>CM048755.1:272005832-277005832 GCA_026315105.1 Locusta migratoria
TCCTCTGTGAAAGTACCACACAGTACATTACCAACAAAGGGCTTTGCCACATATTTAGGGTATCTAAAGGAGGGCTGCTTAATGTGTGCAACACCCGTGGGTACGGTGCGTGTACAAAAAATAAGCTATTTGCACTTTAACATAAAGGTGGTAAATTATTAGTACATCCTGGGCATGTAGCATAACATCACAGATGTAAACGTTTACATAATAAAATGTGGCAAGTTGAGTAGCAGATAACTATGTGAAATGGGTTTATGAGAATACATTAAAGCTCTGGCGGGATTCAAAAAGTGGATGTTCACATAGGATCCATATCGTGGGGATGCCATGAACAAAAGTTCTCCACTAGGCGAGTTATCTTTTTGATAGTATCAATACAACATAAAGAATTATTCTGCTGCTTGACTACAATTCCTGCCCCACCGATACTTGGAATAATGGTTTTTATTCAGGATAGTATTGTTTTGTTCAGTAGTATCTCTCATGTCTACAACTATGTTGCAAATGACAATAACCCCATCAAATATTTTTATAGTTTGAACTATTAACTCCATTATAACAGTTATTAATTACTTCCCTGCCGAGAATAGATGTTTATTTGAAATGGAGATCTAGAAAGAATCCCTTAGCAATTTATGTGGCACAGTCTGACATGAACCTGTTTACGGATAATCTAGAATTCTTTTAACTGACTTGTCATGAACTGTGGACCTCATCAAATATTCTACATTTTCCATAAAATATTGTATATTACGTCATAATAAGTGTGTTTTCACGTAATTACCACCAAAATATTTACCTTGCTGAAGGGCAATTCTCTTGTCTTGTGTATCTGCAAAGAGTCAACAGATGGTCCTCCATCCACAAGAGAATCCAGAAGTAACTTCTGGCCATGTACAGGACTTGGTTGTCTGGAATGATCTGTTGTCTTTGCAGGTGAACCTACAAATTGTAAAATAACAACAATAAAAATAATATGAAAACAATTTCAGATATCAGTTATAAAAACTATAGAATGTATAAAAAAATATACTTGCGAATGTCAGTTGAAAATAAGTAACAGACATTTTACATATAATTTTGCAGGGCACTCAAAATTGATGTTATCAGCATCCAATGAAATTCTTCACTTTTTTGTGCACTTATTTTGTATATACAGTAACAATATATTTGAAGATACCCCTCACAAAGATTTATAAATAATGACACAGTCTCCTCCTTTCTCTTCAAAGCACATAGAAGATTTCTCAGCTGTTGTTTAAAATCCTTTTTCCACAGATCAGTTTCTAATCAGAGTATCTGTCCTGGCTGTACACACTGATAATTTCTATCACAGTTAGGAATTTATTCCCCTCTTAAGTTCTCTCTGAATGCCCCTATTTTTCAGCTGTTAAATATGCAAAATGCTGTAACCTCTCTAACAATTCTCTTTTTGCTTGTGTGTTACATCTCTTTTAACAAATTGCTTATTCTTTCACACTATAATAACTTTTTAATAGACTTCATTCTTTTTACATTGGCTTCAATGGAGTCTATTGAACAACAAGCAAAAACTACATAATATATGTAACATGTGAGTTACTTCGTCTTTTCGACTACAATAAAGTCTTATTTGTACCAGATACATTTTACAAACAAACAAACACACACACACACACACACACACACACACACACACACACACACACACACACACACACACACAAGTCCGCCGCGTGCGAGTGAGTGAGTGTGTGTGTTAACTCAGAGCCTTTTTTCCATTATCTGGATACTACTTCCCATAGCTAGGCTCTTTAGTATTACTACATTGTAAACTTATTGTCTAAGACATCCTTTGTTGATACTAAATGTGAAGCCTTGCAGAATTTTTTCTAGCTTCTCCCTCTACATTTTTATTTACTCCATCATAAATTCCTTTTTTTACCAATTTTTCATCATCATTGACCCTCATTTTCCTCCTCTTAATTTTCTCCCCACTTATGACTCTGCACCCTCTTTTTTTTATGTGAATACGTAATTTGATAAATACAAAAGGGCACTAATTTATTTCTTAACTAAATATATGATTTACATTCATTTGTAGCAAACCAATAACTTCTTGTGGGGGGTAAAAACCTCTTGAAGAAATTTATGACCTTTTTGCCACAGAAGTGTTCATGGAAATTGGAAGTGAAATAATAGTTTGACACATGCGATGGACGACATTTACATTTTTTGTGATTGTACGACATTTGTAGCCCCTGTGAAAACCCCATAAGATCAATGCTAAAAAATTCCTCACTTTCATGTTTCTTCCTAGTAAGGTTTACAATGATTCTAGATTCTCTTATCTCACTTGACTTCATCCCATTTTCTTCCTACTGACATTTGATGTGACTGAACCAGTTAAAGTGGCGCAAAAGACAAATGGGTCACACTGCCTTGTTGACGGCGTTAAGGTGTATGCGAAGATCACTGTATGCAACAATCAGCTGTATATGGTATTGGTAGGCTCTCGAGTACTGGTGTAGCATGACAGCAACTAGCGGCAGAATGGGAAATTTTCAGTTGCATTATGGACATTTCATGCATGTGCACAAGTGGGAACTGCAGTAGCTTTCTAAATATTGTTTGATTTGTCAGGATGTTTTGCTTTATGTCAATAAGCCAGGAAGGAAAAGCTGGCAATAATTAGTAGGTGAGATAGTCAGATCACAAAATGAGAAAATTGCAAGTTATGAACTTAATATTGGCTACATTATAAATCTCAGTAAGATCTGTATGAATTAAAACAATTTCTTTTGTTAGTGCAGTTTGTAATCCAATAGATAGTGTGAACATTTCTATCACATTCTGTTTTTAATGGATCTTTATATTTTCAATTACAATATGGCAGGTGGTACTGTATCTATTAATGATGGGCTTCATAGTGCTATGAACTTCTGTACAATGCTCTTCTCTACTACAAATGCAGTATTTTATTCATTTTTCTTAGTAGATAGAATTTTTAAAAATGCCAAAATTATAAAAAAACAAACTTTTTTGACACAAACAATTCAAAGATAGTGAACAGCAGAATATCGATTATTGAAAGTTCATTGTTGTAGATACTGTTTGAACAATTTGAACAAGTAATGCTTGAAGAAAAGATGAATGTAATAAAACAAGTTGACTAGTACCGGGACTTGGGTACAGTTAGCTGCATCTCTTGGAATTCCAGTGGCATCTTTACACACTATTGTGAATCTGAAGACATGGAGAATAACTTTACCATTGCACTTCTTCTTCTTCTTCTTCTTCTTCTTCTTCTTCTTCTTCTTCTTAGAAGAGGAAATGTGAGAACTGATTCAAGGTTTTTGAGTGGTGAAGACAACATGGTTCCAGTATACTGAACAGCAAATGCTGCCTAGATGGCTCTATTTTGAAAGAAAAGGACCTACACATTGCTGCCTAGTTGGGAACTGATAATTTCCAAACATGCAATAGATGGTTAGACCGGTTTAAAAACAGATATAATCTAGTTTATGAAACATTATCTGGTGAAAATGCAGCATTAACAAAAACCAACAACAACAAAAACTGTTTGAGAGTGGAACAGTGAGTTTATGAAATTCATTGAGACTACTAATTTAAAGATATTTTCAACCCAGACAAAACAGGACTGTTCTATAGTCTGCAGCCAAATAAAACTTTGTCATATACTGGAGACGTGTGTCATGGTGGCACCAAGCTGAAACAAAGAGTCACACTTCTGTCGTTCTGCGATGCAGATGGCTCCAGAGAAGGTACCACCTCTTGTAATTGACAAGTTTGAGAAACCACCCTGCCTAAAAAATATTAAAAAGTTGCCAACAAAGTACACATGAAACACAAATTCCTGGATGACTGAACATTTTCGAAGAGTTCCTCATTCAATTAATTTGTCAAATGGGGGGGGGGGGGGTGCAGGAGGGCAAAAAATAGTCTTATTCATCAACCAGTGTACTACACATCTGAAGACATTTGATACGTTGAGAAATGTGAGAGTAATATTTTCCTTGCCAAATTGCAGTTGCCACTTGCAGCCTCTAGATTTGTGGTTTATCTGTGCATCTAAATTTAATTACTACTTGGAGATACATTCACAATGTAGATAAATCTCCTCATTGCTCTTAACTTTATTTCAGAGGGGTGGAGAAGGATAAGCCCTGCCACAATAAAAAACTCCTTTAGAAACTGTGGGTTTTATGCTCATGGGAGGTGATAATAGTGATATGTCTAATGTACTGGATGAAGAAGAAAAAGACTGGGATGTAGTGCGACCAGCATGCATAGATTTCAGTGAGTATGTTTCATGTGACATGAAATTAAGTGTTTGTGAAACAGACACTGTTGACTACATAGTGAAAGAGAATCTCAGACTTAATTATGGCACTAAAGAGAAAGAAAAAGAGGAGGACAAATATGATGAAGATATGTATTCCTGAGAATGAGATTCTCTCCAGCACTACATGGCCTGGAGAGAGAGAGAGAGAGAGAGAGAGAGAGAGAGAGAGAGAGAGAGAGAGAGAGAGAGAGAGAGAAAATATGGGTAGAAATTTTATGCCTAGGACAATCCCTTATCAATGTTATCAAATCTAGAAAACAAACTGTATTTACTAAAGCAGCAGGAAAAATCAAAACAAGTGGACTGGGTTAAGAAGTGAACATTGTAATTACTAAATAGTTAAGCTGCAAATAAAATTTATAATCCAGTTGAAATCAGTTTTATATTTAATATATAGACTCACAACAATTTAATAGCTTAATTTGTGGATGCTGAGTCATTTAACTTTAATTTCCTATTTTATGTGTGAGAAAGCCTTCTCTTGTGTTGTGTTTCTATCAGTGCTGGCAGATTATGGGAAGTCCTCCCACATTAAGTTTGCATTATTTCATCACTTCTGCTCAGAAAACTTTGTATTGCCTTTTACTTTTCCTTCACATATTGGTACTTAAAGTGAAGAATGCGCTTCTGAAATTCCATCTCCAAGTGCTGACATTTTGTTTAATTCTGATGGGTAAGTATGTACACAAGATCTCTCAAAATGAGTGTTTTGACATATAATTCATAGTTATTGCATGTCAGAAAGTAGCTCAATTACCTTATACCCAGATATCAATTTCAGTTTTTTGAAAAGTTTTTACTTGCTGTCATACATCTGTGATTTTTGATAACAGATCAAGTTCATTTTAGTTTTGCAATCACTCGTACATTGGCAACCCATCACATTTCACTTAGCTAACAGCATGCTACTCTCGCAGAACAAGTGAGAGGTGAGAATCTGTCTTCTATTGTCACACTTTATGCATAAAACAAACAAGCGGCTTCATTCCCTTCACTCCTCATGGAAAGTTCTAACAATATGCACTGAAGTATGCCACTGGTCCTATTTTACATTTAATTTCCTTCACTTACACTGGTTTTAAAGAATGCCAACCTACTGGATAGTATTAGAATTTTTAATTATGTACAGTATCCCATTACATATGTTTTTGCTCATATTTTGGGAGTTTTAACAGTTTTCTCGATTCTGTTTTCCTCCATTTTACTTTCTTTTTTAATTCTGGTCCACATGAAAACACTGAATAATACGTAATGGGCATATTCTTACATGTTTTGTGCCTTCTGTGCTTCATATTTGTTGGTATTCAGCTGCTTTCACTAACAATTTAAACATTCAGTGAATTTTATAATCAATGTTGGAAAGTAAGCTATCGTTAACACATGGGGAATAAGTGAATAAAGAGTGGGAGTTAAATACATTGTACACTGACCTGACTTAAGCTACTATTGACATACAGTAATGTAACTGTGTCTGGACACTTGCCACGCCGGACATTTGCCACACTTTTACCTGCCCCGAAGGGTCGGGTGGCCCTGTCTCCTCCTCCTCCTCCTCCTCCTCCCCCCCCCCCAAACCCTCCCCCCTCCCCACCTTCACCCGGCCCCAGGATTCCGTGGACAGTGTCCAGACATCAGCACATTGGTCGCTACAGCAGTTTGTAGTGTGACTGTAACTACGGACGTTATAACAAGGACCAACGGCAGGCCTTTTGTCCATTACGTTACACATATAATAAACAGAGGGAATCTGAGAAAGGTGTCGTTATGTGGCTGTGCTTAAGCTGAAAATAGGATCACTGCAAGGGAAAGCTGCTTTTGAAGAACGAATAAGTATTGAAGAATCAGAACATCTGTAGGGACAATCTGACAATGCGCTTTTTATTAGTTGTATAAATAAAAAGAGTGTATCAAGCCTCAATAGATGATATAACTGTTCCCAATTCGGTTCACTAGCATTTAATCAAAAAGTTGTGCAATTTGACTCAACAAAGCCAAAACATTAAACATCACTCAAATGATCCTCCTGCAACTGAATTTAGTTACATCTACTGCTTTTCAATTTGCAATTTCCTATTTATGTAAAAGCACCTATAGTTAATAGGCCGTGAGAATTTTTTCTACCTTCTAATATTAATTAAAGATTGTGAGTTTTAAAATTATTTTCTGTAACTTTTAGAGCCGCAACTAGACCTAAAAATGTCATTTTTTTTCGTGAAACTGAGAAGATACGCTTTAGGTTTTAAAAAATCTGAACGTTTGAATTGCACCTAAAATAGACACCCTAAAACAGATCTGCTTCTAAAGTTGACAATTTTGGCTGCTTTACTATTGAAATAATTCCCATATCTTCAAAATTAAAATTAAAATTTCTTACCACACTGTTAATCACCCTTAGACAGGCCAGTAAAAGCTATTGAAACTAAGCAAGGAGCTTATTATACAAAAATAATTGTTATAAAAGAATATCATAAACAAATGTATTAGACATACTTTTATTCATTAGAAACTTTTTTAAACCATATTTGAACATTTCGTCTTTACTGACAGTTCAGAGATACCTGCAACACCACTTATTTCATATGGTGATATGCTTTGCAGCACCAAGGATATAAAGCTCTAAGCTATGTTAGCAGCATTTCTCATTTCGAATTTTAAAATATTTACTACTTCTTCTTTCGCGAAAGTATTTCGGAAAACTGGATTTAGTAATTCCACTTTAGCGGCACTGTAGCCACTATCGAGCAGTAAAGGCATTGACTAAGTCTTTCTGCTGCTGTAGTTAACAAGGACCAGAATCTCTTTTGATTTTGTTGGGGACACTGTTAAATGAATATCGCATTAAAGTCCACGCTAAATTTCAAGCTTCAGTAAAACTTCGCCAATCTTGGAGATGTTGGGTTTGTCTAATTTTCCAGCAAAAGCTTTCTGTCCTGTTTCGTGTAATACGGGGAATCATTTCAGTCTCTTATTAATTTATTTGCTATGAATCCCTCGAGTGCTGTTGCTACTATTTCTTTGAATGTAAGACACATATGGTCTACACTTACATAGCTTAGAAAAAATGGAGACTCTCTCCTAGGAAGATGACAAAAAAAATCAAATGTTTGTATAGCTTATGGGACTTAAATATGTCGTCATCAGTCCCTAAACTTACAAACTACTTATGAACTAATTAATACTAAGGAGGGCACAAATATCCATGCCCGAGGGGGGATTCGAACCCCCCGACTGTAGTGGCTGTGCAGACAGACTGGAGTGCCTCAGCCTCCTCGGCCACCGCAGCCGTCTAGGAAGATGTAAACGGAATTTTTATCTGGCTCTGTTTATTTTTAGATATATTTAGCGTTTAGGCTTGATAAATATCTTTGTTACGGAATTGATACTCGTTACAACTTTGTATGGGTCGTGTTTCAGAGGAGTATTTGTAAGTAAGAGCTCTTGTGTGTTTTTGAAACCATTTACAGTTTGAATTGTGTCGAAAACTAATTGTTCAAAATAATTAAAAAAAAATAAAAAAAAAAATTTTAGAACATTTTCGGAAGATGTATCTACTGACGTGTCTGAACGTGCATTGTTGTCACCATATGGATGATAGATTTAAGTGACTCCCAACTATAATTGTATGAGTAGTGTACCTATTTGTGATGAGAATCAAGTTTTCTGTGAAGTGTTCAGCGGCTGAATCATCTCAGTTCGGGGCTCGATAAACGGTGCCAGTTATTCATTTATTCCGGATGTCAAGTATAACCTCTGCTCATACTAATTGACAGGTACTACCTACTTCAGATACACTTGTGAGCTAGTAAACACATTACATTACGATTTCCTTAAGTTGTGCTTCTTGTTTCTGTTTTAGTGCAGATTATAGCAATTATGGCTCTTATCCTTAAAAAAACTAGAATGGTTTCTCTGCGACTCTGCAGATACCGAAGCTAAAACATGTAGAACAAAAATGTTCAAATGTGTGTGAAGCTTATGGGACTTAACTGCTGGGTTATCAGTCCCTAAACTTACAAACTACTTATGAACTACCTTATACTAAAGACAACACAAACATTCATTCCCTAGGGGGGATTCGAACCACCAAGGGGAAATGGCCTCGTGCATCGCATCATAGCACCTCAATGCACTCGGCCGCTCCGCCGTGGCCAATGTAGAACAGCAGTGTACGTTACAAGCATAGCATTCTATATTACCTCATTCACTTCTTTCAAACATTTTAAAATTGTATGTCAACTTTAGGTGACCTGTCAAACATGGACACTCTTACCTCTATTTTGTGAACGTATTTTCTGTCACTATTTTGAACATTGTCCCAATAGACTTTATAAATTAATGTTTCACTGCAAGGAAGGGATATCAGATTTTAGAGAGTAAATTAATATGGAGTGTTTCATTGTTCTTTCCTCGTTTTTTCTACCTGCAGTTGTAGTAATTAAAATGCAGTGATCAAAATTAAATTATCATCGTACATTCGCATTCTCTTTACATCGTTCCTTTCCTTTTGTGTTCCTTACTCAGCAATGGACTTTGAAGAACCAATTACACACTGACGTAGTCGACAGTATTGCTTTAATTTCCTAAAAGTTTAAATACTTCGATTTCGGGATATTGAAAAGAAACTGTATATGTGAGTGAGATGTCAAAGAAAAAGGTCTCTTACGTAGTGGCTGTATCGAGTAAGAGACAGCTGTTTGAAAGTGGACAGCAGGAGTACGGGGAAGGGCGTCCCTTACCTGAGGGGGTCACTAATCCGACTACCTGGCGAAGGGTCAGCTGTGGCAAACGTCCAGCGTGGCAAGTGTCTGGCATTCAATGTAACTCTTGCCTCATCTTCCAGACCATTATACCACCAGTATCCTGAACTCACCATTCACTAATACATACGGAAAACAATCATTTCCTTTTAACTTATGGATGAGGAACAGATGTGTTAGTTTAGTGAACAGGCCTCTTAAACGTATCTTTAGATGATGTAATTTAAGCTATTATTTCATGAACAGTACTCTACTGTATATCACAGGAAATGAAGAGTTTAAACTGTTTGTATTTAAAAGACGGAATCATGTTATGTATAGAAACATGCATGTGTTAAAAAATTAACCTAATAGCAATTAAATAGTTACCAGACCTGGTACCGAAGCAGGATTTGACACACTGCTGTCACTTTGCTCAGATAGCTTGCGATGACGCAGTCCTTCACTGTTCTTGCGCTGGTCTGGAAGTTTTAATGTATCCAGTTCCTGCAGAGTAAAAACGTATTCAAGCCAAAAATTATCTTTCAGGGTAGAGGAAATTATGTAATTTTGTAATATTCACTCAATATGAGCTGTATGTGGCACCTGTAGCAAGCTATATCAGGATCACATTGGAAATTATTGAAAGTAAAGTGAATTTCACATTTTCTGTGTACCAATCCTCATGTCATCTCTTTTTCACATCACAGATAGGAGGAAAGAAATACTAGGGTCAATAGTAACATCATTAGAGATGAAACAAGCAATTAAAATATTTCCCGGATGCATAAGGAAATTACTCATGGCCTTTTAAAGGAGTCTAGGAGCAATCTAGGAACCCCCCCCCTCCCCACACACACACACACACACACACACACACACACACACACACACACACACACACACATTGACGTCCCCCCCTTCCCCCCCCCCCCACCCAAAAAAAAAAAAAAAAAAAAAAAATAAAATAAAATAAAATAAAATAAAAAATAAAAGAAGCTATATTTGCCACTGGGAGACATGTCCATGGCTTATAAAACATAAATTCATGCTAAATCAGAGTTGGACTTTGTTTTTAACATGAAATTACACTTAAACTGACATTTTAATTACACAAATGGGCACATGATTCACATATCTGAACAATTTAGAAATTCAGTGTTCAGACAGATAGTAAACTGCCATCAAAAACTCATGTTCAGGATATTGTTCACACAGTGAATTAGTGACACAAAAATCTGTGTACTTAGTTGTCTTATTTGCTCATAACATATAGCATTATATTTCAGAGTAACTCTTCCCACAAGGAAAAGGTATTTTTTTTAATGTTATCTGTTATTAACAATACGAAGTTATTCCCAAGAATCAGAAGCTTTCACTCAGTTAATACTATGCAGAAATGTAATACATATAATTAGTAATCTCATCTGTTACAATCAGGGTTGAGGAACAATGCATTGCTATTAACACAATTACCAGTAACAGTGATCTTTCAAAGGCAACAGTCTCATAACCTTGTCCCCTCCCCCCTTCTGCAAAGTAACTTCAACTGTAACCAAGTTAGTTTTACCAGTAATATTTAATGAGGTGTCATTACTTCTTTATTGCATGTCAAGTATTTGTGAGAATTTGAAGGTATCATAATATATTTATAAAGTGTTACTGCTTTTTCAGAATATTCTAAAACATATATAACACGTCCAATTTACAATTTTAGTGCTTTTATTGCATTTAATCCCTGTTCATTCATTCGTAATACTTTAATTCGACAATTGTGTATGCAACAATGAGTATACTGCAGTCATAACAAATCACATGTGAATAACATGCAATCTCTGATGTTACCTTTTTCTACCGTACACGGAAAAGGAAGCAGATACGCACATGCCTTGGCCATTTGAATTTTTATAGTGGGTAAAAAATTATTCTTTTCATTGCGAATTATCTGCCAGTTGCCAGAGAATACAAAACTGTTGGAGTTTTTCAGTGCACCTTAAAACAAAATATGCACAAGTAAGTTTGTGAATATTTCCAAAAGAACAGACCCCATATCTATAATTTTATATATGACTCAAACAGGCAACTGACTATTTCAGTGTGGATGTGCAACTGAGCCCAATCCATTGCAGGAATACAGGTAAGTCCACAAGCAAATCGAATATGGCCACTACAATAAATAATGTGTGGTAATTAGAGAATTTGGGCAGGATTGGAAACATGTCTAGATAAAATTCAAATGTTTGTTAAGCTTATGGAATTAACTACGGGGTCATCAGTCCCTAAACTTACAAACTACTTAACTACCTTATACTAAGGACGGCACAAATATCCATGCCCGAGGGGGGCAGACCATGGCCGTGCAGACCATGACTGGAGCGCCTCAGTCACCTCTGCCACCGCGGTCGGCATGTCTAGATAGCTTAACGATTAAGACAACTGGTAGCCCAAAGCAGGTCCAGCACAAATATGGAACTTCACTGACAATACTTGAGAAGAACTAAGTTTTATGCACGCAGACATTCAACATAAATAACAAGACTGATGTCCTTTGAACACAATACTGATTTATATTGCTCCACAATTTTTATTTTTTCTCCATAAAAATTAGGATTAACTTACCTGATCCTGCAACCAAACTCTGCGCTCCACTCTCAAGGTTATTTTATCGCCTGCTGCTTTCAGCAGGCGAGCCACTTGAGAGAGAGAAGTCACTTTTTTCCCCTCAACAGCAACCAGAATATCACCAGATTTTACATCTGCAGCAGCAGCTGGTGACATGGACGTCACTGTGTCCACCACAATACATGCCTGGTAACGGTCGGCAACAAATTCTTGTCGAAATATTAATCCTAATGGTTGTGTACTACGATGTTCAACACTCAGCTCTAAAGACACGTAGTGTGAATTCTGGGTTCGAACCATCTCCACCCACGCAAATGCATCTGTCAAGTAGACACACAATTAAGGAAATATAAGCTGTTAACTTTCAGAAATAAACAATTATTTCACAATTGAAATGATAAACAACATTCCAGAGCAATATACAAAATTGCAGTTCATTCTACTAAAAAAACGTCCATCACACATATTCCTTGAACCAGTACACATCCAGTAATCTCAATCTATTTCAAAATAATAAAATTCACAATAAATTATAGATATTCAAGGACAATCTATTCAAAATCTCTTTAATAAATTCTCTTATAGTCACACGATGAGCTGCTTTGACTAACTATCAAACACTAATTTTCAGCCTACCAAAGATAAAGTGCAAAGTGGAAAAAAAGCCCAATAATTCGAGCATTTTTGTTATTGTGTAAAATCACCTGCATGGTTGTTATAAAAAACTAAGTCTTCAAAACATGACTGCATATTTGCTTTTTAATAGACATAACACAAAAGAATGAAATGCAATAAAATTGCAACTCGCCCATCAATAATGACAGTAATGGTGTTAATAATGAGGTAATTTGAAGCTATTTTATACTACAGTCATTCATTTTTCTTCTTCTATCACAGTTATCTTGGTACTAAAAATAGATACCCAAGATAGCATAGATGTGTAACAATAGTATAAATTGATTGCTATATTTGACCTGCAAGTTTTACTTTGTGCATGTGTGTGCGCTCATGTACCAGGTTGGTAGGTTGTTTGATGATGTAGGCAGTTTCATCCCCCATATCCCAGTCTCCTGGTGGGGAGGGAAAAGAGTGAGGATGGGAAGGAAGGGGAAGGGAAATGCAGTCCAGAGAGGAAAGAAGGAAAAGTCTGCATTAGCTTGGGGCCCCATGCTCACCACACATGTACTCACAAAAGAACCCCACAGAATGCCAACAACACATTACCTAAAACAAACAACATTGCTTAATTACAAGCTTTTCTGTGGAAAGGGAATTATTGTGTCTAACTCAACTTCAAGAAACCAGATGCCACCCTAAAGGAATACCTCACCACTTCTCACTAGCTCAGCTCCCTGAGAAGCATACATTAGAATCAGCAATGTAGCACAATCTATATCGATAAATGTGAATGTCTGCTCTGTGTAAGTATCACGTTTGAACCTCAAGACATAAAGAGCTAAAAATTTGTACAGTTACTAATTTCTACCCGGGGAAGGCTTTAGACATGGTTATATGGCGATCGGATAGCTATTTATCTATATATATTAATCTTAATGTCTGTTCGGTGTACGCTTATCACATCCGAACAACAAGATGCAGAGACTTAAATATTTGTACAGTTACTAATTTATATCTGAGGAAGGTTTTAGGCACAGTTTTATAGGGATCTGTTAGATATTCAGTAATTTGAAGAATATAACACGAAATGCAGAACAATAATTACTCTTTGAAAATGGTTTTTTGGTTGCATTGTTGCTTGAGGGTTGATAATGATAAAAAGGTGGTGTATACAGGGATGGAAAGTTATCGGTGTATATAAAATTTTATGTGCATGTGTGTGTTTGTGTGTTAATATTTCGCTCTGCAGCGAAAACTACAGAACATAAATGAATGGTCTGTATGTAATTTTTGTCCGAAGTCTCCCGTTGTACACCATAGCAGTTCCATGACGATAGCTATAAGGGGATGGAACATATGGTGGTTGAAAGTCGTCTATATATATTTTCGGACTGAAAGCCAGAGATGACCCTATAGCAAGGAGGTTACATACAGCGAAGTGTGATGCCACAGACCATACCTTTGGTCTATGTGTGCTACAATGTCTTCAGCTCTTTCTCTGTAAGGATAAGCATACAAATAAGGAAATATAAGAAAGAATAAATAAATAAATAAATAAATAAATCAAGCAGTAAAAAAGTAATTTCTTTAAATATATCTCTCTAAAAAAAATCTATTTGACGTTTCGCTCATTACATCAAGTGATCGATCTGTGATATTATTACAATCATTATTGTTGAATTTCATGATTGGATTCTTCAAAATTAGTGCATTTTCACGTGGATTTGATCTACACTACTTACTTTCCTGATAAACGGTAAGTGCATAGACGTCTGCAAACTGATAAGAATATTTTTCAGTTCCTTCAAAACCATAGCACACTACTGAAAGATAGCTTATCTATCATAATCAACCAACACGCAAGTGGAGCTGCCGGTTTAAGTTAGTTTGCTATATAAACAGCAGTCTCCAGAGCACAGTAATATTTTAGTGCTCTTTTCTTGTAGTATATATGACCCCATTGTGGGAGAAGCTTATCAATTTAAGAATTACAATCTACTGATGTATCATGGTATACTGCACCAACAACATTGGCTTCAGCATTGTAATATTGTGACCCCTACATTTTACTAGAACTGAACAATGCAGAGAAGAAATTGGCTTACCTACAGCCACAGAACAATAAACACTTTCACAAGATGGTGTCTGTGTTAATCTTGTGATTTCCTGGACTGTGACTTGCAGTTTTCCTGGAAGTACATTTGGTGTTCCTCCATCTTCTTCTGGGACTAATTTTACAAAGAAAGGTTTGTGTCGTATCTTGTAATGAGGAAGTGTGTGTTTCTTCCTGACAGCCTTACGTATCTGTGAGAGAAGGAAAGTAAAGCCACTTCCTTAATAGTTCAAATATGAGTAACAACTGAGAAACAAATGCATTAAAATAAGTAACTCTTCACTTATTTTCACTACATTTATGCATTCAACTGGTTTCGTCATTTCATTTGTGCTTAACTTCAAACAACACATTTTAATCTTTCTACTAGCAAATTCATATGACTTGCTACATTAAGCAAACAGAAATTTGAGTCAGAATCATGAGCTCAATTGTACAGAATAATACATACACAAGTCCACACATATCTTTCATGGAGATTTTTCACGATAATTATAGTTCATGAAAGGTTAGTTCTAAATTTCTCTGCAAAAATACTTTGGCATGAAAACACACAAAACACAGCTTACATGATTAACAGTGCTTTCAACATAGTATAAATGTACTGTGTATGATGCACCTACATCATAATTATGAAACATACTGTAGCTGAAAAATGTAGGTATATCAATATACTTTGCCAATAGTTGCAAAACTGGAAAGGAAAAAAATGATAAATCTTCATCTTTGGCAGTTCTGCTAGCAAAGAAAGTTTATGATACTTACAGAAAATGGGAAGCAGTTGTAAAAGATGACCCACAAATATAATGATAAAACACGCAACAGTTAAGAGGCACCAACACAGAAAGTTTGTGGTGGACACAATGTTTACTGGTGCAGTGACTAGCAGCTGCTCAAGAACAATGACAAGGAAATGCAACATACTAGGTACAGACAAATAAAAAAAATGGATATGAAGTGGCTGTAATAGTTGCAGAAGAAAACTGAAAGCAGTCATTCCTTTCACATACTTGGTAATGAATGTTGAAAGTGTTGCTAGTATAAGGTGAAATGACTAATGAACTACAGATAAAATGGGCTAAATGACAAAGTGAATGACAAAATACAGGAAAAAATGTCAGACAGAGGGCATTTGAAAGTCTGTTATTCTTGTTAAATCAGAATAGAAGAAAAGACAATGTCTAGAGAGAAACTTCCACATTTAATTAGTGGCAAGTCCATTTATAACTAATGGTGTGTTACTGTTAAACAGAATTGGATGAGAGATTTTGCAAGAACAGGTCGCAAGTTTCATGTGAAAACCTGCTCTTGCAATAACAGTACAATGCACAAATCCTAACACAGCAAATGATTGGACTTCTCATGGTTTTATTCATATGACCTGTTTCAAGGACATTCAACCCACTATCAAGTGCTACTACCAACTAATCTCCATATACTGTAACAAACTGCTGCCCCACACAGAAACATAAATGTGAAAAACACTATCGTCAAATCAATTTAATATATGGAGTTCTGTCAATAGTAACAATTGTTAATAACATTAAATGTCTCAAAACAAGCTACATGACTAAATAAAGAAAATGTCCTAAGAAGCCATTGTACACCTCCACTGCAACCCTCTCACCAGACCACACAGCCACCTAACCACTGTTCCATTATGAAATACTGTATACAAAAATTACTGTTTATATGTCTCCATACAACCCCTAGATTTTCTTATCTGTGTGATTCTCTAAATTTCTTTAAAGTTGTTCCACAAAAAGGAGATCACCTTCTCTCCAATGGTTCTCATTCAAGTTCCCACAGTATCTTTGTAAAAGTCACATGTTGATCAAATGTACCAGTAACAAATCTGACAACTGGTCTCTGCATTGCTTCTACATCTACACGGAATACTCTGCAAATCACATTTAAGTGCCTGGCAGACGGTTCATCGAACCACCTTTATATTACTTACCTCCCATTCCATTCTCGAAAAAGTGCAGGAAGAAAGAACACCTGATCTCTCCGTTCGAGCTCTGATTTCTCGTATTTTATTCTGATGATCTTTTCTACCTATGCAAGTGTGAGTCAACGATATATTTTTGCATTTGGAGGAGAATGTTGGTGATTGGAGTTTCCTAAGTATCCCATGCAGAAGCGATAAGCGCTATTGTTTTAAATATTCCCATCCCAGATCCTGTATCATTTCTGTAACACTGTCTTCCCTGTATTGTGACAATACAAAACGAGCTGCCCTTCTTTGGACTCTTTCGATATCCTCTGAAACCCACCTGATAAGGATCCCACACTGGACAGCAATACTCCAAAAAAAGATGGACAAGCGTAGTGTATGCAGTCTCTTTAGTACTTCTGTTGCATCTTTTAAGGGTTCTGCCAATAAAACACAGTCTCCGGTTCGCCTTTCCCATGATATTATCTATGTGTTCTTTCCAGTAAGTCTGAAGTAATAGTAATTCCTAGGTATTTTGTGGAGTTTACAGCCTTCACTTTTGATTGATTTATCTTGTAAATAAAGTTTAACAGATTTCTTTTTGTACTCATGCGGACGACTTCAAACTTCCCATTATTTAGAGTCAATTGCCAATTTTTACACCATAGTGATATCTTTCTTAGATCATTCTACAGTTGGTTTTGATATTCAGATGATTTACTAGATGGTAAATGACGGCATATAAGGAATAGCAGAGGACTAATAACACTACCCTGTGGAATGCCTGATATCACCTTTGTTTTAGTCGATGCCTTACCATCGATTACTACAAACTGTGTTCTCTTTGAGAGGAAATCCCCTATCCAGTAGCAAATTTGTAGCAATATAACATAACCATGCAATTTGATTAAAAGCC
This sequence comes from Locusta migratoria, assembly GCA_026315105.1. NCBI lineage: Eukaryota > Metazoa > Arthropoda > Insecta > Orthoptera > Acrididae > Locusta > Locusta migratoria. The sequence continues at coordinate 272,023,122 of CM048755.1, forward strand.
ATTTGTAAGGTAAGGTGTCAAAAGCCTTCTGGGAATCAAGAAATACAGAATCAATTTGAGAACCCTTGCCGATAGCACTCATCACTTTGTGTGATTTAAGAGCTAGTTGTGTTTCGCATGAACAATATTTTTGAAATCCATTTTGACTCGGGTCAATAGATCATTCTGTTCAAAATTATTCATAATATTTGAATACAGGATATTGACGTCAATAAAATAGGCCTGTAGTTTAGTGGGATACTCGTACTGCCTTTCTTGTATATAGGTGTGACCTGTGCAACTTTCCAATCTTTTGGTACAGATCCTTCTTTGAGAGAGCAGTTGTATATAGCTGTTAAGTAAGGAGCTATTGCTTCAGCATAATCACATAGAAATCTAATGGGTATACAGTCTGGACCAGAAGACTTGTTCTTGTTAAGTGATTTAAGATGCTTCACTACTCAGAGTAACTACTTCAACATTACTCATTCTGCCTCTGTTTGTAATTCATAATCTGGAATATTGATTTTTTCTTCTTTGATGAATGAGTTTCTAAAAGCTATGTTTAGCTGTCACGTAGTGGGGTATTGCTTGTGTTTTGCCCCTAGTATATTTAACATATGACCAAAATCTCTTTGGGTTTTCAGTCAAATTTCGAGAAAGAGTTTTGCTGTGAAAAGAATTTCTAAAATTGGTATGGGTTACTGTCAAAGTTATGAAAGCATTCACTTATCCTATGTATATCTTGCAAAAACAGCCATTAAAATAAAATTAAGGAGATTAGAGCCCAAATAGTCTGACTGGTAGTTGTTTCTCCCCACACAACATGCGTGACTGGACCAGAAAGAAAACAAAATGGCAGAGATACACAGAGTACCCTCCATCACACATCAACATTATTTCAAATGTGTATGACCTGCCAACATCATCAGTAATGACGACAGTGGATTTGGGAAAATATGAACTGTTCTATTTAACACCACCTGTTTCATTATATTAATGATCACAGCAAGGTAATAGCTACCCAAAACATTCACTCCATTACAAACATATACTGATATTTGTAATCTTGCACTTGGGGACACTCACCAGCACTTCCATGAAACATATAGTTTAAGAGAAGACACTGAAATGTGTAGATACAACAATATCATAGCTACCTACATGCAACCCTTGACAGTTTATATCTTCCCAAGCACACATATCGTCTTCCTGCAGAAGACGAGTCCCTGCCACAAGAACAAATTAATGCAATAGGGATTTCAATTCCAGAGCACTATCATTAATCCTAATGTACATCATGGCCAACCCCTTCTTTAGTAATCCAACATGTCAAGCATGTTTTTGAGCTCAGGCTTAAGGCTTATAATTTACAGAAATTTTGTGACCAGTGTTATGAAAAATCTTCTGCCATCATCCTCTGAACTAATAATAGATACTTCTCAGTTGCACAACAGTAGCACTTAAAGACTGTATTTGTAGCAAAGATGAACATGCTATTAGATGTTTGGTCATTACATTCTAACTACTTAATGTACCTCACAAAAGTGTCAAACATATTTTGTTTGCTCATTTTCTTTATTGTAAAGGGATTGTAATTATAACACAGAAGTTAGAATGCATATGTTTAAACAGAAACACCCATTCTTTTTTTAGTTTAAAGTTATGAGTAGATTATGAAGGTAAATAAATGAAATTACTGCTCTGTATCCTTTACCTTAACAAGTTATACAGAATAAAACAGAAAATAGCATAAGAACCACTGCATAGAACAGTTTTGCTTAGCATTTGTGGTGCAACAACAATATGAGAATTTTTTATGCAGTAAGTCTTCCACTACTAACTGAAAGTAAACAAAAAAGAATCTCTCTCTTTGTGCTGTAACAGTTATCATGCAACATATTAGCCTTTACTACTACAGCTCAGTGAAGATAAATTCTGTAGCATGTAAAAACAAGAAAAAACCTTTCATTCTTGTACAATGACTAGTTTCTCTCTCTTTTCTCTTTTGTCAATTATAGTTAAACCTAGAATTTTCTTTAGACTCAACATGCATGTTAGGCTGAAGCATTATGATGTAGCTGCTTTGCACAGAGCTTAGTTTTGCTCATTTGTTAAAGTTTTATACTGGTGTGAAGCTCCAAAAGCAGGTTAGAAATAAACAAAAATACAAATTTTACCTCGACATATGAGATGATCCATACGAGTATCTGAGATAATACATACTATCATTTAGGTCTCCAAAAATGATCAGTATTATAACCTGACAAAACACAAAATTGTCTCAACTGACATTGCAAACATCTCATAAGAAACTGCAATAAGTTCTGATTACAGCAAAAAGATAACAGACCAGCAGTAGCAACTGGTATAAACATTAAAGTATTTCTTTAACAGTAAACTAAACTGATTTAGAATTTATCATGGCACCAAATATCATTACAAGATATATTACAGGATAAGAATATTTGTACCAGACAAAATCTGTCAATTAAAAATATCTCCTATGAAAAAACAGTAATGTCTTAAGTTGACAGTATAGTTAAACTAAACAATAATACAATAATGTGACAGAAGCAATGCCTGTAAAATATTACCTGGTTAATGATAATTGAACTTATGTGAGGTAAGGGACGGCCCTGCAGCTGTGATTCCACCTGAAGTTCTAAGAGAGGTTCACTGTAGAAACTGAAAGACCAATGTGTGTACGGTAAACGTGTGAACTGCAGTTGTGCTTGTCCAATGAGCCGATTAACTGAAAATTCAAGAATTCTAGAGTAGAAAATTGAAGGAATATCAACATCTACAGAGATTGCTTAATACAAATCAAGAAACAGTAAAAAAAGAAAATCATTGTTAAATGAGATAAAATAAGAGAAAAGATGATTTAGTAGCTCCCCAAAAACTACAGATCCCTCTCTCTTCTGCCAATTATATAGTACGTTTTGAATGGCAAACAAACCAAATTCACTGGTGAAAAAGTAGTAGGCTTTAGAAAGGCAGATTGTGTGCTGAGCATACTTAGTGTTTGAAGAAAACACCAACACTACATCACATTTGATTTTGAGAAGGCATAAGACTGCTGACACATCATTCTGGACACTTTAGATGTGCCAGATTCTTTCATTTAATTAATTATTTTTTATTATACAAATACATAACATAATTATTATCTCTATATTAATATCCAGGGCACAAATGTAGTTTACTGCTTTGCCTTTATGCACAAGGAAATCTATCAGGGAAAGTGCTCAGATGATATAATTGTACTACATGGTAAACATTATGGTTACAGTGTCACATTCACAACTATGAGAAATTAATTTCTTCCATTTGTACTGGAAGTCTGTGCACATTCCAATGTTTGTTCTCATTTGGCCAAGAGCTTCTGAGGAAATTCAAAACTTGTATCATTTGTACAGTATCTTAAACTGTTCCATTGTAGCATTAATCTGTCATGTGCATCTCCAAAGCCACCAGTATTGAAGTCATTACCAATTAACATCTAGCAGTGTCAAGGTTATAATTTGGAAATATCTGGGTGAACAGCAGTGAGAATTTTTCAGATTTTTTGTACTGCTGTATAAGTGAACCTTCCAGGTTATATTATAAGAAGGCAGACAGAAGGTACAGGTCTAATTGTGCTATTCATAAGAGACATGGTGTGGTTGGGCTATGGTTCACAAGTCATGTGTAGAGTACTGTTTATCCAAGCCAGTGACCAATATTTTGCAATGGGGGTAAACGAACCTGAAGTACAGAATGATGCAGAGAACTCCCACGATGTACAGAAGAGTTTCTGGAGGATTTCAACTTTTAATTTGGCAGCTATCTATTAAGTGTGACTCATATTTTGGACTGCTGTTGTGTGCAAGTACTCTTTTCTATAAAGTGGAGCATAATGTCTATGTCATCTTGTAATAACAGAGTGAGGTTTCTTGGTGAAATACCTGATCCTTTTTAAGTGCATAATAGAGTATGACAAGGAGATGGACTTTCTCTACTTTTGTTTCACATTATGTTAAACAAAGAAAACAGAATGGAGGGACAGAAATAGAAGGTCTAAATGTAGGGACCTGGGAACAGAGGAAAAGAAATGAAGTGCCTAGATTTTGTTTACAATCCACCTATCTTCACTAAGACTAGTCAGGAAACTATGAATGCCATACAGAAGTTATACTAGACAGCATGAAAGAGGCCTCCAAATATCATATGATAAGCCTTATTTGATGAAAAATTATCAGAGGGTCACCAACGTAAATTAAATATGGGACAAGTACATTGGGGAAACCATAGCATCATCTGGATTAGACAATACAGCCACTTTACACAGCCACCAAACTCCAGAAAGTGTACAGAATAAAGTAGAATAACTACAATAAACAAGTGATAGCGTGTAACATGAAACTTCAAGCATTATAAGAAAGTTGCAAGATGAACCGACTCTCTCTCTCTCTCTCTCTCTCTCTGTAACTGTTTTGCTGTTGTTTGGGTTCAGAAACAGGCTAAATCTGGCACAATTTTGAAGAGCAATGAGCAGTTACTATGATTAGCATTGAAATCTGTCCAATAGTCATCTTCAGCTAATTAGCTTTTCAACTGCTGTGATGTCTTTCTGATCAATTATTATTACATTTGTAAATGGAGAATATAGTGAATTATCAATTACCATCAGTTCACACCATTTACAATAATTATCCTGCAACATTGTACACAAAACAAAAGACAATTCCTTCCATGTGAAATTGCTTCAGTAATGAACAACATGTACTGATTAATCAAACAGTTTTTCTGACATTACAAAGTAATTTACATGCACTACACTGCTCAGAACAATTACGGTATCAGGTGAGATATCATACACAATATAGATATGTTGATGCATTTTATTCAGATATTGGTTACAATTGTAATTTGTGTGTGATACAGTACGATATTATACTGTTTCAACTACGTACTTGAGGTTTACATGGCCTTTAATTAGAGTGAGGCACCATGGGACTACCAAAATAGTGAAAAGTCATCCTCGTTGCCCTCTAATATGGTGTGTGATCACCTCTGATGTCTAGTACAGTTGCACATCTGCATAGCATAGATAGTATGAGGGTATAAATCACCTCTTGAGGGATATTTGGCCATTTTACCATGAGTGCATTATCCAGTTCTGCAGCTGATGTGGAAAGTACTGGTCTGCCTGAAATGTGTGCGACTAGTACATGCCAGACATGCTCATTCACGTTTTAGTCCGGTGAACAAGCTGGGCACTCAATTTGTTTAATTCCCTCAGCTTCAAGCATGTTCTCCGCCAGTGCAGCTCTGAGATGTCAAGCACTATAGTCCACTGGAAGGAACTCATCTCCTATGGTACCAGCATAGGGCACAACGACAGGTCGAAGGATCTCGCTCTATATCTCTGAGTAGTCAAAGTGCCATTCTGAACCACATGGAGGTCCTTAAGTCCACCAATGACGACTCATCACACCATTCATCCACCACCATGATATGGTGAGGTTTCCTGCACATAAGCAGGATTGAGCCAGGAGTGTTCCAGGTTCCACATTCCCTCCAGATGGGGGAACAACTGTCCAGAAGAACACAAAATTTTGAGTCATCTGTGAACAGAAGTCGGAACCATTCATTACGACTCCAATCTTTATGTTCCTCTGTCCAATTTCTGTGGGCTAAATGGTGTCGTGATTTTAATGAGCACAAACCATAGGGCTCCGTGCATAGAAGTCACACTCCTAAACATGATTTTGGACTGTGCGTTGATATTGCATGTCCTGTTGCTGCCTGGAAGGTGCATTGCAGCCGAGTTGCATTCAGCACACTGCCGCAGTGGGCTGTTAATCGGAGATAACGGTCACCTCTTGCTGATGTTACCATGGATGACCTTGGCCTTGCCTTCTTTTAATGGTCCCAGTTCTCTGGATTTGCGTCCTGGTCCTGTAAATTACATTTTGGGACACTCCAATAGCTGCAGCCACCTCCCTCTGTTTCTGCCTCACTTCCAACCTCCCCATGGTTGTCCATGTCATAGCTTCTGGTAAGTCCAGTTGTTGCTGCATTGCACTACCTGCTCACTACACCATCTGAACCCAACTGCTTGGTTAATCATTTGGTAAACGCAAGTGAACACCAACCCCCTCTGCAGTATATCAGTTGCCATAACGTCATCGTCTCCACACCGTAGTACCAACGGAAAGATGTCAAACCATTTCATTTTAGTTCATTCTGCTGATGACAATATTTCTGGATCTTGATATCTCAACTGATCCTCTTAATTGTTTTGATCAGTGTACTAACACAAAATAAATACTATTATCAAACTCAAATAATGTTAAGTAGTTCATAAAAGCAACATAAGTCATATTACCGTACCTTTAACTGATACATAAGCTGCTTTTCCAAGCACCATGTTAGCATCAATAGATAACTGAAATCCACCAGAATATTCAAGATCTAAGCATAATTCCAATGTTTCAAGGTGCTTATTTACTTCATCAACCACAACATCCTTTATCAAAATACTCTTCATTTCTGGAAAATGTGTCCCAAGATGGATATCTCTAATCTAGAAAACATAAATGCATGTGTTACAAAAGTTATTGTCATTATGAGGCAATTATGGCAACAAAGATGTCATTAAATTTGTACACAGTGGAAATGTTTTGAAATATATATTTCATACATGGTTCTATACATGTTGCATTCAATGAGGCATATCAATTAGATGGCTGGGTCATTACATTTAAAGCTGCATGGACATTCAATTTGTCAGTCTACAGTGACAGGCTGTTACAGGAGATGATTGATTGAAGATACTGAGGTGGTTATGCAATTCCTCTAATCTCACAATAGTCAGCTCATATTTATAGGATATTTTTTCCTCAGAAGTCTAGCTGTCATCACATATTAATGTCACATAATTATCAGATGTTTAAGAAGAAAACAGTATGTCTGGGTATTTAAAATACTATGATGATACAAGCTTATAATTCAAAAATAGACATTGCAAGTGAAAAAATGTGTGTGGAAGAGAGTTGTTGAGAAAGACACTGCAGAATCAAGTTTAGCTGGGTAGCTGATATTGGAAAATGAGACACCATTTCCACAGTCTTCCTAGACTGATATCAGAGGGCAGTTTTTAATAACTGGCACCAACCATGTGAGCGAAAAGTATCTGTGGTTCCATGCCCAGTGGGCAAAAAAAGGAGAAGGGTATTGCAAGTAGTCCACTCCAGAGCAGTGTGACAAGGAAAAGAGGACTGAAGCAGAATTTCAGGGCTAGATATCTTTGGACACAGGGTTTTCAGTGTCCTCAAATGGTCTAAAACGCATGAAGGTGTAAGGAGGCAGTTCTGGGTAAACATATCTATGTTACAACTTCACAAATCAAACTTCAGATATTCGAATGGAAGTTTAATGTATAATCTCAATCATAGTGTAACTCTGTTTCTTTCACAGCTACACAGATTTTCCATATGCAAAAGTGATGCTCAGTGTGAGAAAAATTTGATTTAACAACCTTTCGAGTTTTAATCTTACAAATAAATAATCAAACCAACAAGCAGCATAAGATGGCAAGTGTCTGCAGGAATAATTTGATCACAGTGAAAAGCTACATAAAGCAATACCATATACAATTAACAAAACAAAGTATAGCTGGCAAACTGAACATTATATCAGATACTGCACTTTTGTACTAAGTTTGATCAGTGGTATGAGCTTTTATTCCTCAAATCATTCAAGCAACTCACACTGTCAATGTATAAGGGGACTGACAGTTTAACATAAGCTTCAAACCACAGTGCAACATTGAATTTTAAGAAATGAAAATTGACAGTAAATTCCTAGGAACAAAATCAAGCTGAATCCCAGACCTGTAGATTTAATTGTTGGCATTCACCACCTGATACCCTTAAAATAATTTTATTACTATTCATTGACGTAACTAAATCACGATTAAACATACTGTTATACTGTCAAAAAGTTTTCCAGTAGTTGTCCTTGTTAACAACTCTTCAAACTCGAGGCTCAGCTTCCGCAGAAACCATTTTTGAACCTCCTTTGTATGCCTAAGCTCTTTGAATAGGAACTGGAATAACAAATTAAGAGCAGCACAATTCTCTTTCTTGAATGTATCATCCTGTTTCAGTAGCTCCTCCAAGTCCTGTGAACATAAAACATAAATGTTAATGAGAGATGAAACTAACAATCAAAGACATGCAATTCCTTGAACAAAATGAGCATAGTGCATTAAACAAAGAACACCTGGACAAACAATTGGGTGATAAAGGAAGTACAAGCTAACACAGACCAAATGCCAACAGAATTGGAAATCTATGTAGAATTTGAATTTGCAAATCACCAGTTCACACATACAACAAAAGGTTCAGTATGGAACAGTGGTGTGGTGTCCGAAAGAACAGACACCACACCAATAAAATAAGTATTTAAATGCAATGACGGCATTAGCTTCAGTTATTTCGCCGCAGATGCGGTTATACGTTCGACCTCGCACGGGAATCCGTGATGGCGAGTGTAAGAGGGCATGGATGATAGGGGCGCTACAAATATAGCGTGCGACTTGTGAGAATCTGAGACGGATGGGAGGTGAGCATGGGTCTCCAAGTAGTTAAGGCAACTGCTGGCCCAAAGCGGGAGACCTGAGTTTTGGACGTCCGAAAGGTCAGACACCACACCAATACAATCTGTATTATCTACTGAGCACGAGCTCGAAGGCATTTAAATGCGATTAGAGCTTATGGCGCTGAAGAGCACGCATACGGTCTCAGATGGCTTCCGCAAGGCACTGTCTTTCTTCGTGGGTATCCAGATGAACAGGGGATTGCATGCTCAGCAGCAGATACAATCTGTCTTAGTGACAGTCTCTACCACTATGTTGATCGTATCGTTCAGGAGAGGTTTAATAATGGCAGCAGGATGGAAGGCATCCCAGATTGCCTTATTTACAGCCCATCGAGGGGGAATCCAGGGCATTGATGATGGGGTAGTGACAGAAAGATAGGAAAGTGTTCGTTACCACACAAATTGTCGTCCATCCTCCAGTTTTGTTTTTTTTCTGTTTTTTTTGTGTGGTTTTAGGGCGCACAACTTCCATGGTCATTAGCGCCCAGTCAAAAACATAGATTCGCTATGATCTAAAAAAAATGGTGACTGTCAGAACATCAAGAAGAGGCTAAAAACGAAAGATAAAAGACAATTAAAAGGGTTAAATATCCTTGGATAAGTTGGCCAAGTTGATAAAACGCAAAACTCTAGCAGCTGCTCGTGTGTCATCAGCTAAAATTTCCTCCAGAGTAGACGGAAAGTGAACGGCTACACGGAGATGATTAAAAAGTACGCAAGACAGTAAAACATGTCGCACGGTCAGCAGTTCACCGCAGGAGCACAGCGGTGCAGGGTCGGCGGACAGCAAGTGACGGTGGCTGAAACGGCAGTGACCGATCCGCAACCGGGCCAGGATGACCTCCTCGCGCCGAGAGGGGGCGTGAGGAGGTCCTCCAAGCGGTCGGGATCGGTTTTACAGTTCGCAATTTGTTGTTGGACATTGAAAACCACGCACTGTGCCATTGCGACACGATACTCCGGCGGAGAGCCCGTTGAACATCGTCAGATGGGACGCAAAAGGTAGCCACGCGAGGTAAAAGAACTGCGGCCTTGGCCGCTATGTCGGCCGTCTCATTCCCGGGCACACCTACGTGGCCAGGGACCCACAGGAAAGAAACGTGACAGCTGTCATCTGCTAGCAACTGGAGGGAGCGTTGGATCCGATACACGAGAGGATGGTGCGACAAAGGGTCCTTAAGACTCTGCAGGGCACTAAGGGAGTCCGAACAGATGGCATAGAAAGGTTCGCGGTGGCAGCAGGTGTACAAAACGGCCTGGTGGAGGGCAAAAAGCTCAGCCGTGAAGTTAGAGCACCAGTCAGGGAGCTTGTATTGGAAACGGTTGTCCTCGACGACGAAGGCAGATCCGACACCGGCAGTGCTCTTGGAACCATCAGTGTAAATAAATATGGCGTTATCGAACCGCGAACGGAGTTCGACAAGCCTCGAGCGGTATACCAAATCCGGAGTACTCTCCTTGGGGAGCGAACTAAGTTCGAGGTGAGTGTGAACCGGGGCCTTATGCCACGGTGGCAATGGGCTTTCGCTCAACCGAAAGGTGGAAGGAAGGGTAAAATCGAGCCGCTGTAGTAGGCGGCGAAACCGAACTCCAGGTGGAAGCAAGGCAATCGCAGACAACTGATATTGGCGATCGAGTGAGTCGTCAAAAAATAATCGGTAAGATGGATGGTTGGGCATCGACCGCAGGCGGCATGCGTACCGAGACAAAAGTATGTCACGCCGAGTGGTCAAGGGTAATACAGCAGCCTCGGCATACAGACTTTCAACAGGGCTAGTATAAAATGCACCGGTCGCCAGACGTAATCCCCGATGGTGGATAGAGTTGAGACGGCGGAGAATCGACGGCCGTGCAGAAGAGTATACAAGGCTTCCATAGTCGAGCTTCGACTGAACAATGGCCTGGTAAAGGTGAAGCAGGACGGTACGATCCGCTCCCCATGACGTGCCACTGAGGACACGAAGAACGTTAAGGGATCGGGCACAACGGGCAGCCAGGTAGGACATATGTGTGGACCAGCAAAGTTTCCGATCCAACATGAGTCCCAAGAATTTTGTAGTCTCCACGAAAGGGAGAGCAACAGGGCCGAGACGTAGAGAAGGTGGAAGAAATTCCTTGTATCTCCAGAAATTGATACACACAGTTTTCTCAGTGGAGAATCGGAAGCCGTTTGCGATGCTCCAGGAATATAGACGGTCAAGACAGCGTTGAAGAGAATGCTCCAAGAGGCACGTCCGCTGGGCGCTACAATAAATTGCGAAATCGTCAACAAAAAGAGATCCGGAGACGTCGGCTGAAAGGCAATCCACGATCGGATTGATTGCAATGGCAAAGAGCGCCACACTCAAGACGGAGCCCTGTGGTACCCCATTCTCCTGGCAATAGCTATCTGACAAAACAGAACCCACCCGTACCCGGAACTTGCGATCCGCCAAAAACTCTTGAATGAAAAGAGGAAGGCGGCCCCGAAGGCCCCATCTGTGCAATGTGCGGAGAATGCCCGCTCTCCAACAGGTATCGTATGCCTTCTCCAAGTCGAAGAACACTGCTACTGTTTGACGTTTCTTTAGAAAGTTGTTCATAATGAAGGTCGACAACGTAACGAGGTGATCAGCAGCAGAGCGGTGTCGACGAAAACCGCATTGGATATTAGTCAGGAGGCGGCGAGATTCGAGGAGCCAGACCAACCGAGCGTTAACCATGCGTTCCATCACCTTACAGACACAGCTCGTCAGAGAAATAGGACGATAGCTGGAAGGAAGATGTTTGTCCTTCCCTGGTTTGGGGATGGGGACAACAGTGGCTTCACGCCAACTTGTGGGAACATGACCTTCAGTCCATATGCGATTGTAGGTACTGAGAAGAAAGCACTTGCCCGCAGGAGAGAGGTTCTTCAGCATTTCAATGTGAATGGAATCGGGCCCGGGAGCAGAAGATCGGGACAGGGCGAGAGCACGGTCTAGCTCCTGCATGGTGAAGGCGACGTTATAATTTTCACCTGTTTGCGAGGGAGAAAGGCAGGGTGGTAATGGGCAGAGCTCGAAACCTCCGCAAAGAAACGGCCCAATGCGTTGGAAACGTCAGAGGGGTCCACGAGGACCGCGTTCTCCACGGTCAGGCCAGAAATCGGGGAGTGGACCTTGATGCCGGATAGACGGCGTAGGCCACGCCAAACAAACGTGGAGGGAGTAAAACGGTTAAAAGAACTAGTAAAAGCAGTCCAGCAAGCTTTCTTGCTGTCGTTCATGATACGACGACATTGCGCTCTCATACGTTTATAATGTATGCAATTCTCCAAAGTCGGGTGGCGGCGGAAGGTGCGTAAAGCACGGCGCCGGGCTCTAAGCGCGTCGCGGCAGGCTGCAGTCCACCAAGGGACCTGGACACGACGTGGAGAAGAGGAAGTACGAGGTATGGAACGTTCGGCAGCTGTGAGAATAACCTCTGTGAGGTAGTCGACCTGACTGTCACAGGTGGGAAAATCCCGATCGTGAAAAACAGCCATGGTAGAATAAAGCCCCCAGTCGGCTTTAGAAATGTTCCAACTGGTGGGACGAGGAGATGGGTAATGATGCAGAATGTGGATGATACAGGGGAAATGGTCACTCGAGTATGTGTCAGAAAGTGCATACCACTCAAACCGACCGGCAAGCTGAGGAGTGCATATTGCGAGGTCTATATGGGAATAAGTGTGTGTTGTGTCTGAAAGGAAGGTTGGTGCACCGGTGTTGATGCAGCCAAGATCGAGGTGTTGGAGAAGGTCCACCAAAAGGGAGCCTCTCGGACAAGGTGCCGGAGAGCCCCATAAGGGGTGGTGGGCATTAAAGTCGCCTATCAACACGAAGGGTGAAGGGAGCTGATCAACAAGGTGTAGCACATCTGCCCTAGTAAGGTCAGATGACGATGGCGAATAAATATTACAGAGGGAAAAGGTAAATGTGGATAGGGTGATGCGGACGGCAACTGCCTGTAGGTGAGTATGCAATGAAATGGGATGGTAATAGACATCGTCTCGAAGGAGCATCAGAACCCCTCCATGGGCTGGGATACCTTCCATGGGTGGCAAGTCGAACCGCACAGAGGTGTAGTGTGGAAAGTCTGCACGATCACGGGGATGCAACTTAGTTTCCTGGAGGCAGACTAGAAGCGGGCAGTGCAATCGAAGGAGTAGTTTTAACTACTCCTGATTAGAACGAATGCCGCGAATATTCCATTGAAGGAGCGCCATGATAAAAATGAGAGAAGAAATAAGGATAAAAACCAACTAGCAAGCGGGGTCACCTCGACGGCCGCTGAGGACCCGATTTCGAGGGAGCACTGCTATCGCTGTCCAGGGGCAAAGGGTCGTGGTCCATAGGTTCGACCAACGCGCCTGCCACCTCCCTGAGTTGATCAGGAGGGGCAGTTTCCGCCGCCGGTAGAGGGCCGGGTGCCCGGCAGACGGAGCGACCCGGTGAAACAGAAGACGGCCGAGGCCGGCAACTGTTGGACGGCGTGACGGATGGGTCACGCCTCGGCGGGGAAGGAGAGGAACTCTCTTTCTTGTCAGCTCTTCTGGAAGAGTGACGGCGGGAAGAGGCAGTTGACGGTTGGGAAGCCTGAGAACGCAGAAAATCCTCACGGACGGGTTCCTTTTTCAAGGTCCGGGCATCTTGTTTAGGTGCTCGCGGTTTACTAGAGTTTGACGAAGACTGTACCCTAGAAGCAGCAGGAGGAAGCGGGGACGTGGAACGGGCAATCTTCGGGCTGGCGGATCGCACAACTGTGTCAGCGAAAGTGAAGTCACATGTCTGGGTACTGGAATCCTTGGTAGGTCGAGTTGAGGTGAGTACCTTACTGTATGTACCCGCTGGGAGGATAGTGGGCTTTCGACTCGCCAACAACTTACGAGCGGCAGATGTTGATACCTTCTCCGTAACCCGAATTTGCTGGATTACCTTCTCATCCTTGTATACAGGGCAGTCGCGAGAGGAAGCCGCATGGTCACCGTTGCAGTTTAGGCAGTGAAGGGACGGAGGTGGGCAATCCCCCTCATGGGCGTCCCTACCACAAGTGACACACTTTGCTGCATTTGGGCAATGTTCATGGGTATGGTTGTACCTGTGGCATTGAAAACAGCGCGTTGGGTTAGGCACATAAGGGCGGACAGAGATGACTTCATACCCTGCTTTGACCCTCGACGGGAGGTCAACTCTGTCGAACGTCAAAAACACAGTACGAGTCGGTGTCAATTGGTTATCGACCTTTTTCATCACCCTGTGGACGGCTGTCACACCCTGATCGGACATATACGATTGGATGTCTTCATCAGACAACCCGTCAAGGGATCTCGTAAAAACTACCCCCCGTGACGAGTTGAGTGTGCGGTGCGCTTCTACCTTAACTGGAAACGTGTGCAACAACGTAGTACGTATCAGTTTTTGGGCTTGGAAGGCACTTTCCACTTCCAGCAACAATGTGCCATTGCGCTGACGTGAACAGGTTTTAACAGGGCCAGCAATTGCATCTACACCTTTCTGTATAACGAAAGGATTGACAGAATTGAAATCCTTTCCGTCGGTGCGAGAGACAACCAGAAATTTAGGTACATTAGGCAGAGTCTTTTTAGGCTGAGGCGAGTCTAACTTACGTTTCTGGGTCAACGTCACGAAAGAAGATAAGGAAGTCATCGCGGAAGTGTCCCCCGTGATTACCGGCGTCTCCGATGGCGCGCTCCTTCCTAGTGGGGGCCCTCTCCGAGGGCTTACCCGCCTTAGGTGATTGTTCACACCTCAGGTCACACCTGCCGAGAACTGACGGAGGGACCAATCGGCACGTTCGGAAGGTACCAGCTCGGGTAATCACCCCTCCCTGGGCCTGGCCTTTACCAGGGGGTACGTACGTGCCCTACTTGTCTACCCGGGGCGGGGAATTGCGCGTTACCCCGTCACCTGCTACACACGATAATGCGTGGGTCGGCCTTCAGACACGCACAGGGAAGAAAGAAGAAGAGGATAGGAAATGAAGAGAAAGAAGGAAAGAAGTGTCTCAAACACCGAAGCGGAGACTAATGAGGAGAAGAAGGCTAGGAGAGTACAAGGAGAGAAAGACAGAAAACAAAGGGTAAGAAAGGAAGGAACGAAGGAAGAAAAACCACAACAAGAACCACCGTAGCTCACGAAATATGCCCGTCTCCGGGCGAAGGCATAAACCGGGAGGGAAAGTGAAGCAGCCTGGGGCAGAAGAAAGGCTGCTCCGGCTCGGGGCCCCGTGCGCGCCACACACGTACCCACAAAAGAACTGTGGGCCCCCTGGGGGGATCCTCCAGTTGAAAGATGGTAAGAGGCCAGGGATGCAAACTGACAAGTCAATAGCTGAGAAAGTGCCGTGCACCACACTGAAGTGCGTGGGGGCACTGGTGTTTAAGAGGCAGAGATCAAGCTGGGGTATTAAGTTCGACATCTCTAACATGGCCACTGGCTATTGCGTCACCTCACAAGGGGTCATGGACATTGAAATCGCCCAATAGTAGAAACGGCAGTGGTAGTTGGGATATCAGTGCAGCTAATATGTTTGGTGGTACATCATCCGGTGGGTGATGTAGGCTGCAGATAGTTATGTCATGTGGTATCCTTACTCTGACAGCCACAGCTTCTAAAGGCGTCTGCAGGGGCACGGTTTCACCATAAACAGAGTTAAAGAT
This sequence comes from Locusta migratoria, assembly GCA_026315105.1. NCBI lineage: Eukaryota > Metazoa > Arthropoda > Insecta > Orthoptera > Acrididae > Locusta > Locusta migratoria. Next base: position 272,038,435 of record CM048755.1, read on the forward strand.
GTAGACACAGACTCCACCTGACACCCTTCTATAAACACTGCGACTTTTGTAGTATCCCCTGTACCCTCTAAGGGCAGGGGTCCGCATTGGCAGGAACCAGGTCTCCTGGAGGGCAATGCAGAAAGCAGGTGTGGTGCTTAAAAGTTGTCGTAATTCAGCCAGGTGTCTGAAGAATCCACCGCAATTCCACTGGACGATGGTCTGGGAAGACATGAGGTACTAACAACGGCTTTTATACCTCAGGATCAGTTGCTTTCACTTCTGCTGAGGCTGATGGATCGATGTCCATAGTTTCTGATAGACCATCGAGATTTAGGTACTCGGGGGACGCTAGAATCTCCACCTCGTCTTCAGAGGTGGAGGTATGGTGTGGTACTGTGGTCTCGTTCTTTTCACTACTCTTCTCCTTCTTCTTCTGTGTCTCTCTCTGCTCCTTCCACTTCTCACGTTTGGCGGGCTTCGCTGACTCAGTCTCCAGGACTGAGGATGACCTTGAAGCCCTATGACCGGCTTTCGTTGGCACTGTCCGCCACTCGCTGGGGTCCGCTTCTCCAGCAGAATAAGCCGAGGAAGGATGGGATGCAAGCAATCCCTTCCTTGCGAGAGGAGCCAGAGGAGGCTGCTGCTCCTCTGGTCAGGGGTGTGGATCGATGTCCCCAGTGATTGGGGCGAATTGCTCCCTAAGCTGGAGTTTTGGGATCAACACAGGATGAGGTGTCCCCAACCATCTGAGGGTGGGGGTGGGGGTGGGGGTTGAAAATGGTAAGGCCTGGTGGCTCACTGCACCTGGCTGAACAGGTTGCAATCATGATGATGAAGTGGCTGTAGGATAGGAGGTTATCATGATTGCAGGGTGGAGCTTCAGGTACTTACGTTTAGGCTCTGAGTATGTCAGCCTGTCCAAGGTCTTATATTCCATGATTTTCCTCTCTTTGTGCAGGACTGTGCAATGTGACGAGCAGGGCGCGTGACGCTGGATGCAGTTGATGCAGACTAGGGAGGGGCACATGGGACGTCGGGATGTGATCCACATCCGCATTCCCGTCAGGTTGGTTTGGCATCTTACAGGTAAGACATGTGCCCAAACCTCCTGCACGTGAAACAACATGCAGGGGGAGGACTGTAGGGCATAACGTCACACCAGTAGATCATCACCTAGACTTTCTCTGGCAATGAATCGCCTTCAAAAGCCAAGATGAAGACACCGTTGGCGACCCTGTTCTCCTTCGGACCCCTATAAATGCGTCGGATAAAGTGTACACCTCGCCGCTGTAGTTTTGCTTTTAGTTTGTCATTAGATTGTAACAGGAGATCTTTATGAAATATAATGCCTTGGACTAGGTTTAAACTCTTGTGAAGTGTTTTGTAGCGGGAACGTCACCCAGCTTGTCACAGACAAGCAATGCCTGTGACTGTGCTGGGGATGACGTCGTTATAAGGACTGCCCCCGATCTCATTTTTGACATGCTCTCGACCTTTCCATACTTCTCCTCCAAGTGCTCCACAAAAAATAATGGCTTCGTTGAATGGAATTACACTTTAAGGTTGGTAACACTGCGCCCGCGCGATCGTTTCGAGTATTTGCTCCAGTAAATAATTACAAAAATCGTTGTTTTTAAGCTATATTTAATCGTTTGCAGTTGTTACAAATATAATATAAGTGTTGTTACATTAGTGGAAGTGTTAGTGTAGTGTTAAATAAGGAAAACCGGTGTAAAAAGTTTATTTTACCTGTCGCGCCTATAGCACGTAGTTGTAGGCCTAATTTAACTCGCGGGAATCGTTGTAAACAGTGACTAAAACTTATTTCTAATTACCAATTGTTCTATTTTTCACTCGCGGCGTACAGTAGTTAGGATTTATAAAGTCTGTCAGACGTAAATTTCGTGATTTATCAAAAGTGAATATAGTAATCCGTGTTTATAGGCATAAATTTTGTTTTCGTGAGCGTGTTTTTTAGGCCTAATTTTTGTTTTCGTGACCGAGTTTCTTTATATCCAGTGCCCTTTCAGTTAGTTATATTTGCGTGAACAGATTTTAGTGTCTCTTGGTGTAACTTTTACGTTCTAGTCAGTACTTAATCAAGTTTTTACGATTTCTATTTTTACCATGGGTGAGAAGTGCGTGACATGCCGTAGGATCGTTAGTTCCGGGGTGTGGTGTGATGGTTGTAGTGGTTTTTTTCATTGGGGCGAATGTAGTGGCGTGGGAAATGGGGATGTAAATGAGGCTCACCAGTGGTTTTGTAGGATCTGCAATAGAGATAGGAAAATAATGGAACAGGAGGGGAAAATTGCAGCTCTTCAAGCTGAATTAGATAAGGCAAGGGAGACTCTGAGCAGGTTAAGGAGGGAGAAGGGTGAACAGCGGTGGGAAGTGGCAACAGGTAAGAGGGGGAACAGACTTAGGACAGTTTCAGACAGCTTTGTCCTTAATGTGAAAAATAGATTTGACCTGTTGCCTCAGTCAGGATCGGATGAGCCTCATGTAGCTGTAACTGTAGAAAGGACACAACAGACTTTCAAAAAGGACTTGAAAAAGGTAGGGAAAACTGAGAAAAGAAAGAAAGTCTTGTTGTTAGGTAGTTCACATGGTAGAGGTGTTGGCCAACTACTGCAGGAAGAACTAGGACCAGGGTACCAGGTCACAAACGTTTTCAAACCAAATGCGGGCCTGGGTCAGGTAACAGAGGATATAGGTTCTTTATGTAAGGATTTCACAATGGAGGATACCGTGGTTATAGTGGGTGGTCCGGGAAACAGCATTGACAGAAACTGTGAATATTCTATAGAGTGTAACCTGGTGAAGATATCATCGGCAACGAGGCATACTAGTGTGGGATTTGTATCTGTCTTGAGTCGCCATGATCGGCCTCATTTGAACTCTTCTGTCAGGAGAGTAAACTTGGAGTTGGAACGGCTACTCATGTCAGATATGGGGTCCCATATTGGTTTGATTCCTGTGGATGATATCTGTAGGTGGGACTATACTAGGCATGGCCTTCACCTCAACAGGAAAGGGAAGGGAAAATTGTCGGGGTTGATCGCAAGTAACTTACGGGGGGGGGGCACTGTCACAAATGGTAAAATACCAGTGGTTACAGGTGTCAGAGGGATGCCTTTTTTAGGATAGGGAGGGGGGGAAGAAAACCAGTTTTGAGAGAGCTTGTAAGACACCCTCAGTTTGGAAAAGCAGATAAACAGGAGATAGATTTTAGCAAACAATGTTTAACAGAAAGTAGTCAGAAACTTCCAGTAAATCTTACTCAAGCCATTAGTATGCAATATCAGTTATCATTATTACATCAAAATATTCCAGGACTCAGAAATAAACTTGATGAACTACTCATTTGTATTGATGAAATAGATTCCTCTAGCCCAATCGACATAATTTGCCTCTCTGAACATCATGTGGCCACTGGTATAGATATGTTAAACATTCCAGGATTTAATTTAGCTTCACACTTCTGTAGAGTAGATATGGAGGGAGGAGGAGTAGCCACATTCATTAAAAACTGCTATAAATTCAAGAATATTGATATAAATAAATTCTGTCTAGAGCAGCATTTAGAAGCTTGTGCAACAGAAGTAGAATTCCATAACAGATGCTATATAATAGTAACTATTTACCGAGCACCTGCAGGAAATTATAATCTATTCCTAAATCATCTAGAAGCTCTATTGGGTTATTTAACAGGAAGAAATAAAGAAATCCTGGTTGCTGGTGACTTTAATACAGATTTTCTTATGCAGTCCTCCAGTAAAAATTTATTGCAGTCAGTAACTTTGTCTTTCAATCTAACACACACCGTAAACTTTCCAACTAGGGTAACTAAAACCTCTAGGACAGCAATTGATAATATTTTTATAGACAAATCAAAGGAACAAAATCATATCATAAAACCAATAATAAATGGCCTGTCAGATCACGATATGCAGCTCCTTGTTTTAGGTATAGATTCTAAACAGATTATGAAGACTGCAAAATGTACATACAGGAGAGTAGTCAACCCACCAAAAATTGAAAATTTTAGAAAACTCCTCAAAGACATGAACTGGAAAGATGTATATAGTGCTAATGGCATGAATGAAAAATATAATGTATTCATTAATAATGTTAGTATCATGTTTGAAAACTGTTTTCCTCTAAAATAACGCGAATTAAACAGAAGTCTATAATAAAACCTTGGATTACACAAGGAATAAAGATTTCATGTAAGACAAAAAGGAGTATGTATCTATCAGCCAAGAGTAGTTGCAATGATGATGATTTAACTAAATATAAGGAATACTGTAAAATATTAAAAAAAGTTATTCAGGTATCTAAACAAATGCACTATGAAAAGAAGATAGCAACATCAGGAAACCAAATAAATACAATATGGGATATAGTGAAAGAAGAGACTGGTAGAACCAGAAAGGAACAAGAGCAGGTACGATTAAGAGTAGCTGAGACATTAGTAACTGATGGGCATAGTGTGGCAAATCTATTTAACAAGTACTTTATATCCGTTACTGATAGTATGGGATTGTCTGGGTCAGTAAATAATGCGCTTGAATATTTGAAACTAGCATTTACAAATAACTTCACACACATGAATATGTCAGTCACTTCACCACAAGAAATATCTTCCATAATAAAATCTTTAAAAACAAAGAATTCCAGTGGATACGATGAAATATCAACAAAGTTAATTAAAGCGTGTTCTTGTGAACTTAGCACAATCTTAAGTTATTTGTGTAACCAGTCTGTTATAACGGGAACATTTCCTGATTGGCTAAAATATGTAGATATTAAACCTCTCTTCAAGAAGGGGGATAAAGAGATACCATCAAACTACAGACCCATTTCACTTTTGCCAGCATTCTCAAAAATTATAGAAAAGGTAATGTACAAGCAGCTTCTCAACCACTTAACCGCAAATGGCATATTGTCTAGAACACAGTTTGGATTTCTGAAAGGTTCCGATATTGAGAAGGCTATTTACACTTTCAGTGAGAATGTACTTAATTCATTAGATAATAAATTGCAAGCAGCAGGTATTTTCTGTGATTTGTCAAAGGCATTTGATTGTGTGAACCATAACATCCTTTTAAGTAAATTAGAATTCTATGGGGTCACGGGAAATGCTGCAAAATGGTTCAAGTCGTACCTCACTAACAGGAAACAAAGGGTGTCAGTGCAAGTGACTAGTGAATTAGGCCAACAGTCATCATCGGGTTGGGAAGAAATTACATGTGGTGTCCCACAAGGATCCATCTTAGGGCCATTGCTTTTTCTTGTGTACATTAATGATCTCTCATCAGTTACACTACCAGAAGCAGAGTTCGTTTTGTTTGCAGATGATACAAGTATTGCAATAAAGAGTACGTCAAGTATATTGATAGAAAAGTCTGCTAATGATATTTTCATGAACATTAATAAATGGTTTAAAGCCAACTCATTGTCATTAAACTTTGAAAAGACGCACTACATGCAGTTCAGAACATGCAAGAGATTTCCTGACAGCATATGCATTAAATATGAAGAGCAGATAGAAGAGGTTGACAGAATTAAATTCCTGGGATTACAGCTTGATAATAAATTTAGTTGGGAGGAGCACACCACAGAACTGCAGAAACGACTCAACAAATCTGTATTTCCAATACGAGTGTTATCAGACATAGGAGACATAAAAATAACAAAGCTTGCATACTTTGCTTACTTTCATTCCTTAATGTCATATGGTATAATATTTTGGGGTAACTCTTCAAGTCAGTCAAAAGTCTTCAGAGTCCAAAAACGTGTAATACGTATTATTTGTGGAGTAAATTCACGGACGTCTTGTAGAAGCCTCTTCAAAGAACTGGGTATATTAACTACTGCCTCTCAGTATATTTATTCCTTAATGAAATTTGTCATAAATAATATATCCCTTTTCCCAACAAACAGCTCAGTTCATACATACAATACTAGAAATAAAAATGATCTACACAAGGATTTAAAAGCACTTACTTTAGTTCAAAAAGGGGTCCACTACTCAGGAACACACATTTTCAATAATTTACCATCAAGTATAAAAAATTTAGCTACAAATAAAGATCAGTTTAAGAGGAACCTAAAAGACTTTCTAGTGGCCAACTCCTTCTACTCCATTAGTGAATTTCTAAATTGTACCAAATGATGCATGCACTCATACTATATTAGTATTATTATATTATCAGCAAAAAAAAAAAAAAAAAAAAAAAAAAAAAAGAAAAAAAACCCTAAAAAAATTATGTATCTGTATTTATATTATAAGTGTATGTATTTGTATTTATATTATTAGTATTATTTGTTATTCAACTTGTAAATTTTGTTTCTTGACATGTTCCACATCCACGAGGATCCCCTCAATATGGATCTACGGAACAAATAAATAAATAATCTAATCTAATCTAAATTCGCCATCCGTCCTGCTACAGACCAAGTATTTTTCACCTTGCTGACGGACCCTACGTTCCTCCCATGGGGTGGCTATGGAAGGGAACGAGTGGGGGGTCATACATTGCTGCATTTAAACCAGGCCTTCTCTTAGAGTCACCCGTTGTATATCTGGCAACGTTAAGAGATATTTTCATGGTGTTTCCATGAGCAGCTATGGATATAAAGGTCCACCCAAGCAGAGCCCCACTTGTCTCAGTAAGGCTTATACAACTGAGTTTCAGCAGGTTCCTCAGAGGTTGCTTGCTACCGACTGTTCAACCTCAACAACCATGCATCTCCTCGGCACGTAGCACACCTCGAGATTGAGGTTTTTTAATTTTTTATTATTATCCCCCCCCCCGCTCTCTCTCTCTCTCTCTCTCTCTCTCTCTCTCTCTCTCTCTCTCTCTCGTTTTGTACCATCCTCACAACCTGGGCGATTAATCCAAGATCCTGGGCTCTGAAATGTACAACGTTCCACCATTGCGCTAAACGATGGCCGTTGAAGCACACACATAGCTTACGATGTAATGGACTGTTGGGACGACACAGCCCACGGCTCAGAACCCCGGGTTCGCCAAGCCCGTATTCAGCAGATTAATGCTGAGCTCCTGAGGGGACCTTTAATGGGATGACAAAAATGTTTGGGAAAAAATAGAAGTAAAATTGAATGTTCCCTCATACCTTTCTTCAGAATCACCAGAATTAGCATAAAAAAGGGGATACATTGGGTGTCAACAAACCGCCCCCTCTCACTTCTGACAGCCTTATCAAAAAAATTTTGAAAAGTTATGTATTCTCGAGTTGCTTCACATATTAGTAAAAATAAAGTTCTAACAAAATGTCAGTTTGGTTTTCAAAAAAGCTTTTCAACTGAAAATGCTATATATACCTTCACTGATGAAATATTAAATGTTTTGAATAACCGGACATCACCAGTTGGGATTTTTTGTGATCTCTTGCAGGCTTTTGATTGTGTAAATCATGGAATTCTAGATAAGCTTAAGTATTGTGGTATGAGTGGGACAGTGCACAAATGGTTTAAAACATACTTAACTGGAAGAGTGCAGAAAGTTGAAATAAACAGTTCACATGATATAGATGAAGCAATTAATTATTCTAACTGGGGATTAATAAAAAATGGGTCCCACAAGGTTCGGTCTTGGGTCCTTTGCTGTTCTTTATATTAATGACTTGCCATTCTACATTCACGAAGATGCTAAGCTAGTACTTTTTGCTGATGATAGAAGTATAACTATCACACCTGACAAACAGGAATTAACTGATGAAATTGTAAATGATATCTTCCAGAAAGTTATTAAGTGGTTCTCTACAAATGGACTCTCATTAAACTTTGATAAAACCCAATATATACAGTTTCATACAGTAAATGGCATGACACCATTAATAAATTTAGACTTTGAACATAAATTTGTAGCTAAGGTAGAATATTCAAAATTTTTAGGTGTTTGCATTGACGAGGGACTGAATTGGAAGAAACATATTGAAGATCTCCTGAAACATTTGAGTTCAGCTACTTATGCTATCAGAGTCATTGCAAAATTTGGTGATATACATCTCAGTAAGTTAGCTTACTACGCCTATTTTCATTCACTGCTTTCATATTGGATCATATTCTGGGGCAACTCAACATTGAGTAAAAAAGTATTCATTGCACAAAAGCGTGTAATCAGAATAATTGCTGGAGCCCACCCAAGAGCATCCTGCAGACATTTATTTAGGTATCTAGGGATTCTCACTGTAACTTCACAATATATATATATATTATTCACTCATGAAATTTGTTATTAACAATCCGACCCAATTCAAAAATAATAGTGTGCATAGCTATAACACTAGGAGAAAGGGTGATATTCACTATTCAAGGTTAAATCTAACTTTGGCTCAGAAAGGGGTGAATTATGCTGCCACAAAAGTCTTTGGTCATTTAACAAGTAGCATCAAACGTCTGACTGATAGCCAACTAGTATTTAAAAAGAAATTAAAGGAATTTCTGAATGTCAAGTCCTTCAACAATGTAGATGAATTTTTAGATAAAACCTAAAAAATATAATAAAAAATAAAAAATATAATAAAAAAAAAAAATAAAAAAAAAATAAACTCCTTAAAATATTGATTGTCGAGTATAAACAACATTTACTAAACTGACATGTTCCACATCATTACGAAATGTCGTATATATGATCTAGGGAACAAGTATTAATCTAATCTAATCAATCATTGCAAGTGTTTAAAAGCGAAAATGAAAGAGCTTGATCCGATGATTATTGTTTTGTCAAAAAGAACTGCGTACCTTAATTAGATATCGTAAGACAAACCAAGATATTCAGTACAAGGACAGAAGGTTACCGTGTTTGAATAAAAATAAAGGATGGAGAGACTTAAGTTAATTCTGCTACTTTATGACAAATCTGCGACTGAATACTTTTCGTTTGAAGCAAAAATGAAGGAAATCGGTCGAATACAATGGGCTGACCGACTGACTTCAGTTTACACCAAGGACATACCCATAAGGAATATACAGAAGGAAATCGCGTTTGAGTATAGAAAAAGGAAGGCGAGAGTTATGTAAATTCTGATACTTTATGACAAATGTGTGGATGAATACCTTTCGTTTAAAACAAAAATGAAGGAAACGGCCGGTAATTTGGTCTGGCCGACTGACTTTAGTTTTCGTAGAGTCTTTTAATATATGATTTATTACCACTCCATTGCCTTGTGAAATATTGCAACCCTGACTCCACAAGTATTTCATGACTGAAGGTCAAACTACAGTTGTCAATCATTATTGGCGATACATGAATTCCGGTTGTCGCGGTATATTTGTTTCAAAGTGCGTAACAGCACGTAGTCCATTAATACAGCTAACATGATAATGACTGTTTATGTTCTTTTTTTTCCTTTCATGCAGTTAAACCAAACTTGTCTTGCGTAGGAGATCATGTAAATCATAATAGTCGTGCTACACAGAATGTTGGAGACAGGTCATTTGTGCGTAGTGGTAGATTGAATTGTTTACTCTTAAGTCATAACTGGTTTGTGCCCGTGTTAATTCTGAGTCATAAGGAGACAGTGTTGAATTATTAATATTTCAACCAACGCAGCCTTTCTCTATCAACTATATAAATAAACGCAGTAATCAAAAAAGTTGTAAGGTGGCATTATTTCACACTTCGCAATACTTGTCTCCCGACCGACCACAATGTATGCAAAAATAATCAAAGTTCGTTAACAAGCAAAATTGTATTCAGGAATGAAGGAGAGAGGTGACTAACGTCGTGTCTAAATCTACGTTCTCTTGTTCTTTCTTTATTTATTTCATCCTGTAATGCCTGTAAGGGTTACTGGTTTGGAATCTTAGAATTTACGAACTCAATGAAAAGCAGCCACTTATTGGAACAGGGCCGCCGACTCCGTGGGTGCTCCGGGGCTCGTGCACCCCCAAGAATTTTTTGGGGGTGCTGAGCACCCACATAAAATTGAGGTGAAAAATAAAACTATAAATTTTTAAAAAACCGGGAAAATCAAAACCTATCTTATGACTCAAAAGGCAATGCAAAACGTGACCATAGCGAGAGACGATATTTCATATGTGGAAGAAATTATCAGTTTTGTACGCAGGTCCCGAAGCGAGTAGTAATGAGTGTCCGTGTTTTACCCACTATACTAGCTTTAGTCATCCTGAAGCACGTCGGTCCTTTTGACCTTTCAGGTGAACGTATTTATGAACATTCAATTGTGTTCTTTCACGTATTTAGCTTGAAGAATCTGATGCTGATGCTAAAGTTAATCGTTTTTCATTTATCTTTGTCACTTCCCTTGTTATTAAAATTATAGATTCAGTTGAAATTTGTAATGCTCTTCTATCAGAGTTAAAAAAAACCTTGCACTATATTAATACTGTCAGAGATGTCATGAAGTTATCTCGAAGTGATGAAAGTTTAGATGAAGTATACTGCTCTTGCATGGAACTGACCATTTTTTGTCGGACTTCTAAATCTTAAAATAGTTCAAAGATTTCTTTAAACCTTGGTGACGGTGTTCTACCAAACGCTTTTGTCAGAAAGAATAGCGTCACACAAAAAGGGTTAGATTAGTGTACAGTGAAAAGTTATTACATTGGTCGTGTACAAGTTTTGGGGTGTTACTTGTATCGAAATATCCACTTCGGCCAATTAGATCGCTTTATTGTAGTGTCCTAGTGCAGCCATGCTTTTTTTTCTTCCTCCTCCTTCTTCCTTCTATCTTTAAAATGCCAGACAACTGTCTATTTACTTTTATCAAGTATTGCTCATTCAAAGGGATGAACATGATTTTCAGGAGGGTTGGTTTCGAACATTTGTGAACCGTGATAAAGAGCACCCACACTTTATTTCAAAAAGTCGGCGCCTCTGTATCGGCGAATTCCTGGGAAACAGCGCACAAAAGGCCAAAAGGCTACGGCTTCGTACCGCTGGTGAGCGGGTTTCCAGCAAAACCCTGTATGAAACGATCAATATTACACAAGCGAACTATTCAGAAACAAAAAGAACAACTGATGCCTACTCGTTAACGGTTCGGCAAAACAGAAAAAAAAAATAGAAAATGACAAAGTGCAGTGAATTCATGGAGCAGAATAGTCAGGACAATATCTATGTATCATCATACTTTTCTTACATAATATCTCTGACTGTTGGTTTAATAGCCCGTGACAAAGTACTGTTATTTGTCGGATTAAATTTTGCTGTCACATGTTCAGTTTCATATATTAATATGACAAACGGAAGTATTAATTATTCTGTTAGTTTCTTTGATTCCTTGCTCTGTATGTTTTTCAACTGACACTCCAGTAACACTGAGCCTGTACATTAAATATTTAACTATTAGTTTTGCAGACATTTGAGATACTAATATCTTTATAGACCGTTTAAGGCGAACAAAACGGCAAATCAGTTACTGTCCACCTGTCTCACATGTAAAAAGTTTAAATGGAATAGTTATTTATATTATGTACAAACACATAGAAGCTGAAATTAGCTCTCCGACTTGCCCCGGCCCCCTCTGAAAAATAATCCTGTATGCGCCCTTGGGCCGGTCGCGGTGGCCGAGTGGTCTGCGGCGCGCCATTCACGTTCTGCACGGCCACTACGGTCGCGGGTTCGAATCCCCCCCTCGGGCATGGATATTTGTGCCGTCCTTAGTATTAGCTAGTTCATAAGTAGTTTGTAAGTTTAGGGACTGATGACCCCGTAGTTAAGTCCCATAAGCTATACAAACATTTGAATCTGATGCGCCCTTGGTTGTGCCGAATTTGTGAGGTGGTGGTTGTTGTTGTTGTTGTGAGTTAGAAGGGACTAAAGAGCTCGGTCATCAGTCTCCCGTTTCAAGCAAAGCGTTAACAATCAAAGATGAAAAAACAAAGAACACCTAGCGGGAACATGTTGCCAATACGTAAAGGAAGGGGACACAGAGAGAGGAAACCTAGTCACAAACTGAACGAAAACTAAGCAGGATAACAGGGCTGGCTGATCACAAAAATAGAGGATGAGCCAGCCATCCTGCTCACACTAAAATTGTTAGATGATCTACATGAAAAGTCGGAAAAGGACTTAAAAGTTGTGGAGAGGTGGAGACCTGTCACTTCATGTGGAAGTAAAAAGGTAAAGCAGTCAACAATTGGTTTGAACACCACAGTGCTTTACTAGGCATGGTCCTGTTTGGAGGTGGTATGTCGTTGCCTTCCTCCGACCTTCGAACTGACTTACCCAGCCAGGTATAGGGGGACCTACAGTTTAACGTGGGTTCCGAACCATGGTGCTACTCGTTATTTTTCACATGAGCAATATTGTCAGAGGTGAAAGAAGTGGAAAGTGACAGATAAAAATCCTAGGACCTGGCGGGGATCGAACCCGCGACCTTAGGATTTGTAGTCTGGCACTCTACCACTGTGCAACCGAGGCGCACTATGTGTAAGTATCCACCCATAAATAGAATGGTAAAACTCAGCTGCACGAATAAAATCTGAAACACTGTCAGACATAGAGGCATCGTCTCTTAGAAGTAAATTTAGTGCAGCAGGCAGATTAAAAGACTGCCGGAGAGCGGCTAAAAGTTGACAATCCATCAAAAGGTGGATCGCTGTCATAACAGTGTCACAGCGGTACTCTGGTGGGTTCTCTACACGAAGGAGGTAGTTATGCGTTAAAGGACGACGGACTCCCTGCGAGAGGCCCACAGGGAGGACTTCCATGTCGCTGTAGAGGGCTTTATCACACGGAGCTTGTTGGGCTTGCTCAAAGTAGACCACTCTGACTCCGAGGCAGCGAAGAGCTTGTGGCGTAACCCCAATTTCATATCCCTCTCTCCGATACCAATATCGAGGGGGGTGGGACATAGTAGCCTGCTTGGCGAGTTGATAGACCTGCTCATTACACGGGATGCCAACATGGCCTGGGGTCCACACAAAGGCTACTGAACTGCCACAAGTTGTGAGCGTGAAGATGGAGCTTTGTATCGATCGCACCACAGGATGGGTAGGGAAACACTGATGAAGGGCTTGTAGGCCACTCAGGGAGTCGCTGCAGATGACAAACGACTTCCTGGTGCACCCTTTAAGATAGTCAAGAGCATGTGATATCGCGACCAGTTCTGCTGTAAAAACGCTACAACTATGATGCAAAGAGCGTTTTTCAATGTGTTCTCCGTGTGTAAAAGCATACCAAACTCAGCCATGTACCAAGGAGCCATCTGTGTAGAGGACGTCAGCACCTTGTAAAGCATTAATAATGGCCAGGAATTGGCGATGGAGTTTGTGTCGAAACCAGTGCCTTTGCATCGCGAGACAATTCTAGGTGGGTGACGGACTAAGGGGATGTGAAGGGTTGGTAGGAGAAAGCAGGAGGTATAGGAAGGGACTCGAGGGTCGAAAGGAGGGTATGAACCCGGACTACGATCGGAAGACCCGACCTGGGCCGGCGAGCTGGTATGGGAAGTGCAGCAGCTGGAAAGCGTAGCCCGCAACTTGGTGGTGTGGCAAGGCATGGACATGTGCCACGTATGAGAGAAGCACTAGTTGGCGGTGAAACTCTAAGGTCGCGATCCCAGCTTCACCAAGGAGGATCGGTATAGGGCTTGTGCGGAAAGCCCCCGTTGCGAGACAGACCCCACCGTGAAGAATGGGGTTAAGAATCCGCAATATTGAGGGAGCTGCAGGACCATAAACCAAGCTCCTAGTCGAGTCGTGACTGCAGAAGTGCCTTATATAACTGCAGAAGGGTTGAACGGGTAGCCCCCCCCCCCCCCCCAAACAGAATGGCTGAGATAGTGGAAGTTATTTAGGTATTGCTGGCACTTAAGCTTTAGTTGTCGGAGGTGCGGCAGTCAAGTGAGCCGGTCATCAAAAAGCATGCCCAGAAAGCAATGTGTCTTTTCAATGTGAAGCATGTCATCTACGTAACGTTTGGGTTCCGGATGTGCCGCATAACAGTTACAGAAGTACATGATCCTGGTTTTGGTTGCAGAGAACTGGAACCCATGGTCTAGGGCCCAGGACGGCGCCTTTCAGATGGCTCCCATTAGACGCCTTTCAGCGACACCAATGCTGGCAGATCTAAAATACACACAGAAGTCGTCAGCAAACAAGGATGATGAAACAGAAGACCCAACCACTGAAGCAAGATCGTTAATAGCTATTAAAAATAGTGGTACACCAAGGACAGAGCCCTGTGGGACACCGTTCTCCTGCACGTGGGGTGGGCTAATAGATGCACCAAACCGCACCCGAAAAGTGCAGCGTGAAAGGAAATTTTGTAAGAAGATCGGGAGTGGACACCATAAGCCCCAATCGTACAGTGTTGCAAGGATGTGATGGCGCCAGGTGGTGTCATAGGCCTTTTGGAGGTAAAAAAAACAAACCGCAACAAGGTGCTCACGCAGAGTAAAGGCGGTACGGATGGCAGACTCCAGAGCCACTGGGTTATTTATAGTGGAGCGGCCTTCATGGAAGCCCTCATGTTGAGGGGCCAGGATCCACACGAGTCGCTGACTTACCATCCGCTCAAACAGCTTGCTCAGAACATCAGTAAGGCTGATTGGGCGATAACTATCGACCGCCAGCGGATCGGCGCCTGGTTTCATCACAGGAACGATGACATATCCCTCCACTCAGACGGGAAGACAACGTCGGCCCATAGACGATTTAACAGGGCGAGCAGTTTATGTTTAGAGTCCGCTGACATGACTGAGGAACTGGCTATAAATTCAGTCAGGTAGAGGCGATGTATCGGGGCATGAGCGAGGGCAGTGTGGAACTCCCAGTCGCTAAAGGACTCCTGGCGACGCGTGCGAAATGTAAATGGTTTTCGCTCAACTCGCTGTTTGATGGCACGAAAGTAGGCACTGTAAGCTGCCGTCGCAGAGCTGCATGCCTAGTTTTCCGCCAAGTGCACGGCGATGGTGAGTGGGTTGGTACAGAGAGTACCCTGGATGCAGAGACAGTGAATGCCCGCTGACAGACGGTACCCATAAATGCGCCGAACTTTGAACCACACCTGAGAGGGAGAGGCGCGAGAACCGATGGTGGCAACATACCTCTCCCACGAGTCCTGCTTGCTATGTTGAAGCAGCCTTCGAGCTCGGGCCCGGAGGCACTTAAAAGCGATCAGATGCTCTGCGGAAGGGTGGCGCCGATGGCGCTGTAGCGCTCTCGGATGGCCTTGGCAATCTCTTGCGTCCACCACGGCATGGACCTATGGCGTAGTGGACCAGGCGCGCACGGGTCGGTGGCTTCAGCGGCAGAAATTATAGCAGCAGTAACCTGACGAAATGCATCATCAATGTCAACAGGAAACTGATCTGGAAGCACAGCAGATGAAGTGTAAGTTGGCCAGTGAGCTCGGCGGAGGGACCACTGGGACAGGTGGTCTGCAGGCTGAGACTGTGGTAGCGACAGAAAAACGGGAAAATGGTCGCTACCGCATAGGTCATCATGGACCCTCCAGTTAAGGAGAAGGCTGGGGCTACAAAGAGAAGTCTATGGCGGAATTTGTGCCACTAGCCACACTAAAGTGCGTGGTGGCACCATGGTTCAAAATTCAGATGTCATGTTGTGCCAAAAAGGTCTATGTCACACAAAGGGTGGTGGGTATTAAAATGCCCCAAGAGGAGGAATGGTGGAGGAAGCTGGGCGACTAAGGCAGCCTCATCTGGCGGAAGGTAGATGGAACATATTGCTGAGAGAACTCACGTTAACCTACTGCAAACATGGCGCAAGGGATAGGGTCACCGACTGCATTGTCAAAAGTCGTCGGTTCAATTCCATCCACAGGCAAAAATTTATTTCTTTGTATTTATCATTTCCAGAATGTTCTACATGTTTCTTATGTTTACTTGTAACTTGTACTACTTCGTACGTTAACTATTCTAATTTCTCGTACATTCTGTTTGTGTATAATTAGCAGAGCACTCTGCCCGAGAGGCAGTTAGGGCTGCGTGTATGTTAAGTTCGCAATAAACCTGCTTTCAGTATAAGTGCTGTTTTCAGTCAACAACCCTGCCTTCGAAGTCAAGCCTGCTTCCATTTCAACGCGACATTGTTTGGTGGAGGCGCTGGGTATCCTGTGCAACAGGTGCATCACCGTGGCTCTGATTAGGCAACGTAAAAGTCGTCGCTTACACGGACTAGAACCGGAATACAAGGGATATACCGAGTACATCCTTCCGAAAGTCCGTATCATCAGGGGAACCATGGACACGAAACCAGCGGTAAATCAGACACCCGTCGGTGTTCTCTGGAGACGCTGGACAGGACCCCAATAAATGGCTAAAAGGGTTCGACCGAGTCGCCAAGTATAACAGGTGGGAGCATACAATGTGCTTAGCCAAAGTTTATTTCTACCTGGATGGAACAGTCCAGCAATGGTTTTAAAACAACGAAGACAAGTTGAAAGACTGGGAGACGTTCCAGGAGGAACTTAAGAAGACGTTTGGAGACCGCCAGCGACAAATCCGCTCGGCGGAAGAACTGAAGACCCAGGCCCAACGACATGATGAGCCGACACAGTCATACAAACAGAATGTTTTAGCCCTGTGTAACATAGTCAATCCGAATATGACTGAGGTCGACAAAATCACGCACCTGATGAAGGGTATTGCAGAAGACTTGTACCAAGCTCTTCTGATAAAAGACGTCACTACGACGGAAGAGTTCAAGTGGTGCCAGCGTATTTAAGAGATGCAACAAAGGAGGGTTGGACGAAAGAAGTATGACAGACTCCCGAATGTAGTACCTATGGCCGTTGTGTAAGACCAGCAGACTTCGCTGCTCTCATACGACAAATTGTGAGAGAAGAATTACAACAATTTATGGCTGCCGGGCCTATTAGACCGAGCGAGCATCAGATCATGGCCATGGATGTAAGCCCTGTAAGTCACGAGGGAGCCGACGCCGATGAGGAAGTATTTCAGACATTAGCTCCTGTCTGCCCTGCCAGTCGCGCCCTACATCAAGAATGGCGTCGCCCTTCAATGACTTACGCTGCAGCCGCCAAACGGCAGCCTATGAACCGACCGACGCGGTCACAACCAATTCCCCTGGCAACTATGACGCCCCGCAGAAGAACAGACGTCTGGAGGACAGAAGACAACACACCAGTGTGTTTCCACTGCGGACGCCCTTTACATGTCTTACGCTACTGCAGAGAGAGAAGACGAGTATTCGACGATTATTTTGCCACAAGATGTCAGCCATCAGAGCAGTTCTATCCCAGGCAGTCATAATGGAGTAACAGCCGAAAACCGGCTCATGGTTAAAAAAATGCTGCAGAATACAACACAATCGTCTTGCGTTTCATTATTATATATTTCTTGGTAGTTACGCGAACAACAACATCACTTCAAGAGGTTAAACATTATTTCACTGGAACTGAGAAAGGCTTTCATGATATAATGTATCGGAATAAATACAGTGTATAGCTAAAGATCGCTGTCTCATATTACAACTGATACCGAACCAGCATCACCCCTGCCCAGAAGGCTCCTCATTGCATGCTACGTGGTGCTTCGCTATAGAGGGGCCGCTTTCACAAGCCTGGAAGAGCTGCCACAAGTCATCAGCTAGGAACGCGTGCATGTAGGCGTAAAACTGCAGGCACTTCGTCTCGTCCCAAAATACTATCACAAAACGTGTGTGAACATATGTAAACAAAATACCAGCAAAGAGCTTCCAGGAGGGAAATTCGAAGCATTCGTTACCTATAAATCATTTCCTGTAACATATTCCGGAAGGTTAGTCGGCCCCTGCCAGCCGGCATACCTCGAATTCTACAGGCATGCAAGTTGCCTACGTCCAACGGCGCAACTCCACGAACACAGTGTGTCTAAACACGAACAGAAATGACGTACGGGTAGGCGACACAGCATGTTGCTACAGTAATATGGACTATGTTTTCTAGGAGATGCTGAACAATCTAAACACGAGGAACTGTATCCTTCCACCTTCACCCGATTGCTCCTAGCAGCCTTTATACGCCACCACAGCACGGAGAGCCAGTTCGCTTTGAGTGCCGTTCCTGGATGCAATCAGAACAACTCTTCGCTACCGGCTACTGCTGCTAAATTCCCGGACTGTGGTGTTCCCTCTCTATCGGACTGGACACTGTTCTGCTGCAACTTCTACCTTGGCCGACTTTGGTCTTCGCTTCGGCTCTGCGCTTGGGACTTTACTTTTGGTGACTTTATCCGGAACTCTTTCCTAGAATTTTTTCATTATGTTGTGGATTCCACATCGGAAGTGTGCACCGGAACTTTTACTTTTCTAAGTGACAAATATATTTGTGTTGTGTAATCAACCTGTTTACATCACGTCACGACACTGACAATGTATTCTGAATTCTTTGGAAGTCTTCAAACTCTCTAACAAATCTTCGAAAATTCCTGCCTGAACGAGCTCTATCCAAACATTTATCAGCCTTACTTCCAACTTTTTCCCGACCCCAAACGTGTGCTATCATGTTTGAACCTGCGCTTATGGGTTTTCACTGGCTACCACATTGTAGAGACGCTGCTATTGATCCCCCACCACCTCTCCTAGATTGTGCATATAGCGCACAGCAGTTTCACTCTGTCACTGAAATGCCAGTTGCAGCACCAACGGCAGGAATCACTCACCAGACGAAGAGTATGGAGGTGAAGCGTAATAATAAACCTCTCACATATGAAGGTCACATACTGATAATATTTCTAAGTGATTCGAGACAGCGCTGATGGAAGTAGGTCAATTGTTCTAAGCACTATTCTTTCAACAGTGCAACGGCCTCATGATGCACAAATAGTTGGCAGGACAAGAAGCTGCTATTGTCTGTGCCACTAATCGATTTGTTTGATGAAGACCAACAACTGCAGCAGCAGAGCATAGATATCCCTGTCCATGACTCACTGTGCACTGAAGCCATTCATGTTCCACGGCCACACCCTACTGAGCAGCACTGGTGGTGCACCCAGGATCTCAATCATGGTTCAGGTCAGTACTGGACTACAATATAAAGCCTCGTCCATTGAACTAAGGGGCATCCAAATAATGCAACGACAGAGTGGCTGAAACTATACCAATGGCTCCAAGTACACTAATATCATTTACTTCCGTGTACAGTGTAACTGCTAGTGGATCAAAGCGTCTGGTGTAGGCAGAGAAGCTGATGGTGACTGCCGTGTGGTGATGGACGGTAATATTATACTGAAGGGTGCTAAATTGCGGTTTACTCAGTAGGAATGGGACGTGGGACATTCTAAATATCGCACACAGTTTTTTTTCAATTACGAATTTTTCCAATATCTCTTCACGGTCCTTCAATATAGTCTCCCTGCTTTTCTGTAAGTACCAATGTCTCGGAAGCTCTATTATTCTATCTAGGAAACCACTCTTGTTCAAATGTTTGTATAGCTTATGGGACTTAAATACGGCGTCATCAGTCCCTAAACTTACAAACTACTTATGAACTACTTACGAACTAGGACGGCACAAATATCCATGCCCAAGGGGGGATTCGAACCCCCGACCGTAGTGGCCGTGCAGACCGTGACTGTAGCGCCTCAGTCCCCTCGGCCACCGCGGCCGGCGAAACCACTCTTGTTCATCTGTCGAATGGCTCTGGTAATTGTGGTAGAAGGCTCATCCAGATAAAGATAACGACGTCTATAAATAGGTTTCTTCAAATTCTCGAACAATTTGAAGTAACGTGCACTCATGTTCAGGCTGTAGGATGTGTGAGCACTTCCCCTCTGTATTGGCATAGTTTTCGAGGTAAAAGATTGTCGATATGAGGGGTAGTATTATCGTGGAGAATGAATGGCCCAGCATGCAGCAACTGGTGTCAGATTTGCTGAATTTTCTGAAAACGTTTTGCATTAAGTTGCAATACACCGCTGTGCCATTTTTTTCAACATGGGACTTATCACAATGATTCCTGGTGATTATAAGCAAGAATTAGAATTTACTGGAGCTTTGATTAAGTGCGTCGCAATCTTTTTGAGATGGAGAATCTGAAGCTTTCCACTCATTTGACCGATTTCAACTCCGGTTGAAAGTGTCTAATGCACATTTCACCAATAGCGACAATCAGACATAAGAATCGTTGACCTACACGGTATAATCTTCGTTTGAGCACGGTTTCAATGTCCAGGCGTTTCTCCTTCTCTTTAGCAGTAGGTATGGGACACATCTCACACAACTTTCTCTTATAATCATTCGTCAGAAACTGGAATACTGATATTGGGGAGATTGCCCGTGCCTTCGAAGTATTTCTCAAGTCGCAATGCGACTTTATTGAAGAACATCCGCCCCAAGTTTCAAACGTCGTTCATCTGTTGCAGTTTTCGGCCCTCTAAATCTTTGATTACCGTCATGCTCATATGTCCACCACAAATACGATTAATCCACTGTGGAACTGTATTATAGTCATATGTGAACTCATCACAATGCACTATGAATTTGTAGGTGTTTTTGCCGCATAGTTTCTACATTTATGTGTGAGCTCCGGTCTTCAGCAGTCACAGTACCCGAGACTCCTGCATGGTCCATTTCTACCATTCGCCAATTTTACAGTACACAGCGAAGAAACAAAACACATACTGCTTCCTCAAACTCCCCTCTACATCTGAAGTAATTTTCATTGTTGTCGTTGCATCAGACAATCTAGAGTAATACCAATCTGTGTATTATTTATGTAATAGCTGTCTTATAGAATGTATTTTATCAATGCTGAGACGAGTACCGAGTATAGCTCACCCCCCCCCCCCACCCCCCAGACATTCACTATGGTGGTCTGACGCTGTCCCATCACAACGATGTATGACGTCGCAGTCCTCAGGGTGAAATCTGGAGATCTTCAATTTATTTACAGCACTCTACCGTTATGAACGTATTTGGACTATGGATAATGCCATCTCCTGTGTCAAAGACGACTACTGGTTTCTGTGTATTCTAACTGCATACAATGACATGAATTATCTCCGTGTGTATAGCATACATGTGACTGATTTAGAACAGTGCTTCATCTATGTGGTGTCAAAATCAGCTCACTACTCCAATACACAGTTGTCCATCAACATCAAAATTACAGATACAACACGGGAGTTCTGTGATGATCCTATCAGTTTGAGTGACATATAAGCTGAATTTACTGCATACAAAGAACAGTTATTCGGGAAATACTATACTGCAGTGGAAAATAATGACTATCGTTTTACTGATGTAAATATATCCCAACGCTGAAGTGTAATAAAAAATATCTTATATTTTTCTTCTTTCACCTCCCTCTCATTCTAATGTAAGTTATTTCAAATGTGTAGCCACTATAGGTCAGTTGATAACGTATTAGATACTTAATACTAATTGCTTTATAGCGTCTACACATTATTAAAGGAAACTCTGGCATCAATATGCGGACTTTTTTTTATTTGCTTCATTATACAGCTTTCACAATGCGCTTTAATAGGTGGACGTTAAGACAGATGCTCCATACTAATGGAAGGAAGATTGGGGTTTAACGTCCCATCAACAGCATGATCTACACCTACTCTGTAAATCATATTGAAATGCATGGCAGAGGTTTCATAGAACCACTTTTATATTTCTTTATAGTTCCATTCTCTGATAGCTCGCGGGAAAAGGAACACCTAAATCTTTGTTTTCGGTCTGATTTTTCTCATTTTATTATGATGCTCATGTCTCCATATGTAGTTGTGTGTTACCACTATATGTTCGCGTTCGGAAGAGAGTTGGTCAAAGAAATTTCGCAAATAGATCATGCCCCAACGAATAACGCATTTCTTTTAATGATTCCCACTCCTACTCGTGCATCATTTCTGTGACATCTTCTCCCCTATATCGCGATAATACAAAACGAGCTGTCCTCTGAACTTTCTCTAAATCGTCCGTCAGTCCCACCTGGTGTAGATCCCACAATGCGCAACAATACTCCACAATAGGACGCGCAAGTATAGTGTAGGCCGGCCGCGGTGGCCGAGGGGACTGAGGCGCTTCAGTCACGGTCTGCACGGCCACTACGGTCGGGGGTTCGAATCCTCCCTCGGGCATGGATGTTTGTGCCGTCCTTAGTTGTAGGTAGTTCATAAGTAGTTTGTAAGTTTAGGGACTGATGACCCCGTAGTTAAGTCCCTTAAGCTTAACAAACATTTGAACATTTTGAATTTATAGTGTAGGCAGTTTCTTTAGTAGAACTGTTGCATCTTCTAAGTGTCCTGCCAATGAAACGTAGTCTTTGGTTCGCCTTCCCTACAATATTTTCTATGCGTTATTTCGTAATTGTTACTCCTAGGCAAATGTGCCCACGGGGGAGGGGTCACGACGCAGTACTTTTGGTCAGCCGGGGAGGAGGAGCTTTATAAAACAATGTACAAAACGTGAAATTAAATATATTTAATTTCAATATTAAATGGCAAAACAGGACCTAATATCTCGGGTGTGTGCGTGTGCGTGGCAGGGCGAGTCATTGGCCAATGGGGAGGGGAGGTGGGCAACTCAATTGTCAATTTTTGCAGATGCTTTTGATATTCTGGTGACTTTACAAACCGAAAACTGACAGCATCATCCGCAAACAGTCTAAGAGAGCTACTCAGATTGTCTCCTAAAACGTTTACAAAAATAAGGAACAGTAGGGGCACTATAACACTTTCCTGGGTAACGCCAGATATCACTTCTGATATAGTCGATGACTTTGCCGTCAATTACAACGTACTGTGTCCTTTCTGACAGGAAATCAGGAATGCAATCGCTCAACTGTGGCAATATTCGGTGAGCATGCAATTTGATTAGAGATGGTTCATACTAGTGGTGGAAATCAGGACTGCTATTCTACATCTTATGTATACTGTCAAATTGATAAAGTAACATGTGCAGAGCTGCCACGGTGCCGCAGCTTTAACCTTCCGATTGGCGCGTGGCAGCACGGATAGCTGTTTGAATCATCTAGGGACAGTCTGTACCTGCAGTCGCAACACAATCCACGCGCCAGACCTTTCCCTTCCTTCCAGCAGTCACCAGCCAAGGTTAAACGCGAGAACTCCCTTGGGGCGGCCACTGGAAGGTTAAACGGCCAGGCACTACATTCTCTCACTACATTTGTGTCCTGCGGACGGCGAGCACACCACAACCTGATGAATGCGATGATGATTAAACGGAGACTTCTGCTTGCTGCGTCGACAGATCAGACGGCGGTGGATGCAACTAATGAAGCTTCCGCTGGTTCAAATTCTATATAACTTACAACAGGAATATTGATATAAATTACGAAAAAAAGAAAAAATAACACTAATTATACCACCACACCAGCTAACTGCCTGGGTCATAAAAAGAGCACATTTAGCATGCTAAATGCTCTTTTCAACAAAATCAAATATATAGCTTATGGGACTTAACTACGGGGTCATCAGTCCCTAAACTTACAAACTAATTATGAACTAGCTAATACTAAGGACAGCACAAATATCCATGCCCGAGGGGGGATTCGAACCCCCAACCGTAGTGGCCGTGCAGACCGTGACTGGCGCGCCGCAGTCCTCTCGGCCACCGCGGCCGGTGCTCTTTCCAACCCTTTAATGCATAGTGTAGCCGATCAGCTAAATCCCTTATTTTTCCATTATCTCTCAAACTGATCAACATTTTACCACAAATTCATTTGTAGCTGCTTGTAAACATAGTGTTACATGTGCTAGTAGCTCGTCCTAGAAATTATAAACTACAGAGTACTACTGAGTCTGTTCGAGTTTTCTGCATTGAGTTACTCGTAACATGTGCGTTTGTTTACTTTAGTAAAAAAAAGTTCAAATGTTTGTAAATCTATCGGACTCATCTGCGTGGTTATTAGTCCGCAGTAACAAACTACGTAAACTAGCTTAAACTAACCTAAGGACAAAACACACATCCATGCCCGTAGGAAGATTCGAAACCCGCCGCTCGGATACTCCCGCGCGGCTTACTTTAGTTAATCACATATTACTGTTGCATTATGAGTTACTTTCTGGAAAGATGAGAGGCATAATAGTGCCGCGAGTCTTCAGACAGCACGCGTGCTGCAGCGGTTAGCATCGCAGATCGCTGTGATTGCGGTCCCCAGTTCAAATCCCGGGCAGAAGAGAATTTATTTCATTTTTTAATGTGTATTTCCGTCAACAGTTGCAATATAATTGTTTAATAACATGTTTCGATCACTTGGATCATCTTCAGATCTTATAGTTGCGTCCGCAACTCGTCTGGCTGAGTCAGATTGCAACTGCAACTGTTGACGGAAATAAACACATTTAAAGTAACAGAGTGCAGTTGCGGACACACACTAATCGACCATGTCGACTATAACGAGAATTTATTTCTTTGTCTTTAATGTTTCTAGAATGTTCTACATGTTTCTTATGTTTGATGTACTTGTAAGTTCCAGAAAATTCTATGTATAAATAGAGGAGCACTCCAAGCAAGAGTCAGTCTGTACTGAGCGTACGCTTGTGTTCGCAATAAACGTGTTGTATGTGTAAAGTGTTGTGCTCTATTAACGAACAGCCCTCTAATTCTGCACCATTTGCAGTTTGCAACGTGACAGTTACATTTACTGCATTGGTTACATCATGAAAGCAGTATATAGCTGACCCGCTATGAACTTTTTGTTGTTAATAGTGCGTAATAATTTTAAGGAATTATTTTTTCAATATTTTTCTCAGCATACACGTACTATACATTAATCGTGGTAGTTTTATAGCTTTAAATAAAAAGTCATGCATTAAAGGATTAAGAACTGATTGACTAGACAGGGAATAGCAACATCAGAGAGTATGATGAGATCTAGAGCAGTTACAACAGTCTGACGAACAGCCCACGGCCTTCAAAGTTACCATCCATGGATTACCACTGTGTGCACATAAGTTATATGGAGTTCATGAGCAGATTAGGTCATGTATTTCCAGAAACCATCGAAATGGTTATGTCGCGAAGCAGCACTGCAATGTTCAAGGGAGAAATATCCAGTTACTGAGTCTTGACTCTAAAGAAGCAACATTAACGAAGTTAAAAACGAGCAGTGGTAGAGGAGGAAGCAGAAGATGAGGATAGCTGTGGCGTCGCAGCCACCAGAGATTCCTTCTTGCTCTGCTTCATAGGTTGTCTTGCCTATCGCTGCCCTTTTGGTTTGTTGGGCATCGGGTCCGGATGCAAATTGGGAGGCCTAACGTTCAGGAGCAAGGGGATCCTGAAGCCTCGGGCTGGGATCTTCCGGACCACTCTTAGAAACCTGGGAAGGAAGTGTCCCTAGGGACCCCTTCTTGGCGAGAGGAGCCGGGGAAGCCTGCTGCATCTCTGGCTATGCAGTGGGGACTGATGTCCCCAATGGTGGGGGTGAAGTTGCCCCCACAGGTGGCGTTGGGGGGACAACTGGGGAATGGGAGCCACCACCCATCAAGGGGGCAGTGGATGGTTGATGACCCTTAACGCCCAGAGATGGATGGAGCTCTGATGTCATTCCTAGCGTGACTGGCGTTGAAGTTACTGTGGCAAAATGTTGAAACACGAACAGGACGGAGCCACCGTATTTCTTCCACGCCTCAGAGTAAGTAAGCCGGTCCGGAGTCCTTATCCCCATTATCTTTCGTTCCCGATGGAAAACAGTACCAGTTGGCGAGCATGGTGGATGGTGTTGCCCACAGTTCACGCAAAGGGGAGGCAGAGTACAGGGGTTGTCCAGATGTGCTACACGCCCACATTCCCTGCAGGTAGGGCTGGAAGTGCACCTGGAGGACATGTGCACAAACTTCCAGCACCTGAAACACCGCATAGGGGGAGAGACATATGGTTTTACGTCACACCAGCGTATGATTACCTTGACCTTCTCAGGCAGTGTATCGCCTTCGAAGGCCAGGATGAAAGCACCGGTGGCCACCTTGTAATCTTTTGGCCCCCTATACACACGCCGGACGAAGTGAACACCTCAGCGCTGTAGGTTTGGTCAGAACTCATCATTGGTTTGGGACAGGAGATCTGGGGGTATATCAGACCCTGGACCATGTTGATTGTCTTGTGGGGTGTGATACAGGAACATCACCCAGCTTGTCGCAGGCAAGTAATGCCTTTGACTGTGCTGAGGATGCCGTTTGTATCAAAACAGCCCCACTTCTCATCTTTGGAAAAGACGCTACCTCGCCAAACTTATCTTCTAACTGTTCGACAAAGAATTGCAGTTTGGTCGACTGGAACGATTCTCCACCACTAAGGGCACAGGCGAGGTACTGGGGCGAGTACAGCTCCGATCGGTTGAGCGCCCTACGTTCCTCCCATGGTGTGGCCAGGGCTGGGAACGATTTAGGGTTGTATGACGTGGCATTGAAATCAGTTTTCCCCGCTTAGAGACGCCGGCTTTGCGTCCGGCAACGCTATTATATGCTCGTTTCATTTTCGTCCCACGAGCAGCTAGGGAACTATACGTCAGTCCAAGCAGAGTCCCGCTTACCTGGGTACGCACAACGTTCCACCGTCGCGCCGAACGATGGCGCTGAAGCACGCACATAGATTACGGTGTGGCGGACTGTTGGCGCGACAGTCCACAGCTCAGGACCCTGGGTTCACCAAGCCCGTACTCAGTAAATTAATGCTGAGCCCCTGAGGGATCTGATTAAATATCGAGGCACGTAGCAGAGGCTATAGACAGCAAAGCGACAACACTCAGTACTAATTTAATCATCTTCCACATTTCACATGGACTGTATTTTGTTTGTGATCTTCGTAAAATGTTATTTCCTAAATAAATTCGGCAACGATACCTTTGGTCCATCTTAATGTTACATTGTAGTTTAACAGGGGTGTCTAAGAGCACTCTGTTTCAGTAATGAGTCGCCACTTCAGTAATTCACAAAATAACGCAAATGCCAATAACTATTCGCAACACGATCATGCGGTAACGCAAACCAAGAACCATTCAGAATAAAAGCATTTTAAGACAAAAGGTAAACAGTCTCACCTGTATTTGAAACAGAAAAGAGCAATTAACAAGCTACTTATTTTAGGAAATATTTTTTCCGAACAAGAAAACCTTCAACGAAAGTACATATGCAGAAGAAGTGTATTCTCGTTGTTTCAGTTAGTTTCAAATGAAAAGGCAGAATTTAATTTTTCTCGTAGTGTATTGCAATTTTTTCGCACACATTGGACAATAATAAACAACCACCACAAATTTTATTATTTGCAGAGCCGATTCTAAAGTGCTTCTCGTAACATATGTAAATAACGAGGACGTAGTTGAGAATTTCTTGTTCCTACTTTCAAAGAAAGTACGGGCAGCAATTATTTCCAAACTTGCAATGAATGTACCAATGGCAGACATGAGCTGCTGATTTATTTCGTGTGCACATAACCTAACCCACGAAGATAATTTTTATAACTTTTACAGCAATACATTTATTACTTTGATGTACAAAGCACGTAAAATTTTGCATACCCGTGTGACTAGCTGACATTTTGCAATGCTTGTGATCCTAAAGTGAATAAACAGATTAGTCAAAACGAAGCCAATAAACAGGTCAAATATAGTAAAATGAAGCAAAATATAACTCGGCTATGGTGTGATATCTATAAATCAGTTTCTGTTTAATACTGATTAGGCACAAAACATTTCTGAAATTAACGTAACAGCGTTATCTGCACAATAACTCCATAATTTGGTTCTGTATTAAGAACCTGTCACATTTATTAACCATTAAGTCACAGTGGAGCACAGTAAATACTTGAGATGTGAACTGTGTTCCACGGAAGGCTCATCGCACTGAAACTACATGGTGTCCATTTATCTTGCTCACCCAAAATATCTCGAGAACAATAGCTATTGTAAAACGACCATCACCGGTGTCAATGTAAGACTGGGGCTCATGAATATTTTGAAACAGTCTAAAACGAAAGCAAGTGTGTTTTTTTTTTTTTAATAAACTGTCGGGCCCAGTGCTCTTGGGGTAAAGCACTCGACTGGAAACCGAAGGGTCACGGGTTCGAAACGCGGTTGGACCTCGGATTTTTTGAGTCTGCGTTTTAACCCATCCTTCACCTCTCAACGATGTGAGGAGTCGCCAGAAACGACACGTGGTTCAGATTTCACATTAAGCTGTAGGTCCCCTTTCCCCGGTTGTATAGTGGGGGAAGGCTAGGGACACGCAAGTCGCTGAAGTGGCGTCCAATTGAAAGAATTGCACCAGGCCAGTGAGCCACACGAAATAATAATATTATTAACACACACGTGATTTAAATGGACACCCTATATATCAGCAATCTACAGCATGAAAAATCACAAACAATGGCGTTGATTGCATCGCAATACGCTAATTACATTGCGAGATACTGCGAAGCGAAGTTGACGTTTGAAAACATGAAGCGCGTCCCGGACTCGAGCGAGAAGTCTCAGGACGTGCGCGAGCCGCGCATCTCGCGTATTTCAAGCTCAAAGTCGCTTCGCAATATCTAGGGACTTAGTTGGCGTATTGCGATGCAATAACACCATTATTTATGTGATTTGTCACGGTATACATTGCTGATGAAATAAGATAGGGTGTCCATTTAAAACACACACAAATTTTTGTTGAAAAACGCATATGCTTTCTTTTTCGAGTGTTTCAAAATATTTACATTCATCAGTCCCTGCCTTACATTGATACCAGTGAAGGTCGTTTTACAAGAGCTGCTGCTGTTCCAGAGATATTTTGGGTGAGCAAGGTAACTGGGACACCCTGTATATTGACCACGAAAATCGATTATCCCTGACCTAGTATCATCGACACGAACCTAGCATTAACCTTATTTTCAAGCAAAAAACTTTCCGACCAGAGATACTCTTGATTAGGTGCAGATCAGGCAGTATGGACATGGAGCTACCAGCATTCAAGGCTGTTTCTATACATGTTAGGTACCGGAATGTATCTCTTCAACTACACAACCCCCCCCCCCCCCAATCTCTCCTATAATATCAGCCATAAAATAAATAAAAATGAAAAAGTATCGACTTTCTGCTACCAGCCGCAACGTTCTAACAGTTGTATATGCTCGGTGACCACGTGTCCCGTATTAATTAATAAAGCATTTAGCGATGAATGAGTAAGATATTCCAGGCCCAACGTGGTTAAAGAATTGCGAAAAGAAAACATGATGCGGCATGAGAGACGGAGTTAGATTTTTAGTGGACGCTTTATACGTAATTTGTCTTCTGATCACCGAGTTTTATTACAACTAAGTTCATTTATGTTCACATTCATCACAACAAACAGACGCACACGGACAGAGAGAGAGGAAAGCGGCAAATTATGGTTACCTTGCGGTTTAATACACGATATGCTGAGATGCGGAAATTAACAAAGGCGAATTTTTAAAAAAGTGTTTCTTTACTATATAATGTCTATTACCACTAAATACAAACATTTATTGAAATTTTTCTGTTTGCATATATACGGATGTAATACATAACATTCTTTCTAAAGCCTTTTTCAACAGTATAGAGCCATAATTGAACCCACAACTTGGGGACTACCCGGCAGGTTTTAGAAAGGGCAGGTACTAAACCTCAGATATTAAACCTCAAAAACATAATGGTATACGTATATTTTGCTTTTAAAGTATGGTAATTTTCATTGATTTAACGACATATGATTCGATTGTCAGATAATCTCTTAACAGTCCTAGAAGAAATGGCTTTGGATACGAAAACTAAAACAAAAACGACTATCACAAATACGTTTTCGAAAATTAAGTTCATGGGAGAATTATCAAATTTCTGCGAAATAACAGGGATACGACAGAGGGATGGACTTTCACTTCGTTATTGAGCTTAAGAAAGAAGTTAGAGAATGGAACAAAAATATAGAGAGTGGAATTACGTTGGGTTGCAAAAAGAAGAATCTAAAAACCAGTTGTATTGCTTTTGCAAATGACGTGGCGTTGTTGGCTGAAACAGTGGAAGGAAGCAAGGCAGCACATCTCTGAACTGGAAAAATGAGCATCTAAAATAGGTCTTCGCATGTCCTTCGAATGTGTAACATACTCCCAGGTAAATACCTCAAAGTCCAAGAACGGAAGATTAAAATAGCAAGAGTTCTTGTACCTCGGAGAATGGATTAGTTGAAGTGCTGTAGAACGCAATGCAATGGAATCCTGAAAAAATTGAATTGAAATCGCCTTCTAACTAACAAAAAGAAATCCCTTTCATGGTGTCCAAAATTAAACATAATAAAAGTGATTAAACCAGAAGCACTAAACACAGCATAAACACTAAACATGAATTTCAAATGCCAGAGAGAGAAACGAGTCAAAAGAAAGAATTTCAAGAGATCTTAGGAGCAAAATTTAACCCTGCCTTCCACACCATAGGCCTCTGAGGCCCAGATGCTCACTCAGGCCTGTCTTAATCCCGCTCCAGCACAGCTGGAGAGGACGTGACTCGCATGTAAGCCTCCTCTAGTTAGTTGTCTCTGAGCCAGTGTACAGTGCACAACACTTCCGCCCCTGTCGGCCCGTTCAGGTAAACAACTAGGCCTCCGAGACCCCCACAACTTTACAAAAACCAAAGGAAAGGGAGACAACGGTCAAACAAAACCATTCTCCCGATTTGAGTTTATGTTGACGCTTTCTGAACACCTTACAGAACCTTGAATGAAGACTACGCTTGACACACCAACTCCCCGTGAACTACGGGACAGTATTTATAAATGCCTAAACATGACTCCGCCGGCAGAGGCAGCTCGTGAAGAAAATGGGGAAGGAGCTATTCCCAAAAGAACTTACTGCAAAATTTGAGACTACAAGAAAAACGAAATCAAAAATGCAGTGTGATTTCTGTAAATTGCCAGTGTGTGGTCAGAACCACAAAAAAATCTGTCCAAATTGTACCGGTAAAAATGAGAAACTTCCGCTGAATTTTGTGATACAGATTTTAGTTTTAATCGTGTTTAATTGTACGTGGTTTTCGAATATGATGGATTTTTTCCGTTATGTGAAATTAAACTATTATTTAATTTATGAGACTTTGGTTGTTTTGTTTTGTGAGTTTTTGAAGAACTATATATTTCTTTTATGTTATTCAAGGTTATTTAATGTATTATACCCTCATCCTTATCATGACATTGAATTTTTTAAGGAGTTTTCCATTATTATATATCGTGTGGGCCTCTGAGGCCTATGGTGTGGCCCACAGGGTAAAGGATAATAAGACGATATACATGAAAAATGAAACATTCTACAAGAAAACTGAAAAGCTCTAAGATGCTACGCAAAAACGGATACAGTTTTATGCCATCATCCCATAATGAACCCTAATAGACAAAGAAGTCTGACTTCTTCCATAACCCAAAATAAATGATAAATCCACACTAAAAGCCAAAACTATTGTCTCGGAAGACAAGGGGAAATGATCAGATAGAATGAAGGAAACACAGATAAATGAGTCAACGTATCCAAAAAGGTGAAACGAAAGAGGAGAGGTGTCCACTGGACTGGTCACGGTGCACTGCAAATATCCAGTCTTTTATTCGAGGCTTTCATTCTTGTGTCTAAACTGTCGCAGCACTTTTTACATACAGGCTCTCACCATTAATTGAGCATAACGGAACGCTCTCTCCCTCTTTCGCTGCTACAAACCGCTCGCTGCTCTGTGCCTTTGGATAAAAAGTCCACGCCTGGCGTTCAGCTGGCGGTCGCCGCAGTGCAGCACCTGGGAGTGGACTTCGTGCATTTATGAGTTGAAAAACAATTGTAGCTACGCGTAAGTGCAGTGGACACCATGCACCACAGTGTAAAATCTCCAGTAAAGACATGTTTAGAGAGTCAGAAATATAATAAAGAAATATCTTTGGGAGGTGCCGGAAATTTATTTCAATTATAATATTATTCTGCTCTGTTTGCGATGAGCGAAACTCAATAAAAATGGTCAAATGTTTGTTAATCTATCGGACCAAACTGCATGGTCATCAGTCCGTAGCTTACAAACTACCTAAACTAAGGTAAACTAACCTAAGGACAATACACACATCCATGCCCCAGGGAGGACTTGAACCTCCGGCGGCGAGCAACCGCGCGCTCCGCAGCGAGGCACCTTAGACCGCTCGGCTACTCCACCGCAGAGAAAATCAATATCTCACTATAAGTTTGGCAGCTGTATCATATTCTATCAACAACATCTGACTGCTTCCACGTATATCCCACATTTTTATTTAACTTACTGAAGCCACAAACCAGCCGAATGATGTTTTGAAATAGAAGAGGCCGAAACGCTTCTGGATAAAATAAAGTTCCGGCAAGAAAATCTTTCAATTTCCGAAATAGAATAAATCGACGCTTGCTGCGGGACATGGCCAAACAAACGTGTTACCGAAACTTCTTTCACAAGATGCTCCAGTCACTGGCATTGTCAAAATTATCCTTAGAGCAATTTCAGTGTTTCAGTAAGCATCTCCATATTCTGGAAAAAAAAAACTTTCAAAAATATCTTAATGGGAAGCCGTGTCCTTTATACGCTCTTGAAAGCTAATATTTCTGAAACTGGCTTCGTTGTATGCCTGCTATACTTGTGACAAAAATCGGCTGCACTTTTTTCATTATAAGATGCAAAGCATTCATTAAATTAGCTCCCTGACAGGAAATCAAAAATCAGATGAAGTGGTGCGATGTATGCGAGATCTGCACTCAATTTCACTTTTTATTCTATCATATGCTTTGACGCTTTCTAACATTCTGACAAGACAGGCAGAAAAATAGCAACAACGGAGCAGGACAACTCGCGTAGCTCTGCTGGTTATATATTTGCACGGTCAGCCTGTGCGCCACACTACGTGCCTGCGCGCTTGGCGGATGCCTATCTCGTCAAGGCCTCAGTATGGCCCTGAACCATTCACTCCGAAATCGCGACATGTCTGGAAAAAACGATACAATACTTGACAAGCGAGAACGGAAGGGTCATCGCTGCTCGTTTCACATGCAGCAATTTCATACTTCGTCTTCTAATCAGACAGAAGTTACAAAATCGGCTTTACTCATTACTGAGAACGGTACGCTCTTGTACGTAAGTAAAGCAAATACTGCAGAGCTTTACGTCTGCTATATGAAGAAAAAAGTCACACAATGTGTTACAAATGGTAAGATAAAAAATATACATCATACAGCATAATTTGAACCTTCCATTTTCAGGAGAACATTCTACATCGCCGACTACGCAACTCAATACTTCGCTCCTCCAGCAGTGTCATCTTGTCGAACTTGCTTGTAAGAAATCGAACCGAGGGTGACTTTTGCGATATATTTTTAATATTCTGTTGCCATGAATCGTCCGAGGTCAAAATGGTGTCTGTGACATCGTAGTATGGAGTGAAGGTCGCTTTGATCTCCGAAGCCGCTCATTGGCTAAAAGCATGCTGAGTTTCATAGGTGGGAACAGTTTTGTGCTTGGAATAGAAGACCTCTTCTGCATGAACGCACCGTGTAATGTCGTGACGGCACCTCCCAATTAGCCGACCTTGTCTCCTGCTTCTCAGGTACTTCTTTGCCCTTCACACGCTTCGTCATCGTGACGTTCCGCTGACGTAAAGAAGCTAAAACGTTGGGAACTTCTGCTTCGTGGGTGATACTGTGTGCTTCGTGAACGTAACGAATGACTGAAGGAAGGAACCGTAACATCTTGACTGCCGGCCATGTAAACCATTCAATACCTTAGAATGCCAGACATTCTGCATGCAGGAGTAAGCCGAGCTGCAGTTTGCATCCTTATCTTCTGTTTGGCATAAAGAATTGTCTGCTCTTTGAAATGAGCAAGAAGGTCCCTGCCCACGAAACAAAAAGAAATCCAGAACTGAACATATACAAGTCAGACACCAAGGGCACCACTAAAAACGTCTATAATTTGCAAATAGTCTGTGTAAGTCCACCCCTCTATAGAATCCACTACATGTTGCTGTGCCGCCCTCTGTCTTGGCCTCCTCTCAGTACTGTCAGGGAGAATATTTTGCAGATACTTTACGGTTCTACATTCATCTTGCTATCACTACCTTCATTTTATGAACCTAAAATCAAAGAAAACATCGTTGTTCAGAAAATAGAGATAACATACAAAAAATTGGTCCAAGAATCAAACTCTTAAATATTCTCTAGAAATTTGTCGCAATTTTTCTTGCACAAAGACTGGATCATCTGAATTCTCGATTTCGTCGTCCTCGCTGTCATTAACAATAAAATCTTTCTCAAATTCATCCAAAATTTCGTCCAGCGTAGGAAAGCGTGAACTTATGTCCGTTCATTTGAATCAAAAATAGCTGCGCCACTCCGAACTATAACGATGGCTACCAAAAACACACTCCTACAAGCGAATCTTTGCGGTGTTTTTCTCACAAGGGAAACTCCCCATCACCCCCCCCCCCCACACACACACACACACACACACACCACACACACACATTTAGTGGTAATATGACCTAGTGGATGTTTGAGGCAGCGCTCTATCCTGCTCTATCCCGAGCAAGCTGCTTCACACCTCTGAGTATTCGTCTCTTTGTCGCCTCCTGCGACACTTTTCCCTCCAATGCTAAACTGACGATTCCTCGATATCTCAGAACGTGTCTCACCTATAAATTCCTTCTTTTAGTCAAGGTATGCCAAAACATTTTCTCCCAATTCTGTTCAGTATTTCCTCTTTAGTTACACAGTCTACCAACCTAATCTTCAGCATTCTTCTGTAGTACCACGTTCCAAAAGTTTCTATCCTCTAGTTGTGTGAACTACTTATCATCGATGCTTCCGTCCCATATAAGGTAACACCACATAAATGCCTTCACAAAAGATATTCGATATTAACATATTTCTTTTCTTCAGAAACGTTTCTCTTCCCATGGCCATTGTGCATTTTATATCATCTATATTGCGAGCACAGTGGGTTATTTTACTGCCCAAGTAACAAAACGCCATCTACCACCTTTACTCTCTCGTTACCTTATCTAATTCCTTAAGCATAGTCTGAATTTTTTATACTATATTCAATTACCTTTGTTTTGCTGTTAGCCTGTCAACAACTGAACACACAACAAGCATGAAAACAGGAGGGTGTACAGAACTGTGAAGAAAGAAGCAAAATAGAAACAGGAACGGTTCAAGCTAAATACAGGGTGTCTCACGAAAGACGCCTGTCAGGCGTCCGCGGATCGCGTGGTACGGCTCCTGGCCGCCGCCACCGCATACACCGGCCACGGCAGCGCCCGATTCTCGGACTATTGTGCCGCGGGCGCATATAATGAGTTAAAGTCTAAAAGACATTGCCATCTGAGTAACCTAAGCTTACCTTTCTTTACAGTAGATGTTCAAAGTGATGTCCCTCTATGGAAAGCCGGCCGCGGTGGCCGAAGGGACTGTGGCGCTTCAGTCACGGTCTGCACGGCCACTACAGTCAGGGGTTCGAATCCCCCCTCGGGCATGGATATTTGTGCCATCCTTAGTGTTAGCTAGTTCATAAGTAGTTTGTAAGTTTAGGGATTCATGACCCTGTAGTTTAGTCCCATAAGCTCCTCAAACATTTGAACATTTTCTCTATGGGAAGAATGTTCTGACATCTCTTCAACACATTTGCGAACACACGACGAATTTCGGCTGCCGAAAAATCTGGGAAATGACTAGTCGAATCTTCTGTCACGGAACAAATTCTGAGAGGTACGTGAACAATATCCTGCATCCATTTTTTCAAGAACTTTCACCCAACGAAAAGCTGTACGGTTATTTCATGCAGGACAGTGAAAGACCACGCATTGACAATGCTTCTATGGCAGCAATACGAAGTGTTTCTATGATAGGATAGTTGACTGGCCTCCTCGTTCTCCAGATCTAAATCTCTATGACGTATCTTTGGGGAATGTTAAAAGACAAGGTGTATGTAAGCAATCCGCACACACTCGAAAAGTAAGAAGACAGGATTCGACTAGTCATTTCCCTGATTTCGGCAGTCGAAATTCTTCAAGTGTTCGCAAATGCGTTGAAGAGATGTCAGGCTACTCTTTCCATAGAGGGGCATCATTTTGAACATCTACTGTAAATAAAGGTAAGCTTAGGTTACTCCAATGGCAATGTTTTTTAGACTAACTCAGTGTATGCACCAGCGACACAATAGAGTCCGAGAATCGGGCGCTGCCGTGGCCGGCGGATGCGGTGGCGGGGGCCGGGAACCGTGCCATGCGATCCGGGGACGCCTGGCAGGCGTCTTTCGTGAGACACCCTGTATGTGCAACATCAAGCAAATGATCACGCAATAAAGATTGCGAAGCGGAAGATTCTGTGTTCAAATCTCACGCATGCCTCGTTTAAAATTTTTTTACAAAATATGAACTCACCTTTCGATCACTGACATGGAGTGCAACTACAGTCTGAACTCTGGCCCTGGTGGAAAAGCATCTAAGGCGCTTTGCTGCAGAGCATGCGGTTACTCCCCATTGGATTGTTGTTGGTTTTGTGCTTTTGGGGGGGGGGGGGACAAAACTGCAGAGGTCACCAGTCTCCCCCGCCCCCCCATTTCATCACAGGGAGACACATGAAAAGTGTAAATCCACAAAAATTATACCCAGAGTTAAAATAGCAATGGGAGGAAAATCCCAATCAATCAGTAAAATATTTAAATCGACAAGAGAACACAAAATGTGACAATCGCATAAAAACACCAAACAATGAAAAGAAATGGCACAACAAAGCCGATGTCTGTGGTTGACCGACTATAAAATTTAAAAAAAGGAAGGGTCAACCACATGGCAACACAAGGAAGTCCCCAATCAGAGGACACGTGACAAGGGGCACACAGATGGTGGAATGAAGCAAGGCTTCACAGAGAGCAAAAGAAAAACCAGCAAGAATAAAACGTAACACTGAATCAGCCATTGTGGCATCATCACATAACACATCTGATAAAACAGCACGAAAAGTAAAAGCCTGCCGCAAGGCGGCTAAAATAGGGCAGTCTAGCAGTATGTGGGCCACTGTCAAGCGGGAGCCACAGTGACACGGGGGTGGTTTTTCACCACGGAGGAGATGACCATGTTTCTTTGAGGGGACTAAACATCTAGGTCATCAGGCCCCTGTTCCTAGACAAGAGCTCACTGTCAGAGGCTAAAAAGAGACATCGAGAATGGAGACTCACGAAATGGGACATACTGACAATCAGCAGTTCGCTGACAACACGAGAGAGAGACACGTAAGTGAAAAACCAAGTCAGGAACTAAGTTAAAACGGGACATCAGCATATCGTGATCGGCTGATTACAAAGATAATACAGGATGAGCCAGCCATGCTGCACTCACTAAAAACAACTAGGAATTTTACATAAAACTCTTAAAAAGCCTTTAAAAGCGCTGGATAGGTGGAGACCTAAGATATCAGGTTACAGCACCCACCACTAGATGGAATTTTAGAAACCAGCAGCGCAAATGAAACTTAAAACTGAGTTAGCCATGGAGGCATCGTCGTCTAAAACTAAGGGTAGCGCGTCTGGTAGATTAAAATATTGCCGAAAGTTGGCTAAAAGTCGACAGTCCATCAGCAGATGGACTACTGTCAGCACTGCTCCACACCAACACACGGTCGGAGCCTCATGGCGAAGGATATACTCGTGAGTCAGTCATGTATGCCCTACGCAGAGGCAGCAGAGGACAACTGATTCACGATGTATGGGGCGAAGTGAAGACTTCCACAGTACTGTGGATGGCTCGACTGCACGAAACTTATTCTGCACACCCGTAGTAGCCCATTCAACGCTCCAAACCTCACGTACCTACCAGTGCAAAGCCAACTTCTTTGACGCCTATCTCCAGCGGTGGTACTGTAGTGGCCTGCTTGGCCAACTGATCGACATGTTAATTCCATGGTATGCCGATGTGGCCAGGGCCACAGAATGGCCAGATTTGTCAAGAGAGAAAACATTTTTTTCTATGGTTTTAGGGCGCACAACTTCTAAGGTCTTTAGCGCCCTGTGAGATTACCGCCCAATAGAAATACTGGTAATTAATAGCATTTGATAATTAAACAGTATGAAGTTCACTGCAAACATTGACCATGCCAATGCACTAAATGTTACACGATTTTAATCTTATTAATTATGGTAGCAATGTATGTACACAGTTGGGTGACAACATTTATAGTTAGGCCATAGGTAGAAATTCTCCACGTTGAGATTTGCTGTGTGCTTGTAGCTGACGGGAGGCCAGCGAGCAGGCCGATGTTGCTGGCTTGTTCCAACTTAGGATTTTACAGTTCGTTTCCGGTGAGGGGAGAGAGGGACAATGGCGAGTGCCAGGCACAGTGCAGTGCACAAATATTGTAATACTACTGGCATTTGAAGTAATACGATGCAGTTAGGAACCTTTAAGGCCCTCATTACAAAATAGCCTGTTGATAAATAAACAATACCTTAGCTGATATAGTCACATCTAACGTAATATGTTTAATTGACAATGAAAAGTAATAAATTACCAACGAAGAAAGACAGTTACACAACTAGCATGGCAATGTTTGTTTATAAAAATAATATATTAACTATTTTTCATTTTATTTTCAATTAATCTTTTGTATTTTATCTTGAAGTATTCAGTTAAATCACTCATCTGTGATATAAGAAATTGCACGATTATGATAAACAGTACAAAGGATGTTTATACTAATATAAAAACGCAAGAAAATATTTGTTTAATGTGTAGTGTAATTATTTTGATTTTAAGTAAAGTTTTAGAAATGTATTGGCTGAGCGCTGTACGTTGGCAAATCGGTTAGAACAGTTCACATGGGGAAGTTGATGACGTAGGGGAAAAAATCCCGGCAGTTGAGCGTGCGCGCGCGCCCCCCTGGGCAGGAAGTGAGGACTCGGGACCACGTGGTGTGGCTGGCCGGGCGGCGTCGCTCTGCATCAGTCGGCATGTGGATCTCGAGGGGGTGACTGGAGATTTGTCTGTGGCAATCGCCACGTGTGGTTGCTCGTCGTAGACTGCACCAAGTTAAATCGAGTGCTACTGTGTGTTTGTGAATATTTAGCCGGTGGAACAAGGTGTGCATCGCATTGAATTAAAGTGACTGTGATTTTTTAATGTAACACGTGTCGTCGCATAGGCATGAACATAGACGGTGTTTGAGACAGCCACGTGGTGTGAAAACAATTCGCAACAAATATTCATTTTGTCTGGGGGCTCACGAGCTCTAACTTTATTTGGTACATTTACCGACGTACAGACGCGACAGCCACAGGGTTCAAGTATTGTGAAATAAACAACATAAAGTGAACTTTCACGTGTTTTCAAAAATAGTAGTTAGTACACCCTTTTCTCTCATGAACTTGAATTTATTATGAATTTGTTTTGTTAATCATATGCAGGGAAGGAAAGCTGCGAACGTGTGATATCATCCCCTAGAAAACGAGTCAATCAGTCGCAATAACAGTTCCAGTGTTTTTGCATGTTTAGGAATTTGGTTCGCAGCTGGTGGTTGTGAGTTTCAAAAATTAATCTTTCCCTATTTTAAACTCTCACCCCGACCTTCACGCTCGCAGCCCAGATAAGAACAGAGATTCGCTTCATCTTGAAAAAATTGGTAACTACCAGACAGTGTGTCAACAGAAGGCTAAAAACGAAAGATAAAACGATTAAAAGGGTTAAATATCATTTGATAGATTGGCCATGTTGATAAAACGCAAAACTCGAGCAGCCGCTCGTGTGTCATCGACTAAAAGTTCCTCCAGAGTAGACGCAAAGTGAAGGGCTACACGGAGATGATTAAAATTAACACTAGACAGTAAAATATGTCGCACCATCAGCAATTCACCACAGGAGCACAGCGGTGCAGGGTCGGCAGTTAGCAAATGACGGTGGCTGAAACGGCAGTGACCGATCAGCAAACGGGCCAGGATGACCTCCTCCCGCCGAGAGGGGCGTGAGGAGGTCCTCCAAGTGGTCGGGATCGGTTTTACAGTTCTCAATTTATTGTCGTACAGTGAGAACCACGAACTGTGCCAGGACGAAACAATATTCTGGCGAAGAGACCATTGAACATCGTCCGATGGGACGCAAAAAGTAGTCATGCGAGGCAAAAGAGCTGCTGCCTTGGCTGCTATGTCAGCAGTCTCATTCCCGGGCACACCCACGTGGCCAGGGACCCACAGAAAAGAAACGTGACAGCTGTCATCTGCTAGCAACTGGAGGGAGCGTTGGATCCGATACACGAGAGGATGGTTCGATAAAGGGTCCTTAAGACTCTGCAGGGCACTAAGGGAGTCCGAACAGATGGCATAGAAAGGTTGGCGGTGGCGGCAGGTATACAAACCAGCCTGGTGGAGGGCAAAAAGCTCAGCTGTGAAATTCGAGGACCGGTCAGGGAGCTTGTATTGGAACAGGTTGTCCCCGACGACAAAGGCAGATCCAACACCGCCAGTGCTCTTGGAACCATCAGTGTAAATAAATATGGCATCATCGAACCGTGAACGGAGTTCGACAAGCCTCAAGCGGTATACCAAATCCGGAGTGCTCTCATTGGGGAGCGAACTAAGTTCAAGGTGGGTGTGAACCTGGGCCTGATGCCACGGTGGCAATGGGCTGTCGCTCAACCGAAAGGTGGAAGGAGGGCAAAATCGAGCCGCTGAAGCAGGCGGCGAAAACGAACTCCAGGTGGAAGCAAGGCTATCGCAGACAACCGATATTGGCTATCAAGTGAGTCATCGAAGAATAATGGGTAAGATGGATGGTTGGGCATCGACAGCACTCCGCATGCGTACCGACACAGGAATATGTCACGCCGAGAGGTCAAGGGTAATACAGCAGCTTCGGCATACAGACTTTCAACAGGGCTGGTATAAAACGCACCAGTCGATAGGCGTAATCCCTAATGGTGAATGGAGTTGAGACGGCGGAGAATGGATGGCCGTGCAGAGGAATATACAAAGCTTCTGTAGTCGAGCTTCGACTAAACAATGGCCTGGTAAAGGTGAAGCAGGACGGTACGATCCACTCCCCATGATGTGCCACTAAGGACACGAAGAACATTAAGGGATCGGGCACAACGGGTAGCAAGGTAGGACACGTGTGGGGACCAGCAAAGTTTCCGATCCAACATTAGCGCCAAGAATTTTGTTGTCTCCACGAATGGGAGAGCAACAGGGCCGAGATGGAGAGATGGTGGAAGAAAGTCCTTGTATCTCCAGAAGTTTATGCACACCGTTTTCTCAGTGGAGAATCTAAAGCCGTTCGTAATGCTCCAGGAATATAGGCGGTCAAGACAGCGTTGAAGACGACGCTCCAGGAGACACGTCCAATGGGCGCTGCAATAAATTGCGAAAACGTCTACAAAAAGGGATCCGGAAACGTCGGCTGAAAGGCAATCTAAGATCGGATTAATTGCAATGGCAAAGAGAGCCACACTCAAGACGGAGCCCTGTGTCACCCCATTCTCCTGGCGAAAAGTGTCTGACAAAACAGATCCCACCCGTACCCGGAACTTGCTATCCGCCAAAAACGCTTGAATAAAGAGAGGGAGGCAGCCACGAAGGCCCCATGTGTGCAATGTTCGGAAAATTCCCACTCTCCAACAGGTATTGTATGCCTTCTCTAAGGCAAAGAACACTGCTACTGTTTGACACTTGCTTAAAGTTATTCATAATGAAGGTCGACAAGGTAACGAGGTGATCAGCAGCAGAGCGGTGTCGACAAAAACCACATTGAACATTAGTCAGGAGGCGTCGAGATTCGAGGAGCCAGACCAACCGAGCGTTAACCAAGGGTTCCATCACCTTACAGACGCAGCTCGTCAGAGAAATGGGGCGATAGCTGGAAGGAAGGTGTTTGTCCTTCCCTGGTTTGGGGATGGGGACAACAATGGCTTCACGCCAACTTGTGGGAACCTGACCTTCAGTCCATATGCGATTATAGGTACTAAGAAGGAAACACTTGCCCGCAGGAGAGAGGTTCAACATCTCAATATGGATGGAATCGGGCCCGGGAGCAGAAGATCGGGACAGGGCGAGAGCACGGTCGAGCTCCTGCATGGTGAAGGAGACAGTATAATTTTCACGATTAAAAGAGCGGAAAGAAGGCGGCCGTGCCTCCTCCACTTGCTTGCAAGGGAGGAAGGCAGGGTGGTAATGGGCAGAGCTCGAAACCTCCGCAAAGGAACGGCCCTGTGCGTTG
Source organism: Locusta migratoria (assembly GCA_026315105.1). Taxonomy (NCBI): domain Eukaryota; kingdom Metazoa; phylum Arthropoda; class Insecta; order Orthoptera; family Acrididae; genus Locusta; species Locusta migratoria. Next base: position 272,080,576 of record CM048755.1, read on the forward strand.
GAAACATCAACGGGGTCCACGAGGACTGCGTTCTCGAGGGGTCAGGCCAGAAATCAGGGAGTGGACCTTGATGCCGGATAAACGGCGTAGGCCACCCCAAACAACCGTGGAGGGAGTAAAGCGGTTAAAAGAACTCGTAAAAGTAGTCCAGCAAGTTTTTTGATGTTTATAATAGGACGACATTGCGCTCTCATTCGTTTGTAATTAATACAATTCTCCAACGTTTGGTGGCGGTGGAAGGTGCGTAAAGCACGTCGCCGGGGTCTAAGCGCGTTGCGGCAGGCTGCAGTCCACCAAGGGACCGGGACACGACGTGGAGAAGAGGATGTACGAGGTATGGAATGTTCGGCAGCGGTGAGAATGACCTGTGTGAGGTATTCAACCTGGCTATTCTTTTTGTGTGCCTTCTTAGAGGCATGACGGGTAGAAGAAACGGTTGATGATTGAGAAGACGTAGTCTTGAGGAAGTCTTCGCGAACGGGTTCTTTTTTTGAACTTAGGGCAGCGGATTAAGGTGCCCGGGATGTGTGGGAACTGGCCGACGAATGCATTTTAGAACGGGCAGAAGGGATCGGAGAGGTGGAACGAGCAATTTTCGGGCTAGCCGACCTGACAACAGTGTCACAGAAGGTTAATCGCAGGTCTGAATGCCTACCTCCTTAGTTGGTCGAGGGGAGGTGAGGACCTGGCTGTAAGTACCTGATGGGAGTACAGCAGGGTTCCTACTCGCTAATAACTTCCGAGCGGCATATGTTGAGACTTTCTCCTTGACGCGAATCTCCTGGATGACCCGCTCTTCTTTATAAACGGGGCAGTCCCGTGAAGAAGCAGCATGGTCACCCATGCAATTAATGCAGCGAGGGGATGGAGGTAGACATTCACCCTCATGGGCGTCCCTGCCACAGGTGGCGCACTTGGCTGCATTAGGACAAGATTTACTAGTATATCTCTGGCAATGGAAGCAGCGCGTAGGATTGGGTATATACAGGCGAACGGAAATGACTTCGTAGCCCACTTTCACCTAAGATGGTAGGTCAACCCTGTCGAAAGTCAAGAAGACAGTACGAGTGAGCACGAGGTCATTGTTAACCTTTTTCATTACGCGATGAACAGCTGTAACTTCCTGATGGGACATTTGGGTAAGTATATCTTCGTCCGATAACCTATCCAGGGATCTTTTGAAGGCGACCCCCCACGAAGAGTTGAGGGTGCGGTAAGCCTCCACATTTACTGGGAAAGTATGCACATGTGTAGCCCAAAGTAATTTTTGTGCCTGAAACGCATTCTCAATTTCAAGCAACAAGGTCCCATTGCGCTGTCTGGAGCATGTCTTCAAGGGACCTGCAACCGCATCGACATCATTCTGGATATAAGAGGATTTACAGCAGAAAAATCCTGATCGTCAGTACGCGATACTACCAGGAGCTTAGGAATGTTAGGCATGACTTTCTGTGGCTGAGAATAATCATGTTTCCGCTTTTGGGTCAAGGTTATAGAAGATTTCATAGCGGAGGTGTCCCCCATGATTACCGGCGTCTCCGATGGCGCGCTCCTTCCTTGTGGGGGCCCTCTCTGAGGGCGCACCCGCCTTAAGTGACTGTTCGCACCTCAGGTCACACCTCCCGAGAAAGGACGGAGGGACCAATCGCCATGTTCGGAAGGTACCAGCTCGGGTAATCACCCCTCCCTGGGCCCGGCCTTTACCGCAGGGTACGTACGTGCCCTACATGTCTACCCGGGGCTACGCAGAGCGTGGGTTGACCTTCAGACACGCATAGGGAGGAAAGAAGAGAGGCAGGAGAGAAAGGGATGAAGGAGGGAGAATCTCAAACGCCGAGGCGGAGATTAAAAGGGTGGGTCGAGAACAAGGAGAGAGGAGAAAGGGGGGAAGGCTAAAGAACAGGCAAGGAAGAGGACCAAGAAAAGGGGAAGTCAGAGGAAACGAAAACAGAAACCTTGGACTGAGTGAAAACGCCCGTCTCCGGGCGAAGGCATAAACCGGGGGGGGGCGGGGGGGGGGGGAAGAGGGAAGCGGCCTGGGACAGAAGAAAGGTCGCTTCTGCTCAGGACCCCGTGCGCGCCACACACGTACCCACTAAAGAGCTGTGGGCCCCCTGGGGGGGGGGGGAGAAAACTGTCTTTAATGGACCGCACTAATGGGTGGTGAGGGAAGCACAGGTCGATTGCCTGCAAGCCACTCGGAGTCACTACAGATGACAAATGACTTCCTAGGGCAGGCTCAGATGTTTTAGAGCCTTTAGGATGGCAAACAGCTCTGCAGTAATCACACTACTTTCAAAGGGTAATGAATGCTGTTCAACACGATCACCATGGAAACATGCATACCCAGCACAGCCACCTGCTAGGGAACCATCAGTATAAATGGCTTCAGCGCCACAGACCGAATCAAGGAGTTGCAGGAACTGGCGATACAGTTGTGTTGGAGAAATGGAGTCCTTTGATGCACGGAATAGATCCAGACAAAGCTGCCAACGAGGGATGGACCAATAAGAGGTTTGAAAGGAATATTGGAAAAGTGACAGGTAGTGGATGGGATTCAAGGGACGAAAGAAGAGAACAAACATGGACTGAAATTGGGTAACCCGACCTTTGCCGTCATGGAGGGGTAGGAAGTGCAGCGTCTGGAAAAATGAGCCGATGGTTCGGGTGATGTGACCTGAACATGAGGAACATACAAAGCCAGCAGGTGTTGCCGGCGGAACCGCAGCGTAAGGACCCCAGCTTCAACTAGGAGGCTTGTCACAGGGCTCGTGCCAAAAGCCCCTATCGGCAAACGGTCACCACAATGAAAAATTGGGTCAGATGCCTACAGTGCTGAAGGCGCGGCCGAATCATAAACTATGCATCCACAGTCGAGGTGCGACTGAATGAGAGCCTGATAGAGCTGAAGGAGCGTTGGGCGTGCAGCTACTCAAACAGTGGGGTTCAGAAAATGCAGGATGCTTATGTGGCGCCAGCACTGTTTGAGCTGTTGGAGATGTGACACCCAAGTAAGAGGGTCATCAAACAACATCCTTAAAAATCGATGCGTCTCTTCGACACGCAGCAGGTCATCAGCTAAATAAAGTTCGAGTTCCGGGTGTACCGCTCGACGTCGACAGAAATGCATCACCCAGGTTTTTGATGCAGAAAACTGGAAACCATAGACAAACGCCCACGACTGCACCTTTAGAATAGCTATCTGCAACCGCCATTCAGCAATGTGGATGCTGGTGGAACTAAAAAACATGCAGAAGTCATCAGCATACAAGGAGGTCGAAACTGATGACCCCGCAGCAGCAGCAGCAGCAGCAGCAGCATCATCAAGATCATTAATGAAGACTAAAAATAAAGGGACACTAAGAACGAACCCCGAGGGAAATCTTTTTCTTGATGAGCTGAGACAAGTACCAACTCGAACACGAAAAGAATGCAGTGAGAGGAAGTTCTGTATGAATATGGTAAGTGGACCCCATAAGTCCCAGTCGTACAGTGTAGAGTGTATGGTGGTGCCACTTGGTGTCCAATGCCTTCCGCAGGTCAAAGAAGATGGCAACCAGATGTTCGCGGCACGTGAAGGCTGTACAGATGGCCAACTCCAGCGACACGAGATTGTCTATAGCGGAGCGGCAATGACGGAACCCACCTTGTTGTGGTGCCAAGAGTCCCCGATCCTCGAGGATCCACGTAAGCCTCTGACTCACCACGCGTTCGAGGAGCCAGCAGGAAACATTGGTGAGGCTAATCGGTCAATATCAGCCACCTGCAGATCTGCCCCAGGCTTCATCACCGGGATGATGAAGCTATTCCGCCATTGAGATGGGATAACACCCTCAACCCAGACGCGGTTAAGCAGGGCGAGAAGCTGGTGCTTAGAGTCCACTGATAGGTGTTGGAGGAACTGACTGACTGCGATCGGGTCCAGGAGAGGTATCTGGGCATGCAACAAGGGCACTTTCAAACTCCCACTCAGTAAAAGGGATGTTTTCTTCCTGGCGTCGCATTCGAAAAGATATCCAATTTCGCTCCATGCACTCTGTAAGGGCGAGGAAATCCGCACCATAAGCAGCAATCACTGAGGTGCGAGCATAGTGGTTTGCCAAGAGCTCAGCTATCGTGAGAGGGTTAGTACAGATTGTACCCTGAATACTGAGACATGGGATTCCCGCCGGCGGGCGGTGCCTGATGAGGCGTCGAACTTCCAACTATACCCGTGAAGGAGATGCGTGGGAACCAATGGAGGTAACATACCACTCCCAGGAAGCCCTCTTGCTTTGCTGGATCAATCGCCGGGTGTGTGCCCGGAGACACTTGAAGGTGATAAGATTATCTACAGAAGGGTGGCATCAGTGGCGTTGCAGTGCTCTCCGACGATCCCGGATGGCCTCAGCAATCTTCGGTGTCCACCTGGGCACCGACTTACGGTGGAGTGATCCGAGTGAGGTAAGAACAGTTTTCTCAGCAGCAGAAATGATGGCCTCTGTAACCTGCTGAACAGCAGCATCAACAGAAGGCCTGTTGAATAAATAAACCTTTCGCGTGCCAATTACAGTGCGACAACATTTTTCTATTGAGATAAGATTTTTGCCTTTACATCGATGCGTCTCATCATAACTTTGAAGCTACGTACGTTTTTATTCAATAAGCGATTTCTGTGTTCAAGTTCATTCGACCAGGCATGTAAATTTTTCATCTCTTGTCGAACAGTATGTTGAAAATGGTCTGAACAAGGCTGGAACGTGTTGGTTTAAGCTAAATCTAAGAAATATAGCCCACATACTAGCTGTTACCTAATGAAGGCTATTGCATCGGCCACTATTTATAAAACTGATTACACATATTTAGTGTACGGTATTAATTAACCATCGATACACATTAGTTGTAAATATGCATTGCTTCTAAAGAATATAGATTTAAATGAAAAGTATGTATTGCGTTTTATATAATTACCGCAATCTCCGGTTGACGTACATTTTAACACCTCCCCCCACTGAAATAATGAATATTAAGGAAAACAAAAAGTATCTGAATCATTTTAATGAATGATGCGTGAATGCATAGCCATACCATAGAATCTATATTTTAATTTTGTTCGACTTCTATACAAGAATTTATCTTCCGTAGGCCTATGTATGCGGCCTCGTAACTTGAGAACGACTAAACCTATTGCATTTGTAAATGTTAGACCTAGGTTTGTATGAAAGAAACGTTCGGAAAGTTGTCCGGAAAAATCGGAAATACTTTTTTTTTTTTTTTTTTGGCAGTTGTAGGGCAAGTTTTGTGTGAAAGAAGAGTGGCATGTAAAATTATAAAATTCAAAAAATTGACGCATCCTTTTTCCTTGTAACTTTGGATGATTATTCGTTATTGGGTTTATAATAATATTGTAATGACAAGGTTTTTATGAAAGAAAAGCCTGGTAACGTTGTCCTTATAATTACGAATTTTATGGGGGAGTGCAGCAGGGGAGAGGAAAAGGACAAATGAAGGTGTAAGGAAATGGTATACGGAAGTGGGAGAGACGAAGGAGTTGCAACACATATCCCACTCCCACATTTTGTAACACCGAAGCATTACTGGGTTTACAATATCCCCCAAAAATATATGCTATATCCACCATCGATAAACATACATGGGACGCGAATTATTAGTTTTTCTTTTTTTCTTCTCCAAACTGAAGAACGTCACATTTCGTCCCCACGATATCATGTCTACCATTAGTTGCAGCACTGTTACGCGTAAGACTTTCAATGAAACTTTTGTTCTGATTAATCTTACATGGGGCATAATTTTCGCTCAACCTCTTACTTCACGATGTATTTTACAAAAACTATATAAACCGGAAATGTTTTCCATGTTTCAACCCCTCACCCAAATTCGAAATAAACCTTAATTCTCCCGTCCTACGCAGGGAAGTGTACTAAGGTCTACTGTGAGTCCTACTAGCAATTAGGGTTAAGGAATGAAATTTTATGTATGGAAACGAGATATATTTATCGTCCACTTAAACAGCCATTGTTTCTAAAAATTCTCTACACAAAAATTCTGCTTGTGATTGTTAGAAAAGCTATGACTTTTCAGACTTCATTAGTGAATCTTTTACAATTTCCAAGAGACATTTAGCCGACTTTATCTCGTTTCCAGGGAACACCACAAGGAGGTATTCTCTCTTCGTGCCCCATTTTATTGATTTACAATATTTACAGGATTGCTATTTATTTACAATTTTTACAATAGGGCGATCGGCGTGAACTGTACCCCTTTACAAGTGTTGCTGTAGCTTCAGCCGCTTCATTTTCACTGTAATTTCTGTGCATAGGCCACGCAAGTCTGAAATGATTTTATATTGCCATTAACTTGGAGTCTTGTAAGGGCCTTTTGAAGTTATCTGTCTTAATTGCGGACTTCTTTCTTCTTTTCCTACCTACATTTCAAACTAGTCCGTCAAATTGGTGCCCATTATATTCTTCGTCCTCTGAGAATTTTGACTAAGGAGTAAAGATTTGGATGAACCTTAGAAATTAATGTGTTTATGTTACGATTCCATCCTTCTGAAACACTGTTGGTGCAGTGTCGACTTCCTGCATGGTTTGATATATCCCTTGGCATAACTTCATTATCCAGCCATTGTCCAACAAAATAGTCGTGAGAATCCTGCAGTTTTACACTATCTGGCGTGCTCTTCTGAAGCATAGCCACCCATCATCTAACATGTCCAGGGGAATGTAAGCCAAAGCGGAACACAATCTTATGTGAAAACGAATTTCTTTGTTATCCTTGTACGCAGCAACAAGGCCGCAATTCTGCACTTGCCTCCACAAGCACTGATGGAAAGGTAGTTGTAAGCATTAATCTTTGCATCATGAAACAAATCTGTTACTGATTGGATGAGCCGCGGTGGAGTAGACGAGCGGTCTAAGGCGCCTCGTTGCAGAGCGCGCGGTTGCTCGCCGTCGGAGGTTCGAGTCCTCCCTGTGTGTGTGTGTGTGTGTGTGTGTGTGTGTGTGTGTGTGTGTGTGTGTGTTCCTTAGGTTAGTTTACTTAGTTTAAGTAGTTTGTAAGCTACCGACTGATGACCACGCAGTTTGGTCTGATAGATTTACAAACATTTGAACATTTTGATTGGATGAGTGCAGCTTCAAAATCCATCATGATAGCTATAGGATTCCATCCAGGTACGTTGCTCTTAACAGCTGTGAAAAAGCGATCGTACGTTGCTCGCTTTTTATTGGGTAGCAAGGCGTAGACGGTTGGAATTGTGTTTGTTTTCTCCTCAGAACTAGAAATATCGGCATGAACAACACAACTGTCCAAACTGCTTGTTGGAGCTTTTGAATGTTCCATCGACAAAGAACGAATTGCAGTCTGCTAAACAGGATTTTCCCCTTTCGCTGGCGAACATCAATATCCTATCATTTGGCCCTCTGTCATCTGCAAGTAAAAATTTGCTCCCGTAACTCATTAGCAAATGATGTTCTTGCAGAAATATTCCAATAGCATCAGTCGGAACTTGTGTAGATCACATGCTTTTTTGCCTGATGCGTTGTAGCGATCATTTTGCACTCCTGTGTGACGGCAGTGATGTGACGATGTCGTATCCTTGATCGAACAACTGCGCTACGTCTTCGGCGTAAACAGAAGAAATTGAACTGTCCGTTTGTTTTGCACGCCTTTTGGCGTTTGCCACGTGTTTTCGCACTTCATTGGCCGCGACGTCCGGAATACATGTATGGCTGCTTTCGCCTAAAACTAACTTGTTTCTAGTGGACAGTCTTCCTTTACACTTCTTGTTTACGTCTACGCGCCGCCAATAACTTATACCTTCGTTGTTAGTATACTCCAGTATATACTGGGAACCGTTATAAATCACTAGAGGCTTCCCTTTCGTTTTTTTTGTGGTTTTAGGGCGCACAACTTCTATGGTCATTAGCGCCCAGCCAAGAACATAGATTCGCTATGATCTAAAAAATTGTAGACTGTCAGAACATCAACAAGAGGCTAAAAACGAAAGATAAAAGCCAATTAAAAGAGTTAAATGTCCTTGGATAAGTTGGCCAAGTTGATAAAACGCAAAACTCGAGCAGCTGCTCGTGTGTCATCAGCTAAAATTTCCTCCAGAGTAGACGGAAAGTGAAGGGCTACACGGAGATGATTAAAATTAACACAAGTCAGTAAAACATGTCGCACTGTCAGCAGTTCACCGCAGGAGCATAGCGGTGCAGGTTCGGCGGATAGCAAGTGACGGTGGCTGAAACGGCAATGACCGATCCGCAACCGAGCCAGGATGACCTCCTCCCGCCGAGAGGGGCGTGAGGATGTCCTCCAAGCGGTCGGGATCGGTTTGACAGTTCGCAATTTATTGTTGTACAGTGAAAGCCACACACTGTGCCATTGCGACACGATACTCCGGCGAAGAGCCCGTTGAACATCGTCCGATGGGACGCAAAAGGTAGCCATGCGAGGCAAAAGAGCTGCTGCCTTGGCTGCTGTGTCGGCGGCCTCATTCCCGGGCACACCCACATGGCCAGGGACCCACAGGAAAGAAACGTGACAGCTGTCATCCGCCAGCAACTGGAGGGAGCGTTGGATCCGATACACGAGAGGATGGTTCGAGAAAGGGTCCTTAAGACTCTGCAGGGCACTAAGGGAGTCAGAACATATGGCATAGAAAGGGTGGCGGTGGCGGCAGGTATACAAAACGGCCTGGTGGAGGGCGAAAAGCTCAGCCGTGAAGTTTGAGCACCGGTCAGGGAGCTTGCATTGGAAACGGTTGTCCCCGACGACGAAGGCAGATCCGACACCGGCAGTGCTCTTGGAACCATCAGTGTAAATAAATACGGCATTATCGAACCGCGAACGGAGTTCGACAAGCCTCGAGCGGAATACCAAATCCGGAGTGCTCTCCTTGGGGAGCGAACTAAGTTCGAGGTGTGTGTGAACCTGGGCCTGATGCCACGGTGGCAATGGGCTTTCGCTCAACCGAAGGGTGGAAGGAAGGGTAAAATCGAGCCGCTGTAGCAGGCGGCGAAACCGAACTCCCGGTGGAAGCAAGGCAATCGCAGACAACTGATATTGGCGATCGAGTGAGTCGTCAAAAAATAATCTGTAAGATGGATGGTTGGGCATCGACCGTAGGCGGCATGCGTACCGACACAAGAGTATGTCACGTCGATTGGTCAAGGGTAATACAGCAGCCTCGGCATACAGACTTTCAACAGGGCTGGTATAAAATGCACCGGTCGCCAGACGTAATCCACGATGGTGGATAGAGTTGAGACGGCGGAGAATCGACGGCCGTGCTGAAGAGTATACAAGGCTTCCATAGTCGAGCTTCGACTGAACAATGGCCTGGTAAAGGTGAAGCAGGACGGTACGATCCGCTCCCCATGACGTGCCACTGAGGACACGAAGAACGTTAAGGGATCGGGCACAACGGGCAGCCAGGTAGGACACATGTGTGGACCAGCAAAGTTTCCGATCCAACATGAGTCCCAAGAATTTTGTAGTCTCCACGAAAGGGAGAGCAACAGGGCCGAGACGTAGAGAAGGTGGAAGAAATTCCTTGTATCTCCAGAAATTGATACACACAGTTTTCTCAGTGGAGAATCGGAAGCCGTTTGCGATGCTCCAGGAATATAGACGGTCAAGACAGCGTTGGAGAGAACGCTCCAAGAGACACGTCCGCTGGGCGCTACAATAAATTGCGAAATCGTCAACAAAAAGAGATCCGGAGACGTCGGCTGAAAGGCAATCTACGATCGGATTGATTGCAATGGCAAAGAGCGCCACACTCAAGACGGAGCCCTGTGGTACCCCATTCTCCTGGCAAAAGGTATCTGACAAAACAGAGCCCACCAGTACCCGGAACTTGCGATCCGCCAAAAACGCTTGAATGAAAAGAGGAAGGCGGCCCCGAAGGCCCCATGTGTGCAATGTGCGGAGAATGCCCGCTCTCCAACAGGTATCGTACGCCTTCTCCAAGTCGAAGAACACTGCTACTGTTTGACGCTTCTTTAGAAAGTTGTTCATAATGAAGGTCGATAACGTAACGAGGTGGTCAGCAGCAGAGCGGTGTCGACGAAAACCGCATTGGATATTAGTCAGGAGGCGGCGAGATTCGAGGAGCCAGACCAACCGAGCGTTAACCATGCGTTCCATCACCTTACAGACGCAGCTCGTCAGAGAAATGGGGCGATAGCTGGAAGGAAGGTGTTTGTCCTTCCCTGGTTTGGGGATGGGGACAACAATGGCTTCACGCCAACTTGTGGGAACATGACCTTCAGTCCATATGCGATTGTAGGTACTAAGAAGAAAGCACTTGCCCGCAGGAGAGAGGTTCTTCAGCATCTGAATATGAATGGAATCGGGCCCGGGAGCAGAAGACCGGGACAGGGCGAGAGCACGATCTAGCTCCTGCATGGTGAAGGCGACGTTATAATTTTCACGATTAAAAGAGCGGAAAGAAGGCGGCCGTGCCTCCTCTACCTGTTTGCGACGGAGAAAGGCAGGGTGGTAATGGGCAGAGCTCGAAACCTCCGCAAAGAAACGACCCAATGCGTTTGAAACATCAGCTGGGTCCACGAGGACTGCGTTCTCCACGGTCAGGCCAGGAATCGGGGAGTGGACCTTGATGCCGGACAAACGGCGTAGGCCACCCCAGACAACCGTGGAGGGAGTAAAACGGTTAAAAGAACTAGTAAAAGCAGTCCAGCAAGCTTTCTTGCTGTCGTTTATGATACGACGGCACTGCGCTCTCATACGTTTGTAATTGATGCAATTCTCCAAAGTTGGGTGGCGGCGGAAGGTGCGTAAAGCACGGCGCCGGGCTCGAAGCGCGTCGCGGCAGGCTGCAGTCCACCAAGGGACCTGGACACGACGTGGAGAAGAGGATGTAAGAGGTATGGAACGTTCAGCAGCAGTGAGAATAACCTCTGTGAGGTATTCGACCTGACTGTCACAGTTGGGAAAATTCTGATTGTGAAAAACAGCCATGGAAGAATAAAGCCCCCAGTCGGCTTTAGAAATGTTCCAACTGGTGGGACGTGGAGATGGGGAATGATGTAGGAAGTGGATGATACAAGGGAAATGGTCACTCGAGTACGTGTCAGAAAGTGCATACCACTCAAACCGACCGGCAAGCTGAGGAGTGCATATTGCGAGGTCTATATGGGAATAAGTGTGTGTTGTGTCAGAAAGGAAGGTCGGTGCACCGGTGTTGAGGCAGACAAGATCGAGGTGGTGGAGAATGTCCACCAAAAGGGAGCCTCTCGGACAAGGTGCCGGAGAGCCCCATAGGGGGTGGTGGGCATTAAAGTCGCCTACCAACACGAAAGGTGAAGGGAGCTGGTCAACAAGGTTTAGCACATCTGCCCTAGTAAGGGCAGATGACGATGGCGAATATATATTACAGAGGGAGAAGGTAAATGTGGATAAGGTGATGCGGACGGCAACTGCCTGTAGGTGAGTGTGCAAGGAAATGGGATGGAAATAGACGTCGTCTCGAAGGAGCATCAGAACCCCTCCATGGGCTGGGACACCTTCCACGGGTGGCAGGTCGAACCGCACAGAGGTGTAGTGTGGAAAGTCTGCACGATCACGTGGACGCAACTTAGTTTCCTGGAGGCAGACTAGAAGCGGGCAGTGCAATCGAAGGAGTAGTTTTAACTCCTCCCGATTAGAACGAATGCCGCGAATATTCCATTGAAGGAGCGCCATGATAAAAATGAGAGAAGAAATAAGGATAAAAACCAAGTAGCGAGCGGGGTCACCTCGACGGCCGCTGAGGACCGGATTTCGAGGGAGCACTGCTATCGCTGTCCAGGGGCAAAGGGTCATGTTCCATTGGTTCTACCGACGCGCCTGCCACCTCCCTGAGTTGATCAGGAGGGGCAGTTTCCACCGCCGGTAAAGGGCCGGGCGCCCGGTAAACGGAGCGTCCCGGTGAAACAGAAGACGGCCGAGGCCGGCAACTGTTGGACGGCGTGACAGATGGGTCACGCCTCGGCGGGGAAGGAGAGGAACTCTCTTTCTTGTCAGCTCTTCTGGAAGAGTGACGGCGGGAAGAGGCAGTTGACGGTTGGGAAGCCTGAGAACGCAGAAAATCCTCACGGACGGGTTCCTTTTTCAAGGTCCGGGCATCTTGTTTAGGTGCCCGCGGTTTACTAGAGTTTGACGAAGACTGTACCCTAGAAGCAGCAAGAGGGAGCGGGGACGTGGAACGGGCAATCTTCGGGCTGGCGGATCGCACAACTGTGTCAGCGAAAGTGAAGTCACATGTCTGGGTACTGGAATCCTTGGTAGGTCGAGTTGAGGTGAGTACCTTACTGTATGTACCCGCTGGGAGGACAGTGGGCTTTCGACTCGCCAACAACTTACGAGCGGCAGATGTCGATACCTTCTCCGTAACCCGAATTTGCTGGATTACCTTCTCATCCTTGTATACAGGGCAGTCGCGAGAGGAAGCCGCATGGTCACCGTTGCAGTTTAGGCAGTGAGGGGACGGAGGTGGGCAATCCCCCTCATGGGCGTCCCTACCACAAGTGACACACTTTGCTGCATTTGGGCAATGTTCACGGGTATGGTTGTACCTGTGGCACTGAAAACAGCGCGTTGGGTTAGGTACATAAGGGCGGACGGAGATGACTTCATACCCTGCTTTGACCTTCGACGGGAGGTCAACTTTGTCAAACGTCAAAAACACAGTACGAGTCGGTGTCAGATGGTTATCGACCTTTTTCATGACCCTGTGGACGGCTGTCACACCCTGATCGGACATATACGATTGGATATCTTCATCAGACAACCCGTCAAGGGATCTCGTGAAGACTACCCCCCGTGACGAGTTGAGTGTGCGGTGCGCTTCGACCTTAACTGGAAAAGTGTGCAACAACGTAGTACGTATCAGTTTTTGGGCTTGGAAGGCACTTTCCACTTCCAGCAACAATGTGCCATTGCGCTGACGTGAACAGGTTTTAACAGGGCCAGCAATTGCATCTACACCTTTCTGTATAACGAAAGGATTGACAGAATTGAAATCCTTTCCGTCGGTGCGAGAGACAACCAGAAATTTAGGTACATTAGGCAGAGTCTTTTTAGGCTGAGGCGAGTCTAACTTACGTTTATGGGTCAACGTCACGAAAGAAGATAAGGAAGTCATCGCGGAAGTGTCCCCCGTGATTACCGGCGTCTCCGATGGCGCGCTCCTTCCTAGTGGGGGCCCTCTCCGAGGGCTTACCCGCCTTAGGTGATTGTTCACACCTCAGGTCACACCTGCCGAGAACTGACGGAGGGACCAATCGGCACGTTCGGAAGGTACCAGCTCGGGTAATCACCCCTCCCTGGGCCTGGCCTTTACCAGGGGGTACGTACGTGCCTTACTTGTCTACCCGGGGCGGGGAATTACGCGTTACCCCGTCACCTGCTACGCACGATAATGCGTGGGTCGGCCTTCAGACACGCACAGGGAGGAAAGAAGAAGAGGATAGGAAAGGTAGAGAAAGAAGGAAAGAAAAGAAGTGTCTCAAACGCCGAGGCGGAGACTAATGAGGAGAAGAAGGCTAGGAGAGTTCAAGGAGAGAAAGACAGAAAACGAAGGGTAAGAAAGGAAGGAACGAAGGAAGAAAAACCACAACAAGAACCACCGTATCTCACGAAATATGCCCGTCTCCGGGCGAAGGCATAAACCGGGAGGGAAAGTGAAGCAGCCTGGGGCAGAAGAAAGGCTGCTCCGGCTCGGGGCCCCGTGCGCGCCACACACGTACCCACAAAAGAACTGTGGGCCCCCTGGGGTGTCCCTTTCGTTGTCGTGGTGAATTCCATCTTTACAATACTTACGAATTAGGAACGCAACTTCTCAGCGAGATACTAACAGCAGTAGTGAACAGCGGTGCTCTAGTCTGTGAACTTTGTGGTATCCCTGTAGACCGCCCGCTACCTGTTCGGCCGGGACTCCTCACAAAAAAATGTTCAAATGTTTGTAGAGCTTATGGGACTAAACTACGGGGTCATCGGACCCTAAACTTACAAACTACGAACTAGCTAACACTAAGGACGGCACAAATATCCATGCCCGAGGGGGATTCGAAACCCCGACCGTAGTGGCCGTGAAGACCGTGACTGGCGCTCCGCAGTCCCCTCGGCCACCGCGGCCGGCAGTCTCCTCACAAATATCGCTCCTCACAAGCGTCGCAACCCCGACAGAAAGATAGGTAAATAGTCGCTGTCACACAGGTCATCGTGGATCCTCCAGGTGAGTGTGGAAGCGGGCTTGGGCTGCAGACAGACAAGTCTATGGCAGAATATGTTCCATGCGCTACGCTAAAATGCGTAGGAGCACCGGTATTGAGGAGGCACATGTTCATCTGCGTTGGTAAAGTCTCAATGTCTCCACCCCTCGCCGAGGTCTGTGTGCCACCCCACAAAGTGTGGTGGCCTTTGAAATACCCCAAAATAAGGGTGGGGGAAGTTGGACGACCAAGGCAGAGGGTAGGACATAGACGCAGACTCCGCCAGAAACTCTGACATAGATGGAACAGTTTTAAAATAGTGCCAGTAGCCTCAAAAGGCAGGGGTCTGCATTGCTGGAAACCAGGTTTACTGGAGAGCAATGCAGAGAGCAGGTGTTAAGCTTAAAAGTTTTTGTATCTCAGCCAGGTGGGGGAAAAGCCGCCGCAATTCCACTGGAGGATTACGTTTTCTCCATGCTGTATCGACATGATTAAGAAAAGAAGCAGCTTATTCCATCGGAAAGTCTGCTACCATCTGATCCGAATCCACAGAAGCAGAGATCGTATGGTCTGGTGAATCAGTTAGCCCGAGATCCTCAGGAGATGCGAGGATCTCGACTTCATCCTCTGAAGCAGGATGTGGTGACTGTGGCTCTGCAGCCTACATAGTTTCCTTTTTCTTCGGTTTTTCCTTTTTAGCCTCTCGCTGGCCCTTAGGTTTTAAGGGCTGGGAGGGCTTCTCAGAGGTGACTAATAGAGCTGACGAAGAGCAAGAGGCCAGCATCTTGGGGATCCTGCAGCAATTTGCTGCTGCGATCCTCATTACCACCATCAGAAGCCTCGGAAGGGAGTGACTCGAGGGACCCCTTTCGAGCGAGAGGAGCCGAGGAAGGCAGTTGCTTTTCCAGCTGTGGGGTAGAGATATGTCACCAGTGGTTGGGGGGTCGTTACTCTCAAGGTGAAAAGAGTGGGAGCAACTGAGGAGAAGGTGCCCGAATTGGCAAGGGGGCCACGAGTAGTCAATCGGGCCTGGGCACCCACTGGTGTTACTTGCACAGATTTTGATAGAGTGGCAGAGGAGAACGGTAAGGCTGCTGTGGCATAGGAGGTAGCCATGATCACAGAGTGCAGCCTCAGAAATTTGCGCTTTGCCTCCGAGTAGGTCAGTCGATCCTGAGTCTTATATTCCATAATTTTACGTTCTCGATGTGGAACCCTGTTGTCCTTTGGACCCCTATTGACTCGCTGAATGCAATGTACTTCCCGGCCTTCCAGGTTGTCAGGCAATTCATCTGACTACAGCAATAGGTCTTTATGAAATATTATTCCCTGTACCATATTTGAGGTCTTGTGCAGCGTGATGGTAACGGAAACATCACCCAACTTGGCATAGGTAAGCAATGCCTGTGACTGGGCTGGGAATGACGTTGGTATTAACACTGATCCAGTGCGCATCTTTGACACCCTTTCCACCTCGCCAAACTTGTCCTCCAAGTTTTCGACAAAAAATAACAGCTTGGTCGTCTTAAAAGTTTCTCATCAGTGCAGCTACATACCAGATATTTAGGGGCATAAGCCTCACCCAGATGTCAGGCCCAATGTTTCTCCCAGGGTGTGGCCAGGGAAGGGAACATTTTGCGATCATACTCTGCGGCATTGTATTCGCCTCTGCCTCTCTTAGAGATGGCGGTTGTACGTCCGCCAACGTTTCGTGTTTGTTTCATGGTGTTCCCACGAGCAGCTAGGGATCGAAAGGTACACCCAGGCAGAGCCTCATTTGCTTGGGTAAGCCTAATACAGCTGAGGTGCAGCAGGTTCCTCAGAGGTTGCTAGCTAGCGGCTGTCTAGCCTCAACAGCCATGCATCTCCTCGGCACGTAGCACACATTGAGATGGAGAGGTTTGTTATAGATGGTTGAACAGTCTTCGCGACCTGCACGATTAAGCCAAGATCCCTAGTCTCTGAGACGTACAACATTCCATCATCAAGCCGAACGATAGTCGCTGAAGCGCACACAGACCTTACAGTGTGACGGACTGTTGGCGTGACAGTGTTAACAGCTCAGGACCCCGGGTTCGCCAAGCCCATACACAACAAATTAATGCTGAGCCCCTGAGGGGAGATGGCTATGAGTCAGCCAAGTGTGGCCAATGCGGATCCGGCACAGGATTACTGACTCCTGGCAGGAATACCGCATGGAGGAATGCCACACAGCCATAGTCTCCTTCATAGACCTGAATTTGTTGGGTGTGGTTAGGCTACGCCACTCAGCAGCCCAAAGCTCACAAACTAAGTAGCAGCACCGACCGGAGATAAGCCGGAAGGCCAATCTCTAAAATGGACACATTGACAGCCTGTTTACCAAGCCTATCGGCGCGTTCATTTCCCAGAATGCCAACGTGACCAGAGGCCAAAGAAATACCACACATCGACCAGACGAATCAAAGGCAAAAAGTCTCTTTGATAGCTGTCACCAAGGGGGAACGAGAGTAACACTGGTCCAGAGCGCGAAGGCTGCTCAGGGAGTCGCTACAGAGAAGGAAAGACGCACCTGAGCAGGAATGCATATGCTCGAGAGCAAGGAATATGGCTACCAGTTCCGCAGTATAAACACTGTGGCCAACTGGCAAGGAGTGCTGCTCAACATGGTAGCCATGAAGACAGGCAAAGCCAACGTGGCCATTAACCAATGAACCGTCCGTATAAACTAGGTTATAGCTGGGTAGCAGCATCGGCATATAAAGGAGATAACGACGAGCCCACAACTGCAGCCAGGCCGTTCATGGCCACCAAAAACAGGGAGATACTCAGGACACAGCCCTGTGGGACCCCATTTTCCTGGACGTGTGGGGTGGGGGGGAGCTAAGGGCAGCACTGACTCGGACCTGAAAGGAGCAGAATTGGAGAAGTTTTTGAATAAAAAATGGGGAGTGACCCCCGAATCCCCACTCACGCAATATGGCTAGGATGTAGTGCTGCCACATGGTATCATAGCCCTTCTAAAGATCAAAGAAGACCGCAATGAGGTGCCGCCGATCGGAAAAGGTTGTGTGGACTGCAGACTCCAGGCACACCAGATTATCAGTTATAGAACAGTCCTGACAAAATCCACCCTGTAACAGTGCCAGAAGGCCTCGTGACTTAATTACCCAATTCAAGCGATGCACGACCATACTTTCGAGCAACTTGCACAGAATGTTGGGCAGGCAGATGGAGTGGTAACTGTCGACCTCCAGTGGGTCCCTACCAGATTTCAGCATCAGTATGACTCCTCCTTGCCACTGGGATGGAAACTCGCCACCACCTTAAAAGCGGTTGAAGATGGCAAGAACATGGCGCTGAGAATCCCTGAGAAGATGTTTCAGCATCTGAGCATTGATGCAATCAGGACCCGGAGCCGTATCAGGGCAATGGGACAAGGCGCTAAGGAGCTCCCTTTAGCTGAATGGGGCGTTTTAAGGCTCATGACACGCATTTCAAAGGAGAGTGTAGGACACCAAAAACTAATGCTGCCTGATCTGAAGAGGGAGATTTTCACTTTGGTAGGGAGACTGTCAAGAGGGCTGGCCCAGAAGGCTCCTTTAGCCATGTGGACACCACAATGGTGAACTGGGTCTAAACTTTCCAGGCGCTGCCATCCATACACCTGGCACCCATAATCTAATTAAGACAAAAATCAGAGCCCAATAGATATGAAGGGGAGTTGTTTTTGTTTGTTTGTATAGGTTATGGGACTTAACTACGGGGTCATCAGTCCCTAAACTTACAAACTACTTATGAACTACTTACGAACTAGGACGGCACAAATATCCATGCCCGAGGGGGGATTCGAACCCCCGACCGTAGTGGCCGTGCAGACCGTGACTGGAGCGCCTCAGTCTCCTCGGCCACCGCGGCCGGCTGAAGGGGAGTCGCACGATCTGCACCCCAGGTTGAGTGGGCAAGGAAATCGAGGGCATTAACCTTCCACATGCAACTAGTCTTCAGAGGTAACGAATATAGGGCGGACAAGTCAGTTTTTTAATCAAAATGGAGGCCCAAGAAACGGTGCTGTGCTACAACTTCCACAAGCTGTTGAGTACCCAAGAAGAGTTCTGTATCAGGCTACGAAAATGCCTAAGCCTCGTTTTGGAAGGACAGAACTGAAAACCATGGGAAAGAGCCCATGTAGAAGCTCACCGAATGGCACCTTTGAGCCGGCGATCAGCTGAGGCTACTGAGTGAGAGCTATACCATATGAAAAAATGGTCTATATACAGTGCAGGAGTGACCAGAGCCCCAACAAAGCTCACCAGCCCACTAATGCCAATTACAAAGAATATAACACTTAAAACCGAACCCTGTGGAACGCCGTTCTCCTGGATCCATGGGGGCTGAATGAAGAGCTGATTAACATGGAACAGACGGTGGGATAAAAACTGACAAAACTCGGTAGGGAGACTCATAGGCCCCAGTCATCAAGGGAACGTAAAATATGACACCAAGTCGTGTTGTACACTTTACATAGATAAAAAAAACTGCAACAAGATGTTGACGTTTAGAGAAGGCCAATCTGATTGCCGTTTCCAGTATGAATAAATGGTCCCTCCCAGAACCCACACTGATAAGACGACAAAAGTCCCAGTGATTCGAGAACCCAGCATAATCTGTGGGCACTCATCCTTTCAAGCAGGGTATATCTGTCAGGCTAAGTGGTCGGTAACTGTAAAAGGAAAATGGATCCTTACCAGGCTTAAGGACAGGAACCATAATACCGTCCCTCCATTGAGGGGAAACATCACTTCAAGCCAAGTATGGTTAAATACCTGGGCGAGATGCTGCCTTTTTGGAGGATTGGCTGGTATTAGGGCCAGGTGCTGAATTGGGAGAATAGGAAGGGGGCCAGTAGCAGTTCCCATTCAGTAAAGGGCTCGTTGTAAGGTTCCTCCTCATGAGTGGTAAAACTTAAGTTGGAGGCTTCGGTTTCTTGTCTCTTGGGAAGAAAGGCCACCAGGTAAGAAGCCGTCACTGATGCCATCGCAAAGTGATTCGCAAGATGCTCTGCAAGAACAGACCAGTCTTTATAGACAAGATCCTGTAGGACAAGGCCAGGGATTGAAGATGGAGCCGAGCATAGCCCACACTCCTGACACAAGAACAGATGAGCCCAAGGAAGAGACGAAATGCTTCCAGCACATCCACTTGATCTTTTCGGTTATGTATCAAGGTTTAGCACAACGGCGTTTAAAGTTGATAAGACCAGTGTGGGACAGGTGGCACTCAAGATGTTGCAAGGCTCGACATCTCTAATGAATTGTTGCAATAGTTGAGTTCCACCACAGAACTGGGCAGTGGCTAGAAGGGCCCATTGGGGGACAGTCATTCTAGCGACTACAGTTATCACATCAGACATCACAGATGATTTCATCACTACAGCCTGATGAGAAGGGTGTAAAAACAACCTGGAATGTATACAGAGACCAATAGCTACACAGAAGACCCAAAGGTGAAGCTTGTCCCTCATTAGGTTGGCGGAGAGTGAAAGAATTAATGGAAAGTGGTCACTACTGCAGAGGTCATTATGCGGTGATCAGTAAAATGAAGGGAAGAGAGGAGGACAAGTGAATGAAAGATCTAGGGCAGAGAAAGTGCAGTGAGTGGTACTAAAATGGGTTGGAGAACCATCACTGAGAAGGCACAAAACATGGTCTGCAGGGAACTTGTCTATGTGCGGGCCCCAGCTAGATGTACAAGCACTGCCCCATGAAGGATTATGGGCATTTAACTCCTCAAGAATGAGGAAGGGTGGGGGAGTGGTCAGAGGACACTCAGGGCAGCATATGTAGGTGTCAGGGGAAGGTATAGATTACAAATTTTTAATGGATTGTCCAAGTTAACCCGGACAGCAACTGCTTTCAATGTAGTGTGGAGAGGAATAAAGGAGGTGACAGTAATATCCATTACAAATCCTTTTGCCGAGTACAGCATGAGGATCCAGATGGGAAGCCAATGGGCTGAAGCACGTCATGTTGCTGGGTCAGTATCCATCACCGATGAGGAAGGGATGGCATCCATAAACAGTGGATCACATACAAGCCCAGTTAAAGAGTTGGTTGTGAGGACAAAGTTGGCAGCTCAGGGTGGGGCCTTGTCCTGCGACTTTTGTTTCTCCTTCTCCTCCTCCTCTCTTGCAGGATGGGAACGGCAAGTCCCAGAGAGCGAGCAACCTTGGTACTCACACATACTGAGTCCAGCAGCCGACTTGAGGTAGAAGACATACGATCTGGCGAATGCCGGGAGGAGGACCACTGACAGAGGACACCTACACCAGCAGTTCCAAAGAAGGAAAGCACTTCAACTGGGAAGAAGGGGGACGCAGAGGGAGGGGCAAGGGTGCTACAGCAGGGAGAGACAGCAGGGGGGGGGTGGAAGTTGGATGAGGAGGATGGGAAATAGATACAGGATGCAACAGAGGCAAAAGTTGATACTAAGCCACATTCTGAAGCTCGTCGGCCCACAGGGTAGGTTAAGTGATTTAGAGTCTATGACTCCTTCTCTTCCTTGTACACCGGACAGTCCAGTGAGCACGAAGAATGGTGTTGCTGACAACTGACACACAGCAGGTTGAACACAGGGGCTCCCCCCATGGAGTGGGCATACACATTCACCACATAGTGCAACTAATGTACAACGATAATGACTGCGCCCAAACTGCATACTGAGAACATCTCATGGGAAGCAGAATCTACAGTTTCACATTGTATCAATAAACCATGACCTTGACTTTCTCTGGAAGAGTATCCTCCCTCAAGGGCAAGAAACGCCCCTGGTATCAATAAGAGTATTCTTAGGGCGCCTCTGAATGCAGCAAAGTCACCTCACTGTTACAGACTGGCCCAGAGTACATCAGTTTGAGGGAAGCGATCACGATGAAAAGTAACTCCCTGAACCATATTTAAGGACTGGTGAGGCTTTATGGACACAAACATCTGCCAAGATGGTTACAGCTGCACAGAGCTGCAGACTGGGCGATAGAAACAGTTTTAATAAGCAGGGAACCAGAACGTATCTTACTCAATAACTCCAAAGTTATTTTCTATATTTCTACATTTTCTATAAAACAACGGCTTGGTGGTGATGAATGTACCTCCCTCTGTCCTGGTGCAGACTGGGTAGTGCGGGAAGGGTTTTACAAAGTCGACGAACCTGGCCCTCCTCCCAAGAAGTAGCCACGGAGTGGACCATCCTCTTGCCAGAGGTAGAAGCATTGAATGTGCTATTCCTGCCTTCAGAGACGGCCGTAGAAGAATCATTTTGCAGCTTCATGCGTTTCGTGTGCGAAACATCCGTCTGGAAGTCCTGATACCCCCGGAGGACGGGCATCAACTCCTTGGTCTGCATGAGGAGCTGACAGTTTAGGTACCAGCAGTGTGATCCTGGCGTTGTCTGGGAACCCAACCAGAATGGTATATAACAGCCACCCCCCCCCCCCCCCCACACACACACACACACACACACACACACACACACACACACACACACACACACAAACGCGCTCGCCGGCTACACATGCTGTGGACATAGCGGGGGTTGGGGGGCTACAGCTAGGAGGGAATGGTGAAAGGAAAGGGTGGGGGATCTTTACCCCTTTACTAGGTAGGGGGTTGTTCTCCACATAGCACTAACGAAAATTTAGTAATGAAGGGGTGAACACATCGGGCCGAAAAACGGGAGAAACAGCAAAACAGAAAGAAAAATCGCAATATCATTAAGACCATCATCAGAAACATGGGAATAGCTGGGCCGTCGTAAAGGGGAACAACCAGAGGGGGGCATGAGCAGGGAGTGGGGAGGAGTTAGGGCGGGAATTGGAAAAGGTAATGCAGTCTGGGAAAATAATAAGAAAGGCTGCAATGGCTCGGGGACCCGTGTGCGCCATACAAGTACCCACAAAAGAGCTGTTGGCCCCTGGGGGTCTTTGAAACGAATTGGGTTGAAATGTGGTACAGCGTGTCCCACAAAAAACCGCTGCACCTCAAGTACCAGCTAAATTCATCTCTAACGCAATTGCTTCTGAAGTGGCCTTGCAGCATCTCTTATAAGGGGGTAACTACATGATTTTTATGATACTGTTATGTATTTTTATTTTCGTAGTTCATTCTGACTTTAATCTTGGGCGTGAGGGGTACCGTTTTTATGTCGTACACACTGTATATAATTATTTTCACCTTGCGGTAAAACATTTTCTCAGAGCGTCGAAAGCGAAAATAAGAAAGACTATTGTGTATTAGTTACGTGTAGCTGCGTCTATAAATGTAGACTGTCAGAACATTTTATTTCAGTCCGTCAACAGCAACATCGCAGTTTAGATTAATTTAATCTCTTTTAGTTCCAAACACGACAAATATATTCCATTGATTATATGAAGTGGACAACAAACAAGTCGTTTGCGTCCTATGAAGAGTAACCTAACAAAACAATAGTATATCATTGTCCATTGCAATCGGTCACCGCTCAAGAAAAATTCGTATATATTAGTTTCATCGTTATGGATCATTAACATGTAAGGCTGGGCCGACACACGTAGCCAGCATATAGTGTGGGTTTTTCTCCTCTTTTCTTCCCAATGCTGCAGAGCTTCACGCTACGCTAACACCAGCTGAGCCTGTAACCTTGTGATCGCGGCATTGACGCCGCTCAGGTAATTCGCAATTACCCGTGAAAGGCGCTAGCTTTTAGTACGACTACGATTTCAAAACTTTTTCCCGTTCTTTATGCTGTATTTCAATCGCTGTTATGTATGGTCTAAAATGCCACAGTAAGCTGCCCGATATCGAAGTTTTTCAATACACGATTTATAAATCAAGTGTATGTATTGACCTAGCGTTATTAGAAAACGACTTATGAATTATGAAAAGCTGAATGGGTCATTCGAAATCAAAGATGCTGTACTACCGTTCGTCTACAAATCAGTCTTTTTAAGCACATACTTTCGTCAGAATCAAGTTAGGATCGTCACGAAACTAAAAACTCGAGCGGAATAAAAAGACATTCCACAAGCAAAACCAAAGCTTGTAAGGAGAAGGAAGGAAGGAAGTTTAGGGTTTTGCGTCCCGTCGTCAGCGTTGTAAGGGGAAAAAAAATGACTTGATAAAACGATGTGGGGTGCTCTAATATACCGTCGAATTTTTTACAGCGTGAAAATCAGAAAAGTGGCTCAGCCCAGCCAGCAATGTGAACGCAGTAACCGAAAGCGCACTCCGGGAGGTAATATAAACATGGACAACTGCATACTGAAGGTCAAGGGAATCATCAAAAGAGACGGCATAAACTGGGCGACGCAAAGATACAAGGCTCGCGTAACGACTGAGGACTTCCCTCCGATAGGACAGTGGCAGTTCGGCAGCTTCAGCATAAAGGACTCAACAGGACTGGAAGAAAAGGCTCCTGTGGTCGGTTAATTGACTTCAGCTTATTAGTCACTGCCGACCATTCCTCCTCCCACAACTGCATGGACCTCTGACGCAACCCTGCAGGGGATAGCACAATCACATCCTCTACAGTTCTCCTTGGCTACATGATCAGTCTGTTCATTTCCCCGAATCCCCACATGTCCTGGCACCAAGCACAGTATCACCTACTTTCCCTGCCATCGGAAGTAGAGCTGATAGTATATTAGCTGCGCCAACTTTTCAGCTGGAACAGGTCTTGGAACTATTGTAGTGCACTAAGGAACTCCAAGCATACGAGATTCAGTACCTTTAGAATTCGTGGAGCTTTGCTGAAAAACGGTACAGTCTACAGGCTACTCCTAACAGCGCGGTCGGTGGATCCCCCTGTCTGGGGTCATAAGTGTTCACCATTGCATAGGTTGATACTTGCTATAATAGTAAAAATGTAAAATCTGGGGTACAATATTTCTTAAAATTGGCAAAGCGAGAAATAAATCCTGACCTATGGAGGAGCCATGGACGGAAATTACATCAACCTCAATGTAAAACACAAAAATCAACCACACCTATATCTAAAACGTGATCCTCCGTGGGCAGCCCGTAAGGCCTCGTTGCCGATTATGAAAAAGCCAGACTACTGGCGGCCGAGCGACGGTATGGTATAGGATCTGAATGATCTAGACAGTGTTTTATATACCTACATATCTAAGGCAACATAGTCGTCACTCCCTGATGTGAAGCAGCTCCTGAGGCGGCTCATCCCATACGCTCGGTATGGCACTCATTCTGAATGCCCCAATGGCCATCAAACCCCTTCATGAAGTCTGAAAGCCCTGCTCACATTGTCTGCCAAATCATTCATAAAGAATAGGAACAGTAAGGGCTCTACAACACATCCCTGGGGAACGCCAGCTAGCACTTCTGTTTCTTATCCTTATAAACGATTTGACAGACGATGCAAGCAGCTCTTTCAGAGTTCGCGGATGATACTGTCATTTATTGGGTAGTAAAGATCAAAAGCAACTGCAAAATGACTGATGCGATACCTGAATGGTGCAAAAATAGGAATGACCCTAAATAATAAGTATGAAATCATACACATGAGCACCACGAGAAATCCGTTAAAACATTTACACGATAAATCAGTCAAATATAAAGACCGTAAATTCATCCAAATAGCTAGGAATTACGATTTCGAGCAATTGGAAAGAACACACACACAAACTATTGCAGGGAAAGCGAACCAAAGGCTATGTTTCATTGGTAGAACACTTAGAAGATGCGACAGATCTACTAAAGAAACTCACTATACCTGGGCGTCCTATTTTGGAGTATCGTTGCACATTGTGGGACCCCTACGGAAGATAAAGTTCCGTGAAGGGCACTTCGTTTCGTATTATCACAATAGAGGGGGACGGGTGTCACGGAAATGATGCACTAGTTGGGTTGGAAATCATTAAAAGAAAAGTGTTATTCATTGTGACAAGATTTATTTGCAAAATTTCTTTCACCAACTTACTCTTCTGATTGCGAACGTATGTTGTTAACAGCCACCTACATAGCGAGACATGATCACAATAATTGGAAAGATTTAGATGTTCCTTTTTCCCCGCACACTATTAAAAATGGAACGGTAGAGAAGTATCACAAAAGCAGTTTGACGAATCCTCTGCCATGCACTTAAATATAATCTGCAGAATATTGATGTAGATATCTTATGGCTTCAGAGTGAATCACTTTTGCTTGTTGGTCTTTGTGCCCAGTTACACTTTTTAACCTGAGCACACTGCCTGGTGTCTTCTGAAGCCTGCTATGAGGGTCTTCTGTCCTATTTGTGACAACTACCAACAGAACAATGGAAGGATAACTTAACTGCAGGACCTACAGTGCAGGCTGGCAGCTGCATTTACATTTTCAGGTGGGTGTGCCCTGCTCAACTGTTTCAGTATGAGTGCTAACAAACTGATTTAAAACTTGGCAAAATGGGTGGCTGAGTGACCATAAATTCCTCTTTTACATCAGAGTACGAGATATGTTTCATGATCTCGGACCTAAGAGCAGTTGACATGCATGGACAGGGCAATGCATTGAACACTCAGTTTGTGGACAGTGGTTGCGCCATCTTCCATGTGTAACCCATTGTCATGTCTCGAAAGTGCTGACACTTCAAGCATTTCATCAGAATGGGGATGTAAGACATCACCCAAAGGCAGAGAAAGGCTGACAATATATTTGAGCAATCTTGGCATGTTGAAAGTCAAGATATAAGGGACGCTGACTTCTGAAGCTTAGCATCAACCTCTTTCAGAACATTTTGAACATTATTTACCAATGCACTTTCCCATTCTCATTACAGTTCTATGGTATCTATATCCTTAACATTCCTGCATTTTACTATTAATTAATGCAGTGAGCTGTTTATTGTTGATGGGATAGTCCCCAAGTTGCTGGGCATTCAGCAGCTTGTTTACTTGGGTAGGCTTCAGCATCTCCTGCAATAGTGAAGGCTATGATTGTACAGCCTCTTGGTGATTTGAATTACCCTGCAAGCCCTTCCAGAGCCTTATGGATATAGAAAAGGTGACAATTCTTCTAAAGTATCTGCCATAGAATGTGGTCCGTAGCTTAATAAACCTAGCTTTAATATTTAAATATGGCCCAGGTAATGCTCATGCCCACACTAACTGCTGGGGCCAGAAACAGACGATTTCGGCTTGATGGTGCTCCCACAAGAAATTAGGGAAAAGTGGTCCCTCCACAAAGAGCCCTCCGCTTAGATAAGACTCGTATAACTGATGTGCTATTCCCCAAAGGTTTCATGGCACTAAGTGTTCTGATTCAAGAGCCATGCATCTCATCAGCACCTGAAGACAGGTGTGCTGTGGGTTAAAGTACAGTTTGTGTGTACATGACTGGCACTTCACAGGTAGACGTTGGCAATGGTGCAATGAATAACAAGAGGTAAAAGGTAGCAAGTCAGGAGTTGCGTACTGGTGGCCAATAAGAAATAGCTTTAGTCTTTATGGTGTGTAAACATGTAGTACTTACAAGGATTATTCCCCTCATTCTCTGTCAATAGGTTTTTAAACAAATGCACCTTTCCTGCTCACAATGAAATAAATAATTAATGCTGTTCCTGCTCTATGGTTGACAGGTTGTTTATGTACCCTTGTCTGGGGAGAAAATTACTTATCCTCGTAAATACCAATGGCTGGTTGTTTGGTGTAACACTCCATCAGAATTGCACCTTCCATATACATTGTTAAAAACTAGTTAAAAACACAGTTTTGATTATTAATTAAATATCTATTACAATGCCAAAAATGCTGCTCACAAACGCCAGAACAAATATTAAAACTGGGGCTAAATTTACTAGTGATCAAACACGCACTCTTATTGGCCACCCAAATGCGACTCCTCATTGTCTGCCTTCACTTCCCGTCATTCATTGTGCTCTTGCCAATGTCTACACGTGAAGCGCCAGTCACGCACACATAAACTGCTCTTTAACATTCCACCACTCTACCATACAGTGGTCACTGAAGCAATGCGAGAGATATAGATGACAGTGGGCTGGTGGCACTTACCAGCCCCAGCTCAGAAAACCTGGGCTTGCTAAGCCACTTTTACCCAGCAAATGAATGCTGAGCCCCAGTGAGGGGTGGAATATCAGTGAAAGAAGATATAGAAATTCTCACTGTAGAGAAAAGTAATTGACCCCTAACATCAGTTTGAAACATGATAAACATCCAATGTTACTGAATAGTGAATGATGGTGACAGGGATCTAATCCAGATCTCGTCTTCATCAGCAAACCTATATTAGAGTTTTCCAGTTATCAATTAAATCTGTGGGACAGGCAGCTATTTGTCACAAACACTGTTTTGTTATAAATGATGCAATCCAATCATGGGCACTTCCTTTAGAAAGAAAGAATAATATTAAGACATCTTTCATGGAACAACTCACATACGCAGAAGAAAAGAGCATCCTTAGTATTGATCCAACTGCAGAATCAAATAATGGAATTATAAACATCGTAAAGTATTGCTCCTGTATCAAACTCGTGAGGTAGCAAAAAATCAGAAACAGTTGGTAAATCTTCACTGAAGAGACCTCATATGTTAGAGAACTTATATTACAACAGTATGTAAGAAAAAGATTATGTTTGGTGTAAACTGATGGAATAGGAGTTATCATGTAAGCTTGACATTTAATGTCATAGCTGTCATAGAACGACTGGAAATATACATGCAAATGTAACAGATAAAAAGGCTGGACTGCCACCGACTGCTAAACCAGAGCAATATAAAAGTCAGATTACAAAATTGCATAGGCGGAAGAAATGAAGGCTAATGAATATTTACTGCCCTTTCACAATGAAGAACTGAATGCCAACTTTAACAGCCGTATGACCAGGAAAGCTGCAGACTTAGATGATATAAAAAACGAGCAAATCAAGCAAGATAGGAAAATTTGGAGCTTTTTGTCGAAGGTATAAAAGACTTGAATATCCCATAAACCTTTAGGAAATTAAATTTGATTCCTGTTTCAAAAACTTGGAAAACATTTGGATCAGCCAGAAAACTACAGGCCAATATCCCAGTTGTGTCATCTGCTTAAAATCATCAAGTGAATATTGCCAACTTGCTTGAGTCATGTTGTGGAGCCAGTTATACCACAGCTGCAAGCAGACTTTACACATGCAAAAAGCAGTACATCTCAACTCCCCCTCAGAGTATACTGAGGGTGACCTTGAAATTAACAAAACTACAGTAGTAGATTTTATCAACACAATAGCTGATTATGACAGACAAGCACCATGCACTGTCTGTTCATCTAGGCCTACAGCATAACAGAAGATAACTGTTTCACCAGTTTCATTCAAAGTTTACTCCAAAACATTTTTATATTGCCTTCAAGAGTCTGTATTGTAGACAGAGAAATCAAAGAAATGGTTCATACAATGATGCATTCTTTTAACTGACATCTACAAAAGCTGTCCCCCATGCTACTGCTGCTACAGCAACCGTCCCCTCCCCTGCCTTGAAAATAACCTTCCCACCTTAGCATGAACAAAACTGGACTGTGTGGACATAACTCAATTTTCATTCTGGAGTTGGACCAACCAGGAGTCATCATCTCCAGAATTGCACTTGACTGTGGATACCACCAACTGTAACCATGAAACATATTCCATGTAACGTCAAATGTAGGGCTATTACAACATATTGCTCACAAGATACTTTGATTGCAACTCTAACAAAATGGTAATATAACTTAATACTCTGATGTGCTGTGTATTTTGTTTCGGACTAAAAAAAAAAAAAAAAAAAAAAAAAAGGGTGGATACCTCAAAGTGCAGGGGTACAATTAATTTCTTCTGCAAATAAGTACATCAGCTCAATCACAGAGAGGGGGGGGGGAGGGGAGGTTGCACAGCAGTTACCGAGTGATACGCTACAATATGCCTCCCTGAACCCACAAAGAGTACAAATGTGTGGGGATTTTATTGCAAAATATAATTATTCCATGAGGACTCACAACTAGAAAACATTGTGTACCAGCTTTACAGCCTGAATGGAATGCCATGTGAAAATTCTCTCTTTTCCAAATATGACCATACAACTGAAGAGTTGAGGTGCCACTCCCAATCCTCTACTGCAGAGATCATATCCCGTGGAAGACACCAATGTAAAACCTGCCCAATCCACCCACCCAGCACTTATTCCAGTTCTGTAACAGGTTTATACTACACTATCAGAGGTTGGACCACTTAAGAAAGCAACCATGTGACTTACCAACTCTGCTGAAATCTCAGCACAGAGTTTTACATTGGCAAGGCAACAAATCAGCTGTCCATTAGGATGAATGGCCACTGTCAAACTGCGACAATAAGCAAGATGGACCACCCTGTACCACAGCATACAGCTGAACTTAACATTCTTGATATGAATGGCTGTTTTACTACCCAAGGCCACATGGATCCTCCCCTCCACCACCAGCTCTTCCTGAACTGTTCAGATGGGAGTTGTTCCTTCAATACATTACATATGATCCCAGAACCACCCCGGCCTCAATATATATCTCCACAACCTATGCCTAACACTTCCCCTCCCCCTTCATATCCTGTATCTCTTTACATCTCCCTTTCATCCTTCCCCTTCCCTTCACTACATTCCATGCTGCATCTCACATTCCCACCTATTAGAGCCTTTACAACCCACCATGCAATGCGGAACATTACATCCCCCATTCTTGCCCTGCATTCTTCCCCTCCACTCCCCTCCTCACTCACTGTCAAGTTGCTCGTTGGCACTGCAGCCGGAGATGGTGGCACTGTGCCTCTGCGCGATTGTGTGAATGTATGTTTCTTTTTCTGATGAAAGCCGTGGTCAAAAATTTGAGCTTTGTGAATATGATTGTCTATTTTACATGCCTGTCAGCAGCTTGGTGATCTTCTTTACAGTGAGTTGTTGGCTACCTTTTGTTACTGACAGTCCAATATAAATTTTCCATTGTTAAATTTTGAACATTATTGCTGCAAATATGTGGTCAGCTCATAAGTCCTCGGGTTGTTAACACCAAATTTTGGAGCCAAAGCATCTAAAAATCTTCTCAAAGTAGGCCTAACTCCTGAATGTCCTCATTTGGCTGGCAAAAGTATGTCCCAGAAAGGAGAAAATATTCATTGGCAACACTGAAGTCAAAATATGATCCTCCTTTGGCATATATGCTGAATGTTCAGTTATGGAGCTTGAGTGCCATTTATTAGTCACAAAAGGTAAGTGAACAAAATGTCTGCAACTAGCCAATATTATCAATAAAAGTAAAGCCTATCTGGTACATTGGAGGAAGCGTTTCATATCAGTCGCGGCCTATTATTGCTACATATCAAACACGAAAGCATCACTGTGCCATTGTTGCTTATTCACTCAACAATTTAAACTGTACTCTTAGGTTCCTGCCTAGTCACATCCTTTAAAATCATGACATATTCATAAAAAAACAGTACTGTTGTCAATGAAAAGAGACATCTATAATCTAGCTCATTGAAATTAACATACCTTTTATTGTCACATTAGTTTTTGGAATATGCATTGTGGAGATTATATTAGGTGACATTTATGAGGTGGTGAAGGCAACCAATGTGCAAATGAATTCTTAGATGCAGTGTGATACTGATCTGTATTAGGCTATATCCAAAAGCCTAGGTTACTTTAAAAGATGAAAATGTGGATGAGTCACTAAAGCAGTATGAAACTGATTCAGTTAATTCATGCACACTACTTCCACAAATGCCCTACTTTGAGTACTTTTAAAGTGCATTACAACTCCATCATAACTGTGGAGGTAACGAAATTTGGGCTCACCTGTAGACGGGAATACCGCCCGTCAGCTTTGGCCCGTGACGACATTGCTGCATGGTAGTTTTGAGGTGCGTGTGTGTAAAGGTGTGAGTGGTTATGTGGTGGTTGAGTTAAAGACGATAGTTTGTTTACAAACAAAACAGATTAATATTTTGTGTTTAAAAAGTGATCTGTAGCTTCTCTCTGATGGTTAGGTGTAGGTTAACCAAGAGACTTTTTTCGTATGTGAGGGCCACAGGTGCGAACTTTTGGGCTAAGACCTCTTATAGATGGCACAGTCTGTTAACTATAACAACTACCGATTATTTGTATCTACAATACAGAAGTATTCAGATATCCCATATACTGGTTTTCCGACATCTTGATGCCGTCATTGGTCAAAGCAGACGGGTGGTATCCCAGTCTACAGTTATGCTGAAATTTGGGTAGTCAGGCATATAAGTCATCTTGTGAGGCTATTGCAACTCTCAGTAGCAACAACTAAGAAAATACAAATATAAAACCACGAAGTAAATAAAGACAAAAAATTACTTAGCTTCCGTGTCAGTTTCCCCATCTTTATATTGAAAATCTAAATGGTAGTGAGAGTGAGCCACTTTATTAAGGTTTAAGGAAAAAAGTGTTTAAAACAACCTTAATATCCAAGATGGTTAGTAGTGAGAACACCGTATACAGTTTTCAATGTGGTGCAGACAAACATAAGGCTTCATACCAGCCAATTTGTTACAACCTTTTTGATAGTTTTCACATTCACTGGCTGCAACTCACGACCAAACTAGACCTATTGCCTTCCACGAAAATACAACAGTACTGAAGGATCCAATTCCCCCTCTCCACTTTGACCCATTACATGAAGGGTTGTGACACTAAACAGAAAAAAACACAGAAAGGAACACTCCAAAACAAAATAGTCATAAAAATGTAACTTTCCTTTACCACAGTCTTCTGCCAAGAAGTTGCCATTAAGAATGGTGAAACTTAAGTGATTAGTATTTTCAAATTAAAACATTGGGCTTGGGTAAGTGGTTAGAAGAACATACAACTGGTCAGTTTGTATTGTAAACAGTAATGACATCCTCATAACAAAATAGTAATGATCAATATTTGAAGTCTTACAACACAAGACGCTAATGTCAGGGGTCAAAGCTGAGATGTGGGATAGCGTGCTTCCATTACCCAGTAATGTAATGGATATCTATGCAAATAAATCCCATTTATCGTCACTAACATACAAAAACATGACTGGCTACCAAAGACTTATATGCAGTTATGTTTAAAGAAGAAAAATATTACAGTTCTGCTGGTAATTTAGCTACAAAATAGCTCAGTAATATATTGTTTAAGGAATATGGGGAATAAATCGGAAAATGAATAAAGGCAACAGCATAGTGTATTAAGGTGTTAAATAGGCCATAAGATTGATTGTCTGCGTACCAAACAAACTAGGAATACGAAAACTGCTAAAAAGCATGTGTAATAGGGTAAGTCATGTAAAACAGTTGAAAATGCCCTTAAGAAAAGAAAGAAAAAAACTACAAATGGTTCATGTAAAATTCTGGAAACAATATACAAGTACTAAAATGAGACAGTCCCTTACAGTCTACAAATCAGAATATAAGAGTTTCTATGAACTTTAGTACCGTATCACCACAAAACAACAATCAGCAACAGGAGAAATTAGGTACCTTTCTGGAAGCAAACAGTAAATTGAAGTACATATTCTAACCAAACTTGTGCTGAGAATAAAAAATAATTAAAAAAGTCAGTAACAAGTGTGACTGAAGAGAGCAAACTCCTATGCTGCCAGGTTACAAACAACAAAGAATGCACTCTTCTGTCACATTAAATAGTTAGGCTACATGCAAAAGTAAACTATAAATTCATCTTCATTCTGGTTATTAGGGAGAGTGGAAGTGAAAGGGGAGACGGGGGAAAGTGATGAATCGTACATTCACATAATCTGTATAGCCTACACTGTTGAGTTGTTTAGCAAAAATTTACTGAAATTAAAGTTATAGTTTCTTACGCTTATTGTAGCTCCATGAACAACAGATGTTATCAAACGACAAAATTCACTAACGGTAGAAGCATTTCTTTTTCTACAAAGGTCATAAGCACATCCACGCCCAGTTTTGTTCAAATTGTACACAACTAGCCTAATAAGGCAACTATAAATATTGTTCTGCAATAAATTCAAGACAGCTGTTCACACAAACTACATTCTTTAAATTGTCATAGATTGAAACCCACTGTACTAACTGTTGGGCACCACAAAACAAGTATCTTTAGTAAATATTAAAGATATGCATAGTTAAAGAGCTACATATTCATCCATTTCAAGCCTCCACATAATGGAATCTAACAGATTTCTATCAAATGCAACAGAAATACATGAAAATTACTTTGACACACCTGTGGAAGTCTAAAAGGGTCTGCGTCTGTTGTCTCTGGAGGGCCGACGTACGGAAGAGTTTGTAAATATCTACGAAAAATATACCACTGAACACTAAGGGTGATGCATATGCCTGCCACTAGCGATATGAACCCAACGAACAAAAACAATAACCACATATTCCTGCAATGCTGTTCCTTTATAATCAAATCATCTCCCTCGTTTCTTTACTAGTGTTGTAATCATCATCGAAAACTGCATCTTTCCATGTCGTCGTCTGCTGCTGCTGTCGGCACCGCAATGAATCAATTACGTCCCAGAACATGCGCTCGTTTAGCACAAGACTATGAATGAATTTATATGACGACGAGTGATTACAGCGAAATCATAACTAGTACAAGTTGAATAAACATCACGCACAAGCCAAGCATTAATTGTTTAAAAAAATACACCCTGTTTGACAGCCTCACAACCATAATACACGGCGTTGACAACTGCGTCGGCCACGTTCTGTATAACATCCTTGGATCAGTGTTCACAACCTGAAACGAGGCAACTATCGTACTCGGGCCGTAAAATTATCGTAAATGCATCGGATTCAACCAAAATTATCGTACTTACCTGCAAAATGACCATAATACACAATATTTACTAGCAAATCTGATTTTGTATACCTTATACCGTACTGTAGTCTGTCTCTTGCAAAATATATAACTTTTTCCGAATGAAGAACGGTTTTTAAAAATTGTTTTATGCATGACGTATAAAACCGTACCAGGAAAAGTTGTTCGACTGCTCCTGGTTAAATTCCGTTAGATATCGGCTTCATCGGAAAGACTGCGTTTATTTTCTCCTTCCTCCTATTGCTGCCAATGCCACCGATCTAACAATTGGGACACGATAGTTCCGTAACGGAACTAATTGCCGTTGTATTCCTTGTTAGTAAATACTTATGCATTTGTAGACGATCATCTGGGAAACGCGTGTTCATGAATCAGTGTTAGTTCGGTATAAATCTAAACCTTAGCACCTGATCAGTGCGCGACACGTTAGGCGACAAGTCGCACGCACACTGTGGATTGTCATCATTTCCGCTCACATGTTTCCTTGCACGTACCGACAAATAAGTTATAACACCTGATCCCTTTCCCTATAATCTGCTACAATAAATGAGAGAAAATAAAAGGGGAAAATGCTGATGGAAGGCATGGCACATAGAAGGGAGATGAATTCAACTAATCTTAGAAAACTTATTGCTATTCACACATAGTATTAAACATTTGCTGTGCCTCTTTTGCTCTTCATAGTTTGAAGAAATTAAGCCGCACGAAACTTTCTGACATTTACTAAAGAATTATGGGCGGAGGTCCAAACAGAAAGTGAGCACGTTAGTCTTGCCACTTTTTCGTCACTGCAATCGGCGAAGAAAACGTCAAGTATCGTGGAAGCTATTTTCTCTTCACCACTGACATGAAAACGCATATACATAAAAAACAAAAACACATTATTGTCCCCCATTTCGAATTTTATGAACATGCAAACATTTGAAAGTCACTTGAAAGAAAAAAAGGCAATCTTATCAAAAAGCTGTACATAGCGCGCCAACATGTTTAATTTATGAGGAAATGAAAAGGAAAGGGCAGTGAGAAATTAAACCATCCAAACTTTAACATGCTTATGTTAATCGGCCTATGTATTTTGTATTAAATCATACAGAAAACATAAATATTTGTGCAAAACACATCATATAAGCTACATAGCTTTGGCAGCAGTGCTAACAATTGTACAACAAACAACATAATATATGTTTTTAATGATAACATCAGTCATTATTATTATCGCACTGTCACCGTTTTTAAAACTCAAAACCCGTTAGGCATTAAAATGCTATCAAATTTTTCCACATCCATGGTACCATACAAATCTTGACTTTTGTCGCGTTCAACTGTGGTTTTGTTTCTGTACATTAACGCTAGGTTCATACGACTATATTCACTCTGTGAAGGCTCATAATTTGTGCAATTTGCGTTTTTGTCTTTCACTCTTTGTTTGGCTATTTTGCCCAAAAAATATCCACTGGACTTTCAGTTTCAATGTTTTCCGAGAGCTCAAACGATGGTAATTG
Organism: Locusta migratoria; assembly: GCA_026315105.1. Lineage (NCBI taxonomy): Eukaryota > Metazoa > Arthropoda > Insecta > Orthoptera > Acrididae > Locusta > Locusta migratoria. The sequence goes on from CM048755.1 coordinate 272,116,119, forward strand.
TCGCCACTCATCATCGATTATTTGGTATTTGTCAATGGATACAACACGAGGTAAGGCTTCCATCAACGTCAGCAAACTTGGCACTGTATCTCTTGTTTTTCTGGACATTGCATTCACAGGAGTCAGGTGTGTCACTAGTTTAAGAACGGGATCCGAAAAGTTGAATCGTTTCTTAATTTCTTAACAGCCTTCGATTAGAAATTCGACACATGATATCAACTTCTCATTATTTCGAATCTTAACCTGGTCTAACATTTTCCTAACTTCAACGCCAAAGTACATATTTTCCGGCCGTAAACGATGCGTCTTATTGCATGGATCTAGTTCGTCCAGATCAGTCTGATAAATGTAATCCTTGCACATGTGTCATTCTAACAACTCTCGATAGTTTCTGGAGATTCTGTTATGGAGGATCGTAACAACTACAGACGATGACTGGAAGAGTTCATTTAATCTGGTGAATTTTGGTAGAACATAGTCCAAAGAAAGGTAGAATAGTTTGATTAGAGGATTACTGAGAGCATGGACAATCTGTTCAACGGATAACAATCTCAATGTCAGCATTTGGTCTCTAAAATCCATTTCTATTGCAGCCCACTGCTCAATTATCCTAGAAATAACTGCTTTTAATGATAACCAGCGGGTTTGTGTTGGGCGAAGAATTTTGTGGACATCAATGTCTAAAAATGTTTGAAATTTTCTAAACAAATATTGTCGTATTGCGCTGTTCTTAAATTCATCGTAAATATTTCGCGCTAGATCTTCGCAAGTCCTTGGTAATTTCCTACAAGCATTGCTAGTACAAAGATGCAATGAGTGACAAATACACTTGAAAATATAAATGCCAGGGCACTTTTCCAGGAATCTTGAAGCTACTAAATTACCTTTACCCATCATTGTACTGGCTCCATCCGATGCGAAGCCAATGATGTTCGTAAATGGAATTTCATAATCCTCAAAGGATTTTGTCAGTATATCGAAGATATTTTTCGCTGACGCACATTCCACGTCCGAATTTCTCTCAAAAACTTGGCAGAGATCCCAAAATTTTCTGACCACTCGGCCCTCTTCGGCATCGAAAAACCTGTTTTACATAGTATAGGATATAAGAATACAGTAAGCATAATTATACTTTACAAAATACAGTGAACAAATTAATAATTACCTCTCAGTGACACACATCATTTCCACGCTCCCAATATCAGTGGATTCGTCTATTAAGACGCTAAACCTACTGTTCTGCAGTTTTTGTTGTAGTTGTTCTTTTTCGGCGGAGGCGATCACATTTTTTATTATTGCAGTTCATTATGTAGCCTTTAACTGCATGCTTCTAATAATTTCAGAATCAGGCACAGCACTCTTCAACAATGTTGTCAAGTGATTCAGAGTAGTGAAGTAAATATTGTGTTCAACTAAGAAACCACATAATTTTATTTCCAGAGCTTGAATTTCATTGGTTTTCGTGATGATTTCATCACTCTTATTAATGAAAGAAGTAATCTTGGACTGTGCTGCCACGAGCTTACGAACATGTGTTTTCGATGTCATGTGGTTTCTAATGACAGTCAGTTCTGCTATTATTATTACATTGCATAAATAACACTTAGCTCTGTACTGATCTTCAGGCACTTTTCTAAGCCATTGTTTGTAATTTTCGTCTTTCAACCAGGCATCTCTGAATTTTTGTTGACGTTGTTTTTTGCTGATTTTGGCGAGTTTTCTTGGGGGTGATTCATTTCCTTCACTGTCACTATCTTCGTTTGAAGGATTAATATTTCTTTCTATAAAGAAAAAAATCATAGAGTGTAACGATAAATCTATATATAATACGCAGCCGAAGAACTAACGTATTTGAGAGCTATACTTACTTCTCAAGCCAAAAGCAATCACTCGTCCAGTTAAAATTTCTTGTGTCAGAATGCCGCTTTGTTTAAGGGAATGCGTGAAACTTCAGTACCACTAAGCACGCTTCAAGTACTTTAACGTAACTACGGGCATTGTAACGCGAATATATAAAGAGCGAAATTCAACAATCAAATTATTTATCCCGACAACGCCGGCCGCGGTGGCCGAGGAGACTGAGGCGCTTCAGTCACGGTCTGCACTGCCACTACGGTCGGGGGTTCGAATCCCCCCTTGGGCATGGATATTTGTGCCGTCCTAGTTCGTAAGTAGTTCATAAGTAGTTTGTAAGTTTAGGGACTGATGACCCCGTAGTTAAGTCCCATACGCTTTACAAACATTTGAACATTTGATTTATCCCGACAACGGCACTACATTGTCGCTCTCCAATCGGTAGACGCTCACAGTCACTGGGATTATTACGAAAGTAGCCGTTTATAGCTACTGAGACGATTAATGCGACAAGTTTAATTACGAAAGTAATTTACCAGTAGGGCTGCGAGAAAAACTCTTTGAAGAGACGATGTAATGTTACATTTTATTATGTTCGAAATTATCGTATACCTGCGTACAATAGTAACATTCTTTCGTACGTCGTACGCAGGCACGAAATTATCGTACATGTACGATAATTATCGTACGGTTGTGAACACTGCCTTGGATTCGAACTTCTGACTTGCAAAGGTTTAATAAGAAGTAATCCATTGTCAAATTGCTTTATTCATCAACATTAATTTGCTGCTCGAAGTGTTAGGACAATCAGCACCAACGATATTTACGGTAATGAGATATTTAACAGTAATGTCAAATGCTTATAACTGTGATAATTGAGCTAAATCCCCAGCTACAGTTACCAGTAGGGTTGCCAGATTGAACTCGAGGCAGGCCCGGAGACCAGACGTGCCCCCTCCCCCTTGGCCAATGACTCACCCCCCCCCCCCCCAACTGCGACCAACTCCCACCCCCCCCCCCCCAACCAGGATATTACACGTGAATTCTAACAGGAAAAAATACTAATCATCTCCTCCCTCCCCGAAAATATCCCCGCATCTTACTTTCGTTGCCACTGAGGAATCTCTAAAAACATAAGGATATAGCTTATTACCACAATCTTGAGAATTGTAAGAATGGCGGTGTTTCACACCATTGTAAGTCAAAGTTAATTCCGTTGCACTGACTTTGTCGTCTTCTGCAGAAGATTGTTTCGGCAAGAATTTAAGAAGCGACTGATTCTTCTTTTGTGTGGTAATATTCGCTTTGTGTCTTTCTGATTGTAAATGTTTATTCACAGCTTTCACTCTGTCGTACTTAACAGTAAATGAGATATTGCATATTCTGCACTTACACATACACTCATCAGTATCGACTTTTTGTAGCCACTCTATAATTTTCTTCCTGCAACCATTCTTCACGGAATGAACTTAGATATCGTCTCTTCATTTCACTGTTCTTACTCACTAATCTGAGTTAATGTAAGCTTGTCTGTTCACACACGATCCGAGTATTCCAAAAATTGCCGGTAAACTGATAACAAACAATGACCGAACACAAATAATAGACGTCGCCAGTTGACACGTTGCCGCAACAGTGTTTGCTTAATAATGCGCTAGACGATTACTACCGACACAACAATGAAAAGTTTTCAGAGGAAGAATAGAAAAGTAGCGTTTTGTTGCAATAAGAAATTGACATTTATATAAAGTTATTCATAATTACTAGAGAGGGGTCGGCCGAGAATGGCCGAGCTCACTGAGGCGTCTTGCCACGGTGCGCGAGGCTGCTCCCGCCCGAGGTTCGAATCCCCCTCCTAGGGCATGGATATTGTGTTCGTCCTTAGTTTACGTTACGTTAAGTTCGATGTAGATCGTCGTTACATGAGCATAAAACTTAAAAAGCGTCGTAAAAAAAAAAAAAAGTTAAGATGAAGGTTACATTCAAGCCCGGAGATGAGAGTCATTGGCCTGTAGACCCGGAGAATTCATTCCAAACCGGGGCACTCCGGGCGGCGCCCGGAGATCTGGCAACCCTAGTTACCAGTTAACTGCCTTCGAAGGCAGCTGTGGAAGTGTAATAGTAATTTATGGTGATATCGTAGATTACAGTAGTGAGATTAAAATTTCTTTGTAGTTGACAGTTCTCTGAGCAGGCGTGCTATGGCGCTAGCTGCCGCTATGCAAATACTTCTGCTAGGGCGGGGCGCCTGAAGTGTTTTTAAACTAATACGGGGCGGAAACGGCCGGACGAGGAAAGCAGCAAATTTTTCGTTGCTTACAGAAACCTATATTTTCATCTTGTGTCGTGGATTTCGCAGCCAATCGTAAAAGCCAAAATACCGAGATAACGAAATCACCACCACCAAATAATACAAATTACTCGACGTATTCTGTGTACAACAGCTGGAAAATGCCGCTTACATCTTTGTTACTGGAACTTTCAGATGACTTCCCGATGGTAATAGTTAATTCGCAACACTATCTCCCAATACGCATCCGCATGCTTCCTAAATCACATTTTGTATGTGCTACGACCAGTTGAAGATTTTCCAGTAGGCTGAGTAGGCTGGAGCCTTTTATGGTTGGCAAATTTTAAACCAAAATTTTTAAACTGTATAGGTGTAATAAAAGAAATTTAATTACGTTTACCGAATGTACATTATTGTGTAAGACGTACAGTATTAAGGTACACCTTACAGCCACATTATTAGTAGTCGTTGACTGTGCTTTTATTAGCAAAACAAAAACTATTTCTTGTGCAATCTTAACCAAATATTAGGGTTGTAAAGGTTATCTAGGAGGAGGATCATCGATCCCCTTGTTGAAAAACATACAAATATGACTGTTAATTCTCCAACATATATAACAAAAAATAGTGCCACTTTGATTGACCAGGTATGTGTAAACATGGAGAATTACAACTCAGAAAACTTCAATACTGGCTATATCAACCATTTGTGACAGGTATTATGTATAACTATTAAACACATTTCAGTCAGTGTAAAAATATTACCTATAAAAGGAGCTATAGTCAGAAAAATATTAAACACTTCCACTACCTAATTAGTAAACTATCCTGGACAAATGTTTATGAAACCCCTACCACTGATCAAAAGATGGAAATGTTTTTGAATGCTTTCAGGCATAATTTTAATATAGCCTTCCCAAAAAAGAAAGTTATTTCCAGAATAGATAGGTCCAATAACTGGATTACACCAGCCATTCGGGTCTCCTGTAGAAGGAAGAGAGAACACTTCATGCTCTCAAAAACAAACAGCAATCCTGATTTCCATAATTATTTAAAAAATACAAGTCAGTTTTAAGACAAATAATAAAAGAAGCAAAAATTAAGGCAAATGACACATATATGTTATGGAGTCATCAAATAAAACCAAAACAAAGCTGTGCAGGATCTTACAGGTAATAAAACAACACAGAAAATATTGACATATATCCATATATACCTCGCAATTCGCGAAATATCCCGACGTCTGCTGCTCCTGTAAGATGGACAAACGATCTGCAACACATGAAAATTTGTGCCGGACTGAGATTCGAACCCGGGTCTCCCGCTTTTCGCGAGCAGTCGCCTTAACCACTCGGCCACCCGTGCACACCTCCATGTGTTGCACCTGCCTCTTTCCCTTACATGCTCGCACACGTTATAGTGTGAGTCCCGCAAGAGGGAGAGTCCCATTCCAGCACAAATTTTCATGTGTTACAGGTTGTTTGTCCATCTTACAGGAGCAGCAGACGTCGGGAAATTTCGCGAATTGCGAAGTATATATAGCTATATTTATCTCTGCTGCGGACCAACGCCAAAGTCTGTTCCCTTGGAACGGACATAATAATAAACTTTAACGCCTGACAAGCTTACGGTGGTGGAATTGTGTCTCTCCCTCTTGCAGGACTGACACTATAACGTGTGCGAGCATGTGAGGGAAAGAGGCAGGTGCAACACATGGAAGTTTGGGTCTATCCAGGAAGCATGCAGGGGTGGCCGAGTGGTTAAGGCGACTGCTCGCGAAAAGCGGGAGACCCGGGTTCTAGTCCCGGTCCAGCACAAATTTTCATGTGTTGCAGATCGTTTGTCCATCTTACATGAGCAGCAGAAGTCGGCAAATTTCGCGAATTGTGAAGTATATATAGATATATTCATCTCTGCTGCAGACCGCCGCCAACGTCTCTTCCCTTGGAACGGACATAATAATACATATTGAAATATTGCAGGATGGAGAAACTGTCACAGACCCCAAGGCAGTTGCAAACTCTTACTTTGCAACTATTGCTGATACACTAGTAAAAGAAAAATTTAGAAACCCACCCAATACAACATTAGACACGTTCCACATCATTACGAAGTGTCGTATTCATGATCTATGGAACAAGTATGAATCTAATCTAATCTAATCTAAGACTAACTTTCACATACTGGAGTAAATAATGTATCTATGTCTTTGAATCCAGTAGGCCCATCTGAACTTCTAAATACTATTAATGCACTGAAGAGTAATTATTCGGCTGGTTTAGAAGATGTCCCAGATTATATTATTAAAATATCAGCAAATCTTCTACTCCCTCCCTTCTCTAGATATCTTCAATTCTTTTTTATCAAGTGGTGTTTTCCCTAAACAGCTAAATCGAGCCAAAGTTGTAGCACTGTATAAAAAAGGAGATCAGACCTGTATAAGTAACTATAGGCCAGTGTCACTACTTCAGCATTTTCACAAATTATTGAAAAACTGTTCCTTTCACAACTAACTTCGTACTTCACCAAAAAAAATATTTTTTCTGAATGCCAACTTGGACTCAGACCGCAGTACTCAACAGAAACAGCCACATTCAATCTGATAAGTCGTGTATTAAATGCAGTGGACAGTCAGAAAAAAATCTCGGGTTTATTCTTAGACCTTACAAAAGCTTTCGTTGTCATCAATTATTCTTTACTCCTGAGAAAGATTGAGCATTATTGTGTGAGAGGTGTTCCAAATATGTGGATTACATCATATTTGGAAAATCGGTCACTGATAACCGAAATAAAACATATTGACGGAAATGAACTCCAGACACACTTTTCCAAACCATGCATTTCCACAGGGCTCAATTTTATGTCCATTTCTTTTCTTGGTGTTCATTAATGATTTCCCACTACACGTTAGGGGTCCAGAGCTAGTACTGTTTGCAGATGACACTAGTCTACTGATTGAAGTAAATGACGAAGAAAATCTTACTGCATCAGTAAAGAACATCGCAAATGATGTGTATGAATGGTTTAGCAGAACTAAACTAATAGTAAATCCTCAGAAAACAGTACTCATAAATTTCCATACAGATCAGAATAAAGGTGTTGTACAACCAAAATTATGTATGGATAAACAAAATATTAGTGCTGCTTTTAAAAAAATGTCTTGGGATTCACATTCAAGAAAATCTCAAATGGAGCACACATATTGCAGCCCTAAATTCAAAATTATCTAAAATGAGGTATGACCTCAAAAGTATCTGCTACAACACGTCTGCTGATACAGTTACCTCTGTATATTTTGCGTGTATACATTCACTACTGAGGTATGGTATTATTTTCTGGGAAGTGCAACCAGGCCATTACCATGTTCAGGAGGCAAAAAGCAATCATAAGAATAATTAAACAAGCTAGCAGCAGAAAAGCCTACAAACCTTTCTTTAAGGACCTAAAAATCCTACCCCTTTCCTGTGTGTACATTAGGGAAGTAGTCATGTTAGTATATATATATATAAAATCTACTGAGGAGAAAAAATCATTTTCATCAAAATAATATTTTCCATGGTTCCAGTACAAGGTCAAACAATGACATACACATTAATCACTGCAACATCAGAAAGGTGTATATTATGCAGGTACATAATTTTACAACAGATTACCCAGACATATCAAATCTTCTCCTGCCCTACTAAACTTCAAAAAGTCTTTGACAGCATACCTACTAGAAAACTGCTTTTACTCTCTCTCTCAGAGTATCTTATGCATGAGGAAATGTAATTTATTTTGTAATTGTTGAAATACGTTTGTAAAGATTCAGTGTATACCCAATCTCCTTATTATTAATTATGGAAATCTGGTTACTACTGAAATTTAACTAACGTGTATCTTCTGCAAATTGTAAATCCAAAAGATAATTTTATGTCCAATATCGTGTATACAACATAAGTACTGAAATAGATTATAAGCACAAATAAATAAATAAGGTATAATTAGGACGCTAGTGCACAAAACATATAGCTACAATTTCACTGACAAAAAATTATATAATTGTGAAATAGAGTATATAATTGCAGAGGTTGGTAGGGGCGGGGAAATTGAATAGCCTGCTGGTGGCAAATGTTCCAATCTGCCACTGGCTATAAGACTGTTCCATTTTTCCACCGTTACTTTATAACAGCTTCATGTAAAAGTCTTTCCGCTTCTCCATGAATGTCTTGTTTTCATATGCAGTGTACCCCTCGATCTGGGCTCATGTGACTTCTGTAGCATTGAATTGACAGTGATAGGGTGGTAAACATATTACAGAATGTTCATGCTTCTTGGCAACTTCATCTCCACTGGATGTTGTGGCTTATGTAGTGACACAACTTTTAATAGTTCCACTTCATTCATTCTGTCATCGAATTTCATATTATTTCAACGTATTCCTTCTTTTTTAGAAGATGACGGTCTTTCTCCTTTACGATAATCTGATACAGTGCATTGTCAATAATGACATACGACAGTTTCTTCAAATTCGGTATCAGTGGATTTTCAAACCACCATTAAAAGGTGGTATGGTTCATTTCCTCGTGAAAATCCGAGTTTTTCTTTGATCTGAAAACTTGTAAACAACCAGAAAAAAACCCACAGGCTGTACCTGTATGGACAACATAATTATGATTCCTATACCAACAGACACTGACAGTTCTTCTTGTGATCCATAAGACTTATCTGTCTTTAGCGTAGTAGAACCAGCAGTCACGTTCGTTTCATCTAGCCATGCTAAATGATCGAAATCAACTTCCTTTACTTGCCACGAAAATTGGCATCGCCATATAACGATATCCTGTCGTTCCAAAAGTATGTTATGACCAGATGTATTTTCGTAATTAAAACCCATGTCGATCATACCTAAAACCATATGAACTCGTAATAATCAGATATGTTTTTAGTATTTGAGAGATTTTTTCCTCAAAAATATATGAGGAACGAATCAATTTTACTAAATATTCAGCTAACCTAAATCGAAATTCATTAGAAAAGACAACAGAGGTAAGATACCAACGAATATGCAGTACATGGAACACTATCAGTTATCAGATATTTTGAAACTTCATATTTATATTTGAAACTTGAATATCCACTCCTAGCTCGTGTGTTTGACAACTTTCACATTCGTTGCCTTATGTGATCCATAGATCATCTATACTGATGCTTATTACAGACAGATATTCGACATTGTGCAACATCAGTGTGAACTCTTCATTGTGGAAACATAGTGGAACAGATATGTTCTATTATTTGGCGTTTTAGCTTACTTTGTTCATACTTACCAAAAATGAAAGCACATACATGTGAATGAGTGAATAGTGAATGTTTTACACATGAAAATTTACATTGTGACATGTGGATAAATGATCCTGATGATTCTCAGAAAAGTCTGTGATTATATGTATTTTGAAAATGCTTATTTTTTATTTATTATGAGTTCCATGAATATATACTGCCATGACTCAGAAAGATATGTACTATATATTTTGTAATATTTAGATCCAGTTTTCAAAGTAGGTACACATTTTTATATAAATCGTGCTAACATTTGTTGTTCTTCAGAAAAAGTATCTCATTAAGAGAAAATCCACTTTTTGATGCACCCATAATTCTTTTCAGTTCTTTCCTCAAGCACCGTGGTTCGAAATCCATGTTAAACTGTAGGTCCCCCTATAACTGGCTGGGTAAGTCAGTTCGAAGGTCAGAGGAAGGCAATGGCATACCACCTCCAAACAGGACCATGCCTAGTAAAGCACTGTGGTGTTCAAACCAATCCTCAGTTGACTACTTTACCTACCTTTTTACCTACAATTTGTTCATACTGAATTTAATTATTTACTTTAATATAATAACTAAAGTTTATTTACTTCTGAGTACAGTACATTACCCTATATTTCGTCAGCAGTACTCAGTTTCTTCTGTTGGTAACTATATTTGTTTCAATCAACACATTGTAAGGCTGCCATAGCTCTAAATTCTTCCAATAATTATCAACTGCTCTCCCCAAAAACTGACACAGATTAGACCAAAGTCTACAAAGAAACCATGATTACTCGACAAATAAAAGTCTCCTGTAAGACAAAAAGAAAACTATAACTCTCAATTAGACACAGTTCAGATGTAAATGCCTTACATCATTACAAAACATACTGCAAGATATTGAAGGCAGTAATACTGACATCAAAGAGAATACATTATCAGAATAGGATAGTCCTTTCAGACAACAAAATAAAGACAATATGGGATATAGTAAAGGAGGAAACTGGTAGAACCAGATATGAAGAGGAGCACATAGCATTAAGAGTAGATGACAAACGGGTAACAGATGAGTGCAGTGTTGCTACAATTTTCAACAAGCATTTCTTAACTATTACCGAAAATATGGGATTATCAGGGTCAGTAACTGCTGCAATGGAATATCTAACACCTGTGACTACAAATAACTGCAGTAATATGAGTATGACCCTCTAAACACCACTAGAAGTAATATCCACCATAAAATTCTTAAAATCAAAAAATTCCAGTGGCTATGATAATATATCAACAAATTTGATTAAAAAGTGTGGTACTGAGCTTAGTGATATTTTAAGTTACTTGTGTAACCAGTCTTTTATCAGTGGAACATTTCCAGAATGATTGAAATATGCTGAAGTTAAGCCATTACACAAGAAAGGAGATAAAGAAATTCCATCAAATTTCCGTCCAATTTCACTTTTGCCTGCATTCTCAAAAATTTTAGAAAGGATAATGTACAGTCATCTTGTTAAGCACCTTACCACTAATAAACTATTATCCATGTCACAATTCGGGTTACTAAAGGGTTCTGATATTGAGAAGGCTATCTACACATACAGTGAGAATGTACTCAATTCATTAGACAATAAATTACATGCCACTGGTATATTTTGTGACCTGTCAAAGGCATTTGACTGTGTAAATCACAATATAGTTTTAAGCAAATTAGAATATTACAGTGTAACAGGAAGTGCTGCAGAATGGTTCAAATCATATATCACCAATAGGAAGCAAAGGGTGTCAATAGGAACGAGAGATGTATTGAGCTATCAGGGCTTATCAAATTAGGAACTAATAACATGTGGGGTCCCCAAGGCTCTATCTTAGGCCCCCTGCTTTTTCTTGTATATATATCAATGACCTTTCATCATCGACATTATCGGAGGCCAAGTTTGTTTTATTTGCAGATTACACAAATATTGCAATAAATAGTAAATCAAATACAGCCGTAGAAAGGTCAGCTAATGAAATTTTCATGGACATTAATAAATGGTTCTTAGGCAATTCTCTGTCGCTAAACCTTGCATAAACACACTATATGCAGTTTAGGACTTGTAAAAGGTTTCCTGCCAATATATGCCTAGAGTATGACAACAAGGAAATAGAAGAAGTTGGAAGTGTCAAATTCTTAGGATTACAGCTGGATAATAAATTTAACTGTGAGGAGCATACCACAGAACTGCTGAAGTGCCTAAACAAGTCCCTGTTTGCTATGCAAATGTTGTCAGATATAGGAGATATAAAAATAAGAAAGCTAGCGTATTATGCCTACTTTCACTCCATAATGTCATACGGGATTATTTTCTGGGGCAACGCATCAGGCCAAGCAAAAGTTTTCAGAGCTCAAAAATGTGTGTTACAGATCATTTGTGGTGTCAACTCAAGAAACTCATGTAGATGGCTATTTAAGGAACTGGGGATACTTACTACTGCTTCCCAATACATTTAGTCTCTAATGAAATTTGTCGTTAAAAATATATCTTATTTTCAAACCAATAGCTCAATCCATGGGATCAATACTAGAAACAAGAATTACTTGCATAAAGATTTAAAGTCACTTACTTTGGCTCAGAAAGGTGTCCAATATTCAGCAGTACACATTTTCAATAACATGCCAGCAGCCAAAAAAAATTTAACTCACATGAAAGTACAGTTTGAAAAGATTCTAAAGGATTTGTTGGTTGCCAACTCCTTCTACTCCTTTGATGAATTTCTTACCAGAAGTGATTGATTGTAGCTTATTGAATATAATATTCACAAATATGAATACTGTGTTCAGTTTGACTTCTGTACAAGTCTTGTGCAGTAATGTAATCATTGTAAATCGTATAAAATAAATAAATAAAATAAAATAAAATTGAAAAAATAAATAACAAAAAATAAAGTAATTGCTAAGAATTTTGATATGCACCTAGTAAATTAGTAAGTAGTAATAAGTTTTTGTGTCCTTTAAAATTTAAATATTTTTAAGATAATTGTTTTTCCTGACCAATTCCACATCCACAAGGGCATTACATTTGGGGTCTGTGGAAGGTACATTAACACATATGCTCTCTTTTTGTAAGTATATATTGTGTATTTTGTTCTGACATGTTCTACATCCAAGAGGATTCTCTCAATTCGGATCTAGTGGAACGAAAAGTATATCTAATCTAATCTTATCTAAAATTCTGCCCATTCTGCTAATTTCGAACCCATTTCCATTTCACAACACAGCAAATAGATCAAATTAAATGGTTCGGCAGATGAGTCTAAACTGGCAAAGATATATAGTTTTAGCCAGAGACAATGGAATCCAAGCATTTACTAAATGAAATCTAATTTCAGTAGATCTATCAAAAAATGTACATTATATTGCACAACCTTCAGTCTTATCTACAGATGGTCAATAATATACTGCTGTATTAAATATTGTGCAGTATTATTGACAGTCTAGGACAGGTGAATTCGATGTCCTACATTGAATGTGACTTTGCTTACAAATCTCTGTGGAAAATTAGTACATATCAAATAAACAATGTTTATTTGATATTTATAAGGCTGGATTTCCTGTTAATGTTCTTTGTTGGGGTGCTTTCCGCTGTTGGAGAGCCTTGGCTATTTTATACGTATTGATAAGGAAACTTGAGGCAGAGTTGTGAATATATTACCTAGCCGGATGATGTTGCAACACATTTCCTTATCTAAATAAGACTGGTTCCCTCTAGTGAGTATCAAAATTTGATCTGAAAATGTACCGCATGATTCATTCACAGAATACAGACAAGAAGTAGTTTTTTAATATCCTGAAGGTATTCACAATTTGTATTCAGATTTGCCCTTTAGGTAGAAGCAGTATTACCACTAACAGGTAGAGATAAGAAGAAATTGTTTTTGACATTGTATGAAAAGAAATTTATTTTTACAGACTTCAAAAATCTTTTCTTTTAAGAAATCTACCTAGATGAAGCCATACATTGAGATTAATGTGCAGAATCACACGAATTCATGCAATTACTTTCGGAAGAATTTCTTCAAACTCATGAACGAGACCATCTTCAGCTAATCTTCCAGCCTGTTATTGGGAAGCTGAATTTATTTATTTATATTTATCATAACTGTAGGACCAAATTGAGGAGCACATCTCCACTGTCATAGAATGAGTCAGTGCATCATATTGTAACAAAAAATAGTAATAGATGTACTGAAATGCATACCAATCTTATGCACACATCAGGCCTAGGCATAAGTAAAAAGAACCTATAACACAACGCAGAAAAAACTATACTTTTTAATTTTTCCTGTAATTCCTCGATAACATATAAAGAGTGGGGCACGAGGAAACTTTTCAGTTTAGCCTTGAAAGTCTGAGGATTACAACTAAGCAATTGTAAAACCAAATTTTCTAAGCAGCATAAGTTTTAATGAAAACCTGATTGTAATAGACCTGACAAGGCAGAATATAATCTCTTATAAGTCAATTGCGGTTTGAATGGGTATTATTGGTTTTCCAAGACAGTTCTTTATGACTTCCACAATAGTTATAATACCTCAGCATCATGTAAGTGTGCTAAAAACGCCGAAAACCTCATATTTATCACATTAAACTTGAATTATCTTTGAGAATATCAGAAATTATGTACATACAAGATTCAATATTTCTGATTCTCCAACAAACAATGTATACAGTATAATAAAGTAGATGGGTTAGTGAAAGTCGAACTGAATGGTGAACCTACTGAAAAAAATATTGGTATACAGGCGAAAGTGTATGCTCTTGAAGCAGAGCCTGAGTATATACAGAGTTAAATACAGTAGTCTCGAAATACATTAATTATAGTTGATTACACACCAAATCTAAAAATATGCAGTATATAATTACACCAAAGAAACATGTTGTTTCTATTATTAAACAACACAAACTGGATTTCTCTGCACATGATGACAAATGTTACATTTCTATAAAAATAAATACAGATGCCTGGGATCAGTAACATACTGAAAATGTGACTGATTTTAAAACTGAATGGGAAATTGTAGATTGTAGTTTTACCTTTTGTAACTTTGCTACAATTGGTAACTGATGTAGAATGATATAATGCATTCTCACAAAAAATATTGTAAGGAAAATAATAATTAAGAAATGATATGGTACATGAATTTTAAATACTAGTAAAATATATTAATTTTTTATACACTGATTGGCCAGAACATGTGACCACCTACCTACTATCAATATAAACCCATCCATGTGATAGCAGTATCACCGTATGATAAATGACTGCTTATTAGACACATGAACAATACATGTAGTACCAGTGAGCGTGCTATCCATGTGTAGTATCCATCTGAATTTGGCCAAGGCCAGATTGGAGGTTCACCACGAGCATTTTGGAAACTGCATTGTGAATTAAGAGACATCCAACTCAGCAGACTTACTCTGCCCCTCTAAATATAATGTGGCCACTGTCATAGATGTGTTAAATGTTGCAGGATTTAGGTTAACTTCTCACTTTTGTAGATTAGAAATGGGGGATGGAGGAAACCCCACATTCATCAGGAATTGCACCGAGCGAGGTGGTGCAGTGGTAACGCACTGGACTTGCATTTGGGAAGATGGTGGTTCAAATGTACGTCCGGCCATCCAAATTTAGGTTTTCTGTCATTTTCCTAAATCACTCCACGGAAATGCCGAGACGGTTCCTCTCAAAGGGCACGGCCAATTTCCTTCCCCATCCTACCCCAAAATTCCGAACTTTAGCTCCGTCTCTAATGACCAAGCTGTCGACAGGACGTTAACCCTTAAGCTTCCTTCCTTCCATCAGGAATTTCCATAAGTTAAATAACACACACATTCATTTATTTCACCTAGGGCAACATATGGATGGATGTGCAACAGAAGTAGTGTTTCATAATAAATAACAATAGTATGTGTGTAGTAAGTACCAGCAGGTAATTTAATTCAGTTCATAAACCACTTTGAGCTCTATTGGCCTGTTTAATGACAAAAATGAAAGAATGAGTGGTAGCTGGTGATTTTAATAGCGATTTTCTTGAGACCTCTGCCAGTGAGAACTTAATGCAGTCGGTATCATTGTCATTCAACTTAATTCTTATAGCTAACTTTTCATCTAGAATAGGTGGGGACTGAAGGATGGCCATTCATAATATCTTTATAGAAATATCTAATGAACAAAATTACATTATAAAACCAATAATAAGTAGCCTATCAGATTATGAAATGCAGTTGCTTTTAATAAATGGTAATATTGATCGGGATATAGAAACTACACAATTTTAGTTCAAGAGAGTATTCAGTCAGCAATAAATAAATAAATAAATAAATAAATAAATAAAAATAAATAATAATAATAATTGTTTTAGGAAACTACTCAAAGACATGAATTGGAGAGATGAATACAATGCTCACAGCATGACTGGGAAACAGAACACTTTTATTAATATTGTCCTTAATTTGTTTGATACTTGTTTTCCCCAAAAATTAAACCAGATTCGACGTAACTCTGTGGAAAAGCCCTGGATTACTTAGGCATTAAAGGTATCTTGCATTACAAAAAGGAAACAATATCTGTCAGTCAGAAAAAGCATGGATGTATGCCATAGATGATTACACACACACATGTTTGTAAATCTATCGGACCAAACTGCGTGGTCATCAGTCCGTAGCTTACAAAGTACTTAAACCTAGGTAAACTAACCTGAGGACAACACACACACCCATGCCCCAGGGACGACTGGAACCTCCGACAGCGAACAACCGCACGCTCCGCAACGAGGCGCCTTAGACCGCTCGACTACTCCACCGCGGCTAGATGATTACAAAACATACTACAAAATAGTGAAGATAGTAATACAGACATCAAACCAAATGCTTTATCAAAATACAGCAGTCACATCAGATAACAAAATAAAGACAGTGTGGGGGGTATAGTGAAGGAAGAGCCTGGTAGAACCAGAGATGAAGAAGAGCACATAGCATTAAGATTAGATTTGTGCTTGTACTATAGCTCGGGCCAGCTCAGCGATCTGCTCGTGCAAGCTGGCTTGTGCTCGCGCCACAGCATTGAGCTGTCAGCTGGCTAGCAGCTGCTAATAGTGGAGGACGAGATGTGAGGGAAGGCAGGAATCCCACAAAAATAACTTTGCAATGAAGAACTGTCAGTCAGTCTAATTGTACGGCCACTAATGACATGTTCTGCAGAGATGGTACACTTCACAGTGGCTGAATAATCCATTCTGTGGCAAATTAATCGCATGAATCATTTATATGAAAGAGAAAATGGCAATTAAATTAAATGTACATCTCATTTAGACGAATGAAGGCCAATTCACACTGTCCGTCACGTCAACATCACGTCACGGCACCGTTATGTCAAGTTGTATTCACACTGTCCGTCATTGTCCGTCACGTCATTTCGCTTGTCCCAATACACGATCTTGAAAGTGAGGTTATGAGTGGCGATCTGTTATGCAGAAAGTCTTAGTTTAATAGTGGAATTGAGGTAACAACAACGCTAAATGTTATTGACAGTCAAAGAAAACTTTAAAATTTATGTTTTTGGCCAACTTAGTGTGGTAAAGTGCTGGGAACTGAAACAACATTTCAAAACATTGACGTCTATTTACAAGCGAAGAAATGAACATATGAACCCATCAAACAATATTTGTAAGAGCATAAATAGAACTTGTTTACTTTATCCATTACGATTTGCCTGATGAAATTGTAAATACTGTCATAAATAACTGATTTTTTTCCTTCATTAGCATTGCCTTTTTCAATTACAGTGTTATTCGATGACAAATGTGTCATCAAATTACAATCTTATTCAAATAAACAGTTTGCTTCAGTCTTTTCTGTTACAATATTACGAAACATAAACCATTTTTCGGTTTCAGATATCCGACTACGCTTTTAGGAGGACAATTTATTCGTTGCCATGAAATATCATAGATTTAGCCCTAAAACGAAGTATAACAACAAAATAAAGATGAATAAGACATATTTGCATATAAACAGTGCAATCGTCGACTGCAACACGTAATTCGCATGACGAAAATAGGTTAACTTCCGATGTTGGCAGACGGCCGTTCCGTCAAAACATTCATCGCGAGAAAGCTTGACATGACGTGACTGTCCGGTGGAGGACAGTGTGAATGCCGCCATTAGAAATACATTGCGGAATGTTCTGATGGATGGTGACGTGACATGACGTGATGGCCAGTGTGAATTGGTTTGATACAGCTAAGAAATATTTTGCAGGATTGGTACCTACATATGATGACCACCGTGTTTGGACGAAATTTCTACTTACATAACTTATAATTGCAAATTATTTCTATTCACAGCTTCAACAAAAAAAATAAATGACGTCAATGACTATTAGACTTATTTATTTTCTTTTTGCATCTATGGCAGAACCAGTTTTTGAGTCAAGCTTTTAAATTCATGTCTGCCAGGAAGCCTCTTTGGCTGGATTTTCTCCTCTTCCTTGCAGAAAAAGGTGCTCGCACAAGTACATGGATCCAAACACTTATATAATCATGGCTGCGGCCCTGTGAAATCGTGGAAACGTTTATTGTGGAAAATGTTTATGTAACTCCAAGAGACTAGCTTTGTTATTAAAAATATCACATTCGGCTTGTCACACTGTAGTTCTATAAGTTCTAACTGAAACTCAGCTTTGACATTGTTCACTTCAACTGAAAATGGAAGTGAATAATGTTAAACTTTTCATTTACATTTACCAAATCCTGGAACTGGATCTCTAATTTGGTGGGTAGAGGAAGGAGTATAGTTTCGTACTGCTGAAAATTCTGTTTCAGTTTCATATTTAATGATGACAACTTAAAAGTGGCTTGTTAATTTCAAATGATTGATCCTGGCAGGGAACTGCCAGATAAAAGACGTTTGTTAAATTTCAAATAACGAATCCTGGCTGGAAACCGCCAGATAAAAGAACTGCAGTTATTTAAAACTAACAAGTCCTAGCAAAAGGGATCCAGGATAAAATTTGCGCAACGGAATACATGAGGTTTCCTCCAGGAGGCAGAGGGAAACCATAATAAAACGGATCTGAGGTTAAATTACAAACAAGGGAAAATTTAACTAAGCTGGTTTATTGCCACTTCACATGGAAATGGGGGCAACACCGAATTTTAAATGCACAATAAAAGTGCATTGCACTGTAATTTACAAAGTACTAATTTTGTTCACACACCAAGAGGGGTCAGATAAGCAAAACGAGGATGTAAAGTATATAAGAAACAGGAGGATTGGTAGGACATGGGACACAATCATTCACAAGCACGTAGCTGTGACATTTACTCTCACAGAAGACTGTGACATGAAATACAGCACAATGCACAACCAGGCAGATAAGCCGAATCAGCCAAGTTAAGATATTCATAACCACGTGCACTCTGTTCCACTTCCAATACCCGGAAGGGGCCACTAAATTTAAAACAAAACTTACACACGAGTGAACTGATAAGAAGCCAGAAGGACGCGGAAAGATATTACGGAAATAGTAAGAGGTAGCAATATATCAACGCCTGAAGGGCTGGAAGACGTTGAATAAATAATAGGTCTTTGATCGACTTGCCGTAACGGACACCAAACAAACTCACTAGTCATCATTTAGACATTTACCGTTTTAACAGAAATCAAAGTCACGCCGGAAAACATACGCGAGAGGAATACGCCACATTCCCGAGAATAACATTCACACACACCTAAAGCACAGGTAACTTATTACTGCTACAAAGCGTAGCATGGACTTAGCTGTGGCTCACCATTTAGACCATTTCAAATGTCTGTAAATCTATCGGACCAAACTGCGTGGTCATCTGCCCGTAGCTTACAAACTACTTAAACCTAGGTAAACTAACCTAAGGACAAACACACACACCCATGCCCCAGGGAGGACTAAAACCTCCATGGCGAGCAACCGCGCGCTCCGCAAGGAGACGCTTTAGACCTCTCGGCTACTCCACCGCGGCTTAGACCATTTTACCTAAACCAAAACCGGAGAGCGAGTGACGACGCCACTCTGATACGTACGAATCCTCGCGCCAAAGTTATCAAAGAGCATCGCGGAGACATACTGTACTCGCGCAAAGAGTCTACCTGTCTGCGCGAGGTCGATCGGTGCAGGCGCGACTAATAGCAGCGCCCCTAGTGGGAAGTGGCTGAACGTGGCAGGCGCGGAGTGCACATCAACGCTCCCAGCGTCGAAACGAGGCAAGTGCAGAACGCAGTAGAAGCGTATCACTCACACACAGGGTAAATACAGGGTGGGGAGCATGACAACATGTCGATGCAGGTTAATACTTTAACTTATAGTAAAAAATCAATACTTTTTAAATTTAAAATAGAATATATCAAGTGCAAAGCCTCTATAACTTCAAAGGGAGATGAGCAAACATTGAAATAAATGAAAATAGGCAGAGATCCATCTTTCAAACTTTGAGAAATGACGAGTATTCCCATTTCTGAACTCCTCATTCTACAATGAGAGTTTAATCTACAAGGCTTGCATGCAGTCACACATTTTTTTTAAAAATACTGTACTTTTGCCTTGCAGAGTCAAATTCAGAATACTAATATGATACGTAATGTAAAAGAGGAAGGCCAAATCTGCTGTCCACTGTTCATTCAATTCTGCGACAGGATTACTACACATGTCCATAAATGTCTCTCTTTCACTTCCTTGCATGGAAGGTATTGCAATGCAGTTGTGAACTGACAAATCATAACATACAAAAACATACACACTTCTTGCATTGACTTGTTGTACATCAATGTTGATGAGGAAAGAGGAAGGAAGCTTGGAGTTAAACGTCCTGCTGACAGCGTGGTCATTAGAGGCAGAGCTTACGCTCGGAGTGTTTGGGTAAGGACATGGAAGGAAATTGGCTGTGCCCTTTCAAAGGAACCATCCCGGCATTTGCCTGGAGTGATTTAGGAAAATCACAGAAAACCTATATCTGGATGGCCGGAGGTGGATTTGAACCACCTTCCTTCCGAATGTGAGTCCTGTGTTACCACTGCGCCACCTCGCTCGGTTGATATTGATGTATCTGCTTTTTGCTTTGAAGCCATCATACTAAATTTCTTCATAATAAAAAGAGGTGTTCTGTACATTATGCACTGTGTGGTGGCTTTGTGCACTCACATCCAAAGCCAAAACGATATATGCTTACTTATCTGAAGGAAGCACATGTTTACACTTCCCCTGTGCTGTTGAATGTAGCAACAAATGGGCGTAACATTATTTTATTTGCTTCCTTTTTTATTTTGTAAAATTACTAATTTATATCTAAAAAATTCGTCTACTAAGTATGAGTTGCCATTCAAAAAGCCTTTTAATTTCTTTTTAAATGTAGTTGGGTATTTGTCAGACTTTTGATGCTATTTGAAAAGTGACCAAAGACTTTTGTGGCAGTATAATTCACCACTTTCTAGGCTAAAGTTAGATTTAATCTTGAATAGTGAATAGTTATACACACTGCTATTACTTTTTAATTTTACTGGGTTATTAATAACAAATTGCATTAGTGACTGTCTCTATATTGTGAGGCTACTGTGAAATTCTTAGTTCATTAAATAAATATCAACAGGACGATCTGGGGTGGGCACCAGGAATTATACTGATTACACTCGTTGGTTCTATGAAAACTTTTTTACTCAGTGATGGATTACCCCAAAATATAATTTGATATGAGAGAAGATGTAGCATACTAATTTACTGACATGACTATCTCCAAAATTTACAATAACCCTAATAGCATAAGTAGCTGCAGTCAAACGTTTCAAAATCATCAGTCTGTTTCTTCCAATTAAATCTCTCATCCTTGCACACATAAAAATTTTGAATTTTCTACCTAAGCTACAGCCTTTTGTTCAAAATCTATGTTTATTAATAGTTCCAGAATTGTGTATAAAAGTAAATGATACATGGGTAAGAGAAGTGTGCAGTGTTACTGAAATTTTCAATAAAAATTGCATAACTGTCATGGAAAATATGGGATTGTCAGGTGCAATAGATGCTGCTATGGAATATCTCACACCAACCACAACAAATAAATAAAGTGAGTATAAACTCAAAAACAGCAGTTGAAGTAATGTCCACCATAAAAGCCTTAAAATAAAAAAGTCTAGTGGCTATGATAAAATATCAACATAGTTGATTAAGCAGAGTGCTTCTGAGTTTAACGACATTATAAGTTATATGTGTAACCAGTCATTTATAGGTGGGTGATTTTCTGAATGTTATATGCTTAAGTTAATCCTTTTTATAATAAAGGAGATAAAGAAGTAGCATCAAACTTCTGTCAAATTTCATTTTTGACAACATTCTCATAAGTTTTGAAAAAATAATATACAGTCGTCTTCTTAACCATTTAACTGTAGTGTGTTCTGTTATTGAAACGGCTGTCTACATATATAGAGAGAATGTATGGTACTTAATGAATCAGACAGTAAATTATAGACTTCTGGTATTTTTGTGGTCCAATAAAGGCATTGGACTGTGTCAATTGCAACTGCGTTTTAAGTAATTTGGAATATTTAGATGTAACAGGAAATGCTGAATAATGATTCAAATTCTATATCTGTGACAGTGAACAAAATTTGTCAATAGGAAAGAGATACGTTTTAAGCCAACAGAAATCATCCAAATGGGAAATAACAACATGTTGTGTCCTTGAGGGTTCTGTCATAGGCCTGTACTTTTGTAAGAATCTATCGATGACATTTTATCAGTAACTTTACTGGATGCCATGTTTGTTTTGCTTGCAAACATTGCAATAAACAGTAAATCAAGTATAGCTTTAGAAAGGTTGGCTAATGGAAGTTTTATGGCCATTGATAAATGGTTCTTAGACAATTCTGTCACAAAATCATTGAAAAACATATTATATGCAGTTTAGAAATTGTTAAAGGCTTCATGCCTGCGTATACCTAAATTATGATGACAAGCAGATAGAAGAGGCCAACAGTTTTAAATTTTTGGGATTACAGTTTGATAATAAATTTATCTGGAAGGAGCATACCACAGAACATCTGAAGCACCTAAACATACCTCTATTTGTTATGCAAATGCTGTCAGATATAGGTGATATAAAAATAAAAAAGGTAGTGTACTATGCTTACTTTCATTCCATATTGGCAAAAATTCAGTTTGTGAAGAGTCTAAAAGATTTATTGGTGGCCAACTTCTCTACTCCATTGACGAATTTCTTAGCAGATCTAATTGGTGATTGGTGTGTGTGTGTGTGTGTGTGTGTGTGTGTGTGTGTGTGTGTGTGTGTGTGTGTGCGCTTGTTACTAATAATTTCACATAATATGAATATTGTGCACATTTTCACTTCTGTACAAATCTTGTACAGTACTGCATTCTTTGTAAGTAAGTGTTGTAAAATGTTAATTGCTGCGGCAAACCAGCCGTACTTATTGAGGCGCTATGCTACGCTGCAAGAGGTTGTTCCCCATCGGGATTTCGAATCCCTCCTCGGGCTATCTTTAGTATAAGGGTATAAGGTAGTTCATAAGTAGTTTGTAAGTTTAGGGACTGATGACCCCACAGTTGAGTCCCATAAGCTTCACAAACATCTGAACATTTGAAAATGTTAATTTTATTTTATTTTTATGGTGGGTACCATAGTAGCCTAACAATTATCGTATGCGCCTAAGTATATTCAACATTTAATATTTGGTAACAAGTTTTTTGTCCTCTTAAATGTAACTATTATCCAAATTCTTTTTACCAATTCCACACCCACAAGGGCAATTTCATTTGGGATCTGTGGAATGTACACTAGCATTTTGTTTCAATTTTGTAAGCATTTATCGTGTATTCTTGTTTTCTGACATGTTCTATATCCGAGAGGATCAATTAGAACGAAAATCAAATCTAATTCAATCTAATCTAATCTGCAGGACTTTTAGGGAAAAGGTGTTTTAGGTGTGCTGTAGTGAGTGTCTTCAACAAGTGGCGAAATCATGGAGAAACCACATCCAAACATCAAGGGATTGGACAGCCACTCCTCATTACAGATGTCGTAGGCTGGCCAGAATGGTAAAACAGGGCAGGTGGCTAACTGTGTTGGAATTAACGTCAGACTATAATACTGGCTAGAGTATAAGCATCTGTCTGGAAAACCGACAAAACAGCCACAAGTGCGAGGTGCTGGCTGTGTCCCCTTCCATACCGCATATGGTGATGCCTTTGGGCAGAGGATGACACTGCAGCCCATCGTTACCTGTTCGGCCCTCAAGGCCTGTGTGGGTGTGAGTTCAGTTTTTAGAGTACAAGATTTTTCTGAAAACTCACTGTACCAAACACTCCTCATGATGGGCCTCTACAGCTGACGACCTATGCATGGTGACTCCAAGACATCAGCAATTATGGCTGATATTGGCACATGACCATCATCACTCTTGATGAACTGTGGTATCGTGTTGAAGCTGCATGGGGATCTGTACCTGTACACGCCATCCAAGCTGTGTTTGACTCAATGCCTAGATTAGATTAGATTAATACTTGTTCCTTAGATCATGTATACGACATTTCGTAATGATGTGGAACGTGTCAGTTTAGTAAATTATGTCTATACTTGACAATCTATATTTTAAGAATTTTTTTTGTAAATTTTTTTAAATTTTTTTTATTTTATTTTTTTTATTTTATTTTTTTTATATATTTTTTTATGTTTTATCTAAAAATTCATCTACATTGTAGAAGGAGTTGCCATTCAGAAATTCCTTTAATTTCTTTTTAAATACTAGTTGGCTATCTGTCAGACTTTTGATGCTACTTGGTAAGTGACCAAAGACTTTTGTGGCAGCATAATTCACCCCTTTTTGAGCCAAAGTTAGATTTAACCTTGAATAGTGAATATCATCCTTTCTCCTAGTGTCGTAGCTATGCACACTGCTATTACTTTTGAATTGAGTCGGATTGTTAATAACAAATTTCATGAGTGAATAATATATATATATATTGTGAAGTTACAGTGAGAATCCCTAGATACCTAAATAAATGTCTGCAGGATGCTCTTGGGTGGGCTCCAGCAATTATTCTGATTACACGCTTTTGTGCAATGAATACTTTTTTACTCAATGTTGAGTTGCCCCAGAATATGATCCAATATGAAAGCAGTGAATGAAAATAGGCGTAGTAAGCTAACTTACTGAGATGTATATCACCAAATTTTGCAATGACTCTGATAGCATAAGTAGCTGAACTCAAATGTTTCAGGAGATCTTCAATATGTTTCTTCCAATTCAGTCCCTCGTCAATGCAAACACCTAAAAATTTTGAATATTCTACCTTAGCTACAAATTTATGTTCAAAGTCTAAATTTATTAATGGTGTCATGCCATTTACTGTATGAAACTGTATATATTGGGTTTTATCAAAGTTTAATGAGAGTCCATTTGTAGAGAACCACTTAATAACTTTCTGGAAGATATCATTTACAATTTCATCAGTTAATTCCTGTTTGTCAGGTGTGATAGTTATACTTCTATCATCAGCAAAAAGTACTAGCTTAGCATCTTCGTGAATGTAGAATGGCAAGTCATTAATATAAAGAACAGCAAAGGACCCAAGACCGAACCTTGTGGGACCCATTTTTTATTAATCCCCAGTTAGAATAATTAATTGCTTCATCTATATCATGTGAACTGTTTATTTCAACTTTCTGCACTCTTCCAGTTAAGTATGTTTTAAACCATTTGTGCACTGTCCCACTCATACCACAATACTTAAGCTTATCTAGAAGAATCCCATGATTTACACAATCAAACGCCTTTGAAAGATCACAAAAAATCCCTACTGGTGATGGCCGGTTATTCGAAGCATTTAATATTTCATCAGTGAAGGTGTATATAGCATTTTCAGTTGAAAAGCTTTTTTGAAAACCAAACTGACATTTTGTTAGAACATTATTTATACTAATATGTGAAGCAATTCGAGAATACATAACTTTTTCAAAAATCTTTGATAAAGCTGTCAGAAGTGAGATGGGCCGGTAGTTGTTGACATCGTATGTATCCCCTTTTTTATGCAAAGGTTTAACTATAGCATATTTCAGTCTATCTGGGAAAATACCCTGCTTTAATGAGCTATTACAAATATGACTGAGAATCCTACTTATCTCCTGGGAACAAGTTTTTAATACCCTGCTGGAAATGCCATCAATTCCATATGACCGTTTACTCTTGAGAGAGTTTATTATTTTCCTAATTTCTGAAGGTGAGGTGGGTGGAATTTCAATTGTATCAAATTGTGTGGGTATGGCCTCTTCCATTAATTGCCTTGCTCCTTCTAATGAACATTTAGATCCTATTTTCTCCACAACATTTAAAAAGTAATCATTAAAAATGTTTTCAACTTCTGACTTTTTGTTGATAAAGTTTTCATTTGTTTTGATGGTAATACCCTCTTCCTCTGCTCTTGGTTGCCCTGTCTCCCTTTTAATAATATTCCAAATTGTTTTAATTTTATTATCAGAGGAGCTAATCTCAGACATGATGCACATGCTTCTTGATTTTTTAATAACTTTTCTTAATGTAGCACAGTAGCTTTTATAATATTTTATTGTTTCTGGGTTATTACTCTTTCTTGCGGACAGATATAGTTCCCTTTTTCGGTTACACGATATTTTTATACCTTTAGTAAGCCATGGTTTTTTGCATGGTTTCTTAGAATTAAATTTTACTAATTTCTTGGGGAAACAGTTATCAAATACCCTTACAAATGTATCGTGAAATAAATTATATTTTAAATTAACATCAGGTTCCTTGTAAACCTCATCCCAGTCTAACTGCTGTAGACTTTCTTTGAAATTTTTAGTTGTTAAGTCATTAATCGAGCGCACTATTCTGGTGGACAGTTTCGAATTACTGAACGGAGCTATTTCATATACTGTTACTAGCTGTGCACCATGATCCGAAAGACCATTCTCAATGGGACAAGCATTTATGTTGTTAAACTTATCTTGGTCTATAAAAAAGTTATCTATCAATGTACTGCTGTCCTTTACTACCCGAGTAGGAAAATCAATAACGGATGTCAGATTGAATGAGCCAAGTAAGACTTCCAGGTCTTTCTTCCTATTACACTCTTTCAGTGAATCTACATTGAAATCACCACAAATAATAATTTGCTTCCCCCTATCTGACAGATAGCACAACAAGGCATCCAAGTTTTCCAGAAATAACTGAAAGTTCCCTGAAGGGGACCTATATACTGTTACAATTATAAGATAATCATCATTAAGTTTAAGCTGGCAGGCACATGCTTCAATATGCTGCTCTACACAAAACTTTTTTGTTTCTAAATTTTTTACACTGTGATAGCTTTTGGCATATATGGCAACTCCTCCTCTTATCTTATTATCTCTACTTACATTTGAGACTAATTTATATCCACTGACATTCACATTTTCCATACCGGTGACAATGTGATGCTCAGGCAGGCATAGTATATCTATTACATTATCAGTTTCTATAGCATCTAAACAAACTAAAAGCTCATCTATTTTATTCTTTAGTCCCCCAATATTCTGGTGAAAAATGCTAACATTTTTTACTTTACTTCTCTGAGAAATATTTGATTTTTCAACATTTTTAGCACCTGCCTGCCTGAGCTTCTCACTGGACACTGATCTTAGCCTAAAAAAGAAGTACCTTCATGAATTGCAGTGTCCCCCCTTAAGGACTTTGCTATCAACCCAGCTAGTTTCCCCTTCCCATTCCTATTGAGATGTAGGCCATGTCTAGTGAAATCCCACCTATCAATAGCATCCACAGGAACCAAACCGATGTCCGACAGAGTGTCCGCCCTAAGCAGTTGATCAATCTCCATATTGACTCTCCTGACGGAGCGGTTCAATTGGGGTTGATCGTACCGCATGAAAGCAGGCAACAGTCCAACATTTGTCTGAGTCGTTGCAGAAGCTATTTTAACCAGGTCACACTACGCGTATCAAGGCCGTTATTACGGCCAGAGGTGGTTGTTCTGGGTACCGATTTCTCAGGATCTATGCACTCAAATTGCGTGAAAATGTTATCCCATGTCAGTTCTAGTATAATATATTTGTCCAATAAATACCCGTTTATCATCTGTATTTCTCTTTGGTGTAGCAATTTTAGTGGCCAGTAGTGTAAGATAGCGACAGCTTCGTGGGTTTGTTTCTGTGAGGGTCATTTTGATGTTGTATTACTTCCCTGAAAATTATCATGCTCAGAAAATGCAAACTTAAAAAGTTTTATTATCTTGAGATTAGTGAGCTGATGTTTACATTTACAAAACAGCTCTTCACGATATGACCAAATTTCATGTTTGTTTCCTGTTTTCATATTTACACAGGTGATTCAGTACTTGAATATACAGGGTATTCAATTCTCCGGGGCTGTGCTTGTCGGCCACCGGAGCGGACCCACTCAGGGCGTACACACACACATACACACCTCGCACTACGCCTCTTCACATAGCATCACGTTGACGACCCTTTGTCACTTTCACTTGTGCTAGGGCAGCGGCAAATTATAGTTCCGTTGTGTTAATAGAACACATGCGCACTACTCCGGTCCCGAAATGATTAAAAAAACCTCTGTGAGGTGCCGGAACGCGTTCTGGCCGAAATTAAGCCCTGCGTCCAGCGTCCCCTTGTTCAGATTCTCCGCCGATTGTTTGAAAGGAAGTTTCTAAGTGTCCGGATTCCGTGTTGTGATGACATTCACAAATTATCGAGTAAATTTCGTGAAACGGGAAGTGTGTGTGAGAAGAAGCGTAAATGGCGACGTATAGTCATATAGAACGTCATCTAGGTGACATTGGTTACCATCTACAAAATCCCCCTAAAAATGTCTTAGACGTCTTTCACAGCAAACACACATTTCTTGCAGATCTGTACAGAGAGCTACTAAGTTACTTGGGCTAAGGCCCTATAATGTAACAACAGTGCAGATACTTAAACCTGGTGATCCCGCACATACTCCGTACCTCTTATTTTGAACTGGAAGTGTGCAAATTTTTATCGCAATTGGATGAACGGTTATGGAAATAAATCCGAATACATTATAATTTTAAGGGGCGATGCACCTACAAAATTACCTATTTCGGTTTTTCAGCTGTTCTTATGGGTTATCCCCATTTCGTTTTTCTCTTCTGAAGCATCCTTGTATTAAAGGGAATAAAACAAAACAAATTATTCAAATCGGTCAAGCCCTTAGATTTTTATGTATAGAGATAACATTATGATGAAAACAATAATAATTTTGAATTTGGCATCATGTTTTTATTGAATTTAATATCACTCTAAGCAATGAATCTGCATATTTTGTCAGTCGTCAGATCACAAAACATTTAATGAAAAACAACTGTAAACAAACAACTCAAACTTTACTTACTAGCTTTTTTGTCAGAGAACTCTCTGCAACTTCAAACGTCTGTAAAGCTTATTGGACTTATCTACGGGGCCACCAGTCCCTAAACTTATAAACTACTTATGAACTACCTTATACTAAAGACGGCACAAACATCCATGCGCGAAGGGGGATTCGAACCCCTGACGGGGAACGACCTCGCGCATCGTAGCATAGCGCCTCAATGCGCTCGACCGCGGCTACAACTTCATTTTTAGTGAAAAGTAAGTCCAAACTCGTCAGTCTTCTTTGAGACATTGTAGACCGCAAGTACGTTTTTATCAACTTCAGTTTGGAAAAACTGCGTTCACCACTTGTAACAGTCACTGGTATTATTAACAGAATACGCAACGTTATCCAGATGTTGGGATATAACTTTTGAAGATTATGTTTTTTGATAAAGTTTAAGGTTTCAGTAGGCGTTGCCCATCTTCGAGGTGATGTTGCAGGCCTAAAATTTCGTCGCACAACATATCGCCATCAATATCTGATTTCATGTTGACAGTTAACTTTTCGTGTAATTTAGAACAGTGTTGTATTGGTTCTTCTTTATTTCGATTTCTTTTAATGTTAAACAATAAACTCCACGTCACAGAAAAGTCTTGCATTTGTTCAAATCTTTCTTTCCTAGACATGTGCACAGTGTCCAAAAGTGCATTGAAAAACTCCACTTCAAATTTCTTTTTTGGGTCAGTTATTTGTTCATCAACAGCCCTTTCACCCGGACTGCGTTTAATACGTCTTAATCGCATTTGTGGTTTAAATAATGGATGCGTATTAAGATCTGAAGCCAATTCATTTGCTGTTGCAATAGCTTGGTCGAAACCTGTTTGTATGTACGTCTCCAAATAAGAGCAACAGTTGTCAAGGATGTCCATAAACTATACAAATTTCATTGTAAGTGACTGACTTGCTTTGCTCACAACGTTAATTTGAAACAGAACATCATACCATGTCACGAAAGAAACAATGTAGCTGAAGTCTTTTTTAAATTGTCCTGCTAGTGTTGTCGCCTCGTCTGACACTGCAGCATCGTTCTGTTTGGTAGCATCGGCCAAGGAAACCAAAGCATCACGCATTTCGCATAATTGATAACGAATCGCTTCGACGCTTTCGATTCGAACTTTCCACCGTGTTTCACTTACATTTATCAGCGTGTATATCTTGAAATGGTCGGAAAAATTTTCCATCTATTTACTGACCCAGCAAATTAAACATTTTTTGTAACATTCCAAATAGAGTCACGAATTTTACTGGTGATTTGCCGCATCACATAATACCAGACTGTAACTATTACATCCACATGGTATAAAAAAGCTATACGATTTAATTTCTTAATTCTGTTCTGAACGCCTTTATTTTCCCCCTTCATGTTCACGCCACTGCCGTAACCTTGTCCTCTGCAGTCATTAATGTTAAGGCCAAGATCACTCATTGTTTTCAAAATGCTCTCTGTGAGACCTGCACCGGTTGTATAATCAATTTGCAAAACTGAGATAAAATATTCCTTAACACTTACGACGTCCTCTGTTATGTTGGTGCATCTTAAAGTTATCGAAAGTTGCTCTTTATGGCTTATATCTGAAGGACAATCAGCTATGATGGCATAATACTGTGAACCCATTATGCAGGATATAATTGCCGACATAACTTTTGATGTCATGAGTTCTATTAATCATTTTGTATATTTTTTGCCGCAATAATGGTGAGCCAAATCACCATTCACTGCGTCTGACATGTTCTTCCATTACGGGATCAAACTTTGCTAATAACTGTACAAGACCTAAGAATTTTCCATTATTTGGGGTAAATAATTTATCTGATAACCCTCTGAATGACATATTATTTTCAGCCAAATACGAAGTTTATTTGCATCAATCTTTGAAGCACATTGTTCCATCGTAAACTTTATTTAGAAATTAGCTTTTGTTCTTCCTTGTCTATGTTTAATCCAGCTATAAACCTGATTTCAGCTTCAATCCATTCAGTAAATGCTTTTTTGTGGTTAGGACTGTTTCCATGCATTTTCAAAGCTTCACTTAAATGTTTCCAATTTCTGAAACCCCCAATAGTAGTCAAATTATCAATTGATTTTAAATCAAATACTCGACAACAAAAGCAAAAGACACTGTAATTTGATACTGAATAAACTAGCCACCGTCGTCTGATAGTTTCTTCATTTGATAGTTTTCTTGTGTAATGAACTGAAAGAAATGACGCCAGTTTAATCTTCTGGGAAGTTATTTTGACATACTTGTGAGGGTCCACACAGTAAAATGCGATCTATATCTCTAGCATTAAGTACTGTACTTTTAGCCACGTACCTACATCAAAAACATTGTATTCTTTTATTCCATGAACGTTGATACTATCATTAATCACATAAGTAATATTATGCTGAGTTTGACTTGGAAAAATATCAGAAGGTTCATGGAAAGACTTATTGGACTGGTCAGTTTCATCACATTGAATAGATGATTTTATATTTTTTTTGTGTCTAATTGTTCATAGTCTATAGAAATATTTGCTAATACCTGGATTTCTGATTCAATGTCTGAAGTATTTCTCTTAGAATTTCCTTTTAGGTATTTATAAGTATTCGTGTGCTTTTTACTTTCTTCAAAACCTTTTTCTTTTTCAGCTTTCCTTTTCCGATTTTCTGAACCATAAAGCTTTTTCTTAATCGTTTTCCTCTCTTCTGGCATGATTTAATAAAATGTTTGTAAATCTATCGGACCAAACTGCGTGGTCCTCAGTCCGTAGCTTACAAACTACATAAACTAAGGTGAACTAACCTAAAGACAAACACACAGCCCAAGCCCCAGGGAGGACTCGAACCTCCGACGGCGAGGAACCACGCGCTCCGCAGCGAGGCGCCTGAGACTGCTCGGCTACTCCACCGCGGTCATGATTTAATAATCTGGCAAATTATGGCGTACACACTGCTCTATTTCGAGACCACAATATTAGATCTATAACAAATTAATAAAATCAGCTATCGCTAGACATAACTGAAAAAGAAAACATGAACTATACGATAAAAGTGTTTTTAAACTTACCAGAAAATTAAAATGTTGTCCCCGTCACGTCACTCTTTTCATTCACTATGATTCCCCACGGAAACACGAACCTTGCCTCCGCCTCGTACTAACAGTTGCTGAGATGTGGGTGCAAATCGTAGCGGTACCAACATATGCAATCCAACAGACATTGGGCGGCGCTGTATTATTTCAGTACGTTCGGGGAGTATTCTCCATGAATGCAATGCATGATCTATTAATTGTTGTAGATGAGTCATTAAGTCACAAATATTCGATATAAATCCATTCAAATTAATTAATTCCAAACGTAATGACTATTACACAGTCCGTTTTTTCCTTTATTTGGACCGGCAGCTACTAGTAGTTTCTGTGGTGCACGAGAGATGGTGCGACTGCATGGGCGCTCCCTTTTTGCAGTTCTTGAAACAAATAACAGAGGCGCTGTGGTAGACCCGTGAAACATGGATGGATGCAGCCAATAGGACGATTGCATTCAGAACGTTTTCTCTTCTGATATCCTGAATTCCGCTCGCGTTTGTGAGATAATCGACGAATGTTGAATAATATTTTATTTTCGCAATATGGATGATTGTAATATTGATGGTATAGTAGGGTACCGGCGTTTTTCTGGACGTGGGGGCCCCTGGGCCTCGCTACAGCCGGCGCTGTGTGGGTGTGTTGTCCTTAGGGTAAGTTAGTTCAAGTGGTTTGTAAGTCTACGGACTGATGACCATAGCAGCTTGGTCCAATAGGTTTACAAACATTTGAACGTTCGAACTCCATCTGATGTATTTAAATCGGAGTGTAAAATATCTTACAAAACTAAGTCGGCCCTTTCTGGATACATCTGGAGTTGCGTCTACAATAACTGAAAATAATGGTTGCTGTTTAATGTTCCCAAAGATCCACTTCAAAACACATTCATGTAATAGTGAGGAGCCTAGTATTAAAGACGGTGGGGTCCATTTTTTCTGTTTCGTGATATTCCTAGTTTCTCGTAATGTTTTCTGCGCTGAAGTGGATAATAGCCTTGCTGAGTGTCAAATACAATTGAAAATGGTTTAAAAGGCCATTTAAAAGTGAACGTTCGTTGAAAAAAACGGCAAAGTTCATGAAGGTGTTCTTTTTAAAGTCCAACATTAGCCAGTCATAATACAAGACTCGGTAGACGACACCAATCTTGTTCTGTCAACACGTGGCTAAGTGTGTTAGCAGCGCCGTCGATTATTGTGCTTTTGTTCATCAGTTCATAAGTTTTTGACTGAATAAAAGTAAATGTTCCTTCAATAGAGACAGGAAGAACTTTGTGCTTGTGGGAATATAGAAGATGGTGAGGATTTAGAGCTCAGTTCATTTGCTTAATTCTTTTTTGTTACTCTGTAAATGTCTGGAAAACGTTATGTACTTTTTGTTTTTGTTCCAAAGCAAGCAGCGCTAACATTCATTTTATTGCGACTTTGTTTGATGACTCATTTAATAAACATTTAGATTTCATCATTCAGTGATTGGTTTTCTTTAAACCTTACACCCTTTCAGTGTTGTGTGTTTATAGTAAATAAACTGGCAATAGGGTAATTCTTAAAACAAAAGTGAATAAGCCTCAGACTGTTAACTATTTTTTTGAAAAAATATATTAAAAACTATTCTAAGAAATACATGGATACACTTTTGTTTAGTTTCAAAGCGGACAAATCCAGTAGCTAACATCAAATGTGGTCAAGTCTAGTTTTCAAACCATTTTCACGGCTTAACTATTGATTTTTGCCAGGTTTTCATTACTTGAAGACATAAAAGAAAGAAGACAAAAACATCACATGTGTATGTATTTACTAATACGCTTATCAATTTTCCGCCTGTCCTATAAAGCCACGTGGGAATAGCCGTGCGCTCTAAGGCTCCTTGTTGCCGAGCACGCGGCAGCACCCCGTCGGATCTTCGATTCCTCCCTCGGGCATGTGTGTGTGTGTGTGTGTGTGTGTGTGTGTTGTCCGCAGTATAAGTTGGCTTAAGCAGTTTGTAAGTGTAGGGACCGATGTGAGGAGTCGCCAGAAGCGACACGTGGTTCGGATTCCACGTTAAGCTGTAGGTGCCCTTTCCCCGGTGTGGATAACTGAGGTAGGCTAGGCACACGCAAGTTGAGAGGTGAAGGATGGGTTAAAGTGCAGACTGAAAAAATCCGAGGTCCGACCGGGTTTTGAACCCGCGACCCTTCGGTTTTCAGTCGAGCACTTTACCCCAAGATCACAGGGCCCGACAGTATGGTGAAAGTTATGGCGATTCTCGTGTTCGACTCTGATGGTGTTATCCTAACGCATTTCGTTCCTCCACGGTACATCGTCAATAAACAGTATTACTGTTCGTTTTTGGAGCATCACCTGCGACCAACTTTGCGAAAGAAGCGGCAACACTGTCTGCACATCCCACCCATCATTTTGCACGACAATGTGTAGGCACATAAAGTGCAGTGGCTGCTCTGTTCGCTCGATGGACTGGGAAGCACTGTACCATCTACCATACTCCCCAGACGTATGTCCTTGTGACTTTGTGATTTGAAAAAAATCAAATGTTTGTAAGGCTTATGGGACTTAACTACGGGGTCATCAGTCCCTAACTTACAAACTACTTATGAACTACTTATGAACTACTTACGAACTAGGACGGCACAAATATCCATGCCCGAGGGGGGATTCGAACCCCCGACCGTAGTGGCCGTGCAGACCGTGACTGAAGCGCCTGTCTCCTCGGCTTGTGATTTGATTCCGAAGATGAAGGAACCATTTCCTGTCATTCGCTTCATAAGTGTTCCAGAGTTCCGACAGGCAGTAGACCGCTCCATTCGCACCATCAACAGAACAGGCTCTGATAACGGTATACTACGCCTTCCATATCGCTGGCAACGGGTTATACACAGTGCCGGTGTCTACGTCCAAGGACAGTAACAGGTACAAACATGTAACACTTTTATATCGGTTGTGAAAAAATAGTTGCCACTATTTAAGTTCCAATCCTCGTATATCCAGCTCCCTTACATATTTAGCAATGAGAAGCATTGCCGGTTTGGTAGTTTACAAATAAATCACTTAAGTGGTTTTGATTTTGCAAGGTAAATGTATGTGTTGCAAATTAGGTATGCAGAAGATTCCAGTAGGCAACACCGTTGATGTGGAAGAAATCTTGTATCTGTATGAGGAAATTATGTTGATTTGAAGGCCTGGGAAAAATCACTGCAAAGTGGATGAAGAACACATTAGCTTACTGGGCAAGGCCATTTGTGGGAGAGTAACTCAAGTTGTATTTGCTGAGGAAAAAGGGGATTACGCCGCTTGTAGGATTAGTAAACTGATGCCGTCTCTTCAATATAGCGTAGAAGCCATTATGAATACTTAGTTCCGTTATAGTGATTTATGTAAAGAAGGTATACTACTTGTGCACAAAAATGCATAGAGTATTGTATGCTTGGAAATATAAATGATTAAGCTGCAATTGCGTTCATTAAATAAATGCTAAAAATTATACCTATCAATAATGGTTAGAAAGAGTTGTTGTCAAATACTGAAATCTCATGGAAGGTCATTTCGGCTATAGGATGTGAATTATTGGTACTGTGCAGGGTGGCACACATATTGTGCAATTAAGTTGTAGGAATAAATAAATGTACGTACATTTTGTTGAGGGATGAACATTTTGTTAGAGTTTACCGAAGTGTTACTGGTTTAAGAGATAATGCTGTAGTTCCGTTGTGAGATGGATTACTACAGACGAAACAGACCGAAACAACCGAACTACTGAAATACTCCATAAATCCGCTCCCGCCGGACGTTCGAGTCCTCCCTCGGCATGGGTGTGCCTGTTGTCCTTAGTGTAAGTTAATTTGTAAGACTAGGGACTGATGACCATAGCAGTTTGGTCCAACAGGCTTACAAACATTTGAATTTGAATGACACGCTGTGCGAGCTGAATTTGGATGACGTTTTTGGTTTTCGTAACTTCACCAAGATGTCGTCGTTAGATTTTAAGCACAAAATTCAGAAAAAAAAACTCCTGTGAAGAGAAGACTTGTTGTTACTCTTTGTTTCTCGACAAACCTTGTTTATCTATTCCACATTTCAAAGCCAGCCATAGGTTTATGTCATTACGTCCCCGCAGTTTGTGAAGCTTTGGATAAAGATTTATGTAAATTTAATTCAGTTGTATTAATAGCACTGAAACATATATTTAATTGATCGTATAGTTATTTATGTTTTCACATTAATTCAAATCGTAATTTTCAATAAAGGAAACGTCTTTAGCCTCAAAGTCACTCCCACTATAAATGAATGTCACAAGGAATCTACTGCTGACGATCCCCTTTTCACGCCCACATTTAGTACACACTGTTGCCTCCTACATACATTTAGTTGTGCTTCATCGCTCTTTCATATGCCGCGAACTAACGTAACTTGATGACGACTCATTTTCCAAAATAAGATAACGAACCCTGTTATTGCTGCAGTGTTGAGTCATAATTGTTTTATCTACTTAACATACGGCTGCTGACAAAAATGCAGCAATTTTCTATAGGAAGTCATGCTTCGTTTTAATATCTTTATTGCTGTGGCAGGCCCTGACTATGTACAGTGCCTATAACAGGCAGCCAAGGCGGACTGCTTAGCTTCCCTTCGTAGGCGCTCACTTGAAAACAATAAACAGCAACAACGACCAACTGCTTAAGAAACGGCGCTGTACTGCGGCACTACTTTACGGTTAGCCATGCGACAGTGCCCAGCCAATGACAGCGGAGTAACCTCATAAGCGCACCGACCGAGTGTGAAGATTCCAAGCTACTACCGGCCGCTCCGACGCCGGATATAGCTTCAGCGGCACTCAGCGTAAACTGTAGTTTTCGTGTCGTAGTCTTGTATTTGTTTTGGCCTAGCGCCACTTGTAAATAGTAGTTGTTTGTGTGATGTTTCCGCTATTGTACTTGTTGGTGCTCCGTAAGTGACTGGTTATCTTTTATCTTTGCGTTTGTTATTGTACGCCCAGAAGGATTTTTGTTTAATAAACAGTTTATGATTTTTATGAGTTGTCTTTCCTGCAGATCGAAGGACGTAACATTTATGACGCTGAACATTCCACAGACACGTCTGCCTCTTATTAGGTGACGAGTTCGTGAATGTTGCTTCTTGTTGTTGTGAGGAGTTAGAGGGGACTAAACAGCTCGGTCATCAGTCCCCGTTGCTTCTTGTCTACTTCATTTCCTAAAGGAACACAGGAAAAGACAAGACACAAAAAATTTAATTTTACCGACACGGCCGGGAACGCAGCTATTGTGTTGTGTAAATCGGTACTGTAGTCAGTAACTAACAGGGAACACCGTTTCAGAACAACATGCTTCAAACTCATTATAAACGCACTTTAACGCCAACAACAAGCATAAAACTAACCTGTGCAGACATCTTAAGTTCGCTGTGGAGTTTCGGCTGCTTTGAATTGTTATCCCATCTCCACACAATTTGAAGCGAAAGCAATCATTGCTCCACCCGATATAAATAAATAAATAAATTCGAACACATAAGCACAAGCTGGCCAAGGCATGTGTGTGTCTTTTGCCATCTCCATGTCGAAAGGTGTGGAGAATAATCAGACTACAGGTATTTTACATGTAACATGTCAGGTAATTGTTATAGGCCTATACTCATTGTTGCGATATAATAATAAAAATTATGAATAAATGAGAAATATTAAATGTTATAACGGTAGTAAAATGTGTAATTAATACATTTGTAACGTACGTTGATGAACGTACGTTCTCTCCACTATAATCGAAGCCTGGAACTCTGCAGTTTGATAATTTTTACAAAAATTATGTTACGCTACTTACAACAACAACAAAAAAAGTAACGATACGTCAGTTAAATAGTTAACTGATAAAAGTAACTTAGTTACAGTGAAAGTTACTTTATGCAAATAATAACGCCGCTACCAACCCTTACCTTCGAAAACTATCTGTTACTAGTAGCGACGTTACAAGTAACGCGTTACTCCCCAACCCTGGTTACAACGTTAACATGGACACAGCACAATGTACGTGGAGCATCCAGAAAGTTCCCCCATATTTTTTTTCAAACAAAGGCAACATAATTACATGAAAAACTTTATTGCCAACCGCGGTGGCCGAGGGGACTGCGGCGCGTCAGTCACGGTCTGTACAGCCACTACGGTCGGGGGTTCGAATCCCCCCTCGGGCATGGATATTTGTGCCGTCCTTAGTGTTAGCTAGTTCATTAGTAGTTTGTAAGTTTGTGGACTGATGTCCCCATAGTTAAGTCCCATAAACTATACAAACATTTTGAAAACCTTTATTGGCAACAGGAAGAGCAATGTTTGACATATTTTTTGACAGCGTCACAAAAAAAAAAAATAATAATAATAATTAATTCATAAAAAATAAAATAAAAAAACTTGTCATGCTTTAGGATCGACTTTTGAATTCCTGTGTCATAGAAGTCTGGTGCCTGTGAATGGAACCGGAGTGTGTGACAATCATCTTCTCTTCTTCAATGTCGGAAAGCTGGCCGGAGGACGGGAATTTCTTATGGTGGAAGGACAGATGGAAATAGCCGTGAGCAAGGTCAGGACTGTATGCTGGATGATGAAACAGCTCCCAGCCGAACTTCTGCAAACCAGCTGCTGTGCGCCGAGTCGCATGGGTACGAGCATTGTCATGGAGCAGCCAAACACCTGCAGTAAGCATTCCTCGCCTCTTGATCGGTATGCTACATCGCACTGTTTTCAAGTAAAAGCTAAACATGACTGTCACACGCTGCTTCCATTCACAAGCGCCAGAGTTCAATGACACAGGAATATAAAAGTTGATCCTACGATATGACAAGTGTCTCAGTTCTTTGGTTCTCTAAGTCGAAAAATAGCTCAACAATGGTGTACCTGTTGCCAGTAAAGGGTATCATGTAACTATATTGCCTTTCTCCCCAATTGTCTCCGATACAATTACTATGTAATCGGCAAACCGTTTTTATTTCTGCTCCCTGAACTTAAATTCCCGTTCCATATTTCTCCTTTCCCTCCTTCACAGAATGCTCAATGTACAGACTGAATAACTTTGTGGACAGGCTAGTACCCTGTCTACTCCCTTCCCAACCAATGCTTCCCTATCACGCCCTTTGACTCTTACAACCGTTGTCTGATTTCTGTACAAGGTGTGTATAATCTTGCGTTCCCTGCCGAGTTCAGAATTAGAACGAGTGTGTTTCAGTCAACAGTGTCAAAATCTTCCTCCAAATCTACAAAACCTAGAACTGTAGGTTTTTCCTTTCCTTAATCTATCTTCTATGTTAAGTCGTAGGGTCAGTATTGGTTCACGTGTTCCTACATTTCCCCTTAATCCAAAGTGATCAGCCCGGAGTCGGCTTCTACAAGTTTTTCCATTCTTCTGTAAGCAATTCGAGGTAGGATTCTGTAAATACGAGTACCTAGCTGTAAACCCGGCATTGCTCGGGTGTTTATTTATTCTACACTCTCGTGGTTCATCGCCCTTCCCTCCTCTATCTACATTCGTCTCTTTCTTTCCCATGTCTCTGTTCGTTCCCAACTTTCCCTTTCCCGGCAATTTTTTTTTTTTTTTTTTTTTTTTTTTTTTTTTTTTTTTTTTTTTTTTTTTTGCAAGGCACCATCTGTCATGTACCATACGAATCTTGTGACCTTCCTCTTGCTATAAGTGTCGTGTGTGCAAAAATTCATCAAGATCTGAAAAAAACCTATTCATTTTGTCAAAGTTCGTATGTTAAGTACCCTCCACCGTGCACCGAACGAAATTTTATACAGACAGTGACATTCCTCTTGTTTTTATGGTGAAGTGTGCAAAATTTATTAAATATCGGAACAAAACTATAGTTTTGTATGCAATAGAAACATAGAGTCACATTGGAAAACGCATTTGTTGTTCTCAAATTTTCCAGTTTTATTTCATACAACCTATGTTCTGAGAATAACGAAAAAAAAAAAAAAAAAAAAAAAAAAAAAAAAAAAAAAATCTGGGAAATCGGTCGAGCCGTTCTCAAATTATGGCGCGACCAACATACTTAGGGATCCGTTTTTATCTTGCAAGATATTCTCCCCTATGCGCCGTATGAAACTTTAGATAGACTGTGCCTTCCTTTTGAAGGTCAAGCGTGCAAAGTTTCGTGAAGGTCGGAATGAAGCTGTAGATTTCGTCAGTCTGTAGGAAAAGTATCCTCCGCCATGCACCTTCATTCCGTCCTATCGTAAATAATTTCGTAGCTAACGTCTTCTACCTATAAACTACATACCGGCCAAATTTCAGCTTCATAGGTGCAGTAGTTTTAGAGATTTCGTGTTTCGTCAGTGAGTGACTGAGTGACCTTTAGCTTTTATATGTATAGAAATATCTCCTGAATTATGGGTTCTACAAAGACATTATTTACCAGGTTCGTAGAAAGGAATATTAGGAAACTGCCCGCGAAATGTGTTGTAAATTGATTTGGTAGTAAAGATGTAGGAATTAGTAGGACAGACGTAACAAATCAAAACGTCATGCGTGATGTGGCGGTTTGTCATTAACGTAATTGTTTATTACTCCATACCTCATGAACTGTGTGTCTTACTATGATAAAATTTCGAACGTACGTTCAGTGGTATGTGTGTATACTGTCTGTAACATTTCTCGCGAATAAAATTAATAGTTTACGAGTAATAAATTGTAACGTCATGCCAAACGCTGTAATTTTATTGCATGAACCCCGAAAGTGTAGTAAGCGAGAAACTTTTTTCCTATCATCATTTTGCTGGGGTTGTCAGCGAGAAAATTTTTGCTAGAGGTTTGAAATTATGTTTGAAGTTTGTTGCAAGTCGCTAAGTCCTCTCCTTCTCAAATAGTGGACTAATAAAGTCACATTATCACGTGCCGCAATACGGGGAAGTTTTCATTGTTTATGACGTCATATCTCCTGAACTATCGGCCCTGTCGTAAAATCCTTTCTTAGCTGACGTCTTCTACCGATGAAATACATTCCTGCCAAATTTCAGCTTCATAGGTGAAGTACTTTTCGAGATTTCGTGTTTAGTCAGTGAGTGAGTGAATGAGTGTCCTTTCGCATTTATATAGAGATACAACTGATAGTTCTGTAGTTTTGATCCCTCTCTGCGCCTTCTTTCTCTTCTTGAATTCTTAGCTGTCACATAAATTACGTAGGGACATACCGCTGAGCTGAGGTCCCGCGGTTACGGAACGCGAGCGGTCTTAAATGAGACAGGGCGTGGCGCGGCCTTTGCACGGGGCAGATGCTCGCCGTCGTTGGCAAGCCGCCGCCAGCCGCGCGTCGCTGCTTAAATAAACACCCTACAAGTTCTGTCTGTAACCACAACGAAATTAGTCTTGCGAACATTAACGCCGCTAGCTCACGCCTTCCTGTGTATAGAGATATAAGTAAGTAAAGCAGTCAACAATCCGGAGATTCGTTCGAACACCACAGTGCTTTACTAGGCATGGAGGTGGCATGACGTTGCCTTCCTCCGACCTTCGTACTGACTTATCCAGCCAGTTATAGGGGGACCTACAGTTTAACGTGGGTTCCGAGCCACGGTACTACTCGATAATTTTCACATTAGCAACACTGCCAGAGGTGAAAGAAGTGGAAAGTGACAGATAAAAATCCTAGGATTTGGCGGGCGTCGAACCCGTGACTCTGGCACTCTTACCACTGAGCTACCGAGCAAGGCACCTTTTTTCGGAAGTAGTATGTACAAAGCTATGCAGTCACTAAAACGTCTACTTGTCTGCCTCACAGTCAATTTACTAGCCTCTTTCTCGATACTGCAACTTTAGCCTATGCAATCATTTACATACATTCTACGTCTACATAGGATACTCTGAAAATCAAATTTAACTGCCTGGCAGAGGGTTCATCGAGCCACTTTTATACTATCCATCTCCCATTCCACTCTCGAATAGCGCACAGGAAGAAAGAACACCTGAATCTCTCCGTTCGAGCTATAATTTCTCGTATTTTATTCTGATTATCATTTCTACCTACGTTGGTGTGAGTCAACAATATATTTTCGCATTCGGAGGAGAATGTTGGTGACTGGAGTTTCGTAAGTAGACTACGCCGCAGTGATAAACGCCGTTGTTGTAATGATTTCACCCCAGTTCCTGTATCATTTCCGTAAGGCTGTCTCCTCCGTATCATGACAATACAAAACGACCTGCCCTTCTTTGAACTCTTTCGATGTTCTCCGTCAAACCCACCTGATAAGGATTCCACACTGAGCAGCAATACTCCAAAAAAGG
Source organism: Locusta migratoria (assembly GCA_026315105.1). NCBI lineage: Eukaryota > Metazoa > Arthropoda > Insecta > Orthoptera > Acrididae > Locusta > Locusta migratoria. The sequence goes on from CM048755.1 coordinate 272,158,369, forward strand.
GCGGACAAGCGTAGTGTATGCACTCTCTTTAGTAGTTCTGTTGATTCTTTTAAGGGTTCTGCCAATAAAACGCAGTCTCTGGTTCGCCTTTCCCACGACATTATGTACGTGTTTTTTCCAGTTTGAGTCTGAAGTAATAGTAATTCCTAGATATTTTGTGGAGTTTACAGCCTTCACGTTTGATTGATTTATCTTGTAAACAAAGTTTAACGGATTTCTTTTCGTACTCATGTGGACGACTTCACACTTCTCATTATTTAGAGTCAATTGCCAATTTTTACACAATACTGATATCTTATTTAGATCGTTCTGCAGTTGCTTTTGATCTTCAGATGATTTTACTAGATGGTAAATGACGGCGTCATCTGCAAACAACTTAAGAGAGCTATTTAGATTTTCTCCCAAATCGTTTATGTAAATAAGGAACAGCAGAGGACCAATGACACTACCCTGTGGAACGCCCGATATCACCTGTGTTTTAGTCGATGCCTTACCTTCTCTGACAGGAAATCCCCTATCCAGTCGCAAATTTGGGGCGATATACCATAACCAGGCAATTTGATTAAAAGCCGTTTGTGTCCTTTCTATCACACAAAAATACAGGGTGATTCAGGAAGAATAGTACGTGGTAGTATAGACGAACTGCAATAAAATACAAATGTGTTCAATTTTTATTTAGTACAGAGATACAGCTGTGGTCAATGCAGTTTCGCCTCGGCGGAGTAGCCGAGCGCATTGAGGCGCTAAAACCCGATGAGCGAGGCCCTTCCCCGTCGGGTGTTCGAATCCTCCCTCGGGCATGGATGTTTGTGTTGTCTTTAGTCTAAGGTAGTTTATAAGTAGTTTGTAAGTTTAGGGACTGATGACCCCGCATTTAAGTCCCTTAAGCTTAACAAACATTTGAACACTTTTTTGAATGCATTTTCGCTTCGTATGTTGGTACACCTGTTGCTATGGACGTATTTATCGACTGTCAGCGGTAGACTGTTGACGTTTCAGATAGGAAATCGTGCTTAGTTCACACTGAAGTTTTTCGTTGTGATTTGTTACCCAAGACCTGTTCTGTACGCGTAAAATGTCGCACATATTTACATACACTATGTGAGCCAAAGTATGCGGACAGCTGGCTGAAAATGACTTATAAGTTCGTGGCGCCCTCCATCGGTACTGCTGGAATTGAATATGGCGTTGGCTCATCCTTAGCCACGATGACAGCTTGCACTCTCGCAGGCATACGTTCAGTCAGGAGCTGGAAGTTTTATTGGGGAATGTCAGCCCATTCTTCACGGAGTGCTGCACTGAGGAGAGGTATTGATGTAGATCGATGAGGCCTGGCACGAAGTCGACGTTCCAAAACATCCCAATGATGTTCTGTAGTATTCAAGCCAGGACTCTGCAGGCTAGTAGAGTACAGGGATGTTGTGTAACCACAGAGCCACAGGCCGTGTATTCTGAACAGGGACTCCATGGTGCTGAAAGATGCAATCACCATCCCCGAATTGCTCTTCAACAGTTGGAAGCAAGAAAGTGCGTTAAACATCAAAGTAGACCTGTGCTGTGATAGTGCCACGTAAAACATAGGATGCAACCCCCCACCATGATAAACACGACCACACCATAACACCACCGCCTCCGAATTTTCTGTTGGCACGCTGGCAGATGGCGTTCACCGGGCACTCACCACACCTACTGCCTGCCATCGGATAGCCACGTTGTGTACCGTGATTCGTCACTCCACACAACGTTTCTGCACTGTTCAATCGTCCAAAGTTTACGCTCCTTACAGCAAGCGAGGCGACGAGCCTTTATTCGTAGAATCGTTTCTGAGTGGTACATCGGCTCTCGCCTCAAGTTTATCGCGTAATACGGCCTGTTATCAGATATTCGTAGAAAACGGCAAAGTGATTTTGACAAGCTAGACTGTGGATGTCTATTATGATTGACAAAAGTACTCTACTATTTTTAACGGATATGTTATGATTTTAAAGGGTAGGGTTAGGCAGTAACCTAAGAGTACAGTTTAAATTGTTGCAACTGAACAAGCAGCTATAACATAGAGTCCCGTTTTCTGCGAATATCTGGTATTAGGTCGTATTACACGTTGTCCTAGGATTTTTATCGGTCACTTTACACTTCTTTCAGCTCTGACAGTATTGCTCATGTGAAAAATACCAAGCAGCACCGTGGTTCGGAACCCACGTTAAACTGTAGGTCCCCCTATAACTCCCTGGGTAAGTCAGTTTGAAGGTCGGGAAAGGCAACGGCATACCACCACCAAACAGGACCATGCCTAGTAAAGCACTGTGGTGTTCAAACCAATCTTCGGATTGTTGACTGCGTTACCTTTACCTTACATGTTACACGCGAGAGTCGCTGTACCACTCGTAAACGGTCTACGAATAAAAGCACGTAGCGAGGCGTTGTTTTGCTTGACTTGCGTGATGTGTGTTGTGTGACTTATGGGCAGCCGCTCGACCACGAAATCCAGGTTTTCTTACCTCCCGCCTAACTGTCATAGTACTTGGAGTGGATCCTGATGCAGTTTGAAATTCCTGTGTGATGGTCTGGATAGATTGCTGCCTATTAAACAGTACGAACCTGTTCAGTTATCAACGGTCTCTGTCAGTCAACAGACGAGGTCGTCCTGTACGCTGTCGTGCTGTACGTGTCCCCTCACGTTTCCACTTCACTATCACTTCAGAAACCGTAGACCTAGGGATGTTCAAAATGTTCAAATGTATGTAAATCTATCGGACCAAACTGCGTGGTCATCAGTCCGTAGCTTACAAACTACTTAAACCTAGGTAAACTAACCTAAGGACAAACACACACACACCCATGCCCCAGGGAGGACTCGAACCTCCACGGCGAACAACCGCGCGCTCCGCTGCGAGACGCTTTAGACCGCTCGGCTACTCCACCGCGGCACCTAGGGATGACCAGCAGTGTGAAAATCTCGCGTACAGACTTCTGACATAAGAGACAACCAATCATGTTTAACCTTTAAGAAATCTTTCACGCAGGAGGACCACATAAATGTACCATCATTTGATCAACGTACTAATTCCGAAATGGGGGACATAGCAATAGGTATTTCCGGTGTAGAGAAGCAGCTGAGAGAGCTAAATACGAAAAAGTATCCTGGTCCGGATGGAATACCAGTTCGGTTTTACAAAGACTATTCTGCGGCGTTGGCCCCCAACTTAGCTTGCATTTATCGCGAATCTTTAATTCAGCGCAAACTTCCTAGTGATTGGAAAAAACCGCAGGTGACTCCCGTTTATAAGAAAGGAAAGAGAACTGACCCACACAATTACAGGCCAATATCGTTGACATCAGTTTCATGTAGAATTTTAGAGCATATTCTCAGTTTAAATATAGTAAATTTCCTTGAAAAGGAAAAGCTGCTTTCCATGAATCAGCACGGGTTTAGGAAACATCGTTCATGTGAAACTCAGCTTGCCCTTTTCTCACATGACATCTTGCGAGCCATGGATGAAGGGCAAAGGGCGGATTTTGTTTTTCTCGACTTCAAAAAGGCATTCGACGCGGTGCCACACTGCAGACTGCTAACGAAGATACGAGCTTATGGAATAGGTTCACAGATTTGTGACTGGCTGGAAGACTTCCTAAGTAATAGAACGCAGTACGTTGTTCTCGACGGCGAGTGTTCATCAGAGACGAGTGTATCGTCAGGCGTGCCCCAGGGGAGTGTGACAGGACCGCTATTATTTTCTATCTATATAAATGATCTGATGGACAGAGTAAGTTGTAATTTGCGGCTGTTTGCTGATGATGCTGTGGTGTATGGGAGGGTGTCGTCTGTAACTGACTGTAATAGCATACAGGATGACTTAGAAAAAAATTTCTAGTTGGTGCGAAGAATGGCAGCTAGCTCTCAATGTAGAAAAATGTAAGGTGATGCGCATGAGTAGAAAAAACAATCCTATAATGTTCGAATACAGCATTAGTAATGAGTTTCTTGATGCTGTCGCGTCGTTCAAATATCTAGGCGTAACATTGCAGAGCGATATGAAATGGAAAGAACATGTAAGGACAGTTGTGAGTAAGGCGGACAGCCGGCTCCGGTTTATTGGGAGAATTTTGGGAAGATGTACTTCAACTGTAAAGGAGACCGCGTATAAAACGCTTGTACGACCACGTCTTGAGTATTGCTCAAGTGTTTGGGACCCGCAGCAGATCGGTTTGAAGGAAGACATACAGGCGGTTCAGAGGCGAGCAGCTAGATTTGTTACCGGTAGGTTCGACCAATGCGCGAGTGTCACGGAAATGCTCCGTCAACTCAATTGGGGATCGCTGGAAGATAGACGACGTTCTTTTCGTGAATTTCTGTTAAGTAAATTTAGAGGGCCGGAATTTGAAGCTGAGTGTAGTACGATCTTGCTGCCGCCTACTTACATTTCGCGTAAAGATCACAAAGACAAGATAAGAGAAATTAGGGCTCGTACGGAGGCATATAGGCATTCTTTTTTTCCTCGTTCAATTTGGGAGTGGAATAGGAAAGGAAATGCCTAGTAGTGGTACAGTGTGCCCTCCGCCACGCACCTTACGGTGAATTGCGGAGTATGTATGTAGATGTGAAGTCCGTGAGTTCCGCTGAGCGCTCCATACTGCTCTCTCCCGATGTCGAATGTATACTCCTGTCGCTCATATGGAGTAGCTGGCAGCATGTGGAAGCACACTGCATCCAACGTGAAAAAAGTATGTTTTTGGGGGTGACCGGAAACTTTTGATCACATAGTGTATACTAAGTATGCCGATAGCGATAGGGTATTCGTGTATGGGTTTTGTAATGGAAACGCTGCTGCTGCTGCATTTAAAGAGTACGGCTTACCCTAACTGCATAATGAAGTGTCAAATGCTCAAATGTTGGTAAAGCTAAAAGACCAAACTGCTGAGGTCATCTGTCCCTAGACTTGCAAAGTACTTGAACTAACTTCAACTAACGTATGCTAAGAACAATACACACCCATGCCCGATGGAGGACGCGAACCTCTGATGGGGAGCAATCCGCGGCAAAGCGCCTTAGACTGGATGGCCATTTCCGTGCGGCTAACCGTAGACTACCAGATTCGAGAGCGTTTACTCGTGTGTTCAATACACTGCGTGACAGTGGTGCAGTGCCCAGCAATCATACTGTACCTGAACGTGTAAATGAACAGGCTGAGGATAAAGCAGAAGACATTATTCAGTCGGTAGAACGTAGTCCTTCAACAAGAATACGGAGAATTTCTGCATGTATCGGTGTTCGACGTACAAGACTATGGCGGACATTACGTATACATAGGTTTCGTCCGTATTATTTACAGCTCATTCGACACCTTCTAGCAGGATACGAAAACAGACGATTGGAACTTGTCGTTGGATACTTGATAATAGCTAAGTAATCGAATTTTTAGTCTTCACTGATGAAGCCACTTTCACTCGGCATCAAAAACACTCGTAATGCATACAGTGGTCCGATGAGAACCCACGTGTCATTGAAGAGACACACTTTCAAGAACGCTTCTCTGTAAATATGTGGTGTAGACAATCATCTGACTAGCCCTGTCATGTTACCGCATCGGCTTACAGGACCCCGCTATCTACACTTTCTCCAAAATGAACTTCCAGCGTTATTGGAAGAAATTCCTTTGGCTATGAGAGTGCACATTCTAATTGTCAGGTGACACATAATCTAAACCTAACATTTTAATTAAATCTTTACCTTTACCAGATTGCTATTATACGATTTCTTTCTCTCTCTCTCTCTTTTTTACTTTTACTTTTCGGGTTCTGGGGGGGGGGAGGTTCTATCCCCCTCATCCCTCCCCCCTATAGTTACGCCACTGATACCAGGAACTGGGCGGACATGCTGAGTAAGATTCGAGTAGTGCTTAAAATATACAGGGACAGACAACTTAATATCCTGCAAAGGGTTCAAACCATCAAACTTACGATTGCCAGCACATTTAGCTATCTCGCACATATACTGTCAGCCCCGACTCCTGTCGTTGCTAGCATTCAGAAGGGCCTTTGATGGTTTGTCATGAGGAACAATATCTTCAAGGTCGACTTCGAGACTTTGGTCTTGTCACTTATGAAGGGAGGTCTCAACTTGATTGATGCGAGAGTGCAGAGTACAGTACTACTAATCAATCGCTTCCGGAAGACTATCGAGGCTCCTCAGGACAGCACTACCAAGATCTTGTTCGCTAGATTGAGCCCAGGCCAACTTGAGCCTCCCGTTAATATATCGACAATTCCTCCCACCTTTGTTTACATACAACAGTACTGCTTTAATTTCAGCTATGTTTATAAAGGCTGTTCGTCTCATTCAAGAACCACCAGGCTAACTAACAATGCAGTCTATGAATTCTTAACAACAACTACAAACCGAAACCCTGTGGAACGGAAATGGCCGATCACAGTTGGAACATTATCTGGAGAAATATATTTTGGGACCTTCTCCCCAGCGCCATTCAGCCAGCGTGGTATATGGTCGCAAATGACAAGATATCAACGAATGACAAGCTACACAAAATACATCTCGCAAATCAGCCGACCTGTGGTACATGTGGCTTTGTGGATACTTTAATTCACCGCCTCACCTGCGGGCCTGCGAAACAAATCACCGACCTTCTGTGCAGAAGATTGGCCATCATAGATCGTACCACTGCTACGCTCATTGACAAGACGGAACTTCTGTGGCCGCAGAAGTTACGCTACCCCAGAAGCAAGAACAATGCAGCGACCTGGATGCTAGGCCATACCATTGCCTATCTAATTCAAAATCGTGTCGCCAATTCTACCGACTACGGTACCTATATTGAAATTGAAAATTTTAAAATTAAATCTGACTTGGACTACCATAAGAAATATGGAAACATGTTGGACATTATGATATCCCGAATCTGACAGCCTGTATAAGCAATGAAGGTTTCAGTAAGCTCCGAATGGACGGACACACAGAAGAATGAAATCTTTAGTTAAAGCATTTTATATATTTTCTTTATGTTTTTCTTTTCTTTCCTCGGAAAAGGGTATGGAAGGCAGATGTTCATATTTACCTTTTCGTTCACTTTGGTTTCACATTATATTTCGAACAGAATACTGTTCAGGGTATTATGATTTTCCAATATTTCTAATGGCGATGAAGCCTGCCGAAGAAGGCACTCATGGCGTGAGAAAGGAAGGGCTGAAGGGGAGGTAGGAGGCCCAATTAAAAAAATAATAATAATAAAACACAAAAAACACGTACCTAATATGTAGGAGGTCCTGGGTTCGAATCCCAGCCACAGCATAAATTTTAATTCAATGCCTCTCCATTTGTTTAATACGTTTGATATAACGAGACAATATTGTCTCAAGGAATTGTATTATTTGTTGATAATTTAAATTTCATTTTATATAAAATTCCCAAAAGAAAATTCATCAGCAGTCATTAGTCATATTTCACTGTAATAGGAATATCGTCACCGGTAAAGTGGGCCGCACGGTACATGAGCTACTGACATGGAGGTGGGGTTGAGAGAGCAGGTCCAATTTCTTCCTCAGGCGTGATTTACTATCATAATATATTTATTTCAATACAGTGTAGATGAATACAAGCAAAATAATTTCTAGCCTATGTCTTCCTATATACGAGAATTGGAACTGAAATAGTGGCAACTATTTATTCACAACTGATACAAAAGCGTTATATGTTTGTACCAGTTACTGTCCCTCATAGTAGTCACCAGCGCTGTGTAGAACCTATTGCCAGTGATGTGGAAGGCGAAGTATACCGTTAGCAGAGCATGTTCTGATGATGGTGTGAATGGAACGGTCTGCTGCCTGTCAAATTTCTGGAACATTACTGAAGCGAATGCCACGAAGTGGCTTCTTCCTTTTCTGAATCAAATCGAAGTCACTAGGACTTAAGTCCGGGGAGTATGGTGGATGGTACCGTACTTCTCACTCCCATCGACCGAACTGGGTGGGTTGCGCAGAAAGTGTTGTCGCTTCTTTCGCAAAGCTGGTCGCAGGTGATGCTCCAAAAAAGAAAAAAAAATGTTCAAATGTTTGTATAGTCTATGGGACTTAACTACGGGATCATCAGTCCTTAAACTTACAAACTACTTATGAACTACTTACGACTAGGACGGCACAAATATCCATGCCCGAGGGGGGATTAGAACCCCCGACCGTAGTGGCCGTGCAGACCGTGACTGGAGCGCCTTAGTCTCCTCGGCTACCGCGGCCGGCTCCAAAAAAGAAACAGTAATACGTATTATACATAAAAACACATCAGAATCTTGGTATGTTGCATTTATCTTTAGGTAAATTAAACAGAACTGCATTCATAAGCGGTCTTTCAGGCAGAATAGCAAGGTTTTTTTTTCTTTTTTGCTTTTTTTTTTCAATTCTTTACTTTCATAATTTAATGTACAGGCCTTTTCCTATGACTGCTGTTTCCAACATTCGGTAATGTCTTCTCGCTTCCTCTAATTGCTGATGAGGGTGTTCACATTATTCACTGTTCTGACAATGGCCGCTGCCAAAAGTTCTGCAAGGGTCGGAATAAGGAAAGCAATAAATCCTCCAAATGTCTTCTCTATTTGTTTTTAAGCCTTCGCCAGCACACCGATCCTTTCTTCACAGTGCCTCTTCGGAGAGTCGAAGGGCAAGAAAGGGAAGCAGAGGTTGGGAAGGGAGTAAGACAGGGTTGTAGCATTTCCCCAATGTTGTTCAATCTCTACATTGAGCAGGCAGTGAAAAAATGGAAGGAGAAATTTGGAGAGGGCATTAAAGTGCAGGGAGAAGAAATAAAAACATTGCGGTTTGCCGATGACATAGTAATTCTGTCAGAGACCGCAAAAGATCTGGAAGAGCAATTGAATGGAATGGACAGTGTCTTGAAAGGAACATATAAGATGAACATTAACAAGATTAAAACGAAGGTAATGGAATGCAATGTCAGAAAAGGAGGCGATGCTGAAGGAATTAGTTTAGGTAATGAGACTATAAAAGTAGTAGATGAATATTGTTATTTGGGTAGCAAGATGGCCGAAGTAAAGAAGATATAAAATGCAGAATGGCTATGCGAAGAAAAGCGTTTCTAAAGAAGCGAAACTTGTTAACATCCAATATTAATTTAAATGTTAGAAAGTCCTTTCTGAAAGCATTTGTCTGGAATGTAGAATTGTATGGGAGTGAAACGTGGACGATAAGGAGTTCAGATAAAAAGATGATAGAAGCTTTTGTAATGTGGTGCTACAGAAGAATGATGAAAATTAGATGGGTAGATCACGTAACTAATGAGGAGGTGCTTAACCGAATCGGGGAGAAAAGGGGTTTCTGGCATATCCTGACTAAGAGAAGCGATAGATTGGTTGGACGCATTCTGAGACATCAAGGAATTGTCAACTTAGCATTAGAAGAAAGCGTATGGGGTAAAAATCGTAGAGGGAGACCGAGGGACGAATATAGTAAGCAGATTCAAAAGGATGTAGGTCGCCGAACATATTCTCAGATGAAGAGACTTGCACAGGACAGGGTAACGTGGAGAGCTGTATCAAACCAGTCTGCGGACTGAAGACCACAACAACAACAACAGGTCAGGTTGGCAAACTGTGAGTGAAGAGAAACAAAACATTTCCGTCTCCGTCATGTCAGATTGAGCATAACTGGACGAATCATACCAAACGATGCATTTTAGAGCTGAGAAGAAGACCATCGGACCAGTTACTCAAACAGGAGGAACCTCTACTGAATACCAGGCTTCTAACTGAAATCTAATGCGTACCATCTATACCACTAACGTGATCCCTGTATTAAGCAACTAACAGAAGTGCAGCGGATATAGTACGAAGTTATCATGCCGACAGTACAGGTCAGAATCTGCATAAATATATGTGTTGCTTCTTATCTATCCTTTACAAATAATTGAGATAAACTCCATTTTATTATGAAACGTGTATCAGCTTTACTGATCATTTGCAACTAAATGATGACGAAACTAGCAAGCATACGTATTAACTCCATGTTTCGTAATAAAAATGGCGTTTATCTCAGTTATTTGCAAACTAAAGATGTCCCCCTTTGATAACAAGCTACTCATATCATCGTACAGCAAGAACGGCGGGTAGTATACGATTTGGGCAAACACCAATAAGCTTTTGTGAGAGCCGAAGGGCACGAAAGGGACACAGTAGTTAGGAAGGGAGTAAGACAGGCCTGTAGACTTTTCCTCAATGTTGTTCAGTCTGTTCATTGAGCAGGCTGTGAAGGAGAGAAAGGAGAAATTAGGAGAAAATTAGATGGGTAGATCACGTAACTAATGAGGAGGTGCTTAACCGAATCGGGGAGAAAAGGGGTTTCTGGCATATCCTGACTAAGAGAAGCGATAGATTGGTTGGACGCATTCTGAGACATCAAGGAATTGTCAACTTAGCATTAGAAGAAAGCGTATGGGGTAAAAATCGTAGAGGGAGACCGAGGGACGAATATAGTAAGCAGATTCAAAAGGATGTAGGTCGCCGAACATATTCTCAGATGAAGAGACTTGCACAGGACAGGGTAACGTGGAGAGCTGTATCAAACCAGTCTGCGGACTGAAGACCACAACAACAACAACAGGTCAGGTTGGCAAACTGTGAGTGAAGAGAAACAAAACATTTCCGTCTCCATCATGTCAGATTGAGCATAACTGGACGAATCATACCAAACGATGCATTTTAGAGCTGAGAAGAAGACCATCGGACCAGTTACTCAAACAGGAGGAACCTCTACTGAATACCAGGCTTCTAACTGAAATCTAATGCGTACCATCTATACCACTAACGTGATCCCTGTATTAAGCAACTAACAGAAGTGCAGCGGCTATAGTACGAAGTTATCATGCCGACAGTACAGGTCAGAATCTGCATAAATATATGTGTTGCTTCTTATCTATCCTTTACAAATAATTGAGATAAACTCCATTTTATTATGAAACGTGTATCAGCTTTACTGATCATTTGCAACTAAATGATGACGAAACTAGCAAGCATACGTATTAACTCCATGTTTCGTAATAAAAATGGCGTTTATCTCAGTTATTTGCAAACTAAAGATGTCCCCCTTTGATAACAAGCTACTCATATCATCGTACAGCAAGAACGGCGGGTAGTATACGATTTGGGCAAACACCAATAAGCTTTTGTGAGAGCCGAAGGGCACGAAAGGGACACAGTAGTTAGGAAGGGAGTAAGACAGGCCTGTAGACTTTTCCTCAATGTTGTTCAGTCTGTTCATTGAGCAGGCTGTGAAGGAGAGAAAGGAGAAATTAGGAGAAAATTAGATGGGTAGATCACGTAACTAATGAGGAGGTGCTTAACCGAATCGGGGAGAAAAGGAGTTTCTGGCATATCCTGACTAAGAGAAGGGATAGATTGGTTGGACGAATTCTGAGACATCAAGGAATTGGCAACTTAGCATTAGAAGAAAGCGTATGGGGTAAAAGTCGTAGAGGGAGACCGAGGGACGAATATAGTAAGCGTTTTCAAAAGGATGTAGGTCGCCGAACATATTCTCAGATGAAGAGACTTGCACAGGACAGGGTAACGTGGAGAGCTGTATCAAACCAGTCTGCGGACTGAAGACCGCAACAACAACAACAACAACAGGTCAATGAATGTTGAGTAGTGGCTTAAGTTACATCGATTCATTCCAATCCTCAAATATCGATTGTAAAACTGATTTCCATGATTTGTTCAAAGGTTGTCAGGGCAGCGATTGATTCCAAACTGCAACAACTGCTTAAACACTCATGAGACGTTGTTCCCTTTTTTTCGTTTTCAGTGCTTATGCGAATTTGGACAGTGATGGTAAGTAATTGAGTAAAAGTAATTGAATTACATGTAATTATTACATTTCGTGTAATTTTTACTCGTAATCAATACATTAAAAAATTAATTTATACTTGTAATTTACTTATTTGAATAGAAAAGTAATCGTTACAATGCTGGAATCGTTACTTTATAACAAGTTGTTCTCTTTTGTAGGTATTTTGCAGTCGGTGAAAGGTCTGTCACTTCGATGTTCAAATGTTTGTAAAGCTTATGGGACTTAACTACGGGGTCATCAGTCCCTAAAATGACAAACTACTTACGAACTAGGACGGCACAAATATCCATGCCCGAGGGGGGATTCGAACCCCCGACCGTAGTGGCCGTGCAGACCGTGACTGGAGCGCCTCAGTCACCGCGGCCACCGCGGCCGGCGTCACTTCGATATTCTTTGGCGCAATTATTCGTTCTTTGCTTCGGCCATAGTAGTGTCTATGGTCGGAGGTTGTTTTCTTTGAGCGAGGAGGCAAGTTGTTTACTTCTTCTCTTTCTTTCTTTCTGTCTTCGGAGTACAGTGTACGTCTATTTGTTTTACGGACATTGGTGCACTTGATGTAACGGGGACGGCCGTAGTGTATTGGATGGGTGTGGGGTAGTGGCAGAGTAAGACTCGTGGTGCTTGGTAAAAGTACAATTTATTTGTTTATTAGTTTGTTGTGGTTGACTGGCTCCTCTGCCCATGGCTCGGGCAGGCGTTGCGAGAGGCAGGCGGAAGCGCCAGGCCGGCCGGTAGCCGCAGCTCGGATTCCGCTGAATACTACACAGAAATCGGATCTACATTTGTACCACACTCTCTTCACTCTTGTGCAGAAAGGCGTGTATTATTCTGCAGCATCCATTTTCAGTAAGGTGCCACAACAACTCAAGAATCTTGGTACTAACCCAAGCATTATCAAATCTAAATTAAATAATTACATCATGGCTCACTCCTTTTATTCTACAGAGGAACGCCTGGAAAAATTGAAAAATTAAGCTAATTCTTTTTATTCGTTACTAAGTTAAACCCGCGGCTCCGCTCGCGTGTTGGTTGATTATGATAGATAATGCGCGAAACGTCAAATCGATTTTTTAAAAGAGATATATTAACAGAAATTTCTTTTTTACTGCTTTATTTATTTATTCTTATATTTCCTTATTCGTATGCTTATCCTTACAGAGAAAGAGCTGAAGACATTGTAGCATGCATAGACCAAAGATATAGTCTGTGGCACCACGTTTCGCTGTATGTAACCTCCTTGCTATAGAGTCCTATTTTTTTTTTTTATAATTTGACGACTTTCAACCACCATATCTTCCACTCCCTTATAGCTATCGCCATGGAACGGCTGTGGTGTACATCGGCAACAATTACACACAGACTATTCGTTTGCGTTCTGTTGGTTTCGCTGCAGAGCGAAATATTAACACACACACACACACACACGTAGAATTTTATACACTCCGATAACTTTCCATCCCAATACACTCCACCCTTTTATGATTATCAACCCTCAAGCAACGATGCAACCAATAGAACCGTTTTCAAAGAGTAATTATTGTTCCGCATTTCGCGTTATATTCTTCAAATTACTAAATATCTATCAGATCGCTATAAAATCGTGCCTAAAACCTTCATCAGGTATAAATTAGTAACTGCAAATATTTAAGTCTCTGCGTCTTGTCGTTCGGACGTGATAAGCGTACACCGAACATCCGATCGCTATAAAACCGTGCCTAAACCCTTGCCCGAGTAGACATTAGTAACAGTACAAATTTTTAGCTCTCTATGTGTTGTGGTTCAGACGTGATAAACGTACACCGAACAGACATTCACATTTATAGATATAGATTTATTCTTTTTACTTAGGCTGACGGTTGTCATGTGCATAGGACTAATTTAAGTTTTTCTATTACCATTCTCCTGTCAAACTTCAGGTACTGACTTGTTGCCGCGGCGGAGCGGCCGAGAGCATTGAGGCGCTATGTTCCGATGCGTGAGGCCGTTCCCCGTCGGGGGTTCGAATGCCCCGTTGGGCATGGATGTCTGGGCTGTGTTTATACGCAGCCACGCCGACAGCGGCGGCTGCCCCTGCAGTCACAGTGACGTCACAGAGCCGTTTTCCTTTCCCCTCCTCGCCCCGCGGCAAGTACTGCTTGGTGCGGTGAAGCGGACTTCCGCTCCCTACCCCTCGCGCACCTGTGCGCAGGTTCGCAGTTTGGGGCCGGCCAAAGAGGTATACAAACATAGAGAGGCTACAGGCAAGCTACAGCACTCTGGGTGGCAGCACTAGGCAACATTGGGCCCCATATTTGAGAACGTCAGTTTGAAACAGCAGCGTGAGCAGACGCTTCTGTTTGTAATCTAAACTAACGTGTCAGCGCTATTATTAGTGGTAAATCAAGCCCAGTGTATGTTCGGCGTACAATTGCAGCAACCACAGTGATAAAACTGTTGGAATATCATACATAAAGAAAGAGATATGTAATTATATAGGTCGTTGTGTATCAGCGTGTATTTGTCTATAAACATTCATTATACTTAACTTTCGCATTTACCAAGTTTCAAAATTATGTTTATTTCACGACCACTAAAAAGCTAGGCAGAGGAGGGATATATTTTAATATAAAGACAGTTGTTTATATAGTGTACAAAAGCGTATTAACCATTGGGTAATTGCCTAGGTATATGAACTGTAATTAAACTATTCTTTATACAGATTTCCTTTGAAAAACAAGGAGTTTCTAAACCAATGTTAGCCAGTATGAGGCGTGATAAATGGTAGCCTACAAAGTATAGTTACATATGCTCTTGTCATTTTGAAGAAAAGTTCATGTATGCTACCACCGATCGAAAGCGGCTACTTGCAAATGCCATTCCAACACTATTTTCGTTTCCTGAGTACCTACAGAAACCAAAAGCTGTAAGGATAATACCAAGGAAACGTCAAATTGTGCACAGCTTGATAAATACGTAATGTACTTCAAAGCAGGAAACATCATTTGAACCACAGGCAGAATAAAGGTAATTAAAGACTTTAAAGAAATTCGCCTGTATATATAGGGAACATATGTCGGCAAATACAAACGATTATTGACATTATAATAACATCAAATAATGCAGTAGTTCGACGACTGTAAACATTACACTTAGGGTGCAGTAGTAAACGACAAATGCTATTTGTAGTGGGAATTACTTTGCGAAATGCGTCGCCCAGAAATTAAGGAAAAATCAAGACTGGCCATGATTAATATAAAACTTAACGATTCAGTGTTAGCAGACGCCCAGCATCACCTGGCGTTCTCAAAGATGGCGGCAACCTTTCCAATTGGCTTCAACTATGGCGGCGGTTTGGCCACGATAACTTGACGATTTGCGCGGTGGCTGCTGGGAAGCTCCATTACGGCTGCTGCGGAGAGTGAAGGGTGAGGGGAAGGCAGCTTAATGCAGTGCTGGAACCATTACTCTGACAATGTGTACAGTAATCTTTCGCGTCAAGGACCATTGTAACGTTGGCAGCACTTGTAAATAAAAGAACAGTGCCGATATTCGCCGCTTCTGGCAGCACCAGCAAAATCGTCAAGTTATCGTGGCCATATAGTATGTTGTTTATATAGGTCTTTGGGGCCGGCGACCCTGGGCCCTTAGCACCTGCGTCAAAACGTATTCTTGAGCTGTGTCGTTGCAACTTGAGTGTTCGTAAACTAAGTATAAAATAATAAAGTAGATTCTTCAGAACGCCCTTCCATTAATTATGAAAGAGAAGCTAGAAATCATGCGGTTAGGCGCAGATCAACCAAAATATTTCTTGATGTCTCAACTCGACGGAAAGAAGAAGAAACTTTCTGCTACACACGGTTCTGCAAAAGGTCTTTGCTAACTGTGAGTGAAGAGAAACAAAAATTGTTTCGTTTCTGCTGTGCGGGTTTGGTGGAGAAGGATTGTGGACAACAGTCGGCCGCAAGGATCTAAAGCATTTAAGTGAACGAATTAAGAAACATGAGGAAAGTGGACTTCAGTTAGAAAATGCTGGTAAATATAGAATGTTTGGCACAATTAACATTACTGCTCAGATTGAATCAGCGTATAAAATGTCAATTCAGAAATATAATGAATTAGTTATGAAAAGCTGGCCGCGGTGACCGAGCGGTTTGCGGCCCGCCAGTCACGGTCTGCACGGCCGCTACGGTCGGGGGTTCGAATCCCCCCTCGGGCATGGATATTTGTGCCGTCCTTAGTATTAGCTAGTTCGTAAGTAGTTTGTAATTTTAGGGACTGATGACCCCGTAGTTAAGTCCCATAAGCTCTACAAACATTTGAACATTTGAAGTTATGAAAAACAGACACATATTAAACAGAATAGTAGAGTGCTTATTATTTGGTGCAACTCATGAAAAACAACAGTTAGCAAACCTTGTAGATTTCTTAGACTTGTTATCTCTTTTGAGAAAACTTGACAGTGTATTAGATAATCACTTCAGCAGCTCTAGTAATTCCGTGTGTAAATATACGTCACATATAATACAAAATGAGCCTCTGGACTGTGTGTATCAAGTTTCCATCTAAGAACTGACTAAAGAGATTCGTTTCTGTGCAGGCTGTCGAAACAACAGACATTACGTGCAGAAGTGAATTTGTCATTATACTGCGGTATATTAACGGGAAGAGACCTGTTGAAAGACTTGTTTCCTTTGAAAACGTTAACGATAGGCCAGCATATGGATTTAGTGAGATTTCTAAAAGATGTCTGGAAGCTTCCAATGTTCAAGAAGAACTCATTGCTCAGGCATACGATGGCGCCCCAGTAGTGAGCGGCAGTCACAGTGGTGTGCAGTCTCTGATGCAGAGCACTTTCCCACATTCCAAGTACGTTCACTACTAGCGCACCAAATGAATTTGGTTCTCCAGAATGCTTACAGTAAAAGCATAAAATCGATAAGGTTGTTCTTCGCAAATATTGCTGGTTTTACAACGTTTTCTTCTTTATCTCCCAAGCACAGTGATTTGTTACAGACAGTCTGCAACAAGAGTATTCCTTCAGTCTCTTCAACTAGATGGAACTTCCAGTCCCGCATTGTAAATACTGCCAAAGAAAACAAATTGCACTTATTGCAATGTTTCGAAAAAATTGAAGAAGAGGATTTCTGGGATGATGTTACAATACGAGAAGCATTTGCCTTAAGAAATTTACTTCACCATCCACACTTTTTCTTCCTCCTAATTGTTTTATGATATCATGAAACACATTGATATTTTCCACAACACAATTCAGATGCAGAGTGCAAATGCCGTAACCATATCCAATGCATTACATCATTTTGAGTGTGCTGTAACTGAAATACGAGAGAAAATTCAAT
Source organism: Locusta migratoria (assembly GCA_026315105.1). Taxonomy (NCBI): domain Eukaryota; kingdom Metazoa; phylum Arthropoda; class Insecta; order Orthoptera; family Acrididae; genus Locusta; species Locusta migratoria. Next base: position 272,175,573 of record CM048755.1, read on the forward strand.
GGTTTGGAGTTTCTGATGATGAGTGTATTGCTCCTCCAAGAAATCGTTCCAAATGTAGCAGTGAACTTAATCTGGCAGCAAATGCCAAAGAATTGTGTCACATTATGAACAACCAACTGACGCGGTGGAGTAGCCGAGTGGTCTAAAGCGTCTCGCTGCGGAGCGCGTGGTTGCTCGCCGTGGAGGTTCGAGTCCTTCCTGGGGCATGGGTGTGTGTGTTGTCCTTAGGTTAGTTTACCTAGGTTTAAGTAGTTTGTAAGCTACGGACTGATGACCACGCAGTTTGGTCCGATAGATTTACAAACATTGGAACATTTGAATTTGAACAAGTAACTGAAAGGAAGATTTCAAAACTCTCATGTATTTAGCAGCTTCGAAATCATTGATCCAAAAAAGTAATGTTGCTTCTTTTAGAGAACATTTCCCAGCCACTTTGGTCAATACTTTTTCATTAAACTACAGTCTATTTGCCATGATATACTGAAAAGTGAACTGTCAGTGATTTACCGCAGTGATACATTTAGAGGCATTACATCGGTTTGTGAGCTGTTTACTTTCTTTGTGGAACATTTCTTTGAAGAATCGTTCACCGAAGTGCACAAAACATTACAAATTGCGGTAACTACACCAATTTCAACAGCAGAAGCAGAGTGCAATTTCAGCGCCTTAAAAAGAATCAGAACCTTCCTCAGGAACAGTATGAGTCAGGAAAGGCTGAACGCAGTGGCTGTTCGTACCATTCGCAAGGAGTAAATCAGTGATATTCCAAACTTCAACAACAGAGTAATTGAAAAGTTTGCCAGTCAGAAGAACAGACTTGCAGATTTACTGTATAAATAACCTGTCAGAACACAGACCTCATTAGTTAACGTACTAGTTGGATAAAATACACATGAACCTGCTCCTAGCCAAGGTTTTTCCCAGAGTTTTTACCTTGGCCCTAAGGCAAAAGCCAGGAGGATCTCAGTTGTGTCTCTGGGTCTTTCCCAAAGGGGAAGAAGTCCCATACGTCCTCCCACAGTTCATTTTTTATTTTGACATCACAATCAGTACACAGAAGCACAAATAAAATAAGTACGAACTTCAGCATGAGAAGAACTGGTGAACTTGGTTCGAATCCAAACACCTCCAAGCCCCCAAATTCTTCAATAAATTGTGTCACCACAGCATAAACTCAGACACCCACACACGTACCACGGAAAACCAGCGGAGCTGATAGATCAGACCAACTACAATATTACACATACATAACCCCCACCCACCAATAATAATAATAATAAAAACTTTTATTGCACATTTGTATAAATTTTTATTAGCTATTTCGTGGATTATATTAATTACTGCATAATTAGCATATCTAATATCTTTCGAATATGTTTGTATGATGTTATATACATGGAGGTTATATAAAGAACATTTCAGACTGATTCCATTAAACTGGGTAGTACCTTTTGTCTGGGCCCCACCTACGAAACTGAGCACGAGCCGCCACTGTAAGATACCATACATAATATACATATGGTAACGTATTTTATCCAGATTTAGCTAAAATTGTAATTTTTGAGTGATACAGTATGAAATTTTACTGTCTCAACTCTGTACTTAAAGTTTACACGGCATTTACTTAGAGCAAGGCAGCATGGGGTGACAATAATAGTGAAAAAGTCATTCTCGTTGCCCTCTAATGTGGCGTATGATCACCTTGGATGGCGAGTACAGTTGCACACCTGCTTGGCATGGACAGAAGCCGAGGGGACTGAGGCGCTTCAGTCACGGTCTGCACGGCCACTACGGTCGGGGGTTCGAATCCCCCCTCGGGCATGGATATTTGTGCCATCCTTAGGATAAGCTAGTTGATAAGTAGTTTGTAAGTTTAGGGACTGATAACCCCGTAGTTAAGTCCCATAAGCTTAACAAACATTTGAACATGGACAGTATGAGGTTATGAATAAGCCCATTCTTCCGTGAGTGCAATATCCAGCTCTGCAACCAATTTGCGAGGTGCTGGTCTGACTGCAGTGTGTCTGCCAGGTACAGTATATCCCAGACATGCTCAATCGGGTATAAGTCCAGCGAACAAACTGGCCACTCCGTTCATTTACTTCAGCTTGAAGTATGTTACCCACCAGTGCAACTATGTGGGGACGAGCGTTATCATCCACCAGAAGGAACTTTAGGCTCCAACGTAGGGCACAACAAAAGGTCGAAGGATTGCGTCTCTATTACTCTGAGCAGTCAAAGCGCCAGTCTGAACGTCATAGTGGTATTGACTCTTGCCCACACCATTCGTCCACCACGATGATATGGTGATGTTTCCTACACATAAGCGAGATTGTTACGTGTTCCATGTTCTATCTAAATGAGAGGGAATGACGATTGTCCATATGAACACAAAATCTTGACTCATCTGTGAACAGAACCTGGCACCATTCGTTAAGACTCTAATCCTGATATTCCTACGCCCAGTTTCTGCGGGCTAAACGGTGTTGCGGTTTTAATGGGACACACACCATAGGCCTCCGTGCAAAGAGGCCTCATTTCCAAGGCGATTTCGGACTGTTTGTGTTGATATTGCGCGTTCTGTTGCTGCCTGGAGGGTTTGTTGCAGCTGAGTTGCATTCAACGTCCTGTCTCCACGGGTTGTTAACCGGAGATAACAGTCATCTCTTGCTGATCTTACCCATGAACGACCTTGGCCTTCCCTTCTTTTAACGGTTCCTGTTGTCTGAAATGGTTCCCAGGTCTTGGAAGTCACAGTCTGATAGCCGCAGCCACCTTTCTCTGCGTCTGTCCCGCTTCTACCGTTCCTATGGTTCTCCGTGTCATAGCTTCGGCTAAGTCACGTTGTTGTTGCATTGCACTACCTGATCACTGGTTGTGGAATTCGTTTGGTAAACACAAGGAGGTAGATGAGTTTTGTTACTTGGGCAGTAAAATAACAAATGATGATCGCAGTAAAGAGGATATAAAATGCAGAATTGCAATGGTTAGAAAAGCGTTCTTGAAAAAGAAAAAATTTGTTAACATCGAATATTGTTTGTAATCTTCTCGGGTCTGCAGCCGGATACTAAAGTCAACTTGACATAATATTTCAGCGGCGCAACTGCCCGCCATCCTCAGGTGAGCTTGCTGATAGACAATCTCAGTTCCGGCGAGATTGTCTATCAGCAAGCTCACCTGAGGATGGCGGGCAGTTGCGCCTCTGAAATATTGTGTCAAGTTGACTTTAGTATCCGGCTGCAGACCCGAGAAGATTACAAACAGTTATTACGCCGGGAAAACCTTTGTGGCAACATCGAATATTGTTTTAGCCTAAGAAAGTCCTTTCTGAAGGCATTTGTGTGGAGTGTTGCGTTGTATGGGAGTGAAACATGGACGATAAACAGTGCGGACAGGAAGAGGATAGAGCCTTTTGAAATGTGGTGCTACAGAGGAATGCTGAAGGTTAGGTTGGTGGATCGCGTAACTAATGAGGAGGTACTGAACAGAATTGGGGAGAAAAGGAATTTGTGGCATACCTTGACTAAAAGAAGGGATCCATTGGTAGGACACATTCTTAGACATCAAGGAGTTGTGAATTTAGCGTTGGAGGGAAGTGTGTGGGGTAAAAACCGCAGAGGAAGACCAAGAGATGGATACAGTAAGCAGATTCAGACAGATGTAGGTTGCCGTTCTTATGTGGAGTTGAAGAGGCTTGCTCAGGATAGGGTATTGTGGAGAGCTGCATCAAACCAGTCTCCGGACTGAAGACCACAACAACAACAACTCAACACCAATCCCATCTGCAGCAACTTTCTGTTATCTCGGTTGCCGTAATGTTCTTGTCTGCAGTTCATAGAACCCACAGAAAGGTGTCGAACCAGTCCATTCTGCACATGACAATACTTCAGAACCTAGATATATCAACTGATCTGCCAATTGTTTTGACCAGTGTGGTTTTCCATTTCATTTTACACCGCAGTTCATTTTGCAGTAATAAAGAAAGTCTCTGTTTCGATTCAAGACGAAACCTGAGAATGGCTTTGCCGGCCGCGGTGGCCGAGGGGACTGAGGCGCTCCAGTCACGGTCTGCACGGCCACTACGATCGGGGGTTCGAATCCCCCCTGGGGCATGGATATTTGTGCCGTCCTAGTTCGTAGGTAGTTCATAAGTAGTTTGTAAGTTTAGGGACTGATGACCCCGTAGTTAAGTCCCATAAGCTTAACAAACATTTGAACTTTTTTTTTTAGAATGGCTTTGACAAGCAGACAGTGGACCTAAAAAGAGAAAAGTTACAGAAGAACTGAGAAGATTTTGGTACGCGCACTGGGGCTCCGTGCTGCGGTGCGCGCGGCCGTTCGCCGTCGTGGGTTCGAGTCCCCCCTCGAGCATGGGTGTTTGTGTTGTCCTTAGGTTATTTACCTTAGTTTAAGTAGTTTGTAAGCTACGGACTAATAAGCAAACAGTTGAGTCCGATAGATTCACAAACATTTGAACTTTTTTAAAGATTTTGGTACAATTCAAGTATAAACATGTTTTGTGTAGAGCTTCGGTTTTGAGAAAGTATAACATCAAACAACATTGCAGGACGAAATTATGTTTCAAAAGTATAAATGTCATTAAGTCAAGGTTTACAGAACAAAACTTTCTACTAAAAAAGTGATGTTTACTAGAGATGATTGATAATTAATACGATACTAAAAGCGTAACACACCATCCATAATAACGACAAAAAAAATCCAAGCCTTGTTCAGATGATGAAATGGTTGAAGAATGCTTGAAGAACGTCATTAAAATTTTGAGTCCACTGAAGAAAAAGTATTTGTCAAAAATTAGACTATCTCTTCAAAATTAGTAGTAGGCAAAAAAAAAAAAAAAAAAAAAAAAAAAAAAAAAAAAAAAAAAAAAAAAAAAAAAAAACCATCGTTCCTCTGAGATCATATTTCAATACGTAACATTGGATGAATGTACAGAGAACGCGAATACAGTCCAAGTGGCGATTCATAGCAGGAACGTTGATGTACTTCTTAATAAAACAGAAGTAGCGGCACTCTGTCCACTTTAGGATTCCACGAAATCACGATATTTGTTGGAAGCAGCTACGTCGATATGGAATCGCTTTCCGTTAAAACTTAAAAAGCCACCAGGGCTAACGACATATGGTGCTCTGCCAATGGTTGGGAAATACTAAGAAAATAGCTTTATCTATCAAGAAAGTTTCTGTGCCAAGTGCCTCGTAATGGGCCATGTTATGAAGGTAGGGACAAGTTGAAAGGACTGAACATTGGTGACTGGAGAGAATACATTTTGAATGTTAACTAATTCTTAAAATCAGATAACCATAGATGTGTAAAATAGCATCTGTTTCATAACTCCAGTTTCATATCAGCGCACACTCCGTTGCAGAGTGAAAGTTTCATTCTGGAAACATCCCTTAGGCTGTGGCTAAGCCGTGTCTCCACCATATCCTTTCTTCCAGGAGTGCTAGTCTTGCATGGTTTGCAGGAGAGCTTCTGTGAAGTTTGGAAAGTAGGAGGCGAGGTACTGGTGGAAGTAAAGTTGTGAGGCGGCATCGTGAGTCGTGTCAGGATAGCTCAGTTGGTAGAGCACTTACCCGCGAAAGGCAAAGGTCCCAGGTTCGAGTCCCAGTTCCGGCACACAATTTTAATCTGCCAGGACGTTTCTGTTTCATAACTGTTATGATTATGAACAAATTTATACAATTAAACCCACTGCCGATGATAATTATTATTCAGTGAACGTTATTGATATGTTCGAAAACGTCGCGTGCAAAATTGATTCTTCCGTGGTCCGTATCTCAGGTTCTATTGAGCACAGAGATAAGGGGTAAAGTGTTTTGGATAGCGCTTGGCCTAGTGATCATTGGTACACATATTAGAAGAGCTAGCGTACTGCTGCTACCCTACAGTACAGGGTTAACGTTCAAACAGAACGCACTTCCCGCAGCCCAGCAAAATCGAGCAAATCAGTTAGTTTTTGTGGTCTAGGGTGGGATTTATAGCTATATAAAAGCAGAATTTCTTTATGGGTGGTTCCTGAGAAAACCACAAGAAACCATGATTTTTGGATACCAACTTTCCGAAGTGCAAGGATGGCTGACTCTACACTTCGTATTCAGTGAAAATCGTAGATATTTTTACCATATGTTTTTAAGATTATATTCACAAAGTAGTTTTTAATTTTCTGAAATCTTTATCCGTTTCAGAAATCTAGAGATTCAAAGCTACCGTACTTACGCACAAAATTGCAAAAATCGTTTATTGCCGATTTTGCACCGTGGAGCGAAAATATATAAATAACTAACAATAGCAACTGGCTCAAATTTTAACAATATATTCAGTAGACATTTATCTAGGAAAGCCATATGCCCGTTTTCGAAAATCTGTATCCATTATGCAGATAAAAGTAAAAGTGGCGATTGCGCTTACAGACAGCTCTCTTGCACTTACAATCTGATTTAAAGAAATCTACTTGGTGAAAAAAATTATTTTTACAAATCTTATAATTTGATATTTTCACTCGATGAAAGATTGATTTTCTTTTCTGTATTCGTTACAGTTACTGTGGAGCATCAATTTATGTAAAGTATTGCAACGTATTTTAAAGAATTCGAAAAATTCAAATATCTTTACTGTTACATAAAAAGGAAGAAAGATTAAGGTTTAATGTCCCGTCGACACCGTGGTCATTAGAGCTGGAGCACACACTCGTATTGATTTTTACTAAGGGTGGGGAAGGAAATCGGCCGTGAACTTTGAAAGAAACTATCCAGGCATTGGTCTGGAGCGATTTATCAAAATCACGGAAAACCTAAATTAGGATGGATGGAGGCGGAACTGTTTTGAACCACCGTCTTCTAGAATACGAGTCCAGTGTGTTACCACTGCGCCATCTCGTCGGTTGAGATTGTTCCAGAGCATTGAAATAAAATTAATGACGAAGTTGAAGACCGTTTCCTTCCGGACGTGATATCGCGCTTGTTGCATGTTGATAACTGAGTTTATTAGAGACGGCATTCAGCCGATTCACTGAACGCGCCGAGACACCAAGCCAGCACAGAGTAAGAGAAAATACTCAAGGAAAAGCAGAGGGCGTCTTTTTTATGTGTATGCATTGCGGTCGGTGCCGTATTGCTGCTTACTAGTACAGCTTGAAATGGACATTTTTACTCAACGGAGCTGGTCTGGCCGACTATATGAAGTGGCTTGCCATTGTGCTCTCTTCCATTTTGCGCACATAACAACCATCCGACTAATACAATAACACACGATTACGAACGAGGAATCAAACCAGCGTTTCGCTTGCTACTTGTAAAAAGTCCTAGTAACATGAAATATTAATCAGGAAAACATACAGCAGTAATTAATAAGAAAGCGAGATGCCTACAATACTGTTCACAATGAAACTGTTTCTCGAAATTTGACTGAAAACCCAAAGAGATTTTGGTCATATGTTAAATACACTAGGGGCAAAACGCAAACAATATCCTCAATACGTGATAGTGATGGTAATCCTGTCGATGATAGCGCTACTAAAGCAGAGTTACTAAACGCAGCTTTTCGAAACTCATTCATCAAAGAAGACGAAACCAATCTGGCCTCTGTATTCCAGATTTCGAATTACAAACAGACGCCAGAATGAGTAACGTTGAAGTAGATATACTCGGAGTAGTGAAGCAACTTAAATCACTTAACAAGAACAAGTCTTCTGGTCCGCACTGTATACCTAATAGAATTCTATCTGATTATGCTGAAGCGATAGCCATATACAACCGCTCTCTTAAAGAAGGATCTGTACCAAAAGATTGGAAAGTTGCACAGGTCACACCTATATTCAAGAAAGACAGTAGGAGTAATCCACTAAACTACAGGACTATTTCATTAACGTCAATTTGCAGCAGAGTTTTGGAACACATCCTGTATTCAAATATTATGAATTATTTCGAACAGAATGATCTATTGACCCAAAGTCAACACGGATTTAGAAAATATCGTTCATGCGAAACACAACTATCTCTGTACTCACACGAAGTGATGAGTGCTATCGACAAGGTTTCACAAATTGATTCCGTGTTTCTTGATTTCCAGAAGGCTTTTGACACCGTACCTCACAAACAGCTATTAATAAAATTGCGTGGTAATGGTATACCGCCCCAAATTTGCGACTGGATAGGGGATTTCCTGTCAGAGAGGACACAGTTTGTAGTAATCTATGGTAAGGTATCGACAAAAACAGAGGTGATATCGGGCGTTCCACAGGGTAGTGTTATTGGTCCTCTGCTGTTCCTTATTTACGTAAACGATTTGTGAGAAAATCTAAGCATCTCTCTTAGGTTGTCTGGAGATGACGCCGTAATTTACCGTCTAGTAAAATCATCTGAATATCAAAAGCAACTGCAGAACGATATCAGTATCGTGTAAAAATTGGCAATTGACTCTAAATAATGAGAAGTGTGAAGTCGTCCACATGAGTACGAAAAGAAATCCGTTAAACTTTGTTTACAAGATACATCAATCGACTGTGAAGGCCGTAAACTCCACAAAATATCTAGGAATTACTATTACTTCAGACTTAAACTGGAAAGAACATGTAGATAATGTCGTGGGAAAGGCGAACCAGAAACTGCGTTTTATTGGCGGAACCCTTAAAAGATGCAACAGAACTACTAAACAGACTGCCTACACAACGCTCGTCCGTCCTTATTTGGAGTATTGCTGCCCAGTGTGGGATACTTATCAAGTGGGTTTGACGGAGGACATCGAAAGAGTCAAAAGAAGGGCTGCCCGTTTTGAATTGTCACGATACAGGGGAGACAGCGTTACGGAAATGATACAGGATCTGGGATAGGAATCATTACAACAATGGCGCTTATCGCTGCGGCGTGGGCTTCTTATGAAACTCCAATCGCCGACGTTCTCCTTCGAATGCGAAAATATATCTTTGACTGCCACTTACATAGGTAGAAAATATCATCAGAATAAAATTCGGGAAATCAGAGCTCGAACGGAGAGATTCAGGTGTTCTTTCTTCCCGCGCTATTCGAGAATGTAATGGTAAATAGTATAAAGGTGGTTCGATGAACCCTCTGCGAGACACTTAAATATGATTTGCAAAGTATCCCATGTAGATGTAGATGAACAACTGCAAACTAATATTTAACACAAGAATAAAATTGCATAAAATATTGATTCAGATTTCACTGATTTCCTGTGAACCTTGCTCGAGTGGTACTCCTGAAAGAAATGGTATTGTGGAGACATGACTTAGCAGACTAGGTACTAGCAGAACTAAAGCTGCTAGGACTAGCCGTGAGGCGTGCACAGGTAGCTCAGTCAATCAGTCAATAGAGCGCTTGCCTGCAAAAGGCGAAGGTCCTGGGTTCGAATTCCGGTGTGGCACACAGTTTTAATCTGTCAGAAAGTTTCGTCATAAATACTGAGAGACATACTAGTTTATAGTACCTAATACTGTAATCGAAAATGTTTGGCAAGCATTTTCTCTTTTGCTGTGGTCCAGCGGTTCCCAACCAATGGCCGCGGCTGCTGCTGCGCGGACCGCGAACGCTCGTCGAAAGTCGAAGACAAACATTATCGGCAGGTTCAGGGGTTGCACTCGTCAGCTGCCAAGGTCGCCGAGTAAAAAATGAAGAAAGAGTTAAATGTCCTATAAATCCGGTATCTCGTTCTCGTGAGAGAATGTAGCATTTTGACAAGCCGAAATCTGGCCCAAAAGAAACAGCTAAAACATACTGCTAGTATTTTTTGTAAATGTTGAAATCAACAATATCGCGTGCCACCAGGCGGCTGGAAGTGTACGCCCCGACTGCCCTACAGCGCCGGCAGCTCATAGCGTAGCCACGAAATTTTTCTCAAAATCTAACTAAACCGTTTGTCTCACAGGAGCCGTGAAAGAATGACTACGTGATTGTGTTCATAACTACAGACTTTATTCTCGTTTTTGTTCCTCATTTCTGAAGTGGTGCATCTGCTAAGCTACATCCTGTACGAACACCTCGCCTCCCGTTTGTCCACCTCGGCGTACACGTGATCGGGCCGCGCGCTATCCTTCTGCATGGAAGCCCATCGCGTCCCACTGTATGCCTGCTCTGTCTCAATTGGGCGAAAGGAGCAGAGTCAGTGATCGTGTGCTGTATTGTACGGTTGTGTCTGCGTAGTTACTGCTACTTCACCTGAATATGGACGGTTGGTTACGGACAGGAAAATGCCACAAGGCGAAGCAGTCAGTGATGAAGGGACTTTGTAAGTAGTCAGGCTGTTACTACGTCAGCGCCGAGCCCGAGCAGCAGCAAAATAGCAAAGACACTAAAACTTATTCTCGTAATTACAGTCCCGATTTCCTGGAAACCGGTTTTGTGTACTCTGACGCTTTGGAAGAACCTATGCCTCAACGTGTGATTTCTTTCGAAACGCTGTACAATGAATGTATGAAACTGTCTAAACTTGAAAGGCATATATGAAGTAAACATCCTGAATGCGTAAGGAAGTCTCTAGATTTTTTTCAAATCAAGAAAAGAAATTTGTCTATGACTAAATCTGCAATGGAGAAGTTTTCGAAACAGAATACACTGTACAGCAGTGTTTCTTATCGTTGTTAATTGCAAAGACGGGAGCAGCTCACATTGCAGGAGAAGAACTTATTATACCTGCAGCAAAGGTGATAAGCAGTGCTTAGTTTGACAAAAATGCATAGTTTGATCCAAGGGGGAGGGGGGGGCTGAGGGTCGTTCGTCTCCTCCCCATGGCAGCACTTTTTTTTTTTTTTTTTTTTTTTTTTTTTTTTTTTTTTTTAGAATGCGAAGCTATCTTACTATCACTGCACTTGAGTCTTCAAAACTGTGAGACTTTTGTTTGATTGTTGGGCGTGTGGTAAAAAAGGGGTGGCGGTACTAGAGTATTTCTACTGAGCCAGAGTTTGGCTGGCGATGAGAATTCTTTCAACCTCCAGCAGGCCGTCCTGGATCCGCCCCTGCAAAAATGTACACAAGAAATTAACGACTCGACGAAATGTCGGAAAAAGTGAAAGAAACTGCCATTACTGCTTTGAAACAAAGCGAATGTTTTTCACTGCAGCTTGATGACAGTACCGATGTTGCTTCTGGTCGGTTTGAGTTAAACGGTAGTATTGAAGAAGATTGTTGTTCTGCGAGTCCTTGCCGACAAAAACAACTGACGAAGCGATTTTCAAATGTATGGACAGATTCATGAAAGAATACGATATAGATTATTAAAAATGTGTAAGTTTAATAACTGATGAGACATGTGCTATGTCTGACATTCGTATTGGCATTGGCTTAGTCGCCAAAGTTACACTAATAGCCATTAAAATTGCTACACCAAGAAGAAATGCAGAATTCATTGGAGAAATATATTATACTAGAACTGACTTGTGATTACACTTTCACGCAATTTGGGTGCATAGATCCTGAGAAATCAGTACCCAGAACAACCATCTCTGGCCGTAATAACGGCCTTGATACGCCTGGGCATTGAGTCAAACAGAGATTGGATGGCGTGTACAGGTACAGATTCTCATGCAGCTTCAACACGATACCACAGTTCGTCAAGAGTAGTGACTGGCGTATTGTGACGAAACAGTTGCTTGGCCACCATTGACCAGACGTTTTCAGTTAGTGACAAATCTCGAGAATGTACTGGCCAGGGCAGCAGTCGAACATTTCCCGTATCCAGAAAGGCCCGTACACGACCTGCAACATGCGGTCGTGCATTATCCTACTGAAATTTTGGGTTTCGCAGGGATCGAATGAAAGGTAGAGCCACGGGTCGTAACACATCTGAAATGTAACGGCCACTGTTCAAAGTGCCGTCGATGCGAACAAGAGGTGATCGAGACGTGTAACCAGTGGCACCCCATACCATCAAGCCGGGTGATATGCCAGTATGGCAATGACGAATACACACTTGCAATGTGCGTTCACCGCAATGTCGCCAAACACGGATGCGACCATCATGATGCTGTAAACAGAACCTGGATTCATCCGAAAAACTGCGTTTTGCCATTCGTGCAACCAGGTTCGTCGTTGCGTACACCATCGCAGGCGCTCCTGTTTGTGATGCAGCGTCAAGGATAACTGCAGCCATGGTGTCCGAGCTGATAGTCCATGCTGTTGCAAACGTCATCGAACTGTTCATTCAGAAGGTTGTTGTCGTGCAAATCTGTAGACTCAGGGATGGAGACGTGGCTGCACGATCCGTTACAGCCATGCGGATAAGATGCCTGTCATCTCGACTGCTAGTGATACGAGGCCGTTGGAATCCAGCACGGCGTTCCGTATTGCCCTCCTGAACCCACCGATTCCATACTCTGCTAACAGTAATTGTATTGCGACCAACGCGAGCAGCAATGTCGCGATACGACAAACCGCAATCGCGATAGGCTACAATCCGACCTTTATCAAAGTCGGAAATGTGGTGGTACGCATTTTTCCTCCTTACACGAGGCATCACAACAACGTTTCACCAGCCACCAGGCAACGCCGGTCAACTGCTGTTTGTGTATGAGAAATCGGTTGGAAACTTTCCTCATGTCAGCACGTTGTAGGTGTCGTCATTGGCGCCAACCTTGTGTGAATGCTCTGAAAAGCTAATCATTTGCATTTCACAGCGTCTTCTTCCTGTCGGTTAAATTTCGCATATGTAGTACGTCATCTTCGTGGTGTAGCAATTTTAATGGCCAGGAGTGTAGATCAATCGCTCCCTTGGTTCAGTGGACACATTGCAGTATACATAGAGTCGCTCTTGCAGTGAAAGGTTTGGACGAATATCTCAAAAACCTCTTGATGATGTAGTAAAAATCATCAGTTTTATTAAAGCAAGGCCAAACAATTCGAGACTATTTAGTGTTTTGTGTGATGAAATGGGGAATGAACACAAACAGCTTCTACTTCACTCTGAAGTTCGGTGGCTGTCGAGAGGTAAAGTATTGTCAAGATTATTTGAACAGGCAAGGACGTTAATAAGTTTTTTGTACAAGACAAATTGAAAGCAATCACAATGAAACTTCAACGATGAGCTAAAAAATGGAACAAAATTGCTTTGACGCATTTCCAGTCGTACGCGATTATCTGGATACCAACGAAGATTGAAAAGAATTAAAAATAAAATAAAAAAACTGCTACAACTGTGAAAGATCACCTCAAATCTTTGGCATCCAAACTGAGATAATTTAAAATTACATTTTCATAAATTTTATGAAATGCCTAAATGTAAACGTTAATTTTATTTAAAGAGTAAAATCATTTAAATTTCTTATTTTTTCAATCACCATTATTTTTAAAAAAGTTGAGTAAGGAATTTACAATCACAGAAGTGCCCAGACAGTGATACGTTCCAAGACATTTCAGATGGTATGCATACAGCTAAGCAGAACAAGCACTGTTTTAGGTAAAAACATTCTCTTATGGTATTTTTAATGTGAAATGATAACGAAATGATTGCAAAGTAGCATCTGTAAAATGTTAAAGAAATAGGATTATCAGTAGATTTTTTTTTTTTTCGAGTTGTACGCAGTATTCAGTAAGGTTTGATTATGCCCTCTCTATCGCTCCCTTCATTAAACTTTGATGCCGTGGCGAGAATGATTTTTTTTTTCTTTTTTTTTTGCCGTTGGTGTTACTTTGATCGGCTCTTGTGGATGGTTACTCGAAATTTTTCATGCTGGTTTCCAACTTGTGTTGGGCTCTGCAGTTGTCATTATCCCGTGAACAGTTTTTTTGTTGTTATTGCCAATGCGAGGGGTGTTACATTGAAATTTAAATGGTATTGTGATAACGAAGGAATCTTCCTCCCAGAACTGAAGTGTGTGTATCTTTAATGATGTTTTTAGCTTAACTTAATATTATTTGCCACAGGTAAGTACCACATATGAACATAAACAATTGCTTAAAATAGTAGTTGCTCAAAACCTTACAACTTGTTTGTGTTGTATTTCTGCCTTACATAGTAGCTGATGAGCTCGATGCATACGTGTGTTGTCAGCACTAACAAAATGACGAAGGTTATTACAATCCATATAGTTCGTCACTTTTGCAGCACTCATCAGTCAACCTTCCACATCCTACCCTTCCTTTGCAAACTTAGGGGTTGTCAAAAATTGAATAAGCTCTAGTGGTACGACGAAAATTTAAAAAAAATGGCAATAGTAAACAGCGACAAAAAGTTTGGGAACCATCCTCCCGAATGCGGTTCCAGTGTGCTAACCACTGCCCTACTTCGCTCCGCTGAGTTTTGTTATTTGGGTTGTAAAATAACTTCTGATGCCCGGAGTAGTGGAGACATAAAATGTAGAATGCAATGGGAAGAAAAGTATTTCTGAAGAAGATAAATTAGTAATTTAAGGGATATGAAGTCTTTTCTGAAGGCAGTTGCCCGAAGTGTGGTCTTGTACGGCAGTGAAGCGTGACGATAAAGCAGTCCAGACAAGAAGAGAATAGCTTTCGAAATTTCGTCGAACGGGAGAATGCTGAAGAGTAGATGGGTAGATTATGTGAGTAATGAGGACGTACTAAACAGAATTGGTGAGAAAATAAATTTCTGGCATATCTTGTCTAAAAGACGGATTCGTTTGTAGGGCACATTCTGAGACACCAACGAATTGTCAATTTAGTATTGGAGGGGAGCGTGTGGGGTAAAAATCGCAGGGGTAGACGAAATGGATACAGCAAGCAGATTAAAAGGGATGTGGGCTGTCTTTCTTACTCAGAGACGAAGAGTTTTGCGCAAGATAGGATAGCATGGATATGAGCGACTGAAGAGTACAACAACATACCACATCATTACGTAGTGTATGTCGTGTAAGATTATTCAAAAATAGTCATTTTAGACACAGTAATTTCATTAATAAAGCACCATCATTACAGCAGACTTTCTACAAATGTGTAGTCCATTTGTTACCGAATGACTTGCAGTACCTTCTTAGGCATTATCGTTTGCTGTACCAGAAAAGAATTAGGAACAGTATTTGTCGCACAGGTTACTGAAACACTAATTCTTAGAGTACTGTCCACATTTCATGGAATATGCTGCTGATACCCGAAAACATAGTTTATTTAAATTGCAAAAATTATTATTACTGCCATCAATTTTGATGTTAATCACGTGTATCTGATCATTAGTGTGAAAGCAGGCACATTAAAGAGATGCAGAACGGAATGTTGTATTTTTATAGAAACTTCCCTCGAAATATTTTCTCTATTAGTCTTATGCAAGTTGCATGCTTTATACATTTTTAGTGAAACGTTTAACTTGCCTACAAAAAGAAACGTCACAGGTTCAGTAAAGTGGTGTACTTGTTCGCGGGATAATTTTTATTCTGCTTTTCCACACGTGACATTGTAACTACCTGCCAGAAATATAATTGATATTTGAAGAAAGTTTGTTTATTAATGCAACTACTACGACGAAAGCACTTTTTGAATAATTTTCCATGGCCTATTATAACGATGTTCTGTACACGTCCGCATGATAACCGTAAACCATAGCCACAGCACTACTACCTCTATCTTACAACAACGCTCACGTTAATGCTATAGGAGATGCGTAAATATAATATCAATTTCATCGGAAAAGCCGGTAGCCATGTACTGATTTAGAGGTCTAATGGTCTCCTTAGAAGGTATAAAAAACACTGGACAGTTTGATATTCTGTGTTTGCAACAATACTGCGCACATAACTCCCATCGACGTCGTTACAGGTAACGACCGCACAAGGGACGTTGAAAATCATAAATAGTGCCAGCATTGTATAAATTCTTATACATTATTATTATGTGATTCTAATACTAGAATGAATATTAAATATTAGTTGCAAATATACACCTTATCAGATGTGCAGACGACACAATAACAATAATAGAGGGATTATAAGAAAGAAAACGGGTCCAACAGAAAGTACAGACATTTGGAAAATCCATAGCAATGAGACCTACAAAATATGGAAAATATATGTCGGAGTGGTTAAGTGAGGGTTAACTTTTGTTTTACTTATGGATTAAATGAATGATGGAAGGCTGAAGAAATAATTATTCGTGTACTTCAGGAAGAATAAATCAACAATAGCATGAGTAAAGAAATAAATAAATAATTAGAAGGAAACAACATCAAATAATCTGAACTAACCACAATGAGGAATGTAATAAAGTTAGAAGCTATTGAAAGAAGGTGAAATAAGAAATTGGAAGCAACCTGAAAACAGAATTAAAATACAACATGGGAGACTACGACGGATAAATTAATCAATACATTACTGTCCTTAATTCTACGTTCGGATAACAGAAGCTCTTATTATTTATAACTTTTGGACACTATGACTTGTGTCCCAGCCCACTACTTTGTGATGTTACGTCGTCTTTATATGTTGACTATACTATCCTCTACTGGCCAAATACCAATTACATATATCGGGCTATGTACGGCTCTGTTCAAGAAAAACGGCTTGATGTAGTGTCAGGGTCAAACTGTACACATATGCTTCCATGCCCACCAAATCCAAAAGCTGCAAATAGTACCTTGTAGGGGAAAGGGTTGTACCTTTGGACGGTTTTACCTTGGGACACTTTTTAATACAGGCCGTGCACTCTAGTGAAATTTTAAGAACTATGAAGTAAAGTTGTCAGTCTTATTTTCAGAGGGAATAGGAGGCCATGTTGTATTTGGATGGTGTTTGAGATCTGAGGAGGAGTTTTACAAGTTTTCGTGGTTGAAAGTAAAATTTAGCCACTATCCCTAGAAGATATAAATTAAAGCTAAGTATCATTATTCATATTTCTTAAATACAGTGTTGTAGGGCATTGTTTAAGTAAACTATTGACACCATAAGTTATAACGGTATAAATGTGTACATAGGTTAGGATACTGTTTTCTGCTATTGTGTGTGTGGTTATACCTTGGGACACTTCTCTGGTTGCACCTTGGGACACCTGGAAGGTGTTTAATTTCACTGATACAACAGAAAAATAGATAATTGAAGAGGGAAAAAAGTCTTTTCCCAAAGAAAGAAGCCACTAAACGGATGAAGAAATTTCCGAGCTCGGCAGTAGCTCTGGAGGTAGCATATTTGATTTGTCATCTGAAGAAGAGGATTTCTCATCGTTCTTTCCATCTAGAAAAGTAACACTTTCTTGTTCTCAAGGTTGTTGGTTCTTGGTAAAATTTGACATCAGTGGCAGATCTCATGTGTACTATGCAGGAGTAGTTTTAGAAAACACAGAACAAAATGTAACTGTGAAATTCTTAAGGAAGCAAAGGACGATTTTGTATTCCCTAATGTTGAGAACATCAGCATTGTTAATCGCAGTAATATAGTGAAAGAACTACCAGCTCCAGTGGTGTGTCGTGGGTTTCATTCATTTAATATTTTATTCCCACCATCTTTTGTTTTAAGGTAAAATAATTTTTGTATTTGGACTAACAAACATTTACTACCTAATTCCAATACGATTTTTTCATTCATAAAACTAAGAAATTGAAATACATCACCGTGTCTCAAGGTAAAACCAGCACTGTCCCAAGGTGAAACCATAGGTTGTACCTTGGAACAAGTGTCACAAAAGTCTTTATTGGTGAGTAATTGTGTAAATATTGGAGCTAGCCTAAACTGCTGTTCGTTCAACATTACCAAAAATTGGTGCCTGTGATGGGTAAATTTTCAAAGTTCTTGTAACAAAATTATAGTATAACAAATTAAAATATAAAAAATGTCCCAAGGTACAACCCTTTCCCCTACCTATCACCCTGAAGTCAAACTCTCTATGCTTACGCTATCATTTGCGTAAGAATAGCAAAATATAAAATAGAGACAATTAATTAATTAATAACAGAGATTTTATTCTAACGTTTGCAAATGATGTAGGTAACGCCAGATAACTAAGTTGAATAATGTTTATTCAAACAAACGCTTTGATCCATGGGAAGTGATCCTACGCATTGAATAGTAACAAAAAGATATAAACTTTATAAAATTATCATAACAGATACATTACCTTCGTTGTACGAATGGTACTAAAATTCCTAACTAAGTAATCATCAACCAAGCTCAAACACGAAGCCCATTTTGCAGTCATACAACATGGAAATAATCGGTATCTCAAAACAGTTCAAATCTTAGTCCGACGAACAACATATCAGTACTGTTCAACTCACATGTAATATCACATATACTGTTCAGTTTCAATTCCGTAGTTGTATCGGAAAAAAATTAAAGTTCTTAATCTGACACTCATTAGCCCTAGTAATGAATAGCAACACCGTCAGATGTATTCTCATTTTATTACTTATTGGCAACCAGTTTCAATGGACTAAGCCATCATCTTCAGGCCCTTATAATAGGGTAATTTCCAGTTTGCTGTGTTAGAAACAACAAAATAACTGGTGTCACACATACATGTAACATTATAACAAGGAGGACCAACAGTTCCTGCTATAATGTTACATGAATGTGTGACACCAATTATTTTGAACACACCAGATGTAATAAGCAGCACTGGTCGTTAATATTTTATTTTTAGAACAGCAGATCGATTTCGATCACATAGTGATCATCTTCAAACAAGCATTGTGAATGCACTGAGTGTAAATTTACATACCATCTGCAACTGTGTCGAAATACATTTCGTAAACATAAAATTGCAGTGCTAGAGGTTCGGATGGAGTGCATTTCGACACAGTTGCAGATGATATGTAAATTTACACTCAGTGCATTCACAAAGCTTGTTTGAAGAGGCATTGAAGATGCTCACTATGTGATCGAAATCGATCTGCTGTTTTAAAAATAAAATATTAACGACCAATGCTGCTTATTATATTTGGTGTGTTCATCATTGTGTGGTCGTCGAGCACCATCCTGGAAATGGAATCAAATCTAAAAAAAGAAAAGAAAAAAAGAAAAAGAAAAAAAAAGTTGTTTCTAACCAGAAGAATGTAGATTGCCCTATTATAAGGGCCTGAAGATGATGGCTTGGCCCATTGAAACTGGTTGCCAATAAGTAATAACATGAGAATACAGCTGACGGTATTATTATTAATTACTATATGTACAGTCGAAGCCCCATCGTCCATACACAAGATGGATAAAATCAAGTCATTAGCCCTTGTCAAAGATAAAGGCCCGACAAAGCGGCCATTTGTCGTGCTGATTCTAACAATGTTGCAAACATCACTTTATCTACTTTTGCATGTACTTCTTTCTCCAAGACGAAACAAAGTCTGTCTTGCAGCTCCAAGGAGCTGTCTACTCGAACAGGCCAAGTACTTTACATGATCGCAGCAGTTTCCCTTCCTAGCCTCTCTCTCATTGACAGACTGACATCCCCTTCAAAAGAATGAAAGTTTTTAATATGAAAGATTTGTTTCGACTTAGCTTTGACCACTTCCACACTTACTTAACATTTTGAAAATATTAACTAGAGAAGTTATATATATATATATATATATATTCAGACACAAAGGGAATATTTATCAGTAATACAAGTAATCTATTAATTAAATAATAAAAAATACAGTCTTGATGAGCTTGGCTGCTCATCTACACAATGTTTACATAAAGGTACTAGCAAAATAGACAAGTATTCGTTAATACTTATTCAACCTCTTACAGTAAAGTTCGGCGAATAGTCCTGTAACATTAACATAGCTGAACTATGAAATACAGTTAGCTTTACTGGCCTTCGAAATATTCACCTCCCATAACTATGCACTGCTGAACTCTGCTATACATGTCCTGGAAACTTTGCACGAAGTCTTGCTTTGGTATGGTATTCTAAAACGTCGTCACATTTCGTTTGATGTCAGGAAACACCTGTTTCGTTTCAGCGCAAGTTTGTGTCGAGGGAATAGGAAGAATTCTGGAAGACTGACATCGGCGAATATGGTGGATGTTCAAGTTGCACCACCCCCTTTTTTGCCAGGAACTGTTTGACGATATTGGCGGTGAGTAGGTGAGCGTTGTCCTGCAACTCGAACATCAAGCCTCTCAGGCCAGAATATTGCAGGATAAAACTGGTGAGTGGCCAGGTTTAGCCTGCAAAATGTGTTCAAAAAGAAAAAACAAGTTAAACATGGAAAAATGCATCATAAAAAGGGCAAATATGTAAATGTTTCAAATACAAAGGTAGAAAGTTAGACACTGATATACTCTTATTTTGCAATCAAGACTGTCCTTTATACAATACGTGGTTGGTTGCATTGACTAATCATTGTAATATGTACAACTACTTTTTTGTGTGGCAAAAATGAAACAATATTCTTTATCTAATTCTTGTACTTTTTTTAAAAATTTTAGAACACATGTCTATTCATCATGTAATAAAAGATTTGAAACCTATCATGAACGAAAGGTGGACAACTTTCTCATGTGGCGGGGCAAAGTAAATGGTGTGGTAACACTGACACACGCAACACGACCTGACTTGTACATTACACAGAGAGCTCAGTCTTCCCATGATACTGCATAAGACACTGTTGAGAAACATATCAGTGTTGAAATGACCCAGTTATCCTTGAACAGCAAGGTGATCCACTGATCAGTATCGGTCCCAGAGTTACTTGAATATAATGAAGATGCAGACTGACCCTCCTTTTCCAGAAATCCTCCTGATGGTCTCCCATACTGTGGAACTTTTAGTGGAACGGGTAACAGTACGCAGGAACTGTTGCCAAGATCTCTTTCAACTCTCTCTTATAATTTGGCGACATTTTGCCCTCACCATCCGAAAGGGTGGAAGATTCTTAAACCCACACAGAGCTGCACACCTGGCTCTAATTGCCGAGCAACACTCAGCAGCCCACCAAGGTACAGGCTGCCTTATTGGTTGTCCTAATGACAGAGGCACACATGTTTCAGAAGCATTGAGCATCGTTTGAGTGATACAGTCTACCAATTCCTGGACACTGTCACGAGTTTCCAGCTCAGCGAGTTAGCTGAAGAGTGTCCAGTCAGCTTTACTAAGCAACCATTGAGGTGATTTGCATTCGGGCTCTACTCTGTCTGTCAGGTGAATCCAGATGGGGAAGCGGTCACTGGCATGTAGATCACTGAGAACTTCCCAGTGAGCACTGTGGGCACGGGCTGGAGAACAAAGTGAGAGATTTATGGCGAAGAACGACCCAGTTGCAGTAAAAAAGTGTGTGGGCTGTCCTGTGTTTAATAAATGTGCGCTCGACGACAAGAGAAGCCTCGACCGCTGGGGCAGGTACTGGCAGAGCCCCAAAGCACGTTATGTGCAATAAAATCACCACAGAGGATGAATGGGTAGGGGAGCTGTGTAAGGTCTTTGAGGGCCTCTATATCAAAAGCATCGTGAGGGGGCAGATAGAGGGAGCACGCTGTCAAACAGTGGTGAAAATAAAAAGATACTGCAACGGCTTGTAAATGTGTGGTGAGAGAGAGGGGCTCAGAGTGATACGCTGTATTAAGTAAAAATAGCCATTCCACCTATAGCTCTCTCTCTCCGCTGAGGTCGCCCCCCTTGTGGAGAACATAGCCAAGTAGCTCAAGATTTTTACTGCATAAGACACTGTTGAGAAACATATCAGTGTTGAAATGACCCAATTGTCCTTGACCAGCGAGGTGATCCACTGATCAGTATCGGTCCCAGAGTTACTTGAATATAATGAAGATGCAGGCTCACTCTCCTTTTCCAGAAATCCTCCTGATCGTCTCCCATACTGTGGAACTTTTAGTGGAACGGTAACAGTACGCAGAAACTGTTGCCAAGATCTCTTTCGACTTTCTCTTATAATTTGGCGACATTTTAAATTTATCTCTTGTAGGCATATACAGATCAGTCTACCCTGAAACAATAAACATAGTTCCTTCACATGTGCCCTGAAAACCTGCAAGTTCCACTGCAATATTGGAGCCATCTATCACGGAGGTTGGATCTTTACCTTTCTTCCTAGATGGAAACACTGAACGTAGTGGAGGTTTAGTATTGAGTGAGATGTTTGCCCCTGTGGGAGATTCAGCCCCATAAGTTCTGGAGCTAGGTCAGACGAAGCATTAGGTACGATAACTTCGACGTAGCAGGACAGTTTAATTTCATCTGTGACTGTGATTTGCTGCTAGTCTTTTTAGGTTTAGGTTGCTTGATAGTCGATACAGAGGACATGGTTACAACTGTGGTGGTGGTTGTGGCGGTGGGTTTTGCAGTAAGAAATACCACAGGCTCTGCAGAGGCAGTATCTGCAGCTTTTTCGGCTGCTTTCGGTTGGGCTACAGGCATTGGAGGTTCCGCTGCCTTACAGGTGCACTGGCAATTGCAGTGTTGGTGCCTACACCGCTGGCCGCGGTGGCCGAGGGGACTGAGGCGCTCCAGTCACGGTCTGCACGGCCACTACGGTCGCGAGTTCGAATCCTCCTCGGGCATGGATATTTCTGCCGTCCTTAGTATTAGCTAGTTCATAAGTAGTTGTACGTTTAGGGACTGATAAACCCGTAGTTAAGTCCCATAGACTCTACAAACATTTGAACATTTGGTGCCTACACTAACAACCTTCCTTTTGTGAGGATGCATCCGCTCTGGCAACTGGCTTTTGCAATGCAGAAGGGAAAGAGGTGGTAAACACAGGAGGTTGCATGGCCTCTGCATAGGAGATACGCTTAGATGGTTTCATTTGCAGTATCTTCTTCTCCTCGTGGTAAACGCTATAGTTCATACTCCAGACTGGATGATCGCCTGAGCAGTTGATACACTTCGCTGGTGGAATGCAGTCAAACCCTTCATGTGCAGCTTTCCCACATTCGCCACAGGTAGCTTCTCCCTTGCATCCCAAGGTGGTTTGCCCAAACTGCTGGCACTTGGAATAGCGTATAGATGGGGTTAGGGACATAGGGTCGTACATTTAAGCGCAGAGAACCTGCGTTAACATGCTCAGGTAGATGAGGGCTATTAAAAGTGAGGATGAAGGACTCGGATTTGACCAGTTCTCCATCCACACCGTTCTTAATATTCTGCACATCGATTATGCCTTCTGCAGCCTTCAGTTCATCCACTGCGATGTCAAGCAGATCTCTACAGTAGACTACACCCTCACTATGACAAAAGGTACTGTGTAGCTGTTTAAATTTGATATTTCCCAAGCCTTTTTGCTGTTTGAAGTTTGGACGCCTGTTGGAAAGTTGAAATTTTCACCAACAGGGAGAAATTTCACAACCATTTTACTGATTTCAAGTTACCAACAATTCCTTCAAGACCTTTGTTTATATAGAAGTTCGATACTTTTTCAAACGAACCTTCCTTTCTTTTCACGACAAGAAACATATTGGTCGACAGCCTCTGTTCTGTTATTCTGAACAATTTTTTTTTTTTTTTAATAGAGAAACCTAAGTCCGGACGACTGGATACCCTAGCCCTCTTTTTTGATTGGCAGCTGGTACCCCCCCCCCCCCCCCCCCCCAGTGGTGCACCCCACCCGCTGGAAGATTCGAGGTATAACCGCAAATTAATTGTCTCTGTCCCATGAGAACTAAATGTCCGCTTAGACAGAGCCCCGCATGCTTAGGTAAGCCTAATACAACAGAAGTTCGGCAGTATCCCCAGAGGTTGCTGTTCTATCTCAACAGCCATGCATCCCTTCAGCAAGTAGCACATCTTGCGATTGAGCTTTTTTATTAGTATTTATTTATTATTTTTTTTAGAGATGATGTAGTGGAACATGTATTTAACCGTCCACTATTTTCCTCATAAAGCTCAATTACACAGTTATTTAGTAATTAATTACGGAATATATGGTTTTGAATGTTATTAATGTTTGAGAACATATACTTGTGTGAATTTTATTCGCCATTGTTTGTTTCATGTGTAACGACGGCGCTGCAGCAGTAGGCATGACGGGTTCTCCACCGACGTCAGCGAGAAAATGCTGGTCGTTATAGCTGATTAACAGAAGTCGGCGCGCTGAACTGGAAGACATTGCCTGCTGTTGCGGACCGCGATTGACTTTTTTTTTAAAAAAAAAACATTAACAATGGATATAAAAATGTTTAGTATTTTTTTTATTCCGAATTGAGATGAAGTCTCGTTGCAATTGAGATTTGTAATACTGAATTATGTGATATTACTTACGTCACATATATTTAAAATAAAAAAGTTTAAAAAGAAGTTATTGATGAGTGTCCACGATTTCTAAATACTGAATCAAGATATGTAAATGATTTTTCTTAAGTGATGGTAATTCTGAAGTGAATTTTGAATGTGGTCTCAAAGACTTACACAAACGTTGTGTGACACGATTATTGATATTACTATATCGATAACAGTTATAGACGAGCTATGGAATAAACAGAGACGATGATAGCAACTGAAATTAAAAATTTCACTCGGGGCTTACCAACCTATTGCATCTTACTGTGGAATCTAATTTTGAATTAATTCATTTTTTTTCAATTTGAGGAACTTTATTAAGAAGAATATGAAGACTAGTATTAACGAACATTATAATTTTTGTTGCTGGGGTGCTAGTTAACTATGGGTACGAAGTCACAGTCATTGAAGAAGCTGTTTGTTTATTATATCTGAAGTCTCTTAAAAACTAGTAGCTGCACAATATTTCCTTCCTCGCGACGTTCCACTGGCGCGCCGCTCGGTGGTCGCTGGAGCGTGGCCAGAGGTTACGGTGTCTTTAACGGCGCTTACCAGCGCTCTGCTCAGGGACCCCGGGTTCGCCAAGCCCGTAGTCATCAACTTAATTCTAGTCTCCTGAAGGGTGTTCTTTTGGACATGTCCGAAATAAGAAACACAATTCGTTGACATTAACGGCCGTTAATTTTACGAATTCGAAATATTGAAATATTTCGACTGTTTCAAGGGTTAAAGATAAAATCAACAGCGAAGTTAAACATTTGTGCTGGACCTGGATTCGCACCCGGATTTCCTGCTTCGGGCTACCGGTCGCCTTAACCAATCAAGCTATCCAGGCACGCTTCTCTTCCAATCCAGTTTCTCTACTTCTAGCCCCATGCCCATTGATTCCTTTTGGTCGCAGCCTATACTGGATTCCCACAGGGAATCGATCATTAGAATGCGTCCGCATTGAAATTGTCAATTGCCTGTTGGTGGTGTATTTTACAATTATTTATGTGGTGTCTATTCTTTCGGACATGCTCGAAGCGGGAAGTCCGGGTTCGAATCGCGCTCCAGCACAAATTTTCAACATCGCCGTTGAATTTATTTCTACGGCCTGAAACTGTCGAAATGTTTCAATATTTCGAATTCGAGAAATTTATTATCTCGACTACTAATATGAAGTGTAGTAAGTCTTTTGGAAAGGCATTTATGTCTCTAGTGCAGCCCTGAACGGGAGTGAAACGTGGACGATAAAGAGTTCAGACAACAAAATGATTCAAACTTTTGAAATGCGGTGCTACAGATGAACTCTGAAGAATAGATAGATCGCGTAACTACTGAAGTACTGAACATAATTGGGGAGAAAAGAAATTTCTGGCATATCTTGGCTAAAAGAAGGGATCGATTGTTAGAACATATTCTGAGACATTAAGGAATAGTAAATACAGTATTGACGGGAAGTGTGATGGAGGGGGGATCAAATCGCAGAGGGAGACTAAGAGATGAATACAGTAAGGACGTTCAAATGGATGCCGTTCTTATTTGGAAATGAAGAAGTTTGTTCAAAACACAGTAGGGTGTATAGCTGCAGCAAACCAGTCTCCAGCCTGAAGACCACAACACGGGAAATTATGTAGTTAAATTTCGTCTCGTAATTCATAACAGCATCGTAACCAGCTGTCACTTGATCTCACTGTATGAATTTGTTGGTTTGATATTATCATTTCTAAAAATTAAAACTAGTTTGAAACTTCAAACGCAACTCCTGAAAAATCAATCTGTTCCAGTTATGTCATTGTTGCAGCGAATGAACAATTTGTATTTTTTGCTTTTATTGACAATACATTATAGTGAGTGTTACTTTTCAGTGTATCAGTATTAATAAAAAGAAGGAAAATTGAATTTTAACGTCCTATCGACATCATGGCCATCATAGACTGAGAACACGCTCAGATAATTTTTGTCAGGGATGGAGAAGGAACTCTGCTGTGTCCTTTGAAAGGAATTATCCCGGCATTTGCCTGGAGTGATTTAGGGTGGTGGTTGTTTGTAAACCTATTGCACCAAACTGCTATGGTCATAAGTCCCTAGACATAAAAACCACTTTAACTTACACTAAAGACAACAATCACACACCCATACCTTCGACGGCAAACGACCGCAATCTACGCAGCAAGGCGCCTTAGACCGCTAGGTCACTCCACCGCGGCAGTAATTTAGGAAAATGGCGGTAAACCTAAATAGGATTATCTAGGGCGGGTAAATGCCATACTCCGGAATGCGACTCCATTGTGTTACCACTGCGCTACCTCGCTCGTTTATCAATATAAATAAACTAGGTCAGGGCTTCCCAACCTCTTTTTTTGGTTGACCCCTTGCCAGCCATGTGTACATGAAGTGTTCTACTTTAAAGTTAAGTTCATGGGAATTGGTAACATGTCAATGCAAATGCCATTTCTCCACAACAAATCAAAAATCCGTGGTTTAAATGTAAAATCAACTAACTTCAAACTAAGTACCCATTTAAAAAAAAAAATTCTTTATTACTTCAAACTAAGTTAGTAGTAGGGCAATGCTGGTATTACCCCACTGAGATTCGCCCATCTTTTGTTTCTCATGGACGTCACTGGCCGCCATCTTGGATGAAATTATTCCCCTAGGAAATTTGAATTTTCTTTGAACCCATTTTTTTAAACTTATAATTTCCACCACTAGATGTCAGCACAACAACCTCCCTCCCCCCACCCCTACACCCCTCTCCGCCCCGCCGCGGGTACTTAACTGACATCCGCAACCACCATCCACCGCCAACCAGGTGCTGCCCCCGACATGTCTGTACTCGCCGCCCCTGCCGCCGCCAACCAGACACACCCCCACTAGACTAGCGTCACCTCAGAACCGCAAGCCACCACCACCTGCCGATTATTTATATTAAATTTGCATATCAAATTAACCGTCTGCCACTGCCGTTGCCACCAACAGGTATGCCTCCAATTAATTTGCATAATAGTCGTACTTAGTATGTATTTACTAAGTGTCGACACACACCAACATTGGAAAATATTTAAAAAAAATTTTAATCACAATAACATATTTTAGGAAAATATTTCTCTTGGAAGTAATGTTTAACAACAATATAAACAATTACCAACGACACCAGGGACTTATGTGTTCTGATGCGACATTTCATAACTTACTTAAACAATCATTTTTCATAGAAAAAATTAATTTAATCAAGTCTAAACGACTGCAAGTACAATCGACAAAATTCGCTGCCCTCACACTAGTTGGGCTAAATATTCTTCAGCCGAAAACTAGACCGGCCCTTTTGCGATAACATTATAGTAGTTAAAATCTGTGATCAAGTGGACTGTCAGGTGCAGACGGATAAGAGGTGGTCTGTAATGGTAAAGAAGGAAATGTGGGGTCTTTTAACTTTTGCCTGTGTGGTAAATTTGACAAGACCGTCACTGCGAGACATGGTGTTAAGGCCAAGTTACCGTTTCTCCTACATGGTGGCAAAGGTGTGGCCGCAAGAGGAATACAGGAGAAACTTGGCAAGGAAGCATTAGAAAACATCTCGAAGAAATATGCAAATTCAGTGGCTATACCTCATAAAGTGGAATTAGCCGATGTTCAGTTGGACGTTTTAATGGAGGAACTCCCTTCTATACTGCAAACTCTTCGTGCAGATGACTTCTATCTACTGGATTTGGACATCACACAAGATTTTGCAGGGATTTTTAACAAAGTAGAGATGTGCGAGTATCATGTATCGAACCACGACTTTTGTATGGAAGGAGACTGCACAGGAAACCGCTACGTGACTGTGGACAACGATAAGACAGTTGGGATAGATTGTTTAACGTGGATAACATCGAATTGTCGAGTAAAAATATATAACAGATTTGTATGTCAAATCACAAGCCCTGGTGTCAATGAAGTTATGGGTAATGACATTATCGATTTTATAAAGTGCCGAGTCAGACGATTTCGAGAGACTTTTACATCAATTATCAGATGGATAGTATTTTCGACCTTGTGCAAGACTGTTTAAGTGTTTTAAACGAGAACAAACAATGTCTCCAAAGTGCCCCCCTGTATAGTGTGCCGATCTCCTCCATGTGGACGCATTTAACGAATTCCTTACAGAATAGCTGTTGTGTGGTGTTTAATAGTGTTCTGCAATTTGTTTACTGGGGTAATAAGAATACCCGAAAAATGACTGGTGTACAAGTAAATTTCCCAGAAACTAAAAACTGAGAAAAGATTATACATTATGTTCTATCAGCTTTTAGTTTCAACTGTCTACCTGTAAATTACTTGGAGATTCGTAATACTGACGCCAACAAGGACGATAAAAGTCTTACACAGAAGAGCTACAGTAAAGCAGGAGAAACATATTTCTCCCAATCCAGAACATTATTCTCCACTATGCCTACAGATACAGATATTGCTGAACTAGGTTTGGTACCTACAAGGAATGTCATTCCGCAAGTGCAGCGGAACAGTGTAAATGTATCACACAGGCTGGGACATTTTAATTGCCGGGCGTTCCTGGCGCGCTGATCGGTAAACTGTGAACTCACCACATCAGATCAATGTAAGTGGACTATGATGATTTTACACGCAATCACGTCATTGTCCGAAGTGTACTGGTCTGGACATGTCGGAGGCGGTGTGGAGGGTGGGGGAGGGGTGGGGTTTGTTGTGCTGACATCTAGTGGTTAAAATTATTGAAATTATAAGTTTTAAAAAAATTGGGTTGTTTCTAATAGCATTCAAAGAAAATTCAAATTTCCCGGGGGACGCCATCTTGGACGCCGTCATCCAAGATGACGGCTAGTGGCGTCGATGACAAACAAAAGACGGGCGATTTTCAGTGGCATAGAACCGGTGTCATGCTACTACTGACCACATATAAAACACTTGTGCGAACCCATCACATCGGCTTAAAGAAAGACATAGAAGCAATTGGAAGGCAGGCGGCTTGGTTTGTTACTGGTAGGTTCAATCATGTTACTGTGATTTTTCGGGAACTCAAATGGGATTCGCCGGAGGAAAGTCGACGTTCTTCCCAAGAAACACTGTAGTAGAAATTTAGAAGGCCGGAATTTGAAGCGGACTTCAAGATGATTTTATTGCCGCCAACTTATATTTCGCGTAAAGGCTACAAATACTAGATCAGAGAGATTAGGGTTCGTACAGATGCATACAAGCATTCGTTTTTCCCTATATGGAAGTGGTACAGGAAAGCAGTAGTGGTAACTAGGTACCCTCCGCCACACACCTTTGTGTGGATTGTGGAGTATGTATGTAGATGTAAAATGTAAATTGACCACATTTATTCAGTAATAACTTCTTTTCCTATGACACCATTGGTCAAAACTGACGAGTTGTATCCAATTATTCAGTAATCCCCTATGCTCTTATCTTTTCATTTGTGTTCTTCTCTTTTGCATATAGAATATTTTATAAATTGATAATTAAAAGATGTGACGCCTATTCATAATGTTTACAGTATAACTAACGAAGATATTTAAAAATTGTGAGACATGGGTGGTGAATGAGCTTTTAAGATTTCAGTACACTTAGGAGAGAAAAACACGACCAATTTGGGCAGTTATTGATTCTTGATGTGAAGTTCGCAGTAGGTCCATCAGAGTAGAATTAATAACTAGTAGTCCCTAAACCCAGCTACAGAAACGTGACCAAGGCTCTTTGACATGTACTTTGAGTATTACGGTTCATGGCAGTTGTGATGCGAGCTGTAAACCAGTCATAGCCCACATCTACATCTGCATCCATACTTATTTTACAAGATCTAAGTTGGACTAGTGAGCCAGTGCATACGAATACCTCGTAGAGCTCGTGAAAGAAGTCGTGGCCCATGAGCAGAAACACATTCTCTAGTTGTGCGCAGGTGAGTCCATTCCAATGTTTCGGCTCAGTTGAGTTATCGTTAGGGAGAGCTCGGTGCGAAATAGCGAGAACCAATAGGACTGCAGAACACGGCACTGTTATATCTTTGACTCAAGGCAGCAGACGCCGTTTTTCATTCTGGCACAACATGTTAACTGTTTTTAGTTAAGGTTGCACAGTAACATTTCAAAGCGACAATGCACTGACAATGTATCACAAGGAGATGTGCCTTATTATTACATATCAAACTGTAATACAGCAATAAGATGGTCTAATAAATTTAATGATAAACTCTTGAAGTACCATTGTCAGTGTGGTGTAATGGATAGCATCATAGATTCCCATTTCAAGGGATCCAAGTGCGCGTCTGCACACTTCTTTGTTTTTCTTAAAATCTTTTATTTAAACACATTCTAGGAATTGCTTATTAATGTAAGGCAGGTATGATTTACAATGTTCTACATTATTCATATTTTCGCGTGATTAGAAAATGAAAGGCGTAAATATTTCGCCGTTTATTTCTCAGTATCTGATAATTTCACAGTGTGCATTTAGGACAGCTTCACTAGCAGCAAAAATATAAATATTCTTCCTTATCACATATATTTGGCTGTCTACTTCCGAAATGCTGCTATCAGAGTGTACCCTAGATACTATTGCAGAGATTTATTGAAACAGCTGGCAATCTTCACCAAGTCATGCTAGTACTTTTCTTTTTTTTTTTTTTTTTTTTTTTTTTTTTTTTTTTTTTTTTTTACTTATGTGCTCTCTGATCTATAATCATACTGTTCACAAAACTAAGAGTGCATGTGAACTTGATGATACAAGAAGTAAACACGATCTCCAAATATGGGCCTTTATTAAAAATTCTAGCAGGAGACAATAAGGAACACGGTAAATTATTCAAGCAGAAAAGCATATAATAAACGTATATAGTTTATGGTACATCGGTTACCGGGGATACGGCTAAATTCAAAAAGAAACTAACGCCTCGTCTTCTAGATATCTATTCTTTATAGGAATTGTTTAATAATTTGTAGTACTTCGTTTTTAATTTTAAGCTTCAC
This sequence comes from Locusta migratoria, assembly GCA_026315105.1. NCBI lineage: Eukaryota > Metazoa > Arthropoda > Insecta > Orthoptera > Acrididae > Locusta > Locusta migratoria. The sequence goes on from CM048755.1 coordinate 272,206,660, forward strand.
TATAAGAAGTATGTCACTCTCAAGGATATATCACTTGTTGGCTGTATATGTTTTCTGCGAATCAGAACATAAGCTTTATGGTATTGTATATAAGCGACGGTATTGGTTCTCAACAGTGGAAGACTGTTTGTTGTAAGAAATGGATTAATAGAAGTAGTTCGTAAGTTTCCGGTACTTTACGACCAGACAGACGTGAAGCACCGGAATATCGATTACAAGGACAAAGTATTGAAGACAATTGTAGCAGATTTGCAAGCCAAAGGTAAGATAAAAATTATTCAAGTTTCAATACCAGAAAAAATATATATTTCGTAATATGAAAATTATACAAGTTTGAATATGAGAAAAATATTTATTTAGTAATGTAAAAATTCTACAAGTTTTAATACCAGACAAATATTAATTTACTTTTTATTTCGCAAACAAATATGTTTTTGCTTTATGTCGCTGGTATATCGTCTAGGCGATATGTTCTATCCATCCCATTCCAAACTCGGTTGTGGAGAATTGAAGAATTTTTTTTAGTTGGTCTCGTACATAAAATGCAGCATCTAATGATCTCCCACGAACTCGTGGTAGCTTTCAAAGATTTGATGCTCTTTCTGACCCTCCAGCAGGTTCCTTTTGATCCATTCTCTGTTTGGGCAGTGTGTAACCTTCCATTTTTCGAATAAAGTTGTACCGTACATACGCTGCTGTCACAATAATTGTAAGATTTTTAGCATCTCCCTGAAAGATTCTTCTAAGCATTCGAAATTTCCGTTGCAAAACACCGAATACGTTTTGGGGCTGTCCTTCTTGACCGACTCAGATGAAAATTGTATACAACCTCGTCATCTGGCAAACACTTGCTGGGGAATGGCCTCATCAAGTATCTTTTTAGAGGAAATGTTTCATCGCCAACAATTACCGGTGGTTCCGGGTAAAGTTTTTCCCTTTGGGACGTTAAGCGTATTATTTTCCAATGACTTACCAAGATTTGAATTTACTAGAATGCCTCCATCAGAGTTTTTTCGGTACGCTCCCACGTCTATTGCAATAAAATTACAACACGGATCAACAAGGGCAAGAAGCACAATAGAATATGCCTTTTTATAATTCCAATAGAGGCTTCCTGAGTTGTTTGGAGCCTGTATTGTTACATGTTTTCCATCTAACGCTCCAATGCAGTTTGGAAACTTCCATCTTGTCCAAAACTCCTCAGCTATAGCATACCATTTATCTTCATTTGGCACAGGCATCACCTCGTCTAACAACTCGACAACTGCTCTAGATGTTGTAGAAAAGACATTTTTATATATGCACCAAAGCTGCTTTTATTTGAAATGCTGACTAGTTTCGGGCTTTGCCCATTTTCATAAGCCACCTATTACAGAGAACAAAGTGTGTTTTACATGAAAATACATTAATATGGCAATGTTATATTGACTGTACAAGTTGTAAATACTTACATTCATATATATTTTTATATATTTGGTTACTGTAAAACACACTTTGTTCTCTGTAATAGGTGGCTTAAGAAAATGGGCAAAGCCCGAAACTAGTCAGCATTTCAAATAAAAGCAGCTTTGGCGCATATATAAAAATGTCTTTTCTACAATGTTTAAGAGCTGCAAAACGCGACACCAAAAACATTTGCTCTAGATGTGCCATGAACGATCGCTCCAATTATGGATTTTCCCAACCTGTAGCTGAACGGAATAGTTTTAAAGGAATCTCCTGTAGCAAGGGACCTGAAAAGAAAAATTGAACTTGAAGTTGAAGAATACTCTATAACCTGTAAAATACCTTAAATATTGTTAACCTTTAGAAATCAAATATGCGATTTACAATTATTTGTTACAGGTGGAATAGAAGAATGCAAAAAAAGTGGACATCTATTCGTGACCAATTAAGGAAGACCCTGCAGAAAAGGAAAACTGTTTCAGGACAGGCTTCTGTTCGTCAACATAAGTATGAAGATCTTTTAATGTTCTTAGTACCCCATATGGCAGAACGAGAAACAATTTCTAAAATTTCTTACACGCAAGACAATAATGAACATACGCAAGAACGTAGTACAGATGCTCAAGAGGCACAGTCCATTGTTCAAGAAGAAGAAGAGGAGGAGGAGGAGGAGGAAGGAGTGGAAGAAACAACGCAACAAGACAGTACATGTGAGAACCTAGCAAGAAAACTCAGGGTAGTGAAACACAAAATTTGATACCACGCACACAACATTCCCAGACGTCCTCAGCAGACTCGTCCGCCCCTTCACATAAGAAGAACACGTTTAAGAAGCCGCCACTGAAACGAAAACTTCAGCGTGAGGTTAAACCACAAGAACCTGCATCAAGCCAGCTCATGGCTTACATTTTGGCAGAAAAATAAGCTGAGAAACAAGCTAAAAGACTGCAAAAGGAGAAGGAAGTACAAAATCCTATTGATGCTTTTTTGGCCGGTGTAGCACCAGCTCTTTCTCGTAGGCCTCGGGCCTGTAGGTGTGACGTTGGCACGGCCAGTTGTAAGCCCTTGTCTTCTAGTTGGTGTTGGAGAGGGGGGTCAACTGGGCACATGCTGTGGCGAGAGGCAAGCGAAACCATTTGAACGCGTCATTGTAAATCGAGTTAGGATGTCAAAGGGATCGTGTCACACTCCAGCTGTTTGACATAATACTGTAAAATTATATCGCAGATTTTCTGGTGGGGCCAGGCCTCTGTGGCCCTTAAGAACGAGCCGCCCCTGTGTCAAGTACTTCTCGAGATCCAAATCAATATTTTTGCTGATGGAGTTAATACAGCAGGAAGACGTCTAAAACTTTTGAGATAGAAGGATATTGCTTCAAAATTTGGCGGAGTATTTGTAGCCTTTGATTGCAACAAGACGTAGACAAAGGTTCAAGTTGTTTCAGCAATTCCCAATGACCAGCCCTAATAGAGAAGAAAGAATAAAATCTCTAAACATTTCTAAAAAAAAGAATCACATCAGAATTCAGCTCAGCAGCACATACACCGTCTCTTTTTCAGTGAGTGTACTCCACAAGGAGAAAACATTGCATACTGTGTTAATACTAAGGTGATCATATTTTCTAGATTCAAATTCGGGACACATTACAAATTTCGTAACATATATATATTAATTCACACATTATTAGCACTTTGTATGATGAAGGAATGCCATCAGAACAACTGTATTTAATAGTGCAGTGAATATTCTCCAGCAAGTCTGTATTTTCAACAACATGTGAAAAAAGTCTTCACGAGTTTAATATAGAGCCGGCCGCAGTGGCCGAGCAGTCTGCAGCGTGCCAGTCATAGTCTGCATGGCCGCTACAGTCGGGGGTTCGAATACCCCTCGGGCATGGACGTTTGTGTCGTCTTTAGTATAAGGTAGTTCATAAGTAGTTTGCAAGTTTAGGTACTGATGACCCCGCAGTTAAGTCCCTAAGCTTAACAAACATTTGATTTGAACTAATACAGATTTCATAGTTTCTACAGCAAGATGTGTTTTGTCACTTGTCCATATACTATTCATGTGGGGAAAATATCGTTTCAGTAACAGCATTATTTCCGGAAAGGCAGAAGAGAAACTGCACTAGCTTAAGCACAATTGAGAATGGCACATGAATCTGTCCGAAATGAGACATAATATCAATCCATCTTTGATCTGGAAAAGTGGTGTTTGCAGCCTATTCACTGATTTTCTCACTGGTATAATAGTCCAGGACCCTCATGCATAAAAATGGCCTGGATAGGAAAAAATTAGGGGAGAGATGAAACCTCTTGCAGTAGTCTTAGTTTGATGGCCTAGTTAACATACTAAAAGTCCCAGAAGCTCTGGGCTCTTGAGTCGCAGTTATGACGTCATCAATATGGCGGCCTAAGAAACTGTAGAGTAATCTTAGAACGGCTATAAATTCTCACACTTCATGGGGATGGGTCTCTAAAAATAGTTCTCTTCAGCCAGTTTTAAGTCAAGAATCTTCTGCTCCAGACTTCATCTTAAAGGCAATATCTTGCAACTGTGAATCTGGATGTGATCAAAATTGTCGTTGTTGCAGTATTGGTTTACAGTTTTCTGTTTTGTGTGGATGGCAGTGGGTGTAGCAAGTCAAATATTTCCGATTTTGATCAGGATCTGAGCAATGTTCATAGAAACAGTCGTTTCACTATCTTTTGAGAATATTCACATGTACTTGCAAGACTTGAACAAGGTTTTAAGAAATATCTCGTTACAATTCTAATATGCGGTCCGACTAGTGAATAATCACACCTTACAGTAAATAGTTTCAGATAACTCCCTTATTATTAATGATAGGAAAAACATACTACTATTGTTTTAAATCTCTGAGAATGTGTTACATAATTAATTTTAAAAAAAATCATCATTGTGTTGCATAGTTATGCAGTTATTAATAGAGAAACTTTAAAAAAAGGTTGAAAAATGATATTCTTCTGTTTTGTTAGTATAACTCAGAAGAAATGTTATATATACATGTGATATTGCTATATAAACATTTTTCAACTCTTCCTCTGTAATTTGGCGCAAAATGGAACTTTTATGTCAATCCTGAAACTCTTTGCTTCTCCACTGCTGCACTTGGAGATAAATACGTTCTGAATGCTCTCTTGCTGTCGCAGATTTTGGAGGAAGTCGAGCAAGATCTGAGAGGTGATTAGACGTGTTGCCACAGCTTTTAGGACACGCTGATATCAAAGACTTTTTAATGACGTCGTTCCTTTAGGTGCACCATACAATACTAACAGAAACTGCTCTCCTGCTTCAGTTACTTCATTATTGAATATAGAAGTAATTTCCCGTACATTAGGCTGTGTTTAGAGGAGTCAGAATGCTTTCTTCTTTCCTTGGCCAAACAAGGAAGATGTCGTGTCACATCTGCATTCAACATGCAAAAATAACATACCTTGACATAAATCTCCATGTGCTTCTTGGAAATATATAATACGATAAGTCTGATGAAGGGCCTTTTCCCCATAGACGACTTCTGAAAGTAAATAGGCACGTTACCAGGATCCAGTGCAATTAGGAGGAGTAAATCGATATCTGTACCAACCACCGTAGTTGCCTTCTCCTTTGCCATCTGCAGTGCTGTTCCAACAATCAGTTTATCAGTATCAGCCTGTGAGTGCCGCGTCAAAATATTACCAAATTCCAGATGACTTCTTAAACCAGCAATAAATCGTTCCTCCCAGAATTGTTCAGAATTTATTTATTTATTTTATTTATTTATTTATTTTTGCACACTGTGCACATCATATTTTCTGTAAAGTAGATGTCAAGTGACTGACATTTTGCGTGAGGTCGACTGTGCTCTTCGCTTTTGTGCTGGACATGGAATAACCATCAAAACCGTCAACGCAGTTATTACCAAAATGTTTCCTCACATAATTTACGTACAGTCCATATAATTCTTTGTAAGTCGAACATTGTACCCAAACTGATCTTCGCAATAAATATCCACCATCTACAACACAGGCACAAACTTGAGAAGGTGAGGGATACTTGTCACTTGGTATACAATTACCTAATATACCACGCAATACGGAGTTTTGTGTTTTTCTCGTGTAATAATCATCAAACAAGGATGAGGCATGAGTTGTTAGCATTTCTGTATCTCCTCATCAGTTTTTGCAACACAACTTATTCTGAAGAATAGCTGCATGGTGTTAATAGGTGTAACAATGTCTTCGTTGATCTAGACAGCGTTATTCATGTGTGCTAATGTCCGCACCTTGTCACTTTGATGTGAATGAACATCCGTGAATGTTTTCCCTACAATTCGCCCCACTCCAGTTTTTCCGACATTAACTGCATTGTCACAGTTAATGGCGTCACTTGCTATAATACCACTTGACAATGTTATGAGCTCAGAACGATTTGTGAGCGGAGAATGTGAGGCGAAGCACGGCACCACTTTTGAACACGTGCTTGTCGTGATTTCCTTACCTAAACTTGTTGGTTAGAGGAGGTTACTTCTATACCACAAAATTCCTCAAAGTGCTGAATGAGCTCTGAACATACATACATCCCCTGCACCCGTCGAGCCAGGGTACGACTCGTTATCCCACGTCCATGTATCAGGCCACCAGATGATTTGAACAATTTCATCAATACTTGTTCTATCGCCATGTCACTCCAATTACCAGCCCACTTTTTGTCGGTATGTCTAATCGCAAACTGTCCTGTGGTGACACATTTTTGGAACTCTTGTCGTCAGCCTGTCTTCAAGTGTTGACATCTGTTGTCTGTATAAATGCGCACACTTTGCGTATGCAGGGTGGCCAGCTGTATGTACATTTCTACGTGCAATCCCCAATCACCTGTGCGTCCAGCACGGGCTAAAAGCCTTATTATGCTACCTTGCTCATACTACTGCACCCACAATTTGGCAGTCCGATTGCTAGATGTTGCTTCCTTGATAAAATTCTGTTACTTCTCCATAGATGTGATTATCGTGGGCACGTTGGGGAAATCTTCAATACCTTGAACGTTGTCTAATGTGGCAGTATGTAATGCTTGCAGATTTGCAGAGGTAGTTTTATCACTATCTAGATTCTGCATGAAATCAAGTCCGACCTGAGTGATAAAATGAGCTCTTAAGGAGCGAGCAAATGAATGTCCAGTTAGCATTTTCTCAATGCTGTTAGAGGCGTACATAATGGACAATAAATCTCTAAGTCGGCTTCCACCCATGATGAATCCATTTGCGCATATTAATGACATAAGTGTGTGGAATCCGCCAAGTCTGACTACAGCATTTGGCAGTTCTTCTATTTTCTCTTTCGGCCACAATTTGTGTAGCCTCTGAAAACAAAGGTTGATCAAATGTGACAATTCGGGGGTTTTGCTGCAGACATTTACACTCATCTACTGCATATAATGAAACACTGTAGATGTTATCCATACTAGTTGGCTTTAGACTGAGAAACGGGAGTCTGACTAGTGAACAGTTCCACCTTTCGGTAAACAAGTTCTTATAACTCCCTTATTATTAATGGTAGGAAAAACATATCGGTATTATTTTAAAGCTTTAAGAATGTGCTACATGATTAATGAAAAGAAATATTCAGTTTGCTCCATAATTACCCAGTTATTCATAGAGAAACTCCAAAAAATGTTTGAATAAATGATATTTTCTCCTTTTCGATTAATATAACTCAGAAGAAATGTTATGTACATGTGATATACTTCTACATAAAAATTTTTCACCCCTTCCTCTGTAATTTGGTGCAAAAAGGACCTTTTTATGTTAATTCTGTCATTTCTGTGGGAATTTATATCCGTTCAAAAATTATAGCACATATATTTAGGTTTGCTATATTGATGATGTGATAAGCATGATTCCACAGCCCGGAGCTTCGGGGACTTTCAGTATGTTAACTAGGTCACCAAACTGAGACTATTGCAAAAAGTTTCATCTCTCTCCTAATTTTTTCCTATCCAATGCATAAATGTCCTGGACTATAATCTGTGCAAGTATGCTCAGTGGAAACAATTTGAAATGGTTTCAACAGTTTGTGATAAGTACCTTAAGTCTAACGAACCTTTTGTCAAACAGTTTCTATCATAATTAAAACTAATAACGAAATAGATCGATAAATGTAAAATAAATTTCTAAATCAGAACATAATTGCTAAATCCGGGAAAAATAGGTGTACCGAATTACCTCTGAAAAAATTCGGGACAGACACACAAAAATCGTGATTGTCACGAAAAAATCGGTACGGTTGGTCACCTCAGTTAATGCACACATACAATACCAATCAATGGCAATAACTAAGAGCATCAATCGAAGTAATCGTTTAAGATAAGCAGTTTATCATAAATATCTACTACAATTGCCTGTATAATCTACTAAAAGAAAAATATTTAACTAGTTTTTTCTAGTATGTTTTTAATTTGAGTAAAAAATAATTGAATCATTTAGGGCTGGGCTTGGGCACAGACAAATATATACAGATGGGAAACCTCTGTAAGGGCCCGGTCCTACGCTCAGGGGTGCGGGGCGGGGGGAGCTGAAGCAGTTCCGTAAGATGTCCCATGATGGCGCTGCGGTCAGAAGCAGCCCTTTAAACAGGCGAGAGCAGGCGGCAGGTAGCGGCTGCCCCCACCACCACCTCCCCTCAAACGCCGGCACGTCGGACACAGCCGTGGCCTCGTGGCAGGCGGCACGAGCTCTCCCCTCAGTGTCCCCTCCACGCTACCCTCTGATGTGCGAGAGGCACCCTCAGAAGCGCCTCTAGTGTGGTCTACCGGTACTAAGCCAGGGAACTGCCTGACACCTGCTAGCATCTTACGGAACTACGAGGGGAGCGTAGGACAGTGGTTTAGGGGTGGCTGCTCCTCTGTATATGTTACTCTGTGGCTTGGGCCCCCATTTGCACTGGGCCCTGGACCCATGGGTCCATCCAGCTCCACCCTTGTGGGGGCCATGCTGAGGCTTCATGTCACGAATTGCGCAACCACTCCCGCTGAAAGTTAAAGAGTCCTCCCTCAGGCATTTGTGTGAATCTTGTCAATAGCATAAGTTAGCTTAAGTCTAGGAACCGAGGACCTAAGCAGTTTGGTACATTAGTTATACAAACTGTGAACTATAATATAAAAGAAAGTGTTGAGTCTGTATGTAATTCAGAACAGAAGTGGCTCTATTCCATACCAACTACTTAAGAGAAAGCCATTACTTAATAAAAACAATGAAAACTTCTCATTAAATAGGAACCTTGAGTTCAAATAAATAATTCGAATGAATGACGTTCCAAGAAATCACAGTTTCCCCCAGGTTCTTGTGCGGTGAGAACAAACGATTGGAAGAGTTCAGGTTTCTTTGCATTTCATTCGAGTTATTATTGTCTATTGCACATGAACGGATTTACGCCAAGAATTATCTGCCAAGCATCGTGTTAATACATCTACATGAAGCAGTACATAGTTCTAGATAATCATGCTTGTGGCGTTGCTGCATAGGTGTACACCTTGACAGATCGATAGAGACCTTGCCAGAAATACCTGCACCTGATTCTGTCTAGGGTCTTCACGAATCCCAGATAACTGGATATAGGAGCATCATGGAAATACTTGAGAATAGCTTGTTGGAGATGAACTGGAAAGACCAGTAACCCTTTTGGGCCCAGTGGATCTTAGTTGCTCTTATACAATGTCCCGTTTACAAGTTGAAACTCTCCTTCGATAGGTTCTCCTTTCTCCAAGCCCCTATGGTTCGTAATAATGCTGGATCTTCCCTCTCTTCAGCTGTAATGTCACGTAAATCAGTGATGGCGGAAATTTCACCCATGCTGTTGTGTTCCACTAATGGATTCCTTGAAAGGCAGTTGGCGTCCTTATGTTTGCACCCGTTTTTGAATATCACAGTGACTTCGTACTCTTGGAGTCTTGCTAGTCCACCTGATGGATCTTTCAAACTAGTCAGCCAATATAAAGAATGGTGGTCTGTCGCGACGGTGAAATACGGCCGGAACTTGTTGATAGCCCCAATAATGGTGAGACACTCCTTCTCAGTTGTAGAGTAGCTTATATCGGACTTTGAGAGAGCTCTTTATGCATAGGCTATCACCTTTTCAGCACCTTCCTGAATTTGTACGAGTAGTACACCAATTCCATAACCGCTAGCTTCAGTGGAAAGTTTGGTTGCCGCATTCTCGTTGCGTGGAAGTTAGAGCCTCCTTAAGTGCACAAAAAAGCTCTTTCTTTCGTCTTGTCCCAGTAATTACTCCGTGTGTCCCTGCAGAAGTTCTTGCAATGGACGTGCCCTGTTACAAAACCCTTTTATGAAAGGCCGAGCACAACTCGAGAAACCTTCTCACATCACGAATGTGCTGAGGAGTTGGAAATTCTGTGACTACCCTTACTTTACCTGGATCAGGTCGGACACCATCTTCGTTGACAAGGTGCCCCAGGATTTCTATTCCTTTGGTGACGAAGAGGCACTTCTTTGGGTTGAGGCAGGAGTCCTGCAGGCTGAAAACACTTCGACACAGTTGACAGGTGGCTTAGATGTTCCGCAAATGTCCTTGAGAAAAAGACAATGTCATCTAGATAACAAAGACATGTCATCCATTTAAGATGTCACTTTAAGTTGTCCATCATGCATTCGAATGTGGCCGGAGCATTATATAGCCCAAATGGCGTGACTTTGAATTCATAGACGCCATAAGGTGCAACAGAAGCAGTCTTCTCCTGTCAGCTTCATCAAGCACGATTTGCCAGAAACCTGTCGGCATGTCCATGGTTGAGATGTAGGTAAGCTCCTATGAAGCAGTCTAAGGTGTTGTCAATGTGTGGCAATGGGTAGACATTTTTCTATGCAAATTTGTTCAGCCGCCGATAGTCAACACAGAAACGCCATGTGCCATCCTTCTGCTTCATGAGGACCACCAGAAACGACTAAGGACTCTCTGCAGGTTGAATAATGTCATAATGCAACATTTTCTCCACTTCTTCCCAAATTATCCGTCTGTCAGCTGGCGACACACTATATGAACTCTGGCTAAATGGTGGATGATCACTAGTATTGATACGGTGTTTTATCATGGGCTGTTTCACCTGATTCTTCTCCTGCACTGCCTTGAATGTACTTGAAAATTGGTGTAGTATGGCTAACACCTGTTGACGTTGTTCCTGGGTCAGACCGGGCCCTATGTGCAATTCCATAGTAGTTTCCTCTGGTGCGTTGTCAGCAGAAACAGCAGACTATAAGACTATGTCGATACTATTGAGATCACTGTCCTGTATGAGTTGCGATCGCTCATGAAAATTAGTGGTCCAAAGCTCTCCTTGACCACCTGTAATGCTTATGATAGTCGCTGGTATGTAGAGTTCCTTCGTTATACAGTTTAGCTTTTTGCAATCGAGAAGCACTTTACAGCTCAGCCTGTCATCTTGGCAGCTGACTGGGACTCTTCTCATTCTTAACATCGAGATCTCAACATTCTCAACAGCAAACAATCCCTCCAGGTCGTACTTATTATGCATACTTGGTGGATCAGCTTCCTCAGTTTGTAGCTCAGATTTTCCACAATGACAGCCTGTGATGCCTGAAGGAAGTCCCATCTGAGGATGGTGTTATGGCACATTCTGTTAAAACAAATTCAAATGACTGCGTCCTGTTGTTGATAGTTATTCTTGCAACACATGTTCCTGCCAGTAGGACGTATTTTCCATTTGCGACATTCAGCACTGTTGCTCTTGTATCACAGAACATTGTCTTCTGTAGTTTCTGGGGGTAGTTATTTGACAATACAGAGAAGGAAGCTACTGAATCGACTAGAGATCGGGCAGGTTGGCCGTCGATGATGATGTCAATGAGCTTTCCCGACATCTTAGTGACTGTTGTCCATGGAGGATTTTCATCTAGGCGGCCTCACCTCTTTAGATGGTAACCTCACCTAGTTTTCCTGAGCACAGCAGCTAGTTGAGCAGTTGGTATCTCTGTAAGGTGATGGTGAACTGCAGCAGCATGTTGGAGAGCCACCACGTCCAGGATACGGCGACAGGCTTCTCCCCATAGGTCGACGGTAATCATCTCCAGTTGACTACTATTGAAAAGACTGCTCCAATGGTTGGCGTCTTGCAGCATAATAATTGTTAAATACTCGTCTTCTCTCCCTACAGTATCATACGACATATACAGGGCGCCCACAGTGAAAACAAAATGGCCTGTTGACTTCTGTTCTCCAGATATCTGTCCTCCGGTGAGGTGTCATAGTTGCTGAAAGAGGCTGCCATAGCAGGGCGAGGCCATTCTTCACGTCGGGTGCGACTGGCGGGGCTGAGAGGCGCTAATGTTTGAAATACCTCTTCCTCAGCAGCATCAGCTCCCTCGTGTCATACAGAACTGACATCCATGGCCATAATCTGGTGCTCGCTTGGTCCAACAGTCCAAGCTGCCATGAACTATTGCAATTCTTCCCTCACAATTTGTCGTATGAGAGAAGCAAACTCATGCTCGTCTTCCACAATGGCCAGAGGGACTACATTTGGGAGTTTGTAGTACTTCTTTTGTCCAACCCTCCTCTGTTCCATCTCTTCTATTTTCTGGCACCAGTATATAAAGTCTTGTGTTGTTGAAACGTCTTTTAAGAGAAGAGCTCGATACATGTATTCTGCAATGACCATCAGGTGTGAACTTTTATCGGCCTGTCATATCTGTGTTAACTAAGTGGCATAGGGGCAAAAGATCCTGTATATACAACTGTGTTGACTCACCATGTCATTGGGCCCTATTCTTCAATTGCTCTTCTGATAAACAGGGTTGTTCCTGGCTGTCTCCAAACATCTTATTAAATTTGGTATGGAATTTTTCCCAGCTACTGAGCTTGTCCTCTTTGTTTTCAAACCACTGCTGGGCTGTCCCATCCAGGTAGAAATACACGTTCGCCAAGCACATCGTGTGATCTCACCTATTATACTTCACGACTCAGTCGAATCCCTTCAGCCATCTGTTTGGGTCCTGTCCAGCGTCTCTTGAGAACATTAATAGGCGTCTATTGAGTAGCTAGCTTATCACTGTTTTTGTATCTATGGGTCTTTTGGTGACACGAACCTTCAGAAGCATATAGTAAGTGTATCCTTCGTATTCCGGTTCTTGTCCATGTAGGCAACTGCTCTTACACTTTCTAATCGGAGTCCCGGTGATGCAGATGTTTTGCAGGATACTCGGCGCCTCCACCAAAAAGTGTCAAGTGCATATGGACGGGAATTCGAAGGCTGGTCATTAACAGAGCACAACACTTTACATTTAGAGCAGTTTTAATGCTTACACAAGCATACACACAAAACAGACTGCCTCCTGAAGGAGTACTCCACTATTTATATGTAGAAAGAATTTTCTGGAACTGACAAGTACATCAATCATAAGAAACATGTAGAACATCCTACAAATAATAAATACAAAGAAATAAATTATGTTTTCCAATGGCAAGATTTGAACTGGGGACCTACAGCACAGCAATCTGCGATGCTAAACACAGCGCAACGCATTCTGTGGGAAGACTCGTGGCAATATCATGTGGAACAAATTGAGAATTATATCAGAATGTGAGATGGAGTCAGAATCAAACTGCAGTAGCCTATTACAAACAATATTGTAAGGTTCTGAAAAAAGTCATTAAGAAGACAAAAATGATAGCCAATTCTCAGGGTAGAATCAAAACCATATGGTCACTGTGAAGGAAGTATCTGGTCAGCAGCACAGAGTTGAGGATATAAAATCAGTGTGTAATGGAAATTTTTTGTTATTGATATGTCAGATATATGTGTAGTATTTAATAATTAATTTCTGAATATATCAGTTGAATTAAACAGAACCTTGGCTCCTACAGGTAATCATATAAACCTTCTAGAGAATAGCATTCCGAGACTGTTACCTGAAGTAATCCTCCATTTAGCTGACAAGGGAGAGATTGAGCCAATAATTAAATAACTAAAGACTAAGGATTCTTAAGGATATGCTGGGGTATCTAGCAGTATACGAAAATATTGTTTCACCATTGTTAATCCAGTACTTAAACATATTTGTATTTTTTCCTTTCGGAATTGTCAGTTTCATGACAGAAACTATTTCTATGGCATCAGCTTTTGCTAAAATTATTAAAAAGGCTGTTTATTCAAGGTTAATTGATCATTTCAGTTCACATAATCTGCTGTCAATTGTACAGTTTGGTTTCGGAAGTGGTTTAACAACCAAAAATGCTGTATTCTCTTTTCACTCTTAGGCACTTCAAGGATTAAAAAAACAATAAAAATAAATGAATAAAAAACTAAAAAAAACTGCAATCACGAGGTGTATTCTTCGATTTAACAAAAGCATTTGATTGTGTTCATCAAAAGATATTGTTGCAGAAGTTGGAATGTTATGGAGTAAGGGGAGTGGTTCACGATTGGTTCACTCTTACTTCAATAACAGTCAGCAGAAGGCAATTCTCTGCAGTATTGGAAATGGCTGTTTTATACATTCACAATGGGGTACAGTTTAGTGAGGGGTGCCCAGGGTTCTATTTTGGGGCCACCATTGTTTCTCATTTATGTAAATGACTAGCAACCGGCCCGCTTTGCATGGGTGGAATTTATACCCTATATTTATAAAAACCACCACCACAATGGTGACAACAAGGAATAAAGAAAGAGCAGCAGCAGATGTAAAGAATGATGAGGAAATAGTAAATAGGATAGACAATTTTAAGTATATGGGAAGTGTGATCGAAAAAAGTGGGAGGAATGATATGGAGAGCAGTGAAAGAGAAAAGCAAGCCCACAGGTTCATGCAAAGTGTGTGAAGTCTCGTGTGAAGCAAAGACATACCTCAGAAGAGTAAGCAGGTGATAAACCGACAGTATTATGCTCCAGTACTCGCGTATGCATGGGTTATGAAGAAAAGGCAGGTGACCAGAATACAGGCGTGTGAAATGAAATTCCATAGAAGCAGGATTGGAGTAACCAGAATAGATAGAATGAGAAAAGAGAAGGTGAAGGAAATGGTGTAGGAGAGATACCTCTACTAGAGACCATAGAGCAGTCAAGACTGAGATGGTACGGACATGCTATACTATGTTTCAAACAGACCCAGCCAGAGGCTAGTGGATGATGATGACAATCTATAAAATCTATGTGTGTGTGTGTGTGTGTGTGTGTGTGTGTGTGTGTGTGTGTATTTTATTCATTACTATCGTCTTTGTAACATGATTTAGCACAATGCATACAATGCTTATAGAATCTTCAGGATGTTTAATCTATATTTACATACTAATATCATGATGAAAAATACGTTACAAATTTTACATTCTGATTGTATGAATGTCGTTGACTGGAGATCAAATCTAACATAATATAAAGAGAATAACTGATAAGGTTACCATGGCGTAGAAGGTACAGGCATGGAAAACACTTTGTTCATTTTAATTTGCATAATATCGAAACAGATATTGACTGGAAGAGTGTGAAAGTGTTAAATGAAAATGTTAAGAAACGTTCAACGAAAGCAGTTACAATTGAAGTGATATTATTTTTTAGACTCGCATTACAATTATTACAGTACATTTCATCTTTCAGTAAGCCCTTCATATTCAAAAAATAATGTGAAACAGTTCTGTTGCCAAACAATAGCCTAGAATGCTCTGAAAACTGACAGTATGCTTGAATAATGGAATGGTGTGTTATAGTATGGTAGCGTCCTTTTAAGAGCAATGCAGTAGACACAACCCTTGATAAGGGAGGTGGGGATGCAGGCTGTATCTACATTCAAACATGAGAACCTTCATATCACAGAGTCTATGACCCAATCACTTACCCACTATCACGTGCGCCTGTTGTGTACTCAGTGACAGTATATCTATAAAAGTGTAGTTGTGTTTTAATCATCAATACGCATACAGTTGTCATCGCAAAATATTTTCAGTGGTAAAAAATAATAATAATAATAATAAAAAAACAGTTATTGCTACTCCAGCTGAGAGAGAATATATGAGACTGTGGAGTGTTACTGGGTGCTGTCATAATTCATAAACTTATCTCTTCAGTGCAAATATTCATCACGAACAGTCATGGAAGTCATGCTTGTGCTCCAATGGCAGTTCACACTTTCTCCACTAAGGAGTCTACTGTCATTACAAATCCTAGATGTGAACATTTATGTATATGTTAATAAATATCTTGATCCAATTGCTACCAAACTTCACAGGATGACCCATTGGGCTAATCTGAAAATTTCATCAAATCTGCTCCAGCTGTCTTGGAGTCTATATGGAACACACATTCATGTATACATTTTTATAAGTAAGATATGCCGTCTACCATAACAACTAATTCTAAGATATTTCTGTTTGCTCATGACACAAGCTCGGTAGTGAAGGGTGCTGTTGGTAGTATTGAAGCAGTATCAAATAACGCATTTAAAGAATTACATTTATGTCTTGTAGGAAATGAATTGGTGCTAAATCACAGTAAGACTCGGGTTTTACAGTTTCTAACACACAATTCAACAAAAACTGATATTTCAGTTACAAAGAATGGGCACATGGTAAGTGAGACTGAACAGTTCAAATTTCTAAGTGTTCAATGGATAGAAAGCAGTCACCGGGGTTGGAAAAGTTATTTTTTTAAAAGTAACTAAGTTACAGTTAAAGTTACTTCCCTGTAAGGTAACTTAGTTACAGTTACAGTTACTTTCGATGTTTAGTAACTGTATCAGTTACAAGTATCTTTACAGTTATTTTTAAAAATTGTAATTGTAACTCATTTGTAAATCCATACTGAACATTGAACATGTAGAAAGGAAATACGCTTTAATGTCAGTCAATAATTAAATACATTAGTACATACATAATTAATAATAACACAAATAAATTGTGCACAGCATCTTCTATCTCAATTGCACTGTTTGTTCATTTTCAACAAAAGTTGTTTCTCAAAAGTTCTATCTCATGAAAGATCCATTTCATGTTGTTCATTGTTTGTCTCTCCATGAAAACTGCTGACTTTATTGTCTATTGTACATTCTTATCATCTGCTATGCTGAAATGGTAGCAGTCGGCAAACATTTCAGACAATGTATCTGCATCGAGAGCTACGCTATGACAGGTGAAGAAGAAGAATTAGTGATACAAGGCACTGCGTTAATAGTAGGCTACTTGACAAAATAAGCAGATGAAGAAGATGTCGTCGGAGGAGGAGGACAAAATATATACTATAGAAGATGTGATGCGAATGACATGCTGCTGCTTGGTCTAAGCCATCATGCTATGGACTGAGTGGTCACACCAGCCGGAAGTTAGAGTCCTCCGTCGGGCATGGGTGTGTCTGTTGTCAAATGTTCAGATGTTTGTAAATCTATCGGACCAAACTGCGTGGTCATCAGTCCGTAGCTTACAAACTACTTAAACCTAGGTAAACTAACCTAAGGACAACACACACACCCATGCCCCAGGGAGGACTCGAACCTCCACGGCGAGCAACCGCGCACTCCGCAGCGCGACCGCTCGGCTATTCCATGTCTGTTGTCCTTAGTGTACGTTAATTTAATTACTTTGTAAATCTAGGGACTGATGACCATAGAAGATTGGTCCAACAGGTTTACAAACATTTTAATTTGAATAACACTCTGTGCAAGATGAATTTGGAAGAAGTTTCTGGTTTTTGTATCTTCACCAAGATGTTGCCATCAGATTTTGAAATTATAATGAATATCACAGGGTCAGTTGTTTCAAAGAAAGGCACAAAGTTCAAGAAAAATAACTCCTGTGAAGAGAAGACTTCCTGTTACTCTTTGTTTTTCGGAAACTGGAAGTGTCTATAAAGTCCTTGCATATTTATTCCACATTTCAAAGCCAGTCATATGTCATTACTGCCCCCACAGTTCATAAAGCTTTGGAAGATGGCTTATGTAAACATAATTGAATTATATTACTAGTACTGAAACATGTATTTAATTGATCATATATTTACGTTTTTGCATTATTCCAAATCATCATTTTCAATAAAGGGAACTTCTTTAGCCTCAAAGTCACTCAGACTACAAATGAATTTGACAAGGTGACAAGGAATCTGCTGCTGATGATACGCTTTTCACATCCACTTTTAGTACACACTGCTGCCTCTTACTTACATTCATTTCTGCTTCATTAAAAGCGCTGGAAAAACAAAATGTTGTCATCGCTCTTTTATAGGCCGCAAACTAACATACCTTGATGACGAATCATTTTCCAAAATAAGATAATGAATTTTGTTGTTATTGTTGTGAAATGAGAGACATAGTTGTTTTATCTACTTCACTTTTGGCTGGTGCAAACAATATAGCAATTTTCTGTAGGGAATCATGGTTCGTTTAATATTTTTATGACGTTGAAGATTCCACAGGCACTCTTCTGCCTATTGGGTGACAAGTTCATAAATGTTGCTTCTTGTCTAGTTCATTTTGTGAAGGAACATACGAAAAGACAACATGTAACCTAATAGATTCATAGAGCAAAAGTGCTTCAAAGGAGCATTTAGTGCTAGCAAGCCATGGACATTGTTTGTTTAGTGACAGTGGAATAGAACGCAGGTTTTGTGTTTGTTGTGGCGGCGCCTCGCTCGAATCGCCTGCCGCCACATACGGCGCTGCCTCAGCCGCAACTAGCGCCACCTAGGCGACAAGTGTACCATTCATATCTCACGTGATTCAATAAAGTACTTTTGAGATAATACACAAAATGGCGACGAGTTAAGGGATATTCTATGATACCCGCGTCAGTGAAAAGTGCTATCAGGGCCACTATGGAACCAATACTAGCTCAGTTGATGGAACAGCTCAAGACGCAAAACACAGCACTTCAACAGCTGCTCGTCTCATTCCAGTCCACTCGACAGTCGGCACTGCACGTGCCAACGTTTCCTCCATATGACGAGACTGCAGAAGATTGGTGCGAGTATGAAGAGCGTCTTCGCCAACACTTCCATGCATTCGGCGTTGACGATCAACATTTATGTAAGTCTCTTTTTTGTCTTGGATTTCCCCCAAGTTGTATCGTCTTCTGACACAGCTAGTGCCGTTGAAAGAACCTTCAGCGCTATCTTTTGACGAAATGTGCGCTTCCCTCTCGTCTTTTTATCAAAAGCAGGACCATGTAGTTGCGTCGCGAGTGGCGTTCTATCAATGCAAAAAGAAACCGGACCAGTCCTACAGGGCATGGGCGCCTGAATTGCAGGGCCTTAGCAGAAAATGTCACTTTGTAACGGACAAACACAGAGAATCATATGCACACCATACGGTTATGGATGCCATTCTTCATTCCGCGCCAGATAGAGACGTCCGGCAAAGGGCTCTTCAGTAGGATAACCCTTCTTTAGACGAGGTGTTGCACATCGCTCAATCATTTGAAATTACTAAAGCAGCGGGTGCACAAATCGAGTATTGGGGCGATGTTTGTGACGTTCATCTTGATAAGACATGTTGACGTTTCGCGTGGTGGAGATGAAGTTGCAGCAATACGCACGCAGCCTTCCCGTAAACGGGCCAGACAGAGCCGCACTCACGGTAAACAAGGAAATATACAGTCTACGTTACCCTCTTGCCCGCATTGTTTTTCACAACATGCTAGAGATGACTGCCCACAACGCTGGGCAACTTGTCACAGTTGTAAAAAGCTAGGACATATATCTTCTGTGTGCAAATCGAAGCTAGTACAAGTAGTTCAGGAGAATGAGCAAGACGACTCTTCTATTCTTTATGTCAACACTACTTTAGCTGCTTCTAACAAACTTTACATTGAAGTCACAATTTTGGGAAAGCAAATTCGCATGCAGTTAGACACTGGATCGGCGGCCACTCTTATCACGTCAGACACGGACGTCATGCTAGGTTCACCCCCTTTGAACCCTATCTCGCGCAAATTACGCACCTACAACAAGCAGCCAATTTTGCTGCTGGGGCAGATGGAATTAGATGTGTCTTACAAATCAGTAACCAGAACGCTTACCGTTTTTGTGGTTGACAATACTGGGTCGGAAAACTTATTTGGATACGATGCCTTTCGACTGTTTGGTTTCTCTGTTGATGATACTGTTAATGTCGTCTCAGAAGAAATACCTTACTCCAATTTAGAATCTTTGTTCATGGAATTCAAACATCTTTCCTCGCCAGGCGTAGGACGCGCCAACAACTTTGAAGCCCACATAACTCTCAAAAACAAGGCAAGGCCGAGATTCTTCCGCGCACGTCCACTTCCAGTAGCCTTGCGCGATGACGTAAAAAAGGAATTGGACAGGCTCAGTGTCTCAGGCGTCCTATTGCCCATTACAGCAAGTGAGTGGGCGGCACCACTTGTTGTACGCAAGCCAAATGGTTCTCTCCGCCTCTGCGCTGATTTCAAGACATCCGTCAATTCACAATGTTTAGTTGACACCTACCCTATGCCTCGACTGGAGGAAATGTTTGCGAAACTAGCAGGAGGTCAATATTTTTCGAAAATAGACTTATCTGAGGCTTATCACCAGCTGCCTTTGGGCGAACCTTCTCGTCAGATTCTTGTTATAAACACACCATTCGGTCTTTTTCAATATCAACGTCTCCCCTTCGGCCTGGCAAGCTCCCGGCCATTTTGAAACGTTTCCTAGAGCAAATATTGATCAACATACCGGGGTGTGTAAATTACCAGGACGACATTGTAATCACCAGTAAAACAACCAAGGAACATCTTGCAAATTTACGACAACTCTTTTCGGTTTTACAGACTGCTGGTGCAACCTACAAAAATCAGTTTTTTCAACCCTCAGTGGTTTATCTAGGGTTCAAGCTTTCCCGTGAGGGGATACTCCCACTCCGCGAGTATGTGGCGGCCATAGAGGCGCTCCCAAGACCTCAAAATGTTAAAGAGTTGCAAGCCTTCCTGGGTGCAATTGCCTACTATCATACATTCATACCGTCTGTGGCCGAGGTGGCCCATCCACTCCATAGGCTCCTCCGCAAAAATGTCTCGTATCATTGTACAGGGGAATGTGAAACGGCGTTTCGCCGTCTGAAAACTCTTCTGCTTCAGGCTCCATGCCTAGCTACATACACGCCCGGACAGTTGCTTGTTCTTACTAAAGTTGCCTCACAACACGGCATCGGAGCAGTACTAGCCCACCAATACCAGGATGGTTCAGAACGTCCCATAGCCTATGCGTCCAAAACACTCAATCCTTCTCAACAGAATTATTCACAAATTGAAAAGGAGGCACTGGCTATAGTGTATGCCCTACGCAAATTTAGTGTTTTCTTGTATGTCACAAAGTTTCACCTAATCACGGACCATAAACCCCTGGTTTCACTCTTCAGCTTCTGCTTCTTTACCTGACAAGGCCGCACATCGACTGCAAAGATGGGCCTTGTACCTCTCTCGCTTTAATTACGAGATCCACTTTCGCCCCACCACACAACATGCCAATGCAGATGTATTACCCCGCCTTTGATAAGGATGAACTTCTCTGCTTCCACATTTATGAAGCAGAACAACTCGCGGTGGACGGATTTCCAATCACGGGGGAACGGCTAGCTGCAGCCACGGCTGCGGATCCAGTGATGCGACAAGTTCTCCAGCACATAAGGGATGGGTGGCCTGACCATCCATCCAAGAAGGCGTCAGATCCACTTAGGAATTACTTCTCACTGCGACTCCGACTCACATCTCGCAACGGTGTGGTTCTCCTTTCTACAGAAGAGGCTACACCGAGAGTAGTCATCCCTCACAGCCTACAGAATGAAGTACTGAAACTATTACACCAAGGACAATAGGAAATCTCACGAACAA
Organism: Locusta migratoria; assembly: GCA_026315105.1. Lineage (NCBI taxonomy): Eukaryota > Metazoa > Arthropoda > Insecta > Orthoptera > Acrididae > Locusta > Locusta migratoria. Next base: position 272,227,938 of record CM048755.1, read on the forward strand.
AAGTGCTTGCCAGGCGTCACGTGTACTGGCCGGGCATCGACGCCGACATCACTCACATGGTGGTGAGCTATGAGGTATGCGCCGCCCAGGCTCCTGCCCCTAAACCGTCAACAGTTCCTTGGCCGTCGCCCATGCATCCGTGGGAACGTGTTCATAATGACTTTGCCGGGCACTTTCTCGGCAACTATTGGTTACTGGTAGTCGACTCTTATTCTAACTTCCCATTTGTCTCCAGATTATCCTCTCCCATTTCCTTGGTTCTTCCTTTCCTAACCTTTGCTTCTGTCTTTCTCTCCTTGCTGTACTTTCCTAGACTTCCTCTTCTCCTCATTGGCCTCCCTTCGGCATTTGAGACACTTCTTTCTCTTCACTTCCTCTATTCTTCTTCTTTCCTCCCTGTGTGTGTTTGAAGGCCGACCCACGCATTATCATGCATAGCAGGTTTTGGGGTAACACGTAATTCCCCACCCCGGGTAGACAAGTAGGGAATGTACGTACCCTCTGGTAAAGTCCAGGCCCAGGGAGGGGTGATTACCCGAGCTGGTACCTTCCGAACATGCCGATTGGTCCCCTCCGTCTGTTCTCGGGAGGTGTGAACAATTACCTAAGGCGGGTAAGCCCTCAGAGGGGGTCCCCACTAGGAAGGAGCACGCCATCGGAGACGCCGGTAATCATGGGGGACACTTCCGCAATGACTTCCTTTTCTTCTACTGTGACTTTGACCCAAAAAAGAAAGATCGATTCACCTCAGCATAAGAAAACTTTGCCTAATTTTCCGAAATTCCTAGTTGTTGCGACGGGGCGGAACATGCTTTTCCCTCTTTCTGGTGGAAAAATGTTTTGTGGTCGTTTAGGGGATGATATTAAATGATTCCCGCTTTGGTGCTGTTCCGTCCACGTGCGCCTTAATACATTTTTTCAATTGATAAACAAAAGTACATACCAATTATACAGACTTATGGGCGTACAGGGCGAGTTGCGAAAAAATAATGTTCATCACACAGATGTTGTTTTAAATACGTTTAATTTTTCTATGCACGTGTTTAAATTTATAAAGATGTTTTTTGTGACTCGAGCCCCCACGCAACTTCGCACTTTGACCCACACACCGGAATCATTTAACTCAAAAGGCATACGAAAAAACGGTACTTCAGCCGCGAAAAGCTATCTCACGTTTTTACAGAAAATGCCGCGACGAGCAACCACGCTCCGCCGTCCTCGGCAGTCCACGCAACTCTCCCCTTCCCCCGCGCGACTCGGCTTCCGTTTTTCCAGCCCCACGGAAAAACCCCTACGTCACAAACTTCCCGAAGCTTGTATTTCCCGCGCGCGTTCGCGCGCGCGCGCGCGATTTAAATGTGCCGATGTGTGTGGCTCTATAAAATACAAGTGTGCGGCATCAGCCTGCGGGCACTGTCATGTCATAATACCCCCACTTGCGACTTCCAAACATAGTGTAGGATGTCGCAAGTAGCACCAAAACATAACACAAATATACCCCTCAAACAAAAATAAGAAAATACAATACAAAAAAATCTTACAACTAGAGACAAAAATTAAATTTTGTGAAATTGTACATATTTAAAGTTTGTATATGTGACACATATCAACAAGAACATACAATAAAAAAAAATCACTAATATTCATGGATATGCCCCATGTCTGTCTCATTATGGAATGAATACCATCGTTTTTAATATAAACTTCCCGTTGCACTGTTTCACTTTCAACATCCCTTGTGTTGCACTTCAGTTTATGGGCACTGGTCCTTACACTTCTTTTTTTTTTTTTTTTTTCAGTTTGTAAGCCGGTGCAGTTCAGGCTACTGGCAATGATTTTAGCTCTCTTGTCCTCTCAGCTGGCATGAAAGCAATGAAAGGGAGATAGAGAGAAAACAAAAAAGAATACAAATGATTTTTCTTTTGGCAAATATATATATTATACCAGGGATCCATCAGATTCACACCCCACCCTTCTGCTATCCAGATTTAGCACAATCAAAACAGAATTTCATGACAGAACTTCATACAGTTACACAGAAAAGTCGAAGTCATTGTTCTTTTATTTTATATCCCTCAGGCCGCTCCAATGAAAATAAACTCAAGATGAGGCATGGTTATTGTTATTTGTATGTGGGTTTAGAGATTGTAATCTAATACTGTAGCCAAATTCCCGTCTCACAAAATGAACTCTTAAGAAAACTTTGTTTTTGTACTTCTGACAAACTATTCAATTAATTTAATTATCTTTCATATCAGAAAATATAGATATTATTTTGTTTTTATAATCTTACATCCCTTCTGCAAATTGCGAGACTTTGACATGATACACACAGAATTTCCTACTTACACACAACATGATCCTTTGGATACACAATATCCCTATATAAACATTTCTCTACCCCCAATGCACCAAAAAAATATATATGTATATATATTTTTAACTTTGTGCATTTCCACATTATTATCACCTATTCCAAACTACCATATTTAAAACTAATTGCACTGTCTAATCCTAATCTGGGACTAATTAGAAAAACGACATCCACAGGTCTAGTGTCAACATGTAAAACTCAAAATCTTCAGTTCACGTGTGTACTTTATAACATAATCTACTCCTTTATGTACATATTTTCACCACATCTGAATTTTAAACCCTGTCCTTACTGCTTCACATAAATTAATCACAGATATATAATAAAGTTACAAAAATAAATTTACACAAATCCTTACCCTACTATATACACTGATCACACTCTGAGACTGCCTTACCCCATACCTTTCCTCACAATACTAGGCTCATGTGGTTTTACCCTTACTGAATATTTAAATTTTTTTTTGGAAAATACATTCTTATTGTCTGTCAGTAAATAATACAGCTCTCCCTTTGCACGGTCATCAATTCCCTTAGTGTTGTTTACCTTCCTACGTATCTCTTCCTCAACCTCCGCCTCATGCATTGTACATTTGGCTATGTGCAGACATGCCACTAAATCCTTATCATTACTTGCACTTCTAAATTTAACCCTTTTCATGCATCCTCCAGAATGTAGTTCCAGCACCTGATCCTTACAATCAATTTAAGCCCCATTTTTACACAGGAAATCATTGCCTAACACAAGATTTAGACAGAGATTCCTTATTACCAGAAAAACGTGACTAAACATTTTCCCTTCTATATTTACATCTAATACAACCTCCTTACTCACTGGCTTGCTGTAAGTTCCAGTTGCATTTTTTATTCTCACCCCTGTGACTGGAAATACAACTGTTCCTGTAGTCCTAATCTGATTGTAAAAGTCTTCTGCAATGCCACTAATAGAGCTCCCAGTATCAATCATTGCATTTTCACATACCCCTCCAACAGTGACATTTATGATTGGCTGCACATATTCATTCACATTTGTCTCTAATTCAGTCTCTGCTAACGGGTCGTCTTCTATTTCATGTATGCAGTACTTTACCATGTTGCATACCTGATCCTCACTACTAGGGCTATATGGTTCTATGTTATCACCTGCAAATACTTTTTCAAACACCTCTTTCATACCATCATACAGTTTACTATTATAGATGACAAAAGTTTGTATATCATCCCCTATTTCTTGTTCATCACTAGATACATCATTTACAGAGTCATGTTCATCATTCATTTTATTAGTTTCCAATGAGAATAAGCTTTGTCGCCTCAATTCATCAAATTCTGGATCCCCTCCAAATATTTCTTTAAGAACATTGTAATATGTCTCATTTTTCCCACATTGCTCTCCTAATCTTTTTATATAGTCATATTTATGAATTGCCCAATCATCTGGTGCCCATTTCCTAATCCAATTGATCTTTTTCACCCAGCCTTTAAATTTACTCTTCTCACCCTGTTCCCAGTCTTCATTAATTATAGGTGCTTGTACATTCTTATTTACATTTACATCATCAAACCACACATCATCAACTTGCACCAAACCAGATACAGCTCTTATTACACTGTCATTAGTGATTGCTTTAAACTTTGGAATACCCACATTTTTTCACACATATTAATATTTGATTTTGTCTCATCTAGTTCAATGACACTTTTGCTACCATTCACACATCCCCTTGGCATACTCTTACATTCAATCACACACTTATGCTCCGCTAGCAAACCTGATTCACCTAATACAGAAGCCAAACCAATGCTGTTTTCTTCAGCATCTCTCCCACTACTTACTCTTTCACTAAACAAATCTCCCACATTACAATCTTCACTTGGATTTTTATGATTTCTTCTCTTATTTGCATTTCTTTTATCATGCTGTGTAAACCATCCCCCAACCATTTCTTCATTACCCAATATTGCATCCATATTACATATTCTTTCTTCCCTTTTCTCTCTATTCTGGTCATAGTTATTCCTATCTGATCCCCTGCTATCTGGCTTGTAATTATTTATCCTTCTCTCGGTCCTATTTCGTACCTTGTATCCCGTCCCAAATCGGACCACATTTGGAACAAATTCTAGTTTTCCGAACGTTGTCTGTGTTGTTCGTTTCTATTTTGTTCCCTTCTTCTTTCTCCATTTTCCTGTGTTAACCTTCGATCATCCCTGTTAGTTCTTCCCCATGAATCTCTCAGATTCCTATCATCACCATTCCATCTACCCCCATTATTTCTCCAATTTTCATTCACGTTCCTTTCTTGGTGGTGGTCATGCTGCTTATTTCCCCAATTTCTGGTATTCCTATTATGTTCCCTTTGGTTAGCTATATGTTGAGGCTCCCCATGTCTAGGTGCATATGCCATTGCATGATCTAGTTTTTCTATAAAATCTAGAAATTTTTCAGTAGAGTCAGTAGGGCAGTGTATAAGTTGCAAATTTAAATTCTGTGGCAACCTCCGGCAAAGAGTGTATATTTCAGTAAGAGCTCCTAATGGTCTATCTAAGTGCACCAATTTCCTTAACTCTTCCTGACAGAATTCCTTCATAGTCTGTTTATCCCCCTTGTAAGCAACTCCATTTAAGAATTCATTTTGTAACCTGACTTGTTTAGCCTGGCTCCAGTATTTATCTAAAATTAGCTTTTCGAAAACTTCAAAGGAAACGAATTTCTCAGCACATTGGTTAGCCCACGACTGTGCAGGACCTTCTAACATTCTTTTGATGTATTTTATTTTGCAGTTATCAGTCATTCCAGGCAGGAATTGATCTTTGCATGCTGCAATAAAATCTACTACATGGTAGTTATTTTCCCCTGAAAAAGTTTTACAACTTGGTATCTGCATCCCAAACCAACCAGTATTTGCAGATGCAGAGCACAATTCTAAATCAGCCATCCTACTATTCACCTTTTCTATACTACATTTATTTACAGCTACTACCTGTTCTATTTCCTTTCTTAAAACACTTTTTGTATTTTCCAAACTTGTCTTAGTTTCATCAACACCAGCCACAATCCTTTTGTTTATGTCAATTAAAGCCTGCCTAGTGTCCTCATCCCTGATTTCACAAATCTGTTTTCCTGATTCTATCCTGTCATTCAACTTAGTCTCAACAGCACCAATTCTGGCATTCAGATCCTTTTCTCTAACTTCAAATTTTTCAGTCAAATCTTCTAATCTTTTGTCAAAGTCCGAGATTATTTCATTTTTTAAAACACCCATTGAATTTTTTATTGAGTTTCCCATTTCAGCAATTGAATTCCCCATTTCAGATTTTATACTTATAATTGAATTTCCCATTTTTGTTTCCAGGCCCCCTACAGTATTTTTAAATTCAGTTATCATCCAACCCATCATTGCTTTCATTTCATCTGCCTTAGATTGTGTTGGGGCCTCAAACCCACTACCACTCTCTAAGGATTCACTATCACTTAAAACCCTATCAGTTTCGGTACTCATGGCTGGGGACAAGAGAACTGAAATCAACAAAATAAAAGCCTGCTGCGACACTTATCTCTTTGTCTGTGCTGCAAGTCCACTGCGTAACTGCGTCGTGTTTCCGTGCTGAGCTGCCGATGCCGAAATCGCCGCTGTTGTGCGCCGTATCTGCCGCGTCCTGCCGCCGCACGGTGATGGTCTGGAATATACCGGCTGTTGCTGCCGCGTCTCCCGGTTACGCTGTTGCTGCCTGCCACACACTCGCTGCCGTGGGCCGCTAAAATTTTCTTCAACACGCGAGTCGGAATGTACTTCGCACTCGAAATGAACGAGCCGCGACGTACTTCTCGCTTCAAATGGGCGAAACCGGAACACACTATTTCACGAAATGGACGAGTCGGAACGTGTCTCAGCACACACTACACACTGTTTCGCGAAATGGACGAGCCGGAACGTGTCTCAGTACACACTACACACTGTTTCGCGAAATGGACGAGCCCCCATATGCGACGGGGCGGAACATGCTTTTCCCTCTTTCTGGTGGAAAAATGTTTTGTGGTCGTTTAGGGGATGATATTAAATGATTCCCGCTTTGGTGCTGTTCCGTCCACGTGCGCCTTAATACATTTTTTCAATTGATAAACAAAAGTACATACCAATTATACAGACTTATGGGCGTACAGGGCGAGTTGCGAAAAAATAATGTTCATCACACAGATGTTGTTTTAAATACGTTTAATTTTTCTATGCACGTGTTTAAATTTATAAAGATGTTTTTTGTGACTCGAGCCCCCACGCAACTTCGCACTTTGACCCACACACCGGAATCATTTAACTCAAAAGGCATACGAAAAAACGGTACTTCAGCCGCGAAAAGCTATCCCACGTTTTTACAGAAAATGCCGCGACGAGCAACCACGCTCCGCCGTCCTCGGCAGTCCACGCAACTCTCCCCTTCCCCCGCGCGACACGGCTTCCGTTTTTCCAGCCCCACGGAAAAACCCCTACGTCACAAACTTCCCGAAGCTTGTATTTCCCGCGCGCGTTCGCGCGCGCGCGATTTAAATGTGCCGATGTGTGTGGCTCTATAAAATACAAGTGTGCGGCATCAGCCTGGGGGCACTGTCATGTCATATTGTTTCCCGAACCGACGGTAAAGATTTCACTTCTGTAAATCCTTTCATCATTCAGAAAGGTGTTGATGTGATTGCTGGCCCTGTTAAGACCTGTTCGCGTCAGCGCAATGGAACATTGTTGCTGGAAGCGGACAGTGTCTTCCAGGTGCAAAAACTAATACGGACTACGTTGCTACACACATTTCCTGTCCAGGTAGAAGCGCATCGCACGCTCAACACGTCACGAGGGGTAGTTTTCACGAGATCCCTTGACAGGTTGTCTGACGAAGAAATACAAAACTATATGTCTGATCAGGGTGTAACTGCCATGCATAGGGTGTTGAAAAAGGTCGATAACCAGCTGACACCAACTTGTACTGTGTTTTTGACGTTCAACAGAGTCCCGTCCAAGGTCAAAGCAGGGTATGAAGTTATCTCCGTTCGCCCTTATGTACCAAACCCAACACACTGTTTCCAATGCCATAGATACAACCACACCCATCAATCTTGCCCTAATACAGAAAAATGTGTCACTTGTCATAGCGACGCCCATGAGGGCGATTGCCCACCTACGTCCCCTCACTGCCTTAATTGCAATGGTGACCATGCGGCTTCGTCTAGGGACTGCCCTGTTTATAAGGATGAAAAGGTCATTCAGCAAATTCAGGTTACGGAAAAGGTCTCAACATCTGCTGCTCGAAAGTTGTTGGCGAGTCGGAAGCCCACTGTCCTTCCAGCGGGCACATACAGTAAGGTCCTCACCGCCACTCGACCAACTAAGGATGCAGGTATGCAGACCTGTGATTTCACTTCCGCTGACACAGTTGTGCGCTCCGCCAGCCCGAAGATTGCCCGTTCCATGTCCCCGCTTCCTCCTGCTGCTTCTAAAGTTCAGTCTTCGTCAACCCCTAATAAACCACGGGCACCTAAACATGATGCCCGGACTTCGAAAAAGGAACCTGTCCGTAAAGATTTTCTACGAGCTCAGGCTTCTCAACCATCAACTGCCTCTTCTCAACATCACTCTTCCAGAAGAGCCAACAAAATAAAGAGTTCCTCTCCTTCCCCACCGAGGTGTGACTCATCCGTCACGTCGCCCAACAGTAATCAGCCCTGATCATCATCTGTCTCGCCGGGACATACTACTGTTAGCCGGCCAACCGGCATTTTACCGGCGGCGGAAGCTGCCCCTCCTGATCAACTCGGGAAGGTGTCAGATGCGTCAGTTGAACCCATGGAACATGATAGCGGTAGTAGTGCTCCCTTGAAGTCTGGTCCTCAGCGACCGTCGAGGTGACCCCACTTGCTTGTTCCTTTTTATCTTCTTTTCTTCTCTCATTTTTTTATCATGGCACTCCTTCAATGGAATATTTGCGGCATTCATTCCAATCACGAGGAATTAAAACTACTCCTTAGATTTCACTGCCCGCATCTAGTCTGTCTCCAAGAAACTAAGTTGCGTCCATGTGATCATGCAGACTTCCCCCACTACACCTCTGTGCGTTTCGACCTGCCACCTATGGAAGATACCCCAGCCCATGGAGGGGTTCTGATGCTCATTCGGGATGACGTCTATTTACCATCCCATTTCATTGCATACTCATCTACAGACAGTTGCTGTCCGCATAACTCTATCCACCTTTTCCCTCTGTAATATCTATTCGCCATCGTCATCCGCCCTTACTAGGGCAGATGTGCTACACCTCGTTGACCAGCTCCCTTCACCTTTCGTGTTGGTAGGCGACTTTAATGCCCACCACCCCCTATGGGGCTCTCCAGCACCTTGTCCGAGAGGCTCCCTTTTGGTGGACCTTTTCCAACACCTCAATCTTGTCTGCCTCAACACCGGTGCACCGACCTTCCTTTCCGACACAACACATACTTATTCCCATATAGACCATATTTGCACACCTCAGCTTGCTGGTCGACACGCACTCGAGTGACCATTTCCCTTGTGTCATCCACTTCCTGCATCATCCCCCATCTCCTCGTCCCACCAGTTGGAACAACTCTAAAGCCGACTGGGGGCTTTATTCTTCCATGGCCGTTTTTCACGATCGGAACTTTTCCAGCTGTGACTGTCAGGTCGAATACCTCACAGAGGTTATTCTCACCACTGCCGAACTTTCCATACCTCGCACATCCTCTTCTACACGCCGTGTCCCGGTCCCTTGGTGGACTGCAGCCTGCCGCAACGCTCTTAGAGCCCAGCGACGTGCTTTACACACCTTCCACCGCCACCCAACATTGGAGAATTGTATAAATTATAAACGACTGAGAGCGCAATGTTGTCGTGTTATAAAAGACAGTAAAAAAGCTTGCTGGACTGCTTTTACCAGTTCTTTTAACCGCTTCAACATATTTTACCAGTTTTTTGGGGTGTCCTACGTCGTTTATCCGGCATAAAGGTCCACTCCCCGATTTGTGGCCTGACCGTCAAGAACGCAGTTCTTGTGGACCCCACTGATGTTTCCTATGCTTTGGCCCGCTCCTATGCGGAGGTTTTGAGCTCTGCCCATTACCACCCGCCTTCCTCCCTCGCAAACAGGTAAAAGAGGCACGGCCGCCCTCTTTCCACTCTTTTAACCGTGAATGTTATAATGTCTCCTTCACTATGCAGGAGGTAGACTGTGCTCTCGCCCTGTCCCGATCTTCTGCTCCTGGGCCCAATTCCATCCATATTGAGATGCTGAAGAAACTTTCTCCTGCGGGCAAGTGTTTCCTTCTTGGCACCTATAATCGCATATGGACTGAAGGTCACTTTCCCATAAGTTGGCGTGAAGCCTTTGTTGTCCCCATCCCCAAACCAAGGAAGGACAAACATCTTCCTTCCAGTTATCGCCCCATTTCTCTGACGAGCTGCATCTGTAAGGTGATGGAACGCATGGTTAAAGCTCGGTTGGTCTGGCTCCTCGAATCTCAACGCCTCCTGACTAATGTTCAATGTGGTTTTCGTCGACACCGCCCTGCTGCTGATCACCTCGTTACCTTGTCGACCTTCACTATGAATAACTTTCTAAGGAAGCGGCAAACAGTAGCAGTGTTCTTCGACTTGGAGAAGGCTTACGATACCTGTTGGAGAGCGGGAATTCTCCACACATTGCACACATGGGGCCTTCGTGGCTGCCTCCCTCTCTTTATTCAATCGTTTTTGGCGGATCGCAATTTCCGGGTACGGGTGGGATCTGTTTTGTCAGACACCTTTCGCCAGGAGAATGGGGTGCCACAGGGCTCTGTCTTGAGCGTGGCTCTCTTTGCCATTGCAATCAATCCGATCGTAGATTGCCTTTCAGCCGACGTTTCCGGACCCCTTTTTGTAGATGATTTCGCAATTTATTGCAGCGCCCAGCGGACGCGTCTCTTGGAGCGTTGTCTTCAACGCTGTCTTGACCGCCTATATTCCTGGAGCATTGCAAAGGGCTTTCGATTCTCTATTGAGAAAACGGTGTGTATAAACTTCTGGAGATACAAGGAATTTCTTCCACCATCCCTACGTCTCGGTCCCATTGCTCTACCATTCGTGGAGACAACAAAATTCTTGGGGCTAATGCTGGATCGTAAACTTTGCTGGTCCCCACATGTGTCCTACCTGGCTGCCTGTTGTGCCCGATCCCTTAATGTTCTTCGTGTCCTCAGTGGCACATCATGGGGAGCGGATCGTACCATCCTGCTTCACCTTTACCAGGCCATTGTTCAGTTGAAGCTCGACTACGGAAGCTTTGTATACTCTTCTGCACGGCCATCCATTCTCCACTGTCTCAACTCCATTCACCATCAGGGATTACGCATATCGACCGGTGCATTTTATACCAGCCCTGTTGACAGTCTTTATGCCAAAGCTGCTGTATTACCCTTGACCTCTCGGCGTGACATACTCTTGTGTCGGTACGTATGCTGACTGCTCTCGATGCCCAACCATCCACCTTACCCATTATTCTTTGATGACTCACTTGATCGCCAATATCGGTTGTCTGCGATAGCCTTGCTTCCACCTGGAGTTCGGTTTCGCTGCCTGCTTCAGCGGCTCAATTTTACCCTTCCTTCCACCTTTCGGTTGAGTGAGACCATTGCCACCATGGCATCAGGCCCAGGTTCACACCCATCTTGAACTTAGTTCGCTCCCCAAGGAGAGCACTCCAGATTTGGTATACCGCTCGAGGCTTGTCGAACTCCGTTCGCTGTTCAATAATGCCATATTTATCTACACTGATGGTTCCAAGAGCACTGACGGTGTCGGATTTGCCTTCGTCGTCGGGAACAACCTGTTCCAATACAAGCTCCCTGATTGGTGCTCGAATTTCACGACTGAGCTTTATGCCCTCCACCAGGCTGTTTTATACATCCGCCGCCGCCACCATCCTTTTTATGCAATCTGTTCTGACTCCCTTAGTGCCCTGCAGAGTCTTAAGGACCCTTTCTCGACCCGGGAATGAGACCGCTGACATAGCAGCCAAGGCTGCAGATCTTTTGCGTCCCATCAGACGATGTTCAACAGGCTCTTCGCCGGAGTATTGTGCCGTCCTGACACAGTGAGTGGTTCTCACTCCACGACAATAAATTGAGAACTGTAATACCGATTCCGACCGCTTGGAGGACCTCCTCACGCCCCTCTCAGCGAGAGGAGGTCATCCTGGCCCGGTTGCGGATCGGTCACTGCCGATTCAGCCACCGTTATTTGCTAATCGCCGACCCTGCACCCCTGTGCTCCTGCGGTGAATTGCTGACGGTGTGACATGTTTTACCGTCTTGTATTAATTTTAATCATCTCCATGTAGCCCTTCACTTTCCGTCTACTCTGGAGGAACTTTTAGCTGATGACACACGAGCAGCTACTCGAGTTTTGCGTTTTATCAACATGGCCAATTTATCAAAGGATATTTAACCCTTCTAATTGTTTTTTATCTTTCGTTTTTAGCTTTCTCTTGATACTCTATCTGGTAGTTATCAATTTTTTCGAGATCTAGTGAATCTCTGTTCCAATCTGGGCGCTAATGACCTGAGAAATTGTGCGCCCTAAAAACACAAAAAGTCTTGAAATACTCAACAAAAAATATGTTATGCTACTTGTGACAAAAAAGTAACAATACTTCCATTAAATCATTAACTGATAAAAGTAACTTAGTTACAATTAAAGTTACTTTATACAAATAATTACGCAGTTACTGTCTGATACCTTTGAAAAGTAACTGTTACTAGAGTTCAGAGCAGGTACAAAGGCGGGTGCAGCGAACATTCTGTGCAGACAGACAGAGAGAGAGAGAGAGAGAGAGAGAGAGAGAGAGAGAGAGAGAGAGAGAGAGAGAGAGAGAGAGAGATGGAAGATATGTTGCGATGCTGCCAATTTCCTTCTGTCAATTTGTGCACTCTGACAGCTGACAGCACATGCTAGCATAAACATTGTGCCACAGTGAACATGCACATGCTGCCAATGTCCACAATTTAGCTCCTTTCTTTAAACACTTAAATTTTTTAATGGTTTTGCATTTTGAACAAGAATAACCTCCTTCTAATTAATTTTTTTTTTTTTTTTTGCATAGCTATATGAGGCATCCACAGTGATCAAAAGTGCTGATTCTCAAAGTCTCTTCAATTGTCAGAATGTATTACCTAAAGGATATCAATAAGAGAATGTTAAAAGGTATACCAAATACTGATTTTCTTTCACTGTGCAAACTATTAAACCATTACGATTTATGTATGTAGGCCTACTAGAACGAAATATTAACAATATTTTCTTGCCAGGATCACATTTTATTTTATAATTTCATTTATTTCCACAAAGCTGATTTCAGGAGACAAACTGTCACCTTCAGATCTTGTTAGAATACCTAATTTATAAATTTAGATCTCCCTCCCATAATGAGAGCACATCTCAATATTAATAAATTATGTATTCCATAAGATTTGAAGATGGTAGCTTGTCTGTCGAAACTCCATATTTCAAAGAACAAGACAGCATGTCTGCTGCGATGTAAAAACCTTTATAAAGAACACAAGCAGTTTCGCTATTTACAAAAGCGTCCTCAGGTGTTTTATCAGTTTACAAATGAATAAAGAACTATATATTTAAAATATTGAAATTCTTAAAGGTGGAAAGGTCTGTGCCTACTTACATTAAATCATTATATAAGAGAGCCTTTTAATGATTTGACGTAAGCAGACACAGGCCTTTATATTAAACATACTGAGAACATTTAAACTGTGATGGTTCTTTATTCATTTGTAAACATAAAAACCACCTGAGAAAGCAAATGTAAATTGCAAAACTGATCATTTTCTTTAATAAAGCATTTTAACAGTTGCAGCTGTTCTGTTCTTTGAAATATAAGAAAATACTATCAATAATCCAAATAACGATCACGCCCTACTACATGTGCAACGTATACAAACAAATTGTTTTATAACGAGTTATTAATAATTTTGATGTAGCAGTCACAGAAACAAAGTCATAAATACTAGTAAGTAATGCTCACATATTTCACGGTAAGAAATCAATGCCATCGTCTTCTTCGCTGTCGGACGTAGAGGAACTGCACTCTGCAAAATTTATTACAAAGGGTTCCATAATAATGTTCCTGCCAATTTCTCCCTCATAATCTTCTTCCTGCATGTGTTACGCAAGTTGCCCATTCTGAAATGCTCTCTATTGCCCCGTGCGCAAGTCTCTCAAAATCTGCAATTTCAAATGTTTTGTTCTTTTTTGCAATATATGCTTTCACCTGAGCCCATACCAGTTCGATTAGGTTATAATGACAATGGTATGTTGGTAACCCAACAACATGTTGTCCATGCTGTTTTCCAATTTTTTCTATCTCATAAAATTTGTATGCATGGTTGTTTGCATTGACAAGAACCAGCAATTCTGTTCTGGTATGTGAGGAGTTATGAGGTATCCTATTTGAGGTTAACCATGCAATGGTGTCCGACTTTTTGGAATTCGTAGTAGGAGCTTTGTTGAATTGCACAGAATGGATGCTCGGGTTGTCCATGACAATAACAAAACAGTTTTCTATAAACCACGTTGTGGAGATACTGTATGTCATCTCGGAATGGTAATCTTCAGAATTTTTAGCCTTTGAAACCTTAAAAAATCAGCTTACTCTGGGAAATAAATCCAGTTTCTGCTGATCCCACATGAAGCACTATAATTCTGCTATCCTTACCAACTGGAACTTTCAGTCCACTGTATCCATCCTCATTTTTCAGCACATAGCTCTTGCATGATTCTTTTTTACAAAAGTCTTACCCAATTAATAAATTCGAGAGGTACCAGCTTCTCTAATCTGCTGCATTGTTCTTAAAAACACAGTCCTTGCAATTAAAATATTGCTATGTTCCAACAGTAATTTCCTCCTGTCATTTGTTTTCTGATACCTGAACCCTATGTACTTCAGTATCCTCAACATATTCCATTTACTTCAATTAAAATTTTCAGCTTCTTTCATATGTGAAACCAATTTTTCTGCCGTCAGAAGAAGGAGGAAGCTTAGTGTTTAATGTCCCATTGACAGCTCGGTCATTAGTGCTAACACTCGTAGCTCTGGATAAGGAAAGGGCAGGAAATCAGCCATGCCCTTTGAAAGGAACCATCCCGGCATTTGCGTGGAGTGATTTAGGAAAATCACAGAAAACCTAAATTTGGATGGCCGGAGGTGGATTTGAACCACTATCCTCCCGAACGTGAGTACAGTGTGCCATCTCGCTCTGTCCCACTTTCAGATACTTGCCTCTAGTGCACATGCAGAATACTACGTGGCGCAAAACATTTTTCATGAAATCGTCTAGCTCACCTACTTCTTTTTTGTGATTGTGACATTCGCCTGGTCACTTAAAAGCAGCTAAGTCACATGCTAGCAGACACACGTTAGCTTCGCTGGATATCCTCTGAAGTCCTCAAGCCAATGCCGTAAGCCTCAGCCACCTGCTCCTGGCATCTGGCAATGGCACTACCTGCACCTTGTGCTGGCACAGACTCAGCAGAAGACAGACGTTTGAAGTACTGATACACAAGGTACACTCTTCTTCTCGCCTGTTCGTGCAGAACTTGGCGTGATTACTCGACATCACTCATAATGTAGACTATTGTGGCAAAATGATCACTCAACACAGAACACAGCCGCTAATAAACACCAAACTTCACGAACACAGCACAACCCACACAAAAGACAGAAATGCCAGTGGCACATAGTTGGCTGAAGGTCACGTTGTGCACTTCCGCTTGCTACTACGCATCTGACCTAGACCTCCCTTCGTACCTGCTCTCCACTTTAGTAACGGTGTTACAAATAATGCATTACTCCCCAATCCTGGCTGTCGCCCATGTTCAAGATCTTATTTAAAAACTAATCACTGCCATGTTTGCCATTCAAACAGTTTCTTAAATAAGTGATAGTTGAATAAAAAAAAAAAAAAATAGTCTACTTAGTTTATCTTCATTCGCTTAAGATGTACGGTGTTAGTTTTTAGGTAACTCTTCTAGTACAAAAGGAAACAACCGGTTACAGCAATATGTGGGGTAAGCTCGCATACTTCTTGTCGACCCCTGTTTATAGTTTGTGTCATATAGGAAGGGACTTCCGAGGTGGAGCCGATATGGCAGCTACAGGTGAGTGCCAACTGCACCAACACAGCAACCTGTGGGAGAAACATTGTCGAATGACTGAAATTGCGGTGCCTTCCTCAGTGAAGCGGACTATACTAACCTGGGAATTCTGCTGGTGGCCACTTAGTACATTTTATCTTTAATGACATTTGTTGTTAATAATATTTGGCTATTCCCAAGATTTAGCAGCTTTCACTCAGTTAATTCTATATGGAAATTGTATTTGGATCACACCAACTTGACACTTAGGCAGAGAGTTGTGTAATATTGCCGCGAGAGACCACGAACAGCAACTGCCGGCGTGGCGCAGGGGATAGCGTCACGGAAGGCGGAGCAGAAGGTCGCCGGTTCAATCCCGCCCAACGGCAAAAATTTATTTCTTTGTAATTTACAATTCCAGAAGGTTCTACATCTTTCTTATGTTCACTTGTAAATTCTACTTGTTTCTTATGTTAACTGTTCTTCTAATTTCTGGTAAATTCTGTCTGTGTATAAATAGCAGAGCACTCTGCCTGAGAGGCAGTCAGTGCTGCGTGTATGTCGAGTTCGTAATAAACGCGCTTTCAGTATAAGTGCTGTGTTTAGTTGCCTTCGAAGTCAAGCCTACTTCCATTGCAACGTGACATTGTTTGGTGGAGGCGCCGGGTACACTGTGCAACAGCTGCATCACCGTGGCTCCGATTAGGCAACGTAAAAGCCGTCGGTTACACGGACTGGAACCGGAATACAAGGGATACACCGAGTACATCCTTCCAAAAGTCCGTATTATCAGAAGAACGATGGAGACGAAACCAGCAATAAGCCAGCTGCACATAAGGCACCCGTCGGTGTTCTCTGGAGATGCTGGACAGGACCCCAACAAATGGCTAAAAGGGTTCGACCGAGTCGCCAAGTACAACAGGTGGGATCATACAATGTGCTTGGCCAACGTTTATTTCTACCTGGATGGAACAGCCCAGCAATGGTTCGAAAACAACGAAGACAAGTTGAATGACTGGGAGACGTTCCAGGAGGAACTTAAGAAGACGTTTGGAGACCGCCAGCGACAAATCTGCTCGGGGGAAGAACAACTGAAAAACCGGGCCCAACGACATGGTGAGCCGACACAATCGTACATACAGAGTGTTTTGGCCCTGTGTAACGTAGTCAATCCGAACATGAGTGAAGTGGACAAAATCACGCACCTGATGAAGGGAATTGCAGAATATATGTACCAAGCTCTTCTGATAAAAGACGTCGCTACGACAGAAGAGTTCATCAAGTGGTGCCAGCGTATTGAAGAGATGCAACAAAGGAGGGTTGGACGCAAGAAGTATGACAGACTCCCAAATGTAGTCTCTATGGCCATTGTGGAAGACCAGCAGGACTTGGCTTCTCTCATATGACAAGTTGTGAGAGAAGAATTACAACAGTGCATGGCAGCTGGGACTATTAGACCGAGCGAGCATCAGATTATGGCCATGGATGTGAGCCCTGTAAGTCACGAGGTAGCCGACGCCGCTGAGGACGAGGTATTTCAAACATTAGCTCCTGTCTGCCACGTCAATCGCACCCGACTTGAAGAATGGCGTCGCACTGCTATGACTTACGCTTCAGCCACCAAACGGCAGCCCATGAACCGACCGACGCGACCACAGCCAACTTCCCCGGTAACTATGATGCCCCGCAGAAGAACAGACGTCTGGAGGACAGAAGACAACACACCACTGTGTTTCCACTGTGGACGCCCTGGACATGTCGTACGCTACTGCAGAGAGAGGAGGCGAGTATTCGATGATTATTTTCCCGCAAGACGTCAGCCGTCGGAGAAGTTCTATCCAAGGCAGTCACCTGCTGATGAGTTCAGTCGACCTATGGGAAGAAGCCTATCGCCGTACCCTAGACGAGATCGCTCCCCGACGCGCCACAGCCGTTTACCGTCGCCGTACACAGGTACCAGCCGCTCCCCTAGCCGCCGCACCCAGGAAAACTAAGCGAGGTGACCATCTACGGAGTTGAGGCCGCCGCAGATGAAAATCCTCCATGGATGACAGTCGCCAAGATGTCGGGCAATTTCATCGACGTCATAATCGACGGCCAATCTGTCCGGGCACTTGTTGATTCAGGAGCCTCTTTTTCTGTATTATCGGGTAATTACCGTCGCACACTAAAGAAGACAATGTTCTGTGATACGGGAGCAACTGTGCTGAAGGTCGCGAATGGAAAGTACGTCCATCCAGCAGGAACTTGTGTCGCAAGAATAACCATCAACAACAGGACGCAGCCGTTTGAATTTGTCGTGTTAACAGAATGTAGTCACAATGTCATCCTCGGATGGGACTTCCTTCAGCCATCCCAAGCTATCATTGACTGTGGAAGATCTGAGCTGCAAACTGAAGAAGTTGTTCCGCCAGATACACGTAATACAGAATTTTCTGGGAAGTTATTCGTCGTTGACAATGTGACGATACCGCCGTTGACAACGAGCAGAGTTGCAGTCATAAACACAGATGACTGGTTAAACTGTGAAGTTCTTGTTGATAGTAAAAAGTTTATCAGGCTCACAAAAGAAATTTACATACCAGCGGCTATCATAAGCATTACCGGTGGTCAAGGAGAGATTTGGATCACAAATTGTCATGAGCAGTCACAACTTATCATGCCCTGCTATTAGTACAGACAACACGCTGGAGGAAACAAACGTGGAACTGCCAATAGGACCTGGACTGACCAAGGAACAACGCCAGCGGGTGTTAGGTATAGTACACCAATTTTCGGGTGCATTCACACCTCAGCAGGGGAAAAGTCAGACGAAACGGCCCACGATAAAGCACCGTATCAATACTGGGGACCATCCGCCAATTAGCCAGCGTTCGTATAGTGTGTCGCCAGCTGAAAGACTTATAATTCGGGAGGAAGTGGAGATGATGTTGCGAGATGACATTATTCAACCTTCGGAGAGTCCTTGGTCCTCTCCGTTGGTCCTCGAAAAGAAGAAGGATGGCACGTGGCGATTCTGTGTCGACTATTGGCGGCTGAACAGTAACACAAAGAAAGATGTCTACCCATTGCCGCGTTGTGATAACACCTTAGACTGCTTGAAAGGAGCTACATACTTCTCAACTATGGACATGCAGACAGGTTACTGGCAAATTGAGGTTGACGAAGCTGACAGGGAGAAGACGGCTTTTATTACACCTGATGGTCTCTATGAATTTAAATTAATGCCATTTGGATTATGTAATGCTCCGGCCACATTCGAACGCATAATGGACAACTTGCTTCGACACCTTAAGTGGACGACGTGTCTCTGCTATTTAGATGACATTGTCGTTTTCTCAAAAACATTTGAAGAACATCTGAGTCGCCTGTCAACTGTGTTGAAGTGTGTTCAGGCTGCAGGTCTCCGCCTCAATCCAAAGAAGTGCCTCTTCGTCGCCAAAGAGATAAAAATCCTGGGGCACCTAGTCAACGGAGATGGTGTCAGTCCTGATCCAGATAAAGTAAGGGCAGTCACAGAATTTCCAACTCCTCAGCACATTCGTGATGTGAGAAGTTTTCTCGGGCTGTGCTCATACTACCGACGTTTCATAAAAGGATTTTGTAACAAGGCACGTCCATTACAAGAACTTCTGCAGGGAGACGCCAAATTTTACTGGGATGAGACAAAAGAAAGAGCTTTCCGAGCACTTAAGGAGGCTCTAACTTCCGCACCAGTGCTAGCCTTGTACGACGAGAATGCAGAAACGGAACTTCACACAGACGCCAGTGGCTATGGGATTGGTGCAGTGCTTGTGCAAGTTCAGGAAGATGCCGAAAAAGTGATAGCCTATGCGTCAAGAGTACTCTCAAAGTCCGAGATAAACTACTCTACAACTGAAAAAGAATGTCTCGTGGTTATCTGGGCTATCAACAAGTTCCGGCCATATTTATTCGGCAAACAATTCACCGTCGTGTCAGACCACCATTCTTTATGTTGGCTGACTAGCTTGAAGGATCCATCAGGTCGACTAGCAAGATGTGCACTAAGACTCCAAGAGTACAATGTCGCAGTGGTATTCAAGAACGGGCGCAAACACAAGGATGCCGACTGCCTTTCGAGGAATCCATTAGTGGAACACAACAGCATTAATGAAATTTTGGCTCTCACTGAATTAGATGACGTTACAGCTGAACAGAGGGAAGATCCAATACTATTAAAAATGATAGAGGCCTTGGAGAAAGGAGAACCGGCCAACGGAGAGTTCCAACTTATAAACGGAACATTGTACAAGAGCAACTACGATCCACTGGGCCCCAAATGGCTACTTGTTGTTCCAGCTCATCTCCAGCCTGCTATTCTCAAATATTTCCATGATGCTCCAATATCCGGTCATCTGGGATTCGTGAAGACCCTAGACAGAATCAGACGCAGGTATTACTGGAAAGGTCTCTACCGATCTGTCAAGCACTATGTGAGTCACTGTAAAGAGTGCAAGCGACGGAAGCATGTGCCGCAATTACCTCCAGGACATCTCGTACAGATTTTGCCGGCAGCAGCTCCATTCCACCGAGTTGGGATCGATCTTTTAGGGAGGTTCCCGAAGTCGACAACTGGTAACCGTGGGATAATAGTCTGCACTGACTACCTCACATGCTACGCTGTCACCAAACCTGTGCCGACTGCAGAAGCTCCAGAGATCGCAAAATTCCTTGTAGAAGACATTATTTTGAAGCATGGAGCACCACGCGTCATGATATCTGATCATGGAAAAGTATTCCAGTCAAAACTAATATCAGAGGTAATGTCACGGTGCAACATTGTCCGCAGAATGACAACTGCATACCATCCTCAGACAAATGGTCTTACGGAACGTTTTAACAAAACGTTAGCCGACATGCTGTCGATGTATGTCGATGTTGAGCAGAAGGATTGGGATACAATTCTGCCAGTCGTGACATTTTCTTACAATACCGAAAGACAAGACACCACAGGCTTCACTCCGTTTTTCCTGCTCCATGGCCGTGAAGCTGAGACGACAATGGATACACTGTTCCCGTTCCAACCAGACGACACTCAGGATGACTATGTTAAACAGCTCACCAGCAGGGTCGAAATAGCAAGACAGCTGGCTCGCATACGGACACTGGATGCCCAGGAGAAGGACCGTCAGCGGTATAACAACAAGCACTGACCAGTTGTGTACAGCCCAGGAGATCTGGTATGGATTTTTACCCCTGTACGGAAGGTTGGACTGTCAGAAAAGTTATTGAAGCGATACTTTGGTTCGTATCGTGTCATACGCCGCCTGTCAGACGTCACATACGAAGTTGAGGATTATGAGCCGTCGTCGAAACGTCAAAAACGAAGAGACATTGTTCACATCCTGCGCATGAAGCCTTACTACGATCCTGAAGAGCAGGTAGACGACAATGGCTTCTTGTTCAAGGATTTTAAGGACGGTAATGTTCCTGATGAAGCCACGACAGGAATGTCTGTCGTCGATAATCACGGAGAAATGAAGGATTCTCTTTAACTGTCATACAGAGGACCCATGACACGATCAATATCCAGGACATTGCAGCTGGCTCCACAGGGATCATAACAGCGGGTCGTTGTTTCTCCAGGAGAGGGAGCAATGCCGCTAGAGACCACGAACAGCAACTGCCGGCGTGGCGCAGGGGATAGCGTCACGGAATGCGGAGCAGAAGGTCGCCGGTTCAATCCCGCCCACCGGCAAAAATTTATTTCTTTGTAATTTACAATTCCAGAAGGTTCTACATCTTTCTTATGTTCACTTGTAAATTCTACTTGTTTCTTATGTTAACTGTTCTTCTAATTTCTGGTAAATTCTGTCTGTGTATAAATAGCAGAGCACTCTGCCTGAGAGGCAGTCAGTGCTGCGTGTATGTCGAGTTCGTAATAAACGTGCTTTCAGTATAAGTGCTGTGTTTAGTTGCCTTCGAAGTCAAGCATACTTCCATTGCAATGTGACATTGTTTGGTGGAGGCGCCGGGTACACTGTGCAACAGCTGCATCACCGTGGCTCCGATTAGGCAACGTAAAAGCCGTCGCTTACACGGACTGGAACCAGAATACAAGGGATACACCAAGTACATCCTTCCAAAAGTCCGTATTATCAGAAGAACGATGGAGACGAAACCAGCAATAAGCCAGCTGCACATCAGACACCCGTTGGTGTTCTCTGGAGATGCTGGACAGGACCCCAACAAATGGCTAAAAGGGTTCGACCGAGTCGCCAAGTACAACAAGTGACAATATTATACTGCAACCATTTTTAATAAACATTCACAAAAATTCAAAAAAACTTAATAGCAGTCCACAGACATTCAATGCTAAACTGAACAGTTTCCTCATGGCTCACTCTTTCTATTCTGCGAAAGAATTCCCAGAAAAATAAAACAAATTGAACGAATTTCAGTTACATTGTAGGTTCCTATTTATTTATGCTTAAGCCTGTCATGTGTGGAGGACTGTTATGCATTTCACTTTATCTATTAGTACTCTTTTTGTTACAATTTGACATACTGATTAGGTAAATGTGATGATCTATGGAGAAACAATAATCATGTAATACCATATTTACTCGCCTATAGTACTGCCCCCCCCCCCAAATAAATAAATAAATAAAATAATAAATAAATAAAAATTATCACCCCCTGCATACACCTTAATTTTTTAGGTCCAAATACACCATTAAATAAAAAAAAAAAAGAATTTTGTTATGTGAATTCACAAGCATTAATTTACGCAAAATTTGAAAACATTGCCTGCCACTGGCACAATCGCTAGGATTTGACGAACTGCATGGAAATTATTGTGCTCAGATAGTTTTCAGCACCGAAAGCTGGGTAAATCTTGATGTGTAAAATTCAGAAATATTTAGCGAAGTGTGGAATGTATATCGAAAAGATATTAAATGCTCTGGATAACCGTAAATCACCCGTTGGGATTTTTTGTGATGTATCAAAGGCCTTTGATTGTGTTAACCATGGAATTCTTCTAGATAAGCTTAAGTACTGTGGTATGAGTGGGAAAGTGCACAAATGGTTTAAATTATACCTAACTGGAAGAGTTCAGAAAGTTGATATAAGTAATTCACATAATATACAAAAAACAGCCGAGTCCTCAAACTGGGGAACTATCAAGCATGGGGTGCCACAGGGTTCGTTACTGGGACCTTTGCTGTTCTTAATATATATTAATGATTTGCCTTTCTATATTCATAAAGATGCCAAGCTAGTTCTCTTTGCTGATGATACAAGTATCGCTATCACACCCGAATCACAGGAATTAACTGATGAAATTGTCAATGAAGTATTTCAGAGAATTATTAGGTGGTTCTCTGTAAATGGACTCTTTAAATTTTGAAAAAACACAGTATATTCAGTTTCACACAATAAATGGCATCACACCATTAATTAATATTGACTTCAACCAGAAATCTATAGCTAAGGTAGAAAGCGGGTCATCAGAATAATTGCTGGAGCCCACCCAACTTATGAAACTTGTTATTAACAATCCAACTAAATTCAAATGTAATAGCAGTGTGCATAGCTACAACACTAGGAGAAAGGGTGACATACACTATTCAAGGTTAAATTTAGCTCTGTCACAGAAAGGGGTTAATTATTCTGCCACAAAAGTCTTTGGTCACTTACCTAGTAGTATCAAAATTCTGACAGATAGCCAACTAGCATTTAAAAATAAATTAGAGAATTTCTGAATGGCAATTCCTTCTACACATTAGATGAATTTCTAGATAAAAGTTAGTACTTTAGGAAAAACTTAAAAAAAAAAAAAAAATAAAAATAAAAATTAAAAAAAAAAATTTAAAAAATTCAAATATTGAGTGTCATGTAATATTATGTATAGACACACTTCATTTAACTGACACGTTCCACATCATTACGAAGTGTCGTATTCATGATCTATGGAACAAGTATTAATCTAATCTAATCTAAGATCGGACACAACTAGAGGGGCAGTGTTCATCGCCGTTAGCAAATATATTGTATCTACTGAGGTCGAGAGTAACTTTGAAATTATCTGGGCACATATAACAGATCTAAGAGAAGTAAAGTTAATAGTTGGGTGTTTTTAGCAGCCCCCCAGTGCTGCTGTAGCAGTTTTAGAGACATTCAAAGAAAGTCTACACCAGGTAGTGTGTAGGTATCCGGGCCAAGTAATATTAGTTGGGGGAGACTTCAACCTTAAAAGTATAGTTTGGGACCTCTCTAGCTTCATTTCACACAGTACAGACAAGCAGTCTTGCAAGCTACTTTTGGACACATTCTCTGAAAACTGTCTTGAGCAGTTAAACCGGCAACCCACGCGCAATGAAATATTTTAGATCTTTTAGCTATGAACAGGCCTGACCTTATTAATGATGTCTGTGTAGAGGCAGGAATTAGTGATCATGATATCATCATAGTGTCAATGGTGACCAAAGTTCATAAACCAATCAAGAAGGCAAGGTGCGTGTTTTTGTAGGAAGAGCCGATAAGCAATTGTTAAGATCGTACTTAGAAAATGCATTGTTTAGTTTCGGTACAATGGATGTAGAGGAATTGTGGATTATATTTAAATGCATTGTACATAAAGGGCTAGAGAAATATGTGCATGTAAAGGCAATTAAGGATGGAAAAGATCCACTGTGGTATAATAATAATATTAGAAAGCTACTAAGAAAGCAAAGACTGTTGCACTCTCAGTTAAAAAAAGAGCACGCAAATGATGATGGGCAAATGTTAGTAGTGATTCATGCATGTATAAAAAGATCAATGTGCAAAATATACAATAATTACCATAGCCATACCTTAGCAAAAGATATTTCTGAGAATCCAAAAAAATTCTGGTTCTATGTAAAATTGATAAGCGGGTCAAAGCCCACTATTCAGTCACTTGATGATCATTCTGTGGCAGTAATAGAAGAAAGCAAATGAAAAGCTGAAGTTCTAAATTTAACTTTTAAGAAACCTTTCATGCAGGAGGACCGCACAAATGTGCCATCATTTGATCAATGCACTAACTCCCAAATGGAGAACATAGTAATAGAGGTATTTCCGGTGTAGACAAGCAGCTGAGAGAGCTAAATACAAAAAAAGTCTCCTGGTCCACATGGAATACCAGTTTGGTTTTACAAAGAGTATTCTGCAGCATGGACCCCTTACTTAGCTCGCATTTATCTTGAATCTTCAGTTCAGCGCAAAGTTCGTAGTGATTGGAAAAAGCACAGGTGACCCCCATTTATAAGAAAGATAAAAGAACTGACCCACATAATTACAGGCCAATATTGTTGACACCAGTTTCCTGCAAAATTTTGGAGCATATTCTCATTTCAAATATAGTAAATTTCCTTGAGATGGAAAAGCTTCTTTCTATGAATCATCACGGGTTTAGGAAACATCGTTCATGTGAAACTCGGCTTGCCCTTTTCTCAGATGACATCTTGCGAGTCATGGATGAAGGGCAACAGCCAGATTGTGTTTTCCTTGATTTCAAAACGGCATTTCACACAATGCCACAATGCAGACTGCTAACGAAGATACGAGCAGATGGAATAGGTTCACAGATTTGTGACCGGGTTGAAGACTTCCTAAGTAATAGAATGTAGTACGTTGTTCTCAACGGCGAGTGTTCATCAGAAATGAGTGTATCGTCAGGCGTGCCCCAGGGGAGTTTGATAGGACTGCTATTATTTTCTATCTATATAAATGATCTGATGGACAGAGTAACTTGTAATTTGTGGTTCTTTGCTGATGATGCTGTGGTGTGTGGGGGTGGGGGTGTGTCGTCTTTAACTGGCTGTAATAGCATACAGGATTATTTAGACACAATTTCTAGTTGGTGTGTAGAATGGCAGCTAGCGCTAAATGTAGAAAAATTTAAGGTGATGCACATGAATACAAAAAACAATCCCATAATGTTCGAATACAGTCATGAGCTTCTTGATGCAGTCGCGTCGTTCAAATATCTAGGCGTAACATTGCAGAGTGATATGAAGTGGAACGAACATGTAAGGACAGTTGTGGGTAAGGTGAACAGCCGAATTCGGTTTATTAGGAGAATTTTGGGAAGGTGTATTTCATCTGGAAAAAGATGACCAGGTATAAAATGCTTGTATGACCACATCTTGAGTACTGCTCAAGTGTTTGGAACTAGCAGAAAATCAGTTTAAAGAAAGACATATAAGCAGTTCAGAGGCGAGCAGCTAGGTTCGTTACTGATAGATTCAAACAATGTGTGAGTGGTCACAGAAATCCTCCGGTAATTGAAATGGGGATCGCTGGAGGAAAGACGACGTCCTTTTCAAGGAATTCTGTTGAGGGCTGGAATTCTGTTTTTCCTCATTCTATTTGGGAGCAGAATAGGAAAGGAAATGCCTAGTAGTGGTACAGTGTACCCTCCGCAATGCACTTTACGATGGATTGTGGAGTATATATGTAGATGTAGATTGCATTATCTCACAGTTAGTTTTGAATTCAGATTTATACTATGAACAAGACACAAAAATAAGTACCGCTGATCAGAGACTTAGCTTTATGGCATAGTTTAATTTAAGAGCCTGAAGTTTGCAACAAATAATGATGTCCATGTGGCAGCTTGTGAATTTGAAGTTCTCGTATTTCAGGTGTTTACCCATTAACAGCACGCGGTTTCTGCTAGCCATGCTGCTTCTTACATGGTGGGTAGGGGAAACGCCCATTAGATATGAATGGTATTGACGAAATAAAATACTTGGGGTGGACCAAAAATAGCGCAACAAATTCAGGCAGGATGGTATCCATAATGGACGGCTTTCTGGGCAGCTTCTGTCCACCAGAGGGTGCGGCTGCAAATGAATGTTCCAGGAACTAATATTCCCCGGTTCTAAGCTCCCAGTGGGAACACTGTACCAACAAGACTACAAACCACTACTACTCATGTGAGGAATAACATACCTTAATTGCTAATCAATCTAACCAGAAAAACTGCACAGCCTAACATTACAGCTCAACAACAGAAGATGCAGTAACGCTTCTTATCCTGCATGACACATGAAAACACACAATCGATTATGGAGACTAGCATATCTTAAAGAGCAAGACAGATAAACAAGTCCCCAATGGTGACCTGCTTCTTGACATGACCTTCATTGTAAATAAGAAGATAATCATTCCAATTACAGAAGTCAATCCAAAAAACAACAGAGTAATGACAATGCATTTCCAGTGTGCAAAGAAGAAATACACCATGCTCAATGTACATGCCCCTATGAATGGGGATAACAAAAAATACGTCATGTCAATAGAGAAATTCCGGGGAACACCAGAGACAGTGATGGCAAAGCTCCCCAAAGACAATAAAAAGTTTTGTTAGGTGATTTCAATACACACATCAGCAGGGAAAAATTTCATCACAGAAGTAAGGGGAAGTTTCCAGCACACAAATATAGAAACAGAAATAGCACGAGACTCATTAAATTATGCCAGAAGAATAACCAAAAGAAAGACTAAGAAATGGGAGAATTCCAAATAGACCATATAGCGATTTCCTACCCACTCCAGGAGGAGATCCACAATGTTGGAGCATGCAGAGGTGCCAATATAGATTCAGACCACTAACTATAACTCGAATCAAGGTAAAAATTACACCAAAGACAATTCATCAGAAAACAACACATATAGGAGTCTGAAACAAAAAGGATCATGGAATCCAACATAAAGCAGGAATGGGAAAACTAACCAGCAAACACATGGGAACATACAAAGATCATACGACAATCAAAAGAACTAATACCCCAGGAAAAGAACACTAAACATTATTGGTGGGACTCAGAATGTAAAAAGGCACTAGAAATACACAAAGATGCTTATCAGGACTGGATCAGTAAAAAATCCCCAGAAAGCCTACGTCATTTCCAAGAATCAAGAAAACAGGTTACAAAACGTACTAGGCAAATTAAGCAAAAATACATGAAGGAGCAACTGGATGGTATAGAAGTAAACTTTCACTACTGCAACATGAGTGAAATCTACAGGAAGATATGTAGGCACACACCTAAAAACTTGTGCTTCAGGAAACCAGATGGAAAATAAGCACTAACTAACCAACAGAATTGCCAAGTAATTGGCACATTATTTCTCTGATCTTCTTTATTTCAAATCAAATGTTTGTATAGCTTATGGGACTTAACTACGGGGTCGGTAAACTTACAAACTACTTATGAACTAGCTACTACTAAGGACGGCACAAATATACACGCCCGAGGGGGGATTAGAACCCCCAACCGTAGTGGCCGTGACTGGAGCGTTATGTTTGCAATATGGATCAATGTTGATTTAATTTAGCAATAACGTCAGGTCAATCTCTTGCAATAAAGGAGACAAAATATGTCACAGTCATGCAGTCCATCAGTAATACGACTCATAGCTACACAATAATGCCAACGATATCTGCAGATGGGCATTTGCATTCACCTCTGTATTGTTTTAAAAGAGCTGACCAGATCGTTTGGGCCGCGAGTCAGACAAAATTTGTTTAATGCGGACAATATTGTTGTCATCGCCTCATCTTCTGGAAAAGTGAACAAGGAACACTTACACTAGTGGCGAGCAGAGATGTTTAATAAAATCATCCGAGATGATAACTTGTCAGTTTTAATAGTGGACTCGATTTCTGGTCATAATGATTTTGTCAGTGGGTGAAGGACACGGAGTTGAAGACACTGCAGTTTCCATATTGCCAAAACCACCCAATGGCACAAGATACTGTCAGCCACTAGCTTCCGTGTGTTCAAGGCTTTTGTCCAGAGGTTTACCAACTCCGTACGACTTCTGGGTGTCAGTATGAACTTCGGTCAGTGTAATACCATCCTGCAAATGCAGTCGCTTATTCCCAGGCAGTTATGTGCACCAAGTGTTCCAGTACACTCGGTATCGAAGTGGCTACACTAGTGACCAGCCAGTACACTGCGAACATTCTGTGAAATACTGTTTTGACACTGGTTCATCATGTCAAAGTGCACAATTTCTAACGTGTAGCTGGTGTCGAAGGTCTCTTTGCTTTGAACATTTTATACTGTGCTTCATAACAGCAGTAGAAATGAATGAGACGGTTTTTCAACAAGCAGTGTAATGTAATTTAATTTTTAATACCCATTATGCACATCATTTTATTATATGTAAAGCTGACACTACAGAAGTGGAGTAAACTTGAGTTACAGTACATATGTTTCATTTTGTAATATTATTTCCTCCTCCACTTCCCTAGCTCTTCAAATATCACATTTAGTGGGACTCGCTGTTACCACTACATTTCACAGCACTTCGTGTTCGGGCATTAAGCGGCCGCAGTGAAGCGGGCCGAGTGAGGAACAACCCGAGTGCACGAATGTTTAAAAGCTGCACTTTGAGGAGGCCATAACTGTGTAGCATCTAAATAATGGCCCAAAATTTTCATGTGATATCAATTTCTGGGGTTGATATCTAACTCCTGTATTTTTTTCTCAAGAAAATATGAGGTCAAGTTGATGATGTTCCCTTGTAAGAAAAACAGGGACTCAATCCAAAAACACTATGATTAATCAGACAACATTAGCTGACACAATATTTGATGTTAAATTCATGGGTGAAATCTCTGATCCCTTCATGATCAAAACTGGAGTACGTCAAGGTGACAGATTATCTCCACTATTATTCAACCTAGACTAGGACAAAGTAATGAGGGAATGAGGAAAGAGAACTGAAACTCAAGGACACTGGAAACCAACAGGACTAGGAAGGTGCTGGGACAAAAGGAAGGTATCAAGCCTAGCTCTCGCAGATGACCTTGCCATACAATCAGACAACAAAGCAACAACAACCAAACAAATAGTGGTACTAAAAGAATGTGCGGAAAATGTTGGGCTGCAAATCTCCTTTGAGTAGTCAGAATTTTTCTGCTCAAAATTAGCAAATTTATCAAAATTAGACACAAAATATGGCAAAATAAACAGATTTGCATACTTCAAATATTTAGGTGAAATCCTTGAGCCAACGGAAGGAGAGAAGATAGCACAGAAGACTCAACTACAATAAATGAAAAGAGTGTTCACCAAGACACAGCAGATATATAATATAAATGCATGTCCATTAACATAAATTTCAGACAGTACATCACAGTAATCAAGCCTGAAATACTGTTTGCAAATGAGACACTTAACACTCCATATGAAAAGTGACATGGAAAGCGTACTGTAGGAAGAAAGAAAAATGAAATAGAAAATTCTCAGCCCAAAGCTGACAGAAAAGGTATACAGATTACACTCTAGGAAAACAACAGAGAGGATGTCAAACACAGTAGCAGATGTCAGAAAAATAAGGTTGAAGTTCTATGGGCACATGATCAGGCTATCATCAACATGCCTCAACAAGAAAATTCTAATATAAATGCAAGTCATCAAATCAACAATACCATGGATCACACAAGTCAAACTGGACCTAGAAGCAGCAAAAATCTATCAAATAGAAATTTCATTTCATTTGAGCGTCCAGCATTGTTTATGTCTTTTAAGAACATGTTGTTAATACAAATAATACGGAAATGCTGCTTTACTTGGTAGACGTTATTTAATGCTTATAAATACAGCAATAGCTATTTAGGCTCTGTTGCCAACATCAAGCTATGTCTATATTGCATTGTGGAGGTATAATTTTACTTCAATTACCACATATAATTGCAGTCTAAATGTTCTTTAGATGGTATTTATATTATTTCATGCTTGTCAGGTTACTAATTTATTATTGCTATTCTGACATTCGTGTTTGACATATCCTCCAGCATAAATGCCACCTAAAGAACATTTAGACTGCAATAATATGTGGTAAATGAAATAAAATTATACCTCCACGATGCAATATGGACATTGCTTGAATATGGCCACAGAGTCCAAATGGTCTTTTTGCTGTATTTATAAACATTAAATACCATCTACCAAGAAAAAACAGCATTTTGGTATTATTTGTATTAACAAATAGAAATTGAAGACAAAAATGTATACAGAGACAAGATACACAAGTGGAATGTGAAGTCGGAGAATGAAATCCCCAAGAACCCAGACACAAAGTGGACTGAACATAGAAAGAGACTCCATGAAGAAAAAGTGAGAGAATTGTGGAAGATCAGAAAGAACACTGAAGTGAGGCAAAATATTAGCATGGTCCTACAGGGTCTTGACGCAAAGAAAAAAGACTATGAACTACCCATAGCTGCGAATAACAAAAAATGTTACTTTTTTCCCCTATGGTGTGACATCTTTCGCTGTAATAATCCTGTTTTATGGGACAGGCAGACTTCTTTTGCATTTAACCACATTTAACAAACCACAATTACATAACATGCATGTAGATATTGTGATGCATGTTACAGCAGGAGCTATCACCGGTCTGGTAATCGAAGTTTATCAGAAAGGAACGAGATTGAGCACTAAAATATAATTAACTGGATGTGTTGCACAGGGTCTGAAGAACTGACATCAGGATATATCACAGGAAGTGCCAGCTTTAGGGTGGTTGCCCAGGGCGCCATAATCCAGGGGCGCCACATACGCCAACACATGGCTAAATCTATATCTATAAATGTGAATGTCTGTTCGGTGTATGTTTTTCACGTCTGAACCACATAGACATAAAGAGCTAAAAATTTGTACAGTTACTAATGTCTTCCTGGGGAAGGCTTTAGGCACGGTTTTATGGCAATCGGTGTACGCTTATCACGTCCAAACGACAAGATGCAGAGACTTAATATTTGTACAGTTACTAATTTATACCTGAGGAAGGTTTTAGGCACGGTTTTATAGCAATCTGATACATATTTCGTAATTTGAAGAATATAACGCGAAATGCGAAACAATAATTACTCTTTGAAAATTATATTTAGTCTTTGAAAATGGTTTTATTGGTTGCATTGTTGCTTGAGGGTTGATAATGATGAAAGGGTGGAGTATATTGGGATAATATCGGTGTATATAAAATTCTACGTGTCTGTGTGTGTGTTAATATTTCGCTCTGCAGCGAAAACTACAAAACGCAAACGAATGTTGTGTGTGTAATTGTCAGAAGTCTCCCGTTGTACACCATAGCAGTTCCATGCCGATAGCTATAATGGGGTGGAAGATATGGTGGTTGAAAGTCATCAAATTATTAAAAAATTCGGACTGAAGGCCAGCGATGACGTTTGCAACTCTATAGCAAGGTGGTGAAACGTGATGCCATAAACCATAACTTTGGTCTATGCGTGCTACTATGTCTTCGGCTCTTTCTCTGTGAGGATAAGCATACGAATAAGGAAATATAAGAATAAATAAATAAAGAAGAAACAATAATTTCTTTTAATACATCTCTTTAAAAAAATCGATTTGACGTTTCACGCATTGCATTAAGTACAATACTACAAATAATGTAGTTTACCAAAATGCCCTAAAATGAAATTAAAATGAATTTGGACATTACTCTCACCATAAGTGTTGAGATATTGCATATGGAATAATGTATGAATTATTTATTGTAAATCATTAAGCACTTTACATAATTTTATTTTTTTATTTGAATGTTGTTTAAAAATGTTTGTTTCTAAAGAAGGTATTGTATTTCATTTCATCATTCTCATAGCACACTACTGAAAGATAGGTTATCCATCATAATATCATCATCAACCAACATGCGAGTGGAGCCACAGGTTTAAGATAGTACATAAATAAAAATAAAATAAACACCATTACTATAAAATCAGTATTACAGTATACAATCACAAACTTTTTGAAACTAAAATATTGATCAGACGCATTCAACATCTGCCGTTTCACTGTTTGAACGGCACTGAAGGAAAAGGCATGCAGTGTGTTATTAGGAGGAAGATGCTGCATCCATTTGAATGGCTTGACGGCCCCGGTGACAGAAAAAAACAACCTGTGCATCTAACCATAAGATAAATGGAACACCCGGTATATTTATGTACTGCATCACTAGTTTAAATATTAAAACTGGAATACAACATGAAATTTGCAACTTCAGCAAATACATCAGATTAAAAAAAGCAAGAAAGAAAGAGAGTTTAGATACAATAACTGGCATGTCATACCATGAACATCTGTTTTGCAAATGTAAACATCAGCTCACTAATGTGTACATAGTAAAACTTTAAATGATTCCAGTTTCAGTGCATGATTATTAACAGTGAACTAAAACAACATCAAAATGAGCTGCACAGAAATAAACGTGCGAAGCAATCGCAAACTTCTGTTGCTCTTCTAGAGATGGACAGTCAATGTGTAACACATGAAAATTTTTGCCGGACTGGGAATCAAACCCGTTCATTAGCTTTTTTTATTTATTTTATAAAATTATCAAATTCACGATGAAAAATCACGTTATAAGATGACATAATTAATATTTAAGACAATTTCTAGAAAACATTCAATTACTTGTTGCCAATCACTGCCAGGTTTATATAATAAGGGGCACAAGTGGGCGATTCGCCTGGGTCGCCTGGATGGTTAGGGCCAGTCCTGCTCACAGCCACAATAAATTTAATTCCTCTCCAAAGTAACAAGCATAATTCCAATGCATTAATTTAGGAATATAAAATTAAGACTTAAAAATCGAATGCCCAGGTTTTTCAAAGCTTTTTTTGAGATGGACAAAAATCCTGGGTATTCATGGTTTTTTAAGATTCCTGATGCAGTAGACACCCTGTAAATGCAGCATCAATAATATTTGGATAAAATGAAGACTAGGGGAAAAAATCTTTGAAAACTGTAGTTCATTCTAGGCAGTTCTATGTGAAATAGTCAACTAATTCTGCCTTCAAATTCAATGTCATTTTCAGTATTACACTAAGAAATGCCTTCCATTCTTCTAATAAAACATCCCTCCACGAGTGCCACATTGACTATTTTGTAAGTGGAGTCACTTTTCGTATTTTTTCTTTAGTATATAAATTTTTAGCAGTCACAATTTAACTAAGAAGATTGTGTGCATAAAAAAAAGTTTAAAATATTCAAGTTCGGATTTTGGTCTAACACAATGAGGAATGACAATACCTTGTTGCATAACAGAAAAAGGAAACTTTGTAATATCAATGTCTCCATCACAATAAACTTTAAATGTATTTCCTACAGGAAATCACTTTTCACTTAATCGGCATGTGCACGGCAGGAGTTTCTTCCCAGTCACTTTCATCCCTACATTCTCCTTCTCTGTCAATATCTTTGAGATGCCACCTAGCAATATCAATAACACTCATGCATTTACTATTGGCCATTAGAGTACCAGAAATGTGCAAATGAAACCCACTTTTAGCTGTAAGATCCACACACTAAGTGCTACTATGTGACTACTCAACTCCAACAATGTCGTGGTTGGAAAGCTCATTATGGAAACTTGTTGGACACTGTCCCACATTGGAGCCATAGTGGAAAATTGTAATGTGGAGTGGAAAAGGTTAAAACATCACTGTCACATGGAAAGCAGATTTCTGAATGCAATAATTGACAGACACTTACTAATTACCTCAGCTTGAATGGCTGATACTGAATAGAAAAGATTTCAAAATAAGGAAATGTGACTGTTCTACCACAAAGTATCTGTAAAACTCTGCCTTTGTGTAGAAAAATATTGTTAAAAGCTTAACAAACTTAAAGACTGCAGGAGATGTAATGTGGGAAACAATAATGTGTAAGAGGACAGTTATAATCAGTGGATTTGCAAAAATCATACATGGGGTGAATCTAACACAGATGAAGGGCTCACCTTATGGCAATGATAAGTAAAATTTTCTCACTTTGTCTTTCAACATTGTATCCTTGTTCTGCATTAACACTGAAAATGGTTTACTCTGCACCTGTATGGCCCCACAATGTTTCAGTTCATACTGTTACGATTTTTTCAATTTCATTGTATTATATAGATAACATTAAATTTTCAAAATTGAGCTAAACATAACCACACTTTTGGTTGTCAGTAAGTACATTTTTATTTACATTAATAAGTGACTACCAGATATCTGTAAAGTGTTTATTAACATTATTGCTATAATGTAATAATGATTACTTTCACTAGTTTATGCTTTGTACAAACCCTAATTGGGCACAGTCTTGAAATATTTTAAATATACATCTATATTTTGACATCATATACAAAATTTTCCAAAAAAATAAGTCATCCTTAACTTCATTTATTTACATATTTCTAACCTCCATATTAACATTGCACAGCAAAGTGAAACTTTACATTTCACTGACCACCTCGGCATAAAGAAATACTGTACACTGATAAAATGTGTAACAAATAACAACAGAGAATAACTCTACTTTTGAAGTGGAATATGACTCTCTAATAAAAAGAAATAAATTAAAGAAGTTAACCTCTCCAGAAATGCCCATTGGTGATAAGAATTATAAAACAGGAAAACATTAGCAAAAAGTTAATAATTAGTGCAACACCATACATGGGAGCTTCTTTTCTGTATCGCAGTCAGTAATGGATTGCAGATGATATATATTCACTAGCTGCTTCAGGTAAAAGCAGCTGGTCAAACAAAGATAAAGAGGCCCACAACATTAAGAGGGGCAAATAATAAAAGGACACTAATGAGGAAGCTAGGACAAAAAGGAATAAAGCAGAAAATATACAAAAATGGTGCAGCAAAGAGTTTAAAAAAGTATGCAAAGGTAAAAGAGAAGGAAAAATGTACTTACAAATCAACAAATAACGAAAACAAAAATTGTACTACACAACAAAATTATAGACAAGACAGAGGTGCAAATAAAATTAAATAGTACAGAAGCTGACAGATATATCAAAGAAATTTCAAACTTAATTACTCAGTCCTTAAATTGAGTTTGTATTACATAGTCAGTGGAATTTACATTATACTGCAAATACTGTAGAAAAGCTATGAAACAACAAATTATAGATCACCAAAACCATGACAGTCTGTATGTAAGAAACTAGGTGTGAATAATGCAGCACTTACTACTTACAGAAGCATAGGCTACAAAAACATAGAATTTTCATTGTGATGCAAAATCAAATACAATATCAGAATACTATGTTTTATGTCTTTTTAAAAATAAAAATGAAAAAACCCCTAAGGATTCTTTGTGCAAAAGAAACTTGGGGATATAACAAAAGTTAAGTAAACATTGCTAACAGTTCTTAGATACAAAATAGGATTATATAATAGCTAAAGTGCTGATATTACGACATTTGTCACTAGAAATATGTATGGGAACATATTCACACCAAAAAAAGTTTGTGGAGTGATTTTTCTTGAAGCTGATAATGTAAAATCTCTTCTATTAATGTTAAGAGTTAGCCAAAATTAGAACTGTGTGTATGTGTGTGTGTGTGTGTGTGTGTGTGTGTGTGTTAGAAATGAGGTGTATTACTATCATTATTCCTTTCCTATTTTACACTTTCCATTTTTTTACCTGCACAATTTGAAGCTGCAATCATTTCCTGGTGTTCATGAGCCAATTTTTTGGTTACACAACACTGTCACCCTTTCTTTGATCTTAATTAGCCTCAATTTGTTTCATGTACTTGTTTTTATCCATTTTTTGTTCATTAACTAATCACCCAGGTTCCACACTATTCTTGAATGACTCAAACTGTATCTTTCCCTTGTTCTAAAAAAGTAAACTTTAAAGTTCTTGCTATTGATGAAAACATACACATCTTCATTTGTGAATTACTATTACAACAAGAAGACATATTTCAAACACAACACAGGATACTACTCACTACCACCCATTCCAAAATGTAAAGCTACAATTTCAATACTATTTACAAGTTTCCCCCCCTACTTTTCCTCCCTCAAGAATTATTGTATACGTGATATTGTCTGTCTGCATCACATGACCTTCCATAATTTTTTACTTAACAAAATCAATGAACTTAGCTGACTAAGTGCAAGTTATGAAACTAGGTAAATCAAATAACCGAAACATACAATGCACCATTACAGTCATTGATATTTTGCTATTTCCCTACCGTACTTTTCCCCCTACAAGAATTATTTTATATGTGATATTGTCTGTGTATGTCACATGAGTCCATAATTTCTTATTTAATCGATTTTTTTTATTTTTTAACAAAATCTGACAACCTCTGACTACATCCATTTCAATACTACCATGTCAAAGTTATGAAACTGTGTAAACCAATTAACCAAAACATACAAGGCACCTTTCCAGTCCTTGATATTCTGCTATTTCTCCCCTTCAAGAATTATTTTATACATGCTATTGTGTGTCTGTGTCACACGACTTTTCATAATTTCTTATTCCGCAAAATCACTTAAATTTGCTGACTAACTGCATTTTTATACCATTATGCCAGAGTTATGAAACTAGGTAAACCAAATAACCAAAACATACAAAGCACCATACCAATTCTTGATATTCTCCTTTTTTCCTACTTTTTCCTCTTCCCAAGAATTATTTTATACCTGATACTGTCTGTCACACATGAATTTCCATAATTTCTTATTTCACAAAAGTACTGAAATTGATGACCTCTGACTAAATGAACTTGAATGCCATCATGCCAGAATTATGAAACTAAGTAAACAAAATAACCACAAAATTTAAAGCACCATTCCAGTCCATATCAATGTCTATTGCTTAAATATTAATGGAACAGTCACAATGATATAAATGCAAATGGTTCAAATATTTGTTATTAGAATATATCCATTCTGCAAGTAGCTTAAACCAATATGTTTTACAACCGGTGCATACTGTGTAGGTCTCCTGTATATCGAGTCCTTTGAGGTAATTTGTCAGTTCTATGGAAAAGTTCATTGTAAATTAATCTAAAAACAAAAAGATGAAATGTCGTTATTCCTAATGCTATGAACACCCAAAACATAGTCGAGAATCCAAGATGATGCCCATGCTTGTGCAGTGAAATTATATGACTATGCAGTGGAGGAGCTGCAACAAAAAAGTTATACATATATACATCAGAAATGATAATTCAATAGAGTTTCTATTACAAAGCAACACTGCACTGCTTTTTAATTGAAGCATTCAAACTAATGTTTTACACATTATTCAACAATCTTACCTTCCTCTACATTTTTTACATGTATTGCATGCCTGAGATCTTCCATATGTTGCTTGTCATAAGTGATATACAGTATTGCTGTTAATGGCTCAGTCAGCTTGGCCTGGAACTTTGTCTTCTCTGATCTGCAAATGTCAATATTGAGTTACATTGTAACAAGTAGTGGTGATGGCAGTGGTGAATGAATGATACATACAACAAGAGAGTTATCAAACTTAATATTCTGAGCATTTTATATCTTTTTAAAACTTTTTCTTAACCATTAAACATTTCCTCACATTATATTCCTGGTCTTCATTAATCTTCCTGTTTTATTAGCAGTCAATATTGCCATCTACTATGTAGCCAACTAGGGATAGCAAGATGGTCACCTGGTGATCATATGTTAACTTTGGGTGACTTCAGGGAATGAGTAATATGAGGTCCATGTGATGGTGATGCGAGAGGACACTCTCAGGAGATAAGCAGCCTGTACTGGATACACATTCTATACAGCAATATTTTTCAACCTTTTGGAACACAGCACCAGCTTACAAAAATGCCCCCCCTCTCCTTTTCAAAAAAGAAAAAAAATTACACTAAAACTGTCAGTGATTTCAAAGGTATTGTATGTAATTTTATTTATATTCATCTATACTAATTGAGGAATCAAGTGCAGAGTGGATGGTAATAGTAGCACACTGCAGGCAGCTTTGGCACAGTGAAGGTGTGCATGAGCCAGAAGGTGTCAGTAATTGCAAAGGCACATGTTTTCACTCACTTCCAGTCAGTTGTCCACTGCGGTAATAAATGTGGACGTGAGTACTGAGTCTTTGCACTTTGCTCCATGCGAGCATAGAATATTAAAGTGCCTCGAAAGATTTGAGCACCCCTCCATGTCTGGTACAAATCGAAAAATAGACTTTATGATGTAAATTATTTGAATTATGATTTTACTGTCATGAATAGTAAACCCCAACATATAATTTGTGGCAAACTATTGTTGCATGACAGTATGAAACCATCAAAAGTTATGCATCACTCTCAACCAAATATACCAAGGAAGATGATAAAACCATAGGATTTTTTCCAAAGTAAACTCAAAGGACTTGACCAGCAGGAAACTACTATGATTCTGTTAATACTATTGCTATTTGTTGAGTAAAAGTAGCATTTTATCATTAATTATTTATGTTTACCTAATCTAACACTGTTTTTCCCAATTTTAGTATCTAGTGTCAAGAAGAAAGCTTTATTAGCTAACTACTGAGCTACTGAGTCACTGAAGCAGAGGAGACACACAGAGAAGCTGAGAATCTTGTTTTGTCAGCAGCCCTGGATATAGCTGAAATTATCTTAGGTAATCAGAAGACAAATAAGCCAAAAAGTATCAATGCAGTCCAAAGGATTTGGACAGTACATTTCGAGTAGTTTAAAAATCAATGAATGAATCACATTTTCCTTTGCAAATTGATGAATCTACCGATGTTTCAGAGTGTGGCAATTTGTGGTATATGTGTGTTTTGAAGCAGAAATATCATGCAAGACACTTTATTTTGCAAAGCATGTCCTGCAAGCACTACTGGCCAGTGTTTGTAAATGTTTTTGATTGGAAGAAATGTGTCAACATTTGTGGCAACGGTGCTTACACAACAATTGAATATAAAGTGGGCTTGCTGCAAAAATAACACAAATATTGCCAAATGTTTCATTGACACATTATTTTCTGTATCAACAAGCTCAGGCAGACATAGTTTTACCTTCTGATTTAAATGAGTTGCTTAAAGAAGTGATAAAAGTTGT
Source organism: Locusta migratoria (assembly GCA_026315105.1). Classification (NCBI taxonomy): domain Eukaryota; kingdom Metazoa; phylum Arthropoda; class Insecta; order Orthoptera; family Acrididae; genus Locusta; species Locusta migratoria. The sequence continues at coordinate 272,267,363 of CM048755.1, forward strand.
GAACACTTTTAAAGGTAAAGCATAGCAAACTCAACAGTTCAGAATAATTTGTGAAAACATGTGTGGATAAAAATCTCCTTTATCATGAACAGGTCAAGTGACTTCCCAAAGGAATGGTATCAAGACATGTTCTGGAACTAAGAGCTGGATTCTTAGTGTCCTTGTAAGATTCTAAATCTTGATATGTGAATTATTATTCTGACAATTACTTCAACTTTGAGGATTAGGCCTACAAACAATTCGGGGGACAACTATGGGAATGAGAATGGCCTCTTCCTATACTAAGTTTTTCATGGGCTGCATGGAAGAGCCATTCCTTGAGACACAGCAGTTGCACCCTCTGCCTTTGTTATAGATTCATAGATGACATCTTTGTGGTCTGGACTCATGGTGAAGAATATCATCTGAACTTCCTTTAAGACCTCAAATTGTTCTCTAAACTTATCAATAGGTATGGGAAGGGAAGGTTGACAAAGCTTATTGGTGACAGCATAGAGGGGGCTGGGGGTACTATTTATGCGAAAATTCCTGTAGTAGTGGGTACTACTAGACTGAAGTCAGCAGACAGGTACTCCTTCCTACAGGAAGTCCCTCTAACAAAGGGACCTGGTAAATTTCACGTATCCAAATAACAAATGAATTAGCATTTTTTACAACATATACAAGATATTAAAGTCAGTGAATTGCTTAAAGATGTTGACTCTGATGTTATTGCTAGTTTGTAACATAGGTCATAACTAGGTACTGGCATGCATCAGTGCTGAGGTTGGAGATGAGATGAAACTTCAAGCTTAAAACTGTGTCTTCTAACAATAACTGAAGTGCAAGTGAACTTCTGCTGAGCTTAAGGCTCAAATATACTTGTCTGGCTAGTTTCGTTCTGATAAAATGCCTCAATTGTCATGTATGCCTGGTAAGCTCTGCCTAAGGTGCCAGTGTAGAGCAACACAGCTGGCTGTAGGGCAACTTGCAGAATACAGGATGCTGCGCTAGTAGTATTACAGTGCCTGGCACTGAAATTTCATAGGTGGCACCCCACTTGCCTAACTGTCAATAGCCCACTCAAGCCGATGCCCCAACAGTAGCTTAGTGGTGCTTTACTTAAATAGGCCCATTTAAATCATATTGGTACAATACATATTTACTGGCAATACTGGCCAGCAAGGAGAGAAAAGGTGGTTGTTTTTACTGTGATTTTGAGGGGACTAAACATCTAGGTCATTCAGTCCCAGAGAGAAAGGGTGGCAGTATACAAGGTCTGATCTGACAGTATGCCCATCATTAAAATACAAAATTCTCCACAAGGTTTAATGGAGCGATAAAATATAATAATATTTTTATTGATTATTAATTATAGTTCTTGCATATGAGCTTTTCTAGAGGGGCAGGCTATATATTACAGGGTTTATCTTTGTCCTCCAGTCCCTTTCATCTATATCAATACCCAAATTAGTGTAAGAAGTGCTAGGCGAGAGGCATTCAGTGACTTCGGAAGCAACTTGGTCCTATGTCAAATTGGTAAACAGGGTGAAACCAGATGTCCCGACACTCAATGTTAGGCGCGTGATGGAGCCCCTTAGGCAGATAGCGTCCAGATCTGGAAGGAATTCCAACATGCACTCGGTGTGTCTGCCGGGGGGCCTCATCCGAGATGTGGAGGCGGCCTTGCCGGCGGCTATCGAGGGTGCGGGGTGCAGTCGACTGCAAGTCGTGGCTCACGTCGGCACCAATGACGCTTGTCGCTTGGGTTCTGAGAACATCCTCAGGTCCTACGAGCGGCTGGCGGAATTGGTGAAGGCTGCTGCCTTCACACACGGGGTGCAAGCAGAGCTGTCGATTTGCAGCATTGTTCCCAGGGTTGATCGGGGTCCTTTGGTTTGGAGCCGAGTGGAGGGTCTGAGCCAGAGGCTTTGCCGACTCTGTGACAGTCATGGCTGCAGATTTCTGGATCTGCGTTATCGGGTGGGGAATTGTAGGGTGGCCCTAGATAGATCAGGGGTGCACTACACTAAGGAAGCGGGTACTCGGGTAGCAGAGTACTTGTGGAGTGCACATGGGGGTTTTTTAGGCTAGGCGCTAACTCTGATGAGCACTCGCCTGTCAGCATTCAAACAGCGAATTCAGGCCACGTTCGGAACAAAAATTCGAACATAAAAATATTAGCCCCAAACTTACAGAGTATTAGAAACAAAGTTCCCGAATTTGCAGCGCTGCATGGAATTTATTGCGCTCAGATAGTTTTAGGCACCGAAAGTTGGCTAAATGATGATGTGGCAAGTTCAGAAATATTTAGCAAAGCGTGGAATGTATATCGGAAAGATAGATCTGATACAACTGGAGGAGGAGTGTTCATCGCTGTGGACAAAGATATTGTTTCTACTGAGATTGAGGTTGAAAGTAACTGTGAAGTTAACTGGGCACGTATAACAGTTCTAAAAGAAGTAAAGTTAATAGTTGGGTGTTTTTACCGGCCCCCCAGTGCTGCTGTAGCAGTTTTAGAATCATTCAAGGAAAGTCTACAACAGGTAGTGCATAGGTATCCGGGCCATGTAATATTAGTCGGAGGTGACTTCAACCTTAAGAGTATAGATTGGGACCTCGCTAGTTACATTTCAGGCGGTACAGACAAGTAGTCTTGCGAGCTACTTTTGGACACATTTTCCGAAAACTGTCTTGAGCAGTTAAACCGGCAACCCACGCGCAATGGAAATATTCTAGACCTTATAGCCACAAACAGGCCTGACCTTATTAACGATGTCTGTGTAGAGACAGGAATTAGTGATCATGATATCGTCATAGCGTTGATGGTGACCAAAGTTCATAAACCAGTCAAGAAGGCTAGGAGCGTGTTTTTGTTGGGAAGAGCTGACAAGCAAATGTTACAATTGTACTTAGAAAATGAATGGGCATCGTTTAATTCTGGGACTATGGATGTAGAGGAATTGTGGGCTAAATTTAAGTGTATTGTTAATAAAGGGTTAGAGAAATATGTGCCAGTAAAGACGATTAAGGATGGAAAAGATCCACCGTGGTATAATAATAATGTTAGAAAGCTGCTGAGAAAGCAAAGGCTGTTGCACTCTCGATTCAAAAAAGAACACGCAAATGATGACAGGCAAAAGTTAGTAGAGATTCGTGCGTCTATAAAAAGATCGATGCGTGAAGCATACAATAATTATCACAGCCATACCTTAGCAAAAGATCTTTCTGAGAACCCGAAAAAATTCTGGTCCTATGTAAAATCGATAAGCGGGTCAAAGCCCACTGTCCAGTCACTAGTTGATCATACCGGGGCAGTAATAGTAGAAAGCAAACGGAAAGCTGAAGTTCTAAATTTAACCTTTAAGAAATCTTTCACGCAGGAGGACCGCACAAATGTACCATCATTTGATCAACGTACTAATTCCGAAATGGGGGACATAGCAATAGGTATTTCCGGTGTAGAGAAGCAGCTGAGAGAGCTAAATACGAAAAAGTCTGCTGGTCCGGATGGAATACCAGTTCGGTTTTACAAAGACTATTCTGCGGCGTTAGCCCCCTACTTAGCTTGCATTTATAGCGAATCTTTAAGTCATAAATAAAGTACATAAATAAATATGAATGTTTTATGTGGAACACTTTTTTCGCTTTGTGGTAGATGGCACTGTGATATTCACAAACATATTGCTCACAATTTTAAACAAACAGTGGGTAACAGGTAGGTTTTTTAAATTAAGATACAGAACATAGGTATGTTTGAACTTTATTTCGGTTGTTACAATGTCATAAATGTACTTTTGTGAAATTATCATACATTATGAGAAAGCATGCTGTTACTGCTTGATTAACTGTAATTACCTCATGACTTCAATAAATGCTCAAAATTGTGTCCTTCAATGCATTTGGCAATAAGCGTAATGAAATTCCTTTCAACAGTGAGTAGTTCGCCTTCAGTAATGCATTGACAATGCGCCAATGCATGTTTTGAAGGGTTGTCGGTGAATCACAATAACAAATATCCTTCAACTTTCCCCACAGAAAGAAATCTGGGGAGCTAAGATCCGGTGAATGTGTGGGCCATGGTATGGTGCTTATACAACCAATCCACCTGTCATTAAATATTCCATTTAAGACCGCTTCAACTGCATGTGAGCCATGTGCTGGACATCCATCATGTTGAAAGTACATCGCCATTCTGTCATGCAATGAAACATCTTTTAGTAAAATTGGTAGAACATTAAGTAAGAAATCAGCATACATTGCACCATTTAGATTGCCATCGATAAAACAGGGGCCAATTATCCTTCCTCCCATACGTTAACCCACCAAGTTCACTGATGTTCCACTTGTTGCAGCCATCATGGATTTTCCATTGCCCAATAGTGCATATTATGCTGGTATACATTACCTCTGTTTGTGAATGATGCTTCGTCACTAATAGAATGTGTGAAACAATTTGTTATCATCTGATAATTCCTCCAGCAGTTACTACATCTTACCAAATTAAAACTGACCTCTTGGGGAAGAATGAAGGAGGATTAAGGGTTGAACATACTGCCAACAGCAATGGTCATTAGAGATGGAACCTCCTGGGGATCCTGCAAAATCAAAAAGTGCAATAATGGATAGTAGGGTGCAATGACTATCCAAATCCACTACAGTGACACCAGGGGTGTTCTAACTGCTGAAATGTCACAAATTGTTGGTGTAATGTTGCAAAGTGATATGAAATGGAATGAAAATGTAAGAACAATTTTGGGGAAGGCTGAAGGTCACATTCGGTTAATTGAGAGAATTTTGGGAAGATGGGATCCATCAATAAAGTAAACTGCATGAAAAATACTTGTGCAACTCTTTACTGAGTATTGCTCAAGTGTTTTGGATTGCCACCAGATTGGTTTAAAGGAAGACATAGAAGGAATTCAGAGGTGGGATGCTAGGTTTGATACTGTTAACACTTTGAAGACCAGCAGCTGAGGTACACACTGGGTCCAGTGGAGCAGCCATTTTTATCTTTCTTTGAAATGTCACTGGCCCTTTCCTATTTAACGTATCTTGAAATAGACAACATATTATGAAAGAACAGTCTTTAAGGTTTATTTTAAATATTTATTTTAATTATATCAGTTGATGACAAAATTAATAATAACAATCATATAATTTCCGATTTCTGTTTCACAAAAAAATGTGTTTCTTAGTTTTGTGTAAATTCGCAGGGAATTAGCTTACAAAATTTCTTTCTCACTCAGAAAATGTCACATATTTGACATAACAATAAACAAGAAATAGCAAACAGAAAGAAGAAATAGGAAACAGTAACACAAACATTGAGTCTCACGGCTACATTAATGAGCAATGGCGCAGTATGTCAGGGAATCTGCTATGTGCGTCTTGCCATTTCTTTTGACATAGTTTTAAAACCTGAACACAGAGGACAGCGACAGTCAAGGGACATACTGGCAGCTGTCCCATGCAAAACTACTACAGTAGACGGCCTGCTTCTGGAAAGCTAATAAGCCGGGAGCGGTGCGCAACAGCTGCCCGACCTGTACTCGGGCGCGGTCATTTCGAAGCAGTTCCGTAGCTCGACCTACGCTCGGGCTCGGTCATCAAAGTGTTAAATTTGATCAATACTCAAGTTTTACAGAGATGCTTTGGGAACTCACACGGGCACTGGTGGAGAGAAGGAGACATTGTTTTTGAGAAACATTGTGGAGGAAATTTGGAGGGCCAGAATTTGAAGCTGACTGCAGGACAATTCCCCTGCTGTCAAGTTAAATCTCACATAAAACTACAAAGATAAGAGAAATTAGGACCTATAGAGAGGCATACAAGCATTCGTTTTTCCCTTGTATTTGGGAGTGGATAGAAACAGAAGTAGCTAGTAGTGGTGCAAGGTATCCTCCACCACACACTTTGTAGTGGATTGCAGAGTATGTATGTAGATACAGATCACAATTCTGAAACAGGGGGCACCACATAAGATGATTTTTTTACTGTGAAAAAGTATTTTATTCAAGAAAAGTTATCACAAGTAATGCAACAATGTGTACACGATGAAACAAGTGGCCTCGCAGAATGTTTTAATAAGACATTGGTAGGTATCTTCTCCATTTATGGTGACAATGAATGGAGAAAGTGAATTACGATACTACAATATTTAGTCATAATACCTGCATACAACATAGGAAAGTGACACAATGAAGCTTTCACAAAGTGCTTCCTGCTCTAAGGTAGAGATGTTGAAACTATGATTACTTATTTGTTTCTATTTCAAAATGACGACACGTGTCAGTTGTGAAAATGACTGTTATTAGTTGGTAAGGGCTGTCATTGTGTGTATGTTCAGATGGGCTCAACTCCCATCTGGGACATCCATCGTTCTTTTTATGGCTTGAGAGACAGGTGTGTTGTCATGGGAGTTCATTTATTTTGAACAGCCATTCATGTATGCCCTCCTCTCTGACATGGTTTAGCATCATCTCATAATATTTTCACATGAGGTGGTGAACAGCACTTAGCATGCAGCAGGGGCACTGGATGAGGCTCTGTTGTGGGCACAAAATGACCAACAGTGTCTTCTAACTTGGGGGCAAGTCAATACACAGATGGAGTGGCTGACAATTTATGTTTCAGACTGGGACAAATTTGAAGTTACATCAATGGCAGCATAGGTTTAAGTGTCAAGGGCCTGGACAGTCATTGATTTCGAGCCCAACACAGCTTTGATTGCTGCATCAGTTATGGTGCGAATTTAAAGCTGCAACTGACACAGGCTAGGTGCAGCAGCTTTGCCTAGGTGGTCAATCTACATGATGGGATGGACCCAAGGATTTAAATACAGCAATCAGGCACTGACTTTGTGGATGGGGCTGCTTTATCTGTGTCTCATAGAAATGTACAGCATAGGGTCAGTGACCAAGGTTGGTCTGATACCATGCAGTAGTCAGGTCATTGCTTCCCAAAAGCATCCTAAGGATTGGTTAGTGTCCAATGCTATTGACACATGGTAGACCAGAGTAATAAATGTCTCACTGCTGCTGAGGCTTGCAGGCTGGTCTCTGCAGCTGATGGTGTCCAAGTAAATACTCCTCACACCAAAGTAAAATCCAATCCTACTAACTCTTGTAACATATGTACTAATTCATTTACAACTATTTACACTTCTCCTCCACCCAGTTCTTATAGACTCTTGATCCTTTACACTATTTACAGTGTCTCACAAGCACTCAGTTCCTATGTTCCGGTATGCACTTTCTTCACTACAATTCTGACTTTTAGTCATGTTGGCAGTTACATCATTCCATAACATATGAGGTTATTGGGAATTAAGAAGGTCTTGTAATTGACTTACTACTTACATGCTTAAATTCATTTTTCCCACATTCCTTCATTACTTGTAGTATATATCTTTAAAAAATCAAATAAAAGTCTCATATGCACCATTAAGTTGGGCCACAGATTTACACAAACAGTATTCCACACTCTTTGGAGCTAATATAAAAAGCAACCACTTCTTGACCTGTACACTTCTCCTTTCATTAAGGTATATGCATACTACAGTGCTGTATTATCACACTGACCTAACAAGTAATGGAAACTATATACAAAGAAGAGGAGTTAGTAGCAGCATTGTTATTGTTGTACCCTTGGCAGTAATGACAGGAAAATTCATGACTAAATGAACACCAACTAATACATCTCCCTAGCACACAATTAATCTAAACTCACAGCAATCTGTCATTCAAAGCAAATGTAAGTAGTTTAGCGATTCTGCTTTATGAGTTCCATGGTATCATGAACTTCCTTCCTGGGTGACAGTCTATTTTAGTTACCCTTTTGTGTCCATGACACAGCTTATAAAACTTCATTAAAAACTTCCTATTATATTATATGTCCTCCCATAATGTCAAAATTACACAGACACTGTTGGTGGATTCTCTGCTATCATATGCACTGTGTTTTGGTATACCTGGAATGGTTTATCTGATGTTTCAAGGCTAATAATTTTCTCATATTTATGTCATGCCTCTGTATATTACAGCTTTCAGTTGGTGTTGTACACTGCAAAGAAAAGAAATCTGAACTATCAGATTGGATCATACTCTCCTGCTTGCTCAGTGCTGAACTACCAACAGTTACATCTACCTTACAACAAAATAGGCTCAGTTCCAATTATTCACATAATCCACAAAGTAAAAGCTCCTCTAATCACATATATACTTGACATCATTCAAGTTTGGGGCCAATCTCAAGTGTTATAAAATATATAAACTTCAACGGCCAACATCAGTAATTATATCACCAGTTTTTGCAAATCCTGAAGGTTGGTCAGCATTCCAGGCAGTTGACATCCAATGTGGTCAACTCTTACTTCTGCTGAACCAGCAGGTTGCTGACATACTGTCCCCTGCTTATTACTCCAAGGTGGGGAGAGTTCTAAGACATTACCCATGAAACAGCTCACTAGCAGAACTGAAGAAGGAAGACAGCAGGCACTTTTATGGCATATGAACATTATAATGCTTAACAATGACCAGTATGCTGCACCCAGGAATAGTGTATTTAATTTGTTGTGAATCTTTCAATGTCATTTTTTTTTTCTTTTTCGTATGTAATGTTTGTGTTCATTGTCAACAGTCCCTGATTCATGACGTCATCATACAATCTGCCCCGGACACAAAAGTATGTAGGTTGCATTTATAAGATCAAACAGTTGAGGAGGTTTTGGCTGTTGCTCAGTCGTTTGAAATGTCACAGGCTGCATCAAAACAGTTTGAGGATGTTATGGACATCATTTCCAGACACCTTCGTCTTGTTCCTAAAATTTGCACAGGTCACAATCAGACTTTGCCATTTCCTGCTGTGGCTTTGTGTTGTGTCCTGCCTGTTTTTCTGGTACATGACCAACATTTCAGCCTGCACTGGCATCCTGTGTGTGCAATGTCCATAAACACAGCCAAGTGGCAGCTATCTGTCATAGTTGCCCATACGGTCAGCCTTTGGACACAGACATGGATGTGGAGATTATGGAAATCCATAGTGTGATATCAGTGGAGGAATGTGAGATCGGCTTTCTCAGCAAGCTTTACATTGGGCTGTTGATTCAGTAACAACTAATCTGTTTCAAAGTCGACACCAGAGCCTCTCTGTGCCGTTTTGAATCTGGAAGCATATCACCATCTGGGTTATCTGCCCCTGTCGTCCACAAATTGGGATTTGGTCGGGTATGCTAATCAGCCCATTCCTGTAAGAGACGAGTTGACAATCGACGTCGAGTACCAGTATGTCACGAGGGTGATTCCATTTTTGCAGTAGACACTGTGACAGCAGAGAACATTATGGACTAGAAGCAATCATGTCTTTTAGTTTTAAAATTAAGGATTCTGTACATATCACCATTTCAGGAGTTGGATGACTTTTGTCATGCATTTGGAAAACTGTTTTTGCCTGGTGTGGGGTCAAAAAGGATTTTGAGACAGACATTACCCTAAAACCCTGGGCTGTTCCTAAATTTGATCATGCTTGGTCTTTTCCCTTTGCCCTTAAATTGGCCATTAAGGAGGAGCTTGATTGGTTACAATCTCTGTATATTATTGAACCTGTTATCTCTAGTGAGTGTGCTACGCTCCTGGTCGTCATCAACAAATTGTCAGGGAAGCTCAGTTTTATAATGTTGCATGGGCCGCCTGGACTTTATTTCAATATTTATTTATTTATTCTGCATAATTAATCTCTTGTATTTGTTACAATTATTCTGTGTTTATTTCATGCAAATTATTATGTAACGATAATAAAGCTATCTTATGCAAAGAAAGTATAATGTTAACAAGCACCCAAATTATTCTCCAGCGACGCTACTGGAGTATGACACACATAAAGGTCCTGGCGAGGCATTTTGTCTACTGGCAGGGTATTGATGCTGGAATTATGAGGCTCATAGATCATGGACACGAGGATATCTGGGTGGCTGGTAGTTTTCTGTTCAACCATTATCAATATATCCTGGACATCGTTGAACATATAAAGCTGAATTCCTACACCACTGTTAAAATTGAAATTCCAATCCGTCAAGCACTGACCACCAAAACCCATTCAAATACATCAGCTCTTGCCAGTGTTGCAGTGTGATATCGGAGAACATTTTTGGGTTAGAAGCAATCATGTCTTTTAGTTTTCAATTAAGGGTTCTGTTCATCTCATTTCTGACTCTATAACATTTCAGGAGCTGGACGACTTCTGGTGTGAATTCGGGTCTCTGTTTTTGCCTGGTCTGGGGACAGCAAAGGATTTTGAGGCAGACATCACCCTAAAACCTAGGCTGTTCTTAAATTTTGTCATGCTCGGTCTCTTCCCTTTGCCCTGAAATTGGCCATTAAGGAGGAGCTTGATTGGTTACAAGTTCTGCACATTATTGAACCTGATATCTCTAGCCAGTGGGCTACACCCCTGGTTGTCATCCACAAATTGTCAGGGAGCCTCGATTTGTGTGGCAATTTCAAATCAATCATGAACGTCTAGTCGATGGTTGATTGCTATCCGATCCCACAAACCAAAGAAATACGTTCAAAACTAGTGGATGATGAATGTTTTTCGAAAATTAACTTGGCTGATGCTTACCTACAGCCTCGTCTAAATTCGGTATCCTCACATTTTATGGTCATTAACAGCCCCTTCAGGCTATATCTTTAAACATGTTTGCCATTTGGCATTAATAGCTATGAGAAAGGTACATGATAACTTGGGGAAAGAGTAAGTTAAACAAATAAATAAGAAATACCGTATTTACACAAATCTAGTGCGCACTTTTTTTCACCTCAGGAAATACCTGAAATTTGGGTGGGCATAAGATTCGATGGTGCATTAGATTCATGTACAAATTTGAATCGTTCATCAATATTTCTTACCCTATATGATCTGATGTATATAGGTACGGTATCGTTGCGACCCCGCGTCAGGCTGCCGAGTTGAGAACAGTCCATCGCCGTGTGAGCGGCCCCATTTAACTACATGTGCAGCGTCGTGGTCGCAGAGTATCTCAATCGCTTGGACACTTGAGTGTGAATAGGACCTTAGATAGTCACAAAATTGAAGGCAAGCAGAGAAAACTGTCGTATGAAGCTTCTTTCAAGCATAAAGTAATTCTTTATGCTGAATAATATGGTAACAGAATGACAGGAAGAGGTTCGATGTAGCCAAGAGTAACGTTCTCTTATGGAAAAAACAAACTGAAATTATTTGCAACTACCACTACTAGAAAGAAATTTACTGGACCTCAGAAAGGAGGAAGAACGGACAACCCGTGACAAGTGATATCATAATAAGAAAAGCAAAAGAGGCTGCTGCCGCTCTTAATATACCAAAACAAGAGTTCAAGGCTACCGGGTATGGGTTGATTGCTTTATGAAATGAGTGGGCTTATCTTTGCGACGCCGTACAACAATATGCCAAAGGCTTCCACAGGATTTTGAGAAAAAACTTCACGAATTTCAGTGGCGTGTTATCACCCTTCGGAAAGAGAAGAATTTTTCGATGGGACAAATAGGCTATGCTGATGAAACTCCAATTTGGTTTGATATGCCACCTAATTACATGATTGACGAGAAGGGTACAAAGGAAGTTACCATGAAAACATCTGGATGTGAAAACAACACATAACAGTAATGCTGGAAATCACAGCAGAGGGGAACAAACTTCCCCCTTTCTTAATCTTCAAGCGAAAGAAAAGCCCCAAGACTCCAAAAAATGAAAAGCTATTCCCTGATGATGTCATTGTTCGGAATCAAGAGAAGGGATGGATGACTGAAACTTTGATGCTCGCCAGGCTCCGAAACATGTGGGAACTTCGTCCTGGTGCACTCTCCAAGCAACCATCAATGATTCGTCTTGATGCATTTCGTGGTCATCTCACTGACGACGTAAAAAAGAACATCTATAGTCTATGCAGTGACCTTGTTGTTATTCCTGGAGGAACGACTTTCGTATTACAACCCCTGGATGTTAGTGTTAACAAACCTTTCAAAGGTTACATTCAGGAACAGTACGAAAAATGGTTTTGTGAACCAAATCATGAACTGACTCCGACAGGGAAAATTAAATATGCTGCACCCTACATTATTGCACATTGGGTTTCAGCTGCTTGGAAATGCATCGAGGCATCAATGATCATAAAGTCATTTAAGAAATGTTGCATTTCCAATACTCTGAATGGCAGTGAAAATGTCGTGCTTTGGAACGACACCAAGGATGGCGAGGAAAGAGGAAACGAATCAATTTCTATTGTAGAGTCTTCCGAGGATTCCAGTAATTATGACATTAGTGAATAATTATCAGTAACACCTGAATTTACAGCATGTTTCTTTGAACATTATGTAGATAATCAAGTTGGACATTCTTTTATAATAATGAAAATGCCACTTATTACCATATTGTTGTTTCTTACTGTCCATGTATACATTCACTATTGTTTGAAATAAAGTCTGCATTGGAATATAAATTTCAACAATACCAAAAGAAAAAAAAAATTACCCTTTCAGCGATGTACCAAAATTCCTTTTTTCATTAATTTAAAATCTTAAATTTGGGTGCGCATTACATTCGATGGCACATTAGATTCGCATAACTATGGGAACTGTATGAAAATAAATTGTATATGTTTATTCAGCTTCTGAAAATTTAAATTTTCTTTTAAAAACAAGGCGTTAGTTAAATAAAGATTGAAAAGAAAAGCTGATGGCAGAAAAATGTGACGGTGAAAAGTTCAAGACTGTCAGATTAGAAGTAGGAAACTTAATTATTGTTCATAGCAAATGGAAATTCAACTGAATAAATGACTAACTACAGATAATCTGGGTGACTTATCATGATCCATTTGTGATAGGAGATTAACACATGGAAAACTTTATCTTCACATAATAGACCTGAAATCTTATACACAAGAGACAGAATTCCTAGAAAATCTGCTATGCTATAACAGCTACGTAGTTGGCAAGGATGGGATTCTCAAGATGCTTTAGGATTTCTTTTCTTTTCATGTTCTACAGACCTTTTTTTCTTTTACCATAATATACTGGGTGTACCACCAAACCTTTTCACCCCAGATATCTCTGGAACTAAAATAGCTATTGAAAAATGACTGTCACAGTCATGAATGTACAGAAGGGGCTAATGAAAGTGAGTACCATGACACAGACTAATAAGGAAACAAATATTATTTTCAACACAAACTTATATTTTTTTAATGGATACCTCATATTATTTCTTACACAATCAATAGCATGAAAAAACACAAACAGAACGGCACTGGTTGCATCACAATGCGTCAATTACTGAGCCAGGAGCCTCACCCTGTGCTAGCTGTGTGCTTCGTGTATTTCAAATGCCAACTTCAGTTCGCAAATTTTCCTGATGTAATTGCCACATTGTGAAGTAACCAACGCCATTCTTTTTGCGACTTTTCATGCTACTGATCATGCTATAAAAAAAAAGGGTATCCATTTTAAAAAATTAAGTTTGTGTTGAAAATAATATTTGATTACATTTTAGACTGTCTCACACTGCTTACTTTCATAAGCCCCTGCCATACGTTCATAAACATGAAAGTTGTTTTTCAATATCTCTTGTAGTTAGAGAGATATCAGTAGTGAAAAAGTTTAGTGGGAAACCCTGTATATGATATGGGGATATTTAAATATTTCTTCTGTCTCCTAAGGTGGCGTATTTAATGTATTATGACATGAGGGCATAATTTATGACAACAGGATGTGAGTGAAATTGGGTGGTTGGTTGTTGAAAAGAATATGAGAGTCATGTGAATGTAAGGCTGTATTGTCTTTCAAATATTGCAGTGACAGTAGAATACATTATCAAAGGGTGAATGTTTATGATCAGTCAGAACTACAAACAGTGTGATCAAATTATGACTGTAGTCCAAATACTATGGAGTTGTTTGTTGTTTAATAGATCCTTAGTGGCGTAGTGCTTCATGAGTTACCTTCTTTCAATCATCCTTAACATTTAAGATATCAAAAAAGTGATAATTTAGGCTTAAGATATAGAATAATACACTGACTTAGAAACTGACCATGACTGGTGATATCTGCAACATACCATTAATAGTAACAGAAGGGCAGCAGTGCAACAACTCACAACTCAGTTCAACACAGAACATGTTAGATACATCTCCCAGTGAATCATAGAAACGCAGGTTTCATGAGGTATGGCAACCAACTCCACACATGTATGCCACTGTTAATACAACATCTTCAGGCACAATTGCTTGCATTTGTTGCCAATCACAAGAGATGGATTCTTGCACTATGGCGGAATGCAATATGGTAGGCCGAATCATGATTTCAACTGCAACTAGCTGATGGGAGGCACTGTTTATGCGACACAGACCACATGAATCAAGAAGGTGTGGTCCAAAGTGGTGGTGCCTCTCTTATGGTCTTAGGTGCATTTTCCTGGTATGAAATAGGCCAATAGTTGCTCTGGAAATGTCTTTGAATGGTCTGCAGAATGATGAGTAACGATTTTGAGAAATGGAAGGAATGAATACATTAGTATGTGCAGTTAAATGGTTACTACTTAGTGAGCACAACTGACTGAACATATTTGCTAAGTACAAACATTTGCATGATCTTCTTTTGTGTCAAACCTAATATACAACATTTTCTGGTACAGTGTAAGATCTGGTCTATACTGGACTGCTCATCCATTACCACTGAGTAATCCTGATTATGATGAAACTTTTCACAGTGTACTGTTAAGCGAAAAAAAGATTACACTGACACAAAATGACACATCATTCTGTAATAGTGCAAGCAGCCTTTGCCTCTCTAGCTAGGTAGTATCTAAAATGCACAGTTTGAAGTCTGATGGCTATACAACAACAGCAATGCCTGCAATAACATATTCTTAGTTGGAAAATAATAATAATTTCATGTGGCTCATTGGCCTGGTACAAGTGTTTGATCTCAATTTTTTGTCATAAGACATAAGCTATAATGCATCAGAATTACAAATGAATAAATGTGTACATTGAAATTTTATAATGAAAAAAATATTTTGCACTGTACCCTAGCAAAACTGGAGGATCGAGACAACCAGCATCACATCCATAATAATATTTATCACTCCGATCAAGGGCCACATACAGGACAGGTTTGTTATCTTGAATTTCCACACTGATGTTCACGTGAGTTAGATTTCCATAGCTGATACGCCTGAAAAAAAAAAAAAAAAAAAAAAAAAAAAAAAAAAAAAAAAAAAAAAAAAAGACAAACTACACCTCAAGTCAGAGACTAACATCTTATGAAACAAATACCTAGATATCTTGATTCCATTTTGAACTCACACATGCTCAATGACTACACTATGTGATCAAAAGTAATTGGACACCTGGCTGAAAATAACTTATGAATTTGTGGTGTTCTCCATCGGTAATGCTGGGATTCAATATGATGTTGACCCACCCTTAGCCTTGATGACAGCTTCCACTCTCGCAGGCATCCATTCAATTAGGTGCTGGAAGGCTTCTTAGGAAATGGCAGCCCATTCTTCATGGAGTGCTGCACTGAGAAGAGATACTGATGTAGGTTGGGGTAGGTTGGTGAGGTACTGATGTAGGTCAGTGAGGCCTGGCATGAAGACAGCATTCCGAAACATCCCATTGGGGTTCTATAGTATTTAAGCCAGGACTCAGTGCAGCCAGTCCATTACAGGGATGTTATTGTCATGTAATCACTCTGCCACAGGCTGTGCATTATGAACAGGTGCTCGATCACATTGTAAGATGCAATCACCATTCCAAATTGCTATTCAACAGTGCGAAGCAACAATGTGCTTAAAACATCAATGTAGGACTGTGCTGTGATAATGCCACACAAAACAAGGAGTGCAAGCCCCTTCCATGAAATACACATGCGCAAACCATAACACCACCACCTCTGAATTATACTACTGGCACTAAACATGCTGGCAGATGATGTTCACTGGGCATTCACCATACTCATACACTGCCATTGAATCACCACATTGTGTATCATGATTTGTCACTCCACACAATGTTTTTCCACTATTGAATCGTCCAATGTTTACACTCCTTACACCAAATGAGGCGTCATTTGCCACTGACATAAGTGATGTGTGCCTTATGGGCAGCCGATCGACTATGGTATCCAAGTTTTCTCAGCTCCCAACTAACTGTCATAGTACTTGCAGTGGATCCTGATGCAGTTTGGAATGCAGTGGGATGGTCTGGATAGAAGCCTGGAATTGTAGGACGCCCCTAGATAGATCAGGGGTGCACTACGCTAAGGAAGCGGCTACTCGGGTAGCAGAGTACTTGTGGAGTGAACATAGGGGTTTCTTAGGCTAGGCGCTACCTCCAAGGAGCACTCACTTGTCAACATTCCGAAAACAAATTCAGACTGCTTTTGGATAAAAAATGTGACTATCAAAATATTAGCCATGAACTTTCAAAGTAGTAAAATCAAAGTTCCCAAATTTGCTGTGCTGCATGGAAATTATTCTGCTCAGATAGTTTTAGGCACCGAAAGATGGATAAATCATGATGTGGCAATTTCATAAACATTTAGTGAGGCATGGAATGTATATTGAAAAGATAGATCGGACACAACTGTAGGGGGAGTGTTCATCGCTGTGTACAAAGATGTTATCTCTACTGAAATCGAGGTTGAAAGTAACTGTGAAGTTATTTGGGCACGTATAACAGGTCTAAGAGAAGTCAAGTTAACATATTGGTGTTTTTACTGGCCCCCTAGTGCTCCTGTAGCAGTCATTCGAAGAAAGTCTACACCAGGTACTACGTAGGTATCCAGGCCATGTAATATTACTCGGGAGAGACTTCAACCTTAAGAGTATAGATTGGGGCCTCTCTAGTTACATTTCAGGCACTACAGACAAGCAGTCTTGCGAGCTACTTTTGGACACATTCTCCGAAAACTGTCTTGAGCAGTTAAACCGGCAACCCACATGCAATAGAAATATTTTATAACTTTTAGCTATGAACAGGCCTGACCTTATTAATGATGTCTGTGTAGAGGCAGGAATTAATAATCATGATATCGTCATAGTGTTGATGGTGATCAAAGTTCATAAACCAATTAAGAAGACAAGGACTGTGTTTTTGTTAGAAGGGGCCGATAAGCATTTGTTAGGATCACACTTAGAAAATGAATGGGCATCGTTTAGTTATTGTGCACTGGATGTAGAGGAATTGTGGACTAAATTTAAATTCATTGTACATAAAAAGTTAGAGAAATATGTGCCTGTAAAGTCGATTAAGGATGGAAAAGATCCACCGTGGTATAATAATAATGTTAGAAAGCTACTGAGGAAGCAAAGACTGTCACACTCTCTGTTAAAAAAAGAACATGCAAATGATGACAGGCATAAGTTAGTAGAGATTCGTGCAGCTATAAAAAGATTGATGCACAAAGCATACAATAATAACCACAGCCATGCCTTAGCAAAAGATCTTTCCGAGAACATGAAAAAATTCTGGTCCTACGTAAAATCGATAAGTGGATCAAAGCCCACTATCCAGTCACTCATTCAGGGCAATAATAGAAGAAAGCAAACGGAAAGCTGAAGTTCTAAATTCAACCTTTAAGAAATCTTTCACGCAGGAGGACAGCACAAATGTACCATCATTTGATCAACATACTAATTCTGAAATGGAGGACATAGTACTAGGTATTCTTGGTGTAGAGAAGCAGCTGAGAGCTAAATACAAAAAAAGTCTCCTGGTTTGAATGGAATACCAGTTCGGTTTTACAAAGAGTATTCTGTGGCATTGACCCCTTACATAGCTTGCATTTTTTGCGAATCTTTAATTCAGCGCAAAGCTCCTAGTGACTGGAAAAAAGTACAGGTGACTCCCATTTATAAGAAAGGAAAGATAACTGACCCACATAATTACAGGCAAATATTGTTGACATCAGTTTCCTGTAGAATTTTGGAGCATATTCTCAGTTTGAATATAGTAAATTTCCTTGAGACAGAAAAGCTTCTTTCTACAAACCAGCACAGTTTCAGGAAACATCGTTCATGTGAAATTTAGCTTGCCCTTTTCTCACATAACATCTTGTAAGCCATGGATGAAGGACAATAGGCAGATTGTGCTTTCCACGACTTCAAAAAGGCGTTCGACGCAGTGCCACACTGCAGACTACTAACAAAGATACGACCTTATGGAATAGGTTCACAGATTTGTGACTGGCTGGAAGACTTCCTAAGTAATAGAATGCAGTACGTTGTTCTCGACAGCGAGTGTTCATCAGAGACGAGTGTATCGTCAGGCGTGCCCCAGGGAGTGTGATAGAACCGTTATTATTTTCTATCTATAAGCAGCTGTATGCTGATGATGCTGTGGTTTATGGGAGGATGTAGTCTTTAACTGCCTGTAATAGCATACAGAACGACTTAGACAAAATTTCTAGTTGGTGCGAAGAATAGCAGCTAGCTCTAAATGTAGAAAAATGTATGGTGATGTGCATGAGTAGGAAAAACAATCCCATAATGTTTTAATACAGCATTAGTAGTGAGCTTCTTGATGCATTCATGTCATTCAAATATCTAGGCATAACACTGCAGAGCGATATGAAATGGAACAAACATGTAAGGACACTTGTAAGGCGGACAGCCGACTTCGGTTTATTGGGAGAATTTTGGGAAGATGTACTTAATCTGTATAAAAGACTGTGTATAAAAAGCTTGTAAAACCACGTTTTGAGTACCGCTCAAATGTTTGGGACCCGCAGCAGATTAGTTTAAAGGAAGACATAGAAGCAGTTCAGAGGCAAGCAGCTAGGTTTGTCACTGGTAGGTTCAACCAATGTGCGAGTGTCACGGAAATGCTCCGGGAACTCAATTGGGGATCGCTGGAGGACAGACAACGGTCTTTTCTAGAAATTCTGTTGAGGAAGTTTAGAGGGTCGGAATTTGAAGCTGAGTGTAGTATGATCTACCTGCTGCCTACTTACATTTCACATAGTGATCACAATAACAAGATAAGAGAAATTAGGGGTCTTACAGAGGCATATAGGCATTCTTTTTTTTCCTCGTTCTATTTGGGAGTGGAATAGGAAATTCGTGGTAGTGGTACAGTATACCCTCCGCCATGCACCTTATGGTGGATTGCAGAGTATGTATGTAGATGTATTACACTGTACGTCTCTCTTCAACTGTCAGCAGTCTCTGTCAGTCAACAGACAAGGTCAGCCCGTACGCTTTCATGCTGTACACGTACTTTCACGTTTCGACTTTACTATCACATCAGAAACATTGGACCTATAGCTGGTGTCATATAAGAAGGCGCTTCTGCACATAGAGGCAGAGCAATAGGGGTTGCAAGGAGGGGAGGAGCTACGGTCGAGCGCCAACAGTGGAGCCTGTGTGATAAACATTGTGTAACCCATGGCCAGTCACGTGACTACAGAGTTGCGTTCATGGAGGGGGATGCGCAAAAGAGCTGAAAACTGGGCCACCTTCGTAGGTGACGCCGACTATAGGGATGTTTAGGAGTGTATAAATCTCACATAAACACTTCTAACATAAATGACACCCAATCATCTGACCACGTTCAAAGTCTGTGAGTTCCATGGAATGACCCATGCTGCGTCTTCATGATGTCTAATGACTATTGAGGTTGCTGATACGGAGTACATGGCAGTATGTTGCAGCAAAATGCACCTAATATAAAAAAAATGGTTTTGGGGTGTTCAGATACTTTTGATCACATAGTGTATGTTTTCCAGTTGTAAAAGATTAGAGGAAACTTTTATATTACAAATTTAGATTTCAGTCACTGTATGGCCATCTTCAGTGCAATAAAATGTATATTAAGATATTACAGTTGATTTTGTGTACACCTAGTCAAACTTGGACCCTTCTCATGAAGTTTGAACTCAACCTTCATCAGGAAGTGTCCAAGTGCAACTAGATGAACACATAACCAACTGTGATGTTTTAATGTACATTTTACCAGCAGTAAAATTATGCAAAGTTTACCGTGTCCACATAGAACTAATAGAAAATCCTGGATGAAATAGAAATTAAGTGCTTGAGAACAAATCACTAATCAGACATATAACTACACAATGAGAAAATAGAATTTCAAGTAACTATATACACAAAATCTGAAAATGTAACAACCAAAGTGGCTGGAAAAACTGGTTGGGATGTCTCGTACAGTGACACAAAACTTAGTTATATAAAACATGTAGGCAACAAAAATAGACATATCATATGCAGATAATTAATATTTTGTAGTTACACAAAAGTGTGATTATTATTTGTAAATAAATCAACAGCATATTTCTCAGATAATAATCTTTAGATATAAAAAAAGTGAGAGATGAGGCAATATCAGATTGTTCTGACAGTGCTACTGTTAGGTCACTTAAAAATAATTGTAACTGTTACAAACAATAAAAACATTTTTCTTGCTTGACCCTTGCATTACCATTGGGTTAAAAAAAGGTTCTGCAATACTGCAAAATAAGGACAGAAATAAAGATGAAGTGTCATGAATTTGAACATGCAACAACTCACAAAACATTATAAATATAAATTTATAAACCCTGAGACTGTTTTTTGTCTCAAACATGTCAAAGACATTAGAGATAAAGATGAAGCATTGAATTAAAATTTGTGATGCGGCCGGGAATCGAACCTGGACCTCCATGCTTACTAGGCAGACGTATGCCTAGTAAGCATGGAGGTCCGGGTTCGATTTCCGGCTGCATCAAAAATTTTAATTCAATGCTTCATCTTTATCTTTAATGTCTTTAACTCATAAAACAGTTAATATAGTCTAAAAAGAGAAGGAAGTCTCCCCTCCCCTTCAGTTAAATTGATAAAAGAATGAATCAAACCTGTGATTTGTATCTGTTATTAATAAAAACAAGTTCTTTGAATATAAGTCTGATATAAATGAATATTTCATTCCTTAGAACTTCCTGAAACATTCTTACCAACACAAAAGGGGTAAAAAAAACAACAAAACTAAAAGGGAAATGAATAAGAGGGTCTTAAATCTTGACACAGTTAATCTCTGTACATCCATTATATAACTACTTTCGGTAGGTACTTCTTTATAACTTATTTATCAAAACAGATTCCCCTGCACCTCACATACGCAACATGATACAATAAAAATTCACTTTCAATCCATCACGTGCACTTGTTGACAAAAATGTTTTGCTGATAGATAGCTTTTTTATGTGAATAGTAATTTCAGCATTCAAAATGGCATGTAACAATCAAAAACTTTTACTTCCCTAACACACTGACTATTAAAACTCAAATGATTAGATGGAAAATTATACAATAACTTTGCTTATAAATTTTGTGTGTACAATAATCACCTGAAGACATATTCTCTGTGAATGTCGCTTGGATGCATATTCAATTCTAAATGCTGGTTACTAAAGCGAAGACCTCCAATGCTCAAGACCATTGCTTGCATTACACCAGGAGCTCCTGCTCTGAGCAAGTTATGGCAACCCTAAAACAGGGAACAATAAACAATGGTAGCAGCAAGCAGTGAAGGGGAAAACAGTTCATTTCACGTGAATATGGCCCACAAAGGAATCTGTAGACCAAACATATTGTAAATGAAAAAAAAAAAAAAAAAAAAAAACTTCAGTACATTTTACAATTAAAAAAATAATCATTCATATTAACAATCAATACACTAGTGGCTACACTAAGGTGCACTATCACTGTGTATGAAACCATTACATTTTCTGTTTTAGCAATGTTCTATATATTTTAAAAGTTAGTGAAATTATATGAGAAACATTCTTGACTGTAATCATCTAGGTGTGGACAGTGACAAGCTCAAGATCTTGGACATAGCTGCAGTTCAGCAATGGTAGAGTGTAAACCCATTTTAAAGCAACTGGTTGGCTGCTATTTATTCTATAAAAAAAAATATTACCAGCTAAAGAATTAATTATGTCATGGAATCTCCTGAAATTTTAGTTACATATGTGAGTGGAAAATTCCTAACATATTGGCAACATTTCAGGGAGACTTGAAAGATTAAGAGAAACAATATCAGTTTCAGTACTTAACCAAATCTTTAGAAACAGACAAAATGGTGTAGTGATCAATTTTCTCGTCATTATAACACTGTATTATCAACACAATAAATAAATAAATAAATAAAAACTAGAAATGGGCAGCACATCTCCAGTGGGACAATTCATACAGCTGAATATATGTATGAGGTAGAAACTGAGGAAGGATAATGCTAAGGAAATTAAATCAACCCCAACTCTGCAAAATTACTATAATGTGAATGGCAGAGCATACTTTTTAATGTATCACACATTAAGATTTTCTTCCTTTTTTTTCACAGGTGGTATGTGGTTAAAATAATAAGTGTACAAGCATGTGTATAAGCAGTTATTAGTCCAAATTTATCCTCATAGAGTCAACAAAAATAATATGCAAGAGGGAAGGGGTAATAGGAAAATACACCTATGTTCTTCCCTAAATATCTATTATCCAAAGTTTTGAAGAAGGATTTCATGAGCAATTCAGCATTTTCCTTCCGGTTTTTACCAACTGAAATTTTTCTGCATTTTTATTACTTTCTTACATGAGACAAACAAGAAAGCAATGATTCTTTTCATGTCCCCAATAACCCATGTTAGTCTACACCGATATGGATCCCACACAATTAATCTGTGTTTTGATCTAAGATACTGTCCCTTTTTTCATAGTACATTGTCATTAAATTTACTTCACCACTTTTTGAAAATGAATGTTTGACAAGTTTAATCACTTGTTTCTTTATTGTTTTGATGATTTAATGCACTCTGTATCTAATTTATTCTTCTTCACTCATTATATGATAGCATAACACCTATGTGAAAGCATAGGATTAATTATTTTTGAAACTCATGATTACAATATGAATTACAAATTATCGAATTGATATATATTTCTGCCTAAACTTCATCAATCATAAGAGGGTACTGTCCTCTTGCTACTCCATACTAGTGCCAATCCACAGCTTCTTGATTTTAATAGTATTGTTCCGATAGCATGAAAACTATCCTGCTGTTTTAATATACTAAGATTTGGGAATTAGAATCAAGAATTTATATATAGTCACCATTTACAACACTTCAAAGTAATCCATTTTACACAGACTTTCATCTCCCATTACCACATGAACAGAAGCCTGCTGTTTGTGTTCTCAACAAAAGAATTATGTTATTGTTCTACTTGTTATCCCAGTCTCCCAGGTATAACATGTCAGGTTCCACTTGTTAGGAGTTAGGTTTTATATTATTGTAATAAAGGTTTTATTCAGTGGACAGTTATACATCCTTACATTATGTGCTATGTTAAAACCTTTGGAGCACATCAAGTGGTGATCTGAGTGAATACGGCTGTAATTTCTACCAGGTAAATCTTTCTCGCAGACAAATATGCCATGAGATAGTAACTGATGTTAGGCTGTATGTTATTAAGGGGTTTAAAAGTATCAGATGTAGCACATGTCCACAATTTATGTGCATAGATGAGCCCCATTTGGGTGTGTTACAATCTGTCTGCCACAAGGTTCTTAAGCCCGTTATAAATTTCTTACACAAACATATTTTCTTTAATTGAGATTGGTGTGACACTGATTTGAAAGCTCTTTTAAATTCAAGTAACACTGACTCTCAGATGAATATTCTCATTCATAGGTTTTAGAATATTTTGCACCAAGTGCACATGCTGGATTTCACTGAATTAATGTATTTGGAAAACTTTAGGTTGATATGGAGAAAGTAATTTTGTTCCATGTTGGCCACTTCTTTAAACTCTGAGTGTGTTATACAATTCTGTAAAATACAGAAGTGACTGTTACAAAAAGGTAGCTCTGCAGATCAGTTCTAATGATTTTTTAAAGATGTCTATGACCTGTTGTCCTTACCAGTAATTTCAAACATTTCTCTGGTCTGAGGAAATGCACTGAAATACACTTAACAGTGAAGGTTACTGAAATGTACATTCCTTAATTACCAAGAGAAGGAATCCACAAACCCATGGACTTTTGTTCATATTAGTAATTTTAAATGAATTTTCAATAGTGAGTTTGCTGATAGCTACAGCACTCAGTTTTGCAATTGTGTTGCCATTTATTATTCTTAATTATCTATCTGAAGGAAGACTTAAAAAGAGTAAACAAAATGTTGGTGATCATTTTGGAAATTGCTACTGTCTCTTTTAATAAACCCGAGCCACTAGAAAGGGTTTGAACACAAAGTTTTGTAGCACTTGCAGTGTTAACACATAACAAAAATTTCTTAGTGTTTCTGAAGTAGGACAATGCTACAACATTACTGATGTGTTTCCACACTGTACTTCTGGCAGAGTCCAAGCTATGGCAACTGCTTCTCTTTTTCATCCATTTTATACTGTTTCCTAATGATATCGAATTCTGAAAAGGGTTTAATCTGAGGTTGTTATTAAAAAGGATTATGAAACTAAGAAATAATATATGAACTTGTTTGTTGGAGAGTTAAAAAGAGAAAATTAAGTATATTGTGGGAATAAGTGTTTCTTTTAGTGGATAAAATACAGGATAAATAGAACTTTTAGATTATTATGTTATCTTTAATTTGGCTGAATTTGTGTTATTTTGTTTATGGTTTTAAAAGAGACATGCATAGAAATAAAGGCTTTAGTTTATAAAAAAGTCTTTTATGAATCACACATAGTTCACTTTGTGCAGCATCTGCAGAATTAAGCACCATGCGAAAAGTTTTACAAACCCAGTTCTCCTGTTCACCACTGCACCATCGGCTCAGTGGCTTTGCACAACTGTATGGAGCTAACCTGCCATGCCTCCCTCCTCATTCAAATACCTCTGCCTCAAACTATGTCGTGTTCCCCCTTAATCACAGCCTTGGTACAAAAATTTCACTTGATGCTTCAGTATACATATATACATAATTGATGTTCATGACTTGTAAAAGTCTTTGAATAATGTTCTTTGATTTTTAATCCCAGAAATACCGCCTCCTCCTTTCACTCCATACATACCGATGAAAGTCATTTCAACAGGCTTCACATTACCAAGTTTTGTTTAATTTGTTTGTAACAGATGGAACATTCTCTGGAAATGGATACACAAATCATCTGTTTCCACTTACATTTGAGATACGTTTTTCAAACAATTATCTTCACTCCAACCGAACTTACTAAAAGAACATATGATAAATGAATGACTGAACAAAGTTTTTTCCATCATTTTTCATTCTTTTGGATAATTGGGTAACTGTTGCAAATAGCAATTTTGGTGTAATTATGGCCAACATGTACATCTATTTTCATAATTCTGTCATAAAACCAAGATGATGGAAGCTAACTGTTTAGTGATTAGACATGTGATTTTCATTTAAGAAAATGATTTAAAAGACATTATATCAGATACAGTGTCAAGTTTTTAGTAGGGTTGGAACTGAAACTATTTCATGGCCAATTAAAATTCAGTATTCATCCTCAAAACTATATAAAAGCTCTATACCCTAGGTCTTGGCCTTGCCGCCTCCACCCTATATATATATATATATATATATATATATATATATATACACACACACACACACACACACACACACACACACACACACACAGTATAACTGCCTAGGTGTACTTGTGTCTGTGTGAATGTGTGGGCATGTGTTCATTTGTTTACCCTCCATTTTTTCCCCCAAGGCAAGTCTTTCCTCTCCCGGGATTGGAATGGCTCCTTACCCCCTTCCTTAAAACCCTCATCATTTCCTTTTCCCTCTCCTTCCCTACTGCCTGAAGACACAACTGGGTTGCGAAAGCTTGCGATTGTGTGTGTGTGTGTGTATTCATTTATTTATTTGTGATGCTGTCACACCTGTGCTCCTTCGCCTGGTGAGTAATCTTCGTCTATTTTTTATATTTTATGTGTCCGAGTGGTTCGGCCGAATCCATTATTCGCCGAATCTAGCACACTGGCTTCGGATTCGAGATTCGGCGCATAATGGCCGAATACTACCGAATCCAGAATGCAATGTGTTATATGGAAACCTTCAGTTACGAATGTAACTTACGCAATGTAATCTTCCGTGTTAGCTGTTAGCATATTTATATTCCGTCCGCCTAACAAACCAGAAAGACAACGGCAAACGCGGAAGAATATACGTATCACGTTAATGTTTACATTTGCATTATTCTTATGCTGAATGGGAATAGTTAGAAATGAAAGTACGGCAAGTGACTTCTAGTAGTGATTTTTAAATCTTGTACGAATAAAAATTCTGTGCAGACTAGTTATGTAATCTTAAATGTTTGAAATAATAAATAAATCTGCAAAATACCCTTGCTTAACTCTCTGGAATGCACAATCTTTTCACAGTTCTGAAATGTCTTCATGGCAATAACAAGTACATAAATATATCGAATAAACGCGGTTTTCTACGTGTCTGAATGTTCTGTCTGTCACTCATGAAATACCTGAAATGTCACTATAAAATTATTTAAGATTTACACATCCTAATTATTAAGAATCTATTATTTAACTTCCAAAATATCTACTCATCTTTTCAGATTTTATTTTTGAGTCTTCCCCTTTGAAAAAAGAAAAACAATTCATAATCCTTTCCTTTCATTATCTTTTTTATTTCAAAATGAAACATTTTGTAATAGAGTGGAGACAGTTTCTTATAATCTTTTAGACCATCTCAACAACATATATATCGAAATGTTTCATACAAATTTCTTTTAAGGGTAAGGGGTATTAATAAATCTTTAAGATTTAAAATAAAAAATCTAAATAAAATTTTAATTTCTTAAATTTTACTGTTAATATTGTCCTTTGGGGATTCACCCCAGAAGGCTTTATCTTCATCACTGGCTGTGATAGAGTAGTAATTCTTTTTAAATACATGTACTTGAGTTGACAGATTATTTGGGTTCGAGATTCGGAAGATTCGATTCGCATTCGGTATTCGGCACATTTTAATTTAAGATTCGGTATTCGGATTCGATTCGGTAAAATTAGTGTTCGACCCATCCCTAAAATATATATATATATATGTGTGTGTGTGTGTGTGTGTGTGTGTGTGTGTGTGTGTGTGTGTGTGTGCCCTTGGCTTCTTGTTTGGGCTTTCACATAATTACTGGCAAGATACACTGTATTCCTTCCTGAGAAATACCTTTGTTTCTCCCTTAATTGTTTGGTTTTCAACTAAAGAGGCACTCTTTTCAGTTTCTCATTGCAGTTTCAATGCAAGGGGAGGAGAGAGAGAGAGAGAGAGAGAGAGAGAGAGAGAGAGAGAGAGAGAGAGAGAGAGAGAGAGAGAGAGAGAGAGAGATAGTAGCTTCCCATATTTTACCAGCTAGTTTTTGTATTCTGTGCTTGGTCCCTACCCAATTTTTATTGATTTTATATTAACCTAAAAATTTTGTTGATTCAAAGGAACATTATGGGGACTCAGAGTTAATAGGGAAAAAACTATTTTAATCAAGGAAGGTTTATTTTCAGTAAGTAATAAATATACCATAATCTGAAAACAGAATTAAGTGCCAAAAGTAATATAATAAAAAACCTACAGAAAACTACACTGACACTATGTTTCAAAGGAAGCAATGCATTGTTAATAAAGCATTCCCATAAACAACAATCAGTTGTTGGGAACATAGACTGAAATAAAACAAAGAGCATTATCAAACTCTTTAAAAACTGCCCTTTTTACAAATGCATATAAGAAATAAATTGAAAGACAATCTCAACAAAACAGTTATTGAAGGGATAGTAACAGATCAATTTGGTAATGGCATATACATACAGCAACTATGGTGGGTCTATAGCATCTGAGTGTGATGTGGTAGCATTCAAATGCATATTCATAATATCTGACATGTTTGATACTGTCCTTCACATTCAGAAAGTCTGCCCAATGAGTGTTTCTCACATTTGACATAAAAAACATGGCACATTAAACATTCATATTCAGATGCATGGCCTGTGTATCAATGGCTAAATGCACCAGTACCATCCCGAATACGTGGATTACCAAAGGTCCATAGAGAGTGTGTACCTCTTCGTCCGATTGAAAGCAATTTCTGTGCAGTCACCCATTCTACAGCCACTCCACCTTAACCCTAGAACGCCCAAGCCTCTTGGTGTTGAAGGCTATTCTACAGCCAGCCAACCTTAACTGCAGAATGTTCAAGTCTCATGAATGTTGAAGAGGGGGGGGGGGGGCAGGTTTTGGTGAGCCCAAAGATATTAAATAATTCTACTGATAAAAAAAATTCCAACTTCCAAAAAGGTTTATGTATTTCAACTAAGGCAGTGACTTATAAATGTTGTTAATTGTTATAAATATTGGGTTAAGTCAATAAAAATTGGAATATTACAATACAAAATATAAATGTGTTGATATATTACACAAACTATTCTGAGTCCTCAATTTCACAGCAAGTGACACACTTCACAATGCTTTCTGAATGTGTGTTACATACATGATTATGAGTTATGACACTGTCCACAATACTGTTTTGGTTTACTTAGATGGGTGTACTTTTGCTTCTTTATTTTAGCTTCTTTTACATAAATATGACACCGATATTTCCCTGCATGAAGCTGATGTACAGCTATTGTCAGTTCTCTTATTTTCTTTTGTAGAATATTTTCCACTGACTGAACAAGTTGGATAGATAACACTCGTGCATTAGTGCTTCTTTCTGCTACCTGTGGTTCACTAGTTCAAACCCAGCTTGCAGTAGAAAACCATTCCATTTGTTGTATTTCTTTTTATTCCATCTTGGATATTGCTGGACAGAGATGGTGGTTGGACTGATGGCTCAGATATCAATGAGACAGTAAAATACCAACAGTGACTATGTCACTGTTTCCCTCTTGCAGTTGCACATATGAGCCATTTCATGATGATAATTTCATGTGGCTCATTAGTCTGGTGCAAGTCTTTCAATTGGATGTGACTAGCATACTCCACTTATCCAACCAGGAAACGAGGACCTAGATGCAACCCAAACCACATGTCAGTTTTGATAACTCCTACATCGTTGAGAGGTGAAGGCTAAGTTAAAAAGCAGACTGAAAAAATCCGAGATCGGACCATGTTTTGAACCCAAGACCCTTCAGTTTCCAGTTGAGTACTTTACCTTGAGACCACCAGACCCAATGAGCCATTTGATCAATGGTCTTGTCATCAAACAGTATGATTCCAATAAGTTCCTCAAAACACTCTCTCGCCATAATACCCTTGTAAACAGGCAGACCCATTAAATCTGACCACAGATCGTGCACACTGACAGAATTATCCATATTTGCCCCCGGGAGTATCAGGATCCCTTTAAAGGTATACAATTCTTTCTCATTAGTAGAAGTAACATCTAGCCTAACAGCCTCTCCATTTGAATATTTCACTATAACACCCATGGTGTTAGATGTAAAAAGCAACTCGAGGCTTTTTCAAGAATGGAATGGAGTTGAGATATCTAGTTTCTATAGTATTGCCATCAGCAGACTGAACTAAAATTGTTCGACATCTTTCTGTTGGTTCTACAGCAGAGGAGATAACAACATTATTGCAACCGAGATAGTTGAAATAACAGAAAGTTGCTGCAGAGGGTGTTGGTTTTTATTTCTGTTTACTCTACCGAACAGATTACACATGTTGTTGGGTTTAGATAGCTTAGTGACCAGGTAGTGCAATGCAACAAAAATGTGACTTACCCAAAGCTATGGCATGGAGAGGCATAGGAAGGTTGGAAGTGGGACACACACAGAGGGAGATGGATGCAGCTATTGGAGTGTGCCAAAGGTAATTTCCAGGGCATGGGCACAATTTGAAAGGACAGGAACCATTAAAAGAAGGCAAGGCCACGATTGTCCACAGGTAATATCAGCAAGAGATGAGCATTATCTCTGGTTAATAGCTTGTCGAGGCAGGAGGCTGAATGCAATTCAGATGCATTGCATCCTCCAGGCAGCAACAAAGACACACAATTTCAACACAAAAAAACTGAAATCACCTTTGATAATGTGGCCTCTACATGTGAAGGCCTATGGTGTGTGTCCCATTAAAATCGTGACACAGTTTAGCACACAAAAACTAGGCGGAAGAACATCACAATTGGAGTCATAACAAATGGTGCTGGCTTCTGTTCACAGGTAAATCAAGATTTTGTGTTCAGCTGGACAATCATCATTTCCTCATCTGGAGAGAACACAGAACAATCCTACTTATGTGCAGGAAACATCACCATATCATGGCAGTGGACAAGTGGTGTGGGAAGGAGTCAATATTGGTGGATGTACAGATCTCTCTGTCTTTCAGATGGCGGTTTGCTGCTGAGATGTACAGAGATGAAATCCTTCAACTTCCTGCTGTGCCCTACGCTGGTGCCATAGGAGATGGGTTCCTTCTGCTGGAGCAACTGGAGATGGTGGTCGTGATGCATAGTTATGTCTGAGTGACAGCGTGATTGCATATTAGGGTTGTGTCCGAGTGGTTCAGCCGAATCTATTATTCGCCGAATCTAGCACACTGGTTTCGGATTCGAGATTCGATGCGTAATCGCTGAATATTACCGAATCCCGAATCCAAAGTGTTACGTGGAAACCTTCAGTTATGAATGTTGTAATTTACTTTGCATAACAGTGCGCTTTCATTTGCGTTATTTACTTTATTTTCCACAGATCCGCTGAAAGACGTGATGTCATAAAACAAAACAATCTCACTTTGAATTTATTCAAATGAAACAACTACGAAACTTACACAGTTGCATGGTTATTGTGAAAACAATCTACCATATTTAATCAAATCTAAGCCTCACTTTTTTCCGGTTTTTGGGGTGTAAAATACTGCCTGACTGTGGTTTAAATTGTGTACAAAGTGAATGAAGTTTTGGAAAATTGCGCTAGGAGCTGCCACAAGTAACATTTCCCATCTAATATAATCAGTGCTACACAAGCTTGCTTTGCAGGCACAAATATAAATATGGCACTAGTAAAAAAAAAATAAAAAAAGGACAATACTCTAATTTCCTTTTTATTTTCGACTACTGAGTTTTAATACAACATCTAATGAAGGAAATATAACTTTAGTAAAAAAAAGAAAATTCGTTACGTAAATACCAACAATACGAGTTGAGTTGCCTCATTCTGATTTCATGTATAGTTTTTTTTGAATTTTGGGAAGTGCTGGGGTACGTTAATCGTAATGAAGAACTAGGATTTCAAAAAGAAAGTTATAATATGTGAAAAAAAAAAGTTCTAATTGTGTGCCATCTAGGCAGGATGACGTCAATTCAGCAACCACTTGACTGTTTCAATAAATCATTTAAAATCAAGCTTTAAACACATGTACACCGACTGCCTTTTGAAAAGTGACAGACCACTGACACCAACGGTTCGTGTAAGACGCGCAAGTGTGCCAATGGAATGATGATACAGGGAAGTGGGTTGCAAATCAGATTGTGTAACAGGCATTTAAGAATGTTCAATATCAAATGCACAGATTGTACAAGGAGATGATGCTCTGTACGAAGGAAATGAACAACAAGGAATCAAGTGATTTAGAATTACTGTACTGGTATGTAATTGCTATTATTAACATTTTGTAAAAATTGTATTATAAGTCTAATAAAATTGTTTTATATTTCCGCATTTAGTGTCAAAGTTATTTCCATTCTTATTTAGTAAGTGTTTAGTGTTGCTACAATAGCCGTACATTTGAAGCTACTACGTAAGCCAACCTGCAAGCCTGTGTTGCGTCGATATGCTTGACACTACAAAACACTGCCTTCGTGTTACAACTTACGTATTTACCTATTAGGGCCAAGGGATTGTTCCTATGAATCGTGATTCGTAGATTGCACACTCTCTTGACCATAAGAATAATAAAAATGTAAACTTTACCCCATGTAGGCCCTAATCTTCAATGTTAGCTGTTACACTTAAATTCTGTCTGCCTAACAACCCCAAAAGACAATGGCAAACACGGAAGAATTACATATCACATTAGTATTATTCTTATGCTGAACAGGAACAGATAGGAATGAAGCATGGTAACTGACTTCTAGTATTGATTTTTAAATCTTCTACAAATATAATTCTGTGAAGACAAGTTACATGATCTTAAACGTTTGAAAGATAAAAATAAATCTACAGAATACCCTTGCTTAATCCTCCAGAACGCACAATCTGCGCATTAAGAACTTTCACAGTTCTGAAATGTCTCTGTGGCAATAACAAGTACACACACATCGAATAAACATGAAACTCGGGAAAGAAAGTCATTATACAACCTGCAGAAGGCATCGGCAGACGGACAACAATTTAATGAGAAAACTAGAGACCTCACAGGACACACGATTCCATGGGTTAAGCTCAGCTTCTAAGACTACTACTCAAACTAAACTACAGCAGCTGTAGTATCTTCATCCATTCTATTTTATCTCATGTTAGAATAAACCAACTTTGTTTCGATTTTGATGTGCAGCCACAATGTTTTCCTCCTTGAAATTCAAGTATCATTCTCTTTCCTTTCTAGGACTTCATTAAACAATATTTTTTTTTATTTCATCAAAATGAAACGGTTCGTAATAGAGTGAAGAAAGTTTCTTATTATCTTTTAGAGCATCCAAACAACATGTATCTCAAAATGTTTCATACAAATTTCTTTTAAGAGGGGAGGGGGTGGGTTATTAAAATATCCTTAAGATTTCAAATAAAAATCTAAATGAAATCTAAATAATATTGTCATTTGTGATCCATCCCAGAATGCTTTAGCTTCATCACTGGCTTCATATAGTAGTAATTATTTTTTAAATACATGTATTTGAGTTGACAAATTATTTGGGTTCGAGATTTGTAAGATTCGATTCGGGTTTGGAATTTGGCACATGCTTTATTTAAGATTCGGTATTCAGATTCAATTTGGTAAAATTGCATATGTTACTTTTTCTGAAGAAGGCCATAGCCAAAAATTCAAGTTGTGTGAATGTGATTGTCTATTTCACGTGCCTCTCAACGGCTCAACAAATATCTTTACGATGAATTGTTATATAGCCTCATATTTATTTATATATTGAAACTATTATCTACAGAAGACAAGTATAAAAAATACACCATAATTTTAAGTGTTTTAAATATTTAAGTATTAACTGGTAAATTTAACAGTCACTTATGTAAATAAAAATTACTGTCAAGTGTGATACATTCAGTCATGAGGGTGAGCTACTTCTATTAAAATGCAGAATTAAAGAAACCATTAATAACACTGAAGACTAGAGTAAAAGATAAAGACAGAACATCTAAAAAATTAGGTAAGTGTACAATTCACCAACTACAACTACCAGTACTATAAATAAAACATAATACAGACACAATACAAAAAATACTAAACAAACTTTCCTACCTGTTTTTCAAGTGTAAGTAACCAATAAGATACCGCTGTGTTCACTTCTTCTACAGTCGAAAGGCCTTGCCACAGGTTGTTCGCTTGCCTAAAACAATTATTATTGGGCACTTATCTAACTAATAAAATGATGTTAATACTACACTATTTGAAACTAATGGTAGGTGAGGGAAAACAGACACACACACACACACACACACACACACACACACACACACACACACACACCTTTCCATAAATATCTAAATTTTCTTGCAATAGTGCATTTTTAACAGCTTCACTGTATAATGTATAGGTGTACTACCAAATGGTGACATGATTTTCTTTTCTTTTTTTTCTTTTTTTTTTTTTTTTTTTTTCTTTTTTTCCCCCCTCATGAATGTTTCAATATAGTGTAAAGCTTTTCTCTTGTCAACTTTATTCTGTCCATCAGAGTCTCATTAAAGTTGGCACTGAAAGAGGAGCTTGACCGATAGCAAAGACAGTATGAGATACTTGGACTGGCTGACATCTAAAAATTTTTTATTTCCTATGTAATGTATTTTTTCTGGAGTTCATCTTATCTGCTTTTGCTTTAGGGACTGGATACAATTCTTGGATATCATACCAATGACACTTCTTCCTTCTTTACCCATCCCATGCTGGTTATATAACTCATAAGGGAATGTTAAAATTAAGGAAAATGCCGAAGACAGTGTTAGATTTGTTACACCTTGTTTTGTTATTAGAGATAATTACAACTACAAGTGGGTTGTAGCTACCAACATGCAAAATAAGGAACATCAGTTTAATAACCACTCAAACTCTACATATATACTTTCAAATTTGAGCTATGGACCCATGCCTGCTGGCCTCTAAATGTGTTGATCCCCAGAAGAGTGAGCCAGAACAGGACAGTAGTATCATCATACAAAAAGCTCGGGTATGGGGTAAGACGGCCATACACATTAGTCTGTCTGTGGAGAACGTGCAAAGTGGCCCCAAGCTTAGGTGAGGGGCGAGGCACAGAAAGGAAAGTAGTTGGTGGTGTGGCATTACTCTGACTACAATTTTCTGAGCCACAGACTCAAGAGTATGTGTCACCTGAAGCAGCCACTAGGTACTGATAGTTGGGGTGGGGAAAGCAAAATAGATTTAGATGGTTGTGCTGAGCAGAGGAGTGAGAGGAGAGTTGTGGCAAGATCTGGCCTACAACTAGCAGCTCTAAGTGATACTGTGTTTCTGCAACAGAGCCGTGATAACTGGGTCTGAATACCTCTGATCCAACAGCAAAATCAAGTCATACTCAATATATGAAATAAAATTATATCACAAAATTTCTGGTGAGGCCCTTAAGAAAGAGAGCATCTGCTTTATTGGGAGAATACATTCTTCTGAGAGAACAAGGATTCCTAATATACCATACTTACTCAGCTATAGTCCCCCGAAAAAAAAAAAAAAAAACCCTCATAATTTGGCAGCACTAATTTATGCAAAATTCGGCAACACAGCCTGCTACTGTCTCCTGAAACAATGGTATTGGCCCACTTTAGGTTACGGTAGTAACACTAAAAGTGGGCCTTTGCGATCATCTTTTAACAGCTCGAAATTTAAATGAAAATTACGGCTTAACTATTCATCTGACACGAAAATTGAATAACCAAATTTGTAGAGGAGAAAATTCTCTACAACTTTGCTCACTTATGTTTTTTTCATATCTCGTAGCGTTTCAAAGATATTTGCATAAATAACGGCGATTTTGGGATGTATGTATGTCTGTCTGTCCGTCCGTAACGTGTTCCCTGTTTTTAAGACGAACTGTTCAACCAATAAGCACCAAATTTTACAGACATGATTGTAGGCCGCCAGAGACCAGAACCTCCCTTTTTCAAATTTTTCGGAGAAAAAATACAGTAGTAAAACCAAAGAAAGCCGTTTGTAATATAAATGTAATTGCAAACGAACCGTTAATCTGACACGAAAATTGACTAACCTAATTGGTAGAGGAGAAAATTCTCTACAACTTAGCTCCCTTATGTTTTTTTCATATCTCGTATTGTTTGAGACATATTTGCAAAAATAACGGGGATTTGACCCCCTCCATTGAATTAATGAAAACCAGCCGTTCTGAGATGTCACGTGACATTCCTCACGTATTTGATGATTTTCTTACCGTAACTTACACATTGTCATTTCAAAGCAATGGCACACTGAGGAATTAACAAACACACACAGTTCTTCGTACGATAAATGATAATTTAATGTCTACAAATGCCATATTAACATCAGTTAACAACGGCCATCAATAGTATCAGATTAAAGAAGTCCTGTTTTCATTTATAGTTGTAGCGTAGTGGGCAGGGTGCTGGACTGTGACACGAAAGGTCGGTGGTTCGAAACCCGCCACTACCTAATTTTTTTTTCTTCCTAAAACGGTTTCAGACTCTTTATGCATTGCACACTACATAAAGTGTTTGCTTTGTGTGAACTGAAAAGAGTAACTCACACGGAATCAGTGGCAAATTAGAATTGGCGAGGTACAGGAATGTAGAAGAGGAAGAGGTTGCTTGAAAAAGTAGGATGCAGTTACTGCAGCAGTTCGTAATATATGTATCTGTGTCCGTGGTGCTGAGCGTAACTGTTCGACCTTGACCAAGTCTGCAGTCAGCTGGCAGTGACAAGTGTGTCCTTGTAGCAGCAGCAGTATGCTAGTGTCACTTAAATGGCACTGATTAACAGTGAATCTACAATCTGGTGTGATTGCTAGTTAAGACGGGTGAAAGTTTCACAAAGAGGTAATAGCAGCAGGGTTGCTGTTCAAGGCAACATATAAATAAATGACACACATTCCACTACCAGATTAAATTGCAAATAAAGTTCTAATCCAACAAAATACTTAATGATAATTTTAAACAGTATCTCTTTTCATAATAAGGCTACAAGGCTATAAGCAGGGCATTTACGACACATTCGAAACTACACTCAACTAACCACGTTTGCTGTAACAGCTAAGTTAAAGAAACACCACAATTTAAAAAATGCTAGGAAAATACATTCAGGATATTGTAGGTACCGTATATTCATATAGTATGCACGAGGACTTTCCTTAAGTTTAGGAAACAGGCCACATATTCTGGTGGATTAAAGTTGAGAAGACAGATCTGTAAGTTGTAGCTGGGCAACATTGTCAGCAGAGCATTTACCAACAAAAGGCTAACATTTCAAAGTAATTGTGTTCCTTAGCCACCAGATTTGACAAAGATACTGGCCTCATTTCTATTTTGACCTTGATTGCCATTCACCCCTCTCAGCCTGGGGACCTCAAACAGTAATTTGCTTCAATAAGGCAAAGCACAATTAATTGTACCAAACAGTAATATAAAATGATTTTCAGGCGAAGAAGAAAAACAGTTCCCAAGAACCGAGTACGTAAATACATTAAATGATATTTCCAAAGAGAAAGAATACTTAAATATAATTACAATGTGTGGTGTCCACCAAAACATCCTTCTGCATAAAACAAACTGTTCATCAGTTCAGCTCTCTTTTCCTTTGAAGTTCCATCCTCATGGTACGGTGATGCAACATGAGACAAAACGTAATAGAATGTTGCATTGATTTTGTCTCCATTAATTGCTTGTGAGTGTTTTGACTGACTTATTGTGACTCCTGTGCTCCATAGCTGCTTCCACACATTAACATGATCATCTTTTAAGTTTGGCTTTAAGACAGCCCTTTCCATTATCTGAAAATTGTAGTCACAGCCAACTATGATAAAAATCTTAACAAAATAATACAAAGAAATCATTATTAGAATTATAATAACATAAACTTACACTTAATGCTTCCTTTTCCAGAATATCTTTCCTTGTTGCATATTCTGCTTTTGTTATAGCCTCAGAGTACTTTATTACTGTGAGACACTGAATGGTCTTTATGCTTCTTGGTTTCAGCTGAATAAAATTATTTTACATTATAAATAAGACAAAAAAATTCATAATTTCCTTGTTTTCAAGAAGTGAAACAACAATTATATACAAAATTAAAATACAAACATTGGCAATGAAGAAATGTCTAATTAGTTACTGAAATTAAAGATTTTACCAAGAATAAGAAACATCACATTCAATTTATTATCTTAATTTATGACAATACAGAATGCTGCAAGATTTTTTTTATGTACTGGTACAGTGATATCAAATGATTTCATTTTGTTCATAATTAAAGTTAAACAGTTACAGGAAGAATGCTCCAATTTGCTGACTACTGGACAAGGTGAATAACTGTATCCTCTGGTGCACAATACTGCAATCAGGTTTGAACATTCTCACATAATTTTTATTACTCTTGATTCGTAACACATCATAGTAGAATGTTCATGCACTATCTATTCTGACTAAAACATTTCACTTTTTAAAATCTGTGGCAGGTCTTATTTTGATGTTCTGAAGCACACTACATTCTGCAATTGTTACAATTTACAACTGCACCACACATCAGGCATTAAATGCCCCAGAACCAAACATGTTTATGAAGAAATGCTACTGGGGCCACTTGTGGTTCTACCTGAATTGATGGACAAAGGTTATATTTCTTAGTACATACAAGTAACACCAATTTGCACTTTATTGAAACAGTGTCAAACACAAACTATTCAGTGATGAAGTCAAAACAGAAGAGAAGATCAGGCCAGAATGTGAAATGAAACTGGCTACATTGTTTCCAAATGAACCATCCCATCATTTACCTCACTTAACTTGAGAAAACCACAGAAAAGCTGCACTTAGATACTAGGTGGTTCACTCATTACTGGGTGTCCACTCCTACCAAGTACACGTCCAGGGCCTTATAGTACCACTTCATTCAGCATGTCAAAATGAGCCATCTTGTTTGTAGCTTGTTGTTTGAGTGAAGAATGTTAACGATACTACAAATTGTAGTTTCAGTAAACAGCAAGAGCTTAAATAAAAGAAGATACAAAACAGGAATATGTTATCAATTTGATTAAAGGTGCCACCTTCATTATATCCTGAGTTAGTAAAAGAGCTGGTTGAAATATAAACTAACACTGGCATACAGATTCTAGAACAGAGATTTATTATTATTCTCAGTTGTGAAAGACACATATGGAAGGTACAAAAAGTGAAAATTTTCCATCCACAAGTACATTTACTTGCACTATTACAAAGGATGGTACTCATACGAACATCGCCTCTTCCCCGTCTCAAAGGTACAGATTAGTTTTATGGATATCGTCAACAATTATGTTCTGTATTCAACACTGACTACGAAAGGAACTAGAACACATTAAGGATTACATCTTTTCAACACATCACATCAGCTACAATATCTACAGGGCCACATCACCACCACCACCACCACCACCACCACCATCATCATCAGAGACTGATTCTTTCAGTGTTCTGTCTGGAGCATATTCCCTCTAATAAAATTCCTCCACGATTTCTCATTCAGTGCTAACATTGATGCCTTGTCTTATGTTAAGCCTGTTACTTCAATATCATTCTTGAACAAATCCAAGTACTTTCTCCATGGTCCACTTCAACTCCTCTTACCCTCTACTGCCGTACCCATGAAAGTCTTAAGTAACCTTGCTTCTCCCATGGGTGTAACATGACTCCACCATCTCAGCCTGTTCACTCTAACTACTCCATCTATGGTGTTCATTTCATTTTCTTTGATTTCCTTACTATGAACACCCTCCCGCCATTGTTACCATCTATTAGTACCTACAATCAACCTTACTACTTTCATATCCGTAACTTCAACCTGTATCCACCATACAACAAAATTGGTCAAAAGATAGAGTCTTGGTATTGACTTCCTTCTTGCAGAAAAGAGTAGATCATAAATGAGCACTCACTGCATTAGCTTTTGTACACCTTGATTCTAATTCATTCACTATGTTGGCATCCTATGAGGAAATACATCCTAAATACTTGAAACTGCCCACCCTTTCGAATTTTGTTTCTCTTATTTGGCAAGCTATCTGTTTAAATCTCTTTGCAACAGACAATATTATTAAGAAAATACATCCTTATTACTATACTAATCAGGCACTACACTAAGAATGGGTTAGACAGAAGATAAAGGTGGATGGTATTCAGAAGACCAATACAAAAATGAACAATTCACAAGTTTCGGTTTGAGGCCAAGTAGTCATTTTATTTCAACAACTTCCCTAACTGTCATCTTCTGGTTATCAAGGACAGATTTCCTTACTTACCATTTGTAACCTGAACAGCTACCAAAAATCTGTTCTCAATACTGGAAAAAGACAACAAAAGAAGTTTTCAATGTAAGATGTTAAGCCAACGACCAACTGGACTAGAAATCCAAATACTTACAAATCATTAATTTTGCCTGGAAATCACGTCTATACATAAATAATGCAGTTTTCAAAAATTACTCAATTTACAGATGATACCTAATAACGTTCAAATTTATCAGCATTTTCTTTCACATAAACATATTGTGCTAGCTTGTAACAGGATACGTTAAATTACCATTTTTCCTTTGTATCACAAAGTCACATCCCTAAACATTGAGAATTACACACAGTCCACTTAATATTGAAGTGAAAAAAAAAAACTGTATAAGTAAGTTTTGAGAAAGTATAACTACCGTACTACCCTACAAACAAAATAAAGGAAAGATAAACATCTACCTTACAAAAGCAGCATGGGTAGAAAATGTTACAGAACAAGCATATTCATTTATTTCTTGTACTGGGTAGGTCAAGAATGAAGGTACATGGTTTGGGAGGTTAAACTACCAGTGATTTGAACAAAATATGTCAAATGAATGTAAGAACTTTAAGGAAACTTATGAGAACAGTGGGGAACAGTATGTAATAGAAAATGAAACATTGCGCTCTCATGTTTTGCTTAATGGTGTGTGTTTGTGTGAGAGAGAGAGAGTACTCACAAAAACTTCAGGACATCAGCCATTAACTACAACGCATTTTTCAGATCTTGTAAACAGCGGCTGTGTTGTTGATATGAACTCATTTGTATGGTTCTTTACACAAGCATGCACACGTAATCTACGAGCAAAAATTAAGTGAGCATGGTGGCCAATAAATGTCTTTATGGTGACCAATCCAATATGCAGGGTACTTTTTATTGAGGTACTGTTTCACTGATCACATGGATTGTGGAGGAGTTCATTTGTATTGAGAGTAATGTTGCCAAATAAATATCCTTAGCATACTCTTAAAGGAAATCAAAATACTGTTTTCCAATAAGAAAGTTATCTAAAAGCAACTGGACCAATGAGTTGGTATTAAATAATACTGCACAACACATTTATTGAGAAATGTCAGTGAAAATTTGTTTCCAAATATTGTGTGGATTTTCATCTGCTCACAGAGTAGCTTTGTGAATTTTATTGATATCAATGTTGGTAAAGATTGGTTCATCAGCAAACAGAATAGATTTAATTTGGCATATAACCCTATATGCAGATGTTGCATACTCTGCAAGTGATACAGATGCACACCCTCCACAAGTATTGTGGGCACCACTCATGTTTGTGGGAAACCAAATTGTGCAACAAATCTTCTAGAACTTGTAGCTGGACTGTGTTAACCAATTCAATGATGTACTAAAACTCCACTACAATCTTGTTGGACAGGACTTAGGATACAAGTACACAGGGAAGCATACCACATCCATGTAATGCAATTAGAAAATAATTGTTCATATTCACAAATAACTGCTTTGCAATTTCCATTGCAAAACTCTTCGACAAAGATCATGTTCCCACACTGTGCATGTGTCATTACCTGTGTCAGTTTCACTACACTGACATGTAACAACACTGTAGTACAATGGTGCAAGCACTTTAATACTGATATGTGAAATAAACGACATATGAACTTGCAGACGTTCACATTGAAATGATGAGTAGAGATAACACTACATAGTCTAATGACACTGAAGTCTATTTTGTTCAAAATCACTAAATATTGTCACCCCTCAAAGCACGTACATTTCCTCCTGACTTCCCTGTGATTGATTGTGATTGTACAGACCAAACATTCTGCATGCAATTGTCTCTAAAACCATCACTTTATTTCATACGATCTATTAAACTAAATTAGAAAAAGAAACTGACATATACAGAATGATGATTTATACCTCAACAGTCTGTGGGATTGATTTCGATACAATTGAAACACCCATTACATTGGCGGTTTGGGAAGATATTTCCACCATTCCAGTTACAACTTGAAATCTGAAGCTTTCTTTTCCATTAGAAAATCTGAAAAATAGAACAGTCACTTTCACACTTCAAATAGTTAAAAAAATCATGAAGTGACATAATTCATTACATAAAATAAATGTGTTAGAAAACATTTTTATTTATTTATAGTTATAAAATGGTAGAGTGGAGCTTGACTAAGTTTCAAGTGTCACAATTTTATTACATTACATAACAATAGCTGAATGATAAAACACCACATACCTTCCTACAGTACTAACACAATAAAATGTTTCAGAGAGAAAGGTAGTTCTGGTTAATTAAATTGATGGTGGGAAAGTCTTAAAACAAAAATAATAGTGCCTCAAAGTATTGCAGCTTAGACATTTCACCAGGAAATATAAATAAAAGAGAAACATGACAGAGAGAGCAAGATCATAAATGAAGCCAAAACCCTACTCACAGATATATGGACTGATGGCTTGTACAGATAAATGTCCCAAATGTCCTGGGTGATTTAGGCAGATCCAACACAATGCATTTAACAGATAAGAAGAAAGGAAGACTCAGGAAGATAAATGAGAAACAATAAACAAAGGGAAGCTCAAATGTGTACATGCTGGGCACATGGCTGAATATAAAAAATAAATAAATAAAAGAAACATTACTGAAGTTGCAATACAATGAACTATATGATCCAGACATTTACTAATAAATAAATTTCTTTATGAGAACTTCTACAGAATTTGTGAATACAAACATTGAAACAAACACTTGATGAAATGACTGAAAAATTTCTTAGGAGGATTGCCCAGAAAGTAATACATTGCATCCCTCCCCTCCCTCAACTGAAAACAATGTTGTGATTGAATTTCCTGAGTGTGCACAGAATATTTCTGATTTCTGCTTTGGCATCTTCAATCTCTCGTGGGAATGTGGAAACATTGCTCATCACATGCTGACAGTCACCGAGTCATTTTGAGAATGAAATTGAATTGCTAATGTGAAGCACGAGAAACAATACAATGTCAGCAGAGTGACCATTTAGATTATTTGTTTTTGCTGACAAATTTTATCCGTCAATAAGATACCTTTCATTCCTAGCAGTTGTGAACATAAAGATTTAAATATTACATAAATGCTACTTTCTACCAAAATGCCATGACTGCAGTTTGAAAAATGGTACTCTCCCATTCAAAATGGATGTCTGATCACTTTATCTTATGCCTCAAACATGACCACCACAAAATTCAATGTTTCAAACAGGGAAAGGTGTACTGTGCGAAATATGTGGATGAGCACCACATTTCCAATTGTAGTAGCCATGCCACAACAGTCAACAAAATTCTGGTTGTAATTTCTAACTTCACATACCTGCAGACTGCTGGTGTAAGTATCAGAGGACCAACTGGAAAGTGAAAACAGAGACTGCCATTCTAGACAGAAGACACAATTCATTGTTCAAATCTCTCCCACTAAGTATCAATGGAAACAAAACTCTGGAAGCAACAACCTTTGAAGCACTTTATTCTTCATCCCTCTTAAGGAGAAAATCACAGTTTGATACGATGGGGTGCTCTGCCAACCCCCAAATATCAGTGACAGCCTTTGAAGGCAGCAACAATTCCTCGCATCAACCAACAATTCCACAAGAAGTAGGAGATAGGGCCTTGAAGAATGGGACTCCACTGGCAGATCCTAAAGGATACACTGAAGATCTACCTCTTGAAATCCTTGTTGGAGCTGATTATCAACAGAAAATTAGTGACCTTGGAACAACAAATTAAGGTATCACAATAATTGGTCCTTATTACAACAATTTTCGGATATGTTCTTGGTTGAAATAGATCTGCCCAAGAAAACTTCTCACATCACGTATGTGCTCACACTATCGTCGTTTCATAAAAGGTTTTTGTAACAAGGCACATCATTGCAACAACTCCTGCAGGGAGACACCAAGTTTTACTGGGATGAGAAGAAAGAAATAGTTTCCGGGCACTTAAGGAGGCTCAAACTTCCGTACCAGTTCTAACTTTATACGACGAAAATGCGGAAACCAAACTACACACAGACTAGCTGTTATGGGATTGGTGCAGTGCTTATACAAATTCAGGAAGGTACTGAAAAGGTGATTGCATATGCATCAAGAGTTCTCTCAAAGTTCGAGATAAACTACTCTACAACTGCGAAGGAATGTATCACCGATATCTGGGTTATCAACAAGTTCTGGCCATATTTATTCGCTAAACCATTCACCATCATGACAGACCACCATTCTTTATGTTGGCTGGCCAGTTTGAAGAATCCATAAGGTCAACTAGTAAGATGGACACTAATACTCCAATAGGATGACGTCACAGTGGTATTCAAAAATGGGCACAAACACAAGGAGGCTGACTGTCTTTCGAGAAACCCATTCGCCGAACACAACAGCATGGATGAAATTTCAGCCCTCACTGAGTAGGTGACATTACAGCTAAACAAAGGGAAGATCCAGCATTATTATGATCCATAGAGGTCTTGGAGAAAGGAGAATCAACCATAGTTTTGACTGATAAACGGGACATTGTATAAGAGCTACTACGATCAACTGGGCCCCAAATGGCTACTTGTTGTTCCAGCTCATCTCCAGGCAGCTGTTCTCAAGTATTTCCACAATTCTCCAATATCCAGTCATTTGGG
Organism: Locusta migratoria; assembly: GCA_026315105.1. NCBI lineage: Eukaryota > Metazoa > Arthropoda > Insecta > Orthoptera > Acrididae > Locusta > Locusta migratoria. The sequence continues at coordinate 272,311,690 of CM048755.1, forward strand.
ATCACAGACACAGGTATTAATGGCAAGGTCTCTACCGATCTGTCAAGCATAATGTGAGTCACTCAACAGAGTGCTAGAGACAGAAGCATGTGCCACATTACCTCCAGGTCATCTGGTACCAATTCCATCTGCAGTAGCTCCATTCCACCAGATTGGAATCGACCTTTTACGCACGTTCCCGAAGTCAACAACCGGTAACCGATGGGTAATACTCTATACTGACTATCTCACCCGCTACACTGTCACCATACCTGTGCGACAGCAGAAGCTCCAGAGATCACAAAATTCCTAGTAGAAGACATTATTTTGAAGCATACTGCACCACGTGTGATGATATTCGATCGAGGAAAAGTATTCATGTCAAAACTGGTATCTGCAGTAATGTCACATTGCGAATTGTCCACAGAATCACAACTGCCTACCATTCTCAGACAAATGGTCTTACAGAACGTTTTAACAAGAAGTTATCAGATATGTTGTCAATGTATGTCGATTTTGAGCAGAAAGATTGGGATACAATACTGCCAGTCGTGAGATTTGCTTATAATACAGCAAGGCAAGACACCACAGACTTCACGCCGGTTTTTCTGTTGTTGTTGTTCCTGGGTCAGACCAACACCAGCTAGAGAGAAGGCCGTGTCACTTTTGTGTGATGTCACGCAGAGTAGGTCGCAATCGTGTAGCTGACCAGCTGGCCGCTACAGCTTAGTGGGCCGTGCCCCAGTGGCCAGCCAGTCAGCTACACGATTGCAACATCACACAAGAGTGCTGCGGCCTTCTCTCTAGGTGGTGTTGGTCAGACTGGACCCTGTATGCAATGCCATAGTAGTTTCCTCTAATGCGTTGTTGGCATTAGCAGCAGAGCATGAGACTTTGTCAATGACATTGAACTCATCATCCTGGACTGATTCGGCTGTTCCAATACACATTCCTTTAGGAATGAGTTGTGATTGCTTGTGAAAATTAGTGATCCAAAGTTCTCCTTGAGCACCTATAATGCTTATGATAGCCACTGGTATGTAGATTCTTTTGTGATACTATTTATCTTTTTGCGATCGACAAGCACTACACCGTCCAACTGGTCATCTCGGCTGCTGACTGGAACTCTTCTCATTGTTAACGGCAGGATCTCAATATTCTTGACAGTAAACAACCTGCTAGGGGTACATGTCACATGTGCTCATCGAAACGGCTACCTCAATTTGTAACTCAGATATTCCGCAGTCAATGCAGCCTTGGATGTCTGAACGAAGTCCCATATGAGAATGGCGTTATGGCTGCAGTCTGTTAAAACAACAAATTCAAAAAGCTGCATCCTGTTGTTTATAGTTATTTTTGCGACACATGTTCCTGCCATCTGGACGTATTTTTGATTTGCGACCTGCAGCACAGTTGCTCTTGTATCACAGAACATTATCTTCTTTGGTTTGCGGCAGTAGTCATTTGACAATACAGAGAAGGAAACTCTTGTTCTGACTAGTTCCTGGACAGGTTGGTCCTTGATGATGATGTCAATGAGATCTCCCAACATTTTAGAGACTGTGATCCATGGAGGATCTTCATTTGCAGCAGCATCACCTCCGTACATGGTCTCTTCGCCTAGTTTTTCTGAACACGGGGGCTAGGCGAGCAGTTGGTATCGCTATAAGGTGACGGCGAATGGCAGCAGCGTGTTGGAGAGAGAGACCACGTTCAGGATATGGCGATGGGCTGACAGTAATCATCTGCAGTTGACTGCCATTGAAAGGACTGCTCCGACGTTTGGCGTCTAGCGGCATAATAATTGTCAAATACTCATCTTCTCTCATTATAGTATCGTACAACATATCCAGGAAGGCCACAGTGTAAATACAATGGTTTGTTGTCTTCTGTACTCCAGATATCTGTAATCCTGCGAGGCCTCACAGTTGCTGGAGGAGTTGGTTGTGGTCACGACGGTCGGTTTCTAAGCTGCCGTTTGGCGGTTGCGGCATAAGTCATAGTAGGGAGAGGCGATTCTTCATGTCAGGTGCAACTGGAGGGGATGACAGGTGCTGATGTTTGAAATACCTCTTCCTCAGCAGCGTCAGCTCCCTCATGAAGTAGAGGACCGACATCCATGACCATAATCTGGTGCTTGCTTGGTCCAATAGTCCCTGCTGCCATAAACTGTTGCAATTCTTCTCTCACAATTTGTCGTATAAGAAAAGCAAAGTCATACTGGTCTTCCACAATGGCCATAGGCACTAGATTCAGGAGTCTGTCGTACTTCTTTTGTCCAACCCTCCTCTGTTGCATCTCTTCAATTTTCTGGCACCATTGGATAAACTCCTGTGTCATCAAAACGTATTTTAACAGAAAAGCTTGATACATATCTTTCGAAATACTCTTCATCAGGTGTATTGGCCTAAGTGATATACAGGTTAACTTCATGACATAGGACCAAAACACTCTGCATACACAACTGTATTGACTCACCATGTCACTGGGCCCTGTTTTTCAGTTGCTCTTCTGATAAATGAACTTGCCACTGGTGGTCTCCAAATGCATTCTTAAGTTCTGTCTGGAATTTTTCCCAGCTAACAAGCTTGTCCTCGTTATTTTCAAACCACTGCTGAGTCGGCCCGTCCAGGTGTAAATATACATTTGTCAAGCACATAAGGTGATCCCACCTATTATACTTGGCAGCTCAGTCGAATCCTTTCAGCCATTTGGTTGGGTCCTGTCCAGCATCTACTGAACACCGATGGGTGTCTGATGTGAAGCTGGCTTACTGCTGTTTTGGCATCCACGGTTCTTTTGATGACACGGACCTTTGGACGTAGGTAATCAGTATACCCTTTGTATTCCGGTTCTTGTTCATTTAAGCGACAGCACTTACGCTGCCTAATCGGAGCCATGATGGTGCAGATGTATTGCAGGATACCCAGCTCCTCCACCAAAAAGTGTCACGTTGAAAACTGCAGGTTGTCCAGAATTCGAATGCTGGTCATTAACGGAGCACAATAATTTACACTTAAAACACATTTATAGCTAACAAAAGTGTATACTCAGTACAGACTACGTCCTGCTTGGAGTGCTCCACTATTTATACATAGAAAGAATTTTCTGGAACTTACAAGTACATCAAACATAATAAACATGTCGAAAATTCTAGAAATAGTAAATACAAAGAAATAAATTATTCTCTGTCCATGGCGGGATTTGAACTGGGGACCGCAAGCACAGTGATCTGTTATGCTAACTACTGCGTCGGAAGACTTGCGGTAACATGAAGATAAAGAAGCTCCACTACCACTGGACAGCATTCAACCTCCAAGACCATTTTCAGTAAAAGGCAGTGATTTTGCTGGTCCATTAAATATGAAAAATGAACACCAAACAAAGACGTCCTATTCACATGTGTCAAAGGGGCCATTCATATCAAACTTGTCACCAATATGTCCTCCGTCAGATATTTGATGGACATGTAATGCTTTGCAGCACTTAGGAGCCTACCACTCACAATTTACTCAAATAAAGCTACAACATTCCAAGCAGCCAACTCAAAACTGTAAGAGCTTGTCAAAGCCATGCAGCCTACTGACATACAATACTACTGTACCCACCATGGAATCTGCTGGAAATTCATACGACAATGATCAGCTTGGAGGAGAAGCTGGTGGGAACACATGATAGGCTCTGTCAAGTGCTTCCTTAGGAAGGTTCTTACTCAGTCTTAGGTGGATGAAGAGAACCTAAACACCATTTTGATTGGCATAGAAGCCACAATAAACTCTCAAATTATCACACAAAGACAGAGCAATACCACATTGATGCCAGCCCACTTTCTAAATGATGGAATACTAGTAATTATTTCACTTGGGCCAGAGCCAGAGAGTATAAAGAACCTTGCCAAGGAGTTCCAACTTCGACAAACAGTCCTTTCTAGTTGCTGTCTCTGGCCCACACGGAACAGTTACTACTTTCCCTCCATTTAAGAAGTGGGCTGGCCTCAATGTGGTATTACACTCTCCTTGAGTGAGTTAAATGCAGCTTCTATGCCAAATGAAATCGTGTTTAGGCCCACGTCATCAATGAATTCTATTCTATTCTACATTTACATCCATATTTCGCAAACCACCTCATGGTGTATGGTAGATGGTACATTTTGTACCATTGTCACTTCCTCCTATTTCAGTCATGTGTAGTTCGTAGGAAAAATGATTGCCTGTATGCCTGTAGAGAAGCATATGATAGAGTACAAAACAAATAAGCAACATGTCTGAATTGAATCTTAGCTAGATTTTACATATCAATTATTTATTTATACTGTATTGTGTCGTAAACAATATTGTGGCCATAACTGAATGTTGGCGCAGTGAGAGTGTTTTGGATGATTTGATGAATCCAGATACCTACATCATTATGCCGATGGGAGGATGCAAATCCATTGTTTTTCCAGGGGGAGCAGCTCTTTGATACCTGTACTGCAGATCAGAGACAAGCTGGAGGTGGCTCCATTACACTCTGGCGAACATTCACCTGGGCATCCATGGATCCAGTGGGGCTCATACAAGGAACCGTAGCACTCAAGAAATATCAGACATTTGTTGCAGATATCGTACACTTCTGCATGACGATTGCTTCCCAAAGGCACTGGCATTTTTCAACATGTGCCATGTCACACGGGTGGTTCGAGCAATGTAATGGCAAGTTGTAATTGATATGATGATAGCCCAACGTGCCATATCTAAACCTGACAGAATACACCTGAGATGTGGTTTATTAGATGGTGTGTGTGTGTATGTATGTGTGTGTGTGTGTGTGTGTGTGTGTGAGCATGCACGAGCAAATGTGGAGCCAACTCCCTGCAAAGTCATTTCAGGTACTTTCTAATATTTATGTACCTGAAAAAACTGGTCCATGAGTCCTAATACACCTAAATTTACATTTTGTGGGTGCTTTGCGAGATATACTTAGGAGGAAGCAACATATTGGTTGACCTTTCATAAAACGTACACTCTCGAGAACTTTGACAGAAACAATACAAAACATCCTCTTGCAGCATCTGCCACTGGAGTTTCCTAATCATCTACATGACACTTCTACACTTACTAAATGAGCCCATAACAAAGTGTGCTGCTCTCCATTGGACCTTCCATGTATTTGTTAAACCTAACTGGTACAGATCTCACACTGATGAGCAAATACTGAAGTGCTGGCTGAACTAAGAGTTTCATAACCTACTTCCTTTGTTGTCGGACAACACTTACTGAGGATTCTTTCAACAAATCTCAGTCTGGCATCTGCGTTACCCACAATTCTTTTTATATAGTTCTTCCATTTCAAATCACCCCTTATGTTTACTCCCCGATATTTGAAGGAAGTAACTGCTTCCACTGTTTGTCCTCTTATTGTTTAGTATATAATAAAGGATCTTTCATTCTATATTAACACAGCACTTTACACTTGTTTATGTTGAGGCTCAACATAACCTGCACCATGTATCAATTACGCTGGGGAGCATCCTCAATTTACCTATCCTCTTCCAGTGTCTCCAGCATCAGTGTTCACAGCACATCCATGAAAAGTGTCACTGAACTTCCAGTGGTATCTACGAGGTCATTTACATAAGTTGTCAAAGACAATGGTCCTATAACACTCCCCTGGGAGACATGTTAGATCACTTTAATCTCTGTGAAGATTTCGCTCTGTTGAGAATGGCATGGTGCAGTCTGTTAGCTAAAAATGCCTCAATTCAGTCATGCAGTGGGTCTAATATTCCATATGTTCGCACTTTGTTCATTAGGCGATGGTGCAGATTGGTACTGAAGGCTTTGCGAAAGTCGAGAAACATGGCATCTACCTGGGATCCTGGAAGTACCGGCTGCTGGATATCGTGGATTAATAGCTCGAGGGGACTGATGACATCACTGTTTAGTCCCCTCAAAATAACAACAACAATAGTGTGAGTTGCGTATTACATGATCGTTGCTTTCTGAAACCGTGTGATTCCTACAATCTCCAGATATGACATAATACTAGAACATAAAATGTCTTCCAAAATTCTGCAACTGACCGATGTCACAGATATGGATCTATAGTTTTGCACTTCTGATCGACGACCCTTCTAGTAAACAAGAATGACCTGCACTTTTTTCCAGTCCTTAGCAACACTTTGTTTTTCCAGAGACTTTTGGTACACTGCTGCTAGGAGAACAAGTTCCTTTGCACACTCCATGTAAAATCAATTTAGTATCCAATCAGGTGTAGCACCCTTTCCTATGTTGAGTGATTTTAATTGCTTTTCTATCCCACTGACACTTATTTCAATATCCGTCATTTTGACATTTGTTCAATGGTTTAGAGGAGGAACTACCATACAATCTTCCTCTGTAAACAAGCTTTGGAGAAAGACATTTAGTGGGTCATCCTCTGTTTCAACACCATTATCGCAGAGGATCTGGATATCAGGTTTTGACACTTTCATTGATTTGACGAAGGACCAAAATTTCTTAGAATTTTTGCTAAGTCACTACACAAAACTTTGCTCTCAAAGTTGTTGAACACCTCTAACATGGCAGCCCGTATGCTAATTTTGGCATCATTTAAATTTTGTTTGTCTGTAAGACTTTGAGTATGTTTATCTTTGCAGTGAAGTTCTCTTTGCTTTCATAACAATTTCCTAACTCAGTTGTTGAATCATGGTGGATTCTACAACTGCCTACTTACATTTCACATAATGATCACAAAGACAAGATAAGAGAAATTAGGGCTCTTATGGAGGCATATAGATATTCTTTTTTCCCTAATTCTAATTGGGAGTGGAATAGGAAGGGAAATACCTAGAAGTGGTACAATGTACCCTCCGCCATGCACTTTACAGTGGATTGTGGAGTATATATGTAGATGTAGATCTTTCCCATTTTTCATACTTATCTATTGTATATTGTTTGGTCAACTTGAACTCTGTCCACAGTTGATCAACACTCAGTGTTAGAAAGAAAGCTATCATGTTGAGCAATCAAGTACTCTGAAATCTGACATTTTTTGCTTTTGCTAAACAAGCTCCTCAAACCTTTCTTGATATTTCTATTTACAGTAGTATTAACTGATGTTGTAAAGGCATTATGATTGCTGATTTCCTTATATACACTAACTGAATCAAAAAATTAAGGTCTATTTCTCGTTAACAGGTTTAACAAAATATCTCCAAGAGTTGCCGAGTGCCCTGACTGGGTTCAGTAAGCGTCTTGACTGGCATGTGGAAAGAATTCTCATCCTAGAAAACCCACATGTGCACAAGTACAAGAAACATTAGACACCAACATTTACAAGTCATGGAGGCATTAAGTAATGGACACAACACACAATGAAAACATTTATAACCCTTCCAAAATGTTTTGAAGAACTATGTGACCAGTTTAAACAGTTAAACAAATTTCCAATGAAGAACCAATATGTGAAACTATATATGAACAATAATGAAGAAACTATATATGCTTTTAAAGTTTTCCAAATTTTTTAGATAGTGGGAAGATAACAATCTGCTATCTACATAAATGAAAATCTTACCAGTAATTTTTATACTATATGACTACTTGTATGTTTTTGTTCTGCATCTATTACTACTGACAAGAATCTCAGACGTAAATCTTCTTCCAGCCCTTACTGTGGCAAGATGCTAATGTGCTGAATCACATGACAAATTAACATATTCATACCACTGACAATGCAACATAAGATACATAATCTACCATTCACATAAAATTTTCAAGTGATAAGGTGATGGCATTTTATATCTACATCTAAAAAGTCATTACTTCCAAGGCAAACATTCTAAATTCAATTTCAGAAATATTTCTAGAATGAATTACACATATGAATTTAACCAATTTCTATTCACAGATGATAAAGTCCCAATTCTGAATATGGAAGATGGACTACAGAAAGCTGCCTGTAAGCTACACAAAACATGCTGAATATTTATGTCAATATCAATACAACAAACAAAATCCATGGCTTTCTGTGTGAAAAATCCAGTAAGAATTAAAATAGTGATAGACAATGAGATTACAGAACAAGTATATAGGTCCAGATATCTAGGAACCGAGCTACCATACAGGGACCCCTAGGTCAAAAGACAAAATGAAGTCAAAGGTAAACAAATGTAATTCCTCAGGAACATAGCAGCAGAGAAAAAGTTACATTAGAAAACAAATAAATAGTAAGGTTGAAAAATACAGACAAAAATTAATATTCATTGGATGTAAGCTTTCATGGCCAGTTGTTGAATTATTGTCAATATGAGATACCTGGGAATAAGGCTATCGTCCAGGGCACAATCCTCTGTCTGATGTTTCATCTTCCACTACTGAGGCCACCACCAGAGGCTTTGCAGACACAAGATGCCTGCTGGTTCATCTTTCATTCAGCTCAGAAAACTGTACTGTTTATGCGTATCCACACAATGGTAAGTATTTGATGTCATGAGACTGCTGCCTACAATATGTGGAGCCATGCCAACATATATTATGGACCTTGTGGTGAAGAGTTGGTACTATGTTATTTATCACTAAGGCCCATAATTAAGTCCTCCCTGTACATCCCAGTGCAGTAATTATTTGGTCTCGCTAGAACCACAGTGCCAGGGAATCAAATTTAATGGTTTCCAGGTTCTAGTGCATGTTCTGCTACTGCTGATTTATCTGTCTTGCCTAGGTGACAATGAAAACTGGCCATAATATTGTTGGGACTCACCCTAAAGGATTTTAATTTTCCAATGAAATGACAGAAACCTATAACTGTCAGTTTTCCTACAAAAAGTTGAAGAATTTGGAAATCCCTTAGATTTGACAATCTATAGCATAGCTTGCACGATGACTTAAGTATGAAGCACCATTTTGTATCTACAAAGCATTCAAAGACGTCTCCAACAGTGGAAGGCAAAACATCACATAGAGGATTATGCCCTGGACTACAGATTATTCACTAGAATTTAATATCAGCAATAATTCAACAACTGGCCCTGAAAGCCAACATTCAATGACTTAACACTTTATGAAGACTACATGTAACAAAAAGTTAAACTATTGGAAGGCACACGGCAGAAAAGATCTCATTTATTTAGTCTCTCACCTTATTACAATGGTGTACAAACACCTGAGGATGAAGAGAACCTTCAATTTGGCAGCTGTGCATCACATGTACAATTGCACAGAATCAGCACTATTTTGAGAACACACTTATCACGTGTGACACAACCTGGCCGCTGTTAACTGTAAGTCAATGAAGCTACACATTTTCCTAAGTAATAAATTGTATCATGATGTTTGGAACAAGTTTGAGAGTGTGGCATTCCATAGAGTGGAAGTAGAGACTGCAATATCAGTTAATAGACAGAAGGAGAAATTGAATAGATTAAAAAAATAGATGTCACTCTCCTACCTTCAGATATGTCACATACGGTGTGACAGTGTTCTTCCTAAGAATGAAATAGACATGCTTTCAGTTATGCCTTATAGAATACTGATGGATATATTTAGGATGGAATCCATTTTCTACATAAATAAGCTGCAGAGGAAATACACAAAGAATCATCTAGCATATTACTTAGGAGCAACCTACATAGAAGCAATTTAACTAAATGTGAGATAAAATATATGAGATATTTAAATTTGGACACAAATATTCTTATTCTTCCAACTGATAGAGGCAATGCTACAATAGCCTCGAAGAAGAATGACTATGCGGTAAAATTTGTGATTTGTCAGAACCAAGAAGACATTAAGCACTTAAGGGAGACCCCAAAATTTTAGTCATCAGAATAACAAATAAACCAATAAAGGCCTCTTTGATTTCTCCTGTTGATCTCATGAAATCAGAAGCATTGCCACCAAGATTGTGTGGTTTACCAAAGATTCATTAACATGCCATTCCACTGTGACTGATCAACAGCACCATAGATTGGCCAACTGATGGGATTTCCAAATACTCTGCTATCCACTTGCAGCCTTCCATAGAAAATCTTACACTTGTATAATAAAATATTCCGCTCATTTTATCAGAAAATTAAAATCTTTTAGGCCGAGTCCCAGCGATATTATGGTCAGTTTTCACATTGTATCACTGATAATTATGGTCCTTCTCAATTAGATGATATCACAATTGGAAAATGTTTTTGCTTAGGATTGCTAGATTGTCTCACATCAACATACTTTCAATGGGACAGCAAATTCAATGAGCTAACAGACGGTGTGGCTAAGGTGAACACCATGGGGCAGGTAGTTGCAGAACCCCAAAGCAAATTTTGTGTGTTAAAATCACCACAAAGGATGAATGGTTTGGGGAGACGGATTAGATGGTCTTGGAAAGCCCTTTCATTGAGCATGTCAAGTGGGAGCAGGTAAAGGTTACATACAGTCAACCGATGAAGCACATTCACGGACACTGCAACTACTTGTAGGTTTGTCTATTTAGTAGAGAACATACTTGAGACCCTCCACATGTGTCCTGAATCCCTCTGGACACTGGACACTGAAGCTACCCTTGCCTGACAGGTGTGGTGCATTGCCGTGTGCAATTATTAGTACCAAATCTCAAACCTGTTTCACTGGAGGCATCATCCTTGAAAACTGGCTTTTGCAGAGTATAGGTGAAAGAAGTGACAAATACAGGAGGCTATGTGTCCTTGAAGGTCATTTTGATCTCAGCATAATAGATGTGCTTTGTTGCCCTAATATCTTGTATCTTTTTTCCTCATGATAGACTCTGCAGTCCCTCCTACAGACAGGGTGGTCGCCAAAACAATTGAAACACTTTGCAGGTGGTGTGCAACTGACTTCTTCACATGTGGCTTTACCACGTTTGCTATAAGTGTCTTCTCCCTTGCAACCCAAAGTAGTGTGCCCAAAGTGCTAACACTTAACACAGCACTTTTGGTTAGGGACGTATAGCTGTACCTTTAAACGAAGACAGCCTGCCTTCACATAATCTGGGAGTTGTTGACTGTTGAAAAGTGAGTCTTTCAATGACTCAGATTTCTACCGGATACTCCATAAGCCACTTGGCATTTCTAAAGTTCACTGCCTGCTGCAAATTGGACATTTCCACCAACAGGGTAGCGTTACACAACCGTTTAATAGATGTCGAGACTTCCCACAATTCCCTTTAAACCCTTGTTGATATAAAAGGACTAAACTTTGCCAAACGAACCCTCTTTTTTTCTTTACTATCGAAAAACATTTTGGGTTGCAGAATATGCTCTGTTACTTTGTATAAAACCCATCTGAATACGACCTGTCTCTAAAGGTATGGATACCTGAGACCTCTTTTTGATGTCCACCAGTGGTACACCCAGCTGCTGGGAGGTGGAAAGGAAGAAGTCAGAGGCTACAGCTTGGCCCCATGAGCAGCTAAGGAAATATGTGACCACCTACACAGATCACTGCGTTTCCAGAATGAAACATCCCTTAGGATGTGGCTAAGCCATGTCTCCACCATATCCTTTCTTCTGAGAGTGCTAGTCTTGCATGGTTCGCAGGTGAGCTTCTGTGAAGTTTGGAAAGTAGGAGGCGAGGTACTGGCGGAAGTAAAGTTGTGAGGCGGCATCGTGAGTCGTGTCGGGATAGCACAGTCAGTAGTGCGCTTGCCCACGAAAGGCAAAGGTCCCAGGTTCGAGTCCCGGTTCCGGCACACAATTTTAATCTGCCAGGAAGTTTCATATCAGCGCACACTATGCTGCAGAGTGAAAAATTTCATTCTGGAAACATCCCTTAGGCTGTAGCTAAGCCATGTCTCCACCATATCCTTTCTTCTGGGAGTGCTAGTCTTGCATGGTTCGCAGGAGAGCTTCTGTGAAGTTTGGAAAGTGGGAGGCGAGGTACTGGCGGAAGTAAAGTTGTGAGGCGGCATCGTGAGTTGTGTCGGGATAGCACAGTCGGTAGTGCGCTTGCCCGCGAAAGGCAAAGGTCCCAGGTTCGAGTCCCGGTTCCGGCACACAATTTTAATCTGCCAGGAAGTGGTGGTGGTGGTGGACATAAGGGACCAAACAACGAGGTATCAGTCCCTTCAACCTGAATTGTATATGCCACGGAACCCAACGAAAAATAGGTGAAAGCCAAAAGACCATTACACTAGGAATTAAATTCGTCTCACCTACAAGGCTAAGACCAACCCACGGCAGCAAATGCTACAGTGTCCGCTCCCACAGCTCCAGGAGCAACCACTACCCTAAACCACAAGTTACTAACGGCACAGTGGTCAACGTATCACAGCTCCAGAGCAGGGAGAAATAAAACTACATTAAAATGTAAAAGAGTGGGGGACTGGTGGGGAGAAGGCTCTAAACCCCACAAACAGCCAAGAATCACAAACCCACTCACCCCGACCAAGCGAGTCCTAGAGCTGACAATAAAATCTACTTTCACAGAGGAAGGCAAGGACGCGATCAACCATCCATGGGTCATCCGCCAAAACTAGAGGCAACGCAGGCGGTAGGCCATAGTCGCCACGAAGTATCGAATGGAGAGGACATTCAGTCAGAATATGAGACACGGATTGTACGGCTCCACAATCACAATGTGGTGGATTGTCATTTCGTAAAAGAAATCCATGGGTTAGCGTGCAGTGTCCAAGACGTAGGCGACAGAGGACAATGGATTCTCTCCGGGAAGGGCGTAAAGATGAACTCCAAGCTGCAGTCGTATCTTTGATGGTGCGGAGTTTATTGGAAGGGGCAGTAGCTTTCCAACTGCTATCCCATGAAGAGTGAAGCAAAGATCTGATCTGCACCCGCAGATCCTCACCCGGAATTAGAAAGGGAAGTTTCATATCAGCGCACACTCCGCTGCAGAGTGAAAAATTTCATTCTGGATCTATTTTTGTGTCTGTCAGCAGCTCAGCGAGCCTCTTTACAGTGAGTTGGTACCTACCCTCCATTATTGATATTCCTATTAGATCTTCCATTGTTAGAATAATATATATATGTAAAACATTTAAGTATCATGGATTACAGACTACAGTTAAATGTGAGTATTTTGATAGGCAACTACCACACGACAGACCAAAAGAGTATTAAATAAAGATTCGAATCAGGTGTTTTGTAGACTCCTGTCTTCAGAACACCATGCTCTAATGCCAAATGGAGATAGCATGCAGGGCATTGAAGCACAATAAATATATCAATCTAGAACAAAGTCTTTGCCAGTATAGTTTAATAACCTAGCTGTGTACTTGAAATTACTTTAATGTTGGAAAGTACTTATTGCTGAGAGCACTTATTTTTAGTTATGAAAGGAAATAAAAGTCCTTTCAGACCCACAATTTCAATCATTCAACTTGGATCACTTTTCAAAGTAATTACTAAGAATAAGAATTCTTCCGAACTAGAAACGATAGTAGCAGACAAGGGATACTGAGAACCAAGAAGAAAACATTAATATTATTGAGTTCTTGGGCTTAATAATATATTTTTCTAGGTAAATTACACTGATTTTGAAGTCCTTTTTCGTGACATGTCTAAACTTAACTCTTGTTTATTTGGAACATTTTGGCTATTTAATTTAACACTCTTGATTTACATACTATATTTGCTCATTGAATGTTCTAGTTGTATATAAAAATTATGTATTTAAGAATTGGTGTCTGTCCTACCGAACATGTCAAAAAGAATGGATGTGGCAGCTTATTAAAATGGATGTGGCAAAATACTGCACACCTTTCTGCACAAGAGTCCAGGATGTGTGATCCAAATGCAGATTAAATTTCTGTCTAATATTAAATGAATTAAAGCTGATAACTCTTGTGAATAATCAAATATTATTAACAACAAATGACATTAAAGAAAATATGTATTGAGAGGCCAATGTCAGATTTCCCAGGTTACTAAACTGGTGTTGAGGAGAGGTTAGCAAGCTTACACTACATACTGCTCGAGCCACAAGTTTCTGTGCAGTAAATATCATTATTGAATCATAGGAGTTATTTTTTGGACTAACAACATGTCATATGCGAATGAAAATAAGCAAAGTAAACAATATTTGTGTTGAACTATAACTTATTTCAGACACTGTTCTAATAGTAAACAACATTGCATTTAGTGTTTGAACAAGATCCTGAACACGGGCTTTCCACAACAGTGTACTATCTACCTGAATGCCTAGAAATTTGAACTGTTCGGTCTCACTCATCATGTGCCCATTCTGTATAATCAAACTGTAAGTTTTTGGTGAATTGTTTGGTGGAAAATGTAAGAGCTGTGTCTTATTGGGATTTAGCATCAATTTATTTTCTACAAGCCATGAAATTATTTCTTTAACTGCATTATTTTATGATGTGTCAATATTGCCAACAACATGCTTCACTACCAAGTTGGTGTCATCAGCAAACAGAAATATCTTAGAAAATTACCTGTTTCACTAGAAGGCATGTCATTTATATAAATAAGAAACAACAGAGTCCCATAACAGAATCCTGCGGCAACCCACACTGAAATGTGCCCCATTATGAGTACATAGCATAGCAATTTTTAACACTGTAGAGAATTACCTTCTGCTCTCTGTTATTAAAATAAGATGTGAACAAATTGTGAGCTACTCCCCTTACTTCATAATGTTCCATCTTCTGAAACAATATTTTGTAATCACCACAGTCAAATTTTTTGACAGTCTTAAAGAACAGACACTGAAATTCTTAATTGTAAAGTTTCCATGTCAAGGATTTAGGTACATTTCAGTGCAGGTGCACACAAGGACTGGTCTGGTGGGAATACAGAGCAAGCTGCAAACCATGGAGAATAATAATAATCAAATTAGGACATATATGAAATTTTGTGTTGGGCAGGGTAAATGCTAGAGTATTCCATGCAGGTGAGTTAAGCCTTGTGCTTAGGATGGCAAAGGTTTTAGCACAACTGCCTAGTAAGCAGGAGGTCCTGGGTGTGAATCCCAGTCGCAGTATGAATTTTGTTGTATGATTACAACACCTACCAGCAGCTGAGACTAAAAAATCCCAATTAAAATCTAAAATTATATACTTTGCTGTTAACCTTGTCTGTGACTTAAACTGTTTCTCATTGTGACAAAAACTATACAAATAATAGATTTATTTTCAAATGGGTATCTTTCCCACGTATGTCTTCGACCCAACTATTACAATATTCTTGCACATAAATGTCAGAGGAGCAGCCAACTGCATCTTCAACTGCAAGAAACAATTCCAGCAGTAACCATTTCAGAAATGGAAACAACTACAACATTAACAATCTATCCAGAAAATACTATCACAGTCAAAGTATAAACACAACCAAGTTTATCACTGTTTGAGTCACTTACTGAGATGTATGAATTTTTTGGTTATTATATTGACCAGTGGCACATATAAGGTGGTCTCACTACACATTGTAAATTTAACTGTGTTTGTAACAAGTCCTTTTCAGATTAGATGCTTTGCGATGCTATCACGCAGAATGGTGCAAATGACCGCAGTCTGTTCTAAGATTCTGCAGCACAAGAATTAAGCTGTGTGAGATATGTTACAAATCACTGAGACATAGGAAACCTTTGACTCCACAAATACTGATATGTCTTTTCCGGGTTGGCTGCAGTGAACAACACAGCACACTGGTACACTACTTCGGCGATGTGGCCAATGCAATGATTCCACATCCAAGCAAGCAGTATGGCCCTCCTGTAAACAACTTCCACATCATCTATCAAAGCACAAGCAATCGTTTTGACAACCTTCTACTATTGTCCATAAAATTCTTCTGCGCATTGGATGGCGTCATCAATATATAAAATTCCACTGACATTTCGGTGACTGTATCAAGCGGCCTTCTTCTGGGTGTCATTTTTACTGCTGTAGATGGAAAGCTGGGAACTTAAATTACTGATGGTAGTAACTGTAGCTAGATTGTGATTGGAGTTTTCAGATATGGGAGAAGGGAGACAGGCTTTCTTTTATCGATATTTGCTTTATTTCTTCCTATTGGTATCAAAGGGCACCTTGGATTGGTGTTTGCATTATTGTTTGCTATAGGTTGAAACTGGTGAATGAGGGGCAGGTGGTAGCAATGATGTAGGACTGTTGCCTAGTGCCGGCTAGGGTGTGTCATTTGCTCTGTGTGCACAAGGCCGCTGTTGTCTCCGGGCTGTGTAGTGTGGGCCCCTATGGACTGTGCGTGTGATGTCATCACACAGTGCTGGTATTGTGGGCAAACAAGATACCGAAGTCTGTACCTGTCTTCTCTGTTCATATTTACTGGTTGCTTAGCTATTTCTATAGCTTCTCTGTCCCAGCTGAATGTACCTTGTTAATCGGAAGCCCAGTTTCTCCTACGTACACTTGGCCACACTCACAGCTGATTTCATTGACTCTGGCTGTGTGCAACCTATCAATTGGATCCTTCATTGTGCCAAGGACATCTCTTTATTTTGTTGTTGTTTTGAAATATAGGTAATCATATAACATTTTTACAAAATGCGCTTTCCGAGGCTGTTACCTGAAATGGTCCTCTATGATACTTCCAAAGGGAAGATTGAGTCAATAATCAAATCACTAAAGACTAAGGACTCTAGTGAATATGATGGGGTATCTAGCAGAATTCTAAATTACTGTTCTCCATATGTTAGCCCAGTACTAAGCCACATTTGTAATTTTTCCTTTCAGAATGGTCAGTTTCCTGACAGATTAAAGTACTCAGTAGTGAAACCACTTTATAAAAAAAGAGAAAGGGATAATGCAGTCAACTATAGACCTATTTCTATGTCATCGGTTTTTTCTAAAGTTATTGAAAAGGCAACATAATTTGTTGCCAAATGTACAGTTTGGTTTTAGAAGTGGTTTAACAATTGAAAATGCTATATTTTCGTCTCTCAGCGAGGCACTTGATGGGTTAAATAAAAGGCTACGGACATTAGATGTCTTCTTTGATTTAACAAAGGCGTTTGATTGTGTAGATCACAAAATATTGTTGCAGAAGTTGGAACGATATGGAATACAAGGAGTAGCTCACAAACGGTTCACCTCTTACTTTAATAATAGACGCAGTGTTGAAAATGGCTACGACGAACAATTGCAATGGGGCACAGTTAAGTGTGGGGTGCACCAGGGGTTTGTTTTGGGACCACTAATGTTTCTTATTTATATAAATGATATGCCTTTGAGTATAACTGGTGATTGTAAAATATTTTTGTGTGCTGATGATACCAGCTCGGTAGTGAAGGCTGTTGTTCGTAATAGTGCAACAGTATCAAATAATGCAGCTCAAAAGATAAGTTCATGGCTTGTAGAAAACAAACCGATGTTAAATCACAGTAAAATTCAGTTTTTACAATTTCTAACACATAATTTGACAAAAACTGGCATTTTGATTACACATAATGCGCATATGATAAGTGAAATTGAACAGTTCAAATTTCTAGGTGTTCAGATAGACAGTAAAGCTGTCATGGGAACCCCATGTTCAGGATCTTGTTCCAAAACTAAATTATGCTTTATTTATCATCAGAACAATATCTGAAATACGTGATTTTTCAACACAAAAAGGAGTCTACTACACTTGTTTTCACTCACTCATAATGTATGGTGTTATTTTTTGGGGTAACTCGACTGAAACAAAAAGGATATTTTTTGCCTGAGACATGGGCGGTTCAAGCAATATGTGGTGTAAGTTCATGAACATCATGTCGTCCCCGTTTCAGTAGTCTGGGAATTCTGACACTGGCGTCACAATACGTTTTTTTCTTTAATGTAGTTTGCTGTTAATATCAGCTTATTCACTCGGTGAATACTAGACCGAAGTCGAATCTACATTTGCATGACACAACCTTGACACTTGTGCAGAAAGGTGTGCAGTATTCCGCAGCATCCATTTTCAATAAGCTGCCACAAGAACTACAAAATCTTAGCACTAACCCACATGCTTTCAAATCTAAATTGAAGAGTTACCTCATGGCTCACTCCTTTTATTCTGTCGAGGAACTCCTAGAAAAGTTAAACATAAGCTAATTCCCCCCCCCCTTTTTTTCTTTATTGATTCTTTTCACTTTGTCTTAAGATTGTTGTGTGCATAGGACTACTTAAAAATTTTCTGTTACCATTCTTGTGTTAAATTTCATGTACTGACTTGTTCCATGACTTACTTCTCAATTAGGTCCTGTGGAACAGAAAACCGGTTTATATTATTATTAGGTTTGATACCCAATCAACGAAGTGTGCCCACTCATCCGGTGACTCCTTGTACGTAAGGCAAGATGCTTTTTTTGTCCTTCCTTCTGTTCATTAGCATTCGTTTACAATCATCTACTAAGTTAAAGTCTTGCCCACAAGGCTTTGTCCGCCATGACTGGAAACACTGTCTGCACAAATTTGCAGAATGTTTCTTTTGCAACAACCCTGGTCATGTTCAGCAAGTATGTTCTCAAAAATTATATTCCATAAAGTATTCTACTAACAAATAGAAGCTGGAATCCACGGAAATTGATGTCCTAAAATATTCTTTGTTGTCATGCAATCATCACAAACCAGCATTCGCCTCTGCTTATGTTGCTAATGCAAAATCAGCCCAGAACTGTTCAACAGTCTTCAGAACTTTCAACAAACTTCATTTCTCAGATGATTCTTCAGCAGGAAATACAATTTCAATTACAAAAGTGCCACCAACTTTGCTGAACTTCAATACTTACAAATTATCTGGCAGTCCACCTCTGTATCATTTCAATAGCTCTGTTACCACATATGACGGTTCCACATTAGATGTTCTGGAAACTTGCATTCTGGATGCTACTTACAAACATACAATGATGCCTGTGCCATTTACTGCCAATCATGCACTGACTGATTCAAACATTTTTGGGCTAGACACCTTTGACATACTGCTGCACTTTGCTTCAAATACACATGCTGACAATGTTAAAGCCTTACGTAAAGAATCACAAGATTTGTTTGATGATTCACTTGGGTGTGCAAAGATTACACAGCACTCATAACTCTGTGATCAGGCGCACAGCCAAAATTTCAAAGAGCACACAATGTACTTCGCAACAAAGTGGCAACAAAACTCCATTGTTTACATAGCATTGGTATACTACATCCTATTATGGCTTGTTTCTGGACATCACCTCTCATTATTAAGACAATGCCAAATGTTGATATCAGAATTTGCATTGACTTCAAATCCGTTGTGAATACACAAACTATTGTTGCCTCACCATGAAGATTTGATTGACAGACTTCAAGGTGATAAATACCTTTCAAAAAATTTTCTGAAGGATGCATATGTTCACATATATTTTAATGAACAAACCCGACAGTGTAAGGTGATTAATTCACATAACAGCCTTTTCCATTTCCAACATTTAACATTCAGATCATCTGCACTGGGTTTGTTTCAAAGATACCTCGAGCAGCTTTTATGCGATACCCCTGTTGTGTTAAGTTATTTGGACGGCATTTTAGTTTCTAGCAAAACAACCAGAGATCACTTTCACAACTTGAGAAATGTATCCTCATTTTTGTCATCTGGTAGTTTTAAACACAATCATGACAAGTTTTAATATTTTGTTTCAAAATTAGAATACTTGGCCATGTGACTGACAGACTGAGTGTTCACCCTACACAAAATCATTTGGATGCCATTTGTTAGTTACTAGCACTGAAGAATGTTTCTGAACTACAGTCAGTTCTGGGAAAGTTGTCATATTACATAAAATTTATACCCTACATGACTAAAATCACTGCTCCACATCATCAACTTTGCCGAAAGCGTGTGCCATTCAAGTGGACCTGAGAATGTCGACTTAAAGATGCCCTTCTATGAGAATCATGTCTCTTCTTTTCGATCCTGAGAAGCCAATGATACTTGCCAAAGACACTTCTGCTGTGGGTATCAGCATTTTAATCGCACAAAATAAGCACTTCTAAATGACTCATTGCTTTTGCACCCAAATTACTTACAACAACTCAATGCAATTACAGCCAGAGATTTTGGCCATTATTCACAGTGATACAAAGTTCCACCAATACCTTTATGGTCGATGTTTTACATTGATCACAGACAGCAAGCCATTGATATCCTTGTTTAACTTGTACCAGGGGCCCCTTTGGGGGGGGGGGGGGGGTTCAGAGCCAGAGCTATATTAAGGTGTCCTCACACAGTTGTCATGTGCCTGCCAGAGCTGTGATAAACCCCCGCCCCCCCATAAAACAAGCTTAGGATTTTTTCTATGAATTTGGAAAATTTTGTGAGTAATTGACAAAAGAATGAAGCGTTATTCGAAAATATTGTAGGCATGAAGAGCAGTCTTTTCTGTTATACCTTGAAAATGACGGGCATTCACCTCCTGAAATACTGGCTGTTGTCGAAAACGTCGCCCAACTATATTCCCGTAAATTATTTGAACATAACATACAGAGTAAGCCCAATTTTCAGAACAAAAGTAATCGCTGCAGGGATTAGTAAATTAGAAATACCTTTTGCACTACTACATCTGGCTCAAGTCATAAGATGTCATCAATCGTAAAAATCTAAAGCCTTCAGACAAATAACATATAGGGGGGACCAAGGGAATGCACCACCTTAAGGGAAACCAGTTTTTTTACCTTATTAAAAGTGTGTCTTTTTCATACAGAATAATACTACAGCTTCACCAGATAATACTACTTTATTATAATTTTAAGTTTTAATGTTAAAAATACATTGTGAAAGTATGCGCCTAGCGCCAGTACCCTGGGTTCTGGGGTGACGCCATACATTTGAAAATCAAGGATAAACCCACCCGATGAATGAGTAGTAGTAAATAAGTGTTACAACTGTTCTAATTTATACTTATCACTCTACTGTATTAGACATTTAGAATACTTCAAGTACTTGTCGATGTAAAATTGGAATGAAAGGAGATTTTATAATTTAGACTTCATTAAGACACCACAAAAGTCAGAAATACAGTTTTTGGCACTTCAAAACTACTACAGTCTCTACATTCTGCAAGTGCCCATTTCACAAAATGTATGCAACTGTATTACACTTCATTTTACCTAAATTTCCCACCATGGCGTCATTGCCCCAGTTGCAAAATATGGCCAAGAATGTCAACTTAAGGCCTAAGATTTTGCAAAACAATTAGATTAGAGACACGAAATCAAAGCTAAATATCTACAGATTACGTTAATACGAGTATTAAAAATCACTGACACCCTATAGAGGTACTTATTTCAATAAAATACAAACTCAAAAATTGGATCCAAAACATCAAAACTAACAATTCCTTTCACATGATTAATATCTGTCAAAAGAGGGGGAATTTAATATGTCTGCTATACAATGCTGCCACTTTAGGCATGTGTGTGCGCAGATGATCAGCATCTGTGGTATAAATTATACACAGAAGTAATAAGGTTGTAATGTCATGCATTGGAACTCCTTTAATCACACTCATTAAAAAATATATTTATCTTCCTCATGTACTAGTTCGCCACCTTCTGTAGTTAGAAAGTTAGTAGATCAATGAAGTTGGTAGCAGTAGTAAACATAGGACACTGTGGCCTTCCTTACATTCTGGGCAATCCTCGCGCGGTACTTTAAACAGTCTGTGGAGCGTGTTTCTGGCTGGAATTCAACAATACTTGTTCATTCTTACTGAAGGTTAGGTGGTGGTTACCTGAGCAATTTCTTTTTTTTAACTGGTAAGATTTACAGTCATGAAAGTTGTGCGCAACGCTTGCCTAGGCCTCACGAAGGCCACCAATAAGACACTCGAGACAAAGTGTCCCGACAACAAGTAAGAAGCCAAGGCTCAAGCAAGCTCAACTAAGCATCAATTACAACTTACAGACACCCTGGTACATCTCTTTGTTGGCAAAGTTTTCAGTCTAACTCTAATTACACAAATTATTGTCCATTTTTAATTTTAGCACAAGTGACAAACATTATATTACTTGGTAAAGGTTTTTTCCCGTCCCTCAAAGTTGAAAATTTTTGTGTATGTTTTTCTAAAGTAAAATCATCTTTACATAACCTAAAAGATGTATCTAAACACTCCCTCCCCCCCCCCCCCCCTCTGTATAGCAGTTCATTGCTTTCTCTTCCTTTAAACTCTTTCAGTATACATTTAGATTAAGTAGAAAATTTATTGAAAATGTTAGTGATATTTTGATCTGTAGATAATATGTTATTAGTATTTGATACATATACGGATTTTGCTTTTTACGTGTATATTTCTTGACAAGTTTCCCAATGAATGTATAGAACTTGCCACTGTATTTTCTGATTTTCAATGAATTTGTTGAAAGTACTTCTTTCGGATTAATTTATCACTGTTTTAAATTTTGCTCCTATCGTTCTACATCAGCCTGTTCAAGAATTGTTCAGCTTTCTTCCTTACATTTTATCTGTTTTTAGTTTTATTAGTGTGTTACTCCAGAAGTTTTATATCTAAATTGTGTTTCTTTGGGGATCTCTCTTTTTGCTGCATCAATTACAATATTACATATGCTATTTGTTGTTTTTATATGGTCAATATTTAATGAAGTTGCAGCTGCTTTGTGATAGTGAACTTACCCTAACTTTTATTTTGTATTTGAACATTATAAATTATACATTGTACACTGTGAGGATCAAATACAAGGGCATATCAAAAATAAGTATACACTACCAAATTATGGTCATTTATTAAACCACACACAAACAATATAACAATGACAACATACAATGTACATTCCTTTCCCACATAGTCCCCAAGAGACTAAATAGTTCTCTGAATGGGCAACAAGCTTTTTGACTCTGGATAAGCACACGGAATTTGTGTCAAAAGGCACAATAATCAACTCCGCTTCGTATTGTCAAACACTGTGGTTGCAGAAGGCAATTAAAGAAAATTGCCAGGGAAAATTGAGCTCTGGTGTTATTTTGTTGCAACCCATGCAACACAGCACACAGCCTGCCAAACAGACAACTGCTGCAGCAATCGACGCAGGAGGTAATATGGCAACATCTTCCATACAGTCCAGACCCAGTGCTGTGCAATTATTTGTTTGGCAAAATGTAAAAGGGTCTTGGTGGACAACGATTCTGAAACAATGAGGAGGTGAAAGCTGCTAGCTGTACCTTGGAGGTTACATTGTACTGGAGATTATTTCTACACATCTGGAATCAAATAGGTGGTTCCTCATTCCAAGAAATGTTTGCAGCCTCTTGGGGACTATGTCAAAAAGTGAATTCACATTGTTTGTTGTCATTTACATATTAGCTACATACATGTAATTTATTTAATAAAGGACATGGAAGTGTAACTTACTTTTTGATTCATCCTTGCTTTATTTTTCAGATTATATTGGAAAATATGTGTCAGATTTCCTGTATTACCATTATAATGTAAGTAAGAGAGTATGTCACTGGAATTATGTAAGAAAGTTCTAAACATTTGAGTAAATAAGTTCTTCAGCAGATTTTCCAAGCCCTATTAATCTCTCTATGAGCAGGAAGAAATTGAGCATTAAGAATAGCCAATTATCAATGTTTTGAGAGAAATATTAATGGCATCTAAATTTGATTTGTTGTCTGAAGGCTTGTACAGGTCATAAATCATGGATTGTTCACTACATAGCCACACTTCTCTTTCATAACTTCTTATTTATCTTTCTCATTCATTCGTGTAATGATGATAAAACCATTTCTTCATCCACTGAGAACTCCAACTAAAATCCCACCAGCTATCTTCCTTGATTTATGGAGAGAGTGCATTTGGTAATCTTTTAACTCATGTTCAGCTATCTTCATTAATATTATCATGGATTACTGCAAATACATCAAAACTTTGTTCTCTTAAGAAGTTCAGACTTTTTAGCTGCAGAAATTGCTCCAGCATTTCACTGGAAAATGTTTTAAAGATTTTCTGTCTTTCTGTGTGACAATACTGCCATCTCCTGGAGACCCAAACAAACAACTGTTTTACATTAATATTGAGAAGCATCTTCAACATCTTCTGTAGAGCATTTTGTATTGTCCAGAGTGCACTTGCTGGCTAAACCATATGGACGTAGTCTACATTTCAGCTTTTGATGGTGTTGTATTCTTAGCAATAAAAATATTGTCAGCCATGGTAGACATTCCAGCACATTTACAACTGAAGTACTTCAGCTCCTATAGAAAGGTCGTTGGGAATATCAAGAACAAAGTTAATGGATGGCCAACATACAGTTTGGTAGGCACTGACAGTGATATCTCACACCCAGTAGTGGCTTTCTCACAGTGCAATCATCAATGAACTGAGGTGCATATAGTATTTTCCCCACTGCCCACAGCATATCAGCCACAGGATACATTCATGTTGGTTTTGCTGGTCCTTTACTAAACTTGTATTGGCTACTAGTTGTTGACACTTTTGCCAAGTTTCTGTGTATCAGTGTCAGCTGGCATAATGATGCAGCCTCTTACAAACATTTTCTCTTTTGAGGGATACCTTATGTAACTGCGACAGACAATTGCCATCAGTTTATGTTTCAAAATTCCTAAGAATTTTCCACCTAGCAAAGCATTCACCATGTGACAGTTGAACCTTTTCATCCACAATCAAATGGCAAGACACAGTACCTCATTCTAACTTCCAAAGTTTAAATGATAAAGCACGTCACTCAATCATCCGTGGATGGTGCACTGTTTCAGTTTCTGAATCCTTACAGAATCACGGTGGTGCGAAATCTCTGTCTGGCTGACCTGCTCCACAGACGGCAGCCCCACATCCTTCTAAACTTTCTGATGCTTACATTGGTGATTGCAGGTGCCTTCCACACCACAGTGCACCCTAGGAGTAGCAGTCTGGAAAAGTTGGTTCAGCTGGTGACCAACCTGGGTCCCCACAATGATTGACCCATGTTGCGGGTGCCACCTTAGCAGAGTGTGCATCAGCAAGGGGTTGATGACACGTCATTATGACCAACTATACCATCACGGTGGGTGTTGCCACCAGCTACACGTTTACTCACGGTGCCGATAAAACAACTGCCACCGCCATCCTCAGACCTGCCACTATATCCAATGTGTAGGGGGCCCCTGTGACAGTAGTAGATGTAATGGCATGTTAGGTATTGCTGCCAGCTGCATCTGAACCAAGGGCACCACCGCCACCATCATCTCTGGCCCCAGCACCACATCCACTGCCAAGTCTAGTTACAACAGAAGCAGATGTGCCTGCCTCATGGACATCTTCATGTTCACCATTGCCAGCCTCAGAAGATAGTCTTGTAAGGGCACCCAACACCAAAAACATGAATTTGGTGGAAAGGCGCAGTACATCAAACTGTGACCAGTGCCCCTGTTGCGAGACCTAGTCCACAGTACAGCACAAGTTGCAAGTTACGCGTGTACTCCTGGCTACAACATTGTCACCCTACGTACCAATGCTGGCACAGATCACCATCCAGTTGCTGACACCCGTGCTGAGATCACACGTCATAAAATAGATGAGTGGGTGACCAGTGTGCCGATGCCTTTCTCAACAGGGTACTCAACCCCCAGGATTTGGGTGTTGCAACTCTTTCCAGTTCAGGAGTTGCAGGCTGCATCTTTTGTGTAGACACTGCTACGGATGACTCCAAGACTGGCCACAAAAGACTCCCCCTACTGTAGGTGCACATGACACAGCCTCCACTATGCTGCCTAGAAGATGACACTTTTTGGGAGAATGGACCATTGTATTATCTTCTTCATTTCTTGAACACGGTCACGATATTGTACAATGCTGTCACAAATCAACTGTTACTATATGTAAATGCACTTCTTGTTCTATGCTGTTTCTTGTTTCTTAAGTTCTGTCGAATGTATTTGCACAAAAAGAAAACAAGTTAATCTAACAATGGCAAAGAGTTCCAAAATAACAGCAATTATTTCATATCTGCCAAATTTCTTTTATTAAATCATAAATAATTTGAGATTTTAGACTATATATTTTATTTGCATCAGTTACATCACAGTGATTTAAATTATTAGTGAATTTTTAGATGAGTAGTGCACTAATGAAGAAAAATATCAACAGCTTTCTACTGCAATACTATATGTGTTACTTATTTAAACAATTCTATAGATAGTAATTTACAGTTTAAATATTTCAGTCACCTATCTTTATTTATGGTGTTCATCTATACAATGTGTTATAGATTTCAAAGTTATGTAACTTCATCCTCAGATGCCTACATGACTAAAACAGAATATCATAAATAAATACTGCTGACTGGAACACTTCCAACAAAAACGGTGATACAATACTTATTGGACATGGGGCACTTATGTAAACAAAAAATTGAATTTATGCCTCATAACAAACGCAAAAGGCACTTCAAAACTGTTCTCCACCTTCATTAATACACCTCTGAAGTCTTTTTGGAAAACAGTTACATAGTCTACAGCAGAAGTTCCTGAACATTTTTGTCTTATAGACAATGTTCCAATATTTTTTGTTTTGGGTAGACCCCTTGCCTTTTATATATTGAATTATTACACATTCATGACAGCTGATAGTGCTACTCACTTTAATAGGTTTAAAAGAAAAGGGTAGAGTGAAAAAATTTTAAGGTTTAAACATTTGTTATTTTAAATGACACATTATGCAAATCTGGTAAAACATATATAAATACTTTTAAGGGGAAGGATAAGCCCGATGCTTTGTCATAGTTTTCGTCTTCAGTCTGGAGACTGGTTTGACGCAACTCAACCTACTCTATCCTGAGCTAGCTTAATCATCTCCTCGTCAGAATGGCAACCCATATCTATTTGAAACACCCTACCCTATCCTGAGCAAACCTCTTCATTTCCTCATAAGAAGGACAACCCACATTAATTTGAACCTGCTTACTGTATTCTTTTCTTGGTCTCCCTCAGCAATTTTTACCCCCACACACTCCCCAACAATAGCAAATTCACAATTCCTTTACGTCTAAGAATGTGCTTAGCAATAAATCCTTTCTATTAGTCCAGGTATGCCAGAAATTGCTCTTATTCCCAATTGTATTCAGTACCTTTTCACTAGTTACACAATCTACCCAACTAATTATTAGCTTTCGTCTGTAAAAGCACACCTGAAGGATTCTATCCTCTTCCAGGCTGAACTATTTATCATCCATGTTTCATTCCCATATAAATAGACACTACACAAAAACCTTCAGAAAAAGACTTCCTAACACTTAATATTCTATGTTAACAAATTTCTCATTTTCAGAAATGTTTCTCTACCCATTCTGTATCTTATATCATCTGTACTGTGGCCATTGTATGTTATTTTACTGCCCAAGTAACAAAACCAGTCTACCACTTTTATTGTTTTTTACCTAATATTGTCATGTTGCAAACTGCAGATGGTCCGGAATTCAAAGGCTGGTCGTTAAAAGAGTACAACACTTTACACTTAAACACGTTTATTGTTAACATAAGCGTACACTCAGTACAGAATGCCTCCTGCTTGGAGTGCTCCACTATTTATACATAGAAAGATTTTTCTGGAACTTACAAGTACATCACACATAAGAAACATGTAGAACATTCTAGAAATAGTAAATACAAACAAATATATTTTTCTGCCCGTGGCAGGATTTGAACTGGGGGCCGCAAGCACAGCGATCTGAGATGCTAACCACTGCACCATGCATTCCATAGCAATCCTCGTGCCATTGCTCCCCTTTCTGAAAGAACAGCGACCCGCTGTTAGGTTCCTTGTAGAGTCAGCTGCCATGTCCTGGATCTTGTCATGGGTCCTCTGTATGGGAGTTCCTGAGAATCTTTCCATTCTGCCTGCACGACTTTCTTACGGTGACAATGACCAGCGCCAGATCCTCCTGTCGTGGCTTCATCATTATCACAAGGGTCTTCAGAGTCCTTGAAGAAGAGGCCATTTCTGTCTGCCTGTTCTTTGGGATCACGGTAAGGCTTCATACGGAGAACGTGCACAATGTCTCTCAGTTTTTGTCATTTTGAAGGCGGCTCATAATCCTCGACTTCATATGTGACATCTGACAGGCAGCGTATGACATGATACGGATCAAAGTATCACTTCAGTAACTTTTCTGACAGCCCAACTTTCTGTAGAGGGGTAAAAATTAATGCCAGATCTCCTGGGCTGTACACAACAGGTTGGTGCTTGTCATTATATCGCTGGCGGTCCTTCACCTGGGAGTTCAGTGTCCGTATGTGAGCCAGCTGCCTTGCTTCTTCGACTCTGGTGATGAGATCTTTCACACACACATCCTGAGTGTCATCCAGTTGGAATGGGAACAGCGTATTCATTGTCGTCTCCACTTCATGATCATGGAGCAGGAAAAATGGTGTGAAGACTGTGATGATTTGCCTTGCTGTATTATAAGCAAATGTCATGACTGGCAGTACTGTATCCCAATCCTTCTGCTCAACATCAACAGCATATCTGCTAACATCTTATTAAAAAGTTCTGTAAGACCATTTGTCTGAAGATGGTAGGTCGTTGGGATTCTGTGGACAATGTCGCAATGTGACATTACTGCTGATATCAGTTTTTATATGAATAATTTTCCTCGATCAGATACCATCACACCTGGTGCACCATGCTTCAAAATAATGTCTCCTATAAGGAATTTTGCGATCTCTGGAGCTTCTGCAGTCGGCATAGGTTTGGTGACAGCATAGTGGGCGAAGTAGTCAGTGCAGACTATTATCCATCAGTTACTGGATGTCAACTTTAGGAACCTACTTAAAAGGTCGATTCCAATCCGGTGGAATGGAGCTGCTGCAGGTGGAATTGGTACCAGATGAACTGGAGGTAATTGCGGCATCTGTTTCTCTCTAGTGTCTTCACGAATTCCAGATGACCGGGTATTGGAGAATCGTGGAACAACGAGCAGCCAATTGGGGCCTAGTGGATGAGAGTTGCTCTTATATAATGTCCCATTTATAAGTTGAAACTCTCCTTTGGTCTGTTCTCCTTTACCCAAGGCCCGTATTTGTATTGTTACTGAGAAAGAGTACAATATCAGCCAGTTTAATGACACCCTAGCTACCCAGTTCTCAAGCCATTTTAATGCATCTCTTGATAGTCATGAAGTAGTCCCTGGTTCATCATGAGCAGTGCCAAATACACTTTCCACTCATCAAAGAACAACAACTTTAAAGAGTGTAGCTGCTAAATTAATACATGT
The DNA here is from genome assembly GCA_026315105.1 of Locusta migratoria. Classification (NCBI taxonomy): domain Eukaryota; kingdom Metazoa; phylum Arthropoda; class Insecta; order Orthoptera; family Acrididae; genus Locusta; species Locusta migratoria. The sequence goes on from CM048755.1 coordinate 272,340,805, forward strand.
CATCATTTAGATTTGAGTGACCAGCCAGACAGAATGCGAGCTGGAGGTGTAGTTCACGCCGCAGCAGATTCAGATTCCTTACTTGCCGTTGACCACATGTAGTGGAATATGACCAAGGAGTTCTGCGGCACAGGATGCAACTCAGGCAAGAGAGGCTGGCCCCAGTGACTGACTGTTGGCAGAGTGTCATTAGTAGCTTCTATGGTTTGACTGCACTGGTCACAGACATTCAGCTTTAAGTGTGAGAACCAGTGGTGGCATGCCCTGTGTGTTCATTGGTGCAGTGAACCTCCAGAAAAAAGTTCATTGTGAAGAAAGTAAATAAATACATAAAAAGTGCTTTTAAACTATCATTCTTTGTTTCGTTCTTCTATCAGATCATTTTATATGCACAGTCAAAGTACTTTTATTGCATGAGAAACATGTTACGTTGTGAAGACAGCACATATACGAGTCGTAGCACAGCTGCTTCATATAGGCGGCAGTGACCGCAGCGTTGCAATGCACGTGGCCGGCTGAGGTTCAAATTCTGTTCTAGACCCCCTGGAGGCAGCATATGGGCACTCCTGCAGCAGGGAGGGGTGAGAGGAAATGCCACTTTTAACATTGGCGTTGGAGCTGGTAGAGACCCCAGCTCCCGGCTACTCGAGCTCTGGTGGTTATGCACAAATGGTCTCAAAGCAAAGACAATGGAGGTACTGTGCACCTTGCCTTGTGCATCGACAAATCCTCCATTAAGGCAACATCTGCCCTTCATATTTGTTTTTGCCGCATTGAAGATTCATCAAAAACACATCATAGTTGCTAAAACATTTTACTATAAATTAAAGATACAGCAAATGTAAAAGCTTTCAGAAGTTTCTATCGTCAATAATAATAAAGTCACTACTCTCCACCTAGCAAGAATAGCCATGTGGTTAGCGGCATTGCACTGCACTGTCAAAGGTCGTAGGTTCGAGACCAACTGCAAGCAATTTTTTTTTTAACCCAATCTTCTTTCTAATAGATACGGGAAGAACAATGACTTTTGTATTGCTTTTTGCCACGTATCTTTGGATGTTTTAGCAAATGTGGCATAATTTTGAGTGTAAATGACATTTATACTCTTCGTTGTACCGAATATTTAACTGTTTACAAAGATGTGGGAGAGAGCACCCTTTGCGCATGCATGAGGTTAGGAGGGGGTGCTGCTTACAGTGTCACGTGCCTCGAAGGTAGCTTCTCTCTTCATCATAACAGATTCATTTTGTTACAGTCACTCAACAGTGTAATGTTCATGTGCATAGTCATATGTTCTTGGTGTTTATTATCAAAGAAAAATGAACAACATTCAGTATCTTTTGGAATAAATTTCTCAGCTTTAAGCTTGGAAGAAAAGCGTGAAGTAAAGAAGCTCAGTAGGCTGCCGCCAAAGCTTGAGTTGAAGCAAGCATAAACAAGCCAATGTAAGACGTTCTGCAGATCTTTTAACACAAATATATCTAAATGGTGTTGGAGGGGGGGGGGGTGCAAACTGGGGGCACTTCGCCTCCCGGTGCCAAATTGTCTCTCTGTACACTCTGTGGGGGGAGGAGGGGCACCACTATCAAGCTCCGGCACTCAAAGAAGTGATAACCCAGTCATCTGAAGCACCAACCACCACTGGTGAGAACACAGTAGTTAAAAGCACCAGTAGGTGCAGAAAGTAGGTGTGGGCAACCTGTATTCTAAGACAATTGGCCAACAGCTTGCATGGCAGGCCAGTTGCAGCAGCATCAAAGCTGCACTCTCTGCGACCTACAGGATACAATAATGAGCATTTCAATGACGCATCCTGGCCACAGGCCTCACCAGCAGGCTACCTTTAACTGGCCCCAGTCCTTAAATGAGATACAGCTCTATGGACCCTGCGGGCTGTGGTCTACCCCTGGAGTGTTGATTATACAACTTTGATCTATGGCATAATGTGATATTACTTTCCAAACTATGAAATGTGTCATATATGTAGTCTTTTATTTCAGCAATGATCTGAGGCTTTGGAGATTAAACAGAGTCCTCGATTAAACGCCTTAGGAAAAATCCGTGGGCATGATATCGTAGGTTGAGCACCGATCCACAAAACTGAAGATTTTTATCTGGATCATCTTCAAGTAACCGTGCCACAAATGTGAATTGCAAACTTTAAACTGTTGTCTGCGTAACATTCATTGCACTGACCTTCATGATAAATTCGGCTCAGCTGCTAATCACATGTTTGATTTTCAAAGAGGTTGGGTCACTGCTAAACATACCCACAGTTCATTTTCCTGGGTTGTGGTTTTTTTTTTTAGCCAAATCTCGGTGCATTTATACCAGAACCATGTTCTTACAATATATTGTGTATGTCATACACTATTTGTCTATATGGTGGTTTTGTTTTGAAGTGTATACCCTATTCATTAACAACTGTAGTAGCACCAACTTTGTAAAATGTTTTAACACAAAAAAATCCTTTCTTCTTTGTTAACATCATCACTTCTCTCATATCACACTTTCAATAATTCACAAGTTTGATCATTGTGTTTGTTTTGTTTGTCATTACATTGTGTACCAACCCGACAAGGTGTAATTATCACCATTTGATAAAAATAATTCATAGGGTAAAAAGTTCCTAACATAATACATCTTTCTGTTACATTTTTCCCTCTTAACCAACTGTCCAATGACTTTTGTGCCACCCTTTGTACTGTTATAACTATAGCTGTACACTCAAAAATTTTATTTGGCCAAAAGGATCCCATGAATTGGTACTAAGCAAGAACAAGAACTCTATGGTGTTTGTACTTATGGTTGGAGTGCATGTCAAAAACTGAGGGCAAGTCAATCAGTATCTGAAATCATTTTTTCATAATTTACTATGATGATAATACACAATTTTTACTCATCATATTTCAACATAGTCATCCAGCTTCCCAATATATTTGGTCCACAATTGCACTAGCAATTGATACCCTCCGTGGGGAGGGGGGGTGGGGGGGGCTGGGAGAAATATTTGACAGCAAACCACAAATGCACTCCATCCTTCACCTGTTGACTGGAGCTAAATCAATGGCCTCTTAGAACATTTTCAGTGGATCAAAGAGACAGCAGTCTAAAGTTTGCAATTCACAGTTATGGCATGGATTACTTGAAGATGATCCAGATCAACATCTTCAGTTTTGTGTATTGGTATTTAACCAATGATATCATGCCTATGGGGTCTCATCAGGGACTCTGTTTAATCTCCAGATCATTGCTGAACATAGTATCTAGAGTTTAGCTGATTGTAAACAAACATCTGAGTGATAGGCTTGCAATATGGTCGCAAAACATTTTATAACAAATGCAAAAAATGTTTTTGACATGCCCACATCCAAGAACAGAATGTGATGAAATATTACCATATAATATTTAAATGTTAAGAGACTTGAAAATGGCAACTTACAATTTCCAAAACCAGTCTCAATAAAGCAATTTGAAACTAGTGATCTGTGATCCTCTGCTTATGCAGATTCCATTACAAGATAGTAATCTAAAGGGGTGAGATTGAGACTGTATGCAGGATGCTGCAACCCCTCAAAATGCAGTGTCGAAAGAGATTGAGCAGTGTGTACAGCGAATATGGACACATTGTCATGAGACAAAAGAACTCCTTCTGACAATCAACCTGTACATTTGTTGTGAATAGCAAGCTGCAACATGTTTCACAGCATATCACTGCAACATTCACTGTTTAGTGTTGACCCCTTCTCCTTACAATATTCCAGGATTGGCCTTTGAGAGTCCCAAAAAACTGTGAGTCTATCTTTTACCACAGGAAATGGACTCCTGAATTATTTATTTACTTACTGACTGGGGAGTTGGGATGCTTCAATTCCATGATTTGACATTTGCTTCGGGTTTGATTAGAAGCACTTAACAGATACTTACTGACTTACCCTCATACAATCCATAAAATTAAAACACTGTACATTGATTATTACTGAACTGACTTACGGTTCAACATGTGACACTGCTGTAGGCCAATTAAGGTAAGTTCCTTGGCGTAGACTAAATGACTGAATGTCATTTGTTGGGTTGCTGATTTTTATTTCTTGAATGAAAACATTTGGCAATGTCCTATGTGCATAATACTGATGAGACACACTAGTTCCACGGGGCAAACACTGAATTCTGTGAACAATGCCGGTGGTATAATGAACAACAGTAGCTTCATATGCCGCTTCTGCATGTGATGTAACTGACACTATTGGAAACCAATATGCAGGTAAAGATAATGTACGCCCACTCTTGATGTAGACAGGACTTGCTGGATCCACAGTCAAGCCAAAAACTCCATTTCCAACAAAAGCTAGGTAAGCTTTCTCATCATCTTTGGATGGATAATGTCTTATGTTAGCATTAAATTCTTCTGAATCTGCAGAGAACTTAGCAAGACTGTACGATAAGCACTGTTCATCTGCACCTGAAAATTGAGTTAAAAATAAGAAATCAGTAAGAGTTCCTCAAATCAGTCAATATCACTTGTTGTATTACATTTATACCAGATTCATCATGAATAACACAGAAACACATTAAAACAATCACCATCTGCACTCACATTACACAACAGCTTGAATGACAAAACTCTTCTCTCTCTCTCTCTCTCTCTCTCTCTCTCTCTCTCTCTCTCTCTCTCTCTCTCTCTCTCTCTGTACTCACTTGTTTGCTCAAACACATTGTAGACATTCATTTAAATAACTTGAGTCTATTATGCCAGAATTATGTAAACTAATTAAATATGATAATTATTTGTATTGGTTCACATTTAACTTGAAGTACTGTTAATCTATACAGACACACGGTGATATGTTGTGAACTAAGTAATCAGTAGAACTTTTTATACATGTTGCCACTATATCTATTCTATTAGTACTTAGTACCAGGATTGGTGTCAACTTCTTACTGAAATGAAGTTTTGGATGGATATAATGGCTTGCAAATCTAACAATACATTCATTAGCACAGGTAACAATAGAATGCATATTTTAGCAACATTTTTCTAAACTGACTGTCTATAAAAACTTTCTAGTATTGTGGGAGAACTGGAAAGATAGTTATCCAAGACACAAAAACCATGTTTCGTTGATAATTTGTGGATAGCCATAAGACACTACTGCATTCGCACTGAAGGCTAGGCCGAGCCAAGCCCTAATATGCTTAGTCGGCACACGCCACAGACCTGGATGTTCACAATGCACACAGGCCCGGGCCAAGACAAAGAAAAGGGGGAAAATCCACTTTTCAGACTATCATGTTGTAAAAATTGTTACTGTATATAAGACCATTCCATCGTTTAATCAACTTATTTTTTCTTTACAAGCATTATCTTGTTTGCGAAAAAAGAAAATGTTACTTTTCATTCTTCAAGAGTTTTTAGTTCCGTAATTCTCCTCACTTGATTTTGATGAAAGTATGCAGTTAAAAAATCTGATTTTTGAACACATGGTAGCACAACCTAATAACTTTCTAATAAACCATTCACATTTTCATAATTCATAACATTCATTTTCAAATGACACTATTTGTCAAGTAAGTGCACTTGATTTACAAACTGTGTATTGAAAAAGTTCGATAGCAGACAGCTATTTATTTTAGACCATACATTACAGTGAGTGAATGGAGCTCAAAGTACAGAAAAGTTTTTGAAATGGTAGTCATACTGATATCTACTTCCTTTCACAAATCACGGTGTCAATGCCATGATAGTAATTAGGTTCCTCGTGATGTGTTAATAATCCATGACCAGAAAACAAGTTAAACAATTTTTTCTTGGCTGGCAACTAATTACAATGGAGAATGATATGCTATGGTTTTACATGAGGTCATACTTGACTTCATAAGAGACATACAACTGGTTTTTTGTCCTCTACACACAATTTAAGGAATATATATTTCATGTTTGGAACTAGACGAGAAGAATAAATTAATCTAAACTGTGACTTTGCTGTTGACGGACTGAAATAAAATTTTCTGACATTATACTTGATAGCTTTCTAGTTGGAGATGATAATAGGAAGATGCCAAAAAGAAACTTACATTTATAGATGCATTTAAGCCTAATCTGACTGATATAAAAATAGCAATTTTTTTAAGTTTTGCTTTTGTAACTCTTGGAAAATGTTTTACCACAAGGTGAAAATAATTGTATACAGCATACACAGTGAAAATAGCCGAATCTCCGTCGTGTTCTTTTGTGAAACATACGAGAGGAAAGCCGTTAAAAAGCGGCAAGAAACTGATAGTTCTCAATGTTTTTGAGTCATTAGAAAAACATCCGTTGTTACCGATCAAAGGAACTTGGAGCAATGACATCCGAATCCAACAGTGTTTTTGTATCATGTGTAATTCGTGGGCGTAAAGAAATCAGTTCTGGTAAGCTGTCCACTCCAGCCACGACAAAAAGACGTGAATCGCGTGTTTTAGGAAAAAAGTGGCGATTTTGTAAAAAAAAAAAAATGCTGTGCTATCAAAGGTTCACGCATTTGCTTCATGAACAAGGCGCCTACAATAAACAAGGTGCTACAGGCCTACATTTAAAAGAATGACATTTTACAAACTGATAAAAGATATTAGTTTTCAGTCGAAAGTAGGAAAAGAAATAACATAATTGCAGACAGAGACGATATTACTTTGTAGAGGAGGCATTATCTTCATCAGATAAAACTGTTCAGATGCGAGAAACGGAAGATCTATTACCTTGATGAAACATGGGTTAATGCAGGACATGTCACTCAGAAAGTGTGGACTGACAAAACAGTGACTGATAGGAGACAGGCTTTTGTTGCAAGTATGTGGCAGGGGATAGAAAATCCGACGGGAAAAGGAAAAAGGCTAATAACAGCGCATACATGAAGCAACTGTGGTTTTCTGGAGGGTACTGGATTGATATTTGAATCAAATAAGTCTGGCGATAATCACGAGGACATGTATTATGAAGTGTTCGTACAATGGTACAAAGATATTCTACCCCAACTAGAGCTCAACAGTGATAAGGTTGAGCGTAGGCTACAAAAATCAAGGAAAAAGCATGACGTTGTAAACTAGTCGATAGGAAAGGGAGCATATATCGAGCCTACTGAACTCAAGGTTGAATTACTGAAACAGATTGAAGCTTACGTTGTAAATCAGTATGTTATTGATGAAACTGTGCCGTCTGCGGGTGACTTTGTACAGTGCTATATATAAGGGGGGAGGGGGGGGGGGAGGCACGGGGAAATGAAATGTCTTCCTTAGTTTCAGAGATGGAAAGAGTTCAGAGATTACCCGACGACTAAGATGAGTAATACCTTCAGTGGTTTCAGTACTTCATTATACAGCAAAATCTGTGCAATATGCTCGTAAAGACACACATTATTCTCACTGATAAATTATACTGTTATTAGGGAAGTATTTGCTTTGCTCTTTTTCTAAGCTATGATATGGTTTCTTCCTCGTCTCTTATGAAGCATAATACCGTTATAAATTTATCTTTTTAAATGGCCTTTCAAGTTTTGTTATTATTCTGCTGTATTTCGATCTTATTAATAGCATGCAGGTTTAATGTGTGGTCAATCTGCTTACCATTTTTAATGGTTTCGCACGAATGATTTCAGTGTTCCATAATTTTTAAATACCAATATCTAAGAAGCGCCAATGGCCGTGCTGCAGTGGATACACCGGTTCCCGTCAGATCACCGAAGTTAAGCACTGTTGGGCCTGGCTAGCACTTGGATGGGTTACCATCCGGGTCTGCCGAGTGCTGTTGGCAAATGGGATGGACTCTGCCCTTGTGAAGCCAACTGAGGAATAACTTAAGTGAGAAGTAGCGGCTCCGGTCAAGAAAACTGACATAATGGCCAGGAGTGCGCAGCGCTGACCATGTCCCCTTCCATACCGCATCCGTTGACCGCAGAGGATGACACGGCGGTCGGTCAGTACCCAGTGGGCCTCAAAACGTAAGATTTATGATTGTACCGGAGTATACGCAGCGGAAGCTCCGGAAGCGGGGAGGAATACACAAGGCCCTACAATCCCGTAAGCAGCCGACCGCGAACAGCCGCCTCGGTGGCCATTATGGTGGCAAACTTTCGAGCCAACTTTAAATGTGCGTAAGACTCTTTTGATTAGATGGCGTATTCATTCATGTAAAGTCGCGAAAACTGTCTCATTTAAATATATAACTACACAACACATTCAGACTCTTTGAATATACAGCAACTATTGGTTGTGTGTAAATTCATAACACATACAGTGTAGAAATTTGCCAACAGCGTTTCTTCTTCCTGACTAAACCGAATTACAACATTTACTTTTTTAGGGTTCTAATTGCAGCATATGAACGGAATTTATCGTCAGACACGATTTTCTGGCACAGTATATTTTATGATGGTGAAACTTTTTGTACAAACATTAATTTCGGAAGAGTTTCGCAACATTTTAAGTCTATGCTTGAGTGCCTGCTGTATTCTCCGATATTTTATAACCTCAAAAATGAAACAGGGCTTCCAGGCAGTTAATGTTATAAATTTACTGTGAAAATGAAATATCCCATAAGATACATCACTGAAATATAGCGTCTTACCTTGTGAATACAGCAACCAATGACTACCAAATTCTTTTAAGAACACGAAGTATGCCATAACTTTTTCTTAACTAAGTGCATCTAATATTAGCGTTAGAATAGCACGAATATTAACATTCTTAATGCTGTAAGCGAAATACCTTACAGTAGCGTGATCTGCTCAAAAGTCAGCATCTATCGACATTGGGTTCAACTTCACAATGTGCATCCAGTGTGGCTGTATGTCATTCATACATAGAACTATACACAGTTCTGCAAATCCCTTTCAGTCGTTATACCTATTTGTAAAGCAGATGACGTTTAAATTATGTGTTACAAGTTGCTAATATTAAATTCGTAAACAAAAATTCGAACTGCAGAGAGGCAACTGATCTCGTGCCCCCAGTAGTTATTTTACACAATCATAAAATGAAACTTTTTGAACTTCCTGTCCATCAGTACTGCCTAAAGTAGCTTGTTTTGAAGAGCTACCAGTATTGTAAAAGCCTGTTATTTATTTCATTCAATCCTATATTGTCTTGACTAACAGCCCGTTAAGCAAGACTGACTATGTCTAAACATAACTAGTTGGGCTACTTGTATTCCCGAGAAATATAAATGGGAAGACAGTATTCGTTCTTTTTATTCCTTTCTTAAATCGAGTTAAACGCTGAGCAGCTCTTCAACATCGTGTTTCATGTATACTGCAATAGTCAAACAGTACAGACGTGACTACCAACTGAGTATATGTAGCGCCGTAATTATATAATACACACCAGAATCGAACATAAGAGTCGCGAAACTCAGTGATTTTCTGCAACTTCGCGATTGCAGCGCTGCCAAGCGGCTGGGTCGTAAAGACACACCGCGAAGCGCTTGAGTAATGAATGTGTATTTTGACTAATGCAGCACTTTCAAAATAACTTCGTATTTACGAGCTTTTGTGCGCTATAAATTGTAGCAACAATCAAGAATATAATTCGGAAATCTCTCATTTGCAAAGGATGCTCAGGAGTAAAAGAATAATGTTACGAATAACAAGTGTTCGTTTACGGTGGTTAGTTACACTTTTAGGCATAGAAGTAAATCCTTAACAATTCATTCACGTCCGAACTTCTGCTCTCAATCAGAATCGCAAATACTTGACCACTATTTCGTAATATTACTGCTGAATAAAAATAAAGTCTGAATACCTGCTTAGGTTCGTACCTCACCTTCACAAATATAATAACCCTGTGTACTAACATATTTTGGCGATTACCTACTAGTTTAATAAAGTTAATACGTAGCTACAAATAAATATGTCCATATATAAACTGTTAATGTTAGTATGTCATATTCTTGAAGATATTCAGCTTGATACCTGCCAAGTAGCAAAAAAATTATGATAGGTACATGAAAGGCACAAAAGCAAGGGTAAGGTGGAAAGAGGGTTTAAATGACGATGCAGAATCTAGTCTCCTACAATGTAAAAACGTGTGTACTTTTGAAAATATTATAATGTCCGAAATTTGCTAAAACAAAACTGTGCAACATGTCAATAAGCAATGAGCACACGAACATAATCATAATCCGCTCCTTTCATATACTTCAGCACATCAGGTTGCAATTCAAAGGTTTTTTGACGATATTAATATGCCTTGGATATTCTGAAGTGTATGAAATTCACTGCACTGACAGTTTGTTAAATTACAGACTGCCATTAACAGAAGCCGTGATATTACTTCAGTGATGTTTTCGTATTTGTATTAGAAAGTTCACTGCAACATTCAGTGACCAGGAAGTATGAAAGTAACAGCATTAAAATCGGACACTTCTCAGTTTGCATCATGTCATTCCACAGTTATTCCCTACTGGCCGCTTGGAGCGCTAGTATCGCTTTGGCTGAAATTTTTTTCCTACAGAGTTTCGCGACTGTCTGTAATAGACTGTGATACACACTCCTAACGACACTCGTATTTATCTGACGCTAGCAACTATCGTGGCGGCCGGCCGAAGGTTCAATTTATCCCGCAACAGCAGCGCCGTTAGGGAGTCTAGTTTATTTTACAAGGCCTTTGAGTTTACATCAGGCCTCTTCTTACAATGAATGGAGTACAGCCAACCAGAAGTATGTGCTTCTCCGCGCTTCCACACTGGTGGTGGGGTGACGCTCGCGGCATCTGTGAACCGCGCGGATTATGACAGTCGCAGCGCCGCACACTCCAGAAACGTCAGTTGTAGGGCGCAAATCACTGCGTGGAAAGTTTTCGTACATGTTGGATAGTGTGCGTCAGAACGTAAAAAATTAAAGTCGAAATTATTACGAAAACATGAAAGTTTTTTGTCAATGAAAAAGAGAAATATTTAAACTTTTAAGAAAAGTTGTTGTTTCACGTTACTCTATATCACACCGTATCTCCTAAACTATATGTCCCATTGCAAATTAATTTTATAATTGCCTTCAGGGCTACATGCTGACGATGTCTTGAGTGCTGATAACCTCGCTGTTGAGCGCCCCTCCGACCCACACACGATGTCTGCAAACTTTCCGACCAATATAGTCAGAGACAGTGAAGTAATAAATTTAAAATCTCACGTCTGACGCAGAGCCTTTACCAAACCAACGTCCATACTGTGGTAAGCGACAAACTCTTTCCCTTTACATTATTTTTTTGTGGGGGAGTAAGCAAGAAAAAGTTTCCGAAAGATTTTTAATTTTTTTTTTTGTTATTTGTTGGAAGGCGTTATGCGCTACCACTTGACCTAGTCGACAGCAGTATTGTGCGGTTCATTGGCGGCGCGCGAGTTCAGCTAGGTGGTGTTGGTTCAGCCAATACCGTCTGAAGAGAAGGTCTGCGCACTGCCGTGGCACATCATGCAGAGTAGGTCGCGATCGCGAAGCTCACTGGCTGGCCGGCGTGAGGCGCTGGGCTCGGGCTGTGCCAACACTGCCTAGAATACAAGGCCTTACAACAGGCCGTGGCCTGAGTGCAGCGGGGCGTACAGCGGGCAACACAGACCCATGTAACGCTATGGAGGTGTCCTGGCGACGGGCGTTTGGAGCGGCACTTGCAGCGGGCGGCAGCAGCGGAGAGCGGAGCGTGCGCGGACACCGCAAACATGTTTGTGTTTCTCGAGCGGGCAGCGGCGGAGAGACATGTCCTTTGAGGAAATTATCTCTGCGGTGCAAGAAAGGCCAGAAATTTGGCAATCCAGTTACACTCAGTATAAAAATACGTCAGTTGGGAAGAAAATATGAAGTTAAATAGCAACGAAGCTGAACAATGATGGTAAGTAACAGAACAAGAAGACTGATGGACTCACTCACTACCTACCAGGAAAAGAAAGAGAAACGCAAATGCTTTCCGAGAGGACATGCTGATGTTAGAAAAGCGGATACTATTACTGACGCAGCAGAGACGATATGAAGCAAGATTATTTGCTTCCGATGCGTATTCTGCCTGCGATGAAGAAGTTGTCTGAGGCACAGAAACTCCATTTTCGGGGAAAGTTCAATGATTGGTTGTTTGAAGTCATGACTGAAAATAAGACTGGTTTTCCGTATCCCCCAGGACAATATCAAAATCAACTAAATACTTGTTGTTAAACAATACTTCACAAGTAACTCACATTAGGCTACATGTTATGGTCGCCTTTAAATTACGAGGGGTCAAATGTAATTTTTCAAGTATTATAATGCTAACTTCAGATGTTTGTAAAGCTTACGGGACTTAACTGCGGGGTCATCAGTCCCTAAACTTAAAAATTACTTATGAAGTACCTTATACTAAAGAAGTTACAAACATCCATGCCCGTGGGGGGATTCGAACCCCCGATGGGGAACGGCCTCGGACATCGTAGCATAGCGCCTCAATGCGCTTGCTCATTCCGCCGCCGCCAGGATCGTAAACTCCATACAGTGTACTGAACACTCCAAACAAATCTTTCTGTCTCACTAGAAAAATAGGACCTTTCTTTATACTGAATAAATCGACTTTTAAAAAAAGTATTTTCTTCCCATAAGAAATCAGTCAACACTGCATCCGACTCCACTGTTTGACCTCTGCCGAACGCAACACACTGTGTTGTCAGCTGGGTTGTGACGTCATGAGCGTGCTGCCCGCTCCGCGCCACGCCGCACTCAGGCCGTGAGTTGCCCGCTGCACTCAGGCCACGGCCAGGCCGCTGCGCGGCGGTGGGCGTGCCCCAGCGGCCAGCCAATAGGTTCGTTCGAGTGGCCCAAAAGCTGATAGTTCCTGACAGTTGCTGACGATTTGGAAGGCCTCTACTGCGCATGCGCGCTTTTTGACAGTTGCCAACTCCGAAGCCAACTCGAACGCTTATTTCACCTGTTTCGCATATTGGCCACCCATAGCGCTAGTTGGCATCTTTTCTCTCTACCAATGTTGAAAGTGAAGTTATGACTGGCGATATGTTATGCATTTCTCAATTGAGAAAACTATTTAAGTCGTCATGAAACATTTGCAATTTACCGTTAAACCAAAGTATAATAATAAAGATTAACAAGGCACATTTGCCTGCAAACCGTGTATCTGTCGAGTATAAAATTCGTGTGACGAAACTAGGTTAACTTGCGAGTCGCGATGTTACCAGACGACCATTCCATCAAAACATTCTTCTTGAGAAAGCTCACGTTGACGTGAGGTGGCGGACCGGCGACGGACAGTGTGCATTCCGCCATTAGAAATACATTGTGGATTAAATTCTGATCATAAACTTCGACAAAACGCAAAATATATGTCTCTCCATTTATAAATAATGTAGCCAATTTAACATGACAAAACCTCATACAAAAATGAGGTAAATTAGGATAGTTGTGTGTGAAAGGAATATTTGGTAACAGTAGGGGAGTGATGGGGGTTTCAGCACAGTGACCTTGAACTTTCGGCCGTCGACGATAGGGTCATTGACCCCTCCTCCCTCGGCCAATTGCCTGACCGCAGATCAAAGGATACCGCCACAGGATGATTGATAGGTCTTCCTGGAAGAACGAAAGATGATTGACAGTTTACATTTAGGTCCTTTTGATTCGCTACTTGTCTGACTGCTTATCAAAGGACGCCGCCATAACGCACTTAAGGATGATTGACAGGTTGCAACATCTCCCTCGGCCACACACGACGCCCCCCTCCACCCCTCGGTGCCGCCACCAGACAAGCGGCACCTCCGACAGGTCCAGACCTGTAGACCCATCGACATGTCGGTACTCGCACCCTGGACCACACACCTGGCCGGTTCGACGCCCCCCTCGGCACCGCCGCCAGACAGGCGGCACCTCCGACAGGTCCAGACCTGTAGACCCCTGTCTGTACTCGCTCCCGCGACCCCTACTCGCTCGGTCGATTGCCTGAACGCTTCTCAAAAGACGCCGCCTTCGCCTCTGCCTCCGCCGCCGCCGCCCGCCCCGACAGATGCTACCCCCTCCTCCTCCTCCTCCACGCTAGCGACCGGTTCTCAAAGGACGCCGCCACCCGCCCTACCCGCGAGAACAAACAATACCGCGACGATTGTCTTGACCGCTTCGACACCGCCCCCGCCCGGCAATTAAAAAAAAAAAAAATGCCTACGCGCGTCCGAAGATGAGTGGTGACGGGGAGAAGAAGGTTCGTTATGCTAACGAGACGCACTTAATGATCAGTTGGAGATTTGCATACACAGCAGCTCGTAAAGGCGAGTGGCAGCAATATGCACTAGATCGGGAGCGCTTCCACCGACGAATACAGCAAATGGAACGTGTCTTAGCACCTGTGATTCAGAAACGCTGTATATAAGCAAAATTATATCACCAACTTTTTTCTTATTTATCGGTCATACTGAAACTGAATGAATTTATATATAGCTAATTGTAGACCTCTACTTGACTTAGTCGATAACATGTCGTGGTGGGAGAAACAACAAAATTTCGTAGTTGGTGACTGGTCTGGTGATGGGTTGGGAGAGGATTCCCAGAAGAAAAAGAACGGATCATTACTTCCTGATAATATACGTGCAATAATTGTAGGTCCGTCCAACTGCGGTAAAACAAATATTCTTATGACGTTGCTCACGCATATAGATGGAGTGTACTTTGAACATGTTTGTGTATTTTCTAAAACTCTCTCTCAACCCAAATATCAGTTATTGCAGGAGATACTACGAGGCGTAAAAGGAGTCACCTATACAACTTACAGTGAAAGTGGTGATATCCCCCCTCCTGAGCAAGTAAAACCCAACACCGTTTTCATATTTGACGATGTTGCAGTTGAAAACCAAGACCAGATTCGTAGATATTTCTGTTTCGGAAGGCATATGGACGTTGATGTATTTTATCTAAGCCAAACGTATTCCAGAATCCCAAAACAGTTGCTGCGGGATAATGCAAACCTCATTGTAGCATTCAAACAAGACAATTTGAATTTAAAACATATTTACAACGCCCATGTCGGAACTGATATGTCATTCACCGACTTTGTAAAGATCTGTGCAGACTGTTGGAATCATTCGCAGTACGGGTTTCTAGTTATAGATAAAACAAGGAAACTGAATGACGGTAGGTACCGACGGAACTTTCAAGATTTTCTACATATATAACGGCGCATATAGGTCAGTGCGACAGTCTACGCACCGACATGGACAAATTCGCACGTATGTCTAGTGATCGAGGCGTACAAAGGCAGAACATACGCATGTACATGGATTCAAAATTCCAAACTCTCGAGCGTCGAATTGAGAAAGTACATACAGATCTAAAGCAGTATGCTACGCATCTCCTAGTACTTAACAATCAGGTAAATGCACGTGTTGATGTACTTGAAAAAAATGTGAACACCTTAACTACAAAGATCGATGATATTGAGAGCGAAAAAATCACAGCGTCTGCAGTTGTTATTGAGACTAATAATAATAAGAAGAAGAAGAAGATTAATAATAGCGGCCCTATATAAGAGAGCATGCGACCCAGAAGTCTGTTTAGTACGTGTTGAGATGTCGACCAAACAGAAAGTCATCCAAGCGCGAAAGGCCGTTCGCGAGAAGTTAAGACTGTTAAAGTTGGGGCAGCTGAACCGCGAACAAACATTAAGAGAAACGTTCAAACCGGTTACTGATTCCCTCAAGCATTTCAAAACGACTTCACGTCCAGAAGAAGAAGACTCAATCGCGAATTTCATCAGCAATCATAGCAATTCTAGAATAGACAAAATATACGGTGTTAGCAAAGTAAAACCGTATATGCTAGGCTCAAAGCCTATAAAATTAACCGAGAACACAATTCAGATTGGTGACAGAGAGTTTGAAAGAACCCCCGGTCTATTGGACCTTATTTTCCTAAAACCTACTAAAGATGAAAGCAAGAAATACACATCTGCAGATCTGAAGCGCTATGGGGAAATATTACAATTGACTGATGTGCATAAGAAGACGCGAAGCCAAAGCAGCTTGAAATACAAGAAGATTATAAAACCACTGCTAGAGAGGGGTGAAATTGATGGTGATGGTATAGACATTCAAAATAAAAGTATGGATATCGGGCAAGCCCCAGAGTATATATATTACAGTCATCCAGATGAAGTAATAGAGAGACTACGTCTGCTAATGGCATCAACAGCTGCTGGTAATACAGCTCACTCGAATGAGATTGTTTCCATAATTTCACAACTTAGACAACAAGGCATCATCGAATAAGAATGGAGACAGTGGTCCGTGAAATCCATAGACCAGCACGTAGAACGTATCCTCGTAGACATATTATGATTAAAGGCTTAGATGACTTATGGCAAGCTGACCTGGTGGATATGAAAGAGTATTCTAGAGTGAATAGCGGTTTCAACTATATTTTAATGATCATCGACACATACTCGAAATTTGCGTGGGCATTACCGCTGAAAACCAAAACAGGAAAGAACGTTGCACGAGTGTTTGAGCAACTACTGCAGACGGGTACGAATCGATGCCCTGTCAACCTTCAAACAGATCACGGGACTGAGTTTTATAATGTATATTTCAAGAGAGTTATGGATCGGTATGGTATTAATCACTACTCTACATACACGCATCTGAAAGCAAGCATCGTGGAACGACTGAACAGGACTATAAAAGCTCAAATGTGGATGCGTTTCAATCTCCACGGCTCGCATAAGTGGACTGATACTCTCCCCGAGATAATTTCAAAGTACAACAGAACAGTACACAGGACTATAAAAATGAGACCTATTGATGTTCGAGATAACGAACTCCTAAAAACAGTCTACTTCAGAATTAAGATGCTAGACCCACGAAAGCAAAAGTTTAATGTGGGGGACTTGGTGCGCATATCAAAGTACAAGACTACTTTTGAGAAATCATACCTCCCAAACTGGTCAACAGAGATATTTACAGTCACCAAAGTTCAAAGAACGAATCCCAGGACATATATCTTAAAGGACAGCAAAGGGGAACAAATCGCTGGAAGTTTCTATACGGAGGAACTGCAAAAGAGCTCAGAACCTGATGTGTTTCTCGTGGAGAAGGTTATAAGACGCCGTGGGAGTAGAGTTCTAGTTAAATGGCTCGGATTCCCCTCTTCTGACAATAGTTGGATTGCCATTGACGCTTTGCTATATAATGAGACGCATGGACCGCATGTACATCAGTAGCATACCATGCGCGGTAGGAGACGTGTCGAAGGAGCGGGAGGTCTTCTCGACAAGCTACCAGTTGAGCTTCACATTCCCGG
The DNA here is from genome assembly GCA_026315105.1 of Locusta migratoria. Classification (NCBI taxonomy): domain Eukaryota; kingdom Metazoa; phylum Arthropoda; class Insecta; order Orthoptera; family Acrididae; genus Locusta; species Locusta migratoria. Next base: position 272,358,078 of record CM048755.1, read on the forward strand.
ATATAACTACTGTGGACCTGGAACAAAGCTTCAAAAACGTCTAGCACGAGGTGATAAGGGGATTAACCTGCTCGACGAAGCCTGCAAAGAACACGACATCGCATACGCGTCGAATAGCGATCGTCACACTGCCGATCGAATTTTAGCTGATAAAGCTAAAGCAATACGACGGCGGAAGGATCTTGGCATTGGTCAACGTCTTGCAGCACTTGCAGTCGATAAAACCATGCGTGCTAAAATTAAGCTTGGTTTGGGGTTCCGTCAAGTTATGAATGCAGCACGTCGCGCGCTAAAGAAGAATAAGAAGAAGAAGAGCGGATGTATGACGGGATGTATATTGACTGCACTACATGCAGCTAAAAGTGCTTTGAAGAACCGTAATCACACAGAAAAAAAAGTTAAAACACCTCGAGTTCTACCATTGCCGAAGACGTCAGGTGGAATTATTCCTTTTCTCATTCCAGCTCTGGCGGGACTCTCTGCGATTGGTTCCCTGGCCGGCGGCGCATCAGCTATTGCCAGAACTGTGAATAATGCTAAAAATGCACAGCAGCAACTAGAGGAGGCGAGAAGACATAACCGAATGATGGAGGCGGCTGCTATAGGAAAAGGACTCTACCTGAAACCGTACAAAAAAGGACTTGGGCTCTTTATAAATAAAAAAAAAAGACCGTTAACCATTCTACCAGATAGACCTCTTACTAATACCGATCTCCTCAAGTTCACCAAAGAAAAATTCAAAATTCCAAGATTTCGAGGAGTTTTCATGCGCGATACATTACCGAAGACTATGTGGAAATCAGGTGAATGCGGTATAGTTAATTTGGATGTTGCTGGTGGACCTGGAACTCATTGGGTGGCATATGTTGGAAAGAAGAATACAAGTAGTGTACTGTATTTCGACTCATTCGGAAACCTCAAGCCTCCAGAAGAACTACAGCAATACTTTACAAACAACCAAAGACATGCTTTCTACAATGTCTATCGATACCAGGATTACGATACTTACCTCTGTGGACATTTGTGTCTGATGTTCCTTCTATCGAATACGAAGAGAGCTATATAAGGAACATTCAAAACCTCTCGCCAGTTGGGTTTTGTCGGTCATGTCGTACACTCTGACTTTAAAAGATCGTTCATCTGTGTTAAGTGCAAATTACTTCCCTCCAATTGATTTAAGTAGTGGAGAGTGGAGCATCGCCCTGATTGGCTTGGAAACCTGTAACTCTATCCCGAATATCACGGAAGCTAATAATAAACTACATCTTGAAGTTAATGGTGTAAAAGAAACTGTGGTAATAGAACCTGGTGCATATGATATAGATGAACTAAATGAAGTTTTAAAGCAGCTCGGTAAAGGGATTCAGCTACGTGCAAACACCAGCACTCTTAAATCCGAAATAAGGACTCTGAATGCAACTATCGACTTCAGTCAGAAAGGTTCAATAGGACAGCTACTAGGTTTCACCAAGGGACAAATCTTGAAAAAGGACTCCAATAAATTCTACAGTTCCAATCAGACTGTAGATATACTCCCAGTCAGCACTATTCGCGTTGAGTGTAACATCACAACGAACTCATACTTAAACGACAGACTGGTTCATACAATTTACGGTTTCTTCCCATCAGTTGGTTCCGGATACAAGATTATTGAGACTCCTACAAACGCAATATACCTTCCGGTGACGGTGCAGACACTAGACTACCTGGAGCTGCGCATCGTAGACCAGAATAACCATCTTGTCGACTTCAGAGGAGAGGAAATCATTGTACGGCTACATCTAAGGCAGGATGGGCATAAGGTTTAAAGCCTCTACACGTATAGCACCTAGCGTCAGTTCACCGTTGAACCTCAAAGCGATAACACGTGTGAACTACGAGTTCCTTAAATCAATTGAGCTGAAACCTCGCAAAGATGTCATTGCTAAATATAACTGAAGCGCCAACTCACGACGAGCGCATTATTCGTCAAGAATACTTATCGCATAAACCATTTGCTTCAACTACATTTAACAAAAACGATGAAATTAGGATCGTCATTCAACACCAGGACGCTCTAACCCAGCCGTGTCGGAGTTTCCTATACTTGGATGGATCGTTTAGGAAGAAAAATGCTAATCAACCTGTTGCAGCAGATGTGAAGCTTACACGTAATGCTCTAGCATTCTTGTTTCAAGAGATACGCTATGAACTTAATGGAGTTGAAATCGACCGCACAAGAAACGTTGGAATAGCATCGACTCTTAAAACCTACATCTCCGCAGCTCCTACTGAGGGTAACTCACTGGAAAATGCAGGATGGTACATTGATGAGCCTACAGATCGATCAGCGGCTGATTACCTGCGGTTTACGGCGTGCATACCTCTAAAACTGTTAATGGGTTACTTTGAGGACATGCATGGAATTATCATGAATGCTAAACAGGAACTTATTCTGATACGAAGTGCGACGGACAACAACTCATATATTCAAACAAGTGAAGGGGGAAGTGAGTTCATCATAAACTCTCTAACATGGAAAATGCCTCACATCAGTGTATCAGACGAGGAGCGTTTGAAGCTTTTAAAAATAATGAACACAGGTGCTTTACTGCCGCTACATTTCCGCTCATGGGAACTGTTTGAGTATCCTATGCTACCTACTGCCAGTAGACAGACCTGGGCTATTAAAACCTCTGTTCAAATGGAGACACCTCGATTCATCATACTGGCATTTCAGACTAACAGACGAGGGAATCTGTCAATTGATTCATCCGTATTCGACAACTGCAACTTAACTAATGCAAGAGTCTACCTGAATTCTGAATTCTACCCTTACGACAACTTACATCTGCAATGGGACAAAAATATGTACAGTCTAGCATATGACATGTACGCAAGGTTCCGATCTAGTTACTATGACGACGTCGAGGAAATAGATGGGTGTTCCCTCAGTCCACGAAAATTCAAGGAACTGGCACCTATAATCGTAATTGACTGTTCCAAGCAGAATGAAGTAATTAAATCTGGACCTATAGATGTGAGGATTGAATTTGAAGCTTCCGCAAATTTCCCACAATTGACTGCTGCATATGCCTTAGTCCTGCATGATCGGATAATTAACTACAGCCCGCTCACTAATATTGTACAGCGGTCAGTATAAAAAATGACAGTTCATCATGAGCTCTCGAAGTATACACATCGTTGCTGACGTACAAGGCTTCCAAGACCATGAGCGCGATCGTTTCATACTGAAAGACATCGCACTCATAGCATTCACCGAAGTGATAAAAACGTTCTCTGCAAGAATTGAATCACCAAGACTACTCAAGGATGTGAAGTGTGTTAAGACCAGGAAGTGCGCTATGTGGTTAACTCGTAACTACCATGGAATTCACTGGGACGAGCCCGGCATTCCCTATAAAGACTTATTAAAGACTCTCCAAGCTTTCGACAACATTAAAACAATAATCTTCGTCAAAGGAGAAGAGAAGATTACCTGGCTGCGACGACTCTTCAAGAATGCTGTTTTACAAGACCTGGGTTCCTTTGGCTGTCCTGCTCTGCATAAACTCAAGAGCAAGAAAAATAGTGTTGTGTGTGCAAATGATAATGTACATATGCTTGTATGTTGGTTAAAGAATGAAAATAAATTAAATTTTGCCTAAGAAACATTTGTGTTGTTATTTAACTAATCTCCTACCTCACCTTAGTTTTAAGAGCTATACTTTGTATGTTTAAATGCAGCTCGACTTACAGACGAGTGCGTGCAATGCAGATGTTTCTGCCTATTGTACAAAAAATATTGTGTAAATGCAGCTCTCCTTATAGAAGAGTGCGTGCAATGCAGATGTTACTGCTTAGTGTGCACAAAAAATCATCTATTTCTCTCCATATTTTTGAAGAGTGAAAAAAACAACAACATATATTTAAAAAAATGGGCTGGGAGAAATCAAATAATAACGCCAGTATCAATTTTACAGGTTTATTGAATAAAAAAAAATAATCTTATTCTTTTTGAACAGTCACAGTTTTATGCAGATTTCTTAACACTAGTTGCACTTATGCTAGAGCATTACATTTACAATTTTGTGATGGTTTCTTACGCAGAGGTACATCGCAAAGCGTTTCAGTTTTTTTTCCCTTAAAATTACGCATTTCTAAAGTTAATGTACTACTACTACTACGACAACTAATGTGAAATTCCACCAAGATAGCACACAACGGCTACACATACACACATGAGCTGAAGCGACGACAATAGTACAGTAAGCTGGAATACTCGATATGTTATAGCATTCTGTTCCAGGTAATTCAGTAAACTGGAGTAGGAACGTTTGTTGGGTGTTTCTTAATAAGTTATACATTGAACTGGTGCTGCCTTTATATAATGACTAGAACAAACTTGGTGGAACTCACTCACTTAAAAAACTAAGCTGACTGGATGGCTAGCGGCAGGTGAAACTTATAAACTAAACTAAATTAATGGAATAAAGTAATAGCACATAGTGCTTACGAAAATGTTTTTATTTGAAGCACACACACACACTGTGCTTACACTGCCTTCAGGTGTACTACGTAAACTTTTTTTTTTCGTTGCATGCTGCGTATGCCAGTTAAGAAAAACATACTTATTTCTACACAGCACGCATATACTGTGCTTACATCGCCAATGAAATTTTATGACTTTTTTTTTTTTCGCTGCATGCTTGACATGCTATTTAACAAAAAAAAAAAAGCTATACTTATTTTTTTATCCAGATTCACGCGCACACTTTCACTCACACCCGCACGCATACATGCAACCCACCCCAAAACAACAACACATTCATACTATCCCACCTATGTACAATATGGCAAAAGGGTCACACTATTCTATACAAGCATACGCACAAACACACGAAATCCCTCATTCTCACTCACATTTTTTCAGTTTGTGTCCCCCCAACACCCTCTTTCTCCCTAAGCGAATAGTGTGAGTACGGTAGAGTTTCTATACCGCACTCACTTATGACCCTTTTGTCGTCATGAGCAGATAAACCGACTTTAGACTGCAGCAGGGTGTACACCTCGTGTCCTACCGATCGAATACTGGCCTGCTGGACTCTGTGAGTAGGCTGCGGCGGGACGCCGCGAACACCTGCGTACAGACACCGCAAGTAGTCTTCGATCGTCAGTACACGAGATGCCGATCGTCTAACACCCTTTGCCCGCCTCTGAGTGTCCCCATCTATGGTGCGAAATGCATACATCTTCGCCCTGAGGCCTACAAACTCCACAATCGGTGAACCATTCGATTCATCCTTCATAAGACCGATAACCTTCTTGTTCTGTGGAACAATTCCGTAAGGATTATCGGCCCTATAACCGGAAGTATCGAATGGTTCACCGATTGTGGAGTTTGTAGGCCTCAGGGCGAAGATGTATGCATTTCGCACCATAGGTGGGGACACTCAGAGGCGGGCAAAGGGTGTTAGACGATCGGCATCTCGTGTACTGACGATCGAAGACTACTTGCGGTGTCTGTACGCAGGTGTTCGCGGCGCCCCGCCGCAGCCTACTCACAGAGTCCAGCAGGCCAGTATTCGATCGGTAGGACACGAGGTGTACACCCTGCTGCAGTCTAAAGTCGGTTTATCTGCTCATGACGACAAAAGGGTCATAAGTGAGTGCGGTATAGAAACTCTACCGTACTCACACTATTCGCTTAGGGAGAAAGAGGGTGTTGGGGGGACACAAACTGAAAAAATGTGAGTGAGAATGAGGGATTTCGTGTGTTTGTGCGTATGCTTGTATAGAATAGTGTGACCCTTTTGCCATATTGTACATAGGTGGGATAGTATGAATGTGTTGTTGTTTTGGGGTGGGTTGCATGTATGCGTGCGGGTGTGAGTGAAAGTGTGCGCGTGAATCTGGATAAAAAAATAAGTATAGCTTTTTTTTTGTTAAATAGCATGTCAAGCATGCAGCGAAAAAAAAAAGTCATAAAATTTCATTGGCGATGTAAGCACAGTATATGCGTGCTGTGTAGAAATAAGTATGTTTTTCTTAACTGGCATACGCAGCATGCAACGAAAAAAAAAAGTTTACGTAGTACACCTGAAGGCAGTGTAAGCACAGTGTGTGTGTGTGCTTCAAATAAAAACATTTTCGTAAGCACTATGTGCTATTACTTTATTCCATTAATTTAGTTTAGTTTATAAGTTTCACCTGCCGCTAGCCATCCAGTCAGCTTAGTTTTTTAAGTGAGTGAGTTCCACCAAGTTTGTTCTAGTCATTATATAAAGGCAGCACCAGTTCAATGTATAACTTATTAAGAAACACCCAACAAACGTTCCTACTCCAGTTTACTGAATTACCTGGAACAGAATGCTATAACATATCGAGTATTCCAGCTTACTGTACTATTGTCGTCGCTTCAGCTCATGTGTGTATGTGTAGCCGTTGTGTGCTATCTTGGTGGAATTTCACATTAGTTGTCGTAGTAGTAGTAGTACATTAACTTTAGAAATGCGTAATTTTAAGGGAAAAAAAACTGAAACGCTTTGCGATGTACCTCTGCGTAAGAAACCATCACAAAATTGTAAATGTAATGCTCTAGCATAAGTGCAACTAGTGTTAAGAAATCTGCATAAAACTGTGACTGTTCAAAAAGAATAAGATTATTTTTTTTTATTCAATAAACCTGTAAAATTGATACTGGCGTTATTATTTGATTTCTCCCAGCCCATTTTTTTAAATATATGTTGTTGTTTTTTTCACTCTTCAAAAATATGGAGAGAAATAGATGATTTTTTGTGCACACTAAGCAGTAACATCTGCATTGCACGCACTCTTCTATAAGGAGAGCTGCATTTACACAATATTTTTTGTACAATAGGCAGAAACATCTGCATTGCACGCACTCGTCTGTAAGTCGAGCTGCATTTAAACATACAAAGTATAGCTCTTAAAACTAAGGTGAGGTAGGAGATTAGTTAAATAACAACACAAATGTTTCTTAGGCAAAATTTAATTTATTTTCATTCTTTAACCAACATACAAGCATATGTACATTATCATTTGCACACACAACACTATTTTTCTTGCTCTTGAGTTTATGCAGAGCAGGACAGCCAAAGGAACCCAGGTCTTGTAAAACAGCATTCTTGAAGAGTCGTCGCAGCCAGGTAATCTTCTCTTCTCCTTTGACGAAGATTATTGTTTTAATGTTGTCGAAAGCTTGGAGAGTCTTTAATAAGTCTTTATAGGGAATGCCGGGCTCGTCCCAGTGAATTCCATGGTAGTTACGAGTTAACCACATAGCGCACTTCCTGGTCTTAACACACTTCACATCCTTGAGTAGTCTTGGTGATTCAATTCTTGCAGAGAACGTTTTTATCACTTCGGTGAATGCTATGAGTGCGATGTCTTTCAGTATGAAACGATCGCGCTCATGGTCTTGGAAGCCTTGTACGTCAGCAACGATGTGTATACTTCGAGAGCTCATGATGAACTGTCATTTTTTATACTGACCGCTGTACAATATTAGTGAGCGGGCTGTAGTTAATTATCCGATCATGCAGGACTAAGGCATATGCAGCAGTCAATTGTGGGAAATTTGCGGAAGCTTCAAATTCAATCCTCACATCTATAGGTCCAGATTTAATTACTTCATTCTGCTTGGAACAGTCAATTACGATTATAGGTGCCAGTTCCTTGAATTTTCGTGGACTGAGGGAACACCCATCTATTTCCTCGACGTCGTCATAGTAACTAGATCGGAACCTTGCGTACATGTCATATGCTAGACTGTACATATTTTTGTCCCATTGCAGATGTAAGTTGTCATAAGGGTAGAATTCAGAATTCAGGTAGACTCTTGCATTAGTTAAGTTGCAGTTGTCGAATACGGATGAATCAATTGACAGATTCCCTCGTCTGTTAGTCTGAAATGCCAGTATGATGAATCGAGGTGTCTCCATTTGAACAGAGGTTTTAATAGCCCAGGTCTGTCTACTGGCAGTAGGTAGCATAGGATACTCAAACAGTTCCCATGAGCGGAAATGTAGCGGCAGTAAAGCACCTGTGTTCATTATTTTTAAAAGCTTCAAACGCTCCTCGTCTGATACACTGATGTGAGGCATTTTCCATGTTAGAGAGTTTATGATGAACTCACTTCCCCCTTCACTTGTTTGAATATATGAGTTGTTGTCCGTCGCACTTCGTATCAGAATAAGTTCCTGTTTAGCATTCATGATAATTCCATGCATGTCCTCAAAGTAACCCATTAACAGTTTTAGAGGTATGCACGCCGTAAACCGCAGGTAATCAGCCGCTGATCGATCTGTAGGCTCATCAATGTACCATCCTGCATTTTCCAGTGAGTTACCCTCAGTAGGAGCTGCGGAGATGTAGGTTTTAAGAGTCGATGCTATTCCAACGTTTCTTGTGCGGTCGATTTCAACTCCATTAAGTTCATAGCGTATCTCTTGAAACAAGAATGCTAGAGCATTACGTGTAAGCTTCACATCTGCTGCAACAGGTTGATTAGCATTTTTCTTCCTAAACGATCCATCCAAGTATAGGAAACTCCGACACGGCTGGGTTAGAGCGTCCTGGTGTTGAATGACGATCCTAATTTCATCGTTTTTGTTAAATGTAGTTGAAGCAAATGGTTTATGCGATAAGTATTCTTGACGAATAATGCGCTCGTCGTGAGTTGGCGCTTCAGTTATATTTAGCAATGACATCTTTGCGAGGTTTCAGCTCAATTGATTTAAGGAACTCGTAGTTCACACGTGTTATCGCTTTGAGGTTCAACGGTGAACTGACGCTAGGTGCTATACGTGTAGAGGCTTTAAACCTTATGCCCATCCTGCCTTAGATGTAGCCGTACAATGATTTCCTCTCCTCTGAAGTCGACAAGATGGTTATTCTGGTCTACGATGCGCAGCTCCAGGTAGTCTAGTGTCTGCACCGTCACCGGAAGGTATATTGCGTTTGTAGGAGTCTCAATAATCTTGTATCCGGAACCAACTGATGGGAAGAAACCGTAAATTGTATGAACCAGTCTGTCGTTTAAGTATGAGTTCGTTGTGATGTTACACTCAACGCGAATAGTGCTGACTGGGAGTATATCTACAGTCTGATTGGAACTGTAGAATTTATTGGAGTCCTTTTTCAAGATTTGTCCCTTGGTGAAACCTAGTAGCTGTCCTATTGAACCTTTCTGACTGAAGTCGATAGTTGCATTCAGAGTCCTTATTTCGGATTTAAGAGTGCTGGTGTTTGCACGTAGCTGAATCCCTTTACCGAGCTGCTTTAAAACTTCATTTAGTTCATCTATATCATATGCACCAGGTTCTATTACCACAGTTTCTTTTACACCATTAACTTCAAGATGTAGTTTATTATTAGCTTCCGTGATATTCGGGATAGAGTTATAGGTTTCCAAGCCAATCAGGGCGATGCTCCACTCTCCACTACTTAAATCAATTGGAGGGAAGTAATTTGCACTTAACACAGATGAACGATCTTTTAAAGTCAGAGTGTACGACATGACCGACAAAACCCAACTGGCGAGAGGTTTTGAATGTTCCTTATATAGCTCTCTTCGTATTCGATAGAAGGAACATCAGACACAAATGTCCACAGAGGTAAGTATCGTAATCCTGGTATCGATAGACATTGTAGAAAGCATGTCTTTGGTTGTTTGTAAAGTATTGCTGTAGTTCTTCTGGAGGCTTGAGGTTTCCGAATGAGTCGAAATACAGTACACTACTTGTATTCTTCTTTCCAACATATGCCACCCAATGAGTTCCAGGTCCACCAGCAACATCCAAATTAACTATACCGCATTCACCTGATTTCCACATAGTCTTCGGTAATGTATCGCGCATGAAAACTCCTCGAAATCTTGGAATTTTGAATTTTTCTTTGGTGAACTTGAGGAGATCGGTATTAGTAAGAGGTCTATCTGGTAGAATGGTTAACGGTCTTTTTTTTTTATTTATAAAGAGCCCAAGTCCTTTTTTGTACGGTTTCAGGTAGAGTCCTTTTCCTATAGCAGCCGCCTCCATCATTCGGTTATGTCTTCTCGCCTCCTCTAGTTGCTGCTGTGCATTTTTAGCATTATTCACAGTTCTGGCAATAGCTGATGCGCCGCCGGCCAGGGAACCAATCGCAGAGAGTCCCGCCAGAGCTGGAATGAGAAAAGGAATAATTCCACCTGACGTCTTCGGCAATGGTAGAACTCGAGGTGTTTTAACTTTTTTTTCTGTGTGATTACGGTTCTTCAAAGCACTTTTAGCTGCATGTAGTGCAGTCAATATACATCCCGTCATACATCCGCTCTTCTTCTTCTTATTCTTCTTTAGCGCGCGACGTGCTGCATTCATAACTTGACGGAACCCCAAACCAAGCTTAATTTTAGCACGCATGGTTTTATCGACTGCAAGTGCTGCAAGACGTTGACCAATGCCAAGATCCTTCCGCCGTCGTATTGCTTTAGCTTTATCAGCTAAAATTCGATCGGCAGTGTGACGATCGCTATTCGACGCGTATGCGATGTCGTGTTCTTTGCAGGCTTCGTCGAGCAGGTTAATCCCCTTATCACCTCGTGCTAGACGTTTTTGAAGCTTTGTTCCAGGTCCACAGTAGTTATATCCGGGAATGTGAAGCTCAACTGGTAGCTTGTCGAGAAGACCTCCCGCTCCTTCGACACGTCTCCTACCGCGCATGGTATGCTACTGATGTACATGCGGTCCATGCGTCTCATTATATAGCAAAGCGTCAATGGCAATCCAACTATTGTCAGAAGAGGGGAATCCGAGCCATTTAACTAGAACTCTACTCCCACGGCGTCTTATAACCTTCTCCACGAGAAACACATCAGGTTCTGAGCTCTTTTGCAGTTCCTCCGTATAGAAACTTCCAGCGATTTGTTCCCCTTTGCTGTCCTTTAAGATATATGTCCTGGGATTCGTTCTTTGAACTTTGGTGACTGTAAATATCTCTGTTGACCAGTTTGGGAGGTATGATTTCTCAAAAGTAGTCTTGTACTTTGATATGCGCACCAAGTCCCCCACATTAAACTTTTGCTTTCGTGGGTCTAGCATCTTAATTCTGAAGTAGACTGTTTTTAGGAGTTCGTTATCTCGAACATCAATAGGTCTCATTTTTATAGTCCTGTGTACTGTTCTGTTGTACTTTGAAATTATCTCGGGGAGAGTATCAGTCCACTTATGCGAGCCGTGGAGATTGAAACGCATCCACATTTGAGCTTTTATAGTCCTGTTCAGTCGTTCCACGATGCTTGCTTTCAGATGCGTGTATGTAGAGTAGTGATTAATACCATACCGATCCATAACTCTCTTGAAATATACATTATAAAACTCAGTCCCGTGATCTGTTTGAAGGTTGACAGGGCATCGATTCGTACCCGTCTGCAGTAGTTGCTCAAACACTCGTGCAACGTTCTTTCCTGTTTTGGTTTTCAGCGGTAATGCCCACGCAAATTTCGAGTATGTGTCGATGATCATTAAAATATAGTTGAAACCGCTATTCACTCTAGAATACTCTTTCATATCCACCAGGTCAGCTTGCCATAAGTCATCTAAGCCTTTAATCATAATATGTCTACGAGGATACGTTCTACGTGCTGGTCTATGGATTTCACGGACCACTGTCTCCATTCTTATTCGATGATGCCTTGTTGTCTAAGTTGTGAAATTATGGAAACAATCTCATTCGAGTGAGCTGTATTACCAGCAGCTGTTGATGCCATTAGCAGACGTAGTCTCTCTATTACTTCATCTGGATGACTGTAATATATATACTCTGGGGCTTGCCCGATATCCATACTTTTATTTTGAATGTCTATACCATCACCATCAATTTCACCCCTCTCTAGCAGTGGTTTTATAATCTTCTTGTATTTCAAGCTGCTTTGGCTTCGCGTCTTCTTATGCACATCAGTCAATTGTAATATTTCCCCATAGCGCTTCAGATCTGCAGATGTGTATTTCTTGCTTTCATCTTTAGTAGGTTTTAGGAAAATAAGGTCCAATAGACCGGGGGTTCTTTCAAACTCTCTGTCACCAATCTGAATTGTGTTCTCGGTTAATTTTATAGGCTTTGAGCCTAGCATATACGGTTTTACTTTGCTAACACCGTATATTTTGTCTATTCTAGAATTGCTATGATTGCTGATGAAATTCGCGATTGAGTCTTCTTCTTCTGGACGTGAAGTCGTTTTGAAATGCTTGAGGGAATCAGTAACCGGTTTGAACGTTTCTCTTAATGTTTGTTCGCGGTTCAGCTGCCCCAACTTTAACAGTCTTAACTTCTCGCGAACGGCCTTTCGCGCTTGGATGACTTTCTGTTTGGTCGACATCTCAACACGTACTAAACAGACTTCTGGGTCGCATGCTCTCTTATATAGGGCCGCTATTATTAATCTTCTTCTTCTTCTTATTATTATTAGTCTCAATAACAACTGCAGACGCTGTGATTTTTTCGCTCTCAATATCATCGATCTTTGTAGTTAAGGTGTTCACATTTTTTTCAAGTACATCAACACGTGCATTTACCTGATTGTTAAGTACTAGGAGATGCGTAGCATACTGCTTTAGATCTGTATGTACTTTCTCAATTCGACGCTCGAGAGTTTGGAATTTTGAATCCATGTACATGCGTATGTTCTGCCTTTGTACGCCTCGATCACTAGACATACGTGCGAATTTGTCCATGTCGGTGCGTAGACTGTCGCACTGACCTATATGCGCCGTTATATATGTAGAAAATCTTGAAAGTTCCGTCGGTACCTACCGTCATTCAGTTTCCTTGTTTTATCTATAACTAGAAACCCGTACTGCGAATGATTCCAACAGTCTGCACAGATCTTTACAAAGTCGGTGAATGACATATCAGTTCCGACATGGGCGTTGTAAATATGTTTTAAATTCAAATTGTCTTGTTTGAATGCTACAATGAGGTTTGCATTATCCCGCAGCAACTGTTTTGGGATTCTGGAATACGTTTGGCTTAGATAAAATACATCAACGTCCATATGCCTTCCGAAACAGAAATATCTACGAATCTGGTCTTGGTTTTCAACTGCAACATCGTCAAATATGAAAACGGTGTTGGGTTTTACTTGCTCAGGAGGGGGGATATCACCACTTTCACTGTAAGTTGTATAGGTGACTCCTTTTACGCCTCGTAGTATCTCCTGCAATAACTGATATTTGGGTTGAGAGAGAGTTTTAGAAAATACACAAACATGTTCAAAGTACACTCCATCTATATGCGTGAGCAACGTCATAAGAATATTTGTTTTACCGCAGTTGGACGGACCTACAATTATTGCACGTATATTATCAGGAAGTAATGATCCGTTCTTTTTCTTCTGGGAATCCTCTCCCAACCCATCACCAGACCAGTCACCAACTACGAAATTTTGTTGTTTCTCCCACCACGACATGTTATCGACTAAGTCAAGTAGAGGTCTACAATTAGCTATATATAAATTCATTCAGTTTCAGTATGACCGATAAATAAGAAAAAAGTTGGTGATATAATTTTGCTTATATACAGCGTTTCTGAATCACAGGTGCTAAGACACGTTCCATTTGCTGTATTCGTCGGTGGAAGCGCTCCCGATCTAGTGCATATTGCTGCCACTCGCCTTTACGAGCTGCTGTGTATGCAAATCTCCAACTGATCATTAAGTGCGTCTCGTTAGCATAACGAACCTTCTTCTCCCCGTCACCACTCATCTTCGGACGCGCGTAGGCATTTTTTTTTTTTTTAATTGCCGGGCGGGGGCGGTGTCGAAGCGGTCAAGACAATCGTCGCGGTATTGTTTGTTCTCGCGGGTAGGGCGGGTGGCGGCGTCCTTTGAGAACCGGTCGCTAGCGTGGAGGAGGAGGAGGAGGGGGTAGCATCTGTCGGGGCGGGCAGCGGCGGCGGAGGCAGAGGCGAAGGCGGCGTCTTTTGAGAAGCGTTCAGGCAATCGACCGAGCGAGTAGGGGTCGCGGGAGCGAGTACAGACAGGGGTCTACAGGTCTGGACCTGTCGGAGGTGCCGCCTGTCTGGCGGCGGTGCCGAGGGGGGCGTCGAACCGGCCAGGTGTGTGGTCCAGGGTGCGAGTACCGACATGTCGATGGGTCTACAGGTCTGGACCTGTCGGAGGTGCCGCTTGTCTGGTGGCGGCACCGAGGGGTGGAGGGGGGCGTCGTGTGTGGCAGAGGGAGATGTTGCAACCTGTCAATCATCCTTAAGTGCGTTATGGCGGCGTCCTTTGATAAGCAGTCAGACAAGTAGCGAATCAAAAGGACCTAAATGTAAACTGTCAATCATCTTTCGTTCTTCCAGGAAGACCTATCAATCATCCTGTGGCGGTATCCTTTGATCTGCGGTCAGGCAATTGGCCGAGGGAGGAGGGGTCAATGACCCTATCGTCGACGGCCGAAAGTTCAAGGTCACTGTGCTGAAACCCCCATCACTCCCCTACTGGTAACATACAACTTCATATGCATTTTGTCCCATTATTATGAGTTACAATAAAATTTAAAAAATGAAACATACAAAAATTTGCAGGTGTTGTGCAAGAATTATCATCGTACACGATTTTCCCAGAAGTTACACATTTCGTGTAGAAACTCCCACATTGGCACTAATAGATTTCTATAATATATAACCACAAGGAGAAACACGGAACAGTAATTGTGAGACGCTATAGTGGCACATAATGTCGGTTATAAAAATCTATCACTGCTAATGCCTGTTGTGAACTATATTATTCTTATATGTCAATCACTTCATTTAGAGATGGCACAGAAAATCTCAGTAGGACTATTTTTTACTTCATTTTCAGGCGAATATATCACAATCCAAACTGTAAAAACATACGCATTCATCTTTAAATTCGTGTTATGAAAATTTCCACGCCTTTCATTTATAGTATGTATGGGTGTAATGAAAAGGGGCGTACTGTATTAGAAGCCCACATAAGTTGAAAGAATGCCTGTCTAATATACAAACTCAGCCTCAATCAAGAGAAAATGGAAGACTTGGAACACAAACCTCTTCGTAAATGTGCAGGCTTGTCTTTTGGCCGAGGCTTGTTAAACGCTTTGGAGTTAGTCAGAAAACTGTTTGACGAAAATCCACTGACTTAAACTTTCGGTCGCCAACTATCAGCTCCGCCACTCGAACACCAGATTGGCCAGTCAGATATCGTCAGCAAGAGTCAGAAGTGCCACTCGAACGCCTCAAACTGTTCCTGACCGTCAGCAGCGCCACTCGAACGAAGCTAATGAGATGACGGCCGCGGCCTCTAAGTGTGACGTAGGCACGGTCTGTTGTAAGGCCTTAGGTTCGTTCCAGCAGCTGCCAGACGGCTACTTTCGAGCGCTAAGAAACCGGTGTTACTCCGCATGCGCAGCTACTACGACGTAAAAACCCTTGTTTGATACTTGCTCTGCTGGAACGCTTTTTGAACTGTTTCTGGCTACAGGCGAATGTCAGTTTAAAGGAATAATTAAAACAATTTCCTTCCTAATAACGAATAAGTGTAAACGATAAATATCCGATCTCAAGTGGAATTGCAGTGACTGGAAATAATCGAAAAACACTCTACAAACACACAAGTATCACGTGATGGCTACCCCCCACTCTATCTCAGCAAATTGGCAGCTTGACCGCGCCAGAAATATTTTTACGGGTAGCGTCTGCCTGCTTGCGCAACTGCTGGAACACCAAACAGTAACACTCCAAGTAGCCAGAAGCGGGAGAAGGCGCTGCTGGAACACAATTTCAGCGCTGCGCATGCGCGTGAAGCAGTCTGGCAGCTGCTGGAACGAACCTCTTGTCTCTAGGTGGTGTTGACTGTGCCCCATCGGCCAGCCAGTGAGCTACGCGAACGCGACCTACTCTGCGTGACGTGGCACGGCAGCGCGCAGGCCTTCTCGTTCAGCCCGCTACGATGAAAGTTTGCTAGGCGCGAGACAATGGAGCGCAGTGCTGGGAGTGAAAAGCTTTTCATTTTGGCACAACGGAACTACATGAAAGTTACTGAAGAGGAGAAAGACTACATAATAGTCGAGATAGTTCTCAGGAAGCGCATATCAGTCAGACTAATGATTTTACTTAAGGAGCGTACAGCATTTTAATAACAAAACAGTTGCTTGATGATGAGGACAAGGAAAATATATATATATATATATATATATATATATATATATATATATATATATATATATATATATTCAAATCTATGTGACTTAACTGCTTGGTTATTAGTCCCTAGGCTTACAAACTACTTAAACTAAGTGAACCTAATCCATGGACAAAACACACACACACACACACACACACACACACACACACACACACACACACACACTCCATGGAGGACTCGAACCTCCGACGGCGAGTAACCGCGCGCTCGGCGGCGAGGCACCTTATAGACCGCCCGGCTACTCCACCGCGGCGGAATATTTTAGATTCACTCAATCAGTTTTAGTATCTTCTGCCGTTAAATGAACAAAATGTGAAAAGTCATGTTTGATTTCAAGTTGAATCCACCTGCTGAGTGCCTGTTAACATATATGGATGATGAAGAGCAGTCGCAAATATTTCTTTATTGCCGCAAAACTTTATTTCGGTCACTGTGTGACTATCATCAATGCTTAAAAAGTAGTTTGAAACGCACAAAACTTTCCAGTCTTCATGTTGAAGAATATTGCGTTTTAAGCACTGAAAGTAGTCACACAGTGACCGAAATAAAGTTTTACTACAATAACGAAACTTTTGCGGTTGATTGCTTTCATCATGAAACTGAAGAGTGATTCCTGCATCGAGTGGCGAAACCAATTACACCAGCAGAAGAACTTAAGGGCCTTACTCCCGTGAATTGTGTTGACACTTGCACTGGTGATTCTATCCTTGACAATAATTTTCTTTAAAAAACTTCACTTTTACATTTTAACACCTTCTGTTGTTAGGTTGCTACATCCCAAAGCCTTCGGTTCGTCACACCTTCAGTCCCTGAGATACGAGAAGCCAAACTTAGAATTTTTTTTTTTTTTTTTTTTTTTTTTTGGAGCCGATTTCTTCGGAATATTTGGATAGAATTTTTTGGCTGACTATGTCTAGTAAAATTATTTTCATTATTGTTCTTAAGAGAACGCTTATAACTGCACAAGAAAGTTAAATTTAAATTCTTTGAACGAAATATTGCCCAAGACATAACAGCTCAAATTTGCCAGAAATTCACGCTGGTTCTGCACATGAAGTCAAACAAGTTACTATATGTCGTCAAGTATTTCACAGACACTATAGTGTAATTGAAAATTTAAAAAAACTAAATTTCATGTTTTATAAAATATTATTAAATCCTGTTTCTACAAATGTTAGCTAACTTGCGATACATTACTAATGAAACAATACCTTCAATAACATACAAAGGAAATAGTGTCCTGTTGATTTGCTTTGTAAAGGTAATTTGTCTTGACTGAGCAAGTAAACCCTCATATAAAGTGTTGACATGTTCATTACGAAATAATCAACGATGTCTGGGAGACAAAACTTATGTATTAATATGATGACAGTTACTATTTCGCAAGTGTAGTGTATAAATATTTAGGCATATACTTTAAAATAATATTTATTAAGTCTTTAATAAATGTTTAAATATTTTTTCCTATTTTCATTCCCAGTAAAAATGATAGGTTATTCGTTTTATAACAAAACTATTGTGGTAAATCAAACCTCTCCCTGAATAATCCTTACAATGAAGTAAAATAAAAATATAATGAGTAATTATGGAACTAGGCTGGTAGGGAAATTTGATTCAAGGGACTGATTTGAGAAAATAATTGTTTACACAGAGGATTACCACATGAAATTTAGTTTTATTTATTACAAGTTTTTAAAATAATAATCTCTCAGGCCCGATTTGATTGGGCGTAGGCACAGCTCACAAGGAAAGTACTTGGGCTCGAACAAACACGTATATATCAAAATCGTACGAGAGAATATGTAAAGATCCCTTATTGCACTAGTGACACTCCCGCATCTGCAAAACTCTGCAGTCGTCCGTTAGAAGCCTCTGCGTGTGCCATGCCGCATTGCACTTTGACCTGTCGGTTCGCCAGTAGGGACGGTGCAGTGTGCCTCCGAAGTTGCGTTTTGTGACCGAAAAAAAAAAATGTTTGTATAGCTTATGGGACTTAACTACGGGGTCATCACTCCCTAAACTTACAAACTACTTATGAACTAGCTAACACTAAGGATGGCACAAACATCCGTGCCCGAGGGGGGATTCGAACCCCCGACCGTGCGTTTTGTGACATTTGTATGGTGAAACGTCAGATGGAGCGGCGATTGATAATCAATCCTGCTAAAGTATTGCGATTGGTTGAGATGAAGTTACGAAGAACCATTCTTCGTGAAGATGGTATTAGTGTAGAAGAATCATTCGCATGCTTTCTCATATCTGTTATGGTACAGAAATATGAGCGTAAGTTAGATACTGTTGTAACACGAACACATAATGATGATAATAGGGATGATAATGACGAAGAACTCATTGCTAACGCTAGTGCTACGTTAAGTGCGGGAAGAGGCGATGGAAGCAGTGGCAGTGAATACCAACAGTCTTCCGAGAAAAAGGTTAAAGTTGCAGCTATCCATCACGGCTTTTGATGACAATACGCTAGAGAACCTGTACGACGATTATTACATAAGTTATAGTTCAGATATCTGCATTACGTATGGCCGCAGTAGCCGAGCGGTCTGCGGCGTGCCAGTCACGGTCTGCACGGCCGCTGCGGTCGGGGGTTTCGAATCCCCCCTGGGGCATGGATGTTTGTGCCGTCTTTAGTATAAGCTACTTCATTAGTAGTTTGTAAATTTAGGGACTGATGACCCCGTAGTTACATAAGCTCTACAAACATTTGAATATTTTTGATTTACTGTCTGAAACAGTCCGCCAGTATCGGAAAAGTGTAGTTCTTAATTTGGCTTTAATAACATGCAAAATGCATCAAAAACTTTTGAACAGAATGGGGATATAACAACCAACAGTCAGTATCGTAGTTGTAAGTTGTGGTGGCACTATTGACAAAGTACCAGGGTACGTAATGTTGGCTTATAGTATAAACTCTGCAGATTTTTTTCGACAGTTAGTAAATGTATGTAAGGGGTTTTTGGGTTTAAGTATCAATACATGCGGAATGCATATTTGTTTTTGGTAACAATGAAGTTCTTGTTTCACGTAAGATACGTGTTTCAGTAATAATCCTATGATTTTTGTCTTCTGCGAAACATTCTCTACTACAGTAAAACTTCCCTTAACGGACACTTCCCAATAGCGGACTCCTCTCAATAACGGACATTTTAAAATTCCCCTGCAAAACAACACTAGCCCTTATGCTAAAATTATTCCGAATAGCGGACATTCTCAATAACGGACACGGACACCGTAATATGTCCCCCCAAAACAATCAAAACTTCCAAATAACGGACAGCGTGAAAGAACCTGTGCACTCTTGCGTGTCAAAAGTCTGAGTGTCGTCAATTCTAACGTGTGTTGAAGATTTAGCGTGTTTCTTGTTCGTATTGCGTGGTTTCATGGCATTGCCATCTATTGCAACTTCTTTGAAGTACAGTATGTACAGTATTAGTTCATGCCGCGCAGAAACAGACGAAGAGAGTGCGGCGCCGAACACTTTCCGCCTGTTGTCGGTACATCAGACGAAGCCCAGCGTTCAATAGTTAACGCACTGTTGTGTTGCAGCGTGGGCTTGGGTAGGACAGGGGAGAGGCGATAGGTGTATCGAATGTTTTCATTCGATGGCTGCCACAGCCTAGTTTCAAAAGTGAAAAGCTTTGTCTAATACGTCTTGAGTGTTTTCGATTTGAAGTTTCGTGCTCGCCTCGCGCTACATGCCTTAATATGCCCAAAAAAGAATGTGATCTCGTTGAACACAAGCTTCGCACTTTGAAGAAAATTGATGCTGGTGAGCCACCCTCAAAAGTTGCTGCGGATTTGAACGTCGGTATGAGTGCGATTACTGATTGAAAAACAAACAGATATTTAAACATGTTGTTCCATTCAAGCGTCAAGCAGCGCAATGAAAGCTCGAAGAAGAATGAGAAAAGGTTCTTATCCTCAAAAGAGGTTTTACTTTTGTGGCATGAACAAAGAAGAGCCAAAGACGTGCTAGTTAATGTCCTCTACTTCGTGAAAAAGTGATGACTTTTTATGAGCTCATTGAAGGAAAGGAGTAAGAATTCCTCGGAAATTATGGCTGGCTAGATCGGTTCAAGAAGCGGCCTACTTAGCGGTATTGACGCAATTCGGTGTGTTTCACGCGTAAAAACAGGAGACTGTGGTTTTATCCGAGATTTTCGTTATCCGAACCGGCCGCCATACCGAACATTTCCGATAAACGGCAGTTTACTATTTTGTATTTTATCCTTTTCTTAATAGCGGACACTTCTTAAAAGCGGACAGTTTTATTTTCCCAATTGGTGTCCGTTATTCAGAAGTTTTACTGTACTAATAATAATACAGCTTCTTCCTTGCACGTACAGAAGACAACGATTACGACAGCTCTGTCGCAATGCTTTCTTGTAGAGCAGTTTCGCTCAGCCTCCAGAAAGCGCAGCACTGTCGACTACGTCTCGAGAGTACTCGAGAATTTCTCGAGATTTTGCCTGAACGTCGCGCGTTTCCCGAGACCGCTCATAGCCCATCCCTAGTAATTTCATGCTACCTAGACAAGAAACAATAATTGCTTAAGAAACAAGAACCTAGACTTCTCAAAAGATTAACATGAGCAAATAAAAGGTTGACAAAGAGATGAACTATCTCTCACAATGAATAAACATGCAAACAAGCCTGCACTTCTGTGCGTATACCTTTGATGTGCTCGTCCGGACTTCTACACGTTAGGTCTGCCGTGTCGAAAACCTTGGCGGTTCCAGACTAGAGATCTGCACCTTGCTCGGTTGCTCGCTCGAATCGCGTGTTACATGTCGTTCTATGACAGTCCGACAGGTGTCGGTGCTGCAGCTTGCGGCAAGGCGTGTGGCTGCGCTCGACTTCCTCCACGCTCGACCGGCCCGACCGTCCACACTGCCCGCTCGCCACTCGGTCGCCCACAGCAGCGCAACTCGAGTACAAGGCGAGTGTCGGGAGCAAACTAGACGCTACAGAATACATCCTGACTGCGAAATTTGGAACTGTTTCCTTTGCCGGGTGCTTCGAAAGCTGTTCTCTCAATCCTGTTGAACTAGCCATTCAGTTTCGCATTTTGTACTTTACCATATACGTTATTATACGTGATTAAACAGTTTCTGTGCTAAGATGATCTACTAAATGAGTTATCCATGATCTTTCTTTCTTTCTTGTTCGCATTTTGTGGACTGTTAGTGCCTGTTTAGTGGTAGATGTTACTTGCCGTCTTATCGAGGAAATGATTGTATTTTATATCCATTCTCTCATCACTCTCGAGTCCTGGAATACTTTGTCCGTCTTTTATTTGATACTGATGTATACCCGTTAGGTTTGTGCATCTCTCTCTGTTGCACCCGGTTAATATATATTCCCGTAGCATTTTGGCACTGTGCGTGGTTGCTGCGCCTCTACCTTTTCCGAATGAGTCCTTAACGGGAATTTTTCCAATCGCAACATTCATGTATCTCCACTGCCACTGTCGTCTTTCTTATCTACACAATAAAGAACACATGCACGTTTTTGTGTAATATATAGGATCCACGCTTTCTTCCGTCGTCAGGGCCATATGCCGCTCTAATGCTCATATATCCTGTACCTGTTTTAAATCCTCTTATTCCAATTGTTTACTTTGCTGCACGAATTTATGGTGCTCCTGATGTTTCAGTGATATCTGTATTATATTTAGGGCCGTCTGATGAATGTCACCCGAGTGCGCTAGCCAAAAGAATGAACTGCATTTTTCGGAATGGCTGGATAAGAGATCGACCTATGTACATTGCAGTGGGAGTGGCAATTAGGGGGGCAGCTACCCCTAAAGTGACCAATTGTTGTTTGTGCTGAAAAATAGTTTTGATTTAATCGAAGTTGAATCCATGAATTTTGTCTTTTATCAAAAGATACTTTCATACCAAAAATCATTCAAAACATTTCACTAATCTCTAAGTTATTGCCAATTTCTATTTTAGCCCCAATTTTGGAGGGACCGTTTCACCACCGTTTTTCCGCCGCTAAAAAAATTACGTGTGCCATAGTTTTTCATGTATTATATGCAAATTTCATAAAAAATCGGAGAGACACTAGGGTAGGTTTCCTTGTGAGTACAGCGGCAGCACTACGCTGTGCGGCCTCTGCCCGCCCCGCCCCACGCAGCCTGGTTCGAGTGTCAACACGCTCGCCGCGAGCGTACACACTCGGCGCGCCACGCCGAGCGTTGCGCACTCGATCGAGTACGAGCGAGCGAAACCGGCGATTTGCAGACCTCTATTCCAGGCTTATATGCTTGGGCCGCCGGTGCGGACTTGTGTACGATAGGTATGTCGTGCAATGCCGCTTTAGGCCGACCCATCGCGGTCGCGGCCATGGCGTCTCGTCTTGGACAACTGCGACTCGGCCCCGCTACCTTTTCCAGCTGTGGCGGACGGCAAGGCGGGAACACGACAGCAGCCGCTACCGTTACACAAGGCGCGGCTTGGTGGGCTACTGAGGCAATAATATATGACGAAAATAAAATTTCCTACTTTTTTGCTGCAAAAAGTATGCTAATGACGCAAAGCTACATCACCAACGCACATATTGAGTTTTTCGTTACAGATTCTTCTTTTCCTTTAAAAAATTAAAAAGTACTAATACTAGGTGTATTTATTTCACTTATTATACCTCTGTCGATTTTGAGAAAAGTAACAGTAAAAAATTTTTTTTCCATATCTTGTAGTTCCACAGCCCAGCTTGATAACGAAGCGTCTATTTTTTAAAAACATTCCTTGTGGTTATTCCAATACTTGGCTGAATGAAGTGTTTTATATAAACTGTTGATCGCTCTCCAGCGGCGTAAAATGCCTTTTAACTATAACATTGTGCCTAGCCAGGAAATTGGAGAATATAAAGGTTATGTCTCTATTTTTACATATGACGCTAAGTGATTGTACTTGACTTTGTTGTTGTTGTTGTTGTTGGTTGTTTTAAGGGGACTAAACAGCTAGGTCATCAGTCCCCTGTTCCTAGCTAAGAGAGCACGTAAGAATATGCCACGTCTAATGCATGAGACGTTCAAGGTGAGAATACATGCGAAGACAACATTTAAAGGTAAAAATCAGTAAAGCAATGGACCAAAGAGACAATAACACTAAAAGAGCAAAGCAGAAGTATGTGGCTGGTCGATCACAGAGATAATATAGGATGAGCCAGCCATTCTGCACACACTAAAATGCCAGTCATCCATGGGACTGACAGGATGAAAGTAAAAACAGATTAAAACCGGTGAAATGGCAGGTACCTGAAATATCAGGTTTAGGGACCCACTATTAAATCACATGATAAAAACCAGCAGAGCGAATAAAATCTAAAACACGTTCGACCATAGCAGAATCGTCTCCTAACATAAAAGAAAGCGCATCTGGTAGATTAAAAGATTGGCGCAAGGCAATTAAAAGTGGACAGTCCACCAGAATGTGTACCACTGTCAAGGGGGCGCCACAGTCACACTGTGGTGCGTCCTCCCGCCGAAGAAGGTGGCCATGCGTCAGCCATGTGTGGCCGATTCGTAGGCGACAGAGAACAACCGATTCCATACGAGACGACCGCAGTGAGGACTTCCATGCGACCGTAGAGAGCTTCACTGCACGAAGCTTGTTGGGGTGAGCAGAGTTAGCCCACTCGTAATCCCACAGGCTACAGATCTTCCGATGGAACTCCAGTCGGAGATCGCTCTCTGGAAGCCCAATAGCCAATGGACTGGAGGAAGTAGCCTGCTTAGCCAGCTGATCCACACGTTCGTTTCCAGGAATGCCGATGTGGCCTGGGGTCCAAACAAAGACCACCGAGCGACCAGACCGAACAAGCCTGGAAAGAGACTCCTGTACGGATTGCACCAAAGGGTGTTTCGGGAAACAGTTGGCGAGGGCTTGCAAACCACTAAGGGAGTCAGAACAGATGACCAGAGACTCCCCAGGGCACCCTCTGAGATGTTCAAGTGCCCGATAGATGGCAACTAGTTCCCCTGTGAACACGCTACTTCCACAGGGCAGTGAATGCTGTTCAGTATGCTCACCATGGACGTATGCATAGCCAGTACGGCCGTCGACCACAGAACCATCCGTGTATACGACTTCCGCGCCACAGAACGACTCTAAAACTGCTTGAAACTGGCGACGGAGACTCAGTAGCGCTAGAGAGGCTTTTGATACATGCGCCAAGTCCAGCCGAAGCTGTGGACGTGAAAGTGACCAAGGAGCGATGCGGTAAGGCCAGTGAAAAGCAGGAGGCATAGGAAGGGACTCAAGAGACGACAGGACGGAACGAACGCGGACCGCGATCGGAAGACCGGACCTCGGTCGTTGTCGTGGAGACGGGAGTGTAGCAGCTGGAAAAAGAAGCCTGCGATTAGGATGGTGCGGTATTGCATGGACATGGGCAGCATAGGAGGATAAAAGCTGCTGCCGCCGAAATCGCAGGGGAAGGACTCCAACTTCAGCTAGTAGACTTCCCACTGGACTTGTCCGAAAGGCCCCTGTCGCTAAACGGACGCCACTGTGGAGTACTGGGTCCAAGGCCTGCAATGCAGATGGGGCTGCTGAACCATACACAAAGCTCCCGTAATCTAAGCGTGATTGAATCAGCGCCCTGTAGAGCTGCAAAAGACTCTTACGGGCGGCACCCCAACTAGTATGACTGAGACAGCGTAGAATATTGAGGTGCCTGACGCACTTCTGCTTAAGCTGGCGAAGATGGGGAACCCAAGTGAGCCGGTTGTTGAAGAGCATGCCAAGAAATCGGTGAGTCTCTTCGACACGAAGAAGTTCATCATATAAATATAGCTCTGGGCCCAAATGGACAGCTCGACGACGGCAGAAGTGCATAACCCGGGTTTTCGCTGGAGAAAACTGGAACCCATGGGTTGAGGCCCACGACTGTGCCTTTCGAATGGCTCCCTGTAGACGCCTTTCAGCTACCCCAATGCTAGCTGAGCTGAAGTATAAGCAGAAGTCATCGGCAAACAAGGAGGAAGAAACCGATGACCCCACTGCCTCAGCAAGTCCATTGATGGCAATTAAAAATAGGGGTACACTAAGTACAGAGCCCTGTGGGACACCGTTCTCCTGGACGCGAGAGGAGCTGAGGGAAGTACCAACCCGTACCCGAAAAGACCGGAAAGAAAGAAAGTTCTGAATAAAAAGTGGGAGCGGACCTCTCAAGCCCCAAGCGTGCAGTGTAGCCAGAATGTGGTGGTGCCAAGTGGTGTCGTACGCCTTTCTGAGGTCGACAAAGACGGCAACAAGATGCTCACGCCTGCTAAATGCCGTACGAATGGCAGACTCCAGAGCCACTAAGTTATCAACAGTGGGAGCGGCCGTGGCGGAAACCCCCCTGTTGCGGGGACAACAGACCTCTACGTTCAAGTATCCACATAAGCCGCCGGCTCACCATACGTTCGAATAGCTTGCACAGAACGTTGGTGAGGCTGATTGGGCGGTAACTATCAGCCACCTGTGGATCAGCACCAGGTTTGATCACCGGAATAACGATGCTGTCTCGCCATTGTGACGGGAAGGTCCCCTCCACCCATAAACGGTTAAACAGGGCGAGAAGCTGGTGTTTAAACTCCACGGAAAGGTGCCGGATGAACTGGCTGTGGATGCTGTCCGGACCTGGAGAGGTATCGGGGCATGCGGCAAGGGCAGTGTCGAATTCCCAATCACTGAAAGCGGAGTTGTATAATTCGGCCGACTCGGCAATTGCAAAGTCTTTGGGGGACGCGAGAATCTCTATCTCGTCCTCAGAAGAAGAGGTGGAGGGGGGTGGTGGCAAGGTTGCCACCAGGGTATCCTTCTCCTTAGGTGGTTTCTTGTCTTTCTTCTTCTTCTTGGTTTCGCGCTTCTCTTTAGGTTTCTCATGCTGGGAGGGCGCTGCCAGCTCAGTCCCCAGGACTGAGGAGCGGCGTGCAGCCCTACGACCAGCTGGCAGTACTTTCTGCCATCCACTGGCATCCGCTGATTCAGCGGGAGAAACCTTAGAGGGAAGGGATCCAAGCGACCCCTTCCTAGCGCGAGGAGCC
This sequence comes from Locusta migratoria, assembly GCA_026315105.1. Lineage (NCBI taxonomy): Eukaryota > Metazoa > Arthropoda > Insecta > Orthoptera > Acrididae > Locusta > Locusta migratoria. Next base: position 272,384,339 of record CM048755.1, read on the forward strand.
AGAGCAGGCTGTTGTGACTCTGGCTTACGTGTGGGGACCGATGTCCCCATTGGTTGGGGGATTTTTGCTTCCAAGGCAGGGGCTTTGGAAGCAACAGTGTGAGATGTGCCCCCTACCACCAAGGGGGCAGATGGTGACGGTTGGGCTCGAGGGCCCACTGTGATAGACTGAACTGGCGGTAAACTAGTCTGCAGAAATGGTTTCGTGGCTGCTGCATAGGATGTTTTGATGCTACTGACCAGGTGGAGTTTCTCGTATTTCCTCTTGGCCTCGGAATAAGACAGCCGATCCATGGTTTTGTATTGCATGATCTTCCTTTCTTTGTGCAGTACAGAGCAGGTAGGCGAGCAAGGTGGGTGCTGCTGTCCACAGTTAACACAAATGGGAGGGGGTGTACAAGGGAGGTCTGGGTGCGATGGACGACCACAGTCCCGACAGGTGGAGTTGGCGGTACACCTGGAGGACATGTGCCCAAACCTCCAGCATTTAAAACAGCGCATAGGGGGAGGAACGTAGGGCTTCACGTCACACTGGTATATCATCACCTTGACCTTCTCAGGCAATGAGTCGCCCTCGAAGGCCAAGACCCCTATGGACTCGCCATATAAAGTGGACACCTCGCCGTTCCAAGTTTTTGCGGAGTTCGTCATCTGACTGCAAAAGGAGATCCCTATGAAAAATCAAACCCTGTACCATGTTCAGGCTTTTGTGTGGGGTGATAGTAACGGGAACATCACCCAGCTTGTCACAGGCGAGCAAAGCCCGTGACTGTGCTGGGGATGACGTCGTTATTAAAACTGATCCCGATCGCATCTTCGACATGCCGTCTACTTCTCCAAACTTATCTTCCAAGTTCTCGACGAAAAAGAGAGGCTTTGTGTTCACGAAAGATTCACCATCAGTCCTAGAACATACTAAATACCTTGGAGCATATTGTTGTCCTCGGCTACGAGACCTGCGTTCCTCCCATGGCGTGGCCAAGGAAGGGAACGACTGGGGGTCATAAGTCTCAGCATTGAAGTCTACTTTACCTTTCTTAGAGACGGTGGTTAAACGCCCACCAGCGTTGCTTTGGGTCCTTTTCATCGTGTTCCCACGAGCAGCTAGAGAAATAAAGGTCCACCCAGGCAGAGCCCCGCTTGCCTGGGTAAGCCTTATACAACTGAGGTGCGGCAGGTTCCTCAGAGGTTGCTCGCTAGCGGCTGTTCAACCTCAACAGCCATGCATCTCCTCGGCACGTAGCACACCTTGAGATTGAGGGTTTTTTATAGAGGTTTGTACCATCCTCGCGACCCGGGCGATTAAGCCAAGATACGTCTGTAACAACCTCCAAACGCAACCCAGACAGGGCTATTTTTACAGTCGTTACAAACCCAGTACCAACCCTAAGTTCCTCCACATACACTCCACATAAACAAGTTACCACAGAGGGTGTAATAACTACTATCAGTAATAGATAATAGCTCCCAGACACAGATCATTTTAATAAAGTTTCGATCTTTCCCCACCCAATAACTGTATTGGTTTCTTGACCCGTCCCAAACGTCCAACCACAACTTTGTTTCCAATGCATAGCCCGACAGACAATATTTCTGGAACGCTTTCTGTCAGTCAGTAGACTACATTCCTCGTGCGTTTAACGAGCATTCGCGCACAAGCCAGTATCGTATTCCTCTCCTTCTAACAAATTATTTCTCTCGATAAACATCTGCAACACAATGTAAAAAATGATCGACGTGCACATGCACAGAACAGCTAACAAAAAAAGATCTAAATCAAAACCAAGTTATTATAATCTTTACAAGCAGCAACGCAAAATAGTCTACACCATTTCGAACTAATACAACACCAGATTTTTTTTGTCGATCTCCAAGGACAATCCTTTAGAGACTAAACATAGGATTAAACGCACCTCCCAACGTAGGTAACTAATCCTCTATAAGTTATATAACTCGATGCTTATCGACCAAAGAACATTAATTTACCATTGCAATCATATCCAATACGCTACCGAGACACGTCCATTCGTAAACACAGCTAAAAGAAGATATAAATACCCCACACATCCATAGCATATAACCATGCTACTACGTATCTAAATGCATTTCCACAATTGTGGATCACATCTGCGTTGCATCGAATCGCACGACTAAACAGTTCGAAATAGGTATTTTGCGCTAACTAGCATGCATACTCACATTCCATGCTATTTTCGGCTGCAGGCGAGTAAGGACCTGTTGACTCATCGTAGACTCTGCTTTGGAGCGTGTACGTCCTATACATGTAAACATACCAGTCGACGTTCGCACCTGACATGGAGAAGTTATCGGTTTAATTTTTCCTGGCCGCACCAGATGACGAATACACGAGAGCTATTTTTACGAAGATAGAATTACGTTGATTGTAACAACAGACATAAGAATAAAAAACGATCGAAATGCCACAGCTATATCATAGCTCTTAATACACCATCATCCCATTAAAGACAGTCTTTACAACCCATAAAGAGACAACCGCACACATGCGTATTACCGACAAATACTGCAACATTTCCTTGCAGATGACACAAACGATGTTTTTACCGTACCAGCAATCGTTATAACTTTTACACCCAAATACAGACACAGACAGTAGGACGAGCGCTAATTTGCGATGTAGCTATTACAGAAACGAAACATAGTTTTTTAGAAAATCGATAAGAAGAAGAACGAAATTCAAAGATGAACCAATGTGCAATAAGTCAAATCTCACGTCATACAGCAATGTACCGAGCAACATCGATTTAAAGGAGTTACTGCTGTCTGACAACAAGCAACGTCTCCTGGTATCTTCTCCTAAACCCTGTACGACTGAAACGTTCTACTCGAGAAGCTATAAGTCTTTACAACAATTAACTGTCACAAATGCAAACTATTACAGATTTTAGGTAATCACATCGACAAAGAACGGGATTACAACACTTTTTTAGGCCAGAAGTAGCTACAGATCAGAGAAATTCTGACTGTTTACTGTAAAAGCAAATATTTTATAAGTCTCAGTCGTAACCAGATTTCTCCACACCCTCTGTTTAACGCCATATGTAAACCTGGCTTGCACACCTGCCATAGCTTCGTCTTTCTCCAGCATTACTTTGTACCAGTCCTTTATGGCAGTTGCTTTAGCCATATATTCTAGCTTCCTTCTCTTGGCGTGGATATCCGCCATTTCCAGTTTTCTTTTTCGCGCACGTAAGACATTAACTGCACGTTGCAGTGTAATTTCTTTAATGGGGAATGGCTTAAGTCTGTGCGATACATTTACTGTTTTTTGCTGGACTTGTGGAATGACATTATTTGTAGGTGCCAGACCTAAACCGGCGATATCTATATCTGGAGGCAGTGTGAAGAACAATGTTCTGGATTGTAAGAAATATGTTCCCCTGCTTTAACGTAGCTTTTAAGTGTACTACTTATATCGTCTTTGCCGGTGTCAGTATTACCAATATCCACATAATTTACAGGTAGACAATTGAAACTAAAAGCTGATAGAACATAATATATAAGCTTTTCTCGATGTTTAGTGTCTGGGAGGTTTACCTGTACGCCTGTCAATTTTCGGGTATTTTTATTAACCCAGTACACAAATTGCAGGACACTATTAACTCACACAGCAGCTGTTGTCCAAGGTGTTCGTTATTCTCCTCCGCATGGTGGAGAAGCACTTTTGGAGATACCGTTTATTCGCGTTTAAAACACTTAAACAGTCTTGCACAAAGTAAAAAAAACACTACCCGTCCGGTAATTGTATATTGCAGCCTCCAGCCTTGTAATACCTAGTTCTTGACCCAACGACGAAGTAAGTGCTCAAATGCAGCAAATGGACCTCTATGCCTCTTTTTAGGGTAAATCAAGCCACGGATCACAAAATTCACACCACAACCAGCGGATTCTCCCCTAGTAAGACTCCAGGACGTTCTCCAAATCATGGTTTAGACTGACACTTCCAGGCGAAGTACTAAATAACCTCCATATAGGCGAGAGGTACAATGCTTCCGTAGATTCTAGGTGCGTTCTTCGGGACGTGTGGTATTGAGACAGATTGACCAGACGGCAAAGTGCAGCACCGTACTATTCAATTTAATGAACTAACAGTCATATGTAAGTATCCGTACTCTGCCGTCTGGTCAATCTGTCCCTATACCACAGAACGCACCTAGAATCTACGGAAGCATTGTACCTCTCGCCTATATGGAGGTTATTTAGTACTTCGCCTGGAAATATCAATCAAAACCATAATTTGGAGAACGTCCTGGAGTCTTACTGGGGGAGAATCCGCTGGTTGTGGTGTGAATTTTGTAATCCGTGGCTTGATTTACCCTAAAAACAGACATAGAAGTCTATTTTCTGCATTTGAGCACTTACTTCGTCGTTGGGTCAAGAGAAGGAAGCTAGAATATATGGCTAAAGCAACTGCCATAAAGGACTGGTACAAACTAATGCTGAAGAAAGACGAAGCTATGGCAGATGTGCAAGACAGCTTTACATATGGCTTTAAACAGAGGGTGTGGAGAAATCTGGTTACGACTGGGACTTATAAAATATTTGCTTTTACAGTAAACAGTCAGGGAGATTGGTCACGCGTCGGTGTACTGGCCGAAAATAGCAGAACAGAGAACGTCTTCTACACGAAAAACGTGTTGCATTCTCGTTTGGAGAAGGGCTACAGTGTATCCAAATGTGGTGGACTGGGTGTTGGAGCAGCCATTTGCAGAGTTAAAAGCGGATGGAATAACAATATCTAACAAGCAATCGTTTGCAATACTCGTATACCTAGTGTTCCATACGGAAATTACCACAGGATTGTGTCTCAGAGGAGTTGGTATCTTACACCCATAGGGGCGCAGAGTGCTATAACCAGTATGCCATAGAGGAAATAATGGGAAAAGTTAAAATGACCGATTATTCTCGTCTAGAAGCATTGCCAGAAGGTGCAGAGCTGGTTATAAAAGCTATAAAGGAGGTGGAATGCAGGAGGAAACGAAGATACATAATGGAGTTCGAGAACATACCTTCCCTGTACCTTTCGAACTTTTGGCTGCAGCGGAAACAGGGACCACCGATGTGGATCTAAACTACAAGTTAAAAATTAAATTGGGCACAATTAAAGTTACACCTAACAAGAATAAAGAACGAGTTGTATTCTGTATATATATCACCTTGTTTCCTGTATGTAAACATGTATGCTAAATGTAATAAAAGTTTCGTGCTGTAAAACTGGTGTTCTTATTTACTATCTTAATAAAATTTCTACGAAAGCATAAGATTAAAGGTACTAGCTCTGTTGTACGAAAGTATTAGTATAGGATGTACGAAACTCCCAGTTTTTGCTTAGTATGAACCGCATTTGGGCCTCACCGAGTACAAGAAGAAGTGGATAGGGTTAGAAGAGTTGTACAATAACGTGCTGTTTTTTATTTTAAATGGTTCTTTGTATAGAACGACAACGCAAAACGCATTTTTTCGAATAACATCTAAGTGTGTTACTACTTTTGACCTAAAAAAGGGTTGTAATCCCGTTCTTTGTCGATGTGATTGCCTAAAATCTGTAATAGTTCGCATCTGCAACAGTTAATTGTTGTAAAGACTTATAGCTTCTCGAGTAGAACGTTTCCGTGTTACAGGGTTTAGGAGAAGTTACCAGGAGACAGGTTGCATGCTGTCAGAGAGCAGTAACTCCTTCGGTAAAGTATCTGTTAGGGAGATGTAATTCTGTGTTGTACTATTCTACAGCTAAGCAAAATGTTCGTTTAAATCGATGTTGCTCGGTACATTGCTGTATGGCGTGGGGTTTGATTTATTGCACATTGGTTCATCTTGTATAAATTTCGTTCTTCTTCTTATCGATTTTCTAAAAAACTATGTTTCGTTTCTGTAATAGCTACATCGAAACTTAGCGCTCGTCCTACTGTCTGTGTCTGTATCTGGGTATAAAAGTTATATTGACTGCTGGTGCGGTAGAAACATCGTTTGTGTCAGCTGCAAGGAAATGTTGCAGTATTTGTCATTATTACGCATGTGTGCGGTTGTCTCTTTATGGGTTGTAAAAACTGTCTTTATTGGGATGATGGTGTATTCAGACCTATGGTATAGCTGTGGCATTTCGATCGTTTTTTATTCTTATGTCTGTTGTTACAATCAACGTAATTCTATCTTCGTAAAAATAGGTCTCGTGTATTTGTAATCTGGTGCGGCCAGGAAAAATTAAACCGATAACTTCTCCAGGTCAGGTGCGAGCGTTGATTGGTATGTTTACATGTATAGGACGTACACGCTCCAAACCAGCGTCTACGATGATTCAACAGGTCCTTACTCTCCTGCAGCCGAAAATAGCATGGCATGTGAGTATGCATGCTAGCTTGCGCGAAATACCTATTCCGAACTGTTTAGTCGTGCGATTCGATGCAACGCAGATGTGATCCACAATTGTGGAAATGCATATAGATACTTAGTAGCAGGGTTATTTGCTACGGATGTGGGGTATTCATATCTTCTTTTAGCGTGTTTACGAATGGATGTCTCTGGGTAGCGTATCGGAGATGATTGCAGTGGTAAATTAATGATCTTTGGTCGATAAGCATCGAGTTATATAACTTAAAGAGGATTAGTTACCTACTTTGGGAGGTGCGTTTAATAGTATGTTTCAAAATGTTCAAATGTTTATAGAACTTATGGGACTTAACTAAGGGGTCATCAGTGTGGTGTCGCACAAGTACAAAGTGCGCGCCACCTACTTTCGCCGCGCGCCGCCATGCATGCACGGCGCGGCGTTCTTCCGACGACAGCCACGAGCGCCCTCTGGGACAACGCCGCTCGTGGCCACCACTGAAGGACATCGGCACTTCGCACTTCGGACTGAGATAGCAACGAGTTAGGACCTTAGTAATCAGATAGGCACCATTGAAGACTTTGCTATCGTACAGGCACTAGGCAGGCCTCTAACAACTATGTATCAACATTCTGCAGTACTATGTAAAAGTTAAGTATTGTTACATTCTGTGCAATATATCTCTTTCTAATTTACTCGAGTGTTTATAGTTTCTGGCTGCTCCCCTCCGTACCTGCACCAGCGTGTCGGTCTCGTTCCACTCGGCCACCGACACCGACGACGAGGCTGGGACACAAAAGCGGCGACGAAGTAGAGACACAAAAGTGGCGACGAGGAGTGATAGAACCTTGGACCAGTCCGCTTACAGCAGCCAGACAGCAGCAGCCGGAGCACGCAGAAATTGCTCCCGCCCACCCACCCTTATTATAAGAATTTTGGGGGAACATTTTCAGTTACGTGTTTTGTGGACTTTTTTGTTGCAGAGCGTCCTCTTTCGTATTGCATTTGTGTTTTGTTATAATTTACTTGTATGCGCGGCGCCTAATCGGTCGGCATGGCCACTACCCCGAACCCAAACTTAATGGAAATTATTCAGTTACAGACGGCGCAAATAACTCAACTACTGCAGGCCGTGTCGCAGTTGACGACACAGGCTGCTCACCAACAACAACAGTCGTCACATCAGCAGCCCACACCTGCCGCCGCACCGCTTCCGACGTTCCGCCAGTACAACGAACGTGAGGAAGAATGGAGCGACTACTTCGCACAGTTTCAAGAACTCGTCGCGGCTCATCAAATTACAGGTCAGAGAGTGAAGAACCTTTTCTTATCGATTGTGGGCCCCCAGACTTTCGTACTATTGCAAAAACTTTTCCCTCTCGCATCTCCTCGTGATGTAGACTTTGAACAAATTGTAGATGCACTGAATGCTCATTATGAGAGAAAAGTTCTTGTAGCCGCTGCACGATACCGATTTTTCAGACTTAAAAAATTACCGCAGCAGTCACACCAAGAGTGGATTACGGAATTAAAGGGCTTAACCCGCCAATGTAAATTTACTTGCTCTTGTGGACTTTCGTATAGTGACGTGATGTTGAGGGATGCGATTACGCAGAATATTCAGGACCCCGGAATTAGAGCAGCAATTCTGAAACAGTCTGACCCCTCCTTAGACAGTGTACTGCAGCTTATTGAAGCGCATGATACTTTTGACTTAGCTGATGTAGAAATGCAAAGCCATAGTGTAAATTCAGTGCGCCGCAACGGACGCTTTCCTAGCCGTAGTTCTCGGTATAGCACTAGTGATTCTTATTTTTCTACCGGCCGTGCTGAACAGACAGTGAACAGTAGCCAGTGTAAAAGTGCGACGCAAAGTTCGCCCCGTCGTGTTAGAAACAGTAATTTGAATAACGGGCGCCAACGCTCATTTCAGAAAAATGTACGTAAGTCTTGCCCCCAGTGTGTGTCTCGCCACAAGCGTGCTCATTGCCCTAGTCGCAACGCAACCTGTTATCAATGTGGCAAATTGGGACATGTGCAGTCTGTGTGTATGCAAATTAAAAACTCAAAGAACAGTGACGTTAGAAACAGTGCTTCGCAGAGTGCGAGAACAGTTCATTCTGTAAATGTTATACGGGCTGTGGAATTGAACACTGCTTTCCTTGGATCTCCATTGCAAGAAAGTAGTTCTGCGCCTATGGCAAATCTATATAGGGCACCACGTAGCAAGCGCCGACGAGCGCGTAAAACAGTGCAACGGAAAAGGGTTCGGGACAAGCAAAATGACTATGAACAGTGCATTCCTGTAGTGAAAATAGTGCCTTCTGCAACTGCTCCTTGTAATAGTGCCCAGTACTGTGTAGCTAGTGACAGTAGACACCAAGTAGCTACTCAAAAGTGTAGTGCAGTAGTTAGTACATCTGGAGTAGCTTCGCATTGCGCGGACGCCGATCCGGCGGTAGTGTCATCTAGTGATAGTGTTGTTAATCCGCTGCGTGCCGAGTCTGCGCCGCTTACTTCACTACGCGGCCCGCGCAAGCGCAGTAAACAAACCGTAGCAGACGTTGCCCACATTCGCGCACCAGTCGAGCGCCGCAAGCAAAAACTTTTTGTGAATCTTTCCATTGACAATAAGACTGTGCAATTTCAGCTTGATACTGGCTCCGCTGTTACATTAATTAATAAAGATACTTATGAACTTCTGGGTTCGCCAAAATTGTCGCCGTCACAGCAAGTGTTAACAGCTTATACAGGTGAAAATATTCCCGTACTAGGAACATGTAGCCTGCCCGCCTCTTTTCAAGGTGTCACGAAAACAGTTGCTTTTGTTGTTCTTCAGGCCAAATCTACACAGAACATTTTTGGACTAGATGCTTTTGACTTGTTTGGTTTATCAATTCAAAGAGATGTGCTTCAAATTTCGTCAATAGTGCCTCAGGATAAAATCAATGCATTGTGTGACAAATATAGTGACTTGTTTTCGCCGGAACTAGGTTGTGCAAAAGACTTCGTGGCACATGTAACTTTAAAAGAATCTGCAGTTCCAAAATTTCGTAAAGCTAGACCAGTGCCTATCGCCTTGCGTGATACAGTTGCCGAAGAACTTAAACGTTGGCAAGATAGTGGGGTGATTTCTCCTGTTTCTGCGAGTCAGTGGGCCTCGCCTATAGTAATTATACCCAAGCCGACAGGAAAACTTCGTCTCTGTGCGGACTTCAAATCTACAGTGAACAGTCAAACAATTGTAGACACTTACCCCCTGCCCAGACCTGAGGAACTGATGGACAAATTAGGACAGTCTCGCTTCTTTTCCAAGATTGATTTAGCAGAGGCATACTTACAGATTCCACTTGATGACGAGTCAAAAAAGTTTTTCGTCATTAATACTCACATGGGCCTTTTTCAATTTCAACGCTTACCCTTTGGCAGTTCTTCCGCTCCCGCTATTTTTCAGCGTTTCTTGGAACAGCTGACAGTTTCTGTACCGTGTTGCTCGAACTATTTAGATGACATTGTGGTATCCGGACGTACAGTTGAAGAACATTTAGCAAACCTGGAGTGCCTTTTCAAAGTTTTGACTGCAGCAGGTCTACGTTGTAATAAAGCAAAGTGTTCGTTTTTTCAAACTGAAATAGAGTACCTGGGCCATGTGATTAATGCCCAAGGAATTCATCCCTTACAGTCACATCTTCGAGCAATCAAAGACTTGCCTCCTCCTAAGAATGTGCATGAATTGCAAGCAGTAATGGGAAAGCTTAACTATTATTTCAGGTTTATTCCCAATGCCTCTCAGATTGCAGCTCCACTGCATCATTTACGTAGGAAGAATGTTCCTTTTGTATGGTCCAAAGATTGTCAGGTTGCCTTTGACAAATTAAAGTCTGCACTACTCAGTGATGCATGTTTGATTCCCTTTGACCCACAGAAGCCTGTAGTGTTAGCAGTTGACGCCTCATCGTACGGTGTCGGCGCAGTTCTGTCACATCGTATTGGATGTCATGATCGTCCTATTGCCTTTGGATCCAAGCTACTGACGCCGACGCAACAGAATTACAGTCAGATAGAAAAGGAGGCCTTATCAATCATTTACGGCGTCACAAAGTTTCATCATTATCTGTATGGCAGAAAATTCTATTTGTTGACAGACCACAAGCCTCTCACGTCGTTGTTCTCACCCACAAAGCCGATTCCGCCACGTACGGCACAAAAGCTTCAGAGATGGTCCTTAATACTGTCTAATTATCAGTATGAGATTTTGTACCGACCTACCACTAAACATGCTAACGCGGACACACTTTCCCGACTTCCGGTTGGCCAGGATGTGTCGTTTGATTCTTCAGAAATGGCATGTTGTCAGATAGACTCCAGAGATGCTTCCGCTGTCGCAGACTTTCCTTTGAACTCTCGTCGGGTTGCACAGGAAACAGCTGCGGATGCAGACCTAAGTGTGGTAGCACGTTTTGTTCGCTCAGGGTGGCCTGCCAGAGCCAAAGACATTGATCGGCCTCTGGTTCGACGTTATTTTGCACAACGTCATGCATTATCTTTAAGTCAGGGTGTACTGTTGTTGCATACCGACAACGACCAAGCAAGAGTGATTGTTCCTCGTTCCCTGCAACGTGAAGTGTTACGCCTCCTGCATCAAGGACATTGGGGCATTGTTAGGACAAAGCAACTGGCCAGACGTCATTGTACCTGGGTTGGTATGGACGCTCAGATAGAGGACATGACGTCACAGTGTACTGTTTGTGCGGAGCATCAGGCGGCTCCTCCGCAACGTTTCTCAGACTGGCCACGCCCCAAGGGACCATGGCAACGTTTACACATTGACTTTGCCGGACCTTTCTGGAATACGCGATGGTTAATTGTTGTAGACGCTTTCAGCAAGTTTCCTTTTGTGATTGCCATGAACTCAACGACGGCGTCTAGTACAATCAGTGCCTTAACATCAGTGTTTTGCATCGAAGGCTTGCCTGAAACTATCGTCAGTGACAATGGACCTCAGTTTGTTAGTGCGGAATTTCAACAGTTTTGTCGTGTGAATGGCATTCAGCATATCACCACCGCGCCTTTTCACCCTCAGTCCAATGGTGAAGCAGAACGTTTCGTTCGAACATTCAAGTCTCACATGGACAAGATGAAAGGTCAGCACTCCAGGCAGCAAGCTCTTCAAATTTTCCTGTCTACGTATCGGTGCATGCCACGTGACGGCCCGTCTCCTGCCGAGCTGCTACACGGCCGCCGTCACCGCACTCTCCTTCACCTGCTGCAGCCTCCCACGCACCGAGTCGGTTCGTATGGCGCTACGCGTTTTCAGGTTTCCACGCCGGTGCTGTACAGGGTGTTTGCTGGAAACAAGAAGACATGGTTGCCGGGCACCATTCAACGCGTGCTTGGGCACAATATGTTTGTTGTACGTTCTTCCACAGGGTCGGAGCTGCGGCGCCACGCAAACCAATTGCGCCTGCACAGACCGCGCGATCCTGTCTCCGGTTTCTTGATTCCAGACCCAGTTCACCGCCAGGGAGCACAACCACATCGTTCGTCCCCGGACTACGAGATCCCTATGGACGTCGACGTACATCCGACGCAGTCGTCGCCGCCGCTGTCGCCGCCGCAGATGACAGCGTCACCGAGAGGGACTCCGGGACCGTGCGGGCCCCCCCAGCTTGGGCCACGCACCTCAGAAGAAGATGACCTGCTCCCTCTGGGCGGGGGCGGGCGCCCTTCCCCAGGTTTCGGCGGGTTCCCTGGAGGATCGCAAGGCGGATGCCGGGGCGCGGACGGCGTCTCGATCCCGGCCTCAGCTACGACGCCCGTCCCACCAGTAACGCCCCCGCTCAGGCCCTCCTCCCAGTGCCGTCGCCGTGGCCCTCAGCCCTACGCCACGACGGCGCGGCGGTTTGGGGGGGAGGGGTGTGGTGTCGCACAAGTACAAAGTGCGCGCCACCTACTTTCGCCGCGCGCCGCCATGCATGCACGGCGCGGCGTTCTTCCGACGACAGCCACGAGCGCCCTCTGGGACAACGCCGCTCGTGGCCACCACTGAAGGACATCGGCACTTCGCACTTCGGACTGAGATAGCAACGAGTTAGGACCTTAGTAATCAGATAGGCACCATTGAAGACTTTGCTATCGTACAGGCACTAGGCAGGCCTCTAACAACTATGTATCAACATTCTGCAGTACTATGTAAAAGTTAAGTATTGTTACATTCTGTGCAATATATCTCTTTCTAATTTACTCGAGTGTTTATAGTTTCTGGCTGCTCCCCTCCGTACCTGCACCAGCGTGTCGGTCTCGTTCCACTCGGCCACCGACACCGACGACGAGGCTGGGACACAAAAGCGGCGACGAAGTAGAGACACAAAAATCAGTCCCAAAGCTTACAAACTACTTATGAACTAGCTAACACTAAGGACGGCACAAATATCCATGCCCGAGGGGGGATTCGAACCCCCGACCGTAGCGGCCGTGCAGACCGTGACTGGAGCGCCTCAGTCCCCTCGGCCACCGCGGCCGGCAGCCCAAGACGAGGAAAGTTATTAAATACCATTGACTCATTGTCTCGTGATCACCCCGCACTGAGAGAGCACATAGGCACCACAAGAGAGGTCAACTCAGTTATTTCTCTCATGTCATCCAAGATGAGTTTTTATGAAAATTGGATCCAAAATAAGGGAACAAATAATGACTGATATTAAAGAAGCAAAATATTTCTCTGTTATGTTTGATTGCACTACTGATGTAGGCTTTTGTGGGCAGTGGTTGCAAATTATAAGATACGTAAAATTCAATGAAAGTGGTGCAGAGGTTTATTGACTTGTTTAACGAATAGAGACAGGGCAGGGCAGGGCAGGGCAGGGCAGGGCAGGCACTTTCTGAAATAATTTTGAAGAAAATTGAAAGAGATGGGTTAGATTTTAAAAATTGTCGAGGCCAATCCAACAACAATGATGCTAATATGGCTAGAAAGTGCAGTCTCTTTTACAACAAGAAAATAAGTTAGTATACTTCATGCCATGTGCTGCACACTGATTAAATTTGGTTGTCTGAGTGAATGCTGCAAGTGGGTCATTCCATGTCAAATCTCCTAATTTCGTAACATTTTCCTACTCGACCATCAAGGATTTAGATGAATTTTTTAGTGAACATTGGTAAATTTTAAGGCTCGTCGAAGCAATACTGTCCGAGATATAGTCAGTATGCGACTTTGCGCAGAGCGAGCGTGAATTTTTGAAGACTTTGAGTTGTTATAACTTGGGGAATATGTCATTGAAAGAAATGACATTTGGCCATCTTGTACAAGTGTATGCATTCTCTTGGGAATAATAATGAAAATAATTTTATGTGCAATATACAGCCAGAAAAAGTCTGTCAAAGTTGCTCAAAAAATCGACGCCCCAAAAAACTTCAAAATTTGGCGTCCTATATCTCAGGGACTAAAGCTATGGCGAGCATGAAACTTGGCATGTGGTAACTGTTGTGGCGTTAAAGTCAGCGCCACACGGCAGACGTGAGAGAACGATCGTGGAGAAGGCAGCGATCGACCGAAAGCCAATCGCAGGCAGCAGGGCCGGCGCAAGGCACGTGCGAAACGTGCGGCCGCACGGGGCGGCACTTTCCGGGGGGGCGGCAAATCTGCCGCCGCCCCCCTTTTTTCTGTAGTACAAACTCAACATTCATTCCCAAGAGGGGATTCGAAACCAAACTTCGGAGGGAGCGGCTTCGGGAACTGTGGCATGGCGCCCCGACTACATGCCGGCCGCCCCTGTTGAACAAGGGGAGGGAGGAGGGCTAATTTCTTCCTTTCCACTGTGGCAGCGTCGTCGCCGGAAGGGAAGCAGTCTTATGAGTGGAGCGCTGCCACCGTGTTATGCGCCGTGCGTTTACTCACAACTAATTTTGCAGGAGACGAAATCTAATTTGGAAATTCGAATAGAAACGTTCGATACTGCGGTTGCATTTAAGCCTGAAGCAATTTTGCTAAGCCCTTCAATGGCAGTTGGGTGTTTTATTCTTCCCGCGCTATGGAAAAAAATTGTTGAACATTACTACAGTCAGACATGTTCAACACCTACAATGGCTATAAGTATTGAGAATGGGTAAATACGCTGTGAGTAATTACAAGAGATAAAGACATTGATAATAAGCCTGGCATATGTTGGGTTTCGACGTATTTTTAAAAATGTTTGCTATCGGTTTCTGAGTGATAGTCGGACGTTTTGGTTTTTGAGCCCTGAAACACCTGTCTCCGCCTGCATGAACACAAACTCTGACCAGCACTTTTGTGTGACAATACTACTCACACACTATCACTTTGGCAACATTTATTTACTGTATAATGCGTGTGAATCCATGTTTCGTCTAAGTAAACTACTGGTCGCTTTGATTCTGATGAAAACCTGAGAAAGTATGGTCTTTTAGCAACAATGCCTTCTCGCCCGAGCGAAACACAACGTTAATTTTGACACCTTCTAAAACGAAAATCCATAGACAGAACATTGCTTCTAAAGGTTTCCTTGCTAGCTTTGAAGCTCATTTGTGTTTGACAAAAGTTGTGCAGTTTTCGCAAAGTTCGTATTTCTTTGCCGGCCGCGGTGGCCGAGGTGACTGAGGCGCTCCAGTCACGGTTAGCACGGCCACTACGGTCGGGGGTTCGAATCCCCCCTCGGGCATGGATATTTGTGCCGTCCTAGTTTGTAAGTAGTTCATAAGTAGTTTCTAAGTTTAGGGACTGATGACCCCGTAGTTAAGTCCCATAAGCTTAACAAACATTTGAACATTTGATTTTTCGTATTTCTTTCTATTGTTTGTAATGCTATAAAAATTACTGCCTGATAAAACATTTATCCATATCATCAATCACATACTTAATGTGAGCTTCTTGCTTCATATTCTTGGGCGCTAGGTTAACCGTAGCCACGCTGTACCTCGTCGCGTGACCTAGTTCCTGGCACTGCCGCGTCACCACTTCGCCTTTCCAGACGATAGGTATTGTTGCGTTCTCTACAACGAAAACTACAGAAATCGTTTTGATAGTTGGCCGAGAGAGTCAAGATTGGTCAGAACCACATTCGTTGCGTTTCACAAGAACAGAAGAATCGGTGCGTCCGAATTTCTTGCAACTTTGGATGTAATAGGTAAGTGCTTTTCATATAACCTACAATTAGTATTGCGCATGCACGTTACTCATAAGTTAGAATACTTCTCCTTCAAGAATGCAGAATAGGAAAATTTATTTTTCTTATGATCTGTTACTTCAAAAATTGGCAACTCGGCAAATAAGCACGCGTCACCCCAATAGCTAGAAAATAAAGCGCAGAAAAGTGACGTGATACGGCGATGACTAATTTGTTACCTCTTATTCCATAATCAGACACGACAGAACCGACACATGCAAATTACGACAGATGGCGAGTGTCAGTTCTTTGAAATGAATATCCGCAGTGCAGTAAGTTAATATATTTCGACTAGCATCAGTACCCGTCGATTCCCGAGAATGTATTTATTGCATTATTATGTTACTCCATCTCCTTATCCTTCTTCTCTCCATTGTCTTTCGCCCCACTCTTTGGGCGTTTCAACAGTTTTTATTTTTCATATATTCATAGATTTCTGGCACAGAGTGACTATTTTCAATGCTTTGAGCTATGTTTATATCTATACCGTCGTGCTGAACGTAACTGTCAACATGACAGTTTAGATGTAAGCACGTATTAAAAGCTTTGAAACTGGCCACTCAGTGGCCGAAACCTAGGTAGCTCTGAAAAGTAAAAACAAAAATTACGATTGACTGCTGACTTTTCCTACAGATTTGTAGATTTGTTTAAATAAAATTTCACAAACGTCAAGAAACAACACGGTCTCGGGTGGCGGGGGTGGGGGGTGGGTGGGGGCGGCAATTTAGCAGCTCGCACGGGGCGGCACTTTGGCTTGCGCCGGCCCTGGCAAGCAGGCACCACGCATTCTGGAGGGAGTAACTAAAGCTCTGTATAGGGAGTAGCCGAAGATGCGCGCCCTCTACAAGCGGCTATATCTAGGCCGACATATGTCTGGGAGCCCGGCAGTTACTAGTGAGAACTCGGACAGTTAAGTCTGCAGTAACTTAGCAGCAACTAGGTCTCAGCACAGCTGGGTATCATACGGACGCCGCCGCGAGAAGAGAGAAGAAACAGACATATGTTCTAAAGATGAGTATTGTATATTTCAGTCAATAAATATCTTGTAATACTAACTACATCAATGTTTTAGATGTCAAAGGGATCCTTCACCAATACCTTTATCGACAACCAGACCGGGACGATTAAACAACAAAAAGGCGATGAGGTCACAACAAATTGCGACGAGGACAACGAACGACCAGATTGCGATGAAGTATTAATGTCTGCAAGTACGCTGCGCTACTAATTTTGCTTTATTATAGGTCTCGGCAAATCCAGTAAATAATCTTTTGATTCTATAGCAGGGTTACAAGTAATTTTGCACCATGTCAAATGCTACTAACCCTGTGAGTCCGCTTGTTATTTTGCCAAAGCCGTCAGGTAGCATTCACATTTGTGTTGATTTTAAGGCTAGGGTGAATCCACAAACAGTTGTAGACAGTTATCCGTAGCTGAGACCAGAAGATTTCATGGACAGATTAAGTGCAGGAAAATAT
The DNA here is from genome assembly GCA_026315105.1 of Locusta migratoria. NCBI lineage: Eukaryota > Metazoa > Arthropoda > Insecta > Orthoptera > Acrididae > Locusta > Locusta migratoria. Next base: position 272,401,362 of record CM048755.1, read on the forward strand.
TTTTCAAAAATAGATTTGAGGAATGCCTACCTTCAGCTACCACTCGACGAAGAATCACAGAAAATTTGTGTTGTAAATAATCACCTGGGCTTGTTTAAATATTTGTGTTTACCTTTTAGCAGTGCATCTGCGCCCACAATTTTTCAAAGATATTTGGAACAGCTTACAGCTCGGGTGCCTTATAGTTCAAACTACTTTGACAACATAGTTGTGTCAGGCTGTACCCCAGAAGGACACATTGCAAATTTGAGGAAATTGTTTCAAGTTTTGTCAGGCGCAGGTCTCAAGTGTCACTTAGATAGGTGTGAGTTTTTCAAACCGGATCGGCAGTATCTAGGACACGTAATAAACAGTCAAGGTGTGCACTCCATGCAGTCACATTCTCTTCTGGAACACTAAATGGCTTATTGTGGTTAATGATTTAGTGGTTACCCGTTTGCAGTGCCTCTATGACATCTATTAGCACGATTACAGCGTTGTCTTCAATTTTTTGTCTTGAAGGTCTCCCTGCAATAATAGTCTCTGACAACGGCCCTCAGCTCGCATCACAAGAATTTCACTCCTTTTGTGAACGCAATGGAATTCAGCATCTAACCAGTGCACCGTTTCACCTGCAGTCAAACAGCGCTGACTGCAGTGATAGACCGAAAGCCAATAGTAAGCAGGCGTCGCACATCCTGGAGGGAGTAAACGAAGATGCGTGCCCCCTACAAACGGCTATATCTAGGTGACATATGCCTGGGAGCATAGCAGTTACTATTCAGGAATACAGCAGTTACTAGTGAGAACTCTTGACAGTTACTAGGCAGTTACTAAGCAGCTATGAAGTCTGAACGCGGCTACGAACTTAGCAGTAACTAGGTCTCAGCGCAGCTAGTATCATACAGATGACGCTGCGAGAAAAGAGAAGAAACAAACGTTTTTTAAAGATGAGTATTGTATATTTCAGTCAATAAATATATTGTAATACTAACTATATCAATGTTTTAGATGTCAAAGGGATCCTTCACCAATACCTTTATTGACAACCAGATTTGGACGAGTAAACAACAAAAACGCAACACAAGGTTCTCAAACATACAGTTTTGTTTAGGTATCACTTTCCAAAACTCAATTAATTAACTGCAAAGTTGAAGATTTTAGAAAAAGATCAAAAATGCGGTATTTTTACCTTATTTTGCAAAAAACTATGTTCTATAAACATTCCAAACTGGGCTACCTAGAAAGACCATTATTTTCACAGTATAAAAAAGTGTATTTGATCATCCACCGCGGGCTAACATTGCTAGATAATTTGAATCAAAGTTGAACGCGTAAATCACAGTATGAAAAAAGTGTTAAACTTTGGATTGTTATATCTGCAAAACTAAATGCATGCTGAACATGAAACTTTGTACTTAATAAGTTGGCAGCACAGGGATGTGGCATAAAAAATGTCAGCCTCATACTATTGTACAAAATTGTCATAAACATAATGATTTTTGTGAGGAGGTGAAAATAGGGTGTATTCAACATTTCTTTTACAAATAAAGAAAGGGGGGGGGGGCAAATAACAATCTTGCGTTGGGGGCCAAAGAGCCTAGATCCGTACCTGCATGCAGATATCTTACCTAAATCATTTTGAGCTAATGGTGACTTCACTAACCGATAAACGAGAGCATTAACCACAAACAATCTAAGAGAGGTGCTCACATCTAAATCATTTATAAAAATTTGGAACAGTAGGGGCTCTATAAACTTCCCTGGGGAATGCCAGGAATCATTTCTGTTTTACTCAATGACTTTCCATCAGTTACTATGTACTGGGTGCATTCTGTCAGGAAATAGCAAATCCAGTCACACAACTGTGGTGTAATTACATAAGAATACAATAAGATTAAGAAACACTTGTGAGGTACACTGTCAATAGCCTTCTGGAAATCGAAAGAAAAGGAATCAATTTTAGATCCCTTCTCGATAGGGAAACATGTAGCAGTGAACTCTATTGCCGTAAACTTCAAATTTTCAGTGGGTGTGAAATCTTAATTATCGTTATAAGTAATAGTGCAATTAGAATACATACATGTAACATTCCATGTATGTGTAGTGTTGTACGCAATATGATCTGTAATTAAGGTTCAATGTATTACATTAGCTAAACTAAGTATATCAACTTCTAGTATATAGTCCTGTCCATAGTGAGTAGGTCACAGATGATTCTCGAGAAATAAAATATTTTTCCAGAAATAGTTAATGCAAATGTGGTTTACTCCATAATATTTGAAGTCGTCATAATTGTTTGAACAATACCCCTTGAATGTTTCTAAACAATAATTATCTCCAGTGCGGCTCTGACAACTACATCTTCACTTGGCTGTGTCTTGGAGCAGAGTGACTAGGTTTCCAACCAATTTCATAGTGAGGGAGTGGAGGAGAGGGGTGAGAGGTTGTGTTACAGACATCTAGTAGTAACAAATTTAAGTTTTTCTTGTCATAAAATATTGTGTGTTATTACCAACAGGCAATAGCATTTGAGGAAAATTCAAAACTCAAATTTCCGGCAAATGCCTTCTTGGATTAAATCATAGGGGGAGGGAAAGGAAGGGGGTGTGGTCATGTTTTTCCCAGGTGGCCATTTAGTTCTGGAACCAAAAGCGATGTCATCTTGGATGATGTCATTGCAATGCTGCCACATTGAAGCCCAGTTGGCCGAAGAGGAGGAGGACATGTGGTAACACTGTACTGTTCCAGAACCCCCAATCTACCATAACTACCACCACATGTAAACCTATGCACCAATTCGACCTTTCATTGCTGCGTCACTGTGGCCTATTCGGTGCAGGTGTTCTTTAGTAGGTATTAAATTGTTAATCACTTTGAACCAAGAGGATGCTATTTTCATAGGGTGAACTAGGAGACTGATATTGGCCCATACAACTTTCCTGCAAGAGTCTGGTGATGAGAATTCAAAAAGGATGGGATCAAGCAAAAATTGTTTCTGGATAACTTGTTGGCTCCCAGATAGCTCACAGCAATATAAAATTCTCCAAGGTTGGGTAATTTGAAATGGATTTGATCTACGTAAACAGGTGAAACTAAGCTCACTGGCTGTACTAGAGTGTGATTGAAGAAGCACTGCCTTATATTTTATTCTGAGTCTTCATTCTCTTTGACAAATGAATGAAATAAATGCCAATTACATTATCAGTCTGATATTTCACACATCTAATTTCGAGATTTTCTGTTGCAGTACTCAACACAGTTGTGATTAGAAATCCACTATATTAACAAAAATGAATAATGAACTTAGAATGGTTTCTCATTGTGTTGTGAACAGAGACAACCTCACAACTGAAGCAGACACATTGGTAAATAGTGTCAGTAGTCGGGCTCGGTGGTCTTGGTGTAAAGTGCTCGACTGGAAACCAAAGGGTTGCAGGTTCAAAACCCGGTCGGACTTCGGATTTTTTCAGTCTGCACTTTAGCCCATCCTTCACCTCTCAGCGATGTGAGGAGATGCCAGAAACGACACGTGGTTCAGATTCCACATTAAGCTGTAGGTCCCCTTTCCCCGTTGGATAACTGGGGTAGGCTAGGGACACGCAAGTCGCCGAAGTGGCGTCCAATTGAAAGACTTGCACCAGGCCAATGAGCCACACGACATTATTATTATTATAGTGTCAGTAGCACACAGGTAGCATGTGGCATGCCACGTGACTCAGTTGAGCGGCACCTTTCCTGTAGGTGCCGGCGCTGCCCCAATAGACTGCTGAAGTAGTGGGATGGGCAGAGGGAGTGTTTGGTGCTACGTCGCACTCCTCGCCACACCCTGCCTTACGTCTTTTGTACCACACGAGGAGTTTCGTTTGGTATTTGTCGCAGTGAATTGGTGTCGCAGTTTTTTCAAGGTACCCTCCGCTGTGCACCATACACAAGTTAGGGGAGTATAAACCTCTTCTCCATGTAAAGACATATAAATGTGCCAACTTCCATTGTCAAAGTCTGTTGTTGTAATGTACCCTACATCTTGCACCATACAAAAATTTACTTAGAAAGTGGTCTTCCTCTTATTTTGTAGGTCAAGGGTGTGCAATTTCATCAAATACGGAAGAAAACTTCAGATTTTGCTGAATTTTGTAGGTAAAGTACACTCTGCCATGCACCATACAAAATTTTATACAGACAGTAACCTTCCTCGTTTTGCAGTTTAAGTGTGAAAAATGTCATGAAGATTGGAACAAACTGTAGATTTGTACACAATACAAACATACAAACACTTGGTCTCTGTATGTTATACGTAAAAATAAGGAAGAAGGAAATGTTTATGTCGTCATTCTAAATTATTTACAGTCCTCCTTGCAACTGGAATTAAATGAACACAATCCAAACATAATGTATGAAATCTGGTGAGTATAAGCTTTTGGCTACAGACCCAACTGAAATCACTTGGTACCTGGCGATACCTGCCCTTGCAGATATCTGGCCATGCCTTCTCTGCTCAGCCACAAGTACTGGTGCGGGCAGGCAGCCTATCCAGTTTGGCCGTGTTTGATCTGTCATGCATTTTGTGCTAGGTGACTTGGTCAAGCAAGACTAATACAATTAATAATACTTCTGCTTAGCGGTGAGACACTATGCACTCAGTTCAAAAGTAGTTACATCAATGACCTTATGTTGTACCTGCATAACTTGCTCACATGTGTGATACACTGCTAAGAATTTCCTGGTTTTCATTTATTTAAGGTGTATTGAAATAACAGGATGAAGGCCAGAGGGACATAAGTGTTTTGTTCAGAAGTAATTTTAATTTTCTCATGTAGGAAAATCATGGCTCAGACTCAATCTCGTGCATCTCCTGTAAATATAGATAAGCTGTTAGCGTGACCCAATCACACAAGTTAATTACAAATCCTGAACGTACTGCCATAGTATTTTTTATTACTACGAGTATTCGTCAACAAGTTGTGTGAGAGATTTCTGACAACAGTTTTTTTTTTTTCCTTTCTTTCCCAACTGCAAACCAACAAAAATCATTTAGAGCAGTTTATGCGCGATAATCTCCTTGACGTTAGGTTTCCATCCAGCGTCAACATAAATTATTGTAGACATCGATTAATGTCCATTAATATGTAGGCTACATATTTCTTTCAGGCTTACTTTTTACTATATTTACATGATGTCAGACAAGCACACTAACAATGAGAAGCCTGTGCTGGCTGCAGTCATTCACAAAAAAGAAGCGCTTAACCCAAGTCTAACACTGCCCCTGACCGAGTTGAGCCTTCCACCATGCTCTGTCACAATAGTCAGACTCAATCAAACCTAGACTTGCTTAAGCCTCGTATGCTCAGCAGCGGTATTCATGCAAGCAGCCTATCTACTTAGGCTATGCTCGACTCATCACGCATTTCATGCTCACTTACTCGGGCATGCAGTACTTAGTAATAACTCCATTGGTGACTGCGTCTAAGTTGGGTACAACAACTACAAATGCAGAAGATGGAACTCATTATCCATTCAGAGCATTGGTTGAAGTAATGATGTACACTCTTTGACTCAACATAAAACATGACAGACACAGGTCACCACTGAGCCTAAGTAACACGGGACAAAACCCTGGCCACAGTGATATACTCTATCTGGCTACAGGCACACTATACCAACAATGTAGGTTGCCACACTTCCCATAGGAAGTCCTGTCTCTAATTAGAGATAACAATGTCGGTGGTAAAGCGGTAAAGTTCATACTCTTAAAAATACAAGGCCTTCCAATCAAAACCACTTGCACAAAAATTTTTCTACCACCTTTACTCTGAATGCTCAAGCCATGTGTGTAATGACAGCACATCAGCAATATATTTCAAAGTGAGATATACTGATAATAACCATTTGGTGCAGTAACATTTCTCGGCAAACTGCCACTTCCTTTGGTCATCACATGCACCACACTCTCTGCAATCCATTTACTGACAGCCAACAGCAACGGCGGCACTGTAGTACCTCACTCTTTGCTCATAGGGGCTGCTAATGCTCATCACCCTGAATATGTAAAATGTTTTAGTGCAGTTGAGTGATGATCCACTAAAATGTCTATGATGATCCACTAAAATGTCTATAATTTCTATGCTGCAAAGCTTAAAAAATAAAATTATGGATTAAGCCTAACTGTATGACTTAAGTATCAACAGCCTAAAGCCAGAATCTGAAAATTATCTCCCATCTGGGAGCCTGTTTCCATTGCTTATCACTACAGAGCACTCCCTAGCAAAGCAAAGAACCGGCAACTTCGTTGCACAAACTTGGCAACACTATGACAGTGCAGTTAGTTCCGCAAGTGGTTCTGAATGTTCTATAATCCTCCTGATGCGGCACTGAGGTAGAAATCTCAATTTTTGCTCTCAAGGGATTTGTTATCTTTCAAGAGGTGTTACGAGGCTCAGAAATGTATGTTCATAGAGAGAGAGAACCAATGGAAGCACTGTCTCTTTGCCTCTGTGGTTCTGCATGTGTTGTGTTGCAAGCATGATGTAAGTCATCAGTTCAAAACATAGAGGAGGACAGTGTGGCTGACCTTTGTAGATTTTATTTTTTTCAAATTTTAGCATGGTGCTACAAATTCTTATAAGGAATTTTTTTAACGGTATCCTAAGAATACCTTTACACATTAATTCTTCTCAGAAGCTCAAATCAGTAATTTGTGGTAATGTTTTTAGATATATGCTCCAAACGTCGAGCTGCTTCACCAAACAAACACCTCTGAAGAAATTCTAATTTACATCAATGGTGTATGTTTCATTAAAAATCATTAGCTACATGCCAGAGGGATACTTTCTGATTAACACAGTTGTGAAATCTCTGCTGAAGCAATTAGGCAACAGACAGAAAATGTGAGTGCATTGTTATAGAACAGCAGTTCCCAATCTTTCATGTGGTGGGACCCACAATCTTACTGGAAAAATTTTCATTACTATATTTTCTGACAGCATGACTATTAATATTATATTTAATAGCAAATTGGTCAGGGATTTTGTGATTGTGTTTTGTCTTGGTGTTAATGATAATTTCAACATCTCGACTGAAACTTGTTAGGTGCAAACTGTTTACAACACAAAGTTAGCCTTTTTTTAAAGAAAATACAAACTATAAAATGCACACTCACACACATAGTTGTGAATGCCATTAATTCCTTCACGGCTCTATTAGTAATTAGTGAATACTCTCCCTTCCCATTCGATATGGAAAAATGCAGTCTTAATCAACATGCCCATTTGAAGTAAATACAGAACAGAAATATAGTATAAAATAAAACAAACCACCACTACAAACAATGATACACACACTAAACAACAAGAAAATTAGGGACGATCTTGCAGACAGACAAAGAATAAATCATTTGCAGGTTACTCAAATGACATCTGCCGCAGGTGGTAGAGGACGAGACAGTCCCATATTTCAATTAAAACAAATGTGATGACTGTACTGTTCTCGTTCTAACCTGAATATGTTGGTTTCTTATTTAGAATGGATTTTGTATGTAACTTCTCAGATTGTAAAATTTTTCTCTTAAAATAATCTCTCATATTTTTTTCAGTCATTACAATATTTTTATTAGATACTTTAAAGTCATTCACCGACCCACCTCAATAGACCTCGCGAAACACTATGAGCTGTAACCCATTAGTAGGTCGCAACACACACATTTTGGGAACCATTGCTATAGAGCGTGCACTGAAAGCTATTTGCACAGCATATTGCCCACATTTATCATACTGAATCAAATAACGAAACTGAACAATGACATCACAGTCACTCACTGGCTTGTTGAAATAATATGAATTCATTATGATAAAAATTTAAGGACAACTTCTAAAAGAAAAGGAATGAGATATAAAGCATTAATAACAGAGGTAAGTAATGTAGTGAGGTATTTTGACTGTATCATGAATTATAAAATTAATTTTTCACTAATGTATTGTATATTAGTGTAATGAAAAACTCATTGCGCAAAAATGGGTGGTATGCCTCCTTTGTTACTGAGAGTGAAATACAAATTGTAGACTTTTTAATGGGTCACCACATAACGACAATATAGCATTTTACATATTCAGGGCAATGAGCAGTAGCAGGTGCTATTGGCAAAGAGTGAGGTACAGCACCACCATCGCTACTGCTGCCAGCTGCAGCAAATGGGCCGCAGAGTGTTATCGCACCAAATTGTTATTATCCGTATATTACACCTCAAAGTATATTGTTGATATGCTTTCATTACACATATGGCTTCAGCATTTAGAAGAAAGGTGGTAGAAAAATGTTGCTGCAGGTGGTTTTGATCGGCAGATCTCATATTTACAGAACATTCTCTTCACTGCTATACCACAGACATTGTCGTTCCATGTTATCTCTAGCTAGAGACAAGAGTTCCTGCAGGAAATGTGGCAGCCTACAGTGTTGCCAAAGTGTGCAGATAGCTGGACTTCTAGCATATCAGCAAGGCCAAGGGTTTGTCCAATCTCACAATCAGCACGGACTTAGACTCAGTGACGGCCAGTCGTAGGCTATGTTTTATGTCGAATAGTATACATTGCCATCAGTACTCAGCCTGATATATGCTATAAGGTCAATAACCTAAGACAGAACAACAGCCATAATTTTGTTCACTGGCAGGCAGTTAAGCAAATCCTTAGATACCTAAAAGCAACCAAAGACACTAACCCATATCAGTCTCACAGGTACTGATTGTGGTAATTCTGATGCTGATAGGAAGTTGTATACTGGCTATAATGTCACCTTGTGCAAATGAGAAATATTATGGTGTTCACACAAGCAAAGAAAAGTTGCTCTTCTCACTACTAAAGCCAAGTTGGTGAGTATTTCCAAAGCAGCAACGGAGGTGATTCACCTGTCAACATTGATGAAGGAGGTGGGTTTTAGTGAAATTGCTGATCATCATCTTGTTCAATGATAGTCTGCTGGAAACAAAGCAAATAACCTAATTTTTTCACTCAAAGATGTAGCATATTCATATAGAGTATCACTTAAGATGTCCAGCTCTACAGCATTACCCAGTTGAAACGGGAACATCAGTCAACAGAAAACATGGTGGCACACATACCTACTAAGGCTTTTCCTATGCCAAAGCATGAGAAATGTGTTGAAGGGCTTTGATTTTAATCCTAGAACAAAAAACTTGAGACTGAAATAATGTTTGGCAAGATAATTGAAACTTTAAACTGGAATTCAAAACTAGGAAAAGAAAGAAAATGAAAAATGGTAGTTAACATGGACAGGGGGAAAGGAATTAAAGCAAAAGGTGCCTGGTAGCATTTTGCACAGAGAACAGTTTAATCACTTGGTTTAAGAATCGTGGAAGATAGTTATGTATCTGGAAGAGAGCCGCAGGAACTCTGATGTATCAGTTTCATTTTATAATGTTATGTCCAAGACTCTGAAACTGGATTTTAAAATATAAGACTCTTCCAGGTGAAGTACAGTTGTGGTATCTGACAACAATTTTCAGATTAAAACTGAAGAGATTCCAAAAAGATAGAAAATTAAGGAAACAGTGCAGTGTCGTGTAGGAAATAAAATTGCCAGTGCAAAAAGCTGATATCGCAAAACTGCTTCAAGTTGAGAACACACTGAGTTAGACAACCCAGTCAAGAGTGTGGAGGCACAACACCTGAAAAAGATTCTAGGCACCAGAGCCAAGGGCCCGCTTTTACAAACAGTTGCACTGGTCATACTCGTTCAGTTGTGTACTGCTGTGTTTCAGTTGTTATACTATGTTCCTACTCAGGTCTGCATTCGCTGTAACCTTTCAATCAAAGAATCTGTGAAGTGCCGTATATTTTCCTTGTGCACTGAGCAGTAGACAAGTTCTAACATGGACTTTTTGGAAGTGACAGTCTGCTAAGCTTGTAGACAAATTTGTGTAACTTACTCAATTTGCGCAACTACAGTAGTACCACCAGTAATTCATTCATCTGCTTACAAGTGCAATAAACCATTCAACATTTGCTGTTCATGGTAAGAAACTGCTTGTGTTGCTATTGTGTACATTTAGTAACCCACAGTAATACAGCATTTCTTACTGCAAGCGTAGAGAACAAAATTAAGTGCAGCCTTTGTTAAATATAATAATGGACTAATCCATATCTGGTATTACTTGTGCTGCTCAAACAGATATGAACTGAGCTGTAGGTCGGAAAAAGGGATGAATTATGTATGACGAATTTCATTAACGAATAAATATACTAACTACTGCTCCTCAGTATATTTATTCCTTAATGAAATTTTTCATAAATAATATACCCCTTTTTCCAACCAACAGCTCAGTTCATACCTACAATACTAAGAACAAAAGCAATCTACAGAAGGACTTAAAAGCACTTACTTTAGTTCAAAAAGGGGTCCACTACTCAGGAACACACATTTTCAATAATTTACCAGCAACTATAAAACATTTAGCTATAAATAAAGATCAGTTTAAGAGGAGCCTGAATGACGTACTAGTGGCCAACTTCTTCTACTCCACTGACGAATTTTTGAATAGAATCAAATGATGTCTATCTCTGTATTCATGCTATTAGTAATATTATATTAGATTTTTTTTATGTTCCACATCCTCGAGAATCTCCTCAACCTGGATCTATGGAATGAACAACTAATATAATCCATCCCACTGTGTTCATTTTATACTATTAGAATCCATGTTTACACAACCCACACATAACTAAAAGTGGTGCTGATGCTGGTGGACAATTATTTCATATCCATATCTAATTATTTTTCTCTTTTCACAGAATAGTGCTGTGTGTCCACTAATGTTATTAATAGTTTCTAATTTCTTCTGTTTCAGACCCTACAATATTGTCCATGGAAAAATGGTGACTGACTGAAAATGACAAGTCTCTTTTACAGCAGTGATACTGTGTCTGTTTATTATTAAAAAAAAAAAAAATAATGCAATTATCTCTCTCTGACACAACCACCATACTTACCTCTTGCAGATTATTCAGTTACAGGGACAGAAAATTGATCAGTTGTTACAATCAGTCACCAAAATGCCAGAAGCTACAGCAGTGCCACAACAACTACAATCAGTCAAAGTTCAACAGGTGCCACAACTGAATCAGGCAGCATAATTCTGAGAGTTTGAGGACAATATGGAAGACTGATTTGACTACAGCTTACAGCGCATTTCAACACTATTTCATCACAAGCAATCAGTGCATTTTTATTTTCTATCCACGATAAGTGTTGTAGTTTATAGGTTGTTTGAAAAACTATTCACTTAAGTGAGCCCTGACAAAATTCTGTGTGGGAAACTATTAGTAAAACAATCAGAACACTTTGAATTACAAGTACAAGTGGCAGCAGCTAGGTACAATTTTCTTCAACATGAAACGGCAGTCTTGTAAAAATTACAAACAGGGGATGACAGAAGTTGTGTAATGTCTCAGTGTCAGTTAAGTGTTCTTATAGCCTAAGTTACAGTGAGATTATGCTCAGAGATGTAATTACACAGAATGTTTAGGGTGTACAATTTAGGTTTATATTTGAAAATATTCCAAAACGTGTCATCCTTTGTAGAATAGCATGGCAATATAGATGTTACAGAACTTAATATCTAAGCTCTGGCTATTTCTGTCAAAGAGAGTGAGCAATATTGGAGGGCAGCAACCTCTGCTCAAGTTAAGTTATAGCTTGAGATTACAGCTTCAGGACCACAAGTCATACTGACAGCATACAGCACCAGATGCCCAATAATGGAAATTGCACTGGCAATGTTTCTAAGCACATGAAGATGCACAGTGTTGTTCTGGAAGGCCAAGAGTTACATATACTGCAAACAGAGCCTCACACAAAGAGTATGCTGTAAGCAATTCAGCACTTGGCAATTTTCAAAGTCCAAACAGATTGCCATTAAAATGGAAGTTAATGTTGTTTCTGCTATGCCTGTGCACTTTATCTATTTGCAAGAACTAATGGTTGTCAGTCATCAATAGGCAAATAAAACTTTTTTTACATTTGCATGTGGAAAATAATAAGGGCAATTTCAATTAGACACTGGTGTACCAGTTACAATGCTGAATCGTGGAAAACACAAACTTTTAGGAAGCCCTCTGCTACATCAGCCACTTGCCAAATTTTCTGCATTCAATGGAGATGATATGTAGTCTGCCTGCTACTTTTCATGGTACCACAAAAAAGTGTTTTTCATGCCCTGTGCTCATATGAGAACACAAACATTTGTGTTATGGGTAGTTTTCACTTGTTTGACTTGCTTTCATGGAAATGTGTTACAAGTTAATTGAGCTGTGACTTTTGCAAGTGTAAATGCTTTGTGCATAAAGCACAGTTCTTTGTTTGATTTTTAATTTTTTTTAATTGTACTTGTTCCTTATGCATAACAGGGCAAAAGTACAGGATGACACAGAATAACAGAAATGTTTGAAATGAGTAGTGGCAGCATTGCGGGTTCATGACAGTGAGTAAACAGTTAACCATATCAGTAATCCGGGTCAGTGGAATGGCCAAAAGCATGTGTTAGCCATAGAATTTTTTTTTTCTAAAAAAACAATGACAGTTTGGTAGCAGCATAGAGGGCTTTTGATGTTTTTATAATTTAGGATTTCATGTTGCCATTCTGTCGAAACATGAGGCAAAAATGTTGGCTAGATAACTTTGAAGATATTGGATCTGCCCTCAAGAAGAAACGAACAGGACAAGCAAGAAGTGGGTGTTCTCCAGCAAACACTGATGTTGTATGCAAGCCTGTCTTGTGGAGCCCATGGCATTCAATTCATAAGCAAGCAGCACATTGGAATGTCCCAGGAGTGTGTTCACAGAATTCTTCCTCTTGATTTAAAATTTCATCCGTACAAACTAGGCGTAGCCTCTCCCTCTTAGATGTCAGAGACAGTGCACTATGAAGGAAACCAAACAGGAAATATAGTGAACAAACTGAAAATATTAATTTCAAATGCTTCCTCCAAAAATATTTTCTACACATCTGTTTACTTGTTGAGCTGCACTATGGTTCATAATACATGGTAACTTGATACATAGTCAATTGATAGATTGGACCTCCTATACAAAAATGTCAAATAAAATACTGGGGTGTTCAACCAATCTTTGGGCTAACAGAAGCTTTAATTTCACATGAGGCATAGCTACAATTTATTTGTCCTTCTCATTAACTAATTTTGTCATTTACTACTATTTCTGTCTAGTTATGTCATTGTTGAAGGAAGATTAATTACCCACTGACACAGAAGTCATGTTAGGCTCAGCATTAGCACTGATTGTAGAGAGATGTGAATGTAAATTAGGCGCTTTTTCCCTGAAGGAACCATTCAGAAATTTGTTGGAACTAGAGAAAGCCCAAAAACCTAAATAGTCTACAGCTGAAATACAGGGTGTCTGAAAAGTCTTTCCCTGATTACATAAATTGATAACTCAGGCTGGAAGTAAGATACAAATATGAAACTTGTGTCGAATTGTTTACAAACTATCAAAGTTTTTTTTCTGTTTTAGGTTCGCAGTACGTAAGTAGTGGATGAGGTGCAGTGCCCAAGAAGCCATGTTAACCAATCAGAAGAAGGCACACTGTGTCCAGTGGTACCATGAGACACGATCATCAACCACAGTGCAGACACACTTCCAGACAACATTTGGAAGGATCCACCTGATGTCAAGAGCATTAAAGCCTGGTATGAGAAGTTCAAGAACACAGGATCGGTTGCTGAGCTTCCGAGGTCTGGTCGACCAAGAACCTCAGCAGACAGGGTGGAAGCTGTGTTGCAGTCTTTTCTCCGAAGTCCGAAGAAATCGGTGTGCAGGGCTTCATGTGAATTACAGATGCCAAAAAGCTCTCTCCATGACACTTTACACAAACGTTTATTGTTTTGTGTGTACAAAGTGCAAATCGTGCCCAATGACAGTACATGTCAATATGACTTTGCAGTCAAAATGCCATCACATATTGAGGACGATGATGGTTATCTCAGACAAATTGCCTTTTCTGACGAAGCGACCTTTTTTGTCAGTGGAGTAGTGAATTGCCATAATGTGCACATTTGGGGTTCACAACCCCCTGGCAAGGTCATGGAGTGCACCAGAGGCAGTCCAAAGGTGAATGTTTGGTGCATGCTATTGCATGATCGAATTATCGGGCCATTCTTCTTCGCTGAGGCTACCATCACATCTGCAATGTATCTGGACATGTTGCAACTGCATGCTGTTCCTCAGCTGCTTCAGTATCACCCCGAAGTCTTGTTTGAGCATGACGGTGCACTGCCTCATTGGGGTTTGGACGTCCGTGCCTATCTCAATATGACCTTTCCTGGGTGATGGATTGGTCATGATGGACCAACGTTTTGGCCTCCACGCTCTTCTGACATAACCGCATTAGACTTCTTTTTATGGGGTTATGTCAAGGAAGAGGCCTAACGAACACGTGTACCAGATCTTGAAACCCTGCGGCAACGGATAATCTCAGTTGTTGAATCGAACTCTCCGGTGATGTTGGCTAATGTGTGGATGGAAATTGAATATCGCTTAGTTGTGCTACATGTTACTAAGGGTGCTCATGTGGAAGTTTACTGATGTGTGAAAAAAACTTTGATTGATTCTAAACAATTAGACACCAGTTTTATATCTGTATCTTACTTCTAGCCTGAGTTATCAATTTATGTAATCAGGGAAAGACTTTTCAGACACCCTGTAAATCATCTTGAGATTTCAGCTGTATGTCTTTAGCTTCATTTCTTAATTAGTTTCACCTCTAGTAAGCATCATTAGATGAGTGAAAGCTTCATACATAGTTTTCACTCTTCTGTTCATAGCATTTACTCCCACGATGATGCTTGCTAAAGGTGAAACTAGTTAAGAAAAAAAATGAAAATGTACAGATTAAGGCTCAAGAGGATATATTTTTAACAATGTTAAAGAAAGAAATAAAATTTGGATAGAACTGTGTAAAATACCACTCTTTCCCCTATCATTCATTTACCATAGAGTGAAAAATGTGCAACACAATCAGGGTATCAATGGGATCAGGTGGACAGATCATTTCTTAATTTAGAATGTTGAATATTAGGTGGAAGGGGGGCGGGGCGGGGGAGGAGGAACAATGAATATGAAAGATGCAGGAAAATAACCAGTACTGACCACTGCAATAAGTAATAGCATGTTGCTTCAAAACAGCACATATCTTAAAATGAACTCTAGAATTTTATTGTAAAAGACTACTTTTAGTAGCATCACAAACTAACTTCAAACTTTGATATCTTTTCTTTCTTTTTTACAAAAATGATAAAAAACAGAATATTCTTCAGGTAGTGTCTATATAGGTATGACTTTACATGAGAATAACATAAATGAACTAATTCTTTTGTTAAGCAATGATACAACCTCATAAATGTAAACATAGATGGTCAAGTAACACAGATGTCAGAGGAGCTAGAACTTTTTGAAAGACACTATATAATATAACAAGTAACTGAATTCCACACTCCCTCCTGGTAACACAAAGGAACCATTATCACCGTAATGCTGATGGTAAAAGCAAGGAAGATTAGAGTGTAATGTCCCATTGACATTGTGGTCATTAGAAATGGAGTGCATGCTCTAATGGCTTTCGTCAGGGATGGGGAAGGAAATCAGCTGTGCCCTTTGAAAGGAACCATCCCTGCATTTGCCTGGAGCAAAATAGGAAAATCACAGAAAACCAGTATCAGAATGGCCGGAGATAGGATTGAACTGCCATCCTCCCAAATGACAGTCCAGTGTGGTACCACTGTGCCACCTCACTCGGTACCAATAGTAGAACATTATGGTATGGACTCCATGAGATACTAAAAGTATTTGGGTGCCATCTTGATGAGCGAATACAGAGTGTACTTTGAGCTGAGTCCTAAAAGCAGGCATACCTTAATGAACAGTGTCATAGCTATGCTCAGCTGGACTGATTCCAGGTGACCTGAAGAGGCCATAAAAGAACTATCAATTTCTCAAGTTATCAACAAATTTACAATCCAGGAATGATGGGATGCTGCATCATATTTCTGAAGAGTTGTTGCACATTATTTAACTTAATGTTCCTGATTCATTCACCAGAGAGAAACTAACACAGGTGGTTCAGAAACCACATTTTGACTCATTGTAATGTGCTCCACTGCACAATTCCCTGTGGCAAGGCCACACACTGATGTATACTGCAGCTCATTAGTGCAGTAATTTTATTCTGCATGTCAAACATCTCATGGTAGTGTTCTTGAATCCACACAAATTTCTACATCCTGTGATGTACAGAGCAGAGGTGCACACACCAGGCAGTGCCTACAAGACCCTTTAGCAAGGTGATGGTTATGGACAAATTTAGAGGACTGGTATTTGACTGTAAGACAATTCTACTGCCACTACATATATTTTACATTAGAACCACAAAGATAAAGGAAATAATGACTTATGAAGAGGCTAACAACACAAGTTTAGCCCTCACTCTGTTTGTTTTTGGAAGAGGAAAGAAAATTACTAGTTCTGGTACAACATATTGTCTACCATTTTTGCAGTATATGTATATAGATGCAGATATATAACTGATCAATTGTTGTTGTTCAGCAGTGACTGGTGAAACTTGCACTACACACTAAGCTTTTAGCAACTGTGACAGTTGACTCTTGAAAATGACAGCTTTCCTAGAATGAGGTACATATAACAGACATACTCTTGACATAGTGGCATACACATGAACAACTCAATACAAGCATTACCACAGAGATGAAATAATCCATTCATGAAGCACCCAGAATCACATAACCAGCTTACCATAACTGTTATGTCAGTGGCCAATAGAAGGCTCAACAACATCTGTCACACGTGACAATACACAATTATATTTCTTGTAGTGAGGCGGTACTCTGTTATGAATACAGTAAATATTTATAATGCAACAGCTCCAAATCAACACAGAATGAATTTACGCAAAGAGACATACAGTGGTTTAAAAATAAACACTAAAAAATACACATATGTAAAGTGAACAGTAAGAAGAATAAAATATGAGCTGCCTTTCCCTTCACAATGGGAGGCAAGAAGATTGCGCAGCCCGAATAATTTAGAGCCCAAGAACAGTGCATTGAGCATGTGCAACTTCAAAAGTGTCAGTGTTCCAAACTCTAGCAATCTGTGGAGATTCAGCTTGGTGTTATATTGTCAAATAGAAGCAATATAATAGTTATGATACAAAATATGTTGAGATTCACTGCAATTTATCTCACTGTATCTTTTCTTTTGAAAATCATTATTTTAGCACCTAGAAGTAGTTGAAATACAACAACTCCACATCAGTAAAATTATTACGAGGGGCATTTCACATCTGTATCAACAGTGGAATGGATCGACTGACAGGTTACAAACATAAAGAATGTGTGTTCGAATTTAACTAGAGTCAATATTATTATTATTATTATTTCCCCACTCACTCCTATGATTTTTATCTATCACTTATCACTTCTTTCACATCTGGCAATCTTGTTGATGTAAAATAAATTGTCGAGTTGCACCATGGTTTGGAATCCATGTCAGATTGTAGGTTGGCATATTTTTCTAAGTCGTTACACACAATTTACACAGATGCTGACACATTTCTCTTAACTGAAAAGTATAGCACACCAGGTGGCGGTCAAAATAATTACAAGTAAATACATCCATTTTCAATAATTTCGCTATGACGATTTATCTGTTTGTTTAGAGGTTAGACTTACAAAACTGAATCTTTTGAAAGAAAAAAACTCTCTCTGCACAATTTATAGTGAATTAAGGTTTAAAATATTACCCACACAAGTAAAAAAAAAAAAAAAGACAAAGGTCTCTAGTCAGATCTGAACACTCAGCCTCTATATTCGTAAACATCAGCCTGTCCACTCCACCGTTGACACAAATGTGACACATTTATCGTTATATTTATTCTACCGACATGGAGATCTTTTACTTCAATAATTTCTATGTGCTCCAATAATGATTTCAAAAGAAAACATACAGTGAGTTAAATTGCAAAGAATCTCAATGTATAACATAACTTTTATATTGTATTGCTTCTATTTGCAATGTAAACACTAAGCTGAAGCTGTAAATACTGCTACAGTCGGAACACTGGCACTTCTGAATTTTGACATGTGCAATGCTCTGTTCTTGGAATCAGAGTTATTCATATGGGCAATTTTTTTGCCTCTCATTGTTCAGAGGCAGAGAGGGAAAGCATACAGACTTCAAAAAGCTATTTTTCTTAAAAAGGGCTGGCTTTGTTTCTGTATAACTGCAAGACACTTTGTATTTGCATGATATTACATGTTAACTCACCTTCACTACTCGGTTTTGAACCAGATATCCACTGAGTCATGCTTGGCCCAAAATACCGAAGAAATAAGAAAATCAATATAAACACAATGGCATATCTGCGATACCTGAAATCAAACACATTTATAATATAGAGCCTTGAAACAAAAGTTACACAAAAAACTTGCAATCTTTTAGAATTGTTAAAATATAATAATACATACGTCAAATTCACGTGAGCCAATGACCACAGTTTACGGAACCAATCGAAGGGAGTCGTCATGATTATTTTCTAGTTGATTCTTGCATTCCAAACGGCCAGCCTGATCCTCTATGAAAAAAATTAAAAATAAATAAATGAAAACAGGAAATAAGCTTACGCATAAAATATAGCCTATACATCATGTCAAATTCCAACAAGAATCTGATTTTACGGTAATCTATTACATCTGAAACGTCTGTAGCCACAGATTTAGTGGTATGATGATGCAGTGGATAGCCTACCAAGAACTGAACACAGACCAAGCATGAAAATAGGAAAATGTATGGGGAAAAAAAATGGAAACAGTTCGCTGTCCAAATGCTAGAGATGTAGAGAGTGAAGTTGATTACGTGTGAGAACTTTGAATATCCTAGTTCACACCCATGTATTTGTCGTTTTCATTTCTGTGAGAGGTCTACGAGGCATTTTGCCTGCACTCACTATTCATATTTACTTGTGACAGTAATATTTCTTACCACATTAATCATATTCTATAACTAGTGTACGGTATGACGTAATTGTTAATGATTCTTCTGGGTTGTATGGCCATCATCCATGAAACATTTCTCTTCCTGATGTTTTGTCCAGAGCTGTGCTGGAGATCCTCAGAGGTGATCCTGGTGGTAATGAGTCTTGCTGACTGACGAGCCACATGTCGGTGAGCGGCATAAATACTATTGAAAGTGGGCGTCGTCATACTATTTACTTTAAATAGTATTTATGCCGCTCACCGACATGTGGCTCGTCAGTCAGCAAGACTCATTACCACCAGGATCACCTCTGAGGATCTCCAGCACAGCTCTGGACAAAACATCAGGAAGAGAAATGTTTCATGGATGATGGCCATACAACCCAGAAGAATCATTAACAATTACGTCATACCGTACACTAGTTATAGAATATGATTAATGTGGTAAGAAATATTACTGTCACAAGTAAATATGAATAGTGAGTGCAGGCAAAATGCCTCGTAGACCTCTCACAGAAATGAAAACAACAAATACATGGGTGTGAACTAGGATATTCAAAGTTCTCACACGTAATCAACTTCACTCTCCAAAATTCCAGGGCATGTATTGGGCAAGGAGGCATATATCACTCTGCCACCAGGAGTACAAGTCACGTGCACTGATAAGTGATTCCCATCATGATGCACATACTGTCATAAATTTTATGTAAAATCAGACGTGTTTACTCATTTTCTGGTAGAGGATTTGTTGACTTATCATCTTGTCATTAAACACTTGCCCGCATTTGCTTTCAATGTTAATAGATTAATTCTGTAGCGTGGATGTTACACCTCAACACAGACATAATATTGAAAAAAGTGAACAGACATGTCAATGACTGGAAGGAAAGTTTATAATTTGTAAAAAACAAAAACTAAAAATATATTGCATGAAGGATTCTCTGTATTTGTGGAAAATTATCAAACTACGAAGAGAAGCATCAGTACAAGACTGAAAGAACAAAAAAAGTCTTTGCCGACTAGGGAAAACTGAAAAATCAGAAGCGGCTGAATATGTACTTCAATCATGAAATCACAAAGTGAAGTTTTCTGAAACTACAATTTTATCTACGGCGATGAGCTATTATCCTCATATCGATTGAGATGCAATTGAAAATTATGTAAGCATGGGGATAATTTTAACAGAAAGGAAGGAGCCATGAAACTTAAGTTACATATAGACTGTGGCTCTTCTGAATATGTAGATGAGTTTTTTTGTCTTTGACTGTGGTAATCGATAGTTAACCTATCATGCCAAAGTCAAACACCATGATCACATAACCATGACAACTCGTTTCTTATCACCCCCTATATGTTCAACATCTTGTGCTTGTGCCATTTCTATTTTACTTCTCTTTTCACAGTTCTGTATAACTTCTTCCTGTTGACCTCTGTCCAGTTTTTTGACTAGCTACCCACTGTGCCACCTTACCACTAAATCTGAGGGGGAGGGGGGGTGGGTGCTATGGGGAGTTTGGAGTTTCCCAATTGTTGTTATTACAGCCAAACAAATATTAGATCTATTCCAGGCTGCAAAATTTACATCACCACTTCTCCACTGGCGACCGAATATTGGCAGCTGGCAATATGGAATTAAATATATATTTTATCTTCTGAAACACTGGAACTAGGTTAAGAATTGTACAAGCCTGAAGAAGTAAGTGGTAATTATACTGATAAGGCAGGGCTAAATTTCCAGGTAGTTGATCAGTATTTTCCATTTCTAACACCCTTTATTAGTGCAAATAACAGATCTCATTGAATACCAGTTTTGTTTGATATCATGCCTAATGTACTTTCTACATACCCTTTAGGTTCATTTAAGGAGCTGTCAGCGGGTTCACACGTTTATGCAGTGCTGTCTATAAGTTGCATCTATCTGCTCAGAATTATTATTACTATTATTTATTTTATTTATTTATTTCCGGCACTTGAATTTGCCAGATTCGAGAATGCGCAGAGACGTTTGAGTTAAAGTGGGATTGCAGTCACATGATTCTTGTTTTTCTATGTGGCAGGTTCTAAAAAGTCTTGAAAGCTGTTGTAGTTCCACTGTTCAACTATTTCATATTTGTGTTTCATATCAGTTGTATGGCAACACCTTTACACATCAGCAGCTGATTCATCCTCAAAAATTCACCCAGAAATGGCACGAAAAACGTGAGAGTAGAGCAAGCACCAAATCCTAAAAAAGCGTTCAAAACTTTGCTGTAAATAGATACACTGGATGATTTGATCATAATATCTGTGAATGGATCTTCCATGTCTGAGTGTGACCCAAAAGGTGCCACAGGTGAATGGTTCCATCTCAGCAGAAAGACAACACTATATAAAAACTAAGAGCTAGACCGTTAGACTATGGTGCTGGTATGTATTTTTCTAGTAAACAATTTGCTATGGTATTATGTGTAAAGATATTCCTCAAACAGTGACAGTGGGGTGGAAGGTGAATTATTTCACATTCGCAGAAATGGGTTGTGGCGGCCGAAGTTGTTAGACTGGCCATGTGGCTTCATATGTGAAATTTCTCACCCTGCTCTATTCATATTAGTCTTCATGTTCATACCAGTAAACATTCTGAGTATTCAGAAGATTAAGAAGTCAACAATGCATATAATAACATTGCAATTTGCAGTGCAAATTATTAATTACTTCATTTTTGCTTAAAGTTAACCATTACAGCCTCATTTCCACTCAAATGCATGTTTTACCGACCTAGAAAGCAACTAGGTATTTGAAGATTATTTTGATATACTTGTACAAATTTAGATATTTATAATGCATATTAATCATTTACTTACTTTGGTACATTTATTATAACCACTTCCATGATGGTACCATTTTATTGATATGTTTTCATATCAGTTATGCAGAAATGCAAGACATTGGTAATTTCACAAATTTTATAATGCTTCACAGTGTGCTGAAGTGCCCTGTATCAGTGCAGCAGGAGTTAATATACTTCATACCCTCCTAGGCCAGTAATATTAGTTCCAAAAAGGGAGGCAATCAGTCTTCAAAAAATTAGTGTCATTCAGGAAATTGTTTCATTCACTGAAGTAGGCTTTTGGTATGAATAGTCTGGGTTTTTCTGAAACTAAACATTTAAACCAGTTTAAGTGCACAGAATATTACTTGGCCACTAGCTGCACATATAGTGCGGCAGGGGAGGGCAAGGGTACTGGTGGAGGGTCCTTAGCTGGTGGCTGAGAAAGGTCAGGAGAGGTGTAGTTTTACAGGGACTTTCCACTAGTTTTAGACACTAATAGTTCCAAATTGAATTCTAATATCATCCTGCTTCCTGCTCTCTGTTTAAATTACAAAAGAAAAACGGAAAAGAATTACATTGTTAGATCTACGTGTTCCCAGAGACATTTTCAAAATGGCAGTGTACAGACTACAGACTATAGCCTTGGTGCCAATTTTCATACGTTTATTATTGTTTTGTCATGAATAAAGATGCTTAATTGAATTAACAGTAATATTAAAATCTGTGTTACAGCAACACAGTAAAGTTGTTGTTGTTGCTTTTTCCCCCCCTCTCTCTTTTTTTCACTTAAAGTAAAAGAGGAAAGTTTCACTATGTAAATCTGTTTGTCTTAAATTTTTCAATATTACTTCTTTTCACACTTGGAGGCTGACAGTCCAAATAATTGTAATTCTTACATTTATTCTACATTTATATAACTGGTCGGATCTCTTGTTCCTTCTTCCAAAATTGCTTAATCTCTGTCACAATTTGCAACATCAATAATAGTGATGGCAGATGAAACACTGATGCATGGTTCATATACATAGCTTGCAAATTGTGGTTCCTGTTAGAACAGCATTTGTGACCTCTTATGCTGCATTTGCAGGACCTCTCAATGATTTTTAATGGTTCCACCAGAGCTGATTCTTTAGTACTGTGAACTTTCAAGAGGCCATATTTTCAATCCTTTAAACAGGCCATATTTTCAATCCTTTAAACCCTATTGAATTGGACCTGTTGTTGATGTTGTGGTCTTCAGTCCACAGACTGGTTTGATGCACCTCTCCATGCTATCCTGTCCTGTGCAAGCCTCTTCATCTGCGAATAAGAACGGCAACCTATATCCTTTTGAACCTGCTTACTGTATTCAACTCTTGGCCTCCCTCTATGATTATTTTACATCTTATTTAATTTTGCCATCAGAAGTTATTTTGCTACCGAAATAACAAGACTCATCTACTACTATTATTGTATCATTACCTAACCTAATTCCTTCAAAATAACATGATTTTCTGATACAACATTTCATTACCCTTGTTTTACTATTGTTAATGTTCATCTTATACCCTCCTATCAATACATTGTCCAATCCGTTTAATTGCTCTTCCAGGTCCTTTGCTGTCTCTGACAGAATTACTATGTCATCAGCAAACTGCAAAGTTTTTATATCTTCTCCATGAACTTTAATTCCTTCTCCAAAATTTTCCTTGCATTCCTTCATAGCTTGCTCAATATACAGATTGAACAATAATGGAAAAAGGCTACAACCTGTCTTACCCCCTTTCCAATCACTGCATCCCTTTCATGCCCTTCAACTCTAATAACTACTGTCTGGTTTTTGTACAAGTTGAATATAACTCTATGCTTCCTATATTTTTCCCCTGCTACCTTAAGAATTTGGAAGTGTGTGTTCCAGTCAACATTGCCAAAAGCTTTCTCCAGATCTTTGGGAAGGTGTTAATATTCATATAAACCTGAACCACTTAGAATGACCTGATTAGTGTTTCTTTCCTACTATAAATAATGTTGTTAGTGCTCTACGGTTGATATGTTCTTGTATGTACCCTCATCCACTTAGTAAAAATAATTGATTTCATAAAATGAGTATTTCATGACAAAACGTATTGTCACGCAATTGACTAATGCCAACATCACATGATTGGCAAAAATTATCGTGCGAGGCCACCGATATGGAAAGTAAAATTTAACCTGTAATGTCTCGTACACACTAACACTGTAGATTAACTGGAAAACAAAATACCAAGACAGTAAAAATATCTATTACTATTGCATAGGACCTCTTTATACACATATACATATACAGGATAAACATTACCTACAGAAGCAGCAGCAGTGTAGCGTGCTAATGTTGGCAACAAAATGTTCACTTCACAAGGATAATTAATTTACTGACCAGACAAGATAACACACAAGAACCTGTAAACCACAGAGCAGGGACAGCATAAATAATTATATGTGACTAGATTTCAAAGAACATTCAACAGACATTGCCAACATCAGCACATTATTTACTACTGCAGTAAGTAACATTTTACCCATATAAAAACAGAGTTAAACTATTAAAATTGCCACGAGAGGCCACGTATACCGATTGCCGGCGTGGCGCAGGGGATAGCGTCACGGACTTTGAGAGTACTCTTGATGCATAGGCTACCACTTTTTCAGCACCTTCCTGAACTTGTACAAGCACTGCACCAATCCCATAACCACTGGCGTCTGTGTGAAGTTCCGTTTCTGCATTCTCGTCGTACAAGACTAGCACTGGTGCGGAAGTTAGAGCCTCCTTAAGTGCCTGGAAAGCTCTTTCTTTCGTCTCATCCCAGTAAAATTTGGCGTCTCCCTGCAGAAGTTCTTGTAATGGACGTGCCTTGTTACAAAATCCTTTTATGAAACGTCGGTAGTATGAGCACAGTCCGAGAAAACTTCTCACATCACGAATGTGCTGAGGAATTGGAAATTCTGTGACTGCCCTTACTTTATCTGGATCAGGACTGACACCATCTCCGTTGACTAGGTGCCCCAAGATTTTTATCTCTTTGGCGACGAAGAGGCACTTCTTTGGGTTGAGGCGGAGACCTGCAGCCTGAACACACTTCAACACAGTTGACAGGCGACTCAGATGTTCTTCAAATGTTTTCGAGAAAACGACAATGTCATCTAAATAGCAAAGACACGTCGTCCACTTAAGGTGTCGAAGCAAGTTGTCCATCATGCGTTTGAATGTGGCTGGAGCATTACATAATCCAAATGGCATTACTTTAAATTCATAGAGGCCATCAGGTGTAATAAAAGCCGTCTTCTCCCTGTCAGCTTCATCAATCTCGATTTGCCAGTAACCTGTCTGCATGTCCATAGTTGAGAAGTATGTAGCTCCTTTCAAGCAGTCTCAGGTGTCATCAATACGCGGCAATGGGTAGACACCTTTCTTTGTGATTCTGTTCAGCCGCCGATAGTTGACACAGAATCGCCACGTGCCATCCTTCTTCTTTACTAGGACTACCGGAGATAACCAAGGACTCTCCGAAGGTTGAATAATGTCATCTCACAACATCTTCTCCACTTACTATCGAATTATCCGTCTTTCAGCTGGCGACACTCTATACGAACGCTGGCTAATTGGCGGATGATCCCCGTATTGATCCGGTGCTTTATCGTGGGCCGTTTCGTCTGACTTTTCCACTGCTGAGGTGTGAATGCACCCGAAAATTGGCGTAGTATACCTAACACCCGCTGGCGTTGTTCCTTGGTCAGTCCAGGCCCTATTGGCAGTTCCACATTTGTTTCCTCCAGTGTGTTGTCTGTACTAATAGCAGGGCATGGGTCTTCATTGATGACGTTGATCTCACCGTCCTGGATTGGTTCAGCTGTCCCGATACACTTTCCCTTGGGGATAAGTTGTGACTGTTCGTGACAATTTGTGATCCAAATCTCTCCTTGACCACCGGTAATGCTTATGATAGCCGCTGGTATGTAAATTTCTTTTGTGAGCCTGACAAACTTTTTACTGTCAACAAGCACTTCACAGTTTAATCGCCCATCTGTATTTGTGACAGCAACTCTTCTCATCGTCAACGGTGGGATCGTCACATTGTCAACGGCAAATAACTTCCCAGAAAATTCTGTATTATGTGTATCCGTTGGAACAACTTCTTCAATTTTCAGCTCAGATCTTCCACAGTCAATGATAGCTTGGGATGTCTGAAGGAAGTCCCATCCGAGGATGACATTGTGACTACATTCTGTTAACATGACAAATTCAAATGGCTGGGTCCTGTTGTTGATGGTTACTCTTGCGACACAAGTTCCTGCTGGCTGCACATACTTTCCAATCGCGACCTTCAAAACAGTTACCCCATTATCACAGAACATTGTCTTCTTTAGTGTGCGGCGGTAATTATCCGACAATACAGAGAAAGATGCTCCTGAGACGACAAGTGCCCGGACAGGTTGGCCATCGATTATGACGTCGATGAGATTTCCCGACATCTTAGTGACTGTCGTCCATGAAGGACTTTCATCTGCACCTCCGTAGATGGTCGCCTCGCTTAGTTTTCCTGGGTGCGGTGGCTAAGGGAGCGGCTGGTACCTCTGTACGGCGATGGTGAATGGCTGCGGCGTGTTGGGGAGCGACCTCGTCTAGGGTACGGCGATGGGCTTCTTCCCATAGGTCGACTGAACTCATCAGCAGCTGATTGCCTGGGATAGAACTGCTCTGATGGCTGACGTCTTGCAGCAAAATAATTGTCGAAAACTCGCCTTCTCTCTCTGCAGTAGCGTATGAATATGTCTAGGGCGCCCACAGTGGAAACAAAGTGGTGTGTTGGTTGTCTTCTCTCCTCCAGACGTCTGTTCTTCAGCGGGGCGTCATAGTTACCGGGGGAGTTGGTTGTGGTCGCGTCGGCCGGTTCATGGGCTGCCGTTTGGCGGCTGCAGTGTAAGTAATAGCAGTGCGATGCCATTCTTCACGTCAGGTGCAATTGACGGGGCAGGCAGGAGCTAATGTCTGAAATACCTCTTCCTCAGCGACGTCGGCTCCCTCGTGACTTACAGGGCTTACATCCATGGCCATAATCTGATGCTCACTCGGTCTAACAGTCCCGGTTGCCATAAATTCTTGTAATTCTTCTCTTAAAATTTGTAGTATGAGAGAAGCAAAGTCATGCTGGTCTTCCACAACGGCCATAGGGACTACATTGGGGAGTCTGTCATACTTCTTGCATCCAACCCTCCTTTGTTGCATCTCTTCAATAAGCTGGCACCACTTGATGAACTCTTCTGTCGTAGCAACGTCTTTTATCAGAAGAGCTTGGTACATATCTTCTGCAATACCCTTCAACAGGTGCGTGATTTTGTCCGCCTCAGTCATGTTCAGATTGATTATGGTACACAGGGCCAAAACATTCTGTATGTATTATTGTGTCTGCTCACCATGTCGTTGGGCCCCGTTCTTCAGTTGTTCTTCCGCCGAACGGATTTGACGCTGGCGGTCTCCTAATGTCTTCTTCAGTTCCTCCTGGAACGTCTCCCGGTCGTTCAACTTATCTTCGTTGTTCTCGAACCATTGCTGGGCTGTTCCGTCCAGATAGAAGTAAATGTTGTCCAAACACATCGTATGATCCCACCTGTTATACTTGGTGACTCGGTCGAACCCTTTCAGCCATTTGTTGGGATCCTGTCCAGCGTCTCCAGAGAACACCGACGGGTGTCTGATGTATAGATGGCTTACCACTGGTTTCGTTTCCATGGTTCTTCTGAGGATACGGATTTTTGGAAGGATGTACTCGGCATATCCCTTGTATTCCGGTTCCAGTCCGTGTAACCGACGGCTTTTACGTTGCCTAATCGGAGCCACGGTGATGCAGCTGTTGCACAGGATACCCGGCGCCTCCACCAAACAATGTCGCGTTGCAATGGAAGAAGGCTTGACTTCGAAGGCAACTGAACACAGCACTTATACTGAAAGCACGTTTATTACGAACTCGACATACACGCAGCACTGACTGCCTTTCGGGCAGAGTGCTCTGCTATTTATACACAGACAGAATTTACCAGAAATTAGAAGATCAGTTAACATAAGAAACAAGTAGAATTTACAAGTGAACATAAGAAAGATGTAGAACATTCTGGAATTGTTAATTACAAAGAAATACATTTTTGCCGAGGGCGGGATTGAACCGGCGACCTTCAGCACCACAGTCTGTGACGCTATCCCCTGCGCCACGCCGGCAATCGGTGTACGTGGCCTCTCGCGGCAATATACCTAATTCAGACAACATTAAGACATCAAGTTACAGTTAAGGGACCAGAATCTAAGCAAAGTTTCGCAGACATTTAAGGTGTAAAAGAGTATTGCAGGATTTAGTTTAGCTTCTCATTCCTGTAGAGCAGAAATGGGATATGGAGGAGTTGCCACATTCTTTAGGAATTGTCATAAATTTGGCAGTACTAAAGGACCTGATATGATCCATCTGCTTTGAGTGAGGACATACTACATCTACATACATACTCCGCAATTCACTGTAGGGTGCGTGGCGGAGGGTACACTGTACCACTACTAGGCATTTCCTTTCCTATTCCACTCCCAAATAGATCGAGGAAAAAAAGAATGCTCATATGCCTTCGTACAAGCCTTAATTTGTCTTATTTTGTCTTTGTGATCACCACGTGAAATGTAAGCAGGCAGCAGCAAGATCGTACTACACTCAGCTTCAAATTCCGGCCCTCTAAATTTCCTAGACTAGACAAAAGACAACCCACAGAAAACCTTCTGCAACACAAAATAAAACTTTTCATTGTGCACAAAGAAACTGAGTGTACCAAGTACCAGCTGGTAATTTTAATCTGTTCTCACACTATTTTGAAGCGCTATTGACCTATTTAACAACAGAAAAGAAATAATTAGTGGTGGCTGGTGATTTTACAGGCACTAAAGACCTTGTCTTGTGCCCACTATCCTTTATATAAACCAACCCATGATGATTTTAACATGACTTTCTTGAAAAATCCTCCAATAAGAAACTATTGCAGGCAGTAGCATTGTCATGCAATTTAATTCGTACTTTTAACTTTCCCACTACAATAGCTAAGGCTGTGTTTCTTCCAGTGCACGTTAATAGCAGCAGTTTTGCAGAGGATCAGCACTTCACTTGGCTAGCGGACAAGTTGAGCAAGGAGGATGATAAATTGTTTAATTTTCATTGATTGCCGACCAAATTCTTCAAAAAAAAAAAAAAAAAAAAAAAAAACTGTCACTGAAAATTTGCAGTTGTGTGTCAATGAAACAAAAACTATTTCAGCGTCTGTGCTTTTCGACAAGGGAGATGCTATCTTTAACCCTCTGGGTTTGCATTATCCACAACTAGAGTTCGGTAACTTTCACCCGCAAAGGCACTGTATGCATTCTATAGGATCTAAGCTGTTTTTCTTCATCCTGAACAAACTATTAAGGATTTCCCACGTAAATCTGCGATGCAAACCAGAATTATGAATGATCATTTAAAGCAGAATTTTAGGAATGTGTGTAATTAACACAAATACTACCATTTTTAAGCTAGCTTGAGATGAAGACTCGTTTATAGCATATTTCATTGACTAAATTGAACTATCAATTTTGTATTCACTCTCATTTTTACAGGAACGATCTCTTCAGCTTATCTATATAAAATTAAAAATATTGTAGTATTAGCTTAAAATAAAATTGTTATGCAATTTGGTTATGGTGATATTTATATTTTAATAGTATCACCACAACACAAACATTATTGAACAGTAACTTTCTTTTGGTGTAATAAATCACAACCTTCAAAAATTAAGTTGTAGACACTTGCAACCCACAAGCTATTAAAACATTTTCTGCGCAGCCCGCGAGCTGCTGAAGCAATTACTGTGAAGCTGGTGGCAGGGTAGCACAGTTGTCGGTACTGACAAAGGGTGTGCGGTTCTCCCACATGCACCTAACAGACCCACAAGCTGCCGTGTAAACAGATGCAACAGCAGTAGTGCAAATGGCCTGCAGCCACACCTATAAAGAGATCCCATGGTGCCTTCTGTGTGTTTCCCACTGGCTATAAACATAGTTTAAGGGCTCAAAGACAACTACTGATAATATCTTTATAGAAATATCTAATTACCAAAATTATATTATAAAACCAATAAGTAGTATTTCAGAACATGACATGCAGCTCCTTTTGCTAAATGTTAATACTGATAAAGATATGAAATCTATTAAATCTGATTTCAAGAGGGAAGTCAATAAGCCAAGATTTGATTGTTTTAAGAATCTTCTTGAAGTCAGGAGATGCCCACAGCATTAATGAGAAATATAACACTTTTATTAATAATGTCAAATTATTTGAAAACTGTTTCCCCATATTAACCCAGATTAAACCAAAGTCTGTAGGGAGTATACAGCATAAAGAAGCCAAGGAGTACTCAAGTAATAACAGTATCCTTAAGACACAAAGGAAACTATATATACCAGTCAGGATGAGCTTAGATGTAAATGCTTTACAACATTAAAAACATACTGCAAAATACTAAAGATGGTAATGTGGACATGAATGCAAATGCATTATAACAATAGTCATGTCAGATAGCAAAATAGACAATATTGCATACAGCGGAGGAGGAGACTGGTAGAATCAGAGGCAAAGGGGAGTATACAGCATTAGGAGTAAATGATACACAGTTAACAGATGTGCACAAGGTTGGTGAACTGAATAAGTATTTCATAACTGTTATTGAAAAGATGGGAATACTGGATTCAGTAGATGCAGCTGTATGCCCGACAGTACACACAAATACAGAAATATGAGTCCCATAACACCAGTTGAAGTAATGCACACTGTAAAACCCTTAAAATGAAATAATTCTAAGGGCTATAATAGTATATCAACAAAGTTCACTAAGCAGTGTGCAGAGTTTAGTGACATTTTAAGATATTTGTGTAACCAGTCTTTCATCAGTGGGACATTTGCTGAATGGTTGGAATGTACTGAAGTTAAGCCAATTCCACTTTTGCCTATATTCTCAGAAATTTTAGAAAATATACAGTAATACACAGCCATCGTATTAACCATCAGATTAAAAATGAAATAGAATCCATGTCAACTCCAATTTCAAATGGGTTCTGATATTGAAATGGCTATCTACACATATTGTGAACATGGGTTCACCTGAAGACGGGGATACTGCCCATCAGCTTTGACCCGTGAAATCATTGCAGCTCGGTAGTTTTGAGGTGTGTGTTTGTAGAAGGCATGAGTAATTGGGTCATCCCATGTCAATTCAACCAGTTTGAGAAAGTGTTCCAGCCCATAGTCTCAGATTTGCCTGAAATTTAGCACACTTCTGCTACAATGTGTGCAAGACTCACGTACAAAGTATTAGGTTCCCCTGACAATTAATTCCAGAATAATAGCTTGTGAAAGAAGGTGGTGCAACCCAGAAATTGCAGCGTGCCTTTGGCAATCTATCTTCACAGCCAACTTCAGAACTTAATAACTTTGGAACTATTCCACCAATCCAAGTGAAATTTTTACCACATAGTGACATTCTCCATGTGTCAAAACACCAACAATACATTTCTGAGGAGAAATAAAAAAAAATCAAAATGTCATTAAATACTTGTAATGTGTTAAAAGATACATATTGTAGGTGCCCATCATTCTAAATGTAATTCGCATAGGAAGGGGATAATATTTTGTTTTTTGTAAGCTTCATGTGGGCTAAACACAAACACAACACTTCGTGGTCACATCTGTCACACATATTGAGTTACATGCACAGGAAAATACAAAAAAATTGAAAACTCACCTGAAGAATGTGGATTTTCAAAGTATGGTAGCACAAAAGGGACAAGTCGTACCAACGCCAAACTTTATACACTACATAAGTAGTCCATAATTTAATATGCCTCAAAATTGCAATGTGTTATTGCAAGACATTTGTGTAGAACAAGAGTTGACAGAGATGTATTTGATTACATTTGTTTTAACAGGATTTAGCAAGTAATAGTGATGATGCAGCTAGCCTGTTTCTAATAAAGCTGCAGCAACTGTTTGGTAACTAAAATTTAGACAATGGAAGTTTTCATGGACATTATGAGTCATTGTTAGGCAGGAACAACAAAGGAAACAAGTTTGTAACAAAAGTAACCAATGCTATTAAGATTCTAGTTCAAACAGGTCAGTGCTGTTGTGGAAAGGCAGTATGGATGCAAAAGAGTGTTCTGGTGGTGCTTTTATTCAAACTAGTTACAGTTTTGGGAGAGCACTAGAATCTGAAAGTCATATAACATCATATGGAACTAAACGCGACACTTCGTACACGATATGGGTGAATTAAAACAAGATTTGTTGCTGTGTAGATCTGGGTTGCATCCTGTGGGCATTAGCCGTATAGTTCAAGGAAACATTAGTGTTTGTTATCATCATCATGAAAGTGTTTATG
Source organism: Locusta migratoria (assembly GCA_026315105.1). NCBI lineage: Eukaryota > Metazoa > Arthropoda > Insecta > Orthoptera > Acrididae > Locusta > Locusta migratoria. The sequence goes on from CM048755.1 coordinate 272,433,675, forward strand.
GATAAGTATTCTTTCCTACAAAGAAACTATTTCAACCCATTTTGAATCCATAAGAAGACAGTGAGGTCTAGCCTTCAAGAAGTTGATATAAAATCAGTATTGAAAGTGAATCAGTGCATTGGACTTACCATGAAACCAGGTCAGAAATTATGTACAAGGTGTGTCACACTGCTGAAAAAGTGTATTCTGATAATGTACATGACAGTGATGAAGAATATCATCCACATTCTATCACAGCAGATGAGCAATTAAGTACTTCAGTGACTGCTCTTGGTTTGTCACAAATGATGACACAAAGAGTTGGGAAAAGAGACAGGCCCAGCTATAGTAGAGGAAAAATACAAGAAGCTCAAACAGAATTAAACACAAAATAGCGAAGATACTAATGGTGGAAGAGGAACAACTATCTGCTCCACAGAAACAAAAATCATGCAAGAAATGCCCTGATTTGGCCAAATTGTACATGATTTGAAATAAAAAGTGTTGTATCGACACACCAGAAAAAGAAGCTATTCTTATCCTTTCACCTCCAAGTTGGTCTACTGAGCATACTGCAAAAGAATTCAGTGTTTCTACATATAAAGCAAGCTAGGAAAATAAAAGCAACCCTAGGAGTGCTCCCAGATCTTCGACAGGCTCAGGGTAAGCAATTCAGTTCAGAAATAAAGGCACTAGTGTCAATTTTATGAAAGTAATGACTACAACAGAATAATGACTGGAAAAAATAATGTTTCAGTAAGAATAGGATATTTATCTGTACAGATGCAAAAAAAGAATCTTGCTATGTGATATATCAGAACTATACGTAGAATTCCAGAAAAAGTATTGAAATGCTTAAGTGGGCTTATTGTTACTTATTTTATTTATTTATGTTTTATCTTTGGCCAAAATGGGTTGTTCCCGTAACAGCAAGAGGCGCACGCACACACTGTGTGTGTATGTGAAAACCATCAAAATGCTAACCTGATGTTTGCTGCTATAGAGGATTCTGGTCTGGATTACAGAAATGCAATGAAACTGCTAGTGTGACACATCAGTTCATATCAGTGCATGATGCAAATGTGCAGAAAGTGTCCTGGTAAGGCAAAACTAGCAGAGTACATGAATAATAAACTTTATGGTGAGCTCCTTATGGATGAGGAACTTATTTCTTATAAACGGTGGACACACATGGATCGCACGTACCTTGAAACAAAGCAAAATACAGTGGTAGATTTTGTTGAATTGTGTTGTGAAAAAATGGACAAATTGACCCCACACAGCTTAACAGCAACAGCATAATCTCCAGTTTTGTAAGGATAACTTAAAACAAGATGAAATTCTAGTAACCCTATACTTTTCTGAAAATTATGCATTTATAGTTCAAGGTGCTATTCAAGCATATCATTAGGAAAACACCCAAGCAACTCTCCAACCATTTGCAATTTACTGTAGTGATGAATCAGGTAATGTATCTACCATGAACTTGAGTGCTTTTAGTGACTGCTTAATTCATGATACCATTGCAGTTCACACCCACATACACACTGTCATGGCATATGTCAAGAACAAGTTCCCTCGTGTACATTCTGCAAAATATTTTAGTGATAGGAAAGCTAGCCAGTACAAAAACTGTAAAGACCTCGACAATTTACGTATTCATCACCATGACTTTCAGAGTCATGCAGAATGGAATTTTTTTCACAAGTCATGGTAAAAATGTATGTGAGGGTATTGGTAGTGCTACATTAAGCGCATGACATCACGAGCTAGTCTGCAGCATTCTACATAAAGCCACATTCGAACACCTCTTCAATTATTTATATGGGCACAGAAAAATATATCTGGTATACAATCTGTTGAAGAGTTGCTAAAAATCAGACAGGAACATGTTAAAACTGTTGCAGGCACATGGAGCCATCATCACTTTTCTCCAGTGGCTTCTTGACAATGTGCAGATGAGCAGACTGTCTGGTTATAATTATAGGTTCACACACAAAATATGTCTTCACAGTGTGTTTGACCCTGGATTCAGAGGCAAACGTGGCAACATAGAACCAGGGTGCTATTTTGTTGCTGTTCATGATGACAAATGGTACTTAGGACATGTTGCAGAGTGCTGTGAAGCAGGTGATGTATTAGTGAACTTCATGGCACCAGCAGGACCAGCAAGATCATTCCACTGGCCACATTTGACAGATATGTGTTGGATTCCTTTTGAACATACTCTTATGACAGTTCTAGTTCCTACTACAGCATCAGGAAGACAGTACAATTTGCCACTCAATTTACACAGCACAGTTGCTCCAAACACAATCGACTGGTTTTCAGCAGTTAAAGTGCATTAAACATTACTTATAGGCTGTGCTTATCTATATGTTGTAGCTTAGTGATTAAACAACAGGGGTAATAAGAAGAGGCAGTGTAAGATGATTTATTTATTTATTTTACTGTGGAGCCAGTGTCGCGTCATCAAATACATCTGTCAACTCTCATTATACACTAACGCCTTGCAATAACATGTTGAAATTTTGAGACATATTAACACTATGGTCTACTTAAGCAGTGTCTGCAAATTTTGCTTGGATACTTTTGTGATACCACACTTAGCAAATACATGTTTTCCAGGTGAGTTTTCAGTTTTTTGTATTTTCCTGTGCATGTAACTCAGTATGTGTGACAGATGTGGTCATGGTGTGTTTTTAGCCCACATGAAGATTACAAAAATTATTCCCTTTATGAATGAATTATATTTGAAATGATGGGCACCTACAATATATATCATTTTACAAATTACATTTTAATCACATTTTGAATTTTTCTATTTTCCCTCAGAAACATGTTATTGGTGTTTTTACACACGGAGTGTGTTCCCTGCAAGGATGTTACTATGTGATAAAAATTTCACTGGGATTGGTGGAATAGTTCCAAAGTTATTAAGCCCTGAAGTTGTCTCTGAAGATAGATTGCCAAAGGCGCGCTGCAATTTCGGGGTTGCACCACTTTCTTTCACAAGCTATTATTCTGGAACTAATTGTCAGGGGGACCTAATACTTTGTACATGAGTCTTCCACACATGGTAGAACTGGTGTGCAAAATGTCAGGCAAATCTAAAGCTATGAGCTGGAACCCTGGTTGAATTGACACAGAATGACCCAATTATGTGATGGCCGAGTTAAAGACGATAGTTTACAAACAGAACAGATTAATATTTTGTGTTTAAAAAGTGATTTGTAACTTCCCTCTGTGGTAAGGTATAGGTTAGGTCAGAGCATTTTTTTTCTTTCTTTTATTTTCTTTCACATCTGAGTGCCAAAGGGGCAAATTTTTAGACACAGACCTGTGATCAATGGTACATTCTGTTACCTGTAATTTACGAGGATAGCTACAGATTATTTATTATCTATAATACAGAAGTACTAAGATTTCCCGTATATGGGTTTCCAACATTTTGATGATGTCATGGGTAAAAACTGACTGGTGGTATCCCAGTCTTCAGTTATGCCGTGAAGATGTACCTACCTAACTAGACAATAAATTATAGACTGCTGGTATATTTTGTATTCTGTCAAAGGCATTTGACTGTGTAAATTACAATATCTTTTTAAGTTGTTTGTATGTTTGTATAGCTTATGGTACTTAACTACGGGGTCATCAGTCCCTAAACTTACAAACTACTTATGAACAGCTACAACTAAGGACGACACAAATATCCATGCCCGAGGGGGATTCGAACCCCCGACCGTAGTGGCCGTGCAGACCGTGACCGGAGCGCCTCAGTCCCCTCGGCCACCATCTTTTTAAGTAAATTAGATCTTATGGTGCAAGAGGAAATCCTGCAAAATTGTTTAAATCCTATATCTCTGACAGAAAGCAAAGTCTCAATAGGAAAGAGACATGTATTAAGCCACCAGGCATCATCCAACTGTGAACAAATAACATATGGTGTTCCCCAAGGTTCCATCATAGGGTCCTTATTCTTTCTTGTGTATATCACTGATATTCCATCAGTAACATTACAGGATGCAAAGTTTATTTTGTTTGAATATTTATTTGTCCAAAAATCTTTGCAGATTGTGGGACACAAACACACACAAATTTCAAAACAGTATTTTTAAACAAGTACACACAGGTTTTTTTCTCTTTTTTCATTAAGTACAGGGATAAAATATAACGACATTGTTGTTTCAGAAAATATAAGAATTTTAGAATTAGGTATGAAAGTTTGCAGTTCAAACACAGACCTAAACTACAAAAACAGTATTTTTCCAGCAAGTAAGTTACAGAGATAAAGTGATGAGCTCTGAGTCATGATATTTGTGGTTACATCCTTCCACTACTGTACACTTTCTTTGCAGAGATCATTCCTGCATTTTGATGTCTTAAATTTATTTTCAGACATGTGGTCCAAAAATTGAGCTACAGCGTAGAAGCAATGGTCAAGCAAAAAGGTTTTGAGTGAAACTTTCTGGCAGATTAAAATTGTGTGCTGGAACCGGGACTCGAAGCTGGGAACTTTGCCTTTCGCGGGCAAGCGCTCTACTGACTGAGCTATCCCGTCACGACTCACAATGCTGCCCCACAACTTTACTTCCACCGGTACCTCACCTCCTACTTTCCAAACTTCACAGAAGCTCTCCTGCAAACCTTGCAAGACTAGCACTCCTGGAAGAAAAGATATGGTGGTGACATGGCTTAGCCACAGCCTAAGGGATGTTTCCAGAATGAAACTTTCACTCTGCAGCGGATTGTGCGCTGATATGAAACATTCTGGCAGATTAAAATTCAATTTCAATTTGCCAGAAAGTTTCATATCAGCGCACACTCTGCTGCAGAGTGAAAGTTTCATTCTGGAAACAATCCTTAGGCTGTGGCTAAGGGAGTCAGTGAAGGTTTTCATGTTTTCGCTGCTGTAACTTCTTACTTTTAGTTGTACTGTGAGGGTAGGAGATTTGTTAGGCAGATGACTTGGGCACAGTGGTCACTGTAGCCTGTATCTTGAGGTTTGATAGTATGTTGGGTGCAAATTGTAAAGATCTGGTCCAAGGTTGATTTGTATCTTGTGGGGAATGTTACTGTGGATTTCAAACTGAATGAGCTTGTGAGGTTTAACAGCATTCCTTGAAATGGCCTGATGACAGGAAATCCACATTGAAGTCACCACAAAGGATTAGTGATTTTTTTTTGGTTTGGTGCAATTTGTTTAGAAGCACTTCAAGGTTCAAGAGGAAGACATGTATATTGCCAGTTGGGGAGCGGTAGAAGCATACAATTAATGACATTTGTTTCAGGAATTTCAATAGCAGTTATTTCACAATCCTGGTTATTTGTTAGATACTCAAACTGGTCAAAACTTTTGTATTTTATGAATTTTTTTTTTTTTTTTTTTACAAAAATGGCAGCACCACCACCTGTCTGACTTTTCCTGAAATAGCTGGAAACTAATGTGTAGCGAGGAATGCTAATTGTCCAAATTTTGTCTGATTTCAGCCAGTGTTCTGTAATACATACGACATTAATGTACCGGTATTTTAGATCTGTTGTTAATAGTAGTTCAATGTCAGTAAGTTAATGTGTTACTGACTGGACATTTTGGTGGAATACAGAAAAGTCTTTACTCTTACTTTCATGGCAGGGGCAGCATATTAGATTATTGCCTATGGTGCTGGTTGACACAAACATTGTAATAAATAGTAAATCAAGCATAGTCTTACAAAAGTCAGATAATGCAGTTTCTGTAGACATTAAAAATGATTCCAAGCCAATTTTCCACCACTAAACCTTGATTAATTTCTGTTTGCCACGTGAATTCTGTCATAAATAAGTGATATAAAAATAAAATAGCTCGTGTGCTATGCTTATTTTCATTCCATAATGTCATATGGGATTATTTTCTGTGGTAACTTGGCAAGTCACACTAAATTTATTTAATAACAAAAATGTACAACAAGAATTATGGCAGGTGCGAACTCAAGAATGTCCAGCAGAAAAGTCTTTAAGAAACTGGGGCTGCTAACTACTGTTTCTCAATACATTTATTCCTGAATTAAATTTGTCATTAAAAATACATCTGTTGAAACCAAGAGCCCAGTCCACGGATTCAATACTAGAAATAAGAATAACTTGCATATAGAATTAGAGCCACTTCCTTTGGTCCACTATTCAGCAGTACAAATTATTAACAATATGACGACAGCCATAGGAAACACATAATGAAGTTCAGTTTGAAAAGATTCTAAAGCTTTTCTTGATGGCCAACTCTTTGTATTCCAACAATGAATTTCTTAGCATGACTTTGTAACAAGTTTTTATGTACTGTTAAATGTAAAGATTTTTTGACGTATTCCACATCCACAGGGGCAATTTTATCTAAATTTTGTGGAAGGTAAACTAGAATATCTGTTATTGTTTTGTAAGTATTTACTGTGTAATATTGTTTCTGACATGTTCTGCATCCAAGATGATCTCCATACCCAGGATTATTTGGAATATGTACATCTAATCTAATCTTAAAAATTCCTCCATTTCATCTTAACACAATACTTGTAAGTCCTGAATGGAATATAAATTCTTATATCTGGTCTATTTCAACCCCTATTAGTACAGAAAATGTTCTTATGAGAAGTCTTAAAACTTACAGGTTTGCTTCTAGTGCATTATGAATTGTTGATCACAGCTGTGTGTTCTGCAGTTAAGCTCATACAATCTCCTCAGTCAATATCTTGGCTAAGGCCCACTGTTTACGACAGTTTTATTTCAATAATGCATATTCTTGTACATTCGGAAATATGTACATATTAAGAAAACACACTTGTTCTGCCTTTTAAAGTATTCAGATGATGTTTTCATCTATGAAATCATTATAGTATTAGCTTCATGTGGTTTTCACATTGTTCATCAGCAACACCAACACATATAAACAGTAAACAGATTTTTTTGCCGAAAAATTAACTTCAATTCTTCTTAAATATCATACAAGGAATGGAAAATAATACAATCCATGTAGTAAAGCAAATATAAGTCCTTCCATTTAATAAATTTCTTTCAAGATATTACATTTCTGTAGAAGGCTCCACGTCCCAGGAATATACGATAATAACAGAGGTAAGAAATAGTATCTTACTACATTCTTATTTATATATTTAACACGTTTGAAGTTCGAAGTATCTTTAATCGTACCGTATAGTTCAAACTGTGTATTTCTCAGGCTGGATCAACACTTAACACGAGTACGGGACCGAACAAAGGTTTAAAATCACAAGTACCTAATATGAAAAATGTGTGTGTGTAATTCTGGGAACACACTTATTCCAACTTCATACTGATACGAGTGCATCCGACGAAAATAAATAATTGATGTAAGCGCTCAACTCTTCCAAAGTTCCACTGTACAATAGCATCTACGAAACTGGGTTATGCTGAAGCTATAAACCATGTTAATACGGCCATAGCAAATTTTAATTTGCTGCACACCCCCCATGAAAACTTTAATCGCCGGGTTTTTAATTTAAGGCAGCGTCAAAAAGTTCCATTAACTTTTTACTAAGAATATGAATTTACTAGCATACCTTGCCAAATCTAAATGTCTCTCTGACGGTGACCCTTTGTTTACATTTGGCGTAAAGCAATCCACACAATTTGAGCCACACACATCAACCACAAATTTTGTCACACCGCTAATGTTTCAAAACAAACCAACAATTCCAAAGATATTGTCGGTATACTCAAAGGTTGAAAGTACGGAGATGAAGCAATACATCTCTGATCTGGCAACAATAGGCCCGAAAAACCAACAAGCAACAATGTATGCAGCAAACAATATAAATACCAATTCTGTGAGCATTGGGAGTGCAGAACGAGAAGTCTGTACGTTTTATCTACTGCAGCTACGTTACGTAGTTTTGAGGCAACACATTTAAGTCCATAGTGCTTCTGGCATTATAGTTTGGGATACTTAGTTAGTGCAAATAGATAACATTCTGAAGTACTGTAAAACATCTTTTCTAACGTTTTATGGCCAATATAACAACTATATTGCCGGAACAGAATAATGGTGCAGACAGAATCAGGATTCGTCGAGAAAAATGGTGTAGTTACAATGGTGATCCATGTCCATCTTTCATCAGAAGACAGCCAGTGCAGTGTCTATGGCGTTGAATTAGTGGTAAACACAGCAATGGACACCTTGCCAACAGTCCACCCTTCTGCAAACCATGTTGAATGATGTGCAGAAACAGTTATTGTTGTGCAACAATCACAGGGCCTACGGAGCCATGCCATGGATACACTGCCGCTCTTGTCGGAGGTATGAGTAAGTCCTTTCTTGGGCATGGGTGTGTGTGTTGTCCTTACCAGAAATACGTTTAAGTGATTTTGGTCCCTTAAGTTCACAAACATTTGAATAAATATAGTAAGACAGGACGAATGAGCTGTGATTTGGTGGATTGACACATCACTGTCACATTCACAATATACATACACTACATATGGTGTCACAACTATGTGGTGCTGTCAGTCCCCCCCCCCTGCATACACACACACACACACACACACACATCACAGTTGCTTGGTTATGTTCCACATAACTGCCAATATCTCTGAAGGTTGATGTACAATCGCTATAAACAAGTATTCTTCCCCAATCGAAACATTCTCAAGAGGTGGTTACTGTCTTCTATGAGGCATACTTCAGCTGCTTTCGGGAAACACAACCACAAAACAACAATTACAGCATGATTGTCTGTTCACTCTTTAAATGGCTCGTCTAGGTGGCACAACTAGTGACCCTGATGTGCGCCTGTTCTGAAGTGCTAATCACGCACATCTCTCACACAGTAAATTCTTTCTTTAGGGTGATATATTTTGGGTAGCAAGAACTGTATTTCAAGAAATTCATAGACGAACGCCCTAATGCACTGATCCATATCACCCATTTCAGATATCACCGTGTACAGAAAGTCAAAAAACTCTACATTGAACAGATAGCTGATTACAACATGTTTCTGGAATCAGACTTCCAGCGATCTCAGGTTATATCACTTTCACGTTTGCACACATTTAATATCTGTACAAATCTCTGACCAGACACTATGATCTAGTTGCAGAGATGTGGTATGTGCAGAAATTTCTATAAACAGACCAAAAAAACCAGCAGTAGCTGATTATAGGAGTGTCATTCAGAGGGTAGTACTCATTTGCACCATGTGAAGAGCTAGTGAATAGAGTAACCAATTGATAGGATCTAACACTCACAGTTGTTTGTCTGCTTCATATGTGCAATGTTGCATGTGGTTAACATTGTATTGTGACTATTAGTGTTTATAAAGTTTTTTTTTTAATAGGAAATTCTGCCATATGTGAAATTAGGGGTGTGATCTGGTTTCCCAGTGCAAGAAATATTCGAACAACTGATAATCATTGCCAACTGAAGTTGTATGGAGACACTGTTATGTACTAAACGTCTATTTGGCGCTCCAACTTGAGGAGAGAGAAAACTCATGGTGACAGGTGTTTGAGGTGTCCAATTGTGATTACTAATGGACTGCTGGTTTCAACTGACGAATTAGTGAAGAATTTGCAGGATGACTATGTAGAGATATAATGTAATGTATATTCTATTAATTAAAATTTATATTTTTGCTAATATTTCCTAGCTTTTATTTATATTCCCAAACCGGCACTGCTTTCCAGCCGACTCTCGTAGTATGAGAACTGGTCATACTATAGATTTCATCTTCTGGGACAGCATGTTTAACAATGCAGTATGATATTTTCACTATGCAGTGGAGAGTCAACTGATATGTAACTTCCTGCCAGAACGAAACTCTATACCGGTCCAGAATTCGAAACTAGGACCTTTCATGGCAAGCAATCTAGCGACCGAGCTATCCTGGCATGCTTCACAGTCCATCCTCAAAGCATTATATCCACCAGCACTTAATCTCCTACCTTCAATTCTTTACAGAAATACTGCAAACATTGCAGGACTATCACTCCTGGAAGAAAGGATATTGTGGTGATATGGCTTAACCACACAGCCTGGGGGATGTTTCCAGAATGATATACTCACTCTGCAGTGGAGTGTGCACTGATATGAAACTTCCTGAGAGATTAAAACTATGAGATGAACCAGGATTCGACCAAAGTAACTTTCCATTTCTCAAGTAAGTGCTCCACCTGTCATCCTCAATGTGCCAGTTTCCATGAAACCTACACACACATAAGAAAAATCACATTTATACTTTCTACTAAGACAAAAGATGAAAATAAAACATACTTCTCTCTTACTGCAGATGACAATGACAGAGTTTTCACCCATTTCCTGGTTCTCCTATTTTAATATTCTTGCCCACTTTCGTTGTTCTGTATTGGCTGTCCAGTCCAGCCAGTGTAAATTCCTCAGGTCCAGTTTATCGTTTTTATTATCCATTCTTATATTCATTATATAAACGAGAAACTCAAAATAAGATTAGCACAAATTGTCAAAGTATTGTACAGATTCCAGTACCTCCACATTGTATCGCTTTTTATTTGCATAAACACAGATTCTGACTGATAGAATACAAATTTACAACTGTTCATCAGTGATACATTGCTGAGACTTAGTGATGTAGAGGGCACTTTATTGCAAACTGAAATATTTTCTTCAATAATAAGCACATTGTTTTAGACAGTAATTTAAAGATTTACATATGAAAGTTTTGATAAAAATAATTATTACAGTAGTATGACACACTGATAAAAATTAAAAAATCTCCAGAAATAATACATTATTACAAATAAAATAATAAAATATAACTAAAACAATTAACAATTTGTTTTCATTGATTAAATTGAGATAAGTGATAATAATATCTTTTCAGTGAACAGAGCAAATTTATTGCCTTATATATTAACAGAATTCAGAAATATTATTGGACAGTTATAAAATTGAAAATGTTTACAGATATTCTTTCTTTAACTTTCATGATTAAACAGCAATTAATTTTGTTATTGATTCTGAACAGGAGTACACATTTTCTTTCATTATTTTAGCTCCATTCATTTATGATACAGGATAGTTTTATAGCATTTTGAAGTAAGCAATATGTACATAAAAACAATTGCAAATTATTAATAAATTAATGTTCCTATAAACGAATAGGCAATTAAATTTATTACATAGTCGTTTGGAATAACTACATTTGTAGAAAGAAATTAAGATGTCACGTTCAGTGTACAGTTAGGCGTTTTACAAAGGTCAATATAAGTACAAATGCTGCATATTTAGCACAATGCTGTGGAGATGGTTCCAAACCAATTGCCCCACAAATATTTTTTTATAAACAAAAGCATTCTGTGTTCATGAATTTTTTTAAGAAAATACATCTACACATGTCAACTATAATTACACAGTCACTAAGGAACAAACAAAAATCATGACAGATACTGTTCTAAACAGGGATTGAATTGTATTTGATATTAATTACAAAAATGAAGATGAAACAAAATAATTATTCTTCTTGCATTGGTAAATATGTTCTTGCATTATATCAACTTCTCTCACAGTTTGTTCTGGTAGTTTCTGCTCTCTGGCACACTAGTATTCACTTTGTGATTTAGTATTTATGTTGTTTACTCCTTACACTATAACTATGCAATCAAATATATTTTTTGCATTATTTTCTGTCTCACACTAGTGTAACACAGTATCATAAAAATATACTATAAACTTTTTGATGTATATAGAAAAAGATTAATTTGCCATTATTCCTATTTTAAAAATAAATGACCTATGATAATATTAATGCAGTAAGTATTTGCTAAATAACTCTTATCATATCAAGTAATATCTTGTCAAAACCTACATTTACCTTCACAATCCACTCCATCAATATCATAATATTTTAACTTAATTCTGGTATGAATAAGCAATGTTGAATAAATGCAATATCATTAATCATAAATATCTCCTAGTTCGCCCTTTGACTTTTACTCCTATAATGGGTAATTCTATGAAGTTCTTACTATGCTTCTATTTATCTCTCAAATATTCAATATTTCAATTAAGCAATTACCTTTGCAGTTTTCTGTTACAATGTGAATATAAGGACTCCCTTCAATAAACACATTATTTCCATTATTATTTTCTAACACTAAATCTCTTTCTATTTCTTCAAAATTACTATCATTTACTACGTCAGCTAAAATCTTATCAGGTTCCTACTAAATTGCATTAACAGGTAATTTAAAACACTCATATTAACAATGAAAATATCGTAAACCTTCCCACAAGATTGGATGTACTTCATCAGTTATCGAATCCACTACTTTTCCCTTCTGATCAATATTACTATAATATTTCCAAACAACTCTTAATAGTTCATCATTAAAAGCATTTGCTCCAGTTTTTTCACAGGCACAAGCAGCTCCTCCCTGACTGATGTACACTGATAGCACCTGTGATTAAAGTATTTCCCTACTACTACTACTCCCTATAACATTATTACTTCTTTTTTTTACAAAAATTATCTGTAATCACTATATAAATCATACCATCCAATTCATTAGTAAAAGTCAGTTCACTTCATATTTTGTCGTTAATACCTTCTAATATACAAATATTGACAGAGAAATCATTAGCATCATCACATGAACAACATTACTGTATTCAACATCATAAATCATAACATCAGAACTAACCACCCAGCATATGAATTTCAGGCACACCAGCAACACCCTTTGAAATCATAGCTTCACTCACACACTACATTACCCATATACAACAATTTATTTATAGAAATAGAATCAAAATCCACAAAAACTATAGTTTCACTCCCATTTCTGAGGACTTCAGTTGTCTAGCAACTGTGCAAGCAACAGCATTGGATTCCTCACATGATCCCACATTACAGGAGGGGAGTTAGGCGTTGACACCTGCCTCTGTCTAAGGCAGTGGATTCGTTGCATTTGACGCCTGGTGAAGAAGGTGTTACTATTACTGCTCAGAAAGAGTTGTTGACTGGTCCTATTGCATTTGTAGTTGCCATTTTTAATTTTAATGTAAAAACTACTATAGTTTTAGGAGGTTCTGGATAGTTAACAGTTGCTCTTGTGAAGACTGGTGGTGCTAAATTAGCGACCTGCATTCAATCCAGTATCCTCATCATATCTATATCCATACTCATTCCCATTGCTTCCAAAAACTCTGTATCAAAGCACATATTTCTGGCCTTATATGCAAATTTCACTGCTCACCCTGTTTATATTCAAAACATTTGTTTCATAAATTGTTGACTATACTATTTTAAATTGCTATTGTTTTTGCCCCAAACAGACTGGTCTCCAATGGGATACAAATCTGTTTTTCTGTTTATTTTCCCACTGTTCTGTCTTTACTTTTCAAATGCTTTCCTTTCTTCACCTCCATTCCCGTTTCCATTGCTAAAATCTTGACCCCTTGCTTACATCATTCAAATGTTGGTGCCTTCTTCCTTCATTTCTTAGATTGAAACTGTATGCAAAATTATCCCTTAATTATTCCTGATTGAAATTCGTGTTAATATTCTGATTCCACCAGTCCTGAAAGTTTATCCCATTGCCATTCATGTAACTGTTATCTCCATTTTTTCCTAACACCCTATCCAATTTTTCTGTATATTTTAAAATTTCCTCAACTGAATTATCAAGTCCATAAAGTAAATACCATGTACGATTCTAAGCAATCTTCTCTTTAAAGAGCACCAATCTTTGTCAGTTCACCACAAAACTCTTTCAGTTTCCCTGTTCTTCTCTGTAATATGGTCGATTCAAAAACTCACTTTTCTTTCTCTGTTGCTTTGATTTTGACCATTCTTTTTCAAAATGACAAAAATTTGTATCCGAAGTTCCACTTTGATTGGCCCAAGATAATGCTTCCCATCTAATAACTTCTTGAGAAACCCAATCTGTATCTTATCATTCATATTATTTATAAAATTCTCTCTGCACATATATATGAAACCTACAGGGTAGATTTTGGTATCACCTGGGAAAGACATAATGTTAAAAATATTCCACAGGTCATTGCAACCTACTTCAAATTTTTTAGTAACAAACTTTTCCTTTAAATCATTCACTCAGCTTGACATTACATTAAGTTGAACTTTTGTGCATTAGTATTATCATTTAAATTTTTTTACCTACTTCTCTATCTCATATAAATCTTATAATTGTACTGTTTATAATTTTTTTTAAACTGTGCTGCTACATTTTAATCTTGTATAAAAAATTATTGATCCAATACTTCCTTACATATTACTGTCCCTTTTATATTTTAAAGTTTCACCGTGTCCTTTTAATTTCTTCAAATATTTCTGCCTATATTGTGGCCAAATACTTGACAACAGAGTCTATACAGGTGTTCACTTGTAGCTATTTTTAATTATTTCACTTATAAAATTTTTAAAATCATTTTTAGTGGCTTTTAGCTCTGTAGGTACATTCAACAAACTTGTTATGATATCCTTTTTCATTGCTAAGCTCAGAAAATTGTTTAACCAAAACTGTCATTGTTTACAGCAATTTACCTCTTTATAACTGTTTGTTTCGTTAATCCTGCTGGTTAAAGTATATGTAATTTTTTTGTATTGTCTTCAAATAATCTGCATAATAGTGTCACTATTTGGGTGTTAGCTTCCATTATCTTGTCCTCAAATCCATGGTGAGTTACACCTACCGTTATATAGTTCCGGATGGATGGATGGATGGATATGATGTTATGGGCACACGACAGCTAGGTCTTTAGCGCCCGTACAAGAGAATTAGGCGATATGTATGACCTGATTAAAATGAAATGAACACAAATAGGGAACAGAAGAGAAAGTAGCCAAAGTAGCCAAACAATAAGGGGAAAGAAGCAGAGACCCAACCAAACATGGTAAGGTAGGAACAGATGGTGAGTGTCTAAGGTTTACAGACGTACTCAAAATGCCTTGCCAGAGGAGTGGTGAGCTCTCCATTCGTCAACGTGCTAAAATCTCCAGCCTAAAAGCTTAGGCCAGAGTCCGGAAAGTTCACAGAAATTGAAAACTTTTGTCACACTCGCCTCGTCATCAGCTAAAACAGAGGCCAGGAGACTACAAAGAGCCACCGCTGCCCTAGCAGCACGGTAGGAAATAAATTCCAATAAAATGTGGCGTACAGTGATTTGCACACCACAAGCATCGCAAATCGGAGGGTCCTCCCGACGGAGTAAATAGCCATGTGTCAAAGGACAATGCCCGATTCGGAGACATGTCAAGGCCACTTCATGATTCCTCAATGAATGACAGGATGTTCGCCACGGTCGGACAGTTGGCTTAATCAACCGCAGTTTATTGTTCGTCACTGCCTGCCACGTTCCTCCCACAAACGAAGGAACTTCCGGCGAACCACAGAGAGGATGTCCGGCAGGGGAACGGCACAATGTGTAATACCAGAACCGTCGCAAGCCTCCTTGGCAGCCCGAACAGCCATTTCGTTACCACTAATGCCGACATGTCCTGGTACCCAACAGAATGTCACTTGCTTCCCCCACTGCTGGAGAGTGTACATTCTGTTATGAATGAGCTGCACTATCTTCTAAGTTGGATACAAATTGCGTATGGATTGCAGCGCACTGAGAGAATCGGAGCACAGGAGAAACTTCATGCCACGAACCCGCTGCATATGCTCCAGCGTCCGCAGGATCGCATGGAGTTCTGCTGAGAAAACTGAGTATGCAGGAGGGAGGCGAATCCTGATGGTGGTGTTGGGGAACACTATGGAACATCCTATCGAGTCCCCCTGTTTGAACCCATCCGTGTACACCATGGTAACATCACGATGCTGATCTAAAATGTGAGAGAACAGAGATTGAAATATAAAATCGGAAGTAGAATACTTCTGATAATGTGTCAACTCTAAAAGTAATCTCGGCCGCTGGAGGAGCCACGGTGGATGTTTACTCCAACCTCGCTGCAAAACATTAAAACCAGACACATCCATATCCAAAAGACAATCTTGAGAACGTATCCCAAAAGGCCTCGTTGCCTGAAGCCTGGTATGAAAAAGCCGTTCCGCAGGAGGGTGGGCAACGAAAGCATGGGCTGGTGTATGTGGCGAGGACAAAGTCATATATGCCTGGCGTGCCACGAGGAACTGTCGCCACATGTGAAGTGGTGGCTCACCAGCCTCGACGCAGATACTTGGTATGGGACTCGTGCGGAATGCCCCAGTCGCGAGCCGAATCCCCTCATGATGCACCACGTCCAGCATCTTTAAATAAGAGGGTCTTGCTGACCCATACACGGTGCACCCATAGTCAAGGCGAGAACGCACAAATGCTCTATAAAATCGTAGCAGACAAGTTCTGTCGGCTCCCCACGAAGTGTGGCTAAGACACTTTAAAATACTTAGTGCCGTGAGGCACCGTCTCTTCAAATCTTTAAGATGTGGCAACCAGGTAAGTTTAGAGTCAAATGTCACACCCAGAAAACGCACAGTGTCTTTAAAATTCAGAACGGTGTCCCTCATCCGCAGTTCAGGTAAGTTAAAAATAGAACGAGAACGGTTAAAACAAACACACACAGACTTGTCTGTTGAAAACTTAAAACCGGTCTTCTGTGCCCATTCGTCGAGCCGCCGGAGAGTGAGCTGCAGCTGACGAGTAGTCGTTGCAAGGCTGGAAGAAGAACAGAAGACAGAGAAGTCATCAACAAATAGTGAACACTGGACAGGACTTTTCACAACACAAGTGATACTGTTAATGGCTATAGCAAACAACGTCACACTTAAAACACTACCCTGAGGGACACCGTTTTCCTGTTCGAAGCGGTCAGAGAGCACGCCACCGACTCGGTATCTAAAAAAACGAGGAGAAAGGAATGACCGAATAAAAATTGGAAGGCAACCGCGAAATCCCCATTCGTGAAGCTGCCTAAGTATAAGATGCCTCCAAGTAGTGTCGTAGGCCTTCTCGATATCAAAAAATACACCCAGAAGGTGATGACGGCGCAGGAAATCCTGTTGTATTGCCGCCTCCAGAGAGGCCAGGTTATCAAAGGTGGAACGATATCTCCTGAACCCACACTGGAAGCGACTAAGGAGCTGCCTGGATTCCAACATCCAGACAAGGCGGCTGTTGACCATTCGCTCCAGGGTCTTTCCAATGCAACTGGTGAGGGCAACACTACGTTAACTGCTGGGGCATGTGGAATCTTTACCGGGTTTTAAAAGGGGAATTAAAATAGCCTCTCTCCACAAGTCGGGAAAGTGTCCTGACATCCAAATGGCATTAAAAAGGGTAAGGAGGATAACTTTGTTTCTATCTGTAAGGTGCCGTAACATAGCATAATGGATCCCATCGTGACCAGGTGAAGTGTCTCGGGCTACACACAATGCAGAATCTAATTCCCACAGGGAGAAGGGGCGGTTGTACTCCTCAGTAATCACGGACCTGAAGTCCAGGGTGCCCCTCTCAGCAGCCACTCTGTGACGCCGGAATTCTGGATCCTGACTAGCAGTGGCAGTAACGGAAGCGAAGTAAGTAGCCATGGTCTGGGCAATGTCTGCTGGGTGTGTTTGTAAAGTTCCGTTACCCATTACAGCAGCTATGGGGCACCTTCCTCCTCTTCCAGAAATCCTCCTGATGGTCTCCCATACTTTCGTGCTGGTTGTAGAACGGTTAATGGAACTCAGGAACCGCTGCCATGACCTCCGTTTGCTCTCTCTAATAACCTGACGACACTTGGCCCTTGCAACCCGAAAAGCAGCGAGGTTCTCTGAAGTCGGACGACACTTGAACCGACGCAGAGCCGCCCGCCTGGTCCTGATGGCAGATCGGCATTCGTCATTCCACCACGGGACTGGCTGCCGTTTTCGACGTCCTGAAGACTGTGGAATGGATGCATCAGCGGCGGAGTGCATCACGGCAGTGATATGGTGCACCCATTCTGTGACATTGTCACGATGTTCAAAGTGGGCAAGTTGGCTGTAAAGTGCCCAATCCGCTCTACTGAGTATCCGTCGTGGCAGGTGTCTTTCAGGTTCGATTCCATATGGTTGGGAAATGGAGATTGGAAAGTGTTCGCTGCCATGGAGGTCATCGATCACGTCCCATTGTATAGTGTGGGCAAGGGATGGAGAGCAAAGAGTGAGGTCTATGGCAGATAATGACCCTGTCGCAGTACAAAAGTGTGTCGGCTTACCGGTGTTCAGTAAATGTGCGTTCGATGACAAGAGGAGCCGCTCAATGGCTCTACCCCTGGGGCAAGTAGTGACAGAACCCCAAAGCACATTATGTGCATTAAAGTCTCCACACAGAAGAAAAGGCTGGGGAAGCTGAGTAAGAAGGTCCTTGAGGTCCTCTTCATGAAGCGTATCATGAGGGGGCAGATAGAGGGGGCAAACAGTCAGTCGATGACGCACATATACAGATACTCTTACCGGTGTTCAGTAAATGTGCGTTCGATGACAAGAGGAGCCGCTCAATGGCTCTACCCCTGGGGCAAGTAGTGACAGAACCCCAAAGCACATTATGTGCATTAAAGTCTCCACACAGAAGAAAAGGCTGGGGAAGCTGAGTAAGAAGGTCCTTGAGGTCCTCTTCATGAAGCGTATCATGAGGGGGCAGATAGAGGGGGCAAACAGTCAGTCGATGACGCACATATACAGATACTGCGACTGCTTGGAGGCTTGTGGTGAGGGAGAGGGACTCTGAGTGGTAGGCTGTACAAACAAATATAGCCACTCCACCCCTAGCTCTCGCCCCACTTACGTCATCCTTCCTATGTAGAGTGTAACCACGTATCTCAGGGGAGTCTGAAGGCTTAAAATTTGTCTCCTGCAGACACATACACAGAGGTCGACCCTGAGATAAGAGACGAAGTTCCTCCACATGGGTCCTAAAGCCCTGCATATTCCATTGTAGTATGGGAGCCATTGCTTACGGAGGTTTCACCCTCACCTTCTCTCTCCGCCGAGGCGGCGAGACGCTATGGGGTAGAGGGTCCGACTTGGGGCGGTTTGGCTGCCCCAAACGCACATCAAGGTCCATTGGCTCAGACAGAGTGTCGGATGGCGCATCTGTTACATGTAAATGGACAGGCTCAAACAAAGTAACTTCTACTTTATCCTGTGACTGATGCTTCTCAACTGCTTTTTTTACCTTAGGTGGCTTCGGATGGGCGCCTGTTGCAGAGGTAGTGGCTGTGGTGGATTTCTGCACCACCTCTACTACTGGGGGGACCATCATCTCCACAGGAGGCGGATCAGTGCCTTTTTCCGAGATTTGGGGACCAACCGGACTGGAATCTCCAACGACTGCAGCAGCCGCCTGGCAGGTGCACTGGCAAGTGCAGGTGCTAGTACCAACACAAACAGATTCAGTTTGCGTGACAGCATCACATCTGACAATCGGCTTCTGGACAACAGAAGCGAAAGACGCGGCAAAGGCTGGTGGTTGCATGGCCTGGAAGATTTTCTTGGCCTCAGCATACGAGATGCGCTTCGTGGTCTTTATTTCCTGCACCTTTCTTTCCTCAAGGAAGACTTTGCAATTACGACTCCAGACGGGGTGATCCCCAGAGCAGTTTACACACGTGGCAGGTGGTGTACACTCTGCGCAGTCATGCGCCGGCTTGCCACATTTGCCACAGGTGGCCTCACCTTTGCACCCCAGGGTGGTATGCCCAAAGCGCTGGCATTTGAAGCAGCGCATTGGGTTGGGGACGTAAGGTCGAACATTCAAACGAAGAAAACCTGCTTTGACATGATCTGGAAGGTGGGGATTATTGAAGGTAAGGATGAATGAGTCCGATTTCACTAACTCACCATCCACCCTTTTCATAATATTTTGCACATCCAAAATACCCTCGTGTACCCACTCAGATTTCAGTTCTTCCAAAGGGATGTTTACTATATCTCTACAGGTCACTACACCTTTACTGTAGTTCAAGGTGTTATGCAACTCCGCCTCTATGGCATATTCTCCCAGGAATTTCGCCTGCTGCAGGTTAGTTGCCTGCTGGGAACTCGATGTTTCGATCAGTAATGTCCGATTTCGCAAACGTTTCACTGATTGTAAACTGCCAGCAATTCCCTCAAGGCCTTTTTGAATATAGAAGGGAGATACTCCCTCAAACGAGCCGTCCTTTCGTTTAACAACAATAAACACATTCTGCACAACAGCCTGTGTTCTGTTACTATTCCCAAAATATTTTTTCTTACTCCCCGAATCAGGAGGACTGGATATCCTAGCCCTCTTTTTGGATTGGGTCTTGGTACCCCCCAGCGGTACACCCATCCCACTGGAAGGTTTAAGGGACAAATTGGAATCGCTCATGTCGGTCCCACGAGCAGCTAGGGAAGTATGTGTCCGCCTAGACAGAGCCCCGCGTGCCTAGGTAAGCCTTATACAACTGAGGTGCGGCAGTATCCCAAGAGGTTGCTCGCTAGCGACTGTTCCTCTTCAACAGCCATGCATCCCATCAGCACGTAGCACACCTTGGGATTTAAGGGTTTTTTATAGAGGTTTGTACCATCCTCGCGACCCTGGTGGTCAAGCCAAGATCCCCATTCCCCAGTACACACAACGTTCCACCGCCGCGCCACACAGTGGTCGCTGAAGCATGCCCAGAGGTTACGGTGTCTAGAGGACTGGCGGCGCTTACCAGTCCCCAGCTCAGGACCCCGGGTTCGCCAAGCCCGTACTCAGCAAATTAATGCTGAGCCCCTGAGGGGGTTATATAGTTCCCTTGATGTCCTTGATCACCACTGTGTTCATTGTTTCCGTTTCCTACATTGATGTTTCCACCTCTATTCACCGCTTCACAACTCCCTACAAACTGTTCCTACTATTCGTTCACAGTATGATCTTGTTCATTACCAGTTTTCATTTCGACCAAACCTACAAATGCAGTGCAAAAATAAATTTTACACTTTCTACTGTTACAAATATGAAAATAAATCTTCTCACCTTTTACTGTCGATAACAATGATAAAGGTTCCGCCCATTTTCTGGTTCTGCTCTTTTACTATTGTTTCACAAATCTTTTGTTCCATATTAGTTGTCGAGTGGAGTAAATACACAGACATTCTGTAGAAGCCCTGTCAAACAACTGGGTATACTAGCTATAGCCTCTCAGTATATTGATTCCTTAGTGAAAATTGACACAAATAATATATCTGTTTTACAAACAGCTCAGTTCATACATACAGTTCTAGGAACTGTGTCAGTTTAATAAATGATGTCTATACACGACACTCAATATTTTAAGGAATTTTATCTCTTAAGGGGTTTTTTTTTACTAAGTTTTATCTAAAAATTCATCCAAAGTGTAGAAGGAGATGCCATTCAAAAATTCATTTAAGTTACTTTTAAATACTAGTTGCCTATCTGTCAGATTTATGGGTCAAAGTTAGATTTAACCTTGAATAGTGAATATCATCCTTTTTCCTAGTGTTATAGCTATGCACACTGCTATTACTTTTGAATTGGGTCAGATTGTTAATAACAAATTTCATAAGTGAATAAATATGTTCTGAAGCTACTGCAAAGATCCCTAGATCCTTAAATAAAGTCTGCATGGTGATCTTGGGTGGGCTCCAGTTAATGTTCTGCCTGACACAGTGGTCATACAACACAAGCAGTTTGCATTCTACACCTCCTTCAAGCGTAGTCTATTTTAATTGTTCGTTACAAATTTCAGAAGACATGAAACTATTTCAGCTGAACCCTTCCTTATGGTGGAGTCATCCCAAAAATTTACTGTGGTGTTTCCAGTACCAAAATCGTGAACTGTGAAATTTTACGACTACAGCTATCCCTGTTAGTACAGCATGCTATGTGACAGGGGCGGCTCCTGTATAGGTTTGCAGGTTTGCGCTACCTCCAGCAATAATAATATTGTTAAACATCGTTTGCTGTTTAGAAATTCTATGCAGGGGGAGAAGTAGCGCTCCATTTATCTCTTTTGAAACGCCCAGACTGCTACGCACCGACCACTTCCGAGTGGATCGAACTTCGCCGACAGCGGCTGGGTTTGCAGCCGGCCTGCAAACGCCGACTATGGTGTCTCAGGGGGTGTGTGGGTTGCGGGGGCAACGCTTGGCAACAGTGTTCCCCTATAGGCGCCTTGAGTGAATACACATCGCGGCTGAGCCGCCTTGTCACCCGCAGAAACAGAGTCCGAACTCTGCCGAAGACAACCATGGTCGTCCGCCCTTCGAACGAAGTGGGCTTTTCGCGCCTTCTTAACCAGTTCACGTGTAGCTTCAAGCGAAATAACTGTGCGTTGTGTTCGTTGTTTAGCGTCTTTTACAGTGAGTTTTGAGGCTCAAGTGAACAGGTTAAATAATGAATCAGGTAATTTCCTTGCTTTCTGAACGCTTCAATTTACGCAAGCTTGAATAGAAATTAGAAATTAAGAGGCTAGGTAGACCGATTTCCAGTTTGACAAATTCACAGACAGTTAAAACGAAAAGTCGTCAATTCAACATCAAATTTAACTCAGCACTGTACAGCAAGTATGAATGTGTGGCTGCGATGTGAAAAATGCCTTATTTTGTTTTCCTTGTTTATTATTTGGAGGAGAGTTTCCTGGACTAAACAAGGAGTCATTGACTTTTAACACCTTCACTATAAAACAAGGAAACACGAACCTTCTTTGGTCCATGTCAATAATGTTTTGAATCTGGCAAGTCTAGGCAATGTAAATATAGCCACTTGATTAGTCAGGGTACAGAACGTCCTTGCCATTACACAATCAAAAGGTTACAGATAATAGGTACACATTAAATGTAATAATTAATTGTATTCGTTCCTGTGGTTCTTCAGAACTTGCCATCAGAGGTCACGATGAGACTGAATCATCTTCCAATCCTGGCGTTTTTCGCCTTGATTAATTTTAGTGCAGATCAGGCCCGGTGGTCTTGGGGTGAAGTGCTCGACTGGAAACCGAAGGAACGCGGGTTCAAAACCCTGTCGGACCTCGGAATTTTTCAGTCTGCACTTTAACCCATCCTTCACCTCTCAACGACGTGAGGAGTCGCCGGAAACGACACGTGGTTCGGATTCCACGTTAAGCTTTAGGTCCCCTTTCCCCGGTTGGATAACTGGGGTAGGCTAGGGACACTCAAGTCGCCGAAGTGGCGTCCAATTGAAAGTCTTGCTCCAGGCCAATGAGCCACACGAAATTATTATATTATTATTATTAAATCGCATTTGGAAGAGGCAACAGTTTTTAAAGGCACCTCAAAAATATCCAGAATGAACTTCTCTGATGCATGCTTCAAGCCTGCCAAGAGGAAATCAGGAATGAAATGAAGGGTTTTATTTATTTTTTATTTAGTTTGGTTTGTTTCAGCACTCAGGCTGATGTTTTACATAAACTTATTGAAATACAACTACATTGATTTACTATTATGTGTATCAGCATTACAGGTTTATACATTATATTTAAACACATACAGTATTATAAATTTACACATTATATATCACAGGTTTCTCTGGTGTAGACCTATATATTTCTTCAGCGTTTTTTTTGAATAAAGCCAATGAGTGACAGTCTTTTAGTTCTTTTGGTAAACTGTTGTACTGGCTAATACCTTTGAAAAATATGCAGTTTTGACCAATTTTATTATTTTTACACTCCAAGTAGTAGTTGTTGCTACTTCTAGTATTATAGTTATGGACCTCTTTCACTAAAGTTAGTTTATTGCCTAAATAGTCTGGACACATTCCTAATTTAATCTTATGAATAAAAATCATTGCTTGTAGTGTGATGAATTGTTTGACAGACAACCAATTTAATGTTACCAACATATATTCTATTCTAGTGTACATATCACAATTCAATATTAATCTCATGCATCTGATTTGTAATATCTGTAGCCTACTCAGTGCCGAGTTTCTGGTTGTAATAGCTGACGGCACCAGCGATGTAGTCTGTGTTTTCCAGATGGTTATTATTAATTAGTAATGGAAGACTAGTTGAAAGATTTTGGGATTTTATAGTACAAAAAAGCATATGCCCAGAATTTGGCAACGCATATCATAGAACAGTTAAGTAACCAGTTAGAGAATTGTCCACACAAATCAATAGCCCATTAGTCATGAGTAATTCGTCATGTGAGGTGCAGGCTCTTGTGAAGCAAAAGTTTTCTAATGCTTCATACATTCACTGCTATGTCCACCAATTAAATCTTATTATGCTTAAAGTCACTTCTATTAATAAAGATATGGGATTATTTTTCGCCAAAATTCAGAGCTTTGCGGTTTTATATTCATCTACATCTATGATATCTTGGCTCAATAGCGTTTTTTCGCAATGCGTCAAGCTGCCATACTGGAGAGGTGGCAGCTGGTGAAAAAAGTGCACTACCATCTTTTCTGGTCACCAGCCGCCACTGCTATGTGACAATGTAAGACAAAGTAAAACCTGTTGTAGCTTAACACATAGAACATGTACATTGTTGTTCCTTTTAACCATTTCCATATGGAAAATAATTTCTTCGTCCATCTTTAGAAGTACTTATTCCAACTTTTAAGTTTTCATTGCAGTCTGTATGTGACAATGGGCAATTCAGATTATGTCAAGCAACATTTTCTGACATACATCTTTTGACTAGACTTTGTATTTGAAAGTAGCTTGTTTCTATGCAGTATCGTCTGTCTTACAACTCCTTCATCTAGCTATCACGCTTGTTTTGTCAAGTAATTGGACTGTTCGTAATTCATATTCTTCATAAAGCTTGAAATTAATTTCGAAGTTCATATTGTAGCATATCTTGCACAAACTTCTGCATAGCATACACGAGTCTGTATCATGGAAGCAATCAATATTATTAACTAATAGTCAAACGGATTATTGTATTTCACATTCTCTTTTAATGATATAGCTGTGCTTATATAGTGTATTATACTTGATTCGTCTATGATGACACTATAAACCCGCAATTCCTTTCATTCATGTCACATAGTTATATAAATGTAATATTTAAAATGGTACATACAACAGACGTTCTTAGAACCATGGAGGCTACAGACAACAGACACTGCTGTACATGAAACATATTCTAATGCAAGAGAAATGCACCGTTTTCATAAAACCCTAATTCCATTATTCCACTCACCTGTGTTGCTGGTTGTTTCCATGGGACTAGCTTTCTTTTCATGGTTTATGTTCCAGTCCAGCATCAGATAGCCTTTTCCTCTTAATATCCTGCCAATTACCAATTTTCCTTGTCTAACCACTTGCAATAGGTGTCACTACAGGCTGCCATTCTTCTAATAAACAGAATTCTTTGCACAGAGGCGCAATAACTTGACGTGTCTCATCGCCATTCAGAACTACCCTCATACACTATCAGGTTAAATACTACAGCAGGCGATATATATGGTTGTACACAATGTTATTCCATGTGATACTACAAAATATCAAAGTGTGATCTATAGCATTATTTGATGGCACATGTTTAGTCAACATATATTCCAAATCCCAGCTCCTCCACTCTGTAATGTTACCTATGGGGACATAAGGCAGCATCAGAATTTAAAATGTGTCTTGATATTTATCTTTTATTCCTTTTAAATTTAGAAAATGCACACTGAATGGGTAAGAACTACTTTTCTGTTACAGTGTTACGTTTTTCATATTTCTGCAAGGGTTTTCTGGCAAATCCTATCGACTGATATACTCTCTTCCCAATCTTCTATTTTATTTTTAAATAAATGTTCTCCAGTTCCAGAATTACTGCTATCAGTCACGAGGAAAAATAGTCAAGAAAAATCAGGTCTATAAAGAATACTGCTGTTAACTAAATGTTATTTAATGACATTAAAATAAAATATTTCTGACAATCATTATTCCAAATTCAAACTGAGTGCATTATGTACTTGCATTTTTACACATCTTCGATGTAAATCACATAACCCATTGTAAGACTTTAGTTCATTCTTATTTTTGGGTCGGGGTAATATTGTGATTCCATTCCAGACAAAAGTTGTGTTACCTTCACAATTCATTCCATCCCCATTATAATGTTTTGATTTAATTCTGGTATAATTGAGTATCCTTTACTAAATACATCATTAATAGTAATTTCCAAAAGTACTTGTGATTTAATTACTTTACTACTAAACGTCTACCACTGTACGAAACAAGAGCCTTCTTTTATCACTAAAATTAGTAAATGAGGTCCGTGTGAACTACCGGTTACTCCCTGCTACAAAGCCTTATTCCCTGGTCCAAACTGAGAACTGACTCGTTTCAAATTACTTCAATAACAGGAAGTTAATACTACAGTGGTCAATATACATTATTACACACAGAGATTAATAAGCAAGCCACCACAATTAAAGTTATCTTAGAAAGGTGGCTAAGAAAACATTCATGGCGCAATGGAATTTAGTCATAAGAAACATTGCATCTGAGCATGTTATCAGCACTTGTGAAGAACAATATTAAATAAAAGAGGGAAGGTGCTCTAAAACTACAATTTATAGGCAACATACAGATTATGCTGAACTTAAACAAGCAAACTGGGGAACCAATTTTGTTAATACAATAAAAATGCATCTCTTACATGGATTAATGTGGACAGTGCCCAGCCTAAATTATACATGATTTATAGCTACTGGAGAGAAGGATTCACAAACAACACTCATTCGCTCACACACACGCAATGCCGCAGTGAAACTCACCAAAATCAGTGTGCTGAGATGAGGCGGAAGCAGACGCTTACTATCATAGGCGAGATTCAGCAAGTCGGAGGTAGCACAAAACACAATATACAAAAACACTTGGAAGCTGGCTCTGGTCTGTCGTGCCTGTTTTAAGATAGTGCGCGTGTATAGCCACGTTAAATTACATCTGAATTGGACCGCGAGCAAACACGCTAACGTCGTTACATGAACGCACTCCACTGTAGGTGAAGTGGTTGAAAATTGGATTCTTAAGTTGCAGTCTGTCAGAAATCGATCTAGGTACTGGTTTTCTATGAGAAATGGCGTGAATTCAAGTGACTAGCTGCAAACTCTGGAAGTCGGAACTCGGACCCATGTAGTTCCGAAAAAGAAAGAAAATTAGCTACAGCATGCAACCCATAGAAATGCTTAGAGTTATATAAGGAAACGAATGAAATACAGTTACATGCGATAGGGGGCGATTACAGAGACAGATGAAGTCCAGTCTCCAAAACTCGTAAAAGTGAAATAATTACAAAGTCGGAAAAAGAAAATTAAGAATTACGACATGCAACACATAGAAATGTTTATAATTACATAGGGAAGCTATTGAAAGAGGTTGTACAAGGCTCAGAGAGAGTTACTGAGAAAGACAGAGTGCGTACTACAAGTTGGAGAAGAAACAGCAAAATTAAAATAGGCAGCGAGAGAAGACCGCGAAATATTAGTGGAAATCACTTGCCTGATGGGCATGGAACAAACAAGAGTGGAAGTTGAAGGCTTTGTTCCACGAACTAACCACATGGTACACATATCACTCACGGAAGGAAACAATGAGAAGATTTTTACATGCACTGTACAAAAATGAACATATCACCAATTAGTGACTGATGACCCCGCAGTTAAGTCCCATAAGCTATACAAACATTGGAACATCACCTATTAGAAATTGGGCCCCACAAAGCTAGAAAGTATTTACACAGAGTTCATTCACCGCCACATGATCACTAAAGGTTTTAACATACCAGGCCGTCATCAAACTGCAACTAGAATCACACACACCGTGTTTATCCAAGATCAGCAGTGGTGGGGACAGAGAGACTCGCCCTAGAGAAGGCTCATCGACTGGACTGTAAGCAAAGGGTGTGGAAACCTCTGTGGTAGCATGAGCAGCTATCGACTCTGAGCCAGAGAGAACGATGCAAAGCGGGCTACTCCTACCTAAATTCATAGATTCTCGCACCTACTTAAAAGTAAAACAACTGCACATTCTCACAGGGACAGTGGCGTAGCGGAGAAGCCGTACTTGTGCCACATTAATTAATATAATGATAAATTATTAACATAACAAAATAAGAAAAACCTATCAATATTAACTAATATTTAACACATGAAATAAACATGTTATTCCTAAAGCCTTGAAAAGAGTGAGGTTCAAGTTTTAAGAAAATGATAATCTAGCGACATTAAATAAATTATAACTTTTCAGAAATATACAAAAAAATATATGGAAGGCAACAGACGGTCGTGTTTCATCACCCCTTCATTAATCCAAAATTTTGATGTAGGCTGAGGTAATTATATTACATCATATACAGCCAACGTTTCAAAACTAACATGTGGTTGCCTGATGGGCACATCATACAAAAACAGCAAAAATACAACAACAACAACAACAACAAAAATACACATTGAAAAATAATAATTGCCATAAAAACTAAAACAATGGATATGCAGATGTGGATGGTTAGACCACAGGATTGGGACAACATGTATAACAATGCAAACTTAACAAGGAAACATAGATAGATAAATCATATATATAAAATATACATGAGGTTGAAACACACAAAAAATAAGATCACAATTTTGAATATATCCTGTTATGCTAAATCAGTTCCTACAATAAAAAAATGATTAAAATGTTTTTTTAAATCACTCCAAATTAGGAAAACAGTGCAGTAAGCATCACAGTATGTTCATGACAGATTTTTAAAGTTGCTGATGGCGACCAGGGTCGCTACAGGGAAATGGCCTCTTAGCAGGTGAATCGTATTTTTCACTGTCAGAGCGTTCACTGTCTCTACTACTCACACTACTTTTCAACCTGATGCTGTCCTTCACAATGTCGTCCACTCAACACTGGTTTTTAAGTAAATAAACACTGCTCTCATTAGTTCGAACTGTTGACTAGAGGGAGGGAGCCAATCTTCTAGAAGGTAGTGGGAGGAAGCTAAAGATCACACACATAAGAAGATACTTTTACTCTTGTGTGTCTTCCTCAGCTATTCAACTGCATCCGACATGAGTAGGAGGGTGTGGTTAGTGCACCTGTCTGCAAGGCCTGGTGTCCCTTGTACCCGTGACAGGTGGCCTGACAAATGCGGGGCGTCAGCGAGAGGCCGAAGAGATTAACAGACCAGCGACCGGGATCAGGACGGCTGCTCACCAGCAGCGGCCGCACAGCTTGTGTGTTGCTGCTAATCACCCAACTCTGTTGTGTGCGCCGAGGTCGGTAGCATTGTGTACCCGGCTGGAACCGATCGAGCAGACCCAGTTAGCAGTTTTGGTGGGGCAGCTGCTCATCTTCTGTCTCCCCATGCACCCTGCCAACGCCCAGGTTGGTCTCGCACCACTGCCTTGTGCGAAGCTGGCGTGAAGTCCATGGACGCATGCCTCTGTCTTGCCCTCTGGCACCCTTAGATATCTGGCAACACTTTGGTGCACCATATTACCACAGGACCTATTAAACTTATAAGGAACTCCATCCTGTCACAAACGTGGAGTGCCTTCTTATTTAAACCAAACATTTAACACAAATACACATAACCTTGATAGAGGTTCATACAAAAACATTTTAAAATTAAAACACTCATTAGTATATAACAAAAAATTCATTTAAATTAGCCATATGGCAAACAGAACGACTCAGCCTTTAGTCCTTAATAAATATTTTAACATCAATGATACTATATATATATATATATATATATATATATATAAGAAAGTCTACTTCCCGTCAATTGAAGGGCAAAACACAAAAATTGAATAATAGTTTAACGTCTAACTTAATAGCACATTGAGCATAATATATTTATAATAAATAACTTAAACCGAACTACCAAGCTCTATGCAAAGCTACACAAACTGACTACTGCATAACTACCTACTGCCCAGGCGCAACCTAACTATCTAACTACAGCGCGAAGGGGGAGGGAGTTTTCTTGAGCCAGTCGGTCTGGTTCCAACGCCGCAAATTCATGTTTAGGGCCTGGAAACAGTCTTACGCTAATCGCTCATGCAGAGGCGAGATAAAACCATGACACATATTAACAAAAAAATAATACATCTTAGAAATAAAAAAGACAAAACATAATCAAGTGTGCAAGCACATAAAATAAATACTACAAATTTACACATGTCAAGCAATCCTAGACAAAAAGAAACAGATGATCAAATGTACAAACACATAAAATAAACACTAGAAATCCACACAAGTTACACAATCATAAGTTAATAAAATAATCTAACATAAAATTGACTTACTATGTAACCTATTCTTCCCACAGTTATCCTGCAAAACAAAAAATGGAGATTAGAGTTTTACCGTTCTATCAATGTTAGAAATTCAGGTGTCCTCATGGTACATGTAGGGCGGACAGTTCCTTGATGTGGAGCTTTCCTTTGTTCAGCTCCTTTATTTTTGTTTGTATTTCCTCACATCCATGATTCTGCCCTCTTCTGAATGTGAGTCTGGCCTCTTCTACAGATCACGCTCCATCCTTTAATTTACAAAATTGCGCTGAAAAACGTATCTGAAAAATATAAGTTGGTTCTATTAATAAGCCAGGGTGTATAATTTCAATGAAATTTTGATGAACCCCTTCATTTGTGCTGTGCCACGACCGTCTTCCTGTTATTCAGACGGACAATCCCTAGACAAAATTATCTAGACCTCTGAGCATCAACACCACAGTGAATCTACGTGCAACTAAAAATCCTATGAATTACGGTGTCTTACAAACATGGTACCTAACGGGGAAATTGCTGATATAATATTTACAGTAAAGGTGGCAACAAAAGCACTTGCTAAACAAGGCTAGTTTCACACACAGTGAAGAAGAGCACACACACTTAAAACGATATACAGGGACAGAAATTACCATAAATAAGACATACACATAATATAAAAAATAAAATACTTAACATGGCCTAAAGAACGTAGATTATGCACCAACAATCCTCACGATGGAAAAAAAGATAAAAGCACAGACAAAAAAAGGGACTATGTAAGGCAGGCAGCCTTATAGCTAACAGAGACACTTGAACGTGTCACACTAACTATTTTGTTTTAGATTAGATTAGATTAATACTTGTTCCATAAATCATGACTATGACACTTCGTAATGATGTGAAACATGTCAGTTAAATGAAATGTGTCTATACATAATATTACATGACACTAAATATTTTAATTTTTTAAATTTATTTTTAATTTTTTTCCTAAAGTACTTTTATCTAGAAATTCATCTAATGTGTAGAAGGAACTGACATTCAGAAATTCTATTAATTTATTTTTAAATGCTAGTTGGCTATCTGCCAGAATTTTGATACTACTTGGTAAGTGACCAAAGACTTTTGTGGCAGAATAATTAACCCCTTTCTGTGACAGAGCTAAATTTAACCTTGAATAGTGTGAGTCACCCTTTCTCCTAGTGTTGTAGCTATGCACACTGCTATTACATTTGAATTCAGTTGGATTGTTAATAACAAATTTCATAAGTGAATATATATATATTGTGAATCTACTGTGAAGATTCCTAGATCGTTAAATAAATGTCTGCAGGATGATCTTGGGTGGGCTCCAGCAATTATTCTGATTACCCACTTTTGGGCAATGAATACTTTCTTAATAAATGATGAATTACCCCAGAATATGATGCCATAATAAAGCAGAGAAAGAAAATAGGCATAGTATGCTAGTTTACTGAGTTGTACATCACGAAAGTTTGCAATCACCCTAATAGCATAAGTAGCTGAGCTCAAACGTTTCAGCAGATCTTCAATGTGTTTCTTCCAATTCAAGCCATCAATCCATAAACCTAAAAATTTTGAATATTCTACCTTAGCTATAGATTTCTGGTTGAAGTCAATATTAATTAATGGTGTGATGCCATTTATTGTGTGAAAGTGAATATATTGTGTTTTTTCAAAATTTAAAGAGATTCCATTTGCAGAGAACCACCTAATAATTCTCTGAAATACTTCATTGACAATTTCATCAGTTAATTCCTTTGATTGGGGTGTGATACCGATACTTGTATCATCAGCAAAGAGAACTAGCTTGGCATCTTTATGAATATAGAACGGCAAATCATTAATATATATTAAGAACAGCAAAGGTCCCAGTACCGAACCCTGTGGCACCCCATGGTACATGCTTGATTGTTCCCCAGTTTGAGGACTCAGTTGTTTTTTGTATATTATGTGAATTACTTATATCAACTTTCTGAACTCTTCCAGTTAGATATGATTTAAACCATTTGTGCACTTTCCCACTCATACCACAATACTTAAGCTTATCTAGAAGAATTCTATGGTTAGCAAAAAGGCCTTTGATAGATCATAAAAAATCCCAACAGGTGATTTACGGTTATCCAGAGCATTTAATATTTCATTAGTGAAAATATGTATTGAATTTTCTGTTGAAAAGCCTTTCTGGAAACCAGACTGATATTTTGTTCGAATTTTATTTTTATTAATATATGAAGCTACTTTGGAATACATTTATTTTTCAAAAATTTTTAAAAGAGCGGTCAGAAGTGAGATTGGGCGGTAGTTGTTGACATGCAACGTATCACCTTTTTTATGAAGTGGTTTGAAAATAGCATATTTCAGTCTATCAGGGAAAATACCCTGCTCCAGTGAGCTATCACAAATGTGGCTAAGAATCCTTTTAATACCCTGCTAGATATGACATCAATGCCATGAGAGCTTTTACTCTTGAGAGAGTTTATTAATTTCCTAATTTCAGATTGAGAGGTGGGTGGGATTTCCATTGTATCAAACTGTCTAGGTACGCCCAGTTCCATTAACTGCCTAACTTCTTCTAATGAACATTTGGAACCTATATTCTCAACAACATTTAAAAAATAATTATTGAAAGTGTTTCCATCTTCTGACTTTTTTTTTTGTAATTTTTTTCATTCACTTTGATGGTAATGCTGTCTTCCTGTGTTCTTGGTTGCCCTGTCTCCCTTGTTATAATATTCCAGATTGTTTTAATTTTATTATTGGATGTACTAATCTCAGACATGATGCACATGCTTTTGGATTTTTTAATAACTTTCATTAATACAGAACAGTAGTTTTTATAATAGTTGAATATTTCTGGGTCACTACTCTTTCTTGCTGTCAGATACAATTCCCTTCTCCGGTTAAAAGATATTTTTATACCTTTGGTGAGCCATGTTTTTTTTGCTTGGTTCCTTACAATTAAATTTGACAAATTTCTTGGTGAAACAGTTATCAAATACCCTTACAAAAGTATCATGAAATAAGTTGTATTTTAAATTAGCATCCAGTTCCTTGTACACTTCATCCCAACCTAACTGCTGAAGACATTCCGTGAAATTTCTAATTATAGAATCATTAATTGTACGAACAACTTTGGAGGCCTGATTCAAGTTACTGAAAGGAGCTATATCATATAATGTAATTAGCTGTGCACCATGATCAGAAAGACCATTCTCAACAGGACATACACTAATGTTGTTAAACCTATCTAGGTCTATAAAAAAATTGTCTATCAATGTGCTGCTGTTCTTTACTACCCGAGTAGGAAAATCAATGACAGATGCCAAATTGAAAGAATCGAGGAAGACTTCCAGGTAATTCTTCTTATTACACTCTTGCAGTGAATCAACACTGAAATCCCCACAGATAATAATTTGCTTCCCCCTATCTGACAGACAGCACAACAAGGTATCCAAGTATTCCAGGAATAAATGAAAGTTTGCTGAGGGGGCCTATACACTGTGACAATTATAAAAGAACCACCCTTCAGTTTAAACTCACAGGCACATGCTTCTATATGTTGCTCTATACAAAATTTTTTTGTTTCTAAATTTTCTACATTGTGACAACTTTTGACATAAATGGCAACTCCTCCCCACACCTTCTTCTCTCTACTTACATGTGCTGCTAGTTTTTACCCACAAATATTTACTTTATTCATATCAGTGACAATGTGATGCTCAGACAGGCATAGTATATCTATTACATTGTCAGCTTCTATAGTTTCTAAACAAATCAGGAGCTCATATACTTTATTCTTTAAACCCCCAATATTTTGATGAAAAATACAAACATTACTTTGTAATTTACTAGTGTTAGAATCTTGTGATATTTTAAGAGCTTTATTACCTGCCTGTCTGGGCTTCTCACAGGACACTGAACTTATCCTAAAAAAGAGGTACTCCCAAGAGTTGCAGTGTCCCCCCTTATAGATTTTCCTATCAACCCAGCCAGTTTTCCCTTCCCTTTCTTATTGAGGTGCAGGCCATGCCTAGTAAAGTCCCACCTATCAATAGCATCAACAGGGACCAAACCAATGCCCAACAGATTGGCCGCCCTACGCAGCTGATCTAATCTATGTTGACCCTCCTTACAGAGCTGTTCAACTTACGCTGATCATACTGCATGAAGGCAGGCACCATCCGAACATTCGTATGGTTTGTTGCAGATGCTATTTTCACCAGGTCACACTCAATACTGTAGCCCTGATCCCTATCTATACTGTTTTCCCCACCACGCACTATCACAGCATGATCCTCCTTAGTAAACCCTTTGCACAATGAATCTAAATCCTCTACCACCTGGCTAAGACTTGCACTGGGCTTGAAAAAGTTTGTGACCTGGTACCTGTTACCTAATTTTTCCTGCACAATTTGGCCCACACCTCTACCGTGGCTGCTACCTAGCAACAGAACTTTCCTCCTACTTTCTACTTTTTTTGAAACCTTTGGTTTCCTAATGAAATTCTGTTGCTCCTTAATTACACCTACATCTACTGGAGACTCTTCCTCATTAGACTGTGGCAGCAAGGCAAACCTATTGTTTGTGCCAATAATAAAACTGTCACACACTGTACTCTTACTGAGGCCACTGTTCCCTGCCACCACTTCCCATCTCTGGTTACCCTCCTCCCCCCTTAACCTCAACAGTTCTCTAACAGTATCTAATTCAGCCTGAAGGGCTCTGATTTTTCCCACCCGTTCCTCTATTTTTTATCCCTTGAACAAACCCTGCACAAAGAAGGAAGAGTCTCCTTTGCTTCCCCAATACCCACACCACTACTTTCTCCCCAGTGAAATCAACTGTCACAACAGGTGCATAGAACCCCTGAACTAACTTTCCTACAGCAGCCCAAACACTTAGCACTCATGGTTGTTTCCTGTATTAAGCTAGATGAAAACGGAAAAAAATAAATTAGATACAGATATAAAGGAGCACTAAAGTTGAATAGGGCACTAATATATGTTAATATTAGTTGTACAGTGACGTGAAAGCAACTACTATTACATGTTAACGATAAGTCTGTGTACTCTGAAAATTAGGCCTAGTCTCCGAATGTAAACAAAGGAAATGCGAAGTTTCTGGGAATGCAAATAAAATCTTAATCAACTCTGCGTGAGTGTGCGCTGATATGAAACTTTTTGGCAGATTAAAATTGTGTGCCGGAACCGGGACTCGAACCTGGGACCTTTGCCTTTTGCGGGCAAGCGCTCTGCCGACTTTTTTTTCAGTCCCCCCTTTTTTTCTTTTTTTCTTTTTTAAGTCGGGGCTCCCTTCTCCCCTACACCCCGTCCTTGCTCTCGCCTTCTTCGGCGAGCTTTCTTTCGCTTTATTCTGGAGGTTCTGTCGTCTTCTGATCCATCGTGGAATTACATAAATAAAATTGTCCTTCTTCATAAATGAAAACAAAACAAAGTAATTCACGATGGGGCCACACTTCGGCTTGTAGACAAACAGAGAATTCCTCGTTGTCTGTAGAGAGAAAATAACAAAAGTGATATATGTAACACAGTGCATTACTCATCTGGGTAGGCGAATCCATACTTCCGAATGCTTCCCCAGTCGAATGCAGTAAGAATTACTGTGAAAATACACTGTTCTTCTTACTATATTGTAGAAATTAAGAAACAGCTCTCAGGGTGTGTCTTCTCTACACACTTGCAAATTAAAACATTGATCTAACTCAAATGCATAAGTTTGGGTACATTGGTTCGTGTGGTTATAAATCATGAAATAAAATATTTAAAGCATACACTGCAACACAAAAGCACTTATGCAGGGTTACACAAAGAAACTAAAAACACACGAAACCATCTCACAGATCACAATAAACAATAACCTTTCTTCTTTCTTTTCTATTTATTCTCGTGCTTTCGTTTTCGTTGTCTTTTTGATCATATTACCCGACTGTCAAGTCGTTATAGGATTACATTATATATGATCTGTCAAGTTAACGGACAAAAGTGTTTCACATTTCAGATAATTAGTAAGTCGCAATTCGTCCTTATGATGTCCAGTCCAGAGAAATGTTACAAATTCAGGTAATCATTCAAAATTAGAGATAATTTTAATGAACGACAAGTCTGAGTATCCATAGAGTGGCATTTTGTTTCATGGTGGGGTATGATTTACACCGCGGGACACTGGCGTTCGTTAATAGAAGACGATGATATCCGTAGCATTCTCTAAAAAACCATAAACACATACAACATTCAGTCATAAAACAAATACTTTGTATATATAAAACACATCAACCTAGCAGATAGTCGACGTGAACGTTGACAAATAAACTAAGCACAGTTAAAACTTTGAAGTTAAAACAAGGGCCTCCCACTACTAACATCAGGCGGCGCAAACGGAACTATTCGTAACTATTTCATTTACACACACGATACCACCTTTGCAATGTTGTACCCCAACCACAGCTCGTACAATAGGTGCGGGTTTGAGTCCCGTGACCGCAAATCCCCCTCCTCCGCCCAGTCGATCCTTTCGACGACAGGAGGCTGCAAGGACGCTCCCTCCACGTCCATAGACACGTTACTACCTAAAGGTCCAGATACACCAGTCGCTGCTTCTACAGTTGACTCAAACCGGGAAGGATGCATTGACGGACGAGCTCTTCTCTGGTGTTGTTCCTCAGCCTTCCGTTTAACAGGCGCAAGTGCACTCGGAGAACCGGAAGGAGGATCCACCGCCATCCCACTCTCCCCTTCTGTTTCAGTTTTTAGTAAAAGTTCTTTTAATTGACGAACGGTCGCCTCGCGCCGCTGTTCCGCGTCACTTGTAATCTTTCCTTGTGCAGTATGTTGCCGAAGGTCTCCGTCGCCGCTCTGTCCGGTCCGTTATGACAACTTCTTCCTTTGTCTGCGTTTTAAGGAAGCAGACACCTTCCTTTCCGACGATAGACTACGATCTTTCCCGTGGTAACGACCCGACTCCTGATTGCGGGAGCTGCTGGCACTGCGTGACCGGGTTGAAGAACTACCTCTTCTAATGCTGGATCTTGTTGTGGCCGTGATATGTCAGGGTCATCTCTATGTCCGAGTTGAAATCCTGTCTCACAAACCATGACCTGATTCGGACCTGCAATTAATGTCACGTCGGGAATATTAGTAATAACGGACACAGTCGGGGTTTCAATTCTCTGTTCAGGTTCGATAACTGTCGACGCTTTAAGGATTTGAAGGGGTTTTCCGTCTATGTCTCGCAGAACTTCAGCAGGTTGAGATTCCGGCAACGATGCGGCTACTTTGGCTGGTGTGACGTGTCCCGACACTTTCGAATGTTCTGCGACAGGTGCTGTGTCCATGGAGTTTATACCGGCCTCCGGTTCTGTGTCCAATACTAGAGGTCTCGGGGTGGCGGGAACAGAACCAAGTGCCAGCGCCGCGTACGTTGTGTCTCCCTCACCTCCGTCCCGTGGCAGTTGGACTGGCCGCTTGCGTCTCGGACAGTCTTGCCTGAAATGTCCCGTACTATTGCAAAAAGAGCACGTCCGAGGTTGTCCACTGTAAGTGACAAACGCTCGATGGCCGTTAACATACACAAATGACGGGATATGTGTCCTCATTATTATTCGCATACTTCTCACACCGTTGTCTACTTGGAACAAGTAAGCACTCGACCATATTTCCTTCATTACGTCAATTACGTCACCATACTGGCTGAAATGTCTCTTAATGGTATCATTCCTAATCTCGAATGGCAAGTTGAAAACGCGGACAGTACGTATGCCATATCCAGCACTACATACCTCAACACTACTCACTGTACCATCAAAGTGCTTGATCTTCCTGATACCGTCGTTATATCGAACCAGAGCGTCACACATATCGGTAGATTTCAACTTTAGAAACACGGAATTTAGAAAAGTGTCTAGTTGTACACCAAGAACGTCCTTTTCCAGTAATCGCATTTCGTTTTTTAACCACTGATGAATATCGTAAGCTGACGGCCTAGCAACGCTGCTGTCGAACAAACATTGAACGTTGTTTTGTCGTTCTTCCGAATTATCGAATTCCATACTTACAAATCACACACGAAACTGCCGCGGGCGCCTCGAAGCACCGCTCGCCGCACACGTAAACAAACGGCCCGCTGTCCCGGAGGTGTTGACAGGACGGCGACCGAAGCAGGAATGACGACTGAGCTATCGCGACACGGCTCACGATGCCACCTCACAACTTAACTTCCGTCAGTACTTCGCCTTCTACTTTCCAAACTTCACAGAAGCTCTCATGCGAAACATGCAAGATAGCACTCCGCTGCAAAGTGAAAGTTTCATTCTGGAAACATCCCTTAGGCTGTGGCTAAGCCATGTCTCCACCATATTCTTTCTTCCAGGAGTGCTACTCTTGCATGTTTCACAGGAGAGCTTCTGTGAAGTTTGGAAAGTAGAAGGCGAAGTACTGGCGGAAGTTAAGTTGTGAGGCGACATTGTGAGTCATGTCGTGATAGCTCAGTCGGTAGAGCACTTGCCCACAAAAGGCAAAGGTCCCTGGTTCGTGTCCCGGTTCCGGCACACAATTTTAATCGGCCAGGAAGTTTCATATCAGTGGGGTTCAACTTTTAACAACATGATAATCTAGCGACATTAAATAAATTATAACCTTATAGAAATATACAAAAAATATATGGAAGACGACAGACTGTCATCTTTCAAGCTTGCCCTTTTCCCAAATGACTATTTGCGAGTTGTGGATGAAGGGAAACAGGCAGCCTGTGTTTTTCTCGATTTGCAAATTCTAACTGCCACGATTGAAAAATCGCCACCACAGTATCGGAGGCTTATTTTATTAATCTTGCTGTACTTTAACCTATTACAGTGCACACTGCTCAAGCACTTCTCTCGGATACAGTACGGTACAGTAGCTACACTGACTCTTCTCGCCACACCATCTGCCTATCGGCGTCGTTTCTTACATACCAAAAATTTGTACTAATTTTTCTTCTACATTTAACGTATATTACATTATGCCCTGCACTTGGACCAGTTTATATCATAAACAATTATTGTTATTAACAATTACTTTTAAAAATTTTTACATCAAATAATAAACAGAATAACAAATATTTTTCTCATTAGAAATTTAACATACATATTATGATACCCATTTTTAAGTACAGTTCACATATCGACTATGGAACAAAAATATGTCCATTAATGTTACAATGCTCATTTCAGTAACAGTTGCCACTGTCATGGTGTAAACATTGGCACATGCATGGGTCATCGGCTGTGAAAGCCGATTCTTAGGAGTGTTCAGTGCACTGTGTTCAGACACATCAGTCTGCTCTTACACTACACTTTCTGCTGCCTGTACTTTTTTTTACAACTATGATGTCCAATATATGTAAATAGGGGTGGCCACCCAGCTCCGCGACAACTTCGCTTTGATTACTTTAGATTAGATTAGATTAGTACTTGTTCCATAGATCATGAATACGACACTTCGTAATGATGTGGAATGTGTCAGGTTAATGAAAGGCGTCTACAAATAATTACTTTGTACTAAATATTACATGACATAATATTTTTATTGTTTTTTATATATTTTTTTTTTAGATTTACTAATGTATATCTAAAAATTCATCTATAGTGTAGAAGGAGTTGCCATTCAGACATTCTTTTAATTTATTTTTAAATGCTAGTTGGTTATCTGTCAGGCCTTTGATGCTGTTTGGTAGATGACCAAAGACTTTTGTGGTAACATAATTCAGCCCTTTCTGTGCCAAAGCTAGATTTAACCTTGAATAGTGAAGATCATTCTTTCTCCTAGTGTTGTAGTTATGTACACTGCTATTGCTTTTGAATTCGGTGGGATTGGTAATAACAAATTTCATAAGCGAATACATATACTGGGAAGCTACTGTGAAGATCCCTACCTCGTTAAATAAGTGTCTGCAGCATGATCTTGGATGGGCTCCAGCAATTATTCTGATTAGAAGCTTTTGTGCAATGAATACTTTTTTACTCAATGATGAATTACCCCAGAAAATGATGCCATACAAAAGCAGAGAATAAAATAGGCACAGTAAGCTAATTTACTAAGATGTATATCACCAAAATTTGCTATTACCCTAATAGCATAAGTAGCTGCACTCAAACGTTTGAAAGACGACCGTCTGTCGTCTTCCATACATATTTTTGTACATTTC
Source organism: Locusta migratoria (assembly GCA_026315105.1). Taxonomy (NCBI): domain Eukaryota; kingdom Metazoa; phylum Arthropoda; class Insecta; order Orthoptera; family Acrididae; genus Locusta; species Locusta migratoria. Next base: position 272,474,053 of record CM048755.1, read on the forward strand.
TATAAAGTTATAATTTATTTAATGTTGCTGGATTATCATTTTGTTAAAACTTGAACCCCACTCTTTTCAAGGCTTGAGGAATAACATTTTTATTTGATGTGTTAGAATAATAGTTAAAATTGCTAGGTTTTTCTTATTTTGTTATGTTAATGATTTATCATTATATTAATTAATGTGGCATAAGTACGGCTTCTCCGCTATGCCACTGTCCCTGTAAGAATGTGCAGTTGTTTTACTTTTAAGTGGGTACGAGAATCTATGAATGTAGGTAGGAGTAGCCCGCTTTGTTTCTGGTAGTTTTCCTGCAGCCTGGTGGTCACATGGCGATTCATTCTATGCTGGGCGTCTGGTGAGGTAAGGTTGGTTCTGCTCTTGTTCTTGGAGATGGTAGCGTTTCATTGACTAGCACTTTTAACTTGGATTCGTAAACTTAGAATCATTTTTATGGAATATATTCTCCGATCGTGTGCGGAAATGTGTTTTTCAATTCAGTGATTACCAATAGATAAACGAAGTGTCTGTGATTCTAGTTGCAGTTTGATAACGGCCTGATATGTCAAAACCTTTTGTGATCATAAGGCGCTGCATGAACTCTGTGTAAATACTTTCTAGCCTTGTGGGTCCCGATTTCTAATAGGTGATATTTTCATTTTGTACAGTGCAGGTAAAAATCTTCTCATTGTTTCTTCTGTGAGTGATATGTGTACCATGTGATAGGTTCATAAAACAAACCCTTCAGCTTCCACTATTGTTTGTTACATGCCCATCAGGCAAATAACTATGCGGGTATCCTGATTTCCACTAATATTTCCGACATATAGTACGAACTCTGTCTGGGTCATTAATTCTCTCTGAGCCCTGTACAACCTCCTTCAACAGCTTCCCTATGTAATTATAAACATTTCTATGTGTTGCATGTCGTAATTCTTAATTTTCTTTTTCCGACTTTGTAATTATTTCACTTTTACGAGTTTTGGAGACTGGACTTCATCTGTCTCTGTAATCGCCCCCTATCGCATGTAATTGTATTTCATTCACTTCCTTATATAATTCTATGCATTTCTATGGGTTGCATGCTGTAGTTAATTTTCTTTATTTTTCGGAATCTGAATTTATTCAATTTTATCGGTTTTCGGGACCACGTGGGTCTGAGTTACGACTTTCGGGGTTTGCAGCTAGTCGCCTGAGTTCACGCCACTTCTCATAAAAAACCAGTACCTAGATCGATTGCTGACAGACTGCAATTTAAGAATCCACCGTGATTGAGTATAATGAATCCGACTTTCAACCACTTCACCTTCAGTGGAGTGCGTTCATCTAACGTAGTTGTGTGTCGCCATTAGCATGCTTGCTCGCGGTCCAATTCAGGTGTAATTTAACTTGCTATACACGCGCACCATCTCAAAACAGGCACGGTAGACCAGATCCAGCTTCAAAGTCTTTGTGTATTGTGTTTTGTGCTACCTCCGACTTGCTGAATTTCGCCTACGATAGCGGCGCCTGCGTCCACCTCGTCTCAGCACACTGATTTTGGTGAGTTTCGCTGTGGCATTGCGTGTGTGTGAGCGAATGAGTGTTGTTTGTGAATCCTTCCCCACAGTAGCGTTAAATTATGTATAATTTAGACTGGGCACTGTCCGCATTAATCCATGTAAGAGATGCATTTCTATTGTATTAACAGAATTGTCTCCCCAGTTTGCTTGTTTTCTATCTGAATAAACAATTTTAAGTTCAGCATAATCCGTAAGTTGCCTATAAATTGTAGTTTTAGAGCACCTTCCCTCTTTTATTTAATATTGTTCTTCACAAGTGCTGATAACATGCTCAGATGCAATGTTTCTTACGAGTAAATTCCGTTGCGCCATAAATGTCTTCTTAGCCACCTTTCCAATTGTGGTGGCTTGCTTATTAGTGTCTGTGTATAATAACGTGTGAGCGACCACTGTAGTATTACCTTCCTGCTATTGAAGTAATTTGAAACGAGTTAGTTCTCAGTTTGGGCCAGGGAACAAGGCTTTATAGCAGGGAGTAACCGGTAGTTCACACGGACCTTATTTGCTAATTTTAGTGGTAAAACAAAGCTCTTGTTACGTACAGTGGTCGACTTTTACGTTTCAGCAGATCTTCAGTGTGTTTTTTCCACTTCAACCCCTTGTCAATGCATAAACCTAAAAATTTTGTATATTCTACCTTTACTACCGATTTCTGATCAAATTCTATATTAATTAATGGTGTCATTCCATTTACTGTACGGAACTGTATGTACTGTGTTTTCTCAAAATTTAATGATAGTCCATTTGCTGAGAACTACTTACTGATTTTCTGAAAGACGTCGTTTACAATTTCTTCAGTTAGTTCTTGTCTGTCAGGTGTGATAACTATACTTGTAACATCAGTAAAAAGAACCATCTCTGCATCTTCATGAATATAGAATGGGAAGTGACTAATATAGAGGGTGTTTCACTATGTGTATTTGCCTCTGTAACTTATAAAATAATATGTGACGGGAAATTTTAATGCGGTAGGTCAACACAAGAAATGTTACACTTTCTGCGGAGCTATGAACATAGTTTATTGTATCATTTTCCACAGAGTTACAGCACAAAGATATAATGTTTTAAATGGAACAATAGTTTTTAATATCGTGCATTGGAATCGTTGAAACCAGCTGCGTCCAAAACAATTTAAACTACATTCCTATCACTGTTAGTTTGGGAGCTACAACCCTTCAAAGTTTCAGGGGCACATACCACATGCTGTACATAATACATGGCTGTATGGTGGGTGATGGATGTTATGGCGGTGAGAAGTTGATTTACATGAGATGTTCAAATGTGTGTCCATGCTCCTCAATGCATAATGCAATGCACAGTCGAAAGGATCTGTGTACGAGATGTAACATCGCCAGTGTGACAGAGCGACATGCGTCCTCGCTGCGCCGTTTTAGATCATCTAGGGATGTGGGCTCAGTGACATATCCTTTAGATATCCCCACAAAAAGAAATCTACTGGTGTTAAATCGGGCGACCTTGCAGGCCATGAATGAGGACCATGGCGCCCCAACCATCTTCCGGCAAACCTGTTGTTTAGTTCTTCCACAACAGCACGCGCAGAATGGGCTGTGTGACCATCGTGCTGCATCCACATATGGACTCTCGTGTGTAGACACACATATTTAAGGACACCACCCAAAGTGTCGGCTATAAAAGCGTGATATAGGTCACCTGTCAGTGTACCTGGGAAGTAGTGTGAACCGATGATTTCATCCCCAAGGATTCCACACCACACGTTAATAGACCACCTACGTTGACGGTCGACAGGTCGTACCCTCCGAGGATTGTCTGCGGCCCATTAGTGCATATTATGGCGATTCACTGCACCATAATTTGTGAACGTGGACTCATCAGAGAACATAACACTTTGTAAAGACTCCAGCGTGAAATTACGCATGGCCCACACACAGAATGTCACTCTTGCACGGAAATCGTTCCCATGCAGCTCCTGGATCAGTGACAGGTGGTACGGGTGAAACCTGTGGCCGTGTACTATACGCCACACAGATGTGAGACTGACACCAGCGCTTGCAGCAACGGCTCGTAAGCTGACATGAAGATCGTGGTGTAGTGCAGCTAAAACAAACACCTCCATCTCCTCACTTCTTGCAGGTCTTCGTCTGTTACTGCGGCGCATTACCAAGCTGCCTGTTTCCCGAAGTCGTTGTTCGGCACATAAGAACGTAATGGCTGCCGGGACTCTTCGCCTAGGATATCTCACTTCATACACTGTGGCTGCTTCAGTGGCATCGTGTCAGCACTCGCCGAGCAACAGCAACATGGCAACGTGCTCGTTGTTCGTGTATGCCATCGTCATCTGATGTCAGTAACTGTGGTATATTGAGCCCTGTTGTTTGTGTGGCTCCAACTGTCGGGTATACGGCAGTGTGCGGCGACAATCGGCAGTCCAACAGCGCATCGAGGATGCTTCTCGCTCCGTGACACCGGCGACGTTACAACTCGGCCGCACCCCATTTAGAAGGCGCATTGCATTATGCGCAGCATTTGTGGTATCTGCCCCTGAAACTTTGAAGGGTTGTAGCTCCCAAACTAACAGTGATAGGTATGTAGTTTAAATTGATTTCGACACAGCTGGTTTCAACGAATCCAATGCACGATAGAAAAAACTATTGTTCCATTAAAAAAATTATATCTTTGTGCTGTAACTCTTTGGAAAATGATACAATAAACTATATTCATAGCTCCGGAGAAAGTGTAACATTTCTTGTGTTGACCTACTGCATTAAAATTTCCCGTCACCTATTATTTTATAAGTTACAGAGGCAAACACACTTAGTGAAACACCCTGTATATTAAGAACAGCAAAGGGCCCAAGACCGAACCTTGTGGCACCCCATTTCTGATAGTTCCCCAAATAGAAGAATTCCATGATTTACACAAACAAAAGCCTTGGAGAGATAACAAAAAATCTCAATGGGCGATGTCCGCTTATTCAGAGCATTTACTATTTCATTAGTGAAAGTATTTACAGCATTTTCTGTTGAAAAGCCTTTCTCAAAACCAAACTGACATTTTGTTAGAACTTTATTTTTACCTATGTGTGAAACTACTCTAGAATACATTACTTTTTCAAGAATTTTGGATGAGATGGAATGGTAGTTGTTGACATAAGATGTATCCCCTGGTATGACAAAAGTATATTTCAGTTTATCAAGAAAACACCCTGCTTCAGAGAACTGTTACATATGTGGCTAATAATCCTACTTATTTCTTGAGAACAAGCTTTTGATACCCTGCTGGAAATACCATCAATTCCATGTGAGCTTTTACTCTTGAGAGAGTTTATTATTTTCTTAATTTCAGAAGGAGAGCTGGGTGGAATTTATATTGTATCAAATTGTATGGGTGTGGCCTGTTGCATTAACTTCCTAGCTTCTTCTAATGAACATTTAGATCCTATTTTCCTCCACAACATTTAAAAAACTTCTTGCATGTTAGTTGACGGTAATGCTGTCTCCCTGTGCTCTTTGTTGCCCTGTCTCTCTGGTAATAATATTCCAAATTGTTTTAATTTCGTTATCAGAGGTACTAATCTCAGACATGATGCACATGTTTCTGGACTTTTTAATAACTTTTCTTAATGCAGCACAGTAGTTTTTATAATATTTGCCTGTTTCTGTGTCATTACTCTTTCTTCCCTTTGGATACAGTTCCCTTTTTCGGTTACAAAATATTCTTATTCTTATTCCTTTAGTAACCATGGTGTCTTATCATTATATTTAACTATTTTCTTGGGGAAACAATTTTGAAATACGCTTAAAAATATATCATGAAAAAAGTTGTATTTTAAATTAGCATCAGATTCCTTATACACCTCATCCCAGTCTAACTGCTGAAGATTTTCCCTGAAATTTCTAATTGTTGAATTGTTAACTGAATGCACAACTTTGCAGGGTTGTTTTGATTTACAGAGAGGAACTATGTCATTTATTGTAACTAGCTGTGCATCATGATTGGAAATACCATTCTCACCAGGACAAGCATTTATGTTTTTAAACTTATCTTTGTCTATAAAAAGGTTATCTATCAGTGTGCTGCTGTCCTTTACTATCCGAGTAGGAAAATCAATTACAGATGACAAATTGAAAGAACCGAGTAAGACTTCCATGTCATTCTTCCTATTACATTTCTTTAGTAAGTCAACATTGAAATCCCCATGAATAATAATTTGTTTTCCCTTATCTAACAGATAGCACAACAAGGCATCCAAATGCTGAATAAATAACTGAAAGTTTTCTGAAGAGGACATATATACTGTTACAATTTAAAAAATCGCACTGACATGTTTTACGCCCCAGTTTATATTTGTAGTCTTATAAGTTTTTGCAAACATTATAGTCCAAAATAATAAAAAATTAATTAATAAGTGCGTCTGAAACCCTTTTAGGAAAAAAAGCTTTTAGGTAGTGCCGGGTTCCGAACCAATGAACTTCAGCATCACAGTCCAATGCATTGCCCACTTTACTACATCTACCAGTTAGGAGTTGCGTACTTTAATTTCATTCTATTGATGACCGTTGCTAACTGATCCTACTATGGCATTTGTAGACACTAGATTATCATTTATCAAACGAAGAACGACGTGTTTTTGTTAATCATTCAGTGCGCCATTGCCTTGAAATGACAATGTGTAAGTTACAATAAAGAAATCATTAAATACGCAACGCAAGATGGCGTATGCCAGAGAGAGTTCTGGGCGAGGAATGTCACATGACATCTGCGAACGGCTGGTTTTCGTTCATTCAAGGGAGGGTGTCAAAACTCTGTTATTTTTGCAAATATCTCTCAAACGATATGTGATATGATGAGGGAACAAAGTTATAGAGAATTATCTCCTCTACAAATTCATTTATTCCATTTTCGCGTCAGATGAACGGTTTATTTGCACTTAAAATTACATTGCAAACGGATTTCTTTGGTACTACTAACGTATTTCTTGTCTGAAATATTTCAAAAAGAGAGGTTCTGGTCTCTGGTAGCCATCAATTATGTCTGTAAGATTTGGTGCAGATCGGTTGAACGGTTTGACCTAAAACGTGGGAACACGTTACAGCCAGATAGACATTTTCAAATCGCCGTAATTTTTTCAAATATCTCTGCAACGATGCAAAGTATGAAAAAAACATAATAGAGCGAAGTTATAGAGAATTTTCCCCTCTACCAATTAGGTTATTCAATTTTCGTGTCAGATGAACGGTTCGTTTGCAATTACAATTATATTACAATCGGCTTTGTTTAGTATTACTACCATATTTTTTGCCCGAAAAATTTGAAAAAGGGAGGTTCTGGTCACTGGCGGCCTACAATTATGTCTGTAAAATTTGGTGTTGATCAGTTGAACGGTTCGTCTTAAAAACAGGGACCACGTTATGGACATCTAAAAATCGCCGTTATTTTTGCAAATATCTCTGAAACCATACGAGATATAAGAAAAAGAAAAACATAAGGGAGCAAAGTTGTAGAGAATTTTCTCCTCTACAAATTCGGTTATTCAAATTTCGTGTCAGATGAATGGTTATGCCGTTATTTTCATTTAAATATCGAGCTGTCAAAAGACGATTGCAAAGGCCCACTTTTAGTGTTACTACCATAACCTAAAGTGGGCCAAAAGAAGGACCGTTTCTCAGTTTAAGCTCACACCTACATGCTTCTGCATGTTGCTCTACACAAAACTTTTGTGTTTCTTAACTTTTTACACAGTCATAACTTTTGACATAGATGGCAACTCCTCCTCTCACCTTATTCTCTCTATTCACATGTGCTGCTAGTTTGTAACTGCCTATCTTTACTTTTTCCATATCTGTCACAATGTGATGCTCATATAGGCATAGTATTCTCTGATTCTATGTCATCTAAACAAACCAGTAGCTCATCTACTTTTTCTTTAATCCCCCAATATTTCTGTGAAACATAGTAACATTATTTTTACTTTACTTTTGTGAGACTCAACTTTATTCTTTAATCCCCAAATATTTTGGTGAAATATGGTAACATTATCTTTTAGTTTACTTTTGTCAGATTCGTGTGAGTTTTTAGCATCTTTAGCACATGCCTGCCTGAGGTTCCCATTGGACCCTGGTCTTAGCCTAAAAAAGAGGTACATTCATTAATTGCAGTGTCCCCCATTAAGGATTTTGCTATTAACCCAGCCAGTTCACCCTTCCATTTCCTATTGAGGTGTATGCCTTGTGAAGTCCCACCTATCCATAGCCTCAACAGGAACCAAACCAATGTCTGACAGAGCAGCCATGCTACGCAACTGATCTAACTCCATATTGACCCTCCTGACAGAGCAGATCAACAGGGGCTGATCATGTTGCACGAAAGCAGGCACCAGACCAACATATGTATGGGCCGTTTCAGAGGCTATTTTCACCAGGTCACACTCAGTACTTCAGCCCTGATCCCTATCGATACTGTTTCCCACTTCACCCACTACCACAACATGATCTTCTTTAGTGAAATCTTTGCACAGGAAACCTAAATCCTCTACCACCTGGCTGAGAAAGTGTGTGACCTGGTACCTATCACCTAATTTTTCCTGTAAAATCTGGCCCACACCTCTTCCATGGCTGCTACCTAGTAACAGAACTTTCTTCCTACTTTGTACTTTTTTTGAAACTTTTGGTTTCCTAACGAAGTTCTGTTGCAAACTAACTACTCATACTTCTACTGGAGCCTCTTCCTTACTCAACTGTGATAGCAGGAAAAATCTATTGGTTGTGCCAATTACAAAACTGACAGCCACTGTTCTCTTTCTCTGGCCCCTGTTCCCAGCTTTCACTTCCCACCTCTGATTACCCTCCTCTCCTCTTAACCTCATCAGTTCCTCCCTCGTTCTATCCAAATCAGCCTGAAGGGCTCTAATCTTCCCCTCCTGTTCTGCTATTTTCCTATATCCTGAGCAAACCCTGCAAAAGAATGGAAGAGTCTCGTTTGTTTCCCCAACTCCCACACTGCTACATCCCCAATGAAACCACCTGTCACAACAACTCCATGAAACCCCGAAACTAACTTTCCTACGGCAGCTCACACACTTGGAATTCATGATTGTTTGCAAATTAATTACGAGATTTAATTAATTTTAACGCTAATATAAGTATTAACCACAAATATAATTATGCATTAGACACTGATATGTATGGAAACTATTAGAAGATGCACTTAAAACTGAGGTGTCACGCTAAATATGCACCCTCGGAAATTAGGCCTAAAAGTAGCAAATAAACAAAATCGACTTAACGCTGTTACTATAACAATAGGCAAATTAAAAAACTACCTTTGTTGGTGGGCTTTAAGAGCACGCCAATGAACGTATTTAATTAGTAAAAAACGTTAAATTACAATTTATTACTAGCTAAATTCCTTATCTTTTATGAGAGCTCTTCAGCAGTACGTCTGACCTTGCGCAGGGCTACCAACACTCCACTTCTTTAAGACACTCACCACAGCACTCCTCGAACACCCAACAAGTCATGCAGTGTCTGAAATGGCAGTGCTGAGCCTTTGGGCCATCACAATCTGCCCTTCATCAAACTCAAAAAGCGTATCTTCTACATGCAGACAGAACGCCTACTGACAGTACAAGTATTCTTGGTGTCTCTGACCAGCAGTCATGCCTTTTCATTTTTTCCTATCCAGGATTCGAATCCGGGTATCCTGTTTACTACGTAGTTTTACTGACCACTATGCCTCTTGGACACAGTGATCACCATTACTGTACAGAATACCCAAGCACACCTTCTACCACACACAAATTTTCTACAAATCCACAGACTAGTAATGTAGCACCCCTAGCCGTTTTCACTCATTACTCACGGCACTTGGCCGATTACAGTAAGAGGTGCCTGGTGTGCATCCACACTGAAGAATGCCAATCAACTGCTGTGAGTCAGTCAGTGTTGTAAGTCGTTTCCATACAGTAAAAACCACCCATAATGCTTCACAGCCCATGCAGAAACTGAATATATTTGACAGAGGTCATATCATTGGACTGCTTTGAAGTAGGGTGGTCCTATTGTGCAACTGCTAGGAATGTGGGTCATTCAGTTGTCATAACAGACAAATATTGAAATCAAAGGATAAATGAGGCCACACTGTGACATCGTGCCCATTTAGATCAACCACAAAACACCACCCTGAAGGAGGACCATCATATGGTGTTCTCAGTAATGCAAGATCCCAGTACATTGGCACCCACTACCTGTTACCATGTACTGGACACTATACAATATCCTGAGAGTTCCCACACAGTGCCTTGACTACTCGCATCTGACTGCCCCATTCATAATTTTCCATCAACACCACAACACCAATGCCATTGGAGCCATGCCTGTAAGGTATGGAAAGAGTTCAAATGACGTCACATCATTTTCAGCGAAGAGTTCCACTTCTCCATAACTCCCAGAGACAATCCTGTTAGGGTTTGGTGTCGTCGAGGGCAAAGGGCACATCTTGTAAATATTGTGGAGACACACAGGCGTAACTCCTTATATCATGAAGTAGGGAATATACATTCAGGTCGCCTCCTGTCACGTTTTGGCAGACACTGATGGTGATATGTCCGGCCCCTGATAGCACAGCACCTTGGAACAGTATTCAGATAAAATAATGACACCCATAAACGCTTTCATAGAAGTGTTTCTGTATATTTTGTTACTACCGGCTGGTTAGAAATGAACAGAACTATCTTTAATCTTGTGTTAGACTGATTTTCTTAAGAGACAAACGGAATGCGGCTGAAGAAAGATGGATTTGATGTCACGGCTTTGTGTTTATACTATATTTCGATTATCACCACATCATGAATAGGTTAATCAGTACAATGGGTCAAGTATAAGCTCACACTTATTCTACCTTGTGCTGCAAACTGCATTATGACTAAGGTTATCACAGGTGAAATTACATAGTTTATCGAACTGAAGCTAGCTAGGTAACGCATTTTAACAGACAATGCCAGAGCGGATTAGCCGTATGTACTGGGGCACACGTGCTGTGGTGCATGCGAGTGTTCGCTGTCCGGAGTTTGAGTCCCTCCTTAGGCAGGGGTGTTTGTCTTATCCTTAGGGTAGTTTACCTTAGTTTAAGTAGTTTATAACCTACGGACTGAAAACCAAGCAGTCGAGTCCGATAGATTTACAAACATTTAACAGGCATAAACATAACCTCTTTCTCTCCAGTAATGTCAAATAATAAACACAGTATTGTACTGGCATTCCAAATCAACATTGCACACATCTTTTCACTACTGACTGGAACAGAGTTGGATTAGATTCAGAGGTCAGAGGCGGTAGTTGATCCTTACAGATTCCCTCTGCCTAATAAACTTCCTTACTATATTATTGTTATTTTTCTTCACAAAACAATGTTATAATTAACAGCTCGTTAAAAGAAGATGTAGAGGCAATTCAGAGGCGGGCCACTAGGTTTGTTACTAGTAGGTCTGATCAATGCCCGAGTGTTACTGAGATGCTTTGGGAACTCAAATTGAAGTCGCTGGAGGGAAGACGTTCTTTATGAGAAACAATATTGAAATTTAGAGGGCCGGAATTTGAAGCAAACTGCAGAACGATCCTATTGCCACCAACCTACATTTCCCAGAGAGGCCACCAATATAACATCAGAGAGATTACGCCTTCTACAGATACATTCAAGTATTCGTTTCTCCCTCGTTCTATATGGGAGTGGAACAGGAAAGCAAGTAACTAGTAATGTTACTATGTATCCTCCGCCACACACCATTATATGGACTGGAGTGTGTGTGTAGATGTAGATGTTATGTGCAGTCAAGAATGAAGATATACATTGGTCTTCAGTCACAGCATAGATTTATATATTGCGTTACCTCTACTCGAATATGTGCACCTCACTCTTCTTATGATGAAACATTAAATATTGCATGTCCTTTTGCAGATAGAATACAATGTGCTGCATTCGAATCCCTGACAGGCAAAATTCACTTCTATTGTCATCTCGTATTCCAATATCACGCTGTAAGGTTGTTCACAGGTGATGCTGTCACTTATTGGTTAGTAAAATCACCAGAAGATCAAAAGCAACTGCAAAATGATTTAGATAAGAAATCTGCATGGTGCAAAAAATGTCAAATGACCATAACTAATGAGAAGTGTGAAGTCATCCATATGACCACTAAAAGAAGCCATTTAAACTTCATTTATACGATAAATCAGTCAAATCTACAGTCTGTAAATTCAACTAAATACCTAAGAGTAACAATTATGAACAACTTGAATTGGAAAGAACACATACAAAATATTGTAGGGAAACCGATCCAAAGACTACGTTTCGTTGGCAGAACCCTTGGAAGATGCAACACTTCTACTGAAGAAACTGTCTACACTACATTTGTGCGTCCTGTTTTCGAGTATAGCTGCGCATTGTGGGATCCCCACCAAGTGGGACTAGTAGACGATTTAGAGAAGGTTCCTAGAAGGGCAGCTCGATTTGTGCTGTCGCTATATAGGGGAGATTGTCACAGAAATGATGCACGAGTTGGGGTGGAAATCATTAAAAGAAAGGCGTTATTTGTTGCGAGGAGATTTATTAGCGAAATTTCTTTCACCAACTTTCTCTTCCGAATGCGAACATATATTTTTAGCACCCACCTACATATGAAGACATGACCATGAAAATAAAATAAGAGAAATCAGATCGAAAATGTAAAGATTTAGGTGTGCCTTCATCCCGCGAGGTATTACAGAATGTAACAATAGAGAAAGATGATAAAAGCGGTTCAATGTATCCTCTGCCATGCCCTTCAACATTGCTTGCAGAGTATTTATGTAGATGTAGATATTTATTATCTGAAATCTGATTTTCGCTTAGTTAATAAAACATTTAGTCTTGTCCAGCGCCTCAGCTTTACTTCATGGCGTTTCACAATTGTGAACTGCACTACATTACATTCCTTCAGTAGTTACCTCTGCGAGTAAATATAAGCTTCTTGAGATTCCTGTTGCAGTGATATAATTGTCATCATTGATTGACAGATTCAGTAATTTGCCCTTGTATAGCAACACCGACAAAAACGTCGATTTTTTACGCGTCTTTATGCCTACTCAAGTCTCGACCAGACGAACACGTTTTGTTTGGGTAACAGATCACGAAGAAAAGATGTTGTCATGTCAATTAATGAGTGTGATAAGACATCAGATGTATCACTTATTGTAGTGAAATTTAATTTGCAAGAGATACGAACTGTTTTATATCTAATAACAAGTTTCTTAATTTTTTAAATAGCATTTGTTTGCAACTGGCCGACTGGCATAATGCATAGTTCCTAATCAAAATTCGACTACAATCCAGTACATTTGTTTTACTTTTGTTGATAGTCCTTTTACAGTCTTTTGTATAGACAATACAATTTGTTCAACTAATATTGCACATTCCAAATCAGATGTGAAGAAATGTAATGTGATAAGCTATACACCAAGTTGTAAGTTCTACTCTCTGATCGACAGATCCCTTCCCAAACTTCTGCTTATCTTCCTTCAGAGATTTCAAAATATTGCATGTATTCTATAGTCATGTCTCACTGTCTTCTCAACTACAGCACCCTTTTAGTCCCTCTCTATTTAAGAAAAACAATCTGATTTCCTTTTTATTTTTGGATAAAATTATTTTGTAATTGACAAAGTGCAGTGGTGAGAGCAGTATTGCAAGCATGTATTCAGTGATACTACAGGAGGTGCTGCATTTACCTACAATAAAGGCAAAACACAGAGAACAGGCCACTTGAGGAAGAACTGTGATTGGATGATGGCAAGACTGCACAACTTCTTGCTGAAACATCAATCTCAAAGTAATTGAAATTGGAGTACAGTCCTACAGTCCTACCCTGCTACCTTCAGAAATTAAAAGAGTACAATCAGTCAGAAATGTCAAAAAGATTTCTTATAATATAGACGTATTTTTGCCTTTCTTCAGCCTGTCTTCTGAGGTACCTCTTGGGTTCAGCATTGCTTTGTGTTTCTGCCCTTCTCTGGAGTCGAAACTGATCTCTGTAGGATAGCTTCCCCAATTCCTCCCATTCTTCTGTAAATAATATATAGTACTATTTTGCAAGCATAACTTGTCCAAATAAATGTTCAGTTACTTTCACACCGGATAGTGAACACTTCGTCTTGAATTCACATTAACCCAAATAGCGGTGACGTCCTTCCTTAAGGACGACAATGGTGTCTTAATTTTTCATACTTATAGTACGAATTTGTACAAATTGCCACAATTCATTTCTGTGAATCTCCTGATTCCATTTTAGATCAATTTTTTTGTATTGTTGATTGCAAAGTGGTAAGATTTGGCTGCAAAGTTGAGGTTCATGCAAAAGATACTGAAGATTTCCTCGTAAGTAGGTTGTACTTCTTGAACACTGTTTAATTTTTGCGACATTGATATGTATATATTTCATTTTAATCTATGTTTTAATAATAATGATTCATCAGATGAAAATTCGAAAACATTCATTTTGACGTCCTTCTGGAAAGATGGGCAATATTCCAAAACTAATAGTGTGCTTGTGCAGTCATATTAAGATAATTTATACATTTTGAAATAATTCCATACTATATGGGTTAACAAATTCGTGTTTATGTGTAAGAGTATTTCTCCTATCTCAAATATTGTGGACACCAGAGAGAATAGTTTTGTCATGTGTTCACCATGTGCTCTCCACCCGCCAATGCAAAGCTGGGCGAGTCTTTCCTTCTAGCAGTCGCAAATTTCGATGGTCTCCAATGTCAAACTTGCCCACTTTGCACTCCAAATGGGTGTTGTAACGTCACAATATTTCTGCAGCGCTTTATTTACGTTTTGTTTAAATTTTGTCCATAATTCCTGAACATCCACTGTACCAGAACTAAACGATGTCCACTCATTCCTTAATTGGTACAGTAACAACTGCTTATCTGCTCTTTATAGCCCCCTTGACCGATTTATTACCTTTGGTGGCCATTGTCGCTATGACATCGTCATCACTAATCCCTGTCTCTACAGTGATATCATTGACAAGGTGTGACTTCTTTGTAGGTATAATGTCTAAAATATTTCCGTTGTGTGTGGGCTAACGATTTAGCTGCTCAAAGCAGTGTTCAGAAAACGTGTTCAATAGTAGTCAACAAGACTGCTAGTCTGTACCCAGAGTAGTGAAACTGTAGACATCCCAGTCTATGAAACTCAGTGAAGATTGATGCATGACTGTAGTGCGTGTTATTATATTATAAAACATTTCCACATAAATACTTGTACAATATCTACGGTGGCACATTCTAAAGAACAACACGAGTGCATACACTACTGATGTGTATTCAGACTAGTAAAGAGAGAATTGACCATTACAGATTCTGTTAAAAAAATGACCACCAGCAGCAGCAATAGATGCATCCAGTTTGGTATGGAAACACTGCTGCATATGTGTTAGCGTTTCAGCATAGATTTCCGATCAGGCTGCAGAAACATTTAGTTGGTATGTCTTTGTCTACAATGTCTTTCAGCTTTCCAACAGGAGTCAAATATGGAGAATAGGCCAGGCGAGGTACACAGGTCCTCTCTACCCAACCCAGCAATTTGGAAATAATTCGATGAGACATGCTGCAGTAATCTGTACACTATGGGCGAGACAATCATCATATTGGGTACCACAGGTTCCTCCTACTCTGCTGAGGAATGTCTTCTAGCAACTGTCGCAAGTGGTCTTTTACAAGGCTGCGATATTTTGTGTAAAACAGAATACTATCCATAAAAAATGGTTCTATGAGCTAATCGTTAACTCTCCTACACAACACATTTACACTCCATGGACGCTGACATGCCGTCTGACAAAATAAATGGAGATGGTCAACATATATATGATTCATTTTTCGGCAATTTACCTAGTTATGATTGCTAAATGTGGCTTCATCCCTGAATAAGATAAATTATGCATCTGGAGTATCCTGTCCTAATGCCCATATACAGAAGATAACACTATTCTCACAATCATTTCCATACCGCTCTTTATTGAGAGAGATGGACCTAATGTCTATTTGGATCAGCGCAAGCATGAACTGCATTCTTCCTACATTCAACATACACCATGTCGGCTTTTTCTGCATTGGTAAATTGCATTGTGTACATACAACCTACTGCTTGTGCGACTTAACATGCATTCTCGTGTTGACCACACCAAGTTGTATTAGCCAAACGCAACATACACTTGTTATCCATGGCTCAGTACATGAATTATGGCCAATTAGGACCAAACCATACATGTCATGCCCAGAAACTACAACAGCTGCAAATACTTCCATGTACCACTGATCCTGCAGTCAATCACATTATGCCTCGGCTAACATTTGCAAAATAATAATGATATATAAAATACACATAACCATTAATTAATAAATCAGGTTTTATTATAATGTTTACGAATTATGTAGGCAACGTCAAATAATTTAGTTGAATAATGTTTATTCAAACACAAGATTTATTTGCTGGAAGTGGTCCTACACAAATGAAAATGATAAATTACAAATCAACATTTTACTCTTACCAGAGCAGATGCTTTAACAGCATTTATGAGAATGGTAGCAGAATCCCCAACTAAGTAATCACTGATGATGCCAGTCCATTTTGTGATCAATTAACATGAAATAATCGTCATCTCAAAATAGTTCAATTCTTAGTCCAACAAATAACTCGTAAATTCTCATGAAGAATTACATACACTGTTGAGTTACAATTCTGAAATGGAAGCGAAAAGGTTAAAGTTCTTAAACTAATACACATAAGCCTTTGGCAAAGTTAGTTATCAGACAATGTTAAAGTTCCAACAAAGTGGCCGTTTGTCTCACAGAATCTAACAATGTTTCATACGGATAACTTCAGCTAACCAGGCAGGTTCCCCTCCTTCCTGAGGAGCTCTCTACCTGCACCATCCAAGTATTTTACTTGACCACAGCAGTATTCTGCACCAGCCACTCTCTCATTGGCAGATCGCCATCCCCTTCAAAAGTACCAGAATTCTCAAGAGAAAAGATTTGTTTGATTTAACTTTGACCACTTCCCATTAACTTTACAATTTACAATTGTAAATAGAAAAGTTATAAACATACAGTCACCTTGATCATAGAATGATGGGTTTCACGGCATGTACTGTTACCACTTAAAACTTCCAGGCTGAGATGCTGTGGTCCATATCTAAAACTTTAGCCTGACGTTTCACCTTCTACTGCGGAAGACTTCTTACGAGGTAAAAGGGCGTACTGCAATGAGAGCACCGTATATATAGGCCAAACAGAGGACGGGTAATTCTGTTTGCACAAGGCTTTGTGCAAGCGTGATGTCATTTTGACGCTACACGCAGCATTGACTCTATCATTAGCATTCTAAAGAGGATAAGGGCCTCTCACGCCACGTGCATTGAATTCGCTCTCCTCAATGGAACTTTCATGATTCATAAAAACTCGTTCTTCACACTAATTGTATTGTTCAAACATCATGTAATGATTTAAAGGTTTTTTAAGTTTGCATGAAATCTAAGTTACAGCACAAAGGTCTCCAATTCTGGAATTTCTTAATGGTGTAGCGTTTATGAGTGTTCGAATTATGTACCAAGTGAAGTGTCAGTTCGCGTCCTGAAACGTACAATCCGCTCCAATTCTAAAAGATTCCATGACTTCATTACTGAATTAACTAACGTGTGTTCTGTAAGGCCTAATGTTCGATGTTACGAACATATAAAGGTGTTCATCCACAAACGAGTTGTCTTCACAAATTTTTCATGGTACACTGAAATGCGAGTAAATTTTCAGAACACGCTGATTACCTGGTGAGACTACCATTATTCGAAATAAAAAGGTAAAAAAAAAAGACTGACACACACAAAAAGAACGAGACCAATGTAGCCCTACATAGCAAAAATTTACGAATAACCTTAAAAGCGGCTTGTTAATTTCAAATAACTGATACTGGCAGGGAACTGCCAGATAAAAGATGTTTGTTAAATTTCAAATAACGAATCCTGGCTGGAAACTGTCAGATAAAATAGCTGCAGTTATTTAAAACTAACAAGTCCTAGCAAAAGGGATCCAAGATAAGAGATATGCACAACGGAATACATGAGGTTTCGTCTGGGAAGCAGAGGGAAACCACAATAATAAAACGGATCTGAGGTTAAATTACAAACAAGGGTTTATTGCCAGTTTACATGGAAATGGGGGCAACACCGATTTTAAACAAACAATAAAAGTGCATCCCACTGTAATTTACAAGGTACTAATTTTGTTCAGACACCAAGAGGGGTCAGATAAGCAAAAACGAGGATGTAAAACATAAACAGGAGGATTGGTAGGACGTGGGACACAATCATTCACAAGCATATAGCTGCGACACTTACTCTCACAGAAGACTGCGACGTGAAACACAGCACAATGCACAACCAGGCAGATAAGCCGAATCTGCCGAGTTACGATATTCATAACGACATGCACTCTGTTCCACTTCCAATACCCGGAAGGGACCATTAAATTTCACACAAACCTTACACACGAGTGAACTGATAAGCCAGAAGGACGTGAAAAGATATTACGGAAATAGTAAGAGATAGCATTATTTCAACGCCTGAAGGGCTGGAAAACATTGAACAAAGAATACGTTTTTGTTCCACATGCCGTAACGGACACCAAACTGAAACTCACTAGTCATCATTTACCGTTTTTAACAGAAATCATAGTCACACAGGAAAACATACACGAGAGGAATACGCCACATTCCCGATAATAACATAATTCACACACGCCTAAAGCACATGTAACTTATTACTGCTACAAAGCGTAGCATGGACCTAGCTGTGGCTCACCATTTAGACCATACTAACTTCTTACCTAAGCCGAAACCAGAGAGAGAGAGACGACGTCACTCCGATATGTATGAATCCTTGCGCCAAAGCTACCAAAGAGCATGGTGGAGACATACCGTACTCGTGCAACGAGTCTAGCTGCCTGCGCGAGGTCCATCGGTGCAGACGCGACTAATAGCAGCGCCCCTGGTGGGAAGTGGCTAAACAAGGCACACCAGCGCTCCTAGCGTTAGTTAGTGGAAACAAGGCTTAAGCGAATAATGCATAGCAGCGATCCCTGCGGCGAAACAAGGCAAGCGCAGCACGCAGAAGAAGCGTATCACTCACACACAGGGTAAATACAGGGTGGGGAGCATAACTACATGTCAATGCAAGTTAATACTTTAACTTATAGTCAATAAATCAATAAGTTTTTAAATTGAAAATAGATTCTAACAAGTGCAAAGCCTCTATATCTTCAAACGGAGGTGAGCAAACATTGAAATATATGGAAGGAGGCGGAAAGCCATCATTCATCACCCCCTCATTGATTAGAAATTTAGAGTGAGGCATTTCGCATAATATGCTACAGACTGAATGATAAATTTTTCTAAAAATTAATCCACAAGCTAATTCAATTGGAGGGGTAGTGGCATGAGAGCATATTACAGATCCTGAGTGGCACAAAAAATAGTCAGATAAACAATTAAAACGTTAGCATTAACCCTAATAACTCAGTGGGAATGCAGGTGTGGCTGGTGAGACCACTGAATGGAGGAATCAGTTCATAAGCAATCATGAACACATAAAAAACAATAAGATGCATATTACAATCTAAAGAAATTAAAACACACAAATCAAAGCAGTTCGTGACACACAATAAAACTGCAAAATTTAAGGAATGCGACAAAATTTGTTATTGTGTCTGTCGCAAATGTTATTATTGAAGCACTTTCACGTGTATGCTATTGTATTTTCATGTATTGCATTGCGATAACTAGTGATCGTTTTGCCCACACACAACCTAGGGTTATCGTCGAGGAGGGAACTTTCTACTGAAGGACTGGGAGGAGCTATCCGCGCACAGTTTTTTAGTTTGTACTATTTGATAGCTGTCTTTCCATGTGTGGTGCTTTTCTTTTTACTTGACATACATTAAAGCCACATTTTTCTATACATCACCTGTTATATATGTTCAGTGGTAGAATGCTCGTAAATCTCATTGCTTGCCTGCCAATAATACATCACAAAATAATAGGACGTCGGGTTCTTATACGTCATGGAATGAAATAACAATTTGACACATTTCATTTTTACACAAATTTATTTATCCATTCTTGATGAAACACAAAGGTAATGCAAAAGTAAGACTGGTTCACAACACACTTCCATACTAACTCAAGACTGTCTGAAGAATCTCCATTAGTAACTTCAAACTACTCCATACTATTCATGTTCACACCAATTCGCACGTATTAATATAGTTTTTCTAGAACATTCTAGAACACGGTAGTTACATGGTGCCGGCCGCGGTGGCCGAGGTGACTGAGGCGCTCCAGTCACGGTCAGCACGGCCACTGCGGTCGGGGGTTCGAATCCCCCCTCGGGCATGGATATTTGTGCCGTCCTAGTTCGTAGGTAGTTCATAAGTAGTTTGTAAGTTTAGGGACTGATGACCCCGTAGTTAAGTCCCATAAGCTTAACAAACATTTGAACATTTGAAGTTACATGGTTTCACATTTAATTTGGTCATGAAACGTAAGTTAATCTTGCTTTACGTAAAAATATACAAAATTATGACAGATGTAATACTAAGTTTTTACATCAACATCAAAAATAGAAAAGATCAGAAGTAAATAACAATTAGCGCAGTGTTAATATGTTTCCATTATTGTTCGACATTAAGCTTCAATAATTTAATTAAGTTTGTCAGAAGACACTAGTATTGTAGATGATGATTAAAATGACTTGACAGAAGCGCTATAAAATGCTTATGTAATATAAACATGGAATATTAGGTTACAATACTACGACCAACTATGGTATCGAATACTTCAGTTATTTATACAAACGGGACCCTCCTGGCTAAATACATTACAATACCTCCCTCACACGTCAGACATCACATGTGGATGACATTGTGTGAGAACAGAATTGGGGAGTATTTACAATCAGTAAAGATTTTAAATTTATATCACACAAGACAAAATTATGATCAGTTTTCATGATGAAAAAGAGCACACAATTTTTTTTCATAGAAAATTTATACTATATTACTCAGATTCAATTTTAAATAATGCTACAGTAACTAAATATAGCATTTCAAGCATAAAATGACCGATTTTATAGAAAACAGTTACCAAGCAAAATATTTTTAGTACTGATGATTTCTGAAATGCACAATTCTTTAAATTAACTACCATGACATTAGATACATAAGAACAATATGTTGTTTTATGGAACAATCATGAATACACAGACAAAGTTTTGTTGAACCTAATTTATATTGCATAGATACAGTCTGAAATCAAACAGGATAAGCTTAATAAAGTTGCATGTTAATAGGTATACAACATTTGTGTAAGCAGTGCCTAGATTTCAAAAAATGAGAAAACATTAAATTTCAGCAAGACAGTATAAAATGATTGAAGTACCAATGTAACAAACTTTTGGTTTCAAGTGTACATTAAGTGGGCTCTCAAGCAGTTATTACAATTTTAATACTGAAAATAAAATGACAATGCAAAATAATTAACAATTTTCAAATTGCATAAAGATATGAGTACTTCATCATGTCTTGGTTATCAAACAGTCACAACAACATTGATCCTGATAATTATGTGAGGAATATTACTGTGAGAACATTGAAAGCAAAATAATTAGGAATATGTCTTAATGACTATATAAAACTGTAAAGCTAATTTATGACAATACATCAACAAATGTGACCAGACGTTTTATGAACAGAAACCCTACCAGTTCGACACTTGTACAAACCGCATACAAGCACCTAAAAATTTGTACAAAATATGCTGCTAGAAATTTTACATCCACAGCCTGCACAGCTACAGGACAGCATATGGCACAACACCACAAAATACACGGCTGTTGAGTTTATAAAAGAAATTCACTTATAAAAATTATTAGATTCACATTATTTCATGAATATTGTATCGTTTCATATTATTTTATGAATGTAGTATCTAATACAATCCTCATTCCAATACCCTCCATGAATAACAACAAAAGACCCCAGCCATCAAAGTCAAAGTTAACCACATCAAACTTTTGATCATCAAGACACCAAATACAAAGTCAAGTTTGGTACAACAGAGTTGTAGTCATAGCTTACATACAATGTGTCAGATCAGTTAAATAATGATACTCAAATTTTTGAATGACAGATACCCTATCAAGTATCTTACACAAAATCATTTAACCCCCACTTCATAAATAATTTTGTACAAGATGGTTTTCAGGATAGAAATTACAACTAATACTCCAAATTCTGCAATTAATTTGAAAAAATGTCAGAAAAGCATCTAATAATAAAAATGTCTATAGCTCATACAGGTGAAAACATTTCATGATTATGGTGTGTCAGATTTGGTGAAGTAGGAAAGATACATTTTACTTACAGAAACCAATTTGCAACATATTTAATAGTGCATGAACATACAGCCAGATTACAGAATTCAGTTTGAAGTTCCATGAAATGAAAGTATATAATTATCACATATTCAAGATCTCAGAGATTTAGTAAAAAATCAAACATTAGTAACAGAAGCATGTAACATACAAGTATTGCTCAAGATTACTCAAACAAGACACTGTGTGACAAGAAAATATTGTTTTACCAAAATAATAATATTACAGACAGTTAATTTTAAATGTGACCAAAGATTCTCAGGATATCTTACATACAGTACTTTGGAAAGAAAACCAACATCACACCAGAAACTTTGAGAGTTTACACAATAAACATCTCAGAACTATTGCCTATGGCATCTGTAGATTATCTGGATTATGCAACAATTTTAGTTTAATATGAGAGATAGTTAGCTGCTGAATCAATTTAAACGTTTTCCTTACAATAAAAGTGTCTACAAATAGCTGTTACAATATTTTTATGACAGTGGCAAATATTATCAGAAAATTCTCATATTACTTAAACAAGACTATGTGTGATTTGAGAAATACCATCTTATCCAAAGAATTCCATTACAAAAAGTTAAATTCGATTATGTCATTAAGAGTCTCAAAATGTTTTGCACAATGTACTTCAGAAACAATCCTACCATCACAAAACCTAATCAGTTTAATCAATGAACATTCTTAAAGTTTTCACAGAATATGAAAGCACATCTGGATGCTTAGTATGTAGTAAGACACTTTTACCAAGAAACCGAATGCATAGAAAAATATGAGAAAGAACCTAGCATACAGGATAATATTGTACTCAGTTTCATGAAAATGTACCTCATGATTCTTATACTACGACACTTTGAATATCAGTTATAGCAATTACATAGAACATTGTTTTACAAAGAACATAGGTCTACTATCAATGAATATTTTAAACTTACACATTAACATTTACCAAAACTTCAAAAGAATCAACAGATGTCAAATAGTTTACTAAAAGGTTATGAATTAAAGTAAAAAATAACTATACAGTCCAGTTTAAAGCAAATAAAATCTATTATAATGCCTGAGATTGCTTGGGATTGTGTTTCAGTTATTAGAGATCCCATACCAACAATCATTTGCCTATTTCTTTTTACTTTGCGGTGTTTCCACCACTCTGGGTACAATTTTTCCCAGCTCAATTCCATATAAAGCATATGTGAATTGTAAACTTCTGCCTTAATGTTTCCTTTACAAAAGTCAAATCAGGTAAATTATGGTCAACTTTAGTTAAGACAGTATCATTCAAGTTTACATTCTCAGTATTATTTTTGAGACACAATGTAGTTTCATCAATATGTTCCAAACCTTTAACATTTTCAAATCCTTCATCAACAGTATGAAGATTCCTATTTTCAACATTCATATCTTTAACATACAATATACTGTCAGTTTCATTACCATTTTCCATAATTTTTTATCATATAAAGTATTCTCATTACCAAGCATAATATTCTCAGCATCATCATCATCATTATAAACATCAACATTGTCATATAAAGTATTCTCTTTACAAAGCAAAATATAATCATCATAATAATAAACATCAACATTTGCATTATATTGTTCTGTACATAACTCCATAGACACATTATTGTCAACATTACTAGATACCTCACTTATTTCAACATGAACCTTATCTTTTGCCTTAACAATACAATTGTCACACTCGGGTAAAATGTTATGGCTTTCAGTATCATGTACAAAGTCTAAGTTACCATTATCACATTCAGATACAAATACATCATCACATTTAGGTTTTATTTGTGTCTTGGCATGTTTGTACTTTCTGTTTTCATTAAAATGTGTATTACCATACTTATCGTGTCTGTTTCTTTGTCACCCCCCACTATATCTACTCCTGTAATTAGACCTTTGGCTTTGAACAAGATTGTCAATTTTGTACACAAAATTCAAAAATTCATCTATATCATTATCAGGAGCATGCATTAAGTCCCACTGTAAATACTTTGGTAACCTATTTTTTAACACATTAATTTTTGTCCTAACATCTAAGGCATACTTCAAGTGTATTAGTTTCTGCAATCCATTTTTACAAAAATCAAACAATCCTCCTGGTCTTCCATTATATGTTGGCCCATACAAAAATCTACTTTTAACCCTGTGTTGGTCATTTTCTGACCAAAACTTATTTAAAAAACTTTCTTTAAATTATTCAAAATTTTTCCAAAGTTTTCTCTTTATATTGGCCCAGCTTAATGCCTCGGCATTTAAGTGATATATTACATATTTAATTTTATCAGCATCACATGTAGGCCTACCTTCTATAAAACTATTTTCACAGCTTAAAATGAAATCTACAGGGTGTACATCGTGTTCTGGAAACATCTTTACAGGAATTTTAGACCATGAATCAAAATTATTTATGACATTTGTTACAAGATCATTGTTAACCTATTCCCTATTAATTTCTTTAACAAACTCTGCACTTTTTTCTACTGTCTGATATGCTGATTTTGTTTCATGAAAACAAGTCTTCACATAACTCTCATTTATTAGGCCTAACTCAGCATTTCCACACGAAATTTTAAGTTCGTCTTTAATTAGATTTTGTTGTTCTGTTAACATTTTTAATAATTTATTTTCCAGTTCGTTCAGTACTGATTGTAGCATGTCTGAAGCAAAATCCCCTTCAATATTAGACGCTTTAATATTTTGTTTATCCATGTTTAATGAACTGTACAGTCTTTTTTTAATACAAAATCAAACATTCACTTACTTTCTTCGGCGTCCAGTCCATTTAAAGTTCGTACATACCACACTCTTGTCTTGCTGCAGCGTCCTTTTTAACCAATTATTATTAATCTTCATTTCCTTCTGAAATCCACGCCTATTAGATTTATTAGTACTTCATCCATATAACATTTATACATATATAGTTTCTTCTTCATGTTGCGTCTTCGTTGTTTCTGAAACATGTCACATTTGTACGTGTGTTTATCGGGACGATGCACCATATGTGGCGTATTTGTTTTTTTACTTGACATACATTAAGGCCACATTTTTAATACATCACCTGTTATATGTGTTCAGTGGTAGAATGCTCGTAGATCTCGTTGCTCGCCTGCCAATAATACATCACAAAATAATATGACGTCGGGTTCTTATCGTCATGGAATGAAATAACAATTTGACACGTTTCATTTTTATACAAATTTATTTATCCAGTCTTGATGAAACACAAAGGTAATGCAAAAGTAAGACAGGTTCACAACACACTTCCATACTAACTCAAGACTGTCTGAAGACTCTCCATTAGTAACTTCTAACTACTCCATACTACTTGTGTTCACGCCAATTCGCGCATATTAAAATCTGTTATAGTTTTTCTAGAACATTCTAGAACACGGAAGTTACAAAGTTTCACATTTAATTTGTTCATGAAACGTAAGTAAATCTTGCTTTATGTAAAAATATACAAAATTATGACAGATGTAATAATAAGTTTTTACATCAAAATAAACAATAGAAAAGATTGTAAGTAAATAACAATTAGCACAGTGTTAATATGTTTCCATTATTGTTCGACATTGAGCTTCAATAATTTAATTAAGTTTGTTAGAAGACACTAGTAATGCAGATGATGATTAAAATGACTTGACAGAAGCGTTATAAAATGCTTATGTAATATAAACATGGGATATTAGGTTACAATACTACGACCAACTATGGTATCGAATACTTCAGTTATTTAAACAAACGGGACCCTTCTGGCGAAATATATTACACATGGCAGCACTTGTCCCTGAGTCATGGTACTCAGTGTGGAGGGATCACACTGAACTACAGTCGGCCGTTGGCAGCAAATAGAGTAATAGAGTTAAGTGGTATTCAGAACCACTTGCAGTCTCGTTGATATGCAGAGCGGAAGCAGACGTACTACTCACTGATGTCTAGCAGAGGATTGGCCAGTCTGTTGACCCATTTGGTAAAGCATTGTTGTACTTTATCGGGGTTGGCCCAGGAGGCGTCAGGAGTGTGCTGGACTGCACCCCATGGCTATGACCGCGGCACCCAGATCGCTGTTTGAGAAAACCCTCACACAACCATTTTGAAGGGCCCAAAGTTAGCAGCTTGTCCACCTCTCAGCTGGCCGCAGTGACTGCCTCTCGCCCGGGTGGTGATCTGGGACAGCAGACCCCCCATGGCGTAGCACGTGCGGGGCGGCGGCTGGCGTTATGTCGCCGGTCCCCCGAATGCTCGCTCTCTGGCAGCTGGGCCCACCTTGTGTGGAGTGGAGCGGCACTATCACTGGTGCTGCATCTCGCTGTAGACCGTGCTAGGATGTAGTCCCTGCATTCCTTTTACTGAATGATTAGTTACTTAACTTAAATCTAATCACACTGTTGTAATCTAGTGTCTGAGAACTTCAGTTCGTGGTAATCACTGTTCTCAAATAGTTTTTCACTGCATTTTGTACTTGCCAAATATGGGGCAAGAATTACACAAGAATTAAGCAACAAATTATACAAACAAATCAAATAAATATACACAAAATATAAACAAATATACTGGGCATACCTGGTAGCTTTACTATAAAGGTAGCCATATTTTTTAAAGAACATAAAATAAATCATAAGCTAATAACTTATTACTAGACACTTATTCATACAATTGATAGAATGGTTTAGCATGGTACACAGTCAAAAACACAAAGCGCAGCATTGGCAGCAAGCAGCACATAAATTTTCAACTGACAGAACAGTATGGTGTCATGCATGAGCAAAGTATAAGGCGCAGCATTTGCAGCAAGCAGCATGGAGCAGCACAAGGCATTACAGCATGCACTAAGCTAGTACTAAAGGGCCCGTCTACACTATGGCATTGCGCAGCGTGGTACCTTTATCACATAAACCCATTCTAACACGGTCCCTCTGACCTGTTATTATTTGCCTGTAGTGTTCGCTTGAAATGTTCTCCCTTATTCAGCACGAGGTTGTTCACATAAAAGTACTAAAATTATGTATTCGTATATGGTAACTAAAGTACACATTAGTATACTGGACATACTTCCTGAAATAAGAGAATTATTTAAACAAAATATTCATATTCTGCAAGGAAAATGAAACATTAAACACTATAGTAGTTAAACCAAACATGAGCATACTGAACATGGTTGCTGAAATAATAGAATTATATACACACAAAAATATTCATATCCTCCAAGAACACCAAACGTCAGTCGATACAATATTAAGCACAAATACTCTGAACATACTTGTGGAAATCAGGTAATTATGTACATCAAAATAATTATATTCTGCAAGAAAACAAACATCATTCAATACCATATTAATTAAACTAAACATAAACATACTTTGATCATTAAGTACTATCTGTAAAGAGAGGGATTGCGTATTAGAAATTTTATTCATCATGGGGAATGTCTTGTCAGTGGTTCGCTATTCTGTAACCAGCTTATTCTAGTGGAGTGGGCTATGACACATCCTATCCCGGTGGTCCTCTTGGCATTCCTTTGGATCCCTTCATTTATTTTGGTACTGTTAACTTCTTCTCATTGATACTCAGACCCAGTCTGCTCTGTAAACTTGAAGACAGCTGTTAGTCATGTTGTGATTACATACAAAATTTAACCTTCCCTAAGTGGAGAGTTGTGTAGAACCCTTTTTCATGGTTGGCGTGCACCCATAAACACCTACATTCTCAACAAAGAATCAAAACCAAATATAAAAATATATTAGTAACCCAGGACACAACAACCACAGCATATCTTGACGCACGAAACTATTTCTATCAATCATGGCGTTGGTCGCTAGTATAGAGACTTATGTAGCCTTAAGGGGAAATTGTTGTTGCGAGAAGCTCAAGGCCTGTGATTTACAGTATATGTCACAGCAACACAGAGTAGGCTTCCACCCTCGGGACAATAAGGTGGCACATACATTATGGAATGTAGTGCTCTATTTATCAACAACAAGGTACAAGACCATTAAACAGCATAACTTAAATTATATAGTACTTAATTTTCACACATCCACAATTTGGTATAGCGGACAGCTTCATGTGATCGTCTTGTTCACCAGTAATTTTAGGCTTACCAAGGTACCACTGCAGGTTTGCTTGGCCACATAGATCTGTAGTGCACACACACAACAGCTGACTGGCTGTCACAACTCCACTGATATTTACAATTGTTGTAACAAGTGGATGGATTTGAGACACACAACACTGAAGTTACTCTTACAAAATACCCTGACACACAATAAAATACACATAATTACCAAAAAATACACAAAATACACTCAAAGTACAGAAAAGACACTTGTGAGAAAATTACACAAATTTATCACAATTTATACAAAAACTAAACAAAGACATAATCCACCCGCTATTGGCGGTAGAAACGTAGACTCGAGACATGGTTCAACCCACGACACTTCTTTGCACGAACTGTCTCTAGTTCTACAGCATTGTCATGAGCAATTCTCCTGACGCGGTATTGAACGACAAAGAGGGGAAAGAACTTCCTTGTGAGTCCTTGACATTTGCTCGACAGTCGTCGTGAACGAACCTAAACTATTTGTCCCACTTTGAACAGTCTTACGACACGACTGACCTTGTCATGCTGTCACCTTCTCTCAGAGGCACTCCTGATATTGGCAAGTGCTCGTTCTACGACATCCCTGTGTCTCAACATCACTGGTGGCTCAAGAGGCACCGTTTCTATTAATTTATCCTCAGGATACTTGTTCTTGAGCACCAATATAGGAGGCATACAGGTGGAATTGTTAGGGAGTTCATTCAGAACGTCCTGAAACCCTGATATATACCGGTCCCAGGCCCTGTGAGGTCGGTGGCAGTACAGGCGGCAAAGCTTCCCCAAGCTTCCCCAATTCCTTCATTACCCGCTCGAGTTTGAAGCATGGTGATACACCGATATAAAAACTGGCCTCATGCATCTCCTCCACAGCATCGCTTTCCAGACCAGAGACCTAAACTGGGGACCGTTGTCTGCAATGACTTTCTCGACAGGACCCACCCGACATAGAAAGTCATTGACAAATGCCCGAGTAATGGCGCGACTCGTTGCTCTTTTTAGAGGTGATAATGTCACAAATTTTCAGGTTAGCTCCACTGCCACAAAGATGAAACAATTCCCATTTATTGTGTGTGGTAGCGGACCGAATTTATCGACTGCAGCTAACTCTTTCAACCGAGAAGGAATAATAGGGAAGAGGGGGACATGATGAGATACAGTCGGTGGCTTAGCTTTCTGACAAGCCTTACAAGTGGCCAGAACCTTCCGGATCCTCTTTTCCATATTAAGGAAGTAACAGGTATCACGGACTTTCTGGTAGCACTTGTGGGGACCATAGTGTGCGTAGCTGACGTGTGGAGCCGCGGTGGAGTAGCCGAGCGGTCTAAAGCATCTCGCTGCGGAGTGTGTGGTTGCTCGCTGTGGAGGTTCGAATCCTCCCTGGGGCATGGGTGTGTGTGTTTGTCCTTAGGTTAGTTTACCTTGGTTTAAGTAGTTTGTAAGCTACGGACTGATGGCCACGCAGTTTGGTCCTATAGATTTACAAACATTTGAACATTATTTGCGGTGTGTATACCAGATGAGTTGTCAACCCACTCATCTGGAATACACAAAACGCAATTCGACTGAGCTGGGTCTCTACGGTGGAACATGATGTTATTCCTAATTAGGTAATATTGTCTGATAGACGGATAGTTCTGATCGCACCACTTAACTATCACGTCTTTCAGAATCTCATCTTTGTCTTTTTCCCATGCTATGTCCTTAAGGAAGGCGGTAATAAAATTCTCACAGGCGACACCACGAAGATAGAGAACACTGAAGTTGTTTTCATTCAGTTCGTCATTGGTTCCCTGCTTCAAGCCGACCGGAGAACGAGAAAGAGTGTCAGACACTACGTTCTCTTTCCCACGTGTGTATATCACGGTGAAACGAAATTCTTAGAGAAACAACGCCCACCCGGCCAACCTCCCGTACGTCAACTTAGCCGTCGTTAGAAATTCTAACGCTCGGTGATAGGTATATATATACCTTGGTTGTCCTCCCAAACAAATACCCCCTGAATTTAGTGAAACCGAAGACAACAGCAAGGGCCTCAAGCTCAGTAACGGCGTGATTACGTTCGCACTTATTCAGCACACGACTCGCAAATGCTATCGTCCTACGGTGTACCACACCATCGTCCTCAAACTCTCGCGAATATCCTCCATGTCTTTTACCCTGTTCTTTGCAGATTCCGTTCCGAGCATGTTGATTGTTGTTCATAAGTTAGATTTGTTAAATGACTTTGGAATGAAACATATTAATTTGTACATTTCTTATATGATTAGTGGATTAATACGTCATAGCCATGTAAATAAATTGCTCATAATAGTTGATACCCCAACCCCCCTCCTCCTAATGGTCTCACCTAGACCGTGAGATAACCAAAAAATTATGATTTATGTTGTGTATCTTTTGTTTAAACATTTTATATCATGTGTTCCCTGATGTATTGTTTAGTATAATGCATAGTTCGTAAAATATATATGTTTTAAATCCATATATGTAATTATGGTGGATCATATACTTCAATCCACATATGTAATTACATCGAATCATAGGTACTAATTTCTTTTATGGCCTAATTTTACCTTGAGATCTGTAACACCTATGTATCTTTTTATTGGCAAGTATGTTGTGAAGTATGATAGGTTTTTTTATAATGCATTAGTATCTTGGTACTACAGTCTTTTGCAGCGTTAGAGCAGCTGCGATTAAACGTTGTAGATTTTACAATCTAATAATCGCTGGTAGTGAGCAATGAGCTAGAAACTCATAGAGTGGTGATAGGTCCGCCATATTTGAAACAAATTGAACTGGCGTCTGCCATATTATTTGGGGTATCGATTGACAGCTGGTCTGGCACACCCACTAGAGAATTATACCTATTTACACAGTTCCACGTTTTAAATAAAGATTGACTATTGAGTAAAGATTTGCATGAAGTTGCGTCGGTGTCTCCAGACTTTAACAAAGCTGCGAATTGATGAGCCAGATAGTGTATTTCCTAAAATGCTGTAATGAAATGTCACACACCTATCAATAATTATACTCTTCCAGTTCAAAATATAACAGCTGAGGTTTGATCCAACAGCGAAAATGCCGCTTTGAAAACATTTGTGTTAGTTATAATGGAAGTTCATAGTCTAAAAGTGCTGCTATACCTTTACAGTGAACAGTAATTGTTTGATGATCATGGGTTTGCATCTGTTGTTAATGTGTTGTAACAACTGTTTTCATAAAGTCTGGTACACATTCATCTGGTGTTTATTAAACGTAATAAGTCCACACACTCGTAAAATTGCTGTTAAAGGGTTTTGTTGTCAAAATATGTGTAAGGACGAAAGTGACAACAAAATATTGCAGTTAAAATCGCCTGGCACTGCTACCACAAAAGTATTTCTCGCCGAAATAAGGGGTGATTAATAACTTTCTTTGTTGTATTGCTGGAACAAGTAAAGTTTGGTGGGACAAATTTGGACACAAAGACGAAAGTAACAACAGAATACTGCAATAAAAAATGCGTCTGGTTCAGATGCCACAAAAGCATTTTACACCAAAATAACAAATCGTTAATTACTCACGTTCTTTGTTACAAAGATCACAGACGTTTAACAAGTGAAAAAAATCCACGATTTGCAATGATTATATGTTAACCATGCTTGATCCACTATTATCAACAAAATATGAATATATTTGTAAAGAAGGTGTAGACACTCAAAAGTGTTTATTTTATTATTCAACAGATGGGATACTCTTTCATCAATCAAAGTAGCAACAGAAGAAGAAACACACACACGCAAGACAGAAAATAGCTTCAAAGGAATTGCAATATAGGTATTCAGAAGCTTCACTCTTGGGGTAGCTATGTGCCATTAGCCAGGAATTTTGTTTGTATATAGGCAGATAGAGATCAAACAAGGCAAAATAACTGGCATTATTGCTCAAAATATTTATCGTTTTAACACTTCAATTTATATATTTAATTGCTGAACACACTTTAGGCATATTGCAGAAGCAAAAATTGCACAGAAAATATTCACTAAATACAATATACACTATATACAGCATTTCAATTTTAATAGCAACATACGATGGACAGGCTCCTCTCAAGTGTACTGACCACCGCCAATATGGCAGCCGAGTTATAACCTCCTTGGCTGTAACTTGTGTCCTACAACCCACAGACATATATGTCTGTGCTACGACCATAGTATCTATGGTCGAAGCTCATGTGACTCGGCGCTAAATACCGAGAGTGCCACCGGAAGTTATCAGTGGCTGAATTTAGGTCAACTGTCGAGTTTTGTGGTCCAATCATGGCACTCGACGCCATGATCACAACATACACGTAAACTAAAAGATGACGATATAATTACATGCATGAATATGAATTTTGTTGTAATTCGTTTCACTCGCATATGATGTTAGGTTCATACCCAAACACAAACTCGTAAATTGCTACGGTACTTATTCGAAAATAAACTGTGAACTTTTTCTCTTAAGGGAGTGCCGGGTACCTGTCATCAGTCGTTTTTAAATTCACATTTATGGTTCCAGCGTGTATTACTGTATATAGTAATGCTACATGATGTGTAAAGTAAAGTAAACCCGCATCATACTGGTATGTTGATGACGGAATACGTTTTACTTTTCTGTAATGTCTTGTTTCTGTGCAGCAATGCAATAAATTTTCGATATGTGTTCAGTTATGGAACTGTTTTGTGAAACTAAATGTACAGTGATGTGACGATGACATGTTTCTCAGGCATGTCTGACAATTTAAAGTTCTTATGTGGCACATGAAAATCGACTTTTCGACAGAAATCGTAACTGTGAATTACAAGTAGTTGATGACAATCTAATGTACTTAATAAAATTATATTTGAATTATCCTATACAAATGAAAATGATCAAGCAGACACCTATTAGCTACAATGAATAATTTAAATGTCAATGGTACTGTACTCGTTTCACTGACAGTAACTAAAGTTGTTTTCCTAATGCTTCTGCCTGATCACACACTCGGAAATCGGCACATATTCGGTTATAAACAGCCAACGATTTGTGACATGGCAGAATTTAAATGTAACTGACATGGTAGCCTACTCGTTTTAGCTGCACTAGTTTAACGTTTGTTTTTAGGTTCATACCTAAATACCAACTCAGAAAACGCCACATATTCTGAAATATACGGCCAGCGACGTCTTTGTCATAAGGAAGATAAACATCATTCCTACTCGTTTCATTCACACAAATTTAAGCAATCCTGTTAGGTATCTGCATAACTTCAATCTCGCATATTGCAAAGTATTCGGAAAAAACTGACTAATACTGAACGACAATCTTGTAACACATTTAGATTACCGGTCCAGAGTCAGTTACGAACTTAAAAAAAGAAGAAAATATTTTCAGTTTTGACTGAAAATTTTTCCGACAGTTCTACTTGGAGCGATTGGCTTAACCACAGGACCAACAAGAATCACATACATCTGTAATATAATTTTTATTTCATATGTTGTGCTTTGGGTATCATCGTTATTGCATCATTAATTGATATTCGTTATTCATTGACATTTAACGAAAGAAAGTGAGGTGTGTGTAATAAATCTTCAATGTACTATCGCCTAAAATATTATATTGTCGTGATTTACATTTCAACATGTCGACTACAAAGCAGAAACCAAAGGCACTATTCATCCAAGTTATGGAACTTCCGGCAGTCAACTTCCGGCAGCACTCTCAGTGTTTAGCGTTCACTACTCGTATCTTAGCCACTCTATGAAAATTAAGCTGATTGGTTGTAAGTGAAAGCAAGATGATACATAACAGCACACTCTGTTGGCAATAGTATCTTTGCTACAAGCCTTACACCGCTGGTTAGTTGTAAGAAGGCGCTCTGTCAACATGACAGAATGGAGAAGGTTTTTTAAGTCCTTTAACCATTTTATGTGTGACGTACAAATTGTCAATGTTAAATGTTTTATGATTGACATACCATTTTAATGTCAAGCGCCTTCACCAAACGAAGACATATGACACTAGGTATGAGTTGTGTTTGTTAACTTATTGCATTATTGGTGTATTTTATATTATTATGTTTCAAACAACTGTAATTGAATGTACCTCCCTTTCTTCAGTGATCAGATGATGATACCTTAAGTGGATCAAAACCGGTCTTTACAGAAATAAATTAATTAATTGCGATCTTGGCATTTTAATACTTCATATAAACAAAAGATAAATAAACTTTTTGAACAATAAATACTTCATAATGGCTTCTAAATTAACAAGTATTATCGTTTGTGTGAAGCAACGCCAAATTAAATTGTAGTTTCATAAGTACCATACATGAAGTCACTTTCTTTAGATGTTTCAGGGATATAAAGCATCTTTATGGGTCATTTAGTAATAGGTATTAAGTAGGATTTTAATTAATCTTAACAATATGTGTGTTCTTCTGTGAAAGATAGTTCTTCTTCTGTTTAATTAATAGCATAACAAAATAACCAAAAGAAGTTTGATGAGGGTAACAGCATTATAATTAACAAAAAATAAAATATTTTATTTTAATGATATGACAACAGTAGCAATTATTTTAAAAAATGACTTATGTTCAAATATCAAAAACGAGATACAGGCATTTCGGACAATATTAATTTGATTGGCACTTGAAAATCGGTAATATGGCCTAAATCAAAGCCTAGAATTAAAAATAATTGATGATAGGGAAATGACACTCATTTCCCTTAAAAAAATAGAAAACAGGTTCAAATATGGCTATGTAACATAAGGCAACCTATGTAATAACCACCAGTTTTATGAAGAAATACTATAAAGAAACACATAAAGTACAGAGTGTCCACAATGAGACTCCAAGATTTTAATATCATATAACTTTCTCATTTCAGATGGTGGACCTGTGAATCTTGCAGGGGCAGACGGAACAACTCAACAAATTTGTGGTGTGCAAATTTGATACATCATGTAGCCGTAGTGGAGTTGCAATCAATTGTTTTAGCAAAATGGCGGATATGAAGGAGCATGTACAAGTGGTCTGGTGGTATGCAGAAACCCCCGTCGCCCCCGTCGTTCAAGATTATAAAGAAGTGGTGTGATCAGTTTTTGGCTACTGGGAGTGTTTCGAAAGTGCATGCTGGTGGTAAGCCTGGGATCAGCGAAAATCATGTGCAACAAGTGCGGCGAGCAGCAAGAGAACTTCGTATGAAACCTTCAACAGTGGACAAAGTGCTTCATCAACGATTACGTTTGATCACATATAAAGTGCAGGTTGTGCAAGAAATCAAGCATGATGATCGACCAAACTGAGAAGAATTTGCATGAGTCATGTTAGATCGCATTGCCATTGACGAGACATTTTTATCACACGTGATGTTTACTGACGAGGCAACCTTTCATGTGTCAGGGGCTGTCAATCGTCACTGTGCGCGTCTTGGGGGTCCGAAACCTCACAGGCACTTAGGGAACATATGTGCGACATGCCGAAAGTTAATGTGTGGTGTCGTTTGATGATAAATCGCATTGGTGGGCAGTTTTTCTCTAAGGAGCCGAGTGTGGATGGAGCCATGTACCTGGACATGTTGGAACAATTTGCCGTGCCACAGATAACAGACCTGCAGCCAAATGTGATGTTTCAACAAGACGATGCTCCACCCCATTGGAGTCTTGGTGTCCTAAAATTTTTAAATAACACATTCCTGTAACAATGGATTGGCCGTGGAGGTCCAATTCCTTGGCCGCCATGTTCGCATGACATAACCCCCTTAGATTTTTTCATGTGGGGTTATGTGAATGGCCGACTGTACGCTACACCAGTAAAGGACCTGTGCATAAGAATTGTCATCAATCTTCTCACAGAACAGATGTTCCGCAACACGTGGCTCAAAATCGATTATAGTGTTGATATTCTTTGCGCTACCCATGGCGGCCATGTTCAAGTGTACTGAACCGTCCACCTGTGTATGAAAACTTGAGCTGCTGTATTATTTCCCTGTATATGTTCGTCAATAAATTGTATTTTCTCTCAGATTTTATGAGTTCAAATGTTGGAGTCTCATTGTGGATTCCCTGTACATTACAAAAGATGTACTATTGAAAAAAGAAATAAAATTATTAGATGTAGTAAATCACAACTTGTTTCTCATACAGTTATAATTAACATCAGTGAATATTATTAATGTAAATAAAATAAAATTTATTTTCGTTCAATTATTTTGAAACCAAAGTTAATTTTTGTTTGCTGTGATAGGACTGAACTTTTAATGACATTTTTAACAATATAACTTCAATGACAATCAACTGTATAAAGTTACTGATAAAAAGACCATACAGAGTTCAAAATAATAAAAATTCTTTGATTTTCTTCAATATTCCAAATCAAGAAAAACGGCCACAAAACAATTAAGATTAACAACATCATGCACTTTACTGAACTGTGAAACAAAAGAATGTCTAAAATATTTATGTGGATATTACACGTTATTCAGGACAATGTATGTATGTTCTGCCTATGGAAACGAAGACTTGAAGTAGCACAGTTTGGAAAGTGGGTTACTTTTAATCTCTACTTTTCATTACGAGATCTAGTGATAGAGTGAACATAAAGGAAATGATGAAACACATAATAAAAAGTGATACAGCAAAAATAATTTGGAAATTATTCTTGTACTAAGTACGACCAGAATCAATTTGAGGAAAAACCATTAGAGGATTCACCAAAATAGATCACGAAGTTTTTAGCGCACTGGCCTCGAATTTGGGAGGACAGTGATTCAAAGCCACCTCTAGATGTCCAGATTTAGGTTTCTGGTGATTTCCCATACTCACTCCAGACAAACTGTGAGAGTGTTTGGTCGACTTTCGTCCCCATCCTCACCCAAACAATCTGAGTGTAAGTGCTATCTCAAATGACCTATGTTATCCATGGGACTTTAAACTCTAAAGCTTCTTTCCATCATGAAAGGATTTCTCATTTACATGACATAGAGCACAGAAAAATACTTGAAGACAGAAATTATTTAACAGAATGTGTTTTGCAAAATATAGATATCAATAAAATTGAGGTTGTTTTGTAGAAAGAGCTCCAAGAAGAAATGTTGAATTTATGAAAATAATACAAAACATGATAATCTAATGTACAGTACGGAAAGGCACTTTCCATGCTGCTGGAAATTTATCATGTTAATTTTATATAAGATTTCGTGAAATGAAATAATGAATATTTTTTTGCAAGCAGTTTTAAGGAACTGTAAGCATTTATGTAATGCTCTAACTACTGAGGAAAATGTCCAATCGTCTTGCTCTGCTGTTTCCCAGATACACATAGAGATTCCCCTGACTTAAGTGTGGTCTCAGGATTTACCTAATGTACAATGGATAAAGCGTCAAGAGTTGTCATCAGTAACTTTTGCAGATGTAATTAGGTATGCTGAGTCACAGCCACGTGCATACTCTATTTCAGTACCGTTCTTCCTATAACTACTCAGTGTTTCAGCTTCATAGTAATAGTATGCATTTACGTTTGCTCCAGTGGTTTCCCATTTCAGAATTCGACTTCAGTTTGAATGTTTTCGGCGGTTTTTACGAAATTTCCTTCTGTTATACGATATAAATGTCATATCACTGTAGCTGTACATATAAATTGACAGTGGACCGTCTCACTAGAGTTACAGTGAGTGTGAATTCTCAA
This sequence comes from Locusta migratoria, assembly GCA_026315105.1. Taxonomy (NCBI): domain Eukaryota; kingdom Metazoa; phylum Arthropoda; class Insecta; order Orthoptera; family Acrididae; genus Locusta; species Locusta migratoria. Next base: position 272,511,918 of record CM048755.1, read on the forward strand.
ATGTTGGTAGCATTGGTGAGTCACCAACCCAACCACAATGTGGTAGTCTTCAGCTCTCTACATCAGATGGTACCACTTTGGTGATTCTGGAAGAGATGCAGTCAGTAGCTTGTCAGAATCCAGAGAATCAGTGGCCTTACAGACACTGTTGATTGGAATGAAACAGATTTACAGCCATTGAAATATACCTTTGATGACCTGACTTCAGGACACAGATACCAACTGGTCAATGAATCCTGCATTGTTTCATTACTTTTATGATTTTTCTGTCAGAAAACGTGTTGCAGTACACAGCAGACGAAATAAATCGATGTTATATTCAAAACAAGATAAATAATCCAGAATCTCGTCTATCAACGATGAAACAATACTGGATTTTAGGAATTTCATTGTTTTGTAATGACTTAAGTTCAACAGCCGAAAATAAGAGATTACAGGTCCAGAGATGAACTACTAAAACACCAGATTTTAGTGAAATCATATTTCATGAATGTTTTGATTGAGTCTGCTGCACTTTAGTGAGAACTCTGCAAGTACTTAATATACCAGTCTGCTCAAACTTGGGAATATTGTTCTTTAAATGTTCTGAATAACCAGGTATTACCCACTGGAATTTTTTGTGATCTCTCTAAGGTTTCTGATTGTGCAAATTATCGAATTCTTTTATATAAGCATAAGTATTGTGGTATGAGTTGGCACTGTAAACAAATGGTTTGAACCACACTTAACTAGAAGAGAGCAGGACGTGGAAATAAGCAGTTCATACAATATGCAAGAAACATTTAATCCCTCTAACTAGGGAGCTATCAAAAATGAGGTCCCACAATTTTCGGTCTTGGTTCCATTGCTGTTCTTAATATATATTAATGGGTTGTCATTCTATATTCATGAAGATGCTAAACTAGTTCTTTTTGCTTACAATACAAGTATAGTTATCACATCTGACAATCAGCAATTAACTGATGAATCTGTAAATGGTGTCTTTCAGAAAATTATTAAGTGGTTCTCTACAAATGGACTCTCATTAAACTTTGATAAAACTCAGTGTATACAGTTTCATACAGTAAATGGCATGACACCATTAAAAACTATATCCTTTGAACAGAAATCTGTATATAAAGGTGGAATATTAAAAAAGTAGGTGTTTGCATTGATAAATACATTGAAGATCTGCTGAAACATTTTAGTTCAGCTACTTATGCTATCAACATTGAACAAATAAGTACTCATTCCACAAAATCATGTAATTAGAATAATTTTTGCAGCCACCCAAGATCATCATGCAGACAGTTATTTAATGTTCTAGGGATCTTCACTGTAGCTTCTCAATATGTATAGTCACTTATGAAATTTGTTAATAACAACCCGACCCAATTCAAAAGTAATAGCACTATGCATAGCTAAAACACTAATAGAAAAGGTGATAGCCACTATTCAAGGGTAAATCTAACTTTGGCACAGAAAGTGCTGAATTATGCTGTCACAAAAGTCTTTGGTCACTTACCAAGTACCATCAAAAGTCTGACAGATGGCCAACCAGTTTTTAAAAAAGAAAAAGAATTTCTGAATGGCAACTTTTTCTACACTTCAGATGAATTTTTAGTTAAAACCTAGTAATTTCGCTAAAAATACATAAAAACAAAAACAAGAAATTAAATAATCCTTAAAATATTGATTGTCATTTATAGACACCATTAATTAAACTGACACATTTCGCATCATTTCGAAACGTCGTATTTATGATCTATGGAACAAGTATTAATCTAATCAAATAACTTGTTGAAGTGCATCTATTCTACATTGGTGTCAGTCTCTTGTTGGCCTGAGTGCCAGTCAGACTGGGTACATTTTGGACTTCATTGTGCATATGTCATAAAAGTAGAAATAAGAATCTCCAATTTAGGAAGAAGTTGTGACATAGTGGAAAAGGGAGATACTCTGTAGATATACAATTGGGTTTCCAGGCCAGACTTATTTCTGTGGCTTCACAAGTGCATGTGACACTGCCTGGAAGAAGATAATGAAATGGAGTGCAAGTCAAGTGACAACATGATTGTCATCAAGTGGTGTGACAAAAGAGAAGTGTGCATTTTAATCACGTGTAACACATATATAGTTAATATTGGAATAACTAGGAATTAAAGCAATAAACACTTTATATGAAGTATCACATGACGATACTTCATTGAGTATCACTAAGACACTGTTCACAAAGTTACAAAACGATGCAAACTTATTGCAGATGCCACACTGTGGCGCCACCATCAACTAACTTCGAACAAGTGCGTAATTTAAAAAATAACATTGTAACAATTCCAATAAATGACACAGAGAAAGTTGAATCTTTTAAATTTCATTTACTCCCGCAGTCTCTGGAACTGATCTCTTGGTAGGGCCTTTGTAAATATGAATGCCAACTGGTTATTAGAAGAGACATATATTACATTGCTGTCATAACTTTGGTACTTTTCTCTTGTGAAACGGTAATGAATGTCTATATGTTTCGTTCTGTTGTGAAACTCTGGCTTTTGGACCAACCATATACCACTTTGATTGTCTATGTTCAACAAGATTGGGTCTTCCACTGTTTCACTAATGCCTTTGAGATGTTTCAACCAAATGGTCTCCTGGGTAGCACTTGATGCTGCTAGGTATTCCGTTTTCGTAGTTGAAAGCGTGATAACTCGCTGTCCTTCCCTGGACCAAGTGACGGGGCCACCATTCCATATAAATTTATAGCCTGACACAATCACCTTGTTTCTTCGTCGTTGGCATATTCACTGTCAAAGAATCCAACCAAGAACATGTGATCTGGTTGCTTAGCATACCTAATCCCATAATCTGCTGTTTCTTTCAAGTACTGGAAAGTGCGTTTAACGACATTCCAGTGCATTGTTTTTGGATCATTGACAAATTTACTGACTTGTGAAACTACAATCATTGTATCTGGTCAGCTAGTTACTGTTGCAAAAATCAGTCAGCCAACTGCCTGACGATATGGTACTCCTTCACCAAACTTCTCGTATTCTTATTTAGAGCACAGATTTGTGTGGGGGTCAGCGGGATTGGAAACAGGTGTATTACCTTCCATATTAAATATTCTGAGTAGCTTCTGTATATAACTAGTCTGATGAATAGAAACAGATCCATCTTCGGCATCTAGCTCGATTTGTAGTTCCACATAATCCTTTGGGACACAGAATGTCACTTCAAATTCTTTCTCAATTTCAGCTACCGTCAGAGAACAGACTTCTTCATTTTCAGCAATAATTAAACTATCATCTACATATATAACAAGGAAAACTAACTTGCCTTTGGTTAGACCTCTGTAGACACACCTGTCAGTTGTGTCAGCTGTCAGTTGTGTAAGCCTATCTTTCTTCAGGAAACCTCATGTTCCAGCAACGAAGAGACTGTTTCAAACCATGCATCGATTTCTTTAATTTATAGACTAAGTTATTCTCTATGTCGTGACCATCAGGAAGCACCATGTAAATCTCTTCGTCAAGATCTCCATATAAGAAAGCAGTTTTTATATCAAACTGTGTTATTTGATAGCCATGTTGAGCTGACACAGTTTGCAGAACCCGAATAGTGTCTAATCTAGTTGTCAGTGGAAAGTATTCAAATAATCTATACCTTCCCTTTGAGCAAAACCTTTTGCACACAACCTTGCTTAGTATCTTGTAACTATTCCAGCTTTGTTATGTTGTATCTTTAAGACCCACTTTAAGCTGATGGCTCTTTTGCATCTGGAAGTTCTTGTAGATCCCATGTGTTATTTTTCTGCAATGAATATAACTCTTCATTTATGGCTTCAGACCACTTCTCTACTTCCTAAGCATAAGTGGAGGGAATCAAAAGGGCTTGAGCCCAAGACCTCCAAAAGGAAACTGCCTCAGGTCGAAGGGGATACACAGACCCCCTCGACATCAAAGACAGGTGGCAAGAGGGTTAGGGAGGTATCTAAGACTCCCTCCTCTCTGGACAAACGTGATCCTAAAAGACTGAGACAGGAAATAGGGAAACAGACCTATAGTACTGCAGTCTCGGTCTTTAGAATGGCGGTTGTCCAAGAAGGATACCCACTGGTGAGCATCACCTCGCAGCAGGAGCAGCTCGTGCAGATGGCCCTCTTTGAAGAGATTGGGTGAGACGCTGGTCCAGGACCCAAATTCAGGAGGGTCTATCTAGATCGCGGTGCCCTCATTTTTGTCTGCGAGGGGGAGCACTCAGCAGAATGGCTTAAGGAAAAGGTGCCCATGATATCCCCTTGGGAGGACGCGAAGCTGCTGGTCAAGACAGCAACCGAACTCCTGAAGGCCGCACAGTTATCAATATGGGTACCAAAGATCCTTAAGGATGTCCCTCCAAAGACTCTGTTCGAGAAAATAAGGGTCCAGAACCCAAAAGTCTCGACAGAGGATTGGAGGGTAATTAACCAAAAGGTCATTCCAGAAGGACGAACCCTGATGGTGTAGGTCGGAGAGAAGTCGCTGAAGGCAATGCGAGAGCAAGGCCTGAAACTGTTTTTAGGGTTCTTGCAGGTCGCCGTCAGGGTAATCAAAGACCTTAAAGGCAATAATGGCAGCAAGATGGGGACTGGAAGTGCTGCAGATAAACCTGCAGCACAGTAAAGGGGCCACTGCTGCCCTGAGCCGTCGCCTGGGGAGACAGGAGGTAGACGTGGCCCTGATACAAGAACCCTATTTATACAAAGGGGGTGTATCAGGCCTTGGTGGTACTGGAGGTAAGCTGATTTATGTTAGAAATCTAAAAAGCTCCAGAACATGCATTTATGTTAGAAATGGAATACCTTTCATACCAATGATGGATTTTTGATCCAGGAACTTGGTGACCATCAGGATGCAGCAACGTGAGGAAGGCATCAAGAGGGACATTGTTTTGGCCTCAGCATACCTTCCTTATGAAGACAACTCTCCTCCTCCTTTGGAAGTGAGGAGACTGACGGAAGCCTGCCATCGGCAAGGTGACGAACTGTTGGTGGGATGTGATGCCAATGCCCACAATCTATCGTGGGGCAGCAAGGACACCAACAGTAGAGGTGAGCACCTTCTTGAATTTCTCCTATCTAACAAATTGGAGATCCTGAATAGGGGTGATGAACCTACATTCAGGAATAGTAGAAGGGAAGAAGTAATTGACATAACTTTTGGTTCCATGATGATGGGAAGTTACGTCGAACAGTGGCATGTGGTCCTGGAGCCATCCTCATCAGATCACATGTATATTAAATTCAAGGTTGAAATGGGAACCAGACAGAACATGGCCTATAGGAATCCCAGGAAAACGGACTGGGAGACATATAGGAGAGACCTTGACTTCAGCCTATCGGAAATTAAAACTTCGATAAGGAATCCAGCAGAGTTTGAGGAAGTAGCAGAGGCCGTAACCTCTGCTATAGTGACCTCATACCAGGACAACTGCTCAATCACCAAGAAGTGCACAAATAGGAGTGTGCCTTGGTGGAATAATAACCTGGAAATGCAAAGGAAACAGGTACGAAGACTGTTTAAGCTTGAGAGGCGCAAAGGACAATGGGCAAAGTATCGTGAGGCCCTTGTCAATTACAACCTTGCCATCAGACGGGCAAAGGAGGCATCCTGGAAGGTATTCTGTGAGGAAGTGGAGGGCACGGCTGCTCAAGCGAGCAGATGGGTCGAAATCAGACCAAGGTGGTGGGGCCGGGGTATACGGGGTGCAGCCAAGACTGGAGGGCGTCATCTCTCTAGGGAAACTGGCCTCAGTATTCCAGGAAAAAATCACTGCCATCAGGGCATGTGTGGAGGAGAATTTGCGTAGGTGCTACAAAGATCGTAGCATCTATATCTATTCAGACAGCCAGGCAGCCCTGAGATCACTGGCAGCTCCTACAACAAGGTCTAAAATTGTTGCAGAATGTCACAGAATGTCTGGTGGAGCTAGGGGAAAGCAATAGAGTAAACCTATTGTGGGTCCCTGGCCACTTGGGGATCAGTAGCAACGAACATGCCGACAGATTAGCCATGATGGGGGCAGAGGCTCCATTTATTGGACCGGAACCTGTCCTGACAATCACCAAGGCAATGATTAAATTGGAGCTATGTAACTGGCTCAGAAGACAGCACGTAGAATATTGGACCAAAGTCCATCAACGAAAACATGGCAAGGTAATGATGCCAAAGCCTTGTTTTAAAAGAAGCTCTGCAATCCTGGGTCTGAACAGGAGAGAGATTAGACTCATGGTTGGATTGCTGACAGGCCATGGGAATTTCAAAAAACACCTACATACAATGGGAATAACAGAAGAGGACCCTAAATGTAGGATCTGTGATGACGGTGATGAAACTGCATCACATCTGATCTTCGAATGCATTGCATTGGAGAGTAAAAGGCACAGAACATTTAGGACAACCAGACCCGAAGAAATTGTGTCTAATAAAGAACTGGTAAAGGGACTCCTTGCACTGTTCAAGGGCACTGGTTGGCTTTACTAGACATACACGGAGCGATACCGGTGCGGGCAGTGGCGGGTTAGACCAAGACTGTTTTGGCTTCCCTGAAAGAATCAAATCAAATCAAATCAAGTGAATAATTTCCATTAAGTTTGGGTTCGGGGTAGTGGCCATGCTGACCGCCTAAGCACCGCGCATACAAGAAAATTAGAACAAAACACAAATGAAATGTGAAAGAACACGCTCTGCAACAAAAAAGTCCACAAAACATGTAACAAAATATCGTCCCCCAAAAACCTTATAATAAGGGTGGGTGGGAGGGCGCAATTTCTGTGTGCCCCGACTGTTGCTGTCTGGCTGCTGCAAGCGGGCTGGTCCAAGGTTCTTCTATCTCATCCTCGTCGCCACTTTTGTATCCCAGCCTCGTCGCCACTTTTGTGTCTCGCATCCGCCGGTGGTCCTGTGTGTCAGTGTCCGAGTAGAGAGAGACCAACACAAGAAAATAGGATGCACACGTGTGCAGGTACGGAGGTGACCAGCCAGCGGGACACCAGAAACTAGAAACACTAGACTCAATTAGAATAAGATATATATTTCATAGAAATGGTACAATACTTAACTTAGGGGCCGCGGTGGAGTAGCCAAGCGGTCTAAAGCGTCTCGCTGTGGAGCGCGCGGTTGCTCCCCGTGGAGGTTTAGTCCTCCCTGAGGCATGGGTGTGTGTTTGTCCTTAGGTTAGTTTACCTAGGTTTAAGCAGTTTGTAAGCTAAGGACTGATGACCATGCAGTTTGGTCCGATAGATTTACAGACGTTTGAACATTTTGAACTTAACTTGGAGAGCAGCAGACTTGTAGAATGTTGATACATAGTTTAGATAGAGGCCTGCTTACTGATGATTCCTAATGCCTATCCGATAGCCAAGTCTTAACTGGTGCCTATCTGATTCCCAAAGTGAACGATGCAATTCAGTGGTGGCCACAAGCGGAGTTGCAGCAGAGGGTGCTCATGGCTGACGTCATAAGAACGCCGCGCGATGCGTGCATGGCGGCGCGTGGCGAAAGTACGTGGTGAGCACTTTAGACTTGTGCGACACCACATCCCTCCCCCCCAAAACGCCGCACCTTGCGTGCATGGCGGCACGCAGCGAAAGTACGTGGCGTGCACTTTAGACTTGTGTGACACCACAGCTCTTGCAATCATCTTATTTACGTCATACACTCGTGCAAAAGATGTCTCTTTTACAATTCGAAATCCTTTTGCAGTGAGCACACCTTCAGAGAAAAGGTTCTTCCTCAAATCTGGAACATACAAAACATTTGTTATCACTGCATCATACAGGGAGCCATGCTCTTCCTTTTTGATCCTTATTGTCCCAATTCCTTTAGCTTACAAATAGAAGATGTTTCCAAGACTAACAACTGAACCATTTTAGAGTACAGTAAATTCAGAAAAAAAAAGTCACAGCTGAAAGTCATGATGTGTGATATTGCGCCACTGTCCATTAGCCAAAAATCCTATTCTTTAACGGCAAATGAACATCTCCTGTTCGCTTTGTGATTTCTGGTTAAATTTTTCATGACTCCTTTTGGATTTCGGCACTCTTTTTGCAAAATATCCTTTCTTCTGGCAGTTGTAAAAGTGATTTTTGTTTTGTCCAGTCTTCCTTTGCTTTTCTTCTCACTCATAACCCTTGTTTTGTGTTTACTAGTATTTCCATGAGCAATTGATGATGCAGCGAATGATTTTTCGGGGTTCTTCCATTCATTTCAAATTTGCCTCTTCATCTAATACACGAGCAGTTACATTAGAGATGATCTGCCGATCCTCTGCCAGAGAAAACCAAGCTTGTCTCACGTTACAGATTTTTTGTTGCAACGTACCCAAAATTTCAATCATTATTGCAGCGTTATTAATTTGTCGACATAAGTTTTCAATTTTTGATATGTGCTGTGCAGTCGAATCATTGATGTCCATTTCATATGCATGAAATATCTCGTTTACCAACATTTTGTTTAGTTCACATTTCTGTTTCGTAAACACTCTCCAGCTTATCTAACATTGCATTGGCAGACTCACAGTTTTCAATAATTGTAATTTGAGATCATTCCAAATAGACGTCAAGACACACATGGCTATAGCATCATTCTTTGTCCAGGTAGCCAGTGCAACACTTTCCACTGGTTTTGGTGTCATTCCATTAACAATATCGTACCCACCTCTTGCACGAAAAACATACTATATCTGGAATTTCCACTGTCTGTAATTCGTTCCCATCGAATTTCGTTATATTAAAGCCATCAACACATTCAGCCATCTTGTACTGTTAATAGTATTGAAAAGGCATTGCAGATACAAAAATAGACTTTAAACTGTTCACACACAGTTTTCTATTCGTTCATCACCACTGTATGGTGCGTAACCTAATGCACTTGTAATTTATAATGTCAGTGGAGCCCGGCAACACGATATGAAACTTAATGTATTCATGTTCATTCAAAATTGGCATGCGATCTTCTTGCATGTAACTAAACACTTGACACTTAGTTTTCTGTAATTCCTATGTTGCACTTTTTTGCCACAACTTTGACCTGGGGCCATAACCTAATGGAATAACTAGGAATTAAAAGAGTTAACAATTTATATGAAGTATCACATGACGGTACTTTATTGTGTATCACTCGGACACTGTTTACAAAGTTACAGAAAGATAAAAACTTATTGCATTTGCTGCACCATCATCTTACTTCGAACACGCACATAATTTAAAACATAACATTTTAACAGTTAAAACATGGAAAACTGGCAAAAATATCTGCAAAAGAATAAAGAAACCCAAATGTGTTGTAGATTAGTTCAAGTTAGGGTGCAGCTGACTGGTGTAACTTCCCATCTTTAATGACCATGATATCGATGGATCATTAAACCCAATTTTCTTTTTTTTCTTAGTTTTGACTTGCATCTCAGTTTAATACGATCTGGTGCATAAGAGTATGAAATGGCACAATAATTCATTTTCACATTCCGGCTTTGTGAATTTAACTTCCTCGCGCTTTCCAATAGCCATTTACAAACCGGAATATCTCTCATTGTACAAAAATATACTATAGAATGAAGTAAATCTGCATGAGGAAAGTTCTCTGATGGCGAAAATCCACTATGTCTTGCAGGTAGGCATTGTGTGTGAACTGTCAAAGAACAGTTGTCTATGTCGGAGATGGAGGGTTTGCACAAAACATAAATGAGCCATAAACCACATTGAAAAAAATCATATGATTATGTGTTGCAACCTGTTTCAAGACTTATCACACTTAGAAGTATTACTAATCGTTGGGAACTGAAAGTGATAGTCTAAATTAATTTCGGCAGCCAAATAAATAATTTAAAAGGATAATAAAGTTAAAGATGCACTTTTAACTTCGTAAGTGCCTGTCCAAACCCTTGGATAATGCTGACTTTATATCCCATGGACGATAAACATTGTTTCTCAATATGTACTTAATTAATACCGGTATCTGAATGAAAATGCTCTTCATGGGAAACGGTTTCTTGCTCTGTACACTAGTTTATTTACATTTCTGTTCAGTACTGATTGATAAATACCCCTCACATTGAAATATAAATCCGTGTGTGTTGGTATGTGTTGATCAGTGTCTGACCGTCCCTCTGACTTTTGTTGAACAAAACATAAAAATGGCAGCCACTGTTATTTCTTTATGCCAAAAGAACAGTAATATCTCAGAACAATCGATGAAAACGTACGCACCAATATGGCATCAGAATTAATGCCCAGTGATTCAAGAGTGAAAGGTTTCTGGATAGAGAAGAATGAACAAATGCCGACAAGTCTGATCAAATGTGAATGCACAGGGGCATTGCGTTGTTCTGTGTCAAGTGTGTAGTGCACTGCAAGCTCTTGTCACAAGGTTGAAAAGATAAATAAGGTTATAGATACGATGTCTGAAGAAATAGACACCATTGGTTGACACATACAGCTATAAATAGGTAAATAAGGAGTAGTACTATTTAAAATCACAACTGATTAAATCCAAATTTGTGGCCAATAAATCATCGTTTTTGCAGCATGATAATGCCCCTTATTGTGCCCATTTGTGAATTTTTTAGCCAAAAAAAAACTGTAAATATTGCCAGACATGGCTCTACTTTACCTTTTTGTCTGGGAAGGTTAAATAAATTAAACCTGAAAGGGATGTCAATTTATAAGTAAGATTAACATTACATCTTGGAGACAGCTAAAAGCTATGACAAATATAGAATTGCAGAAGTGAAATAGGGGATAAGAAAAGGTATTTCCATACATAATATTTAATGAGGAATATTTGGATGTATCACTATTCATGTTAATGAATAAATGACATATTATCCAAAACACAACTATTCCCATTATTTTTAGCACACCTCATATAATGCTTAAACTGTCTTTTTTGAGGAGGAGAAGATATTCATGTTTTCAGACCTCCTGTATCCGCTGCAGTATTCTATATCTACATCCATATTCCAGAAGCCACCTCACCATGTGTAGCGAAAGGTATTTTGTGTAGCATTATCACTTCCTCCTACTACATTTTCGTATGGTTCCTGGGAAAAATGATTGACAGTAAGCCTCAGTGCGGACCCTAATCTCAATAATTTTTGGTTTATGGTTACTTCTCAAAGTGCACCTAGGAGAAATCAATATATTGGTTGACTCTTAATGAAGTGCATGCCATCAGTACTTTGAGACGTATGGTATTTTTGGGGTAATTCCTCTGGTTCAAAAAGGGTGTTTATTGTGCAGAAATGTGCGGTTTGAGCAATATGTACGGTAATCTCGGTTATCTCTTGTCGTCCTCTGTTTAGTAGCCTGGGAATTATGGAACTGGCCATACCTTTACTGTCGTTTGTTGTTAATAATATTTGGCTACTCCCATGAGTTAGCAGCTTTCACTCTGTTAATACTAGAAAGAAATCGATTCTGCATTTGGATCCTACCTCCTTGACCCTTGTGTAGAAAGATGTGTAGTATTCAGCTTCATCCGTTTTTAACAAGCTGCCACAAGAATTCAAAAATATTAGTAGTAATCCACAGATTGCAAGACTAAACTAAAAAGTTTCCTCATGGCACACACTATTCTGACTATTTGTGTTATGTTGTAAGTTCTTTTTACTTATGCTTACACCTGCCATGTGCATAAGATGTTTATGTGTGTCATATTATCTCTTACTACTCTTTTGTTACAGAATCCATGCATGATCATGGAGACTTGTTCCTCAATTTGGTCCTGTGGAACATGATAAATGTAAATAAACAAAATTAAACAGTAGCAAATACAGTGATATAGAACATCTCTCTTGCATTGTCTGCCACTGGAGTTTGTATTCATCTATGTGATGCTTACAAATAGTCCCCTAAATAAGTGTGCTGCTCTTCATTGGAGCTTCTCTTTGTCTTCAATTAACGCTACCTGGTACAGTTCCCAAACTGATGAAAAATACTCAAGTGCTAGGCAAACGCGAATTTTGTAACCTATCATCATTGTTGACAAACTACACTTCCTGAGGATGTTACCAATGAATCTCAGTCTGGCGTGATAGTTCCATTTCAAATCGGCCATTATGTCTACTCACTGATAATTCATGGAGGTAACTGCTTCCAGTGTTTCTCCTGCTATTGCATAGTTACATTATCAAGGGTTTTCATCTGTGTAAATGCATAACTTTGCACTTCTTTATGCCCAGACTCAATTGCCATTCCCTGCACCCTGTCTCAATACACGCAGATTAACCTGCCTTTCACAAACACTTTTCCATTGTTGTGACTTCTCGATAAACTACAGCCCCATCCGCAAAGAGCCTCATTGAACTTTCGATGCTATCTACAAGGTCATATATATTTAAAAAATCATAGGTCCCATAACACTCCCCTAGGGCATGCGCAAAATCACCTTAAAGTCTCAAAATTTCTCTATGTCAAAATGTCATGTCCTGTTATGTCAGCTAGAAACGCCTCAATCCACTCACGCAGCTGGTCTGATATTCTATATGGTCGCACTTCGTTCATCATGTGATGGTGCGGAACAGTATCGAAAGCCTTGCAAAAGTCAAGGTACACTGTATCTATGTGGGCTCCTGTATGTACTGGCCTGTGGATCCTGTGGCGAATAGTGTGAGCTGTATTTTACATGATCTTTGCTTTCAGAAACAATGTTTATTCCTAAAATAAGATTTCTGTCCTTCATAAATGACAACACTCCAACATGAAGCGTGTTCCAAACTTCTGCAACTGATAGGTGTCAAATTATATAATCGATGACCCTTCCTGTAAACAGGAATGCCCTTCGATTTTCTCCAATCCTTGGGGTCGCTTAGCTCCTCTAGAGTGTTATGGACAGACACTGATGAAATTTCTGTTTCACTCATACTATCATGTTTTTCATCAAAAAAGGCTTATTCAGCTAGCTTCGCCAATCACACTCAATTGTGAGTCGACGTAATCTTCAAAATAGCTTCGCTGACGTCTCTTTTTCTTGTCTCTTTCAATTCTGCTAAATGTCGTTATTACTATCCAATCCTGTATTTCAATAACTAGGCCTACTCATCAAACTTATTCTCCAGAGAACCTTCACAACTCGGTCTTGATTCTTCATTTAAGTTAATCTTAGTTAATTCCTCGTTTAGGCGTTATTCTGAATTCGTTAACACAGTTTCCATTCTGTTTCGGGTATAAAGTTTAACAGGTGCTAGCCCGGCTGTATGCAATGGACCCATAAATTAATACTAGATTAGCTAAGATTAAGACTTGTTTCATAGATCATGACTACAATATTTCGTAATGATGTGGGATGTGTCAATTTAGCAAAAGATAACATTACATAACATACATTTTTTAATATTTCATTATTTTGTAAGATTACTAATTGGTATGTAAGTAAGAATCTAGGTAAACAGAATCTTCCATGGATGTCTGGTGAGCTGAAAATGTTCATTAAGGAAAAGAAAAATCTCTACAAAAAATGGTTATCAACTAAATCACAACAGGACACGCAAAACTACCAGACAACAAATTACGAATTAAGAAAAAGAATTGAATTAGAAAAAAACAAGATGTGGGAACAGAAATGTATTGAAATTGAAAGTCTAATAGGTGGATCAGAAACAACAGAGGTGTGGAGGACAGTTATCAGTATGAAGAAATCATAAGTAAACAAAGCAGTAGAAAACCTAATTCCCTTAAAGGAATGGAAAAAGTATTATGCAGACCTTGTAACTGAAGATAGTTCAGAAGTAATTGATCGAAATATATACATTACAATAGAGTAAGTCAACTGTGCATTAAATAAAATGAAGAATGGTCAATCACCTGGTCCAGGAAAGATTCCTGTTGTATTATTGGCGGCTGGTGGAATATATCTGAAGAAGCGAATAGCCTGCCTGATAAATAATGGTCGTAAAAGGATTGAAATTTCTGCAGAATGGAAAAAATAGAATATGATTTCTATTTTCAAGAAAGGGCATAGAAAAGACACAAACTGCTATAGAGGCATTAGTGCCAACAGTACAATTGAGGCGCTTGTTTGGCACAATACTGTTTGGACAAAATAGACAAAATGTTGGCCACCATATTGGGGAAGACCAGAGCGGCTTTAGGCAGAACAGATCTTGTATGGATAACCTATTTATTTTACAACAACTAATGGAGAAATTTATAGCAGTAGGGAATGAGCTACACATTGTCTTTATAGATTTAGGAAAAGATTACAATACAGTCCCTAGATCTAAGCTGTGCTAAACTATGAAAGATATAGGTATGGAAGATCACCTTTTACAAATTATTATTGAAATGTACAGAGATAATGTGTTACAGATTAAATGAGGTTCAAAGTTATCAGAACCTATCAATGTTGGAAGAACAGCTAAAGAGGAATGGGAATCACTTTCCACGATGTACAAATATTTTCATTGAGTTTTGCTGACGATCAAGCTATTATGGCACAAGTTGATTATGACCTTGAGTTCATGATGCGACACTTATATCACGAATACAACAGATTGGGGCTACAAATGAGTCTAACAAAAACAGAGTATCTGGTGGTGAATAGTGATGCTAAGTTTGAAGTACACATCAATGAGAAAGTAGTTATGATACAGGTACAGAAATTTAAATATGTCAGGGCACATATAGGTAAAAATGGATTGGGCCATACAGAAGTAAAATACAGAATACAGCAAAGCAGAAAGGTGTTAGGGTGTATGAATTATTTTTGGTGGGATATATTTTCAGCAACAATAAGAAAAAGTAGGTAAGATAATGGTTGAACTAATGCTATGCTATGGATCAGAACTATGGATATTAAATGTGGATCTCAAAAGAATACTAATAGCTGTGGAAATGGATTACTTGCATTGGAGTGCCAGAATATCAAGAATCGAAAGAAAAACTAATAATGAAGTAATAGCTAGAATGAAGGCAAATGATACAGTGATAGAAAATTGAAAGAAAATCACTGAAATGGTTCGGACATATGATGAGAATGCTAGATCATCGGTGGCCAAAGAATTTTTATGAACGGAAACCATCCAGCAGAAGCGCGGAAGGCCACGACATTCTTGGACAGACCAAATAAATGTAGTAATGGAACTTCTCAGTATTGACAAGGAAGATGCAATAGATAAAGAAGATTGACAGAGGATAACAGGAATATGGCAAGATGTTGTTATTAATTAATCTTTCTATTGATTAATACTGTAATAATTATAATTAATCTACTTAGTAGAAGCAGTTGTCATTAAGAAATTCTTTCAATTCGTTTTTAAATGCTGGCTGGCCGTTTGGTGTTACCTGGTAAGTGAGCGACGACTTTTCTGGCAGTATAATTTACCGCCTCCTGTGCGAATGTTAGATTTAACCTTAAATAGTGTAGATCATCTTTTCTGCTAGTGTTGCAGCTATGCACATTGCTATTACTTTTGTATTGGGCTGTGTTATTGAAATTTCATAAGACAATATGTATATTGTAAAGCTACTGTGAAGATTTTTAAATAAGTGTCTGCATGGTGATCCTGGGTGGGCTCCAGAAATTGTTCTAATCACTTGCTTTTGTGCAATGAATACTTTTTTACTCAGTGTTGGATTGCCCCAAAATATGAAGCCTTATGAAAGACGTTAATGAAGATAGCCATAGTAAGCTAATTTACTGAGATTTTTGTCACCAAAATTTGCAATAACCCTAAAGGCCAATTCACACTGTCCGTCACGTCACGGAACCGTCACGTCAAGTTGTATTCACACCGTCCGTCCGTATCCGTCACGTCAATTCGTCCATCTCAATACGCGATGTTGAAAGTGAGGTTATGAGTGGCGATCTGTTCTGTAGAAAGTCATAGTTTAATACTAGAAAGGGGGAACAACAACGCTAAATGTTATTAACGGCCAAAGAAAACTTTACAGTGTATGTTTTGGCCAACTTACTGGGAACTGAAACAACATTTCAAAACATCGACATCTATTTTCAAGCGAAAAAATAAACATATGAAAACATCAAACCATACTTGTAAGAGCATAAATATCGCCTTTATACTTTAACGATTACGATTTGCATGCTGACATTGTGAATACGTCGTAAACAACTGAATTTTTGTCTTTCATCATAACTGACATTTTCATTTAAAGTGTCATTTAATGAAAAATGCGTTTCAAATTACAATCTTATTCAAATAAACAGTTTGCTTCAGTCGTTTCTGTTACATTGTTACGTAACATAAACCATTTTTTGGTTTCAGATATCCGATCTCGATTATAAGAGGACACTCAATTGACAAAAATATTTAAGTCGTCATGAAACATTTGAGATTTACCCCTAAATCGAGGTACAACAACAGCACAAAGATGAATAAGACACATTTGCATATAAACAGTGAAATCGTCGACTGCAACATGTAATTCGCGTGACGAAATTAGGTTAACTTCCGATGTTAGCAGACGACCGTTCCGTCAAAACATTCTTCTCGAGAAAGCTTGACGGACGTTGACGTGACGTGACGGTCCGGTGACGGACAGTGTGAATGCCGCCATTAGAAATACATTGCGGAATGTTCTGACGGACGGTGACGTGACGTGACGTGACGGACAGTGTGAATTGGCCTTAATAGATTAACTCAAATATTTCAGTAGTCGTCAATTGTGTTGCTTACAATTTAATTTCTCATCAATGCACATATCCCAAAACTTTGAATAGGTACTCCATCTCAACTATAGATTTCTGTTCACAAGCTATATTTATTAATGGTGTCATGCAATTTAGCGTATGGAACTGTATGTATTGTGTTTTATCAAAATGTAATAAGAGTCCATTTGCAGATAACCACTTAATAATTTTATGAAAGACATAATTTACAATTTCACGAGTTAAATCTTGTTTGTCAGGAGTGATTACTATATTTGTAACCTCAGAAAAATAACTTGTTTTGCATAATCGTGGATATAAAACGGCAAATCATTAATATAAATCAAGAACAACAAAGGACCCAAGACAAAACCCTGTGGGACCCCATTCTTGGCGACGCTCCCAGTTTGAGGAATCAGTTTATTTTTGCAATTATACTTCAGATAAATTTGTGGCCATCACTGACATACTGGAGTTTCACTTCAACAAACTCTGTAGTTGTACTTTACGTATATGGTTCGTCTTCATAAGAATTGTATAAGGGAACGATCTTTGCGCCTCAAACAGCTGTTGTGCTTTACAGACGGCCAAAGATTCATAAGCATTACTGTCATAATGGTGGATTGGAGTATGTAGATGTTGTTGATACAGTTGGTTGTGAAGTCGGGGTTGGGCGTCTCAACAATGATTCAAAATTTCTAGGTAAGAGAGCGACTATTTTATGTGTTGTATCACGTTCTTAGCTAACAATAATAATGACAAAAAATATTGTTATCTGGGACCTACAAGTTTGAAACAAGTTGCTGTTCTGACTAGTATGCCAATATGGCTGCAGCGGCTCGGGTAGCTAATTGTGTGATTTCGATTCTTCGTTAATCATTAAGAGTCATAGTTGAGAAATGTAGTTGTTAGAAGTGTTTGTGAAAGTGCGTCAGATGTAAGGACGCCATTACGAGTCACTGAAATAACAGCAGTCCGTTTGTTTAGGTCAGTACCTTGTTGCACAAGCAGAGGAGTACGTAGGCCTACCTGATTTTCTGTTTTGTTTGATTCCGTGCTAGACTTACCCAGTATCAGTGAAGTGTTTGAGATTAACAAAGGAGTGTATTTGTGAAAACAACCGAATGAAATCGAATGCCGTGTTAGCCGTGTGATTAAAGTTTCAATCGAGAACGGCAAGTTGTCTTCAGCGATGAATGCATCATTTGTCAGTGATTGAATTAGTAACTATATCTTTATGTGAGGAAAGGATGCGCTGAATTTTTCGATAGACGGTCAAATTACATATACCGACGCACAGTCTTTTAAAAAGTTTTTTTAGTCCGCCTAATACGTAAAAAAGAGGGAAGCTAGTGTAATATTTTGCATATGAAGCCATTATTGCGCAGTCTGAGTAGATAATATTTCATTGCAAATGTGCCGCTATGCAACAGCTGGATAATACGCAGTATTTTGATTCTACTACTACACGTTTCAGAATCATAAAAGTTGCTTCGGCAGTTGTTATGAAGATTCAGATCAATGCAGCAGTTCCAAAGAAATTAAATAAAAGGCTTTGGCACAGCTGCTTCTTAATTTTGCAATTTGTAGGACTATTGATTTTTTGCTGCGTCGGACTAAAATTTCCTCTCCTTATGATAAAAGTGACACTACGAATATAATGCTTAAACACCTGCATGGCTTGCTTGCTGTCTGGAAGTAGTTAAATCGAGTAGTGTAGAGTAGTTTTATTTTATATTCATGCACACATCAGTCGGCCAGTTAAACTCCTGAATGAGCATTTCTTGTTTTATTTTCTGTAAAATCTCTATCACTGTCACTCCAAATGGGGGACGAGTGCACTGCTATATTTGTGTTGTGTAATGGATTAAATTTATCAAATTATAAATAAAGATTTTTTTTAAATATGTGAAGCTTTTGCTGTATGTAATATCTGGAAATTGCTATTCATATTTCTTTCATCACCACTGTTTGGAATTTATTATTTTTAATTAGTGTTCTTTCCTGATATTTATGTATGATTCTATATAGTTACTAGTTCGTTTCAGATATTTTAATGTTCATTATGGTGTGTCTAATGCATTGTTCTGGTGTTGTCCTTGTAAATCTTAATGTTACAGTACTACTTTACATTGTTATTAAAATATGCCAAGATAACACAATAAATTTACATGATAGATAATTACTGAATATTGTTTGTATGAGTACATTGCATTTACAATATTATCCAGTAAAACCATAATAATAAATCTTCTGTTTTGACTGTCAATAAGAATTCTGACAACATTGCAGGAAATATTGTTAGATGGTGCAACATACTTTGTTTTATTGTTTGTAAACAGTCTAAATTGTCAAATGCTTTAAAACAGATTGGACATAACTCACATCTTCATTGAATGAAGTTTAATCCCAAAAATAATGTGTGGTTTAAAAAACAAGATCTTTTGTTTACTCATCGCATTGATATTGATTTTCTATTGATAAGTTACCATGTTGTAATAAAATCCAGTGTATCACATGGAAATTGTCAATTATATATTCCCTATGGACCACTTTTAGTTATTTGCAAACCTTCCCTGTAGTTAACAAGTTAGTTGCAATATGACATTGTAAACACTGAACTTAGTATGAGAGCTCGGTGTTTGATTTCATGAATCACACACTTTAAATTTGGACAAACTGCATATAGGCTACTGAATTGTTATATTTAGTGTAGCGAAATTTCTATTAGTAATTGATAGAAATTTAACAGTTTGTTTTTTACAGTGACATAACTATTTCTCCATAATATTCTCCCACACAGTAGCATAGAAATGTTTGGTACTGTGGTTTACTCTTAGTTTGACTAACTTATTGCAGTAATTGGTTTACAGGGGCAATTGAATTTTTTACACTTTGGTACTATGGTATTGGGAAAACATTAGTAATACAAGTTGTGTACTAATCTTACTAATACAAGGAAAAAGAATAAAGATTGTGCCACTTTGATCATACGAGGATGTTGATAATATCACTGTTTTGTAGCCAAAGTGGCAGTGTAGATTTTATACTAACAGAACTATGGACACGTGTGTTCTCAGTAATGTGTCTGTGGAATATAATGTAGCCTGTGGTGTCTTAGTGCATGTTTGATGTCTCCTCGTAATTGGTAATTTATAGTGTAGTAGTAGTAGTAGTAGTTTGTGTTGGTTACATTTAATGAAAAGTGGGAAGATATATTCAGTATTAAATTGCATGTGCAACTTTTTTAAAAATTTCATAATGGCATATATTTAACGGAAGCTTTTCAGAGTTAATAATGGGTAAGGAATATTAGGTTTTTAATAATATTGCTTGTCAAGAATACAAATGCAGATTAATGAAATTTTTTTGTTCTCTACAAGGGCAATAAATAAGTTATTTAGATAAGCAGTTTATACAACTGAACCGACATCAGCTGATGTAAAGAAACGTACAAACTCTGGTATCTATAAATTGAAATTAATGGGAATTATTGACTGAATATGTTAGGATAGCTTCATAGACAAACGGAACTAATGGACAGTGTAGACTTCTTGATAAACCATTTAAATATAATTCTTTCATTAGGCGCTGTCTCGTTTCTAAATCAGTGGTTGGTTATTATTAAATATATAAAATTCCCTGAATAAAGATACAATAAATTGGAGGTGGACATATTGCTTAAAATCACCTCCAAATGATCTAAATATCACTATATACTGACACCACCAGACAATTAGAGACATGTGTCCCAATGAATCTGACTTAGGTGTGTAAAAACAGAAATCCTTTATTAAAGTTTTCTCCTCCTTCACTCTCACCATTGGGTACCTACAACATTCACTACCTATATTCTTTCAGAAGAAATGTATTAGCCGCCTTATCGAAAACTAGACTGGTGTTATATGTATTTCTTAATACTTAAACTGCAAAAGAACCCCATTTGCGACTACAAAAAAAGTCGTCATTGGTGCATCACAAATTAAATTTATAATAATCTCATTTTCCTCATGTGTGATTGACACGGAACTGATTATCATTGTAAAAATAAGATTGTGCAACACTATTAATGGTCTTCTTCAGTCAACCAGGACTGCTAATTCTTTATTACTCTGACCAGTTTAAGAAGCTTTTACTGCCATCATCGAATCTGTAAATACATATAAGAAATTGAACTTAATTTGCTACAATTACGAGAACTATACAACCATTAATATACATCACAATATTGGGTGACCCATCTTGCTTAGTATACTAATCTGTTGTTTGAAAACAGAATTAAATAAAAGGGTAACATTAGTCAACATTGGCTGAAACAGAATAGTACACAATCAAAGATGGGGTAGCTTTGAGAGATGGTGTAGTTAGCAGAGGTCAACTAAGTAAAACAAGACCCAGTAGATATTACAGGAGATACTGACTTTAATGATGAAAGGGCAAAACCCCTTCAACAATGTGGTCATTAGAGATGCTTACTCAAATTCTTTGAGTAAGGATTGTGAAGGAAATCCGGCTGTGCCCTTTGAATGGAACCATCCTGTCATTTGCCTGAAGTGATTTTGGGAAATCAACTTTGGCCTTACTCGCTGTATGGCTGATATTATATCTATAGACCACTCAGAAATTGATAATACAAATAAAGACTGAAAAATTCTAGAACAAGGAAATGCTCCACTAATATAAATGGGGTATGGATTAAAAGGAAAAACTTCAGATCTATACAAATCAGTAGAAAGATAACTTACGATCATGAGATGGACGGATCTGAAGAATGGACGAAAGTACTTAAATAAGAAGTTCACACAAAGGTAAGTTACTTGGTTAGAATTTGAAGACACAGAAGATACCATCTGAGAATTAAAAGCCTTTGAATTCGTAGATGATAACCTCACATTCTCAGAGATGAAGGGGAGAGGGGGAAAAAATAGAGGGGCACTGGTAAACAATGGCTAAAGAAATAATGTTGAGAAGAGAAGAAAAATTGTCAAATCAGGATAAATTCAAGCAAACAAAGAAAATATTTTGTAGCATAAATTTGGTAGTGCTACTATCTTTCAGTGGAAGGACTTCATCACGAAACTGTGTGTCAGATACTGTGTATAGCTTTTAACACAATTTCTGCAGAAAAACCACATACATTCCTCCTGTGTCTTTATGTACATAAAGACATTGATAAAGGTGTAAAAGGTAGGTAAAGCAATCAACAATCAGAAGATTGGTTTGAACACCACAGTGCTTTACTAGCCATGGCCCTGTTTGGAGGTGGTATGCCGCTGCCTTCCTCCGACCTTCGAACTGACTTACCCGCTCAGTTATAGGGAGACCTGCGGTTTAATGTGGCTTCCGAACCACGGTGCTACTTGGCATTTTTCACATATTCAACACTGCCAGAGGTGAAAGAAGTGGAATGTGACATAAAAATTCTGGGACCTAGAAATACATTTAATTAACTTGTTAAGACCTTTACTACAATAACAAGTTATTTGCCATATTTATGTCATTGGAAGTTATAAAAGTGAACCAAGTAATACTTGCACACACTTTATTATTACTACTACTACTACTACTATTATTAAGGTATTGTGTAGTGTGTTCGTCAAAAAATGTCTTACACATTTCATGTGAAATAAATAATAATAAAAAAGCTACAAAACTATCTACAGTTCCTGCTGATGCAATTAAGATACATGCTTGTAGTTTCCACTGTCACAGAATTAAATCGTCTGTATTTTTTGGTAGAAACAATACAGTGTGTTTCTTCTTAAAAGTTAGTTCATTTTACCAAGTTATTTTTGTTTTATAATAGTTGGCAGTCCACACTCAAATGATTTGAAAGCCAGTTGTTAAACAAGACATTTCTCATCTGGCAGTTCCCTGTAACTAGAGGTCATTTATTTACCTTAGCAGAACAATAAAAATGTACCAATGTGCTTTAAGATTAATGTGCCACACTGTGGTTGAAACCTTGGACTTGAGTTGCAATGTCGGTGGTTACTGTCTTTGTTTGGCTTTCTGGGCTAAGGTTTTTACAATTTCTCTTAATCAACTAAAGCAAATGCTGGGATAGTAAATTTCTGCCTCCCTGATTCACTAATCCAACCATATGTTCAGTGTATGATATTGTAAGTGACAAGCTAAACACTAATCCTCATTCCTTCTTCTAATATTGCTTACATCCCCAAGGGAAATTTATCTGAAAAATTACAATGTATTTCAGTAGATAATTTCTAAAATTAGGAAAATGTTTGGTTGCAATGTTTTTTGACGTCGAGAAGTTTCATGCTTAAACGGGTGATGATGATTCCACATGGCATTTTTTACTGTTAGACCCCAGTTGGGATAGTGTTCAGCCTGTCTGGTGCAAGTCTGTGACGCCACTGGGGTGACTTACGTGTTGATGATAACACAACACCCAGTCCAAGAGTGGAGAAAATTCCTGAACCAACTGGGAATTGAACCTGGACCACTTGTGTGGCAACCTGCTACTCTGTTTACTGGACTACGGAGGCAGATAGTTTCATAACTCTCAGAACAACATGTATAAAGTTTACTTTCCATCCTAGTAGCCTCTTCTGATGTTTGCAATCATGTAAAGTTGTTAGCCAATCACATGACAGCAAAGATGTTTTGTCATTAAATAATTTTATGTCAGTTACTTTTACTGAGTGGACAATGGTACAGACAAGAACCTGTCAACTGTAGAACAGAAAAAGCACTATTTATTTACTTCACGGTCTGTATGAAACACTAATAAAGTCATTCGATATAGATTTCTAAGACTATTAACTTCTGAGCAAAATTTTCTACCGTGTTGTTGATGTTTCCAACATAATCACATGAGACTGCCAGGATGGTTGGTAAAATTTTACCGAAGAGCATGCGTGTTTGGGAACTTGATTAATCAAGTCTCAACCTCTGAATATGTTAGATGCAGTAGGAGGCATGACTCTACAGTAGCTTCCAGTTGTTTAAAAAATCTCTAAAGTTTGACAATTCAAAGTTTGAAGCTTGACAGTATTCAGGAGACAGAAAACAGATGAATTTTCTGGGTGTGTGGTGTAAGCCTGTTATTTTCTCCCTTCTTATTCATCAACCATTTGAACAGGGGCAGAATTATTTACACAAACCTTTGTACAGTACTATGATTTTATCTTTATGGTAATTTAATGTTAGATCTGAGAAGAAATAATGCTTCTTGCTGTAACAAATGCCCTGACACTTCACTGCTGCACACTTTATCTCTTGTAGATTCTGCAACTGCCATTTATTGAACATATCTGCAATGTTCTCACGGCGATTAAAACTCGACACATTTGGTTAGATCTTAGTCTCTTCTATTAATCCAACCAGGTAAGGGCCACAGACTGATGAACAATATTAAAGTCTGTTGAAAATGTGTTCTGTTTAGTGGGAATTACACGTTGTAAGTTTCTTCCATTTCATCATAGTTTTACATCTTTTTTCCTTCAGTTTACATTGTGCTGTCATCGCATTATAGGTTAGTATGAATTGTTACACATAATAGTTCCAATCTAGTGTCAAAATACAGGAATACATCTACTAACATGGTGGTGTGCATTATGTATTTCTTTGGAAACGTACATATACTTAAAGTTCATTTAGGAGGAAATGATAGATATTTGCTCAGCACCAAGAAAGATTGCAGAAGCTTTCAGTGGGGAACCACAACAACAAGATCTGATAGTACTGGAAGGCCATTAATCTTTTGCAAAGCAAGCAGAAACATGCTGGATCTGCTATGGTTTCCTGGCCACTTGGGATTTAGCGGTAATGATAAAGTTGATAGGCTGGTCGAGGCATGGGTGAGAACTGTTCATTATGCTAAAATCAGTAATATGTAGACAGAAAAGGATAATAGTGGACTAAACACCACACACACACACACACTCACACACACACACACACACACACACACACACACACACAGAGGAAAAATAATAGTCCAGAAGCCGTGTTTTGAGATAAGTTAAGAATTCAGTGTGTTAACAGGACTAGTGACTGGATATGGGAACTTTGACACACAGTGGGTACAGAGAACGAAGCCCACAGGTGTCGCTATGTTGTGAGGGAAATAAAACCATACCATAATTCATGAAAATGAAGCATTTCAGGTAAAAAGACACACTGGCTTCAGCTCTCTCTCTTCACCTATTCCTGGTGACACCATCCTCTTTCTGCCAAATGTCCTTCACGGCTTCACTCTTCCCCATTGTTTGCCCATTTCTACTGCCCCTGCACTACGCTGGTTTCTCCCCTTGCTGCTCATAACCATCTGCAATGCACCCCTCCTCACCATTCCACAACTGTTCCTCCTGCTGAGCTACACGTAGGCCACTTGGCTGTTCTCCCTACCCAGTAGCATTACCCTTTTTGTTGTTTTTTTGTTTTTTAATTCTGTACCAGCTCTTTCATTTGGCAATTCACTGTATTATATTTTCCTAAACATGTGTGTTGATAAAAGGGCCTGTCATTTTTGTTGTCACAAGCAAGATGTTTGCCTCTTAAACTGAGATCAGTTTACCCCTATTCTTATTAGATTACCCAGGTTCCATAATTTTCCTTCTATCAACCTAGGTTCCCTTGTACATTTCCCTGAAACTCTGCCTTTTTTATGCAAGAGTCTCATTATATTTTAGGCTAATTATTCTCTTGGTTATTATCCCTATTCTCCATCCCCTTTACCTGAGCCGTATATTACACCCTCTCCTGAAAGTTTATGTTGCAGTAACTGTACATACGGTATCAAATTTATTCTGATAAGACTTTTTCTTGGGCAGATCTTAAATACCCTTACCAGTCCTCTCTAGACAAATTTCAGTAGTTACCTATCGGTGTTAATAATTTCCTGATTTCCAAGTGTTTAAGATACTGAAAGTCTAGTAATGCCAATGCCAGATTTTGCTTCCTGGATGTTAAAATTTGATGTCCTTATCCACTTCTTGCCTTTCGCAGTGATGTGAGAATAAGTCCTACAATCAATTGATCACTTTTCGTTCTTGCGGAGGGAACAGTTGTCACTACAAATGACGAGCACATATATTTTTTGTTAGGTGATTTGAGTGTTACTCTGCCACAGTTAAAAGTATTTGAATAATTACATAGTATTCACTCTAAGCCAACTGTTCCCTTTGTTGCCTTCTGGGAACCTCAACCCCTCCCCCTCCCTTCTGTTAATTTTTCAATGTAGTTACAGAGAAGGTTATCCAAAGTATGTTCTTTGTATGTCGAAACATGTATTTAAAATTGTTGGCATAGAATGTAACTAAACAATATTAATTTCTTTATAAAATTTTGAACTTAACCACATCCCTCACTGCTGAACCACCCTGAAAATTTTGATTTTGTATTGCAGCTTTCATTAATGGTATGTCAGGCTTCTTTGCTCTTGAAGTCACAGTAATGGTGTGTGTTGTTTTTTTTTTCTTTCCAGCAACTCTTTCAGTTCCAAGCATTGGTTTCGTCAACTTACATACAATGGGCTGTGCCCCTTCCCTTCACCGCCTGTATTCCTTGCTAGTTGCAAGTCTTGCATTTCAAACACGTGACTACACGGCTTGTTTTGATTTAATTTCCCATTTTGGTCATCTGCCTCAAAATGGGCCTACAGTTAGATAAAATTACTTGATAGTTGACATTTTGAGTTGTGGCTGCTTTTATCCACAGTACTCAGTCCCAGGCAACCATCTCCAAACAATAATTGGCCAGGTCACTTTAAATTCTTTGTCTGGCCTAGCTTCTCCGTATGTTTGTATCTTCTTAGTCTCTCCCTTTTCCTTCACATGTCAGTACATCATAACCACACCAAAAACAATGCACACTCCTTTATGCTTAGTGTAGTACACACATTTCATGCACAGTGCTACCAAATCACTGTTGGATCATTTGGAACATACAGTTGTTCCAACAACAGATAGGCTTACGTAGGTAAAGTTTGATCTGCATTGCTTAAAGTTGAGTTTCTAAAGGCTGCAATTTATCATAACTTGGTGAGAGGTAACACCACTTTTATTTTGTGAATGGTTTCACATATCAAATCATTGTTTTCGGCACATGCTAGTATGTTCAGGGGCATATAGATTTTGTTTGGTGAACGGTTGTAGCACCAGTGTCAACTGAAATACAGAAGCAAGTACATCTTAATGGATTTGCTTAGTTGTTAGAACTGCATTTGATACCTCTTGAACAGACAAGTTCAAGTGATACATCTTTTGTTAATTCTGACATTGAAACTTGTCGTAAAAATCCGTCGTGTTGAGGCCCCATTTACTTTCGAATATCCAGTGGTACCTCCTCTAGATGATATTTGTTTGTAAATCTATCGGACTCGACTACTTGGTCATTAGTCCGTAGCTTACAAACTACTTAAAGGTAAACTAACCTAAGGACAACAAAAACACCCATGCCCATGGGAGTAGCTGAACCCCCGACGGACAAGAGCCACATGCACTGCTGCACAGCACCCCAGTACTCACGGCTAATCCACTGCGGCCATCTAGAAGAGCTGGCAGAATGTTCATAAGGAAGTGTGCATACAAATATCCACTCAGCACGTGTGGAATGAAGTAAGGTCCCTCAATACAATTGCGTATGCCGCCCCACCAAATGTTTACACTTTCCATCTGTTGACGTTGCACCTCATGAAGCCAATGTGGACTTCAGACTACCCAGTATTGCGTGCTATGCAAATTTCCACTATTGTCATTGGTAAAGAACACACTCTGGTAAAAGTATGGCAACTCTCAACTGTTGGAAGGGCAAACGGACAAAATTTTGTATTTCATTCGAAATTACTGTTACAGAGTGCCTGATATAGTGACAGATGATAAGGGTTGACTTTGTGTTGATGCAAGATGGGAAAGACACTCATGTGAATGATTCCACATTGCTGGGCAATGTCTCGTACCAGCATGCAGATTCATCAGTGTCGTAGCCAGGACAGCTTCATCATGTACTCTGTCAGTTGCAGTCTTCTCTCTTGTTCTCTTTACGGTGTTAAAGTAGGCTGTCCACAGTAGCAGCTTCATGATTCATGCAATACCTGGTGCGTCAGACATTCAGTATCTGGATAGATAGTTCTATACCGCTGTATTGTTTACATGGCTTTTCTTTTAGTCACTGTATAAAAATAGCATATCCAACTTCTCATTCGTGATCATGTATGCATGCAATCAATGTTAACGTGGAAGTAAGGGACCTTACAGTGCAGACAAGTCAGGAAGTAAAGTGTGCTTACATTCCAATGCTATGTAGAACGAGAACTCCACTTGGCCATATTTGCCCTGCTAAGGCTGATTGTGGACTAAACTTAAATGCATTGTAAATAAAGGATTAGAGAAATATGTGCTTATGAAGTCGATTAAGGCTGGAAAAGATCACTGTGGTATAATAATAATAATAATAATAATAATAATAATAATAAGATGTCATGTGAGAAATGGGCAAGCCGAGTTTCACAGGAACAGTGTCTCAAACCCATGCTGATTCATAGAAAGAAGCTTTTCATTCTCTAGGCAATTTACTGTATTTGAGCTGAGAATTTGCTCCAGTATTCTACAGGAAACTGATGGCAACAATATTGGCCTGTAATTATGTGGGTCAGTTCTTTTAACTTTCATATAAATGGGAGTTACCTGTGCTTTTTGCAATCACTAAGAACTTTGTACTGAATTAAAGATTCACGATATAATAATAATAATAATAATAATAATTTATTATTATTATTATTATTATTATTATTATTATTATTATTATTATTATTATTATTATTATTATAATATCGTGAATCTTTAATTCAGTACAAAGTTCTTAGTGATTGCAAAAAGCACAGGTAACTCCCATTTATATGAAAGTTAAAAGAACTGACCCACATAATTACAGGCCAATATTGTTGCCATCAGTTTCCTGTAGAATACTGGAGCAAATTCTCAGCTCAAATACAGTAAATTGCCTAGAGAATGAAAAGCTTCTTTCTATGAATCAGCATGGGTTTGAGACACTGTTCCTGTGAAACTCGGCTTGCCCTTTTCTCACATGACATCTTGCGAGCCATGGATGGAGGGCAGCAGGCGGATTGAGAGTTTCTCGACTTCAAAAAGGCGTTTGACGCGGTGCCACACTGCAGACTGCTAACGAAGATACGAGCTTATGGAATAGGTTCACAGATTTGTGACTGGCTGGAAGACTTCCTAAGTAATAGAACGCAGTATGTTGTTCTCGACGGCGAGTGTTCATCAGAGACTAGTGTATCGTCAGGCGTGTCCCAGGGGAGTGTGATAGGACCGTTATTATTTTCTATCTACATAAATGATCCGATGGACAGAGTAAGTTGTAATTTGCGGCTGTTTGTTGATGATGCTGTGGTGTATGGGAGGGTGTCGTCTTCAACTGACTAATAGCATACAGAATGACTTAGACAAAATTTCTAGTTGGTGCGAAGAATGGCAGCTATCTTTCAATGTAGAAAAATGTAAGGTGATGCGCATGAGTGGGAAAACCAATCCTATAATGTTCGAATGCGGCATTAGTAGTGAGCTTCTTGATGCTGTCGCGTCATTCAAATATCTAGGCTTAACATTGCAGAGCAATATGAAATGGTACGAACATGTAAGAACAGTTTGAGTAAGGTGGACAGCCGACTTTGGTTTATTAGGACAATTTTGGAAAGTTGTACTTCATCTGTAAAGGAGACGGACGCAAGCAGCTAGTTTTGTTACTGGTAGGTTTGACAAATGTGAGTGTCACGGAAATGCTCTGGGAACTCAAATGGGGATTGCTGTAGGAAAGACAACATTTTTATCAAGAAATTCTATGGAGGGAATTTAGAGAGCCAGAACTAGAAGCCGACGTCAGAATGATCTTGCTGTTGCGTACTTATATTTCACAAGGAGATCACAAAGACAAGGTAAGACAAATTAGGACTCATACAGAGGCATATACACATTTTCCCCCCTCATTCTATTTGTGAGTAGATAGGAAAGGAAATGCCTGGTAGTGGTATAGTGTACCCTCCGCCATGCATCTTTTGGTGGATTGTGGAATATATACGTAGATGCAGATTCCGGCCACCGTACTCTCAAATTCTAAGACATTTATCAAAAATTTGTCACTTTAATGGTCTTGTCAAGAGCTATGAAATGCAGTTATTAAAAAGTAAACAGTTTCATTTAAAAATGCATTTGCTTCAATATTTCAGTTGATACTGGTGCTAAATCTGCTCAACATAAAAATATATGTGCCCCTCAATGCTCTAGCATGTGCCAAGAATCGCGTTTTGAGATATGTACTATTCACGAAGTAAAAGCAATGTTAAATCTTACACGACTCCTCCTGTATGTGGTTTAATGGGTCTTCTGGTTTCTTTGTGAAAGTGATTTTTTTTTCTGTTAAAAGATTTTCTCTGATGTTTGGACAGGGAGAGGGTTTAGAGCACCCCCCCCCCCCCCCCCCACCACCACCACTCACTCATAATTTTTACCTTGTTTCAACACTATTTCCCATTCTTCCATGTTTGCATGCATGCACTAGGGTCATATGTTAATCAGTACATGCTCGTCACTAGTGACTTGGGTTTGGGTGTTCATGTTGCTGCAGAAATATGGGCATGTACACAGTTAGATTTCCCTATATTATGTTGCTCTGTGTTGACCCCCACCAACAAACCAACCCTGTATACTGTGCAATGTAATTGTCCTATACCACTCCCTTAGAGTACATCAGAAAGCACTTTATCAAGGACTTTCTCTCTTCTGAGCGGTGAACTCTGTGTTCTGTTTGCTAGAACCTCTCCAGTCAGGTCACACAGACAGTGCAGTAGTCCCTTCACTCCTGTCTTGTATGTTACGCTACAGTACAGAAATGTAAAGAATGATTTCAGGAAGTATAAAAACATTGCATCTATGTGGGAGCCCGTGTCTGCTGCTTTCTTGGCTTTGTAGATGAATAGAATGACCTGGGATTTACATGGTTATTGCTTATGGAACCAATGTTGATTCCTACAGAAGAATACATATGTGAGCATGAAACACGTTCCAAAATTTTAAAACAGACCAATGTCAGAGATGTGGGCTTTAAGATTTTGACATGTTTCATGGTGGCTCTTGAAAATGGTAATGACCTCCACTTCTTGCCAATAATTAGGAATGATTTGCTTGTCTCAGATAAAGAGTAGTTATCACGAACACATGAACATTGTGATTATCTGCAATGCAAAATCAATGTCTCAAGAACTGCAGGTTGGATCAGACACAATACTTTCATCAAGTGGCCAATAGAAATCCACAGGCCTACCCGTGGGCATGTAAGTAGTATTGCAAGGATTTAAGTGCAATAAAACTGTAAAATGGACTGCAGTATCTAATGCATTAAGCACTATTAAATGGGTTAAGAAGGCCAAGAGAAAGACCATGTCTAAGGTACAAGAACCAGATAATGGAAGGTGTGGGGTGCAAGACCTATGAAGAAATGAAAAAGCAGATTAATGTACATAACGGAGACTTGAGACTTGCTGCCATCTTGACTGTGGTAAACCATTCCTTGGATTGACTACTACAGATTATGAGGAGAATGGGAAACTTTTTTCTTCTTTTTCGTGGTGGTATGGTGCAAGTCAGACTTCCTTCACTTTGCCAAAACATCACACAACCCATTTCACAGTAAAAATTGTGATGCTGTTGTTCATAAGAGCATGTCACTATGCCTTTTTACAAGAGTGCAGTTTCTGCTACATTACATGGTACTTAATTTCATTAAAATCTGACTTACACTGTTCTGCCACAAATCTCTTAATTCTACCTTGAAAAATTGAGGAAACCCCTTGGAAATTATAGAAATTTCATAAAATCTCTGGGAATAATTTCTTCGTTTCACTGATGTTGTGTAGTAGTGACTTGGAGTATTGTTTGTAATGAATCAAGTGTACTGTTAAATTCTAGGGTGTTTGGAAAGTTCTCGGAACAATAAAAAAAAAAAGTAGTTACATATTTGAAACTAAATATCATTGTAAATACAGGACTGCAAAATAGTTGTCAACTTAGTTTCAGGAAGAGATGGAAATCTGTTGGAGCCATATTAGGTGAATAAAGTGGGAGTGGGAACAATTCATACCGTACTTTGTAATTTTTCCATGGCGACAGCACATGTGCAGACTCGCATTCTCTTAATGGAAGATGACTTTCTTCCTTACCAAACCTGGTCCTTCTTTTTGATGTATCTTTTGTTGCAATTTTTCCACAAGGTTAGCATAGCATTCTCCAGTAATTGTTTCGCATCCCAGAATACATCCCAGCAGAAAATTCTTTGCTTTGACTGTTTTTGTATCTGGTGCATAGTAGTGCACCCGTGTTTCATCTCTGCTCACAAACTCGAAAATCTTGTCCGTATCCCTTAAACGGGCCAAACATTGTTTAGATATGTCTAACCTTATGCCTTTTTGATCCAGCATTGAGTTGGGACTCCCATCTTGCAGATAATTTTTTCATTTCTAATTCGTCAGTTAAAATGTGATATACCCTTTCGAATGACTTCTGGCAAGCTTGAGCAATTTTATGCACTTTAAATTGCGATCCTCCATGACCATTTTGTGCACTTTTGCAATGATTTCTGGAGTAGTGACACTCTTAGCAGAATTAATGTGTGGATCATCATCTAACCCCTCCTCACATAAATTCTTTTTGCACTAACAGTTGAATATGAAGGTGCAGAATCTCCCACCTCTGTGTATTCTGGAAATCAGCATGAATGTTCTTTGCTTTCATACCCTTCTTTATGAAGTACTTAATGACTGCTCGAATCTCGATTTTTTTTTTTCCCCCCCCATCTTCACAAATTAATATGTGGGAACAACAGACACAAGTCACTGACACAGCTCTCTTCCGTGTGTTTACAGGCAACAGTCCAATGGATATCGTGTGAACAACTCGTTCTGCTAGTGCTGACCTCTCATGGTAATTCCGAGAACTTTTCAAATAAATCTCGTAAGTGTTACTTGCCCACGGAAAGTTAACAATTATGACAGTAGGAATGGCCTTGTATGTACATTAAAACTGTCTAGGGGTCAGTAATAGTGGAGAGAAGGCAACATTGACTGATTCCAGCAGTATTGGCACAATTACTCTTAACAATGTGCACAGTAAATACAATGGCCTGAACAACTACTTAACATTGACTGTGCTTGGATAAAAATGAATATTCAACTAGTTCAGCATTCACCTACTTGAGGCAGCACCAGTAATACCTTAGTTACAACAAAAATATGCTCCAATGATAAATTTTTAATGTTAATGTTTCCTGTAAAAAATTCATAATGTGAAATAAACTACACTCAGGTTCAAGGGGGAGAGGAAGAAATAATTAGCATTTGTCACCTCAGTTCAGCATGTGTCCTGTTGCTTAGTAGGCACAGGGTTTGCCATGAAATCTGAAAACTTGTTCGATGTATGAAGTCATGAACACATACCATTACAAAGACATTTATTGCCACAGGATTTGGATTTACTGTGATATGTATATCTACATCTATACACTCAAAGGCAACTCGGTGTGTGGCAGAGGCTACCTTTGTGTACCTATGACACTTAATGTTTCAGATGTTTTGTTTATTTGGGGGGGGGGGGGGGTGGAGGAGGGAGGGAGGAATACTTCCAATAAGCTTCCCTGTGAACTTAAGTTTCTCTGATTTTAAAGTATTTGCATGAGGTACCTGTAGGAGGAAGCAATCTACAGGTTGATTCTTGTAGAAACATATGCTGTTGAAACTTTGGCAGCAGACCATACTGAGATGCAGAATGCCTCTTTCGCAGTGTAAGCATCTGGGGTTGGCTGATCATCTCCATGACGGGTTTGTGCTTACTAAATGAACCTGCAATACTGTATGCTGTTATTCTTTGGATCTTCTGTACCACCTCTATTAATACTATCTCATACGGATCCCACACTGCTAAGTAGTATTAAAGTACTGTCTTGTAACCTATTTTCTTTGTTGATGGGCTATACTTCATAAGTTCTTCAAATCAATCGGACATGTGCCTACCTCACTATTTTGTGTGTTTATTCTTCTTAAAAATCACTCATTGTGCCTACTCCCAGGTATTATATGTGAGTCACTGCATCCAGCAATTTGGTTTGCACTCATGCAATCATATAATAAAGGTTATTTCTCTCTTTTCTATTCAGTGTAACATTTGTTCATCATGCCACTTACTGCAATAACTAGGGAACCATATGTGCCTGTCCTCTTCTTTGTTTCATATGTAAATGGTGTGTAGATTATTGCTAGGGTTTCTCAGCATATTTACAGAGGACGAGATAACTCTCAATTGTTTTTGAAAACACATTTTTTAAGATTCAGATATGCCTAAATATACTACTTTGTGGTCATTAGTGGACAAAGAGTCTGTAGCCAAGTAAGTGCATAGTTTCATAAGCATGAGGTCCCTGTGGCAAATCTTGTTGCAAGTGCTTCCTTTTATTCCCACATAACCTGAACAACAGATTTATTATGACTGCAAATTATCAATATTTGTGGAAACTTTCACTGTCATATTCATCACCTTGAATATATGGATTATTCTCTCACATTTTGGAAGTAGTTAATTGTCTAACTGTATTCTTACAGGTACTGTATCCCATTTTCTTTCAGTAATACTGTAATAAAGTTTTGACCTGCAAGAAACAGCTGCATGTGCACAAACCACTTTCATGTGGTCATGTGGACAAAGAAGTGGGACAGTATTCACAAACTCGAAGAATACTTCAGTTGTTTGTTACCTTCCATGGTAATTACATGCCAACACTACAATATATCTGCCTTTACAAGTAACGGTATTGCTGTGCATGGTACTTCTACAGCAAGAGTCTGTGAAGTTGAATCACAGAAAGTCCAAAACATATGATTTAAAATAATTGCAGTTCTGTACAGTGAAAAAGTTCTTCGCCAAACCATCATTCAGAAACTGCAGTTGTTACATAAGAACACATCAAAAGTGGAGAAGAAATATTTCGCAAAATGTTCAAAATGCTAGGGGATATTGAACTGGTGGTAGAAGGTGAACTAAATCCCCCCCCCCCCCCCCCCCCAAGACACAGATGAAGATGGTGCATTTGAAGAAACTCATCTTAATCAGATAATTAAAAGGCCAAAGAGAAGCAGTTGAAATGGACAGTGATTACGTTGGGCTGGATTACAGATTAGGGGCGATAATCTAGCAATAAAACGTTGGGATGCAGTTTGACCACTGTCCATAGGAGAGCTACATGACTTAAAAACATGGAAAGTTAGAAAAGTTGGGAACAACATGAAAAATGTGAAATGCAGCATTAACAAATTTAAATGGATTTTGTGGACCTTCATAGAAGCTCAAGAATCTCATCACCATCTGGTGATTACAAACTTGCAGCAATGGGCTCAGGCTGTTGCTAGCCAATTTCTTGATTATGTTTACAAGATTATGGCTCATAATTTTTTCACATGAAGACATTGGATTCGCCAGAAAAATCATCAAATTTGTATCGGAGAGCAATCACACTTACTACAGCAAGTCCTTGATTCAGCAACCAATTTCAGATTGCAGACTAGAGCTCTCATACCAAAATATAAGAATTTTATTAACACCGATGAAACATGTAGGCCTGTTACAGGTAAAAGTACTACATTCATTTACATCAGTTGCAATAATGATTTTACAGACCATACAATTCTAATGCCAGGGTGGCAAGCAATCATCAAATGCCCAAACACACAACAAATGTGTTTCTTGTGCAGCAAAAGGATATGAACAAGGTGACACGTTTGTAACAGAAAATTACTGACAATGGTCTTTGTTTCCTTGTACTGGTACATTTGGAAAGAAGTGTGCAAAACTAAGTTGACAAGTGCTCACAAATAAAAATGGTTGCAATGACATCTTTTAAGTCTTGCAAACTCACAGTATTATTATACAGAAATTTCTAATTTGACTTCTTGATGCTACACATAAGGAAAGAATTTTATTTTTTATTTATTTTTATTTATTTTTTTCTCCTTGATTCATGGTAGGGTAAACAAACCAGGGTCATTACGAAATAGATGTGTGTGTCTGCCAACACATAGTATTAAAGTACGTCCTCCAGAATATACTCCTTTGGTTCACCCTTGCAAGGTTTATTTTTAGAGGCATGTGGAAAACAATTATAAAGTGTCGCTGAAAGTGCTTGTACATCATTGAACATAAAAGTTTCTAGACAAGACGGCAAACAATTTTTAGGGAGTTCTACATCAGTTTTCTGCACCAATATTCAGTGATACGCGTGGTACACGGTGAAACTACGTGATCGAGAACAGTTTATGCAGAAAATACAAATTTGTTGTGTTTTTCATTTCGTGCAGTAACACTGTTCCTTAAATTTGCTGTTTTTCACAGTAAGGGCCTAGTTATTGTTTTTCATGTTTATACAATCGGTATTACCGTGATTTGTACAGTGCCCCATAGGTGGCACAAATGTGGGTAGAATAAATCACTTAAGACTACACTGCTTTGATTCAAAATGATTGTGTATCCTTTATTCCTAATGTCCTTAAGAGTAAGTTTACTTTTCCTATTTTTCAGAATAAATGTCATTCAAATGACAAATTCATTATTTATTTTACCCATTTTTGGTTTGAGAACATAAATAAATACTGCAACCGGCCACAAATATTTTGAGATATATAATATTATTCACCGATAATAGTTTTGGGCCTAAGCCCATCAACAGATGGTAGTGTTGATTTCAGATCTACCTTGGTGTCATAAAATATCAGTTTTGTGAATCCATGGGTTACAAAGTTTATACATTTCTATCCTAAATTCAACAAAGTTTTCTTGCTTATATTGTTTACACATGAATTAAGATCACATCTATGCTTATGCACTGAACTTACTTCTGAGAAAAGTTGTCTTTACACATTATAGGAGACAGTGAAAGTTTCACTGTTGGACAGGAACTTGAACACAAGTGTTTGTGAGTCAGACTATGGATAGGATTGAAATTTTTGTTGTCCAGTTTTTATGAAAGGTAGAAACATTTCAAAAAATTCAGGACAGGATAGTGCCTATATTCGGTTAGTTGTGCCCTTCCTATGAGATGGTGAGACTTTGCATGAAGAAATGTAAGTGGGGCAGAACAAAAGTCAAGCATTGAAGATGCACCATAATCTGGGCTTTCAAAAATAGCTGTGACACAAGAAAACATTGACATAATCGATAATATTGTTTTAGCAGATAGGCAAGTGTGTGTGTGTGTGTGTGTGTGTGTGTGTGTGTGTGTGTGTGTGTGTGTGTGTGTGTGTTAGCAGGGAGTGTGGAGTGCATTTTACTTTACATTGTAAATTGTAAATGCAGAAGCTTTCTGCAAGGTTGGTGTCATGATTGCTGGCTGTAGAGATGAATCAAACTGCATGTGAACATGTACCAAGTGTTGGCAGCTACTCAAGAAAAATCCAGTGGATTTTTGGTGCCATGCTGTTACCATGGATAAGTTTTGGGTTCACCATTACACTATGCAAACAAAACAGTCAAAAATAGTGGGTTGCAACTAGAGAACCAGCTGCAAAAAGGTGAAATGCAATCCATCAGCAGGGAAGGTGGTGAAGTTGGGCTTTAGGGATGCAAAAAGTATTTTTTGATAGATAACCTCTAAAAGGATAATGACCACACTGGATGATATTATACATCCCTTCTGAACAAACTTAACAGCCGTCACTGATAAACACACTTGAATCCAGGAAACAATTGTTCCTTTAAGATAATACACAAGCACATGACATTTCACTCAGCAATAACTAACCGAACCCCATCTACAGCTGTTTACCTGTCTGCCCAGTTCACCTGATTCGATCTCATTGGACATTTTTTTTTTTTTCCAAATTAAAAATTTTCATGGTTTGACAAAAACTTAACCACCTGGACAGTCAATGACTTTTCAAGGGTCTTAAAGCCAATCACTTTCAAGAAGGAATCGTGTAACTTTGGACCAAGTGTGTAGAAACTTTAATAGTATTACATTAAAAGTAAGAAAATTTAGAAAACTCGAATTGTACGCTTTAATATTGAACAAATTTAGTTACTGAATGACACTAATATAAATAGGCACTACTAAAACATTAAAAATCAAATTTTATCCGCTAGGAGAGTTATCTTCCTCTAAAAGTACAAATAAAATTGGTTGGGGCAGTGTTGAGTTGTTGCAGATCTTCCTGCATTTTGCTTCAATCTGCTAGCATAGAGATGTCTATGTATAGTAAAATATCCTCTGAAAATCATCAGCAGCATCATCTGGGTCAATTGGGGGGGGGGAGACAGTTTGAAACATCTAGCTTCAATATTACTGTCATTGGCAGACTGAACTAAAATGGTTAAACATCTTTGTCACTTCTACAGAGTGGGGACAACAACATTACAACAACCGAGATAGTGGTAATAATATAAAGTTGCTGCATAGGGGGTTGGTGTCAACTTGTTTAATCTACGAAACGAATTACACAATCAGTTGGATTCAGATAGTGTAGTGACCATGTAGTGCAATGCAACACTATGACTTACCCGAAGCTATGGCGTGGAGAGCCGTAGGAAGGTTGGAAGCAGGACAGATGCAGAGGGAGGTGGAGGTGGCTGCAGACAATGGTGGAGACAGAATTATTTTCAGGGGGGGGGGGGGGCGGCGGCGGCACAAGGGCTTTGAGAAACTACTTTTAAAACACACACACACACACACACACACACACACACACACACACACAAAATATATATCACCCCCTGTGTCTAAGCATGTCTTGATGCACAGCCAGCACATCTTGGCACAGTGTTACACCGTCCGGGTTATATGGATACTTCTGACACCAACCTTTCAGAACTCTGGAAATGGAAACTTGCCCTTCAACATATTCTTTCTTCTCGTTGTCCCACCAGGTCTCAACCTTCGTTAGTTTGAAATTCCCGCCCAACATTCTACAACATCTTTGTAACCAATCTCTGTACAGAACCTCTGCCTTTTCCCTCTCCTTCCCTGCTCTTGTAGATATATAATATATTACAGTAAATGTCACATTAAAGTGTAAATTTTATAAATTTACAAAAAAAAAAAAAACCCACAGAATTTAGAGCCTGAATGCCCTGTGTTCAGCTGTGGGCACACTTGTTTCACCCTTCATTATCATAACGGATGGGACACTTGCCAACAGCTGAACACTAACTTTGGAATAATTGGACTTAAAGACTCAATAAGACTGACCACATAGAAATTCAAACAAAATTGTACAATATGGTCGTAAAATAAGTTTTGTACATTAATGCCCACTGGATTATGATAGTAAATGAGCCAAATGACGTAATAGTGATTGTACCAACGCCTAGGCCATATGGTATAAAAAATAATAATAATAATTACAAAAAAGAATGTTCAAATGTTTGTAATCTGAAAGGACCAAACTGTTAAGGTCTTGGTCACTAGGCTCAAAAACTAAGCCTATTTAACGTAACTCATTCTAAGGAAAAAACACACACACACACACACACACACACACACACACACACACACACACACATACACACATGCCCGAGATAGGACTCGGACCTCTAGTTGGAGTGGCGCCATACTCCCCGACATTGCGCCCCAGAACACACGACCATTCCCGTGCAGCGCACATAGTTTGACTGTCCTTATGTTAAATGTAGTGTTCCGGAACTTTTATTTTTTGTAAATTATTGAACTTGGCACTGTTTAATGTGGTTGAATCATTGTAATATTTTTGTAATCATACGAACTTGAGAATGACTCCATAGTGCACCAAAACTAGTAATGCATTTGTAATTAGACGGAAGTATTCGACAAGTGAAGACGATGTCTATCTGGTGATGCCAGGACATCAATTTATTTTGGAGAGCTGCCAACGCTACACTGCCCCTAGATGCAAAGTATTACTGTACACATTGTTACGGGTAATGTTTCCAACACTGCGACGCTACCTTCCGCTCACTACTCCTCGCCTCCTGCCGCTACCAACGGCCAGCGCACAAATCAACAACTTACCGTGGACAAACAATACTGTAGCCGGCATAGTTGTTTCATTATCAAACAATGCTCTGAACAACAATCAGACAGCTAGTAAATATTTAGCGTTAAGCTTGATATTCCCTCAAAAACTTAAAATCAGTTTTTGCGTTGTACTAAACTGATTTCTTCTTCATGCTTTGTAAAGTTCCTATGCAAAACGGGATAAGTATCAAAGAAAGCTTTCACAATCATCAAAATTACACTTGAAATGTCCTGCCAGATTAAAATTTTGTGCCAGAAACTGTATTATAACCTGTGATCTTTGCCTTTTGTGGGCAGGCGATCTAACATATGATCTATCCCGGCATGCTTCACGGCCCGTCCACACAACTTTACTTCTGCCAGTACCTTGCCTCCTACTTCCCAAACTTCACTGAAGTTCTCCTGTGAACCTTTCAGGACTAGCACTCCTCATTCTGGAAACCACCCCTAGGCCATGGCTAAGCCAAGTCTCCACCTAATACTTTTTCCCAGGAGTGCTAGTCCTGCATTCTGCAAGGTTTGCAGACTGTGAAAAGTTGTGAGGATGGACTGTGAAGCGTGCCAGGGTAGCTCAGACGGTAGAGGACTTGCACGCGAAAGGCAAAGTTCGTAGCTTCGAAACCCAGTTCCAGCACACAATTTTAATCGGCCAGGAAGTTATAGTCTCCACTGTAGAGTGAAAATGTCAGTCTGAAGTTACACTTCACTGTGTCTTAAGAAGAATTTCTACTACCATGAAAATCTTTTGTATCTGACGTGTGGAAAAATGCCGTTAAAATTTCTATTGTGTCCAGTAACTGGAAAATCGAAACATGTAGCTTCAAATAAAACTATTTATAACGGGTGGCAGTACTTTCGCTTAGTATCAAGGAAAATAATACAGAGAGATGAACCGTTTACCGAAGACACCTGAACGCAGCCCTTGAAATTGATTTTTCACGTTGTTGAATTCTTTATTTACATATAAGTAAAACTTGCACAATAGCTCATTTATCTCCCAAGCAGTCGCAAAACAATAAACGACTTTTATTTATGTTTATCATAAATTACTAAGAAAAAAGAGCAAGATGCAATTAAATGGAAGCATAACACAAAAAGTCAAGTTATGTTAATTGCAGGGATATTGCATAAAGTGTAATTTCCAGGACCTGGACATGATATCAGTAAATAGAAACAGTTAAAAGAAGGCAAGACTAAGGTCATCCATGGGTAAAACCAGGAAAACATTATGGTTAAGCGAATGTGTGGGCTGCAGATTCCTCGACTTGCGCGATTGGGTGATGAGGTTCTGGGTTCTGCTGAATAGATTAGGAGTCCACTATATGCAGGAAGCGACCATACGGGTAGTGGGAGCTGTGTAGCGTGGGCTGGGCGGTTTTTTAGGTTACAGTGCCTCAAGAGCACACAGGAAGGGAAAATTCTCAAAGGGTACATGTCAAAGATAGTATGAATGCAGATCTAAAAACCATAAGGCCAACAGTTGTAAATTGTCGTGGCTGTGAGGGGGGGGGGGGAGTTTCAGAGCTCAAAGTGCTAATAGAAATACAGAATGTCATATCCTAATAGGTACCAAAAGCCAGCTAAAGCCGGAGATAAGTTCAGCTGACATTTTTACTAAGGGGCAAATGCTGTTCCGAAAGGATAGATTGAATAAAACAGATGGAGGCACATTTATTGCTGTCACAAGTGGTAGCATAATTGAATTAGATAATTCCTGTGAATTGGTTTGGGTTGAGGTTAAACATGAGAACAAGAATAAATTAAAAATTGGTGCTCTTTACCAGTCCCCTGACTCAGATGATTAGATTGCAGATAAGTTCAAAGAAAGCTTGGATCAAATATAAAAAATGTTCCCCAAGCACCCAATTGTAATTGGCAGGGACTTACCCTACCCTTGATATTTTGGCAAAAATACATGTTTAAAATGGGAGGCAAGCATAACACAATGTCCGAAATCGTACTGAATGCATTCTCCGAAAATTCTCTAGAAATTAGTTCATGAACCAACAAGAATAGTAAATTGTTTGAAAATATACTTGACCTCTTAACAACAAATAATCTAGAGCATCAAAACAGACACAGAGCTTAGTGAACACAGAGATGTTGTAAGGAAAATCAATATCTGATTTCCCAAATCTATCAGAAATAAATGAAAAATTTATCATTTTGAAATAGATAAAAATTCGATTAATACTTTCCTGAGCGAGAATATCTAGTCTTTCGAAACTAACAGTGTGAGTGTAGATCAGATGTGGCTTACATTTATAAAAGTTGCACAGATTACGCCAGTATTAAAGGAAGGCAATAGGAATGATCCGAAAAATTACAGCAAAAATTGCAGCAAAATTTTAGAACATGTACTTTCCTTCAAATATCACGTAATACCTTGAAGAGAAAGGCTTATTCACCCAAAGTCAACACCGATTAAGTATCATGCTTGGGAAACCCGGCTAGCTCTAGAAACACATGATGTTATGATTGCTATTGACAAGGGATGTCAAATAGATTTTTTTTTCTAGATTTCTGGAAGGCTTTTGAGACTGTACCTCACAAACGTCTTCTAATCAAACTGTGTGCTTATGGAATATTGCCACAGTTGCGCAATTGGATTTATGATTTCCTATCAGAAAGGGCACAGTAAGTTGTAATTGGCGGAAAGTCATAGACTAGAACAGAAGTGATATCTGGCATTCCACAGAAAGGTGTTGTAGGGCCCCTACTGTTCCTTCCTTTTTTATAAACGAAGGAGAGACTGAGTAGCTCTTAGACTATTCGCAGTTGATGCCGTCATTTATAGGTTAGTAAAGTCACTAGATGATCAAAAGCAACTGCAAAATGATTTAGATATTTACATGGTGAAAAAATGGCAATTGACCATAAGTAATGAAAAGTGTGAAGTCATCCATAAAAAAAGGTAAAGCAGTCAACAATCCGAAGATTGGTTTGAACACCACAGTGCTTTACTAGGCATGGTCCTATTTGGAGGTGGTATGCCGTTGTCTTCCTCCGACCTTCGAACTGACTTACCCAGCCAGTTATAGGGGGACCTACAGTTTAACGTGGGTTCCGAACCACGGTGCTACTCGGTATTTTTCACATTAGCAACACTTCCAGAGGTGAAAGAAGTGGAAAGGGACAGATAAAAATCCTAGGACCTAGCGGGGATCGAATACTGGACCTTTGGATTTGTAGTCTGGCACTCTACCACTGTGCTATGGAGCCGCACCAAGTCATCCATATCACCACTAAATTGGAAAATTGTCATTCCTTCATCTGGAAAGACTGTGGAACTTGGAACAATCCTGCTTATGTGCAGAAAACATCACCATATCATGGTGGTGGACAAATTGTGTGGGCAGGTCAGTATTGTTGGGCATACAGATTTTTGGTGGGCATAGGGATCTCTGTCATTCAGAATGGCGCTTTGACTGCTTAGAGGCATAGGAACGAGATCCTTCTACTCTAGTTGTGCCCTATGCTGGGGCCGTAGGATATGGGTTCCTTCTGTTGTATGATAATGCTCATCTTCATAGAGCTGCACTGGTGGACAACATGCTTGAAACTGAGGGAATTGAACAAATGGAGTGGCTAGGTTGTTCACTGGACTTAACCCGCCATTGAGCATGTCTGGGATGCAGTTGGCAGATGTACTGCAGCCCGATCTGCACCTCCCACAATGGTTGCAGAGCTGGATATTGCACTGGTGGAAGAATGACTAAATATCCCTAATGAGATGATTACTGTCCATGCCACGCAAGTGTGCAATGGTACTGGCCATCTGAGGTGATCAAACTCCATATTAGAGGGTAGTGAGAATGACTTTTTCACTGTTATGGTAGCCCCATTTTGTCTTGCTCTAAGTAAATGCCATGGAAAACTTACAGGGTGTCCAGAAAAGGGCTCCCTGATTTCAAAATTAAATATCTCGAAAAACAAAGGTTGATAGAGGGATACAGTAAATGGTATGTTTATTGTGAAAGCTGTAAGAAGTTTATACAGCAGTTTAAAATAATAGTTACAAAAGCTGCTAACAGATGGCACTGTACAGCTCATATAAGCATACATAAGTGAAATAATCGTATGAAAACACTCTTTGCAAACAATCACATCACAATGTTTTCAAAATGTTCACCATTGGCTCTACAGAGGTGGCGCAAACAAAGAATGAAATTCGCCATCACATTTCATAGTGTCTCAACGGAAATGGATTCACATGCCACAGAGATTGCCAATTCTAGCTCATCCAGCGTGGCGGGATGCTTTGGGAAGACAATGTCTTTCACTGTGCCCCACCAATAAAAGTCGCAGGGAGTCAAATCCGGCGAATATGGAGGCCAATCCATGCCTGCACCAGTAAATTTGGGATATTCCAAAGTAATGACTCGATTCCTGAAGTATTCCTCAAGAAAGCGAAACACTTGTTCGGTCCGATGTGGTCAGGCTCCATCTTGCATAAACCATTCAGTACCTGGTCGATCCTCTAATGCTTGCTGTGTGGCGACAAATTGTTCCAAAATTGCAATGTAACGCGCACCAGTGACCGTTTCTCGAATGAAAAAAGGGCCAGTAATGCCTCTGCTGCATACTGCAGCCCACACAGTAACTTTAGGAGAATACAGGTGTTTCGCTTCACACCAATATGGCTATTCGGAACCCCAAAATTGCCAGTTCTGCTTATTCACATATCCATTCAGGTGGAAGTGTGCTTCATCTGTAAATCAGATGCAGCCAACATCAAATCCTTCACTATCAATCATTGTGAGCATCTGATTAGCAAAGGCAACC
Organism: Locusta migratoria; assembly: GCA_026315105.1. NCBI lineage: Eukaryota > Metazoa > Arthropoda > Insecta > Orthoptera > Acrididae > Locusta > Locusta migratoria. Next base: position 272,556,386 of record CM048755.1, read on the forward strand.
CTTTGTTGCACAGCTCGTACGGGTATGGCCTGGTGTGTTTGAATTTTGAATGGAAACGTGTAGGCTTTTTCTCAGTATTTTCTGCGTGCTGGAACGCTTCAAACCAGTCTCAGATGCAATTCTACGGACGGATCACATTGGATTTCGCTGAATAATTCCAGAAACTGTGGCGATATTTTCAGGCGTAACTGTGGTTTGCTTGCGGCCAACATGCCCCACTAGATCGTCGGTTACGCTGCCTGTTCTTTGAAATTTTGCGAAGAGCGTACGAATGGTTTTCGCATCGGGTCTTTTTGGAACATTAAATTGTGCTTGAAAACTTCGCCTTGTTGCCGTAGGACTCTCTTCTAACCTGTGGTACTCTAGCACCAAAAAAAAATTTTTGTTCAATGGAGTACATTGTTTTAATCTCTTCCTTCGGTACGCTAACCTCCTTTCACGTTTCAATAGTGGAACTGATCGCTCTGGGCTTCGGAGCACTATTTATACTAGGCATTACATGTGGCGATTACAGCGCCATCTGTTAGCAGCTTTTGTAACTATTATTTCAAACTGCTCTATAAACTTCTTATAGCTTTCACAACAAACATACCATTTACTGCATTCCTCTATCGATCTTTGTTTTCGAGATATTTAATTTTGAAATTAGAGAGCCCTTTTCTGGACACCCTGTAGGTGTTAAGACAGCAAAATATCATACTGTATCACACACAAATTACAATTGTAACAAATATCTGAATAAAATACTTTACCATATGTATACTGTGTGTGTTATCATACCTGATCCCCTAATTGTTTTGAGCAGTGTGTGTTGTGGAAAAAATAATGGTCCAATGACGCTCACTTGGGGTCAGAAAACTTCTTTCTGTTGAAAATGTCATGGTGTGCTATTTTTAACAGAAACTCTTCAATAATTCAGTTATTACATTCTGTATCCTAAAATTTCATTCATTGGGTGACAGTGTTGAAGGATATCGAGCACCTTCCACAATTCAAGAAACAGGAAAACTACTTAAAGAGTCCATATCTATTGCTTTCTGGGTCTCATAGACTAATAGATTGCACTGTGTTTCACCCGAGTGTTGCTTTTGAAACCCATTTTGACTCCTATAGAGAGATCTTATATTTGTCACTGCAAATGTTTGTTGGTTACTGGGATTCAAACAATTCCTAAATGATATTTACCATAGGCTTCACTCTTCGGAAGTGTTAGACTTGTGAACCATGTCAAGACACAGTAGCTGTTATCAACTAGTTTTTGGGCAATCTGAAGAAGAAAACATGTTTCTGAAAATGTCCGACTTCATCCTTCAGCCGAAACACTTTGAGATGTTGGTAACCAATTAGTGTTGTGTAAATGCAACATGCAGTGAATGTTTTCACGTTTAGACATTCTTGAGAATATTCAAATGGTTTCCATAGGTTACAATTGACATTGGCTGTGGTGCGACTATTTGGGCCGATGTAAGTCTCAGAGAGAACAGAAGAGGAAAAGAACTATCTGTAATTTCTACAACTCTCAGTAATGTAGTCCATTATTAATTTCACAACACTCCTGTAATAGTCCTGTGTATCTCTTCTTCCTGCTGGTTTAAAACCCTATGGAACAGATACCATTTTCCTGTAAAGAAGCAATTTAATACCTTAATGTTTTGACCTTTTAAATACCAGGGAAATTTGTTTCAGTGATTCAACCCAACCATTACAATCAACATACTAGAATGATACATTGTAAACATAAACAGCTTTCAAAACTAAAGAAATACCATATTATAGTCCTCTGTTTTTTCTATGCGTGAAAACAGCATGTATGCTCATATTTATACTGGCATAACATCCACTGCTGATTCCCTCAGGGGCTCAGCATTCATTTGCTGAGTACGGGCTTGGCGAACCCGGGGTCCTGAGCTGGGGACTGGTAAGCGCCGCCAGTCCTCTAGACACCGTAACCTCTGGGCACGCTTCAGCGACCACCGTGTGGTGCGACGGTGGAACGTTGTGTGTACCGGGGAATGGGGATCTTGGCTTGACCGCCTGGGTCGCGAGGATGGTACAAACCTCTATAAAAAACCCTTAAATCCCAAGGTGTGCTGCGTGCTGATGGGATGCATGGCTGTTGAAGAGGAACAGTCGCTAGCGAGCAACCTCTGGGGATACTGCCGCACCTCAGTTGTATAAGGCTTACCTAGGCACGCGGGGCTCTGTCTAGGTGGACACGTATTTCCCTAGCTTCTCGTGGGACCGAGATGAAACACTCTAATTTAACCCATGAACCTTCCAGTGGGATGGGTGTGCCACTGGGGGGTACCAACACCCAATCAAAAAAGAGGGCTCGGGTACCTAGTCCTAGGTTCTTCAAAAAAAATTTTTGTCCAGAGTAACAGAGCACAGGCTGCTAACCAGAATGTGTTTATTGTCGTGAAGAGAAAAGAAGGTTCGTTTGAGAAGGTGTCGCCCTTCTATATCAACAAAGGGCTCGAAGGAATTGCTGGTCCTTTAAAGTCAGTGAAGCGGTTGCGTAATGGCACCCTGTTGGTGGAAACATCAACTTCCCAACAGGCGTCCAAACTTCAAACAGCTAAGAGTCTTGGGGAATATCAAATCGAAACGGAGCTACACAGTACTCTTAACTATAGCAAGGGCGTAGTCTCCTGTAGAGATCTTATTGACATTCCAGTGGATGAACTGAAGGAGGAATGGGCTGCAGATGGTATAGTCGATGTGCAGAACATGAAGAAAAGGGTGAATGGAGAACTCGTTCCGTCTGAGTCCTTCATCCTCACCTTCAATAGCCCTCGACTACCTGAGCATATTAAGGCGGGTTTTCTGCGTTTAAATGTACGACCGTATGTCCCTAACCCCATGCGCTGTTTTAAGTGCCAGCGCTTTGGGCATACCACCTTGGGATGTAAGGGAGAAGCTACCTGTGGCAAATGTGGTAAAGCAGCACACGATGGGTTTGACTGTACTCCACCTATGACCTGTGTCAACTGTTCTGGCGACCACCCAGTCTGGAGTAGGGATTGTGCAGTCTACCTTCAGGAGAAGACAATACAAAAAATTAAAACCACTCAGCGTCTCTCCTATGCCGAGGCCAAGAAGACCTTCAAGGCCATGCAACCTGCTGTGTTTACTACCTCCTTTGCCTCAGTACTGCAGAAGCCAGTTGCCAGAGCTGATGCCTGCACACAAACTGAGGTTGTCAGTATAGGAACCAACACGTGCACTTGCCAGTGCACATGCCAGGCCGTGGAACCTGCACCTTCCGTAGCCCCACTGACGACAACTGACAAAGGTACGGATACTGCCTTTGAAGAGCCCGTGGTACTTCTTCCTGCAGAGCCCGCCATCACCGTCACTGCCACACCCACCACCAACACCGCCACCATCACCACAGTTGCAATCACGACCTCTGTCTCCACCACCAAGCCACCTAAACCGAAGAAGGTTTCCAGCAAACCAGTCACAGGCAAAAACAGCTATGCACCTTTCAGACTTCATTGAAGTTATTCCACCTGAACCTTCGTCTGACCCAGCTCCAGACCTCATGGAGCTGGATCTCCCTCAGGGGAAACCCTCTCGCCCCCATTCTGGACCTCCACCATGTTCAGTGTCTCCGTCTCGGAAGAAAGAGAGGGTGAAGATCCAACCTCCCTGATAAATGGTCCCAGTACTACAGTGGAACTTGGAGGGTTTCAGGACGCATGTGGAGGAACTCCGTATATTGACTCAGGGTAGACCAATTTGTATATGCCTTCAAGAGACGAACTTCAAAACCACTGACAACCCTGAGCTCCGTGGCTATGTACTCCACAGGAAGGACGATCTTAGTGGAGAGAGAGCGAAAGGCGGAGTGGCAATTTTTGCTAATACGGCGTATCACTCTGAGCCCCTCTCTCTCACTACAGTTACAAGCCGTTGCAGTTTCCGTCTATGTGCGCCACCGTTTGACAGTGTGCTCCCTCTACCTGCCACCTCACGACACGTTTGATGTAGCGGCCCTCGAAGACCTTCTGATGCAGCTCCCCCACCCTTTTATCCTCTGTGGGGATTTTAATGCACACAACGTGCTTTGGGGCTCTGCTAGAACCTGCCCCAGGGGTCGAGCGACCGAGAGGCTTCTCTTGTCATCGAGCGCACATTTATTGAACACGGGACAGCCCACACATTTTTGTACTGCAACGGGGTCGTTCTCAGCCATAGAGCTCTCGCTTTGTTCTCCAGCCCTCGCCCACTCTACACACTGGAAAGTGGTCGATGACCTGCATGGTAGTGACCATTTCCCCATCTGGCTTCACCTGCCAGACGCTGTAGAGCCTGAATGTAGACCATCTCATTGGGTGATCAGTAAAGCCGACTGGACATTGTTCAGCCAACTCGCTGAACTAGAAATTCGTGGCAATGTCCAGGAATGGGTGGACTGTATCACTCAAACTATACACAGTGCTGCTGATGCATCTATGCCGATGTCGTTAGGACGACCAAAACGGCAGCCTGTCCCTTGGTGGACGGCCGAGTGTCGCTCAGCGATTAGGGCCAGGCGTGCAGCTCTGCGTAGATTTAAGAGTCGGCCAACTGCAAACAACCTCGCGGCCTTTCGGATGGCGAGGGCAAAATGTCGCCAAATTATATGAGAGAGCCGAAAGAGATCTTGGCAACAGTTCCTGAGTACCGTTACCCGCTCCACTCAAAGTTCCACTGTATGGGAGACCATACGGAGGATTTCTGGGAAAGGGGGGAGGTGTCCAGTGACTGCTATCATGGGGAATGGCGTTCTCCACACCAGCCCGCGGGATATTGCCCAGCACTTGGCTATGTATTTTGCCAGTGTTACAGCTACTGCCAACCAGGATCCGGTATTCCAGCGCCACAGAGTGGTTGCTGAGAAGGGCAATTTGGACTTCAGGTCCACTGGTCATCAGGATTACAACTGTCCTTTCACACTGTGGGAGCTGGATTCTGCTTTGTCTGTGGCGCATGACACATCCCCTGGCAATGATAGCATTCACTACAGTATGCTGAGGCACCTAACACAGCGAAATAAAGAAGTCCTCCTGAATCTTTTTAATGCCATTTGGTCGTCAGGTCACTTTCCTGATTCGTGGAGAGAAGCAATTTTAATCCCCCTTCTAAAACCTGGGAAAGATCGTACGTGCCCAAGCAGCTATCGTAGTGTTGCCCTTACAAGTTGCATTGGAAAGACCTTAGAGCGGATGGTCAACCGCCGCCTTGTCTGGATGTTGGAATCCAGGCAGCTCCTTAGTCGCTTCCAGTGTGGGTTCAGGAGGTATCGTTCCACCTTCGATAACCTGGCCTCTCTGGAGGCGGCTATCCAACAGGCTTTCCTGCGACGTCACCACCTTTTGGGCGTATTTTTTGATATCGAGAAGGCCTACGATACTACTTGGCGGCGTCTTATACTTCAGCAGCTTCACGACTGGGGATTTAGAGGTTGTCTTCCCATTTTTATTCAGTCTTTTCTTTCTCCACGTTATTTTAGGTATCGCGTTGGTGGCGTGCTCTCTGACCGCTTTGAGCAAGAGAATGGTGTCCCTCAGGGTAGTGTTTTAAGTGTGACGTTGTTCGCTATTGCTATTAACTGTATTACTTCTGTTGTGAAACGTCCTGTCCAGTGTTCCCTGTTTGTTGATGACTTCTCTGTCTTCTGTTCTTCCTCCAGCCTTGCAACGACAACACGTCAGTTGCAGCTCACTCTCCAACGGCTGGACGAATGGGCACAGAAGACCGGTTTTAAATTTTCAACCGAGAAGTCTGTGTGTGTTCTTTTTAACCGTTCACGTTCTATTTTTAACTTACCCGAACTACGGATGAGGGACACTGTTCTGAATTTTAAAGACACTGTGCGTTTTCTGGGTCTTACATTTGACTGTAAGCTTACTTCGTTGCCTCATCTTAAAGACTTGAAGAGACGGTGCCTCAAAGCACTAAGTATTTTAAAGTGTCTTAGTCACACTTCATGGGGAGCTGACAGGACTCGTCTGCTCCAGTTTTATAGAGCGTTTGTACGATCCTGGCTTGATTACGGCTGCACGGTGTATGGGTCTGCAAGACCTTCCTACCTCAAAATGTTGGACGTGGTGCACCATGAGGGGATTCAGTTGGCTACAGGGGCATTTCGCACCAGCCCTATACCGAGCCTTTGCGCCGAGGCTGCTGAGCCACCGCTTTCCATACGGCGACAGCTCCTCATGGTGCGTCAGGCGTATGCAGCGTTGTCCACCCCGTATACACCTGCTTACGATATTGTCGCTCGGCCGCCTATGGAACGGTTGTTTCGTAATCGGCTTCGAGCTACGAGGCCTTTTGGGATACGTGCTAAGGACTGTTTTTTAGATATGGGTGTTTCAGGTTTTACTGTTTTGCGTCGAGGATGGAGTCGTTATCCCCCTTGGTTATTACAGAGACCCAGCCTCCTTTTAGATTTAACCAGTTTTAAAAAAGATTGCACCCCGGACATGACGTTTCGGTCAGAATTTTACGACATTTTAAACAAGCATCGTGATTTTACAATTGTGTACACTGATGGATCGAAACAAGGGGACTCGGTGGGGTGTTCTGCAGTGTTTCCAGGTCACCTGATAGGGATGTGCCTGCCCGCTGCCTACTCAGTTTTTTCGGCAGAGCTGCATGCTATCCTCCAGGCACTGGAACACATCCGTCGTGGTCAAAGTAAAAAATTTCTACTCTGCTCCGATTCCCTTAGTGCCCTCCAATCACTGCTGGTCCTGTACCCGGCTGACCCCATATCACAATTGATCCATGACCAACTTTACCTCCTCCAACGGCGGGGTAAAGAGGTGTCATTTCTTTGGGTACCTGGGCATGTTGGGATATGCGGAAATGAAGCGGCTGATGTGGCTGCCAAGGTGGCCTGCGGTGACCCAAATGTCACGGAGTGTGCCATTCCCTTGCGGGACGTCTACTCGGTGCTGCGCCAGAGGTCCCTTCAGTTGTGGGAGGAGACGTGGCTGGCAGCGACAGGTAATAAACTGCGGTTGGTTAAACCAACTGTCCGACCGTGGCGAACCTCATGCCAGCCACGTAGACGTTTCGAAGTGACACTGACGCGACTTCGCATTGGACACAGCCCTTTGACCCACAGCTTTTTATTCCGTCGGGAGAATCCACTGATTTGTGACGCTTGTGGCGTGCAAATCACTATACGCCACATTTTAATTGAGTGTATTTTATATCGTGCTGAGAGGGCAGCGGCTAATCTTGGTCGTGCCCTACCCATTGTTTTAGCTGACGACGAGGTGAGAGTGACGAACGTTTTACAATTTTGTGAACGTTCCCGACTCTGGCCTAAGCTCTTAGGCAGGAGATTTTAGTGTGTTAAAGGACGGCTCGCTGATGCCTCTCACATCAGCGATCAGAGTCCCCCTATACTCCGACATTTTCTTTTTAAGGACTTGTAAGGTTGGGTACTGCGGTCTGCCACTTTACATCGCTGATTTGCAATATGTGTTCGTGTTGTTGCCATGGCTTACTTCATTTACTGTTGTTTAATTCTCCTGTCAGGGCGCTAAAAACCTTGCTGTTGTGCGCCCAAAACATCCTATCCTATCCACTGCTGATGTTGGCAATGACTGTCAGTTCTGCGTAAACCCTTGCTTGTGACATTGTGTTCAGAAACAAGTTATTGCCCTGGCTTCAGTTGTTTACTCAACATTTCTGGTGCTTTGCACAAATCTTGTGAACATCACCTTTGTTTACACTGATGGCTATGTGCATGGCAGGTGTGGAATGCTTTTTCATTGGAGGAAACATTTTATGTACAATAACATTTCTGAAATGAAGTGGTCTGCTCTAAGACCAAATTTGAACATAATACAGCACTACGGGGTCATCTTCGCTCTCAGAAAGGAAGTTTCACTCATCTGCTGATCTGCTGACCTGGGACAACAAAGGTGTTGGACTACTTCTCTCAACAGCTGTTTCGTTGCCTAACACACACTTTCACTGCGAAAACTGAATCGGGGGCTAAACAACCAAGGTCATAGTGCTGAACATCTGTGGTGCAAGTGATATAATAGCTCGGTTGCCATCCACGACTGTCGCAAGCTTCCAAATGAGAATCATGCTGATGTATGCAGACAGTCCTAACAGATCAGTTGCAGTAGTTGAATCAAAATGGTGGTAACTTATGCAGTAATTAGTCAGCAAGGTGAATACTTCAGACATCTGCAATTGAATGGGACTGGTGCATGGCTGTTGGTCCTGTTTATAAATTCAAACTCTGCACTACAGTATGTCAGTGTCAACAACTAGTTCACAGTAACTAACATAGTGGATGAGAGGGAGGGAACTGCTGGTGCAATTTCGCCCCCTGCGTGTGGTTCGGTCTTTTGGCCCCTCATGTTACGACATCTGTTCCAGTGGGAATTCTTGGAACAGTGTCAACTGATATGCCTGCATTACATTGTGGCTTCCACTTGCTCGTTCTCAAAGAATTGAAACCACTCGGGAGGTAGGATTTAGCAAAGGAATGTATTTCACAGGATTTGTATGTATCCAGATTGTACAAGGCTTTTAAAAAATAGTGATACACCACTACCATACAGTTATTGTCTGTTATTAAATAAGCATTACAAAAGTTGAGTACCCTAAAAGCAACCTAGAAGACAATTACACAAATGTGATTTGTTAGCTTTTCTAATTGCAGCATCATCATCTGGTACAGCTGAAATAAAGAAAGAATCTGAGCTATCGTCATTTGAAACCTGAAAGGGAATGCTACAAAGATATTAACTAAGATTAAATTTCAACCTTTGTGCCATCTTCACAGTTGGATCAGTGCGATGAACATCATGAAGTATCATATAGTGGAGGGAATGATGTTATAGACTATGTTTTCAAAGTCCACAAAGAAACTAAATCTAAAAACTGTGTGGGGGTGTTACCTGCTGTGGATATAATAAAAATAAATGATTTCTTCTGGGTATATTTAATACTTTAAAATGCAAAAGAAGAAAAATCCTTGGCTTCATAATTTGAGTCCATGAACAGAGTGTTCCACATGTCAAAGTTGAGAAGGGCCAGCAATATAATAGATAGGTTGTGATATATGTCAAGATTCATTGCAATTTAACTCGTCATATAATTTCTTTCGAAAATTATTATTTGAGCATGTGGAAACATGTGACTTCAGGATGTCCTGGTGGATAGGTTGCAGCTACACTTTCCGGGTTAGCCGCCGGATAATACTGTGTGTATCCCACAATATTTCGTCGAAACAACTGTCAGACATCCTCAAGCATTGGTTCCTGCTAGTCACTTTGGCAAAATGCGACTGATGGTAATTGTGCGGCAGTGGCTGAATTTGAGGTGGAACATAGAAAACAAGATACATCTACCTGGGATCCTGTATCGACTGTCCTCTGGTTTGCGTGAATGAAAAGCGCAAGCTGTATTTCATATGAGTCTTGATTTCGGAAACCTTATTGATTTCTGCAAATCACCCCATTTACATGGGCACCCAAAACCAGATTTCTCAAATCCGCTTTTGTTTGGCCATGTAAACACTCCAAAATCAATTCTGGAAATCTGCATCTGTAAAGCGCTTTTCCAGTTTCACAGTCAATTTTCGTCCCCATGTAAACACAACAATTTTTGAAACATTCTTGGCTTGTCAGTTTGTTTTCTCTTGTTAAGAATATTTGCCTCATATGGACATCATCTTTCCTCCAGTGATCTCCAATTGAGTTCCCGGAGCATTTACGTGACACACATTGGTTAAACCTACCAGTAACAAACCTAGCTGCTCGCCTCTGAACTGCTTAAATGTCTTCCTTTAAACTGATCTGCTGCGGATCCCAAACACTTGAGAAATACTCAAGACGTGATTGTACTTCCTTACACTTGAATTAATATTCAATGTTAGCAAATTTCTCTTTTCCAAAAATGGTCTTCTTCCCATTGCCATTCTGCATTTTATATCCTCTGTACTGCGACCATCGCATGTTATTTTACTACCCAAGTAACAAAACTCATCTACCACCTTCATTGTTTACTTACCTAATCCAATTCCTTCAGCATCACCTGATTTTCTAAGACCACATTCCATTATTTTTGTTTTGCTCTTGTTTATGTTCATTTTATATGCTCTCTTCAACACACTGTCCATTCCATTCAACTGCTCTTCCAGGCCCTTTGCTGTCTCTGACAGAATTACGATGTCATCAGCAAAATGCAATGTTTTTATTTCTTCCCCCTGAACTTAAATCCCTATTCCAAATTTTTCCTTGCTTTCCTTCACCGCCTGCTCGATATACAAATTGAATAACATCGGAGAAAGGCTACAAACCTGTCTTACTCCCTTCCCAACTGAGCTTCCCTTTCATGCCCTAAGAGTCTAATAACTGCGGTCTGGCTTTTGTACAAGTTGTAAATAACTCTCCTTTCCCTGTATTTTACCCCTGCTGACTTCAGAATTTGAAATAGTGTATTCCAGTCAACTTTGTCAAAAGCTTTCTCCAAATCTACAAAAGCTAAAAATGTAGGTTTGCCTTTCCATAATCTATCTTCTAAGATAAGATGTAAAGTGAGTATTGCCTCCCGGGTTCCTATGTTCCTCGTGAATCCAAACTGATCTTCCCCGAGGTCAGCTTCTACCAGCTTTTGCATTCTCCTGTAGATAATTCGTGTTAAAATTTTGCAACCATGACTTATCAAACTGATGGTTCTGTAATTTTCACACCTGTCTGCGCCTGATTTCTTTGGAATGGGGATTATTACATTTTTCTTAAAGTCTGAGGGTATTTCGTCTGTCTCATACATCCTACACACAAGTTCAAATAGTTTTGTCATGGCTGGCTCTCCCAGAGACTTTAGTAGCTCTGAGGGTATGTCATCTACTCCTGGGACCTTGTTCCGACCTAGGTGTTTCAGGACTCTGTCAAATTCATCTCAGTACAGTATCTCCTATTTCATCTTGATCTACTTCCTCTTTCCTTCCTACAACATCGTCTCTGAGTTCATTTCCTTTGTAGAGCTGCTCTATGTACTCCTTCCACCTTTGTCTTCCGTTCCTTGCTAAGAACTGGATTCCCATCTGAGTTCTTGATATTCGTAGAGTTGCTTTTCTTGTCCCCAAACGTCTTTTATTTTCCTGTAGGTGGTACCTATTTTTCCCCTTCTTATACTTTCTTCTACAGATTTGCATTTGGCTTCTAGCCACTCCTGCTTAGCCATTTAGCACTTCCTGTCAATCTCATTTCTTAGTCGTCTGTACTCCATTTTGCCTGTTTCATTTACTGCATTTTTATATTTTCCCCTTTCATCAATTAAATTTAGTATTTCCTGTGATATCCAAGGATTTTTTGTAGGTCTTGCCTTTCTACCTATTTTGTCCTCTGCTGCCTTCACTATTTCATCTTTCAATGCTACCCATTCCTCTTCTACTGTTTTATTTCCCCCCGTTTCTGTCAGTTGATGCCTCAATCTCCCTCTGAATTTCTCCAGAACTTCACGTTCCTTCAATTTATATAAGTCCCATCTCCTTATTTTCCTACCTTTCTGCAGTTTTTTCAGTTTCAGCCTACAGTTCATAACTAACAAGTTATGGTCAGAGTCTATATCTGCCCCTGGGTATGTCTTACAGTTTTTAACATGGTTCCGGAATCTATGTTTTACCATTATAAAATCTATCTGATACCTTCCGGTATCTCCTGGTCTCTTCCACGTATACAACCTTCTTTTGTGATTCTTAAACCACGTGTTTGATACGATTAAATCATGTTCTGTGCAAAATTCTACCAGGCGACTTCCTCTTTCATTCCTCCTGCCCAGTCCATATTCACCTATTATTTTTCCTTCTCTTCCTTTTCCTACTACCGAATTCCAGTCTCCCATCACAATTAAGTTTTCCTCTCCCTTAACTGTCTGAATAATTTCCTTTAGCTCCTCATATATTTCTTAGATCTCCTCATCATCGGCAGAGCTAGTTGGCATATAAACCTGTACTACTGTTGTTGGTGTTGGCTTCGTATCTATCTTGACAATGATAATGCAATCACTGTGCTGCTCATAGTAGTTTACCCGTATTCCTATCTTATTCATTATCAGTCCTACTCCTGTGATACCCCCAAAGATAACTATCACAGGTTTAGATCTATACTAAGCAACTGGCATAAATATCCAATATAACAAACAATAATATGAAAGTATGGTCCATATGAAGTAGGTATGCAATGTGGCCTGGATGGAGAGTAGATTCTTCAGGCTGAAGTAGTGAGTACAGGAACTGTGACTAAAAATAGTTTTACATTTGTATGAAGGAAGGAAGATTGGTGTTTAATGCCCCCTCGACAGCCTGGTCATTAGAGATGGAGCTTACACTCGGATTGTTCAGGTAAGGATGTGGAAGGAAATCGGCCGTGCCCTTTGGAAGTAACCATCCCGGCATTTGCCTGGAGTGATTTAGGGAAATCACGGAAAACCTAAATCTGGATGGCCGGAGGTGGATTTGAACCACCTACCTCCTGAATGAGAGTCCAGTGTCTTACCAATGCGCCACCTCGCTTGGTAGCTTTACATTTGTGTACGTGGACATTTCTTTATTAATTTGCATTAATCTTCCTCTATTTTTGTACGTGAAGTTACATTTATTGCCTTATCCCATAACTATGGTCTTCTATTAGCAGATAGGCAGCAATAGTAAAATCTCCTTGAAGTTCTATAGTGTTTGTCCAAGTGAGTGGTATTGCCTCATCTCAGTGTGACCAATTTCCTCCAATTACAAATAATTTTGTGCATTCCACCCTTTCCGAAGGCTGGAGTGTTGTCTTTGCCATTGGGCAAATAGTGACCAGTCGTGTTGTGTACATAAAATGAACACAACCAGAAAAAGTAGGCTGTGAAATTTTCAGATATTTTATGCATACCTAATAATCACAATTATTCAATTCTGCATAATTTCACATTTACATCTTAATTGTTTAAAAGATTTTGTTCATAATGAGGTCATTCTGTTCAGATAATTCTAACACATCAGAAGTTTATTGTTCCATATATATTTTTTCTCAGAAAAATTGTTGGAATTTGTGTCATCATCATGTGTCCAACAATTGGTTTGGTGCAGCTCTCCACACTACTTGATGCTGAGCAAGTTTCTTTATATCTGAATAACAGCAGCAACCTACATACTTTTGAACCTGCTAAGTGTGTCCCTCTGAGATCTCCCCCCCCCCCCTCCCCTCCCAAACTTCCCTTGATGTCTCAAAATGTGCACTGCTAATTGATCCCTCCTTTTAGTATGAAAGAAATTTCTCCCTATATGTTCAGTACCTCCTTATTAGTTATGCTATCTACCCACCTAATCTTCAGCATTTGTCTGTAGCAACACATTTCATAAGCTTCTATTTTCTTCTTGCCTGAACTATTTATCATCCATGTTTCATTTCCGCACAAGGCAACATTTCACACAAATACCTTCATAAAGGACTTACTAACATCTTTTGTTCCTGTTGCCATTCTGCATTTTGTATCCTCTGCACTCTGACCATTGTGTTATTTTACTGCCCAAATGACAAAACTCATCTACCATCTTTGTTTCATTATGAAATTTAATTACTTCAGCAGTGTGTGATTGGCTTAAATTCCATTGCCCTTGTTTTGCTCTTTCAATGTTACACACTCTTGAAGATACTATCCATTTCATTCAACTGCTCTCACAGATCCTCTGCTGCTTGTAACAAAAAGAAAATGCCATCTGTAAACCACAAAATTATTATTTATTCACCCTGAACTTTAATTCCTTCTCTCAATTTCTTCTTGCTTTCCTTTACAGCTTACCCAATCTACAGATTGAATAACGTTGGGGAAAGGCCACAACCTTACTGCCTTCCCAAGCAATATTTCACTTTCATGCCCTTTGGTTTATAACTATCTGGTTTCTGGAAAAATCATATGTAACATTCCGTTCCCTATACTTTACTCCTGCTGATTTCAGAATTTGAAAGCGTTTTCCAAATGTATCTTCTAAGATGTCATAGGGGTCGGGAATGCCTCATGTGTTCCTACATTTCTCCTAAACTCTGATCTTTCCCAAGCCCAGCTTTTCCATTCTTTGGTAAATAATTAAAGTTACAGGTTTGCAACCATGACGTATTGCACTGGTAGTTCTGTAATTTTCATACCTGTGTGCTCCTGTTTTCTTTGGAATTGGTTATACAGGTCATATTTAATATCAGACATTTGATCTGTGTTCAATAGTTTTATAATACATCATCTGTGAAATATTTCTCCCCTCAGTTAAATTCTAGACAAAAAACAGTTGTCATCTTTGAAAATGAACTAAAATGGGTACCTATGTACACACAGGTTTAAAACCATTGAACTCCCAAACTTCTGTACTCGATCATTCCGTGAAAACTGATCAGTCAAATAATGAATATTACGTAATTGCAGGGTGAACACTCAACCTGGAAATGTCCGGGAATCCTGAAGTTCCTGGGGAAAAAATAGGAAAAAAGTGTTTTTCCCACACAGACCTCTTTCTGGAATTAGGTTCGCAACCGCAGGCTTTTGTGGAAGATGTGAAAAAAATAAAATAAAATTATTATTACTATTATTGTAAGTGCCCAACTAGCGGCGAGTGTTGGAAACTTGCTCGAAGGGCTCCGTTCTTGCACGTCCTCTTTTGTTCATGTGTGGATTAACTGCAGAATAAAAGCACTATTTCTCTCCAGCGGATACACCGTCTACTAAAATATCTTCACCCGGCTTGCCGCAACCATCTACTTAGTTGACTAGTTGGCCGATCTCACAGTGGGGTAGTGGGGAGCGGAGACGGCGAATGCAACCTCTACCACAGAATAAGGAGTTCTGTGCCTCTACGTAGCCCGCCACCGGCTGAGGAGGGGACATCCGTTGAATGCTTCTGCGCAAGCTCAGGTCACACAAGTAAAAAAAACCACTTACTGCAAAGAGACAGTACGATACAGTAAGGCGGCAGATAGAAATGGCAACAGTTGAGTTTCCCTGCTTTTTACAGGAACGGACATAATTGTCGCAGTGCAGGCGACCAGAAATGAGGCTTACGATTTGTCGAGCACTGTGGCACTGTATAGGTGTGAAAGTCAGTAACCGTAGAATCTAAACGACATACTCGAAAATCGTGACATTCGCTGAGAACAGCATATTGTTTTGACAAGGAAGAATGTAATTTTAGTTTGTCTATGAATAACTAATCTTTAGAGATAAGTTACACGAAGAGTCCAGGGGAAAAACAAGTTAGTTATTATTTTTACAGGTTCCGATGAAGTAAAGTTCCAATACTCATAAAATTCGGGTTTTTAAATTTACATTTTTATCTTATATATTTTGAGGCGATAACACATTTTTCAGAGAAAGAGTACTGCTGACATTAAACACATCTGGTTAAGGTTTACAACAACGTGGCGCATGTTTATCAGCCCGTACAGTGGAAAAACAAGACACTTGCTCATCACATTGCAGTCAGCAAATGAACTACTTCGTGTTCCTTTATTCCATGTAATGACTTAAATGGTTGCTTGCACAGATGGATTCCTTGAACACTCCCAATACGAGCACTGAATTTCTAAGTTGCAGCACGCAACTATGCCGCCGCATTTTAGGATATCTGTCTTGCCCTGTACAGCGACTACTGTGATTAAACCTCTTAATCAGAGCGTTATTTCATTGCGATTTTCAAATTGGTTCGTCGCTGACAACATAAAAATCTATTTTTGTACTTACGTGGTTCTCTTGTGGCTGCAGCCTTACACTTTTTGAGGCATCACGAATGCGATCAAGCACCCTTTTCTTATTCAGCTTCTCCGATGACATTCTGTATTTTTCTGTACGAATAGATGAGTCACTGTATTGTTTATTCATATTACATTGACGTAACAACGGTAGCTCGGACTTCCTTCACGAACTCCACAACGCTAACTACAATCACATTCTAACGCATACACAACAATGACAGCGGCAACAATGAAAACATTAATGGAAACAGACCTACACGGACCAGGAGTAATTACATCCGAAAATGTGATTACATTCCGCGGAGCAGACAAGTTATTCTCGTGTTTAGCATGGACTTGTAAGCTTTTCCGGCGTCTACAATATATAAAAGTATTTCCCGAATTAACAGATTTTTTAATTAGTTCTGGTTGAGGTATTAAAAAATCGTTAATTTTTAAATTCAGTTTTTCCCCTAGCCTCTCATATTCGAAAATGTCCTAGGAAAAATCAGAGGAATTTAATCAATACTGGTCAGCCTGAGACAGTTGTGTGTTTCGTTCATAATATATCAGATATTCTTTCAAGAACCGACAGTACAATCAGTGCACTTAAATTCTCGCTTCGCTGATGCTCTATGAAGCGTGTAACTAAATGAACAAAGAAAGAAACAGGCAGTAGAGTCGTACGATTATACAAAAAAAAAAAAAAAAAAAAAAAAAAAATTCCAAATGTCCTCAAACGTTAGTCGTCCGATGGTCAGCCTCTTGATTTCGTGGCCGTTTGTGCTCTTGCAGTACACACAAAGCAATGACTGGTGGGACAGTTTCATCAATTACCCAAAATGTCGTGCAAATTATTTATTATTATTCTGAATTGCCTGTGTTCATCGTGTGGGAGCTATGAAATTTGAAACACGAAAGGCGAAAAATGACACCACCTTAGATGATCAATGTTCTCATTTGAGGACATCAGTAAAAATTACAATACATATTATACTGAATAATCTCACAACTTTCGCCAAATTGCGCAGTCTGAAATCGAATTTTCCGTTTGTTACTTCTGACACAAGCAAAGAGGTTACTATTAATCACGGAGATACCATGGAGGTAAGAATAAGATACACTACGGAGCTACCCTCTCGTGGCCGAGTCTGTAACTTCACGCTAATCAAAGCAGTGAGTTCCGTATTTCATCCAACAGAGGGTAGTTACAGAGCAAAAATCTACCCGTCCTCGTAGGACATAGGCGTGAGAGGGTTAATTTCTACAATAAATGTTTACTGCAGTCACGTGACTTGTATTTTGTCTGGCGACATGCGCAGTACACTACATTTCATACATCCTATGGCAATATAAAATTAGTATTTCATCATTTCTGCTCTGTGTGGTTGAAGTCAGTTCCTCTGGTTTCATACGTATTTACAACGGAAAGCGTCGGTTTGGTTCACTTTTCGAATAAATAATTCTTAAAAGTTCAATTTTGCAAGCTTATCCTACAGATTGGGCTCAAATTTAGTAGTGTGAGCTTAAGTTCAACGGGTCAACAGAAGCATGCGATACCACGCTTAGAATTTGACCCCTGACGTCGGCTTATTGTTGTTATGACTCGTAACATTAATCATTTTCCTTACGTTACGAACGTGTCATTACTTTTAAAATACAAACATATCAATTTACGTTCACGCATCCACCTACTTGAGCTCCCAATTTTATTATTATTATTATTTTTTTTTTTTTTTTTTACTTGAACGCTCGTAATTGTAACTGCTTTCAGAACATTATTGCAAAGGAAAGCTCCTTTGTGGGTAATGGAAAGTTTGAGTAGTGTCCTGATTTGGAAGGTTTTCCGTGGATTTTTCCATTTAGTATGTCCAGGCTAATAAAGTTAGGGAGCACAGGCCAAGAGGCTAGAATACTGGTCATACTTAAATGTTTTCCATATAGTCGACATATCAGTGTACGCTAATTTGATCAAACTGGCATATAAGATTCAGCTTAAAAAATATGTTGGTAATGGGAAATAGCGTGTAATATGAAAGACGCGATGACCAGTATTAGTTAGGCCTGACTAGCAATACATTGCAGAAACGAAATTGCAAATATCTACCAATGCAAAATTAATTAATAACGTGCCTGACATTTGTTACGGGATAACCGATCGGTATACAGGCACTTCCTAAATACAAAGACCGGCTTTAGCCTGTCTAATGACATGTGCATTTGGACATAGGTATCAAGAGCACAACAAAACTGACAAAAGTGTTTGTATTTCTGCGATGAGCTACATCAACACTTTTTCGTGAACACACATTTATAGTAGTTTTGACCAAATTTTCCTTGCAAATCGATCACTGTCGGTTTTAGTAAGATAAAAATAATTCTGCTGTGCTGCAGCACCAAACCCTTCCGGTCCAAACAGGTGGAGTAAATTGAACGTACTGAACCTTCCTTGAATTGGTCAACATGATGCGTACGTAAACATTCGGTTCGTGTCGCAGATTTCTTATCCCAACCTTCATCAGGCTTTCACATTCGTTGAATAAGCAAACTCTCAATCAGTCCAACCCATAATTCGGACTGCGTTACGTATCAGTCTATCAACACAACCAAGATTTAGGGATATCAAATTTCAACCGATTACACCGATGTTCTAGTTGCTTTTATGCCCATTCCAGGTATGGTGATGAATTTTTGGCGTCATTGGGGGCGACATTGCAAATGTCTTGATGAAACTAGAAATGAACTGGACTCGACAACTTTACGCTTGCCTTCATACTGGTATTCACTCAATAGAATCGGTAACATCTGCCTTAAACCCCAGGTGAAAGATACTAACATTTGGAAAGCAACCTTTGTTTTCTGAACTATCGCAATGTCTAGTTGCATAATTTTAAACACGTCTTGAAAGACATGTTACTGGTGAGAAAGTAATTGTTCTTCCCTCGTTTACTACTTTCAGACGTGAATTATCAGTGCAGAAGCAACGATGTGATCATTCTGTGTTCAAAACACTTCGCAATAACGGCGCGTGGACAGGCTGTCAACATTTGACCTGTATTTTAGCGTAATTATTTACAGATAGCCAAAATCTCAAAGTTACTGCCGTTCAGAGTGTACAGTAAATCCCTCAACTTACTGATTAGACCGAACATTCAACAAAGCAACAAGTGGAGAGCTTGCCATTTAGGGAACCAAAAGAATGTTGGGGCGATTTCAATACAAATTTCAGCGGATCTAGCTGTCATCCTCAGTTCATCACTACAGTGTGCATGTAACATATTTTATGTGCATGTTGTAGAGATCTCAGGATGTCAGCTAGTTTTGCTGAAACTAATAATGAAATCAATTGTTTACACATAAGCGGTCTTTGCAGTTAATATAACAAGAAAGTAATTTAGTTACATTAAATGGAGACCATTGTCAGTTTCGACGAAATCCATGAACGTAACATTAACAGCGTTCATGACTTTCTATGTTAAACACACTGGATCAAATCGGCGAAACTGCAAGAAATTGAGCTTAAGTTTCGTTGCACCACTCGAGTAATTTTCCGCAAAATTTCTTAAAATACATTAATTGCCTACAATATGGTATGTGAATCGTCTGCAATCATTCCCTTAGAGACACAATTTTAAAAAAATCAGAAATTTCTTGAAACAACAATGGACTCCATTTTCTTAAGAGAATGCGATATAACTAAGTGACAATACCGTATATAATATTTAAAACAATACAATACCCAAATTGATGAGCACATTTATGTACCCTTCTCTTCATGTTTGCGATTCGCTGCTGCTTGAGAATGTAATTCATGAACTGAACATTCAAATATACACGGTGTTCAAAACTTGAATGTTATAAAATGGCGTCTTACATTAAGCCAAAGATTCTACATGTCACTTCTGATAACTTATACAGCGAACGCCATTCTCTGAATTAGCTCTAAAATATTGACGTAATATATTTAAATAGTTCCAGATTGTATTTCTATAAGGCACTTTATTTTAATTAACACGGTTTAATTGCCAGCTTGTATCATATATTTATATTCATAGAAAAAGAAGAAGGAAAAAAACGATAAATTTTATTAAAAGAAAGTCAGAGATACACTTCATTAAAACATTTTTGTTTTTCAGTAAATTAACGGGAAATATCCCAATGAAATCGGACGATTTTTACCTCTCATGTTCACTGTTCAGCTAATCAGTAGCAACTGTCAGTTGTGGATGTTCTATACTACTGTCTCTCTTGACTAGTTACTGGACCCCTTGATATCTCAGTTGTGGTGACAGTCTGTTGTGTAGGGCAAGTTTGAGGCCTGTGTGTTAGGTTGAAAGGTGATAGTTGTCGAAGCCAACAAATATGACAGGAAAATAAATGCAGTGGTGACACAATAATTGCTAGCGAAATTGCCACTTGCTTCGGTACAATGAGAAGAGGGGGTCCATAAAGTAACTTTCACCGCGCAACCAACAAATTTAATCAGAACTAAGTTACCGCAATTCACAGGTTTTCTGGAAAAACTAGAAAGTTATTTTGGATACATATAAAAAATAGATGAAATTGGTTGGTTTGATCATTCATTGGCTGCCACAGTGAAAAATTTAACTGAAATGTTTACATTCTGTGTGGGGATTGTATTGTAAAAAAAAAAAAAAAAAAAAAAAAAAAAAAATGCAATGCGAAAAAGAAGAAGATAAATAGTGCAAACTTCTTGGAAGCAATTGACTGAACTTAATTAATTGGACGTACATTACTGGAAAACGTAAAAGGGTGATAGACAGCATGCACAATAAATCACAATGCACTCTCTGCTGCAACTGGAATTTTGAGTCTGCCTCCCCCCCCCCCCCCCCCCCGTGTCACTTTCCACTTCTTTCACCTGTAGCAGTGATGTTGATGTTAAAAGTGGATTGGTTCACAGTCCATGTTAAACTGTTAGTCCTTCTATGGCTGGTTGGGTAAATCAGTTCAAAGGTCAGCAGAAGGAATCGGCATACCGCTTCTAAACAGAACTTTGTCTAGTAAAACACTGTGGTATTCAAACCAATCTTTGGATTGTTGACTTTGTTTTAAATAGACTACAATAAACTGCTAGACAGTCCTTCTGCCTGAAGTGCAAAGTATTATTCAACTTAGTAAATAAAATAGCTCATCTATCTTTTAACGGAACACAGAATTACTAGATCCATTGTGATAAGTGCCATATTTCTGTGGTGCATTTGAACTATGTTAAAATTATATGGCGACTGAGATCTGTACAGTGGTCGACACACCCTCGACGAATATTTGGGTGGACTTCTTTTAAAATCTGCCTTTGGCCTAGCAGATTTGGGTTTTCCTCGATTTTTCCTAAATCGCTCCAGGCAAATGTCAGAATGGTCTCTTTCCGAGGGCACAATCGTAGCCCAAGCTCCATCTCTAACAACAACACTGTTGACGGGACGTTGAAGCCTAATTTGCATACCATACAATATGGGTAGTATGGGCTACACTTAGACAGTATGGAATCGAGCAGGGTTTTTTGGAATTTATCATTCACACCATAAAATTCACTGGTTCAGTTTCGGTCTTCAGCTGTATACAAATGCAATAGAGTAAAATATTTGTAATGGAGCACATAAAAATATAAGACATACATAAGTCATCAGCACAAGGTTTTCACTATGTTCCACATGAAAGCAGTACATTTTGAATATACATTAATGTAGCTATTAATAGAGACAGTCACATTTTACTATCAATAAAATTCTTCCGACTATGAGACCGCATTGTCATTTTATAAACTATACCGACGTTTCAGCCACTGTTGCAGGCGGCCTTCATCAGGGTCTGTCTGACTGAAGGCCGCCTGCAACAGTGGCTGAAACGTCGGGGTAGTTTATAAAATGACGACGCGGTTTCATACCCGGAAGAATTTTATTGATAGTGACAACAACCGCGGAAGCCTATGTTTGAATTTAGTCACATTTTACTTCAGTGAATTCTAGGAATGCCTCATGCCTCATTCATGAATCCCCATTTGGGTTTTGTTGTATAGTGCTTTAAGTGTGTAGTCCACCATTGTGCATAGTGATTTGACCTGGTATTTTTGTTGTTGTTGAGGACGATATGTCATTCTGTGGCTGGTAAGTAAATCTCAACCAGTTCGTCATATACTAAATAAGTTGGGAGGAAATCATACTTATTTGTGATTGGTATGTTTTCATTCTGATTCAAAGCAATGGTTATTTTCTTATGCTGTGCTTGCCTTAAAAAAATGGTAAATCATAAATTACAGTTTTATCGAAATAAAAACCATGCAAATAACTTGGTTAAGAAAGTGTTTTGTAATAGCTGGTTTGAATTATGCAAAGTGTTAAATGATTTTCACTGAAGTTTTATTTTGCAGGATTTAACTATCTGAAACAGTAAAAACAAAAAAAAAGTCAAGATGAAGATTGATAGAGGCAGACTGAAGAAAAGTTCATCGGAGGTGGTGAGTTGCAGACTTTACATTGACGTTGTTGGATGTATGAACATGGCTTACTAACTCAGTGTGTTCTGTAATTACTGTAATGTTCATAATAAATCAACATGCAGTTATAACCATGACAACACTACAGTAGGTCCTATCCACAATATTTTGAGAGATGACACTTGTGACATGGGCGGAAAATACCTGCTAAGTATTGAGTAAACAGAAGGTTCACAGTAGTTCCCTTTCTTTAGAGTATTAAGAGTTGGCTCATGATTTAATTTCACTTGAATGTGACCATTTCCGATTATAGTAAATTTCATGGAACAAGCAGCTGTATATTTTAAAATTAATTTATCACGCAAGCAGTTAAAGCCATCATCAGCCCCCAAATCATAAGGTGGTTCCCTAACTTTTTTTGCAAACTATGAAACTGGGTGTTAAATAAATTAATTTTGTGTTCCGTTCAGTTAAACATACCAGCTGCAGTCCAGTTTCCACTTGCTCTTATATATGCTCCCAAAGTATTCCATAATTTTCAAATATCAAAACATGATGATAAATATGTAGCACATCTGGTGCTAAGACACAGCTGTAATATGTCAGCACTCTTAGACATGGCAGCCATGTCTCGTCTGGCGAAGTTAGACAATTTATAGTCCATCTATCCCCAAATTAATAAAGGCTTACAAAATTGTGATTTAGTGTAGCCATTTATCATACTATAATGTTTATAAATTGTTTGCTAGCAGGCTCTTTT
This sequence comes from Locusta migratoria, assembly GCA_026315105.1. NCBI lineage: Eukaryota > Metazoa > Arthropoda > Insecta > Orthoptera > Acrididae > Locusta > Locusta migratoria. The sequence continues at coordinate 272,579,334 of CM048755.1, forward strand.
TACACACATTTCTCATTAGAATAACAAAAAAAACATTTTATTTGCAGCCATCAGACTGCCAAGCACTGATTGATAAATTGCGTACCAGTAATAGAAAGGATTTATTTTACGCTCTGAAAGGAATTCAGTCGTGGAATTTTGGAAAATGTGAACTGTATCACTGGATTGATGTCTTGGATGTATTGGATGATGTACTTGAGGAGTGTGCCAAACGTGAAACATCACGCAGTTGGTCATTACGGATTGACTTGCCGGGGATGGAATGGGTAAATTGCATGAAGTATTTTATTTTATGTTACATTTTAAGCTACTGGTATAGTCCTGAAAACATAGTCGAATTCTTGATGTGATCTAAATGTACAAATTAATGGAAATGAAATGAAACATGACAGATATTGGGGAAAATTATATATAATTGTGAAATTCTGGTGATGCTGACAAAGGGATGTTTCTAATATTTATTTTTTACAGGAAAGGCAGTTACTACTGAGAGTGTTGAATTTTACAACATTACTGATAGAACACTCATTTTCACGTCACCTTTACAATTCTGTGGAACACTTGATCTCACTCTTAACATCATGCAACATGAGTATTGTGCTTGCTGTTCTCAATTTGCTGTATATGTTCAGTAAGAGAAGCAATTTCATAACACGGCTTAGTGCTGACAAGAAGAAAGCTTTGGTAGCTAGACTGAATCGTTTGGCTGAGGTAAGTACTGTCTAGTATAATTTTTGTAAAAAGTGATGTGAAATTAACTCATTTCACTGTATGTGAATTTATTTTCATGGTGTTTATTTTATTATAGAACTCTTGTAATCTTTACTCACACACACATTGTTACACAGCCATTACAAAATGTTAACTGAAGGTAGCAGGAACTTGGCAACTTGCACTTCTTAGGTAGCTAGTGGGGTAGGGTTGTCATCCAGAATGTGCTTCACACAAAATGCAGGTACTTTAGGTGTAGTTACTGCCAAAAGCTAAGGATGAAGACGGACCTTACTTACGCCTACAGAGTTAAATTTTTCAGGTAATGTTGCAAGTCTGGGTGCTGGGCCGGTTCATGCAATCTCATTCACTGCCTGTATGTGATGCAATTAGACAAAAACATATAAGGGTGATTTTCAGGTAACGGGCTAAAATGTGTCGGAGTAAAATTTTGAAAAAGAAAAAGGGGGGAAAATAAAAAAAAAAAAATAATAAAAAAAATGCGATAGTTTCTTATATTCACGTTTCTATGAAATTGGTTTGTTCTGACCTGTACTTTTGAAGTGCTGAATTATCATTTTAGTAACTGTCAGCAAGTACATTACTCAGTGTTTGTAAAAGGTTAAAGCACTGTTATTTACCTTTTTTAATTACGTTTCGTATCATATTCTTGCACTAAAAGCATGAAAGAAAAATAAGAAATACGGCATATATCAATATAGGGATCGAATCGGTAAAGTATTGCGTGTTAGTTGTTGTCGGCGACTTTACACTTTTTGTCACAATAATGATAGAAATTTCACTGCCGTTCGAATTGCTGTATTCTGTTGAGATTGCAAATCGAAAATATAAAAACTATCGCAGGAAGTCTGACATTCATACCATGCGTGATTTATTTGTCTCATTTCTCTAATGTGTTCTATAAATGAAATAATAGCGGCCGTAACTGGATTAACTTATGTATCATTTACTCTCATAACCTTAAAACACTTTGATTTAGCATGTGAGTGCTGAAAAAACAAACATCTAAAGCTTATTTCGTTACGTCTCATTACTGTTATGCCTTAAAAGGTGTGCATTTCTGGAGTGATAAAATGCAATGATGCAATGATAATAGAAGCGAATTTCATTATTTTTGTTGAATAAGTAAATGCACATTATATGTACCTGTGCAAAGAAATCTAGGTACAAATGTTTCAGAAAGAAATGGGTTGCGCCTAATAAGACTATCCAAGAAAATGTTTGATGAAAGATTATTAGGCTTTATCCTCTATCCTGTTAAGTTACAGGACTGTGTGTAGGCATCTTATGAAATAGACTTGAACGTGATACTGTTGCTGATGATACCAGCTTGGTAGTGAAGGATGTTGCTCATAATATTGACACAGTATCCAATAATGCAGTTCAAGAGAGTAGTTCATCTCTTGTAGAAAAAAAGTTGATGTTAAATCACAGTAAAACTCGGTTTTTACAATTTCTAACACACAATTTCACAAAAGCTGCATTTTAATTACACATAATGGGCATATGATAAGTGAGACTGAAGAGTTCAAATTTCTAGGTGTTCATATAGACAGTAAGCTGTCGTGGAAACCCATGTTCAGATCTTGTTCCAAAACTAAATTCTGCTATATTTACCATTAGAACAATATCTGAAATAAGTGATTTTTCAACACGAAAAGTAGCCTATTACGCTTACTAGGGGGAGAGAATCTTGAATTGGATTGGGAATTTTGCTTTAGCCCATTATACGATAACCACCCATAAACGATCTTGCTCTTCAATTCATAACACTAAAGCGATTTGTATTGCAGATATCTGTGAATGAAGAGTGGCTATCTGCTTCTGTCCATTAGGTAATGATTACTATAAATACCTCTGTCAATAAATGCAGTTCAGAGGAAAGTAATATCATTCATTACTTTTTATCCAGTCCCTGTACTTTTGAAAATATTAGTCAAATTCATTGCATTTGACAACTCTCAACACAATTATCACCTTACAAATCAACCTATTTGTGAAGTGACATTACATGTCATACACCACTACCTTTATTTGAGACAAAGCATCTTTCTACACGGCGATAACATGGATTTGCCATCCTATAAACAAATGAATCTGTTGCCACTACCTTCATTTGAAGTATTGAAACAGTGTTAAACTCATGAGTGAGGGATGAAAGAATATTTTAAGTTTTGCGGCTAGAAATACATTACCTCTTTTCTTGTCTCTCTCATTGGTTAAGTGAAACTACCATCCCATTAGTTTCATGAAACTGTTGTTACAAACCTAAGAGTTGGAGAGAGACCTCCGCAACAGACATTGCCTCTGATAAAGTATTCGGCTGTTTCCGGAGAGTAAAACCCCAGAACTATAAAATGTGTGGCTTAATACAAGACTTCAAAGATGTTTCTTGAAACATGACTCTAATCTGTTGTTTATTAATGGGAGCATGTTCCTCCATAATCTGAGCATCATTAGTCTAATTCTTTCTCTTTCTGTGCATTCCCAACAGCTCGTCAGAATCTAATTTTTATGGGAACATTCCAAATATTTTTCTCACATTACTAAACAAATTACAGCACTATTAACAACACTGTTTAAAATAAGCGGAAGGCCTTGAATCTTTTTCAGAAGACACCTTCAGATTTCTCCATACTCTTATTTATGGATTTGTAGAGCTCAAATAAACAAAAGTTGAGAAGAAGATTTTCATTCCACAGTTGTGTGCAAATTGATTTGAAATTTACTGTTTGATTACAACTATCGTTCTAGGAAGGGACTCAATCCTAGAGTCTTTGCCTTTTACTGTCAATTGCTCTGGCAGCCAAGGGCACCTCATAATTCTTTCCTGGGAAACTCTATTGGTAAAATTTGAAGCTGCCGAGTTAAAAATCCCAGTCTGGTGCATGGTTTTAATTTGTAAATGGCAAATATTGCTGTGTAAATTTTGAGAGGGTACCAGTCACCAATTGAATTTAAGTAATTATTGTTTAAATCTGCGTGGGCTAATGGTTTAGGTGGTTTCCTGTTTAGTAAATTCTGTGTTTCTTACTTCACTTGTTCAACAGCTGTGCCAAAGTGGATACAGGAATTAACTACTTTTGGGTATGGCCAGTACTAGGATCGGTGACCATTCCAGTATACGTCATGCTGTCTTTGACAGGGACGGGAGAATTGACAGCAGAATGTCCACAATTGCTAGTTGTCCTGCCAATGTCTTTGATCAAATTTCAACCCTTTCCACAGTGTCTCATGGAGTGAATGCCTGTGACTTTGATGTGTGACCTGTCTGTAAGGTAGGGGTATCAAGCTTGGGGACTTCATTGGTAATTGGCAAAAGGAAACTCTTTTGTACATCATCAGCTCAAAAATTGGTTTAATGCAACTCTTAAGTGATAGTTTGCCCTGTACAAGCCTAATCATCTCGGCATACCTACCTACTGCATAATCTGTGGCAAGCTGGTTACTGTAATCAAACCTTCACTTTCCCCCATTAACAATTTATGGTTCCTTGAGGCCTCGGAATGTTTTTTAATTATTTTATATATATATCAATTGAAGCCTTCCTTTCATCAAATTGTGTGTGAATTTCTTTTCAATACAGTTATGTATGAATTCCTATTTCTTTACTTTCAGAGTTGGTGTGCATATGATGAGGGAGTTACTCTCGCACAGAGCTGTCGAAATGTATACCTTGGGGTAAGTTTAATTGGATTTATTGACAAAAGTTGCGTGAAATTATTGTGATGTAATTTTTTCGATACATAAGATGGAGTGGAAAATGTTAGGTTTTTGAAGCTCCACAAGTCTGTTCAGTGGTGGTGGTGGTGGTGGTGGTGGTGGTGGTGGTGGTGGTGATGATGATGATGATGATGATGATGAGACTGCAGATCTTAAGGTTATAACCTATTCTTTTCCTGTGTTCCTGGTTTGCAAATGAACCCGTACATAAGCATTTTATGTTTCATTAAAACTGAAACTGCCAATTTTATAGCACCTAAAATAACCTATTTTGAAATTAACGCCTATTTTTCCCTACTTCACCTTTAAAATCCTAAAAGCCACTTATTTCTCATATTTCCAAAAGATTTGCTTCAAATTTGATATTTGAAAAATGAATGAATAAAATAAAGTACTGCCATCTGTCTGTATCGGCAGAGTTAATGCTGTGTAAAACTGATGTGGACTCAACAGGGTTGCCTTGCAGAATTCAAGAATTCATGACTCTTGTATGTAGATTTCTGTAGATGAAACAAGTGACAATCTTGGCTGGAATATTTCAAAACTCATTGTTGGTGAACAAGATCTTATTTGATTCGTTCAAAACAACTTGCGAAGACTGAAAAATGAATAATCACACACTTGTTCAGCCTGGGTTGATGAAAATAAAGTGCTTCTGGCTTTAACCAATGGCGCAGCATGTATGACTGCAGAGACCTACCCTCTGATGCTGCATGAAACTCGCATAACACATGGTATGAACTGTGCAGTAGAGCATGTAAAGCTATTGTTCCCTGACGAAAGTAAATAAATCTCCTCGGTAAGAAACGTACCTGTAAGGAACTATTATGGGTTCCAGTGAATGCAACATTCCTGTCCAACATATGCCGAAAGTGATGTGCGCCCCAATCACATCCATTGACATAGGAGCGTTCACTCACAGTATGTAAATATGTACTAGCAGACGAGACCACCACGGCTATTTTTCAGAAGACTCTGCAGAGTGTTTTAGTTACTACGAAGCTAAATATGATCTGAATGATTGAAACCACTGGTTTATTAAGAGTTTGTTAAACGGTATATTACATGATTTCAACATACAGCTTCTGATTTGAATTGTATTTTTCATATGAAATGTTCAACACTTTTCCATAACAACTCGTTTTAAAGGCTTCCTCATACTGTTTGTAAATAGTTTCCTTTTTATAAGAACAAAATAGCGCTACCAAATCAAAACTAGTACACAAGTAACATATGCTTGCAGTGCCTGGTAAAATTTAGACCATTGAAAAACTTTTGCAAAAGATCATGAAAACAATAGGAGAGCTTTAATGCTGGTTGCTAGCACAGTTGTCTATCCAAGAAACAATTGAAAATGTTGCAATAAAATTGTGCGCATTTTTGATATTTCTTGAGATCAACATTGCCCAATGAAGGGCTGTACCAACTTACACCACGGACAATGCACACATAAATACCCGAGTGTGGACTCAAATCTGACAGGAGCAGTGGTGCAATCCGTGACGTGCTGCCTTAAACCACTGGGTCATTATGTTTTTATATTCGGAGATCTATAGAGGTTTGGTGTCACTTTGATTATTAATGTTGTGTGGTGTTTGCTGTGTCTAACAGTGCACATTTTCATTATCCTTATTGTAAATGAATAACACCACCCCTACACCACTGGGGACACAGCAATCGTCACACCTGCACAGATTAATTGAGTACACCTCCCATCAGATAAAAATTCTCAACTTTACTCTGGCCACTATTACTCAACTGATTGCTCAAACTGATTGCCGGAAGAATAAGTGCCTAAGTGTGTGTGTCCACAATGAATAAAGGATCATTGCCTGTCTTTGGCATATTGTAAGTTATATGTTGGGTGTGTTCTTTTGGACATGTCTGAAACAACAAATGCCACTTTTTGATCCTGCAGTTATTTTCTATTCACATTCATGGAACCTAGGACATTAACTGTGAATGGAAAAGTTGAAAATGTGTACCCAGTCGGGATCCAAATCCGGGTCTCCAGCTTTCTAGGCAGTGGGGCTGACTCCTACACCTTCACCCATTCACAGTTAGTGTCGTACATTCCGTGAATATGAAGAGATAATATCTGCAGTATCAAAAATGGCGTCTGTTCTTTCGGACGTGTCCAAAAGCAGACACACACACACACACACACACACACACACACACACACACACACACACACACACACAAATATATATATAAACTTAATTAGAATATGTCCTGGAATTTCAGAGAGCAAATTTGATTGTTATTTTCATTTCTGCAAGAGCTTCCACTATCATTACATTTACTTAAGACGGTAATACATACTTACCACATGACTTAAGTTAAATATGTCAATTTCGAAGGCTGCAAAATGAAAACAGATATGTCAATGATCAAATGGACAGTTGACAGTTTTATGCAAAACAAAAAGTAAAAATAAATGGACTAAAGGTGGTTTGAAGACGGGCCTCCAGTAACACAGTCCAGCACCATTACCACAGAATCACAATGTCATGGCTCTAGCACATGCTCGATGTTGCATAGCTACCATTAACTGTTTCTAATTTCCTTTGTTTTTTCAAAGTTCCATACAACTCCAACCTGTTTTTGTGCTCAATGTGTGTTCAGTATTTGATGGGCTATCCACTGTGTCATCTTAACACAAAATCTAAGGGGGGTGCGATGGGGAGTTCCCTTGCGAGAACACGTTCTGGGAAAGGCAAGACAACATTTTACTTCCTCCTGCATATTTTGTGAATTGACGACAAGGAAATTAGAGAAATTTGAGCTAATACTGAAATCCATCACCAAACATTCTTTCAATGTGCATTTGTGAAGGTATCGTTACTGAGTCAACATTACCTGCTCAAATAGTACCCTCTCCCGCACATTGTCAGGTGGCTTGTGGCATATTTATTCAGCAGCAATTTTGTGTGATGCTGAGATATGTAAATGGTATTAAAAACATATTTGATGCAATACAAAGTTGTCATTTATGTGACTGAGTAGATTACAGGAAGTAAGGATTTTTGTAACATGTTTGACATGTAAGTGGGTGTTTGCCTCTAATTCATAATGGGAAGAAAAAATTCTTTAACAATGCACTGTGACAGTAGCTGCATGCCGTGTATGGGTTCAGTTGGTAATCTAATCAAAAGATTCATAGAGGATGGTATCGATAAAAGCAAACAAGATAATGTGGCGATACATGTTAGCCAAAAATTTTGAGTACCTCATTTCATCTACGGAAAACCATTAATAACCAAGTAGAAACTGTTGAGAAAATAATTCTTGTATAAGAGATAATTAAATAGATAATAGGAAAATTTGTAGTTTGAATATATTGTTTATCCCTTACTACATTACTAGCTGCTGAAAGATAAATATTTATAACTCAGTGAACAATGATGACTGCTGTATGGAAGGTTAACGTATTTATGCAGTTACTAAGTTGGAAAATAAATAAAAGTAAACATAAGGGATGGGTCAAACCCCAGCTTTACCGAATCGAATCCTCAGAATCTCGAACCCAAATAATCTGTCAACTCGAGTACATGTATTTAAAAAGAATTACTACTCTATCACAGTCAGTGATGAAGATAGTCTTCTGGGATGGATCCCAAATGACAATATTACAGTAAAATCAATTTCATTTAGATTTTTATTTTAAATCTTAAGGATTTTTCAATATCCCCTCCCCATAAAAGAAATTTGTATGAAACATTTTGAGATATATGTTGTTTAGATACTCTCAAAGACAATAAGTAACTTTCTTCAGTCTATTACAAATTGTTTCATTTTGATGAAATAAAAAATAATTCCATAATGATATTTTGGAACTTGGAAATATAGTTTCTTAAATAGGATGTGTAAATGTTAAATAATTTTATAGTGACATATCAGGCATTCCGTGAGTGACACAGGACATTCAGACACAGAGAAATCAGTGTTTATTCAACGTGTGTGTATTTGTTATTGCCACAAAGACATTTGAGAACTGTGAAAAATACTTAACACACAGATTGTGCATTCCGGAGGCTTAAGCAAGGGTATTTCATAGGTTTATTTATTCTTTCAAACATTTAAGATCACGTAACTTGTCTGCACAGAATTTATACTTGTAGACGATTTAAAAGTAGGTTCTAGAAGTCAGTTGCCGTCCTTCATTTCTAACTATTCTGTTCTCAAAAAGAATACTACAGATGTAAACATTAATGTGATACATATATTCTCCCGCGTTCGCTGTTATCTTTCGGTTTTGTTAGGCAGACAGAATTTAATTGTGGTAACAGCTAACACGGAAGATTACATGGTGTAATGTTTACATTTGTATTATCCTTAAGGTGAAAAGAGGGTGGAATTTACGAATCACGATTAATAGAAACAATCACTTGCCCCTAATAGGAAAACGCGTAAGCTGTAGCACGAAGGCAGTGGAGTTAGCATCAGGCGTATTGACGCAACACAGGCTAGCCAGTTGGCTTTACGTGGTAGCTTTTAGATAAGACTTCAAATGTATGGCTATTTTAGCAACACTAAACACTTAAAAAATAGTAATGGAAATAACTATGAAACTAAATGCAGAAATATAATACAATTTTATTAGACTTATAATACAAATTTTAGGAAATGTTTATAATCGCAATTAGAAAGTGGTATGGTAATTCTGAATCACTATCATTTGATTCCTTGTTATTCAGTTCCTTCGCACTAAAGAGCATCATCCCTCTTGCAATCTAGTGCATTTGATATAGAACATTTTTAAATGCCTGTTATGCAATCTGATTTGGAACCCACTTCCATGTATCATAATTCTATTGGCACACTTGCGCATTTTACATGACCTGTTGGTGTCAATTGTTTGCCACTTTTCATAGGGCGGTCAGTGTACATGTGTTGACCTTATTTATTGAAACAGAAGTCAAATGGTTGCTGAATTGACGTCATCCTGCCTAGATGGTGCACGATTAGAACTTTTTATCCACATAATAAATAACTTTCTTCTTGGATTCCTAGTGTTTCATTATAGTTCACATACCCCAGCACTTCACAAAATTCGATGAAACAATACGTGAAATCAGAATGGGGCAACTTGGGCAAGAATCCTAAAGCCTTATTTATGAATTGTTGGTATTTACGTAAAGAAATTTGTTTGTTTCTACTACTATCTAATATTTGAAAGGCTGCTACATTTGAAGTTGAGCAATACTGAAGTTCTATTTCCTTTGTTGGATGGTGTATTAAAATTAAATAGTCGAAAATAAAGACTCGACTTCCCTTCTCCCCCCCCCCCTCAGAGTGAAAAGTTTTAGTGGCAGTCTTTATATTGGCGCCGTAAAGCAAGCCTGTGTAGCACTGCTTATATTAGATGGAAAAGTCACTTGTGGTGGCTCCTAGTGCCATTTTTCAAAACTTCATTCACTTTGTACTCAGTTTAAACTGCAGGCGGTTTTTTGGACCCCAAAAACTGGAAAAAATTGCGGCTTAGATTCAGGTAAATATGCTAAATTGTTTTCACAATAGCCATGCAACTGCGTAAGTTTCGTAGTGGTTTCACTTGAATAGATTCAAAGTGAGATAGTTTTATGACGTCATTTTTTTCAGTGGCTCTGTGGAAAATAAAGTAAATGAAAGTGCACTGTTATGTAAAGTAAACTATAACATTCGTAACTGAAGGTTTGCAAACAACACTTTGGATTCGGGATCTGGTAGTATTCGGCCATTATGGATCGAATCTTGAATCCGAAGCCAGTGTGCTAGATTCGGCGAATAATGGATTTGGCCGAAAGACTCGGACACAACCCTAGTAAACATGCATCTAACTTAACTGACGAACCTGCAATAAGTATGCTTGAGAAATATAAAAGTACCAGTTTGCAAACATACTGTTCTGAAATGCATAGTGTGAGAAACTGAATAAATTACGTGGCTTATGGAAGAATGGAAATGTGTGTCATTCAAATTAATCCAGAAACTATTGGTGAACAAATTAATTATTTTAGATAGCGCTACGGTTAAAAGTATAGTGTAAAGTTAAGTAGTCATGTTATTTATATTACGTACAAAATATAAATGTATTAGTTTCACATTTATATACTTCATTTTTTGTAGCTGTTAGATATGTTGAAATTGTTTAAGCTGTGCTTTGAAACATAATTTTTTGCAATTGGATGATTTACAGGGACGTTCAACATTACATTACGAATTTTATGAGACACCTAAAGGACAACAGAAAGGAAATCTGTCAAAAAGTGCCATACACATTGAAAATATTGAGAGCTTGGGTCTTTCTGCTGCAGATCTGATGGATAATATTTTGAAACGTCATCCCTATCTAAATGAAGAGAAACAAGTAAGTTCTTCACAGCTGTTCGCAAATGTAAGATAATCACAAAAAGTACCATATATTTCCACAGATAAGACGATGGATTAATCATTAAAAAAGGCCCAAAAATCCGAAGTCATCTTATACGACGATACAAAGAAAATTAGTCTGACATTTACATTGTGGAGGAAAGGTTTACGAAAACGAAGGTCTGCATAATTTTTACAAAATATTAACTTTATGAGCATTATTAATTTACTGAGTGGACAAGGGTACATACTATAACCTATAAGCCATGGAGCAGGAATAGAATTAATTAATTTACAATGCAGCTTGATTTTACAATGTCTACATCTACATGGGATACTCTGCAAATCACATTTAAGTGCCTGGCGGAGAGTTCATTGAACCACCTTTATAGCGCCCGGGAAGAAAGAACACCTGAATCTCTCAGTTCGAGCTATGATTTCTTGTATTTTATTCTGATGATCATTTCTACCTATGTAAGTGGGAGTCAATAATATTTTTTCGCGTTCACAGGAGAATGCTGGAGATTAGAGTTAAATATGAAAGATAGGCCACTCAATTTGATCAAGACTTTTACTAAATTTGTATAGCAAATTAAAAAATTACAAAATACAACAAATATATTTAAAATCTTGCAAAATCGTCACAATCGTCATCTGAAGCGAACAGCTCATGAAGTATCTCCTCACTTTCATTGTTGAGAAGCTCATCATATGGGTCCCATTCCATTGATACGTAAATGTCTGCTTTGTCAACAGTATCACATAAGAAATCATACTCCGTACCATCATACCTCCATAGCATTAGAAATACGACACTTTTTGAATGATTTTATTATGGAAAGTTGTATCTTTGCTTCATTCCATATATATAAATTCTTTGCCTTGTTTTAGTTTGCGACGCCCACTTCAGTGCATACGCCTTAATCATATTTCTTGTCACAACATAACAATTCTGCCTTCATTTTTGTACCCATTCTGCATCATTATCTTCTAAATCTGGCCAGCAAGCTATTCTTCTTCTCATAGAACACTTCTTCATTGACATTTTTTAAATAATATCTTCATTCTTTCTCCAGTCTCTTACAATCTTCTCAGTTACATTGAAAGCCCTTGCTGCAGCACAGTTGTTCAGTTCTTTAGCCTGTTTAATAACTTTTAACTTGAAGCTTGCTTCATATTTCCTTATTTTTCTTTGGTTCCACTGGCATACACTTCACAAATTTTACACTGGATTACACTCAAAGTACTGATTGCTTTAACTTACGACATGAACTACAACAAAACTAGTTCCCTGGCAGAAGTGAGACAGAGAATGACGGTGGGGTTTCCCCTTAAAATGCGCGCACTTTCCAATCAGTCTTCGGGAGGCAGATGACTATCAGAAGATCGTTGGAATGTTTCCACATGATGAACTGCAACAGTAAGGCTACGTGCGATTTATTGATCGGCTTATGACAGCTTGGACAGCTGTTATATGGAAGTAGATGCATAGCCAATTGAAAAATTCGTCCAACAGAGCAATCTGTAACAAGACACAAAATTATTGGCCGAGTGGAATTGGCCAATAGAAAAATGGTTCCAGCATTCCTAGCCTTACTTTCACAAGTACAATAACTTGTTGGTCGTCTTATAGGCCAGATGTATGCTGAAAATACAAAAATTTGATGAAAATTTGTACCTTGTCTTATCTGAAGGCCCTCTTATCTGTGGAAATGTACGGCAATGAAATAATTTTTGATGTTCTAATGGAACAACAGCGATTGTATTTGAAAGTACAACTGTAACAGCCAGTCCAGATTGTGACAATCATTTGTTTTTATATCTATTAATTCTGCTACCATATTTGTGATCATCAGATTGTAATCTCTAAAATGTGTAACAGAATGGAATGATAAATGTTACTTAAAAAACATGAGCATGTACGACTGGGTACTTACCGTGCTTGATGAAGGAAAATATTTCCAAAGGTGGCCACATTTGTTCTAGTCTCAGTATGAACTTCTCTTTTCTTTTGAGATTATCAGCAGTACATTTAAATTGCGCAACCTATGTATCATGCAGGGAATGTCGGGGGGGGGGGGGGGGGGTGTGAAGGGGCAGACGGTTACCAGAAATATTTTACTTGGAAACAGTCACAGATTCAAAATGGTACAAAAACACTGGCCTAAAAGAATAAACAGAAAAATTAACAAGTAGTGTCTATGCACATAGTAAAACATTGTAGTGTACATGCAACATCTTTCTGGTGTCTTTTTAAAAGTAATTTTGTATTTGAATCAACTTCATTACAAGTTTCTCCACAGTATGGCAGTTTTGTACATTTACACAAGCTATTTGAGACTTCATTCAATCCTTGCTTAATCTGGAGATTAGTATGATTTCTGGTTGAAGTTATTTCATTATAATGTCCAACATTCACTAGTCAGATGTTGTTGCTTGATAGATTTTTTGTACACACATCAGCTCTGTGAAGACTCCATGAGGTCATCACAGTATTTTACATTGATTCCAAGAAGAAATAGCATATTCACAGCCAATAGTATTTGTCTATTTGCAAGGACACACTGCAGAAGTAACTCAATGTGGGGATTTGTTTGACAAATACCCAGGAAGAGGTCACTAGCAACAGTGGCCAAAATGTTGGTTGGATTCTTAAAGATTGACAATGTGGTCTCAAACCCAGAAGAATTTTATTGATTGTGAAACCTACACTTACATTGTCTATTTAATTATGTTAATGAGTGAAGTTAGCAGTAAAGGCTAGCCTGCCTATTGATTGTATTGGGAAACACAATACTTGGCATTAATATTTGATATATATTTTTTTTCTTTTCAGCTGTTGCTGTTTTCGAGACTGAGGCTGTACATAAATTTTCCAACCTACGAAACCCGTCTACTGTGTGTACAGGCCAGGCTGCAAGCTACTTCTGTCCTAGCATACACAAATGCAATATTGGATAATGCCCACACACTGTTATATAATGGATTTTTGGAAGAACTGGTTGAAGTAGTTCAAATGACTGATTCCAATCTCACAGATATTAGAGCTGCATCACTTCGTACTCTTACCTCCATCACACACTTGGACAGGCATCCACATTTCACAAAGTATGTATTGTTAAAGTTCTCTCTCTCTCTCTCTCTCTCTCTCTCTCTCTCTCTCTCTCTCTCTCTCTCTCTCTCTCTCTCTCTCTCTCTCTCTCACACACACACACACACACACACACACACACACACACACACACACACACACACACACACATGTGTGTTTTTACTCTTTAAATGAAACCACTTTCTGTTGATTCTACCTTCTACAAATTACAGACTGATGCGAGTAGTTCTTATGAATCGGATGAATTAATGTTTTTGGGTGTTACATATTATGAGAGAGAGTTTAATTTCATACGGATTCTGCCAACGGTTGTTGATGGATGGCAGATCTGGGGGAGCTGCTGCTACAGAATTTAAATGATTAAAAACAAAACATATGAGTCACTTCCTAAATATTAAATTTGATGTGGTTGTATATTAAAGAAAGAACATGATTGATATAGATTTATTACAATCAAAGACTAAAAGGAGCACATCACATGAAATTATAACAGTACACAATAAAACATGAAAAACGGGTGTTGTCAGGCCAGCACTCGATCTGTTTGTTACCAAAAGGAGGGTTGAACAAGGGATTTAAAAAGAAAAACCAAGCTTCCAATTATGATAGCATCACAATTGGCAAAACTCAGGGTTTTGATGAGTCAGCAAAGCTATAGGGACGGGTGTAAGATACTGCGGCTTGACATGGCCAGTGGATGGATGTCAAATAATTGTACTCCAGATTACAAGGGCCACAAGTTCAAGAAAATAGCCAACAAATTAATTATTTTGCTGGGCTGCAGATACATTACCAATATGACATGGATGATGGTTTGATGCTTGGGGTGCAGACTCAATGTGGTATGGAGCTGATCCTACATAGCATATCACAGGACGTGTTTCATTTTTGGCACGAGCGTGACTTGAGGCATCTCCCCGAGGTCAGTCACCTGCCCGAGGTCGGACGCCGTTGCTTTCTCATTTGCATAAATGTGCCCCCAGCTGGCGCCACACCAGATTTTACGGTCTGTTGACCAGCGTAGTCAGAGCGCACTCTCGGACAATCACTTTGTGGAAGGAGATCTTCCCATGCCACACGGTCCGTTGCTTTGAAAGCTGGGTGCATTTGTTCACAAAGGCTCCCACACATTCCTGCCTTTGCATTGTCCTGCCCATGCATTTTGGGTGGGTCGGTATGCTCTGCTCTGGGCATTTTCATCGTTGAGCAAAGATCTCTGCATACCGCTTCCCAATAAAAAATGACATCTCAGCACTAATTATCTGGCACTATGAGCACAGGGCAAATGTAGGGAACAAATTTTGGTTTAAAAAAAATTACATGAGTGGATATCAGTCACCTTTCAAATAGTGGTGTTATTAAGATGTCACAGCTAGATGGGAGTATCAAGAACACAAACCTATTAATATATAATACAAATTACTCTATTCATATTTTTTCATAGACTGTCCTATATGTGTAAGATTGTAGAATATTGAAAATTATATAAATATAGACCTACCCCTCAGTTGTAATATGAAGTGCTTAAAACTCTGTGCACCACACCAACAAAGACAATGCCTGTAGACAAAACAGGGTTGCAAAATCTCACAAATAACTGATGCCCAGGGTGCATCTAAAGCAAAATTGTTAGAGTGGATATAAGTTATAAGAAGTAATATTGAAAGTTATTATATGCACAGTGTTGCAGGTAACATATACCTTTTTACTGCAGATTGGGTGTCTGTGGATTGCAATGAAAAGAAGAAGAAGAAGAAGAAGAAGAAGAAGAAGGGGGGGGGGAGATGACATGACAATGATGTAAACACATCTGTTACTGAAGTTAACCATCATACAGCTTTAACCCCACTTTTATGTTCCCAGATTTTGTTTTCCCACTATTTACACCATTTTTGTTGGTCTCTTCAAATTTCCTATGTTAACAATGTTAATTTTTCCCCATTTTGTGTTGTGGTTTCATAAAGTGTAAACTATGGGAAATGTGTAAAAATCTCATTTGTGGAGGGAGAAAAAGGGGCGGGGGGTTGACATAAATTGAGGCTGACATGGCTTTTGCTTTCAAGTAGTGTTCATAAACATTACACAGTCACATTTCTTGACACGTTGCATTTAATCAGATGCATAGTTTGCATTTCATTGTTTGCATTATGCATCAAGTTGGGTCACGGTGCAGTGTGCGATAGTAGAACCTTATAGGCTTCTCCCATTTACGATCACTCCCATCAGCCACCACAGAGAGTATCAGCATAGTTTGTAGGACTAGTAGTTTCAAATGCTTCATGTGACACATTTGGAGAATTTACATATTGTGAACTGCAAATATTTAAGTATTTTTGTAACATTTTATTAACAGTGAGAATGATGGCTTGCTTGCAGTGATCTTAGATATCACTGCTTGTTGTGCATGTTGGGGATTGGGGGGGGGGGGGGGCTGTAACCTTAAAAATATGACTAAATTGTGAGATGCAGATGTCATGCAAATGTTACGAAATGTACTTATGTACTGATTTGCACTTGAGAATGCGAACATATTCTTGAATATCATGTGAAACCCGGAAAAATACAAAAGTATAAAATTTGTGCAATGTTTCCATCATTTAAATAATGGATGACATACTTAAAGGCTTGCCTAGAAAATTGATTATGCTGAATGAAATTACGTGAAGTCTATACTTCCTATAAAGTTACTGAATTTGGATAACCTTTATTGTGTAATAAATAAAGCTTCTGGCGAATACTCTGTAGCCTACTATGTAAATATATATCATGCATTAACTACGAATATGCAAAGGTGATCCTATAACCAGATTTTACCACTTTATCATTTTTTCCCTCCCAATCCTTTGAGACATGTAAAAGTGTGGTTTCACTGTCTGTTGCATCCTATGTAGTTGTACGACTTTAATGTTGTAGCTCTTTGCTTTTATCATGGTGTATGTTTTTGTAAACAAACTTGAAAATAGATAGTACCCAAACTGTTGGTACAAATAAAATGTTTGAGACATTACCATGCTGGTTTTATGCATAGAATAGGCCAGAGATATTCCTTGCTGCCATATGAGATGACTAAAAGGTATCTAAAACCTTTTGACGTTAATGTTACCGTTAGGTATTTGGGTTTGACCTCTGTATTTCAAAATTTTTCCTAACTGTGGGCCATTTGGTGAAGGACACCTTATGTGGTGCATTGTAAATACATAATGCACATAGACCTTTTGCACACTTTATTCTAATGGAATTGCAATTCCACCCTCAATCCCGACATTGGGCAAGGACACCATATGTGGTGGACAAATTGCATCCACTGTCCTGTCATCTCGTGCGCCCACTATAATAAAGGAGCTAAGTTGCATCCAATAGCCAGTCCATTATTGGGGAGAGGTGGTCGGGGTTGTCGTGTACCCTTGTGGCCATAGCCCCTTGACAACACAGGGATTGCAGTGCTGAGGCTAGAGCTGCGAACTCCTCACACGAGCCGAGGTGTAGGTGCCCATCTTCCTAGGATATCAGGATTCCTGGCAATGATCCACCTGTCAGTTGGTCATTGTGGCTGGATTGTGCTCATCTGGAGAGCCCCTGGTTGATGTGGATGGCATTGGAGCAGATGACCCACAATCGAGTAGTCGAAATGTGGTAATGCTGGTGGTCGAATGGTGACCGGTCTCTCTAAGTGCTGAAAATTTATATTTAATACAGAAAAATATGACTCAAAATTGTTCTCTTCCCTAGCTACACCATAGGAGGAATGTTAGGGCTGACAAGAAAACCCCCATGGCAATAAATCCTCTTTCCATTGCTGAAAATCTGGAGAATAAATTTGGGGAAGTATGGGTTATGTCAAAGATGAAAAATGGGTTGGGGATGCATCTCTTTTTACTACTCCTCCAACACCTGTTTTGGGAGCAACCTTCCCCTTCCCCCAACCACCAGGGACAGCAGTCTCCATCCCTCAGCCAGAGAAGCAACAGTCTTATGCAGCCACTGTCACGAAGAAGGAATGCATTGGGACACTAAATTCCGATGTTTCCACCAGTAGGACAGGATCCCAGCTGGTGGAGTGGGTGGTGGCGGTGGGGGGGGGGGGAGGGGGGGGGGGAGGAGGAGGAGGAGGAGGAGGAGGAGAAGAAACTCTTGGCCTCCTGCCTAACTGAAAATTTAATTCTCCAGTGTAATGACAGTGTTTTTATGCCCTGTTTGGCTGAGCTCTGACAGCTTCTCATTACTTCACTTGCTCTTTGCATCACCTTGAAGAAACTTGGTTCCCCGTAATGCAGACCTCAGCCCTGTGTGTGTATCGGGGTTATTATTGTCTGCAACATTTACCTTTCTCAGATGCTGAAGTACCCCTACATGTAATGGCTACACTTATTTCACAGCTCTCCCCACTTTCTACTATTGAGTGACTTCAAGGTTCATAACCCTTTATACAGTGGAACCATGATTGGCAGAGGAAGAGATGTCTAAAATCTCCGGACACAGCTTGACCTTTGCCTTCTAAATAATGGTGCTCCCACACATTGCAGTTTGGTGCATGGTACCTACTGATCCATTTACATTACATTATGCAGCCCTGGCCTTTTACCATCTATCCAGTGGAGAGTACATGACAACTAGTGTGGTAGTTAACATTTTCTGAGTTTGCTTGCACTACCCCAGCATCAGGCCCCTAGATGGGCTCAACATTTCATTTCTTGCACATGGCAATATCAATGCGGTGGTCCAGAATTTGACTAAGGCCATTGTTTCTGCTGCAGAAAATAAAAATTTCCCATTCCTCAGGGTTCCTCCAGTGAAAGGCTGTGCCTCTATGGTTGTTGGTAATTGCCGATGCTATTGAAGGCTGGGTGGGCATTCCAGTGACACGAGTGGCACCCATCTCTGAAACATCTTATAGCGTTGAAACATTTCTGAATTAGTCAGCTGATAAAATAATGGAAACAGAAGTGTTGCCTTCGAAAGTCTGGACATAGATCAGGCGCGCCTCTGATACCAGATCGTGTTAGGTGTACTTGGGAGATCCAGAAATGGAGCTATTTGTATGGAGCGAGACACACAATCACTGAGGTTATTTCTGAGCACTACACTTGCACCTCTACATATCACAGTTTTCAGCCCACCTTCTGTACATCAAAATAGAGGGTGGAACATACACATCTCCTTTATCACACACTGCTCTGAGGTTCATAACACTTTATTCAGTGGGAAGGAGTCTGCATCCTTGCTCGTTGCCCTGACACTGCCCCTGGTCCAACCAAATCCAAAATGCAATGTTAAAACCTGTCTTGGCGAAGTCCAGGCGATGTGTTTTGGCCCTGTTCAACTGCATTTGAAGTGATGGTGTATTTCTGTAGGTGCCAAGAACATGCCATTGTTGCAGTGCTCAAACCTGGAAAAAACTCACTTATATGAATAGTTACCAGCCTCACCAATGTTCTTTGTAAGCTGCTAGAATGTACGGTGAGTCGGCAATCGTGTTGGCTCCTTGTCTTGGAGTCTACTGGCTCCATGCCAGGGAGGCTTTTGTCAGGGTTGCTCCACCACTGATTATCTGTTACAACTAAAGTATGCCATCTGGACAGTCTTTTCTAGATGTCATCTTCTGGTAACCACCTTTCTCGATTTGTCAAAGGCCTTTGACACAACCTGGTGACACATCCTCGTTTGATTACACGAGTGGGGTCCCCGGGACTCGCTCCCAGTTTTTGTCCAAAACTTTTGAGTACTCTGTACCGTCTAGGTTCAAGTCTGTACCTCTCATAGTTCCTCACACATTCAGGAGAATGGTGGAGTCTCTCGGGGCTCTGTCTTGAGCGTTCCCCTATTTTTAGTTGACATTAATGGCCTAGCAGTAGCAGTAGCAGTAGGGTCATCACTCTCCCCCTCGTTTTATGCTGATGACGTCTATATTTACTTGAATTCTGTCAGTATGTTTGTTACTGAATGCCAGCTGCAAGGAACCATATGAAAAGAGAACTATGGGTTCTCACCCCATGGTTTCAGGTCTTTGCTGCCAAGACCTTCGTCATGCACTTCTGGCAACATCAAACAGTCCGCACACACCTGTAACTATATATTGACAGCCACTCATTTCATGTAGTGGAAACTTGTGACATTTTGGGACTGGTCTTCAATGCCGGGCTGATGTGGCTCCCCCATATTTGTCAGCTTAAGCAGAAGTCCTAGTAGCATGTTAACTCCCTCTGCTGTTAGAGCAATGCCACTTGAGGTGCATCTTGCAATAAACTGCTCCAGCTGTACAAAGTGCTTCTTCTGACTCTGATTATGGGAGTATGGCATATGGTTTAGCACCACCCTAAGAATTGCAGATGCTGGACCCAGTCTATCACTGTGACTGTGGGGTTAAGCGTGCAATGGGAGCTTTCAGAATGAGCCCATAGAACAGTCTACTCATTGAGGTTGGTGTTCCTCCACTACAAGTTAGGGACCAACAGATGCTGGCTAACTACACTGTTCACATTCATGGCTTGCTTAACTATCCAAACCACTTTCTTTTTCATCAAATGTGCCACTTGATATTCCATAATGGCTTCAGAGGTTGGAGCTTACAGTTGCTGCCCGTGTTTGATTCCTTCTCAGTGAAATGCAGTATTTCCCACTATGGGAGCTCAGGAGTGGTCTACACAAATGACTAGATGGTTAACGGTTTTCAGCTTCCCTTATACACTTTCAGGACATACTGAATTGCACTTCCTGCTGGACTGCTGCAGTGTCTTCTCTGCAGAGCTGGTAGCCATGTTTCGCACACTTGATCATATTTGTTCTTGCAGCAGGTAGTCCTTTTTCATCTGCAATCATTCCCTGAATGGCCTACAAGCCCTCGATTGGTGCTTCCCCCCAGTATCTCTTGATAATGGCCATCCAAGAGTCCATTTACACTGTTGAACAATCTGGATAGTTAGTAGTATTCCTCTAGATTCAAGGTGACATTGGATTAGCTTGAAATATAATTCACTGTCAGGTTGATCAAAGAGGCTACATATAAACACTCTGGTGATTGTTACACTAGCAACTTCACTGTTCGGTGTCACACAGTAGAGTTCTTGGGTTGTTGAATATTGAATGGTGTGCCCTATACCTGCCAAATAAATTGAGATCAACAAAGGAGACAATGAATGTGCAGGCCTCTTGCAGGGACTCTGTTGTCATCTTTCGGCTCCACATCGGCCATACTTGGCTTACACATGATCTTCTCCATTGTGACGACCCTCCTCGGTGACATTGTGGTTCAGGTTCGTCAGATGCCCACATTTTAGTGGAATGCCCAATTTGGCCACCGTGAGGTGGATTTCTAATCTAACATTTTACCTTCCATTTTAGCTGACCGTGGCTCTATGGCTGATTATTTCTATTGCTTCTATATTCTCCCACTTCCTTTTCGAATGTCTCTGTATTCATTTCGTTTTGTGTTCTAGATTCTTGCCTATGCTTTTAGGTTGGTGGCTTTAGTGCATTGCAGAGTGGCTGGCTCATCCTATTTTTATTCTTGTGATCAGCCAACCACAGCATCTGCTATATTGTCTTAACTTCCTTTCCCCATGTGCTTCCGTGTTTGTGTGTTTCTTCTCTTATGTTGTCCTTTGTAATGTTGTTACCTTTCTGTAAGGCATCTTTTGTGTATGGTTTTAAGTGTAATTCTGGAACAAGAGACTGATTACCCTTGAATTTTGATCCCTTAATTTACAAACCAACCAACCAACCAGAACATAACCCGATGGAAGAATGTTATTCTTAAAGTGTATTGAGGCTGTGGGAGCCCTCACAGAATAAAATGCTTAATGTATTAGCTATTGCCTGACGTCTCAGATGAATTTTTTATATACTATGAGTATTTTATCATTACTGTGCATCATTTTTTACTATGTATAATATAATGTTGTTTGAATGTGCCTTGTACACATGAAATTGCAATTTTTATTTGTTTACTACTCATATACATGGAATTATAATTGTATCTCCCTTTCTATCTGTAGGAAACCAAGTGCAAGACTGAATATGATAATTGAAGTGACAACAGCGAATTCATTCCATGGTTTTCTGCCTACCTTCGTTCGCAACTGTGTTAGCACATTACTGTCAGACCCACAACTGAATCGCCCAAAATGTCCATTTCCTCTTCCACTCGCAACAGCCCTTTTCAGTTTCCTTTACCACTTGGCAAGCTATGATGCTGGAGGTGAGGCACTAGTAAGCTCTGGTATGATGGAATGTTTGCTGAGGGTAATACATTGGCATGGAAGAGAGTTAGAACATATCACAGTAAGTACTCACGAAATTTATTTATTATATGATGTATGTATCCTGGCAGTCATTAGAGTGAATTCCTATAAAAAGTCATTAGTGTTTTCGTGCATGTTTTTATGTGCATTGACATTCAAAATATTACAAGGAGCTCAATCTCACATTTTTTGTTTATTAAAATTTGAAATTTGATGCAGATGTTATAAGAAACTACATGATATAGTGTATAAAGCCATACTGATGCATGGTAAGAAACACTTCTGTCTCTGGGAAATTGATTATATGCAAAAGTTGGCTTGCCCATCTCTCACATACCTTCAGAGCCAGAGAAGAAGGGGAATGGGCAGACCACTCATTCCTTTATTTCTGAAAGGCATTTGCTGCACTGCAGACTACTAATGAAGGTATGAATGTATGAAATAGGTTCGCAGTAACTTGAGTGGTTCAGTGAGACATTGGAACACAGCACATCGTCCTCAGTTAAGAGGCAACGATATTGACAGGAGTGCATCAGGGAAGTGTGACATAGCTGCTGTTATTTACTATCTACATAAATGATCTGACTGGCAGGGTAAGTAAAAAAATGTGACTATTTGCTGATGATGCTGTGGTGTATTGGGTGGGTGTCATCATTAGCAGTAGTGTAGGACACAAAAGTACTTAAACAAATATTTGTATTGGGTTTGAGGAATGTAGCAAACATAGAAAATGTGCAACATATAAGTAAGAAAAACACTGCTACAATGTTTTAATAGAGTATTATTAGTGTACTGCTGGACATATTGCAGAGCAGTATGAAATGGAATGAGCATGTAAGGACAGTTATTGGGAAGGTGGGTGGCAAACATTAGTCTATTGGGAGAATTATGGGCAGATGTGGTCTATCTGTAAAGGAGACCATATATATGGAAACACTAGTGTGTCCTATTCTCAAGTACTTCTCAAAAGTTTGTGATCCCTACCAGATTGGTTTAAAGAAAGACATAGAAACAATTCAGAAGCAGGTTGCTAGATTTTTTTTACTGTTTGGTTTGATCAGCATGCAACTGTTACAGAAATACTTCGGGAACGCAACTGGGAAATCTTGGACAAAAGGTAACTTTTTTTTCTGAGGAACACTGTTGGGGAATTTGGAGGGCTTGTGTTTGAAGCTGACACCAGAATTATACTCCTGCCATCAACATATGTTTAGTTTAAGAGAGATTAGGGCTATTACAGAGGCATGCAAGTAGTCATTGTTTCCCTAATTCTATCTAGGAGTGGAACAGAAAACAAAATCACTTGTACAGGTACCCCCTGCCATGCATCATGTGATGGCTTGTGTAGTTTTTATGTATGTGTGTAAGTGTAGAGATAGTGAAACCAACCCTTCAAATGGTAAATAGCTGTAGTCACTTTGCATGGAAATAAGGTTTGAACTGAACAAATGCAATTTTTTCATTTGAAACATTTACACATTGCTCTCCATATTGTCACAACCTAGATGTAAAGAAATCAACATACAATCTCTTAAACTTCAAAAGTTTTCTACCACACCAAACAATGACCGGTGTATTTTCTTTGTGAAGTATACAGTGAATTACACAGGAAAGGTCTGACATATTCCTGAGAATCAGCTCCCTTGCTATATGTTGGACAGTTTGTCTTCAATTAGATTAATTTCTACATGTCGAAATATACCTCACAAATAAACAGTATTAAATGTAACAAAGGAATACATTTGTACAACTCTGATCAATCATCAAGCATTTACTTTGCAGTAGCAATTGATTTTCATAGAATGCCTCATATAAGGTCATATGACCAAATTATATTACAGTATTAAATTGTCAGTGTATCATTTGTGTCAAATCTAGCTAACAACATAAAAATGTTATTTGAAACGATTATTAAGACGAAAAATTCCTAGCAGGAAAAATAAAATATAAAAAATAGACGAAGATTACTCACCAGGCGAAGGAGCACAGGTGTGACAGCATCACAAATAAATAAATGAATACACACACACACACAATCGCAAGCTTTCGCAACCCAGTTGCGTCTTCAGGCAGTAGGGAAGGAGAGGGAAAAGGAAATGATGAGGGTTTTAAGGAAGGGGGTAAGGAGCCATTCCAATCCCGGGAGAGGAAAGACTTACCTTGGGGGGAAAAAAGGAGGGTAAACAAATGCACACATGCCCACACATTCACACAGACACAGTCTGTGTGAATGTGTGGGCATGTGTGCATTTGTTTACCCTCCTTTTTTTCCCCCAAGGTAAGTCTTTCCTCTCCCGGGATTGGAATGGCTCCTTACCCCCTTCCTTAAAACCCTCATCATTTCCTTTTCCCTCTCCTTCCCTACTGCCTGAAGACGCAACTGGGTTGCGAAAGCTTGCGATTGTGTGTGTGTGTGTGTGTGTGTGTGTGTATTCATTTATTTATTTGTGATGCTGTCACACCTGTGCTCCTTCGCCTGGTGAGTAATCTTCGTCTATTTTTTATATTTTAAAAATGTTATTTCCATTTCCTGTACTGACTTCCTGGTCATTTTTATACTATGTTGAATGTACAATGGGGGATACAAAGATTACTCAGTTGGAATAATTTGAAGTCCAAGAACAGAGCATTGCGCATGCCCAAGCTCATAAGCATGAGTGTTGCCAACTACAGTGGTCTGTGGGACTTAAGCTTGCTGTATACATCACGAAATAGGATCAGTACAAAAGTTAAGGTACAGGGTATATTGAGTTTCTTTGCACTTTAACTCGTATATCATTTATTTTGGAAAACATTTGAGCATATTGAGGTATAAGAATTAGACATGGGTACATTTACAACAACAAATCGCTTATCACAAATGCCTCATTGGGTGAGTGGATAGGCTGATGGTTTATAAACACAACGGGCACATATACGAATCCCACTGGAGTCCATTTTTTTGGACCCCCTGCAGGTAATATTTTAAATATTAATTCACTAAAAATTGTGAGTTGCAGGCCCTCTTAGGTTTTTAGAAGATTCTGTTTTATAATAATCCAATCTTTAATCAGACATGTTCATAGTAATAATATTGATAATCAATGTATTTTGTTTGTAATTACTTTGACCACCATGTGGTGTGTGTGTGTAGCTTTCAGCTAAGAGAAATGTATCGGCTGATTACCATATGTCATAGATCCACTTCAAAATGGCTGATTTGAACATTAGTGAGCACATAATTGCTCTCTTTGAAAGTGGTGTTAATGCCTCTGAGGCAGTACTTTGTTATGGCGTTGATACTTCATCAAGGATATGGATCATATGACTGAGAGATAATGTTTACGTAAGCAGACGTCCAATACCTGGAAGACAGTGAGTCCCTATTTGAAGAGATGATGATGATGATGATGATGATGATGATGATACTGCCCCTTCCTCAAGTCATTTTCACTGATGAGTGCACAGTTGAGTCCACAAGCAGAGATCCCGTTCTTTTATATTGCACAGATAGGCAATGATATGATACCCACTTCATGGCTACATGAGCTAGAAGTGGGTGTGTAAGTGTGAAATGTTGGGCTGGATGTCTGATATGGGTGCAAAACCTTAGAACAAATCCAATAAAAGTTCATTTCAGCATGCTAAAAACATCTCGTTGAAAATGTAATCATTCCTGGAGTACGACTTCGGACCCTGAAGGCCGTCTCATTTACCAACATGATAATCATCCACCACACACCAGCATTAGTATTCAGAGATGGTTGCAAAGGAGAGAGAGAGAGAGTATTATTCAACACCTACAATGGCCTCCAAAGTCACCTAATCACTCTCTCTCATAGAGAATGTATGGGCTAAACCCAAGAAGACTGTGTGTGATAATTGGCCCGACCCTCCTGGGAACTGGTGGGATTTGGTTTATTCTTCATGGGAGAGAATTGCCATGGATGAGACCTTTTTCTCATGCTTGTAGATTCTATGGCTCGAAGGATCTGGGCTGTTGTTGATGCCAATGGCATGTGGACAAAATACTGGACATTTACATAATCTACATTGTATGAATTTCAGATGAAAAATACACTCAAAGGATGTTTATTTGACCACCCATAACAAAAAAAAAATAATATTATCTTCCAAGGAAAATTATTTCCAGATATCAGATTGATTAACTGTAATTAGTTATTTACTAAAGAGAATACTGAAAAAGGAAAACCAACATAATTTAATAACAAATAGTAACTAAAGCAAGAAATATCTGCACCATAATAGGAAGTAAAATTAATAAGTAAAGGCTTTGGTGGCATCCAATCCGATGCACACCAATTAACCAGGTAGAGTGACACTCTCAATGAGCTACCTATCCTTTCTGATTAGCATAATGGTCGAATAGTCCTACGGACTTTGAAGAACTAATATTAAACTGGGAACAACAGATAATGGAAGGCACAGCCATTCACTCGTGCAAACCGCGCATAAGGACTTTGAAAATCGTGGGGTATCTGCCGATACCTTTATCTTAGCTTAAGACTAAAGATTCACCATGTTATAGTTGAAGTAATTACAAATACATGCATCCATTTTCAACATTTTTACTATGGCTGTCATTTGTGTTGTTGTTTAAAGATTAGGCTATTACAAAATGAAATATGTTTAAGAATGTCAAATCTAGATAAGTGTATAATTGCACAATTAGTAGCAAATTAAATTTAAAAAGTTGATTTCATTGGTACTCGAACACGCACCCCTTGTATTTGTAAACATAGAGCTTATCCACTCACCCAATGAAACGTGAGAGGAGCGGTTCGTTATAGTAAATCTACTCAGGTGGAGTTCTTATACCTCAACCGCTACTACGTGCTCAAATAATAATTTCCAAAATAAATGATATGTGAGTTTAGCTGCTATGATTCTCGACATACACTGTATCGTAACTGTTACATGGCTTCTATTTGATAATGTAAAAAACCAAGCTGAAGCTCTGAAGACCGCTAAAGATGGCTACACTCACACTTCGGATTTAGGCGTGCCCAATGTTCTGTTCCTGGACTTAACAATTATTCGGGCTCGGTAATCTTTTTGTCTCCCATTGTACATGTACCATGAACATAAAAGAGAACTTAGTTTTTATCACATTAAAAGTTATAAAGATTGTTGAAACATAGTCCTACTGTTTTCCTTTTCTTTGCAGTTTGTGACAAGAGCTGTGCGAGTTATTGACCTCATCACAAACATTGACATGCAGAGCTTCCAAGCTCATGGAGGGCTTTCCAGTTTCATTAGTAGACTTGAGGTTAGTATAGATAGAATTCAATAGTGGTCTTTTAAAATTTGTTTACTTACTTTTATGGTATTTATTTTTTAATAATATTCGTGGTTTTCAGGTTGAAGTGAATGCTTGTAGGAGGGATCAACCATTTGTGATTAAAACGAGTTCCTTACGGGCCTGCTATCAGGCTCAGCATCTAACATCAAATGTAAATCAACAGTCTGATCAAGGCTGCAGCACAGACAATGAACAGGATGTGATGGAGGTGGATGCAGAGAAAATTCAATATGATATAAGTGAAATGCAACATGAAATTAGGGAAAGCCAAAGATCAGCCAGTACAAATGATTCCAAATCAGTTAAAACCTGTCTTCCACAGCGAGCTGCTTTGTTGAAATCAATGTTGAACTTTCTGAAGAAGGCCATTCAAGACTCCTCATTCTCGGATAGTGTGAGGAATGTGATGGCCGGATCCTTGCCATCGAGTCTGAGACACATAATAAGCAATGCGGAGTACTATGGTGCTTCCCTCTTTCTACTTGCAACAGATGTTGTTACAGTATACGTGTTTCAAGAACCATCATTTCTTTCTACTTTGCAAGATGATGGCTTGACATATGTTATCATGAATGCCCTTCTAGTAAAAGATGTGAGTATATGTAATAATTAAATGGCAGAATTTATATTCTTACTGTAATATGATTTTTATTAGAAAACTTATTGTGCTAAAAATGCAGTTAGGTATCTCTCTTCCCTCCCTCCCCCTTTTTTTCACTAATCTGAAAAAAATGGAGTATTGTTGAAGAACAGAAGAAAGTGCAGAAGTTGTAGGATTCAGCTGACCAAAGAAATGATTAATTTAATGTGAGTTACTTCCTACATATTGGAAGTGGTCCAACATTAATTGTGGTGAAGTACCATGGATATAATATAAGAAGGTGGCTGCAGTTAGTGTCATGGGGATAATTCGAAATCAGTACCTTGACTTTTCCATTATCTTAACTAGATTTCTTATTTGCACTGCATAAGAATAGAATTGGTATTTTATTTTGCTTTAGAGGACAAAAAAATATATCCATCCTGTATTCCTTGTAAGCACAGAACTAAGGCAGGTCTTGTATTCTGCTAAATTTTTCTGACAAGTTATCAAAGTTTTTGCTTTGTGGCATTAATGAACTTGGCACTCATTCTGTGCAGATATGTTTACTTCTGTTGCATCTAGTGTGTGTGTGTGTGTGTGTGTGTGTGTGTGTGTGTTTTTACCTGTTTATGTAAAATTCTGCAGTTGTGTTTTCATTGGTTCACACACAATTTTTGCCTAACTGTATGCTGGAACACTGGGAGGTTAATTTTGTTCTGTTATACATAACTAGACTAAGTGCCGAAATGTCATAAACGAGATAATGGCATCCAAAGTTACTGTTCCCTTTAAAATGTATGTATTGTTGAAGTTTCCCAATTTTTTGTACTGATGGAGGGTTATTGTTGTTTCACTTATTAGTGGAAGATCACCATAGTTAAAAGCTAAACAACATGAAAAAATAACACAAATGGTCATTAGACTTCTAATGCTTAATTGCTCCTTCAGCAGTTCTGTTACACATCAGTGGACTAAACGACTTGAACGTCCTTTGGTCTCATTATGCGTAATTGAACTGTGCATTGGGCCTATTATAAAAATAAAGCCTTAAAAAGCCATATGCTTTTCGTATTCTGAAACAACTTTGAGGTCACATTACTCAAAATGAAGCTTAAATAAAGAACAAATTACATTTTGTAAGCTATGCATTGTGAAAAACATGCAGAAGGTACCAATACCAAAATTCCGGTATAATTTTGTATCACTGACATTTTATTTATGAAATTGTATGAGGCACAAATCAATTGTAACAATGAAAATAACATTACAGACACTTCATGGATCCTCTATAAATATCTATGACAGCACTACTTACATTCTACCTGGAAGGAAGTGTAACCAAATGTACATCTCAATTGGCCTACTGTAAATTAGAGGTATTTGCCATTATTTGCATTCAATTTCGAAGTTATTGTGTCCATTGAAACCATCATTGTGTCTTCTACACTGGGATCACTTCAAAATGACCGGTACATTTTTCTTGCATCTTTCGGAATCAGCGGCAAAAGAGATTTAAAGTCTGCCAGTTTTTCCTTATAAATCGGTTTTCCTCCTGGCCACAGTGGTATTACGTGTTCACTCAATTTCAGTGGGTGCAGTCACCTGGTCAAAGTTGCATTTCATAAAAATACATAGAGGTTTGTCCCTTCTCATTCAAATTTCTGTAGTCTTCAACCAATTTATTTTGTGGTTTTCTGTGTCACATTTGCGATTTATTTGTTTTTCCAGCATTTACATTCCAACGCATTCTCTCTTTTCTACTCTGTGAAAGATCAAAGCATTCTTTTTACGATTAAGATTTTTCTAGTGTCATGACACATTCAGGAGGATACCAAACTTTCAGATAATTCTACTTCGAATATTTATGAAACAAGTTAAGATTGGCTTCCCTTTCTGGAATGAAAGAGCATAATTTAAGGAAAGGCTTCACTGTAGATGGTAAATACCAATGGGAAACACCTCAGTTATG
The DNA here is from genome assembly GCA_026315105.1 of Locusta migratoria. NCBI lineage: Eukaryota > Metazoa > Arthropoda > Insecta > Orthoptera > Acrididae > Locusta > Locusta migratoria. The sequence goes on from CM048755.1 coordinate 272,609,346, forward strand.
TGTAAAAACATTTGTTCTGGATGAATCCCGATCAGGTTAAATATGCTGCTTTTATTTTATGTTGGTGAAAGTAACCCTTACGAGAAGAGGTATAGACAGTGAACAGAAATTGTAGCAAATATTTTTTTGGAAAATCCGCTTTCTATTTTTGGCAAAATTTGCTTCATACTATAATGACGACAAAGCTTCAATACTTCTAAATTGACTACTAAAAAAAAGTCTTTACTGGAATCTTTGCTTATGCAAAAAGCCATTGTTTTACAAAATTGTCTGTAACACACATCAGTTAAGAAAGGAACGTGTTCGTGAACTTCAATAATATTCCATTAAAGGCATATTAAAAAGAAACAAAACACATCTTCTCACGTGGAATGATAAAGCAGTTTCTTTCAGTTTTTGCACCATCAGAATGAAAGATATTCTTTAAAATAGTGCACTTTCTCACTGGGTAAAGTTAATACAAAAATAAGTTTTCCATGCAGTATAAATAGAATGAAACAACATTAGAATGAGATTTATGGTAAAGAAGACAATGTTGCCAATATGAGACAGGTTAGGAGCAAAGATTGAAATGACTTAGTTTCTTCAGAGAGAACCTCTCATTGTGACTTGATACTCCATTGAATTTCAACACTTTTTTTGTTGGACGGTGTAGGAGAGGGAAGAGAGTATTACAGGAAATTATTTATCTTCACAGTGTGTTAATCCTGACACTGGATAATAGAGACTTGAGTGGTTTGGTAAAGCTCTCACTAGTATATCTTATCACAGCAAGAGATATATATATATATATATATATATATTATATATATATATATATATATGAGATACAGCACAAATTTTTTTCTCATTAGTGTAATTCAATGCCCACTGGTATGTGTTATTTTTAATTCCTTTGTCTCTTGATGCAAGATACTTAAGAAAGAAAGAAAGAAAGAAAGAAAGAGACAAGCAACTAAATTATTTTACAGTTTAATAATTGTCTTCATTCTGTTTAAGCAAAAGCTTAGATAATTAAAGAAGCTGGTTATTTTAATTTTTTTTTATTTTGCTGTATTTTCTCTGAATGATGTCACTTGCCCATAGTGTATGCTTATCAACTACAATATTTACTGATTCAAAAACACTAACCCATTACTAATTAACTAATCTCATTTTCTTAGGTTCCAGCTACTAGAGAAGTTCTAGGGTCACTTCCAAATATTTTTAGTGCCCTGTGCCTGAATGCACGTGGATTGGAAGCATTTATCCAGTATCAACCTTTTCTACGATTGTTCAAAATACTTGTATCACCGACATACTTGGGAGCAATGAAAAGGCGAAAAAGTTCTGATCCAGCTACAGATACACCTTGTAATTTAGGAAATGCTATGGATGAGCTAATAAGACATCAGCCATCTCTCAAAGCTCCAGCAATAACTGCAGTAAACAAGGTAGTGTTTAATAATCATGCCTGTTACTTAAATTCTATTCACCATATAACACTGTTTTGTACCAACATGCAAAAATAGATTACTTTTACAATTGTAATTTAGGGGTTGATTTCAGAGACAAAAGTATGTGTTTGTGAGCGAGACGATATTCACAAGATGACACAAAATTGCCAATTTCCTATCAGCTATTTTCCTTCCAGAAGGAATCTTTCACTGTACAGCAGATGATGCACATTTTGAAATTTCCTGACAAATGAACTGTGAAGTGTACCTGTAAAGAGTTGGTGACATTGTAGGTACATGTTGTAGAAAGTAAGAGTATGAAACCAGATGCCAGTAGCGAAGGGTCAGCTGGTTATTTCACAAGACTGTTGGGCAGTTGTAGTATTTAATACAGAACATTGCAAAAGGTTCTTGTGCTACAATGTTCTAGTATATGTTTTTTTTTTAATTATTACTGATATAGTGTTGACATTCCCAATGATCTAATGGTTTACCATATTTTGCCACATGGAGAGCAATCGTTTAATAATTCAATATGTATGTAAGGCTTTCTTTGCAAGTAATAATGGGTAGTTCAAGGGGTCGTGCAGAGGATATGAAAGTTGGGGAGGAGCAGAGATGATGGAGGCAGTACAGTGTCGGGAGAGAGACATAAATTGGGAGGTGGCGTAGTATTAGGAGGGGGAAATTATGACAGGGCGGGTGTAGGAATGATAAGTTACCTTAGGTTCAGGCCAGGATGGTTGCGAGACTGTAGAATGTGTTGTAAGGACATTTTCCATTTGTATAGTTTAGAACAGCTGGTGATGGAGGGAAGGATATAATGGCCCAGTTTGTGAAGCAGCCATTAAAATTTAACATGTTATTCTTTGCTTCGTGGTCCACTCTGTTACTGGTCATTCATTCTGGTGAGCAGCTGATAGGTAGTTATACCAATGTAAAAAGCTGTGAAGTGATTGCTGCAGAGTTGGTGAGTCATATGGCTGCTCTACCAGGTGGCCTGGCCTCAGATGGGGTAACAAGTCTGTGATTGGTCTGGAATAGGAAGGGCTGGTTGAGATGTATGGGTAGGTCTTGCATCAAGATCTTCCACATGTATAAGGTTTCTGTGGTAAAGGGTTAGTCCATCCCTATGCCACTTACACACAAAATCCTAAGATGTTATGGAGGATGAGGGTGGGTCATGAAACCCCACTTCAGGAGGAATCAAAATTATCTGGGTTAGGATGCCTCTCGTTTCATGGCATGACTACAAATAATCAAAGCCGTGATGAAGGAAATGGTTGTTTCCCCAGACCGCATTGCTGTTGGGTCCTAGGGAAGCGCTTCTTTGTTATTCGGGGAAGAAGGAAAAGGTGTGTGTGTGTGTGTGTGTGTGTGTGTGTGTGTGTGTGTGTGGCGGGGGGGGGGGGGAGGGTTTACACGACAGGGAGTCTTTTCTGCACTAGGTATGGGGGTAATGGCTGGCTGTTGTCTGAGAAAGAGTCAATAAGGCCTTCAACACATTGGGTAAGGGAGTTCTTGTCACTTGCAAATATGGCTTTATGGGAGAAATTTTTTGATGCAGTAGGACTGTGGTAATGGTGGTGGTTTTTGTTCAGTGTGGACAGAGGTGTGAATGGAGCCATCAGTGAAGTCCAAGTTGACGTCCAAGATTTGGGAGGATGAAATGAAGTGGATGGGAGTAAGAGGAGTTGAGGCTATTAAGGAATGATATGAGTTCCTGATCATGAGTCCACATCATGAAAGTATCATTAATGATCCTAAACCATACCAGGGATTTGGGCTCTTGGGATTCCAAGGTGGTTTCCTGTTGGCAGATCATAAATGAGTTGGCTTGGTTGGGAGTCATATAGATGCCCATGGCTGTGCTGCAGATTTGATTGTATGCTTTTCTTTAAAAGGAAAAATAACTGTTCGTTAGGATTTAGTCAGCCTGGGTTAGGATATGAGGTATTGGCCTTGGAGTCAGGAGGACATCAGGAAAGGTAGTGATACAGAGTGGTAAGACCAGGGGCATGAGGGATATTGGTGTATAGGTAAGTGGTACAGTAAAACCCCTTTTTAATGAATCTCAGGGGACCAAAATATCTATTCCTTAAAAAGGGGTTTCATTAAAAGAGGGTTTTGCCTAGCTACACAAAAAGTGTGACCCAGAATCATGATTCGCACATGTTTTGACAATGTAAGAAATATTTGATTATAAACATACCAATAATCTGCTTCCAACTTAAATATAGCATCAATTCTTGGATTTCCACATCACCGCTGAGGTACCAAGCCTGACAGATTACTCATTGTTTATGGCGAGTTTCCCCAGTAGGCCTATAACCATAATACAGAAATGTATGTGTACCTACACAGAAAACATTACTTTTTTAAAAAATCAAGCAGAGCTGTTTGCTTTGTCCTTCCAGCATATTGTAAAGACAATCCTCTTCATCATTGTTTTCACTCCCACCTGCTACCTCACAGTGTTCCTTTACTGCACTTTCACACATTTCACTTGCACTCATTTCAGGTGTGGAAGTTAAAACATCATTGTCACAGGAAACAAAGTCCTGAAATGCTGCATTGTCATGAACATCTGAAAGTCTGCTGTGACACACTGTTCCAGGCAGCTACAAACACATGCATGGCCTGCAGAATGTTGAGCCTCATCTCTACCTTCCTATCAAGGAATGAAACTGCCTTTTGTACATTTGACACTCTGTATTTCGATTTTATGGAGTGTATAATGCCCAGGTCCAGAAGCTGAAGTTGACTTGTGCATTTTGCTGGATAAAACAAAACAGTCACATTCTGCAGAAACAATGTGTCTTTAGGATGCACAGCACATCAGTCAATCATCAGTACAATTTTTCTCCCATATTTGCATCCAAGCTTCTCAGAAATCTTACAAATATTTCCAACATCATCCACAAATTGCTATTATATTCGTAAGAGCAAGGGAGTGTTTTAATATTTTTGAAACACCTAGGGCTTTTGAATTTGCCGATTATAAGCGGTGGCAACTTTTCACTTCCATCACTATTAACACACTAAAGTGCAGTCATCCTTTCTTTACTTTTTTTCCCTCCGTGGCATTTCTCGCCCATTACAGAATAAGTTTTTGCTGGCAGTGAATTGTTAAAAAAGTTTTGTCAGCATTAAAAATGTCTCTTGGCTCATAAGACTGTAATAATCGTGGCAAAGTAACATTTTTCCACTGGTTCACAGTTCAAATATCTACAGCCTCACTTTCTCCATTCAAACACTATAACGTGAAATTATGCCTCTTCTTAAAGCGGTCAAACCATCCATTCAATGCACTGAAATTTTTGATGCCGATCTTCCGGGTGATTTCACATGATTTTTCATGAAGAAGGTTTCCATTCACCAGAATTCCACTATTCCTCATTTCTTCGAACCATTTCAAAACAATTGTTTAAAGTTCACTAAAAGCTGAAGCACGAATGTTCTTCCTTTTGCATCCTGAGGTACCACTGGATTCGGCATTTAATAAAGCTTCTTTGTTTTTTAAAATGCTGCACAAAAAGGATGGCAGCATATCATATTTCTTTGCCATGTCACAAAGTTTTACACTCAGATTGTCTTGAACATTGCGGATAATAGTCAGCTTCTTTCCAATTGTGAGTTTTCTGTGTTTGCAGGCCATAATTCAGCAGTAAAAAAAAATGAAATTTACGAGAACAACATACAGGTAACTTCAAAATTAGCGCTTCGTACTATCGAATGAAGTCAGATCACGTGACCAGAAGCACATGGAAGACAGAGTGGAAATCGCTACCTATTCGTTAAATGTTTTCCGGTATCACTACACTGCCATTCGATATTTCTATGTAGATATACTCTGACTGAAAGAATCGGTTAACATATACTGTGAAATGGAAAGCAAATAAATCCATAGATGCCCCTGATACTAATATACTAAGGAATACTAATATAAACAAGCACACATGTTAGCTAACTGCCGAAATGATTCAGTAGCACTCTGCAATTTATAATTTATAGGACGAGCTATTAGCGTATGTAATGTTATGTATACAAGCAGCTACAAATGAATTTGAGGTAAAATGTTGATCAGTTGAGAGATAATGGAAAAAATAAGGTATATGTCTGATCAGCTACACTTGCAGACAGCTATGTGCAGGGGAATACTGGAGAGGTATTCTATAATTACATCAGTGAGCCGGAATTGCTCACTCATCATCTTAACATAAATGAACTCTACCAGCTCTTTTACAGTTGTTCCATTGCATTTTCTCTTCAACACCTCCTTAAATAATGGCCATTCCAGTAACAAATTACTTAAATTCTTAGATTTGGCAGAAATAATATATATATATTACACACACACACACTTGTGTGAGCGCCCAATTTCACAATTTCAGTTTCACTGTGACTATGAGCTAATTCCCTTTTCTTCCTTAAAGCAAATGGATCCATAAGCTGCGAGGGAAGTGGCATATTGTTATAGCCTGTTCAAACGTTAAAAACACAACTTTTAGTGTCTATTGTTTGTGATTCTGTAGCAGAATGTTGTCGCATTTTTGTAAATGCTATTTTAAAGCTCATTACATCCTTCGAACTTGAGTAGCTTAATGTGACAAAAGTGACTGTGACTTAAATCTTGCTACCTTCCCATTGTGGATACTGTATTTACAGTGATACTTCCTCACCCAGTATGCTGAAGGTCCCTTCATAGTTGTTCAAACAGGCATTACACCCCCAGACCTTGTGCACAAACTACCTACCTGTGGCTTATCCCCATACAGATTCAATCTTTCTCCCCACCCCCAATAACCAGCCACAAAGGATTCGCCCTCCCTTGTCAATGAATAAAACCCTAGTCTGGAACAACTGACCAACATCCTCTGTCAAGGCGTCATCTGAAATCATCAAGCGGATCATCAAGCAGGTTTATACTGACATGTACCATAAACATGATTATTATTGCTATCTATTTGTATCTTAGTAACAACTTTGTCTGCTAAAAAAGTTTATATTTCAATAGTATTAGAAATTAATTCATCAGTTACTTTAATTCAGAAATCTTGATGTTTTGCTTCTAGTGAAACATAATCTTCTGTAAGTAATGCTTACCTAAAGCCTATTTATTATTATTATTATTATTATTATTATTATTATTATTATTATTATTTTATGAATAGAATTTTGAACATAATTCTTCTATAAGTTAAATTTTCTTAATCCATTAGGCAGTTCTAATTTATAAGAAATATTCTTTTTGCAGCTTTTGGATGAATTGTATGACATTCACCAAGATCCAGGGAATTCTCTTTGGCGAGGTAATGTTCGTGCTGAAGTTCCTCAACCTTCTTCTGCTAGGCAGGGTGGGAGTAGCAGTAGTGATGAAGAAGATGAGGATGATGCTTCTACATTATCACATGCTCAGCAAGAAGATGGTGCAGTGGCTGAAAGGATGAATGTTCCTCTTGTTGATTACATTATCAATGTGGTAAGTAATAATGCCACAAATTTCACTCCATAACAGAAGGAATGGTTCAACATAAACTATTTTTGTAACAGTTAGGATTGTTTGCATGTATTGTGTGCAACTTGACAATCTTATTCCTTTTTCTTTCATTAATCTTTCCTATTCTGGACTACCTCCACCCAACATCTTCCCACAAACTGCACCTTACTCTCCTTCAGTCAGTAAACTACATAAAATTGCACCTTGTTTTGCCTTTATATTTCAGATGAAATTCATAGATTCAATTTTGACAAATAACTCGACAGATGATCACTGCCGTGAGTTCATAAATCAGGGTGGCATTCCTCGCTTGATGAAGATCCTAGAAATTTCTTACCTACCTCTTGACCACCCAGTCACATCTGCTGGACAAGCTGTTGCTACTGTATGCAAATCAATTTTGGTAAGTATCCTGTGTTATTAATGCTTTGATGTGGTGTTTAATTTCCGAGTATTGATTTTAACAGTGGAAAATCTGATTGGAATGTTAATAATGGTGAACAGACAACAGCACACTGTAGAGACTCGCTAAGCTGCTGACAGGCATGAAAAATAATCACATTCACACAACATAAATTTTTAGTCACGGCCTTCATCAGAAAAGAAACACATACATAGACACACCATTGCAAGGAAGACCTCAGTTGGAGACATACACGGTAATGAGTGGGGAAGGAGGGGTGAGGGGTAATGTTAGGCATAGGGTTTAGAGATGGGAAGTTATCTTAGGTTCAGGCCAGGATGGTTGAGAGACTGTAGAATGTGTTGAATGGGCAGTTCCCATCTACACAGTTGAGAAAAGCAGGTGGTGGAGGGATGGATCCAGGTGGCTTGGCTAGTAAAGCAGATATTGAAATCCAGAGTGAGTGTTCAGCCACATGCTGCGATGCATTTTGATTTTTGCCATAGTTAGACGGTGGCCGTTCATCCTGACAGACAGCTGGTTGGTTGCAGCAGAGTTGGTAAATCACATGGCTGCTTTCACAGGTGGCTCAACCTCTGATGGTGTAGGATAAGTCTATGATATCACTGGAATATGTGAATGTGATTGTCTGTTTTTCGTGCCTGTCAGCAGCTCAGTGAGCCTCTTGAGGATGATTAGTGCTTTTCTTCAAGTAATAAACAGTTGAATACGAAATCAGTAGTCTTGAAACATCACGAGTAACAACTTCACATTAGGGTCAAGGGTAATTACCTCCTCTAAAGGTGATTAACTGTAATTCTCACAACAAATATTTCATACAAGATAAGTATGAATATGTTTAGACTTATGTATTTGATAAGTACTACCTAATCATCAATATTAGTAACTGAAAATATAATTTCTTTGTCTCCTGTATGGGACTTCAAAATTGTAAGACATTTAAAACACATGTTGAAATCCCCCAATATTACAGGGAAACAAATTTCTGTCTTTACTCAGAATAATTTACCCTCTACAGCTATTTAGTTTAGTGGTCTATGTCAAATCATTCCCCCCTTGATAGTTAAATATACCAACATTGTTTTTAACAATGGGAAGTCTAGGTTGGGGGGGGGGGAGGGGAAAGAGAGAGTAAACGAGGATAGCTTGCAACTCACTGAAGCCAAACCTTTTTTTTTCCCACTTTTCGGGACCAAAACATGCCTGTGGCTTAAATTCAGATGAAAAGCTTCAGGAAGTTCCAAAAAATGCTGCTAGAAGTCGTGCGATAATATCCTCATCTGTGGTAATTCTTGATAATTATGTGTACAGTGCAGGTGCCACCGAGAGTAAATACATAGTGAAAGGGTTAATAGATAAAGTTACTTCTTGCTGTTGTCTCTGTTTGCGATGTAATAGTAATTTAAGTGTGCAAACCGCAAAGGAAGGCCCACTCTATCCATCACAATGATCCACATATATCTTTTTCAAGTGCTGCTTGAAATCAGCACTAGTGTACATTTTGTATCTGTTATTAAAGCAGATAGCCCTATAGCCTTTATGTACAGGCTTCATTTAAGCTGTAATTCCTGATTCCTCCCCCCCCCCCCCCTCAACTCTCTCTCTCTCTCTCTCTCTCTCTCTCTCTCTCTCTCTCTCTCTCTCTCTCTCTCTCTCTCTCTCTCTCTCTCTCTCTCTCTCTAATCACACACAAACTGTGAAAATTCCGTCACTTCTCATCGTTATCTACCTGCAGCTGTAAACATTTTCCATGATGACAATGCCATGGCTTGATAGCCACTGTGAACACTTCTTAAGGAGTCTGAATATCGCTGACACAAATGCGAAACGGCTAGTGAAAGTGCAACCATCAAGTGCCACTTGCATCCATTGTCACAACTGGTGAAAAGAAAGTCCCATTGATACTGTCATCATGCACCAACATTACGTGTCAACATGCCACACATGCAGTTCCTCGTCAACATTAAAGGCACCCACCGGGAGGACAGCTTCCATACTTTTAGGTCATTTTTGCAAGATTGTGCGGACACATCCCACGGAAATCCCAACTTCAGAGACTATGTACTCTGCAGTCCTTCAGTGATCCTCCAAAATGATTTTCTCCACTGGCTTGATCATGCCGTTAGACTGGCTGGTGCGAGGATGAAATTGTCTTGCTGTATTGTCACGTGACGTTCTGCCTTAACTGTTGCACCCACTAGTGCACATTGGACACATCCATAACAGGCTCACCACATCTCAACTGGTGATTAATTTAAATTGGTGGCACGCCACGCATATAGAGAAAACAAATGATTACTCTCGTACTTAGAACATTGCCATTTTAAGTATCAATAACAGTCATAACGCTCTTTCGTGCTGCCAGAGTTCCATTTATTTTTAATGGGAAAAGAACAATTGGTTGCTAAATTAATTTTTATTACAAATCAATCATTGGTGTTGCATTGTATTTCAGCAAGTCAGCAAGGATGGTGATAAGATGCAAGAACTTTTTTTCCTTTTTTCCCCCAAATGTATCTGCATCTGTTATAAGCGCTCCTGCTGATGTACAGTGTTATGATGTTGGCTAGGAAGTAGCCTCAGTCAATTTTTAATTAAAATTTATTTTGGCACTTATCACTCTGTTCCTCTTGCAAATTATCAGCAGTTGCTGCTGCACATTGAACCAAACAGAGTTCTGTGCTCTACAGTGCAGATATCTCCATCAGGCGTTCACAATGCGTGCCTGTGTATTTTAAAACAAACCACATGTGTCCAATACTAGTCAATCCTGAGAAGAAAAAAATTGATGTTATAGCTTGAACGCACCTTGTACAAAGTCACTAGCTACCCACCCTTATCTTACGGCCTCGTGTTAGTCACTTTTTATACCGACTGCTATTTGACAGAGCCCTCTCACTCAAACACCAATTAACTACTCATATATCTGGAATATTATTTATTTCTCTTTCATACAATCTCCTTAATAAAATTACATAAATATATCATTAAACATTGCATGATAGTTTGTGCTTAGAGAGGATTTGATGTATGCTTTTATATTATTTCTGTCCCAAAATGAAAGAAATAATTTGAACTTCTAACAACATTTTTCATTGCTTAGTCAGCATCCAAATTGAATGAAATTTGCAGTGTCCATTTGTGCTGATGAAAGATGCACATCAGCATTTTAGTAGACATGGACACAACGGGTTTCTGTGATGTCACCTTCAAGCACTGTATAAAGAGGAACAGATAGCCCTGCGGATGTACTGGAATTACTATTTCATGAGCTTGTTTTGGGTAAGCAGCTTCAGTATACATGTTAGGAGATAGAGAGAATATTTAACACATTGTGGACAGCACCAGAGTCCAACTCGTGCAAAGCTAAAAAATTTGTAGCTGCTGTTCACAACCTGCCCTCTTGTCGGTAACCACGTAAAATGGAGGAGGAAGGATCTCTGCATTGTGCTGCTGCCGAATGTTCGGGCTCTGCATATTCTCGACATGGCTAATTTAGTTGAGAGAAATGTTTTGTGTGTCCTGGTAGAGACGAATTTTTATTATTTTTTTTTAATACAAAAATGATTTACTAAAGAATTTTCTGTAGCTGCAAATTTTAATATTAAAAAAAATATTTTTTTCCTTGGAATACATAAAAGGTTTCACTGTTTCAAATGAGACAGCAAACTCAATTACTGCATTTGTGATTAGAATGCTGTAATAATAAAAAAAAACTCGTTAAAAACAGCAGTCCAGCTGCCCCACCAAGGGTGACTTCCGGCAGTAGTGAATGTGTTACAGCATGTTTTTGAGTTCGAACGAGGAAGAATAGTTGACTCTAGGGATTGTTCAGAGAAATAGGTGATAGTGTCGGATGTAACTGAGAAACTGTGATGTGGTCCTGTATCTACTAGAAGCAGGAGGAAACATTGAAGTGACGGGACCGATTGCACCCTCGTTGTTGGTCCACTAAGTGATGAGCCATGCTGTGTGCATGGTAGTGATGGAACACACTGCTTCTGCTACATCACAAACCATGTCACAATGATCTTTAAACACAACAAGCAGTGTCTGTGTGTACCATTAGACAATGTTTGCAGCAGAGTGGATTGTCAGCAAGGCATGCATTGCTGCTTTTATGACTGAATCAATGCCACAGTGTTAGTGCCAGCAATGGTGCGATCAATGATTGACATGAACACTGATGGAACAGTCGTACATTCGATAATTAATAGAGTTTCTGCCTGTACCTCAATGTTGGTTGGCTTAGAGTCTGCAGAAATGTGGCGAGAGGCTGTTCAACTATTGCCTTATGCATTGCCATACTTGTCATGCACACATAACCTTTGGCAATATGTGGAAGCAGCATGGACTTCGGTACCCCAACAAGTAAAGAGCCTCCTTGATTAAATGCTGAGGCATTTGGTGTCAGTTGCTACCAATAGTGGTGGTGGTAACTCTAAATATTGACTTAATTATCTTCCTCACTTCACATGTGGAACTAAATTTTCAATTCTGATCTTCATACAATATATTCTCTCAAATAAACTAACCTGCGACATCTCTGATGCATCTGTGTTTGTCTGTTTGTTTGTTTGTTGTGTGTGTGTGTGTGTGTGTGTGTGTGTGTGTGTGTGTGTGTGTGTGTGTGTGTGGTGGCAAAATGTTTCAACTCTTATTGGTTAATTATTTACAGAATCTTACACATGAAGGAGAAATCTTCAGGGTTGGTCTAGAAAATATGGAAACGACCCTCTGCCGTTTGAGTGAACTTCAGTTGACCACTGTCTATGCAAATGGCTCTATATTGTTGCACGAGTTGGCGTCACAGACAAATGCTGAGATGGCATTCAACTCTATTCATGACCTACGTCTTCTTCATGGAGTGAACAGTGTACATGGTTATGTAGTAATGTTCCTCAATTTGAGCCGCTCAAGTCAGGTAAATATTATGTTAGTGTTGCTTTGTTTCTTAGAATTATCTCTTTTATGGTCTATTAAGCTATTCTTGACAATGTGATTTGGCTATTACTATTTGTAATTGTAGAAATATTTTGTGTACTTCTACTTTTTGCTGACAATAATACTGAGTATCATATTGTCAATAAGATAATATAAATTCCAAATATGAGAAGGTACTGTATGGATGGTTAAAAACAATAAATCAGTTTACTTTACTGTATTATGATTAGGGATGGGTTGAAACCAAATTTTACCCAATCTAATCCGAATACCAAATTTTAAATAAAAATTTGCCAAATTCAGAACCCGAATCAAATCTTCCGAATCTCCAACCCAAATAATGTGTCAACTCAAGTATATGTATTTAAAAAGAATTACTACTCTTTCATAGCCAGTGATGAAGATAAAGCCTTCTGGAATGGATCCCAAATGACAATATTACAGTAACATTTATGAAATGAAAATTTTGTTTAGATTTTTATTTTAAATCTTGACGAGAAATTTGAAAGAAACACTTTGAGATATATGTTGTTTAGATGCTCTAAAAGGTAATAAGAAACTTTCTTCACTTTACTACAAACTGTTTCATTTTGATGAAATAAAAAAAATGCATAATGAAGTCATAGAAAGGAAAGGATTAAGTTTTTCTTTTTTTCTTCAAACGCGAAGGGTCAAAAATAAAACCTGAAAAGATGAGTATATATTTTGGAAGTTAGAAAAATAGATTCTTAAAAAAATTGTATTTGTAAATGTTAAATAATTTTATAGTGACATATCAAAAATTCCATGAGTGACACATTGAAATCCACGCTAATTCAACCTGTGTGTACTTATTGCCATGAAGACATTTCAGAACTGTGAAAAGAACTTAACACACAAATTGCACATTCCGGAGAGTTAAGCAAGGTTGTTTTGTAGTTATATTCATTCTTTCAAACATTTAAGATCACGTAACTTGTCTGCACAGAATTTACATTCATAGAAGGTTTAAAAATCAGTACTAGAAGTCAGTTGCTGTGCTTCATTTCTAACTATACCGGTTCAGCATAAGAATAATACAAATGTAAACATTACCATGCTATATATATTCTCCAGCATTCGCCATTATCTTTCGGGTTTGTTAAATGGACAGAATTTAAATGTGGTAACACTTAACACGAAAGATTACATGGGCATAATTTTTTACATTTGTATTATTCTTATGCCGAAGAGTGTGGAAATTACAAATCACGATTCATAGAAACAATCCCTTGTCCTTAATAGAAAAACACACAAGCTGTAGCACGAAAGCAATGTTTGTGGTCAGGCATATTGATGCAACACAGCCTTGCCAGTCGGCTTAACATAAAAGATAAAACTTCAAATGTACAGCTATTGGAGGAACACTAAACACTTACTAAGGCCGGTATTACACTATCAAATTATTGGACGAAGAATTGGACGAAAAAATTGGATGAAATATTGGTCATATTTTTTGACAAAGAAATTGGATGAAACGCAAAAGGGGGTATTACACTATCATCCAATATTTTGTCAAATTTGCTTCAGAATGGCGGTGTTATGCTCAGCTGTTGTTTATACTACAGTTGCATTGTGTCTGCATTCAGAAGGGAACGAGGAAAAAAAGAAAAGGAAACGCACTTGGATGAAACCGTGGGTGTCAGAGCGAGATAAATAAAATTTGTTATGGGACCGCGAGGATTTTCCTTTTTTATGCCGTCGGCAGAACAGCCAGGCCGTTCACTGCTAATTATTTTGCCGCTCTTCATCCATCACAGTTTGCAATAGAGTAACAGAAAAGGCTGACTCAAACAGTGTAGACGAATAAAATTGTTAAGCTGATAAAGCAAGTTTCATTAAATAACGTTTTAAATGGAAAAATGTGAGCACTGACAAAGAGGATAATCTAAATTGTTTATGACGTTATTAACAATGTAAGGGGGGAAACATTGCTGATAAAGTACATAGGCTCTATTTATTTCCTTACAAAAATTGGCTGACGTATTTATATGTACATAGATTCGCTTGCAAACAGATGTCGATGTTTTGAAAGTTTTTTCATTTCCCAGAACTTAGCACACCACGTTACCAAAATCATATATTCTAAAATCTGCTTCGGCCGTATTAAGATTAAGGGGTATTACTTCTTCAATTCCGAAAGTATATAATGACATTTTTACATCACGGATTGTAACTCAAACTCACTTTTGCCGCAGGGTATTGGGGCTACGCGAATTGACGTGACGGACAGTGTGAATTGGCCTTGTCACCTGTTATACAACGCCCCATCTGATTTTTTAAAAAATTTTGTTGTTGCTAGAAAACGCTACACAAACATTCCACTACTAGCCATGTTTACGAATACGAACGTTATGTCCAAGTAATGTCATATATTTAACCTCCAAATAAAACAGCTGTAGTGGCAAGGAAGTTGTGTACTACTAACGCTCCAAGCGGTCACATTTCTCACTGCAGGAAACAGAAGACGAGCGATTTCTTTGATCAAATCTAGGCCGAGGCCTAGATTGGATGAAATATTGGACGATGTTCCCATCACACTACGTCCAATTTTTCTTTGTCCAATTCTTTGACAAATAATTTGATAGTGTAATACCGGCCTTAATAATAATGGAAATAACTTTGAAACAAAATGCGGAAATAGAGAACAATTTTATTAGACTTACAATACAAATTTTATGAAATGTTTATTGAAATTGTTTTATTTGCCTGTAGACAATTGTGACGTTGTATAAGGCATTGTCAGTAGATACATAATTATGCAAAAGTTAACATACATAAATGTCACACAATTAAAATTACGACATGATAGGTTTCAACATGGATTATGTAGACTACATTTATAATAGCAATTGCAAACCGATATGGTAATTCTACAACACTATCACTTGATTCCTTATTATTCAGTTCCTTCGTGCTTCAGACCATCTAGTACAATTTAGTGCATTCAATATTGATTATTTTGAAATGCCTGTTACCCAATCTGATTTGGAACCCACTTCCATGTATCATCATTCCATCGGCACAATTGTGTTTTTTACGCGGTCTGTTGGTGTCTGTCACTTTTCGAAAGGCAGTCGATGTAGGCTACATGTGTTAAAGCTTTACCTTAAACATTTTATTGAAATAGACATCAACTGGTTGCTGAATTGATGTCATTCTGCCTGGATGGTGCACAATTTGAACTTTTTTTTCCACATAACTTTCTTCTTGAAATCCTAGTGCTTCGTTACGGTTCACATACCCCAGCACTTTACAAAATTCGATGAAACAATATGTGAAATCATATTGAGGCAACTCGTGCAGGAATCCTAAAGCCTTATGTATTGTTGGTATTAATGTAAATAAATTAATTTTTGTTGCTACTAATATTTGAAAGGCTGCTACTTTTGAAGTTGAGCAATACGAAAGTTCTATTCTTTGTTGGATGGTGTATTAAAATTCAATAGTCAAAAATAAAAATAAAATTAGACTAGTCTTCATTCTTATTTTTATGAGTGCAAAACTTTTAGTGCCAGTGCTTTGCGTCTGCAAAACAAGCCTGTGTAGCACTGCTTATATTAGACGGGAAAAGTTACTTGTAGCGGCTCGTAGCACAATTTTTCAGAACTTCATTCACTTTGTACTTGATTTAAACCTCAGGCGGTTTTTTGGACCCAAAAATGCGGCTTAAATACGGGTACATACGTAGATTGTTTTCACAATAGCCACGCAACTGCGTAAGTTTCGTAGTGGTTTCACTTGAATAAATTCAAAGTGTGATTGTTTTGTTTTATGACATCAGCGGATCTATGGAAAATCAAGGAAATAACGCAAACCAGAGTGCACTGTTATGCAAAACAAACTACGACATTTGTAACTGTTGACCAGTACATGGTCATCACTAATGGTTAGGTATTTAGGGTTGCTTGCAGAGTGGTAGGGATGTTCACTGCAGAATTTCCTGTTTTATGTTGATTTTAGTGTTGGTGGTTTGACTGCTTTCAATTATTTTCTAGGTTCACTCTGCCCCACCTTATTAGTACTGGAATATCCATCAGTTACCACTCATGCTCTGATCATTGACATGTTGAAGATTCTGCTTCATTTTCCTACAATTTTTCAGTGTATTGACTCTTTGGGTATTACAGCATCATACACAAAAAGCCTCATGAAACTTCAAACAATATCTACTAGGTCATTCATATGTAATTTGAAAGGTAATTGTTCTATAACACTCACTTGGAACACACCAAAAGACCTCAATATTGACAATTACATCTTATGCTCTGTTTGATACAAATTCTTCAATCACACATTTGATTCTGTGTTCCATCGGTTCATATTTTGTTAATTAGGTGATAGTGCAGAACATATTTGAATGCCTTCCAGAAGTAAAGGAACATGGCGTACACCTTGGGAATATCTGCTGCTTTCTGGGACTCGTGTATGAATAGATCAAGCTTAGTTTCACAAAATTGTTGCTTTCAGATGCCAAATTAATTCTTATAGAGGAGATACCTGGTCTCCAGAAATATCATCACACATCAGCATAAACCTTGTTCCAATCTTTTACTACTGTCTGATGACAGTAGTCCGATAATTTTGTGCATCTGTTCAATGGGTCTCGTCGAGAACTTAAATGACCAGAATTCTTCCAATCATTAGGAGTGCTTCTCTAGAGACCTATGGTACATTGCTGCTAGAAATTGTGTACATTCTCTTCTGTTTAATCCAATTAGTATCCTGAAAGGTCCAGTGCTCTTTCCTCTGTTGAGAGATTTTAGTTGCTTTTGTATCCATTGATCACATATTTTAATATCTGCTGTTTTTGTTTGTTTGATGATTTTAGAGGAGAAAATCCAATACAATATTCCTCTGTGAAACATTAAGTTAAAAGTATGCCAGGTGTAAATGACTAATATTCCTTCCTTCCTTCCTTCCTTCCTTCCTTCTCTGGAAGTATGTTCTTTTGTGTGCTAATTTGAAATATTGTGTTCCAGAATGAACTCAGATCACTTGCTTTGGCACATTGGGGTTCTGTGAGAGGTCTTTATGTCTTATCACAGTTAAAAAGTCTGTATAAAGCACTTGTGTGGGAAAGCACTGTACTTCTGGCACTCTGTAGTGAAGAAGTTCCTCTTGACAAAGACTTTGCCAAAGAAGATTTACAAATGTTATTGCCCCAAGATAAGGTTGGTCAAATATACATTTTACCATAAAAATATGCTGCAAATAGAAGTCTTGAAACAGTAGTAGACTTTAACAGTAGAATACATCTAAATTTCATAACTAAATATTTTAAATACATATAAGAATACACTAACTTGGAACAGACCTTAATAATTTAGTTTTAATGAATAATGTAGCCTTTAAAAATACATTAATTGCCATTGTAGAATGTTTGATCAACTTTTTTTTTTGAAGTATTGCTGTTCTAAACCAGCTTCATAAATTACTTTGACACACTTCCTGGGTAGTGTGTGAATGTATGTACGTATAAACATTTTTCATAATCTAACTGAAACATACCAGAAATAAAAATGTGATTATTTGAACAATGGATGTGTGTGTGTGTGTGTGTGTGTGGGGGGGGGGGGGGGCGGGCTTAATTAGTTCGTAAGCCTACGGACTGATAACCAGAGTATTTAACTCCCATAGATTTACGAACATTTGATTTTGAATAGTAGTTGAGCCTGCTTTGTAATTTCCTTCATTGTCTTTACTGCAAAAATGTTGACAGGTAATTGGCTATATTTTTGTAATAGCTGTACTTTACTTAAAATTCACTTTCAGTTTCTTGGTGAGCGTTCATCTGGAAATGATAAAGGAATGACAACAGCAATGGAAGCCTTGAGTACAAATGATACAGAAGCAAGCCAAGAGAGTTGCAGTGAACAGAGGAACTGCCTCAAAGTTCCACCCAATATAATTGCAAAATACATAAAACCATTGCTACATGCCTCTTCAAGACTTGGAAGAGCCCTGGCAGAACTGTTCGGGATGTTAGTCAAGGTAGGTGAGTCTGTGTGTTGGGTGATTTAATAAAAAATATTGCTATGTGAAATTTATCCATTGAGTTTTAAGCATGTCAACAAATCTGCTTTGTTGTGGTGGTGGTGGTGTTCAGTCCAGAGACTGGTTTGATTCAGCTCTCCACCCTACTTTATCCTGTGAATGACTCTTCATGTCCTTACAACAAAGGCAATCCATATCCATTTGAATCTGCTTACTGTGGATCTTTCTTGGTCTCCCTTCGACATTTTTAGCAAATATACTTCCCTCCAATACTAAATTCAAAATTCCTTCGTGTCTAAGAATGTGTCCTAGCAATCGATCCCTTCTTTTAGTCAAGATATGTCAAAAACTCCTTTTCACCCTAATTCTGCTCAGTACCTCCTCATCGGTTAAGTGATTTACCCATCTAATCTTTACCATTCTACTGTAGTACCTCATTATAAAAGCTTGTATCATCTTTTTGTGTGAACTCCTTATTGTCCCGGTTTCACTCGCATACAATGCTACACTAAAGACAATGCTTCCTAATATTTAAATTAATTTTGGATGTCAACAAATTTCACTTTCTCAGAAATGCTTTTTGTCCCATAGGTATTCTGTATCTTATATTGTCTTTACTTCAGCCATCAAAAGTTATTTTTCTGTCTAAATAAAGAACTCACTGACTAATTTTATTGACTCACTTAATTTTCTTACACTACATTCCATTACCATTGATTTGAGGCTGAGCACATCTTAAGCTCTCTCACATGGACTAAACAATCTCACAGTGAAATGCACCACTCTGCATTGTACCTACCTTATATTTTCTCTTAATTTTACCTAATAAGAGTGCTGGGGGAGTGGGGTGGCTGGGGGTTAAAGCAAAACATGGTTCATCATGGACCGGAAAAGAATATTACAAAACTGTACAGCTAGAATTCTGAGGAATACAGACATCGTCCAGGAACCAAAGTCGACTAGGAAAAGTCGCACAAATAAAACACGTTTGAAGCCTTCTAGGGACTGACAACTTGGTCATTAAGAGCATTGCCATTGTTAATAGCAAGATGTTTTAAAAATTTGATGTTCTTCCCACAAATCTAATTTCCTCCCTTTAACCTCCTTGTGTAATATTATAGTGTCTTCTAAATGTCTCTGAATAAGATTGGCAATAAGAAAGTTCTCAGCAAAAGTCAAGTTATGTACACTGACATGGATTACATGAAATCCTACAAAAACATAAAATGGTGCAACAAATTGTTCTCATAAAGAAGGAACTAGTTAAAAATTTTCATCTTATAGATACTTTTAATGATCAGTTTGATGTTTTTAATAACGGCAATGATTAGCTATACAATCACAAATGTGAAATCTCGGATAGAAACGAAAAGAAACTAAGTTCAGAAGTAGGGCACTACTGTGTAAAAGTAGTTCAGATGCAGCAGGTGGCAGTATTAATAAATTTTTTTGACAAAGTGGTGAACGAAACTGACATGATTTTTACACATGATGACGTAATTTTACAAAAAGCGTTCAAATATAACCTGGCCTCGAAACACACTGATTCATCTGTTGTTAAAAATTCAGTTTGGATTCTGTGAAGTTCGACAAAGTCACACAGGTCAAAATTGCACATGAAAGCAATAATATTACAGAAAAAGAAATTGCAATCTGTCTAGGAAATGAACACCACACACTTGCTAGGCATCTCCATTGTAAATTTAAAGACACATTTGTTTCTTAACATAATTTTTCTGTTAAAAATACCATAGGTAAAGGGTAAAGGGTTTGTTTCTTTTGACATAGTCTCTACACTAACATACCTGCATATTTCACCCTGAAGATCATGGCAGAAAAGCTTTCACATGGCAAAAAAAATTAAAAAATCAATAGAAACACAGATCTCCGAATTGATTAGTTTATTACAGGTGACACTCAAATACATTTACTTTATATTTAAAGGCAAATTTTATGTACAATGTCATGGTATGGCTATGGGTAGTCACCTTCTTCGTATCACAGCGGACATATTTGTTAATTCACTGGAAAGTGCATTTTTCACTTTGAATTCAGTTTTGCACAACAAGATAAGATTTTATGCTCGTCATCTTGTTTGATGACAATGACCGTGAATTACTCTTGTTATTCACTGCATTTAACAGTCTTCACGAAACCATTAATTTCATAGAGAGATTCAAAGTGAACAAGTCAATTTTCTCAATCTAAAGTTGTCCATAGCAGACAACAGTATAACTTTGGATATCTTCCGTAAGCCAGCATACTCTAATGGGATTGTTCCCACTGATTCTGCACAATCGCATAAATTAACGTTTTTCCATTCTGCCATTAACCGCACCTCAACACCCCCTTGTCACCCTCTAACTTACAGAAGGAAATGAATACAATAAAATCCATTACATTGAATAATGGGTATGATCAACATAATGTGCAACAAATTTTTGATAATAAACCCACCGAACACTGTTCAACTTTACTTAATAACAAATCACACCTCGGTAATGCTGACAGTGAAAAGTTAATTTCTATTCAGTTTTTTGGAAATTTATCCTACAGAGTAATTTTTTCCATCAACAACGATTAAAGAAAAAAATTTGGTCTATACACTCAAAAACGTTGTGGACCCATTCTCTAATTCTTGAGATTACCAGCTAATTGGCAGTAACTACCCTAGTTACTATATAGGACAAGCAGGTAGGATGATTAAAGTACGGTAAAAAGAACACTTGTTAAGGAAGAAAGGTGTTGATATACAATGGGGGACAAAAAGATTACCCAGCCCAAATAATCTGAAGTCCAAGAACAGAGCACTGTGCATGCCCTTGTTCTGGAGTGCGAGAGTTGTCAACTCTAGCGGTCTTTGGAGCTTCAGCATGGTGTCTACATAATCAAATAGAAGCAATATAATAGTTACGATACAGTATATATCGAGACTCGTAGCAGCTTAACTGACATCATTTATTTTGCAAAACATTATTTGAGCATGTAGAAGCAGTTGAGGTACAACAAACTGCTTCTTACATACATTTAATTGGCTGAATGGATAGACTGACAGTTCACAAACACAAGGGGGGGGGGGCCTCTTTCCCATTCCTAAAGATTTTGCATGTCGTGTACTAATCTAAGGTGCATTAAACAATGTTTCTGTATTTTTTCTCTCTCTGCTCCAAATCTTTGTTATCTGTATTTTTGTTCTGTAAGTACTTGCTGGTAGCTACCTCCACGTATGTAGCATTCATATCTTTCCTCTCTTGGTAAACAAGATTATTTTCTGAACTTTAACATTTCTTGTAACATCTTTAATCATTCATATTTTCACAGCCTTTTGATCACAGATGATGATCTCCATCTGATTGCAGAAGTTATGGTCCATTCCTTAGTAGATGGTCCAAGATGTTACCCTCAAACATCTGTTCTCTTTCTCTTTGTGCTTGAAGTAAATTTCAGAGAAGACTATCTGAATGATTTTGCACCAATTAATGTGTATTGTCACAATGCAAACTGCAGGTGGTCCTGAATTCAAAAGCTGGTCAGTAATAAAGCACAACACTTTACAATTACAACATGTTAGTTCCTAACACAAGCGTACACTCAGTACAGACTGACTCCTGCTAGGAGTCTCCACTGTTTATACACAGAAAGAATTTTCTGGAACTTAAAAGTACATCAAACATAAGAAACATGTAAAACATTCTAGAAATAGTAAATACAAAGAAATAATTTTTTTTCTGCCCGTGATGGTATTTGAACTGGGGACAGCGAGCACAGCGATCTGCGATGCTAACGACTGCACAATGCATGTTGTCGGAAGACACGCGGCATTGCTCCCCTTCCTGAAAGAACAGCAACTTGCTGTTAGGTTCCCTTCGCAGCCAGCTGCAGGGTCCTTGATCTTGTCATGGGTCCTCTGTATGGCAGTTCCAGAGAATCGTTCCCTTCTGCCTGCACGCCTTCCTTGCGGTGACGATGACTGGCGCCAGACCCTCCTGTCGTGGCTTTAACATCACCACAAATGTCTTAAGAGTTCTTGAACAAGAGGCGTTTCTGTCTATTTGATCTTTGGGATTGTTGTAGGGCTCAATGGCACAATGTACCTTCTTTTTTTGTCGTTTTGAGGACGGCTCATAATCCTCGACTTCGTATGTGACATCTGACAGGCGGTGTATGACACAATACTTTGGTCCATATAATTTCAGTAACTTTTCAGATAGTCCAACTTTCCGTACAGGGGTAAAAATCCGTACCAGATCTCCTGGGCTGTACACAAAAGGTCGTTGCTTGTCGTTACACCACTGGCGGTCCTTCTCCTGGGTGTCCAGTGTCCGTATGTGAGCCAGCTGTCTTGCTTCTTCGACACTGATGATAAGCTGTTTCACATAGTCATCCTGAGTGTCGTTCGGCTGGAACGGAAATGATATATCCATTGTCGTCTCAGCCTCACAACCATGGAGCAAGAACAATGGTGTGAAGCCTGTAGTGTCTTGCCTTGCTGTATTCAAAGCAAATGTCATGTCAGGCAGTATTGTATCCCAATCCTTCTGCTCAACAGCGACGTACATTGACAGAATATCTGCAAATGTCTTGTTAAAATGTTCTGTAAGACCATTTGTCTGAGGATTGTTGGATAATGTTGCAACATGACATTACCTCTGATACTTATTTTGACATGAATACTTTCCCTCAATCAGTTATCATCACACGTGGTGAATCATGCTTCAAAATGATGTCTTCTACTAGGAATTTAGCGTTCTCTGGGGCTTTCACAGTCGGCACAAGTTTGGTGACAGCCTAGCAGGTGAGGTAGTCAGTGCAGACTGTTATCCATCGGTTACCAGCTGTCGACTTAGGAACCCTACCTAAAAGGTTGATTCTGATCCAGTGCCATGGAGCTATTACAGGTGGGATTGGTACCAGATGACCTGGAGGTAATTGCGGCACCTGCTTCAATCACTGGCACTCCTTACACAGTGACTCACATAGTGCTTGACATATAGGTAATGCTGGATGTTCCCTCTGTTCAGCTGTAATGTCACCTAACTCACTGAGGACAGAAATTTCATCCATGCTCCTGTGTTCGGCTAATGCATACTCCAAAAGGCAGTCAGAATTCTCATATTTGTGCCAGTTTTTGAATACCACTGCACTGTTGGAGTCTTAGTGCCCATCTTGACAGTCGACATGATGGATCCTTCAAATTGGCCTGCCAACATAAAGGATGGTGCTCTGTCATGATGGTGAATGGTTTGTTGTTGTGGTCTTCAGTCCGGAGACTGGTTTGATGCAGCTCTCCACAGTACAGTAGAGCTGCATGTCCTCAGGAAAAGTAACGGCTGTAGTTTCTCCTTGCTTTCAGCTGTTCCAAAAGCCACTTTTGCTGATGTTACAAGGCCAGCTCAGTCAATCATCCAGACTGTTGCCCCTGTAACTACTGAAAAGGCTGCTGTCCCTCTTCAGAAACCACATTTGCCTGGCCTCTTCACAGATAACCCTCTGCTGTGGTTGCACCTATGGTACAGCTATCTGTATCGTTGTGGCATGCAAGCCACACCACCTTGACAATGTCTATGGTGAATGGTTTATCGAATAGATATGGCTGGAACTTGTTTATAGGCCAGATAATGGCGAGACACTCCTTCTCGGTTGTAGTTCATCTCGGACTTTGACAGAACTCTTGATGCATAGGCTATCACTTTTTCAGCACCTTCCTGAATTTGTACAAGCACTGCACCAATCCCATAACCACTAGCATCTGTGTGAATTCCAATTTCTGCATTCTCGTCGTACAAGGCTAGAACTGGTGTGGAAGTAAGTCTCCTTAAGTGCCCAAAAAGCTCTCTTTCGTCTCATCCCAGTAAAACTAGGCGTCTTCCTGCAGAAGTTCTTGCAATGGTTGTACCTTGTTACAAAAACATTCTATGAAATGACAGTAGTATGAGCACACCCCGAGGAAACTTCTCACATCACAGATGTGCTGAGGAGTTGGAAATTCAGTGACTGCCATTACTTTATCTAGTTCAGAACGCAATCCATCTCCGTTTACTAGGTGCCCCCAGGATTTTTATTTCTTTGTCAGTGAAGAGGCACTTCGTTGGGTTGAGGCAGAGTCCTGCTGTCTGAACACACTTCAACACAGTTGACAGGCGGCTTAGATGTTCCACAAATGTCCTTGACAAAACTAGGTCATCTAAATAGCAAAGACATGTCGTCCATTTAAGGTGTTGAAGCAGGTTGTCCATCATGCGTTCAAATGTGGCTGGGGCATTACATAGTCCAAACGGCATGACTTTGAATTCACAGAGGCTCTCAGGTGTAATAAAAACAGTCTTCTCCCTGTCAGCTTTGTCAACCTTGATTTGCCAGTAATCTGGATTTGGTTGTGGTCACGTCGATGGGTTGAGAAATATGTAGCTCCTTTCAGACAGTCTAATGTGTCGTCAATGTGCAGTTATGGGTAAACATCTTTTTTTTTTGTGATTTCATTCAGCCACCAATAGTCAACACAGAAGTGCCAAGTGCCGTCCTTCTTCTTCTTCTTCTTCTTCTTCTTCTTCTTCACGAGGACCACTGGGGACGACCAGGGTCTTTCTGAAGGTTGATGTCATCATGCAACATCTTCTCCACTTCTTCCCGGATTATTCGTCTTCCAGCTGGTGACACTCTGAATGCTGGCTAATTGGTGGATGATCCCCAGTATTGATACGGTGTTTTATTGTGGGCTGTTTCATCTGGCTCTTCTCCTGCCTGGCCTGTAATACACCTGAAAATTGGTGTAGTATGGCTAACACCTGTTGACGTTGTTCCTGCGCAAGAGCAGATCGTATATGCAATGCCATAGTAGTTTCCTCTAGTGTCTTGTTGACAGTAACAGCAGAGCATGAGACTTCGTCGATGACATTGAGCTCACCATCCTGGACTGGTTCAGGTGTCCTGATAAATATTTCCTTAGGAATGAGTTGCGATTGCTCGTGAAAATTAGTGAGCCAAACTTCTCCTCGACCACCTGTAATGCTTATGATAGCTGCTGGTGTGCAGATTTCCTTTGTTATACTGATTAGCTTTTTGTGATCGACAAGCACTTCACAGTTCAGCTGGTCATCCTGGCAATCTTCTCATTGTTAACGGCGGGATCGACAGTAAACAACCTCATACTACTTTCATTCAACCACCCTCTGTTGCATCTCTTCAGTATTCTGGCACCATTGGATAAATTCTTGTCGTTGAAACATCTTTTAACAGAAGAGCTTGATACATATCTTCCCCAATGCCTTCATCAGGTGTGAAACTTCATCGTCCTCTGCCATACTGTGTTAACTACACGACATAGTGCCAAAACATTCTGTGTATACGACTGTGTTGACTCACCATGTCACTGGGCCCTGTTCTTCAGTTGCTCTTCTAATAAAGAGATTTGTCACTGATGGTCTCCAAACGTCTTTTTATTTTATTATGGTTTTCTGTTCCATAGGAACCAATTGACGAGTGAGACTCCATGGTCATGGAACAAGTCAATACATGAATTTTACACAAGAATGGTAATAGAAAATTTTTAAGTAGTCCTATGCACACGATAATCTAAAGACAAAGTGAAAAGACTTAATAAAGAAAAAAAAATGAATTAACTTAATTGTTTAACTTTTCTAAGAGTTCCTCCTGTCTGGAATTTATCCCAGCTATTGAGTTTGTCCTCGTTATTTTCAAACTGCTGCTGGGCCGTTCCGTCCAGGTAGGAATAAACGTTTGCCAAGCACATAATGTGATCCCACCTGTTGTACTTGGTGACTCGGTCGAATCCTTTCAGCCATATATTTGGTTCCTGTCCAGCATCTCCTGAGAACATCGATGGGTACTGATGTGCAGCTGGCTTACCGCTATTTTGGTATCCATGGTTCTTTTGATGACACGGATCTTCGGATGGAGGTAGTCAGTATACTCTTTATATTCCGGTTCCTGTTCATGTAGGTGACGGCTCTTACGCTGCTTAATTGGAGCCACAATGGTACAGATGTATTGCAGGATACCCGGCATCTCCACTAGAAAGTGTCACATTGCAAATGTAGGTGGTCTGGAATTCGAAGGCTGATCGATAATAGAGCACAACGTTTTACACTTTGAACACGTTTATTGCTAACACAAGTGTACACTCAGTACAGACTGACTCCTGCTTGGAGTACTCCATTATTTGTACATAGAAAGAATTTTCTTGAACTTAAAAGTACATCAAATATAAGAAACATGTAGAATATTCTAGAATTAGTAAATACTAAGAAATAAATTTTTTTCTGCCTGTGACGGGATTTGAACTGGGGACTGCAATCACAGCGATCTGCGACACTAATCACTGTACTATGCATGCTGTCCGATGTCTCGTGGCAGTATGATGCAAGTTATACACCTTTGAATAAAATGTTTAGAGAACTAAAAGCAGTCCGCAAGTTTGACACACTCAACCACTAAAACGTCTAACCCAAGTGATGTATAAAAACATAAGATTACAATGTTCAACAAAACATTTGTGTCACTTAACCCATATTATCTCACATTTGGACTCTATATTACTATGTCTTCTCAAATTATTTATGATGGTAAATGTACTGTCAAATTTTGAATGGCTTATCCTTGTACTACATACCTGAATATAGAATGTTATTGCTATTAACTTAAGGTTTCAAACTCATTTTTATTCCTTATACTATCTGGATATTCGTAACTTTTATAATCTACACGTGTTAATATTGTGTAATTGTCCTCAATCAAAAATCTGCTTCTCCTCTTAAGATAAAAGCAAATGCTGTTGCTGTATCTACATTTCAGACTGCAGCAAATATTAAAAAAGTTTTTCTTTTAATAGGGCAACATATTTTTTCAGTTACAGTATAATATAAACATGTTCTGCATTGACATGCATTACTTTTCTTGTATTCTGTTGTGTTGCCACATTTTTTAAAATTACAATATCAATCACTAGTTTGTGGTGCTTACTGGAAAATTGACGTGGGTTTTAAGCATTGTTGAGATTATCACAATTGGTCACTTTCTTTTCTTAGGCTCTCTACAATTATTATGAAATGTCTGACTAAATGTTCTTAGATGTTACCAATATGGCCTTCTAAAGATATGACAATAGCTTTGCAGTTGCAAGACTCTTATTTAAAAAAAATAGTAAAAATAATATAAACAGTTTTTTCTCTAATATTAATGTATTGCAAAACAGCATATAAATGTGGATTTAAATCTAAGCTATGCTATAGAAAAATATTTGTAATTGCTACAGTGATTTGTGATCACAATTTTCAGTTAAGTGTTGGAACACCTCTGAAACGACGCCAAAGGTACACAGTTTTGTCAAGGGTTTTGACACCTGCAGCTAAAGATATTTCTGAAAGTTTGGCAATGCTGCTTGTCGATTGCTTAAGCTGGACGTCATTACCTAAAGTTTGTGTGCCCCAATTCAAGTAAGTATCATTGTTTTTCTGAAGAAAGAATTGCTACTGCTAGTTTCAAAGAGAGTGGAAGATTCACAATATTGACTTTTTTATTACACTTTAAAAGACTGAGACCCAGATTTGTATGTTTCAGGAACTTTGTTCATATGTAGCTATAAAAGAAAGATGTGCGAGGCCATTCCCTGTCGGGAGTTTGAATCCTCCCTCGGGAATGGCTGTTTGTGTTGTCTTTATTATAAGGTAGTTTTATAAATAGTTTTTAAATTTAGGGACCCATGACCCTGCAGCTTAGTCCCATAAGCTTAACAAACATTTCAACATTTAAGATCTAAAAGTAAAGTTTTTCACTTTTTTACTACAGTGGTTATTAGTACTTGTAATTATTGTATCAGTATTGGACACTGTTGTCACCACTTGTTTTGAAGTTGCTACATATTCCACATAATACTGTGTCCTATCCTAATTGTGCACCTTGTTTAACATACTTTTTGTGTACAACATAGTCCTCTTATGTTTCAGACTAACATACTTAATATGTTCAGTTGGTTTTACTTCACCACTTCTATTTGATGAAAAGAAAAATCCATACTACTTGATGTTGTACCAGTTCTTAAGATATGGTGGGCACACTGCATATTTTGAGTAAGTACAAAGTATTTTACAATGAAGTTCAGTATTATCATAAGTAGAAAAAAATTCATGTTCTTTAGTATGTAGATTATATCGTAATTGATAGGTAAAGATCATTAGGTGATAAATGTAAAAACTTTGTATTACAAAGTTTCTTTTGTAATTTTTTAGGATATAATGGATAAACATTAAATTCTGTTAAGACGATAATTCTTAGTGTTTCAACTGTAAAATATTTGTTATTGGCCAATGAAAAAGAGATTTCTGATCCATTCCACAACTTTGTCTTGGAGCATAGAACTATAAATGAACTTCACTTTTGACGAAGTTAAATTGTTAACACCACAAAGTTCATAGTCTGATCAGTGACGTGACATGTTTAAATTACAATACTACAGTGGATCTTCTCAGCCATATTTATTCTTTACATTTTGTCAAATTTAAGAACATCATTTACCAAAGTATCCAACATAATTCAATTACTGTGAAATGTATTCTTTTAATGAAGGAGTCAGAAGACAAGTCATGTAGCCACCTGGTTTGTGAGTAAAAAATAAATAAAAATGAAATAATGAACATTGAAACTGACTTAGAAATTTTGGATAGTACAAATAGGTAATTTACCAATAGTTACACTGTGCATTGAGTAGTAAGAATGACTATAGATTTTGCTCTGCTTCTCAAATATTATGGCACTGTCCTTTAAAATCAAACGTATTTGATGAGCCTATTCTAAGCAGCAGAACAGTTGCTTTAAAGGCATCCATTTATTTCAAGAATGTAGTTCAGTGTGTGTGCGTGTGTGTGTAGAATTGCTTCGTTTCATTAATGGATGTGGCATTAAAATTCTAAAAAACTTCAAAAAGATCAGAAATATAAATTAAAAGAAAGAAGACCAAGTTTCAGTGTTTTTTGATTGCTTGAATCTTGTGTGTTGTGCTCATTCCTAGTTTACTAGCTTTAGTTTACACCATCTGATGGTATAAGAATTCAATTATTTATTTAAATGCTAGCTAGGACTCAAATCATTTGTTGATAATATATGAAAGTTACCAATAGAGATTCATTGTTTTTGTAACATTTGTGGTAGCTTAAAATGAACTTTCGGTGTGTTATGTTTTTAAGCTGACTTAATAGTTATTCCCTGAAAGTTCTTTCCTTAAGTAGCCAGCAGTTCTGTCAAGAGATACAGCCTGGAATTTATAACTCCTTTTAATTTTCAATGGGTTAACAAACAATAAATTGCATGTGATTCTTCAGTTTCTCCCGGCGTATTTGATAATCAAAATATCCATGGGTGTACTGCCAGTCTATAGTGTCCAACGGGCACAATATTTCGGCGATCATACATGTCGCCATCATCAGGTGAACTGACGGACTGAGCTCCTGGAAACGCACCGGCACGGAGATCCGCACGCTACGGCACGGAGATCCGCACGCTACGGCTGCTCGAAGGGAACTGGGTTCTAGCCCAGTAGCGGGCGATTTAAATACCCTCGGCCCGCGGAGCGACCCCTCCGGTGATAGGTTTCAGAGTACAAACCTTATGGCGACTTTTAGGTTCCATGTTCTCATGTCATTAGATTATCATTTGATCGGTATCGTCGGCAGACAACATTAATTTACTAACCATTGCAATGTTCAATACAATTCGTGAATTTAATTTATTTCTTATGTTACAGTCAAAACGCGAAAGTTCGAAGAGGTCTACCGAACATCTGTTAGACTCCGTTTCATGGCTGCTTCTATTCAGAACGACAACTATCCTTTCCCTCCAGCAGGTGCTCTCTGCCTTCTCTGTTTCCAAATGCGCACGCCTTCGCTCGCTCGTCGTGCCGCATTTACCAAAATGACCATGGCTGCCGCTGCCGCATTATACCTCTTATCGACTTCAGAAATTTAATGAAATAAATTACCCTTAAAGTCCGTGGTGACTAAATGCTACTGATAGCATTACTCGTGAAGCAGTAACACTTTGTCTCAGTGTTACTATGATGACTGACATAGTTCCAAAAGAAATTCGAATTTCTTTTGGAACTATCTTTAATGTGGTAGCAATTTTAGAGTGGACAAAATTTACTTGATACGTTTGTCTATTCTGAAATCACGTTTATATGCATTTTTCATTTAAATGATTATTTTACACTTTACAAACT
This sequence comes from Locusta migratoria, assembly GCA_026315105.1. Taxonomy (NCBI): domain Eukaryota; kingdom Metazoa; phylum Arthropoda; class Insecta; order Orthoptera; family Acrididae; genus Locusta; species Locusta migratoria. The sequence goes on from CM048755.1 coordinate 272,639,894, forward strand.
TTGTATGTGTGAAATTTTTCATTAAATTTCATACATTTTTATGAGAATACAACAGAGACAACCAATAAACTTGATTTTTTTCTATTTGACCTGACCCCTCTTACGTATCAGTCATAGAAAGATCGCGAAGGTGAAAGATAGTGCCATATGAACTCGCACTAAGTCATACCAGAAATAGTTTTATCGGTGAACCATTCACGACTGGAAGAGAAAAAGGAGGAAACAGCAGTTGTATAAAAAGTGCCCTCCACCACATACCAATTAAGAAATGCCATTAATGTAGCAGTGTCATTTGCTTCTAAGTTAAGTTGAAAGTTTAAGGTCTCTTGTTCAGTGGGAAGTTGGTTTGAAATGAACTGCATAATTTGTACCAACTCACGGAAACATAAACAAAGTAATCTCTATTGTACACGAGACACAAAAGAAAGAAAGAAAGAAGGAAGGTTATAATTTTAAGGTTCCCTCAACGAGGGGTAATTAGAGCGAAGCAGAAGCTCAGATTGTTATGATAAGGATGTGGAAGGAAATCGGCCGTACCGTTCCGGCATTTGCCTATACATGATTTAGCAAAATCATGGAAAACTTAAATCCAAATTGCTGTAGACCAGTTCAAAGCGCTGTGTAGCCGAATATGAATCCAGTGTGTTACCACTGCAACAACTCGCTCTGTAGCAAAACTGAATGCAAGTAAATATTGCATTGTCACATGGTCATGAGTTACGTTAATTAAGTTTCTGGCCAATCGTTAGTATAAAATAAATTGTAAAATTTGTAAGAAACACAATAGACAATAAAGCAACTTAATGAATATGTGTTACAACGATTAAAATTGACCGATGAATTGTTTAAATCAGTATTATGGAAAGCAATTGCACTGTTGCTTCTTAAAAGATATTTAATAAAATTATCGATGTATCTCTTATTTATTGATTTAGAACAGATTCCGTAGAATATGCAGGGTTGTAATTTTACCACTGTTACAAAAATTAAATGGATTGAGTACAAAATTTGTAAATAAATCTGATCCAAATTATCATTATCAATGTAATTAATAAATGAGTAAGCCATGAATGTCCTCTGCCTACATATTGGTTTCAAATGAAGGGTGTTACAAGAAGTGAGGAAGTTTTACGGTTGAAACAAGACAAAAATGACCGTTATACATTAGCTCTAACATGCTTACGTTAATGGATATGAGAACTTGTTGATCTTTAATACTGTGAAACACACTGAACAAACAAATGTAACGCTAATAAAAAATACAAACTCAAAACTCAACTTCAAATAAAACTATTGGTACTAACAATAACAAAGCACAGCAGTTCATCCACCTCACGAGGAGTATTATAGGGAAAATTAAGGAGACAAACAGCAAGAGCAAACTATTTATGGTTGCGAACAATATTCGTACAAGTAAATATACCAATGGTAAATATACTACTGGTAAATATACGACCACCTCCTTCGAAATGAATGATGGGTGGACATTTTTTCTTTCAACGTGAGATCTGGGACTGGCAGAGACAAAGTACGATCCATCTAGAGACAATGGAAAATGTAATGCTGCTTGCAGAGAAAAAGATATCTCATTATTTTGTGAGAAGTAAAGACAAAAATAAGCATGAAAAAATATAAATACAGGAGAAAAATAAAATTAATAGGCAGGTTTCTTAGATATGACTTCTTTCTTCAACATGTAATTACATCTCTTCTCCACAGAGGACTGGCTACCCGACAGAGAACCGTCCACTTCTCAGCCTTTCGTGGAGATATTTCAGATGGAAGCATTCTGCCCATGGATGAAAGACCTAAAGTAACCAAAGGGTTTCGTTCCTAGGACAATTTGCAGTAACTTTTCATGAAATATTTTTAAAGCAGCTTTTGTCAAAAAGTAACAACGTAATTGTCTTTTTTTTTTGGGGGGGGGGGGGGATTGAAACTGAAATCGTGATGGAAGTTCACATATCTCTGTCTTTGACCTGCCATATGTTGCAAGCTCAATATCAGTATTTTTAACTTCTCTAGTCATTTGCTGAAATAATATCATTATGGTGTTAAACTTAAAAAACTATGAACACTGGTTTTGGCCTCATTGGACGAATTAAATATCTGCATCCTACGTGTGACGATGGAAACTATCAGGAGATAGCGCCGCGTATTAACCAAAATCCGTTACTCCCCTCTAAAAGCCCATATGAGACGAGCGCGATTTCGCGTCATGTATCGCTACACAGGTCTTCCTAGTACAGCTAAGGACTGGCAACATCGTTGCTAATATTTGGCAACACTGTGACAGTGCAGTTACTTCCACAAGTGATAGTGAATTTATTGATAATGCTCCATGCCCATGTGATATGAGAGACAGAAATTAAACTTTTGCCCGCAAGGAACGTGACTTTCACGTATCTTTTGTGATGCGTTAGAGGCTCAGCATTGAATATGTGAGAGATAGGGCACAAGGCGCCAGTGTGTGGTTGGCTGTGTGGTTCTGCTTGTGTCTTGTAATGCCACTGTGGGGTGAGTCGCCAGTTCTAATCCTGGTTGGAGACAGTGCGTTTGGGGATGGTATTTCATTTTACTTTTTCACTTTATACTCTGCAGATTGCTAGAAGAAACTCTTTAATGGAATCAGAAGAAAAGCTTTATACAAGAAGTCTTTCAGAAAGGTCCACTCCAAATTATGTAAATGGTATTAGATGTCTTCTTTGCTTCACCATACAAATGCCTTTGAAAGAATTCGAATTGACCTCCATCGATACGAATTTTTACTGTTTCCTGAGGACCCACTTGCTAGGGGATGCTTACGGAGGAAGTGAACATAATGATTAATATAGTTCCTTCATGCAAAATATCTGCTGCAGAAATGAGACATGAAGACACGAACCTTGCAGTGAGCCTGTGTTGCTTTAGAACGTGCGCTGAAACATATTCACGTAATTTAGCTCATACATTTACCACAAGGAATCAATCAATGACACTAAACATTATAGTGCAGTTACGCACTGTCTTGATAAAAACATATGAACTGGTGACAAACACAAATTACATGAAGGGCTTTTCTGTAAGGAAAAGGATAAAGATTTAAACCATAAATAAGTCTTAACCATCGTAGAATGCCATTTGATTGGATCAATGACTATGACATTTTTTTTGCATCTGTAATGTATTATGTATTAGTGTAATAATACGCTCATCATTCAAAATGGGCGGTCTGCTCTGTTGATATCACAACCTTTTTTGTTGATCCCCACTCAGCAACACTACAGCATTTTACATATTGCATATAGCATAAAATCAAGTAATTCTTTTTCCACATCCAGCTTTGGCCTCTAAATGCACATAAACTTCTGCAAGTATTTAAAATTCATCTTCACTTGCACACCACCAACAAATATTTTTTTTGTCAACATCGAATCTCTGTCCAGCTAGCTACTTCCCATGTTTTTTAGTGTAGACAATCACTTGGTGTTTAAATTTTGCTGTGTATATGGTTCTCTCCTTTCCCTTTCTTTGAACTAAACGATCAACTATTCTCTTTCACTCAACTCACAAACCAAATGATAAACTTTTTCTCACGCTAAACTTATGTCATCACGTTTTCCAATAAACTAAACAGATCCCTGTATTTCCATGATGTGTCTAAAAAATGTAGACGGCCTGCCACCTAGTGGCAGAACAAGTGATGCTACGATACTCCAGTAGATGGCCCTTTCATCAAGGGGGAAAAAAGTGGCGGCCTCCCACCTAGCAACAGGTTGAGTCAAAGTGTGGTTTTAGCGGACGATTTATCTACTGTGGAGAGAAAAAAATCTGTTCTATAACTGACCTCTGTCATAAATTTAATTACTGTAGCATACATTCAAGATTTTAAATTTTAAAGCATTGTAATTATGCATCAAAAAAAGATTTTTAGTGTCGGCTCTTAAAATAAATTCCAGGGTACCAACCTCACACCCACCCCATTCCCCCACCCTTTTTCCCCCCCTATTCTCTTGTCCTCAATTATGGACCACTTCTTTCTGAACTTCCTGTCTCTGCAGAAAGGAGAAATGCAAAACATGTATAGTGATCAAATACAGCATAAATTTCAGTTTAGGTACAATCGGTTAAAAATAAAGTTTCAACTATTATCTTCAAAATTGTTTGCACTATAAGAAACACAAGAATCACAAGAATCTATTCTTGTTTTTTTTTTTAATTTATATTATTGGTTGTGAATTGTTCCGATCATCGTGGGTATGCAACATAAAAATCTGATTTCTCTACTTTACTTTCAAAATTCTGCAGGTCATTCAGGAAAGCTCTTACAGATAATGACAACTTGCCCCTCAAGACTGCATTTGAAGATCCCTTGTTACCAGAAGGAACTGGTGAATTCCTTGATGCGTGGCTTCTGCTTCTGGAAAAGATGGTGAATACAAAGTGTATTCTTGACTCCCCATACTCCCACATTTATAAAGGGCCTGCAGATGAGGGATTTGATCCAGCCAAATTTCTGTTTGAAGTTCAAAAGGTAAGTGGGAACAAATCAGAAAAAAATTCTGTAGTGATAAGTGCTTGCATCAAAGTAAACAGGCAAAATGTACAATGGGAGGCAAAAAGATTGCCCGGTCCGAATAATTTATTGTCCAGGAACAGAGCATTGTGCATGCCAAAGTTCAGAAGTGCCAGTGTTCCCAACTCTAGCAGTGTTAGAAACTTCATCTTGTTCATATCACCAAATAGAATCAATATAATAGCATACAATATATGTCAAGATTCATTGCATGATAATCGTTCATATCATTCCTTTAAAAATCATTATTAGAGTATGTCAATGTTGATAGAATTACTAAGACAATGAGTATTTCACATCTGCTTTAATAGTACAGTGTATAGACTGTTTACAAATGTTGAAGGATGCCTTTTCAAATATGACTGGGCAGATTATTATTATTGATTTAGATCTATGTAGGTCATATTTAAAACCTTCATTGCCTACAAATTGTACAGTTCTATGCTGTCTTTAGTTCCACATTGTTTCTAATGATTCCATTTTGTAATAGGCGTACCTTTAAACAAACATAACAGTGCTCGTTGTAAAAATATTGATAACGGATTTATTTGTTATTACTTTGACTGCCAACAGGTGTCTTTTAAAGTTTTCAGCTAAAAGGTATTTATCAGCTTATAGGCAAATCTGGTGTTTTGTAATTTTGACTGAAATAGTTACTATTATAGACAAATTAAATGTCTGTTAAATATGGCATTTTTTCTGCCAAGTTCATCTTTCTTCTGCCAAATTCAATTTTTCAACGTAGTCAGTTATTTTTGCTATATTCAGTGCAATTTTTCTCCAAATGCCATGTTTTTTTTCAATAATTAATAATAAATTAAAAACTAGTAACATTCATTTCTAAAATTTCCCATGCTGTGGAATATTAAGTATCACAGAAGCTAGGAAATGCGATCAGTGATATTTAAGAACAATCTAGAGTCAGAAACAAGCAACAGACACATGGCATAAGAATTGGTACAGCTGTTGTTGAGACATCAGTGCACACATTACCTTATAGTGTGGCCTATCAGATGATGTGTATGTACATGCAGTGTGCAAGACTCCTTATCTCGTGATATGGTAGTTCCTTGCTGTTGCCTTTGGACATCAGTTGTGTTTTAAATTGGATCACATCAACAGCATGGAAATACTTTACAAAGTGCAGTAGCAGTGAGGCACAATGCTCCATTTGCCTAAAAAGGCTGAAAACGGATGGAGGTACAAGAAACTAGTGGTATCATTTAAGGATAAAGCAGCCACAATGTTCGTTGAAAGAGAAGTTAGATGTGATTCATTTTCCTATGATATTGTTGATTTACTATAAGAAATATTCAGATAAAGGATATTATGGTAACAGTAATAAATGAGAAACTTAAGAATGTATTCATACTTAATAATAAAATAAGAAAAAAACTAGTAAAAACAATAAAGATAGCAAAAATCTCATTTATTAAAATGAGCAGTTTTGGCGCATTTAATTGGTCATTTTATGATCAAGAGCAGCAATTGGTTGGAAATAGTGCTCTTAATCTGATGTTGGCTGACTAAATGTGCCAAAAGCAGCCATTTTAAAAAATGAGTTACCTTGTGATCTTGATTGTTTCTGCTGTTGGATCATCAAGAACAGTGTGTTGTTACCTCCCTCTCTAATCGGGGGGGGGGGGGGGGGGGTGGTAGTGATCTGTTACCTGCATGTGGATAATATACATGAATCTGTTTGTGGCCCTTGAAAACAACCAACTGAAAAAAAAAAAAAAAAAAAAACAGTATTTGCCGAGTTTCAGAATCAATAGGTGAAAACTAGCTTTTTGTAGTATTCAACCTCACATTACTTTATGATAAAAGCAAAGGACAGTAGACAAAATTAATTCTGTTTCAGTTCCCTGTTTTACTAGATATTTTGGTTCTACATATCTTGATAAAAACATGATGCAAAGCCTGAGGAAGTTTTAATCTTTCAACTTTTGATTTCTACGTTTGTTACTAGAAGTAATAGCAATAAAATGCGAAAGCAGGTTATTTAAAAACCCGATTGTCTTGAGCAGTTTTTACAGTAAGGATAAACTGGAGATGATAAAAACCAAATGATATAACCGAAAATCGGTTGTTGCACCGATAACTGTCATCCCTAATACTGGCCATCACACAGTGAGTGATATCTTCTCCATAGAGTAACATATCAATAATGTTATTGAGTAAAGAATGAATATTAACCTGGAAACAACTGGTATAGGAGCAACTCGCTCATGTCAACACTTGAAGGGACTTTCAAAATATATGCCAATCAGCTCTTACAAGGGAATGGTCAGACTTGTCATTCCGAAACATGTACTTATTTTTTAGCACTGTTAGTTAACATTGAAGGAAGTCTGTATGCAGAATGTTAGCTGCTGACATGACCTGGAAGTCGCCTAAAAAAAAAAAAAAAAAAAAAAAAAAAAAAAAAAAAAAAAAAATCATGAAAATGGCTGTTTTTTTTCCCTGCTTGGTGCTTGCGGTGATGGCTGGCCACCCCAAGAAATGACAAGTCGCGAGCTGATGTTATGGTGAGCGTTGTGCGCATGGTCAGGAGGTGCAGCCGTCTTATCACAGTGTTCACTAAAGAGGAATATCGTTGCACAGTTTTGGTGGAAAGGGGAAATGAATATTCGTTTCTGTGGCATGCACTTACTTTTCATTTCTAGTACGTATTTCAAAACATACCGTCCTGAAACTGGTTAGAGACGTGAAAGATATTCTGTACATCTACATCTATACTCTGCAAGCCACTTTACAGTAAACATTCAATCTCCCCTCACAGGTGATGGCAAACATTGTAAATGTTTTGCTGCTTGCCATGAAGATATACCACAGATGCTAAATGAAGCAATCAACAGAAAACGCACGTCATGACTGTGTGATGTGCGACCTGGTAGTTAAACCTCTAGACAAGCATGTAAATAGTGCAGACATGTGGCTAGAAACTCTGGTATCCCGGAACGATATGTGTGAGAGCCCGCCAGACCACATAGACTATGACAGCAGCCGTTAGGCGGCGCGCACAACCTACTAGCGCTGCCATCGCCACTAGAGCGCTGCACGCCGTGGCGCGCCTACCGCGCCAGTCATCTGCGCAGAGGGCCGCACTATATAGGGCCCGGAGCCACAGCTCGCTCCTCAGTCTTGTGTTGACTGCGCTCCGTTTACCTTCGATATTTAGTGGTTATCTGGCTTCGTACTCTGCTCTGTCACGGTTCCGATTTGGCTTGCGTTTTGATCTTTGTTTTCGATTAGTTGTTGTTATTGTCGTCTCTGTGGTTTCATGGAGTGTTTCTCGTTAGCGGCGACGCTTGATCGGTCAGTCGTCGCTAGTCACTCCCGACCCAGTCCGGTCTTCGGTCACTATAGAAACGACTGAAACACTCGATATTGCAGACTGTGAATATACAGACTGCGAATAAATGGAAGAAAGTTGCACACGTGAAGACTCTTAAAGTGATAGTGCCACATACCATCATCAATTATCTCCGAAAACACTACCAGCAACTACAATTACATTATCAGACAAAGAAAAAGCGATGAAGTATTGGTTGAACGCCTACGTGTCAGTACTGTTCAAAATAGGCATCGCTTTGTCAGTTCTGAACGTGAATTGTATAGATGGAAAAAGGAAGTCACTGGACGACGTAAGAGTTGACTGGAAATTGCGACGGAGATAAATGCGCAACTTTTTGAGCAATTTACCGATGCGAGATGACAATCATTGAGTGTCAGCAACACAACTTTGCGTGATTGGGCATTAGAGATTGCCAACACGATAGGCACTAAAGAATTTAAAGCTTCTCAAAGTTGGATTAGTCGCTTCAAAAGATCACATAAAATTGTGGCACAAAAAATAACAAAATTTGTATCGAGAAACAGGTCGGAAAATGAAGTACTCAAATGGAAATAATAGAAGCTTTTATTAAGACTGCAAAAATTAAGATCACCAGTTTTAGTTAATCTTATGTTTACCATGCAGACCAGTCAGGTTTTCAAAAAGAAATGCGTGCGAAAAGAACACTGTCATTCAAAGGGGAAAAACATATTGAGACGATTGCGCAGTCCATGACTCCACTCACCCATTTGTACACTATCATGTCCATAATTAGTCTGGATGGTTCATTGCTGCCTAAACTATGTGTGTGTCATCAAGAACCAACAGGATGTGTCAAACAATGTTCTACGAAGACAATCTTGTGGTAGATACATCAAAGTGTGGAAAAATGAGAAATGATAATGTTACACTTTTCATGCGTCATACTTTTCTTCTGTTCTGCGAGAACAAATCTCTTCTCCTTTTAGATTTGTGGTCAGGTCGTAAAAGTTCTGATTCATTAAAAGCTATATTTTGAGCTCACCCTGACAAAGAAGTAGAGATACTTCAGATTCCACTCGGCACGACGAACGCAATTCAACCGTTAGACAGAGAATTTTTCCGACAATGGAAGGCATTTTACAGAAAACTAACAGAAAATTATTGTGTGAAAATCACTGCAGTTATTAGGCCTGATTCCATCCTAACACTGGCTAAGTTTTGTCTACGGGCATCTAATAACGTCTGTGATTCGTAGGGCTGTTATATGTCATCTTTGCTTGTACGTTCTTGGTGCACAAAAAACCTGTGTTTTGAACATTGTATCAATATTTCACATTTTTGTGGTAATTTCAAGAAATAAAAGTTTGCCCTGTTCTAAACCGTATATGTATTTGTGTCTATTTCATAGCTATCTGGAAAGAATGTTGTAGATAAGATATCAGCTACATTTGTCAAAGAATTTATTATTATCATGTTTATTAATTATTGTATGTTCACTTTCACTGGGCAAATCAGCTCTCTCACTGCTGTGGCAGGAGAGCGGCATGTAGGTAACACCACATTGTCGCTAGATGGCATTGGTATAATGTAGCGAGAGAGGTCAGGGATGTACAACAGGCAGTTAGAAGTGCAGAAACCATGCAACAATAATGTTATATTTCATAAAAGTTTTTAGATTTCCAGGTCATGTCAGCAGCTAACAGTCTGCATACAGACTTCCTTCAATGTTAACTCACAGTGGTAAAAATAGCAACACAGGTTTCGACATGACAAGTCTGACCATTCCCTTGTCAGATTAAAGCCCCCCTTCCTCTGTTTAAGTTTAGGCTAGTATAAAATGGAATCCTGTGAAAGAATTACAAAGCTAGGAAAAGCCTACAACTACACAATTTGTAGCGAAGGAAGGTCTCAAATATTGCCTATGAAGGTCTAAATAAGAGGAGGGGAGGGGGGTGACAACTGCTCCAGTTAAGTTCAAACGAATGTCATTATCAATTTAAATATCAATTGAGAAACTCTGAGATGGTTTTTCATCTCAAATATGTCCAATACATTAAAGATAAACTTGAAGCAATGAATTAAAATTTGTTATGCGGCCGGGAATTGAACTCGGACCTCCATGCTTACTAAGCAGACATCTTACGGTTAAACCATCGCACCACTAACAACTAAGGTGCCTCGGAATAGAGTAAGTACGACTTCCCTCCACGTTACAAACTTTAATTCAGCTTCTGTGATCCATAGATAATTCACGTCTGCCAAGGCTCTCCATGCAGTGGAGTAGCACTTCGGCAACGGATATCTTAGCAGGAATGTTCCACTATGACGGCACGACGTCTGCCTAGTAAGCATGGAGGTCCAGGTTCGGTTCACGGCCGCATCACAAATTTTAATTCATTGCTTCACGTTTCCCCTCAGGGGCTCAGCATTAATTTGCTGAGTACGGGCTTGGCGAACCCGGGGTCCTGAGCTGTGGGCTGTGTCGCGCCAACAGTCCGCTACACCGTAAGCTCTGTGCGTGCTTCAACGACCATCGTTCGGCGCGATGGTGGAACATTGTACGTTTCAGAGCCCGGGGATCTTGGCTTAATCGCCCGGGTCGCGAGGACGGTACAAACCTCTATAAAAAAACCCTCGATCTCAAGGTGTGCTACGTGCCGAGGAGATGCATGGCTGTTGAGGTTGAACAGCCGCTAGCGAGCAACCTCTGAGGAACCTGCCGCACCTCAGTTGTATGAGGCTTACCCAGGCAAGCGGGGCTCTGCCTGGGTGGACCTTTAGTTCCCTAGCTGCTCGTGGGACGAGAATGAAACGAGCAATCAATAGCGTCGCCACACGCAAACCTGGCGTTTCTAAGCGTGGAAAAACAGAATTCGATGCAACTGCTTATGATCCTAAGACGTTCCCTTCCCTTGGCACCCCAAGGGAGGAACGTAGAGACCTTCGCCGATCTGAACCCTACTCGCCACAATACCTAGTATGTGCCCGTTCCGATGGAGAGTCCTTTCTGTCTACTAAGCCACAGTTCTTCGTCGAACAGCTCGAAGACAAATTTGGCGAAGTGGAGTCGTTCTCCAAGATGAAGAGTGGGGCTGTATTGATACAAACGGCGTCCCCAGCCCAATCGCGGGCATTGCTTGCCTGCGATAAGCTGGGTGACATCCCTGTGACAATCACGCCCCACAAGTCCTTAAACATGGTCCAGGGTCTAATCTATCAGAAAGATCTGTTGTTCCAGACCGATGAAGAATTGCGAGCAAACTTGCAGCGTCGAGGGGTTCACTTCGTCCGGCGTGTATACAGGGGACCCAAAGATAGCAGGGTTGCCACCGGTGCCTTTATCTTGGCCTTCGAAGGTGATACACTGCCTGAGAAGGTCAAGATAATGGTATACCGTGTTGATGTCAAACCGTATGTCCCTCCCCCAATGCGGTGTTTCCGGTGCTGGAAGTTCGGGCACATGTCGTCCCGATGTACTTCCAGCCCGAACTGCAGGGAGTGTGGACGGCCATCACACCCGGACACCTCCTGTACCCCACCTCCTGTTTGCGTAAATTGCGGGCAACATCATCCGCCCTGCTCGCCAACTTGTACTGTTCTTCATCGGGAAAGGAAAATAATGGAAATCAAGACCCTGGAACGGCTTACTTTCTCTGAGGCACGCAAAAAGTATGAGCGACTCCATCCTGTGAAGATGACCTCATCTTTTGCCGCAGTCACAGCGGCACCTCTTCCATTCAGATCGGTAGCACCAGTGTCATCTCCATCTGTGGGCCCTATGGGCCAACAATCATCGACTGCCCCCTCGATGGGTGGGGGACCATCCACATCTCTTGCTCCCACAACACCTGTGGGAGAAATATCTACCCCATCACCGGGGACTCCAGTCCCCACTCCCCAGCCGGGGAAGCACCAGCCTCCCCCGGCCCCTCTCGCCCGGAAGGGGTCTCTTGTGGCACCCCCTCCTGAGGCTTCCACGAGTGGTTTGGAGGGTCCCTGCCAGAGGCTGCAGGATCCACCTGCCCCCAGTCGTCGGGCATCCCGATCGACATCGGGCCCAGAAACCGCTAGTGAGAAGTCCTCCCAGCCCTTAAGACCGAAAGGGCAGCGGGAGGTAAAGAAGAAAAAACCAAAGAAGAAAGTCTCCTCGGAGACTTCAAAGTCAAGGAATCCTGCATCATCTACATCGGAAGATGAGGTTCAGATCTTCGCGTCTCTCGAGGATCTGGCCCTCACTAAAACGCTTGAGCCAATGCTCCTTGATGATGCAGATGTGCAACGACAGGCAGACCGCAAATCTTTGGGCTGACAATATTCAGTCCTTCATCATGGTCTTCCACATGAATCACATTCTCCAGTGGAATTGCGGAGGGTTTTTCAACCATCTAGCTGAGCTACAGCAGTTGTTGTGCTGTTTCCCAGTGTTGTGTATGGCTCTACAGGAAACTTGGTTTCCTGCTCAGCGGACCCCGGCCCTTCGAGGCTATCACTTCAACAACCGTGTCGACTGTGATAGAGCCTCTGGTGGTGTCTGTATATACACCCTTGCCACTGTCCCCAGTATTGCTGTGCCTCTCTGCACACATATTGAGGCTGTTGCTGTTCGCCTTCGGGCTATGCTGGAATTGACTGTCTGTTCAATGTACCTTCCTCCAGACAGGGATGTTTCGCCCACTGATCTTGCTGCTCTGGTAGCACAGCTGCTCCCAACGTTTCTTCTCTTGGGGGATTTTAACGCCCATCACCCTTTATGGGGCGGAATAGAGACAACCCGACGTGGTAGGGATGTTGAAGCTCTTATCGCACAACTAGACATCTGCCTTCTCAATACTGGTTCCCCGACGCACTTCAGTGTTGCGCATGGCACTTTTTCAGCTATTGATCTCTCGGTCTGCAGCCCGATCCTTCTTCCACACCTCACATGGAGGGCCCACGATGACCTCTGTGGGAGCGACCATTTTCCTATCCTTTTGTCGCTCCCACAGTCTCGACAGGCGGAACAACTGCCTCGATGGTCCCTCCATAGGGCTGATTGGCAGCGTTACACTTCTGCTGCTGTCATTCCTTCTCAACTGCCAGCCGATGTGGATGTGGCAGTCCAACAGGTGACTGTCGCCATAGTCTCCGCTGCTGAGGCCACTGTTCCAACCACCTCAGGGTCCCCTCGGCGCAAATCTGTGCCTTGGTGGTCACAAGAAATCGCTGAAGCCATTCGGGATCGGCGTAGGGCACTTCAGCGCTACCGGCGACATCCCACCATCGATCACCTGATTGCTTTTAAACGGCTATGGGCCCGAGCATGACGGCTTATACGGCAAAGTAAGCAAGATTGTTGTGATAGGTACGTCGCCTCTATTGGATCTCGTGCCTCACCTTCTCGGGTGTGGACTCAGGTTCGACGACTTTTCGGGTACCGCCCACCAACAGGAATCCCCTGTCTTCGATTACAGGGTACTGTCTGCTCAGACTCGCTTGCTGTCGCCGAGCACATGGCAAAGTTTTATGCGGGCATCAGTTCAACTGCAGCTTACAGTGAAGCCTTTCGCGCCATTAAAGAACGAGTTGAGCGGAAGCCATTGTCGTTTCACACACGTCGCCGGGAGCCATACAATGCACCCTTTAGTGAGTGGGAGTTTAAAAGTGCCCTTTCTGCATGCCCCGATACTTGTCCAGGACCAGATAGTGTTCATAGCCAATTTCTTCGGCATCTTTCTGTGGACGCTCAGAACCAACTGCTCGCCTTGTTTAACCGTCACTGGGCAGACGGTGTTTTTCCTTCCCAATGGCGGGAAAGCACCGTCATCCCAGTGATAAAACCTGGCGCTGACCCACAGGTGGCTGACAGTTACCGTCCGATCAGCCTGACAAATGTCCTATGCAAGCTCGTTGAACGGATGGTGAGTCGGTGGCTTATGTGGATCCTTGAAGACCGGGGACTCCTGGTAGCACAACAAGGGGGTTTCCGTCAGGGCCGCTCCACAATTGACAATCTTGTGTCCTTGGAGTCGGCTATTCGTACAGCTTTTACCCGACGTGAACACCTTGTTGCTGTATTTTTTGATCTTCGGAAAGCGTACGACACAACCTGGCGCCACCACATACTGGCTACATTGTATGACTGGGGCTTGCGGGGCCCACTTCCAATCTTTATCAGGAATTTTCTCTCCCACTGCTCCTTTAGGGTTAGGGTGGGTACCACCCTTAGTTCCTCATACATCCAAGAGAACGGTGTCCCACAGGGCTCCGTCCTCAGTGTGCCTTTGTTTTTAATCGCCATAAACGGGCTTGCCACGGCTGTGGGATCCTCTGTCTGTTCCAGCTTGTTTGCAGATGACTTTTGTTTATATTACAGTTCGGCTAGTATTAGCGTCGCTGAACGGCGGCTACAGGGAGCCATCCGGAAAGCTGAATCATGGGCCTCTACCCATGGTTTTCAGTTTTCAGCGCAGAAGACCCGCGTGATACATTTCTGTCGACGGCGAGCAGTTCACATGGATCCCGAGTTACATCTCGGTGGTGAATTGCTCGTTGTCGCAGAGACTCATCGGTTTCTTGGCATGGTATTCGACAACAGACTTACTTGGGTGCCACATCTGCGTCAGCTGCGACAAAAATGCTCACGGCATCTTAATATTCTTCGCTGCTTGAGCCATACTGCTTGGGGTGCTGCTCGTTCCACCCTCCTGCAGCTGTACAAGTCCTTGATACAATCAAGGCTTGATTACGGATGCCTCGTATACGACTCAGCAGCACCATCCGCCTTGAGGATTCTTGACCCCATCCACCATGGTGGTATCCGGCTGGCGACTGGGGCCTTTCGTACCAGCCCTGTGCCAAGTCTTCTAGCTGAAGCAGGGATTCCTCCATTGCACTTCCGCCGGCAGCAGCTTCTCACTAGCTATGTTGCTAGAGTCCATGCCACGCCACACCATCCAAATCGCAGGCTTTTGTTTCCGACTGTTACCCCTCCTTTTCCACCACGTCGACCTAGATCAGGTCTTCCGATCGCGATCCGGGTTCGTACACTCCTCTCCTCACTTAATTCTCTACCTCTCCCTGAGGTTTTTTCCTGCCCATCCCGTCTTCCTCCTTGGTTCATCCCCCGTTTGAAGCTCCACCTGCAATTGTCCTGCGATACAAAGGCATTAGTCTCACCACTTACACACCGTTGCAAGTTTCTGGCACTTCTTGCTGCTAATCGTGATGCAGAAATCCTGTACACTGATGGCTCCCTGGTAAATGGCAGAGCTAGTTACGCTTTTATTCATGGCGACCACACGGAACAACGGTCCCTGCCGCCAGGCTGTAGTATTTTTACAGCTGAACTGATCGCCATTTCTCGTGCTCTTGACCACCTCACAACGTGCCCCCGGAAGTCGTATGTTGTGTGCAGCGACTCCCTTAGTGGCCTGCAAGCCCTTTCAAACTATTATTCTACCCATCCGTTGGTGCAATCCATCCAAAACGCCGTCGCTTCACTCGGCAAGTCTGGATGTGCGATGGACTTTATCTGGGCCCCTGGCCACATTGGCATCCCAGGGAACGAGCGTGTCGATCGGCTGGCTAAGCTCGCCACCACCGCTCCTCCCCTGGATATTGGTATCCCAGAATGGGATATCCGAATGGATTTGCGCCACAGGGTTTTTGAGGCTTGGGACACACAATGGGCAACACTGAGCACTCCCAACAAGCTCCGTGCGATCAAGTCCTCTACGGCCGTCTGGAAGTCGTCTTTCAGGCCTTCCCGTAGGGACTCTGTTGTCCTATGTCGCCTACGTATTGGCCATACGTGGTTGACACATGGCTATCTTTTACGTCAAGAGGACCCACCGACTTGCCGTTGTGGAAGTTTGTTGACAGTGGTCCACATCCTGTCGGACTGTCCGTTTTTAGCCGTCTTGCGGCAGTCTTTTAATCTACCTACTGCGCCTGCCTTGATTTTAACTGACAATGCCTCTATGGCTGACAGAGTTTTACGTTTTATCCGTGCAGCGGGGTTTTACCATCTGATATGAAGGTGGGTTCCTTAGCCTGATCTCTCAGGCACCCATCTCTCATAACTTTTTACTCTTCTCATTTTGTGTTGTCTGACCTGCTTTATTCGTATGTTTTAGAATGTGCAGAGTGGCTGGCTCATCCTTTATTATCCTCGTGATCAGCCAGCCACAACATTCTGCTGTAACTTTTTAGTACAATTATCTTTATTTACTCTTTGAGTTTTCTTCTTTATGTGTCATGAACTCAATGCTCCTTGTCATTGTGTACCCATTGTGCTTTCTCTTTTGTAGGTTTCAATGATCGTCTTTTTCATCTTGCAATGCGCCACATTGGCTTTGCTTGCAACAGGGGACTGATGACCGTGCAGTCTAGTCCCCTCTAAACAACAACAACAACAACAACAACAACAAGCTTCACGTTTATCTTTAGTATCTTGAATGTCATTATGTTTGAAAACAAACAGTCTATACACTTCACTACCGAAGCAAATGTGAAACTCTTGTCACAGTAATTCTACAGATTTGATGTTCTTATATTTCAACTGTTTCTATGTAAAAGAAATGATGTGATGTGTAAAGGTGCAGAGTATCTCATTTTGTATTGTATCCTAACTTTAAACAGTGGGAAGCCTGATAGGAATGCCAATAACGGAGGCCTTCATCGGAAAAAGAAACATTCATTCATGCAATCACTCAGAGAACCATAATGTGTGTGTGTGTGTGTGTGTGTGTGTGTGTGTGTGTGTGTGTGTGTATGTGTGTGTTTCTTTTTCTGGCAAAGGCCACGGCCAAATATTTTAATTTGTGTGAATGTGATAATCTATTTTCACGTCTGTCAACAGCTCAGTTAGCCTATGAATGGCGAGTTGTTACCTGTCCTCCATTATTGACATTGAATCCTAACTATCATATTGCTTCTATATACCGACAAAGCTGAAGCTCACCATACATATTAGAGTTGGGAACACTGGCATTTACGAACTTAACCATGTGCAATTCTTTGAATTTCCAGGCTGGGCAACGTTTTTGCATCTTATTGTATTGTTTGTCTACATGGAGAGCTCATTTTGTTGTTAAATATTTAATTGGCTTCATTGTTTGTATTTGTAAATGACAACCATGAGGACAGTGGTGGTGGTGGTGGCGGCGGCGGCGGCGGCGGCGGTGGCGGCGGCCTTATGTAGAAATACTAGTTTGACCATGCTACTTCTGTTGAAGCTTCTTCATCTCTAAATATGTAATGTAGCCCTATCCATTTGAACATTCAAACCTTACAGTTGTAAACATTGCTTTGCAGGCAGGAACTTTACAGAAAATTTTGTTTATGGGTCTCATTGTACTGATAGCATTGATTGAAACGATAATGTCCCAAGACCCCAAGTTAACAGACTGCTGGAGTTGTGCAATGAATAGCGTCACTGATTGCAGTGCTGAAGGTCGCTGGTTCAATCCTGAACCCTGGCAAAAATTTATTTCTTTGTAATTTTCATTTCCAGAATGTTCTACATGTTTCTTATGTTCACTTGTAATTTCTACTTGTTTCTTATGTTAACTATTCTACTAATTACTGGTACATTCTGTCTGTGTATAAATAGTAGAGCACTCTGCCCGAGAGGCAGTCAGTGCTGCATGCACATTTCAGTTCGCAATAAACTTGCTTTCAGTATAAGTTCTGTGTTCAGTTAACAACCCTGCCTTCGAAAGTCATGCCTGCTTCCATTTCAACATGACTATAATAATTACCGTGGTTTTGACACAAACTAAGTACCATATTAGGTAATTTCAAAATTCTGAAGATGACAGCATTAGCTTTTTCGAAACAATGGTAAATATTACTGTTTTAATTAATGCAACTGGAGGCCTGAGATCCATAAATTTAGAACTTCTTCCTAACTTTCTAGTCTCTTATGTTCTCCCTCTACACTTATTACCATACACACTTCCCTCCAGTACTAAATTCAAAGTTCCTAAAGAGATTGGAAAGAGTTATATCAGCAGATTTCTTCTTTTAGTTAAGCTATGCACCAAATTTTCTTCCAGATTCTGTTCATTACATCCTCACAAGACTATTAACCATTTAATCTAAATCATTCTTCTGTAACATGAAATTTGAAAAGCTTCTTGTGTGAACCACTCATCAGCCATACACAAGCCAACAGGCCAGACTTCAGAAAGGACACCTTAACACTTAACTTTATATTGGATATTACCCATTTTTCTTCTGTAGAGATTTCTTTGCCATTTCCAGTCTACCTTTTATATCGTCTCCACTTCGCGCATTACCATTTCATTGGTAATTACAGACTATTAAATACAAGTTAATTTTCTCTGTCAGTCTCATTATATTACTGTATGTGAAGTAACATGATTAAGCTAGTCGTCCTACTTCAGGCAACACCACCTTTTATTTGTATCTGAGTAGGTATACAAAATTTGTTGGAACTGTTTTGAAGCAAATACAATGGCACACTCGTTGTTCTTGTTGAAAAACTGGCATAGAAAAATTGACTTGTTGCAATAGTATGTATTGCGTGACTGACAGGTGGTGCTCGGATTAGGTGAACAGGCTGGGTTAAGTTACAGCAAGGTAGCGGTGAACAGTGATCTGGATCCAGCTGTAGTTGATTCTTCATCCTCAGAAGAAAACAAAAGAATATTATTTGTGAATTGTACAATGGATTTGTGACCAGATTATTCTTGAATCTTTCCTGCACACTGTGCAGTTTATCTGGGCTTATTTTCTAATGCCAAAGTGAAATCGGTGTGCAATTACTTTTAAGTATACTGAAGAGCTATGCATGTGGCTGCGAACAAAGAGAGTTGTAAATAATTGGGGGATGGCACTGTGGCTGGCAATACCTATATAAGACAACAGGTTTCTGGCGCAGGTATTAGATGGCAGATGATCAAGATAAGAGAGTGTTTGAATGTGGTGTTATAGTGAGAGCATGAGATATGGGACACAACATCTTTGAGGTAATGGTGAGGTGGGGAATAAATAAATAAATCTCACTGGTTGTTTCCATCTGACTCATGATAGGCCGGTTTTACTTCCTATCAATTGCCACGCTGTTACAAACATCCACAGCTCCCGGAAAAAACTAAGTCGACATCGTAAGTGCTCCAGAATGAAACTTTCACTCTGCAGCAGTGTGTGCACTGATAAGAAACTTACTGGCAGATTAAAATTGTGTGCCAGAACTGGGACTCGAACCTGGAACCTTTGCCTTTTGCGGAGAAGTGCTCTACTCAATGGTAGAGTGCTTGCCCGTGAAAGGTAAAGGTCTCAGGTTCAAGTCAAAGTTCCGGCACACAATTTTAATCTGCCCGTAAGTTTCATCATAAGTGCTTATTATCTCTGAGAAGTTCAACACTTAAAGAATTGGTAAATTTTACTGCTCCTAGCGATGTATATCATCACTTACAACAGAAAAAAACCTGAAGAAAGTGTATTTACTCCTGAGAAAAACTTTGTTTTACCCAGAAAATCTGGGAAAAATTTGGGAATTTTTGTTCTTGTTCGCATATAGAACCTGTTTATTGCACAACTGCTCCTCTAATTCTGCATCAATTTTTTTGCAGTTGTGGAGCATTTTATGTTCAGGCAAGCTTAGCACCTCAAATTGGCCCTTCACGTATGGGCGAGTCAGGGTGTAAATCATTAAAAGAAACTTGTTATTCATTGCAGTGAGATTCATTTGCTAAATTTCTTTGAACAACTTCCTTTTCCAATTGTGATCATATTTTGTTAGCTCCCACCTACATGGGGAGAAAAGATAACAACAACAACAACAACAACAACAACAACAATAATAATAATAATAATAATAATAATAAGATAGAAAGTGGAAAGATTTAGGTGTTCTTTTTTCCTGTGCACTATTAGAGAATGAAATAGTAGTTAAATATTATGAAAGCGTTTTGAAAAATCGTCCACCAGGCACTTAAATGTGATTTGCTGAGTAAATATGTATAGATGTACCTACATATTCTGTATGTCACCTTGCTTCTCCCCCCCTTCCCCCCCCCCCCCTGCCTTTCCCGTCTACTCGCCCAGCACCTCTCTGAGTAGCACTTCCTGCCGAGTTTCACTCAGAACGCAATAACACCACACACACACACACACACACACACACACACACACACACACACACACACACACCACTATCTTATTTGGATATCTCTGATTATTGACCCTATCTGTCTCTACTCATTCCTTGGTGGTGGTGGGGGGGGGGGGGGAGGGGGGGAAATATTTACAAAATTTTTACATTATTCGTGTTGCTGATGGGCATGAATCTCAATGTTAGAGGTTGTAATCAAAATGTTACTAATGATTTCAGCTTTCAAAGCTTAGTATTTAAATGTATCTAGAATAAAACCCAATGAAGCTACTCAGTACAGGTGCAAAGAATTAATTAACTTAAGACATTCGAACTGATTTCAGGATGCTTACCAGGCTGTAATGCTGATGTGGAGGAAGAAACCTTTGAAGACATATGGCACCCGAATGTCTGAAACCATGTTTGCAATATTGAGACACATTATCAGAGGAGTAAGTGTTAAAACTTTTTGCCATGTTCATTTGGAAGTCCCTTTTACCCATACGCACGTCTAAAGTTATCCTTATAATAATAAAATTTTAATTAATTTAGCTGAGTGTGTTAACTACAGTTCAATATTTGACCAAACATTTTTTTGTGCCTGACATGCATTTTTAAACTGCAGGAAAGAATTTATCAAGAAATGCTGAATGAAACAATTGCTTCAAGGAAAAAAGCTTTGTTAGCTAAACCTCCAACACCATCGTCATCTGAGGCTACTACAAAAAGTTTGAGCAGTACAACTTTGGGAGTAAATCTTGACCATCTGAAACAACTGATGGACATGGGATTCACAGAAGATCGTTGTGTGGTTGCACTTAAGAATACATCTGGTTTAGAGCAAGCTACAGACTATCTCTTAAACCATCCATCACCTTTGATACAAATGGGGAAGGTAAGTGTTCTCTAATATTCAGTTTCTATGGGGATACTACTGTGGTTTATGTCTGAAATAAGCTTATTTTTATTCTAATAATCAGCTAGTGAATTTCAGGAAGTGTTTCTTAATTTTTGAAATCGCATACAGTTTAGGTAAGAATCCACATTAGATTCAATGTGTTACATAACAATGTTGCTAGTGTTTGCCATAAGGCATGCTTATGCTACCCCACCAGAATCCGGGCACCTGTTACTGGGAACAAGGTATTCATCAACTCTACTGCAATCGCTGGACAGACTTTTACGAGGGTCATCCAGAAAGTAGTAAAAGTTTGGGAATAAAATTATAAACTAGTTAATATTATCAAATATTTAAGTTTTAATGAAAAGAATATACATTAAACTACTTCTCTACATAGTCACTGTGCAAATTTAAACTTTTGTCATAACATGTGAAAAGTTTTTGTATTCCAGCATCATACTTGTCTGCCACTGGTGTACTAAGATGGTCTTTCAGAACGTCATGAGTAAGTGTTCATTTAACATTGCTGATGTATTGACAATTTCATCAATTGTAACACACTGATCATTCTTCACGAGTTCGTCATTGTGTTCTCTCTCCCCAAGTTGAAATTACGACACTAGTGTCAAACAGACAACTCGTCCATAACCTTATCTCAATACAGTTCCTTCAATTGGTAATGAATATCAATTGGTCAGATGTTTCTTGCATTAAGAAACTTGATGATTACAGCCTTAACTTCACAACAGGCAGCTAGCTCTCTCTCTCTCTCTCTCTCTCTCTCTCTCTCTCTCTCTCTCTCTCTCTCTCTCTCTCTCCAAACATAACAAACACGGTTACAATACAGACAAGATCAAATGACACATAATTTTACACATAGAAAGCAAATAAACTGAGTGTGTCGGATCCTATCCAAAGATAACTCAACCACTACCACTTCATATGGCACAAATGGGTACTGCTTTCCAGACAACCCTCTAACATTTTTATTTGTAAGTCTACCAATCAGCTGTTCATCAGAATGATTGGCTACTGTCAGTGTGTGGCCAAAGGTGGGGTGAACTACCCTGTGGCAATGCATGCAACTGAGCATGACAGGCTTGATTTAAATAATAGCTTTACAACACGGGGCACCTGGATCCACCCCACCTCTCCATATCTTCTCTTTCGGACCGTGCACATGGTAATTGCTCTACAACACAGTATACGGTACCACAACCAACCTCGTGTCAATCTAAGGTATCTATTGTCCCTATACACCGTGCCAACAATTCACTACACCTCTTTCCTCATCTTGTATCATTTGTCTCTCTTCCAACTCTGCACTCTTGACTGGAATCTAAGCTGCATCTCAGATACTCTACTGTCAGTGCCTTTCTGTTCTGCCAGGCAGAGCAGAATATTTTATTCTAATGCTTGTCATGGACTATTCCCTTCCCTAAGATCCCCCCCCCCCCCCCAAGTTCCCCCGCTCCCTCCTTCCTTTTCACCCCCATCAAATAAGCTCCCTCCCTCTACCCCCAATGCCCGTCTGACCCCTTTATTTCAGGTAATATCAGTTGTTAAAAATCTTCTTCTAGTTTGTAATTTCTTTCAGCACTGGTCTCTGCAAAGTTGTTGTAAAGACTGAAATACCTCCATTTGCTTTACCTGTCACAGTGTAAACAAAGTCACTAATATTAATCTTAACCATTTTAGGTAGATGAGTATGTGGTAATCAGCAGAGAGGCATTGGACGAATTTTCTTTGGATGTCTTTGGTTCATGTATGATGTACATTGACTGGATACCCGAAACAACTTACTACGCTATGGACCTCCTTACTGCTGCAGCAAAGAGGATTGGCCCACATTTCCGTGATGTCACCATAAACACAGTTATTGCACAGGTAAAAAAAAATCACTATTACCTACTGCATGTTGTTAACATTGGTCTTTGTGGAATAAAATTACTTTTTTTAAGATCATGAAATGCAAGTGGATCAGCAAGTGTACCAACTACAAAGAAAGAAGGTTTCTTGCATTACTAAGAAACAAGTTTTCTTTGTGTTTATGATAGACCAGACCCTCTGCCCCAAAATTAATTTTTTTATTCTGTGCTGAATTTTGACAAAATTGGTGAACCTGGTGGCACTGAACAGCTGAGTGTACTGGAAGCATGTTCTTATGTTCCATCAGGTGACTCGTAATCAATGCTAAAGGCAAAAGAAAAAAGATTTAAGCTGGACATACATATATTTTTTAATACATCCAATCAGTGGTCATAATTTCCAAAGTTGAGCCATATTAATCCATTCATGGCTGTGCACTTCTCAAAACTATGTTAATATAGTACTCTGCTGCACAGTAACTTCACACCTGTTAGCTTTTATGGCAAAGTAGTAGTTTACATACTTCTCTGGAAAGGACAAAGGAATATGACACGGTTAACAGCTGTCAACTAGTGTTTCTTGGGCAAAGTTTCACCAGCAGAAGCATTGCAGTATAAATTTTTGTTGCACGCAAGGATTAGTCGGCGCAGTCTGCCTGTACCATAGGTAGTGCCGGTAACATTCAGGCTCAGTTGTCAATGCATTAATTGTTTGTGCTATACTATATGTTCTGGAGGTGGGCCTTGACTAGCAAGGATGTGGACATTGGTATGTAACTAAAATAAGTATTCAGTTCACAAAGTATTTATTGACAGAAAAAATAAAAACTTGACTTTGAGGTGCTTGTTGTACAAATTCTTCCTAAGATTTAAACAGTTCTGCAAGGTATCACTACTATGACATCTGGTAATAGTACTGTAGACTGCTGGCTCTAGTCGATGGAACTCCCGGATTGTATCTGTCGAACCATAGAACTCCTGGAAGTGTCTCGTACTGCCTGCCTGGTGTTGTGGTGCGCCGGCAAATGTAGGTGAGCCGCCTCCTTCCTATTGGCCACCGCGTGAAGCAGGCAAAGAGCTACAGAGACTGCAGACGCCCCCATCGGCCGAACTACCGTGGAGTGACTTTCACCTCTTCTTGTAGTGACACGACGACTAGCACGGGCCGCCGGCATTGTGGTGAATAGCGACCCCACGACATCAATCTCTGTCAGCACAGGCACCTCCTCACCTGAGACATAGCACACATGCGCAGATGTTCATAAAATCCTTGTCACCTCTGACAAACCTGTCCCTTGTCCTGACACCTTAAAAAGTATGTCAGAATAAGTGACCTCTTCATTGATTACAAGTCTGTAACTGAGTATAACTGTAAGTCCTGGAGCAGTAAAATGGAAGGCAAACCTAATACTGGTTGCTGCTGCCTATCCGAAACAGCTGGCTTCAGAATTCTTTTCGCTGACACTTATTTCAAAGGTTATTGACTGGGTCTAAAACAGGTAGCAGATAAACTAGCCAATCCTCAGTGATTGGAACTATTGCAGTGGATCTTGTTGAGCATTTAAATAGGCAATTTTCCAGAAGGGCCTTGCTTCCCCTAATCCTTTGTGACCAATGGAAGGCATGGCTTTGTAGTTCAAACAGTGACCTCTTGCTGCGGCCAGCCTAGGTAGCTTGTATTCTGCAACTTGCAGAGTTCCGTCTTGTGGCACAAGCTGATTCTTGTGGAAACTGGCTGGCAGTTCTGGTGTGCCTGGGTGATGCTGTTAGGACCCACACACTGTGCCTGTCATGCGGGTAGTGACAGATGTCTAAATGTATGCTCATGAAATGGGTGTAACATAAAATGAATTTTCTCTCCAAAAGGCGTATTTTGATGCATATTTTGTTGGCATGGAGACTCGGGTGAATAGTGAGGTGTATTTTCGTGTGTTATTCCATAATGTGAGGCGGCCTGCGAGCATAAGTAAGTGAATCCAGCCCGTGGGTTGGGAAAGATTGCCCACACCAAGCTGGTATGACGATTGCTTTCGAAATCCACGTTGATCTCTATGGAGGAGCTTTTTTGGCCTTCAGAAATGTCAGGATAGTAGAGTATAAAGCATGTTTCAAAATTCTATAACAGACTGATGTCAGAGATACCATTCGTGAAAATGTGACCTATGCTGCCACCCCTCCCTCCCTCCCCCCCATACACACACGCACCAATTCAAATCATTAGGAATTATTTGACCCTCTAGAGGCCTATGGTACACTGCTCTTACAAGGGCCAAACTTTCCTCACATACTCGGTAGAGGTCTGCATCTTGTGCCTATGCTAGCTTGAACTGGAATATGTATATATTTCTGTGACAGTCGAATATATGTCTGTGTAGTGGTTTAGTGCTTGTTCGAGCATTCCATGCTCGAAATGTTCAACCATGTTCCGTGAGGAAGGCTTTTATTCCATTCTTCAGATTTTCATGTTTTAAATATATTCTGAAGGTATACGACTGTCAGGGTATTTTATGAACCTAATTTTAACAAATCTTTTACTAAGTAAAAGAAAACTGTTATTTTTCATTTTCAGTGTTTTCATTTTTTTCTTTTATTTCAACAATCTTTCTCAGTTGATTTTGTAGAAAGTAACGGGTGAAAAATGTAATTTTTCACTCGTGAAAGTGTGAAATATTAGCTTCTCAAAACTGACACTAATTTTCTAGCACGTGAACTTAATTGCCATATCTTACATTGGACAAGTGTGATGGGGTGTAACTTAGTGATAAATATGATTTAGGTTGTACAGTACTGCATGTGAAATAATCCCAAAACTAAGTGTTTTTGAAATGGTACAGACATTGTTAAATCATTTTCATGAGTAAATACATATTACTAAACTATGCCAATTCCACATTCACAACTCAATGGAATTGTCAAGTGTTTAGCTTTAGTGTCAAACATTGGAGAAGACTATAACACATTACTATTAGTGTAGGACCTAGTATTAGAACTTCATGTGATTAACTATCCATGTTCAGAAAATTCTAAATACCAATTTTTCCGTTGGCAACAACCGATGGCGGAGGAAAATCATATGCTTACGTTAACACTACTTCACATTGTAGAAAAAATTCTTATTCATTTTTATGACTTTGATTATAATTTTGTTAAGTTTTTTCTGGATTTCTAAATGCTTGTAATGTTGACCACGAAAAGTTCAATATTTAGCGTACTTCACTGAACCCTTAACATATGTTTACTTCCATGTCTTCCTTTCACACTGCAGGTTATACTGCATGAATGCATGTAAATGCATACCTGCAGAAGTTTTCAGGTGTTGGAAATTGACTTTATTTTGCTTTGAATCAAATGCAACTTTAACTGGACCTGGAGGTCTTGCATAACAACTAATGTAATCTTTGAAACTTTCAGCTGGTTAAATTTTTAATTTAATTTTTGTCTACTGTGCTTGAAGATTGGTGTACGGCTCAACTAAATCGACATAAGTATAGTTCCGTCACCTGGTGGGATCACGAAGTATCAGAATCAGTAGAAGCCCTTTGACAGAGATGGTTGGAGACCAGAGCACCAGGCACACCATACTGTTGGCCTCTGTCCTCCCCGCCTGAATTGAGCAGCCTGCCTGTCTTGAGCATGCGTACTCCCACAAGCCAAATCGGAGTGCAGTGCACTAGAATGAGTGCGAGTGAGTGAGTGAGGATACTCACCAATATGTAGTCCTCCGAAACCCTGCATAGAATCAATTTGATAATTCATCAAATCCAGTGGTAGAGTGAAAAGTTGCTCTCTTGGTCATTTATTTTGGCATCAGTCATTTAATTGTACAGGTGAAGGTACAAAGGTACAGTCGACACCACCTAGAGAGAAGGCCACTGCGCTCTCGTGTGATGTCGCGCAGTGTAGGCATTGTTCGCATAGCTGACTGGCTGTACGCTACGGCATAGTGGGCCGTGCTCCAGCGGCCACCCAATTAGCTACGCGAACGATGCCTACTCTGCGTGATGTCACACGAGAGTGCCGCGGTCTTCCGTCTAGGTGGTGTTGGTACAGTGCAGTCAGTCAGTAAAATGCCTTTCAAAAAAACAAATTCAGTATTCCATTCTTTTGTGTGACATCCTCTTTTAATGTCATTATGACTAGTGTGTCGAGATACATAGCTTTGATCCATCCATTTACTTATTTAATGATACAGAAAATCTTAAGATTTTCTGTAAGTTGGTACAAATAACTTCACTTCAAAATTCATTGAACACATCACGCATAGCCCCCTTAAGCTAATATTGGTATTGTATAGTTCTTTCTTGTTTGAGGTGCTTTGGCTACATTTTCCCTTACGAAAAGTTGCATTTGTGTTAGTGTTCAGTATAACACTATGGTGTTCCATTAAAAGTGTGATATACAGATCTCCGGACAATAGTGGATGGTATGTCTAGGCACAGTCAGGGATTGCAGTGTGGCCAGATCAAAGCAATCATACTTGAATGTGTTTTGTGTTTGAAGAATGTATGTTTACTGCAGATTATGTCTGTTGCTTGCTTAAATAGAATTTACTTCATGCAGTAAAATCATGTTAAATGACTAGGGCATACCAAGCAGATCACTTGGAAGTTTCATTGGCTCTCAAAAAGTGAGAGATTTGTGTGTCCAGAACAAGTTTAAATTTGACTTGCATTGTTCCTGACTCCAGCATTTTCTTCACAAACTAAGTACAGTTCAAAGCTCTTGTCTCATCCAGTGCAATATGATATTAATCGTTGCTTATGTATCCCCAACCTCAGAGATTATTATTTTCTGTGATCCCACAACTTACCTTAAAAAGTTAAAGGCAAACTATTTTTAGAGCTTTTGATATATCTTTAGGCAATATTGATTGAAATTCCGAACATGAGTTATTTATAACATGTCCAGAAACCAGGCTGCAGTTCTAAGAGGCAAAGGGCATTACATGGAAGTAGTGGCTGAATTGTAAGTGAAAGTTCTAACCTATCCCCAGTGTTAGATTAAATATGTAGACTATGCAGTAATCCATGATAAATTTGTTGAAATTCGAAAGGGAAATGAAGTTCTGGGAGAATTTACAAAAACTGTATGGTTTACTGATGACATTGTAATTATGTCAGAAAGATCAAAGTGTTGATAGAGCAGCTGAACAGAATGGATAGCATCATGAAAGGAAGATGAAAGATGATGCTTAAGAAGAGCAAACCAAGGTAATGAAATGTATGCAAATTAAATCATGAGATGCTGGGCAGATTAATTAAGAAATGTGACACTGGAAGTGGTCGATGTGTTGGGCTTTATGGGCAGTAAAATAACTGATAATAGTTGAAGTAGAAAGGGTATAAAACTTAAACTGGCACTGGAAAGAAAAGCATTTTTGAAGAAATTAAATTTAATGCCAAATATAGTATATTGCCAGTGTCTTGAAGGCACTGGTTTCAGGGTAGCTTTGTATGAGCTGAAATGTGGATGTGCTGCTACAGTAAACTGTAGAAGTTTTGATGTGTGGATTGTGTAAGGAGCTACTGAATGTAATTGATGAAAATGAATATGTTGCCTAACTATACTTCTGGTTGTCTCACTTTGAAGTGGTGTTGGAAACTGTTTTGAAATCATCATTTTCTTACACTCATTACAACTTAGAAACACTATGCTTACATCATATTCCTAGTCTATAAAATTGTAAACTAACCAAAATTCAAGGAAGACAAACTTCCTGTATCTTAGGTGAGATACATACTAATGTAATGTGTCAGTTCAAAGATTATTGCTAGAAATCCTATCACATGATGGGAATTCCAGGTAAAACCTGACAATGTTAGCAAAATATTTAAGACTAGTTACTAAACTTAAATTTATTCTCTTTACATTGTTTTGTTGAATTTTATGTTTATATTCAAAAATTTGTTTGCTAAACAGGTTGAAACATACGCTGAAAAGTTATTTGAAGAATGTTTTGAAGTATATGATAAACCGTCAAATGTCTTGTCTGCTTTTCTGGAGTCACCCACAGGCAGTAAACTAGCCACAAGGATGCATTTACTTTCTCTTCTTTTGGAAGTAAGTAATTAGTGTATACATGTGTTACATAGCTATTTATAAGAAACAATTTTTTTATATATCTGTTAATTCATATCCTTCTTCTTTCCCTACAAAATATTTAAATGCTAGCTCAATAGTAACAGTGCATTAAAATTACATTGGATGTGAATTTCTTATTTTTTTTTTTTTCAACCCGCCCCCACCATTTCCCATTTAATTATACCTTTGTTTTAATCTTCTATTCAGGAACTGCGGACACCTTGTGCTCTGTTAATTGTAAGAAGAGGAATCATCTCTTCCCTTGTCAGTTTGCTAGAACTTGCTGAAGTTGTCATGAGAATGTTTCATGCAACTGTTGCACCAAAGTGGCTAACTCACCTTTTGAATCTAATAAATGCTGTAGAAAGGATTAAAGTCAGCTCTGAAAGGAGAGATAAGATGTTACAGGTAAGTAATAAACATTTGTGTTCAGAAAGACTAGAGTGTGAAAATCCATATTAATGACACATGTATTTTAGTAGTGTCTGTAGAAATGATTAGAATTTTAACCGGGATCAAATTTAACATCAAATATCACGGCACACCACCACCTACAGGTAAGATAAGCACTTGAGCACACGTGCAGAATGTGCGAACCACACCATCAGATCCAAGAGTTTGAAAGGTGTAGCATTATTGGTGTGAGAATGTAATACATCCATTCAGGAAATTGCTGCTTGTGTGGAATGCAGTTTTTCATCAGTGCATCGGGTATGTGCAAAATGGTTCAGTGAAGGCCGTAGATCACAAGATGGGTTAGGTCACCCTCCCTCCCTCCCTTTCAAGGAGATACTCACCTCATCTGAATGGCATTGCAGGACAGATCTGCACTGTTCTCTGCTCTAGCCCTACAGTGGAACAGAGTAACTCGCAGTACAGTATCGGGGATGGAAGTCCAATGAAGTTTATTATGGTGCGGGTTACGCATGTGTCGTCCACTTCTTTTATGAATGTGCAGAAATGCCCCACACAGCAATGGTGTTTTGCACAAAGTCACTGAGGACAGGAATGGCATCAGATAGTGTTTTCAGAGGAATCAAGATTCTTGATTAATGACAAATTTTGTTTCACCACAGACAACAGGAGTGGTATCAAAGTGACTGCATTCCCAAAGGCATACAGCACAAACCCAAGACCTTAGGGTCTGGGATAATATTTTATGCATCCTCAAGTCACAGTTGGTGCCTGTCCAGGGCACTGTGACCAGTGTGTCATGCGTGAATAACATCCTGCAACCCACAGCCATACCCTTTCTGCATGACACCCTAGATGCCAAGACACTGCACAGCCATGTGTTTGCTGCAACGACACATGCCTTCTTGGTATCGGAGGATGTCATCCTTTTGCCCTGACATTTGAAATCAACAGACTTGTCACATGTATCAAACAGTGAAATAAGGGATGAGGTTAAGAAATTTAATTGACAATGGACAACCTGTCATAGCAGGTATGGGCAATCTTCAGTAGTCTGCAGGCCAGGTTTACGTACTACCTTAAGCTAGTGGGCTACCATAGCAGCACTCGTACCACTTAAAATGGTATGGGTTAATATAACAGTAAGTAATTAGTGTATACATGTGTTACGTAGCTATTTATAAGAAACACTTTCTCGACATACCCTGTCAACATGTTTGAGAGTACATTCATTGCTCACCTCATCTTCAAATATTTAAATTTATTTGTGAGTTACGAAGATAGTTAATTTACTTATAACCTTTCATAATAGCTGTCTTAAAATGGATCATTTGCAGAATCAGTAACTCATTTTGTAAAGAAAAGTGTTCATAATATACATAAATTAGATGAGGTGCCACATGAAATTTCTTTGCAGATTAAAATTGTGTGCCAGAACCGTGATTCGAACCTGGGACCTTTGCTTTTCACGGGCAAGTGCTCTTCTGACTGAGATACCCGGCATGCTTCACGGTCCGTCCTCACAAAGGTAAAGGTCCCAGATTCGAATCCCGGTTCTGGCGCACAATTTTAATCTGCCAGGAAGTTTCATATCGGCAGACACTCCACTGCAGAGTGAATGTTGCATTCTGAGGTACCACATGGCTTGAATTGCTATAATGGAAAAATAATTGTCTGTAAAAGTAACTGTGTGCAGCTAATTTATTGTATATTTATTACCTTCAGTTTCAAAAGTTGCTGTAATTTAAGTGTAAAAGTGTCGTGTAATAATGTTAATAGAAAAACAAATTATGTGCCTGTGAGATAGAAAAACCCGGGCAGCAATTAGGAGTAACTTTCCAATTTGTGGCCAATTGCAGGTTATTAGCATATTTTTAAATTGAGTCTCTTAATATCTGCAAACTCTATTGTATTGTTTAAAAATTCCCAGGATATTCAGATGAAATATACAAGCAAGTATGTAAGATACTTAAAATGTGGGCTAATGACTTAAAACAGATAACTGATTGTTCCCTTTTCAAAATGACCATTCAACTTTATAAGGATACATTTTCACATGATACACACACACACACACACACACACACACACCACCTTTTTTTCTCCATCCCCCCTCCCCCATTTACTCTTCACGAAACACTTAACGGTGTAAGGAAATACTTATGTTTCCACATTCATAATGAACTATCAAATATCTATCATATGTTTATATTGAAAACGTCATATATCAACAGACTCGGACATTTTATTGCATTATTTGGTATAAATGTTTTATTTAACAATTAGTACACTAATAAGATGTACTACACTGTAGTGAGGAAAATGAAGAATCCAGATATATTGCTAGACAACTATCATACATCAAAATACCATGAATAACTTCATCAAGATGCGAGGTTTTCAAAATTAACTGATAGTATGTTTGTGGTGGTTGCTGCTGCTGCTGCTGCTGCTGCTTTGTTGTTGTTGTTGTTATCGTCGCCATTATGCGCGCGCGCACAGGTTGAATTTCAATTTGTAAGAAAATACACATTTTGCAGGTAACTACAAACACTTGGAGATGGTTTGATATATCAACAGGAAAATGGAATGCTTACTCTGCAGCAAACAACAAAATAATTAATGATGCATTCTTCCGTGGTGATCCGAGGGTTAAAGTGTCTTGTGGAGGACGCCGACGATACGTAATTTCTTTCACAGACATGGTTCAGGTAATGTTTGCCACCCTTTCATTTTATTCATAGTTAATGAAAATGTTAGCAATAGTGTCTGTATATTATTTCGAATGAACTGAGTCTTGGCTGCAGAATAGACTTTAATAAGTCTTGTCTTCATGGGGCTATCGTCAGATAATCTCCAAAGATGACAACAAATGACAAAAATTAGGGTAAGTTCTAAACATGCTTGGATTGCTAAATCTGAAAGATTGTTATTGACCTTCAAAAGTTTTTTCACATTGCCGTAAAAATGGTAAAAGGGCTGTGTGCTGCACTAAAGGATGTGCCAGAACAGCTGAAACTGGTGATAGGCTGGTTAAAGGGGGGGCGGGGGGAGGGAGACTACAAACATAATAGACTCACACTAGCAGCATAAAATATTAAATGAGTAACAGAACATGGGGGGGGGGGGGACATTGCCCTAACTGGAACCATGTCAGCAGGCCGCAGTAGTGTGGTGGTCGGAGCACACTATCAAACCTGTACACTAATCTCACATTATGACAACATAAACAAAGTTGTCCCTGCAACTCTCTACGGCAGTACCATCAAGAGGGCTTGCAGCCAAGTGATAGAATAAAACCTTTGTACAATAGGTCAAGTGTAAAATAAGGGCGGGGGCATTCTTACATCGTGCTCAGAGCAGTTAATTGCCAGAATACCTTAAAGATGATAAAAGATACAAAGCTAAGATCACTGTCATTAAAATCACACAATCACAAATAACAGGTGTACTAAAAGAGAGAGCTTGACACACACAATTTTTAAAGAATGACAGTAAGCGTATCTATGTGAAGCACTGTGAGAATCAGTTGAAAGGGGGCATCATCCCACTAGATGGAAATAAATTACACAGCAGGTAGTCCACACTCAACTTGTAAAATATGTCTTGAGACTAAAACAATAGGTGAAGAATCTTTGGTGCTTCAAAGAACATTACCAAATTATTACTCACAAAATAGTAGTAACTAAAAGTTACTTACAGTTAAAAACGGAGAATATGTTAACCCCAGCAAAAACTGTAAAAACAATGTGGTATCTTGTGATGGGTTTGTATTATATTGGGCACTGTTCATCTTTCTCAGAATATGTGAAAAAGCTTCATGAGCTTATTTGCTATTTGGTGTTACTGTAATTGCAATCTCACAGCTGTATTGCTGGACTACAGAGTCCCTATCTGAATAATAATGTGTGAACAAATTCAATAGACAGATGTAGCACTGCTCTCACTTGTGCCTTAAAGACGTAGCTGGACTTCCAATCAAATGGCAGTGTTTGTCTAGGGGGTACCCTGGATATTAACATGAAACATTTCTGCCAACAGGTAAAACTTTCGGTAGGTAAATTGTTACAGAGTTACAGTTTAAGTTTGCAAATTAATAAGATTTATTGGAAAAAAAAACCACAATTGAATTCTGAAGCAAATTCCTTCACATTTTATAACGGGGGAACCAATTCATGATAGTTCTCCTCAAAACATCAGACGCCATTAACTAGTGGATTTCTCACTATTTCATACAAAACTTTTATTCAGTTAACCCTTTAACTGCTGCTGCTGCCAAGTATCCGGTTGCATCGGGTCGCACACGCTCTTGAGCCCACCTAATTCCCATACCTGCACTATTGTGCTTCCCGGCAGCCTGTAGCCTGCCACCTACCATGTCACGTGGCCGACCTTGCCCTGTGCTGAATATTTCTGCAGCCAGGGCGGTCGGGGCTGTGTTGCCTACTGAGTGTAATGACCAACACACAATATGTGCTATTTTTGTATACTTCCTCCATGGCAGGATAATTACTGCAGATGAATTACTGAAACATTGAAACTCCTTATGGGTCATTCCACATCAAATAAATAAATATCGGAACATTTTTCCGATCGACTAAAACGGATTTCTATGTAATTTTAAATGAAAATTCTCAGGTGTTCACTATGAATATTGGTGAAGTTTAATAATCGTCGATGTTACACTGGATGTGATATAATCACTTATTAGAATTCATGCACAACATTGTGCAGAGCGCGTGTTAATTTCTGGGGAATTTGAACTTTTATATCTCGGTTAATATTTTGTTGAAATGTATTAAAATTCACTATCTTCAAGTATATTCGTTATCTTAAGTATAAAAAGGAAACGAATTTTACAAGCCATATTGAGCCAAAAATGTTAAGCAAATTCAACATACAATATCGGCGCTAGGAAAAATATCTGGAAGTTCGGCTTCTTAGGAACTGAAAGTATGTCAAAGGTGGAATCCGGTATGTAGTAACCTAACAACACAAGGTTCTCATATATAGTCTTATTTATATACCTCTTTCCCATACCGAGTAAATTTAGTTCGAATTTGGGCATCAAGCCTTACAAGTGACTAATTTATATATATAATCAGTCATTATTGTTTTGATGATCATTATTAAAGTTCACACCTTCTGATATATTTTCCATCCTTCTTTTTGATCTGAACATTGGACCGGCACTAGTGAAATTAAAAAAAAAAAATTTGTCATTTTTCCATTTTTTAGTTTTTCATTTATTTTTCCTTTCATTTACTTAAAAAACCCTCATTTTGCAGTGCGATAATAGAAAGTTAATCATTTTTTTGTATGATAAGCGTCGAAACGTGGCAACAGACATAGAGGTACATTGCACGTTTTGCACACGTACCTGGTTTCTCGGTGCACGTTTTGCTTCAAGCAAACAGCACAGTTTTGCACTGGCCTACTTTTCTTTGAGTGCACGTTCTCAATTATATTGGAAAAATGCCTTCCGGTAAATCACAGAGGATTCTCGTTGTCAGAGCACCTCTCTCTCTCTGTCAGCTTTCCTCCATTCTGTGGCGTCTGTTTCAACAAGTGAACGTCTGCTATTGGCATCTTTTTCCTGTTACTTCTCTGTGGAGAGCATGGGCATTTAAAATACATAGATCTAATACATGGAAGAAAACCTTCTTGTGCCATTTTACCGTATTTCACTCTGATTCAACTGAACAAGTGCGGTTAACTGCCCCCATAATTTGTAATCTGCAAACATTGTGGTTTCATACGTCTTTCACAGTTCTTTGTCTGTTTTCTCCGTATCACACATTTCTGCAGTTAACATCCACACTTTATTGCACCATTTCTTGGCAAGCATTGGATGTGTGTACTTCTACACATTTCAGATTGTCCTAAAATTTTAGAAAGTTATGCCTGTTTTTCAAACAGTACCACATGCATTCAAACTATTGTTATGAAGCCAGAACAATAGTCTGGGGCTGGAATATCAATTGTCGACATGGACACATGATCTAAGAGGCTTTCATCAATGCAGGGCTTTTGGTATGGGTAAAACGTACTGTGGAATGTTCTACGACCTGTATCGATAATTTTTCTAAATTTAAATTGTCTGTCTCCTTCATTACTGACAGTTATCACCAAAATTAACCATTCTTACAATTAAGAGGAAGTGGTCTGACATTATTTCACTGAAAATTGGAGTGCTCAAGAGTATGTCTCTGGACCAATAGTTGCTAATTTTCAGTTTCTTCACTCGTGCCATGAGCAAACAAACAGAAATGAAAGAATACAGTTCCTAAAATTCTGTATCTTTCCACCTTTACAAATAATAATAATAATAATAATAATAGCAAATGCTCTGATTCTGGCCTATTTTGCTTCATACATAAGTAAATCTGTTTTTTTCATCTTCAACAAATTTCATCAGACATTCTGTTAAAAATAACAGAAAAAAGACAGAATGCTTGAACTTGGCCCTAATAGACATTTGTGTCCAGAAAATGAATTGTCAAATACATGCACAAATGGTGGTGATAATTTTTCTTCCAGTCAAACACGTTAATGAAGTGTCTTCTTTTCACTGGCATCTCTCTCATAGTTTCAGATTTTGAAAGATTTTCATCTCTTTTTGAAACAGATTGTTCTGTAACAGCGCCAGATGAATGTAGCATAGGACTATTACTCAGATTCTGTTGAAGAGTTGTCACTATCGTCACAGTCGAACAGTTAATTTTCACTGTTACTTTTAGTGAGCGTGTCAAAGATTTCTTTATTTGTACTACTCTGGTGGTGTACCATTTTTCTTCTCAAAGAATGGTAACTTCATCACTATCCAGGAGAGAGAGAGAGAGAGAGAGAGAGAGAGAGAGAGAGAGAAACAGCACAAGAAGTCTACAGGAGTAAACTCACATGAGACTCAAACTGAGCAGGCGCCAAGTGCTCAGCGGAGATACCACTTCCACATTAAAGGTGCCCAGAGTGCACAGGAGACAGTGCTGCAGCATGTCTAAACACATCAGGAGCACACAGGGGCTGTTGGGGTGGCGCATGTTAACACACCCAGAGCACCAGGGAGAAGGTGCGGTGACACGCATAAACACGTGTAGAGCCACAGGGACAGGTATAAAGGTGCGTGTTAACACATCCAGAGCAGTTAAAAGGATTAAATACTGTTCTGAAAGTTCATTGTGGGCAGATAAGCCGAGCCGTGTGGGAGTAGCCGAGAGGTCTCGAGCGCCACATTGTGGATCGTGGGCCCTCCTGCGTCGGAGGTTCGGATCCTCCGTAGGGCATGGGTTTTGGTGTTGTCTTTAGTATAAGTTAGTTCATAGGTAGCTTTAGGGACTGATGACCCCTCAGTTAAGCCCTATAAGCTTTACAAACATTTTTTTTCCAGATATACTAAATACCCTGTTCACAAATAAATCAAAACCCAATTTACAAATAATCTGTTCTTCTCATAACACTTAGACTTTTCGTGTCGGCACTTGCAGCCAGAGCCAGACTGACACGACTCTCTCCACTGCTACTGCTGACACCGGTATACAGTGTTAATCATATTTACCTGAAATGACCATCAATAAAGATGGCAGCTCCGTTTAATAGCTACTTAAATCAGTACTTCACTTCTTGCCAAAATTATTGAAATTAACTATTTTTAACAATTCATCTACAGTGAAATCTGTGTTTTATGTTTTCATAAAAATGCAAAATTGAGGAAAATGCAGACTCGAGGAAAAATATTAAAACCCCCAAAATAAGATAAAAACAAATGTAATTGGCATGTGTACATGATTAAAAATCACAATCCTCTCCAACAGGCCTAGAATGTATATTGTCTGTGTAAGTGAATGAAATGTTAGTGCTTGCCGTGAGGAATGAGGGGAACGAAACAGTGTGAGTCAGCTGTTTACTCTGTGCACAGAATAAGACAATAGGAGGCGGGTTCTGCGATATGAAGAAAAGTGCAATGAAATATGAGATTTTGACTGTGGACAAGAAAAGCAATCTCCATGTCAAATTATTCATGTTTTTCAAATAAAATCACGGTGCTAGGAAGGTGGGTGGGGGGGGGGGGTGGAATGTGAGTGGCTCAGTTTGTATTGTAAACAGTAATAACAACTCGCGTAATTCAGCCAATTTAATGGAATGGCCCAACATAAGTACATGAAACTACGACAAAAGTGCAAATATGCAAATCTTAACACAATAAACAAGACAATCTCTTCAATTTCCCTTTTCCCTTTTCTCACTGGTTATGTGAAAGTAAACTAACTGTGTTAACATAAAATTGGCTGCACTAAGTGTTATGCATTGCCAACCTATGAATGGTAGAAAAACACTTCTGAGGCTTCTGTTGGCCCTGGGAGACTTCAGCAGTATGCAAAGAAAAAGAAATAGGCAATAGTCTGTGAGAGAGTCCGATCACAAAATGTACAAGAAGATAGTGTAATTCTTACTTGTGGTTAGGTGAAAGCATTCTATATAACTGTCACTTTAGTGAATACCTTCCTTTATTGTCGACAACAGCTCGTTAAAACAATCCACGACCATTCTCAGGAAGTTCAGAAATTCCAAGTGATCGGGCGTCAATTCCTACATTAATCGGAAATCTACATATACATAGATACTCTGCAAATCACATTAAAGTGTCTGGCAGAGGGTTCATTAACCACTTTCATAACTTTTCTCTACCGTTAAATTCTCTAATAGTGCACGGGAAGAAAGAACACATAAATCGTTCGGTTTTCGATCTGATTTCTCTTATTTTATTGGGATGGTCATGTCTCCCTAAGTAGGTGGGTGCTAGAAAAATATTTTCACATTTAGAAGTAAAAGTCGGTGATCGAAACTTCACAAACAGATCACGCCGCAATGAATGTCTTTCTTTTAATGATTTCCACCCCAATTCGTGCAACATTTCCGTGACACTTTCCTCCCCATAACGTGATAAAACAAAACGAGCTGCCCTTCTCTGAACCTCCTCAATGTCTTCTGTCAGTCCCACCTGGTGAAGGTCCCATAAGGGGCAACAGTACTCCAGGAGAGGATGCACAATTGTGATGTAGGCAGTCTCTTTGGTGGAGCTAGTGCATCTTCAAAGCGTTCTGCCGATGAAACGTAACCTGTGGTTCGCCTTCCCCACAGTATTTTCTGTGTGTTCTCTCCAGTCAAAGTTGTTCGTAATTATAACTCCTAGGTATTTAGCAGAATTCACGAACTTAAGGTTTGACTGATTCATCGCGTAATTGAAGTTCAGCGGATTTCTTTTAGTGGTCATGTGTATTAATTCGCACCATGCAGAAATTTTGTCGCTTTGCAGTTGCTTTTGATCCTCTATTGACTTTACTAACCGATAAACCACAGCATCATCTGTGAACAGTCTAAGAGAGCTATTCAAATTGTCTACTAAATTGTTTATAAACATGAGGAAGAGTAGGGGACCTATAACGCTTCCCTGTGGAACGCCAGATATCACTTCTGTTTTACTTGATGACTTACCGTCAATTACAATGAACTGTGCCCTTTCTGATAGGAAATCGTGAATCCAATCGCACAATTGGGGAGATATTCCATAAGCACACAATTCCATTAGAAGTCGCTTGTGGGGTACAGTGTCAATAGCCTTCTGGAAATCCAGAAATATGGAATCGATTTGAGATGCCTTGTCGATGGCACTTAACACTTCATGTGAGTAACGGGCAAGCTGTGTTTCGCAAGAGTGATACTTTCTGAATCCGTGTTGACTATTGGTTAATAGGTCGTTCTCTTAGAGGTAGTTCGTAATATTCGAACAAAGTATATGTTCCAAAATCCTACTGCAAATAGACGTCAATGAGATAGGCCTGTAATTTTGGGGATCACTCGTATTGCCTTTCTTGAATATTGAAGTAACTTGGGCAACTTTCCAGTCTTTGGGTACGGATCTTTCGCTGAGTGATCAGTTGTAAATTATAGCTAAGTACGGAGCTATTGCATCAGCATACTCTTAGAGGAATCTAGTTGGTATACAATCTGGTCCGGAAGATTTATTTTTATTTAGTGGCTTAAGTTGTTTTACTACTCCAGGAACATCTACTTCTAAGTTTTGCACACTGGCAGCTGTTCTTGGATTGAATACTGGAGTGTTCACTTCGTCTTCTTTGGTGAATGATTTTTGGAAAAATGTGATACTTTTTTTTTCCCAACCAGGACTGAACCCAACCACCTT
The DNA here is from genome assembly GCA_026315105.1 of Locusta migratoria. Taxonomy (NCBI): domain Eukaryota; kingdom Metazoa; phylum Arthropoda; class Insecta; order Orthoptera; family Acrididae; genus Locusta; species Locusta migratoria. The sequence continues at coordinate 272,679,333 of CM048755.1, forward strand.
TTGGTTTTTATCATCATCCTCCCCTAATATTAGAGATTACAGACTCTGTAAGACACAACAGTGTGTCGAAAATCATTGTATAAACGTAAATTTAGATTAATATCATGCTTTTGTAAACAAGCGTTGTAATAATAAAACGAACAGTTTAGCTCACAATTCGGAACAGTAATACCGGAATAAGGTGGTAGGTACATGAGAGGACAAAAATTACATAATAAAAATGATGAAAAACAGTTACTTAATAAAGAGGAATCTCATGGTCTAGGTAAGTTAAACGAGTAGTATTAGAAGAAAACAGTCGGTGCCCCCTTAAAGTGTATTGCAGTGTTCATGCACATATTCGTGTCAGGATTATGAACATAGATATTAAGTACATTTCAACAACTAGAACTACAATATACACTGTTTAGCAGAAAAAAAGAAGAAGGAGAAGGAGAAGGAAGAAAGAAAGAAAGAAAGATTCATTGCCTTGGTTTCAACAAAGACCGACAGCACCGCTCCAAGTGACCAAGCAGCAAACTTTGCATACGAACCGTACAGCGCAAAATCCGTATTATTGCTTTTCGAAACGAGTTGTTGCTGCATACTGGCTTATGCAGACACTACTAACCTGTGCTTTTACGGGTTAAGATGGTCCTGTGTGCAATTAATTTAGTTTATTGGTTTAATAAATTAATAAATAAACGGAGCTGAGACTGGCATTACATGGTCATATACCTACCTTTGTAAAAGTCAACATGTCATGTATTTACATGAAAGATATTTGATAGTGTAATAGGGAGCTTTGAAATACATGTATTTTTCATCAAAGAAATATCAAATGTAGTGCCTCGCTGTATATTCAATTACAAAGGTTGCTTCTCTTCTCTCCGCTCTGAGTGCTAGCATCGCTCTTGCTAATAGATGTGTGCGTGTGTTTGAACATAGCTACAATGCCATGCTGTAATTAATGTTTAATTCCAGTAGCAAGAAATTGCTGTAACCCTGTTTTCTCAAGATATAGTCCTTGTCGCATGCTGATACCAGTGTGGGTAATATGGTGGTACTGAAACAAATAGTACCCGACTTAAGTAGATAATGTACGTTATTACTCAGAAAAATGGTAACACAAACTAGTAATTCTTACTTCAACAATGCAACTGTTCATATGTGCCAGCCTGGTGGCAAAGAAACTTCTAGAAAGATACGCTACTCCACCACGTTTGTGACCGACTAAGGCACAGCACAATAAAAACTTATTATTATCTGCTATCTTGAAATAATGGAATAATACCAATCTAAATTGGAGTAATCCACACACCCCAGTTTTTCGTTCATAAATTGGGGAAAAAATATGTGCGGATTACTAGAGTATATACAGTATGTTGGGGCTTACGTGAAGTATTAGTGTATTGTCTTCTACTTATCATGTGACATGTCTTTTCTACTACGAGCTCTGTCAGGAAAATGGAAAAGCATTTACCAATAGTTTCATTGTTATTCATTGTTTGCAACCAATCTCTTTCTTGTAACTTATTTTTCATATTGCTTACATTCGATTCACCTAAAATTCAATATGTCACTTGCCTTTCTTTGGTATCGAGGGCTGAATTATCTATTTAAAGCCGTAAACCTGCATGATCTGATAATTCTATCACATCACACTGCACAGTCTCTCTGTGTACATTACTTATTATGTTATCAAGACAGGCATCCACATAAAGAAGAGGAAAAAATGTGCAATATTTTGGTGCCTGTGGCTTTTTTCCTTACAGAAGAATTGAAGGGGAAGATGAATGAAAGAAACAGATTGGTGAGGTTTAGTAACTGGGTAGATATGTAGACAAGTCACACAGAAACATGGCTCACAGGCTACTACAGGTATCTGATGGAATGAGGGGAAAGAATATTCTTTTCTTCTCATGCCATCTGGCAAGTCTCCCATCATTCCCTATCTGCAAAAATGTTCAATTTTATATGTGCTTGTTGTGAGATCACTAAGATAAGGATAGTAATCACTAGGTAATTTTGATGCCCTGAAAACATCTTATACTTTGTTGTTCTTGTCAATGAGACTATGATACTCAAGAAATAATTAAGACAGCTGTCAAAAGAACAGTGTTCACATTCAAGTTAGTTTGTATATTTTTCTACATAAATATGGTTTGTTGTTATGTGATATCCTGATAATTGGCTTAAACAACCACATGTTTATCATTCAGTGGTAAAATGATGTCTATTTTATACATATTCTGTTACAGACAAATGAAGAAACTGGAAATAGCAGACCTGTAACTTTGTCATTGAAGTGCAGGGACAAAAGTGATTCAAAAACACCAACCAAAGATAATGTAGATGAAGATATGGATGTAGAATGTCTCGATTTCTCAGAGCGCAGGAAGCCAGTGAATCTTCAACGGTATGACACAACAAGATCACGTCAGATTATTAGGTATGGTGACACTTCTTTTTAAATGGTTATTGCTGGATTTTCTCTGATTGGAATGACAAGTACCATGCAATGTAGAGTTTGTTGCTGAAAACTTCAAATTTTCAGTTCCATAAATCTGATTCTTTCTTAAAGGAGTCGTTTGCTTAATCATAACAGACAGATAAAAAATTTGTTTATTTTACAGTAAGCAAATGATCAGAAATGTAGGAATATATTTCCTGCCATTTATCATAAACATTTTGTAATTTTGTCCATTATTGAATGTTTTACTTCAGGAAAATAAAATGAACTCTCCTTCCAACACAAAAATTGTGTTTTATTTGTAGAAAATCCATGTTGAGCCCTGAGGGCTCATCAGGTGCCTCTGAGTTTTTTACACGTTATAAAGGCCTGGGCCTGTTAAGATCAAAACATAGGTTGTAACAATATGGAAAACTTTTAAAAACAGGTTCATTTCATTAAACAGATTTAACAATTGCCTTACATATTAAAAAGTGGGGCACTAATAAGTCTGGTGCAGTATGATAATTGTCTGTCCTGGAGTAAATTTGTAGGTATAAATAATCAACAACACACACTTCCCATCTTGAAGAACATTGTGGAATGAGTTGTTGTTATTCCAAAAAGGAACCTCAAATGAGAAGTGTTTGTGGTGTTGATTATTTATACCTACAAATGTGCTCCAGGACAGACAATTATTATACTGCACCAGACTCATTAGTGCCCCAATTTTTATTAAGTAATTCAATTATTGAATCTCTTAAATTACATTATTTATTTATCATATGGTTTTACAAGTATACAACAATATTGCAACTATATATATATATAGAAATGTCCAAATTTGACAACCAGTCCACAGCACTTTGTCACTTGATGTAAACTCTCAGTCACCATTAAATGCTCGCAGTGGACACTGTTTGACGATGTGTCCTACGATTTGCTCCTCTGCCCCGCAGTCACAGTCAAAAGATGGAAGGAAACCCCACTTCTTCGTGTTGTAAGCGCACCTTCCTTGACCAGTGGTAGATGGAATCCCTCAACCTTCTTTGGTGGATCTTGCATGATGTGGGCGTGGTGTGGTGGATTTTCGTTCCAGCATTCTTGCCACTTGGAGGTCACACTGAAGGAACTGGTGTTTTGTGTGTCACACCAGGGAGGTTTCTGTGATTTGAGACATGCTGGAGGAGCCTGTAGAGCATCATACAATGGAGCGTTCTTGTGAGCCTTAACATTCTTTATCAATTTTACCTTAGCTGCTTTCTTCCTCAGATCTTGCTGGCCAGTGTTAGCCAGGACAGGTAACCACTGAATGGGCGTAGATCTGACAGTGCCAGTGATAATCCTCATGGCTTCATTAAGTTGGACATCAATCTTTGTTGCGCAAGTGCTGTTTTCCCACACTGGCGCACAGTATTCCCCAGCAGAATACACAGGAGCGAGTGCAGCAGAGTACTGGCGTCCGCACCCCAATTGCTACCAGCTATCTTGCGAAGCAAGTTCACCCTTCAGGCAAGTTTCTTTGAAAGCTTTAAGCACTGTTCTTTGAATGTCAAGGACCGATCTAGAGTGATACCTAGGTATACCGGATTGTAGTTATGTGGCACTTCAATTCCATCAAAAGTCGTATGTAGCTTCCTTCGGGCTTCTTTATTATTCAGGTGGACTGCAGTAACCTCAGTTTTATTTGGGTTTGGCTGAAGTCTCCATTTATGAAAGTAATCACTTAATTTATTCAGGTTCTCTCGTCAGTACCTGCTCGCAGTGCTTGAGGTCGTGTCTGGCATGTCGTGTATATATAGGTTAAATAGGATGGGGGCCAGAACAGAGCCACGGGGTAGGCTGTTATTTAGCGTCCTCTATCTGCTAGATTTTCCATTCAGGAATACCTTAAAGCGTCTGTGCAAGAGCATTTTGTTCACTAAGAATGCAAGCTTTTGGCATGGGATGATTTGGATAAGCTTCAACATCAGTCCATCCCTCCACACAGTGTCATAAGCTGCTGTGAAGTCCACAAAAACTGCAGCTGATTTAAGACCTGGTTGGAACCCAGTTTCTACTACTGTTGTAAACGTTAAGACCTGGTCACAGAAGCTCCGATGTTCCCTAAAGCCACCTTGTTCAGCAGGGATGATTTGGTCAATGGCCTCTTGTATGTGGTTTAGGATGAGCCTTTGAAGTAGCTTATAGGTCATGCCGAGTAGTGATACAGGTCGATAGTGTGAAACATCTGTTCCATCTTTACCTGGTTTCAAGATGGCAATTATATTGGTCTGTTTGAAAAGTTTTGGTAGTTTTCCAGTTCTCAGTATCACATTGAAAAAGTCAGCGAGCCATAATTTTCTTTTTGGGCAGCTTTCAAAAACTCTGGATACACCCGATCAAAACCAGGAGCTATATTTACCTTTGCCATCTTCAAGGCTGTCTGGACTTCCTCAATGCTGAATTCGTGTGAATAGTCTGAATGTGGCTCTAGCTGGGACCTTTTTATGTGCAGTTCCTTTCACAGTTCGTGTGTATGCCTTCTCTACTTTAGACTTTGAAATGTTCATTAGTCTTGCTGCAACAGAATTGCCTTTTGCATGTGCGACTCTATTTGACAACCTTGGGTTTGTACCAAGTTTTCTCACAAGGCTCCATGCTTTCCGACTAGAATGCGTGAAGTTGAGTCCTGCTGTTGTTTTGTACCATTTTTCTCTTCTTATTGAGAGCTCTCAAGAGGTCATCAGCTGTTGAGTCACTATGAGAGTCTTGATACTCAACATATAGCTCATCACATTCTTCTGACCATCCAGGGATGTACTCCTTCCAGAACCCACATGGGTTGCATCTCTTGGCATTAACTTTTATCACTCCCAGAAATCGTTCGTAATTGGATGGAAGTGGGGGAATCCACTGAATGGAGTTATCGAGACTTTTCCGATACTGTTCCCAGTTTGCAAGTTGAAAGTTCCATCACGGTAGAGGGACGGACTTGACTAAGGGAATTTCAGTGCCAAATTGGATGATGACTGGGCTGTGTTGACAAGATTTGATAACCTTACGTTGTGTTGTTTCCAGATTTTGATATGGTGCACAAATCAGGAGAGAATCCTTCTGCCATCTACCAGATTAAAATTTTCCTGGATCTTTAGCATTATGCACAAGCTGGAGATTGTACATGTCCATCCATTCATTTAGGATAGCTCCATTTCTGTTGTATTCCTGAAAGCCACAAACATGACTATGACTGTTAAAATCACCAACATTCAAAACTGGGGGATGAAGGATCTAACAGGTGGATTAGGCCAAATAAAGTGCGGAGGTTTGTAGGTATTCACAATAGTGGTGCCTGCCATCTCTATAGCCAAGACAGACATCTGATGTTCTGTCTTGATGATTGATTTTGAGAGAAATGGGATCTGACATATTTTGCAATGCCATACTATTCATCATTTATAGCCCTAGCCAGAACATATCCAAAGAGATTTCCTCTTCTGTGGAGATCTGGGTCATCTTTGCTGTGAGCTTCCTGAATTGCTAAAACATCTACCGACTTTTGCAGCATTAGGCGTGAAAGATACTGAGTCTTAGCAGATGAAATTGACTCCATGTTAAAGTGACATATTCTTAAGTTGTTACCAATCATAACAACTGGGTGTTCTGAGCTTGGTTGGTCCTGAAAAGGACTATTCATATGTAGGTTTTCTTGCGTACTTGTTGCTGTTTAGCAGCACCTTGGTGGAAGAATTAGCAGGTACTAACCATTGCCCAGGGATCCAGCTAATTCTTCCACGAAGGTGCTGCTACGTAGAAACAAGAAAACCTACATATGAATAGTGATTTTCAGGACTAACTAGTTCAGAACACCCAGAAATTATCCATGGTAACAACTTAAAAATATGTCACTTGAACATTGAGTCGATTTCATCTGCTAAGACTCGGTATCTTTTACGCCTGATGCTGCAAAATTCAGTAGATGTAGCAATTCAGGAAACTCACACCAAGGATGATGCAGATCTCCATTAACATGTTTTTAAAAGTTTTCCGTGTTGTTACAACCTATGTTTTGATCTTAACAGGCCCAGGACTTTAAAACATATCTAAAAAAATCATAGAGGCAACTGATAAGCCCTCAGGGCTCAAAATGCATTGTGCACAATAAAACACAATTTTTGTGACTGAAGGAGAGTTCATTTTATTTTACTGTTTAGATCAGGATAAATACTGTTTAGTACTCATGATATTTTTGTTTTGAATGTCTGATTTCAGAAGTAAGTGGCCCTTGCCTGTGGCACAAGGGGTGCAAAAGTTGTAAGGATCACTAGTGAAACATTAGTATTTATTATTCCTACTATTTCTCTTACAGTGAAAGGCGGTTACTTTCAGAATGTCTTCTTGTGAAATTTTATGGCAGATTGAAACTTTTTGCCTGACAGACTCGAAACTGGAACCTTTACTTTTTGCAAACAAGTTCTCTACTAAGAGATGTCAGTGCATTCCTCACAACTCGTGTCTCTTGCTCACAGTATCATTACTGGCTGAACCTGTTTTTCTTCCATTTCCCACATTGATTTACTCTTCACTCTATAAGGATTGAATGGAGGGGGGAGTGAAGTGAGCCTGAGTGAGGTGAGGTGAGGTGTGTGTGTGTGTGTGTGTGTGTGTGTGTGTGTGTGTGTGTGTGTGTTAGTGTGTTGAATCATAGCATCCAAATTTTGGGGGAAAATTTCCAGTCATAGCTTCTGAAGGTTTGGATCTACATCACTAAAAATCATTGTTGTGTAATATTTTGTACTGTTAAATTGTTAATCTACATTCTTATATGTTGCTCTTCAGTGTCTGATATTTGAGGTAAAAGCATGATGTAACTGGCAGCATGACATTTACTTTTCTTGGAAAAGTCAGCACTACTCTCCTGCTGTCTGTCTCTGTGTGAAAGTGTTGTATGAAGCACAGATGTAACTTACACGACTTGTCATAGCTCGTTTAATGCCAAACGGTAATTTAAATTGTATGAACCTTCCTTCATTGCTTCTAACTAAATTTTAGAATAGTTACTACAAACACATCCTATACTATCCTCCTGTGATTTTGCAATACATACTAAATAACAGCAATGGATTGTGGGGAAACAAGATTCGGACATCCTGCTGTATACGGCTGCGGCTTGATAACTCTCTCTCTCTCTCTCTCTCTCTCTCTCTCTCTCTCTCTCTCTCTCTCTCTCTCTCTCTCTCTCTCTCCATCCCTCCGCCTCTCATGAACGCTTAGTGCAGTAGTGAAGTGATACTTAACTGCTGTATAGTTATTTATTTCATCTGTCTCTTTTCCTGCAGGAGGGAAGCCTATTGATAGCTTTTATGTATTAACATCTCCATTGACTTGACAGTGAAGTGCAATGTGTGAATGTTTTTTTTTTTTTTTTCTCCATTACACAAACTGCGTACCTATCTCATTATTTAATGAGGACAAACTTTGTCTTCTGTGGCTTTGTTGTTCATTATAGGAACAGTGTTAAAATTTCCGTATGCTACACAATGTAAGGTAGCTTGTGGAGTACATGTGCTAATATAAATGACCTGTGCATGATGTGGTTGTATTCCACAGTAAGAGCAGGAGGACAAATGTGTTAATAAATTTACATAGTGTGTATTACTAAAAAGTTAAATTGAACTTTGTGGAAACAAACATTAACTGTGATAAGTGTACTAAATTTGCTGTAAAAAAAAAAATAAATAAATAAATAAATAAATAAAATAAAAAAAAATAAAAAAAAAATAAATTACCCAGGCCATTTTTGTGAAAATATTTGCTTCGAATTTGTCATTTACACAATGTTTTGATTGTACTTTCATTAATCTAATAAATTTTGATCTTACAGGGCATGTGTTGGCTTAATGAAGATACCCCTTGACAGAGACACACTTCACTCGGCAATGTTTGCATGCATTCGCCTAACAAGAAATTATGAACTAGCAAAAGCTTTCATTGAGGCTGGTGGTATACAGACTTTGCTCTCCCTGACAACTGGTCCATTCAATGCTGCTTCTTTGAATATGGCAACAATACTGATAAGACATGCCATAGAAGAGTATGCTGTTCTCAGGCATACAATGGAAAAGGTATGACAGAATATCAGTGTAATGATCTACATTATGACACTTGTAATCTAGAAAAGAATAAAAGTATTAATGTATCTCAGCTGCAGACAGTGTATTACTGGATTCTTGTAGGATAGTCTTTCACAGATGATGGTCCTCAATAGCTTTTTAAGTAGTAGTGTTGCGATATTGTTTTGTAACAACAACATTGTTTGTATTATACAATATTATGTATTTCGGTTATTAGTGCAATAATATCAGAAATCAACTTTAGCAGTCTGACTTTTTTTTTATGCATTTCACCTATGGTAGAAGCGCATTCAATGAAACGCAGAATACTAGTGACTCGGCTGTATCTAATGTAAACAATGAGGCTATACAGGGCAACTCTCACCTTCATATTCAAAGTTAAAAGTGCTGCAGGAACTACTTGTGTCATAGATAATAATGAATTTCTTCTTTCTGCACAAAGTTTAGCATTTATCTTGTGCTCTCAGAGATGCTATACAACTAATGAACTTCCAAAAAATCTAATGTTGACTAGTAATGATGAAGTAAAAGTGTATAAGTCTTTTGGATTGAAAATTGTTCCCAATTCTACCAATAAACCACTTGTTGTGTTGTTACCCTGCTTATATGCACAACATAAGCATATTATGAAATATGCAAGATTTTGCAGATAACCTCGCAGCAGTGGCGAGGGCAAAATGCTGTAAAACTATATGTGAGAGCGAGAAAAGATCATGCCAACAGTTCTTAAGTACCCTTAATCATTCCACAAAAAGCTTGCAAGTTTGGGAAGCCATCAGGAGGATCTCTGGGAGAGGAGGAAGGTGTCCAGTGGCTGCCGTGATGGGGAATGGTACTCTCCAGACTAGCCCGCAAGACATTGCCCAGGTTATGGCGTTTTATGTTTCTACAGTTACTGTCACTGCTGGTTACAATGCAGAATTCCAGCGCCACCAGGTGGCTGCTGAGAGGGGAATTTTGAACTTCTGGTCCAGGATTGGAGAAGAGTATAACTGCCCCTTTTCTATATGGGAGCTGGATTCAGCATTGTCTGTAGCTCGACACTTCCAGGCCGTGATGGTATCCACTGTATCATGTTAAGACATCTCACAGAGTGGAACTTGGTAGTCCTTCTCAATATTGTTAACTTTATCTGGGCATTTGGTCATTTCCCTGACTCATGGAGGGAGGCTATTTTAATCCCCATTTTAAAACTTGGGAAAGACCGCACTTGCCCAAGTAGTTACCTTAGAGTGGATGGTCAACCGCCGCCGTGTCTGGATGCTGAAATGCAGGCTGCTCCTCAGCTGCTTTCAGTGTGGGTTCAGGAGATATCGCTCCACCTTTGATAACCTGGCCTCACTGGAGGCAGCTGTACAGCAGGGTTTCCTACGTCATCACCTTCTGGGTGTATTTTTTTTTATATTGAAAAAGCCTATGATACTATTTGGCAGCATCTTATTCTAAAGTAGCTCCACAAATGGGTTTTTCGTGGTTGTCATCCCCGTTTTATTCAGTCCTTCCTTTCTCCACGTTATTTTAGATACCGAGTGGGAGACGCCCTTTCTGATGGCTTTGAGCAGGAGAACGGAGTTCCTCAGGGTAGTGTTTAAAAGTGTGACCTTGTTTGCCATAGTAATTAACAGTATTACTTCTGTTGTGAAAAGTCGTGTTGAGTGTTCTCTTTTTGTGGATGACTTCTGTCTTTTGTTCTTCTTCCAACGTAGCAATGACTACACATCAGTTGCAGCTGACTCAATGGCCGGATGAATGGGCAAAAATGACTGGTTTTAAGTTTTCCACTGAGAAGTCTGTGTGTGTCCTTTTTAACCGTTCACGTACTGTTTTTAATTTACCTGAACTGCGGATTAGGGGCTCTGTGTTCGCTTTTAAGGACACTGTGAGATTTCTGGGCCTCACATTACATTAGATTCCAAACTCACATGGTTGCCACACTTTAAGGCCTTGAAAACCCGGTGCCTGAAAACACTGGCAATTTTAAAATGACTCAGTCACACTTCTTGGGGAGCAGACAGAACCTGTTTGCTTCAGTTTTATAGAGCCTTGGCGTGATCCCATATTGGTTATGGGTGCATGGTGTATGGGTCTGCACGTCCGTCTTATTTAAAGATGTCGAACGCGGTACACCATGCGGGGATTCATCTGGCAACTGGGGCATTTAGGATGAGCCCCTTACCGAGTCTCTGTGCTGAGGCTGCAGAGCCGCCTCTGCACATCAGGTGACATCTGCTCGTGGTGTGGCAGGCATACAAGTCGCTATCCACGCCTTCCACTCCGACATACCATACTGTTGCTTGGCCTTCATTGGAAAGGCTCTTTCACAATCAGCAACAAGCCATGAGGCACTATGAGATTTGTGTGAGGGATTGCCTTCTTGAAATGGGATTGGCTGGCTTTAATGTTTTAAACTGTTGCTAGGGCAGGTTTCACCCTTGGCTTCTCCAGAGGCCCAGACATGTTTTAGATATGACGAGTTTCAAGAAAGATGAAACTTCTGATTTTACTTTTCAGTCTGTTTTTTAATATTTTAGATAAACATCACAGATTTACAGTGGTGTCTCGTGACGGCTCCAAGCAAGGGGACTCCGTTTGTTGTTCCATTGTTTTCCCCAACCATGTTGTTAAGGTTCGCCTTCCCAACAATTACTTTTTTTTTTTTTTTTTTTTTTTTTTTTTTTTTTTTTTTTTTTGCTGAGCTACATGCAATGTACAGGGCACTACAGTTGCTGCGTTGAATGCAGGGTAAACAATTTCTGCTCTGCTCTGATTCTCTTAGTGCTCTGCAGTCGCTGCAAGATCTCTATCCATCGGTAACTTCACTGCAGCAAATCCGTGGCAAACTGTTCTTCCTCCGTCATGGGCAGGTGGTGTCGTTTTTCTGGGTGCTGGGGCACGTAGGTATTCAGGGGAATGAAGAAGCTGTTTGGGCTGCCAAAGAGACTTGTAGCACGCCTGAAGTGACAATGTGCCCGATTCCCCTGCAGGACATCTCTTCTTTGTTACGGCAGCGGTCCCTGCAATTGTGGGAGGACGAATGGCTTTCAGTGGCTAACAACAAACTACAGATGCTGAAGCCCACTGTCTGCTCCTGTCGATCCTCCGTCCAGTCCCTGAGGAGGGAAGAATTAGCCCTTACCTGCCTCCAAATCGGGCATTGCTCATTTACACGTGGTTTCTTACTCCGACGAGAGGCCCCCACTCTGTGACACCTGTGGCCTGCCGATAACTGTCCGCCACATTTTAATTGAGTGTGCTTCATTTGATGCTGAGAGGGTCGCTGTGCACCTTCGTGTAGATATGGCGACTATTTTAGGTAATGATGAAACAAGTGTGAGTAAAGTTTTAAAATTTTGTGAATTGTCTCATCTCTGGCCTAAGCTTTTAGGCTGAATGGCTAGCTCACCCCTTTTTTTATTGCTGTGGTAAGCTGGCCATGGCTATATGCTTAATTGCTTTCACTATCCCTTCTACCTTTCCTTGGCGTAATCTTTTCCTCTTCACCTCTAATATTTACTATTTGTATTTCACGTTAGTTGCTCATGTTACCAACTGGATTGTTCTCATTTATTTCATTTTGTTTGTTCACTCTCCTTGCTCCTGAACTTTTTAAAATTGTCCAGGCACAGAAGACCTTGGTGTCGAGTGCACAAAACCCCCATATCCTATCCTAGTGTATTACAGAAGCAAGAACTCAAACTACAGAGGTAATAAAAATGTGGATAAAATCCAGCAGCCAGTTGTACAACTGGAAATATTTATTTATTACTAATTTTTGGTTCCTAGTGCCTTCTGCAGAGTTAACAAAGTTCCCTTGTGTGTCCAGTCCATGCATGGTGTATGGACACTGATCATCAAGGGCAATGTGAAAGGGGAGTTATATAGCTCTGAAGGAGGACACAAAGTGCCTGAACCTGGTTAAAAATAGAAATTTAAATTTTGCAACTGATTCATGTCATTTTGAACCACAATTGGCATTTGCTGAATATGAACAAAATAATTAAAATGTGCCCTATTATCTGTAGAATAAGTGTGTGTAGAACAATTTGATTTACAATTTCATTTCTTAAAAAGTCGAGATAGATTTTGATGATACTGCTATTTTATCACACACACACACACACACACACACACACACACACGTCAGCATTAACCTTATCAATTTCAAATTTCACAGGTTGTTGTATAATCTCCAACATACAGTATGTAATGACTTGAATAACTAGAAGTGTTTTTTAATGTCGTGTAGTTTTCATTCTTGTATACTAGAAGTGTGTTTATGGGGTCCACAAGATAAAAACACAAGAGAAAGATCCTTTCATACCTAAGAAAAAAACTGCAAACTAGTATTACTATGTACTCTAATATCAGCTATTAGTTATTAGGTAATTTATGATCAACTGCATATGATTACATATTGGTTCTCTATAAGCAATTTATAAATGTGGTGATAAAAATGTATGATGTTACAGTACAGAATGTTTTTGATAAATCAAGAGTGCATATAATGGCAAAACATTTATTTAACATTTCAGTTGTTCACTTTGGTAGTTTAACTGTTGCTTCAGTTTATAGCAGCATATTATTGCTGTTAAGTGTTTTAAAATAATAATAATAATAATAATAATAATCTGTGTTGCAGGTGATACGTGCGCAAGCACAACAGAATGACCCTACTCCATACAAGGAAATCTTGTTTTTCATGCTGCAGACATCATCATGTGTTTGCCGTGCACCAGATATGTATGCAGAAATTGCGTCTGATATTCTACGCATTGACATAAATCATCTGTCTAAACGAAGTAAGTGTTACATTGTCTGGGCAGGTGAGGGGGGGGGGAGAGAGATTGCTAAGAAGTATAAATATGTGAGAGGAATGTGGTTGGTTTTTGCATCATTTAAAAGGTAAAAGCATGTGCACTTCAAAAACAAGAGTTTATTTTAGAATGTATAATATATACAAGTGATATAATTTGTAAGAAAAACACACAAAAAGCATGAAAAGGAAACGTTTTACAAGCTCTGTCTGTTATGTGAAACATTTCTTTCTGTATCTACTTAAATGAAAATTGTACAACAACAAAAAATGTATACTTTTTGTGTGGTAATTCTGGAAGCACTGATGGATGCAGAGCCCAACATTGCAGTCCTTGCACCAACACCTACTTTCCTTCCTGATTAGCTTACCAGTCTCCTTCTGTCCTCTGTCAGAACAGACCTCACAGTATCAAGTTGTGTTCATCTTGTTTGTAGTAGGTAGAACTTTCTCCAGAAAATGCCGTGCAAATGTCCTCTCAATCTGTGAAGCTGAAGTGGGTTCTTGCTGAAAAATAGTTCCTCCCTTTTCTGCCTCTTTCTTCCCCACTTTGGTCATGAAGTCTGCAAGTGAAATGTTTTTGCTAATTTTCTCTTTGTACAAAATAAGTGTTCACTGTTGACATTATAAATAAGTACAGATGTGAGTAAGGCGGACACACTGAATCTAAGTACTGAATCTAAGTACTTTCTTCTTGGTCTACCTCAACTCCTCTTACCCTCTGCTGCCGAGCTCATGAGTCTCTTAAGTAACCTTGCTTCTCCCATATGTGTAACATGACCCCACCATCTCAGTCTGTTCGCTCTAACTGCTTCATCTATGGTGTTCATTCCAAGTTTTTCTTTGATTTCTTTATTATGGACACCCTCCTGCCATTGTTCCCATCTATTAGTACCTGCAATCATTCTTGCTACTTTCATATCTGTAACCTCTACCTTATGAGTAAGGTAACCTGTATCCACCCAACTTTCACTCCCATGCAACAAAGTTGGTCGAAAGATAGAGCGGTGCACTGCTAACTTAGCCTTGGTACTGACTTACTTCTTCCAGAAGACAGTATATCTTAGCTGAGCACTCACTTCATTAGCTTTGCTGCACCTCGATTCCAGTTCTTTCACCATGTTGCCATCCTGTGAGAAAATACATCCCAGGTACTTGAAACTGTGTACCTGTTCTAACTTTGTTCCTCCTATTTGGCACTCAATCTATTTAAACCTTTCCCACAGACATTACTTTCGTTTAGGAGATGCTGATCTTCATATCATAATCCTTGCACATCTGATTGAGCTCTTAAATATTAGTTTGCAACCTTTCAATCGAATCTGCCATTACAACTAAGTCATCCACATATGCAAGACTGCTTATTTTGTTTTGACCTATTTTAATCCCGCCATTCCAGTCTATTGTTTTCAACATCTGGTCCATGAATAGTATGAACAACAGTGGTGACAGGTTACAGCCTTGTCTTACCCCTGAAACTACCCTGAACCACGAGCTTAATTTGCCATCTACTCTTAACTGCTGCCTGATAGTCTACGTAAAGCCCATTAATTCACTCTCAAATACAATGAGGAAAAAAAAGAAGGCCTATATGCCTCTGTATGAGCCCTAATTTCTCTTATCTTGTCATTGTGATCACTACGCGAAATGTAACTAGGTGGCAACAAGATCGTACTACACTCAACTTCAAATTCCGGCCCTCTACATTTCCTCAACAGAAATTCACGAAAAGAACATCGTCTTTCCTCCAACAATCCCCTATTGAGTTGCTAGAGTGTTTCCGTGACACTTGCTTATATATACCTATAACTATGTCTTCCATTTCGGAATTAATACGGTGATCAAATGATGGTATATTTCTGCAGTCCTCCTGCGTGAAAGATTTCTTAAAGGCTTAATTTAAAACTTCAGCTTTCTGTTTGCTTTCTTCTATTACAGCCCCGGAATGATTGAGTGACTGGGTAGTGGGCTTTGACCCGCTTATCAATTTTACATAGGACCAGAACTTTTTCGGGTTCTCGGAAAGGTCTTTTGCTAATCTCTTTAATTTTGGCACTATAAATTTATTAAATTTCTTCACGCCTGTCATTAGTTCAGTTGAAGTGACGTATCATTGCCTATACAAAATGTGCATTGCCAACATATTAGCGATATGAATTTGCTCCTAAGGCTGCCGTTGGCCCTGGGGGACTTTAGAATGCAATGCAGTGTTTATAAAATAATTTGTGGTAAAGATTTTCCCATTTGTTCTTGGAAATTACATATCTGTGAAAAAGGAAAAATGCATCAAAAACTGAAATTCGTATCTGCGTATAAGGTATTTCAGCTATTTTCCGGCATGATACAAAAGAACTACAGATAATATGTCAAAACATGCATAGTTGGGAGATCTTTACCATTCATGGGATGCTCGGAAAATTTTCAATTCCCAGCTGGGCAACAATATGTAGGGCTTTTTGTTTCATGATAGTGCTGTATATGGCAACATTTGCTGTGCAGTTTTGCTTTACCTTTGTTTCACAAGGGAGAATTGATTTAAGTTCTTAGAGTGATGTTGGCTAATAGATTTCCTCTTCTTAGATGATGATTCACAATGCTAGTTCTTATCTTTTTCTCGTTTCTTCACAATAAACTGTACACGAGTCTCTATATTAGATTCGAATGTTTTAGTATATTCATCTTTTCTTATAGCAAAAATGCTTAGCTGTTGTTTTGTTCCAATTACTGTCTGAAACCAGATTTTTCACTTGCACTACTCAGTTATTACGAACATTTCTGGCTACTGGATTACAAACTGTACTTACAAAATAAAGTCTGCTTTAAAGTGAGTGGTGGCTTTATGTTTCTGCAGATCCTTTTGTCATTCATTGTTTATCCAATATTAAGTAATGACTGAATTATTTCATTTTGTGATCAGACTATTTCACCGACTAATTACTGCCAGTTCCTCCTTGCTGGCATACTGAAACAAAGCAAAAGATGCAGTCTTTAGCCCTGTCTAATAAAGATGCTGATTCACTGGTACTAAGAACTGCAGCTGCTAATTTTCTGTTCTACCCCTAGATGGTTGCCGTGCTACATAAATACTGCAGAGACTACCAAATACTGTCACAGATCATCTTCGTGTAAACCTTTATTCTGTCACCAAAGGCGGTGCAAACTGTCTTTTGTGTCACATATAACTTGTTCGGCCACATCTAATGTCAGTTGGGGGGAAAGAAAGAAACAAAGTGAGATGACAAATAAAAATGTAGAATTGAGGTAACCTTATTAAGGGTAAATGTAAAATAAGGGAATTTTTAGCATTGATCTTGATGTTTTTTCACAGAGGCTAGGAATTTAAGCCACAAAATCAGTTTCACTGTAAATAGTTTCATTGACCATCATCACTGGATAAAAGTTGTAAAACAGTTCAGAAAAATACATCACATAAAGTTACCTGGCTGATAATAGCAACAGTCCATTGCAGTGTAAAAATAAAAGGCACCATATGTAAGATCATATAAAAATACAATAGGAATAACTCCAGTAAATAAGTATGTATGAATTAGACAGATGAATTTTTTTTTTTTTTTTGTCCATGACCAGTGACTGTAGCAGAGACTCAGTGGCTGTTGGTTCAGACAAGTCCAAAAGAACAGATAGTCTTGAATCCTGTAGCTGTTACCAATCAACACGTAAAGGAATTTGACATTACCTACCAATCGACTTGAAAATAAATCAATGTTACCCATCCAGGATTCAAACTTCATCTTCTTGCTTACTGGGCAGTTGTATCGATCACTGTACTACTGGGACATTGTAATCTCCATGACTGCAGGAACTTCCGTAACATGCCTCCCATCAGACACAAATTTTCTAGCCTACAGACGTAGTACCCCTACCCACTTTCACACGTTTCACATGTCATTTTACTGATTTCCATAAGTGTTTGTGTCTGGTGAGCATCTGCACTGAAGAGTGAGTCATTGGCCATTTTCACGTAACTATAGTGTCCGTTCTTTAGGACCTTCAGTGCTGGTGCGCACCAGACCCAGGCTCTTATGCTGTTACAGGTATCTGTGAAATCCTGCGAGTAATGAGTGAAAAGGGACAGGTGCACTAAGTCAGTAGTGTTTGGATAAATTCCAAATCTGCATCTGATTGAAGGCATGCTAGAAGAGTACAAGCAAATGTGGTTTTCATTGTGTCCCAGTGATGCAGTTGCAAGTGCAATTGCATGTAACTAGGAGACTCGAGTTTGAATCCCAGCTGTACACACGTTTAACTTAACCCAGTGATTTATTTTAATGCCTGCTGACAGCTGATGTAAATTCCTTTGTGTCTTTCGTTCATCTCAGTCATACAAACATTTTGCACAGGAAAGGATCATAATATCATATTGCTTTACTCACGTTTGTTTCCTTTACTTCAGAAATTCTGTCCAACAAGCTGGATTTAAATGTAAACTACATACATGTGGTTTCGTGATAATCACAGTTTTCTTTTAACATAAAAGAAACAGTAGATTATAGTGTGATTTTGTCCTTTTAAAATGTTTATGATGATAGGAAATTTTTTTCATATTATATGAGAGATTATTCAGTTGCTTTTATTTTTACTGTAACTCTCAACATACAGAAAATATAATCATTTAAATCGTACTAAATGTTTAATTGGAAGCTTGAAAGTGCTTTTTAATTTGTTTCACTTCACCAGGATTCAAAATTCAACTCTACTTCTGTAAATGTTCTTTCACAGATGATGATGATGGCCAGCGGTTGCTTGTCAAGTGCCTGCCATCAAAAAATACAACTGCTACAGTAAAGGATGATGACTCGGTCAAAGTTGTCATTGATCTTTTAAATGCACTTATTGAGCCAAACAACTCTCAAGACCCAGAAGCAAAGGCAGGCAGCAGCAAAGTTCAAGAGAAGGTAAAAAAAAGTATTAATATTGGCATGTCTTTAAGGTTCTACTGATAACGGATATTTACGAAAATGTCATTTTTTTAACTTCAAAGATTTTCATTCAAGTATTAAGACCATAAGCAAGTATGCCATACACATTTCTACACTACACAACAAGATAGGTAGAGGCTGTGTATCCTGTAGATGAAAAATGTAACTCGCTTCTCTGCCTGTTTAGCAATCTGAGATAGCAATGCTTTCAACATACGACCAGTCATATGAAACTTACTGGCAGATTAAAATTGTGTGCCGGAACCGGGACTCGAACCTGGGATCTTTGCCTTTCGCGAGCAAGTGCACTACAGATTGTGCTATTCCGACACGACTCATGATGCCGCCTCACAACTTTACTTCCACCAGTACCTCGCCTCCTACTTTCCAAACTTCACAGAAGTTCTCCACCATATCCTTTCTTCCAGGAGTGCTAGTCTTTCATGGTTCGCAGGAGAGCTTCTGTGAAGTTTGGGAAGTAGGAGGCGAGGTACTGGCGGACGTAAAGTTATGAGGCGGCATTGTGAGTCGTGTCGGGATAGCACGGTCGGTAGTGCTGTACAATAGATACAGTTTCGTGTGTGTGTGTGTGTGTGTGTGTGTGTGTGTGTGTGTGTGTGTGTGTGTGTGTGTGGGCACGTGCGCGCACTTTAGGACAAATGGGAGATATGGAAAAAATTTGGAATAGATTCCAAAAAGGATAAAGCCAAGACTGAGGGTATATAATTTTATTTGAACGACCAGTTTTTGTTGGTCTCTGCCATCATCATCTGGTCAAAAAATGTTTTACAGAGCCGTCATCTTGAGATGTCAACAATTGTATAAAATAATTTAAAGTGCGTGGATACACTGTGTCATTGTAGTAAAAGTTTACATATTTTAGTATAAGTGACAGTAGCACGTGTATCAAGAATATGGATATTACACATGCACAAACTAACATCAAGCATCAGAATCATATTCAATTAAAAACCAAACATTAGATCAAAAGTGTTGAGCTAATTAATAACTTCTATCACTTCTATATCATTGAGCTGTATCATTTAGTGTTACTCTATCAGGGATTTATTGTTAAAGTCATCAGCAATACCAGAATCTTCTTCATAATGTTCTGCACTTCTCTTGCTCGCTAACAGAATCAGCGATGGTAAGTGCAGCAATTTTTGTAAAGTAGAACGACAACCCAGGTGGGGGGAGGGGAGGGGGGAGTGTATGATTAACATACTACAGGAACTACCGGATGGGAGCAGAAAAGGAACATGTTTTGCAAGATGTAACAGATAATTACAGTTTCCAGAAACTGTGGCAGACATGTCTAATTTCCTTTGCAATAAGAAACACATCCTGTTTGAGAATGGCTTTAGGTTTACTCAAAACTGGCTAAAGTGTGTAACTGCTTTCCTGTGTAATTATTACCATGAACCTGCTTGGAGAATTTGATTTTGGATAACTTCAATAACAAATATCTGGTAATGCTTTGCCTATCTTAAACAATTTACTTTGCCATATTCACTGCTTAGAAGAAAATTTTAATACTATAACAGTACATAAGGAATAAATGCCAGTAAACTAATATTATATCTATATTGATGTAATGACAAAAGTTTATTTGTAGCTATCTGAACATCACTTAGTTTTCTTTAGAGATTGATTGAAAGCTTGATGTTTGTTCAGATTTGTTGTCATAAAAATTCAAGAAGGGGGAGGGGTAATTCAGACATTGTGCCATAAAGTTAGAAATTATAGTCTGTTATTACAGAGGATTTACCTACAGCTCAAACAACATTTTTCTTAAAAAGTCTTGCTGGGTTTAACCCTTTAGTGACCAGTGGGAACTATGGTTCTCACTTATTTGTTTTCGCTATACATTCAGTGGTACTGAGTGTTCCCACTTCTAACTTGTACCATCTCTGTTAGTGTGCTAACTACATATAGATTGTCAACAGGTGCACTAAAGGGGTCGTTTTCTTACATTGTTAGTCAGTTTATGCAGAAGCGTAGTTTATGCGGGAAACAAGCCACTGTTTCGTCCGTAACAGCATTTTTGGTATAGCTCGCTTTCCTTAAGTGTGTGAAATGACTTGTGTTGTATTTGTCTGCTTTTATATTTACGAGGGAGATAGTATTCTTGTATGTCACCTGTGTGAACGGAATTCTGTAGGTCATTCATAGAAGTGGTGGCACAGATTATTTTTCTTCCTTGTAGATTTTGTGGTTGTTAATGGCTACATTGGGTAGAAGTTACAGAAGACAGAAGCAGACCAGCTAACATTTAGGTAGCATTTGTCAAGGCAGCTCATTTCCGGCTTCTCAAGTTGTAAGCGAAGAGGAAGGCCTGTTCATTTTCAGACACCAAAAAGATGCGTGTGTGGAGTTGCTGAAGTTTGTCTGGCCAAAGTTGGAACTTATTTGCCAACGAAAGGTACTACAAACAGAAGGTGCCGCCAATGTAGCACCAGAAACAAAAAAATAATGTGTAGCACCATGCTTCTCTAAGTTCCATAGTATGTCACCTTAGTGAACTCAATGGGCAATATGAACTAATAAAGAAGTAAATGAAATGTTTAATATGCTTTTTGAACAAAAAATAAACAATATACATTTTTTTTAATAATAAAGTCCCGTTACTCAAAAATTCAGTGGGAACAATAGTTCTCTCTAAATTTTTTATACCCGTAGGCTAAACTCTCACTTTAAAGATTTAAACTATGATTTTTGTGTGTGGCTACTGAGCCCAATAAAGTTTTCATAAAAAGTCTAAAACTTCTGGAAATAATTTGGTCACTAAAAGGTTAACTAAGACAGCTATTTTTTTAAAGACTTTGTGTATGGTTGTATTGTACTTAAGGCATTTCTGATTATTTTGAAATCTGCATGACAGTTTTTATAGTATAGTATGAACAGATATGTGGTATTGGTGGGAATCATAAAACTGTGAAGATATCTAAAAAAGTTGGAAGAGAGATTATTTTGTGTCATTCTTTGGGTTTCAGTGTATTTACAGAGAATACTATTGTAAGCTGTCTTTCACTTTGTATGTTGAATGGTTAACTGTATTATTTACAACTGAATATTAAAAGTTACAATATCAGATATAGTGTAAGTATTGTTTTATGATACAGGTAAAAAGTAAAGAAAGTGCAAATTCAAAAAGTTCAAAGAGCACGGAAGGCAGTTCATCCCAGGCATGGAAGCGCCCACTTCTAACAAAATCTGCAATTCTTAAAATCTTGGCCGACATTGCAAAGTCTTATTCAGCATTTGCAAAAGTTATAAGTGATCACATTTATACCGCTGGACAGACAGACTTGGTTAAAGAGGTAAGATCATTTATTGTGGCTAAGATTTTTGAGCTATTGAATGCAAATGAAACTTGGAACAAATGTTGACTAATAGAAAATTTTGCACTTTTGTAGGAGTGTTCAGCACTGGCATTCATATTGGATAACTTTCTTATGAGTAAGGAAGCATCTGACAAAGAGTGTTCAACAATGGCACGAGTACTTATTGTTGCACTTGCATCATGCAATCATGCAACAGATGTCCAAGGCACAGTGATTTCGGAGGTATAGTATCTTCACTAAGTGCTCAGTAGAAACAAGGAAATATGTGTAAAGTTCCGAGCTTCCATTATTGACATTCTGATGACATTTTCTATTGTTAAAATATATTAATTGTTGTGAAATGTAGCGAATAAAGGCTGATTACACGAAATAATTAAAGGAAAATGAAGAAAACAAAAGTAATATTAGTTTTTAGTGCGACATAATTGCAAAAAGTGTGCTAAACTATGGCTGATCAATGAAAGGCGGGAGTAGTGAAATAATTTGCAGCTGCACTGTTCAGATTTATTAATTTATTAAGGCTGTTAAAATTAGGAATTTCAAACATAACTAGTTTAATAACAATATTATTAATCTGCTGCAGCATAAATGTTATGATTTGTTATTTAAATATTGAAATTTGTTATTTTAACATAAATTTGGTTGAGAAATGCTGAAATTTCGCATTATTTAGTATTTGTCAAACGTGACCTTTGTGTTACAGGTGAAATCTGCATTACTTAGATGTGTCAGTTGGCAAGAATGTTCAGAAAAGCATACACGAATTCAGCAGCTTAGTGCCCTTGTATCTTCTATTATATATAACTCTCCAGGCCCTGTTGATGTTCCAAGGCTTCATTATGGGTAATGTTAAGCTCACATTTAGATAGTATACTGTGTGTGTGTGTGTGTGTGTGTGTGTGTGTGTGTGTGTTTTAAAATTTTTTGTGTCCAACTCTTATTTTGATGAAAGTTGAGTTTTATTTAAGAGCAATAAGCTGTGCTCTTTACACATTCCTTTTTTCCAGCAGCAGTATGAATCATATTGTCAAAATAATGATACGGAAAGGATTAGTGACTGACATGGCTAAAATATCTCACTCACTCGACCTGTGCAGCAGCTCTCTTCCAAACACTATGAATGCTGTCTTAAGAACACTTGAGGTGGTGACAAGAATTATTAACATGCCTGTAGCTTCAGGTAACCAGAAGCCGAGAAGTCGGAGTATAGCACTTACAGACGAACATGCTGTCGAGGTGCAAGCTGCGGAGGAGCAAGTTATGCGAGAGCAGGCTGAACGGGCGCGAGTTGAAAGGGAGCGGGCTGCCCGGGAGCAGGGAAGTAACGGCACAGGTAACTACAGATCTCACTTGTCATCTCTATAAACAAAGATAACTTGGCACATCTCTCGTGTGTGTACGAGAGTGTAAAGTCGGAGCCCACAAGCCATTGCAGCTCTTCCTTTCCTTTACTGCAGTTTTACTCAATGACTCTACTTTCTCTCTTACTAATTTTTAAGACTTTATTCCCTTTTAACAATCTGTCTTGATTGCACAATGTCAATTCTGGATTCTCCAACTTCGTTGCCTCGTTTTAACACTTTCAGCACTGTGCCCATACATTCTGCAGACAGAGCACCATTCATAAAGATTCAAATGTGTAGTTTCCAGAGGCCATCGCATTTGTCGATTACAAAGTGCTGTACACTGTTTTCACACATCTGAAAATAGATAAAATATGTTTGTTATTAATTATTAGTTTCATACATAGATACATAAAATTTCATTGATTTTGTGGAGATGGACAAGTACTGGCCGGTACTGAGTGTTAAAGCACTTAGTTAATGCAATTTGTACTTGATCCACACATCACGGTTTGACTTCCACTTTTTCCAAATTTCTTTAAAGATTGTGTATGTCATTTGGAGGTCACTGACTACCTAGCGTGGTTGTGTGTGTGTATATGTGTGTGTGTGTGTGTGTGTGTGTGTGTGTGTGTGTGTGTGTGTTGTGTTTTTTTTTTTTTTTTTTGGGGGGGGGGGATGTTCGTACCAGAGATCTCACCTAACTGTTCATGCCAAGAAGCTGTGGTCTGCTCGTTTGTGGGCACTGGAAATCAAAGAATTGGCCATCATGCTAGGATGTTACCCTTGGGAAAAGACCTCAGTGAAAGTGTGTATCAACTGGTGGGTGTGAGACCTTGGAAGTCTCTTTAGACTGACTGCAATTTGGTGCCACTCATTACGACCACCTTAGACTATGCCAGAGGATGAAAACAAAGCCACAGGACTAGAATAGCCATTCTGTCAGTTCCCAGTTCACACACCAATAGATAAAGGTTATGTTCTCTTTGGTTAGTAATGTTTATTTTTATTATTTTTTATTGTTGGTGTACTAAAAAGTATTTGGTTAACTCTCTTCCTGTGAAGCAATTCCATTTTTAATTAAGATTGTTAATCTTAGTAGTGTGGATCTTGCTCTCTTCTGAACATCATTTTGTCATCACTACACCTAATAACAAACTTAATACAGTATAAAGATTAATTTTTCACTTGGACCTAACATTGCAGATGTGAATAATATTGTGAACACTCAGTGTAATGCTGTGAGTGATGTACTTTCAACATCCTGTATGTTGAGGCCTGCCAGACAAGGTGGACAGTGGGGCAATCATCCATGCAATTGAGGGGTGGGGGGGGGTCCTTCTAGGAAATAACCAAATGGTGGTGATGGTGGTGGTGGTTTTATAATGTGAAGCCATATTTCCCACCTATATTGCTGTGTTTTAAATGCCAACACTTAGTCTTCACAATATTCTAATGACCTAATTTCATGGAGAACTGTAGTAGGCCACTTCATTAAAATTTACCATGTGTACTACCACCTGTTTTTGTCAATTTTGAGAATGACCAATAGTATAGATCTAGGACCTGTTGATTTTATTTTGAATCTCAGCTTAAGAATATTTGGTCCCAAACTGACATTTGCCACTGCTGTGGCCAGTATGTCAGCACTATCTGGTGTATTATTTACTATTTACTCTCTCTGCATTGGCCAGTTTCCATAAACCCTCCCCTCTCACAGTTCCAGTGACACCACTGCCCGTATAAGGGCAGAACCAGTATTCTCTTCTAAGGGTACATTTACCCTAGGATTTGTATCGGCACATGTATGCACAACATGTATATGCAATTTTGGTACATGTGTCGTTATTTGTATGAGCTGGCAAGTAGCGACCTCATACAAGTATGATTACGCGTTTACACATGTCAATTTTTATCAGTTTGCGATGGCTTCCCGTGACGATTTTGAAGATTTTATTTTTGTGTGTGTATGTGAATGTTGAAAGAAAAGGAAGGGCAGATGGTGGCAACGAGTGTTCCCTCACAAACATGCTATCGCAGAGCTTAAACAATGTTTGTTCCAGAATTAACTCTTAAAGACTGTGTGTATTTCAAAAATTATGATAGATTGGGTATGGAAGACTGTTTAGGTTTCTCAGAGGATCAATTGGCAGTGACACCCCAATTTTGGACCACTGTGGGTACCTTTTCTGCTTAAATTTGCGTAGAATATCAAAATGCTCAATATGCAATATTATTCTCAGAGTTTGTGAGGCCATTGTTCGTTTTATCCCAAGAAGTGAAAGTAGATTGGAAGTTATTTAATTTGTAATAAGAATATATATGGGGTGTTCAAGCACATATTTGCAATTTCTTTTTTGCAATGTGTAGCTGGTCTCGGAGCAAACAAATTCTGCTCCTCACACCATTCCTGTGATGTCCAGTGTAGATGTAAAGCACCGGTTTGTTTTCTGTCATGAATAAAATGATTTTTAAAGCGAAATATTTTGTGCTCAATTGATAGACCAGTGCAAATTAGTCTATTATGATATTCGGTTTATCGAAATGTATTGCAGACACGTTGCGGGCTGTAGACAAATGAGCTCAAGGCATTGCAGATTTGCACCCAGTGAAACACCAGCGAAGGAGGCCTGTACGAAATTGTAACAGTGCCATTACGTTGGATACGGTACATGGAAATCCACACAACAGTAAGAGCGCTCGCTAGGTAGTACAAATCTCATGCTGTATGGTGCATCACATTTTGAAAGGCACAAAAATGCACCCATACTGCCAGCAAGTGCACCAAAGGCTTTCAGTGAATGGCAAGGCCAACTGGCTAATGTTCTGTGAATGGGAATGAAACAAACCACCTAAGTTTTTTAAAACAGACACTATTTGGTGACGAGTCAACGGTTTGCAGCAGAGGCATGCCAAATTGAAATGTCCATCACTTTTGGGTCTTCGTGAATCCCCGCTGGTTGTGTGGGGCGGGTCTTTGACACTGATGGACCGTCAATAGCTGGAGTGGTATCACAGGTAAGCGTGTTGTTGGGCCTCATTTCTTTGAAGGAAAGCTGAACAGGGCAATGTACACCAATTTCCTCCAGAACGAACTGCCTATTCTGCTTGACAATATTGAATTAAGAACGAGGCAAATTTGGATGGAACAGGATGGTGCACCCAGCCACTGCGCTGCTTCCAAGTCACTAGTTGCACGGGATCTTTTTGCCAATAAGTCAATAGGCAGAAATATGGATGTACAGTGGCCAGCTAGGTCGCCCGATCTGTTAGTCCTAGACTTCTATTTCTGGGTTACAATAAAAGATGTGTTGTATATAGAAGAATGTGAAAAGTGGCGAGATGAAAAAATTGTCTTGGGCAAGCCTTCTCTGTACTAGATGGGTCATACAATGTACTGTGCACTACAGCTAGCATTCGTTCTAGACTGAAACGATCTAGAGAATACGGTAGTTTGTTTGAACACTGCAGTAAGGTACAGCCCCAATGAAATAGTGATAAAAGTTTTGATTCCTCTTTCTCTGTTTCCCTTTGTTGTGCTCTAAGCATTTGAAGGATACTTTACTTGGAACCGTTTTTATGATTTTATTGTATGTGGTCTGTTAATGGATTACATGTCCACTATGAAGAATAAATAGGCTCTATGTTAATTATGGAATGCAAATCAGTTACAGGAAATTGCTTTGATAGCGATTAAGTAATGTATTAACTGTTCAGTTGCTTAGGAATTGCTTCATAAATGTAAAGTGTAGTCTTGTCACCAATAAGTGCAGTAACTAAGCTAAATTAAAACAAATTTGACTACTTTGTTGTGTGTTTTATTAATCTTAGACCTTTCATAAAATTTGATAGATACTATGGTGTTAGGTATACAGAAGTTGAAACTCGTGGCCATTGGATGAAATCGTCTTCAAAATGAGACTGTATTGTGCTGCATTATTGCTGTGGCTACAAGCATTGCTTTCAGCTGGTGTCCAACACATTTGATATCCATGACAGGCACTGACGTATTGGTACACATGTACTCGCCACTTCATCCTCGTCCAATGTGCCCTATCTCAAGTATGCCGCTTTGCTACACAGCATCTGCTACTGCCTTATGGAAGCACTACACGGCCGCTTATAGAGTACTGGTTAATTGTTGTGTTTTACTGTCTCTGTTACTACATTTTGATAACCCAAATATTACAGTAGACTAATTTGGGACTACTCTATCGATTGAGCACAAAACATTTCGCTTTAAAAATCTTTTTGTTCATGACGGGAAACAGACTGACTGTTTACATCTACAATGGGCATCACAAGTATGGTGTGATGAGCAGAATTTGTTTGGCCTGAGTGCAGCTACACATTGCAAAAAATAAAATTGAAAATATCTTCTCAAACACTGGAGAAAATGCGCCTAATGACTCTTAGGTGAGACCCTATATAATACATTGTATAATTATTTTTCTCATCAATTTTAAGGAAGATGGCACATATATCTTTCACTAAATTTCTCAGATGTCACCAAAAATGGGATACTATTTTGTGCTTTGGAGCAGTTGTTTGCAGTGACACAGATTCAGTGAGTTTCATTGTATTTTGTTTCAAACACAAACTCATTTTTATTTAATGAACAAAAAATAAGCTCTGACAACACAGAACAGTACACTGATCAGCAAAGCAATAGATGCCAAGAGAGACTTGTATTGTGCATACACAGCTTCTGCCACTTGTCAAAATAAGCAGCAGATTATGGAAAAAGACTGGTACTGTGCACAAAAAATGTGTGTGTGTGTGTGTGTGTGTGTGTGTGTGTGTGTGTGTGTGTGTGTGTGTGCGGGATGGCCCTCATAAAAGTTCGGCAAACTTTTGTATGAGTTGATGTATTACGACATGTCACTTATACAAATAGCGATACATGTATACCAGTGTAAGTGTACTGTAACATCTACTAGTGATGGGCTCATTTTTTGGGAAAGTGCTCCTTGGATAGACGCACATCAGAGGCCAGTAGCTGAAAATGCTTTGGTCTGTGGGTTCCACAGCTTGCATGCTCTTCATCCATTTCTGCATCCATAATGGATAAGCCCCTACAAGAGTCTAGACTACCAACAGTTAGAAGTTTTGGGAGAAGGCTACTTGATGACAGATACAACAATGTTGTCAGATTTTAAACCACACCTGCTGGTGAGACAGCATTTGAGCTGTGACCTGTTCCGACTTCTTTAAAGAAAGTTTCCAATGAAGGATCGCATTATATTTCAATCAGGGAGTCTTTATTGAGAGTGAAAATTCTATCTTTTTAAATTGTCCTCTACAAACATGTTTCTTGTAACTATAATATAAAACAAACTGACACCATAAATATGATTGCACGCACCAAACAACAAGCAAATCTGCACAAACCCACAATCAGAGGTGTAAATACAATAAAGGTTCCTCATCTGATTGCTCATCTGGCTTCTGTTCAAATGAAAGGGGAACAGGGTGTTGGGGTGCCATATTGCAACTGCATGCAGACTGCAGTTTATTATTTCTGAGCATATTAATACAAACATTGGTTTCTTATTTATGACAGCTGCTTTACACATCTATTCAAATTATAAAACCTTACTCGTGTAAAACATCTTTATCTTTTTTTCATCAGTAATTTCTCTTAGATATTTTCAGTCACCACGCAACCCATCTACATATGTACTCCGTAATCCACCATAAGGTGAGTGGCAGAGGGTACACTATATCACTACCCTTTCCTATTCGGCTGTAAAACAGAACAAGGGAAAAAAATGTCTATATGCCTCTGTATGAGCCCTCATCTCTCAGATCTTATCTTTGTGATCTTTACGCGAAATGTAAATAGGCAGCAGGAAGAATGTTGTATACTTGGCTTCAAATTCCAACCCTCTAAATTTCCTCAACAGAGTTTCTCGAAAGAACGTCGTCTTTCCTCCAGCGATCCCTATTTCATTTCCCGGAGCATTTCCTTGCTCGTTGGTCTAACATCCCAGTAATGAACCTAGCTACTTGCCTTTGAACGGCTTCCATGTCTTCCTTTAAACTGATCTGTTGTGAATCCCAAACACTTGAGCAATACTAAAGATGTGGCTGTACAAGCATTTTATATGCAGTCTCCTTTACAGGTGAAGTACAGCTTCCAAAAATTCTCCCAATAAACCGAAGTCGGCTGTCCACATTACTCACAACTGTCATTACATGTTCATTCCATTTCATATTGCTCTGCAATGTTACACCTAGATATTTGAACAATGTGACTGCATCAAGAAGCTCACTACTAATGCTGTATTTGAACATTATAGGATTGTTTTTCCTACTCGTGTGCATCACTTTACATTTTTCTACATTTAGAGCTAGCTGCCATTCTTTGCGCCAACTAGAAACTTTGTCTAAGTCATCCTGTATGATATTACAGTCAGTTAAAGACGACACCCTCCCATACACCACAGCATCATCAGCAAACAGCAGCAAATTAAAAGTTACTCTGTCCATCAAATCATTTATATAAATAGAAAATAACAACTCCCCTGTGACACACCTGACGATACACTTGCCTCTGATCAATACTCGCTTGTTTGCTTTCTAATACTTTTAATAAGTCTTCCAGCCAGTCAGAAATCTGTGAACCTATTCCATAAGCTCGTACCTTCATTAGCAGACTGCAGTGTGGCACCATGTCAAATGCCGTTTTGAAATCGCAACAAACACAATCTGCCTGTTGCCCTCCATCCATGGCTCGCAAGATGTCACATGAGAAAAGAGCAAGCACAGTTTCCCACGAACGATGTTTCCTAAACTCTAGCCGATTCATTGAAAGAAGCCTTTCTGTCTTGAGGAAATTTACAATATTCAAGCTTAGAATATGCTCCAAAATTCTACAGGAAACTGATGTCATATTGGCCTGTAATTATGTGGGTCAGTTCTTTTACCTTTCTTATAAATGGGAGTCACCTGCGCTTTTTTCCAATCGCTAGGAACTGACGCCGTATCGGGGATGCATGGATGTTTGTGCTGTCTTTAGTTTAAGGTAGTTTATAAGTTCAGGGACTGATAACCCTGCAGGTATGTCCCATAAGATTCACAAACACTTTGAAGTAGGAACTTTGGGATGAATTACCACCTGACTAGATGGTGTGACTCACTAGTAGGTCATGACCAACAGTTTCAAACCACTGTATCTGCTTTTCTGCTAGAGATGGTCTTTTCTACCTGTGCTAATTGGAAGTAATTTTCAGTGCTCTTAGGCAGTCAATAAATATTACTGTGGTAAATATTGCCAGGCTCTCTTGACTGACATTTTACTACAGTGACCTCCTCCTCCTCTTTAATTATTGAACATTGTATGCCATGAAAGACATTGTTCCCAAGCTTCATTGTGTGAATGATTATTTTGATAGTTGTGAAACAAATTTAGTTGCCAAATTCTTAAGTCATTGGCTTGATACTATTTAAACTATGTGAAAACTGATGTTGACTGACATAAGTTAATTGAATCTATTACTTTCTTATTTCATTGCTTGAATTTCTCTATGGAAGAGTTCATGTGTTGTGTTTACCATAGCAACATGTTCTCAGATGGGTGACGTTTCTCTTGCCTCAGGATGAGTCTTGTGAGACCCCTGTTCTGCTTAGACCTACTTATTGGCTCATCGTGGATAAATTCTCTTTTCTGTAAATTATTTCTTTTGTTCTGGCCTCAGTATAAAGCAGCCAAGTACTCATTCTTTATCTTTATTATTTATTTACATAAACAGTATCTGCAGGTTATACTGCCGTCATCAGATCTGCAAAAAGACTTGCGAAATTTTACTCAATTTGCTATAATAGTAATGAGAGGAAAAGTCATCTGTAATGTACATTCCAATCCTGTTAAAACCACCTGTCTTTTAACATATGACACATCACGTATAAAACACAATAAAATTAATTTCTTCACCGAAAGTAAAATGACAATTATGGCTTTTATTTTAAAAGCCCTACAAAAATTGGTAATCCTGTAAAATTTCTGGCTCCAGGTGAAATATCTACTGACAAAGGGCCTCATGACCTCATTATTTATTTCATTAATCCACATTGAACTAACCAACCTGTACAGTAGTTTCTGGATTATAATAATGATTATTATTATTATTATTATTTTACTTATTATTTCATTTGTACTTACAGAGGGTGCTGTACAAAATGCGCAAGTTGAAGGACTAGAACAAATTGCCAGAGATGCTGCAAATGCTGTTGCACAGGACGCATCTGAGAGACCAAACACTGGAAATCAAGAGAACAGAGAAGAACGTGATAGAGAGAATGTTTCTACTGATGCAAGTGACAGGTGATGATAATAGCTCATTTAATTACCCATGTTGGCAATAATAGTTCAACACTCTAGAAAGTGTACATACAGTAGTGCTGTTATTTTGCTATGCACATTTTCTTATTAAAGAAATGAGGAATGAGTTATTGTCAGTTTAAAATAGGAAGTAATTTAGATTTTAGTTCTACTGATAATTTTTTAATTCATGCATGGCAGTTAGCAAATCTCACCCAAGAATTTAATATACAATAGAATCCCATTATTAGGGACATGTGAAATTTTAGAATTACTTTCTGTAAAATTTGTATTTTTGGTGCAATTTGGCTACATTTTATGGCAAAATTCACATCTGTTTTATTTATTTTTAATTATTGGCAGACTACTTGTGTAGAGACAGACTTAGGGCCTCAAATTTCATCTACTTCATAAAAAGTCGTGTGTCAGCTCTTCCAATTCATATCATGTTGCACATTTTTAACTCAAACCATTCACAGTTTCTATTTTCGTCTGTCTTTCACATTTCTTCGTCCTCCTTTCACACTTGGCTCAGTTTTTGACAGGCTATTCAGCACTGAATCTGAGTGTCTATGATGGAGAGTGTTCCACATTTATAAATTTGACTAAATTTTGTAATCCCTGGAATAATGTTCCCCTTCTGGGACCTTCACTCTTCTGTCGGGCAGTGCATACTATCAAACTAGTCGAGAAGCAATTCTTCCTAAACATTATTGGACACTTAAATTTTTTTTATTGCAGTGAGTAAAAATGCAAACAAAGCACTTTTTTGTTAATAACCTCAACTTCACTTAATGATTCTTATGTCATGTTATGAAAACATTCTTTCAGGAGAGACCGTGCTGCTGATGATGCAATGGTACTGAATTCAGATTATGGTGCAGAAGTCGAAGTTGAAGTAGAACCAAACTCTAGAGGAGGAGAGGGCACTAATGCTCTTCCTTCAGCAGCAGAAGCTCAGCCTACATTTAGAGAAAATCCTGCCCAATCAATGCAGTTTGAAAATAGAGTAAGCTAAAGTTTTTCATTTTAAAAATTAGTTACAGAGTGGCTTACTTCCTTAAATCAGATTACATACTTAATGTTTTGTTGGACTTCATAAGGCTCTGCACAGTGTCTAAAATTGTTTACTTTCATAGGAGACTTAATGTGTTCACTGAGAAGAGCAGTTCCAATGGACACAGGCTTGTTTGATTAGAGAGACGATTTGCGCTGATGTTATGTCTACACTTTGTGTCTGCTTGTGGCAAAGACTATGAATGCTGTAGTTTATTAAAATAGTAATACTGCTGATTATTAACTGGCTGATGCTCTGAAACAACATAAAATAGTATACATTAGGAGAACTCGGTTCAAACATTCTTCAACAAACTTTGTCCGCTAATAAGTATGTTGTGGACCTGGATCACCCAAAGATGAATCATCAGAAAAATTACAGTGTAGTAGGCAGTTAATGTAGTGGACACCCTGTGAAACAAATACAAACTGCAAGGAACAGAGAGTTCAAAAGCCTATACATCATGCCAACACACACAAATATCTGAATTCTGCAGGATATAAATAGTTTAAAGGGGGTCTCGGTGACCATGAGACTGAAATACACAAACAATTAAATCAAGAAGAGAGAGATGTGGTCAGTAAACAAGAGACAGAAGGTAGTGTAATATCTTATGAAAGAGGTCAAGACTTTAACCTTCGGGTATATTGGCATGTTGAAAACTGCAGGTGGTCCAGAATTCGAAGGCTGGTTGTTCATATAGCACAATAATTTACACTTGGAAAACATTTATTGCTAACACAAGCATACACTGAGTACAGACTGCCTCCTTCTCGGAGTGCTCCACTATTTATACACAGAAGTTTCTGGGACTCATAAGAACATATGAACATATGAAACATGTAGAACATTCTAGAAATAGTAAATACAAAGAAATAAATGTTTTTCTGCCCTTGGAACTGAGGACTGCAATCACAGCGATCTGCGATGCTAACCACTGCACTACACATTCCGTCGAAAGACTCGCAGCATTGCTCCCCTTCTTGAAAGAACAATGACCTGCAATAAGATCTCTTTGGAGCCAGCTGCAGTGTCCTGGATCTTGTCATGGTTCCTCTGTATGGCAGATCCAGAGAATCCTTCAATTCTGCCTCTACTCCTTCCTTACGGTGACAATGACCAGCGCTAGACCCTTCTATCGTGGCTTCATCATTATAATGTCATCAGAGTCCTTGAACAAGATGCCATTTCTATCTGTTCTCTGGGATTGAGTAAGTCTTCATGTGGAAGACATACACAATGACACTTTGTTTTTGTCGTTTTGAGGATGGCTCATAATCCTAGACTTCGTATGTGATATGACAGGTGGCATATGACATGGTACAGACCAAAGTATCGCTTGAGTAACTTACCCGATAGCCCAACTTTCTGTACAGTGGTAAAAATTCATACCAAATCTCCTGGGCTGTACACAACAGGTCAGTGCTTGTAATAGTATCGCTGACAGTCCTTCTCCTGGGCATCCAGTGTCCGTATGCGAGCCAGCTGTCTTACTTCTTTGACCCTGGTGATTAGCTGTTCCACAGTCATCCTGAGTGTCGTCAGGTTGGAACGGGATCAATGTATCCATTGTCATCTCAGCTTTACAACCATGTATCAGGAAAAACGGCATGAAGCATATGGTGTCTTGCCTTGATGTATTATATACAAATTTCACAACTGGCAGTATTGTATCCCAATCCTTCTGTTCAACATTGATGTACATTGACAGCCTATTTGCTAACTTCTAATTAAAACATTCTGCAAGACCATTTGTTTGAGGATGGTAGGTAGTTTTTATTCTGTGGACAATGTCGCAACTTCACATTACCTCTGATACTAGTTTTGACATTATTAATTTTCCTTGATCAGATATCATACATAGTGCATCATACATAGTGCACCATGCTTAAGAATAATGTCTTATACTTGGAATTTTGCAATCTCTGGAGCTTCTGTAGTTGGTGCAGGTTTGGTGACAGCGTAGTGGGTGAGGTGGTCAGTGCAGACTATTATCCATCGGTTAGTGGTTGTTGACTTAGGGAACCTCCCTAAAGTCAATTCCAGTGCGGTGGAATGGAGCTACTGCAAGTGGAATTGATAAAAGATGCCCTGGAGATAACTGTGGCACATGCTTCAGTCTCTGGCACTCATAATGACGACTCACATAGATCGGTGGAGACCTTGCCAGTAATATCTCCGTCTGAATCTGCTATGGTCTTCACAAATGCCAGATGACCGGATATTGGAGAATGATGGAAATACTTGAGAATAGCTGGCTGGAGATGAGGTGGAACAACCAGTAACCATTTGGGGCCCAGTTGATCATAGTTGCAGTTGTACAGTGTCCCATTTATAAGTTGGAACTCTCCATTGGTCGGTTCTCCTTTCTCCAAGGCCTCTATGGTTAGTAATAATGCTGAATTCTCCCTCTATTCAGCTGTAATGTCACCTAACTCGGTGAGGGCTCAGATTTCATCCACGCTGTTGTTTGGCTAATGGATTCCTCGAATGGCAGTCGGCGTCCATGTATTTTTGAATACCACTGTGAGATCATACTCTTGGAGTCTAAGTGCCCATCTTGCTAGTTGACCTGATGGATACTTCAAACAGGTCAACCAACATAAATAATGATGGTCTGTCATGGCAGTAAATGGTTTATCTAATAAATACGGCCAAAACTTGTCGATAGCCCAGATAATGGCGAGACACTACTTCTGGGTTGTAGAGTAGTTCATCTTGGACTTTGAGAGAACTCTTGATGCAGTACCTTCCTGAATTTGTAAAAGCACTGCACCAATCACATAACCATTATCATTTGTGTGAAGTTTAGTTTCCACATTCTTGTCGTATAAGGCTAGAACAGGTGCGGAAGTTAGAGCCTCCTTAAGTTCGTGGAATGCTCGTTCTTTTGTCTCATCCCATTAAAACTTGGCATCTCCCTGCAGAAGTTCTTGCAATGGACGTGCCTTGTTACAAAAACCTTCTACGAAACAATGATAGTATGAGCACGGCCTGAGAAAACATCTCACATTACGGATATGCTTACCTTATGTGGATCAGGATGGACACCATCTCCGTTCACTAGGTGCCAGAGGATTTTTGTCTTTGTTGATGAAGAGGCATTTCTTTGGGTTGAGGTGGAGTTCTGCTGTCTGAACACACTTAAACACAGTTGACAGGCAGCTCAGATATTCTGCAAATGTCCTTGAGAAAACGACAATGTGAGCTAGCTAACAAAGACATCTTGTCCACTTAAGGTGTTGAAGCAAGTTGTCCATCATGCGTTCGAATGCGAATGGGCCATTACATAGTCCAAATGGCATGACCTTGAATTCATTGAGGCCGTCAGGTGAAATAAAAGCAGTTTTCTCCCTGTCAGATTTGTCAACTTTGATTTGCCAGTAACCTGTCTGCATGTCCATGGTTGAGAAGTATGTAGCTCCTTTCAAGCAATGGACAGACATCTTTCTTTGTGATTTTGTTCAGCCGTCGACAGTAGACGGAGAAATGCCATGTGCCATCCTTCTTCACGAGGACCACTGGAGAAGACCAGGGACACTCTGATGGTTGTATAATGTCATTGTGCAACATCATCTCCACTTCTTCCTGAATTATCCATCTTTCAGCTGGTGACACTCTGTACGAATACTGGCTAATTGGTGGATGATCCCCAGTGCTCATATGGTGTTTCATCATGGGCTGTTTCATATGGCTCTTCTCCTGCCTGGTCAGAATACACCTGAAAACTGGTTTAGAATGGTTAACACCTGCTGACATTGTTCTTGGGTAAGACCGGGCTCTATACACAATTCTTTAGTAGTTTCCTCTAACGCATTGCCGACAGTAACAGCAGAGTGTGATACTTCATGAATGACATTGAACTTGCCATCCTTCACTAGTTCAGCTGTTCCAATACACATTCCTTTAGGAATGAGTAGCGACTGGCCATGAAAATTAGTGATCAAAAGTTCTCTTCGACCACTTGTAATGCTTATGATAGCTGCTGATGTATAGATTTCCTTTGCTATACTGATTTGCTTTTTGCGATCGACGAGCACTTCACAGTTCAGCTGGTCATCTTGGCTGCTGACTGGAACTCTTCTCATTGTTAACGGTGGGATCTAAACATTCTCAAATGCAAACAACCTGCCAGGGAAGTTTGTGTTGCGTGTTCTTGCGGGAATGGCTTCCTCAATTTGTAGCTTAGATCTTCCACGGTCAATGACAGCCTGGGATACCTGAAGGAATTCCCAGCCAAGGATGGCATTATGACTACATTCTGTTAAAATGACAAATTCAAATGGCTGCGTCCTGTTGTTCGTAGTTATTGTTTGACACACGTGTTTCAGCTCGTCGGGCATATTTTCCATTTACGGCCATCAGCACAGTTGCTCTTGTACCACAGAACATTATCTTCTTTAGTTTGCAGTGGTATCATTTGACAACACAAAGAAGGTAGCTCCTGAATAGACTAGTGCCCGGACAGGTTGGCCATCAATGATGTCAATGAGATTTCCCGACGTTTTAGTGACTCTCGTCCATGGAGGATTTTCATTTGCAGAGGCCTCACCTCACCTATTTTTGCTGAATGCGGTTGCTAGGTAAGCAGCTAGTATCTCTATAAGGTGACAGTGAGTGGTGGCAGCATGTATGAGCATGACCACATCCAGGATAGGGCGACGGGCTTCGCCCCCATAGTTAGACAGTAGTAGTCTGTAGTTGACGGCTATTGAAAAGACTTCTCGGATGGTTGGCATCTTGCAACATAATAATTGTCAAATAGTCATCTTTGCTCCCTACAGTGTCGTATGACTTTTTCAGGGCGCCCACAGTAAAAACACAGTGGTGTGCTGTCTTCTGTCCTCCTGCGAGGCATCATAGTTGTCAGAGGATTTGGTTGTGGCCACTTCGGTCAGTTCCTAGTCTGCCGTTTGGCAACTGTGGCGTAAGACATAATAGGGCTAGGCCATTC
This sequence comes from Locusta migratoria, assembly GCA_026315105.1. NCBI lineage: Eukaryota > Metazoa > Arthropoda > Insecta > Orthoptera > Acrididae > Locusta > Locusta migratoria. Next base: position 272,716,651 of record CM048755.1, read on the forward strand.
TTAATGTCTGGTGCGACTGGTGGGACTGAAAGGTGCTAATGTTTGAAATACCTCTTCGTCACCGGCGTCAGCTCCCTCATGATGCACAGGACCGACATCCATGGCCGTAATCTGGTGCTTGCTTGGTCAAACAGTCCCATATGCAATAAACTGTTGTAATTCTTCTCCCACAATATGTCGTATAAGAGAAGCAAAGTCGTGCTGGTCTTCTGTAATGGCCATAGGGACTACATTTGGGAGTCTCTTATACTTACTCCATCCAACATTCCCCCCCCCCCCCCCCCCCCCCGTTGCATCTCTTCCATCTTCCATTTTCTGGCACCATTTGATAAACTCTTGTGGCGTTGGAATGTCTTTTAACAGAAGAGCTCTGGGCGCTAATGACCATAGAAGTTGTGCGCCCTAAAAACACAAAAAAAAAAAAAAAAAAAAAAAGAAAAAAAAAAGAAAAAAAAAAAAAAAAAAAAAAGAAAAAAAAAAAAAAAAAAAAAAAAAAAACAGAAGAGCTCAATACATGTCTTCTGCAATAGCCTTAACCAGGTGTGAAATTTTATCGGCGTCAGTCACGTCCGGGGTAACTAAGTGACATTAGGTCCAAAACACTCTGCATATATATGACTGTGTTGATTCGCCATGTCATTGGGCCCTGTTCTTAAATTGCTCTTGCGATAAACAGACTTGCTGCTGGTGGTCGCCAAACGTCGTCTTCAGTTCTGTCTGCAATTGTTCTCAGCTATCGAGGTTGTCCTCGTTATTTTCAAAACACTGCTGGGCTGTCCCATCCAGGTAGAAATAAATGTTTACAAAGCACATATGTATCCCACCTATTATACTTGGTGACTCGGTCAAATCCTTTCAGCCACTTCTGTGGGTTCTGTCCAGTGTCTCCAGAGAACACTGATGGGTGTCTGATGTGCAGCTGGCTAACTGCTGTTTTCATATCCATTAGTCTTTTGATGACACGGACCTTCGGCCGGAGGTATTTAGCATAACCTTTGCATTCCAGTTGTTTTCCGTGTAGGCGATGGCTCTTCTACTGCCTAATCATAGCCAGGCTGATGGAGATGTATTGCACATGTGGTCCGGAATTCGAAGGCTGCTCGTTAATAGAGCACAACACTTTACACTTAGACTATGTTTATTGCTAAGATAAGTGTACACTCAGAACAGGCTGCCTCCTGCTCGGAGTGCTCTACTATTTATACTTAGAATGAATTTTTTTGGAACTTACATCAAACATAAACATGTCGAACATTCTTGAAATAGTAAATACAAAGAAATCATTTTTTCTTCCCGTGGCGGGATTTGATCTGGGGACCACAAGCATGAAGATCTGCGATGCTAACCACTGCACCCTGCATTCGGTCTGAAGTCTCTTGGCAATATGTTTGTAGGAACTGAGACTCTTGTTTAAAAGAAGAGTCGACAGAGTCCTACAGAGATATGTACATTTCATTATATACAGTATACTTCTACTGAATCTTCTAAACAAATAAAGACAACTTCTTTTGTTAGATGTGAAATTAGACATTAAACCCGAAGCTTTCTGGAGTTGTCATTCACATCATCAAGCCACCAAGTACATAGTGCTGGCACTAGAGGTCACATTGAGGGAATTGTTTGCAGTAGCCCATACAAATGGAAAAGAGTGGAGTGCAAAGCCTGCTATTCTGTCCCAGGTGCGGGCGCGTGCACACACACATGGTAAAGGAACAGTAGTAAAGATGTTTTGTAATATTATACATTTACTAGACTAGAACATCCCCGGAGAATTATTTATGCTAACAATATCTGGAGTTCAAATATGGTGGAATTGAGAATGTATGTAGCAACAATAGCTGCTTTGAAACTTGTTCAGGGTGCAAATCATTGAACTGGCAAGAAATTTAGGTGTTTCAAGATTTGTTTTCCATGTCTCTCACAAAGTTTTAACATGCCATGCACATACCACCGGAGAAATTTGAAACTCACAATAAGTATTGTTTTGATTTATGCAGTAAATCTGCATATATCATTTGCCATTACACTACAAACTTCAGACTTTACAGTAGTGACAAGGCAATTTGTTCAGCAATAGGGCACTTAGTTACAGTAAATTGTGCTCACAATTTATCCGCCAACAGTCAGTAGTTGAACTGAAACAAAGCCTGGTGTTCATGATTGTAATAAAACTGAAATTGAAACTTCACATTAATCAGCCTTTACAGATACAAACTAATACAATTAATAAAACTTGAATGCTCACTATGAGTAAAGTGAAAATGCAAATAACAAAAGTGTCAAGTCATCCCTTGCAGTAATAATCTAGTAAATGATGGTATGTAAATATTCTGAGGGTGGACAGTATCTGTAGAAAGGTGAACTGCTAATGATTTTTTCCCTGGGTATTTTATCGCCTCTCTGTTTAGTGCTTATGTATATATTTTTTTCTATTTCATCCCATGGAGAAATAAGCATACAAAATGCATTAATATTATTAATAAAACTTCCTTGTAGATCAGTCTGGTTTTAATCTGTGAGAAAGTTCCGTTTCAGTACACACTTCTTGACAGAATGTAAACTGATTGCTCCACAGGAATGGCTGTGCAGTCTTACGGCACCTTGTTACAGAATGCACAATTGCGTCTCATAGGAGGTTTCAGTCCTTCCTAAGGTGTGATTGCGCACACACACACGTGTGTGTGTGTGTGTGTGTGTGTGTGTGTGTGTGTGTGTGTGTGATTTGAAATGTTGAAGGTTCATAATGTCCCCTTGTGAGAAAGAGGCTCATATTTTCACTCACAGATGTAAAACCCACACAAACTGCTGTCGGAATAAGAGTGTGTAACATAGCCTAGTGTAACTTAAGCAGTACATACTTGGCATGATGTTATCAGCCATGCTGAAAAGTTTGGGATTATTGTTAAATAAGTGCTCAATAAATAATTTTTGGCTGTCAAAATAGCAATATGTGAAACTTTCTGTGGGTAATGTAACAGAATCTTAAGTTCTTTATAAACCTCCAAAACAATTTTCAGCTTAGAAACCGTTACCTAGAAAGATCAATTGCTTCAAATCAGATTTTACATAATTACTTTTAGTTAGTTTGAGGGCAATTATAAGTAACTTAGCCCATATGGAGCTGTCAGAAGGCAGGCATCATAAATTGCCAAGAGGCTTATTATAATTCTGAGAGTGCACATTCTACAAAATTGCATTATTCCTTGTTTCCTCCCAAATATATGTTCTTAATAACTATGATAAAACTGACAGATTCGAAATTGTACAAAAGCTCAGATATAGTTAGGAGATAATTTCTGCTGTGTGTTCTCTGCTGCACTGCAAGGTGGTATGTAATTTGTACACGTCAATACTTACTGCAGTTTTGTCTTTTTTATAATCATTGATGGGAACAGAGTTAATAATGCTACCTACTTACAGAGGTTCCAACCATTATGATTTAATCGTAATTATGAAAATTGTTTAAAATTAAGAGTTTACAATTGAAGTGGTTCGAATTCAGATTTTCAGGTTTAAATAATAAATTGGTCTCATTCGTTTTGCGATGGCAAAACTCGGTTTCTTTTGAGTTCGACAAAAGTGAACTGCTTTTGAGCATCACCTTCTAGCATGTTCTTGTGGAAATTGCCAGTATTGGCACAAACTTCTACGAATTCGAAAACTGCGTAGTACGATATACGGGATGAATCCAGAAAGACGCGCCATTGTAGACTCTAGCAGCAGCCATTGGAAATGCCGAACGTCACTTGACTCCTAGCTGCGCCCCTACAGGAAAAATCTTGAAGGGTGTGAGTAATAATAAAAGATCGTTCATCATATATCCTCAATCGTTAGTTTGAGTTCAGAAGTTTAATTTGTGTTGGTTTTGTTTTTTATTGCATCGTATCTACTAATACAGTGATTTCGTGTGGGTGTGATATATGCTGTACCTAAGTGTGAGATGAACGTTTCTTAATTGTAAAATATACGTAAAAAATAGATGAAGAACACTTACCAGGCGACGGGGCACAGGCAGTAATAGTAACAAATAAACACACAGACACACACACACACTCAAAAATGCTAGCTTTCGCAGCCTAGCTGCTTCATCAGGCAGAAGGGAAGGAGAGGGAAAAGGAAATGATGAGGATTTAAGGAAGGGGGTAAGGAGCCATTCCAATCCCGGGACAGGAAAGACTTACCTTGGGGGAAAAAATGGAAGGTAAATAAATGCACATACACCCACACATTTACACAGACACAAGTACACTTAGGCAGACATACTGTAGAACCACAGTATGTCTGCCTAAGTGTACTTGTGTCTGTGTAAATGTGTGGGTGTATGTGCATTTATTTACCTTCCATTTTTTCCCCCAAGGTAAGTCTTTCCTGTCCCGGGATTGGAATGGCTCCTTACCCCCTTCCTTAAATCCTCATCATTTCCTTTTCCCTCTCCTTCCCTTCTGCCTGATGAAGCAGCTAGGCTGCGAAAGCTAGCATTTTTGAGTGTGTGTGTGTGTCTGTGTGTTTATTTGTTACTATTACTGCCTGTGCCCCGTCGCCTGGTAAGTGTTCTTCATCTATTTTTTACGTATATTTTTTTCCTGTTAGGAATTTTTCCTCTATAATATTCGTATCATAAATTTTAATTGTAAAATAGTTTTATGAGAAAATCCCCAATAAATGTTATCTCATTCCATTGTTGTTTTTTCGTAAAACAAAGAACTTTTGTTACAGGAAAAATCTAATCTTCGTGAAAGTGATGCTTATGAATCGTTGCAAAAAAATACTTCTGGAGCAAAACTATCGTAAGGGTATCCTTGTTTGCGGATTTCTGAGAAAGAAATAAATATTAATCTGGAAATAAAAAAAACTAAACATCTGTATCGAGCAACGTTCATACTGTACTCGTCAGGATGATGTAGTAATACAATTTTGGTGATTCCTTATTCACTTATTCCACTTGGACTCCCCCTTCTTTTCCGCTGATACATATTACATCGCATTACTATTTGCTGTATTCAAAAGTTGGAAACTGTACTTATAAGAAAGTAATTTATAATGTAGAGTGCTTTGAATTATGTGCATGTCACATACACACAAACTTCTTTTGCTTGAAATAAATTGAGAATAGTTATAGTTTTGAAAGCCTGGCAAATGTCATTTTGATGTTTCTGACGACTGTTTCTTTGTGCTAGCTTCATATGCATCCCCTGGTGTACAAGCATTACGTAGTTCACTAGTCTCTTAATACAATGTTAAGTATCATACAAGATCGCTAGTTATTTATATTAAGATAACCAGTTTTCCCAGATAAAATAGCCATCATATCTTTCATTAAGTGCACCACATCACAAAGGAAACCTTTTAAAATGCACTTATTTGCCAGTTTTCTTAATAATCTTCATTAGCAATCTTGGATGTTTTACAGAATAAAATAATTGAACAGGTTGCCCTCCCCCAGTCTGATGAACTTCCAAGAAAATTATATTTTTTGCATCAAATTTTACAAGTTACTAAAAGCATGTTTCACAGTAGACACCAAATAACTGAAGCTGATTATATCCACCAAAACATGTTTATATTAGTTAACTGATTATAGCCTAGTTATTAATTATGGTATAGTACTCGATTATGAATTCATGTAGGAGTGTGGAGGAAAGGAAGTTCTGAGAACTAAATTACAGCAGCAGAAATTAAGTAATTTCAATGGTGAAGATATGAAATGGGGCATTAACAAAAGAGAATCTGCAATAAGTAGCTTAATCTTTGGTTTTTAGTATGCATTGGAAATAATTGGAGGTTGCATATTATTGGAGTGATTCAAATCCTTATTTGAACCAATAGCCAAACTGTAAAAAAACTGCTATTTGTATCATTACTGCTAGAAACAGTCATAAATGATCACAATATATAAGAAGAAAGGGAAGCTGCCAAGTGCACTAACATTATTAACTAGGTGCCTGAATGAAGGTATTGTTCCCAAGTTTGCTAGAATAGTTCACTATATTGATTCTAGAATGGCTAACAAGATTAAGAAGCGTGTCAGGCTTGCGCTAGTACATGAACGCCTTCTTTTTACCCATAGACAACTGGATTCTGTTTCCAAGGCTTATATTTTTCGCATCTTCAGATTTCATCACGGCTTTAGGCTGCGCCATGGGAGTGGGTTGATAGCGCTTCTTGGGCCTTTTCCGACTCGGCACAGAGGGGTGCTGCCTGTAAACAGTCATCTAAATTTGAGTGACTTTGCACTCCACAAACAGTATCTGGTGACAGTTTCCGTCGGCGGGTTGTGGTCAATCTTACAGATAAGGAACCGGACAATGCTGCATTATAGGTTTTGGAAAAAGGTTTAAATTTTGCACCCACACCTAAGGTTGTCCCTATTACGGATTTCATTTGTGCTGTGGAGCAAGCTGTGTCTCGTATTCCAGAAGATCAGGCTGATGAAATTAGGCAAGAGGTTGCCTACAAACTTCGCAGAGCACCTCCTCCAAGAAGCAATAATCCAAGTAGTGAAAGGGCGGCCATCCGGTCTTTGAGAGAAGATAAGGATTTGGTTATTCTTCCAGCCGATAAAGGGAATGCTACAGTTCTTCTACCACATGGAGACTGTGTGTCCAAGATGAACCTTTTACTGGATTACTCAGCCTACCATAGGTTATGTAATGATCCCACACGATGACTAAAACGGAAGACGCTTTCACTTTTAAAGAAGAGTTCCTTGTCAGGGGAGGTTGTTAAGAAACTTCACCCTGGAGCTGCTGTCCCTCTGAGACTGTAGGGCCTACCTAAGGTTCACAAGCATTGAATTCCTATTTGTCCTATTGTTAGCAATTTGGGTGCCCCTACCTATAATTTGGCTAAATACTTAGCTTCTGTTCTCGCTACTCGTGAGGGAAAGTGTGAACATCACATATTGAAATCATCACATTTTATTTGGCGGCTGAAGTCAGTTTGTCTTGGTCCATCAGACTTGCTTGACAGTTTTGATGGTGTTTCCCTTTTTACCCGGGTTCCTCTTGAAGAGTCCTTATTATTAATTAGTGGAAAAACTAGATGATGAAACAGTTATGTCGTCATGTGCTGAACAAAATGATGGAGTGGCTATGGGGAGTCCTCTTTCCCCCATAGACTCAAACCTTTTTATGGAGGACTTTGAAGACGTGGCTATAAGGTCGTCGTTTCTTAAGCCTACCTGTTTTTGAAGATGCGTCGATGACATTTTTATGGTGTGGCCTCATTTAATGGATGCTTTAATATCATGTATTAGATCATTTTAATTGTCTTCATCCCAGTATTAAATTTACGATGGTTGTTGAAAAAGATGTGAAACTTCCTTTTCTTGACGTTTTGATTCAAAAGAACAGTGATGGGACCTTAGGACATAGCGTATATATCGCAAGCCTACACATACCGATCTTTATCTTCATGCGACGAGCTGTCATCCTCCACACCAACGTATGGGGGTCTTGCATACTCTAGTGAAAAGAGCATACACCATCTCTGATGCTGAACATCTGGGTGAAGAAGTGGAGCATCTCAAAGTTGTTTTTAAACAGGATGGGTACACTGCTCAACAGATTTGTCATGCGTTTCAATTTGGTAGAAAAGGTGAACCATTAGAGGACATCTACAGGTCTATTGCCTTTTTGCCTTTCATCGGGAATATTTCCACTAAAATTTCAAGAATTTTAAGATGATTTGATATTAAAAGTGCTTTTATACTGCCACAGACTAGCACCCTCCTTGGGTCTGTGAAAGATGATTTAGGACTGAGGAAACCCGGTGTTTATAGTATTCCACATTATTGTGGTAAGACTTAAATCAGCCAAACGATTTGCACATTTCAGGATCGGTGTGTGGAACATCACCATCATACTCCTTTACTTCAACCTGAGAAGTCAGCTGTTGCTGAACATTGTCGAAATGAAGGACATAAGATGTTATATGATGAAACAAAACTGATTGCTCCTGCTTCCCACTACTGGGAATGTGTTCTTAAAGAATCCATACAAATTCGTATTGCTGATAATATTATTAATCGGGACAAGGGCTTCCCTTTAAGTAAAACTTGGAACCCAATCTTATCTGATATTAAGCAACAACGGTCTTCATTTCGACCTGCTGTTTCTTTTAACTAGTCTTGTTTTCAACCCACTGTTTTGCTGATTTTCTCCACCGGCACACTACTAGTTGTATTGCGCCTAGAGGGCCTCTTCTTTGGTTTTGCGCATGCACGGTAGGTCTTCAGCGGTGTATAAAGGAGCCGCTGTTTCTGTTCTGCCTCAGTTTCTGTAGAGTAAGTGTAATCAGCGCACTCACCTGTAGATGGCAGCCAGTTGGTCTGCAAAAATATTGTGTTCAGTTGACGATGGTATCCGGCTGCAAACCCAAGATGAATATTATAAGCTGCACCTTACATTGGACAAATTTTTGGGAATTAATTGCTAGTCAGGGGCCTTCACCTGAATGAATGAAGTTGCATCAATGGTTTTTTTCATTTATTTAAAAAGTTTGGATAGTGCTGAGATTTGTAGCAGCTTATTCTAAATGTTCAAAATGTAAATTACTGCAGTTGAATAGGAAAATAAGTCCTGCTAAATTCAAGTGCAGTATTAGGTCTTTGATACTTGAAGACAGACTGGTCAATTAAATATGGACACATAATGTTGCAAAGTGACATGAAATGGGACAGGGAGAAGTGAATGGTAGACTTCTGTTTATTTGAAGAATTCTAAGAAACTGTTGTATCTATAATAGATACTGGGTAACACACAATGATGTGCCCCATTGTTGAATATCACCACAAAGTCAGATTAGAGAAATGCATTGAAGCAGTTCAGATATGGGCTTCTAAATTTTTACTGGTAGGTTCATTTACCCCATAATATTACAAAAATGTTCAGTGATCTCCGATAGAGGTACTTGAGAATATCTTCTTTCTGCAAGAAAATTGAAGTTACAGAACTGGTGCTGTAGAGACTGACTACAGGGAAATGGGGGACCAGCTGCAAAACACACACAAAATTATAGTCCTGAAAAGAACTTTTATCCTGTGCTGCCTCAAATTAAAAATTCGTAAAGACTACAGAAAAATTGAGTATACAATGGATGCTGACAAGTAGCAGTTGTATTAAGTACCATTTTTTTCTGAACTCTCAGATGTTCTTCGCAAGACACTGCAAAGCTAATTACAGTTTCTCTCCAAGCTCAGATATTTGATAAACGTTTTGGTAAGAGTGTGCATATTTTTACATTTGTTTGCTAAAAATAAATAGCAATACTAGCCTCTTTAAGATACTGATGATACAATTTTTGATGTTCAAAATAATTTACAGGGTACAGCTGAACTTGACAGTGATGATTCAGATGATTCCGAACCATCTGATACTGATGTGAACCACATGGATGATGATGAAGAAGGTATTTAAATGCGCTCTGAACATTGCATTGAATCTTCAAATTATAGTGAGACTGCATGTGCTTCTTGGCTATCACCCACACCTACAAAGATTGTCATAAATTAATTTTGGTATTGAGCCCCTGACAGCACACAATCCTCCCCCCCCCCCCCCCCCCCCCCACAGCATTTTTATACCTCTCTACTGCTACCCTCTGTCTGCCTTCCCCCGTCTCTCTCTCTCTCTCTCTCTCTCTCTCTCTCTCTCTCTCTCTCTCTCTCTCTCTCTCTCTCTCTCTCTCTCTCCTGCCTCCACATCTACCCATGTCTCTCCCCATGTGTCCATTTACGTTTCCTATGGCTCTTCCTTCATTTCCAGTAGTGAATTAAATCCTACCTCAGTTTGTTTTATATTGTACGTCAGTTGTACCGTTATGTATAACATGCTGATGCATGTAGCTTATCATTTTCTGCTTGTTGTTTTTATGCTACTGAATAAATATACTCATATCATAAAATGTTTTGCCTCGTGTGTATGCCATGAACACTTTCCTCTTGAAACTACAGTTACGTAATTAAAATAACTCTTGACATTTCAATTGTCATAAAATGTAAACAATCTTTTCTATGATCTCAGTGATTGAAAGCTACCTATTGTATTGAATGTTGGTGAGGCTGTGACGTACCTTCATTCAATACACAGTTTAGGAACAGTGTAGTGTGATTGGAGACATTGTATGACTGTTCTCCTGTGACAAGGGGGAGTATATCAACATTTGACAGCACATGGATTGTTGCTTTATGTGCACAATAATTTTCATTGACAGAAGTTGCAAAGCAAATATTCATGAGTCAAAGTGATATAGGAAGGACCTGGAATCACTTCCAAACTGTAGGTAGTGTTAGACGTGCCTATTACCAATCTCTTGAGTGCGGTGTTTTAAACCTTTTCGAATAAGCGACACCACTTTCTAGTAAAACTATTCTACCGGTCCCCCTCCCCTTCCTCCTGAACTGACAAAAAAAAGTGTCATTTCAAAGGCATTATAATTTTATTTCTATTTTGTTTCATACCACGTATATAGTGGTTAAGCCACAGTCACCAAGAATGTGCATATATTGTTTGTTCACATTAACAGTTTCAATGAACTATGGCATCATTATCAAATGTATGAATAAAGATAAATTACCAATTGCAAAATAAGAAGTATTAGCTGACATTGTCATGTACATAAATTATGAAAAAATACAGTTGAATTGGTAACTGGACAATTATTTTATTTTTATTTTGGAATTGGTAATTTTTCTTATTCATACTTTTGATAATGCTGCCATAATGCATCGAAATTAGTTACATTGAGGTTAACAAAAGAATTTTTGTACCACCTTGGCGACAGTGGCTTAACCACCGTATATGTGGTATAAAACAAAATATTATGTAGTCAGTCACCATCCTTCACAATAATATCATATCAAAACTTTTCCTTTCTGTTGATAAAGCTTTCTTGCACGTTATTGTCCAAAGATTTGTATTTTTTTTTTTTTAATCAAAAATGTTCAAATGTCTGTAAGTCTATCAGACCAAACTGCGTGGTCATCAGTCCGTAACTTACAAACTACTTAAACCTAGGTAAATTAACCTACGGACAAACACACATGCCCATGCCCCAGGGAGGACTCGAACCTCCACGGCGAGCAACCGTGCGCTCTGCAGTGAGGTGCTTTAGACCACTCGGCTACTCCGAGGCTTTTCTGAAATAGAACACACTAGTTTGAATAGTCAATGTTTCACATTTCAGGCAGGACTCTGAAGCAAATTATTCTCATTGAGAAAGATCGCACTACATAGAGAATTTCTGAAGTACATATATTTTTTAATTACTCAGAATTATTGAATATAAGGAGAGGCATTGAATTATAATTTGTGTTGTGGCAGGGATCCGAAACCGGGACTTCCTGCTTACTGGGCAGAAGCTTTAACCACTGATCTGATAATTTGGCTACACGGATTGTATTAAGAAAGGTCTCCCTCCGCAAGAAAACTTCAATTCTCTCTCAATGTTCCCTTACAATATACATAACAAGGTTGCCAAGGCTCTTCAATATTAGAATAGAACCCCACTTATGACCTTGAATGGGAACAAATACCACATCGTACCTCAATTGCTGTGGGAGCTCAGTGGATAAAGTGTCTGCCTAGTAAGCAGAAGGTCATGGGTTTGAATCCCAGCCACAGTACAAATTTTAATTCACTGTCTGTACTTATTGAATATCTTTGATGTAATTAGACAATGTATATCCCAGGGAATTCAGTTATTGTTGATATTCTCAGAATTACATATTGCTTCATTTACCTTTAGATTGGTTCTGGAAAACAGCTTTCAGGCTTTGCGCTTATCTTTAACACTCTGTTCTATAAAACACCTGTGATCCATTCAATACAGAATTAATGTTAAAGAAGGAATTATCTAATTTACGAAAATTAAATTTCACTTTTCTAGGCCTATGTCTTTTCATTATGGAACATCTAGTTCTCAGACATGCACTTGGCCCGTTCTTTTATGATGCAACTATTTCTTCCTCTGACAGTGAGCCCCAGCAAGGCTTTGTGATCCCCTGAGGGTTCGCGATCCACAGGTTGAAAAACACCTCTCTAGGACAACAACTATAGTAAACTATTTGTATCTGTGACTTCTCCTGAAGGAACCTTTGCCAGCCTGCCACTGTGATAAACGAGGGCTTTGAGTGGGCTCCTGGGAGGCAAGTGGAGGTTCATGCTGTACGAAAGACTCCACAACTACTCTCTGTGTACTCATTGTCCATGGAGAGGCCCTCCTTTAAACCCAGACACCATGCTGCACAGTACAGGTGGGCCCAGACTCGTGAAGACTAGATTATGGATAATGGGTGCAAAGTTATCTTCATATGCCACTTATGTCTGATACCAGATGACTGGCAACAAGGTTTGGGTAATGTGTAATGTCAAAGGCGTACAGTTAATTAAATACTGGAAGGTGGTGCATCAGTTGTGATTTTGGTGGGCATCGTGGGGGGGGGGGGATAGGTTGAACACCGTTGTTGCCTATTAGGACCATGTTCGAGGCTCCATAATACAAGAATAAAATCCTCAAACCCATTTTTGGACCATTTTATCAGCATTATGAAGACGAATTAAAGTTTATCTACCGTGCACAATCGTCAAGTTTCATTTGTGTTGATATTTCATGATTGAATTGGCCTGTACGTTCCCCCAAAATGAATCGAGTAGAACATGCTTTGAATAATTTGAAAACAGCTGTGTGTGCATGCCCTGACCAACACAAAATCTGTGGTAATTAAGTAGGATTGCTATTTTAAAAAAATTGTGATAAACTAGACCAGCAGTGGTAAAATGACTAATGGCCAGCATGCCAGATAGGATGCAGCGATCGTACAGCTCTTCATTCAATGAGGTTGCTACACAATGTGCTTATATTAAGAAAAATAAACTGTAGATTCTGTTTGAATGCAAAGGAAGTGATTCATTGGGATTTGTTTTTATATAAATAGGAAGATTTATAAATACCTAAGCACCATATTTCATCGGCAATGCAAAACATTTATTGATGTGTGTATTATGAAACATGCCATAAATCGTATAGGCTGGAAGAGTATCAGTAAACCTTTATTTTCTCGATAATAGGATAGAAGTTAAGTTTTTGATTGGTTAGGTATTATTAATGTTCTGTGTATTACACCTTATAGAGTACATTCATTTGTGATGTAGGTAAAATTAGTTTCACTAAAATTTAAAAATGAAGGTGTAGTGATTGTTGTTTTAAATTCTTTGGCTCTGAAGAATTTCAGTGCAGTATTAAGCCAGCCCAAGTTAATAATCAGATAAAATATAAAAGATACATATATATTTGTAAGTCGAGCACATTGTCAGAAAATTGGTTTATTGCTTTGTGCTTGCATGTTAGCTTGCATTTTTAAATAGTACTTTGTTCCTGACACCAGTCATTAATGGAAAAACTATGGATAAGTTGAAAATCTTATAAAAATACTTCTATATATTCTTAGGTGATGAAAATGAGGAAGAAGGTGGTTCAGGGTATGATGAAGATAATCTAGAATTCTTTGAATCAGATGAAGATTTGTTCCGCATTCCTGGTCTTGAACGAGAAGGTGATGACCTCCTCATGATTCAGTATGCTGATCCTGATACGGCTGGGTCAAGGACTGGTCCAAGAACTTCCTGGAATTCAAATACATTACCACTTGCATCTGGAAGTAGTGAGGATGCACCAAATGGAAATGACACTGCAGGTATTTAAAAATTGTTACTGAACAGAAATCGCTTATTGTTGTATTGTTAGACCTATAATAATTTTTTAATACATTAAAAAAGTTGTTCCAAATTTTTATTCTCTTGTGTACTTGGTTTCATAGGGTTAAATTCATTTTGATATACATATGTTTTTCAATTATATTTAATTGTAAACTGTTACAAATAGGTTTAGTGAGACTGTAGGTACATAGATAGTCAATAATAAAGTAAAGACAGTTTACAACTGACCGCAAAGATGTCGCGACGAGCTGCGACTGGCACATACAAAAGACACACACATACAACACTTTCAGCTATCGGCCATGGTCTTCTTCAGAAAAAATAGCACTCACGCAATCACACAGGCACACAATACATTCATACTACTATCACCTCCGGTTGCCGCAATTCGAAGTGCAGCAGCCGGAGGTGATGGTTGCATGACCGTGTTGTGTGCCTGTGTGATTACGTGAGTGCTTATCTTTTCTGAAGAAGACCATGGCCGATAACTGAATGTGTGGTATGTGTGTGTCTGTCGCAGCCCATCGCCACGTCTTTGCGGTGAGTTGTAAACTGTCCTTACTATATTATTAATTCCAGCCTGGACTTTCCATTATTAAATAAATAGATAGTCAAGTACTTAGAGCCATCTTCAACTTAAGCAGACATGTTCTGAAATCAGTCAGTGGACCTGTAAATAAAATTTCAAATTTTAATTCCACTATGTTCAAATAAACATATACAACATTAAAATATGAAACTTTCACTTTGCAGCAGAGTATGCACTGATATGAAACTTCCTGGCAGATTAAAATTGTGTGCCGAAACATTAAAATATATTTCCTATGTGTGGTAATTACACCACACTGCAAAGAACTAGAAAAACAGGTAGCTAATCTGTATCCTGGAAAAGGCACCATCTGAATTATCACATTAATTAGAAGCACTCTGAAACGTCAGTTAAATCACAGTCAACATAAGTAAGGTGTTCACTAACTTTATCTGCAATACCTTGTACATTACTTTGATACTTAAACTTCGTCAACAGTGGTTCCTTTGTTAAGAGATACCTCATTTAAGACCGAGTGAGGTGGCACAGTGGTAACACACTAGACTCACATTCGGAAGGATGGTGGTTCAAATACACCTCCGGCCATCCAGATTTAGGTTTTCCATTATTTCCCTAAATCACTCCAGGCAAATGCTGGGATGGTTCCTTTGAAAGGGCACGACTGATTTCCTTCCACATCCTTACCCAAACACTGAAAGCATAAGCTCAGTCTTTAATGACGACACTGTCGACAGGACGTTAAACTCTTTAAGTTTCCTTCCTTCCTTTACCTCATTTAAGGACGACTGCCTATTGGCTGACTAAAGTCTAAAAATACCCTTGCAGCTCAGAGGCTTACCACTACAGGTATTTTCTCATTATATATATATATATATATATATATATATATATATATATATATATATATATATATATATATATATATATATATATATATAAGAGAGGGAGAGAGAGAGAGAGAGAGAGAGAGAGAGAAAATACCTCTTCAAACCTTCCAGGAATTCCTTACTTCCAACCTTGCCTCCCAGTCCTTCCTGAGAAACCTTAATCCTACTCCCAACATTACCGCAGCTGAATCCCGAGCTATCCGTGGTCTGAAGGCTGACCATTCCATCGTCATTCTCCCTGCCGACAAGGGCTCCACGACAGTGGTACTTGATCGGTGGGAGTATGTGGCAGAGGGAGTGCGTCAGCTTTCAGATAATACCACATATAAAGTTTTTCAAGGCAATCCCATTCCTGATGTCCAGGCAGAGCTTCAAGGAATCCTCAAAACCTTAGGCCCCCTACAAAACCTTTCACCTGACTCCATTAACCTCATGACTCCACCGACACCCCGCACCCCCACCTTCTACCTACTTCCCAAGATTCACAAACCCAATCATCCCGGCCGCCCCATTGTGGCCGGTTACCAAGCCCCAACAGAACGAATCTCTGCCTACATAGACCAACACCTTCAACCCATCATGTGCAGTCTCCCATCCTTCATCAAAGACACCAACCACTTCCTTGATCGCCTGAAATCCTTACCCAGGCTGTTACCGCCTGAAACCATCCTTGTAACCATCGATGCCACTTCCTTATACACTAATATCCCACATGCCCAGGGCCTCGCTGCGATGGAATATTTCCTTTCACGCCGACCACCCACTTCCTTACCTAAAACCTCTTTCCTTAATACCCTAGCCAGCTTCATCCTAACCCACAACTTCTTCACTTTTGAGGGCCGGACATACCAACAACTAAAGGGAACAGCCATGGGGACCAGGATGGCCCCCTCATACGCGAACTTATTTATGGGACGCTTAGAGGAAGCCTTCCTGGACACCCAAGCCTGTCAACCCAAAGTTTGGTATAGATTCATTGACGACATCTTCATGATCTGGACTCATAGTGAAGAAGAACTCCAGAATTTCCTCTCCAACCTCAACTCCTTTGGTCCCATCAAATTCACCTGGTCCTATTCCAAATCCCATGCCATTTTCCTCGATGTCGACCTCCATCTATCCAACGGCCAACTACACACATCCGTCCACATCAAACCTACCAATAAACAACAATACCTGCATTATGACAGCTGCCATCCTTTCCACATCAAACGTTCCCTTCCCTACAGCTTAGGTCTTCGTGGCAAACGAGTCTGCTCCAGTCCTGAATCCTTGAACCAATACACCAATAACCTGATAACAGCCTTCACATCCCGCAGCTATCCTCCTGGTCTGGTACAGAAGCAAATTGCCAGAGCCACTTCCTCATCCCCCCAATTTAAGAACCTTCAACACCGGATACTTTCCAGGACTGGAGCGGACTCTGAATGTGGCTCTCCAGCAAGGATACGACTTCCTAAAATCCTGCCCCAAAATGAGATCCATCCTTCATGACATCCTTCCTACTCCACCGAGAGTGTCTTTCCGCCGCCCACCTAACCTCCGTAACCTCCTAGTCCACCCCTATGAAATCCCCAAACCACCTTCCCTACCTTCTGGCTCCTACCCTTGTAACCGCCCCCGTTGTAAAACCTGCCCTATGCACCCTTCCACCACCACTTACTCCAGTCCCATAACCCGGAAGGTGTACACGATCAAAGGCAGAGCCACTTGCGATAGTACCCACGTGATCTACCAACTGACATGCCTGCACTGTGAAGCTTTCTATGTGGGAATGACCAGCAACAAACTGTCCATTCGCATGAATGGACACAGGCAGACAGTGTTTGTTGGTAACGAGGATCACCCTGTGGCTAAACATGCCTTGGTGCATGGCCAGCACATCTTGGCACAGTGCTACACCGTCCGGGTTATCTGGATACTTCCCACTGACACCAATCCTTCAGAACTCCGGAGATGGGAACTAGCCCTTCAACATATTCTCTCTTCCCGTTGCCCACCTGGTCTCAACCTCCGCTAAATACGAATTCCCACCCACCATCTTAACATCTTTGCCTTGGTTCTCTGGACAGAGCCTCTGCCTCAAGTGTCATCTCTGTCTAACTTCTAACTTCTTTGCTTTCTACAGTTCTACAGTATGTCTGCCTAAGTGTACTTGTGTCTGTGTAAATGTGTGGGTGTATGTGCATTTATTTACCCTCCATTTTTTTCCCCCAAGGTAAGTCTTTCCTGTCCCGGGATTAGAATGGCTCCTTACCCCCTTCCTTAAAACCCTCATTATTTCCTTTTCCCTCTCCTTCCCTTCTGCCTGATGAAGCAGCTAGGCTGCGAAAGCTAGCATTTTGTGTGTGTGTGTGTGTGTGTGTGTGTGTGTGTGTGTGTGTGTGTGTGTTTATTTGTTGCTATTACTGCCTGTGCCCCTTCGCCTGGTAAGTGTACTTCATCTATTTTTTACGTATATTTTTCCTGTTGAGAATTTTTCCAATAATATATGAGAGAGAGAGAGAGAGAGAGAGAGACACGCGCTTATGAGCATGCCTAGCCAAACCTAACCAGTTGATATCCTCAGTTAGTACCACTGCAATATTAGCCATACTCTCCACCAATGCCTCCACAAGCCCAATGTTAATACCCTTTACAGCTGTATTATAATGAGGGTGATCATGATACTGAAACAGTTGCATCAAAGGCACAATTGTGCCACCAGTTTGAGTCGCCTTTTTTTTTTTACCAGTTCACTCACCACCTATGTCATTCTCTATATTCCTATCAACACTATTCCCAGCTTCACCAGCTGTCACTATTGGATTCTTAGAAATAGGTATGCTGTTAGTGATTCCTCTAAATCACTTCAGATGAAATCTCTAACAAATTTGTCCCACTTGTTATCTACTAAATTTGATACAATGTCTGTTGTCTTTACCAATGACAAAATAATGAAACAATTGGGGGAAATGGTAAATGCATTCATATAATTGTTTTCATACACTTATATAGGAGTGTGGACACACACAATTAAAGTATGGCTCATGATTAACCCGCTTTTTGGTATGTCATTGCATTAAGAGTTATATTAAATTGTTTGACAAATTTTTGAATTGTGACTCACTCTAACATATTTTCCTTCCTTATTTTTAGGTGATATTCCTGCAAGTCATCCTTTAGTTATGGCACGCCGTAATTTAGCTGCAAGTACCTTATCAACATCTCGAACACACAGGGCTATGAGACAACGGCACTATCAGTACTTACAAATGAATACAAGAAGTCAGAACAATGCAGTAATTTTACAGAGGTAATGAGTTTTATTGTAATTTTGTTGTTGCATTATAATTACTCTCAGTTCGTTTTAGTTTTTCAGGTTTGGAGGAGTGCGTTCATAAGCAAATCACTTCAAAAGTAACTTCCACAATGAACTTCTGCAAGTAATGGCTGAGAAGTTTATATCAGAATAAAAACTTGAATAACTTTACTTCTACCAGTTATGTCAGTGTGTTAATTTTAGTAATTTGTAGCAAGGACTAGAAGAAATGTTTACAATATAGTTGGATCATGAGAAAGGCAGGTGGCAGTAAACAGTGTAGAAGTTGAATGTAGAAAAGGTGCTACTGTTCTTGCAGCGTCATCATCATCATCATCATCATCATCATCAAAATTATTATTGAAGAAAAATATTATGGCAAACAAAATTAAGTAAATTTTGTGTAAAGTAACAGATGCACGAGGTACAGTTCCTTGACTGTTGTGACTTATTATGCATGTTCGTGGATTTCAGTAGTACATTTACTTGGACCCATCTGTCATTGCACCATTCTCCTTTTTGACACCGAGATTTGTATGAACACAAACTTTCCACAAGTTGCCTACTTGTCGGGATTGTTTGCAACTTAAACAAGTTGCAGAATTATCTTCTGCAACTGACTTGAGGGAGGTTGCTTGCTAGTGGACATACCCATTAATACTTAAGCTGGTGAAACTAGAAATAAAATAATAGTTTCATAGTCTACATTAATGTTTATTGGTTGCAACTCTAACTGGAAATAAGAGCTGTAATTACAAGCAAATATTTCATGGGCAGGTAATAGATTTTTAGTTACATACATAAATGCCTGGCAAGTAAAACACTACAATAACCCTGTAATAAGGTCCCATTATTTTTATTACCCACCCTTTTTTCAAAGTATTTACTGGACTTCCATTGAAATTCATGTTTGTCAAAGTGACACCATATGATGATGCAATTCATTTGGTTCTTTTCAGACCTACAATGTTAGGGTTTTTGTAGATCTCATCCAGCCTGCAGTTACGTCAAGTGCTTTATTACCCAGTGATCTCATCTCGTACTCTTCATCTTCCTTAAGATGTTATAGTCAAAAACAAGTAATTAAGTCAATTTCCTAGGCACTCCACATTTTTTAGCATCTTCATACAGCACACAGCACTTAGTTTGGATCATACTGTTAGAGCTGAAGCTACAAAATTGTGGACAGTTTAAAAGATTAAACAAGCTTACGGAGACTAATGTACAGGTGATTTGTTGCTTGGATCCTCATATCATTGTTTCATGTGATATGTCCTCTGCTAAAATCAACCTCAAATACTCAGTCATAATGTATTTGTCAGTTCCGTTGTTGTTAAAACTCTCAGTTGCTTGGTTTTCGAAATTCACTTTGCATTTTGAATCCATGAGACAAAGTAGGCTGAGAAGTGTCTATTATTTCAGACACACTCATGCTCATAAAGTAATGATAATTGCAGATTGTGGTGCCACACAATGTTTCGCTACACAAAACTGGCACTAATAGCATAGGCACATAGGTAACACCTATGACTCAGATCTGTAAGTCCATGGAATTGGTCAAAAGTTGAGAAACACGTTACGAAACATGTGTGCTACAAAACAATACTGTTCCTGTGCATATACCCTAAGATGAACATGGATATGATCACCATGCACACGTACACAGACTGCACAACAGGTTGGCATATTCTAGATCAGGTGGTGGAGAAGCTGCTGGGGTATAGCCTCCCATTCTTGCACCAGAGCCTGTCAGAGCTCCTGATGTGTCATACGGGTTTGAAGACGTGCAGCAATATGTCGACTGAGAGCATCCCAGACGTGTTCGATGGGGTTTAGGTCTGGAGAACAGGCAGGCCACTCCATTCACCTGATATGTTCTGTTTCAAGGTACTGCTCCAAAATGGCAGCTTGGTGGGGCCTTGCATTATTATCCATCAGGAGGAAGGTGGTACCCACTGCACCCTATAAAAGGCAGACATACTGGTGCAAAATGATGTCCTGATACACCTGACCAATTACAGTTTCTCTGTCAAAGACATGCAGGGAGGACCACTGTTCTAATGACCATGCACTGTGTTCTTGACACCAGGCTTTACGGGGTCTCCTGTGATGAGGGGTCAGTGGAATGCACCTTGTCGGTCTCCAGGTGAAAAAACCGTGTCTGTTCAGTCGTCCCAACACTGTGTGTCTGGAGACAACTGTTCCAGTGGCTGCAGCAATGTCCCGAGCAATACTACCTACAGTACTCCGTGGCTGTCTGTGTGCACTGATGGTGAGATTTTGGTCCTCGTGTGGTGTTATACACTGTGTACGTCCCATACCGTAGCATCTGGACATGTTTCCTGTCTGCTAGAATTGTTGCCATACTCTTGAGATCACACTTTGGGGAACACAGAAGGCCCCTGCTACAACCTCCTGTCACCCTAGTATTCGTCCCCTCGTATTATCAGTGTGTGTTCTTTGAGCCATTTTCAACACACAGTCACCATTAGCATGTCTGAAAACATCTGCACACTTACTTGCTGCACCATACTCTGACATGCACCAACACACTCTGCGTATGTGGATTTCTGTCAGCGCCACTATGCGACAACTGCAGGTCAAATGCACTGCATGATCATACCCCGAGGTGATTTAAACCCACAAACTGCCCACCAGATGGTTGTTTCACCGTGTATCAGCATTATCCTTAATTTAGGACTACGGCTGTACTATTACATAGTTGATCAAGCTTTCGAGTGAAAACTTCCAAATTCCTACTTAACTTTCATAACAAGCACACTAAAGTATTAGCCATGCTCAAACATCTTTTGGGTGAGCTCTCACAGAATGCATTTGTTGGCCACAGTCGAATGACTGATTCTATAATGACCATGATATTCACCAATCATCTTCCTGAAACAGGCTAGATTCTAACTGCTATACAGTTGTAAGAGATCTTAAATCATATGTTCAGAAGGATGATTGCTCCTTAGTTCATGCCTAACATTTTGTCAACAATCTTATGTGCAGGACAGATGATTGTTGTCTATCAGTATCCTGGAACCTCTCCCTCAGTCCATATACTCCTGATCTTTTTCAAGATAATTGTTGCATATCTTGAGTTCCTCCCACCCCCTCCTCCCAGCCCCCCTTTCCCTCGCTCTCTGTCTGTTTCTTGCTCTGCCGTTACTTTTATGGGTGCAAAGTCTGTTAATAGTAGTTAAAACTTTCACAAAGCTTGTAAAGTTTCTGACATCGAGTACATATATCCTCACTCTTCCTCCGCAGAAAACTTACTCTAAAAGAGTTAAATCTAAATGCATTCTATATTTTTTGGCCTTTGTGATTAAATTGGCTGAGGCACCTACTTCATATAAATTATGATTATTCAGGGTTCTGAATTGTGTACCCTCTTCTCTCATTTATTATTTATTTAGTGTCGTGAAATTCCAACACTAGGTCGTTGCCATTTACTATTACCAAGATTTTTATGATAAGTAGTAACAGATTGTTAACCCTCCTATTGGCTAGTCAGGGTATCTGTTTTTATGGTAACCTTCTCCCTTTATGGTTTCCTTAGGGATGTCAGATCTAGTCTTCCTCTGTCTGTAAAAAAATGTAAAATGATTACAGATAGGAAGTAGGAAGAGTGGCTAATGTGAAACAGCAATTAGTCTATTTCATAGTCTTTGCACATCGTATAAACTTGGAAACTTATCTATCTGCAGAGGTAGTGCTACTTTAAAGGCAGTGCAACATATTTTATGCACATCCTCAGCCGTGTATGGAAGGTTTAAATTGTTGCAAAACATAAATCATAATCTTCAGAAACTTACATAGGAAAAATAGGTTTGTGTTAATATTTTAAAGTGTAAACAACAAAATATTTGTTTGATATGGAAAAATCTTAACTATTTCTTAAACTACACAATATTCTTGTCAATCCATGGTAAATTTTTTTTTGGTAAATATCAGTGTATCCATAATGTGAGAAAATATACTACTGTATCTAGCATTAATTTTATTTGTTGTATTGGCTAAGTTGTTGTGATAAGGTTTGTCTACAAATGTGTAAGTATTCATTAATTTGTGTGTTTGTTCTTTAAAGGTTGCTTGGCCCATCTGCTGCAACTGCCATAGAACTGGGCATCCCAATAAGTCCTGTTGCCATTACGGAACTACAAGACAGTAATATTAGGGTAATAACATCAGAAAGAAGTCTAGGTGTTATTTCAAATCCACAGTCAGAAGAGGATCAAGCTGACACAACTGTAAGATGATAGTTTTTGATAATTTTCTTCAGTTGATATTAGTTGTATAACGGAACTGTACAGCAAAGGTCTTGCCTCTAGATTAATGCTGTGCAGACTGGCCTGCGTTTGTGACTGGCTCTAATTTAGTTGATGCTGTAGTAGGAGGAGGAAATATTTAAAATAAAATGAGCCGACGAGGGACTGCAAAACAATTGTAGGTCTAATGTTGTTGTTGGCTAAATTTTGTAACTCCAAACCATACTTTCTCACAAAAAAAGTTAATTCACTGAGGTGTAAAATGTCATGCAATAGCAATATGCACTTTTAAAGGTAGGACACACATTGTCAAAGAGTGGTGCATGCACAGAGCTGTCATTTGTACTCCAGCAATATGAAAAGGTTTCTGACAGACTTCGAACCTTGAATGGAAGGTGGCGCTAGATGCACGGAACAGGCCTTTTGAAACTAATTAAAAAATTCAGTGCTCCAGAATCCACAGTGCCAATAGTGTATCAGTGCTACCAGATAAGCAACACTTGTGAAATAACTGCAGAACTCGATGAGGGAGGTATGACGACTGTATCCATTAGGATGTGCTGTACAATCTGGCATTAATGGACTGTCTGCAGACTACTGATGAGTGAATTTGACACTTGGCCTCATCACAATTTTGATTAGATCCCAGATGATAAAATGCATGAATTGGTCCTATTATTTCTGATTACAATTGCTAAGATCTGATGGTAAGATTGATGTGTTGCAGATCCCAAAAGAGGGGGGGGGGGGGGGGGGAGGATGTGATAGTGTGGCTTCTGTCTCCACCTAACACATCTAACATTGCACATCAAAAAAAGAGCAAAGCTAAAAATTAAATAAACTGCCACAATTGTAAGACAGTTGAATCTCTTTTGGGAAGAAATATCTATTTACCAGGTTGGGAAATTAATTTTTTGGGGGAACTAAGGTACAGTGAAAGGTGCATCCCACTAAACTCTGTTACAGTCATAGTAACTTTGTTAAAGCTCTCAAGGAAGATTTGCAGTTCATTTTACAAGTTATAATTGTTGGCTATCTATTAACCCTTTGAATGTCAAGGTAACAATCTTTGACCACTACCTACTGATGCCAATACTGTCAGGGTGCCGATTCTTCAGTACTCTATTTTGTCCTGTTTACCTTACAGAATTGCGTGCTAGATGGTGTTGGCATGCTGATTACAGATTCTCTTTGCCTCGAGCTACATGTAGGTTGATAGCTATCGACAATCGAGCATTGTTTCGGTAAAATAGTGGCATTCGATTATTCTGCTTTTGCGTTGTTTGTTGACATCTTGTTTCACAGTACTTACTTAAATTATGTTATTGCATTTTACATTCTTGTTATTGTGCAATACTGACATTTATTGTGTGTGTGTGTGTGTGTGTGTGTGTGTGTGTGTGTAAAATGCATCCTACACTAGGCCACAGTAGAGGACTTACTGACAAATAAGTTTGTGAATTTCTGTAACATACTAGTGCTTCAGAGTGTTTTAGTGAAAGTAACAACTTTTCAGAAAGTGACAGTGATTTTCTTGAAGATATAGTAAACGAAATGGAAGATTCACAATACAGTAAAGTAATTGCACCTGAAACACTACAGCCATTACCACATCCATTTCAAGAGATGCCAAGACCAAAGCATATGCCACCAGTGGGATCTTCTGTGATAGAGATTTTCAATCTATTCTTTACAACATTGCTGCAGCTTATTATAACTGAAACAAATTGCTCAACTAAGCACTTCATAACTAAACATGCAGCTACTTCGTCCAAACTGTATAAGAAATGGAAGAATGTGACAAGTACCAAGGGAAGAGGTTTTATTGCTTGCTTACTTAATAAATATGGGACTCAATAAAGCCCACACAGCCATTTCCATGGTTTAATGAAATGTTTGCTGCTCATGGGCCAAACAACAACAACAACAACAACAACAACAACAACAACAACAACAACCACCACCACCACCGCTGCTGCTGCCGCCACCACCACCACCACCACCACCACCACCACCACCACACTGAGCAAGGTGGCGCAGTGATAAAACACTGGACTCACATTCGGAAGGATGGTGGTTCAAATTCACCTCTGGCCATCCAGATTTAGGTTATGACATGGCATTGCTCCCAGGCTGATGCCGTGCACTTCTATTCTATAGAGCCACACACCGGCACAGTTAAATCGCACGCGCGTGGGAAATATAAGCTTGGGGATCTGTGACGTAGGGGTTTTTCCGCAGTACTGGAAAAATGGAAGCCAAGTCGGGAGGGGGAGAGTCGTGTGGACTGCCGAGGATGGCGGATCATTGTCGCGGTGTTTCTGTAAAAAGTGTGATAGTTTTTTGCGGCCGAAGTCCGTTTTTGCCTTTGCATTTAAAGGATTTCGGTGTGTGGGCTAAAGTGCGAAGTTGCATGGGGGCTCGAGTCGTACAAAAAACATTTTATAATATTAAATATGTGCAGTGTGATGAAGACAAATTGAACTTATTTAAAATGATAGCTGTGTGGTGAACATTATTCTTTTGCAACTTGCCCTGTATGCCCACATTATGTGTGTATAATTAGTATGTACTTTTGTTTATTAATTTGAAACTGTATTAAGGCACACGTGGATGGAACAGCACCAAAGCGGAAATCATATAGTGTCATCCCTTAAACGACCACAAAACATCTTTCCATCAGAAAGAGGGAAAAGCACGTTCTGCCCCGTCGCAAGGTTTTCCATGTTTTCCCTAAATCACTCCAGGCAAATGCTGGGAGGGTTCCTTTGAAAGGGCATGGTCGATTTACTTCCACATCCTTACCCAAACATTCTGAGCAGAAGCTCTGTTTCTAATGACCATGCTGTCGACATGATGTTAAACTCCAAGCTTCCTTCCTACCACCACCTATCCATTGATGGGGAATTATATTCTGGATGCATTGTGACTCTATAACTCACTCCTATCATGGGGGTTTTATACTTGAAGGTGCCAAAATCCAAGAAGATAAGGATGAGATTAAAAGACATGACTTAGGTTATTGTGTTGTCCAGAAGTTGATGTATTTGGGCAATCATTTGAATGGGGGATATCAATATTCATGGACATATTTTTTTTATTATTATTTCAGTACTATTTGTAAAAAGCCTGTATAAATTAGGTACAGGCATTACTGGCATGGTAAGGAAAAAAGAAAAAACAGGAAATATTTGCCAGAGAAGTTTCAAAAGAAATTTGGAATTGGGGAGAAGATGTTTTGTAAGTCGCATGTGCATACCGAGAGACAAAATCCCAGTGTACCATCGTTCTCTAATTGTCAAGTAAAGTTGGTGACACTGTAGTCCAAAATAAAAACATAAATGTAAAAAGGCCAGAAATCCTACAACAGTATGTTGGTGGAACACACGTCACATGATATTGTATTTGTATGCGAGGAGAACTCTCCGTTATTGGAAGACGGTAGCTTTTAACATAATGTCAAGAATGGTGCTGAACTGTTACATATTACGCAAAGAGCATAATAAAGGAAGGAAAATTGTTTCCAGATATGTTTATATTGTAATGGTGATTGAAGCATTGTCAGATGAATGGCTGCAAGGAAAAATTGCAACTGATAATCCTAGTAATTCACCAGGTTTGAGAAAACTTCCAGAGAAGAGAGAGTCAAGATGCTGTGTGTGTACTAGTGAGGGGAGGAAAAGATAAAGAACTGTTTGTAATAGATACAATAAGGGATTGCTAAGTAATACTGTATACATCAAAATACTGTAATGTTCTCTTCAAATAATTAATTTTTATCTTTCTAAATAATAACACACATTCCACGTGCCTTATGTCATTTTACTCAGAAATGTATGTAGATTCTATGGATAGTAGTTAGCCTTCTTACATTGAAGTACAGTATTGGATACATTGAAACAGTCAAATTTATAATTTGAATAAGATAACACTATGGTGTAATAATTGGAAATTGACTCTAGATAATGAGATGTGTGAAGTCGTAAACAAAGATCGTAAACGGATTTCTTTTCGTACTCATGTGGACAAGATAAGTCAATCAAAAGTGAAGGCCATAAACTCCATAAAATCCCTAGGAATTATTATTACTTCAGACTTAAACTGGAAAGAACATGTAGATGTCATGGGAAAGGTGAACCAGAGACTGCGTTTTTTTGGCAGAACCCTTAAAAGATGCAACAGAACTACTAAAGAAACTGTGTCCACTATGCTTGTCCGTCCCTTTTTGGAGTATTGCTGCCAAGTGTGGGATTCTTATCAGGTGGGTTTAACAGAGAACATCGAAAAAGCCCAAAGGAGGACAGCTTGTTTCATATTGTCACGATACAGGGGAGACAGCGTCACGGAAATGATACAGGACCTGGGATGGGAATCATTACAACAACGGGGGTTATCGCTGCGGTGTGGTCTACTTAGGAAACTCCAATCACCAACTCTCTCCTCCGAATGCAAAAATATAGTGTTGACTCTTACTTATGTAGGTAGAAATGATCGTCAGAATAATATACAAGAAATTGGAGCTCGAACGGAGAAATTCAGGTGTTCTTTCTTCCCGCACGCTATTAGAGAATGGAATGGGAGATAAATAGTATAAAGTTGGGGGGGGGGAGAGAGGGGGGGGGACATCACCACTCCTCTGAGCCAATCTGTCTACAGATAGTGAATAGCAGATTATGGATTATACAAACTTCATAGTAGCAGATACAGTTGTAAAGTAAAAAGTCTTATTTCAGAAATGAACAACAAAGAAAAGGTGCATGTACTGAAACAAGTTGACTGTGATATAGGGACTTGTGTACACTTAGCTGCATCTCTCAGAATTACAGTGATGTCCAAAAATATACTGTTATGAGGAAGTGTGAAGACATTGAGAGGAACTTCTACTGTTGCAGATCTTTTCTTCCTCTTCTTCTTCTTCTTCTTCTTCTTCTTCTAAGAACAATAAAACAATGAGGTCATCACCACTTGAAGATGTGGGTCAAGCAAGGCCGCACAGCAAATGTCATAGACGGCACTTTCTTGAAAGAATAAGACCTACATTTTGCTGCCCATTTGGTAATTTATCATTTCTGAGCATCTAATGGATGGAAAGACCTCTCAAAAATGTGTGTTTTGACTTATAATTTGTAGTTATGATACTTCCACGTAACAATGAAAAGCGAAGAAAGATGGAATGAATGTATAGCTCCTAAATTGAAGTGATCATCTGGTTAGGTGTGTTTAGCAGTTCATATTTAGGATTGTGTGACATAAGTTTCGTTCAGTTGTGATGGGCTAGCTTGTTACATTGATTCAATTAATTAAAGTGTGTGTTCCAAATGTAATAATACTGATCCACTTCGGTACACCCATCACCTACATAGCAGCATGATTTAATTAAAAAAAAAAAAAAAAAAAAAAAAAAAAAACACTAATTATTTGAAACATTGATCATTTGACATGGAGATGGTGCAGCGGAAGCTGTTAAAACGTGTGTGAGATTTCCCTTTTTCTCTCTGTATCATCCCGTACTTAGTACAAACAGCTTAATCGCACAACTGCGTTCCTAGTGTTCCTTGCAAGCGTTGATAACATTTCTGCACCAAAAATGTTACTATGTCATTACCCCTATTCTAGGTGTACTTATTTTACATTTAATTACCTTCACTTACACATTTTATATAATGTAGGCATGTTGAGGATTATTAATCGTATATGGTTTGCCAGTCACATACTTTTGTGTCTTCATATTTTGCGGATCCTGAAATTTTCCTCAATTTTATGTTTTACTCAGTTTTGGTTTGTACTAAAAGAAAACTTAAACTGGGCATTTCACTGTATATTAAATGAACATTGTCATGATGGCGGAAGACATATTCAAACATTAGTAAATCTGTTGGACAATGCAAAAATCTCAGCAGGATGTATTTATTAGATTGTAAGAATTGTTTAACACCCGCTAAAGCACACAAGTATGCCAATAGTCTTTATCTTACAAATAGCACAATGAAAGCTTCACTTTTGTGTTAATTATGTAATTGGTAAAGTTAAAACTTGTGCTGTTTCAAAGGAAAATGAATGCAAAATACCAGTCTTGTTGTTTTCACCAAGGAGGGCCATGGATGGACCACTGAGTATTTCAGCCATTGGTCTGCAATTGCTTTGTTGCCACTGGCGTCATTTGCAAGTGCTGCATTGGTACTGGCAGGGCTGGGCAAATGACATTTCTGTTCAAACACCACCACTGTTTTTTCCAGATATGCTGCAGTATTTAATATAGTATCAAACTTGATTGAACAATCGCATGACATTTGACTCGCTTGGTGCAATAGCGAGAGATCCTAAAGAAGTTACAAGCTAGCCACAACAATAAGCTATTGCTCTCACGACATTGGTAATTTGAATCAAACATTGAAAGAAATTACATTAAATGTTATCACTGCAGAAACTCCAATCATATTCGGACAAATTTTTATTGTGTTTTTTCACACCTGTAGTGTAAGGTATAGAACACCAAAAAGGAAACTTATGCCGAAGTTATATTAGCTGTAATAACTGATAATGATGAAAAACAGAATAAAACAATGAAAGAAGTATGGTAATTGGGGGTGTGTCACAGTCAGTGAGAGATTGAATTGTGTGAAATTTAGTTCTATAATATAATGAGGATAGTTTCCAACTTACTGCAAAGATACTCTATCTAGCCATGACAGGCACATAGTAACTTTCTGGCCACAGCCTTTATCAGGAAGAGACATAAACTCCCATTCATACAATCTAAAGATCTCTCTCTCTCTCTCTCTCTCTCGTGTGTGTGTGTGTGTGTGTGTGTGTGTGTGTGTGTGTGTGTGTGTGTGTCCTTTCTACTGACAAAGGCTGTCGCCGAAAGCTTTAAGTTACATGTGCGCAAGTGGGTCTTCTTTTAAATATGCCTGTTGTAGCTCAATGTATGTCTTCACGAGGCGTTGCAACCTATTCTCATTATATTTTTTAATTCCAACTGGGACGTTCATTGAATTACAGTTATGTAATAGCAGCAAACAGGATTAGCAAAATTCTATGGAAACCTGTAATGCAATTGTATTTGTATTATATGAACTTATTAAAGTAATTATTTAGTATAAAATTTTAATTTTAATAATATTGTGAGAGTAACTTACCCAATTTTTTCCTTCTTCTTCTTCTTCTTCTTCTTCTTCTCATCACTGTTATTGAAACTAGTCACAATAAAACCATTTCAGTTGTGCAACTGGTTGCTGCTTCCTTAAAAGCCAATGATAATATAGTAGCTGTGATGGACAAAATATTAAGTCTAAATCTGATATCAAAACTACCTACCACTCTCCCCAATGCAAGAACTAATCTTCCCTTAATCACTTCTTATGTCTCATCTTTTTACACTCTCGATCCTCCTATAACATCTGTTATCTGTGGGTAAGACAGTTCCACAGTGAGTTACACATTCCACAAGGCGATAAAACACAGAAAATAGTGGTTCTGCAACAAATACCCTGTGAGACACACTTCAGTGTGTATCACCATATTTCTACACACTCAACTGTTTCTTATCCATTTAATGGTATAAATTTTTCCCTAACAGCCATAGGCATAATACATCTAATATTAATATTGCTTAAAAAGACACTGATAGAATACATTTACAGATGAAATTCAAAATATTATGCTCACTCTGTATTTGATATTGATAAATACCATTAACAAAACTTAAAATAATATAGGGAAAACAACATAACTAATGAAAATCTGTAGCCATGTTAACTGCATGCATATTAACTACAAAGGAGCAAAAAATCTTCATAGTGTGACACTTTCATTCAGTTATGGTCAAATACTTCTCAGGAGGAATTGCATCTTCCAGGATCCACCATTCAAACTGTACAAATTTCAAAGCTCTTTTGAACATGATGAAGTAGCATGTCTGTCCTTCACAGTATCACAATTACAACATATGAGAGTAAGGGTATTTTTTCTTCCTTCACTGTGTGCTTATGTTCTAATAATCATTTGATTAGTTGTGATAAATTTGCTTTCTGTGTGTGAACACACTTCTTTCCTCAGTTTTATGTAAATGATAAGAACTTAAATTCTAATAATACATATTTGCATCATCTCTGATTATTAACTAAAACACACTTAGTCTGGTAATTTCATTCACAAGTATTCTGTTCCACAGGAGCAGCCAGGCTTCGTTTTTGGACCAAGTCTTACAGCTACAGTCAGTACCATACCAACAGCCATGTTTTGGTGGTATGAGGAATGCAAGTTACTTGATTCCGACTCGCAGTTCAGTGCTGTTATTGGTGAGTTACATAAGTTATTTCCAGTTAATAACTTGACAGTATTGGAGTAAAGGAACAGATCAACCCAACTTTGTGAGACAGTTGGTAGAGCAGCACCTGACAGTTATTTGCACTTGAATGAATTAGTTATTTAAATTGTAATAGTATAGCTGTCTTATGTGTACTGTATATGCAAGAAGATAAAGAAATACCTTCAAACTTCAGTCAAGTTACACTTATCCTAGCATCTCAAGAATTGTAGAGGATACACATAAAATTGCATCTTACCACATCACTACAAAAACTATATTGTCAAAGCTGCATTTTGATTCCTGGATAGTTCAGATACTGAGAACACTAATACATGTCAAGGCAAAGTGGGTTCAGTTTGGAACTGGAGAGACTAGTCTACTTCCAGAATGCTTCTGCCCAGAAACGATTGCCTCAAGGATGCTACTTTGTCAATTGTCATGCGGATCAAACTGTTCTTCTACTGTATGTAGTTCAAAATGCTGTAAAATGTGTTCTCATCCTGTACTTTACTTTGTTTGAAGCACAATAAGGGGACCACACCCTAACCATGAAAAACATACAAATTCTCAACACTTTACCCTTGCTGCCACTCAAGATGGCAGGTTACTTTCCTCCAGGCATTCAACAATTCAAAACCCCTGTCCGTCAGTACTGTATTTACTTGAATCTAAGCCACACTTTTTTTTTTTTTCATCTAAAAAACCACCTGCAGTCCAGAATTGAGTGCAAAGCAAGCAGAAGTTCTGAAAAATGGTGATAGGAGCTGTCATTACAAACTTTTGCCACTGAATATAAGCAGCACTATGCATACATCTAGACTCCAAAATTAATAGCCTTACTGGCACCAAACATTCTGTGCTAATAACAATGCAAATCAAAAATATGATTGAAGATGAGACTACTTTTTATCAGAGTTCTGACAACTGAATCAATGCAATGAAAGAAATTCAGTATTTCTCATCTTTGAATGTAGTGGTGTTTCAAATATTAGTGATTTTAAAAAATGTGGTTATGTAGGAACCTAGTTGCATGGCTTTAAAATACAGTTTTGCAACTCAGAAATATTCACATGTTTTTATACATATTACACGTAAGCAGCGAGATGCAAGAAAATATTGAGTGAATTTATAGGTGATATTGAAGCGATTGTTTGGAGTAGTGCTTTTGGCTTTGTGTATTAGTGACTGTCGCAATTCCTTGCAATTATGGTACTTTTCGGAATGATCCACTGTCTGCCTACCTGGCCCCACGATATCATTACAAAACATTAATAATTTGAAATATCAATTATTAGACATTAAGATTGCTTTGTAGGGCATTGTGATGAAGCTAAGTTTCCTTCTTGCATAATCAAAATCTAATATGTAATAGCAGTTATCTTCAGAATGTGGTATTCACACACTTGCTTGTCAGAAATGTATTGCTATCGTTCTATGAATATTTAAAGATTTTAGTGTTCATGGTTAGGTTGAACATGATAGCACAGAGAAAGTAAGACAAAAATGCAGATTTTTTTATTTTATTTTATTTATTCCTTCTTAACCATTCATAAAGACTCCATGGCACACGATTGGATTACCAGCAGCTATTGCCAACCCCTAAAAAGTATTTTTACCAAAATAAGCTTGCTTAAGCTCAACTGTTAAGCTTACTACTTGAATCAAAACTACTGTAACTGTATCTTCATTCTACTTAATATGTATCTTATGCTACAATGAATCAACTTTGTTTTGATTTTGAAATGTGGCCTACATTTTTTACCATTTGAATTTAGTGTTTTAGTTTTGAGTGTGGTTTTTTGAGAGAATACAGTATGTCTTCCCAGTCACAGTTTATCTATGGTTGGTGCTTTGCATTTTCCCTCACAATCACATTACCAACAGTCATTTGTGGCAACTTCAAAGGGGTTCTAATGTTCCAGATGAATTCCTTACTTAGGTGACAGCCAAAGACACTCAATATAGTTTTACTGCTTCTCCAGTGACAATGAAATACTTCGCCCTTCTTCTGTACTGGCAAGTCTGCCAGTCATGACATTTAGTGAACAGTTCCATATTACATTGTATCATAAATATTTAAAAAAATAAACAGTAATTAATACTGTTAGAATAAATATTTTAAAAACTCAAATGTGAAAAACTACTGGTATAGGAAAATTAAATTGGGAGGGGGCCGGGGGCATTAGAACTTGGTCACAATGTACAACCGGTATGAGGTTTTCTCTCTAATTGCTGCTGATTGTCAGAATACAAAATAAAAACAAATTTATATACATTTTACAGTGACAGAGTACTGAAA
The DNA here is from genome assembly GCA_026315105.1 of Locusta migratoria. Taxonomy (NCBI): domain Eukaryota; kingdom Metazoa; phylum Arthropoda; class Insecta; order Orthoptera; family Acrididae; genus Locusta; species Locusta migratoria. Next base: position 272,749,985 of record CM048755.1, read on the forward strand.
GGCCTAAAGTGGAACAAAACCCCTGAAACAGATGACACTCCTTCCGAAATACTGAGGTTATGGGAAGAGCTACACAGGATTAAACTGTTCCACCTTTTAAACAAGATATTTGATGGGGAATACCCCAGATGTCAAGAAGAATGTAGTAACCCCAATTCCAAAGAAAGCAAGTGCCAATAGTTTTTAATATTACCTAAGCTATCAATTTAGTATCTCATGGTAGTAAAATACTGACATGAATTACAGAATAATGGAAAACTGGTCTGAGAAGATATGCTTGGGTTCAGGAGAAGTTCAAAAACACTTCAGGCAATACTGTCCCAACAACTTACCTTAGAGAACAGTTTAAGGAAAGGCAAACCTTGTTTTTAGACTTAGTAGTTTTCGAGAAAGCTTTTGACTGTGTTGAGGGGAATAAATGGTTGGAATTCCAGAAAGTCTTATACTGAAGGTGAAAGATTGTGTACAACTTGTATAGAGAAACCAGACAACAGTTAAAAGTATTGAGAAGCCAGAAAGAGGTGCAGTTCACCAATGTTACTTATTTTGTACATAGAGCAATCTACAAAGTAAATGAGCATGATATTTGGGAAGGGAATTAAATTTCAGGGAAAAGTAATAAAATCCTTTAAGTTTGTTGATGACATTGTAATTCTGTCAGAGCAGAAAATGATTTGAATGATTAGTTGACTGGGAGTGTCTTAAAAGTTAGATAAGAAGTGAACATAAACAGGAGAACACAAATGTAACATAGTTGAATTAAATCAAATGATGGTGAAGAGTCTTAAATTAGGAACTGACATACAAAAATATTTTTTTCTATTTGGCCTGTAAAATATTTGATGATAGCCAAAGTTGAGAGAATTTAGAAGATGTATTGCCAATCTTAATAAAACCATTTGAAGGAGAGAAATTTGACATTGAATATAGTTTGTGTTACAAAGTTTTGAAGGCATTTGTTTATAGTGTAACCTTGTATGGTAATGAAATGTGGATGAAAAGGAGTTCACACGAGAAGAGTATAACAACTTTTGAAATGCAGTGCTACAGACGAATGAAAATGATTAGAGGGTAGATCACAAAACTGCTTAGGAGATACTGTATAGAATTTGGAAGAAGAGAAAGTTGTAGCATGAGTTGATGAGAAGGGGACAGTTGACATGTCAATTTTTGAGAGATCAAGAAATTTTCAGTTTAGTGTTGGAAGGGAGGATTATATATAAACTTTCCAACAAATTTTACTATGTAAACAGCATTGTATTCCTACATTATTTGATGTAATTTAAGTGAGACACACTACTTGGTGACAGCTCCTTCATGAGGTTTTCATGGTCACCTCCACATGTTCATTTGATCCTTCCTGTATAAGTGCTTTTTCAGGCACCAAGTTGATCAAGCCATCACTGTACTTTTTAAAGACTCAGTGAGGTTTATGGGTCTCATTTTCTATTACAAACTTTGATAAGACAACTGAGAGATCTGAAACTAAGGGCCCAGATGGCATAGAACATCCTAAAGTCTCATAGCCACACATCTTGGGAAGCAGATGGGAGACATTTGTTCCATTTTTATAGGGCTTCCATGTAGTTGTGGCTGAACTATGGGTGCTCAATGTACGGATTAGAGGCGCCTTCATACATAAAAATCATCGAATTTATTCATCATGAGGGGATTAGGTTACCCATAGGGGATTAGACCACACACAGGGGTTTGAAGGGCCAGCCCCATACCAAGTCTCTGTTCTGAAGTTGGCAAACCACCTCTCGCTTATCCCAATTCACTAGCACATCAACTGCTACTTGACCAAGTATGGAACACCTTTTCTCCAGTCATCCATAAGCAACAAGGTCATTTCTGACCTGCATGCAGCATGTACAGTAGTCACTTGGTGTGGAGCATCTACAGTCCCAAATGCAAGGTTTTAACTGCCTGCCACTGAGGTTACTGCGGAGGTCCAAAGTAAGAGAAGATTTAGTACAGTACATTACAGTAGAAGCACCAATATTGTGTGTGTTTTTACTACATTAAGAAATTTTAACTGAGCACAGCAGCATTGTAGCTTGTATTTATGAATGTTTCTAAAGATTTGTCTGTCCAAAGACTTCTTTTTTGATGTTGAACTCTATGCATTTTGTGAGCAGTGTAACAGAGTGCACAATTTATATGCTCTCAATCACTGAGTGCCTTTCAGTCCCTCCAAAACCTTGTACCCAGCAGATCAAGTAGTCCAGAATATCAAAGATACCCTTCTCCACCTACAAAGGCTGGGGAAGTATCTATCTTTCTGCTGGGTGCTAGGGCATATTGGTATTTCAGGAACAAAAGATCAGATTTAGTAGCGAAGAAGGCATGTTGGGATTATCTAATATTATTGCGTGACTTCCCCCTGTGTGCTGTCATCTTGCTGTTCAGCTACAAACTCATGATTTGGATTGGAAGGCGAGTGGTTGTAAGAGGTGATTAATAAGCTACAACTAGTAAGGTACGCCACACCACCTGACATACCTTTTTCCACTGAGTTCTTCTTCCTCCTCCCTAATGTTTGTCTGGGCCACAGCCTGATGACACATGGCTTCTTGCTCTGGGAGAGGAACCTCCAGTGTGTGGGTTTTGTGTTGTGCTGATCACAGTGCAGCATATTTTACTACACAGTGTTTTATATTCAGACACAAAGTGTGTCAGATCTGTTGCCAATAAATATGCCTTCTGTTTTAGATGTACCTTCACATATCTCACTGCATCTGCAAGAGGTACATATTCGCTGTTGGCCTGATTCTGCTTGAGGTTGTTGTTCTGTCTCTACAAAATAGTATTTCTTTCAACTTAGAAGACTCAATATAAATGATATTGCATAGTGAAATGTGACAGGCATCTGATATTTAGACAATCCTGTCAGTGGACCATCCATGTTCATTTGATTTTATTCTAGTGTGTGTGTGTGTGTGTGTGTGTGTGTGTGTGTGTGTGTGTGTGTGTGTGTGTGTGTGTGGTTTTTAAGTGCCAAGTTTATTATGTTTATATGGTAGTATCAAGGAAAGTGGCAATCACTGTCCACCAATATCTACATCAAGGTGTCAAGGAGGAGACTAAATCTCACTGGCTGCTAGTAATTGATGGAGGTCAATGATTGGAAAAGTTTGAAACTTGGATTTCACATTTGATTTAGGACATTTGTTAAGGTGACTGAACAGTAAAAGTGTTCCATGTACAAAAGGCTAATAAGCAACATTGTTCAATCTGAAACTAAATCATTTTACCTATTGATTTTGTGCTTATTGTGTACAAATCCCTAAAAAATTCTGGAAGTTTTGGGTTTTATCCCTCAGTACTTCATAACATTAACTCATTATAATACTCGTGGAACTGCTTAACATTGCTCCCTGGCAACCAAAGAAAACTTCCATTGTCATTTAATTCCTATAACATAATTTTTTTAAATAATTTCTTGTGTTATACATATCACATTTAACTTATTCATACTTCATAGATCTTTGGTTTTGTCACTGTTGCTCTTACCTTTCTCTTTGAGTCACTGATTGTTCATGCTAATCTACATTTTACATACACTGATTTAAACTGCTTACTATGAATTTGATAATTTTGAATGTTTAGGTGCATGCCATGATGTAATAACTGAATTGAGCAAGTATAAAGCAGAGGATCTTGCTCAGCGCAAGGAAATGATGAAGAAAAAACAAGAGGAAGCCACAACAAGAAAGAAAAACATGAAGAGAGCAAATGCATCAGGTAGGAATAAATTTTATGTAAACATAGCATGAAATCAGTCCTTCATTTTCCAAGAGACTTAAATAAATTATGAGAAAATGTAAATGGTAACAAATTTCATTCTAAGAACAAACTTCGTAATAGATATATAAACCAGTTTATTAATTTTGCCCGGAATCTTATATGCTTTAGATTCCATGAAAAGTTAAGTTGTTTGTAAGTACATTGTTTGACACTTATCAAGGAACACACACAGATACATTCAGCAATTAAAAAACACCTTCAGCTGTGATTTTCACTATATTTACTACAGGCATCTGGTTGTGGCAGTACAAACTGCTAACAATTTCAGCAATGTGAGTATCAGGTATTACATAATACTTCAGATATAATTATGAAATACACACATATGTACTTCCAGATAGAATATTTTAATTGCATTATATCCTGTCCCCTAAAATATAGTGAACATAAAATTACATGCAACACAGCAATATCTACATACTGCAACTATACCCCACTGAAAGATATGCAGTGGTGTAATGCCTGCCCACACAACAGTTTCATATCTTTGCTCAATATTGTACTTAATTTAATTTCATTATTTGTCACACTTACTGTCCAGCACCAAATTAAATATAGGCTTGCACAAAATTTTGTTCGTAGAGGTAAAATTGTGTTGCATAGACTTACTGAATGATAGATTTTAGCTCTTACATTGCAATGTATGAAAAAATCCACAAAATGATATCAATATATTTTTCAAGGCTCCCCCCCCCCCTCCTTTTCTGGCAGACAGTTGCCCGTAGAGTACCCAAATTCATTCTTACACATTGAGAATCATGTGGGGAGTCCAATTGTTATGCTTCATAATCAGTTCAAGATACACAAATAAGTTTTCTTGCAAATGATAGCATGCATCAGTGAAAGGGTGGGTGAAACGGGATGTTTTAACACCACATTAGTGCTGAAGGAATCGGCAACTCCACAGTGTCTGGGAAGTGGCAGTGCATGTGTTAACTTGTGCACTTCAGTCAAAGTGAAATATGGGGAGGGTTATTTTACTTGATAATTTGTAAATATAACGAATATGGCAGTAGCGTTGTAAAACTTGCAAATAGTTGAATTGTGTGTAATTTCTCAGAGTTTCTAAGTGGTCATATGGAAAGCATATTTTAGTTCTGGAAAATTTTTTTTACATGGATTATTTAAATCATAACCTTGAAATTGGTTTCGAATGAGTGGTGACTTTGGTCATTGATTTAAGGAGTGTGTTGTTTTCTTAAGACTGTCTGTACTTAAATTACCGAATTTAATGCTACTATATTTTTCCAAACATGATCTTACTAATTTCTAGTTTTTAAGTTGAGTGCATAATTTTTCTCTTATCCTTTTTCATTATATCATGCTCATAATTAAATTGACAGCTAAGAACTATTTCACATAAAATATTGTCAGACTTGAAATTCCTGAAAGATGCATAAACCAACAAAAATGTTAAATGATCATATTAAGGATAGATAATTTGCTGTTAGTCTGATTTTCTGTCTCAAAGCTGGAGAGTTTTGAAATCTTTTGAATTATAGACATTTCCATTAAAGCTCTGCCTTCTCTTATTTGAAATATCATTTCTCACAATGTTGAGGTTCAAAAAAATATGTGTTTGCTAACTGACCTGGGACAGAGGAAGGCATTGGAAATAAACATACTGAATTAATGTTTTAGTTGAAAGTAAACCCTGCATTTATGTTACAAAGTTGTTCTACATTTGTCATAAATTGTCTTGTCAGAGTTTTGTGTGGCTGAGAGACGAAGTTTCATCCAATTTTCCCCATACTCGATCAGGAACAGAAAGGTTACTGATTTATAACTAGTATTGAAGTACTTTAATCGTATACTTTTTATGTGTGGAAGAACATTTATTTTTTATTTTATTTTATTTCTTTTTAAGTCAGTACTGTAATGCAGTTCTGTAGAAGCTAAACAAGGTTTTCAGAACCTTTGAGTCACTATCGGAGCTATGTTATTATCAAATTCAGCATTCAGTTACATTACAAATCCGATTCTAATTCTTGTTACAGGTGAAGCGGGAGCTACGACCGGAACCAGACCAAATATAAGGACAATAGCACGTCGTCCATTATTTACACAAAATTCAGCTGCAGAAAATATAGCTGATTCTATAGTGGAGTCTGTTCTGCAGCCATCATTGTCAGTAAATGGAAGACAATCTAATTTTTCAGAACAAATAAATGGAGCGCAGAATTCGACAACTGAAAGTAGCTCATCAGCTAATATACAAGCTTTGGGAGCAGAATTAATAGCACCATTACATTCCGTAATCATACAAAATTCAAATCTTGGAGTTTCTGGTGCATTCCGGCATGAATCATCTGATCAGAGTTTTACGCAGCACATTCCTATATTTAGAAATTCAGGCAGTGTTGCAGAGAATCCTCCACAATCAGTGACAGTGTCAGAAGGTAATGCACAGCAAAGTTCTCAAACATCTTCCTCCACTTCCAGTGGAGAACAGAATTCATCTAATGCATCCAATCAACGCAGTAGTGTCACTTCATCTGATGCTGCAAGAAATGAAGCACAGGTAGTCGAGGAAGTTATGGAGGTAGATGGACAACACCAAAACAGAGAAGGCCAACATACTAGAAGTCAACCTGAAACGAGTGTGTCAGAACCGTCAACTGTCACACAGAGCAATGGTTCTGATTCATCGGCCTCTAATACACTTTCTTTGTCTCGTGAGGAAGTGACAGTAACCGGACTTAGTGTGACACACACTACATTAAGCTCACGGTTTAGACGTTCACCTTCTGGGAACTTAGATTCCAACAACTTTTTAGCACCAAATGCACAGAGTGATAATGAAAGTAATGGAGAAGGTGGAGGAGAATCCCAGTCATCTAGGGGCACATTACCAGTGCGAAGGCGAGCACAGTCTGGAAGGCGTGTATATCTGCGAACTGATGTCGAGTCGCAGTCCTCTTCAGATGAAGCACAAAGGAATCGATCCTGGAACCCTCAAAATAATGCACAAGGCTCAGAGGAAAGGTATAAACTCTTCCCTATTTAGTATTAAATAGAAATAGTTGCACTTTTCCTAGTTATTTAACCTGCTGATGTGTGTAGGTAATTGAGTTAAAGTTCTGATTGAAATTTTTTTATATATGAGCTTCCTGAAATTTAAATCACTTCACAAAAGTGTTTATGTGTATACTAAAGACTTATCACATTATTCAAATACATATTCTAGATACAATTAAGTTTGTTGAATGGAAAATATTTTAGTGTTTTGAAGAATTCCTACAAGTAAACCTTTTCATTTATTTTATGTAATTACTAAATTTTGCACCTTTACGTGGTGTTTCTCTGTAAAATTTATTTTTATATTTTTTCTCACGTGTCTAAAGTGGGAAAAGTTTAAATAGACATACAGGGGTGGTCTAAATAATATGAACACCTAACATAGTGTAATATTTATTTACTAATAAGAAGTTGGCTTACCATTGCCTTTGATAACTGCCGCAATTCTGAGGTACACATCTGTAAAGTGCTTCTATTCTTTTTGTCTGTTTTCACGGGCAAATTGCAAGTTTAGAATATGGCGGTGTTTCTTAGTTAAGTCATAGTAAGCAGTTAGTTGTCTGGTGAACTGTTCACTCACAGTTATTCAACAAGTGATGGTAATGACAGAAACAGTAAAATTCCATTATATATGTGCTCTAATCGTAACTTAACCTCCCCGATACTTCACTGTGGGAAACAGGCATGTCAAATCATAAACTTATTTTGGTGTTTTCGATACATAAATAGTTGTTTGTAGGAAGCAGTGTAAATGATTCATTGGATCATTCCACAGGCTTTGATTGTGCCACCACTTGATTCGCAGCTTTATGTTGGCCTCCATTATTAAGAGTTTAGCAACTGCAGCCCTTTCATGACTGCTAAGCTCCAGCCATACTGTTTTTATCAAAGCAGTATTACTTAAGTGATTGTAGAGTTTCGCAGCCACTTTTGTTGTAGCCGTCTTACATTGTCTGGCCACAGTTGTTCTTAAAGCTTGTCACTCGTTGTCAGTTAACTTCTAGTTATACCCACTGTTCCTCTTTACCAGTGACATTTTACCTTGTTTTGTATATGGCTTCATTACTGAGGATGCTGTTGCTAGTAAAATGTTAAGCAGTATAGCTGTTCTCATCACAGATGCTCCCATTAACTGCACACTATTGAGCTAGCTTTTTTGAAGTACAGTTGTATGTTTTTCACAATTTTACACCATAAATTCATAGCCCCAGTGGAAACCCAGTAAAATAAATGTTAAAATGCTAAAAATTTGCCAGTTTACGTTTCTTCGTAGAAAGGTTACCTCAATTATTCGTTCTTAATTGATGCCTTGCTGAATTTCATTGGCTTCATTGACTTTGTCCTTTATTTGCCTACTGACATTTGATGTGAATGAACAAATTATACATGACACAAGAGAGAGATGGTTCACACTACCTGCAGATGCAGAAACTCCAGTATTGGGGCATGTGCACTAAACAGGGATAACTTGAGAATGCGTGCAAGGGGGTACTGCATTAAGTTCTCTGAACATCACATTTTATTTTATTTTGCTTCATTTCAGTATGACAGCTAGGAGAAATTGGTAATAATTAGTCAGTGAAATAGTGGGATCACAAAATAAGAAAATTAAAAGTTGTCCACTCTTATAGGCTAAACAATAAATCTGAATAGGATCTGCAGAAATGTAAAACCACCACACACTTTTAAACAGACTTTATTTTGCAAGTACATTTTGTAATTCAATAGACAGAAGTGTTTGCAATAACACATTACTTCAATTAGTGGTACTTTTATTCATTTTTTCTCAGGTATAAAAATGCAAAAAATAAAAATAAAAAGCACCTCTAACCCAAACAATACACAGATACTGGAGATCAAAATATGGGTTATTGAATGCTGTGAATACAGTAATGTAGTGTGTTTGTGAAATGTGCAAGTGAGAGATCTTGTTTCAGACGTGAACAAATATTTGAACTAAAAATGCCAAAATTTTTCATTAGGCTCTAATATAGGAACTAGTATAAATATTGAGATTTCAGTGAAGTCTTTAAATACTGTTCTGAAAAATGATGATGACACTGTTGAAAATCATCTTCTAAATGGATGAAGTCGCCACCACTTGAAGAACTTGAATCAATTCTTGTGATGCAGTTCAAAGTAGGCCACATAGGAAGTCTTGAAAGAAAAGACCCTATATATTGCTGCCCAGTTGGTTCATAATTTCCTAGCATCCAATGAATGGAAAGATCTCTCAAAATGTCTGTATAATTTGTAGTTGTAGCTTGTCAGAAAATAGCACAATTACTTTGTACCCAGATACCAATTTAAGTTTTGACAAGACTTGTTGTCACACATCTGTGATTTCAAAGAACAAATGAAAAATTCATTTACACAAATTTATATATATATTGCATGCTTAAGTCTTTCATTGCCATTGCATCCTCAGCATGATTTTTTTTTTTTTAATCGCTCAGAGTTTGGGAAAGGATCATATTTCACATAACAACTGAGAGGTGAGAAAAGATTGAATAACTGAATGAATTTATAGCACTGAAATTGAAGTGATTGTGTGGTTTGGTGTGTTCAGCAGTGCATATTTTGCAGTTGTTGCTTGTAGTTTCATGTAGTAATGGAGCACATTGCATTAAATGGATTCAATTACGTGAAGAGTTAATACTTCTTACAATACAAACTAACCCACTTACATTCACCCATCCACCTACCTAGCTCAATGATTAATTAAACAACTCTAATTATTCTTTTTTTTTTAAATTGATCATTTGAAATATAGATTGCTTGATGGATGCTGTACTGAAGCAAATTTTATTCTATTCCATTTTTAAAATTTTATTTATTGAGTGCTCTCAAAATCTCACATTTCATCACACTTTTCTTCGTATCAAGGAATGTCTCCTCGTGCCTCTTCCCATGTATAGAACAAGCGGCTAAGTCACAATGTTTCATTCCCATCATCCCTCACAATAAGTGTTGACAACCTTCCTGCATTAAATCTATAAAAACGTCACTGGCTCAGTTCTACACTTTCCTATTGTACATTTATTTCTTTCACTTAGGCAGATGATATGCGAAGCAAGCCCATTGGAAGAGGATTGTGGTATTCAGATTACATACATTTTTACTCACTTTTGCATTTTTTATATCTTGACCACACACAAATGTAAAATAGGGGTTTCACTGTATACTGTATGGTGTTAATATTATTTTGTACACCCCTGTAAATTAACTTCATATACTTGTGTAGGAAGACTGACGTCTCAGTGATTTTCTGTACCAGACAAAGAGAAAGACAGCATAAAAATGAACTTCATTTTTGGGAGATATTTTACACCCAGCAACAGAGGAAGATTGTTTCAACATCTGTAACCTGTGTTTAAATTTTTTTTTTTTTTTGTACTAAAAGTCGTGGAGAAAATAACCTTTGTCACAACAAGTATGTTTCTTGTTGTGTTTTTTAGTCCAGAAACCAGTGCGACAACTTCAACTACTGCATGTGGCAGTGCAACATCAGCATCTAGCACTACCAGTACTACACCAACTACAGCCACAACCTCAGCAGCAGTATCGTCGTCATCATCATCGTCAGTGACATCAACTAATTCATTTAGGTTATCTACTGCAAATGGATCTGATGCTTCACAAGCAAATGTGTCATCAGTACCATCCACATCTACAGCAGCTGTTGTACATTCGGCTCCTTCTGTCAGCTCCCCAATTCCTGGAACTTCATCAAGTTCCCTGCAGCCTATAGCATCTGCTAGTACCAGTAATGCAGGCACTTCTGATTCAGCAGGGGGAAATCCATCTGAACTTCTTGAAGGTGTTGATCCCTCATTTCTTGCTGCTCTTCCTGATGATATGCGAGAAGAAGTGATTGCTGAACAATTGAGGTAAGTGATTCATCCAGTACTTCATACACCTGCGTCATTAAAGGAATTCTCATACTATATTTTATGTGTATTCAAATGTTTCAGGTTACAAAGATTACGCCAGAGGACACTGCAACAGACGAGGGATCTCATTGCGTCAAATGTTTCCGAGGTAAATCCAGAATTCCTGGCAGCATTACCTCCTTCCATACAAGAAGAAGTCCTTGCTCAGCATCACTTGGAACAGCAAAGACAAGCAGCAATTGCTAGTAATCCTAATGATCCTGTAAATGCTGCAGAATTCTTCCAAAATCTTCCATCATCATTAAGGCAAACAGTAAGTGTACACTGCTTGATATTTCTGTATGTTGTATGGAGAGTAGTAATAGTAGAACACCCTACCAAAGAGCTGAACTCAGGGTACAATGATTTAACTCAGTTGTATTCTTGTAAACAATATGGTATCGAAAATTAAAAATTAGTCATTTCAGTAATGCAAACTGAATTGATGTATTCTGTGCTGAGAAATAAGAAACGAACGAGACCAATTTTTACTCAGTCTGACTTTTTATTGAATGAGGATTGTTGCTTGTCAACATACTGTTTTTAAAATCATCATAATTTTTCATTCTATAGAGGATTTTGCTGTATTGGAACATCTCAGCATTTTGAAAGGTGTGTGCAAAACAGGTCAGAGACTAAATGCAGAAGGCAGTTTTTTGTGTGAGGAACTGAAGTTAATTTTACTTGCAAGACAGGGAATGAAGACAATTTGTTATAAAACTAAGTTATTTTATATACAGAAGCAGATTAGTAATTGTATAATACCTTTTCTTTTTCCTTACTGAAAACAATTGGAAAAGGCCAGTCTATTACAGTAGACCGTGGAAGAGATCTGTAGCTGATACCCTAAGGCGGCCAATAGATTAACCCGCGTGTTGTTGCAGTTTGATCACAGTAATTTTAAAACAATTGGTATTTTACCAATTTTAAATAGTCAAATATGTATCTTTTCTTATAAATGCTACTAGAAGTACTTAATATGTGTAAATAAATACATTACAAACTGTTCTTTGACTGTCAGAAAAATGCTATACACGCGATCGGTCACGGAACTTTTAAACACGCGAGTTCTCACAGGTTAAAGTGTGCTATTAGAGTGCAGTTTCACTGTACAGCTGACAAGGTTAGTAAACAAGGTACATTTTGAGACCAGGGCATACACAATATCTGCAAATTTCTTCTGTTTATTGCGTTGTACAGTAACTATGCCTTGCAGGCAGATGTGGGAACAATATACACAAAATTATATATTAGTATTTGAGAGGGTTTGTGTAGTTTGTGAGAGTTATTATAATTTATCGAGTTTAAAGACATTTCAGTAGGAGTGATGCCACTATTCAATGATAATGGAATGCAGGAACCATGGCCCATCACCAGGAGCTACCCAAGGTCAGAAGTCAAGGCTTACAGTCAATCCCAAATCGTGAAGCCTGAATCTGTCCCCCTCTTCATACCAGCAAAGTGCTCCAACGCTATCTTCTACCTAATCCACAAATTCAATCCCACAGGAATCTCTTCTTGTCATTTCATTATGACTAGGGATACTACTTCGACAGAATGAAACTGCCTTCATTGACCAACACCACTAAACTGTTGGACTCACATCCAGGAGGATGGTTGCTCAAATCTACCTTCGGCCATCCAGATTTAGGTTTCCTGTGATTTTCCTAAATCACTCCAGGCAAATGCCTGGATGGTTCCTTTCAAACGGCATGTCAGATTTCCTTCCCGATCCTCATCCAACACTCAAGAGTATGAGTGCAGCGCTCTCTCTCTCTCTCTCTCTCTCTCTCTCTCTCTCTCTCTCTCTCTCTAATGACCATAGTGTTGACAGGACCCTAAGATTTCATACTTTTAAACTATTGTCCATAACCTTCCATCCTACATTCATGGCATTACTCGCACTTCAATCATCATCTTCACACAGTTCCTACGCTTTTACCATCTGACTCTGTTGGTTGTTGATTGTAGTAGTGGCATTCTTGTACACCAACCACCCTCTTGTCCATGGTCTTGCAACTTTGGAACATTCTCAACACCTGATACTAAACATACTATGTCCATAATCCTCAGAGCTAACCAGATCCTTCCTAAAAAATTAACAGTTTTGAAGGCCAAATCTAAAAATTTATGGTACAGCCATATATGTACTTGGCACCAGTGGAGCAATCTTTATTACCCACTCAACACCTAACACCAATTCTTTGGTTCAGATTCATCAGTTATCTTTACATAATTCTGGTACACAGCTGAGACGACCTTTGCTCTGTCCTCCATAATCTCGACACCTATTCCCAAATCCACTTCACTTCATTCTTCCCAACACATGGGGCCGTAAGAATAAAACTATCTGTCTACTTCATACTCTGGATTCCAGAGAACGTTCTCAGGATTGCATGAATAAAGTGAGTAAGAGAATATACTTCAACAGAGTATGTTCTCAGCATGAGTAAAAGGGTGGAGGAAGTTGCAACAGAGAACATTCTCCGATTTCGTATGAATAAAACTAGTGAAGTTACTCCCAAATGCAGAACTTTGTCCAACTCTCTAAAATATTTCAAGCGGGGTAACTTCTATTAAGTTTGTTTTACTGCGGTTTATAATAAAATTGGCAAAATTTGTGTTGTTTAGAAGGCAAAAAAGTTCCTTTATATGTAGTCTGAAGAAATAAGAGAGGAACTAAAAAGTTTATGCAGCTAAAACATTTTACTGACGAACCCCTTCCTTTACAAAAATCATAAGTGTGACATTTCAAGCATTTTATATACTGACAACAGTGATGTCAGAGGAGTTTTTTCATTACCGCCATAGAAATGAAACAAACATAAGTGCATTCAGCTGCATGTTTTACCCATTTGTGTAGAGTGCACAGTTGTAAGCAGCTACATCACAAAATATTATCGTGTTTTTAAACAGGGTTTATTAATAACGCCTCATGGTGATAAATCCAAATAAAGTGCATTCCAGAACTTCACAGTCTGTATCACAATATAAATATTGCTGCAATACTGGGTGCTGAAGTATTTTTGCACTGCTCTTGTTCATTCTTCCCAAACCAGTTAGCCTATTTAAGATGCGTTTTCTGCCTTCGTAATCATAGCTTGTGTTACAAGTAAGTAAATATGACAGTGAAATTAACAACTGATTAATTACATACCTAGCAGTCTGATTCTTGTAACAAAAGCTCATGGCCTATCGCTTACGAGCAGACAATTGGGTGTCATATTTAACAAAAAGTTTATCATGTTAGAAAGATCTGAAAATGTGAGTCAGTCTTAAAATTTTGTTCACAAATTGTGCTAACCCAACTTCAATAACAAATTTCTCACATCACGAAAATTATGTGACATTGTCAGAATAATACATTTTTGTAAAATGTCCATATTTAGTCTTAATAATATGCTGCTGCACAACAAACAAATATGTAAACATAGTACTATTCTTCCTGAACACGTAGGTGTCCACTCCATATTGTGAAGCTCGCAAGAAAATCTGCAGAACCAGCGTTGCCTGTGTGTTGGTCTTTTTAACACCAGAAACCATTTTCAGGTTCTTAGACAGTAAAAAATGTTTGTTAGAAGTGGCCTTGGCACTTCTTGCAGATGAGGAGGATGTACTTAACACAATTCAAGGTATTCCTTTGTCAGCAAAAAGTAATAAAAGAGCCGAAATTTTGGCTGTCGACAATAAAAGTAATTTCTTATAACTTCTGCAGAAGGCACCTTGCTACGCCATAGCATTTGTTGAAGAAGGGGAAAGAATGTCCATTTTTGTGTGATTTTTGGATACTGGAAGCAAAGAATTTAGGGAGGAATTACTAATAATATTGCCGTTGAAAGGCAAGACTCGGCGAGACTTTTGATGACTTTGCTACAAAATCAAACATTAGTTATGATAGAATTAAATGGTGTCTTTCAAATGACGGGGACCCATAGATGATCAGCAAAGAAAAAGGATGAGCATAGACAATCAAAAAGAAGAATGCCGGGTTACTATAATATTTGTGCATATTTCACCAGGCAGTCCTTTGTGGTAAACTTTGTGAGACTCTGAAAGAAGTGATAGACACGTTGATAAAGTTGATCAATTTTACATGATTTTTTCCCCCTTCAGCACAGACAGTTAGAGATTCTGAGTGGAGTTTGTTGTATTCTGACTTACTGCAGTACAAAAATATTCATAGCTACATATAGTTAATCTGATGGAACATGTTTGGCAAATTAAAGTAGTAGTAACATGCTTCTTTGATAACCTGGATTCACGAGAAACTGGAAACTATGTAGTTACTTGCGAATGAACACAGCATGCTTGCTGTGGCCTTTTTCAAAGACATCCTGAAACATTTAAATGAGCTCAATACTGAGCTACAACGAAATGCAAAATTAATGTGCCATTTCTTTCAAAGTACATCAAGAATTTCTGAAATAGACGCTTGTATTCTCAAATTTCTTGGGAGATCTTAAGAAGGAATTTGCAGCCAGATTCAACTTTTCTGAGAGACAAGTTGTTACAAAAGTGACGTATTGACGTTTCTCCCCGAGCAGAATGGACAGATGTGGCTGCGAAGTTGTTCCACCTTTCAAAACCCTTACTCCAAATGGTGATAATAGTCTTTAAGGAAGACTCTTCCCTGTGAAAAGAAAAGAAGGAAAAAGTCCATTGAAGAATTTTGGAATCACCATGTCCTGGAAAAATATGAAAATTCTAAAGGACAATTAGCCAGCTACCTGACTACTATGTTTGGTTCCACATATATTTGTGAAATTTTGTTTTCAAAAATGAATTTCTTGAAGAATAAATATTGCTCAAGGTTTGCGGCCACCCTTCTTGACGGCATTATTGTCATAAGTTGCGCCACATGTGAACCTAACTTTTATAAACTGGCTCAAGGCCGAAAACATAATTTCTCCAATTGATTTTTTAAACACAAATACACACTTTTTATTGTATTTCATACTTTGTTGGTGAAAATTAAAAATAGTATTATAACATGACATATTTTAGGATTTTTCAATAAAAGTTTGATTGTCCGTTATATTTCATACTTCTTGTGACTGAAAATAAAAATAAATAAATAGCAAATAATATAAGTTTTTCCCCACATCATTGTATTTCATATTTGTTTGAGACTGAAAATTAAAGTTAAAAAAAAAAGTTAAGAATAATACATTTTCTGGATTTTTAATACAAATACGTTGATCTGTTGTATGTCATATTATTTTGTGAGTGAAAATTAAAATAAAAAAATTAATAAGGAATATGAGGTTTCACTTTTAGCCCTCGATAAAAATTTTCAAAAGTATTCGGGTCCCCCCTAAGATTACTTTTCAACCTCTTCTATAAAATATCCTAGTCCATCACTATTCCCTCAACCAAACTGTATCAAACAGCTAACTTGAATATTTAGTCACTGAACATTCTCTACATCAGTGCAGATGACCTCGCTATAGTGTGATTAAAATTACTTGGTGGTTGGCAGTTCATGTGCCCGCTCAGGGGCTCAGCGTTATATTGCTGAGTACGGGCTTGGCGAACCTTGGGTCTTGAGTTTTGGACTGTGTTGTGCCAACAGTCTGTCACACCATAAGCACTGCGCATGCTTCACCGACCATCTTTCGGTGGAATGTTGTGCGTTTCAGAGACTGGCGATTTTGACTTAATTGTCCAGGTCGCAAGGATGGTACAAACCTCTAAGAAATTAAAAAAAGAAAACCTCAATCTCAAGTTGTGCTACATGCTGAGGAGAATGTGGCTGTTGAGGTTGAACAGTTGCTAGTGAGCAACCCCCTACACACCTGCCACACCTTAGTTGTATTAGGCTTACCCAGGGAAGTGGGGTTCTGCCTGGGTGGACTTTTATATCCCTAGCTGCTTGTGTGACCACCATGAAAAGATCTCAGAGTAAAGTTAATGGATGTATAACCACCATCTCTAAGAAAGGAAGAGTAGACTATAATGCAAAGAGATTTGACACCCAATCGTTTCCTACCTTGACCACGCTATGGGAGGAATGCAGGGCTCGAAATCAAGGACAGCAATATGCCCAAAGATATTTAGTGTATGCCAGAACAGATAGAGAATTTTTTATGAACACGAAGCCTCTCTCTTTCGTGGAGAACTTGGAAGGCAAGTTCGGTGAAGAGGATGGCATTTCAAAGATGTGATCGGGATCGGTTCTAATAATGAGGTCATTCTCATCAGTCACGGGCATTGCTTGCCTGTGACAAGCTGGTTGATGTTACCGCTACGATCACTCCCCACAAGAGCCTCTAAATGGTCCAGGGAATTATATTCCATAGAGATCTACTCTTGCAGTCAGATGAAGAACTACACAAGAACTTGGAGCAGTGAGGGGTCCATTTTATACGGCATGTTTACAGGGAACCAAAGGACAACAGGGCCGCTACCAGTGCCTTCATCTTGGCCTTTGAGAGCGATTCATAGCCTGAGGTGGTCAAGGTGGTGATTTACAGGTGTGACGTTCCTCCCTCTACACAATGTTAAATGCTGGAGATTTAGGCACATGTCATCCAGGTGTACTGCCAACTCAACCTGTCAGCACTGTGGACATACATCACACCCAGATGTCCCTTGCACACCTCCTCCCATCTGTGTTAACTGTGGACAGCAGCACCCACCTTGCTCACCTACCTGCTCAGTTCTGCAAAAAGAATGTAATATTGTGCAATATAAAACCCTGGCTAAAAGGAAGTATGAAAAACTCCACCCAGTTTGCATCAAAACATCGTATGCAGCAGCTGCATCACCATCTTCATTCCAGCAGACAAGTTTATAACCTGCTCAGCTAGTTATAGAAACTGCACCAGCCAAGTCCTCCCAGCACGAGAAACCAAAAGACCAGCGAGACAAGAGAGAGACTAAGAAGAATGAACCCCAGGTGCCTACTGTGCCACCACAACAAACCTCTGCTTCAGAGGATGAGGTGGAGATCCTCGTGTCCCCCCAAGAATTTGGCAATTCAATTGTCGATACTTCGGAAGCAATGTACGTCGATGGTCCACCTCCTCAGTCGGTGACTACAGATAGTCCTATGGACTCTGCTCTACCATCTACTTAAATATGCATTGTCAGTCACAAGATAGTGTGGTGCTGCAATGGAACTGTGGCGTTTTCTTTCGCCCCTCGGCCAAGTTGCAGCAGTTACTGTGTCGCTACTCATCTCTCTGTGTAGCCCTACAGGAAACCTGGTTTCCTGCCAAGCAGACCCCTGCCCTTCGTGGATATAGGGGCTACTATAAAAACCATACAGCATACGATAGGGTATCTGGAGGCATCTGTCTCTACATCCTGACCACTGTCTCCAGTGCACCTGTGCCACATCGCGTGGTGCTAAAGGCAGTGGCTGTGAGAATCTGGACATAATGAGAAATTACCATGTTCCATCTACGTTCCTCCGGATGAGGCAGTCTCTCTTGCAGACCTTGCGACCTTGATTGCATTCTCCCCCCACCATTCCTTTTCTTGGGGGATGTCAACACCCACAACCGCTTGATGGGTGGCTCTCAATCTCAGGTCACAGTAAGGACATTGAAGCTCTAATAGCACAGCTGGACTGCTGCTTTCTCTATACAGGTGTCCCCACACATTTCACTGTGGCGCATGCCACATACTCGGCTATTGATCTTTCTCTCTGCAGCCTGAGCCTTCAGCCGTAGCTCATTTGGAGGGGAGGGGGAGGAGGGTCCATGATGAACTTTGTAGTTGTGACCATTTCCCCATCCACATTTCTCTTCTCCAGTTTCAACCTCCAGATCGCTTTCCTCGCTGGTCTCTCTGTACGGCTGACTGGCCTGCTTGCATCTCAGCTGCTGGGGTGACTATGCCAATTCCAGATGATGTTGATCAGGCTGCTTATCATATCACTAGGGCGCTTGTTTCCGCCACTGAGTCAACTGTTACGACCACCACTGATTCAGTTCGGCACGAGTCAGTACCGTGGTGGTCACTGGAGATTGCTGAGGCCATCGTGTAGCGTCGTCGGCCACTCCAGCACCACCCTCGTATATAGCGCCAGATCACTTTCAAACACCTCCAGGCACAAGCTCATAGACTGAAAAGTTAGAGTAAGCTAGACTGTTGGGAGAGATAAGTCGCCACCATTGGCTCCTGCGCTGCCCCATCTAGGGGCATGGTCACAAGTTTGGCTCCTTTTCAGGTACTGACCACAGGCAGGAATCCCCAGCCTGAACATTCAGGGTACTGTACACATGGACTCAGCTGCTATTGCTGAGCACAAGGCTGACCATTATGCAAGTAACTCTGTGACTCCAGCTTACAGTGCGTAGTTCCGCACTCTCAAAGAACAGTTTGAGCAGAGGCAGTTATCTTTTTGACCACGTCAGTGGGAAAAGTATAATGCCCCATTCAGTGAGTGGGAGTTCCAGAGAGCCCTCACTGGTTGCCTCAATACCACCCCACGGACAGATCGCATCCACAGCCAGTTCTTTCGTCACCTGTCGGCAGACCTCAAACACCACCTTCTCGCCCTGTTTAATCATCTCTCAGTAGAAGGTGTTTTTCCCTTCTGTGGCGGGATAGCATCATCATCCTGGTGATAAGATAAACCACCGATCCACAGGTGGCTGACAGTTACTGACTGATTTGCCTCACCAACGTTCTTTGCAACCTCCTCGAATGTATGGTGACTCTGTGGCTCATGTGGTTGCTTGAAGACCATGGATTCCTCACTTCACAACAGGGGGGCTTCCACCAAGGACGTTTTGCTTTAGATAACTTAGTGTTGCTGGAATTGGCTATCCACACTGCTTTCTCCAGGCGTGATCACCTTGTTGTGGTCTTTTTCAATCTTTGAATGGTCTATGACACTACCTGGCGTGATCATATTCTAGCTACGCTGCACGGCTGAGGTTTGAGAGGCCCACTTCCGCTCTTAATTCAGAACTTCTTCTTGCTTCGAACTTTTTTGTTAGAGTAGGTACTCATCTCAGCTGCCCTCACACCCAGGAGAACGGAGTCCCACGGGGCTCTTTCTTAGTGTTCCGCTATTTCTGATTTCCATCAATGGTGGTGTTGCGGCAGTAAGTTCATGTGTTTCCTCTTCAGTGTATGCTGATGCCTTTTGTGTGTATTTTAGTTCCACTACTATAGGTGTCTCAAAAAGGCGACTGCAGGGAATCTTTCAAAAGGTGTAGTCCCAGGCCTTAGCCCATGGGTTCCGGTTCTCTGCCTCCAAAACTTAGGTTATGCACTTTTGTTGCCCTCAGGCAGTGCACCCAGACCTTGAACTGTATTTGGATGATGAAGTCTTTGCTTTGAAGATATGCATCGCTTCTTGGGTGTGCTGTTTGATGCCCTGTTCACGAAGGTCCCGCATCTTCAACAGCTGTGACAAAAGTGCTGGCAGTATCTAAATATACTGCACTGCCTCAGCCACACTGCTTGGAGAGCCACCCGTTAAAACCCTCGTGCACCTTATCCAGTCATGCTGGACTGTGGGAGTCAGATATATCTGTTTCGGCACCGGCCGCGGTGGTCGAGGGGACTGAGGCGCTCCAGTCACGGTCTGTACGGCCACTATGGTCGGGGGTTCGAATCCCCCCTCGGCCATGGATATTTGTGCCGTCCTTAGTCTTAGCTAGTTCATAAGTAGTTTGTAAGCTTAGGGACTGATGACCCCGTAGTTAAGTCCCATAAGTTCTACAAACGTTTGAATCTCCCCCCCCCCCCCTCCAGTTCTGCCGGCAAAAAATTGTTGGCCTTGTATGTTGCCCACCTTCACACTTCAGTTGGCAATCCAAATCGCATGCTCCTTTTTCCAACTGCTACACTTCCGTCCCAACAAAGACGGCCTAGGTCGCATATCCCGATCGCAGTCCATGTCCATTCCCTTCTCTTCTCACTTGAATCCCATCCCTTCCCTTCCCTCCCACTTTCCACTACTCTCCCCATACGCCTCCTTGGTGCATTCCTTGTCTACAGCTAAGGTTGGACTTATCCTGGGATTTGAAAGCCTCCGTTTCACCATTGCCAGTTCCAGGCACTCCTTGAATCGTTCAGGGATGTGTGCACTGGATATGCCTATCTCCATGGTGACCTCATTGAACAGCAGTCCTTGTCCAAGTGAGTAGTGTTTTCACTGTGGAGCTGGTCACTATATCTAGAGCTCTGGAACATCTCCGAGCCTGCCCCGGGGAGTCGTTTGTCTGAATGGCTTGCAGGCACTTAACCAATGTTTTCTGAAACACCTGTTGGTGCAGTTATCTAAGACTCTGTATCCATCCTGATCAAGTCAGGCCGTTCTGTGGCCTTTGTTTGAACCCCGGGCCATAATGGCATAAGGGGGAATGAACGTGTCGATCAGCTGGCCAAGCAGGCCACCACGTCATGGCCTTTGCAGATTCCCCTCCAAGAAGGTGATCTCCAATGGGACTTGAACCAAAAGATCCTAGTGCTGTAGAACTCTGAATGGACTGACTCAAGCATACCAAATAAGCTCTGTGCAGTTAAATTCTCCACGAGTGCGTGGAAGTCCTCCTTCGGGAATCTGTTGCTCTTAGCTGACTGTGTATTGGCCATATGTGGCTACCTCCTTCCCCAAGAGGACCCACCTATGTGCCGTTGTGGTACTTTGCTGACAGTGGTCCACATTATAATGGACTGTCCGCTTTTAGCTGCTTTGCAGCACTGCTTTAATCTGCCAACTGTGCTTCCGTCAATTTTAGCTGACGATACCTCAGTGGCCGACCTTGTTTTAGGTTTTTATTTGCACAGCTGGCTTTTATCATTTTATTTAGTGGTGGGCTCATTTGCCATTTTCTCGCCCCCCCCCCCACCCCTCCAGAACTTTTAATCTGTTGTCTTTTATTTGGTTTCTGTCTAGTTATAAACTGGAGGTTTTAAGTGTGTGCAGTGTGGCTGGCTTATCCTGTATTATCCTTGTGATCAGCCAGCCATACTCTTCTGCTGTGATGTTTTAGCTCTATTGACTAATTGGTCTATTCCTTTTGAGTCATATTTTGTGTTTATCATCTTAGCATTCACGGCCCATCTGCACATCCCGTCTACTACTACTACTACTACTACTACTACTACTATTTCACATGCTGGAACTGCTTTCCTCCAATCAGAGTGCTCCACATGATACCCAAGCCATTCCCTGTTGCCAAACAACCACAACAATTGGTCACTTCTCTTTCCTTGTCTGGCCCTCTGTCTTGATTTGTCATGTTTCCTGGTCATAGGTCTGCCTTTTTATTTCCCATTTCATCACTTAATGATAGTCATACAAAAAACAAGACATGGATAACGGTGTTACTGAGATATCTACTTGTGCACAGCACTAAGCACACAAGCCTGATTTTAATGTCACACATACATGTATTATATCACAGATACCAGCTTACATTAGGTGAGCTTTGTACGATTTACACAAAAACGAGCTCACTGAGGGCTAAAATATTCAGGTTAGTTACTGGGTCTGTACTGTTACATGATAGTGAATGGAAAGGTGGTTGCATAGTGTAGTGGTAATGTCACCGCTTCCCGTACAGCAGGCCATTGGTTCGAACCCTGTCATATGCGATTATTTTAATTTAGAAATCAAAATTTCTTTAATTGTTTTTATTACCTTGACTGAATTGTTTAAGTTCTAATAGCTTATTACGTCTGCTTGATAATAATATTGACTTTTTTATTCACACTTATTTTTCATACTATGATTATTATTATGATTGGAGTCTGCTTGTGGTGTTGATAACTTGTAAGTGCCGAACAGGTGTATGGATTAGTTCATAACCCGGCAGCTCATATAACCACTATCCAGTGTGAGGGTATTTTCAGGTAGCCTAATGACTGATAGATAGAAATTACAGTTTGCTTTTAGCATAGTATCTGAATTTTTTTGTTTGATATTGCTTATAGCGATAAGTTATATTCGCCATGAATGAAGAAATCCTAATTTAAGTTCTGTTCAAAGGTGGTTGAATGCTGTCTTGCTGAATACATGGTACATCACGTTTGGTTATGTTACAGCATTGGATTATATTGAGAACTAAAAAGCACATCTTTAGCTGCAGTTAAGTCATTGATCACTTAAAAGTATCTGTCGACAGAGCTTAACACATTGCCGCCGTTAACTCTTGGCAGCCTCTTGCATCATTGCCCCCCACGTTATAATATTCATAGCATGTTTGAAGTAGCCTGCTATGTTTGTACATCGCCTACTTGGTGACACTGTAGCGCTACATGACAAATGTCAACTAGCAAGTACTTTCAGTTGGACTATAGCTGCTTTGTTATGTAAGCCATCTGTGTACTCCATTCCAGCACGAGCTCATCTGTACTTTTCCTTGCTTGAACAGAGTATTCACTGTTACTGTCTGAAATTTATTGCTAAAGTCAAGTCTTATTCTTTCATCCACAATGCCAAGCTCGTGTTCTCCCACAACCCTTCATTCTACTTCTTCACCTATAAACCTATCAACTGTGTGTGATGTGGGCATGTAAACCTAAACTATCATTGTCAGTGTTGGTTTACTATAAAATGTAATGAGAAAAACTGTCGCCAAACTGTTCACTGTAGCTCGCTCTCTGCCCTACTATACTATTCATAACAAATTATATCCCTGGTACAGCATCTTCTGATGCTGTCAATATTAATAAATATTTGGCAGACAAGAAATCCTTATCTTCTTTCCATTTGTCTTCACTGGCCCCACACTGTCTAGATACAGCTGGGGGAGAGAGAGAGAGAGAGAGAGAGAGAGAGAGAAATTTCACTTCATCTGCTTTGCTCGAGAAAACAGATTTAAACAAATAATTATATATTTGAACATATTTCTAAATTTGTTCAGTGACTCATACTATATGAATATACACTATACACTAAGAAACACTTGCTGACAGTAATTGCATTCCTCCAGTGTAATATTCATATTACACTGGAGGAATGCAATTGCTGTCAGCAAGTGTTTCTTAGTGTATTTTACTTGCAGGAGAAAACTTGAACAAAAAAATTAAATTTTACTTTTTTTATTTATTTCACCATATAATAAATTTTTATTGCTTACATTTACAAAGTATCATGAGACAAAAAAATTTCCTCCACAGATTTTGACTGATATGGAGGAGTCACAAATGTCTGTGTTGCCACCAGATCTAGCACAGGAAGCACAGACATTACGAAGGGAATGGGAAGCAAGAAACAGGCAGTTGATGCAGGACAGATTTTTTAGCCATGTTAGTCACAATACAAGTGCATTGTCCTCAATGTTACGGAATCCAGGTAAATAAGTACTTTTTTCTCATTTTGTTCAAAAAGATATCAAAATTGTGTTGTATGTAACAGTATTTTTCTCCACGGATTAGTAGAATAGTTGGAACAAAAACGGAAATCATTAAATTTAAAATCTTGAACACATTTCAGAAATGGCAAAGTAACTTGTTAAGGATTTTGAAATATGTGGCTAGTTTATTATAAAACTACTGTTGGACTTCATAATGTGGAGACTCCAGTTTGCTTTAATTGCAAGCAAACTAATAGGCCTATTGCAAAATGAATTATATCAATATTTTCACTGTTTTATTGTGCATTAGGCAATATGGTGCAATTTGATTTTAAAGTTGGGATTCTAGTAAGTATTTTGTACTTTTACCAGTCTTTGCAAGGAACTGATCATGTAATGTATTTGTCTGATGTAAATGAAATTTTAATTGGTTCTAAGCATAAATATTACAGAATTTTTCAGTCCTCCCGACACACACAACAGTTCTTACAATTTTCTAAATTAACGTATTCTCAGTCCAGCATAAACATACAATGCTGTAATAGGCTGCAACCTCTGTTGGCATTCAGTGTAATGAGGATTTTAGAAAGAGTAATACTGAAACGTGGTTGTGTGCTTGTTCAACTGTTCAATTAGCAATAGGTGCAGTATTGGAACCAGGTGCTATGTTACCATGATTGATTATAACAGAAGGAATGCAGAAATGTACAGGGTTGGCAGCAGAACTGTTAGGGAATAATTCATAGTAACCAAGCCTCTTTTCTTTGTTCAACATCTAGAGGGTTTTATTGAAAAGTCACAGGTAAGTCCAAGATGTGAAGTAGTTGAGTTCTGATAGCAGCAGCATCCCATGACCAGTCGCAGGTGCTACTCACCTGTGACAAACTGGGAAGTGTTTGTCTCAATCATCCCTCATAAGAGTTTAAACATTGTACAGGGGATTATCTTTCAGCCTGATCTCTTCCTGCAGTTGGACGAGCTACTTGCCATCCTCAAGCTATGTGCCAACGTCGAACAGTTGGGTGTTAGGCCCCCTGTAGACTCACCAGATGAAGCTAAGGACAACAAGGTTGCCACCGGTGCCTTTATCTTCAACTTTGAGACCAATTCTTTGCCTAAAAAGTTGAAGGTGGTGACATAAAGGTGCTACATGGAATCTTACATTCCTCCTCCAATGTGGTGCCTCACGTGCTGAAAATTTGGGCACATGTCCACTCAGTGTAATTTGGGTTCCACAGGCCCCTATTGCAGGTGTCTGTCACATCTGAATCATCCTTGTACTCCCCTTTCTATCCATGTCAGCTGTGGAGAGCACCCTCCCCCTTGCCCACCAGACTGAATGCAGTCCATAAAAAGAGGAAAATCAAATTTATAAATATGGCAAGTTCACGCACTAATAAGGCTGTTTGGATCCATCTTGATATGATGTAACTACCATGATAGAAACAAACAGTAACAATAGCAAAGAGTTGAACCAAGGTGACAACCATTCTGTTCCTCAGTTGCCAGAGGTAAGTATTTGTACAAAACTATGCTACACTCACATTCATAACTGTGCCAACTGCCAATTCCAAGGTCGTACACATACTCGACGAGTATTCAATGATATTATTCATAAAATCTATATCACACTGTATGTTTTTATTGAAAGAGACCTTGAAAATAAACTCATACTTTTCTTTTTGAGAAAAAGTTACTTTGGATAACTTCAAAACTCTATAAACTCAGATTTCCAGTGCCAATTTCTGTGCCTATAATCTATTTAAGTTCCACATCAGAGAAATACTTCTCAAGGTATATGGTTTTAAAATGAACAGTTCCTAGCAAAGATGCCCAAAACTACACATTCATTACTAAAATCTGAACTTTAAATCAATTTGCTCCATATAGCCTGAAAAAGAATGAAACAAGAAAGATATCAGTATAGGTCATTTTGTGATAGTCCTATTGATTCACTTGTAATTAAAGCTTAAACTTTTTCCTTTGTAAAATATCTGATAGTGTGCTACCCTGACTGTTGAGATGATTGTATGTTTATTAATCTACCCTTGTTGTACTTTGTTTAAAATTCTGGAAACAGAAGCTGTTTGCTGACAGTTTGTTTGTTCAGTTATGTGATGGCAAAAACCAGCCATTTATGTAATTATATTTGCATTGGGAGCATCATAAAAGATACTACACACTGAAAAGACCAAGCTAAGGTGTACTTTCAGTGATACATACATTTTACCATAACAATGACCAACTAAAAATGTCCTCCCAAAACAAAATGAAACGATTTCTTTAGCCATTTAACATGCCAATTCAATTGGTATTTGTATGGAAAAACCTGAATTACTTTGTCTTGCAGAGGGGTTGGTTGCCACAAGGTCAATACCAGCCTGTTTCCTGCTGCTTTTCTGATAGTGTGCATCTTCTCTGTAAAAGTCTTGGAAACTTGTGTTTACTACTGCTTTGTCATGAGATTCAGCTTTAAAATGGACAAGGTGAAGTAAAATAAAATAGAAATAAATAGTAATTGCAGTAGTAGTTTCTGGTAGCATCATTAGCAAATAAAATTGTAGCTGCCTGCTGGTTACGTGGAATATGAAGTCTTCAGACTGTTCCCACTCAGCTGTTTATCCCTCCAATCCAGATTAATTGAACTCTTCCTCTTGAGCTTTGAAAGTCTCCTGATTACAATACGAAATATTTTAGCAGATGTACACAAAATTTAAAAACCTGTTGAATATGTGCACAAAAATCTCAATAATGCAAGCACACAGTGGATCCGTAAGTCTCGATGCCAGCTCTTCCAATGTGGCTGGTGAATTATGGCACAAGGTAAACTTGGGTACTGTCTTCTGAATGCAGTGTTGTCCTAAGATGTACTTTGCCTTTGTTGTAAAAAAAATAAATAAATAAAAAAATAAAAATAAACCATTGTTGGCGATTAGAGAAAAATATGGAAACACCATCAAAAATGAATGCTGCAACATAAATGCAGAAGTTAGCCAAACATAGTTGTATGAGAACAATAATGGCAACTGTGCAATGTAGTCAAGATATAAGTGTCTCTTGTGATTAGAATGGTGTTCTGTGTAGTTCTTAGTTTATTTAGCTAAATAGACAGGAGAATTCGAGATTTTGAATGTAGGCAAATTGTTGGCACTCGTATGGAGGATGCTTCTGTAACCATGTGACATAAAGTGCTGAGTGTTCGAAGAGGCAAAGAAATATTTATACCACAAACAGAGGGGGGGGGGGGGGGGAGAGATACGGTCCTGAAGCCTTAAAACATGGACTACAGCATATTGGAAGAATTTAATATACCGTAATAATCTTGCTACACATTGTTTCCAGTTCCCGGAAGAGTTCACATCCCAAGACTGAATCATGCCAGGGCTTCAGTAATTTGGGCAGTAATAATGTTGTATTCCCTGGGCCCTACATGTAGTCTGAAACATTACATTACTGCCAAGGATGATGTGACCATTTGGTTGATTAGTTGCATCCGATGGTAAAAGGTTTGTTTCCCAATTGCGATGTTGTGTTCCAAAATGACACGAGCCCCTGTTCTCACAGCTTGCATTATTCAGGGCTGATTTTGTGATAATGAAGTGCCACATCTTCTTCGGTAACTACTGTCAACAGATGTCAATATTATTCAGTCTTTGTGGCCTACTTCTGTAGGTAAGGTTGCATGGTTGCTGTCGACCTCTATTATCAATACCTCAACTCGTCGCTATTTTTTAGGGAG
The DNA here is from genome assembly GCA_026315105.1 of Locusta migratoria. Taxonomy (NCBI): domain Eukaryota; kingdom Metazoa; phylum Arthropoda; class Insecta; order Orthoptera; family Acrididae; genus Locusta; species Locusta migratoria. The sequence continues at coordinate 272,777,749 of CM048755.1, forward strand.
AGTGGTAGAGTAAAGTATTCTGTACCTGCATGTTTTAAGCATGACCTGTGGGCCACATGCAGTCACTAATGTTAAGACTCACTACTTACCCAAATATAAAAGGATGTAATAGAGATCTAGGGGATTCAGCTTTCAGGGGAAAAATGTGTATTCTTGGTGTATCTTAATTTTATGAATCTTTACCTTAAACGTTTAAAAAATGCACTTGTATTGATTCCCAAGCAAGTAATTACTTATTGATATGAGCAGTTATTCTTGGTTATGAAGGTAAATAAATTCCGTCTAAGATAAAAATTGGAGGCATTCACTTTGAGTAAGCTTCTCCTGGGACAAGGAAGATAAGAAGTGAAAAGGAGATGTCAATGACCTAGTAAGCAAACTGAATTTGATTATGTACCACGCCCTCCCCCCCCCCCCCCCCCCCCCACCGCAATAAATAAATAAATTTCTGCATATGATTTTCTTTTCTGATCCAATCAAATTAGAATGGGGGAGGCTGCTTATATGCCCCCATATGAGCTATAATTTCTATTACCTTTCTTTATTGTACTTATATGAAATTTAAATTAGCAGCAGTAGAATCATTCTGCATTCAGCTTCAAATGTGAGCTCTCAAAATGTCGTCTTTAGTTTTTCTTGAAAAGAAACTGTTTCCATGACATTAGCAGGTTGATCAAATATATCGGTAACATATCTAGCAGCTCATTTCTATGCCTTCCTTTAAACAAATCTGATGATCCCAAACACTTGAGCAGAACTTGAATAGTACTAGTGAAGGGAAAAAGGTCCCAGTGATACTTCCACTTGGTTTTTTGATTGGATTTGTTTCATCTTACATGGACCCAAAAGCAGCTGACATGTGCCATTCAAATCATTCATGATATACAATTAAATTGAGATTGTGTTGTAAAAGATTCTTAGCTATTTCTGTTCTAGTTTGATTAACTTGAGAATAATATTTATTTTAAAAATGTTACATTACTACAACCCTTCTGTATTTTTCTTGTGTGTTTTGTCTCCCATAGGTGCATTATTTTTGTGACCATTGTAATATGATTTAACGAGCAATTTTATCATTTTCCCTTGAACTGTTTAAGTATCTAAGTAAATCTACCTTGTTGTTCTTTTGATTTTACTTCATCAATAAGTCAAAGAATCAATCCTATTCTCCTCATTAGGTAGAGTAAGCAGTTCTTCAAGGTATACCATTCAGGCATCTGCTGCCCAACAAAGAGCACAGTGGAATGCATGGAATGCAGCAAGCACAGATTCCAGTGGGTCAACAGGATCAAATTATGCAAGGTACGTAGATTGAAAGTGTAATTTCTTCTGTCATCATTTCGGTGTGAATAATCATGATGGAAATTGTGTGCTCAAATCATATTGCCGCAAGACCACATGTTATGCGACTGCCGGTATGGCACAATGGGTAGTGTCACCGATTGCAGTGCTGAAGGTCGCCAGTTCAATCCTGTTCACCGGAAAAACTTTAGTTATTTGTATTTATTATTTCCAGAATGTTCTGCATGTTTCTTATGTTCACTTGTAATTTCTAAATGTTTCCTATGTTGAACTATTCCTCGGGTTTCTGGTACATTCTGTCTGTGTATAAATATCAGAGCACTCTACCTGAGAGGCAGTAAGTGCTGCATGTACGTTTCAGTTCGCAATACCCTGCTTTGAATATAAGTGCTGTGTTCAGTTAACAAACCTGCTTTCAAAGTAAAGCCTACTTCCATTTCAATGCGACAATATTTACTATTATTTATGTGAAGAGCTGTCTTCATGCAATGGACTTGTGATGTATTAGATTTTCTTTTAATTTTGAGGTAATGAAGAAGAGTAATCTGGAAAGTAAGGTATACAAGCTTGTAGAAAATGAAACAAATGACATTTAGAAGCACGTGGAATTAACTCCCCCTCTCGCCCACCCCCTCCTCCTCTATACCCATGTGCAGTTGAAATGTGTTGCATTTATCCAGTGCTTTTTGTAATTAGTCCAATTGTAAATCAGTGAGTGTAGAATTTAATATTTGTGAGGCAGGGGAATTAATAATTGTTGTTCAAGTATGTAGTAGTTTCATATAATTTGTACTATTAATAAACATCACCAACCCACCAACATACAATTCAAAATGATTGTCAAATCACATAAAGGCATATTGTAAATAATGTACATTTATACTCCACAAAACATCTCATGGTGTTTGGTGGACAATACTTTGCATGTCACTATCACTTTCCTTTTCCAGTCAAATGTGGTTTGTGAAGGGGAAATCTGAAGCCTATAAGCATCTGTGTGGACTCCAATCTCTCTAATTTTATCCTTGTCATTTTATGCTATAGATGTAGGAAGAAGACGCATGTTGGTTGATTCTTCTATAAACCCATGCTTTCAGAACTTTGACAGTAGCCTATATCATGATGCAGACTTCATCTCCTGTAGCATTGTAAGACCATTGCAGATGTTGTCAGAACGCCTGTGTGATTCTTTTGCCCTTGCTGAATAAACTTGTAATGAAGCATGCTTCTCTTATTTAGATTTTATCTGTCTTCTACATCAGTGAACTTGCTGAGGATTCTTAAAATGAATCCGTCTGGCCTCTACCTTAACCACAATTACTTTTAAGTGGTCATTCCACTTCAAATCGTTCCTGACGCATACTACCAGATATTTTAAGAAAGTAGATGCTTCCAACTGTTGCAGTAATATCATTACACAATTTCGAAACTAATGTTTCGAAATTGTGTAATGATATTACTGCAACAGTATCTCATTTATTGAAGCTCGAAATAAAAAATGCTGAGAAAAGTTCAAAAAAAGCCTAGCACACTAGTAGGTGTCTAACTGTAGTGAGTGCAGGCAGTTGATAGAGGGCGAAGCCTGGTGCACATGTTTGGGATGCAACGGCGCTGACAGTCAATGGAGACTGCGTTCTCCCACAGTAATCTTGCCAGAGGCGTGAACTTCAAATACCGTGGATGCACAGGCTGTAAAGTATGGTATTGTGCTCAGATATCCCTCCCCCTATTTCAGAAAGCCAGAACACGGTGTAGGTGAACAGCAATTATTGGCAATCCTGGAAGGAGAGGAATGTAACGGCCACTATAGTTGCCCAGGTGATTCTGCGGAAGATGCAATGCAGCAGGAGAGGCAGCGGCAGTGGCCAGCAGGGTGCCGACTGGAAAAACTTAGTGCCTCCATCGGCTTGTCTGTGACAAAAGAGGAGTCGTGAGCACACCACTGGGCAGCCAGCTAGCCTGGTGGTGCAAATGCCCAGAAGTGCCAAGACGACGGTGACAAGCCCCGTATGCACCACTGATGGTGGCTAGTAGCATATTGATGTTGCCACTTGCACAAAATGCTTCACTTGGGGGTGTTTCTGCCACTGAAATGGACCACGTGCCCAAGTGGTAGAACCTGATCCAGTAGGATATGGAGGCGATCCTCCTCAATCGCCACACACCTTTTAGAGTGGTGTCTCTGTTGGTGGGTTGTCACCGGTGAGGGCAGGTGGATGTGGTTGGAAACGCATGGCACAGGTCGTTGACAGCTGCTGCAACAGTGATTCAAGCTGTGTCAACTGTGCAACTGCCAAATTTGCTGGTGGACATCACATGTGCACAGCCTACGGAACTGGAGGTGGAGGAGTGGACTCCCACCAAGGGTGTTGTCGCTTGAGATGGCAGGAGAGCGTCACCCCCATCTGCATCGATGACAAACATCTGCCGATCGTGCATTCTCTCCAGGCCGGTGGCCAAAGGTTTGTGTCCAGAGTGAGGTGCCTGGTGCCTATTGCTGAGGACGTGCAGACATCTAGGGCCACAGCTGTGGACACAGAATTTGGAGCTGCGTCTGGTGGCCAAGTCAGACCTTCGTGGTGTTCTGCGCTGATCACTGGGATGGTCCAATAAGCGCTCAGGAACAAAGTGCAGCACAGTCTCTGCAGATGACATTTCCAGAAAATTATGAAGTTTAAAATTTAACATTAGCACCATTGCCTCCCTGTTAGATTGCAGGTGCATATTGTTGGTGCATAAGTAACAGAAAATGTTGGTGTGAATAGTTGGTCATTATCAAAAACAAGTTCCCAGGAAAGTGTTCAGTATGAAGAATCTGGACAAGAGCTCACTTCATATCTTCCATGGTAGTTGACTGTATATACTTGAAGTATGGATAGTATGTCAATGTGTAACCTTTCTGGCTTTCCCGGCGAGGTGTCGTCGTGCTGAAACAATCGGGGGTATTATGCCAGTCATTTGAGTCATACTTGCACGATATATTTCGACTGTGTGTCTTGCAGTCTTCATCAGGTGCTTCCTGAAACTCAGGAGTAAGCACCTAATGAAGACTGCAAGACACGCCTTCAAAATATTTTGTGCAAGTATGACGTGAATGGCCAGCAGAATACCTGATTGGCATACTGAAACAATGTGTCTACCACTGCTAACCACACTGACAGATTTCCAATGAAGTCCACATGAGTGGTGTTCCAGGGGTGATTTGATGTGGGCTTTGGGAAATGTGCTGGTGAGCTGCCTGCTGCCTATCACACTGCATGTATGTATGGGCCGACTACTATACTGCTGAATCAATATCCAGCTGATAGAGAGAACCTTCATTTGCATAGTACCTTAGTGACCATGGTGCAACAGAGCCAAAATACAAAACTGTAGTGCTAGAGGGACCACAACGCATCTGAATTGGTACCGAAGACGACAACTTTGTCGACTATTAACAGCTGGTGTCAAAGCTGAAAATGTTTATGGAGCGGGCCAGCCTCTTCGATGGAAAAATTCTCGGGCCACACGGCAATTACATTCTCAGTTAACTCGTGGAGCACGGAGTCACGATGGGTGCACTCAAAAACGAACTCCAACACTGGAGACATTACGCAGTCCGTTCAGGGAGATGTGAATGAGGTTCAGACTGTGCCACTAGCAGCTTGTGGTTCAGGTGGAATTTATTGCCATAGAGAAACACGTGAAACTTTGTGTAAACAATACTTAAGGCCTCCTTATCAATCTGAGAATAATTGTGTTCATTTATCAGACACTAACAGAAGCTGAAGATGAGTGGCTGCTCAAAGCCCAGCCAGCCTGTGTGCCAGGGCCATGCCAGTCCTGTACTGGAAAGCATCTGTAGCCACGGTGAGCCGCGTGCCCAGTGTGAACGTACCAAAAATTGGTGCTTACTTTAACATGGATTTTATATGAGTGACATCTCAGCAGACAACATAAACAGGATGTGCGTTTTTCCCTGACGTGTTCAGTGGATGGATGACCTGCACCACATTAGGTACAAGTTTGGTATAGTACCGGAACTTGTCCAGAAATAACTGGGGTTCCTTAAAATTGTTTGGGTGAGGGAAGTTACCATAAGTTAGAATGTAGAGCCAGATGCACTCTTTTGACACAAGGTATTCAAAGTACCCAATTTGAGGTTGGAAGAACTGTGATTTCCTAAGATTACAGTTGATGCCAGATGCTTGCAACCTAGTAAATGAGTCAAAGGTTGTTAGGTGGTCATATCGGGAGGAATCTGTGATGTTTGTCAACCTGATAATTGGTACAGCACAGAAAGCCTCCAACAACTGCTGTAATGAGATCCAGTAGCTGGGAAAGCAGAATATTGTTTGAGTGACATGTTATGGTTTGTTAAAACCTGAAAGGTTGTGTTTTTAACCTATATTTTTCCTTTCTTTTCTGTGGTAGTTTTTGCCACATTCTGGAAGAGAAGGTGGCATTCAGTTTGTTACAGATAGTTAAGGCTTGTTGGTGTTTGTAGCATAATTGGCATCCCCCTGCCCCAGAGCTAGCATTCGCAAGGCTCAAAAGAATGAAGTTATACATGCTCTTACCCTCTCCTCTTGAAGAGTGATTGGAAGGGGAGATAAAAAAATAGTTCCTGTGGAAGAATGTTGCTGCATTTCTCTGAATGCAGTTTTGACTTTTGTCACATTCTCTGATCTTCAGTAGCATAGAGCAACAAAAGCTGCTGCCCAGTCTCTGTTTTTCTGTGGAGGAAAAATGAAAATATGAGGCCCGTAAGGAATTTTTTCTTCTTTCTACATATGAAATGCAGTATAACATGGGCCTGTGTTACTAAGAGTACTTTCAGAATTCGTTATGCAGATTTTGTGTGGAATAGCCTCACAGTATGTTTCAGTGCTCAGGGGATGAATTTTAGCGCTTTAGATGCCACTTGGAATAATAATGGATATATGAACCGATGTACCTGTTAACTTGAATTTGACATTTTTGGAACTGCTTCTGATGGCAGGACAATGGTTTTGCACAGTGTTTTTATTTTGTTGGTATTTCATGAAGTTTCGCTTTTTGATGGTTTGTCTTCGTTTTTCATTTCTTTTTTAATTTTCTTTCAAATTTATACCCCCCTTCCTTTTTATTTTTACAATGCACAGGATGGTATAAAAATGTAGGACATTTTCCTCATACATAAATGAAGACATAACGTTACATGTAAATGGGTCTGGAATTGCTTTCTTTCCAGAACTGTCTCCAACACAGTAATCAGGAGAAACACGCAAAAACAGAATGTTAGAATAATGGAAAACACGCACACTTTGTAACATCTGTTACGTTGCCATAGGTATATTGCCAGTGTTTTGTTTTACATGTCCTTGTTGCTATGTGCAGTATGTCATGACTTGTTTACAGGCAACATTAACTGTCCCAGTGCTCAATGTGACCTTGGCAAGCACTCAGTTACGGTTTAGCATAGGTGCAGCTCGTGCAGTAGCAGTGTACTTGCATACAGAGACAACAGATGCCCATTTGATGCGTGGATTAACAGGCGGCAATGATTATCACATTCAACTTTTGCACCAGGAGAGTTTTCCAGGATTAAGGTGCCCAATAAAGACAACAACATATGAAGCCTTTGATTATCATCTTAGTGAATGTGTGCCATTTGATCCCGATTCTAATGAGCGGGAATGCCTAGAAGGTTGACGACACACCAACGTGAGTCCGAAGTTCCGTGTGTAGTTGACCTTGTTATAATGCAAGACAAGTGGAACAATGGTGACTGTTGACCACACAATATACATCAGTGCATTTGAGAATCATGAGAATGGTTGCTTGATGCATGTATCAGTGCTCTCAAATGGCATATTGAACATAGACTGTGAGAAAAAATTGCGTGTGGTATGCTTGTGCATTCTGATTTTGTGTGTTTCCCCATGATTATTGCATTGAAGACAATTTGTGTTTCTGTGTTCATACCCATTTTCATATAACATTGTATCCATCTATGTGTGAGGAATATCCTCTGCAATTTGTGCCTTACATTTGTTACTCCCTGTGTACTCAATAGATTGTAATGTATTTCTAGCAGTCATGTTCATTTGGATAAAATGAACATTTATAACTTCTATGTTGTTGACACGATTTTTAGCTTCTATAATCCTCTTTGACATCTTTCTCCACTTGATCAATAGTGTATTTAGATGAGGGGAAATATGAAGCTAATCCATCTATAGTATCAATTACATTGTTTGTTACAATAGCAATGGTAAGAGTGCAATTTTGTAATTGTTTCTTATTGGGAATTGCATATGTTTTTTCTTTCTTTTTGTAGTAGGGTTGGAGCACGAGCATTGCTGGATAGTGAATCTGTGGCATGTCTCTTGGTACTTCTGTTCATTGATGAATCGGCTCTGAACATGGGTCGTCTTCACAGAGTTCTGCGTAATTTGTGTTATCATCCACCCACGAGAGACTGGATACTAAAAGTAAGGCTTTTAATTTTCAGATTGAATAAATCTATGTTTTATATGTATTTTGAATGTAATTTAATTGCTCTTCTTCCAGGCTTTACTGTCAATTTTGGAGAAATGCAGTTTCGCTCACAAAAATTCACTCCCTGAGCAAAAGCGAATGACGACGAGGTCACAATCACAATCGTCGTCACCACCAACTCCAAATGTTATCACTGTTCATGGAGCTTGGCTGAACACTACATTTAATTATGCTCTGGGGAGAGTAACTGAAGTATTTTCTCTTGTTAAATATCCAACAAAACGTGGACCTACATACATAACTCTCCAAGCACGGGCGTGTCCTGTGGTTTTCAGGTACTGAATCTATTTGTAGTATTGTATATCTCAACATTGATAAACCTTGCACATGTTGCATGTATGTAATTAGTCACCTGTAAGACATGTTTCCTCTCTGCAATTCATGATTTAATTTTGATAGTAGTAATTCAGTTAGTGACATTGTGTGTGGCATTTAGGATTTGTTGGCTATTAGTACAATCGCTTGGCTCTGAGCTGAATCTGGATATCTGTACTGTATAACAGATAATCTCAGATTATATCACTGTGAACTAAGATCAACTCTGACTAGCAAAATTTTAAGAATAAATTTAAATTCAATTGCAGTCGTTAGTTTGAAAGATAGTGACATTGTAACAAAGCAGATGCATTTGTGCACAAAAAACTGCAAATTAGTAAACAATAAAGAAGATAAAGAAGTCATTGTTGGCCGGCCGCGGTGGCCAAGGGGACTGAGGCGTTCCAGTTGTGGACTGCACGGCCACTACGGTCAGGGGGTTCGAATTCCTCCTCGGGCATGGATATTTGTGCTGTCCGTAGGATAAGCTAGTTGATAAGTAGTTTGTAAATTTAGGGACTGATGACCCCATAGTTAAGTCCCATAAGCTCTACAAACATTGTTTTAAAGTCATTGTTAACAGTCCCACACTGCTTAAGTTTGAAGGTTTTTTACTGCTGTAAGATCATGTTAAGGAGAAAATAGATAACGTAGGTAATTAGTGCACATAATTATTGATCCTGTAATAATTCTTGAAAAATGTGAAAAAGGGTATCCGTTTATCACACAGTAGACAAAGGGAATTTCATGACTATTTGCAGTGATCAGTAAAGAAAGTATTTTTTACAACAGTCAATAATGATAAAAATGTTACTAAAATGCTTTCTATGCTTGAGTAGCAGTAATTAATAAGACTTGGGTAAATTATAGGTAATTCATTGATCACAGAGAAGTGACAGTTTACAGTTAAGTATATGGTTTCTGGCTTTCAGATCTGTCTAAGAGAATGGGTGCTATTCATCTATTTAACAGGCATATATTTTTAAATAGGAATTTCTGTTACACTGTTTCTCAATTCATTCAAAAAATTTTTATGGACTGGACTCGAACCCAGATTTCCCACTTATCGTAAGTAGCTTCCTCTGGCGTTGCCTCCTAGACACACTTTCTGTCTTACCCAAGGTCTCAGCTTGTCACATACTAAAACTGCAGTGCCCTCATTCATTTTCCTTCTGGCTTGCACTTGTACATGTATTTGTGCAACGAGTCGGGTGTTTTTCTGGCAGCGATACTGAAATTGATGTCTGCCAATCGGGGAATATAATTATCGAGCAAGAAATTGAGATCAAATCTCACGCAGGCATAAATTTTCATTTGTCACCTTTGAATGTATTTTAGTGCCCTAGAATAGCCAAGAAGTCATAAATTTCTTTCATTCAGTTTCAGTTTTACCTATGGTAGCTCAAGGCATGTTTTTCACATCTATCAGTCATGTAGTGTAATGCTTTGTTACTAAAGTTGCCAATTATGCATTTCAGCTATTAAATGAACACATGGTAAGTAGAATTAGAGTAGGTTATGTTGGAAGACTTTTAGGACATAACTGTTATTGCATAATCCGTTGACATAAAGTCCCAAGTTACCTCTTGTTTTGCACTTATGTAAATTATTTTTAATTTGACAGAAGCTTGAATCCGGAGTGTATGCAAGCAGCTTATGAATAACTCCTTACAAAATAAAACCTAAGTTATTTTGCCCTGTTCATTGGTGGTGATAAAGCAGTAGATAACAAATCCACCTCTGGCCATCTAGATACAGGTTTTCTGTGATTTCCTTGAATCACTCCAGGCAAATGCCAGGATGGTTTCTTTCAAAGGGCACGGCCATTTTCCTTCCCCATCCTCCCCCAAACAATCGGAGCACGAGCCCAGTCTCTTAATGACCTCGCTGTCAATGGAACTTTAAACTGTAATCTTTCTTTGTCATCCTCTTAAGATACTTGTCAAAGGCCACTTCAGATTTTATTTATAGTAATCTTAAAAGTATAACATTTTTTTCATTGTATATGTGAAGTTATAGATGTTTTTAATTAATAAAATATTTTAAACATGATTTGTTAAAAAAATCAATACTGTGAAGGGGTTAGTATACATAGTTCCATTAAAAATGTAATTTCTGTTGCAGGCACGCTGTTGATGTCCTCATATCCATGGCAAAAGGCTTACCTGTTCACTTTCTGTTGTGCCTAAAGAGTAGAGATATTGACAAGAACAGAGGAGCAAATAAAGACAAAGACAATAAAGACAATAAAGATAATAAAGACAATAAAGACAACAAGGACTCAACAGACTCAAAGGGTAAACCTGCATCTAGTTCTAGTCCAGCTGCTGGACGTACTGGCAAACAAGAGGCTGCAGATTTTTGGGATGTCTTACTGAAGTTAGAAGCACAGTGTACTAAAAAGGGAAAAAGTGTTGCACGGCCAAATTTGAACCAAAATGCAGAAGAAGAAGAATTCATACCTTCAATATTTGAAGGCTCAGCATTTGGAAAATTATTTAATCTGTTGAAATCTACCTATGTAACTCAAAATAAACCTCTAATTGACAAACTGCTGCGACTTCTGGCATATATATCAGTTGGACTGCCAGAAATAGTCCATACAGATATGAAGAGTGGTGAACTAAATCCCAAAGATGAACTTCTGCCAATTTCAAAACCTCATATGAAGCTAGCAGTTGATGTGTTGACATCTCGTTGCTGTTCAGAAGATGGATTGGAAGACATAACTAACCTCTTTCTCAACTTGGCAAACTGTTTCTATCCAGCAAAATTCGTTGTAAGTTTCTAAAGATTTTTTAAGTTAATGCACTACAATACTGGTGTTGCTTTATAACATCTCTCTCCCCAATCAAGTTTTAGATATTTGGTTCACTGATTAAACAAATTAAATTATTAGAAAAATCTAATGGCGACTGCAAAACGGACTCTTTGCATTCCATAAATGCAATCACTAACCCTTCAGGATGACACCTGAAGGGGATTCCTTCTGACCCAATTGTGATACTAAAAGGCATATTTTTAGATACCGAAAACTGGAAAAAAAGTGTGGCTTGCATTTGGGTAAATACAGTATAGCTTTCTCCTGACCACAGTACTAATGTTTGTTAACATTAGGAGTTTCTTATTCTTACTTCTATGCATTAACCTAATTTTTTCTACATTTAAAGCTGCCATTCATCACAACTACTTGAAATTTTGTCTAAATCATCTACACTTGCTCAATGTCCCAAAATCATGAGTAAACGGCTCCAAATTGCTGTTCACCCAGTTCTAATGATCATTTATATAAGTAGATAATAGTAGCAATCTTATCCCATTCCTCTGTGGCACTTGGTACTATACCCTTCCCTCTGAATACCTGTCATTAAAACACAATATACTGGATTCTGTTATTTAACAAGGTATAATCATTCTTTTAATTGTCAACCTATCTCATATGCTCATATCCTCATTAGCAATCAGCAGTGAGGCACCATCTTGAATCCTTCCCAGAAAGAGAGGAATTTGGATTCCATCTGTTGGCCTCCATCCATGGCTGGTAGAACATCATTTGAAAGAAGGGCAAACAGAGTTTCATGTGTGCGATTCTTTTTAAGCTGGTGGTGATGAGTTGACAAGATCATTTCCATCTCAATGAAATTTACTGTATTCACACAAGGAATATGTCCCAGAATCCTGCAGCAGACTGACATTAAAGATACTGGTCAGTAATTTTTAGGCTTCATTCTTCCATCCTTATATACAGTAGTTACCTGTGCTTTTTAAAGTCAGTGAATCAGAGATGTGCGATGAATGCCAGCTACGTAATGGGTCAATGCCATAGAGTATTTATTGTAAAACCAAACTGGGATTTCACCTGGACCTAATGTCTTAGGCATTTCAAATTCTTTTTAGTTGTCTCTACACCAAGGTGCCTTTTACTATGTGTTGCATTTTGGCGTTTGTGTGATGCTCAAACAATAGTATGTTTTTATGTTTTTTCAGTGTAAGCAATTTCTCATAGGCATAATCTAAAACTTCAACTTTCCTTTTGATATCTTCTATTGCCACATCAGACCGATAAAGTGTCTGGATAGAAGTTTTTGAACTGCTTATTCATTTTACGTAGTCTTGCGTAAAATCAGTAAGCAGGTCAGAGGCTTCTGCCCACTCACTCATTGACAGTGGTAGCTGTTTCATGCTGCATGCTTCATGCTTCCATCATAAAATTAGAAAACAGATAAAATCAAGCAGAGATACTAAATAACGTATATCCATAGAGACAAAATAAACAGTATACTACAGAGAGATAACACAATGAAGACGATACCACTAACGAAATATAACAAAATAATTATGAAAAATTTTACTAATAATAAAGCATAAAAACATCAACAAAATTTATTGAAAATTCTAGTAAAAGACCTAATTAAAGCCAAACCCAATAAAACAGACAAATTACAACAGAGTTCTCCACAAAACACTTCAATAGGCACTATGTATACATGGAATATCACAAATACACTGTCTACCAAGCTGTCAGGATCGAAATAATGAAAGAAGCTAACAGGCACCAATTGACATCCAGGTGTAAAAAAAAAAATAAAGACAGCATAGACACAAATGAGGCACCAATCGACATCTAGGTGAAAAATAAAGACAGCAGTGACACGTACGATATTCCATGTAAGGTAAGAATTAAGAAATTGTAAACCACTTCCATCTATAGTTAAATTACATATATGTATATTCAGACCATTACAAATGTATTTACAGAGCACCTGATGATGGCTAAAGGCTGAAATGAGCTCATTGTGATTTATAAATAATAAAAGCAAGTATAAAGCAGTGTTATTGGTGTATCATTATAATAATCGTGTCATTACAAGACATATTTTACACTGCGGGCCCCAAAGAACGAGCAGTTCAGAGACCTTTCTGTAGACGCTTCTGCAGTTAACTACTACTACTACTACATTGATCTTTTCATTCCCTGTTGTGTTCTGCCTACTGTTACCTTGTTGTGACTCAGGAGAAATCTTGTCGGACGTAGGGAGGGAATTCTCTAATTTAAAAAACGCCCATGTGCACTCCATACATACTCCGCTACCATTGTAGCCACTTCCTGCGTGTAGTGCATGCCTGACCTATTCAGGGGAGCCCTACATTTCTCCAGCCGATAGCGGAGGTCGAGAAATTTGCACCCGCAGAATCGTCCGAACCACTCAGCTCCAAATCGGAGGACCGCGATCGGTTCTGGGAACAACACTACAAATAGCTCAGACTCCACCCAGCGCGTGAGGCTTTCAGCCTTCACCGACTCCGCCAACCGTCTGTATGAACTGAGGATGACCTCTGAACCCAGCTGGCAGGAGTCGTTGGTGCCGACATGAGCAACACTTTGCAGTCAGTTGCATCCAATGCTCTCTATCGCTGCTGGAAGGGCCTCCTCCACATCTCGGATGAGATGCCCCGGCAAGCAAACAGAGTGCACACTGGCCTTCTTCCCCGACCTTTCCACTATTTCCCTAAGGGGCTCCATCACCCGCCTGACATTGGAGCCCCCAATCACTAATAAACCCCTCCCACCGTGTGCCTGCTCAGACCCGGCTGGAGGAGCACCCACATGGCCACACACAGGCAAGGCGGGTGATGCCGCACGGCCAGCATCCACACTGACCTTTCGCACCGAGCGACGCGAATGCCGCCGAACACGCCACACCCTTTGAGGAGAGGGTGGCTCGACCGTGTCCGGTACGCACGAAGGTGTCCCGACAGCGGGACCAGAGCCCCCACTGCCGCAACACTCGGAGGCGGCAGCCCGAAGACGGCTGACCGCAGCCGGCAACATGCTCGGCTACTCGCGAAAAGCGGCCAGCTCCTCCTGCATCCGTATGCGGCAGTCACGTGTCGTATCCATCCTTAAAAATCAACAGTTGAGTGTGGAGAGTTTAGTATCAACTTGTGTTAGTAACAAGTTTATAAAAATTGACACTGCTCAGCCCACAAGTAAGCCACAGTAGTTCACCTCTACTAAGCTGTAACTCTGCTGGTGCTGCTGTGTGCGCGGCTGGGGCACCCGACACTACCTGTCAAATACGTGAGAATAAACTATTGAAACAGTAGCACAAACGAAATCTGCCAAGTATGTGAGAATAAACCTCTTAAAACAGAAGTACTAATGAAAATGAAGAACTTGACTGACAAATTAAATGTGACACAAATTAAATTAAGATACTTAGCGCTGTTTACAGTGTGACACTGGCAACAGCTGGCACTTCTGCTTCTTCAAACTGGGGAAACGGTGGAATTACTGGAGGTGGTTGCTGCTGCAGTGGAACTTGCATATTTTGTTGCATAGGTGCAGCCAGAAGATGTTGTACAGTTGATAGTAGAGAGGCAATTTGTTGACTCTGAAACTGAAACATCTGTATTGGTTGCTGTGCATTGAGTGCAGGGAGCTGTGGTGCAGTGGCACTGGCACTGTTAGTAGACATTTTGCAAAAATAAACCTGTAATAAAGCAAAATAATAGCACAGCATAATCAATTCAACATATCGTTGCAATGTGGGTCGTTGTAGTCCTCGTCGCAGTTCTATAGATTATTAATACGAGTTTTATTGACTGAAGAATACAATTCTCAACTTCTGTCTGTTCTCTCTTCTCGCGGTGTCGTCTTCTGTATGATGCTAGCTGCGCTGAGACCTAGTTCGTAGCAGAGTTCTGACAGGCATCCAGACACGTCAGCCTAGCTATAGCTTCTTCTAGAGCGCACACGTCTACAGTTACTCCCTCTGGGAGGCGCGGCGCCGGCGTGCAATAGGCTTTCGGATGTCACCCGCTACCTTCTCCACAATCGTTCTCTTGCGTCTGCCATGTGGCGCTGACTCCACGCAACAACAATTATTATTATTATTATTATTATTATTATTATTATTATTGGCCACAGAAGACTACTACTGTAGTAGTAGTAGTAGTAGTAGTAGTAAGTGGAGGAGGAGATTGGAATACTGGAAACATTTATTTAAGGAGTGACATTTGAACCAAACATTCATTTCATCGGGTGTGACACTAAAAATGTATCAAGGCTAGTCATATATTGCACTTTGTTATTTATTTTTCTGAATTCTTACTTTTTTGTTTCCATGAACAGATTTTAGACCTTCTGAATGAAGGTGCCATGGAGCTTGGAAAGATGCTGAAACAGCATATAGGACAAGTACTGAAAGATCTGAAGGCTACGAATAAGAGACTGAAAAGACAACATGACGATGATACTTCACCTACAGATAAACTTCCGAAAGGAACTTTAATGGACAGGTGTGTTTAAGTTATTAAACTTGCTTATGTGACAGATTTACTAGCCTATTGGAATGTAATGAAATATTGTATTAGGGATATAGTTTGACTACAAATTGTCTGGTAATTTTTTTTTCCGCTTCCTGAGAAATGTGTATAAAAGTGTTTGTTATTGGATGAGAACCATTTTTAACCTAATATGCTCTTAAATACATTTTTGTTTACTTTATTTTCATTCTTTGTCATACTTAATGTATCATGATTAGATAATATTTGGAAATTTCAATGGAAGTAACCTTCTGTGCTCTTTCCCAACCCAAAAAAGATTAATTAATCTATATCTAGAAAAATCTATGAGTGGTGGGGGGGGGGGGGGCTAGAGAGAGAATGAATGGATAGATATTCATGTGGTTTTTTTTCCAGGTTCACCAAACACAGTGTGGTAATAAATGCTCCTGTCAAAGGGAAAGGGCGCTATGACTGGTCTGTAACAAATGTGCATTTATTGACATCAAAAACTTCGAGTCAGGCATTCTTCTTACGAACGTTGAAAGTCATCGTTCAAATTAGAGAGTCCATCCGAGCTGTACATAGAAGACAGAAGGACAGTAAGTAATTGTTCAAATGTGAATTAAGCTAAAACACATGGTTAGTGATAAAGTTAGGAAACATTAATTGCAAAGTTTACAGCATGGTATAAAAGTTTCTGTTGTGGTCAAGTTCACATGTGTGATAAGGTTGTTGTTGTTGTTGTTGTTGTTGTTGTTGTTGTTGTTGTCTTCAGTCTATGACTGGTTTGATGCACCTCTTCACCCTACTGTATCCTGAGCAAGCCTCTTCATCTCCTCATAAGAACGGCAACCTACATCCTTTTGAATTTGCTTGCTAGATTCATCTCATCGTCTCCCTCTGCGATTTTTACCCCCCACACACTTCCCTCCAATGCTAAATTCACAATTCCTTGATGCCTAAGAATGTGTCCTACCAATCGCTCCCTTCTTTTAGTCAAGGTATGCCAGAAATTCATTTTCTTCCCAATTCTGTTCAGTACCTCTTCATTAGTTACACTATCCACCCACCTTCTGTAGCACCACATTTCAAAAGCATCTATCCTCTTCCTGTCCACACTGTTTATTGTCCATTTTTCACTTCCATACAAGGCAACACTCCACAAATGCCTTCAGAAAGGACTTCCTTACACTTAAATTAATATTTGATGTTAACAAATTTCTCTTTTTCAAAAATGCTTTTTTTTTCCATTGCCATTCTGCATTTTGTATCCTCTGTACTGCAACCATTGCATGTTATTTTACTGCCCAAGTAACAAAACTCGTCTACATTTTGCTCTTGATGATGATCATTTTATATGCACCTTTCAACACACTGTCCATTCCTTTCAACTGCTCTTCCAGGTCTTTTGCTGTCTCTGAGACAATTACAATGTCATCGGCAAAACGCAATGTTTTTATTTCCGTTATTTCTCCTTGCTTTCCTTTACAGCTTGCTCAATGTACAAATTCAATAGCATTGGAGAAAGGCTACACCCTGTCTTACTCCCTTCCCAACTTCTGCATCCCTTTCATGCCCTTCAGCTCTGATAACCGCTGTCTGGTTTTTGTACAAGTTATAAATAATCTTCCTTTCCCTACATTTTACTCCTGCTGATTTCAGAATTTCAAAGAGTGTCAAAAGCTTTCTCCAAATCTACAGAAGCTAGAAATGTAGGTTTCCCTTTCCTTAATCCATCTAAAGATAAGTCGTAAAGTGAGTATTGCCTTCCGTGTTCCTACATTTCTCCTGAATCCAAACTGATCTTCTCAGAGGTCAGCTTCTACCAGGCTTTCCATCCTTCAGTAAATAATTCATGTAAAAATTTTGCAACTTTGACGTATTGAACTGACGGTTCTGTAATTTTCACACCTGTCTGCACCTGCTTTCTTTGGAATTGGGGTACTTCTTTCCTTCTTTCCTTCTTTCTTTCTTTCTTTCTTCGTTTCGGCCATCTAAGGACCATGCACCAATTTCAACGTTTCCTCCTTTGTTCTTCTTTCTTTTTCCTCCAGTATTCTTTCATCTTTCCACTATGCATCCTTTTTCTCTCCTCAGACCACTATACTCCTGTCTTCTTCTCCCTCCTGCCTTGGAATCCTTCCATTTTTAACACTTCTGAATAGGGGTTATTAGTTTAAAGTCTGAGGATATGTCACCTGTCTCATACATTTTACAAACCAGGTGCAATAGTTTTGTCATGGCTGGTTCTCCCAGAGACTTTAGTAGTTCTGAGGGTATGTCATCTACTCCAGGGGCCTTATTTAGACTTAGGTCTTTCACTGCTCTGTCAAATTCTTCTCTCAGTATAGTATCTCCTATTTCATCTTCATCTATTTCCTCTTCTCTTATTACAATATTGTCTGTCCTTTGTAGAGCCCCTCTATATACTCTTTCCACCTTTCAGCTTTCCTTTCTTTGCTGAGAATTGTTTTTCCATCTATGTTCTTCATATTCATACAGCTTCTTTTCTTGTCTCCAAATGTCACTTTTATTTTCCTGTAGGCAGTATCTATTTTTCCCCTACTTATACATTGTTCTACTGACTTGCATTTGCTTTTTAGCCACTCCTGCTTAGCTATTTTACACTTTCTGTCAATCTCATTTCTTAGTCGTCTGTACTCCTTTAAAATTTAAAATTGTAAATTTATTATATCTTCCAGTAAATATGCTGAGCTTAAAATTGAGATCCCAAGATGTGTCATTCAGATTTTGTTCTTATGACAGATATAAAAATTTCCTCCATTCTTATTTTTCTGTTGGTTTTAGTCCTGTTCTACTTGATTTAATTCCCCCCCCCCTTTTAGTTCCTCTATTTTACTATTTGTACGGTCTTAGCTGACCACGCCCTTGCTTGCATTTCATACAGAGGTCATGAGACTGATGACCTAGCTGTTTGGTCCCATCCACCCATCAGCCAAACAACCAACCAAAAATTTTCTCCAGAGAATAATTTTCATAATAGTTTTCCAAATGATCAAGTAGTTCAGTATTACAAGTATCATTAGTCTCAATGGTTATCAATAGTTCCTTCATTATAAAATTTTGAAGGGGGGGGGGAAATTCTGCTTTATATTATTTGTCACTTCATAATTTTAATCGTGTATTGGGCATCATTTCTAATTTGAATATTTCCAAGACTTTATTTCCTCTATAGCTTCCATTTTGACAAGGATATAGCTTTTCAGATTGTGGGCTTGCAGCTGATTGTTGTCAAGTCTAGTGTTCGATATTTTACCTGGACACCTGCCAGCCATTTCCAGGTGAGCCATGAAAGTTATGAAAGACATTATCTGTTTCGTCCTATATGGTACACTAAGAGTGAGCTGTGCATGCACAAAAATTGCAGTGACAGATTGAACACACTGCAGCAGCGCCCCATTGGTAGATGTGCAGGCTAGATGTTTGCAGTGTTGCCACTCACGGCAGCTGTTGGAGTCCTAAGATGCCTTGATCTGGAACAAATACTAGAGATGACAGGATTCCTTGCATTGTCCAGCTGGTAGCCACTTTCACGGTTTATCAAATTTTCTGCCATGCTTATTCCCACCGATTCTTTTATGATGGGGGAAGAGAGAGAGAAAAATGTTGTTGTGCCCAGATTTGAAGTTTTGACACACTCCATCAAATTTTCAGCAGAAATGCAATGTTCCCCCATTTCAGATTTGCTGGGCTGCAAAAGGTGGGTGCAACAAATTTTCCATGCAGTGTTCTTCCACTGTGCTCATTGTCTGTCCTATGTAAGACATATTGCATTGACAACAACAGGCAGCATGCACATTGGAAGAATTCTGCATAGAACATAAACATTGCACCTGCCTTTTGGAACCCAGAAAATCTGCAGTGGCAGAATATTGAATTTCCGTTGAATATTCGCTGGAGTATGACAAAACATCAATTGTGGCAACTCATAATCGTTTTTGGACTCCATCATAAAAGGAACACTGAAAGTATGTATAGCAGAAAATTTAATAAAGTGTGATAGCAGCTACCAGCAAAATAATGCATGGAATCCTATCGGTAAGATTTGTTACAGACGGACGCCAGAGGACTCTGATGGCCATGGCGAGCGGCAAAACTAAAGATGTCTAGTTCTGCACGTCTCCCAGCGGGAGCCTTGCTACAGGGCAATGTTTCAATCTGCCACAGCAGTTTTTGCACATAAACAGATTACTCTTAGCGCACTATATGGGACTGAACAGAGAACGTATTTCTCAGTCTTAATGGTTCACTTGATGGCTGGTAGGATTGAAATATGGTGATCTGGATTTGATGATGACTGGCTCAAGCCCTAAATCTGTTAAGGCGGCACCACACATGCGGTATATGGCGAATACCAAGTAACAGCTCGCTAGTTGACGAGTAGTGTGGTGCGATCACTCGCTGTTTGCCTAGCACCGATCGACCAGTGCTCACCGTTTCCATCACGTATCGGTATTTCTACACACATCAAAGGAGGCCAACATTTGGCGACAGGTGCTTTTGTTCCTGATCCAGACATTTGTGTTGTTGGAACTTGGAAGTGCTCGTGGTCAGTGGGCATCTGTGTAGCATTTGTAAACATATGTAATTGTATTTGGGATTACTTTATGTCTAAAGTATTTCAGTAAATTATTTTCTGATAAAAAAAGTGCCCTTGGCTATGTAGACAGCTATGACTAATTAGAATTTTTATACGTAAGTTTCATATAGGCCTATTGGGTTCTTAGTATCTTTTGCAAATGTATTTTTCTGAATTATTATTACTTTTTTGCCTTAGTAAACTTGTAAAGGGGGTAATGCCTTTTGTTTATGTTGCGAAGTTTTGTGAAAGACGTGTAACAAATTTTGTATACATCATAGAAGAAGATTATTTGTATTTTTAAAATGTATGGGAATAAGTCACATTCCTGATGGGTGGCAATTCTTGATACAATTGCACAAAGAATTGAATTTTGTACAAAAATGAAATGTATTCTATCAAAGTCGATGGTAAACTCACTAGCGATAATAGTTTTTATCGTCAATTTGACCGGTACCAAATCAAGACGTTGACTATCTTTACAACACAAAATAAACTGTAAATATTTATTTACAAATGAGTTACTTCTCCAAAATTACTCTTCTCTACTTTGGTGTAGTGACACCTTCCACCAGCATCGTGATGTGTTTAAAGAAAGAAAGAAAAGGAAAGGGGGGGGGGGGGGAAGCACTACTAATAGCAATTTCGTATCGCTGTCCATCTTTATCTTATCAGCCGATAAACAGAAAAACAGTAAGATTACAACAAATACAAAAAGCATGTGTAGTGCCAGTCACACTACATGACAGTGTAGCTTGACGAATGTTCGTTGCTCCCGTATATCCTCGCTGTTCGGCAGGAAGTGCATATGTGGTACAGCGTGCTCGCCATTATGCAAATATTCGCCGAATGCCACAACGAGCACACTTGCTCTGTGTTTGTTGCTCGGTATTCGCCAAATACCAAATGTGTTGCTGTTCTACTGAGCATGATTGCATAGTGATGACACACTGGACTTGCATTTCAGAGACAGATGTTCCTTGCATTTGGGACACAGATGTTCAAATCCACCTCTGGCAATCCTGATTTTGGTTTTTTGTGAATCCTGAATAACTACAGTTAAATGCCTGGTTGTTTCCCTAATCTAATCCATACAAAAACTGTCAAAGCTTGTGCTTGGTCTCTAATAAACACAATGTCAACAGGATATTAAACCCTAAGCTTCCTTCCTTCATTTGGTGCTTCATAACTTGTTCCTCTTCCTCCCCCTCCACACGATAACTTTTAATGTGTTACTGTCGCTTCACTTGCAAGTTACAGTTAATCGACAGATGATTCGGCTCGGAGAGGAAATTTAGTGCATAAAAACAAAAATCAAAACTAATGCACACTATTGTACGTTTGTAATTAGTTTCTGGAATTATACTATTTTATATTCACATGTTTTTGTGTTGTTGCTATTTTGCTATAATATATTGTGCATCTCATTATATTAGCATTAAAAAAATTGTTCTTTTGTTCAGTGGATGAAAGAGAGTTGGTATTGCCACACTTGGCTAACTTGCTACCTTTGGACGACTTGTGGGAAGTGTTGAGTTCCTGCCTAACCGAATTGTCGAACACGCCAGATTCTCACGCAGTTCTTGTTTTGCAGGTATGAATTGGCTTATAACTTCTACTTAATACACCATTTGTGGTCGCATTACTTAAATCGGATTTTGTTTCTAGCCTGCAGTGGAAGCATTCTTTCTCGTGCATACACCACCACCCGTAAGTGAAGAAAAGAAAGCGGCACCAAAAGGGCAGGAAGGGAATCAGGCTGAACAGGCCGGAGCTTCCACATCTGGTGCGGCACAACAAAGTGTTGCCCCTGTGTCTCCACTGCCACCGGATTCTGAAGCAATTGCAAACCCACAGTCATCTCCAAGCAGTTCCAGAGTTGATTGGGACAGTTTGTTTTCAGTATCAGTTCCACGACCTCCGACAAAACCGAAGTTCTTAGTTTTTGCTGGTACTTACCACTAATTTTTGAGATGATGTCATTACATTGTTTACTGTGACTTCAATTTTTTTTTTTTAAAAATGGTCTTTCTTCCCCAGAAACCCACAGAGTTGTCCTCAATGAAATACTAAGACAGTCAACAATAAATATTGCCGATGGACCATTTGCTGTGCTTGTAGACCATACGAGGATTTTGGATTTTGACGTAAAGAGGCGCTACTTCCGGTCGGAACTAGAGCGAATGGATGAGGGTATCCGCAGAGAAGAATTAGCTGTACATGTCAGGAGAAACCATGTGTTTGAAGATTCGTTCAGAGAATTGCATCGCCGCAGTGCAGACGAATGGAAAAATAGATTTTATATTGTGTTTGAAGGTAAAGACATCCTTGTTTATATTTTCATTAAGAGTCAATCTATTTTTAGTAGAATTATTTTAAAAAATCTTAATTGAAGACCACCATAATTACCATGAAGAAACTCCATGTCTAAATGAATGAAATGTTTTATTTGGGTTATGGATTTTTACTGTTAATACTGTTGATACGGCTGGTCTTTCAGATCCTCATAACTGATAAAGGAAAGATAAAATGGGTGTGCAAAACATTAATAGTGTCACTTCAAAAATATGCCCTGGATGGGTTTTCAAACCCTGAACTTGTAAATGTTCCACCAAAATTTGAATTTTCTGTCGTAACAAGTAAGTTTTTTGCTGATGCAGGAGCAGCTGCTGTCGTTGCTGCTCCACGACTTGCATGAGTTTTTTTTTTTTTTTTGTCCACGAGACATTGTTAGCCTTTTACCACCTTGTCAGTAATTATTGAGACCGAAGTCTGACAGGATCGGGAGTGACCAGCCACCAACTGACTGACAGAGGATGTCGACATTATCGAGGCAGAAGTCTGACCGGAGTAGAGAACAACTGACCGACCGAGGGTCTCGGCAGAGTGTTGCTGCTAATGGACAATGTGTAATGACACTGAGGTGACAAGACGATGACAACCGAGCAGAAGTGCCAGTCCAAAGTGTGCACCAAATCGGAAATAAATACGTAGCCAAGTAAGATCCAAGAAAACAATGCTGTAAAAGCAAATGATAATGGAGCACAGCTCCGTGGCTGCACGTGCATACGGGCGGCGTGGTAGGCATCTGTGTGCACACAGGGCTATAGTGGCAATGGCAGCACTCGCAGGTCATTTGCGTCTCCTAACGGCCATTGTCGAAGTCTGTGTGGTCTGGTAGGCTCTCGAACTTGTTGGGCAAGGGTACCAGACTACGAATGTAATTTCATCTTGACTCTGCACTTCAGTTTTTTTTTTCAGCTTGACATTTCATTTGGTGTTCAGCTCTCAAGTATTTCTAGGTTTTCGTGTAGAATACCACCCAGCTAGTCAGATTGTCCTCACTATTTTCATAGAAATTGTTTGGCGGTCCCCTCCAAATAGAAGTGGACATAAGCCAGGTGTACTGTCGCCCCAGTTGTTGAATGTAGAGAGATGATCAATATCCCTTCAGCCACTTCTTTGGGTCTTGGTCATTATCATCAGAGAACACTGAAAGACATTTCACATGTTGGCAAACCATTTGTATCCTTTTAGTCATCTCCCCTTCGGCAGCCTCTGACATCTTCAAACTCGGTATAGTATAGCTCAAACTTTGATTTCTCACCACATAAATAGAAAGTACTAAAACTCCTAAAATTTTCAACCAGGGTAGGTCACAAGCCCAGAACTCTTTGCTTCAGGGTCCAACACTTTATCTGCTGCACCACAAGTTTGCTGTCTTATATCCATGCCAGAAATGAGGAGACATGCTATTTCATGAAAGCATAGTTATTGGTCACGTCCTATGATCATAAACTGTTTACAGTAAATTATGAGGAAACAGTCACACATTTTTCTTATACGTATCAACGTTTGTTTTAAGAATTGGAAGAATAATTAAAGAAGAATTAAAGACCATTTCAAGGTTAAAGAAAAATGGGGGGGTGGAGAGGGAGGGAGGGGGGAAAGAGAGAGAGAGAGAGAGAGAGAGAGAGATTGCAGGATGTCTTTTGTAGTGCAGTATACTGATTTCAATACTTCAAAAGTGGCATATCTTGTTGCATGAATAACTTTTTAAGAGAGGCAACTTGTTTAAATGTATGCTGTTGGATTCTCGTGTGAAGGAAAACATTACGAAATTGTATTTGCTGCCTTTTTTGCATCTGATTGGACACTCTGCATCTGGTGGGAACTTTGTCTTTTCATCAGAACAATGGTCAATAAAATAAGTAAAATAGAATTATTAAGATGCAGCATTCTCAGTTAATTCATACTGTGTATGTAACTATGAAGTGCTGATGGAAAAAATTATATTTAATTTGCAGACGAAAAATGGTGTCCATCTGGTGGATTACATTTGAACGAGGGACAATGGATTTGATTAGTATATGTATGTGATGTACAGGTCTCCTGATTGAAATTGAAATAAATAACTGTATTTCAGTGGAAATAATTAAGTATTGGGATGTATCATAGAAATCGGCAAATACTCATTATAGATCAACACATGTTATTTCTTATGCAGATGCATTATCACTTCTAGTCAATAATATTTCATAGTATGTCAGTCAAAAAATTGTACAGATAAATTTTTTTGAGAAAAAAATATTATAATGCACTGTTTTTGAAACAGTAAGCTGGAAAATTTTGTGCACTTTTGTAACTTGTTTGTAAGATGTACACTGATTACAAAGGTGCTGTTTGGACTTGAAGGTAATTGTGAATCCTAATTTCAAACACTTGTGGAAATGAAGTTGGGGAGAGAATTTTTTGTGCACTGAAATTTGTTGATCATAAATGTTTTGAAAGTATGTTAACACTTTGTTGGGAACACTAAAATAATCTCCCCAGGAACAGTTCTGTAACAAAATGATCTTGAAACATACATGGAGTGTTGTTGGTGTTTGTTGGGAATCATCACATTGTAAGATGTTACAGACTCCATTCATTACAGTCCAATAAACGTTAGTGAGTAACAAGCATGGCTCAACACCCAAACTTAAAATGTGGAAAAATCTTATAAAACACTGTCAAAAATACTAAATATTTCAGTGCTTGGAATTATTTTTTACTGTCCTGGGAATTTTATGCTGATGTATAATGGTTCAAACAGGAATCATTTCATGTAGTTATTAATGCATCCTTGATTCAGAGTAGTTTTACGTGCCTCATGTCACTATTTTAAACTTCATTGTTGTATTATTGGCTTTCTCTTTTTACCTAACTTGGTGTTGAGGTATTGATATTTGTCGAGAACTATTGTTGGACAGCTATAGCATATTGATCTTATGAAAACAAGAGATAATACATGGGATAAACATCCTGCATATGGGTTAAATAGGCTGTAAATAAGACTGCACAGAATAATAATGATTGACTCACTAAATGTTGTTATGTTTCACAAATAGTTTATTCCCATTTATATTTCACAACCAAGAAGACAGCATGAATATTGAATTCTTGTGAATTTTCTTATATTTATTGTACATGAAATTTGGAACTCGTATGACAATCGGCCAAAGCCACTCAATGCACCTCTGAAAATTCCCAAGAAAGTAGATTTCAGAGTTTCCTTAGACGCTTAAATTACATATGATATTAACCAAATTTCCGATACTCACTGTGAGTCATCGATAGCGTTGTGAAATAGTATGTATTTCTAGGATCAATTGTTTGGGTTACAACTTTCTTGTTAAGTATGGTAAGTAACACACATCTAATTTTTTAATGGAAAATGTATGTCTTTTGTTTGTTCTTTATTTTCAATATTTTGTAAAAGGTTATTAAAACTGATGCTTCTATGAAATATACATAACAAATTACATTTTCTGGAGCAGTACTGGAGAGCTCTTGACATAGTTAACAAAGAAAGGCAACCATCATCAATTAATAGTAGAGTGCATCCTTTAAAATGTAATTTGTGATGTTTCTTTCATTGAAACCTTACAGGTATTTAAAGGCCTTAAATGTCTAGTTTCTCAAACAAATTTCCAAAGTTCCGTTGAAAGGCTTTGGCTGATTGCTATCTGAGTGCTGAAATTCACATACCATAAATATAAAAAATTACAAAAATGGGATACTCTTATGGTCCTCTTGTAAGGCAAATTCCAGTCATCTGATTTTTTATTACAGTCTATGAAATATAATCTGTTACTAGAATACTTATTTTCTCATTAAAATTTTAATAGAAGTATGGTGATGTATATGTTTTTCTTTTTTGGTGCTTAAAATTTGAGTTTATAAATGTATCTGATATGTTTTAAAGGTGAAGAAGGCCAGGACGCTGGTGGTTTGTTGAGGGAGTGGTATGTTATTATATCAAGAGAGATATTTAATCCAATGTATGCATTATTTACAACTTCACCTGGAGACAGAGTAACTTACATGATAAACTCGTCTTCTCATTGCAACCCTAATCATCTCTGCTACTTCAAGTTTGTTGGGCGTGTTATTGGTAAGTTTGGCACATTATTTGTATTATTTAATATTTGTGCTTGTTGTAATTTTTAACAATATATATTTCCTGTGTTTTCTGTCTCTCTGACAGAACATAAGTTGAAATAAAATATCTTGAGGAACATAGTAGCTGAACACTTTCTTCAATAGCTGCTTTCAGAGATATTGTACCCATTGCCCACTGATCAGTTATTAATGTGGGCACTACTTATACAATGCAAGTTTATATTCAAGGCACCTGCCATCTTTGAGTAAAGAACTTTTTCATATTGCTGCCATGAGTGTAATACTTAAATAGCACATAATGTGTGTATCATGATTTATTGCAAATACAATTAGCATCAGCAAAGTGGCACAGTGATTAGAACACTGGATTGAATTTGTAAGTGTATCAATTTAAACTTTCTTCTGCTCATCCAGATTTGGGTTTTCCATTATTTCCCTAAACGGCTCAGGGAAAATGCTGGAATGCTTCTTTCCTATCCTTAGCTGAAAACAACCCAAGCTTATACTCTGTAAAGAGACAATGTTAAACCGCAATCATCCTTCCTTTTATAAAATTAGGCACTACACCTTGTGGCATTTTCAAAGTTTAAGATCTAGTAGGTGTCAGAACTGTTACATCGTGTAAGCTGTTTTAGGCAAGTCATGAATACCTACGCCGAGTTACATAAATTCTATGCAGTTTCTTTATACTCATTGGTTGTTTCAATAGGAATAATTTCTCATTGAACTATGTTACATACACTGATGTTCGTCTCCTCATTTTATTTTTGCTGATACTTCAGGGTGAGTTAGACTTACTTTAGTTAATACTAATATCTGTACTGTTTCTGATTATCTTAGTATGTCTATAAAAGCAGGGCTGCCACAAGCTACTAAAAGTCTACTATTCATGTCTATTTTTCTCACATGCAACTATTGCAACTATTTTTAATAAAAATTGCCAAAATGTGACTTTTAGCAAAACAGGCAACACATTATTACTTTTATTCATGGATAATGTTTTTGAACAGTTTTTTTCTGCCTAGACTGGATAGGGTATTTCCTGTCAGAGAGAACACAGGTTGTAGTATTCAATGGTAAGTCATCGACTAAAACAGAGGTGATATTGGGCGTTCCACAGGGTAGTGTTACTGGTCCTTTGCTGTTCCTTATTTACATAAACGATTTAGGGGGAAATGTAAGTAGCTCTCTTAGGTTGTTTGCAGATGATGCCATCATTTACTGTCTAGTAAAATCGTCTGGAGATCAAAACCAACTGCAAAACGATCTGAATAAGATATCACTGTGGTGTAAAAATTGGCGATAGTCTAAATAATAAGTGTGAAGTCGTCCACATGAGTATGAAAAGAAATCCATTAAACTTTGTTTACAGGATAAATCTACCCAAAGGGAAGGCTATAAACTCCACAAAATACCTAGGAATTACTATTACTTCAGACTTAAACTGGAAAGAACACACAGATAATGTCATGGGAAAGGCAAACCAAAGACGCCATTTTATTGGCAGAACCCTTAAAAGATGCAACAGAACAACTAAAGAAACAGCACACACTACATTTGTCTGTCCTTTTTTGGAGTATTGCTGCCCAGTGTGGGATCCTTATCAAGTGGGTTTGTCACAGGACATCGAAAGAGTCCAAAGAAGAGCAACTTGTTTCGTATTGTTACGATACAGGGTAGACAGCATTACGGAAATGATACAGGATCTGGGATGGGAATCATTACAACAATGGCGCTTATTGCTGCGGCGTGGGCTACTTACGAAACTAAAATCGCCAACATTCTTGTCCTAATGCGAAAATATATTGTTGACTTCCACTTGCATAGGTAGAAATGATCATCAGAATAAAATACGAGAAATCAGGGCTCGAACGGAGAGATTCAGGTGTTCTTTCTTCCCGCGCACTGTTAGAGAGTGAAATGGAAGATAAATAGTATAACATTGGTTCGATGAACCCTCTGCCAGGCACTTGAATGTGATTTGCAGAGTATCCCATGTAGATGTAGATGTAACTTGGCAAAAGTTTATACTACTTAGTTTTGTGCCATAATCTTGTAATATTTTTGGTTGTGAAAACCTGTCCTATCTCTCTTACCTGGATATCCATGGCAGACATCAATGTTCATATTTCATTTCTTGCTGAATTAAAATGTGGCTGCTACAAAATGTAACTAGAATACAAAAGTACTTTGATTCCACTACCACACCATTGAAAAAGTATTCCTGTTGTTCAATGTTGCTGGTATCACGGTATGGCCTTCTGTCAAGGTCAAGAGCATATGCGTTTTGAAGAAGAGTCTACCAAATTGTTTCCTCCCTTCTTAAAAGATTACAAGGATAAAATTAGTGATCAAGGTGCACACACATGGAGGCATACTGGCAGTTGTTTCTTCCATGAACCATACATGACTGGAATACGAAAAAGAGGAAGGTGACGATGGTATACAAAGTACTCTTTGCCACACACTGTGAGGTGGCTTGTGACGTACCATATGTTGTTGCTTGTGTTGTGATAATCTTTAAAGGTGATTACAGAAGATTCCACGTACAAAATTTTAATAAAATGCACATTTAGTATAATTTCTCTGATCTGGATATGTTCTTAGAGTATTGTCATGTATGTTGCGGAGTTTAAAATAAATGCTTTCCTTCTAAAATGGCATTTAATATTTTACCAACATAGTAGTAGATGTGTGTGGTTTATACAGTTTTCATGAAGTGTGATGTTTGTAGTTTGTTTGAAGATCACTTGTAACTGTACAATGGATAAAACACAAAACCATGGCTGATTAGACAACAAATTTAAAGCTTTGTGGGTGAAGAAAATTTGGGGGACTTGAAGAATCATAATGATAATTATTTTAGAGTACCATAAAATATTTGACATGGTAAGTGGTAGTTTGACAGTGGTGCAAGCATAGCACAACAAATCAAAGTGATGGCTACATTGCATATGAACCATTTACCTTCTTCAAGGAAGGTGGCTAGTGCCAAGAATCTTACACAAACTGAAAGTTTGGTACAGGGTGAATAGAAGTACAGTTATTCATTGAACTGAACAATGTTTTGGTGGGTTTGTGGTGATAGATACTGTGATCCATTTCCAATTAAGAATTCTGCACAAAAATGAATAAATAAGATAATTGAATATGATGCCAGATCATTCATATTTTTCAAAAGGGGCATCAAAAGAAAGGAAACTTGAAGGTGAGGTGGAGCTAACGTTGCAGGAGATGAAAGAAATTGTAAATGCTTCACTTAAATAAGCAAACTGAATGTTGAAATATACAATTAAGAAGAAAAACATGGTGTCAGTATAGCTCACTTAATGACGGAAGTCACATTAAAAAAGATGTAAATGGGAGAGAAGACTGTTAAGATTAGTTATAAATGACATTCAAACCTGACTGAATCCATTTTATAAAGAATCTGAAATTGTAATTCCCCCCCTCTCTCTCTCTCTCTCTCTCTCTCTCTCTCTCTCTCTCTCTCTCTCTCTCTCTCTCTGACAGCTCCCAGTTACATCAATCTGCAGCAGCTCTGTAAAAGATAGTTCTAATGCCTGGTTTTGTATAGTTAGAATATGCATAATTTTCAAAATCACCTATAACAAGGCAGCAGGGTGCATCCATTCATTGTTCCTTCAAATTTGTTTGTTTGTATTCCTCCTTCATATTTTGTTTTTGAAGCTTACTTCTCTTGGTTTTGAGTTCCATTTAATTCAAGTATTGCCTAAGGATTATAGGGATGCAACTCAGTAAGACAAATGCAAGATTGTGCATATGAACAGAATGCCAGTTTTATTCCTTATTCTTTCGCAATTTGAGCCTCTATTCTCAAAGATATCAACAACAGCCCATATGTAAAACAATCTTTCTTTCTTTTTGCACTTGTCCTCCCTGTTAATATACAAATTATAATAAACTAGCTTAAACCCATGGCTCCGCTCGCATGTTGGTTGATTATGATAGATAAGCTAGCTTTCAGTGGTGTGCTATGAACTGGTTTTAGAAACAAACATTTTTAATCAACATTATCAGGAAAGTAAATAGTGTAGATCAAATCACATGTAAAAATGCACTCGTTTCGAAGAAGCCAATCACGAAATTCAATAATAATGATTGTAATAATATCACAGGTTGATCACTTGATGTAATGCGCGGAACATCAACTAGATTTTTTTTTTTTTTTTTTTTTAAAGAGGTGTATTAAAAGAAACTCATTTTTAATGCTTTATTTATTCTTATATTTCCATATTCGTATGCTTATCCTTACAGAGAAAGAGATGAAGACATTCTAGCAAGCATAGACCAAAGATATGGTGTGTGGCATCACGTTTCACTGTATGTAACCTCCTTGCAGTAGAGTCAAAAATGTCATCGCTGGCCTTCAGTTTGAATTTTTTTTTTTTATATATAATTTGACGATTTTCAACCACCATATCTTCCACCCTCTTATAGCTATTGGCATGGAACTGCTATGGTGTAAAACGGGAGACTTCGGACAACAATTATGCACAGACCATTCGTTTGTGTTCTGTAGTTTTCACTGCAGAGTGAAATATTACACACACACACACACACACACACGTCGAATTTTATATACACAGATAACTTTCCATCCCAATATACTCCACCCTTTTATCATTATCAACCCTCAAGCTACAATGCAACCAATAAAACCATTTTGAAAGAGTAAATATACTTTTGAGAGAGTAATTATTGTTCGCATTTCGCATTACATTCTTCAGTTTACTGAATATCTATCGGATCGCTATAAAACCGTGCCTAAAACCTTCCTCAGGTATAAATTAGTAACTGTACAAATACTCAAGTCTCTGCTTCTTGTCGTTCGGATGAGATAAGCGTACACTGAACAGGCATTCAAATTAATATATATAGATAAATAGCTATCCGATCACCATAAAACCATGCCTAAAGCCTTCCCCGGGTAGACATTAGTAACTGTACAAATTCTTAGCTCCTTACGTGATTGGATGCCACTTCGGTGACGTGTGTGTCACTAATGTACCCCAGTTATCAAACTGAGGAAAGGAGCTATAGTGTAACGTGGAATCCGAACCACATATTGTTTCTGGCAACTCCTCTCATTGTTGAGAGGTGAAAGCTAGGTTAAAACGCAGACTGAAAAATTTAGAGATCTGACCGGGTTTCGAACCCGTGACCCATTGGTTTCCATTTGGTCGCTTTACCCCGAGCTTTGATTCATCAGTTGTATAAACCAGGTCCCACCTACCTCCTTTTTATCACACATACTGTTTTAACTTTTCTACGTATTAAGTAAAAAGATGATCACATTGGATTTAAATTTAAAGCTGTATCAATTCTGGATTTCTTGGTTCCAGAATAATAAAAATAATTCAGAATCTTTAGACTGTACATTCACTGTTAAAAATATGTTCCTTTTAAATTAAAATATTAAAATTCTTACACCAATATGTCATATCACTGATCACTGATGCTGCATACAAACAAGTTCTCATTTCAATTGCCTTATGTGAGAAGCAGTCAACATATTTTATCTTTTAATGAGATATGATGAAATTCATTTTGGTGATGTGTACTTTAACAATTTGACTATGTACTTTCATTCATTTTACATTCTGATGAGCCACTCTCTATTTTACAAGATTTCCAAAGTGAATATGTTGTAAAGCCATGCAACCTTCTGAAGATGATTATAAATATCATCGAAACTGGTAATGACAAATAAATATTATTTGCTATCTTGGCTCAATAACCTCCAGGAAGGTGTATTTTTGTGGTCGTTTATATTTTTAAATATTGTTCCTACTTTAGAGGTAAAATAAAACATTTCCAAGACATATCATGAAAGATTAATCATGTCTAATCTATAAATGAGTAGCAAATAAACAGCTCATTTTAGTTACACTACTACTTTAACTCTTTGACTGACATACATGTTCTTAATTTTTCAGCAAAGGCTATTTATGACAACAAACTTCTCGAATGCTACTTTACAAGGTCTTTCTACAAACATATCCTTGGAATTCCTGTTAAATACACAGATATGGAAAGTGAAGACTACACATTTTATCAAGGTTTGGTTTATCTAATGGAAAACCACATAAGTTCATTAGGATATGACCTAACCTTCAGTGCTGAGGTAAGTAGGATGTCTGCTACTTCTTTGTTACATTTACCTGAAAGAAAGGTAGTTTCTTGTGATATTTATAGATCTCATCTGGTTACTTTCCATGGTCTGTGCTCTACGACTCTGTTTCCAATACTCTTGAGATTTTCAGCTATCAGTTGATCTTTTTTTAAAAGTCTTTATTAGCAGATCATGATTTTGGCCAGTAACTGGCCATTATCGATGCTAAAAAGTACAAGAAAATAACACTGTTACTACATGAAAATGTTACACAAGTACAACTTATGACATTATGACAGACATAACAATGTTTTAATTAATTATACATACCATGTGTTTAACTGAAGATGTTATTAATACTGATAACTGCGCACCATGCCAAGTATGACAACTAGACATTTTTACCGTTTCAAATCTACACAAACACTATTTCAAAACTGAAGTAGGTGACTTAATAGAACATCATTTGGGCATGTGCTGCCCTCTACAGTATAATGAATATAACAGTTTTATCAACAGAATAAATAAATTAGAGAAGTCAAAGTAATAAAACAACATGCCTTTCATTTGACAAGTTTACAAAAACATCATAATAAATTAAAATGAAAGGTTGTCATAAAAAGTAAAACAGTTAGAAGTAATCGTTCTACACACTGTCACTTGTTTTTAGAAAATAGATTCAAAGCCATGATAGCCGTTTAGGAAAGATAAAAACATTTCTGTGTAGGTGTTCAGCTTATTTGTCAATTAATGATTGTACATAGTCATTTGATACATATCAAATGGAAAAATGACCAGGATGTTGTAATTAATACTTAAACTCACCCCTAGATGTCGCTGGGTGTTGATGTTTTACAGCTCCGATGATGTGTCCTTCGCTAATGATGTCAATAAATGTTGCTATGCGTCAAAGATAAAATGACCCGTTTTTGGGAATTATTTGAAAACTGCTTGTGTAGTTACAAGCAAAAATATGATCCAGGAGGAACAAACTAAACCTGCTCCCCTCACCTATATGTAGCAGCTATGGACACTGTTACAGACGCGTACTGTTTGCGTGATTCAAAATTTATACCGGTGCTCATCTTTTAAATCATCTTGCATTCTAGTACAGTTTTAATAGAGGCTATCAAACATGTGGGATTTTTATTGTTTTAACTGCTATACTTTTTAACAGTCATTTTATCTTTGATGCATAGCAACATTTATTGACATCGTTAGCATAGGACACATCATCGGTGCCATAAAACAGTAATGCCCAGTGACATCTAGGTGTGAGTTTAAGTATTCATTACAACATCCTGGTCATTTTTCCATTTTATATGTATCAGATGACTATCTACAATCATTAACTAACAAATAAGCTGAATACCTCTACAGAAATGTTTTTATCTTTCGTATACTGCTACCATGGCTTTGAAACTATTTTCTAAAAACAAGTGACAATGTGTAGAACGATAACTTTAACTGTTTTACTTTTTATGACAACCTTTTGTTTTAATTTATTACGATGTTTTTGTTAACTTGTCATAAATGAAAGCCATGTTGTTTTATTACTTTGACTTCTCTAATGTATTTATTCTGTTGATTAAACTGTTATACCCATTACACTGTAGAGGGCA
This sequence comes from Locusta migratoria, assembly GCA_026315105.1. Taxonomy (NCBI): domain Eukaryota; kingdom Metazoa; phylum Arthropoda; class Insecta; order Orthoptera; family Acrididae; genus Locusta; species Locusta migratoria. The sequence continues at coordinate 272,811,980 of CM048755.1, forward strand.
GCACATGCCCTAATGATGTTCTATGATGTCCCCCTCTTTGGTTTTGAAATAGTGTTTGTGTAGATTTGAAACGGTAAAAATGTCCAGTTGTCATACTTGGCGTGGTGCGGAGTTATCCGTATTAATAACATCTTCAGTTAAACACATGGTATGTATAATTAATTAAAACATTGTTATGTATGTCATAAGTTGTACTTATGTAACATTTTCATGTAGTAACAGTGTTGTTTTCTTGGACTTTTTAGCATTGATAATGGCCAGTTACTGGCCAAAATCAAGATCTGCTAATAAAGACTTGACAAAAAAAAAAAAAAAAAAAAAAAAAAAAAAAAAAAAAAAAAAATCGACTGATAGCTGAAAATCTCAGATAATTGAATTTATAGCTCTTCCTTGATTAATGTGGTTACCTATTCCATAAATTGATAATGCTATTCTGTTATTAACATTTCAAATTATTTTTATTGACATTATTTCTCAGCTCATCATTTGATTTACAGTATACAGATTTATCACAGTCAAGTGTAGTTTTTAATTTGAGATTGTTACTAACAACTTTTAGTCCAGTGCTTCTTCAGTCGTTATGATATCAGATAAAAATGTGGTAAGAATACAAAATGTTTTTGGAAACCCAATTTTAACCCTTTAATGCATAGTGTAACTGATCTGATACATACCTTATTTTGGCCCACTTTAGGTTATGGTAATAACACTAAAAGTGGGCAATTGAGATTGTCTTTTGACAGCTTGACATTTAAATGAAAATAACAGCTTAACCATGCATCTGACACGAAAATTGAATAATCGAATTTGTAGAGGGGAAAATCCTCTACAACTTTGCTCTATTATGTTTCATTCATATCTTGTATCCTTTGAGAGATATTCGCCAAAATAACTGAGTTTTGACACCCTCCATTAAATTAACGAAAACCAGCCATTTGCAGATGTCACGTGACATTCCTCGCCCAGAACTGTCTCTGGCGTATGCCATCTTGCATTGCGTATTTGATAATTTTCTTATAGTAACTTACACATTGTCATTTCAAAGCAATGGTGCACTGAAGAATTAACAAAAAGATGTCATTCTTCGTACGATAAATGATAATCTAGTGTCTACAAATGCAATATTAGCATCAGTTAACAACAGCCATCAATAGTATGAGATTAAAGAACGCAATTCCTAACTGTTAGAAGTAGCGTAGTGGGCATTGTGTTGGACTGAGACGCTGAAGCTCAGTGGTTCGGAACCCGCCAGCATCTAAATTTTTTTCCCCTACAAGGGTTTCAGATACTCTATTAATAAAAATTTTTATTATTTACATTATTATTTTGGTCCAAAATGTTTGCAAAAACTTATAAAACTACAAATCTAAAGTGGGCCGTAAAACACGTCGGTGGGATTTTTTCCATTACCTCTCAGACTGATCAACATTTTTATCACAAATTCATTTGTAGCTGTTTGTATACATAGTGTTACATATACTAGTAGCTTGTTCGAGAAATTGTAAATCGCAGAGCACTACTGAATCAGTTAGACAGTTAGCTGCATTGAGTCACTCCTAACATGTGTGTTTGTTTACTTTAGTATTCCTCCTTTGCCGTGTAAATGTAATCAATCACCTACTATTGTTGCTTTGAGTTACTTTCTGGAAACATGAGAGGCACAATGACATTTACTGCATTCGGCACAGCATGGAAGCACTATACAGTTGACCAGCTATGAACATTTTGTTGCTAGTAGTGCATAATAATTTTAAGGACTCTCTTCGATATTTTTCTCAGTATGTACGCACTATACATTAATTGTGATTATTTTTTATAGCTTCAAATAAAAAGTCGTGCATTAAAGGGTTAAAGTGTCATACATATTTGAGGATGTACTAATTCAGCAGACTGTTGAACTCTTTAACGCTATTATGGAAACAATAGATTGCTACTCACCATAAAGACAATGAACCAAGATGCAGACAGGCACACTGAAAAGACACACAAATTTACAACTGGGCTTTCAGCAAGAGCCTTTGTTAGAGAAAGAATCACACACAGAGTTTTTACAATCATAGAGGTAAAATTAACACACACAACAGCTATCTAGAGTTGCCATAACCCAAATATTACATAAAATAGGAGAGCTATGTAGAATGGGGGATGGAGAAGAGGAAGGATGCAGAGCATGGGTGTGGATACACACATCAACACTATTTGGTGGAGTGGTTGGGACTAGATGTCTGGATAAGGCTATGAGAAGCAGTTTCAAAAGGCTAGGGGGAAGGCAAACAGTGAGGGTGAAGTGTTTGAATTCAGAGGTGGTTTTACGATTAGAGTGAGGAAACTGCTGCGTGCAGGTTACTGTAGGCTTAAAGCTGGAATAATTTTGAATTTTAAAACGTGTTCTAAGCATAACTCTCGTCTGCATAGTTCAGAAAATCTGGCAGTGGAGGAGAGGCTCCAAATAGCCTTGATTTTTAAGTAGCCATTGGAATTGAAGCATGTTACTTTCCACTGGGTGTTGTGCCACAGGATGGTACATTTACATTTTTGTCACCGTTGGGTGTTGGCTATTCACTCTGGTACATACCATTTTGGTAATCGTACCAATATAAAATACTGTGCAGCGGTTGCATCAGAGTTGGTAAATATCGTGGCTGTTTTCACAGGTGGCCTGGCATCTCCTTTGCTAGGATAAGTTGTAGGTTGGACTGGGATAGCAAGTGGGTGGATTGTAAATGTATTGCACCTGGGTCTTCCAGAGAGATGTAATCGTTGTGGCAAGGGGTTGGGATTAGGAATGGCATGGTAATGGACTAGAATGTTATGGAGGTTGGGTGGAAAATGAAACACTGGAGAGCTGGGAAGGATCACTGGTAGGATGACAGTCATTTCATGGAAAGTCGACAGATAATCGAAGCTCTAAGAAGCGTGGGGTTCAGTTGTTCCAACGTGGTGAGGTATTGGATGGCAAGGGAAACATATGTTTGTGGCTGTTTATTGGGGATAGTGGAAGGAATGGTGTGTGTGTGTGGGGGGGGGGGGGGGTAGATATGGCACAGGAGATATATTTCTGGATGTGAGGTAGTGCCTCCCTGTGAAAGCCTCCAGCATACTGGGCAAGGGATTTCTTATTACTGGAGATACTGTCCCCAATTGGCCAGACTGTATGGAAGTGATGTTTCGGTGGGGAAGGGATGACAGCTGTCTAAATGTAGGCACTGTTGGTGGTTTGTGAGTTTAATGTTGATATGTAGGTGGACCATCCAAGATAGTGACAGGCTGTACTGAGTATGCCCAACTGAAGCAAAGGTGGTTTTCATGTTGTGAGGCAATGAGGACAGGTTGTCTCGATCCTGAATTTAGATCACAAAGATGCCATCAATGAACCTATACCAGACAGGGGTTCTGTTTTTTTGGTAGGTGAGGAAGGTTTTTCTCTAGAGGGCCCATAAACAGATTTGCATCAGAGGGTGCTATGTTGATGGGCATGGTTGTTCAACAGCTTTGTTTATGTCCCTTAATTTTGTAGTAGTAGTAGTAGTAGTAGTAGTAGTAGTAGTAGTAGTAGCAGTAGCAGCAGCAGCAGCAGCAGCGATGGCAGAAGCAAGATGAAATATTGATAGTGAGGTATATGGACAATGAAGTAGTGGGTTTGGAGTGGGGCTGTTAATATTTTTAAAAGATGCGGTATCAGATATAGTGAAATTAAAAAAAAATTCATCAGCCCCTGATTTAACAATATATTGAAATAATATCAGCCTATGAAAATATTGGCATCACATTGTAAATATACTACTGGTTATAGAGCTATAAATTTAAGTATTGATTTATTGTTAGATAATCTGTACATTAACAAGTTGCATCCTGCCTATTTTCCTTACAGCAAGAATTAAAAAACATTTACTGTGAAAATTTGTAAGTTAATTATTGGACTTTTTGCAGAGCTTGTACTACAGTATGTAATGGTCAAAATTGCCCTAAGGCAAATGGAAGGACTGGGTGGGTACCTAAACCAAAAGCAGTTGCCATCTTAAAAAATGTTTATTAAAGTAATCATGAAGCACATTCCACAATTAAAATTTTTAAGAAAATTAATCAGTTTAAATCTTTGAACTCGACAAGCAATGGGTGATGCCTGTACATTAATTAGTAACACCATTCAACACAGGAGGTCTTTCTATGGGCATTCTAAGACCCAGAACACTACCGTATTAGCTCAATAAACGGCCTAAAGATTCTGCAAAACTCGGAAATCGCTCAGTTTTTAACTGTCTAAATACACCATTTAGAACCACAAAGCCGGCCGCGGTGGCCGAGGGGATTGAGGCGCTCCAGTCACGGTCCGCACGGCCACTACGGTCGGGGGTTCGAATCCCCCCTCGGGCATGGATATTTGTGCCGTCCTTAGTAGTAAGTAGTTCATAAGTAGTTTGTAAGTTTAGGGACTGATGACCCCGAAGTTAAGTCCCATAGACTCTACAAACATTTGAACATTTTTTTTAGAACCACAAAGTAACAAAAACAATATCAGAAGCTTACATAATTCATAACACGGCAGCAAATTTCATCAAAACAACTTCAGGAGGAAACTGGGGGACTGGTGTTAATCCATAAGTGAAGCACCAGAAAATGAATAGCCTACTTAACGTATCGGATCCACAGTGACGAAAGTAATGCCATCCTCAGCTGTAGGAACTGCTACTCGACGAAAGTAGTGCAGTGCCCAAATCCTCCGGAAGCTTAGCAACCTGTGACCTGTTGAGATAGATGCAAAACAATTCACACCCGAGGGTCACCACAGGTAAACGTTGGCTAATGTGATGAAGCTCCGCTGCCGCAGTTCCAGTCCTCACTGCCCCCCCTCCCCCCCTCCACCCCCCGGTACACACACAGTGAGACTCCACTTGCCAGACTCGTAGCTGACTCTGACTTCCCTCTCCATTTCAGGAGGTCCCACTTATCAGTGTGCTTGTGCAAAAGTAATTAATGTGGGTAAGACAGGCCCACAGATAGCGACAAGTGCACTGTCAGTGATATCAGGCGGAAACATTACTGCTAGAGTCCTAATGGTGCCAAAACAGAGACAGAATGCGCTGCACAGTAGATCGTAGGAAGAAAGAAGGCAGTTCGTGAGAGTAAGACAATCTAAATTGGAGGAATTAGAAAAGAAACCCGCATAAACAAACTAAGATGCCAGAAATTAGAAACAAAGTGGTTGTGAAAACTAGAATGGCTAGAAGAAACTAATCTCAAAACAGGATGCGATACCTACCACGGCTCAATTTTTGTGGGAAACTGTAATGCTGATAATTAATTTATAACATTGCATACTGTATCTTCTTGAGCAGTAATATGAAGATATGTTAAAAGTGTTAGTGCATTAATATTCACTAAGTGTAAAATTAAAAGCTAAATGAAATGATTACTTGCCATTATTACCTCATCAGTCAGTTTTATGTTCATTGCCAGATTTAGTGTTGCTGTGAAGCTCTTAAGAGCTTTCTCTGGGACAATTGTACCAGTGGACTACTGCTATCTTTTGTATCTGTTTTGTTTCATCTTTGTAGCTGTGTAGCTCTTCAAATGTGCCACTATATTTGTGATGTTTTTATTAGTTTTATATCATTTTCCACATATATTGCAAGAAACACTTTTTAAGTCCAGCTTCTTGAAAAACTTCTACACAATAGGTAAATGTGCTGCAGATGACAAGATTGTTAATAATGGCACAATTAAGATGGTCGATAAGTCTGTCATTCTGTTTCATCACATATATCGAATGTCCTTTTTCTGCCATTGCTGGCAATGCCAGTGACATTGCATCCCCCCCCTTTGCCCCCCCCCCCCCCCAATTATGAAGACCAATCTTTCTTCCATCTTTACGTAACATGGTGTGACTGATGGACAGTGTAAATTTGTGCTAAGACCCTTCACACAGTGGTGGTAAAGTCATTTTCTACTACAGTTTCAAAAGAAAAGTTAGGAAAATAATATTGGCATTTTGATACTGTTGAAAATAATATCACGGTATATATCCCTATTTTTCAGTATGTTGGTGTATAGGGACGTGGTCTCAACAAAGGGTCAAAGAGGTAAATGAGTGGTTGGTATCCTTGATGTGAAAAGCTAGATTTAGGGCAATTGGTTAGAAGTGTTCGTCATTGGGGGCTCAAATTCTTTCAGTGGAAGCACTGCAACAAGCTACAATTAGGCATGCATTCAGGGAAGAGGTTTCTGGAAGAGCCTTAGAATTTCAACAGGGATTTGAACTCAAGTTGGGCTTCAGAAATGGAATGACACTATCAGGTCATGTAGGTGGAAGAGTAAGATAATTGGCAAAGGCCTTCTGCTAAATAGTCACTAAGATAAATCACAACAGTGTGGAACTTATTAGCTGCTTCGAGGTTGTATAAGACTGTCCTTTCTTATGCTAAAAGTTTGGAGTTTTTATGAAGGGAATTGGGGAAAGATGGTGGATGTTATCTGAAGATAAAATATTCCTGGTTTTGGTTAGGTGAGAAGGGAGGAGGATCATGACTGGATGGTGGTATGGATAGTAGCATGAACTAGATGAGACAGGTTCAGTTTTGGGGTTTGGTTCATGATGGTTGGAGAGATTAGTGGCAAAGTCACAATGCAGTTACACATTCATTGTTTCTTTCCTCTGAAATATTACTTCATTCAGTTCTCTCTCTCTCTCTCTCTCTCTCATTTCTTTCCTGAATTACTTCGTTGCCCTTAAAATCACTTTGGCTCCTATGTCAGAGCCAGACTACATCAAAGGTCCCATCCGCATGCAGATTTTTGTTCCTTATACACCATATACTATACTGCAAAAATACATCTCCATGACACAGGCATCCCTGAATAACTCAATTTTCCTCTGTAGGATACTGCTACTGTGCAGTTCATACTACATACATCCCCTCTCTAAAATGGAGGTGGTGGTGCAGTGGTTAGCACTCTGGATTCCTTTGGGAGAAAGATGGTTCATATCTGCTTCCAGTCATCCAGATTCCAAAATTTCCCTCAATCACTCCTGGCAAATGCTGGGATGGTTCCTTTGAAAGTGCTCAGTCGTTTTTTCCCCATCCTTAAAAAGGGGGAAAATGTGAGCTTTCACTTCCTCTAGTGATAAACTTGTCAGGTCATTGAACTCTACCTTCCTTTCATCTCTGAAACTGAATTCCTTCCATTGCATACCTAGAAGAGAATTGCAATCACAAAGATATCCATCGTGTTGACAATGTAATGCCACCTTGAAGCACCACTCTACAACCTCTATTTTAACCACAGTGAAACCACTCTCAGCACCAAGACCACACGTAGATGACTTTAAAGTTGCCACATCCTCCAAAACTCAAACTTCCCACAAAAATCAATAATCCCACATAAATTTGAGCACACTCTGAAAGCATCACCTAAAGCCTAAATGCAAATACAACAAAGTCAAACTTGTTAAAGACATGCTCTTCTTCTCCCAATCCCTGCAATAGAAACACATCTTTCACACTAATCCCTTCAACCAAAGCTAACCTAGTCCAATCACAACATTGAACCTTTTCTTTGCCAATTTTTCCAATTCAGGGCACTATCCAACATTGATTCTCCTCCTCTCCCACCTAAACAATCCCCTGTCACCTTCCAGGATTTCCTTACCACCAGCTTCTGTCTTCATCATAACACCATCCAGTCAGCAGAAGAAAGGACAGCCATACACTACATAACAGATCTTGATCTAATCATCATCCCTGCATCCAAAGGTTCCAACACTGGTGTAATGAATCGTAGTAAATACCTGGTCAAAAGCCTGTATCAGTTGTCTGACTCTTCCACCTACAAGCTCTGCCAGTGATCCCATCGTAGAAGTCCAACGTAGGCTTCGATCCATGCTGAAACCCTTGAGAGAACGTCTCCCCTGAATCCATATTCTGAATATTCCCCAAAATTCATAAAACAACCAACCCTGCATGTCCATTTGTCAATGGGTATATTCCTTCCAATGAAAGAATTTACTCTCTTGCTGACCAACACCTCCAACTAGTTCCTGAAATTTTGTCCCCCCAACCAAAGATACCAACCATTTATTTCATTGACTCTCCACTATCTTCACCCTTTTGCATCCTGTATCCTTCTTTGTCACAGGTGATCCTACTTCCATATAGGCCAACATCCCTCACATCCAAAGGATTGTTGCTATTGCACACTACCTCTCCCAACATCATTTGGATGCCCAACCAACTACCACATTCCTTGCACGCATTACTATGTCATTACAAATGAGTATTTTTTTTTTTTTTTTTTTTTTTTTTTTTCCTTTGAAGGGAATTTACACCAACACATCGCTTGTACAGCCATGGCCATCCACATAGCACCCTTCTGTGCCAATCTGTTGGTAAATAATCCATCAAGAAATCCTCATATACTCCCAAAACCCAAACCCCTCATCTGGTTCTCAACATAGTGTGCCACTTTCCTGGACAATATTCTCCACCTTTCTGATGCTTTCATCTTCCTCTGTCCATATTAAACACATCAATTAACAACAATGCCGCCATTTTGACAGCTAGCATACCATTCAAACCAAAAATAACTTCCAGACAGCCTGGTCACCTGTGGATGGCGTATGTGCAGTGCTGAAAATTATACTTCCCAGTATTCTGAATGACTTCACAGACGGGCACTATCCCTAGTCCAGAAACCCATGCTCCTACCAGCTTTCATTAACCAGCAATAAACAAACATTCCCCTTGTCACCCAATATCATCCCAGACTGATACGACTAAAGCCCATCCTTTATCAGGACTCAGATTATTCATAAAATTGCACTGAAATGAGCAATATCCTGCCAATTTTAACACCTTGCTACCAGGATCACAACCATATGGAAGGCCTGCCGAGCCTTCCTACTGAAATCTGGTCACAGCCTTTTCTTACCTCGGCAGATGTCAAGCCACCACTGAAAGCAACCGTGTCATTTACTGGCTCTGCTGCAATCACTGCACTGGGATTGGTACCTGGTTTTAATCTAGCAGTAAGTTTTACAAGAGGCACAGGTTCTGGATTCAAATCCTGGTCTGGCAGACAGTTTTAATATGTCAGGAGGTTTCAAGCATGTGTTTGCTTAGAATTATTACTATGAATCTCAGCCTGGCACCTCCATTTCCTGCAACTAGTTCAATGTGATGATTCACTTACACCATTCTGGACAGTACTAATAGATTTTAAAAAAATACATATTGTCATTATCAGCTGTTTATTGTATTTACAATTTTATCAGTTTCAGTTATTAACCATCATAACAAAAGTAAAATTAAACATACTGATTATGTCGGTTCATTTTTTGTTGCCATATACATGTCAAACAACAAAAGATACATAACATGTCACTTGACGTTTGCGGGCCAAAGCTGCAGCGTTGTCACGTCATGTACTGGCTGGCGGCAGCCGCCACAGCGTATCGCTCCGCGCGGCGATAGAAAATCGCTTTAAAGCCTCTATCTTCTACAAGAATCGAGTAAAAAATTTCAAATTCACACACGATGTACGTATCTATAAAGTCTCACAGTATGTCAAAAATCTATCCTTGATATTAATTAGGGCAAGAGCTACGTTAATTTGTTTGAAACTATTAAAATTTTTCTAGTTCGCTAACAGCTTCAAACTTATCACTTCATATCTTAAAAACTATTGGTCTCAAAACAATAATTTTTTTTTCCATTCATTGCTAAAGTAACACACTTTGCAACAAATCTTTAAAAGTTTTTGTAGTGCATTCCGTTTCCGGTATATAAATTTCTGAAAACTATGTTTTTACGCATCTATGTCAATATTGAACTCGTAACAAGTATGATGTTTAAAATCTCTATTTCCTACAAACTTTACGTAAAAATTTTGTAATTTACATACAGTATCAATCTCGGTGATATTTCTAAGCACAAAAAAATATTTTCTTTATTTTACTTAGCGCCAGTTTTACATGGGCTATTGAAGTACGAGATTTTGGCGTCCGATAAATTTTCCTCCCTTTCATTGCAGATCACGAAAACTATTTATTACATACATTGAATAACATCTTAGTGTCTACAAAAATAAATTTTAATTAAAATGCAGTGTAACTTACCATACGGAGATGACGGGAGCTGGCTGAACAGTAATTTTTAGTCTCACAACAAGAATGAGATGTTAAACTAAATAAATTCACAAACACATTATTTGCTGGCAGTCCGTATACTATACACTAATCAGACAACGGGAAAATACCGCTTAATTCAGAGTCACTGGAGCTATCTGTGTTGCTGCTGGTATTGACGGATATTATTAAGTCTTCGGCGGATTGTTGTAAGACACCTCCATTCTTCCAGGTTTCCTGAATCACTCCTTTCACATGATGCACTACCTTTCGCCAGTCTTCTGGTGTTATTGTTTAAACTGCCTCTTTCAACAGGCGTTCCACTTCAGTTAATGTGAATTTTCTACAGCAATATGCTGTTTAACCTGTGCCCAAATCAGCTCTATTGGGTTAAAGTGGCAATGGTAGGGAGGCAATCTGAGCACTTTATGCACATATTTTTTGGCTACTTCATCCACAATGTAAATGGGATTCTTTGGTTTGTGTTGTGATACAAGTTCTAATAATTCCACCCTTGTCAAATTGCCGTCGAACTGTATCTTACGTTTCAGTAGCCAGCAAACAATTTAGTTTTTCTTCATTGCCTTTGTGGGTGCCTTGTCCTGGATAACTGAATGGTATGGAGCCTTATCCATAATAATTATAGATGTCTTCGTTAAGTTTTGAAGCACAGAGTCTTCAAACCATTTCACGAAAGTATTGTGGTTCATCTCTTCGTGGTAGTCGGAGGTCTTCTTTGAACTGAATAAAAGTAGACAATTTGGGATGAAACATTTTGAGTTTCCGGCATGCGCTACAATTATTCTCTTTCCTCTGCCTATCTGGGCTGCCATACTACCGTTGATGGTATCGTCCATCCAACCTTTTTTTAAAGTGTGTCCTGCATTCACCCATGTCTCATCAAGCCAAACGATATCATCAAAATTAGTCCCTACTAATTCTCTAAGAAAGTGGCATCGCCAAGCTGCAATATCTTGCCGTTCCATTAACAACTTCCTTCCAGAAATTGATTTATAGCGAAAATCTAACATTTTCACGATTCGTAACAAGGACGATTTACTGCCTTCAAACAGGTCCGCTGCTACAAGAGTAGCATGTAGTTTTTTGAGTGTCGGATACTCCTACCTTGAATAAAATGCGTATATCTGCCGTCGAATTGCATCTTCCTGAAAAGAGTAGAGTTTTGTTACTCTCTTCTCGAGTTGCCTCTTCTTCCCAGGTGTCTCCAACTTCGATGATTCACCTGCGTCTTCTTTTGCGAATTTCTCCTTGCAGATCCTGATCACTGATCGCTCGCTGATTTGCAGAGCAGCTGCAGTTCGCTCCACCACTTTATCCAAAGGAGCAAGAGGCCCTCCTGAATCCCTCTCTCTCTCTCTCTCTCTCTCTCTCTCTCTCTCTCTCTCTCTCTCTCTCTCTCAAAATACTCCCTCAGAGAACACACGTATTCACGCGCCTGACTCCGTATAACTACGCCATGTCCGCCACTTTTTGGAAGTTTCCGAGGTGAGTGCAGCCTCGGTCTTCCTCTCTTTCGACTACTTTCGTCGCACATCGTAAAGCACGCGAAGCTAAATTCACAGAAACCTGTCAGTCGCACGTCTACAGCGGCTCACTGAGGACTGGCTGCACATGCCTTGGGAAGCACGCAGTGGAACGGAACTGGCAACACAGTGGGAGCCGACCGCGCCGGCCACCCATTGGTTTATGGCTGGCGGGAGCCGTGCGGCCCACTGCCTGTCAAGTGACAACTGGTTTAAATCGGACTATAGGTCGTGATGATAAATAAAATAATACCAGGCCTGATTCACTATAATTCAGGCTGGTATTATTTTATTTATCATCAAGACCGAATTTCAAGTGACATGTTATGTATCTTTTATTGTTGGGCGTAGATATGGCAACAGAAAATGAACCAACATAGTCTGTTTACTTTTACTTTTGTGATGATGGTTAATAACCGAAACTAGTAAAGTTGTAAATACAATAAACAGCTGATGGTTGAGAATATGCATTTTGGCCCACTTTAGGTTACAGTAGTATTTTAAAGTAAATTATAGCTGTTAACATACATCTCAGTAAAAAAACTGCAATACTCAGACATTTCATAGTAGTATTTTCAGAGATTGTCAACTCTAGGTCTTTTGCATATTAATGTGCAGTATGTTGCAATTATTTGTATTAAGGATCGGCTGCAAGTTTATTTATCAAGTGATTGTCTGCTGTGGGTGGGCATTTTCCTTCAGTGATGTGGCATTAAGAGTTCCATTATGGATTGCATATGAAAAATTGTGCCTGCAAGGAAGTCTTACATTCAGTCACAAAGCTAGTTCAGGATATTGTGTGCTCGTTTTTTGTTTACCAGGTGACAGAAAAAAGCTGAAATGAATAATTTCTTAAAATGGAGGAACACGGGATCAACCTTGGTGCCATTTAGATCTAATCCACTAACTTAGGTTAGCTGATTTTCATATAATTACTTTTTGCAAGATGTAAGTTGATTACTCCAGAAGCAATTTTCAGTTAAAACCTCATGGTGTTGTGATTCTCAGTCCTGCGACTGGTTTGATGCAGCTCTCCATCCTACTTGATCCTATGCAGGACTCTTCATTTCTCTATAAGAACGGCAACCCACATCCTTTCAAAAACACTTACTGTATTCATCTGTCTCCCTCTAAGGTTTTTACCAACAACAAGGTCACTGCATAGGTTATGGATCTTCTTTTTTTTTTTACGTCGTCAGTGAGATGACACCGAAATGCATCAAGAAAAATCATAGATGGTTGCTTGGAAAGTCCACAAGGGCTAAGTCCCCACACGTTTCGGAGCCAGTCGAGCATCAAAGTTTGTCATCCATCCCTTCTCGTGATTCCGAACAATGACATCAGAGAATAGCTTTTCATATTTTGTAGTCTTGGGGCTTGTTTTTTGCTTGGCGATTAAGAAAGCGCTTCCCCCCCCCCCCCACCTCCAGATGTTTTGATTGTAACTTCCTTTGTACCCTTCTCGTCAGTCGTGTAATTACGTGGCATATCAAATCAAATTGGAGTTTCATCAGCATTGCCTATTTGGACCATCGAAAAATTCTTCTTATTCTTCTTTATCCGAAGGGTGATAACACGCCGCTGAAATTGTGACGTTTTTTTCTCAAAATCCTGTGGAAGCTTTTGGCGTATCGTATGGCATCGCAGAGATAAGCCTTCTCATTTCATAAAGCGATCAACCCATCCCCAGCTAGCCTTGAACTCTTGCTTTGGTATATTAAGAACTGCAGCAACCTCTTTTGCTTTTTTTATATTATCACTGGTCACGGGTTGTCCATTCTTACTCCTTTCTCGGATGAATTCCAAAACATTTACTTCAATGTCAGCATGTCTTCCTTTCTGAGGTCCAGTAAATTTCTTTCTAGTAGCAGTAGTTGCAAATAATTACAATTTGTTTCTTCCATGAGCGAACATTACTCTCGGCTACATCAAACTCTCTTCCTGCCATTCTGTTACCATATTTTTCAGCATAAAGAATTACTTTATGCTTGAAAGAAGCTTCATACGACAGTCCTGTCTGCCTGCCTTCCATTTTGTGACTACTTAAGGTCCTATCCACACTCAAGTGTCAAAGTGACTGATACTCTCTACGATCACGACGCTGCACATGTAGTGAAATGGGGCTGTTCATACGGCGATGGACTTCGCGAGACTCGGCAGCCTGATGCGGGTTTGCACGGATACCGTACCTATTTACTTCAGATCATATAGGTTAAGAAATATTGGTGAAAGATTAAAGTTTGTACACGAATCTAATGTGCTGTCGAATCTTATGCCCACACCCAATTTTGGGTATTTCGTATGGTGAAAAAAGTGCACACTAAATTCCCATAAAAAATGGTATTTGGAAGATGTATTCAGTAATTTGTACATTTGTCTGACGTGTTCGGTGACACTACAGGTGCAGGTTGACTATATAGATGACTATGGCCTGTTTTTTTTAACCTTATGTAGCTGCTAGACAGTATTTAAATTTTGAATTCATTGAACATACCTTGTATTGCGTTGTCCATATTCATTGTAGCTTCCTTCAGCTTTTGTTTTCTATTAAATCTGGACAACTCCCTCTTTTGCCTATTTAGAAACTTTGACAAAGATGTTGAAACCTGGCAGGTCCTTTCCAACTCTCACAGTCTTCTTCAGCATACACAATGTCTGACAACAAAGTTGGATGAATAGTCCTGTAATTAATGTAGATGAACTATGTACTACACTTACATTACTGTCCTTCGAAATAGTCACTGCCCATAAGTATTCACTACTGACTTCTGTGATACATGTCCTGGAAACTTTGCTTGGAGTTTTTCTTTGGGATTGTGTTCAAAAGCTTTGTCACATTTCATTGTATGTCAGGAATATAATCAAATCTGTTTCCTTTCAAAGCACGTTTGAGTCGAGGTAATAGGAAGAAGTCTGGAGGATTGAGAGTCTGGTGGATGTTGAAGTTGCACGACAGAGCTCGCCCATACAGTGTCAGTATCGTTAAACAGTTCCTGGTTGGGGGGGGGGGGGGGGGGGGCAGCGGCAACTCGAACATCCACCACCCCGCTGGATCTCAATCCACCAGACTTCTTCCTATTTCCTCAACTCAAATTCGCTTGGAAAGGAGAGAGGTTGGATGGTATTGCTGACATCCAGCAAAATGTGACGAGGCGTTTGAACAACATCCCAAAGGGAAACTTCGTGCAAAGTTTACAGGACATGTATCCCAGAGCTGAGTGGTGCATAGTTAAGGGTGGTGACCATTTCAAAGGACAGTAAGGTAATTGTAGTTTACAGTTCATCTATGTTAAAGTTAAAGGATTATTCACAGAACTTTGTCAGAGGTTGTACATGCTTAAAGCATATTGTACAGTAGTTTTCAATTTTACCTATTTATGCTCCACATTGTCATCCACAGAAATATATGTCATATTAACTGCACAAACAGCAGTTCGTTTCTTGTGACACTTGCTGAATAGAGATCGTCCTACATTTTTCAACGTTCCTTTTAACATGTATAGTTATTGCTGCTGTAACAGCTTTATAGTCCCCTAGTCCCTCTTTTTCACTGTTTGAATTGAAAACTGAAAGTAACAAATCCAAATTGTTGGTTCGCCAACCTCTGCAGGTTATTGAAGGGGGGTTAAAAGTTATGTCATATAAATCACTGTTGATGATGTCTGTATTCTCTCTTTCCCAATGAATAGCTAATAAATTCTAATAACTTACTATTACAACAGCCTGATCAAGAAATCTACATATGACATACTCAAAAGGTATTGTTCAGAGTACAGTATACTCGCACTACGCCTCTCGAGAGTAGTAGTCTGTGAAAATTCTAATTACCATACTAACCCACCTTTTCTGTTGATTTCATCATCATTATTTGATGTAGAAAATGTGTAATAACAAAATGTTGAAAAGTTTCTTCATGGTATTCCACCACCACTCACATCAGACTTACCTTTGCACTGAATATTTTAGTCTGAAGTAAAGGCTTAGTTGTTGTTTATTACTACGCATTCAAATAACCATTACACAATACTGCATAGAGTATACAAACTATCTTAGGGGCCGTTTTATTCAAAAACTGAATGTTACATTCTGGTTACAAAAGGAAATCCACCTCATCAGTATACATGCCTGACAGACATTTGCATTGAACATTGTAGTATGAAACTATATGGGTCCATTAAAAATTGACCTCTCATTGAAAGTGGCACTTTTAGACCTACCCACAGTGCTCTCAGCAGTAAAGCACTCTACAGCAACCTCTAAAAGTGTTGCATCATTTATGTCCCTGCAAAAATATTGTACCAGGAATTTGGCTTGAAACACCAGTTAACTTCTCTCCTTGGATTAGTTCTAAACTTATTATTTCATTGGATAATGTTTTCCTAAATATGTTCTAGATGTGTCCACTTCTGTTGACTTGTTTCAGATCAAGTGAGAATAAAATTGTGGCAACATTTCAGGTGTTGGGATGTTTGTCACTGTAATGTCCTATAAGTGTCCATAAATTTCAGATATATCTTCGGTCATGTGCTGCCTAATCGAGTTTCTTTTTAAGACTTCAGTGGAGGCAATATATGAAAGAAATTAACTATATTATTACTTAGCATTTAACATGTTAAATAATTTATTACTACTGATTTAATCATGTTTTATTTGTATAGTATAAATTTACTTTAAATTTGTCATACTGTATTTCAAATTTCTATCATAAAATCCTTTATAGGTCCAAGAGTTCGGTGTAACAGATGTGAGGGATTTGATTCCACATGGTCGTTATATTCAAGTCTGTGAAGAAAATAAAATGGACTATATCCGACTCGTCTGCCAGATGAAAATGACTGGTGCTATTAGAAAGCAGTAAGTTTCAGACTTCAGCATTAGACATATTTTGGCTATCATTGTTTTCTTTAAGCAGTTTTTGCAATCTGTTGGAAAGCTAGTCAGGTTACAACAATTTGTTCATCAAACATGGACTGTTAGGTTCTGTTCATGAGCTTATATATAATTTTAATTAAGAGGAATCCCATTCGCTAGAGTAAATTTTTTAAAATCGTTTTGTGTACTCTGTGTTAATACATTTGCCAAGTTAATATTTTGCAATCGACTATTAACTACCGGTTGCATTAGTCTCAGATGTCTCAAAGACTGACTCAATATTTCAACTTTTAACTTGCTTCACTTTGTGTATTGAATCTAACAAGTACTGTTGACACTGAAGTTCAAAAAATAAACATAGATTGCATTATCTGTTGAAACAAGGTATGTTATGCAACATTCACACAAAAGAATGGAAATTACTACATCTAATTAGCAAATGCTTAAAATCTTCACTGAGTTAACACAACATTATCTCAATGTATAGATGAGAAGAGAGCAGGAGGCTATGGCTAATTGGAAAATTTGACAACTAACCATGAGCAAAGCTTAAAATGTCTTACTTTGAAGAAGTGTTAGTGTTTCTTTGCAGTTACTACTTGGACTTTCTTTTGACTTTTTTTCATTTGAAGTCAAATTAAATGTTGCAGTGTTCTAAATTTACTGCATAAATGTAAGATATTGATTTGGTACAATTCAAGACCTGCATACTGAAATAGTGGAAGTGGCAGAGAGAGATTCATACTGGTGGTGGTGTAGTAGTAGTAGTAGTAGTAGTAGTAGTAGGAGGAGGAGGAGGAGGAGGAGGAGGAGGAGGAGTATAGTAGTCGTAGTAGTAGTAGTGACAGTCAGTCAGACTAATTTTTTAAACACTTATAAATGCTGTTTCTTTGCAGGATATATGCTTTCTTAGAAGGATTCTACGACATAATTCCAAAGCGTCTGATATCAATATTCAATGAACAAGAACTGGAATTGCTTATCTCAGGAATGCCAAATGTTGATATTGAAGACCTTAAAGCTAACACAGAATATCATAAATATAGCCCAACATCACTACAGGTAACAACCAGGGATGTCAGTACCTGCAAAAACATCATAGCCCCTACAGTACTGAAATACCTATTTACCCCATATAGTGTGTGTTCCCTCTCCACCATCCACTTGACTCATTTACCTCTCCTTATTGTTTCACAATACTTCAGGAACTATAGTAGTAGTTTGTAAGTTACATAAATATTTATCTTGTGCAACTTTGTCTCATCCTGCTTTGATAGTAGACTACTTCCTATTAAAATGTATAAACTAGCATTTAATAGTCAAACCCTATCTTTATTTGGAAACAGATCCAGTGGTTTTGGAGAGCACTGCGTGATTTTGATCAAGCAAACAGGGCAAAGTTCCTTCAGTTTGTCACAGGCACATCAAAGGTACCGCTTCAAGGCTTTGCAGCACTTGAAGGAATGAATGGCGTGCAGAAATTTCAGATTCACAGGGATGACCGGTCAACAGACAGGCTGCCCTCAGCACATACTTGGTATGTCAGTTTTTGCCAATTTAGGATGTATGGTGTCTCAATTAGTAATGTTCTAACACGAATGACTTTCTTTACAGCTTCAACCAACTAGATTTGCCAGTTTATGAGACTTACGACAAGCTGCGTACATACCTTCTGAAGGCAATCCACGAGTGTTCAGAAGGATTTGGATTTGCATAAAAGAAAATGTAAATCTATGCTTATTGTTGGTGTAACATTTCAGTCACTTGAACATGTTTGTGCATGTACAAGAAATTGTGATTATGTTGATAATGTTTAATTTCATGATTGTATATTAAATGTTGTAAAAATAATTATTATATGTCAACCCTCCCATAAAATTCCAAGATAAGTGAACTGCAGTTTCTTTTTGAGTAAGACTTGGATTCTTGAAGGATAGAAGTCTTGTTGGCACATTTAAAGTCCTATGTCCTTACTTTTATCAAAATGTTTGAGACTGAACACTCAGTTCTAATGACAAAACATTCATTTTCAAATCTCAAAGGAAATCAGTGTTGTGTGTATATATGTTGTGATATTTATGTGAATAGCATTTCAAGCAGCTAGAGTAAAAGAATTGTGTGCTAAATGTTTTACAGATTAGTCTATATTGATGTTTTGAAATAAGCCAAACAACTTGCTGTTTTTGAATGATTACATATGATTTTAATGAAAATTTATTTTCTTTTTGTTATGTGACAAACTGTGGTTATATTTAATATTTAGATGTTGTGGAATTTCCATAGCATTGAGTATTTGATGATAGTTGTTTCACTGGAATCTGAGAGACTGATATAGCATTCACATTGTTGCATCCAGTATTTATATCCCTTGCCCCCCTCCCTCCCCCCACCCCCCACCCCCCCCTCTCTCTCTCTCTCTCTTCTCTCTCTCTCTCTCTCTCTCTCTCTCTCTCTCTCTCTCTCTCCACCCCCTGCCCCCCCTCCCCCTGCCCTCTCCCACTCTTGTGTGTGTGTGTGTGTGTGGTGTGTGTGTGTGTTCGTGCGTGCGCGCGCGGTGTTTGTTTTGTTTTGTTGTTTTTTTTATTTTCCAGTTAGTCCTTATGTTCCCTTGGTTACATTGATGTAGATATATTCATATGAACTTGTTAAATGCAATTTTTTTTATACGAGCTCAGTAATGATTTTGTCTTTTTTCCCTTCATTAAATGTAGTGCTCTGTGTCTATCACTGCAAAGTACACTTATGTGGAACTCTTCTGCAGGAAAAATTAGTGTGATGAACAAATAGATTTCTAAAGTGAAACTTTATATTTGGCTTGTATGTTAAATTATAAGGAATAACTGTCTGGATGTGATATTGAAATTATCTTCATTAATAATGAGACTATCTTCATGGTGGTCAAAAAAATAATTCTGTCATGTGTGTCAGTGATTGTCTGGAATTATAGTAGTGATCACTAATGCAAGTGGTCACATTAGAGTCTTCAGTTGTGCACTTCAATGTATTGTTGTTGTATCTTGATGTTCAAGTAGTCGCATTATGTGTTGAAACAAAGTAATATAAAATACCTTGTCCTACCCATTATTTCCAGATAATCGCACATGCTTTATTTGTAATAAAAGAACAGATCTGTGTCTATGTTAGCTAAAATATATCGATGTTTCAGTGTATCATTGTACCATGAAAGCCTCCCCTCAGAACTATAAGAAATTAGGATTGCTAAATTTTACGCAAATGTATTTTTTTTTTCTTTTTTTTTTTTTTTTTTTTAACTGTGCTATTGTTTATCTTAATTTTCCAAGTAATAGTTGTTTTTGCACTGTCAAATTAGTCAACTTCCTCTCTGAGAAAGAGGTTACCAAAGTAAATTTGTGCAAATTTCATGATATCCACAGAGTCTCAAGGTTTATTCAGTGTAAATACACAAAATAAAATAATGTTAAACAGTAAGTGTCAGTTACAAAAAATAACTTCAACTGATTTGAGGAAGTCTTTCACTGTGTGTTACTGAATTTAATTTCCTAAAGCTCATAATACAGTGTTAATTTATTGTTACTATGCTTACTGTTTCAAAAAAAAAAATGTAACTGGATTCTATTCTTAGTTCATGCTGTAATACACAGTTGCCAATGTGAAAAAGGGAAAAAGTGACATTTGTAAACTCTGTGCAATTTCCTGAAATTGTACTTGATGTCAAGTGTTTAAATTTTCATTTTTATTTCATTTCTTTCTTTAAAGAACTATGTAGCCACAATTCCTTTCACTAAGTTGCAAATATTGTATGATTTTTAAATGGAAAAATTTTCAAGCATTTTTAATAAAAAAATATTTAAATCCACTCTCTCTCTCTCTCTCTCCCCCCCCCCCCCCTCTCTCTCTCTCTCTCTCCTCTCTCCTCTCTCTCTCTCTCTCTCTCTCTCTCTCTCTCTCTCTCTCTCTCTCTCTCTCTCTCTGTGTGTGTGTGTGTGTGTGTGTGTGTGTGTGTGTGTGTGTGTGTGTGTCACCATAAAGACGAACGTCCAGCCACCGACAGACACAAATAAAAGACACACAATTCTAAATTTTCGGCCATGGCCTTCCTCAGAAAGAGAACACTCATCCACACACATCAGCCATCTCTTTCCGCCCAACACAGTCTCAACTGTGTTTAAGGGAACAAAACAACAATGAGAATAAAATTCAGTGACAACATTATAAAAAATTACAAGTGACATTTTTATCAAAATGTAACTGGACTAGTCAAGCTAAGCTCTCA
The DNA here is from genome assembly GCA_026315105.1 of Locusta migratoria. Taxonomy (NCBI): domain Eukaryota; kingdom Metazoa; phylum Arthropoda; class Insecta; order Orthoptera; family Acrididae; genus Locusta; species Locusta migratoria. Next base: position 272,832,771 of record CM048755.1, read on the forward strand.
AGAAAATATGAGGGACTAACCAACAAAACTCCCATTGATCAGTGTATAACAATACTGAAATATGAGTGAAAGTATAAACAGTGGACACACTCAGTCAATGTAATGTATTTGGAAATAACGATACCTGTCGGTCATATACATAATACATCAGCCCCATAAACTATTTGTGTAATAGTTTTTTACTTGATATTTGCCAACCGCACATACATATGAATCTATAATAATAATTGATTAAACTAAGTTATCATGAAGTGTGTGTGTCACCTATAAACTCAAACTACTAAGCAATGGACGGTATGATCGCAGGGAAACAGATATGTCTAAAGATAGTTAACTCTGATAACTTAACGACGTTATTCATGTAGATATCTAATTTTCACACATATTTAGTAATTGCTAAGCATTGCTGGATTTTCTAACAACGATTTAAATATGACCGATTTTGTGAAATGTGATGTGTGTGACACCACACACACACACACACACACACACACACACACACACACACACACACACGTGTTTGAAAGACAGATTAATATCTACTAAAATATATAAGGCAACAGCTACATAGATCAGGTGATGCTGTGTTCAGTACTTGTCAACTTTTGGGCCAATAAATCGGTGCTCTCATCTCTGCTGCCATTGAAGTCTACCTTCTCTTTCATTTGTGAAACTAACTTCTCTGCAGTTGGATATTCGCCCATTGAATATACTTCAAAAATTGCTCTTTCAAAAATCATCAGTATCGCCTACTTCTTTCTTATGACTGTGTCAGTTTTTGATGTTCTGGGTTGTATCTCGTTGTCTCTTGAGATTCTTGTAGATTGGTGTTCTGGGTCATGACTTGCTGAAATTTAATAGGGAAAAACTAGTCTACTACAAATAATGTAGGCAACATACAGTTTTGCAATTCATTGACATTTTAATGAATTATTAGCACCCAGTTGTCACCATTTAAGGCCAGCGTCCAAGTCTCATGAATAACAGTTACCACAACCAGTAGGTGCATGCCACACATCAAGAATACAAATTTACACAGTTTGTGTGTGGAATACAGAAGTCTGAGGTGTACAGCTTGTGCAGTATGTATATGATGAGTTAGTTCTTAATAACTGCAGATACACTTTCTACACGACTAACACTGAAGAAGTTTACAGAGGAGTTCAAAGTGACGTGGACTGTGCCCAAGATACATCACGAAACAAGACTCGCTAATGGCGTGGATTGTGCCTCCTAATGAAGATGCAGCAAGACTCATTTACAAGGCGCAAAAGCATCCTATTTATATCATCCAAACAATGGCACTGAAAATTAGGTATAGTTAATTATGTACATTAATTATAATGGACAAGTTAATAATTACATTCAACTGCCTATAGTAAAAGGCAGCATAAATAACACTGAATAAACTAATATACAAGTCTCTACTGTATGAACCCTGCCGCTGACCCCACTGCCTTTTGCAGGCAGCTTAGCCAGCCAATCTGCCGACCTCGCCCTGTGCTGAATATTACTGCAGCAAAGAGCAGTCATGGCTGTCCCGCCTTCAGAGTGTGATCCCAGACACACAATGTATCTGGACACATTTTCCGTGGCAGATGTGTTACTACACAGACATTATGCTCATTGAGACTGCTTATTGGCCATTACATGTCAAATGGCCCCTGATTTTGAAACATTTTGCTGCGTGATCATCACGGATTTACACATGTTGTCCACGAATATGAGTGAGGTTTGGCAATGGCCGAACTAATACTGGATCAGATACAGTCATTTGTTTGACTTCATGCAAAAAGTGGCACCATGTGAGTGTGAATTTCTGGCAACTTCGAGTTGTTCTATCACAGACAATATTTTGTTAAAATAAGTGCAATTTGGCCAGCGTGTACAACTACACGTGTTTTATTCAGAATAATAAAGAAAATAATTTTGTGAGCAATATTCAGCCAGAAAATGTTAGGCAAAGTTGCCAGAAAAAAAATCGGTGCCAAACAAAATCTTGGAAGTTCAACTTCTTATGACGAAAACATGTGACTTTAAGTCGAATTCTCAAAGAGGGAACACAGCAACAAATGAATACACACTCTCGAACTGTACAGCCAGACCACTGAACAGCTACTTGAGTAGAAAGCCGGAAAGGTGAATTGCTTCTTGTCAACAGGTTCACGGCATTTCTCATTTTTTTGTACATCACTTACAAGAAAACATAAAATGCGAAACAGTAAGTGCAGACGCACGTTCAAAATATGCAGCTGAAACTTTGAACAGCTACTGAATAAATAGTGGGGAAATACAGTTCTGTATCTGAAGACATCCACAGCACACACGGAGTGGGGGCTCGGCATGTCTGAACACCTCAGCAGGACAGACAGTAAGTCCCAGCCGTGCATCTCGGGACGTCCACAGCATCAGGGGAAGGGTGTGAAGCCACATCTATAGGCATCCACAGCAGTCAACGGATTAATAATATTTCACCTATAAATACATTTCTCAGCAGTAATTACAGAATAAATGGTAACTATATGGAAACTAATGAATGCACAACTTTCCTAACATTACTTGTGAAACATAACACTACCTACTTTAATATTATAGGAAAAGAATTTAATTAGTTTTATCAGAGATACTAATTAGCATAATATGTGGCCTACAACAATAAGCCTCTTGCATGAACTAATTAATATTTGCTAATTAAACAAACTTCTCCAGTGTCAAATAATAGAAAATAATTTCAGCTAGTCATGTTAAGGGGGGGCGGAGTTTTGGAAAAGAAAATTATAATAGACTATTTACATTCATACCTATTATTATGTAACAGTGTTATCATGAGGTTCAGTAATGCAAACAGATGGGAATAAATCCCAACATGCTTCGTTACATCTTCCCTGCAGTAATCTCTAGTGATCTCTGCTCCCCTGGCGATTTAAAAAACGCTGACCCACTCGCTGTGACTGACGCGTTCGCTTCACTGGATATCTGCTGCCGCACGCCTCAGCTGCCCTACCCTTGCTGTTGACAATGTTGGGGGCGAGCACTATATGGCAGCAAGCCGTCTGCTTCCGCCTCCCTTCTTAACTAGTTAAACACTCGGAACACAACATATCTTGCTTGCTTTTGTAATACTTTGTGCTATTCCAATCTGTCAGACATAATGAATATGTTGCAAAGTAAATAACATTCAACATACGTCCACTGGAAAACAATCATTACTATACATTCAAAGCACTCTTGGCATGGTGCAAAATGACACTATTGGCTGGGTCTTCACATGGTATACTGGCTCTTACTACTACATCTACATCGATACTCTGCAAATCACATTTAAGTGCCTGGCAGAGGGTTCATTAACCACTTTCATAACTTTTCTCTACCGTTCCATTCTCTAATAGCGCGCGGGAAGAAAGAACACCTAAATCGTTCCGTTTTCGATCTGATTTCTCTTATTTTATTGGAATGGTCATGTCTCCCTAAGTAGGTGGGTGCTAGCAAAATATTTTCACATTCAGAACTAAAAGTCGGTGATTGAAACTTCGCAAACAGATCACACCGCAATGAATAACGTCTTTCTTTTAATGATTTCCACCCCAATTCGTGCAACATTTCCATGACGCTTTCCCCCCCCCCCCCCCCCCCCCATGACATGATAAAACAAAACGAGCTGCCCTTCTCTGAACCTTCTCAATATCTTCCGTCAGTCCCACCTGGTGAGGGTCCCACAAGGGGCAACAGTACTCCAGGAGAGGACGCACAAGTATGATGTAGGCAGTCTCTTTGGTGTAGCTGGTGCATCTTCTAAGCGTTCTGCCAATGAAACGTAACCTTTGGTTCGCCTTCCCCACAATATTTTCTATGTGTTCTCTCCAGTCAAAGTTGTTCGTAATTGTAACTCCTAGTTATTTGGTAGAATTTACGACCTTAAGGTTTGACTGACTTATCGCGTAATTGAAGTTCAGCGGATTTCTTTTAGTGGTCATGTGTATTACTTCACACTTTTATTTATTTAGTGTCAATTGCCAATTTTCGCACCAAGTAGAAATTTTGTCTAAATCGCTTTGCAGTTGCTTTTGATCCTCTTTTGACTTCACTAACCGATAAATGACAGCATCATCCGCGAACAGTCTAAGGGAGCTATTCAGATTATCTCCTAAATCATTTATAAACACGAGGAAGAGTAGGGGACCTATAACGCTTCCCTGTGGAACGCCAGATATCACTTCTGTTTTACTCGATGACTTACCGTCAATTACAATGAACTGTGTCCTTTCTGATAGGAAATCGTGAATCCAATCGCACAATTGGGGAGATATTCCATAAGCACGCAATTTCATTAGAAGCCGCTTATGAGGTACAGTGTCAAAAGCCTTCCGGAAATCGAGAAATATGGAATCTATTTGAGATCCCTTGTCGATGGCACTTAACACTTCATGTGAATAAAGGGCAAGCTGTGTTTCACGAGAGTGATACTTTCTGAATCCGTGCTGACTATTGGTTAATAGGTCGTTCTCTTCGAGGTAGTACATAATATTCGAACAAAGTATATGTTCCAAAATCCTACTGCAAATCGACGTCAATGAGATAGGCCTGTAATTTTGGGGATCACTCCTATTGCCTTTCTTGAATATTGGAGTCACTTGGGCAACTTTCCAGTCTTTGGGTACGGATCTTTCGCTGAGTGATCTGTTGTAAATTATAGCTAAGTACGGAGCTATTGCATCAGCATACTCTGAGAGGAATCTAGTTGGTATACAAACTGGCCAGGAAGATTTATTTTTGTTTAGAGACTTAAGTTGTTTTACTACTCCAGGAACATCTACTTCTAAGTTTCGCATGCTGGCAGCTGTTCTTGGATTGAATACTGGAGTGTTCACTTCGTCTTGTTTGGTGAAAGAATTTCGGAAAGCTGTGTTTCGTAATTCTGCCTTAGCAGTACTGTCGTCGGTAGTATTACCATTGCTATCGCGTAGTGAAGGTATTGTTTGTGTTTTGCCGCTAGTGTACTTCACATATGACCAGAATTTCTTTTGATTTTCTGCAAGATTACGAGACAGGATTTCGTTATGGAAACTACTCGCATTGAAGTCGCGCTAGGTTGCGAATTTCAGTAAATGATTGCAAGTCTTGTGGATTGTCTCTTTTTAAATTTTGCATGCGTTTTTCTTTGTTTTTGCAACAGTGATTTCACCTGTTTTGTGTACCACGGGGGTCAGCCCCCCTCTTTTATTGCACTGCACATTGCCCTGCCACCTACCTTCCTACATGCACACAGCTCTAGTCAAGACAAGTGATACTATAGGTGGAGAATTGATTTCAGTGTTAATCCTTGTAAAAGATTTGTAGCTGTAGCATGCAGTGGAGGGGGGTTGCATGGTGCAGTGCGCATGGAGCTGTCAGTGGCGCAGTGTATTTACTACTGCATGTGTATATCGGTGTGCTGTTCAAACTGGGCGTGCTCAGAAACTCATATAGAGCACCCCCTCTTGCCTTCAGTTGCTGTTTTGAAGGAGGACGATAGTGTGATGCTTGAGAATAGCTGCACAACTAGGACACCACAGACCAGCCTGCCCCCTGACAATGCATCAAAGAAACTGCCAAAAATCTGGTATAAGACACTTCCAGGCCACAGGCTGAACTAGTGAGGGGCTTGCAGTAAATTGCAGTGTAGAACCACTGATGGCTGTGTCAATGGTCTTTGGGGAACGGGGGCAAGAGGGAGGAACAGCATGTGGTGTTGAAGGGATGGCCGAACATCACAGGGTGGCTATCATCTATTTCCATCAGCATGGCAATGCCTGCACTACAGCCTGCGGTGGCGGCAGTGCAGTGGCTGCTCTGAGGTGTGTCCATGGCTGGACATCGTGCCGTGAAGAAATCTTTTAGAGATTGGTAAACTGCAGCTTCACTGAAGTCTTGGTGCCATAGCTAATTTTAATGACACTGGTGTGTGTGCTTGTGCAGCCGCAAATAACATGACATGTTCATGTAGCTGATTTATGTGGCTTGTAGACAGATGAAACTTCGTCGTGAAGTTAAAAAAAAAAAAAAAACAGGAACAGAGTGGTTTTGGCAAAGGAAATGTGAGAAAGTCTGATGGTGTCTCCCATGAAGATGTTCTGCCGGTGAAACATTAGAAACGGGTAAAATTTGATATGATCTGAGAAACCTGAGTAGTGCATTTGCTCATGAATGTCTAACTCTCAAATTTGAGAACTTTGTCTTGAATGTTCTGCTTCACTGTTAAGTTGTGACAAGAAAATTGCCAATATGAAATAGTCAATTCTATTACTTTTGCAGAATAATGCAAATTTGTTAGAAGAAACGGGTTGTCTGTTGTCAAACAATTGCCACAATCCTTCCAATGAAAATACTGCTGCAACTGCTTTGATAGTGCTGGCAGAATTTGTCGAATATTTCGTGTGTCTGTTCACTTTTGCTGACTTGTCGATACGTAATAATTGTGTGCAGTGAATGTGACTCTTTAGCTGTGGCCAACTCACATTGCACTTGAGTAGGAGGCTGGTAGGTTTATTTTTAACAGCATCACTAAAAGATCAATAATGCGTTAAATACTGAGAATATACAATTACTTAACACAGCTGTTGTGTGGCTGTTGCCGGCCACAGCAGGCAGCTCTGGTGCACCTCTGACATCATTGCGGCAACCGACGTGTTAAATGAAGTATGTTGATTGAACTGTAATAATATTTCTGTACACTAGTTGGCCTTGAATACACATTGATCTTGCCAAAAGCCGTGAAGTGAATCGTCTTAGTGCTGTAGCTTTCAAGGGCACTCTGGAATGCTCTCTTTGCGAGACACTTCTGAGTTTCTCTGTGAGCAATCAGTTGTGGTGGGCAATTTAAATGAGGGTTCAGTTGGTCATACCAAAAAGACTCCCTTCTCTGCAGTTGTGGTAACACCATCCTCACTAGGTGTAAAATCAAGCATATCCACTGCATTATAAACGGAATACCTAAATCTCCTCCTCTAACAAGGCATGCTCTCTGTGTGGTCTCCATTGCATTTGCGCACACAGCTGCACGAGGACTGACACCATCTTACTGGAAACACCACACATACCAAGTGCTTACTGCCGACACAACTTCTGCTCCGAGCTCCTTATTGGCACTGATTGCGACGCCGGAAGTTAAAGTTCTGCAGCGCTTGTAGAACTAGAGCCCAGCCCCCTACTGAGCTGTCGTTCAAATAGCCCACCACAAATGATTGCTCATAGAGAAACCCAGAGTTCCACTGAGAGCTACAACACCAAGACAACTTGCTTGTCAGCTTTTGTCTAGATCAAAATGTAACTTTCTTATTGTTTTTTGATAATATATAAAGAAATAAGGTAAGAAAAATCTTTAAGGTTCATTGAACCTAATTTTAATTTCAGAATAAGAACTACTGAAGTTCAAAATACGTAATTCTGTCACCCAGGCTTGGACTGACGTGGGGTTTTATTAGAACAAAAGAGAAAAGTTCAAAAAATGTCTGACAGATGGCACTTCATCTGATCAGAAAAGCAATAATTAGCATAATAAATTAAGAAAAAGCAATGATGTTCTTTACAGGAAATGTTCAATATGTTCACCATCATTCCTCAACAATAGCTGTAGTCGAGGAATAATGTCGTGAACAGCACTGTAAAGCATGTCCGAAGTTATGGTGAGGCATTGGCATCAGATATTGTCTTTCAGCGTCCCTAGAGATGTCTGTTGATCACGGTACACTTGTGACTTAAGTTGCCAATAAACTCACGAACTAAGGTCTGGAGACCTGGGAGGCCAAGCATGACGAAAGTGGCGGCTAAGCACACGATCACCACCAAATGACGTGTACAAGAGATCCTTCACGCGTCTATCAATATGAGGTGGAGCACCATCCTGCATAAAAAAGCATACATTCCAGCAGGTGTTTATCAGCAAGGTTGGGGATCGTGCGATTCTGTAACCTATCGGTGTACCTCTTACCCGTCACGGTAGCAGTTACAAAACCAGAATCATGCAGTTCCTTGAAGAAAAAAGGCCCGATAACGGTAGATGATGTAAATCCAACCCATAACGTGACTTTCTCGTGCAATGGAGTTTCCACGATAGTTCTAGGATATTCGGTAGCCCATATTCTGCAGTTGTGGGCATTGACAGACCCTCAGAGCATGAAATGAGCTTCGTCGGTCCACAACACGTTACTCAACCAATCGTCATCTTTTGAAACTCCCACACCGGAAATGCCCTCCGCTTCACTAAATCGCCAGGTAACAGTTCATGATGCCAATGGATTTTGTAAGGATAACATCGGAGGGTACACCCAAAAGCCAACTAAACAGTAGTGTATGGCATGCCGGTGTGACATGAGACTGCACGGGGGCTGACTTACCCGTACATAGACGAACCCCCTACAGTCTGCATTTCTCCCTGAACTGTCTCAGCAGCATTACGCCTTCTGCTCGGTCGGCCACTACGGGTCTATCGTCTGAACAACCCGTGGCTCAAAATGTTTGTAGAGCTTATGGGACTACAGGGTCATCAGTCCCTAAACTTACAAACTTCTTATGAAATAGCTTATACTAAAGACAGCACAAACATCCATGCCCGAGAGAGGGGGGGGGGGGGGGGGAGAGATTTGAACCTCCGATGGCAGCGCCCGTGCAGACCGTGACTGACACGTCGCAGACCTCTTGGCCAACCCGTGGCTTCGAACATCGAAATCATTCTCCCCACAGCTGCATTTGTCAATGGACCTTCACCCGTTCGAATCCCCCATCCTATGGCGATAGGATCGTAACGCTGAACTAGCACATTTACCATTCTGATAATACAACTTCACTAAAAGCGCGTTTTCGGGTAACGTCAACATGCTGCGACTGCTGGTGCATCTGAATATCTGTAGGTTTAATTAAAGTGTTACCCTCATTCAGTAAGTCTTTTTGCAAACTATCTCCATTATTAAAATTTATTTGGTGCGTATGTGTAGTGGGTCGCAATGTATCAGCATTAGAATTTCCCTTAGATCGACTCTCACTAAGGGAATTGCATAATTTCTCGATTTTTCAATGATAATATTGCCATGAGAGACCACGAACACCAACTGCCGGCGTGGCGCAGGGGATAGCGTCACGGACTGCGGAGCAGAAGGTCGCCGGTTCAATCCCGCCCACCGGCCAAAATTTATTTCTTTGTAATTTACAATTCCAGAAGGTTCTACATCTTTCTTATGTTCACTTGTAAATTCTACTTGTTTCTTATGTTAAATATTCTTCTAATTTCTGGTAAATTCTGTCTGTGTATAAATAGCAGAGCACTCTGCCTGAGAGGCAGTCAGTGCTGCGTGTATGTTGAGTTCGTAATAAACATGCTTTCAGTATAAGTGCTGTATTGAGTTGCCTTCAAAGTCAAGCCTACTTCCATTGCAACGTGACATTGTTTGATGGAGGCGCCGGGTACACTGTGCAACAGCTGCATCACCGTGGCTCCGATTAGGCAACGTAAAAGCCGTCGCTTACACGGACTGGAACCGGAATACAAGGGATACACCGAGTATATCCTTCCAAAAGTTCGTATTATCAGAAGAACGATGGAGACGAAACCAGCAATAAGCCAGCTGCACAACAGACACCCATCGGTGTTCTCTGGAGATGCTGGACAGGACCCCAACAAATGGCTAAAAAAGTTCAACCGAGTAGCCAAGTACAACAGGTGGGATCATATGATGTGCTTGGCCAACGTTTATTTCTACCTGGATGGAACAGCCCAGCAATGGTTCGAAAACAACAAAGACAAGTTGAATGACTGGGAGACGTTCCAGGAGGAACTTAAGAAGACGTTTGGAGACCTCCAGCGACAAATCCGCTCGGCGGAAGAACAGCTGAAGAACCGGGCCCAGCGACATGGTGAGCCGACACAGTCTTACATACAGAACGTTTTGGCTCTGTGTAACATAGTCAACCCAAACATGACTGAGGCGGACAAAATCACGAACCTGATGAAGGCAATTGCAGAAGATATGTACCAAGCTCTTCTGATAAAAGACGTCACTACGACAGAAGAGTTCATCAAGTGGTGCCACCGAATTGAAGAGATGCAACAAAGGAGGGTTGGACGCAAGAAGTATGACAGACTCCCAAATGTAGTCCCTATGGCCGTTGTGGAAGACCAGCAGGACTTGGCTTCTCTCATACGACAAATCGTGAGAGAAGAATTACAACAGTGCATGGCAGCCGGGACTATTAGACCAAGCGAGCATCAGATTATGGCCATGGATGTCAGCCCTGTAAGTCATGAGGTAGCCGACGCCGCTGAGGACGAGGTATTTCAGACATTAGCTTCTGTCTGCCCCGTCAATCACACCCAACGTGAAGAATGGCATCGCACTACTATTACTTACGCTGCAGCCGCCAAACGGAGGCCCATGCACCGACCGACGCGACCACAGCCAACTCCCCCGGTAACTATGACGCTCCGCAGAAGAACAGACGTCTGGATGACAGAAGAGGACACACCACTGTGTTTCCACTGTGGACACCCTGGACATGTCGTACGCTACTGCAGAGAGAGGAGGCAAGTATTCAATGATTATTTTGCCACAACACGTCAGCCGTCGGAGCAGTTCTATCCAAAGCAGTCACCTGCTGATGAGTTCAGTCGACCTATGGGAAGAAGCCCATCGCCGTACCCTAGACGAGGTCGCTCCCCGACGCGCCGCAGCCGTTCACCGTCGCCGTACAGAGGTACCAGCCACTCCCCTAGTCGCCGCGCCCAGAAAAACTAAGCGAGGCGACCATCTACGGAGGTGAGGCCGCCGCAGATGAAAATCCTCCATGGACGACAATCACCAAGATGTCGGGAAATCTCATCGATGTCATAATCGACGTCCAACCTGTCCGGGCACTTGTTGATTCAGGAGCCTCTTTTTCTGTATTATCGGATAATTACCGCGGCACACTAAAGAAGACAATGTTCTGTGATACGGGAGCAACTGTGCTGAAGGTCACGAATGGAAAGTATGTCCATCCAGCAGGAACTTGTGTCGTAAGAATAACCATCAACAACAGGACGCAGCCGTTTGAATTTGTCGTGTTAACAGAATGTAGTCACAATGTCATCCTCGGATGGGACTTCCTTCAGGCATCCCAAGCTATCATTGACTGTGGAAGATCTGAGCTGCAAATTGAAGAAGTTGTTCCGCCAGATACACGTAATACAAAATTTTCTGGGAAGTTATTTGTCGTTGACAATGTGACGATACCGCCGTTGACAATGCGAAGAGTTGCAGTCACAAACACAGATGACTGGTTAAACTGTGAAGTTGTTGTTGATAGTAAAAAGTTTATCAGGCTCGAAAAAGAAATTTATATACCAGCAGCTATCATAAGCATTACTGGTGGTCAAGGAGAGATTTGGATCACAAATTGTCATAAGCAGTCACAACTTATCCTCAAGGGAATGTGTATCGGGACAGCTGAAGGAATCCAGGACGGTGAGCTCAACGTCATCAATGAAGACCCATGCCCTGCTATTAGTAGAAACAACACGCTGGAGGAAACAAACGTGGAACTGCCAATAGGGCCTGGACTGACCAAGGAACAACGCCAGCAGGTGTTAGGTATACTACGCCAATTTTCGGGTGCATTCACACCTCAGCAGTGGAAAAGTCAGACGAAACAGCCCACGATAAAGCACTGGATCAATACTGGAGATCATCCGTCAATTAGCCAGCATTCGTATAGAGTGTCGCCAGCTGAAAGACGGATAATTCGAGAGTAAGTGGAGAAGATGTTGCGAGATAACATTATTCAACCTTCGGAGAGTCCTTGGTCGTCTCCGGTAGTTCCCGTAAAGAAGAAGGCGATTCTGTGTCGACTATCGGCTGCTGAACAGAATCACAAAGAAAGATGTCTACCCATTGCCACGTATTGACGACACCTTAGACTGCTTGAAAGGAGCTACATACTTCTCAACTATGGACATGCAGACAAGTTAATGGCAAATCGAGATTGATGAAGCTGACAGGGAGAAGACGGTTTTTATTACACCTGACGGCCTCTATGAATTTAAAGTAATGCCATTTGCATTATGTAATGCTCCAGCCTCATTCGAACGCATGATGGACAACTTGCTTCGACACCTTAAGTGGACGACGTGTCTCTGCTATTTAGATGACACTGTCGTTTTCTCGAAAACATTTGAAGAACATCTAAGTCGCCTGTCAACTGTGTTGAAGTGTGTTCAGGCTGCAGGTTTCCGCCTCAATCCAAAGAAGTGCCTCTTCGTCGCCAAAGAGATAAAAATCCTGGGGCACCTAGTCAACGGAGATGGTGTCCGTCCTGATCCAGATAAAGTAAGGGCAGTCACAGAATTTCCAACTCCTCAGCAAATTCGTGATGTGAGAAGTTTTCTCGGGCTGTGCTCATACTACCGACGTTTCTTAAAAGGATTTTGTAACAAGGCACGTCCATTACAAGAACTTCTGCAGGGAGACGCCAAGTTTTACTGGGATGAGACGAAAGAAAGAGCTTTCCGAGCACTTAAGGAGGCTGTAACTTCCGCACCAGTGCTAGCCTTGTACGACGAGAATGCAGCAACGGAACTTCACACAGACGCCAGTGGTTATGGGATTGGTGCAGTGCTTGTAGAAGTTCAGGAAGGTGCCGAAAAAGTGATAGCCTATGCGTCAAGAGTACTCTCAAAGTCCGAGATAAACTACTCTACAACTGAAAAAGAATTTCTCGCGGTTATCTGGGCTATCAACAAGTTCCGGCCGTATTTATTCGGCAAACCATTCACCGTCGTGACAGACCACCATTCTTTGTGTTGGCTGACTAGCTTGAAAGATCCATCAGGCCGACTAGCAAGATGGGCACTAAGACTCCAAGAGTACGATGTCACAGTGGTATTCAAGAACGGGCGCAAACACAAGGATGCCGACTGCCTTTCGAGGAATCCATTAGTGGAACACAACAGCATTAATGAAATTTCAGCTCTCACGGAATTAGATGACGTTACAGCTGAACAGAGGGAAGATCCAACACTATTAAAAATGATAGAGGCCTTGGAGAAAGGAGAACCGACCAATGGAGAGTTCCAACTTATAAACGGAACGTTGTACAAGAGCAACTACGATCCACTGGGCCCCAAATGGCTACTTGTTGTTCCAGCTCATCTCCAGCCAGCTATTCTCAAATATTTCCATGATGCTCCAATATCCGGTCATCTGGGATTTGTGAAGACCCTAGACAGAATCAGGCGCAGGTATTACTGGAAAGGTCTCTACCGATCTGTTAAGGACTATGTGAGTCACTGTAAAGAGTGCCAGCGACGGAAGCATATGCCGCAATTACCTCCAGGACATCTCGTACCGATTCCGCCGGCAGCAGCTCCATTGCACCGAGTTGGGATCGATCTTTTATGGAGGTTCCCGAAGTCGACAACCGGTAACCGTTGGATAATAGTCTGCACTGACTACCTCACACGCTACGCTGCGACCAAACCTGTGTCGACTGCAGAAGCTCCAGAGATCGCAAAATTCCTTGTAGAAGACATTATTTTGAAGCATGGAGCACCACGTGTCATGATATCTGATCGTGGAAAAGTATTCCAGTCAAAACTAGTATCAGAGGTAATGTCACGGTGCAACATTGTCCACAGAATGACAACTGCATACCATCCTCAGACAAATGGTCTTACGGAACGTTTTAACAAAACGTTAGCCGACATGCTGTCGATGTACGTCGATGTTGAGCAGAAGGATTGGGATATAATTCTTCCAGTCGTGACATTTGCTTACAATACTGCATGACAAGACACCACAGGCTTCACTCCGTTTTTCCTGCTCCATGGCCGTGAAGCTGAGACGACAATGGATACACTGTTCCCGTTCCAACCGGACGTCACATACAAAGTTGAGGATTATGAGCCGTTGTCGAAACGTCAAAAACGAAGAGACATTGTTCACGTCCTGCGCATGAAGCCTTACTACGATCCTGAAGAGCAGGTAGACGACAATGGCTTCTTGTTCAAGGAGTTTAAGGACGGTAATGTTCCAGATGAAGCCACGACAGGAACGTCTGTCGTCGATAATCGCGGAGAAGGGAAGGATTCTCTTGAACTGCCATACAGAGGACCCATGACACGGTCAAGATCCAGGACATTGCAGCTGGCTCCACAGGGATCATAACAGCGGGTCGCTGTTTCTCCAGGAGAGGGAGCAATGCCGCGAGAGACCACAAACACCAACTGTCAGCGTGGCGCAGGTGATAGTGTCACGGACTGCGGATGCCCACCGGCATAAATTTATTTGTTTGTAATTTACAATCCAGAAGGTTCTACATCTTTCTTATGTTCACTTGTAAATTATACTTGTTTCTTATGTTAACTGTTCTTCTAATTTCTGGTAAATTCTGTCTGTGTATAAATAGCAGAGCACTCTGCCTGAGAGGCAGTCAGTGCTGCGTGCATGTTGAGTTCGTAATAAACGTGCTTTCAGTATAAGTGCTGTGTTTAGTTGCCTTCGAAGTCAAGCCTACTTCCATTGCAACGTGACAATATTATACACTAGATTTTTGCCAAACTGCTCCTGAATCGCCACCACTAAACAGTACTTGTTGCTACTAAACAAGAAAGCGTCTTCTCACGGTCTGTTAAAAGTCCTCTATATTTATAGATACGCTCTCTCTCTGCCAGCAATCAGTACCTAGTGGCCCTATGGTATTGCAGGTCGAGATGCACCCCCTGGCAATAATCCTGGCGGCGCCCATGCCGGGGAGTATGGTGGATGGTACAGTGCTTCCCAGTCCCATGGACTGGACAGAACAGCCACAGCTTGCATTCTACACGCCCCCACATTGTTGTGCAATATGATGGGTGGGTTGTGCAGAAAGTGTTACCGCTTCTTTCCCAAAGCTGGTCGCTGTCGTGATGTATGACCTCTGGCACATGTAATCTTGATCCAACTCCGTTGTTCCTGTTTCGAAAACATAGTGACACCGTTACATTAGACCGCTTGCTCACAAGTGACTTGTGTTTTCCTCGATTGTGCGCACGCCAGTGACCTGGCACGGGCGAGTCCATTTGCTCAGAGCTAAGGTAGGTATGTCAATAACGTGAGTTATCAGTGACTATAGTATATTTCATTGCATAGTGTCTCCACAGCATTTTTGGCACTATTTAAGTTCCAACCCTCGTAGTAATAAGCAATTTTAATAACACACTAATTCTGTCTGAAAAACATAGTTAAAGAACAAGAATTGTTTCAAATACCGGCTACAGGCACTTCATACAACTAACATTAGAATGCGGAATGAAGCAAAAATGACAAATTTTAACACAAGAACAGGTAATCATAATGTTACATATTGCTCTCAAACCATGAAAAGTGAGTACATCATGGGGACATTGAATAATAATAACATCAGCTCAGTAAGAGTTCGGTTCCCAGTGATCCACTCAAAAAAAAATCAAATGTTCAAATGTTTCTTAAGCTTAAGGGACTTAAGTGCGGGGTCGTCAGTCCCTAAACTTACAAACTACTTATGTACTACCTTACACTGATGACGCCACAAACATCCATGCCTGATGGGGGATTCAAACCCCCGACCTTAGCGGCCGTGCAGACTGTGACTAGCGCGCCGCATACCGCTCGGCCACTGCGGCCGGCGTGATACACTAAGTGGCGTCCAAACACTACCGCTGGACTGTGTGCACCCAATTTGTTAGAGATAGAAACCGTCACTATTTTAGGAGCTTTCTTTACCCAGGGAATTACTGGCAGTTACTACACACCAAACTACCTGTTCGCCCATGATGACCATCCTTTTCCCAACAATACCAGGAAGGCTGAACATTTTGCCTCGCACCTTTACAAAGTATTCTCTGCTCCTGACACTCCCTAGTTCGATTAATCTCTGTCTCCCGATTTCCACGAGTGCATTGAAACATCTGCACCCTTGTTGTTGGTTTTCGGAAGGGCTAAATCTAGGTCTTAACATTATAAAGTAATCTGGTACCTTCCAGAGTCTTGTGGTCGCTTCCACATATACAATCATCTTACATGATGATGATTAAACCAAATGTCTGTGATGATTAAATTGTGCTCTGCACCAAATTCTTCCTCCATTTCTACTATAGAGTTCTAGTCCCCATCAAAATCAAATTATCCTCTCCCTGAAGAATATCTTTTATCTCATCATCTGCTGAGCTAGTTCACATTGAAATTTGTATTACTGTGGTCGGTATTGGCTTCTTTTCTATCTTTGCTACAATAATGTGTTCACTATGCTATTGATAGTAATGTATCCGCATTCCTATCTTCTTATTCATTATCAGAGCCACTTCTGCCTTCCCCAGCACTGATTTTCAATTTATAGCTCTGTTTTCACCTGACAAGAAATCTTGTTCACTCTGCCACCGAACGTCACTAACCCCCCCCCCCCCATATCTAACATCAACGTATTGTAGTGGTACGTAATTTTTAATCGTCTACACATTTCCTATTTAAGCTCAGTTTTGCAGAATAATTTTCATTAATAATGTGTTTATTATGTGTGTGCTGATTTTTAAAAATATTTAGAACAATATCTTTGTGAAATATGTTTGATTTTATCTCTTGCATGTTCAACATCGAATACACAGCAGCACACTGTGGAAGTTTCACCGCCGACAACAGAGATATGTACCTGGTCACAGCCTGATGTTTGCCAATGTTAAAAAAAGAGAATTCAGTTTGGAATCTGTATTCATGAAATGTCAGTGAGCTTACATGAACGTTTTGATTAACTCTATGTAATTGGGAACGAAAAATATATTATTTTGTCGAAAGCTTATTTCAAGATTAATTTGAATTTATAATGTTTTATCAAGTGACTTATATATTTCAATGCAACCATTTATTAATGAAGAGTGATAGAATTTTTTTTTTGAGGGGGGGGGGGGATTTTAATGAAGAGTTGGACTGTGAATTGTTTGCTACAACTTTGAAATTATTTTTTGTGCAAGTGAGTTGCTCAAGCTATATAATCTTCGTAACTAATTTTTGACAAGATAACGAAATAACTTCTGGAAGACATGTTTATTTTTTATGGAATCAGGAAAGAATTTTTAATATGAATTAGTATTCCTGAAAGAACCTGCAAAGTCTTTAGTACGAAATTCCTATAATCAAGAATAATTATATATTTCATTATTTTTTTGTGATGGTATCAGTTCATGGCGAAGAGGTCTCGTGTTAGTAGACAAATATAGTTCTGGTTCTACTACATATGGCTAATACATGACAGGACGCGCCATCAGCGAGCTAAATACAATGGGAATAGAAGAAGATTTATACACAAGTCACCGTCAACCTTTAACTACGACAATGTGGGGCATCTGAGGGAGTGCAGCCTAGGTGGACGGACTTGCAATTTCAACGAGACAACAGCTATCGGGTGGCAGGAGCTTGCTGTTCCCCAAGCATTTTGTTTCTTCAATAAATAGGCTCCATGTATCGCTGGGGTCGCTGCTTCGAGAGCGAGTTGACGGAGTTGCTGCCGGGCGAGAAAGCTGCCAGCGGCAGAGGTGACTCCGAGTCTACATCTCCACGTCACGAGGACATCAGACGCGGTGACACCACATCACGGCCGTCATCACCAACGCTGATCTTCGGTGGCAACAGTAGCAGCCGATTGCGCATATTAAAAAAAGAAAAAGAAAAAAAAAAAAAAAAAAAAAAAACAACGAGACTACTAACTAATTAAAATATACAGGGTGAGTCACCTAACATTACCACTGGATATATTTCGTAAACCACATCCAGTACTGACGAACGATTCCACAGACCAAATGTGAGGAGAGGGGCTAGTGTAATTGGTTAATACAAACCATAAAAAAATGCACAAACCTACTTTTTTTTTTAATGGAACCCCATAAGTTTTGTTAGCACATCTGAACATAAAAATAAATATGTAATCAGTGCCGTTTGTTGCATTGTAAAATGTTAATTACATCCGGAGATATTGTAACCTAAAGTTGACGCTTGAGTACCACTCTTCTGCTGTTCGATCGTGTGTATCGGAGAGCACCGAATTACGTAGGCATCCAAAGGGAATGGTGATGTACCTTAGGTACAGAAGAGACTAGAACAGCACATTACGTCCACATGCTAACACCTTTATTGGTCTTTTTCACTGAGCCCATGTACATTACCATGAGGGGTGACGTACACACGTGGTTTCCTTTTTCAATTACGGAGTGGAATAGAGTGTGTCCTGACATGTCAGGCCAATAGATGTTCAAAGTTGTGGCCATCATTTGCTGCACACAATTGCAATCTATGGCATAATGAGTGTTGTACACGCTGCAGTACATCTGGTGTAATGTCGCCGCAGGCTGCCACAATACGTTGTTTCATATCCTCTGGGGTTGTAGGCACATCGCGGTACACATTTTCCTTTAACGTACCCCACAGAAAGAAGTCCAGAGGTGTAAGATCAGGAGAATGGGGTGGCCAATTTATGCGTCCTCCACGTCCTATGAAACGCCCGTCGAACATCCTGTCAAGGGTCAGCATAGTGTTAATTGCGGAATGTGCAGGTGCACCATCATGCTGATACCACATACGTCAATGCGTTTTTAGTGGGACATTTTTGAGCAAAGATGGCAGATCATTCTGTAGAAATGCGACGTATGTTGCAGCTGTTTGGGCCCCTGCAAGGAAGTGAGGACCAATGAGGTAGTCGCCAATGATTCCGCACCATACATTTACAGTCCACGGTCACTGCTGCTCTACCTGTCGGAGCCAGCGAGGATTGTCCATGGACCAGTAATACATGTTCCGTAGATTCACTGCCCCGTGGTTTGTGAAACCCGCTTTTTCGGTAGGTAGAACTGCAACGCATTCTCTGTTAATGCCCATTGACAGAATTGCACTCAATGATTAAAGTCATCACCATGTAATTGCTGATGTAGCGACACATGAAATGGGTGAAAGTGGTGATGATGCAGTATGCGCATGACACTACTTTGACTCAGTCCACCAGCTCTCGCAATGTCCCATGTACTCCTTTGTAGGTTCACGGCAACAGCAGCTAACACACCAACTGCACCCGCTTCTCCTGTGACGGGCCTGTTATGCACCCGTTTGCATGCTACGACCATACCTGTTGTGTACAGTTGGCGGTAGACGTTTTGAAATGTGCGGCACATTGGATGCTCTCTGTCAGGGTACCGTTCTGCATACACCCTGCAGGCTTCAGCTGCATTTTGTTGACACTCGCCATAGATGAGTATCATGTCCGCCTTTTCAGAGTTCGAATACACCATTGTCACAGTTCCTACAACACTACACTATCACAGTTGTCTGGTAACACAGTGTACTACAGTTAGTCTGCGTGCAAAGACGAATGCAGAATAACAATAGCAGCAAGCGCTACATGCGGACACTGCGACAGCTAGACCAAACCACAACAGTACACTACAGCCACACTCGTAAACACGGTCGTCATCGTAAACATGTCCCTGCAGATGCTGCTCGCCGACCGTGGCCCGTGTTTGTTACAACACGCAACTGAACGTTGGAGGTTTCAAGCGTCAACTTTAGGTTACAATATCTCCGGATGTAATTAACATTTTACAATGCAACAAACAGATGTGCTAACAAAACTAACGATGTTCCATTTACAAAAACGTAGGTTTGTGTTAAAAAAACATACTTCTGTGCATTTTTTTTGGTTTGTATTAACCAATTACACTAGCCCCTCTCCTCACGTTCGGTTTGTGGAATTGGTTCGTCAGAATTGGATGTGGTTTACGAAATATATCCAGCAGTAATGTTGGATGACTCACCCTGTATAAGTCTGGTAAGTCTATTTCAAACTGGTAAGAAGTGATAATTGCACAGTGAACTACAGTGTATATTATAACTGTGTGTGATTAAACTGATAATTGATTAGTTTAAACAATATCTTCAGTCAAGGTATTAGATGAAGATGTGCCTTTGCAGACTAGATTACTACAGGACTTATTACTACAGTTTAATTCGTTTAAATTCGAAATTTCTGAAAGCAATAATAAGTTAAATTCTAACATGTCAGAACTAAAGGGTCGAGTTACTGAAATTAATCATAATTTTGAATCATTTGAAAAAGAAATCCAAAGTGAGTTGGTTAGTCAACTCTAAGCCATAGGCTAGAGGAGCACATTCAGGAATCTAGGGATGGAAAACCACAAATGAAAAAGGATATTACCGAGCTCACTAAAAGATTAGACAATATTAATGTAATAATTAATCATGAAATACAGGACATTAACGTTAAAATAAGAAGAAACATCAGCTCAAACTGAATCAGTACGTAAGGAAAGCTTAGAACACGTACAGGAAATATCTATTAAAGGCCAATTCACACTGTCCGTCACGTCACGTCACATCACTGCCCCTCAGAACATTGCGCAATATATTCCTAATGGCGGCATTCACACTGTCCGTCAGTGGACTGTCACGACATGTCAAGCTTTCTCGAGAAGAATGTTTTGACGGAACGGCCATCTGCTAAACATCGGAAGTTAACCTATTTTCGTCATGCGAATTACATGTTGCAGCCGATGATTGCACTGTTTATGTGCAAATGTGTCTTATTCCTCAGTGTCGTCTCAGCTTCAAGGCCATGGAGCAGGAAAAACGGAGTGAAGCTTGTGGTGTCCAGTCTTGCGGTATTGTAAGCAAATGTCACGACTGGCAGAATTGTATCCCAATCCTTCTGCTCAACATCGACGTACATCGACAGCATGTCGGCTAACGTTTTGTTAAAACGTTCCGTAAGACCATTTGTCTGAGGATGGTATGCATTTGGATGGATGGATGGATGCTTTAGGGTTTAACGTCTCGTCGACAGCTTGGCCATTAGAGACGGAGCTAACGCTCGGAGTTTTTGGGTTAGGATGAGGAAGGAAATCGGCCGTGCCCTTTGAAAGGAACCATCCCGGCATATGCCTGGAGTGATTTAGGGAAATCACGGAAAACCTAAATCTGGATGGCCGGAGGTGGATTTGAACCACCATCCTCCCGAATGCGAGTCCAGTGCGTTACCACTGCGCCACCTCGCTCGGTGGTATGCAGTTGTCATTCTGTGGACAATGTTGCACCGTGACATTACCTCTGATACTAGTTTTGACTGGAATACTTTTCCACGATCAGATATCATGACACGTGGTGCTCCATGCTTCAAAATAATGTCTTCTACAAGGAATTTTGCGATCTCTGGCGCTTCTGCAGTCGGCACAGGTTTGGTCGCAGCGTAGCGTGTGAGGTAGTCAGTGCAGACTATTATCCAACGGTTACCGGTTGTCGACTTCGGGAACCTCCATAAAAGATCGATCCCAACTCGGTGCAATGGAGCTGCTGCCGGCGGAATCGGTACGAGATGTCCTGGAGGTAATTGCGGCACATGCTTCCGTCGCTGGCACTCTTTACAGTGACTCACATAGTGCTTGACAGATCGGTAGAGACCTTTCCAGTAATGCCTGCGTCTGATTCTGTCTAGGGTCTTCACAAATCCCAGATGACCGGATATTGGAGCATCATGGAAATATTTGAGAATAGCTTGCTGGAGATGAGCTGGAACAACAAGTAGCTATTTGGGTCCCAGTGGATTGTAATTGCTATTGTACAATGTTCCGTTTATAAGTTGGAACTCTCCATTGATCGGTTCTCCTTTCTCCAAGGCCTCTATCATTTTTAATAGTGTTGGATCTTCCCTCTGTTCAGCTGTAACGTCATCTAATTCCGTGAGAGCTGAAATTTCATTAATGCTGTTGTGTTCCACTAATGGATTCCTCGAAAGGCAGTCGGCATCCTTGTGTTTGCGCCCGTTCTTGAATACCACTGTGACATCGTACTCTTGGAGTCTTAGTGCCCATCTTGCTAGTCGGCCTGATGGATCTTTCAAGCTAGTCAGCCAACACAAAGAATGGTGGTCTGTCACGACGGTGAATGGTTTGCCGAATAAATACGGCCGGAACTTGTTGATAGCCCAGATAACCGCGAGAAATTCTTTTTCAGTTGTAGAGTAGTTTATCTCGGACTTTGAGAGTACTCTTGACGCATAGGCTATCACTTTTTCGGCACCTTCCTGAACTTCTACAAGCACTGCACCAATCCCATAACCACTGGCGTCTGTGTGAAGTTCCGTTGCTGCATTCTCGTCGTACAAGGCTAGCACTGGTGCGGAAGTTACAGCCTCCTTAAGTGCTCGGAAAGCTCTTTCTTTCGTCTCATCCCAGTAAAACTTGGCGTCTCCCTGCAGAAGTTCTTGTAATGGACGTGCCTTGTTACAAAATCCTTTTAAGAAACGTCGGTAGTATGAGCACAGCCCGAGAAAACTTCTCACATCACGAATTTGCTGAGGAGTTGGAAATTCTGTGACTGCCCTTACTTTATCTGGATCAGGACGGACACCATCTCCGTTGACTAGGTGCCCCAGGATTTTTATCTCTTTGGCGACGAAGAGGCACTTCTTTGGATTGAGGCGGAAACCTGCAGCCTGAACACACTTCAACACAGTTGACAGGCGACTTAGATGTTCTTCAAATGTTTTCGAGAAAACGACAATGTCATCTAAATAGCAGAGACACGTCGTCCACTTAAGGTGTCGAAGCAAGTTGTCCATCATGCGTTCGAATGAGGCTGGAGCATTACATAATCCAAATGGCATTACTTTAAATTCATAGAGACCGTCGGGTGTAATAAAAGCCGTCTTTTCCCTGTCAGCTTTGTCATCCTCGATTTGCCAGTAAGCTGTCTGCAAGTCCATAGTTGAGAAGTATGTAGCTCCTTTCAAGCAGTCTAAGGCGTCATCAATATGCGGCAATGGGTAGACATCTTTCTTTGTGATACTGTTCAGCCGCCGATAGTCGACACAGAATCGCCACGTGCCATCCTTTTTCTTTACGAGGACCATTGGAGACGACCAAGGACTCTCCAAAGGTTGAATAATGTCATCTCGCAACATATTCTCCACTTCCTACCGAATTATCCGTCTTTCAGCTGGCGACACTCTATACGAACGCTGGCTAATTGGCGGATGGACCCCAGTATGGATCCGGTGCTTGATCGTGGGCCGTTTCGTCTGAATTTTCCCCTGCTGAGGTGTGAATGCACCCGAAAATTGGCGTAGTATACCTAACACCAGCTGGCGTTGTTCCTTGGTCAATCCAGGTCCTATTGGCAGTTCCACGTTTGTTTCCTCCAGCGTGTTGCCTGGATTCCTTCAGCTGTCCCGATACACATTCCCTTGGGGATAAGTTGTGACTGCTCGTGACAATTTGTGATCCAAATCTCTCCTTGACCACCGGTAATGCTTATGATAGCTGCTGGTATATAAATTTCTTTTTTGAGCCTGATATACTTTTTACTATCAACTAGAACTTCACAGTTTAACCAGTCATCTGTGTTTGTGACTGCAACTCTTCTCATTGTCAACGGCGGTGTCGTCACATTGTCAACGACGAATAACTTCCCAGAAAGTTCTGTATTACGTGTATCTGGCGGAACAACTTCTTCAATTTGCAGCTCAGATCTTCCACAGTCAATGATAGCTTGGGATGCCTGAAGGAAGTCCCATCCGAGGATGGGACTACATTCTGTTAACACGACAAATTCAAACGGCTGCGTCCTGTTGTTGATGGTTATTCTTGCGACACAAGTTCCTGCTGGATGGACGTACATTCCATTCGCGACCTTCAGCACAGTTGCTCTCGTATCACAGAACATTGTCTTCTTTAGTGGGCGGCGGTAATTATCCGATAATACAGAAAAAGAGGCTCCTGAATCAACAAGTGCCCGGACAGGTTGGTCGTCGATTATGACGTCGATGAGATTTCCCGACATCTTGGCGACTGTCGTCCATGGAGGATTTTCATCTGCAGCGGCCTCACCTCCGTAGATGGTCGCCTCGCTTAGTTTTCCTGGGCGCGGCGGCTAGGGGAGCGGCTGGTACCTCTGTACGGCGACGGTGAACGGCTGCGGCGCGTCGGGGAGCGACCTCGTCTAGGGTACGGCGATGGGCTTCTTCCCATAGGTCGACTGAACTCATCAGCAGATGACTGCCTTGGATAGAACTGCTCCGACGGCTGACGTCTTGCAGCAAAATAATCATCGAATACTCGCCTCCTCTCTCTGCAGTAACGTACGACATGTCCAGGGCGTCCACAATGGAAACACAGTGGTGTGTTGTCTTCTGTCCTCCAGACGTCTGTTCTTCTGCGGGGCGTCATAGTTACCGGGAAAGTTGGCTGTGGTCGCGTCGGTCGGTTCATGGGCTGCCGTTTGGCGGCTGCAGCGTAAGTCATAGCAGTGCGATGCCATTCTTCACGTCGGGTGTGATTGACGGGGCAGACAGGAGCTAATGTCTGAAATACCTCGTCCTCAGCGGCGTCGGCTACCTCGTGACTTACAGGGCTGACATCCATGGCCATAATCTGATGCCCGGTTGGTCTAATAGTCCCGGCTGCCATGCACTGTTGTAATTCTTCTCTCACGATTTGTCGTATGAGAGAAGCCAAGTCCTGCTGGTCTTCCACAACGGCCATAGGGACTACATTTGGGAGTCTGTCATACTTCTTGCGTCCAACACTCCTTTGTTGCATCTCTTCAATTCGCTGGCACCACTTGATGAACTCTTCTGTCGTAGCGACGTGTTTTATCAGAAGAGCTTGGTACATATCTTCTGCAATTCCCTTCATCAGGTGCGTGATTTTGTCCGCCTCAGTCATGTTCGGATTGACTATGTTACACACAGCCAAAACACTCTGTATGTACGATTGTGTCGGCTCACCATGTCGGTGGGCCCGGTTCTTCAGTTGTTCTTCCGCCAAGCGGATTTGTCGCTGGCGATCTCCAAACGTCTTCTTAAGTTCCTCCTGGAATGTCTCCCAGTCATTCAACTTGTCTTCGTTGTTTTCGAACCATTGCTGGGCTGTTCCATCCAGGCAGAAATAAACGTTGGCCAAGCACATCGTATGATCCCACCTGTTGTACTTGGCGACTCGGTCGAACCCTTTTAGCCATTTGTTGGGGTCCTGTCCAGCATCTCCAGAGAACACCGACGGGTGTCTGATGTGCAGCTGGCTTATTACTGGTTTCGTCTCCATCGTTCTTCTGATAATACGGACTTTTGGAAGGATGTACTCGGTGTATCCCTTGTATTCCGGTTCCAGTCCGTGTAAGCGACGGCTTTTACGTTGCCTAATCGGAGCCACGGTGATGCAGCTGTTGCACAGTGTACCCGGCGCCTCCACCAAACAATGTCACGTTGCAATGGAAGTAGGCTTGACTTCGAAGGCAACTGAACACAGCACTTATACTCAAAGCACGTTTATTACGAACGCAACATACACGCAGCACTGACTGCCTCTCAGGCAGAGTGCTTTGCTATTTATACACAGACAGAATTTACCAGAAATTAGAAGAACAGTTAACATTAGAAACAAGTAGAATTTACAAGTGAACATATGAAAGATGTAGAACCTTCTGGAATTGTAAATTACAAAGAAATAAATTTTGGCCGGTGGGCGGGATTGAACCGGCGACCTTCTGCTCCGCAGTCCGTGACGCTATCCCCTGCGCCACGCCGGCAGTTGGTGTTCGTGGGCTCTCGCGGCAATATTTCGGATCTTTGTGATAAGATAGTTGTTACTTGTAATATTTAAAAAGCTTACACAAACCTGGACAATGTTTACATAAAAAAAATTTAAAAGCAGGTTGATGACAAATATACAGTACAGCTTGTGGCTACAAATTAAAATGATGTAGTAGTCTTTTTATATATTCTTAAAACAGCAAACAAATTAAACTAATCTGAATGATATCATGAGAGAGAAATGCATTACATTTTCTTCTCGAGTATATAACATTATAACTATTTATTAATATTGTACAATCTTTGAAAATACTTCAATGCATCAAACTCTAAAAGTAAAACCACAGCGTATCAGCTCTACACAACTGCAACTGCAACAATTCCAAAGTATTTTATGACGCTCTTAATGTCTGCCGAGTATCCTGCCAAACTTGAACTCATGTACAACCAACTACAACAAGTAAATACGAACATTAAGGCAGTAGACTAACACACGAACAGATATAATTCAATCTAACCATGTTACTGCCTCGACGGAGTTTAGAAACATTTTTGAAAAGACTATAAAACTGTAAGGAACCACGGGTTGAATTTAAACGTCATCGACTGCTGTCAAAACAAACCTACAGATCAAATTTACCATCCTGAAAGTGTGGAAGACTTCTTCAGAATATGTATCTTCATCCCATACTTAGACTATCACCTCTTCCTTGAGAGACAGATTTTTATCTACCTACGTTAAAGCATTTTCGATTAAGCAGCTGAATCTCGAAAATTAAAGAAAATTAGACTTTTGTTGCTAAAGCTGCGACACAGTACGAACTGTATAAGTCAAACGATGCGAGCCGGCCGCGGTGGCCGAGCAGTCTGCGGCGCCAGTCACGTTCTGCACGGCCACTACCTTCGCTGCTGGTAGAAGTGTTGCCGGCCCGGTCTGGTTCTGCCAGGCCCACTGCCGCCTCCCTGTCGACCCGACCGGCCCCTCGCCGCCTCTGCAGTCCATCGGCCGGCCGGCTCCTGCTGCCTGCCGCCCCTGCTCGGTCCGACTGCTCCCGACCCCCGTCGCTGCAGCTGCCGCCTCCTGCGATCGGACCCGCCGTCTGTTCCAGCCAGCGCCATACCATTGCGGCCACTGCCGTACACCGCTGCTACCGACGCTTTCGGCAGGACCGTCGCCCTCAGCGCGCCCGCTCGTGCCACTAGTGGACGCCGTTTCCCCGTGTGTTATTTTATGTGTGTGTAGTCCCTCTGTCCAGCTATGTCCCTTCCGTCTACCTCTGTTTCCTCGACCACCATCTTCACTGCCACCTCCACAGCCCCCACCACCCTCGCCTTTAGCGTCACCTCCCCCTCCTCCCCACTACCGTCCCCTCCTTCCTTACCCTCACCACCCTAGCACCTGCTGCTCCTGTCCCTACTCAGGACCCTATTGCTGTTACCCCTGTCACCTCTGTCCTAGAAACTTTTCCGCCTCCCAGCATGCGGCCGCAACAGTCGGCGCCCGGCGAGCCACCGTCGACTCCTCGCTCTCCTCCCGTCCGGAAGATGTTGTGGCTGCAGGGCCACTGTGTCATCTCCCCGTCGACCCCATTCCCAATACCACCTCCCAGCCCCAGAAAGTGAAAAACTCTAAACGTGCTGCTTCCGATTCCGCCTACTCCACTTCTATAAACAAAGCCCCCGACCCCCTCGCCACTGGCCCACCTGTCCACATGGAAGCTGCTCCTCTCCCCCCAGCTCAGTCTCTACTCACACAGCCCCTTTCCCCACCTCCTCCTTCCACTCTCCACTTCTTCGTCCTCTCCAACCCCAATCCCAAATTTTTTGACTCCCGCACCCTCACTCTACTATTCCCTCTGCACCCATCTCCCAAACCGTCCCCCAGAGGGATTCTGTCATCCTGAAATCCACAGACCCCGACCTCCGCCACCTCCTCCTCTACAAGATCCCCATATTCAGTTTGGTCCCTCTGCCTCTCTTGCCCCTTTTTCTCCATCCACCTCCCGCCGCCAAATCCCCCCACCTACCGCCCCCCCCCCCCCATCCTCACTGCAGTGATCACCAAATTAAGCCCGGGGATCACAGAGGCTGAGATACTGGAGGAATTGCGGAGTGATCCCTGCCTCTACATCCGCTCCGCCCGGCGGATTAACAATGCGATGGGCCCTAACTACCTTATGCACATCTTCACAGACGACGCGCCCCCCATCGACCACCTCCTCCGCAACGGGGCCCTCATCTACAACTGCCTGCACCCCGTTGAACCCTCCTGCACTCCTCCGCAATCTTACCATTGTTCCCGCTGTCGTACATACGATGACGATGTTTCCAAAAACTGCCGCCTCCCACCTGTCTGTCCCCATTCCCAAGGCCCCCATTTCCAGACCTCTGATTCCAAACTCGCCGCCCCCTCCTGCAAAACTGCGGCGAGGCTCACCCCACCTACTCCTTCAAGTGTAAGTCCCGTCCCCCTCCTGTCAAAGCTGAACAGACCGTCCCCATCCACCTCACCGATCCTGCTATCCCTGTCAACAACTCCCTCTGCCCACCCCCCATTGCAGAGGACATCATCTGGTTCCTCACCATTTTCCTTCAGAATATACACCCTTTTCAACGACCCCACACCCTTCACCAAGTCTCCCTCGCCGCTTGTTCCCTTTTAAACCTTGATTTTAAAGCCAAAACATCCCAAAACCACATTCACTTCTTTTCCTGCACCGACATCCGCCAGACCCTCGTTTAGTCCCTCTCCTTTCCCTTCATTCCCCTTGATCCATTATCCTTATCATGGCGCAGCAACAAGTTACCCTTCTTTACACCAACATTCACTCCCTTCCCACCAACAAACTCATTCTCATGAACACCCTCTCCCATCACCGCGTGGATGCCTTTCTCCTGAACGAAACCTTTCTCCTCCCCCACCACCATGTTACCACCAACTCGTACCTCCTGCACCGTCATGACTGCCCCCACCCCCCTGCTCGAGGTGGAAGGCTTTTGGCCACCTTCGCCACCACCCAGTTCGGCTGCACCCCCTCCTTAATATCCAATATGAACACATTATCCATACCTTATGCCTTCCTTCCCTTACAATCACCTGTGCCACCATATATGTCCGCTCCCACACCCCTCTCCCCTATGACTTCCTGACCCATATTGACTCCTCCTATTCGACCTACGTGATCGCTGTCGACCTCAATATCCATTCCCACACTCCTGTCAAACACTTCCGGTGGCATCAGTTCCTTCCCACCATCAGTGGCAACGTCATCCCCCTCCCCCACCGTACTCACCCTTGCAGCAACACCACCCCCAACGTCATCATAGTTTCTCCTAACCTCCTGGGGCGTGTCACCGCTGAAGTCCTTGACCCTATTGGCAGTGACCACTATCCAGTTCTCCTCACCTTTACCACAAATTTCCATCACCTCAACAATCCTTGCCTGTCCCCGCATCGTCCATGATTATTTCCGAGCAGACTGGGATGTCTTCTGCCTTTTCCTCACCCATCAGGTTGAAAGCCACCCCCTTCCCCTCCACTCCCCTGCCAACATAGACCATGCAGATTCCTTCCTCCAACAGACCTTGTCTGACGCTGTCCACTCCTACATACTCACCAAAGCCATACACCCTCACTGCCCCACCCTCCCCCACAGGCAGTCCTGCTCCTCTGGGAATTCCGCTACCTCTACCACTCCTTTCTCCGTACCCGTGACCGGGATACACTTCTGCACTACCGGCAACTACAGCAATACATGTGCAGTTTATTGCCAAAAAACGCCGAGACTGGTGACAGACAGTTACACGGCATTATGCCCACATCCCCATAGACACCTCCTGGTATTGGAAAACCTTCCACCGCCTTACTGGCTCCCAACTCACACCCTCCTATTTCCTCCTACACCATGACCAACCCCTACCCTATGATGCCAGTAAGGCTCACCATTTTGCCTCCTTCCTTTCCGACATCTTCACCATCTCAGACAATCCCCACTTCGATTATTCTCTTTTCCCGGATGTCATGAGAAAACGGACGTCTCGCTCCCACACCTAGCTCTCGGCTTCCAATACCTGGGACACATTCCCCCCTCAGACACAAACACATCCATCACAGCACATGATCTTCAACTGGTACTTCGCATGAAATGCAATACTGCTCCCGGCCACGACCGCGTCACCTATTGCCACCTCCATGAATGCCCCCTTCCTTTCCTACCCACCTAACAACCCCCTACACCACCATCCTTTACCCTGGTTACTACCTCCACCTGTGGAAAATTTCCCATGTCCTCATGTTCCTTAAACCTAACAAACCGCCCTCCGATGAATCCTATATCTACATCTACATGGGGTACTCTGCAAATCACATTTAAGTGACTAGCAGAGGGTTCATCGAACCACAGCTATACTATTTATCTCCCATTCCATTCTCGAATAGCGCGTGGGAAGAAAGAACACCTGAATCTCTCCGTTCGAGCTCTGATTTCCCGCCGGCCGCGGTGGCCGAGGGGACTGAGGCGCGTCGGCCGCGGTGGCCGAGGGGACTAAGGCGCACCAGTCACGGTCTGCACGGCCACTACGGTCGGGGGTTCGAATCCCCCCTCGGGCATGGATATTTGTGCCGTCCTAGTTCGTAAGTTGTTCATAAGTAGTTTGTAAGTTTAGGGTCTGATGACCCCGTAGTTAAGTCCCATAAGCTTAACAAACATTTGAACATTTTCTGATGTCCCGTATTTTATTCTGATGGTCATTTCTACCTATGTAAGTCGGAGTTAACAACATATTTTCGCATTCGGAGGAGAATGTTGGTGACTGGAGTTTCGTAAATGGCCCACGCCGCAGCGATAAGCGCCATTGTTGTAATGATTCCCATCCCAGATCCTGTATCATTTCCGTAACACTGTCTCCCCTGTATCGTGACAATACGAAACGAGCTGCCCTTTTCTGGACTCTTTCGATGTCCTATGTCAAACCCACCTGATAAGTATCCCACACTGGGCAGCAATACTCCAAAAACGGATGGACAAGCGTAGTGTATGCAGTTTCTTTTGTAGTTCTGTTGCATCTTTTAAGGGTGCTGCCAATAAAACGCAGTCTCTGGTTTGTCTTTCCCACGACATTATCTACGTGTTGTTTCCAGTTTAGGTCTGAAGTAATAGTAATACCTAGGTATTTTGTGGAGTTTACAGCCTTCACTTTTGACTGATTTATCTTGTAAACAAAGTTTAACGGATTTCTTTTCATACTCATGTGGACGACTTCACACTTCATTAATTAGGGTCAATTGCCAATTTTTACACCATACTGATATCTTTTTCAAATCGTTCAGCAGTTGGTTTTTATCTTCAGATGATTTTACTAGACGGTAAATGATGGCGTCATCTGCAAACAACCTAAGGGAGCTACTTAGATTTTCCCCTAAATCGTTTATGTAAATAAGGAACAGCAGAGGACCAATAACACAACCCTGTCGAACGCCCGATATCACCTATGTTTTAGTCGATGCCTTATCATTGATTACTACGAACTGTGTCCTCTCTGACAGGAAATCCCCTATCCAATCGCAAATTTGGGGCGATATACCATAACCATGCAATTTGATTAAAAGCCGTTTGTGATGTATGGTGTCAAAAGCCTTCTGGAAATCAAGAAATACGGAATAGATTTGCGAACCCTTGTCGATAGCACCCATCACTTCGAGTGAATAAAGAGTTAGTTGTGTTTCGCATGGACGATATTTTCTAAATCCGTGTTGACCTTGGGTCCTACCATCCAGTTTGCCTCACCCGGTGTTTAGCAAGGTTTTCGAATCCATCCTATCCCGTTGCATCCATCATCACCTCCAACTTCACCACCTTCTTCCTGACACGCAATGTGGCTTTTGTCCTTCCTTTTCCACTGACGACCAACTCCTTCGCCTTACCCAACTCCTCTCCCTCCAGCTCCATTCCCATTGTGCTGCCATTTTGGTCTCCCTCGACATCGAATGGGCCTATGATAGGGTCTGACATCCTGGCCTGCTCTTCAAACTCCAAACCTATACTCTTCCCATCAACCTTGTCCAGGTCATTGCCTCCTTCCTCTCCGACCACCCTACCTATGTTACCGTCCGCAGTACCAATTCCTGTCTTTTCTATCCCTCTGCCGGCGTGCCCCAAGGTTCCGTCCTTTCTCCTCTCCTCTATCTCATATATACTGCAGATATGCCTAAGCCCGCTCTCCCTCCCCCCATACACCTCTTCCAATATGCTGATGACACTGCTTTCCTTGCCTTAGCTCCCACCCTCGCCTATTCCAACCTACTTCTCCAAGAACACCTTGACCTTTTCACCACTTTGTGCAACCAGTGGCTCCTGTCTATAAATCCTACAAAAACCCAGGTGATCATTGTAGGTAGCACCACTCGTTCTTTCCGCCCCCAAGATTTCTACCTTACCCTCCATAACTGATCCATCTGCCTCACTCCCACCCTCAAGTACCTGGGCCTCACCATATATCGCACTCTCTCCTGGATCCCCGAACTACGTACCATCCAAGAAAAAGCCTGCTCCAGCCTCCACTTCTTCAAACTCCTTGTTGGCTGAACCTGGGGCCTGCACTCTTCCACCATCCTCTATACTTACAAATACCTAATCCGCCCCATCATCTGCGTATCTCATCCTGCCCCTCCTTTTCTGTATGGCCCTATGGGCCCTTCCTCTCTCCTGATCCATCTCCCCTGTCCTTTCCCCCTTCGCTCCTCCCCTTCCTCCGTCCCCATCATCATTTCATTATATTAGTTCAACATATGCGTGTAACTTTTCTGTGTTTGTAGGAGTGACTGTAATCAGTTTATTTTAATGAAACTACGAACGGCCACCCCGCAGCCGACGCCTGTGTGTTTTAACTGCGCGCGTGCATCAGTGTTACAATGTTTGTGTCACTCCATTGTCATCGCCATGTATGTTTATACGGTCTTCAATCCGCTCCATTCAACGAGGTCTTACCTTCATTTTTTTCCACCATGTTGTGTGTTTGTTTTGCTCCATTTATGTACCGGATGGATGGATGGTTTGATTTATGTACCCCTTGCCATTTTTATTTCTTCTTGGTTTTTGTAACTCTGTAGGCTGAAGAGCGCCTTAAGCGCTGCCAGCCCGCCCCATCAGGGGAATGAAATATCAATAAAGAAGGAAAACAAAGTTTCCAACCCTCATACAAACAATTCTTACCTTAGTTTGATTCTGTCCTTCAGACGTATGTTGGCCTGTTATTTAATGTTGTAATTCTCGTTTGAAGCAATTCTTTTTCTTTAATTGAATTCTGTCCTTCAGACATATGATGGCTTGTTATTTCATGTTCTAATTATTTGGTGCTGAATATTCCCTTCAAATAAAAGCTTGGTGTGACTTTAAGGTAGCAAATGTTTCAGTTACCATCCTAAGCCATTCAACATTCCTCATTTTTTCCTTTACCAATTTTGCACATTGCAGCTGGGGTAGGTAACAGCGGTAAGGGAATGATAAATATCTTGGAAATACCACGATCTTATGGAAGGGACAGCTGCCACAGATTCACCAATGAAACAAACTGGCCAGAATACACACAAATTAGGAATGATGTGCAAGTACCAGCGCACCGGTAACACACCCACATACTACCCAAATTACGACCATGCACTGGGCAGTCACAGCAATGCGGAAGGAAAACAGCCTTACCTTAAATTACAGACGTGCTCCAGACAGACAATGGAAACAAGAACATCTTTCTCTCTCTCTCTTTTCCCATCCAAAATTATGACCAGGTCCTGGGTAGTAGAGGAAACACAGAAAGATAACAGCACTAACTTAAATTAGAGACGTGTTCCAGGCACGCAATGAAAATGCAAAAGGGTAGAGACCAGAAAAGCTACTGATTATTCTGAGAACATTTTCACAACTTGAAGCTCATCAAACACAATGATTTTAAAGAAAGAGAAACTCAGCCCCATGTTAGTGAAAACATTATACACGGAATGTTGTTCATTTACATTCAGAGGCCTAACAAGTAACATGCAGATCAAGTAGGTGAAAACCAAATATGTGCAATTCAGACACGCACAATGGTCAGTGATGTCAAAGAGCGTGCATTGTAATCAACTTGAAATGTAGCTCCCATCACTATGCTGCCACCACAGCCGCCATCTGCACCAGTGGAAAGCTTAGTCAACTGTCCCGAGACCAGCACTTCTGCAGGCATCGCACTCAGCACACCGTCTCCCAGGCCTCTTATCACTTCCATACCATTGCCCTCTTTCCGCCAAGCAAATATCCAAAAACAAAAGAGATTACCAACAGTACCGCTCACGGCTGGAACAAGAAAAGGAATCGATATACTGCGCTTTACGCACCAGATCCAAGTTAGAAAAGAGAAAAAACACGGGTCCACACAGCTCAGTCCTGCACCTGGGAAAATGTTTCGCACTGCTATTTGCAGTCCACAGCAAACAGACAAAAACCACAGGATTATGCCACACCACGCTGTGATCTATGCCCGCAGTTCGGAAAACGTAGCTTCAGTGGAATGACTTGAGCCCCTGGCATTTCTTGAGTGTCCCTGCAACTGCCGAAGTTTCGTCCTCGTGGCTCACAGATGTGATGAGCGTCACCCTACCAGCAGTGCACACGCGTTTACTTCTGATTGGCTAATGTGAGCATGTCGGGCAACAGTGCCTCGATGCGCACGGAGGCGACCAGAATCGCACATGAAAGGTTTGTTGAATTGCATCACGGGTCTCATTCAGCATCAAGATCGGGCAGAACGCTCACTCACCACACCAAATCAAAAGGGCAGACGCCGCCCGCTCCAGGTCGCCATCTGCTTCAGGTCGCTGCCTCCTCCAGGTCGCCACCGCTGCCATGCTGTGATCACCGTCACTGCTGCCATCATTGCTAGGATCATCACCACCACTAAGGGATGGGAAAAACCGACCGGCTAAAACCGATACCGGTATTTTAGTTCTGAATCATCATTTCTTTAATTTATTAGTTGTCAGATGCAAATGCTTTTTTC
Organism: Locusta migratoria; assembly: GCA_026315105.1. Classification (NCBI taxonomy): domain Eukaryota; kingdom Metazoa; phylum Arthropoda; class Insecta; order Orthoptera; family Acrididae; genus Locusta; species Locusta migratoria. Next base: position 272,867,400 of record CM048755.1, read on the forward strand.
TTGAATTATTATCAATACTCAGATAAAAACACTGGACTGCTGTCTGTAGTAGTACTTAAAAATGATTTTTTAATAATAAAAAAATTACATAAAAGTAATATTTACTCCTAATATTTCCCCTGCTGTATAATATTAGGTCATCCCAGAAACTAGGAAATATGATCAGTGATAATTTAAGAACAATGCCGAATCAGAAATGAGCAACAAGTGCATGGCATATTAATTGGTATAACGCGTGTAACGAGTCGTGGCCCGTGTACAGAAACGCATTCTCTAGTTGTGCGCAGGGCCAGTCCATTCGTTTCTCTCTGAGAGGCGGCTTGCTCAGTTACACATTGCCTGCTGGGCCGGCAGTCAACTGCGCCCCCCCTCCCCTTCCCGACCAGTAGGCAACACACAACTAAGGTGGCCGCCCCTCTGAAACAAAGGGAAGAACTCGCCCAATGCCCAAGTTGAGAAAGTAGGGGCCACGACTTCTTGCATGAGCTATACAAATGTTGTCGAGGCACCTGTGCACCTTGTGCCTCTTGGCGTGGCCTACTAGACGACGTGTATGCACGTTCACTGTGCAGGACTCGCCTCAATCTGGTCATTTGTGAGTTCCTTGCTGTAGGTTGTGTTTTAAATGGCACCATACTTAGTCTGGAGGTACTAACTATTTATCTGCGAAGTCTACGTTGTTGTTTTGAGGGGACTAAACATCTAAGTCATCAGTCCCCTATTCCTAGATAAGAGCGCACTGTCAGAGGGTATACACAGGCATCGCGAATTGAGACGCACGAAAGGGACAGACGGAGAATGAACAGGTCGCTCACAACACAAAAGAAAGACACATAGGTAAGAAACCAAGTCAGGAACTGAGTTAAAAACTGGACAGCTGAATACCATGGCTGGCAGACCACAAATAAATTCAGGATGAGCCAGCCATACTGCACACACTAAAAACCCCAAAGCATTTAACAAAAGAGTGTTTAAAAGACCTAAAATATCAGCTTCGATTAGGACGCTTGTCATAGGGCTTGTGTGAAAAGCCCCCACAGCCAAACGGACACCAAAATCTAGGACTGGGTCCAAGGTCTGCAACGCCGAAGGTGCAGCGGAATCGTACACTATGCACCCATAGTCGAGACAGAACTGAATGAGGGCCTTATAAAGTTGCAGGAGCGTTGGGCGTGACGCTACCCAAACAGTGTGTGTGGCTCAGACATCGTAGGATGTTTAGGTATCACCAGCACTTTTGTTTGAGCTGGTGAAGGTGTGGCACCCAAGTGAGACGGTCGTCGAACAACATGACTAAAAATCGATGCATCTGATCGACACGCAGCAGGTCATGAGCCAAATATAATTCCAGTTCCAGGTGTATCGTCCGACGTTGACAGAAATCCATGACCCGGGTTTTCGAGGCTGAAAACTGAAAACTGTGAGGAAACGCCCACGACTGTGCCTTTCGAATGGCTAGCTGCAACCGCCGTTCAGTGACACCAATGCTGGTGGAGCCAAAATACAAGCAGAAGTCTTTGGCATACAAGGATGTGGAAACCGATGACCCCAAAGCCTCTGCAAGACTAGTAATCGTGACTAAAAACAGAGGGACACTAAGAACAAAACCATGTGGAACACCGTTTTCTTGATAATGGGGTGAGCTGAGACAAGTACCAACACGATCAGGAAAAGAACGCAGCGCGAGAAAGTTCTGTATGAAGACAGCATAGACAGTATATGGTGTCGCTAGGTAGTGTCATATGCCTTCTGGAGGTCAAAGAAGACGGCAACCAGATGTTCACGGCAAGTAAAAGCCGTACAGATGGCCGACTCCAGTGACACGGGATTATCGATGGCAGAGCGGCCCTGATGAAACCCTCCTTGTTGTGGGGCTAAGAGTCCCTGGTCCTCGAGGATCCACATAAGCCTCCGACTCACCATGTGTTCAAGAACCTTGCATGGAACGTTGGTGAGGCTGATCGGGCGGTAACTATCAGCCACTTACGGATCTGCCGCAGGCTTCATCACTGGGATGATGATGCTATTCCGCCATTGGGATGGGAAGACACCCTCTACATCTACTTCTACATACATACTCCACAATTCACCGTAAGGTGCGTGGCGGAGGGTACACTGTACCACTACTAGGCATTTCCTTTCCTATTCCACTCCCAAATTGAACGAGGAAAAAAAATAATGCCTATATGCCTCCGTACGAGCCCTAATTTCTCTTATCTTGTCTATGTGATCTTTACGCGAAATGTAAGTAGGCGGCAGCAAGATCGTACTACACTCAGCTTCAAATTCCGGCCCTCTAAATTTACTTAACTGAAATTCACGAAAAGAACGTCGTCTTTCTTCCAGCGATTGCCGGAGCATTTCCGTGACACTCGCGCATTGGTCGAACCTACCGGTAACAAATCTAGCTGCTTGCCTCTGAACCGCCTCTATGTCTTCCTTCAAACCGATCTGCTGCGGGTCCCAAATACTTGAGCAATACTCAAGACGTGGTCGTACAAGTGTTTTATACGCGGTCTCCTTTACAGGTGAAGTACATCTTCCCAAAATTCTCACAATAAACCGAAGTCGGCTGTCTGCCTTACTCACAACTGTCCTTACATGCTCGTTCCATTTCATATCGCTCTGCAATGTTACGCCTATATATTTGAACGACGCGACCGCATCAAGAAGCTCACTACTAATGCTGTATTCGAACATTATAGGTTTGTTTTTTCTACTCATGCGCATCACCTTACATTTTTCTACATTGAGAGCTAGCTGCCATTCTTCGCACCAACTAGAAATTTTGTCTAAGTCAACCTGTATGCTATTACAGTCAGTTACAGACGACAGCCTCCCATACACCAAAGCATCATCAGCAAACAGCCGCAAATTACAACTTACTCTGTCCATCAGATCATTTATATAGATAGAAAATAATAGCGGTCCTATCACACTCCCCTGGGGCACGCCTGACGATACACTCGTCTCTGATGAACACTCGCCGTCGAGAACAACGTACTGCGTTCTATTACTTAGGAAATCTTCCAGCCAGTCACAAATCTGTGAACCTATTCCATAAGCTCGTATCTTCGTTAGCAGTCTGCAGTGTGGCACCGCGTCGAACGCCTTTTTGAAGTCGAGAAAAACACAATCCGCCTGTTGCCCTTCGTCCATGGCTCGCAAGATGTCATGTGAGAAAAGGGCAAGCTGAGTTTCACATGAACGATGTTTCCTAAACCCGTGCTGATTCATGGAGAGAAGCTTTTCCGTTTCAAGGAAATTTACTATATTTGAACTGAAAATATGCTCCAAAATTCTACATGAAACCGATGTCAACGATATTGGCCTGTAGTTGTATGGGTCAGTTCTCTTTGTCCTTTCTTATACACGGGAGTCACCTGCACTTTTTTCCAATCACTAGGAACTTTGCACTGAATTAAAGATTCGCTATAAATGCAAGCCAAGTAGGGGGCCAATGCCGCAGAATAGTCTTTGTAAAACCGAACTGGTATTCCATCCGGACCAGCAGACTTTTTCGTATTTAGCTTTCTCAGCTGCTTCTCTACACCGGAAATACCTATTGCTATGTCCCCCATTTCGGAATTAGTACGTTGATCAAATGATGGTATATTTGTGCGGTCCTCCTGCGTGAAAGATTTCTTAAAGGTTAAATGTAGAACTTCAGCTTTCCGTTTGCTTTCTTCTATTACTGCCCCGGAATGATCAACTAGTGACTGGACAGTGGGCTTTGACCCGCTTATCGATTTTACATAGGACCAGCATTTTTTCGGGTTCTCGGAAAGATCTTTTGCTAAGGTATGGCTGTGATAATTATTGTATGCTTCACGCATAGATCTTTTTATAGACGCACGGATCTCTACTAACTTTTGCCTGTCATCATTTGCGTGTTCTTTTTTGAATCGAGAGTGCAACAGCCTTTGCTTTCTCAGCAGCTTTCTAACATTATTATTATACCACGGTGGATCTTTTCCATCCTTAATCGTCTTTACTGGCACATATTTATCTAACCCTTTATTAACAATGCACTTAAATTTAGTCCACAATTCCTCTACATCCAATCCTCTACCCTCAATCCAGAGGTCATTGGGCAAGGCGAGGAAATGATGCTTAGAGTCCGCTGATAGGTGTCGAAGAAAGTGACTGTGAATGCAGCTGGATCTGGGGGACGTGGCTGGGCAAGCAGCAAGGGCACTATCAAACTCCCACTCAGTAAAAGGGACGTTGTATGTTTCCCGGCGTCGCGTTCAAAAGAATATCCGATTTCGCTCCGTGCGCTCTTTAAGGGCGCGGAAATCTGCACCATAAGCAGCAGTCGCTGAGGTGCGTGCACATTGGTCTGTCAGGTGCTCAGCTACAGCGACAGGGACAGTACATATTGTACCCTGAATGCAGAGACACGGGATTCCCGCCGGTGGGCGGTGCCCGAAGAGGCGGCGAACCTGCGCCGACACCCATAAAGGAGAAGCGCGGGGACCAATGGAGGCAATGTACTTCTCCCAGGAGTCCCTCTTGCTTTGCTGGATCAGGCGCCAGACCCATGCCCAGAGACGCTTGTAGGCAATAAGATGATCTACAGAAAGGTTGTGTCAGTGGCACTGTAGTGCTCGCCGATGTTCCCGGATGGCTTCAGCGATCACTGGTGCCCACCAGGGCACCGACTTATGGTGGAGTGACCCAAGTGTGGTTGTCTCGGCTGCAGAAACAATGGCCTCTGTGACCTGCTGCACAATGGCATCGACATCAGCCGGAAGGGGAGAGGGAATCACAGAATTTTGGGAATAAGCTGGCCAGTCAGGCCTATGGAGGGACCATCAAGGCAGACGGTCAGCAGGCGGTCACTGTGGGAGCGACAGAAAGGTAGGAAAATGGTCACTGCCGCACTGGTCGTTGTGGACCCTCCAGGTGTGATGTGGAAGAAGGCAAGGGCTGCAGACAGGTCTATATGCGCTATACTAAAATGGGTAGGAGCACTGGTGTTGAGAGGGCAGATGTTCTGCTCCGACAGGAGAGATTCAACGTCTCTACCCCGGCTGAGGTCTATGTGGTGGGTGTTGAAATCCCCCAAAAGAAGAAAGGGTGTGGGACATTGGGCGACCAAGGCAGCGAAGTCTACAGGAGAGACAGCTTCATCTGGTGGAAGGTAGACAGAGTAGATGGTAAAATCTTGTACTACACAGAGCCTAATAGCGACTGCTTCTAGAGGTGTTTGCAGAGGCACGGCAGCACTGGGGACAGAGGCTAGGACATAGACACATACGCCATCGGAAACTCTGTCATATACAGAACGATTTTTAAAATAGTCCTGATACCCTTGAAGGGCAGGGGTCATCTCGACAGGGAACCACATTTCTTGTAGGGATAGACAGAGCACAGGGAAGCGGCAGAGTAATTGCTGCAGCTCAGCCAGATGGCGAAAAAACCGCCGCAATTTCACTGCTGGATTTCTATCGCATTGGGCTCAACAGCCATCATGATCGGATAAGCAGGTTATTCCGGAGGGGCACCTGCTGCCAACTCCTCAGAATCTGCAGGATCTAGAACCGTGGGTTCTGACGATCCTGTTATGGCGAGATCCTCGGGGGACGCGAGGATCTCCACCTCATCTTCAGAGGAAGAAGACGTGATGGAGCGTTGCTTTCATGCCGCTGAAGAGTCTTTTTTCTTTTCATTTTTCTTGTGTTTCCCCTCTCACTGGCCCTTAGGTGTTAAGGACTGGGAGGGCTTCTTGGGAGTGACATCACAGACTGTCAAAGAACCAGAAGCCCTTCGACCTGCAGTTTGCGGATCCTTCAGCCATCGGCTGGGATCCCCTAGTGCACTCTGAGAATCCTAAGAAGGGAGAGTCCCGAGGGACCCCTTCTGAGCGAGAGGTGCCGGAGGAAGTTGTTGCTTCTCCAGCTGAGGGTTGGGGACTGGTGTCCCTAATGGTTGGGGGGAAGCTGCCCCCACAACAGGTGCAGGATGTTGCTTCTCCAGCTGAGGGTTGGGGACTGGTGTCCCTAATGGTTGGGGGGAAGCTGCCCCCACAACAGGTGCAGGAAAAGTAAATGGAGGGTCGCCCCCACCTATCGAGGGGGCAGTGGTAGATTTATGACCTCTAGGGCTCACAGGAGGAGGCGATACCTTGTTAGGAGTCGTACCCGTAGTACGCAGGGACGACATTACCGCAGCAAAAGAGATGGTCAAGTTCACTGGATGGAGCCGTTCATACTTCTTTCTTGCCTCATTGTATCAAAGTCTTTATTTCCATAATCTTACGTTCTTTGTGTAAAATTATACAGTCCATAGAGCAAGGTGGATGGAGCTGCTTATAGTTCACACAGATGGGAGGTGGGGTGCATGGAGCGTCCGGATGAGATGGACGCCCACATTCCCTGGATGTGCACCAGGAGGACATATGCCCGAATTTCCAGCACCTGCAGCACCTCATAGGGGGCGGGACATATGGTTTGATGTCGCACTGGTAGATAATTACCTTGACCTTCTCGGGCAGTGTATTGCCTTCGAAGGCGAGGATGAATGCACCAGTGGCAACCCTGTGATCTTTTGGTACCCTATAAACACGCCTGACAAAATGAACACCTCTGCGTTCCAGGTTTGTTCTTAACTCTTCATCGGACTCTGACAATAAATCCCAGTGGGAGATAAGACCTTGGACCATATTGAGCGTCTTGTGGGGCGTGATACTGATGGGACTATCACCCAGCTTGTTGCAGGCCAATAATGCCCTGAACTGGGCTGGGGATGCTGTCTGTATCAAAACAGCCCCACTTCTCATTTTTGAGAAAGACGCCACCTCACCATACTTCTTCTCGAGGAGATCAACGAAGAACTGTGGCTTGGTGGACAAGAAAGAGTCTCCATCGGTCCGGGAAAAAACAAGGTATCGTAGCAAGTACGGCTCGGAACGGTTTAAAGCCCTGCGTTCTTCCCATGGCGTAGCCAGAGAAGGGAACGACTTAGGGTCGTATACTGCAGCATCAAAATCGGACTTTCCACACTTAGAAACGGCGTTTTTGCGACTGCCCACGCTATTAATTGCTCATTTCAGCCTGTTCCCACGAACAGCTAGGGACCTATACGTCCACCCAGACAGAGCCGCGCTTGCCTGGGTAAGCCTTATACAGCGTGCTACAAAAAGGTACGGCCAAACTTTCAGGAAACATTCCTCACACACAAAGAAAGAAAATATGTTATGTGGACATGTGTCCGGAAATGCTTAATTTCCATGTTAGAGCTCATTTTATTACTTCTCTTCAAATCACATTAATCATGGAATGGAAACACACAGTAACAGAACGTACCAGCGTGACTTCACTTTGTTACAGGAAATGTTCACATGTCCTCCGTTAGCGAGGATACGTGCATCACCCTCCGTCGCATGGAATCCCTGATGCGCTGATGCAGCCCTGGAGAATGGCATATTATATCACAGCCGTCCACAATACGAGCACGAAGAGGCTCGAGAGGGTTGAGGTCAGGAGAGCGTGGAGGGCCAGCCGCGGTGGCCGAGGGGACTGAGGCGCTCCAGTCACGGTCTGCACGTCCACTACGGTCGGGTGTTCGAATCCCCCCTTGGGCATGGATATTTGTGCCGTCCTTAGTCTTAGTTAGTTCATAAGTAGTTTGTAAGCTTAGGGACTGATGACCCCGTAATTAAGTCCCATACATTCTACAAACATTTGAACATTTAGAGCGTGGAGGACATGGAATTGGTCCGCCTCTACCAATCCATTGGTCACCGAATCTGTTGTTGAGAAGCGTACGAACACGTCGACTGAAATGTGCAGAAGCTCCATCGTGCATGAACCACATGATGTGTCGTACTTGTAAAGACACATGTTCTAGCAGAACAGATAGAGTATCCCGTATGAAATCATGATAACGTGCTCCAGTGAGTGTAGGTGGAAGAACATGAGGCCCAATCAAGACATCACCAACAATTCCTGCCCAAACGTTCACATAAAATCTGTGTTGATGACGTGATTGCACAATTAAGTGCGGATTCTCGTCAGCCCACACATGTTGATTGTGAAAATTTACATTTTGATCACTTTGGAATGAAGCCTCATCCGTACTAAAATGAGGCCTAATATGGAAATTAAGCGTTTCCCGACACATATCCACATAACATATTTTCTTTCTTTGTGTGTGAGGAATGTTTCCTGAAAGTTTGGCCATAACTTTTTGTAACACCCTGTATAACTGAGGTGCGACAGGTTCCTCAGAGGTTGCTCGCTAACGACTGTTCAACCTCAACAGCCATGCATCCCCTTGGCACGTAGTACACCTTGAGATTGAGGGGTTTTTATAGAGGTTTATACCGTCCTCGCGACCCGGGCGATTAAGTCAAGATCCCCAGGCTCTGAAACGTACAACGTTCCACCGTCGCGCTGAAGCACGCACAGAGCTTACGGTGTGGCGGATAGTTGGCGCGACACAGCCCACAGCGCAGGACCCCAGGTTCGCCAAGCCCGTACTCAGCAAATTAATGCTGAAAAAATTAAGTTGCGAAAACAATCAAGATCACGAAAATCTCATTTATTAAAATGATCTGTTTTGGCACATTTAGTCAGTCATCTTCAGATTAAGAGCATCATTTCCACCCAAATTGTGATTTTAATCTAAAGATGGCTGACCAGAGGCGGTTGGTGCTTCAGATGACTGGGGGTTCAATTCTTTGGGTGCCGGATCTTGAAAGTAGCTCTGCCTCCCCCCCCCCCTCACCGTTTGGTGTCCAAAGAGACAATCTGGCAAACCTCTGTAAGTGACGCCATGGGAAAGTACCTGGTTTGCCTCCTGCCCCCCTTTAGATATATTTTCGTTACAAGATCTGCAGAATGTCTTATCTCATCTTATTTGTGCTTGCTTCAACTCGAGTGAGGCGTCAGCCTACCAAGCTTCTTTATTTCACACTTTTGTTTCAAGCTTAAAGCTGAGTAATTTGTTTCTATAAGATACTGAATGATGTTCATTTTTCTTTGGTAAGAAACACCAAGAACATATGAATATCCACATGAACACTAAAACCAGTAAGTAACAGATTACACTGTTGGTGACTGTAACAACATGAATATGTTACGATGAAGAGACAAGCTACATTCAGGTCACATGACACTGTAAGCAGCACCCTCTCCTAACCAAACGTATGCACAAAGGCTGAACTCTCCCACATCTTTTCAAGCAGTTAAACATTTGAATATAGTAAATGTAGTATGCAGCATTGGTCGTATTTTTATTGTTTTAGCAGATCGATTTCGATCATTTTCAATGCACCTTCGATACAAGAAAATCCAGAAGTCAGTACAAACACATAAAATAAATTCAAATCCAATCGAATTGTAGAGTGTAGTGAATGTACATACCAGTCGTCGTAATATCAAGTAATCATATCATATGCCATATTAGCTGAATTGAACATAGATTTTTTTGAACATTTCAGTATAGTGTCTAACCATGAAAAGGGCGAGCTGCTAACAAAATCGCGCAGCGGCGCTTTAGAAAAATGGCGCTACTAACGCCCTCTGGTATAGTGACATTTCAAAGTCATTGAACTAAACATAATTTTCTATTTTGAAGACTTAAAATGAAATATAAAGGAATTTCATTATTAATATGATCACCAAAAAGAACAGAATATACATGATGAAGCATGAAAAATAAAAATCGATCTCCTAAAACAATAAAAATACGAACAATGCTGCATACTAAATTTACTATAATCATTATTTTGTGGTCGTTGAGCACAGCGTTCCAAAAAATGGAATCAAACCTCAAAAAAAGTTAAACATTTGTTACAACGAAGAATATAAATGTCTTTATTTCTACTCCCATGAACCACAGACATTGCCGAGGTGGGGTGGCTTGCGTGCCTCAACGATACAGATAGCCGTACCGTAGGTGCAACCACAGCGGAGGGGTATCTGTGGAGAGGCCAGACAAACGTGTGGTTCCTGAAGAGGGGCAGCAGCCTTTTCAGTAGTTACAGGGGCAACAGTCTGGATGATTGACTGAGCTGGCCTTGTAACATCAGCTAATGTGGCTTTGCCACACAGCTACTGCGAACGGCTGAAAGCAAGGGGAAACTACAGCCGTTATTTTTCCCGAGGACATGCAGCTCTACTGTATGAACATATGATGATGGCATCCTCTCGGGTAAAATATTCCGGAGGTAAAATAGTCCCCCATTCGGATCTCTGGGCGGGGACTACTCAGGAGGATGTGATCATCAGGAAAGACAATACTGGCATTCTACGGGTCGGAGCGTGGAATGTTAGATCCCTTAATAGAGTAGGAAAATTAGAAAATTTAAAAAGGGAAATGGATAGGTTGAAGTTAGATATAGTGGGGATTAGTGAAGTTCGGTGGCAGGATGAACAGGATTTCTGGTCAGGTGAGTACAGGATTATAAATACAAAATCAGTTGGGGGTATCACAGGAGTAGGATTGATAATGAATAAGAAAATAGGAATGCGGGTAAACTACTATGACCAGCACAGCGATCGCATTGTCATTGTCAAGATAGATACGAAGCCAACACCGACAACAGTAGTACAGGTTTATATGCCAACTAGCTCTGCCAATGATGAGGAGATAGAAGAAATATATGAGGAGCTAAAGGAAATTATTCAGACAATTAAGGGAGAGGAAAACTTAATTGTTATGGGAGACTGGAATTCGGTAGTAGGACAAGGAAGGGAAGGGAAGATAGTGGGTGAATATGGTCTGGGCAAAAGGAATGAAAGAGGAAGCCGCCTGGTAGAATTTTGCACGGAACATAATTTAGTTATAACAAACACCTGGTTTAAGAATCACAAAAGAAGGTTGTATACGTGGAAGAGACCAGGAGACACAGGGAGATACCAAATAGATTTTATAATGGTAAGACATAGATTTCTGAACCAGGTTTTGAAGTGTAGGACATACCCAGGGGCAGACATAGACTCTGACCATAACTTGTTGGTTATGAACTGTATGCTGAAACTGAAGAAACTACAGAAAGGTAGGAAAATAAGGAGATGGGACCTAGATAAATTGAAGGAACCTGAAGTTCTTAAGAATTTCAGAGGGAGCTTCAGGCAACAATTGACAGAAACAGGGGAAAATAAAACAGTTGAGGAGGAATGGGTAAAATTGAGAGATGAAATAGTGAAGGCAGCAGAGGACAAAATAGGTAGGAAGGCAAGACCTACAAAGAATCCTTGGATATCACAGGAGATACTAAATTTAATCGATGAAAGGAGAAAGTATAAAAATGCAGTAAATGAAACAGGCAAAATGGAGTACAGACGACTAAGAAATGAGATTGACAGGAAGTGCAAAATGGCTAAGCAGGAATGGCTAGAAGGCAAATGCAAGGATGTAGAAGAATGTATAAATAGGGGAAAAATAGATACAGCCTACCGGAAAATAAAAGAGACATTTGGGGACAAGAAAAGCAACACTACGAATATCAAGAACTCAGATGGGAAACCAGTTCTCAGCAAAGAAGGGAAAGCTGAAAGGTGGAAAGAGTATATAGAGGGGCTCTACAAAGGAAATGAACTTCGAAACACTATTGTAGGAAGGGAAGAGGATGTAGATGATGATGAAATAGGAGATACTATACTGAGAGTTGAATTTGACAGAGCACTGAAAGATCTAAGTCGAAACAAGGCCCCTGGAGTAGATGATATCCCGTCAGAGCTACTGAAGTCTCTGGGAGAACCAGCCATGACAAAATTGTTTCACATTGTGTGTAAGATGTATGAGACAGGTGAAGTACCCTCAGACTTTAAGAAAAATGTTATAATCCCCATTCCAAAGAAAGCGGGTGCAGACAGGTGTGAAAACTACAGAACCATCAGTTTAATAAGTCATGGTTGCAAAATATTAACACGAATTATACACAGAAGGATGGAAAAGCTGGTAGAAGCCGACCTCAGGGAAGATCAGTTTGGGTTCAGGAGAAATGTAGGAACACGGGAGGCAATACTCACTTTACGGCTTATCCTAGAAGATAGGTTAAGAAAAGGCAAACCAACATTTCTAGCTTTTGTAGATTTGGAGAAGGCTTTTGATGTTGATTGGAATAAACTCTTTCAAGTTCTGAAGCAAGCAGGAGTAAAATATAGGGAGCGTAAGGTTATTTACAACTTGTATAAAAACCAGACAGCGGTTGTCAGAGTTGAAGGGCATGAAAGGGATGCAGTGGTTGGAAAGGGAGTAAGACAGGGTTGTAGCCTTTCCCCAATGTTGTTCAATCTGTACATTGAGCAAGCTATAAAGGAAATCAAGGATAAATTTGGAGAAGGAATTAAAGTTCAGGGTGAAGAATTAAAAACATTGCGTTTTGCTGACGACATAGTAATTCTGTCAGATACAGCAAATGACCTGGAAGAGCAATTGAACGGAATGGACAGTGTGCTGAAAGGCGCATATAAGATGAACATTAACAAGAGCAAAACTAGGGTAATGGAGTGCAGTGTAAGAAAATCAGGTGATGCTGAAGGAATTAGATTGGGAAACGAAACAATAAAGGAGGTAGATGAGTTTTGTTACTTGGGCAGTAAAATAACAAATGATGGTCGCAGTACAGATGATATAAAATGCAGAATGGCAATGGGTAGAAAGGCGTTTTTGAAAAAGAGAAATTTGTTAACATCGAATATTGATTTAAGCCTAAGGAAGTCCTTTCTGAAGGCATTTGTATGGAGTGTTGCCTTGTATGGGAGTGAAACATGGACAATAAGCAGTGTGGACAGAAAGAGGATAGAGGCTTTTGAAATATGGTGCTACAGAAGAATGCTGAAGATTAGGTGGGTGGATCGCGTAACTAATGAGGAGGTACTGAACCGAATTGGGGAGAAAAGAAATTTCTGGCATACCTTGACTAAAAGAAGGGATAGATTGGTAGGTCACATTCTTAGACATCAAGGAATTGTGAATTTAGCGTTGGAGGGAAGTGTGTGGGGTAAAAATCGCAGAGGGAGACCAAGAGACGCGTATAGTAAGCAGATTCAAGTGGATGTGGGTTGTCGTTCTTATGAGGAGATGAAAAGGCTTGCTCAGGATAGAGTAGGTTGGAGAGCTGCATCAAACCAGTCTCTGGACTGAAGACCACAACAACACAACAACATATCCCAAAAATCACGACACATTTGCTAAAACGTCCAAAGATATGTGGCAAGTAACAATACAAAAGTCATTGTTGTTCCCGTATCTGTTAAGAAGAAGATTGGGTTTAAAAAAAATTGTTTGCAGTTGGTCTCGAATCCATTACGTTCGACAGCACAACGCAATGTTACTTTACTACATGGCTGTTCTTGCTAGGTGGAAAGTAGTGACTTCAGTATTATTCATTATCTGATCTTTTGAAGGCTTTTACAGTTCATGCGTCTATTATCTATAGTTGTAAGGTATTTTACCAAATATTGTTTTTGATTAACTTCAATGCGCCAAAAACAAATATGAAGGGCGGATGTTGCTTTCATGGAGGATTTGCGCATGCGCAAGACGAGGTGCGCAGTAGCTCTATTGTCTTTGCTTCGGGACCATTCGTACGGACCCGCCTCAGCTTGAGTAGACAGGAGCTGGCGTCTCTACTAATGTTAAAAGCGGCGTTTCCGCTCGCCCCTCCCTGCCGCGGGAGCGCCCATGTACTGTGTCCAAGGGATTCAGAGGATAATTTGAACCTTAGCCGCGCATGTGCCTTGAAACGCTGCGGCCACTGCCGCCTATATTAAACGGCCTCTCTACGATTCGTATACGTGCTGTCTCCTCGACATAAAGTGTTTCTAATGCGATAAAAATACTTTAAATGTGCACATAAAATGATCTGGTAGAAGACCGAAATTAAGAATGATAGTTTAACCCAGATAGCGCTGACGTCCTTCCAGAAAGACGACAACAGTGGCTTAGTTTTTCACACTTTTAGTTACGAACTTGCGCACAGTGTCGTGTTTAATTTCTCTGACTCCCCTGCTTCCATTCCAGATCAATTTTAGTTTGTATTCTTGATTGTAAAGTGGTAGGATATGGCTGCAAAGTTGGTTGGTTGGCTGGATGTTTAAGGGGGACCAAACTGCAACGGTCATCAGTCCCCCATTTCGCCACAAAGTGTCCAAAGAATACTGTGGGCGTGAAGGAGACAAGGCCAGAGTTATTGTGTAAAGTGGGAGAGGAGTCCTACAGAGTTCAAAAAACATCATCAAAGACGACAAGATACAAAACGAAAAGAGACGATCACACAAAGACACAACGAAAAAGCCAATTTCTGTTGTTGACCGACCATAAGAATAAAAAAAAAAGGAAAAGTCAACCACTCGGCAACACAAAGAAATGTCCAGTTAGAGAGAATGATAAAAACCCCCAGCTCGAATAAAACGTAAAACGGAATCTGCCATTGTAGCATCGTCACCTAAAACTTCTGATAAAACAGTAGAGAGGTTAAAATTTCTTCGCAAGGTGGCTAAAACGGGGCTGTCCAACAATATGTGGACGACTGTCAAATAGGAGCCACACCGACATTGGGGCGGGTCCTCACCCCGAAGGAGATGTCCATGGGTGAGCCACGTGTGCCCAATGCGGAGGCGACACAAAACCACTGAGTCCCGGCGAGAGCCATGTCTTGAGGAGCGCCACGCAGCCGTAGTCTCCTTGACAACCCGGAGCTTGTTGGGCGTGCTCAGGTTACGCCACTCAGCATCCCAAAGCTGATGTACCCGGCGGCGCAACAAGGAACGGAGATCTGGAGCCAGGAGGCCGATCTCTAAGGTAGGGGCATTAACCGCCTGTTTGGCAAGCCCATCGGCACGTTCGTTGCCTGGGATGCCGACGTGTCCAGGAGACCAAAGAAACACCACAGACCTACCAGACCGACCAAGGGCAAAAACAGTCTCTCGGATGGCCATCACCAATGGCAAACGTGGGTAGCCCTAGTCCAGGGCGCGTAAGCTGCTCAGGGAGTCACTACAAAGAAGGAAAGACTCACCTGAGTAGGTACACATATGCTCAAGAGCACGGAGAATGGCCACCAGTTCCGCAGTATAAACATTGCAGCCCTCTGGCAGGGACTGCTGCTCAACGTGGTCGCCGTGGACGAAGGCAAAGCCAATGCGGCCATTTAACAACGAGCCATCCGTATAAACAATGTTGTAGCCGGGATGCTCAGACACGAGAGCAAAAAACTGGCGACGGAGGGCCTCAGGGGGAAGCGAGTACTTGCGCCCGTGGGCCAAGTCTAAACGAAGACTTAGCCGTGGCAGGCACCATGGAGGTGTACGTGAATGGGCCCGAAATGGAGGTGGGAGAAGATAGGACTCAAGCTCCCCCAGGAGGGACTGCATGCGGACAGCTATTGTGTGTCCTGACCTGGGTCGCTGCTGCTGGTGACGAACGGCCACAGTGGAAAATAGTAGGCGGTAGTTCGGGTGCCCCATTGAGCTATATACTCTGACTGCATACGCTGCCAACATTTGTTGGCGGCGGACCCATAACGGGGGGACCCCGGCCTCTGCTAGTAGACTGGCCACAGGGCTGGTGCGGAAGGCTCCCGTCGCGATGCGGACCCCACAGCTGTGAATGGGGTCCAGGAGATGCAGTGCCGAAGGTGCCATAGGGAATGCACCCAAAATCGAGACGGGACTGCACCAGCGCCGTGTAAAGCCGCAACAGCGTCGAGCGATCAGAACCCAAGGTCGTATGACCCAGGTGTCGGAGAAGGTCGAGACGACGCCATCACACCTGTTTCAGCTGACGAATGAGGGGGAGCCACGTCAGCTGAGCGTCAAAGACCAGTCCTAAAAACCGATGCTTGTCTACTACTGTCAGCAGTTTGTTGTTAAGATAAAGTTAAGGGTGAGTGTGAACGGTCCGACGCCGACAGAAGTGCATCACTGTGGTGTTGGTGGCAGAAAACTGAAAGCCATGAGTAAGCGCCCAGGTCTGCGCCTTCCGAATAGAAAAATGTTCAAATGTTTGTATAGTTTATGGGACGTAACTACGGGGTCATCAGTCCCTAAACTTACAAAGTACTTATGAACTACTTACGAACTAGGACGGCACAAATATCCATGCCCGAGGGGGGATTCGAACCCCCGACCGTAGTGGCCGTGCAGACCGTGACTGGAGCGCCTCAGTCTCCTCGGTCACCGCGGCCGGCTTTCCGAATAGCACCTTGCAACCTACGCTCGGCAACCTGGGTGCTGCAGGAACTAAAAAAGATACAAAAGTCGTCAGCGTAAATAGAAGGGGAGACCGATGATCCAACCGCAGGGGGAATGGCTGAAAAGTTGAGGTACATGCAAAAGATATTGTAGATTTCCTCGTAGTTAGATTGGTAATTCTTGAACATTCTTTGATTTTTGCGACATTTATATGTATATATTACATTGTAAACAGTGTTTTAATAATAATGATTCATCAGATGAAATTCTAAAACATTTATTTTGACGTCCTCGGTGAAGAGACGGCAGATGTTGACTTGCATCTCCTCTCGTTGTCCGTCCGCTGCCCTGATGAGTCTCCTCTTGCGATGACACCGTTCACGAACGACGTGATAGAGTGAAGCACGTTCCTCGGGAAAAGAAACATGTAGCCTTGCTCGAACTCATGTGCCGTCTAATTTGGTTGCCATTAAGTTGCGGGATCCGCGCCTGTGCTTTCCGGACGGCCATTTAGCGTTCTAGCGAAGGAGTTTGCAACGCTAGCTCCCTCAAGACCGTGTACTAAAACTTGGACGTTGCCCGTTGCCAGAGTGCTCTGTCGCGTCCATACGCCATGCGTGTCCGACGAATAGTTGGTTTTGCGCAGTTTGCCCATCATTGTATCATAGAGTCATAGGTGTGATGTCGTTCGCAACGGCGTCAAGAATCAGTGATGGCTGCAGGGCAGCACTCTTCTCGGAGAAGAGCAATATGTGGAAAACAAAACATAGAAATAAAGTGAAAGATTGTGTGCAATGTGATTCCGTGTGAACGCACAGAACATCGTCACTAAAATATTCTGCATATCTACTTCCCCTAATGTGCAGCTAAATATATACACCTTTCGTCACTCACGTTTTGTTAGAAGAATAGCTAGAAACACAGCAATATGACATAGAAATTCCCAGTTTCATGGTGGCAACGGCGTAGGTTTCGGAAATGGGAACTCGCTTATAATCAGCGTTCTGCCGAAAAAATTGCATTGCTACTGAGAACGTGACGCGCTGGTACCGGTTGCCTACGTGTAACCAGTATTATTTTGAAAATGCAACACGTCTTGGCAAGACATGATTTCATTATGGAGTGGCACACTATTTCGAAGAATTTAATCATGGGACCTTGTCTTCCAGAAACATAAGTTTTTAAAGTAAATAAAGCACACCTCTGGTTATATTTTTCGTACTGATACCGTAATTCACATGTACTATGACTTCATTACATAATTCTTTCAGTACTCTTCCATGAATGATGCAGCCATACTATTGAACCTCATTTCATAATAGTTATTTAACGAAAAAACTCTTTAATATAACACGTTTTTAAAAAACACTGAAAATAGGAATCAGCAAATACAGCAACTAGTCGCCTGTTTTGTGTGTTTATTTATTCAACATGACCAGTTTCATACTGCCTGGCAGTTCTTCATCAGGTGGTACACTTTTATGTTCTTCACAATACTACGTCACTGTTTAATATTACAATCGGCGATTTTGCTCATTTTCGAAGTAGTTGATATGTTTAGATTGCTCAAACGCTGGCCAGAACACACACATCACCACAGCACACATTTTCTACGTGTTTCACGAAAACAATGCTGTTTTTAAAGTGTACCAAATTTCATCAAGATCGGAATAAAACTGTAGAATTTTTCGAATTCCGTAAGTTAAATACTCTTCGCCACGCACCATACGCAGTGACCTCCTGTTGCTTTGAATGTAAACACTGTAAAATTTCATGAGGACTGGAGGATAAACGAAGTCTCGTTATTCACGTGTCGTATGAGGCGGCAGTATTTGAACCATATCATTGCTTATTACGTCATATATCCTAAAATACGATTCGTAACTTGTTCTTACCCCTACACCGATTGTTACCTCACAGTAAGGAATATGTTTACCAAATTTGGTTGAAATCAGTCCAGTGGTTTAGGAGGAGATGTCCAACAGTGTCTCATGATGCAAAAGTTTTTCACGCATTGCCGTATTTATGGCGTATATCTCGTCAACTATGTGTCATACATGATTTTTACCTCCATAGTGGCATTCGTTTTATTTCATAGAGGTTGGAACGCAATTGTAGATTCCTTTGAAATATGAAGACAAAAACCCAGAAATATATGAATAATCTCTATATAAGAAGCAAAGAATAAAATATAGCTTCGAGATTCCTTATGCCATACAGACAGTACTGAAGATTTTTGCTCTACAAACTGTACCCTCTTCAAAACACCCGAAAGGAAACCAAATTAATATGGGGTTGTCATCCAGCTGTCAGCCCTGTTAAAGGTTTCAAGTCTCCAGCTCACACGGAAGTCGGTTTGAAATAAATTTCAAATTTTGTATCAAACAGAGAAGAACAAAGTACTCTCTGATACACACGAGATATGAAAGCGAGTCAGTGTTACATTGCCATCACTTGTGAAGGATCAGGCACGAGACGGCGATGTCGCGCGCCTGCTGCTCCAGGTGCCCTGGCCTCTACCACAGAGTAACATATACAGAGAAGAAGCCCCCCCCCCCTAAACCACTGTCCTACGCTCCCCTCGTAGTTCCGTAAGATGCCAGCAGGTGTCAGGCGATTCCCCGGCTTAGTACTGGTAGAGCACACTAGAGGCACTTCTGATGGTGCCTCTCGCACGTCAGAGGGTAGCGTGGAGGGGAGGCTTAGGGGAGAGCTCGAGCCACCTGCCATGAGGCCACGGCTGTGTCTGGCTTGCTGGTGTTTGAGGGGAGTGGCGGTGGGGGCAGCCGCTACCTGACGCCTGCTCTGGCCAGTTTTAAAGGGCTGTTTCTGACCTCAGCACCATCATGGGACATCTTACAGAACTGCTTCTGCTATTGCGTCTCGTTCGTTGTCGTGGTAGTCGTGGTAGCCAGATGGTCGGTGAAGGCAGTGGACCACAGCTCGGCACTAACGGTCGCTGACTGAAGACCTTGGGAAACGTAAACACTGTACAACCTGAATGCTGGTTACGTGTCAGAAGAGCAGTGCTTCGATTGATCATGTATCAGTTAGTTTTTCAGTTACCTGAGATGTATTTCTGTGCTGTTCTAGTCTACAGCTAAGTAATCGTTTGTTTAAATCGAGCCGGCCGCGGTGGCCGAGGGGACTAAGGCGCTCCAGTCACGGTCTGCACGGCCACTACGGTCGGGGGTTCGAATCCCCCCTCGGGCATTGATATTTGTGCCGTCCTAGTCCGTAAGTAGTTCATAAGTAGTTTGTAAGCTTAGGCACTGATGACCTCGTAGTTAAGTCCCATACATTCTACAAACATTTGAACATTTAGAGCGTGGAGGACATGGAATTGGTCCGCCTCTACCAATCCATTGGTCACCGAATCTGTTGTTGAGAAGCGTACGAACACGTCGACTGAAATGTGCAGGAGCTCCATCGTGCATGAACCACATGATGTGTCGTACTTGTAAAGGCACATGTTCTAGCAGAACAGGTAGAGTATCCCGTATGAAATCATGATAACGTGCTCCAGTGAGCATAGTCCCATAGACTATACAAACATTTGAACATATTTTGTTTAAATCGACGTTGTGCGATTCGTTGGTGTAAGGACTGGAGTTTAACTTTACGCTCATCAAACTATTTGTGTATATGTGTGTATAACTATATTTTCATCATGCATGTTATAACGGCTGTTGTAGTCAACGCCTACGGTAAATACCTTGATTGTGTCAACTGTGAGGAAATGATCCATAGAAGTGTTGCAGTAATTGTTGGTAATACGATTGTGCCTGGATGTCTCTTTATAACCTGTAGAGATGGACTTTATTGTGTTAATGTCACATTAAGAGCTATGGTATAGCTGTGACAAAGCGTTTTTTTTATTCTTATGGCTGCTTGTTGATAGAAGCAATGTAATATTTTATCATCGTAAAATTAAGTCTCATGTATTCGTAATCTGGTGCATACGATGTATCTTGGCTCGAGCAAAATACCGATTTCAATCTGTTTAGTCGTACCTTTCGTTGCAACCTAGAGATGTTCTATATTTGTGAACTGCACATTGATACCTAGTAGTCTGGTAATGTGTTAGGGCTGTGGTGTATTTATATCGTCTTTTATGGTGTTTACTTTACGAATGGACGCCTTTCGGTAGTGCAGTGGAGACGCTTGCGGTGGTAAATTATTGTTCTTCGGCCGAGAAGCTTCGATTTCAATCAACCCTATGGGTAGGTGATTTAAAGCTGTGTAGTTATCTTCGTTGGGAGGCGTGTTTAATCATTTGTTCAGTCTCTAAAGAATTGCTCTTGGCATTCGATAAAATTATTTGGGTGTTGTATTAGTCTGAAATGGTGTAGACTGTTTTGCGTTGTTGGTTGTAAGGATTAGATATATACTGGGTGATCAAAAAGTCGGTATAAATTTGAAAACTTAATAAATCGTGGAATAATGTAGATAGAGAGGTAAAAATTGACAAACATATTTGTAATGACATAGGGTTTTATTAGAACAATAAAAAAAAGTTCAAAAATGTCCGACAGATGGCGCTGGACAGAAAAACGGCAGTGACTGCACATGAAAATAGTGTATAAAAGGAGCTGTAATG
This sequence comes from Locusta migratoria, assembly GCA_026315105.1. Classification (NCBI taxonomy): domain Eukaryota; kingdom Metazoa; phylum Arthropoda; class Insecta; order Orthoptera; family Acrididae; genus Locusta; species Locusta migratoria. The sequence continues at coordinate 272,888,151 of CM048755.1, forward strand.
AGAGAGAGAATCAGATGCACCAGCAGTCGCAGCATGTTGACTTTACCTGAAAAGCTGCTTTCAGTGAAGCTGTATTATCAGAATGGGGAATATGCTAGTTCAGTGTTACGACCCTATAGCCATAGAAAGGGGATTCAAATGGGTAAAGGTCCATTGAAAAATGCAGCTGTGGCGAGAATGATTTCGAAGTTCGAAGCCACAGGTTGTTTAGACGATAGACCCCATAGTGGCCGACCGAGCACAAGGTGTAATGCTGCTGAGACAGTTCAGGAAGAAATGGAGACTCTAGCGGGTTCGTCTAGGCACGGGGAAGTCAGCGCTCGTGCAGTCGCACGTCGCACTGGCATTCCCTACACTACTGTTTGGTTGACACTTAGGCGTACCCTCTGATGCTATCCTTACAAAATCCATCGGCATCGTGACCTGTTACCTGGCGATTTAGTGAAACGGAGGGCATTTGCGGTGTGGGCGTTTCTAAAGATGGCGGAAGATGACGATTGGTTGAGTAACGTGTTGTGGACCAACGAAGCTCATTTCACGGTCAGAGGGTCTGTCAACGCCCACAACTGCAGTATTTGGGCTACCGAAAATCCTAGAACTGTCGTGGAAACTATTGCACGACAAGAAAGTCACGATATAGGTTGGATTTACACATCTACCGTTATCGGGCCTTTTTTATTTGAGGAACTGCGTGATTCTGGTTTTGTAACTGCTACTATGATGGGTAAGAGGTACGCCCAGTCTGGCTGATAAACACCTGCTGGAATGTATGATTTTTATGCAGGATGGCGCTCCACCCCATATTGCTAGGCGCGTGAAAGATCTCTTGCGCGTGTCGTTTGGTGATGATCGTGTGCTCAGCCACCACTTTCGTCATGCTTCGCCTCCCAGTTCCCCAGACCTCAGTCTGTGCGATTATTGGCTTTGGGGTTACCGGATTCGCAAATGTATCGTGATCAACCGATATCTCTAGGGATGCTGAAAGACAATATCCGACGCCAATGCCTCACCATAACTCCAGACATGCTTTACAGTGCTGTTCTCAACATTATTCCTCGACTACAACTATTGCTGAGGAATGATGGTGAACATATTAAGCATTTCCTGTAAAGAATATCATCTTTGCTTTATCTTAATTTGTTATGCTAATTATTGCTTTCCTGATCAGATGAAGCGCCATCTCTCGGACATTTTTGAAGTTTTTTTTTGTTCTAATAAAACCTCATGTCATATCAAGCCTGTGTGTCAATTTTTATCTCTGTATCTACATTATTCCGTTATTTATTAAGTTTTCAAATTTATACTGACTTTTTGATCACCCAGAATATAAGAAAAGAGCTTGGTGTTGATCTGGATCATCCCTTGTTAGCTGTTCTATGTGTGTCAGTCATTTTTACGATGTAATTGGCTGTGTTACAGATGTTTATCGGATGTATTGATTTTTTGGAAGGGGGAATACGATGGCTGTTTGTGATCGAGTGATTGTCAAACGTATGAGGTATGTGGTCTAGTGACTGATGGAAAACGTTTCAGATATACAGTCCGGCGGGGTATGCAATGCAAAAAGATGCATGATCAACCGGTTAGTTGTTCGAGAGGGAAGCACCAACGACGCAGAGATACCGAGATTGTTACTTGCCAGTTAGTTTAGAACTTTATCAGAAATGAGCTGCTGCAGCAGAATAGCCGTGCGCACTAAGGCGCCCAGCTGCGGTGCGTGCGGCCGTTCGCCGTTGGGGGTTCTAGTCCTCCCGCAGGCATGGGTGTTTTTTTGTTGTCCTTTATGTAAGTTAGTGTAAGTAGTTTGCAAGCGTATGGACAATGACCACCATAGTTAAGGCCAATTCACACTGTCCGTCACGTCAACGTCACGTCACGTCACGGAACCGTCACGTCAGGTTGTATTCACACTGTCCGTCCGTGTCCGTCACGTCAATTCGTCCATTTCAGTAGGCGATGTTGAAAGTGAGGTTATGAGTGGCGATCTGTTACGTAGAAAGTCATAGTTTAATACTAGAAAGGGGGAACAACAACGCTAAATGTTATTAACGGCCAAAGAAAACTTGACAGTATATGTTTTTGGCCAACTTACTGGGAACTGAAACAACACTTCAAAACATCGACATCTATTTACAAGCGAAAAAATAAACATATGAAAAACACCAAACAATACTTACAAGAGCATAAATAGCGCTTGCTTACTTTATTCATTACCATTTGCCCGCTGACATTGTTAATACCGTTGTAACAACTGAATTTCTGTCTTTCATTAGAACTGACTTTTTCATTAAAATGCCATTTAATGAAAAATGCGTAATCAAATTACAATCTTATTCAAATAAACAGTTTGCTTCAGTCTTTCCTGTTACAATGTTACTTACCATAAACCATTTTTTGGTTTCAGATATCCGACCTCGATTTTAGGGGGACACTCAATTGACAAAAATATTTAAGTCGTCATGAAACATTTGAGATTTACCCCTATATAGAAGTATAAGAACAAAATAAAGATATATAAGACACATTTGCATATAAACAGTGCAATCGTCGACTGCAACATGTAATTCACGTGACGAAAATAGGTTAACTTCCGACGTTAGCAGACGGCCGTTCCGTCAAAACATTCTTCTCGAGAAATCTTGACGGACGTTGACGTGACGTGACGGTCCGATGACGGACAGTGTGAATGCCGCCATTAGAAACACATTGCGGAATGTTCTGACGGACGGTGACGTGACGTGACGTGACGTGAGGAGACGGACAGTGTGAATTGGCCTTTAAGTCCCTTAGATTTACAACCATTTGAACATTTAAAAAGATCCGTTTGTTGTAGGTTAGTGTTGTAGTTCAGTATTTGGGTTTGCGATGGTTGTTGTTACATAGAGTGTAGCGCCTAACTCGGATAGAATTTAAGTAAAAAAAATTGTTTGAAGTACCCTAAAATATGCGATGCAGTGCCTGTTTCCAGTTGTGGGTGATGCTGTGTTGTGATAGAGGTCTAAAGAAGTCGCTTTAGGATAATGTTCTTGTGGTTTTAAGAACTTTGCGCTATGTATGTAACGAAGTATTGCCAGTTTGATCGTGTGTTAGTGGTGGGCCGGGGTGGAGTAGCCGAGCGGTGTAATGCCCCTCGCAGCGGATCGCGCCATTGCTCGCCGTCGGAGGTTCGAGTACTGCCTGGGGCATGGGTGTGTGTTGTCCTTAGGTTAGTTTATCTTAGTTTAAGTAGTTTGTAAGCTATGGACTGATGACCACACAGTTTGGTCTGATAGATTTACAAGCATTTGAACATTTTTTTGTTAGTGGGGTTTAATTTACGTCTGGTGCCAGATGTTTGAGTTGGTAATTTATTTCTGATCTTTTAACTTCTACATGTGTAGTAAATTCGACAATTCGTCATTGCAAGCCATGGAGACAGGGCGAAGTTACCATTTCTCCTACCCGATGGCGGCATTGTGAGAGCACTCGGAATACTGGAGAAACTCTGCAAGGAAACACTGGAGAACATATCGAGGAAATCATGTATCTGTACCTTGGGGCGAACCGATGTTAAATTACATGTTGTAATGGAGGATCGCCCATCTATACAGCTTATATATATAACTGGGCATGTGCAAGTACCTAGTATCCACCCATGAGTTTCGCTTGGGATGAAGCTGCATGTGTAGAGATCAATATATTAATGAAAAAAATCGCACTGACGTGTTTTATGGTCCACTTTATATTTGCTTGTAGTTTTATGATTTTTTTCCAAGCATTTCGTACAAAAATAATAAAAATTTAAGTAATAAAAAATTATGGGCGATGTGATCGCGATGCACCCAACACGTAATATTCTTTCTGACCGTATTTTAACAAACAGCCGAATGTATTTGATATTTTACTTTAGCTTTGACAAACATACTCGTTTTTCTTAACTTTTTCCTATTTAAACTATTATTTTGATATCTCTCCCACATTTTCATTACCTTTTTTCCAAAAATGTTCAAATGTTTGTAAATCTATCGGACCAAACTGCGTGGTCATCAGTCCGTAGCTTACAAACTACTTAAACCTAGGTAAACTAACCTAAGGACAACACACACACCCATGCCCCAGGGAGGACTCTAACCTCAACCGCGCGCTCCGCAGCGAGACCTTTTTTCCATTAAAATATTGTCACCTGTCTTGTCTTGGCAGTCTCCTCAAAGTTTAGTTTCTTTGCCTGTACTGGTTACGACTGAATATACCCTGGAAGGAGAGTAGCTTACATTTGCCGTTCGGACGAGTGACTATAGACTGGATGGAACAGGGCGTACATTTGGCTTTCGGAAATCAGTCACGTGATATCCCTCGCCCGAAATTCTCTCTTGCATATGTTATCTTGCTGTCTGCATTTGATGATTTTCTTATTACAACTGAAGCGTCGTCATTTAAAAGCAATAGCGCACTGAAAATTATCAAAAACACGTCGTTCTTAGGACAATGAATTATAATCTGATGACTAAAAATGCCATGTTAGCAGTTAACAAGTGCCATCAATAGTACGAGAATTACGAGTTAGTCTCACAGCTGTTCGCCGTAGCGTAATGGGCGACGAATTTGTGATGTACAAACATGTTAGACGGTGGTTCGAAACCTGCTAGGACGCTGTGGCTCAGCGCGCTCGGTCAGAGGGTTCCCAGCATGGTAGCTCGACGCCCTCTGTAACGAAAAAAACTGAGTGAACGACAAAACGATCAAAATAAAACAAAACATACCAACGTCCACAAAGTACCGATCAAATCGAAGAACCAATGAAAAGAGAGGAAAAGAAAGAGGGTTCAATACCATCTATAAAAAAAAACTGAGCAAAATTCTCAACGAATATGAATAAACGACCACAAATCATCGATCTGCCTGCAGACAAAAATAAATAAATAGATAAAAATAAAAAATATGTAGCCACCACTGACATTTTCCCCCTCTTGCTTCGCACACTCTTGTTAACTAAACACAAATATATACTGCAAGATTCCGAGTTGTTCAAAGGTAAAACCGCTTTCTCTGAAAAGTGCATTTATTCTGTTTCGATAACATGCCATGAAATACATACCAACGAATTGTAAACATAAACTAAGGAAAAAAAAACAGGTAACTTGTTGCAATGTATACACTCCCCTTCCATTTCATTAAGTAACAACAGTTGCCACAGAAATCTAGGACTCAATTTATATATGAAACCACCAGCATCTCCACGTTGTTTAGAATATTGTTGTGCAAATTCTTCAGAAGACCTATGTTTAATTCGTTGTTACGTATTTCATGGCATGTTCACGAAGTAGAACAAACGCACATTTTAGAGGGAGCACTCTTATATATGCACAATTCTAAACATTGCAGAACATATCTCTTTTTAATTAATAAGTGTGCCCAAAACCCTCTTAAGAGCCAAGGCAAAAAAAGAATAGCAGTGACGGGTACCGAACTACTGACCATGTGCATCACAACCTAATGCGCTGTACACTACACTACAGCTGTTACGAAATGATTTCTTAATTCTTGTACTATAGCTGGCAGTTGGTAATTGCTAACATGGCACCAGATTATAATTTATAGTATTAAGAACGACTGTTTTTGTTAATTTCTCAGTGGGCCATTGTTTTGAAATGACAATGCGTAAGATGTAATACGAAAATCATAAAATACGGCAAGCAAGATGTCGTATGCCAGAGAGAGGTCTAGGCAAGGAATGTCACATGACATCTCTGCAAATATCTCTAAGGCTGCGAGCTATAAAAAACATAGCAGAGCAAAGTTGTAGAAAATATTGTTCTCTACAAATTCGGTTATTCAGTAATCATGTCAGGTGAATGGCTTATTCGCAATTAAAATTACATTACAAACGGCTTTTTTTAGTGTTAGTAACGTATTTGTTGTCCTAAATATTTGAAAATGGGAGGTTCAGGTTTCTGGTAGCCAACTATTGTGTGTGTAAAATTTGGTGCCGATCGGTCGAACGGTTCGACCTAAAAAGTCGGAACACGTTACGGAGAGACAAAAGACGTCAAATCGCCGTTATTTTTTCAAAAATATCTGATACGATACGAGTAATGAAATAAACATAACAGGGCAAAGTTATAGAGAATCTTCTCCTCTATAAATGCTGTTATTCAGTTTTCGTGTCAGATGAACGGTTTGTTTGTAATTACAATTACATTACAAACGTTTTTTTAGTGTTACTAACGTATTTTTCGTCCGAAATATTTGAAAAAGGCAGGGTCTGATCTCTAGCAGCCAACTATTATGTCTGTAAAATTTGGTGCCCATCTGTTGAACGGTTCGGCTTAAAAAGTAGGAACACGTTACGGACAGACAGACAGATGAATAGACAGACAGACATCGCAAAATCGCCTTTGTTTTTGCAAATATCTCTGAAACGATACAAGATACGAAAAAAAAACATAAGAGAGCAAAACTGTAGAGAATTTTTTCTTCCACAAATTCGATTATTCAGTTTTTGTGTCGGATGAATGGTTAAGCCGTTATTTTCATTTAAATTTCGAGCTATCAAAAGACGATCGCAAAGGCCCACTTTTAGTGTTACTACCGTAATCTAAAGTGGCCCAAAAGGGAATGAAATAATAATAACACCAGTCAAGAATGTTTAACAAATTTGGTTGTTTATTCAGTAAAAAACAATAAGTGTTTGTGCATTACACGATTCAAACAATCTTTTTGATTTCAATTCAATTACTTAATACAACATCTCACAGCCTAAATCACATCCAGGTTTTTTTAGAATTTCTTGACTGCATGATGTCACGGCGGGGTCTCACTGAGCACAGACGCGCCGGCTGACGTCACACGCACACACGCTATCTGTGAAGCGTGATGTCACAGTGGCATCAACTAGTCTGCATGTGCCAGGTCAGCTATCTGATATTGCCTAGCTGCACACTGGCTGTCTGATTGCATGTACCCAACTAGTCTCACAAAAAACACCTATAAACAATTTCCATGAGCTGGGGAATTTTATCATTGTTATAAACATTTGAAATAATTTACGATATTAGCATTTTATTGAGTAATTAATTTAGCAATTTGAATCTGATCACTCACCAATTGATGTTTTCATAATCATTTTCGATAGCTGGGCGATTTTTTTTATAAACAATAATTTCCATGAGCTGGGGAATATTAACATTTTATTGAGCAATTAATTTAGCAGTTTGATGCAGTACCGCTATTAATTGATGTTTTTAATGACTCAGCAGTTTGGAGGCCGTTCACACTTGTGTAATCAGTTTGGCATCCTTGGAACTGAAATGGATACCTCAGACATTCATTCAAGTGAATATTAGTATTTACGTTGAGCATTCATCTTCAGAACAATATCAGAATACTGTCAGGAAAACTGACATCATGAACTGCATTAATGTAGGTATAAATCTGTATTTTGTATCATAATTTATTAGACAACTACTGCAGGTGTAGGGGCGAGAGCAGGAAGTGAACGTGAATGAGAAGTGATAGACTCATGCTTGTTGAACACTTTTGTTAAGTAATAACACTGTTTTGAAAGAAATCATTCGTAGGAAGATCAAGTCATAAAAATATAGCTGCGTATAATTGTCAAGAGATGGGTTTGTGTTACATGCTGGGGTGTACATACTGTTCACTAACTGTTGAGCAATTCTTTCACAGACACAACTTAATCTGCGATATGTTCCTACATAGTGACAATTTGGTGTTATCCGTTAGCAGCATAAAATCAGTCACTGCAATTTCTATAACTATCTGATCAACTGTGTCATCATACTAGGGCCCGATGGTTTTGATATGAATATTGTGGCCGACTGCATCATGTGGAGAAGTACACTTCTTTGTGCTTCTCGTACACTTTGTTTGCAGTTCTGGTGGCCTATAGCTACCTTGCCTTCATCAGGTGTGTTTTCTTCTTAGTGTTGAGGCTGTATAGATTGGCTTAGTTGCTCTGCTTCTTGAGCATGATGAGTCCTAGGATTGCTGTGTTATTCAGCAGAATATTGTGGTAGCCAGGAGCTTGTATTTATATGAAAACGCCGGGTAAAAAAAAAACAAAAAAACACTGTGCATCTTCTGCATATAATGTCAGCACTATGCTCTGCTTCGTTAACCCGTGGTTATTTTGGGTTATTTCTGCCCGGAATGTTCCGCATAGTCAAAAGGTTTTCATTATATCTGCTGCTCGTTTTTGTTAATGGGATGCTAATCATCAGGTGATACGTTTCATTTTGGCAATATTTGTAGACTGGATGACAGTTTAGCTTAAAGATGAATTAATCTATACATTACTGTCCCTAATTGTACGTCCAGATATCAGAAGCTCTTCTTTGGAACTCCATATTATGAGGCCTTCCCAGAGATGTTCACATCTTGAAAATAATGCTGCATTGATTTTTCTTCCTTTATTTGCCTCTCTTCGTTTGTTTGTGCCACTGACAGCGATGCCAAGAAAAATATTTTCTAAGTATAATTGTAAAGAAAACTGTTGTTTACATCTAATGTTTTCAGTATAATCAATGGAAATGCTCAAAGAAATGTGAAACTGCACTGGTGAATGACTTTTGTTGTCATTGTTCTTAAGGCAGAATACGCAAATAATACAGATACTTAATAATCTGTTAGCGGTCGGTGCATCTGTATATTTTTATTAGTGTCAACGACCGACTCATTAAAGCTAGTTACAGAAATGTGAGCAGGGCTCATTGGCGTATATTTCAGGTGTTCAGATCCTCAGCATTCATGCAAAGCGTGAGCAAAGTCTCTGTCGAACCCATGACAATCACCTCGGCTCTTGTTCTTCCTGTTGACAGTATGACTAAAGCTTGGCAACATAGTAGTGTAAGTCTGTCAATGCTGGTACCGAGGTCTTACTTCCGGCACAGAACTAAGCTCATAAATTCACTTGACGTTTCCTGTACATTCCATTCAATATTCTGACTGGTTTCTCACTCTAGAGGCGACAAGGTCCAGAAAATTGTTTACACGATGAAACTGCAACTAATCTTGTCTCTTACGTTGCGAGTTATATGTTCTAGCGATGTATATGGTAGTAGGAAAGAGATGACGTGCACAGCTCCTCGCTATCTCTGAGGTAAAGTAGTCGCCTGCCACAGAAAGGTAGCTTTGGTCAATGGTTCCAGTCTCATTGGAGTAGAATTTTTTTAGCTGTTTTTGTGACCAGAGTTGCACGAATCCACATCGAAAATCACAAGAAACTTCTTGTGGATACTTGCCACATTCTCTCAGATTATGGGAAAGCCTGACAACGTTCAGGTAATTTACCAACTCCTTCCCTATAGAAACGAAATGATTCCGAGGTAATAATGACACCAATCCATTTGTGTGTGTTGTTTCGTCTGGAAATAATTTTTGTCGAAGGTTATTCGAGTAGGGGCAGGAAAGGGTAAGTGAGAAATGGGTGACTTCCAAAGCACACTATTGGATGTTTTGTTTATGAAATCAGCAGGAACTATTATGGTGTAGTACTAACACATGATGTAATTTTTTAGGTCGTTTGCCCTTACAGTGCAACTAAATGGTGTCTCAATTGTTTGCAAAAAATTAGCACTCCCTCACATTGTGGTTTCACTTTTTGCTCAGTATAAAAAATATTTTAGTACTCAGTCATTAATTTATTCTTAGGATGTCAGCATGAGGGCATCATAACTCTTCACTGGTAACAATCTTGAGGAGGAATCCTGAATGACGTCCGAGAAAAATGAAGTAATGGTCACCCCTATGACCCTTTTCTCAGATTCTTCTTTATGACATTTAGATTAAGTTCATATATCAGTCAGAAAAATTCAATACATGACTGAAATATAAGTACTAGATCTTGAAGTAAGGATATAACAGCCAGTAAATAGACTCACAGCAGCCCACCGCTAGCACTGATTCCACAGGCGGCTGTCACGATGCGGCCGCTGGCACGTCGCTATAGGCAGTGACCACTACTCCCTAGAGTAAACAGTTCAGTTTTGATGCAGCTACGAGCTCTTTTGTGTAATTATTTCTGGTAGTTTTCGCTGAGGTTCTTCCATACTGATAACAAAAGACAGCTGATATGCGGTTTAAAAAAACTGAATGTTGTTGAATTTGACCTCGCAACTGCTTACACATACGCTTGTAAATGCGACTTTTAACATGAGACCAGTACTCACATATTTCACGACTGCCTCGAGAAGGAGGTAACACATTCTCCTGACAGTAACACATTCTACAGTGTTGCCAGATCGTGCATATCGCTGGACTTAGAATTCTGAGGGGCAATCGAATTTATTGTCCACACTGCGCGACTAAGTTGGACTTCACCTCTGCGTCAGCTGGCCGGAGATCAATTTTTGTGTGTAAGACTGTACATCTTCGAGAAGGTTTGGCCTATTTTAGCTAAAATGTCTAAAATATTTCCATTATGAATGGGCTGAAGATTTAGCTGCTCAAAGCAATGTTCGGAAAACAATAGTTCTCAAGACTGCTTGTTTGCACCCCCTGTAGTGAAATCATAGGCGACCTAGTCTATACTTGGCAAGCTGAAGTGGCCCCCCATCTAATAATATATGGTCTGGGTACTTTTGTACTACTGATGGTAAACGTTCTTTGATGGTGGAAATGTGTGGTTGGTAAAAACACCCAGCCATTACTTGATTTCATCTATACCTGTTACATGCATCCAGATAACCTCACTATCCCTCTTGACGTCGATGTGACTAGAAGTAATATTTTTGTGGGCTGCAATGCACACACCCCAGTAGTACAGCAAAGGGGGTTCTGTTCAGGGTACCCAAAATACATTGCGTGAGGTTAAAGATTTGTTTCGACTTATTTTAGTCTAAATCTCAAAACATAAATAAACAAAATTTGTCAGTTGTGTTTATTACATTTCAATTGTTAAGAAAAATTAGAAAATCGCACTGACATGTTTTATGGCCCACTTTAGATTTGTAGTTTTATAAGTTTTGCAAACATTTTGGACCAATAATAATCTAACTAATAAAAAAATTATTAATTAGAGTGTCTGACCCCCTTTTAGGTAGGTAGTGGCGGGTTCCGAAACACTGACCTTCAGCGTCACAGTCCAACGCATTGCCCACTATGCTACGGCTAACAATTAGAAGTTGCATTATATAATCTCATACTATCGATAGCCGTTGTTATCTGATGCTAACATGGCATTTGTAGACGCTAGATTATCATTTATCGTACAAAGAACGACGTGTTTTTGTTAATTCTTCAGTGCGCCATTGTTTTGAAATGGCAACATGTAATCTACAACAAGAAAATCATCAAATACACAACACAAGATGGCGTATGCCAGAGAGAGTTCTGGGCGAGGAATGTCACGTGACATCTGCGAACGGCTGGTTTTCGTTAATTCAATGGAGGGTGTCAAAATTCCATTATTTTTGCAAATATCTCTCAAACGATACGAGATATGAAAAAATGTAACAGAACAAAGTTGTAGAGAATTTTCTTCTCTACAAATTCGTTTATTCAATTTTCACGTCAGTTGAACGGTTTATTTGCAATTAAAATTACCTTACAAACTGCTTTTTTTGGTATTACTAACGTATTTATTGTCCGAAATATTTGAAAAAGCGGGGTTCTGGTCTCTGGTAACCAACATTAGCCATTGTAATTGTACAACGACCCTTGTTTATCGTGCTCACATTGCGAACAAAGAGCAGAGTTTGTGTTCATCGTTTATGAGATAAAGCTAAATACACAGGGAAGTTTCAATATGAAAATATTTTGTTTTGTTAGGTGTTGCAGTTCACTTTTAGATGGGATGAAGTAGATAAAACTTTCAGTGGACACGATAATAATGTTTATGTAAAATACTATCATCAGGCACTGAGGCATCTTTATAGGTACATGCAAGAGATAAAATGCAGAAAGTACGGTAATTTCCATTCATCTTTGGTGCTAACATACTTCATTGCCACATTGTGTTTGTGACTTACTTTTTGCTGTTTTCAGTACAAGAAGTGTCCAGTAAAATGCAGTCTCTGATACTACTTTGACTAATGATGCCACGTTTTAAGTCATTCCGTCCTGTGCGTGGTTTCAGTAGACACTATTTATGTGTTTTTGATGTTTTTGTCGACACCTAGGTGGTTTTGGATTATCCTTTTGGTGTTATTCAATTTTTGCAAGGTTTAGATCTTCTTTGAGCTATAACTAACCTAACTTTCACTTAAAAAAAAAAAAGTTATCTGTAGCGTAGCCCTAAGGAGGTTAAACGTCGACCACTGTACATAACAAGAGCTTTGTTTTATCACTAAAATTAGCAAACAAGGTCTGTGTGAATTACCTGTTACTCACGGATAAACGCAGCAGAACTGACGATGAGTCTGAAAGGCAACTTACGGAATTGGTAGCAGGTTCTGAAACATAGGAAGGCAGTGTAAGGTCGGCAGCTCAGGTCAAGTTCAATTTGCCAGTAACTGGAGCGCAGGTCTATGGAGGAAAGCACGCACACGCCATGAAATTGCTGCAGCAATTCATCCAATGTATGTGGTCGGTCCGTCTCTGGTTCTATGATCGTGTTACTTTGTCTCGAATCAAGAACAAGCCAAATCAAGTTGTCTCGTTTTGGAACGACCAGCAGCAGGTTGTTGTATGAACTAACAGCTTGTCAATAACACCTTCCGACAGCATGCGCTTAATTTTTTCCTTGACTTGCTCTTTATACACCAACGGAATCGGGTATGGCCGAATGAAGAACTTCCTACGTTCCCAGACCTTGAAATGGTAGACAAATCCCTTTATAGTGCCGGGAGTCTCAGAGAACACACAGGACTGCTCAAGGAGGATGTGGGACATATCTGATTTCGCAGTACCTGACACATCGACTATAAGCTCGACTTTCTTAGCAATCTCGTTCGATAGCGCGTTTTCGTCTTCACTTGCCGGGTCACGTGGTTTTCGTGGGCCTTTATCAATCAGGTCAGTAGCCCTTATTTCCGTTCCAGAACTTTCGCTGCCTGTCTTCTCTCTTACCACGCCAATACCCCTGCCCGATCCTCTGCTGCGGCTGATTTTCTGCATTGGAAAGACCGGACTCTGCGCTGCTATTGCTTTCCACACGGTTGTGCCTAGCACTCTTAGCACTATGGTTACTACTCCTTGAAGAGCCGTTGCCATCTCTTCTAGGTCTGTAATCTTCATCATATTCCAAGTCCTCCAGGTAAGCCTGGTAGGACTCAATGTCCTCCTTGCAGCTTCCCACAAGGAGGGCATTGCACACATTTTGTGGGAGCTTCGATGCACAAATTCTCATCAATTCACGCGGAGGGTATGGGTAGTCGAGGAATTGATTTCTCTGCATCATTCCTTGAAAGAATTCTCCAAGACTCCTGCAATTGCTGTTAGCAAAGTGGGGCATCACTAGAATGCTGCTATTTACTCGTTCCTGTTGCCTCTCCGACCAGTAGGCAGACAGGAAATGTTCCTTAAAATCACCGTAGTAGTGGCAAAATCTTAAGAGAGGTCACATCCGCGTGGCGGGCTCCCCCTCGGCACACATACTCGATTTTCTGTCCTTCTGGCCAGTTTGGAGGCAGAGATTAATCGAATTGCTCTAGCCACGCACGCGGTGTATCCCGCCTGCAGAGTTTCGAAAGACCTGGTACTTTTTTACGGTGAGAAATTGGTTATAATCAAAAGCTTGCACTGGCTCTCGCACAGGCACTCGACTCAGTCTTTCTCTTATGGGAGGACAGGCACGCAGAGGTTCGACTTCCTCCTCCTCGAAAGCCGAATCATCTCCGTGGGCAGAACGACAAGGCTGACCTCCACACAAACTGCGGCATGCGTTTTCTACTTGCAGGGCAGGCAGGGGTGCAACGGAGACTTTCTCAAGACGCGCGACGTGTTCTTCTAACTCTGCCACTACATCACGATGCCTATGGTTAATTTCTCACTGTTGTTCTTTGAACCGGAGTAAGTCGCGAACTTCATCAGATTCATTTACAACAGCAGGAACTGCTCTTTTGGCCGCCATCTCCCTGGTCTGTAGAAGCTGTGCCACCAAGCTGGCCAGTTCCTTAACACACACACCTAGTTCATTGGTGCATGTTTTCGCCCGAGCGTCTACCAAATCGACTCTCTCGTTAAATCTCACATCCATAGAGTGGATATTTGTGTCTACATGGTCGGAGAGGGCCGGTATAGCTTCCGCATTCCCGGCAATTTTTGTCGCGTTTCCTGTGATACCATTCATTGCTACCTCATGCCGTTCCTGAACTAGCCGCATTATTGTTAATAATCTGAACGGTGTTACTTTGCGCCTCCTGCACTGTGCGGAAACCTTGATAAGTTCGGCCTGGACTGAAGCATATTGCGCTTCCATCCCTGTTTTTATTTCTCTCATAAAAGCCATGAGGTCACTTACTGTAGTATCAGAAATGCACACGGGCCTAGTAAGACTGGTCGAACTAGTTTGCGCAGTAGCAGAAACTGGCATATCGGTAAGCGGTATACTTTGTTCGCCCCTGCCCTCACTTCCGGTCACAAGTCGCATTTTCAACAGGAACGCGGCTAGATTTTCCCTTTCAGTCGAAAGGTCTGACCTAGACGACTTTTCACACCTAGAGCGAGTGGAAACGGACAAGGCAGAACTATTCTCCATCGTCACAAGTAATTTTGAACAGAAGTAACAAACACAAGATTAGCCTAACAAAAACCGCATAACAAAACACGAACTAAAACCTTCACGCACAATGCACTGTGGCTGTGCTCTTTTACTAAAACAATTAATTAAAATAACCCTTCCAGAAAACACACAAAAAATACACTGAAACACATGTGCTGAAAATATAAAATGAAATAGATTAATGCGCGGTGCTAATCTCGCACATTCATCCACTGGGAGGGGAAAGAAAATTTTTTAAAGAATATTTCCCCACGCATTTATAGGAAAAAACTATTTCATTAAACAAATGACCCGCTAGAAGAGCGAATCCCGGCAGCGGTAATCCAAATAAAAGTCTACCATTCTACGTAACAAGAGCCTTGTTTAATCACTAAAATTAGCAAATAAGGTCCGTGTGAACTACTGGTTACTCCCTGCTACCAAATCTTGTTCCCTGGCCCAAACTGAGAACTGACTCGTTTAAAATTACTTCAATGACAGGAAGTTAATACTACAGTGGTCAACATACATAGCAGCTCACGCGTTATTACACAGACACTAATAAGCAAGTCACCACACTTAAAGTTATCTTAGAAAGGTGGCTAAGAAAACCTTTATGGCGCTACAGCATTTAGACATAAGAAAAATTGCATCTGAGCTTATTCTCAGCACTTGTGAATAACAATATTAAATAAAAGAGGGAATGTGCTCTAAAACTACAATTTATAGGCAACTTATAGAGTATGCTGAACTTAAACTTGTTTATTCAGATAGAAAAAAAGTAAAATGGAGAACCAATTTTGTTAATACAATAAAAATGCATCTCTTACATGGATTAATGCGGATGGTGCCCAGCCTAAATTATACATGATTTAATGCTACTGGGGGGGGGGAAGTATTCACAAACAACACTCATTTGCTCACACAAACGCAGTGCCACAGCGAAACTCACCAAAATCAGCATGCTGAGACGAGGCGGAAGCAGGCGCCGCTATCGTAGGCGAAATTCAGTAAGTCGGAGATAGCACAAAACACAATATACAAAAACACTTTGAAGCTGGCTCAGGTTTGTAGTGCCTGTTTTGAGATGGTGCGTGTATATAGCTAAGTTACGTCTGAATTGAACCGCGAGCAAACACGCTAATGGCGACACATGGCTACATTACATGAACACACTCCACTGAAGGTGAAGTGGTTGAAAATCGGATTCATTATACAAAATCACGGTGGATTCTTAAGTTGCAGTCTGTTATAAATCGATCTAAGTACTGGTTTTATATGAGAAGTGACGTGAATTCAGGCGACTAGCTGCAAACCCCAGAAGTCTGAACTCAGACCCACGTGGTTCCGAAAACCGATAAAATTGAATAAATTCAGTTTCCAAAAAATAAAGAAAATTAACTACAGCATGCAACCCATAGAAATGCTTAGAATTATATAAGGAAGCAAATGAAATACAGCTTCACGCGATAGGGGGCGATTACAGAGACGGATGAAGTCCATTCTCAAAAAACTCGTAAAGTGAAATAATTACAAAGTCGGAAAAATAAAATTAAGAATTACAGCATGCAGCCCATAGAAATGTTTAGAATTACATAAAGAAGCTATTGAAGAAGGTTGTACAAGGCTCAGATAGAATTACTGACAAAGACAGAGTGCGTACTACAAGTCGGAGAAAATGTTCAAATGTTTGTATAGGTTATGGGACTTAACTACGGGGTCATCAGTCCCTAAACTTACAAACTACTTATGAACTAGCTAAGACTAAGGACGGCACAAATATACATGGCCGAGGGGGGATTCGAACCCCCGACCATAGTGGCCGTACAGACCAAGACTGGCGCGCCGCAGTCCCCTTGGCCACCGGGGCTGGCCAAGTCGGAGAAAAAACAGCAAAATTAAAATGGCGGGGAGAGAAGATCACGAAATATTTGTGGAAATCAGAAGGATACCCACATAGTTACTTGCCTGATGGGCATGGAATAAACAAGAGTGGAAGCTGAAGGCTTTGTTCCATGAACCAACCACGTTGAACACACATCACTCATGGAAGGAAACAATGAGAAGAATTTTACATGCCCTGCACAAAAATGAACATATCACCTATTAGAAATCGGGCCCCTCAAAGCTAGAAAGTATTTACACAGAGTTCATTTGCCACCACATAATCACAAAAGGTTTTAACACCAGGCCGTTATCAAACTGCAACTAGAATCACACATACCGCATTTATCTATCGGAAATCACTGAATTGAAAAACGAGAACACATTTCCACGCACGATCGGAGAAAATATTCCAAAAAAAGTTCACGAGTCCAAGTTAAACGTGCTACACAATGAAACGCTACCATCTGCAAACACAAGAGCAGAACCAACCTTACTGCACCAGAAGACCAGCACAGAAGGGACAGCCGAGTTGCCACGGGGGCATGAGTAGACTCACACTGAGGCAAGGCTCACCAACTAGCTCGCAACCAAAGGGTGTAGAAACCTCTTTGGTAGTATCAACAGCTATCTACACCGAGCCAGATAGAATGATGCAAAGTGGGCTATTCCTACCCACATTCAGACAGCCATAGATTCTCACACATCCAATTAAAAGTTAAACAAGAACACATTCTCACAGGGACAGTGGCGTAGCAGAGAGGCCGTACTTATGCCACATTAATTAAGATAATAATAATCAAGTATTAACATAACAAAATAAGAAAAACCTACCAATATTGTCTAACATTTTAACACATGAAATAAAAATGCTATTCCTCAAACCTTGAAAAGAGTGGTGTTCAAGTTTTAACAAAATGAAAATATAGCGACATTAAATAAATTATAACTTTACAGAAATATACAAAAAATATGTATGGAAGGTGACAGATGGTCGTCTTTCAAGGTTAGGTATAGGTTAAACAAGAATTTTTTTTAGTGTGTGAGGGCACATATCGCCCGAATCTCCGGTTCAGAAACAATAAATTGATTTACAGTTGTATGTTTGACACATATCATTTCAAGCTGTACAACTTTCAAGTGTAAGCTTTCTGTAAAATTACCTACTTATTAAATGTATTTTGAAGAGGTGCTATCATTTAGTAGATTTGTCCTATTTAGGTGAAATCTAACTACCGATACCATGTCACAATTTACGCAAGTGACATCTAGGTTTGGGAGATGGTAGGTTATTTTTGAATAAAATATAGGGGTTGTATTGACAATATTTGATCTAAATAGGTCTAATCTAGTTATCGATACCAGGTTTGTTCTATATTAGCGTTGTGAATGCAGTTTTTTTTGGCATTTTAATTTAGTTTGTCTCCTCCCAAAACCCCAATTATCCGCGCTGGTCCTATTAAATTCGATTAGTATATTGCTATTAGTTGTGGATGTTATTATAGTGCCATGTTATGGTAAACGTGTTCATAGCATCTCTCAATTCTGTTTGAGATCATATGTGATATCATTGGTAAAAGCAGTATCGGAGACTAGAGTTTATCTGAAGTGTCGGTCTCCAACAAAGCCAGCCCCAGGTAAGTCTCCCGTTATTGATGGAGTAGGTTTAAATGTCCAAATCTTTGTAAATCTGTCAGACTCAACTACTGGGTTATTAGTCAGTAGCTTGCAAACTACTTAAACTAAGTTAAACTGACCTAAGGTCAACACAAACACCAATGCCCGAGGGAGGACTCGAACCCTCCAACGGCGAACAGCTGCATCCACCACAGCACAGCGCCACAGCACGCACAGCTAATCTGCTGCGGCAATGGAGTAGGTCATTGGTTCTTTGTAACAGGATGGCAAAGATGCAAAAAAATCCAGCTGTAAAGGGCAGACAGTAGTTATCTGTAGAAAATGCAAGTTTCACCCTTGCAAACAAATACTCAAATCGTTTCAAGCAATTTCATGAACAAAGTAATCTTTATCCCATGCATTAGGTTTAGACATAAGCACACATGTAATTCAAACATACATTAATTATTTTTTTTCTATTCTTATAAGAAAGTTCAATAAAAAATTCCTTCAGTGAAGAGTTTTAAGCCTTTTATTTCTCAAATTCCTGTTTGTCACAAATTTAAGAGATACCTAATAATACCAACTACATATAACATGTTTTACATTTGATATTATTAATTGTCTAACATCCTAATACTAAGCACAAAAAGACGATTTTTTCCCTTGCATAGTGCCAAATTAATTTCTAAGGGGGTTAACATAATTAGGTAACATAGCAAATACACAAAAAATACTCATTATAAACTAATATATTTATAAAAATCTAATTCACTAACATTTTAAAAACTTCCAAACATAGATTTTTAAAGTGGTTTGACATACTTTTAACACAACACAATTAGGTAAACATTATAAATACGCTCAGTAGAAACCAATACAAAGCTACAGTAATAAATATTGGTTAGGAGAGAGTGAAAAAGGTTTAAGGAAGCTAAGACAATGACATCTAAGGAAGTGGGTGATAGCTCGACCGAGATGTAGAAGACGAAAGAGAAAACTGATATGACTTACGAATTAGATTTCAGACGCTTCTCAGTAATGATTTATTTTTGTTGAAGTTTTTGTCTATGGGACTTAACTACGGGGTCATCAGTCCCTAAACTTACAAACTACTTATGAACTAGCTAATCCTAAGGACGGCACAAATATCCATGCCCGATGGGGGATTCGAACCCCCGACCGTAGTTGTTGATGTTTGTTTGATTGATTTACTTCTGTTTAGAAATGTTTGCATTTCACTTTTAAACAGTCAGCCAAGTATTACAATGCTCAGTCAGTGACCTAAACAGTTCATATATATGAACTCTTGTGCTTTAGTTGGAAAAAATGTTAGGCAGTACTCTGCTCATTCCACATGAAGTACCGGTAAGTCAAATCAACATTTTTAGGAAAAACAAGACAGTAAAGATTTAGGCACATGAATACAATACCAAATTAGCTGTAATTTACAGATATGATACTCATTTTATTGTATTAAAAGGTATAGTGTAGATGAGGATTCCACCCATTGGCTTTGGACAACGACATCTTATCATAACTAATCTGGAGTGGCTTTCTACATCTACATGGGATACTCTGCAAATCACATTTAAGTGCCTGGCAGAGGGTTCATCGAACCACCTTCATACTACTTATCTCCCATTCCACTCTCGAGTAGCGTGCGGGAAAAAAGAACACCTGAATCATTCCGTTAGAACTCTTATTTCCCGTATTTTATTCTGATGATTATTTCTACCAATGTAAGTGGCTGTTAACAATATATTTTCTCATTCTGAAGGATTGTTGGCGATTTGAGTTTTGTAAGTAGCCCACGCCGCAGCGATAAGCGCCGTTGTAATGATTCCCATCCCAGATCCTGTATAATTTCCGTAATGCTATCTTCCCTGTATCGTGACAATACGAAACGAGCTGCCCTTCTTTGGACTCTTTAGATGTCCTCCGTCAAACCCACCTGACAAGGATCCCACAATGGGCAGCAATACTCCACAAAAGGACGGACAAGCATAGTGAATGCAGTCTCTTTAGTAGTTCTCTTGCATCTTTTAAGGGTTATGCCAGTAAAACGCAGCCTCTGGTTCGTCTTTCCCATGATATTATCTACGTGTTATTTCCAGTTTAAGTCTGAAGAAATAGCAATTCCTAGGTATTTTGTGGAGTTTATGGCCTTCACATTTGATTGATTTATCTTGTAAACAAAGTTTAATGGATTTCTTTTCATACTCATGGGGACGACTTCACACTTCTCATTATTTAGAGTCAATTGCCAATTTTACACCATACTGATATCTTATTCAGATCGTTCTGCAGTTGGTTTTTATCTTCAGATGATTTTACTAGACGTTAAATGACGGCGTCACTGCAAATAACCTAAGAGAGCTACTTATATTTTCCCCTAAATCGTTTATGTAAATAAGAAACAGCAGAGGACCAATAACACTACCCTGTGGAATGTCCGCTATCACCCCTGTTTTAGTCGATGCCTTACCATCGATTACTACGAACTGTGTCGTCTCTGACAGGAAATCCCCTATCCAGTCACAAATTTGGGGCGATATACCATAATCACGCAATTTGATTAAAAGCCTTCTGGAAATCAAGAAATACGGAATCTATTTGCGAACCCTTGTCAATAGCACCCATCACTTCATGTGAGTAAAGAGCTAGATGTGTTTCGCATGGACGATATTTTCTAAACCCGTGTTGACCTTGGGTCAAAAGATCATTCTGTTTGAGATAATTCATAATATTTGAATATAGTGTATGATCCAAAACCCTGCTGCAAATTAACGTCAATGAAATAGGCCTGTAGTTTTTGGGTTACTCCTACTGCCTTTCTTTAATATAGGTGTGACCTGTGCAACTTCCCAATCTTTTGGTAAAGATCCTTCTTTGAGAGAGCGGTTGTATATGGGTGTTTAGTAAGGAGCTATCACTTCAGCATAAGAAGACTTGTTCTTGTTAAGTGATTTTAGTTGCTTCACAACTCCAATGATATCTACTTCTACCTTACTCATTACGACCTCTGTTCGTAATTCGAAATCTGGAATATTGGTTTCGTCTTCTTTGGTGAATGAGTTTCTAAACGCTATGTTTAGTAACTCTGCTTTAGTTGCGCTCTCATCGGCAGCATCGCAATTACCATCATATAGTGAGGGTATTGCTTGTGTTTTGCTCCTAGTATATTTAACATATGACCACAATCTCTTTGGGTTTTCAGTCAAATTTCGAAAAGAGTTTCGTTGTGATAAATATTGTAGGCATCTCGCATTGAAGTCCTCGCTAAATGTTGAGCTGTGTAGGATCGCCAATCCTGGGGATTGTGTGTTCGTTTAAATTTAGCATGCCTTTTCCGTTGCTTTTGCATCAGTGTCCTGACCTATTTGTGTACCAAGAGGATTATAATTTCGCCAACAGATTTAGGGTAAATTAAAACTACCGCCTCCTATTACCGTTTGAGTCGGATACGTTTTTGTAATTAGTCTCAGGTTTTCTTTGAACCTTTCTGCTATTGTATCGTCAGAGTCGGGAGGCCGATAAAAGGAACCAATTATTAACTACTTATGATTTTGAGGTACAACCTCTATCCATAATAGCTCACAGGAACTAGCAACTTCAACTTCACTACACGATAGAATACTTTTGACGGCGACAAACACGGCTCCGCCTATTTTGTTTAATCTATCCTTTCTGAACACAGATCTTTGGCAACTATTTCTGCTGAAGTTATTTCCAGCTTGAGCCAACTTTCACTGCCTACAATGATGTGTGTTTCACAGCTTCCTATTAACGCTTGAAGTTCTGGCATTTTCTCGACCCAGCTACAACAATTTACAACTGTTACACCTATAGTTCCTAGATCTACATTTCTCCTGAGAGCCACCTGCACCCTTTGAGATGGCCCATTTTGTTTTTCCCGAAGCCCTCTATCGTAACCAAAAAAAAAAACAACAACAACAACCGCCCAGTTCACGTCACACAGCCCCTGCTACCCATGTAGCCGCTTCCTGCATATAATGGACTCCTGAGCTATTCAGCGGAACCCGGAAACCCACCACCCAATGGCGCAAGTCAAGGAATCTGCAGCCTACACGGTCGCAGAACCGTCTGAGCCTCTGATTCAGACCCTCCACTCGGCTCTGTACCAGAGGTCCACAGTCGGTCCTGTCAACTGTGCTACAGATGGTGAGCCCTGCTTTCATTTTGCAAGCAAGACTAGCAGTCTTTACCACTTCAGATAGCCGCTCAAAACCTGAGAGAATCTCTTCAGATCCGAAGCGACACACATCATTGGTACCGAGATGAGCCACCACCTGCAGTTCGCTGCATTCTGTACACTTCATGGCATCCGGAAGGACTCGTTCCACATCTGGAATGACTCCACCCAGTATGCACACAGAGTGCATGTTGGCGTTCTTCCCCTCCTTGGCAGCCATCTCTCTAAGGGGCTCCAACACCCGCCTAACGTTGGAGCTCTTAACTACAACCAAACCCATCCTCTGTTAAAGCCTGGATCTTGCAGGCTGAGTGGTGGCCTCAGGATGAGAGACACCAACCGACTCAGAAACGTTGTCCTGAAGAGACAGCACCTCAAACCTTTTCGCAGGACGAATCAGGGAGGCATCATGATTGGTCCCCGGGAATGTCTTGATGTCTTGCACCTCATGCCATGCACTCTAGCAACCTCCCACACAACCACGGGTGGGGTGTCTGCCCCACTGCTAGCAGTAACAGGGCATGTCGCTGGCGCAGGCCGATCGGTGGAGACGACGGGAGTCCGTTTGGTCCCCACTACCGGCCAACAACAACAACGCCCCTCGATTGCAGCCTCCAGCTGTGCAACTAAGGTTAACACAGCTTGAAGCTGGGAGCGAAGTGTCACCACCTCAGACTGCATCCGCACACAGCAGTCACAGTCCCTATTCATGGTTACAGTGCCGAGAAAACAAAAGCTACAGACACGATGCGCTGAAAGGAAGACTACACTGTTGGTTGAAACGCACATTTGAATCTAATATGCACGAGAGCACGTAATAAATTTACAAACTGAAGCGAAAACGCGCAGACAAAAATCAAAATACTATATGTCGCTTCTAATCAGAAGCCGGTTTCACTTACAGAAGACGGCGTCTGCTGCTAAACGGCTGGCGGCGTCTTCTAGAAGACAATAAGACTGTGTGTTACTGCTGGGAATTAAAATCAGACTTACATCACACGAAACCCATTACAAAATTCGGACAATGGAACTTTTAAAGACGGAACCAATCGTTTACTGCTGTAAGAGGCAAAACTGGCAGGGTTACCAACAGTTGAACATGTACACATCCAGCCGGTTGATGAAGCACTGGTCAAAGAGATTAAAATTCGCTTCTATTTTAGTTCCTACTAGTGCTACGACACTATTTTATAATCTTAAAGTGAGTATAGTGCGAAAGAGACGGTTAAGTATACATAATATTTACGGTAAATAATCTTGACAGTGAAGGCAAATTCACATTGTCCATCACGTCAATGTCACGTCACGGAACCGTCACGTCAAGTTGTATTCACACTGTCTGTCAGTGTCAGTCACATCAATTCGTCCATTTCAATACGCGGTGTTGAAAGTGAGCTTATGAGTGGCGATCTGTTATGTAGAAAGTCATAGTTTAATACTAGAAAGGGGGAACAACAACGCTAACTGTTATTGACGGCCAAAGAAAACTTGACAGTGTAGGTTTTTGGCCAACTTACTGGGAACTGAAACAACATTTCAAAACATCGACATCTATTTTCAAGCGAAAAAAAAAAAAAAACAACAACATACGAAGACATCAAACAATACTTGTAAGATCATAAATAGCGCTTGTGTACTTTATCCATTACGATTTGCCCGCTGACATTGTTAATACAGTCGTAAACAACTGAATTTTTGTCTTTCATTAGAACTGACTTTTTCATTTAAAATGTTATTTAATGAAAGATGTGTAATCAAATTACAATCTTATTCAAATAAACAGTTTTCTTCAGTCTTTTCTGTTACAATGTTATGTAATATGCACCATTTTTTGGTTCCAGATAGCCGACGTCGATTTTAGGACACTCAATTGACAAAAATATTTAAGTAGTCCTGAAACATTTGAGATTTACCCCTAAAACTTAGTATAACAACAAAATAAAGATAAATAAGTCACATTTGCATATAAACAGTGCAATCGTCGACTGCAACATGTAATTCGCGTGGCGAAAATACGATAACTTCCGATGTTAGCACACGGCCGTTCCGTCAAAACATTCTTCTCGAAAAAGCTTGACGTGACGTGACGGTCCTGTGACGGACAGTGTGAATGCCGCCATTAGAAATACATTGCGGAACGTTCTGAAGGACGGTGACGTGACAGTGTGAATTGGCCTTGAGTCGTTCTCAAAACGTGTCGTGCTACACATGAAAACATACATAACTCGTGCAGTGTTTCATGATTCAATCAATGGAAATTAAGTCAAAATGTTGCGATGTACTGTCCCTTTAAATTTTAAAAGAACTGCCGAAATATTGGTTTAATACTAGAAAGGGGGAACAACAACGCTAACTGTTATTGACGGCCAAAGAAAACTTGACAGTGTAGGTTTTTACTTGTTATTGACGGCCAAAGAAAACTTGACAGTGTAGGTTTTTGGCCAACTTACTGGGAACTGAAACAACATTTCAAAACATCGACATCTATTTTCAAGCGAAAAAAAAAACAACAACATACGAAGACATCAAACAATACTTGTAAGATCATAAATAGCGCCTGTGTACTTTATCCATTACGATTTGCCCGCTGACATTGTTAATACAGTCGTAAACAACTGAATTTTTGTCTTTCATTAGAACTGACTTTTTCATTTAAAATGTTATTTAATGAAAGATGTGTAATCAAATTACAATCTTATTCAAATAAACAGTTTTCTTCAGTCTTTTCTGTTACAATGTTATGTAATATGCACCATTTTTTGGTTCCAGATAGCCGACGTCGATTTTAGGACACTCAATTGACAAAAATATTTAAGTAGTCCTGAAACATTTGAGATTTACCCCTAAAACTTAGTATAACAACAAAATAAAGATAAATAAGTCACATTTGCATATAAACAGTGCAATCGTCGACTGCAACATGTAATTCGCGTGGCGAAAATACGATAACTTCCGATGTTAGCACACGGCCGTTCCGTCAAAACATTCTTCTCGAAAAAGCTTGACGTGACGTGACGGTCCTGTGACGGACAGTGTGAATGCCGCCATTAGAAATACATTGCGGAACGTTCTGAAGGACGGTGACGTGACAGTGTGAATTGGCCTTGAGTCGTTCTCAAAACGTGTCGTGCTACACATGAAAACATACATAACTCGTGCAGTGTTTCATGATTCAATCAATGGAAATTAAGTCAAAATGTTGCGATGTACTGTCCCTTTAAATTTTAAAAGAACTGCCGAAATAATTTCTTCAACGAATAGGTAACATATTGCATACAAAATACTTAGCGTACCGTATGCAGTGGCTTATCTCTTTGAAGCTAGGTTCTTAAATGCTTTGGAGTGAGTAAGAAGCATTTCCTCTGTCTCGCTTCAGACTAGTCTGAACTCTCCATTGGCTAATTCGAAAATTTGACCTCCAGTCAGATTCCACTGGATTTGTGCAAAAGTGCAATGTCAACGATTCGACGGTTATGATCGCAACTCTAACGAACCTACAACTTTCCAATGTTTCTTTCCGAAATCTATTCGATAATTTACAGTTGGTTTATTTTTTTTACAGAATTAAGAAAGAATTTTAGCCGGTATGGTAATAGCGAGTTTGAATTTTAGGCAGTACGCCGCACCGCCCCAACTAAAGCACCGATAAACTCACTTGCATGTAAGCTACAATGAGTTGTGCAGCATGTAATATAATACAACCATTTTGCCTACAATTCTGTCAAAGGTGCTTTCCGAGCCTTTCGTTCAGCAAATGTTTGAATTACATTATCGAACTCTAGCTGCCTTCCCAAATCAGAATAAGTAGCCAAGGTCCCCAAATCTGAGAGACTTTGATACATGGTTGATCAACAGTTTTTGACACGAACCAGATTGCTAAATGACCTCTCTACCTGAGCGACAGTTACTGGAAGAGTGCAAAAGATGTGCAGAGCTACACATACATTCGGAAATAAACCTGAAACTGTAATCTCTTGTACCTTATTCAATAGTTCAAATGGTTTCAAAGAAATGCCATCGAAGTACAGACTGTTTTTAAACATTTTATTTCTTCTTTTAAATCAATTGTAACATCATTATGGTATTCAGCGATGAATAAATTGCATGCCTCAGCGATCTTCTCAGTCATCTTTGCATATTTCCACGAAAATCCAAATGTGTCATCTAACAACTTTACTGCTTCTTATGTTATGATGGCGAATAAATTGTCAATAAAGACATAAGAGCATTTACCCTGAAGAGATCTGAATTCAAAACAGTTACTTCATGCATGCCTTCATCAATAAATGATTTCCTCTTCTTACTGCATACCTCTGAAAATTCATAGTCGATGTTCATTGCACTGGTAACAGCTTTATATTCAGACAGAATGGTGTCCCAGTTTTTACGAAGATTTTTGATGCCAATAAACTCTCAGTATTTTGTACTTCAACATCAATTGTGGAATTTCGAGCTTGTAGTAATTTATTCCTGTAGTCAATTGCTACCAACAATTTTAACCAAATTGCTGCCATAATCATACACTTAAAAGACATTACATAATCCAAAACAATGCGTACCACAGAACGAGTTTCAGATGACAGATTTAATTTACAAAGATTTTCAACTGCAAGAACAATCTTATCCAACTGAGCAGCAACTAGTCTTACCTGTTGGACTGCTCTGGTTGACACTGTATCAGACATACAATGTGAAGATGAGCCAACACACTGTTTTAGAATTTCCTATCGTTGTGGACTGCAACTGAAAAGGTTGTAAAGTTACTGCACCACGCCAAAAAGTGTATCTGCTTCAGGGCAACTCTCAGCTGCATGTATTCCACATAAATTAAGGCTATGACAAGCATACGGAGAAAATTTTGCAAGTGAATTCCACTTAAGAAAACGTGCCTGAGCTCGATTATAGCCCCCACTCATGTTACTTGAATTAAATGGACAATGACAATTCCTGTTTCCTGATTACAGTCTACAAATTCCAGAAACCGTTCATTGATTTCATATTTATCAATTACCGTATTTAAATAAACATAACGTAGGATGAATGTTGTCTGTTCAACATTATTTGAATCCGGAGAAGCATCAACAATAATCAATTAATACTTCTCTGTTTCAAAATGGCACTCTTGACGTGATGGGCACAACTAGAAATAAAGAATGCACCTGTAAAAGCTTACCCGCTTCTTGTACGTCTCTGACCTTGTTTTGAAAGAATTAGGTCATAGTGAATCAAGAGCTCTAATATTCCTAGAAAATTTCCATTATTTGCATTTGCAATTTTCTGAGATAAACCTCTGAAGGACAAGCCTCTTCAGCCAAGAAATAATGCCACGTCAAGTAATCATCTTAAAACCTGTTTCCAAACATGCACTTCATTTTCATTCTGCTTCTGCGTTATTTGGAATATAGCACCAGACCGTTTCAAATGCATCTCAAAATTCCGTCATTTCTTGTAACATTCTTTATGAAGATTGCTAGATGATGTTCTGGGATTTTTTCGTATAATTTTCTCCACTTCAGTTGATATGAATAACTTGAAATTGAAGAGAAATGTTAACGAACTGCTCAGCCTGACTAGAAAAAAGCCGGCAAGGAAAACAAAATAATGATCCATCATATTTCGGGCTTGCAGCCGGATCATGTTGACTTCTTCCAACGATATTTCGGCTGACAAACGCGCAGCCATCTTCAGGTGAGCACGAGACTGAAGATTACCGGTGTGCGTCGTTCTATATATACCGAAGATTGGCGCCAGATCCGCACAGCTCTAACGAGGAAGAAATCTAAACAACAACAAAAAGAAGAAGATAATGAGGTAATCAGGTCCAGGGCGTTCCTTCCGTATGTGGGCAACCTCTCTTCTAAAATAGGAAGAATTCTAAAGAAGCATTGTGTGAAAGTGATATTCCGACCACCTGCGAAGATCTCGGCTTTGCTTAGTTCTGCGAAGGACGATTTGGGATTGAGGAAGGCGGGAGTTTACAAGATCCCTTGTCAATGTGGTCAGTCCTACATTGGCCAAAGTACTCGCAGAGTACGAGAAAGATGCGTGGAGCATGAGCGCCATACACGTCTACTGCAGCCCAATAAATCAGCCATAGCAGAACACTATATTTCCACGAGACACTCCATGGATTATTCTGCAACAAAAATTCTAGCAACGACAAGATCCTTTTGGGATTCGATTATTAAGGAGTCCGTGGAAATACGGTTGACAGAAGACCTGATTAATCGGGATGGCGGATTTCAAATGGATAAAGCATGGGACCCTGTTATTTCTTTAATTGCTTCACAGAGGCATAGGTCAACATCTAGTGTAACATCTGACAAAAAGTGATTTCCTTCGACCACCGCGCTTAAGATGCACGAAAGCGCATTCCGACAGATAGCGCGAATGTAAGTACACCATTACGCAGACGCGGCCCGCTTCTCCGCGCCAAATTCGACAGGCGGCGCGCTAGTACCTCCTCACTGCGCAGGCGCCGCCGCGCCAATCTTCGGTATATATAGAACGACGCACACCGGTAATCTTCAGTCTCGTGCTCACCTGAAGATGACTGCACGTTTGTCAGCCGAAATATCGTTGGAAGTAGCAACATGATCCTGCTGCAAGCCCGAAATATGATGGATCAATCAATACGGCGGGAAAACTTCAAGATACACAACAAAATAATGCTTGTTGACTTTCAAAAATGTTCAAATGTTTGGTAAGCTTAAGGGACTTAACTGCGGGGTCATCAGTCCCTAAACTTACAAACTACTTACGAACTACTATGACGGCACAAATATCCGTGCACGGGGGACGGGGGGAGGGATTCGAACCCCTGACCGTAGTGGCCGTGCAGACCGTGACTAGAGCGCCTCAGTCCCATCGGCCACCGCGGCCGGCTGTTGACTTTCAGTCCAAACTAACCAATCACGGGGTAGATATCAATTGTTCAGAAGTTTGCACTGTAGCAGAGATGTGGAAATGCTCGGGAATTAACATCAGCTGAAAAATGTTTTGGATTATTAGGTGGTCCACATTTGACTGCCTCATTTCCATTTGTTGTAGCATTTAAAGTGTTCAAAAGTTCCGACATCGAAACCATTAAGGCCACTGGTCGATTGTTCGTCTTAAAGAAAAAAAATTCCTCTTTAACAATGGTCAATCTTAGGCCGTCCAACATTTCATCGTAGTTTAGGAAACTGGCAACCAGACCATGATTTTTAAGCGAGTTATAAGCGAGATATAATCCAATAAATTTCATCTACACAACTACATCATATTTTCTTGGACTCTGCGACAATGAAGCAAAAATATAAAAAAACGGCATGCTTTGTTAAGTTTTACCTTGTTACGTATGTCATAACCGTATCACTTTCTGGCAAAACCCCGGAAACTGAGAAAAAGCTTTTAAAGTGCAAAACAGTCTAATGAGATTATCTTGTGGCGTAAATTCAACAACAGTATGCTGAAACCTATTGCATGAATTAGACATACTTATTAACTTCTGATTCTCAGTGTATTTACTACCTCACTGAAGAGTTTTGGAAGTAATATGTCCATTTTCAAATAAATAGATAAGTGCACAATACCAATACTAGGAATGAAGAAAATGGCACGACGACATGAAATCGTAAATGAACCTCTGTTTTCGATTGTTTTCTGAGAAACGCTGTGCTGTGTGACTCAGCTGAAAAAGAAAACAGTGTAACGTCGATAAACATGAACGTCTCTGTAGTCCGCTTTGGCGAATTCTTGTTAGATTCTTATGTTATTTATACCATACCTGCTGATTAATACAAGGCATGCATGTGGGTAGGTTGTCAAGTACTGACTGAAAACCAAGTTAACATTCCCCTTCTGACGACCCCTCTAGACGACGAGCATACATTTTTTCTCCGCTCCTCGCATTCCCAACATACTCCGCAATCCAGAGGGTACACTGTACCACTACTAAGGCATTCTCTTTCGTATTCCACTCCCAAATAGAATGAGGCAAAAAAATGCCTTTATGCCTCAGTGAGAGCCCTAATTTCTCTTAGCTCGTGAACATTACCCTACAAATTCCTGTCCTATAAATATCCTCAACAGAATTTATCGAAATGAACGTCTTTCCTCCAGCGATCCCCATTTGATTTCCCGTAACACTGAATCTAGCTGCTCGCCTCTGAACTGATTCTATGTCTTCCTTTAAACTGATCTGCTGCAGGTCCCAAACACTTAAGCAATACTCAAGACGTGGTCGTACAAGCGTTTTATATGCGGTCGCCTTTACAGATGAAGTACATCTTCCCAAAATTCCCTCTATAAACCGAAATCTGCTGTCCGCCTTACTCATAGCTGCCCTTACATGTTAGTTCCATTTCATATTGCTCTGCAATGTTACGCCTAGATATTTGAACGATGTGACAGCATCAAAAAGCTCACGATTAATTATGTATTCGAACATTATGGGATTGTTTTTCCTGCTCATGAGCATCACCTTACATTTTTTCTACATTGAGAGTTAGCTGCCATTCTTCGCACCAACTAGAAATTTTGTCTACGTCATCCTGTATGCTATTACTGTACAGTCAATTCTGTAGAAGTACGAACACAAAGAAGGCTAGATGGTAACAATAGCATTGATTATTATACGAAAACTTTTCGAGATCTGTGGCAAAATATACGGGGAAAAACAGATGGTCTGTAACGCAGTCGGGAAGATAAAATTAGCTGCTACAAAATAGGAGAACCCGAGAAATACCACAGAGTTGGTAGCCATTCTCAATATAAGCCTATGACTAGAGCCAAACCTTTTTGATAGTGTAAAAGAGTTTGAGTAGACCTACCGTATATTTAAACCCCTATAAATGAATTTAATGTATGACTAAAAAAGCGCTTCATACAAATTGAAACTTGGCACATGGTGCACTCAAACTGCAGCTAGTAGACAGTGAAAAATGTTTATCCTTACCATTTCTGTGTGGTTCAATCACAGCACAACCTTCCTCACATACCGAGGAAACGAACATCAGCCGAGTGACTTCTACTCCCTGTCACTGCTGTTTCTTGCATTATCACTGGACACTACAAATACATCAAATTGTTTACCTACATTGCGATAAATGGAAATTATGTATAACAATGCACTCGCAGACCAATTTAATAACTAAAATATTCCACAGCCACATAAGAGATTTATCCTTACCGTTTCCCGCTTCTGAAGTTTTAGCGTTATCTCTATCACTACACATTGATGTATAAACAAATGCAAGGCTGAATAAACTTGCCTGACATCTTTTTCCCTCTCTATTCTTTTCGCTTTATCGCCGCAGACTTGTGTTTATACGCCGTAATGTTAACACATCAAGCTTACACTTTTGCACACTAAACTGGTATCGGTCAGAAGCTTGTAAAACAAATGACCGCTACTGAAGCGAACACAAAGTCGTCCAGGTCAGTGTAACACACCAAACAGCGTGAACATACTGACAGGCGACCCCCTCCCCCCCCCCCCCCCCCCAAACCACAATATCCAGTCCAGGAGTAGACGTTAAGCCGGGTCCACGCGCAACGATCTGTCTGCGCAAATATCTCTGTGTAGATGTGTGCGCACACCAATCGTTGCGTGTGGACGGGTGTTTACATCGCTGCAAATTCTCGCGCCCGACATCTTTCGGTGAAAAAGAAACTAGGTAGTACAGACTGCAATCGGACTGGCAAACGAATACGATACGCTTTCTTAGTGTATTTTTGCCAGTGATGGAGGAAATCTGGTTATGGTCACTGTTTGTAATGCGTATTACAAAAATGTAAACAAACCGCAATAAACAGAAAAGACGAACGAAATGGTCTAGACAATGGCTGCTTAAACGAAGGCAGTGAATTTACTTCGTGAGTTGGAGTGCGAACCCGATGACTGGCTGATTTTTTTTAATAGGCCCTACGTAACATAATAGAGAACGAGAATATTAATTTATTGCAAGTCTATTTTACAGTGCTCGCTAGTTGTTTTCCGTATTTGTTACGATATATGAGAGCGAAAATGTACATGAAGCTAACGGGAGAGTTTAAATTGCTGTGACTGAAGCGAGTACGAATGATATTTATAATCTTCCTTCTCACATACACGTAGTTGCTTATTCCGATTTGCAAGTGTGTAA
Source organism: Locusta migratoria (assembly GCA_026315105.1). Taxonomy (NCBI): domain Eukaryota; kingdom Metazoa; phylum Arthropoda; class Insecta; order Orthoptera; family Acrididae; genus Locusta; species Locusta migratoria. Next base: position 272,920,633 of record CM048755.1, read on the forward strand.
TATGCCAGAAACCAAAGCGAACTACTCTAATATGATTGATGTAAGTACCTTAGACATTTACGTTCTCGTAAGTAATAGTTACCTACGTGACACAGTAAAACTGACACAGTCTGTCCAGTCATGAGTGACGAATGATGTGTGTTTTTTAATGAATTGGTAAATTGTCGGGGACCACAATCATATATAATTTTTTAAAGGGCATTAGACTGTCACCATTTTTTTTTAAATTCACAATTATGATTTGGATTGCGTAAGGAATTTCGTTTCACAAAAATAATTGAAAATGTGTGACATAAACATTCAATTAGTTTAATAAAATCGGTAGTCACATTCCATAACTGAGAACAAATCGAAAAGTACTGTGTCAGTGCAAAGAAACCAAACATAATGGAAAAGTAAAATTTATTTGATGCCGTACAAACTGGCATGACCATGTTTTGATTTCATTCACATCAAGTAAGATTACCATTTACAGTAACAAAACCCGAAATCCGTGAATTAAAACGTTACTGCTCAGTAAAATGCCTAACATTCCCTTCATAAATATTGTTCGCTGTTCATTTTAAAATACGTAGCGATTTCCGAGTTGTTTAACAAGTACTTAATGGACTAACTGCGAGTGAAACTACAGGGTGTCTCACGAAAGAAGCCTGCCAGGCGTCCGTGGATCGCGCGGTACGGCTCCTGGCCGCCGCCATCGCATCCGCCGGCCTCGGCAGCGGCCGATTCTCGGACTAACTCGGTGTATGCGCCCGCGCCACAATAAAGTCTAAAGAACATTGCCATATGAATAACCTAAGCTTACGTTTATTTACGGTAGATGTTCAAAATGATGTCCCTCTATGGAAAGAGCGGCCTGACATCTCTAACACATTTGCGAACACTCGACGAATTTCGGCTGCCGAAATCTGGGAAATGACTAGCCCTACTTTTTCCAATGATGGTGAATTAATTAGTAAACTTTTAAAATAAAACAAAGTTCCTTCATTAAATTAAAAAAAAACCAGAGATTTTGTACTTTCATTGTATCCATCGACTTAACTAATAACACATTTTAATTGAAGCTGAAGTGTGTGTCTTTGTTTTCACTAAAAGCTTTGAAATATCTCAAGAATAAACTTAAATGGGTATGGATTTAATATTTATCAGTAAAATAGAATCAGAAATGTTATATCTGTGACAGAACAATGAGTATATAGTAGTTATTTTAAAGGAAAAAAATATCAATTCATCATTTGTCGATCACTAATATTTACTTTTAAAGGTTTTACCAAAGAGCCCAAAGAAAGGCAACTAATGTCTGGAGAGAAAGAAGAAATTGGCGGGGGAGGGGAATGGTTGTATGGAAAAATGTTCTTGAGCTGGCCCTGGTCACAAAGGATTCTTTTCACTTACTGTTAATCCTTTTCTCATAGGAGCTTTTTACAGCTGCCTTGATGTCCGGGATTTAATGTTTTACCAATATTTATGCAGCACCTGTGAAATGGTCATGCAGGAAAATTCCCACTTCATAGCTTCCTCACACATGTTGTGCCCCATTTCTCCCGACTTTCAAACTCACTTAAATCGTGATGATCGGCCATTGTAGCAGCAGTGACATATCTAACACCTGTATTAATAAATAGGCATTGCTGACCACAGCACCTATCTCTGTATGTTTGCATACGCGACTATACCAGTCTTTTTCCTCTTGAGTGTGAAATATCCAGAAACTGTTCAACAGTAAAATGTTACACTAAATGTGGAACAGAGAAAATACATATGTTCTGTCATTGTAAACAAATTCTTAAGAATGATAAAAATATTTGAGTTAGAGGCTCTGTATAATGGATTGCACACATATTAACTTACAAAGCAAAAAGTGGAGTATAGATGGGTACTCACCATTTAGTGTAAATGTAGAATGCAGGAAAACAGCATCTCCATGCATGGTATAAGAGGGATAGAAACATGTTCTCCATAGCTGCAGTCTGCACGAGATCATTGTAAGGCTCATGAGACTGCACATATTGGTTCTACATTGCAGAAGATATCTAGAATTTTCTGCTCTGTATAACTAGAGCAATGGGCATTACTGCACAATGATTATTACAATTACTGAACAAATGTAATAGCAAGTATTGTTCTATGTAAACCTATATTGCTGCTGAAGGTTTGTGGTGGTGGGGAAATACAGTAGACTGACACTCCAATAAATTTTCCAGAAAATATACAGAATATTTAATAATAGTTGTTTAATGCAGTCTATGTACTGTTCTGGTGCCTCTTATTGACTCTGGAATTATGTGGAGTGACTAGATAATTAAAGCTTGAGTAGTCTCTATTCAGCGTTAGATTTTGTAAGTGTAATTCTTTGCATTTTTGTTAATAAAGTATTTATCCCTATCTAGTGTGTGTTATATTCAACACTTATCAGCCACGTGGACATGTTTTTCTTGATACCCTTGTGGAACTTTCCGAGTAGAGAGAAAATTTTCTGCTAGCAATAGGTTACTTTCGCGATTCTTTTCTGTAGGTTGTTCCTACTTACTAGTTTTGCCTTTCAAGATTTGATGCAGTTGTTCTCAATAGGCTTCCCAGCTAGGGTTTCACTAGGTTGGGGGGGGGGGGGGTTGAACACTGGAAACTGACTCATTGTGCCTGTTTTCATGCAGGGCAAAGGGGGAGGGGATGGTAATTTGTGGTTACCCTAGGTAGGGGGAGAAGGGTACCAGTAGTGGCAGACAATAGGATTGCACAATTCAGGGGTGCTACGTGGAGATAAATGTATACCAGAATGCTCCCCCTTCCTGTTGAGGAAAATTTGAACTACCCACTTGTTTGTCCAATAGAACAGTGAATATGATGAGAAAACTCAGCTAAGAAGGTTCAAGCAGGAAAATCCAGCACTTTGTTCAGTGCAGGTAGCCAGTGACAGGATTATGTCCTGCCTCCTGCTTTACATCTTCAGCTTCAGATATTGGTTACAATTCTAACTTGTGTGTGATACATTATATTTTGCTGTCTCAACTCATTACTTCAGGTTTTTATGGTGTTTACTTACAACAAGGTAGCACTGTAGTACCATAATAATCATTCTTGTTTCCCTCTAATATGGTGTGTGATCACTTTGGAAGGCCAGTAGTTGCACATCTGCGTGGCATGGACAGTATGAGATTATGAATCAGCTCTTTAGGAATATTTGGCCATTCTTCCACGAGTGTAATATCCAGCTCTGCAACTGTTGTGAGAGGCAATGGTCTGGCTGCAATGCGTCTGCCAAGCGCATGCCAGAGATCCTCAATCGGATTTTAGTCTGGTGAACAAGCTGGCCACTCCATTCGTTTAATTTCCTCAGCCTCAGGGATGTTGTTGACCAGTGCAGCTTTGTGGGGATAAGTGTTATCGTGCACCAGAAGGAACCAATCTTTTATGGCACAATAAAAGATGGAAATATCTCATCTCTATACCTCTGAGCAGTCAAAGTGCCATTCTGTACAACATAGAGGTCCTTACATCTGCCAATACCAACTTCTGACCAGATGAGGGAATGACGGTTGTCCGGCTGTACACAAAATCTTGACTCATCTGTGAACAGAACCCGGTGCCGTTCATTAACACTCCAATCCTGAGATTCCTCCATGCAGTTTCTGCGGGCTAAACAGTGTTGTGATTTTACTGGGACACACACCATAGGCCTCCTTGCGTATTGGACACATTCCTGAAGGCTATTTAGGACTGTTTGTGTTTTTATTCCGCATCCTGTAACTGCCTCAACAGTAAGTTGCAATTGAGTTGCGTTCAGACTCTTGTCTCGACGGGCTGTTAAGTAGAGGTAATTTCTACTATATTAGACAATAAAATGAGTGATCCATTTCTCATAACGAAAAGGTACAGGTTACTGCTTAATACATAACATGCAAGCAGACCATTGTGCATCATATTCAGCAAAAAATTTCTCCGGTTAGCAAACTCTGAAGAGATTTCCCATTTGGAGTAAGTGAAAATGTGATGGATTCTTAAGATTTTGCTTACTTATTGCGTTCAGGTAACTTCAGTAACGAAAAAAAGCTTATCACGTTTTGAAAAATTGGTAACATGTCACAAAATTAATTTTCGTTTAGCCTTACTTTTCGTATTTAGTCAATTTTCTGCTGCATAAAAAAAAAAACTAAAATCTAAATGTAGTACAACTCTTCCTTAACACATATATATGTGTTCCATATTTGTACACAGGAAAGTTTGCCTGATTGAATGAGTTAAATGAAACAGAAGGTTACATGTCTGTTCTGTGATACATGCTGTACCAGAACACACACCAAGAATTTGCTCGGGAAGGAGTGGAGGTACAGAGAAAGAGCTCTGAGCATAGCCTGTGAATTTTCTTCTCATAGATGGATACCTTTTTCTGTTTAACTATATTCTGTAAATGCTTATCAACAGTTAACAGACATATTGGCCACATATTAAAATCTATCTGCTGGTACTGACTTGCCACACAATCCAGTAATGACAGTAAAATAATTTCTTCTGCTTTCGAGAATTTGTGGGTTGATTTACACTTACTTTATTTAGGGTCAAGGAACATTTAGCCTGATACATAGTGCCACACTATCCAGCAGACAATCCTTTTAACACCGATTTCTCAATTAATAAATCATTTCCTGAGCTGTGGTCATGTTCACAATATTTATGAGTATGTATCTAAAGGTCATGGGTTCGAAACCTGCTCAATCCTACGATTTTTAGCTGTAACTTTTCACTTCTCTCACCTCTGGCAACGTTACTGATGTGATGATAACAGAGTTGCACCAAGGTTTGGAATCCAGATTGAACTGTTGGACACCTATATTTGGCTGTCAGTTCAACGGTTGAAGTCAGACAACAGCATACTGCAGCAATCAGAACCAAGCTGAGTGCTCTTCTTCTACCCAGTTCTCCAAATGTCGACTGCTTTACCTATTTTTATTCACACTCTAAATATTAAGACTACATAATTTAAATAAAACAATTTCCTATGAGAGAAAGTGGCCTTTTGTTTTCCTCGCAATGGTAATTTAACCTAATAATAATATAAAAAAGGAAAAACATTAGTTACAAAATAAAAATCAATCTACTGGTAAAACTGCCACACCATCCAGCAAACACAACCACTCCACAGTGAAACAAGCATTTCCTCTGCTTTCAATAGTTTAAGAGAATTTTCAGTTACTTCACTCAAGCTCGAAATATGAAGTGCAAAATACATAAATTAAATGACTTCTACCAATAGAGGAGCCTTTTGTTGTTTTCCTTCCATTGGTAATGTTAAAGCAAATACAATCACTGAAAATAAAATGTCTGCTGGTACTGACTGCCATATTATCCAGCAAACACATTAATTTTATATGTAATATTTTTCCATTAAAATATTCATTTCTTGTGCTAAGAGTAGTTTTTGGGTTGATTTACACTTACTTTATTTGTGGTCAAGGTATCATGTCCAAACTCTCTAATTACACTATTTTTCCTTATAGAGGAATTACTTCTATTTTGTAAAGCTTCTCCACCATTACAAACCTATTCATCACATAATAAAATCTGCATCTTGGCACAGTCTGCAACACTGTCCAGCTAACATATTCATGTCATACTTTTAATGACATATCACACGCTCCAGCAAACGTACATTTTATACATGAAATTTCTCCATTAAAATAATCATATCTCCTGCTATTGGGAATTAATGGGCCGATTTACACTTTATTTGCAGCCAACGTAACCTTAAAATAACAGACTATACAACAAGCATTCCTTTGAATACAGAATTTTCAATTAATAAATCATTTTCTCAGCGCTCTGTAATGTGTGGGTTCATATTCACATTTTTTATTGGTTCGGTGGTAGACTGCAAGGCTATGTATCCAAAGGTCATGGATTCAAAACACGTACAGTCCTAAGATTAATAACTGTCACTTCGCACTTTTTCACCGTTAGCAATGTTGTCGATATGAAAAATGCTGAGTTGCAACAGAGTACGGCATCCATATTAAAACAGTTGGCTCCCCTATACACGGCTGTGTAAGTCAGTTCAAAGGATGAACTAAGACAACTACTAACCACCACCAAACAGAATCATGCCTAGTAATGCTCTATGGTTTTTCAAAACAATCTTCAGATTGTTGACTGCTTTACCTTCTTTTCATTTTCACACAACACATTAAGACTACACAATATATATTAAATGATTTCCTCTAATAGAGTTGATGCTTTATTTTTCCTCCCACTGGTAAAATATACTCAATAAGAGAAAAATTTTCTACAAAATAAAATCAATATGCTGGTACAGGCTGCCAATCACCCAGCAAACAATTTTACACATGAGATTTCTAAACTAAAACAATTTCTTGTGCCTTCAATAGTCTCTGTGAGAATTTCCAGCTTCTTCAGTTGGGCTCAAAATATTAAATGCAAACTTTGTAAATTAAATTATTTCTAGTGACAAGAGAGGAGCCATTTGTTATTATCCTCCCATTGGTAATCCATAATGAATAAGAAAAACAATCATTGCATACGAAAATCTGTCTGCTGGTACTGTCTGCCATAATATCCAGCAAACACATTCATTTTTATGTCAGATTTCTTGATTAAAATAATCATTTCTTCTGCTATTGGTCATGTGTGGACAGATTAACACTATTTGTGGGCAAGGTATCATGTGCAGTGAGGTGCCTTTTTCTGTTTATCTCAATTTTGTAAATGCTTCTCAACTATTAGACACATATTAAATAATAAAATTTGTATGCTGATAATGACATGCAAACATTCATTTTATGAAATTTATCCATTAAAATAATCATATATCTTCTGCTATCAGGAATTTGTGGACTGATTTACAGTTTTATTTTATTATTATTTTGTTTGGGGGGGGGGGGGGGGAATTTTTAACTTGACAAAGATTACCACACTATCCACAGCATACATTCCTTTTTAATACATATTACTCAATTAGTAATTTCCTCAGCTATCTGCTTTTTATTGGTTTGGTGGCAGAGATCACTGGGTTCAATTAATGCTTAGTCTCGGATTTATTTTTGTCACTTTTCACTTCTTTCATATCTTGCAATATTGATGATGTGAAAAATTCCGAGTTGCACCATGGTTTCGAATCCATGTTGAATTGTAGGCAACCGGGTAAGTAAGTTAGTTCAAAGGAAGGCAATGGCATGCCACCTACAAACAAAATCTCGCCTAGTAAAGCACTGTGGAGTTGATACCAAATTTAAGATTGTTGACTGCTTACCTCACTGTATTTTTTGTTCATGATCTACAAATTATGACTACATAATTTCAATTAAATTGTTTCTTCTGATGGAAACATGACTCTTATCATTTTCCTACCACTGGCAATTCCTTAATAAGCCATCATATTCATTGTAAAATAAAAATTGTCTGCTGGTAAAGACTGCCACAATAGCCAGCAAACACATCAATTTCATATATAAGATTTTTCTCTTGAAATCATTATTGACTCCGCACATTGGCTAATGATGCACATCCATTCTGTTCTTGGCTGAGCATGTTAATTATATTATGTTGGGTGTCTTACCTCATTTACACTTATATGTGTGGCAGAATGAATGTTTTAATTTTTATTATACAATTAGTTTTGACCACCCAATCTGTTCACTATCATTGTAGAGGAAGTTGTGAAGTCTTTCAATAATTACCCAACCACTCTAAATTCACATTATTATAAAATTGCAGAATATTAGTCCTATTTAATATAGTGTTTGTTTTAGATCTGAAGATGACAGCAACTGGCCATGTGAGATTATTATGTATGAAAAAAGGTAGTTATTTTGGCATTGAAAACTTTCTTTTAAAATAAAACAGATCACTCCCAGAGCAAAAATATGTGACCTGTAATTATTATAGTTAATTAAAACTTAACAAACAAACAAAAATTGTAGCACATGAGGCTGCTGAGCTTAGCTAGAGTTTGAATTTTGTTACTGTCAAATGTCCAATTTTTGTATCAGTCTCTTTTTTAGTTTGAGGAAGCCTGGCTAAGAATGCATCTGGCAACAGTGTCATTGGCAGGTTACTTGAATTAGTGAATGCAAGTACCCTGCTGGCTAACTTCAATGCTAATTAATTTGGAAACAGCACAACATAATTTCTTTCCTGAAGTACTGTTCCCTCCCCCCCCCCCCCCCCCCCCCAATACAACCTATCCAGGCTGTTTCTTTACCACCCTGTAGTCCACAGGAAGCCCAAGATTGATCTCTATGCCTATCACTGATACACATTGTATGATCATTGTGGATGGATACCCAGATGCAGAAAAGTTTATGTGGAAACAATTATGAATTTTTGATCTCATATTCGTCAAACTTATAATGGAACATTTTGGGTGAGAGTTCCCCAGCACAACCACGTTTAGTGATCTGCTGTGTCATTCTAATAATATTTTGATTGATAACAAAACAAAAGATTCCAATTTCACCATAAAAATGTTAAAATCATTAAATGTGTGGACGCCAGATTCTTTTAGTTCTCCAGATTAACATATTCCTAAAATGACTCCTTCCTTTGCATGAGGAACTGTATTTTGGGCCCTAAGTCCTATCCTTCTGCTAAAAAAATTAATCTAATAAATTATAGGTTGTGTCTGTTTTACACTCTGTAGACAAAAACTCTTAGAACTGATGAGTAAATTGCTTTCCAAGAAAGAAAAGAGGGGGAAGAAAAAAAAAAAAAAAACAACCTGATGAGCCTTATCAAATTCAGTTACACTCACATAGTCATCAATCTGGTGCAATGAAAAGCAGCAGCTGACAAACATTGCTTTTGTTTCCGACATTTTGTAGAATCACAACAAAACCAGTCATATTTACAACAGACTGAAGTCCAATTTATGTATGGTTGAAATACTGGAGTTTCTTCTTGAAAAGTGTAACATATTTGGCCATTAAATTTATCTTAACACTAAAAGTTTTTCTGTAACATACACTGAGTGGTGAAATAGCACAGGTAAAGTTAGCATGCTGCAGTTTTCATATTTGTAGTCTCGTGAAAATCCCATTAATTCAATGTATATTAAGATACCATTTTGTTTGAATTTCATTAAATGTTAATGTATCCAACATGCTGTGTAAGTGCTATCTCCAATGATAAAAACTTTTTTTAAATGATCATTAAATGAGCACAGGGTATTCTCAGTAGTGACAAGCATCTCACTTCAAGTGAATACTTCGGAACTTTCAGTAACATTTTCAACAATTATTTACTTTATCTTGAGAAATATTATGGTTCCCATCATTGACTGAACACTTTACTACCCCTTTACGGAAGGTTGTTTCAGTTGACATGCCAGTATGGATTCAGTTGGATGGGCAAACAGCTGATGTGTGGGCAGTCTTGCATGTAACATACTGTGATCTTAATCCACAGGCAGACCTTACATGGCCAGGTGGAAAATGCACAAGACATGTGTGAGTGGACCTTCTGGCAAGTTGGCTAAATTACCAATGTCTGCCCCTAGGTGAACTGTAGGGAGCACTATTGTATCAACCACTCAATACAAATGGCTACTGTCAATTTTTAAATTAATACAAAGAGCTGTGTTGATGTATGTGTGTGCTTCATATTGTTATTTATTTGAACCATATAAAGGTGATATACTATTGTTCAGCTGTAGTAGAAAATCTTAATGGTCTAAACACATTACTGAGATTTATATGCCACGCATACTTCACAGGTCAAGAGTTTCTACAGTGAGAGTTCAGATCACAAATAAGCTACACAAGAAATCCAAAATAGAGAAAAATTATATACCACACTCGCATGCATTTTTATTTTTATTTTTTTTATCTTGTGCTGCCCGATTTCATTTCCTTCTTAAAATCACTCTTGGGCAGAAGAAAATAAATATTTTGAGCATGCTTATCCCCAAGTATGGAACTTTGTGAAGGACCATGCCTTCTGCTGTAGTGACTCCAGAATGGCAAGAAGCCAGCCACTGGCAATATATAAGCATATCCCACCATAGTGAAAGGACTTTAACAGGCAGGATTTCATATGCCCTAAAATTAATGTCACATATGTACAAACAGGTTTGCTGAAATGGATTATGTACATTCAAGTTTATATCAAAATAGACAAAAAATGTCAAAACCATTACAAGTGCTGGGGTATTGAAATTACAGGCAGTTGAATGCCATGACCTCAAAGTAGCTGACGAGCAAAATACTCAGCCATAAAGGGTTTCTTAATGAACAGCAAGCTTGTGTCATTAAGTAAGCAGATTGAATATATAGACAGTTGAACTACAGAGATATCCTTCCGATTCCAATGGAATGTGTCCATAGTGTAGGTGAATAGAACTGTTTCTGTACTGGTTCAAGTGACATGTATTGAACACTGCACAGGGCCTTGCTCTGTTATATTAAAATTTATGGAATTGATGAAAAAATATCTGGTAAGTGGGTATTATTAAATGTCAACTAAGTATGCTTGCACAGTTCATTGGTATGGATTTAGAAATTGTACTGAGTGGTCAGCATGATCATAGAAACATTAAGAGAACAACACATTTTTTCCTACCAACTGCTTATAGTATGTGAAAAAATTTTCTTTGAATAAAGTTGCCACATTCCATTTGTAACACAATGAAAAGGAAGAAGACAGAGGAAATATCTCCAGCAACCTTTCTAAGTTGTATTTAATAGGAAAACTCAAGGCATTTAAAACACAAAACTTTTTTAAAAATTATTTTATAATGACATTTGTTAGACTTGATGATGTAATAACACCTTTTCCAACAACAGAGAGAGGTATGCCTTTATATGTAGCAACTTTGGCATCATTTGTTTTCAAATCTACAGCAACTGTTTCAAAAACTTTTTTCTTCGGATTAAGAACCGCATCCGGATTCCTTGGGTATCCATCCACAACTACCTCATCACCTGGTATGGATCCAGGAGGAGGAATTAAAACTTCAACTTTTTCTGGTGTGGATGCACACATAACCATCCCTTCTGATAACACTCCTCTCATTTTAGCTGGTTTCAAATTACAAAGAACAACCACCAAACGATTCTGCATCTCTTCCAAGGGCACGTACTTCACCAAACCACTGACCTGCAAAAATATTATAAAAATACTTTTTATAAACTGGTGGAGTCTGCTAATTAATTTTAATTTGTAAATGTGGAGATGAAATCTAATTCTAGTCACTAATATAAATATTTGCTCAGATACTTAAACCACTGCCCCCTCTGTTTCTGCAAACATTAGCTGTGCAGTACACTATTACTTCTTTTTAATTTTAAATTTGAATAAATTTACACATTACACTGTTACTTTACCAACTAGGCTTTTGAAATGTCACTATCACCAATCTTCAATTTTTCATATTTTTATAAAGGGTATATTACATATTAAGTTTGAAAATAATATGGGTGGAGTACCAAGAATGTTTACATAACACCTCTCCTTTATTTTTAATGCTAAGTTGTTCAGCAAAGAAGAAAGTTAAAAAAGTGGATGGTTAGCAAAACAGTAAAATCGCTTAAATGTATATGCGTATCACATTGTTCAATCATATTTTGGCTGTCTTACAGTTTTTTATGCAATAGACATAAATGAACTACCACCTTACACAAAATAAATGTTATTAGTAAGCCTTTGCTACAGCATATTCACGTACATTGAGAAGAGAAAAGGAAATCACCAAACAGAAGCAACATAACAATTAGGATACTGTAAAATTTGAGATACACTGCAGTTTAACTCATCCTGTCATTGGCACTATACAACTTGCGTGAATACAATAACTGTGATGCTGCTACCGCTGCCACCAGCAAATCAAAATGCAGCCCTCAATAAAAAATAAAATCAGAACCGAAAAAATACCCAATGCCATTCCTCTTCCAGTTATGTCATTCCATACACTGTTGCCATCCAGAAAGTGTCTGCACATTAGTCAAAAGTATGTGTAGAAGTGGAAGATACACATGTAACCCCTGCCATAATAGAACGCAATGGACTGTCAGCCCTGATAAAGTACAATGTGTTATATTATTCTACTGCTGTGCCAGAGATGATGAGGGTGCAGATTCGTCTGGCAATGCCATTTCAATGAGAAGTCTTGTCTTCTTAGGGGTGTTCTGTGTGGTGCAAACTGACCCATCTCATCGTGTTCTGTAAACCATTCTGTATACACCCTTTGAACTGCCGAAACACTTCATACCGCGAGAGCAACAATTTCCCAGATGGAGGCATCACATTCTCTCGTGCCAATAATGCACCCTCTTTCAAACTTGTCATTTCAACAGTACAGTTTGTGCAATATTTGTGAGATGCCTTGCATATCTGTTCGACTGACACTGACCCATTACCTTTTGTTTATAGTGAAGAATGCTGCAGGCACATGTAGGTGGTGTGCAGTGGTACTGATACTGATGTTGAATCTGTGGGCCAAGATGATTCAAATGCTATTCATTTCTGCAGAACATACCAATGTACGTGTGCTGTGACTACGAACTTCCAATCTTAGTCTTTCGAGATGTTTTATCTGAACATTATTGTAGTTTGCTGAATGCTATAGTTAGAGGTCTGCACATATATAAAAAAATTAATCCACACCAGCAAAACCCTTAGCAGCAGCCATAGGTTCCTAAACTGCACCTAAGGACATTTGAAGATAGTCACTACACAAAAGCCTCATCATTCTTGTCAGCAAAATCATTTTATTTTTCCAAGTTGTAGGTGGAAATGTAGACTGGTGTCCAAAATTGAAGCAATAAACTGCTGTCGAATTCACAATGTAATCATACAAACTGTCAACACATACCCATACAGTAGTTTTCCATGCAAAACATGGCATTCTGCCAAGGAAGATGTCAGGGCACCTTTCAAATGGGGATAGTGTTTTCTGGGTAGTGCCACATCCACAATTGCTGTGTACACATTCACAGAGGGTGTAGTGGCACAGAGAAGGTGTCTACCAGACACTTGCTGTGGAGAACCACACGAATGGTAACAGGAGAGCCTCAAATCAATGTGGGTTGATGGTTTAATATGGATATTTCAATTGTTTCTCACATAGGGGACAGTTTATAGGGGCTGAAACTGTATCCTGAAGATCAAGGCAGGGTCAAACACACGTGATGTAAGAGAAGACTTATCTGGATTTAATCGCACATCGGCACTGTCATAGTACTGCACAGCAAGTGGCATCTGACCTCGCAGCATCTAGCACTTGGTAGACTGTATTGAGACAGACAGTCTATAGGTGGCTTTGGCAGAGTGACCTTCATTGTCCGAGATCTACTGTATGCGTACCCCTGACAAGTTTGCAGACTGTATTGAGACAGACAGTCTATAGGTGGCTTTGGCAGAGTGACCTTCATTGTCCGAGATCTACTGTATGCGTACCCCTGACAAGTTTGCAGACTGTATTGAGACAGACAGTCTATAGGTGGCTTTGGCAGAGTGACCTTCATTGTCCGAGATCTACTGTATGCGTACCCCTGACAAGTTTGCAGACTGTATTGAGACAGACAGTCTATAGGTGGCTTTGGCAGAGTGACCTTCATTGTCCGAGATCTACTGTATGCGTACCCCTGACAAGTTTGCACTATGGTTATCAGTCCCTTGTTCCAATCGTAGAGAATGCAGTAAAAATCACAACAATGTCGAATAAAACAATGTGTTAAAATAATGCACCAAGCAAAGATTTTAACATGTCAAGAAATAAAAGAATCTAAGTAAAAACTGGTAAAAGAAGAAAAATGTGTGAATAGGACACCAGAGAGTCTTGGCCGGGTGACCACAGACAAATTTATGACATCAGGTCACTCTGTTCCACTTTAAAACCAGCTCTCTAAAAGTAGTAGGTAAGTGGAGAACAAAGATAGTGGACACTCATAAAAACTCCTATGGAACCATACAATCCACTCACATGAATAAAACTTAAAACCGAATCAACCGTGGAGGCATTGTCTGCTATAACCAAGCTCAGGACGTCAGGGAGATTAAAACACTGCCTCTGGGCACCTAGGTGTGGGCAATCCAATAAAATGTGGGCTACCAATACATGGGTGCCACAGCAACACTGAAGTGGGTCCTCACGACGGAGAGGGTGACCATGTGTCAGCCAAGTATGGCCAATGCAGAGCCGGTAGATGATAACAGTGTCCCTGCGAGGGTTCCGCATAGAGGACCTCCAGACATTGGTTGTCTTCTTGATACACGTCAATTTGTTGTGCACTTGTAGGGTGCGCCATTCAGTACTCCACAAATCGAGAACTCTACAGCGTAATGTCGACTGGAGATCAGCAGATGGGATGCCCATATTGAGGACAGGTTTGTGGATGGTCTCTTTGGCCAGCCTGTCAGCCAGCTCATTCCCTTCTATCACGACGTGTCCTGGAGTTAAAATGAATTCCACTGACTGCCCACATTGTTCGATGGTGTAGATAGACTCGTGTATGGCAACTACCAAACGATTGTGTTGGAAGCACCGGTCGATGGCCCGCAAACTCCTCGGGGAGTCACTACAAATGACAAAGGACTTCCCGGGGTGTGAATGGATATGTTAAAGTGCACGATGGATGGCTACCAGCTCTGCAGTGAAGACACTACAGCCATCTGGCACGGAGCGCAACTCACTGTGTCGTGCAAGAGTGTAGGCAAAACCAACACGACCATCTACCATTTAGTCCGTTGGTGTACACTATTGTAGAGCCCCGGAAGCCTTCAACAATTGAGAGAAATTGGCGACGAAGGGTCTAGGGGCGTACTGAGGTTTTGGAGTACTATGACAATTCCAGTCGAAGGCGAGGCCGACATATACACCATGGTGGTGTATGCAATTGGAAGAGAGATGATAGGGATACAGACTCCAGTTCACTCAGAAGAGAGCGAACACTAACACCAGCTGTTACACCCAATCTCTACCGCCTCTGTGGAATGTGGAGTACTGTAGTGGGAAAAGGAGACGGTGGTTCGGGTGGTTAGGTAAATCACTGACGGTAGCAGCGTAATTCGCCAGCAGTTGTTGCCGCCTGATTCGCAGAGGAGGCACCCCCGCCTCCACAAGCAGACTATCCACACGGCTAGTCCTAAAAGCTCCTGTCGCAAGTCTAACCCCACAGTGATGGATTGGGCCCAACACCTGCAGAGCTGAAAGCAATGCCGAGCCGTAGGCAACATTGTTGTAGTCCAGTCGCGACAGAACTAATGCCTTATAGCACTGCAACAGCATACTACAGTTCGTGCCCCAAGTGGTGTTACTGAGGCAGCGGAGAGCATTAAGGTGCTTCTAGCACTTTTGTTTGAACTGGCGAATATCGGAAAGCCACGTCAGCCGGTCGTCGAACACTAGCCCCAAGAAACTATGTGTTTCCACTACATTAAATAGTTGGTCATCAAGGTAAAGCTCCGGATGTGGATGGACTGTTTGACGCCGACAGAAGTGCATAACGCACGTCTTGGCGGCAGAGAACTGAAACATATGGGAGTGCGCCCATGTCTGCGCCTTGAGTATGGCTCCCTGCAGCTGGCGTTCAGCGACACACACACACTTGAGGAACTAAAATATATGCAGAAGTCATCAGTATACAATGCTGTCACTAAGCAATAAATGACCACTAAAAACAATGGAATGCTTAAAACAGAGCCCTGGGGGAACCCATTCTCCTGGACATGAGGGGTGCACCAAGTTGAACATGAAAAGTACGGACAGCTAAAAATTTTTGGATAAAAAGTGGAAGTGAGCCCCAGAGACACCACCCATTTAATGTGGTTAAAATGTGGCGTCGCTAGGTTGTGTCGTACGCCTTTGACAAGTAAAAAAATACAGCTACCAGATGGTGACGTCGAGAAAA
The DNA here is from genome assembly GCA_026315105.1 of Locusta migratoria. Classification (NCBI taxonomy): domain Eukaryota; kingdom Metazoa; phylum Arthropoda; class Insecta; order Orthoptera; family Acrididae; genus Locusta; species Locusta migratoria. Next base: position 272,936,487 of record CM048755.1, read on the forward strand.
TACTGTCTGGTTGTCAGACTGAAGACAGACCAAGTTATCCAAGGTAGAGCACCCCTTGCGGAAACCACCTTGGCATGCAGCTAGCAGGCCCTGAGATTCAAGGAGCCAATACAACTGCCGGCTCACCATGCGTTCTAGCAGTTTGCAGAGAACGTTTGTAAGGCTGATGGGCCGATAGCTGTCCACATCTAGCGGATATTTAGCCAGCTTCAGCACTGCGACAAAGGTGCTTTCTCGCTACTGTGATGGGAAGACACCATTATTCCAGATGCGATTAAACAATGCAAGGACATGTCGCTTGGAGACAGCAGACAGATGTTTTAACATCTAATTGTGAATTCTGTCTGGCCCAGGGGCAGTGTCAGGGCAGTGGGCAAGGGCACTGAGGAGCTCCCACTCGCTAAACGGAGCGTTATATACCTCAGGTTGGCACGAGGTAAACGAGAGCTTTCTGCATTCCATCCTGTGTTTTAATATACGGAAGGAAGGCTGATAATTGTGCGATGCAGCAGCGTGGGAGTAATGCTCGGCAAAGGTCTCAGAAATGGCGCCTTGATCTGTACAGACAACTCCATGGAGATGCATATGGATGAATGGGGGATTGCGTGCTCTGCAGCAGATAAAATCTTTTGGGTGGCACAGTCAACCACCACATCGATAGTGTCGTCTGGGAGAGGTCCAATAGTGGCAGCAGGAACAAAGTCATCCCAGTTTGCCTTATTTAAAGCCCACCAGGGAGGTCATATAGGGCAGTGACGATTGGGTAGTGATAGACAGGAAAATGATCACTACCACAAAAATCGTCATGTGTCCTCCAATGGACAAATGGTAAGACGCCAGGGCTGCAAACTGACAGGTCAATAGCCGAGAAAGTACCATGCGCCACACTGAAATGTGTGGGTGCTCCAGTGTTTAAAAGACAGAGGTCGAGCTGTGATAGTAAGTACTCGACAACCCTGCCACGGCCAATGACTATTGCGCCACCCCACAAGGTATTATGGGTGTTAAAATCGCCCAGTAGCAGAAAAGGCGGCGGAAGTTGGGAGATCAGCTCAGCCAATGTGTGTGGTGGTACATCACCACCTGGTAGAAGATACAGGCTGCAGATGGTTATGTCTTGTGGTACCCTTACCCTGACAGCCACAGGTGTCTGAAGGGGCACAGGTTCACTATAAACAGAGTTAAGGATATACACACAGATACCACCTGAAACTCTATTATACCGACTCTGATTACAATAATAACCCCTGTAGCCACGAAGGGTAGGGGTCTGCATTGCTGGAAACCAGGTCTCCTGGAGAGCAATGCAGAAATGAGGTGTTGTGTTTAAGAGTTGGCATAATTCAGCCAGGTGTCGGGAAAAATTCACAGCAATTCCACTGAAAGATGGTGTGGGAAGACATGAGGTACTAATAAGGGCTTTAATACCGCAGGATCACTTGCAGGCACTGCTGGAGAGGCTGTTGTATCGATATCCATCGTTTGTGAGCTACTGTCAAGAGCTAGGTCCTCGGGTGACACTAGAATCTCCACCTCGTACTTGGAGGCGGAGGGATGGTGTGGCGGTGTGACAACCACTGTGGTCTCTCTCTTTCCCACTGTCTTTCTTCTTCTTTTGAGCCTCTTGTTGCTCCTTTGGCTTCTGCCATCTAGAGGGCTTTGCTGCCTCAGTCTCTGGGACTGAGGAGGCCCCCGAAGCCGAACAACCAGCCTTAGTTGGCACTGTCTGCCTATCGCTGGTGTCCATTTTCCCAGAGGAAGCAGCCAAGGAAGGATGGGATACAAGCGATCCCTTCCTTGCAAGAGGAGCCAGAGAAGGCTGCTCCTACTCTGGCTCAGGGGTGGGGACCAGAGTCCCCAATGTTTGGGGGGTAATTGCTCCCAAGGTTGGGGTTTTGGGAGCTACACAGGAAGAGGTGCCCCTAATCATCTGGGGGACGGGTGAAGATGAGAGGGCCTATTGGCCCACTAAAACTGGCTGAACAGTTTGCGACCTTGTCGCCACAATTTTGGACATGCCCTCGACCTCTCCAAACTTGTCCTCAAGGTGCTCCATGAAGAATAGTGGCTTCATCGTCTGGAAGGAGTCGACATCTGTTCTGCTACAGACAAGATATATAGGGGCATAAGCCTCACCTTGTTGACGAGCCCTACGTTCCTCCCATGGGGTGGCCAGGAAAGGGAATGAGTGGGGGTCAGAAGTTGCTGCATTTAGATCAGGCCTTCCTCTCTTAGAGACACCAGTTGTACATCCGGCAATGTTGTGGGATCTTTTCATGGTGTTCCAACAAGCAGCTAGGAAAGATAGGTACCCCCCAGGCAGAGCACCTCTTGCTTGGGTAAGCCTTATAAAACTGAGGTGCGGCAGGGTCCTCAGAGGTTGCTCGCTAGCGACAGTTCAACCTCAACAGCCATGCATCTCCTCGGCACGTAGGACACCTGTTGTACTGTCTGCGCGACCTGGGCAATTAAGCCAAGATCCCCAGGCTCATATGTACAACATTCCACCGGCGCGCCAAACAATGGTTGTTGAAGCACACACAGAGCTTACAGTGTAGCCGACTATTGGCACAACACAGCCCATGGCTCAGGACCCTGGGTTTGCCAAGCCTGTACTCAGAAAATTAATGCTGAGCCCCTGAGGGGTAACAAATAACAAGGCGGCACATTCCTTTAACACAAGTGTGCCAGTCCATTTTATTCTTCACAGGAGAATGACAGTACTTCAAAATTTGTGAAAGATTGTTTTAGAACAATATTACTGTCATGAATATTACAAGTTTAGGTAGGGACTTGAGAAATCACCATTATTTAGTTTTGCAATATTTCACAAATGTGATTTCGATATTGTGCATAGTAAAAGTACTAAATTATCTGTAGAGATACATTTTTAAATGGTATCAGAAAGGTTACCTCTTCCAATATCTTTGTCAGTGGTGTCAAATTGTCTTGATTCATTTGGACCAAATTGCTAGAACATTTAACAACTTTCATTGGCTTATAGATGGCTAATTTTCTGTACCTTCAATGACTTCAGCAGGTAGTTCTGGAGGCCAGCAACACTACTAGAAATATCTATCCAAACCATGTCTATTTAAATTTTATTGCAATCAGCTATGTAGAATTTGAGTGCAAGAACAGTCTGTTTACCCTCGTGCATCATTTCGGTGACACTCTCCCCTTTATAATGCAATAATACAAAACAAGCTGACCACCTCTGAACTTCTGTAAATCATCTGTCAGTTCCACTAGGTGGGGACCCCACTATGTGCAGCAATACGCCAAAATAGGGTGCACAAGTGTGGTGTAGGCAGTTTCTTTAGTACAACTGTTGCATCTTCTAAGTGTTCTGCCAATGAAATGTAGAACTTGGTTTGCTTTCCATACAATATTTTTGTGTGTTCTTTCCAATTTAAGTTGTTCATGATTGTTACTCCTAGGTATTTAGTCGAATTTACGGCCTTTCGATTTGACTGATTTATTGTGTAAATGAAGTTTAAAGGATTTCTTATAGTGCTCATATGGATAACTTCACATTTATCATTATTAAGGGTCAATTGCCATTTTTTGCACCATGCTATCTTACATAAATCATTTTGCAGTTGATTTTGATCTTCTGGTGAATTTACTAGTCTATAAATGACAGCAACATCTGCAAACAGTTTAAGAGAGCTACTCAGATTGTGTAGGGCCTCTATAACACTTCCTTGGGAAACACAAGATATCACTTCTTCCATCAATTACAACATACTGTGTCCTCTCTCAGAGGAGATCACAAATCCAATCACACAATTGTGGCATATCCATTCAAAACTCTTGGTACGGTTTTTACTGTCTTCTTCTTTTTTTTACAAGGTGCACAAACGGTACTGTGATAAATTTGAATAAGATAAATATTGTAAAATATAAAATGATTAACAAAATCAAAGAGCAATAATGTAGTAGAAATATACACAGATGATTGATTACAGCCCTTCAACAGCAGCAACAAAGTGTTGTCACTCACAATTTGCTACAGTGGAAAATATTCAATCTTAACTTTATTCAGAGCATCTTCCCCTGGAGGCAAATGTCCAATGTGTGATTGCAGTATGGTATTAAAAGATAACTGAATGAGTACTCCAAAATTTTAGATGGTTAGAAGAATATGCTGTAGAGAACTTATTAATTTTACAGAATGAAGTTTTTCCTGCTTCCAAAATTTTGTATCCCTTACAGAATTACAACTCACCTAAGGAAAAATAAAAACATGCCACTCAAGAGATTAGGGTTGTATGAAATAAAACTGGAATATTTGAGAATAACAAAGTGCATTTTTCAATGTGGCCCTGTGTTTCTATTGCATAGAAATCTATAGTTTTGTTCTGATATTGATGAAATTTTGCACACACACTACCTTAAAAACAAAAGGAATGTCACTGCCTATATAAAATTTTGTTCGGTGTGTGGTGTAGGGTACTTATGGAAATTTACAAAATTCATAGTTTTGCTCCACTCTTTATGAATGTTTGCACCCATGATCTTTAAACCAAGATGAAGATCACTGGGTACATAAATGTTTGTATGGTACATGACAGAGGGTACCTTGCAGAAAACTTTGCCGAGAGAGGGAAAGGTGGAAACGAATAGAGATGAGAGGTGGATGCAGAAAGAGGGGGAAGGGGATGTGGTCTACGAGAGTGTAGGATAAATAAATACCCAAGCAATGCCGGGTTTACAGCTAGTACTCTTATAAAAAATCAATACCTGTCAGATACTCACAATTGTACGTGGCTTTTCTTCCCCGAGATCAATTTCTTCAACATACAATGAATCAGCATCTGGATGTTTCTTAACATTAACAATTTTTCCAACTCTAAAATCTAATCTTCCTACATCAACTGGTGGTTCTTGTGATTCATCAGCCTTCTTGGATTTATCTGAGGCTGCCTTTCCATCTTTTTTGTCATGCATTTGTTTGTTTTTTGTTGCCTTTTCAACATTTTTGGTTTTTTGATTTTCTGCTTTGTTATTGTTTGCAGGAGCACTACCGCTGCCTGTACCAACAGAAGACACTAGCTTACTTGCAGTGTCTATGACAGCACTTTCAGGTGCCTTAGCATTCACTTGTGAGACACTCTCTACTGCAGGTACCTAAAACACAAAGATGCAAAGACTGTTACATCTGACCTCTCAGTTCCGAGTATGAAATAATCACTATATAGTTATCAGAAATTTCAAGTAATGACATGACTGCACTACTCAAAGAGTTAAAATGTTTTAATCAGATAGTCACAGAGTTACATACATACTGGAGAATTACTTCCTAAAATACAGAAAGAGAAAGACATTCACACATGTTTCTCAACTTAAGTGTGGAAATGGTGTGACTATGATATGTGACATTCTCATAAGATTTAAGAAATTTGTACCTGAACTTGCAGAGAACTAAAGGTATCTGAAAAACATCCTTTTCATTTTGTGAAGTTGGAGAAGACTAGATCCACCATGACACCAACAATAGCCACCAGGTGCCATTAATAGAAGTCACTTGATAACATAAATTGACAGCTTGGTGCCAGTGAATCTAAATTTCTTCCTGTTTTAAGCCTGGTGAAGAAGGTCCGAATCTGTTCTATCAATGGACTGATAACCACAGTAGTTAAGTCCCATAGACCTATTAACATTTTGTTCTACCAAGTCGCTTTGAAAGGGCTGGATAAAACAATGTGAACTATTCACAATAATCACCCCATTATTTACGACCTTTTACCAAATGCCCAAAAGACTTTGTGTACAATCTGTGTATTTCTGTTGATGCCCCGTATTGACACCCTTAAAACACGAATCATCATCATCTCTGGTGTTGTACCAGATCCCTCACAGTAGTCAATTCACTTTGATAAAGAGATCATATCACAGGGACTCTTTTACAGGTGAGTACTGTGGATGTCCCAGCATCTCCCAGTTCCAGAATAGTGAGAAGTCCATGTCAGCAGCAACAGTTTGACATCGTACATTATGTCGAACAATGGGATTCTATTCCGTGAAATGTTGTCACTTTTGTCTGAGCACTGGGTTAAGGTCATACTGCAGCAACATTTAATAGTATGCAGTGTCCACCATCACCCTTAGTGGTACAATGGGATGCAATATTACCCTATCAATGTCATACGCTACAATGAACATCACCTTCTAAGCACTTTGTGTAGCATGCACTTTTGTGACCGAGGACAACCTGGAGGCCTCCACTAACTGCATTGGTATATCTAGTTTGGTTCGTACTAGTGCGCCCAGGTTTCATCGATAATGACGATGCATCGAAGAAAGTTATTACCTTCCCTTTTATGCCTGCCCAACAAATCCCACGATATGGAATTTTTCGTTGTTAATCCAACATCCTGCAATTTTGCAGTAACCCAGAACATCAACCAGAACATGGAGCACAGTTTTATGGCGTACTCCCACTTCTGCCATTAACTCGCACGCAATCCAGTGGCGATCAACATCCGACGAGGAGTTCCACTCTATTTTTGTCCAAAGGGGTCATCCTGTACGGGACTGATCCTTCACAGCATCTTTGCCTGATCTGATTTAACCCTTTATGCGAGTGCTGTAAGGCAACACTGTGTCACCACAGGCTTCACACAGCCCTAAAAAGGTTGCCCTAACTTTGTAAACATGACATTAGGGCATTTACACTACTGCTATTATATTCAACAGTCAACACACAGAATTTGATTGATATAGTACTGTCCCACTCACAGTACAAACCAGCTGTCAGTTCACCAACTCACCATTTTGACATTACAGAAATGTTACCATTACTTTGTATACAGCCCTTGTATTTTAACCTCCTTGGGCAGGATGGATACCACTTAACCTGGAGATGAGTACTGCAGTACGGCTTTGATAGACATCAAATGCAAATGAATGAGCTGTATTTGTCCCAAAAAGAACTTGCCGAGTACAGTAAACTCATATCAGTTATTGGAATAACCACACACGTTTTATGAATACATGTAATCAAGAGAGAAACATTCTATTACATTCAAGATCAAAAATACTCTACACAACTTCAAATAAATGTAGTAAACAGACATAAGTCAATTAAAGATATTACACTGAAGTAGAGGCACTGAATTGTCACAGCTGGGATTCGGACCCGAGACCTCCTTACTTACTAGGCAGATGCCATAACCATTAGGCCACCAAAACTTGATGGGTACAGTGACTACATGAGCGGTCTTAAGGCATGTCCCCCTCCACCACATCCAACAAGTGTGCCTCAAGACGGTCCATGCAGTTGCTGTAGCCATCAAGTCTCACTGGTCTAATGGTTATGGCATCTGCCTAATAAGCAGGAAGACCCGGGTTTGAATTCCAGCAGAGACATAAATTTTAATTCAATGCCTCTACATCAGTTTAATATTCTTAATAAGATATGGAGACAATATATGTTTCTGGAAATTATTTGACATTTATAAGTCAATTAACGTTCAATGAGTGTCATTTGGTATACTTACTAAAGCCAAACATTAATTTTAGAATAAGATACACTTAACATCTGAAGCAGTCAAAGCTGAAAACATCAATCAGGCTGCGATATAAGTCCATAGTTTCCAAGCTATATCCCCATTATGATGCTGTTCATCTCACAGTGCCATGAACTACTTATTTCTTGGTACTAAATATACTGTATTTTGTATGTGAGAACATTACTCGATTTGACCAAAGAAAACAAACCGTTTTGAATTTCACGAATTGTCATCTGATGTCTCTACATTCAAATGATGAGATTAGCTACACTGTGACTGTATAAGTATTGGCATCTTGATTTGACAAGATGTTAGTAGTTGATGGAATTCACCAATATCGGTATCACAATGATACCAATATGAGCTTAAGTTTCACCAATATTCTAAATTGTTGAGTGGGAAAAACAATTGATGACATTGTTGAAACAAAGTTCTGCTGTATTACAATAACTTACTACATAATTAACACTTTGAATTAACGCTTATAAGTGTCCATGCTCAATGTAAGATAGAGTCAGCTGCAGCGAAAGTGTTATGTAATTAAAGGTATGTAAATACCTGTATAATAAATGAAAGGACGTACATGGTGCCTGATCATAATATCATAAAACAAAGACTAAATTTTATGGCCACATTAAAAGAATGGCATCCACTAGGTTGACAAATGGATAGCAGAAGTCTACAAAAACAGGAGTAAGGCCAAAACTGAGCCAAATGGATCACTGCAATAAAGGAGGATCTTAAACTAGCCGGTATAACTTGGGCAGACATTACAGACAGAACAATATTCAGACAAAAGGTATTTGATTGGAAAGTTGGTCAGAGGGGAAATTAGGAAAGGACTGCAACACCAGGGTCTGATGAAAGAAAGAGACTTCATTCTGAAAAGGTGAAACAAATTTGGACACAAAGTAATGCCAACCATTTATAGGTCCATTGACTGTACTTCAGGTGGTCCTATTGGGCCCAAATTAATGATGATGATGATGATGATGATGATAATAATAACAATAACAATGGAAGGCATATACAGAGGATGTATGAAGGGAAATGAACTTGAAGGCAGTATTGTGTAGGGGAGAAGAGGCAGCAGATGAAGATGAGATGGGAGATATGATACTGAGAAGAATTTGATAGATTATCAAAGATTTGAGTCAAAACAAGGCCCATGGAGTTGTTGCTTTTCTGTCAGAAATGCTAATATCCTTGAGAGAGGCAGTCATGAAATAAGAATAAAAAAACTGGTAGATTCTGGCCCTAGGCAAAATCAGTTTAGATTTACAAGAAATGTAGGAACACCTGAGGCAATACTCACCTTATGACTTATCTTAGAAGATAGGTTAAGGAAAGAAAAGCCTACATTTATAGCTATTGTAAATTTGAAGAAAGCTTTTGATAATGTCGACTAGAATACACACTAAAATTATAAAGGTTGCAGTGTAAAATATAGGGGACAAAATGTTATGTACAACTTTTACAGAAAACAGATATTAAGAGTAGGAGATGAAAGGGAGGCATTGGTTGGGGAGTGAGTAAGACAGGATTGTAGGATTTCCCCAATGTTATTCAATCTGTACACTGAGCAAGCTGTGAAGCAAATCAGAGAGAAATATGGAGAGTAAATTTCAAGGAGAAGAAATAGAGACCTTGCCGTTTTCAGATGACATAGTAATTACAAAATATTGGATAAAAGATGAGCCAATCAAAATTTGTGCCATGTCCCGGATTTAAACACAGCATATACACTTAATACACATTCACTTCAGTGACTCGGCAACCGTGATGCTATGGATAACATAAATGTATGGAATAACCTAAGAGCATCTCTCTCCAAAACACAAACTTATATTCTATCTTCATGTTTCTGATATAATCCGTATCAATACTGCTGAGGCTCTCCAAAATGGAATAGCAACCCAACATTGAATGTAAATGGAAACATTCGTGTTTGGGGGGGGGGGGGGGGACATGGTTAGATTATTCCATGCATGTGTGTTATCCGTAATGCCGCAGTCGCCGAGTGGGTAAGGTAACTGTCTACTAATCAGGGTATCCTGGTTTTGAATCTCGGGGGTGGCACAAAATTTAATTCAATGCATCACCTTATTTTCAACATCTTTCATATGTTGAGACTACATATGCATCTTGGAAATGACTTTAATCTGTAATACCTAGTAATTCTGTCAGAGACATCAAAGAACCTGGAAGAGTAACTGAACGGAATGTACAGAACCTTGAAAGGAGGGTATATGATGAACATGAACAGAATGAGGGTAATGGAATGTAGTCTAAGATAATCAGGCGATACTGACAGAATTAGGTTAGGCAACAAGGCAATAGACGTTGTACATGAGTATTGTCATTTGCGTAGTAACATAACTCATAACAGCCAAAGTAGAGAAGGTACAAAATGCAGAATGACTATAGGAAGAAAAGGATTTCTGAAGAAAAAGTTGTTGACATCATACACAAATTTCATTGTTAGGAAGATCTTTTTGGAGGCATTTGTTTGAAGTGAAAAATTGTACTGTAGTTAAAAGTAGATGATAAGGAGTTCAGACAAAAAGATGGCAGAAGCTTTTGAAATCTGGTGCTATAGGAGAATAATGAAGACAATATGGGTAGATTGCATAACTAATGAGGAGGTACTGAACAGAATTTGGGAGTAAAGAAAGATCTGGCATATCTTGGCTAGAAGAAGGGATCAATTAGTAGACCACATTCTAAGGCATCAAGGTATTGTCAATTTAGTTAGGGAGGGATGTGTGTGGTGTTAAAATTGCAAAGGGAGACCCAGAAACAAATATATTAAGCAGGTTTAAAAGTTGCCTTTCTTATTCAGAGATGAAGAGGCTTGTACAGGCTAGGATAATGTGGAGAGCGGCAACAACCCAGTCTTTGGACTGAAGATCACAACAAATACTACAAATCTGGAAAATGGTAATCAAATTTGGGGATTTGATACTTAGAGCAGGAACAATTATCAAGAAATTTCAAAATGAAGAATAAATGTTACGAACAAAAAGGCAGTTAATGAAAATAAGATGAAAACTTGTGGGGAAGATGCATGCACTAGGTCTGTGACGTAACTGATTAAGTTCACCACAGAAACAATTACAGGGTGTTGACAATTGTTTCTTCTGAAAATTGGGGTTGGGGAAGGTCTGTACAAAAGTAAAAACAAATACACTGCAATATTAAGAAATTTTGTACCTGACAAACATTGCAAAGATGGCTTAAAGCTATACAAGTTTCCAACTGACAAAAATCACTCTCTGTAAGTGTACAATATTTGTACCTGTTGTCCTGTATCTCTGTTTAACTTCTCTAAGGATTCAAGCTGTTTAATAAGTGATGCCACTTCCTGCTTTAAGGACTCATTTTCCGCTTGAAGAGTACACAATGTTTTTGAAACTGTAAGTTGCTGTATCTGAAAAAAAGAAAGATGAATCAGATAAAAATCAGAAAAGGATAAGACAGTAAGCACTAGACTTCTATCAAAGGACCCACCCCAGCATCCACTGTAAGTTACTTAAGGAAACTGTGGAAACTATATATTAACAGCTGAACAGGTTATTGTACTATGGTCCCCCCCCCCCCCCCAAAAAAAAAGAACTTTGAGCTTAGCTTCAGGACAAGGGTCTTTCTTGAGAGCTACAAAAAATATTCCCTGTGGAAAAAAAAGTTAATTTTTCTACTATGTAGATAAGTCTTAACCAACTTCCCTATCTACAATGTACAACAGGTTTAGCCTATTTTCCATGACTAGTACAATCCAGGAATAAATGAATCATCTTGCAATGTGATTGCAAATTTTCAAGTAACTTAAAAAGAACTGACTGGAAATTTCTTTAGTATCTGACTTAGCCTACACCAGAATTAGGTGCAGGCTTGCACACAGGGATGAGGGCAGCACAACCCGCCCCTCCCCCTGAAGTGTCTGGACTTAACACTAGATACAATAGAATTTTTCTACTATTAATATCAATTTCATTAATATTCTTCATAATAACAATTCTTAATAAAATTAATTCTCGATTATGACTGAATGTCAAGTGCAAAGCTGAAGAAGCTGAAAACAGCGAGAAAGATTTGTTTAACTATTATGAGGCTTCAGCTCTTGTAAATTAGAGTAGATGGTGAAAAGTTTCAGAGCATTTCTAAATCTATTTCTATAAAGATTCCTGTGGAGTTGTACATAGATCACCGAAGGACATGTTTGTGCTAATTAGCTAACTGTTGGTGTCCTATTCAAACATCAAAGCACAGATTTAGGTGCAAATATGACTGCGTCTGGACTATTTTGCAACAGAAAAAAAATAGTCTCAAGGTTAGTATCTTTGTTCGTAAGCTTCTGAAAGTAAATAGATTCCGTTCACATAGAAACTGCAAGTGTATATATAAATTATAAAATCATAACATGCTTGTTTGCTGTTAAATTTGTGACTTCAAAACATTATATTAGTCATTATGAGTCCCAACATACTTCTCAAAGATTCTATTGCAAACAATATTGCAACAATGTAGTTACACTTTGTAACATAATTTGAGGGCTAGGGGGCTTTAGTCAAATGTGCAAACTATTTTGACAGATGATTTCTGAAAGACTTGGAAAAAATATTTAGTAATTTTCCTTAACAGACACAAAATCAATTCACAAATCATATGGTATTTCTGTGATGTTAGAAATGCCTAATAAATTGTTAGATTCCTACATGTATGATTCTATTTTGTGTTGTTTTTTAGGTGCACGTTTGTTCATTTTAAGTACATTTCCTAGCACTTGTTTCTTTGCATTAGGCAGGCCTATATTTTCTGTACAGAATTTTTGTTGCTATTTTAATGCACACATTTAACGTGGCTAAAACAATTGGCAACACAGGTAACACATTTGTTTTCAGACTAGAAAAAATAAGAAAGGTAAAATAAGGTATTACTTGTGCCCTACAGTATTCTTACAGCTTGTCCTTAACACATTGCACTACATAAAAAAATCAATGAATTAAATGATAAAAACAATGGAAAGCAGCTGTAAGTGATAGATGACAAACTTAGTTTTCTTTGTCAAGCTGTGCTATGGTTATTTTACTGCTTTTGATTCTGTTCACCAACTAAGACATACAATTGACACCAATAATGAGGTGGCAGGTAAGCTTGAGCCACCTAAGGAAGGAAGGAAGCAAGCAAGCTTAGAGTTTAACGTCCTGTCGACAGCGAGTTCATTAGAGACGGATAAGCATGGAGGAAGGAAATTGACTGTCCCTTTTGAAAGGAACCATCCCAGCATTTGCCTGGAGTGATTTAGGGAAATCATGAAAAACCTAAATTGGGATGGCTGGAGGTGGATTTGAACCACCATCCTCCCGAATAAGAGTCCAGTGTGTTACCACTGGGTCATTCCATTGTAACGGGTGTTACTCTCGCAAAGATAAAAATGTAAAATTTCCAAAGTAGCTCCAACAAAAATCAAAATTTAGGAAGCAGAAGTATTTCCTCTTTAAGTTTCTGATCATTTTCATATATTGCAATGTTCAGTTTATTTTAACAAAATTGAGTAACTAGTACAAAACATGGTGTAACGGGTGTTACAGAATTTGGACATGGACCTCTGCATGGGTAGTAGAAATTGTAAAATTCTGTGAGTTTAATGGACAGAAATTAACAAGTTTTTGTGTGGGTGTCTATTAAACATTGACAAAATTAAATGTGTTCTCAGTTTCCCTTTTTTTGCTTAATTTATTTAACGTTTTTAGAGAAAAGGTACTGTAACGGGTGTTACATGATGTGTAACGGGTGTTACACTGTGTGAAAATTTATGTTTCATGCAAATGTTTACATTAACATAAGGGTGTTAAATTTTAATATTACCAAATTTATATTTAATGCCAATACATTTGACCTGAAAAAGCTTTATTTTTGTAAATTATCTGTTAATACACTTTTGCCTGGACAATCCATTTCATAAACAGTCTACAACATAATGGAACAAATGGATGAAATTAGGAACATTTCAATTAATATTCTTTTAGAGATGTTTAGTATACAGTATGTGCAATTAATTTTAAACATCTTTTTCGAACACATCTACACTTTCACTGAATTCATAGTACAGTCTGTTTCCTTGTGCCCTGATATCAGGTGTTGGTAACATGGAGACCAGCTGACTAAATTTCACGAAACAGACGTCATTTTCATCACCTTTGAAGATTTTTTTTTTTTTTTTTTTTTTTTTTTCTTGCTATGGCCAGAAACTCTCAAACAATCTTAATGTCCTCTTCATCGTCAACTAGGCTCTGACATATTCCAACATATCGAAACTTGCAATTTTCTTCTCTTACATCACAACACAAATGATCTAACAAATCTTTGTAGTTTTGAGGGAAAATGGGAATCATTTTTGCAACAGATTCAACCAAACTTAAAAAATTATAGTGATACTTGCAGACACAAACATTATGAGGTGTGTCTGACACCAAAAGGACTTGCGAAGGACGTAGAGAATAGAAAGTTGATTTTCCCACTTTTATCTCAGGGTGACATTTTTTTTAAATTCTTCGTATGCTTCACCTATTGTAATAACCATGTGCATTTTCTGCAATTTTTTTTGTTTCATCCTTTTTCCTAACTGTTACAACATCTTTAAAACCTGGGGCTTGGCAGCTATCATCATCACGGCAGTAAAATTCTTGAATACATGATCTATGTTCCTTTGATAAACTAGTGGATGGTGATTTTCGGTGCACATTTTCATATAAAACAGCTGGACCAATTATGTCAACCACTAATCTTTTTAATACGGCGACTTTTTTTTTTTTTTTTTTTTTTTTTGGGACTTTGTGGCAGCAACTTTCTCACCCTGTTCATTGCTTTTCCAAATGACTGAGGGCATTTGTATGTTCCTATTGGGGAAGCAAGATGGGTTTGAATTCTTCAGTTTTACTTTTTGCCTGTGCAACCTTACTCTCTAATTTGCTTCTTCTAGTGGTGGATTTTTCGCAGTATTGTTTTTTAATATATGTCTCCCTTGTTTATCCCTCTGACACTCCTTTTCAAGATGTGCCTGATATTTCTCTCTGTCTTCCTTCAGCCTCTCCCTGTATCTTTTCATGCAATCATTTACAGGAGCCATTTCTAGAAAGAAGCGCATTGAAACACATTAAATCATGGTATATAGAACTTGTGTTCTATGTAGCTTGAACTACTGAAGAGTGAAAAACTATTTTTTACTGAAATACCTAAGTATTACATTTTATAACTGGGCTCACATTATTATTGTAACACCCGTTACACAAAGAGTTGTAACAGCCGTTACACTATTTCTGGTCAAATAAACTGAAATATTAATTAAAATATGTTATAGTCTCAATAAGCAACATTATAAACTCACTTTCACAGCAGGATATTGTAACCAAAGATTTCATACAGTGGTAATTAAAACTTTTGTATGTTTTGTGTAACGGGTGTTACATGCTGCAATAAGTTTTCAAAATACTATTATTTAGTACTGGATTCCGTCTTATCTTGAATTGTAATATATGGTTGAACTTGGAAAGGTTCACACAATTTCCCACCAAAAGTACAAGATCAACAATGGTGTCTCATAGCAATGGCAGGGCCTCCAACTCAAGTCTGAGAAAGAACATTTACCATCTCATGGAAACTACCGACAAACTCTTAATAAGAAGTGCATAAATTTCAGATAAAAATCAAATTTTCTTTTAGGGCAGTGTAATTCAGACTTTTGACAATAGATATAACAAAACAACATACAATTTTTTAACAATTGAAAAAATCACTCAGAGGCTCAGTTGGCATGGAATGGCCCCACTGCGCCATCTCGCTCAGTTTGAGCCACCTAACCTTCCATCACTCACCTTGAATCCAGCTCAAATAAAACTAATTTTATCAAATGAAATTTGTTGCCTACTGTTTTCAGGAAATTCTTTGAGAATATCACTGTTTGATAGCTGTGATTCCACTGTCCACTAATTGTTGTTGTTTGTGGGTTTGAAGGGCACTCAACATCGAGGGTTATCAGCGTCCATACATAACTCTCAGCCGCAAATGAACGTATGAAAAACACGAAAAAAACAGGACCTCAGGAAAATCAGGAGCCGTCTAAAAAGTGCCACCATTTCCTTCAAGATGGACCCGTAAGAAAACACACATTAAAAACTTGTGTAAGTCATGGATTAGTATGGATATGTAAAATGAAGCAAAAAAATAAAACTAAGAACATTGATGGGCATCTTGGGCAGAAACGACTAGTTGACCACTAACAAAAAGACAGAAGAGCTAGTCAACCTAATGATTCCTTAAAAATGGTGCCCTAAAATTTTAGGGAGTAAGCCTGACAAATCACAAAATTTTAAAAGATGAATCACAGTTGTTGGGTCATCACTTAAAATAAAAGGCAGATCACTTGGCAAAAGAGCTGCCACCCTGTGATCTGAATATAAAACATGATACACAGTTAACGGTACATCACGAACACCACACCAAGGAGGGTCCTTCTGCCAGAGCAAGAAGCCATGTGTCATGGGACAGTGACCGATACGAAGACAAGTGAGGAGGACTACACCCTGCCTGCACGGATGGAAGGATGTTCGCCACGGCCGTGTGGTGGACTTCACGACTCGCAACTTCTTATTTGTTAGTTCCTGACCTCACCCTCCGATCGACCCACGACTTTGTTCTGCAAAAGTCTGGCCACAGCATGCAAGGGAATAGGACACAGATACTGTACTCGTGCTACATGTCTCTTTTGCTGCGACGTCTGCCCTTTCGTTCCCTTGAATGCCCATATGACTTGGGACCCAGCAGAAGGGCACCACCTTCCCCAGACATTGTAGGTGGGAAAGGGCGTCCTTGATGTTATTTATCTGGTGGGCACAGGGTTTGGAGGGCACTCAGTGAGTCTGAGCAAACAAAGGAATTTAGTATATACATGTGGCGTCTGTTCCGAAAGAACAGACGTCACTTCTGACCCTGAAGCTGTTATTATTTAATATTCATGGAATATATGACATCACCTGTGATTGGGCAAAGCTGAAAATGTGTACACAGCTGGGATTCGAACCCGGGTCTCCTGCTATCTAGGCAGTTGCTCTGACCCCTAAACCACTGGGGACACAGTGATCACCGCACCTGCAAGGACTACCCACTACACATTTTCAGCTTTGCCCAATCGCACTTGATATTATTTAATATCCATAGAATATATGACAACAGCTGTAGGATCAGAAGTGACGTCTGTTCTTTCGGAACAGACGCCACATGTATGTATGTATGTAGATGTAGATGTCATATATTCTATGAATATTAAAGGAATTTAGAACTTGCTACATGTCTCATCTGCTGCACTGCTTACAGAATGTCAAGAAGTTCCAAGTCAAAGACAGTAAACTCTGACGGAAGACGGATCTGGGAAAACAACAGAGCATAGTCGCAGTTCTTAGTTAAAATTCCATAAAATAATGAGGTAAAAACACTGGCGGGAGTGCAGCTTCTGCCGTACTGCACTAAGCCTAAAATTACTCTGGGCCTCTGCAGTAGCCAGGGTGGCAGGCGGTTAAAATCCTGGTTTTGGGGCCGTACTTGAGTCACACCAAGTGACTCCAGCACTCGCTGCATGCAGACCCCGAACAGCCCCGTTGGCTGTGGGCGATTGGAGAACAGGCGCATTATATAAGGGTGAGCAACAGTTTGATAAGCTGGAGAATTTAGGTTAGCAAGTATCTTACTGGCCTGATGCACCACAAGGAGTTGCCTCCGGATGGTGAGCGGCAGATAGCCAGCCTCAGCACAGAGACTGGGGATGGGGCTGGTCCTGTAAGCACAAGTGGCCAGCCTAATGCCCTCATGATGAACAGTGTCAATGGTTTTCAGATTTGTAGGCCTCCTTTACTGTGCACCCATAACCTAGCCGTGACTGTACAAAAGCCCTATAAAACTTGAGCATTTCAAAATATTCAGCGCCTTCTGGGGCCTGGTTTTCAGATCCCTCAAATGTGGGAGCCACGAAAGTTTGGAGTAAAAAATGAGGCCCAGAAACCTCATAGATTCTTTAAAAGGGAGAATGGTGCCACCCAGTTGCAGATCGGGGAGATTAAAAGTACCACGAGAACAATTAAAACGGACACACACACACACACACACACACACACATTCTCAGTTGAAAACTTAAAACCAGTTGTTCCTGCCCATTCATCGAACCAACAAAGAGTTAGCTGCAACTGACATGTAGTAGTTCCTAGGTTGGAAGAAGAACAAAAAGACAGGGAAGTCATCCACAAATAAAGAACAATGGACAGGACTTTTCACGACAGAAGTAATAGTGTTAATTGCTATAGCAAACAAGATCACACTTAAAATGGTACCCTGAGGGACTCCATTCTCCTGCTCAAATCGACAGGGCGTCACTCACTCTGTATCTAAAATAATGTAGATAGAGAAATGACTGAAAAAAATGGGGAAGACAATCACGAAAATCCCAGTCATGGAGCTACGCGAGGATAAGATGCCGACAGGTAGTATCATAGGCCTTCTCAAGATAAAAAAAAAATATGCCCAAAAGGTGTTGCCGGCACAGGAAAGCCTATTGTATAGCCGCCTCCAGGAAGGCCAGGTTATCATAGGTGGAGCGATATCTCCTGAACCCACACTGAAAGCAGCTGAGAAGCTGCATGGATTCCAGCATCCAGACAAGGGAGCGGTTAATCACCCATTCTAAAGTATTTCCCACGCAGCTAGTGAGGGCAACACTATGATAACTTCTTGGTCTTGCACGGTCTTTCCCAGGTTTTAAAAGAGGGACTAAAATGGCCTCCCTCCATGAGTCAGGGAACTGCCCAGATGAAATTAAAAAGGTTGAGGAGGATTTCCTTGTTCTGCCTTGTGAGATGTCATTACACGTTATAGTGGATACCATTGTGACCTGGGGTGTGTCACGGGCAATAAATACAAAACTGGTTTGGTGTAATGCAAGAATATTAATAGTTCTAATAAGAAAAAAACAAAATAGGAATGTGGGTAAGCTATTACAAATAGCAAAGGCATTATCATAGCAAAGATAGACACGAAGGCTACATCCAATACAGTAATACAAGTTTATATGCCAACTGGCTCTGCTGATGAGATACAAGAAGTCATTCAATCAGTTACGGGAGCGGAAAACTTGGTGGTGATGGGAAACTGGAATTCAGTAATAGGATAAGGAAGAGAAGGAAGGTGAATATGGAGTGGGGAGAAGGAATGAAAAAGGAAGTAGCCTGGTGGAATTTTGTACAGAGCACTTTGTTTAGGAATCATGAAAGAAGGTTGCATAGGTGGAAGAGACCAGGAGACACTGGAAGATACTAGATTGACTTTATAGTGGTAAGACATAGCTTGTGAAACCAGGTTTTAAACAGTAAGATCTGGGGCAGATACATATCTTGTTGATTATAAACCATACTTTAAACTGAAGAAACTTCAAAAAGATAGAATAGTAAGGTAGGGGAACATGGATAAATTGATGGAACCAGAGGTGGCTGAGAGTTTAAGAAGGAATGGGATGAAGTAACAGAGTAGGAGAAGAATAGGTAACTTTGAGAGATGAAATAGTAAAGGCTGCAGAGGTTTGAATAGGTTGAAAGGCAAGGCCTAGTAGAAATCCTCTGATAACACAGGTGATATTGAACTTAATGGATGACAGGCGAAAATATAAAAATTGCAACTAATGAAGCAGGCAAGAGGGAGTACAGACACCTAAAAATGAGGTTGACAGGAAATGCAAATTTCCTATTCTGGAATGGCTAGAAGGAAAATGCAAGTATAGAGAAGAAAGCATAACTAAAGGAAAAACAGATACCACCCATAGGAAAATAAATGAGATGTATGGAGACCAGAAAAGCAGTTGTGTGAATATAGAGTGCTCAAATGGAAAACCAATATTAAGCAAAGAAGGGAAAGCCAAAAGTTAGAAGGAATGTATTGAAAGGCTGTAGAAGAGAGATGAAATTTAAGGCAGTAGTGAAGAAAGGCAGGGGAAAGCAGATTAAAATGGGGTATGTGATGAGGTATTGTAAGAAGAATATGACCGGGGATTGGAAGATTTAAGTTAAAGCAAGGCTGCTGAAGCAGATGTTATTCCATCTGAACTGGTGATATTCTTGGGAGAGCCAGCCACGAAACAGAAGAACAGAGAAAAATGGGTAGAATCTGAGCATGGAAAAGCTCAGTTTGGATTTAGGAGAAAAGTAGGAACACATGAGGCAGTAATCACCTTACACAAGATACTTTAAGAGAAGGTAAACCTACATTTGTACTTAATATATGTTTGGAGAAAACTTCCATTTGGCAATAACTCTACATTTTTAATTTTCTAATTTCAGTTGAATCCTTATATTGAATCTGTAACAATATCCTACCTTCTGACAAGCCGTTTCTTGATTTGAGCTATATGAGCCTATTAATTTGTAAAATTACCACAGAAACGTTAATGGTAATTTCTATATTTGAGACTTCAGATTTTGTTTAAGATTATGGTTGGTCAGTGCATTTCTGATAATGGAGTTTTTTTTTTTGTCATCATAATCTTTAGTTTTGTCTTATTGTCATGATAAACTAGTAGGCATTCTGTTTAAATTATTGTATTCTTACTTGGTGAAACAAGAAATTATACAATCCTTTAGTAATATTTTATTTTAGAAGAATCATGTGGTAATTCCTTTTAATCACACTACTAATATCATTGTATCAAAGTTGTTATTTTACAGACCTTGTAACTATTTTACTCATGTATACTTGCACACTATATTTTTATTATTTTTAATTAAAAAAAAATAATAATGCTCTTCTTTTCACTTTTATTTGCAAATTTTGATTACAAGCCCTTTATACAGTTCTCTAATTTTTCACTTTTATCAGTGACTAAATTTAATTACTACCCTCTTGTAGTATTCTAATACTCGCCATTACCAATGCATTATTTTACTTACAACCCCTTTTTCAATTTCTTATATTTTCAATTTTATCAGTAAGTTTAATTACACATATTTAGACTGTGCAAGTAATTTAGCACATAATTGTGAATGGACATCTCTGGGCTGCCAGGTTGCCTGAATGACTCATAGGGTCTTGGATGTATTATGATGCTAGTTTGAAATCATGTGTATCGACTGAGTTATGTCATTTTACAATGTTGACATTATGGTTCAAATTTTTGATAGCATATGTAACACTATGATATTTTATAAAAATGAAATCTATGATATCTAATTCAGCTTAAAATTTTTGTAAGTATTACCATTAAGTATGTAGATCTTTAGTTCTATTTTCAATGTCACATTTCATTTATATCTTCTTGTTTGTTATACAGCAGGCCAGAAAAACCAAAACTAGTAACACGGAAATAAAATTTTTGGACAGCAAAGTGTCGTGCATTTTATAAATGCTGTCAACAACTTCCAAACAAAAATGTATAATCCCTGAAATAATATACCTTAATTATGTCTAGGAGTAATCATTTATAGTCATAGTTCACCTAAAACCTAAAAGATTGAATAAGTGTGTAAATCACATCAATCAGACCCTGTAAGTGATTGAAAACATTCATTTAATAGCTGCAACTGACAGCGACTAGTATCAACTGGATGTCTCACACCAAATGAAACCGAGGCCTGGTGAGAGTGAAAACTCTAATATAGGTGACATGCCTACAGAGACTATTTTCATTCAACTGAAACAATTGACTGTATGAAAGACAATCATCTGACAATTAGCAGTTAAAAAAAAATTGGTTGTCCCATCAATACTGGCAGAATATTGCGATGATGTTACAAGCCTCAGTATACAAGCAAGTGGAAACGGATCATACGTCGGCTGTGACAGTCCCCCTTGCTGCCTGGCATCACAAATCAGTTGCTGTTGAGGTCTTCAGGCCACATACTGGTTTGATGCAGCTCTCCACACTACCCTGTCCTGTGCAAGCCTCTTTTTCTGAGAACACGAATGGCCACCTACATCCTTTTGAATCTGCTTACTGTATTTGTCCTTCAGTCTCCCTCTACAATTTTTACCCCATTCACTAACCTCCAATACTAAGTTTACAATTCCTTGATGTCTCCGAATGTGTCCCACCCAATCTATCCCTTCCCTTAGTCAGAGTGTGCCAGAAATTCCTTTTCTCCCCAATTTGGTTAAGCACCTCCTTATTAGTTATGTGATCTACCCATCTAATTGTCATAATTCATTTGTAGCACCAGATTCCAAAATCTTCTTGCCATTCCCTGTCCCATCATTACAAAGCCACAGTGTACGATTATAATTTAGATGGTAAGTATTATGAAAAGATCTTGTCTCTCACCTTTAGGTAACCTATTTGTATTTTGAGACCAGTATACTGGAAATACAAGGTTATAGCAGATATAAGTGTTCCTTTTTGTGTCTTCAAATTTGGTTGTAAGTGTGTTCTTTGCAAAGTATTTGCATATTAGGCTATATGTTGGTATAGGTTACATGTTACATCTTCGTGAATTTCATTATTGCTTTATCAATTTTAGATCATGGTTTTGTAATTTTAATGTACAGTTATAGAGTAAGGATACCCTTTATGTTGTTGCATTTGTGCACCCAAGCTGATAAAAGTTATATAGGCTATAACATATGACATATTTATTAAGTACATGCTTAATAACTGTTTTCAGTGATCACTATTACACAGTTCTGTCCTTCAGGTCAACCATATACACTTTGAGAACACTGTTTCAAGGAATACCCATGGTTTTAAGTTTACAATACCCAGTAGTGCTGAAAATTAACACTCCTCGTATATAACATTTTTATGTTATTGTTTATCTATGAAGTGAGTGAGTTAGGATATTCTTCTTTGCACCCAAGATTGCTACCAAATATGCAAACATTTCAGCAAAAAATCTAGTTCAGATTCAACTGTCTACACACCCATTCAGGACTTTGAAGTTCATCAAAATTGTCAATATTTTCTGATGGCGTCCACTTTAATTGAAAGTAAGAAATATTAAATGCGATGCAATATGTTTTCCATTATTTGTTATAATTAATACTAGGACTGAAGAGCTACAGTGCCAAAATTGTTTTCATGGGCAGAGTTATAATTTTTTTTTAAAAATCGTTAATTTAAACCATAGTGTGTATTTTTCAACATTTTTCATAAACAATCTAAATGATGTTTCTCACTTTTTATATCATATATCAACTTAGTGCTCTACATATGTGATGCATAAAGAACTAAGGTCTATAGGTCAACTCATCACTAAGAAGTAGCCCTCTGAAGAGGGGGTTGATCGCATACACACCTTTCAGCCTTCAGACATAATTTTCTCAACAATGGTTGGCCCCCCCCCCCCCCGCGAGTTTCCACAGAATGACCTTATCAGAAGAAAACTGTATGTTCAACAGGTGTTCTAAATGTCTATCAAATGTGTTTCAGTTAATTCTGATGTGAATCTACAGAAACATGGAACAATGGGAAAGTACCAATTGTCATAAAAGTCTTATGGAACATTCAAAAACCAGTGAGAATGCTTTGAATAAACTGTCAAAGAAACTGCCACCATTTAAAATTCACTAGTTTGTAAAGAGAGTTCAGTTACATTTTACTTACAATGGCTGCAGCATAGCATGTTGATGTTAGCAACAGATGAAAATGGCTGGAAATGGGGTGACCACTGCGGAGCAGATGCAAGCAGTCACTCGGAATTCAGCTGGATTTAATTTTTACTTGAAAACTTAATTTTAAGGAACAAAAGGGACAGAAAAGAATGTTTGTTGCGTCCCATATTTCACATGAATTGTGACATGGTTAAGTTTCATACACGGTGGTGGCAGTGTAGGGCTCACCTATAGACGGGGATACTGCCTGTCAGATTTGACCCGTGATTCACAGCAGTTCTTAGGTGTGTGCATGTTTAGAATGCGTGAGTGATAATGTGGTGGTTGAGTTAAAGATGATTGTTTACAAACAAATCAGATTAATATTTTGTGTTTAAAAAGTGATCTGTAGCTTCTCTCTGATGATTAGATGTAAGTTAACTGAGAGATTCTTTTTCGTATGTGAGTGCGAATTTTTGGGGGAAGACCTGTGACCGATGGTACAGTCTGTTATCTATAGTAACTACAGATTATTTGTATCTGCAATACAGAATTATTAAGATATCTTGTATACTGGTTTTCCAACATCTCGATGAGGCCATGGGTCAAAGCAGACGTGTGGTATCCCAATCTACAGTTATGCTAATGTTAACAACAAAATGTCCCCTTTACAATAATTAATTTACTGATCAGACAAGAGTACATACAAGAACCTGTCAACCATAGAGCAGGAATGACAATCATTTACTTCAGTGCCAAAACACAAAATTACTTCCTCTTATGTAAAATCTTACTGGCTAAACTGCAGAGTCTGTTGCCCACGTGCTGCAAATGTTGGCAACACCACAGCAGTCAACCATAGAGCAGGTATATGTTTTATTTATTTTGTGATTTGTGCGAAACAGTGATCATTTTGAATGAAAGATTAGGTACAGGTTAAACAAAGAGTTATTATTTAGTATGTGAGGCCGCATAGCGCCCGAATCTCCGGTCCAGAAACGATCTATTTACAGTTCCCAACATACGTGCCATGCTAAAAACATGGGCAACAGACTCTGCAGTTTTACCATCTCACTTAAGTCAGAATATGAGTGACAATACTTTCTATTGACCATGAAGTAAATAATGCTGCTCTATGATCAGTAACGTGGGAAGAAATACATTTACTTCCCAAATTTTAATTTGTTGATGCTACATCGAAAGTTTTTAGTTTTGCGACTAACACCCATCATAATGGAATGACCTTGCTACAGAAAAATGGTTAAGATTTGATGGGTAGATCATGTAACTGTATCTATTATCAGAACTGTAGTCTTCGGACTGGAGACAACAACAAACACCAGATAAAAAGAAAGTTTGGTAATTTGGTAGAATCCGTGTACATCGAAGGAAACGGCATTGCCATCGATATATATCGAATATTCGATATAGTGTTTCTGAACCGGAGATTCGGGCGCTACGCGCCCTCACGTACTAAAAAAAAATTTCTTGTTTAACCTATACCTAACCTTCTTAAGGCTACGCTACAGATCAATTTTTTTAAGTCAAAGTTGGGTTAGGTATAGTTAGGTTAGGTATAGGTTAAACAAGAAATTTTTTTTTTAGTACGTGAGGGCGCGTAGCGCCCGAATCTCCGGTTCAGAAACACTATATCGAATATTCGATATATATCGATGGCAATGCCGTTTCCTCCGATGTACACGGATTCTACCAAATTACCGAAAGTTTAATATTAGATTACTAGCTTCCACATAAAGTATATGGTTCGAATGAAAAATGATGTTAAAGATGAGATGCACACACTAACAACCAAACTGTGAAAATACACTCAAAAATGTGACATCACAGCAGTCATTAGCAATGGGTCACTTGTCAACGTTGACAACTAATATTTGATATCATTCTTAAATCCCAAGAAGTGCGCATACGCGTTTCATTGCGAAGAAGGTATAACGCAACCTTTGAAATACATATTTAGAATGTAGGCATCAACAAAGAAAAATAAACGAAAATGAAAATCACCTAGAATTCTACAGAAACCGAGTAGGTTATTCTGAAACGAGTGCAGTATTACCCAGGAATCAAGAACCATATTCCAGATACTTTTACAGACCAGAGTCAGTGTTCTGCTTGACTATTTGTAAACATGTGACAAACGGAACATTGCCTTTATGGGATAAAACCGACGTGTTGCAAGGTTCAATTAAGAGTAAATAAAACATTGGATACGTGTAGAAATAATTACTCAAGGTAACTACATAATTGTGAACTTATACAATCCTTGGGCACTGCAAATTTGTGTGGGCGAGTGAAAATTTTGTGGTCTGTAGGTGTTGTACTACAGACTAATGGAAATAATTCCCCTAGAGCGTGCAACTAAATAAAAACATACTACAGTGTGTCAGAGGACATAAACATTGTAATCGTCAACATATACAATTTGCGAACCACCACCAGTTTCTCCACTAGAAAGAATTCCTACGGTTATCCACTATCCTCCTTAATGTGTGTACCTGGGTTCTTTCTACTGTACTTTTTCCAGCTGCAAGAAACTATACAAATAATTCTACATTACTAACCTCTGATTTTAGAGATTCAATTATTTGCTCCGCTGATCTTGCTCGTACTTCCAAATTTTCCATTACATCTTTATTCAAAGCTGCCATTTTCTCTTTGCGTTGGTAGACACGTACAAACACACTCTTTACACACTGTTTGATACCACTCCACATCAGACCACAACACACCCGCCTCGAAGATTTGCCGGCCAACCAGGTGGTGTACAGTGTACACTACACTTCACACGTTTTGCAGCCGTTACGTCACAACTGTGCTTTCAACTATCGACTTTTGCAAGCGCGTGGTTGGGAAGCTCGTTGGTTGGAACCAAGGAGGTCAGAACCTCCTTGATTGGAACAGTTTGCATTTGCTTGAGTAGGCGTTTAGGGGCTGATGCATTCCTCCTGGGAATAGGCGTATATTTCCGCTGAAGATCTTTGGAGCAGCAGTCCTTTTCGCTGTTATTGGCGCTACCTCGATTACATTCACATTTCACAACATATTCGTAAACAAACAGACGACGATTTGTGATGTGGATGAATATGACTTGTTGCAACTAGTTTCACTCGCAGTTGGTCTATTAGATACTTCTTTAACAACTAACTCGGAAAACGCTACATATTTTAAAATAAACAGCCAACAATATTTATGAAGGGAATGTTAAGTATTTGACTGTAAACAGTTATGTTTTAATTCACGGACTTCCGGTGTTGTTACTGTAAATGGTGATATCAATGAAATCAAAACATGGTCATGACAGTGTGTTCAGCATCAAATAAATTGCACTTTTCCATTATGCCTGGTTTCTGTGCACTGACGCAGTACATTTTCGATTTGTGCTCAGATATGGAACTTGACTACGGATTTTATGAAACTAATTGAATGTTGATTTGATGTCACAAAAGTTTAAATTATTTAAGTGACACAATAAATTACTTATGCGATTCAAATAATGATAGTGAATTAAAAAAAATTGATAACAGTCTAATGCCCTTCAAAAAAAAAAAAAATTACGGTATATGTGATTGTGGTCCTCCATAATTTACCAATTCATTAATAAAGACACATCATTCGCCACTCATGATTGGACAGACTGTGTCAGTTTTACTGTGTTACATAGATAACTATTACTTACGAGAACATAAATGTCGACGGTACTTATTTCAATCATATTACTTAGAGCAATTTCCTTAGGTTTCTGACTAATTACACATTTGAAAATCGGAACATGTTCATGTATAAGCAGCCAACTATTTGTGAAATCGCTACATATTCGAAATAGGCAGCCAACTACGTCTTTAAGAGAACGAAGATTCTGAATATCCTTCGTACTCGCTTTAGTGAGAGCAATTTAAACTCTCCTGTTAAGTTCCTGTACATTTTCACTCTCATATATCGTAACAAATACGGAAAACAACTAGCGAATACTGTAAAATAGACTTGCAATAAATTAATATTCTCGTTCTCTATTGTATTACACAGGGCCTATATAAAAAACGTAAAAGAAATAGCTTTTAACAGGATTCGAATCCAAAAAGATTCTTTTCCGTAGAATCACAGCCTAAGACCCTAACCACAAGACCCAGACTAGTTCTGCAGTTTGGAATACTAATTTTAATTCATATACATTCTGCTTAGATCTTTTATGGTTCTTTAATAATTTGCTGATATTGGCTTCTAATTGACATTTAATTTACCAAAGCATAGCTGTAATGTACCACTTTCATTAAAACAGTATATTATCACGATTTGTACTTCAACATATCGTCTGCAAAATGATTTCCAATCCATGGTGTACAGCAATCAGTTAGAATAAATATTCCTTCAAACCGTCTTGATTGCAATATTATTTTATTAATTAATGACGCATTTCGCCCTTTAGCAGGCATCTTCAGATTATCTGTGTGACAGAATTTACACAAAATTATAAGGCGGAATTACAAACGGTTATAATGGTACATGAACTTATTTTGTTTTAAGAAGACAGTATAAATGGTAAACAAAGCTTACAATGCGCTCTCTGTGCAATAAATCCACTAATTGTTTTCTATTGTCTGTCAGGTTTCCTTGACGATATATTTGTCAATCACATTGAATCTCAATACTTCCAACAAAAAACTCCAATAAGCAGAAAAATACTGCTTAATAACCTCCCTTTCGTTACATTTGTATTCAGATAGATTTCACCCGTCCCGCCTCATACATTGGCTTCCTATGTCACTCCCTACCCACATTCCCTTAGTTTGTACAAGCTGCACACCGCCCGTGAGCGCAATTGTAAACAGGAGGTTCGTTCGAGTGGCCCAAAAGCTGATAGTTCCTGACAGTTGCTGACGATTTGGAAGGCCTCTACTGCGCATGCGCGCTTTTTGACAGTTGCCAACTCCGAAGCCAACTCGAACGCTTATTTCACCTGTTTCGCATATTGGCCACCCATAGCGCTAGTTGGCATCTTTTCTCTCTACCAATGTTGAAAGTGAGGTTATGACTGGCGATATGTTATGCATTTCTCAATTGAGAAAACTATTTAAGTCGTCATGAAACATTTGCAATTTACCGTTAAACCAAAGTATAATAATAAAGATTAACAAGACACATTTGCCTGCAAACCGTGTATCTGTCGAATATAAAATTCGTGTGACGAAACTAGGTTAACTTGCGAGTCGCGATGTTACCAGACGACCATTCCATCAAAACATTCTTCTTGAGACAGCTCACGTTGACGTGAGGTGGCGGACCGGCGACGGACAGTGTGCATTCCGCCATTAGAAATACATTGTGGATTAAATTCTGATCATAAACTTCGAGAAAACGCAAAATATACGTAAACATGTCTCTCCATTTATAAATAATGTAGCCAATTTAACCTGACAAAACCTCATACAAAAATGAGGTAAATTAGGGTAGTTGTGTGTGAAAGGAATATTTGGTAACATACAACTTCATATGCATTTTGTCCCATTATTATGAGTTACAATAAAATTTAAAAAATGAAACATACAAAAATTTGCAGGTGTTGTGCAAGAATTATCATCGTACATGATTTTCCCAGAAGTTACACATTTCGTGTAGAAACGCCCACATTGGCACTAATAGATTTCTATAATATGTAACCACAAGGAGAAACGCGGAACAGTAATTGTGAGACGCTATAGTGGCACATATGTCGGTTATAAAAATCTATCACTGCTAATGCCTGTTGTGAACTATATTATTCTTGTGTGTCAATCACTTCATTTACAGATGGCACAGAAAATCTCAGTAGGACTATTTTTACTTCATTTTCAGGCGAATATATCACAATCCAAACTGTAAAAACATACGCATTCATCTTTAAATTCGTGTTATGAAAATTTCCACACCTTACATTTATAGTATGTATGGGTGTAATAAAAAGGGGACGTACTGTATTAGAAGGCCACATAAGTTGAAAGAATGCCTGTCTAATATACAAACTCAGCCTCCATCAAGAGAAAATGGAAGACTTGGAACACAAACCTCTTCGTAAATGTGCAGGCTTGTCTTTTGGCCGAGGCTTGTTAAACGCTTTGGAGTTAGTCAGAAAACAGTTTGACGAAAATCCGCTGACTTAAACTTTCGGTCACCAACTATCAGCTCCGCCACTCGAATACCAGATTGGCCAGTCAGATATCGTCAGCAAGAGTCAGAAGTGCCACTCGAACGCCTCAAACTGTTCCTGACCGTCAGCAGCGCCACTCGAACGAAGCTAGGGTGAAACAGTTTTCACACTACCTTTTGCAATCGTGACGTCACCCTTCAGCTTTCGACTATCGAGTTGTGAACGAGCCAGTGTGAGATGTGTGCCTTTCGATTACTTGTTTACTTGAGATAAAGCTAAATACTGTGATCAGCCAGTTCGCTGAACTAGTTTACTGTTGAGAAAATACACCATAGGGCAATAGAAAAATGTATAAAGGAAGGTGGAGATTTTTTTTTTTACCTGGTACAGGCAATTGTAAATTATAGTAATTTAAGGGGATATTTGACTGGAATGTTATTTAAACGTGTTTCAGTAATGTCGCTCTCACTGTACGTAGCATTTGTTCGTATTAGCACATTCATATCAGAAAAGCTCAATGCTATTCATAATTACTAGTAAATTGGTAATTTCTGCAACGAAGTATAAGCATATATGTGTTTCATAGATTGGTTACTACAGTGCTGTATTGGACATTTAGAAGCAGTAAGTAGGCTACCTACTACTTTTTTAAACACTAACTGATTCTCGTTGACGGGCAAGCATTGTACACAACAAACAAAAATTTCTGATTAAAATGCAGGAAGTATTGCACGCGCTATACAATGACATTCTTAAACATCGACATCAATTTTAAGCGAAAAAATAAAAACATGAAAACATCAAACAATATTTATAAGAGTATAAATAGCGCCTGTGTACTTTATTCATTACGATGTGCCCGCTTACACTAATTCCGTCGTAAACAACTGAACGTTTTGTCTTTCATTAAATCCTTCATTAGAACTGACTTTTTCATTTAAAATATTATTTAATGAAAAATGCGTAATCAAATTACAATCTCATTCAAATAAACAGTTTGCTTCAGTCGTTTCTGTTACAATGTAACGTAAAATAAACCATTTTTTGGTTTCAGATATCCAACCTCGATTTTAGGGGGACACTCAATTGACAAAAATATTTAAGTCGTCATGAAACATTTGAGATTTTCCATTAAAACGAAGTGTAACAACAAAATAAAGATGACTAAGACACATTTTTCATATAAACAATGCAATCGTCGACTGTTACATGTAATTCGCGTGACGAAAGTAGGTTAACTTCCGATGTTAGCAGACGGGCGTTCTGTTAAAACATTCTTCTCGAAAAAGGTGACGTGACGGACAGTGTGAATGTCGCCATTAGAAATACATTGCGGAATGTTCTGACGGACGGTGACGTGACGTGTGAATTGGCCTTTACACAGTCCTAAACATTAACTCGCAACTGTGATCGATAAATCGATAGTCTGGTTTCAGGTCGCCTTCACAGTGCCGCTACATCACAATGACGTCACGATTGCAAAAGGTAGTGTGAAAACTGTTTCATCCATTGTAAACATGGCCATATCTTGTATCACTAGAGACCACCGATTCTATTAAGGTAATCTTAAAAATCGGTTTTATGTTTCTCACATCTTTACCGAGTATGTTCCAACTGTAATTAGTTGTTACCCGATCACTTGTAGGGTGACAAAAAAATCAAAAAAATTCCAGAAAAATAGTAACACTGCAATAATAACTTACGGTGTCACACCACGGAGAGCGCATTATAAGCTTTGTTTACCATTTATACTGTCTTCTTAACACAAAATATGCCCATGTACCATTATAACTGTTTGTAATTTTGTGTAAATACTGTCACGCAGATAATCTGAAGATGCCCTACTAAAGGGCGAAACGAGTCATTGATTAATAAAATAATTTGCAATATATCGTCTGCAAAGTTATCGAAGAGCAAAGACCAACAGCGGAAATATACTCCCATTTTCGAGAGGAATGCATCAGCCTCTAACGTTTACTTTTGCATTAGAGGACGCCATTTTTGGTTTCCTGTCACACATCACTACATACCTGTCATGAAAGAATGTGTTTAACCATCTCAGCAGCATAATGGAACGTATCATCAAAATGTCACTATAGGTACGATTTAATATAGTAAATGACAAACATACATGGTTATAATACTATTATCATGAGTAGTTTAAACAAATTTTTCACCTTATTATTGATCTTACAGAAAATCTCTATGCAATATTGTTCTTTTTTCTTTCTCTTTTTTTCTCTTTCCTTTTTTTTTTTTTTTTTTTTTTTTTTTTTTTTTTTTTTTTTTTTTTTTTAGACATACATATAACAGGGTAATATCTCTCTCTTTCTCTAAAGCCCCTTTTAAACGATGAACGAAGGTGAACAAGATAGATAATAGTCTACTGAAGCGCTCCTAGCGTACTAGCCCTGAACTACAAACTCAAGCAAGATCTTGTGGCAGCGTGTTTAGACGATAAACGTATTAGAACAGTAATACCCGATGTTGAAAGTGAGGTTATAAAAGCCGATTTGTTATGTAGGAACTCATAGTTTAATACTGGAATTGAGGAAACAACGCTAAATGTTATTGACGGCCAAAGAAAACCTTGCAATCGATGTTTTTGATCAACTTAGTGTGGTAAAGTTCTGGTAGTTAAACAACATTTCAAAACATTCACATCTATTTTCAAGCGAAAAAAATAAACTTATGAACACATCAAGCAATATTTAAAAGAGCGTAAATAGACCTTCTTTACTTTATCCAGTACGATTTTCCCAATGACATTGTTAATAACGCCATGCACTACTGAATTTTTGTCTTTCATTTGGACTGACTTTTTCATTTAAAATGCTATTTAATGAAAATTGTATCATCAAATTACAATCTTATTCAAATAAACAATTGGATTCAGTCTTTCTGTTACGATCTTGCAAATCATAAACCATTTTTCGGTTTCAGATGTACGACCTCGCTTTTCGGTATAATTGAGATAAATATGTAAGTCGTCATGAAACATTTGCAATTTACCGCTAAACCAAAGTATAATAATAAACTAGAGATTAATTAGACAAGTTTGTGTGCAAACCGTGTAATTGTCGAAATTGTCGACTACAGTATGAAAATCGCGTGACGAAAATAGGTTAACTTCCTATGTCAGCAGACGACCGTTCAATCAAAACAATCTTCCTGTAAAAGCTTAACGTGATGTTGACGTTAGGTGACGGTCTGGTGACGGACAGTGTGAATGCCGTCATTAGAAATACATTTTGTAATACATTGTGACCATAAACTTCGACATAACGCAAAATATACGTAAATACGAAGGAAAATGGCGGACTAACTGGAGCGGCGACTGCAGCAGACAGCTGCTAGCTCACGCATGCGCAGTGAACCCACTAGTACCGAATTTAGAACTCGTCCTATTTCTTTATCGCTATAATTATCGCGCTTCGATACTAGCGAGATCATACTAGTGCAGCCGTTCAAACGAGTGACCGCCGCCATTAACGCAACTTGTTAGCAATCTATTACAAGTTCATTGACCGTTTAAAATGGACTTAAGCAGTTAGTCACTTTATCAAATTACAAATTAGTCACAATGCACAGAAATGTGGGTAAATATTCAAAATACTTTTATTTACTTTATTTATTCATTCATTTATCGCTGATCATATACATGATGTGGCTATTTACATTCATATACATTTACGAGTTACATTAAAATTAGGCTCAATAACAAATAAACCTTTTACGTGCATTTAGATTCAGTAGAAATAATCCTTTTAAGTTAGAGTGAATTTAGATTCAACAAAGGAATACACCTTTTCATACACAATTCTACATGAAAGTTACATTTGTATTTTACAAAGAAATAATTAGATTTATAATGGTACATTATATAATTCTTTTGCTTCATAAAGGCAGTTGTTTATTAAATGGTTCTGTGGGTATCTTTATTTGTGATTTAGTGGTAGGTCTCCCAGTGCTAGAGGTATTTTGTTGTACAGCTTATTCCAGTGTATTTAAAACTATTCTGTCATTTACTTAACCTAGAGTATTCTAACTCTAAAACGTTTCTATCCCTAGTTTCATGATGGGCAGTACTTCTGCAAGTTAAGGTTTCTGGCTGCTTTTCATTGTGAGGAGGCAGGTTTTAATAAGGATGGAAGATACTGTTAGTATTTGTAAGCCATATTAGTATGTTGATCATTTGTCAAAACAAGATAAAAATACAGAAGAGATTCACACATTGTAAACAGATTTAAAAGAGATCTTAAATTTTAAGACCTATTATTTCAGAAAAAGTTGCAGTTCAGTATGGAGAAATAATTTTAAAAAATTTCTCTCCATGTTTTGAATTTGAAATATTTGTAATGACAACCTTGTCAGTTTCCATCAAGTCAAAATATCCATGGAACAGTCATTGATTGATCAACCAAATTTACTTGTCAAAAACAAAATATCCTGTTACCTGTGACTGTCACTATTTTTCGAATATATGGCTAAGGAGGAATCTATAGCTCCTATATAATTACTCTGAAAGAAATTAGCAGTGATCATATTTCGACTCATGTTTGTCAAAAACATTCTGTTATTCTTTATAAATATGTCACAATTTTAGGGTATGTGATTCAGATTCTCCTGTCACTAACACATTCATAAACATCAGCTATAGTCTATTCCAAATAAGATTTATAGCTAAAACATAATAGTAGACAAGGAAGCCCACATAGGACTTATCGACACAGTGCATTAATTCCATCGTACTTGCAGCCACAGCGAGCACCAAAAGTTGCCAGATCTTCACTCAATTCCACAACACTAACCGCTTCCACTGTAATTGAGTTTCAGGCAGCTAGATGTTGTGTTGAATCTTGTGATTTTGTGTTTATCGTTTAAATGATTGCAGAAGCTATTATGTCACTTTATGTTACTACTTGTTTTTGTTTGGTACTGATCAATGTCAGATCGACGTTCGTCGAGTGTTATAGGTGGAAAATGTCCGTTCCTTGTGTTAGCCATGGCACTGCTTTAAGACGTCAATCAACTGTAATGATTTGCAAGTTTCGTGTCTACTTGGCCCACTGCTCTTTATTAAAAATGTATTTGATATAAATGCCACAGCTCTGAACACAAAGAAAAACAACATTGCGAATATTCGAGAAATAAAGCGTTGAAAGTTGAAACTGTAGGGAAATACATGTGGATAATTGGAGTATTGTCATCATTTGGCTTCCTACAAATGTGAAGCATCATTACATTTATGATTATTATCACAGAAAGAAAAAATCGACTACCATATTTCAGTGATCTACACATATTGATCAAACTATGCTGTATTGGCCAAACACAACACACACATATTAGACTATGTATGAGTCTGTTAAAGAAAATGCTAGAACTGAACACGTCTGCTTTCATGCCCAGCAGATACTATAGCTGCTAATAGTAACTTGTACCTGTGATACTACAGTCAAACACTATTCATGGACTAATATTTGCCAAATAATAATGAAGTAAAAAATAAAGATAAATCATTAATTAATACAAAAGGTTTTATTCTAAAGTTTGCAGATAATGTATACAACATTACAGAACTTAGTTGAATGATATTTATTCAAATACAAGTATTGTTCTATTGGAAGTGTTCCTACACAAACAAAAGTAATAAATGATAAATAAACCAATTAAAATTATCACACCAGATGCATTAACTGCATTATGAGAATGGTAGCCAAAATCTCCAACTAAGTAATCATTGACAATGCTCAGACACTAAGCCATTTCACGAGCACATTACATGAAATAATCTTCAGCTCAAAATAGTTCAAATCTTAGTCTGATGAACAACATATTAATAGTGTGGCTCGGTAGCACAGTGGTAGCATGAGTCAGTTCGAAGGTCAGAGGAAGGCAATGGCATACCACATCCAAACAGGACCATGCCTAGTAAAGCACTGTGGTGTTCAAACCAATCTTCGGATTGTTGACTGCTTTACCTTTTTTTACTCATAAATTCTCATGTAGAATCACACACACCGTTCAGTTACAATTCTGTAACGAAACTAGAAAATGTTAAAGTTTTAAAAACTGATAATCATTAGCCATTACCCATCTTAAAGTTTTGCCACACAGTATTTAAAATTGTCGCAAAGGAAGAGCTTCAGCTATGATGGCAGGTTCTCCTTTTTCCAAGACGAAACATAACATGCATTTATACACCCAAATAACTCTCCTCACAAACAGTTCAATTATTTTATTTGATCCCAGCAGTTCCATGCAGTAGCCAATCTTTCATTGGCAGATCGTCATCCCCTCTAAAAGCAGCGGATTTCTTAACTGGAAACTTTGTTTACTTAGCTTTGATCACTGCTTGCAATTGCTGAGCTACTGTGGAGGATACAATGATCTGATTATATTTTCATAATAAATTGATTTAACGAGTGTAATAAATTGTTAAATGAACAGATAAAAGTTTGTTGCTTTTAAGTTGATAGCTTGAAGTAATAAGCTCTCGTGTAGGACATAGTTTGTTGAAATTGCATGATGCATTCAAAAGTTTATAATTTTAAATTTAATTTCCTGTATCCAGGTATTGTGGACATTAAGTTTTGTAGTTTTTAAGATATTAAAAATATTTTTACTTTATGAGATATATGTAATTTTTCTGACATTGTAGATGCCTTCATAATTTATGGGAAAGTAATACTGTAATTTATGATTTATTTCTAAGTTAAGAGAGTGTCTATGTTGTTATAAGCTGCCAGAGCACCAATTAAGACATTCCCAGTCTTTTGCCTCAGCTTCCCCATTATTGGATTGCCCATTTACAGAAGTTCGCCACTGCCATCCAGTATCTAAGCGTTCTTACACGGTATTCTGGTGCGAAACCCATGCACCTGATCGCTAATCTCCCCCTCCTGAAAGGCAGAGGCACATATCGCCCTATCTTCCATACAATCATGAATTAGAATAATTATGTGACATACAAAGTATGTATCTGTAATTTCACAACATATTTCACTTTATATAATAAAAATAATATATTTTAAGTTTGTCACACCAATAGTCTAAATAATTTTATGGTGGTGTATGAAGCAGTATGAATCTCCTAAGATCTATATAGACATGATGATTTAAAACCAACACAATTTGTAAATTTTTGGCGTATTAAGTAAGTACCAAGAACAGACTTATAGTTCGTTTTGTCCGCTGAATTCGTTTTGTGGAGCTCTTATTTTATGTAAAGAAGCATTGTTCGCTACACATGGATACTGTCAGCCACTTTCCAGCTGCAGTAAAATACCCACACGGCCTTCATGTCCGTCATATATTGCTGAAAAATGTGTCAATCCACAATCCTTTCACCATTAGTGTTTGAGGGTGGAAGCTGTTGAAATACAACTGTGATGTAGTTATCAGGAATCATATATCTTCTTGAAACCCCATGAGTTAGGCCCTGGATGCCTTCCCCAGTATAAGCTATACATTGTAAACAGAGAGGGAATACAAGAGAAAACTGAGCTAATTCTTTGGCAAAATAATTTCGATTCATTTGATATTTCATATGCTGTTCATGTTTCCACTTGAAAACATGTCTCTTGTACTATGAAATATCTTAGATACCACAAGTCAGCTAACATTGCGCCACTTTCTGTACTCCTAGTATATTTAACTAAACATTGTGTCTGAATCAACAATGTACAAGCTCTCCTCTAACTTTCCCTTTTGTTTCAGCAGATCAGTTGTTCTTTAATTAATTATTCATATTTATCAGCATAAATAAATAATCTATTCCACAAAATCACACATATATTAACAGTTATAAAACCCTTCAAAATAAGTATCATACAAAGAAATTACATAACTATACCCAATCACGTCTAAGTGCATACTTTGTGCAATTCTATAGCCTTCTACCCATAAACATTAGAATTTAAAGAGGTTTCCTGATGCCCAATGTACCAAATTTGTGCATTCAATATTTTCAATCAAACTGTAAACTCGTTGATCATAATAAAAGAAACAATATTAAATAACACCTAGAAAATCCCTCCAAAACCTTGTAACATATAAGACCAATTAAAATATTCCCTTTTGTAATTAATGTAAATTAATTATGAGCTACTGACCTCCATGCACCAAATTTGTGTGGTCAATACGCCTTATTTATCCCAACTGTAAGCAAATATTGCTTTGGCAAAACACTGATCTCCAACTAAAAGATCTTTCATCTTCTCTTTTTGTCTCTTAGTTTTTATTTCAAACACTAGATATTTCTCCACAAAGTTAAGAGAAGTTTTATATTTGCATAAGAAATTTGTACCCAATATGGCATCTTTTACCAGACCATTCATACATCTCATAACAATTTCCACCACTCTTAAAATCTAGATGCATTTTATGTTTTATTTGTTTATTTAGTCCACCCACTGCAGTCTTAATCTTAAAAATATTGACAGCAAAAATTACTGATTTTCTATTCTTATTTCTATTTACAAAATTCTCTGAAATGGCTGACACAATGTATCCAGAACTGTGAAGTACATTGATTACTTCTTTATCCACCCCAATTTCTACAATGGGCTGCCTATTTACTATATCTTCTTTCTAAACAGTACCACCTCAAAAGATTAATCACTATATTCCTTCCTTTTTCCTCCATATTTGTGGTACACAACATCACTTCAGACCACCCCTCAATCTCACTATCGCCATTAAACATTTCATTAAAAACTTCCCTTGCCCTGTAGTCATCTTATCTCCCTTTAAGATCTTCAGCAACTTTAAATTTCTCTAGTGCCCATCAGCGAGGAAATAACGACTTAAATGGTTTTCCATATCTTGAAAGAATACTCAATTTCATCTTTATCATTCAGATCAGTATTAATCTTATCACTTAACCTGTCAGTTTCCTGATTATTCCATAATTTATTTACTTCTCTTGAAGCACCACAAATTTTAACACAAATTTCATCAAAATCGACAGATTTACTCAAAATGTCTTTAACTGTAACACCATTTACATTTGAACATTAACCAAGTTCTTTAGGTACTCCACAAACTTTGCAACTGTTGCTTCCCACCGCATCAATTCTAATACCACTAACATCTGATGATCTTAGGCCAACATTTTGCCGTATTAATAGTTACATCTACATCATCCTTTTCAACTACGTCAAATTACAACTTCGTGTCTAACACATCATTCTCACAACCATTCAAAACCTTCCATTTACAATTTATTATCCCATCTTGAGCCACTAGTTCACTTTTATCATTAGCAATAAATACACAAATACCTTCCTTTGTAGTGTCTGTCTCAATAGCTTCAACATCAAAAACTTCACCATCAGATCTCTTCGTGAATATATCCTCTTTCATGGCAAATACATAATAAACTTCATCACCAGTTGACAAGACCAGCACTACATCAGTTTCCGCTATACAATTACGACTTTCTCCTGATTCGCCACACAATATGTTTCCAGCTGACAAGTTTATTACTTCACTGCTTTCAGAATATATCTACTTATTTCTACTGCTACAAAATCACAACAATCATTTGCATTAACGTGCCTATATATTTTTTTTCACTACTGATTAGTACCTACTCAGAATTCTCAACACATTTTTCTTTCACCAACTTTTCATGCACTTCAGCCTCTCTCTTAGACTCAGAATTATTGCACAAACTCACACACATCACACACATACACACACACACACACACACACACACACACACACACACACACACACACA
This sequence comes from Locusta migratoria, assembly GCA_026315105.1. Lineage (NCBI taxonomy): Eukaryota > Metazoa > Arthropoda > Insecta > Orthoptera > Acrididae > Locusta > Locusta migratoria. Next base: position 272,975,504 of record CM048755.1, read on the forward strand.
CACACATTAATTCCATTATACATTCTCTTTTCTCAAAATAACCGTTTCACAGTTATGTCCTCCTCACTTTTACCAATTTTTTCTTATTTGATTCATAGTGATATTCCTTTCAGCCATGAAATTCAGAAATCATTCTCTTCCACTACATCAAGTAAATCATTCAAAGTCATGCAATCATTCAACATCAATTCATGATTCACATATTGATTAAGAGCCATTGGTTCACCTCCATCAATTGAAATGCACACACAATTAACTTCTCTCCCACTATGAATTGAAATACACACACACAAATGCCTTCCTCTGAAATAAGCAAAAAAGCAAACTGAGGATCTTCAACCTTCGAAACATCAGCACATATAACATCACCTTCATCTCCTTTTATCAAAAAATCACTCACAACTGCCAATATGTAATCAAAAGACTAGTGGAATGCGCTTTCCTAACATCTTGAAGACTAGTAGAAGCCTGCCTACTGATGAAATTCTTATCTAGTGCCTGTCCTATTGCCAATTGGCTGATACCGTTCAGTGGTGACCGCGAGCGGGGTTGCAGCAGAGGGCGCTCGTGGCTGACATCCTAAGAACGCCGCACTGTGCTTGCATGGCGGTGCGCGGCAAAAGTACGTGGCGCACACTTCAGACTTGTGCAACACCACAAAATATTTAAATGAATAGGTAAAAGTATGTTGCTTTCAAGATAATAGCTTGAGGTAATAACCTATCATCTAAGATATGGTTTGTTGAAATCACATGATGCTTTCTAAGGTTTGTAATTTTAAATTTAGTTTTGCTATATTCAGATATTGTGAACATTAAGTTTTGAAGATATTAATTTTTGCTTCATGAATGATCCAATTTTTCTGACATGGTAGGTGCTTTCAGAATTTATGGGAACATAAGAGAGTCCGTCTTTTAAAAAGCTGCCAGATAATCCATTAAGACATTACCTATCTTTTACCTCAGCTTCCCAAGCATAGGATTACCCATTTTCAGCTGTTTGCCATTGTCTACCAGTGTCTCAGCAGCCTTAAGCAGTTTTCTGGGGCGAAATCCTTGCACCTGATCGCTCGCCTTCCCCTTCAAGAAGGAAGATGCTCACCTTGCGCTGCCTTCCATTCAGTTCCAGAACTAGAATAACGATGTGACATATGTGAGTTTGTATTTGTAATGTCACATGTTGAAGAACCAAGCTTTTTCAATAGTCACATATACCTCCAAGGATTTCACTTTGGAAATTTGAGACGATTATTCCATTAAATATCGATTTACATTCAAGTACAGATGGATCCATTTGCATGCTGAAGTGCATAATTTACTGTGGTAAATAGCTGTAAAGAAAAATCATATTTTCGAAAATTTTAATATTTTAAGAAGTGTCTTACCAACAACTTACTCCAAGAGATGTTCATATGAGGAAGTTAGTGTACACCACAAAAAATAAATACTAACTTTTTACAGTTTTTTCATGACTGGGTGCCCAATTTAAGATACGTTTTTTCACTGCAACAAAGACACAAAAACCTTATATTTATTATTTTAGAAATAAGAAGCTGGGCCAGAAAAATTAAAAATGGGTTAATTAGAAACATGGCGATTCTTTTCTTGTACCGAAACCACACAGGTTCTCACTCAGAATTTGACTTGTGGGTAGGCCATAGTGCGTTGTATTTAGCTGAGTTTTCTGTTACTACAAAACTTTGACAGAGTTCCAGTTTGGAGTAGAAAATTTGACGTATTATTAAAATTCCTTTCTCATAATGTGCTTAGCTAACTTCAATAACAAAGAGGTATTCTCAGTTGACAATAAACAAAATAGGTGTTTTGGTGATTTTTGGAAATTCAAAACCTAATGGAGTGAAATATGACTCACCATCGCCCAAATGAAATTGCTAAAGATACGAATTTGACATTTGGAGCGGTTGTCGATGTTATACTAACCGATATTGTTCCCCAACCCTGACGAAAACAATCTATCATGTGCTCTGTCTCTAATGACCACGACATCAATGTAATATTAAACCTTAATCTTCCTTCCATCTTTTTCGCGATTCTGGAGCCCTTTCCATCCCTTACTTGTGAAATATAAAGAATAAGAGAATACAGGAAGAATGAACAGCATATAAATGTTGTTCTTACTGATTGTTGTTTCATCCCCCTACCGATTTCCTTCCTCATCCTTACATATAACATCTGAGCATGAGTTATGGCTCTAATGACCATGCTGTCGATGGAACTTTACACCCAAATATTTTTTTCTTCCTTTCCCCATTACAAAGTACAATTAGGTACTACCCATCCAGGAATGCCGTGTCGCCATTTCCCTGAAGAATTTGTCTTTTCGCTCGACGGCGAATTTTCCTATTTTCTCAGTCTTGTCTTCATCACGATGCCATGATGTGAAATAACTGATTTAAAAAGCAATATGAAAACATTACGTAACAGAGTGCCGTCTTTCATAAGCCTTCTGTGACAAGAAAATTTTGTATAGAGAGATGGCTTGCGTCAAGATTTGGCAAGACATGTTCGACAGAAAATTTAGCTTACCCATGTTTCGTTGGTGCTTTCCGTTAGAACGCTCAAAACACGGTACTAGCACAAACAGGAATGTGAGTGGTTGACAAAAGTAATAGTGTAATAATATCTACATAAATACTCCGCTAATCACATTTAAGTGCATGGCACAGGCTTCATCGAGCCACTTACATATATCTCTACCCTGCCATTCTCAAATAACACACGGAAAAAGAAACACCTGAATTTTTTCGTTTTCGATCTGATTTCTCTTATTTTCTTACGATGATCATGTCTCCTACTTATGTGGGTGCTAACAAAATATGTTTGCATTCGGAAGAGAAAGTCGGTGATAGAAATTTCGCTAACAAATATCGTCGCAATGAATAATGCCTTTCTTTTCATGATTTGCACCCAAACTCGTGCATCATTTCTGTGACACACTCTTTCCTACATCGCGATAATACAAACGAGCTGCCCTTCTCTGAACTTTCTCTATATCACCCGTCCGTCCCACTTGGTGAGGCTCCCACAATGGGCAGCAATACTCCAAAACATGATGCACAAGTGTAGTGTCGACAGTTTAGTTACTAGAACTATGTGTACTGACAATGAAACGTAGCCTTTGGTTCGCCTTCCCTACAATATTTTCTATATGTTCTTTCCAAGTTAAGCTGTTCGAAATTGTGATTCCTTGGTATTCTTTAATGCTCTTATCGATGACTTCACACTTTTCATTGTTTAGGTTCAACTGCCAATATTTGAACCATGCATATATCTTACCTAAATCATTTTGCAGCTGCTTTTGATCTTCTGGTGACTTTACTAAACGATAAACGACATCATCATCCACGAACTTTCTATGAGAACTGCTCATATTGTTTCCTAAATCGTTTATAAAGGTAATGAACAGTAGGGGTCCTATAACACTTCCCTGGGAAACGCCAGATATTACTTTCGTTTTAATTGAAGACTTTCCGTCAGTTACTGTGTACTGTGTGCTTTCTGACAAGAAATCGCGAATCCAATCACAAAACTGTGGCGATATTCCATAATCATGCAATTTGATTGGAAGACGCTTGTGAGGTACTGTGTCAAAAGCCTCCCCAAAATGTAGAAATGTAGAAATATCACTTCATGTGAGCAAAGTGCTAGCTGTATTTCGCACGAACGATACTTTCTGAATAAGTGTTGAGTGCGCGTCAGGAAAGTATATGTTCTAAAATCCTGCTGCAAACTGACGTCAATGATAAAGGCCGGTAATTTTTTGGATCATTCCTATTGTCTTTCTTGAATATTGGAGTGACTTTTCATTCTCTGGGTACGGAACTTTCGCATAATGTATATGATAACTAGGTATGGAACTACTGCATCAGGAGACTCTGAAAGGAACCAGGAGACTTGCATCTGTTAAGTGATTTATGTAGCTTTAATACTCCAGGAGTATGTACTTCTAAATTACGCATGCTGGCGTATTCGAATTCTGGAGAATTTGCTTCGCCTTCGTTGGTGAAGGAATTTCTGAAAGCTTTGTTTAGTAATTCTGTTTTAGCAGAGCTGACATCCGTAGCATCACCATCGCTGTTAGGTCTTGATGCAGTCGCATCGTTCAAATACCTAGGCGTAACATTGCAGACCGATATGAAATGGAACAAACATGTAAGGACAGTTGTGAGCAAGGCGGACAGCCGACTTCAGTTTATTGGGAGAATTTTGGGAAGATGTACTTCATTTGTAAAGGAGACCACGTATAAAACGCTTGTACAACCACGTGTTGAGTATTGCTCAAGTGTTTGGGACCCACAGTAGATCAGTTTACAGGAAGACATAGAAGCAGTTCAGAGGCGAGCAGCTAGGTTTGTTACTGGTAGGTTCGAGTAATGCGCGAGTGTCACGGAAATGCTCCAGCAACTCAATTGGGAATCGCTGGAGAAAAGACGACGTTCTCTTCATGAATTTCTGTTGAGGGAATTTAGAGGGCCGGAATTTGAAGCTGAGTGTAGTACGATCTTTCTGCCGCCTACTTACATTTCACATAGTGATCACAATACAAGATAAGAGAACGTAGGGGTCTTTCGGAGGCATATAGGCATTCTTTTTTTCCTCATTCTATTTGGGAGTGGAATAGGAAAGGAAATGCCTATTAGTGGTACAGTGTACCCTCCGCCATGCACCTTATGGTGGATTGTGGAGAATGTATGTAGATGTAGATGTAGTGAAGGTATTGAGTGTGTTTTGCCGCTAGAGTACTTTCCATACGACCAAAATTTCTTCGGATTTTCTACCAAGTTACATGACAGTGTTTCGTTGTGGAAACTATTGTAAGCTTCTTGCATTGAAGTTCGAACTAAATTTCCAGATGCAGTAAAAGATTGCCAGTGTTAGGGACTTGGTGTCTGTTTAAATTTGGCATGTTTTTTTTCTTTGCTTTTGCAAGAGTGATCTAACCTGTTTTGTGTACCCGCCTCTTCTGTTAATTTATTTGGTACACATCTTTCAATAGTTGTTGATATTATTTCTCTGAATGTAAGCCACATTTGATCTACACTTAGAATGTTAGTTTAAAAAGACTGGAGATTCTCACCGAGGAAAGTATTGATCGAATTTTTATCTGATTTTTTTGAATAAATATGTTTTTCGTTTAATTTAGGTGAATTTGGGAAATTTGATATTCTGTCTCGCTACAACTCTGTGTTCACTAATCCATGTGTCTGTTTTGATGCTCTTTATTAGCTCCATATTATTTGTTGCTAGGAGTTCAAGTATGTTTTCTCAACCATTTACTATTGTAATAGGTTCATGGAGTAGTTGCTCGACATAATTTTCGGAGAATGCGTTCAGTACAATTTCGGACAATGTTTTACGCTTGTCTTCGGTTTTGAACCCGTATTTTTGCCAACATATTGAGGATAAGTGAAAGTCACCACCAATTAAAATTGTATGCTTTGCGTTCGTTTTCGAAATTTGATACAAAGTTTCTTTGAATGTTTCTGCAATGGTATCGTCTGAGTAAGAGGGTCAGTAAAAATAATCAATTATTAATTTATTGTGATTTTCAGGTATAGCCTCTATCCATACTAATTCACAGGAACTGTCTACTTCAATTTCACTTCAGGATAAACCGCTTAACAACAATAAATATGCCACCAACAATTTTATTCAATCTATCCTTTCTGAACATCATTTGTCCCTTTGTAAAAATTTCAGCTTAACCTAACTACGGATTTAGCAGCTTTTGCTACCTATAATGATTTGAGCTTCAGTACTTTCTATTAACACTTGGAGCTCTGGTAATTTCCCAACACAGCTATAACAATTTACAACTGTTAGGCCAATGCGTTTTAGATTTGCTTTTGTCCTATCTGTTACATGTACCCTTTGTGACTGAACCTCTATCCTAAAAAACCGCTCAGTCCATGACACTCAGCCCCTGCAGCCTATGTAACCTCTTCCTGTTTGTAGTGGACACCTCACCTATTCAGTGGAACCTGGAATCTGTATATTGTGTAGAACAAAATTAAAATTACATAAAAAAGTTGAACTCAGTCCCAATCAAGTTGCATTTGCCATCACAAACAGTAATGTAAGGTTCTGAAAATTGTAATTCATAAGGGAAAAGTATGTGATATGCAAAAGAATAGCTAATTTAGCTAATTCACATGGTAAAGATAAAACCATATGGCCATTAGTGAATGAAGTATCTGGTCACCATCGCAGAGTTGAGGATATTGAAATAAACAGAACCTTAAATCCTACAGGTAATTACATAACTCTCTTAGAAAACAGCATTCTGAGACTGTTACCTGAAATACTCCTACATGATACTGATAACGGAGAGATCGAGTCAATAATTAAATCACTAAAGACTATGGACTCTTAAGGATATAATGGAGTGTCTGGCAGAACACTTAAGTATTGTTTCACTCCAGTACTTAGCCATATTTGTAATTTTTCCGTTCAGAATGGTTAGTTTCCTGACAGACTGAAGTACCCAGGAGTGAAACCACTTTATAAAGAAGGAGAAAGTGATAATGTAGACAACTTTAGACCTATTTCTATACCATCAGTTTTTGCTAATGTTTTTCAAAAGGCTTTATATTCAAGGTTAATTCATCATGTGAGTTCTCATAATGTGCTGTCAAATATACAGTTTGGTTTCAGAAATGGTTGAACAATCGGAAATGCTGTATTCTCTTTTCTTTGTGAGGCACTCAATGGATTAAACGAAAAATTGCGAATGCTAGGCGTATTTTTTGATTTAACAAAAGTATTGGTTGTATTGATCTCAAGATATTGCAGAAGTTGGAACATCATGGAATAAGGGGAGCAGCTCACAATTTGTTCAGCTTTTACTTTAATAACAGACAGCAGAAGGCAAATCTTACAGTGCGGAGAATGGTTACGATATGTACTCCCAATGGGGCACAGTTAATTGGGGCTGCCCCAGGGTTCTCTTCTGGGCCACTGTTGTTTCTCATTATATAAATGTTATGACTTCTAATAACAGATAATTCTAATATATTTCTGTTTCTTGATGACACCATCATGGTAGTGAAGAATGTTTTTGGTAATTAATGCTGTATAAAATATGGAAATTAAAGAAATAAGTTAATAGCTTATATAAAATTAATTGATGCTAAAGCTCTGTTATTATAGTTTTTAAGCCAGAATTCAACGAACACTGACATTTCAATTACAAATAATGGGAACATGAGAACTGAGTCTGAACACTTCAAATTTCTAAGCTTTCACGTAAATAGTAAGCTGTCATGCAAAGTCCATGTTTGGGATTATGTTCAATGTTCAAAACCTAAATAATGCATTATTTACCACTAGAACAATATCTTAAATAAGTGGTAGTTCAACATGGCAAGAATTCTACTGTGCTTATGTTCGTTTGCTTATGACATATGGTTTTACTTTTTAGGGCAAGTACTCTGATTAACAAAGGCTATTTATTGTGCCTAAATGGGCGGTTTGAGCAATATGTCATGTAAGCTCGAGAACCTCTTCCCTACCCTTGTTTAGTAGTTTGTCAATTCTGACACTGGTCTCTCAATACTCTCTTTACTGTTGTTTGTTGTTAATGATATCTAGTTATTCCCAAGAGTTGACAGCTTTCATTCAATTAATACTAGACAGAAATCTAATCTCCTTGAAACTTGTGCAGAAAGATGTGCAGTATGCTAATGCATCTATTTTTAATAAACTGCCACAAGATTTGTAAGGACTTTGTAGTAATCCAAGCACTTCAACACTAAGTTTAAAAGTTTCCCCGTGACCCATTCTTTTCATTCTGTCGAAGAATTCCTGGAAAAAATTTTAAAAATGCTAATTTCTGTGTTTCATAGTTGCTTCTTTTTACTTATGCTTCGGCCTGTCATGTGCATTGGCTTTCTGTACATTTCATTTTATCTATTACTTTTCTTTTGTTCCAATCTGATTTATTGACTCATTCCATGACCATAGAGACTTCCTCATCAATTTGGTCCTGCAGAACATATAACAATATAAACAAATACATAAATTAGTCACTCATCTGACGGACGGTCGCAGTGGCCGAATGGTCTGTGGCGCTCCAGTAAAAGTCCGCACGGGCGCTACGGTTGGGGGTTCGAATCCCCCTCGGATATGGATGTTTGTGCTTTCTTTGTTATAAGGTAGTTCATAAGTAGTTTGTAAGTTTAGGGACTGATGACCCTGCAGTTAAGTCCCTTAAGCTTAACAAACACTTGAACATTGAACTCATCTGAGGACAGTCAGCTGAAAATTTGGAATGGGGAAGAGAAATGACAGGAATGTGAATTCCGTTTGCTCAATAAAAGATTATATCCTAGCAAATTCACCAATAAGTTTACAGTAGGTGCTAAAATCTTGAGCAAACAGTCAACTATAAATTAGGCTAGCTCATGTCTACATTTAAATAGACTTATGCATTCTAACACACATCATACTAGGGGGAACAATTTTTTATTTCATACATCCCATTTTTAGAAATAAGAGAAAACCTTGAATTATTGAAGAAAAACAAAATTGGTACTGTACAACATATGATCTTAATCTAACACCATTTTGGATGAAACACAAGCATATGGAACCTGTGTGAAGTTGGTAGATGCATAAACGTGTGTATCACTGTATAAGTGGTCTATATTAAAATATTGTTAACGAATCTAATATTAAAACATACAAAACATGGCCACTTATTCGAAAACATCATAAAAATGAAGAAACGGTACATTATGTAGGCTTAAATACAAATGAACTACATAAAAAATACCATCAACATAATTATATGTTGACACATAAGTAATGGAACAAAGGGCGTTCATTGACCCAGCTAACATCATCAAAGATGGCAGCTACGTCATTGACTCCTATGAGGTCAACCAAGATGGCGTCATTTCCGGTTCCAGAACAAAATGGCCGCCCGAGAAAACCCAGGACCATGTCCCTTAGTCCCCCACCTCATATGGCGTAATTCAAATGGTGTCTACCAGGAAATTAGAATTTAACTTTAATGCAATTGGCAATAGCCCAATTTTTTGTGCCAGAAACTAGATGTTGACACTAGGACCACACACCCTGCTTCCCATTCCCATATGACGTAATTCAAAATGGCTACCTGGTGGAGATTAAAAGTTTGAATTTTACTTGGATACATTTGACAATAACCCAAAATGTTTTTGTGGGAAACTAGAGGTCGCCTTGACACCAGGACCACGCGCCCTGCTCCCACGATCTCTATGACGTCATCCAAAATGGAGTCGTTTCCTGTTCCAGGACAAAATGGCTACCAGGAAAAACCCAGGACCACGCCGCCTTCTCCCCCAACCCCAATGATATCATCCAATATGGCTGCCTGGCAGGAAATTGGAATTTTGAATTTTCCTTGCTTGCTATTGACCATTCCCAGAAATTGTTTTGGCCGGAAAAACTTACAAATTGCACCACTAAATGTCAGCAGCACTACTCCCCACTAATAAATTGGCGGGAACCTCAGTCTATCTGCTCACAGAGCTTGCTGGGTGAGGATGTGTCCCTCGCCGGCAGCAGCAGAAGAGCTCCATGCTGGAACGTAGGTGTTGTTTAATGCGATTATTTATCTGGAGGACCGAGTGCGTATGCTATAGCTCTGACATTGGGATTGTAGTTGTAAGCAGAAGATAACTCGCATGTCGGATAGATTGAGAACACTTCTTTGCTCTGGAGTACTGCATGAAATAAAACCGTTTCTCGGACATTTCGCTGGTATGAGTTGCGGTCTGGAAACAGCTTCCTAAACGCATTCATCGTGTGTATGTGTGTGTGTGTGTACTCTTGATTTGCGTATTTGTTTAAGGTATAGGTGTCTATTGGGGAGGTTGATTGGATCGATAATTCTTGTTAGGGTACGATAGAAGTGCGTGCTATCACAGTGTTGTACGTATTGCCATGTTGGTAGGTACGTTGTACATGGACTGTATTTAGAAATACTGTGTTCGAGGTCCTTCTATGTGCTTGAGAAATGATCCATTTTGACCTATCTTGCATTGTGTATGATTGCGAAACGGACTTCGTGTTTAAGTAATATCGAGTATTACTTTATGGAATAGGAGTTGTGTTCTTCTGACAAAGGATTTCGAAGTATTTGGTTGAAAAACAAAGTATAATGAGCGTGTGTGTAGTATCTAGTATGTTAGAAAGTCAACGAGTGTGTGAACGATAGATGCTAGTAATTTCCTGGACGAATGTATTGGTCGCTAGAGACTACTAAATTTCAAAAATGTACAAATGTTTGAAAACCTAAGGGACTTAACTACGTTGGTGACCAGTCACTAGGCTTTCAAACTACTTACACTAACTTAAAGTACCTTATGCTAAGGACAACACAAACACCCATGCCCGAGGGAGGACTAGAACCCCCGACAGCGAACGGACACGCGATTCGCAGCTGGGCGCCTTAATGCGCACGTCTATTCTGCCACGACACTAAATTTCAATGTGGGTGGAGATGAATAAATAGTATTGTGAACAAATTTTGGCCGTATGTTTAACTATGGGATTGCTACCATATTGGCTGGTTTACTTGTGTTGTTACTGTACTGTGCATTTATTTATTTTAGGTCATTTGTGGAACAGGAAAGAGAGAGAGTTTCATAAAAAAAATAATATTAGTTGAAAACAGGCATGATTCGTTGCTGTCACTGTTTCTGAGAAGCAAGGCGTGTTCAAGAGTGCCTGCAGACTGCAGTGATCTGTAGCTGAGAGCGCATTCCTGAGTGTGTGTGGAGCTTGTTTACGTAGCAGCACATTAGTGGGTAGCTGAATGATGCACAGCCGTCGCCGCCGCCGGCTGGCTGGTTTGCTGGGCCCGGTCGCTGTGTGGAGAAATCACAATTTTTTTCGCGTGCATCCCACTTACGTGCACCGTGGCTATGGAGTCGCCGTCGTCGTCGTCACGTATTATGAGTCTCTAGGGTGTATTGAAAGAAGTTGTTGGTGTCTGTGAGATCATTTAGATATGTAATATAGGTGTTTTTGAGGGTGAGTGATAGAAATAATAATAAAACGATATGATATTTTGTTTAAAAGTTTAGCAATGTTTATCGATAGGACTGTAGGGTTTGTTTTATGTGTCCTGTTGAGAGGACACTGTGTGTGTTTGTGGTGTTCTGGTGGAGAGAAGAGAGAGAGTGGAGAGGCATAGGCGTTGTTGACAGCTTCCAGTAGAGGGTTAGTTGAAAGGAGAGGGGGAACAGGCATCAGCGGCCTCTATCGTCAGAGGCTTTAATTGTCTTAGTGGTATGTTTGCTCACCAGTAAAGATTCACAATCATTTTCTTGTGAGTGGATTTGGAAATGACAGTGTATGTACTAGCAAAATTAGGGTACATGCACTTGGCTTTACAGATGATTTTCTTGATATCCGATCTATAAGTACAAGTAAATTTTTATGCAACATGACCTGTAATTAAGATTCAATGTATTATGTTACCTAAAATGACTGGACACGCATACACATAGTGACCAGGCCAAATATCTCACGAAATAAGCATCAAACGAAAAAACTACAAAGAACACAACTTTTCTAGCTTGAAGGGAGAAAACAGATGGCGCTATGGTTGGGCCGCTAGATGGCGCTGCCATAGGTCAAACGGATATCAACTGCATTTTTTAAATAGGTACCCCCATTTTTTTAATTACATATTCATCTAGTACGTAAATAAATACGAATGTTTTATTTGGAACACTTATGTCGCTTTGTAATAGATGGCTCTGTAATATTCACAAACATATTGCTCAGAATATATACCTTATAAAGCAACATAGACTGGCTAAGGTGCTGCCATACTTGAAGCAAATTGAAAGCTCGGCCGCCATGTTTTACAACGTCACGTAGGCGTAACCAGTCGTCTGCTATAGCACTGAATCATATCAATTTCACTTTGTGCAATGACTGAACAAACCATTCTCTACTTGCTTATTGTTATTTTTGTAGCCATGCTAATATGGATAAAGGATAGGCATCAAGTCTGTGGTAGACAAATCGGAAACTTTAATTACAAATGTCACATACACTGGATCGTCTCACCATCGTCTCATTCATACAAAAAACATGCCTTTTCACTGTCCTTTAAACAATACTAATTTCGTGTACATTTGCCTAATCTGCTTACCTCTTCCCTCCACAAATTTGGCTTTACATAAATGATGTATTCTACTGAAGTAATATTTTAATAACAGCTCTATTAGGGTGGAGTAATGAGATTCCTCCCAAAATTCCGAGAATACAACTAAGTGCTCGTAGTTGGTAAATAAAGTAGGTCTGTTTCCCAGCATTCTAAATACATCTACATACATTCAAAAAAGAAAATTTTTCTTCCCTAATGACGTTTCATGATTCCTCAAAACCCTTTCTGCCACTTCGAAAAGTTTTACAACATCTTCAGAGGGATTGAACAGTTTATTATTCCTTATAATCCGGTTAATCCTACTTTATTCCCATTTTTAGGAGCAAGGAGAACTTCCAAGCAATCTAAACACTTAAGTTTTTTACTCACTTGCCTACTGATGCTTCCAGGAATATATTCAACTACTTTTTCGGAACATAATGTCAGCATTTCATATTCTGACACAGTCATGGTCAAACTGAAGAGGCCTATTGCTCTCTGAATGACTAAAATCATGATTTGCAATAGGTAATAATAGAGGTTCCATGTCTCCTACTTGGCATGATATATCTTCAAATGAAGCTGATTCAGCTATCTGACTTTTTTTTCTAAATCTCCTTGCTGGCATATTTCTTGTTTGAAGATGTCCAGGGAGCGAAAATATCGTTGGAATCGCATTCGCCAGAAACCGCTTTGTATCATTTGTTGCATACATGATTTCGCCTCAAAATGCGATGAACAAATGTAACTGTATGCAGTAGGTTTCCACTTATCTTGCCTCATATTGGCTAACCATCGTTTTGAAAGGATAACTGAAAAATATAATTACGGCTAACTTTAGTTACATTTAAACACATACACAACCCATAGGACTATTGTATGCAGAAATGTGGTAAGTAGAAAGGACAAGTACATGAAATGTTAGAAACGAAAACATACAAATACTCACTGAAAATACGATATTCCAATAGTCTTATTACTGCGATTCGTACAGTTACATGCTGCTCATACACTCGGCATGATTTCAGCTTAATAAATAGCCCTTCAAGCTTACTACGATACATAAAATGTGAAACCAAAACACGTAAATAGCACCGGTCTAACTTTCGTATCCGACGCACTAGACGTTTAAAAAAATGCCACAGTTCCTGGTTGCTGCCACAAGGAGCGCTGTTAACCCAGAGATAGCCTCTCTATGTAGTTTATATAGCTCGTTGGGTAACGGGTAGGTTTTTTTTAAAAGTAAAACACAGAATGTAGGTACGTTTGAACTTTATTTCGGTTGTTCCAGTGTGATACATGTACCTTTGTGAAATTATCATACATTATGAGAACGCATGCTGTTACTGCGTGATTACCTGTAATTACCTCATGACTTCAATAAATGCTCAAAATTATGTCCTTCAGCTTCAATACATTTGACAATACGCGTAACGGAATTCCTCCTAGCAGCGAGTAGTTTGCCTTCAGTAATGTTCTCACATGCATTGACAATGGGTTGACGCATGTTTTCAGACGTTGTCGGTAAATCACGATAACAAATATCCTTCAGTTTTTCCCACAGGAAGAAATCCGGGGATGTAAGATCCGTTGAATGTGCGGGCCATGGTATGGTGCTTCTACGACCACCCACCTGTCATTAAATATTCCATTTAAGGCAGCTTCAATTACACGCGAGCCATGTACTGGACATCCATCCGGTTGAAAGTACATCGCCATTCTGTTATGCAGTGAAACATCTTGTAGTAAAATCGGTAGAACATTACGTAAGAAATCAGCATAAATTGCACCATTTAGATTGCCATCGATAAAATAGGGGCCAATAATCCTTTCTCCCATAATGCTGTATATACATTAACCCGCTAAGGTCGCTGATGTTCCACTTGTCGCAGCCATCATGGACTTTCCGTTGCCCAATAGTGCATATTATGCCAGTTTACATTACCTATGTTTGTGAATGACGCTTCATCACTAAACAGAACGAGTGAGAAAATCTGTTATCGTCCTCTAATGTATTTTGTGCCCATTGACAAAACTGTACACGACATTCAAAGTCTTCGCCATGCAAATCCTGGTGCATAGAAATATGGTACAGGTGTATAATTCTCAACACCGACGTTTATGAGATTCCCGATTCTCTCTCAATTTGTCTGTTACCGATCTGCGTATTAGGTGCAACTGCAGCTAAAACACTTACTTTGGCATCATCATTTGTTGCAGGTTGTGGATGACGTTTCACTTGTGACTCAACACTTCCTGTCTCTTTAAACACATAACGTAACTATTCGACGAAAGGTCTGGATACTTCGATGATGTCTTCTAGGATAACGATCAACATACATAGCACAGGCCCGTTGAGTAATTTGATCACAATAGCCCTACATAAATACCATATCGACCTTTTCTGCAATTGGTCCATTTTAACACGAGTAATGCATCACGATGCAAATACCATCCCCACTGTCGAAATGTTACACGATACCACGGACTTACAGCTACGTTTGTGACTATTACAGCGCCATCTATCATAAAGCGACAAAAGTGCTCCAAATAAAACATATTTATTTACGGACTAGACGAATAAGTAATAAAAACTTGGGGTACGTATTTAAAAAAATGCAGTTGATATCCGTTTGACCTATAGCAGCTCCATCTAGCGGGCCAACCATAGCGCCATCTGATTTCCCCCTTCTAGCTAGAAAATTTATGTTCTTTGTAGTTTTTTCGTTTGATGCTTTATTTCGAGAGATATTTCGCCCAGTCACTATCAATGAACCACCATATATATATATTATGAGGCAGAATATGATTTCCGGAGCGTTTTGAGGAATTTGTTAATGCAAACATAATCCCTTGATGTCACTGGTACTTGTTACACAATATGTACAGTATCGAGCTCTGCTGGTGCTGGTGAGGGACACCTCCTCACCCTGCAAGCTCCGTGAGCACACTAAGGTTCTCGACAATTTCATAGTGGGGAGTTGTGGTGCTGACATCTAGTGGTGGAAATTATAAATTTTTCCCGCCAAAACCTTTTTGGAAATGTCAGTAGCAAGCAAGGAAATTCCAATTTCAAATTTCTTGCCAGGCAGCCATCTTGGATGACAACATTGGGGTTGTGGGAGAAGGGGTTGTAGTCTGGGTTTTCACTGGTAGCCATTTTGTTCCGGAATATGAAACGCAGAGTTATTGAATGACGTCATAGGTGTTGGGGGAATTGCGGGGCATGGTCCTGGTGTCATGGCGACCTCTAGTTTCCCGCCAAAACATTTAGGGTTATTGCCAAATGCATTCAAGTACAATTCAAAATTTCAATCTCCTGCCAGGTAGCCATGTTGAATTACGTCGTAGGGGAATGGAAAGAAAAAGGGGGGGGGGGCATGTTCCTAATGTCATGGCATCATCTAGTTTGCCGCCAAAAGAAAATTGGGCTATTGCCTTTTTTCCATTACTCACATAAACGAGAATTGTGCTCTCTGAGTGATGAAAGCCAAGTGTTTCAGCTGTTGATGATGATTTCATGTGGAGTTTTAGCCGTTGGACTCCAGCTATCATCATGTTCGGCCTGACTGGTGCAAGTCTTTAGATGATGCCACTGGGGGACTTGCGTGTGATGATGATGAAGACGCACAACACTCAGTCCCCGAGAGAAGAAAGTCCGCGACACAAAGGGGAATTGAACCCAGGTCCCTTGCATGGCAACCCACCACACTGTCCATTGGACTAGGGAGATGGACAGTGCTTTAGCTTCCAGATATTCTGTGCGATGACATGCTATGGTGCATGTCCATGTTAGAGTCACCCACCAATTTTAGTCATCTGTGTGGAGTATAGTACAGGACCACACGTTTCACCCATCTGCCGCCTGTCACCGACCTAGGAGCTGCTTGGGAACGATTTCAACTAGAGAGTCACCGTCTATGAATGGGCCATGCGTCATTTCATTCTGGAGACCTTACAGAGTGTTACGTTCACAAATTTTGGTAGAGTGAACCGTTATAACATGAACTATTGAGCCGCAGACGATGTTCAGTGGCAACGACCTGTCGAACGTCAATGTCGATGGTTTGTCAATATATCGTGGGGATGAAATGATCGGCTCATACTACATACCATGCACACTGCCCGACGTATCACGCTGTTATAGTTGACTCTTTGGGTGCTTTCCTTGAGCATGTGTGTCTAGATATCACAGTCCATATGTGGATACAACATGATGGTCACCCAGCCCATTCTGTGCTTCCTCTTGTGAAAGAACTAAGCGACAGATTTCCTGGAAGATGATTCGGGTGCCATGGTCCTCATGCATGGCCGGCATGGTCGCCCAATTTAACACTAGTATATTACCTTTTGTGGGGATATATAAAGAATAGTATTTGTGTCATTGAGCCCACAACCCCAGGTGATCTTAAACGACGCATCGAGGAAGAATGTCGTTCCGTGACACCGGATATGTTACATCTCGTCCACAAAACCTTCAGAAGGCACATTGCATTGTGCATTCAGGAACATGAACACACATATGAAGATCTCATTTAAATCAACATTCCGCCGCCAGAACATCCATCACCATACAGCCGTGCATTACGTACAGCTTCATATACTATGAAGAGTTGTAGCTTCCAACTTAAACGTGATGGAAATGTGATTTAATTTGATGTACACTTATTTGGTGTCAATGATTGAAGTACATGACAGAAACAACAAATGTTCCATTAAAATGTATCTTTTTACTGTCACCCTTTAGAAAATAAAACAGTTAACTATTCATAACTCTGAAGAAAGTGTAAAGTTTCTTATGTTGCAGTACTGCAAATAAATATTCCCGTGACTTACTACTTTGCAAGGTACAGAGGCAAACACATTTACTGAAACACGCTATACATAAAACCAGCTGTAATAAGAGTAGATGAATGTGCTAAAGCAGAGATAGGCGTAGGAGCAGCTACTGCTGCATGAAGTCATGAAGAAAAAGAAGTTGGACTCTTTTAATTATAGCCAGAAGTTCAATTAAAATAGTAATAATCCATATTTCAGACGGCTCTGAAATGATACTACCACCAAATTTAATATCCAAGCAACAGAAAATAAAACACGAACATCTAATGTGATTATATAAAGTAGTTAATATACCAGCACTGTAAGCTTCACATCTTTATATATATAAAAATTCAATGTCACAATGTTTGTCCACGATGAACTACCAAAACTACAATACCTATCTTAATGAAATTTTGCACAGTGTTTGTGATTTGGTCCAACTTAAAAGATAGGATAATTTTTAAATAGTTTAATAACCTGAATAATATTTTTATTAACAATTAACTATTTATCTAGAATCCCATAATTGTCGCTCTTCTTCTTCATGAAGTCAGAGCTAGCGAAAAAGTTCTCGATTGCAGGCGCCTCTTGGAGGGAGTAACCAACGACCTATATAAACAACATAGACTGGCTAAGGTGCTGCCATACTTGAAGCAAATTGAAAGCTCGGCCGCCATGTTTTAGAACGTCTCGTAGGCGTAACCAGTCGTCTGCTATAGCACTGAATCATGTCACTTTCACTTTGTGCAATGACTTAACAAACCATTCTCTACCTGCTTATTGTTATTTTTATAGCCAAGCTAATATGGATAAAGGATAAATAATAGAAAACAAGTGTGTGGCAGGCAAATCGGAAAGTTTAATTACAAACGTCACATGCACTGGATCCGCTAAACATCGTCTCGTTCATACAAAAAACATGCCTTTTTTACTGTCCTTTAAACAATATTAATTTCGTGTACATTTACCTAATCTGCTTACCTCTTTCCACCGCAGATTTGGCTTCACATAAAAGATGTAATCTACAACTGAAGTAATGTTTTAATAACAGCTTTATTAGGCTGGAGTAATGAGATTCCTCCCAAAATTCCGAAGATACCATTAAGTGCTCGTAGTTGGTAAATAAAGTAGGTCTGTTTCCCAAAATTCTAAATACAGCTACATAAATTCACAAAAGAAAAATTTTCTACAAGATCTTCAGAGGGATTGAACAGACAGTTTTTTATTCCTTATAATCCGATTAATCCTGCTTTATTCTCATTTTTAGGAGAAAGGAAAACTTGCAAGCAATCTAAACACTTAAGTTTTTTACTCACTTCCTAATGATACTTCCAGATACATATTCAACTACTTTTTCGGAATATAATGTTAGCATTTCGTATTCTACCACATAGTCATGGTCATAATGAATAGGCCTACTGCTCTCTGAATGACTTAAATCATGATTTCCAGTAGGTAATAAAAGGGGTTCCACGTCTCCTGCTTGGATGCATAACATATCTTCAAACGAAGCTGATTCAGCTATCTGACTTTTTTTTTTTAGATCTCCTTGCTGGCGTTTTTGCGCCGAGCTGACTGCGGCGCGCCAGTCACGGTCTGCACGGCCTCTACGGTCGGGGGTTTGAATCCCCCCTTGGGCATGGATATTTGTGCCGTCCTTAGTGTTAGCTAGTTCATAAGTAGTTTGTAAGTTTACGGACTGATGACCCCGTAGTTAAGTCCCATAAGCTCTACAAACATTTGAACATTTGGCGTTTTTGCTGTTTGAAGATGTTTAGGGAACGAAAATATCGTCGGAATCGCATTAGCCAGAAGCCGCTTTGTATCATTTGTTGCATACATGACTTCTCCTTAAAATGCGATGAACAAATGCAACTGTATGCAGTATCTTTCCACTTACCTCGCCTCATTTTGACTAACCATCGTTTTGTAAGTTCTTCATTTTTCAAAGGAAAACAGAAAAATATAATTACAGCTTACTTTAGTTACAGTAGGACTATTGTATGCAGAAATGTAGTAGGACAAAAGACGAGTACACGAAATATGAGGAACTAAAACATACAAATACTTAACTGAAAATACGATATTCCAAATGTCCTATTACCGCGATTGGTACATTTATATGCTGCGCATACACTGGGCACGATTTTAGGTTAATAAATAATCTTTCAAGCTTACTACGAGACATAAAATGTGAAACCAAAATACGTAAATAGCGTCGGCCTAACTTTCGTATTCGGCGCACTAGACGTTGAAAAAAATGGCTGCCACAGTTCCTGCTTGCTGCCCAGTAAGGGTTTCATACTCGCTGGGATCTTGGATTTTTTTTTTTCTGTGACTTTTAACCTAGTGTTTACCTCTCAATGATGTGAGGAGTTGCCAGAAACAACGCGTAGTGTGCATTCCACCTTAAACTGTCAGCCCCTTGTTGGTTAACTTGGGTAGGTTAGGGGCATGTTAGGCCACGGAAGTGGCATCCAATCGAAAGACTAACGCCACGTCACTGAGCCACAAGGAATTATTATTAAATTCGATTTAGGACGTTCCCTTGATGCTAAAATTTAATTCACTTTACACTGAACGGGCGAGTGGGCCGTAGGAATCTAAATACAATGCGAAATTTTAAAACGTAAACAAATACTGTTTTCAACACAAATTTGTGTATTTTTAAATGGATACCCAATATTATTTCATATGCAATCAATAGCATAAAAATCACAAAATAATGGCGTTGGTTACATCACAATGCGTCAATTACATCCTGATAAATTGCGATGCAATTTTGACGCCTGAAATAAATTAAGCGCACAGCCAACCCAAGTCGTGAGATTCAAGCGTGAACCTCAGGCTATCCATGTCACAGGCTCACACAATGGAAAGGTATGCACAATCCACAAAAATAAACAAGTAACTCTTCCAACGCAACGTTACGTTTTTGAAATTGTCAATGTATGTTTATTCTAGCGAAATGACAACTAGAGCTACAATTAGAGATAATACACTTTGTTTCACTTTTATGAACACATTTACTTGTGCCCTGTCACCCACAGAAACTGTATTGTTGTGCATTACATCCAGCGTAGAAAATACACCCACATCTTGACAATGAAACTATGTCAAGTCAACATATGTTCGAAGTGCTCTCCGTTTGCATCAGTACACGTTTGGAGACGTGTAACAAGAGAGTGCTGCACTGTTTGTAGAGTTTCGACAGATATTGTCGCACACGCCGCGGTAATACGATGTTGCATACCCTCTACTGTCGCTGGGGGTTCTTGGTACACTCTCTCCCTCACTGTGCCACAGAGAAAGAAGTCTAATGACGTCATGAGGGGGGACCGAGCTGGCCATCACACAGTACCTCCGCGCCCTATTCACCTATTTGGAAATGTCGCATCTACAACGTCTCTGGCAACTTTTGCAGTGTGTTCGGGACATCCATCATGTTGCAACCACATTGATAGTCGAGTTTCCAGTCATAGATCCTCCATGACGATTGCTCATGTGTATTGAAGAAATGATGCATATCGCTGTCCATTTCATGTTACACGGTAAAAATAGGGGAGCCCGGCTTGCTGTTTCCGTGAGTGTCTTGCAGATGTTGCCAATGGTTCGACGTGACGGACATGGTTGAACTAGGTAGCGTTCAGCATACAGTGTCACAGCTGCGGTTGCATTTCTATGACATTCGCCATAAATTAAAATAATGTATAGGTTTTCTTCATTACTGAAGGCCGGCATATCGATTAGATTACAGCATATATAACAAGCCACACGAAAAGAGGTTTTAATGTGGCAACGTATGTGAATTACGTTACATTAGGAGAACAGTTCAGCAGAACAGGAGATACTTGTACACTGAAGGCGCCGGCCGCGGTGGCCGAGGGGACTGAGGCGCTCCAGTCACGGTCTGCACGGCCACTACGGTCGGGGGTTCGAATCCCCCCTCGGGCATGGATATTTGTGCCGTCCTTAGTGTTAGCTAGTTCATAAGTGGTTTGTAAGTGTAGGGACTGATGACCCCGTAGTTAAGTCCCATAAGCTATACAAACATTTGAACACTGGAGGTAGAGCGTGCCGAGATGATATTGGTTTGTTTACAACAGGATACAGACGCCAGTGGAAGTAACTCCTGTTCTGAGCACAGTACTACTTCCGATGCATTACGTCAGAAACTATGTATCCATTACAAGCGACGTATTTCATAACATATGAGGTTTAGAAACGTGAAACCACGTGTGTTAACACTAATTGTACCTCTAGATGTCATGTCGAAACAATAAAAATTATGCGCAGGACGTCCATCATTCTGACATTGCATTATGTGACACACAGATAAAACGCTTGGATCAGTTGAAGGCACAATTCAAAAAGGGGCTAAACTATCCTCCTTTAAGAGTGCCATCAATGAAATATGGGCCAATGATGCATTGTCATACACTTTGTAATATATTTAGCCAGGAAGGGCCCGTTTGTTTAAATAACTGAAGTATTCGACACCATAGTTGGTGGTGGTATTTTATCCTAATATTCCAGATTTATAATGTATAAGCATCTTATGGCGCTTCTGTCAAGTCACATTATTATTTGCATTGCTAGGGTTTTCTATCAAACTAAATTAATTAATTATTGAAGCTTAATGTTGAACAATAATGGAAACATATATTAACACTGCGCTAATTGTTGTTTACTTACGATCTTTTCTATTGTTTATTTTGATGTAAAAAAACTTTTTATCACATCTGTCATAATTTTGTGTATTTTTACGTAAAACAAGATTTACTTAAGTTTCATGAACAAATTATTAAATGTGAAACTTAATAACTTCCGTGTTCTAGAAAAACTATAATAGATATTAATACGCGCGAATTGGCGCGAACAGGAGCAGTTATGAGTCAGTCTTAAAGTAGTAATCAGTCAGTAGTTAGCATTGTTGTCAGTCAAAGTGTAGTCATGCAGTCTTACTTTTGTATTACTTCTGTGCTTTACCAAGAATGGATAAATAAATATACGTAAAACATATGAAGCGTGTCACATTGATGGTTAATTCCATGACTAGGAAGAACCCGACGTCCTATTATTTTGTGATGTACTATTGGCAGGCGAGCAACGAGATCTACGTGCATTTTACCACTGAACATATATAACAGGTGATGTATAGAAAAATGTGGCTTTAATGTATGTCAAGTAAAAAAAAAAGCGCCACAACTTTCACAACATACATTAACACTCCACTGACGTAGCACGTCAATCACATCACGATTACCGGCAGTGTGAGGTTCACGCTTGAGTTTCAGCACGTGCGCTAGCTGTGGGCTTCATTTATATCAAGTGTCAACTTCGCTTCGCAATTTCTCGGAATGTAATTGACGTATTGAGATGCAACCAACGCCATTATTTTTATGATTTTTCATGCTATTGATTGCATGCGAAATAATAGGGGGTCCATTAAAAAATACACACGTTTGTGTTGAATATAGTATTTCTATAAGCTTTAAAATTTCAAATAGTATCTATTTTCCTAAGCCCCTACCGTCCGTTCATGCTGGTGAAAACAGGTGGTTTTTTTTTTTTTTTTTTTTTTTTTTTTTTTTTTTTTTTTTTTTTTTTTTGGTGGAAGAGGTAGGTGGGACAGCCGCGGCGGATTTGCTGTGCGCACGGCCATTTGCCGTCGGGGTTCGAGCCCCCCCCCCCCTCGGGCATGTGTGTTTGTGTTGTCCTTAGATTAGTTTACCTTAGTTTAAGTAGTTTGTAAGCTACGGACTTATGACCAAGCAGTTACAAACATCAGTTAGGTGGGACACCGTTGGAACTTAGTGACTTACTTGACTTAGTTCCTATCGTTCCATCAGGAACATAGTGCCGAAACGAAATTTCTCCACCTGATACGATTTCTACCAAGTCTCTTCACTTCACTTGAATAGTGGCAACTATTCACAACCGATATAAAAGCGTGACATGTTTGAACCTGTTACTGTCCTTCAAAGTAGTCACCAGCGTTGTGTAGAACCCGTTGCCAGCGATGTGGAAGGTGTGGTATACCGTTAGGAGAGCCTGTTCTGTTGATGGCGCGAATGGAGCGGTCTACTGCCTGTCGAATCTCTGGAACAGTTCTGAAGCGAATGCCATGAAATGGTTTCTTCTTCCGCGGAGTATGGTACAGTACTTCCCAGTTCTATCGACCAAATAGAGAAGCCACAGCTTGTGCAGTATGTGCTCACGTATTTGTCCTGGAAAATGATGTCGATTCCTCGCACACCTCTTGAAGACCTTGATGACAGTGTCATGCTGTACGACCTCTGGCACATTCAATCTTGATCCAACTGTTTCGAAAACATAGTGGCACCGTTACGTTAGACCACTCGCTCACAAGTGACTGTGTTCCCCTCGACTGTGCGCACGCTGATGACGTTGGACGGGCGAATCCATTTGCTCGGAGGTAAGGCAGGTATGTCAACAACTGTGCTATTAGCGACAATAGTACGTTCCATTGCATAGTGTCTCCACAGCAGTGTTGCCTCTATGTAAGTTCAAACCCTCATATAAACGAACTACTGTGGGTTAGTCTAGTTAAATCTCGGAAATACTTCATTGATTTGTATATTACTTTTATTTTGTTTTATTCACTTTAATACAGGTGTGGTTTAGAAAAAAAAAGGGATAACCCAAAGGAACAGCTGTTATAATATAAAATAAATGAACAAAGAAATAAATAATAAAAAAAAACTAAATTGGTTTTTTGTAAGGCGCCATCTCCACTTCGGATTGAATTCGTATTTTATGCGCTACCATACCTTTCATCCGGCGGCGAAAACTTGTTGCATACTTGAGATTCAAAACAAAAGGAAAGTCTTTGTCTACGTAATAATTCGCACGGTAAATAGCGGAGGGTACTTTACAACTGGTTTCGTCGCCAATCAACTGTTTTAATCCTGCCTTGATGAAATTTTGCATACGTGACGTTCAAAACAAGAGAAACATCACGGTCTACACAAGATTTCGTATGACGCATGGCGGAGGGTACCTTACTCCAGATTCTGACACCGTTTGAACGATAGCCATGAATTTGGCAGGTATCGTAATTTTTTTATGTAGATGGAAGGGAGGAGAGGGATGGGACAGGTGAAGACTAGCGGAGCGTGGTGGGGGTAATGTCAGAAGTGGGGGAAGGAGTAGGGAGAGAAGGAATGCGAACAGAAGTGCGAGAGGGAGTTGGACAATAAGTTTCCCCTGTCGACTGTGGTCAGAGTTGCGTATGAAAGGAAAAAAATAGAATGAGACATTAAAGATAAAACATATCTTTACTTTTATTCCAAGTATGTCATACCGCTTTATAAGATACTAGCTGAAAACCCGGCGTTGCCCGGGTATTTATTTATTTATTCGAACCTTGAGTTAGTACTTTTCCTATCCACTCTCTCTCTCTCTCTGTCCATCTCCTTTTTTTTTCTAAAAACATGTTACAGTTATCAGAGAATATATAAGAAATCACAAGTAAAAATGCATTCGTTTCCAAGAATCCAATTACGAAATTCAACAATAGTGATTGTAATAATATCACATATGGATCACTTGATGTAATGTGCGAAACGTCAAATCGATTTTTTTAAAAGAGATGTATTAAAAGAAATTTCTTTTTTACTACTTTATTTATTCATTTTATATTTCCTTATTCGTATGCTTATCCTTACAGAGAAAGAGCTGAAGACATTGTAGCAAGCATAGACCAAAGATATGGTCTGTGGCATCACGTTTCGCAGTACGTAACCTCCTTGCTATAGAGTCGCAAACGTCATCGCTGGCCTTCAGTCCGAATTTTTTTATAATTTGACGACTTTCAACCACCATATCTTCCACCCCCTTATAGCTATCGGCATGGAATTTCTATGGTGTACAATGGGAGACTTCGGACAACAATTACACACACGCCATTCACTTGCGTTCTGTAGTTTTCGCTGCAGAGCGAAATATTAACACACACTCACATAGAATTTTATATACACCAATAACTTTCCATCCCAATATACTCCACCCATTTATCATTATCAACCCTTAAGCAACCATGCAACCAATAAAACCATTTTCAAAGAGTAAATATGATTTTCAAAGAATCATTACTGTTCTGCATTTCGCGTTATATTCTTCAAATTACTAAATATCTATCAGATCGCTATAAAACCGTGCCTAAAACCTTCCTCAGGTATAAATTAGTAACTGTACAAATATTTAAGTCTCTGTGTCTTGTCGTTTGGACGTGATAAGCGTACACCGAACAGACATTCACATTTATAGATATAGATTAGGGAAGTGATAGACAAATAAATTAAGGAAATGAATGTAGGTCGTGTATCCAATTCCCCTGCATATTTAGCAATTGCTTGGAATTGAAGCCGTCCATTCCGTTCGTTACTTCACAACTCAGTACATTGTTTCCTCTCACAGGATGGGAACTGCACGATTTTCCCGATCTGCCTTTTGTATGTAATCCTCCAAGCGTCCGTTGCAAAGGAGGACAAATATATGTCGCCGGATATTGTACAATATAGTCTCTTGCTTAAGGGCCATTCCCTTGCCGATAATTGGCAATAATTTCCAATTATTATTATTCATTCGTTTTGTCAATTAGACAACTATATATCCTGACGATGCAACAGTCTGAGAAACGTTTACCCAATCCGAGAATGCTAATGACCTGACAGTTAAGTTTCATTTGTTTTGTGTTCAGTGGAAATTTGCAACTGTCGAAGGTAAGACGGAGATTTGAACCGTTGTCATATAGAATCGATAACAGTGCCTTACCTTCAGGTCATCAGGCTGGCTGGTTGTAAATTTGGCGTGCCTAGGTGTACACCAGATCACATCGGGTTTGAATGCCCCAAGCATATACAGATATCGTATGACAGAAGGCAGATATTACAATTGATACATATTTTGGACTTGGTACGATAACTGGATAACTTCAAGACTCTGAACAGTTCAGCGGAACAAATAAGACAGGATTACTCAGAAAGGGCCACGCCGTGGCAGACATGAAAAGTAACCTTCTGCAGGTCCCAGGGGCCACAAGTAACTGACTGGTGGAAACTACTTGTTATTGTATAAATCAAAGAAAGGAAAATCAGCGTTGTATATTTGTGTAATATGGGCTAGTTTGGTGACCGGATATGATTTAGTACTAAAGGAAGAAATCCGTCAGATCCCTATTACGCAAATCACCTCTGTGGAAGATTAGATTTTCGATTCTTTTCACTTCATGTACACGAGTTTTCCCATTTAGCTGATTCGGAACTTTACGCGGTATTAGCCAGTTATCGATTTCACTTTTAAAGTTTAACAGATAAGATAGATCGCTTTTTAATCCCGAAGAGTTTTTATAATGTTTCTGGAATATGAAATTTTGCTTTTGTGCAGGGTCATCGCCCACCGCTTTTACTGCTGCTCCATTTCTGAAGTGACGTCACTCACCTTTGTATAACCCATAGAATCCATACGTTCTTCAAATTCAGTAAGATTCTCCTCTAAGCAGTCTAAACGTAATTGATAAATTTATTTTCTGATCTGCACTGTGCCGCGGTGGAGTGACCGAGCGTTCCAAGGCGCCTAGCTGAAGAGAGCACCGCTGCTTGCCGTCGGAGGTTCGAGTCCACCCTCTGACATGGGTGTATTTGTTGTCCTTAGCGTAGGTTAGTTGAAGTAGTCTGTAAGACTAAGGACTGCTAACCAGAGTAGCTAAGTCCCACAGATTTACAAACATTTGACATTTGATCTGCACTGTGTCAATATCCAACAAATGTGTCACGCATCATGAATAAAGATTTTTCATGGTTACTTCTTCACGTAAAACGTAGCGCACTCTTTCCTCTGATGTGCCTATGGTGTCAGCTACCTTTCTATTTTGATTAAGATTTTCTAGAACCTACGAACTGGTAATAGCAAATACAATAGTACCGAAATGGTTTGTAATCATTACGCCTATAGCAAAATAGGGAAAAAAATGTTCAAATGTTTGTTAAGCTTATGGGACTTAACAGCGGGGTCATCAGTCCCTAAACTTACAAACTACTTATAAACTAACTTATATTAAAGACAACACAAACATCCATGTCCGAGGGAGGATACGAACCCACGACGAGGAACGGCCTCGCGCATCGGAGCATAGCGCTTCAATGCGCTCGGTCACTCCGCCGCGGCTCAAAATAGGGAAGATGAGTGATGAAGTTATAGAAACAGTATACGTAGAGCATCTGAACACAACAAGGGCATGGACAGTTCTAAAAGCAAGAAAAATGGATGGAGTTCATTCCGAAAACTGATTGCTGTTTCAGAAGTGAATTCTGAATGTGACAAAGTCTGTAACCAGTGAACAGTCAGCAGAAAATTTCAGAAGTGAAACAAATTCGTGCAAGTATGGAAAGAGTTTATGAACTGATTAAAGGAAAGATGCAAGTTAAGCGTAACAAGAATCAGGGCAAAAAATCAAACGGTTAGGAAGAAAGACTGGAATTGAGGTAGTAGTGATGACAGTCACGAAACTGAACTGGATCCCTACTCGGAGGCTACATTAACGAAACTGAACTGTAGATGAATTGCCCCAATAGCAAAATTAAATTAAGGCTGACAAAGCAAGGTGATTTTGTGTTGAATTATTCGTGATAGAAAACACCGTAGGAGATAACCTAATGGGAGACGAATGAACACATAAACAAAGTATGGGGTCTGGCATTATTCTGCTGAAATATACCCGATTATTGCCACATATTGGAGAGCATTCAGGCTCCCTTTAACAACTACAATAAGTTCACCCAACAGTTCCCTACACTACAGTTCCAGGAGTTGAGGATTGCTGCCTTCCGTAAGCTTCGACCAGGTTGTCTAGCGAGACACGCGTCAATCTGCCTACCCTAAACAGAAATGACACCAATCGCTTAACCCCACTGTATGCCAATCGTGTCCCAGTTGATTCTGCCTCTGCATCATGCAAGACTGATGTCTTTGGTACGGTGTCAGTGATAAACTGTGCATGAAAATCGATATCTCGACCAGGTTCATAGTTCGTGTTGACACACTGCCTGTAACATCCCCCTTGAGTAATTATTTGTTTAACTTGGTGGAACCAAGCGTTGTACGGTTATTTATTTATTAAACCTTGAGTTGGTACTTATCCAATACCTTCTCTGGCTGTCCATTTTCTTGCTTCTAAAAAAACATTCTATATAAGAAATAAAGCTGTCTTTCATAATGTACAAAATTATAAGTGTAGTATCCATACAAAAAAGTAGTAATCAAAATATAAATGACATGTAACATTAATAAATTCATTTTAATTCAAAACCTGCCTATAAACAATATTTCTTGTTACTTGACCACGATCTAATATGAATAAATTCTTTGCTGAGCCCACCCCTGACCAAGCGACATAACGTTGTCCATATGAGGAACATGGAGATGCCTATTCCATTCCGCAGTATTTAATAGATTGCTTTGTAATTTATGAATCCTAACAGAAAATCTAAGTCTCGACGGAAACTGCAGTCTCTAGAAGTTAATAGGTAGATTTGTCGGATATGGGTATTCCTTGGGTGTACACTGTTTCATTCCCTTCATTTCCTTGTAGCCCTATAGAAGTAACTGCTTCCACCTGCAGCCTGTCAGCTTTCAGGAATTTCCTGAAGCTGACTGGAATACAGAAATATCTTAGCAGTAAATAAGAAATGGATTACAACGTGGTGCATGATGTGAAAAGTTTTTACCCAGCGCAATATATATGATCTCATATTTTATTAAGTTATATGTTGTACAGTTGTATAATTTTTCCCGGCATATATTCATTTTTATAAGTGCTGTATGTCTGTAAAATATGTTGCAAATACAATCAGTAGTAAAGAAGTAATAGATTAAAACTTAGTGCGTGATGGAGCGGTTTTCCAAGAACGTTACTGTTTATGTTTTCATATCTCATTAACTACGTGTCGTACTGTGATACAGTTTCGAAGGTACATTCAGCTATATGTGTGTACACTGTCTTTAAAATTTCCTGCAGCTGTATGTCTGTAAAATCTGTTGCAAATACAATTAGTAGTAAAGAAGTAATAGATTAAAACGTGGTGCGTGATGGAGCGGTTTTCCAAGAACGTTACTGTTTATGTTTTCATATCTAATTAACTACGTGTCGTACGGTGATACAATTTCGAAGGTACATTCAGCTATATGTGTGTATACTGTCTTTAAAATTTTCTGCCGCTACACTTTGTAATGTAGAAATTATAAATTGTAACGTTATACCGAATGCCGTAGTTTTAGTACATGGACAGCGGAAAAGTAGCAAGCGAGAAACATTTTTCCTTTCATCATTTTACTGTTGTTGTCAGCGAGAAAAAATATAATAAAGGTTTGGTGTTTAAAGTTTGTTTCAAGTCGCTAAGTACTCTCAGTCTCATACAGTGTATGAGTAAAGTCCCGTCGTATTTGTGGCAGCTGTTTGCGAGTCCTATTGTTTATAACGTCATATCTGCCGTACCATGTGTCGTATGTGATTCTTAACCCTGCAGAAACTGTTGCCTCACGGTAAGGAATATGTGTATCAAATTTGATTGAAATCGGTCCGGTGGTTTAGGAGGAAATGTGCAACATTGTCGCGTGATGTAGCAGTTTTTTCGCATCTCATTGTTTATGACGTCATATCTCGTAAACTACGTGTTGTACGTGTTCCAAGACTTACGGCGACCGTTCTCATGGATTGAAGCTTACATGTGCAAAATTTTATAAAAATTGGAACAAAACTGTAGATTTGTATGCAATACGTACACACAAACACACGGACAGTCTGCGTAATAAATAAAAGAAGAAAAGATTCGAACTTCTGTTTCAGCTAATGCATCTTCATCAATCGCTATGTACCATGTCCTCTAACAGGAAGTCTCCAATCCAATCACATGTCTGAGACGATATTCCTTAAGAATGCAATTTGATTAAAAGCCATTTGTGAGGTAAGGTGTCAAAAGCCTTCTGGTAATCTAGAAATATGGAATCAATTTGAGGTCCCTTGTCTGCAGAATTCCTCACTTCCACTAGAACGACATTTTATAAATCCGTGTTGACCATGGATCACTAGATCTTTCTATTCGAGTTAATTCACAACGTTTGAACTCAATATCTGATACAAAACTGAGCTGCAAATCTAAGTCAATAATATAGAATTTTTTATATGGTGTTTGTTCTTTTAGACAATTTAAATGCGGGCGCATTAATACGCACGGTCCGTTGCGTGAATCCAGTGTAGGTTGCGAGCAAGAGGAACTAATGGGCAGGGAGCACTATCATTGTAGTGCGTTACAAGTTGACAATTCAGGCAGGAAGGGAAGCGTGCCTGAGTAGCCTAATTGGTTAAGGCGACTGCTGGCCCGAAGCGGGAAATCCGGGTTCGAATCCCGGTCCGCACAAATTTTCACTTTGTCGTTGAATTTATTTCAGTGTCCTTAATCGGTCGAAATGTTTCAATATTTTGAAGTCGTCAACGATATAGGTCGCAATTCAGTGGATTACTCATAGTGCCTTTCTCGCCGGCCGCGGTGGCCGAGGGGACTGAGGCGTTCCAGTCACGGTCTGCACGGCCACTACGGTCGGGGGTTCGAATCCCCCCCTCGGGCATGGATATTTGTGCCGTCGTTAGTATAAGGTAGTTGATAAGTAGTTTGTAAGTTTAGGGACTGATGACCCCGTAGTTAAGTCCAATAAGTTCTACAAATATTTGAATTTGAAAGGTGCCTTTCTCGAATTTAGGTGTCGCCTGTGCAACTTTCCAGTCTTTGGAAACGGATTCTTCTTTGATCTAGCGGTTTAGTATGTATAGTACGGAGCTACAGCATCAGCATATTCTGATAAGAAGGTAATCTATATAAAATCTGGACCGGAAGATTTATTTTTGTGAAGCAATTTAAGCTACATCTCTACTCCGTTGAAATCTGTTTCTACGTTGATCAAGTTGGCAGCTGCTCTTTATTCTTTAATGACAGTCAAAGCTAGCCGCGGCGGATTAGGCGGATTAGCTGTGCGCATTGGGGCACCGTGCTGCGGTGCAAATCAAATCAAATGTCTGTAAATCTATCGGACCAAACTGCGTGGTCATCAGTCCGTAGCTTACAAACTACTTAAATCTAGGTAAACTAACCTAAGGACAACACACACACCCATGCCCTAGGGAGGACTCGAACCTCCACGGCGAGTAACCGCGCGCTCCGCAGCGAGACGCTTTAGAGCGCTCGGCTACTCCACCGCGGCGCCTGCTGCGGTGCCATCGGGGGTTCGAGTCCCGCCTCGGTCATTGGTGATTGTGTTGTCCTTAGGTTAGTTTACCTTAGTTTAAGTAGTTTGTAAGCTACGGACTAACAACCCAGGAGTTGAATCCGTTAGATTTACAAACACTTGAACATTTCAATGCTAGCTTTGGACGAGGGCTAGAACTAAGGACCGAGCGAATATTCGGTTTCGGCTACGGCCAGTTTCGGCTAAAATATTGGTTTCGGCCAGAAATGAGCTGAATCTTCGGCTTGGCAGAAATCAGCTTACTTGAACTTACGGATGATGTCCGGTCGCGTTCTGGATGGATTCAGCCAACACTAACGCTTTACCTCGGTTGACGGTGCGCTGTTTAACTACTAGGAGTCTTTCCCCGCGCGTAAAAGTTGTGGGAATTTTGTTGTTTAACATGATATAAAGCAATCGTACCTTATCCTATGTTTGTAACAATTTAACTTAATCAGTATTGTACGCAATGGAACGGGTTATTATATTGTTATGCTGTAAAGTTTTATTAATGAGTGTCCTTGAAAGCGAGGGCCTTTTTTTAATAACTAATATGGGTTTAGGAAACACTGATCACATGGTGCACACCTTTTGCTATTCAGTTTGTGTAAATTTATACTGACAAGAATTATACTGTTAGTCGGAATTGTGTATTTAATTTTCGAAATGCTTCGTGCAGCACTGATTGAAGCTGCTGTATATTCAGGAATGCCAAAAAAGAGATATGTAAAGTTGTTTGTCGATTGTGAAAAACGAAACTGAAGATGGCAATATAAAGCTAACGCTCTCAAGAACAAAATCGTAAAGACTAATTATGGAAGCAAAGAAATGATTAATTTGTGCATATTTTGTATTGCCGCGGCGGAGCGGCCGAGCGCATTGAGGCGCTATGCTACGATGCGCGAGGCCGTTCCCCATCGGGGGTACGAATCCTCCCTCGGGCATGGATTTTTGTGCCGTCTTTAGTTTAAAGTAGTGGTTTGTTTGTTTGTAGAGCTTATGGGACTTAACTACGGGGTCATCAGTCCCTAAACTTACAAACTACTTATGAAGTAGCTAATACTAAGGACGGCGCAAATATCCATGCCCGAGGGTGGATTCGAACCCCCGTCCGTAGTGGCCGTGCAGACCGTGACTGGCGCGTCGCAGACCGCTCATCAGTATAAGCTAGTTCATAAGTAGTTTGTAAATTTGGGGACTGATGACCTCGTAGTTCAGTCCCATGAGCTGTACAAACATTTGAACATTTTTATTTTGTATTGTAGTAGTCATGTTGCGGCTCTGGCATTTCGTAGTAAGTATTTGGCGTGTTTGCTGTGTACCTAAATACTAAAGACTATCTTCCTACAAGAAGGTATGTAGGCCTGTGGAATTTTTGGATCACTTCGAACTATCTAAATTTACCTAACAAAATCACCGTTGAAAATAATACACGTGGAAACAAAATATATGACCTTCAAAAAATTTAAATAGTCATTTACATTGTCAGCGTAAAAGTTTTAAAGTCTTTTCACCATTTACTTCGCGTTGTAATGATGGAGACCCTCTCTCTGTGAAGATAGAATGCACCCGCTGTTGTTGTTTCGTTTAATAACTCTCGTATTTATGTGAAACTCGTAATTTCGAGACTCCACTGTATAGGGTTCACTTTACTTAGTGTCTAACTTCCAAGACATTACAGATAAAGGGGAAGCAATGAACTAAAATTTGTGATGCGACCGGGAATCGAACCCGGATCCCCATGTTTACTACGCAAACGTCTTAATTTTTTATTTTTTATTTTTTTTATTTTATTTTATTTATTTTTTTTTTTTTCACGGAAGAAACCATCTCAAGCCAATCTCGAGCCGATTTTGTTCCAAAACGCAGGGTAGCATTTCCTCCACAGACGACTTTTCAGACTTTGCACAAAGCCATTAGGCCACCACATCACTAACAATTCAGGCGCCTCGGAATAGTCTAAGTACGGCTTCCCTCCACGTTAGAAACTTTAATTCAGCTTCTGTGTTCCATATATAATTGCCACTACTAAGTAACTAACGGTAAGAGGTCTGCCTAGTAAGCATGGAGGTCTCGGTTCGATTCCCAGCTGCATCACAAATTTTAATTCATTGCTTCTGTAATGTCTTGGACATATTCGAGACGAAAAACCGTCTCAGGGTACTGAATTTATATTTAAAATGTCTAACTTCCTTTGATATTCCTTTTTTTAGGTAGGAAATGTCACAATAAGGAGAAAAGAATCCAATTTGGAAGTACTTTAATAAAAGTACCATCGATTTGTCTAAACCTGTTCGCCATCCATGTCATCTTCTACAGACTCCTGATTAGGCTTACACACACTCAAGAAGGCTTAGTACCGGGAGGCGATGTTGTAAAATGTGGAAAAACTGGTGATTTCTGGTGTAACGTAAATGTACAGAATTTTTAATTTAATTACGCAAGTTCCAATTTCGGCCGAAACTACAAGAGGAGCCGAATATTCGGTTACGATTTCGGTTTCGGCCACAAATCGTGTGTCAGTCGGAGCCGGCCGCGGTGACCGAGGGAACTGAGGCGCTCCAGTCACGGTCTGCACGGCCACTACGGTCGGGGGTTCGAATCCCCCCTCGGGCATGGATATTTGTGCCGTCCTTAGTCTTAGCTAGTTCATAAGTAGTTTGTAAGCTTAGGGACTGATGACCCCGTAGTTCAGTCCCATAAGTTCTCCAAACATTTGAACATTTGATTTTTAGTCAGTCGGAGTCTAGCTAGAACATTCCTTCTCGACTTGGTACGTGGCGAAGACCAGGTGTCACCGTCGTGGTTGGCAGAGAGCACCTCTAGCCGCGCGGCAGCATCCACGTTGTAGGCGCGGGTGGGTGGGGATGGGACCCCTCCCCTCCCCTACAAGGCGCTGGCCGCCTCGGCGCATAGCAGTCAGTAGCGTGCCGCACCTCAAAGCAGACGTTCGCGAATGTCGACACTGACGTCGGTCTGGAGTTCCCGCAGTCCCGCTGACTCCAGCTAACTCGAGTGAGTATTCTGGCAGATACACGGAAGTGAGCTAAGGTGATGAGTCCGATTCCCGTTTCTTCATCAAACCGTGCTCTAGCTGTAAACATCGTTAAGCAAGTCCCTACTCGATATTTCTCTCGTTCGAGTAAGGGCTCCTTTTGCAATGATGTCGTTCACGTCGTACGAGAAAGTGGCAAAAATATTTTTCAGCCTAGCTGCTGAATCCGTAGGATACGCAAAGTAGAATATTAATTTCACACTGTACCCCACAAGCGGCTTCAAATGAAATTGCGTGTTTATGGAATATCACCCCTATTGAGCGATTGGATTCACGATTTCCTATCAGAAAGGACACAGTTCGTTGTAATTGACGGAAAGTCATCGAGTAAAACAGAAGTGATATCTGGGGTTCCCCAGGGAAGTGTTATAGGTCCCCTACTCTTCCTTGCGTTTATAAACGATTTAGGAGAGCCGGCCGCGGTGGCCGAGGGGACTGAGGCGCTCCAGTCACGGTCTGCACGGCCACTACGGTTAGTGGTTCGAGTCCCTCCTCGGGCATGGATATTTGTGCCGTCCTTAGTATTAGTTAGTTCATAAGTAGTTTGTAAGTTTAGGGACTGATGACCCCGTAGTTAAGTCCCATAAGCTTAACAAACAGTTGAACATTTTTTTGATTTAGGAGACAATCTGAATAGCTCCGTTAGGCCGGCCGCGGTGGCCGAGAAGACTGAGGCGCTCCAGTCACGGTCTACACGGCCACTGCGGTCGGGGATTCGAATCCCCCCTCGGGCATGGATATTTGTGCCGTCCTTAGTTGTAAGTACTTCATAAGTAGTTTGTAAGTTTAGGGACTGATGACCCCGTAGTTAAGTCCCATAGACTCTACAATCATTTACATTTGAGCTCCGTTAGACTGTTCGCGGATGATGCTGTCGTTTATCGGTTAGTGTCCAAAATTTTCAAATGTTTGCATAGCTTATGGATCTTAACTACGGGGTCATCAGTCCCTAAACCTACAAACTACTTACAAACTAGCTAATACTAAGGACGGCACAAATATCCATGCCCGAGGGGGATTAGAACCCCCGACCGTAGTGGCCGTGCAGACCGTAACTGGAGCGCCTCAGTCCCCTCGGCCACCGCGGCCAGCAGCGGTTAGTGGAGTCAACAGAGGATCAAAAGAGACTGCAAAGCGATTTAGACAAAATTTCTACATGGTGCGAAAATTGGCAATTGACATTAAATAACGAATAGTGTGAAGTAATACACATGACCACTAAAAGAAATCCGCTGAACTTCAATTGCGCGATAAATCAGTCAAACCTTAAGGTCGTAAATTCTACCAAATACCTAGGAATTGCAATTACGAACAACTTAGACTGGAGAGAACACAGACAATATTGTGGGGAAGGCGAACCAAAGATTACGTTTCATTGGCAGAACGCTTCGAAGATGCACCAGCTCCACCAAAGAGACTGCCTACATCACACTTGTGCGTCCTCCCCTGGAGTACTGTTGCCCACTGTGGGACCCTTACTAGGTGGGACTGACGGAAGATATTGAGAAGGTTCAGAGAAGGGCAGCTCGTTTACGGAGGAGGGGGGGGGGGGGCGTCACGGAAATGTTGCACGAATTGGGTTGGAAATCATTAAAAGAAAGACGTTATTCATTGCGGCGTGATCTGTTTGCGATGTTTCAATCACCGACTTTTACTTTGAATGTGAAAATATTTTGCTAGCACCCACCTACTTAGGGAGACACGACCATCCGAATAAAATAAGAGAAATCAGATCGAAAACGGAACGATTTAGGTGTTCTTTCTTCCCGCACGCTATTAGAGAATGGAACGGTACAGAAAAGTTATGAAAGTGGTTAATGAACCCTCTGCCAGGCACTTAAATGTGATTTGCCGAGTATCTATGTAGATGTAGATGTTCCAGGCTGCACAACGTCCTTATTTGGCATATCATGTGAAAGTAACAAGAAACTTGCTAGCTTATCTGCTGTATCCACGGTGGCAGGCTACACATCTTCCAAATTATGGTGCTGATAAGAGTTTGACCAACAAGAGCTTGGGAGCTGCGTGACAATTTCTGTGATGCGAGTATCTCAACCGGCAAATACTCAATCGTAATTACAGTCATTTGCTATGCGAATCTGTCGTTGACTAGACGTATTCTACCATTGTACGCAATGACGTAGTACAACATTTATGTGGCCACTCACTGTTAAACTTCTGAAATACAGTGTACCGCAAATGTTTGTGTGTTTGTAAATCTATCGGACCAAACTGCGTGGTCATCAGTCCGTAGCTTACAAACAAGTTAAACTAAGGTAAACTAATCTGATGACAACACATACACCCATGCCCCAGGGAGGACTCGAACCTCCGACGGCGAGCAACCGGCCGCTCCGCAGCGGGGTGCTTTACAGTGTAACGCCAAGTGTAAACAATGCAAGCATAAATCTTTGTTATATTTACCACAGGAATGTAAAAACTTTGTAATCCATGTAGCCACAAAAACTTTATTATATTAGGACAAAAAAATCAAATGTTCAAATGTTGTAGAGCTTATGGGACTTAACTACGGGGTCATCAGTCTCTAAACTTACAAACTACTTACGAACTAGCTAATACTAAGGACGGCACAAATATCCATGCCCGAGGGTGGATTAGAACCCCCGTAGTGGCCGTGCAGACCGTGACTGACGCGCCGCAGTCACCTCGGCCACCGCGGCCGGCTATTTTAGGACACCAATGTACCAGATGATCAAAAAGTCAGTATAAATTTGAAAACTTAATAAATCACGGAATAATGTAGATAGAGAGGTAAAAATTGACACACATGCTTGTAATGACATGGGGTTTTATTAAAAACAAAGTTCAAAAAATGTCTGTAGCATAACAAATTAAGACAAAGCAAAGACGATGTTCTTTACAGGAAATGCTCAATATGTTCACCATCATTCTTCAACAATAGCTGTAGTCGAGAAATAATGTTGTGAAGAGCACTGTAAAGCATGACCGGACTTATGGTGAGGCATTGGCGTCGGATGTTGTCTTTGAGCATCCCTAGAGATGTCGGTCGATCACGATACACTTGCGACTTCAGGTAACCCCAAAGGCAATAATCGCATGGACTGAGGTTTGGGGACCTGGGAGGCCAAGCATGACGAAAGTGGCGGCTGAGCATATGATCATCACCAAACTACGCGCGCAAGAGATCTTTCACGCGTCTAGAAATATGGGGTGGAGCGCCATACTGCATAAAAATCTTACGTTGCAGCAGGTGTTTACCAGCCAGTCTGGGGGTGATGCGATTCTGTAACATATCAGCGTACCTCTCACCCGCCACGGTAGCAGTTGCAAAACCAGAATCACGCGCTATCTGTCGGACATTTTTTGAACTTTGTTTTTGTTTTTGGTTTTAATATGTCATTCCAAGCAGGCGTGTCAATTTTTACCTCTCTATCTACATTATTCCGTGATTTATTAAGTTTTCAAATTTATACTGACTTTTTGATCATCCGGTAAATACCATCTGGAGTCAACACTACCGTTTGAATGTGGGCTCAGAGCAGAAACTAGTACATCTACATCTCCATCGATACTCTGCAAATCACATTTAAGTGCCTGGCAGAGAGTTCATTAACCACTTTCATAACTTTTCTCTACCGTTCCATTCTCTAATAGCGGGCGGGAAAAGGAACACCTAAATCGTTCCGTTTTCGATCTGATTTCTCTTATTTTATTGGGATGGTCATGTCTCCCTAAGTAGGTGGGTGCTAGCAAAATATTTTCACATTCAGAACTAAAAGTCGGTGATTGAAACTTCGCAAACAGATCACGCCGCAATGAATAACGTCTTTCTTTTAATGATTTCCACCCCAATTCGTGCAACATTTCCGTGACGCTTCCCCCCCCCGTGACGTGATAAAACAAAACGAGCTGCCCTTCTCTGAACCTTCTCAATATCTTCCGTCAGTCCCACCTGGTGAGGGTCCCACAAGGGGCAACAGTACTCCAGGATAGGAAGCACAAGTGTGATGTAGGCAGTCTCTTTGGTGGAGCTGGTGCAATATACGATTTTATGAAAATGTTTTGGTCAATTACAGTATTTGTTTACTACAGTATTATTACTGCCTTCAGAGATTCGTGTATTCCTTTCAGAAAGTTGACAAACGTACTAGGGGCTTTCAAAAGAAAAGGTACGAAACGACAATGTGGCTATAACTGGAATCACCAGAGGCCTGAGCACAGCTATCGCACTGTTTAACGAGCAGAAGGCTTTCTTCCCTGTTCCCAGAATTCCGGTGTTTGTGACAACCGCCAGTCCTCTACTGTGTCCTCCAGTTCGTCGTCCTAGTTGAAGCGCTTCCCTTTCAGATGTTGTTATAGGAGTCATATTCTGGCTGTAGGGTGGATGCTCAAGCTGCTCTCACTTGAACGTGGCCAGTACACTTTGTGAGACGTGTGGACGCGCGTTATATGGAGCAGACTCACTCTCTCCGTGAACAGCCCAGGTCGTTTGTTCTTGATGGGGTTGCGTAGGCTATGCAGTGTCTCACAGAACACGTCACTGTTAATGGTTTTTCCGTGCTCGAGGAATTCGATGAGTATCGGACCTCGGACGTCGAAGAAAACGGTGAGCATCACCTTGCCTGCTGAGGGCACAGCCTTGATTGTTTTAGGGGGAGGTGATGAAAATCTTCGCGTCCCTAGACGTCGCACTACGTTATCCCAAAGCGGCATTTTCAAATTTCAATCGGTTTGGTTGTTAAGACTTATCGTACCTTTTCATTTGAACACCCATCATTATTAACGAAAAGTCATCTAATAAAACAGAAGCGATATCTGGCGTTCCCCAAGGAAGTGCTGTAGGCTCTCTGTTGTTACTAATCCATATAAATGATTTGAAAGACAATCTGAGCATTCATATTACATTGTTGGCGGATGTTCCCGTCATTTGCTATATAGTTAGGTCACCAGAAGACCAAAACCGATTGCAAAATGAGTTAGACAAGATATCTGTGCTTTGGAGAAAGTGTCAGATGACTGTAAATAATGAAAAGTGTTAGTCATCTCCGTGAGTACTAAAAGGAATCCCTTAAATTTCGGTTCGATGATAAGTAACACAAATGGCAATTTAACTAAATACCTAGGTATAACAATTATGAACAATTGAACGATCATATAAGTGATGTGTGGAAGGCGAACTGCCGGCCGCGGTGGCCGAGGGGACTGAGGCGCTTCATTCACGGTCTTCACGGCCACTACGGTCGGGGGTTCGAATCCCCCCTCGGGCATGGATATTTGTGCCGTCCTAGTTCGTAAGTAGTTCATAAGTAGTTTGTAAGTTTAGGGACTGATAACCCCGTAGTTAAGTCCCATAAGACTTACAAACATTTGAACATTTGATTTGAAGGCGAACTAAAGACTGCTTTATTGACAGAACACTTAAAATACGCAAAAAGTCACTAAGACCGGTATTACAGTATGAAATTGTTGGTCAAAGAATTGGTCGAGGAAATTGGATGGTCCTATACTTTGACAAAGATATTGGACGTAACGCCAAAGGAGGTCACTGTTGTCCAATATGTTGTCAAAGTTGCTTGAAAATGGCGGTCATATGTTCAGCTGTTGCTTATACAACAGTTGCGTTGTGTCGTATTTAGGAGGAGGAAAGAAAGAAAAGGAAACGTACTTTGGTGAAATCGTGGGTGTCACGGAGAGATAAAAAAAGGGTTCAGTAAATTTTTTGCGGCAGTTGCGAAATGAGACTTTTCTTTTTTTATATCATCGGCAGTACATCCAGTTCGTACTTCACTGCTAATCTATTTTTATAGTCTAGATATCTCGTTTTATACAGCACCCTATTTGCTTCATACATTTCATTCCGTTTTGTTGTTACTGGTATACACCATGCAAACTTGCTGCTATAATACGAGCCATGTTTACAAATACGAGCCTGTGACACAGCTGTGGTGGCAATACTGCGACTAGCGCTCGGAACGGTTACATTTCTCACTTTAGGAAACAGAAGACGAGCAATTTCTTTGGTCGAATTTAACCCGAGGCCTTAGATTTAATCAAAGATTGGTCGACTTGAGATAAAGTTCCTATTATATTACGTCCAATATTTCTTTGTCGAATTCTTTGTTCAATAATTTGATAGTGTAATACCAGCCTAAAGAATGCCTGCACTACCGTTATCCGCCCTCTGGTCGAGTACTGGTGCGTGATATGGAATACTTAACAGATACCACTTAAGGATGACACCGAAAAATATAAACTGTAGCGACACAGGAGTGAGTGTAATGGAAATGATACACTAATTGAGGTGGAAATCATTAAAATAAATGCGTTTTTCGTCGCGGCGAGGTACCGGTATTTTCATGCAATTTTCATCTTCTACA
The DNA here is from genome assembly GCA_026315105.1 of Locusta migratoria. Taxonomy (NCBI): domain Eukaryota; kingdom Metazoa; phylum Arthropoda; class Insecta; order Orthoptera; family Acrididae; genus Locusta; species Locusta migratoria. The sequence goes on from CM048755.1 coordinate 273,016,205, forward strand.
GAGCAAGGTGACACAGTGGTTAGCAGACTGGACTCCCATTCGGTATGATGGTAGTTCAAATCCGCATATCCAAATGTAGGTTTTTCTTGATTTCCCTAAATCTTTAAGACAAGTGGCAAAGGGCACTTCCGATTTCCATCCCCAGTGTTGTCAAAAACAATCCGGGCATGTGCTCCGACTCCAATAACCACGCTGTCGACGTGATGTTAAAGCATTTTTCTTCTTCCTCCGAAGGCGAAAATATTTTATGACGCACAACTACACAGCGATGACTGATTACCGTAAGCAACGAGGGCTCGCACAGATTCAAGTGTTCGTTTTCCCTGTGCGCTATTCGAGGGTGGAACGACGGAGAAATAGTGTGAAAGTTCTTCATCGAACCCTGTGCCAGACACTTAAGTGCGAATTGCAGAGTTCTCATCTATGTAGATGCAGGTACTTCTCTTTACTGTTTTCTGTGTAAGTACAGTGACCGCCGCGGATTAGCCGTGCGTACTGGAGCGCCGTGTTGCGTTGTGCGCGACTTTTCGCCGTCGGGGGATCGAATCCCCCCTCGGGCATGTGTTGTGTGTTGTCTACATCATCATCATCATCATTGACATGCAAGTCGCCGAAGAAGCGTTAATTAAAAAGGCTGGCACTAGGCGGCCGAACGATCACACACGCGATCTCCCGGCCATACGATCATTTCATTTTTTGTAAACCTAAGGAACCAAACTACTGAGGTCATCGCTCGTTAGACTTATAAACTTCTTGAACTAACTTACGCTAAGGACAAGACAGACCTATCCATGTCCGAGGGTGGACTCTAAACCCCGACGGGAGCGGCCGCACAATCCGTGGCATGACGTCTTTGACCGCGCGGCCATTACCGGTTTTTGAAATGTGCTACATAAGAAATCGTAAGGGCAGATGAGTTAATTGAAGGAGTAGCGAATCGAATTGCGGATGAAATAAATTTATGGCACAAATTGACTAAACGAAACGATTATTTGATAGAACACGTCATGAGACATCAAGGCATTGTCAGTCTGACAACGGGAGGAATGTGGGAAACCAAGGAGGAAATCAAAACTTCGGTAAACTGTAGTAAGTAGGTTCAACTAGATTAACGTTCCGGCAGCTTTGAGGAGGAATGGAAGCATATACAGGATATACTAGCTTGCGTACAAGGAACCAGTCATCTGACTGAAGATCACAAAAACAACATTCTGAGGAATTTCTACGTTGATGATACACTTCAACGCCGTACCTACATTTATCTTTTCAGACTTCATTTCCGGACATAAGATCAACGCGCATTTAACATTAGTACTGTTCTCTATGTAAGTTTCACGTTGTAGTTTTAAACTTTATTCATGTTCGAACAACACAACTGTTTGTAGTGAATACCACAGTTAAATCGTGAATAATATTTACTATTAGAAATACAAACCGTTTCTCACTTTGTACAGTTATTGAGATGTATTGTAAAATGTGATGTCAATTCTTTTTCGACCAAAGATGAAAATTATATGAGAACAAGAGAAATTGTTAGTTGCTGAAAAGAAAATCTAGAAGTAAGTGGGCATATGTCTATGTGACCTTGGATCCGATGTCAAATTAGAAGATATTTGCATGAACTACAGAAATAATTTAGAAACAAAATATGAAAGAAACCAAAATGAGCGTAAGGAGGTCTTAACGAGAAGCATTAAGAATTACAAAGTAAAATTCTTTTATACTGTGTTTTAAAAATCGCACGTAAAATCAGTAAGCCGATCGAAACAATTTGTTCAGTCGCTCAATGACCATTCTATTAGATATAGGGTGTATCGAAAAGGATGGCGCATACTTACACGGTTGGAAGTACACGATAGTAAAAGTAAAAATGTCTCAGTAAACATAGGTCCTCAAACGATCCGTATGCGAGATAATTACGAATACATGGTTCCAAGCCGCCATTGACGTCATTGTAAATATCGTCCTAGTTAGTACACATTAATTTGAAATTTAGATTTTACTATTAGGTTTTACGTTAAAGGAAGTGTTCCAAGTGCCTTCCTTGCATCTGGATGCAATACTCTACTCGTCTCTGCAATGAATTTCGCATTCTTTCGAAAACCGCTGGATCATTTCTGAATTCTTGACAAGCGTGTACAACTCTCCGAAATGACCCAGGGGTGTTCGAAAGAATTCGAAATTCATTGGAGAGACTAACACAGAATTGCATCCAGATGCGAGGAAGTCACTTCGAACACCTCCTATAACAGGTAACCCATACATGAAAAGTGAACTAAATGCGACGTACAACCTAATAGTAAAGTCTAAATTTCAATTAATGTGCACTAACTAGGAGATGAAGTTCAAAAATGTTCAAATCTTTGTTAAGCTTACGGGATTTAACTGCGGGGTCATCAGTCCCTAAACTTACAAACTACTTATAAACTAACTTATACTAAATACAACACAAACAGTCATGCCCGAGGAAGGATTCGAACCCCCGACGGAGAACGGCCTCGTGCATCAGAGCATAACGCCTCAATGCGCTCGGCCACTCCGCCGCGGTTACAATGGCGTCACTGAAATGTGAACTAAATGCGATGTAAATCTTAATAGCAAAGTATAATTTTCAAATTAATGTGTGCTAACTAGGACGATGTTTATAATAACTTCAATGGCGGCTTGGAACCATACATTCGTAATTATCTCGTAAACGGCTCGTTTTTGACCTATGTCTAGTGGGACATTTTTTCTTCTATTATCGTGTACTTCCAACCGTGAGCGTTTGCGCCACTCTTCTTGATACACCCTGTGTATAAAAAAAGAAACAGAAAGAAAGACGAAATACTTAATTCCAGTATTTTGAAATTGTTCACGCGCTGAAGATCGTATTACGGTTCATTCTTTCAATCATCTTAAGAACGCCAAAACTGCAGAAACTGTGATAAGTGATCGTGGAATAGAAAATCAACTGAAATCAGTAATCACGGGAAAGGGAGCTGAAGCAGATGAGGTTGTAGATGTTATATGGAAGAACTTGCTCCCAAAAAAATGTTCAAATGTTTGTATAGTCTATGGGACTTAACTACGGGGTCATCAGTCCCTAAACTTACAAACTACTTATGAACTACTTACGAACTAGGACGGCACAAATATCCATGCCCAAGGGGGGATTCGAACCCCCGACCGTAGTGGCCGTGCAGACCGTGACTGGAGCGCCTCAGTCCCCTCGGCCACCGCGGCCGGCGAACTTGCTCCCCCATACCAGCAGTTAATCGTAGACTGTTGTAGCAACGAACGATATCAGGCGGTTGGAAAACCGCGCAGGGTTCTCCCTTTTCAATAAACTGAGAGATCATATCATCCCTCTCAATCTGTTGCAGAATTATAGAATGTTTTTCATGCTCAAACACTGTTACAAGTTTGTTAGGTGAAAATATTCATCGTAAAAATCGATATGGAGAGCGCTAACACCTATCTCGCCCAGCGGACGTCGTCCAGAGCACACCTCTCCAGTAGCGTAGCAGTAATTTATCAGTTGTAAGTGTAACCGGCTTCTCTCTAGAAGCTACATATTTTTACTTTTCAGTGCGTTTTCCCTTGAGTGCATTAAATTTATTGTGTGCTCGCGTTTTTGTTTGATTCATATTCGCGTTAAATATCTGGTTAGTGTATTATTCCGCCGTGTGAATCGCGTCGCGACAGTCGTCTGTCTTTGTGTTCTGATTAGAAGCGACATATAGTATTTTGAGTTTCGTCTACACTTTCTCGTCTCAATTTGTAAAGTTATACTGAGCTGTCGTGCGTATTGGATTCACATCCGCGTTCTAACGAACAGTTTAGTTTTCCTTTGAACGCATCGCGACTGTAGTTTTTGTTTTTGTTGGCACTGTAATCATGAATAGGGACTGTGACTGCTGTGTGCGGATGCAGTTTGAGCTGGTGACACTTCGCTCCCAGCTTCAGGCTGTGTTAACCTCGGTTGCACAGTTGGAAGCTGCGATCGATGGGCGTCGTTGTTGTTGGCCGGCGGTGGGGACCGAACGGACTCCCGTCGTCTCCACCGATCGGCCTGCGGCAGCGACATGCCCTGAAACTGCTAGCAGTGAGGCAGACATCCCACCCGTGGTTGCGTGGGAGGTTGCTCCAGTGCGCGGCAGGAGGCGCAAGACATTCCGGGGGACCGATCGTGAGGCCTCCCCGGTTCGTCTTGCGAACAGGTTTGAGGCGCTGTCTGCTCAGGACGACGTTCCTGAGTCGGATGGTGTCTCTCACCCTGTCACCACCCAGCCTGCAAGATCCGGGCTTTCACAGAGGGTGGGTTTACTTGTAGTTGGGAGCTCCAACGTTAGGCGGGTGATGGAGCCCCTTAGAGAGATGGCTGCCAAGGAGGGGAAGAAGGCCAACGTGCACTCCGTGTGCATACCGGGTGGAGTCATTCCAGATGTGGAACGGGTCCTCCCGGATGCCATGAAGGGTACGGGGTGCAGCCAACTGCAGGTGGTGGCTCACGTCGGTACCAATGATGTGTGTCGTTTCGGATCTGAAGAGATCCTCTCAGGTTTCGAGCGGCTAACTGAAGTGGTAAAGACTGTCAGTCTTGCTTGCAAGATGAAAGCAGAGCTCACCATCTGCAGCATAGTTGACAGGACCGACTGTGGACCTCTGGTACAGAGCCGAGTGGAGGGTCTGAATCAGAGGCTCAGACAGTTCTGCGACGGTGTAGGCTGCAGATTCCTTGACTTGCGCCATCGGGTGGTGGGTTTCCGGGTTCCGCTGAATAGGTCAGGAGTCCACTACACGCAGGAAGCGGCTACACGGGTAGCGGGGGCTGTGTGGCGTGGACTGGGCGGTTTTTTAGGATAAAGAGCTTCGGGGAAATAGAAAATGGGCAATCTCAAAGGGTTCAGGTGGATCACAGGAGAAATGTAGATCCGGAAACTATCGGTATAACAGTTGTAAATTGTCGTAGCTGTGTCGGGAAAGTTCCAGAACTGCAAGCGTTAATAGAAAGCACCGAAACACACATCATTATAGGCAGCGAAAGTTGGCTCAAGCCGGAAATAAGTTCAGAAGAAGTATTTTCAAAAGATCTAACGGTATTCAGAAAGGATAGATTAAACAAAATAGGTGGGGGCGTGTTTGTCGCCGTCAAAAGTAGTATTTCATGTAGCGAAGTTGAAGTTTATAGTTCGTGCGAGCTATTATGGGTAGAGGTTGTACCCGAAAATCGTAAGAAGTTAATAATCGGTTCCTTTTACCGGCCTCCCGACTCTGACGATACAATAGCAGAAAGGTTCAAAGAAAACCTGAGTCTAATTACAAAAACGTACCCGACTCACACGATAATAGTAGGTGGTGATTTTAATTTCCCCTCGATCTGTTGGCGAAATTATATTTTCAAATCAGGAGGTAGGCATAAAACATCGTCCGAAATTGTACTCAACGCATTCTCTGAGAATTACTTCGAACAATTAGTTCATGAGCCAACTAGAATTGTAAATGGATGTGAAAACACACTTGATCTCTTAGCAACAAATAATCCTGAGCTCATAATGAGCATCAAAACGGATACAGGTATTAGTGAACACAGAGCTGTAGTAGCGAAATTGAATATCGAAAGTCCCAAAGTTACCAAAAATAAACGCAAAGTATATTTGTTCAGGAAAGCAGATAGAAACAAAATACATTGCTTCTTGAAAGACAGCTTCCACTCGTTTCTAACACTAAACGTAGGTGTAGACCAGATGTGGCTCAAATTCAAAGAAGTGGTATCGACAGCAATTGAAAGTTTTATACCTAATAAATTAATAAAAGGAGGCGATCCCCCTTGGTACACAAAACAGGTTAGGACACTGTTGCAAAAGCAAAGGAAAAGGCATACTAAATTTAAACGAACACGAAATCCCCAGGATTTGCGATTGTACTCAGAAGCTCGAAATTTAGCGAGGATTTCAATGCGAGATGCCTACAACATTTATCACAACGAAACTCTTTCTCGTAATTTGACTGAAAACCCAAAGAGATTTTGGTCATATGTTAAATATACTCGGGGAAAGTCACAAACAATACCTTCACTACGTGATAGTAATGGCGATCCTGCCGATGACAGCGCTACTAAAGCAGAGTTACTAAACTTAGCTTTTAGAAACTCATTCACTAAAGAAGACGAAACCAATATTCCAGATTTCGAATTACGAACAGATGCCGTAATGAGTAACATAGAAGTAGATATCATCGGAGTAGTGCAGCAACTAAAATCACTTAACAAGAACAAGTCTTCTGGTCCGGATTGTATACCCATTAGATTTCTATCTGATTATGCTGAAGCAATAGCTCCTTACTTATCAGTCATATACAACCGCTCTCTCATAGAAGGATCTGTACCAAAAGATTGGAAAGTTGCACAGGTCACACCTATATTCAAGAAAGGCAGTAGGAGTAACCCACTAAACTACAGGCCTATTTCATTGACGTCAATTTGCAGCAGGGTTTTGGAACATATCCTGTATTCAAATATTATGAATTATCTCGAACAGAACGATCTATTGACCCAAGGTCAACACGGATTTAGAAAATATCGTTCATGCGAAACACAACTAGCTCTATAGTCACACGAAGTGATGGGTGCTATCGACAAAGGTTCGCAAATCGATTCCGTATTTCTTGATTTCCAGAAAGCTTTTGACACCGTACCTCACAAACGGCTTTTAATCAAATTGCGTGGTTATGGTATATCGCCCCAAATTTGCAATTGGATAGGGGATTTCTTGTCAGAGAGGACACAGTTCGTAGTAATCGATGGTAAGGCATCGACTAAAACTGAGGTGATATCGGGCGTTCCACAAGGTAGTGTTATTGGTCCTCTGCTATTCCTTATTTACATAAACGATTTAGGGGAAAATCTAAGTAGCTCTCTTAGGTTGTTTGCAGATGACGCCGTCATTTACCGTCTAGTAAAATCATCTGAAGATCAAAACCAACTGCAGAACGATCTGAATAAGATATCAGTATGGTGTAAAAATTGGCAATTGACTCTAAATAATGAGAAGTGTGAAGTCGTCCACATGAGTACGAAAAGAAATCCGTTAAACTTTGTTTACAACATAAATCAATCAAATGTGAACGCCGTAAACTCCACAAAATACCTAGGAATCACTATTACTTCAGACTTAAACTGGAAAGAACACGTAGATAATATCGTGGGAAAGGCGAACCAGAGACTGCGTTTTATTGGCAGAATCCTTAAAAGATGCAACAGAACTACTAAAGAAACTGCATACACTGCGCTTGTCCGTCCATTTTTGGAGTATTGCAGTCCAGTGTGGGATCCTTATCAGGTGGGTTTGACGGAGGACATCGAAAGAGTCCAAAGAAGGGCAGCTCGTTTCGTATTGTCACGATACAGGGGAGACAGCGTTACGGAAATGATACAGGATCTGGGATGGGAATCATTACAACAACGGCGCTTATCGCTGAGGCGTGGGTTACTTGCGAAACTCCAATCGCCAACATTCTCCTCCGAATGCGAAAATATATTGTTGACTCCCACTTACATAGGTAGAAATGATCATCAGGATAAAATAAGAGAAATCAGAGCTCGAACAGAGAGATTCAGGTGTTCTTTCTTCCCGCGCGCTATTCGAGAATGGAATGGGAGATAAATAGTATAATTGTGGTTCGATGAACCCTCTGCCAGGCACTTAAATGTGATTTGCAGAGTATCCCATGTAGATGTATCTTGCGAAACGCATCTTGCTACGTTCGCTCATAAAAGGCAAAGCGCAGTGTTCCTTGACTTGCGGAAGGCTTTCGATAATGGTCTTAGACTGTTTTTTTAATGAACAAAATGCGAGATTCCAGAGTGCCGAGCCAGGTTTGTGATTGGGTTCAGGGCTTACTAGCAGACAGGACTCAACGCGTGGTTCTCAACCGGGAGGAAACCTATTTCAATTTAATTTTCAAAAATGTTCAAATGTTTGTAGAGCTTATGGAACTTAACTACAGGGTCATCAGTCCCTAAACTTACAAACTACTTATGAACTAGCTAATACTAAGGACGACACAAATATCCATGCCTGAGGGGGAATTCGAACCCCCGACCGTAGTGGCCGTGCAGCTCGTGACTGGCACGCCACAGACCGCTCGGCCACCGCGGCCGGCAATTTAAATGTTCAAATGTTTGTACTTCTATCGGACCAAACTGCGTGGTCATCAGTCCGTAGCTTACAAACTACTTAAACTAAGGTAAACTAACCTAAGGACAACACACACACCCATGCCCCTGGGAGGACTCCAACCTCCACAGCGAGCAACCGCGCGCTCCGCAGCGAGACGCTTCAGACCGCGCGGCTACTTCACCGCGGCCGGCAATTTAATTTTCGAGCATTTCATTAAATGTTTAGAGTGTATGTAAATGAGGTAGTGAATAACGTTACACAGCTGTTCGAAGAAGATGCTGTTGTGAATTTTAAGCGTTGCAACCTCTGAGGCTGCGGTAGAGTGGCCTGCGTGCGCTACACATTCTAGCGACAGCTTCACGCGACAAAACACGGCCGCCTGTATCGCTACGGGAGAGTCCTGCGTGAACGCCGACTGTGGCGCTGCCTGTCGCTGCGTGTCGCGCGCTACAACCAGCGACGATTGAGATTCAAGCCTGTTTGAATCTTGTCGCTGTCGCACGCGCTACATAGTGTCGAGTTTCGTTGATAATTGACTGCTTGTAGAGGTTTTGAAGGTTGTCGCAAGAATTCTGCGAACTAATAATCCCTCAAGTTTATGAAACGGGAATTGTTTGTGAAATAACAGAAAATAAAATTCACCTTGCACATATAATGAAGTAGTTTGCTTTGGATAACACTCGTAAATTTTCTTTTGGCTTTTATAGACGACGGAAGTTAAATTTTTAAATTGTTTCTAATATATCAGTCTTCTGTATTTTTATTCTGAGCGATAGTTTCATTTACACCACGATGAACGTGATTCGAAGAATTACTCGCATTTTTGTGCTTTGTGCATTTGCAGTACCGGTAACAACGAAGTTACTCCTGAGAGAGAGAGAGAGAGAGAGAGAGAGAGAGAGAGAGAGAGAGAGAGAGAGAGAGAGAGAGATAACTCTGAGATGTCAAACGAGATGCGTGTAAATTACGTTTCTGGGTAAAATGTCAGGATATAATGTTTTAGTAGCAATTTAATGTGTTTGGTAGGTGTACAGTTGGGTACGTGTGTTTGCAATGAAGATGAACCAAGGGGCAAAAACTTAAAAAAAATAATTTGTGATACTTTCTAAAGATAATACATAAAAACCTTTCACAAATAAAAGGTGAAAGGGTTGTACTTGCAGTAATTAAAATATAAGATGGAACGGGAAGCGAACCAGTGACCGGAAAAAAGTACTTGTATAATAAGATAGCAGCCCAGGACGCTACAACTTTTTTTTTTTTTTTGCTCTAAGGGTAGTTCTTGTCCCTGCGGACGCTGACCGGGCGCGCTGAGCCACGGCGCCCGGCTATTTAAAATGTGGAACGCTTCACGATTTTGCGTGTCATCCTTGCGCAGGGGCCATGATAAACTTCTCTGTATCGTTCCAATTTTAGTATATGTACCGCCGAAGCGAGTACGTCCTACGCTACACCGACTGACGACGAAAGTGTATGGGCTAAATGATTTAGTATCCCCTTCCGATAAGACATTTCGAACTTATTCAGCTGTTGAGGGTTTGTAATCACAAAAACTCATTGAGAACATAGTCGAAAGTAGCTGTACTCGTCGTTGTACTTTCGAAGAATTTGGCCGGTGATATTCATAGTCTGTTTTCTTATTTGAAGTTCCGAATGAAATAGTACACGAACATTCCTCGCTTTGTAAATGTAATGCACAGCATTCCTTTTACGCCTTATTTCCTAAAGTTAATAAAACTTTATTGCCTTACTCTGGAGCTATCATTATTCTATGGTTTACGGACGGCAAACTTTAGAAACAGCTGATCGGTTCTAGCGGCCATCTTGTAGAGAGAAGTTGTCGCGCTCACGTGCTGCGGAGCGCGCAGTCGCTCGCCGTCGGAGGTTCGAGTTTCCCTGGGGCGTGTGCGTGTGTGTGTGTGTGTGTGTGTGTGTGTGTGTGTGTGTGTGTGTGTTGTCCTTAGATTACTCTCACTTAGTTTAAGTAGTTTGGAAGTCTACAGACTGATGGCCTTAGCAATTTGGTACAATAGGTTTACAAACATTTGAACATTTTGCAAACTCCGAAGACTGAATCGAATTACAGGTAAAATATCGGACGGTGGTTGACTGTTTCAGGGATTAGCAGTCGGTTCTGAAGATAAATAAATGTAACATTTTGTTGTAAGTAGGCAAAGAGTGCCGTTACTGTTCGATTACGCTATTATTGAAAAATATTGGAAGCAGTAAGAACCGTAAAATACATTGGTGCGCGGCTGATTCCGCCGGAGATTCGAGTCCTCTTTCGTCAAGGGTGTATGTGTTTGTGTTATCCTTAGCGTAAGTTATTGTAAGTAGCTTTTTATTCTAGGGACCTCAGCAGCTTGGTCTTTTAGTTACGCAAACTTTGAAAATACGTAGGGGTAGCTAAACAATAGCCGTCCAATGAGACCTAAAGTGGAATGACTGTCTGAAACTAGCGGCAGGAGAAGCAGATACCCATATATAATTTATTGCAATAATACCATGTTCTGAAGAACTGCAGTCAGTCGTAAAAATACTACTTTCATGTAGAAAAAATGTCAAATGTTTGTTAAGCTTATGGGACTTAACTACGGGGTCATCAGTCCCTAAACTTACAAACTACTTATGATCTACTTACGAACTAGGACGGCACAAATATCCATGCCCGAGGGGGGGATTCGAACCCCCGACCGTAGTGGCCGTGCTGACCGTGACTGGAGCGCCTCAGTCAACTCGGCCACCGCGGCCGGCTTTCATGCAGACCTACGTAGATTTCAACTATTACACAATCATCATCGGTGCATTGGATCAATTAATGTATGAATTTCTTGTACATACATAAGTGGATCCAATGCACTGTTAATGACTGTGTAACATTTGAAATCTATAGGTCTGCATTAAAACAGAATTTTCCTAATTCAGAAGTGACTTACAAAACGTTTGTTCAAACGCTTCTTGAATATTGTTATCCAGTCTTAGAATCTTAACAGATTAAATTAATGGAACAGATTGAGAAGATACAATGAAAAGAGTCACTTTACGTCACAGGACGCTTAATTTAGCGCGACAGCATTAAGTAAATGTTCATTGAATTCCAGTGGTAGTCACGACAGGGGGGGGGGGCGTTGTATTTTGCAGAGAGAAGTTGCTGAGGAGTATGTTTGAAGAAGAGTCGCGGAACATATTAATTCCTCCCCATGTCTGTTGCATACTTATAACCGCGAGAAAACAAGAGAAATTAGAGTTTATTGTCCCCACAACCATTCGGAAATGGAAGAGAGGAGGAGGAAAATGAGATTGGAAGCATCAATTAAACAGCATAAAGTGGTTTGCATACTGCAGCTATAGATGAATAAGTAACAGTGAACATATCGGGAATCGAGGAAAAAGTATTTGATTAATTCTGAATTACACTGGCCACTGAAAATTCTGTCATCACAAGGCATATATGTAGACTGACAAGGCACATCGGGCATTCAAGGGCCATTAATAACACATGAACCGGGGGTCGCAAACGCAACTTCGCAACTTCAACGCCGCCAAGCGGTACAGTAGGCTGATAGGGCAACGCACGTTTTACCTGACTCAGCTGACAAACTTTCAGGGTCTGAAATGACATCTACATCTACATAGATACTCTGCAAATAACATTTAAGTGCCTGGCAGAGGGTTCATTATGAAAGTGGCTAACTTTTCTCTACCGTTCCATTGTCTAATAGCGCGCGGGAAGAAAGAACACCTAAATCGTTCCGTTTTCGATCTTTTTGGGGTCATCAGTCCCTAAACTTACAAACTACTTATGAACTACTTACGAACTAGGACGGCACAAATATCCATGCCCGAGGGGGGATTCGAACCCCCGACCGTAGTGGCCGTGCAGACCGTGACTGAAGCGCCTCAGTCCCCTCGGCCACCGCGGCCGGCGTTTTCGATCTGATTTCTCTTATTTTATTGGGATGGTCATGTCTCCCTAAGTACGTGGGTGCTAGCAAAATATTTTCACATTCAGAAGTAAAAGTCGGTGATTGAAATTTCGCAAACAGATCACGCCGCAATGAATAACGTCTTTCTTTTAATGATTTCCACCCCAATTCGTGCAACATTTCCGTGACGCTCCCCCCCCCCCCCCCCGTAACGTGATAAAATGAAACGAGATGCCCTTCTCTGAACTTTCTCAAGGGGCAACAGTACTCCAGGAGAGGACGCACAAGTGTTATGTAGGCAGTCTCTTTGGTGGAGCTGGTGCATCTCCGAAGCGTTCTGCCAATGAAACGTAACCTTTGGTTCGCCTTCCCCATAATATTTTCTATGTGTTCTCTCCAGTCAAAGTTGTTCGTAATTGTAACTCCAAGGTATTTGGTAGAATTTACGACCTTAAGGTTTGACTGATTTATCGCGTAATTGAAGTTCAGCGGATTTATTTTAGTGGCCATGTGTATTACTTCACACTTTTCTTTATTTAGTGTCAATTGCTAATTTTCGCACCATATAGAAATTTTGTCTAAATCGCTTTGCAGTTGCTTTTGATCCTCTGTTGACTTCACTAATCGATAAACGACAGCATCATCCGCGAACAGTCTAAGGGAGCTATTCAGATTGTCTCCTAAATCGTTTATAAACACGAGGAAGAGTAGGGGACCCATAACGCTTCCCTGTGGAACGCCAGATATCACTTCTGTTTTACTCGATGACTTACCGTCAATGACAACGAACTGTGTCATTTCTTATAGGAAATCGTGAATCCAATCGCACAATTGGGGTTCTATGAACCAGGGTACGAAGTACTTCTTCACGCAACTATTAACTCGCAGATACAAATCAGTGTGCGTAGGCATCCTATAAACAGCATGTCCCAATGTACCATCAACCTTCCGTCTGACCAACACATTAAGGAAGGGAAAGCAGCCATTCTTTTCCACCTACACAGTGAACTGAATATTCGGGTGGATTGAATTTAGGTGTTCCAAAAAGCCGTTTAAATTCTGTCTACCATGAGGTCAAACGACAAAAGTGTCGTCTACATCTCTGGAAGACACGCAGGTTTCAAGGTTACAAAGCACGTTCCTCGAAATCTTGCATAAACAGATTGGCCACAATAGGTGACAACGAGCTTCCCACTGCAACTCCATTAGTCTGTTTATAGTACTGGCCAGTGAATAAAAAGTGGAAGTCAGCACATGTCGAAACTGATTTGTTAACTACACCAAAGGTAACTTCAATTAACTGCAACGAATCAGACAGAGGAACGCTAGTAAACAGAGAAACCACATCTAAACTCACTAAAGTATCAGTCATTCAAACGTAATCCCTGCAATCGACGTAAGAAATCCACCGACTTCTTAATGTGGTGTTCATACCTACCTACTATTGGGCTCAACAAACTAGGAACATGTTTAGCTACACGGTGTGTCTGAGCACCTATGTTAAATACTGTAGGCCTCAAAGGAACATTCTTGTGGATTTTAGGAAGGCCATATGATCTAGGTGGTACATCACAGTAAGAATTAAGACTCTTGATAGTCTCCTGTGACAAGGGACTTTTCTTCAGGAGGTTATTAGTCTTTCTCTCAACACTATTTGTAGGGACAGCACCGATTCTAAAATGTTCAAATGTTTGTAAATTTAAGGGACTTAACTACGTTGGTGATCAGTCACTAGGCTTACAAACTACTTACACTAACTTAAAGTAACTTACGCTAAGGACAACACGAACACCCATGCCCGAGGGAGGACTCTAACCCCCGACGGCGAACGGCCGCGCGCACGGCAGCTGGACGCCTTAGTGCGCACGGCTATTCTGCCGCGGCTGCACCGATTCTACGATCTGCCGAATCGGAATGTAAACATTGCATCTTTTGAATGTAAACGTCCTTGTTCGGTAAAACTGTGGCGTTTCTCTTGTCGCAGGCAACACGTCAGTATCCATTACGAGTGAATTTAAAGCAGACACTTCATGTGTTGACTACAGATGTCTAGCTTCCCTCCTAGCCTCTTCTGCAGCATTGGAAGGTAGTTTAGAAACAGACTTTTCAATATCTATATCTATAAATGTGAATGTCTGTTCGGTGTACGCTTATCACGTCTGAACGACAAGACACAAAGGTTTAAATATTTGCAAAGTTACTAATTTATACCTGAGGAAGGTTTTAGGCACGGTTTTATGGCGATCTGATAGATATTTAGTAATTTGAAGAATATAACGCGAAATGCGGAACAATAATTACTCTTTGAAAATTATATTTACTCTTTGAAAATGGTTTTATTGGTTGCATTGTTGCTTGAGGGTTGATAATGATAAAGGGGCGGAGTATATTGGGATGGAAAGTTATCGGTGTATATAAAATTCTACGTGTGTGTGTGTGTGTTAATATTTCGCTCTGCAGCAAAAATTTCAGAACGCTAAGAATAGTCTGTGTGTAATTGTTGTCCTAAGTCTCCCGTTGTACACCATAGCAGTTCCATGCCGACAGATATAGGGAGGTGGAAGATATGGTGGTTGAAAGTCGACAAATTAAAAAAAAAAAAAATCAGACTGAAGGCCAGCGATGACGTTTGAGACTCTATAGCAAGGAGGTTACATACAGCGAAACGTGATGCCGCAGACCATATCTTTACTATATGCGCGCTACAGTGTCTTCAGCTTTTTCTTTGTAGGAATAAGCATACGAATGAGGAAATAAATAAAAAAAGCAGTAAAAAAGAAATTTCTTTTAATACATCTCTTTAAAAAATCAATTTCACGTTTCGCGCATTATCTATCATAATCAACCAACACGCAAGCGGAGCCGCGGGTTTAAGCTAGTAACTTATGAAATCAACGACCGGTAAACGCTTAGGCGTCGGTGCGAAATTCAAGCGTTTCCCCAACACAAATAAAGCTGCGTCGTCAAAAGTTTTCTTCGTGAGATTGATCACAGAATTAGAATCAGACTAAGGACACGTTCGAATTTCGCCGAATGCCGAGCAGTTACAGACTGCAATTCCCATTCAGACTGTGACCAAGAGGCACTATCAAGCCAATCCCAAGAAAATTCACAAACATTAGAAGCAACACACACACACACACACACACACACACACACACACACACATAGCTAGAAAAAATGTACGAAAATTCCATGTGTGTAACAATTCTGCTATCTGAAACCTGTGACCAATGAGAAAAAACTGCAGATACGAAACCAAAAAGACCATAAACTCTAGATAATTTTAGTGTCGCATATTGTGATACCAAAGACAACTACACCACTATGGATACGGTCACGAGAACACATTTCCGTCAGAGGCCGCGCACTATGAACGCTACTACGTGTATCAAACCAGACTGGTTGCCGCGGCGGAGCGGTCGAACAAATTGAGGCGCTATGCTACGATGCGCGAGGCCTTTCCCCGTCGAGGTTTCGAATCCCCCCTCGGACATGGATGTTTGTGCCGTCTTTAGTATAAGGTAGTTCATAAGTAGTTTGAAAGTTTAGGGACTGATGACCCCGCAGTTAAGTCCCTTAAGCTCTACAAACATTTGAAACCAGACTGGCGGAATCGTCGGCACATACGGCCAGTGCGTTCACCCACCCAGCAGACAGCGTTCCAGTCACAGCACTGCGCATCGTTTCGCCTAGGGATTGCAATCCAGCAAAGTGGGATCCCGCAATCCAGCGGGCTCCAGCATAAATTTTAGGAACTGCGGGATCCCGCAACAGCCTACGTATTCGCAAGCGGATCAGAAAGAATAAAATCGCGCAAATTGTCTCAAATTTGCAGCCTTACATTCACTTAGCAGCACGTTGTCTTAAATTCGCAACGCGTTCCGCGAAGTGAGTTCACGTGACGTTGCCATTCAATTGTTTGTCTTAATTGTGCCGAAACACTGTGCAGAAGAGAGTCTACCATAATAACTGCAGACACAACATTTCGATTTATTTTAGAGAAGCAGGAAAAGCAAGACACAATTTTAAGCAATGAGCTATCCGAGGTACTACGTGAACGAATGAAAGAAATGTGCAGTGAACTTACGTGCAGCATCAAAAAAGAAAGAAAGGGAGAAAAAGACATATGTAATGCCGAAAAAGAAAAAGTTAGGACGAGAAATGAAAAACATTTTACGACTAGTCATTACAGATGATGCTGAAAATGTACAACTTGGAGATGATGCAGATTCAGATAATAGTCAACAGTCGCTGGAAAAAATTTAACTTTACAAGAGAAATTAGAAATGCAGCTAATACAATGAATATTACACTAAACAGATCGAAACTGGAACGGAGAAAGACTACGAAAACTATTTAGAAAAGAAATGTTAGCATTTGAAACTCATGGAGTAAAAGGGAAGTACTCGACTTTGTTCCATAACTATTAATTAACCATCAAACCAACAAATGTGGAGGCAGAAGAGCCTTTTCCGCAGCTAAAATGTTCAAATGTTTGCAGAGCTTGTGGGACTTAACTACGGGATCATCAGTCCCTAAACTTACAAACTACTTATGAACTAGCTTATACTAAGGACGGCACAAATAACCATGCCCGAGGGGGAATTCGAACCCCCGACCGTAGTGGCCGTGCATAACGTGACTGGCGCGCCGCAGACCGCTCGGCCACTGCGGCCGACTCTTTTCTGCCGCTAGCTACATATGTAGTTTTATAAACTACATTGATGTTATTTGTTCTTTAAGGTCATTTTCCAAAACGAGAAGTGACTTCTTATTTTATATTTATAAAATTGTAACCTTTTTTACTGCTTATTTTAGTAAGAAAATTAAAACAATTAGTTAATCTTAAACCAAACTCATGTGATACTGTAAATCCCCCAATAAATAGTACTGGTTACAATTACGTTTGATAAAGATTAGAAGTAATAGTTTTAGTTAACTAGAATATAAAGACCAGAAAATTACCAAATATTGACACTTGCTAGTGTCATTGAACTTCTTGTTAATAAATATAATAATAAAATGAAATTGTACACAGATATAGAAGAAATTTGTATTGCACAAAATTCTACAACTCTTAAACTACTTTTCCACATAACTGCCGAAATTTTGTAGGCACTTGTCATAGCGTGCCACAAGTTTTTGCACGCATCCTTCACAGAAGAACCGAGCGAGGTGGCGCAGTGGTAACACACTGGACTCGCATTCGGAATGATGGTGGTTCAAATCCACCTCCGGCCATCCTGATTTAGGTTTTCCGTGATTTCCCTAAAATCACTCCAGGCAAATGCCGGGATGGTTCCTTTGAAAGGGCACGGCCGAATTCCTTCCATATCCTTACCCAAATATTCCGAGTGTAAGCTCCGTCTCTAATGACCACGCTGTCGACGGGACGTTAAACTCTAAGCTTCCTTCCTTCCTTCACAGAAGATTGCCGCCTGTGTATTCAACCATGTAGTAACAGCTCTTTACCATCGTTGAAATGTTGACCACTAAGGACAGATTTTAGGTGTAAGAAGAGATAAAAATCGCTAGGAGTGAGGTCCGAGCTGTATGGAGGATGATCAAACAGGTAAAATCAATATTTTTTCTGTATCTGTACCCGTTCGTTTTATATAACCAAACGGAACTTACTTTCTGGACGCGCCTCGTATATACCCTTTGCGGGATCCCGCTGGATTGAAGGCAATCCACCTGGAATGAAAACAGTGCTGGATTGCAATCTCTACTTTCGCCGAAGTAGACCTCACCTAGCTCTGTGAAGCATGAGTTATCAACAAATGAGTAAATGTTCCGAAATTGGGCTTATGTACTAAAGAAGAATGCCCGTTTTCATAAAATGCAAAAATTAATTGAATTTTACTATTTGTAAGTGGTCATTGTTCACTTGAGACCACCCGACTCCTTTCTGTGAGTTTTTCCTTTTTGTATGGAAACTTTCGAAGCATTCTGGACGACAGAGGTTCCTTGCATTTTGTGCAAATGTACTTTGTCCCTTTTTTGTGACATTGGTGGAAAGGTGACCTCGAGATGGGACAATTCAGCAGACAAACTTTCAGGCTCTGAAATGATATGGGCCCTGTGAACCAGGGTACGATGCACTCCTTTACGCCGAGCTGAATGGTAATATTTCTGTTGTTGGTCATCTTTGGTTGCGCTGACTTTGCGGTTGCTTGTACTGTGTTTGTTATCTTAGTTTTCTCTTGCATATTGCTTCCTTGATTGCAGTTGTGCCTTGAGAATGGCAGGGTGTGCTTCTGTCGGAATATCGATAATATTCATTCTCTGACAGTTAGGTTCGATGAATAGTCCCGCAACATTAACGTACATGAACTACGTACTACAGTTACGTTAGTGTCCTTCGAAATAGTC
This sequence comes from Locusta migratoria, assembly GCA_026315105.1. Classification (NCBI taxonomy): domain Eukaryota; kingdom Metazoa; phylum Arthropoda; class Insecta; order Orthoptera; family Acrididae; genus Locusta; species Locusta migratoria. The sequence goes on from CM048755.1 coordinate 273,034,668, forward strand.
ACCTGCCGTAACTATGTACCTCTGAGCTCTGCGATACACGTCCTGGAAACTTTGCACGCAGTCTTCCTTCGGGGTGGTGTTAAAAACCCTCGTCACGTTTCGTTGGATGTAAGGAATATCTTCAAATCTGAAACTTTCTGGCAGATTAAAATTGTGTACCGGAACCGGGACTCGAACCTAGGACCATTGCCTTTCGCGGGCAAGCGCAGTGCCACTGAGCTATACCGCCACGAGTCACGGTGCCGCCCAAAAAGTTTCATATCTGCGCACACTTCGCAGAAGAGTGAAAGTTTCATACTGGAAACATCCCTTAGGCTGTGGCTAAGCCATGTCTCCACCATATCCTTTCTTCCAGGAGTGCTAGTCTTGCAAGTTTCGCAGGAGAACTTCTACGAAGTTTGGAAAGTAGAAGGCGAGGTACTGGCGGAATTGAAGTTGTGGGGAGCCCCGTGAGTCGGAAGCGCGCTTGCCCGCGAAAGGCAAAGTTCCCAGGTTCGAGTCCCGGTTCCGGCACACAATTTTAATCTGCCAGGAAGTTTCATATCAGCGCACACTTCGCTGCAGAGTGAAAATTTCATTCTGGATCGTCAAAGCTATTTCCTTTCAAAGCGAGTTTGAGTTAAGGAAATAGGAAGAAGTCTGGAGGATTGAGATCCGGTGAGTATGGCAGATGTTTAAGTTTCACCACCCCCTTTTTGGCAAGAACGTGAGTTGGGGTTGGGTTGTTTGGTTGGGGTAGGGGGACTAAACTACTGAGGTTATCAGTCCCCCGGTGGGGAGGGGAAGGAGTGAGGATAGGAAAGGAGGGGAGGGGAAAGGAAATGCAGTCCGGAAAGTAAAGAAGGAAGGAAGACGGCATTAGCTTGGGGCCCCGTGCTCGCCACGCACGTACTCATGAAAGAACCATGAGCCTCTGGGGGGTGGCAACAACTGTTTGGCGATGTTGGTCGTGTGTGGGCGAGCGTTGTCGTGAGCAAGAAACCAGGAACCTTGTTGTGCTTACTGGGGTCGTACCCTGCGTAGCCGTTGCATGAAATGGGTCAGAATGTCAACGCACCTTGCAGCGTTCAACATCGTTCCCTCATGTGGAAATTCCTATTCCATAATGCTTTGACTATCGAAAAGATGGTGAGCATCGTTTTGATACGCAATTTTTCGGCTCTGACCATTTTCCGACGAGGTGATGCGGGAGAACGCCATTCCATGCTCTACCGTTTCGCTTCAGGGTTGTACCGGGGACACCAGGTTTCATCCTCAGTGACTGGGTGTAGCATCCGCTATTTCGACAAAACCTTGTGAAGCCTCTAAACGTGCGTTTCTTTAGGCGTTTTTCCAAGTTCAACCAAAACTTTAAATTGATCTTTTGCGCCTTCTTTGTCCTGTTCTCAGTTCGGAACCAACGCTCTAAACAAGCACTTTGTCCAATCGGTGTAACACGGAACACACACGTTGCTCAACTAAACTGTGGCCAGGGCAGGTTGTCTGTCAACACTGGCCGCTACACAGGTGCAGCGTTGTGATTCGCCTGTGTTGCCCGATCGACCGTTCTGACGCCATTCATCTAAATTCATTGTCAGAGTTTGTATTTTACGTATACAGATTGTTCGGCAATTACAGCTACAAACTTCGAATACTTGTGTACAAGATTGAGTACACAATATTTTTATATGGAGGCCATGACAGGCACTGTGATGCAGTGACGCTATGAACACTTCTCTAACATCGACACTGTGGAACAAACATCTTCTAATGCAAGCTCTTCGCTTTTCATATTTTGGGAGGAGGTAGTATAGACCACAACAAGAAAAATGTCTAGTAAACATGGGATCTAAAATGCATTCCTTAAAAACTATGAGCACGTCTTCGTTACTGTAAACACATCTCTTCTAATCAAGTGCTCATAGCTCTTGATGCATGCATACGAACTCCATAATTGCTAGATATTTTCTTCTTGTCGTGATCCACACTACCTCTTCCCATGATATAGAAAGGAAAGAGCTTGTAATAGAAGAGATTTGTTTCACAGTGTCAAGGAAGTGCTCATAGCAACTCTGGACGACACTTCCGGACGTGGATTCGTTATGAAAATAACACGTAATCATTCCCATCTACAAGTCTTCCAAGTTTATAATGGTAATTTCCGACCACCCTGTATAGAAAACATGAATGATCCTATCACAGTTTCAAATTCAAATGTTTGTAAGTCTATGGGACTTAACTACTGTGGTTATCAGTCCCTAGGCTTACAAACTACTTAAACTCAAACTATCCTAAGGACAACACACACACCCAGGCTCGAGGGAGGACTCGAACCTCCGTCGCCGCGGTGGAGTAGCCGAGCAGTCTAAAACGTCTCGCTGCGGAGCGCGCGGTTGCTCGCCGTGGAGGTTCGAGTCCTCCCTGGGGCATGGGTGTGTGTGTGTTGTCCTTAGGTTAGGTTACCTAGGTTAAAGTAGTTTGTAAGCTACGGACTGATGACCACGCAGTTTGGTCCGATAAATTTACAAACATTTGAACATTTTGAACCTCCGTCAGGGACCAACTGCGTGCACCTTAGCAAGACGGCTTAGAGCGTTCGGCCATTCCACCGCGGCTATCACAGTTTCCTGGGGCACTCCTAATGACAGCATTTTCTCCGATGAACATTCGCCGTTCAGGGCAACGTACCAATTTCTATTACTTCAAAAGTATTCGATCGCTTACGTATCGGAAAACCTACTACACTATGTCACAGTGTCAACGTTTTGTGTAAATCTAGGAATTTGTTCACAGTTACAGATGACTTCTGTGCTGACGAGGTATGAGAGAAACATGGCGGTACTCTTTTGTATTTTGTAAAACCATGAGGAGATCAAAGTATGATTGAAATGAATTTACTTTTTCTTGTACTGAAATCGCTAGACGACTGAGTGATCAAGGAACAAAATTCACTCGTTAACATCAAATGTAATGTTTTCACTGCTCCGTCGCGTTCGCTAAGGTAACATATAAAACGCTCGTGGTTTCTGCTTTCACCACAGAGAAGACCGTGTCTGATTAACATCAGTGTGACCGTCTCGGCAAAGCTAGGCGAATGTGAATTAGGCAGCACGTGCGGGGAGCGCTGATGCTTTGGTCAGGGTCAAGTGAACCAGCCGCCACCTGAGGCGAGAACCGGTTACAGACTGCCGCATCACACAACAGCCTAGACCTCTGTGTTTGACCTTCGAGAGCCTTTCGAGCAGTGACGCCCGTCTCATCCTAGTTGCTCACCAGTCGTCACAGCAAGATTTTTTGCAACCGAAAGGGCGCTATGGAGTAGCCCGAAGTGCAACATACTCCAGATACGTACTGAGTATACTCCTTGATATATTATGAAGTGTCTGGCGTGAAGGTTGATTTACACAATTAACTGCTAGATTGAAGTAAAGGCCATGAACTAAGTGCACAGAGTATTAAAATGTTTAAATGTTTGTTAAGTTTATGGAACTTTACTGCGGGTTCATCAGTCCCTAAACTAACAAACTACTTAATAACCAACTTATACTAAAGACAGCACAAACATCCATTCCCGAGGGAGGATTCGAACCCCCGACGGGGAGCGGCCTCGCGCATCCCAACATAGCGCCTCAATGCGCTCGGCCACTCCGCCGCGGCACACAAGAGTATTTTTCACTAGTGACTGAAGGTAATACGTAATTGTTTTCATTCGGCATCACCCTTACAGCTAATAAATTACACTATCTCATCAAAAGTACATACGAAATGTTATGTAGACAGTGACATCCTGTTGTTTCGAAGGTCGCTGAATATTTGTAGATTTGTGTGCAATACAAACACACGGACACACTATACATAGCCGAGGGGACTGCGGCGCGCCAGTCACGGTCTGCACGGCCACTACGGTCGGGGGTTCGAATCCCCCCTCGGGGATGGATATTTGTGCCGTCCTTAGTAGTAGCTAGTTCATAAGTAGTTCGTAAGTTTAGGGACTGATGACCCCGTAGTTAAGTCCCATAAACTCTACAAACATTGAACATTGAACACTATATATACATATATGAAGAAGAAAATAAAACGGCTTTAGCGGTCTGCAATAATACCAGGTGATCAAAAAGTCAGTATAAAGTCAGTATAAATTACTAGACGCGTGAAAGATCTCTTGCGCGTTGATCGTTTGGTGACGATCGTGTGCTCAGCCGCCACTTTCGTCATGCTTGGCCTCCCAGGTCCCCAGACCTCAGCCCGTGCGATTATTGTCTTTGGGGTTACCTGAAGTCGCAAATGTATCGTGATCGACCGACATCTCTAGGGATGCTGAAAGACAACATCCGACGCCAATGCCTCACCATAACTCCGGACATTCTTTACAGTGCTGTTCATAACATTATTCCTCGACTACGGGAGGAATGATGGTGAACATATTGAGCATTTCCTGTAAAGAACATCATCTATGCTTTGTCTTAATTTGTTATGCTAATTATTGCTTTTCTGATCAGATGAAGCGCCATTTGTCAGACTTTTTTGAACTTTTCTTTTTGTTCTAATAAAACCCCATGTCATTATGTCATTCCAAGCATGTGTGTCAATTTTTACCTCCCTATGTACATTGTTCCGTAATTTATTAAATTTTCAAATTTATACTGACTTTTTGATCACCTGGTAATATGTGATACTGAATTGACCCCTATATGTCACGAGAGATTTAACCACGAGTATAAATGGAGGTAAAGAGTATAGTATTACCAAGCAGAATGGGCAGGTCGGACAGTTGAGTGACATGGAACGTGAACTAGTACAAACCATCAGGGACATTTCAACAATCCCGGAGCTGCTCAAGTCGGTTGTTACTGATGCGGCTGTGAAGCTGCAACTTCACTATAGCTATGGCAACAATAAAATCCCTGAGCAAATCTCTCATCGATAATCACTGAACAAATATGATCACACGTCCGCAAAGATCCGATCTACCAACGGAAAAAAGCAAGATGTTAGTAACGTTGTGGTTCGACAGTCGAGTAATCGCAGGATCGGCGGTTAGAACAAAAACGCGAAATTAATGATACAGAACCCCACTCAGTTGTTCATCAGAAGTTGTTCTCTCCAATGTGGTATGCGAGGTTCGTTTCTTTAACTTTGCGAAAAAATAAAAATATTCATGAATGTAAAGCTTGCCTTACAGTTGATATATCATTGTAATTACGCGATTGTAAAAGTGCAGCATTTTTACGTCACTTATCACCATGCCGTGCGCGAGATCACATCTTTGGTCTGAAACAAGGAATATAGTTCGAATAAACAGTATCAGATTTTTCAGTATTGCCCCAAAAATATAATTAGGCCGTCTTCTGATTGAAACAATCGTTATAAACAACCTTTGATGAAATATCGAAAATTAAGACTAAACAGAATGACGTGCATTTTCATAACAAAAATTTATGATTAAATATGTGTTAATTGTCATATATTTTGGAATTCTATATTTACATGATGTAGATATTCTAACACAACAAATGAAATAATAAAAATGTATGGCGGGTTTCGAATCGTCGAGCCTCGAGGGAGTAGCCGTGCGCTCTAAGGCGCCTTTCTGCGGAGTGCACGTCTGCTCCCCGTCTGAGGTTGGAGTCCTCTCTCGGGCTTGGGTGTGCGTGTCTTGTCCGCAGCATAAGTTGAAGTGGTTTGTAAGTCTAGTAACTGCTGACCACTGCAGTTTGTTCCCATAGATTTACAAACATTTGAACATTTTTTTCCGAATCGCCGATTACTTAAATGTCATTCTACAACGCTGCCGATTATTTTTATCTACTCATTCTTGCTCAGGGGTCATCCTAATATCTGTATCGTTCCAATTTTTGTACCGAAGTGAGTACAGGAATCATGTCGTTGGATGGAAACTATACCTATACTACAGATAATTCAAGGTCCTCAAAAAACTTCAGTCATAATTTTTGAGAGTGGCATCGAACGGTTTTGGTTGATTAGTATCTGAGTGCTAACTTCACGTGTCATAAGTTTAAAAAATACTGAAATCCGATAGGCATGTCCTCTCCTCGATAAATAAATAACATACTAGAAGTACGGTGTAGTTAATTGTACCTATATGCAATTATGCTGCACACTAGTACAACTGACTTAGAACCGACCAATTTAGCGATGCTGCTGCTATTTATAATTGTGCAGAACAATGAAATCAGATATTCTAACACAACAAATGAAATAATAAAAATCAGAATAGTTGATAGGGTAGTGCCTCACAGAGGTTTGTAAAGGTCGAAGTGTCTTGCCTACGATAGATAAATTAAGGTGAGAGTGAAGGGACATCCGATGAGATACAGTATCATTTTCCTGTACACATTTCCGTACAATAGAATTGTGAAACAGAGATCCAGGTAATCAGTAAAATTGTTGCTGGAGGAGGTTCATATAATTCGACTAGCACGCAATGAAAACGCATCCATCCAATCTGGTGCAGTGCACGCACATTCTTCAAAATGCTTGTAAATATGTAGGACCAAACTACTATCGTCATAAATCACTAGGCTTACAAACTACTTACACTAACCCAAGGACAATACACACACCCATGCCCGAGGGAGGACACGAACCTCCGAGCAGCCTTGAAGTCCATGACAAGGCGCCTAGAACCGCTAGGCGCACATTCTGCACAGAAAGATTGTTTTTACTTTGTTATCATTAATATTTATATCACGAATAATGGTAAAATTCGAGGAATTGCGTGCTGTGATGTCACTGTGGAAGAATTTGTCTATGTTTATTGTGTGTCTCAAGGAAGTTTATTGGGCTGATTTATTACCGGAAGAAACAAGGAAGCAAGGAAGGAAGGAAAAACGATTGGGGTTCAACGTCCCCTCCCTATAAATGGCATCAGATTTCGACGCAAAAGGAAAATGGTTGTAAGCTCGGTTGGCCAGAATAGCAGGTAAATACTATATTATATTATTCGATTAGGATTCTGTTGTATGAAATAGGCACCTGTTGTTTACATCGAGAAAACAATTTTAAGGAGTATATTAGCAAAAACACGTATCATAGCAAGTGGATGCTGTATTTCTTGACTTCCAAAAAAAAAAAAAAAAAAAATTTCACCGTAGTACTATACCAGCGCTTATAAAAGAAAGTACAATCATATAATGTATTAATCAAAATTTGTGGCCGATGCGAAAATACGGTCCTTTAAGGGCCCACATCTCGCTTTCTGTTTATCACAGAGATAAGGGATACAGTGTTTTGGACAGCTCGTGGCCCTTAGTCTTGATGACGGCTTCCACTCTCTCAGGCATACGTTCAGTCAGGTGCTGGAAGGTTTCTTGAGGAATGGTAGCCCATTCTTCACGAGAGCTGCATTGAGGAAAGGTATCGGTGTAGGTCGGTGACGCCTGGCACGAAGTCGGCGTTACAAAACAGCCCAAAGGTGTTCCATAGGATTCATGTCAGGACTCAGTGCAGGCCAGTCCATATATATGTGGAACCACTACGCTACAGGCCGTGCATTATAACAGGTGCTCGATCGTATTGAAAGATGCAATCGCCATCTCCGAATTGCCCTTCAACAGTGGGAAGCAAGAAATTACTTAAAACATCAGTGTAGGCCTGTGCTGTGATAATGCCACGCAAAACAGGAAGGGATGCAAACCACCTCCATGAAAAACACGGCCGCACCATAACACCACCGCCTCCGAACCTTACTGCTGGATCTCACAGCCTTGCGGGAGTAGCCGAGCGGTCTGGAGCGCCACGTTGCGGATCGCGTGGACTCCCGCGTCTGAGGTTCGAATCCTCCCTCGGGCATGGATGTTTGTGTCGTCTTTAGTATAAGTTAGTTCATACGTAGTTTGTAAGTTTAGGGACTGATGACCCCGTAGTTAATTCCCACAAGGTTTACAAACATTTGAACATTTTTTTGGAACTACACACACTGGCAGATAAGGTTCACCGGGTATTCGGCATACCCACACTCCACCATCAGATCGCCACAATGTGTACCGTGATTCGTCACTCCACACAACGTTTTTCCACTGTTCAATAGTCCAATGTTTACGCTCGTTGCACCAAGCGAGGCGTTGTTTGGTATTGACCCGGGTGATGCATAGCTTATGGACAGCCGCTCGGCCAAGAAATCAAAGTTTTCTCACCTCCTGCCTAATTGCCATAGTACTTACAGTGACTCCTGATGCAATTTGGATGGTCTTAATAGATGCCTGCCTATTACACTGTACGACTCTCTTCAACTGTCGGCAGTCTCCGTCAGTCAACAGACGAGGTCAGACTGTACACTTTCGTACTGTACGTGTCCCTTCTTGTTTCCACTTCACTAGCACACCAGAAACAGTGGACATAGGGTTGTTTAGGAGTGTGGAAATCTCGCGTACAGACTTCTGACATAAGTGATACCCAATCATCTGACCGCGTTGGAAATCCGTGAGTTCCGCGGACCGCCCCTGTTCTTCTCTCAAGATGTCGAATGACTGCTGAGGTTGCTGATATGGAGTACCTGGCAGAACAATGCACCTAATATGAAAAACGTATGTTTTTGGGGTGTCCAGATACTTTAGATCACATAGTGTAAATAAATGTTCTAACTTTCATGGCGATCATTCAAAGGTGTCGAAGATTGTGATAAGGTATCCGGCAACATGAACATGAAATATAGCGTAGACAGTGATGATATTCTTATTTTAAAAGCTAAGTGGGCAAAATTTGATCAAGTTGGCGTAAAACTATAGTTTGGTGTCAAATTCTGTTGTAAAGTACCCTCCGCCATACACCACTGGAAATTAATACAGACAGTGGCCTTGATTTTTTTAAAGCTCAATTACGAAAAAATTCATCAAGTTCAGAATAAAACTGTAGATACGTATGAATTACAACCAAAACACATTTTTATGTATAAGACAAGCTGAAAACCCGGCGTCCCTGGCTACTTGTTTATTCGTAAGTTAACCTATCTCTCCGTTCCTTTTCTCTATTTTTCTCCGCCTTCTCTTTTCTTCCCTCTCTGTTCGTCTCCTCCTACCTCTCTCACTGTTCATCTTCACTTCCCCCTTTCTCTGTCACTCACTTTCTCGTCTCTCTGTGGAACTCCTCCTCCATATCCTCAGTCCGTTGCCTCCTCCATCTGTGAAAAAAAATTATAACTCTGTTAACTTATATGGGGTCAAAGTTTATTTCAAGGTACCCTCTTCCATGCACCGTATGAAGTCTTAGGTGGATGGTGATACACCCATTGTTTTGAAGCTTAAAAGGTAAAGCAGTCAACAATCCGAAGATTGGTTTGAACACCACAGTGCTTTACTATGCATGGTCCTGTTTGGAGGTGGTATGCCGTGCCTTCCTCCGACCTTCAAACTGACTTATCCAGCCAGTTATAGGGGGACCACGGTGCAGCTCGGTAATTTTTCACATCAGCAACACTGCAAGAGGGGAAAGAAGTGGAAAGGGACAGATAAAAATCCCAGGACCTGGCGGGGATCGAACCGCGACCTTTGGACTTGTAGTCTGGCACTCTATCACTGTGTTACACAACCGCACCTTTTGAAGCTTAAGTGTGTAAAATATCAGCAAGATTGGAATAAAACTATATAGTTTGTCAAAGTTCGTACGTGATGTGCCCTCCGCTATGCACCATACAAAATGTTTCGTAAACGGCGAAGCTCCTCTAGTTGATATCAAATGAGCAAAATTTCTTCAAGATTGGAATAAAACTGTAGAGTTTGTCGAAGTTCGCAGGTAAAGTATCCTCCGCCATGCACATACGAAATGTTATGTAGACAGTGGCATCCTCTTGTTTCTAAGGTAGCTGAATATTTGTAGATTTGTATGCAATACAAACACACGGACACACTATACATACATGTATGAAGAAGAAGATAAAACGGCTTTAGCGGTCTGCAATAATACATGGGAGTTCAAATGAAAAGGTACGAAACGTCTTAACAACCAAACCGATTGAAATTTAAATAGGGCGCTTTGACATAACTTAGTGCGACATCTAGGGACGGGAAGCATGCGTCGTCACCTCTCCGTAAGAAATTCAAGGCTGCGCCCTCAGCTGTCTTCTTCGACGTCCGAGGCCTCTACATCTACATCTACATGTGATACTCTGCAAATCACATTTAAGTGCCTGGCAGAGGGTTCATCGAACCACGTTTATACTATTTATCTCCCATTCCATTCTCGAATAGCGCGCGGGAAGAAAGGACACCTGAATCTCTCCGTTTTAGCTCTGGTTTCTCGTATTTTATTCTGATGATCATTTCTACCTATGTAAGTGAGAGTCAACAATATATTTTCGCATTCGGAGGAGAATGTTGGCGATTGGAGTTCCGTAAGCAGCCCACGCGGCAGCGATAAGCGCCGTTGTTGTAATGATTCCCATCCCAGATCCTGTAACATTTCCGTAACGCTGTCTCCCTGTATCGTGACAATACGAAACGAGCTGCCCTTCTTTGAACTTTTCGATGTCCTCCGTCAAACCCACCTAATAAGGTTCAAGATAGCAGCCTGAGCATCCGCCCTACAGCCCTGTTTCAGCCAGGGAAATAAAACATCTCGAAGGGCAGCGCTTCAACGACGAACTGAAGGACACAGTACAGAACTGGCTCTTTGTCACATACACAAGAATTGTGGAACAGGGATTCCTTTGGCTCATTAAACAGTGGGATGATTGTGCTCAGGCCTCTGGTGATTACTTTTGAATAAAGACACACAGTGTCGTTTCGTACCTTTTCATTTGAACACCGCTACTATATACCTACAATTTATTTTGTTCTTTAGGTCGAAAGTGCTTTCATATTTTCGAAAACGAAACAAATTGTGGACATCCTTCATTGCAGAGAAGATCACTGAAGATGTATGTTCTATAAAACGAAACGGGTCTGATGACAAAAGATCGCATCTTTTTGTAATTGCATCTGTGCAGTTTTTTATAAAGTATCGTCGTGTTCCAGCTAAAGTTATCGAAGAGAAAAATGTAGCAAATAGACATATTTTACGAACTGTTCATAGTAATCGTGGTGCGGTGCATTTAGTTTGCGACGGCTGCGGAACAAACCTTATAGAATCGTTTTAGGATCTGAACAGCGTGAACGGTGAGGTTGCGGTAACAGTTCACGGAGGTCAGTAAAATTATTCACTATAGTTTAGCGTTTGGAAAGCCAAGAAATGCCACACACCAGTACGAGAACGCTTAATAAACAGAGAAATGTTATCAAAGTCTATTAAAAAAGAGATGAAGCTTTGGATGAAAGACCATATTCATGGATACGTTAACGTTTTAACGAGAAAGTATGTACTGTATACACGCAACTTGATAACTTACACTGGTTTGAAGAGTATGTCGAAACTGTGAAATTTGCAGCGGAAGTTGAGATTGACTTTTCACGGATGGAGGTACCAACTCAGTAATGACACAGAAACTGGCGACGTTGTTTTTTTGAACGGACTAAAATCTCGAATTTCTATGTCAGCAGGAAATTATTTTGATGGATGCTACTTTTAAATGGGCAGCATAATTTTATCTTTAGCTATTTACAACACATAGCAACTATGGAGATTGTTACGTACCACTAGTATTCAGCCTCATGCTTGATATTTACTAAAATGTGGTGAAATTAGGAACGTAGAATTGTTAGACTGCGTGTCTTGAAGGCAACTGCAAGTCGAGCATAAGCATAATTTCAGTTGTTTTAATGAAGTATTTTGGTATACTTAATGTTATGAAGTCTTTGCTTTTTTGTACATTATCTTTTCATTTATATCGCTTTCATTGCACCGCTGTTTTCAATCATTCAACCATCCAAAAATAATTGAAGTAGGTAAAAGTTGCCGAATTCGTGAGTCATGTTCAAGGAGAGTTGCCGAATTCGAGAGTGTGGTTTTCCAACAGAAGGTACAAGTTGGCGATTTCTTGTGAGCCGTCATCGGAGTGTATCTGTAGGCCTGAGCTCTCACGGCGGTACACCATACACATCTTCCGTCCTCCTCCTCCTCCATATCTAGTGGGCAGCGTGGTGGGTTGACGCACAGGGCCCCGGGTTCGATTTACGGTCAGGTCGAGGATTTTTTGCGCTCGGGGACTGAATGTTGTGTCGTCCTCATCATCATTTCATCATCATTGACACGCAAGTCGCCGAAGTTGAGCCAGCTAAATAGACTTGCACCAGGCAGGCTGAACGCGACCCCACACGATCGTCATAATCATCATCCGTCCTCATTGATACCTCCACGCGTCAGTATCATGCAGCCACCTTTCAAGATGAGTATATTCGTTCAAATGTCTGCCTGACGTTGAGGTACTGCACTCCCGTACCAAGGAAGATTCACAGGTGTGCACCCGATATCGTGGGTGGATCCAGCTCGACCATCAACATTAACCTACTGGCAGTATCCAGGACTGCGGGGACTAGAAGTGTCATTGTGGGTCTCCTTGCCTTGGAGACGATTGGACGCCATCCCAACCCAAAAATGTTCAAATGTTTGATAAGCTTGTGGGACTTAACTGCGGGGTCATCAGTCCCTAAACTTACAAACTACTTATGAACTAACTTATACTAAAGACTCCGCCGCGGCCCATCCCAACCGATCCGGTGCATGTGTCCAGGCCGGAGGGGTGCAATGTCTCAATTACAACTGAGTTCATACTGTCAACTTCTTTATAAATGTGATTAGATATTGTCATTACTCAAATAACAAGCCCACTTGACTCGTGAAAATTCAATTCGTGTCTTGCTTTTATTCTGGGTGTTTGGATTTTTTTTTTTTTTTTTTTTTTTTTTTTTTTTTTTTTTTTTGTATGGGTAGTGTATACCGGGGCAGGCTCTTGCATAAATGTAGAAATGTGAAAATAAGTTGGAAATACGAATTGTTACAGATTGATAGACATTAATACAGACAACAGTGGTATGCGTCACCATACAAGCAAAATAAACGTGCAGGATTACTACGTACAAGGTTCAGCCAATGTGTTCGGCAGCGTTCGCGTTCTTCCGCGTGAGTCACTGTGTATTGTGAGAAGCGGTAGAAGGGCGAGGTGTATTCTTGCATTCGATTACGGCACTGTTCCGTTTAATTAACATTAATTTGAGAAAACAGGTATGATATTAGCATAAACGCAAAGGAACAGAATGCTACTATTTACTACAGCTCTTATGTTGATATCTAGTAATGAAAACTGTAAAACTTTGTTACAGGCCCCATGAAATTTATTGTATTCTGTGACATTGACGCTGCTTTGATCTTAAAGACATATTCATTAAAACAATTTGGAATATTATTAAAAGGGAGACAGGGCAACCAAGAGCAGAGGAAGAGGGTATTACCATCAAAACAAATGAAAACTTTATCAACAAAAAGTCAGAAGTTGAAAACATTTTTAATGATTACTTTTTAAATGTTGTGGAGAAAATAGGATCTAAATGTTCATTAGAAGGAGCAAGGCAATTAATGGAAGAGGCCATACCCACACAATTTGATACAATTGAAATTCCACCCACCTCACCTTCAGAAATTAGGAAAATAATAAACTCTCTCAAGAGTAAACGGTCATATGGAATTGATGGCATTTCCAGCAGGGTATTAAAAACTTGTTCCCAGGAGATAAGTAGGATTCTCAGTCATATTTGTAATAGCTCATTAAAGCAGGGTATTTTCCCAGATAGACTGAAATATGCTATCGTTAAACCTTTGCATAAAAAAGGGGATACATACGATGTCAACAACTACCGGCCCATCTCACTTCTGACAGCTTTATCAAAGATTTTTGAAAAAGTTATGTATTCTCGAATTGCTTCACATATTAGTATAAATAAAGTTCTAACAAAATGTCAGTTTGGTTTTCAAAAAAGCTTTTCAACTGAAAATGCTATATACACCTTCACTGATGAAATATTAAATGCTTTGAATAACCGGACATCACCAGTAGGGATTTTTTGTGATCTTTCAAAGGCGTTTGATTGTGTAAATCATGGGATTCTTCTAGATAAGCTTAAGTATTGTGGTATGAGTGGGACAGTGCACAAATGGTTTAAATCATACTTACCTGGAAGAGTGCAGAAAGTTGAAATAAGCAGTTCACATGATGTAGATGACACAATTAATTCTTATAACTGGGGAGTTATTAAAAATGGGGTCCCACAAGGTTCGGTCTTGGGTCCTTTGCTGTTCTTAATATATATTAATGACTTGCCATTCTACATACATGAAGATGCTAAGCTAGTACTTTTTGCTGATGATACAAGTATAGCTATCACACCTGACAAACAGGAATTAACTGATGAAATTGTAAATGATATCTTCCAGAAAGTCATTAAGTGGTTCTCTACAAATGGACTCTCATTAAACTTTGATAAAACCCAGTATATACAGTTTCATACAGTAAATGGCATGACACCATTAATAAATTTAGACTTTGAACATAAATCTGTAGCTAAGGTAGAATATTCAAAATTTTTAGGTGTTTGCATTGACGAGGGACTGAATTGGAAGAAACATATTGAAGATCTCCTGAAACGTCTGAGTTCAGCTACTTATGCTATCAGAGTCATTGCAAAATTTGGTGATATAAATCTCAGTAAATTAGCTTACTACGCCTATTTTCATTCACTGCTTTCATATGGGATCATATTCTGGGGCAATTCAACATTGAGTAAAAAAGTATTCATTGCACAAAAGCGTGTAATCAGAATAATTGCTGGAGCCCACCCAAGAGCATCCTGCAGACATTTATTTAGGGATCTAGGGATACTCACTGTAGCTTCACAATATATATATTCACTCATGAAATTTGTTATTAACAATCCGACTCAATTCAAAAGTAATAACAGTGTGCATAGCTACGACACTAGGAGAAAGGATGATATTCACTATTCAAGGTTAAATCTAACTTTGGCTCAAAAAGGGGTGAATTATGCTGCCACAAAAGTCTTTGGTCACTTACCAAGTAGCATCAAAAGTCTGACAGATAGCCAACTAGTATTTAAAAAGAAATTAAAGGAATTTCTGAATGGCAACTCCTTCTACAATGTAGATGAATTTTTAGATAAAACATAAAAAATATATAAAAAAAATTAAAAAAATTAAAAAAAATTTACAAAAAAATTCTTAAAATATAGATTGTCAAGTATAGACATAATTTACTAAACTGACACGTTCCACATCATTACGAAATGTCGTATACATGATCTAAGGAACAAGTATTAATCTAATCTAATCTAATCTAATTCACTACAAAGAGACGCATGAGTGTAACATGTGAAAATAAGACATCATATTTGAATAAATCTGAAAAAGTCGAAAAATGTGTTTGTGTGTGTGTGTGTGGGGGGGGGGGCTTGAATTTTTTTCACGGGGCGGCAAAATCGCTGGGGCCGGCCCTGGTGTACACAAAGGAGCTATTACAATTGTCACGTAGCCGATACGTTTTCTTACTGTGGACTCGGGAAAGTTTTGCGCTTGGGTCCTAGTTTTCATCGATGCCAGCACAATTAAAGACAAGAATTTCTCTTATCACTAAGAAAGGACTTTAATATCCATAACCATTATAAGCAGTATCTGCTTTTATTTTGGAATGAGACAGACTGATAGTACAATATGAAACAAGAGAGACTAGTGACAGAATCAGCAACTTTGCCTGCTTCCCTCCTCCCGCTCAGCAGCCACCATCCTTTGTGATCGATCCATGCCATTGGCTCCAGAGAGCGCAGAGTGATCTGTATTCATAGTTCGCCCGTCAGTGGGCAGAAGGTAGGTCTTGTAAACATTGGCTTCTTAGAAGGAAGTTAGCACTTACCCGACCTTCACGTAACCAGTAGCGGCAGTCAGGGGAGCTAATTGCACGGCCATTTTGTGCACAAGATTACGTGCTATACCTCGTTACGAATCTATGTTTATGAGGCACGGTGCACTAGATCCTTTGTTTTATACATGCAGGTGTCCAAAATTAAAGCACTAAACGGAAATTTTGCATTGTTACTTTTACTTTGCGACAAAAGAGTATAAACAGGAGATAAAGTAAGAACAGTGTAAAGAATACAGACGGAATCAACTGCAACATTTATAATGGCAGACAAAAATGTTTTGTTCGTTTTGGCCCAATTTAGGATAGTAACACTAAAGGTAGGCCGTTTGTAATGCCCTCTGAACAGTTCGAAACTGAAATGCAAATAACACCTTACACGTTCATCTGAAAGGAGACCTCCAGGACTCGGAAATTCAGTTTAAGATGATACTTCACTTGTTAGTAGTATACGTTAGTAGTAGTATACTAGTCAATTAGATTAGTACTGCAGTATGTCGAAATACTCCTGCAAAAGCTTGCTTCACTGTTGCGGATATGTTCAAATGTTTGTTAAGCTTAAAGGACTTAAGTACGGAGTCATCAGTCCCTAAACTTACAAACTACCTTACACTAAAGACGACACAAACATCCATGCGGGATTGGAACCCCCGACGGCGGACGGCCGCGCGCACCGCAACACGGCGCTCCAGTACGCGCGGCTACTCCGCCGCGGCTCGCGGATATGGTTACTGTTCGATCATACCTAGGGGGAACACTTTCTTTTTATTATTTGTTTAAAAATTATAACAATTTTCAATAAAATTAATGATATAAAATATTAATTACATCATATAGTACTTATTTTATGTATGAAAAGCCGCTTGCAGCTAATTAAAATTTTCATTACAATATAAAGCGGTATAATTCCAAATGCATATTACAATTAACGTAATTTAAAACGTTAAATACTGTTGTCATTAAAGTTTTATTACAAAGTTAGGCGATATTGTAAGCTGCGGGAAGATTATAAATATTCGTTGTAAATTCGAGGAACCGGTTCCTTCATGGAAAACAGAGTGCCGCGGTGGAGTGGCCGGTGTTTTAAGGCGCCTTGCTGCGGAGCGCAAGGTTGCTCGCCGTCAGGGGTTCGAGTCCTCCCTGGGGCATTGGTGTTTTTGTTGTCCTTAGCGTAAGTTGCTTTAAGTTAGTTTAAGTAGTTTGTAAGCCTAGGGACTGATGACAAACGTAGTTAAGTCCCTAGATTGACAAACATTTGGGCCGGCCGCGGTGGCCGAGGGGACTGAGACGCTTCAGTCACGGTCTGCACGGCCACTACGGTCGGGGGTTCGAATCCCCCCTCGGGCATGGATATTTGTGCCGTCCTTAGTATAAGGTAGTTGATAAGTAGTTTGTAAGTTTAGGGACTGATGACCCCGTAGTTAAGTCCCATAAGCTTAACAAACATTTGAACATTTGAACAAACATTGAAAACAATATAGATGTTGCCCTATTGTTGTAAACAAACAGGTGACAGCCAGGTAGAGTGAAGACTGCATAAAAATACAATGTATAATCCATCATCAGCCTTCGTCAGCAATTTTAAAGGAAATGATTCGATATGCCTGGTTCTCTTCCAGGCTTTCTAACGAAAGAGAGGTTATATGTTTTTCCTCAAATCTTTTGAAAAAAAATAATAAAAAAAGAATCCGTCGTAACGGGACTTATCTGTGAAAGAACATTGATCATTGTTCGGCAGTGTAGGTGACATGTTGATGACTCCATTCGAGATGTCTCTTCTGTAAAAACGTATGTGGGGGTACGCATTCTACAAGTCTGCGACAGTAAAGGCCCCTCTGCCGAAGCCTTCTGTACACTGTTTGCCTCGATGTAACTCCTCCAGTGGATGCTGCGAAGTCGGTTGCCAGGTGTGTTGCTGCACTCCGGTGGTATCGATATTTACGATGCCACACTTGTTCGGCCCTACCCTGGTCTTTGGGATACAGTTTCGGTTGTTGTAAACTAGTGTTTTTCAACCTGATGCTCGGAGGCATCGCCGTCAGTTGAGGAAGTACTTCCACCATAAAAATATAACCACGCGTTCAGTAAAACAAAATCGTATGCTTAAGTCAAATTTATTTCATGTTACAATTACTCAGTTCCTTGTGTAACATTCATTATGATTTGAATAGATCATACATTTTTTATAATAAAGTGTATTAAATATTAATAAGTACAAAGACTGAAAACTGTTTTCAGGAACCAATCGATAGGTAAACAAAACATGATTCAATAAGCCATTCTGAAAAATGCGAAAAATACGTACTTTTTTGCAAATTGTCTATACAGTGGGGCCTTTCTTAATGAGCATAAATCGCTTCTGAGTCTTGCCTGAAATGCGAAACACTCTTTAAGCAAAATATATTTTAAAATAAATCTGAAGCAAAAGAAAGAAGATTAAATTTCTTTTCAGGTAACATCGTTTTCTTACGGTTCATGCAGAGCGGAGGCAGCGGGGGGTCGCTAGAATATTTTTAATTGGAAGGGGGTCGCATATTTGAAAACGTTGAAGAACACTGCTGTAAACTGTCGTCATATCCGGGGAACAAACGGACTGATACACATTAATCCATAAGGTCACATCGGTTGAAGAGTGTCCTGCTTCCATACTTCATATGGCCCTCCACTACAGAGAGTCTGCTAGGCGTGTTACTGTGCCATACTGCACCGTCTGTGAACGTGTTCAAATGTTTGTCAAGCTTATGGGACTTTACTGCGTGGTCATCAGTCCCTAAACTTACAAACTACTTATGAACTAGCTTATACTAAAGACGGCACAAACATCTATGCCCGAAGGGGGATTCGAACCCAAGACGGGGAACGACCTCGCGCATCATAGCATAGCGCCTCAATGCGCTCGGCCGCTCCGCCGCGGCTGTGAACGTGTACACAGCTATTGTGGATGTAGGACTACCCAGCAAACACTACCCCGTTTCACAGGTGCCCCACTGTCATTGTGGGAATTATCGTACACATCTTCTGTGCTGGAAATGACAGTTTGTAAGATTATATCATGAAATCGACACAGGACGGGAAAATACTGGTGTGTTGCTTTATTTTTCTGCACTAGTGTAGTGACAGGAAAAGTAGGAGGCACTTGTTAAACTTCATCTCCTCAGACAAGCTACAACTGCAATATACCATTTGCATCTACAGAGTAAATTTTCCTTTGTTGTCCCTTTTAAAGTAGACGTATTTAGCCGGAAAAACTGTGCATGCTCAACAGAACTATGGCGTGACAAATGCCAGCCGGGGAGATGCGCCTGATGGCAGTATGGAGGGAGCAGTGCCCCAAAATGGCGTCTCGTACTCATTCTCCCACCGCCTGCGAGGTTCGCTCAGTGATAGGGTTCATTAATGCACAAAACATAGCGGTCATCCAAATTCATCGTTTGCTCTGCCACGTCTGCGGGCAGAACGTCTAATGCAAGCCACACGGGAATTGCTGCGCGGTCTGAGACACCATGACATAGTTTGGGCGGTCGCTCTCGTCGGAGGTTCCAGTCCTCCCTCGGCATGTGTGTGTGTGTTTTTTATCCTTAGCTAGTTCAAGCAGTCTGTAAGTCTAGGAACCGATGACCTCAGCAGTTTTGTCCCTGAGGTTTACAAAGATCCAGACAATTTGTACCTATTCTTTGACTCTCGATCATCGTTGGCAGCACAATAAGATGCTGCCTACAAGTGCTACGCGGCTCATCGGTTGGGAACCGGTGATCAAAAGCATATTTGAAACTTCCTGGCAGATTAAAATTGTGTGCCGGAACCGGACTCGAATCTGGGACCTTTGCCTTTCGCGGGCAAGCGCTCTACCGACTGAGCTACCCCGACACGACTCACGATGCCGCCTCACAACTTTACTTCCGCCAGTACCTCGCCTCCTACTTTCCAAACTTCACAGAAGCTCTCTTGCAAACACGCAAGACTAGCACTCCTGGAAGAAAGGATATGGTGGAGACATGGCTTAGCCACAGCCTAAGGGATGTTTCCAGAATGAAACTTTCACTCTGCAGCGGAGTGTGCGCTGATATGAAACTTCCTGGCAGATTAAAATTGTGTGCCGGAACCGTGACTCGAACCTGGGACCTTTGCCTTTCGCGGGCAAGCGCTCTACCGACTGAGCTACCCAGACACGACTCACGATGTCGCCTCACAACTTTACTTCCGCCAGTACCTCGCCTCCTACTTTCCAAACTTCACAGAAGCTCTCTTACAAACACGCAAGACTAGCACTCCTGGAAGAAAGGATATGGTGGAGACATGGCTTAGCCACAGCCTAAGGGATGTTTCCAGAATGAAACTTTCACTCTGCAGCGGAGTGTGCGCTAATATGAAACTTCCTGGCAGATTAAAATTGTGTGCCGGAACCGGACTTGAACCTGGGACCTTTGCCTTTCGCGGGCAAGCGCTCTACCGACTGAGCTACCCCGACACGACTCACGATGCCGCCTCACAACTTTACTTCCGCCAGTACCTTAGTCTTGCGTGTTTGCAAGAGAGCTTCTGTGAAGTTTGGAAAGTAGGAGGCGAGGTACTGGCGGAAGTAAAGTTGTGAGGCGGCATCGTGAGTCGTGTCGGGGTAGCTCAGTCGGTAGAGCGCTTGCCCGCGAAAGGCAAAGTTCCCAGGTTCGAGTCCCGGTTCCGGCACACAATTTTAATCTGCCAGGAAGTTTCATATCAGCGCACACTCCGCTGCAGAGTGAAAGTTTCATTCTGGAAAAGCATATTTCTTTTTGTTATTCACCGATTTACTGAAATACTGTTTCTATTAAAATTTATTTTGCCTTTATTTTGCCTCCATGGCTGATTACATGAAGAAATTCTTATAACTTCAATTGGCCAGCAACGGTAGGTGAGGTGGACCAGTCAACTTATTGATTACCAGAAATTTTATTCAGACCTCGGCATGGACTCAGTGCCGGCCGCGGTGGCCGAGGGGACTAAGGCGCTCCAGTCACGGTCTGCACGGCCACTGCGGTCGGGGGTTCGAATCCTCCCTCGGGCATGGATATTTGTGCCGTCCTAGTTCGTAAGTAGTTCATAGGTAGTTTGTAAGTTTAGGGACTGATGACCCCGTAGTTAAGTCCCATAGACTATACAAACATTTGAACATTTTGATGGACTGTCTGTCGAATGGGAATGTTATTCAATGTCACTCTTGGTGCTATCAGAAAGAAAGGGTTTGACTTCCTGTTGAAAACGAGGTCATTAGAGACGGCTCACATGATCAGTTTGTTGACGGATTGGGAAGGAAATCGTCCTTGAAGAAACCGCCCTGGCGTCTGTCTTTAGTTATTTAACGAAACGACGAAATTCTGGATACCCAGATGAATACTCGAATCACCATTTCAAGCCCAGAGCCTTCTCACTGCATAGCCGTACTCGATGCCATTTGAGAGGAGTGAGTTTTACCCCGGTTCCAAAAAAAGTTTTCTGCCGTCCTTCCATTCTATTCTCATCCACAGCAAGATAACCGCAACATTATTACACTGCGCAAGCCCTCGTCACGAGACTAGAAGAGACATAACCACAGTCGACTCTTCATAAAAGCTGCACGGAAGCCACCTCCCTCCTGTCTTTTTCCCAAGACAATAAAGCGACAATTACGCCCTATGATTGTGACCTGAGATTTCGTATTGTTGCCAACTCTCTTAACTAGCATATGGAACTAAATATGAGACTTCCTACATGGGAATATGCTGTTTTAAGCAAAGTTTATTAGTCATAATATAATCAGGAGGCAGCTGAGATTACACCAGATTGCGACCAACAACCCAGGCTTATCTGCAGAAGTCGGTGTACACAATAAAATGAGAAATTCGTGCTTCGCATTTCGGGAGACTGTGATAGTATTATACCGGTAAAACGATGAGCTATAAACACGCCTGTAGCAGCATCTAACACTCCTACTGAAACTTACTACAGAGGCTGAGGTTTCACAGAAACCACAAGACACCTGGGCCGTTCTACAGCTTGAATTATGGCCTCAGGGAAAGTCAATTAAGTACCAATATTAGACTGGAAAAGTCAGTGGAAAATGAATCAGGCTGCTGATGTTCTGCAAATAGCTTGAGTTTGAAACCAGATATACAGGGTGAACCAGACGTCCACCGACAAAGTTTCGTACGATGAAGTATGCACTAAAGCATACCTTAATTATTAAGTAAATTTGCTTACAAACAATAAAGCAGAGACTTAAAACGAAACACAGTGTGTTCAGATCTTGACATGTTGCTGAGGTAACCGACATTGGCATTTACGCAACCTAGAGAGTAAGAAACAGCATCCGATACACCGTATTCAAGAATATATACAGAATTTGGGTGCTTAAACATTTACAGCGAGGAATTTGGAATTCGTTTGCTGTGTATGTTTTTATTCTGTGGTGTCCTTGGATTTGTGTTCTGGGTAACTTTACTTGCACATACATTAAAGATATTTATAGCCGCAGTTCACTCTAGAAGTGACTGGCTTTTTCAGATAATGACTGAAGTGTTGGTGTCGCAGAAGCAATTGCTAACTCATTCTGAGAATTTATAAAACGAATAATTAGAGGAAGTTTCACTTGTGAGTGCCTACAGCTGATGATAACATGTTTGCAAACAATGATTGGTGCAGAGGTTATTTTTGCTGGAAATTTATGTTTTATTTGTCTGTGTAGCAGTAAACCCGACGCGTTCCAAGAAAAGTTTTTCATCCTGTAATAACAGCGACGGTGGAGAAGGTGGCGTGCCAACAGCGTGGCTTCTTCTGCTGAACACAACTAGTGAGAATGCTTGCGGCTGGAGTGTCATCAATCAACCACAGACACAGCGGGCAGCCGACCGCAACATAATAACCTTGGCATCTTGTCTGAAGGAAGGAAACATGACGTTGCTGAAGAACCCAAAGAAACAAACCATTCCCGCAACAGAATAGGGTGGAAACAAACTGGAAACAAGAAAACCGAGAACAACTTAGGGTAACGGTGTAATCCGGAATCAAGACTGGACGTTGTCTGTCCATTTGCGAGCCTCATTTGAAGTACACTGCTGTTAGTAATTTCAGTTCAGTGCAACAACAAGTTGTGGGTCCAAAGAACAGTTTATAACTGTATGGTGTGGCACGTAAGGGAAGTACCTTCCATATCACTCGACAAATTATTGAGACTGGTAATGCTACAAGCAGGACCCTCATGAATATACTTCATATGAGTACTGAATTCCAAGTATGAACTTACCAGATTCAAACGACAGTCTACAGAGACATATGCTCTGAATCTGAAAGACAGGCAGAATAAGGTGAAATAATTATTTGAAAACGAGTAGAAGGAGAGCAGATGAAACATCTTAGTAGACTGTCCATGGAATCCTACCAGTGAAAATTATCGGAAAGATTAATGAAATAGACGTGTCATCACAGAA
This sequence comes from Locusta migratoria, assembly GCA_026315105.1. Taxonomy (NCBI): domain Eukaryota; kingdom Metazoa; phylum Arthropoda; class Insecta; order Orthoptera; family Acrididae; genus Locusta; species Locusta migratoria. The sequence goes on from CM048755.1 coordinate 273,057,900, forward strand.
ATGGTAAGCGTATAATCTACATCAGTGATTGTAACGGTACTAAAAAAAATAAAAAAATGCACTATCAAGGAAAACTATCGGATCTCCTAATGAGAACTTGCACTAGAGCTCAACAGGCAAACAACGGAAACAATATGTGCGAAATATGCGTCCGCAAACGCTCGCAACCAAATGTTTGTAAAGTGTATGGGACTTAACTACGGGGTCATCAGTCCCTAAACTTACAAACTACTTACGAACTAGGACGGCAGACCGTGACTGAAGCGCCTCAGTCCCCTCGGCCACCGCGGCCGGCACGCTCGCAACCCCCAAACAATGATACGTAATGCGGGATTTGCTCACAGTACAGTGGTAGACTCAAATCCATATCTAACCTTGTATTTTGAAAGCGAATTGATCAAGGAAGATTAGAGATATGATAATGGTAAGTTTAAAGAAGAACTGGGGGTCATATGGCACATGATTTTTGGCTATAATTACACGAATAATAAGGATATCCACTTATTTTTTACCTGCCTCTAACAATTACTAACATGTGCGATGGGTCATATAGCGCAAGTGCTCACAACCTTCGAACTAACTGTGCAAGGAACGGTCAGGATAATGCTTGTAGTGCAAAAAGAAAGATTTACGTGCTCTTAACGTTTTGTTTTTGTGCTAGGTGCGTCCTGGACACACGTAAGAAGCACCAGGACAACATTATTTGGATCCGTGATATAATTCTGTCTGTTACAGTGTTGGTAATACACGAGAAAACACAAACATGAAATGTATCTGCACTACAAGTCACTGGTATCGCCTCTGTTGATGACAGAAATTCAAATCATTTGTCGTGCCATTAACATATTCTGTGTTGTTGAGCTCTTTAGTCCGAAGACTGGTTTGAATGATGCAACTTTCCACCCTACTCTATCCTGTGCGAGTCTCTTCATCACCACATAAGAACGGCAACACACACCCCTTTGAAACTACTTGGTCTCCTGCGATTTTTGCCCCCCTCCCACCCCACTTCCCTCCAATACTAAATTCACGACGGCCGCTCCCGTCGGAAGTAAGAGTCCTCCCTGGGGCATCTGTGTGTGTGTGTGTGTTGTCCTTATGTAGGGACTGATGGCCCCGTAGTGAAGTCCCATAAGCTATACAAACATTTGAACATTTGTTGATGGGTTTCAGTTCAAGTAGTTTGTAACTCTATGGACCGATGACCACAGTAGTTTAGTCCCATAGGTTTACAAACATTTGAAATTTTTTTTGTACTAAATTGACGTTTCCTTGGTGCCTCAGAATATGTTCTACCAATCAATCCTTTCTTTTAGTCAAGGTATACCAGACATTTATTTTCTCTCCAATTCTGTTCAGTACCTTCTCATTAGTTACTCGATCTACCCATCTAATCTTTAGCATTTTTCTGTAGGACCACATTTCAAAAGGTTCTAACCTCTTCTTGTAAGAACCATTTATCGTCCGTGTTTCACTCCCGTTCACGCCTTCAGAGGAGACTTCCTGACATTTAATATTCGATGCTAACAAATTTCTCTTCTACAGGAATTATTGTCTTCCAGTTGTCAGTCTGCATTTTATATCTACGACCGTCGTAACGAATTTTACTGCCCAAGTAACAAAATTCAAGTACCACCTTTATTGTCACGTTACCTAATCTAATACCTTTAGCTTCACTTGATCTTCTTAGGCTAAATTCAATTACCATTGTTCTGCTCTTGTTAATGTTTAACCTATAAATTTTCGACTCACTACCCATCCCGTTCAGTTAATCTTCCAGGTCCTTTGCTGTCTCTGACAGAATTACAATGTCATCGTAAAAACGCAATGTTTTTATTTCTTCACCCTGGACTTTAATTATTTCTCCTTTATTTCCTTCACAGCTTGCTCAATGTACAGATTGAATAACATTGGGGGACATGTCCTTTCACTCTCGTAACTGCTGTCTGGTTTCTGCGTAAGTTATAAATAACATTCCGTTAACTATATTTTACTCCTGCTCACTTCAGAATTTGAAATTGTGTTCCTGTCAAAATTTTCAAAAGTTTTTCCATATCTATAAAAGCTATAAACGAAGGTTTGCGTTTCGTGAACGTATCTTCTAAGATAAGTCATAAGGAGAATATTGACTCAAATGTTCCAACATTTCTCTTAAATCCAAACTGGTCTTCCCCGATGTGAGAATCTATCAGTTTTTCCATTCGTCGTCCATTCGTAGTTTACAGCCATGACGTATTAAACTGATATTTCTGTAATTTTTACATTTATCTGCACTTGTTTACTTTGGAATTGAAGTTATTATATTTTCCCTGAAGTCTGAGGATATTCTCCTTGTCTGATACGTCTTGCAGACGTGGAATAGTTTCTTCATGACTGGCTCTCCCAACGATATCAACAGTTCAGAGGGGATATCATCTACTGCACGGGCCTTGTTTCGACTCAGATCTTTCAATGCTCTGTCAAATTCTATGTGCAGTATCGTATAGTCTACGTCATCTTCACCTACTTTCTCTTGCATTTCTACAATACTGCCTTCACGTTCATTCCCCTTGTGTAGGCTCTCTAAATATTTCTTTTACCTTTCAGCTTTCATTCTTTGCTTAGTCCTGGTTTTCCATCTAAGCTCTAGATATTTATACAGCTGCTTTTCTTGTTTCCAAATGTCTCTTATTTTCCTGTAGCCGGTGTATATCTTCCACCTAGTTATATATTCTTCTACAGACTTGCATTTATCATCTAGCCAGTTCTGCTTAGCCATTTTGCATCTTTTGCCAATCCCGTTTCTAGTCCTCTGTACTAAATTTTACCTGCTTCATTTATTGCAATTTTATATTTTCTTCTTTCAGAAATTAAATTCAGCACCTCTTGTGATGTCAATGATTGTTTCTAGGTATCGTCTTTCTACCTATTTGTTCCTCTGATATCTTTACAATTTCATCTCTCAAGGTTACCAATTCGTCTTCTATTATGTTATTTCGCTCGTTCCTGTCGATTGTTGCCTATTGTTCCCCCTGAAACTCTCTAGAACCTCGGTCCCTTCAATATCTGCATCTGGGTTTAAACCGTGGTTCCGAAATATTACCATTATAAAATCAATCTGGTACCTTCCCGTGATGTGCGCGTATAGCCGGTACTTAGTGTGCAATATGGAAATGGATTTGTAATCAATACCAAGAGTAAAAACACAAGCCACCACCACAGCGTATAGCTGATGGTGAGGTTGTACTGGATTGAAAAGTGGTTATCTAATAAATCTAATAATGAAAATCACCAATACAAGTAACTGACTGCATGTTTATACCAAATTGAATCGCACATTTTACACTATAGTTATAATTCGTAATCCAAGTTGGATAATTGAAATTTTATTGGGGTATTGAAAACTTGTAGTGCTTTTGAAGGATCAGTTATAAGAAGATGATTACTGGTAAGAATTCCTGTATACTGAAACATGCTTGTTAATGAAGTGTAAACACTATAACTCTTATTGCCTATACTTTTTCCGTAAAATTTGATGGCGCAGGTACAACAAACATCGTTTTCTTTATGCTCTTCCCCACATACGGAATACAAACACCTACCTTCAAGTATAACTTTCCTGTGTTAAGAAAAAATTTCCGTGTGAATATGTCTTTGTACGCTAAAATAATTTCAGTCCTTCCTCAAAATGCTTGTGCTAAGTCGTCATATGTTGCACTCGACTGCGGAATAACAAATTAACCCAGTTTGCAAAATGAAGTAATGACTCACCTTGTAATAAAATAAGCTCTTCCGCCATTTTCTCTGATTCCGTACAAACAATAATCTGCGAATCTTAGTAGCCGTACCAAACTCCTCCATTTTCTTCATAAATTAAAACACATTCCTGGATGGTGGCTTGAAAAGCACACAACCACTTTCTTCCTCAACTCGAGCTTTAGCTGTCCCTCGAGGCTGGCAGTATTTGTAACCTAAATCTCCCGTTACTCTGTGCTCCCGTCCATTCGTTTTCCCTTTCGTACTTTTCTTTATGTTTGAGATCAACATTGTTTATTTCACCTTCTATAGAATGCAGATTCCACTTACTTCTGTACTCGGAGCACAAATCGCATCAATATCGCAATTTTCTTCATTCATAAGAATCACTGCAATATCCCCCTACCGGTAATAAAAATGTTTATAAACCTATGGGACCAAACTGCTGAGGCCATCGGTTCCTAGACTTACAAATTATATAAGCTAGCCTATGATAAGAAAAACACACACACCTATGCCCGCGGGAAGGACTCGAACCTCAGAAGGGGAGCGGCCGCGCAGTCTGTAGCAAGGCGCCTTAGACCGCACAGTCATTCGCGCGCTGCCCCTGTAATATTATAATTAGTTAACGAGCACATTTTGTAACTGAACTGAGTACGATTTCCTCCATTTCTCATTTCATTTATTTCATGGTTTCTACAGAATTAAAGCAATTATTTTTTAGCTTTAATTGAAAAAAGAAAATTATAAATTCAGAAACTACTGGTAAACTTATTACACAAAAAACAGCCAAGATTGCTAATTAGTCTTTTTTAAGTACGATTACGGGATGTGCTGAGAATAGTACGTCAAGACAGATCTGATTCCCTGGCGGATTAGTTGTGTGCACTGGGGCGCCGTGCTGCGGTGCGCCGTCGGGGCTTCGAGTCCCCTATCGGGCATGGGTGTGCGTGTATTCCTTAGGTTAGTTTACCTTAGTTTAAGTAGCTTGTAAGCTACGGACTAATAACCTCGCAGTTGAGTCCTACAGATTTACGAACATTTGAACAGATCTGATGCTAGGAGTATAACCTGTCAAGATCGGTCATCTTAATAAAAAATGATTAGCGATATCGGCTGTGGTGTAATGGCATTTGCAAAATGTTTTCCAAAGCCGACACACATATGTATATAGTCATAATGAAACTTCTAACTAAACACAGAAATATTCACAAATAAACTTAATTGAATTAAATTTCATTGTATGTACCATCCCATGATGAGCTGCTAGACAGCTCGAAACCGGTTATGGTCAAATAAATAACTCCAGCGAGAAAAAAAGCGACTGGATACAGTAATTTCAAAATGTTCAAATGTTTGTAAATCTATCGGACCAAACTGCGTGGTCATCAGTCCGTAGCTTACAAACTACTTAAACTAAGGCAAACTACCGTAAGGATAACACACACACACACACACACACACACACACACACCCATGCCCCAGGGAGGACTCGAACCTCCGACGGCGAGCAACAGCGTGCTCCGCAGCGAGGCGCGTTAGAACGCTCGGCTACTCCACCGCGGCACAGTACTTTCTGAAACCTATGTCACCTACTTGTTTTGATGGTCTTCTGTCCAAAACATCACCTTTTTGTTTTAGAAAATTTATAACTTTCTTCTGTTTAGTAAGTGTTTTGGAAGTTGTGTGTGGTCATGTTGGTCTTCCAAACATGAAAACGAATTTTCACTTTCTATAGTGAAACAATTTCACAGAGCACTGCGAATTGTTACCACAGCATTAACATCTACGTTATTCCGATCCTAAACGATTGTCTAAGGTTTGAATTGGTGTCCGACGCATTCTAAATGTAAATTTTTACGATTACTATGAACAGGTCGCAAAATATGTATATTTGCCATACATTTCGCTTCGACAACCTTAACTTAAAGAACGGCCTGCAAATATACTAGCCATTTGATGACAAAGTGACGAGTTATGCTTACAGCTAGGAATTCTATCACTGGAGACTAGTTCAGAGGGTGTGGCCTTTCTGATAGCTGAGTGCAGAGTTGCCGAATTCCAGTGATGGGTTAATTGACCCTTATGCAATACCCTTCTTGTGGTCATCAAAACTTGCCGAATTCGAGTGTGACCTGCGCCAAGATACGCTGGGAGTCTCCAATTAATTTCATCTGAATGACTCATTTGAAGATCAGAGAAGATTATTTTCACTCTATTTCTCCTCTAATGATTACATATTTAACTAACAATTTGTACTCTGCACGTTCTCCCATGCGAAACAAATGTATTTTCATAATGAACTAACATTAATGCCTTGCAATATACTTCGATGTATGCATATTTGGCTTTCGAATGAGTGTATATATATAGAATAGTGAGCCAGAGTGCCGGCGGGCCGTCAAATGAAGCAGGAGGTGTACCGCTTGGGTTCCCTGTCACCTGCAGCGTGCAGCTTCCCAGAACCTCGCTGACGTCATCAGCGTCTCCTCAAGACCTGTGGCGCACGGGCCTTCACCCGACGTCTGTCGGCGAGGGGAGGCAGGAACAACTGCCTTTCTAGAAATCATTATCTGTGTTACATCAGACCAACAACTGCCGAGTGCGAGGCCTTAGCTTTGTTTGGTAGTTAGGCTAGTCAAGACAAAGTACGCCTTTTCCGTTGTGCGATGGTGGTTTCTGCGCCGTCCTGCAGTTGTGGTAAATGTGAAATTTGCAGAAAATTACCACAGTGCAGCAGTCCCCAAAGTATTCTCTGCCATTTCTGTGAGCAGTCTTTACGGAGTTGCAAAAAGGGCCCGTTCCAACACCTTGAGTGTTGGTTTTGACGTCCGATTTCTGAACAAAATGTCCACAATCTACATATTCATCAACATGTTGCGTTGTAAGAAATCGAATTTTCGTAGATGACATAAAAGTTGCATAGACTGTACCACGATTTGTATCCTGTTTTTCAACTTCTAACAATACAAAACACACATTTTTGCTAGTAGTTTTTGTGAAATTTCAGAAGGTTTCATACTCCTTCGTGTTTCAGATGCTTAATTTTCAAGGTAAAGCATTACTAGAATATGAACGAAAGATATTTTTGTGAATATATTTAGTGTTATTTTCTGCCTGATATAGGGGATGAAATTTCTTGCTGTTAAATCGAAGCGGTGGAATCTATATTCATATAGAGTACAGAAAAAGACTGCATACTTTTATGAAGTATGTTTACTTTACCTTGTATGTTTCGAGGTAATCTACCTTCAAAAATATTGAACTGTAATCGTTTGATATACAACACTTATTATATACTGATAGTTCTTGGGACACCATACTATTCCAAACCCGACGAATTTGCTCTATAAAAGCTTGCAAGTTGAGAAACTTGTCTCCTCTTTGAAAAATTTATGCGGACGCCCATGTCACTGATCAAATGAAGTGACCGAGCGCATTGAGGCGCTATGCTCCGATGCGCGAGGCCGTTTCCCGTCGGGGGTTCGATTTTACCCTCGGGCATGGATGTTTGTGCTGTCTTTAGTGTAAGTTAGGTTATAAGTAGTTTGTAAGTTTAGGAACTGATGACCCCGTAGTTGAGTCCCATGAGCCCTACAAACAGTTGAACATTTTTTATTCTGTATTGTAGTAGTCAAGTTGTGGCTCTGGCATTTCGTAGTAAGTATTTGGCATGTTTGTTGTGTACCTAAATACTAAAGACTGTACACCTCGGTTGCACAGTGGTAGAGTGCCAGAATACTAATCCAAAGGTCGCGGGGTTGATTCCCGCCAGGACCTGCGATTTTTTTCTGTCACTTTCCACTTCTTTCCCCTCTGGCAGTACTGCTCATGTGAAAAATACCGAGTAGCACCGTGGTTCGGAACCCACGTTAAACTGTAGGTCCCCCATTTCCTTTAAATAAGAGCACGCTATGAACGGTTTCCTTATTATGACTAATTACGTTGTCGGTTGTGTGTAGTCGTTTCCGTCTTTCTCTCTTTCTGCATACTACTTTCCACGGAATGGCAGCGGAATTGTTCTATATGCGGAAAAGATAGGTCGGACATTGATGTATTTCAAGGGTCAAGTCCATAACACAATGATTTCAGCCATTAAAGAGATTTTTTTATATGTTTTACATGAAGATATGAGGAGGGTAATTATTAATCAAAATATCCACGGGTGTACAACGGGCCCGTTGGACACTATAGACCGGCAGTACACACGTGGATATTTTGATTATCAAATGCGCCGGGAGAAACTCAAGAATCACAGGGTAATTATTATTTCCCACTTTTTCCCTGACGAGCTTAAAATTGATTAGCATATATTTTCCAGTCCATAATGGCAGTGAGATTCTGCACACTGCAAGTAGCTGGTACGGAAGTTACAGATCTCTTACAACGTCTAGAGAAGGTGTTCACCCGCTTGAAGAGAGTTCGTCCTACATTTCCTCACCCAACATGCCTTACAAAACACAACTTATAGTAACCGTCGGCATCAGAGACGCTCCACACTGTCAGATGTCGACACATGTGGTAAAAGGCCAGGGCTCAGAATTTTATGTGAGTTTTATTTGAGTTGATGACGTCACACTGGCAGCAAATTTCACCACAGTTGTTAACAACAATACCCTGGGTTCAAAAGGTGTGCCTCGCGGAAATTCCCCGTGTCACGTCAGGGACTGCAAGGCCGGAGGTTCGAGTCCTCCCTACGGCATAGGTGTGTGTGTTATCCTTAGCGTAAATTAGTATAAGTAGTTTGTAAGTTTAGGGACCGATGACTACATTAGTTTGGCCCGTTAGATTGACAAGTATTTGAACATTTTGTTCACAACGTGGGAAGATCGTCACAGCCCCTCTCACAGTCATTTTACCCCTTCGTTTGACGCCTCTGGGATGTTGGTTAGCACCATGCCATCCAGTGTTGAAATTACGCGGTTTTCTTATGGATGACAGAGCAAAACATTTCAGACACAACGCTCATCAGAATGCACTGGATAAGGTTTCAGCAGGTGGCGTCAATGATACCGATCTTGCCGCTGGCTGCTTTCATTCCCAAACATTTCGCGGCTGTAAACGGCAGTTCGCAATGTAACTGTCAAAATGACAACGTTCTTGACAACCTATGATGATACTGACACTCCGTGGACAATTCATTGTTTCTCTAACGACAAAGTCGGGCTGCGTCCCCACTGAATGTGATCGCATAACTCTGGAGTGACATTCAACCTCAGGTTTTGCTCTGGTACGTCGCTCAAATAGAATATTCAAATGTTTGTAAATCTATGGGAACAAACTACCGGCCTAGAACCGCGCGTGCAACCGCATGTCCATTCCCTTGCGGTTACCGCTCAAAGTCACATGACGAAATGTGAACGTGATATGAGGCAGCAAATGGTGTTTACGCTCGCTTAGCCTTGCTGTTTTGCACCCTTTTGCTGTGTCATCAAGAGGTTAAATTAGATTAGTACTTGTTCCATATATCAGGAATATCAGATTTCGTAATGATGTGGAACGTGTTAGTTTACTAAAATGTATCTTTACATGATATTAGGAAACACAAAACTTTTTTTCCATTTTTTTATTTTTATTTTATTTTATTTTTGTAAAATTACTAATTTATATCTGAAATGGAAATGAGCGTATGGCTTTCTTGGCCGGGAGATCCCTTACGGGATTGTTCGGCCGCCTGAGTGTAAGTCTTTCTATTTGACGCCGCGAAGGCGACTTACGTGCCAATGTTGATGAGATGATGATGATTAGGACAGCACACAACACCCAGTCCCCTGCCGGGAATCGAACCCGGGCCCCCTACGTGGTAGTCAGTGAAATTTATATCTGAGAATTACTTTACTGAGTTGAAAGAGTTGTCATTCAAACATTCTTTTAATTTCTTTTTAAATAGTAGCTGGCTACCTGTCAGACTTTCGATGCTATTTGGTAAGTGACCAAATACTTTGAAGGCAGCTTAATTAACCCTTTTCTGGGCCAAAGTTAGAATTAACCTTGAACAGTGAAGACTAACCTTTCTCTTAATGTTGTAGTTATGCACACTGCTATTACTTTTGATTTGGATTGGGAATATAAAAGGTGCGTCTGAAAAGTTCGGTGAATGGTCTCAGGAAATATAGGAAACAAGAGTTACAAACAAAACACCTTTACTGTCCTTCAAAGTAATCGCCATTGGCTACAGTACACTTCTGACATCGGTTGTACTGCTGTTGAAAACTGTCAGCAAACGCTTCCTGTGGAATAGCTCGGAGCACTGAGGTCACGCCTAGGTGGATCAGCGCAACCGTTGCGAAGCGTAAGACTTTCAGCGCTATTTTAAGGCTAGGAAACAGAAAGAAATCTGCCGGCGCCAAATCTGGAGAATAAGGATGGTGTGGAAGCATAGTGACGTCGCGTCTAGCGAGAAAATTGAGCACGCGGATCGCAGTGAGCGGACGGGCGTTGTGGTGCAGGAAATTCCACTGGCCACTCCGGTACAGTTCTGGCTGAGCCCGCTGAATGAGCTGCAGCAGCCGTTTAAAAACTCTCTCGCAAACGTCCGCGTGTGATTTAATGTTAACACGTTGCTCCATTTGGCGCTCCGTGTAGCAACGAAACGATTTCTCACACTGACCTTGTTGCTCGGTCGCAGCGTGTACCGCCGCTTCAATGCAGTGCACGATAGGGACCGCTTGTTGACATGTCCTTCAATGTGTATGCGCGGGCAGGTCGTCCTCGCCAGCGCAGTTTGTAAAATGTGGAACCATTCACACGAACTTTTCAGAGGCACCTTGTAACACAGACATGCTAATGGCAAAGGATAGCTCTAAGGAACTCCAGTGCGACAATACTAGTGCCACGCGTGCAACTTCGTCGGGCACTTTAAAATGTTCCCGTGTAGCAACATCCAGTCACTAATTCCTAGACGGCGGTGTGATGGACTACCGCTTCAACAGTAAAAAAAATGTTCAAATGTTTGTAATTCTATGGAACCAAACTACTTTGGTCATAAGTCCCTTAGGCTTACAAACTACTTAAACTAAGTTAAACTAACCTGAGGACAACACAGACATCCGTGGCCGAGGGAGGATTCGAACCTCCGACGCGGGAGGCCTCGCGATCCGTAACGTGGCGCTCCAGACCGCTCGGCTACTCCCGCGCGGCACTCCAACAGTCCAGAGCTGAGAAACGCAGTCAGTGAATTTGCGCCTTTAGCCACATGTGAAGTCTAAGATGTGTCGAAAGGGATGTCTGTCTCACTGGTGCATAGGAATCAATAGCTGGCTGTCTCTGGTCAGGAATGTTTCTAAAGTGCCCAACAAGATGCACCAAAGTATTGTCGAGCTGAGGGCCTTGCCCATATATACTGAGCACGATGTCGTCGGGACGTTAAATCCTAATCTTCGTTCCTTCCTTATTCAGGGGTCTTAGGGGTTTGCCGTTTCATGATCACCACACAGGAAGCTACGAAACAGGTAAAAGGTAAAGCACTCAACAATCCAAAGAATGCTTAGGAAAACTGCTTTATTAATAAACACCATAGCTGCTATGAATCACGTTCGGATTTCGTCAAATGCTTTTCAATGGTTCCTTATGGCTCCACCTTGCGTAAAAAAAATAAAAATTAATTAATTAAAAAAAACATGTGTGCTACACTACACAGGGATCAGATCATGTTCAGTAGGGCTGCATACCTACGTTATCTTTAGGAAAAAGGGAAGAAAGTTTAGGGTTTTACTTCCAATCGACATCATAGTCAGAAACAAAGCAGAAACTCATCTACATAATACTATGAAACTCACTTAGAAGTGCATGGCAGGGGGTTCATCGAACCGGTTTTGTGATATTTCTCTACCATTCCATTCTCTAATAGCGCGCGGAAAAAAGGAACACCTAAATCTTTCCGTTTTCGATCTGATTTCTTTTATTTTGTTGCGATGATCATCTGTCGCTTTGTAGGTGGCTATTAACAAAATTTGTTCGGAAAAAAAAGTTTGTGAAAGAAATTTCTCAAATAAAACTCGCCGCAAAGATAATATCTTTCTTTTAATCATTTCCACTCCAAATTGTGCATCATTTCTGTGACACTCTCTCCCCTATATCGCGATAATACATAACGAGCTGCCCTTCTCTGAACTTTCTCATATTCTCCGTCAGTCCCACTTGGTGGGGAACCTACAACGTGCAGCAGTACTGCAAAACAGGACTCAAAAGTGTTGTGCAGGCTGTAAATCTTCTAGGACAGCCACTGATAACATTTTATAGGCAAAGCAAAGGAACAAAATCATATCATAAAACCAAAATAAATGGAGTATCAAATCATGATATGTAGCTCTGTGTATAAGGTGTAGATTCTAAGCAGATTATGAAGACTGTTTAATCTGAATACAGGAGAGTAGTATGTCCACCAAAAATTGAGTATTTTAGAAAACTAATCAAAAATATAAACTGGAAAAATGTTTATAGTTCTCATGACACGAATGAAAAATATAAAATATTCATTAATAATGTTAGTATCATGTTTGAAAACTGCTTTCCTCTTAAAGTAACTCAAATTAAACAGAAGTCTGTAATAAAACCATAGATTACACAAGGAATAAAGATTTCCTGTAAGACAAGAAGGAAAATATATGTATCAGGCAAGAATAGCTCCACTGCTGATGATTTAGCTAAATATAAGGAATACTGTAAAATATTTATCAAAAGTAATGCAGACATCAAAACAAATGTACTGTCAGAAGAAGATAGTAATGTCAGGCAACAAAATGAATACAGTTTGGAATATAGTGAAAGAGGAGATTGATAGAACCAGAAAGGAACAGGAGCAGATAAAATTAAGAGTAGATGATACATTAGTAACTGAAAGGCATAGTGTGGAAAATCTATTTAAAAGGTACTTTAAATCTGTTACTGATAGTATGAGATTGTCAGGGTCAGTAAATAATGCCCTTGAATATCTAAAACTAGCATTTACAAATAACTTCAGGTACATGAATATGTCACTTACTTCATCACAAGAAATAACTTCCATAATAAAATCTTTAAAAACAAAATATTATAGTAAAATGATTTCCAGTCCATGGTGTACAGCAATCAGTGAGAATAAATATTCCTTCAGTAAAAAAAACATCTTGATTGCAAATTGTTTTATTAATTAGTGTCGCGTTTCGCTCTTTAACAGGGCATCTTCATGTTATCTGCGTGACAGAATTTACACAAAATTACAAGGCGGAATTACAAAACGAGTATAATGGTACATGGGCTTATTTCGTGTTAAGAAGGCTTACGATGAAATAACAACAAAGATAATTAAGGACTGTTCTTGTGAGTTTTGCATAATTTTAAGTTATTTGTGTAACCAGTCTATTATGACTGTAATATGTTCTGAATGGCTAAAATATGCGGACATTAAACCTCTATTCAAGAAAGGGGATAAAGAAATACTGTCGAAATACATACTGATTTCACTTTAGCCAGCATTCTCGAAAGTTCTAGACAAGGTAATGTACAAGCAGCTTCTCAACCACCTTATCACAAATAACATATTGTCCAGAACACAGTTTAGATTGCTAAAAGGTTCCGATATCGAGAAGACTATTTACACCTACAGTTAGAATAATAAATTACAAACAACAGGTTTTTTCTGTTATTTTTCAAAGGCATTTAACTGTGTCGACCACAACATCCTTTTAAGTAAATTAGAACTCTATCGTGTCACGGGTAATGCTGCAAAATGGTTCAAGTCATCTTAGGGCCATTGCTTTTTTTTTTTTTTGTAGACATTAATGACCTCTCATCAATTACACTGCCAGAGCAGAGTGGTTTTGTTTGCAAGTAATACAAGTATTGCAATAAATGGCATGTCGGGCATAGTTCTAGAAAGGTCTGCTAATGATATTTTCACGAACATTAATAAATGGTTTAAAGCCAACTCATTGACATTAAACTTTGAAAAGACTCACTACATGCAGTTCAGAACATGTAAGAGGTTTCCACTAAGCATACTCATAAAGTATGAAGAAGAGCAGATAGAAGAGGCTGATAGTATTAAATTCCTGGAATTACAACTTGATTCAGTTGGGAGTAGCACAAAGCAGAACTGCAGAAACGACTTAACAAATCTGTATTTGCAATTCGAGTGTTATCATACGTAGGAGAAATAAAAATAAAAAAGCTTGTACACTTTGCTTACTTTCATTCCATAATGTAATATGGTATAATATTCTGGGGTAACGCTTCAAATCAACCAAAAGTTTTCAGTGTCCAAAAGCGTGTAATAGCATTATTTGTGGAGTAAATTCACGGATATTCTTTAGAGCCTCTTCAAATAACTGGGTATACTAACTACTTTCTATCAGTATATTTATTCCTTAATTAAATTTGTCATAAATAGTATATCCCCTTATCCAGCAAACAGCTCACTTCATACATACAGTACCAGGAACAAAAACGATTTACACAAGGACTTAAAAGCACTTACTTTAGTTCAAAGAAGGGGCCGCTACTCAGGAACACACATTTTCAATAATTCACCAGCAACCGTAAATATTTTTGCTATAATAAAGATCAGTTAAAGAGGGGCCTAAAAGACTCTCTAGTGGCCAACTCCTTCTACTCCACTGACTAATTCTTAAATAGAACCAAATGAATGTATGTAACTGTATTCACATCACTAGTATCACAATATCAGCTTCCATGTTCCACACCCACAAATATCTGCCCGACATGGATCTGTGGAACGAACAACTAATCTAATCTAGAACTGTTGCATCTATTAAATGTTCTGTCACTGAAACGTTGCCTTTGGTTCGCCTTCCCTACAATATTTCCTATGTATTCTTTCCAATTTAAGTAGTTCGTAATTGTTATTCCTAGGTATTCAGTTGAATTTACGGCCTGTTGACGTGACTGATTTACGATGTATATGAAGTTTAGTGGACGGTTTTTACTGCTTATATGGATGACTTCACACTTTTCATTATTCAGCGTCAATTGTCAATTTTTACACCATGCAGATACCTTATCTAAATCGTTTTGCATTTGATTTTGATCTTCTGGTGATTTTACTATCCGATAAATGACAGTAGCATCCGCGAACAGTCTAAGAGAGCAGCTCACAGAGTCTCCTAAACCGTTAATAAAGATAAGTAACAGCAGGGGCCCTATTACACTTTCCTGGATAGCGTCAGATATTATTTCTATTTTACTTGATGAGTTTCCGTCGATTACAACGTACTGTGTCTTTTTTGACGGAAAACCACGAATACAATCACACAACTGTGACCATATTACATAGACACGCAATTAGAAGAATCTTGTGAGGTTCAGTGTCAAAAGCTTTCAGGAAGTCTAAAAATATGGAATCGATCTGAGATCCCTTGTCGATAGCAGTCATCACATCACGTTAGTAAAGAGCCAGCTGTGTTTCACAAGAACGATACTTTCTGAAATGTTCTAAAATTCTGCTAAAAACCGACGTCAGTGATATAGGCCTGTAATTTTGAGGATCATTCCTATTGACTTTCTTAAATATTTGAGTGACCTGTGCAATTTTCCAGTCTTTGGGTACGGATCTTTCCCTGAGTGAGCGATTGTATATGATAGCCAGATATTGGGCTATTGCTTCAGTATACTCTGAAAAGAATCTAATTGGTATACAATCAGGACCGTGGGACTTAATTTAGTTTCTTAATTTAAGTTGCTTTAATACTCCAGTGATATCTACTTCGAAATTACTCATGCTAACAGCTGTTCTCGATTCGAATTCTGTAGTATTTGCTTCGTCGTCTTTGGTGAAAGAATTTGTTTTCATTGAGGATGGGGAAGGGAATCGGCCGTGCCCTTAAAAGGAAACCATCCCGGAATTTGCGTGGAGTGGTTTAAGGAAATCACGGAAAACCTAAATCAGGATTTGAACCAGCGTCCTCCCGAATGCGAGTCCAATGTGATAACCACTGCGCCACCTCGTTCGGTGATCTATACACAGAAAGGTTGATTCCCCCGGAATTTTTAGCAAAGTCAACGTTCCAAGATGTGGCAGACCTCGATGTTCTCAGAAAAGGGCTGATTCGTACGGTGGTTTCCTGCAGCGGTAACGGTTATGAAGAACGTCATGTTTCTCTTCGCGCCGCGAAATTTCGTTTACGACTACGAAATGTGTGGAAATCACCGACTGAAGGGAGCAAGTGGTTGCAGTGACGCTATTTGTAGTATGCCATCCCCTGTGGACTTTTCAATGTTGATTCTGAGCGGGTGTGTGAGGGAGGGTCTGAAATGTTTTCATTGGCCAACTAAAAGAAAACCAAGTGGGTTAAGCCACTGGCGTTCTGACCTCGACCGCAAAGAAGTTAAAAGAAGAGGTGAATGTCAGTAAGAATGGGATGACAGCCTTCCCATGGCGTGACGCGTTCACATTGGTGTTGGGCAAAGTAATGATGAAATATAGTACCAGTGTAATTTTATTAACCCACCTTATACCGCATTTTAAATTCTGAGATCTAGCCGTTCCAGTATTTTTTTAATGTGTAGTTTCTTGCTGTTTGAAGCGTAAACAATATCAATGGTGACGTCACACGGTGCCATGCTTTTCTCTCATTACAGAGGATGGTAGTGTACACCTTTGAGCCAAAGTTCAAAACTTACTCTTAGCAATGAGAGTCAATGAGAGGGTTTCGAGGAAAGGACCCTTCAATGTGTTGCGAAATTTAGATTACTAGACGACTAATCCGGAACCAAAACATTCTTGCGTGTTGCCTATCGAACGGCTTCGGGGAGCAAAAAAAATTTAATTTTCAACATTCCGCCTAAACATGAACCAAATTTAAAAGAAATTAAAATAATGTTTTCATTAATATGTATCTTATGTTTAAAGTTTAGCACAATGAGACAAGTTTCACAGTTGGAAACCGTATGTTTGTCGAGAAGCAGCGTAGGTTAGTGACCACAAATGAATGCTATAAATGAGAAAGGGTGTAACTGCCAAAAATACAGAAACGAGAAATGTTGATACATGTTTCATTTTAACACATGGTTATCAGTAAGAAAATGAAATACATTTTGCAACAGATACTGTTAATATGAACGGGTTACTTTGGAAAATAACGAAGAAATTTCACTGTTCCACTAGAAAAGACCTATACGAAAACTAATATTTAGAAAAGGGTCCATATATTGACTAACATATACAAAGGTCTCTGTCCAAACATATATTACTAATTTTTGGAGTACGCGGCACAGCTCAATTTATCTTCCATAAAATAGTAGAGTCTACTGAGTTATACTGAAATAAAATTCTAGTGTTCATTTGATAAGTAAGGAATCATTTGCTTGGAGTTATTTTTCGTTTCAGTTGTGAACCTATTGTTGTAATGCAATGGTTTTAGTTCCATAATACACAGGTCTTCTGGTCTCTTTCCCTTCTTTGTAATGTTACAAGATGTCAGGGGGGAAACATCAAAGAAACATGTTTCCACTAGTATAAGAGCAGCATTCTCCTTCGCGACTTCAATCCAAGAGACCTGGGATATTTTCAATTTCTCTGTGTTTTTGACTTAGCTATCAGCAGATTTATGTAAACCGTTAAAATCATTCTTCTGCATATTTACAATGTTAAATGTCCGGCATTTATTAACCCAGTATTTGAGATTGAGATTACTCAGAAACTTCCAATAATCATATTTTTTTTTAAGAATTCTCCATTTGAGTGCACTTCTTGGACACTGAACAGTTAGGCTCTTGTAGTAAATAGTTTATTTTCTTGCAGCATACAACGCCTGTTGTATAGCCTGGGAATCCAATGACTTTTTAGTGATTTTCTCAAATAATTTTATGGCATCTTAACTTACACATGGAATAATAGAATAGCTTTTCACCAGTTTGTTTGTATGTTAATGTATTTGTATACTTTTTCTATGGAATATCGTTGACTAATTATCAATTTAGTTGTCTTGAAGAAAAGAAAATACACTGTAGAGCATTATGTCCGATAGGACACCATTAGGCTACATGTTGTCTGAATAGGAAATTACGTAACGTAGACAATTCACAAATATAGGGTTTCTAGGGTAAAATATAACGTTTACCAGTAAAGTCACAATATACAGGGGTTTTCAAGAAGAATAGACTTTAAAGTCTGAAAATGGCTCTGTAAGCCGAAAACCGATGAAATAAACAAAACAGACTTGTAAAACATGCACAAAATTATGTTTTTAATTCAATATTGTGATGTCCTACCAAGACCCGATGGAAGAATCAGTGAAAATAACCTCGTTTGCCTTTGCTTTAACTTTTTTTGTGTTACATATTAGCAGCTGTATCTCCGTATTCACCAAAAATTGGACACATGTTATATGACATTTTTGTTGAATTTCGTCTATACTACCATTTACATATACATGTTTACTCTGAAAATCGCACTTAAGTGCCTGGCAGAGGGTTTATGGCACCGCTTGCATAATATTTCTCTACCGGTCCATTCTCTAATAGCGCACGGGAAGAAGAAACACATAAATCTTTTCCATTTTCGAACTGATGATCATGTGTACCTATGTAAGTGGGTGCTAACAACATATGTTCTCTTTCAGAAAAGAAAGCTGGTGAAGGAACGAATTACGCATTTCTTTTAATGATTTCCACCCAACTCGTGCATTTCCTTGATATTCTATCCCCTGAATCGCTATAATACAAAACTTGCTGTCCTTCTCTGAACTTTCTCATATTCTCCGTCAGTCTCACTTGATGGGGATCGCACAATGCGCAGCAATACTCCGAAATTGGTCGGACAAGTTTAGTGTAGGCAGTTTCTTTAGTAGAACTGTTGCATCTTCTATGTGTTCTGCAACTGAAACGGTCTTTTGTTGGCCTTCTCTATGATATTGGCCCACTTTAGGTTACGGTAGTAACACTAAACGTGGACCTTTGCGATCGTCTTTTGAGAGCTCGAAATTTAAATAAAAATAACGGCTTAACTATTCATCTGACACGAAAAAACATAATTTGTAGAGGAGAAAATTCTCTACTACTTTTCGCTCTTATGTTTTTTTCATATCTCGTAGCGTTTCGAAGATATTTGCAAAAATAATGACGATTTTGGGATGTCTGTCTGTCTGTCTGTCCGTAACGTGTTCCCTGTTTTAAGACGAACCGTTCAACCGATCAGCACCAAATTTTACACACGTGACTGTAGGCCGCCAGAGACCAGAACCTTCCTTTTTCAAATTTTTCGGACAAAAAATACGGTATTATTACAAAAAAAAAAAAACACGTTTATAATATAAATGTGATTACAAATGAACCGCTCATCTGATACGAAAATTGAATAACCTAATTGGTAGAGGAGAAAATTCTCTACAACTTAGCTCCCTTATGTTTTTTTTTCATATCTCGTATCGTTTGAGACATATTTGCAAAAATAATGGAGATTTGACACTCACCATTGAATTAACGAAAACCAGCCGTTCGGAGATGTCACGTGACATTCCTCGCCCAGAATTGTCTCTGGCATACTTGCGTTGCATATTTGATGATTTTCTTATTGTAATTTACACGTTGTCATTTCAAAGCAATGGCGCACTGAAGAATTAACAAAAACACATCGTTCTTCGTACGATAAATGATAATCTAGTGTCTACAAATATCATATTAGCATCAGTTAATAACGGCCATCAATAGTATGAGATTAAAGGACTCATCGTTTGATTGATAGTGAGCGAGACGTTGGACTATGACGCTAAAGGTAGGTGGTTCGAACCCACCACTACCTAATTTTTTTTCCTAAAGGGGTTTCAGACACTCTTATTAATTAATTTTTTTATTATTTAGATTATTATTTTGGACCAAAATGTTTGCAAAAACTTATAAAACTACAAATCTAAAGTGGGCCGTAAAACACGTCAGTGCGATTATTTTCTATCTGTTCTTTCCAACTAAAGTTATTCGTCATTGTAATTCCTAGGTATTTTGTTGACTGATCTGTTGTGTAAATAATGTTTAGTTGATTTCTTTTATGCTTATATGGATAACTTCACATGTGTCATTAATTAGGGTCAGCTTCAAATTTTCGCACCATGCATACATCTAAATCGTTTTGCAGTTGCTTTTGATCTTCTGGGGACTTTACTGACCGATAAATGACAGCATCATCCGCGAACAGTCTGAGAGAGCTGCCCAGACTCACTGCTAAATCGTTTATAAAGACAGGGAACAGTAGGGGGCCTATAACACTTCCCGGGGAACGCCAGATATCACTTCTCTTTTTCTCGATAACTTTCTGTCAGTTACAACGTACTGTGCTCTCTCTGACAGGAAATCGCGAATCTAATAGCACAACTGTGACGATAGGCCATAAGCACGCAATTTGATTAGAAGACACTTAAGAGGTACAGTGTTAAAAGCGTTCTAAACAAATGAAATCTATTTGAGAGCTCTTGTCGATAGCACTCGTCACTTTATATGAATAAAGAGCTAACTGTATTTCATAAAAACGGTACGTTCTGAATCCGTGTTGACTATGGACCAGTAGGTCGTTCTTTTCGAGATAGTTTATAATGTTCGAAAAAACTAAATGTGCCAAAATCCTACTATAAACCGACGTCAATGACATAGGCCTGTAATTTTGGGGATCACTCTTATTTATTTACTTGAATATTAGAGTGACCTTTGAAACGTTCCAGTTTATGGGTTCGGATCTTTCGTTGAGCGAGCGGTTGTATATGATAGCTAGGTATGGAGTTGATGCATCAGCATCCTCTGAAAGGAATGTAATTGGTATGTAATATGTATTGGAGACTTGCTTTTGATATGTGATTTAAGTTGATTTAATACTCCAAGGGTATGTATGCAGACATCTGTTCTTGATTCGCTTCGTCTTCTTTGGTGAAGAATTTTGGAAAGCCGCGGCGGATTAGCCGCGCGTGCTGGAGCGCCGTGTTGCGGTGCGCGCGGCTTTTCGCCGTCGGGGGTTCGAATCGCCCCTCGGGCATGGGTGCTTGTGTCGTCTTTAGTATAAGGTAGTTCATAAGTAGTTTGTAAGTTTAGGGACTGATGACCCCGCAGTTGAGTGCCTTAAGCTTTACGAACATTTGAATTTCGGAAATCTATGTTCTGCAGTTCTGCTACAGCAGCACCGTCATCAGCAAAATCACCATTGCTGTCGCGTATTGAAAGTGTTGATGGTGTTTTGTCGCTGTTATACTTTACATATGACCAGACTTTCTTTGGATTTTGTATCAAATTACGAGATAGAATTTCATTATGGAAATTCCTCAAATATTCAGTATTTCCCCTGAAACAGCCTGTATATTTTCTGCAAATTAAGAGATTGTAGGATGGGGCGAAAGAAATCCCTTTCGTAGCTTAAGCTGTCCACGTTTGCTGGTCTTTCCTGAGCAGAAGGTTCGCAGAAGATTATATAGCTGGGGGTCCTGCAACAGAAACAAGTCATTTCCTGTTGGGAAATGAATTCGCTCGCACCGGGGAACGTTCTCGTATCTGGTGGTTTCCCGGATGCGGAAGGTAGCTTGCGCACGCGGCTAGCGTCGCAGACTCGGACGTCAAGCCGTCTTCTGCACAAGGCCGCGCACCGCAATTGCCAGCGCTCGCGGGCAACGCTCCTCAGTCATAGTTTCGAACACACCGCGTACGGATTCGAGAGTGTTAACACACTTCTGTGTGTCATGAAGTCACTTTCAACTCACTTCGAATGTCTGACGAGGTAAGACATACGATTATATTTCAAGATGCTTCGTCTGACTGTCTTCTATTACCATACAATTGTTTATGTGAAAACTGCAAAGGCTTACCAACATTTGGATTTCGTGTCAATTATAAATACTATATGATGTTCGCTAGTTTAGTTCTCAGGTACGGAAAGACCAGGAAACGCCGTTTCCGGTAGGTCCGTAGCTGCTGAAAGGAGCTGTGGGGTCGATGACCGACTTACGTATAGAGGGAAACGGATAGTCTTCATCAGGTTACTTTTTCAGTTCACGTAATCCCTTTTTATTCTTTGACTAAGGAGCATTCAGCGAACAATAATCATCAGCATTACGTTCAATAGCCACGTAGAAATTCAATGTTTTGACAGATCGAGTGTTTGGCGTGTCGTGTGGCGACGTATTTTCTGTTATCAGTCCCTAAACTTACAAACTACTTATGAACTCACTTATACTAATGACAGCACAAACATCCATGCCCGAGGGGGGATTCGAACCCCCGACGGGGAATGGCCTCGCGCATCGCAGCATAGCGCCTCTGTGCGCTCTGCCGTTTTCTGAACATACAGGACACTATGTATTATACAGTAGCTCTTATATTTGTTTGGACAAAACATTTCTTTATTTATATCATTGGTTATCATCTTGTACAACTTTTAATTTAGCCTGTTTACGGCAATAATAAATAAGAAATGACACCCCTGTTGATAGTGTATTGTATGTCGAAACATAAAACTGAGAAATCCGCATCTCATAAAAGTTTTGACAAAATATTTTTGTAAAGAAAAATAAAACTAAAGGTGCTGTTTCAAGATTTCTCATTGATTTCGAAGCTCAGTGGCAGCTGGCGTCGTAAATTCCTTTATATATCCACTGATACGAGCTGCAGGATCACAAACGTTGTCTGTTCTTTCGGACATGTCCGAATATATGGCTGGCATGGAAGCAAAAAGAGTTTTAATTTTCTCCTTTGGAGTTTTTGTTTTCATTCATATTTCATCATGACGAAAAATCCACTTTATTGGAAAACTCTTGTTCAACACCTCCCACATTTGTTGTATGGTGTGTAAGTCCGGCCTTTATTTGGCAAAAGCAAAACATTATTTTTTCTGTTGAACATAGTCAATTACATCATGAGAATGATGCTCTGCTGAAAACACCTTTCCTCCAGGCATCATTAATCATGTTGTTGAATATGGCTGCTCTGAACTGAATAAGGATGAGTGCATGAATATTGATGACAGCGTTGCGACTGTGGAGTTCAATATCAATGTTGTCGAGTAACATTCGCTCACAAAAATGTTTAGCGAATTTTATTCCACTTGCGAAAGAAGTATACATCCAAAAGTTGAACAGGGCACGTTGCGCCAGGTGGACTGGTTGTTACCTTTACGTGTTTAGCTGGAATTACGAACAGATCGTGTTGATGGAGTGAAAATGAATCCAGAACCACTTGCAGTTCACTATATCACTAGCACACAAATACAATATGGTCAGAATATACTTCTGTAGTGGTTAACACCCGCAGATTAAAATAGTGAAGGCATAGCTCCTCGAAAAATACGGTGACGATATTTTGATTGCCTGCGCTGTCAGTGAAGCTCCTGTCTTTTACTTCCGAAACACAGGATATAATTACTGACGGAAACCTGTACAACGAGAATAGTCCCGCAAACTAAACCGAAGAATGTCGGAGTGTTTGAGAGAGTGTCACAGCAATCACTGTACAGGATATTTGCTTCGAGACACGACATTACCTCCATCAGATAATTTTTGCAAACAATAGAATGGGAAGTAACTTCACGGGTTTTCTTGAACGATGTGACACAACCTTTAGCGGCCGAAGGTGGTCGATATATCGACCAACATGAGAACACAGACTTTTCGATGTTGGCAGGTGAAATTTGGTATACTATACAGTGGTTATCAAGTCTGCCCGTCACGATAATGACTCCGAGCGGTGGCCAAACGTGGAACTGGCCAACGGGCGGCCCTATGAGGGCTCGTGTGGCCCTTTGGGATCCGAAATTCGTAAGTTATGTGGAACTGGCAGATCCCGTTGAAATTTTACACGTCCTCGGCCCTAGCGCTGTGCCATTTGTCTCGGGGACAGATCTCGGGATCTTGCTGCCCGCGGAAGTATCTCACCATCACGCACACTGTTCGTAGACACACGTGGCATGTGTTGTAAACTGGCACCACGATTCTATCGTATGAGACGTAACCCGAGTGAACACAAGATGTCCGTGGTGCCATTAGGGTCCTTCAGTCACTGTCAGCTGAGACCTGAAATCATTCCATTTGGCTGCCCACACCCTGACTCCAGGATTTACACCTCTGTGCTTTTCCAAAACATTAGAAGAATGCAACACCTCAACAACGAACCGAAATTCGTTGTTGAACAAACTGGGATGTCTTTCATCACCATGTTGACCGGTCACAGAAGATTCGATTAATATTTGTTACACAGGCATAGGGCATTTCGTACTAATGTGGAACATCTCAGTTTAGTAAAAGGTATGATACAAGACTAATTTTGTTTTTGTTTTAGTGATATTATTAACTGATATCTAAAAAGCCATCTACTGAGTAGAATGAGTTTTCATTCAGGAATTCTTTAAATTTTTGATAAATTATAGTTGGCTCTCTGTCAGACTTTTGATGTTATTTGGCAAATGACTAAAGACTTTTGTGGCAGTATAATTCACCTCTTTTTGTGTCAAAGCTAGATTTAACCTTGAATAGTGAAGATCGTCCTTTTTCTAGTGTTGTAGCTATGAACACTGCTATTACTTTTTAATTGGGTTCGGTTATTAATAACAAAGTTCGCAAGTGGATATTACATATATTGTGAAGCAACTATGAAGATCGCTAGGTTTTTAAGAAATGTCTGCAGGATGATCTTGAGTGGGTTACAGCAATATATGTAATTACAAGCTTGTGTGCCATGAACACTTTTTAACTCGACGATGTATTACCCCAAAATAGAATGCCAAATGAAAGAAGTGAATAAAAACAGGCATAGGAAACTAATTTACTGAGACGCAAAAACCTTAATAGAATAAGCAGCTAAACTCAAACATTTCAGCAGATCATCAATGTGTTTCTTCCAATTCAATCTCTTGTCGATGTACATACTACCTAAAATTTTTGAATATTCCACGTTAACTGCAGAGTTCTGTTAAAAGTTTATCCCTGTTAAGTTTATACCTATTAATGATGTCATGCCACTTACTGTACAAAACTGTATATATTGTGTATTATCAAAATTTAATGGGAGACCATTTGCAGAGAACCACTTCACAATTTTCGGAAAGACATTATTTACTGTTTCATAAGTTAATTCTTGTTAGAGTGTAATTACAACACTTGTATCGTCAGCAAAAAACACTAGTTTTGCATTTCCGTGAATACAGAAAGCTGATTAATTAATATAAGTTAAGAACAGCAAAGGACTCAAAACCGAAGCCTGTGGGACTCTGTTATTGATAGCTCCCCAGTTTGAGGAATCAGCTGATTTTTTTCGCATTATGTGAACTGCTTATTTCAAGTATCTGCATTGTTCTAGTTAGTAAGGATTGAACCATTTGTGCACTGTCCCACTCACACCACAATATTTGAGCTTATCTAGGGAATACCATGATTTATCCTATCAAAAACCTTTGAGGTATCATAAAAAAATTCCAGCGGGTGATGTCTGGTTGTTCAGAGAAATTAATATTTGATTAGTAAAAGCATATATAGCATTTCTGTTGAAAATAACTTCTGGCATTTTGTTAGTACTTTATTTTTAGAAAAATGTGAAACTACTCGTTAATACATTACTTTTTCAATAATTTTGTATAAAGCTGTCAGAAGTGAGATTGGTCGGTAGTTGTTGACTCCCCTTTTTATGCAGTGATTTAACAATAGCGTATTACATCAATGTGAGAAAATACCCTGCTTCAGGGAGCTATTACATATGTGGCTGAAAGTTCTACTTATCTGTTCGGAAGAAGCTTTTTGTACTCTGCTGGAAATGCCATTAATTCCATCCGAGCTCTTACTATTGAGTGAGTTTATTACATTCGTGATTGGAATTTCAGTTCTGTCAAGTTGAACTGGTATGTCCTTTCCAAATAATACCCTTGACACTTCTTAATATTCGCTACAATAAATATATTGGCAATCGCAAATATGAATGAGCATTAGCTGTACAATTTATTGGAGACGTATGAAAAAATCTGGTAGACCAGTATTCGAACCCAGATTTCCCGCTTTTTGCGGACGGTCGCGTTAACCAGTAGGCTTAACTCCCCTTCTCAGGCAGTATAATCTTTTATCTATTACGTACTGTATACAATTTAAATGGCTTTATTTTTCTGTATTTAGATCTGACACTGGCCTAATTCTTCTAAATCTGGTAATTTCAAGAAAAAAAAGGAAACGTAATGTAAACTGTTTAGATCGTAAAATCATAATAATTATTCTCAAGTCCTAACTGAAAAACCTGCTTCAATTGTTCAGAGAAGTCTGTACAGTGTGGGGAGCATTTTCTCTCGATTTTCGAGCATACATCCATCATACGTTTAGACCTTCTCATAATGCACAGTACGCAAAGCTAATTTGTGGGCCATGTTTTACGCAAGAAGAAGGACGAATCCACTCTCCAGTTCTACATAACGACCGTTGATTTACTGCATCGTCTAGTCTTGAATTCATTTTAGGTGGCTTTTCCCACCCGGTATTTAGGAAACCGGTTTGGTTCCTCGTCCGTTTCCCAGTAACATTTTCCTCTTTTTCCTTCTCCTCTCAAATATCCACAAACACACAGCGTAAAGCATGCCAGAATCTGGAAATGTCGTGTGTGGCATTTCTAATCCATTTCCGCGTGGCTGAAAACAGCTCCACGTGTTCATTGATGTAAGGGACCTGTTGAGAGCTGACGTCTGATATGTCAGTGAATAATATGCATTCCGAGATGATTTTCTGCTATAGTGCATGCCAGTCTATGCGATTACGATTACTAGTATAATTTCAAGAGGAGGAAGAGGAGACCTACAGGCCGTCCAGTGATGCCAACTACTTCTCCAGACCTCCCGCATAACTCTTTTTCAAGATTTGATCTTTTGCTAACGAAACTCTTGAAAAATCTCTTGAAATGAATACAAGGTCTGCAGTGAGCAACTGTGGCAACTAACTATTGTTTTTGGTGCAGAAGAGATATCTTTCGCCTGCATTACTTCTTTTCAAACGTGCATCTCCGAAGTTAGAACTTCCTAGTCACAAGTTTAGGATACTATTCAAATATTTGTAAAGCTGTGGGAGCAAACTGTAGTGATAACCGTTCCCTAGTCTTACAAACTACTTAAACTAACTTATGTCAGAAAAACACATATACCCAAGCCCAAGGGAGGACTCGAACTTCCGAAGTTTGGTTACTAAAAATGGCAAATGTAACTAGATTTCAACATGTTTTGTAATCCTTCAGACAGCCTAATCTTGTAACACAAACCGTGATTGAGGAAACTCTTATCATCACAACAGTACGTTACAAGACATCTTGCGTCCTTATGTCTTACCTCTCGCGCGACAGTATCTAGGAGTCAGTTTTGAAATTGACAGTGCTTGTCCATTTATGGCTCCTGTCACTATGTACTGACATGTTCAGATGTTTGTAAAGCTAATGGGACTTGACTGCCGGGTCACCAGTCCCTAAACTTACAAACTACTTATGAACTAACTTATACTGAATACAACACAAACATCCATGCACGAGGGAGGATTCGAACCTCCGACGCAGGAGGCCGCGCGATCCGCAACGTGGCGCTCCAGACCGCTCGGCTACTCCCGCGTGGCACACTATGTACTGTCGGCATGATATTCTTACTCAGTCTGTTCCAAATAAAGGAACAACAATTTCCCTAATAAATGTCTAAATTCGTATAATTATGCACTATTATAAATAAATGATATCGACAGCAAACCTATAACAATTAGAAACAGAAATTTCTAGACACCTTGGCTATTTGAGGACGTCTAAATACGCTTAGCGGCGGTGGTCGAATATTTGTGCCGGAGCGGAACTCGAACCCGGATTTTCCACTTGGTGCCAGCGGCTGCCTTAACTACTTTGGCTACCTGAACACGCTTCCCGCCCTGTGCCAATTCTTTACCTTACGCACGCTACAGCATGCCAAGTCGCTGGGCCAAAGTGGGAAATTCACGTTCGATCCCCAGTGCGACACAAATTCAAGATGTCTAGAAATATCTATTCCTTAAATATACGGCTGTGCAGTCGAGCATTGGTATTTATTCTTTCGGACATGCCAGAAAATAAACGCTAAATATACAAGTTAGCCTCTGTAGTCGTTTCTGTTCAAACCACTGTTCATTACAACTTCAAAATATTCAAACGATATTGGTGACTTTGCTCATAAATTTATTCCTGTAGTTAAAGTTACCATCTTTACGTTTTGTGAAGTTCACATCATAATTCTCCGCATTGAGAGATAGGTCCCAATTTTTTGTATCAAACAGATTTTCGTAGAGATTTAATTGAATACTGTTGAAAATGTTACCTAATAATACCTCTTACAGACACCAGCATCTGTTGTAAGAAGAACACGAGCAATAACGGTTATTCACCACTACCTGTGGTACTAGAGGATCCTCTACCCAGAATACGGTAGAAGCTGTCTTGTACGTCGGTTCTCTGAGAACATGTTCAAAGTTTATTTAATTGAATAACACGATATATTGCGACTCTTGTCATTAAACACGATAGTTGACAGTTTCACCAACTATTGATCTATTGATTGTCGAACCATTCAGATCGTGGCGAAGAAAGATTTTTTTTTTTTAATTGATCCATCAACTCTCACACTAACGTGAAGTTATACACTTCTAAGGATTCTCTCGTGGTGCAGTATATTTTACTGAATTTAGTGAGGAAACGTTTCTATTACTATATTGCAGATTGTTAACAAGCGGACAGTCGTGAGTTTGACATGAAGTGTCCTACATGCTAAGGAAGACCACACAAAGTAGGCTGGAGTAACGCCATATAAAATCTGCTTATAATGGAAGTTTACGCAGTTGAACTCGCAGCTGAATATTCGATGTTTGTGAGAAAATCTTGTTATGCCTTTTGTAAAAGGAGAAACGTCTACTAGCTAGTCACGATGTGCAGTGCCCGTTTTAACGATATAACCAATCAAAAATGTTCAAATTTTTGTAATTCTAAGCGCGTTAACTGCTGCGGTTATCAATATCTTTAATGTCTTTGACATATTCGAGACGAAAAACCGTCTCAGGGATTATATATTTCGATTTACTAGCTACTTAAACTAACTTATGCAGAGGACTACACACACACCCATGCCCGAGGGAGGACTCGAGCCTCAGTAGGCGAGCAATTGCGTGCTCCGCAGCCATAACCAATCCAAATGCCCTTCAGAGAGACATGCGAGTCTGAAAGAATGGATAGTGCAGCGACTACAGCAGCTATGAGTACAAGAAATGTATTCGAATTAGCGAATATCAGTCAGCATCGGCTGTACAATTTACTGCTGACAGATGGAATCTATGCCGCATCGGGAATCGAAACCGGTCGCATGAAACATTACGTCTACATCCCTCGGGCATGTGTGTGTGTGTTCTTAAGATAAGTTAGTTTAAGTAGTTTGTGAGTTTAGGGACCGATGACCACTGTAGTTAAGTCCCATTTCTCTATTTTTTTATTTTTTATTTTATGGGACTTAACTACGGGGTCATCAGTCCCTAAACTTACAAACTACTTATGAACTAGCTAATACTAAGGACGGCACAAATATCCATGCCCGAGGGGGAATTCGAACCCCCGACCGTAGTGGCCGTGCAGACCGTGACTGGAGGGCCTCAGTCCCTTCGGCCACCGCGGCCGGCTCTCTATTTTATCCGTTAGTCCCACTAGTGGGGATTTCACAATGCGCAGCAATTCTCCAAAATAGGAGACACAAGTGTAGTGTAGGGTGTTTCTTTATTAGAACTGTTGCATCTTCTAAGTGTTCTGCCACAGAAACGTAGCCTTTTGGTTCTCCTTCTTTATGATATCTTCTGCGTGTTCTTCCTAATTCAAGTAGTTCGTAATTGTAATTCCTACGTATTTACTTGAATTTATGGCCTTTAGATTTGACTGGTTTATCGTGTAAATGAAGTTTAACCGATTTCTTTTAGTGCTCATATAGATGACTTCACCCTTTTTATTGTTTAGGGTCAATTGAAAAATTTTGCACCATGCAGATCTCTTATCCGGGTTCTAAGCTCCGTACGGCAGAGCATGGCTGTCTGAAGGGTATTTACATTGGTTTCATCGTTCTCTGTCTCTAATGACCACGATGTCTACGGGACTTCAAACCCTAACCTTCCTTTTCCTTTCGTATTCCTATACTCTCGAATCGCGCGCGAGAAAAAACGAATAGTACCAAAATATTTCCGGTCGAGATGTAAATTTTCTTGTCTTATGATCATGATCATTTCCCCCTATGTATTACTGGTGCTTTTAGGTGGCAATCAACAGCCGCAGTGTATTTTGTTAATCTTCTGTTGATGGCAGCAACTGCCGAAACCGGTAGTGTGTAATGAATAAAATTATCTCCCCCTATGTAGTCGCGAGCCAACAAAATATTTTCGCATTAGTAAGAGAAAGATAGTGATTGAAATTTCACAAACATTTCGCCGCAGCAAGGCACGCCGATTAATACGCCAGCTCACGTATCATTTCCGTGATACTCCCCCCCATTTGCCTGATAATACAAAATGTGCTGCCCTTGTTTATAATTTCTTTACGCCCTTTGTTAATCCCGTCTGGTATGGATCCCATAGCACGCAGCAGAGAGCACGGGGAAGCGTTGCAGTGCATCACGTACCCTGAGTCAGGAAATGGGCTTATTTGCAAGGTGACGACGTTAGAAACAACACTGCTTCTCAGAATGGCGACAATTGAAATGGCTTTCCTTGATGCGGCAGCAGAGAGAATTGCGTCGATTGATGTGCAACCAAAGAAAATACTGACTGCAAGAGTGGCACCAAGTCGCCTTTTCAGAGGAGTTTAGTTTTTGCATACAGAATCCCCAAATATGTGGCTAGGCTCCTAGTAGATTCCAAATTGACGGATTGCATTCGTCATCGTCATACAGGCCAAGCACTTGGTCTGATGACATGGTTGTCACTAGTGATACAGTACGAAAAGCATGTTCAAATATTTGTTACGCTTATGGGACTTAACTGCGGGGTCATCCGTCCCTAAACTTATGAACTATCTTATACCAAAGACAGCTCAAACATCTATGCTCGAGGGGGGGGGGGATTCGAACCCCCGACGGGGAACGGCCTCGCGCATCGTAGCATAGCTCCTCAATGCACTCGGCCGCTTCGCCGCGGCATACAGCAAGATCCTCTCTGCTTCTGTCACTGGAAGTTTGGATAGCAGCTCTATAATTTTGTCTTCTTTAAACCATCAGCTGTGCCCTACCTTCGAGGACTCCGTGTTGTTAACATTCAACAAAATTACACAATACAGCATGATGCCTGTGAACTCTAGCGTAGACGCGAAGCAGGGCAAAGAATTCCGCTTCTGGACCAGCGTTCACATCATTCCTGGTTTGATTTCAACCCTCCGGCGGGAGCCGCGGTGGAGTAGCCAAGCTGTCTAAGGCGCCTCGCTGCGGAGGTTCGAGTCCTACCTGGTGTATGTGTGTGTGTGTGTGTGTGTGTGTGTGCGTGTGTGTGTTTTGTCCATATGTTAGTTTAACTTAGTTTAAGTAGTTTGTAAGCCTAGGGACTAATAACGAAAGAAGTTAAGCCCCCTAGATTTACGAATATTTGAACCTTCGGCACTCACACAGCAATTTTCAGTTTACTGAGTGTTCACACGCCGGTGCTAGTATTCGACTTAAATGGAATCTTGTATTCGATCTTCATCACATAAGGAGTCTGTTTCGCCTAGTTTGAAACCAGACTTGACCATTGTTTAGTTTGAAAGACCATTATTAAGTTGCTATCACCGTCTGTGGTGTGTGCCGCCACGTGCCTTATTATGTATCCGTTCAACATTTTTTGCTTACGATTTTTTGCACATTTTCAGTATTCATTCTAGTTAGTTGTCAATGCGTCTATTTATTCCCAGTTTTAGTGATATTGTAAGGGACCCCGAAGAGATCCTACGAATACTAGCGGAAGTGGAAGTTTCTGAAGATGATATGTGATAAGTCTGGTGATGATGATATGGAAGAGTACATTACTGAAACTAATCATCACAGCAGTGATTCTGAACTGCTGCAGTTGGGAGATGACGACCAAGAAACTGTTCTACTTGATGTTATGGCAATATTTGTATTGGGAAAGACGGCGAAACTCTTTGGATGAGGCAGCCTCTAATGACAGAAAAAAACCAAGTGCTGAAAACATTGTTACAATTTCACCAGGGCCAAAATAGACCTCCAGGAATGCACATTGGCAATTAGAAGCATTTCATCTTCTTATCATTGAGAACAGTGTGCTAGACGTCATAATTCATACCAACAGATGGATTGCTAAAGGACGTGGTGATAGCAACTATTCCTGAGGTCGTGACTGTAAAGACACTATAGCAGAAGAAATTCGGACCCTTTTTGAGGCATTATTTCTATGCCTGGAATATGTCACATATATGGACGACACAGAAATATCAAGTCGAAGAGATCTTGCAACAATTCTGGGACAATGTCTGCAACAAAAATTCTCGTCAGATGGTTGTGTTTTTCTCCTGTCTTTCTAATGGCCAGAAGATGGGAATTTGATGAGATTGAAGATGGTTAATCAACATATTTTTAAATAATATTGACAACTTTTTAAAATTATTTTTACCTCAAATTAATAATTAAAAATGGAAAATTATATTATTACAAATTTTGATTCTCTGGAGTCCATAAAAACGACACTTATCTGAAGAGGAAATTGCGATGTAAATGCCGCGGTGCGGCCACTCTCACGAAATCTGTAGGCGCGCCCATCGCAGGGTTAAACTATTTGCCTACTTAGTCACCCACTCCATTTCAACACACTGTCGTCACCTCGAGAATTAAATGGAAGAAAACCTTAATCGAGTCTTAGGTACTTATATTTACTGTTTCTTCTCTACGCATGCTTAAGTTTCGAACAAATCCAACAGGTGTAAATATTGTGTGAACCATCGAAGCCTATCTAGGCAAAACATTCGTTACAAACAACATGCGATAATTGCACGTTTGGGTGGAGAAAAAAGAAACCGACGCGAACGTTCACAAATGTTTGTGTCCAGTGTATGGCAATGCTTCAGTTCGTAGGAGTGCTGTTAAGTGATGAGTAAAGCCAGTTAAAGCTTTAGAGAATGCAGAAACTGAGCTGCATCATCGGACGCTTTATAGCCATACCAGACGACCTCAGACTGCCAGTTGCTTAGGTTACTTAAGTATTCTGTGCGTGGGACACGCTTTAAAGATGATGAGGTAATGCATTATGCAGTGAAAACATGTTTAGGAGCACAGGACAAGAACGTTTTCCAAGAGGGGATGTATATTCTTTCACAACGCTCTCATGACGCCATATAACATGATGAAGACCATGTAAAAATGTAGAGGACAATTTTATATATTGGAGATTATATAAGTACAGAGGGCAGCATAATGTTTCTTTCCTTGGTCAGTGTTTCAATAAAATTTCTAATTTTCGACTGTTGTTGTGAGAAACATTTGTAAATTATTGAGTTCTACACACTTGAGTTCTGTGTTATACATGTAATCTGTTACTCATATATTGATGATTCTACAAATTCAGCATTTTCAGCGGGTAAAATTTTATGTATTATTGAAACAAGTTATATAAGGTGTGAATTGTTAATCCATAACTTGTGGGTCGTGCACCACGTTGTGCCTTGAAACAGAAGAAAGTCTTCTACCGTGGAACATGTGATATTAGTTCAACGAGTTGCTTTAATGATCTAAAAAGTGTTTGTAATTCTATGGGACCAAAATACTCTGGTCATCAGTCTCTAGACTTACAAACTACTGAAACTAAGGTAAATTAACATAAAGACAAAACACACACACACACACACACACACACACACACACACAGACACGCCCGAGGGAGGACTCGAACCTCCGACTAGGAACGCCGCGTGATCCTAGCGTGGCGCTCCAGATCGCTCGGCTGTATTCACGAGGCTTTTAATGTTCAATCAATTTTACCAGCCTTAAAAATTGACATTTACATTAGTTTCCAATAGTTTCTTCGTCAAAATGTATTTAACTTCTTAATGCAGGATTTTTGTTTTTAAAGTATGGAAATTAACACTCTGAGAAAAATTTTGAAACTTTTTTCTGAATTATTGTGCGCTATTAATGATTAACTCTTTGTTCTGATCAACCACACAATACAGTCGCGACTGTCCAGCAAGAATAGGAACTCAAACGCTTGTTGTCCTTGCACAAAATATTTGGTATATCGACGACAACCACAGATGTGCCAAGCTCTAATATGTTGCTGATGCTTGGTTCTCCATCACTGTAAGGAGCTTTACAGTTTGGGATTTTGTTTTTTCTCACTGTTCCAAGTGAATACCTTCCTTGCTTATGTATCAAAACACGCAGTGGCGGATATGTATAAAAACGGTCACAGCAAATTTTACATGTCTTGGCAGCACACTACTAGAACGATGTGTGCCTTATCCTAGATTGAGTCACCAGAAAAATAATCGAAATGGTCTTCACTGCTTGGTGGAATATGGAACCACTCCATAATCTGTTTTCTTTATTTTATCGACACTTCTTAAGTTCGAATCTGAAACACAGTAAATGCAATTTGTAGCTGGTAAGCTACAGACACTGAAACACATGTCATTTCAATTCTGCTGTAAAGAAACACAAATTACATGTATAATACGTATCTACTTACGTTTTAAAAATGACAAATTGACTTTCAAATACACAATCTGCGGTGAAATGGGAAGAACCTTTCAACTTTTTGCCAAAGCAGACACTGTTTATTGTCGAATTACTTTAGTATCGTGCTGACATCTACAATCGCTTGGAAGCGGTGTTACAATGACGTATGCAATCAGTTACATAATGAATATGTGGGAAAATGTTAAGTAAGAGATACACCGAAGAATGAAGTCTGTAGCTGTTAGCTACACCGACTACTTAAAGGATTAACTTGGTCTGACAATCTTTCTACTTAATTTGAATTCACTTTTTAACTATAGCCATCTGTAGGATAACAATGTAAGATATCTATAACATACAGTACTGACAAGATTTTCTTGGTTCTGATACTTAAATTTCAGTAGAATATTTGTTGCTAGCGACATGAATATGTAATGGGAACATTTGTTCATATTTGCAAAAAAATCTTTTTCAGAGTAATTTTTGGAAATTCAGGAAATAAATGCAACATGTAAAAAGTGAATCATACAATTTAAAAATAGAATTAGGGAAGGGATAAATTTCTTGTTATTGCTACTAGACACTGGAATATGAATCTTTTAAAATGAAACAAACCTTGCAGCTTTTTAATTAAAACTATGTACTCTTCTAGCACAGCTGATTGGTAATTTCGTACGTTTAAAAATCTGTAGAAACAGGTAAAACTTAACAAAATTAATGAATAATAATGTGGATAAATGTGCTCATTTCCTGTGTCTGTTGCAAATTCAGTGCTCAGTGTCTAGTTACGGATTGTCCATTCACGGAATAATTTACTTCTAGAGGTAAAAATTGACACAAATGCGTGGAACGACATAGGGTTTCTT
The DNA here is from genome assembly GCA_026315105.1 of Locusta migratoria. Classification (NCBI taxonomy): domain Eukaryota; kingdom Metazoa; phylum Arthropoda; class Insecta; order Orthoptera; family Acrididae; genus Locusta; species Locusta migratoria. Next base: position 273,093,111 of record CM048755.1, read on the forward strand.
TTATTTGAAGTAAAAAAAGTGCACAAATGACCCAGAGATACGCTTTATATGATATAAGAGTAGTAAATAGCATAACAGATTTTATTTTAAACAAAGATGATCCTCTTTATGATCTAAACTCAAAACGTTGTACGTTGGCCATTGTTCATCAACAATATCTTTTGTCGTGGGACAATGGTGTGAACAATGATACACAGCATATATAGTGAGAAACTGAGGACAGGGGGAGAAGCGGAAGTCCCTGCCACGTTTGCCTAGAAGGGGATGCATTGAATCAGGGATTTACAATTATGAAGGATATTGAAAGGTTGTAGTCCCCACATTTGGCCAGTTAGTGGTTTTAGTAATTTTCGTCTGTTGTGGGCTTTCTGTTGAATGTTTAGTAAATGCGATTTCCATGTTATTTTGCGACCAAATGTTAGTCCAAGGTATTTTAGTGCATTACCTAGACTGGACGGTCGTAGATGGTAAGGTAAACGTTGTGCAGACGGAAGTTGTTTGACTTATAGTTTCTGCTACAGTTTTGGTAGGGTTGATTTTGAGGAACCACTGGTTGCACCAGGAGGTGAACTGGTTGAGATGGAGCTGCAGGGAATGCTGGGAATTCTGGAGGCTCCGGTAGAGGGCTAGGAAGGCAGTGTTGTTGGCATACAAGAGGAGACGAACGATAGGCTACTTTCGCATGCCCACAGTACAGGAGAGGAGAGGTTACAGGTCGTTAAGGAACATCTGCAGCGGGCTTGGACATAAGGGAGTGGTTTTGTTGCTGCTAACATAAAACGGGCGGTTAAAAGAGTCGTACCTTCCAGCGGGTGTTTATTGGCGGCAAGGTGAAGACGTGGCAAGACACAAGACGATGGAGAGGCTTATGTTCGAAGCAGGCCTCTCCAGAGGCTGGAAACTGTCCAAGATGATGATGTTGATGATGATGATGATGACTAGGAGGTGGAGATCGTGCCCAAGTCGATCAAAAAAGTCAGTACAAATTTGAAACCTTAATAAATCACGGAATAATGTAAGTAGAGGGGTAAAAATTAACACTCATGTCTGGAATGACATGGGGTTTTATTAGAAGCAAGGAAAAAAACCATATTACTAGACTCGTGAAAGATCTCTTGCGCGCGAAGTTTGGTGATGATCGTGTGCTCAGCCGCCACTTTCATCATGTTTGGCCTCCCAGGTCCCCAGACCTCAGTCCGTGCGATTATTGGCTTTGGGGTTACCAGAAGTCGCAAGTGTATCGTGATCGACCGACATCTCTAGGGATGCTGAAAGACAACATCCGACGCCAATGCCTCACCATAACTCCGTGCATGCTTTACAGTGCTGTTCACAACATTATTGCTCGACTACAGCTATAGAGCATTTCCTCTAAAGAACATCATCTTTGTCTTAATTTGTTATGCTAATTATTGCTTTTCTGATCAGATGAAGCGCCATCTGTCGGATATTTTTTTGAAAATTTGTTTTTCTTTTGGTTCTGATAAAACCCCATGTCATTCCAAGCATGTGTGTCAATTTTTACCTCTCTATCTACATTATTGCGTGATTCATAAGTTTTCAAATTTATACTGACTTTTTTATCACCCGGTAGATGTATCAGGGGCCCCATATCACTCAAAATGCACGCTCCGCACATAATTATAGGAGCCTCCACCAGCTTGAACAGTCCCCTGCTAACATGCAGGGTCCATGGATTAATGAGTTTGTCTCCATACCCGTACACGTCTATCCGCTCGATACAAATGGAAGCGAAACTCGTCAGACCAGGCAACATGTTTCCAGTCATCAACAGTTCAAAGTCGGTGTTGGCGGGTGCAGGCGAGGCGGAAAGCTTTGTGGCGTGCAGAAATCCACAAAAAAATTGGGGAAGGGTTGCACGATGAACGATTCTCTTCAGTCGTTGCTCCCGTTTTTGCAGAATCTTTTTCCGGCCGCTGCGATGTAGGCTGCTGCAACTTGAACTTGGCCAGTACAGTTTGTGTGACCCTGGAGAGACGTGTGGACGCGCGTTATCATGTAGCAGAATCACTCCCTCCGTGACCATCCCAGGCCGTTTGCTCTTGATGGACTTGCGTAGGCTACCGAGTGTCTCGCAGTACATGTCACTGTTTTTCCGTGCTCAAAGAATTCCATGAGTATCGGACCTCGGACGTCGAAAAGACGGTGATCATCTTCTTGCCTGCTGAGGAGAAAGCCTTGAATTATTTAGGGGGAGGTGACGACACTGCATTCGCGTTCCCAGTGTCATATTACGTTATCCCAAAACGGCACATACAAATTTACACCAGTTTGGTTGTTAAGACGTTTTGTACCTTTTCATTTAAACACCACTCGTACTTTCTTTCATAAGCCTTTCACGCCCGTGAAAGTTTTTCAATATACATTTTTGTTACAGAGATTTTTGAGGTGAAACGTTTAATTGGGACATCTTGTATATATATGTGAGTCACACAGAGCTGGGGCGGTTAGGTTACTTAAACTTAAAAGTCGCTGAGGATTGAACAAGAAGGACGTATACATTTATATATTTCGCAAATCGCACAATTTTCCGACGTCTGCTGCTCCTGTAAGATGGACAAACGATCTGCAACACATCAAAATTTTTCCCGGACCGGGACTCGAACCCGCGTCTCCCGCTTTTTGCGAGCGGTCGCCTTAACCACTCGGCCACCGTTGGCCACGTTGGCGGTGATCCGCCAACCATTCCAGACCATCTTTTATCAGAAAACCACCCATGCATTTAATGTCATAAATTCATAATGAAAATTTTTGTGTATTCTGTCCAGATTATATCTTCGTAAGTTGCATGTTATTTTATCTGTGTCTTCGATATTCAGTTGTCACCTCAAGATGGCCTAAGAAGTCGGAAAATGACTAAATAGATATTAAGATCGGATAAATGCGGATTTCCGCGACAAATCTAGTCTCAACATATCACAGATAATGATTATATACGGGAACTTCGGGGCTATGAAGGGAGGCGTAGGTCAGTTTATTCCGAGCTCAGCGCGCCCGATCAGAGGGCTGAACGCCATCTGTAATAATAATAATAAAAAAAGAGCCATGAACACATCGAACAATACGAACAAACAGAATCAGCGACCGCAAGGAACAGAACTACCCATAAAGAGAGAGAGAGAGAGAGAGAGAGAGAGAGAGAGAGAGAGAGAGAGGAAGCTCTAGCGGATTCTAAAATCCGATAACCATGTGGTCTCCTCGTAAGGCATCCTGTATGCTATTACAGTCAATTAATGACGACACCCTCCCATACACCAGAGAATCATCAGCAAACAGCCGCAAATTACAAGTTACTGCTACAAATCAGAGTACAACATTTTATAATGAGAACTAAATCTGCAAATTTGTTGAGCTGTATTGACGGATTTTGATACCTGTTGACTACCACGATATTTTTACGCAATTTTGTGCTTTATCCTTGGTTATGTAAACAGTGTTGTTTCGATCTTGTAACTTACTTTTAACAGGTACAATAAAGATTGGTAAAAAACAAATGTATTCACCCTGTGAAGGGACGGATCAAGATGAGATGGACAGATTTTACAACGCACTTAGTGATGTAGTTGTTAGAGTGAAGGATAAGGATAGAGTTTTACTCATGGGTGATTTCAACGCCAGGATAGGAAACCAACAGAAGGTTATGAAAAGGACATGGGTAAGTTTGGAGAGGATATGGAGGCCAACAGGACCGGAAACAGCTCTTGGATTTCTGTTCCAGTATGGGCTTAGTTATCACAAACTCCTTCTTTAAGCATAAGGACATTCACCGCTATACTTGGGAAGGAAGGGGAACCAGATCTTCCATTGCCTATATAATAACAGACCAGGAATTCAGGAAGACAGTCAAGGACACACGTGTTTTGAGGGGGTTCTTTGATGATACTGATAATTATTTAATCTGCAGTGAAATTGGTTTTGTGAGACCAAAAGAGCAAAAGTCAGGTCCATGTGTAGAAGGATAAGACTGGAGAAGCTTCAAGACAAGGAAATTAGGCACAAATACATAACAATGATCTCGGAAAGGTACCAGTTAGTTGAATGTAATAATTTACAGTCACTGGAAGAGGAATGGTCAAAATACAGGGACACACTACTGGAAGCAACTAGAGAATGTCTTGGAACAGTAGTGTGTAAAGGCAGGAAGAAGCAGACAGCTTGGTGGAATGACACAGTCAAGGCAGCCTGTAAAAAGAAAAAGAAGGCAGTTTAAAAATGGCTCCATACTAGAAATCAGGCAGATAGAGAAAGTTATGTTGAAGAAAGAAACGGATAATTGCAGATTCCAAGCAGAAATCATAAGAAGACTTTGGAAATAAGCTAAGAAACTCTGGGTCAAGCTGGGGGAAAACCATTTTGGAGTGTAATTAGCAACCTTCGAAAGGGAGGGAAGAAGGAATTAACAAGTGTTTTGGACAGGTCAGGAAAGCTGCTAGTCAATCCTGTGGATGCCCTGGGCAGATGGAGGGACTATTTTGAAGAATTGCTCAATATAGGTGAAACGTTCAATGATGTGTCAGATTTTCAGGTAGAATGGGATAGAAACGACGATGGAAACAAGATCTCATTTGAGGACGTGGAGAAAATGGTCAGTAGATTACAGTGCAATAAAGCGGCTGGGGTGGATGAAATTAAGCCGGAACTCGTCAAATACAGTGGAATATCAGGTCTCAAATGGTTACACAGGATAATTGAGAAGGCTTGAGAATCGGGACAGGTTCCGTCTGATTGGACGAAAGCGGTAATCACACCAATTTTCAAACATGGAAACAGAAAAGATTGTAACAACTATCGAGGTATCTCTTTAATTAGCGTTGTAGGCAAAATATTCTCAGGTATTGTTGAAAGGAGAGTGCGAGTATTAATTGAGGACAAGTTAGATGAAAATCAGTGTGGGTTTAGGCCTCTTAGAGGCTGTCAGGACCAGATCTTTAGCTTACGGCAAGTAATGGAAAAGTGCTATGAGTGGAACAGGGATTTGTATCTATGTTTCATAGATCTAGAAAAGGCTTATGACCGTATTCCTAGGAGGAAGCTACTGTGAGTTCTACAAGATTATGGTATAGGAGGCAAACTTCTGCAGGCAATTAAAGGGCTTTACGTAGACTGTCAGGCAGCAGTTAGAATAGCTCATGGTACAGGGTAGTGAAAGTAACACAAGGCTGTAACCTGTCACCACTGTTGTTCATACTATTCATGGATCATATGCTGAAAACAGTAGACTGGCAGGGCGGGATTAAAATAGGTGAAAACAAAATAAGCAGTCTCGCATATGCGGATGACTTAATTGTCTTAATTGTAATGGCCGATTCGATTGAAAGGTTGCAAACCAGTATTTCAGAGTTCGATAAGAGGTGCAAGGATTATGGTATGAAGATCAGCATCTCCAAAACGAAAGTAATGTCTGTGGGAAAGAGATTTAAACAAATTGAGTGCCAAATAGGAGGAACAAAGTTAGTACAGGTAGACAGTTTCAAGTACCTGGGATGTATTTTCTCACAGGATGGCAACATAGTGAAAGAACTGGAATCGAGGTGCAGCAAAGCTAATGCAGTGAGTGCTCAGCTAAGATCTACTCTTTTCTGCAAGAAGGAAATAAGTACCAAGACTAAGTTAGCAGTGCACCGCTCTATCTTTCGACCAACTTTGTTGTATGGGAGTGAAAGTTGGGTGGATACAGGTTACCTTATTCATAAGGTAGAGGTTACAGATATGAAAGTAGCAAGAATGATTGGAAGTACTAATAGATGGGAACAATGGCAGGAGGGTGTCCATAATGAGGAGATCAAAGAAAAACTGGGAATGAACACCATAGATGAAACAGTTGGAGCAAACAGACTGAGATGGTGGTGTCATGTTACACGTATGGGGGAAGCAAGGTTACCTAAGAGAATCATGGGCTCGGCACCGGAGGGTAATGGGAGTCGAGGTAGACCAAGAAGAAAGTACTTAGATTCGGTGCAGAATGATTTTGAAGTAAAAGGCATAACTTCAGATGAGGCATCAATGTTAGCATTGAATAGGGGGATCATGGAGCAATTTTATTAGAGGTACTATGCTCCAGACTGAACGCTGAAAGGCGTCATCAGTCTCCAATGATGATGATGATGATGAAAAAAATGGATAGAGCGGCTGCCTATATTGTGAAAAAAAAAGTTAGCAGGGGACCCGGTTCGAATACTAACCGTGGCACTTTTTTTTTTTTTTTTTTTTTTTTTTTTTTTTCATTGCCTCTCCGTGTAATGATTAGGCTGTGAAGTGTTTGGTAGTTTGACTTGGGGCGACGCTTTGCAGGATGCACGTGTGCTGGCGGCGGCTGATCGTGGCGACGGTGGCGCTGCCGGTGGCGGCGGGCGTGGTCATCATCCTGGTGTGCTTCGTGTCGTGCCCGCTGCTGTGGTCCAAGCTGCCCAAGTCGGACGCGGGCGACTACTACCGCCTGCCGCTGTACGTGGTGTCGGCCATCGCGCTCTGGATGCTGTTCGCCGTCGGCGTCTTCTGCCTGTGGCGGCGCCGCAAGCCCAAGAGCCTCGCCGAGGAGCCGCTGCCCGCCGCCGACGCCTCGCCAACCGTCCTCGAGCCCGGCTCTCGCCCGCCGCCTGTGCCTGTGGCTGCGGTCTGACACCGGCTGGCCTCACGTGGCCTCCACTGTCGACCGCAAATACACCTCTCCTGAAAAGCACTCTCTGCGTTCACAACCCGGAACTGTTTGGAGTAATTCTCCACGTTGCTCCATTTCATTTCGGGCGTGCGGCCGCGTAGGTTTCACTCCTAACATTTCTGGTGTGTACCGTCCAGACAGCTTCCGAGTGAGTCCAAAGACTGACGCCTCGACTTCATTCCGTCCTTTTAAAGCCGAATACAGAGCCGATGCGCGTGCAGCCACAGATGCACGGCTGCCAGAGACGTCGATCGACAGCAAAGTAGTGAATTAGTCTGTGGGCGATCCACGCTGGGCTATCGATTTATTACTGTGAGCTGTACTCTACTGACATCTTTGTAAATTAAAGTTTTGGATTCCGTGACGTATCCAAACCTAAGCTGCTATCTCAATTAATTTGTCGCCAATCAAATTTCAGTTGCTTCTGTCACAACAAAGTCAGAGAAAGATGAACTCTATACTAAAATTTCGACGCTTCTGTACATCACTCAGATCCATTAACAATAAAAGTGTCCTGCCTCTGCCATAACCTAACCTAGAACATCTCCCCACAAGAGGTCTTCACAATGACACCAGCTTCTTGGCACAGTCTTGGTTTGGAGAGCCAATTTTGCTTACTATTGGATGCATCGGGACCTCTTCCTTATGAATCTTTGGTAATCCATTAGGTCTGGCCTGGCAAATTAAAATCACTGAAACTGAACTGTTCCGATATATTAGTCAGGTACAATGTAGTATCCTTATTCAAAAAGATTACACTTTCAGTATCCTTACCTGCAATGGGCATAAACTTTGATAAAGAGACCGATCGAGGTGGCGCAGTGGTAACACACTGGAATCGCATTCGGGACAATGGTGTTTCAAATTCAAATCAAATGTTCAAATGTTTGTTAAGCTTATGGGACTTAACTACGGGGTCATCAGTCCCTAAACTTACAAACTACTTATGAACTAGCTACAACTACGGACGGCACAAATATCCATGTCCGAGGGGGGAGTCGAACCCCCGACCGTAGTGACCGTGCAGACCGTGACTGGAGCGCCTCAGCCTCCTCGGCCACCGCGGCCGGCTGTTTCAAATTCACCTCTGCTCATACAGACTTAGGTGTTGTGTGATTTACCTAAATCACTCCAGGAATATGGTTCGTTTCGAAGGATACGGCTGATTTTATTCCCCATGTTTTTCCAAAAATCCGAGCTCGAGCTCTGTTTCTGATGACCACGCTGTCGTCAGGATACTGAACGTTAAGCTTCTTTCCTTCCTTTTTTAATTTTTTTAATAAAGAGATTTCAGCCTTTTTCAAACATGTTATGACCTCGAAATACGTTATATTTATAAAATACGTTATATTTATAAAAAAGAAATCTAAACAGACTTATGGTGTCGCGCGTGGTGCCCAATAAATGTATGGAGGGCTTCGAGAAAAACGCGCTGGAATCAGCTAGCTTGAAGCCTGCAGTATTTTGGATATACGATGTGTCTCCATAGTGAAGATAAATTTCAAGAATTTTTATGCCATCTGAAATCCATTCTAGAGAAATCCAGAAACTGAGGCATATGCATTTATAATTACGTGCAACTAGTTGCCACCATCCTTCCTTCCCAGACGATGAGTGCTCTTAGAACTCTGGCTCACAAAGCATAATTAATTGCTACACTTGAAGAGATTTTTTTAAGCCGACGGGTATCCTCCTCACCAGATGCATAAGCCAGAGCGAATGAAACCAACGGCGGGCATAAGTAATACGAAAGAAGGCACGGAATAGATTTAAATCCATGGCTTTCCTGCTGTAAGTGGGAAGCATGTCATCAAAACTAGAAAGGCTGCTCAACAAGCAGACTATAAAGGTGATTTTACGCTCCCCACCAAATAGAGTACCACTCTTGGCTTCAATTATAAATGACTTAGTGTTTAACATGGCTGAGGTTTACAATATCATTTGTGAATGTAGACTTCCACACATAGAACAGAAGACACATATATAGCCCAGGAAAGAAGCATAAGTAGTACCCAATAAATCGCCTGCGGCAGAGCTCTGTATTGATTCTCGGCACTGTATGATGTACGAAAATTTTAGACACGAATTCCTCTTTATAAGCCTTGGTTGTGAAAGAAGCGACTGAAATTTGATTGGAGAGGAATTTAATTAATGGAGACAGCGGTTTCAACTTGGTTAGGTCATGGGATCCGTCACTTTCTTCCTTACGAAGACTTCGCCAAAGTACACTTGACGCTGATACATCGATAGCCCAGTGTGGATCAACCTCGTAGCCACAGATGTAATTCGTGCATATATGTTCTTCTTTGCCGCCGATTAAAACCTCTGGCATCTGTGTACCTGTGGTCGAATGCGAAGAGGCGCGGTACACAGGTTTAAAAGGAGTGACTGAGGGCTGGAGCTTCAGTCTTTGGACTCATTCTGAAGATGGCTGGGCGCTACATAGTAGAAATATCACAAATGGAATTTACGTGGTCGCACGCCCAAACTTTAATGGAACAGTCACTGCTCCGTGAAAACGTGGAGATGCAGAGTTGTGAATATTGCTTTGAGTTGACACGAAGGAGTTTGTGGATACTTTAGACTGTTCCAGATTATGGTCATACACATTTTTTTGCCAATGAATATATTCCCTTGGTAAAAATAATAGCAAAAAGATGAAAGGGAAGTAGAAACATACACCCTCTTGTCTGGCATTGAATATTATATTCTCATATGAATACAAATAATTTCAAAAGTGACATTTATAATTTTCTAAAACTACTGATACAGAAAAGTCTGACTGGTGCCATTACAACCTATGTTTTAAAGTTTCATAAAATATAGATGACACATTACTGAATAATATAAGTGAAACAAGGATGTACTTTAGAACACATTGCCGCTACAGTCACAGAAGCAAAGAAAATGGTCATTGTGTTTAAAATTGTGGTCTCTCTTACAAGCATTAATTTTCGAAAAGTCAATCGGATGTGCATTTTAACCGTCAGTAGCAATCAAGCAAAAGTAGTTTGTGCTTTAATCTTCTTAATGTTACAGATAACATTAAAAAAATCAATGTACGCAGTCTTCAAAAATATTGAATAAAGAATTTTAAACAATATGGCGATTATTTACATAGTATAGGAACCACTTATAAAATGTCAAGAAATTATGATTAGTAATAAAGTAAGAGTAATGTTCAATGCTTTTAGCACACGTATTGTGCAACAAAAATAACTCTACTTAATTGCAATTACTGTGATAAATCTGGAAAAGACATAGGCTGTAACTTGATGTTTTTATACATATTAAGACTGAGAAATAACTTAATGAATACTGTTTCAGAGAACTGAGAAGAATACCAGTAGATTATATACAGGTATATGTGACTTTCGATAAGGGAGGTAGATCTGTGCTGTGGATCGTGAAAATATAATTTTCAAAAATCAGTTTCGTTTAGTGTACAGTGATCCTAGTTTCATTGGAATATTGTGTAAGTGATGACACAGAGACCAGTTACAATACAATACAATACACAGGGTATCAAGACACGTCAATTCAAATTGACAGCTCCTCTCTACTAATACCAACAAATGTCTCACACCTCTGGCAATCACGTATAGCACAAACGTACCTGTTGTCCACGTTGAGTGTGCAGCACTTGTTCATTCATGTGAATTCCAGAGCACTTGACCCACTTCAGACTTGTCGCCGATCTACACGTGTAAGACTCGAGACCCTATCCTACTGTGAGAATTTCTCTCTCATTAACGACCGGTCAGACTTTACAACGATAACCGTAGAATTCACTAATGACAAAAATAAATAAATAGATAAAAATATATAAAGTAATACGATTAGTGAAATAAAATCTGAATGATTGCAGTCACAGGGAAATTCCGTCATGTTTAAATTGCTTGAATGGTGGTCCTTGAATGGTTGGAAATCTTGGTGCGACGTGAACTTCAGGATCAGAAGAAATTTACAGGAAAACAAAATGGAAGGGAAACTTGGAAAGGTGCCGTGTGGCCGGCCGCGGTGGCCGAGGGGACTGAGGCGCTCCAGTCACGGTCTGCACGGTCACTACGGTCGGGGGTTCGAATCCCCCCTCGGGCATGGATATTTGTGCCGTCCTTAGTATTAGCTAGTTTGTAAGTAGTTTGTAAGGTTAGGGACTGATGACCCCGTAGTTAAGTCCCATAAGCTATACAAACATTTGAACATTTTTGAATGTGTCGTGTGTCATTACACAGTACATACATTTATTTGATCAAATACATAATCATGGAAATAGACACATGGGTCAGCAGAACCTTTAGTTAATTAGCCTAATAATTACCACAATAAACATAATAAGACGAATCCAGTAAAAAACAATGGCTAAGTAAATCTCAGAAAAGATGCATAAGAGGAAAAAATCAAAGAAAATAAATAATGAATGAGAATCAATTAATAAAATTACACCCACGACAGACGAATGGAAAAACTTGTGGAATCCGACCTCGGGGAAGATCAGTTTGGATTCAGGAGAAATGTAGGAACACGGGAGGCAATACTCACATTACGTCTTATGTTAGAAGATAGGCTAAGGAAAGAGAAACCTACGTTTTTAGCGTTTGTCGATTTTTGAGAAAGCTTTTGACAATGTCGACTGGAATACACTCTTCCAAATTCTGAAGGTAGGAGGGGTAAAATATAGGGAAATAAGAGTTATATTCAACCTATACAAAAACCAGACAGCGGTTCTTAGAGTTGAAGGGCAAGAAAGGGACCCAGAGGTTGGGAAGGGAGTAAGACAGTGTTGTTCAATCTGTACATTGAGCAGGCAGTGAAGGAATGAAAGGGGAAATTTTTTTACTTCCGCGTAGCGGCGTGCCTTAGAGTCCGCAGTCAACGACCGAAATGGCGTTTTCATACCGCCAATCTACGATCAAATTAACGTTCCCTACTGATCATGTACGACCAAGAGCGCATGAAGTCGAACATTTTATACGTGAAGAAATGCGTCTCCCACCACAAGACGTTATATGAATTCATTTTTCGATCCTTAGTACCACAGTGTACATCAAGTTAGTGAACGAAGAGATGTGCGCCGACGTAGTACGGCGCCATGCTAATGACCTCAAGTTCCGATACTCTGACGGCCATATTGGGTCCGTCGATATTGATCATGCAGGTTTTGGCCTGAGAACGTTGCGAGTTTTCGAACTTCCGTTTGAGGTGCCGTCGGACGAGGTGGTGGCCGCCTTTCAACCCTACGGCAACGTACCTAGTCACGTTGCAGAAACATGGAAGACCTTTGAAACGTACCGTGTCCTCAACGGCGTCCGACAGATAAAAATTGAACTTAGAAAACATGTGCCTTCGTACCTCGGCATAGCCGGCTGTAGGGCTGTCGTAATGTACGATGGCCAACCTCGCACTTGCTCCGGTTGTGGACAAGAAGGCCACGTCCGTTCACAATGCCTCCGACGCAGACTGACGCAGACGCCGATCGGAGACGACGCTCGCCCAGCGGCGCCCACTGCGCTACCTCTGACGTACGCGCACGCGGCTAGGCGGCCTGTTGCGCCCACGCTAATCCAGTCCGCACCAGCGTCGACCCAACCCGAGGATGAGATTGGAAGTTGCATCTGTCTCCCACACACCAGCAATGGACACAGTACTAACAGGTGATGCCCAAGCAGCAACACAAGACGTTTGTTCCGACTCCATGGAAGTTGAAACTGGGACTGTACCGCCATCTAATGTTATGGAATCCAGCCAGATGTCAGACGACAGTCGTACAACATCCGACACCGAGCAGCATGTACGGAAGCAACGTTCACCAAAGAAACGGAAGAGACAGCGCCGTACTTCATCAGACGACAGCCTTAAACAGTTGAATGTTCAAGATGGCGAATCTACTCCCGATAATGCGCAATCCACCAATGCCATGGCACCTGACGAAGAGCCACCCATATCTTTCAACAGTCAACAGCCAACTAAAGATTTTACATCGATACTGTCTGACAGAGTTTCATCCCTTCCAGGGTCTGATGATACTTCCGTGCCCACCAATGAACCTATTCTACTGACCAATCATGGAGAGGCACCCATCAACTGGGGAGACACTGTTCCTGAAGAAGATGGATGTTCTGGTGGTATAGAGGGAGGAGGAATACATTAAACAACGTCGGCCCCATCCCAGTTGGAGTGATGTACTTCCCCATAGTGCATCACACATTCTTCTGACGATGGCAGCGTTTCAAACTTCTCGCATAGCTATGATCAATATCAATACCCTTCGTGCGTGCCATAAACTGACATTACTTCACGACATGATATACGCTGCGGATGTTGACATTGTCCTACTTCAGGAGGTATTTGTTGCCGCCTTCTACGCTCCCCGTGAATTTACAGCACACGTCTCCCACGCCTCCCATACAGGTAGTGGGGTGGCGATCCTCTTACGTGACGGCATTGACGCAAATGAAATTATATACCTCCCGGATGCCAGAGGTATGGCTCTCACGTATGGTGGCGTAAAAATCATCAACGTCTATGCACCATCTGGTTCAGGTCGGCGCCGTGAACGTTCTACTTTCTTCTCTGAGGGAGTAACGCCTCTCTTCGTGGGTCGGCAAGATTCCTTGATCATAGGAGGCGACTTCAACTCCACCCAGGCGCCCAAAGACCAACTTCCACGCCACTCTCCGTGCGCGGCACTAGCAACAATTATTCAGAACCTCAATCTAGTGGACTCGTGGGAGCATGTTCATGGCAATCATCCGGGATTTACACATTTCACCAGCCATTCATCCAGTCGCCTTGATCGGGTCTACATCTCCCGAGACATTGTCGGTGGCACTCAGGCTGCTGAAATCTGGCCAACTGCATTCTCCAACCATGAAGGATATATTTGTACCGTCAACATCTGCCAACAAAAGGTGTGGCGCAGCAAGAGACTATGGAAACTGAACATAAAACATCTTACTTCACTGAACTGTCGGCAACAGATTGAGACATCATGGACGGCTTGTCTTCAACGCCGCAACAGATATCAGTCTGCCATATCATGGTGGGTCCTTTGTGCAAAGCCTTCACTACGCAAGGCCTTGATTAAATACGGAAGGGAGATCGCGGAATGGCGACGAAACACTCAGGAGTTCTACTTCACCATCCTCCGAGAACGTACGACAATGCCTTATTCAACAGAACGTCAGGTGATAGTGAATCGAGCAAAGGCACAGCTCACTGCCCTCTCTCTCCAACATCTTGAAGGAACTATGGTCAGGGCGCGCACACAAGAAGATTTAACGCAGGAACGTCCAAGTATGTATCATGTGATAGCTGAAAGGCGCCACCGACGGAGAAATTTGATTACTGTTCTGACAACTGAGGATGGAAGACGCGTCGATAACCAAGCTGAAATAGGGTATGCCCTTCACAAGCATTACACTACGCTGTACTCTGCACACCGTCGTCACCCTGATAACATTGCGGAGGTATCCCGACTCACATTTGGCTCGGTTCCTGAGAATGCAAAACTGGATATGCTTGTGTACGTCACAGAGGAAGAAGTCAATGATGCTATCAAAGCAGGATCTACCAACAAGTCACCTGGCCCTGACGGCATCCCACCTGAGTTTTATCGAACATTTCGTCACCTGCTAGCACCGATGTGGACAGAAATTTGTCGGGACCTTATGTCACCCCAGGTGCAGATCCCTGAAGGTTTCCTCGACGGTATCGTCATTCCCATACATAAACCTCATGGTACATCGAGGATAAGCGATTATGGTCCATTGACGTTGCTCAATAGCGATACAAAGATCTTTACTCGACTTCTGGCTGCACGGCTCAAACACACGGCAAGATATGTGGTTTCTCCTGATCAAACTTCCTTGGGTGGTGTTAACAACATCCGCACCGCCCTTGCTCGCTATAGAGACATAATCGCTCTAGCACATGCTCAACGTATGCCTGGGTTTTTGGCCAGTCTTGACTTCAGCCAAGCTTTCGATAGAGTTGATTACGAGTACTTGGAAGCGGTACTCCGTAATATGAAATACCATGATACTACCGTCAACGTCATAATGCGCCTTTTTCGAGGAGCGACGTCCCGTTTACTATACAATGGTCGCCTTACTCAACCAATATCGATACAGCGTTCGGTGCGTCAAGGCTGTCCGCTCTCTGCATTGTTGTATGCTTATGCAATGGAACCGTTGCTTTGCGGACTCCGTCAGCGGCTGTCAGGGATCTCACTCGGTGGCCATCTATTTTGCTGCACTGCTTATGCTGACGATCTCGTCCTTGTTCTACGCAGCGATGCAGAGGTAAGAGAATCACTGGCGTGGGTGAGCACATATGGTGAAGCATCTGGCAGCTGTCTTAATGTCCGAAAATCATGTGCCATGCCTATAGTTGTGGGGCTTCCTGCAGACAGCGCTGCTCCTTTGCGAGTAACTACTGCTATCCGATGCTTAGGACTCGACTTCACAGGGGACATGCGGCGTACGATCGCCCTCAACTGCCGGCGCCTACTAAACCAGTTACGCGCTGGTCTTCTCGATCATCGTCTCAGGTCTCTCGACCTTCTACAGCGGACACAGTATGTTAATATATATTTGGCGTCACGTATCCCTCATGTTGCAAAAACCCTACCCATTCCGCCATCCATGGCATTACGCATGTTAGCTGCAGTAGGTTCATATGTTTGCCATGGCTTGCTGTTCAAGATAAAATACGAGACACTCACTCTCCCGAGAAACAGAGGCGGACTAGGCCTGTACCATGTGCCTGACAGAGCGACAGCCCTCTTCCTCAGCTCTCACATGTCTTACCAGCCTGTTGCTGGAGGCCTTTGCACCGCGTTCTCTCTCGGCTCCTATCATGCTTTCAGATGTTCCGGCGCCTTTCTTTTACTTCCGCCGCTTTTTCCTCGAATTGAGCTATATCCACACTGCAATACTGCCGACACGCTTGATGTCTACGAAGGCGATCTACGGCTTTCTTCAGAAGAACCGATCACCAAATGTGATTGAAGGGAAGCATCCCAGCGTCAACTGGAGTGTCGTTTGGCGCTCGGTGAGTGCACCTTACCTTGGCACAGACGTCCAGTCGACATGGTACCTGACAGTCAACGGGAAACAAGTATGCCAGTCACGACTTCACAGAATTCACCTCGCAGACACACCACTGTGCGTCGCCTGTGATGTAATGGACAAGGCCGAGCATCGACTCGTATGCAGATCAGCGGAAGGCGTCTGGATGTTGGTGCGACAGATGCTGGCTTTGATTACCCGTACGACACCTCATCACATACTTTCCCATTTGCTCCTCTTTTGCCGGCCGCGGTGGCCGAGGTGACTAAGGCGCTCCAGTCACGGTCAGCACGGCCACTACGGTCGGGGGTTCGAATCCCCCCTCGGGCATGGATATTTGTGCCGTCCTAGTTCGTAAGTAGTTCATAAGTAGTTTGTAAGTTTAGGGACTGATAACTCTGTAGTTAAGTCCCATAAGCTTAACAAACATTTGATTTGAATTTGCTCCTCTTTCAAGACTCGGGACATTACCCACAAACGAAGACAAACGCTGTGAAATGGGTATGTGGACATGCGGTTCACTACTTGTTTGTACATGGAGAGAAAAACGAACTTGATTTTTGGAACTTTCTGAACGAACGACATTGCACAGTTGTCCGCACTCCAAAATACGGGCAATATTTCTCAAATTTTCTTTATAGTGTTTTTCGTAATCCACCCACAAGTTGGGGTGTTCCTGCCATGAAGTAGTAGATCCTTAAATTTTCTTTTACGGGGAAAAAAAAGAAAAAAAACTAAGTAAATTGAATAAAATGAAATTCAAATGAATTAATGCACTTCATTTTTGTAGCTACACTGAATGTCCTTTTATTTTTTCACCCTTTTTTATTGTTTCCCCTATTAGAAATAGGTTAGTTGCACTGGGCCTAGGATAAGATAGGGCCAACGCCTGAAGTGGTGTAGTTTGTCATTTATTTTATTTTATTTTCTAGGGTAAAAGTGGCGGTGGCAAGTAATTCTTTTTTTAACTTCCTACCAAAAAAAGGGGGGACGACGGAAAAAACAAAAACACAAAAACAAAAAACAAAAAAAAAAAAAACAACAAAAAAAACAATAAACATAGAAAAAAGAAAAAAAATACAAAAAAATCCTGCTTGGAACCAATGTTTTTTCACTTGTCCGACGATTGATTGCTCATAATTATATGCTTTAATAGACACTTTTTATGTTAATGCTTGAGTAATTGGTCGTGATAATAGCTTATGTTAATTGCTCAGTAAGTTATGTATTGCGCACGATTATTTTATTTTATTCGTTATTTCGAAGCATAGTTTTACGGCGACTGAAAGATCAGTAAACGCAGCTAACAAATGCTACACAAATGTTACAGCTGATAACTATTATCAGCTGTAACATTTGTGTAGCATTTGTTAGCTGCGTTTACAGTCCGCGGCCCCACTGTTGTTACAACGTCGAATGCAGTGTGCGCCCATTTGACGCGTTCCAGCGGATTATTATGCTGCGGCCAGGTGGAAAAAAAAATAAAAAAAGGGACTGAGGCGCTCCAGTCACGGTCTGCACGGTCACTACGGTCGGGGGTTCGAATGACTCTACAAACATTTGAACATTTGAACATTTGAAGATCAGTTTGGATTCAGGAGAAATGTAGGAACACGGAGGCAATACTCACATTACGTCTTATGTTAGAAGATAAGCTAAGGAAAGAGAAACCTACGTTTTTAGCGTTTGTCGATTTTTGAGAAAGCTTTTGACAATGTCGACTGGAATACACTCTTCCAAATTCTGAAGGTAGGAGGGGTAAAATATAGGGAAATAAGAGTTATATTCAACCTATACAAAAACCAGACAGCGGTTATTAGAGTTGAAGGGCAAGAAAGGGACCCAGAGGTTGGGAAGGGAGTAAGACAGTGTTGTTCAATCTGTACATTGAGCAGGCAGTGAAGGAATGAAAGGGGAAATTTGGAGAGGGCATTAAAGAGCAGGGAGAAGAAATAAAAACATTGCGATTTGCTGACGACATAGTAATTCTGTCAGAGACTGCAAAAGATCTGAAAGAGCAATTGAATGAAATGGACAGTGTCTTGAAAGGAAGATATAAGATGAACATTAACAAGAGTAAAATGAACGTAATGGAATGCAGTATCAGAAAATCAGGCGCTGCTGAAGGAATTCGATTAGGTAGTGAAACAATAAAAGTAGTAGATGAATTTTGTTATTTGGGTAGCAAGATAACTTCTGATGGCCGAAGTAAAGAAGACATAAAATGCAGAATGGCTATGGGAAGAAAAGAATTTCTAAAGAAGCGAAGTTTTTCTAACATCCAATATTAATTTAAATGTTAGGAAGTCGTTTCTGAAAGCATTTGTCTGGAGTGTAGCATTGTATTGGAGTGAAACGTGGACGATAAGGAGTTCAGATAAAAAGATGATAGAATCTTTTGAAATGTGGTGCTACAGACGAATGATGAAAATTAGATGGGTAGATCACGTAACTAATGAGGAGGTGCTTAATCGAATTGGGGAGAAAAAGAGTTTCGGGCATATACTGACTAAGAGAAGGGATAGATTGGTCGGACATATTCTGAGACATGAAGGAATTGTCAACTTAGCATTAGAAGGAAGGGTGTGAGGTAAAATTCGTATAGGGAGACCGAGGGACGAATATAGTAAACAGATTCAAAAGGATGTAGGTTGCCGAACGTATTCTCAGATGAAGAGACTTGCACAGGACAGGGTAGCATGGAGAGCTGCATCAAACCAGTCTGCGGACTGAAGAGCACAACAACAACACCCACAACTCCTGCAACAGGTAATGTAAGTTCCTACGCACGTCTTAACAATGAGTAATTTAAGCTAGGCCCATATGAGGGCAGTTCAATCAAATACACAGACCAGGGTATGGTGCACAAGTCACAGCGACTGTATGTACAACTCAGTATACAGAAATGTGCTCCAAAATTTAGTGGGCGTTATAAGTACAGTAGGAAATGTTCGAATGTTTGTAAACCTATTAGACTAAACTGCCATGGTCATCAATCTCTTGACTTACAAACTACTTACACCAAATTACACTAAGAAGAACAGACTCATACACATGCCGCAGGGTGGACTCGAAACTCCGGCGGGAACGACCGCCCAGTCCGTAGCATACGCCTTAGACCACGCTACTATTCCGTGCGAAAACTACAATTCAAAGCGTAAACTTGACACAATAATATGCCACTACCAATGAGTGAGTGCCAGCAATCAATGTAAAGCAGGCGTGCTCAGGCGGCGGCTAGACGAGCACGAGCGCTCGCGGTTGACTGGGCCACTCAGGCGTCGCTACATACTTCCGCGGCGCGCAGGGGAGATGAACACAAGCGCTGTCTTCACACAACTATGCACAACGTCGTTCCGGATTAGCTTTAGATGCGAGCACATATGTTCAAAATGTTTGTAAAGCTTAAGGGACTCAACTGCCGGGTCACCAGTCCCTAAACGTACAAAGTACTTATGGACTACCTTATACTAAAGACGACACAAACATCCATGCCCGACGGGGGGTTCGAACCTCCGACGGCGGACGGCCGCGCACACCGCAACACAGTATACGCGAATGCTTACCACGCAGTACATAACGTACAACAGTGTTGCCGTTGGGAGGGTAATTACCCGATTTTCGGGTAAAATCTTGGTTGGTGGATATTTTGGAGGGTAACTTGAAACGGCGGGTATTTCCCGGGTAATTTGATAATTTCGACACCAAACATTTCGTTTATATTCGAATCGTTCTTTAGCTTTTTTCAATGTAGTTAAAGTTGCGGTATGAGAATGTCAGAACTGTGACGTGTACTTTATTGTACAAAGAGTCAGGGAATTCCCAAGTTTCTCTGCTCTTGCTTCTGCAGTTTGTTGGAACTACTGTGTGCCGCAACCCGTGAAGTTGTAAGCCTACTAGTCAGCTTGTTCATCTTGTGACAGCAGTCTTTCACAGTTTTGCCATGTTTTGTGTCTCGTTTCCGCCGGTTGTCCTGGGTGTCGGTGGCCGAGTAGAGAGAGACCTACACAGGAAAGTAGGATGCACGCGTGTGCGGGTACGAAGGTGACCAGCCAGTGGGACAGCAGAAACTAGAAACACTAAGCTAGATGAGAACAAGTCGTATATTTCGTAGAAATATGATACTTAACTTTTACAAAGTTCATGACTGCAGAATGCTGATACATAGTTGATGGCCTGCCTACTGATGAGAGACTTTCCTAGTGCCTGACTGATTCCCAAGTGACCGATGCAGTTCAGTGGTGGCCACGAGCGGAGTTGCAGCAGAGGGCGCTCGTGGCTGACGACGTAAGAACGCCGCGCCGTGCGTGCATGGCGGCGCGCGGCGCAAGTACGTGGCGCGCACTTAATACTTGTGCGACACCACACCCCTCCCCCCCCCCCCCCCAAACCGCCGCGCCGTCGTGGCGTAGGGCTGAGGGCCACGGCGACGGCACTGGGAGGAGGGCCTGGGCGGGGGCGTTACTGGTGGCAAGGTACAACACGTCAAAGCAGGAAGCGTAAATGTTTCTTATGTGCGATTGTCAGAAAGTGCTTAGCATGCTTCAGCATTCTTAACACTAAAATTGTGCCACTGTACGAAATAAAAGCTTCATTCTGGTAGGAGGTACCCAGATAAGAGTTACTGTTATAAAAAAGCTTAATTTTAGCAGTTAAATTAGCAAAGGTCCGTGTGAACTACCGGCTACTCCCTGCTGCAAAAACCTTTTTCCCTGGCCCAAATTGAGAACTGACTTGGTTCAAATTACTCTAATAACAGGTATTGAACGATACAGTGGCCAATATTCGTAGCAGCTCACACGATATTGCACACAGGCATTAATAAACAAGCCACCACAATTAAAGTTATTTCATAAAGGTGGCTAAAGAAAAACATTTATTGGCGCAGTGGAACTTAAACATAAAAAAATTGCATTTGAGCTTGTTCTCAGCACTGGTGAAAAACAATATTAAATAAATGGGGGGAGGCGCTCGAAAACTACAATTTATAGGCAAGTCAAAATTATACTGAACTTGTTTATTCAGGTCGAACGCAAGCAAAATGGGGAACCAATTTTGTTAATACAATAAAAATGTATCCCATTTACATATCTAATACTGACGGTGCCCAGAATTGACTTTAACATAAATTACACAGAACTTAACGCTACCTGGGAAAGGATTTACAAACAACACTCACTCTCTCACACACACTCAATGCAACAGCTAATCGCCATAATCAGCGTGCTGAAACGAGGCAGAAGCAGGCGCCGCTATCGTAGGCGAAATTCAGCAAATCCGGAGGTACCAAACAACATAATATACAATAAAACTGCGAAGATGGCTCTGGTCTGTCGTGCCTGATTTGAGATGGTGCGTGTCCGCCTCCGTAGCTCAGCGGTTGCGTCGCTGACTACCACGCAGGAGGCCCGGGTTTGATTTCCGCAGGGGACTGGGTGTTGTGTGTTGTCCTAATCATCATCATCTCATCATCATTGGCACGTAAGTCGCCCACGCGGCGTCAAATAAAAAGGCTTACACTAAGGCGGCCGAACAATACCGCAAGGGATCTCCCGATCAAGAAAGCCATACGCTCATTTCCATTTGAGATGGTGCGTGAGTAAAGCAAAGTTAATTTGCATTTAGATTAGACCGCGAGCAAACACGCTAACGGCGACACACGGCTACGTTCCATGAACGCACTCCACTGGAGGTGAAGTGGTTAAAAATCGGATTCATTACACAAATTCACGGCGGACCCTTAAGTTGCAATCTGAGAGTAAACTATCTAGGCACTGGTTTTATGAGAAGTGGCGTGAATTCAGGTGACTAGCTGCAAACCCCTGAAGTCGGAGTTCCAAAAACCGATAAAATTGTATAAATTCAATTTCCGAAAGATAAAGAAAATTAACTATGGCATCCTCTCCCATGAACCACAGACATTGCCGAGGTGGGGTGGCTTGTGTGCCTCAACGATAATATAGCCGTACCGTAGGTACAACCACAGCGGAGGGGTATCTGTGGAGAGGCCAGACAAACGTGTGGTTCCTGAAGAGGGGCAGCAGCCTTCTCAGTAGTTACAGGGGCAACAGTCTGGATGATTGACTGAGCTGGCCTTGTAACATCAGCTAATGTGGCTTTGCCACACAGTTACTGCGAACGGCTGAAAGCAAGGGGAAACTACAGCCGTTATTTTTCTCGAGGACATGCACCTATATTGTATGAACATAAGATGATGGCATCCTCTCGGGTAAAATATTCCGGAGGTAAAATAGTCCCCCATTCGGATCTCCGGGCGGGGACTACTCAGGAGGATGTGATCATCAGGAAAGACAATACTGGCATTCCACGGGTCGGAGCGTGGAATGTTAGATCCCTTAATCGGGTAGGAAAATTAGAAAATTTAAAAAGGGAAATGGATAGGTTGAAGTTAGATATAGTGGGGATTAGTGAAGTTCGGTGGCAAGATGAACAGGATTTCTGGTCAGGTGAGTACAGGATTATAAATACAAAATCAATTGGGGGTATCACAGGAGTAGGATTGATAATGAATAAGAAAATAGGAATGCGGGTAAACTACCATGACCAGCACAGTGATCGCATTATCATTGTCAAGATAGATACGAAGCCAACACCGACAACAGTAGTACAGGTTTATATGCCAACTAGCTCTGCCGATGATGAGGAAATCGAAGAAATATATGAGGAGCTAAAGGAAATTATTCAGACAATTAAGGGAGAGGAAAACTTAATTGTTATGGGAGACTGGAATTCGGTAGTAGGACAAGGAAGGGAAGGGAGGACAGCAGGTGAATATGGTTTGGGCAAAAGGAATGAAAGAGGGAGCCGCCTGGTAGAATTTTGCACAGAACATAATTTAGTTATAACAAACACGTGGTTTAAGAATCACAAAAGAAGTTTGTATACGTGGAAGAGACCAGGAGACACCGGAAGATACCAGATAGATTTTATAATGGTAAGACATAGATTTCGGAACCAGGTTTTAAAGTGTAAGACATACCCAGGGGCAGATATAGACTCTGACCATAACTTGTTGGTTATGAACGGTAGGCTGAAACTGAAGAAACTACAAAATGGTAGGAAAATAAGGAGATGGGACCTGGATAAATTGAAGAAATCTGAGGTTCTTAAGAATTTCAGAGGGAGCTTTAGGCAACAATTGACAGAAACAGGGGAAAATAAAACAGTAGAGGAGGAATGGGTAAAATTGAGAGATGAAATAGTGAAGGTAGCAGAGGACAAAATAGGTAGGAAGACAAGACCTACAAAAAATCCTTGGATATCACAGGAGATACTAAATTTAATCGATGAAAGGAGAAAATATAAAAATGCAGTAAATGAAACAGGCAAAATGGAGTACAAACGACTAAGAAATGAGATTAACAGGAAGTGCAAAATGGCTAAGCAGGAGTGGCTAGAAGGCAAATGCAAGGTTGTAGAAGAATGTATAAATAGGGGAAAATAGATACAGCCTACAGGAAAATAAAAGAAACCTTTGGAGATAACAAAAACAGCTCTATGAACATCAAGGACACTGATGGAAAACCAGTTCTCAGCAAAGAAGGGAAAGCTGAAAGGTGGAAAGAGTATATAGAGGGGCTCCACAAAGGAAATGAACTTCGAGGCAATATTGTAGGAAGGGAAGAGGATGTAGATGAAGATGAAATAGGAGGTACTGTACTGAGAGAAGAATTTGACAGAGCCCTGAAAGACCTAAGTCGAAACAAGACCCCAGGAGTAGATGATATTCCCTCAGAGCTACTGAAGTCTCTGGGAGAACCAGCCATGACAAACCTGTTTCACCAGGTGTGTAAGATGAATGAGACAGCCGAAGTACCTCAGACTTTAAGAAAAATGTTATAATCCCCATCCCAAAGAAAGCAGGTGCAGACAGGTGTGAAAACTACAGAACCATCAGTTTAATAAGTCATGGTTGCAAAATATTAACACGAATTATATACAGGAGGATGGAAAAGCTGGTAGAAGCCGACCTCGGGGAAGATCAGATATAAGATGAACATTAACAAGAGCAAAACTAGGGTAATGGAGTGCAGTGTAAGAAAATCAGGTGATTCTGAAGGAATTATACTGGGAAATGAAGCAATAAAGAAGGTAGATGAGTTTTGTTACTTGGGCAGTAAAATTACAAATGATGGTCGCAGTACAGAGGATATAAAATGCAGAATGGCAATGGGTAGAAAAGCGTTCTTGAAAAAGAGAAATTTCTTAACATCGAATATTGATTTAAATCTAAGGAAGTCCTTTCTGAGGGCATTTGTATGGAGTGTTGCCTGGTATGGGAGTGAGACATGGACGATAAACAGTGTGGACAGGAAGAGGATTGAGGCTTTTGAAATATGGTGCTACAGAAGAATGCTGAAGATTAGGTGGGTGGATCGCGTAACTAATGAGGTGGTACTGAACAGAATTGGGGAGAAAAGAAATTTCTGGCATACCTTGACTAAAAGAAGGGATAGATTGGTAGGACACATTCTTAGACATCAAGTAATTGTGAATTTAGCGTTCGAGGGAAGTGTGTGGGGTAAAAACCGCAGAGGGAGACCAAGAGATGGACACAGTAAGCAGATTCAGACAGATGTAGGTTGCCGTTCTAATGTGGAGATGAAGAGGCTTGCTCAGGATAGGGTATTGTGGAGAGCTGCATCAAACCAGTCTCCGGACTGAAGACCACATCATCATCATCAACTATGACATGCAACCCCTAGAATTGTGTAGAATTTCATAAGGAAGCTACTGAAATGCAGCAACATGAGACTGGGAGCGTTCACAGAGACGGAAGTAGTCAGGTTCAAAACCCGGAAAAGTGAAATAATTACAAAGTCGGAAAAATAAAAATAAAAACTACGGCATGCAGCCCATAGAAATATTTAGAATTACAAAAGGAAGCGAATGAAATGCAGCTACACGCGATAGGGAGCGATTACAGAGACGGATGAAGTCCAGTCTCAAAAAACCAGAAAAGTGAAATAATTACAAAGACGGAAAAGTGAGAATAAAAACTACGGGATGCAACCATTAGAAATACATAGAATTTCATAAGCAAGCCATTGATGGAGGTTGTACAAGGCTAGGAGAGAATTACTGACAAAGAATGAGTGCATACTACAAGTTCGGAGAAGAAACAGCAAAATTAAAATAGGCTTGTGCTTGTCTGAAATGTCGGCGTTGATTGAAAATCCCGACGCCTGTGAGATCAGGTCGGTGATTCGGTTTCTGAATGCGAGGAAAGTGAAACCAAGAGAAATTTATCGGATAATTTGCGATGTTTACGGAGCAAATGCGATGAGTGATTCGATGGTGAGAAGATGGGTCCGACAGTTCAATGGCGGGCGTAGTGATGTGCACGATGAAGAACGAAGTGGGCGTCCACCTTTGGTGACAGAAGAACTGGTTCACGCGATTGATGAGAAGATCCAGGGTTTACAATTAGTGCTCTCACTATGGACTTCCCCCAAATTTCACTGTTTCCAACTGATTGAAGACACAGGCGGCAGATTTCTATGAAGAGACGCTTTAGACCGCTCGGCTACTCCACCGCGGCGACTAAACTGCCATGGTCATCAGTCTCTATACTTACAAACTACTTACACCAAATTACACTAAGGAGAACAGACACATAAACATGCCGCAGGGTGGACTCGAAGCTCCGGCGGGAACGACCGCCCAGTCCGTAGCATACGCCTTAGACCACACGACTATTCCGTGCGGTAACTACAATTCAAAACGTAAACTTGATACAATAATATGCCATACCAACGAGTGAGTGCGAGCAAACAATTTCAAGCAGGCGTGCTCAGCAGGCGGCTAGACGAGCACGAGCGCTCGCGGCTGAATGATCCGCTCAGGCGTCGCTACTTACTGCCGCGCCGCGCAGGGGAGATGTACACAAGCACCGTCTTCACACAACTATGCACAACGTCGTTCCGGCTTAGCTTTAGATGCGAGCGCGTATGTTAAAAATGTTTGTAAAGCTTAAGGGACTTAACTGCGGGGTCATCAGTCCCTAAACTTACAAAGTACTTATGGACTACCTTATACTAAAGACGACACAAACATCCATGCCCGACGGGGGGTTCGAACCTCCGACGGCGGACGGCCGCGCACACCGCAACACAGCGCTCCAGTACGCGCGGCTTATCTCTTTGGCGAGCGCGTATGATTACCACGCAGTACATAACGTACAACAGTGTTGCCGTTTGGAGGGTAATTACCCGATTTTCGGGTAAAATCTTGGTTGGTGGGTATTTTGGAGGGTAATTTGAAACGGCGAGTATTTTCCGGGTAATTTGATAATTTTGACACCAAACATTTCGTTTATATTCGAATCGTTCTTTAGCTTTTTTAAATATAGTTAAAGTTGCAGTATGAGAATATCAGAATTGTGTCGTGCACTTTATTGTGCAAGGAGAGAAGATCGCAAAACGTTAGTGGAAATCAGAAGGATACATGCATAGCTACTTGCCTGATGGGCATGGAACAAACAATAGTGGAAGCCGAAGGCTTTGTTCTAAGAACGAACCACATGGAACACATATCACTCACGGAAGGAGTGAAGAAGAAAGCTTTTACATGCACTGTACAAAAATGAACATATCGTCTGTTAGAAATCAGGCCCCACAAAGCTAGAAAGTATTTACACAGAGTTCGTACACAGCCACATAATCACAATACCAAACTGCAGCTAGTAACACATACACCGCGTTTATCTGTTGGAAATCACTGGATTGAAAAACTAGAACACATTTCCGTGCATGATCAAAAAGAAAAAATATTCCCAAAAATTAATCTAAGTTCAAGAGTTTAAGTTAAACATGCTAGGCAACGAATCGCTACCATCTCTGTAGACACAAGAGTAGAACCAACCATACGTAACCACGATCCGAGCACAAAGTGAAGACCGAGCAGCC
This sequence comes from Locusta migratoria, assembly GCA_026315105.1. Classification (NCBI taxonomy): domain Eukaryota; kingdom Metazoa; phylum Arthropoda; class Insecta; order Orthoptera; family Acrididae; genus Locusta; species Locusta migratoria. The sequence continues at coordinate 273,119,789 of CM048755.1, forward strand.
AGGAGGCACAAAGCAGGAGGCGAAAGCTACCGGAAACTGGCAAAACCCAATAAAAACGAGTTGGTGGGGGAGAGACTAGCCCTGCAGAGGGCTCGTCGACTGGCTTGTAGCCAAAGGGTGTAGAAACCTTTTTGGTAACACCAGCAGCAGAGATTGGTAACGACTAACTAACGACTCTGAGCGAGCTATTAGTGCCCACATTCAGACAGCGATTAGATTCTGGCACATCCTCTTAAAAGCAAAAGTACACAGTCTCACAGGGACAGTGGCGTAGCGGAGAAGCTGTCGTTATTGCCACATTCATAAATACAATAATAAATTATTAAAACATCAAAATCTTAGCAATATTAACTAACATTTCAAAAACTAATATTTTAAAACATGAAATAAAAATACTATTCCTCATGCCTTGAAAAGAGTGGGGTTCTAGTTTTAACAAAATGCTAATCTAGCGACATGAAGTAAATTACAACACAACAAAAATTTAATTTACAACAGCATTACAAAACCCTATATGCGAAAGATTATGGTCACTGTTGAAGATGAAGAGTGGAAAGCGGAGGTCCAAAGATGATAGAGTGTGCGGGTCGGTAGCACACAGGTAGAGTGCTGAACTACACCTCCGAAGGTCGCGGGCTCGATCCCCGCCAGGTCCTAGTATTTTTATGTGTTATTTTCCACTTCCTTCACCTTTGGCAGTGTTTCTGATGTGAAAAATATCGAGTAGCACCGTGGTTCGGAACCCACGTTAAACTGTAAGTCTCCCTATAACTGGCTGGGTAAGTCAGTTCGAAGGTCGGAGGAAGGCAACGGCATACCACCTCCAAACAGGACCATGCCTAGTAAAGCACTGTGGTGTTCGAACCAATATTCGAATTGTTGACTGCTTTCCCTTACTACTAACAAGGAGAGGGGTCTGACATGTGGGTCACTGATTTCGATCGAATTTTGCATAGACGTTCTATATTGCATATAAAAGGACATGTGTTTCGGCTTTTTGCTAGACAATCAGCAGTTTTTTGAAAAATCAAGGTCAAATTTGATGGTGAAAAATCGCATTTTCAATGCTATACATCCAAAGATTGTCTAAAATGACCATTTTTTTACTTATATGGAGCCAAAAGTTAATGAAGTTCGGGCAATTAACGTTTTTTGTGTTTTCATGGTGCAGATATTAACATTCAACTGAGTAATTATCTGTTTACAGCTGTTTCATTTGTGATACAGAGTAAAGAAACAATAAAAATATGAAATATATTGTATTTTCTGTTTGATTCATAAGAAATAAATTGCATTTTCACTTTCATACATCAGTTTCATAGAATTAATTTTCCACAGAATAGATTATTCAAGCACAGAGAAGTGCAACATGTACGCAGAACATATCATTGGCCGTAGAGCCATCGCGAGCCGGCCGACAGCTCACTGCAGTGGCGCGAGCGCGAGCCACCTCGCTCGAGCAGCTTGCTGAGCAGGCCTGATTTCTACCAACAGTAAGCTAAGAGGCAGGTGGTGTCGGGACGATTTACACTTAATAAAGCCGATCAAAACTGGTGTTCAACACATGACAACAATAATTCAAAAAATGGGACTTAACTATGGGGTCATCAGTCCCTAAACTTACAAACTACTTATGAACTACTTACGAACTAGGACGGCACAAATATCCATGCCCGAGTGGGGATTCGAACCCCCGACTGTAGTGGCCGTGCAGACCGTGACTGGAGCGCCTCAGTCCCCTCGGCCACCGCGGCCGGCCAACAATAATTATTCCGGCCTTCAGCTAAAAGCTTTGCCTATATGACACTAATAAACACCTCAACACTTGAAACGGAACCATAACAATTATAAGCATAAATTAGAAGTTAAAACTTAGCAGGGATGAAGCACTGGGACACCGAAACATCAACGTGTCTGGGAACACGCTTCCTCACTAACAGTGGTTTATAGATTTGGATTAGCAATGCAGTAGCTTGGCAAGACAAACGTTAAGAAACTGGGTGATAAGGAGATTACAATTTAAGTTCCTTAATAGTTCCATAGTGCGCCTCGGTTGCACAGTGGTAGAGTGCCAGACTACAAGTCCGAAGGTCCCGGGTTCGATCCCTGCAGGTCCTGGGATTTTTATCTGTTACTTTCCAATTCTTTCACCTCTGGCAGTATTGCTCATGTGAAAAATACAGGGTAGCACCGTGGTTCGGAACCCACGTTAAACTGTAGGTCCCCCTATAACTGGCTGGGTAAGTCAGTTCGAAGGTCGGAGGAAGGCAACGGCATACCACCTCCAAACAGGACCATGCCTAGTAAAGCACTGTGGTGTTCAAACCAATCTTCGGATTGTTGACTGCTTTACCTTTTTTTAATAGTTCCATAACAACGCATGCTTCGGTGCCATGATACTGTCATCCGCTACTGGCCTCAACAAGATTAAAAAATTACTTAACTTAGAGCAGTCATGCCAACAGGAGAGCGCGAAAAGCCGCATACTGCAAGGCGTCGGGAAAAAGAGGGTCGTCGTAGCAGTGGATAAGCGGGACTGACAAGGGCAACGCCTCAGACACGGCCAACCGTTTCGGATCATTTGGAGTTGGCAGGTCGCTTGTGTACAACCTGAAACGAAGGGCACTGAGATATTTTGCCTCATCCTCCATCCCCTGGTTTGAAAAAAATAAAATAAAAAAGCTACCCCCCAAAGGTTATGACGTCGACTCAAAATTGACGAGATCGATAGATAATTTTAAATAGAACATTTTTTCATCCTCAGGTATGGGGTCTGCAAACGCACATTTTTCCAGAAATGGAGGAAAGAAACTTCTGCAACTGCCGCTGATGTACCCACATTGTAAACGCTTTTCGCTGAGCGGCACTGTAGCTCAGCGCGTTCGGTAAGAGGGCTTAATGTTCTCTGTAATAATAATAATAATAATAATAATAATAATAATAATAATAATAAACTTAGCCCAAAACAATACGATCAAAAGTAACACAAGTACGAAAATGCAACCGCAAGAATGATATCAACCAATGCAAGACTAAAAATGAAAGGGGAGGGGTGGGGGATAGCTAAACCAACACCACCTAGAAGACAAGGCCTTACAACAGGCCGTGCCTACGTCACACTTAGAGGCCCCGGCCGCCATCTGACTGGCCGGCCGCTGCGCGGCGGTGGGCGTGCCCCAGCCAACAGCCAGTGAGGTGGCGGCCGCGGCCTCTAAGTGTGACGTAGGCACGGCCTGTTGTAAGGCCTTGTCTTCTAGGTGGTGTTGGCTAACGGCCAAGGAAAGTGGAGAACAAGGAAAGCAAGAGGCTGTTTCTTCTCGTTTGTATTTTTCCATCTCTCAAGTTACAGGGATTGGGGGCTTAATAAGGTAAGTAAATCAATAAAGAATCATAACAAGATGGGGAAATAAATATCTCAAACTTTTTGGGTCAGTACACAATTAAAATGTTATTCCCGGTCACCTTACAATGACTCTTCCACTCACTGTTACGTATCCTCACTTTTCTTCGAACATCTAGAGGGATGGGACCTGCCATATAAACATTCCAAACAAATATACTCACTACACCAAGAACATCTAATGAATGCAGCCTTTCGACAGCTACGCTGCTCCGCCCGAAAAGTTCGTTGAAACGAAACTAGGTTCACATTTAAAAATATGTCGTTTTCGGGAATTAACCTGTCTCTGTACCTTATTATTATTCCGTATTGAGTTTCGTACCTTATTAACACTCCTAACCTTACGAATTCTGATACGTAAAACTACAATTTAAGAAATGAAAAGCACACTGTTTCCTCGAAAATTGGACCGGGGTTCTCCTCTTTCCAGTTAGTTACGTTGGCCGTTGACTATCGGCGCTCTCGGTGAAATGCGTTTAGCATGTTGCTACTTAAGCGCCAGTTGTAAAAGTTTTTTCCCTCGATGTCTGGAAAGGTATGCGTTTGCGGACCCTATACCTGCGGATGAAAAATGCTATATTTACAATTACCCATCGATCCCGTCAATTTGAGTCAATTGCTCGTCATAATATTTAGGGGTGATTTTTTCAAAACCGACGGAGTGTTAAGCTAAAATATTTCAGAGTCCTTTGTTTTAGGTTGTACTCAAGCGACCTGGCAAATTTGAGCCGAATCACTTGGCCGTAACTGTGGCCTTCCCCTTGTGGGTCAACGCCACCTAGATTCATTCATAAGGCCTGTGCGCTGCCTGCCAAGAGTAGTCATAACGACAGCACAGTATTTGCCTATAGCGTTGTGTTCTGCTTAGGAATATGTAAATATTAGTAAGTGTATTTAAAATGTTTTCAATGTTATTTATGTGATACAATGAAAATATATAGCGTACCTGTAGACAATTTAGTTGTTCAAATGTAGATGCCTACATCGGAAGCAGAGGAGGAAAAAGTGGACAAGATATACACTGTTAGAAACAATTAGATGATCAGTTGAGGCATCTAGGTTCTGAGGCAAAATGAACTAAAATGGTTGGACGTCTTTCTGTCTGTTCTACGAAGTGGAGACAACGACATTAGGGCAACCGAGATAGTGGTAATAACAGAAAATTGCTGCGAAGGAGGTCGGAGTTGACTTATGTTTACCTAACAAATTAAAGTAGCAGTTGTGTTCAGATAGTGTAGTGAGCAGGTAGTGCAATGCTACAACAACGTGACTTAACCGGAAACTGTGGCATGGAGAGCGATAGGAAGGTTCGAATCGGGACCGACACAGAGGGAGGTGGCTGCAGCTATTGGGGGGGGGGGGCAAAGTGTAATTTCCAGGACATGGAAGCGATTTCAGACAACAGGAAACGTTGAAGGAAGGCAAGACCAATGTTTTCCATGGGTAATAACAGCAAGAGATGACCGTTATTCTAGTTAACAGCCCGTCGAGACACGAGGGTGAGTACAACTCAGCTGCAACGCATTCTTCAGGCAGAAACAGGACGCACAATATCAACACAAAATTGCCTTTGAGAATGTGATCTCTACGCACGGAGGCCTATGGTGTCTGACTCATCAAAACCACGACACCCCCACAGAAACTGGGTGGAGGAACATCAGGATTGGAGTCGTAACGAATACCTCTGGATTCTGTTCGCAGATGAGTCAAGATTTTGTGTTCAGCTGGACAATCGTCGTTCCCTCATCTGGAGAGAAAGTGGAGCTCGGAACAATTGTGATTATTTGAAGGATACATCACCATTCATGATGCTGGACAAATGGTGTGGACAGGAGAAAGATTTGGTTGACCTACAGACCTCTTTGTCGTTGAGAATGGCGCTTTGACTGCTCATAGGTATAGAGACGAGATCATTCGACATTTTATTGTGCCCTAAGCCCGTGCCATAGGCGATGGTGGACGATAACGCTTGTCACCACAGAGCTGCACCTGTGCAAAACATGCTAGAAGCTGAGGGAATTGAACGAATGGAGAGGGCAATTTGTTCACCGGACTTAAACCCGGTTGTGCACGTCTGGGTTGCACTTGGCAGACGCATTGCAACCAGACCAGCACCTCACACAACATTTGCAGAGCTGGTATTGCAGTCATGGAAGAATCCCTCAAGAGCTGATTGATAACCTCATACTGTCCATGCCACGCAGGTGTAAAGCTGTACTGTCTGTCCGAGGTGATCACACACCATATTAGATGAAAACCTGAATGACTTTTTCACTGTTATGGTAGCCCCATGGTGTCTCGCTCTAAGTAAACGCCATGTAAACCTCAAGTAAAGAGTTAAGACAGCAAAATATCCTACTATTATCTGAACAAAATACGTTACCATATATATATCGTGTACGGTATCTTACCTGATCCCCTAAATGTTTTCAGCAGTGTATGAGCAGATAGAAGCGGTGTTTGAGGAAAATCGTAAAGGAAGGTAGGAAGAGGAAGGTATGGAAATGTTGTTAGAATTATGTAATAGAGCAACAGAATGAAAGAGGAGACCAACTAGTAGTGTTTAGTGCGGGTTGTGTATTTAGGATTGCAAACACCTGGTTAAAAAATCATAGTCGAAGACTATTTACGTGGAAAAGCCATGGTGATAAAGCCAGATACCAAACAGAGAACATTCTAATTAATCAAAGATTTAAAAACAGCATCAGGATGTCTATAACTTTACCTGGAGCAGATGCCAATACAGATCGCAACTTGCTTAAAATAGACATGAGAACTAGGCTGAAACATATTAAAAAGAAACAACTTGCAAGAATGTGGAAGGGAAATTGGGAGAGGGGAAGATCGAGTTTGGAGATAACAGAAGACTAGGTTACCATCAGAGGCGCAATACTGACAAATTTAGAGAAAGGAGATATAAAAGTGGGGAAAACAAATAATTAAAGGATTGGATAACACAGATTGTATTAGACGAAGTGGATGAACGGAGAAAATGGAAAAATGATTCTTCAGAAGAAAGAAAGTGACACTATGGAAAGTTGAACAATGAACTGGGTAGGTCTACTGACAAAGCAAGAGAAGACTGGATGAAAAACAATGTGAGGAAACTGAACAGTTTGAAAGGTAAGGAAAAATAGATGAATGTACAGAGCTGGTATGTATATTGCAATGAAAGAACCGTTAAAATTAGCAAGCAAGAAATGCTATACAAGCAGGGAATGATAACAAAGAATACCGAAGAATTATGTTTGGAAGGCAGACATAGAAGATGTATATGATTCTGCAGCGAATCATAAAGATTTGTCGTAGAGAAGGAACAAGAAAGTGACGTAAATCAATGGAGACCAATAACAGAGAAATGGGAGGTGAAGAAGGTAATCCAGGCTCTCAAGGAAAGGAAAGTAATGGGTTGTAATCAAATCCTGAAGAAGCACTGAAGGCCTTAGGAAATTGTAAATGTAAAGATTATAGGACAATTAGTTTTATATGACATGTTACCAAACCTGTGACCAGACTAGTGACGAAAAGAGTAGACAGGAAAATAGAGGAGCTTATAGGAGAAGGTCAGATTGGATTTAGAAAAGGAAGAGGGGACAGAGATGCAGTTGGTTGTCTGCGGATGTTAGTAGAAAGATTTTTCGAAGTGAATAGAGAAATATTTGCTTGTTTTGTTGACTTGGAAGAAGCATTTAACAGAAATGAATGGCGTATGGTCTTGAAAATTCTGGAAGATACTGGTATTGATTTGAAGGCTGGAAGACTGATGAAACAACTCTATGTGGGACAAAAAGTGGTGGTTCGAATACATCAATATAAAACTGAAGAGGTGGCTATTGGAAGAGGTGTGAGACAGGGTTGTTGTACATCACCAGCACATTTTAATATATGTGGACTGATAAAGTAATCAGTAAGGCGTTGGAAAAAGCGAAAGGACTTGAAATGGGAGGAGAAAGTATAAAAACTATGAAATATGCAGATGATATGACTGTGCCAGCAGCAACAGAATAAGACTTCCGGGTATTGTCGGAGAATATTGTAAGGGTGAATTAGAATTCAGAATGAACGTGAGCATGGATTAGACCAAAATGATGAAAATTGGAAAAGAAGACGACACGATCATTATATCACTAGATGGAAGGAAACTACAACCGGTACAGTCATTCCATTATTTTAGAAACGTGATAACTCTCAATGGAAGTTGTACAAAAGAACTGAGACGCAGACTATACATGGGAAAGAAAGCATTTGGGAAAGTGAACGATTTACCGACAGGCAGGAGCATACCCACTAATCTCCAGAAGAGGTTCGCCAAATGTTTTGTGTGGTACGTGATGTCTTATGGTTATGAAACGTGGACAGTCAGACAGAAAGAACAAAACGTTTCGAAGTTTTTTAATGTAGCTTTGGAGAAGAATGGAGAAAGTGAAATGAGAAATGAGGAGGTGGTGAGCAGGGTAAAAGAGGAAAGGAACTTCATTATGATGATACAAACGAGGCAGACATCTTTTTGGCTCACATATTGGGCAGGAACTGTCTAATGCAGTGAATAATGAAGGGGAAAGCAGAAGGAAAAGAGAGAGAGAGAGAGAAAGGAAAAGCTCTGGTATGTTAATAGGTGTCAAGAAAGGAAGAAGCTACAAGCAAATGGAGGAGGATGTTCAGGATAGAAAGGTATGGAGAACGTCCAGTTCATACCTGTCTGAAGACAGATTTAATGAAAGGAACTCATATGTCGACTGTGTATCACATAAATAATATTAAAACACTCTAAAACGCTCTGTACAGCATTCACGTATTCCACAATTCATAAAAATGAATCAGAATACTGTTTGTATGTTTGTTTGCTGTTGTTAGGACTACTCTTGGTAGGCAGCGCACAGACCTTGTTAATCTACGTGGTGGTGACTGAGCGCCACAGCGATCTGTTGAGATACACGTACCAACCGTACTATGCACAGCTACAAACAGTTAATTTAAAAAAAAAAAGATTACCAATAATTTGGTTCAAAGTGACAGAGGGAAAAAAACTATAGTAAAGGCGAAGAGTTAAAATACATTTCCATTAACGTGGTGAACACAGACAGAGCTAATAGTTGTAATAAAAATCTTAAACCAGGGCAGAACCCCTATCCTATTACCCCTCTGATTTACTACGAATACCGAATACATGGCAATGTTACAGATTCTGTTCCGTTTACACTCATTTATTATAGTGCATCTAAACTATTGATTTTGGTTTACACTGCTGGATCCAGTCAACACCCATTGATTGTCTGCTTGAAGTACAAGGTCCTCACTTAAATCAACCGTTCCTCAGTTTCCTTATAATATTTTTTTTATATATATTGTGATCTAAAAGTGAACAAAAGTGCCAGTTTTGCTCCCACTTATCCATACACTAATTTCAATTACAAATGTTAATTAAATTTTTTCGAAACTTGTTATGGAGCTTCATAAATAGTTACCCTAAGTCAAGAGAATAAGATGTCAATAAAACACAAAAGTAATGTTTCATATCTCCTTCCCGTCCATAATGAAAGGTTGTCAGGTGGAAACAGAGCATGTTGCATGAGTAAATTATCCTCTTCAAGATTCATTGTACAGTTATATATGAAAATCAAATAATTTTATTAGGAACACAATGTAATAGTGATGCCTTGGAAAAAGTTACCAAATCGTAGAGTTACTGAGATTTTAAGTTTTAGTTACTCAGTATGGCAAGAATCAGAATAACAGTTGCATATGTAGCAGTAAGTGAGAACTGGATTATTCATTTCTCCATGTAATGCAAAGAGAAATATACCATATGACAGATGATCTAATTTGGAGTAAATAATAATAACTATATTCAACTTGTACAAAAACCAGTCAGCAATTATTAGAGTCGAACGGCATGAAAGGGTCGCAGTGGTTGGGAAGGGAGTAAGACAGGGTTGTAGCCTTTCCCCAGTGTTGTTCAATCTGTACATTGAGCAAGCTGTGAAGGAATTCCAGGAGAAATTTGGAGAGGGAATTAAATTCTAGGGACAGGGAATAAAAACCTTACAGTTTGCTGATGACATAGTAATTCTATCAGAGACAGCTGTAAGAGCAATTGAATGGAATGGTCTGTGTCTTGAAAGGAAGGTATAAGATAAACATTAACAAGAGTAAAACAAGGGTAGTGTCAAAAAATCTGGCGATGCTGAAGGAATTAGATTAGCTAATGAGACAATAAAAGTAGTAGATGAGTTTTGTTATTTTGGTAGCAAGATAACTTCTGATGGCCGAAGTAAAGAATATATAAAACGCAGAATGGCTATGGGAAGAAAAGTGTTTTTGAAAAAGCGAAATTTATTGACATCCAGTATTAGTTTAAATATTAGAAAGTCTCTTCTAAAGACATTGGTCTGGAGTGTAGCATTGTGTGGGAGTGAAACGTGGACGATAAGGACTTCAGATGATGGTAGTATCATGTACAAAAACTATAAAAGGCCATGCATTGCCTGAGTTGTAGTAAGTACTCCAGTGATTCATCTGAGGAGACCGTACTATGGGAATTTACAGGCTTCGGACTCAAAATAGTAGTTTGAACTAGAATCATGGAACATTCTATTTCAGAAACGATTACATAATTCAAAATTCAAAAATCGACAGTGTCATGAGAATACCAAATTTTAGGCAGTAGCTCTCAACACATGCAACAATGTCTGAAGTCCTACACTTAATGACTGAAAACACCAGCAGATGCATAGAGTACCCAGTGCTGACAGACAAGAAACACTGCATCAGATATTCATGGAAATCAATTTAGGCCATAAGAACAACGTAACTATCAGAAAAGTGCAGCGCAATAATGGGCTACAGCAGCAGGAGACTGACTTGATCGTCTCTGGTAATAGCACGACATCGCCTGCAGCGAGGTTACTGGGCTCATCTCCCTCTCGGTTGGATCCCAGACAATTGGATTACTGTATCTTGGATAAATGAGTCCAGATTTCATTTACTAACAGCAGGTGGTAGGGTTCGAATGTGGCGCCGACTCCACAAAGCCAAGGACCCAAGTTATCAGCAAGTCACTATGCTAGCTCTTGGCTGGTCCACGATGGTGTGGGCTGTTTTTAAATCGAAAGGACTGTGTCCCCTGTTCTACCTGTCACGATCATGATTGGAAACTGTTATGTTTGGATACTTGGAGACCATTTGTACCCATTCATGGACTTCATGTTTCCAAACAACGATCGGATTTTATTTACGGTAATGCATCATGTCACCGGACCGGAATCCGTCATGATTGATTTGAAGAACATTCTGGACAATTCTAATTAATTTCTTCGCCACCCAGATCGTCTGTCATGAAACACACTGAACATTTGTGGTATATTATATCTTACAGTCATACAAACTGTATCTGAGATACTTAGATTCCCTGGTCATTAAATAACAACCATATACCATGCTAGGTATTAAATGAAGGGGATGTCATAATGACACACAACAAGAGTAATAATTACAGAAATATAAGATACAGTGTTTAATAGTTGTAATACTTATAAAAATCTGTCTTTGAATAAATGTTTACGAAAGTGAATATGATTGCACTATCTATCAAAACAATTATCAAAATCTTATTTCATGTCAGCATAGTGTTTAAAGTTAACAAACCCGTTGAAAGTAATTGTTTATGATTTATATCACGTATTGCTAATTGCCAGTACTGATATTCATTAAAAAGAACTAATAATTCAAATTGTAAAATACACTATTACTTACATGTCACCAAAGACCATATTTGACAAAAGCAGATTAAAGTTTATTATTCACTACATCAATTTCAAGACACTAATTCACAAATCACCTGATATTTTTATGTAAACGATGTAATATATATATTTTTTTAATTCAATCTGTTCAGGACTGAATGAATTTCATGGTTATATTACACTAATATTTCTGCAATTAGTGACAAATTTAGATAGCAGTTATGGAGGTGGATAACAAGCATGTATCCACTTCTTCGCAATACAGACAAGAAAATCATAATAACAGATAGATCTAGTGACTGTCGCGATTGGAGGGAGGATGCAACAATTAATCTAAGTGCTCTTAAGAGCAGTCGTGAACGGTAAGATCTGAGTGAATAGTGGTTTTTTCATCTTGGAACAGAGCACTGTTATTGGGGAACAAATATTATATAATTGACTGGGCCTAATAAGCAAAAATCGTCACATATTTTGAAAGAAGTGTGATCTTTCGAATTACCGTAACCTTGCGGCCATATCATCACAAATCATGTTTTACAAGTAACACCGAGCAGCCTGGATTGTTGTCCAGCAGTGTGAAAATGGACTCATCCATCCAAATGAGTTTCTTCCATTGCTTCAGGTTGACATTAGGTTTTCCTGGTATGAGCATTTGCGTAACTAATTTTCCACTTCCAGCTAACTCTACATTTCCCAGTTTAAGAAGCTCCCTTAGTGTTATTCTGGTGCTGACTGAATTTGTAATTGCAATATTCAGCACTTCAATGACCCTTTGAACTACATACTGTCATTCTTTGTTAGAATATTCTCGAATGACCGTCCCTCACCAATATTCAGTGCACATTTCCATACACGTTGCGACTTAACAGATGATGTTCTTCCGTTGCAAGTTTTATCCATATATGTACAAATCTTTATCGTGGTGTTCTTGAAACACCAAACGATTCAACTACCTTGGTTACATAAGTACTCGTCATATGAGCACCAATAATTCGTTTAGCACTGGTATATAGTGAGGTGAAAAATATAAATTTATCCATGTTATGTGGATTGTTTTGAGGTCTGCGACTGTATTATGAACTTTTTGAAATAATTTATACTGCAGCAGTCACTTTTTACTAATATTTTTATTAGTACGATGCATTTCGGCAGTAAGCTGCCATCATCGGGTGCATTTTCACAGTTGCATGTTCATTACTGTTTTGTTATATTTTGTGTTGTGGGTGCCAGTGAGGTTATAGTTGGGTGTTTTAACCTGTTCAGGACGATACAGCTATTTCAGTATTGTGTTTCATGATAATAGTTTCTGGATTATTGTAGTGTGGTATTTACTTACAGTTTTGTTGATAATCTTGTTATCTGGCACACATAAAACAAGAACACAATTATGTATACACCACATGTAGACATTTTGTATTAGATGTTGACACTAAATATCTGAACAGGTCAAAAAATCCAACCATAACCTCACTGGCACCCACAACACAAAACATAATAAAACAGTAATGATGCAGTGAAGGCTTTCACGACCGGCTGAAAATAATTGCTGGTGAATCTTCTGGGTTATATGGTCTGCCAGGCACTTAAATGTGATTTGCAGAGTATCCCATGTAGATGTAGATGTAGATGTTGTGGTCGAAGAAACATATCTGGTCTTGACGTTTCGTCCAGAGCTGCGCTGGACATCTTCAGAGGTGCTACTGGTATCGGTGAGTCTTGTCGGCAAGACTCATCGCCACCAGTAGCACCTCTGAAAATGTCCAGCGCAGCTCTGGACGAAACGTCAAGAGCAGATATGTTTTTTCGACCACGACCATATAACCCGGCAGATTCAACAGCAATTAAAACAGTAATGAACATGTAACTGTAAAAATGAACCCGATGATGGCAGCTTGCTGCGGAAACGCGTCGTGCTAATAAAAATATTAGTAAAAAGTGACTGCTGCAGTATAAATTATTTCAAAAAGTGAAAAATACCTCCTGATATCGTATCAGGCCGCGAGGGAGTAACCGAGCGGTCTGGAGCGCCATGTTATGGAACGCGCGGCCCCCGCCTCGGAGGTTCGAATCCTCCCTCGGGCATGGATGTGTGTGTTGTCCTTAGGTTAGTTTAACTTAGTTTAAGTAGTTTGTAAGACTAGGGACTGATGACCAACGTAGTGTGGTTCCATAGGATTACAAACATTTGAACATTTTTTTTTATCGTATCAGGTCTCCTTTGCCCAGAAAAATGCAGGAAGTCCACTTAGCATGGACCCAAAAGTCATTGGGAATCTGTTCCAATAATATTGAGCCATGCTGATTCTGTAGTCATCCATAGCTGCGAAAGTACACGACTTAGTGCTCTAACTGATCTTTCAATAATTATTGTTCATGGGTTTCATGACAGGTGATCTGGGTGGAGAAGAAATTCATTAGAATTGTCCAGAATTTTCTTCAAACCAATCATGACGGATTCTGGCGCAGTGACATGCTGCATTATCGTAAATCAAATTCGATCGTTGTTTGGAAACATGAAGTCCACGAATGAGTACAAATGGTCTGCAAGTAGCCAAACATAAAAGTTTCCAAACCTGATCGTCAGCGTTGGACCTGAGGACACAGTCCTTTCGATGTAAAAACAGCCCACAACATAGTGGACCCACCATGAGCTAGCACAGTGCCTTGCTACAACGTAGGTCCTTGGCTGTGTGGGGTCTGTACCACATTCGAACCCTATTACTAAATGAAATTTTAGACTCATATAACCAAGATAGAGTATTCAAATCGCCTGGGGTCCAACCGAGAGGGTGATGAGCCCAGTAGAGGCGCTGCAGGCGATGTCGTGCTATTAGCAGACGCTCGAGTCACTCTCCTTCCGCTGTAGGCCATTATTGCGCTGCACTCCTTTGATAGATACGTTGACCTACATTGATTTCCACAAACATTTCATGCAGTGTTTCTTGCCTGTTAGCACTGGGTACTCTATGCATCTGCTGATGCTTTCAGTCATTAAGTGTAGGCCTTCAGACAATGTATTGTAGGTGTTGAGAGGTAATGCCTAAAATTTGGTATTCTCAGCACACTAGATTTTCGAGTATTGAATTCCCTAATGGTTTCCGAAATAGAACGTTCCATGCTTATAGCTCAAACTACTATTTTCGTTCAAAGTCTGGTAATTCTCATAGTACGGCCATACATAGTCACTTCGGAAATGTTGTCACATGAATCACTGGGGTACTTGCGACAGTATAGGCAATGCATGGCCTTTTATACATTGTGTAGATGAAACTACCACCATCTGTATATGTGCACACCACTAGCCAGTAACTAATGTGCCGCGGTGGAGTGGCCGAGCGCATTGCTCCGATGCGCGAGTCCGTTCCCTGTCGAGGGTTCGAATCCTCCCTCGGGCATGGATGTTTGTGCTGTCTTTAGTATATGTTAGTATATAAGTAGTTTGTAAGTTTTGGGAATGATGACCCCGCAGTTAAGTCCCATCAGCTTAAACATTTGAACATTAGTAACTTCTGTCACTTCTGTGTATTACACTATACTTTCATGTGGTAGAAGTAACTGCATGCTTCAAAATGTGGAACACAAAGCCGTAGCATCTTTTACGTATTTATTGTTTATAATTCTAGTGGTTTTAATCATATTGAAATATTCTTTTTATTTATATTATTATTATTATTATTATAAGTAGCAGTAATAGTAATAGCAGTAATATAATTATACTTTTACTTAAAGTAGAATTGGTATTATTATTTATCCCAAATCGGAGCATCTGTCACATGGTATATTTCTCTTTACCTATTACATGGAGAAATGAATAAGCCCATTCTCTCTTACTGTTACATATGCGACTGTTACTCTGATTCTTTCCCTATCAGATAGGTTTGTACTTTCCATACTGAGTAACTGACACTTAAAATCTCGGCAACTCTACAATTTGCTAACTTTTTCTAAGGCTCACTATAACGTAATATTCATGATAAAATTATCTGCAATTCATGTATAACCGTACAGTGAAATTTGAAGGGGATAATTTACTCGTACAATGAAACTTCCTGGCAGATTAAAATTGCGTGCCGGAACCGGGACTCGAACCTGGGACCTTTGCATTTCGCGGGCAAGCGCACTACCGACTGTGCTATCCCGACACGACTCACGATGCCGCCTCACAACTTTACTTCTGCCAGTACCTCGCCTCCTACTTTCCAAACTTCACAGAAGCTCTCCTGCAAACACGCAAGACTAGCACTCCTGGAAGAAAGGATATGGTGGAGACATGGCTTAGCCACAGCCTAAGTGATGTTTCCAGAATGAAACTTCACTCTGCAGCGGAGTGTGCGCTGATATGAAACTTCCTGGCAGATTAAAATTGCGTGCCGGAACCGGGACTCGAACCTAGGACCTTTGCCTTTCGCGGGCAAGCGCACTACCGACTGTGCTATCCCGACACGACTCACGATGCCGCCTCACAACTTTACTTCTGCCAGTACCTCGCCTCCTACTTTCCAAACTTCACAGAAGCTCTCCTGCAAACACGCAAGACTAGCACTCCTGGGAGAAAGGATATGGTGGAGACATGGCTTAGCCACAGCCTAAGGGATGTTTCCAGAATGAAACTTCACTCTGCAGCGGAGTGTGCGCTGATATGAAACTTCCTGGCAGATTAAAATTGCGTGCCGGAACCGGGACTCGAACCTAGGACCTTTGCCTTTCGCGGGCAAGCGCACTACCGACTGTGCTATCCCGACACGACTCACGATGCCGCCTCACAACTTTACTTCTGCCAGTACCTCGCCTCCTACTTTCCAAACTTCACAGAAGCTCTCCTGCAAACACGCAAGACTAGCACTCCTGGAAGAAAGGATATGGTTATATGCCAAATTAACAGTTCCCACAGAACTAGCTGTTAAGGCTGCTGGACTGGTTTGGTTCATGCTGCAAAGAATTCTTGAAACTTATGCTGACAGTTTTCAAATCAAATGTTCAAATGTTTGTAGAACTTATGGGACTTAATTACGGGGTCATCAGTCCCTAAGCTTACAAACTACAAGGATGGCAAAAATATCCATGCCCGAGGGGGGATTCGAACCCCCGACCGTAGTGGCCGTGCAGACCGTGACTGGAGCGCCTCAGTCCCCTCGGCCACCGCGGCCGGCTGAAAGTTTTTTTGGTAACTCTAATCAGCTCTTCATTTTATTTAAAATTAGTTGCAAAAATGGAGGATATTAAGTTTATGGGCTGTAACGTAGAGGAGCAGTGTAAATGTGAAAGATCATTACGGGATTAATTTAAGGTCATGTCAGCTAATGTTGAACAATCTGACAAAAGAATACAATGACTTCACTGGAACGAAAAAATTGAAGAGCATGTAGAGTGTTTTGTCTTGTTAATAAATCTGTAATTACAATGTTATTTCTGTTTGAAATTCATTTATTTCTCATTTTCCTTTCTTTCCTTTTTTTTTTTTTTTTTTTTTTTTTTTTTTTTTTTTTTTTTTTTTTTCTTTTGCATAAAAATTATAGAATATGCAGTAGTGAAGTGACTGTAGAAATTTCCTGTAAAATTACATTGCTGATGCCTCAAGTAAATAGCAGAAGGAATGACTGATTCGTACTCATTATTGATAGCTCATGACAAACCATTACTGTTAGTATGGGAACTCAAAAGCAGGATCACTGGATAAATTGTAGAATGAGTGACACTTCTGCTTTCAGTGCAAATGTTGGCAATGCCTTTGCTAGTATGGCAGTCAACTGGTAGTCGGAAATTATGAAATCTGAAAAGTGGTTGTGGTGACAAATTGAACTTTAGTTCAGACGGAGATTGACGTTAGCGATGTTCTGTTCAGATATTATATTTTAACGTAACACGTTTTACAACAACCACATTCACTGATTTCAAATTTGTTGGCTTCGCCAACTCGCAACCAAGTTGTTGCCTTACAACCTAACATTAATGTGAGGGTACACTGCAGATCAGTCTGTCAACTACCAACTGACCACTGTACCAGAAGAGGCATTGCCAACATTTGCACCATGAACAAGAGCAGCACGATTTATCTTTAGAGTTAGCTATTACCAACGTACACATTACAGTATGAACATGCGCTACTTTACTATTATTATTATTATTATTATTACTAGATTATTACCAGATCACTGACTGAAGGGATTTTGTCCCTTTTGCCCATGTGTATCTCCTTTCATATAGTATTCCTCAAATATTTAAAATAATAATATTGAATCATGTATTAATTACATTTTTGAATTACCCGAGTATCACCAATAATTAAAGTATTTCAGTATAACACACAAAAATTAAAGAGAAGTTTCAAGGTGTAAATGAAGGTGAATGAATGAGAAAAAAACAAAGGACACCTATTTAAGCAAACAGGAAAATATAATGAGTTGAAACTGGGTGCATTGTGTTCCTGTTTTCCAATCTTTACAGACATGGCACTTTTCAGTCATTAATTCTCACTGATTCTTGTGTATCCGAAGACAAATCTTGCTGGTAAATTACTGGAATGTAGGTTCAGCTCTTACCATTAACTCAGTGGGGAATATTAATATTGGAGTTTTGTATAAATATTCAATAGTGAGAAAATTAAGATTTTAAGACAGTTATTTGCATATAAAAATACCTCTGATGACTAGCTTCACGGTTCTGCACAAATGTTGATAGATATTCGTTATGTTTAGGGAGAATGTTTGAAACATCAAAGACACCAGAAAGTTTTCTCGTTGTACTGATTTTGATAAGTGAATATGCTGTAAATAAGGATCTTCTTTAAAACTGAGATTTTCACCTATTGGGTGGAAACTGGTAAGGAAGTGAATTATCCACCCCACATAATTTCATTGCAGAATCAGTTCCTAATGAGATTGCTGTTATACAACTACTTTTGCTTGATTTATGTTCAGAGGTATTTTGGATACATGTAGAGGTAGTTTCGTTAACGATTTACAATCAGTTTCCCTTTTGGACAAAATTGTTCAAAGCTGGGGAGGTGTGGTTGTGTTAAGGGTCATTTAAGTGATGTATTACAAAATATCAGTTTCCAGTCATGCAAGGTAATGGTAAATAATCTAACCAAGAATATCGATGACACTGGAACCAATAAACTTTAAGGTAGTTAAAGAAACTGAGGACAAACAATATGATTATATAATTGAGTAAATATTTATGAGAATGCCATATTTAATCTCTTGATCTATCTTATCAGTAAATAATATGTAAATGCCATACTTTTTCAGTCATTCTCTCCCATTTCTCCATTACAATAATTTTGAAGTACAAAATGTGAAGGATTTTAAAAAGAAATTTTGGAATATGTTCATTTTTAATTTTGCCATTGACCTTTAAGAGAATGTTGTCAATTTCAGAGGCTAGACATAATCTGTACGCAGTATTTGGTACCAAATTCTTCGTGGGAAAGTATAAAATAATTATTTGTGAGTGTGTGTGTGTGAAAGAGAGAGAGAGAGAGAGAGATTGGCTTACTTTCAGACAATTGGGGCGAAAGTTTGATACCTCAAATACATCTGTGTTGTAACTTTTTATTGCAAATGAAACAATACTGTCTCCAACTGAAGCGGTTAATAAAACTAATGTGCCTTCCTCTGGTAAAAAATAATAATAATGCACTAGTGTTTACTTTATTTTAATCCAATTTTGACGAGGACGAGTGGCAAGTCCACGACACTGTGGATGGGTGAACTCGCGATCCGCTAGCGGCCGTGTGGCAACCGTAGCCCCGCTTTTGAAGCACTAGATGAACAGTGCTCTGCCCGCTTTGCTGATGTCACGGAAGTGCGCTCAGGCCTGTATTTCTAGCCGCCCGTGTCCGATATTGCTATAACGTCATATGAACCATGAATGGAAGGCAACAGTTAGAATCCATATTCCTGTATCATACATGGTGGCACACTGTAGACTGTTAACGAAGTATCCGGAATATATTACCAGATATACGAGTGACTTCTTAAGTAATAGAACATAGTATGTTGTCTGCATAGGCAAGTGTTTATCAGAGAACAGGAAGTCGTCAGAAATACTCCAGTAATTAGTGGTAAGACCTCTATTGTTTTCTATCTTTATAAATTATCTGTCAGACAGCACGAGTACGATCTGTGGCTGTTTGCTCATGATGTAGTATACGGCAAGTGTTGTCATTTTGTTACTGTAGGAGGATACAACCTGACTTAACGAAATTTGCAGTTGGTATGATGAATGGCCGCTAGTTTCAAATGTATAAAACTATAAGGTAATGCTTAAATACAGCCTAATTAGTGTGCTGATTGACAAAGTCACATTGATTTCTATCTGATTATGCTGAAGCGATAGATCCTTACTTAACAGCCATATGCAACCGCTCTCTCAAAGAAGGATCTGTACCAAAAGATTGGAAAGTTGCACAGGTCACACCTATATTCAAGAAAGGCAATAGGAGTAACCCATTAAACTACAGGCCTATTTCATTGACTTCAATTTGCAGCAGGGTTTTGCAACATATCCTGTGTTCAAATATTATGAATTATCTCGAACAGAATGCTCTATTGGCTCAAGGTCAACATGGATTAAAAAAATATCGTTCATGCGAAACACACCTAGCTCTTTACTCGCACGAAGTAATGTGTGCTATCGACAAGGGTTCGGAAATTGGTTCCGTATTCCTTGATTTCCAGAAGGCTTTTGACACCGTACCTCACAAACGGCTTTTAATCAAATTGCGTGGTTACGGTATATCCCACCAAATTTGCGACTGGATAGGGGATTTCCTATCAGAGAGGACACAGTTCGTAGTAATCGATGGTAAGGCATCGACTAAAACAGAGGTGATATTTGGCGTTCCACAGGGTAGTGTTATTGGTCCTCTGCTGTTCCTAATTTTAATTTACATGAACGATTTAGGGGAAAATCTAAGTAGCTCTCTTAGGTTGTTTGCAGATGACGCCGTCATTTACCGACTAGTAAAATCATCTGCAGATCAAAACCAACTGCAGAACGATTTGAATAAGATGTCAGTATGGTGTAAAAATTGGCAGTTGACTCTAAATAATGAGAAGTGTGAGGTCGTACACATGAGCACGAAAAGAAATCCGTTAAATTTTGTTTACATGATAAATCAATCAAATGTGAAGGCCGTAAACTCCACAAAATACCTAGGAATTACTATTACTTCAGACTTAAATTAGAAAGAACACGTAGATAATGTCGTGGGAAAGGCGAACCAGAGGCTACGTTTTATTGGCAGAACCCTTAAAAGATGCAACAGAATTACTAAAGAAACTGCATACACTGCGCTTGTCCGTCCATTTTTGGAGTATTGCAGCCCAGTGAGGGATCCTTATCAGGTGGGTTTGACGGAGGACATCGAAAGAGCCCAAAGAAGGGCAGCTCGTTTCGTATTGTCACGATATAGGGGACACAGCGTTACGGAAATGATACAGGATCTGGGATGGGAATCATTACAACAACGGCGCTTATCGCTGCGGCGTGGGCTACTTGCGAAACTCCAATCACCAACATTCTCCTCCGAATGCGAAAATATATTGTTGACTCCCACTTACATAGGTAGAAATGATCATCAGAATAAAATACGAGAAATCAGAGCTCGAACAGAGAGATTCAGGTGTTCTTTCTTCCCGCGCGCAATTCGAGAATGGACTGGGAGATAAATAGTATAATTGTGGTTCGATGAACCCTCTGCCAGGCACTTAAATGTTATTTGCAGAGTATCCCATGTAGATGTAGATTAAATATCTTGGTGTAAAGTTGCAAATTGAATGAAATGAAGTTACCATGTGAGGCCTGTTTACAGGGACAGCGAATGGTCGATGTCAAATTATTGGGAGAGTTTTAAGAAAATAGCTAGTGTTAATACCCACGACAGTGACAGGGTGCATACACAAAAAAAAAAAAGGAAAAACGTCGTTAGGGGAGAGGAATAGTGCGCCAAACTCGAAGTTAATTGACAATGACCGACTAGTATTAAAATCGATTGTGGCCAGGCGACATAAAACTACCATGTGAAAGTGACTGCAAAACTCAAGACTCATTTCAATAATACAGTTTCCATAGAAACTGTACGGCTGGAGCTTAACATTCGTGGAAGTACTGCAGTCACTAAACCCGTAACAACGGAAGCTGCGATCGAAGTGCTGCGACGATCATGAACACCTGGGTGCTTGATAACGTGATTTATGGGGTATGGTCCGATAAATCATCGCTAACACCTAAAAATGATGTGCAACGTTTTAATTTTCTCGGATCAATTGTTTTCATATTTTCTATTGTTCAGTATATTCATTGGGGTAATAAATACTTATGTTATACTGCAAGGAACTCTTTTACTTAATTATTTCGGACGGGGAAACTATTTTGTTTTTTCAGTGTAACATTTTAATTTTCGCACTCTGTTTTCGTTTCGGTTTCCTATATTGTTGAAGTTGACGATATAAAGGAAAAGGTATTGCTATACGCATTTTGCCGCGGCGGAGTGGCCGAGCGCATTGAGGCGCTATGCTCCGATGCGCGAGGTCGTTTCTCGTCGGAGGTTCGAATCCTCCCTCGGGCAGGGATGTTTGTGTTTTCTTTAGTATAAGTTAGTTTATAAGTAGTTTGTAAGTTTAGGGACAGATGACCGCGCAGTCAAGTCCCATAAGTTTAACAAACATTTGAACGCATTTTGCGTTCGAGTTTAGTTATTTGATAACTCACAATACTATTTCAGTCTTGAAATTTAAATGTACGTAGCAGATGACTTGGATTAATCGAAATTAAATGAATGGAGTCACTAGGGAAGAAAAGAAATCACATCTAATGACGTGAAATTATATAGGTGAAATGCACTTATAAATTTTGGCTTAATCTGCAATGCAGTGAGAATGTCATCAGAAATGTAAGTATGTGGCAGACCAGGAGTGTTCCTGCTTATGACAATCAGTCGCAGGTTGTCCGAGCAGGACGCTACTCTGTCTTGCTTACAGTACTTCTGAGTATTGGGAGATAGAAATAACACTACCAAGGGAACAAACGTCACATAAAGACTATGGCTTACTCTGGGATATGAATATGAGGAGCTACTTTTCAAAACGCACTATGTCCCAAAAAGTAAATTTTTCAAGAGAAGCGAAAAACGTATACCGCAAACAATATTTGCTTAATTACTCCGAATTTTACACTACATACCCGGGTAGGGCTACTGATCAAAATATGTTTAATACAAGGAAATTGCTTTTTATACTTTCAAGCTATGAACACTTTATTGATGGACAAAGTGCGTTTTGGTGGGTTCTATTGGACAATCTGCCTTTTGATGTAAACTATTTCGGACACAATGCATTTTGATTAGTCTTCAGTGATATAGAACTGGTAAAAATACTTTTTATTGTTTGAAAATACAATTTTTAGCATTCAGTGAAACATTTTAACACCAAATGTAGGAACAAAAACGAAAATGTGCTTCATTTACCATAGAAAAGATCACAATAGTTTTGCAAGGCCAGGCTCCGCTTCTAAACAATCGCAAACATTAACTTGGGCAATACGTTCGTTATATGGAAGTGAAAAATTCAAGTATTTCATTTTCTCTCCAGTTGTTTCCAAATATGACACTTGGTTTTTTTTCATCGTCTTCCTTTTTTTGGTTTCAGCTTCATCAGTGATGAAACTTTGGAGATATCTGATACGTTGTTAAAGCTTTATCCACGTTTAACTAATGCCATAAAGGGCTTTGAAGGATCATCAGAATAGTAGGTGATGTGCGTTTTGATTTTCACATCATTTACCCTGTCACCTAACATATATTTTTCAAATGGATCCTTTTCAGATCACTGATCTTATCTACAGGACTCAAAATTGTACTTAGTTCCTTGAAATCAAATATATCCCAGCCTCCCCCGATATCTCACCGTTAAAAATTACAAGAGAAATAATTATACAGGTAGCTACAAATAGATTAATTTGTATAGCTTCGCAATAACTGTATTTTTATTCCTCTTTACTATTACCTGTTTTCATACTCTAATTCCCTTTTTGATTTTGTCTTCATTCGTTTTCTCTTTCCACGATTCATTTCCTCTCCAACACTCACACATTCAGTCGCTATCATACTCTCCATCTTAGCACAACATCGTCTTTACGTGTGACTTAATTAAGTCTAATAAACAGAATGATAAACGTTTATACACAACAATGCCTTAATACTGAAACCGAATATTAACTAGTCATTGTCGGTCAGTTAAATGGTTTCGATTTATTCCACGAGTCTTACATTGCAGCCAACGTAGTTTAATAAAACAAAATAAGGACAACTGTTGAACTTAATCCGGTTTTATTCAATCACACTAGAGGACAAAATGCTTTTTGATGCATCGGTTACTTTTCAGCGCTCTTTTTGAAGACGTAAAAGTGCGTTTTGACTCGATCTCATTACAGGAGTGTTTAGAGCGGGTAATAAAATACCGGATTTCATATCAAACTCAGTTTTGTCCACCAGTGGACATAATGCGTTTTGAAAAGTTGCTCCTCATATATTTATACCGGTGTAGCTGGAAGCACTGCGACGAAAGGAATTTATACTCCATTCACGGAAACGAGAGACGTACTGTAAACAAAGCAAGGCGCGTGACCACAGCGCTGCCATCCAGGGGTGTACAAGGCGGGGGCGCGCAGTCAACGTCGCTGTCTCCGTTGCAGGTGTGAGCTCGTTAGTGCGCGTTGTACAGCGGGAGCTCTTCAGTTCATCTTTAAAGACACTTGACACACTAGTTGTTGATCATTAAGGTAACTATATGTGTTTGTAGTCACGCTGAGCATTCACTGTTTATGTGCGCATCCAATAGCATCCGACGGTTTCTTACTTTATATATTTATTTCAATATCGTCACATATGGCGGACCACATTATGTCATCCACGGATACAGCGGGCGAGGCCGACGTGTCACTTCTGAGTCCACCAAAGAAAGGAAGCTTAGGGTTTAACGTCCCGTCGACAGCTTGTCATTAGAGACGGAGCTAACGCTCGGGGTTTTGGGTAAGGATTGGGGAGGAAATCGACCGTGCCCTTTGAAAGGAACCATCCCGGCATTTGTCTGGAGTGATTTAGGGAAATCACGGAAAACCTAAATCTGGATGGCCGGAGGTGGGTTTGAACCACCATCCTCCCGAATACGAGTCCAGTGGTTACCACTGTGCCACCTCGCTCGGTCCCACCAAAGAAGCGATCAAAGAAGAAATGATAAGTTCTTCAGAGAAACACATGGTTCTTAATGTGTATAAAACGGAACTGTTACGTCCAGAGTAGTCAATGAGTGACATCGTTTCGAAAACAGCTGCGGCTACAGGAGTTGGAAGTTCTTCAGTGTAACGTGTGATAAGTGAGTACAAGCCCACACACTCTTTGAAGTCTCCCAAGAAAGGAAAATTACGACAGAAACTTTCTGAAAGTGTTGATGAGTTCGATACAAATGCGATACGAAGGAGAGTACACGATTTTTTTTCTTTTTCGTATCGAATTGCCAACAGTGACAAAGTGCTTACAGTCGTGAACGAAGATGCAGAGCTGAGAAATTTTCGGAGAATTACATTTTATAAATTTCAGAAAGAAATGAATGTCAAATACGTCCGTCGTGGACGCGATAGCATGCTAATAGACAGGGATGACATCATTTTATGGGGGCGGCGTTATCTTTGAACCATTCAACGGTTGAGAGATGAAGGAAGATCCATTTACTATTTGGACGAGACTTGGGTGAACGCAGGACATACCTGAGGTAACATCTGGGAAGATGACGCCATAAAGTCCTCAAAATAAGCGCTTCTGTCCGGATTATCCACCAGAAGCAAGAGCCCATCAGGTAAAGGGAAACGTCTGATTATCGCACACATTGGCAGCAAAGCAGGGTTTGTTGAAGGATGTTTGTGGACTTTCGAATCCAAGAAAAGTGGAGATTATCATGAGGAGATGTGCGCCGAAACCTTCGACAGGTGGTTTCAAGATGTTCTTCCTTGGCTTCAGAAAAACGCAGTTATTGCTCTTGATAACGCGCCGTACCATTCTCGTAGAAAAGAAAAAGTCCCCAATGCTAATTCCAATAAGCACGAAATATCAGAATGGCTAAAATCTAAAAATGTCGATTGTGAAGACAGTATGTTGAAGAAACAACTTTTAGATATAGTTAAAAATCACAGAACAGCGCACGACGAATACGCGATAGATGAAATAGCGAAGAATGGAGGGAAAACTGTTCGCAGAATTCCCCTATACAACTGTGAATTAAACGCTTTCGAGTTAGTGTCGCCCAGAATGAATGGCTATGTTCCAGCGAAGAAGAAAACGTACAAAATGCCGGAAGTTAAAGAACTGCTAGGGAAAACAGTAAGAACAGTTACTGTAGCACATTGGAACAAGAGCGTCCTCCACGTCAACGAAAAAGTCGAAACAGATGTGGAAACTAGACTGCATTATAGAGGAGAGAGAGGAGCTGTTTGTTATAAACCTCAATGAAAACAGTTCAAGTTCGACAGTGTGAACCTTGTTTCGTTGTACATTATCATTACTGATGTTATTAAAAATTGATTTTGTTTGAAGGGAGCGTTTTGTTAGCAACCTTAATGAAAATAAATCTACTTCAACAGAAAAAACTCATTTTCATCGTACTTTTAACATTACTGCAACTCGCTTTGAATCCTCAATGCCGTCTTTTTTTTGTTACATTGTTGCCCAGCCAACGCCGCCAGTTGCAAAGCATGCGCCAATTTTCGACACCCCTTCGTATCACGTGAACACCGAATGCTTTCGCCGGAAACGAGCGCAGTGACACTGTTCATGTTTCGTCCCAGCTCTCCGTGAATAGACTATAATAGTCGTGACTGAAATAAAGGAAATAAAGTGATATGAAATGTTATCAGTCAAATCCATTCAGAAAATACAAGTGGCGGAGAAAAACCACAGCTAAAGTAGACACAATATTTATTTATTAGTTATGGTTTCGAGAATAGCTCCAATTCTTCGAGGAACAGATTCTTAAAGTGTCTTTGCGGTTGCCAAGAGAATGTTAACCATTCCTGTACCGAAACATCCGCCAGTTACTTCGAGTGATGTTGCAGCTGTAAGTTTAGTCCTCACTCTGAGCTCTTAAGCTCCCCATAACGGTTCATTATGTTGACATGGCGATTGCGTCATCGAGGAGAGATGTTTGATCATTTCTTATACTGTACAAAGCACTCCTGAACCATTTTGGAGTATGGAAGTGTTTGTAACAATATGTTAGTCATAGTTAGCACTTTGTTGAGAGGATGGTGAGATGTGCATTCACAATTGTCCAACCAGTGAGGGCAATGATAAAAACAGTTGAATACCACGATAGAGATGCCCAAATCATGACGGAGCCTCCCCCGTACTTGACTGACCAGACTTTAGCCGCCGACTAACACCGGAAGTGACGTAGTTAACAGAAGTTAGCACATCAGTGGAGGTGCTGTGAGTTTTATCTTTGCGCGTCAGGCGTTTTCGAATGTCTTTGACCTGTTTTGTGCATCCGTGAACTGTTGATTAAGTGTATGTCTTAGAAGTTCTTATATCCCAATCAAAAATTTATTTCCCCCCAATGAAATTCGCTGTTGCATTAGCCAATGAAAAAGTGACGTGAAAACGATATTCACTTGTTCCTTCCATGTCACAGACGCCATCTTGATTTGCCGTATATCTCACGCTTTTGGTTTTATAACTCGCAGTAAACCGTTTCAGGGCAACAGCGAATTAAAGATGAATTACAAAATCATCTCTAGATGTATTCATTATAACTAAATGTAATGAAAACCATATTAACACAAACAAACTTGTGGGAATGAGTATATAAAATATGAAGGTATTCGCGGCATCGAGTTGCTGTAGTGTAATGGGTAGCGTGGTGAGGTTCTGCGATCGAAACTCGTCCCATGCGAATTTTTTTTTCCTAATCTTATCGTTTGTAACACATTGTAGGAGTTTTTTATCCACAACAGTTTGCGGGATTTTCTTCTTCACATAACAGTATTATGTTATTCAGTACTCTTATGTCTGTCTCAGCAGTTTGTAACATCGATTTGTCATTTCTGTGTGACTGAAGAATTGAGAATGAAATTGTTCCTGCAAGTGGTACGATCGGCAATGACATTTATATTCTTCCTTCTCACAAATACTTGACTTTGTTCCAACTATGTTGCGATTTACGAGAATATGGTTGGAGACAAAAATAAAGGGAACGTTAAAATTGCTGGTAGGCCCCTACAGTAAGTGAAATGAGTATCAATGACATTTAGGCCTATACTATTCGCTAGTCAGAAAGACTTGGCTATTTATTTCTGAATATCTCTTGATTTCCGAAGGTATGGAAAGGCTGACATTTCTTGTTTCTCCCCACTATTTTGGTTCTTAGTTTCGAATATATCGTGATTTCCGAGAGTGTGCTTAGACTGATATTACTCCCTTGTCATCAATATTTGGTGGTTTGCTTCTGAATATGTCACGATTACAGTGTGTGTAGTTAACTAAGATCCTAACAGGATAAATTTAATTTCTGTTGCACGTATATACAAACACTCAGAACAACGTCGTCTGCTGGCATCTCTACATCCGTACTGCATGAACGTTTTAGATCTTTGCCTAATGCCAACACGTAGTATCTCTGGGAAAGATTTTTTCGCTTGAGATATAAACGCACGTGTAGGTCTTACTTAGTGGCATACTTTTCTATTTCGCACGAGAAATCGTGGAAAACAATTTTCAGTGCTTCGTGTGCGAAACCTTGCATTCAAGGATATTACATAAACCACTTGCAATCTAAGGATATCAGAATTCGGTGTGTGCTAACGTCTGTGAACTACGTAATTTCCGGTGTTAGTCGGCGGATATAGTCTAGTGCTTGACTGTAGCAAACAGGCATTCCGTATCGTAAGCTTCTTCTGGGGTTTTCGATACATAAACCCGGTTTTTATAGGAAGAAATGTAAACGATGATTCATCGGACCATACCACAAACAGTACTTCCAATAATCAAGAATTCAGGTTTTATGACCATGGCACTTCGATAGCAGTTTCCGTTGTTGAGGGTTTTAGTAGCTTCAGCCCTTTCAGCCGTACAGTTTCTATCGAAACCGTATCACTGAAGTGAGTGCACAGCTCTTCAGTCGCTTTTGTCGTGGTGATTTTGTGTTGCCTGGTCACAATTGTTCTTAATGCTCGTCAGTCATTGTCAGTTATCTTCAGGTTACACCCACTATTCCACTTCGCCAATGATGCTTTACCTTGTTTTGTGTATACTGTCACTTCCGTGGGTATTGTCGCCAGTGAAACATTAAACAGCGCAGTCGTTTTGGCGTGCCGCGGTGGAGTAGCCGAGCGGTCTAAGGCGCCTCGCTGCGGAGCGCGCGATTGTTCGCCGTCGGAGGTTGGAGTCCTTGTCCTTAGGTTAGTTTATCTTAGTTTAAGTAGTTTGTAAGCTACGGACTGATGACCACGGCGTTTGGTCCGATAGATTTACAAACATTTGAAACAATTCGTTTTGGCGTCTTTGGAAGTCGAGAGCTGACGCATTTCACCGGTCGTCTGTGTGGTCCCCGCAGAACATGGCGTATAATATACTGAAACATAGCGTCCAACATTTCCTACGTGGATTGTGCACTGCGATCACGTCTCCGTCTTAAAACGTACGCAGTGGTGCCAACTTGCAACAAGATGTATTCTGCATGGTGTCCATATTATTTTGTCCACCGCTGTACCTGGCGGAGTTGTTTAACCACTGGAGTCTTACTGGGGAATCCTGATCTGGATTTCGACTGGTTCCATGAAATTACTTCGAAAGAATGCTGGGATGGTACCTAAGCAGTGAAATCAACACTTTCATCATCAGTTGTTTTTAACACTGCGCTGCTAACTTCCATAATATTAACCTTCTTTCTTAATTCTGAAGGTGATCATAAGCTGATAAAAGTCAACAGGAAAGTAAAAATGAAAACCAGTTGGGCTTTAGCGTCCCTCTGAAGATGTAAGCAAAGAACAGGTTCTTTTAGTATGAGGATGGAGAAAGAAATCGATCACGCTCACCTCTAAGTAACTATACCGGTATTGTTCTTAAACGAATTAGTAAAAACATAAATCTGGTAGACTAGATGTAAATTTGAATTCCGATTTTCTTGATCAGAAATCGGTCTTAAGCTAAATTGCTGACAAACTTTGCTCAGTCACGAGATAGGGTCCTGTACTGACCACAATGGCGGTTGCTGAAATTAGACAAGCATTTGTAACGGGAAACTGTCAGAGCCTTTCTGCGAATAGGAGGCCAGAAGTGGCACGCTCTCCCAGAACCAGTCGAGTGTACGACGTCGGGCAACGCCCCTCCTTGACCTCGTTGAACTGCGTCGGCACTTCGGTGCCACACCGAGGCTCTGGTACCCGACACACTTAACGAGTGCTTTCCCACATGTGACATTAGTTGTACACGTGGTCTGTGAAGTGTTTCTGGAGATAACACAGTGCATGGGGATGTGATTGTGC
The DNA here is from genome assembly GCA_026315105.1 of Locusta migratoria. Classification (NCBI taxonomy): domain Eukaryota; kingdom Metazoa; phylum Arthropoda; class Insecta; order Orthoptera; family Acrididae; genus Locusta; species Locusta migratoria. Next base: position 273,149,465 of record CM048755.1, read on the forward strand.
AATATCGTCTCAGATATGTGACTCGACTGGGGATTTCTTGTCAGAGAGGACACAGTTAGTAGTAATTGATGGAAAGGCACTGGCTAAAACACAGCTATCTGGGTTGCCCTAGGGTTGTATTATTGGTCGTCTGCTCTTCCTTATCTATATAAAAGATTTGGGAGAAAATCTGAAGTCTTCTTATGTTGTTTGCAGATGACGCTGTCGTTTATCGTCTAGTAAAGTCAGCAGAAGATCAAACCTAACTGCATAAAGACTTAGAAAAGAGATATGTATGATGATAAAATTGGCGCTTGATGCTAAACAGTGAAAAGTGCGAAGTCCTCCACATCGGTATTAAAAGGAATCCGATAAACTTTGTTTATGAGATAAATCAATGAAATCGGAAAGCCGTAAATTCAACTAAAAATCTAGAAATTACTATTTCGAAACACAGTGGAAAGAACACATAGAAAATAATGTGGGGAATGGGAACAAACGACTGCATTTCATAGGCAAAACGTTGTTAAAATATCGTGGTGTGTGATAGGAGCCGGTCTGTCGCATATTTGTAGTATGACTGTATTAAAACGTCACGAATTAAGGTACCCACTGATGATGTACGACACTGGCAATAAGTGCAGATGCATTAAACAAAATCCAGACAGCTTCTTTACCCAATCTTTATATGACTGACCAAGACCTTCACAAGAGTGATGCAAATGTCGTCTTTCAACTTCGATGTGAGCTCGGGCTTCCGCTTTAGTCAATTTACACATTGACACAGTCGCTTTACATAAGCTTCTCAGTTCCTCACTCTCTTTGTCATTACTGAATGATAGAAAAGCTAGAGGAAGGGTAGTAGGGGGTGTACGTCTGTTTACATTCCTTAATGGGTGTTCGATGACGGATTGCAGAACCTACTGATAAAATTCTTCAATGGTACAGGACATCAGATGAGTATCCAGAGGCTACGTCCAGGTAGTGCAGCAGTCGTACACTGGTAAAAACAATTAGCTGATCAATTGAGATACCTACGTTCTGAAGTATTGTCTATGGAGTGGAGACAAGAACATTTCGACAACCGAGCTACTGGTAATAACAGAAACTTGCTGCAGGAGGGCATGGTATTGACATGTGTTTACTCTACCAAACGAAAACGAATTACACAAGTATTTGGGTTCATATAGTGTAGCGAGCAAGTAGTGCAATGCAACAACAACGTGACTTACCCGAAGCTATGGCATGGAGAGCCATAGGAAGGTTGAAAGCGGGACAAACAGAGGGAGAAGGCTGCAGCTATTGGAGTTTCCCAAAGTGCAATTTCCAGGACCTGGACGCGATTTCAGACAGCAGGAACCGTTAAAGAAGGCAATACCAGGGTCTCCCACAGGTAACAGCCCGTTGAGACAGGAGGTTGAATGCAACTCAGCTGCAACACACCTTCTAGGCAGCAACAGGACACGCAATATCAACACAAACAGTCCGAAATATACTTCGGCAATGTGGCCTGTACGCACGGTGGTCTTTGTTGTGTATTGCATTACAACCACGTCAGCGTTTAGTCCGCAGAAACGAGGCGGAGTAACATCAGGATTGGAGTCGTAACGAATGGGGCCGGGTTCTGTTCACAGATGAATCAAGATTTTATGTACAACCGGACAATCGTCGTTCACTCATCTGTAGAGAACTTGGAACTCGGAACGATCCTGCTTATGTGCAGAAAACATCACCATATTGTTGTAGTGGACGAATGATGCCGCGCGGGAGTAACCGAGCGGTCTGGAGCGTCGCGGATCGCGCGGCCTCCCGCGTCAAAGGTTTGAAACCTCCCTCGGGCATGGATGTTTGTGTTGTCTTTAGTGTAAGTTAGTTCATAAGTAGTTTGTAAGTTTGGGGACTGATGACCCCACAGTTAAGTTTCATAAGCTTTACAAACATTTGGACGAATGGTGTGAGCGGGAGTCAGTGTTGGAGGACGTACGGACCTCTATGGCTGCTCAGAGGTATATAGACGAGATCCTTCGACCTTCTACTGTCCTCTACGCTGTTGCCATACGAAATGGGATCCTTCCAGTGGACAATTACGCTCGTCCCCACCGTGCTTCACTGGTGCAAAACATGCTTGAAGCTGCGGGTATTGAACGAATGGAGCGACCAGCCTGCTTATTCATCGGGCTTAAGCCCTTTCAGCATGCCTGGGATGCACTTGGCAGACGCGTTGCAGCTAGACCAGCACCTCCCGCAACGGTTGCAGAGCTGGATATTGCACTCATGGAAGAGTCGCCAAATGTCCCTCAAGAGTTGATTGATAACCTCATACTGTCCACGCCACGCAGGTGTGCATCTGTGCCGGCCGCGGTGGCCGAGGGGACTGAGGCGCTTCAGTCACGGTCTGCACGGCCACTACGGTCGGGGGTTCGAATCCCCCCTTGGGCATGGATATTTGTGCCGTCCTAGTTCGTAAGTAGTTCATAAGTAGTTTGTAAGTTTAGGGACTGATGACCCCGTAGTTAAGTCCCATAAGCTTTACCAACATTTGAACATTTGTGCATTTGTACTGACCGTCCGAGGTGATCACACACCATATTAGAGGATAACGAAAATGACTTTTCCACTATTATGGCAGGCTCATGGTGTCTCGCTCTCAGTAAACGTCATGTAAACCTCAAGTAAACAGTAGAGACGGCAAAATCTCGTACTGTATGACACACAAATTACAGTTGTAACCAATATCTGAATAAAATACGTTACCATACGAATATTGTCACCTGATGCATTAAGTGTCTTGAGTTGTGTATAAAAACGTTAATCCTGTCAACTGTGAGTGAGTGCTGGTCGCTGACTAACATAGCTCGATAAAGTTTTTCCAGATAATCACGAAGGCGCCATACTTCCCGGAACATCTTGAGGGGGCCACACCCTGCCTATCTAACCCATGTTAATATACGTAAGTATTTGACCCATTTCTGAAAAAAACTTATTGATGCAGGACCTTAATATTTTTACTGTATGTTACATGATGCTAATAAAATCAACTTTACTAAAATCTACGTTATCCATTTTATAGTTTTTAACATATACTTTTTTAAATTTATTAACAAAAAATATTAAGTTTTTTCTGCAGAAAATATTTTTGTGAACTTCCTAATGGGAGAATATTAATGCATGTAGTACCAAAGCTGGCTTTTTTATGTTGTGCATAATCTTTGAGAATTTTATTTATTTATCTATGATATATCTGATATAATGGGGCATTATTTTAATTCGTGGGAAATTGATTTTAAAGAAAAAACTTTTGAAATTTGTTACCTACAGTTAAAACTGACCTGCTGCATATGATGGCCCTTCTTTGGTCTCTAGCAGGTCTTCCAGCTTCTTTTTCACCTTTCTGGGTGTTTGTCATGCTTTCTTGGCCATATTAAATCATACGTGTCTGCATTGGCTAGCCTCATTTTATCGCAATGTTGCAGCCCAGTGATCATATTTTCACCAGGATTAATTCTCAGCTTTTTCGGTATCCAACACGTTCCAATATTACCACAATGTAATGTAATAACAGCATCATGAACTCCTACTTTCATTGTATGCATGCCTACAATTACAGTTTTGGGAAGGCGGTTCCAAATTATGCTGTTGAAACATTCATTTGTGTTCTGTGTCTGCCCATGCAGACATTTCCTTAGAAGGTCAGGTTGAGCCAAGTCCCTGAAAATACGTTTAATTGCTGTAATAACAGCAGCAGGAAGAGAATGCTTGTGAAAATAAGATTCTCCAGTTGCCTGAGCCCTATTGTATATGCACCACGAATTTCCCCTGATGGACACAATGCATGATAAGGCTCATCCACAGTAGAGGATTTATGGAAGAATATAGCCCAAACATCTCTCTTCATTACCTCCAGATTTTATTTATTTCTCCTAATTGCCTGCCCATTGATTTGATTTAATTTGATTTTTCCAGGGAAGCCAAAACAGTCTTGGTCTAACCCGCCACTGCCCGCATCGAAACTAAGTTTATTGTGCGGTATCGCTCACTGTATATCTAGTAAAACCAACCAATGCCCTTGAACAGTGCAAGGAGTCCCTTTACCAGTTCTTTATTAGACATAATTTCTTCGGGTCTGGTTGTCCCAAATGTTCTGTGCCTATTACTCTCCAATGCAATGCATTCGAAGATTAGATGTGATGCAGTTTCATCACCGTCATCACAGATCCTAAATTTAGGGTCCTCTTCTGTTATTCCCATTGTACGTAGGTGTTTTTTGAAATTCCCATGGCCTGTCAGCAATCCAACCATGAGTCTAATCTCTCTCCTGTTCAGGCCCAAGATTGCAGAGCTTCTTTTAAAACATGGCTTTGGCATCATTACCTTGCCATGTTTTTGTTGATGGACTTTGGTCCAATATTCTACGTGCTGTCTTCTGAGCCAGTTATGTAGCTCCAATTTGATCATTGCCTTGGTGATTGTCAGGACAGGTTCCGGTCCAATAAATGGAGTCTCTGTCCCCATCCTGGCTAATCTGTCGGCATGTTCGTTGCCACTGATCCCCAAGTGGCCAGGGACCCACAATAGGTTTACTTTATTGCTTTCCCCTAGCTCCACCAGAACCTGTGACATTCTGCAACAATTTTAAACCTTGTTGCAGGAGCTGCCAGTGATCTCAGGGCTGCATGGCTGTCTGAATAGATATAGATGCTACGATCTTTGTAGCACCTACGCAGATTCTCCTCCACACATGCCCTGATGGCAGTGATTTCAGCCTGGAATACTGAGGCCAGTTTCCCTAGAGAGATGATGCCCTCTAGTGTTGGCTGCACCCCGTATACCCCGGCCCCAACGCCTTGGTCTGATTTTGACCCATCGGTGAACCAGAAAATATCCCCCGTACGGTGTCGAACTATTTTCTCCCACTGCTCTCTACTTCCAATCGTTATACTGAAAAGCTTGTTGAAGTAGTATGGGGTTATAATATAGTCGGCTGGCATTTCCCCAACTTTTCCTATATTTACCTCACTCACTATTTTAGTGTGTGATTCTGGATACCCCAAAGAGTTCCAGATGTTAGCAGTTTTGAGTCTGTAGGCACCAGCCGATGCCTCCATCTTGACCCAAAGGTGTAATGGGGGCGTATCCAGCATGGTTTCCATCCCAGCAGTTGGTGTGCTGCTAATTCCGCCTGTTATGGCTAAGCAGGCTAGTCTCTGCACCTTACCAAGCTTCTTAGCAACAACCTGCTGTTCTACCTTCTTCCACCACACGACCGCCCCATAGGTGATCCTGGGTCTAATCACCGTGGTGTATATCCAGTGCATACCCTTGGGGCTCAGGCCCCAATTTTTGCCACAAGCTCTCCTGGTACTTACCAAAGTACCTTTTGCCTTGGAGCAAATATTCCTAATGTGAGGGGTCCATGTCAGTTTCTCATCTAGGGTAACCCCTAGATATTTCACTGTCCCCTTCTCAGGTAGCGCTTCATTGAAAAGCTTTAGATTCCAACTTGAGTGTTGGGTATGTTTCCTTGTGAATGGTACAACAACAGTCTTCTTAGGACTAGCCCCCAGATTCTGTTTTCTGCACCAGTCTTGCACAATGTCCAATGCACCTTGTGTCATATTCTTCAGTGTGCCAGAAAATTTGCCAAGTATTACTATGACAAGATCATCTGCGTATCCTTGGCAAAAGTACTGCCTAGAGTTTAATTCTCCAATGAGATCATTCACCACTAGATTCCACAATAAAGGGGAAAGAACTCCTACTTGCGGGCAACCCCTAGTGGTGTTGATTACCATTTTTTCATTCATCATAGTAGCCTCTACCTTTCTGCTACTGAGTTTGGCTCTAGTCCACCTACATATAGTGGTCCCTAGGTCATACACCTCTGCTGCCCTAACCATGGAATCGAAGGTCGTATTGCTAAAAGCCGCCGTCCCCGGTGGCCGAGGGGACTGAGGCGCTCCAGTCACGGTCTGCACGGCCACTACGGTCGGGGGTTCGAATCCCCCCTCGGGCATGGATATTTGTGCCGTCCTTAGTCTTAGGTAGTTCATAAGTAGTTTGTAAGCTTAGGGACTGATGACCCCATAGTTAAGTCCCATAAGTTCTACAAACATTTGAATATTTTGCTAAAAGCCCCCTCGATGTCCAGGAAGATACAGAGGGCTGTTTCCTGAAAGTGTAGTGCTTTCTCCACCTTCCCAACAAGTTCGTGGAGAGCTGTCTCACATGATTTACCTGGTTGATATGCATTTTGGTTTGAATGTAGAGGAGCCTTACTTAACCTCCTTTCTCCAACATGCACATTAACCAGCTTTTCCAGTGTCTTAAGAATGAAGGAAGACAGGATGATTGTCTCATATCCTTGGCCTTGGTATGATCAATTCTCCCTGGCTTTGGAATGAAGACAACCTTCACTGCCCTCCAGGCATTGGGAATGATTCCTGCTGCTAGGCTAACCCTGAATAACCTGCATAGGAATCTAATAAGATTTTCTCCCACTTGTTGCAGGAGAGCTGGAAAGATTCCATCGGGACCAGGTGACTTGAACGGTTGAAATGTTCCCACCGCCCATCGGACCTTACTGAAATCGACACTCTCCTTGGCCAGATCCCAGTCCTCTTTGCGAATACCTGAGAACCGTTGTCTCTCAGGAATCGCATTCTGGTCTGAGTTATTCACCAGAGTATATTGAGGAAAGTGAGTCTTGAGGAGCAATTCCAGCGTTTCATGTGCTGTCTTTGTATACTCCCCATCCTCCTTCCTCAATGTTCCTCCTGGATTAATTGGTACCCTAGTGAGGATTTTATGAAGTCTCACTTGAGCAGCCGTGCCCTCCACTTCCTCACAGAATACCTTCCAGGATGCCTCCTTTGCCCGTCTGATGGCAAGATTGTAATTGACAAGGGCCTCACGATACTTTGCCCATTGCCCTTTACGCCTTGCAAGGTTAAACAGTCTTCGTACCTGCTTCCTTTGCATTTCCAGGTTATTATTCCACCAAGGCACACTCCTATTTGTGCACTTCTTGGTGATTGAACAGTTGTCCTGGTATGAAGTCACTATAGCATAGGTCACGGCCTCTGCTACTTCCTCAAACTCTGCTGGATTCCTTATCGAAGTTTTAATTTCCGATAGGCTGAAGTCAAGGTCTCTCCTATATGTCTCCCAGTCCGTTTTCCTGGGATTCCTATAGGCCATGGTCTGTCTGGTTCCCATTTCAACCTTGAATTTAATATGCATGTGATCTGATGAGGATGGCTCCAGGACCACATGCCACTGTTGACGTAACTTCCCATCATCATGGAACCAAAAGTTATGTCAATTACTTCTTCCCTTCTACTATTCCTGAATGTAGGTTCATCACCCCTATTCAGGATCTCCAAGTTGTTAGATAGGAGAAATTCAAGAAGGTGCTCACCTCTACTGCTGGTGTCCTTGCTGCCCCACGATAGATTGTGGGCATTGGCATCACATCCCACCAACAGTTCGTCACCTTGCCGATGGCAGGCTTCCATCAGTCTCCTCACTTACAAAGGAGGAGGAGAGCTGTCTTCGTAAGGAAGGTATGCTGAGGCCAAAACAATTTCCCTCTTGATACCTTCCTCACATTGCTGCATCCTGATGGTCACCAAGTCCTTGGAACAAAAATCCATCATTGGTATGAAAGGTATTCCATTTCTAACATAAATGCATGTTCTGGAGTTTTTTTAGATTTCTAGCATAAATCAGCATACCTCCAGTACCACTGAGGCCCGATACACCCCCTTTGTATAAATATGATTCTTGTATCAGGGCCACGTCCACCTCCTGTCTCCCCAGGCGACGGCTCAGGGCAGCAGTGGCCCCTTTACTGTGCTGCAGGTTTATCTGCAGCACTTCCAGTCCCCATCTTGCTGCCATTATTGCCTTTAAGGTCTTTTATTACCCTGACGGCGACCTGCGAGAACCCTAAAAACAGTTTCAGGCCTTGCTCTCGCATTGCCTTCAGGGACTTCTCTCCGACCTCCACCACCAGGGTTCGTCCTTCCGGAACGATCTTTTGGTTAATTACCCTCCAATCCTCTGTCGAGACTTTTGGGTTCTGGACCCTTATTTTCTCGAACAGAGTCTTTGGAGGGACGTCCTTAAGGATCTTTGGTACCCATATTGATACCTTTGCGGTCTTCAGGAGTTCGGTTGCTTTCTTGGCCAGCAGCTTCGCGTCCTCCCACAGGGATATCATGGGCACCTTTTCCTTAAGCCATTCTGCTGAGTGCTCCCCCTTGCAGACAAAAATGAGGGCACCGCGATCTAGATAGACCCTCCTGAATTTGGGTCCTGGACCAGTGTCCTCACCCCCAATCTCTTCAAAGAGGGCCATCTGCACGAGCTCCTCATGCTGCAAGGTGATGCTCACCAGTGGGTATCCTTCTTGGACAACCGCCATTCTAAAGACCGAGACTGCAGTACTATAGGTCTGTTTCCCTATTTCCTGCCTCAGCCTTTTAGGATCACGCTTGTCCAGAGAGGAGGGAGTCTTAGATTCCTCCCTAACCCTCTTGCCACATGTCTTTGACGTCGAGGGGGTCTGTGTATCCCCTTCGACCTGAGGCAGTTTCTTTTTGGAGGTCTTGGGCTCAAGCCCTTTTGATTCCCTCCACTTATGCTTAGGAAGCCATTCTTTTCCTTCCTTTTGCTTCTGTTCCTTGAGAAGTTTCCTCCTCTGAGCCCCAGACAAGGCCTTAATCCTAATCTGGTCCAACTTCTCTGTTACAGTTTCAACTTCTTGCTCAGGTCTAGACCCTGATTCAGAAGTAGGAGTGCACTCCATTGGACCTGATCCCGATGTCTGAGTATCTGAGGTCTCAGATTGCCCCTCGGATTCTTTTAAAATACTTTCTTTCTCTGTGTTCATCTTAGTCCCACGAGATTTGGGGATTTATATGGTCCATACCACGATAACCCTGCGTGGTGCAAGGCTACTTACTCAGGGAGGTCGCCCGGTATCCCTGAAGCTCCGTTCGAGACACATCCACCCAAGTGCCATGCACCCCTCGGCACGGATCGCATCACACCTTGGGTTGGGAAAGGAATTGGGAAAGGGCTGGGAGAGGATAAGGAAGATGGGACGTTGTGGGACACGCTTGGTCTGATCCATCAGCTGAGGCCTTTCCGGCAGTAGGTTCTCTACCTTCGGTATAGCCCTCTGCTTCACACGGATACGCAAGCCTCTCCACCCACACGGACAGTGCTTCGTCAAGGTGGTGTCCCCCGGAGAGGTTGCCTGCCCATAGTATAAATGAAATCGCAGCTGAGCATTTAGTGCAAATTAAATCTAAAGCAATTGCTAGCCTTTTCCTCCCACTGGCACTCTCACAGCCGCGGCGGATAGGCCAAGCGCATTGAGGTGCTATTGTACGATGCGTGAGGCCACTCCCCGTCGGGGGATCGAATCCCCCCTCGGGCATGGATGTTTGTGTCGTCTTTAGTGTAAGGTAGTTCATAAGTAGTTCGTGAGTTCAGGGACTGATGACCCCGCAGATATGTACCTTAAGCTTAACAAACATTTGAACACAAAATTATTTGGTCCACAATATGGCGACAATGGCTTCACTTCTGTAGCGTTAAGGTCATCTCCCCCTGTTCCTTGGTTCCAACACTCCAGAGATGCAATGCTGGTTGGTTATAGTCCACATCACGTAGGAAGGCGGCCCAATTTTCAGCCGTTCTGGCCAACCCCTCCATTACCGCACATCGGCCAATAATATTCATTCCGTAGGCGTGTGGCTGGCCGTGAGTTACGCAATGTTTCTCCCGCAGTCTCGACTGTTGGTGCTCGGCCGTAGCTCCTCCCCTTCATGCTTCCGCTATCACACCTGCTATGCGAACCATGCGAGTGTGAGAGTGGATTCCAAAATCGCCCCAAATCAGGACCAATAGGCGGTGTATAAGCCAGACTCTAATCTGGCCACCGTGATGATGCAGGCAGAATTGGTAACTGGAGGTAGAATCCCCAAAGTATGTGTTGGGTGATCGTCACATCGTCAATCATTGAACAGGATTGTGATGGAAAATAATAGAACGAAATCGCCAAACGTCACTGCAGAACTGTATGTCACACTCTCAAACCCTGACAGTATCAACACAACACGAAGAGAGCTCTGTTGTTGTTGTTGTTGTTGTTGTGGTCTTCAGTCCGGAGGCTGGTTGGATGCAGCTCTCCAAAATACTCTATCTTGAGCAAGCCTCTTCAACTCACCGTAAGAACGACAACCTATATCTCTCTGAATCTGCTTACTGTATCCATCTCTTGGTCTTCCTCTACGGTGTTTACCCCAAACACTTCCCTCCAATGCTAAATTCACGATTCCTTGATGTCTAAGAATGTGTCCTACCAATCGATCCCTTCTTTTAGTCAAGGTATGCCAAAAATTCCTTTTCTCCCCAATTCTGTTCAGTACCTCCTCATTTGTTACGTGATCCACCCACCTAATCTTCAGCATTCTTCTGTAGCACCACATTTCAAAACCCTCTATCCTCTTCCTGTCCGCTCTGTTTATCGTCCATGTTTCACTCCCATACAAGGCAACACTCCACACAAATGCCTACAGAAAGGACTTCTTAAGCTTAAATCAATATTCGATGTTAACAAATTTCTCTTTTTCAAGAACGCTTCTCTACCCATTCCCAATCTGCATTTTATGTCCTCTGTACTGCGACAATCATTTGTTATTTTACTGCCCAAGTAGCAATACTCATCTACCTCCTATATTGTTTCGTTACCTAATCTAATTCCTTCAGCATCACCTGATTTTCTTAGACTGCACTCCGTTACTCTTGTTTTGCTATTGTTAATGCTCAGCTTATATGCACCTTTCAGCACACTGTTCATTCCATTCAGCTGTTCTTCCAGGCCCTTTGCTGTCTCTGACAGAATTACTATGTCGTCGGCAAAACGCAATGTTTTTAATTCTTCACCCTTCTTCTAAATTTCTCCTTGCTTTCCTTTATAGCTTGCTCAATGTGCAAATTTAATAACATTGGAGAAAGGCTACAACCTGTCTTACTCCCTTCCCAACCACTGCATCCCTTTCATGCCCTTCAACTCTGATAACTGCTTTCTGGTTTTGTAAAAGTTGTAAATAACCTTACGCTCCATACATTTTACTCCTGCTTGCTTCAGAACTTGAAAGAGATTATTCCACTCAACATTGTCAAAAGCCTTCTCCAAATCTACAAAATCAAGAAATGTAGGTTTGCCTTTTCTTAATCTATCTTCTAGAACAAGCCGTAAAGTGAGTATTTCCTCCCGTGTTCCTACATTTTCCCTGAACCCAAACTGATCTTCCCCAAGGTCGACTTCTACAAGCTTTTCCATCCTTCTGTGTATAATTCGTGTTAATATTTTGCAACCATGACTTATTAAACTGATGGTTCTGTAGTTCTCACACCTGTCTGCGCCTGCTTTCTTTGGAATGGTGATTATTACATTTTTCTTACAAATCTGAGGGTACTTCGCCTGTCTCATATATCTTACACACCAGGTGAAACAGTTTTGTCGTGGCTTTTTCTCCCAGAGACTTCAGTAGTTCTGAGGGAATGTCATCTACTCCAGGGAGCTCTATAAGCTATTAATTGCAAGGCAAGTTGGTTTCTCAAAATACAAATGCACGTTACAGGAAAACATAGTACTGAAGCCATAAAACGTGGACTATGCAGCAGCTTATTTATTTGCTGCATTTTACAAACAACCTGTTACGTAGGGACTAAGCCGGGTCATATGCTTATAATATAAAATTGTGCAGTAATACAATATCAATCTTTTAATGAAGTGTTAACACTGTTAGCCGCGGTTGAGTAGCCGAGCGGTCTAAAGCGTCTCGCTGCGGAGCGCGCGGTTGCTCGCCGTGGAGGTTCGAGTCCTCCCTGGGGCATGAGTGTGTGTGTTGTCCTTAGGTTAGTTTAGTTTAAGTAGTCTGTAAGCTACGGACTGATGTCCAAGCAGTTTGGTCCGATAGAATTACAAACATTTGAACATTTTTTGTTAACACTGTTACAAAATGTTCGTTAACCTTAAGGGACTTAACGGCGGTGTCATCAGTCCCTAAACTTACAAACTACTTATTAACTACCTTATACTAAAGACGACAGAACACCCATGTCCGAGGGGGGATTCGAACCTCCGACGGGGAACGGCCTCGCGCACCGGAGCATAGCGCCTCAAAGCGCTCGGCCGCTCCACTGCGGCAACACTGTTACAGCTGAATGGGTAATAATAACCGCAAATAAATGTAGATAAGTATACAAAAAATATATTAATTCATAAAGTTACAGCAGAAGAATTCAATTCAATTTTGAGAAGTAATGTTGACGATAGATATCTTCTATTCCTAAGTGAGGGGCGTTACAGATTATTGCTTTAAAATCACCGCTTCTCTATAGGAGAGGGCTACGGTGAATCAAGGTGTCTGTTTTTTGAAATTAAGGTGATTGGCATGGTATGTCACCTGTTCAATTTTTGCATCTATACTCTTACTGTTTCATATGGATTTTGTTGGCTGTGTATTTTAAGTAAGAAACTCTAAATGTCTGCAGTTGACTTTATGATACCTTATTTTTCTGCATCGCCTAGCATATCATTTAATTTCGTACGTTTCTGTTATAGGTCGTTGATGCAAATAATTTAGAATGATATGTGTGAGTGACCCATACTTCCCACATTCGCAGGTATCACTTCGACGTAACCCGTCCCTGTAGATGGGCAGGGTATGAGCCATGCTGCTCAGAAAGTGTTTCTTGACGCGGATTTGATTTGCATCTTTAAATTTCAGTCGTTCCCGTATGTCTGGTAAGAATGAGAATACTCTGTGACCTTTCTTAGATTCCTCCCACTCCTTTTGCCAACTACTGTGTTTCCACTAGTTTCATTCTTGTTTATTTTGATATCTTCCACTGTAATTTTATGAACGAAGGTGTTGTTTCATTTTATTATCCAATAGGCTGCTGCTGTATATATAGACCAAAGGCTGAATTTTAATGACCACATTAGAGTAACAACGAAATAACCCAGAAAGTCATGCATAACTGAGAGTGATTAAATTCAATGAACTTCAAAGTCCCACAGGACACTAAGAACGTATTACACAGCCATTTTTGAGGCAATCACAAGTTTTACTTCAAGCGCCTTGGCGCACCGATTAAACCTAATGACTAATAAAACCATAACACGAAGTGGTCAAACGAGTGCACTGCACACAATGTCTGTAGCTTTTAGAACAACGGCAATAGAAGGCTTGTGTGTTGCTTTGGGTAGGGCCTATATGTACAACAGATATGACAACACACAAGCCTTCTGTTACCATTTTTCTAAAAGCTACAGACATTGTGTGCAGTGCACTCCTTTGACTTCTTCGTATTATGGTTTAATAAGTCATTAGGTGTAATCGGTGCGCCGAGGCGCTTGAAGCAAAGCTTGTTATTGCCTCGTAAATGGCTGTGTAAAACGTTCGTAGTGTCCTGTGCAACTCTGAAGTTGACTGAATTTAATCACTCTAACTTATGCATGACTTTCTCGGTTGTTTCGTTGTTAGTCTAATGTGGTCATTAAAATTCAGCCTTTGCTCTATATGGAATCCAAGGTACCTCGTGACGGGTTTCCTTTATACGCATGTTTACATTATCCAGTATTACTATCGGATTTCTAATCAGTGTTCGCTATAATACTGTATAAACACAGTTATTTATACTATTGAAGATTTAAGATGATTTAAATTCGAGTTGCAACCTGGAATTTTCTGACACTACTACCAGCGTAGACAAGTTTATTCAGCAGCGGTTCAAATACAAAACCCCAGAAAATTGTGCTACACATCGAGCCCTGTGGACACCACTGTGTTATCCTCTTGAGCAGCATATGGTCTCTCTCCATAGTGCAAATCAACTCCTGCAATAATCTAGTAAGCTAAATATATAGTGCTGTTAGTAGTAGTCGAATGTCTCTCACCATCAGTTTCATAAATAATGCAGGCCACCATAAGTGATCAAACGCTTCTGTGATGAAGGACGTCAAAGACATTTTAGCTGTTTATTGTGCTCATGGAATTAAATACAATGGTGTGCTTGAAATTTTGTGCCCTTACCGGTGATTGAACGCAGGTCTTTTGCTTACTAGTTGGATACTCCATCCACTAAGCCACCTGGGACACGGTGGTTATCCCAACTGCAGGACCTATCTTGGCACGCTCTCAGCCAAAGACAAGTTTGCAATTGATAGCTCACACTACGATCGCAATGTCCCTTGCCAATTAGTACCGTTTACTTGAGGCCATGGATAGCAGATTTCCGTAAAGATATCGATCCTCGTATGTGTCCGCAATTAAATATAATAATCTTTCTGCCCGTCGCCGCATTAATTATTTTCTTACGGACGAGTCAGAAAGAAACGACGACACGAATGGATGGTAATGGACCGTACTCCCGCACCCCGCTAGTACCCCTTGCTGATACTGTACACTAGCTACCCAGCGTTGATCTCAGTGTGCTGAAACCTGTTGTGCTCCCATACGTTCTTAGCCTGACGACGGCAACATTGCAATGTCAAAATGCACGAGCACTCGCGGCTCGAAGTGTTGAAGACTTCTTCGTCGCCCATCGGATTGCATTGCTACCTTGGCCTCCCTGTTCTTCTGATCTCTCGACAGTCGAAAATGTCTGCTCGATGATCGCGGAACGACTGGCCCGAATACACCACCTGCTGGTACACCAGGCCATGCCTTGCAATTGCTGGGTGCAGCACGGACTGCTATACACCAAAAACACATCCAGGGTCTCTTTGATTCAATACGTGGCTTGTAACGATGATGGAAAAATTCTTTACTGATTTCGTCATATTCCACGCTTCATACTGGGGCTGTATTTTCAATCTTGTAATCGTTGCATAACGTGTTATCTCCAAAATACACGCCGGCCGCGGTGGCCGACGGGACTGAGGCGCTCCAGTCACGGTCTGCACGGCCACTACGGTCGGGGGTTCGAATCCCCCCACGGGCATGGATATTTGTGCCGTCCTTAGTAGTAGTTAGTTTATAAGTAGTTAAGTCCCATAGTTAAGTCCCATAAGCTATACAAACATTTCAACCAAAATACACTAGTCTAAACAATTAGGGGGTCAGTTGGGATATCTATGATCTGAAGTATTAACATCGCTAGAATAAACTAAGATTGTTCGACGTCTTTCTGTCGGTTCTAAGGAATAGAGGCAAGAACATTACCACAACTGAGATAGTGGTAATAACAGAAAGCTGCTGCAGAGGCGGTTGATGTTGACATGTGTTTGTGAACCATACGCATTACACAAGCAGTTGGGTTCACGTAGTGTAGTGAGCAGGTAGTGGAATGCAACAACAACGTGACTTACCCGAAGCTATGGCATGAGCAGCCATAGGAAGGTTGGAAGCGGGACAGACACAGAAGGAGATGGCTGCAGCTATTGGAGTGTCCTAAAGTGTAATTTCCAGGATCAGGACGCGATTTCAGACAACAGGAAACGTTAAAAAGTAAAGGCAATACCAAGGTCTTCCACGGGTAACGTCAGCAAGAAATGTCCGTTATCACTAGGTTAACAGCCCGTCGAGACAGGAGGCTGAATGCAACGCAGCTGCAACCCACTCTCCAGGCAGCAACAGGACGCGCAAAATCAACACAAACAGTCCGAAATCGCCATCGGAAATGTTGCCTCTACGCACGGAGGCTTGTGGTGTGTGTCCCATTAAAACCGCGACACTGTTTAGTCCGCAGAAACTGGGCGGAGGAACATCAGGATTGGAGTCGTAACGAATGGCGCCGGGATCTGTTCACAGATGAGTCAAGATTTTGTGTTCAGCCGGAAAACCGTCGTTCCCTCATCTGGAGAGAACGTGGAACTCGGAACAATCCTGCTTATGTGCAAGAAATAACGAGATCATGGTGTGGACAGGAGTCAGTATTGGCGGACGTAGCGACCTCTATGTCGTTCAGAATGGCGCTTTCACTACTCAGAGGTATCCATCGAGCTTTTAGTATGCTGTACGCTGGTGCCATAGGAGATGGGGTCCTCCCGGTGGACGATAATTGCACTCATGGAAGAATGGCCAAATATCTGTCAAGACATACTGTACATGCCACGCAGGTGTGCAACTATACTGGCTCCCAGAGGGCAACGAGAATGACTTTTAAACTATTATGGTAGCCCCTTGGTGCCTCGCTCGAAGTAACCGCCGTGTAAACCTCAAGTGAAATTTCGTACTGTATGACACACAAATTACAATTGTAAGCAGTATCTTAATAAAATACGTTAACGTACGTATATTGTGTGTGATGTCTCAACGGATCCCTAATTGTTTTGAGATGTGTAAATTAAGCTGTTATATCACCGTTTCTTCTTGGTGCTGTATATTGGATGACCAGCAGCTTGTGGTGCTCGAAAACGAGGCCAAAGACGAATTTAGTATAACTCTAGTGGTGTAGCCCTCCGACACACGGTACGGCGGCTGAAGGAGTATGTATGTAGATGGACGCAGATGTAGCCTGGTACGTTCCGCTGTTGCTAGCAGAGACGCGCATAAGTAAGTGAGCAATGCCAGCGCGCTCTGCACAGCTTGTGACATTACGCTTTTACTGCTTGGATCTCTGCCAGCTGCTGTGTGAGGGGTCCTGCAACCTCCAACTCTATTGTGAAAGTTAAAAAAAGGCACAGCTTAACTCTTTCACACTCAGTGTTGCCATATGACAAGGTCAACTTTATCTGTTCTTCTAGGCTCAACCATTTGTCCAAAGATTGTAAAGAACACTGCAGGACTTTTAAAAATTTGTTCAAATGTTTGTAAATCTATCGGACCAAACTGCGTGGTCATCAGTCCGTAGCTTACAAACTACTCAAACTAAGGTAAACTAACCTAAGGACAAAACACACACACACACACACACACACACACACACACACGCCCCACGGAGGACTCGAACCTCCGCAGCGAGGTGCTTTAGAGCGCTCGGCTACTCCACCGCGGCCAAAATTTGTGCCGCGGTGGAGTAGCCGAGCGGTCTAAAGCGTCTCGCTGCGAACCGCGCAGTTGCTCGCCGTGGAGGTTCGAGTCCTCCCTGGGGCATGGGTGTGTGTGTGTGTCTTGTCCTTAGGTTAGTTTACCTTAGTTTAAGGAGTTTGTAAGCTACGGACTGATGACCACGCAGTTTGGTCCGATAGATTTACAAACATGTGAACAGTTTGAACCAAAATTTGTTGTGACTAGGTTGTCTACCATTACTTCGAGGAAACAGAGAGCATTAGGCTGCTCAAAATGTTCAAATGTTTGTAAATCTATTGGACCAAACTGCGTGGTCATCAGTCCGTAGCTTACAAACTACTCAAACTAAGGTAAACTAACCTAAGGACAACACACACACACACACACACACACACACACACACACACACACACACACACACCAGGAAGGACTCGAACCTCCACGGCGAGCAACCGCGCGCTCTGCAGCGAGACGCTTTAGACCGCTCGGCTACTCCACCGCGGCGCATTAGGCTGCAATGCATTGACAAAATATGTAGTGTTGCTTGATGTCCAAGTTGGAATACATGCAGGAAGACTTTCAAGTAATTGTATCAAGGTAAAGAAACAAAGTATTTTGAAAATTTCATAACTAAATTATTGTCAAATGTCTAAATTAGTAATAACCAGTTGGAAAATGATGTTAGTTATGTAACAGGAATCATATCCTACCCAGTGATGCCATTGGGGGCATCCCAAATTTCCCTAAAAAATTAAATAAATTAAAAATTCAAATATTGTAACAAATATAAAATATTCCAATCATTGTGTACATAAATATGGAAGGAAATACTTTTGTTCATAAATTAATAAAATTTAGGGTGGAAAGGGTTAAGATCTCCTGAAATCGCCAAAATGACCGATTCAGGTCTTCCCTTCGGCTCAAAAGTCAAAATCAAAGGCTACTCGTCAGTTCTAGAGAAAAACGTTTTAGATTAAATGGATCAGTGAACCATCTTGAGCTACACCGACTCGCATAATCAAAAAACAGTGTGACCTGATGACCGAAGCGAAAGGATTCGTTTGTTGGTCACACTACATACCTATGTGTAACCAGTACCTTGCGCTGTTTCTGATTCCGTCTCTTAAAATGTTGAATATATACCGCATGCATACATATTAACAGCACACGTCTCCAATCCAATACCGTGAGTCATGATCTTTTAATAATACGATGGTTGGAGCAAAAGTCATGGCAACTATATGTTTTTCTTGCAGATACCAATCCTGTTGGAAAATGTGACATACAGACGAAAGGACAAGGTGTTAACTACATGTATGGACAATAAATAGCACTAAAATATCGTAACGCACTAATTTATTACCGTAGTATACAGATCAATATGCCCTTCACAGTGCAAAAGAATGACAACACAGTACACATACAGTTGACATTGACAAACCTGGACTTGTGACTTTGATCACATTCCAAAAATTAAGGAACAATTATGGAGTAAGCGGTTTGCAACGTAAGAGCACATTGCTAATGTTTATATATGTTTGCCCTTCATTTATATATGTTTCCACCCATGTGATTGAACTTGTGTGTTCATGTGAATGTGAATGTGTGCTCTTAATATTGACTGACTGCCGCGCAACAGCTAAAAGTCGCCGCCTCCCGCTTTAGGACTCGTTTTGCTGTAGTTATGAACGCATGGCTTCGTTTGTCGTCTGCCCTAGCGTCTGCTGGGTGGCCGGAGACAAGCTTACTTGGCAAGGTGGCAAGGTGGCCGTGTTCTTAGTGTCGTACCAACCTAATCTTGGATGAAAAAGGTGACAGGAGACCTCTCTGGGAGCGGTTGAAGGGAGAGCTTATGTTCACGACCATGGAAACCCACGTGACGTCATTATGACGTAGCCATGCTGTATCGAAGAAGACAGAAGCCATATATCGACCTTTCGACTTCGGTTAACATTCGAGATGCTAAACTAAATTACAGTTTTGTTTTGACGTCTCCAGCTGAAGAAAGACAGTACCGCGGCATATAGTTACGTATTTTGTTAAAGCAGGATTAAAAGGAGCTAAATTTTAATACAAATATTCCCGACATACCACTGAAAAAACTCAGGAAGTAATCGTTTCGTAGAAAACCTACCTATTTGCTGATTGGGTTGTTGCCGTACTGTAAACGTCTTGTGGAATACACAATAGATACACAATTTATGTACTGCTGGGTACGACTGTGAATGAATGAATAATCATTACATGTGTTTATGTGCTTAGCTAATAAAGAACGTATTTCAAAGCTAGTTTACAAAGATTAATTTAAACGTAAAAATGTCCGTTGTTGTTATACAAGTCCATATACGTGTGATAACCGAAAGCAAATGACATGATGAATATAATAATAAGAGTTTTAAAATGGAAGAGTGTAACAGATAATGTTACTGTATTACTTAGTTTATGTCAACAGTTACTTGCAAAAGCAAGATTACGTGAAATGTGTAATGCTTCTCATTACGACGGGGAAGTTTAAACTATGCCGAAATCTTGTTGCATGAAGAAAATGGCACCAATAGGCTAAAGCTTGTCCATTCTTGTGGAAACCATATTTTGGTTATCATATGCTCAATTCAACTTTGGACCCTAGCATTAAGAGCATATAGAAAAGCGAAAATATTGTAGAATGCTTTTCTTATCAAAGAAATCTGTAGGTTACAACTCATAAGAAGAAACTCACTGAGCTACCAACAGACATAAAAGACAAACATTCAAACCAGATATTTAAAATTTTAGCTGCAGTCTTCATCAGAAAACAGTATATTCACACAATCACTTATCCACACATGAAAGCTACCTGTGCCGTAGCAGCCAGTGTTGGCTGTCATGTGTGAATGAGTTAACTCTTTTCTGACAGTTCAGTGATCAATTTTACAGCAAGTTATTATCTATCCCCATATTAATGACATTTCAATCTGGACCTTGCATTGTCGAAATTTCTCATTTGAAAATGTAGAACACGTCTCATGACCTTTATGGTGACACCTCCATTGTAAGGAGAGAGGTGTTAAAAAAGCAATCAGTCTGTATGGTCTACATTTGCAAAAAGATGGTTACACATATTCCTCAATTAGAGGCGAAAAAATGTGCAAGAAGAAATGAAACTAAAATGATGGAAGATGAGCAACAGAAATGAGCATCAATTTATTGATAGGTAAAAACATGAAACGCACATCACCCCTGTGTGTATCAAACAGGAAGTTAGCAGCACATGCATCCTTACTTTATGATGTCTCCTGCAACTTAAAAAAAAAAATAGCACAATAGGGAAATAACCACCCAGTGGTGTAACAAGCTTAAGAGTTGTGTGCAAATATCGCTTCAACGAAATGTGTTAAGAGACTTAACTGCAATTTATTTCTGTGCTGAACTTAACAGAACATTGGCTCGAAAAGATGATGTCGAAGATCATAAATGTCCATTTTTTGTTAGATGTCTATTTCTGTATAACTATACAAACTGATGGCCAGGAAAATCTAAACTATTTATGAAAACAGGAAAAGAAAAGAGTTGGTTAGAATTTTCACCTATTCACAGCAAAGGGGTGAAAACAAAGATTCCTCCATTGTTCCTCAACTGTAGGTCCAGAGAAACTGCACTCATTCATTTTGTAAAAGAAGTTACTACTTTATAGATTCAAACCACACAACTGAGCTGGCAGCTAACCAACACAGACTATATTATACTGTCACAGGTTCAATCCTCAGTCAAACCAAAGAGTTTTATCTGTCACTTTTAACTTTTCACACTGTTATTGGTGTGAAAAATGCAGAGTTCCACCATGGTTCAATATTCATTTTAAACTGAATGGTATACTGCCTGCAAAACAGGACCATATCTACTAAAGCGTTATAGTATAGAACCTAATCTTCAGAGTGTTGACTGATTTATTTTACCTTACGATAGAATTGAAAAAAGTATGCAATTAACACTTTCGCTGCAGCTGATGCTATTCTACAGTGAGCGCGTACGCTTATGAGTATCAGCTGCAGCGAAAGTGTTTAACTACCTGGAAGGTAAAATTGTACTTACCACATCTGCAGTGTACTGTGCAGACGTTGGCAACGACCATTGAATGCTCCTTGAAAACCCCGTCAGAAAGAATGAGTGGAATAACCTTTCATATTGACCATGAAATATGTAATTATCCAGCCAGTATATTAATTACCATTGCAAAGCAAACATTTCATTTCCAATATTTGTACACTCCTGTTGCCAATGTGGTTAGTAAAATTTAACTGTGCAGAAGTGTTGTAAGTAAATATAGGCTGTAGTGTAAGCACTTTCTTCTGTGTTGTCCCCTCCCCCCCCCCCCCTCTTTTTTTTTTTTTTTTTTTTTTTTTTTTTTTTTTTTTTTTTTTTTTTTTTTTTTTTTTTTTTTGTTAATATGAGAATCTGTCATCTCAAATCATATATGATATATCATAAATGACATCTGACATAGATTTAGATCTTGTAAAGACTGCTTCTGTAATTGGACCAGCAGCATATCCAGAGGTGGTTTTCTCTTTATAAAGACCATTTTCAACTTGGTTTAGCCCTCTCTAAAAGTACTTGGTTTTAGCTCAACAGGGTCAAGCCCCTCCCAAGCCAACTGTGTTTAAGACTGTTGAGTCTCTAAATTTTCAAACACTAAGTAGAGAAACATGGCCATTATTACGAAACCTGATTGGAAACAAAAGTTTGGGACAACATATCAGCTAATATGATTACATTTACTGTCCATATCCAGGAATCAAGGATAAAATACACGACATGTGCAAACTTATATTGTTCAAAAATAACACTAAAGAAAACGTTCTCTGTATTTAAATTTTCTACTGATCTTAAAACTTTAAAACCAGAAAGTAATGAAATCCATTCTGAATTTCTTCCACATAGTAGCAACTAGACAAAAAGATGATTGGTAGATTGCTTGTCTGCATCTCATAATCTCAGTTCAATATAACAGGTGGTTCTCGGTAACATAGTTGAGTGCTAGACTATGAATCCAAAGGCTGCAGGTTTGATCCCTGCTCAGTTCTAAGATTTTTATAT
The DNA here is from genome assembly GCA_026315105.1 of Locusta migratoria. Lineage (NCBI taxonomy): Eukaryota > Metazoa > Arthropoda > Insecta > Orthoptera > Acrididae > Locusta > Locusta migratoria. Next base: position 273,171,556 of record CM048755.1, read on the forward strand.
GTCACTTCACTTCTTTCACCTCCGGCAAAAATGCTGAATAGCATCATGATTTGGAGCTCAGGTAAACTATAAGTTCCCCTTTAACTGACTGGGTAACACAATTCAAAGATTGGAGGAATGCAATGGCACACCAAGTCCAACAGGACCATGCCCAGTAAACCACTATGGTATTCATACCAGTCTTCAGAGTATTGACTTCTTTACCTTTTACCAGTCCCTCAGCAAATAAATCAATAACAAATCCTAGCAGTATACAAACCCAACATGGCATCATGTCAGCCAAAGAGCTATGATGTTCTGAAGAGTGCCCATATGATACTTTCTAAGGAAAGCCAAACCAGGGAGAAAAGTATTTGTAACAGTTTGCAAGGCAAGCAATTACTTTTAAGTAGTCATAATGAAGTTCAAGTACCAACTTGTTAAAAACTTAGTTCTGTTATTACAATGCATACTTTAAAATAAGTTTATGGGAAGAAAAACTGCTGACTGCACTAAATTTTTTCCTTTTCCTGAGAGATAAGAAGACAGTGTCCCCTTGTCATTGGAAATGGGTGCCCTTGGTAGTTTTCAATCCTTTTATTGAAATTACATTCAAAACCAAGATATAAATATTGTAATTTAAAACAGTGCAATGCATTAATCACTGTGGGTATTGTTTCTTATATGGCATTACTGATGGGTGACAGAGTTAAATACTTATCACAAACTTACACCATAGCTAATGAGAATGTACTTAAGAAAAGTAGTCTTCCTTGCACACAAAATGGCGACATTGCTCATAGAAGTTGAAAGCTAGTATGCTGTTTGTAATTTTTCCAACTACTGTACTTTAATAATTCATCTCATTTTATTTGATACTCAACATGTATAGAACATTGTCTAATACTATGAAATTCTGTTCAAATTTTAAAATGTTTGGAAATTATATATCAGATTAGATATGGTAGCAAAACTGTTTATTTTAGTGATTTTCAGATATTGTTGGATTAGCGCAGTTACCAGTATCTTTGATATAATAGTTGTTTGGTCACTTGTGAGAGCAGCAAAATTGGTTGTAGTAAAGCATGATTTTTAAAGTACAATATTTGAAAGTAAAACTGTTATTAACTAATAAACAAACAAGCTGTTCTGCCATTTTAGTTTCCCATCAGTCCTCTCTAGAACTTTGGAAAAATTTCAGTGCCTAATTGTGACAAGGATAACATTTTGGAAGAAATCAAAGACCTAAAATAGATTATAGGAATTTGTAGGGCACAAAAATTTAAAATGCTGCAGAAATGTAGACAGAAGTAATGCATGGCATGAAGACATAAAAAATGCACATCCCTGTTTACACAATTTCTGCTCTGAATTTGTTATTGTTTTAAGAATGTATTGCAAATGCTGTCAATTTTATTGAAATCTTGCACAAAGACAAAAATACAGTAAATGGTAATTAATTGCATTTTATTCAGTATAATCTATGACTACATGTTAATATTCCAGATGATTTACAACTTATGTCCAGTTTACATTCAAAACATACATACAAGAGACACTATTAAATCCTAAGTATGATACCACAATTAGTGAAAATTTTTATTCATTTTCAGCTCTGTTTGAAATACACATGAGAATACAATGCCAAACTCTGCTAGAACACATCACCCTTCAAAGGCGAAACAAATTGTTACTTCTGTTCAATACATAACAATGATGTGCAAAAATAATATGATTCTTCATGTGCATTCCTTGGAAAGTAATCATAACAGAAAAAAAGCTTACATGAAAAATCAGATGGCTGAAAGGAATAATACACAATACATTCTGTCATACTAGAAAAGAAACTAGAAGACAAATCTTCATAGGCTACATCAATTATAACAGTAATCAACAAATTCTCAAGTTCTATAAATCATTTAGAATAACGTTTGGAGAAGCCCTACATGTTTAATAATTCTGTTACTATCTGTTAGATCCTTCAGTAACATAAGTCAACAGATTTGGCTGTAGTTACTTTGTTTATTTTTGCCCTTGGAAGCAGGCCTCAGGGTCCAACAAGCCAGATGGATTTTTTTGGACACTTGTCTGTCCTACAATAATACTAACTTAGTAACAATTTTATTTTACTAGTATCTTAGTGGTGGTAAGATTTCCGCTTTTTTCCCCTGCAAAGCAAATCCATAACAACCATGAATAAATACACTGATTTTGTAGGAAACAGCAATTGATCAGGATATGCCGCAAGTGAAGGTAAATTAGTGAAGGAAGGAAAAAAAAAAAAAAAAAAATAAAAATAAAAAAAAATAAATAAAAAAAATTGATGATGACTGGTGGAAGTGCCTGTTTTCAGACTTTGTACAGAGGTTGATGGAGAAGTACATCCACTCTTCTTTTGCTATCAGATTGCATGACAAAGGGAACTACTGAAAAAGTGTGGGACAATGCGCTTGCTTAATACAACGTAAAAGACCATCAAGTGTGATAATCCACTACTCTTTGTAACAGCAAAGGCAAATGTGTGATATTTAGTGGTAGGTTCTATTTACATTCAAATAGAAGACACATGGTCAATTTCAGAAGCATTAAATATTTTCGAGGAGTGGAACAAAAACATGAATCCTGTTTACTGGGTTACTGATTTCTCTGTGTCCAAAATAAATGCAATTCAGTCCTTGTTTTTCCTGTTTCAAAGTGTATCTGTGTTCATTTAACAGAGAAATGATTTGAGAAAGGTGGTTATGGTCTCACACAAAAGAACAAAAAAATGTGAGTTAGAATTTTTAATCTGTGGAACGGTAATGCAGAGTCGTCTTTCAAGCAAGAGTATATTGATAATTTACTAAAGTTGAGAATCCATGTTTTCGATAAACCAAATGATTCTGCTTTGCAGTACTTTGATAAACAATGGGTTCCAGTGCATAAAAGGTGGGTAAAGGCTTTCAAGTACAAAAGTATGTTTGCTGTTTCAGTAATGAACAAATTGGTGAAACATTCACACCTAGAGCATAATACAAACACAGAATTAACAGACCTCATTGCAGTTTTAGTTAACAGTTACCTTCCTCGCCCCATTGAAAAGTATTGCAAGTTAAATTCCGCAGTTCAATTTTACAGCAAAGACATCTCTTTATTCCTGTATAGGAAGACACCAAAGTTTGTTAAGCATGTGATGATGTAATATGAAAAAAATTGACTTAAGTGCAGAATCAGTAACTGTGGTGGCTACAGGACTTTTTCATGTAACCAGTGCAGAAATTGAAGAATGTTTTTACAAAGTAGATTTTGCAAAACCTGATTGTCCATGTCCAGATTTCCTAAAGTTTAAGTTTCTGTGCAAATACTTTTGTGCCATCTTCTGTTTCTTCTCTGAATGGGGATTTGACAAATTAAATTTCACTTATAGGATTAATCCTCAATTTGTTTAGATGAAACATATGGGTTTGGTTCAAGAAGCAGTTATAGTACACAAACACTGCAGCACAGGGGTTACAGAATACTAGCAGCAAATGCATGGCTCAACATTTCTGAAACATTAAGCACTAATTTCGCAGCACGTAACGGGCAAGAGAGATCTGTAAGAACTTAATAAATCTGACTTATAATTGCAGTACTGAAACAGTTGCAAAAATGACTGAACACCTTGAAATCTCGCAACATGATGTGAAGGTATCAAACCCTACAGGCAATGGACCTCCGTTAGCAGTGGTGTCAACTTTTAAAAAGATAGAAACATATATTTCAGCAGTGATCCCACACCTCCATTGGGTATATGTAATTCTGCAGTAGCAATTAGTAGGTGGGGGGAGAGATTTGATCTGGTCTGCTTCTCAAGAAGTTATGAAAGGTTGATTGTTGTTGATAATTAATACAATATTTTAAGTTATTCAGTTACTTTATCACTTTATTTAGTGATTCTTCATTGACTCAATCACAAGTCGCCCCAGTGGCGTCACATAAAAAACTTGCACCAGACAGGCCGAACACGATCCCAGCTGGGCCAGAAATGCCACAAAAAAGTCAGCATTGAGTCAATGTTTTGCTTCATGTTAAAATTATCTGCAACAGAATAAAAAAGTTTCAATTAGGCTAGTACAAATAGTTGCTCATGCAATATGCAAATAATTCAGGTAAATTTATGCTCACTATGTTTAATTTTTGTAACTAACACTTTAAAAATTTGTTGATAAATAAATAGATCTTAAAACAAATTTTCATGCTACACAGATTATGAGCAACAACGATTTCTTATGATTTGATTTCATCATTAAAGTCAAAACCACCACCAACAATAAGAGAAATAATAAAATTACCCAAAAACAATAACTCATCTGGAGAAGTACTATGGTGACACCTGATACTATATCAGAAATATTCAATCAAATTTGGAAAACACAGTTCACCATTAGTATGGACATCTGCACTAATACATCCACTATATAAAAAAGAAGCAAACAGATGCTAACAACTATAGGAGACTCTTCCTCCTACCAGTGACCTACACGCTTTTATCCAAGGTGTTTTGAAAAAGGTGCAGAAGAAATACTTGACACAGATAATGAGGAGAGTATCAGGCACAATTTAGAAAGGGAAATTAATTTACAGAGGAATAAAAGTAGCAACTTAATATAGACCTATATGTACTTTTATGGACGTCAAAATAGCGTAAGAGTCGATTAACAGAAATGCACTGATTTATGTCAAACAAATTTTAATTTGATAGTAAAACAACTAAAATAATTAAAGCAACTTTAAGAAACAACTTCCAAAGAACAGTGTGGGGGAGGGGGGAGAGATTGTAAAAACGTTTGAATTGAAGAAGTCACTTGTTGAGGGAGATGGTTTGTCACCTCCCTTTTTCCCTTTTTATAATACCAAATTAATAGTGAATTGCAGGACAGCATATACCCTGTCTTCAATTACGCCTTACTTTTCTTAGTTTACGCTGTAAACGAACACTTATTATTATTTACAGATGGATAAGAAATGAAGTAATGAGATTACCAACCAGGTGATCTGGAACTGCCGCCTCCTTGTCTTTATAATACTTAGGTCCAAGAATACATTTACGGTGATTTGTGCTTACTATAGAAGATGGAAATCCGTAAAATCGGATCTCAACGTTGCCTTTACTTTGGGTGAAGAAGAATTTTGGACAACCTGCAAATGTACAAATAAAATGGTTTAACGAAACGGCCAAAGAATCGGACATGACAGTGTGAAAAATTATTTTCTCACAGACAACGAAGCAGAGGAACTTATTAAACAACTGAACACACATTATTTTATCGGCTACATATGTTACAATTACTTTTGCTTAGCTATGTACAACTGGTAGACACTCCAAAATGCGTTTTCGTGATCACACAGAAAGATTAAAATAAAATTGAGCGATATACGGGCTACAGTAACGAAAACAAGACATTACCTTACTTCTGACTTCACCTGCTTATTTTAGATGCTGTGTACTATCTCTCACGGAGTAAGAGTAGCCGATGCACTTGAACTGCGTAAGAAGCATATCAACTTATTCTTGTATTTCGCAGTAGCCACACAATTTCCCGTCATTATTAACGCTCAAATGTTTCAGCTTTTCTCTCATTGTGCTCTCATAGTAAGTCGACATACTAAGAAAAGCGATTGAAAACAAGATAACTAACAACGTTTGAAGGAAACGCAAAACGCTAGAACAACGAATTGAAGGAGGCGCTACGCAGTACACAGTATCTCGAAATTCACAAAAGTCGATATGTGATTATGTGGCCTCTTCGATACAGCATGTACACGTCATAATGACGTCACGCTGGCTCCCAAAGTCGTGAACTTAAGCTCTCCCGCGGTTGAAGGGGGAATTGTCTTGGCCAGGTAGCAAGGGTTGGTAAACACTAGTCGCTGAACGCACTCTGCGTCGCTTTTAGCGCGCTCTACATCCGGTGTATGGTGGGGGAGGTTTTTCCGAGGCCTCAGAGCTTCAGTCTAGACTCTTCATTCTGGCTCCGACGACTGTGGAAGTAAGTACTCTGCCGAACCATGCAGAGGGGAAGGCATGCTGTTAGGACTTTGATTTATTTGTGATCAGGCAGTCTTGGTTTTTCAGTGATAGTTCTTTTGAGTAATTCTATCGCTCTGCGAGGTGAAGTGTTTCTTAATTTACAGATCTCGCGTAAATTCAGTGTAAATTTATTATTTGCATTTTCATTCCAGTGATGAGTGTATGTCCAGTTTTGCTCAAGTTAAAATACATATGTATGGCCTTCAGCCTTTGTGTAAATTCAGTGTGTTTGAATTTCCTTACTGTTTTTAACTAGCGTTTTCACGTCGCGTCAGTATCCGCGAGTATGCTAAATATTTCTCAGATTTTCTGATTTGATTCCATCTTTCCTGTTTTGTATGACCGATTGCACCACGTGCTTTCGTAATGGTTGCTACTTCGGCCTTCAGCCATGATTTATTAATACTAGCTTCCTACTATGCGAATTCTCGCATGCGCTTTACGTATGGTGACAGTACCAGGGGACTACTTTGAGGATCTGTAGGCCCACGGTCGTCATGTCAACTGTATGTGTACTGTATTGTCATTCTTTTGCACCGTGAAGGCAATATTTCCCTGTATACTGCCGCAATAATTAAGCGTGTTACGATATTTCAGTGCTATTCATTGTCCACACATGTAGTTAACACCCTGCGCTTTCGTCTGTATAAGTCATATTTTCTAATCGGACTGGTATCTGCAAGAAAAAAATAGTTGCTATTACTTTTGGCTCAACCCTCGTATAAAAGGTATGCTCTACAGATTCAATTATACATACTGCATTATATGATAAATTATGGCCACCTTGAGCTGGAAATGCATGCTTAATAAGTAGAAACTTTTACAAATCTGAAGATGGCACCGTAGATCTGCCTAAACCGGCAATAAAGAATTTTTGAAGCAATCCTAGGTAATCTGTTTGTTTTTGTGTTTCTTTTTAAACATTCTTCCGTTATGGCATTTCCTTTGACCTGTCAGGAATATTGGAGTTCAGCACGATGAATGTGGAAAATTAGGACTACTTCAGTCTTATTGTTAACTAGGATGGTATTTTTTGTCACACTGCTGGCTGTGTACGGGGTACCAATTCGGCTACTATCACCCCAACCACAACATGTGCACAAGCTTCAAGCTTTTCCCAACCAGTCGTTTGAGAGCAGAGGTCCGTGTCTGAGGTAGTACAGTATACAAAATAATAGGCGATTGAAGGCTTTACAGTCAATCAGATGGAAACGCCATAACCACTGAGGCTCTCATCCCAGCGACCAATCTCTTTGGTAAAACATCGTGACATTTTTCTGCTACTCATCGTTGTTGAACAGGACTCGTCGGCCTCTGAAGGCCTTTTTTAAGGGATCGAAAGCATTATAATGCCTCGGGAGAAATCAGGACTATATGGCGGAGCTCGAGACTCTCCCACTTAAGATGACCTCCCTCGTCAAACGACGTCTTGGGTCTGATCGTCACCAGCACGGCTCGTGGTGCACCATTCCACAACGGCGGTTTTCGACAGACCTGCTGCCCCCACACACATTCTTTATTTTCCTACGGATGTCTTCCAGTGTTTGTCCTTTCGCAACCAAAGAAGTCCGGCATAACGACACCTGGTCCTATTCGGAACCATTTGGTAATAATGTCGATATTGTCCACGTTTCCGGATTTAACACAGATAAATAGGAAAAATACGAATGCCACGCTAATCCCTTCTCTTAATATTGGTGGTTATACAGGGTGTTTCCATAAGACGTTGCAAAAAATTAACAGGACATAGCAAGAGCTCCAATTAACCATCTGAAGTAGGGAACCTCGGTTCGGGGAAGACGGCTTTAGGTGATATGGAAGTAAACTTGTCGAGCGCTTTACAACTCTCACAACTAACATATGTACAGGTTTACGCGTACTGTGCTGTTTATTTACATGCACATTCTGTATTTCCTGCAAGGAAACAAGGAGGACGAGTCTGACTACTAGGAAGTAATGATGCAGGTTTTGTTTACTTGCCTAGAAGGTGGTTCTATGCCATGGTCTGTGTGGTCACATAACCTGAAAATGATAAAATGTTTGTAAATCAACGGGACCAAACTACGGTGGTCCTCAGTCCCTAGGCTTAAAAACTACCTAAACAAACTAAGATTAACGAACAATAAGAACAACACCGAAGCTTGTTTTCTTTGTCTTTTTTTCTTCTCTAAAGAAAGAAAGTTTGCAGTTACGAGACCTGAACGGCACGTTTAAAAAAAGAAGGGACAACAATAGCAGTTTACAATTCAAATTACACATTCGTCAACAGTGGATAATAATTAACTGCCAAGGGCAACCATAGAAGCAGTACCACACACTTTAAGTAAATAGCCTAGTATATGCTGCACAAACAGGGCTCACACAGACACACGGCTCCACAAACAATTTAACAGTCTATGTGTGCAATGTGTATTAGACATAGCACAAATAGTAAAACTAATCACAGTCGCACTGCAGCAAACTCGAAGCAGCAATGCTTTTCCCAGCAAGGGAACGGCGAGTGGCCAGTAAAAATAGGAAAGGGTGTGGTTTAAGGAGTGTCTGAACGAATTAAGGAGCTACAGCCTTAACCCGAAAAGAAGCTCTAAAAATCCCACAATATTCCCCAAAAATATGACTACAGGCTGGCATAATTTGCTCGTAGAAGGAAAACACGCCGCCTATGATTACGGGCCATGAGGTAACAGTCAAGTAAATTTTACCAGAAAAACCCCAGACACACTAAAGTATGTTGCAATCAGCAACAGCAGTTAAGAAACCTTAAAAGATCAAATTTCATGGGTGAATAGCCGATCAGACAGAAGACCTAGTTGCTATCAAGTACAACAACCACTATCCATCATCGAAGTACACATATTCATGGTGCTCAGCTAGTTACATTATATGATGTAGCTCCTTCCAGTAATTTGAATCAGTCCTCCAAAGTTGTTCGTACAATTAATGATTCGACAATTAGAAAATTCACGGAAAGTCTTCAGCAGTTAGATTGGGATGAAGTGTACAAGGAACCTGATGCTAATTTAAAATACAACTTATTTCATGATACTTTTGTAAGGGTATTTGATAACTGTTTCCCCAAGAAATTAGTCAAATTTAATTGTAAGGAACCACGCAAAAAACCATGGCTCACCAAAGGTATAAAAATATCTTGTAACCGGAAAAGGGAACTGTATCTGACAGCAAGAAAGAATAGTGACCCAGAAATATTCAACTATTATAAAAACTACTGTTCTGTATTAAGGAAAGTTATTAAAAAATCCAAAAGCATGTTCATAATGTCTGAGATTAGTACATCCAAGAATAAAATTAAAACAATCTGGAATATTATAACAAGGGAGACAGGGCAACCAAGAACACAGGAAGACAGCATTACCATCAAAGTGAATCAAAAAATTACAAACAAAAAGTCAGAAGTTGAAAACACTTTTAATAATTATTTTTTAAATGTTGTGGAGAATATAGGATCCAAATGTTCATTAGAAGAAGTTAGGCAATTAATGGAACAGGGTGTACCTAGACAGTTTGATACAATGGAAATCTCACCCACCTCTCAATCTGAAACTAGGAAATTAATAAACTCCCTCAATTGTAAAATCTCTCATGGCATTGATGGCATATCTAGCAGGGTATTAAAAGAATTCTTAGCGACATTTGTAATAGCTCACTGGAGCAGGGTATTTTCCCTGATAGGCTGAAATATGCTATTGTCAAACCACTTCATAAAAAAGGTGATACATTGGATGTCAACAACTACCGCCCAATCTCACTTCTGACCACCATATCAAAAATTCTTGAAAAAGTGATGTATTCCAGAGTAGCTTCATATATTAATAAAAATAAAGTTCTAACAAAATGTCAGTTTGGTTTCCAGAAAGGCTTTTCAACAGAAAATGCAATACATATTTTCACTAATGAAATATTAAATGCTCTGGATAACCATAAATCACCCGTTGGGATTTTTTGTTATCTATCAAAGTCCTTTGATTGTGTTAACCATGGAATTCTTCTAGATAAGCTTAAGTATTGCGGTATGAATGGGAAAGTGCACAAATGGTTTAAATCATACCTAACTGGAAGAGTTGAGGAAGTTGATATAAGTAATTCACATAATATACAAAAAACAGCCGAGTCCTCAAACTGGGGAACTATCAAGCATGGAGTGCCACAGGGTTCGGTACTGGGACCTTTGCTGTTTTTAATATATATTAATGATTTGCCTTTCTATATTCATAAAGATACCAAGCTAGTCCTCTTTGCTGATGATACAAGTATCGCTATCACACCCGAATCACAGGAATTAACTGATGAAATTGTCAATAAAGTATTTCAGAGAATTATTAGGTGGTTCTCTGTAAATGGATCTCTTTAAATTTAAAAAAAACACAGTATATTCAGTTTCACACAATAAATGGCATCACACCATTAATTAATATTGACTTCAACCAGAAATCTATAGCTAAGGTAGAATATTCAAAATTTTTAGGTTTTGCATTGATGAGGGGTTGAATTGGAAGAAACACATTGAAGACCTGCTGAAATGTTTGAGCTCAGCTACTTATGCTATTAGGGTGATCGCAAACTTTGGTGATGTACAACTCAGTAAACTAGCGTACTATGCCTATTTTCATTCTCTGCTTCTTTATGGCATCATATTCTGGGGTAATTCATCATTTAGTAAGAAAGTATTCATTGCCCAAAAGCGGGTCATCAGAATAATTGCTGGAGCCCACCCAAGATCATCCTGCAGACATTTATTTAAGGATCTAGGAATCTTCACAGTAGCTTCACAATATATATATATATATATATATATATATATATATATATATATATATATATATATATATATATATTCACTTATGAAAAATATTATTAACAATGCAACTGAATTCAAATGTAACAGCTGTGTGCATAGCTACAACACTAGGAGAAAGGGTGACATACACTATTCAAGGTTAAATTTAGCTCTGTCACAGAAAGGGGTTAACTATTCTGCCACAAAAGTCTTTGGTCACTTACCAAGTAGTATCAAAATTCTGACAGATAGCCAACTAGCATTTAAAAATAAATTAAGAGAATTTCTGAATGGCAATTCCTTCTACACATTAGATGAATTTCTAGATCAAAGTTAGTACTTCCGGAAAAAAATAAAAAGAATAAAAAAAAATAAAATAAGAAAAAAAAAGAAGAAAAAAAAAGAAAATAAAAATAAAAAAAATATAAAATAAAATATTCAAAAATTGAGTGTCATGTAATATTATGTATTGACACATTTCATTTAACTGACACGTTCCACATCATTACGAAGTGTCGTATTCATGATCTATGGAACAAGTATTAATCTAATCTAATCACAAGGGCATAGGCGTGGAATACCGCTGGGGTTCAGCTAACCACCATAAACTAACAAGAGGACACAAAGATAGGCAAGCAAATGGTGAGCCAGGACGGAAAAGGCGCTAACTAACGCAAATAATGTACAGCATGAAAGCGTACAGGCCAACCTCTTCTGTTGACTGACAGAGACCGCCGACAGTTGAAGAGAGTAATAGGCACGCCTCTATCCAGACCATCACATAGGAATTTCAGACTACTTCAGGATGCACTTCAAGTACTATGACAGGCGGAGGTGAGAAAAATTACATTTCATGGTCGAGCGGCTGCCTATAATCCACACATCATGCAGGTCAATGCCAAACGACGCCTCACTTGGAGTAAGGAGCGTAAACATTAGACGAATGAACAGTGCGAAAACGTTGTGTGGAGTGACGACTCACGGTACACAATGTGACGATACGATGGCCGGGTGGGGGTATGGCGAATGCCATCGGCCAGCGTGTGTAGTGCCAACAGTAAAATTCGATGGCGGTGGTGTTATGCTGTGGTCGAGTTTTCATGGAGAGGGCTTGCATCACTTGCTGTTTTGCATGGCACTATCACAGCACAGGCCTACATTGATATTTTAAGCACGTTGTTTCTTCCACCGTTGAAGAGTAATTCGGGGATGGCGATTGCATCTTTCAACACTATCGAGCACCTGTTCATTATGCAGGGCCTGTGGCGGAGTGGTTACACGACAATAACATCCCTGTAACAGACTGGCCTGCACAGAGTCCTGACCTGATTCCTATAAAACAGCTTAGAGATGTTTTGGAACGCCGACTTCGTGCCAGGCGTCACCGACCTACACCGACACCTCTCCTCAGTGCAGCACTCTGTGAAGACTGGACTGCCGTTTCCCAAGAAACCTTTCAGCACCTAACTGAACGTTTCCCTGTGAGAGTGCAACCTGTCACCAAGGCTAAGGGTGGGCCAACACCATATTGAATTCCATCTATACCGATGGACGGCGCCACGAACTTATAAGTCATTTTCAGCCAGGTGTCTGGATGCTTTGGATCACAAACTGTACTTCCGAATTTCACGCCCCTTGTAAACCTAATCAGACCTGCTAACAACACTAATACGGACAACACTGCCACACTGCAGACTGCTTATACGAGCTTATGGAATAGGTTCACAGATTTGTGACTGGCTGGAAGATTTCCTAAGTAATAGAACGCAGTACGTTGTTCTCGTCGGTGAGTGTTCATCAGAGACGAGTGTATCGTCAGGCGTGCCCCAGGGGAGTGTGATAGGACCGCTATTATTTTCTAATCTATATAAATGATCCGATGGACAGAGTAAATCGTAATTTGCGGCTGTTTCCTGATGATGCTGTGGTGTATGGGAGGGTGTCGTCTTTAACTGACTGTAATAGCGTACAGGATGACTTAGACAAAATTTCTAGTTGGTGCGAAGAATGGCAGCTAGCTCTCAATGTAGAAAAATGTAAGGTGATGCGCATGAGTAGGAAAAACAATCCCATAATATTCGAATATAGCATTAGTAGTGAGCTTCTTGATGCTGTCGCGTCGTTCAAATATCTAGGCGTAACATTGCAGAGCGATATGAAATGGAACGAACATGTAAGGACAGTCGTGAGTAAGGCGGACAGCCGACTTCGGTTTATTGGGAGAATTTTGGGAAGAGGTACTTCACCTGTAAAAGAGACCGCGTATAAAACGCTTGTGCGACCACGTCTTGAGTGATGAATATACAAAAAACAGTCTTGATCGCAGAAATTAACAGTTTCAATCAACCGGTTTCGACCTGATATAGGTCAACTTCGGAATTACAAATAGCCCATGTGGCCAGTGCTGCACTCGGCTGGGCTGGGCTGTCCTGGACTGTTCTGATGCCAGTAGTTACCTACAGCCCAGCCCAGCCGAGTGCAGCACTGGCCACATGGGCTATTTGTAATTCCGAAGTTGACCTATATCAGGTCGAAACCGGTTGATTGAAACTGTTAATTTTTGCGATCAAAACTGTTTTTTGTATACTGATCATATCAAATAGATCGCTGTTTTTCTCCTGACAATGTTGTCAAAATTAACACGTCTTCAGTATTGCTCAAGTGTTTGGGACCCGCAGCAGATCAGTTTAAAGGAAGACATGGAGGCAGTTCAGAGGCGAGCAGCTGGGTTTGTTACTGGTAGGTTCGACCAATGCGCGAGTGTCACGGAAATGCTCCGGCAACTCAATTGGGGATCGCTGGAGGAAAGACGTTCTTTTCGTGTATTTCTGTTGAGGAAATTTAGTGGGCCGCAATTTGAAGCTGAGTGTAGTACGATCTTGCTGTCGCCTACTTACATTTCGCGTGGTGATCGCAAAGACAAGATAAGAGAAATTAGGGCTCGTACGGAGGCATATAAGCATTTTTTTCTCGTTCTATTTGGGAGTGGAATAGGAAAGGAAATGCCTAGTATTGGTACTGTGTGCCCTCCGCCACGCACCTTACGGTGAATTGCGGAGTATGTTTGTAGATGACAGTTTTCCGCAACAGTTTGTAATACGAGGAGGGTAGGAAAGTAAACATACGCCGTACGCCAGGGGAACAGAAGAGTTTTGGCGAGCAAGTTGGCAACACTGGTGTTAACCTTGAACCTTTAGCTTTTTCCTCGCGGTCGTTCGGCAGTTGAACGTTGCTTCTGGTTGGAGTAGGTCGTGTTTAAAATGGGTACGCCGATTCAGAATCCCGCCAAATGCGAAGTGCGCTCCGTCATACGTTTTCTTCACGCAAAATGTCAGCGACCAGCGGATATTCACAAAGAAATTGTTTCTGTTTATGGGAACTTTATGAATCGACAAAATGTAACGAAATGGTGTCGTCATTTCTCTGAAGGTAGGACCGATGTTCATGACGAACAAAGAACAGGTCGGCCATCTGTGATCTCTGCTGCCTTTCTTCGGAGAACGGAGGAAGCAATTCGTGCCAATGGACGTCTCAAATTGAAAGAATTCCATCAGATGATACCGGACGTGTCAATGACAACTCTTTATGACGTTGTGACTGTCAAGTTAGGGTACAGGAAATTGTGTGCGCACTGGGTTCCAAAAATGTTAACGGAAGAACATAAAAATAAAAGTATGGACTTTGCACTCGACTTCCTCACACGCTATGCTGAAGCAGGTAATGAGTTCCTTGATCACATTGTGACAGGTGACGAGACGTGGGTTTATCACCATACACCTGAATCCAAGCAACAATCAATGTAATGGCGCCATTCGAATTCACCAAAAGCCAAGAAATGAAAAAGTCGATTTCAGCGAAGAAAATCATGGCTTCTGTTTTTTGGGACAGACAAGGCATTCTTCTGTTGGAATTTATACCTTCTGGAAGACAATTAATGCTGCTGCATATTGCCAGACTTTGAAACGTCTTCTACGGGTAATTCAAAACAAACGCAGAGGACTGCTTCAAATGGAGTCCGCTTGCTTCATGACAACGCTCGGCCTCACACAGCGCTCGTAACCAAAGCACTACTCAGACAATTCAAATGGGACATATTGGACCATCCGCCTACAGCCCGAACCTTGCGCCCACCGACTTGCATGTCTTCCATTACCTGGAGTCACATCTTGGTGGAAAATCATTCCACGACGATGAAGAGATCAAAGATGAAGTTGAAATGTGGTAACCTTCTATGACTGTGGGATACAAAAGCTTGTGCACCAACTTAACAAATGTTTGGATAACGGGGGTGATTATGTCGAAATAATGTTCAAATAAATGTTTGTAGAACTTATGGGACTTAACTGCGGGGTCATTAGTCCCTAAGCTTACAAACTACTTATGAACTAGCTAAGACTAAGGACGGCACAAATATCCATGCCCGAGGGGGGAATTCGAACCCCCGACCGTAGTGGCCGTGTAGACCGTGACTGGAGCGCCTCAGTCCCCTAGGCCACCGCGGCAGGCTGATTATGTCGAAAAATAACAAATAATCCAGTTAATAAGATGTAACTGACGTTTTCTAAGTAAATGTTCTATTTAAGGAATGCGAGCCATTGTATCTTTACTTTTCGAAATGCCCTCATAACAACAAGCAAGTTCCTTAGTTACACCTCAGATTCTGATATACCAATGGTTCTAGCATACAGAATATGCAAACCAACGATTAATACGACTTTCTTCCACCTACAGTAACGAATGGCTTCTGATCACAGGAACAGATCCACGATCAACCTTGTACGAGTACAATGCTGATCAGATATAAATCCTGTAATGCAGAGTAATGCCAGGCAGGTAAAAGTAAGGCCTAGTGCTATGGTTGAGGGAGATCCCAGAAAGTATGGGTACTTCACCGCAGCGACAAGTGTCCACAAAGAGCGCGTGGGCAGGCGGCCAGTGCGTCAGAGGCTGGAGAAAGCTCGGCCCTCCCAGGCCCCGCGTGCGTCACAACAGCGGCCGTCACACCTCAGCATTAAGGCACGCTCCTCTGGTGCGTTCACCTAACCTTATCTGTTGCGTAAGATGCGTGCACTGCAGCAACAACATGTACAAAGTGTTACCTCATTTGAGAAGTACACATTTAGAAAGGCGACGGAAATTCCACGGAGGAAATGCAGATGCTGTAGGTTCTTGCCTGACCTTGATGGAACGTTCCCCATTCTGGGTAAGCGAGTTAACAACCACGCTAGTAGCCCGCTGAGGAAGTCTGTGAATCATCCCGTTATTTAACGGGAAGACTCGAGGAAAATCCGAGTAATAACTACAGCTGAGCGAGATAGCCTTGAAGTCGAAGTTACTCAACATCTGTAAGGTAGTTCAAGGGCTGACGGGATTTCGTCCATAATCCAGTATGTGGTGAAAGTTGTGAGAGCACGTGTACTGCTAATGTTAAGCTTCCTTATTGATTGTTTTCACCTGGTATTAAATCAAATTTTTGTAAATTTAAGAGACTTAACTGCTGCGGTTATAAGACCCTAGGCTTACAAACAACTTAAACTACCATAACTTAAATAATGCTAATGGTAATGCACACACCCATGCCCGAAGGAGGACTTGAATCTCAGACGGCGAACAACCGCGCGCTCCGGAACAAGGCGCCTTAGAGCGCTCGGCCACTCCACCGCGGTACACCTAGTATTGTTTCAGCGGTCAGAAAGCATAATGGTGAGCTTTCCGTCATTTTATTTATAATCTGTATTTTATGCCGTTAGCCATAAATAAATCAATTCTTTCAATGTTATCATCATCAAGGAAGCATTTAATCTAATTCCCGTAAACTCCACAAAATACCTAGGAATTACTATTACATTTGTTTATGGCGATCGTCGACAGCGATATATTCCAGGAAATGCATTGTACACTGTGCTGTCATGTAAAATTTAATTTATTGTACTACCGGTTTCGGGAATGTCCCATCTTCCAGGCATTTCTATAATAGTACAAAAATTAGTTAAGCTTCAATGTGACACAAATATAAAATATAAAGATCTTCATCCATTGTAGAAATACTTACAAAATTACATGAGCAGTTTAGTTTTATACATTTTCTGAATAAGTTGACAGTGTCGTTACTGTTAGTGTGTAAATTTCGTTACACATGTGTTAACGATACAAGAAGCGAGCACACTGGTAATTTGTTACATCTTTGACATACCCTGTTCTCTGAGTCTGTTACATTTCATCTTTGAGTTGTTGTATTACGAAATAGTACTATTTTTATTTACGTTAAGTGCAGGAACTCCTTCATGTTGTCGTTATCACTATCACTTTTAACTTGTATTTTAATTGTTTTCATCGATATGACGACACTGTCAACTTATTCAGAAAATGAATAAAACTAAACTGTTCATGTAATTTTGTAAGTATTTCTATCATGGATGAAAATCTTTATATTTTATATTTGTGTCACATTGAAGCTCAACTAATTTTTGTACTATTATACAAATGCCTGGAAGATGGAACACTCCCGAAACCGGTAGTACAATAAATTAAATTTTACATGACAGCCAAGTGTACAATGCCTTTCCTGGAATTACTATTACTTCAGACTTAAACTGGAAAGAACACGTAGATAATGTGGGAAAGGCGAACCAGAGACTGCGTTTTATTGGCAGAACCCTTAAAATATGCAGCAGAACTACTAAAGAGACTGCATACACTACGCTTGTCCATCCTTTTTTGGAGTATTCCTGCCCAGTGTGGGATCCTTATCAGATGGGTTTGACGGAGGACATCGAAGAGTCCAAAGAAGGGCAGCTCGTTTTGTATTGTCACGATACAGGGGAGACAGCGTTACGGAAATATACAGGATCTAGGATGGGAATCATTACAAAACGGCGCTTATCGCTGCGGCATGGGCTACTTACGAAACTGAAATCGCCAACATTCTCCTCCGAATCCGAAAATATATTGCTGACTGCCACTTACATAGGTAGAAAAGATCGTCAGAATAAAATACGAGAAATCAGAGCTCGAACGAAGAGATTCAGGTTTTCTTTCTTGCCGCGCACTATTCGAGAATGGAAAGGCAGATAAACAGTATAAAAGTGGTTCGGTGAAGCATCTGCCAGGCACTTTTTCAGAGTATCCCATGTAGATGTAGTTTATGATGAGGTATCCATAACCGGGTGAGGTGGGGTGCCGGGATGGAGTGGCCGAGCGTTCCAAGGCGCATGGCTACGAAGCGCTCCGCTGCTCGCCGTCAGACGTTCGAGTCCTTCCTCGGGCATGGGTATGTTTGTTGTCCTTAGCATAAGTTAGTTTAACACGTTCGCTGCGGTCACCAGTGCGGGCCGTTAACGCTCTAGGCGGACGCCTGTAAAGCGCACGCGCGCCGAGAGCTGAAATCAGACCCCTGAGAAACCTGTAATATTGAAAGCGAATATAACGCCTACAAAAGAGCTGGTGCTAGATATAGAAATACAAGTACGCTTTAGCTGCATGCCGACTATGTGGTAAATGCTGCAAGCTGTCTGACGCTTATAAGCGTCATATGCATTTATTGCAAACAATTCTAACAACGCCTCTGATTTATTGATTTTATTGCAAACTGTGAAGAAAATGAAATTCAAACAAGCAATAAATCCGCCTCATTGAGAAAGAATTATACTGAAAACACCAAAAGGTTTATCAAACGGAGAAAAAGAAACACGTCTCATCTGAAATGTGGTGCTATGGAAACCTAATCCCATATAATAAATTTGCAAGGTGTGTAGGCGATGTTTTTATAGCAAACCACAAAAGACGAAAACACACAACTACAGACAAGAAAATATTCCGTTATGTTTTTGGTGTCCTGTACTAACACGAGTGCACAGCCAAACTAACTAAACTGAGTACTCAGCTAGCGCGTCGTTTATAAGCGTTACCCGCACTGGCGGAAACGCTTGTAAGCGTCGGCCGCAGCGAACGTGTTAAGTAGTATGTAAGCCTATGGACTGATGACCAGAGTAGTTAAGTCCCATAGATATACAAACATTTGAATGTGAGCTGGCGCAGTGGACTCGCATTCGGGAGGATTTCGGTTTTCCGTAATTTCCCCAAATGACTCTAGGCAAATGTTGTGATGGTTCCTTTCAAAGGGCACGGCCGATTCTCTCCCCCATTCTTGACACAAACTTTCCGAACGCGAGCTCCCTCTCTAATGACTACGATGCCGACGAGTCGCTAAAATTTAATCTTCCTTCCCTCAAAATCCATATTGTCTGCCGTCGCATCGTTCTTAAACATGTTCTAATTTCGAATATATTGACATTATCTACATCTACATCCATACTCCGCAAGTCACCCGACGGTGTGTGGCGAAGGGTACCTTGAGTACCACTATCGGTTCTCCCTCCTGTTCCAGCCACGTATTGTTCACGGAAATACATATTGTCGGTATGCCTCTGTGTGGGCTCTAATCTCTGATTTTATCCTCATGCTCTCTTTGCGAGATATACATAGGAGGGAGTAATATACTGCTAGACTCCTTGGTAAAGGTATGTTCTCTAAACTTCGACAAAAGCCTGTACCGAGCGACAGAGCGTCTCTCCTGCAAAGTGTTCCACTGGAGTTTATCGATCATCTCCGATGAGAAAGAAAAGTATCTTTAGACATTAGCATATATTTCGGAAATGTAATTGTTGCTAATCCGTAATTCGGTCTTAAACGGAGCTTTATTTTTAGTATAACGTTTAGTCACACTACTTAAAATATTCACTTAAATAAAAAAATCTATTCAGCAAGCTATTTTCTTATATATTTCATTCCATTCCATGATGGTGGTGGTGGCGGCTGGTGCAGCAACAGTGTTGAATAATTAAAAAATGCTCAGTCTCTGTTGCGATATTTTATTCTCCAATAACGCGTTTCGCGCTGTTAGCGCATCGTCAGATTGTGCGGAGATGGAGCCACAGAACTATCTGTAGCTGTGGAGGAGGTATCTTAAATATTTGTTTTGTCATTGGGCGCCATAGCAGCAGAGGAGTCGCTGTCGCGGCAGGTCCACGTTTACAACTGGAGTTGTACGAGTTGTTTACCAGTTGTAGACGTGGACCTGCCGCGACAGCGACTCCTCCGCTGCTATGGCGCCCAATGACAAAACAAATATTTAAGATACCTCCTCCACAGTTATAGATAGTTCTGTGGCTCCATCTCCACCCAATGTGACGATGCGCTAACAGCGCGAAACGCGTTATTGGAGAATAAAATATCGCAACAGAGACTGAGCATTTTTTAATTTTTAACTATTTTCTTATGTTAAAAATATGGTTCGGTGATCATAACATTGAAGAAGCATTTTCTGTCATTATTGTTACAAAGAATCTCTTATTTTCATGTAATTAAAGCTTAAAAATCATTACATTTATAGTTTTGGTCCCGTTATCGAAAACGCTTTCCTAGTGCCTGCAGCTCTGGTAATGTCACACGACACGAAGATGATTTCTTTCAAAGGACACCATCTATTTCCTGCGACATCCCCGACAAAAACTTTATGAGCCGCTGGAGACCATGGTCCGCCATTCCATCATTTATAGACTGCAGATGGGCGTGCCCACAGTCCAACTGCCGATAACCGGTTGTCAGCAGTTCACGCTGACACTTGTGGGTTCTCAAATCCTGTGGTGGCTGTACGATCCGTTACTGCTGCCTTTACAACACGAGGATCTTGGCAGACGTCCGAGTTGCGTGGGCGTCCAAAACTCGTCTACGATTGTGAGAATGCCCCAGTGAAGTTTCCAACTATCATCGTTGAACAACTGACGCAGAACGTAGAACTTGTGTGGTAATTGTGCGAAAGCACATTCCCCCCACTCGGGAGGTCACAGTTTGACCGCATTCAAAGTCGCTTGTTGGCTGTCGGAAGCACGAGTGCGATTCCACGGCATGGCGCCTGTTTGCTTCCCACGTTGACATCCACTGAGCATTAGGGCTGTAAACATTCCCCATCACAGGTACACACAGAGGGCGCTCTGCAGCAACGTCACTGCGCTATCTGCTGGCTGACGACAATGAAACCATTATTACATCTGCTATCCCCAGGTAGCACCTGCCGTCATCGGATCAAAATCGATGTCGTCTTTCCAGGTGTACTTCTTTTATTTCTTTATTTACTTATCATTATTATCAGTACTGTAGCTGGAAACAAATTTTATGCAGTACTCTGCAGTACTCTGTACTCTGCTCATCCCACATGAAATGAGTCAAATGGATATTTTTTAGAAAATCAAACAAGTCAAGCATGTGAATGCACTAACAAAATATAGTTATAATTTGCAGATCTGAAACTCATTTTAAATGTATTCAAGAGTTTTGTGTATGAAAATACCACCCATCACCTTTGGACAACGACATCTTATCGTAACTAATCAGGAGTGGCGTTCTAGAAGACAATAAGAGTGCGTGTTGCTACCGGGAATTAAAAGCAGACTTATATCGCACGAAAACCATTACAAAATTCGGACAATATAACTGCGTCGAACTTTTAAAGACGAAACCAAGCGTTTACCGGCGGAAGAAGCAAAACTGGCAGCGTTACCAACAGTTGAACATGTACACATCCAGCCGGTTGAAGAAGCATTGGCCAAAGACATTAAAATTCGCTTCTATTTTAGTTCCTATTAGTGCTACGACACACTATTTTATAATCTTAATCTGACTACAGTGCGAAAAGACTTAAGTACAAATAATATTCGGTAAATATTTTATCCTCACAGTGAGTCGGGCTAAGCATGCAAACATACGTAACTTGTGCAGTGTTTCATGATTTGATAAATGTAAATTAAGTCAAAAGGTTGCTCCTCGGAGCAAGGTTCTTAAACGCTTTGGAGTCGGTAAGAATCATTTCCTTTGTCTCGGTTCAGACTAGTCGAAATTGGCTAATTCGAACATTTGACCGCCAGTCAGATTCCATTGTAATTGTGCGAAAGTGCAATTTAAACTCTTCGACGGTTATAATCGCAACTCCAACGAACCTAAAACTTTCCAAATTTTCTTTCCGATATCCATTCGACAATTTAAAGTTGGTCTATTTTTTACAGATTTAAGAAAGAATTTTAGCCGCTACGGTAATAGCGAGTTCGAATTTTAGGCGGTACGCAATACCGCTCCGTACCGGCCCAACTAAAGCACTGATTATTATTATTTTACAGAAGTGCATACCAGGGAGAGTGCGCCACATACACGCCCTTCCATGGCAACATACGATATTGATTTGGCATTGTGGTACAATATTTGCGCGACAATCTTTTACTAAGGGACAAACGGTGTTCAGAAAGGATAGACTGAATAAAACAGGCGATGGCATATTTATTGCTGTCACAAGCTGTTTATCTTGTAATGTAATTGAAGTAGATAGTCCTGTGAATTGGTATGGGTAGAGGTTATATCTGACAAGAGGAATAAATTAATAATTGGCTCTTTTTACCGATCACCTGACACAGACGTTTCGATTGTAGAAATGTTCAAAGAAAGCTTGGACCAAATAAAAAAAAAAAAAAAAATCGTTCTTCCAGTATACAATTTTAATTGGTAGCGACATTAACTTACCCTCGACATGTTGGAAGCCACGGTGGAGTAGCCGAGCGGTCTAAAGAGTCTCGCTGCGGAGCGCGCGGTTGCTCGCCGTGGAGGTTCAAATTCAAATGTTTGTAAAGCTTATGGGTCTTAACTACGGGGTCATCAGTCCCTAAACTTACAAACTACTTATGAACTACTTACGAACTAGGACGGCACAAATATCTATGCCCGAGGGGGGATTCGAACCCCCGACCATAGTGGCCGTGCAGACCGTGACTGAAGCGCCTCAGTCTCCTCGGCCACCCAGGCCGGCCGTGGAGGTTCGAGTCCTCCCTGGGGCATGGGTGTCTGTATTTGTCCTTAGCTTAGTTTACTTAGGTTTAAGTAGTTTGTAAGCTACGGACTGATGATCACGCAGTTTGGTCCGATAGATTTACAGACATTTGAACATTTCGACATGTTGGAAAAATATATGTTTAAAACCGAAGGCAAGCATAAAACATCGTCCGAAATCGTACTGAACGCTTTCTCCGAAAATTATTTCGACCAATTAGTTCATGAACCCACTAGGATAGTAAATGGTTGCGAAAATATACTTGACCTCTTAGCAACTAATAATCCGGAGCTTAATAAAGAGTATCAAAACAAATGTTCAAATTCAAATGTTTGTTAAGCTTATAGGACTTAACTACGGGGTCATCAGTCCATAAACTTACAAACTACTTATGAACTACTTACGAACTAGGACGGCACAAATATCCATGCCCGAGGGGGGATTCGAACCCCCGACCATAGTGGCCGTGCAGACCGTGACTGAAGCGCCTCAGTCTCCTCGGCCACCCAGGCCGGCCGTGGAGGTTCGAGTCCTCCCTGGGGCATGGGTGTCTGTATTTGTCCTTAGCTTAGTTTACTTAGGTTTAAGTAGTTTGTAAGCTACGGACTGATGACCACGCAGTTTGGTCCGATAGATTTACAGACATTTGAACATTTCGACATGTTGGAAAAATATATGTTTAAAACCGAAGGCAAGCATAAAACATCGTCCGAAATCGTACTGAACGCTTTATCCGAAAATTATTTCGACCAATTAGTTCATGAACCCACTAGGATAGTAAATGGTTGCGAAAATATACTTGACCTCTTAGCAACTAATAATCCGGAGCTTAATAAAGAGTATCAAAACAAATGTTCAAATTCAAATGTTTGTTAAGCTTATAGGACTTAACTACGGGGTCATCAGTCCATAAACTTACAAACTACTTATGAACTACTTACGAACTAGGACGGCACAAATATCCATGCCCGAGGGGGGATTCGAACCCCCGACGGTAGTGACCGTGCAGACCGTGACTGGAGCGCCTCAGTCCCCTCGACCACCGCGGCCGGCAGTATCAAAACAGACACAGGGTTTAGAGAACACAGAGTTGTTGTAGCGAAAATGAATATCGGATTTCCCAAATACACCAAAAATTAACGAAAAATATACCTATCCAAAAAAGCAAATAATAATTCGATTGACGCTTTCCTGAGTGAGAATCTCCAGACTTTCGAAACTAACAATTTTAGTGTAGATCAGATGTCTCTTACGTTCAAAGAAATAATATCGACAACCATTGAAAGATTTATACCAAACAAATTAACAAAAGAGGGGTCTGACCCGCCGTGATAAACAAAACAGTTTAGATCACTCTTGCAAAAGCAAAGTTGCATGCCAATTTTAAACGGACACAAAATCCTCAAGACTGGCAGTCTTTTACAGAACTCGATATTTAGCTTGAACTTCAATGCGAGAAACTTGTAATAAATTCCACGATGAAACCCTGTCACGCAATTTGGTAGAGAAACCTAAGAAATTCTGGTCGTATGTAAAGTCTACTGGCAGTAAAACACAATCAATACGTTCACAACGTTAAAATAATGGCTATGCTACTGATGACAGTTCTGCTAAAGCAGAATTGCTTAACACAGCCTTCCGAAATTCCTCCACGAAAGAATACGAAGCAAATACTCCAGAATTCGTATCAAGAACAGCTTCCAGCATGCGTAATTTAGAAGTTGATACCCCTGGTGTATTAAAGCAACTTAAATCACTTAACAAAAGTAAGTTTCCCGGCCCCTACTGTATACCAATTAGTTTTCTTTCAGAGTATGCTGATGCAGTAGCCCCATACCTAGTTATCATATACAACCGCTCTCTCAGCGAACGTTCCGTATCCAAAGACTGGAAAGTTGCACAGGTTACACCAATATTCAAGAAAGGCAATAGGAGTGACCCCAAAAATTACAGGCCTATATCATTGACGTCAGTTTGCAGCAGGAGTTTAGAACTTATACTTTCCTCAAATATTATGAACTACCTCGAAAAGAACGTCCTATTGGCCCATGGTAAACACGGATTCAGAAAGTATCATTCTTGTGAAACACAACTAGCCCTTTACTCACATGATGTGATGACTGCTATCGACTAGGGATATCAAATAGATTCCGTATTCTTAGATTTCCGGAAGGCTTTCGACACTGTAATTCACAAGCCTCTTCTAATCAAACTGCGTACTTATGGAATATCGCCACAATTGTGCAATTGGATTCGTGATCTCCTATCAGAAAGGGCACAGTACGTTGTAATTGACGGAAAGTCATCGAGAAGAACAGAAGTGATACCTGGCGTTTCCCAGGGAAATGCTATAGAGCCCCTACTGTTCCTTATTTTTATAAACGACTTAGGAGACAATCTGAGTAGCTCCGTTAGACTGTTGGCGGACGATGCTGTCACTTATCGGTTAGTAAAGTCACCAGAAGATCAAAAGCAACTGCAGAATGATTTAGATAAGATATCTGCATGGAGCAAAAAATGGCAATTGACCGTTAATAATGAGAAGTGTGAAGTCATCCATACATCCACTAAAAGAAGCCCGTTAAACTACATTTACAGTCAAAACTACAGGCCGTAAATCCAACTAAATATCTAGTAGTAACAATTACAAACAATTGAAATGGGAAAGAACAGACAGGAAATATTGTAGCGAAAGCGAACCAAAGACAACGTTTAGTTGTCAGAACACTTAGAAGATGCAACTGCTCTATTAAAGAAACTTTCTCCACTCACTACACTTGTGCGTCCTATTTTGAAGTATGATTGCGAATTGTGGGATCCCCACAACGTGGAATTGACAGACGATTTAAAGAAAATACAGAGAATGGCGGCTCGTTTTGTATTATCGCGAACAGATTTTGTTAGCTCCCACCTGCGTAGGAAGACATGATAATCAAAATAAAATAAGAGAAATCAGATCTAAAGCGGAAACATTTAGGTGTTCCTTTTTTCTGCGAGCTATTAGAGAATGGAACTATAGAGAAACGTCATAAAAGTGGTTAGATAAACCCTCTGCCATACACTTCAATGAGACTTACAGATTATTTATGTAGTAGTATTAGTAGAAGTAGACAAAATGACAGATGTGCGATGATGCAGTGTACTGCTTTCAAACTGCCTTTATTTGCTTTATCGTTAAGTCAACCGTTTCATACCATGAAGTAGTAGTACGATATCTCACTCGTAAGCCAAATTGCAGTAAAACATCCTTCTGTTAAGAAAAAAAGCTTTCAAAAAATATAAACAAAGTTGGGAAAATGAGATTAAACGTCTGCAGATAGTTTTAAAATTCGTACACAATATGAAGTTTCTTCCGCGTTTGTTCAAAATATAAAAACTGCAACTTTTCTTTGCGTTTTATTTAAAATAGAAGTGCTAAAAGAGATGAACAAGAATCCAAATTTAATGCACATTACAGATGTGATGGCGTTCTTCTCTAAAACAACACTGTACGTTCATTTGAAAGTGAAGTACATTCCCTGAGAGAAAAGTCTCGCGAGGTGGAAATATTTTCTTTGGAGCTGAAGGTTTTGGGTAAAAATAAATAAATAAATAAATAAATAAAATAGGGTCCATTGCAAAGTAAGCAATGTATATGAAGTCAGTGGGATGGCAGAAGATGAGGAGTCTGTTGGGTGTGCACGATCGTGGTATCAACAGAAGAAAGTGTGGAAAGACGAAACGGATGGTGAAAGACGGATACGGGAAATGAAGAGAGGGGCTTTGATGTGAAGTATGATAGCTGGAGAACAGTTACACTTGGTAGGATAAATGTCAGTGTGAATTTCAGTTTCTACGATGGAGAGTTACTTGATGTTGCGTTGAGATAGAATGTGAAGCATTGCAGAAACATGCCAAATTTAAAATAACACAAAATATCCAGGATTGGAGATATTTTACAAAATTTCACAATCTAGCGCTGACTTCATTGCGATATGTTTACAGTATGAAACTTCCTGGCAGATTAAAATAGTATGCCGGTACCGGGATTCGAACCTGGGACCTTTGCTCTACCGTCTGAGCTATCCCGCCACGCTTCACGGCCCGTCCTCACAATTTTCTTCTGCCAGTACCTCGCCTCCTACAAGGCAAAAGGTGCCTGGTTCGAATCCTGGTGCCGGCACACAATTTTAATCTGTTAGTGAGACCCTAGGATTAAGACTATAGTAATGAAGTATATTACGTCCTCCTTAACGTGAAACATATTGCTTGTGTAGCAATGGGTGTATGTTGGCCACCATTTCCAAAATTTCAAATATTTTCGGTTCACAAACATGGCAGCCCTACTTCGATTGCTTGGATGGCTGCCCCCATATACGATAACAATAGCCTGACTGCACAAACATCCATTAGGATCAATAAAAAAATTACGACATAAGAGCGTGTTGACTATACATGGGCGTTTAGTCTACAAATGGATTTGGTTACGGCAAGCAGTTGTTCAACAAAGTATAAATAAATAGTGATCATAGTTGACAGCTTCTGAGCCACATTTAAAATGATACATCATGAGACTCGTAATTTCTCCAGCAATTACTATAAACATTATTCCTCAGAATAATCAAAAACACAATGGAAAAATGTATATACCTTTCATTCTAACCATTCTCTAGAATTAGGGTCTTTAATAACTTAATTGGTACATATAATGCAAAAAAATGACATAGTAAAATACTGCTACCTAATTTCGATATATATCACGTGAAGAAGTGAAGAGTGTAATTATATGAGAGTGTACATAACTTCAATGCTAAAAAAGATTATTTCAGGTTTCAGTGTCAATTACAAGAGTTTACACATGTTTGGATAAGTCAAAACAAAACAGGGAACATATCAAACTGGTTTATATGCGCAAATGTACTCCGGAATAGGAATTTCTCTTGATCATCTGAATCCTCAAGCAAGATACATAGCTTATCAAATATTTGAAGAGATTATATACTGTGGAATAAGAAATTCTCTCAGTCATCTGAATCCTCAAGCAAAATACACCCCTTATTAAATATTTGAAGAGAGCAAAGAGGCCTAGAAGCAGCCAATGACATTTCAAAATGTTTGAAAATCATTAAGAAAAACATGATAGCTAAATAGTATGTACGGCAGAGAAGTAAAGAACTGTCAATGGGCAGACGTTAGTGAAATATGGTAAACTCAGCTTTAGAATGATTTTAGAATACATTCTGAATTTCAGCATTGTGCTATACCTAAAACACAAAGCTCTTTTCCTCAAAATATTCATTGGTTTTGAGAATAACAATAAAGAATAACGCCACCTATCAGTCTTAACATAAAGAACAGCTGTCAGGCTAAAGTTTGGGGTGAGTACCTCGGTTCTTTACGACAGGCATGGTCCTGTTTAACATGGTTTTCTTTTGTCTTCCATCAAACTTTGAAATGACTTACACCGTCAGTTACAGGCTACATAAGTTTATTGTGCACTGCAAAACAGTCCACGTTGCTCTTAATAAATGTTTTTAAAGAGCTTTCGGGTAATTACTGTACTAACATTTTGCAAAATAAATCAGTTTAATATTACATGTAGCACGATTTACCACTGAATTAAAAAATTCTTGAGTTGTAAAATGAAAGAGATTGATGTGGATGGAGAGTCATGGAGACATATTGCGGTAATTTTAGGTGTGCCTAAGGAAAGGTTGATGCAAGGAATACTACTATATGTTAAAGAACCAGTGAACAACTTAGGTTCCAATCGGACTATGTAAGATGGTATAGTTATCTATAAGGAAATCATATGTAACAACACCTGATAGAAGAACTAAAATAGGGAAGGGTAAGATTTAAGTTTATGTAAACCTCAAAGTCACTTGCAGTCCTTCTAACAAAATTCTCGAACGCACTTTAGAGCCATAAGACTCGCATTAACGATTTATAGGCTCCTTCGGAATATATTCTCACTAGAAAACTTCTAATCCATTACCTCACTCTCTTTTGTCTTTTTTTAACGGTTCATAGTGAGACCCAGCGGCAGTTAATACAAAAGCATCTTATATTGTTCACAAGGGGGTGTTGAAAAAGGGCTAGTTGTCCAGGAATAGGAAGCGTTTGTTAGTCATCTCAAAACATTAATCATATAATAGACCACTTTCAATTAGCTTATGGCCATTGTAGGGCAAGGAAATTTACCGATAAAATATTTGAGTGTGTTATGTTTAACAGCTTTAGCAGAAAAGTAGCGACGAACATAAAATCCTGTGACCTTTATCATAAATAAAAAAACGTGTAACTCTACCAGAAGAGGGGCAATGCTAACAACAAAACCTGATGATGTTTTATAAGTAGTCACCATAAATATACGTTGGACATTGCGCGAAACCTTAGTTAACTTTTTGTATATTTTTGTATTAATGGATATATTTTCTAAATTTATCGAAATATTGTAGGGAAGAGGAAGAAAGTGCTGTCAGATAATGGTAATCAGGTTTGCCCGAAAAGGTGGAAGGAAGACATGGCTAAAAATCTTGTAGAGGTAATACTTATTTTAGTCTACCACCCTTCAAGTAATCCGGTAGAATGCAACATGAGTGAGTTCGGACAACTATGTAGAACATTTTGCCATCAGAATCATAACACATGGGGCAGCACATAGCAGACTTTGAAATCATCAGCGTAAGTCGCGAGAGTGCTGGTTTTGTCTCGAGGAGGTAATAAAAGGAGAGAGGTCGAACTGTCTTGCAGAGGAGTTACTGGAATTTTCACCAAATTATGAAATAAGTATTGATGTGAAAAAAAAGAGCACCTTAGGGGAAGCTAGCATTCAGTGACATGATAAAATGTTGCGAGATCCTAAATTCAGAATTGGAGATTTGGTTTTCGTGAAAATTCATGAGAATTCTGGTGAAATCAACCATGAAATTAGCAAGTTTAAATTTATGAAGGACCATTCAAGATAGTAAAGGTACCAAATCAAACACTTACTGTCCAAAGTGCCCCATGTCTCTAAGAGGCTTAGGTGTAACGAATATAGTGGACTGAGAATTTAGCAGAACAATACTCAGACATGATTGTCTAAATAAATAAGAAAAAAATTAATAGGTATATAAAATGGCTACTAGTAGAAAATAAATAGCATAATAAGCTATAATTTTAAGGAAATAGGCACGTTTTTGAAAGATGACATTGATATAAACATGTTTTAATATGTTTCTCTTATATTGCAAAGAAAATACCATTTCATAAAAGATGTAACTGTCAAAAAGGACTGAGTTTATTATAAAACCCTTAACAGGAAAGGAAAAAATGTGTGTGACATAGTCACAAGCACTCCAGTGAAAACTGCTCACTAAACCACAATCTAGTTAGAAGGGACTAACTGAACCATAGGGAAAGAAAGAATAAAAACTTTTCAATTGTGTGTCAAGGAACACATAAGGGTGTATTGTCCACCTGAAAGTTGTAGGTAGTACAAATGTGTTATCCTGCTGGAAACTTAAATTTTTCTAAAATATTACATGTAGAGGCTATTATTATAGGGAGATGCTTTTCATTAAAGTTATTCGTATGAATAATGCAACGAAAAGTGGGGTATGTGTAACGTAAGAATTCGAAATTGCTACGAAAATTTAAAACAAAAGTTTTTTTCAAGTTCTTTTTATGTGATACAATGTGCTTAGATGTAGGTGGAGATAAAAGATCGATACTTAACAGGCATGTCTTTGTTTTATGTTGAAATTCCAATTGCCCAAAAACTGCAAATATTAATAGTATGAGGGAATACGTATGTGTAAATTGTAAAAAGATGCTGAATGTACGTTTCTGAGGATTAACTTATATCGAAAAGCAAAGGAACTCTTTGAAAGTGGGAAGCTCCATCACGTATCTCCACTACTGGTGTTGATGGTTGGCTTTTGCGTAAGAGGTGGCAGCGGACGATCGGGACTTAAAGCTATGAGTGAGGGTGTGTGTAGGTGGCGCTCTTCTCATAGTTGTGCAATACTGTATCAATGGTGCCGAAATTCAGTTCAACCGTCTTTGTCATCGAAAGTCGACTCGTAAATATTACAAGCATAGGACAAAAGACTACCTCTATGAACCACAAATATGTCGAGGTGGGGTGGTTTTTGTGCCTCGACGATACAGATAGCCGTACCGTTACCGTCGGTACACACACAGGGAGGAGTACTAAACTATGCATTAAAACATCAAAAGTTATTTACGTTAACTGTTGAGGTTTAAAATTTTCAGTATAACTGGAGTAATAATTTTTATAAGGAGAAAAAAACATCGTTGTATATAGAGGAATATTTTTGGGACAACAATGTTCGTAATAAACTATTGGGAGAGAAACCACAGTACACGCCATCTGACGTGCTTTTATTACAATATTCTACTAGCCGACATTGTTTACATCTTTAAGTGTATCCAAGCAGAAAATTACATATTATGTAGGCTGGTGTTGACACATTTCATTTAATAATTAATGACTAGCAAGAAGATAAAATAAGACAAATACATTTTTTCTTGAAAAGCCTTTTTATTCATATGTTTTATGGTTTTGACTGTCAAAATGTTTTATGCAATATACATTAGTCCTCAGGACTGTACAAAATTTTTATACAGTTGTAATATTCTTGGCGTGCTCTGTTAAATGTTATTTTGACGTCTGAATCATGGACCTTTTTTTACAGCAGGCAGACTGCATATTTCTTAATTTTCGAAAGGCGTTTGATACGGTACGGTACTTCAGGCTGCTAAAGAAGGTAGGAGCTTACGGAATAAGTGCCCAAATATGTGAGTGGCTCGAAGATAATAGAACCCAGTCCGTTTTGCTCGATGGCGAGTGTTCAACGGAGACTATGGTTTCATCAGGGGTACCCCAGGGAAGTGTGATAGGACCGCTATTATTTTCTATCTGTACAAATTATCTGACGAACAGAGTGAGTTGCAATCTGCGGCTGTTTGCTGATGATGCTGTGGTGTACAGGAGGGTATCGCCATTGAATGACTGTATAGGATGAAGGATGACTTGGACCAAATGTCTAGGTGATTTCAGGAATGGCAGCTAGCGCGAAATGTAGAAAAATGGAAGGGGATGCAGATGAGTAGGAGAAAGAAACAATCCCTTAATGTTCGAATACAGCATTAGTAGCGGATTGCTTGACGGAGTCGCGTCAATTAAGTACCTGGGCGTAAAGCTGCACAGCGATATGAAATGGAACGAGCGTATAAGGATAGTCGTGGGATAGGCATATCGTCGACTTCGCTTTATTGGGAGAATTTTGGGAAGGTGTGATTCCTCTGTAAAGGAGACCGCATGTAAAAGGCTTGTACGACGCCTTTTGCGTATTGCTCAAGTGTTTGGGATCCCCACCAGATCGGTTCAAAGGAGGACATAGAGGCAGTTCGGAGGCGAGCGGCGATGTTTGTAACTGGTAGATCGGATCAATACTTGAGTGTTATCGAAAATGCTTCGGGAACTCAACTGAGTGTCGCTGGAGGTGAGGAGACGTTCTTTTCAAGAAGCACTGCTGAAGAAATTTAGAGGGCTGGAATTTGAGGCAGACTGCAGAACGATTCTAATGCCGTTAACCTACATTTAGCGTAAAGACCACAAGGATAAGATGAAAGAGATTAGGGCTTGTACGGGAGCATAGAAGTATTCATTTTTCCCTTGTTCTATATGGGAGTGGAACAGGAAATCAAGTTACTAGTAGTGGTACTGTAACCTCCGCCACGCACCTTTGGGTGGATTGCGGAGTACGTATATAGATGTAGATGATGCTCAATCATTTGGACGAAATTAATACGCAATATTCTTAAATAAATATTTTATATCGCACCACCAAACTCTAAATTTGTTATTTTTATTATAATATTGTGGTGGTCAGGAATACAATCTGTTATTGAGTCGATATATAAAGTATTATTTGTCATAAATGTATTTAAGAACGTTAGTAGTAAAATGATTTGCGTATATATTATCTTCAAAACTGCAAACGTTATATAAATCATAATAGTGAATCTAACAATTACACATGTAGTTAATGATTCAAAAGGATCCTCTTATAAAGCAAACCGTATCTATACTATTAAAAATGTAACTGAAAATGTAAATTATCTGCTTTTTGTCTGTTAAATAGTGTATTTAGAAAATTTTTTGAGAGGATTGTGTTATTTTGAGCCGGCCGCGGTGGCCGAGGGGACTGAGGCGCGTCAGTCACGGTCTGAACGGCCACTACGGTCGGGGGTTCGAATCCCCCCTCGGGCATGGATATTTGTGCCGTCCTTAGTGTTACCTAGTTCATAAGTAGTTTGTAAGTTTAGGGACTGATGGCCCCGTAGTCAAGTCCCATAAGCTATACAAACATTTGAACATTTTTGTTATTTTGATACAATCATTATGAATTCAGTTATTCACTCTAAATTTCTATTGAAATTGCTAAACACCTGTAAGTTCTTAAAACGGAGACTCGAGTTGCATATTATACGCTAGGTGTGCTAAGCCACAGTAGAAGAATATCTGTATGGATTCATTCATTTCATGTACACCGTTATTTACTGATATAAAAATCTTGTCAAGAAAAATGCAGAAACCAGAACTCTTTGGAACACAAAAAAGCTTCCACAGCTGTTTAAATTTTGAATAAATTTGAATAATTAAAATTATAAAGTATTTCATTCATTTAAACAGTGAGTACATTTATTGCTATGAGCCTATTCTGTTTGCAGGTGATCATCTTTTAAACAGTTCTAAAGAACTGCTAGAAAATAAATACGTCCATACCAACCAGTAGCGTAGTGGTGAAGAAAGTTATCCATCATGTCACCTGGCACCACACACAAAGGGGCACAAAATTTTCTCCAACGGAAGACATTGTCCAGAAAAGACTTTAATGAGATTTTATGTCTGAATGCAGAAAGGAAGCTTAGGGTTTATCGGTCCATCGACAGTGAGGTCATTAGAGACGGGGCTCACGCTCGAAATTTTGGGGGAGGATAGGGAAGGAACTCAGCCGTGAACTTTGAAAGGAACCATCCCAGCGTTTGCCTGGGAATCACGGAAAACATAAATCTGCATGGATGTAGGTGGATTTGAACCACCGTCCTTCCTAATGTGTCTCCAGTGTATTACCGCTGCGCCACCACGCTGGGTACCGTTATGTCTCAAATTTTAAATCTAATATGAGCTTGTATATAATACTTTTAAATATATTTTGTAGAGCCTTACTTAGGCAGTGACTAGTTTTAATTTTTCTTATTTGTAGTTGGTATACAGCCTGTTATTATTCGTGCTGTATTCGTATTACAAGCAAATTCTATATATTATATTACAATATGTATTTCTGAAGTAGTTGGAGGAGGGATGCGCGAATAAAAAATCGTACCCCCAGCGCCAGATATGTTCAATATGCCACCAGTACCAACTACACACTTACCATAAATTTTATTAAAATTATTCTGACGTGAATAACATCATATGAAATAAAAGTTTCACACTTGACAATTACAAGATTTAGTAGATTATTTACTTATATTAAAATGTGAAGAAATAACTATTCTCAACAAAAATTTATGAAGTTACAAATAGATCACTTCTTTCATTCAATTACATACTCTTGAAAAGTGACTCAGATTATTAATAACTTACATGTGTACTTAATAAATTGTGTTGAGGTCATTGTATATTTGCAATTTCATGCAAGGAAACAGAAAATTTATTTCTATGTGTTTCTCCCCACCTCTCCCTCATTGACTTACCCCATATTGAATGTATTAATAAAGTACATCACAGATAACAAAGGACGAATAAATTTTAATGTCGATGTATGGCAACCAAATAGTACTGTTGTATGGCTATATAACCTTTAAACTGATTGTTTCTCTTTGTTCTAAGCATGTTCAAATGTTTGTAAACTTACCGGACTCAACTGCATGGTCATCAGTCCATAGCTTACAAACAACTTAAACTAAGGTAAACTAACGTAAGGACAACACAAACAACCATGCCCGAGGGGGGACTTGAACCCCTGATGGCGTCGGCCACGCGCACCGCAGCACAGCGCCCCAGTACGCACGGCTAATCCGCCGCAGCAGTTTGGTTTCTAGGAGGCCATGTTTATGAATTTCATGTGAAATGTATTCATGAGAAACTGAAGGTAACATAGGTACTCTGGTGGAGAGAATGCACTCCTGTTGACACACTGATTATAGCAGTTCGGTATACCACATGGATGGTATCGGAAGGCATCATGCCTTCTACTGGTACTTGTAGGTAACTGTCATGTATTTTAGCAATTATTAAGTAAGCCAGAGTGCAGTAAATCATTTACCAATTGATTACTGACTCACAAGAATCAGTAAACCTCAAAACACTCAAACCCATGTGACAGGTGCCTGTAGGCATACTTGACATCGCTACTCTATTGACGTACCTCTGCTGCTCATTACCAAGGATAGAAATTAATATGTAAGTAGGAGCAATACTGTTGGGAGCACAATCATGATGAAATTTCATCTAGCCTTAAGAGTGAAGGTACACACTGATAGTTTGGTACAGGTATGTCACTGGCATTGTACCTCTGTATCTGTCCAAAAGTGTGATAATTTTTTGAGAAATACCCAACGCAGAATGTAGTGCTTATTTGTCCCCATAGATCTTCTAAACTCCTACAGAGCACATCTGTGATTGGAATGAGTGAAACGTGCACACCTTTGATTAAGTTCATAAGTTATGGGGCATATACAAGTGATCATGGCTCAGGAAGAGTCTCTATATTATTTTGTAGTAATTGTAATTATTGTATAAATACTGTTATCAAAGCAACCATGGGTGCAATGCACAGTCATTTTGTGCTTCTCTAAGTTAGTTACACTTGACTGTGCATTCCAAATCAAATTTTAAATATTTATTATGGTTGTTTCTCCTATACTATGTAGTATGCATTTAAATACCACCCTTATCATTTAGAGGAATAATTATTTATAAATCACTACTCATAAAATCCTTCTTAAAAGTGACATATAAAGCACTAGGTAAACAAAGGTTGAAAAATGACTGTTTTAAGAAAATACATTTTAGATTCATCAGAAGGATATCTGAAAATGTCTTTTGGAGTGTTTAGTCAGTTACTGTGTTTAATAGTCCAAGTATTTACACAAAATATAAGTTTTATTGTCAACAGAAATTGTTATATCCCTGTCCTGTGGTGTATTTATTCTTGGCAAGTAGTTTGTAATTTCATTCACTAAAATGAATATCTAGTTACTAGTGATTTAATGAGGTAGGTAATTGTATGGAATGGAAGTAGTCACTTTAAGGAAGTGTAAGTTGCATCTGTATAAATTAATAATGCTAGTTTTTATGAGGAAATTATTTATGTATAGTCAGTTATCAGACTGTAATTTCAGTTTCACAAATATCCCCATGAAAGATGATTTCACTATATAATGCATGGTGAAACTTACATGATGTGGCAATCTGATTCCTTTACATTCACACTTTTGCAAAATCATGGCATTTAAACAAAAATTAGTCGTAAGTATGATGGCTATTTTACATACATTTACAATTTTTATTTCATTCAGAAACATCCAAGTTGAACATTTTCAAAACAATAAATTATATGGTTGGTGAAAACAGTAACAACATTATATTTTGGTATCTACAGAGAGAATTTCAACTATTTTTGTTTTTGTATCTTTATCTCCTTTCACTTACAATCGTTTAGAATAATCTTGCTGTTTCTCATTATATTGGCCCATAGACTTAACATTCATGTAAAAGCGCAAAGCTGCCCATAAATACTGACTCATATAACAATTCTGTATCTTGTAGGTGAATAATACACCCAAGTCGCCCATTATGATTTACTCACATATACAAAAATAAAATTAACGTACAAAAACTAAAATTCAGTATAAAATAAAATAAATTATATAAAAAATTAAATATTGTCCTGTGTAACCACAAATAATTTATGAAGTACACATATCACAATGACAATTGTGTTTGTCTGTCTTGTCCTGTTTGACATGTCATATTTTTGTGTATTATTTTAGTGGACATTTGTTTGTGCAGTTTATATTATGGCACATCTCCACTAAAGTATCACAGCTGCAAGCCACACTCACATTCTCCTCGTCAAAAATCTTTTGTTTGTGACCACAGATTGAATAGTTTTCTGAGTCCACACATAGTCACAGTTTCATTATAAATCACAGATCCACTGGACACAACACAAATAACTGCATATTAGAACTGCAATATTTGATTGATCCATTCCCTGAACTCTGATATACGTGTGTAAACACCTGGTTGATTGGGCTCTGCACAGCCAATTCCCCAAGAGATGACACCAGCCAACAGCCACCTTTTATCTTCCCGTTGAATCACCATGGGGCCGCCTGAATCACCCTGAAATATACAATTGGTTTTAATTTTTTAGTACCAAAATGAGTATTTATAACAAGTTTTATTGCTGCAAAGGAAAGTCGTTAACATTATACTCTGTTCAAAACTACTTTAGAAATGAATCTTGGGCAGGAACATAGGCAGATGTATCTACATCTACATTTACATGATTACTCTGCGATTCATAGTGTCTGGCAGAGGGTTCATCAAACCATTTTCAGAGTGAGAAACATAAATTTAACTTTTATTGGCTGTTCCAGTGTATTGAAATACATTCAACAGCAACAGTTAAAAACTTATGTCAGACCTGCACTCGAACCCCACTTCCCACGAGTGTTTGCCTTGACCACCTCGGTCATCCAGACACGCTTCCCATCCTGCACAAACTCACAACTCTCT
The DNA here is from genome assembly GCA_026315105.1 of Locusta migratoria. Taxonomy (NCBI): domain Eukaryota; kingdom Metazoa; phylum Arthropoda; class Insecta; order Orthoptera; family Acrididae; genus Locusta; species Locusta migratoria. Next base: position 273,209,060 of record CM048755.1, read on the forward strand.
ACTACTGATATAATCCACGCCCACTGTTCCTCCGTTCCTCTTGCTTGCAACTATAAATGTATGCCTGCAAGAGGTCGGTTGATTTTTGTGCATTTGCTAAAATGTCGTCTGCCCTTTGAGGCATATAAGCAGTTATATCTATGGCGTATGTTACATATTCAGACTATTTGTCAACCGTTCAACGCTGGAATAGCTCAAGCTTCAATTTCTCTTATTTTATTATGATGATTATTTCGCCCAATCTATAGACATCAAGCAATAAAATATTTTTACATATGAAGGAGAAACTTGGTGACTGAATTTCAAAACGTAGCAAAGAAAGGCTCACTATGAAGCAGTGGCGAATATAGAATATATTTTTAGGGGCTGGGGGGACGATTAATGTAAAAATAAGCTAACTAATAAATAGACACCCCATGATATTTTGTATCAGCTTTTCTGATCATATTCAGAGGGATAATTTGCGCTGCAGCCACTTTTACTTTACCGTGATCAAGCTTTTTATTGTTGACATTAAATAATAAAAATACAGATCTTATTAAAAACAGTGCCACGCACTTCACACTACCCCAATTCCATGGCGATGCCTTCAGGCATCATTCATTAATGCAATTCAAATTCCGTACTACTTTTTCTTTTATTATCTATAACGGGGGGGGGGGGAGTTAGGGCTTATATATGCCATTGTTGTGGAGGAAATTTCCTTATTGGACGGAACTCCATTGCTGTGATGTATCTGTACGAGTACAGATAAACACGTGATTACAGTGTTAGAGAAATTGTATGATTATACAAGAGAAAGAGCTTAAAGAACCTAATAAGTCAATAACACGTTGATTCACTTCTCACCATTATGCAAGCAGTAACTCGAATTGAAAATGATTGACAAAGTTGTTGGATGTATTCTTGATTTGCTATTTAGGCCGTCAAAGTCCCCAGCTGTTTAAAGGGCCCTCTTCGAAACGTTCTCATCTTGGCAGAATCCAGCTGCCTTGCTGGCCATGGTAGGTAGAGTTTGGCAAGCAGTAGAAACTCTTTCCGCGTGTGGTGGGCATTATCTTGCTCAAATGCAAGCCCAGGATGGCTTGCCGTAATGGGGAACAGAAGGGGGCGTAGAATGTCGACAACGTAATGCTGTTGCTCTAAGGAATACAAACTATAGCTGTCCTGCAATGAAATGAAATGTCACCCCAGAGCTGTAGTCCTACAGTCGAGCCGTATTGTGGGCACAGGTAGGCTACTATCCCACTGCCGTTAGGAGCGTCTCCAAGATGCTACTTCGCTGGTTGTCGAGGGATAATTCGAAGCGCGAGTCATCACTGAAATTCTAGGCTGAACGTACCCGATCCGTTGCAAACTGGCTTGTTGATGTCCATAGGTTAATGGTACAAGATGCGGTTTGAGGTCAGACCCCTTTCTGTCCGCCGTATATTAACTGTTCTTGTGATCGCTGAGGCCGCGGTGGAGTAGCCGAGCGGTCTAAAGCGTCTCGCTGCGGAGCGCGCGGTTGCTCGCCGTGGAGGTTCGAGTCCTCCCTGGGGCATGGGTGTGTGTGTTCGTCCTTAGGTTAGTTTATCTAGGTTTAAGTAGCTACGAACTGATGACCACGCAGTTTGGTCCGATAGATTTACAAACATTTGAAACAAACATTTTTTGTGGTCGCTGAAGTACCAGTTGAGCGTCAGATGAATAATAATGATGAATCCGGTGATCTTACATAGCTTTTATATGCATTATAGAGGTAAATGGCCACAAAGAGTACGTTCATTTCATACAACTCAAGAAAATTTGTAGATATATTATTGGCAAATAAGGAACTGTAAGGAGGTCGATCAATAAAGGCTAAGCTATGTTTTCGGTTTGGTTTTATTCATTGTAAGTTCATGTGGATGCATTTTGTTGAAACCAGCCAGATTTCTGTTTTAATGGAAAGATTTATGTTATTCAGTTTAGGTAAATATGTTATTGCAACGAAGTATTAAGCATAAGTGAATAATGAAAATGAAAGGACCAGTTAATGTGCCACCTAGTTTTCCAGCCCTAATATTAATACTGAACTGTTGTTGATTACTTGTTTTGCACAACTTCTCTAGGATTTTCATGCGGCCAAACGTTCGTATTGCGAAAGCTCTGCGTCGCATTTCTGGTTAACTTCACTTCATCGATAAACAGAATAGCAGAGAGGAAATGTTACTCCTGAACAAAAATCTACGTAACGAGATACAAAACGCTGTTTTTGTTCGAAAGTCAGCAGCACTAAGACCGTGGACTGTTGGAAGGTGGTATGGGTAAAGGATCTGTTTTTGTAGAATCCTCCAGACTGTAATATGACTCACATCTACCCTTGTCTTATTCACATGATGTGATGAGTGATATCGACAAGGGATGTCAAATAGATTCTGTATTTCTAGATTTCCGGAAAGATTTTGACACTGTATCTCACAAGCGCCTTCTAATCAGACTGCGTGCTTATGGAATATCGCCAAAGTTGTGCGATTGGATTCGTGATTTCCTATCATAAAGGACACAGTACGTTGTAACTGACGGTAAGTGATCGAGTAGAACAGAAGTGATATCAAGCGTTGTTCAGGAAAGTGTTATAAGACCCCTACTGTTCCTCATTTTTATAAGCGATTTTGGAGACAATCTAAGCAGCTCCCTTAGACTGTTGGCGGATGATGCTGTCACTTATCGGTTAGTAAAGTTACAAGAAGATCAAAAGCAACTGCTAAATAATTTAGATAAGATATCTGCATGGTGCAAAAATTGGCAATTGACCCTTAATAATATTAAATGTGAGGTCATCCATATGACCACTAACGGAAATCCGTTGAATTTCGTTTACACTATAATTCAGTCAAACCTACAGGCCGTCAATTCTACTAAATACCTAGGAGTAACTATTGCGAACAACTTAAATTTCAAAGAACACACAGAAAATATTGTAGAGAAGGCGAAGCAAAGACTTGGTTTAACCGACAGAACACTTAGAAGATGCAACAGTTCTACTAAAGAAACTGCCTACACTACATTTGTGCGTCCTATTTTAGAGTGTTGCTGCGCATTGTGGAATCCACACCAGGTGGGACTGACGGACGGTTTAGAGAAAATTCAGAGAAGGGCAGACCGTTTCGTATTATCACGATATAGGGGAGAGAGTGTCACGGATATGATGCACGAGTTTGGGTGGATATCATTAAAAGAAAGGCGTTATTTGTTGCGTCGAGATCTAATTGCGAAATTTCGTTTATCAACTTTCTCTTCAGAATGAGAACATATTTTGCTAGCACCAACCTACATAGGAAGACATAATCATAAAAATAAAGTAAGATAAATAATATCGAAAAGTAAAAGATTTAGGTGTTCCTTTTTCCCGCGAGCTATTAGAGACTGGAATCAAATATCATAAAACTGGTTCGATGAACCCTCTGTCATGCACTTCAATGTTACTTGCAAGTATCCCTGGTGCTGCTCCTGCTATTTTCCTCAATATGGATGATAACTCGCTCCTCTGTGTCTGGTGTTGCTGTGCTCCTAGGTCGTACATTATCAGCAACACGCCTGCTAAACGAGCCTGTTTCGCACATACGCTCATGTGTTCATGTTAACTAATTCATCCGTCGCTTCTTGGTAGAACACATTCATTACGAAAATTAAAATACACAATTTGGTGTTTGTTCTACGGTTTTGTTTATTTTGTGAATCGATTTTCGGCTTATTAGGCCATCATCAGACATTTACTGAAGTTCAGTCAAAGAACTTGTGTTAGTAAACTAGAAGAGATGTTACATAGAGAAAAGTAAATTAACTTCTTTGATGGAGCAGTTACAGTGTAAATAAATATTTAATGAAATTTGTAAATTAATAGTACTGAGAAAAGGAAACATTAATAACATACATAGAGAAACAGTGCAAACATAAATTCTTACAACATGACTATAGTGAATAAAAAAATAAACAAGAATTTAATGTTTTAAGGGTTGTTCAAAACACAAGGTGACACAAATATTAGAAATATTAGAAACATGATACACTATTATAACTAAATAAACAAATAGACAAAAATATAGGGGTTGGATAGGAGGGTATAGGTGGGGTGCATTGGAGAATTGAAAAGCTTAAGAAATCGGAGCTATGCACTCGGACTGAAAAACGGTGAAAATAAACATTCAATTACAGCGTCCACACTTAAATAAAGAATTACTGTAAGGACAGAGTACAGAAGAATTTGTAATACTAGTACTAACAAAGAAAGATACAAATCTGGTGTGATAAAATGGAAAGCTAGACTGGTATTATCACAGAAAGTAGATGAACAGTGGCTGTACAAAATTTAAATTAGATTTGCAACTTCATATCAGTAAAGTAAATGTCAGCCAAAAGTACTGGGAACTATTACAGACATATGCTGACTCCAAAATAGAGTAAGGTAAAATATGAAGATACAAGAAGTGGAGGAATAAAATGGAACAGGCCTGGATATTCTGTGGATTAGGGTGGGTTCAGAAGTTGAGATGTATTGAGGACTGTTTGAGCATTTAATATTAAGCCTGGACTTTGAGCCAGATGTTTGTTTATTGCTAAGGCCTCTAGTAGATTTAGTTTCTGGCCTTTTCTGGCTAAGTAGAGTACTTGGAACTGTGGTTGGTGTGTGTGGCCCTCACTCAAAACATGTTCAGCAAAAGTGGAGTCATGATTTTGTAACCTCCAACTGTGTCCATGTTCTCTTAGCCTAGTTGCTATGTCCCAAATAAATAAACCCATAGAACAAACACAAAATTGTGTATTTTAATTGTTATGCTCATGGATTCTTTAGAACGTCTTGTTCTACAGCAAACGTCTATTAGGAAAGTGTTCCGCATACAAACGCAGTGCTTCATTAGCGTTACACTAAGCCCTTCCATACAGAAGGTGCATGTCTGCCTTTTACCGATTGGAATACCCCACTGTAGTAATACAGGACTTGTACTATACGTGCACTCAACACCAACTGACAACACATATCACTCCACAGTAGCTTATGACCTATGTCGACGTGTTTACTTCGGTGCGTAACAGACCTCACGCGAGCAAACAAATGCACGCAGACGTGAATAGGGACGAAACGTACACGTACACACTGTATAACGCAAATTCAGAAACTGAATCTCTGTTGGTAATCTGTTTCTTCAGAGAATAATTTTTCTTTGGAGCTTCGAGCTATTCTTTCGTTGCGAATTTTTACAACAATGTTTTGGTTTATTTATTGCAGCATGTTTTTCAGTCACATTACTAACGGAAAGTACCAGGAAAACCTTTAAATTTTTTCGGGGTGGTTACACGTTGCGTTTACCATTTTCTTCGCCAATACTGTGCAGTAATCTCTGGATATGAGAGCGTCACAGAAGTTCTTCATACAGAGTTTTCGATGAATTTGCGTCTGACTGTTCACAGCCTCACAATACACTAAAAAGAAAATCAACAATAAAGAGAAGAACTCTTGGCGAAGAAGAGAACGGAACAAACGATTACACAAAAGAAAAGTGCTTTCCTGCTGCATGAGTTATCAATGCGAAAGTAATACTGAGAAGAACAAAATATGAAGGTACAATCTGATGATCTTCAATCTTATGAGAAGACATCAGCTTACATCTTATTATTTACGGTGTATCCTATTCAGACTCCAAATGGTAAATGCACGAAATTATCAGAAGCGAGTTTCAACTTTGCTGATCCAAAGGAATTTTCTTGGGTGAATGGTCTCAGACTTTTCGGGATGATTCTCATCGCACATTCAGCCAGAATGAAACTGGTAGCTGATATAGTAACTGCAGCGTTGTGGAAGGGGACCACTTTTGGAGATATGGGAATCTGGCGTGGGGAGGCTCCATTATGAACATGCATACCAAACTTGGCAGCTTAGTAGGTGAGGGAGAGAATAGTGGTAGACCAGATACGGTCAGAAATACACCTGTGTCTTTTCAGAAGTGGAGATAAACAAATGTCCTCTTCACATATGATAACATTCAACTGCTCTAGTCTCTGAAGCTAAATCCTAATGAAAAGTATTATTCATCTACGAGGGAGAAGAGGGGGGGACTGTAGTTTGACAGCCACTCCAAAAATCCATTCTAAATCTCTACGTACCTCTCTTTCAGGAATGTAACAGGTTGTTACAAGAAATCTTTAGTTACTTAATAGATGGCATGTGACAACAGTTCGTCAATGTCAAGTATGTGGGCAGCTAACGATCTTCGTGCTACCATTATATGTGATTATGGCAACTTTTCTAATTACTTGTTTTCTTAATTTTGCATAATGTCTAAGAAATTTGCTACTAATGGATTGTGTTACCTTTAAGATCTACATTTAATACATACAGAAGAACATATGAATATATGAAAAGACATAAATATCAATATAAATGACGTTGACTATTAGGAATATGCCCACCTGACTTGGTTGACACAAACAAAATATTCAGGTGCAAAAGAAAGAATTTTTTCTTCTCTATATTATAAAGTATAATTAACATAGAAATAAAAAAACCTCTCATTAATTATACTCACTTCACATGAATCAGAACCTCCTTTCTGCCAACCAGCACATATGAAAATTTCAGGTATGTGTTCTATATACCCTGCTGACCGGTACATAGATTCACAGAGAGTGTTGTTGATAACGGGTACCGAAACTTCCTGGAGTACACTTGGCAGCGGTCCATCTAGAAATGAAAATCAAAAAATTAGCAAATACAGTTACCAGTAATAACGAAAAAATTATTTATAAAATGAGTATTAATTTAATGTTGATGACGTGTTTCTCAAATTAATCTCAAAAAATTCATAGATTAATCATACAGACACAAAACGAATGAGAAGAAGGAAGAGTAAATAACATTAAGTACGAAGTGACAAGTTTAAGCCTTAATTGAAAAGGATAAATTTTCAACACCTAAACCACATCTGCTTGAGTGCAATTTTATTTGATTCAGGCATAAACGAAACGTTCAGATGTGTGTAATACAAGGTATCCACAGGACTGCACTTTTTCTTATTTTTGACACATGATACATCAGTCACCAAAGTAATCTAATTCTCTATTTCATACATTTTACCAAATAGAGTTAAATATCAGGGATTATAGCCCAATATCATTTTCGTATAGAAAATGTAGATGCAACATATGTAAAACTGGATACAAAGCCCAAAACATTGAAACAACTAGATTTTGTATAGATCAGAACCTAGAAGCATCTGCTTATAAGATGTTATTGAAAAATACTTCTCCTGCAGCTGTAACAATGTACAGATACGCTCTAGGAAACGTCCAACTACTTATAAGTAATCTAGATTTATTATTAAGCTTGCTGCAAGGAAAAAAAGAATTAATGGTTTGTCGAGATTTGAATGTGGATTGCTTAAGAGATTCAGAGAGGAAAAATAAAGTGATATTATTATTTTGTGGTTTTATTCTGATCATTAGTTAATTTTTCAGTTAGTGTTCAGCAAGATAGTTGGTCTCTGAATAATAACATTTTTGTAGGCGTTCCCCTGCTAAAGCCATTAACATTATGTGAATGTAGGCTCTCCGGGCATATGCTGCTGATGAAATCTTCTCGGGCTTCCATCCGATTGGCTGCGTTCTAATTACGCGACGTTTCTATGAGTGTCATGCTCATCATCTTCTAACGAATATGACAAGAAGATGATGCGAATGACACTCATAGAAACGTCGTGGAATTTGAACGCAGACAACCGGATGCAAACCGGAGAAGATATCATTTGTTATACTTACGTTTACAATTTTCGTCTTCATCTTACCTGATTGTGAAGCTAACACAATACCATTACTTGGCTTGATAAGATTTAATTTTGCTACAAGCCCAAATTCTCAGACTTTTTCTTGTATAATAATTATTAGCGGTTACAAAGAAGACCACTTACTGATCTGTTAGGCAGAATTGTCTAACTGTGAGACGTAGAGTTTAGAGATTGCGTTATTGTTTCAATTTTTTTTTTTTTTTTTTTTTAATTTTTTTTTTTTTTTTTTTTTTTTTAAGATAAAGTACGTCCTGTGTGTGTTTCTAAATGGCACCCTAACTGATCGAACTTAAGAACATTCCCTTCTTGAAATAGTGCATTACTGCTCGTATCTTTGATCAAATTTATTAGCTTCTGACATTACCTGACATGGCAGGGAGGAGGCGATCTATAATCAATCATTAGCTCCAAAAGGGAACAGGCCAAGATCGAAGATGATTTATTTATTGACGTCCGGGTTCCATGTGCTTTGCCATCATCTTCTGGTCGCATATAGTTCTAAAATGCGGTCATGTATTTAAAAGAGACAAGCAGTCCATACTGTAACACGTGGATGTGATATCTTGACTCAGTGCAGTGTTGCGCTTTAACTTTTTAACCTCCATCTTTTAAATACTTAACCGCATTGTAAAAATATATTTGACCAGAAGATGATGGCGAAGTAAATCGAAACCGGTCGTCAATAAATAAACAAATAGATCTGCGATATTGGCTTTTTTCCTTTTGGAGCTAATTAATTATTAACTTCTATCTTTAGCTTACATCTGTTGCTTGGTTGTTTTATAAGTGAGGGACCAGATTTCAAAGGTCATCGGTTACAGTTTATGTTTGTCTGTTACGATATTTTCTGTGATATACATGTATTTATTTTTCTAGAAACATTGCGATATTTCGGTTTGAAACCATATAACTACTTTTAAAATGCCACGGGCAACATACTTTCCCATATTAGGCAGTGATCATAATTTTTTTATCAATATTTATTCGCAATAGCGAATTTCTCACAGCTTCCCTGTATAAGGTATGTATGTCCAACCAAATATACATCTACATTGATGGTGACATACAAAAATTTGTGCCGGGCCGGGACTCGATCCCAGGTTTCCCGCGTTTCTCGAGCGGTCGCTTTACCATTAGGCTAACCGGACACGGCTCCAGGACCGACCCAAACTTCCGTATGCCACACTGACTGCACATATGAGTCAACTACATTCATTCCTTGCCACTCGCAGCTTATACTGTGGTCCCGTACTATGGAGAATGGAAACAATGAGACATTACCCTGCGCTGTTATCGTCATTGCCTCGCTTAGACATGTGTTAAGTTACTGTAAGGTGACGAATTCCAATGATGATAAATTTCATCAATATTTATTCGCAATGACTAGCAAATGTGTCACAGCTTCACTGTATAAGGTATGTATGTCCTACCAAATGGTGACATACGAAAATTTGAGCCTGGTCGGGACTCAAACCCGTATTTCCCACTATTTGACTCATGTATGTAGTCAGTGTGGCATTCGGAAGTTTGGGTCGGTCCTGGAGTCGTGTTCGGGTAGCCTCATGGTAAGGTGACTGGCCCGGCATAAATTTTTGTATGTCACCATTTGACACGACATCCATACCTTATACAGTGAAGCTGTGAGAAATTCGCTATTGCGAATACATATTGATAAACTATGAATGAAATAAACAAGATACCTCGGAGATATTCTGCAAATTTATTGGTTTACGAAGCGGTTTTCGGCTATTACGCCACCATCAGGTAAACATTAGAAGTTTAAGTTTCAAAGATCTGAAGTTGATTGATACATAACTTTCAAAGGAGACTAGTTCTTTGGTTTATAGTTAACCTGCGGGAAATTATTGCAATTAAAATTGTGGTGTAAATTCCTGACATTGATAAAATATGTGACAATATAATAAATTTTGACTATATCCTAATAAATACAAAGTGAAACAATAGAAATTGACTGAAAAACATTGTTCAAGAAATTATTTAATATTTGATCAATATTTTTCAGTCTCCTTTGAAAGTTATGTATCTACCAACTTCAGATCTTTGAAACTTAAATTTCTAATGTTTACCTGATGATAGCAAAAAAAAAAAAAGTTCAAAAGTTTGTTATGCTTAAGAAACATAACTGCGGGGTCATCAGTCCCTAAAGTTACAAACTACTTATACACTAATCTATACTAAAGACAGCACAAACATCCATGTCCAAGGGGGGATTCGAACTCCGGACGGGGAACGGCCTCGCGCATCGGAGCATAGCGCCTCAATCCGCTCGGTCACTCCGCCGCGGCTGATGATAGCGTAACAGCCGAAAACCGGTTCGTAAACCAATAAAATTGCAGAATATCTCAGAGGTACCTTGTGTGTTTCATTCATAATGTATCAAACATTCTGTCAAGAACCAACGGAACAGTCAGTGAATATAATATTGATAAAATATATCATCACTGTCACCATACAGTAATTTAAGTGATCATAAGGTTTCTGCTCGTCGGTGGATGTTAGTATCTAAATTTCAATGTAAATATAGGGAGCAACAGGCAGCCATCGACGTAAAGTCATATTGTATGAAACAAAAGAGAGACGTACGCACCTTCAAATGTATGTAATCCTAAGGGACCAAACTGTTGAGGTCATCGTTTCCTACTTAAACCAGTGCTTTAGTCAGGCCGGAAATTCGAGCTCGCTATTAGCGTACCGGCTAAAATTCTTTCTTAAATCTGTAAAAAATAGACCAACAGTAAATTGTCGAATGGATTTCGGAAAGAAAAATTTGAAAGTTTTAGGTTCGTTGGAGTTGCGACCATAACCGTCGAAGCGTTTAAATTGCACTTTCGCAGAATTACAATGGAATCTGACTGGCGGTCAAATGCTCGAATTAGCTAATGGAGAGTTCCGACTAATCTGAACCGAGACAGAAGAAATGTTTCTTACCGAATCTAAAGAACTCTTTAAGAACCTTGCTCCAAAGAGCAACCTTTTGACTTAATTTCCATTGATCAAATCATGAAACACTGCAGAAGTTACGTATGTTTTCATGCTTAGCACGACACGTTTTGAGAACGACTCACTGTCAAGATAAAATATTTAGCGAATATTATTTGTACTTAAGTCTATTCGCACTGTAGTCAGTTTAAGATTATAAAATAGTGTTTCGTAGCACTAATAGCAACTAAAATAGAAGCGAATTTTAATGTCTTTGGCCAATGCTTCTCCAACCGGCTGGATGGTACATGTTCAACTGTCGGTAACGCTGCCAGGTTTGCTTCTTCCGGCGGTAAACGCTTGGTTCCGTCTTTAAAAGTTCCACGCCGTTCTATTGTCCGAATTTTGTAATGGTTTTCGTGTGCTATAAGTCTGCTCTTAATTCCCGGCAGCAACAAGCACTCTTATTGCCTTCTGGAACGCCACTCCTGACTAGGTACGATAAGACGTCGTTGTCCAAAGCTGATGGATGGTATTCTCATTCACTAAACTTTTGAATACATTTAAAATGAGTTTCGAATCTGGAAATTATAGCTATATTTTGTTAGTGTATTCACATGCTTAAATCTTTACTTGCTTGATTTTCTAACAATGTCCATTTGATTCTTTTCATGTGGGATAAACTCTTTTCCTCCGAGCAGAGTAAAGTACTAACTTTAACTTATGTTAAGAATAACACCCACACCAACGGTCGAGGAAGGACTCGAGCCTCCGGCGGTGGCGGCGTTCCCGCGCGGCTACGTACCTTCGTAGAGCCTTCCCCAGCCGGTGACGTGCGCCGTGTGTCCGACGAAGCTGGTGTCGTCGGTGGGGACGCAGATGGGGATGATGTTGGGCTGGAAGGGCACGGGCTCGTAGAAGCGCAGCAGCGCCAGGTCGTACTCGAAGGTGCGCGGGTCGAACTGCGGGTGCGACGCCACGATCTGCACGCGCCGCTCCTGGAAGCCGTACGGCTCGTCCTCCGTCGACACGTCGTGCTCCCCCAGCCGCAGCAGCAGGTCGCTCGGCGGCACGCTGCACACATTACATTACATTACTTTAATACTTGTCCATAGACCATATATACGACATTTCGTAATGAGGTGGAACGTGTCAGTCTAGTAAATGTTGTCTACACTTGACAATCAATATTTTAAGGATTTTTTTATTACATTTTTTAAAAAGTTTTATCTAAGAATTCATCTACATTGTAGAATGATAGGTCATTTCTTTTTAAATACTAGTTGGCTATCTGTCAGACTTTTGATGCTACTCGGTAAATGACCAAAGACTTTCGTGGCAGCATAAATCACCCTCTTCTGAGCCAAAGTTAGATTTAACGTTGAATAGTGAATATCACAGAAAACACACAGCGCTTTACTCGACACACTCTGGGCCCGCTCATGTGGCTGTCCAGTTCACACACTCAGTCCAAAAACGCCACGGAGTACCGAAGTGTACACATATGGCGGTATCGGGTACACAAACTATAAACTGACGGTACATATAAAAGGAAGGAATATTAGGGTGTACAGTTCAGCAGTGGCGGCGCCTCCTATGTGTTCACTGGTTCAGTGAACCGCCGGAAAAAAGCTCGCCGTGAAACAAAGTAAATAAATAAATAAAATAAAAAGTCAGAGGCATTAACGATAAAGGTGAAGCATTGAATTAAAATTTCTGATGCGGCCGGGAATCGAACCCAGACCTCCATGCTTACTAAGCAGACGTTTTAGCGCTAGACCACCGCATCACTAGCGACAAAGGCACCTCGGAATAGTCTACGTACGATTTCCCTCCACGTCACAAACTTTAATTCAGCTCCTGTGTTCCTGCGAAACATTGCCACATTTGCCAAGGCTCTCCATGCAGCGGGATAGCACCTCGGCAATGGACAGATCGGACCATTCCTGCCTCAGGATGTGATATGAATATCATTATAAATAGAAATTTATACACACTGAAACTGTTTTGCGTCTCGATAATGTCAGAGACATTAATGATAGAGGTGAAACATTGAATTACATTATCGAGACGAAAAACAGTCACAGAGTCTGTTTATAAAAAATAGAAAGTGTTTTCAAACTATCATTTTTCGTTTCTCTTCTGAACCCACCGGAGGCAGCATATGGGCGCTACCGCGGCAGCCGGCCGCGGTGGCCGAGGGGACTGAGGCGCTCCAGTCACGGTCAGGACGGTCACTACGGTCGGGGGTTCGAATCCCCCCTCGGGCATGGATATTTGTGCCGTCCTTAGTATAAGGTAGTTGATAAGTAGTTTGTAAGTTTAGGGACTGATGACCCTGTAGTTAAGTACAATAAGCTTAACATACATTTGAATTTCTAGCGCGGCAGGGAGGGGCGAGGGGAAACGCCTCTTTTAACATTGGCGTTGGAGCTGGTAGCGACGCCAGCTCCTGGCTCCTCGAGCTCTGGCGGTTACGCGCGAATGGCCCCAAAGCAAGACAATGGCCCTACTGCGCACCTCGTCTTGCGCATGCGCAAATCCTCCATAAAGCCAACATCCGCCCTTCATGTTTGTTCTTGGTGCATTGAAGGTTAATCTAAAACACGTCATTTTGGTAAAGTATCTTATAACTATAAATTAAAGACTCATCAACTGTAAAAGCCTTCAGAAAATCCGATCATGAATAATAATTAAGTCACTATTCTCCACCTAGCAAGAATAACAGCGGTGCGGTGTCGAAGGTTGTGGGTTGGAGACCGGCTGCAAGCAATGTTTTAAACTCAATCTTCTTTTTAACATAAACGGGAACAACAATGACTTTTGTATTGTTACTTGCCACATATCTTTAGACGTTTCTGCAAATGTGTCGCGATTTTGAGGGTAAATGAGATTTATACTCTTTGTTGTAACAAATATTTAACTGTTTGAAAAGATATGGGGGAGACCAGCCTTTGCGCATGTGTGAGGTTAGAGTGGGTGCTCCTTCCAGTGTCACGTGACCGGAAGGTAGCTTGTCTCTTCATCGTAACAGATTCATTTCGTTACAGTCACTTAACGGTGTAATAGGTTACTTACTGTGCTTTAGTCTTCATGTGCATATTCATATGTTCTTGATGTTTATTATCAAAGAAAGATGAACAACGTTTAGAAACAAATTTCTCAGCTTTAAGCTTGGAAGAAAAGAATGAAATAAAGAAGCTCATTAGGCTGACACCCCAGCTCGAGTTGAAGGAAGCGCAAAGAAGGCGAGGTAAGACATTCTGCAGATCTTTTAACGAAAATATATCTAAAGGGTGGGGGGTCGAAACATCGATGCGCCGAGCAGGGAGAGAGGGGGCAGGCGACATCGTCGTCATTACAGACGGAAAGAAAATGCTGTGGGAAAGGCAAACTAAAGGCTGTTTTTAATTGCCGGAACACTTAGGCTCGATTCACACGGTGGCTTCCGACCAGGAAGGTCTTGCTGTGGACAGATCCTTAACTTGACTCAGTACACTGAGACTGTGTATGAGAGAGGTCAAATAATAGGTATTGTTTTTATTGACCGCACAGTCACTTACGATACAGTTAACCATCGAAAACAACTCGGAAAATTGTACTTTACCACAAAGGATTACCAACTAACACAGTTAATTCAATGTATGCTGCGAAATAGGAGGTATCTCGTCTCTCTCCTAAACAAGAAAATGAAGGTTGCAATAAAATAGTCTTCCTCAGGGAAGTGTGCTGTCCCCGTTGTTGTATAACATCTACACGAATGGTCAGCCAGTTAACTCAAAAACTAAGGCATTTATTTACGCTACTGATACAGCACTCGCTGCCCAAGGTAAGACGTTTGAGGAAAAAGACATGAAACTGACAGCAACTCTTGAAAACCTGGGCAAGTACTACGATGAAACTCAGTTGAAGCCAAATCCTGCAACGACACAAGTCTGTTGCATTTTTGCTTAGAAATAGGAAGGCCAAAAGGAAAGTGAACATCACCTGGAGAGGTAATCAACTACTCCACAGCAAAAGTCCTAAATACCTTGGGGGAAAAATTGACCGATCCAATACATTAAAAGCCCACTGCGAAGAAACGAGAGTCAAAGTATCCGCGCGGAACAACATCATCCGCAAACTTACAGGAACCACCTGGGGAGCCCAGCCAAAAGTGCTCACAACATCTGCCTTGGCACTATGTTTTTCCGCCGCAGAATACGCTGCACCCGTCTGGAAAACCTCTGCACATGCTAAACAAGTAGATACAGCCCTGAACGACGAGATAGGTCGCATTGTAACAGGCTGCTTACGACCTACTTCTGTCAACGAACTGTACCAAATTATGGGGATAGCAACACCACGCATTCGAAGGAAAGTAGCAGCAGAAACGGAGAAGAAGAAACAAGAAACAGATTCCACACATCCTTTGTTCGGACACGAACCTTAACAGCCAAGAGGTCAAGAAAACGTTTCCTGCAGAAAATCATAGTAATTGTTCAACTCTCAAAACTCACCGAGAAGAACTTTGGCGAAACTCTCTCTCTCTAATGAAAATCAAATAAAGGCTCGCACCTACCATTCCTGGAAGATATTGAACAGACTGCGCGTTGGGGTGTCAAGATGTAAAGCTAACCTGAGGAACCGGGGCTTCAGCAACGTACAAGGTCAACAACATCTGCTAGTCTGTAGGAACCTACAGACTACATGCAATATTGGTGACTTTGCTGCATCCAACGAAACTGCTGTGAAAACCGCCAAATCTGGGCTCGTCAAAAAATATAAGCACCTTTGTATTTGTTAGCTTACTGATCTTATTGTATATGTTTAATCTTACAAATTTATTGATATGTGACTATATATTATTCCTCGACACGAAAACTAAAATAAATAAAACATGGTGGAACGTCACGCCAACGTCAGTGACGTCACACACCGTCGAAAATCCAAGTGCGTTCCCACTGGACGCAATGTCAAGAGACTACATAATTAAATAACAATTTGCGCGTATTAGTTTGAAAAATGCAATAGCAGTGCTCTTTGTTCACAAAAGAGAATTGGTAACATTAAATTTAGTGTTGAAGAATTAGTTATGGATTCAGTTGCCTTAGATGACAAGAAAAGGGAGCAGAAATTCGCGTAAGGCAAGCAAAACGAATGTGGGTTAAGGAAATTCTTTTGTAGAAAATGTATGAAGGTGAATAGAAAACGTAAAGGCTACATATAACACACAAAAAACTTCGAAAAAACCGTTCAGAAAATAGAGAATGTTGTTCGTTTGTAAGAAACTTCTCTAGTTTTATTCATACGAAATATGAGGATGTTCTTTGCGTTGAGCAACATCCTCCACCCTTTTACTCCAACTGAGTACATTCTCATGAAATTCTCGATTCATTCATGAGAATAAAAGAATATTCTCCGAAATTCCGAGAATAAAAGTACATTCTCTATGTTATTCATACGACCCATTGTCTGTGCTGGTAGACTGCGCCTGCCGCTTAATGCTACCCGCCTGGCAGATGTGTTGTGCGGGTGACCTGTAGTCATGTGGGCTAAATCAGTGTAGAATACCTAATGTAATAGGTGTATACCACCGTGTGTTGTTTTCACTATGCAGTGACGAGAGGGGGCAGAGGGTGAAACCCAGTACTGTCTCATAGTCTTCTCTTCTCGAGTAGTACCAAGAGGACAACCGAGTTTAAAGATCTGTGAGACCTGCGGTAAAGATAGGAAGTTTGTTTAGCACATTGGCGGAATGTCCGAGGATTACGTACAACCTCTCCTGCCAAATACTCATGGTGAAAATATCATTTATCGTCAGGATTCGTGCGTCATTGGGAACAGAGTAATATAGGTTGTAAACGGTCTCCAATGTTATTCAATCGGCGCATCGAGCAATTTTTTTAAATAAAAGCAAGAAGAAATTTGAAAGTGAAATTAAATTTCAGAGACAAGAAATAAAAACCTTGCAGTTTGCGGGTGGCATTGTAAATTCTATCGGAGACAACAAAAGACTTGGAAGAGCAATTGAATGGAATGGACACGGTCTAGAATGGGGGGTGTATAAGATGAACATTAAGAGTACCAAAACAAGGGTAATGGAATGTAGTTTAAGAAAATCAGGGGATGCTGAGAGAATTAGATTAGAAAACGAAACAACGAAGACAGTAGATGACTTCTAATATTTAGGAAGTAAAATAAATTCTCATTGAAGAAATAAAGAATATATAAAATGCAGAGTGACTATGGTAAGAATTGAATTTGTAAACAAAAGAAATTTCCTAAGATCGAATATTAATTTAAGTGTTAGGAAGTCTTTCCTGAATACATTTGTATGCCATGTAGCTTGTACGGAAATAAAACGTGGACGATGAACAGGTATGACATAAAAAGGCTAGAAGCTTTTGAAATTTGGTGCTATAGACGAATACTGAAAATTATATGAGTAGGTCGCGTAACTGAAGAGGTGCTCAATAGAATTGAGGAGGGGAGAAATATCTTGACTAAAAGAAGGGATCGATCGGTAGGGGAGATGATATCAGGGATTCGACAATTTAGCACTCGAGGGGAGGGGGGTACAGGGGAAAAATCGCAGAGGGAGATGAAGAGACGAATATAGTAAGCAGGTTTAAAGGGAGGTGGGTTGCTATTCTTATTAAGATATCGACGGTGGAAAGGTAAAAGGTTGTAACCCTCATTTTCCCCAAAACATAAATGTTATTTTACGCGAATTCTGGTTGGACTGGTAAAATGTTGTAATCTCAAAAAGGCGGGAAAAATATATTTGTATGATTTTTATGTTGATGTAACCCACTGTTTTTCAGGTACTGTAACCTTGTAATTTGAGGGTTACAACATTTTTACCTTTCCACCTTCGATTATGATGCGACTTGGGCAGGATAGGGTAGTGTGCAGACCTGCAGCAAGTCAATCGTCGGACTAAAGGCCACAACAACAATTGTAATTTTAGCTGTGGGCCTTAAGTCAATCGTCTTCATGTTGGTTGAATAGTATAGAAAATGTATTTCCCGTTTCACAAGAGAGAAAGCGACTGAGCGTTAACTAAAAGCTGTTGTTTTTGTCAGATGAAAAACGAAGCTATGGAGATCACCAGTGTTTACGTTTTTTCTCACTTTAACGTTACACTGAATGGAATAAACGAATAATACGAAAACTTTGCTATAATTCTAATATCACAAAGTAACAACAGATTTTGATTGACCGTATTTTGATTGACGTACATGATCAGGTGCTTATCGTCCCATACATTTCTTCAGAAACTGTATCGTACAACCTCTAGTGCTTTGACACTTCCGCATTAGTATGAAATTACATTTGAATATAAAAGGCCACTGAAACTGTGAAAATTCTTCTACAAAACAGCTGCCCGGAACCTTGTTAAACACACTGGTGCAATAACTTATCAATATAATCACTCGGTTCATGTCGACCTGAATGGTCGTATTGTATGAATAAGAAATGAACACCGTCCTGAGATGTTCGTTGGCAATACAACAGATATAGGATGACGATACTTACTTCTCGACACAGTGCGCCGCCGTGACGGCCCAGTTTTCATTCAGGAGGGCAGCCCCACACTTGTGCAGGTACGTCGACGTACGCCATTGTCGCAGAGATATCTGTGTACAAATCACGGTTGACAATCAATGGTTTTAATAGGACTAACCATATACGAATTATTCATAGATCTGATTAGTAGGTTCAGGAATTAAGTTTATTGTACAAAATATAACAACAAAATACAGTGACTACAGTATCTTATTCTATTATACTTCACGCACTACTCGATAGTGGGGTGCAATGTTTCAGGTCCATCCCACAGTGGTTTTCAGGCAAATCACAAAGAGATTGGAGTGAGGCAACGTGATTTCCAGTTTTAAATATTTGGGATGGATTAAAAACTTGAATACGTTGTATTTATGTTCTACAATATTTCTTCATTAGTTCGTTTCGGATTTTTAGGCCATCGACAGATAACTTAATGCTAAACAACCGTCCACGAAACAACAGTGACATTACATGGTTATGCAAGTATGGTTTTCCCAAGTTATGTGACTTTTATGACTATGTGTCGATACCAGAAAACACAAATGGAATCTAAATAGATGCATGTTAAATTGCATTGAATTTAAACAATAAAAATGTTGGGTAATATAAGTTAACATATTGTGCAGGTACAAGCATAATGTAAATCCCTGACAAGCATTTGAAAAAATCAGTCTTACTTATATGACATGGAATATACTAATTTAAAGAGTAGGAACTTATTACACAAAATTTATTGTATTGGTGAGCAGTGTGTTGAATAGATAAAATGGAGAATGACTTGAATGGTCCAAAAAGAGGGAGGTGGGGGTTGAGGAATGATAGCTAAGGGGAGAAACTAGTCTATGGAATGTGGGTATGGTACAATTACAACAAAATTATTAAAACACGGTGATATAAATATTAACAATCTGTCATTACTTTAATAAGGCTGAATAATGAAATTATGTTTTGTCATTAAGGACCAGGTCAGGATTTGTAATGATATTAGTTTTCTGCCCTTACTTCCCCTATGGAGTACATCACATTTAACGCCATAAGAATGACACTCATTCAGAGGTAGAATCTTTATTTTTTAGTCTCCATCTCCTTTCACGCTCAATGAGTTTAGTAGTAAAGAACTAATTAATTGCATTAACTGACTGTTCCGTCAGTTTTCTAGAATAGGTGATTCATTTTGGATGGAACAAGACTATTGTGTAATATTCTACAATATCTACAGTAACTATAATTTAACCAGTAAAACAATTCATATAATTATAGCTGTTTCATGCAGCTTAATCTCACTCCTATCTGTTTCAAATATTTGACCTATTGAAGATAAGAGTATTTTGTCAGGCAATTTTGATGAAATATGTAAAAAAGCTTATTATTTTAATTTATATTTACTCTTAGGATAAGTGTTGTAGTTTGTTGTATTTAATGTGACACATATTTTATCTATGTGCGGTAGTTTTACTGTGCAATTAAATCTTCAAACGTTGTTTTCTAAGTTAATTGCTATTTATTATTACAGGCGCCTATTTCCGCTTAAATGCCATCTTAAAGTTATGTCAGTTGGTCTTGATATCTATGAATATCGGTTTTTTCTGCTTATATTCATCGTTGTTACTGTATTAATATTCCCTATTACTTCAAATTAATTAATTACTTTATGTAACTGTCGAAGTATAGTCATGTGGTTAAAGACATCACACTGTGAAGTAATAGGAAAAGGATCGCAACCGGCTACGAGAAATATCAAACTAAAATAACGGACCATTCTTCGACAGTTAATAAAGTAACTAATTTATTTTAACTAAAGACCAATATTAATAGAATCAATGAAAGAGCATACGCAAAATATAGCTTGACAGTGGATGTTAAAATCATTTGACATAACCTAAATATGGCATTTAAGCCGAAATAGGCGCATGTAATAATAAATAGCATTTAACTTAGAAAGCAGCCTTTGGAGTTTTGATTGTACAATGTCATTAAAAGACATATATGACTCTGCGGGCCCTAAAGATACCAAACAGTAGTTTTATGTAACAATTTCAAGGAAAAAGATTCCTCTCGGTTTAATTCTAAACCTTTAACACTTATCTTAAAAATGAACTGAATGCTCCCTATACATCTGTTTAAGACCTTTGAAGCTTAAACATTCACAGTCATACGTTTATATCTTTGCAGTCATTAACTGATGATGACGTAACAACCAAAACCAGTTCGTCAAATGATAAAAATATTGTAGAATGTTTCACAGTTGTCTTATGTTTCATTCAAAATAATTAATAAATATAGTTATACATAAATACAAAAGTTTTTAATACGTCAATGTTCCTCAAAGTACCGATGCAGTAATCAATAAAAATTTAGGATGGAGTTAACAATACCAGCATTGTCCTCACATCCATTGGAAGCTTCCTGAGAATATAGTCTATTCCCACACAACTGAAGACGTAAGACCATAGGTTGCGTATATGTACAACAGACGGCAAAACCCTTAACTTCATACTGTTTGAAATAGTTTTATTGCCAAGACAGTGATACAAGAAATACCCAGATATGACTATGTAGGTTTCCGCGGCTAGAGTCAGTTTATAGGAATCTTTTATGGGCAGAGATTCATGCCATATTATAAAAAAAGCTATTCTGAATAACCAACGTTTCGGACATAGCTACAATGTACTTCTTCTGGGTCCAATGGTCCACTTGCTCCACCGTAACTTTGACCGGTTAGTATGTCAGTATTATTATTATTATTATTATTATTATTATTATTATTATTATTATCATTTTTACCGTGTATGGTGTTACCATACTCATAAAACTTTCATGCCAGAAGTACCCTCCCCACTCACCTAGGTACTCCGAATTATAGACTTAACGCCGCCATTCGGTGAAAAACGTAAGAACCCAAGCAATGTAATATATAAAGCAGTGTGTCCGTATATTTGTACGTGTTGCATAGAAATCTAAAATTTTGTTCCAATCTTTATGAAATTTTTTACACGTAAGCTTCAATCCATGAGGACGGTCGCTGTAAGTGTAAGAATCACATACGATACATAGTTCACGAGATATGACGTGATAAACAATGAGATGCGCGAAAAACTGCTGCATTTTGCGACAATGCTGCTCATTTTCTCCTAAACCATGGACCGATTTCACCCAAATTTGGAACACACATTCTTTACCGTGAGGTAACAATTGCTGCATGGCTAAGAACCACATACGACACATGGTTCAAAAGATATTACGTCATAACCAATAGAAATCGCAAAAAATGCCATACAAATGCGGCGAGACTTTCGAAATACACTGTATGAGAATGACAGTACTAAACGACTTGCAACAAACTTTAAACATAATTTCACGCTTTTATTAAACTTTTTCTCGCTGGCAACCATAGTAAAATGATGAAAGCAAAAAAGTTTCTCGCTTACTACTTTTCCGCTATTTATGGAGTAAAACTACGGCTCTCGGTATGACGTTACAATTTATAATTTGAACACTACAAATTGCAGCGACAGGAAATTTTACAGACAGTATACACATATATACATGAATGTAGCTTCTAAATTGTATCACAGTACGACACGTAGTTCATGAGATATGAGCACATAAACAGTAACATTCATGGAAAACAGCCCCATCACGCACCACGTTTTAAGCTATTGTTTCTTAACTACTAATTGTATTCGCAACAGATTTTACAGACATACAGCACTTATACAAATGACTATATACCTGAAAAATTATACAATTGTACAACATATAACTCAATAAATATGGAATCGTACGAAAATTGTATGTCATTTGTATTTTGATTACTATCTTTGTTTGTTTGGATATTGCATTTATAATTTTGTACACTATGCAAGACAGCGTTATAACTTACACATTCTCCGATAAATATAGCAAGTTTTAAGAAAAAAAGAGATGGATGGACAGAGATGGGATAGGAGAAGTACTAACTCAAGGTAGGAGTAAATGAATAAATACCCGGGCAAAGCCGGGTTTTCAGCTAGTTATTAATAAAATTTCTGGTATTACATTCTGGGAGAAACGTACTTTTATTCAGTAGTTATCATTTCATGTTAGTTTAGAATGAGCTGTAGTGAGATGAGTAGCAGTGGTAAGGTGACCTTTGCTACCTGCAGGAGCAGCTGCCTTACCTGCCAAGGCCACTTCCCAAAGGATGCCTTCTGGCCTCCCACGATCCTCGCGTCTGGCACCAGCCGCCGGCCGCACACTGAAACACCACACAGTCTCGCTACAGCCCGCACCATACACATTTTCTCTCTATACGAGCTCTGCAATACTGATATATCGTCATTAATCTTTATGCTCATTACTGTACCATTTAGATCGTTAACACGAGCTTTCTATCACTATCGCTCAACAATGTTTCAGTAAACGACATTCAAGAATGTAAATCTGCAGTTGGTTTCAGCTTACCTTCTCTGTAATCAGCGTTGCTGAGATTTGCAAGGAGCTCATCAATCCCTGAAAACAAATAGTGGGAAATTAATACTGTTCGTTTTCAAGTAGAAACAGTTTGGAATCACATACACTTGAGAATGTCAATAAGCAAAGGCTGCTTATAAATTAAAAATTGTGTTAACGGTGTCACCAGCAAGAGTCGGAGAAGCAAACTATTATCATAGTACAACATCTATTTCTTTTAATCATAATGCGTAACATCAATAGTTACAGACTAGCAGTTTTCCCAAACTATTGAGTCACGTTATGAGGTGTAGAGAATTACTCTAACTTTTTGTCAGTTGTACCGAGTGATCAAACAGTCAGTATTAATTTGAAAACTTAATAAATCACGGAATAATGTAGGTAGAGTGGTAAAAATTGACACACATGCTTGGAATGACATGAGGTTTTATTAGGAAAAAAAAAAGTATTGCTAGACGCGTGAAAGATCTCTTGCGCGCGTCTTTTGGTGATGATCGTGTGCTCAGCCGCCACTTTCGTCATGCTTAGCCTTCCAGGTCTCCAAACCTCAGTCAGTGCGATTATTGGCTTTGGGGTTACCTGACGTTGCAAATGTATCGTGATCGACCGACCTCTAGGGATGCTGAAAGACAACATCCGACGCCAGTGCCTCACCATAACTGCGGACATGCTTTACCGTGCTGTTCACAACATTATTCCTCGACTACAGCTATTGTTGAGGAATGATGGTGAACATATTGAGCATTTCCTGTAAAGAACATCATCTTTGCTTTGTCTTAATTTGTTATGCTAATTATTTCTTTTCTGATCAGATGAAGCGCCATCTGTCGGACATTTTTTGAACTTTTTTTGTTTTAATAAAACCCCATGTCCTTCCAAGCATTTGTGTCAATTTTTACCTCTCTATCTACATTATTCCGCGATTTTTAAAGTTTTCAAATTTATCCTGGCTTTTTGATCACCCGGTACATAATAAGACGAAAAACGTCCAATATTCTATTACATTTAGAAAGCTTAGGATAAGCAGTGTCGTGTTATACTTGCCATTTTACTCTTTGTTTCCTTCTCTTACTTTACAGAACGTATTTAAAACTATAAAATGAAAGTTCACATGAAAGCTGTGAAACAAATACGAGATGACTTCAAAAAGTAAGCTACACATAATATACCTGGTAGAGTCAATACGCTCAGAGACTGACCTTATGTCGGTCCTGTGGTACAATATAGCGCATAGGTGGCACAGTGGCATGTTACCATGTCAGTTAGTCTCTCGTTCCCGCAAGAGACAGTTGAGTGCATGCACTGGAAGCAGACGTACGGTCGGTCGTTGTTCTGACGGTGAGTTGAATTCGCCAGTCGGACCTTGCCATGTCACAGTTTGAGCAATGGGCTCCCAACAGGTAGACGCTCTCGCAACAGCAGTAGGGGTCAACCATGGTACTTGCTACAAAATTCTTATAGACGACCTCAAAATGTCTCGTGGTACGCAGCATAGTGTTCCACGAATGCTGACGCAAGTCCAACGTTATCATCGCATGACGATCTGTGGTGACCTCTTCAGTTGTGCGGTCGATGATCCGACGTTTTTCAACCAGATAATAACTAGTCCTTTATAATCCACAACTGAAACGACAATCAGCCGCCTGGAACGCGGCAGCATGTGCAACGTACAGAGGCGTGTGGGTGCCTATCCTCCAGGCGTCAAGTCTCAGAACTTACTGACTGTACTAACTAGTGCGCCAAGTAACTTTTATTAAAAGCTGCGTTATATATATCACATTGACACAGACATGGGACCGTATTTTTGCATATAGTAACAAAATCTATGTAACCAGCGGTTGGAACATGCTACAATTAGTTCATTTCCTCGAGAACAGGAATCCGCTCCTTGGTCACGAAGAAATTCGAGAAACGCTGTGTAATTTCCTAAAATTAGATAACTTTTTTCACTAGTTGTTCTTTCAGTTTTCCAAACAGATGTAAATCACGTGGGGCAAGATGTGACTACCTACTCAGCATTATCCACGCCTGTGAGGATTTGAACAAATTATTGGCATCATTTCACGGGATTACATTCGGTACATACACTGAAAGTCATGGGCTAGAACATACACACATGCAGATGGCGGTAATACTGTGTGCAGAAATTATAAAACGGCGGTAAATTGGCAGAACTGTCATTTGGGCTCCAGTGGTTCAAGTGAAAAGATTTCCGATGTGATTATGGCCACACGACTAGAATAAATAGCTCTTGAACGCGGAATGATAGTTGAGGTAGGCGTATGGGACATTCCATTTCGGAAAACGGTAGGTAATTCTATATTCCGAGATCCACAGTGTCACGAATGCGCCAAGAATACCCAATGTCAGTCGTTAACTCTCAGCACGGACATTGCAGTGGCCGACGTCCTGTACGTCATGACCGAGAGAAGCGGCGCTTGCGTAGAGCTGTCAGTGCTAACAGGCAACCAGTACTGCGTGAAATAAGCGTAGGAATTAATTTGGGGCGTACGACGAAAGTATCGATTAGGACAACACGACGTACCTTAGGCAACTGAGAAACCGTGGAGTGATCAAACTAGTCCTGATTTAAATTGTTAAACTGTTATTAGGGTTAGAAAGCGCTATATACATTACGAAACCAGCAACCCAAGTTGTCAAATAAGGCACTGGGCAAATTAGTGTTGGCTCCTTAATGGTATGGGTTGTATACATGGAATGGACTGTGTCCTCTGGTCAGAATAAACCGATCATTGACTTGAAATGGCTATATCCTGCCACCTGGAGACCATTTGCAGCCATTCATCCAGTCCATGCTCCCAAACAAAGCTGGAATTGTTTTCGGCGAAACTGCGCCAAATCACTGTGTCACTATTCTTCGCGATGGGTTCAAAGAACATTCTTGACAGTTCCAACAAATGATTTAGTTAACTAAACCATCCGACACGAATCCCATCGTACTTTCATGGGGCATAATCTAGAGGTCACTTTGTGCATGAACCCCGCACCAAAGACATTCCGCAATTGTGGACGGCTATAAAGGCTGCGTGGCTCAATATTCTTGCAAAAGACTATGCAATGACTTGTTCAGTCCATAGTTTTATGGTGGCTGTGTGTGCAATTTAGACGTTTTGCTCACAGAAATGGTACTGTGGCGAGTACATCAGCTTTGGAGGACGTCCCCAGTTGCTACGGCATTTCACTTCCGCACTGTGTCGCACATGCTAGGTGTACCGCAGCATAGCTTTGTCGGCAGGGAACCCACAACATGTATCTACCTTCTCAAAATGGTCCACTCTCTATGCGCAACCGTCCCAGCAGGAGACGTCATGTGTAACTCACTTCTTGAAGTCCCCTTATACAAATACACTCAAGAAAACGGTGACCAATTTAGACGTTTTACCCACAAAAATCGTAGTGCCAAGTGTACATTAGCTGTGAACCACATTTCCCATTGTTACGCCATTTCGCTTCCATACTGTGACGCCTCTTCAGACTATGTTCTATACTGCCACTCTAAGCATTAATAATTACTGGCAGATAAAACATTTGATGCTTACATATAGCTCCAAACCGTTGACCTGCTTAGATGTCAGTACTGCTGGGAAACATTTGTCCAGAAAATGAACTAGAAAATGAATGAAAAACATAGGAAAAGAAACAAGTAGGCACAAACTATTGGTTAGCATATACAGGGTCATTCAGCTGTTCTTTAGTATGTCATTATATGGATCAACACTCTGCTCCACACTACACTACTGTAATCATGCTTGTATCTTTGTTACACCCTATCACTAAATACGGCACATTAACGTAGATGCTAGATGGACGTAGATAAATGACTGAAAGGACAGATATTTTGCGAACGGACTATACCACCTGCCAGGTGTATTGATAATCGTTTGCGAAATGAGTTCATTAGATATGGTCATTGCTGTTGTGTTCCCTTTACTTCTGTTCAGTATTTGTTCTGCCTGCTGCAAATGACGTGTATGTGGACGTAAAGAGCCGTCTGATGATGAAGTGAAAAGTTTGAAACCGGTAACGGCGCTATTTAGTAGCCGGCTGCGGTGGCCGAGGGGAGTGAGGCGCTTCAGTCACGGTCTGCACGGCCACTACGGTCGGGGGTTCGAATCCCCCTTCGGGCATGGATATTTGTGCCGTCCTTAGGATTAGCTAGTTCATAAGTAGTTTGTAAGTTTAGGGACTGATGACCCCGTAGTTAAGTCCCATAGACTCTACAAACATTTGAACATTTTTTTGCTATTTAGTAAATAAATAGCATAATCAAATGTGGTTAGTTGATGTTTTCTTTATTGTAAGAATCATCCTGTACGGATATGATAATTCGCTACTGGTGTAATGTCTGCATCAGGTTTATTCTTACGGTAATGGAGTGTAGTGTTGAGTACAGTAAAATTTCTACAGTGAACACCGAACTGATGGCGTATGAACTCTGTTGGTAATACAAGCACGCTGTCAGCAGTGTGACGTGGCGCATGGGTACATGAACTGGTGACGGCAGCTGAATCAGTCTACAGGCTAGATGGCAGTTTTTAGTGGTTTTGCAGTGCAAGTGTGTACCAAGAAGTGAGACATGTGCCTTGCGTGAAGTACCTGGAGTGGTCACGGTGGTAGCAGCTGGCGTCGTGGTGGTGGGGGCAGCAGTGGTGGTGGACGTCGTGCTGGTGCTGGTGGTCGTGATCGTGGTGGGGGAAGGGGCGGTGGAGGGGGAGGTGGTGGTGGTAGTGGTGGTGGTGGTAAGCGTGTCTGGTGCCGCCGTGGTGCTGGTGGTGGTGGTAGTGGTGGCTTCAGTGGCGGCGCTCGTGGCGGTGGCCTGGGGCTGCGACAGTGACACCTGCACCCAGCTCGCGCTCGTCGTCGCCTCGTCAGGCGCTCCCTGGCTCGCTGCGGCACACACAACACACTCTGTAATCACCCGCATCCTCACTACACCTGCCAGCCGCACTAATCACCAAATCCTGTTACTACTGAATCACAAACCAGTCAGCTGAACACTATTTGATGTGACATAACATTTCCTGGTCATTAACGTGTACAAGCCGTTTTAATTCTCATAGTTCCTTACGACTTATCTTAGAAGATAGATTAAGAAAAGGGAAACCTACGTTTTTAGCATTTGTGGATCTGGAGAAAACTTCTGACAATGTTGACTGGAATACACCTTTTTTCAGATTCTGAAGGTAGAAGGAGTAAAATATAAGGAGCGAAGAATTACATTCAACTTGTACAAAAACCAGACAGCAATTATTAGAGTCAAAGGTCATGAAAGGGGCCTAGTGGTTGGGAAGGGAGTAAGACAGGGGTGTGCCCTCTCCTCAATGTTGTTCAATCTGTACATTGAGCAAGCTGTAAAGGAATGCAAGGAGAAATTTGGAGAGGGAATTAAGGTCCAAGGAGATATAATAAAAACCTTGCAGTATACTGACGACATAGTAATTTTGTCAGTGACAAAGGACCTGGAAGAGCAATTAAACGGAATTGTGTTTATGTTTGTAAAGCTTATGGGACTTAACTACAGGGTCATCAGTTCCTATACTTACAAACTACTTATGAACTACTTACGAACTAAGACGGCACAAATATCCATGCCCGAAGGGGGATTCGAACCCCCGACCGTAGTGGCCGTGCAGACCGCGACTGAAGCGCCTCAGTCCCCTTGGCCACCGCGGCCGGCTTAAACGAAATTGACAGTGTCTTGAAAGGAAGATATAAGATAAACATTAACAAGAGAAAAACAAAGCTAATGGAATGTTGTGTCAGGATGTCCTTTCTGAATGCATTTGTCTGGTGTGTAGCATTGTATGGGAGTGAAACGTGGACGTTAAGGAGTTCAGACAAAAAGATGATAGAAGCTTTTGAAATGTGGTGCTACAGGCGAACGATGAAGAGTAGATGGTAGTTCACTTAACTAATAAGGAGGTGCTCAGCAGAATTGGAGTGAAAAGGAGTTTTCTGGCTGATCCTGATTAAGAGACGGGTTAGGTTGGTGGGACACATTCTGAGTCATCACGGAACCGTCAACTTGGCATTAAAAGGAAGTGTATGGGGTAAAAATCGTAGAGGAAGAGCGAGGGACGAATACAGTAAGCAGATTCAAAAGGATGTAGGTTGCCGTACGTATTCTCATAAGAAGAGGCTTGCACAGGACCGGGTAGCGTGGAGAGCTGTATCAAACCAGACTGCAGACTGAAGATCACAACAAAAAGAGGAGCTAGTTTCCGTCGATTACGGGTGACAGGTCCACCCCCCCCCCCCCCAAAAAAAAAGTTTTTTGAGGGCCGGTAACTAAATTTTGAAGTTCAAAATATAAACACACATACATATCAACGCCCACATACGTACGATATATTTCTTTGTTATTACTTTGCTGTTTGAGAATCTCATTGTATTTGCATCTGCATGAACAAAATGCTGGAGTTAATTGTTCCTGTCTTACAGTTGTGTAGTAAAACAATTTTCAAAAATAGTGTACGATACAAGGAGGTATCGGTTCTCACCCTTGACAGTCCATAATTAACCCTTTCATTCACAGTGTTGTTCATCGACAACAACGTTTTAAAATCTGATTTATACCTTATTTTGTGTATCAGTCATTTAAGTCGCATTCAGGTCGATGAACAACATGCTTCTAGTACGATATTTTGCCGCTTGGTGTGGCGTGTAGCCACTTCTGAGGCATTAATCTGTCCATCTTGGAGGTTGTGTTGCGTTGCCGTCTGTACGTGGCTGTGAGTGAGCGTCATTGTGGTTCACTTTATTTTACTCCAGCAGTGAATTGTCTTGTCTTTAGTGTTGTCGCGAACATCATGTTAGCATTACTGATCAGTGTTAACTAACAACAAAATAACGTCCCAAGTAATAAAATACCTCTATGCAAACGTCTGTGTTATGCATGAAATACATGACATAAAAAACAATAGTTCGACGAAAAATTAAGAAAAACCTATTTTGATGTTTAGTGCACTGTATTAATACAGAAAACACTGAATTTTAATTTTTCCAAAGCTGAATTCAAAACGTGGGAATGAAAGGGTTAATACACAGACTACCTGTCGACGTTTTCTGAAATTTTACCTGTGAAAATTACAGCAACATCTCTCTTTTTTTTCTCTTTCTTTGTTTTGCAACGACTAAGCTAAAAAATTATTGTTCGTATTGAAATGCCCCTCTTTCTCAATATAATTTATACAGGCTTGGCAAATACAAATAATAGTACCATCCAGATATAAAGAAAACTCAGCGAACACTAAGTCAACATTATATCCACAAGGACAGAGTGCATTGAAAAACAAAAAGTTCAGATGTTTGTAAATCTGCCGGACTCAACTGCGTGGTTATTAGTCCGTAGCTTACAGATTACTTATACTAAGTTAAACTAACCTAAGGACAACACTCACACCCATGCCAGAGGGGGGACTCGAACCCCCGACGTGGAACGGCCGCGCGCACTGCAGCACGGCGCCCCAGTGCGCACGACTAATCCGCCGCGGCTAGAGGGCATTCCAGAGAATGACAAGATACCTCTTTATATGACGAGGCAGCACAGAAGAAACATTATAGCCTGAAGTCGTTCTAAGAACCTGAATCAGTTGCCAATATTACGTACAAAATAAATTTGCGAGCTCGGTACTTCTGTTTTTTACTATCGCTATAATTAAGTTAGTTCATCATGTCAAAAATTTCTTTTCTTGTGGATGAAGAAAACGTACTCAAATGCAATTTGCCTTTACTACGGAGCGAGTCAATACTGCAATACTGCAGTTACTTTTGAACCGTGTTCATATTATCTACTACGCTGTGTCTCCTAAGAATTGCAGACAGTAACACACAGAAATGGTGCCACAAAAAAGTAAGGAAGGAAGATTAGGGTTTCACGTCCCGTCGACATCGTGGTCATTAGAGACTGAGCACACCCCTGGATAGTTTACATCAAGGGTGGGAAAGAAAATTGGCCGTGCCCCTTAAAAGCAACCAGCTCGGAATTTTCCTGGAGTAATTCAGGAAAAGCACGGAAAACCTAAATCAGGATGGCCGCAGGTGGGTTTTAACCGGCGTCCTCGCGATTGCGAGTCCAGTGTGTTACAACTGCGCCACCTCGCTTCGTGGCATAAAGAAAGGTCAGCCTCCAGAAAGGCGCAGCGTAAACTTATGTGTCGTAAGTGTTCTGACACCTATCAGTGGACATTAACACGACATTTCGCCTTAATGATGGCTTCAGCTCAGCCGGTGAAACGTCTGAATGCCTGTCCAACAACTGCGGCCCATTCATCCTAAATAGCCGAAACCAGAGATCAAATTCAAATGTTTGTTAAGCTTAAGGGACTTAACTACGGGGTCATCAGTCCCTAAACTTACAAACTACTTATGAACTACCTACAACTAAGGACGGCACAAATACCCATGCCCGAGGGGGGGATTCGAACCCCCGACCGTAGTGGCCGTGCAGACCGTGACTGAAGCGGCGCCTCAGTCCCCTCGGAAACCAGAGAAGGTACTGTTGTTGGACGCCGGGGTCTGGGTCGAGTGTTAGTGTTCTGACTCAACCCGCATCTGCATCACTGGCATCATGTTGACACTATAAGTAGGTGAGTCCATTTCAAATATGCTATTGTCCACAGACCATACCCAAACCTCGAAAAAATACTTTTACTGTGACACCAACTACTGTTGGTAGTACACATATTCTCGGCGCATTCGTCTAACCCAAACTAAAGGGTGTAGTGTGCTTCAGTACTCCAAATCACTCGTTTCCAGTCATCCAGTGCCCAACTGAATTGCCCTTCACAGCACTTCAAACGTCGCTTATCATCGACTATAGAAATGTATGACTTATGAGGAGCTGCTCGATGATTGAACCTTAGTCATTATGCTAGCTAAACTACTGGTAGCACCTTCCAACTCACGAGTAATCCCTTTAGTGGATTTCATGCTACTTTTACAACCACCCTCGGCAATGCTGGATGGTTCTTGTTCTTTAGTGCGTGAGGTATGCCTACCCTTGGTTTAGCTGTGGCCGTTCCTTCGCATTTCAGCTTAACAATCCCACCTCTAACCATCGATTCGTGTAGAAGGGTTAAAATTCCCCAGACGAATTTGTTACTTCGCGTGATATCCAAAAATTAGTCGACTCTGGAAGTCACTGAGCTCTCCTCACCGACTGACAACACAATACTTCCCGCCTCATTTTATACTGGCGACTCAATATGGCCAGACATATACTGGTCATTTCCATATCACATATGGGTGTTCAAATACATTTGATCAGATATTGTAGTTGTGGTCAGACGTCACAGAGTTTGCAAACAAGACGGGCTGTATTATGCCTCCACACTACGGCGAACAAATAGATACCAGACGACAGCCATCCGCCAAACGTGTATATTACCATATGCGGCCGGCCGCAGTGGCCGAGCGGTCTGCGGCGCGCCGGTCACGTTCTGCACGGCCACTACGGTCGGGGGTACCCCCCCCCCTCGGCCATGGATATTTGTGCCGTCTTTAGTATTAGCTAGTTCATAAGTAATTTGTAAATTTAGGGACTGATGACCCCGTAGTTAAGTCCCATAAGCTTTACAAACATTTGAACATTTAGCATATGCACGGCGTATACTCAGATAGGCTACACCAACAGTTCCTTCGACACAACGAACAACTACCTCAAGACTCTATTAGGAGCGGTTCTCTAGTCGGCATCCAGAAGACCCCAGTTGGATATTCCACAAGTTATATTAGTCAGCATGCAATATATCCATGTTTAGGTCGCTACGCAAAATCGGATGAGCGCAAGTAAAATTGTAACAACATTGCCACACATCATCATCATCATCACATTCAAAAAAGGTACTGTATATTTCCTATTAATAAATGATAGTAAATTGTTGTTGATTGGTTTCCCTTCAGCCTTGCCGTAGTTCCCTAAACGTAATTGTACCCTTGATGAGGCTTTGTAGACGCTGCGTGCAAGTGAACCACCTTGTAACAGAAACTGCTTTCAGTGGGTTCTGGTCCTACCTCATAATTATTATGATGCCAAGAATATTTGGTGAATACAGAAAATTATATAGGATGCCATGAGAAGGCATCACGAAACTTAAACGACCAAATTCTCCACATTCGTACAGACGTGGATTTTGTAAAGAACTAATTTTCTTGCATTCACAATCAACGCTTATTAGAGAGTCCTGGAGCTGATATGCTAGAAAGTGTGCCATGATCAGTGGGACAAAATTTCATTTCATGCACGACTGGCACGGCTTCTAAATAACAGATTCCATGATAAGCGTTCTGGAAGAGATGGGTCAACGTTCTTGCTTTCACGTTCTGCGCACCACAGTACAAGAAGCAGCAAATGCCGTTCGCCCTCGGGGGTTCGAGCCCCCCTCGAGCATGGGTGTTTGTGTTGTCCTTAGGTTAGTTTTCCTTAGTTTAAGTAGTTTGTAAGCTACGGTCTAATAATTCAGCAGTTGAGTTCGATAGATTTTCAGACATTTGAAAATTTGAAGCAGGAAATCTTAGTGCTCAGATTTGATTCTACGGAAGGAAGGATGATCAGGGGTTAACGTCCCGTCGACGGTGTGGTCATTACAGTTGGAACTCACGTTCGGATTTTTTTGATGAGTATGTGGAAGGAAATCGGCCGTGTCCTCTCAAAAGAACAATTAAGGCATTTGCTCAAAATGTTCAAATGTTTGTAAAGCTTATGGGACTTAACTACGGGGTCATCTGTCCCTAAACTTACAAACTACTTATGAACTAACTACTACTAAGGACGGCACAAATATCCATGCCCGAGGGGGGGATTCGAACCCCCGACCGTAGTGGCCGTGCAGACCGTGACTGGAACGCCTCAGTCCCCTCGGCCACCGCGGCCGGCAAGGCATTTGCCTGGAGCGATTTAGGGAAATATGAGGAATCTAAATATGGAAACCTGGAGATGGATTTGAACCATCGTCCGGCCGAATGTTAGTCCAGTGTGTTGACACTGCGCTACCCAGCTCGGAGGCTCCTAGCAGAGGAGAGCGAGGACCGAAGGGAGTCATACCACCGCCCACTCCGCGCTGCCCCCACCCAGAAAAAGCATTTAATAAGGGTATTTATATCTTCTCACGCTACTACTGTTATTAACACATTCAACACTACTGTCTCTCCTCTTTGACTTCGTAGGTAACCTAGAGATTTTCAAGTAAATTTAAAAAATATTTACGCAGTATTTAAGCATATATGCTACACAAATGTAGTATCTTTTTAAACACCCTACTAGGTAAATATTAAATATGCTTACTTATGTACGAGGGGTGTTCAAATGAAAAGGTCCGAAAAGTCTTAACAACCAAACCGGTTGAAATTCGAATATGCCGCTTTGGGATAACGTAGTGCAACATACAGGGACGTAAAGCATGCGTCGTCATCTCCCCTTAAAAAAATTTTCGACGTGCCACGTCAGATACTACATCTACATGGGATACTCTGCAAATCACATTTAAGTGCCTGACAGAGGGTTCATCGAACCATCTTTATACTATTTATCTCCCATTCCATTCTAGAATAGCGCGCGGGAAAATAGAACACCTGAATCTTTCCGTTCGAGCTCTGATTTCTAGTATTTTAATCTGATTATACTAATCGAATTCGATCACAGAAAAACTATTAACTGTCACGTGTACTGTGAGACACTCCGTAGCCTACGCAAGTCCATCAAGAGCAAACGGCCTGGGCTGCTCACGGAGGGAGTGATTCTGCTCCATGATAACGCGAGTCCACACGCTCCAGGGTCACACAACGTGTACAGACCACGTTCAAGTGGGAGCAGTTTGAGCATACAGCCGTGACATATCGCCCTTTGAGTATCATCTGTTTGGTCCGCTAAAAAACCTCTCAAAGCGCTTCAATTCTGACGACGAACTGAATAACACAGTAGAGGACTGGCTCTCGTCACGACCACAGGAATTCTGAGAATAGGAAATCCTTCGGCTCGATAAACAGTGTGATAGTTGTGCTCAGGCATCTGTTGACTACTTTTGAATAAAGACTTCACTTATATCCACAGTGTCGTTCGTACCTTTTCATTTGAACACCGCACATCGGTGACGTAGCCAGAATATTGTCAAAAGGGGGGGGGGGGGGGGAAATCCGACTTGTAAAAGTGGAATTTAAAAGGCTCCTGTTTTTCACTTATTACAAAAACAAATTTAACATATTTATTATATTTAACATATATTTATTTAACCTTCTTACAAATACTGCAGTATTTTATATACAAAATTGAGGAAAACATTTCTTAAAAAGCAGAACCTTCAGTTGTTATTCCAAACGAAGTCAGATTATCAGAATGAGAAGTGTTTATTTGTATTTGAACACAGGCAATGATACGATTGCATTTCACCCAGCCACGACTGTAGCTCGGTGTTTCGAAAAATTTGCATTAATTTATGCATGAACATAAATACCTTGAATTTGATTTAGGGAGCGTAAGTCTATAATCGGTTAATGCCCATTTATTTTATTTCTAAATTTATTGGTTCTTTCACTCTTGCTGGCATTGTAACGTAGGCCAATCCATCCTTTAGATATTACTCTCAAACCTAACTTTAAAAAATATTACACTTACTGAGTGAGGTGCCTTATGATATACTGAAATATTTCCACTCCAAATAACGACTCCACTGATAACGTAAACTGCTATAAATCGATAAATAAGCTATTATAGTAGTACGTATTCTAACTTACCATAACGCTAATGGACGAATGAACTCTCTTTTTTGTTGTTAACCAACTTATCCATAATTAGAAACTGTCTTAACAGCACAAAAGAAATAAACGACAGCACCTGCATTACATTCCACTGCAAGTAATAACTGTAGTGCTTAACGTAGCAATAATGCAGTAAGGCCAACAATGGAGAACGGCTAACGGAGGACTGGGCAATTTCCGATGCTATTATCGATAATTAAAATATATAGATGGCTTTATTGACTGTCGATAGTGCGCATCCCTTTTTCGTCGTATGATATCATTCAGTTTCACTACCTCCGTTCAGAAGTTAGAGTCCACCATGGAGCATGGGTGTGTGTGTTGTCCTTAGCATAAGTTTGAGTTGTACTTTATCGTTTAAGTGAGAAGTGTATATTTAATTGGTATTTTATATTTGCTGTCATACTTCTTGAGGCAATATTTCTTCCTTGTTGCAGCTCTTAATCTTGTGAAAAATCACAACACAAATAAGACGAAAAGAAAGAAAAAAATAACGCGTTTATTTCATGTATTCTACGTATACATTTATAACAAAAGTGTGAAATTAAAGAGGAAATAGTTTTCAGATTAGCCACAGGAACCAATTTCTGATTGGTAATTACTGTCGCCACTCTTTGAGTCAATACCAGAATCATTACACCTATTAAAATTTCTAGAACTCAACTTTCTCGAAGGCCTCTCTCGGCATTTTTATTGGGCGCGCTCTTAGGTAATCACGAAATTAAACTTCGCGACGAGTAAAATTATTGTGAGAGGTTCAGTTGTTATCATCACAAATATCTCACTTAAATATTTGACACACTCTAAAATTTCGACTGATTGAACATCTAGTGTGTAAAGTATGAGCAACTATGGCCACACTACAGCCGACTCCATGTAGCATGCGTGAAAACATATTACAGCGAATGAAAAATCTGTGCCCGTATTGGTACATGCACGACCACACGGCTAATACACGTGTGCCCTTTTGGCGTACGATCAGAAGAGCTCAAGTTTACAGACTAACGCCTGCAGCATAGGCAGCCAGATGAACCTGGTTGTCTCACCAGATGCCTCGCAACACGGCGTACATCTGTTACTGTGTTTACTCGCAATTACCAGCGTTAGTTCCTTTCTTATGTTAGTCTATATCCTTCCAGCTCTGTTCATCGCCTTCTACCCTAATATCTATCCATTTCAGTTTCGTTTTATGCAGCTCAACAGGATCTGCTAAACTGTGTGTCCTACAATAATATAATTTTTCAGTTTCGTAGTGTGGAATATTAAGAACTGTGTTCGAGATATGTTGTGAATGGAGAAGGTACTAAAGACGTGAAAAAGTACGACCTTAAGCGTGATGGACTGGATTTTAATGCATTAAATTGTTTTTGACGTCGTATGTTCTAAACAATGTGCCTTAGCAAGACATAATTTCGAAGGTACATGCAGTGGAATCTGTGCATACCGTCCGTAAAATATGTCGTCAACAGAGTTAGTAACAGACGAGTAATAAATCGAAATCCATGCGTGACGGGGTGGCTTTTCATGAAACAAATTGTTTATGATCTAATATCTCATGAACTCTGTGTCGTACTGTCAAATAAGTCCGAAGGTACAATCAGTCGTATGTGTGTATACCGTCTCCAACGTTTCTCGCGAATACAGTCAATAGGTTATAATTAATTAATTGTAACTTCATGCCGAATGTCGTAGTTTTACTGCTTGGACACTGGAAAGTTGCAACCGATAGACTTCTTTTCTTTCATCATTCTGGGGATCTTTCTGGGGATGTCACCGAGAAAAACTTTCGTAAAGGTTTGAAATTAAGTGTAAGGTCCGTTGTAAGTCGCTAAGTGTTCTCATTCTCACAGAGTAGAAAAAAAATACGTCGCTTGAAGTGGCATTTTTTGTGATTATCATTGCTTATGACGCCTATCTCCTGATCTTTGTGTCATTGTTAGCTTTTATCCCCATAGGAATAGTTTTATAACGGTAAAGATTATTTATACGAAATCTTATTGAAATTAGTCTATTAATTTAGGAGGAGATGTGGAACGTCGTGGCATTATGTAGTTTTTAGCGAAGTTCACTGTTTATGACATCATATCACCGAAACTCTCTCTCGTAGGCGGTGCTTACCCCCACAGAGAATGTGTTCTGTTAGTAAGCAATATGTGTACCAAATTTGGCTAAAATCGGTAGTTTAGTAAGAGATGTGATACACACATACACACACACACACACACACACACACACACACACATACATACATACATACATACATTTTTGTAATATGTATAGATTCATCTATGTTTATCAATAGATTTATTATTATTAGCTGTTGTTGTAATAGTAGCGTAAAGTATTTGCTTCTGTGTGTAGTTGTCATTGGCTGCTGTCCTAATGTTCGTGTATTTGGTGGTAGCAGAGCTGAAACATGCTGCCAGGAAGGCGCCGTACAGCTTCTTTTGTGCAGTCTATGTCACTTCGTAACGAGCGCGGTGGCGCAGTGGTAACACTGAACTCGCATCCGGGAGGACGGAGGTTCAAATCCATCTCCAGCCATCTAGATTCCGGGTTTCCGTGATTTGACTAAGCCACTGCAGGCAAATGCCTGGATGGTTCCTTTGAAAGGGCAAGGCCGATTTCCTTCCCTATCCTTGTCCAAAATTTCCGAGCGTGACCTCCGTCTCTAATGACCACGCTGTCGCCGGAACTTAACGCGAAATTTTCCTTCTTTTTTTGAAGTTCGGCTGAATGGAATCAGCTCCCATGTAGGAGTGCCATCATGTGGGGAAGGAGACAAAAATCGCGAAGTTCAATATCAGATGAGTGCCATGTTGCTTTGTAAATTCTCTTGGAGTATAGAGTATAGAGAGACGTGTAAAGTTGTTTTCGTGTATTTACAGGTAGTTCCTCCCACTAAAAAGCTTAGAATGCTTACGAAGAGTTAAAGGGTAACCTAGGACCTCCTCGTAGTGTGTTCGTTTACCGTTACACTAACTGGAATGAATTCCATCTGAATCAAACAATAGTCCATACCACTTTGTCATTTGACCTGCCTCGTCGTGGGTTTGCCTGTCGTACTGTCACGAGACAGAATTCTTTGCCTGACCCCTATTGTTGCTGCGATATGATCTGCAGTTTCGGAATAGCTGACTCGCACAATCATCGCAACCAGTTCAATCTTGTGTTCATCTACATAAATACTCTGCAAGCCACACTGAAGTGCATGGCCGAGGGTTCATCGAACAGCTTTTATGATATTTCTCTACAGTTCGATTTGTCTAATAGCTTCCGGAAAGAAGGAACCCCTAAACCTTTCTGCTTTCGATCTCATTTCCCTCATTTTATGATGATGATCATGTCTCCCTGTGTCTTCCTTTCTTTTAATGATTTCCACCCCAACTCTATCCTCTACAACGCGATAATACAAAACTAGCTGCCCTTCTCTGAACTTTCTCTAAATCTTCCGTCAGTCCCAGCTGGTGTGGATCCCACAATGCGCAGAAATACTGCAAAATAGTTCGCACAACTATCTGTGACCTATAAATATGCACATCATTTCCCATGGCTTCTCTCCATTGAGAAACACGTCTATGCCGATGATAGACAACATTCAATACGATGACACTGTAAACTTGTAGCTTCATTCGAAACGTTTGCCTAATGCTACCAAAACTTAATTACTATCCCTTGTTCAACAGCAACATATTTGACTTCCGACGCACGAGGACAAAGCACCATCAGAACTACAACCGTAGTCGAGGATTTAAGAGGCATTTAAGCTGCTTATTGTGGATATTCAGTGAGACTCAACGACACCGTTGAAAATTTGTGTTTCAAACGCTGGTCTCCTGCTTACCGTGCAGATACACTCTCCACTAAGGCACCTGGTTCACGGTGTATATCGCATCTGCAAGAACCACCCTGGTACACTGTCAGGCAGACACAAATTCTCAACGTATATCCTACACTACTATCATAGTGTACCTTGCTTGTTAATCTCGTTTTCTCAGGCCCATGAGTAAATGAGACCAATGGGCAAGTAGTGTATGTTATAAGCAGAGAATTTGTGTTCGGCTGAGAGCGTGCCAGGGTAGTTCCTGCCAGCTGCGATAATCAACGTGTCCCAGCAGAACACCCGGATTCGTTAAAAAATAGGCACAAATTTTTAGCTTCTTCAATGAATCTCATTAAAGCCCACAATAATCAGCTAAAATGTCTATGACATCCCCGATTATATTTCACATTAGCTGCAAATGACATGTCCGAAAGAACAGACACCATATATACAACCAGAGTGTTACTTATAGTAAAAGCGTTCAGCAGTCTCTTGCTGCGACGAGAGTCTATAAGGTTATCGACAACGGCGACAACCTTCAGGAGTCGGACACGAAAATATGGAGACACCGAAAGAAAAGCACATTTGAAGATAAATACAGACGTCAAGTCTGCAGATGGCACTCATGTGTTTGACCACGAACAGCGTCTGTGCAATATCCCGAATACATCGCATGTCACAGAACGGTTTTCTATGTAGTTCTGAGAGCACCAAGTGGGAGCTAAGTGAATTCGAACGTGGGCAAATAGTAGGTGCTCACATGATGGGTGCTTCTCTAAGCAAGTTGGCTAATTGCTTGTTGTTTCAAGCGGCAGTACATCTAAGGTATTTACCGGTAACTCACTACGTGGACCAAAGTGTGTGTTGAGCGATCATGACAGACGATCTTTGAAGACGATTGTGAAGAAAACTAAGGGAACGACAGCTGCAGAATTCATGGCAGAATTTAACTGAATATCGCAAACGCGAACCCCGTCACCACCAAAACAACGACAAGGGATCGCCACAAGCAGAGACTTGCAGGTAGATTTTGAATTCAAAAACCATTTATCACAGATGAAAATACGCGTAACAGGAAACTGGACGACCAAGTCATAAAACCTGCACTTTAGACTAGTGGAAGAATGTCATAAGCTACAAAACACGCAGGTCAATGACAAACGACGCCTCTTTTGGTGTAAGGAGCGTAGAAGTGGCTTGAAGAGTGGAAAAACGTTGTGTGGAGTGACGAATCACGGAACACAATGTGGCGATTCGATGGCAGCGTGTGGGCATAGCGAATTCC
Source organism: Locusta migratoria (assembly GCA_026315105.1). Taxonomy (NCBI): domain Eukaryota; kingdom Metazoa; phylum Arthropoda; class Insecta; order Orthoptera; family Acrididae; genus Locusta; species Locusta migratoria. The sequence continues at coordinate 273,249,687 of CM048755.1, forward strand.
CGGTAAACGTCATCTACTAATGTGTGTAGTGCCAACAGTACACTTCAGAGGCGGCGGTGTTATGGTGTGGTCGCGTTTTTAATAGAGGGGGCTTGCACCCCTTGTTGTTTTGCGTGGGCAATCGCAGCACAGGCCTACATTGTCGTCTGAAGCATTCTCTCGCTTCCCACTGTTGATGGGGATGGCGATTGGATCTTTCAACAGATGGAGCACCTGTTCATAATGCACGGCTTCTAACGGAGTGGTTACACCACAATAACACCCCTGTAATTGACTGGCCTGCACAGAATCAGGACTTTAATCCTGTAGAAATATCTTTGGGATGTTTTGGAACGCCGACTTCGTGCCAGGCCTCACCGACCTACATTATGCCTCTCCTCAGTGCAGCCCTCCGTGAAGAATGGGTTGACTTTCCCCAAGAAACCTTCCAGCAGCTGATTAAACGTATGCCTGAGAGAGTAGAAGCTGTCATCAAGGCTGAGGCTGGCCCAACACCATACTGAATTCCAGCATTACCGATAGAGGGCGCCACGAACTTTTAAGTCATTTTCAGGCACGTGGCCAGATACTTTTAATTACAAAGTGTATTATTACTGTACTTCACGCACCAATTCTCAATAATAAAATATATATGTCAACACGACATGTTTCGGGACGACATTGTCCCATTATCAAGTTCTGTAAAACAAGGAAACGTAGAATAATAATGGCACTATATACAAACGACTGTAACACAAATATTCCAATGAAACTAACCTCCTACCATAAAACTTAACTGCTGCTAGGAAGCATCGTTAAACACAATAGCTGTGTATGTAAATTGTAAAAAATAAAACTTTGCGCAGTACCACATGTTTCTCAGATGGCAGCAAGTTGTGCACTAACGTACAGCTGATCCAACTTCAAAGATTGTCCATATACTTAAACGCTGTCGTTGGTGATCAAAGATATTCTAGTCAAGATACCTAACATTTATTCATAAAATCAGTCACTAAATTACAGTTTTTGGAACGGAACTACGCTATAAATTTTTCAGTGAAGTTGAAAGCAAGAAGTCGAGATTTGATACATGCACACACATCAGTGTTTCTCAATGAGGAGGTTGCTAAAATGAGCCCAGTAATGGATTTAGATAGTTCTGTCTTTTCGTTGAACATGCACAAAAAATCTCAATTTCTTCGATATTTTATAATAACCAACCTTTGTACTCATAGTGCTCGACTTCCAAACTATCATTTATGGAGCCCAACGAATGTCGTTCAATTTTTAGGTGTTTTGACACTGTAGATGAGCCATTCTCTCTACTACTCTGCTCTTTAAGACGCACCTTAAAATTCCTTCCCGTTTGTCCTATATACTTCATTTCATAATCATTACACTTTATTTGGTATATCCCCGCTTTCCCCATCCAGTTTTCACCTGCATCAATCTTATGCTTCAGCCTATAATGGGAACATTTTATCATCCTCCTCCTTGAGAAACGCTGATGTGTGTGCATGTATCAAATATCGACTTCTTGCTTTTAACTTCACTGAAAAATTTATAACGTAGTTCCGTTACAAAAACCTTTAATTTAGTGACTGATTTTATGAATAAATGTTAGGTATTTTGACTAGAATATATTTGGCCACCAATGACAGCGGTTAAGTATATGGATAATCTTTGAAGTTGGATCAGCTGTCCGTTAGTGCACATCTTGCTGCCATCTGAGAAACATGTAGTACTACGCAAAGTTTTATTTTTGACAATGTACATACACAGCTATTGTGTTTAGCGATGCTTCCTAGCAGCAGATAAGTTTTATGGTAGGTAGGAGGTTAGTTTCATTGGAATGTTTGTGGTACAGTCGTTTGTATATAGCGCCCTTATTATTCCACGTTTCCTTGTTTTACAGAACTTGATAATGGGATAATGTCGTCCCAAAACATGTCGTCTTGACGTATATAGTTTACTAGCTGAAACCCGGCGTTGCCCGGGTATTTATTTATTCGTTCCTGCCTTGATTTAGTACTTCTCGTATGCCTTCTCTCTCTCCATTTCCTTCTTTCTGAAAACATTATTGGAGAAGATATAAGAAACGAAGTTTAAATAACAATTAAATTAATGTCATTAATTTCACTCATTTTTAAGGAAATATCGCTGATAAAGCGGAACTAAAAAATATTCGGATCAGATTACGGAAGTGTATGCACTTACCATTTCTCAGGAAAGTAAGTAGTGTAGATGAAATCATACTTAAAAATGCACTCGTTTCGAAATATCCACGAAATTCAACAATGATGATTGTAATAATATCACAGATCGATTACTTGATGTAATGCGCGAAACGTCAAATCGATTTTTTAAAGAGATGTATTAAAAGAAATTTGTTTTTTGATGTTTTATTTATTTATTCGTATATTTCCTTATGCTTATCCTTACATAGAAAGAGCTGAAGACAATGTAGCACGCATACACCAAAAATATGGTCTGTCGCATCACGTTTCGCTGTATGTAACCTCCTTGCTATAGAGTCGCAAACGTCATCGCTGGCCTTCAGTCCTTTCAACCACCATATCTTCCACCCCCTTATAGCTATCGGCATGGAACTACTATGGTGTACAACGGGAGACTTCGGACAACAATTACACACAGACCATTCGTTTGCGTTCTGTAGTTTTCGCTGCAGAGCGCAATATTAACACACACACGCGTAGAGTTTTATATACACCGATAACTTTGCATCCCAATATACTCCATCCTTTTATCATTATCAACCGTCAAGCAACAATGCAACCAATAAAACCATTTTCAAAGAGTAAATATAATTTTCAAAGAGTAATTATTGTTGCGAATTACGCGTTATTTCTTCAAATTACTAAATATCTATCAGATTGCTATAAAACCGTGCTTAAAATCTTCCTCAGGCATAAGTTAGTAACTGTACAAATATTTAAGAGTCTGCGTCTTGTCGTTTGGACGTGATAAGTGTACAACGAACAGATATTCAAATTAATAAATATAGATAAATAGCTATCCGATCGCCATAAAACCGTGCCTAAAGCCTTCCCCGGGTAGACATTAATAACTGTACAAATGTTTAGCTCTTTATGTCTTGTGTTTCAGACGTGATAAACGTACACCGAACAGACATTCACATTTATAGATATAGATTATTGACAACTGGTGCGTGAAGTACAGTAATAATTGTGAAACAGTTGTGTGATGGCGTTAAAACAGATGATACATAGTGTATATAGGCCTATAGTTTTGCGCTTCTGTTCGACGTCTCTTCTTGAAGACGGGAATGCCCAGCCGACAGTATAGGATTCACATTCTAAACCTCTCTATATTGCGGGCTATTCCCAGCAGGCTAGGCTCACCTAGAGCAGCACAGAGAGTAAATAGAGGCGGAGTGAGCGGGTCGACGCCCTGGGCAGGTGCTGTGTGTTTCCCGGAGAGCAGACTTCCTGATGGCCCAGACGCAAGGACGACCTGCTTTCGCCGTGATTCACGGTCTGAAGCCATCGCGCTGACTCACGCATTCTCCACAAAATATGCCTCCCCACTCTCCCTCCTCCCCGCCACACAATTCCATTCTATTGCTCTCCTGGCAGCGGTGTGTAGATGCACGCGTAGGACGAGTGGATAAAGGAGAGTCGTACGCTATGACAAGGTGGTTTATATCACGATCTAGAACATGCATACAGAGCATTTACGGCCGAGAGGGATCTACTAGTATCAAACATTGCCATTAATGTTATAATGAAGGAGGAAATAAAATCGAAATTTAGCGTGGACCTCAATAGGAGAATCTCATAATAGTTTCCACAACGAAACGCTATACCGTGAAAATCCGAAGAAATCCTGGTCATGAGTAAAGTACACCAGCGTCAAAACGCAGTCAATACCGTCACTACGCGGTGGTAGTGGTGATGATCACTGATGATAGTGTTCCTAAAGCAGAGTTGCTACACACAAATTTCCGAAATTCCTTTACGCTATGACAAGGTGGTTTATACCAGTATCTAGAACAGGCATAGAGAGCATTTACGGACAAGAGGGATCTACTAGTATCAAACATTGGCTTTAATGTTATAATGAAGGAGAAAGGAAACTCGAAATTTAGCGCGGACTTCAATAGGAGAATCTCATAATAGTTTCCGTAACGAAACGCTATCCCGTAATTGGGTAGAAAATCCGAAGAAATCCTGGTCATGTGTAAAGTACACTTGCGGCAAAACACAGTCAATACCTTCACTACACGACAGTAGTGGTGACGATTACTGATGATAGTGTTCCTGAAGCAGAGTTGCTACACACAAATTCCTTTACCAAAGAAGACGTAGTAATTATTCCAAAATTCGAATCAAGAACAGTTGCCAGCATGCGTAATTTAGAAGTTGATATTCTTGGAATAGTAAAGAGGCTGAAATAATTCAACAAAAGCATGTCTTCCGATTCAGATTGTATACCAAATGGGTTCCTTTCAGAGTATACTGATGCAGTAGCTCCATACCTAGGTATCACATACAACCACCCGCTCAACAAAAGATCCATATCTAATGACTGGAAAGTTGCACAGGTCATATATTCAAAAAAAGGCAATAGGAATGACAAGCAACATTTAAGGCTCATATCACTAACGTCGGTTTGCAGCAGTATTTTGGAACTTATTCTTGATCCGAACATTATGAACTACCTCGAAGAGATCGATCTATTGACCTATAGTAAACTCGGATTATTATCATTCTTGAGGAATTCAGCTAGCTCTTTTCTCATGTCAGATGATAAATGCAATAGACAATGATCTTAAATCGAGTCCATATTTTCAGATTTCCAGAGGGCTTTTGACACTGTACCTCACAAGCGACTTTTAATAAAATTTCGTACTTACTGAATATGGTCTCAGTTGTGCGACTGGATTCATAGTAATTGAAGTCATTGAAGTCATCGAATGAAACAGAAGTGATATCTGGCGTTCCTCAGGGAAGCAGTAAGGGCCCTTACTGTTCTTTTTCATAATAAAAGATTTGGGAGACACTCTGAGCAGTTCTCTTAGGCTGTTAGCGGACGAGGCTGTCGTTTTCCGGTTAGTAAAGTCACCATAATATCAAAAGCAACTGAAAAACGATGTAGGCAAGAACTCTGATGGTGAGAAAATTGGCAATTGGCACTAAAAGTGTGATGTCCTCCATATGTGCACTAAAAGACAGCCGTTAATTTTCAATTACACGATAAATCAGTAAAATATAATGGCCGCAAATTCAACTAAATGCCTAGGAATTAAAATTACCAACAACGTAAATTGGAAAGAACAGATAGAAGTGGGGAAGGTGAACCATTAGTTGCCTTTTCATTGGCAGAACACTTAGAAGATCCGACAGTTGTACTATTGAAACTGCCTACACTACAGCTGTCCGTCCTATTTCGGAGTATTGCTGCACACTTTGGGATCCTCACCAGGTGGGATCGCCTGAGGACATAGAAAAACTTCCGCCTGAGGACATAGAAAAACTTCAGAGAAGTGAAGCTTGGTTTCTGTTTTCGCGATGCAGGGGGGAGAGTGTCACGGAAATGATGCACGAATTGGGGAGGAAATCATTAAAAGAAAGTTGTTAAAACTTGCAGTGATATCTATTTGCGAAATTTCATTTCTTTCACCAACTTTCTCCTTGGAATGCGGAAATATTTTGTTAGCACTAACCTGGATAGGGAGTCGTGGTAATTATAATAAAATAAGAGAAATCAAATCGTAAACGGAACAATTTATGTGTTCCTTTCTTGCTATTAGCGAATAGAGCGGTAGAGAAATATTATGAAAGCAGTTACATGAACCCTTTGCCAGGCACTACAATGTGATTTGCGGAGTTCATATGACTTCGTGTGGCATTTTTGGTCGATAGATCACAGCTGGGATCGTGTTCGGCCTGCCGGGTGTAAGTCTTTAGGTGATGCCACGTGGGCGACTTGCACGTCGATGTTGATGAAATGATGATGAGGACGGTATAACACCCAGTTCCCGAGTAGAGAAAATCTCCAATCCGACCGGGAATCGAATCCGGGGCCCCCGCGCGGCGATCTACTACGTTGTCCACTTGACTACGGAGGCGGACACATGTGTAGATGTTGAAAGAATATTAGGGTTTAACATCCCGTCGACAACGTGGTCATTGGAGAATGAGCACAGTGTCGGATTGTTTTCTCAAGGATTGGAAAGGAAATCGGCCGTGCCTTTTCAAAGGAATCATTCCGCCATTTGCCTCGAGTAATTTAGGGAAATCACTGAGAACCTGAATGTTGGGCGGAAGCGGATTTGAACCACCGTATTCCAGGATGCGATTCCAGTGTTCTAACCACTGCCCCATCTCTCTCAGCGCCATGATGTAAGGAAGAAATTCCTTGAGAATGTACAGATTGAGAACAGCTCTGTATGGGAGTGAAACATGGGGCCGCGGTGGAGTAGCCGAGCGGTCTAAAGCGCCTCGCTGCGGTGCGCGCGGTTGCTCGCCGTGGAGGTTCGAGTCCTCCCTGAGGCATGGGTGTGTGTTTGTCCGTAGGTTAGTTTATCTAGGTTTAAGTAGTTTGTAAGCTACGGACTGATGACCACGCAGTTTGGTCCGATAGATTTACAGACATTTGAACATTTTTTGAAACATGGGGAAACCTGGACAGAAAAGAATGGAAGCATTTGGGCTGTGGTAGTTCAGAAGAATGATGAGAGTTGAGTGGACTGAAAAGATGACGAATGAGGAGGTTCTCTGTAGAATCGACAAAGAAATCGAAACACATGGAAAAGACGAGCAAGAAGGAGGGAAAGGACAATAACAATCTGTTATGACATCATGGAATATCTCCATGGTAGGGCCTACTAAAGGGAGGTGTAGAGGACAAATGTTATTGGAAGGCAAAGGGTGGAATGCATCCAGAAAATAATGGAGGACGTAGGATACAAATGCTACCCATAAATGAAGAAGATGGCGTAGAAGACGGGGGGCGAGGCGTAATCCAGGTCACGCAAGTCACAAGAGTGATGACTCAGAATGTCAGTACAGACGCATGCGTTCTGGAGAATTGCACCATGGGCAGACGTGTTTGCGTCAGCCAGTGCCTGGAATACCGGCGCGCTGGCCTCTGTGTCGTCTTCCGCTGTCCGGTAGTTACCGGTTTTCATACAAAAAATGTTCAAAGGTTTGTAAGTCTATGGGACCAAAATGTAGTGGCCATCAGTCCCTAGACTTAAAAACTACTTAAACTAACTTATGATAAGAACTATATATGCCCTAGAGGAAGGACTCGAACCTCCGACGGGGAGCGGACGCGCACTCCGCACTAAGGAGCCTTAAGCTCACGAGTGAATCGCAAACTTAATAAGTGACAAACCTACTTTTTGTCACTTCAGTGGCATAACCTGTAACACCGCAGCAGTAGATTAGTAGGGAATAGGAAACAGACTATCTAACAAAAGGGAAAGGTGGCCAGTGGTTTGCTATAAATAACAACAAATAGTACATAAGTCACTAACACAAATTAATCATTGTATAAATATTATAACCCATTTAACACAAGTCATGGGTTGTTTGTAAAATATTATTGTCAAAAAAGAATTTAAATTTTTTATTGTTTATATAAATTAATAAAATAATCTATATGATGTTGTGGTTAATTGTGACGTCAGTAGTGTACGGATTGCCAAGGAGCACAAAAATAATTGTCGCCCCCCCCCCGTCGGGGGTTCGAATCCCCCCTCGGGCATGGATGTTTGTATCGTCTTTAGTATAAGGTACTTCATAAGTAGTTGGTAAGTTTAGGGACTGATGACCCCGCAGTTAAGTCCCTTAAGCTTCACAAACATTTGAACATTTTTATTTGTCGCCGCGACCATTTCAGCAGGAATCCGCTCTCTTACTGCTGAGCCAAACATCGCTTGTTAAACAGACTCTCACAGGGACAATTGATAACGTACATAGGGCGACAGATTTGTATAAAAATTATTTTATTTCCTGAAGGCTTGATCATCACAAGTTCCCATTTGGGACACTTTCATGCCTCACCACTCCCTACATGTAACATAAATTTGTACTAAATCGGCGATGACGATTAGGCGTCCTCTCCTTGTCAGTGGGAAACGCAGCAGTGGTGCTTTGCGGACAAGCCACTCTGACGCAAACAACGTTGAGTGGTGCGCGCAGACACTGCTTGTTCACAAGAAAAACAATGTGTTGTGATGAGCCAGGGCGCTCCATCACTGCCATGCACACAATACGCCTGTAATCCCTCGCAGTGTTGCAACGTGGTGGGTGTATTCTCTCCCATTGGTCTGGCATTCCCTCCTGCATCGAATGATTACAGATCCGCATCGCAGTTGCTCGGTACCGTCCGACACGATCTCCGATTTCTGTGAAGGATAATGTGTAATCTCTATAAGCACAAAACGTGCACAAAATACGCTCGCTGTTGTGATATTTCAGCTTGCAGCCATCATATTCGGTTTCGTTAGAGCGGGTAAGAACAGAGCTTCATGCAGCTGATACAGGGTGGTGTGAGGTACCAAAAACAGGTACTATTTCCGTGGGAAAGGCCGCCTAAAGCTTTTCTCCTCTGCTGTGATCGATCAGTGCATATGGAGGCTAGCCGCCAAAACTAATTTCTGCTCTGCTCAAAATTAGATATATTTTTCAGTACATTTACTTGATATTCATAAGAAGTCAACTCTGAATAGCAATCTACCATTCTGTTGTTCCAGATCATATAAAGACATTTACATTAATTGTAAACAAAAGCTATACGAAAAGGCAGAGGGAACGCTTTGGCCATGTTTTGGCGCCAGCAGACCGAGATGGATCGCGTAGTCTATTCACTCTCCTTTCGGCAGTCCTTAACGGACAAAATGTTCAGATGTTTGTAAACCTGCTATGGTCATCAGCCCCTAATCTTACAAACAACTTAAACTAACTTACACTAAGGACAACAAACAAACACACACACACACACACACACACACACACACACACACACACACACACACACACATGCCTGAGAGAGGCATCGAAACTCGGACGGCGAGCAACCCCGCGCTCCGCAGCAAGGCGCCTTAGAACGCTCGGCCACTCCACCACGGCATCACGGAAAGACCTGCTATCAGATGCGGTCGGTAGTAGAATATCAGTCAATTACGTTAATAGTTATATAAATAAACAAAGTAGCATCCTTGAAACATTTGTTTTATAAGACTAGTTCCTCGCTAATTAACCCAACAGCCTCAACATCAGGAACCGACGACCTGCGTTCCGTCCTCTCTGCTGGGGATGCAATTTGCGAAGGCAACAGGTTGGTGGACGTTTTATTTAGAGACTGTGCACTTCAATCAGGGCGGACGAAGGTACTACGGCACCTCGAAAGTCCTGCACTTTCGTTACGACTGAATTCGGTTACCCGCAATTCGTGTCAACATGGAGGAGTTCGCCCAAAGAAGATAAAATGTGGGAGATACTTTCAAACTACAGTCTATACTTCACAATATTTTCATTGCTCTTGCCGGAGCATGAGGCAAGTCATGAGGCAATCTGAAGCTGCTTACCGTAAAACAATCGCACGAAAGAACAATTCCAGTTCATCTACACGGCTGTCTGTTCTCTCAACATCTACATGGGATACTCTGCAAATCACATTTAAGTGACTGGCAGAGGGTTCATAGAACCATTGTTATACTATTTATCTCCCATTCCATTCTCGAATAGCGCGCGGGAAGAAAGAACACCTGAATCTCTCCGTTCGAGCTCTGATTTCTCGTATTTTATTCTGATGATCATTTCTACCTATGTAAGTGGGAGTCAATAATATATTTTCGCATTCGGAAGAGAATGTTGGCGATTGGAGTTTCGTAAGTAGCCCACGCCGCAGCGATAAGCGCCGTTGTTGTAATGATTCCCATCCTAGATCCCTTATCATTTCCGTGACGCTGTCTCCCCCCGTATCGTGACAGTGCAAAACGAGCTGCCCTTCTTTGAACTCTTTCGATGTCCTCCGTCAAACCAACCTGATAAGGATCCCACTGGGCAGCAATACTCCAAAAAAGGACGGACAAGCGTAGTGTATGCAGTTTCTTTAGTAGTTCTGTTGCATCTTTTAAGGGTTCTACCAATAAAACGCAGTCTTTGGTTCGCCTTTCCCACGACATTATCTATGTGTTCTTTCCCGTTTAAGTCTGAAGTAATAGTAATTTCTAGGTATTTTGTGGAGTTTCTTTTCGTACTCATGTGGACGACTTCACACCTCTCATTATTTAGACGCAATTGCCAATTTTTACACCATACTGATATCTTATTCAGAGTGTTCTACAGTTGGTTTTGATCTTCAGATGATTTTACTAGACGGTAAATGACGGCGTCATCTGCAAACAACCTAAGATAGCTACTTATATATTCCCCTAAATCGTTTATGTAAATAAGGAACAGCACAGGACCAATAACACCACCCTGTCGAACGCCCGATATCACCTCTGTTTTAGTCGATGCCTTACCATCGATTAGTAGAAACTGTGTCATCTCTGACAGAAAATCACCTATCGAGTCGCAAATTTGGGGCGATATACCATAACCACGCTATTTGATTAAAAGCCGTTTGTGAGGTAAGGTGTCAAAAGCCTTCTGGAAATCAAGAAATACGGAATCGATTTGCGAACCCTTGTCGATAGCACTCATCACTTCGTGTGAGTAAAGAGCTAGTTGTGTTTCGCATGAACGATATTTTCTAAATCCGTGTTGACCTTTGCTGAATAGATCTTAGTTTAGCGCTTGCAGGTGGCGCTACTGAGGCTCTGAAACCCACTTGCCAGTAAATGCTTGTCACGTGCATCCCTCTTCACCGCAAACGTATGCTGCAAATTTTAATCTGATTTTGGTATTTTCTTCAGGTTGTTGCATGTTTTGTACCAGCAGTGTACTTTGTCCTCTGCCCTTGTGTTGTTCCTGTTAGTCCAAAATGTTAAAATGTTTGTAATCCTATGGGACCAAACTACGTTGATCATCAGTCCCTAGTCTTACAAAGTACTTAAACTAAATTAAATTAAACTAAGGAGAACACACACATCCATGCCTGAGGGAGGATTCGAACCTCCGACGCGGGAGGCATCGTGATGCGTAACGTGGCGCTCCAAAGCGCTCTGCTACTCCCGCGCGGCTTTCTGTTAGTGATGGAAGCTGTTGATCTAGGTACTGAGTGAGAAGGCAGACTTGGTAACGGCGTTGCTAATACGCCTGTTGATAGGAGGAGCGGCCGGCGGTGAATGAGAGGCTGCGGAGCGTGAACGGTACCCTGCAGCGTCCTAGTTCCCAGCAGGTCGTGCCCCGCCGGAACAGTTACGCCAGACAGCCTCACTACACCTCACACAACGTCTCCGCTGCTTCTGTCTCATAATACGAGGCGTATCCTGAAACTTAAGTTTCCCTTACAAATCTTCTATATCTATAAACGTGAATGTCTGTTCGGTGTATGTTTATCACGTCTGAACCACAAGACATAAAGAGCTAAAAATCTGTGCAGTTACTAATGTCTACCCGGGGAAGGCTTTAGGCACTATTTTATGGCGATCGAATAGCTATATATATATATATATATATATATATATATATATATATATATATATATATATTAATGTGAATGTCTGTTCGGTGTACGCTTATCACGTCCCAACGACAAGACGCAGAGACTTAAATATTTGTACAGTTACTAATTTATACCTGAGGAAGATTATAGGCACGGTTTTATAGCGATCTGATAGATATTTAGTAACTTGAAGAATATAACGCGAAATGAGGAACAATAATTACCCTTGAAAATATTTACTCTTTGAAACTAGTTTTATTGCTGGCATTGTTGCTTGAGGGTTGATAATGATAAAAGGGTGGAGTATATTGGGATGGAAAGTTATCGGTGTATATAAAATTCTATGTGTGTGTGTGTGTTAATATTTCGCTCTGCTGCGAAAGAACGCAAACGAATGGTCTGTGTGTAATTGTTGTCCGAAGTCTCACGTTGTACACCATGCCCTTAGCTATAAGGGGGTAGAAGATATGGAGGTTGAAAATCGTCAAATTATAAAAAAATTTGGACTGAAGGCCAGCGATGATGTTTGCAACTCTATAGCAAGGAGGTTGCATACAGCAAAACGTGATGCCACAGGCAATATCTTTGGTCTATGAGTGCTTCAATGTCTTCAGCTCTTTCTCTGTAAGGATAAGCATACGAATAAGGAAATATGAGAATAAATAAATAAAGCAGTAAAAAAAGAAATTTCTTTTAATACATCTCTTTGAAAAAATCGATTTGACATTTCGCTCATTACATCAAGTGATCGATCTGTGATATTATTACAATCATTATTGTTGAATTTCGTGACTGGATTCTTCGAAACGATTGCATTTTACGTGTGATTTGATCTACACTACTTACTGAACTGATAAACGGTAAGTGCACAGACTTCTGCCATCTGATAGGAATAGTTTTCAGTTTGTTTCTAAAGAAGGTATTGTATTTCATTTCATCCTTCAAAACCAGTTTCATAGCACACTACTGATGGATAGCTTATCTATCACAATCAACTAACACTCGAGCGGAGCCGCGGGTTTAAGCTAGTTTATAAATAAAGACAACATATGTATGAGTGCATGTTTTCGCGGCGATGTCCATTAATAATATCTTCTCGGGTTACAAGCCGCGTCATGTGGTTTTCTGCCCACGAGCTTTCGACAGAGATCTCCTCTGCCATTGTCAAGTGGATAATTGTCATTTCGAGTTTTTTTCGTTCCTGTTTTTTAAACCCCCAGAAAGAGCAGGCTGGCAGCAGTTAACAGGCTGCTCTTCAGCCGAGAGCATACAAATATGGGAACAGAAGAATTAAAATAATAAAAACAGGTGACAAATATGAAGAATTTAAAAATAGACACCGTAAGATAAATGGGTGGCATGACAATGTCTGTGAAAAGGAAGATAAAATGTACATATTCAGAACTTTGGATAAAACTTTCATGTTGAAGAAACGGAGCCATGACGGCAAAGCGAAGAGACACATTTAAAACACATGGCAATACTATGTTCTGCCTGTGCGGCGGTTGCTGATGTTTTAAAAACACACGTACACTCGAAGCACTAAGTCACTGCAGACGTAAAATCACTGACAGAGAGTTAGAATTACTGAGCAGGCCCCGCAGTGGAGACGGAAGGGGAAGGAAAGTGCGATGGGTAGAGAAGGAGGGGAGGGGACGGAGTGGGGATGGGATGGAAGTACTCCAAGGGAGTGGGTGGACGGGGATCCCAGCGGAGGAAGGGAAAAGGACGGGTGGTGGGGACGTGGCACTAAGATACAAGGATTGGCTAAGGTTGATAGCGGGGGTATATGTCAGGACGGAGGGCATCATCCGGGAGAGGAAGCTGGTGGAAGTTACCCTAGGATGTGGAGAGTATGGAGGTGGAGAGAGGGAGGAACATGCTGGTAAAGGCGTGGCAGAGATTATGGAGGATAGGAGAGACCAGTGGGTGACGAGATTCTATTTTGAGGGAGGTGTATAGGATGCGGAGATGTTCAAGGAATTTTAGAAGGTGGGGGGAAAGGGATAAGATCATATAGGATCCGCGTGCGGGAGGCGGATACGGTAAGCGAGGCGGAGGGCGTGACGTTCTAGGATCTGGAGGGATTTATAACAGGAAGGGGGGGGGGGGTGCGGATATCCAGGCGGGATGAAAGCTACACAAGACGGGACGCATTAGGAAACGGTAGGTGTAGAAGATGGTAGAGGGGTTCAATCCCCACGTCTGGCCGGAAAGGAGCTTGAGAAGGTGAGGATTCCAGGAAAGGGAACGGTCAAGGGTGAGGCCAAGGTATCTAAGGGTGGTGGTTTGCGGGATGGGGCGGTCATGGAATGTAAGGTAGAGCTCGTGGTGGCGGTCATTTCGAGGCCGCTGCCGTGCGTATATAGCCGCGCCGCCGCCAGTGACTCCACTGGTACTCCGTTCCTTAACAATATATGGCAATGTTTTGGTCGCGCGTACACCGCGCCCGCTTCAACTCCGCAATTACAGGTTCCCATGCCGTGATAAGCTGCAAGCCGCCGTCTTTATCGAGGGTGTTTTCAGAAACTTTGATCTTTAATTACCCAAAAGGTGTTTGTCCGTTTAATAATTGATGTCTCGTCGAAAGCAATTCGGTGTCCGTTCTCCAAAGCACGTTTCACCCCAGATGTTGGCCAGACTGTTCCAAATATTTTCGATTACGCTATCCCGAAAAGTCAGCTGTGGTGGAGCATGCTTTGGAAAACGGGCACCGAATTGCTTTCGACGAGATAAAAAAAAATTGAGATACGTGTAATATCGTGGGATCAACTTTTGGAAAGCAGGAGACACGGATTTGAATCCCGTCTGGGTACACATTTTCGGCTTTGCCCATTCGCAGTTCATGTCATATATTCTGCGAGTATGAACTTCAGATTTGTATAACATATAACTTGTAGAATAGTATTGATTTCTGTGTAGTCATTCTACAACCAGGTGCCCACGCAAGGCGACCTCTGTATGTTTCCCGCATACGTGAGTGCAAGAAGGGTTGCATCGTCACCGCTGTCCATAGGGGAAGTGCACGTACAGGACAACTTCCACTGAGCTCTGCCGACATCTGCGTACTTTTTCCCCCTGGTTTCGCTCTGATAAGGTAGCGTGGACGTTTTCTGTAGTTCGAGATAGATCTACAGTGAAACAGGTAACAACTTCAATTAACTCCAGCGAAGACTACACACTTATGATACGGATCTACAGGGAGACGCACCACAATGCAGCTGAGGACAGAGGGCTGTATTTACAATCTTTTCTAACGCAACGTCTACCTTCTGCTTATATTTTAGACATAGAGAGATTAATGTGTCAATTGAGGGAGCTTCCGAGGCACAACGTGTCGTGGAAAAACCAGCCCGCGACGAACCTGACGTTGCCCGGAACGTTATTGAGTAGTTTGGAGCACATCCATCGCACGGTAGGCCTAAGCATAGCTTAAATTCAAGTAACGCGCACATGCAATGTAGTATAAACAAAAATGTTAATTTGTTATTTAATTTACCTTTCAGTATTATTTCTAACCATAATACTAAAAACAATAATAACAATATTATGTAAGTTATAAGATCTCACCCCTTATGCCTATTTCTCGTCGTAATTATGACCTGTGGGTATCGGGGTATTCGGTACAAAGGATTGTGGAGGAACTAAAATGGTATCCCTTTCAGCTGCACCCACTGCAACAACTACATGGAAACTATTTCCAAAGTCGGATATCGTTCTGTAGACCCGTCTTAAATAAAGAAGACGTAAATCAGGATTTTATTAGGCTAGTTTTATGGGGAGATGAATGTTATTGCTAATGACTTTACCGTCAATACATATACTCTATTGGGTTCCTGCAAATCCTCATTGGTGTCGACAACATCACGTGCAAGCGCACTGTGGTGTTGACGTATAGTGCGACATTGTAGGAGACCAAACCTCTCGAGCAATTTATTTGGCTTTCGGGCTGTATTGTCGACTGTATTGTAAATAATGTCCGTCTGTAATGACCACGCTGTCGGTGGGATGTTAACACCTAAACATCGTTTCATTTTCTTTATGAATAATTCGATTACAAGGATCTGTCAGTCTATATCATAGTTTTAAAAAAGGCATCATTTATTACATTCATTATTCTTTGTCATAATGAAAGATGTAAAAGTATTTATTTAATATTGTCATTTGTGAAGTACGAATTGTTGCACTATGAGTTATTTATAAACAAGCTGTTTCATATTTATATGGCTCGAAACAGATAATTAATATGCTTTGGCTCTTATGCGTATTGTTTTGGTCAAAAAATATCATTCTTCTACACAAAAGCTTATCTCGAGTCTAGGAATCGAACCTCAGCTGTAGGAGCAGTAATAGCTCTGAAGTGTTTATTTCAAGCGCCGGTATTACGTTTAGCGTAGGTCTCCTCTCTGTTGATGTGGAGTCCCCTCTACTTTTCTTACTGCAATATGTGGTATCCGGAATTAACTAACGTCAACATAGGACAGCGTGTGTGGGCCACCTGGAGTATAACTGGATCGTGAAGGTTTTTGCAGAAAGTTTGTGGGGGGGGCCATCACAAAAAAGATCGGGAATCACCGGTTAATAGAATTGCTGAACTCACCTGGCGATGGCGAAGCTTCCGTCTCTACGAGCGTCCAGGTAACCAGGGAGACGCTGCCAGTGGCAGGCGAACCGGTGGTGGCGTTCTTCTCCGGGCCCTGGGAAGCGCTCCATACCGTCTGTTGCGTCGTCACGCCGCCGTCTGTGGACGCCGTGCTCGCCACGGACTCCGTCGCATTCGCCGCAGGAGACGGAGGGAGCACCGTCGTCATTTGCGGCAGCTGGCTGCTCGTCGTGGGCTGCTCGCTGGCCGCGGTCGGTGTCGTCGGCGGTTTGGTGACCGGTTTGGGAGACGGTTCGGTGGCCGGCTTGGAGGACGGCCTCGGCGTCGGCCTGGTGGTTGGCCTCGTCGTCGGCCTCACGGTTGGCCTGGTGGTCGGCTTGATAGTCGGTTTAGTAGTCGGCTTGGTAGTCGGTTTGGTGGTCGGCTTGGTGGTCGGCTTGGTAGTCGGCTTCGTGTAGGGCCCGGTGGGGGACTGCGTCGACGGCTTGACCGACGGCGCGGGCTTGGTGGCGCTGGGAGTCGTCGGCTTGGGAGAGGCCGGCTTGAAGACGGGAGGCTTCCTGGTGGGCTTCTTGGTGGGCGGCCGCGGCGTCGTGCCGGCCGGCGGCTTGGGCTTCACCGTCGGCCTGCTAGTCGACGGCTTCGTCGGTTTCTTCGTCGTCGTCGTGGTCTGCGGCCTCTCGGTAGTCACGGTGGTGGGTTTGGGTGTCACCGTCGACGTCGTCGTCGTCCCCCTCGTCTCGTCGGTGGTGGTGACGGCCGGTGATGTGGAAGCCGCGACCGGCTCGGTGAGGAGCGCGGTGGTGGTGGTGGTGGTGGTGTGGTGCGGCTGGTAGATGAAGGACGGCGGCAGGTCGTCGTCCATGCGGCAGCAGCTGCCGAAGTAGAAGCGGTCGATGCACGTGCCCAGGTGCGTGCCGTTCGCCTTGAGGCACGAGTACGCGAACATGCACACGCCCGTCTCGCCCGTGCGCCTGCTCACGCAGGGCAGCTGGCGGATGTTGCGCCCGGAACCTGCAACACAAACAGGCGCGCCGTTCTGCACTATTCGTTCCCTACTATCAGGAGAAACATGAGTATTTCACAAAATATGATGACGAGCAACAGTTAGCTACGTAGTTAATTTGAATGATGCACTGAGAAACTGGTACAGACATGCGTATGCAAATGAGGTATATATTAACACTCAGAGGGCGGCAATGCCTGTATAACACAAAAGGTGGCACAGGCGTTAGATCAGTTAAGGGTATATTACAATTAGCGTATTTGGTCGCTTGTCGCTGGCGTATTTGGACGCAGCTGCTAAACTCGCTTCTTGCAAACAAGGACAGCGAACCAAGTCGCTGCTCCGAAACGCTTGCGTGTAAAGTTGAAGGGTGGGCTATTTAGACGCCGGTCGCTGGCGTTTTTGGTCACTTTCAAGTGTTGGTCGCCCCGTGTCATAAACAGGAGCATATAAAGTAGCCACCAGTGGAGTCAAAATCAGTAGCGGCTGGTGATAATGTGCTAATGTGCTGCAGCACATTATACACATATTTCTAAATTTATGCCATTTCTCTTCGAATGCAAGCGAGAAATCGCTATAAAATTACATCCTTTCTCTTGGAATGCGAGCCAGATATCACAATAAAATTATGCCAATTCCATTCCAATGAGTATTAGAATGCTAGTAATAAGGATGAAAACGCATTTTGGAGCGCTCTCGGCGTGATAGCTGAGGTTCGTTCCAGCAGCTGCCAGACTGACGCGCATGCGCATCGCTGAAATTGTGTTCCAGCAGCGCCTTCTCCCGCTTCTGGCTACTTGGAGTGTGGCGATTTGGTGCTCCAGCAGTTGCCGCAAGCGGCCAGACGCTACCCGGAAAAATATTCCTGGCGCGGTCAAGCTGCCAATTTGCGCATGCGCAGAAAGGGCTGAGTTAAGGGTGGGGGTAGCCATCACGTGATTCGCGTGTGTTTGTGGAGTGTTTTTCGATTATTTCGAAGTCACTGCAATCCCACTTGAGATCAGATATTTCTCGTTTACACTTATTCGCTATTAGGAAGGAAAGTGTTTTAATTATTCCTTTAAACTCACATTCGCCTGCAGCCAGAAACAGTGCAGAAAGCGTTCCAACAGTGCAAGTATCAAACAAGGATTTTTACGTCATAGTAGCTGCGCATGCGCAGTAACACCTGTTTCTTAGTGCTTGAAAGTAGCCGTCTGGCAGCTGCTGGAACGAACCTCTGGAAACCAGCTCCGTGTGCTGAAAAGGGATTCAGCCGCGCTGGTACATGCGCAGAGAGGCGGCTCAGGCGTCTGTTCGCTAGTGCGCATGCGCAGACGTGTCGTCAGGCCTGGCGGCTCATGTGTGCTGAGACCGACTGCAGCACCAGATCAATATTTCTCTTCGCGCTGCGTGTAATTGTTGCGGAAGAATAGTATATGACGAATATTGCGGCATACAGAATCAAATAGCGCGCTGGCTCAGGCGTCTTGCGCGTTGTCACTCAAACCTACCTGTTTGATGCTCGTATTCAAATACCTCTGAGTCTATGTTTATAATTTCTGTAAATAAAATTAATATTTTTAAACGTTATATTTACTACCTACAGTGAATACATGCAGTTGGCAGCGCTGTTATAGATTCCCCTGAAGGTCTTTCTGTCAATACAGTATTAATTGATATTTAATTAAAGGCAATCATACAAAGGTTGACTTTTTATTTTAGTATATTTTGTTTCCTGTTTATTTTTGTAATATTGTAGCACACTGGTCAAATTTTGTACTAGCCGACACTGGTCAAAATGTCGAAGGAAGTAATAAATGCTGGCGTTGTGTTTATCGCAACAGTCTTAAAAGAAGAATTAATCTTCCAAAAGCAAAACGGAAGAGAAGGAAAAAATAAAATAACCTATCTTTTCGGTATTTACTTACTGCCAATAACCGGGAAAAAACACCCGTATAACTATTTTCTGTAGTAGTAGAGTTGGGCAACACGATTCTTTTTTAGGAATCGATTCTTGCGATTCAATCCCACATTGTGAATTGATTCCTACGATTCGTTCACGATTCTTTCGTGATTCTTTAGTCTGCATTGGCGCGATTCTTACTTCTACACCTTGCTCATAGATGAGAATACATTTCTGTGTCATGGATGTTGGAATCTTAACCTTTTGCATCTGTTCCTACAATTCGTTCGCGATTCTTTCTGGTCTGCGACGGCACGATTCTTACAAAATGCTGAAAAGGTGACAATATGGGTATCGGATTTTTTAATATTTATGGTACGTAAAGTTCAGACTTAAAATAATAATGAGGCAAAGCCATTCGATGCAGCTCTCAAAAATTCTCGAGAAAATAGTCCGAAGTTTTGCGAGCGGTGATAAATACATATTACACTACCAACTATTTCTGCTGTCATCATAGCTCATTTAGTAGCGTTGTAGGTTTAGTGAACGTAGGTCACTAATTTCGAATCCTGCTGTAAACTTATAATTTTGTTTTCGTTCTGTTTGAATACTTCGGCCATTTAAATATAAATTTAATTAAATCTATGGTAATTAACAGATATCTAATCATTATAAAATACTTATTATGTAAAATCACTTAGCTTAAGGAAACACGAAATAAACATTATAAATAAAAATCCGTCTCTAAATATTAAATTTCTTTCGAGGTGTTAGAAATTTACTTTTTATTAAAATGTTTCTTTTTTGTAAAATCGGTTTCTTTCAGGAAAGTTGATAACGTAAAAACCAAAATGGTAAAAAAAGATTTTTGAGATGGCTTTAAAAACATTTAAAATCGCGTTTTTATATAAAAAGAATATTTTTGTAAAATTGAGTTTTTACAAAAACTACAACTACGTAGATGAAAAGCTTAAACTTCTCTAAACACAAAATATAATCCAAATCGTTACAGCCATTTCCGGGATACGCGAAATATAAATATGTAAGGATTGCTCGTTTAAATACATAATATGTAAACTGTGTAAAAGACTTATATTCGTATGTATTGGCAGCTGTGTATTTCGCTTCGTTTTGTTTCTGTCATCTGTAATTCGTGAATAGGCTAATAATTAACAGCTCACGATCTTCGTTCTGTGCTTCCTTTGTTCACACGCTATCTGGCTTCCGTAATTATTCGGCACGATTCGCCACTTGCTTTCGAATCATGAATCGTTGGATCTTGGAATCGTCACGAGACAGACGATTCCTTTGAACGACGATTCCTCCCCCCTCTTCTCTCCAGCATTCGGCACGATTCGGCAAGATTCGGCAGTCGCCTTCGAATCGTGAATCGTTGGAACTTAGAATCGTCACGAGACAGACGATTCTTTTGAACGACGATTCGTTCGGATCACGATTCGATTCTTATGAATCTTTATTTGTATTCGTTCAAATGAACGACTCATTGACGAATCCCCACAACTCTATATAGTAGTGAATCTAAATGTTTTTAAATGATTTAAAAAAAATTAAAAACTATCCAGATCTCAAATATTAGGTTATCGCAGAAACTAGGAAACGCGATCAGTGATAATTTAAGAACACTCCCGGAACAGAATCGAGCAACAAACGCGTAGTAAAAGAACTGGTACAGTTGTTGAGGCATCAGTACACCTGCTGCCTTGTGGAGTGGCCTATTAGACGACGCGTATGCAAGTGCAGTGTGTGTGTGTGTGTGTGTGTGTGTGTGTGTGTACGTGCGTGCGAGACTCCCCTCCGTCTGGTCATACGGCAGTTCCTCGCTGTAGTCGCCGGGCATCGGTTGCGTTTTAAATGCCACCATCCCGAGTCTGGAAGTACTTTACGGCTGGATGTACTACTAGGAACTTCCGGCATCCACAATCTTCGTTGGAAAAGAAGGTAAATTTGATTCCTGTTCTTATGATTGGAATAATAATCGAGCCCATAATTTTGTGGTTGCTTCAGGGAGCATAACTGATAACTGAAAGTGACGACGTAGGGCCTTGTGATCTTACGTTCTCGCCATCGCCAATTTCAGTTTTAACCCTCTAGCCCTTACTATTCGTGATGCCCAAAATATGACTTTTCAGCCGAGATTCAGAATCTATAAGAGAAAACTGGTGATTTCTTTTTGTAGTATTCAATCTCGCATTACTTTTCATTAAAAGCAACGAACGATAGACGGACCAAGTTCTGTTTTAGTTCCCTATTTTACTAGATATTTTGAGTCTAAGAAAAAGTATAACTAAATAGTGTAAGTCTTAAAATTTTTCAGTTTTAACATGGTACTGGAAATAATAGCAATAAAAACAGAAAAAGCGGAAATCTTCAGCGGTTTATACTTTAAGGTTAAAATGGCGAGGAAAAAGTGCTGTGTAAAGAAAAATGGTTGTTTCAGCTATACCGCCGTTCCTATAGCTGTATGTAGGGTATTTCCAGCTCATATCGGACTACTGCCACTTCCACGTGTAATTTTGTCACATATGGTTATATTTGAGTGAGGATATTCCGCTGTATGCAGGACACGTCAAATTTTGTTACATGTTTCAGCACATTATGTGCCATTCTCAGTGGCATTTTTTTATTGTTTGTCTGAAAATTATATTAGTACTGTACAAAATGGCGTGTTTATGTACATCTAAAAAGTTTTTTACAAGATCTGTAACAGTGTTGTAGGTTGAGTTTGCAGACAGAGTTATTGTTTTTCCGAAAATTAGGCCTCGAAATATGACTTCCAAAGTTTTTTTGTATATACATACCTTACATTAGGCTACGTTAAGATCACACAGTGAGGTACTTATACTTCTTGAAATAATTTTATACAACTTGTCGTCTGAAAGGCAAAACAGGTTATACTTACCGTTTTTCAATTTTCAGTTTGAAAATCGTGTCTTATGTGTTGTTACTTACGGTTCCATTTCTTTTTGTTGGCTCCTTGTTCTATCAAGTTTTCATTGTGGTTTGTTTATACCTTGATACTCTTAGCGTAGTGTACACCATCAATATTAGGTGGAGAAAAAGCTATAAACAAACCACAAAGTAAAACTCGACAAAACAAGGAGCCAAGAAAAAGAAATAGAACCCTAAGTAACAACACAAAAGACGATTTTCGAACTAAAAATTTAAAAACGATATATATAAACTGTTTGTTTTGCCTTGCAGAGGACAAGTCGTACAAAATTATTACAAGAGGTAATAAGTACTTCACTGTGTGATCTTAACGTAGCCTAATGTAAGGTATGTATATATAAAAAACTGTGAAAGTCGTATTTCGAGGCCTAATTTTCGGAAAAACTAAAATAGATAATTCTTCTGCAAAGTCAACCTACAACACTGTTAAAGAACTTGTAAAAAAACTTTTTAAATGTATATCAGAAAGCCATTTTGTACAGTATTAATATAGTTTTCAGACAAACAATAAAAAATCCCACTGAAGGTGGCACAAAATGTGCTGAAACATATCTGGCAAATGTAACAAAAATTGAAGTGTCCTGCATAGGCGGAATATTCTCACCATTATTTAAGCAAGCACGGAAGAAAGAAGAGCATCAGCAATTAAAGATTATGGTTAAATCTGTTGTTAAATATACCGTAAGGAGCTGTGTACATCGAAAGAAACGACAGTGCGATCGATATTATATATCGGACGGCGTTTCATATAGAAACGATAGGTATCGAACACGCGAAAGTTATGATTTTTTACGAATATGTCATGATATTAAAGGATGTGCTTAGGCAGGAACCTAAGAGTACAGTTTAAATTTTTGCTAGTGAACAAGCTGTACTTTTAGGTTCCTGCCTAACCACATCCTTTAAGATCGTGACATATTCGTAAAAATCAAAATATTCCCTTGTTCGATACCTATCGTTTCGATACCTATAGTTTGTTTTAATTACATAGCTTTTGTTGAAAAGTCTGTTTCAATTGACAACGAATATAAGTTGTTCATTAAGTGAATGCGGTCAGTTTTCATTGCGTACAACAAACTGTTACACCCCTGTAGTGACTGGTTCTCATATACTTTCCGATTCACGATCTGATAGCAATATAAATTGGCCAAGAAATTTCATAGAATTATCACGTCAAGAATTAACATCGGTATTAGCTACACAAATCAGCTGTCCCGCCAACTTAGTTTCCCGTCATCGCTAGCGGAACGAGAGTCGAACGACCGATATTATATCGATTGCACTGCCGTTGCATTCGATGTACACAGCTCCTAGGACTGTTAGATTTATTACACATACAAGTTTTACCCTTTCAAAAGTTATGAAGTAAGTGGAGGACTTAAAAATATATCAAAATGTTTAAAGATAAGTTTGCGCAGTTGTACAGTACGGTAGCAACCATGGAAATTACGTTTCAACAGTTTTATTATATCTCCTACTGTGTCGACGATATGTATTCAGAAAGACAACAACTGCGTGATCATTAGAGACGAAGTACAAGTCGGTTTTTTTTTTCTGAGCGATGGCGAAGGAAATAGGCTGTGCCCTTTCAAAGGAACCATCCGGGCATTTTCACGGGCCTACTTTTCCTAAATCTAGATGACTGGGAGGCGGGTTTGAACCGCAGGCCGCCCGAATGCGAGTCCGGTGTGCTATCACTGCACATCCTCGCTTGGTTGTGGTTATTTGTTGTATTGCTAGCTTTTCCATATTTTTGTATACTCCTTGTATACTAATTTACATGTTCATAATAACAATCGTAATAATAATGGCCTAAGTAAGCAGTAGTAATGTGTTAAACCATTAATTTACAACGTGTCGGTCGTGACCTCTAGGAGGAAGTACTTGACAATAAAATAACCACGAGTTCGATATTACAAATAAATAAATAAATATATAAGTATGACTAAATAAATTTCACCTAATGTTAAAATTACGGAGTTCCTTGTGCGACATTTATTATGATTAAATTGATCGTATATTGTTTTATAATACAGTGTGTTAATGATGAATAAGCGCAAAGTCTGAAAACTGTTTTCAGGAACCAATCGATTGGTAAAAGGAACATGATACAATAAGTCATTCTGGATAACTCGAAAAATACCTCTACTTCTTTACAAATTGTTTTTACAGTGGGACCTTTTTTTAATGAGCGTAATTCGCTTCTGAGTCTTGCTTGATATGCGAAACACTCGTTAATCAAAATATATTTTTCTTTCGGAAATCAAATAAAAATAGGATAATGTGTTCCATTATGAAACTACACAAAATACTCTCATCCAACAATTTAAAAGAATGTTGAAGCAAAAGAGAGAAGCTTAAATTTGTTTCTTTTGAGATAACATAGTTTTGTTACGCTTCGTGTGGAAGGGGGGGGGGGGCAGAATACTTGGATGGGGGTCGAACATTCGGAAAGGTTGAGAAACACTGTCTTAAACGATTCAGGGGACATCTGAGCAGCTCTCTTAGACTGTTCGCGGATGATGCTGTGGTTTTTCGGTTATTAAAATATTAAAATATTAAAAGGCCGCAAATTTAAGTAAATACCTAGTAATTACAATTACGATGAACTTTCACTGGAGAGAACATACTGAAGATATCGTAGGGAAGGTGAACCAAAGGCTACGCTTCATTGAGAGAACGATGCAACAGTTCTACTAAAGAAACTGCCCGCACTACACTTGTCCGTCCTGTTTTCGAGTATTGCTGCGCATTATGGAACTGACGGAGGGCACAAAGGGTACAGAGAAGGGCACCTCGTTTCGTTTTTATCGCGATATAGGAGGAAAGTGTCGCAGAGATGATGCACGATTTAGGGTGGATATTATTAAATAAAAGGCGTTACTCGTCGCGGCGACATCTATCTGCGAAATTTCTTTCACCAACTTTCTCCTCAGAATGCGAACTAATTTTATCAGCACACGCCTACATAGGCAGACATGATCATATTAATAAAATAAGAGAAATCAGATATAAAATGGAAAGATGTAGTTCACTGTTCCCCCTCGCTATTAGAGAAAGTGAACGGTAGATAACTATTATGGAAGCTGTTCAGTAAGCCCCCTGCCATGCACTTAAATGTGATTTGCAGAGTACATACGTAGATGTAAATATGCAAGGCGTGTGACAATGAATCGCAGAAATAGACACGGGTGTAAATGTTCTATAATCGAAGCAAAACTGCCGTTTTGTTCTATAATCGAAGCAAAACGTGCCATTAAGTAGATGATGGTGAATAAACGGTGTGGTTGTTGCAAAGAATAAAAATTCTCTCCATGAAAACAGACATACATCTGACCACTTTCTTGTGATCTGTCAAACGTTGCAAAAGACTTTTGTAATGTACTTCTGCCTTGCATCATTTTAATATGTGCTCTAGATCACTCTGGAGCAGGATATTTACACTTCCTGGCATATTAAAACTGTGTGCCAGACCGGGATTCGAACCCAGGACCTTTCCCTCTCGCATGCAAGCGCTCTCTCGACTGAGCTACTTGTGCACACATTTTCTTTGTCATGACATTGTATTTTCTTCCGGGATACCATAGTTTCCTTTTTCTGTACTCCTAGCATTATGATGCAATTTATTCACGTCATTAGGCCGAGTTGTTTTGCCAGACAACCATCCAAAAGTCATATTTCTATCCCTCAAGAACAGTACTATTATCTGGATGAAACGTACCTTATGCCTTTTTCTGTACTCCTGGCAACGTCTGCGCAAAAACTGATAATTGTTGGTTGAGTAGTTAATTCGTGAAAGCGCGAGAAATAACCAGACTCACATTCTCTTGCATAATACCAGTTAGCATTAGAATTATACCGAGCGAGGTGGCGCGGTGGTAAGACACTGCACTCTCATTCGGGAGGACGGTGGTTCAAATCCACCTCCGGCCATCCAGATTTAGGTTTTCAGTGATTTCTCTAAATCACTCTAGGCAAATGCCGGGATGGATCCTTTCAAAGGGCACGGCCGAATTTCCTCCCCTCATCCTTCGCCACGCTGTCGACGGGACGTTAAACCCTAAGCTTCCTTCCATTAGAATTATGTTTAAAAAAAAACACCGTGAGCTTCAGTACAGTAAAAAATTCTCTCTCGTTGGAAGTTTTATCACAGGTTTGCAGAAATCTAAACGTGAGATTTTTTTTTTTTCTTTAAATTGCTGGTGTGATGGAGAGAGAAGAATGGGATTCTGTTGATGAAGAGATGCGTTCCGGCACCCGAAATGTTGAAATTAAGTGCTGTGTCACTATTTTTACATGGGACTCGTCTTCCGGAAAATGTAAACCGAATTTCGTAAACCGTTTCTTGCTGTCATGTTTACGTGCTAAGAATAGAAACAGAATTCATGCTCACTCGAATATTTACACGGTACTTCTCTTTCACTGCAGAAAATGGCATTCTATATATATGACATGAAAATTTGTAACAAGAAGACGCAATCTCACAAGCCAACAATGTTTCACAAAACCGTTGCGTTTACATGGTCGCGAAAATCGATTTCGGAAATGGAAAACCGTTTTACAGAAGCTGATTTCCAAGATCCATTTTCGAGTATTTGTATGTCCAAGCGAAATCGGAATTGGGAAATCAGTTGGGAAATCTGGTTTTGGGTGCCCAGGTAAACGGAGTGTTTAGGCATAACGTCTACTCCTAAGCAGTAAGCGCCACGGTTTAGGCACTGTCTAATTACAGTCATGACACTCCCACAGACGCGACAGCAGCGCTCCAAGCGGCCGGTAAGGTACATTTCTGAATACGATATCGAATGAGTGTGAAAAGTATCGCTTAAATTGATTTTAACTCACTTTTATGATACGGAAGGTACGTAGTGCCATAAAAATCAATAATAACTAGAAAATAACTCCACATTCGCTGTTTCGGAATAACAATGACGCAACTGCAAAATTCAATAAATCAACGGTACTGCATGAGTCACCTCATAAATAGATAGCGCAAAAAGTGGAACATCAAAAGAACTGTCGTTATCCATAGTACCGCTAGAGGTATTATGTAGAACTACAGTTCTAACGATGTTCCGCTGTAGGTGCTACCTATTTCTGAGATGACTGATGAAGTAGGCGTTGATTTATTGGATTTTGCAGTTGCATCATTGTTCTTCCGGACCAGCGATTTGTCTTTATTTGCTTTCCAAATAACCACTGGAATGTATGCAGGGCAGTTTATTTAAGATATCTTGAAATCTACGACTTTTTAACCAAGAATTTAAGTTCCTATTAAGTAGAAAAATGGTTAATAAACAACAGAAAATCCAACCTTCTGCAGAAAGACATCGGTTTTCTATTCAGAAACGTCCAGGTTTCTTCATTACATTTCCAGTCAAACCAGGAAGTGTTTCAGGTAAGAAACGTATACGGAATGCAATACGTACATTATTTAATGTACCAGATCAGCTACTACAGCTATAGCTGAAGGAATATCCTCACAAACGTGACAATAAACATGAAAAAAATCCCATCAAAGCAGAAACCAATTCCACAATTGTTGCTACATCTGAACCACAAATAACAAGAATCTTCAACACATTCCTTTTGTAAGCACAAGTAATTACTCTCAAAAGTATATACGTTTATAATCGAGACGGGTGATGTGGAAAAATGTTCGAATCATTAGACTCCAAATCGGTTTTTTACACGCCAAAGAAAGTGTCTGCCATATAAGAACAGACCACAACAGGAATTAAAATGTTTCTCGTCTGTTAATATTCCCTGAATTTCAGCGGAGTAGGATGTAAAATATACACATATTCGTAAATATTTCCTCATGCATAACTTCTTGTTTATGTCACTGAATAAAAAAAAATCATCTGTTTTTACGTTTATTTCACGATTATTTATGTCTTTAAATATTTCACTAACGCTTGGAACGCAAAAATTACAGAAACTACTTGGTTAATTACATAGGAAAGTAATTATAAACAAATATTATTCTTACAGCTCCTTGCCCACCACTAGGAGCGCTATTGTCGTTGCAGCGGTTTCTGGTAACAAGTTTTGAGTGTTGCGACTGTGTATGTTACAGACTGCGATCAAATGATGTAGGTGGATGAAGTGATAGTGAGTAGTGAGTACGCGAATGTATACGCAGATGGCGACACCATCGCGTAGTTGCACTGGCCGCCGGTGGCGGCGCCACAGCCGTGGAGGAGCGGGCGAGGCGTCGCGCATTTCGCCGATGGCGGCGGCGGGGAAACGTCGTGAGCTCGCGCGGCGCACCGGCCGAGGAATGCGTTAACGGCGCTGGTAACGGTGCCTCGCCGTCACGATCTACTTTCCGGCCCGGCCGCGGGACACAGTTTCGACCGGCCAGCGGCACTCTCCTCGACGTAGAGGTGCAGCGCCTCAGGTTTCTGTAACGCCACACCAGCTGGGCGAAAGGGGACCCACTCAATTACCTCACTTTGTTGTTACAGTCCGTGACTGACAGTTCTCCGCACTGGCGGAAACAACAAGCTCACTACAGCAAGGTGTCCGAGGCAGGGCAGTGATGCAAATTTCCTCCTGAGGTGATTTTAGTGGGGGAAAAAGTTGTGTGCGGTTTTCTTATGCCTTCTCCCGTGTATATAGGGTTGCCAGGTCCCCATATTTCCTGTTTTTTCACGTACAGGGCGTACCATAATGAATATCGGGGTTTTAAAGCTTTGTAGAATTTATTACGGTGGTCTTACCATGATAAATTATACATCAAATGAACCAGTTACTCAGTTTGTCCTACAAGTGTTCGACGTGAGCACCCTTCTCCACTCGGCACATATCGAGTCGATAGTCGAGTCGGCCCCAAACCTTGTTCAGTGAGTCTGGAGTAATTGTTGCTACTGCAGCTGCAATCCTATGTCGTAGGTCAGCTGGTTGCTGAGGCACGTACACCCGATACTTTACAAACCCCCACAGGTAAGACTCGCAAGGCGTCAGATCTGATGAACGTAAAGGCCATGCCAAACAAGCTGTCATCCGGCCAATCCAGAGCTCGGGAACAACGTTGTTCAAACAATCGAGTACGAAGGGATGCCAATGAGGCGGCACACCAACTTACTGATAAATAATTGTAATTGAGATAAGAGCCATTGTTGTAGCTCATCAAAATGAGAAACACCATATACAGAAATAAATGCCCATACACTTTCTGGTGGGATATGACAAAAGAATTAAATAAATAATTTAAGACCGAAGAAACAAGTATGCGTGCGCACCAGCGCTAACACAAACGGTTTGAGTTCTTAGTTCATTCGAATAATAATTTGTAATGATATTGTCACCGTAATAAATTCTACAAACCTTTAAAACACCGATATTCATTTTGGTACGCCCTGTAATTTAATCTTGTTTTTTCAATCTCCCGTTTATATATTTGTTTCTTTACGATTCAACGTAGTTTACGAGCGAGGCCGTTAGTCGTCTGGGGTTCGAATCCCCCTCGAGCATGGTTGTTTGTACTGTCTTTAGTATAAGTTAGTTCATAAGTAGTTTGTAAGTTTAGGGACTGATGACCCCGCAGTTAAGTCCCATAAGCTTTACAAACATTTGAATTTTTTTTGAAGAAGCGCAAAGTCTGAAAACTTTTTCTAGGAACCAATCGATAAGTAAAAATTTTCACACAATAAGTAATTCTGAAAAACTTAAAAAAAGAGATCTACTTCTTTACAAATAGCCTACATAGTGGGATCTTTCTTGATGAATATAATTCGCTTCTAAATCTTGCCTGAAATGAGAAATAGTCATTAAGCGAATTTTTCTTATCTGTTGGAAAAAAACTTCGTCCAATAATTTAAAAGAAAGATAAAAAAAAAAAAAAAAAAAAAAAAAAAAAAAAAAAAAAAAAAAAAAAAAAAAAAAAAAAAGAAAGAAAGAAAGTTTAATTTTCTTTCCTCTGGGATAATATAGTTTTATTGCGGTTCGTGAGATAGGAGGGGGGAAAGTCGCCACAATATTTTTATTTGAAAGGGGGCCGCCAAAATATTTTTACTTGAAAGTGGGTGGCATATTCCAAGAGGTTGAAAAGCACTGCTCTACACCATCACACTAAGCATTCATTTACTTTAACAGTGTTCGCTGGCAGATTCCGGTTCTCACGATGGTGATTAAAGCGGGTGTTAAGGCCAATTCAACTGGCCATCACAACAGAGTTCAGTCAGACTGTCCGTCACGTCAGATCGCTTAGTCTAATGACGAGCGGTGAAAGTGACCGCCACAAAAAGTCGTAGTATATTGACGGAAGTGAGGACGAACAACGCAAGTTTATCAATGGCCAGAACATACTTCATAACCAAAGTTCTTGATCAATTTTTTGTGCTAAGGTGCTGAGAAGAGAAACATTTAAAAACATGAACATTTATTTGCGAGCGAAAATTTATAAATAGAAACTCCTCACACGAAAATTATAAGAGAATAAATAGTCATTTTATGTTATCCATAATGTTTAAAGACCTATGTGGGGCAGTGTTAACTCATTGCACTTGCACTTGGTAGGACAGCAATTCAAGCCCGTCCCCGACCCTCCAGATCGAGTTTTTCCATTATTTTCCTAAATCACTTCAGGCAAATACTCGGACGTTTCCTTTCAAAGGGCACAGCCGATTTCCTACCCCATCCTTACCCAAAACTCCGAGCGTTAGCTCCGTCTGTAATGACCAAGCTGTCGACGGGACGTTAAACCCTAAGCTTCCTGCCTTCCTTCCCCATCCCTGACAAAAACTATCCGAGCGTGTGCTCCTGCAAGGGAATGGCGCTGTCTCACGTGTTGCATAACCGCTCCTGTCGGACGTTCGAGCCCTCCTTCGGTCATGGCATCAGTTAAATTACCACAATGTCGAGGGCACGTTAAACTCGATTCTTCCTTCCTTCCTCCATAATGTTTCTTTCCCTTGCGTTACTAATAACTCCATAAAGCACTGTGTATTTCTCCTTCACTATAGCTGACCTTTTCATTTAAAATCTTGTTTTATGAAAATTGTTTCATCAACTTAAGTTCTCATTTACAAGGAGTGTGGATGTCAGCACAGTTCTATTATTGTATTGTAAAACCTAAACTATTTTTCGCTGTCTGATATCTGACCCGCTTTTAGAAGATCACTCATTGGAAAAATATTAATCTGGAACATACGCAAATTGTCACTAAAACAAACAGCATTAATAAAGTAAACATTAAGAAGACGCAATTGCATTTAGTTCTTTACTAGAACACGAGTGAGCGCAGCGAAGTTGTCTTCTGATGTTAGCAGACGACCGTTACCTCAAAAAAAATGTTCAAATGTTTGTAAATCTATGGGACTTAACTGCTTGGTTATTAGTCCCTAGCTTACAAACTACTTAAACTAAGTTAAACTAACCCAAGGAAAACACATACATCCACCCCCAAGGGAGGACTGGAACCTCCAACGGCGAACGGCCGCGCGCACCGCAGCATGGCGCCTCAGTGCGCACGGCTATTCCGTCGCGGCGACCGTTCCCTCAACTCTTCCTTTCTGAGAAATCTTGACGTGACGTGACGGTCTGTAGATGGCCTGTGCGAATGCTGACATTTCAAATGCATTGGGACGTGACGGAAGGAGTGAATTGGCCTTTACACGAGCGATTTTCTGGTCAAAATAGACTACTCCAAGTGAGTACACCTTTCCTGCCAACGTGTAACTCTGCAGTCATACACAATGCGAGTGCGACTATGCCATCAACAAGCTGTAGTTTGTGCCAAATGTAGACGTCTTTCCGAGTATCTAATATTATAAAGCAGAATGTCCGTACGTTTGTACCTGTTGCATACAAATCTACAGTTTTGTTCCAATCTTTATGAAATGTTGTACACGTAAGCTTCAATCCATGAAGACGGTCGCCGTAAGTGTAAGAATCACATACGATGTATAGTTCACGAGATATGACGTCATAAACAATGAGATGCGCGAAAAACTGCTGCATTTAGCGACAATGCTGCTCATTTTCTCCTAAACTACTGGACCGATTTCAGCCAAATTTGGTACACACATTCCTTACCGTGAGGTAGCAATTGCTGCATGGTTAAGAATCACATACGGTACATTGTTCAAAAGATATTACGTCATAACCAATAGAAATCGCAAAAATGCCATATAATGCGACGGGACTTTCGAAATACAATTTATGAGAATGACAGTACTTGGCGACTTGTAACAAACTTTAAACATAATTTCACACCTTTATTAAACTTTTTCTCGCTGGCAACCATAGTAAAATGATGAAAGCAAAAAAGTTTCTCGCTTACTACTTTTCCGCTGTTTATGGAGTAAAACTACGGCTCTCGGTATGACGTTACAATTTATAATTTGAACACTACAAATTGCAGCGACAGGAAATTTTACAGACAGTATACACATATATAGTTGAATGTAGCTTCTAAATTGTGTCACATTCCGACACGTAGTTCATGAGATATGAGCACATAAACAGTAACGTTTAAATTCTGAGGCGAAGTACTGGGGTGTTTGGCACTGAGCAATTCACGGAGAATTCACAGCGTGTGGTGCTCCCGTGATTTGTCTGTCCGTAGCCACCAACACTGGGTATATGAAACACTAATATTGTCATATCGACGAAAGCTGCATATCTAGCGTACACATGTTTTTATGGTTAACCCTAACCGTCTTGTATTTTTGCAACTTCTACCATGCTGAATGATATCACAACCGTGAAGGTACGGTATTACGAGTGATTGTATAAGTTTGCATTTTACTTCTTGTGGAGAGATGCGACGAAACTTATGAAGACATAGAGGCAAGCGAAGGTCTTCTTGCACACAGCGACGGTATTATCTGTCCAATTTAAAAGTTCATCGATACGGTACCCAAATTCTTAACTGCTTTGTGACAGCCGCGCGAAAATGATCCCGTGGTCTTTAGCGTCATACCTAGGATTGCGCGCTCGCTACACGTCGGAGGTTCGTATCCTCCCGCCAGCATGGGTGTATGTGTTTTGTCATCATAAGTTAATGTATTGATTTTGTTACCAAATCCGCTTCGGCTGAAATTAACTTTTATTCAAAAAAGCACTATCGGTTTCGCGTCCTGTAGACGCATCATCAGGTGCTTAAAATTCCTTAGAAAAACATGTCTGCCATTTAGCCTTCCCCAGCCTTCACGTAAAATTTAAAACAATTAAAAAGTTCTTAACTTTACGTCCTTATTAAAAAATATAAAACTTGAACGCTGTTGCGTTAGTCATCTTTTTGAAAATATTTTGGGGGTGGAGGGCAGGTGCCTCGGCCAGTGCAGCGCCAACACCGCTTCCACATGGCACCCGATGATGCGTCTACAGGACGCGAAACCGGTAGTGCTTTTTTAAATAAAAGTTAATTGCGGCCGAAGCGGATTTGGTAACAAAATAAATAAACTAACTTATGATGACAAAACACATACATCCCTGTTGGCGGGAGGATTTGGTATGAAAATGAAAACATCTGGCTGCGGATGCCCAAAATTCAAGATAACATGCTTAGTTTATTTAGTCTAAGTCTAGGAACCGGTGACTTTAGCATATTGACCCCTTAGAATTACAAACTTTTGAACGTCTTTTTTTTTTTTTTTTTTTTTTAGCTTCCCGATCAAGTATTGGGATACCATCTAGTTGAATGGCAGATAACAAGTTTTGTAATTCTGAACTTACTAATATCTAAGGTAAAAATCTGTAGGAGAGGCTCTGAATTAAAATTTGTGCCACGGTCGGGATTCGAACCCGGGACGTCCTAACTACTTGTTATTTTTATTTATTTATTTTTTATTAATTTTTTGTTTTATTTATTTATTTATTTATTGCTCTATCGGTTGTTCGGTTTCTTGCGGTCACTGATCGTGTTCCTGTTTCTAGGCTCAGATTTTTTTATTATAGAAGGTGTTAAGTCCTCTTACCGTGTGCGCTGAGCCACGGCGCCCGGCTGTACCACTAAGCCACCCACCGTGACTTAATGGATACAGCGACTGCACGGATTGCCTTAAGGCACGTCTCCCTCCACAGAACAAAGCATGTTCCCCCTATATAAGTACGTATCTATGTTGCCAAGGCTCCCCAATAGCGGAATAGCACCGCAGCAATGAACGCTAATGGGAACGATCTAGCCTCTTTATCTGAGGCACAGATGATATAAATATCGAACAATAAATCAATGTCCACAGACATATTTCATCACGATACACAAAGATATAAACAAAATACGTCTCTGGACATGGATTTATTGTTTACTAATTTCTGATTGGCGATTACGATTACTTGCAGCTTTTTTGGCTTTAATTTTAGTCCCAGGTTTTTCGTCCATGTTACCACTGAAGACGGACCACTTTACGCCCTTGCCATTGCACGTAATGGTGGTGCAAGGGAACGGCGACCTCCCGAATCGTGTGCTGTTGCTGGTGGAGGGTTGGCTGCAGAGCAGAGCTAGGCGCAGGTGAAAAAGTGCCGGCTCCAAACGGTGGTAACGGCACCGCGGTTCACCAACCTCCCACCGGTTCTTCGCGTCCACATGCCCCAGCCTCCTGCGTCCACGACGTATTCACGGGAAACCGATTTCGCACTGCTCTCCATTTTTCCCGCGGTAAATAGCCCCGGCGCTGCCCGCCGTGCACAAACCGGTCGCCAGGAATGTCACAACTTTTTCTTCGTCGCATCTTCCCGAGAGTCGTACACGTTTCTCACACGACCATCTCGCTGCAGGCCTCTTCTTCTTCTGAAGTCCTGCGGGTCTCCGTCCTAAGGCCGCGAAAATCCTGCAGTGGCGCCAGCGTTCGCCGTTTCTCTGCCCTTCCGCGAAACCAGGCGACACGCACTAAATGAGGAATAGTGTTCAAATGTTTGTAAATCTATCGGACCAAACTGCGTGGTCATCAGTCCGTAGCTTACAAACTACTTAAACCTAGGTAAACTAACCTAAGGACAAACACACACACCCATGCCCCAGGGAGGACTCGAACCTCCACGGCGAGCAACCGCGCGCTCCGCAGCGAGACGCTTTAGACCGCTCGGCTACTCCGCCGCGGCGAGGAATAGTGCCTAGAGTGTAGTTGCTCACAATATAAAACACATTTAGAAATTGGAGTCCTGATCGGGGGTTGGTTCTAAAAAGATGTTTCGAAAGAAAGTCTTGCAGAAACGAAGACACAAAACAATAAGTTAGAAATTCTAATCTACATCCACCTGGTATGGAAGATGTATGAGATGGGGGAAATACCCTCAGACTTCAAGAAGAATATAGTGATTCCAATACCTAAGAAAGCAAGTGCAGACAAATGTGAAAATTACAGGACTATCAGTGCCAATTCATTCCAAATAGACTCGTTTTATCTAAATCCGAAATGTCTGTCTGATCTAACCTGTAAAACTACTAGACGGAGTTTCGTTGAGTTTTCATAGACTTTATTTCATTAATATCGTCTCAGGGATAAAAAGATACCGTAATTATAGGCCTCAGAAGTCTGCTCTACTTGCTTGTATGGCGTAGTACGTCCAAAGAAAGAATATTTGGTTCTTTTAATTTCGTAGTAGATCAAAGAACCAATAACTCATTTACGTTGTTTTAGCTCAAAATCAGAGACTGCAGTAGTTTCGGAAGATTACTTGGTTAGGATATTCGGATTTCGATTAGTGTATTAATAACTTAACGAAATTACTTTCCCTTTTTTACAGCCGGTTTCGGTACCTCAGAGTTGCCATCATCTAACCTGTAATTAGTGTGTAGCATACGTGCACTAATTACAGATGAAACGATGTTGAATCTGTTCAATCGACACCAGTCAGCGAAAACTACAATCTTGGCAGAGAAGTTAGCTTCTTTGAAGTTGAATACTAGAGATTGTCGTTTATTATTCAACATGCGCAAGTTCTTTCGATAAATTTTACTAAACGAAAATTGAAAAATACGAAAACAAAACACAGACTATCCTAAGATAAGTCATATCAAAATCCAGGCTGTAAAAATAACATCATCGCTGCCTAATTACATATACTTTGCAAACGTGTAACATTATACCAATTAACTGTGAAAGTAATGTCATACTATTCCACACCTCGTAACTTCACATATAATTTTATCAACATCCAAGCAGTGACAGGTACATTACAGTGTGCTATTGTTGTCATATGGACGTCTGTAATTATTAAAATATGCTATACTTACAGAATGTATTCAAATAATCTCATCAAGGATGTTTTCACAGGTCACTTGAAAATGGGAAGAAAAGCCGAAACAGGCCTGTGGTAATTAATCTAATAACTACAAAGCAACTATTTGAACCTGTTATTAATAATTTAATTTTCTGAAGTGTATTAAGCTGCACGCCCAAAAGAAAGGAAAAAGAGAAACGTTTCAGGAAATGGTAACAAATCGTTCAATTAGGTGGGTTGTGGATGTCAGCTGGGGATTCACCTAGTTCGATACGAAAAACCGCACAAAAGGCAAATCCAGGCTGCTCGGTACGCCATACCTCATGGTTAATCCACTAGGTGGATTCAATAGGGGCCGTTCCTCGACTGAAAACGAGGGCGGTAGCGCAGTGGTAACTCACTGGACTCGCATTCGGGAGTACGGTGGCTCAAATCTAGATTTACGTTTTCCGCGATGTCCCTAAATCACTCCAGGCAGATGCCGAGATGGTTCCTTTGAAACGACACAGTCGATTTACTTCTTCATTCTTACCCGCACAACCGAAGCGCGAGCTCCGTCTTTAATAGTCGCTCTGAATGGCCGCGTGGTCTAAGGCGTCATGCTATGAACTGAACGGCCTTTCTCCCCGGAGGTTCGAGTCCTCCCTCGGTCATGGGTGTGTGTTGTCCTTAGTGTAAGTAGTTTGTAAGTCAAGAGACTGATGACCATAACAGTTTGGTCGATTAGGTTTAAAAACATTTTAACATTTCATTCTTTAGCGACCATGTTGTCGACGGTGCGTTAAACTGATCTTCCTTCCTTGACTAAAAGAAGGGATCGGTCAATAGGACACGTTCTGAGGAGGCAAGACATTGTCAGTTTGGAACTGGAGGGAAGTGTGTATGGAGGGGAGAGATAAAACTTGCAGGAGACAGAAGGGCCAATACAATGTGTAGGTTGGAATGGATGTAAGTTGCAAAGACGAAGACTCTTGCAAGTGATTAACGAGCCTGGCGAGTTGCATCACACCATTCTTCGGACTTAAATCGCAAGAACAAGATCTGAGATACTTATACCCTCGTTCTGCCCGTATGGTTCTCAGAACATGACAGGGACATTCATGGAAACAAGCGGAAACAAACTCAATATTTGTTTGTCACTGCATGCGTTCTTGAGAAATGCGTTAAGATGTTTTGGGTGAGTGTTCCTACTCTGTTTTATAACTATACTTTTACGCTATGAGTACTTAAATCCACGAAGTTAAGGTGAGGTAAAATTATCAGTATTCTTAACTAAATCTAAAATTGTAGAAAACAACCTGACATATTACAGCCGTGAGCCGGACAGGAACTTGAATACAAAATCTCCCCAGCTGGGCGATCCACGGCTACAAATCTCAACGGCGGAAAGAAAGGTTCTGGGTTTGTATACCGCCACAGCTTTCAGTTTTAATCTAAGTGCCTAGTTTGGAAGTTTCAAGATACCATCACTTCACTGCAAAGTGAAAGAGACATTCTTCACTTCCACAGTCGGTTGCCATAAAAATTAATTCCATCGTAGGATCATAAGGAGTGTTTTAAACCGATGACATTTACAGCCTGTATCAAACATACACTGGCAGCGCCCAGTATGGAGCGCAGAACGGCAACGTATAACCTTTCTGTGAAAACTCATGCTTGCAAATGCAATGAACAGTATAGCTTCTACGGGGTGTGGAAATTTGAGAACAGTGACGTCAAAGTCCTTTAGTGTGTTAGTTAGGCTGCCCATTAGCTATCGTCGTAAGTCAAATGCACGGGCCGTATAAGAGCTTCCCGCTGCATGCACTACAGCTTCCAGTGGCACTCTTTCAACTATGTCAATATGTCCCCCGCAAGGAAACGTCTTTATACAAGGGTAAACTGATTTTAATCTGTTTTGACCCCTAACGCAGAACGTAAAGAAATTTATATAGTATTCAGACAGTCTCAGAGTACGATTACACCGGCCGCGGTGGCCGAGTGGTCTGCACCTCGCCAGTCACAGTCTGCACGGCCGTTACAGTCGGGAGTTACAATCCCCCTTCGGGCATGGATGTTTGTGTCGTCTTTAGTATAAGGTAGTTCATAAGTAGTTTGTAAGTTTAGGGACTGATGACCCCGCATTTAAGTCCCGTAAGCTTAACAAACATTTGAACATTTTAGTACGATTACGTCGATATAACGAATGTAATAACTGCATAATAACGCATTTAGTTGTACGCAGTAGCTACATATGAGGAAACTCACAGAGGTTACTACGCTTTTGACATCGGACGAGAACATAAAATTAAAAAAAAAGTTCAAATGTTTGTATAGTCTATGGGACTCAACTACGGGGTCATCAGTCCCTAAACTTACAAACTAATTATGAACTACTTACGAACTAGGACAGCACAAATATCCATGCCCGAGGGGGGATTCGAACCCCCGACCGTAGTGGCCGTGCAGACCGTGACTGGAACGCCTTAGTCCCCTCGGCCACCGCGGCCGGCAACATAAAATTATCTGGCATGTCCACTGTCTGCGCACTCCCGTTATCATCTTATTTACCATACTTCTATAATGTGGATTCTCCCTTTATAAATATTTAGACATTCATGGAAGTCTGAAGAAAACAGTCACTACGCCATCTACAGTTATCAAGGCACAATAAATGTATTCGAAATTGCGAATACGATTAAACTCAGCTGTACTATCAGTTGGTGATATTTTAAAATTTGTACTATACCGGGGTCCCAACCCGGATTTCCTGCTTTTGTCGTGCGGTCACCTTAGCCATTATACTGTCTGTGCCATGTGTCAAGGACATTGCGTTGGCCAAATCGTAAAAACACGGAGACTGCAGCTTGTATTTCGAGCCAAAGCAAGACGTGTGATAATAAATAAATGTCTCGTCCTGTGCCGGAATCACACAGATACTCTGCGAACACCATAGGGTAAAAGTAGACTATGTGTGGAAATTTGGGTCAGTCTGATGGCGAAGGCGAGCGCTAGCGAGGAACGAGAAATCCGGATTTACATCCCGGTCCCTCACAATCTTTCATATGTCAAGTGACATGTGTTGCGCTGTCATCAGCAGCATAACCCGCTAGTTGCACTATATTGTGGTCTCCAGTCCGAAGGCTGATTTGATGCAGTTCTCACGCTACTCTATCCTGTGCAAGACGGTTCATTCGTGAATAACTCCTGCAACATACATCCTTTAGAACCTGCTTACTATACTCATCTCTTGATCTCCTCTCAAGCTTTTTACACCCCACACTCCCCTCCAGGACTAAACTGGTAATCCCTTGATGCCTCATAATGTGTTCAATCCATCGATCGCTTTTGCTCAAGTTATGTCGCTACTTTCTTTGCTCCCCAATTCTGAACAAAAACTCCTGACTGGTTACTTGACCTACCCCTCTTATCTTTAGCATTCATCTGTAGCGAGTGGAACAACACA
The DNA here is from genome assembly GCA_026315105.1 of Locusta migratoria. Classification (NCBI taxonomy): domain Eukaryota; kingdom Metazoa; phylum Arthropoda; class Insecta; order Orthoptera; family Acrididae; genus Locusta; species Locusta migratoria. Next base: position 273,289,354 of record CM048755.1, read on the forward strand.
TAGACTGCCACAGCATCCTCAGCATTTCGTACATGTGTAAGAAATAAACTTACGAGCTACTGTGTTCTTACGAGTGCACACCAAGAGGTTGAATTCCAGCGGGTAATGTTGCAGCTGGTAAGGAATGGATACAAATTCTGTATTATGAGGCAACCAAAGATTACAGCACGATGGCGATACGCTCATGGGAACGCTGACAGTTGGCTACACGAGTTCCTACCGTCGCGTAAAAGGCCGCGCAGTACAAACTCTATCACGTGCGCGTCTCCTGATTGGCCAATGCATAAGTTAAGAGTTCGCACATACGGCCTGCAGACAGATTATGCCCCGTCTTCATAGAGCTGCCTCGAATTCACCCGGATTGCCACGTGTTCATAAAGTGTGTCCTTCGAGTCAGCAGTGCTACGAGCCTCAAGACATACTCTGCATATAGCGGACAGCGAAAGAAAAAAAAAAAACTTTGAAGAATTGATGCACGAAGAAAGTGTGTTAATTTATCAGTCATCATCGTACTTATACGTCACCAAGTCGAGTATTAATTTAATTTTAATAAATTTCTGATGTGATATTAACGTTTTGGGCTCTTTCTGTTCAACTGTACCGATGCACGCCTACCAATCAACACCCTCACAACAAATGTGGGATCATTCTAGCGACGATACAGTTAGCAAATGAAGAAATTCACTAACAAAAGCGACCTTGACGAGCAGAATATTGATCCTGCAGCCGCTTCGAATCAAGAAATGGAGAAGTTGAAGACGTTTTGTGCCAGACCGGTATTCGAACCCGGATCTGCTAGTCTCTGGGCAGATACACTGGCCATCCGGAAACAGTGGTCACTGCAACTGCTCGGACTACACTAGAACACGCCTCCCGTCACATCCAAATCCTCAACTTACCCACGAGCTACTGACGTAGCGCCCCTGCCCATTATCGCTTACACTCGTGGCGTTTCAGGCAGGTCCGAAATAACAAAGACCACATATTATTAAATGTGATGTGCAGTGTTCGTGTTTATTGATGGAACAATTACAAATGTCCTTCAGACATGCGTGTATATCTGAAGGTACAGAAATTAAGACGACTAACAGTTGTCAAATGAAATACGTGAGATGCACTCGCAATTGCGAATCTGATTCAGTATCATTTCCCTCAGGTCATCATTTTCATATGTCGCCATTAAATCGTACAGCTGGTGATAATTCATATTCACAATTGCAAATACATTTCGTGTGCATGTAATTAAGTCTGTGAGAGGCGAATGATCCCTTCAGTGCATCTACATCTACATCCATTCTCCACAAGCGGTGTGTGGCGGAGGGTACTTAGCGTACCGTTGTCACTTCCTCCTATTCCAGTCGCATATGGTTCGCGGTAAAATGATTGCCTGTATGCTTCTAAGTGGGCCCTAATCTCTCAGATGTTATCCTTGTGGTCGCTTCGCGAGATACACGTATGAGGAAGCAATATATTGACTGACTCTTCGCCGAGCGTTTGGTCTCGAAACTTTGACAGAAGCCCGCACCGCGATACAGAACGTTTCTCTTGCAGTGTCTGCCACTGCAGTTTGTTAATCATCTCTGTGACGCTTTCGCTCTTACTGAATGGGCTCGTAATGAATGTTCAAATATGTGTGAGGTCTTATGCGACAAAACTTCGTGATCATCACTCGCTAGACTAACACACTAATTACTTAACTAACTTAAACTAACTTACGCTAAGGACAACACAAACACCCATGTCAGAGGGAGGATTCGAATCCCTTACCGCAGCTGCCGTGCAGACCGTGACTGGCGCGCCGCAGACCTCTTGGCCACTGCGGCCGGCTCCGTTGGATCTTCTATTAACCCTAACTGGTACGGATCCCACACTAAAGAGCAACAGTCAAGCGACGGCCAAACAAGAATTCCGTAATTTACTTCCTTTATTGACAGACTACACTTACTGAGTTTTCTTCCAATGAATTTCAGTGAGGCCCCTGCCTTACCCAAGACTGATTTTATGTGGTCATTAAATTTCAAATTGCCACTCATGTCTACTCCCGGAGATTTTATGGAAGTAACTATTTCAGCGTATGTCCTGCTACAGCATAGTTATAAAATAAAGGAGCTCCCTTTCTGTGTAAACGCAGCACTTTACACTTGTTTATGTTGAGGGTCAGTTCCCATTCCCCACACCATGCGTCAATTCGCTGCACATCAGTCTGCATTTCGCTACCCTTTTCCAGTGTTGCGACTTCTCGATAAACTACAGCACCATGCACCAAAAGCCTCATGAAACTTCCGATGTAATCTGCGAGATCATTTATTTACACTGATGAACAGTCCCAGGCCGCAGAGGAGTGGCAAAGCGTATTGAGGGGCTATGCTCCGATGTGCGAGGCCGTTCCCCGTAGGGAGTTCGAGTCCCCCCTCGGGCATAGATGTTTGTGCTGTCTTTAGTATAAGTTAGTTCATAAGTAGTTAAATCCCATAAACTTTACAAACATTTGAACAGTCCCATAACACTCCCCTGGGGCACGCCTGAGATCAGTTTAACGTCTGAAGACCTCTCCGTTCATAATGACATCGTGCATTCTAATAGCCAGGAACGCCTCATTCCAGTCACACAGTTGGTCTGATGTTCCATATGCTCGCACTTTATTCATCAGGTGACGGTGAGTAACGGTATGGAACGCCTCGCGGAATCAAGCATCTACCTGCGATCCTGTATCTACTAGACTTGCGCATAATAGTTCGCGATCGGGAGCGCTCACTTTAGTTCGCGGCTCTGCCGCGAACTAGTTCGCCCTTTTAGTTCGTCCACTCCCAGTGACGGCTGAGCGGCGTGGTCTGTGCATGCAGGTGGAGGGAGAAGTTCCCCCGCCTAGCTGCTTCATGCGCTTGCTGCTTCAGCCGCTAACGATATCACGCAAACCAAAATAAACAGTTTGTGGATAATTTCTCGCGTAGAAGTTATCTCTATATCTTGTCACTATGGAATTTATTAGTCAGATATTGCAGAGTGCAGAATACTTCAAAACAGAAATTTTGTAGCACTGAACTATATAATCTAGCGGGCAGACACCTCGAAAAGGCTCTCATCAGCGGAAGGCAAACACGTGATTTTAATTCTGCTACGCGCCCTCTCGCTATTGTCCGTCGGTCTTCGGAAAAGGCCGGCCGCGGTGGCCGAGGGGACTGAGGCGCTTCAGTCACGGTCTGCACGGCCACTACGGTCGAGGGTTCGAATCCCCCCTCGGGCATGGATATTTGTGCCGTCCTTAGTTGTAGGTAGTTCATAAGTAGTTTGTAAGTTTAGGGACTGATAGCCCCGTATTTGAGTCCCTTAAGCTTAACAAACATTTGATTTTCTTCGGAAAAGAATTCAACGAACTAAGAAGCGAGATACTTTTTGCATAATAGTTCGCATGTTTTAGTTCGCGACCAATTGCACATATATTAGTTCGCGACCGATCGCGCATATTTTAGTTCACGACCGTCTCACATATTTTAGTTCGCGACCGATCGCGCATACTTTAGTTCGCGACCGATCGCGTATATTTTAGTTCGCGACCGATCGCGCATAGTTTAGTTAGCGCCCGGTAGCTCTCCTTTTAGTTCGCAGCTCGGCCGCGAAGTAGGTCGCTCTTTTTACTTCGTCCGCTCTTTTTTGCTTTTGCTACCGCTACTAAAAGAGCTCTTTCTTTTGTTATGACAGCTTTTTTATAAAATGATCAGTGTTGCCCAAGCGTATGCTATTACCCATATTTTTGGGCAATTAGACATCAAATACTTAAGCAAATAAACCAGTTATTTACACGAATGGGTGATACAATGGTATTCAATTACTTTGCATACAGAGTACTTTTAGTATTTTACACTATGGAATGGAGGTTATATTTAGACACTGCTGAATACCTTAGAAAAGAGAACTACAGTAGAGCTGCATCTCAGCTCGAAATGACGGTAACTGGCAGAAGGGAATCACGCGATTCTGCGCGCTCGAGCGTCCTCTCGCTGTTCCCCGTCAGTCTTCGGAAAAGGAGCGGACGAACTAAGAGGCGAGGGAGCTGGGAACTAGTTCGCGTAGTTCGCCTGTGGGAACGCTCATCCGAACTAGTTCGTTCGCGAACTACTCAAGACTAGTATCTACTGCCCTCTGGATCTCTTGGATAAATAGCGCGATTTGTGTTTCTTTCGAAAACCGTATTGATTTCTACAAAGGAGATTTCGGGCCTCTAGAAATGACATAATATTCATACATTAACATATACGAGCTGCACACGACGCTCGAACTGCTACGAGAATCGCCGAAACGCAGCGATTAATAAGAGTAGTAGCCAGGGGCACCACGCCAGTAGTGTGTGGATAAGTTGAGAATTTGAGTGTGTAGGGAGGAGTGCTAGGGTAGTCCGTGCAGTTGTGATGACCAATATGATAGAATAGCATGGAGATCAGCGTACCTACGTATTGAGACCTAAGTTCGAATCCCGGTCCGGCTAACATTTTCACTCTTCCCTCTTTTTGTAATTCAGTGCTCACTGGCAGCTACTACCTTTAATTCCTTTGTGTGTTGAATGGTCAGTGTGTTGCTACAGATACGTCCGAAATAACAGATACCACATTTAATTAAATACGATGCATCTCGGAAATGGCTGCTGTCTTGAGCTGTTATGGAAGGTGAAGGACGGTGAAACCAGGAGTAGGTGACAACATATTGCACTTCTCCGTCTTATCACACAAAGTGGAGTTGGAAGGCTTTCCTCCTCTGTGTAGTAGGATAAACGGCGAACAGTGATAGATATGACGTCAGAGTGAAGTTGGTGCAAGCACAAGTGTTTCGCAGAACACCGTTAAGCACACATTGTCCAACATGGTCTTTGCAGCAGGCGCCTGCAACGTGTTTCAGTCGTCTATTACAACTACGGTGTGCACGAAATGATCGAGACTGGACCACATAGCATTGGAAACTTGTCACCTTTTTTTGTTGAATCACGTTTCTTGTTACACCTGGTAGACGGTCGTGACCGGAAACGCGGTCAACCAAGCCAACGGCTGGTCGAAGCGAGCACCACGCCTGGCCGGCACTACTAGTAAAACCCCCGACTCCATAAAGAATCCAGTTCCCTGGAACAGAACGTCTGATTACCTTACAAATGAGTTAATGTGCTAATTATTTGACTTCAAGCATGTAATCGAGAACAAGTGTGGAAGTGGTTTCAAATTGTATTCCAGTGCTCTCATTATCAAAGACTGGTTGAATAGGGTAATTTGAGCTCCCTTTTACGCAAAAGCTAGTTTATTGCTGATCACAGCATCTATGGCATCATATCTCTTGAACTATATGTCGTACCATGATATAAACTTTCAGGTCGATTTAGTGATACAACCGATAATGTCTGCAATCTATAGAAAAGTAATAAATTAAAATTTCATGCATTTTGATGTTTTAGTTCACGCCATTGCAAGGCGAAAGTAACTTCTGACGCGTCTAAAGTGTCTATCATGTCATATATCTTGAACTAATAATTTAATTTTGCAGGTAAATTCAGTGATATATAACGGTACTTCCTGAAAAGTGTTGCGAATACATTTGGTAATCAAAAAGTGGTCAACTGAAACGTCATGGCAGATCCTTACGTTTGACCACACCAACAGCGAAAATGTAGTAAGTGATAAACGTTTTTCCTTTCATCATTTCGTGATGGATTTCAGCGAGGAAAATTTTCGTAAAGGTTTGCAGTTACATATTAAGTAGGTTGGAAGTAGCTGTATTGTAAACTTTCGAGTAATAGAGGAACACAGTTGAAATATTTCAGCGCCGCTTTAATATAAACACACATTTTCTATTTTTATTATGTGGAGCAGGATCAGCAACTTTACTTGCTTACGCCTCTTAATGAGTAAAATATGACAGCATTAAAAATTTAATTTCGATCAATAATTAAGGGAATTATTGAAATTAAATTTTTTCTCTGTCCTGGAAAGCGTTATATTCTTGCCGTGCTCTGTAACAGCCTTTTAGTAACATGTATTATCCATTTGGGGACATTGAGCTGGGATTTTAAGGTACCTGCTGTAGAAATCGAAGGCACCAAGGCAGGTGTGGACTACGTGTACATTATTGCCCCTTCATTCTTGATGGCTGCCGCAACGACAGTGCCATCTTCCATCAGGATAACTGTCCGTCTCGCAAGGCCAGAATTGTGCTACAACGCTTCGAGGAGCATGACAGTGAACTGAAGCTGTAGGCTTGGCCACCAGATTCCTGTGGAACACCTCTGAGACGCTATCACGCGCCTTCTCCATGGCCACAAAGCACCGGCCCGTATTTTACCGGAATTGCGTGACCTGAGATCACAAATAGGGTGCAAAATGCCTTCGAGACCCTACCAGCTACTTGTGTAAACCATGCCACGCACAGTCACATTTGTATTTCGTTCCAGTGGTGAATCGACAGTTTAGGAAGCAAGTGGTTGTATTGCTTTTCTTCAGACCGTGCATCCAGAGAGCTTATATAGATCAGAGTGTGCCCATTACTTCTTTTACATTTAGGTAGCGTCGCAAGCAGAAAAGTTGTCGTCTACAGTGTTTAATAAACCAGGGACTTTGCAAGTGAAACTGACTCAGGATGTTTGGTCTATTAATTGATGAGAAGTCAAACGATGAAGAGTAAATATCTTAGGAAGTGGCAGTACATACAGATTGCAATAAAAGTGTCATATGTGTACAATTTGTATTGAGTACAGAAATACAACTGTTAGTATGTAAACCAAACTGACTAAAAGCAAAATCAGAACGCGGCATTTACACTGATTCTTCAGTCAGTTCTAGATAAAACATCATCATACTGAATTAAAAGCACAATTTCGTGTTCTTCTACAAGTTTATTCTTGTATAGTTAACCGGTTTTCGAATTACAAGGCCATCCTCGGACATGAACGAACTTGTTCTACCTAGAATCGATGGAAGGATCAGTGAAAGTGTCCCCATTTTCCTTTGCTTTGAGTTTGTTTGGGTTACATATTAACTATACTCAATAAAACTTGGGTGCATGTTATACGGTATTTTTATTGCAATTCTTATATACTACTACCTCCTGAAATACTTACTGTTCCTTCTGGAACACCCTGTATATATTTACATGCTAAATGTGGAAATAAACAATTCTATCTGCTGTGTGTCTAAAAAAAACCGGCAGGAATAGTGTAAGGTTAACTATATATTACGATGTTCTAAAAATAACAGTCACTGGCCAGAAAAAAAGACCTCTGATTTGTTTGAAACTCTACGGTAATTTTTAATTCTCTAAAAATGTACTACAGATTTTTCTGTATGGCATAGCATTATTAATGTACTACCAATAACATTTCATAGCATCTGTTAAGGTTCAATATTTTTTTTAGATTACAGTAAACAAGTTTCATATTGGTAACAGAACAATAATATTTTTACTGACAAAAAGTCGTTGTATTGTAAAAGTAATAATTGATTTTTATAACAGACCAAGACTTGACTAGAATGAAATTCATCAGGGTTTCGGACCGCATAGTCAATGTATAAAATTACCCTATTTTCGTCCGCTATTGCAAGTGGGCTTCCTCGAGGTATTTTCCTGTCAGAAAAACAATGTGAGTAAGTCCACTTACAATAGCGGCCGAAACGTCGGTAAATTTTATAAATTACGCATTCTCTCATTGTCAGAAGAGGAGAAGGCGTTGTTACTGTAAATTGTTAAAACTTTTTACAGATTATACACTCCTGGCCATTAAAATTGCTACACCACGAAGATAACGTGCTACAGACGCGAAATTTAACCGACAGGAAGAAGATGCTATGATATGCAAATGATTAGCTTTTCAGAGCATTCACACAAGGTGGGCGCCGGTGGAAAGTTTCGAACCGATTTCTCATACACAAACAGCAGTTGACCGGCGTTGCCTGGTGAAACGTTGTTTTGATGCCTCGTGTAAGGAGGAGAAATGCACTATCACGTTTCCGACTTTCATAAAGGTCGGATTGTAGTCTATCGCGATTGCGGTATATCGTATTGCGACATTTCTGCTCGCATTGGTCGCCATCCAATGACTGTTAGCAGAATATGGAATCGGTGGGTTCAGGAGGGCAATACGGAACGCCGTGCTGGATCCCAACGGCCTCGTATCACTAGCTGTTGAGATGACAGGCATCTTATCCGCATGGCTGTAACGGATCGTGCAGCCACGTCTCGATCCCCGAGTCAACAGATGGGGACGTGTGCAAGACAACAACAATCTGCAAGTACAGTTCGACGACGTTTGCGACAGCATCGACTATCAGCTTGTAGACCATGGCTGCGGTTACCCTTGACGCTGCATCACAGACAGAAGGGCCTGCGATGGTGTACGCAACGACGAACTTGGGTCCACGAATGGCAAAACGTCATTTTTTCAGATGAATCCACGTTCTGTTTACAGCATCATGATGGTCGTATCCGTGTTTGGCGACATCGCGGTGAACGCACATTGGAAGCGTGTATTCGTCATCGCCATACTGGCGTATCACCCGGCGTGATGGTATGGGGTGCTATTGCTTAATCGTCTCGGTTACCTCTTGTTCGCATCGACGGCTCTTTGAACAGTGGCCGTTACATTTCAGATGTGTTACGACCCGTGGCTCTACCCTCTATTTGATCCCTGCGAAACCCTACATTTCAGCAGGATAATGCACGACCGCATGTTTCAGGTCCTGTACGGGACTTTCTGAATACGGAAAATGATCGACTGCTGCCATGGTCAGCACATTCCCCATATCTCTCACCAACTGAAGAAGTCTGATCAATGGCGGTCGAGCAACTGGCTCGTCACAATACGCCAGTTTCTTACTACTCTTGATGAACTGTGGTATCGTGTTGAAGCTGCATGGGCATCTGTACCTTTAAACGCCATCCAAGCTCTGTTTGACTCAATGCCCAGGCGTATCAAGGCCGTTATTACGGCCAGAGGTGGTTGTTCTGGGTACTGATTTCTCAGGATCTATGCACCCAAATTGCGTGAAAATGTAATCACATGTCAGGTCTAGTATAATATATTTGTCCAATCAATACCCGTTTATGATGTACTTTTCTTCTTGGTGTAGCAATTTTAATGGCCAGCAGTGCAAATTAACAGCGCGATCACAAACCCTTAAGAACATTATCGACAGTAACATCGGCCATGGAAGTCTACACTTACACGGAATAAAGATATTAAATGGAATCAGACTGCGCTGGTTATACAAAAACAGAGACACTTCCACAGGATAAACTAGCGAGGGCTGTTGCATAAAAGCAGTCCTCGAAATATAGACCACGATACCAACAGCTCAATTAGTTATGCAACCCATTCGACATCGGCGTAACGGAGTTGCAGGTCGGACGCCTACATTGACAGAGGCCTCTGTGTAATGATATTGCTCCTTTATGTTTGAGTGCTCAGGAGAGCACTTTTTTATGTATTGCGTAGGAAGATTAGGGTTTAGCATCTCGTTCACAATGACGTTTGTAGGGATGGGGCGCGGGTTCGGATAGGACGAGGATGAAGAAAGAAATCGAACGTGTCTGTTTTCAAAGGAACCATCCTGACAGTCACCTCGATCTATTAATGAAAAAGAGAAGAAAAAAACAGTTAGGTCTGAGTGGGGCTGGCTGTGGAGAACTGAACTCTCATAACCGCGGCATGCGGGTGTTTGTTACAAGTGTTGTGTGTACCCGGCTAAAGTTCTCAGTAATTAGCAGGATGTATCATTTGTAATTGGTTGCGAGCTACATTTCGTTTCACGGTTGTACAGCTCGTCATTTCATTAGACTTATTATCGACAAGAATAGTTTAAGGGATTTTAAGCTATAGTACTAGAGGAAAATGGTTATGATTAGGTGGCAAGATTTGAAAACTAATGAGATGGGTAAAAGGAAATTTGGGGCACAACTTGACTTAAGGAATAGGTACTAACGAAGGTATGGCCTGGTAGGAGCATAGAGACCATAGTAAATATTATTCAAATAAAATAGTAACATGTGGCTCTTTTACCTAAATCTTAGCTAAAACCTAGCATGTGTTGTAATCCATCTTCAAGTTCTTTTGTAATTTATTCAAAGTAGATAAACATAAAACGAGCAGACAGTTATATATGTAAAAAATAAATAGAAGAATGATTTCTTCTAAGTTGCGACATTTAATATTTATTTGGCGTACCCAATATTTTTGGTCTTTCCGTTTTGCGCAAAAACAAATCATTTCGGCTGTCACACTTGTGAGCATGCAACATATGACTCACGATATGAGACACGTTGATTTTCCAGATTTAATGCACACACTCGAAGCAACCGATATGGTCACAGCCCAAGAGAGGCGCGGCGGGCGACGTCGCGCTGTTAGCAACTGCACTCGAGTCGGTCGTCTGCTGCCACAGCCCATTAACGCCAGCTTGTGCCGCACTGTCCTAGCGGGTACGAACGTCCCACATTGATTTCTGTTATTAATCCACGCACTGTATCTTGTCTGTTAGCACCAAGGAGGTTAAAATAAAGGGAGATGGCGTTACCTATGCTGAGCACATACGTCAGTTGAAACCTGTCTGCCATCTTGGTTAGTCATGAAATGCTATTTCTCTGTTAAAACTATGCATGAAGTCGATCCTCTTACTATTAATGCATTGAATTGATAGTCACTGCAAATTATGTACTTTCAAAGAATATACTTTCTTGAATAAATACTAATAAATGCTTGACGTAAGATATTTGAAAACTTAATTTTAACGCTACTTTTCACTCTTTTAACACGTTATATATCACGGCAGAACTGTCGGACTTTTTATTCCTGTCTTAAGTGACATTAAACATCAGGTCTATAATACGAATATTTCTATAAGACTTAGCGATACGGCGGAGGCAAGCTTCAGTTTTTCAGCGTAAGCGCTTCTCTCTGTATTCTACCCTCCTTGGTTAGCACTGACAACTACCTAAACACTTATTATTATATTGGTGTGGTGTCTGGTCTTTCAGACATGTCCGAAAGGAGCACCACACCAATATAATAATAAGTATTAACACGCGAAGACGGCGTTAGCTTCATTTACTTCACCGCAGATGCGGTCATACGTTCGACCTCGCACGGGAATCCGTACCGGCAGTTGTAAGAGGTCATGGACGATAGGGGCGCTGCAGCCATAGTATGCCACTTGTTGAAGTGTGAGACGCACAAGAGACGAGCACGGGTAGCCAAGTGGTTAAGGTGACTGATGGCCCGAAGCGGGAGACCCGGGTTCTATTCCCAGCCCCGTTCACATTTTCACTTGTCACCACTGTTTAATTTTAATGCCCTGATGCAGCCACTGTCAATCCTTTCCTTCATAATCCTTCTTACTTCCCCTCCTTCATAAATAATTTGCGAACTACGTAAACATACTGTTCTCGGTCATTAAGTACAGGCTGTGAGCAACTGCATTGTCTGAGGTGAGAGGTAATGCCTGAAACGTTGTATTCTCGGCACACTCTTGAAACTGTGGATCCAGGAATGTCAAATTTCCTAACGATTTGCAGAATGGAATGTACCACGCGACTAGCTCCGACTACCGTTCCGCGTTTAATTCCCGTCGTGCGGGCATAAATCAGTCGGAAAGCTGTACGCTCAGTCGTGGAACAGAAATGACAGCCGGTCGAGTATGGCCGCGCGGTCTAGTGCGCCACGTCGCGGATTTTCGGCCACTCCCGCCGAAGGTTCGAGTACTCCATCGGGCATGGGTATGTGTGGTGTTGTTAGCATAAAAAGATAATTTAAGTAGTATATATAGGGGCCGATGACCTTACCAGTTTTGGCCCCTTAGGAATACAAACATGGGAACTGTTTGAGAAATGACAGGTATGCCTATGAACCGCCCACTACCCCCATCTGCACGCGGGCTGCGGCTTCCGCGTAATCTGCGCGGCAGTGTGTGGCGGTACTGCCGCGTGCTTGCGATGCGGGCGGTGCGGCACGTCCGCGCTTCCTGTCGTGCCGGCTTTCCCCTCACCGTCATCAGCCTACGCTCCGACGCGTAGCAAAAATTTACACTTGCATACCTGACAACTTTTCTGGACTTATATTCGGGGAAATATTAGAACAAACTGCTCCCATACAAATTGCCCTAGTTGTACGGGATGTTCCAGGATGTAGTATAGACAACCTGCAATAAAACGCCATATAACGTGTGTACAGTATTTTATTGACCACAGAGATACAGCTGTTAGTTTGTAATCCAAGCAAACTTGAAGCAAAGGCAAAACATTCCGTCACCAACTACAATGCACTTTTAACTTCTCTTGAAAACACAAGATATATCTCTTCTGAGATCGTCGTTGCGTTCTTTTATGAGATCTATGCTATTCAAAAGCTCAAATCGGCTCTTGGGTATAGTTTTTCTTCTTTTAACCACCCCTAAAGGCAAAATCCAAAGACGAACGGGGACGTTGGTGGCCAAGAAACGTGACCAAATCTATGGATCAATTTACCGGGGAATGTTAGGTTTAGATGATATGTCACGTGGCAACTAGAATGTGTAGGGGCCCATCGTGCTAGAAGAACATACGCATCCTTCTAGCCAAAGGAATCTTCTCCAATATTCCTTCCTTAAACGTTCTTGAATCTAGTAGTCTGTGGTTAGGAAATCGTGTGTCGTATTCTTTACAAGCAGAAGCAGGGTTTCCATTAAAATAAATAAAAAATCATGCACAAATAATATATTGGCATATTCAGCATGAGTAAATAAGTGCGGCATATTTGCACACTACAATATAGTAGACATGGCCAAAAAATTACAATTAAAACTTCAATGTATACTAAAGTACGACTTCTCAACTTGAACATCAACACGCTATTGCTGACATTAGATAAATATGTCTATAGGAACCGGGGTCCCAACACACGAAACAAAGATGCATTAAATTCAGCTGTATCTCTGTACTCAATAAAAGTTGGTCACATGTTATATGGCATTTTATTGTATTTCGTCTGTAATAACACCTCATAAAATATTTACTACTGGCTAACCGCCCGGCTCCGCACGGGTGGAATTTATATTCTATATCTATAAAAATCGATGTGTGTATCTATTTTATTCATTACTATATTCTACGTAACACGATTAAGCACAATGCATACTATGCTTAAACAATCTTCAGCTTGTCTAATACATATTTACACACTAATATCATAGTGTGACGTATATTTTAAAGTTTACGCGTCGACTGTATAAATATCGCTGTCTGGAGATCAAATATGTTAAGTTCAGAAATTAAACTCTGTTCAGGGCTCCACTGTGTTGCATAACGCTACACCTTGATCCGCCGAAGTTGGTTCAACGTTGGTCTGAATCACCACGGAAGATGGTTGGCAACACCGCTAAAATCGGCTATCGACATGATTATTGGGCCTCGGTGGCAGATATTAATAGATACACAATATTTGTTGTCGAAGCTTTCATGTTGTAAAGATGGAAGGTTGTACCCACATCACGCGGCATCTATTTCCCGCCATCCCCCCCCCCCCCACACACACACACGCCTGAGGGAGGACTCGAACATCCGACGGGAACGGCCGCACAATTCGTTCATGGCGCCTCAGTCGGCGCGGCCATCCCCACGCGGCGCTGCTGGTGATTTTAGGAATACTCCCACACCTCATATTAACAGCACGTACTTTACAGCCTGATGGGCAGGGTCCTGAAGATAACCGGTAATGTAATTCTTATGTGCGGTGTTTCCGTAAGAGCGTGAAAAAATTAAGCAGACAGAGAATGCTGCACTGAACAATTTGAGGCAGCGGACCTCGGGTCGGAGGAGTCGGTGTAAGGAGTTATGGAAGAAAGCTTTCTACCGCTTTGTGGGGCATCACTGTTTCTTAGCTTACAAGTTTACGCGTACTGTGCTGATTACTTAAGTCTACATTCTGCTTTTCCTGCAAGAAAACAAGGAGGACGAGCCTGATTTATGTGAATTTATTATGTACGTTTTGTTGATTTTACTTCTACATCTACATACATACTCCGCAATACACCCAAAGGTGAGTGGTGGAACGTACTCAGTACCACGACTAGTTACTTGCTTTCCTGTTCCACTCCCATATAGAACGAGGGGAAAACGATTACTTATATGCATTCGTACAATCCCTAGTCTCTCTAATATTATCCTTGTTCCTTGTGGCCTTTACGCGAAATATAGGTTGGCGGCAGTTGTTCTGCAGTCCGGCTCAAACTCTGGCCCTCCAAGTTTCTTCAACAGTGCTTCTAGAAAAGATCGTCGCCTCCCCTCCAGCTACTCGCAGTTGAGTTCCCGAAGCATAAGGTTGCTCTGTTGTGTGCTAATTACATTGTCCCATGGAAGAACGTGCTATAAACCACCGACAGTCCAAATCAAATGTTTGTAAAGCTTATGGGACTTAACTACGGGGTTATCAGTCCCTTAACTTACAAACTACTTATGAACTAGCTAATACTGAGGATGGCACAAATATCCATGCCAGAGAGGGGATTCGAACCCCCGACCGTAGTCCAACGACAGTCCCATTCATTACTCAGTGCTATTCAGAGAAGTACAGTACAAGACGACAGAGCGGTACCTGTCCAATCACTGGCATTCACCTTGTCTTATTCCATGGCCAGCGAGGTCACCAGACCACAACCCCTCAATTATTACCTTTGGGAGAAATCTAAAGTTACTTGTCTATGAGATCCCAGGGGATACGGCGATGGAATTAACTGCCAGAATTATAGTTGCTTCTGATGTGATACGAAAAACACCAGGTATACTTTTCGGAGTGCGTCAGAATCTTGTTCGCCAGTGACATGCTTGCCTTGAGGTTGATGGCCGTCTGTTTCAGCACATTTTGCAAGATACAGTGCAGATGGTACGTTCAATGTGTCAATAACGGTATTTGCAGTTTACAGTAAATAATGTAAGAGGTACACAGTAATGTGGCTGTATTCCTATTATCTCCTTAAGTTGGCTTCTTTGACCCAGGTTGCCTGCCTCAAACTGTCAGTGGAGCATCCTCTATACCCCGTTAAAGCTTTGCACGCTTCTTGGAAACACCCTGTATATACTATAAATGCGATAATTCGTGTATATGTTTGTTACTCCTGCACGCTTAAACGCCTGGACGCATTTGGTTGAAATTTGGAATGGAGATCGCTTTTGCTTTGGATTAACGCACAGGGTACCTTTAGGAAGCCACGACACGGTGTATGGCGGACGGTACCATAACTTCAACAACGTCTGACCGACCACCATGAAAGCTGGCACATGAATGTATGTTATCATGGAGAAGTTTGCTGTACTCTGTAAACCACTGTGTGATGCGTGGAGGACACAACCTTGCAATAGAATTAGACACCGTTCAAAAGTTGCAGATATGTGTAAATACATGAGGAGATGGGTGGATGAACTGAGAGAGGAGGAAGGGATTAATAGAGAGGGGGCGCAGAGAAATGAACATAGAGAGGGGGACGAGGAGACTGGCAGACACGAAGCGGAGGTGGAGACGGGCAGGGCAATGGGAGAGATCGACGGAGAGAGGAACCGGAGGAATCGGATAGAGAGAGAGAGGGCAGGAGCAGTGAAAAGAGATCAGCTAACGGAAGCCTGGAATAATCACACAATGCAGAAAATGTTACTGTGAATTATTTATAACACTATGAGAGGATGAGGAGATGGACAGAGGCAGAGGGAAGGATAGAGGGCCGGCCGCGGTGGCCGAGGGGACTGAGGCGCTTCAGTCACGATCTGCACGGCCACTACGGCCGGGGGTTCGAATCCCCCCTTGGGCATGGATATTTGTGCCGTCCTAGTTCGTAAGTAGTTCATAAGTAGTTTGTAAGTTTAGGGACTGATGACCCCATAGTTAAGTCCCATAAGCTGTACAAACTTTTTTTTTTAAGGATAGAGGGAGGAACAGAAGGAGACTGATGGAGAGGCAAGTAGAGGTGGACAGAGAGCAGGCAGGAAAATATGGACTAACAGAAGGTTGCAAAAATAAATAATCGGTCGACACCAGGGTTTTGGCAAGTTTGTAGTAAAGCACAGCTAAGGCACTGGCGGGCGAATGCCTGGCGGAGTGTGTGAAGCAGGGAGGGCGGCCGACCACGAAATTTCTCAACATTTCGGGAAGTGTGAAAGCTAGGCATTTATCACCCTGGCCAACCGTGGCTCACCTTCTGAGTGGGCACCACCTTCATTCTCAGCAACTATTCAGAATCGAGTTCTGACGGGGAGGGAAAGAAGGAAGTTACGATTTAATGTTCCATCGACAGCTAGATCATTAGAGGCGGGCATTAATTTGGTGTTTGCCCTCCCTTCCTTTCTATGACGGCTTGACCTCTGCTGGGGACACTTTCTTTGAGGTGTTTAAATGTCTTCTTCCTCTGGAGCCAATAGCAGAAAAGGTATCGTTGTTGAACGCTGGCTTCTACATCGAAGTCGACTTCCTAACGGATAACAAAGATGTTCCGTTGGGTTAAGGTCCGGATTCCGAGCAGGAGTGTCTATTTGAGAAACGTTATTGTCAACAAACCACTGCTTTCAGATGCTGATTTATGAGACGGTGCATCGTCATTTTTAACTTCCTCCGCAAAGTCATCTTCCTAGCTGGACTACTGGCAGCATATTGGATCTTACGAGTGATTCTCTCCGCAGATTTCATGGTTTATTTTGCTTTTTTTATATATAATCGCCGTTCATAGTGCTCCACCGTCCCTGTCCGTCTGCATATCACATCTCTGCTGACACGCGGAATTTTACGGGCTGGGCGGCTGTCGCCGCCAGAGGTTCGAGTCCTCCCTCGGGCTTGAGAGTGTGTGTTGTCCTTATGTAAGTTAGTATAAGTATTTTGTAAGTCTAGGGACTGATGACCATATCAGTTTGGTCCAATACATTTATAAACATTTCAACATTTTGAACATATCTTTGTTTAGCGTTTCCAGTCGACAAACACGTCAACAACAGCCGAAGTGCATAGATTCAGAAGCTTTGAATTATCCTTGTTGGATTTGTTACTCAGGTGAATCTAATGACAAGTCGGAGCAAAGACTCGCTGCTGTTGATGCTTCTCTACAAACAACATGGCACTCTCTGTCTCCTTTCATGCTGAGAGGTCGCATCTGGTGAGCTGTTCAAGATACTTAGTGGTATCAGATACTTTTGAACAGATAGTGTATGAGAGACGGGAAGCTATGGGATTTCCGTACTAGACTTTTGACGAGACTCTAAATTGTTAAGTCATGCAAGGAAATGCGCGAATTATGGCATTTCGTATCGCTCGCAACCCCCTGATGATGACATGTCTTGTGGTAGCCTGCTCACAATACAGAGACAAGTTAAAATCCATAGGCCGCTACATAACCTTGTGTTTTCAAAACGAATTGTACAAGGAATATTAGAAGTTTGATAATGGTAATATTTATCCCGGACATTCTGAAATACGCCATCTTGTGTGCAGCTCACAAAGTTGAAATAGGAAGGGTGTCACGCGGCACATGAATGTGAGCTAGAATTTATTTTTTACCGGCCTGTAGCCATAAACAGCATGTGAGGGTTGTCGGGTGAAACTCCTAACGACCCTCCGTTTAGGACATGGAGACACCCACCCCCAATAAGTGTTGTAAAAGATTTTGCGATAAGCATTGCACGAACGACCTGAAAGGTAGACCGACCTTCAAAGAACAACTATTACAATTAAAGATGTTTGCTTCACGTGTATCCAGTTATCATCAATCTGTCTGTTGCTACACAGTTATTGAATGAGAATACACAAAAATGAATTGAACACTCACATAATGTTATTGGTATTGCCCTTGTTGATGCCCGTTTTTCATATCCTTTGACGTACCATTAACGTGATTTGCATGACCCAGGCAGAGGGTTGTGAGCAGTTTGTTTACGGTTACAAGCAGGCAAAAAACAACTGCATAGTCATAGAGTTCGTGAAATATTAGCCAAAATCATATGCCACATAACTCCTTTCCTATTTCAACTATGTGAACTGAAACCAAGGTGGCGTATGTAACAATGGCAGCCATGAAAGGAAGAGGGAAGGAAGATTAGGATCGAACGTCTTGTCGACAGGGAGGTCAGCAGAGGCGAAGCTCACAATCCGATTGTTTGGGTATGGTTAGGAAAGGAACTCGTGCGTGTCCTTTCAAAGGAACCATCGCGGTAATCGACTGGGGTGATTTAAGGAAAGCACGGGAAACCTAAATCTGGATATCTGGATGGCCGCAGGTGAAATCGAACCACTGTCCTCCCGAATGCGCAGTGTGGAATATGTCGTTGAGTAACATATTCAGGCAGAAAATAAAAAAAATCCATTACAGGCATATAAGCCAGTCATAACTTAAGTAAAATCAAGATCATCTTAAACAAAACGGACAGAAATAAGAACGACATTAAATGTAAGTAAATTAAATGTATTAGCAACAAAAAAATTTATATATGCCAGCTTATGTAACTGTTGTTATACATTATCTCGTTTATATTACAGAAAACCTGATGATGGCAATATAATACCGAAATGAGCTCATAGTTAATAAATAAAGCATTATAACAGCAGTGTGCAGTGTATCAACGTCATTTATAATTGTATTATCATTATCTAATCTTCCTTGGGATATCAGTTTTCAAAATACAATCAAATTACATCTCCTCATCTGGGGGTAGCTAGAGATTGTCAAACGCCTGTTCCCTGGTCACCATTTTGTTTCGTCGAGATATGCCACAGAGTCCCTTTTGACCGCGGAACTTTGGGTTACCCGAAGCACATTATGTTTCTCTGTAGCCTGTTAAACATACATAGAAAATATATGGCCAAAATATATTTCGTACGTAATAGAGCCCCTAATTTTTGTCAATCAGACGGCGTTTGTTTTGTAAATGTTTGTAGAGTTTATGGGACTTAACTACGGGGTCATCAGTCTCTAAACTTACAAACTACTTACGAACTAGCTAATACTAAGGACGGTATAAGTATTCATGCCCGAGGGGGGATTCAAACCTCCGACCGTAGTGGCCGTGCAGAACGTAACTGGCGCGCCGCAGACCGCTCGGCCACTGCGGGCGGCGTTTGTTTTGTACAGTGAATAACTGTTGTCATCGGAAGTATGCGTGAAACAGTCTCCGAGCATTTAACACTGAGTGAAAGTGAGAGCGGTGTGAGTGGCAGTGGAATTAGTGGGGCAGACGCCCCGCTGTGTCACCCTCGCTTGAGTCACACACTTCGTCATGACCGTCTCTAATCCAAGCCCCCTGAGGAGTCAACAGATACAGTTCACCTAAATGCTAAGCAGTAAATTACAGAATTGTATCTCCTTATCTTACTTTGAAAACACTAACAGGTATGCTCGATAAATACTGTGAAAGAACAAAACATTATGAACACCTAGCAGTATACTACATTATGTTGCAAGTTGGCACCACAGCTTGTGTGTCAAAACTGAGTCACTAGCACAGTGCACAACGGACGTTCAAAGTCCTGGATGTTACATTGTAAGTTCTGCGACAATTAACACCAATGATCGGTGGAATGTTTGATTTTTTTCAGACTTACAAAAATGCCAACACAATGGTGCGCAGTTACTGGGAGCATCTGTAACGGAAACGGCTGCACTATTTAACGTTTCACTAGCGACAGTATCCTTAGTAATGACAGCGTACACAAAACAACGTAAAACAAAAGCGACTCCAAAAATGAGTAATACCGTTTCAATAAAAACAGTACGGCTGGAACTTGACATTTACGGAAGGTCTACAGTTGCTAAACTCCTAACCAGCGCATAGCTGCGAGGGAAGTGGTGCCGCGATCATAAAACCTGGACACTTGATGACTTCATGTATGTGGTATGTATGGTCCATGAATCATTTTTTACATTGCTTCGTACAAACAACCGGGAGTGTGCATCGAAAACCCCGTTAGTATCTTATGACATGACATGCTGGTCTGCAGGCAAGCATGGGAAAGGTTCCGTACGATTTTGACACTTATATCGTAGTATTCAACTGTTTCTATTACCCTCATTCGTCGGGTAACAGTGAATGAATATCCTCAACAACATAGTTGTTACTATGACTGACATATTGCTAACGAACATTGCCATATCCCAAAATGATACGTCTCTAATGACCATGCTATCGACGGAACGTTAAACCCTAAGCTTCCTTACATCCAAACTATAATGCCACCCCTCCCCCCTTCCCCCCACATACACACACAGAGTAAAAAAGTTTTAGGCGAACAGCATTAGGAAATTATCAAACATCTCCCCGGAGCAGCAAAATCGTCATGCCTCAACATAATTCAATCGTTGTGGAGAGTTTTGCAGCCGAGAGTGAGGATCAGATTTACAGTTACAATATCGTTGAAGTAATTGGCGGATGTTTTGGTGCAATAATGAGAGACATGCTGGTGGAAACTGTAAAGACACTTTACGTATCTGTCCCGCGAAGAGTTGCAGCTCTTCTCGATGCAAATGGTGGGCCAACTATTTACTAATAAATTAACATTCTGTCTATCTTAGGTTTTCATATTATTTTGTTCATATTATTGTTTGCTGGTAACTCAGCCATCAGAATTGTGTAACGTGCCAGTGGGGCAATATCTGTATGTAATAACAATATATCTATCCACCGTTACTAATAGCAGAAGTAGGTCGTATGTGATATATTAATAGACTTGAAGTCTCCTCTAGAAAGCTTCCACACCAAGCGGGAATCTGTTGGTGTGTTCGCATTTCTCCGTTTCCTATTCATAGTATAATTCCATGAGTGTGGTTTACAGTTTATAGTTCTGAGTTTGTTTTTAATATTTCTTAGAATTTAAAGTTTTTGAGGCACTGTTAGCTGTAAACTGATAGAAAGTGCTATGATATTAGGTTTACACACACACTGTGTGGATTTAAAGTTTTAGACAAGAAGGTAACGGCTTTTTTCAAATACGGCAATAAACCAATAACAAATGACGTTAGAAAATCCTACAATAATATAACAAATAATGTCGGAAAATAATAAGAAAGAATTTTTATCCTTAGATTCGAAAGAAAAGAAACGCACTACAGTCAACCTGGTCACTTCCACAGCTAGGATCGCTATCGAGGTAACTTCTTAGAAACCTAGCTAACGGGACTGAAGACAGTGCAATATGTCCACGGCCCTACAGCCACCAGCAGAGTCTGTAGCGTATGCAGTGCAGAACTATGCTGAAAAGTGTGTACATTCAGGAAACATGCAACAATATGGACTATGCTAATGAGGCAGGGTAGTTATTATCACACCGACTTCATAATGGTGAAGATGATGTTTGCTCTTAAATCCATCTTAAATCATGATAAACAAATTCCGGAGGAAATCGTCAAAATGAGAACCGTCGGCAAACTGGCCCACTCTCGTAAAAAATTGCAATTAGTGAAGCCAATGATACATAAGTATCCTACGATATCAGCAGGAATAAAGAGAAGATACATAAGTATCCTACGATATCAGCAGGAATAAAGAGAAGTTAATGTTAAAAATATGTCCATAAAAACAAATTATTTTATGCCTAGATATTTATATGGTATGTATTTAAATGATCATGTTTAGTCGCGCGAAAGTGGCGTTGCGCTCTAAGGCACCTTGCTGTGAAGGACGCGATTACTCCCCGTAGGAGGTTAGAGTCCTTCCACGGGCATGGGTGTCTGTGTTGTATATAGCGTAAGTTGGTTTAAGTAGTTTGTAAGTCTAGGGACCGATGAACATCGCAGTTTGGTCCCATATCTTTACAAACATTTGAATATTTCTGATGAAGTTTAACATAGAATTTAATAAGTTTGTTAAATATGTACCAGCATTATCATTGTCGAAGAACTAAAATCTGTCTGCTTTGTATAGTAACTGTGTGCTTCTTCATTGAGTAGAGGCTTGGCGGCGGTAAGTGATATTGAATGGATATCATGTCGTTTTCAAAGGAAGCAAAAAACGAGTCGTGTTATTTATATTGCCAGTGGTAATTGTGCTATCATTATGTCTTAAGACTAAGAAAACAATCGTTTAATAGCATTGAAATCTGCAGCAATTTGCGGAAGGACTGCACTTATGACACGTTGAAGTCTCCTCTTCAGTCTTCGTTAGTCCCGTTCTTACAGGATCTTGTCCGGCCGCAGGGAAATTGGAGATTTGATATTTTACCGGGTTCTCATATTCCCCGTGCACTGGTGAAATGGTCGCAGGCAAAATCTCCATCTAATCGCTACATCGTTCCACCTGACGTGCGTCGACTAAAACAACACTTTCTAACTCACTTAAATGGTGATAACCTGCCGTTCTAGCTGCAGTAACCGATCGAATGCCTGCGTCAGACACCTGTTGTCTTATATAGGCGTTACCGACCGCAGTGTCGCCATCTGAGTGTTTACATCTCTCTGTGGTTTTCTCACGCATGCCTATACCAGTTGTTTTCTCTTTAGTGTATTTTTATGAACAATCCTACATAACTGTGAGACAATCCATGGGCAAATAAATCAATAAATTGATACAGTGGACCGCGGTGGAGTGGCCGAACGCTCTAAGGCGCCTTGCTGCAGAGCGTGCGTTGCTCGCCGTCTGAGGTTCGAGTCTTCCCTCGGGCATTGGTGTGTATGTTGTCCTTAGCATAAGTTAGTTTAGTAGTTTCTAAGCCTAGGGACTAATAACAGCAGCTGTTAAGTCCCTTATATTTACAAATATTTCAACATTTGATGCCGTGGATAATACGAAAAAAATCAAATGTTCAAATTCGAAATATTTAAACATTTCGACCTTTTCAGGGTATTAAAATAAATCCAATGGCAAAGATGAAAATTTGTGCTGCACCGGGATTCGAACTCGGATTTCCCGCTTTGGGCCAACGGCCGCCTTAATAATTATTATTATTATTTTCATTTGATAGATCTATGGTTTGCGGTCGTTGGTTAGGTCCTTCTTGGTTGTTCGTTGAATGATTGTCTCAGCTTTTTTATTACAGAGGGCGTTTAGCCCCCTGACTTAGCGCGCTGAGCCACGGCGCCCCGCAATCAATTAGGCTATGCAGGCACGCTTCCCTGCAAACCCAAATTCCCACCTTGAAGCACACTACGATTGCAGTGTCCCCTGTCCATTGCATATACTAGATTCCCGCGAGGGATCGAGCGTTTTAATGCGTTCGCATTGAAACTGTCACTTGCCCGTTGGGAAAAATATACATTTATTTTTTTATGGTTTCTCTTCTTGTCGGATATGTCCGAAAAGAACAGACACCATATAAAAACAAATGTTCAAATGTTTTTTAATCTGTCGGACCAAACAAGTGTGGTCATCAGTCCCAACGCTTACAAATTACTTAACCCGACTAAAAAGTAACCTAAGGACAACATACACACCCACCCACGCCGGAGGGAGGAGTCGAACCTCCTGCGGGAGCGGCCGCGCAGTCCTTGACATGGCGCCTAGAACCGCTCGGCCATTCTCACGCGGTTAATTTGAAGTGACGAAACTGTTACACACGGAAGAAAAGATTACGGATGGCATCTAATATTGGTTTAATATCCCTGTATTTCCGAGATCATTATAGTAGAAGCGTCGGATTTGATCCGGAAAGAATGCAGTGAGGAATAGTCCTTAACCTTCTTGAGTGACTAATTCTGTTATTCACCCACAGTATTTTGACCATTGAAATTTGACCTTTTCCTGGGACGTCATAGAGTGGTGGTTGTAACAAAGGCGGAAGTATTTCCATACAAAGGATCAGAATGAAGCAGGCGGAGGCTCCAGGCAGCGGAGGCTGGCCGGGTAGCGGGAGGGTAGGTGGGCAGCGCGTCTCTGGGTCAGCGCTAACTGTTCTCCAGCAAGGCCGCCGCTAACGGGACGCCCGGCCAAATTACCTCTACCTGCCGCACGCAAACACACGACGACCGCCCATTTCCGCTCCGACACCGCCGTCTGATTCTTTAGTGCGCCAAAAAGTTTGTGCCCGCTACGTAGCCTATCGTGTTTTGTCATGCGCCAACCACATCTTGCACGTTAACGGTGCTGATCCCTTCCGTCTTCCGAGTAGCTGCATAGGAGTTCCTATGTTGCACCTGAATGGAAAGCGTTTTTAAAAAACGCGTAGTCAGCCATCAGCTGTTTTTTGTGTTTAGAACATCAAAAGAGTAAAATTAAACAGAGTGATTACATTGGTGCATTTTCTGTTTCCATATCTATGTCAAACGACAATAAAACGTAATGTGTCACTAGACATTAGCTCTTGATGATAAATAAAACAATAACAGGCTGCATAATAGTGAGCCACGTTCTAAGAATTCAAAGAGTAAGTAACAAACATATTGAGAACTACCTACTCAATATGTTTGTTACTTACTCTTTGAATTCTTAGTCCCTGGCGCACTATAATGCAGCCTGGTATTGTTTTACAAATGTTCAAATGTTTGTAGAGCTTTTGGGACTTAACCACGGGGTCATCAGTCCGTAAACCTACAAACTACTTACGAACTAGCTAATAGTAAAGACGGCACAAATAGCCATGCCCGAGGGGGGATTCGAATCCCCAACCGTAGTGGCCCTGCAGAACGTGACTTTCGCGCCGCAGGCTGCTCGGCCACCGCGGCCGGCAGTATTGTTTTATCATCAAGAGCTAATGCCTAGTGACACATTACGTTTTATTATCATTTGAAATAGATATGGCAACAGAAAATGCACCAATGTAATCAGTCTGTTTAATTTTACACGTCTGATGATGGATAATATCCGAAACCGGTAAAGTTCTAAATACAATAAACAGCTGATGGCTGACTGCATTTTTTAAAGTATATTATGGCTGTTAACTCACATCTAAGTAAAAATTTGAACTGCGGTTTTGTACAGTATTCTGCGATCTCCTAGTAGGATGCAAAAGTTAAATTCCGGTATGGGGGAGAGAGCTATATTTTTAAGATAGGAATATTTCATGTTTCATGGCAGTCGTTTCACTCTGTTGTTGTGGTGTTCAGTCCAAAAACTGGTTTGCAGCATCTCCACGCTAACCTATCCTGTGCAAGCCGCTTCATTTCTGAATAAGAGCAGCAAATTACATCCTTTTGAACTTGCTAACTGTATCCCTCTCGCGGTATCCCTTTCAATTTTTACCCCACACATTTCCTTCCAACACTAAATAGACGATTCCTTTATGTCTCAGAATGTGTCCCATCAATCTATCCCTTCTCATAGCCAAGCTATGCCAGAAATTTCTTTTCTCTTAAATATGTTTAGTACGTCGTCATTAGGTATGTGATCCACCCATCAGCATTCGTCTGTAGCACAACATTTCAAAAGTTTCTAGCATATTTTAGTCTGAACTCCTTCAATGCTACACTCCAGACAAATGCTTTCAGAAAGGATTTCCTAAAATTGAAATTATTATTGGAAGTCAACAAATTTCTCTTTTTCAGAAATGATTTTGTTCCCATAGGCATTCTACATTTTATATCTTCTTTACTTCGGCCATCAGAAATTATTTTGCCAGCCAAATAACAGAACTCGTCACCTAATCTAATTCCTTCAGCATCGCCTTATTTTCTTAGACTACTTTCCATTACCCTTGTATTTTTTGTTAATTTTCATCTGTATGATGAAATAAAAGAAGTTATTCAGACAGTTAAGGGAGAGGAAAATTTGAATGTGATGAGGGATTGGAACTGGGTAGCAGGAAAACAAAGAGAAGGAAAAATAGTACGTTGATGTAGATTGGCGAAATGGAATGAAAGAGGAGGTCACCTTGATAAAATTATGCAAGAGCACAATTTAATTATCACAACTGTTGCGTGTAAATGAATGGCGTTTTGGACAGTTTCTCGCAATCTCTTAGGCGAATGTAAAACTTATCTGAGATTCGCTCTAGTATGTGGAGAATCTTGTATTTGCAAGATAGTTCATCTAGGAACATTTGATGTTTCGTGTTAGCTCTTGCAATCTAGTGACCTGTTTTTGAATCACATGAAGGTATGTACACTAGAGAAATCCATGATTAGTTTTTGATATTTTCTGTTAGTTTTGTTACTATGAGGCATGAGGTTTTGCTTTCTGCGCCATGTTGCGAATCGCGAGGCCTCCCGCGTCGGAAGTTCGAATCCTCCCTCGGTTATGGATGTGTGTGTTGACTTTAGGGTAGTTTAACTTAGTTTAAGTAGTTTGTAAGCTACGGACTAATAACGACGCAGTTGAGTCCGATAGATTTACAAACATTTGAACATTTTTTTAAGCCGTGGCTTTGTCTAACGAATCTTCACAGTCTCTGCTTGATCATGAGGAACTTAATGCAGAATGGATGGATAGGCATTCAAATTCCGCTCCTCCGTAAAAGGAAGCAAATAAGATTAAAACATCTCGTTACCGATAAAGTCATTAGAGACGATTCCCAAGCGCGAATTTTATAAGGCTGGAGGAAAAATACGACCGCGTTCTTTTATGAGGAAGCATCCTGACGATCAAATTAAACGACTTCCGGAAACCATAGAAAGCATAAATTGGATGGTCGAACGAAAATTCGAACCACGGTCTTTCTAAATGCTAGTATTGTGTTCTGACTAAAGCATCAACTAGCTCTTTATCGTTACTGTAGAATACAAATAATGTGAGTCCATTATGTATGTCCGTCGTATTGATTAATGTCATTGGTACTTGCATACTGTGGATCATTTCTCTTGAATGTCACCAGTGGGGTTTAACACTGTCAACAGTGCTTCTTATAAACAGCATGAGCAAACATTAGTCACATCCAGCAGAGATTATAAACGGAGACAGTATGAGTAAATGTTCCCGACTGCATACTTTACAAACTAAGACTCCACTATTACGTGACAGCTAAGCCACCTTTCTTCTTTCCCGCCGTACCTCCGACGTTGAGAAGGTGCTGTGGTGCTGTGGTCGCTACGGACTGGTCGACACCTTCTATGATTGCAGCGTGTAGGAGTGTAATGCTAGTTCTGATTTATCACACAAGTTCAGTACACAAACTTGCAGTTATAAAGTACAATGACGATGCGAAACATTCGATTGTTGAAATTAGATGGCCTTCAAATGAATTCTCTGTCATAGGACTATAAGGTAAAGAAGAAAGTTAAGTGATGCACAGTTGCAAATGTGTCCTGTTAGACGAGGACTGATATGTGAAATAAGTTCTTTAGTTTGCCTCTTAACCACAATTTAGATTCCAAAGACCTCCGCTGAAAATGTCCACTCGATCGCCCGGTCTTCGAGCCAATCCGCGGTCCGATAAATAGATCCGACGTTGCACCAATCGTTTACTACTTACTAAATTAAAATTCACGTGTAATATCCAAATGGTTCAATTTTGTGTACGTACTGACTGACGTCTCTGTACGACCACCCACTGTCATCCACCCGTGGATATTATGATTGTAGTTATCCCTCATGTTGTTTGTAAAGGGAGTTTGGTGCATGCGTGGAATAATAAGTACTCTTAGAAAAACCGATATACTTTGTGACTTACAAAATTTTTCGCAGATGTGAAAATGCGTTTATTGCTTCATTCGTCCGACGTAATACCATGCATTCGTGGTTTAGTCATTAGGATTTTAATACGTGTAATTTTAAAAATACATTAAAAAAATTAAGCACGTTTCGTCATTCACACTTTACCGACGAATAACAGAGACAAGAAGATAGAAATCCAGATAGACCCAAAGATAAAATATTCGTTTTATCTAAAACGTTCGTGGCTGTCTATTCTGTAAATCTACAATACGAAATTTCATGTAATTTTCATAGGCAACTTAAGCTCGTCTTGAGACAACATGTACTTTTTATTTCATTACAATCGGATCAGGGAAAGAAAAGATATCGAATAAGCTAATGTTTTATCGCTCTACTCTGCTTAGTAATATGACTTAATCAAAGAACAAACAGACGGTTCTATTAGTTTCGTAGTACATTATCGAACCAACAGCGCTGTTAGTTTTATCGCACAATCACACAGTAGTATTTTCAGAAGATTACGTCAGCTATTGGAATTTATTTTATTAGCTATTCGGATTTACTGATTTTGCTTTGTGCGTTAAGCACTTAATAAACTCACGTAACCTCTTTTGATATTCGGTTTCGCTAAAACAGAGTTACCATTATCAGGCCTGTGATTAGTGTTTAGCTGTCTTACGTTCACTAATTACAAATCACATGAAGGTGAATCTGTTTAACTGACACCAGGCACTGACACTCACTTGGGTGACAAGTTACCCACCACTGCTATACGAAAGATATTCCTTTATTACTCAGTATGAGCAAGTTATTTCGATAGATTGTATTTTACTTGCCTTGAAGTAATCCCATAAGGTTTCCGTTTATTGATTGAGCTATTGAGCCCTAAAAACGATGACCCTTCTTTAACTCACGTAATGAACCACGGGTGTATAGCTATTATATAATAACAACCTGATTTAATCATTTTGACACCAATAGCAGAAACGATTTATTATGTTTATTTGATCTTACTCACTTGTGTACTTACTCTATAGGCCTACTACCCACATTTCTTCTCCGTCCTCAAACTCAGTAAGAACTTTAATGTGAGCTACAGCAACTGTCCCAGCGACTGATTGTCAAAGGACGCAAAGAAAAACTTCGTGTAAGACAAATAAACAAAGTTAGTGGATTATGCGTGAATAAAATATTTCTTCGTCCTTTCTTGTCATAAGAGCTGAGCCATTGGTTCAGCTATCTAGCTGTTAGATAGCATGACAGCTTCGAGCCTTTAACTGATCGTGACGGCCTTCTTCATTAATCACTGAGATTCTTTAATATCTCTCCAATGGATTTTGTGTGTGTGTGTGGGGGGGGGGGCATAAGTAAAGATAAAACTTATAAGCCAAAATTAAAAAATAACTTGGACAGCGTTCTCCATAATAATGCTTCCTCAGTAGATTCGCACTTGCTGTAGCTAAAATAACATGCTGCTAGATATGTTGTATCCTTTAAAACAGCAATTAAAATATGTGTTATTATCAAATTTTTGGGTCACTTCTTTGCAAGTAATATTCGAACAGATTTTAGCAGATTTCCATAGAAATTTGAAAATAATTACCATGAACGCCTTTCATTTGATATTCTCTGTCTCCTATATGTTATTCTATATGGAGTCGCAGCAACGTAATAATTTGATGTTAGAAACAAGAAATCAGCATGTTTTCTAATCGTTTGGACATTTGAAAAAATAGTTTTTGTGCTCATTACAAATATGAGGTGAAGAGAAAGCTGTGTGCTGCAGTCATATGTGTGGTGGTGTTTCAGGGACACACTTAGACAACGGAAGTTGGTGTTACCTGTCAAGCTATGCAAATGCTGACGTCTGATACTGCATCTCTCGCGAGCTTCCTTTGGTGGAAAACAGGCCCTAAGTCACAACAAACTATATCCTTAGAGATGTGACACAATAAGAAGTTGATCAATCCAGTTCCTTCACTTACATGCATAAAATTCACTCGTGAAACTTAGGATATTTCATGAATGCATTGTTCGCTCTTTCTCCTTTCTTTTATACGATAATTTAATTTTTATATTAGATTGATAATGTCGTCATTGGTTCCATGCACTGAATGTATTCTAAAACATGCAGTTTATCTCAGCAGTACACTGCAATGCAACAGCTGTCCTTCAGAGCTTTTAAACCATGTAGAACGCAAAGTGAGTTACGCTGAAATCTCTCTGATAGATACAAGTGTGTCACACTTACACCTAACTATACCAGGAATCACTGATGGAGAGACGACGTCGCCTTTTAGAAACTGCAGTAAAGTTGGCGATCTAATATTTTGTCCGACAACATCCATCATGCTCCAGGGAAAATCAATGCGAATCACACGGTCTCTTTTGATTGGTCTCTTAAGGATATTTATAAAGGTAAAGCTGTTATCGGGCTGAAGGTTGATTTGAAGAGTACAGCTCTTTATTAGGCATCGTTCTGTTGGAGGTCGTATGTTCTTGCCTTCCTGCGACCTTTAAACTCACACACTTATCAGCTAAAACATTATCACCAACTACCTATCACGAATGAGAGAGGTGACGCGTGTTGGTATGGAAGCAATGAGACGCTGATCAGTTGCAGAATGGATGGCTCCACATCTGCACACAGTAAGTTACGGGGAGAGGAGGGGTGATGAGGACTGACGCCACGTTCAGTTCAGTCACATTCCAGATGCATTTGATCCGGTTCGGATCTGGAGAGTTGGGGGACCAGCACACAAACTGTTTCTCTAACCAATTGTTTTTCAACCTGTGGGTTGCGGCACAACCACCTTGAGAGAAGGCCGCTGCGCTCTCGTGTGACGTCAGGCAGAGTAGGTTGCGCGCGCATAGCTGACTGGCTCGCTGCTTCGGCTACCCAGTCAACTATGCGCGCGCAACCTACTCTGCCTGACGTCACACGAGAGCGCCGTGGACTTCTCTCTAGGTGGTGTTGGTTGCGGCCCCCAAGGGGTTCGCAAAGTCTTTCTCGGGGAGTCGCCGTCATAGGAGGAAGTACTTGCACCATAAAATAACTAGGAGTTAGTTAATACAAAAACGTATTCCTCAGTGAAATATATTAATATTAAAATTACGGAGTTCCTTGTGTAACAGTCTTTAGGAATTGAATACATCATGTTGTGTTTTATAATACGGCATGTTAACGATGAACAAGTGCAAAGTCTGAAAACTGGTTTCAGGAACCAATCGATAGGTAAAAGAACATTATAAAATAAGTTATTCCGAAAAATTCGAAACAAAGATCTATTTCTGTAGAAACCGTCTGTACAGTGCGACCTTTCTTAATGAGCATAATTCGATTGTGAGTCTTGCCTGAAATGCAAAACACTCGTTAAGGAAAATATATTTTCTGTCGTAAATCATGTAAAAATGGGATAATATGTCCCATTACGAAAAATACACACAGAAACTTCGTCAAACAATTTAAAGAAAGCCGAAGCAAAATAAAGATAATTTGATTTTTTCCTTTGAGATAACATAGTATTGTTACGATTAGTAAGGAAGGGTGAGTGGAGGGGGAGTCGCCAATTTTTATTTGGAAGGGGGTCGCAAGACAATTTTTACTTCTAAGGGGGTCGCAAATTCGAAAAGATTAAAGAACACTGCTCTAACGTTTCTATAGTACTCCTGGCCTTGTGACATGGAGCGTTATCTTGTTGACAAAAGCCACTGCCGCAGGGAGAATGGTCGTCCTGAAAGGCTGTACTTCGTGTGTAACATTCTTCTCGGCCGTCACGCTTCCCTGCACGACCTCCACTGCGGATGCCCACGTGATGTTTCCCAGAGCATAACTGAGCCGCTGCCAGCGCAGTACAGGTGTCGAGGAACGGTTCCGCGGGAAGGCGACGGATTAGTACCCTCCCACCGGCATTCAGCAGACCACGCTCCGCTCTGCCACTGCGCCAACTTCCACAACAGGGACCACATACATTTAATACGGTGCGCAGTGACCGCTAGAACAGAGCAAGTGTCCTTCGGATATGCCTGCATGGACACTGCGGCGTCTACACCTATCGAATTAATTACAATAAATGTATTCACAGTTGCGAATATTAATCAGCATCAGCTGTAGAATTTAATGGCGACACATAAGAATTTGTCCCGGATCGGGAGTCGAACCCGGCTTTCCCGCTTCTCGCTACCCACACACGCCTGCCGGAACGATCCATACTTTCATATGCCCCACAGTGCCTACTGTCCATGAGTACTCGTACAGTTCAAATATTCATATGTTTGTAAACGTATTGGACCGAACTACTGTGGTAGTCAGTACCTAGCCACAAACAACTTAAACCGATTTACACTGAGGATAACAGACAACAACCCATGCCCGAGGTAGGACTCGAACCTCTGGCGGGAATGGCCGCCAAGTCTGTAGAATGACGCCTTAGACCACGCGGCCATTCCGCACGCCCGTACGAGTCCCGTAGAGGGAGCGACGTTTAGTGTAATTTTCGCAAGCCTTGCTTGGGCTTATTTGAATACGGTGCACAGTGGCCGTGTTTATCGATAGAACGGAGCAAATGTGTTTTAGAGCTGCATGCATGTTCTATCGATAACCGCGGGCACTGCACATCGTATTTAAACAAGCCACAGCATGGCTTACGACAATTATACGAGGTATGTCCACAAAGTAAGTTTCATTTGGTTCTATAAAACAGACGTGTACAGATACAGAAAAATATTTATTGTACAAAATAAATTTCTTGTAATTCACATCTATCTGTATAATTAATGCGACGACGGGCAAAAAGATCCTTATGTTGCAGTGCGGATGCACACAAGGCCCGATGTCTTTAAGGGAGCCGGCTAACCGTGACAGGGAGTAAACCAGAATAATAAGCGCGGAACAGTTTCCGTCTCCGTAGTCTAGTGGACGCCGGGCGCCGTGGCTCAGCGCGCCCGGTCAGAGGGCTCAACGTCCTCTGTAATAAAAACAGCTGAACCAAAATCACATCGAACAAGAACGAACGAACACGATCAGCGTCCGCAACAAACAGAACTACCCATAGAGCAAACAGCGTGGTAGATCGCCACGCAGAGAGGCCAGGGTTCGATTCCCGGTCGGGTTGGAGATTTTCTCCTCTACGGGACTGGTGGTTGTTGTGTTGTCCTCATCATCATGTCATCATTATCGACGCGCAAGTCGCCCCAGTGGCGTCACGTAAAAAAAAAAAAAAAAAAAAAAAAAAAAAAAACTTGCACTAGGCAGGCCGAACACGATCTCAGCTGCGTTCTAACGTCCAAAACTGCCATACGAAATCAAATCAGTCACTGCGATAATAGTGTAGGCTATAAGTAGAAAATGTGTGTCTGGCTGAGAGCGTACCACGGTAGTTCCTGCGACTGCGATGTCCAGTGTGTCCAGTCGGCTTACACAGAGAGGACTCCTACTTCCTACGCGTCATCGCCGAATTCGTCCAAATTTATGGTACGTGTAGGACGTGGTGAGACATGAAAGTGCCCAAGTGAGAACTCCAGAGGGCCAAGCGTTTAGAAAATGATAGGAATTCGGACGCATCGAGCACCATATGCACAGTATTAATTGTCCCTGTGAGAGCGTGTTTAGGAAGCGCTGTTCAGCTCGGCGATAGAAGTTCGGATTCGTGTTGAAAGGCTCACGAGATCGACTCCGCCCGGCAGTAAATATTTTGTGCTCCTTGACGATGTATACACTACTGACGTCAAAACATACGGCACAAAATATAGAACGATCTAAGCCAGTCAAAAATTAATTGACAATCTTCTATTCGATCATATTAAACAGAAGATTGTTAATTAATTTATGACAAAAATATTGGTTATTTTATTAATTTATATAAGCACAACAGGTATAGGATGAAATTTGGGGCCGGCCGCGGTGGCCGAGGGGACTAAGGCTCTCCAGTCACGGTCTGCACGGCCACAACGGTCGGGGGTTTGAATCCCCCCTCGGGCATGGATATTTGTGCCGTCCTAGTTCGTAAGTAGTTCATAAGTAGTTTGTAAGTTTAGGGACTGATGACCCCGTAGTTAAGTCCCATAGACTATACAAACATTTGAAATTTGGGACTGCAAACATTTAAAAAACGATTGTAGTTCCCGCGTACACAGGAACGTCGTGTATGTGAGTCGATCCTTCATTTTTTTGCAATTGATCAATTACATGTACCGGGGTGATACTCACCGAAGAAACGGGAAACAATAATTTTGACCGCATCTTGTACACGTTATAAAAGCCGCTTTTTGCCGATGTTGTGCATATATAAATAAAAAATAACGTATACGGTTTAACGATTAATTGTGACGTCAGTAGTGTACGCATTGCAGAGAAGCGAAAAAATGTTTGTGACCTGTCGGAGGCGAACTCGCGACCATTTCAATACGAATCCGATCTCTTACCGCAGCGTCAAACACCGCTTCCTAAAATCACTGTCAGAGAGGTAATTGTTGTTGTTAGGAGTTGCAGGAGACTAAACAGCTCGGTCATCAGTCTCCTCAGGGTTAATTGATAAGATGCATATGGTAATATATCAATATCAAAATTCCTTTTATTTTCCAAAGTTTTGGCCATCTGCAGTTTCCACTTAGGGCACTTTCATGTCTCACCACGCCCTACATGTGCCATAAATTTAGACGAATTCGGCGATGTCGAGCAGGCGTCCGCTCCTTTTCAGAGGACAGAGCACTGCCTAGTAAGCAAAAGACCCGGGTTCGACCCCAGCTACGGTCAGAAATTTTCAACCGTCTCATTGAATTTCATCCAACACACACAAAAAGCAGCTAAATCGCCCCACTATTCCACGATATTTGTCACATCGGTGTATGTTTTTTGTCTGTAATACGATGAAAGGAGTCAGATGCGATGGTGAGCGAAACCGATATCATCCCTACGCTGGGTGTTCGACAATACGGCGAATGCAAGCTTGGGGCCACGCGACCATTTTTCCAGGCAGCGTGTCACCTGTGAAAGTAGGGTTTGTTTGGTAGAGCGGGAAGAGGAACTGCGACGGCAGCGCCCACTGAAATGAAGAGTGGGCGCGTTGGGTCAGTGGGAAAGCGAGGCCCCGCCTTGTGGGCGGCAGCTGTCCGCATTCCGATCGCCGCGACTTTCGTTCCCAGAACATAACTACGCGCTCACCAGGGGTCGCAGAAGCCACATCCGCAACCTCCGATCGGGGTCACATGGCTCCTGCGCGGCTTTCCGCCTACACGCGCGTCACACTTGCACTTGCAATTTTACGCTGAATAATAAGGGGAAAGAACCGTAGGGTTTGACGTCCCGTCAGTCAGTAATGTTTAAAATCTTATATTTCTTGATTAGTTTCATTGTTACCATCTTCAGACCCTGTCAAATGACTGTCATCTGTTGATACTTCATTTGACAGGGGCTGAAGATGGTAACAATGAGTTACCGAAACTTGTCGAGAAATAAAAGATTTAAAACATTAACGGCTGAAGGCGTGTATTGATCTATTTATAAACTTACACTTACACATACAGCCATGCCCGACGGAGGACTCAAACCTCCGGCGGGAACGGCCGCTCAGCTAGACCACGCGGCCATTCCGCACGACACTTTTTTTTTTTTTCTTTTCTCTTTCTCATGCATATACAATTTTCCTTATTTTAATTTCCTGCTGGCCGCGGTGGCCGAGGAGACTGAGGCGCTCCAGTCACGGTCTGCACGGCCACTACGGTCGGGGGTTCGAATCCCCCCTCGGGCATGGATATTTGTGCTGTCCTTAGTATAAGGTAGTTGATAAGTAGTTTGTAAGTTTAGGGACTGATGACCCCGTAGTAAAGTCCCATAAGCTTAACAAACATTTGAACATTTTAATTTCCGATTACTGTTTATCACAAAACATCTTTATCACCTTAGACCCGAAAGACCAACTTGCTCCAATAAATATAGGACTAATCTAGAACAGGAGTGCCGGCCACGGTGGCCGAGGGGACTGAGGCGCTCCAGTCACGGTCTGCACGGCCACTCCGGTCGGGGGTTCGAATCCCCCCTCGGGCATGGATATTTGTGCCGTCCTAGTTCGTAAGTAGTTCATAAGTAGTTTGTAAGTTTAGGGACTGATGACCCCGTAGTTAAGTCCCATAAGCTATACAAACATTTGAACATTTGAACATTTTAGAACAGGAGTATATTCTGGAATATTACGTTGAACCTAGTTATGTAGAATAAAACATTAAAAAACTTAATATTCGTACAGTATAATTTCCACAGGAACACCACTGAGATGAAATATAGGGTAAGGTGGTACAAATTCAATATAGGTACAATTCCCATCAACATAAGTTTTCGCGCCATATTTCACTCGTAGCACTTGCCTTTGTGTGGCGTTGTAACAGGTTTCTACAGCTGCTCCTGTCTTTTCCAAGAATACACCACTTTGTGCTACGGAGATATGAATTTCTTCCTGTTTAGATGGACGTGGAGCTACTTCGTCGAACGCGCTCTTATAAATTTTCTAGTTTCCACGCGGTTGTAAATTCATTATTGTGCAACGTTTGGTACCACGAAGTATGCGCTGGTGCCCGAAGGAAAAAAGTGCTTTTTATGTGGAAAAAGTCATTGATCAAAATTGTACCAGGAAGTGATCATAATTTTACCTAGTGTGGTCCATTTCCTATCAATTTTTCTCAATTCTGTAATCTTCTTTTGTGTTCATACCAACATTTGTAATTGTCCAATATTTGTGTTACATATTCATTAAACATTCAAGAACAAGTGCCATAGTTAAAATTATTTCTTTTTTCAATATATTTGCAGTTACAGTTACATTTGTCCGAAATGATCGAAATTGTACCACCTTACCCTATGCTTGGCGTTTCCGTAAGAAAATGTTCAAATGTTTGTAAAGCTTATGAACAGGACATGCAGCACGCTCCACTGAACATTTTGAGGTAGGGAATCTGAGTCGAAGAAGTTGCCTTAAGGAGATAAGGAAATAAATTTGTCTGTCGTGGTGGAATGGCCGATCGCTCTAAGGCGCCATGCTGCGGAGCGCGGGGTTTCTCCCCGTCGGAGGTTAGAGTTCTCCATTGGGCATTGGTGTATGTGTTGCCCTTAGGTTAGTTCAAGTAATTTGCAAGTCTAGGGACTGATAATGTCAATAGTTAACTCCCATAGATTTACAAACATGTGAACATTTTTGAAACTTGTCTACAGCTTTCCATGTGTATTATCGATTTCCGGCTTATTTACAACTGGCATGCGTACAGCTTTCTACGTAACGTGCCGTTCACTTGAATCTTCTTTCTTCATTTCATGCAAGGAAACAATGAAACGGAGTGAGATTTGTAGGAAGTTATGTTCAAATGTTTGTATAGTCTATGGGACTTAACTACGGGGTCATCAGTCCCTAAACTTGCAAACTACTTATGAACTACTTACGAACTAGGACGACACAGATATCCATGCCCGAGGGGGGATTCGAACCCCCTACCGTAGTGGCCGTGCAGACCGTGACTGGAGCGCCTCAGTCTCCTCGGCCACCGCGGCCGGCTACTTTACTTTGTTCGTAAGGTTGCTCTGTGGTATCGTATTTACATTGCCCCTTGACAGAACGTGCTATGAATCAACGACTGACCCATTCATTACACACTGGTATTCACAGAAGTACAGTACGATACGATGGAGTGGTACCGGTACAGTTTCGCAGAACTCACATGCATCTTGTCCTATTCCATGGTCTGAGAGGAAATCTGACTTGAATCCTCTTGATTATTTCCTGTTGTGTATGAGACCCCAGTGCATAAGAAGATGAAGTTAGTTGGCAGAATTGTAGCTTCTCGTTATGTGATTCGAAACACATCAGGGATATTTGACAGCGTACATCAGAATCTTGCTCGCCGATGTCATGTTGCGTCAAGGTTGATGACCATCATTTTCGGTACATTTTGTAAGATACAGTGTAAATGGTATGTTCATTGTGTCAGTGAAAAGTACACAGTAATGTGATTGTATTCCCATTATCTCCTTAAGCTGACTTCTCGTACCTAAAGCTCCTTACCCTCAAATAGTTCAGTGGACCAGCCTCTATGACCTGTTACATTTTTGTACGCTCTTACGTAAATATCCTGTAGTTGAAAATGGAAATATCAGTCATCCTATTTAACGATCGAATGTACGATTAATGAGAAGATCCCTCAGGTGACAATCTATATCAAATAAAAGTAATGGTTACTACATTTTATATTATTTAATAAATACTTTGCTGTTCCTTCTTAGATAATTTCCCAGGTATTTCTGGTCATAAAAATGTAGTCCTTTTTTATATTCGTCAACGAATTCTGACTAGGGGCATCTAGCCAAAGTGACACTCAGACGTGGCCGAGCTGAGTTTGCTCCGAGCTTTCTTGGTTTGAATCACTTACGATCCACGAACTCTAATGTACAAATGTCCTAAGTCACAGTTGCGAAGCATCTCGCTAAGTAAGTAATATTAATAATGTGTGTCTATAGGTTTTCCCGATGAAATACAGTTGCAGGACTTGCCGTCAGATTTTATTAGTACTCGTATATCTCCACTATATTTTCCCGCAAATATTATCCAGGTTCGCCCGGTGGGGTAGTAGTTCTTTTTATAATTTCAATAACCGTGCGCACAAGTAAAACTGGATTCGCACTGTCACAGAATAATCTACAAGCAGAGTCAACGACCTCCGCGCAAGACTCGCCTCCATCTCACTGCCGAACGATGCTAACGGTAGGGGAGCGCGCCTATACGCTATCGTGCTATTCGAGTAGCTATACAGTTTACAGCCATTTTAATAACTTTTTAATGTGGCTAATGTTCACTTGCGAAAATAACTTTCCGTTCCTTACTTCGCGCTCTTAGGGATCGATTTTTTCTTTCGAAAGTATCCTCTATTCTTCGTCAGGGTTCAAGACATTTCCACATCAAATTGCAGCTGTTTAACCGTGTAAACGTGTCAATCAGAGTAACTTCTGAATTTAGGACATTTGTATGGATGATACCAGCAGAAAAAGTATGTTACTGTCAAAAATTTTACGCAGAAATAGAGAATGTTGCCATATTTTCATGATACATACATTCCTTTTTATTTCATTTTCACATGTGACTCACTGATCGGCGATCGCTCCTTTCAATGATCACATGTAACTAGGAATTATCAGTTTTCCGAGAAAAAGATAACGTCGAACTAACGTATTTCTGAAACGAAGGAGAAGTATCGGACTCATATACGAGGCGCGTCCAGAAAGTAAGTTCCGTTTGGTAATAAAATGAAATTGTACACAGACACAGAAGAAATTTTTATTGCACAAAATTCTACAACTCTTAAACTACTTTCCACATAACTGCCGAAATTTTGTAGGCACTTGTCATAGCGTGCCACAAGTTTTTGCATGCATCCTTCATAGAAGGTTGCCGCCTGTGTATTCAACCATGTGGTAACAGCTCTTTATCATCGTTGAAGTGTTGACCACCAAGGACAGATTTTAGGTGTAAGAAGAGATGAAAGTCGCTAGAAGAGAGGTCCCAGCTGTATGGAGGATGATCAAACAGGTCCCATTGAAATTTCCGTAAGAATTGTTTGATCACATTCGGTGTGTGAGGTCAGGCATTGTCGTGAAAAAAAAATCTTTTGAGAGTAATCCTCTCCTTACACCTAAAATCTGTCCTTGGTGGACAACACTTCAACGATGATGACGAGCTGAAAGAACATGTTACCACATGGTTGAATACACAGGCGGCAACATTCTATGAAAAAGGCACACAAAACCTTGTGCCATGCTATGACAATTGCCTACAAAATTTCGGAAGATATGTAAAAAGTAGTTTAACAGTTGTAGATTTTTTGTACAATCAATATCTTTTCTGTATCTGTACCCGTTCGTTTTATATAACCAAACGGAACTTACTTTCTGGACGCGCCTCGTATGTACACACGACTATGACAAACTGCCCAGTAACTACATTGCGCTAGCCTGTTTACCAAACGTAGCCCGTAATAAGGGTTCAATCAGTGTTGGACTCACCTCCCAGTCTCATTATTGAGTTCTCAACCATTTGCTATAAAGAGTACCTTCTGTCTCTGGATGATAACAAAGAAATCTGAATCTCTTTTTCAGGCAATTGTCAGCAGTATGTAAATATTTTATTAACTCATTTCACATTTACTACTTCTACTGAATGTTTGGCGCGCTGAGAACCTGTTATTTAGAACAGTGTATTACTCATTTGCCATGTAAACTGTTTCTACACGAAATATTTTCCCACCAGATGATGCTCAAATGTTCAAATGTTTGTTAAGCTTAAGGAACGTAACTGCGGGATCAGTCCCTAAACTTATTAACTCCTTATGAACTACCTTACACTAAAGACGACACAAAAATACATGCCAGAGGGGGATTCGAACCCCCGACGGGGAACGGCCTCGTGCATCGTAGCATAGCGCCTTAATGCGCTCGGCCGCTCCGACGCGGCACCAGATGATGGACCTCAACCGAAACCGGTAGTACATAAATAAAATCTGTTGAAGCAGTTAAATTTTAAATTGATTTTATAAAAAAAAAATCCGAATCTCGCTGCAGGAAGCTTACGTAGTTTTTATAGTAAAAAATGTAAGGAAACGATAATGCGCCGACGTGGGAGAGTATCAGATCTGGTGTTTGCAGCTGGACTGTCGTCGTGAATATTTTTGCCTGTGTAGATGCTGCATAAACAGAAGACATGAAATCGTGAGCAGTAGGATGCGGCTAGCCCGGCCTGAGGTGAGGAACCTATTAACAACAGGAACGTGCCGCGCTGCAAACCCGGATACACGGCCGCACCCAGCGTGGCGGGACACCCTGCCCAACAGCTCCGCTCATGCAGACACGATTATTCTCACTTCTTCCTTTTAATACAAATCTGATGAGCGTAGAACGCTGTAAGCTCATACTACATTCACGTGCAACTGCCACCGAAGCTAGTCATTAAACTCTGAGCGCGATGGTACGTTTAACCTGAAGCAGTCAGACAAAAGGAAGGTTATGGTTTAATAG
The DNA here is from genome assembly GCA_026315105.1 of Locusta migratoria. Classification (NCBI taxonomy): domain Eukaryota; kingdom Metazoa; phylum Arthropoda; class Insecta; order Orthoptera; family Acrididae; genus Locusta; species Locusta migratoria. Next base: position 273,329,876 of record CM048755.1, read on the forward strand.
CTTGTCGAAATTATAGGTGGTTGAAAACCAGCTTAATTGTGCGAGGCTGAGGGAGGAAGCAGGAAGTGGCATTATGGAAGGAATAATTCCAAAATTACGTTAAGTGATTTATGAAAGCCACGAAAAATCACTATAAAGATGTAGGGGCAAGAATCTAAACTTTGTTTATCGAAAATGTAAGTACAGTGTCTAAAGTTCTATGATACTAATCTGAACTGTAGGAAGTGTGAATTTGACGTAATGCGATTCGTGTTCGCTCATTTTACACACTGACATGTAAAAATGTTTCTATCAAAAGTTTTTTAAAAAACTTCATGCATTTTGGAAGAATGAAACATAATTTTAAGTTTTCTAACAATAAAATTACTGTAGTTCTATAAAATCATTTATAACGAATTAAATTAACCATGAAAACAAAGTTTTACTTAGAATTATGTAAATATTTTATTTCCATTTACAGAAATTGTTAATAACTGACAAGAAACATCTTTGACGTTAAACGCTCGAAACACACGAAGTCCCGCATAGAATAATACTTGACCATAAAAAAAAGAAGCAGGAAGCTGTACCATTTCCATGCAAAACTTTCCACTCTACCACAAGTGACATTTAATGACGAGAAACAAAGTAGCAAGATATCAATACTATACGAGGAAAATTATACATAATTCAGTGTCGTCTCTGTATCATATTTTCAATCAAAAGTGCTAAAAATCCTCTGTTTAAAATGATTCTATGAGCTTATAACACCCACATTTTCCTGTCTGTACTGAAATTGCCGCGTCAGTTGTGTCACCAACAGAAATCAAAATGTTCAAATGTTTTTAAAGCTTATGGGACTTAACTGCGGGGTCATCAGTCCCTAAACTTACAAACTACTTATCAACTAACTTATACTAAAGACAACACAAACATCCATGCCCGAGGGAGGATTCGAACCTCCGACACAGGAATCCGCGCGATCCGCACCGTGGTACTACAGACCGCTCGGCTACTCCCGCGCTGCCCAACAGAAGCCGTGTTTTATTCTTCTCGACCTCGCTGACAGGAATTTTTTGCTATAGGAAAGTCTCGAAACTCTCTGAAGCTCATCGTCGTCTGCCTCTATACAGATGAATGTTTCACATTACTCACGATATTCTGCTGCCCATAACCACGACTTAATAAAAATTAAATATGACCGCTAGTCGAAGTTCGTCCTTTACGATAAATGTATGTCAGAGGCAACTGTCATTTCATCGACAGCTTAAGGTCCATGCAATGCTCTGTAACTCTGCTGTCAACAGGCTAATTTGATGATTTTCGTTGACATTTATCATTTTTCATCCAACGGGCAAACCAATGTATCCGTCGGATTGAAACTGTTTGACTATTAAGCTACGTAGACTCACAAATGAAATCGTAATATTTACTACAATTTAACTGATCTTCTGTTTGGAAAAATGACTTATAGATGAGGAAGCAGGCGTAGCCAGGTATGTATTTGGCTCCATGTGAGCTGGGCGTTCGCACAAGTTCGTGTAATGTAAACACATAAACAAACAGATTATACCACGAGAAAACAGGCAAATTATTACGTTATACCGTCAATGGTTAGGCGAAGATCCAATAATCTGCCTTTGTTTTTATATCTGTTAGAACTCTCTTGAGAATGCGTGCATTACTGCAGCAGTGAAATGGCCGAGCGTTCTAAGACGCGTTGCTGCGAAGCGCGGTGGCTCCGCGTCGGACGTTCCTGTCCTCCCTCGGGCATAGGTGTATTTATTGTCCTTATCATAAGTTAGTTTAAGTAGTTTGTAAGACTAGGGACTGATAACCACAGCAGTTAAGTCTCACAGATTTACAAATATTTGAACATTTTTCGTGACTTACTGAATACAATGCTTAAATTGTTGATGTGAGTAAGAGTGAAGAGACTTTCAGATATCTGTCACATAATTTCAGTATTTTGCGTGTTCGTCCAAAATATTCCGAAACTGATTTCATTCCTGGCGCATAAGCGACTACAACGCAGTATCTATGGTGTAAGCTTCAACTAAATACCAGTAAACAACGCATGTGGCAGTTGTGAAGAGACAGTTTTAAGTGTTAGAGCTGAGATAGTAGTGTGTCACGAACCTCATCCTCTAAATCAAATATTTAAGGCATTCTCCAGAATGTTTTGAAGAAGAGAAAAGTCTGTTCCGCACGCCTTGACTCCCAAACACAAACAACGACGTGTGGACGCCAGCCACGACATGAGCAGAATACTAAATGCGGACACTTCTGGAAACAATCATCGCGAGTCACAAAAGTTCCACAAAACGAGAGTACATAAGAGTTGACGATTTTACCGGCCGCGGTGGCCGAGGGGACTGAGGCGCTCCAGTCACGGTCTGCACGGCCACTACGATCGGCGGTTCGAATCCCCCCTGGGGAATGGATATTTGTGCCGTCCTTAGTATAAGGTAGTTGATAAGTTGTTTGTAAGTTTAGGGACTGATGACCCCGTAGTTAAGTCCCATAAGCTTAACAAACATTTGAACATTTTTTGAGTTGACGATTTGTCGACATAACCGATATTCAGCCGCTTGTGGCGTGCGCATTGGACAATATATCATAGAAGGCTTATCATGGTTGTAGAAAATTCTGAGCTTACTGTTCAAGTGTTGGGAAACTATCTAGAACACCTGAAGCATTAAAGTGACTATCTTAACTTTTCTATTTATTAATATTTTCTTGAAACATTTTGGACTAAAGAGCTACTTGTGAAAGTTTTGAAAAAGTGCGTTACAACAACGGAGTCGAGTGATAGCTGTGTGGCAAAGTTGACCTCCGCAAATGCCGTCCATTGTGGGAGAGACGTTTCTGCTAGTGTCGGTTTTTATATTATTTAACCAATGAATGTCCCTCAGACATATACCCATATCTCAAAGAAACGAAAACTGCTGTGACTACAGATGTCTAGAATACAATAGATTTATTTGAATTGCGAGTGTGACTGCAGCTCTACAACTGACAGCTGTAGACGCCGCACTCTCTGTTTCCTTCAGATGTGTAGATATCGCACTGACATTGCATTGGCTAACTCGTATAAATAGGGACACTGTATACTGCATTTCAAGCCAAAGAAAGGCATGCGACAATATATAATTTTCTTACCGTGTGCGTTAATCACAGGCATCGTACGAGCACCTAGGATAATAGTAGACTATATATGAGGTATGGAGGCTTGGATCGGTCCGAGAAGCGTCTAAAGACAGCCTAATAGTGATGGCGAGGTAACTCAGAGCGTACTGAACAAAGAAATAATTGATAAGCATAAAAGAAACATGATCCAACGACCGGAATGAAACGATCCTCCCGAGAAAAAAATTAGGAAAAATGGCTAAGGGGACGGCGTGCGAAATGTGGGAAATCCGGATTCGAGTCTCAGCCCGGCACAATATTTCGTATGTCACCGTTAAATTGTACGGCTGATGCTTAGTCATATTCGCAATTGCGAATACATTTCTCGTGATAAATATCTCCAGTGCAAAGTAAATAACCTACTTTTTACGTTAGTGATAAGCGTCCATCACGATCTTTTCGGGAGAAATGGTGCGACGATGAAAGCAGGACACTAATATTCTGGAGTTGCGACTTTCAAATCCGCGAATGGCAGTACAGAAACAAGTCTATGGTTTCTCACATGTGGTCATTTCCGTGATGCTTCCTTCGAAAAGCGTCAATAAATCACTCTAGCAAAATGCCGGGATGGTTTCTTTCAAAGGACACGGCCAATTTCCTTAGCCATCCATGATAAAGACTCCGTCTCCAATGACCACGATGTCGACGGGACGTTAAAATCTAAGATTCCTTCTTCCATTTCTTTCGACAAGTTAACGCACAATTCCTCCCCATTTCCATATCCAGTACGAGATAACTCTCCGCTTTTCTTCAATACGCTTTGAATGGTGAACTAAGTTATAAACTTACTTACTTGTGGAAGATACTGTCAAAGGCAGAAAGCAGCATGTTGTTCTGTACGAAGTATAATAACAAGACAGAGGAAATTTAGAGGTCACATTTAATGTCATTTCTCAATTAATTGGGGAATAGTTTCATTTATAAAATGAAACTTCTCATAGACAAATGCGTTACTCATAAAGACAAGTTAATGAAAGAGAATTCAATGGAAACCAGTTCAAATCTCCACAAGATTTCAGTTTGTCGCAAAGACCTGCAACTAGATCTTCATGATAACTAAATTTATCGCACATCTTCAATCGCATATAAAACATAACAGATTCCATTTCATTAGTAAGATTTTAAGTCTTCGAATTATTTCGAAACAGATAGCTTATAAAACATTCTATGATCTTTGCGGAATATTTCCCCAATATTTATAAGCTATATGATTATGTGTGATAGAGACGCGGGGAAAATCTACAACGTTAGTCGCTTCAAAGAAGACGTGAAATATTGCGTCATATCTACTTAAAGAACACAAGAACAGCTCTAAGAGAATTTAGACATTTACTTTCATTCCTTTTAACCATTAGTAGGAACTATTTTTTCAATATCCTGTCGAAGACGAACAGTGTCGAAAATATCCGAACTCGAAAGAGATTTTTCGTGGTGTTAAATGTGAGAAAACACGGCGATCACTCTCATATATAAGCTGCAAGTCTTACCTTAATGTGATCGATGTTTGTGTCTTAAGATATCTGTATGCCGACTTACGAAAATTAAATGAAATTGCTCATAATGTGTCGTTTCATGACTATCGCAATTATGTTTCCGGCAGGGTGTGAAACTAAATCACAAACTTTCAATACGCGCATCACAATACTACTGAAACGGCCATGTAAGTTACAGCGACCCACAGAGACCGGATCACAATGCATTCGGAATACAATTGGATAGTTGTTGTAGATCACTCTGAATACTGTGTTGTAGAAACTTCATTTACATTTCTATCAATATAGAAACTCGCGACACAACGGTCTCTTATAACCTCATTCATCTTCTACTGGGAGGGGCAAATAAAAGTGGCCTGGAGAACAGAGTTCCATAGAACAAAGGAACAAAGCAGAAGAAAGGAAATACAGTACTAACCTGACTGCAGGACATTTTGAAAGTGAACACCATTCATCGCTTGGCACTTTTGGGCGCTGGTCAGCAAGTTGTTGAAGGCAGGTCGAAGATGGAGTGCTTGGATAAAATCAATTTCAACACCTTCACGTACTTTTCGGTAGTCACCGCGCCGTAAACCAATATCGCACCGATTATTCAGTGACTGGACACTGCACTCCACATAGTCACCCGTTGAAGATGAAGAGTGCGAAATGCGAATTCTCCGTCCCCTTAAATGCACCAATGTTGCTTAGTAACGAACCCATCCAAATGAAACAGGGTGTCGTCGCTACACCAAACCATATTCACAGGCGCGTGCTACCCGGGGCTACGTCCTAAAGCAAACCGTTCAGAAGTTATGACGATTTTATTTAATATAGTTCAATAATTGTCACCCTGTATGTGAATAATGGCCGCGTGGTCTAAGGCGTCATGGTATGGACTGGGCGGCCATTCTCGCCGGTGCTTTCAAGGGAACTTCCCCATCGCAACCTCTCTCAGATTTAGTTATAAGTTGGCGCAGTGGATAGTCCATGAAAAACTGAACACACATCAGTCGAGTAAAGTGGAAGTTGTGTGGAGCTATGAAAAAAAAAGCAAAATATAAAAACTGAACGGTCCATGCGAAGAAAAAGCAATTTCGAGCACAATTTCAACATTGGTGCGCCGTGGTCCTGTGGCTAGCATTAGCTGTGGAGCGAGAGGTTCTTGGCTCAAGCCTTCCCCTCGAATGAAAATTTTAATTTTCACAAAATTATGATTTGTCCGTTCGTTCACTGAAGTCTCTGTTCGCTGTAATCAACTTAGTGTCTGTGTTTTGCGACCGCACCGCAAAACCGTGCGATTAGCAGACGAAAGGAAGTGCCTCTCCAATGGGAACTTAAAACATTTGATCGCAAGGTGATAGATCAACCAATTCCTGTACAGGAAAACACATATGACGTATTCTGTACGACACTGGTGATGGTATGTGCGTCATATGACAGGAATCTCTTGTCGACCCACCTAACTTGTACACTTGGTGAATGGGTAAAGTGATTCTACCTTGCCCGATTTAGGTTTTCTTGTGGATGTGTCAATCACTCCCAAATAGTGATGAAAACATAAAAAGTTTGTCACATAAACTGCAACAAATGAATGCAACAGTTTCACAGTCGCACAGTTTTCCCTGTGCTCTGTCAAATCATATGGTTTAACGTTTTCGAATTTTTCCTTGTGTGGGCTGTCAAATCCTGCATATGTCCAAGCAAATTTGAACATGTCCCCATACTACGGTGCAGTTACCCCGCATCGGACGGACAGATAATAATTCGCTGAAAATGAAAAAATTAAAATTTTCGTCTGTGGGAATGTTCGATCCGAGGACCTCTCGCTTCGCAGCTCCTCACGCTATTCCCCCCCCCCCCCCCCTGTTCTCATGTAGGTCGATGCTTTTGCGGTCGCTGTTTAGGTTCGTTCTTGATTGTTCATTAAATCTTTGTCTCAGCCTTTTTATTACAGAGAGCGTTTAGCCCCCTGACCGGGAGCGCTGAGCAATGAATTTTTCCGGTGGACGGGATTGAACCGGCGACCTTTAGCACCACATTCGGTAACGCTATCCATTGCGCTACGCTGGCAGTCTTCTATACAGAGGACCACGGCACTCCTGTGCTCACAACCTGCTTGACGTTGCTTATCCTTCCCGTGGACTGCTCAGTTTTTACATTTTGCTTATTTTTTCATAGTTCCACACAACTTCTTCCTGTTTTCTCGAATGATCTGTGTTCAGTTTTACACGGTCTATCCACTGCGCCAACTTATAACTCTGACGGGGGTGCGATGGGGAGGTTCCCTTGTTAGAGTCCTCCCTCGGGCATGGGCGTGTTTGTGTTCTACATAGAGTAAGTCAGTTTAAGTAATTTCTAAGTCTAGGGACTGATGATCATAGCAATTTCGTCCAATAGGTTTACAAACATTTGAACATTCTTTTGTAAAAGATTAGACTTGGCATTCTATGTGACAGGTTGTACGGTCATCAGAGTGCGTTTCTGTTGTTCGTGTTTAGTGTTGTTAGAGGCCTATTGATCATTGTGAAACACACCAAGAGGACGCGTAGACCTACTCGAGTGACGCTGTTTTATCAGCAAAATGTTCAAATGTTTGTAAATCTTATGGGACTTAACTACGGGGTCATCAGTCCCTAAACTTACAAACTACTTATGAACTACTTACGAACTAGGACGGCACAAATATCCATGCCCGAGGGGGGATTCGAACCCCCGACCGTAGTGGCCGTGCAGACCGTGACTGAAGCGCCTCAGTCTCCTCGGCCACCGCGGCCGGCAGTTTTTATCAGCACCTGTGCACTTATCATGAGTCTCCATTCCATCGGCTTCTCCAATCGTGCAATATGCAGGTAATCGCCTCATTCTGATGTGTCCCGGTGTTGTATTGTATAGGATCGGTAGAGTCGGCATACTCTTCATCAATGTTGTGGAGGCCACGTCTCCCCACCACAAGGGAGGATCTCCGTATTGTGCACCATGCACCTCTATAACCTCTGCTATCTGCACCAGACACCCGAGAAAAGGTAGTGGACAATCTGCAACATTATTAGTCATAAATAAAAGTTCGGGACACAACCGCGTCACATCGAATTAAATTCTCTAGCTTTCGACAGCACACTCTGACGTCGTCATCAGGAGTTAAAATCACTGTCTGCCGCAGCTGGCATGCTGTTCTTCTTATATAGCTGCGATACCAGCATCTGTAATCTCCGCGGCAGTCATTGATTTGACTTCTGATGACAATGGCGGAGTTTTCTGTCAAAAGTTCGAGAATTTAATTCGATGTGGTGTGACTTGTACAAAGAATAGATTTTATTCAAGACTGCCACTGTGGAAGACTGCGAAGACATATTGTCAGCTTACAACTGCGAAGACATATTATTTGTCATCTTACACCATTGGTCGGAGACCTACAGCATCCAGACTAGAGATCACAGTTCCATGAGCAGGCTGCCGTTAACACTACAACACAAACGTCTGCGTTTGGTGGGCTTTCGTGATCCGCGGCGTGGTGAAGAATGGCGCCGCATTATGTTCAGCTATGAATCTGGAATCGGCACTACATCGGACGGCCACCTTCGGTGAGTGTGGCAATGATAGGAAATGAGTTCGTATTTTTCCAATTTTTCGAAGAAGCACACCGTTATTACCCCTGGCGTAACGATGTGGGAAACCTTGTGGTATGACTACAGGTGACAGCTGATGGCAAATGAGGGAACTATGACTACAACTCGGCACATCATGGACTTCCTGCGTCATCATATGTTAACTCTAATGGGACAGTATCGTGGTGCTATTTTTCAACAGAACAATGGTCGTCCAAATATGGTACGTCTGTCTATAAACTCCATTATTTTGACGTACTCCTGTGGCCCTAGATGAGTATCCATAATCTCAAAGATCATTTACAACAGTTATGGTGAATCTTGCCCAGGATAGAATACATCGGTCTTTCCAACCAAAGCAGTTAATGTATCCAGACCAGAAGAGGTACAACCTCATTCTAATACGTTGTCGCATGTTGCCAAGTTCTCCACAAATCTGATTCAGTTTTGTAACATTCAAACAACACCAGGTACACTCTCATGCGGTGATTTTTCATATCGATTCTCGGCCCATTGTGGGTGCTGTACATTTTTTGTTAGATACAGTATTTGATAAAAGTTCACCCAAAGAAAGTTGCCGTGAGTGTCACACGAAAATAACGCACCGTCTTCCTATTCAACGATCGAGAACAAAGACCTGGAGCTGACGTGTTCACTGGCAAATGTGCACTATATTTTCCTTTTCCATAGGTATATATGTTTGTACAATACGAGAGAAAGCCGTTGCAAGTTACAGTTTACATGTAGTTCTGAATTCTACATTTCAACTGGATATATCGTTTGGAGTAATACGATTGCATCATGGTATTCAAAAGTTCTATAACAAGAAAGTTAAATAAAATCTCTCAGAAATTTCCATGAATTTAAGAAGACCTAATAAGATTGGAGTAGAGGGGGCTTAAAGGACGAATTCCGAGTGGTACATCAGCTATTTCTTGTTCTAAATTTCAATTTCAGAGAAAAATAATTTTTAACAGATGATGATACAACCAGATCTCTGTACACAACAGCACGAAACTGTATCTTTTCGGTAAGAAACTATAGCAAAACTCGAGCAGTGTCTAAGCTACAAACTACTTTCTCTCTGAGAAAATTGGAAGAAAAGTGTATCAAGTAAATGACTTATTATCTTCCCAAGATATAAATGGGCTGTTTAAACTCTGACTTTCCATTTTAGTATCACATAAGGTTCTTATTCTTTGATGTACTCAGTGAACATTATAAGTTTCTGTTAGGTTCCATTTCTCGTGAGATTTAGTTTTTAACTTATTTTTTCCAGATTTTTGTCAATGTACTGTTAATTATATCGTGTTATTAGAAGTGATCTGAATTTACCATTAGATTCTGAAGAAGGAGGCTAATGCGGGAAAGTAATGTACTTGCGTCATACTTCAGTTTTGATTACATTTATGAGATTCTCTTCCAATGTGATAAATTTTTTACGATAAAAATATATGCTATTTCGGTAGATGTTACAGGCTACAAATCAGAGAAATAAAGCTTGAAATTTACAAATGTGATTGTGAAAATATGTACCGCTGCATGAAGCCTGTAAATATTCAATTAACACTTTCAAATCATTATTTATAAAGACTGCCAATAAAGTTGAGTAACAAAGAGAACGTTAGAACAAGGCATTTAACCGAAATGTTTTCAATTAAATGCAGTGGAAAATGACAACATTTATCGAAAGGTGCTGCAGGATGTTAAATTGTGATACTTCCAATAGCTACCGAGACAGTCTTCACGTTCCTGCACGACCATGGCTTTTCGGGGAGGTTATGGATTGGAGTACACAGCTTCTAAGTCTGAAATCGTTTGTTATTATTTGATCAACATCCTTCCCTTATTAATATATTAGTTTTTACAATGTTATTTTTAGTTTATATACCGATCAGTTTTAAGAAATTTCGTAGGAAACGTTAAGATCTTCTTCACATACCTTTTTTAACCACGATTATTTTCGTATTCTGTTTTACATTTATCGAATGTGTTTATTATATTAACTGAAAGCTTGTTGTCTAAAGTACAGACGGCTCGACGAAATATCTTCTAGTATTGTCTACTTCAGAAATCATTGGAAAGCAGTCTGAAGCAATTTTTGTGAGTGATGTTATTTTTTATTCTTTTAATTTTGTTCGTATATTAAATTCCTCTGGCTGCTATAGTCTACAAAAGAGCTGGAGAGAAATGGCCATTAACAAAGGAGGTTTCAGTAGAGCAAGACAGAAAAGATGCTTCATGAAACAACTCAAAATGAAGGGCTCAGCTGATAGCTCATATACTGCGACATGACGGCCTATTGAAAAGAATAACTGAGGAAGCTGTAACAGTCAGAGATTAAAAGCGAAGACCCAGGCAGGAGTTCATTAAACAAATAAGAGTTGTTCTTCATACTACCAGCTGAAGCGGAAGGCAGAGAAGCGAGAAGAATGGGGAGCTGCTGCTGGCCAGTTAGATAGAAAGATAAAGAGTTACTGTCCATTTCCTGCATACGAGGTCATCAGATTTAAATCTCCAGGATATTTCGTATTCTCTACAATCTGCACCTGAATCCGGAACATACATCTTTGCAAAACATTCTACCTTGTGTCCATGATATAGTAGTATTGTAGCGGTGCTACTCGTAACTCCGAATAAGCACTGCAAACCTTAATACTATCTGTACTGTATTTTGAAGTCTTTGTTACTGCCATAAAGAACTACTGTTTTGTTTACAAAGCGGTCATCTTGTGGCTTGGGCAATATGGTTCCAACTATATACTGACCCTATACAGATTGCTGAGCTGTGAAAGAGGCGTTCTGGAATCAGTTAAAAATTTGACTTTGTTTAAACCTGACTTATTTTATATTGGTGAAGAACGAAATCAACCAAAAATACTTTTAAAACGTATAATTTATTGCTATGAGCTAACGTTCCCATTTTTCAGTATTAACATGTTAACTACATTAATGCATTAGTCTAAACATGCTATCTGCTACTGTGATGTATAACAATAATTGAGTATTCGTTGAATCTTTATATATTAGTATCCGTCCCAGATTTGCATCGGTGTCATTAATTATCTTCGGTCAGACGGCTTGTTATAATATATTGTTATACACACAAAATTCAAAAAAATGTTTGTTAAGCTTATGGGACTTAACTACGGGGTCATCAGTCCCTAAACTTACAAACTACTTATGAACTACTTACAAACTAGGACGGCACAAATATCCACGCCCGAGGGGGGATTCGAACCCCCGACCGTAGTGGCCGTGCTGACCGTGACTGGAGCGCCTCAGTCACCTCGGCCACCGCGGCCGGCAGTTATACACACAAACCTTTCTAGTGAATGAATGTATTTAGTACTGAAAATATTATCGAAATACCTACTGTACTTCCTGAGATTACGTTTATTCATCTTTAATTTTTTGAAATCCATAATCAAGCTTCATTATTATTACTAGTCATCAAATATAAAGTAATAATATTGGGAAATAAGCAACATGAAACATATAACTATCATGTAAGAAAATCGGTAAAAGCGGTACATTTTGTCACTTTTATTTTCACACAGCATACATAAAATGTTTGTAGAGTCTAAGGGACTTAACTACGGAGTCATCAGTCCCTAAACTTACAAACTACTTATGAACTAGCTAATGCTAAGGACGGCACAAATATCCATCCCCGAGGGGGGATTCGAACCCCCGACCGTAGTGGCCGTGCAGACCGTGACTGGAGCGCCTCAGTCCCCTCGGCCACCGCGGCCGGCACAGCACACATATTCTTCTAACCTGACGACAGAGAATATTATGCCGAACAAAATGTTTTCTTCCAGAAAGAGGCAGTCGTGATCAATTCTCCCTTTGTTACAGGCTGGGTTTCAGCATTGCCACATTTATCTGCAATAAAGACTTTGTAATAAATCGGCGAAATTCCAAGATGTCTACGTGCACTCCGAATGAAATGGCAAGCAGCGAAGAACTGTCATGTCCAACATCAACTAGCTCCATCAAAATGGATGCTTCTAAATCTATCGGACCAAACTGCGTGGTCATCAGTCCGCAGCTTACAAACTACTTAAACCTAGGTAAACTAACCTAACATACACACCCATGCCCCAGGATGAACTCGAACCTCCACTGCGAGCAACCGCGCGCTCCGCAGCGAGGCGCTTTTGACCGCTCGGCTACTCCACCGCGGCATTAAAATGGAAATATACATTTTTTTTCTTTTTAGGCACTCAAGTAAATTGCTGTATTAGCGTCTAGTTTGTATACTCCACCCATAAAGCTGCTGTCCTGGTATAGGCTATTTGGTTCATCGGTATCAATTTTTGTATAGCACTGACTGAATATCGGTGTGCTTTTTTAATGGAATGTACCTCAAACTCGTTAAACAACAGTGTAATTCAATTGGTTTATCTTTATTGGGCGGAAATGGCGGATTTTCGACTTAGGTTTACTGGGAGAATTTTGGGAAGATGAGGTTCATCCTAAAGGATACTACGTACAAAGGACTTGTGCGACCCCGTCTTGAGTATTTTTAAATGTTTCTATAGCTTATGGGACTTAACTACGGGGTCATCAGTCCCTAAACTTACAAACTACTTATGAACTAGCTAACGCTAAGAACGGCGCAAATATCCATGCCCGAGGGGTGATTCGAACCCCCGACCGTAGTGGCCGTGCAGACCGTGACTGGCGCGCCGCAGTCCCCTTGACCACCGCGGCCGGCTCTTGAGTATTGATCAAGTTTCTGGGGTTCCCACCAGATCGGTTTGAAGGAAGATATAGAAGCAATTCAGAGTGAGGCTGCTAGGTTTGTTACTGGTAGATTCGATCAATACGTCAGTATTACTGAGATGCTTCGGGAACTCAAATACGAATCGCTGGAGAGAAGGCGGCGTTCTTTTTCGAGAAACGCTGTTGAGGAAATTTAGAGGGCTGTAATTTGAAGTTGACTGCAAGAGATTCTACTGCCGCCAACTTACATTTCGCGCATAAGACCACAAAGATTAGAGAAATTAGGGCTCGTAAAGAGGCATAGAGACATTCGTTTTTCCCTCCTTCTATTTGGGAGTGGAACAGGAAGCGAAATGACTATTAGTGGTATGAGGAATCCTCAGCCACGCACCTTTTGGTGGATTGCCGAGTATGTGTGTAGCTGCAGAATGTAAGCGCTTCTTGGTGACCATACATCTTTCTGGGAAAGCAAAACTCTATTTACGTAGCCTGATGTTGCGCTGTCTTTGTTGCCATAAGGGAGAACTTCAAATGATTGTCAGCACTGGCAGACAGCGCCTGCCGGCTGCTAGAGGCTACCCATATGGCTCATGTGTTGCGCAGGTCAGCCTGTCTAGCATATCTTGTCGGGTTGAAGCAGGGTTTTTATTGACACTGTGGGTATATGTGGGTTAGTTTATACCTATACAGGGTGCCAATAACTGAGACATGGAGAGTACAGGCCAAAAGTAGTTGGAAAGCTACAGTAAACGTGGGTCTGCAAATCAACCGTCGCCGTGTTATCGGCGAGTAAATGCTCCTGGATACTGCGGTAAGTTGGTATCTCAAGGTTTGAGTTCGACTATCTGTTTATTTAAAATTGCAACGTATCACGACATCTGCAGCGATATTCGTTGAACATCTCGGCAGAACTACTTGGAAATCGCATAACTGGACTGTACTTTCAGATGTACCTGCTTGTGTCCCATAAAACCAACGCCTGAACATGTGGTTCATCTATGACGGAGCTCCAGCACATTTTAATTTATGAGTGCGCCGGTCTCTTACTCTGACGTATGGTCAACATCGCATAGGTAGAGGAGGACCTGTGCCGGGGCCTCCAAGGTGTCCGGATTTAAATCCCATAGATTTCTACGTGTGGGGTCATGTTAAAAGCCTGGTCTACGCTACCGAGGTCAGTTGTCTTGATGAATTACGCTTGCGGTTTGATGCAGCGCCGCGGTGGAGTAGCAGAGCGGTCTAAAGCGTCTCGCTGCGGAGCGCGCCGTTGCTCGCCGTCGGAGGTTCGAGTCCTCCCTGGGGCATGGGTGTGTGTGTGTGTGTGTGTGTTGTCCTTAGGTTAGTTTACCTAGGTTTAAGTAGTTTGTAAGCTACGGACTGATGACCACGCAGTTTGGTCCCATAGATTTACAAACATTTGTACAAACATATGATTGAAGCAGCCTGCCAGCATTTCTCGTGACTGTCTGAGAAGACTGGCAACTCATTTCGGAGACGAGTTCAATATCGTATTCAAACGCATGGACAACATTTCGAACACCTACTTCAACGGTGAGAGATACGATGTGTTTCTAGAATAACAGCAGTACATGTCCTGTATCTTTACAACAGTTGATTTGCGAATCCTAGAACTACTTTTGGCCTGTAATTTCCAAATGTGAGTTATTGACCATCCCTTCCGATACGAAGGTACGAAGAACAAGCTAATGTGTCTGCATTTTCTAAGATAAATGTTCAAATGTTTTTAAAGCTTATGGGACTTAACTGCGGGGTCATCAGTCCCTAAACTTACAAACTACTTATGAACTACATTATACTAAAGACGACACAAACATCCATGCCCGAGGGAGGATTCGAACCTCCTACGCGGGAGGCCGCGCGATCCGCAACGTGGCGCTCCAGACCGCTCGGCTTTATAAGATATAAAAGATTTGTTCTGATGGACTCTTACACTTTATATGTGACTAAATGCAGGTACATACTCGTGTTTTCTCAATCAAAATAACCTACAAAGTGATGCTAAATTTTCAAATATTCTCATGTAGTGAAGGAGTAAACGACATGTTGCCGTCAACTGCAACTTTATTGCCGGAAACCGAGTATGATAGCTCGAAATTGGTAATAGCATTAAAATAAATAATTTTAATACATGCGTCCTCATCGCCATTCCTTAACAGACACGGAGTGTGGATAGAATATGTTTTCCGTAAAGCAACCTATTTATAACGATAAAGGAACAATTCAGCCACTTACAAGACTCCGCATGATATGAGGGGCGATCAGAAACTACGTTTACAAAGTCAACAGTAAATCGTGTACATTTTTATCATATAACCAACACAGTGAAGTCAGAGGTAATTTTTAGACATTGCGTCCATATCATGTAGGCACTTGTCGCTGCATGGAACGAGTTTGAATATTTCCTCCTGGTAAATATCCTGGCCTTGCATGATGAGCCACGTTGTTGCGATGTGTTTCTCTTCCTTGTCTGAAGCCCCTAGGAAGTTAACGATTTCTTCAGACGAGGAGGCGAAACACTTCACGTCAACGTGGCTGAATATGCAAGGACAGAATTTTAACTGGGAGAGTGTATTCAGACTCATCCTACGAAATCACAAGTACTAAAGTCAGATGGACAATACGTCTGTATCTATTAACACTTGGCTGTATGAGTAAAATTGGACACACGTTTCGCTGCAGGATTTGTAACCTTCGCTTCTGTTCACACCTAGTTTTAGAGAATGGTTCAAGCAGAATAAAATAACTGAGATTTTCTGTGTAGGTTATTAAATGAAATCGACATGTTTTCAGAGGAAATTACAAACAGGAATATGTAAGGAACGGTATGATGCTTGGCGTCATCATACTAACTACTTACAAGGAACGAAAGAGTTTCTTTAATTATATACAAAGTGGACCCCTTCCCAACGTCCACATCAACTTGAAGAGCGTATCAGTAGAACTACTGTTACCTCCACATTATTATTTTCACGTCGAGGAGATCACATATCAGAGGATGTGGTTCTGTGATACCGTAAGGTTATCCGTGCGCCTGGTAGGATTATTCACTAATATGGGTCCACCGAGGAGATAAAAGTAGAAGAAAGCGATTGAAGAGTAGCCATTTTTAAGTTCTGAGAGAGAAAAGTGCCACATTGACCGCCAAGGGTGGAAAAGCGCTAGTCTGGACGGATGGTAAGAGCAGTAGCGTTTGTCTGGATGCCTGCGATAAAATGAAGGCTTTCACGACCGGATGAGATTGCTGCTGGTAAACCTTTCGGGGTGTAAAGTCGTGCTCCACGAAATGCCTCAGTTCTTAACGTTTCGTCCAGAAGTTCGCTGGACATCTTTACAGGCACTACTCTTCCGTTGAGTCTTATCGAATGGCGGGTCGGACGTTTGAGAGCGAAATACGAGGGTGTTCAAATTAAAAGGTGCGGAACGTCCTAACAACCAAACTGGTTGGAATTTGAACACGCCCCTTTGAAATAACGTAGCGCAACATCTATGGACGCGAGTGTAGTATCGGCACCTCCCCCTAAAAAAATTCAAACCTGTGCCCTCGGCAGGCAAGGTGATGCTCACCATATGTTTCGACGTCTGGGGTCCGATACTAATCGAATTCCTGGAGCAGGGAAAAACTATTAACAGTGGCATGTACTGTGAGACAGTCCGTAGCCCACGCAGTCCATCAAGAGCATATGCCTTGGGCTGCTCACGGAGGGAGTGATTCTGCTCCATGATAACGCGCGTCCACATGTCTCCAGGGTCACACAAAGTGTACTGGCCAATTTCTAGTGGAAGCGGCTAGAGCATCCGCCCTACAGCCCGGTCTTGTTGCCCTGTGACTTCCATCTGTTTGGTCCGCTAAAAAACATCTCAGAGGGAAACGCTTCAACAAGGACGACGAATTCTGGGAACAGGGAATCCTTCGGCTCGTTAAACAGTGGGATAATTGTGCTCAGTCGTCTGGTGATTACTTTGGAATAAAGATTTCAATTATACCCACAATGCCGTGGTGGAGTGGCCGAGCGCATTGAGGCGCTATGCTCCGATGCGCGTGGCCGTTCCCCTCGGAGCTTCGAATCCTCCCTTGAGCATGGATGTTTGTGTTGTCTTTAGTATAAGGTAGTTTATAAGTAGTCTGTCAGTTTAGGGACTGATGAACCCGCAGTTAAGTCCCATAAGCTTAACAAACATTCGAAAAATTTTATAACCAATGTATCGTTTCGCACCTTTTCATTTTAACACCCCTCGTATGTTCTGTATAAAAAGGCGTGAGGCCGAAATTATACGTGATAAGCTGAGATAATCCTTTCAGAGATAAAACTTAAAAGTCGATTAGCGCCCGGGATAAAATTGACTATCAATTCTGCAGAGCCGGTGTTCACATGTTGCTAAATTTCATGGCCTCTGCTTTCCGTTTCTACAGTACGTATGTCGCTCTCAGGCATCCATCCTGTTAGCCCGTAAGGCTCATTTGAGGAGCAGCGCCACAGAACATGTCCAGCGAAGTGAAGTTCTGGACGAAATGGTAGGAAATGGTGGGTCTCTACCTTCCATATCAAATAGTTTACCATCAGCAGTGTCTGCGACAGATCATTCAGGGGTAGTGTAGCGTTAGTTTCAGATATCTTGCATGCTCGGGACTAGTGTCAAATAGCTAGAGTTTGCCATAAGGTGTCACTACGAGTCATCGAGAATAGAGACGGAGAGAGCAGTTCCTTTCACGGAACCGTTCATTTCGGAACAGTTCTTCTTAATGAATAAGTCCAATGAATTAGTTTAAATGAACTACATAGCTCGCTTTAAGTATTTCAGATGAACCACATATTTCATTTTATTTTCAGAACAAAAACTTTCACCCATTATTTCATTCCCTTACCAAAACTGTTTCCGGCCTTCGGATCTGACTTAGTTCGGCTAAATCATCAACTGAACTTAGTGAACGAACCGAACAATTTCGGTAATTCGATACGACTCAGTTCGAAACTAGTTCATCAACTGAACTAACAAGAGGACCATTAGAAGTGTAAATAACGGGTTTCAATGGGTCTCGGACATGTTGTAGAGGGACATATCCTAAGTATGAGTGTGTCCGCTTTATTAGCGACGGGCCTTGTTTTAAGAGAAAATTGATGTTGAAGTTCACTGCGCGCTGTAAGAAGCCTAACGTTAGCCACGTTACAAGGGAGTGAGCGGTTAATGTCGCCAGGTACCACGCTGGAGGTACGGTGTGTCAGGACCTAACCATGTTTTTGCTTTTTTCTTTTAATCAGAGTAGTCCGACATTTTTCCATTTTATTTTACAGAATATCAACAAACAGTGTTCATTGTGTGAAATTAGTAAGAAATATTTAAGTTTGCCTCGGTAATTTTATCTTCACGTTATTATTGCAAAATCTTACTTTGTATTGCCTGCATCGCTTGGTATGGCACAACAGAAATCCGGATGATATTTGTCGTAAGAGCAACTGAAACACGGCGGTTTACAGCCCCAAACACATTTAATAAAAGCTACTGTCTTGCAGGCGCACGGAGTTTTTAAGAGCGATGCTAGGAAAAGTTCATTTTCCTAAAAAAATAGTTATCTTTCATCCGGTAACCTTGATGCGAGCCATGGGTATTTGATCATCTTCGAAAAACCAGGTGCCCTGAATTCATGCAAAATTAATTTGTGTAGTTTTACGACGAATATCATTCGGATTTCTGTTGTGGGATAGCAAGCGGATCAGGCGATAACGAGTAAGATTTTGTAATAATGACGTGAAAATTAAACTGTGTGTGTGTGTGTGTGTGTGTGTGTGTGTGTGTGTTGCGGTCTCAGTCCACAAACTGGTTTGATGCAGCTCTCCAGGTTACCCTGTCCTGTAACACGGCAAAATTGAACATTTCTTACAAATTTCACGCAATGTACACAGCTTGTCGATATTCTGTAAAATAAAACGGAAAATATCGGACTGTTCTGATTTTAAAAAAATCACGGAGTGGAAATGAACACGGTACCTCCAGCGTGGTAGCTGGACACCTTAACCCCTGCGCCACGCTCACTTGATTGAAACGTTGCGCGTCTTGCATCGTGCAGTGAACTTCAACATCAGTTTTTTGAAAAAAATAGGCCCGTCGCTAAAAAAGCGGATAGCTTCATACTCAGGGTACGTTCCTGTAAAACAGTGTTTTTCAACCTGTGGTTCGCGACCTACAGGGTAATCGCCAAGTGTTGCGGGGGGGGGGGGGGGGGGGGTCGCCGTCACAGGAAGAAGTACTGGCACCATAAAATAACCAGGGGTTCACAAATACAAGAAAAACGCACGCTTAAGTAAAATATATTTAATGTTAAAATAACTGAGTTGCTTGTGAAACATTAATTATGAATTGAATATACCTGGTGATCAAAAAGTCAGTATAAATTTGAAAACTTAATAAATCACGGAATAATGTAGATAGAGAGGTAAAAATTGACACACATGCTTGGAATGGCATGGAGTTTTATTAGAACAAAAAAAAAAAAAAAAAAAAAAAAAAAAAAAAAAAAAAAAAAAAAAAAAAAAAGATTGCTAGATGCGTGAAAGATCTGTTGCGCGCCTCGTTTGGTGATGATAGTGTGCTCAGCCGCCACTCTCGTCATGCTTGGCATCCCAGGTCACCAGACATCAAGTCCGTGCGATTATTGGCTTTGGGGTTACCTGAAGTCGCAAGTGTATCGTGATCGACCGACATCTCTAGGGATGCTGAGAGACAACATCTGACGCCAATGCCTCACCATAACTCCGGGCATACTTTACAGTGCTGTTCACAACATTATTCCTCGACTACAGCTATTGTTGAGGAATGATAGTGAACATATTGAGCATTTCCTGTAAAGAACATCATCTTTGCTTTGTCTTAATTTGTTATGCTAATTATTGCTTTTCTGATCAGATGAAGCGCCATCTGTCGGACATTTTTTGAACTTTTGTTTTAATTTTATTTCTATTTTATTTATTTATTTATTTATTGGGTTATAATAAAACCCCATGTCATTCCAAGCATGTGTGTCAATTTTTATCTATCTACATTATTCCGTAATTTATTAAGTTTTCAAATTTATACTGACTTTTTGATCACCCGCTATAATAGATTGTTTTATAATACAGTGTGTTAATGATGAATAAGTGCAAAGTGTGGAAACTGTTTACAGTAATCAATCGATAGACAAAAGAACATGGTATAAATAGTAATTCTGAAAAATTAAAAAAATAAAGATACTTCTTTAGAAATTTTCTATACAGTGGAACCTTTTTTAATGTGCATAATTCGCTTTTCAGTCTTGTCGAAAATGCGAAACACTCTTTAAGTAATTTTTTTTCTGACGCAAATCGAGTAAAAATAGGATGTGTTCCATTTCGAAAACTACACATAAAAAACTTTTGCCATCAAATTAAAAGAAAGCTATAGCGAGAGCTAGAATGCTAAATGTCATTCCTTTGAGATAACAGATTTGTTACGGTTCATGAGGAGGGGGCGGTTGCTAAAATATTTTTATTTCGAAGGGGGCCGTCAGAATATTTTTACGTGGGAGGGGGTCGCATATTCGCAAAGGTTGAAAAACACTGCTCTCGACATATCCGAGATCCATCAAAATGTGTTATTTACCATTCTGATGGCCCCTTGTAAGTGAACTATTTCTGTCTTCCGATCCGATGCAGTTTACGCAGTTATAAGTTAGGATTTCTGAAATACATACGTTTAGCTCCTGGGGGTGGGGTATACTGAGAATCAAGGGAAGTGATATTTGAGCATGCGCCTTCTAATTTCCGACAGATCGGGAAAGCAAAGAGTTAAAGAACTATAGTTCACCAAAGGGAATCGAAATGAACTATAATTGATTTTACGGAATATTTCAATTGAACTAGTTCTGTCACGATATACGCATCCACAGTTGAGCGGTACTACTGCAGCAGGGCAGTGACGATGTCTCGCGGGCCATCTGCAGCATCTACAGAAAATTAAGAATTGCGGCGTCTGTTCTTTCGGACAAAATAAACACCGCAGTTCTTAATTGTAGGTTTCCATCTCGATGATTTATACATATTCCAGTTCGGATGCACAAGAGGATCGGACTGCTGGCGGAAATACAGGGTCCGTTGCGAGCCGGGGAGTACAATGGCCGCAGTAACATGACATATGAAAGCTTGGGTACGTGCAGGTATGTTAATCCCGTGTGTCTGAGGCGGTGCAGGGGTTTAGCGCATCTGCTTGGTAAACAGGAGGTCCTGGGTTCGGATCCCAGCCTGGCACAATTTCTTTTTAAAATATAGATAGAGAAACCCTTAGACGTTTTTTCGTCTCGAATATGTCCGAGACATGAAAGATAAACGTGAAGCAACGAATTAAAATTTGTTGTGCGGCCGGGAATCGAACCCGGACCGCCATGCTTACTAGACAGACGTCTTACCGTTAGACCACCGCGCCTCCAACGACTAAGGCGCCTAGGAATAGTCTATGGAACACAGAAGCAGAATTAAAATTTGTGATGTGGAGGGATATTAAGACTATTCCGAGGCACCTGAGTCGTTAGACGTGCAGTGGTCTAATGGTGCCGGGCGCTGTGGCTCAGCGCGCCCGGTCAGAGTGCCCAACGCCTCTGTAATAAAAAAAGCTGAGCCAACAATACACCGAACAGGAACGAACAAAAACGATCAGCGTCCGCAACGTAGAGAACTACCAATAGGAAAAAAAAAAGGGTAAGACGTCTGCCTGCTACGCATGGAGGTCCCGGTTCGAATTTCGGCCGAACCACAAATTTTAATTCGTTGCTTCACGTTTATCTTTCATGTCTTGGACAAATTTTTTATGTCCAAGTTGTAGGATTGCAATACATGGCAGCAGTTGATAATAAAATAGGGCAGTTAATATGTGTCTTACCTGCCGGGGCGAAGTGCGGCTTCCACAGCGTGGAGGGGGCGGGCGCCCCGGAGTGGCAGTGCAGCAGCACCGCCAGGGCCAGCAGGGCCGCCATCTCGCCGGCTGCCGGCCTGCGACACAAAACTCTCAGCACACGTCCTACTCACACCGGCTGCTTATCATTAAACTTATAAAGGTTTCTAAGGGACTCGACTACGTTGGTCATCAGTCCCTACGCTTACAAACTACTTAAACTAACTTACGCTAAGGACAACACAAACACCCACGCCCGCGTGAGGACTTGAACCCACGACGGCGAGCAACAGCGCGCTCCGCAGCTCGGCCACTGCACCGCGGCTGTCATTAACGTTACCGCATAACGAACAGACGCTAGAAAGTGTCATCACACCCGTTCCGCCGCTTGGCAGCGCTACCTCCGATTCACACGCCACTCTCAAATGCAGTGAAATTACACTTTCGCATTCGTACCTCTATTTTGCATGTTATGAAATCGCGATTCTCGTATAGGCCCCTATAACGTGGGGGTTGGAACTTGAATAGTGGGAATATTTATTCACAACCGATACACAAAAGCGTTACGTGGTTGCACCTGTTATTGTCCTTCAAAGTGGTCACCAGCGTAGGGTTGCCATAATCTCGAAATCCAAAACCAGGACAAAACTTACGATCAGCGTAATCGATTGAAGGAAATTGAAACATTAGGAATAAGGAGTCGTCATGCCCCTAAGCTAAGGGAAATGTGCAACTATAGAGTCACTAAAAACCTGAGATATAATTTTTGAAGTGCAAGAATGTTGGCAATACCAGAGATAGTGTCGTAGCCGACGTCACGTGATGTCTTGTGGTGCCCTCTACATTGCCTATATATACGGCGCTCCCTCAAGTTCTCATCGCAGTTCGCCACTCTACATCTGAAGATGTCTTCCGCAGCCGAAGATGAAAGTTTTATAAATCGACCACGGCTTATGAGCCCGGAAGTTTTAAATGAAGTTGACGCCGGCCGTGAAAGTTTACATTGTAAGAATTGGACTGTTGGTGCTTGGCACAGTAGAATGCAAATGTAGCTTCAGTTACAGCTACTTTTTATTACCATCCGTCTGTGTTTTGAAAAAGCTGTTGACCTGTTTGGAAGAGGTTGAACCCGCTGCCGTCATATGCTTTTCCCATTGCACGTGGTCTTGAATATCACGTCTATTACTGATTGAAAAGGTGTTTAATTTTTTGTAAAGATTATAAGACTTAACTGCGAGGTCATCAGTCCCAAAACTTACAACCTACTTATGAACTAACTTATACTAACACAAACATCCATGCCCGAGGGAGGATTTGAACATCCGACGCTGGAGGCAGCGAGATCCGCAACGTGGCGCTCCAGACCGCTCGGTTACTCTTGCGCGGCATTACTGACTGAAATCTAGGAACAGTGAAGAAGGAAAACGTATAATAAAATAATTTTTCTAGGAAAACAACGATGAAGCACCTGCGTAATTAACAATTTAAAAACGATTTCAATGGGTCTGTGTATAAACGTAATGTCACTCACCCGCAAATTCTGCAGAAAGCTTCAAATGTTCAAATGTTTGTTAAGTATGTGGGACTTAACTCCGGGGTCATCAGTCCGTAAACTTACAAACTACTTATAAACTAACGCAACTAAATCGCAAGCATAACAAACCATGCGAGCGTTCAACTAACTAATCAAAAAGGAACTGACTGCACACTGTTTCCATGTGTCGAAAGCTTTTCTGTTCTCTTTCGATTTTATATAATGTGAAGGAAAAGAGTTAAGATATTGTTGCCCCTTTGACAGCAATTTTTTAAATTACCGGAATTGATTTCAAATCCAGCAATTATCGAGGACATTTGCCTTTTCGGCCCGGACGTTTTCATTTACCCTAAAATTCGGACTGTCCGTGAAATCCGTGGCGTATGGCAACCCTACACCAGCGTTGTGTAGAACACATCGTCAGCGATGTGGAAGGCTCAGTATACCGTTAGCAGATACTGTTCTGTTGATGGTGAGAATGGAGCGTTCTACTGCCTGTCGAATCTCTGGAACAGTTCTGAAGCGAATGTCAGGAAGTGGTTCCTTCATCTTCGGAATCAAATCAAAGTCACAAGGACTTAAGTTCTGGGAGAATGGTGGATGGTACAGTACTTCCCAGCCCCATCAACCGTACAGAGCAGCCACAGCCTGCGCTGTATGCGCCTGCGCGTTGTCGTGCAAAATGATGGGTGGGGTTGCGCATAACGTGCTGCCGCTTCTTTCGCAAAGCTGATTGCAGATGATGCTCCAAAAACGAACAGTAATACTGTACAATGACGGCCTGCCGTGGAGGAACGCAGTGCGTTACGAATATATCGTCACAGTCGTACACAAGAATCACATTTACTCACTATACTGGGGCTGTGACGCACTTGAAGACCTTGATGACACTGTCGCGCTGTACGGCTTCTGGCACATTCAATCTTGACCCAACACCGTTGTTGCTGTTTCGAAAACATAGCGACACCGTTACGTTAGACCGCTCGCTCGCAAGTGACTGTGTTTCTCTCGATTCTGTGCACGCCGTCGACGTGGGACGAGCGAGTTAAGTTGCTCAGAGGTAAGGTAGCTATGTCAACAACGTGTGCTATCATCGACAATAGTAGAGTCCATTGCATAGTGTCTCCACAGCACTGTTGCCACTACGTAAGTTCCAACCCTCGTTTTTAAACTATATTATTTGAGCCCCGTCACAATACTGATAATTGCTATTTTAAAGCTGGCCGCGGTGGCCGAGGGGACTGAGGCGCTTCAGTCACGGCCTGCACGGCCACTACGGTCGGGGGTTCGAATCCCCCCTCGGGCATGGATATTTGTGCCGTCCTTAGTTGTAGGTAGTTCATAAGTAGTTTGTAAGTTTAGGGACTGATGACCCCGTAGTTAAGTCCCTTAAGCTTAACAAACATTTGAACATTCGATCTTTTAAAATTGATCTGGGATGTAAACAGGAGAACAAGGCAGTGAATAAACTGCACGACTTCACACACAGTAATTAGTTTCTGGTCTGTCATAGTATTAAAGTGGCAAGAAACGGAGAAACGGAACTACTGGATGTTCTATGTCAATACTAATATTTATTCTTACCGCGTCACTTCATATTCCTACATCAGACAACTACATAACTTCGATAAGTGAAAAGGTCTGGGTTAACAGCGGTAAATCAAATGTTTAAGCTCTGTTGGCACTTTAAAATTGTGTATAACCGAAACCGGTAGCATTGGGCCAATAAGTAAACAGCTTTCGTTAACCATAATGACATTCTCCAACTAGATAACGATCGTAAAGTCTATTACAAAGTACAACACATTCGCAACTGACATTTAGTAACGCTACGAATAAACTAGAGCGAAAAGTTTTCAGTTCTATAATACGTATTGCAGAACATTGTCGGCCCTCATTCCTCTCCTAAAATTGTGTTTTCCCAGAATTTGAATGAGGATTTATATTTTCTTCGCCGAGAGTCGATCAAGAATGCATCGGCACCTGTATCTCAAAAGGCACAACAATTATGCTTGCCCAGAAGTGACTGTAACGGAATGTGTCTACAGCAGCACAATTATTCTAGCCTTCTCTGACTTATTGTTCACCCTGGTCAAGCTACTTTTTAATTTTTTCATGCGCGCTTTCAATACACTTAAATACTTAATGTGCATTAACAAATTTAGACCTACCAAACAACTAGGTTCTACTTAAAACAGAAGTGGTATCACGGTCACAAATTTTTAAACAGTGGTAGGTGTTTTATTCACAATTTTGGAAGCAGCTTTCCTTTTTGTAGCAGGTTTTCTTGGCTTTCTCTTCATTCAAATGTTTGTAAATCTAAGGGACTTAACTCAACTGTTTGTAAATCTATCGGACCAAACTACGTGGTTATCAGTTCGTAGCTTACAAACTACTTAAAATAAGTTAAAGTAACCTAAGGACAAATACACACACCCATGCCCCAGGGAGGACTCGAACCTCCGCGGCGAGCAACCGCGCGCTCAGCAGCGAGACGCTTTAGACCGCTCGGCCACTCCGCCGCGCTTTCATAGCTTTAACGGGATACACAAATACATGGGCAACTTCGGGAAAATGTGGGGAACTGAATTTGGTTTCAAGTGCCAATTAATTTTGGGCAGTTATACTTAGTTTCCACTAATAATGAATTTGTCAGCTTCTAACTTTCTAATAATACATTTTCGGTAAAGTGAACTTCACAAATGTACAAGTTTCTTGTTAGCGCCTTGTCTCTACTTAGGATGACTTTTTTCCATTCGTTAATTTTTTTTAATCTTTTGGTGACTAGAAAAAGTGTCTTAGTTCCTTCCAACTTCTATATTCTGACTTGCAACCAGGCACAAAACAGGAAGACATCGTCATTTCAATTTAGGAGACTGCACACCTAACTATTGATTTCAATCGTGGTATTTACTTAGCACTCCGGTCTTTAGGTTTCATTTAATATCGAACACCGTACCACTGCACAATTCTTCATATAAAACCCGAAATATTCACAACTCACCAACGAAGCACACGATAAAGCGTTTATAAACATGAACACAAGAGCACTCAAAACGATCGCAGCGTTGCTCAGTGGGAGATTCCCGCACTAACCTTATTTAGGCCATGTCATCGCAGAAGAAAAAATCACACTTTCTGGTTCTATACGTTATGACGACGGTGTGCAAAGGGTTGCAGTGAAAGCTGTATACATTGCAGGACGCTGAAACTTCATGGGTATGTTCAGTAATCTGTGCGTTCGCGGAGTATGATGAAAAAAATTATAGTTCCACTTTCGGCAATCAAGCAAAAATATAGCGCTGTAAGTAGTCAGAATGTGATATATTTCCTGGTTTGACATCAATATGCTGCTGTTTGATGGCGACGCTTGTTGATGTCATTTTTGAAGCGACTATTGGTGTAAAGGATTAAGAAGGCTGAAGTTTTCCGTACGAATTGCAATGGCTATTGAGAAGAAAGACCGTTCACTGCTGATAAAGTTGCTTTATAAGAACGGCAGCAAGAGAAGCGCTGCAGTGCGGGAATATCGCCGACAGAAACAGCTAAAAAGTGGCCCCATGTCAGTAAGGTGGGCTAAACGATGTGATCAAGAAATTTTAAGGAACAGGTGAATTAGATGGTACCGTACCACGCAGCGTGGTGTCTAGGTTTAAATACCGGACCTCTCCAGGGCTGTCTAGCATATAGAGAGCTGTTGTGGAGTTTATTTTGTACAGTCAGATTTGCCACTTGCCTCCCTGTGGCTTTCCCAGAGTCATTATCGGGGTGGCAGTCTACTCGGGGCTCCTTTGGGAATGGTTTCTGACGTCATGCACACTCCCCTCTTTTTACTTCCATGCCCAAAACAGTACCTGTAAACCTTGGGGACAGTTTCCTTACAGCAAAACAAGGTAAACATATCTAGTATACTTGGAATCTTGAACACATATCCTAAGCGCCATGAAAACTTGTTTATCTTCGATACTGGGAAACAAATATGTTCTAATACAGCCGCGATGGAATGGCCGCGCACTGTAAGTGCATTGGTGCGGAGCGTGCGGTGGCTCCTCGTCGGAGGTTCGAGTCCTCCTTCGGCATAGGCGTTTGTGTTGTCCTTAGGTTAGTTTAAATTATTTTAAGTATGTTGTAAGCTTAGGGACATAACTGCAGTACTTAAGTTCTACAGATTTACAAACATTTGAACATTTCTTCTAATACAAGATTATTGCTTTCCCTATTGTGGGGTAAAGTAGTATGTACCAAACTACAGCAAATTGTAAACTGTAAAATGCATACCTTAAGACCTGTGAGTACTTCTTCATTAGAGGAGCTGTGTTTCAAAGTGGCGAATATGAACAACTGTATTTTTGAGCCGAAGTTTATTGGGCATTTTTTTTTTTTTTTTTTCGTGTTTTGATCCTTATTACCTCCAACTAAAGTTTCTAAAGGGAAGAGCTTGCAGTAGAAGAGATGGTGAACAAGTGCTCAAAGCACTTAGGTTTTTATTTTAGAGCCAATGTTTACTCGAATTTTTTTCTTATTTTACTGTACCTAAAGATTGTGCGTGTCTCTTTCGGACACCATCTAGAAGCACCCAGGGAGGTGCTGCAGTGGTCACACACTGGAATCGCATTCGTGAGGGCGGCGGTTCAAACCATTCTCCGGCCATCCAGATTTACGTTTTCTGTGATTTCCCTAAACCACTCCAGGTAAATGCCAGGATTGTTCCTAAAAAAGAGCACGGCCGATGTCCTTCCCCATCCCTGACAAAAACAATGCGTCACTGTTTCTAGTGACCACGATATCAACGGGGCGTTATACCCTAATCTTCTTTCCTTTCTTCCTGCAGAAGCAATAACAACAGATTAGGTCAATCAGGAGAGGTCACTGACTTCGAACGTCGAGTAGTAATTGAATGTCACTACAGGGACAGTTGCATTAAAGATGTTTTAATCCTTCTAAAGCTACCCAAGTCGAGAGCTGGTGATGTCACTGTCAGGTAGTAGAAGTAACAACCCTAGTTAAATAATAACAGGTATACTTCCTGTGTATATGGACTGTCGAGCAATACGAAGGGTGGCAGAAAATAATAGCGTAAAGTAAGCGAAGGAATCACTCGTGAGTTATAGAGTGCTACCAGCAGTCCATCTAGCTGAATAACTGTTTCTATGAATAGAATAAATGGGGTACAATGGTAGAGAATCTATCCGTAAGTCAATATTTCTGCAGTCAGTTCTAAGTGACGCTTGAAGTAAGAAAGGAAGATTAGGGTTTGACGTCCCGTCGATATCGTGGTCATCAGAATCGCAGCACACGCTCGGATAGTTTTGTCAGGAATTCGCAATGTTCAAATGTTTGTAAAGTTATGGGACCTAACTGCAGTGCTCATCGGTCCTAACTTTTAAAAGAAACCGCAGCGGAATTATCCTGGAATGATTTCGGGAAGTCACGAAAACTTAAATCAGGATGGCTGGAGGCGGGTTTAAAACGCCGTCCTCTCGCAGCAGAGTCCAATGTGTTACCACTGCGCCACCTCGCTCGGTGACGCTCGAAGTGATGTAAAGAGAAACGACATTGGGCAGCGGGTGGCTGGAAAATGGTGATTTGGTGTGATAAATCACGCTTTACCTTGTTGCAAGTCGGTGGAAGGAAACTGTCTGGCCAATGTCAGGAGAACGGTATCTACTAACAAATGCAATGTCAATAGTAAAGTATGGAGGTGGTGGAGTAAATTGTACGAATTTTTTCTTGTTTAGGGTGTGGTCCCTTTATGACACTCAAGAAAACTGTAAATGTGAAAGGTTTTGTACCTATTTTACAGTACTGTCTACTGCTTACAGCCGACATATAGTTGGAAGATGGTGACTGATTACTTCAACAGGACAATGCACCCTGTCATAAAGTACATCTATGAGGTAGTGAATTGTGAACAACAACATTCCTGAAATGGACTTTACTTCTGAGACCGCCGATCTGAAACCAGTGGAACATTTTTCGGATGATTCAGAACGTCGACTTCGATCGAAAGCCCAGCGTCCAACTTCACCAACTTCTTTGCTATCGGTTCTTGAAGAATAATGGGCTGCCATTACTCCACAGACAGTCAGAAAACTCATTGAAACTGTCCCCCACTGATCTCAAGTTGTCATAAAAGCTGAAAACTGGACACACCCAATATTGATCTCCACTAATAGGTGTCTCGACACTTTTGATCAAATTGTGTAGCATAAAACAACAGCCCGCATCCACCATATATGTGAATGTAGATCAGGCCAAAATCCTTATATTTTATTCAATAGTCAGTGGAAGTATTCGTTCTACGTCAAAATGTCCTCCGGAGCAGCTATCATTGTTGCAAACCTCTAGTCCATAACAAATGTTCGAAGTGGCTGCCTGCATAGTTTACCTCGCTGTGAGGACAGACTGACAGGATCTTACGAGGGCACGTACCGTGACTTTCTCATTACAAGTGCTCGTTTCAGGAAGATTCCCAGCCTGGGAAATTGGCCTTCGTCCGAATCGGCGCACGGGCCGGCAGTAGAATAAAGCACGCTGTGGTAATTTCCCACGGCTGCGGCTGTAGAGATGGTATCCGAAGGCCGGGCATGCGGCACATAGCAGCCGCCTTGTGGTCAGAGCGCCGAAGGTCAGCCACCGGCCTCTGCACGTGCCTCTGCCTACTGCACCTTTACGTGCATCGTCATTCGCTTTTACAAATTTTCTAAAAGTTTTCAAGCTAAATTTTAAAAAAATTTCCACTTCCAAATACGTTAGGTACATACACGAATTTTGAGTGCTCCTATCCTCAGTAGTATGCTCTGAGCGTAAGGATTTATTGGGATTCCGCAAATAGTTACTAAAACACTATTCCCAATTACCTCAAATTAAAAACTAATACTCAGGGCGCGAATGTAGTCTATCGACCCCTCTGTTGTCACCAGGAACTCGTTTGAATCGCTAGCAAAAGCTCTTCAAATAATGTTCAAATGTTTGTATAGTCTATGGGATTTAACTACGGGGTCATCGGTCCCTAAACTTACAAACTACTTATGAACTACTTACGAACTAGGACGGCACAAATATCCATGCCCGAGGGGGATTCGAACCCCTGACCGTAGTGGCCGTGCAGACCGTGACTGGAGAGCCTCAGTCTCCTCGACCACCGCGGCCGGCAAAAGCTCTCAGGAGACATTCTCGAAGTAAATATTTACATTTTTCATCACCAGTGACAAGAGCAATAAGTTCAATAACTACATCTGTGAGGCTGACGTAACACTATCAGTAATATTATACCTAAGTTATTCGGTATTTCTCTTGTAAAAACTCAGTTATGAGTACGCTGTAACAATTACTATCCGATGTCAGTGATTACTAATATGAGAACACCATTCAAACGGACGAAGATTCTCTCGATTTACACAGAGATGTACGACAGTTTCTAAATTGTGATCATTCACTTATCTACATTGAACTCACTGTGGACCAATTTTGTTATTTGGGAATTTTTTGAAGTCACATGTCTATGCCGCTTCCTGGTTCAATGACACATCCAGTCCGGTACACTTCAGCTGGAACGTCACTGATTAGCATGAAGATGCCGGGTGAACACAGACTGCTGTGTCTCAAACGACGAATGTGGAGGGGCAGAGCAGGGTATGGAGCAGTTTTCCAAGCACGGTTCCTAGAGAAGATGCACAGGGAAATGTAGAGGTATCCGGGAAACTAAATTTGAACCTGTTACTTAGCTATCGAATACTAATATAGAGCTGAGGAAGTGGAACGGGTGCCAAGGCAATTGTTTTAGTAGACTGTGCTTTGTATTAGTTTTAGTTAAACTTCCGATTTGCAACTTGTTCGTAAAATCTGTTATTTTAAATAGTTTTAGGTTTTAGTAATTTAGAGCTTCCTCTGTAACAAAAAAGAATAACCTCAGAGCAGGAGTTGCAGGAAATTTAATTGCTGCTATTACTGTGGTAAGTACTACAACCAGCGACATACGTGATGTTAACAAGCCAAGATGGCTAAAATAATAATTTTGGCTGTATAACATTCGACAGTTGACAGGATAGCTTTGTGTCTGACTCTACTGTAACACAAAGACATCAAGAGTACTGTAACTTTTGAGAAAATGAACCTGACATAAGTTACTAAAATCTACTGCCAAATATTTGTCACGACCACTCTGAATTTTCCATTCATGTTTCAAGGATTAATCCTAAAATGTGCAAGTTAACTGTTTATATGGTAAATGATATTGCGGATGTTTCAGAGACTGACATAATTCGAGAAATGTTGGCAAGTCAGTTATCAAATCTCGGAATAGCAGAAGGGGCGTTAAGTAGCGTACAATCGAACTATCATTAAACTGTCCATCACCCAAGTACTACAATGACGGATTCTCAGGAGAAATGACAACGAAATTTAACTACCGTTATAATGGTTGGAAATCTATTCTCATAGCAGCTCATGATTTCAAAGTCACGGCGTTATTTAAATGGTTAAAACTTGCACCATCATGGATGCCTAGGAAGTAAGCCACACATACTATTTCACAGATTTTTTTAATTTTTTTTTTATGAACCACTACCATTGAAACATTCAATATTCTACTCTTAACTAAAACGTAGTCTATCACTACAAAACTGAATTACTGTTTAAGTCTTATTAAAAGCTAACTACTAAATTGAAATTCAGTTATTTGTGGTTGAAGTGGGCAGTTGAGGAATAAAGGACACAGACCATGTTTGTACCCGCTATGATACTGGCGCAGTGGCGTTACTTGGCCAGCTATACGACATACCGGCCTCATCCTGGATAAAACGTTTGCCAGGGGATACTAGCTTCATCGTTACCGCAATGCGGTCAAGCATGACACGTTCCTTGGAAGAGAATGGAAGGCACCTAGCAAATTTTTAGTTCCGTGGGGAATACACATACCTAAACGGACTCATTGTTTCTTACTGGCAATTTACCCTAGATTACTACAAGCGGTTGGAAGATTAGGGCCTTGAATTTCTTCGATGACTAGTTAGACACGGGCTATCTTAATGCAGGATTTATCCACTCATAAAAGATCTCCTCCCAGTTGTTTAATACGGCATTTTATAGATTGGTGTGGTGTCTGGACTTCCGGACATGTCCGAAAGAACAGACACCACACCCGGTTCGCAGCCATATTGAAGAAAGGCAGTAGGAGTATCCCACTAAACTACAGGCCTATTTCATTATAGTCAATTTGCAGCAGGGTTTTAGCACATATTATGTATTCAAATATTATGTATTATCTCGAATAGAATGATCTTTTGACCCAAGGTCAACTCGGATTTAGAAAATATCTTTCATGTGAAACACAACTAGCTCTTTACTCACACGAAGTTATGAGTGCTATCGACAAGGGTTCTCAAATTGATTCCGTATTTCTTGATTTCCAGAAGGCTTTTGACACCGTACCTCACAAACGGCATTTAATCAAATTGTGCGGTTATGGAATATCGCCCCAGATTTGTGACTGGATTATCCTGTCCGAGAGGACACAGTTTGTAGTAATCGATGGTAAGGCAGCGAATAAAACAGAGGTGATATCCGGCGTTCCACAGGGTAGTGTTATTGGTCCTCTACTGTTCCTTATCTACATAAACGATTTTGGAGAAAATCTGAGCAGCTCTCTTGGGTTGTTTGCAGATGACGCCATCATTTATCGTCTGGTAAAGTCACCTAAAGATCAAAACCAAATGCAGAACGATTTTAATAAGATATCAGTATGGTGTAAAATTTGGCAATTGACTCTAAATAATGAGAAGTGTGAAGTCGTCCACATGAGTACGAAAAGAAATCCGTTAAACTTTGTTCACAAGATAAATCAATCTAATGTGAAGGCCGTAAACTCCACTAAATACCTAGGAATTGCTATTACAGCAGACTTAAACTGGAAAATGTTCAAATATTTGTAGAGCTTTAGCGACTTAACTGCAGGGTCATCAGTCCCTAAACTTACAAACTACTTATGAACTACCCTATACTAAAGACGGCACAAACATCCATGCCCAAGGGGGGATTCGAACCTCCGACGGGGAACATCCTCGCGCATCGCAGCATAGCGCTTCAATGCGCTCGGCCGCTCCGCCGCGGCTAAACTGGAAAGAACACGTAGATAATGTGGGAAAAGGTAATCAGAGACTGCGTTTTATTGACAGAACCCTTAAAAGATGCAACAGAACTACTAAAGAGACATCATACACTACGCTTGTCCGTCGTCATTTGGAGTATTGCTGCCCAGTGTGGTATCCTTATCAGGTGAGTTTGACGGAGGACATAGAAAGAGTCCAAAGAAGGGCAGCTCGTTTTGTATTGTCACGATACAGGGTAGACAGCGTTACGGAAATGATACAGGTCCTGGGATGGGAATCATTACAACAACGGCGTTTATCGCTGCGTCGTGGTCTACTTACGAAACTCCAATCATCAACTTTCTCCTCCGTATGCGAAAATATATTGTTGACTCCCACTTACATAGGTAGAAATGATCATCAGAAGAAAATACGAGAAATCAAAATTCGAACGGAGAGTTCAGGTGTTCTTTCTTCCCGCGCTATTCGAGAATGGAATGGGAGATAAATAGTATAAGGGTGTGCGATGAACCCTCTTCCAATAACTTAAATGTGATGTAGATGTAGAAATTGCGAATTATTTATTAAGGAGGGGAAGGAAGGAGGATTAGGAAGGAAAGGATTGATTTTATCTGCATTGGGGCAGTGAAATTATGCAATGGAGACAAGTGAAAATCTGAGAGGGGCCGGGATTCGAGCACGAGTGTCCCGCTTCAGACCAGCGTTCGCCTTAACCACTTGGCTACCCCCGCTCGCCTCCTTTCGTCTCAAACTTCCACAAGTCGCAAGCTACGGCTGTACCGCCCCTATCGTCTGTACCCTCTTATATTCGGAATTACTAATTCCCGTACGAAGTCAAACGTTATTATCGTGTTTTCGGTGAAGTAAATGAACCTAACTCCGTATTCGCGTATAAATACATATTTTAAAAATAGGTGTCGTATCTGTTCTTTTGGACGCACGAAGTGACCGCTATCTCATTTGAATATCTACGGGCGAGTTTCAATAATGTTCGAATCTTTGTAATCTTAATGGACCAAACTTCTGTGGTTATTGGTTCCTAGACTTACAAAGTACATAAACTTATACTAAGTGCAACACGGACAGGTGCCCGAGGGAAGGCTCGACCCTCCGACGCGAGCAGCCGCGCGATCCGTAACGTGGCACTCCAGAACACACGGCCATTCCAGCATGACGAACGAGTTTCAACCAGTTTTTACGAATTTCCATTGCTTGGAATATGTAAAAACAAATTCTCTGGGGTTTTATAGTTGTATTTGTACAGTACGGAATTACGCAATATTTGCAGACGATTTTTAGAAACGCAAAAGCCCAAACAGTATGTCACTGTTAGTAAATTCTACGACAGCAGGAGCAGCATCATGTGGCTTGACGTCACAGGAATCACATGACTCAAATGGAGCGTTCAGCGGCTTTTCAAATTATTTGAATTTAATTTCCTCTTTTTTTAAATGCAATTCACGAGGAAAAAGATAATACGTTATACGTATGACGTGATCATCAATTTTGTAAAATGATTCTAAAATGCTTTTAGATTGCTGCAATAATGTCTTAGCTGTTGAAAGTAGATTATTTATTTGAATTTCACATGTTTTGGGCATAGCCCATCATCTGGGGACCGATATAATACATACATAGCATTAACATATTTAAATTTGTAGTTAAAGGTACAGTTGTTAATGTACATGTTATATAGTGCCAGATGATGGGCTATTCCCAAAAAATGTTATGAAATTTAAATATATAATCTACTTTCAAAAACCTAAGAGATTATTACAGCAAACAAAGCAGTTTAGAATCATTTTATAATTTGCATCATGACGATTTCATACCTTTACCACGACTTTGTCTGTAATAAGCATAATTAACCAAGTAAGACGATTTCGAGAAAACAGTCAACTATCATATTCTATTTGACAAGTGCTGCGTAACTATCACTGGAGAAATTTGTGAGCCATTGCCAGATTGCGTGACTTGGGGTTTCAA
Source organism: Locusta migratoria (assembly GCA_026315105.1). Lineage (NCBI taxonomy): Eukaryota > Metazoa > Arthropoda > Insecta > Orthoptera > Acrididae > Locusta > Locusta migratoria. The sequence goes on from CM048755.1 coordinate 273,365,403, forward strand.
CCTGGCTCGTGTACAAGATGGGTCTGGTATTTTATCTCTCAGACACATTTTGAGGTTTCCATTATCATCCACCTTGACTGATCATACTTTTTAACGCGATTCTAAAGGTTTTCCAGGTGCATCGAATGTTCTTTCACATTTCTGGTACGCATCCGGGACCGTGGTAATTCTAATTCCTGCACAGGTTGTTAGGATACTCCCGCTCTAAACCTCGAGCACTTGTAGATGGAATAAGTGCATAAAATTAAGGGAGCCAAGTCTGTAAATGTCTCCCAGTACTTTGGGTACGGGCTCCTTACGGCAAAAGGAGTAAAATGCAAAGAAAATATAGGCTCTAAAACGCGTAACTTAAGTACTACGAGCACTTGTTCACGTTCAATACTGTCAAACATCTGTGCTACTGTCAGCACTTTGCTTTGCATGTTTTGGGAAGAGGTAGTGTGGAGCAAAACAAGGAAAAATGTATAGTGAAATCCATACCTTATGAACTTATGAGTACGTCTTCATTTCCGTTACTGAGAACACGTCTCTTCTACTGGTCAAATGCTGATAGACGTTTTCAGCAGAAGAAAATTCTTTCACAGAGTCAAACATAAAGAAGTGCTAATAGCGTCGCCCGGACATGAGGTCTTTATCAAAATGTTATGTACTCACTCCCTTCTTACAAGTTCTCGAAGTTTGCGATGGAGATTTTCGAATACTTTTATATTCCCATATATCCAGCCACTGCCAAGGTAACTTTTTTAACGTAACGTTTTATTTTGTAATCTGTATTGATTAGAATTTTGTTATTTAAGGACAAGGAAGCGTTTAGTAAACGAGGAACGGCAGCGGATTCTGAATGTAGTTCCAGTTTTCATGAAAGACGTAGACGGTATATCGGACGAAGGTAATTAGAAGGACGAGCAGGTAATTACTCGTAGTGCCCGTGACGTTGAAACTAAACAACAGTATGCTATGGATTAAAATGAAAATATAAAGTGTCAATTATGTTGTATTAGTGTTTAGTTTAAGGAATGAGACAAAATTTCTAAATTGAGGTAAACTATTATCTTAGCCAGTATGTGGAGGGACTCGATAAATATTTCATGAAGATAAAAGTATTTTGTACTAGAAGATTATGCGAAATACGAAGATACACCGCATCATTTTATGATTCGTAGTCTACGCGCAGGAAAATATTTATGATGGATATTATTCTATTGGAAAAGAAATTTTTTATGTTTTTAAATTAGGAGATGCTGCTGTACTTGGAGAGAAGTTGTTATAGAACCGAGTAACGTACCGTATTTACTCGGCTATAGTACCCCGCAACATATAGTACCCCTCCTTAATATTTTAGGTCAAAATACGAAATTTAAAAGAATCTAAAAAAATCCGTTAATTTGTTTCTGTGATATTTGGCAGCAATAAGTTACGGATGCATACTTGGGATCTGATCTCTCTTGGAACAGTAGACCAGAGTTTCAAGAAGACTATCATTTTATGCGAGCTGGATGGATCAGAGGATGATTTTCTTCGGAAAGAGCGCCTAGAAAATAACCCAGGTGCATTTAGTACTGATGACGGCAACAGCGGACACGAGAGAGAAGATTAGATGTCAGTCCAAAAAAAATGTTAGACTTACTAGCTTATAAATTATTGGTGAAGCATAAATAAGCCGTACATCAGTGTTGAAAACAAATAACCGGTTTGTATTTAAGGTATTTTACTTGTAACAGAACGTGGCTTCTGCTAGTCACAACTGCCATGTAAGAAGAACATGTATATGCATAGTAATAAAATAGGCATTTCACATAAAATGTGATAAAATAATAAATTTAGCCCATCTTGAACCAATCGAAGGTACCATTTAATTTACCAAGTTTGCGCCTATATTACCTTCCCCAATTTCAGGAAAAAAGTATAAGAAAAAAGGCAGGTACTACAGCCGAGTAAATACGGTAAATGGCACACCCAGTGTGCCGTGCAAATCCTGCATCACAGATAACGCGCGCTTGCTGGACGGTTCAATAAGAGCTCACTGAGGATCACTCAGCTAGCGTCAGACATCTTTGGGTAAACACAAACATTTATAAGGTACGCATTGCTAGAAGTCAAATCCTATTAATCAGACAAGTGATGTCAGAGTACTCTCAATGCAATATCATTCCATAGCTTGATTCAGGGATCTGAGATACGCCAGGCGTGCAGGGCCTAAGACCTTGTAAAAATAACTAGACTCCCTGACGGCGCTGCTATCGCGGGATAATTTGAACCATGGCCCGGTGTTGTTAGCAGGTAAATCGTGTATTAAATAGCTATTGCGGGATATATACACAATTGATAGTCACGTCTGTATTGTTTGACTATTGCAGTGTACATGAAGCACGATGGTGAAGAGCTGCTCAGCGTTTAAATGCATAAATAAATTTAAGAAAGGAATAAAAAGATCGAATTCTGTCTTCTCATTTATATTTCTCGGGAATACAAGTAGCCCTACAACTTGTGTTGAGAGATAGTTACTCTTGCTTAACAGTCTGTTAGTTAAGATAATATACGATTGAATGAAATAAATAATTGGCTTTTATAATACTGGTAGCTCTTAAAAAGGAGCTACTTTAGGCAGTACTGATGGACAGGTAGTTCAAAAAGTTTCATTTTATGATTATGTAAAATAACGATTGGGGTCACGAAATTAGTTTGTTTATGAAATTAATATTAGCAACTTGTAACGCAGAATTTAAAGGTGATCTGCTTTACATATAGGTACAACAATTGAAAGGGGTTTCCAGAATTGTATATAGTTCCATATATGAATGATGCACAGATGTACTTTGATGACTTTGTGAAGTTGAATCCTATGACCATAGATGTTGACTTTTGAACAGTTTATGCAACTGTAAGGTATTTACTTGGCTTACAGCACTAAAAATGCTAATATTCTTGCTAGATACCCTACCCTAATGCTAATGTTAGATGCATTAGTTAAGAAAAATTTAGGGCGTACTTCGTGTTCTTAAAAGAATTTGGTAGTGGTTGGTTGCTGTATTCACAAGGTAAGAAGCTATTTTTTAGTTATGTATCTGATGCCATGTTTCACTTTCACAATCGATTTTTAACATTAGCTGTTTCAGGCAGCCCTGTTTCATTTTTTGATGTTATGAAATATCTAAATACTGGAGAATACAGCACTAAAGCAAAGACGTAAAATGTGAAACTCTTCCGAAATTAATGTATGTACAAAAGTTTCACAATCGTAGAATATACTGAGAAAGTGCCAAAAAATCGTGTCTGACAATAAATTGCGTTCATATGCTGCACTTAGAACGCTAAAAAACTAAATGTTATAGTGCGGTTTTGTTAGGAAGAGGAAACGCTGTTGGCCAATTTGTACACCGTATGTGGAATAAATTTACAAACCGATGGTTACTGTATATTCGAGGAATCAAATCAAATCAAATGTTTGTTAAGCTTACGGGACTTAACTACGGGGTCATCAGTCCCTAAACTTACAAACTACTTATGAACTACTTACGAACTAGGACGGCACAAATATCCATGCCCGAGGGGGGATTCGAACCCCCGACCGTAGTGGCCGTGCTGACCGTGACTGGAGCGCCTCAGTCACCTCGGCCACCGCGGCCGGCATTTGAGGAATCTGACGCTGTTTTGTAGTTATATATTTCAATTAGACATTGTTTTCCTGACTTCACTCAAATGAACACTCTCTCTAATTAAAAGAATCTTACGCACATTTAATGTTGGCGCGGAAGTTTGCCACCACAATGGCCGCCGAGGCGCTCTTCAGTTTGTCCGCTGTTCGCAGTCGGCCGCTTACGGGATTGCGATGACTTGTGCAGGGCACGCCCTCGGCCGCTCATTGACTCATTTGGACTGTCGCTTTCATCGGCTGGCTAATGACCCATATCCCATATCCGACAGTTCCGCAGATGATCCGGGCCACTTCCTGCTGCCAGCGCTTTCTCCAGCTTTCGCTGACAACGGCGTCATTGCGCTGTTATTTGGCCTACTTTCCTCTCCAAATTCCCAGACAGTGTCGCACGCCGCGGTCAATCACACTCGCAATTTCCTTGGGTCACCGCAGTGAAAGTATCCCGAAACAATTATTCATTCTCCAAACAGAGACAGGTAGGAGTGGGTATGTTGCAAAAGCACCACTCTTTTGAATTAGGAAAGTTTCAGGTTATTTCACGAACAACCGACTCTGAACTCTTCTTGCACTTCAAAGCTTACAGCACACTTAAAGAAAGCGGTATGGAGTATACCGATAGTCTCTTATCATTTTCAGTTACCTAAATACTCTAACAAGGGAAACTCCCCATCACACCCCATAAGATTTAGTCGTTCGATCGCCTAGTGGACATCTCGTCAAAGGCTGAAGACTTACTAACATGAAAACAGGAAGAAGGTGTTCTTAATTGTGAAAAGGAAGCAAACTAAGCATTTGGAAGAAGCGAAGTGAAAGGGCCTAAGAGTTACGGTTATGTACTACTAAGGGTGTTAGTCTGTGAAGCGTGACGTTCCAAACTGATGAACTGTTGATCTGGTCATTTATTTGTTCGTTCTCTCCATGTAGTCTTCGCAGTTGTCATAGATTGATTCACTGACTATAGAATATGAGTCATATTATAATATATTATCATCGCAAGTAAATGCCGCATAGACCTCTCACAGATATGAACACAATAAATAAACGGACTGTGAATTGTATTACAGCCAAGAAATTTGAGATTAAAAACCTCAAAAACAGAGCGCAAATGTTACAGTATGGTATTTGTGTAGGACAAATTATCGAAAATCGACATTGCACTACGACACAGGGCCAAAATTGCATACACGTCATTAACGGGGCGCTCAATTCGTTGTTTTGAAAAAAAAAATAAAAAATAAAAAATAAAAAATAAAAAATAAAAATAAAACGCAACCTTCCGTTTCATAATCTGGCACCGTGATCACATAACCGCAGCGTTTTGCTCGGTGTTGCTCATCTTTAGCTTGGGTACTTCACTGTTTTCATTTTTCTTATTTTTGACAGTTCGGTACACTTCCTTCCTGTTTCCATGCGTGATGTGTTCAGATTATGACGAGCTATCCACCGGGCCATCTCACCTCTATATCTGGGCATGAAGGTGAGGAAGGATTGCGATGCTTACCTTCGCTTGTAAGTTGCAGATGGTATCTACATTCCGGATTGTGTCCGCAACATGACCTCACGTTGTCCTACTTTTTTTTATGGCGTGCTAGTTTGCCAAGTTACAGACGTTTACGAGACCACATTTTGAGGGCCTCAATCTATATCCACATCTGTGCATCTGAAAGTTTATTAATTGTTCTCAAATGTGACTGAGCTAAATGTGGCTAAATGTGGCTGAGCCGACTAACCGGTGCCAGCAGGTAAGACGAACAAGCAAGAAACACAAACATATCCCACACACTACCCTCACACACAGAGGCCGATACAGAAATCGACCACTCAGCAGTCGATTTTGATTTTTGCACACAACAGCCGCTAATCGCGGCCCAGGAAATTCTCCACAGCCAGTTTCAGTGGGGCGACTCATCAAAACCGGATTCACAAAATTATGACGAACACGCTATGAAAATCGGTACCGAGCTTGCACGATACCCTACAACGATCATAACCCTAGCACTGCATGATCTATCGTAATAGTAAGAAAACCGCTACTGAACTTACTATCCGATTCCGACTGTCGCAAAGGTTTTTTTTCTTTGCCGTTTGCCTTGACACTATTTTCCCTCTGCCCTTAAAACCGCTCTTATTTCAAAAGATTTCTATCACTATCTATCTCCAATGGACCTTAGTAATGGATAATCCTACCCGCACGTACGAAAACATCACAGTCCCCACTCCTGTTATTCTTACATTAACTAACACACATAGAGGTGATAGTAGATCTTTTGAGTTTGTCACCATTCTAGTGCGAGTGTGGAGGGGTTACACTCCTTATATAAAAATCTGGAGGGTACACACTGGATAGATAACTCTGTTTGCCTGCAGTGTTGTGAGAGAGACTTGTTAGAAATACTATGCCGGAAAAAAATTAGTATATATGGGAACACGACATCAATTTTCATCTGATGTCGGCAGATGACACCTGGGGGATAGTAGATGTACTGATAATGGTTTCAACGTCGTCGGCCAACACATAGCGTAGTGACACAGCTGTCAGAGCGCCATTATGTGTAGCCTTTAATAGGGAATGCTTACAGCCATGAGGCTCAGTGTGATGTCAAAGTGTGAAACAATCAGGCGCCATGCCACGGAGACACACTCGTGCGTCCTACTGCCTAATAAGCGAGTTTAGAATGGGTCAAATTGTGGCCTTCCGGGGCGGAATATGGCCCTTTCGGCGAACTGCCACACAAGTTGGACGTGCGGCTTCAGTTGTGCCTTTTGGTCATCCACACAGCACAGACGTCCAATAAGATGGGCGTATTGTAAGGACAACAGTGCCACATCATTCAGTTCCCACAGAACAGATGAGAGGGTCTGTGACCCAGAAATGGCAACAGAGCTGTTGCCAACCGGTTACTAGCAGTGGGACTCGGGGCGCACACACCTCTAGCCCATCGTCCACTCACGCCGCACCATCGACGTGCACGGCTCGATTGGTGATGTTAAACGATTACTTTGAAGCTGAAATGGCGAGCCGCGGTCTTCACCTATGAAAACAGATTCTGACTGCATGCCAGCGATGGTCGTTTGCATTTGGCAAGATACACTGTCCCCACCCAACACCACCTAAATAGAGGGCGGCGCTCTCCTGTGCCGTCACGCAGGGTGGGCCGCGATTACGTAGCTGACTGGGAGGCCGCTGAGGCGCGGCCCACTATGCCGAAGTGTTCAGCCAGTTAGCTACGTTATCGCGGCCTACTCTGCGTGACGTCACACGAGAGCGCCGCGGCCTTCTATCCAGGTGGTGTTGCCCCACCCCAGACCTTATAGTCTGGGGTTCGATAAGCTAAAAATTTCGGTCACCTGTTTGTGGAGGCAGAGCTGACCAGCGTTCGGTACGAGCAGAATGTTGTAAGGCCCCTTCTTTTGCTATTATTGTAACGGGAAGGTGATGTATAGTTCCAACAGGATAATGCACGTCCACAAACTGCGCGTGGAACTCAACGTGCTCTGCAAGACGGACATCGACTTACCTGGCCAGTACGATCCCCAGACTTGTCTCCAATCGTACACGCGTGGGATATGATTGGGCGGCAAGTGACACGTGCAGCTTGTCAATCCACAACTACGGGAACAGGTCGATCTGGCGCGGAATAATGTATAACAAGACAGTATTCGCAATCTGTATGATCGAATGGGTGCCAAAATCAACGCCACGATTGCCGCTTGTGGAAAATACGACACGTACTAATATGAGTATTCCAGCATGGATTGAAACGTGATGCTACAAAAAACAAAAGCAAAAATCTTCAGTGAATTGGAATTCACTAAGAGGGTATACTAACTTCTACTTCCAGCACCTGTACATACTTGAAGCCAACGGCCGTGCTGCAGTGGCCTCACGTTCGACTATGCCGAGTGCTGTTGGCAAGCGGGTTGTAGTCAGCCCTTGTGAGGCCAAATGAGTAGCTACTTGATTGAGAAGTAGCGGCTCCGGTCACGAAGACTGACATAACTGCCAGGAGTGCGGGGCGTTGACCACGTCCCCCTCCATACCGCATTTGGTGACACCCTCGGCCTCTAGAGGCCGGACGGACTTTAGTTTGGTACATACTTGAATGTCTATGTGGCAAGCGTATACACTTCCAGAAAAATGAAGAAAGTCCAACTTGGTACACGCTCACACCATCGCCGGGCATGAAATGCTATTCTGTGTGACAGGTACAACATCCACCAGAGTACATTAGTTTTTCTCGTATTTTGTGTTGTTTCAGGCCTAGTGGGATATACAAGGGACGTGAACAGCGTCAGGCAATAAGTAACTCCTGTTAAGCAGAAGGGGTTTCCGCAAACTCGTGTTGACAGCAATATCGATACCTAATACAGTTTGAAAATGACTTCTTTGAGAGTCTTAGTTTGTCTAGGTGATCGAATCGTGTGGCATCCGTATCTAAAGTGCATTAGGATGTGACAATGGCAGCATTGGAACGGGAAGGCAAACAAACTTGTCGTCAAGGTTTCGGGCGGCCATGTCTGAACACCACAAGAGATGATAGCCATATTATGAACCAAGCACATCATAACTCCCTCACATATGCATCTGTCATTCAAGGACAAGGACATAAATTGATGCATTTCAACATTCCCTGTCATCCCACACCGTTGCTTGGACGGCACCAGCAACCGGTTTATGAAGGACGCTTGGGTACTGACAGCCCGATTATAACATGCCCATTAGAGGCGGAGCAGAAGCTAGGACTGGTTAAGGATGGGAAAGAAAATCGGTCGTGTCCTTAAAAATGAAACATCCCGGTATTTTCCTGCAGCGATTTAGTGAAATCACGGCAAACCCAATCTTGATGGTGGGAGGCGGGTTTAAACCACCTTCTTACCAAATGCGTGCGCACTGCGCAGCCTTAGCCGGTAGCAGCCAGACTAGAGAATGGCTGTCCCGTGAATAGGCTGAGCCAAGCCCCTCTCACTCCTATTACGGAGGAGATGACTACTTCCTGACACCTGGCTTCATCCTCTCTGAACACATTTATTACGTTCTCATCCACAACAATATGAAAACATTAATATACTACTTATCCATAAGCGCTCATCATAGTCCGGTATGTGGCACGAAAACACACTTAACGCTTCCTAAAAGGTTCAACGAAAGAAACGGTAAACCGTGCTTGTTAGGATGTTGGCCAGGACTGGAATTCGAACTATCACTTTGTCTGCAATGCTGATTCACGAGATGGCATTGACTCGATTAAAGTGCAACGAGCGTCGGAATAGCTGGCGACGCAGGAATACGAATCAGATACGCACACCTAATAAACGACGGAAGGTACATCGGTCTTCCTATCTGGTACGAATTCGGCAAGTATTCCAAAGCTGTTAAGCCAATACGGGACTTTTTCCCGTTTGAGTATCTTAAATACAGAATAAAAATCTTTGAAAAGTAAACGATACAAAACATGTGTTATTTATTGACGAAAAGTAAACCCTCCAAGTGTCCAAGAAGTAGAAAAAAATACTTAGAGGAAAAAGAGTATGTGTGTTACATTAGATCAGATTAATACTTGTTCCATAGACCATGAATACGAGATTTCTTAATGATATTGAACGTGTCAGTTTGGTAAAAGATAACATTGCATGACTTACAATTTTTGTTGTTGTAAAATTACTAATTTCTATGTAAAAATTCATCTACTGAGTAGGAGTTGTCATTCAGAAATTCTATGAATTTAATTTAAATGCTAGTTGAATATTTGTCAGACATTTTATGTTATTTGGTAATTGACCAAAGAGTTTTGTGGCATCATAATTCACTCACCTGTGCCAAAGTTAAATTTAACCTTGAATAATGTAGTTCATCCTGAATTACCCCAAAATATGATACCATATGAAATATGTGAATGAAAAAAAAGGCATAGTAAGTAATTTAATGAGATGTTTGTCACCAAAATTTGCAGTAAACCTAATATCATAAGTTGCTGAACTCAAACGTTTCAGTAGATCATCAATGTGTTGTTCCGATTCAATTTCTCTTCAATGCACACACCTGAAAACTTTGAATATTCTACCTTTGCTACAGACTTATTTTCACAGATTACATTTATTAATGGTGTCATGTTATTTACCGTATCGAACTGTATACGCTGTGTTTTATCAAAATTTGTGAGTCCATTTGCAGAGAACCACTTAAATATTTTCTGAAACGCTTTATTTACAATTTCATCAGTTAATTCTTGTTTTTCGAGTGTGATTACTATACTTGTATCGTCAGCAAAAAGAAATAGCTTTGCACCATCGTGAATGTAGAATGACAAATCATTTATATATATCAAGAACAGCAAAGGACCCAAAACCGAACCCTGTGGGATCTCATTCTCGATAGCTCCCCAGTTTGAGGAATCAGCTGATTATTGCAGTTTACCTGAATCACTTATTTCAACTTTTTGCACTCTTCCAGTTAAGTATGAATTAAACCATTTGTGCACTGCCCCACTAATATTACACTGCTTAAAATTATAAAGGAACTACAGGAAGCGTGATCTAAGATGGAGAAAGAAATAAAATATCTTAAATAATGAAGAAATATTGGGCTTACAGAAGAATTGTATAATCATTATTGAATTAAAATATATTACTGAATAACAACAACTTCTTTAAAAGTTTGTACTATTGACTACAGTGGTCATATGGAGGCCATAAAATTAAAAAAAAAAAATGTTGACGAGACTTGAATACGAATTTCTCGACATTCTAGAGTAAGATTTGGGGATTGCGAAAGAAACGAGTTCCGGATAGAAGATGTGAAAATACCAAGCACGCACGGAATTGGTAAACGCAGCGTAAGTGCACGACAATTAAGTCATTTCGGATTCTTCGTGAAGAATGTAAAATAGACAATCGGTTGCGAGCAGTAAAAGTTTGATTAAAAACCCCTTGGCCTAGGAGTTTATGTCTATAAACTTATATTATTCAGAAGAAAAGCACTCTCGTTACATGATGAAGGGAAGCATACATAAACGTGGATATTATGATAAAATTGTACCCTTCAGTAACTTAAGATACACATGTTGACTTGTACTTATGGCAGAATGTTTTGTTAAGTTACTGAATGGCGGAGTTTTATGTTAAAATGTTTGTTAAGCTTAAGGGACTTAACTGCGGGGTCATCAGTCCCTAAACTTACAAACTACTTATGAACTATCTCATACTAAAGACGACACAAATATCCATGCCCGAGGGGTGATTCTAACCCCCGACCGTAGCGGCCGTGCAGACTGAATGGCTCGCCGCAGACGCCTCGGCCACTGCAGCCGGCGGAGTTTTATCATTTGACAAGTGTCGTTATGGATTCACGCTTATTTTAGCTTTCCTGCATCCTTCTGAAGAAGATACTGTTATGAGCATTGAAACCTAGTTTAAGGGGTTTTACTTTCTTCGCGAAGATACTGTATCTCCAGCTGTGTCCAGTCACGATGAAGACTATACAGTCATCTCGGTTTCCTTGGATAAAAAAAACTTTTTGCAGAATGTCAAAGAGTAGGTGTTTCTAATTAAATGATATGTGCATTTTGTTATCAATTTCTGCATTTATGGTATCGAGTGGAAGTTACACTATCTAAAGTTATCAGCCTTCCGTAAATTTTTACATGTTACTGTTCCGCAGATAACGCTCAATCACAAAGCGCCATTACCAACTTTTATTATTGCATGATTACACTGACTTTAATGCTACAATTTATACCCATACAACTAGAAAACAAAAAATAAATTATTGTACAACTAGTTTATTGAGTAATAGTAACTGAGGATAGTAAATCTGTTTCTTAGAAACTTTGAACTGAATTAAATAAAGGTTTCTGTTTTATTTTTTAATTTGTTTGTTCTTTACTTAAGAAACATAATTTATAGAATTTAATTTTTTTCTGTGTAATTTCTAGTTCGCAAAATGGTTAATATGCATACATTGTTCAGGGTCAAAAAACGTAGTATTATTTCAGTCATCAGTTTGAAGGAAGGAAGAAAGACTGGACTTTAATGTCGCATCGACATCGTGGTGATTAGAGACGGAGCCCACGCTCGGGCAGTTTGTGTCAGGTATAGGGAAGGAAATCAGCCGTGTCCTTTCAAAGGAACCGCACCGGAATTTGCTCGATGCGATTTAGAGAAATCACGGAAGACCTACATCAGGATGGCCGGAGACGGGTTTGAACCGCCGGCCTCCCGAGTCCAGAGTGTTACCACTGCACCACCTCGTTAGGTGTCATCAACTCGCTGACGTCAGAAGCTCAAGGCTGTGGTGACTCCAAATGTTCCAAATGTTCGGAATGCTGTTTCTCGGTCCGTGGGAGCGGCGCATTCTTTCCTGAGAACAGTTAAGTGTTTCCGGAAGGCCGACGCGGAACAGCGGAGCACTTTTAAAACGACACGACCGGCTCGCCTGGCGACAAGGAAATCCGCCCTGCAGCGCCGACACGCAGTGCACACGGCTGTCCCGCTGTTGAGGAACTCATGCTCCAAAAATGCTGGATACTGTTCAGGAAAGAGCTCCATTTACCCTTTATCCCCCCAGAAACAAAATACCTGATTATTACCATTAAAGTGAAGGAAAACAGTCATCAATTTACACCATTGTTGACCAAAATCTTGCAACTCCAATTGCACCCCACCCCTCCCGCCCCCACACTCCGAAGTTATAGTTGACGGTATCTACGGGGAGATGCCATTTATGGAGGTTCGTCCTGGATCTCCCAACATCAGAATGAAGATGGTTGAATGACCTGTGCATGATAAAATTCTGTTCATGTCCAGGCCCGAGAGTTTCCGAAGGACAAGACCAGGTGAAGTTATTCTCAAATTGTGAAAATTACAGTTGTTTCTCTGCTGTTTTCAAGATTGGTCTGTAGAAAACTTCTTTTGGGTCTCAATCTTTGGGCTGGTGGAACGTGCCCATGTTACAGATGGGCTTAATGGTGAGTCTGATTTAATATGTCTTCATTAGCAGCCACTTCGTGACATATACCTTTCTGTTGGCTATATGCTTGAGAGGTGGGGTAGCTTAGTTTTGGAACAACCAGTAAGCTTTGTTTAGCGGTTCATGATCTACGTCTGCATGAGTAGGCTTGTATCAGACTGGACACGCAAACTCTGAAGTACAGTAACTAGCTGCGGTTTTCTACACTGAGGTGAAATGGTGATGACACCTCGATTCCCCCGGCGAAGGTCAGCAGCTCGACATGGCATGGACTGAACAAGTAGTTGTAGGTCTCCTACCAGAATATTGAGTCATGCTGCCTCTATAACTGCGAAAGCGTTTCCGGTGCAGAGTTTTGTGTACTAGCCGATTATGTCCGATAAATGTTCGATGGGATTCAGTCGGGCGATCTGATTGGCGAAATCATTCGCTGCATTTGTCCAGAAAGTTCTTCAAACCGATCGCCAAGTAATGTGACCTGGTGAGATGGCACATTCCCATCCATAAAAATTCCGTCGTTGTTCGGGGACATGTAGTCCGTGAATGTACAATATATAGTCTACAAGTAGCCTAACATAACCATTTCCAGTCAATAATCAGTTCATATAGAGCTGAGAACTCAGTACATTTCATGTAAAAACAGCCCACACCATTATGGAGCCACGGCCAGCTTCCACTGTGCTTCGTTGTCAACTTGGGTTCATAGCTTTGTGAGGTCTGCGCAACACTAGACCCCTAGTATCAGCTCTTACGAAATCGGTACTTATCTGACAAAACCACGTTTTTCTATTTATGTGAGGTCCAACCGATATGGTCACGAACACAGGAGAGAAGCTGCAGGCGATGTGTTGCTAACAAAGGCACTCGAGTCGGTCCTCCGCTGCAAAACTGCGCCCACCGTCCTAAGGGCTACGTCCCACACCGACTTCTGCGCTTCTTTAACCCAGTATCGCTTGTCTGTTAGAACTGACAACTTCACGAAAATACCGCTGCTCTATGCCATTAACTGCTGGCCGTTGGACAATGCGTTGACACTGAAGATAGGTGATGTCTGAAATTTGTTAGTCTGGGTCTCGGAATATTGAATTCCATAACGTTTTTTTCAAAATGAAATAGCACATGTGTGTAGCTATAGGTAGCATTTCCTTTTCAAAGTCCGTTAAGTCCCGTCTTGCGGCCATAGCCATGTTCGAAACCTTTTCAAATGAGTTTGTTTATTTTCTAGGAGGCGATCCAATTATGAAATTGTAGAAAGGTATAAAAAAGCCAAGATCGCTGATCATCATTTTTTTGCTATTGTCACTCACAGTGATAAATATGATTTATTATAATGACATAGTGCACCTATGCACTGTAAATTGTTATATAGCAACTGATTGACAATACAAGATTATCGCCTTGTAAAATGATTTTATTGGACCAGATGATGCTGACATAGTTCAGCGAAACTTGTCGTCATAAATAAAAGTTGATGATCAGCGTTCTTGGCTTTTTTATATCTTTCTACTTTTCAAATGAATCAATGGAGCACAAATTAGAGCTGTATGAATTCACCGCCCTTTTGTACTACCGCTATTTGTATTACCGCTATTTGTATCTGTGCATATCGCTATACCGTGACTTTGTAACCTCAATGTACATCTAGAAGAAGCCGCGCGGGAGTAGCCGAGCGGTCTGGAGCGCCACATTACGAATCTCGAGGCCTCCCGCGTCGGACCTTTGGATCCTCCCTCGGGCATGGATGTGTGTGTTGTCGTTAGGTTAGTTTATCTTAGTTTAAGTAGTTTGTAAGCTAGAGACTAATAACCAAGCAGTTGAGTCCCATAGATTTACAAACATTTGAACAAACATTTTACATCTAGAAGTTATACAATGAGTAGGATTTCCGATCCTGTATCATACTGACGAAAGCTCGTGGCTTGTGGAGCGTTTCTCCCGATAACTGCACTCAAGTGTTAAGCGAGCAGCTTTTGTAGTTTTTTCAGTCGGTGCATGTAAGGACAGTTGTAGGAGAAGGCGGATGGTCGACTTTGGTTTATTGTAATAATTTTGGGAAGATGTGGTTCATCTGTAAAGAAGACTGCATATACAACTTCTGACAAAGAAGGCTGGTGAATAGACCTGTAACTTTAACGTAGATGAACTATGGGTTAGTTACCTCACTGTCCTTAGAAATAGTTACCTCCCATAACTGTGATCCGTCGAGATCTGAAGAAGAAGAAGACTGGAAAAAGAAGTGTGGAGGTTGATGTAGATATTTTAAAGACAACTAAACTGCTAGGTCATCAGTCCCGAGTCTGGAGGATTGAGATCCGGTGAGAATGATGGATGTTCATGTTGAACCATCTCCGTTTTTGCCAGGAAGTCTATCACGATAATACATGTGTGTGCGAGCGTTGTAGGGCAACTTGAACATTCACCACAATCGCCGGACCTCAATCTTCCAGACTTCTTCCTATTTCCTCGACTCAAACTTGTTTTGAAAGGAAAGAGATTTGACGATATTCTCGACATCCAAAGAAACGTGACGAGGCTTTTGAAAGCTGTCCCAAAAGAATAATTCGTGCAAAGTTTCCAGGACTTGTATCGCAGAGCTCAGCGGTGCATTGTTTCTGAAGATGACTATAATAATAATAATTAATAATAATAATAATAATAATAATAATAATATGGTTTTCTGTTCCGCAGGACCTTATTAAGGAGTAAGACTCCATGGTCATGGGAGAAGTCAATACATGAAGTTTAACACAAGAATGGCAATAGAAAAACTTTAAGCAGTCCTATGCACATGATAATCTTAAGCCTAAGTGAAAAGAAACAATAACGAAGAAAAAAAGGGATTAGCTTAATTGTTTAACTTTTGCAGGAGTTCCTCGACAGAATAAAAGGAGTGAGCCATGAGGTAACTCTTCAATGTAGATTTGAAAGCGCGTGGGTTAGTACTAAGATTCTTGGGTTCTTGTGGCAAATTATTGAAAATGGATGTTGCAGAATACTACAAACCTTTCTGCACAAGTGTCAAGGTGGTATGATGCAAACGTAGATTCGACTTCTGTCTAGAATTCACCCAGTGAAAGCTGCAAACTCGTGGGAATAAGCTGATAATAACAGCAAACGACATTAAAGAAAATACGTATTGTGACGCCAGTGTTAGAATTCTCACACTATTGAAAAGGGGCGACACGACGTTCGTGAACTTACACCACATATTGCTCGCACCGCCCGTTTTTGATCCAAAAATATCCTTTTTGTATCAGTCAAGTTACCGCAAAAAATAACTCCGTACGTCATATGTGAATGAAGGTAAGCGTAGTAGACTACTTTTCGTGCTAAAAAATCGCCTATTTAAGATTATGTTCTAATGGTAAATGAAGCAGAATTTAGTTTTGGAACAAGATCCTGAACATGGGCTTTCCACGACAGCTTACTGTCTATCTGAACACCTAGAAATTTGAACTGTTCAGTCTCACTTATCATACGCCCATTATGAGTAATAAAAATATCAGCTTTTGTTAAATTATGTGTTAGAAATTGAAAAAAACTTAGCTTTATTGTGATTTAACATCATTTGTTTTCTACAAGCCATGAATTTATCTCTTGTACTGCATGATATGATACTGTGTCAATATTACAGTCAACATCCTTCAGTACCAAACTGGTATCATCACCAAAAAATAGTATTTTACAATCACCTGTTATACTCAAAGGCATATCATTTATACAAATAGGAAACAGCAGTGGTCCCGAAACAGACCCCTGGGGCACCCCTCACTTAACCGTGCCTCATTGTGATTGTACGTCACAGCCATTATCAACAATGTGGAGAATTACCTTCTGATGTCTTTTATTAAAGTAAGAGGTGTACCAGTTGTGAGCTACTCCTCGTATTCTATAATGTTCCAACTTCTTCAACAATATTTTTTGATCAACGCAATCAAACGCCTTTGTTAAATCAAAGAAGACGCCTAATCTCCATAGTCTTTTATTTAAACCATCAAGTGCCTCACTGGGAAACGAAAATATAGCATTTTCAGTCGTTAAAACACTTCTGAAACCAAACTGTACGTTTGACAAGAAATTATGTGAACTGAAATGATCAATTAATCTTGAATATGCAGCCCTTTCAGTAACTTTAGAAAAAAACCGATGGCATAGAAATAGGTCTATAGTTGTCTACATTATCCCTTTCTCCTTTTTTACAAAGTGGTTTCACTACTGAGTACTTTAATCTGTCAGGAAACTGACCATTCTGAAAGAAAAGAATTACAAATATAGCTTAGTACTTGGCTAACATAAGGATAACAGTACTTTAGAATTCTGCTAGATACCCCATCATATTCACAAGAGTCCTTAGTCTTTAGTGATTTAATTATTGACTGAATCTCCCCTTTGGAAGTATCATGGAGGACCATTTCACGTAATAGCCTCGGAAAGCTATTTTCTAACAATGTTATATGATTACCTGTAGAAACTAGGGTTCTGTTTAGTTCACCTGCTATATTAAGGAAGTTATTATTGAATACTGCACATATATCTCTCTTATCAGTAACAGAAACATTTCTACTACGCACTGACATTATATCCTCTACCTGCTGCTACTAACCACTTCCTTCACGCCTGACCAGATGGTTTTAATTTTATCCTGAGAGTTTGCCATTCTTTTTGCATACCAGATACTTCTTGCATTCTTAATGACATTTTTCAGAACCTTACAGTAAAGTTTGTAATGAGCTACTGCATCTTCATTCTGACTGCTTCTAACATATTGATACAATTCCCGCTTTGTTCTACATTATACTCTTATCCACTTTGTCAGCTACCCTGGCTGCTTGTTACTGGAAGTACCCTGTTTTGAGCGTTCTAGCGGAAAGCAACTTTCAAACGTCGTAATAAATAGTTCAGGAAAGCATTATATTTATTATCTGTATTATCAGCACTATAAACATCCTGCCATTCTTGTTTCTTAATTAGGCTTAAAAAAGTCTGAATTGCAACTGGGTTAACTTTTCTAGGTAGTTTATAATTGTATTTAACATTTGTTTGAGAACAATTACATATGTGCCTCCAGTTTGAGCTGCTATCCTTTCCAGATCACCACCTATATCATACTCCCCGTCCCTATCAAGACTATTCCGGGCCCCATCCACTATTACTACCTGATCCTCCTTTGAGAAATTCCTACATAAGTCCCCTATATTACAGGTAACCTGAGCTGACCCTGCACTGGGCTTCACTAAGCTGGTGACCTGGTACTCACTCCCAAGTACTTCCTATTTTTAAGGATAGTAAGGTTACTGTAGTTCACAGTTCTTCTACGTTAATGTTGCAGGACAATTTACCGAACTTTATTATCAGAGGTTGTAGAACAAAAGCGTGCCATATTCTTGAGTATTTCTCCAAGTGTTAGGGATTCACACCTGATCGGTTTAAAGGAAGACAGCCGCGCGGAATGGCCACACGGTCTAATGCGTCATGCTACGGCCTGGACGGTCTTTCCCGCCGGAGGTTTGAGTCCTCCCTCGGGCATGGGTGTGTGTATTGTCCTTAGTGTAAGTTAGTTTAAATAGTTTGGTTCGATAGGTTTACAAATATTTGAAAGGAAAACATAGAAGCAATTTACAGGTGAGCTACTAGATTTGCTACTGGTTGGTTCGATCAACATACGAGTGTTACAGAGATGCTACAGGAGCTCATATACCAATAACTGCTAGAAAGCAACATTCTTTTAGAGAAACACTATTAAGGAAATTTAGAGGGTTGACATTTGAAGCTGACTGGAAAATGATTCTTTTGCTGACAACTTGCATTTCGTAAAGGATTATAAAAGTAAAGGAAAGTAAGATTTCGTACGGAGCTACAGACAGTCGCTTTTCCCTCGCTCTGTCTGAAAGTAGAACAGGAAAGGAAACGACTAGTGGTGATATGAGCTACTCTTACGTCTATGCAGACTCAAAAGCCAGTTGGTTCACTCTGTCTTTAGAGTAGGTCACTGCCACAGGTGCCAGGATGGTACGGCGGCAAAGTCCCGGCCTCCACCTTGGCTTCCTCCTTGCTTCTTGCAACTCATTGCGAGCCGGGAATATGCACATTTCTCTCGTGACGTCGGTGTTAACGGGATTCAGCGGAACCGCAACGCTCCTCATTCGTGAAGAGTGCGCGCTTGTCCTTCACGCTCAACGGCAGCCGAGCGGTCGAGTCATCGGACGTTGTTTTTTTCCTGCCCGTTACGATCTGGGGCTTTTATACGATACACCGGTAGTCACCGGCTAGCCGCACAGTCTCAAAACATTCGTTACCTAACTATCCTCTTTCCATGGTATAGTTTTCTTAAAGTCATAACCAGCACACAAATCATGTCTTCCTCGAAGTCTAGTCTTTCCTGCGAAAAATACTTTCTGATCAAAAGTATCCAGACACGCTCGTGTAGAGCGGAACTGATCTCTAGTTGTGACGATAGACAGACGCGTCAGTATAACAGGAGGTGGGGAGTACTTTCTTGTTAGCAGAGAAGCACTAATACTAAACGGGTCGGTCAGGTGTGTCCAATGACTTCTAACGTAGACTGGTCATTTTTGTGCAATTTATCCAGTATCAATATTTTAACCCTTTTAAAGCTAAGAATTGTGGCGTCTGTTCTTTCGGACAAGATCGAAAGATTTCTGTTCAAATGTTCAAATGTTTGTATAGCTTATGGGACTTAACTACGGGGTAATCAGTCCCTAAACTACTTACAAACTAGCTAATACTAAGGACGGCACAGATATCCATGCCCGAGGGGGGTATTCGAACCCCCGACCGTAGTGGCCGTGCAGACCGTGACTGGAGCGCCTCAGTCCCCTCGGCCACCGCGACCGGCGAAAGATTTCTGTTATTTATCTTGTCCTGATCACTGCAATTAACAATGTGCGAAAGAACAGACGTAGCTATGTGATGCTGCAGCTGTTCTAAATATAGATTTAGTTGACATATTTTGTCTCACCTCCTAGTAGGTGTTATGATAAAACAACATGGACATATGAAAATTTGTGCCGTGGTCGGGACTCGACCCACGTCGCCTGCTTACTAAACAGTTGTGCTGACGGTTGTAGAACCAGGCAGCTGGGCTTCATACTCCTACACTGACTACTCAACGATGTACCCTGTTAGACCCAAATTCCCATATCCCCTCCTACTTTGACTATTGCACTCCTTGGTTCACAGTGAACCCTGTATTTCCCGTGTGCATCCACATTGAAATAAGCATCAGTTCTCGACAAGATGGATAACAGTTAAGAATTTCGTCTCCTGTTCTTTCGGACATATCCAAATGAATAGATGCCACAATTATTAATTGTAATTCACCAGGTCTAGGTAGGCAGGAAGGCAGACTGCGTGACGCAGTGGATTCGCTCGGAAGTAAAAGAAAGTGGAGAAAAAGAAATACACATGAAAGTGTAAGGGTTTGTTGGAATAGATTGTGTTGATACACACGAACCGAACAAGATGACGCAATCGTAAGGCGTTGGAATCGAATTTGTGTAGCTGCTGGTTGAAATCTCCGTCCAGGCACTGATTTAGGATTTCTGTGATTTCTCTAAATCGCTTAAGGCATCTATATCTACACAAATACTCTGCAAGTCACATTGAAGTGCATGGCAGAGGGTTCATCGAATCGCTTTTATGGTGTTTCTCTACGGTTCCATTCTCTAATAGATCGCGGGAAAAAGGAACACCTAAATCTTTCAGTTTTCGATCTGATTTCTCTTATTTTATTTTGATGATCATGTCTTCCTATGTAGGTAGGTGCTTACAAAATATGCTCGCATTCGGAAGAGAAAGTTGGTGAAAGAAATTTCGCAAGTAGATCTCGTCGCAACAAATAACGCCTTTCTTTTAATGATTTCTACCCCAACGCGTGCATCATTTCTGTGACACTCTCTTCCCTAAATGCCGGGATGGTTCCTTAAAGAAGAGCAAGAATGATTTTCTTTCCAAATGCGAGTCTATAATCCATCTGTAATAACTGTGTCGTCGTAAGGACGTTAAATCCTAAACATCTTTCATTTATTTTATTTAGAATGTTTGACGGATACGATTCCCATGTTCAGCTGCCTTGTAGTTATAGTATTTTTTGATCTATTATAAGATTTTTGCCGGCTACTTATTTAGTTCGTGTAGCTGGTAGGATAGGAGGTAGATTGTAATAGTCATACAGTCAACTGATGGAGATAATTTAATGTATTAGCGAGTGAGGTAAAGTTTAGTAAATGGTAAAGCATAAGTAATGGAAGTGTATTATTTGCTGGAATTTAAAGTACTTTATTGTAAGGTATCGGTTGTGTAACGGAGGTCAACTGATTGGGATGGACCTGGAAGGATGCATGTGTTTTCGGAAGAGTTTATTAAGAGGGTTCGACAACGTTGTTTACATTTATAGGCTGAATTACTACACAGTAAAATACGAATATTTAGTTTTATGTGTAGTGTAAATTCCTCAAAGCATTTTTATTTATTTATTTATTTTTTAATATCACGATTATAGTTGACCAAAAACTGTGTTCTTAACATAAATTAAAAGAACAAGAATTGGGGATTCTGTTCTCAAGCCAGTCGCATGTCCTGTCTGCAGAAAACCAATTTTTTCGAATATTAGCAATGCGAAGTTCGCGATCCCCAAATGATGTCGCCACTCTTCCCGGAGTGCAGTTCTACGTCAGCCTGATAAAGCCAGTACCTTTAAGATAACGCATCCCCCCACACCCCGCAAATACCGCAAGTGATACCTGGCTCGGCTGGTGGTCTTCGGTTTTTTCCATAGTTTTACATCGTACTCTATGCGTTAACAGTAAACACAATTAGGTATGTATACTCTGGAAGACAATGAAAAAAAAATGGTAGTAAAGTGAACGGCTCGGAACCGACAATACTTTGTGAAATGAATGACTGAAGTTTCATACTTTGTACATCTACTATATGTTGTCATAGTGACTAAGACAGCAACTTCATCCCAATGTACGTAATATAATGTAATGAGAAACTAATAGAATTTAACATTCGTATTTGATCACATTTTCGAAAATACTTGCATTATTTATTACCACTGGAAGTTGTAAACACTAACACTATTTAAAGCGTCTACGCTTTTAAAGACTGCCTTCACTTATTACATCTTGGAAAGGTGATAGTCCAGAAAGTATTTATCCCAACGCATCACTGGTTTTCCTTTTGTCTTGTCTAGCATAATAGTGTCTTAAAATTCGTTTCTCTTCTACAGCCCTTCTATATCTTCTCAAAAAGATACCCCTTCATTTTCTGTTGTATTTTCTCTCGTTTTCACTGAATTATTATCTAAGACGGCCGTTGAACTCTCTCCCTCTGTTGTTTTTTTTCATCTTATCCAAGTCCCATCTGCTTAATTTCCTACCATTTCCACAATTTCTTAACTTTTGGATTTCAGAACCAAAAGGTAAAGATCAAATACTACATCTGCTCTGGAAATGTATCCGCTCTCGAAATTTGTCTTATATTACACTATTTGAAACTTTCCAGTGTCTTTAGGTTCTTTCAGCATTATAAAAACTTGTTTCATGATTCTTCAACCACACGTCTGTGCAAAATTCAACGTGTGAACTTCCTCTTTCATTCTTTTCCAAAAGTATAAAAATAAAATTTTAAAAATGTTCCAGTGTTTGTAAATCTAAGAGACTTAACTTCTGAGGTTCTCAGTCCATAGGCTTACAAACTACTTACACTAACTTACGCTAAGGATACCACACACACCCATGCCCGATGGAGGACTCGAACCTCCGACGGCGAGCAACCGCGTGCTCCGCACCAAGGCGCATTAGAGCGCTCGGTCATTCCACCGCGGCTATTCATGTCCCTCAGCTCATTTTATCCTACTGTTTTTCCTCATCTTCCTTTTTCTACTATCGAACTCCAGTCACTTATCACAACTACACTTTCGTCTCCTGTAATATTCGATTAATTTATTTTATCTCATACGTGTTTCGTATCTCTTCGGCAACTGCAGCGATGGATTCACACCACTGAATAGGGTCTTGGATTTACGTCAACATTGGCTATGATAATGCGTTCACTATATTGTTCAACTAAATCATTCCTTTCTAATCCATTATGAGACCTACCCCTGCAATACTCGTATTTGTTTCTATGTAGTTGAACATTGTACACACCTGAATAGAAGTCCTGTTCTTCGTGCCGCAGCATTTCACTTACTCCCACCGTATCCTGATCCTCTTTTTCAGTTCTCTTTTCAGAGTTTCTAACAGTCCATGCCCCGACCCAGTGCAGAATTCAAATTTTTTTTGAGTATTCATGGTCCAGAAGTCCGAATTTTACCTCCACAATATTTCACTCAAAATAAACGATAAAACCATTCACTGGAGCTACATTTCCTCGGAAAACCACGGTTGTATTCTCCGTCTTTCTGTCAGGTGTGTCGTAGTACCATTGCAGTAAGATCTGGTAGGAGTGAAACACTGGGACTTAACTGCGGGGTCATCAGTCCCTAAACTTACAAACTACTTATGAACTATCTTATACTAAAGACGACACAAACATCCATGCCCGAGTGGGGATTCAAATCCCCGACCGTAGCGGCCGTGCAGACTGTGACTGGCGCGATGCAGAAAGGAGGATTTGGTTAGGTCAAACAGTTGAAAGATAAGCTGCAATTTTGCACTGATTTTCAGGCTATTATCAGACTCCATTCAACAGACTTCTACCTAATTGAATAAATAATTTAATATCTTCAAGTCGTCTAGTTTGAGTCACTTTGTCTACCATTCATTATTCTCCTGGACCCCTGGTCAACAAAAAACAGCGATCCCTCCAGTTACATTGTGAAGTCCGGATTGAGCTAGCACTAAGTCACTGATATCAGCAGATCTCTGACACAACCGCGCTATCGCTTTACTCATCAGCTGACAACTGAGGAGTGAAAGCGATAACGTTGACAACTGATTTGTGAAGCGATACCGCTGACAGCTGATGAATGAAGCGACAGCGACCTTGCGTCAGAGAACTGCTGACTCAGTGATGGCCTCGGCCGTGACTTCACAACGTAATTGAATTCATCGCGGTTTTACGGTGCTCAGGGGACCTTAAGCTGGCGTAATGAAATGCTAAAGCTGGTAGCCTCATAAAAAGCCAAAACAGACGGCTGGCGGTATTATGTTCTTTATTCGATTTTAACAGCCGAGGTTCGTAACTTGTCCTATAAAAAAAGGGCGTACCTACATGACTCAACACTCAAACTTATCTAAAAAAATGTTCAAATGTTTGTTAAGCTTATGGGACTTAACTACGAGGTCATCAGTCCCTAAACTTACAAACTACTTATGAACTACTTACGAACTAGGACGGCACAAATATCCATGCCCGAGGGGGGATTCGAACCCCCGACCGTAGTGGCCGTGCTGACCGTGACTGGAGCGCCTCAGTCACAAACTTATCTAAAAAATACAGTGAGTGGACAAAATAATATGAACAGTCAACATAGATACGATATTTATTTATTACTAACGAGTTTGCTCACCATTGGATTTGACAGCTGATGCAACTCTTCCAGGAACAGATGCATACAGTGTCTTTATACGTAGTTTCCAACAGAATGTTATCCATTATTTTACGAAAATATTGCCAGTTGCTTGGACAATATTGGACTGTAAATATGGTACTCACACCTCCTCTAAAACAACAAACATAACGATTTATTTTTGTTGTGAAATGGCGATCTACTGTCTCATGATAATTTTCTGTGCTATACAAAGCGTTCCTGAACCTTTTTGGATGTGTGTGTGGGCGCATTACCATTTTGTAATATGGCAGTGTTTGTTAGCAGTGTGTTAATCACAGTAAGCAATTTGTTTTCGAAGATGGTGAGATATTCATTCACAGTTATCCGATTAGTGACGGTAATGATAGAATACCAAGATACAGATGCCCAAAGAATGATGGCATCTCCCACATGCTTGAATGTATGAAGCAGGCATTTCGTTGCGCAAGTTATACAGGTAAAAACTCTAGGTACTCTTTATTCTACAGAAACAAATACAGTATCTGATTATTAACTGTAAAGAGGAATAAAAGAGACGATACTCAATCCAATGCTGAGTGCAATTCCAATTGCACTCAGCATCATAAACACAAGATCATCTTTTGAGGAAGATGCAGGACATAGCTAACAGTGCAGTAGGTTCACCTAGATGTAACCCCCCTCCGCCCACTCGCAGTTACAGGCGGTATCTACGGGAATGCGCCATTTACGGAGGTTCCTCATGGATCTCCCAGCACCAGAACGAAAAATGGTTGAATGACCTCTGCACGATCCAATTCTGTTCATGCCTAGGTGCTAGGGTTTCCAGTAGACGACACCAGGTGTAGTTATTTTCAACTTGAGAAATTTACAGTTATTTCGCTTCTTTTGGGCCTTTTCGTCTCAACTTTTGGGCTAGTGGAACGTGCCCATGTAACGGATGGGTCCCATGGTGAGTCAGATTAATTTTCTCTTCATTGGCAGCTACTTCAAGACAGATATTTGGTGGCGCTATGCCTGCCTGGTGGAGTACCTTACGTTTCAAACAACCAACAGTGATACGTTGCTTGTAGTGGTGCAGCTGAATACTATGTGCCACACCGTAAACAGCGCTAAGTATCTTAATTTAATTTGTGTCAAATTTAATTTGCCAGTCTAGTTCATTTCGTTAGTACTTCTGTTTTAAGAGGTTTATTCCCGCGTACTTGGCAGATTCGTTTGTACTACTGTTTTAATATCTTATTCTATCGTATTTGATAAATACTGTTGTTTAGTCTTCGTCTTTGACTGGTGTATTTCAAAACAAGTCAGAGACCGTTACTAAAGCTCGTTATCAGTCAGTCCAGTGCCAGCTGCCACCAGTGCCACATCGTAAACAGAGCTAAGCTTATTTTCTCGCGCGTTTGATAACGGTGTATTCCGCAGATATTCTTGTTTATTTTGAAAACTGCCTGACTTAGTTTTGTTGATTTGACAGTGTAGTTACCACTGACCACCGTTAAGTCAGCAGCCAGCCGCCTTTATTAGAGTACTAGGCTACTTAAAAGTTGATTAATTAGTTTTCTACTTTCTGCAATTAATTGTATCGATAGGATGGATAGGATGTGTGCCTGCTGTGTGCGGACGCAGAAGGAGTTGGCCGCAGTTCGCGAACAGCTGAGCGCGCTGCTGGCTACCGTCAGCCGTCTTCAGGCTGCTGTCTCGGGGTGCAGCGATGGTGGGGAGTCTGGTGCGTCGAGTGGGACACCTCAGTTGTCTCATGCTTCGCTCTCTGTCCCTGCTACCGAGGCACCTTCAGATGTACCGGACGTCGTCGAACCGCCTTCTCCGCAAGGGGAGTGGCGGGTTGTACGGCATTCGCGTCGCTCGAGGCGGAAGGCCAATGTGGAGGCTGGCCGTCCGTCCGCGCCCGTTCGTCCTGTGAGTGAACGTGTGGCCACTCCTTCAGCAGGGTCCGAGCAGGTGCACGCGGGGAGGGGATTGTTGGTTATTGGAAGCTCCAATGTTAGGCGCGTGATGGAGCCCCTTAGGCAGATAGCGTTGAGATCCGGAAGGAATTCCAACGTGCACTCGGTGTGTCTGCCGGGGGGCCTCATCCGAGATGTGGAGGCGGCCTTGCCGGCGGCTATCGAGGGTGCGAGGTGCAGTCGACTGCAAGTCGTGGCTCACGTCGGCACCAATGACGCTTGTCGCTTGGTTTATGAGGACATCCTCGGGTCCTACCAGCGGCTGGCGGAATTGGTGAAGACTGCTGCCTCCGCGCGCGGGGTGCAAGCAGAGCTGTCGATTTGTAGCATTGTTCCCAGGGTTGATCGGGGTCCTTTGGTTTGGAGCCGAGTGGAGGGTCTGAACCAGAGGCTTCGCCGACTCTGTGACAGTCATGGCTGCAGATTTCTGAATCTGCGTTATCGGGTGGGGAATTGTAAGGTGCCCCTAGATAGATCAGGGGTGCACTACACTAAGGAAGCGGCTACTCGGGTAGCAGAGTACTTGTGGAGTGCACATGGTTTTTTTAAGGCTAGGTGCTAACTCTGATGAGCACTCGCCTGTCAGCATTCAAACAGCGAATTCAGGCCACGTTCGGAACAAAAATTCGTACATCAAAATATTAGCCGCGAACTTACAGAGTATTAGAAACAAAGTTCCCGAATTTGTAGCACTGCATGGAAGTTATTGCGCTCAGATAGTTTTAGGCACCGAAAGCTGGCCAAATGATGATGTGGCAAATTCAGAAATATTTAGCGAAGCGTAGAATGTATATCTGAAAGATAGATCTGATACAACTGGAGGAGGAGTGTTCATCGCTGTGGACGAAGATATTGTTTCTACTGAGATCGAGGTTGAAAGTAACTGTGAAGAAATCTGGGCACGTATAACAGGTCTAAAAGAAGTAAAGTTAGTAGTTGGGTGTTTTTACCGGGCCCCCCAGTGCTGCTGTAGCAGTTTTAGAATCATTCAAAGAAAGTCTACATCAGACATCAGTTTCATGTAGAATTTTAGCGCATATTCTCAGTTCGAATATAGTAAATTTTCTTGAAACGGAAAAGCTTCTTTCCACGAATCAGCACGGGTTTAGAAAACATCGTTCATGTGAAACTCAGGTTGCCCTTTTCTCACATGACGTCTTGCGAGCCATGGATGAAGGGCAACAGGCGGATTGTGTTTTTCTCGACTTCAAAAAGGCATTCGTCGCGGTGCCACACTGCAGACTGCTAACGAAGATACGAGCTTACGGAATAGGTTCACAGATTTGTAACTGGCTGGAAGACTTCCTAAGTAATAGAACGCAGTACGTTGTTCTCGACGGCGAGTCTTCATCAGAGACGAGTGTATCGTCAGACGTGCCCCAGGGGAGTGTGATAGGCCCGCTATTATTTTCCATCTATATAAATGATCTGATGGACAGAGTAAATTGTAATTTGCGGCAGTTAGCTGATGATTCTGTAGTGTATGGAAGGGTGTCGTCTGTAACTGACTGTAATAGCATACAGGATGACTTAGACAAAATTTCTAGTTGGTGCGAAGAATGGCAGCTAGCTCTCAATGTAGAAAAATGTAAGGTGATGCGCATGAGTAGAAAAAACAATCCTATAATGTTCGAATACAGCATTAGTAGTGAGCTTCTTGATGCTGTCGCGTCGTTCAAATTTCTAGGCGTAACAATGCAGAGCGATATGAAATGGAACGAACATGTAAGGACAGTTGTGAGTAAGACTTCGGTTTATTGGGAGAATTTTGGGAAGATGTACTTCACCTGTAAAGGAGACCGCGTATAAAACGCTTGTACGACCACGTCTTGAGTATTGCTCAAGTGTTTGGGACCCGCAGCAGATCTGTTTGAAGGAAGACATAGAGGCGGTTCAGAGGCGAGCAGCTAGATTTGTTACCGGTAGGTTCGACCAATGCGCGAGTGTCACGGAAATGCTCCGGCAACTCAATTGGGGATCGCTGGAAGATTCTTTTCGTGAATTTCTGTTAAGTAAATTTAGAGGGCCGGAATTTGAAGCTGAGTGTAGTACGATCTTGCTGCCGCCTACTTACATTTCGCGTGGTGATCACAAAGACAAGATAAGAGAAATTAGGGCTCGAACGGAGGCATATAGGCATTCTTTTTTTCCTCGTTCTATTTGGGAGTGGAATAGGAAAGGAAATGCCTAGTAGTGGTACAGTGTACCCTCCCCACGCACCTTACTGTGAATTGCGGAGTATGTATGTAGATGTATGTATTTTCACAATACCATTTTTAAGGAAAACGTCTATGCTACTGCAAATGAAGGGTTTTTTATTTTTACAATGCACCCATAAACGTTTCGCCTTTTTCGCAAGGCATCATCAGTGGGTGTCCTGAAATATTTACATTTTTTTCTTTACGCATATAGGTTAGAATTTTACAGATATACAAAACATTTCCTTTTTGATTCAAAACAGTTCGTATTTGGTATAAAATGGTGTACTTACAGCACTTGCTACTGCCGTCTACTGCCATAACTGTGTCCATTGTAGCTTGTTTTGTAAGTGTTGCCAACTTTATTGGCTTATTTGTAATTCAATTATTTTTACTGAAAGTATGTTGAAGGTATCATTATGTGTGTTTGTGTGTGTGTTTTATTTGTTCTTGGGTGAAATGTAAAAATAAAAAACCCTTCATCTGCAGTAGCAGGAGGCGTTTCCTTTAAAAAATACTACTGTGAAAATATATAACCAACAATGAGACTACAAGCTTCGTTTGGCGGTTTGTCAACCACGTCTGGATCACCTGTCACGGGTTTCATTAGAAACAACGGTGATCTGAGTAGTTTACTACGATATCATTGAACAAGGTTCTATTTACGACATGACCAGAAACCAGTTACGGGAGATGTTTTCGTAAAGCCGAACAACAGGAATCGCTGTCCACCGTGCTTCCCCGTTAACCTGATGAGTCTTTTGCCCGACGTCTTCAAGGCAATCAAAGCGTAACACTGCTTCCTCCCGTTCTTTTGTCTGTGGGTGTGAAAGAAACAGCCAACTGAGGCATTGTCAGAGTTAGAGGCACCGCGTCAGAATTATATCGCTCCATATTTTTAGTCCAGATACGTTACTCGCAGTGTCCGTTTTTCTCTTATTTACTCGTAATGAACGACATCATGATCTATACGTAAAACATGTGACCAAGAACAGGAAAATGTCTAGCATCTGGACCGAGAGTGATGGCACAGTAATTGAACTACTGTACTTCTGTTCTGGAGCACCGTTTAATTTTACGCCTATCAATCCTGATTTAGATATCTCCATGTTCTTATAATGACCTCGGATACACGGCCAAATGATTCGTTCGGCAAGCCTCAGCCATTGCTTCACTAACAAGGAGAGCGTCTGACATGCGGGTCACCGATTTCGATCAAATTCGCCGTTCTATATTGAATATAAAGAGTCACGTGTTTCGGCTTTTTGCTAGATACCCGGTAGTTTTCTAAATAAACAAGATCAGAGTTGATGACAGAAAATTGCATTTTCAATGTTGTACATCGAAAGATTGTCTGAAAATTTTTACTAGTATATATGGTGTCAAAATTTAATGACGTTCGAGTAATTAAAGTTTTTTCTGTGTTTTCGTGCTGTAGCTTGGGCACTCGTAAATATAAGCGACTTTCCGACCGCCGTCGCTGGTCGAACGGTCCAGAGCTTGAACTGCCACACCGTGGATCCAGGTTCGAAACTCCATCATGGCAATTTTTTGTTAGATCTGTTTTCGATGTATTGATATTCTCATATTTGAAATACATTTTCTTGCCTTAGTTTGAAGTATATCATCGGGAAGTGTGATTATTATTGAATTAAGTGGTAACTGATGAACACTCGCTTTCGAGGACAACGTACTGTACTAAGTTCCATTATTTAAAAGTCTTAATCTATTCCGTATATTCGTAGCGTCGTTAGCAGCCGGCTGTGAGGCACCGTGTCAAGTGTCTTTCGAAAATCAAGGAATATGCAGTCTATTTTCTCGATCAATGGCTCACAATAATCAATGGGTCGCAATATACCACCTGAGAAAACGGCAAACTGAATTTCACATGAACAGTGCAATGAGCAATGTAGGTAGACAAGTCATTGTAGCCATTGTGACTCGACTGTGAATGCGGCTTGTTGTAGCCTGGAAAGCCCTGTGCTCGTTGCTGGCTACGGGATACAGGTCTCATCTCTTGCTTGACACCAGACGCGCTTTTGGTAGGAGTGTAATTTATATCCCCATTCGACCATCCTAATGAAGCTTTTCATTATCCCCCCAATATATTTTTGGTTCATGTCGGCATAACTTTTAAAATGTAGCCTATAACACATGAACATGACGAAATCGCACAAAAACATACAACACGTAAACCACTGCTACATTTCACGTTTTATTAAACCTAATACTATTACATGTACATTTATGTGAAGCACAAAACACTTTCTCTGGCAAGTTGACCGAATTTTAAACGAGAACTTTTTTATCTTAGCAAACAGTACCAAAAATTACTAAAATGAGATTCCAACAGAAAATTCAGCCAGTCACTGCACCCTCAAAATATGAAGATGCACAGGAAAGCCAGTAAATTCGACATTTTTCCTTGTGCTCTATGTAAATCCTGTTGAATTCTCGGAACCAACTTGAAAAGACCCCACGAAAGTTAGTAAATACAACTTTCCGCTTACATGGGCTTGCAAAACCGGATTTCGTAAACCGATTATTCAATTTCAATTTTGGTTGGTCATGTAAACACTACAAAATCGATTCTGGAAATACGCTCCTATAATGCGGTTTTCAGTTCCCACAATCGATTTTCGAACCCATACAAACGCAACAATTTTTTAAACGTGCTTGTCTTGTCAGGTTGTTAAGAATTTTCCGCAGTGAAAGACAAATATAAATAGTAGACTGAGCATGAATCTGTTCAAGTAAAGAGAAAAAGCGATTGTGTTGACTAAATCAGGAACAGAAATAGCTGTTTTTTAGACGCCATACTTGATTGGGCTTGAACATCCGGTTCAGGCTTTAACGTGTAAACATGACAGCGAAAAACGGTTTACGAAATTAGGTTTACGTCATCGGGAAGATGTGTTACATGTAAACGTAGAGCATGTAACGTTTCATATACAGGGACTGGATGAACTGAGATGGCGGCGAAGGCCGCGCGGGAGTAGCCGCGTGGTCTAAGGCTTCATGCTACAGAGTGGGCGGTCGCTCCCGCCAGAGTTTCGAGTCCTCCCTCGGACATGAATGTGTGTGTGTGTTATCCTTAATATAAGTAGTTTGTAAGTCTAGGAACTGATGACCGTAGCAATTTGGTCAAATGAAATTGTTCCGCCGGCCGCGGTGGCCGAGGGGACTGAGGCGCTCCAGTCACGGTCTGCACGGCCACTACGGTCGGGGGTTCGAATCCCCTCTCGGGCAAGGATAATTGTGCCGTCCTAGTTCGTAAGTAGTTCATAAGTAGTTTGTAAGTTTAGGGACTGATGACCCCGTAGTTAAGTCCCATAAGCTTAACAAACATCTGAACATTTTTTTGAAATTGTTCCAATGTTTGTAAATCTAAGGGACTTAACTACGTTGGTCATCAGTTCCATACACTAACTTATGCTAAGGACAACACAAACACCCATACCCGAGATAGGACTCGAACCCCCGACGGTGAACGGCCGAGAGCACCGCAGCTGGGCGCCTTAGTGCACACGGATATTCTGCCGCGGTGCAGTTTGGTCCAGTAAGTTTGTAAAATTGGCGGAGGGGGGAAAGAGGAGATAGACAAAGACAGAGGTATAACCAGATAATCAGAGAGAGGGAGAGCAGGAAATGGCCAGAGAAAGAACGCAAGAGGACATGGACCAACAACACACTGGAATAAACAAATAACCGCACAACGCTGAGTTCTCGGCTAGTAGATAAAATAAACAAAGCGCCACCAACTACCAAATTAGAAGAACTTAAATTTTTGGTATGTACGTCTTTACACCGCAATCTGTGATTTCTTGTTCATCATTAAACAAATCTAACTTAGTGAATAGTATGCCTATATGCTACGACCATTCTTCAAAACCTTAAAAGGTGCCCCTATTTCCAGGTCACTGAATGCAGTCTTGTATTTCACGACACCTGAATTGCATCTCTTTACAATTAGCGATAATAATTCTCATGTCTTCAAACATTTAATGTCAATAATTCTTCTACGTGCTATATCGAAGTAAAAAATCTTTCGTGTCATTTATAGTTACAAAAGGCCGTAAGGGCCCTTGCTCGCACAAGCTACACACATTGAGTGGAAATGAGAGAGAATGCAGAAGTTCATAAGCTAGGTGGATGACACGCAGACCTACAACTTCCAAACAGTATAAACATACACCAAGCACTATTTTAATTACTTTCTACAGGAATGACATTTTGTTTTTACCAGCGCATTGGCATTTATATGCCAATAACTCATTTTCATCAAAACTGTCGCTTAATGCCTTTAGAATTTCGTCTTCACATTTCTTTTTGAGTAGAACAAAGCTACATAAAGTGTATTATGAATATTATTAATACCGTGTCTCTCTGACTGCTGCTTCTTCACATATTAAAAAAAGTAAATAACGGAAACATAAAACTTTGTTTTATTAGTAACACTCTCAACTGATTTAAGTTCTGAGTTTCAAAATGTTTAAAATGAGTTGCAAGTAAAGAGGAGGAGGAAAACGTATAGTAATCTTCCGTTGATTTCTCACTTATTGTTAGTTTCAGTGATGCAGCTAATAAATGTATTTTTAGATATCATCAACAGCAACTATTCTGTGGCGCTTCCTTGAGTTACAATGAACGATTCTTTCCCTTCTGGCATCTCCTCATTAAGAGTGACGTCACGTCCTGATTTCTGTTTGTTACGCAGTTTTCAATCCAACCGCAAACCAGTTCCGATATTCCATATGTACTTAATTTGTTTCCTAGGCGACGGTACAGAATCAACACGCGGTCCATTATTTAACAGCTCTGTGGTTATAATGGACGAACGGAGATAGTTCAATTTCAGAAGAGCGGTATTTGTGGAATCTGTGCTCAATTTTACAAGCAGGTTTCAGTATCAAAGACGTTCATCTGTGAGAAGACTGGTTTCCAAATAAAGGTTAGATCAAAACACTTTTACACACCTCGGGAAGTGGTTCCTCGCACCAAAGGAAAACAAAAAAGTTCATTTGAACATAAATGCCAGAAAATCCTTCGACTTCAGAGTTATTGAAGCAGATACACGGACAACGGTATTCCAAAGTGCAACCCATTTGGTCCGATCTAAATTCTCGTGCACCACTTGGGCTAGGAATCAGCAACAGCTTAAGAAAATGTGCAGGCTGGAATTGCGAGAGACTGGCCCCCAGCAAGTCTGCCAAGACTTGACAGACTGTGTGTGCCTGCAAATAATAGGAAACATGTGCTCTATGCACGATGAACCTCCATCACATTTTAGTCTCCGTGTTTGACATCCGTTTGTATCTACCGTGACACGTGGACGACTCCATTCCTTTGCATTTTGTGTCTTTGAGGGATCAGTTTATGCAGCAGTTACACCGGATGCAGAAGACGTGTCATGGCGGTCTGTAAAACCATTCGACACCTTCACGGAGTATTTGAAAGAGGGAGACAGATTGTGATTCGATGAGTGACTGTGCATGTGGAACCAAGAGAAGTTATGAGTTTCTGAGTTAACGACAGTTTCACGCCGCACGGGAGTGGCCGCGTGGTCTAAGAAGTAATGCCATAGAATGAGCGATCGCTCCCGCCTGCGGTTAGAGTCCTCCTTCCGGTATGGGTGTGTGTGTTGTCCTTAGTGTAAGTTACTTTAAGTAGTTTGTAGTCTAGGGTCTGACGACCATAGCAGTTTGGTCCAATAGGTTTACAAATATTTCAACATTTTGACACTTTCACACTGTAAGTAATTTGCCGCATTTAAATTTTGATTGATAACTAGAGATTCCTGGACACAGGTTCATATGGATTTTTTGCTTGTATTTATGTAATACAACTACCCGAAAAATTTTTAAACGTAGTTCTGAGTCACGTTGTAGACTACAGTAGGCTCCACATGACTTCAGTAGCCTTTCTTCTGTGGAGTTTCGCAGTTTCCCGACACCTCTACCTCCGTTAGTGATTTTCGCTTCAAGGCAACGGTTGAAAGTCAGGGGTATGTATGATGTTATTTGAACGCTGCACAAGACCGCATACGGTTCAACAGACCTGCAGACTATAAACTGTTATTTTTAGGGTTCCGTACCACAATCGGTAAAAATGGAAACCCTAGATGATCACTTTGTTTTCCGTCCATTTTTCAGTATGTCCGATTACTAAGAATACTTTTTTCTCAGGAATAGGTAAGTTTTGAAATTGATGTCCAACACTAAGGTCTATTGTCCCTATGCGATGTTAAACATTTAAGCTTCTGAATCAAAACAGTCGAAAGATAAGCCCATTTATGCTACATATTTCGGTACTCGTAAACTATCTCATCAGTTTCCAAACCGACTTAAAGTAGTACATGAGTCATTCGACCATTCTGGTTAACACAGTATAAGAAATCAATGCCGTTTGGTCGCTGTGTGTTATATTACCGCACAGCGACCAATCTGCATTGATGTCTTATACTGTGTCACTCATCCGAGTCTGAAGGGTACTTCCCGTTGACCTACGATAATGAAATTTGATAGGAAGTCAGTTTATAATAAAACTAAAGAAAAAAATCAAAATTATTGATAATCTGTAATTATATCACCATTTCGCAGATTCATTTCATTCTAAATACATCAAAAGGAACTAGTGATTTTGATCTGGTTTTCAGTAATAGAGTGTATTACGAAGTATAGTTGTGTGCAGAATTTAGTACTACGATTAAGGGAAACCCCTGTCGCTGTGAAGCGGATGCATTTGCCATCTAACGGTGACAGGCGTAAGTCCGCCAGATTTAAAAAAAAATACCAAATCAAATGTTCGTCCGCCAGATTTCAAAAAATCAAATCAAATGTTTGTAATTCTGTGGGACCAAACTACGTTGGTCATCAGTCCCTAGTCTTCCAAACTACTTAAACTAAGTTAAACTAACCTAAGGACAACACACACATCCATGCCCGAGGCAGGATTCGAACCTCCGACGCGGGAGGTCGTGCGATCCGTAACGTGGAGCCAGATTTCGACGGCACGTCAGTCCATTCCGCAAACTTCCCTGACGCATGAAGGCTGACAGTCTATGCTTACGACACGTACTCCACCTATAATGTTTCAAAGCAAAGCAGTACTGGTAGTTGATTCAGGATCACAGTCCCGTTGTTTTGGATGAGGTTCCGATTTTCCATAAAATAGCCATTGCAGTGTCCCACAGAACAATTAGACATTTCTATATCAACAATAGCTCTACAGCTTCTCTGGAGATCTTTTAGTGCTTCACAATTTCCTGTCTCACTGCGTTTTATTAAACCGATTTCTATTGCATGATTCCATTAATTCCAGTCATATGTACATGCAGTAACCGCGACTTGCACCCAGCACAGCGCAGTGCAGTGCACGAGTGAATCTCACGTGTGTGGGGTTTCGCGCGAGTCAGTTAGTTCCCGTACCGGCCGACAGGAGCTCTGTGTTGTGTTAAAGTTACTCCGTAGGGTTTGTTCTTAATTTATAAGTTCTTGCAGATTTCATGTTTCTTCGCATTTAGTTCATAGAATGCTTATTATACTTGACCCATAATAACAAGTCAACGAGAATTTTATTTTTTCGACGTGGCGTCTTTGATAATACGTGTACGTCTAAACGTACAGCGTTTATTGTACGACGTAGAAGCAATATGTAAGTTCGTTAAACAGTGTAATAACTTTGCCACCAAATGTGGTGTGAAGAAATTACTGAATTAAATAAGCAAAGTGGTGGGGACGTCTCTGGGTTCAAACTCTGTACTACGGCTAAATACTCGTGATCAGAGTCGTCAATCCAAGGTAGGTAAATTCCGCTACACTTCTTTACAATATGGAATACAGTGTATAATGTAGTCTACACAAATCATAACGTTACAAAATAAACAACATAAACTATATTTAAGTATATAACGTTCATTTCTAGCTAAGCCATTTCAAGATCAGTGATACCAACGATGACAGTGATGAAATAGGTAATGTATATCCGTGGCTCAATTTGGAATATCGCTGTTAATATAATAATTATAGTTCTTTCTCTTTTTACAGGAATTCAAACTTATGAAGATATAAGAAACTGGTTCACAAGGGGATTTTGTTCGTTTTCAGTGTGAAATGTCAATGTTCCTTCATTTTTTTTATTTAACCATTTTCCAGACAATAATATCACTTTTCTCTACTTTTCTAATCGCGCACTAGCCCATTACTTTATTCTATTTTCTTCTTTGGTACTCTAGAAACAGTTTTAGCACTTGTTATTTTGTAGCCTTACGGTATATCTTTAACGTTACTATATAGAAATCACACTCATCCGATTCACATGACTTACTTTAATGGATTAATTTAATAGCATATTGGGATTCTATCGTGGGTCAGAATATATTCGTTGTTAATGTCTCAGATGTCAGCAGATCATTCATATTCGAAAGATTATGGAACCGTGCATATTAAACAGTAAGCAACGCCTACAGTACATATAAGTCTCTAACTTATTAACGATTTAAAATTAACATAATACTGAGTGATTTATTTTTGTGCTATGGAACATACATTTAAGGGATTCAGTTAAAGGAAGTTTAATTCCTTTACATTTTTAGCAATTTTAGAATTCCGCTGTTACGCCACGAGGGTTTGGGAATACTGTTTCTGATGTCTTAAATCTAAGACCATTGACTGTAATTACGTTTTATAAATTGAGAAGCATAACTTCGCAAAGAGTGATGGACTTATTCAGGACTTTTTTTTTTTTTAAATTAAATTTGCACCTACGAAGTCGATGATGTGTACCTTAGATTGGAAGTTCCGATTGCGTTCGCAAAATTATTAATCAAATTATGTGGCGTTTTATTTTATGCAATGCACTTATATTTATTAAAGGTTACGACGACGATAAAGCAGTTCGGATATTTTTTAATAATTGGATCTGAGAAGCTTTAAGCGGAACTAACTGATAATTGAAGAGTTGTTGTTGTTGTTGTTGTTGTGGTCTTCTATCGGAGATTGGTTTGATGCGGCTCTCCACCGTACTCTATCCTCAGTAAGCTTTTTCAACTGCTCATAAGAACGGCAACCCATATCTATTTGAATCTCTTGGTCTATTTCTACGATTTTTCCCCCACACACTTCCCTCCAATACTAATTTGTCGATTCCTTGATGTCTAACAATGTATCCCATCAATCCACCCGTTAGTACCTCGTCATTAGTTACACGATATACCCGTACCCACCTAATCTTCAGCATACTTCTGTAGCACCACGTTTCAACAGCTTCTAAGCTCTTCCTGTGTGAACTATTTATCATCCATGTTTCACTTCAATACACTGCCACACTCCATACAAATGCCTTCAGAAAAGACTTACCAGCATTTAAATTAATATTCGATGATAACAAATTTCTCTTTTTCAGAAACTATTTTCTTCCCAATTCCATTCTGCATTCTGTATCCTCTGTACTGCGACCATCATACGTTATTTTATGCCCAAGTAACAAAACTCATCTGCCACCTTTATTGTTTCGTAAAAAAAAAAAAAAAAAAAAAAAAAAAAAAGGTTGTAAATAACCTCCCGTTCCCTATGTTTTACCCCTGCTGACTTCATAATTTGTTATAGTTATTACAACAGATTGTTAGTATTTTTCAGTGCAGCAATCGTGTGGCGTTATATTGTGGTAAACAACTACCACTCGAATTTAGGAGTTCGCCGGCCGCGGTGGCCAAGCGGTTTGCAGCGATTCAGTCACGGTCTGAACGGCCACTACGGTCGGGGGTTCGAATCCCCTCTCGGGCATGGATATTTGTGCCGTGCTTAGTATTAGCTAGTTCATAAGCTGTTTGAAAGTATAGAGACTGATGACCCTGTAGTTAAGTCCCATAAGCTCTACAAACATTTCAACATTTTAGGAGTTCGGAGGTCAATTGAAGATGTAACCCGTTTAAAATGACGTGTTCGAAGCTCGAAAAAGTGTTTTAGTACAAATGAGTGGCTGTGCAATTTCCGTCAGCTCTTAGTAAAACTACTGTAACGAATGCAAAATTACAAAAAACTTTAAGCATTAAAAATGAAATTGAAACATTCCTGGAAAATCTTGGAATTCCCGGGACTGATACCACTGTCTATATCGATAACTCAAAAATCTTCTATATTTATATTCCTGTGATGGTTGAGCTATCTACAAACGTAATTAATTTCGTTAAGAATAAAATTACAAAAAAACGTGAAGCATAAAACATGAAATTGAAACATTCTTGAAAATCGTAGAATTCCCGGGGTCCATATCTTGCCACTGTCAATATCCTCTATTCGTGTGATGGTTGAGCTACCTACAAAAGTAATTAATTTTGTAAGGAACAAAATTACAAAAAAATGTTAAGCATAAAACATGACATTAAGACATTCTTGAAAATCGTCGAATTCCTGGGACCCATATCTTGACGTGATGGTTGAGCTACCTACAAACGCAATTATAATATCGTAAGGAACAACATTACAAAAAACTTTAAGCATAAAACATTAAATTACAACACTCTTGAAAATCGTAGAATTCCCGGGACCTATATCTCGCCACTGTCGATACTGATAACTCAAAAATCGTCGATATCCTGTATTCCTGTGAGTTTGAGCTACCTACAAACGTAATTAATTTTTAAGGAACAAAATTACAAAAAAGTTTAAGCATAAAACATGAAATTAAAACATTCATGAAAATTGTAGAACTCCCAGGACCGAAATCTTGTCACTGTCGATATCGATAACCGGAAAATCGTCTATATCTTGTATTCCTGTGATGTTTGAGCTACCTAGAAACGTAATTAATTTGGCTGGGCGACTGGTACTGGCATTTTAAAGCTGGTAATCAGTGAGTGAGGACGGCGGTGTGGAGCTGTGAGCGCGGCGCTGTCGGCAGACAGGAAGCGCTGGCCGCGCATTACGCGCCGCCGTCACGTGCGTGGCAGCGGCCCAAGCGACGTGGCGCACCCTGATTTGCAACACCTGCTCCACGCCTGCCTGCTTTACAACACTCCGCAGCTGCAACTTATTGCTACTCACATACTTCACTCCATTACGTGAACCTGTTCGTAGGCGCGTCACTTATTCACGATGAGGAGCCCTTCAACGCCCTCACCTAACGGTGTGCGGCCGGGGCAACATTGTCACTTCCTCCTATTATTCCAGTCGCGTGTGATTCGCGGAAAAAACGATTGCCAATACGCCTCCGCGTGAGCTCGAATCTCTCTAGTTTTATCCTTGTGGGCTTTTTCGTGAGATATACGTAGGAGGAAGCAATACGCGAGTTGACTCCTCGAGAAACGTAAGCGCTCGGAACTTTGACCGGAGCCCATACCGCGATACAGAACGCCTCTCTTGCAGCGTCTGCCACCAGAGTTCCTGATCATCTCTGTGACGCTTTCACGCCTTCCAAATAAGCCCGTAACGAAGCGAGCGGCTCTCCGTTGGGTAATTTCTGTGTCTTCTATCAGTCCTGTCTGGTACGGATCCGCACAGATGAGCAATACTCAAGCGTCGAGTGTTTTCTAACCTACTTCTGTTATTGATCCTATGGTGTCTTTCAGTGAATCTCAGTCTGGCATTATCCTGACTCAAGATTAATTTGATATAATCATCCCATTTCAAATCGCTCTTTATGTCTACACCCAGATATTTTATGGAAGTATCTGCTTCCAGTATTTGTCCTGCTAATGCGTAGTGTATAACAAAAGATCTTGCTGTGGAAACGCAGCACTATATTTTGTATAGTTAGGTTACCGTTTTTTGCAACTGTAAATTTGAGACCAGACGTGTTTCGCTTTATTTTAAAGCATCTTCAGTGGTCAGCTGTACAGATTAAAAAAAACTCTTTAAATTATTTATTTATTTTACATTTTTGTGTGGTTTTTACTAAATCCGTATGGGTTTATTTTATTCTGTATAAAATGAACTGTTAAGATTACTCGTGTTTCCTTACGTTGCCCTCTTCATGTGTTTCTTGTAGCACATTGCCAATTTCTGTCACTATTTACGATTACATTATTTACAATTCCACTTTTTTTTAAGTTGACGAAAACTCGTCATTTCTGAAGCCTGAAAATGCTTTCAAATAAAGTGAAACCGTCAGGTCTAAAGTAGACTAATTTACAGTTCCAAAAGTCGGACATCTAACATATACAAAATGTATAACTGCAGCTGCGGAGAAGGAGGCAAAAAACAAAGAAGAATTATGTACTTTACATTTGTTTATGTTGATCGTCAATTGTCATTCCCTGCGCCATGCGTCGATTCGCTGCACATCCTCCTGCATTTCGCTGCACATCCTCCTGCATATCGCTGCCCTTTTCCAGTGTTTCAACTCCACGATAAACTGCAGCACCATCCGAAAAAACCTCATTGACCTTTTCATATTATCTTCGAGGTCATTTACATATATTGTGGAAAGCAACGGTCCTACATCACTCCTTTGGTGCCGCGGCGGAGTGGCCGAGCGCATTGAGGCGCTATGCTTCGATGCGCGAGGCCTTTCCGCATCGGGGGTTCGAATTCCCCCTCGGGCATGAATGTTTGTGTTGTCTTTAGTATAAGTTAGTTTATAAGTAGTTTATAAGTTTACGGACTGATGACCCCGCAGTTAACTCCCATAAGCTTAACAAACATTTGACTCCTTTAGGGCACGCCAGAAATCATTTTTACGTCTCTCCGTTGAGAATGACATGCTGCATTCTGTTTGTTAGGAACTCTTCAACCTAGTAACACAGCTCGCCTGATATTCCATACGTTCCTATTATGTTCATCAGGCGACAGTGCGGAACGCCTCAAGAAACGCGGAATCTACGCGGAACCCTGTATCTACTGTACTCTCGGTCCCGTCGATGACAAGAGTGAGCTAGGTTTCACGTGATCTTCGCTTAAGAGAACTACGTTGATTCCTACAGAGTAGATTTCCTGCCTGCAGAAATACCATAATACTCACAAGGAGACCACATGGGTATCGGATTTTAGATTTTTTTTTATATCCAGGCATTCGACGCAACTCTAAAAAATTCTCGAAAAAATCGACTTTGAAGTTTTGCACGTACATGTAAGTATCCATAACTAAAATAACTCCTGCATCTGTTGGTACAGTTAGGTGGTAACTTTCTGTCCTCTCAACCATAGTGTCTGTGGTTCGAATCCCGCTATGACAGATATATTTGTTTTTGTTGTTTTCGAATACTTACAACATTTTAATAGCTAATGCTAATTTTAGGTACAATGCATGTATTTTTGTTTATTCGTAATTTTCCAAATTTTATAAAATGTTGTCAATAATCACGATTTAAATTAAACAAAAGAAAACAGAAAAACTTTACGAGTTACATATTTGTGGCTATACTGAAAAATATATTTAAAAAATCCTTCATTTCGATGTGGTATCACACATGACAAGATGATAAGCATCGTAAAAACATGGAAAACAATAATTTTCTCGGCATCGAGCACCTCGTACAAATGCTGGATTTTTACAGTCGCAATTTTTCTTCGATATGTCAACTGTAAAGCGAACTTTATTCACGTTTATGAAGTTCTCTCTTGTATCACACAGTTTAGAAACGGACCACACATATCTGATCATTTCACCGAAGAATGGAGACGACAGCTGGTGAAGAATAATTAAATGAAGTTTGATTCACTCTTATCTATCTATATTTTCACGTCCTCGACAGTTTTACAGGCGCTTAATGAAATTGTTTACTTGATGGTAGAAATACACCTCACAAGGTTGCACCAATTGGGTGCATTTCGGCGGAACGGTACAGATAAGCAGACACCTGTCGTTTCGATGATGATGATGGTTGGGGTCATCAGCGCCCATATCGTTTCGAAAAATTTCATCGTACAGAACGGGATCGGTTTGACCACTTAAAGAATCAATCAGTAAAAGGAACCCAACATTTTAAAAATTATGAATAAACAAAAATAGGTACAAATTTCGTAAAAAATGCCATTACATATTAATATTGCGTAAGTGTTGAACATAACAGAAAAAACCTGCCACGGCGTGATTGGAACCACCGTACCTATGGTTGTAAGGTCAGAAGGCTACCGCATGAACTACACCGACAGATGCTAAAACTGTTTGTTATTGGTACTTATGTGTACTTGGAAAATTACAATGTGGAATTTCTCGAGAATTATTCAGAGTTGCGTCGAATGACTTAGGCTGATTGTTATTTGATTTCTGAACTCCGCGTACCATAAATATCAAAAAATTCCAAAATCCGATACCCATGTGGCCTCCTAGCAAACATAGAACGTTTTCCAGTATAATGCAACTGACGCTCGTCAGTCTATAGTTTTGAGCATATCTGATCCACGACCCTTCTTCAAAAACGCAAATGACCTCACATTAAAGTAAATTATTAGGTTTTTTATAAAGTAGCGTTGATTCGCTCTTTCTTCGTGCTGACTTAATGCAGCTGAGTTTCTTTCTCTTTAATGGCATTTGAGGCCTTCTTCAAAGTCATGATCTATCACTACTCTCTTCCCTTTATATAAATGAAATAATGCGCCTTTGCAAATATTTTCAGTTACTTGTACAACAAAGCACTGTATTTAGCTTTTAAACAAAAATTGATTCGATTAAAATATAATTTTTACAAGGGAGAAAACATTCAGCAATGTAATTAACAGTATGTGCGAACGATAGACGGAAGTTGTCTAATTAAGTTTTAGTGCACGCACTAATTTTAATCATAGTGTGAGTAGTAAATTAAGAAGATTGAGTTCACATTGTTTCCATTGGTCCTTTTACCATAGGAACATGTCGTACCTTCGCCTTCATGACGGCTACAGATAGCAACCCCTGTTGGTCGGTAATATAGCTTTCATTTCGTTGTCTCCCCCCCCCCCCCCACCCTTGTTTCACCGTCCGCTCGGCAACAAACTCCGTATGAGGAATTTTGTCAGTTTTGAGTAAGCTCGCATGGTGATGCTAAAGTCTCACAAAAATATCTCTCTTATTACACCTGTGAAGTGTGTTCAAATGTTTGTGAAGCTTATGGGACTTAAGCTTATACTAAAGACAGCACAAGCATCCATGCCCGAGGGGGGATTCAAACCCCCGACGGCAGCATAGCGCCTCAATGCGCTCCGCTGCGGATGTCAAGTGTGTTTAACTTTTTTTTTTTTTTTTCTTTTTAATTTCGTCATACTTCGCTCCGATTAGAAATCCTGAAAAATATATCATATTAAATCTAGTGACTTAATTTTTGCTCCTATATTATTGCCTGTAACCGTGAATTAAGCCAAAGACAGTATTATATTTTATGTCATCATTATAAAAACAAGGAAACAACTACTACTAACATGGGTAACACATGTTCATTTATCTTCAGCGTCCTTTCATTGGCCAAAAAAAAAAAAAAAAAAAAAAAAAAAAAAAAAAAAAAAAAAAAAAAAAAAAGCTTGCAATGTCTCAATCCAATACTGATCAGTAGCAATTTGGATATTACAAGAAATGGTTAGAATATATCCGGTTAACGTCGACCAATCCTCGTTTACATAACCAAATTGATTGCTGCATCACTGGCGCGTTGGAAAGATTTGATAGGACGGAATAATGGTTAAGACTCGTTTGTAATCACAAAGGCATAGGTGACCCACAGAGGACATTTCATCAAGGTCTCGTAAAAAAAAATAAAAAAATGGAAAATCAGCAGGACTGCCGCAGCAGAGCATACAAGGGAAAATTTCTCCAAGCAAAATTATATTTAGTAATTTGGAACTAGTAATATTCTAGACAGAGAAATAGTTACAGCTAGGATAGTGAAACAATTTTACATACTCTATTAGATATCTTTGAATTACTGTATGTACAACATAAAGAAGACTATGCTGTACTCTAGCCATGCAGACAGTCACAGATCTTGTGCTTCATTCACTATTAGGAATATGAAAGAGCTATAAAAATAACTATTTGAGGTACTCACTACCATGCTTTCAATTAGCTT
Organism: Locusta migratoria; assembly: GCA_026315105.1. NCBI lineage: Eukaryota > Metazoa > Arthropoda > Insecta > Orthoptera > Acrididae > Locusta > Locusta migratoria. The sequence continues at coordinate 273,409,703 of CM048755.1, forward strand.
AAAAGGTGCTCAAGTAAATTCAGACATAAAGACAAAAATATGTATAGGTACTGAATAATAAAAAAAGTTTAAATGTTTATAAATCTATGGGACTTAACTGCTTGGTTATTAGTCTCTAGCTGACAAACTATTTAAACTAAACTAGCCTAAGGACTACACATACAACATTGTCAGAGGGAGGACTCGAACCCCCCATGGTGAATGGCCGCACACACCGCAGCACGTCGCCCCAATGCACACAGATATTCTGCCGTGGTGAATGAATTTCATTGAATGAAGTACCGTTTAATCTGTTTAGTGTAATGTTGTTAAACTTTCAGATGTCTCTCGGAGTAGACAAGTAGCAATACCAGAAAAAGGAAACATCTTTCCTAAATAGCTATTTTCAATTTTTCTATAGCACATCTTCCAAAGAAATGGTCCAATACTACCAAAACATATCTGGTCAATAACACAACAAATATTCCATTCAATACTTAAAGAAAATTAAAATTTCTTTAATAAGACATACTATTACTGTAGAATTATAAGTAGTCCTTTCACCTGTGTAATAACTGTAGCATATTTCATCTCATTACTTATATTTTCATGAAAATCAATTTATTGTTTATTATCATATTTAAATTTAAAATAACCAATTTTAAAATGTAAAGGATTTCCTTGACCCAAATTGTATACATTTTTAAAAACTTTAGTTTATACACTTATTACAAGAAAATCTCAGTTTTACTAATACTTAATCTGTTTCTTTCCTATATGTTTTGTACATATCTTAATGACATCGGTTTCATTTATATTATCCCTTTTTATTATCAATTTTTCAGACATTTTAAAAATATATTGTTTAGTTGTTTTCCTAACATACTTCTTGCAGTAAAAGTATTAAAACTACATTTTAGTTACTGTGTTTTCCTGAGCTATCAATCATATACTTCATAAAATATAAGTAATCTATTAAGTATAATATTATAATAATATTTGTGAAATATTATTGTTGTCTTCATATAAAATATTCTGCCAATAATTATAGTTAGTAGCTTGATTGAAAATTAAGTCTTATTGTAAATATTTTTCTTTTTGTATCAATAACTTAAAACAAAGTTCAACAAATTTAGAGAAAGTCATAGAATTAAAATAGATTTCACAGACAAGAACTGATATCAAATATGGTTCATATTAACGTTATTCTACAGAAAGAGATGGAAGACAATGTTTAATTGTAGCATTTTTGATAAGTATTCTAGATAAAGAGAAAAACACTGATCTGTTTTTAGCGTTATTAAAATCTATATTAATATAAAATTGTAGAAAATATTAGTGAACATGTAAATAGTAATTTTGTACTATACAAAATATTAGATAAAATTGTATCTGCTACAATTAAAACTTTAAATATTACTGTGTTAAAAAGTTATTAGTTTTTAAGAACAGTCTCGTTCTCTTAGCTTTTGAACAGATGTTACTGTAGATAAGTCATTTTATGCTGTTATATTTTAAATAAGGCACAACAGTAAAACCCAAAAAGTATAATTCAGTAATTAGTAGCAATTTATTACATTTAAATTAAATACACTAGAAAATGATCATTTATGTTAACTGAAGTCAGATAAAAGTTATTGTTACACAATTAATTTTATTCAGATTACATTAACATGTTTTACTTTTGAAGTGGTTCCAAGTAATAAACACATCGATATTTCAATAAAGAACTAATCACCTGTAATTTCTTACAGGTGACAATATTACTTCAAGTTAAACTTTAGGTGTTCATTAGTTCTATGCATAATAACATTCAAAGAATATTTAATGGTCATATCAATGCAAATTTACACTCTGTTCAATAGTAGACCATAATGGATATATATGTTATGAAATACAGGTTCCTGTCCAATGTGGTGTAATTTGTTTAATTATTTACAGTCAAATAAGGAAAATTCATTATAAAAATTCGTATTGTTACTGTAAAGACTGGTTTGATGCAGAACTACCTGCCAGTCTACTTCTTCTATTTCTTAAGCCTTTGCCTCAGTTCTACTTTGGTCCATCATGGTAATTATTACAACTGACAAAGTTAATTTATTGGCTGGTGTGATGCCCTTCCTCTCTCCACATTGGACATAATATATATACCCAAAATTTCTGTATGCAGTGTTATGTAAGTAAATGAGAATGAATGTTTTGTAGATGTTAGTGTAGCTATAAACTAGGGTATTAACTTAGACAGATATGGGAAAATGATTACAGACTATTTTCTAGCTGCCCAACATAACCATTGTCAATCTGCTGGGCCAATTTCATCCAGAATAAGTGCACCTACCTGAATGGTGAAAGTGGTGTGTTAATAGATGCCATTATATGAATGAGTCCATACTAGTCTATCTGGTGTATGTAAATCATAATATGTATAATTACTGAATCCCACATCTATCTTAACCAGCTGTGTTCATAAAGAAATAATAAATGTGTAAACAAACAACTTACAAGCAAACATGTAATATTTATAATAATTTTAAGAGGATATTTAAAGGTCTATGACTGTAATGTAGAATAAATGCAGAATTTAAGGTTCTTCACAATTTTAGTTAAACATTTATTAAGGTTTGATTTTTAAGAGACTTTCTATAAAGAGTATTATGAATATATTTTTGCAAATCAATAAAAACAAATTGGGGCAATGTTAACAATAAACATTCATGCACATGAAATGTAGTGGTGGAAATTCTTCACAATTAAAATAATTGCCATGACTAATATAATTTGATGTAGTTACAGTTACATGAATGTTATAGAATATATGAATGTTTATTTACACTGGAAATTTATATAAAATTTTCGAAAGACAATTAACGATTCATGAATTCTTCGGAGTACAACTCAATGGGTTATGCAGTTCACATGAATTTTAGATATTAAATAATTACTTGTACAGATATTACATAATGAAATTGTTTAAGACTGTCTGTTTCAAAATATTGTCTTTAGCAAAACTGAATTTACTGAAGGAAAAAATTATTATATATTTAATTCAAAACTTTTAACATATTTCTCTTATTATCTGTTTAAAATCCTGATTATACTATATTCTCACCGTAATATTATATTTACTTCCATCAACAGTCAATGGTCACATTCAGTATCCTCTAGTAGTTTTAGTAAAAGCTGTAAATAACATAATTGGATATTAAAATAAATCTGTTCTTTGTTTTAGATGGATTACAATGAACAAACCTACCAATCTAGTATAACTCAAATAATAATACTTCTTTCAGCAGTATTATATAACAGTGGCAACAATGATAAGATATAAGCTTACACAATATTGGACCAGCTATACGATTCAATTGAGTATATTCTTGAAGATTGATTCCAGGGCATAATTCTTAATTTGAGGTGTCAGTTGCAAAAGCAACAATGGAATATTATATGACCAATGCTGTTCACACTACACCACATATAAAAATGAACACATGTACAACACAGAAGTTCTGTGCGGCTGTTCGCAGTTGATGCTATTGTATCTACATAACTTCTTGCAAAATATGCTGAAGATTGGCACTTGGTACAGTGACTGATGGTTGGTTATCAACACTAACAAATATAAAGTAAAACATACAAATAAATCGGAATTATGCTCTTATTAAAGTTTAAAAACCTATGTTTGATTATACTGTTATGGAGCACTATGTTGATATGTGTATTTATTTATCTCACTGACACTTAAAATGCATGCTTTGATTATCATTAAAAGAGGCCAGTTATGTTTATTTACTGAATGAATATGTTGACAAAACAATCAATCAAGAAAAATTTCTGTTATAAAATGTCAGATGACAAGGAACATTAGCAAGAGCAGGCATTGCTTGCAGGGGAAACTGACTGTAAAATCTAAGTCTAGGAAAACAGTCACAAGGCGAACTTAAGACTTTTATTTTAATTTACTGTTGCATCGCTTAAGAAGGAAGCAGGAAGTTTACTGTTAATGCCCTGGTCATTAGAGATAGTTTGCTCTTACGAGGAGACCACATGAATATCTGTCTCTAGTGATCACGATGCTGACAGAACAGTAAACCCTAATCTTCCTTCCTTCCTTAATATGAACATCAAAGTTTTAAATTTTCGGCATTTATGGTATGTGACATTCAAATAGCAATCAGTCACAGCCATTGGATGCAACTCTCAAACTTTCTTGATTGGGATTACTGGGAAGTTTCCTGGGGATATTTAATTACATGTAAAGAGACAATATTTCTGACAGTCATCATGAGCTATACATAGCAATCTAGATTAACAAACAAAGCACGTCATTGGTTCGAATCCTGCCATTCCCTTTTTTCGTTGCATTCAAATACCTATATGAATTCAATTTAAAATTCAAGTAATATGATAAATTACTGATATAAAATCTTCTTTTTTATGAAAAAATATGCATATTATGTTTACTCTTAATTTTCTGTATTTTATTAAAGGTTGTTAATCGTGATTGTTTTAATTTTAAAAATTGGCAAATTATATTGTTCACTATTAATTTATAATTGTGTCTTTGGAGGTTCACTCTGTGAAGAGTTTTCCAGTATTGCTCCAAAAATATAATGTATGATTATTTAACATAAACCGTTCTCATTAACAAAATTTTATTAAATACTTTAATTTAAGTATGACAAAAGACTTTTCCAATAAAAATTACGATTAGATAGCTTTCAATTAACATGTATTTGGTAACTTTTGTATTTAAATGATGTAGGTATTCAAACACAGTGAAAAAGAAAAAAAACAGATTGGCTGGATTGAAACTGTTGACTCTACAGTTTCTTTATTATAAATTTAAATACGACCAATGCCCAGTGGTGAAATGTATTCCATATTATATGTGCTTAGAGTGCCTAAAGAAACTGCAAGTAGTTCTTCTCACCAATTTTTAGAGTTGCATTGTTTGCCTTTGTATGATTGCTATTTGAGTTCTTAACTACATGTACCATAAATATAAAACAGTATGAAAAAATTATATCCATGTCGTCTCTTTGAGGAGCATCATCAGACGCTGCACTGTAATGAATACAAATTAAGATAATGTCCTAATATGCATTACAGAAAATACGTATTATTTTTCCAATATGGAAAAACTCATTCCATTATAATAGTTCGCTGTCAGCTTTAAGGATTATTCCTGCAGTACAATAGGACTTGTAACAATGTAAACAGTAAGTTTAAGGTACAGTATCTGTATATGAAGGGTGATTTGTGGCAGTTTCCCGAAACTTAGACAAAGAGTCTTTAAATAACCGACTGATTGTGAGAACATTTTCTTTATTGGTTCCCATTACAACTGTTAAAATCTTATAACGTGACTTTTCAGGCAAGTATCAGTTTTAAATCCCAAGATTTATGGCTGTATCTACACTTGAGCGTACGAGCCTTCTTCATATTGTAGTTTAGTCAGCGACATCAATCATACATAGGCCATAGTTGTACCAGCTAGTAAAAAGTTTGCAATTATGCGAAGGCCAATCACACCATACACAGTGTGTCACTGACGTTTTTCCATCACTCTGCATATTGATAACACCTTTTATTTACAGCCATAATACATAATTGTGATACATACTTGATGCCTTTATAAATAAAGTGACCATGGGAGAAATAATTGTATTGAAGATAGAGAGTAGTAGGTTGAACCATCCAATTTATGTGGTCTGCTATGCTGGCATATAGTAGTAAAAGCTCCAATTCCATAAAGATTCGAATTCCAATGTACAGGACACCTTCAAACCTTTGTTTACCTTACAAATGAGTAAATTTGGTAAATATTACTTTTCGAGCATGTAATCAAGAAGAAGTTTAGAAATGGTTTAAATTCTTGGAATCAGTAATTCCTCTCATTATCATATACTGGATGGATACAGGGTAATTTGTGCTCCATTACTGGCAAAAGTTAGCTTTTATATATCTCAATCTCGGTAAAATCATATCTCCATATTTACATGTCCTACTATGATACAACTTTCCAGGTGCATTAAGTAATATATGAGGATAATGTCCGCAAGGCATAAAGAAGTTATAAATTAACGAGTTATGCCTGATGATAAAGTTTTGCTGCATGCCAATGTAAGCAGAAGGTAGATTACGACACTTCTAAGTGTCTACATTATCATATTTCCTAAACTATGCACTGCACAGTGATATAATTTCGCAGCTGCATTTAGTGATATATTTAAATATTGTCTGTAAATTGTGTTGTTAATAGATTCGTAGTTAAAAAGCAGTAAATTATAACGTCATGGAAAATGCAGAGGTTTGACTGTATGAACAACAAAAATGTGATAAGTGATAAACTGTCTCTCTCTCTCTCTCTCTCCCTCTCTCTTCCTCTCTCTCTCTCTCTCTCTCTCTCTGCGTGCGTGCATGCGGGCGTGCGCACGTGCACCTGGGTGCGTGTGTGTGTGTCGAGGGGAGGATAGACAAGAAAAAATTTCATAAAGGTTTGAAAGTATTTGTGAAGTTTGTTATTGGAAAAAGCTAAGAGTTGATATCTTCGAGTAGTGTATGAGCAAATTTATATTTGAGTTTCATAAGCTTGAAGATTTTCTAATTGTAGTACTTGCCTTATCAATTTGGAATTTACATAAGCTCTTAACTCTTTCATTACAAGTGTTGCTCCTAGACAACAAGGTATTAAAAGCTGCTTTACACAGTTATATGTGTATTAATTCCTTAAAGTAGCTTCTTTGTTTAGGAACAACCTTTTGCTGTTTTGTGGGACATGTACTAAATGCAGACACGTGAACCACTCTGACTTAGAGGTTGTGTTGGATTTTTGTATATATGGGGCTGTGAGCTTGAGAGTGGCTTGTGTAATTTAAATTAACGATGAATTGTCTTTATCTTTAGTGCTGTGATTCAGATAATGTATATGAGAGTGCTAACAGCCAACAAAATAACGTTCAAAGTAACAATATGCCTCGATAGAAATGTGTTTTTACATGAAAAACATGAGATAAAAATAATAATTGCTCGGATAAAAATATTATTTTTTATGTTGAGTGTATTGTATTAACACAAAAAAAACTGAATTTTAATTTTTAAAGCTAAATTCATAATGTGGAAATTAAAAGGTTAACGGCTGCACAGAATGGTCCGTGTTCTAAGGCGTCATGCTATGGACTGGTCAGTCGCTCCCGCCAGCCAGCAGTTCGAATCCTTCCTCGGGCAGGGATATGTGTGTGTGTTGTCCTTAGTGTAAGTAGTTTGTAAGTCTAGGGACTGATGACTGTAGTAGTTTGGTACAATGGGCTTACAAACATTTGAACTCTTGAAAGAGTCAACGAGTAGAATATGGTAGAATTTTAAATTCTTATAATCGGTTGATAATCACGCGAATTATTGAAAATCAATTTTTTCTTCGTCCTGGAACTAATGCATATGACTCGTGAAACAGGTGGGGACCGTGTTCTAGGATTACCATTCCCATTTTAGTAATATAGATAGAAAAAGTGAAAATGTTGTGTCTGATGAGAATCTTTATCATGTAGGTGGCTGTGACGAATGCGGTTACATCTGGACATTAGATGGTATAGTTGAGATAAGATGAAATTCATTACTGGAACAAATGCCACTCTTCCGAGTAGTACCACTAGGCCGTTGTACCTACCATCTCATTCTTCAGATGAACAGTTGTTAAAAAGTATTATATAACCTCACTCCAGTGGAAAAAATCGCGCAGGCGTGTGTTACAGAACACTTTGGATTTTCCGGTAGTTTTATGAGTTTTGCAAACATCTCGGACAAAAAATATAAATAATATGAAATTAAATATATAAAAATAAAAAATATGTAATATTCTGCATATATAAATAATAGGTAAAAAAGGTAAAGCAGTCAACAATCCAAAGATTGGTTCGGACACCACATTACTTTACTAGGCATGGTCCTGCTTGGAGGTGGTATGCCGTTGCCTTCCTCCGACCTTCGAACTGACTTACCCAGCCAGTTGTAGGGGGACCTACAGTTTAACGTTGGTTCCGAACCATGGTGCTACTCGATATTTTTCACATCAGCAACATTGCCTCAGGTCAAAGAAGTGGAAAGTGACAGATACAAATCTTAGGACCTGGCCGGTATCGAACCCACGACCTTGGGATTCATAGTCTGGCATTCTACCACTGTGCTACAGATATTATATATAATATTTTACATCTTTAATTTTATATTATTTATATATTTTTGTCCGAAGTATTTGCAAAAGTGGGCCAAAAAACAAGTCTGTGCTTTTTTTTATTTTTATAATTCCTTTTACTTTTTGGCAGGCTTATTTTAAAGAATTTCAATAACTGTAAAATTCATATATTTGGGGGGCGCATTCGGAAATAATGTAACCAATCCCAATAATCATGAATCATGATTATTAATTATGATTCACGAGTCTTATAATTTTTTATTTTTTTGTAAAAAGGTATTTTTCTGCAACATATTCATCCATAGGTGAAATATCAACCTCAAACCATTGAACTGCTAACGTTCCAAACGTCTTTCGTCATTAGGATTGAAAACATAATTTCTTTTAATGCTACGTCACCTCTTACCAGAGACATTCATTGCATTATTGAAAAATGTAGGATTGCGTCAGCTATTACCTATAAGCTATTCACGTGTGTCTGAAATTCGGAATCGAGTCACTTCGGGAGGGGGGAGTAGGAAGGGATAGAAGGATGCGGTGTGACCTCTGCGGACAGCAGCAACCAGCTGTGTTATGAAAACTGCGCCGGCGCTCTGGAAGGCTGCTCACGAGGTCACTTGTATTCCAGTGTCTGTTCTTGTCAATCTCTCATATCGCAAACACGATTGCCAGTTTCCCGACACTGCTGTAGGTAACTGTTGCTCAACAAGGTCTTCTGAAATTGTTCTGAAGAGGGACTCGAGACTTGAAATTTGTAATATAGTCGCACTGGAATACTACTTTCAGTTACTGATAAATGTCATCTGAACGTGTATTTCAATCAGGCAATGAAATGTTGTTGATAGACAGTTTCTAAGTATGGATCAATGGCGGTGAATACATTAGGTAACAAAGCAAAATAAGTCACAAACAGTACTCTGTTTCCATTTGTCCGAAGGTGGAAATCTGAACAGATCGAAAGCTAACACATTCAGGTTATTCTGAAATACAAATGGCTACGATCTAATGACAAGAAATATTAACAATGTACTTACTGTCTGCTATCGACACTTCGTCTAAATTGTCACACAATTAAAAGTTGGATTCTCTGTAGGAGTCACAGACACATTTCGTTGTATGCTTTACTATGCTAATGCAGTAATTTAATCAGTTGAGTACACCTATCCTCAAAACTCTCTACAAACATTCAGAGTTCAATGATTACTAGTCAGGAACGCCCAATACGTCTAAATATCACGACGGAAATAATGCGGATAAGAAACTGAAGATAAACGTTTCGTTGACGTTTGTTAAAAACGCCTTGATTAAAAAAAAGGCATGTATTGACGGTACACTTTTGGAGCAAATCACTCTGACATGGGCCTACGATTCAGACAATCTGCGGAAAACTTGAGGGATTACAGGCCAGACAATTGTTTAAAGTACACTCCACACAAATGTGAACCAAATGTCTTTACCACTGCACCACCTTTGTTATTTCTTAATGTATAGCAACTGCATACATAGGACACATGAATGTGTTTACTGTAAGGACTTTTTACAAATTTTCAATTTTTTTTTTTAAATGGATCTGTGAAACCGAGTATGAGCCTTAAGTGCAGTGTAAGCTATTATCCTGTAGTACTTAATTTTGCACTTTTTTCGCAGTCCTGTTTCATCGGTTTCCACGAACAACACGTCTCATGATATCATATTAGTACTCTACAAACCCTGTTCTAACAGTAATGTTCAGCAACACTATGACGCAAAAATTTGTTCCGGGGGAATTACTAATGACTCACCATATGAAAGGAGTAATTATTGCGACCGCGATGAATTTCTCCTTACTAAGAGTGAAACAACTGAAATTTTTCCTTTCATTTTGTTGAAAGTGTATCAGAATGTGCTCTACAGAAGACGGTCTCGACTGAGAGCAAATTTTCAAGCATTTGATCCGTTCCGTAATTATGAGCTATCACTGCGAATTCTCAGATACACATAATTAATTATTCGGGGTAAGGGGGACTGTGATTCTAAAATACCTGAAGATACGTTCATACGACTAATCAATCATCTTACTGCTTACATATAACTTTCGTGTTATAGCAATACAAAATTGTCACAAGTGATTTGTTTTATTGTAATTACTGCCACGCTTCGAAAACAAGTATTCTTCTTCAGATAAAGTCGTTTCATTAATGCATATTTTGTGTGCTTCTATGACTCTTGGTACAAAATTTATTATATGTTGAAGCATCACTATTTGTTTCATCCTGAACACAGTCCAGTAAACGTTGAAAATCTCAAACAGCACATCAGTTTATTACAAAGCAGTTAACAGATTTTCAATCACAGTTCACTAAATATAAATTCGAAAAAGAAATTTTCAAATGATCGTCACAACATAAGTCACTGAAACTTTGCCTGATAATAAAAAATAAAAGTACTGGTATCATAATTTTCTGTACCTCAGAAAAAATGCATGTACAACGAGAATCTTGAGACACATAGTGTCTAAGTTTCTCGTTGCTTACTGTAAAGCTAAGGTTTTGCTTCAGTGTATGACTAGGATACTTTGTGAAGCAGTTGGTTACAGCGTATTTATATTTACAACATAAAGGAACGTATTGTGTTCTTACGCGAAATTTTTGTTAAGATAGTTCCAGTTCCTCTTATCTAACGTTTTAACTTATAAAAAGAGAAAAGTTATACGGGAAAGACGTTTACCAAGTCAATGAACGATTCTCTGCATGAGCAACTCCAGATCCTTGTATTGCTCGGAATCTCTTTCATTTTCCTCTTATAAACTCTCCCTTTCCAGTTTGCTCTAAAGTCATTGGTGCATCATGGATTGTCCTAGCAATAGAGTCAATCCATGTTACACTCTTTAATTTATAAAATAATATGTATAACAGAGTGAACAACATGTTTAGTTTTTGACATTTTTTGCAGCATTCAAATGAGAGACCAGTATCAGTAATACAAAGCTATTAGCTGACAGATCTTTCCTGCTTTTACTTTCGTCTTGACGCTCCAGACCAAATTGAGGAAGCTGAACCAAGTAGGAAGCTGAAGCAAGTAGCAAGCTTGACCTAGTGTCACTATCACCTATATGCCTCAAATTCCCACAAAAATTTCATTAGTCTCACTAATTTCGACACCTGTCAAGTTCGTAAAAAAGCCTCTTGATAGAATGAATAATGGTAGACATTTATGTCTCTACTTTGACACAGATCAAAGACTCTTCAGTTCTGAGACATGCACTTTTTTGTCTTTTAATGTTTCCGGCCCTACATGTACAAGACTGCAACAATTAAGGATGCCTTGGTAGATCTTGGCGATCGAATGCAGTACTTTTCATTTTAAAGTCTGATGGGCATACTTCCCTGTAATCAGTTACAGAGTATATCGACTGTACACTGTATTGTATTATTGTACAAATAATTACAGCTCACGGCTTCTCAAACATTCGAGAGGTTTAAATATTTCTATTGTACAAATGATCGAATAAAAACGTCATTGTTTCGACCTCCTATTTCCGGCATATGTTTAACATAAAGACTCAGAGGGATGTACCACAAGTGACTTTGAGCAACAAATGTAAAACAGCCCTTTGAAGCGGCTTAAAACAACTTACGTCACATATCCTATTAGGAAAACAACATGAAGTCATATCACAATAAGGCGAAGTTCGTTCGACTGAAAACCTCGCGCCAAGCAATTAAGACACTGCTCTCGGGAAATGCAAATTTCTTACGTCTAGCTTAGGTTTTCCTGGAAGTACCGCACGGGAATGCCGAGACGGGATAACTGGGTCACGACCGCTTCCTTCCTGCCGAAAGTTTCCTGCTGAGCTAACGCACCGTGTCTTATAACTTCGATCGCTGTATGACTACAAAACGGATCACATCTCCATACAAACAAATATCTATTTTTCCGAATTATGTGTAGTTAATCAGTATCCTGTCAACTTAATCATTTCTATTGCTATACAGTTTGTTAATGACATTTACTATAGCTTTCTCTGGCAAATTATTGTTCTGGAAAGACCATTTTCTATCAGAGCGAAACGAAGATGTAAGTCAACAAACATAAGTCCCTGCGATTTCCGAAAGTATGGAACATGGCTTACAGAATAGCAGTCCCACGCGGAAGGCCGGAGTAATTCTCTTAAGAAAAATTTGAGCAACACATATCCACTAATTCGAACGTACGATGCGAGACGAAAGGAAAATTAAATATCGAAAAATGTCTTTCGTATGGCACTCCACTGGCCGCATCGACGTACGAAGCAGAAACCAAAAGTCCATCGCTAAACAAATGTTATTGTATTATTAGTAGATATCGACTTTTATGTGTCTTGTAGGCAGAAACTACAGCTTTTCAGAGGGACTGTTTCAGGAATGTGAATTACCTACGTATCTAGAATGTTGTACGCCTCCTAAATGCATAAGGTTATAATCAATCTCAATGTGAAGGACAGGTTTGGTGAGATCCGGACAACACGCGAGGCACGGAAAAATTAATCAATTCATTGGAAATGGAGAACGAACAGTAAAACAAGTAATTATATTACGAAAAGGTTACGTGAAACATGCACATGAAATATAATGTTAACACATTGTCTCAATAAACTCTACATCACATACTAACAACAGACAACTTTGGCCTCGAATGACTCGGAACCGCATGAAGTCAGGCTTAGAATATCACCTGATAAAAGAATTACAAAAATAAAATAAAATACACACACACCAATGGTCTGTGTCATTTCCACGCAAAACCTTGCATTCTACCACAAGTTACATTTTAACAGAGAGAAATAAATTATGAGGTATCAATACGATAGTTTGAAATTTATACGTAACTCAATGGCTACACTGTAAAATTACGTTGCAATCAACATTTCCGAAAAAGCCTCTGCTTAAAGAAATTATAATAGTACAAAGCACACGTATCCTAAACACACAGTAGTGCTTATATTAGTCCTCAACTTGCATAAGCGGGATTTCGATGAAATGGTTGAAGCATAGTCGAAGTGAAAAACGTGCATTTTCATTCAAAGTCATGCAGTCCTTTATCAGAAGCCACATTATTACATTTTGAAGTGATTTAGGTATGTCAGTGTTTATCCTCCAATCATAATGCAACATAGACTTATACTTCGATGCAGAAAATTGATTGCAAATCAAAGAGTGAAGTCTGACGATGAAACACCGATCACGTATTTTCACTTGTGGTTTGACACATTATTGTCTTGCAAAATCAGCAATCCTTCTGACGGTGCTAAACAGACAAGAGCGAAGTTTTGCACGAAAATGACACAGACGATTGCGGATTTTATGATCGAGTGTTACTCTAATCACGGTTTCGTGCTATTGCGGAAGTTCCAGTTGGAAGGAGTCCCTCGCAAGGAAAAAAAAAATTGTGATCCGAATGCACGGAATTGTAATTTATGCTGATAATAGAGGCGTCGAGTAGTATTGTTACGATCACGTGACTGCGAATTTGCGGAACACATTTGAAAAAAAAAAAGGGCAGAATTTGTCTCGAGGAGCAGTTTCCTTATACTGATTAGTGGTATAGAGTAGAGAATAGGCAGGCGGACTTACATTTAGAAAGACAAGTGAGCAGAGAGCGTGGTGACGGCGGCGTCCATGCGATTGTTGCGGGGGGCGGGTGCCGTTAGCGCACTGACCTCAGCTGGGACACATTCCGCGGCAGCGCTGCTCCGCCGCCCGCAGCTGACTGAGCCTCCGCGACCAACGACCGCTCACCGCGGACTCCCCCCTCCCTCCCCCCTCCAGCCGCGGGCGCCCTCCTTAGCCGGCAGCTCTCGGCCTTAATTTTTGTGTTTCTTCTCCGGCAAAGCGACGGCTTTCTGCGCTAGCGGGAAGCGGCCGCCGTTACACTCGACGCGTTCGCCCGCGCCCACCTGTTCGCCCGGCACTGGAGGGCGACAAAGGACCTTTCACTCGGTGCAGAGTCTAGGCCACGGCCGCCCTACGCGCGCCCGCCTCTCGTTGACGAGCGGCTCACTCTACTGGTACGCGCGCCGAGGGAAAAAGCAGTCGACCACAGCGTGACTAATGGGCCATTCCATTCCGTCGCTTTTTGTATTTGGGAGGGAAACAACAAAGTTCCGTATTCTGGCCCCAGTTGGGCCTATCTGGCTGACCGACCACCGCGTCATCCTCCGCCAATGGCGTCACTAGAAGCGTCCACTGCATTCGTACTGGGGAGGCAAACTACGAAGTTTCGCGTTGTGGCCGCAGAGAACACAACCACATCCGACTAATCGCCGTGTCATCCTCTGCCAGCGGCGTCATTTTTAGCGTCCATTGCATTAGTATTTAGGAAACAAACAACAAAGTCCCACGTTCCGGCCATAGATGGTCACATCGGATCCGACCGACCACCGTGCCATCCTCTGCCAATGCCGTCATTATTAGCGTCCATTCCATTCGTATTTCGGAAACAAACAACTAAATTCCACATTCTGGCTGTATATGGGCACATCGTATCCGACCGACCGCCATGCCATCCTGTCCCAATGGCGTCATTACAAACTTCCACTACGTGGACCAATCGGACCTAACTGACCACCATCAAATGGTGTCACTGAAAGCATCCATTGTATTCGTATTTTGGAAGCAAATAGCAAATCCGACCGACCACCAAGCCATCCTATCCCAATGGCGTCATTACACACTTCCACTACATTCACCAATCGAAAATAACTGACCACCATCAAATGGTATTACTGATAGCATCCATTGCATTCGTATTTTGGAAGCAGATAACAAAGTTCTGCGTTCCAGCAATACGTGGGAAAATCGAGCATGACCAAGTGCCGTGTTTTCCTCTGCCAATGGCGTCATCATATGCATCAATTGCATTTGTATTTGGGAGACAAATAATAAAGTTCCACATTTTCACGCTAGACAGGAAAATCAGACCCTACCAACTGGCGTGTCGTCCTCTGCCGATGGTCTCATTAGAAGCGCCCACTGCATTCGAATTGGGGAGATAAACAATAAAGTTCCACATTTGGCACGAGAAGGACCAATCAGTCCCGGTTGACCGCCGTGTTATCCATTGCTGATAGCGTCATTAGTAGCATCAATTGCACTTATAACAAGGACATAAACAATAAAGTTCCACATTTTGGCCCTAGATAGGCCAATATGGCCGTACTTACAGCCGTGTTACCCTCTGCCAATAGTGTCATTAGCAGCATCAATTGCACTTCTATTGGGGAGGCAAACAATAAAGTTCCACATATTAGCCTTAGACAGGCGAGTCGGGCCCTACCAACCACTGTGTCATCCTCTGCCAGTACAGTCCTTAGAGGTGTCCACTGCATTCCTATTGGAGAGGACACAACAAAAGTTCCGTGTTCTGACCCTAGATGAGCCAATCGAGCCCGACCGACCGCCCTGCCATCCTCTGCGAATGGCGTCATTAGAAGCGTCCACTGCATTTCTATTGGGGAGCCAAACAAAGTTCTGCATACTGACCCAAGATGAGACAAGAAGACGTGACCTTTTAACACGTTTTTATTAGGTCGCTCCTGGTCTGTCTGTCCAGTACACATTTTGCAGTTGATTTCAATCTATTTTCCTGATTAGTACTTTTTTTGTAATTTTAACTGTATGCCTGAGCAAGATGATAATGCAGTATTAATTCGCTTTCTTTTCGGTTTGTTCGGTGGGGTTGTTCATGAGGATGAAAAAGTTTTGTAGCACCTGACATATAGGCTGCCCTGCTGAACATGCGTGTTCTGTGGGCAGTAATGAAATGCTTTCCACGCAGGATGCAAGCGGACAGGCGCCGTGGAGTAGAGAGGCAGGAAGATATGTGTACAATATATGTGATACACACGTATCTGGGTGAAGCCATGAATCAAAAGCTTAGGTATAGGCTCATCCAGTCGATAGCAGAGTCATCTGGAGGGAATTGGACGCACGCATGGTGTATGTAGTAACAGTGAGCGTGCTGTCCTTGTGCAGACTGAGGAAGGCGCGCCATGTATCTGAGTTTGACCGAGTGCAGATTGTGGTGGCCCGGAGGCTTGGGACAAACATTTCGGAAATTGCACGACTTGCTGGGTGTTCGAGGAATACTATGCTCAGTGTCTTCAACAAGTGGCAAAACCAATGTGAAACCATGTCCTAACGTCGAAGAATTAGGTGGTCAGTCTTTGTCGGACGTCGTAGGGTGGGCAGACAGATAAAACAGGACAGGTGGCGAACTTTGGCAGGAGTAACTTAAGACTTGAATGCTGGGCAGATTACAAGTGTATCCTAATGTTGAGCTTCCGTAGCTGGCGACCCATGCTTTTGCCAGCTTTAACAGCACGACTGAAATGGGGGCGTGACCATAGTAACTGATGTTGGCGCAGTGGCAGAGCGTTGCCTGGTCTAATGAATTACGATGTCTTTTCATCCTACCGCTGGGAGGATGCGAATCCGTCGTCTTCCAGGGGAACAGCTCACTGACACCTATTGGCGGAGCGCAGACAAGCTGACGGCGACTCAGTTATGCTCTGATCAACATTCACGTGGTGATCCATAGGTCCAGTGTAGCTCGTACAAGGCACCATGACGGCCAAGAAGTATCCTACATTGGTTGCAGACCAGCAAGATAATGCGCCATGTCTCAAGGCAAGTAATACGATGAAATGATTCTAGGAACACAGTTGCTAGCTGCAATTGATATGTTCCCCCACCCCCTGAAATCGTCCATTCTCAAACCGAAGGAGCACATCTGGGATGTGATTAAACATGACGTCGTAGCTCACCGACCCTCCTCGGAATTTACGATGACTTGTATGTGCAGATGTGGTGCCAACTTCCTCCAGCGACCTACCAAGGGCCACGGTGGAGCGGCCGAGCTCATTGAGGCGCTCGATGCGCGAGGCCGTTCCTCGTCGGGGTTCGAATCCCCCCTGGTGCATGGACGTTTGTGCCGTCTTTAGTATAAGCTAGTTCATAAGTAGTTTGTAAGTCTAGGGACTGATGACCCCTTAGTTAAGTTCCATAAGCTGTAAAAGCATTTGAACATTTGATGTTCACATGTCTGAATACCACTGATAAATTTTACATCCTCTTTGCAGTCATATGTTGTAAACCAGCATAAAATCAGACATGCAATGGCTAGATAAAAATTAATTAGAACTATTACTTTCCTCTTCAGTGACTTTATTTCCAGAGGTTCTTATAGCTACACACCTTCAGTTAAAAAGTTCCCGTTATTTATGACCCTTTCCCAAATGTGCAAAAGGCGTCGCATACCATCTGCGCGTTCTGTTGATGTCCCCTACTCACAGCCCTATGGCATGGATGTCGTCTCTGGTATTGTGGCGGTTCTCTCGCAGCGGTTCTACCATTTGGCGAAGACTACGGCGTTCCAGAAACTCCCACTGCCATCTCCGCAAGAGATCAGCCAAACCGCTGCTCGACATCAACAGAAATAGACGCTCAGATGGTATACGACGCCTTCTGGATGTATGTCAAAAAGTCATAAAATAGGTTGGTTGGTTGGTTCGTTGGATGTTTAAGGGGGACTAAAGTCATAAAATAACGTGAGCTATTATGTTGAAGGTGTGTAACTATAAGCACCCCTGTCAATAAAGTCACTTAATAGAAAAATAATAGCTCTCATAAAAAAATGTTCAAATGTTTGTAGAGCTTATGGGACTTAACTACGGGGTCATCAGTTCCTAAACTTACAAACTACTTATGAACTAGCTAATCCTAAGAACGGCACAAATATCCATGCCCGAGGGGGGATTCGAACCCCCAACCGTAGTGGCCGTGCAGACCGTGAATGGAGCGCCTCAGTCCCCTCGGCGACCGCGGCCGGCCATCAATTTGTATCTAGTTTTTGTACGTGTGTGCAGTATATATGATATAAACGTATGTTCATCATCTAGTTGTAAGATAGATTTCTACCAACATTAGTAAACATATTGTTTTACTTAGAGAGATGAAGGAGAGGAGTAGGGGTCTGAGTTGGAGAGAGAGGGGTGAAGGACAGGTAGAGGGGAGAGGAGGAGAAGGACAGAGGAGGAGGAGAATGGACAAAGACAGGCGGAAAGTGCAAATGGACAGAGAAAGAGAGTGAGAGAGAGGAGGAGAAGGAAGTGCATGAAAACAGGGAGGAAAGAGAGGAGTGGCCGAGACGAGGGATGGCTGGAGAGGGGGAAGGAGGAACTGGACAAATGTAGAATACGAATCCTTTCTTATTTCTCTCCTGGACAATTCTACGTCACATGCTCCGAACTATTTGTTTATGTAGAAAACGGACGAGCAAAACATGTAGTCAGGGCACTGACTTTACGATAAACAACGATCTTCTGCAAAAACAACTTTTTTTATTCCTTTCAGCCATAGCAATGCTAGGTAGGGTGTTGCTTTGACTGATGTGTTTTTACAGTGAGTCAATGTTTGCAAGTTTACCTTCATTTAGTATCTCATTCATTTTAGGCAAAAACTGAGCCACAGCTGGATTTAGCTAGTTTGTACAGGTTGACTCGTAATCATACATCGTGTCACACATTGAGCTACCAACATAAATTAATTTTTCCCATGTTCCTGTGTCAATAAATGCTACTAGAATTGAATATTACAAAATCTAGATATACAGAAGAGGCAAAGAAACAGGTACACCTGCCTACTGTGTTGGGTCCCAACGAGAACTCAGAAGTGCCGTAACACGACATGACATAGACTCGCCTAATGTCTGAAGAGTGCTGGAGGGCATATACAGTATGAATTCTCTACGGACGCCGGCCGCAGTGGCCGAGGGGTCTGAGGCGCTTCAGTCACGGTCTGCACGGTCACTACGGTCGGGGGTTCGAATCCCCCCTCGGGCATGGATATGTGTGCCGTCCTTAGTCTTAGTTAGTTCATAAGTAGTTTGTAAGTTTAGGGACTGATGACCCCGTAGTTAAGTCCCATAAGCTAAACAAACATTTGAAACATTTGAATTTGAATCTCTACGGACGTCCACAAAACCGTACGATCACAAGGGGTTTGAGATCTCTTCTGAAAAGCACGTTGTAAGATAACCCAGATATGTTCAATAATGTTGATGTCTGGGGAGTAAGGTATCTATCGGATGTGTTTAAACTCAGGAGAGTGTTCTTGGAGTCATTCTGGTTTGCGTGGGGTCTCGCATTATCCTGCTGGAATTAGCCAAGTCAGCCGGAATGCACAATGGACACGAATGGATGCAGGCGATCAGCAAGGATGCGTACGTACTTGTCACCCGTCAGAGTCGCATCTGTAGTATCAGCGGTCCCATATCACTCCAGCAGTGCACGCCCCACACCATTACAGAGCCTCCACCAGCTTGAACAATCCCTTTCTGGCATGCAGGGTCCATATATTCGTGAGGTTGCCTCAATACCCGGACCCGTCCACCCGCTCTATACAATCGGAAACGAGACTCTTCAGACCAGCCAACATGTGTCCACTCCAATATCGGTCCTGACGCGCCCAGGCGAGGTGTAAAGCTTTGTGTCATGCAGTCAGCAAGAGTACACGAGTGCGCCTTTGTCTCCGAAAGCCCGTATCGATGATGTTCCGAAGGTTCACACCCTGACGCTTCTTGACGGCATTTAAATCCGCTACAATTTGCAGAAGGGGTTGCACTCCTGTCACTTATATCGTGATAACCTGCTTTTTGGCAGCTGTAACCGACCTAACGCCTGTACCAAACACCTGTCGTTTTACATAGGCGCCGTGCTCTGAAATGTTTGCATATGTCTGCCTATAGCAGTTCTTCGACTTTTCAGAGTATGTGAATCGTGCTATTCGGTTTTCCTGTACGTCGACATAGACCAACGGGGAAGATGGGCAACACTGCACAACATGCAAGTCTTGTGGGTAGTCGACTCCGCTGGTTAGAAGGCGAGGCATACGGCGTCAAGCGACGGTCTGCGGGACAAGACAAGCAATGACAGCGTCCATATCTATCGCGTTCCATTTTCACCAGTCGGTATTGCGAATCGTGGTTAGCTGGCGTAGGGAAAGGAAACTGATAAAGAACTGTATTACTGTGTCGTTATTATCATCATGTTCTCTTCAAGGATTAGGCAATGTGCCTGTTCCGACTTCATGCGATTAAATCCATCTCTTTCTCGATCGTCCAACACCTCTTCTTCCCAAGGATTTGTATTCGTTTACCAGGACAGGCATCCTCTTTCATCCATCCTCTTAAACTGTAAATTCCCAGTTGTACCTGGATGTCATCCTTAATATGTGGTTCCTCCTTGAGCAACCTTTATTTTCTCTTAATGCTGGTTTGACTGACATAAAGAAGCACAGGTTGCATTGTTTTATACCGTTTCAATTTTGTGACCTTTCTAACTGTGGTAGCACCTTCTTTTCGATAACAATCTTAGATCGAACGGGGAATTTTCCATAGTGGGCCACAACGTTTGTTTTAATAACCGATATTTTTAGATCGTAATGTTTTCTTCCCATCTGGTATAACTTACAAAGAGCCTTCTAAGCTTGCTGCTTTATTTTAAAATACAATTACTCCAGCTGCATACAGCATAACCTTTAAATGACAGTTTCTTTTTAGCTGCATATATTCATGGACTTGCTACTTCCATTTTCTTATGAGGTCATGAATATACATATTAAAAACAGTTGGTTACATGCTGCATCCCTATTTGACACCATGATTTTTTGTTATCTTATCTCTTTTAGACCTGCCTCTATTTATGATTATTTCAGTATCTTCATACAGGCTTTTGATTACCTGTGTAAGATGTACGGGCTATCCACGCTTTTCGTTTGCTATCCAGAGTCTACGTCTAGTGACCCAGTCGAATGCTTTTCCAAAGCCAATGGAAGTAACATGTATTTCTAAATTGAACTCTTGTCGCTTTTCTAAAACTGTTAGCGAATAATGGATAATTGTGGGGTTGGAACGAGAAAACTCCGGCAATAAATAAAAATGTTCCTGTGCTGGCCCATTCCAGGGCTCCCACGTTTGTACACACAAGAAAACGCACATTCTTTAACATAATGAGCCAATCGAACGGCCGGTTACAAAATTTTAAACGAAGCATCGTGGAATGCGTTGAGTTTAGAGAAAACCGTCTCTCCCGAGCTCCAGCTTTCTGAAAGCAGTATCTGCCCTCGATCTTATCTTTGCTAAAGAGTGCCGTTGTATGTTTTGCGCTTGGTTTTTTTATGGCAGCAAGGGTGGGGTGGCTGACCGCCTACCACGAGGGGTTGGAGGCTCCCTCAGCCTACCTGCAGCCAAGGACGAGCTTTCAGCCTTAAAACATTTTTACAGCAGTATCCGTTCCCTAACTGAACTTCCCTGTGGCGTTTGCCAGCTGTAGGAAGACAGGCAAAGAGTGAAGAAATAGGAAAAGAAAGACTCAGTTAACTGGGTAACAAGTTGCAGTATAAATTATGTCTGCAGCTAAGATGTATAGTAGAAAAAAAGGTGTATAATGTCAGTATGGGAGTACATTACATTACGAACTATGTTGCTTTATATTTGGATGCTTAGTCCACGTCATAAAATATGTTATATGACAGTTGGCAGAGAACTTCCACATAGCACTGGGGTTAGGGGAAATATTTTGTTTTCATTTTAGCCTGATTTTGGTTTATCTAAATAATCATTTCTTCTTCACTTCCAACCTACTTGGAGTTGCTCTTCATTACCAGTGACTTCATCGCTGATAAATATAGTCTTCTTTTCCAATTACATACCAATTTCCTCCTTTATCCTGAAGTGTTCAGAGGAATTGAGAGTAAAGGTGACTAGAGGGAAGACTGACGTATCTTTCAGTTGACGACAAAGACATTAGAGCTGGAGCACAAACTTTTAATGAAAAAGAATTGGGAAAGAAATCGGCCATGTGCTTTTCAGGTGAACCACATGGGAATTTGTCTTAATTAAACAGTATTTAAATCTGCATTACATCCTCGGTAAGAAAGAAAACCTAAAGATTTGTCTCATCGTTAGTACCTTAAGGGATTGTTATCAGTTTATCATTCGCTGTGTATTAATAAATCTGATGGGTAACGTCAGAATCTACGAATTACTTTACACATGATGGTATCATGTACAGGGATATCGCAACATTAGTAAACTATAAGTGTCTTGAACGAAATCTAGGAACTATGTTGTCATCACGCCGCACGACAATAGCCGCGTGGTCTAACGCTTCGTGGTACGGACTGGGCAGCCGCTCTCGCCAGATGTTCGAGTCCTCCCTCGGGCATGGATGTGTGTGTGTTGTCCTTAGTGTAAGTTACTTTATGTAGTTTGTAAGTCTAGTGACTGATGACCATAGCAGTTTGGTCTAATAGGTTTACAAACACTTGAACATTTTATATTATCATATTATCCTGTTTCTCCATAATTTTCGACGCCAAATTTCCTGAATTCGTAGTCTTTAAATGGTTTGTACTATATTTTATCAAGCTACGCGTCGCTTTAAATGATTTTATTTATAACTGAAAGTGTGTCATTATCAAACACAAACGAAGTGAGGAAATATCTGAAGTCACTCAGTTCTGTTATTTTTAATATGAATGATTTAGGAAATCCATGGAAATCTAAATGGAAATGGCTGGCTCGGGAACTGAACCTCAAACCCCCTGGATAAATATCTATAATTGTAAAATATGCCACCAACAGGCAATTGACAATTTCAATATAGACGCATTCAAACGCTCGATCCCTTGCGGGAATCCAGTATAAGCTGAGAGCAAGACGAATCGATGGTCAGGGGTTAGAAGCTGAGTATTTGGGTTGGAAGGGAAGCGTGGCGAGATTTCCCGAAGCAGGAAATTCGGGTTCGAATCCTGGTCCAACACAATTTTTTAACTTCGCCATTGAATTTATTTCAACGCCCCGAAACTGTCGAAATCTTTCAATCTAGCGAATTCGTAAATATCCTTTAGTTCAGAATTTTTTTACCCTATGAATTGATATTTCAACGCCCCGAAACGATCGAAATGTTTCAATCTAGCGAATTCGTAAATATCCTATAGTTCAGAATTTTTTTACCCTACGAATTGATATTTTGAATTATCCAACAGAGAAGCCAAGGCAGCAATGTAACCCGATGGGCAATGAATAAGGATTGCACATCAAGTGCCACGCGTGATCACGCATTATCCTGTAGGAATATGACCCTAGGCCAACCCCGAAGGTTTGGGAGTATAACAAGCTCCAACACTTGAGATGTAACGCTACCTGGTTATTGTAGCGGAAATGCACACCATAGGGTGAGGGACTGGAATCCAGTAGCACCCCAAGCCCTAATACATCTACATATATACTCCACAATCCACCGTAAAGTGCGTGACGGAGGGTACACTGTACCACTACTGGGCATTTCCTTTCCTATTCCACTCCTAAACAGAACAAGGAAAAAAAGAATGTCTATATGGCTCCGTACGAGCCCTAATTTCTCTTGTTTTTGTGATCATTACGCGAAATGTAAGGAGGCGGCAGGAAGATCGTTCTACACTCAGCTTCAAATTCCGGCCCTCTAAATTTCCTCAACAGAATTTCTAGAGAAGAACGTCGACTTTTTTCCAGTGATTCCCGTTTGAGTTTCTGGAGCATTTCCGTGACACTCGTGCATTGGTCGAACTTACCAGTAACGAACCTAGATGCTCGCCTCTGAACTGCCTTCATGTCTTCCTTTAAAGTGATCTGCAGCGGGTCCCAAACACTTGAGCAATACTCAAGACGTGGTCGTACTAGCATTTACAGATTTCCTTTACAGATTAAGTACATCTTCCCAAAATTCTCGCAGTAAACCGAAGTCGGCTGTCCGCCTTACTCACAACTGTCCTTACATGCTCGTCCCGAGGTGCAGGACAATTATGGCGACATATAAGGAAAGTGCTCAATAATTTCTCGCCGCGGTGTCTCCAGACACTAATCCGACCCTCTTGGAGGTGCAGGCAGAATCGGAATCGTAACGACATTGTTTTACTGTCGAATCTCAGCGTCACCTGACGAGGAATGTCTGTTAGACACTCGCACGGCGTATGTAGTATCAGGGAGGGTGCTGTCCGTGTGTAGAATGGGAATGGCGCGCGATCTATCTGAGTTTGAGCAAGGGTCCGAAGACTCAGTGCGACTTGTCGGATATTGGACGAGTGATGTGGTGTCTTCTACAAGTGGCGAAACCAAAGTGGAACCACATCCAGATGTCAAGGTGTTACGCTGCCACCCCTCATTACAGCGGTCAGACGTCGTACAGTGTACAGCTGGTAAACAGGACAGACGGCGAATTGTGGAACCAACATCAGACTTTAATACTGGCAGAAGACAAGAATAAGAATAGTTATTTGTTGAAGGGTGTAAGTCACATTTTTTACAAAATCCATTTTTTCCCTAATGTAGATACATCGTTTTATGTTAACAGGGCTTTGAAACTCCTACTGCAATTTGTTAAATTCTTATACTAATGTATCTTATTTGTTAAAAAGACGGAAGAGCTTGACTTACGTTCTTTTAACAAAATATGTTATTTCTCGTTACATTTTAATGTTGGTAAACATGCTGAAACATATCGTTAAGTTGGATATATAATAATGAAAAACTGTTCATTGTTGATTTGTTCACATTCGGTGTCTGAGCTGTTACTTGTTTTTCTTCCAAATGGGTCTGAAGTTGAAGATGAGGTTTCTATTGGAATATGAAGTGTAAATGCAAGTGGATATAAACGAGATATAATTATGAATGGTTAACTGGTAAAGAATACTGTACCCATGCTGTAAAAGTTATTACAGCTAAAAGCATTGGGAATGATTGCGAGTAAGTGCAAGATTAAATAATATTAATTTTGCTGTACACAGTTATATATTTTAGTAGTTATCTATCCAACTGCTAATTATAATAATACAGATTCTAGGTATACAAGGATAGGCTTTGATGCTTATCTCTGAAGGATGTAGGCTGAATGTCCTCAGAAATTTTTATAACTACTCTTCAAAGAATGAGCAGGACATATTTTTAAATAGCTTGATTGATACTGAAGATATGAAGAGAAGAAAGCCGCAAAATGATCCATTGAAGAAAAGCAGCAATAATACTTTCAAATGTCACTTAATGGTGGGCACTCAAATAAAATAGGTATAATTTACTGTATTTGTTTATATCCTCACTGTGAGTGAAAAGTGCATTGGAAAGCGGAGTTTTCAAACCTCGCAGATATAGTCCTGAGGACAAAATGGAAAACATACCAGTTTCACACTACCATCCAAGACTAAATTAAAGGTTTATGAGCGGATACTGTCTTTCCAATACAGCAAAGCCACTATAGTGGCAAAACAAATACGGTATCTCAACTCTTGATTTGAATGTCAAATAAGTACACCTTGGAATTACTAACTTCCACCATTTTCATATGATAACAAGCATCCAGGGATTTATTGAGAATGCGTTCATTCTTCTTTATAATTCCAATATCACGATTCAGCTCGCAGATTTAGTGGCTTATGAGGAAGGAAAACTGCCTTCGAAGAAAGAGAAAGTGAATGACACGAAGAAAATTCTACCGTACATTGAAGACATATAGAAAACTGTTATGAATAAATAATCAACATTCGCAGCTCAGGAGAACGAAAAATTACACCTTCAGAGAAGCTATATCGATATTGACTGCACGGAGTGAGTTCTATGTATGATTAGTTTCTTAAGAAAAATGAGATGTTAATTTACAAATTATTAACAATAGCACTCAATTTTCTGACTATGTAATATGTTATTCATAAGTCATTATATCTAAGGTGATGCAGATGAGTACGAGAAACAATCCCGTAATGTTCGAATACAGCATTAGTAGTGTGCTGCTTGACAGAGTCGCGTCAATTAAATATCTAGGCGCAACGCTGCACAGCTAATAGAAATGGAACGGCCGGCCGCGGTGGCCGAGGGGACTGCGGCGCGCCAGTCACGGTCTGCACGGCCACTAGGGTCGGGGGTTCGAATCCCCCCTCGGGCATGGCTGTTTGTGTCGTCCTTAGTATTAGCTAGTTCATAAGTAGTTTGTAAGTTTGTAAGCTCTACAAACATTTGGGTTTTTTTTTTTTTTTTTTTTTTTTTTTTTATTTTTTTTTTTAAATGGATGAGCATATAAGGACAGTCGTGGGGAAGGCGAATGATCGACTTCGCCTGAAAAGAAGACGGCCTATAAAACGCTTGTACGACCCCGTCTTGAGTATTGCTCAAGTGTTTGGGGCCGTTACCAGATCGGTTTAAAGGAGGACACAGAGGCGCGCGACTAGTTTTTGTAACTGGTAGATTCGATCAGTGTGCGAGTGTTACTGAAATGCTTCGGAAACTCAAATGGGAGATGCTGGAAGAAAGGCGACGTTCTTTACGAGAAACACTGTTGAAAACATTTAGAGGGCCGGAATTTGAAGCGGACTGGAGAACGATTCTACTGCCGCCAACCTACATTTCGCGTAAAGACCACAAAGAAAAGATCAGAGTGATTAGGGCTCGTACGGATGCGTACAAACATTCGTTTTTCACTCATTCTATATGGGAGTGGAACAGGAAAGTAACTATTCGTGGTACTGAGTACCCTCCGCCACGCACCTTCGGGTGGATTGCGGTGTACGTATGTAGATGTAGATGAACTATATGCAAAAAAATAAGTTCTAAGACCAAAACAAAGTTCCAATACGCAACTTTTTGTGCAAAACAGTTTTTTTTTTCCTCCTGTAATATTAGGATTTTCGGACATACGCCCTTTTAACAAATAGCGATTCGTTTGTCTGAACACACAGGACACCGAACTCTCCTAACGATGGGCTTCCGCAGCAAGTGGCAATGTTAACACTACTGGAACGGCAACTACAACTGAAATGAGCACGTGATCATTGTCACCGGACGTCGTCGCAGTGGCAGAACGCTGCATGATCCATCATCTTCCAGAAGAACAGCTCCTTGACTACTGTACTGCGGCAAAGAAACAAGATGGCGACAGCTCAGTTGTGCTCTGGGGAACATTTACGTGGGTACCCATGAGTGCTGTGGGTCTCGTGCAAGGCAACATGATGGCCAAGAACTACCGTACCCTGGCTGCAGACCATGACAATCATTTCATCAATATATATTCACAATAACGAATTTCTCACAGCTTCACTGTATAAGGTATGGATATCCTACCAAATGGTGACATGCGAAAATTTGTGCCTTGCCGAGAATGTAGTTGACTCATATGTGCAGTCAGAATGGCACGCGGAAGTTTGGGTTGGCCGTGGAGTCATGTTCGGATAGCCTAATGGCAAGGCGACCGCTCGCGAAAAGCAGGAAACCCGGGTGCGAGTCCCGGCCATGCACAAATTTCCGTATGTCACCATTTGGTAGGACACCCATATCTTATACAGTGAAGCTGTGAGAAATTCGCTATTGCGAATATTCAAATTCAAATGTTCAAATGTTTGTAAATCTATCGGACCAAACTGCGTGGTCATCAGTCCATAGCTTAGAAACTACTTAAACCTAGGTAAACTAACCTAAGGACAACACACACACCCATGCCCCAGGGAAGACTCCAACCTCCACGGCGAGCAACCGCGCGCTCCGCTGCGAGACGCTTTAGACCGCTCGGCTACTCCACCGCGGCATATTGCGAATAAATATTTTAAAATATATCATCACTGTAATTCGTCACCATGACGATCATGCTTCCCAACGGCAGTGACAATTACAGCAAAATAATGCGCCATCTCACAAGACTAAGAGTGCGATGGAGTGAGAAGAACACATCGACGTGCGGCAATTGATGTGCTGGCTCTCTAACTCGTTAGACCTCAACCCGATCGAACCCATCCGGGATGTGACTGATCGTGAGCTCATCGCCCCCCTTCCCGGAATTTAGGGGAATTAGGCGAGTTTTGTGTGCAGATGTGCCAACACGCGTCGCCGTTCTTGTACGTGACGACGACGGACACGCCAGCTACTACGGCAGAATGTTCTTGCTGATCAGTGTTCCTTGAAGACGATAGGAGCACTGGCTTTGCGTCTTGTCAGAGGGGAAGTTGGCCATGAATATTTGTTTTGAGGAAAACATGTGATTACGGTGACTCAAGAAAATGTTTTAATTCGTACAGAGGCATAGAGATATTCTTTTTTCTCTCATTCTCTTTAGGAGTGGAATAGGAAAGGAATGTCTAGTAGTGGTACAGTGTACCCTCCGCCACGCACCTTACGATGGATTGCAGAGTATATATGTAGCTGTAGAACTTTTTATTCGAGTTACTCACATTTTTTAAATTTTTTATTTAAAAATTGGGTCTCCTGCCACCCCTTCAACCCGTCCTATCACACACCACATCGAAAGTTACAAAACAGAAAATCCTGCAACTGACAGGCTCTTTTGTTGTAACGCAACAGATGCATACAAATGTATAAATGTCCATTCCCACAAAGGAAAAAAAAAATCTTTGGGAAGAAAATCCATTATACTATAAAGTAAACCAAATATATGTTCAGTAGTGGAACCATAAGTGATTTTCATAAAGGATGTAAAAGAAATTTCACTAAAAATAAGTCACTATTGAACGCAAGGGGTATAGCTTCTTCGTAGCGGTCTGCAAGTGAGAAGAAGAAGGAAACAAAAAGCGTCATACTCCAGTGGGTCTTAAAGTAAATGGGAGATCCGATTCCCGCAACATGAAGTGAAGAAAACAAGGGCAAAGAAAGAGCATTTATGACTTTTTATGCTTTACAGTATTTCAGTCAATCACATAGTCAATGATTTGGCGTCTCAAGACTCGTTGGTGGCTATGAATGTGCGCCACCGTGAGAACGTTAGCGTAAAGTTCGTCATATGTTTGGAATGTTTCCGTCATTGAACAAATAGGCCATGTACGCCACAGCGTAGCCGAGGCGGAGGGCGATTATTGCAAAAGCAGAGTGCCCCAGTAACCACAGAGTGGAATTATGCCTGGTACGTGGAGCAGCTTCGTGACCGGCATGGTGAACCACTTAACAGGACACTGAACTTGCTCCGAGTGCGGGCAGCTTCTCCCAGGGGTGAAAAACAGCGACGACTCAGGAGTCTGCAAATGTTTCTATTTTGTAATATATTATAGATACGACAGAAAGTGGGTCTTTTGTTTCCATTATAATGACAAGAAAAGTGTATAGTCTGTGTTGCGAGGTAATCGGTTGATTGCGCACTGAAGAGCTGTTGAAATGACGGTAGTCATGAAATTTGTCTGCCAGAACGATCCTGACTGGGCGTATGAAGCACTGACTTCGTCATGCCAAGGACACTGCAGATGCAGCGCACACAAGCACTCATGGATGGTTCCAACTATCTTGTGTCTCCATAACTAGTGCCATTTTGAAATAAATCTCAATAGTGGATGCTCGGCACAACGAGTACTTGTTTGAGTTTATCAGATAATCAGCTACCTTAATTACAGCAGTGTTTTTGATACGGTGTTTACGAAAGCAGAATTGATATTTGACATTTAGGCTGAGCCAGTGATTTAGCCATGAACAATATATTTCAGGTCTTTAGAAATAGCAAGTAATACGCTAAATGGTCACTAATCATTAGACGATTGCGGTTTTTCGATCTTAGGAATAGGTTGGATTACGACTCATTTCCATGCAAAAGCAGGATGAATCACCTAACACTTGTACCGCAAATATTGCGAAAACGGAAAGTGCGATTGATGTGCGGTTTTCACGGAATAGATTGGTAGTCAGGGGTTCGTATTTTTAGCCAACAAACTTACTTACTTATCCGTGGCTTGGGCCTTAGTGACCATATGCCTGCTGTACACTCCTCCTCCATCGCTCCCGGTTGCGAGCCTCTTGCAACCAATCACCTGCTCCTAGTCTCATGTCCTCGGTGTCTCTGTCAACATTGTCTTTCCATCTAGTCCGTGGTCATCCCCGGTATCTCCTTCCGACTACCGTTCCCAGCAACACATCATGGAATTCTCCCTTCGCTCATCATTGCTACATGTCCAGCCCAGGTCAACCTTCTTCTCTTCATTCTTTTTATAATGTCCGGCTGTGCGTAAAGCTCTTTTAATTCCTTTTTTTTTTTTTTTTTTTTTTTTTTTTTTTTTTTTTTTTTTTTTCTTTCGAATTCTCCATTCTCCTGTCTGTGGATCTATCACAGGACCATAGATTTCTCGGAGGATTTTTCGTTCGAAAACCAGTAGTTTCTGTTCATCTGTTCTTCTGATGGTGAGGCTTTCACAGCCGTACGTAACCACTGGCATAATCATACTCTGATACAACCTGGTCTTGAAACTTCTTGTCAGGGACCTTTTCTTTAGCACGTCCTGATGGCTAAAGTATGCTCTATTGCCTCCAACAATTCTTGCATTTATTTCAATTTCAAAGAGGTTCTGATCACTAAAGAGGCTATTTGAAGGTGCTCGGCCTTTTGAATCGGAGATTGTCCACCATGAGCGGGTCCCCATCACTAACTGACTTGCTTAGGGCCATGTATTGCGTCTTGTCTTCACTGACTTTAGCCAACAAACAGATTGTAATATTACTTAGAAAGTGTATTTTTATGCAAACATACAATTTTTCAACTGGAACAATGGTTGTTTCTATCATGCACTGTAATTTTTGACACCAGCTGTGTACAAAGAATTTTGAATGACATTTTTATCACGTTTAGTTTGGCATCTACAGCCGTTCAAAGTTTCGGGGGCGGAGGCTGCGATAGCTTAGCTGACTGGCCGAGTAGCTAGCTCCTGGGGCACGGCCCACTGTCTCATGACCACCAGCCAGTGAGCTACGCTGTCGTAGCCTCCGCCCCCTAAACTTTGAATGGTTGTAGCTGCCAAACTAAACGTGATAAAAATGTCATTCAAAATTCTTTATACTTAGCTGGTGTCAAAATTTTCACTGCATGATAGAAACAACCATTGTTCCATTTGAAAAATTGTATGTTTGCATAAAAATACACTTTCTAGGTATTTTTACAATCTCTTTATTGGCTAACAATACGAGTCCTTGACTACCAATCCAATCTGTGAAAACCGCATATCAATCGCACTTTCCATTTCCGCAATATTTGCAGTGCAGTGTTAGGTGATTCAACCTGTGCATTCCATTCATGAAAGGAAAGTTAAAAGTAGGAGGCGAGGTACTGGCGGAAGTAAAGTTGTGAGGCGGCATCGTGAGTCGTGTCGGGGTAGCTCAGTCGGTAGAGCGCTTGCCCGCGAAAGGCAAAGGTCCCAGGTTCGAGTCCCGGTTCCGGCACACAATTTTAATCTGCCAGGAAGTTTCATATCAGCGCACACTCCGCTGCAGAGTGAAAGTTTCATTCTGGAAACATCCCTTAGGCTGTGGCTAAGCCATGTCTCCACCATATCCTTTCTTCCAGGAGTGCTAGTCTTGCGTGTTTGCAAGAGAGCTTCTGTGAAGTTTGGAAAGTAGGAGGCGAGGTACTGGCGGAAGTAAAGTTGTGAGGCGGCATCGTGAGTCGTGTCGGGGTAGCTCAGTCGGTAGAGCGCTTGCCCGCGAAAGGCAAAGGTCCCAGGTTCGAGTCCCGGTTCCGGCACACAATTTTAATCTGCCAGGAAGTTTCAAAGTTAAATATGTTTGTTAGGACAGAAACTATGATATCGGCGACAGTCTTGATCATGCTTATGCCGATACCATTGTTGCCTTTCGCTTCAGAAGAGATTAACATTAATAATTTTATTGTTCTGTATATTTTTACTTTTTTAGATGGAAAGTATCGTGGTTAGTTATGTTATTTGGGATTTTTGTTGTGGGCGATAGTTTTTTGTCACGTGAAAGTTGAAAGATGAGGAAAAGAATCCATTGAATTCACTCAGATTACAGCGATTCTGCCACAGAGTCGCGGGTATCTGCATACAGGGGAACAACTGTGCTTGATTTTGGCAACGCGAAACCATCGTTTCTTTCTGTTTCCTATCTTTGTAACGTTGTGGTTACTGATAACTCAGAATATTTTATAAGAGTGAAATAAATTATCCGACTCTAAGATCAGATATGTTCCCCGATAAGTATTATTTGGCTGCAAATATAACGTCAAGGAACGTAGATAATGTTTGCTGAAGCGTGTAATGTACCTGGCCCATGGCACGAACTATTGTTGAGTCAGTCCTGTTTTCATATGTGTTTTGCCTTTCCGTGTGTGAGGCACAACACGTACTCTAGCACTGCTACAGGAACGTACTTTATCATACTCATCTCATTATACACACCAACCGTACTCCGCACTCGTAATCAGGAGAACGACGGTCATTTCCGACCGGTTACCCGTATTTAGACATTCCGTGATTTCCATAAATCGCTCGAGGCAAATGCCAAGATGGTACCTTTGAAAAGGACACTACCAATTTCCTCGTCTATTCTTTCGTGATCGGAGCTTTTGCTCTGTGTGTAACGACCGCGCTGTCGACTGGACGTAAACTTTTGTCCCTTGCTTGCTTCCTTCCTTCTCTCCAACCCCTTTATACACTGCTCGCTGTCGCGTGCTCAATGATTTGCGCTCCGCCGACCGCTTACTGCAGACAAACAAGCGACAGAGGCTGAGGAAGGCTACCAGGTACGGATGGGAAATGAAACCGTGTCTCGAGAAACTCAGCAAATGACCGATGCATTTCTCCTAAGGCAAGCTCTCGGGAATGTAAGTATGCTTGTGACGTCACCATTCCTCGGAGTCCGAGGAAGACAGGCTCAGTCGTCTTGCAGAAGGCTGAGTCATATACGGACGTATAGCCTATCCAAGTGTACAACATACGTGCATTCTGGAAACGCAATGAAACGAACAAAGAAAATTCTATAGTTCCATATGAGTTGTGTTATTCGTTAGGCGTAGGTCAAAAGAGCTCTGCTTCTAATGCACGTATCGCAGAAACTCACGGACCTGGTAATATTTCTCGGATATTCCGAATAACAAAACTTAATCTCGTATTTTTCTTGGTCTACGTGATTCGACCTCTGAAGAAAGTTTCAATTCATTGTTTTCTTCTTCACAATTTATTATTCATAATTACAGTTCATTGCACATTTTCAGTAGTAAAAGATATTTTTATATGTACGCTAGCGATTTTGTACTCTCAGACAGTAAAAGTCAACTTTCTCTTCATATTTGTTATAAATGCATATTTATATGATATATTTTCGTAACAGTCACAATCACATACGGCATCTGTAAATTAAAACATTTTCTTTGACCTCCAAAGAGATCCATCACATAAGCAAACGAATGACTACACGTTCCTTGCACTAACTTTAAATCTCGTAACTGAACCTATCATACAACTGGAACTGGCGCTAGCCTTTTTTTTTTTCCTCCATCATATTTATAAAACACCCCAAAGTAGGGGTACGTTTGTGAGTTTGTGATTGGAACACCAAATACAACAGCTTTCAGGTAACCCCACTGCCAGAAGTTACGAAGATTAAGATCAAATGGTCTTAATGACCAGGTTGTTGGGTGATGATGGCTGAAAATTTTAGTATTTCCAAAATGCGTCTGTAGGGGACGATTCAACGGCTGTTCAACGTGCGGAGGAGCAGCATTTGCACACAAATGGTCATACACATCCACGCTGTTGAAAGGATGAAATGCCGTTGGTGCGTGAAAGACTCATCTCTTCGAAAAATACGGCCCTACGTTGATCGACGCTGTGAACTCGCACCACACAGTCTATAGGGGAAGTCACCACATGTTAACAGTATAGCCTCGTCCCTGCTAAGCACTGGTGTCAAGAAATCTGTCTCAGGTTTTCCTGAAACCTTCTTTCCCATAGTCTGTAGCAATTAGCTCCCTGCTTGTTTGTATTTCGATTCGTGTGCGTACTGATACTTATCACCGCCATCGTCGCATCCACAGTGCATGTGCTGTTCTCAGCGTTGTCCTAGTCGGTATCAACAAAAAGATTTGCTCCGTGTACTTACTTCTTTGCTGTGAAACAATTTTGAAATTATAATCCACATCACAATAAAAAAGGGGCCATGGAATCAGTATGATCCCAGTTTCTAGGATCAGATGGTCGAGACAATTGGGAACATTTGGTAGAGAAAATCCGAACTTGGGTGGGCCAGGTAGTTAGTCTCCTTGTGTACTGGTAGCCAACAAACGGTGCTACAGGAGAGGATCGCCGTATGTGCGATGTCATAAAGGTGCACAGAAAGCACCTTAGCACTGAGGATGGAGGGAACGATCACCAGGTGAAACAATACTGACACAGTTTAGACCTTCAATGATGTGATCGTTGTCTGATCCACCAGATAGGTGGCTTATGGTTTCTGAGCACTATCCATTGGCTTGTTGGTTTTTCTTTTCCCTGTCTGGATTTTGCAGACATTGGCAACGCTGTTAGAACGTTAACACGCATCCGGGTCTCTTGTTTGCTGTGAGGATCCGCTATCCTTTCCAACTATAGTTGTGAGGACTACCCGTTCTTCAACGGGAGGAAGGATGGGTTATAGGTTGGCAGCAACCTTCACAGGAGCAGGTTTTAACAAGACAATAAAAGGCAACAAAATATGAAGTGACCTATACCAGACATGAAGCCTCATTTTACGACCCTTTTTACGAAAGTAAACAATGGTTGATTAAACTGGGACAGCTTGCACTAAATATCATAAGCATATTTCACTGCTAAAAGGGCCTAACAGACTGGTTAACTATTAGCAAAAAGTTATTTATTCCATTTTATCTTGTATTCAAACATGAAAAAATTGGTTCCGATTATAGTTTATTAAAACAAAGAAAACTGAAAGAGGCCGGTACTCACTTTCGTAAAAATCCATGACGCCATCTAAACCTTAATACTCTCTACATTAATTGCAAAACTGATTTTGAGAAAACAATTCCGATCTCACGAAAACCAATGTCATAGTCTGTAAATCACACTTTTTGAAAGAAAAAAAAAAAGTTCAAATGTTTGTAAATATATGGGACTTCACTACTCATCAGTCCCTAAGGTTACAAACTACTTAAACTAAATTATGCTAAGGATAACAAATTCATCCATGCCCGAGGGAGGACTCGAATCTCCAACGGCAAGCAGCGGCGCGCTCCGCAGCAAGGCACCCTGCAACGCTCCGCCACTCCTCCGGGGCACACGTTTTGCAGAATGTAAACAAACACTGCATAAACCAATGTAATCACTTGCAACAAAACGTTATTATGTAGTTCTACCATTTGTAATTGTTTCAACCAGTATAATACGATATTTAAAATTTAAGCGTTTCAATTCGTATATCACATGTATTATTTGAAAGCAACTTGTACTGATATTTAGAAGTAACGAGGTAAAACAAACACTCTGTAGATGCGAGGTGGTCAGAAACAGTCTGTAAAAGTTATGAGGGTACTG
The DNA here is from genome assembly GCA_026315105.1 of Locusta migratoria. Classification (NCBI taxonomy): domain Eukaryota; kingdom Metazoa; phylum Arthropoda; class Insecta; order Orthoptera; family Acrididae; genus Locusta; species Locusta migratoria. The sequence goes on from CM048755.1 coordinate 273,445,214, forward strand.
CAGGGTGCCTGTTATCTCGACTGCTAGCGATACTAGGCCGCTGGGATCCAGCACGGCGTTCCGTATTGCCCTCCTGAACCTACCGATTCCGTATTCTGCTAACAGACTTTGGATCGCGACCAACGCGAGCAGCAATGTCGCGATACGATAAACCGCAATCGCGATAGGCTACAATCCGACCTTTATCAAAGTCAGAAACGTGATGGTACGCATTTCTCCTCCTTACACGAGGCATCACAACAACGTTTCGCCAAGCAACGCCGGTCAACTGCTGTTTGTGCATGAGAAATCGGTTGGAAACTTTCCTCATGTCAGCACGTTGTAGGTGCCGCCACCGGCTCCAATCTTGTGTGAATGCTCTGAAAAGCTAATCATTTGCATATCACAGCATATCCTCTCGGTTAAGTTTTGCACGTCATCTTCGTAGTGTAGCAATTTTAATGGTCAGGAGTGTATGTTATTTCACTGATTACAAAAACCAGTCTATTTACAAAGAAGGCCATCAGACTGAATAATATGCATCGATGTACTGCCCAGATTTACGCATGTGCGGCATTCAATAAATAATGCAACACATTTTTAAAGCTCATTGGTTTAATTCTGGATTCAAATAATTCATACCGTTCCACAATCTTTTGACTCCAAAACTCTGTCGTTGCTGACGTCATTAGTCCAAAGGCTGGTTTGATGCAGCTCTTCAAGCTTCCCTGTCTTGTGAAAGACTCTTCATCTCGGAATAAGAAGGGCCCTCTACATCCCTTTGAACCCGCTTACTGTTTCGTATGTTGCCTCCCTCTACGGTTCTACCCCCACCCCCACACTCCCCTCCAGTGCTGGATTGACGATTCCTAGAAGTCTCAGAATGTGTCCTACCAATCCATCCCTGTTTTTACACAAGGTATCCGAGGAATTCCTTTTCTCCTCAATTCTGTCAAACAACCAAATGACAATGACAAAATGCATGTACCACTTTTATTTTCTCGTTACCTAATCTAATTCCTTCAATATTGACTGGTTTTCTTAGTCTACATATCGTCACACTTACTTTGCTACTTCGCTCTTGTTAATATTCATTTTATACTCTGCTTTCAAGACACTGTCCATTCAATTCAGTTGCTTTTCCAGGTATCTTACATAATTACAATGTCATCGGCAAACCGCAAAGTTTTCATTTCTTATCACTGAACTTTAATTTCTTCTGCAAATATCTCCTTACTTTTCTTCTTTTTGTCAATAAAATCGCTATTGCCTGACATGCACTTATTGGTTCCCACGTAGTGCATCCTTCATTTGGCCAAACTGTAGGAATTGATAAGGCGCGAGAGCCGGGTTGCTGGGTGGGTGGTGAGTAACGGTCTAGTGAAGTTTTATGAGCTCCTTTCTGGTGCGCATACTTGTCAGGCCTTACATTATCATAGAGAAGAAGGTGTGTTGTGTCCAGAAGTTCCAAATATGCATAAGAAAGGAAGGAAGCTTAGGGTATAACGTCCCGTCGGTAGCATGGGCATTAGAGGTGGAGGTGACGCTCTACTTATTTAGCTACATCTACATAAATACTCTGCAAGTCACAGTGACGTGCAGGGTAGAGGGTTCATCGAACCGTTTCTATGATGAAACTTCCTGGCAGATTAAAATTGTGTGCCGGAACCGGGACTCGAACCTGGGACCTTTGCCTTTCGCGGTCAAGCGCACTACCGACTGTGCTATCCCGACACGACTCACAATGCCGCCCCACAAGTTAGGAGGCGAGATACTGACTTGCCAGCGAAAGGCAAAGGTCCCAGGTTCGAGTCCCGGTTCCGGCACACAATTTTAATCTGCCAGGAAGTTTCATATCAGCGCACACTCCGCTGCAGAGTGAAAGTTTCATTCTCGTTTCTATGATATTTCTCTAAAATTCCATTCTCTAATAGCGCATGGGGAAAAAGGAACACCTAAATCTTATCGTTTTCGATCTGATTTCTATTATGTTATTATGATGATCATGTCTCCCTATATAGGCGGATACTAAAAGAATGATAGTATTCGGAAGAGAAAGTTGGTAACATATTTCGGAAATAGATTTCGGCGCGACGAACTACGCCTTTCTTTTAACGATTTCCACCCCAAGTCGTGCATCATTTCCGTGAAACTCTCTCCCCTATATAGCGATAATACAAAACAAGCTACCCTTCTCCGAACATTCTCTAAATCCCCCGTCAGTCCCACTTGGTGAGAATCCCACTTGCATATAAGATGAACATTAACAAGATCAAAACTAGGGTAATGGAATGCAGTCTAAGAAATTCAGGTGATGGTTAAGGAATTAGACTAGATAACGAAACAATAAAGGAGGTAGATGAGTTTTGTTATTTGGGCAGTAAAATAACAAATGATGGTCGCAGTACAGAGGATATAAAATGCAGATTGGCAATGCCTAGAAAATCGTTCTTGAGAAAGAGAAATTTTTTAACATCGAATATTGATTTAAGCCTAAGGAAGTCCTTTCTGGAGGCCTTTGTGTGGAGTGTTGCCTTGTACAGGAGTGAAACATGGACGATAAACAGTGCGGACAGGAAGAGGATGGAGGCTTTTGAATTGTGGTGCTATAGAAGAATGCTGAAGATTAGGTGGGTGGATCGCGTTACTAATGAGGAGGTATGGAACAGAATTGGGGAGAAAAGGAATTTTTGGCATACCTTGACTAAAAGAAGGGATCGATTGGTAGGACACAGTCTTAGACATCAAGGAATTGTGAATTTAGCGTTGGAGGGAAGTGTGTGGGGTAAAAACCGCAGAGGAAGACCAAGAGATGGATACAGTAAGCAGATTCAGACAGATGTAGGTTGCCGTTCTTATGTGGAGTTGAAGAAGCTTGCTCAGGATAGGGTATTGTGGAGAGCTGCATCAAACCAGTCTCCGGTCTGAAGACTACAACAACAACTCCAAAATAGGACGTACAAGTGTAGAATAGGCGTTTCTTTAATAGAACTGTTGCATGTTCTAAATTTTTTGCCAATGAAACGTGGCATTTGGTTCGCCTTCCTTACAATATTTTCTGTGGTCTTTACAATTTCAGTTATTCATAATTGTTATTCCTAGGTATTTAGTTGCATTTGGGCTGTAGATTTGACTGATTTGTAGTGTAAATGAAGTTTAACGGATTTCTTTTAGTTCTCATATGGATGACTTCATTATTAAGGGTCAATTGGCAATTTTTGCATCATGCAGATATTTAAATCAGTTTTCAGTTGCTTTTGAATTTCTGATGATTTTACTAATCGACAAATGACAGCATCATCCGTAAACAGTCTACGGGAGCTGCTGAGATTGTTTCCTAAATAGTTTTTAAAGAGAAGGCACAGTTGGTGCCCTGTAAAGACTTCCCTGAGGAAAGCCAAACATCACTTCTGGCAGGGAAGGATATGAAATGTTCAAATGTTTGTAAACCTACTACACTCACCTGCTATGGCCATCAGTCCCTAGATTTATAAACTACTTAAGCGACGTATACTAAGGAAGAAACACACACAGCCATGCACGAGGGATGACTCGAACCTTCGGCGGGAACGGCCGCCCAGTCTGTAGCATAACGCCTTACACGCGGGCACTCCGCGCGGTGGAAGGAAATCGGCCGTGCCATTTCAAAGGAACCATCCTTGCATTTGCCTGCAGTGATTCAAGGAAATCAGGGAAAACCTAGATGTGACTGAAGCCTGGCCCGCCATCTTGCCTCAGCGCCCGTCAAAAAGCTTCCGTATTATACTAGTATACTACTGTGATCTTCTAACACGAAATGACGTTGTAAGCTTTACTAGTAGTTTTAAACATGCTCTACATTTAAGATAATACTTCCGTAATAGTTGTATTTAAAACATTTATTGTTAAATCGTCTTATGGGAAGAACATATTACATACAGTTGAATCAGACTGTAGTTATCGTAAAAACACTCACAATAATTAAGATGCGTGTGATCCATGACAACTGGAACAGTGTATCGGTCATACTATTGACAGAAAAGCCGAAGTTAATCGAAAGTGGTAACAGATTAATAGAAACAGCAAATTAACGAGACTCATTACTGTATGTGTCTAAGCACAATATAGATTTCGTAAGAATAATGATACGTGTTATCCACGACAGATAGCGCTTTCATTACGACCATACTACTGAAAGAAAAGTCAAAGTTGTATGAAATTGCCAACAAATTAATAAAAACAGGAGATCAATGCAACTCATTGTGTATATATCTTCCGTTCGGAGTACGAAAAATTACAGCCGCATACAACACACTAATTGATCAATATGTCAAAATTGTTAAGACGGCGTAGTTACGTCAGCTCAACAGTATTTTAACTACTGTTTTCTGTAATTACACACATGTCCGCTCACACGTCTGTAGTATAGAAATATGGCGCGAGACGTCAGTGACACCAGTGATACTGTATACGGCATTGCCAGTCCAGTAATACATGTCTGTGCGGTCGACACGCGGTTTCACTGACCTTTCTGCAGTGATGACAGACACATCACCGTGCTTTTGTCTACTGCCAGGTCTCCGCAGACACTCTGCAAGCGCTTATGAATAACTCTGATGCTCTGGTTTTACGCCAAAAGAAAATTAGTAACTTCTATTTGGAACGCACCTCTGTTAGAAACACATATCTTGAAGACTAGTTATAGCACTCCCCGACTATCGGAAATATACGAGATGAAACGAGAATACGCCAATATGCCCCAAACAAAATTCTAAATATTTTTAAGCGAAATTGGCGAGAAAGGAAGTGTAGTAGTAGTTATTGATCGCCCTCGTTCATTAAGCTAATGCAGTATTGTGCATACTGTGTAATTACTCCTGGAAGAATAATGGAAAAATACCCTCGCTGCCAGTTGTTACTATGACACATGCCACTTGAATGGAACACTTGTCTTAGTACATATGAGTCGCCCAGAAGAAAAGTTGTGTAAAGTACCTAAACACCGGTTTTGAGTAATTGGGCTCCAAAGTTAAGCTACGTTTGAAAATTCCATTTAAATGTTATTTTAATTGGATCGATAACGGCACATTATACATGTACTTCTATACTTCTAGAACAAATATGGAGTAATAACATGTTGTTAAGCCACACTAATTGTCTTTGTTAACCCGTGCGTGTACGTACACCCCTTTGCTTCCTAATCACTTACGCCCTATTGTGTCCAATGATTTATTCCATACTTTTGGTAATTTCCAGGAGAATAATACACAGATACTAGATATTAAACAAGCTATATTTAAAGGAAACGGTGAAACTTACAGGTTTTCATCACACAATGAAAATAGAACCATTAAGTGTCAACGAAAACTCTTTTTATTCAGATTCCTATACGAAGTCATGTTCCAAGTCTGACATTTGAACATCAACTTCATTCTCTGCTGTAGCAGAGGTTAGCGGTTTGGACGGCTTCTTCTTCGTCTTATCTTGTCTCCCGTGTTCAAGGTTCTCATAGAAACTGTGATGAATCGATGGCACTAATTCTAGAAGTGACTGAAGCTCTTTGTATTTCTTCGTATTACTTTTTACTGGTGACTTTTACAGAGTCTTTAAGGTAAATAAGTTGGATGGACGCCCAATCTTGGGCTTACTCATATCATAGGATTTGAATTCTTCGTTGTCATCTACATAATACTTGTAACAGCACAGTACGTGGATTGCTCTTTTGAAACCTGAGCCATTGAAATTTCCTGATCCCTGCTACAGCGTCTTTAAGAGTGTCATTCATTCCTTCCACAGATAGAAAACCTTCTTTATTCATTCGTATAACCCGGAATTTACGGTGAGCAGATGCTACAGCTTTTATCCAATCAACAGGCACGAACACGCATTGGATTGTTTCCGTATATATTTCTCGATTATTCCAAAGTCTTCATCGCAGTCCATAGATGAATGACCTGCAACTAAATACTTATGGTCTACAGTCTCAATATGTGTGTTACCTACAATGTATATCCAAAATCTGGCGATAAACTGAATTTTATTTTGTCCTCCACAGTTGTCAATAAAGGCTATGATGTACTTAACTGTTTGAGGTAGCTGTAAAACGTACTTAAGTAAACAGGATCCAACGTGTTGTGATCCTCTTTCTGCGTTAGTTTCATTCCACATCATCATAGTCGCGTTGTTTTTTGCAACGTGAATGTCCATAGCTGCCTTGAGTAGTAAACTTTGTTACATGTTAACACTGGACAAGGCAGCGTTTTCTTAAGATCAAAACATATAGCAACAACATCAGGATTTTCCTTTGCCTTTTTCTGAGCTAAGCTCTTATCTGTTCTTGCATTTTCAGCTCAAGTGACGCCCCGTTTTAGCCTTGCTCCTTTCAATATTTTCTTCATTCTCTCCAAATTTAATTTTCATCTCTAAACTATCACATATATTGCATGTATCTGGTCGTGGTGTTTTGAAGCTTAGATTGTAATAGGGAACAAAGACATGCCTGTAAAACGACTCTTTCACTTGATTTATCCCATCATTGTTACAACAGTCAACGTATAAGTTGTATATTTTCCTTATGTTTAACGTGCTTTCCAGGTACTTCGTTTGTGGATTTTTCGCCCTGGAATAGTGGCTCGTAGCCTTGGGGAATGATTATTTGTGCTTCTTCACATGTTGTACTACTTCATCAGCCTTTTTATTTGTGAACTGTGCTTACCTCTTTTTTCACGAGGGGAAACACCCGTTCCCATATGCTGCTTCCGCTTCAGGAAGGACATTGTCGTTCCACTTCTGAGATATGTCAAGTGTTTTTAAAAAGAATAACTTGAATACCCTTTTTCCTGCTAGCATGACACACTCGTTTGCTTGTTCTTTATGGCAGGTTTTGACGGATTTTTTGATACACGTAATTCCATGCATCCATTTATAAATGCAGTTTGCAACTCCCACGGTTCTAGGCCCCAGACCTCCTCAAACACTTTCTTTCTCTCACTTTCTGAAATCTCAGAGGACTGATATCGGCGCTTATGATGGTAGGACTGCATGATTTTTCAGGGACTAGCTTCCCCTTATCAGTAGACTACGCTTTACCAGAATCACGCATTAGTTTTGCTTTCTTCCTCTTCCAAGTGTTCTCGCGCCCTAAACGCCGTCTTGACTTTGTACTTTCATTGCTGCCTTGAATCTCGTGTTCAGAGTCGTCGTTGTCAGTGTCTTTTTGTGGAACGTAATTTTGGTCCTTCTGCGTATCATCAACAGGGTCTTAAATAAAAATTTCTGAATTAATCGGTTTATGAATCTATCAGGAAATCTTGCCTAGAAAACTCCAATTACTTTTACCACAAATATAAACAAATAAGGCTCAAAGTTACCGAAAGAGTGTAGGTTATGTCTATGCTGTGTACAAAGAAAGTTTTCTTTTTAATGCAGTAAATAATTACCTGCGTCTTCGTCGAGTAAACAGTCACTGATCTCCTGTTTATTTATTGTATAAAATTGTTCCTCAGAACTTTTCTCCAGTAACCGCACGAAAATCACTGATAAACAGTCCCTACAAACTGCTGCAATATAACTGACTTGCGAATGTCGGCAAACCACTTGGAGACACAGGGGTGTAAGTGACTTATATCCGTTTTCCTCCAAACAGATAACTGGAGTGATTAACTAGGTATAAGAAAACTCGTCAGATAGCAGCACCTGTCAATAAATCTACTTATATTCCTTTACCACTAAATCCTGGGTGATCAAAAAGTCAGTATAAATTTGAAAACTTGATAAATCACGGAATAATGTAGATATAGAGGTAAAAATTGACGCACATGCTCGGAATGACATGGGGTTTTATTAGAACAAAAAAAAAAATAAAAAAAAAAATAAATAAATAAAAAAAAAATTCAAAGCATGTCCGACAGATGGCGCTTCATCTGATCACAAAAGCAATAATTAGCATAACAAATTAAGACAAGGCAAAGATGATGTTCTTTACAGGAAATGCTCAATATGTTCACCATCATTCTTCAACAATAGCTGTAGTCGAGGAATAATGTTGTGAACAGTACTGTAAAGCATGTTCAGAGTTATGGTGAGGCATGGCGTCCGATGTTGTCTTTCAGCATCCGTAGTAAAAGTCGACCACTGTACTAAGCAAGAGCCTTGTTTTATCACTAAAATTAGCAAATGAGGTCCGTGTGAAGTACTGGTTACTCCCTGCTGCAAAGCCTTGTTCTCTGGCCCAAGCTGAGAACTGACTCGTTTCAAATTACTTCAATAACAGGAAGTTAATACTACAGTGGTCAATATACATAGCAGCTCACACGTTATTACACACAGACGTTAATAAGCAAGCCACCACAATTAAATTTATCTTAGAAAGGTGGCTAGGAAACATTTATGGCGCAACGGAATTTACACTTACGAAAATTTGCATCTTGGCTTGTTCTCAGCACTTGTGAAGAACAGTATTAAATAAAAGAGGGAAGGTGCTCTAAAATTACAATTTATAGGCAACTTACGGATTATGCTGAACATAAACTTGTTTATTCAGGTAGAAAAACAAGCAAAATGGGGAACCAATTTCGTTAACACAATAAAAATGCATCTAATACATGGATAAATGCGGACTGTGCCCAGCCTAAATTATACACGATTTAACGGTACTGGTGGGGGGGGGGGGGGATTCACAATCAACACTCATTCTCTCACACACAGGCCATGCCACAGCGAAACTCACCAAAATCAGCGTGCTAAGATGAGGCGGAAGCAGGCGCCGCTATCGTAAGCGAAATTCAGCAAGTCAGAGGAAGCCCACAACACAATATACAAAAACACTTTGAAGCTGGCTCTGGTCCGTCGTGCCTGTTTTGAGATGGCGCGCGTGTATAGCCAAGTTAAATTACATCTGAATTGGACCGCGAGCAAACACGCTAACGGCGACACACGGCTACGTTACATGAACGCACTCTACTGAAGGTGAAGTGGTTGAAAATCGGATTCAATATACAAAATCACAGTGGATTATTAAGTTGCAGTCTGTCAGCAATCGATCTAGGTACTGGTTTTATATGAGAAGTGGCGTGAACTCAGGCGACTAGCTACAAACCCCGTAGGTCGGAACTCGGGCCCACGTGGTTCCGAAAACCGGTAAAATTGAATACATTCAGTTTCCGAAAAGTAAAGAAATTTAACTACAGCATGCAACCCATAGAAATGCTTAGAACAATATAAGGAAGCAAATGTAATACAGCTACACGCGATAGAGGGCGATTACAGAGACTGATGAGGTCCTGTCTCAGGAAAACCACAAAAATGAAATAATTGCAAAGTCGAAAAAATAAAAATAAGAATTACGGCATGCAACCCATAAAAATGCTTAGAAGTACATGAAGAAGCGAAAGAAATGCAGCTACACGCGATAGGGAGCGATTACAGAGACGGATGAAGTCCAATCTCCAAAACTCGTAAAAGTGAAATAATTACAAAGTCGGAAAATTAAAATTAGGAATTACGGCATGCAACCCACAGAAATATTTAGAATTACATAAAGAAGCTATTGAAGGAGGTTGTACAAGGCTAAGAGAGAATTACTGACAAGACAGAGTGCATTCTACAAGTCGGAGAGGAAACACCAAAATTAAACTAGGCGGGGAGAGAAGATGGTGAAATATTAGTGGAAATCAGGATACCCACATAGTTACTTGCCTGATGGGCATGGAACAAACAAGAGTGGAAGCTGAAGGTGTTGTTCTACGAATCAACCACGTGGAACACATATCACTCACGGAAGGAAAGGATGAGAAGATTTTTACATGCACTGTACAAAAATGAACACACCTATTAGAAATCGGACGCCACAAAGCTAGTAAGTATTTACACAGAGTTCATACACCGCCACATGATCACAAAAGGTTTTAACGTATCAGGCTGTTATCAAACTTCAACTAAAATCACACACACCTCGTTTATCTATTGGAAATCACTAAATTGAAAAACGAGAACACATTTCCGCAAACGATCAGAGAAAATATTCCAAAAAATGATTCTAAGTTTGCGAATCTAAGTTAAGCGTGCTAGTCAATGAAACACTACGATCCCCAAAACAAGAGCAAAACCAGAATGAAGATCCAGCGGTCATGAGACGGGAAACTGCTACCGGACGCGGGAAGCCACTGGAAGCCAGAAAATCCGAGAAAACAGCGGTGCTGGGGACGGACAGTGATACTTGCGCTGGAGGGAAGGCTCGCTAACTAGACTGTAACCAAAGTGTGTAGAAACCTCTTTGGTAACCTCCGCAGCTATCGACTCTGAGCCAGAGAGAACGGTGCAAAGCGAGCTATCACTCCCCACATTCAAACAGTCATAGATTCTCGCACACACTTAAAAGTACAACAACTGCACATTCTCACAGGGACAGTGACGTAGCGGAGAAGCCGTACTTATGCCACATTGGTTAATATAATAATAAATAATTAACATAAGAAAAACCTAGCAATATTAACTAATATTTTAACACATGAAATAAAAATGTTATTCCTCAAGCCTTGAAAAGAGTGCGATTCAAGTTTTAACAAAATGATAATCTAACGACATTAAATAAATTATAACTTTACAAAAATATACAAAAAAACATATGGAAGACGACAAACGGTCGTCTTTCACTAGAGATGTCGGTCGATCACGATACACTTGCGACTTCAGTAAGGGGTCTGTGGACGTTGGATGCCAAGCACGACAAAAGTGGCGGCTGAGCCCACCATCTTCACCAGACGACGCGCGGAAGAGATCTTTCATGCGTCTAGCAGTATGGCCTGGACCGCCATCCTGCAAAAGCCCCATGTCATTTCAAGCATGTGTGTCAATTTTTACCTCTCTGTCGACATTATTCCGAGATTTATTAAGTTTTCAAATTTATACTGACTTTTTGCTCACCCGGTAAAATGGGATCTCTTCTTCCATTTGCATGCTCTAACTGCATATTTGCAATTTTTGCTCTTACACCCCTTGCTTCGGAGTTCCTCATATGTGGTGTCTGTTCTTTGAGAAGATGCACACTAGGCCCGAATTTTCGTGGGAATCATGGAAATACCGCGAATAATATGCTCAGGGGCACAACGTTATTAGTGTGTGGATAAGTTGAGAATTTTCGCCTGGCGCGAGCCGTGCAAGGGTAACCCGAGTGGCCGTCGTGATCACTGTGTCTCCAGTAGCGTAGTGGTCAGTGCCACTGCCTAGTCAGCAGGAGGACGCGGGTTCGAATCTCAGCAGGGCACAAATATTCAACTTCCCACATTGATTTATTTCAGTGGGAAGCTATCGTCGTAAATTCTTTTCTGTGTTACTTACCTTATCACGAGGCGTATCCGGAAAGTACGTACCGTTTTAGAAAAAAAATATAGTAAACATATTTTTGTTAAAAAAATATTGTCACGTGAAAGAACATATCTTAAACTACTTTGTTTTCCACATAGTTTCCACCGTTGTTGAATCACTTGTTGCAGCGGTTGGTCAGCTTAGTTACTCATACCTCACAGAACTATGCCGCCAGTGATGAGAACAACTGCTGCTTGTTCAATTTCTCCCAAGAGCGGAGAGCATCAATGGAGCCAGATACTGTCAGATTTCTACGTGCGCTACAGAACAAAAGGAGATGGAAGCACAGCAGCGGAATTGTTCTGCTTCACGATTATGCTCGGCCGCACGCTGCAAGTAACACACGAACTCTGGGAAAGATAGAGAATAGAAAACAACCGTACTCCCAAATTATAGGATTCAAATTGGACACAAGAGAAATGGCCTAAGTGTAAACTGTTTGACTTTTGCTGATGATCTGGCACTTATTGGCAACGATATTAACGAAGCTAAGGTTCAAGTGTCCAGCCTACAATCAATTCCCGCTAAAATTGGCCTAAAATAGCATTTAACAAAACTGAATTCATCACAAACATCCAACATACACATCCTCACATTGAAATACAACAAGAGAAAATCAAGCAATCGAAAAAATTTCAATACCTTGGAGAGATAATTACACCTGATGGTTCAGAAAATGCTGCTGTGGAAAGTTGGTGTTCTAAACTGGAAGGTGCTTTTCATCTGTACAAAGACTTATACAAAGCAAAAGCATGTCTTTAAACTTGAAATTATGTCATTACAACACCGTAATTAAACCATCAGCTTTGTATGCATCAGAATGTTTAAACAAGATGAAGAAAGGCCCACTGAGAAGACTGGAAATAAAAGACCGGAAAGTTTTGAGGAAAATCTTTCGCTCCATCAGAGGAAACGGAGAATTCCGGCGAAGACACAACTATGGATTATATGAACACACGGAAGCGGAGAATAATGCTTTTGGTCATCTGGAAATACTGAACACCCAAAGACTTACTCGTCGCATACACACATCAATTTCAAAATCAAAATCGTATTCCAAATGCGCAAGTCAAGTTAAAAAGGTTTTACGGGAAGCTGAAATTTCATTCAAGGACATTCAGGATCGACACTTTTTCAGACAAAAGGTCAAAATTACTAAAAACCTATTCCGCTTACTGCGCCGTTTCCACGTCCTGCCTGCAAATGGGCAGAAGAGAGAAAAGAAGCGCAGTCAGCCAAAATGAAAAGCTACTGGCAAAAGAAGATCCACAATCAAGAAATAGATAAAAATATTCGTGGTCCATAGCAGACCGAAACGGACAAAATAATAATAATAATTTGTACGACCACCCGCTCTATAGCCCAGACCTGGCGCCATCGGACTACCATTTGTTGTTGTTGGGGGGCTTGGCGGGAAACGTTTCCAAAAAGACGACGAAGTCGAACTCGGTGTGCAGCAATGGTTCTCATCACTGGTGGATTCGCTCTATGAGGTAGGACTAGTCAAGCGATCGACCGCTACATGTGTCTCAACAACGGTGCAAACTACGTGGAAAATTAGTTTAAGGTACGTACTTTCTTGTGGCAACAGTTAAAAAAATATGTTCACCATAGTTTTCCCAAAAAGGTTCTTAATTTCCGAATGCCCGTTGTAATGGCTCGATCATCAAACCCTTCTACACATGCTCTCCCGGATATCAGTACACACAACATGCACGCGTGTACCGAAGGCTGCATAACTCAAAGGCACCACCCTATAGGCTTTTGGCTTTATAAACATGAATTACGTTTTGAGGGCGACATTAATTGCTTACTACGAACGCAAAATTATCTGATTTCTTCATAATACATCTGTTAAATACCAATCAGATCCAGGGTTGGAAAGTTGTAGACAAAATCACTGTGTGCGTCTGTTTAATGTGTGCGACGGAGTAACACCCATCGTGTTATGTTGTTCTGTCTGCGGTAAGTTTGGCCAGATGCGTATTGCCATTGCTCTATCACAACCGCTTTACAAACAGTTCTTTAAAAACACATTTGACCTGAATACGTTTCTGGGAATCGGGTTCCCAAAGTAATCAGTTTAGATTGTGTCTCCAGATGCTCGTGGCCACCATATCCTCAGGTTTCGACAAATGTACGTTTCAGTTTTGCAATGAGAAAGTGACATTAGCTAACACAATTACTGCTCATTGCGTGTTTCATTCGACGTCCAGTGTCAACGGAAAAATGGCGTTTCTTTCTTGACTGAAAAATTGTTTGTAATTAGAATTTTATGCGTCGATTCAATACAACGGCTCAGAAGTAGTCAGATGCGACATTAAATTTAACATCAATGTGTATTGTTCTTTGTCAAGTTTTATTTTGAGTCTAATTAATAGTGCATTAAAAAGTTTTATTGAAACTTAGATAGTGTTGCTCTGAGCACTTCAGTTTCACCAACGAACACATTACAAGAGCGGCATTGCTGTTGTAGCACGCCTTCTAATGAATTTACAGAAGCTGAACCACATGCTAAGAGACGAGTTTTCGCCACACCTAAGTACCATAGAAATGTCTTTAAAAACATTTCAACATATTTTTTAACCGTTAACTGACGTATTTCAAACACAGCCTAAAACTGTGTTTACGCCACACAACATAAATTAGCAGATACTAAGACAAGGTGGCAAAATAAAAGTAGTGTATGAAGCGTAGAGCGTTATTGTAATGGGTAGCAGATTTAATTGCTATCTCATGAACATTTTCACCCTTGGAGTAGGGCGAGGAAAAAAAATTACAGCTTGATCCACGTGTGGAGAAATCAAATAATATTTAAGTTTAAATACAGTGTGCTCATCTCACATATTTCTAACATTCATAAGCAGAAATTGCGCGATGACACATTCTAGACGGAAGCCGAGTGGGACTTGGGCAATAGGAGTTCGTCAGGCTCGCGGTGTCCGAGCCTTCCTCGTGCAATACGCAAAATTTCAGCTGTCATTGTGCTTCCTTCTCTAGCAATAGCGTACAGACGAGGAAGCACATAGGGCTCATATTCCAACCTACCCGTTTTCTCAAACAGCTGGCCATATGTTGTGCTCTGAGTAGCAAATGATTCCTTATTATCCTTTCATGAGAAAGCATTTAAAGTGGTGGCAAAACTTGGTTCTACCATTTGTTTGTGACGGGGATCGCGAATGCGTTCGTTCTGCATATGGAGGCCCAATAGGTCTCCCATTTTATTGCACAGTTAGGGAATTCTTTTGCAGTATCATTCAATGTACAACATCAAGAGATTCATTCTTCTCGGGTCTCTGGACCGACCAGCCTTAGGGGTGACAAACTACCAAACGTCACGGCCTACTGTGAAAAAAAATTCACCCAAATGGAACTGAAAAAGGCGTTTCCTTATCAGTAGGAACTAATCTCAAATTACGAGGTCCGTTCAAAAATTTCCGGAACATTCTTCGAAGGATTTTTCTACGCTTACCTTATTATGTGTGGCCTCCTTCAAAATAGTCTCATACACTATTGATTCACCGCTTCCAACCGTTTCCAATTCCGGAAGCAGTCAAGGTACGCCTGTTGCCAGACAGCGCGTAGCGACGTCTGCGAATTTTACTTTATTTCGTCTGTCGTTGCTAATCTGCATTCTTTCAACGGGGTTTTCTACTTTGGAAATTAAAAAAAATTAAAAGGAGCCAGATCTGAAGAGTACGGAAGATGAGGCAGCAAAGTGATTTCAGTTTCTGTGTAATAATCACGCTCCAACAAGGATGGATGTGCGAGTGCGTTATCGAAATGAAAGAGCCATGAATTGTCTTGCCACATTTCAGGCCTTTTTCTTCTCATATTTTCCCGCTGACGTCCCACTACGTCCCGATAGTACAATCGATTAAATGTTTCCCGACCCATTGCGAAGATTTAACCTCCGTCTCATCATCATAACCACAATCGCACGTCTCATCACCAGTTATGGTTCTCTTAAGAAATACATCGTTCTCATTTGTGCGATTCAAAAGCTCTTCATAGACTGCAAGGCGTTGGTCTTTCTGATCTTGACTCAATCTGTGGGGCGAACTTAGCGCCAACGCGATGCATTCCACTATGATGTCCAGATTTTATGATGTGGTCCAACTGAAATATTACAGTCTTTTTCAATCTCTCGGACAGTCGGTCTTCTATTGAGACGCTCCACTTAGTTGACATGAACGTCGTAGGTAGACGTTAAAGGGCGACATGAATGAGGACAACTTCTTCTTCTTTTTTTTTACCTTTGTTGTCATTTTAATGCCCGAACTGAGCAGGCTGGCAGCAACATCCTACGCCGCTCTTCAGCCTACAGAAATTTTACAATGGATATGAAGATATGTTGATAATATAATGAAGATTGATACGGCGAATATAAAATATACATGGTGAAACTGTGAAGATTGAAACATAGACATAGGCGACAAAATACATTTACTCTTTAAAATGTTGGCCACTGTGGCATAAGAGCAGATTGATATGGTGTTGTTGTTAGATTTTGGAAGGGACTTAACTACAAAGGTTATCAGTCCCTTCACATTGATAGACACAAGCACTAGTAACAAAGAACAAAATGGAGACACTGGTGACACTTGTACTTCTTGTGGTGGTCACGACGAGTTAAAAGACAATGCGGCGCAACACTGTTGACGATGCACACGTTAAAACCGTTGCACTTTCCACCACAACGGTAGGGGGTAGGAAGGGGGTGGGAGAGGGGAGGGAGAGAGGAGAGGAGGGTTAAGGAGGTGCCGAAGGACTGCAGGAATGGGAGGGAGGGGGAGGCCAAGCGGGGATGGGAATGGGAGAGAGGGGGCGTTGGATCTACGGGGATGGGGGATGGGAAGTATTATGGTTGGTAGGAGGGATAGATATCGGGACAAAGGGTGTCATCTGGAAGGGGCAGGTGGTGAAAGTGACCCTGAGAGATGATGTGGAGAGTGTGAAGGTGGAGGGAGGGAGGGAGAGATACAGTGGAGTAGGCGTGGCAGAGGCCCAGGATTCGTTAGGATGGGATAGACCAGGGAATTGCGGGACTCTGTTTTACGGGAGACATATAGGGTTCAAGAAATTGCAAAAGGTGAGGCAAAGCAATTAGGTCATAGAAGATCCCGTTGGAGAGGGGAGGGGGATGCGGTAGGCGAGGCGAAGGGATTTTAAGGGATTTATAGTAGGCGGGAGGGGAGGAAATTCAAGCAGGGTAAAAGCTGCAAATACGGGACACACAATGGAATGGTAGGTGTATAGGATGTTAGAGGGGTTGAGTACCCATGTCTGACCAGACAGGAGATTTAGAAGATTGAGACGAGATGTAGATGTAGATAGGGCGTTTCGTCGGACTCTGTGGAGGTGGGGAGTCCAGGAGAGTGGGAGTGGGAGAGGGTGGGAGTGTAATGGATAAGACGATCATAGAGGGTAAGGTAAAAGTCATGGAGGTGAAAGGAGAGGGTGGTGCAACCTATGATAACTACCTGAGATTTATCTGCATTTACGAATAGGAGCCACTGGTTACACCATTTGGTAAACTCAGTGAGGTGGGACTGGAGCAGTGCTGGGAATGGACGAAGTAGGGTGCGAGGGCTAAGAAGGAGGTGTCGTCAGCATATTGTAGGAGATGGACAGGAGGCTGGGGTTGGGGCAAGTCTGCTGAGTAGATGAGGTAGAGGAGGGGGAAAATGGACGAGGGCTTGTGGCACCCAGGCAGAGAGGTAAAACAAATGGGAATTAGAATTACAGACAGGGACACAGAATGGGTGATGGGTGAGGATGCGGACATAGTTAAAAGGAAGGGCACAGGTCTGGAGCTTGAAAAGGAGACCGAAATACCATACACAGTCATAGGCTTTCTCGATATAGATGGAGGCAAAGATAACTGGGCGATGGAATTCAGCTGGATGGAGAGGGGGTGGTGAGGTGCAGGAGCTAGTCATCTGCATAGGAGGCTCGAAGCCACATTTGGACAGGAGAAGGAGTTGGTGTTGGCAGAGGTGATGATGGATTTGGTGGGAGAGGATGGTATTCAGGACCTTGTTGAACATGGAAATGAGACTAATAGGATGGTAGGATGAGGTGTGGGCCTGGGTTTTGTCAGTTTCGGGGAACATGAGGATTCGGGAGGTCTTCCACAGGTCAGGTATATGGTGTAAAGGATTACATTGTAGAGGGAGGCGGGACGGTGTGGAAGGAGAGGTGACAGACTAGAAGGTGCCTGTATGTTAAATGGTCCCCACCAGGAATTATCAGGGATGGAAAAGATATAAGAGAGATATGAGACCTTACTGGCGTTGACGGGAAAAGGACAGTCTTCGTGAAGGAGCGGATAGTGGGGTGTGAAGTGACTGCCAGTAAGGCGGTGGAAGGCCTACCAGTACTTAGAAGAATTTACAGAGAGCATTGCATTAAGACGGGTGCATGTCTCTCGACAGTCCCGGCGTTTTTTCGCGGACAAAAGGTTTCTGATATGATATTGGAATTGCCAGTGAGGGGTGAGTGTGTCCCGGTCATGGGTCCACAGGAAGGAATAGTATAGGTCGTGCGATTCATGAAGGAGAACCACAGCCTGTGGAGGAAGAGGTGGACAAGGGGGGGGGAGATAGCTTTGGTGAGGATGTGGGCTTGTACTGCGTCAGCTACGGTCTGGCGAAGGAAGTAGGTGGCATGAACAATATAGGCGGGATTGAGGAGTGGGAGTGGGTGGCTAGTGCCCAAGGTATAAATGGATCGCCGGTAGGTATCCTAGTCAGGACAGGAGCAGTCATGGATAATTTTGGGAGGAGGGGTAGGATGGGGAGCGTGGGCAGGACGATGGCTTTGGTCTATGGCAAGTGAGACTGGGCTGTGGTCACTGTCTATGAGGCCAAGGACTTCCGCCGTTAGGCGCCCAAGGAGGTTGGGAGAGGACAAGACAGCGTCAGGGGTGGTGTTGCTTTCGGGGCAGGTGGTGTGGGGGAGGATGTCGCCAAGGAGCGAGGTGGTGACAAAGTGACGCCACTGCCGGAGTTCAGCATAAAGGTGGAGGAAAGGTGGAAAGATTAAGTTTGGCAGCAATCACATGGGTCGGGAAGGAGTGATTGGTGTGTGAGATAAAGTTACAATGGAGAGGAGCGGTACTACGGACATAAATAAAGTAATGGTGCGGGAAGAGAGGAAGAGTCTGAGGATGACGTGTTCGATAGGATTATTTAGGAGGGGTTGTAGCCAGATGGAGTGGGTAAGGTGTGCATCAAGAGGTTCTTGTTTGCAGGGAGGGACTGGATGTTGTGGTACAGGAGGGGCGTGCCAAGTGGGGAATTGTGGGGGAGAGAGAGTTGTAAGGGGGTAGATGGAAAACAAGTTGAGGTGTGTTTAAATGAGGATCACTTGCTGGGAGAACGTGAAATGGGATTGGTTGCAGGAGAAGGTTGCATAGGTTTCAAGGTTGAAGATGGAGTGGGCAGGTAGAGCGATATGTTGTAGGGTGTGCAGCCGCTGGAAAGGTTGGATGTTTTGGAGGATGGTGGTTACAGAGCTGATGACGTCCTAAACTGTGGGTGGGAGGAAGGTGGGGAGAGTGAGTTTGGGTGTGGTTGGATTGGTGGGAGGGGGGAATGAATTTGAATTCATAGGAATATGTGAGATGGGGGCCACCACAGGTATTACAGGTAGGTGTGGAGGCAAGGTTGGGACATTGTTTTATGAGGTGGGAGGACTTACAGTGGGGATAGATGGGTGGGTTATGGCAGTTTTGGGTAAGACTGTCATTACAGGTGAGGCAGTGGACACAGGGTAGGATTGGTGTTGAGAACAGGATTGTCCCACCTTGTGGCGGTGCTGAAGGCCGCCCCCCCCCCAGGAGGAGGTCGATGTATGATGCAGATTCAGTAAAAATCCCCATCAGGTAGGTAGGACTGGCAGAGTTATGATTCCGCTTTGTGGGGCGGACGGAGAGGTCTGGTTGGGAGTTCAGTTGGCCCAACACTTCCTCCATGGTCATCAGGCTAAGCTTAGTGATCACAGCAGTGAGGGTAGGCGGTTGGCAGTGGGAGGGGTTTGGACAGCACAGGGTGTGGAGGCATGTAGAATGGGGTGAGGGTGGCATGGAGACCAAAGTGGACATGGAGAAAGCATTGAAGTAGGTTGGTGTGGAAGGTGGGACTGGAGGATTTGATGAGAACAGAGTCCTTACACCGGCTGAGGTGGCAGGAAAGTACTTGCAGATTTCTATCGATAAGGTGCAATTGTCTAAAACTCGGGGATCGGGGTGGGACAGAAGAAAGTTATGGATGTCAGGTTCTTGAGAGGGGGATGAGTGCAGTGTCCATGAGGTTGGGGGGGGGGGGGGAAGAAATACGATCGGGAGGGGAGGAGCTTTTTTGGAGGTGGAGGCGGTGGGGTCTGCACTGATGTAGTGAACTTTTTGGTAGCATGGGAGGGAATTTGCAGGACTGGCTGGAGAGGAATGTGGCGGTGAGTGGGGCCTTGATGTTGATGTGTTTGTGGTGAAGGTGGTTGTCGTGTGTCTGTCACCATGGCACGGTGAGTGGTAATGCGAGCAGGGGAGGAAAGGGTAGAGTATTCACGGTGATTGCTAGAGGGAGCTAAGGAATGGTGAATGGGGCAGGAAGAAATTGGGAGGCGGTGGAGGCAGAGGGGATTGTAGATATGAGGATGATGGAGGTAGACTGCTGATACGACCTGCTCCAGGTGGTGGTTGTGGGTGCTTGTGTGGGAGTGGTGTACAGGATGGAGGTGGTCGTGGTGGATATCTGATCCATGATGCCTAGTGGTAAAGATGAAATGAGATAGTAAGAGAGACAGAGAAAGATTACCACACGAAGATTGAAGAGCAATGTAGTCTGGGATTTTGACTGCTGTGGCATCAGCGTCGGTGTTGGCGGCGATGAAGACTAGGCAGGGCGCTGGGGGGGGGGAGACCTGTTCCACGAGGGGTGGCAGGAACCATCGTCAGCGGCTGGGGCTGCGGTGGCGAGGTCACCAGTCGAAGGCTGCAGCAGACTGCGACAGCTGGGATGAGCTGGCCGGACCTGGGGTGGGGTGCATCGATCCTCGGGAGGCACGGGCAGGTGCACCAGTCGACTCTGGGAATGCTCCCGGGCACCAGCGGCGGTGACGGCAGAAGCTGGGACGATCCGGCTCCGAAGACTCCTGGCAGCGGCGAGGTCGGCAGCGACTGGTCCTGGAGGCGGTGATGTGAGCAGGGCGATGGCAGCAATCCGGCAGCAGGGCAGCGGAGCGGTGAGGACAGCCTGCAAGAAGACAGCCCAATTTGCGTTAAGCTATTAAGGCTATGCCCCCCTCCAAGCGGTGGATGGATCACTTTTAATGGCCTCCAGCAATTTTTAAACCGCGTGAACCATTTGTAGCACTGAGTGCGACTTAAGCTCCTATCACCGTAGGTTCCCTGCATCATTTGGTTTCCTTTGGTTCTCGCAAAATTTATTGCAGACAAATTGATCCTGTAACTGTGCCGTCTCGAAATTCGCAATCTGTGTGATACAACGTTCTGCTCAATACCGCACTGAACAATGAATAATAGACGTAGAATAATGAAACTTCCGGCAGTTACACATTCAACACAGGCATGTACAGGGATGCCAATCGCATCTTTCAGAGTAGATAAAGCGGATTTCATCTATTAAAACGAGACACCATTCTTATTTATTGCATTTATTGTTACAAAGCTATGATGATCGATAAAATGTATTCTTGGTCACAGCGACGCAACGCAGACATCCCTCCGGCAGGGTTAGTACATCGTCAGCGGAAAGCGTTTTGCAGGCGTAAGAGGTACAGGTTGAGACCAGAAGGAAGTTAATGTAGGCAGGACGGAGAGGCTGTACCGGTTGTCTAGTTCCTCCTGGTTCACAACTCTAACACTGCTCATAGCCAGAATTAACTTCTGTTTAGTAGTTAACAGCCGTCAATAACAAACCGAGGTACAATGAAACATCACACACTCGCCTAGATGTTCACCAACAGGTGTACGTAAACTCACAGAAAACCCCTACTTTAAATGGTAGTGACACTACTGCACTTTATGCTGAGAGTTCGTAGTACGTCACGTCACTTTCTGGTGTTATTTAAGCAGTGTCGCGTTTCTGTTAGCACTGACAACTCTACGCAAATGCCGCTTCAGTGGTACCTTAAGTGCAGACCGTCAGCCACTTCGTTGTGTGTGGTGACAGGTAAAGCCAGAACTTTGGTTCTCTCGGCACACTCTTGACACTGTCAGTCACGGAATATTGAATTCCCTCGCGATTTCAAAAATGTTATGTTCCATGCGTCTAGCTCCAATCACCACTTAGCGTTCAAGGTCTGTTAATTCCCGTCGTCCGACCATAATCACGTCAGAAACCTTCTCACATGAACACCGCATTACACATGACGGGCCTGGCAATGCGCCGCCCTTTTATATCGTGTGTGCGCTAAACTACCGCCATCTCTGTGCATTCCTCAATCGCATGTTCTTTGTCTCTTCAGTGTAGTTCAGACGTGTACTCTTGTGCACACGTCATATCAATGGTAACAATACATTGCAGAAATGCGTCTCCCCCATTATGGGTCTGTCAAGGTGGGTCCCAGCCAGTCCACATTTGTGCCATTTCTGTATGTCATTGAGTCGATGTGGGATCCTACGCGTCGCAGTTTTCCTCCTATAAAGACATTTCGTCAGTATGTGCCAGAGCGTTTGATTCCATCGATGGTCTACGGAAAGTAGACTACGTACAGTATCAGTTTGATAGTGATAAATGAACAGCTGA
The DNA here is from genome assembly GCA_026315105.1 of Locusta migratoria. Taxonomy (NCBI): domain Eukaryota; kingdom Metazoa; phylum Arthropoda; class Insecta; order Orthoptera; family Acrididae; genus Locusta; species Locusta migratoria. Next base: position 273,467,308 of record CM048755.1, read on the forward strand.
CATGTATGATGCAAATCCATAGTCTCCTTCCGACCTTCACGAAACGCCCTTAGCCATCGTGCAACTATAGTATACGGTATGCATTTTTCTCACTTCTACAGACTTACTAAAAGTAACTAGTGCGCCCACTAGTGCTAGCGTAGCAATCTCATATTGAATCCCGCCAATTGCAGGGAAACTGTGTTGTCACTCGGTAAATGGAGTGAATTATCTGATTAAACACTGCATGCACCTTAACGGATGCCAGTAACGTTATACTATTGCAGGCGGTAAAGCTGGAAATTGCCAAACAGTAAATGATGAACAGACTGGATGTGTTAGGTGTGTGTGAAGTGAGATGGGGGAGCAAGGGAGAGATGGCTAGTGAAGAGTACAAATTGTTTTAATCTGGCATGGAGAAGAGTGGTGGCTATGGTGTGGCAATTATGATACGAAAACAGCTGACAAAGAACTATTGGGAGTGGAGTATATAGATGAAAGGTTGATGATGGTGAGATTAAAAGGTGAAAAGAAGGACATAAGCCGGCCGCGGTGGCCGAGGGGACTGAGGCGCTTCAGTCACGGTCTGCACGGCCACTACGGTCGGGGGTTCGAATCCCCCCTCGGGCATGGATATTTGTGCCGTCCTAGTTCGTAAGTAGTTCATAAGTAGTTTGTAAGTTTAGGGACTGATGACCCCGCAGTTAAGTCCCATAAGCTTTACAAACATTTGAACATTTTGAAGGACATAATTTTAATACAAATATACATGCCAACAAGTCAACATAGTGATGAGGAATTTGAGGAATATTACGAAAAGATTGAAGACATTATGGCTAAGGAAAAAAGAAATGCTTGCAGCATTGTAATGGGGGACTTGAATGCATTGGTAGGAGAAGGAAAAGAAGAGGGAGTGGTTGGAATATTTGGACTGGGAAATAGGAATGACAGGGGTGACAGGCTGGTTAACTTCTGCAGAGAAAATTCTCTTCTGATTGGGAACACCTCGTGTTTGAATACCACAAAATACGAAGATATGTATGGATATCTAGGCTGAATGGTGGCGGGTACTAAACTGACTACATCATTATACAGAATAGGTACAAAAACTGTCTAAAAATGCAAGAGCATACCTTGGAGCAGACATAGATTCTGACTACAACATGGTGGTGGCAGACTTGTGCATTAAGTTAAAGAGAGTGAGAGGAGGAAAAGCGAGAGAGAAATTTGACTTAGAAAGATGAAAGGAAAAGGGTAAGAAAACTGAGTTGAAAAACACTTTTTTTTGTCAAAATGGGATAGAGGGCCTAAAGAAGAGACTGCAAACTAGATATTGAAGAGATTGAGCCAAAACCTCAAGGAATCTGCAGAAGAAGTTTTAGGGATAAAGAGTGGGTAAAGAGTGGGTAACTAAGACAACGCTATGCAAGATGGAAGAGAGAAGGAAATGGAAGACAGTAGGAACTGAGGAAGGGAAAATAAAGTGTAGAAAGCTGAATAATGAACTAAGGAGAGAAACAGAAGAGGCAAGGAAGACATGGTTGAGAGACAAATGTGAGGAAATGGAGGAACTAAAAAAGGAAGGAAAATATGAAATGATGTATAGATTAGCTGCTGATCTAGTCTTTGAAGCAAAGAAAACCAGGACAAGTATTGAAATAGAAGTGACGGCACAGTGGTTCATAAACTGGAAGAAGTGTTGGGAAGGTGGCAAGAATGCGTAGAGTGCTTATATGAGGCCAATCAAAAACCGAACAATATTGAACTGGAAAAGGAGATGAGAGTTACTGAAGAGGACAAAGGATGCTGCATCTTGGTAGAAGAAGTAGAAAAGGCTTTAAGAGAGATGAAGAATCGCAAAGCAAGTGAAACTGATGGACAGCAGAGTTGTTTAAGAGCCTTGGGAGTAGTGGGGTGAAGGAATTAACTTAGCTATTATTATAAGATATATGAAAAAGGTGAATGGCTAGATGACTTTCTCTCATCGGTAATGATACTTATTGAGAAGAAAAGAAATTCCAAGAAATGTGAGGATTTTCGAACCTTAAGTTTGATTTCTCATGCAGCAAAAGTTCTGCTATGGGTGATAAATAGAAGACTTCATGGAAGACTGGAAAGAAGTATTGCAGAGGAGCAGTTTGGTTTTAGAAGAGGAAAAAGAACGAGGGATGCTATTGGACTGCTAAGAATTATAGGCAAGAGATACATCGAAAGAGGAAGAGAATTGTATACTATTTTCATTGACTTGGAGAAGGCCTTCGACAGAGTACAGTGGAATAAGTTAATGGACATACTAAGAAACAGTGGAGTAGACTGGAAGGACAGAAGGCTGATTAAGAATCTGTACCTGAAACAGAAAATAAGAGTACAAATTAGGAATGAAATGACAGAGGAAAGCACAATAGGTAGAGGAGTGAGGCAAGCTTGATGTCTCTCCCCAATACTGTTTAACATGTACCTGGTACACATTATGCAGAAATATATGAAACAAAACAAAGGTGTACAGGTTGGTGGCAGGAGAATAGAAGGTATTCGATTCGCCGATGATATGGTATTACTGGCAGAGAGCGAAAGAACTATGACTGAAATGTTAAATGATTTCAGTAAGACCTGTGAGGAATTTGGAATGAAAAATAATAGGACAACGACAAAATGTATGGTTATAAACGCAACAAAAGAAGGAACAACAATAAGGCTAAGTCAGGAAGTAATAGAACAAGTTAGTGCGTTCAAATACCTGGGAAGCATAATTACAGAAGATATGAGATGCCACAAAGAAGTGAAAACCCGCATAGCAATTGCCAAGGAGGCATTTAATAAGGAGAGGAGGCTTCTATGCAGCTGTATGGACAGGAATATGAGGAAGAGACTAACAAAATGTTTTATGTGGAGTGTGGCACTATATGGCTCTGAAACATGGACTTTGAGAAAAGAGGACGAAAGAAGATTAGAAGCATTCGAGATGTAGACTCGGAGGAGAATGGAAGGGATAAAATGAGGACGTGTTGAGAAGAGTGGGTGAAGAGAGAGAAATTCTAAAAGTAATCAGAAAGAGGAAACGGAATTGGCTTGGACATTGGATGAGAAGAGACTGTCTGCTGATGGATGCTATGGAGGGAACAGTGAATGGATGAAGAAGAAGAGGACGCAGAAGATACCAGACGGTTGATAGTATAAAGATAGGAAACAGTTACGAGAAAACAAAGAGGGTAGCAAACGACAGGACTGCATTGACTGCATTCGCCGCGGTGGCCGAGCAGTCTGCGGCGCGTCAGTCACGGTCAGCACGGCCACTACGGTCGGGGGCTCGAATCCCCCATCGGGCATGGATATTTGTGCCGTACTTAGTAGTAGCTAGTTCATAAGTAGTTTGTAAGTTTAGGGACTGATGACCCCGTAGTTAAGTCCCATAAGCTCTACAAACATTTGAACATTTGACTGCATGGAGAGCTGAATGTGAAGATCTGCCTTGGGGCAGAACACTGATAGTGGTGATGATGATGATGATGATGATGATAATGAATCGAAAGTGAGGAACTAGGTGACAAAATCTTATTGTCTGATACTTTTAAAGTTTCATGCAACCATATTTAATCGATATGATTAAATTATGTGATATGTCGTCACGGTTCTACTCGTGAGAAACTAATCCTATATTTCTGAATAGTTACTTAAATTTACCATCTTTTGACGAAGAAGTAATTCAAATTTCTAAGAAACTGCATTCATTTAAGATAAATTTATTACCCAAAACGCATTATGCAGCAAAAGTCATTTTACCTCGTTCTTTGGTTTCCGTGTGTTGTTACTCATACTCTTTTATCCTTAAGCCAGTACTCAGAAAGTCTGTGACAATTGACACTGGGCGTAGTAGCTGAGAGCATTTCCTACACTGAAGGTCGCTCCCATCATTCGCCGCGCCGACTATCAACTTAGGGTTTTCTTTTTTTCCTTTATTGTAATTCGTCCCGAGGGGCAGGCTGGCAGTGGTTTCTTACGCCGCCCTGCAGCCAAATTGCGAAATGTAGGCGACGTAATAAAAGTAATGGAGGAACGTTAAAAATGGCCACGGTGGCTAAAAACAGAAACACAGAAACAAACAGAAGCACGGAGATGTTGATGGCGGCACATGTTAAAATCAACAGGCAACGCTTGTTCTGCAGCAAGCATTGGTTTCAACACATTAGAAACGAAGATAACGCAGCATTGGAACATGAAGCACAGATTGAAAGTCACAGCATTGCACTGGGGGAGACAGTAGAAGGGTAAGGGTCGGGAGGAGGTGGGAGAGGGGGAGTGAGCGCGGAGGCTCCGGGAGGAAGGGTGGGACAGGAGAGCCAAGCATGGCGAGGGATAAGAGGGGGAAGGGTGGGGAGAGGCGGCGGAATTTACCCTGGGAGGTGAAGGTGAAGGGAGGGAGGGATGTAATGGTGTAGGCGCAGAAGAGGCCCAGGATCAGTGAGGATAGGGTAGATTAACGGGTGATGGGATCTATTTTGTGGGTTATGTAAAGGATGCAAGTATACTGGGGAACAGTAGGAGGTTAGGGAAGGGGATGAGATTGTATAAGATCCGAGTGGGGGGACAGGAGGTGGATACAATAAGCAAGTCAGAGGGCATGGCGTTCTAGGATTTGGAGCTATTTGTAGTAGTAGATGATACACTTTCTCACCGGCCATGGCTCCTATCTGGCATATTGTGTTTTTCTCGACTTCAAAAAAGCGTTCGACACGGTGCCACACTGCAGACTGCTAACGAAGATACGAGCTTATGGAATAGGTTCACAGATTTGTGACTGGCTGGAAGACTTCCTAAGTAATAGAACGCAGTACGTTGTTCTCGACGGCGAGTGTTCATCAGAGACGAGTGTATCGTCAGGCGTGCCCCAGGGGAGTGTGATAGGCCCGCTATTATTTTCTATCTATATAAATGATCTGATGGACAGAGTAAGTTGTAATTTGCGGCTGTTTGCTGATGATGCTGTGGTGTATGGGAGGGTGTCGTCTGTAAGTGACTGTAATAGCATACAGGTTGACTTAGACAAAATTTCTAGTTGGTGCGAAGAATGGCAGCTAGCTCTCAATGTAGAAAAATGTAAGGTGATGCGCATGAGTAGAAAAAACAATCCTATAATGTTCGAATACAGCATCAGTAGTGAGCTTCTTGATGCGGTCGCGTCGTTCAAATATCTAGGCGTAACATTGCAGAGCGATATGAAATGGAACGAGCATGTAAGGACAGTTGTGAGTAAGGCGGACAGCAGACTTCGGTTTATTGGGAGAATTTTGGGAAGATGTACTTCACCTGTAAAGGAGACCGCGTATAAAACGCTTGTACGACCACGTCTTGAGTATTGCTCAAGTATTTGGGACCCGCAGCAGATCGGTTTGAAGGAAGACATAGAGGCGGTTCAGAGGCGAGCAGCTAGATTTGTTACCGGTAGGTTCGACCAATGCGCGAGTGTCACGGAAATGCTCCGGCAAATCAATTGGGGATCGCTGGAAGAAAGACGACGTTCTTTTCGTGAATTTCTGTTAAGTAAATTTAGAGGGCCGGAATTTGAAGCTGAGTGTAGTACGATCTTGCTGCCGCCTACTTACATTTCGCGTAAAGATCACAAAGACAAGATAAGAGAAATTAGGGCTCGTACGGAGGCATATAGGCATTCTTTTTTTCCTCGTTCAATTTGGGAGTGGAATAGGAAAGGAAATGCCTAGTAGTGGTACAGTGTACCCTCCGCCACGCACCTTACGGTGAATTGCGGAGTATGTATGTAGATGTAGATGTAGATATCTATGCCGGTCCAGGAGGCGGGAGACACCTGCGTGAGACTGTGGGGCGGAAGAAGGAACACCTGACCACGTGGTGTAAGAGTGTCCCACATCCGATAATACTGCTACCGCATTGGGACAGCAACAAACTGTTTATGACACGTATACACTGAAGCGTCACGCTGACACCTTTGAGATTCTTAATAGTCCTGCAGATGCCATCTCCAAGAAGGTCCAGCTGGACTTCCTCAGAAAATTGCCGTAAGGTGCAGCCAACCCGGATTGACTAAACGCCCTGCCATGCCGCCGGGAGAGGGGTGGAGCGGACTGGCTGTCAGTTTGCTGGAGGGGTCAGCTGCCCCCCCCCCTCCCTGGACCAGGGCGGCCCGAACGTCAACACCAATTAAGACTGTATGTTAAGTTAGTTGCAATTAGTTTTCAGTTAGTAGCATTTAAACTTCGCAACAGCTTTTGTGGCCTGCAGTGAGATCAGTGCCAGAGGCATGTCTGCCCGGAGTATAGTCTGATTTAAATTAGTTGTCACTTGACGTTTGCGGGCCAAAGCTGCAGCGTTGTCACGTCAAGTACTGGCTGGCGGCAGCCGCCACAGCGCATCGCTCCACGCGGCGGTAGAAAATCGCTTTAAAGCCTCTAACTTCTACAAGAATCGAGTAAAAAATTTCAAATTCACACACGATGTACGTATCTATAAAGTCTCACAGTATGTCAAAAATCTATCCTTGATTTTAATTAGGGCAAGAGCTACGTTAATTTGTTTGAAACTATTAAAATTTTTCTAGTTCGCTAACAGCTTCAAACTTATCACTTCACATCTTCAAAACTATTGGTCTCAAAACAATAATCTTTTTTCCATTCATTGCTAAAGTAACACGCTTTGCAACGAATCTTTAAAAGTTTTCGTAGTGCATTGCGTTTCCGGTATATAAATTTCTGAAAACTACGTTTTTACGCATCTATGTCAATATTGAACTCGTAACAAGTATGATGTTTAAAATCTCTATTTCCTACAAACTTTACGTAAAAATTTTGAAATTTACATACAGTATCAATCTCAGTGATATTTCTAAGCACAAAAAAATATTTTCTTTATTTTACTTAGCGCCAGTTTTACATGGGCTATTGAAGTACGAGATTTTGCGTCCGAAAAATTTTCCTTCTTTTCATTGCAGATCACGAAAACTATTTATTACACACATTGAATAACATCTTAGTGTCTACAAAAATAAATTTTAATTAAAATGCAGTGTAACTTACCATACGGAGGTGACGGGAGCTGGCTGAACAGTAATTTTTAGTCTCACAACAAGAATGAGATGTTAAACTAAATAAATTCACAAACACGTTATTTGCTGACAGTACGTACACTATACACTAATCAGACAACCGGAAAACACCGCTTAATTCAGAGTCACTGGACCTATCTGTGTCGCTGCTTGTATTGACGGATATTATTAAGTCTTCGACGCATTGTTGTGAGACACCTCCATTCTTCCAGGCTTCCTGAATCACTCCTTTCACATGATGCACTACCTTTCGCCAGTCTTCTGGTGTCACTGTTTCAACTGCCTCTTTCAACAGGCGTTCCACTTCAGTTAATGTGAATTTTCTATTTTCTACAGCAATTTGCTGTTTAACCTGTGCCCAAATCAGCTCTATTGCGTTAAAGTGGCAATGGTAGGGAGGCAATCTGAGCACTTTATGCCCGTATTTTTTGGCTACTTCATCCACAATGTAAATGGGATTCTTTGGTTTGTGTTGTGATACAAGTTCTAATAATTCCGCCCTTGTCAAATTGCCGTCGAACTGTGTCTTACGTTTCAGCAGCCAGCAAAAAATTTCGTTTTTCTTCGTTGCCTTTGTGGGTGCCTTGTCCTGGATAACTGAATGGTATGGAGCGTTATCCATAATAATTATAGATGTCTTCGTTAAGTTTTGAAGCACAGAGTCTTCAAACCATTTCACGAAAGTATTGTGGTTCATCTCTTCGTGGTAGTCGGAGGTCTTCTTTGAACTGAATAAAAGCAGACAATTTGGGATGAAACCTTTTGAGTTTCTGGCATGCGCTACAATTATTCTCTTTCCTCTGCTTATCGGGGCTGCCATACTACCGTTGATGGTATCGTCCGTCCAACCTGTATTTAAATTATGTCCTGCATTCACCCATGTCTCATCAAGCCAAACGATATCGTCAAAATTAGTCCCTACTAATTCTCTAAGAAAGCGGCATCGCCAAGCTGCAATATCTTGCCGTTCCATTAACAACTTTCTTCCAGAAATTGATTTATAGCGAAAACCTAACATTTTCACGATTCGTAACAAGGACGATTTACTGCCTTCAAACAGGTCCGCTGCTACAGGAGTAGCATGTAGTTTTTTGAGTGTCGAATACTCCTTCCTCGAATAAAATGCGTATATCTGCCGTCGAATCGCATCTTCCTGAAAAGAGTCGATTTTTGTTACTCTGATCTCGAGCCGCCTCTTCTTCCCAGGTGTCTCCAACTTCGATGATTCACCTGCGTCTTCTTTTACGAATTTCTCTTTGCAGATCCTGATCACTGATCGCTCGCTGATTTGCAGAGCAGCTGCAGTTCGCTCCACCACTTTATCCAAAGGAGCAAGAGGCCCTCCTGCATCCCTCTCTCTCTCAAAATACTCCCTCAGAGAACACACGTATTCACGCGCCTGACTCCGTATAACTACGCCATGTCCACCACTTTTCGGAAGTTTCTGAGGTGAGTGCAGCCTCGGTCTTCCTCTCTTTCGACTACTTTCGTCGCACATCGTAAAGCACGCGAAGCTAAATTCACAGAAACCTGTCAGTCGCACGTCTACAGCGGCTCACTGAGGACTGGCTGCCACATGCCTTGAGAAGCACGCAGCGGAACGGAACTGGCAACACAGTGGGACCCGACCGGGCCGGCCACCCATTGGTTTATGGCTGACGGCCCGCTGCCTGTCAAGTGACAACTAGTTTAAATCAGACTATAGGTCGGCAGACGCCGGCCACCCAGTAGGTTTATATTCAATCTGGCACGCGTGTAACGCTGCAAATGTTAAAGTAGAATTCATCTTCCTCCGCAGCTATTAGTATTTTGTAGAACCATGGTAGTCTAAAATACTGTAACTTGTAATAACGACCTGGGCATAATTCTCACTTAAGTAAAACGTAGAATAATCATCATCGTCAGTGTTCTGCCAAAAGGCAGGTTTTCACATGGCAGTTCACGCTGTCCGGTCTTCGGCCATCCTCTTCAGGTCCGCATAATTCGCTCTTCCCTTTATATCGTCTATCATCTTGTATCGCCTTCTTCCTATCAGTCTTCTCCCACAAACCAGTCCTTCCAAGGCCTCTGTTATCATGAACTCCTTTATCAACGAATGTCCCAACCAGTTCTTTTTCCTTTCTCTTATAACATTCAGCGGACATCTTCTCTCCCTAACTATTTCCAACACTCTTTCATTACTCACTCTTTTCATTCAGATTATCCTCTCCATTCTCCTCCACATCCACATCTGAAATGCTTCTAACCTTTTTTCATCCTCTCGTCTTAGCGTCCATGTGTCTGCCCCATATAGTGACACACTCCAGACAAAACATTCTCATCTTTCTGTTGAATGCCTCTTTCGCTATGGCAATTCGAGTTTTCACCTCCTGGTGGCATCTCAAGTCTTCAGTTATTGTGCTTCCAAGATGTGTAAATGCACTTACTTGGTTAATGGTAGTTTATCCTATTTTAATATTGACCAGTCTGCGTCTTGCACTGTTGACCATACTCTTTGTTTTTGCTGTGTTTATTTTAATCCCATATTCCACATAAGCGTCATTCAGATTTTTCAGAATTTTGTTCGCTGTCCGCTCACTTTCTACCACTAATACCACGCCATCAGCAAATCTTATACATTCTATCCTCCTTCCACCAATACGTATTCCTCTTTTCCCGTGTAAGCCTTTCGCAATAATCTCTTCAAGGCATGGGTTAAACAACAGTGGCGAAAGGCAACATCCTTGTCTAACACCTCACCCAATTTTGGTTCCTTCTGATATTTCATTTACAATCCTTATTCTCACTTTCTGGTGTAAATATAGATTCAGTATAAGTTCTCTCTTTCCAATCTACTACATTCCTCTTCAAAATATCCATCAGGTTCTTCGATTGAACTCTGTAAAAAGCCTTTTCTCAATATATAAAAACAGCAAATATTTATCTACCTTGTTCCACATATCTTGCCCATATAGCATCTCTTGTTCCTTTTCCTCTTCTAAATCCGAATTGTTCCTCTGCAAACCTTCTATCCATCTTGTCATATAGCCTTCTATTCAACACTATAAGCAACACTTTAGCTGCATGAGAAATTAGACTGATGGCCCTATGTTCTTCACATTTTTTAGTGTTTCTCTTTTTCTCTATTCGTATCATAACTGCTGCAAGGAAGTCCTCAGACCAATCCCCTGTGTCATATATCTCCTTTACAAAGGTATACTAGGTAGAACAATAAGGCAGATTAATGTATTTGGTGATAAGTTATGATGAAAAATATATAATAAAGAATTTTTTAACAATTTCCGTAGGACTGATGGCACACACTTCTTCATTGCGTTGCTCAAGATGGTGTCTGTGGACGTGGAAGAGCAATTAAATGGAATGGACAGTGGTATAAGATAAACATTAACAAGAGCAAAACAAGGGTAATGGAATGTAGTATCGGAAAATCAGGCTATGCTGACGGAATTAGATTAGATAAAGAGGCAATAAAAGTAGTAGATGAGTTTTGTTATTTGGGTTGCAAAATAACTTCAGATGGCCGAAGTAAAGAGGATATAAAATGCAGAATTGCTATGGGAAGAAAAGCGTTTGCCGCGGTGGAGTAGCTGAGCGGTCTAAGGCGACTCGCTGCGGAGCGCGCGGTTGCTCGCTGTGGAGGTTCGAGTCCTCCCTGGGGCATGGGTGTGCGTGTTTGTCCGTAGGTTAGTTTACCTAGGTTTAACTAGTTTGTAAGCTACGGACTGATGACCACGCAGTTTGGTCCGATAGATTTACAGACATTTGATTTGAAAAGCGTTTCAGAAGAAGCGAATTTTGTTGACATCCAATATTAATTTAAATGCTAGGAAATCCTTTCTTAAAGCATTTGTCTGGAGTGTAGCATTGTATGGGAGTGAAACGTGGACGATAAGGAGTTCAGACAAAAAGATAATAAAAGCATTTTAAATGTGGTGCTACAGTGGGTAGATCACGTAACTAATGAGGAGGTGCTCAACAAAAATGGGGAGAAAAGGAGTTTCTGGGATATCCTGACTAAGAGAAGGGATAGGTTGGTGGAATACATTTTGAGACATCAAGGAATCGTTAACTTAGCATTAGAAGAAAGTGCGTGGGGTAAAAATCCTATAGGGAGACCGAGGGATGAAGACAGTAAGCAGATTCAAAAGGATGTAGGTTGCCGTTCGTATTCGCAGATGAAGAGACTTGCACAGCACAGGGTAGCGTGGAGAGCTGCATCAAACCAGTCTGCGGATTGAAGACCACAACAGCACACAACGTCAATATATAAAATTGTGACAGTAGGAGGTGATTTTGTGAAACACATTAGTGAATAACATTTACGAATTTTATTTAAAAAAATTCAAATTTTTGTAATTTTAAGGGACCAAACTACTTTGGTCATAAGTCCCTAGACTTACAAACTACTTAAAGTAAGTTAAACTAATCTAAGGACAACACACACATCCATGCCCGAGGAAGGATTCGAACCTCCGATGCGGGAGGCCTCGCTATCGGTAACGTGGCGCACCAGTTATTAAGTTGTCGGTTAATCTAATTTACAGTGATTCCCCGAAAATGGAATTCCGAAATGAAGAGATGGGCGTTCAAATCTTCACATCACTGCAGTTCATCGAGTGACCAGTATCTTGACAGTTTTCTGCCACAGATGACTTCTCTGGCTGTGCCAAGTGAACCGCGCGGATGGACACAGTGGACTCGCAGTCGGGAGGAGGGTGGTTCAAATCCACCTCCGGCCATCCAGATTTAGGTGATTTCCCAACATCACTCCAGGCAAATACCGGGATGGTTCCTCAGAAAGGGCACGGCCAATTTCCTTCTTCAATCTTACCCAAACAATCAAAGCGTGAGTAACGGGGCGTTAAACACTAATCTTCCTTCCTTTCCTTTTGTAGTAAGTGAGTATATCTTCAGTGTTCAACGCATCTTTTGTGGAGAGTGCTTGTTGTCTGACCGATATATGAATATTCAGAATGTCCGCTGAGCAGTGCCGCCGCGACTCAGTCTGAAGTTTATTTATTTTCTGTTCTATTCTATTCTATTCAACACATATGCTTCATGTACTAGTAGTTGTTGTTGTTGTTGTCTTCAGTCCGGAGACTGGTTTGATGCAGCTCTCCACCCTACTCTATCCTGAGCAAGTCTCTTCAACTGCACATACGAACGGCAACCTACAGCTGTCTGAATCTGCTTACTGTATCCATCTCTTGGTCTTCCTCTGCGGTTTTTACCCCACACACTTCCCTACAACGCTAAATTCACAATTCCTTGATGTCTAAGAATGTGTCCTACCAATCTATCCCTTCTTTTAGTCAAGGTATGCCAGAAATTTCGTTTCTTCCCAGTTCTGTTCAGTACCTCCTCATTAGTTACGCGATCCACCCACCTAATCTTCAGCATTCTTCTGTAGCACCATATTTCAAAAGTCTCAATCATCTTCCTGTCCGCACTGTTTATCGTCCATGTCTCACTCCCATACAAAGCAACACTCCACACAAATGCCTTCAGAAAGGACTTTCTTAGGCTTAAATCAATATTCGATGTTAACAAACTTCTCTTTTTCAAGAACGCTTTTCTACCCATTGCCATTCTGCATTTTATATCCTCTGTACTGCGACCATCATTTGTTATTTTACTGCCCAAGTAACAAAACTCATCTACCTCCTTTATTGTTTCGTTACCTAATATAATTCCTTCGGCATCGCCTGATTTTCTTACACTGCACTCCATTACCCTAGTTTTGCTCTTGTTAATGTTCATCTTATATGCACCTTTCAGCACACTGTCCATTCCGTTCAATTGCTCTTCCAAGTCCTTTGCTGTATCTGACAACTACTATGTCGTCGGCAAATCGCAATGTTTTTAATTCTTCACCCTGAACTTTAATTCCTTCTCCAAATTTCTCCTTGCTTTCCTTTATAGCTTGCTCAATGTACAAATTGAATAACAATAGAGAAAGGCTACAACCCTGTCTTACTCCCTTTCCAACCACTGCATCCCTTTCATGCCCTTCAACTCTGATAACCGCTGTCTGGTTTTTGTACAAGTTGTAAATAACCTTACGCTCCCTATATTTTACTCCTGCTTGCTTCAGAACTTGAAAGAGTTTATTCCAATCAACATTGTCAAAAGCCTTCTCCAAATCTACAAAAGCTAGAAATGTAGGTTTTCCTTTTCTTAATCTATCTTCTAGGATAAGCCTCCGGTGTTCCTACATTTAGCCCTGAACCCAAACTGATCTTCCCCGAGCCGGCCGCGGTGGCCGAGGGGACTGAGGCGCTTCAGTCACGGTCTGCACGGCCACTACGGTCGGGGGTTCGAATCCCCCCTCGGGCATGGATATTTGTGCCGTCCTAGTTCGTAAGTAGTTCGTAAGTAGTTCATAAGTAGTTTGTAAGTTTAGGGACTGATGACCCCGTAGTTAAGTCCCATAAGCTTTACAAACATTTGAACATTTTAAATTAAAAAAAAAGAAAAAAAAAATCTTCCCCGAGGTCGGCTTCTACCAGCATTTCCATCCTTCTGTAAATAATTCGTGTTAATATTTTGCAACCATGACTTATTAAAGTGATGGTTCTGTAGGTTTCACACCTATCTGCGCATGCTTTCTTTGGAATGGGGAGTATAACATTTTTCTTAAAGTCTGAAGGTACTTCGCCTGTCTCATACATCACCAGGTGAAACAGTTTTGTCATATAGAACAGTCACAAAACATATACAACAATTAATACACATTACAACGTTCATTACACACGTGTTCATTGTATTTTGTTACATGCATGAAGTCGCCTTGAGCTGGTAGTAGAACTGCACTGCACCATTTCAACAATTTGTCGCTGTTCCTGCACAGAACGTTGAATAACACATCCAGAAGAAAAACTGGTATCTTGAAGCATACCACGTTCACATAATGTGCAGAAAACTCTGGTCAAAACTCTGCGATTAGAAATTTGACGTGTGGGACAGTGCAAGAGATATCGCAGCAGGAGTACTACCGTCGTCGTCTTTGTCGTCCGCTGATACTCGTATCCAAGTTTTCTTTTCTCTTCTGAGTTTTCCTTTGTCAAATTTCAGGCGTGTAGATGTTTTTGATGGCTTATGTGACCAATCCTAGCATGGAACGTGCAATCACACATATTACAAACAATGCAAGGTGGAAGACGTGGCGGGGCCTAGTGGAGTTTACGACTGTGGCGTTCCTCATTTTCCAATCTTCGATGTTCCTGTTGAAAGTGCTGAAAAAAAAAAGTTGAAGTAGTTTAGCGGCAGGCACTGTTCAAAAGTTTGTAAACCTGTTGGGCCAAACTGATGTGGTAGTTAGTCTTTAGACTTACAAATTATTTAAACTACCTTCCACTAGGGACAACACACACACACACACACACACACACACATGCCCGAGGGAGGACTCGAACCTCCTACGGGGAGTCGCCGCGCACGGCCACCCCCGCTCGGCGCCAGCGACTGTGCCTATCCGTTGTGGTGCACCAGTTACTCAGGTCAATGTTCAAGTTGTTCAGATACTTCCTGTACTGGTCCTTACAGCGCTCAAGAGAGCACTCCGTGGCCTTTTATACCTGTGCTGCCTTCACTGCACAGCATTTGACGCGGAAGTCTGTCTTTTTCGATCCGCTGGACATGCCCAACCCATATGAGATGGGGGCCAAAGATGAGAGCTTCTATACTGTACATTTTTTCTCAAGAATGGTTGTATTTTATATAAAGTCATTCAATATGATGTTCACGATATATCTAAGTTTCTGTTGGTTGAAGCGTTCTAGTTTCTTCAGGTCACGGAGATGTGGTGTCCAGATTTTGCAACAATAGAGGAAGGTAGAAATGACGAAAACGTGATGCATCGTCAATTCGATGTATACTGTTATGTTTTGTGAGACGAACAGACGCTACAAGAGCAGCGCATATTCTGTTCCCCACGTCTTTCTCAAATGAGCAGGTAGATAACATTATGCTTTCTAGATAGAGAAAATGGTCCACTCGTTCCAAGGGGGTATCGGAAATAGATATGCTGCCAATCATAAGAGCAAGGCCAGAAGTTGAAGTGGGAGGACATTTGTTTTTGGAATGTTGACGGAGAGACTAAATTGTTCATATGCACTGTCGAAACAATTAACAAACAGCCGCATCGCTGCAGGTTAGGCCGCGCGGGAATGACAGTGCGCTCTAAGGCTCCTTGCTGCAGAGTTCGCGACTGATCCACGTCAGAGACTCGAGTCCTCTCTTGAGCATGGTTTTGTGTGTCTGTGTGTGTGTGTGTGTGTGTGTGTGTGTGTGTGTGTGTGTTTTGTCTTTAGCATCAGTTAGTTTAAGTAGTTTGTAAGTCTAGGGACCGATGACCACTGCAGTTTAGTCCCATAGTTTTACAAACATTTGAAGAGTTTTGAACATGTTCATATTTGCACATCCGACCCATTATTCTGTCTGATTCAACTCTAAAACATCTACAGTCAATCATCTCATTGTAAATAACACAAATACGTACCTCAAATCAACCTAAAATCATATCATAAACATGAAACTAATTACAGCATAATACACGTACTAAAACACCATGCCGTTTGGTTATACACATTATTATTATCTATTTATATATTACATAAATTAGCAAAATACCAAAATAATATTGATTCCACTGGTAGTTTTCTTTCGCCAAATTCATAACAAAGATCGTGTTCACAGCACATTGCAAAAAGCCGGCCGCGGTGGTCGAGGAGACTGAGGCGCTTCAGTCACGGTCTGCACGGCCACTACGGTCGGGGTTTCGAATCCCCCCTCGGACATGGATATTTGTGCCGACCTAGTTCGTAAGTAGTTCATAAGTAGTTTGTAAGTTTAGGGACTGATGACCCCGTAGTTAAGTCCCATAAGATTTATAAACAAACAAACAAACATTCCAAAAATCATTTACGAGCATAAAACAATACAGACGAAAATCATGATAAAGAAATTTCGAATAGTTAATTAATAAGGAGAATTCGTGTCACATTTATTTAACATTTTTGTTCTTCAAAATATTGTTTATAACAATGTAATTTAATCGAACTTGTATTTTTTTTTCTTGAGAAAGGAAGGTATACATTTTTGTCACTCACTGCATGGAAGCTTAGCAGACTTTGTGTCTCGGTGTGCACTCTGTGTGTCCAAGCTAAGGAGATATGTTGTTTTGTCGTATGTACTTAGTACGGTGTGTTATTTTGGATAAATCAGTGCAGAGGATAGAAAATATGACTAGCGATCACTTAAAAAGAAAACCTGGTCATTTAATATAAGGAATTTCAGTAGACGCCAATGGGGACAACAACACAAGGAGTTCTCAAGACTACACCGGCCAAACAGCCAAAAGCTAAATAACTAGATTTTCTATTTTGATTTTTGTAAGTGGACCCTTCTGGCACATGTTTTCCGTAAAGACCTTTCTCATCGGACACCAAGTGGTATTTTGGTCATAAGTGGGAAAGTTCTGGAGTGTGATAAAAAACAAACGTTAAAATTGTGCCATCTTAAGAAGTAGGAACTTCTCAAGGTGTATGCGCTGCAGAATCATTGTCATCATTATACTGCAACTCGGTTACATGACTGGTTACATTTCCGTCAAATATGTATTTTACTTCTAGCCCTTCGTTGTTTATAGATGTTGTCTCGTAAAGCATAGCTGCCAGGTACAAGCAAAATAACGTTGGCAGAAGAACGTATTCTTGTTTGGTCCTGCTCGTTATTGGCGACTCATTAGGTGTACCGTTGTGGCGACCTGTCTAGTCATGTCACACACGATATACGCATACTTTTGATTAGTGTACATGTGTGACATTATAGCCAGAGTGCGTGCAAACACAGGTAAATCATGCTCCTGCCTGGCAAACTCCCTCGCATTGCTTTTCTCTCACGAAACTATGGACAACTGCACATTCAAAACGCTGGGTGAATGACATTAACTAGATTGAAAGCAACAACATAGGTTGGGCTAGACACATATGTGCATGTCACTAGCCGGATAACAAATGTACATTAAATGTGTTCTATCTCGTTATTCGGATAGGGTGCATATCTATACCAAGTTTTATGCTTCTATTGAGCGCTTTTGTCACGTACCTGAATACTGATACTCATTGGAAGCGGAATTTTATGTCACAATTCCGTAGAGCTATCTCAGATCAGTCTGCTGCGGGATGAAAAAAAAAAAGAGCTATAAAGTTTCAAAAATGTTCACGTTTGTAAAATCTATGGGACTTAACTACTCTGGTCATCATTCCCTAGAATTACAAACTACTTAAACTAACTTATACTAAAGACAACAAATACACCCATCGAGGGAGGACTCGAACCTCCGACGGCGAGCAGCGGCGCGCTCTGCAGCTTGGTACGCTCGGCCACTCCACCGCGGCCTTGCGAGATGAGGCTTAGTGATAGGGTCAGTAAAGCACGCAGAATAACCAGGGCCCTGGCAGCGCCGCACTGCAAAAATGTTTCAAATGTTTATATAGCATATGGGACTTAACTATGGGGTCATCAGTCCCTAAACTTACAAACTACCTATAAACTAGCTAATACTAAAGACGGCACAAATATCCATGCCCGAGGGGGGGATCCGAACCCCCGACCGTAGTGGCCGTGCAGACCGTGACTGGAGCGCCTCAGTCCCCTCGGCCTCCGCGGCCGGCCGCCGCACTGCCCCGTGCTATCTGCTACCGCGATACTTTGCGCTGTATTCATTGTTCCTTTGGTTTTATCCTTAACACATATCGCTGAACAGAATATGGCACTAGGGTATTTTCAGATGCCTCTACCGAAGGGGCCAATGAAATTCCCTTTTTAAAATCATTTTGTTTATAGCGGGAAACAAACCAATGACTTCTGTTAACCTCGGACAACACATAAAAGATGCGCCGAGCAGAATTTGGTTGGACTCAGTCCAACGACACACTGCAAAACCTAAAATGCAAATACCTGCCGAAACATCAGTGAAAATGCCGGCCGCGGTGGCCGAGGGGACTGAGGCGCTCCAGTCACGGTCTGCACGGCCACTACGGTCGAGGGTTCGAATCCCCCCTCGGGCATGGATATTTGTGCCGTCCTTAGTATAAGGTAGTTCATAAGTAGTTTGTAAGTTTAGGGACTGATGACCCTGTAGTTAAGTCCCATAAGCTATACAAACATTTGAACATCAGTGAAATTGTGGCTGGCGACTCTTAGGAGGTGCTTAAAAGCCTTTCCTGGCATTACAGAGCTTTCCATCGAAAACAACTTTTGTTAGAGACGGAATAATCACAGATGCTTTCCATTGACATTTAGTATATGTTATAACTGACTATGCCTTCGAGAGATGACAGTGCACAAGCACCTTGTGACGTTTGTGTAGTCCATAAACCAGTCATCCGTTCAGCGTAAAGGGGGGGGGGAGGTTAAGGGGGTAGTGTGACACTACGGATACATACTCTGCATGCCACATAATTATTCTAATTCTGGAATTGTATGGAAAGCAGGGCGACACTCGTGCAAGCGGGCAAAACGGGCTGTATCACCACCTCCTAAACAGAAGGCCGCGGCGCTTGCGTGTGACGTCATTCAGAGCAGGCCGAGGCTACGAGAAAGAAAGGCCGCGGCGCGCACGTCATATCACGTGATCAAGGGAGGCCTGTGCCGGCGCGATCGCTAGCGGATTGGCTAGCCGCTATGAGACAGTGGGCTGTGCCTGAGCGGCCGGCCAACCAGCTAGCGATCGCGTGGGCACAGGCCTCACTTGATTACGTGATATGACGTGCGCGCCGAGGCCTGTCTTTCTCGTAGGCCTCGGAGCAGGCCAGGCTGAGCAGGCCAGGGCACCGCATCGTAGCTACTGCGGCACAGTGGACAGCCGAGCGTGGTGCGCTCACTGTGTTTTCATGCACCCTGCATCTAATAAATTAATGTCGCATCTTAGAAAACCAGTTCAAATAATGCAGCACCGTATTTGCTATGTCAGTAAATTTCCAACGTACGTAGATAGGTAAGAAGACACTGATACATGGTTTGAACTGTAATATGCGAATTCATGTAACGTAGCAAATAAAATACTTAAAATAACAAATCTGCCAACAGACTTCACTAAAGTATGAGTATACAGTGAAAGATAAAATAAGGAACTAATTTACGTTTTTCACGAGACAGCGCGAGTATATTAATGTATTACGCGTAACGTATGGTAAAACACAATACACGGTGAAAACCTCAAGTCATTCTGGAGCAAACGTTTACTTGTACTTCCTTGAAACGTTCTGCATAATACGCTTTATAAAACCCAATTGATATCCATTCAATATCTGTTGTTGTTGTGGTCTTCAGTCCGCAGACTGGTTTGATGCAGCTCTTCACGCTACCCTGTCCTGTGCAAGTCTCTTCATCTGAGAATACGTTTGGCAACCTACATCCTTTTGAATCTGCTTACTGTATTCGTCCTTCGGTCTCCATCTATGATTTTTACCCCACACACTTCCTTCTAATGCTAAGTTGACGATTCCTTGATGTCTCAGAATGTGTCCCACCAATCTATCCCTTCTCTCAGTCAGGATATGCCAGAAATTCCTTTTCTCCCCAATTCGGTTAAGCAGTAAGCACCTCCTCATTGGTTACGTGATCTACCCATCTAACTTTCATCATTCGTCTGTAGCACCACATTTCGAACGCTTCTATCATCTTTTTGTCTGAACTCCTTATCGTCCATATTTCACTGCCATACAATGCTACATTCCAGACAAATGCTTTCAGAAAGGACTTCTAACATTTAAATTAATATTGGATGTTAACATGTTTCGCTTCTTTAGAAATGCTTTTCTTCCCATAGCCATTCTGCATTTTATATCTTCTCTACTTCGGCCATCAGAAGTTATTTTGCTACCCAAATAACAAAACTCATCTACAACTTTTATTGCCTCATTACCTAATCTAATTCCTTCAGCTTCACCTGATTTTCTGATATTACATTCCATTACCTTCGTTTTATTCTTGTTAATGTTCATCTATTATCTTCCTTTCAAGACACTGTCCATTCCATTCAACTGCTCTTCCAGATCCTTTGCAGTCTCTGACAAAATTACTAAGTCGTCGGCAAACCGCAAACTTTTTATATCTTCTCCCTGAACTTTAATTTCCTCTCCAAATTTCTCCTTCCATTCTTTCACTGCTTGCTCAATGTACAGATTGAACAACATTGGGCCGCGGTGGAGTAGCCGAGCGGTCTAAAGCGTCTCGCTGCGGAGCGCGCGGTTGCTCGCCGTGGAGGTTCGAGTCCTCCCTGGGGCATGGGTGTGTGTATTTGTCCGTAGGTTAGTTTATCTAGGTTTAAGTAGTTTGTAAGCTACGGACTGATGACCACGCAGTGTGGTCCGATAGATTTACAAACGTATGAACAACATTGGGAAAAGGCTACAACCCTGTCTTACTCCCTTCCCAACCTCTGCGTCCATGCCAATAAAAATCAGTTGCCACCTGTATGAAAGAGAATCACTTGATAATGCATCGAAGGATTACGCTGACGTTTTTTTTTTTTTTTTTTTTTTGTTTTTTTTTTTTTTTTTTTTTTTGTAATTCTCAGAAGAAGGTAACATGAAATAAATTTTGGAAAATCTACAGGAAAATTGGAAAATTTGAGAAAATTGAAAATGCTTTAGTCAGTGTGCTTTTAAAATGAATTTGACACCATAATTCATTATTAGGGTGATGAAGAGGGCTAAGTCTTTTTCTGTTTTGTTCGTTATGGTCCTTGAAAAGTTACCATAAGAAATTCAGGACAGTTAATAGGAAAAGTCGGAAAATACGAGGTTTAGGAGGTGGTGGCTGTAATCATTAGGGAGGGCCATGCCAGACATCAGGTACCGGCCAACCGCTTAAGACCGACTGGAGAATGGCGAACTGCCGGAAACAGACAATCCATGCTAGCGGTGGCCGAGGGGACTGCGGCGCGCCAGTCACGGTCTGCACGGCTACTACGGTCGAGGGTTCGAATCCCCCGTCGGGCAAGGATATTTGTGCCGTCCTTAGTATTAGCTAGTTTGTAAGTTTAGGGACTGATGTCCCCGTAGTTAAGTCCCATAAGCTCTACAAACATTTGAGGGAAAGCTCTTAATAGACAGCTTGACAGATTCCTAGAGGGTCGACACTCTCTTTACTTAAATACGAATAATAAATCACAGTGTTACGTTCCCGTCAATTCTGAAGGCATCTAAGATGTCAGAAAAATTAGGCGCATCTCATGAACCAAAATTATTTTCACTATCTTGAAAACTACAAAACTTAATGTTCACAATATTTGAATGTAGCAAAATTAAATTTAAAATTAGCAACTTTTGAATGCGTCATGCGACTTCAACAAACTATGTCTTAGATGATAGCTTATCACCTCAAGCTATCATCTTGAATGCAACACACTTTTATCTATTCCTTTAAGGATTCATTATACTCGTTATATCAATTTATTACTGAAATACAGCGAGGTCATCGTTTCCTCCACAGTAAATCAGCAATTACAGCCAGCATGATACGCGCCTGTTATCCTCATGTTTGTGTAACTATTTAAATAATATCTGCATATTTTGCCAGTAGCTTTACGTAAATATTTTGTAGTATGAGCGGTCAAGCTCATGAAGGCTGGCTTGTTTATTTATTTATTTCATTCATTATTTGTACCGCTGATAAATAGGTTAAAAATCAAATGTTTGTAAATCTGTGGAGCTTAACTAATCTGGTTATCAGTCCGTAGGGTTACAAAACATTTAAACTATCTTATGGTAAGGAAACAAATATACCCATGCCCGAGGGAGGACTCGAACCTCCGACGGCGAGCAGTGGCGCGCTTCGCAGCTAGGCGCCTTAGAAGGCTTGTCCACTCTATCGCGGCGATAGATATTCCCAAGGTGCCTTAATGTTTATAACTTTCCTATTTAATATTGTTAAAATGTTAAGTTAGGGTGGAAGTGGTCAAAATTGAGTCAAAACAAATCTTTTATGTTAAGAACTCTGCTACTTTCGGAGGGAATGACGATCTGCCAATGGAAGTATGGCTGGGGTAGGAAAATGCTGTGATTAAGTAAAATACTTGGTACTGTTTGTGTGGAGAGCTCCTTGGAAGGAGGACCTGCCGGGATAGTTGAAGTGCTTTGTTTGCGACAGTGTTAGAATCTGCATCGCGAATGGCCGTTTGTCGGAACTTCAACTTTGGCAAGGGCTAATGAGTAGCAATTTAAGAACTTTAACTGTTTCCGAATTCATTACGGACTTGTAATTGAACATTGTATATGATTCTACACGAGATTTTACGAGTAATGATGTTTGATTCGTTGCACTAAGATTTTAACTATTTTGAGCTGGTGATTATTTCATGTTGTATGATCATAAAATGGACATAGTAACTAAGCATCGTCAGTGAATACGTCATTGTAGATTTTGTACCATTCGCATAAAGCAGTTAATTTTAAGTTTATACCTAATTTGTGACTTTTGTTTGTGTAGGTCTGTTCCAACAGATCAATACATGTGCATTATTGAAGTGAGTTATCTGGCATTGCCTTCACCGTCACTTGTGATGGCAAGACTTCACTGCCACAAGAGAGGTAACATAGGAGGCTGCAGGATGTCTGCACAGTGTGTACTGTTCCCCCAGGTATTGACGAGCACTGGCTTGTAAAATAGCACCACAGTTCCATCACATAAGAAGTAAACCATCAAAAGTCAGGATGTCTCTGACATATTTCTGTGCCAGATATGGAAACAGTATTGTCACATGACAGGTAACACATCGTGAGGTATGATGTCGCAACAGTATTCTCACATGACAGGAGGTATGTCTGTGCTGTACTATTGTGCCTCGTATGGAAAATCACTGTCCATTTCTGTGGCTCAGATGACAGTGTCGCTGCCTATCGTGCAGGGGACCCAGGTTCAGTTTCCGGCAGGGGAAGTCGCCTAAGAGGCATCAAGTAAAAAGACTTGTACCACAGCGGTCGAACAATCCCATATAGGATCTCCCGGCCAAAAATGCCAGATGATCATTTCCATTTTTTACTTATTGTAAAAAGGGACTACAGTAGTCTTACATCAGAGGTGAACACATAAGACTGTAGCTTCTCTCTGATGTACTGTTGTATCACATGTGGATGAGCAGTATTCAATTGAAAATGGAACCACAGTACTCTTACGAATGGAAACACATGAAGACACAGTATTTTTGTGCTGTATTGTTGTGTGTGCTGTGCGGAAATGGCAGTGCGGTCTAAGGCCACTCGCCACGACTTGCACGGCTGCTCCCTGTTGGCGGTTCGAGACCTCCCTCGGACATGGGTGTGTGTGCTGTACTTAGCATAAAATAGTTATAGTAGTTTGTGATGACCTCAAAAGTTTGGTCCATTAGCTCTACAAACATTTGAAAATTTGTATTGTTGTGGAGTAGAATTGTCTTGTTGACAAAGGATATCACAGTAGTGTCACATAATTGGTAATTCATGAAGACGTTGGATGCCTGTGATGTACTGTTGTGCCGCGAGTGGAGATTGTCCTGTGAAAAATGGCATCCCAGTACTTTCACATGAGTGACGCCACACGGAGATGCAAGATATCTTGTGATGTATTGCATTGCCACACGTTGAGATGCATCCTGATGAAGAATGACACCACAGTACCGTCACCTAAGTATAAACACATGAAGAGTCAGAATGGCTGTGAGACAGTGGCACAGCCATGGGGAGGGAGGGGGGGGGGGAGAATAATGCGGCTGAAGCCCCCCCCCCCCCAGCACCTCCCAAAGATTTTTTTAATTTTATGATTTTTTATTGTTTTCATTTTTAATTTTTTTTAAATAAGTCGGCACTGGAAATTTGAAACAGTTCACATGTTATAAACCATAATGTAAGATACGAATATTAAGACGAAAAATTCCTAGCAGGAGAAATAAAATATAAAAAATAGACGAAGATTACTCACCAGGCGAAGGAGCACAGGTGTGACAGCATCACAAATAAATAAATGAATACACACACACACACAATCGCAAGCTTTCGCAACCCAGTTGCGTCTTCAGGCAGTAGGGAAGGAGAGGGAAAAGGAAATGATGAGGGTTTTAAGGAAGGGGGTAAGGAGCCATTCCAATCCCGGGAGAGGAAAGACTTACCTTGGGGGGAAAAATGGAGGGTAAACAAATGCACACATGCCCACACATTCACACAGACACAAGTACACCTAGGCAGACATACTGTAGAAAGCAAAGAAGTTAAGTTATTGAAGTTAAGAAGTTAGACAGAGATACCACTTGAGGCAGAGGCTCTGTCCAGAGAACCGATGCAAAGATGTTAAGAAGGTGGGTGGGAGTTCAAATTTAGCGGAGATTGAGACCTGGTGGGCAACGGGAAGAGAGAATATGCTGAAGGGCTAGTTCCCATCTCCGGAGTTCTGAAGGATTGGTGTCAGTGGGAAGTATCCAGATAACCCGGACGGTGTAGCACTGTGCCAAGATGATCAAAGGCAGAGCCACTTGCGATAGTACCCACGTGATCTACCAACTGACATGCCTGCACTGTGAAGCGTTCTATGTGGGAATGACCAGCAACGAACTGTCCATTCGCATGAATGGACACAGGCAGACAGTGTTTGTTGGTAACGAGGATCACCCTGTGGCTAAACACGCATTGGTGCACGGCCAGCACATCTTGGCACAGTGCTACACCGTCCGGGTTATCTGGATACTTCCCACTGACACCAATCCTTCAGAACTCCGGAGATGGGAACTAGCCCTTCAGCATATTCTCTCTTCCCGTTGCCCACCTGGTCTCAATCTCCGCTAAATTTGAACTCCCACCCACCTTCTTAACATCTTTGCATCGGTTCTCTGGACAGAGCCTCTGCCTCAAGTGGTATCTCTGTCTAACTTCTTAACTTCAATAACTTAACTTCTTTGCTTTCTACAGTATGTCTGCCTAGGTGTACTTGTGTCTGTGTGAATGTGTGGGCATGTGTGCATTTTTTTTACCCTCCATTTTTTCCCCCAAGGTAAGTCTTTCCTCTCCCGGGATTGGAATGGCTCCTTACCCCCTTCCTTAAAACCCTCATCATGTCCTTTTCCCTCTCCTTCCCTACTGCCTGAAGACGCAACTGGGTTGCGAAAGCTTGCGATTGTGTGTGTGTGTGTGTGTGTGTGTATTCATTTATTTATTTGTGATGCTGTCACACCTGTGCTCCTTCGCCTGGTGAGTAATCTTCGTCTATTTTTTATATTTTAAATCATAATGTAACTATCATTTGCCAAGCAAAAGTGAACATGACACTGGGTCACCAACGTGATACCGCCACTGAGAACGTGTGCTGCCGTTACTGTGAGCGGTTTTAATGCTGCCGCAACCAGCTTTGATGCTGCCCACTATTGTTACTACTATGCTTAAGTTACGAGCCGACTGTTCATATGCGGCGACCTGCCGGTTGGCAGCTCAGCGGCGCCACCAAGTGGAATCTTATGAACAGCAATAGAGTTATCTTAGTTAAATTTTTACACATACAGTTTCATTTTAATTAAACTGTAAAGAACCTTTCTCTTGGCTAGTAGCATAGCAGATGCTTAATTATTTTATGAGCTGTACTGTCTCATGAGTGTATATCCTTAATATACTGAAGATTTAAAAAATAAAATAAAACAAGAAAGAAAAAAGGCTGTACACCTGCCAATATCGTGTAGGGCACCAGCGAGCACTGTTTGATGAAGTAGTGCTGGAGGGAATTGACACCAGGCATCCTGCAGGGCTGCCCATAAATCTGTAAGAGTACTAGGGGGTGAAGATCTCTTTGGAACAGCATGTTGTAAGGCATCCCAGATATGCTCAATAATGTCCACGTCTGGGGAGTTTGATGGCCAGTGAAGGTGTTTGTACTCAGAAGAGTGTTCCTGCAGCCACTCTGTAGCAATTCTGGACTTGTGATGTGTCTCATTTTCCTGCTGAAATTGCCGAAGTCCTTCAGATAGCACAATGGACACGAATGGACGCAGGTAATCAGCCAGGATTCGTACATAGTTGTCACCTGTCAGAGTTGTATCTAGATGAATCAGAGGTCCCATATCACTACAACTACACACGCCCCACACCACTGCAGAGCCTCCATCATCTTGAACAGTCCCCTGCTGTCATGCAGGGTCCATGGATTCATGAGGTTGTCTCAATATCTGTACATGCCCATCCACTCCATACAATTGGAAACAAGACTTGTCAGACGAGGCAACATGTTTGCAGTTACTAACAGTCCAATATTGATGCTGACGGGCCCAGGCTAGGGGTAAGGCTTTCTGTCATGCAGTCAGCAAGAGTACATGAATGGGTCTGCACCTCCAAAAGCCCATATCAATGATGTTCCGTTGAATGGTTTGCACGCTGTCACTTATATATGATGCAGCATTGAAAGCCATTGCTTAGGTAGTCCTTGCAGGTGCGATGATCACTGTGTTCACAGTGGTGTAGTGGTCAGCGTAACTGCCTAACTGCCTAGAAAGCAGGAGATCCGGGTTCGAATCCCGGCTGGGTACACATTTTCAGCTTTGCCCATTCGCAGTTGATGTCATGTATTCTGCGAATATGAAAGAAGAACAACTGCAGGATCACAAGTGACATTTGTTCTTTCGGAACAGATGCCACATGTATATAAGTTCAAGTTTTGGTTATTTGGTATTGATAGAACAGAAACATTCCTCAAGATATTTGGGATTTTTTTATTTTAATTTATTTTTCATTTTAATTAAATTTTTTATTTCTATTTTATTTCTTTTATTATTTGATTATTTTGTAATAGGCATCTGAAAAGTATT
Source organism: Locusta migratoria (assembly GCA_026315105.1). Taxonomy (NCBI): domain Eukaryota; kingdom Metazoa; phylum Arthropoda; class Insecta; order Orthoptera; family Acrididae; genus Locusta; species Locusta migratoria. Next base: position 273,494,187 of record CM048755.1, read on the forward strand.
TATGTAATACAGCATTATTAAACAATGTTTGGAATTAGGAAATAACATTGGAATATACTTAAGGTGGTGCTTGTGCTTTCCTATTTCCCATATGGGCACTGTATTACTTTTCTTCTTCATTACTTCCATTGCTCATTTCTGTTACTTCGGCCATTTTGAGTGCCTTGTAGAATTAATGGTATATTGGGGTACATATATTAGAAGGCTCTGAATATCTTTCAGATTCTCAGGGTGTAGAGTGTGCCCTGATGGATACAGTGTAGGCAGTCTCATTTGTCTGAGAGAATAGTGGTTAGCTTTTAGACATTTATTTAAATTCACTGAAGAATATTCTTCCATGTCATTATGGCTGCATTTGCTCTCCATTATCCCCAGCTTCTCTTTTGAAAATCTCATTTCCTTAATCTGAAGCCACTCAATCTTTTTTCCAGAAAGATTTACTTTTCTATTAGTCATTGATTTTTCCAGTATCACAGTACTTTTGAAGTAAGTACAACCGATTTTTACAACTTCAAATTTACCTTTCACTCTGGCATTATCAATAAAGCAATAAAGCTGTTCTGTGGCAAACATTTCTGTACAACACTCTAGTTTCTTTTTTGTATCCCAAAAAAGCACTGTCATTTGGAAGATACGAGTATCCTGGTTCAGCAAATTTGTGGATAACTTCCTCAATGTTATTTTTATCGCTCAGAACCAAATACATTCAAATTGTCATAATTTTAAAATCCATGTTTTGTCGCCCTCCCACGAATCCGACCATACTAACATACTTGGACCAATATCATAAGATTCAACATACTTCAATATACAAAAGCCCACCTCTTGAAGCAATACTGTCATTCCAGGAATACATTGCTGTGTTTCCACTTTTCAAGTCATGAATTCGAAGATTAAAGCAGAAGAGTTGACATTTATAATATGCAACACCTGTTGATAATTCCTTTTCAGACAATCACTTGCAGCTTCAGCCATCCTGTGGTGCAGTTTTTGCTCCTTACTTAATCTACATTGCTTCTCAGTGTGTACCTCACCAGGCCTAAGTGTCTCCTCTGCTGTAATTAGCATGTTTAGTAAGTTGCATGTTTGACGTATATCCTGCTCCACTCACTGTGAAGTCAAATGAGATGACGGCAAGCCACTTCACACATGACCGCAGCTGCCATGGTGAGTTTTTTCACCTGTCTTTTGTGCCTTATATGAGCGCCAAACTCCTACTACTACAACTGCTATGACATAGTGACATGCTACCTCAGGGAAATAGGAAATGGAATAATAACTGTATTGCTTTTTTGGCTGGGATATCCTCATCTGCATTCAGCTGCCTACTCCAAGTCTTGTAATTGATGCCACCTTGGGAACTTGCTGGTTGATGATGACGATGATGATGATGATGATGATGATGATGATGATGCTGGAAATCGAACCTGGGCCTCTTGCATCAGTAGTCAGCAACACTACCACTGAGCTACGGAGGTGGATGGATAAATGGGAAAAATGATTACATACGTGTATTAGCCTTCTGAAATTTATTTTCTTTACAACACAAAATAAGAAATATCGGGCATTAAAAGATTTGCAGTGTTGCAGTGTTAATGCGGATCAGTGCCGAATCTAGGAGGGAGGGAAGGTGCAAGCTGGCAGACTAAGACTTCAGTTCTGAGCAGCACTCGCAGAGGGATATCAAATGGTCTCCAGTATAAGGGTAATTATTTTCCTATCATAACAGTACACCTGCTGTAGTAATTCTTTTGATATATTTGTAGTATGTCAGTGATGAAACTTGTAATTATTTGAATGTGGCAAAGGTGCAGAATCTCTGCTGGATGGGGTGGGGAGGGAAAATGCAGGAGAGCTCCACGCAGAAGTTTTGCACACAGCCCCACAGAAACTAGGGCCGGCTCTGACCATATATTATTTAGTCTTATTGAATCCATCATTGGTGGACATGGGACAGCGGCTGGTCAAGAGTCTGAAGGAACTGAGATACCAACAGCTGTATGTATAATAACATATTTATTCTAGCACAACAAATTTTGGCCTTCCACTATGCCATCTTCAGGTCCCTTCATCGGAACATAACATCCAAAAGTAGGGATACTAAAACTGGATTCGTGGACTTCTGTCTCTTAGTGGGACATAGGTCAGCATTTTTCTCCACATGAACAATTAAAAATCAATAAATATATATCATGGGATAGTCTCCCCTTTACTGTTAACATAAGTTTCCCCACCATTTTGGTTCTTCTTCATTGGGGTTTTCTGCTGTTGTTTCCTGTTGTTTTATTTTATTTTTTATATTTTTTAATTACTATTATATTATTGCCAGAAATTTCATGTTCAGCTGAAAAACAAATTACTTACATCTACAAATTCATTTTAAAAATTGATTTATTAAGAATGCCATTTATGAGACAAAGTTAAAATATTCCATTTCATTACTTTGGTGGCTGATGAATATGTGAGATTCAATTCTATTAGGAAATCTTTTGCCAGAGTGAAACATCTCCTGTCCTAAATAAAGAGGTATTTCTTTCCATAGGGTTAATATTGTTCATTATTTGTGGCAGCACTGGCTGAAATATTGACATACACTCGCTATTGATTATGCAGTGACCACTCGTAGTCATGATTCATTTTGGTATGTGAGATAATGTAAGTGCAAATAAATCTGTTTATTCTACAAACAAAAGTATCAATAGTTATTAAACTCCCCTTAACGTCTGATGATTGAAAGGGGCCATCACTAGGTTTATATACATCAGAAGAACCAGAGATAAATGACTCATCTTCACAATTTGCATCATTTTCTGTCATTGCTCGTGAACATGTGATTGAGCTTTGTACCGCGATAGCCATCTTATGTTGTGGCATGGTACACTTTGGAATAAGAGAATAAATAGTACCAACCTTCTGCCAAAGAAATCTGTTGCTACAGCAACAAAATAAGGCAAGTTGTCAGATAGTTTGTTTTAGCATAAGACAAAAAAACCATCATTTTAAAACTGTGAGTACATCCTTTTTTTTTTTTTTTTTTTTTTTTTTTTTTTTTTTTTTTTTTTTTTTTTGTCGCTTCATTACTTCCAGCGTAAGACATGTTAATTAATGACGAAAAAGTACTAAAAAATTTTTCAATGCTGTGTATGTTTGAAAGGAAACATTCAAAAATATTTATTTTTTGTCTTGGTACTGATAATGTACAGTACTCAGATTGCTTTTGTTCAAATATCACATTTCTTGTAAAAATAGTTTTTATGTGATTCTTCAGTTTCTCCCGGCGTATTTGATGATCAAAATATCCACGGGTGTACCGCCGGTCTATAGTGTCCAACGGGCACAATATTTCGGCGATCAAACATGTCGCCATCATCAGGTGAACTGACGGACTGAGCTCCTGGAAACGCGCCGGCACGGAGATCCGCACGCTACGGCTGCTCGAAGGGAACTGGGTTCTAGCTGTATGTCTGATGGGTTTGAAACCCCATGTGGTTTCGAAGGACCAAGTCAGTAATCTGCTTATGCCTTCTGTCTGAGGTGTGGGTATCGGAACTGATGGGTTTGAGTGTGTCATGAATGTAGTTTTGTGTGTGTTTTGTATGATTTGGGGAGTGCACTTACAAGTTGAATTGACGAGTGATCGTCATTTTCGGGAATTTGGTGGTGGTGAATTCGGGGATGATGCCTATGTTACGGATGAGCCGGTAGCGGGCCATTTAAATACCCTCGGCCCGCGGAGCGACCCCTCCGCGGTCCGCGCCCCGCGCCGCGGCCGCGCAGTGGAACCGATTGCGCCGGCGTCTGAGAAGACGTCGGTGTGAGGGCTCTGTCCGCCGTGGTCGTCACTTCGTTACGTTTGCTAGATTTACTCTTAATTAACCCAATCGCTGGTTCCCAAGCTTTGCTAAGATTATAGCCAGAGTCACGGTTTATGAGGTCGTCACTTGTGCGAATTTCAATGGCCTCTCTAACGACGCAGTCCCAGTATCTCGACGTCTGTACCAGAATCCTAGTGTGTTCATACTCCATGGCATGATTCTCCGACAAACAATGTTCAGCGACCGCCGACTTGCTCGGATACATCAATCGTGTGTGCCTCTGGTGTTCAACGCATCGATCCTCGACGGTACGCATCGTCTGTCCAATATATGACTTTCCACACTGACACGGAATCTGGTACACGCCCGCCTTCCTCAAACCGAGATCATCTTTAGCGCTCCCCACAAGTGCACGAATTTTATTCGGCGGACAAAAAAAAGTTCCAACCTGGTGTTTTCTCAAAATGCGGGCGATCTTCCCTGAGAGTGCGCCGGTATATGGAATGAACGCAGTGCCTACATCCTCCCTTGCGTTTTCATCCGTTTCCACAGGTTGTGTTGTAGTGGTTGGGCGGAGAGCCCGCTGAATCTGCCACTCTGAGTACCCATTTTTTCGAAATACAGTTCTCAGGTGTTCCAATTCCTGGGGTAGACTCTCTGCGTCGGAGATAGTGCGCGCCCTATGTACTAGAGTTTTAAGTACCCCATTCCTCTGTGAAGGGTGGTGACAGCTGTCTGCGTGTAAATACAGATCAGTGTGCGTTGTCTTCCGATATACACTATGACACAGGGTGCCATCAGCTCTTCTCTTGACCAAGACGTCAAGGAACGGCAATTTACCTTCCGTTTCAGTCTCCATAGTGAATTTGATGTTGGGGTGTATGGAGTTCAGATGTGTAAGGAAGTCAAGGAGTTTATCCATACCATGTGGCCAGATGACATCAAATTCACTATGGAGACTGAAACGGAAGGTAAATTGCCGTTCCTTGACGTCTTGGTCAAGAGAAGAGCTGATGGCACCCTGTGTCATAGTGTATATCGGAAGACAACGCACACTGATCTGTATTTACACGCAGACAGCTGTCACCACCCTTCACAGAGGAATGGGGTACTTAAAACTCTAGTACATAGGGCGCGCACTATCTCCGACGCAGAGAGTCTACCCCAGGAATTGGAACACCTGAGAACTGTATTTCGAAAAAATGGGTACTCAGAGTGGCAGATTCAGCGGGCTCTCCGCCCAACCACTACAACACAACCTGTGGAAACGGATGAAAACGCAAGGGAGGATGTAGGCACTGCGTTCATTCCATATACCGGCGCACTCTCAGGGAAGATCGCCCGCATTTTGAGAAAACACCAGGTTGGAACTTTTTTTTGTCCGCCGAATAAAATTCGTGCACTTGTGGGGAGCGCTAAAGATGATCTCGGTTTGAGGAAGGCGGGCGTGTACCAGATTCCGTGTCAGTGTGGAAAGTCATATATTGGACAGACGATGCGTACCGTCGAGGATCGATGCGTTGAACACCAGAGGCACACACGATTGATGTATCCGAGCAAGTCGGCGGTCGCTGAACATTGTTTGTCGGAGAATCACGCCATGGAGTATGAACACACTAGGATTCTGGTACAGACGTCGAGATACTGGGACTGCGTCGTTAGAGAGGCCATTGAAATTCGCACAAGTGACGACCTCATAAACCGTGACTCTGGCTATAATCTTAGCAAAGCTTGGGAACCAGCGATTGGGTTAATTAAGAGTAAATCTAGCAAACGTAACGAAGTGACGACCACGGCGGACAGAGCCCTCACACCGACGTCTTCTCAGACGCCGGCGCAATCGGTTCCACTGCGCGGCCGCGGCGCGGGGCGCGGACCGCGGAGGGGTCGCTCCGCGGGCCGAGGGTATTTAAATGGCCCGCTACCGGGCTAGAACCCAGTTCCCTTCGAGCAGCCGTAGCGTGCGGATCTCCGTGCCGGCGCGTTTCCAGGAGCTCAGTCCGTCAGTTCACCTGATGATGGCGACATGTTTGATCGCCGAAATATTGTGCCCGTTGGACACTATAGACCGGCAGTACACCCGTGGATATTTTGATCAGTGTTTATGTGTTTGACAACTAGTGTCTTTATGCAGCTTTATGTAATCTTTTCCAGGATTACTCACACATACATTTGTACATTGGGGAATTAATTACTTTTGCTTATTTTCCAGTTTTTCAAATGTTTTTGACCTGGTTAATTGAAAGTGCTGTACTGGAGTAACAGCAAGCAGTGTTAAAAAACTTACAGGTATGCAGCCAGGTATCAAATTCGATGTTGGCCGATATTTCAGCAGGAGACCACCCTGCCATTTTCAAGGTGAAACTGCAGTGAGGAAGCAATGTGCAATGATCTTTGAAACCTTGGTTATCAATGAGTAAACAGTAAAGACAACACACATTGAGCAAGCAAGCACACAGAGCTGACATCACCATAGATGAAAATGGTCAGGATATTGATAATAAACATCAGTTCTCAACAGATGAGGTCAGATTTGTTTTGTCCCTCTGTTTTTTGACTAGTGAGAGAGCAGGATCCCATGTGGAATTTAAGCAAAATCTTCCATCCCTAATCATAAGGTTGTCTGCCAGTTTTATTTCAATCGCTTCCTTGATAACACAGTCCCAGTAGCTGAAAGTGCATGCCAAAATTTCCGTTTTGTTGTATTCTGTGTCAAGACAGTGTTCGGCCACAGCAGATTTGTTTTGTTGTTGTAAATGTGTGTGATGTTTATGCTCCTCAACAGTCCTAATAGTTTGAGCAACATATGACATGCCACAGCTGCATGGGATACAATATATACCCACCTTACACGAACCGAGATCATCCTTAATGGATCCCGACAGTGCCTTAATTATAAAAGAAACACACATTTCACATTGTTTTTTTATGTAAAATGCAGCCAATCTTGTTGGAAGTGCTGCCAATGTATGGCAAAAAGTCCACTGACATGAATTCCAACTCTGTACGATCATCACTAGCCCATTGCACACGTGTTTGATAGTGCAATGCTCTTTTACTCTGACCTTCACTATAGCTATTCTGACAAAAAGTGACCTTCAGATGGGACAGCTCAGTGGGAAAACTTTACGAGTCAGAAATGACATGAGCCCTATGCACTAAGGTTCGAAGAACCCTGTCATGTTGATAGTTGTCACCACCCAGCTCAACATGAAGGACTCCACCTTCTAAAATTAAGGCACTGTTGGGATCCGTTAGCTGATATAGCCACTGAGTCATAAAATCTACTTCCATCCTATAAGAGAATAAAATCTGTAGTCTCCAACTCCTTCTTCTTTATCTGTTTCTCTTATTACAGTGTGCAATTCGCAAGAGTAGCTGGAGAGAAATGAGGGATTTCCCCTCTGTATCAAACCATCCCAACTGATTTTACATTACATATCCCAACTAGGGATGTTTATTTCTCCCTCATTGGATGTATAAAAGCTTGCATTTAATCTAAATTTATGGATTCGTAGACAAAGTATTAATACATTATTGCTGTTTTACATTAACATGTCTGTTTGTTAATTTTGGAAAAGGTGTTATTTACTTCAATGTTTCACAACATTTCAGACAAATTATCATTGCTAATGATAAACCTTGCAGGATGTAAGATCATGGTCCATGAAACTCTCCAGTTCCTCAAGTTTCATCCATAAGTGCAGTGGACATCTTCAGAGGCATGAATTTCAATCAAAGCAAAATTTCATCATAGGTAGCTCATCACCAGAAACATGCAGACTTTGATAGGATACTAAAAGTCAATGTAAACAAATTGAAACAGACAGCAAGCCAGAAAACCAAATGGTAATTATGGCACTAAAAAGTGAAAAATAGTAAATCTTTGGGGACTGAAATCTGTGGGAAATATCAGTGTACACTGAAGAGCCAAAGACACCTGTCTAATATCATGTAGGGCCCACACGAGCACTCAGAAGTGCCTCAACAAGACATGGCATGGACCTGACTAATGTCTGAAGTAGTGCTGGAGGCAGCTGACACCATGCATCATGCAGGGCTGTCTATAAATCCATAGGTGTATGAGAGGGTGCAGATCTCTTCTCAACAGCACATTGCAAGGCATCAGAAATATGCTAAATAATGTTTGTATCTGGAGAGTTAGGTGGCCATCAGAGGTGTTTACACCCAGAAGATTGTTCCTGGAGCCAATCTGTAGCAATTCTGGACTTGTGAGGTGTCGCATTGTCCCACTGTAATTGCCCAAGTCTGTTGGAATGCACAATAGACATAAAATGGATGCAGGTGATTAGCCAAGACAGTGGACATACTTGTCACCTGTCAGAGTCATATCTTGATGAACCATGGGTCCTACATCACTCCAGTCACACATGCTCACACCATTATACAGCCTCCACCAGCTTGAACAGACTTCTGCTGACATGAGGTTGTCTCGATAACTGTACATGACTACTTGCAAGATACAATTGGAAACGAGACTTGTCAGAGCAAGAAACATGTTTCTAGTTATCAACATTTCAGTGTCAGTTTTGGTGAACCCAGGCCAGGTTAAAACTTTGTTTAGGGCAGTCATCAAGGGTACATGAGTGGGTCTTCAGCTCTGAAAGCCCATGCCGATGATGTTTTGTTGAATGGTTCATGCGATAACACTTGTTGATGGCCCAGCGTTGAAATCTGTAGCAGTTTGTAGAAGGGTTGCACGTCTGTTATGCTGAATGGTTCTCTTCATTCATTGTTGTTACCACTCTTCCAGGATCATTTTTCAGCTGGAGTGATGTTCGAGACTTGATGTTTTACTGGATTCCCAATATGCATGGTACATTTGTGAAATGGTCATACAGGAAATTCCCACCTCACTGCCATCTCAGAGATGCTGTTCCCCATTTATCATGTGCTGACTATAACACCTCATTCAAACTCACTTAATTCTTGACAACCTGCCATTGTAGCAGCAGTAATGTAGCTAATGCCTGCACCAGACGTGTTTTCTTACAGAGGTGTTGCCAACTGCAGTGCCATCCTCTGAATGATTACATATATCTGTGTTTGCATATACTGTACATGTCTATATCAGAGTCTTTGGTTTGTCAGTGTATGAATGAGACTACAGTTTACTTCAAACTATGGTGGGAAATTATGTTTTTCTACCGGGTCATTCCATACCAAGTCATCCAGGGCACTACACCCACCCGTCACAGATGTTTATGAAATTTTATAGTTGAAATCAAGAAAATATCCATAGTTTCATCCAATTCTATAAAGTAGTTTCTAAGTTATAGCCATTTAAAGTTTTACGCTAACTGTACTTCCGAGAGCGATGAAGATGTAACTAAAGTGCTCATGCTTTTCGAGAATCTGAAGTAAAATCGTTAGTTTTGTAGCTAGAGCCTTGAAATTTTCACTGTTTTATTCCAAATGAAACACTGAAACTGATAGATACACAAAATTTAGACTTATAATCTTCGATCATATTGAGAAACTGCACTGAAACTGAATTTGTTGTTAATTTCAAAATTGTGATGTAGGTGTAGAAAATTATGAATAGCTAAAATCTCTCTCCAAATAACCCAACACAACCATATATTTTTGAAAACAGCATAAAATTACCTTTCAGAAGGTGCAAAAAAATTGGTGGGGTTCTAAGTTGCAACAATTTTATAACAAATTGAAGTCAAATTTTGTAATTTTTGCAAAATACACGTTTGATGCAATAATTAATTATTTGAAATTATACAACTGTGAAAATGCCAGATGAACTCAAGTTTTATGTATCAATTATTTTAAAATAAAAGATACATGGATTAAGAATTTTACAAAATTGGTTTACATTTGAATACATGATATTGTGATTGTTTTCAAACAAATCCTTCGTACAAAGAGTGCTTGATGACTAAACTTAAATAATTACTCATTTGGAGTATTATGCTAAGGTTATAAGAAGCAGTATGTACAACAATTAGGTATATTTGTATGCCCAAGAAGTTCAGTTTTACAAGAGAACAAGGAAATTTTCCCATGTTTTTATGATTTTCTTTCGAGAATTAGCAGCTGTTGAACTGAGCTGCTACTTCTGGAGGAGTTATTACACATAGAAGATGGGCTGGTGGAACAGGACATCTGTCTTCTTTTTGAGACCAAATGAAACTTTCTGCTGATCCACCAGTTTTGCTCATAAACGCATGCAATGAAAGACTTAATGTTAGGTTTAATGGTTGGAATAGTCATAAAATATTTTGTTTCAACACAGTTTCAGAGCCTGTACTCACTCATTTGGCTATGATTTCTTTACAAGAAGCTGGCTTAAAATAATGAAAACTTCTTGTACCTGGTATTTTTTTAGCCATCTGAAATATAGTTTCAAGCATTGTTCTTTTAATTTCAATTTATTCTTCCTTTAAAAAGAAAAATTATATATATATATATATATATATATATATATATATATATATATGTTTTTGAGAAAAAACATTGTACATTTGTTCAGCGTTTATTATCTGTTCACTTTGCCTACTGCTCTGCAAGTTTTTTTGGTAACAGTTCTCCTGGCTGTGCCATCAACCCTATCACATGTTGTTTTACCATGACTTGTAGGATGTTATGACCAGCTTGCATTTAATTTAAAATCTTTATCATAAAAACATAAATTTATCATGCTTTTGAAATGTCCATCACAGTGTGTACTGATTCTTTATCGTGCAGGTTCAGAGTGTTTGATGCAAAGCTCAATGTTTTGGTACAATCACACACACTGAGTTCCAGCTGAACCAGCTAGCACACACAGTTTCGGTATGAAGGAGAAAAATTTGGAAAATCCAATTTTATAATTTGGATATTTTTCTTTGAACAAGATAAATAGTTCCTCTAAGTTGCATTCAAGAATTCTTTTCTGCTTGTATTTTTTATTTATTTATTTTCTTTAGCACCTGGCAACATCTAAAAAAATTCATCGTCTTCATAAAACAGTTGGACAGTTTCTATTGTTTCTTGGGGAAGGGATCTGCCATGTTTGGGTTCTGTCAGAGCCAAAATAGCCTTTCTCATTTGCAAGCGTTCTGGCTTTTCGCACTAAATATTCTGTTGCATTAAATTTTTCCTCTGTTTTTCTATGTGACCACAGCTTTGGAGTGAGAGGTAGCATCTGATTTTTTTCCGTGTGGGTAAGTTTTTCCTTTACAGCATCCACTAAATGGTCAAGATCCTGAAATTTGGTCTTCAATTCATTACCTTTAGTTGTACTGTCAGATTCACTTGAATTGTTGGGTTCTTCTACTTTCAAAACAAATTACAACTCTCCCTTTTAACTGGTTTTTGCCATTTTAAACTTCTTTTTTGAGCATATTTTTTCTTCGAATAGGTAGATAATGACTGAAGTTCAAGTGGTGTCACATCCAACCCTAAAAGAATTTCATTCAACTTTTCTCTTTCTACAACTCTTTTTGCATTGGTTAATTCACTCTCATTTGCTTCATCACTATCAAGTAGAGTAATTTCTTCATAGTCTAAACTAGGTGTTGCCTCATTCAACAGTTTTCTACATATGCTGCACAACAGCTTTCCTGGCACTAAAATTATGTTCTTTTTTTCCTTAACATATTTTGCTTTTTCCAGAGTAATTATCCTCAAATCTTTCTGATTTGTTAAAGGTACAAAATGTTCCGTAAACAAATCACAATAGAATTTTTGTTTCTTTTCAAAATACTTTAAAAAATTACACAAATGATGGGAATAAATATCATCTGTTTCACTGTGCTGCTTATTAGTACACCAAACTAAAATTTCTACTTCTTCTTTAGACAACTTTTCTGAAATTATATAAATGCTTTTACTTTTTGTTGGTGAAATATTTTCACATGACAAATTTAGTAATGAACCTACTGAACACTTAAAACTAGATTCATGTTTACTTGAACTTGCTCTTATATTCACGGTAAGAACACACACACACACACACACACACACACACACACACACACACACACACACAAACAGTTTCACATAAAACACTCGCTTTTAAGAATAAAATTATAACTGAGTTTATATAACAATTATATAAAATGTCACTAAGCACAAACATCAAGTGTTAACTTGAACAGAGTGAAATGAACACTGATTGACTTTCAGTACAGGCAGGCTAAAGAGGGAGAGTTTCGTGTCCAGACTGATGACTAGTGAATTTTTAATTTGCATACTTGCATAGTAGTACTGCCTTATCTGAACTTCAAGACAATGCCCAAACAATGACAATTCTGTACACAATTTAATTGTTGGGTGTAATAATGGAGACATCTGGGTTGTCTAAAATGGGAAGTATCAGCCTTCATTTAATTGTTTTTGCCTATGAATGCAAAATCTTTGTTTTAATTTAAAAACACACAACAAAATTGTACTAAAATTACTGTTTTAAGTAGCTGATCTTCCAAATTATAGTTTTAAAACCTTGTATATAACCTCTGCTATACCAATTTTGTATCTTAAAACACCCTTTCCATACATTTTGAACAGATTAGACTTGTTATGACTTCAATATAAGATAAAACTGTTACAAATCCAAACCCCACCAATTTTTTTTTCACAATTTCAAAGATAATTTTATGCTGTTTTCAAAAATATATGGTTGTATTGGGTTATTTGGAGAGAGATTTTAGCTATTCATAATTTTCTACACAATTTTGAAATTAACAATATTTTGAGTGTCAATGCAGTTTTTCAACATGATTGAAGATTATAAATCGAATTTTTTGTGTCTATCAGTTTCATTGTTTAGTTTGGAACAAAACAGTGAAAATTTCAAGGCTCTAGCTTCAAAACTAACGATTTTATTTTGGATTCTCGAAAAGCATGCACATTTTAGTTAAGTCTTCATGGCTCTTGGAAGTACAGTTAGCGTAAAACTTTAAACGGCCATAACTACTTTATAGAATTGGATGAAACTTTGGATATTTTCTTACCGTTATGCATACATTTCACATATAAATTTTGGAACAAATCGAAAAACCTTGGGTGTTATATCTACTTTTGGCTGGATGATTTGGCATGGATTGACCCTACCGCATTTTCATAACTGGCAAAAGGCTAAGCTGTGGCTGTCTATAAATGACAAAAGTAAAAGTGATAAATTATGTGAAAAGCACAGATTCTGACACTTTGAAATCAACAATGTATTTCAATAACAGGCCTTTACTGCATTGCTTCAATGTAAGAAATTGCAGCAAAGTGTACCAAATCTCCGCATCATAGGCCCTTTACAAACCACCTCATAAATCTAGAATCTTCAAGAGTAATTTCATTCATCTCTTGTCTTATGTCCTAGGTTTTTCATTGGTTTAAAGACATAAAGAAAAATGCAAAACCGTTTTGTTGTTCAAATATGTAATAGCTTAACAGAAATTATCATTTGAAATATGTACACCAGTAATTGAACTAAAAGTGATTAAAGGTTTATGAAACAGTAGCATATTTAATTCTCCTCATGATATCAAAATATGATTATGTTTATAGCAGAATAAATGAAAATGAAACTTGCACACTTCCTTATAGGCTCTGCTGCAAATTTTGGTATTTTGATTGTGGCAGCCAAAGATTTTGGTTGTGTGACTATGAAGTGTAACTGTGTGAATGTTCTTTATTCTGAAGAAGGCCATGGCTGATAGCTTGTTGTACGTGTGTATCAGGTATGTTGGAGAGCTTTGTCATTTAAGATAATCGGTGCTTTTCTTGAAAGTCATGATTGTTTATAACAGAATTAGTTTTTCTTCATGAGGTCCTGCAAATTCAGCTAATGTTATCATTCTTTATGCGAAACAGAAATTCTTCAGTGAAAGTAAATCACTTGGCTGAAAAACTCTTGAAACACTGGAAGAAAATGACTAGTCATGAATTAGGATGACAGTAAAACCAAGTATTTGGATAACTGAGTTCAGTGTTTGATAAGCTGAAAAAAATTGAAGTTGGATTTCATTTTGGATACAACTACATTAATTGTAGGAACACAGCTTTCAGAAAATATTAACATGTGTTTTATGGCAACACATCAATTCCTACTATGAGTAATGAGATGAACATTAAATTAAGTCAAAGCACATTTCTGTTACTAATCAAATGTTTTTAAGTCTATATATATATATAAATTTTAGCATATTCTCACTTTTGGTAAAGAACTTGTAAAACCAGTCAAAACTAAACCATTGTTTATGGCTTAATATGAATGTGGGTTTTATGCTACAACTGTAGCACTTGATGATCCAAGAAATCATTTACAGGTTCTGACACTTTGAAATCAACAATGTATTTCAATAACAGGCCTTCACTCTATTGCTTCAATGTAAGAAATTGCAGCAAAGTGCACCAAATCTCTGCATCATAGGCCCTTTACAAACCACCTCGTAAATCTAGAATCTTCAAGAGTAATTTAATTCATCTCTTGTCTTATGTCCTGGGTTTTTCATTGGTTTAAAGACATAAAAATAACATGTATTGTTCTGAGGAAGGCAGTTTATTTTGCACATCTTTTTCTTTTTTAATTATGAATGAGCTCTTCATTTTTTCCATTCATTAACAACAAAAATGAGCTGCAAAAAAGATGTTTGTAATGAAGTTTTGATTTGAAAAAATCATTTATGGGCATTTTTTGTAACTATTCAATTACCACTGAATCTTTTAATAGAGTGGATCTGAAAAATTTGTAACTGGAGTGACATAAATAACAAAGTCAACATATACAGCAGAAACACCACAGTTACAAGTAAGAGAATGATACTGTACAGAAACAACAGTTTTTAACACATATAAGAAATGTAAGAAATTGCAGCAAAGTGCACCAAATCTCTGCATCATAGGCCCTTTACAAACCACCTCGTAAATCTAGAATCTTCAAGAGTAATTTCATTCATCTCTTGTCTTATGTCCTGGGTTTTTCATTGGTTTAAAGACATAAAAATAACATGTATTGTTCTGAGGAAGGCAGTTTATTTTGCACATCTTTTTCTTTTTTAATTATGAATGAGCTCTTCATTTTTTCCATTCATTAACAACAAAAATGAGCTGCAAAAAAGATGTTTGTAATGAAGTTTTGATTTGAAAAAATCATTTATGGGCATTTTTTGTAACTATTCAATTACCACTGAATCTTTTAATAGAGTGGATCTGAAAAATTTGTAACTGGAGTGACATAAATAACAAAGTCAACATATACAGCAGAAACACCACAGTTACAAGTAAGAGAATGATACTGTACAGAAACAACAGTTTTTAACACATATAAGATATGATGCACAAAAATAAATGTAAGACTAAAAGTATCAAGCTTACATACAAAACGAACAACATATTTACTCTATCACATACTGAAACATTGAACTTGAGTTTTCATGCTTTGAAATAAATTATTACAGCCACTAATTGCTCACATACATTTCAAAATTAAGCCTTGATGAGCCAAATAAAACACTTTGTCTGAGACTAACAATTATATCTCAACTCCATTTTCAGTTATCATGTTAAAGTTGTTCATTGTTGAACTGTAGTGTTAATTTCATAAATAACCATTTCTCTTTCTTTTAATACATATAAGGTACTAGAGTGTGTGTGTGTGTGTGTGTGTGTGTGTGTGTGTGTGTGTGTGTGTGTGTGTGTGTGTTTAAAAAATTACATTAAATTTTGGCATATTTAGTCTTGTGTGATAACAAAATAACTCTTAGATAGCATAAGGAAGTAAATGATAAATATATGGCTGACACATTAAAGGGGTAGTAAATTTCATTACCGGTTTTAGTCAAGTATGATTTATTATTGTCTACAGAAGTGTAATGTAGACATGGACAGGTCAGTATGTAACATTTCTGCAGAACATCTGCTCTCAAAGAAGTGCGATGGTTTTTAGTCTTTCGCCACAAACATACATGAAGCTCTTTGACTCTTTATGCACCTGACTCTAACAATCATACTCAGGGTGGAACTCCCTCAGAAGATTTCTGTGTAATACCAATTTCATTTCTTATTCCTATCACATTCTTAACTTGTGTTTGTAACAGTGGGCAATATCTGTCATCAAAACAATAAAGTTGGCATCATTCCTATCATATTGGGAGGTATAGTCAGTATCCTAATGATGAGACAAGTTTTACACTACAATTAGTATTAGACTTTAAAACATTAATCATTCTAAACAGACAAACTACCAGTATATCTTCCTCACTACAGATTTCAAATATACAAGTATTTGAGATATGGATGGTAAATGATATGAATATTATTTTCATGTCCTCATAAGACATGAGATATCATTGGGAAAAAGTCAAACATGCTTTAAGAAATATTCATTGAAGCACTAAAACACAAACTAAGGAGATAAATTAGGACAACTGTTTGCTGCTAAATGGAGATGTTGACTGATGACTAGGCACACAGACAACTACTTTCAAACAGTAGCTCAGCTTATGAACTTCAATATTATTATTTATGTGCCTATTCACTGCTCAACAACTGAATTGTGTGTGTTCAATGGTTGAGTTTACTTTTTTTGATGGTTATATTCCACCAGAGATTTTTCACTATAGCACTAATATTCAGAAGATTCAGAAATAATTTTAATAAATATTGGTATCTTTTTTTGGATTATCCTTGGATTATAATATCTTCTTTAAGAAATGATGTTCAAAGATAAGTTTTGTAAAAGTGTGGAATAATTATAAGATACCAATGCTAGCTGAAGTGATGTACAATATCATCATCTTTTTCACAGTGTTTGGTTCAGATGTGGATTTGTTTAATTTGTATTGGAATATTACAGATATGTGAAAGAGCATAAACAGGAAATCAAACATCACATGAAATGTTACTCTTAAAATTGTTACAATGTACCTTTACAGCACATTCTCAGGAAATGTTTCTACCATCTATAAACATATCATGCAAAGATTGAGGCAATTAAGTCAGAAGAAGTAAAGAAAAAAAAAGGCTACATTAAATCCATTTTTCCTATACATCTTATATGTTGTTTTAGTTTATAGAGGACTAGACTGCTCGGTCATCAGTCAATCTTATGTGTTGATTTGCACTGTAAGTTTCAGCAATATCTTTCTTGACAAGTACCTAAATACTCAAGATGAAAATCATATGTTTTTGTATAAATTTGGTCAGAAGATTTGAGACATCCAATGCAGTCACTACAAGATTGTGAAAATTTCAATACTAGCATAAAATGGAAGTGCAAGATAGCCTAATAGTTCTTTCATCAATAGTTCAGCAGAAGCTAAACAAGCTTCATCTAAATAAAGAACAATTGGAATAAATCTAATATGTGTGAGAAAAAGAATCACTATTTTGAACACGAAGAAGAAGCTGTAGTGTAACGTAACACAAGTCACATTATCAAAAACAAACAGTTTCTGTGGTGCACATTCATTTCAGATTTGAAACCATTGTGGCATACATGAGGTAATGTGATATACTTTGAAAAACATACTTAATTTGTTCTGAAAAAAAGAACTGGTGGGTATCATATTCCTTACAATATTAATCATGTGTTTGTGACTGCAACATAACAATTTTTTGTTTTGCAGAAAACTGATAACGCCTTTCTGTATTAGATGTGAATAGTTTATTATCTTAAACACCAAATCTGCTATCATTGCAATGTAGAAAAGACAATAACTATCTTAGTGACTAATCATAACTCTGTGGCTGTGAGTTTACTCACTGATATTAATTCAGAGCTTTGACATATCCATTACCAACATTAATGTACTTGATATTGTTGAACAAGGGAATTAACAACAAAATCTAATTGTCTTTCTTTATCATATCAAGGTAATATAGCGCACACATTGACTGTTATAATGTTATCTACACCAGTTTTTCCCTTGCTCTTCATATACCATATCCTGTAAGGCAAAATTACCTAACAAAATAGCTAATATGAAAACTTTTGGAATGTAGATCAGCCATTCATTCATCAGTTAGTTCCAAAATGCTACAGTATAGTACAAAATAAAAACAGTACAGGATTTTTAATATTTTTCTAATATAACATTCACATAACAGTCATTAGTCACAAAACAAATGTATATTTGTAAATTGTAAATAAAGGCCACTTGTAGTTTCTATTTACTTTGTCTCCATGTTACAGCTCGTTGTGCGGTGGAGGAGTTTCTTCCTCTGAATTTCTTATCTTTTTACTGTTTACAACAATGATGTCACATGTGACTGAACGGCTACTGGTATTTCTATGATATTAAATATCTTGTCTGTCTAAAAGACTGGCAGTTTCAGTTACATGCTACCTGAGTTTAATGCTTGTAGCATAACAAAGACATTATAGTCACTATCAAATGACAAATCTTTACAATGATTGCGCCTTTTAATTCACTACTGTATGCCTGTGATATATATATCTTACCACAGATCAAAGAGGAATAAATTTATTTTATTTACAAAAATATCCTCTAAAAAAAGAGTTACTCAAATGTTAAAACCATAATCTCCTCGCCAAATAACAGTCTTCAGATACTTGACACTAATCTGTATTAAACCATTTCTTTCATGTCATGTTTCCCACAAACTATGGAAAAATAAAGCAGTCTCGTTAAAAATATACTGTGGAAAATAACAGAAAATAACATCTTCCTTATTATATTTACTGTTTCATATGGCATGTGTCAGTGCATCCACAGAAAACAAAGAATGCACAAAAATTATAAAAAAGACTTTCAGTCAACTGTATTTGAAATGTGATAATATTACCATAAGTGCCACAGTTCCAATTTTCTGTCATCTACAGCATTACCATCAGCAGCTCTTAGAACATGTCATATTCTACATATTATAATTTTATCAACTTCTACTTCACCTCAACCTACTTTAATCCTTGTAATCCTAACTGTAGTAATACATTCATAACTTTATCCACTCCACTTCTTTTTTATTAAAATATCATAAATTAGTACCAAAGTAATAAAATACTGGAATACAAAATTATATAGCATATCTTAATAGAAACATGTCATCTAGCAGTTCCATGCTAACTTTGTAAACTGCAGTTTTTTCACAGAAAGAGACTAGAAAAAAAACTTTAACTCACAGGAACAACCACCTCATTTCTCACATTGAGAGCAATATTTCCAATATGTGATGAGATGTATCTTACTGCTTCATTAATCATTGTATCAGCAAACTCATTGTCTTTCAAGACTGGCTAAAAACGTTGCAGACAAGAATTTCTGTAAATGTTAAAACTTTACATGAGCCACTGCATGTTAGCTCAGTCCTTAGAAAAGTATCAACCAATTATGAATGCAGAAATTATTGAGAATTTTCCTAAAATTTGAATTTTAAGAAAATTAAGCTCATGAGATATTATTTGATCACCTACTATTTCAGTAGGTTGACGCACAAATATGAGCACTGTATGGTTGGTTTGCAAGTAATATATCAAATAATTACATTAAGTAAAATAAATTAGATTAATGATTCATTTTTGGAAGACTGGTAAGCTGAGTGCCTTCAAAATATAAAATGTATAAAATCCATCACTGAAACACAGTCTTGGATACTGTACAAGTGACAAGGATTCACTCTAAATCAGATTGGCAGTGGATTCTGGACACCTGAGACACAGCCGAATTTATGAGTGATCGAATGAGATAACACTGGAAGATGAAAACTGCTGTATACCCAGAAATAACAATCTCTCAAAAGAACGATTTTTTGGAAAGTTACTAATGTATGTCCAAGAATCAATTATCAGCAAGAAATATAAAAATACTTTCCTGTTCTTAAATCTTTCTCTACGATTTGATAAAGTTACCAATAATAACAATGCATATAATGGACTTTTAAGACAGTTTCTTCCCAAAAATATGACACTAAATGGAATGGGGTAAAATCTCTGTATCATAAGTGTATTGGCAAATATTGCCTGCCATGCAATTAATGGCTCAAAGGGTACAGAGATGGAAGTTTAAAAATTCAGTGGGGAAAAGCAAAGCCACAGAAATAATATGGCATGGTAGTGGACAAGAGATAATTCATAATTCCTGCCATGAGAAGAAAATTACTTTGCCAAAAATAAAAATAAAACAGTAGCAGCTTTCTTTTGTTTTTCAGTATTTATGAAAGAAGATTTCTGAGTTACTTGTTGGCTTCAGTATTTACATCTGTTACATATATAAATAAAAATAACTTACACTAAAAGAATTCCTGCAAATACTCCATATACATATTTCTTTCTCTCATTTAATCAATGATCAACTAATTATCTGTACAGTTTAACTCTACCATATTTACATAATTCTCTTATTAAAGGAAAAAGAGAAAAATAATACATTAGGAATAGTTTTTATCAGTTTCACAAATTATAAAATCACAAATGTTTCAAAATCAAATTAGTTTCCTGAGGTTCAGTGTACTTCAACTTAATCTTTGTTCTTCACTAAAATAGTGCAATTGTGTGTCACACTTGTTAGTATTATTGTTGCTCTGTTCAACCATAATGAGAATATAGCTATGAATTCCTTATTCATTAGTCCCATATCCAAAACAAGAAGAACATTTTCCTGATAACATTTAAGATGTAGGAGACAGTATTGTAATACATATGTCTACACAGCTTTGGAATTCACACTTCACTTGCTGAGATCCCACAGCTAATTCCCAAATAGCATACAAGATCAAATGGTCAAATGGAAATGAACACATTACAAAAACAATTTGGTTAGTATTGTTCCTCTCAGCTTAAAAGATGACCATCTATCTTTCGATTATTTCTTATAGAAACTTTTTTCAATGGAGTGCATAATCGAAAATTAAAGACTCAACAGCTATTCACAGTGAATATTGCAAACATGTGGCACACAAAAGTACACTAATGAAAATATCACTTTTCCCTATTTATGTGACTTAATATTACCAAACATTGTGTTCTCTCAGTTGTACAATGTAGACATTATTGAAAGACACAGACTACACACAGAATATTTTTCACAGACAGTCTGAGCATAAAAATGCTCTTTTATAGTGTATTCTCATCCTGGTCAACCATATTTCATTTGAGAACTTGCAATACAAAACACTTAAATTGAAAAACATGCAGCATCACACCTACTGCTATTAAAGTTTATTGCTGTTATGAACATTGAACTAAGGTGCTAATACTTCATAAAATGTACCTGTTTGTAAACAGCTTGTTGCTGAAGGGCCACAAAATTAATGTGGGAGAAAGGCCTGGAATATGATTAACATACATAAATTATTGCACAAACTAAAAAGAGCTGCACACTCATAGGTGCTGGCGTTCAGGATGCTTATTGGTATGTACACACTGGACAGCAGCAATCACAAAATGGACTCACAGCACACATATGATCAGTTCAGTTTACTGTACATTTTCATTTTTCTTTGGAACTGAGTAATTTTCTGCAATACACAATGGTAATGTAATTACACCACTGTCAACAAAGGAAGATAAATGTTGATTTCGTTCCAAAGTGCCACTGCTTGTTCTCGGTGGTGAAGTTTCTGGTGATATATTTGGAATCATGTTGGCTGTTGCTTTTGGAGGAACTGGTGGTGGAGTAGGAAATGCTTGGGTGCGAGGTGACAGAACTGGTGGTGAAATGTTCACCTCACCAAACTGTGTAGGTAATTCAAAGTCTTCATACGACATGTTGTTAAAATTATTGGTTGGAGTGGTGCGAGACATTGGAAACTCTGAATATCCAGAATCACGTAAGTCATGTCCATCACTACTACTTTCAGTTTCAGCATCAACATTAATATCCATAGCTGAATCTGTGCTGCCCACAATGGACGAACCCTGTAATCATAAAGAAAATTTAGATATTTTGGAAATTATTTTGCTAAAGGTTAGCACTGTGATATACTATGTATAGTTTTAAAGAACTCACTTCATATTATATTAACTGGTCTGTAGAGAAAAGCTCTTATGATGTAATTTTGTACTTACAGCATTCATTCACAGAGGCAAATGACATAGTGTTGATTTTTCAGATCAGGTTAGAAGAAACTTCCAATAGGCAATAATTATAAACAAAAGATTCTGACCTGATCTGCAAAATCATTATGGTAACAGAATGGAACAATGCTACATCTATTTGAGGATGATGATTTATTTATGAAAAGTATACAATTTTGAAGCACAGTATCATATTGTTAAAGAAAACTTATATGAGATAGTGGTGTGGTTCATGCTCAATTTTGATGGTGGGGCCCAGACAACCTTCAAGTATGTAATTCTACTTAAACACATTCAAAAGAAATCAAACATGGTAATTAAACAATAATAAATATAATCCACAAAATACTTTAACTAATAAAATCATACACAAATGTGAACTTGACAACTTTTTATTTTCCATTTTTATGATGATGGTGGTGGTAGTTGGGGTTTAGAGTTGTTTGGGTTTGAATGCAAGTCCACCAGATATCCTCATGCTAATGATTGTACTTATTCTAGTCATGTTTTGGTGATTAGATTATTGTGGTATAAAAAAATGGTATAATTGTGTGATGAAGTATGTGACTTCTACCCATTGTGAATACACCAGAGAGCAAATATAGGGTTAGGGACAGACCTGGCTTTTGCCATACAGCCACGGGGGAAAAAACACTGGTAAAATCTTGCTAAGAGTGGTTTTGTATGTATTTTACCTAACAAGTACATAAAGTCTCCATGCTGACAGATTACATGTACAGTAACTGTGCACAGCTATTCTTCGAAACTGGCAAATACTGTGTTATTGCAGTATGGAAATCCACTGATTTCCTCCTTATGAATGGAATAAACAGTCACTGTCCCATACTATTAATGAGGAACATTTAATTCTTTTTAAAGTGCACAACTGTGCTTTCTTCCTGTTGAAACTGGTGTAGCTAGTGCAATCTGCAAAGTTTTATGCTCTTAAGTGAATGATTCTTCAAAGGAATGTTCTACAATGAAAATTAACAGCTCACAGATTAATTTAATGCCTTTAAATGTATCATTGTGACAGTTCAATAATACTTCATTTTTCTGCTTATCATGGTAAACAAATGGACTGTAACTTAAAGAAAATGTATTGACTTAAGTGGCTGGGAAAGGTTCTCTGATAGAAGCAGACATTTTTGGATCAATAATATCATTTGAAGAATCCTTTTCCTTAATCTTATCAAAATAAATGTAATTTAATTTAGAAAGATATAAAAAAGACAAGATCGCTGCTTATCAATTTTTATTTACGATGACCGGTTTCGCTGAACTATGTCAGCATCATCTGGTCAAATAAAATATTTTACAAGGCCATAATCTTGTCATGTCAATCAGTTGTTATATAACAATTTACAGCACATAGGTGCACTATGTCATTATAATAAAACATAATTATCACAGTGAGTGACAATAGCAAACTATTGAGTTTGCTATTATCACTTACTGTGATAATTATGTTTTATTATAATGACATAGTGTACCTATGTGCTGTAAATTGTTATATAACAACTGATTGACATTACAAGATTATGGCCTTGTAAAATATTTTATTTGACCAGATGATGCTGACATAGTTCAGCAAAACCGGTCATTGTAAATAAAAATTGGTAAGCAGCGATCTTGGCTTTTTTTTATATCTTTCTACATTATCATAATTGGATCGCCTCCTGGAATGTAAACCAACTTAAATGTAATTTGTTTTCTTGGACACTATTTACAATGCAGTACTAAAAGTTTCTTCTCCTGTTACACAGTGTCCAAAATAAATCGATTCACTTAGGAGATGAAGAGAAGAACAGAAAACCAGTAATAATTTCAAAGAACAACCTAACAAACTTTGTTTTATTGGTAGCATTCTGCATAACCAAATTAAGGCCACATTCTGTCCTTTCAACAGGCTTCTTCCATTTAATACACCACAGTATCATGACAGATTGTCTCTTGCATGTAATATATGTTATCATCTGCCTGCACAGAATCAAAAGTGGCAGCATTAATGTCTTAATTCTTCAAAGCAAACTTGATATGTTGTCTCAAAGTTGATTTTGTATTATGTATGACATATATTTACACACAGGCATACTAAAACTGCTTAGTGATATTCTAACACACTAGATATCCTGGAAGAGATAACAAATCTATGAAATTATCACAGTTCAATGACTTCCATTTTTTTTCACTGTGAGCCTATAGTGCTAATTTGTGAGTTCCACAAAAATTAAGCACTCTACTATTCTATTGTGTATTTCTTAATTCGCTCACTTGCTTAGATTCTTACAGCTGACTATTGTCCACAGTCCTTAACAAGAAAATAACACACAACAGAAACAAAATAATTTTTGTTTCTCTTTACACATTGTCAACCAATACCTTTTGCAGGTTCATGTATTGGACAAAGTTCTCTTCTTCTACCCATGAAGTTGAGACTTCAAGAAATCTTTTGGTTGATGTTGGCTTAACTGTATGATTTATAGCTTCTTAATAAATGAAAGGGGTTTTAAAACAAACAATCTACTTTATTCATATTTCAACCAGATAGTGCCAGAATATGGGGCACTATCAAGTGGTCACCTCAACTACTGTTTTCCACAATTCTCTCATTGACAATTGCAGTAAGGTAAATGACTGTAACTACAGGTAGGTGCTCCAAAGGGTATTGGTGAGCTAGGCCATCCATTAGGCCCACCTGAATGGCCCTAACCTGCACTAGAGTGAGGGATGAGGTGAAGAATGATGAACAGCTTGGTCACATCACTTTGCAGTTTCAGGAGCCTGGGATGTAGAGGGGGTATGGGCCATCTGCCATTGGTGCTCAACAAGGCTCAGGTGTAGAGAAAGAGGTTAAACATCCACAGTACTCATGCTAGCAGACACTCAGCTAAGCTGAGGTGAGTGGTGGAGAAAGGGAAACTGCTTGGTTGTGTTGTGTGTCACAATGACTTTGCGGCGGGGTGTGGCGGGATTATGGGCCGGCAACTTATGGCCCTCAGCTTTGGACTGGAAAAAAATGCAGGTCACTTCCGTATACAAGAATAGTCATCAATAGGCCTCTATCTCTGACATCAGTAAGTTTTAGAATTTTGGAACATGTTTTATGTTCAAAAATATTATGTCATTTCTGGAGATAAGAAATCTCCTTTGTAGAAATCTGCAAGGTGTCCACAATCAATGATCATGTGAAACACAACTTGCACTGTTCATCCATGAGATCCAGAGGGCAGTAGATACAGGATTGCAGGTAGATGCTGTGTTTCTTGACTTTCTCAAGGCATTGAATACCATCTAGCACTGTCATCTGATGAACAAAGTGTAATCATATGGAATATCAGACTAACTGTATGACTGGATTGAGGCATTCCTAGCTAACAAAAAACAGCCTGTCATTTTCTATGGAGAGAAATCCTCAGACATTACAGTGATCTAAGGTGTGCCCCAGGAGAGTGTTATAGGACCGTTGCTTTTCACAATATATAAAAATGACCACAAAGGTATCATCAGATGTTCAATGAGACTTTTTGGGGATGATACTATAGTTTATTGAGAAGTCACAACAATGTAACTGTATAGCGAAATGGAGGAGCAGCATATAGATCCACGATGCAGGGAATGGTAATTGAACCTCAACATACACAAGTGTAAAGTTCTGCATTTACATAGAAAGATCCTTTGTTATATGATTATGCAATAGCAGGTCAAACACTGGAAGCAGTCACTTCCATAAAATATCTAGGTTTAGACATAAGGGACAATTTGAAATGGAATGACAATATACAATCAATCATGGGTAAGGCAGATGCCAGACTGAGAGTCATCAAGAGAAGATCCAATGGAGAGCAGCATCCTTTGTTGTGGGCTCATTTAGTAAGCATGAAAGCATCACAGAGATGATTAGCAGACTCCAGTGGCAGATGCTGGCAGAGAGACATTCTGTACCACAGTATTGACTTCTGTCAAAGTTCCAAGAATGTATGTTTCATGAAGATTCAGGAGAAGGATAAGATCAGAGAGGTTAGGGCCCACACAGTGGCATAGAGTCAATCATTTTACCCTGCAAACCATACATGTCTGGAATAGGAGGAAGTGACAGTGGTACACATCATACCCTCCATCACACGCTGTGAGGTGGCTTTTGGAGTACAGATGTAGATGGAGATGTAGTAGGGAACACAGGGTTATCACTGTGTAAGGCAATGCTGTAAGCATGTCGGTGATAGGGCAGTGGGAACTGAGTCTAATAACTTCTGGTCTCCATTATTTGTGCTAGATCAGGATCATGTCAAATTCAAACTGTTTGATATATTTTTTGATGGGGCTAGGCCCCATTGGCCCTTCAGAGTAAACCATGTCCATACTAACCTTTGATGACAGATAAGCCCCACACTATGAAAATTTCTATTTAGTGACAACTGTATGTTTGTGCATATACAATACATAACTGTTAGTGAAAATTAAAAATCAAAGAAGTAGGTCCATAGATAAAAGGAAATTTCTTTCGGAGATAAGTATTATTCTTCTAAATGTTGTTGCATGGAATAATAGAGGACCTGGATATGCTGCTAGGAAACACGCTGATGTAGTAGTGGTGTTCTGTTGGTACTATATTTCTACATTATTTTGTTTTTATTTATAGCCTACATATTTGGCCATTTTTTTGTTAAAAGATATGCCTGTTTTGAATTGTACTGGGAGTATTACTTTTTATCTTGGTTACAAATTGCACCTCTTTATAGTCATGCTAGACTTTGATGGTTATAAAAGCAAGTGTGTATATTGCTACTGAGGCAGACAAGAAGTTACACAGTTAGAGAAACAGATGTAAACCTGACTGTTATGAATGAGTATGGGATAAAGAACAAAATTAGGATTTATCTTTAATTTTTAAAACGCTCATCAAGACCTTATAATTTTATAAGTAAAATGCAATACACTCTTTTGCATTGGTTTTCAAGAGAGGACTTACTGGTAAATTTATTTAATGTATTGCTTACCTTTTTAATAAGTCTCTTTGGTGGGGCTGGTGGCGTTTGTGTTGTATCAATAAATAGACTAGTGTTTCTTCGATCTGGTGCTGCAGAAAAAGTTTTCAAATAAGTTATTTTCATTATCTCAATAATTATAAAAATTCTGTTTGGGAAGTTGATTTCAAAGATCAAAAACAGTAAATCATTACTTTAATTGAGATTCCGCAATAATAAAAACAATAATAAGAAATAATGTAGTTTTACTACTGAAATCACTACAACCTCTAAAAACAAAAAATAATCCATACTCATAAGGTAAAGGCACCGGTAGCTGACATAACACCAGTAGTTGATACTTTCAAATAAAAGTTCTTAAAATAAGAAAATCACTTTATTCAGAGATAGAGTTTTGACTGTTGTATGGTGGTGCCATCTTCAGTGTAATTGGATAAGTATCATATTTTTCTAGCAGCTATCTTGAAGTGGATGGTTCTGTTTGTAACAGAGTGTTTATGTTTCTCTGCTTTTGTTAATTTTCTTCTCAAAATCGATAAGGAGGTACGTTTTTTGATATGACAAAGCAAACATAAGATATTATTATTTTTATGTAGTGTTTTTGATGGTTCCAGTATTAGACAAAGTCAGTAAATTTGGGAAATATTTGTGAATTTAAGTTATTGTATGGTCAGGGGATCAGGTGTCAAGTACTGGTGCTAACATGTTCCTTATTTTTAGTAGTTGACACATCTAGGGGGAAAAAAGAAGTAATTGAAAATAAATAAATAAATAAATAAAAACAACAACAGGAAGACATGAAAAGCTACACAGTCAAAAACCAAAATAAAGAAAGAGATGAGACTAATGTAACAGACCATCTCCTCCCCATTCAAATGTGCATTATTTCGGCCACATAATACAGAAAAACAAGGGAAAAGATGATTAAGAGAAACACTTCCAAGTGTTGTGACATCCAACCAGTGGCAGGAATATCATCATAAGAAGGAACAACTCAAGCTACAAAGAGAAAGACTAAAAGCTGAGAGAGCAGAAGCACAAAAACTGAAGAAAGAACAGTCTGAGACTGCCAAGAAACTCAAGAAGCAAACTAAAGCAGAGAATCGTAGAAAGCCAAAAGTGCACAAGAAAATAACAATTTCAGTGTCCTCAGATTCTGAAGATGAAGAATGGAGTGAGTGAGGCAGCATTGCGGATGACATTAGTATGCTCCCTGATAGAGATTCACAGACATCTGATGGAAAGGAAAAGGACAATTCTGATCAAACAATTATAATGGAAAGAGAAACAGCAAACAAAGAAGAAAATAGGAATAAATTTTATAAAAATGGCAAATTTTTCTTGTTTATTTTCCTGGAAAGAAGAGATATTTCAAATATGTTTGTATTGTTCAGCGAGTGTTTGAGTATGGTGAAATAGAATTAATGGCTCTAAAATCTTGCAACTGTCAGAAAAAAATTTTATATTGATGAAAATGATGTTACTGTTATTAGTCCATCACAGGTTATTTACAAGCTTCCTTTACCACTCTCAAATATCATGAATGAACATTTGAAATATGAATTCCAAAACAGTATTGTCTGTGATGTGTAGACTAAAGTTATTTATTTAGTGTCAACTACTGAATATTTTTCCTACTACTGAAACTTTTGTGTCTGACTTGTGTCAACTACTGATGACTGCACTTATACTTTTGTTATAATTTTTATTTACCATTTAATGTACCTTAACATAGTGAATTATAATAAATATCAAATAACATGAACATTAATTGTGTTTGTGCCCAACATCCACTTGTATTCATAAATATCAAATTAAAGTAGTTTATTTCTTAAGGTGTCAACTACTGGTGCCTTTACCTTAATGTATTTTTCCACATTTCATGGTGATTAAATAACTGATATCTGATAACAAACTTTACTATGACACTGAATAAGTAAACTTATTAGGTCATCCAAGAAATGGTTGATGGAGGAATGAATCATTTGCCCACAAATGAGTATATGCATTCTTCTTTCATACCTTTATCCAGTCAACTTTCAATGATCATTCCTTTACCTTCTATTTTACAAAAACTAAAAAGGAGTATAGAGGAAAACACTATGAAATCCATAACTTTTGTCAAAATCCTGAGGACCCTTGTAACAAAGATGAATCTAAATGATGTAATGTTTGGCCTTTATATATTACTTATATCAATGATGGTACAATTGGAAGACTAAGATGTAATCAGCCTGTCTTATTGTAGCTTCTAGGCAACATATTTTTAGTACCATTATTCATAATCTTGAGTGACACTGGGCACCAAAGGGGGTTCTTTACAACTCCTGGCCACAGAAAATTTCATTTGTAAAACATTTGTAATAATTTGCTTTAGAATAAACTTCTATCCATGTACCATTAAAAGCATCCAGAAAACATTAAACTTTCATAAGCTGGGAGTAATACAGCTCTGCATTGCATCATTTCTAGAACCATATAAATGTGGCCCACACAAACATATTTGTGATGGAGATGGAGAGACGTCGGAACTATCCATCCAGTCAGACTGGCTGAATATATGCTGAACAGAAAGTTTGGTCAGTCTACAAGTTGGATACCACACATTAATTTACATCTAAATATCTGTATTTGCAATCATTCAATATAGAATTGTGTATCATGAGTTTAGTAATACACAGAAGAGCAATCTCAGATAAATAGCAAATCAAAACACTTAAAGTTTGTAGTTGAGCAGAAAAATTTCAATCAGGATGAAAATTAACAGAATATATGTATGAAGAACAAAGGTAGTAGTTTTATGAAAAAGAAGAAGAGGATTATACACACATTTATACAACTTTTATTAGTTTATATATGAATTCCTGATATTTAAGATCTCAGACTTCAAATGTAAAATATTATGTCGCAAAATTAAAGACATTATAAGAATAAAAGTATATAGTGCTACAAGACTGGGGGAGGGGGGGGGGGAGGGGAAGGAGTCTGAAACAAAGAACATTTTATTTCTCGGTTCAACAGGTCTCAATTCTTTTTAAAACACCCTTCAGAATCATCAGTTCAAAACTACAGTTCAAGACACTATCAACGGAAATAATTCCTATTTTAACTACTTTCCATAAAAGTAATTTAAGGAATTGAAGCACGAACTTTGTCCTCTCGGAGGTAAAGGTGGTGCCTCGTCTGTAGTTGCCTCTGACCAGGAATTCCGTAGCTGACTGCCATTACTGTTCTCAGAATTGTTGTAGCCAGCTGGAGCAGGACATGAGAGCAGTTTACTGAGTGATCTCTGATGCGTTGGTTTGGGAGGTCTTGGCATTGTGGAAACACTGTCACCTTCTGAGGAATCTCTACAACAAGAGAAGATAAGTATGAGTTATACATTAGTGATCATAATCTTAGAGACACTTCTAAACAAAACTTACTACTATTGTTAATTAATTTTATTACAACATGCCAGATTACCACAAATAATTGTTTTTCCCAAAACATTTCTAGATACTTAATTCAGAATTAACATTTTAATAATGATTTTGTGTAGTTATTTTATGGTGAATAGCTGTAAATAATCACCTATTTTAGTTTCTGATTAATTGTTGGATCCAACATTTATTTTAGTTTCTATCTGTCTAGAAATATCTAAATATGTATGCTATCAAACACACACAAAAAACAGGACAAATGGAAACAAGTGAGTAGGTGGGATGAAGGCTTGTGAAGCCATACACACTGAGAAAAAATTATTACATACCGGTTGATCAAAAAGTCAATATAAATTTGAAAACTTAATAAATTACAGAATAATGTAGATAGAGAGGTAAAAATTGACACACATGCTTGGAATGACATGGGGTTTTATTAGGAAAAAAAGTATTGTTAGACACGTGTTGTTTGATGATGAACGTTTGCTCAGCCACCACTTTCGTCATGCTTGGCCTCCCAGGTCCCCAGACCTCAGTCCATTTCATTATTTTCTTTGGAGTTACCTGAAGTCACAAATGTATCATGATCCACCGACATCTCTAGGGATGCTGAAAGACAACATCTGACACCAGTGCCTCACCATAACTCCGGACATACTTTACAGTGCTGTTCACAACATTATTCCGCGACTACAGCTATTGTTGAGGAATGGTTGTGAACATATTTAGCATTTCCTGTAAAGAATATCATCTTGGCTTTGTCTTAATTTGTTATGCTAATTATTGGTTTTCTGATCAGATGAAGTGCCATCTGTCGGACATTTTTTTAACTTTTTTTTCTTTTTGTTCTAATAAAACCCCATGTCATTCCAAGCATGTATGTCAATTTTTACCGATCAATCTACATTATTCCGTGATTTATTAAGTTTTCAAATTTATACTGTCTTTTTGATCACCTGGCACTTGACAAGTAGAGAGGTTAATTTCTTCTTGCTCAGTCAACATATTAAGTCCTACAACTTTTCTCCTGTACATTTGTGAAGTAACAACCAAGTGATAACAACAGGAATAGAAGGGAAGGAGTAGACACTATCTAAGAGGTAGATGTTAGCATTAAGTATAATCAGAAAAGTGAGCCAAAACATTATGACCACTGAATGAGTGTTGTAAGTGGACAACATGGTGAGAACAGTGTTTGAGAGGAACAGAGACAAATGTGAAACCATTACAGCAATAATACGGACTACAAATGGAGTAAATAAACTGACATATATGACTTTGGCAAAGAACACAGTGTTACAGCATTACACCTGGGAATGAGCACCTTGGTAATAGCAGACCCAATCAGTTGTCAGCGTATATGGAAAGTATAGTGAAACCATGAGTAAGTGACAAAGTGTTGGACACCGACACCTCACGACAGAGTATGGATATCAAAAGCTTACCTGAAAACAGAATAAGCAGTGAGCTTTGGCAGCACAGATGCTGGTGCTGGTATAATGTTTTGAAACACAAAATTCAGTGCATTCTATTGAACATGAGCTTCTGCAGCAGATGATTCCTTCATGTTTGTAAGCTAGCCTAGCAACATCATCAATAATGACTGCAATAGGCACAGGATTACCGTATCAAGTTTAGTGTATGGGTCAATGGAAACATGTCACATGGTCAGATGAATCACAATTCTTGTTACAACATGTCATTAAAAATGTCCAGATACACAGTCATCCGGGAAAATGGTTATCTAAAACATGTACTACACTGTATATGGAGGAGCTGGGGTAGTGATATGGGGAAAATTTATTTTTACTTCCATGGGAATTGTGGCAGTAATCAAAGATATTATGACAGCTATGGACTACATGGACATACTGCAGACCACCTGCATCTCTTCATGTGTGATGTCTCCTTCTCAATGGTTATGGGATCTTCCAATAAGAATTAAGGGCAGAATCATACTATGGTAATTTGAATAGCACAGTAGTGAATTCCTGTTAGTCATGAACTTTGCCTAATCTGAACCCAACAGCTCTGGGACCATCAAATTATTAAGCAGATTGTCAAAATGTTTTGGTTGTGTATGTGTGTGCGCATGTATGTGCATGTGTGCACCCTCCCCCCCCCCTCCCCCTCCTTCCCACACACACAATGTGCACACATACAATGTGCACAAACAACTGGCCCATACATATCAATCCTGTTGCATGCCACATACCAAAGGATGACACAAGAAAAAATAAATAAATAAAGGGGAAACTACAGAGAATGAGATTATTTTGGGATGAAGTATGAACCCTGACCTGGATTTTCATGGATATATTAACAGTCCAACACATCCTCACTCTACATGAAACAATTAGTAGAACAAATGAGTACCATCTACCTTGTTGCTTGCCTTTATAATTTTGAAAAAGCATTTGATTCAATCACCCAGATTTGTTTGAAGCTCTAAAAGAGCAAGGAGTAGGCTAGAGCTATATTCAAATCATATATAACATATACAAAACCCTTACTGTCTTTGTGAAACTTGCTGAAGAAACCAATGAATTTCCCATTAAAAAAGATGTACAACATGGTGACCGTGTATCTCCGTATCTTCAGCAGACCCAGAAAAATCTATATCTAAATTGGATTAGGAAGAGAAAAGGGAATTCAAGTTTTCAGAAAAATATGAGATTTGCAGATGATATTGTTCTATTTGCAAATTATACAGAAGAATTCAAATATTAGTTAGTGAACTTGCATTAGTGTGCTTTGAAGGTGGTCTAAAAATGAACATTGATAAAACCAAGCTCATGATTAATGAATAGACACTGCAGGAAAGTATATATATTGGCAGTATGCAACTGCAAAGGGTCACAGAATATGTCTGTCTGGTTCAACTGATAAATATGAAACGGGATTTAAAACCAGTATTATTTCATTGTATTAAATCGAGTTGGCAAGATTATGAGAGACATTATTCTGTTTTGAAGTATAAGATGTTAGCTGAGATAAAGAAAACAATATTTGACCAATGTGCATTTTCAACTTTTCACGGCGTAATGTATAGTCCAATAGATTTCGGGAATGCAACCGCGTAAAATGCACTTCTTCTGCTGATATTTCGGCCGCGTACCTTCCGGCCATCTTCAGAGTGAGTCGAAGACTGTCGACGAGGTGCCGGGCGCGGCCTTATAAGCCTGATCGTGGTGGCAATGCATGTGCGCATCACAGATGCTGGTTTACTGCATATCGAAGTACTCACACGCGTGCGCCCCCCGTGGCGGAAGCGCTCCGGTGTTCACTTATCGATATATGCTCGGCGGCGGCAACACCTTCACGTCTTCTCTGTGATTTCAATACTTCAAGTGCAGGGTTCCAAGCTTTGTCTAAATTAAAACCTTTATCTCTGTTTAATAAGTTGTTGGCCAGTCTAATTTCAACAGCTTCCTTAAATATAGCATCCCAAAACGACGATATGGGTGTCAAAATCTTCACATCGCTATAGTTCATTGAATGACCAGTTTCTATGCAGTGTTCAGCCACAGCTGACTTATCAGGCTGTAATAGGCGAGTATATCTTCTGTGTTCAACGCATCTCTCAATTTAGACAAAGCTTGGAACCCTGCACTTGAAGTATTGAAATCACAGAGAAGACGTGAAGGTGTTGCCGCCGCCGAGCATATATCGATAAGTGAACACCGGAGCGCTTCCGCCACGGGGGGTGCACGCGTGTGAGTACTTCGATATGCAGTAAACCAGCATCTGTGACGCGCCACCATGATCAGGCTTATAAGGCCGCGCCCGGCACCTCGGTGACAGTCTTCGACTCACTCTGAAGATGGCCGGAAGGTACGCGGCCGAAATATCAGCAGAAGAAGTGAATTTTACACGGCTGCATTCCCAAAATCTATTGGACTATTTGACCAATGTATTTTTCCAGTAATAACTTATGGCTATGACACATGAATATTAAATAATTTCATTTTCAGGAGACTAATAATAATCAAATGTTTCCCAAAGAAGAATGAAAATACTAAGTTGGGTTACACAAAAAAAGAGCAGATATGATGTACAATTAAGTTCACTGACATAATGAGAAGAGTGAATACACTGAAATGGCAGTGTGCTGGTCATGTTTCTCCAACAAAAGATGGTAGATAGTCAAAACAAGTTCTAGGATGGTGCCCAATTTACCAAAATGGGCCAAGAGGAAGACCACCAGACAGATGGGACAGAGACCTAGGGTTTTTGCTATTTAAAGTCTTTTAACAAATTGACACAAGCAATCACCAGCTTTAATGTCATCATTTTAGATAATTTTAAGCTCGACTTATGCAGCTCCTGCAGCTTAAAGATATCTCAGTTTGCAATGAGTGTGGGGTGCATTATTGTTAAATAAACTTTAATAATTGCAACATAGACATTTTATTCTTTGAATCAAAAATACTGTAGATGGATCAGGCCATGGAATGGAGAAACATGGAAAATATTATTGAAAATGAATCAAACATAAAGATTTTTTGTGCTACTGCATCTTTCTTAGAGGTACAAATAGCAACTGAGTATTTTTTTAATTAATCTTAATGTAATGCAGCTTCATTGCAGAAGTAGCAAGGTAAATTTATAAAAATTAATATTTAAAACAGCTACATGATTCTGTTGTGATTTATAAATAAACTGTTTTTTTCTTTTCTTTTTTTCCTTTTTTTATTCTGTTTTTTATTTTTATTTAGTTGTAATAATGGAAATTCTAGGTTTAAGGCCAATAATATAATGCAAATAGGTTGCAACTAACTATAAAGATGATCACTGAGCCACAGATAGGCACTTAGAAAAGGCAGTCACACTTATACACTTGAATTTTCAGCCACATCCTTCACCAGAAAAAGAAAGCATGCACACGTTCGCACAATAATTCAGGTGCGATTCATGTACACATGAGAACTGTCTCTGGTCTTTGCAACCAATCCGGTACTTGTTGATTGGAGAAGGATGGGGAAGGGATGGGAGAGGGAAGGATGCAGATCAAGGGTGACTACAGAGCCAACCACATGATTTGGCGGAGTGTACAGGTACTGATAGATGGGAATGTGAGATGTGAGATACAGCTTGGAATTCGGTAAAAAAAAGGGGAAGGGAGGTGAAAAAGGGAGAAGCAGAAAAGATGAAAAAGGCAGCATGTAGCTGGGATTACCTTAGGTTAAAACCAAGATGATTGCAAGATCATATTATGTATTGTAAAAATAACTTAAATTTGCACAATAAAGAAGAGCTGGCAGTTGAGGGGAGGATCCAGATGGCCTGTGTTGTAAAACAGCCATCAAAGTCAATCTTTTATGCTTAGTTGCATGTTGTGCTATAGAGTGGTACACCTTGATTCTGGCCACAGTTGGGCAATGGCCATTCCTTCTAGTAGACAGTTGGATGGTAGTCATACTAATGTCGAAAGCTGTGCAATGATTGCATCAGAGTTGGTAAACCACACGGTTGCTTATACAGGTGGCCCAGCCTCTAACAAGGTAGTATAAGCCTGTGACAGAACTGGGATAGGAAGTGCTGGATGGGTGGATTGGTCAAGTCTTGCACTGCAGTCTTCCACAAGGATATGACCCCTGTTGTAGGAGGCTGGGATTCGGAGTGGCATAGGGTTGAACTAGGATATTGTGAACATTGTGTAGATGATAGAACACCACTCCATGGTAATAGACAATCAATGCACTGATAAAGAATGTGGTTCAGTTATTCCACTTCAGATTGGAATTGGATGACAAGGGCCTCTTTGGCTGGTTATTGGGGGTAAGGGGAGATTGCTAATATGTAGGGTTGGGGCAGAGGAATTTGTTTGTTGGCTAGGTCTGAGGGTAAGGCCTGTTTCTGTAGGTCTTTATGAGACATCCAACATATTGGGCAAGGGAGTTATCTTCACTGAAAATACTCCACTCATGTGTGGCAAAGCTGCATGGGAGGGAGGTTTTTTTTTTGTGGAATGGACAGCAGCTATCAGTATTCGGGTACTGATGGTTGTTGGTAAATTTATTGTGGACAGATGTGAAGTCATCAGTAAGGTTGATGTTAATGCCCAGGTTGAGGAGCACCAGGTGAAGTGGATGGAAGACAAAGATTTGAGGTTGTAAAGGAACAGGGACATAGTGTCTTGTTGACCCTGAATCCAATTCATAAAAACCAGACCAGGGATTTGGAGTTTGGGAGGATAGGGATGTTTTCTCCAGATAATCCATAAACAGGTTGGCATTGGAGGGTGGGTCCTATGGCTTTGCCACAGATTTGACTTTATACCTTTCCTTCAAAGGAAATGTAGTTGTTTGAGAGGATATAGATGGTTGGCGATTTGAAGAATGAGGTAGTTACTTTGAAGGAGGTAGTATTCGACAGAGGCATGACAACTGTCATGAGGAATAGTGGCAAGTAGGGAAATAACGTGAGTACTGATTTAGATGGTAAACGGGATGGGGATGATGGAGAGTTGGCAAAGGAATGTTAGCATCTTCATTGTGGGAGGTTAGATTTTGGACAATTGATTGGAAGTATAACAACACAAAGTTTACTGTTACAGATGACAGCCAAAATTCTTTCAGCTGGAGCATAGTAAGTATCTACAATTGGCCATCAAATATTATTTGATTTATGGATTTTTAGAAGCATGTAAAAGGTGGGTGAATCAGTTGTTGTGGTGAGTAGGGCAACAGATTTGGAGGAGAGGGTCTAGGAAGAACTGTAGGATTTTATAATATATTGAAGGTCTTGTTGAATGGTTTCATTCTGATACAACCTCCCACAATGAAGATGCTAATATTCCTTTGCCAACTCTCCACCATCCCCAGCCCATTTACCATCTAAAACAGTACATAGATTATTTCCCTACTCGCCACTATTCCTCATGAGAAGAGTCAGTTAACTGGCAGAGGCTAATGCCAATCCCAACTACTTACCACAGGGATCATATCACTGTGCATCTTTTTACATATGTATGAAAACTGACTGGCTATCCAGCAGAACAAATGGTCACTGTCCAACTGTGGTCAAGACCAAGGTGGACCGCCATGCAGCACAACATGCTTCGTTTCAATCGCTGTTTTACATCCTGGGCCATCTGGATCTCCCTCTGCCATCAGCTCTTCTGAACTGTAGTTTCCTTACAACACATTCTTGATCTCACAACCATCCTGACCTCAACCTAAGGTAACATAGTATCCCTATGTACTACACCAAACAGTCTCCACCTTGTCAACATCCTATACTTCCTCCAAATTCATATCCCTCTCCCAGCTGTGTGCTACCTGTTTCCTGTACTCTGTAGCTCCAGTTTTTGACATCCCTTCATTGCATTCCAAGCTGTATCCCACATTCCCACTTATCAGAACTTGCACACTCCACCAGGCAGTATAGTCAGTTCTCTAACCACCCTTGATCTGAATCCTTTCCACTTCCATCCCCTTCCCTCCACACCCCACTCACTGCTGAAGTAACAGTCAGGTTGCAGCAACTGGAGACAGTTGTCATGTATGCATGAGATGTGCCTGGGTGATTAAGTGAATGTATACATGCTCTCTTTCTCTGATAAAGGCTGTGGCCAAAAATTCAAGTTTTATGAGTCTGATTTTCTTTTATTTAAGCTCACTGTTTTCCTTAAGGCATTGTGCATCTATAGTATTCAAAGAGACATTAATTATTCTAAACTGTGTTTACCATTTGTTGCTTTGTTTATGAAGATTTAATTGCATACTATTAAGCATATATGTACTCAATGTGATTATTTTAATCTTAAAGAAAAGTGCATATACAGATTACTGGCTATTGTTTTACCTGTTTAGGCTTACGGGTGGCAGTGACGAATATTCAAGAGTGCCTCTAACTGTGATCCGTCCCATATCTGTCAAGCTGTACCCAGCTGAACGTGGTCGTGACTCACGCAATGGTATTGGTGGTGGTGGAGGTGGAGGTGGAGGAGGTGGTGGTACATTCATCTCATTCATTTCCTGGAAATTGAGATTATGTTATTTTCAGTTTTGAATAAAATACATTCAGATAGAATATAAGCTATCTATCATTAAAATCTCTCCAAAGTCTTAATTTTTTCATAATAATATATTATCCAAATTACATTCTAGTTTCTATGACAAAAATATTGTGACAGTTAACAATGTTCACGTATAGCTAAGCTACAATAAAACAGTTTACAAAACAATTAAAAGAGTATGAATCTGTTGTGAAGTAAAGATAGTTTACATAGAGTTGTTTGGATCCCATATGTAATAAAGTAAAAGAATAGTCTTTGAAAACTAAAAACATTTTAAAATGAATAATAACAAATATATAAAGGAGAACAGTATACATCTATGACACCCTGCCTCTAAAATAATGTTTTAATTCCAATTGCTTGTTAGTTTCTGAGAGAGCAGTCCTGTTTTACTGAGAAGAATTTGAATATTCATCTATATCTACATAAATACACCACTAATCACATTTAAGTGCATGGCAGAGGATTCACTGAACTGCTTTTATAATAATTCTCTACCATTCAATTCTCTAATAGTGTGCAGGAAAAAAGAACATCTAAATATTTCCAATTTTGATCCAATTTCTCTTATTATGGCAGTCATGTCTCCCTGCATATGTGGGTGCTAACAAAATATGTTCACTTTTGGAAGAGAAAGCTGGTCACAGAAATTTTGCAAATAAATCTCACCATGACAAATAATGCCTTTCTTTTAATGATTTCCAACTCAACTCATGCGTCATTTCTGTGACACTCTCTCCCCTATATTACTATAATACAAAACAAGCAGCCCTTCTCTGAACTTTCTCTATATCCTCTATCAGTCCCACTTGGTGGGGATCCGACCCTGGACACCAATACTCCAAAATAGGACACAAAAGTTTAGTGTAGGCAGTTTCTCTAGGAGAACTGTTGCACCTTGTACGTGTTCTGCCAATGAAACATACCCCTAGGTTCACCTTCCCTACAAAGTTTCCAAGTGTTCTTTCCAATTTAAGTAGTTCATAATTGTTATTCCTAGGTATTTAATTGAATTTACAGCCTTTAGATTCGAATGATTGATCATGTAAATGAAGTTTAATAGATTTTTTTTTTATTTTTTTTTTTTTTTATTTTTTTTTTCTCATATGAATGACATCACACTTTTCATTGATTAGGGTTAATTGCCAATTTTTGCATTAATGAAATTACATAACAGAAATAGATGTAGACATCCTCCAATGAAACGTCCTGGCGTATTAAAACTGTGTACCGGAACATGGATTCAAACCTGGGACCTTTGCCTTTCTTCCACAAGTGCTAGTCATGCAAGGTTTGTAGGAGAACATTTGTGAGGTTTGGAAAGTAGGAGAGAAGGTACCAGTGGAAGTAAAACTGTGAAGATGGGCCATGAAATGTGCTGGGATAGTTCAGTTGGTATAGTGCTTGCCCGTGAAAGGCAAAGATCTCACGTATGAACCCTGGTTCCGGCACACAGTTTTAATCTATCAGGAAGTTTCATATAAAGAACACACTCCGCTGTAGAGTGAAAAAATCATTCTGGAAACATCCTCCAGTTTTGATTTAAGAAAGATCACTGGGGAGAGGAAGACACAATTGGAATTGTGGGAGGGATGCAAAGTGAAAATTGTCCACTACATTGTATTATATTGATTAGTACTGCAAATAATAAGAACTTGCATATCCAAAATCATATATTCTTTAACCCTTTTCCCCACCTATTAGCCTGCAACAGTATTTTGGAACTAAAGAAAGCTCTTTTATCACATTTCAGATGTCACCTTAATTGACAAGTGGAATTTAAGAATGAAGTGGAGAGGAAAGGCAACTCTAGTACTAGATGTACCATCCAGCTCACACTATAAAGTGACTTCTAATGTGTAAATGTCAGTGTTAATGTAAAAACAAATTCCAAAAAGCTTGATACTTTTATAAACTATTCAGAATATCCCAAAGATAATGCTAATTAAATTAAGCAGGCATATTTTTTATTAAACTGTGATACTTAGTTTCTTTGAAGAATGGTTATTTTTCACTATTAACTTCATACATTACTTGTTGACTGAGGACATATCTTTGTCATAATGATAAGTAGATTATCAGTTCCCATTCTTAAAATACGCTCACTGAATATCAGGCACATGATGCTGAATATTTTCTAAATCATGCATTGTAAGACTCACCACTGGCTTGCTATATATATCTTCATCATCTGTCACCTGATCATCCATAAGGGCAAAATGGTTATAAGGTCCTCCACTGGAAGTAGAAGAACGATTACTGCGACTTTCATTTGGCTGCATAAGCATCTTCTTCTCCATAGGTAGGGGTGGTAGAGGCATGCTGCAAGTGGTTATTAATTTTTTTAAAGGAAGTTGTTGTAGAAACTCACTAAAAAAGCTAAACATGTACAGGACATTTGAAACTACAGATATGTGGTAATGTGAACATGGGTACTTTTGCTAGAAGGAAAAATTTGTCTTTATTTATTTCTTGTTCTCGTGATCCACATTGTCACTATATCACAGGATATGGAAACTATAGAGCTGCAAAGAAGAAAACTAAAGATGCACAAAAAACATCCCTCACAAATTCATATGTGAACCCCCTCTTGTGCTCTCTCTCTCTCTCTCACTCACTCACACACACACACACACACACACACACACACACACACACACACACACAGGTGTGCATGAATACTGTGCATGAGTGCTCTAACAAAAGATGCTAGTTTTAAAAGTTGATCTGCAATGCTTTGAAATATAAAGTTTGTAGTAGAACATATGTGGGTATGGAATGAACTGATATAACACTCAAGGGTTTCAAAGAAAGACAGTTCTCCTTTCTAGAAGTTTCTCTCGAAAGTTAAGAGGGAGGTACTGAGTGTTGCAAAAGGGTCCTACATTCCTTATTGATACAGAATGTCCAGCCAACACCATAAACCATGATTTGCTGAGAGATGCATTGTCTCAATGAATCTTCTGCATCCACGTGATAGTCATGTATTAATTCATAGAATGTGACTTTATCAGACACTCATTAATGGAAATAATTTCATTTTCTTAGTGTAAATTTAATTTGTATCCTGGTCTAGAAACAACCCTAAGTATGTCTCAATTCATGTCATGCTGTTCTGTTAACAAATCCATAACTGCTTACCACTTGTGAATTGCGGCTGGTTGCAGTATTTCCTTCATCTTAATTTATGGAAACAGCTGCAGTGTTCTCTTACCATAATGGCTAAAATAATGAACTTGTGAGTGTTGTTTATAAATTAATATTCATTTCCTCCTTTACTGTTTGGGGCAATTGCTCTTGCACCTACCTTAGTAAAACACTGTGTCTGAATAATAAATATTTTTATTTATACAACTGTAGGCTTTCCTGGCGTGTACTGCTGATGAACTTCTCTCGGGTCTCTAGTCAGGTGGTGACGTTGAGATATCACGACATTTTGGTAAATGTCCTACTACTTATCTCCAAGCAAAGTAACAATATCTGTAGAGTTTTGCAATCTTTATACTCTCCGTGCCCCCCCTCCCCCTCTCCACTGGACCACAGAAGGCTGAGGCAGGCTGGCAGCCAGTGTGCAGTGGTGGGGGTAACGGCCATCTGTGCTCAAGTCTCAGCACGGTCATTCTGCCTGTGTCTCCAACAGAGGACGGTGGTGGGTGCATTCCCGATGGGCTGCCGCCATCGCAGGATTCCATGCTGTGCTAAGCTGGTATCATATTGAGCACCAACGAGTACTGACAGAAAATGAACTAGACACCATCAACTCTCACAGCTACAGACTAGCAAAACACATGCTTAAACCCCTTGTGGGACACTGCAGCCACCACATGAGAAACTCTACCAAATTAATGAAAGTACTCAGTAACATATGACTCCAAAGGGAGGATCTACTTGTGAGTTTTGATGTGGTGTCACTCTTTACGAAAGTACCACTTCGAGATTCCTTGGCACTATTAGCAGAGTGCTTTGAGCCAGAAACAATCAACCTTTTCAAACGTGCACTGACTACTACCTACTTTCAGTGCAATGGGGAATTCTTCAAGCAGATCGATGGCATGACCATGGGTTCCTCACTAGCACCAGCAATTGCAAACCTATACATTTCGAGGAGGTGGCCCTGCAAATTGCTAAACAGAAACCAAAGAGCTTCTTCCGCTATGTCAATGACACTTTTGTGATTTGGGGGCATGGCAGAAAAGTACCAGATGAGTTTCTGGAACACCTCAACACCATCCACCCGAACATCAAATTGACAATGGAAATGGAGGAAAATGGTTGTCTTCCTTTGCTGAACATTCTAATTAGAGCAAGGCAGATGACTCACTGGGACATGCAGTGTACAGGAAGAAAACACACATGGACCTATACCTTCATGCAACAAGTGCAAGGACAGACAGTGCTGACCCCCCCCCCCCCCCCCCCCGTTCACAGGGTGCGTTCCATCTGCGACAAAGACAGCCTACCTTCTGAGCAGCAACACCTGAGGGAGGTCTTCCACTGGAACGGCTATAACAAAGTGCAGATCAGCAGGGCACTCGAGGAGAAGAAAGAAGTGGGTACCCCAGAAGAACAGGAAGAAGGCAGGCAAATGACTCATGTTCCTACTGTACATGGGACCACTCGCAGCCAAGATTGCATGTCTTCTGGAAAAATCCAATATTAAAACCATCTTCCATCCACCACCAAAAACAAGGGAGCTACTAGGTTCTGCTAAATACCCACAAAAGCTTAACACAGTGATAATTTACAGCATCTCATGTGAATGCAGAAACAGTACATTGGTCAAACACAGCGCTGTATCTCAAAACACTGTGAAGAACATATTAGGTCTGTGCAACTAGGGCACACAGCAAAATCAGCCATAGCAGAACACAGCATAAATGAAGACCACACTTTCAACTTCAAAAACATGAAGGTGATGAGCTGAGCATCTGACTTCTGGGAAAGTGTAATCAAAGAATCCATAGATATAAGGATTCCCAATAACCTTGTAGCAAGAGATGAAGGTTACCAACTTATTACAGCGTGGAATCCCACGATAGTGGCAATCCGTCGAGAACATGCCACCACCGTCCTCTGCCGCAGTCACAGGCAGAATGACCAAACTGAGAGTCGAGCGCAGTGGCCACCACCACTGTGCACTGACCCAGCCGCCAGCCTGCCGTACCTTCTGTGGTCCAGTGGAGAAGGAGGGGAAGGCACTGTGAGTATAAAGAACCCTGCTCTCTGCATATCTCATCTTCACTTGAAGATGGGTAGTATGCCACTTCCTGAAACATTTTTTTAAAGAGCTGACCACCATTTGACTGAAAGTTTTGTTTATTGTCACTACCTGGTTTCGGCCTTAGGCCATTTTCAAGTGCTGTGATAAAATTTGTCAAATAGGTTGCCTTTGTGATCTTATGGTGAACACATACCTATTTTATTATTTTAAATTAAGATGTGGGGACAAATGTGTCACCC
Source organism: Locusta migratoria (assembly GCA_026315105.1). NCBI lineage: Eukaryota > Metazoa > Arthropoda > Insecta > Orthoptera > Acrididae > Locusta > Locusta migratoria. Next base: position 273,537,884 of record CM048755.1, read on the forward strand.
ATTTTATAATTCTGACATGGACTCAACTCTGAATATTTTTATTATTATGACCATGACCTAAGGAAACCTATCTGACAACTTTTATCACAGCACTTGAAAATGGCCTAAGGCCGAAACCAGGTAGTGACAATAAACAAAACTTTTAGTCAAATGGCAGTCAGCTCTTTTAAAAAAATTTATATGACTGAAGCTCCTGACACATATAAAATCATAACTTCATGAAACGTTGCAATATATCTCTACACTTCCACCTGGCTGGAGACCTGAGAGAAGTTCATCAATAATTTTATTTATTTTTGATCATAAAAAGTTACTTCAATTTTAATTGTGGTAGACAAAGTGAAATAAACACTCATCATAAATTTCAGTTAGCCACAAATGGTTAATTAACTTTACTTGATATTAAATTTAAGAATGCCTATTACCATACTACTAATAGGCCGAGAAGGTTAGATTACATCTTAGATTCATCTTCAGTCAATTTAAACAAATTGTTAATATGTGAAAGCATATATAATTAATTAACACCATGGAGCAGTACCTTAAAATACTTCCACAGGAGGTTGAATCTGCACAAGAATGTCCTCTTGATGAACGAATAGCAACTAGCTCTCTCAGTCCTTGACGTAACTGTGAAAGCCTCTCCAAGAGTCTACGATGAAGTGGTTGGACACCTGGAGGGGCAAGCTGCCCATGAAGTGCAAGACCAGTCTCTAGGATGTGGAGCTGAAGCAGAGAAACAACTATTTGTAACAACATTTTTGCAAACATTAGAACAGTATAAGCATATTAGTATCCTTGGTTGAACAGAAACTATTTGCTCTTACATCACATTAATACGTGGTTAATACTGTCCAATCAGACTCTACTGAGGGATGAAAGAGTTAAATCATATGCAACAATATTTACAGATTAGTTAACAGAAATTTTCTCCATCCCTCCTCCTTCTCTTTCACCCATATCTCACATACTGGATGGCCATCCCTCCTCCTCCTTTTTCACCCACATCTCACACACTGGATGGCTAATAGATGCTACAGTCAAACTGATCAAACACCTACATGTGCAACAGGGCATCAAACAAAATACTGAAATACTTCCAGCACTGAGCACTTTCACTGTCAGCTAGAACAAAGATAACATAGTTTTGGACCACTGTTAGGGACTGTGTAAGTCAAACATAGGTTGTTCTGTATCCTGTGCAGGGAATCAGCTAGTAGAAGCTCTCAGTTCTCTTAAGAATAAACATCTTGCATAAAGTATGACACAAAAACTGTCATAAATGCTTGCAAGCATTGGGACAACCCATAGATACAAGAGCAATTTGAACACTGAAATGGTGTGTGAAACTTCTGGCTTCCTGCGTGAGACTTGGCCTTGTTTAAAATGTTTGCTACACAGTGAGAAAGATGTTGATAGTTCATAGACCCCTTTGAATATGGAGATGGAGCACAGACACAAAAGCTAAAAGAATGCACTGCAGAAGGCATGTGAAACTTGGGAACTGCTGCAGAAGAATTGGCCTGCCTAAAAGAGTTTGACAGACAGTGAGAAGGATGCTTTTAAATCATAAACACTATCAGATTCTTTAATAAAGGACAAACATTAGACCGTGCAAGCCTCATGCCAAGACAACTATTATTTAAAAAAAAAGGCCAGTCTGTTGCATGGTTCCTTTCATGAACTAGGGAATGTGGCCAAATGCCAGAAAATTTTTCTGGACTGATCGCAACAACTGCTGAGAACAGCCTTATCAAACAACATGAGAGAAATGCACCAGCCCACACCAGGTGGGAAATTTCCACCCTACACCAAGAGGTATGGTTACAATACTGTGGTCAGTCTTTGGGTGGCATTTAAAATGTGATCTGTCACTGTCAATGCTCAGAGGAAAACCTTTCATGTGTCTGTATTGTAAGGAGATCCAGGAAAGGTGAAGGGATGAGACAGTGTGAAAGCAAGATGACATGGATGTGCAACAACCCATTGCCTACTCAGTCTACAGACTCTGATTCTGATCTTTAGTCCCATCCTTTTTCTGCTCCATGTTGAATGAACAAATCCTTGTGGTCCAGTGCTTGGGATGCAAGCACTCAAGTGCACGTAGCAATTTCCTTGTCTGATATCCACCTCCCATCTCAGCAATAATGCTGTTTTTGCAACAGAATAACCATAGCCAGTCAACATGGAGACTGTCCTGAGCCTTGCTGCTAAGCCATCGAACACAGATGCCAACTGTAAATTCGCTATCACACAGTGGCAAGATCAGAGCTTCGAATTTACAACATTATCTAGAGCCTCAACTTCAGATGAGTAGTCACACTTTGTGTGCTTAAAACAATGGGCTATCAAAAGTCAATATGAGAGCACCAATTGATTTCAGCATACAAATATTCTTTTGGTACATTTCTAATTCTTTATTATACCATTGTGTATGTGGTTTCTTTTTTATTCCAGATCATTTTCATTTGTATCTTCAGTGCTTTTACATCACATAACAGGGTACCGAGCAGTCTTACAGCAACAGGAAGAAAGGAAGAAAGCTGGGGGTTAATATCCCAACACCCTGGTCATTCAAAATGGCTTACAGCAACAGGGCAATATCTTAGAATGTTATTGTTTAGTAGTCTCATGGCCCAACATGTAGCTGCAGCCTCTCTTAAGGGAGTGTAATTTATATTGAGGCATAAAAAGCAACAGTAGCTCTGCAGTTCCACGCAAAAGACCAATAGATTTCATGATTTAAAAAACAAAGGTTTCTTCTTCCAGAAAAATGAGGAATACATGCAAGCTTTTTATTGTCTAGAGGAGAAAGTATCCAATGCTCCAAAGCAAGAGTTGAGCAAATCAGGACAAAACAAATATAATTTTCTGTTTGATTCATTGATACACTGCCAATATGATCATAACTGGCTTCCAAATAAAGTGGTACTAGAAACCACCAACAAGCTATCTAAAGCAGTTGTTCTCTTTTTTTACACTGAGTATAGTGTATCATTCTGCATGTAAGAGTAGTTCTGGTGAAAAGAGTTCCATAAGCCAAAGTGCACTGTGATTATGATTTGGCAGGTGCTCCATACATTCTATAATTACAAGCATTTCACCTCAACACTTATTCACTTACTATTCATCACATTGATACATTTTAAAATCAGTTGGTGTGTATTAGTCTCACCAAAACTCATAAATGGCTTGACCAGTTTTGATAATTTTATGACCAAATAGACCTTAGTTTTTTATATGCCTTATAATAATGTAAACTTACACATGAGTTAACAACAGAAGGATACTTTCTTTTTACTACATCTTATTAGCACTCCCTACTGAGGCCTCATTAAGTCTAACACATTTCTTGTTAGGAGGCCCATACTCTATGAAGAAGACTCTATGGGATACTTTGAGGTTTGTGATAAAAGGACAGCATTCCTTGAGCTGATCAGTGGAATACACATTTAAGAAGATGGCATGTGGCTGTATTTCATTTCTATATAAAATTTTCTCATCCTGTTGTGTTTTTCATTGAAGATTTTTTTTTAATTATAATCAGGTTATATGTCATTAGTTTCATAGTGCACAGAGATGTGAACTATGAGCCTCATAATTGTTTGTTTGTGTTTTGAAGGGTATAAACTATAAAGCTAATCAGTCCCACCTCATAATGGAACAAATACATATGGTAATACTTATAATTAAAGTATTAGTTTCAAAACACTGTAAAAAAGAACAATATCTCAAAAAGATGTCACATTTGTACAAAATATTAGTGAAGACTGTGATAACTGTTATGGAAACCAAAAGATAACTATTCCTATATTTGCATCTTAGAAGCTCATTATGATTGTCCCAATAAAGGACCATGTGGTGCTGGGAAAGCTGTTTTAAAAAGTAATTATGTTTGAGTGGCCCTGCAGGAGTTTCAGACACTCATAGGTACAGAAAAAGGACTTGATCTGATTTTTGTTAAAAAGGAAAGGAAGGAAGGAAGATAACAGTTTAAGGCCCCATCAACGGCATGATTATTAGAGGTGGAGATATCTGTTAAGAGTTTAGAGGAACTGATTATGGAATTCAAATACACAGTTTCTCTAAGTTTAATGTGGCAAATAACCAAACTTGACTTCAGTAGAAAATATAGCCACAGCACTGTAGAGAGGGTAAAAAAATAGTGCACAAGCATGCAGGACATGGAAAATTGCCAAAACGTTGGACAAGTCTGTGTGTATGGTGCACAAAATTTCTTGCAACATCCTACATTGTTCCACACAAAAATACTGGCATGTGAGTAAGACAGATATTGCTCTAGAATTTCTTTCTCATGTGGAAGTGGGCAATGAATGGTTACATAACATTCTGTGGACAGACAAATGCCATTTTCATCTACACAGAATTGCATAACATGGGCCACACTCACAGATCAACTGGTACCACTTCACTCTGCAAAGGTAAGAATATTGTTTGGGTTGATTGCATCACTCATCATTGTGCCATTTCTTTAGCAGCTTGGTCCTATGACTCATGTTGCCTGTACCATCACCAGTACGAACTATGAGTTTCTTTTACACACCAGTGTCAGTCCAACCCTTCAGCAGCATATGTGTGTAAATAGGATCATTTTATGCAAGATGGCCCTCCTCTGCACATTTAAGAGCCAGTGAAACAGCTGATGTAGGGCATTTTTGAAATGCTAGAATTATTAGCCATCATTATATGTACATCCTGGTCATCCAGTTCACCTAATATTAATCTGTGTGACTTCTGGCTGTATGGTTATTGGAAAGGTGTTGTGTTTAGTGATCCAGTTACAAATATAGCTGAACTGAAAGCATGCATTACACTACCCATTCTGAATGTGAATCCTGAGACATTTCAGTCTGTTGTGGTACATACTGTTTATTGATTTAAACTGGTGACAGTAACTGGTGGACAGAATACTGAACATATCTTGTGCCAGTCTCAAACCACTGAAAAATTTATTATTATTATTATTATCATAATTATTATTATAATTATTATTATTTCAGTTTCTGGCCTCACGACAGTAAAAAACTTATTTTTTCCCATCTGATGTGATATGATCTTTTTGTGGTGGATGGGCTTACCTAACTAACAGTTTCATAAATGTTGAGTGTCAAACTTGTGAGATAATGCACATTGCACATTATGAATGGTTTGATGTGCACCTTCACCATAGCCATCATATTGTGGTTTATTTATCATTGGTGGGCAAACCCATGTAAGTTATAATGCTTACAGTGCCAACTATGGCAAAAAAATTTTAACATTTTCCCTTTTTTCAATAATATTCTGTTCTAATTTGATGTCCTTCTGAGCAGTGTTTATATTCTAGAGCATTCTGAAATGGGACATCAATTATAATTACCCTGTATATTAGGAAGTTAAGGTAAGAATTCTAAGTTTCTTTAAAATATCTTTTGTTAATATGTTATTTTTACAAATACTGGTAGCTAATCTTGAGTACATTACTTTCTCAAGAACTTTGGATAAAGCTGTGAGAAGTGAGATTCGGTGATAGTTGTTGAGACTGGACTTACGTTTAACAATAGCATATTTTAGTCTATCCTGCAAAATACCCTGCTTCAGAGAGCTATTACAAATGTGGCTGAGAATCCTACTTATCTATTGGGAATAAGCTTTCAATACTCTTCTGGTGGTGCGCCTCGGTTGCACAGTGGTAGAATACTAGACTACAAATCCAAAGGTCCCTGGTTCAATCCCCACCAGGTTCTAGGATTTTTATCTGTCATTTTCAACTTCTTTCACCTCTGGCAGTATTGCTCATGTGAAAAATACCGAGTAGCACCATGGTTCGGAACTGTAGGTCCCCCTATAACTGGCTGGGTAAGTCAGTTCGAAGGTTGGAGGAAGGCAACGGCATACCACCTCCAAACAGGACCATGCCTAGTAAAGCACTGTGGTGTTCAAACCAATCTTCGGATTGTTGACTGCTTTACCTTTACTCTTCTGGTCTTCATTTCAAAGAGAGGGGAGGGTGGAATTTTAAATTGTATTAAATTGCATAGTTATGGGCTCTTCCATTAATAGCTTTGCCTCTTCTATTGAACATTTAGATCCAATTTTCTCCACGACATTTAAAAAATGAATATTAAAAATATTTTCAAATTCTAATTTTTTGTTAATGGTAATACATACTCCCTGTGTTCTTGATTGCTCTGTTTCCCTTTCAATTATATTCCAAATTGTTTTAATTGTATTATCAGAGGTACTAATCTCAGACATAATACACATGCTTCAGGACGTTTTGATATTGCACAGTAGTTTTTATAATATTTGGCTGTTTTTAGGTCATTACTCTTCTTTGCTGTTACATATGGTTCCCTTTTCCATTTAAAACATACTTTTATTCCTTTAGTTAGCCATAGTTTTTACATGGTTTCTTACAATTATATTTACCTATTTTCTTGGAGAAACAGTTTTCAAATACACTTACAAAATGTACCATGAAATATGTTGTACTTCAAAACAGCATCAGGTTTCTTGTACATCTCATCCCAGTCTAACTGCTGTAAGCTTTCCCTACTTGGCAATTGTTAAATCATTACATGAATGCACTACTTTTGAGACCTGGTTTAACTTGCTGTATGGGGCTACATAATTTACTTTAACTAGCCATGCACCATGATCAGATAAGCATTTATGTTTTTGAATTTTTCGTGGTCTATAAAAAAGTTATCTATCAGTGCACTGTTGTCCTTTACTACCCAAGTTGGAAAATCAATATTGGATGTCAAATTGAAAGAACACAGTAATACTTCAAGGTCATTCTTCTTATTACACTCTTGCAGAGAATCAATATTGAAATCCCCACTAATAATAATTTGCTCCCCCTGTCAAACAGATAGCACAAGTTATCCAAGTTTTTCAGAAATATCTGAAAATTACCTGATGATGTTATGTTTATAAAAGTGCCATCATTCAGTTTAAGCTCCACAGTGACAACTGCTGACATAAATGATAACCCCTCCTCTCTCCTTATTATCTCTACTTACATGTGCTGAGAGTTTATATCCATTGACATTAACCTTTTCCATATCAGTGACAATGTGATGCTCACTTATTTTATTCTTTAATCCCCAAATATTTTGATGAAATATACTAACATTGTACCTTTGTGAATATCTTGGGACATTTTAACACCTTAAGTACCTGCCTGTCTGAGCTTCTCACTGGACACTGATCTCATCCTAAAAAAGAGGTATTCCCATAAATTGCAATGGCCAATCTTAAGGACTTAGCTATCAATCCAGCCAGTTTACCCTTCCTATTCCTGTTGAGATGCAGGCCATGCCTAGTAAAATCCCACCTACCAACAGCATCAGCAGGAACCAAATCAATGCCTGAACAAATGGTCGCCTTGAGCAGCTGATCTACCTCCATGACCCTCCTTACATAGCTGTTCACCTGGAGCCAATCATACCACATGAAGTCAGGCAACAGCCCAACATTTGTATGGGTTGTTGCATATGCTAGTGTAACCAGGCCAGTCTCAATATTTCAGCCCCTGTCCCTTTCAATACTGTTTCGCACTCCACCCTCTATCACTACATAATTCTGCTTTGCTTTTTAAACCCCTTGCACAAGGAACCTATATCCTCTATAACCTGTCTAAGACAAGACTGTCATTAAACTGAAAATGTGCCTCAGCTGAAAATCAAGCATTGCTCAATAATTCACCTTGACTGACAGCCCATTTCATGAATCTCATTCCTTGATGTTCATTGTCTGTCAGTATTTTAGCTAACACTGTTATTTGTATGGATAAAAAAGCAAATGAGGTTTTAAAACTCGCTGTACAAATCATCTAAGAAATCCCAATCTGTGCTGCTGTTTTGCATAGTTATTTACATGGGCTCTTCAGTAATATTGCTGTGAAAGCTTAGACATTTTGTGGAGAATGGTCATTGACAAACTGTTTGTGCTTTCTTTCATGTACATAACTGTCACTATTGCATGTTTTAGAAAGTCTACATATTGTTTTCAATTAAGGCAACCAAAGAGTTTCATAGGTGCATGAAACCATCTGTGTGAAACGACAATACTTTTTCTTTCATGAGAAAACAACAGAAGTTTATTGAATTGTTAAACAGTCAGTCTTCTTTTGTCAGTCACCACTGAATGATGGAAACAGCGAACTTAGAAATAAAAGGTAATCTCTAGTAGGTAGTTTCACTTCTGCCAGTGTAACACAACAGCTACTAATAACAAATTAATACCATACAAATCATTTAATGGAACTAAAATGATGATGCATATGTGATTCTTTGGTCTGACACAATTCTTGTAGTACATCCAAACAACTGTGTCTTCTGCATAAACAGCTGCTTAGTTATATAGGAATGCACAGGAGAATTCTTTCTTGAAGATACAAGTGATTAACTGCTACTTTAAGTAACTTAGAAGCAAATATCAACTGAAGAATGGAGTGAAAAAACTTCAATGATCTTCAGTTTTGTCAATAACATGTAAAATACTGTGATCAATGAATAGGTGGTGACAGATTCCCTCCTCTGTCCATCACTTTACTACTGCAAACTACAATCCATGTAGACCACAATCCTGATCAAAGCTAAAATGCCATTCATCTTTTTAATTGATATTTGTAGGATATACATTCACAGAATGTTACTTAATTCCATGATTTTTTACCTACCCATTGTGAACACTAATATTTAACTAAATTATTGTACTATGAATTATTTATTCCAGATTTCTTTTAATTCTAAATATGAATATTTATTTATTCCTTGATTTAACAAAGTTAGCACACTACATCAGATACTTCATGTGCACGAAACTTCATCCCATAGTCTAGTTCTTCAATGATTAAAGCTCTCCTCTGGTAAGATGGAGTTAGTACAGTACTTTCTATCTGCTACGTTTTAATAACTTAAGTGGTTATGTAATTAAACACATCATAAAATATAATGACAAATTAATAAGAATAATGATTGTAATACTTATTTCCATCTAAATTTGTTCAGAGAAATAAGAAAAAGGGAAAAAATAAGAGCTATTGTGCACAACGTTTAGACCACTGATGTGGTTTTATTGAAAGTGAAATGTGAACAGTAGTATTATTGAACATATTCAAGGCATTAGACACTAAAGAAGAAGAGTTAAAATTTAATGAGTGATAGTTACCTGATCAAGTGTAAGACTCTTCAAGCGCTGTACGTGTTCCGAGAATTCTGGATGATACTTCACAAACTCGGGATTAAGAAATGCTTGTTGGTATTTTGCTATTCCACCCATAACATTTGCATCAATTATCCCCTGAAATAATTAAATAACACTTTGTTACTCATTAAACTCCTATTTTGCATTAAGCAATAGTTAGGATCTTATTCACAACAATTTAATAAAATTTATTAAATGAATTACTCTGATGTTCATTAGTATGAAACATAAGATCAGATGTGAATTCAGCAGATTCGAAAAAATATATTTAGATTCCATTATTTGCAAGGAATGTGCTGAAGGAGGATTATGAGTTATCTTCATGTGATTATTAAAGTATTTTCTCATATTTTCAGTCATGCACTGCTACATTTATCTTCATAAACAGTAACTGAAACATGCTAATGTTGAAAAGTTTATGTTGTAAAGAGAATTGAAAGAAAATAATAAAAAGGAAGTAGGAGGAAGATGAAGAAACTTGTGAATTCTCTATCTAGATTAGAAGTGATTTTGCAACTTTGAACAATTTCTACGCAATTCATTTTAAACACTGTATTTTCATTCAGTTTTGACCTATTATGGACCAAGCAAGAGAATGTGGGAGCGGGGTCATTCCTTTTTTCCCTAAAGTTACTTTACAAGCATGAATTCCAGTGAAAATATCTCCCAATACATAATTAAATTAGTCTATAATAAATTTCCTACATAAAATGTTATATTCTGTTTTTATCTAGGACTGATTTCATACAAATCGAGAAAATGGAAAATAAATTATTTAAAAAAATGTTTAATTGTGTATGCTTATTATTTAAGAGTGTGAATTAGGAATAAATATTAAACATGTGTTCCACATCTAAGTGCAGCAGAACTATTTTAATGGGTAAATTGTGTTCTGAATGTGTAACTGAGTGCAGAAGGAGTGGTGGAGGGTAGATTAATGGTAGATCACTGGATTGTGCTGCAAACTGATAAGTGAGGGACATTTCACAAAGTTATATTAACCCTCCAATTGCCTGCCTTATGAGTCACTTACATATAAAGTATGTAATACTACAAGGAATATAGGTATGAGTTGTTGCTAATACCAACAAAATAAATGCATATGGACAAATTCTACTTGAATATCTACACAATGTTCTACATTTATAGATGGGAAATTGATTCTTAATTATTTTGTATGGAAGCTGCATCATTTTCTGGATCTGCAATTGTGAATATTTAAATGTGTAACTCTTTGTATGGTGAAAAAGTAACATTTTAAGGTAAATTCATCACAGAGAATCATCATTTGAAATTTTATTAATCTGTGGTCAGACAATGCTGGCCAATTTTAAGAAGAAGAAAGAATAGTGTTTAATGTCATGTCAACAGCATGGTCATTAGAGATGTAATTGATTAATCAGTGGAAGTAACAGTTACCCACTGCAAGAGCCAATTTAACACAGGAGGTAATGAAACTACTTGATACCAACCTTTAACTAGTTTTCATAATCTCTTGATACAAATCCATAGTGATCTCTACACGTTGTAGGCAATACATTCAATGACTTTGAACAATTCATTGTTCATTTATACTCTTGTGTTGCCACGGGGAATTGCTATTGATCTATCATAAAATGGCACTACAAAGATAAATTTTAGTATATGCGTGCTGTCACTTATGTAGGACTGACAGAACACATACGGATATTGCTGGAAATTACATTCAGCTGTGAGTGAACACCACAAAGGTGTGGCCTGGGCCACCACCTCTCCAGTTAGAGCATGACAGTAATGCAAGCTGACCTCCACCACCTGACACACATGACATCTGAATTACATAAAAGTTCTTGCATATTATTGTTGCCCTAAGTATTGGTTATTTCTCTCACTATTAATCCATTTTTGAGATGGTACAGGACAAGTCGTACTAGATTGATGGACAACGCTGTACTATCTTGAGCGGAATACTTGACAGCACTGTGGATACTTTTAATGACCAACACTTTGCTACTCTTTATCAGGTTGTTCAGTGTCTAAAGTGACCACTAATTCTTGTTTTATGAACACTAATTCTTTTGTTTTGTACTGAATTCATAGAACCTGTTACTACAGTTAAAATGGCATTATTCTAATTGAATATTATATGATGTAAAGCGGAATGACATATCTAGACAATTCAAATTTTGTCATGGATATTCTGAAGGAATGAATTTATAATTACACTGTGTTTGCTGACAAGTAAACATTAATTTAACAGTTGTTTTACAGTGTCAACTGACTTTGTTGGCACCTCCCCCCTCCCTTTCACTTATCTGCAATCTTAAACATCCTCTGAACTCATCTAACATGAGTCCCTTTGGTTACAAAGACTTTGCCAAAGTGAAAGAGAGATTGTGAGGGATTTGACACAACACCGGAGATCACATTATCCATTTCACAGGACTCATCAATAAGGACGATCAACAGAAATACACATGCAGATGGTATACAATGCCTTCAGGACAGTTGGCAAAAGGTCATAACTAATGGAGGCAATTATATGGAAGGTGTGTAACTATAATTACCACAATCAGTCAAATCATTTCAGAGAAAAATAACACTTCTCATTATTTTATCCAGACCTTATATTTGCACTGTGCTTGAGTTTTCTGCAGATGCCAATCACTGTACCATAAAGTTCCCCCTCTAAAGGTAAAAAATTATAATAAGAAATCTCTTTAGATGAGAAGTAATACATCATACCTGCAACCTCATACTGAAAGGGTTGATATTTCTCTTTGGTTCAGCAGTATACTGATTCACAAGCTGCCGCAGTTCTTTGTTAACACTTTCCATTGTTTCACATGCAAACTGCACTGGTGCCAGTTCTTCCACTCTTTTTTCGATGACTTCAAACCATCTAAGAATTCCTGGTAAGGAACTGCTTGTAACAAGTATGGTCCTCTCTATCCATAAACTCTGGAATTAAATAAGCAATAAAATGTAGTCACATAATCATGAGGAAGAAGAAATACTACATGTGTAATCATAAAAAAGTATACAGTGTGCTATACACTAACAAAGCTACCAGAAATTTTGTAATATTTTCAGAAAGCAAACATAATAGTGTACCATAAATAATCTTCATATCAGGAAAAATTAGACAAAAATTCTATGACATCTTATTTTCATCAGGTTTAGATTGAGATATAGGGTGACTGATAATTCTTATTACAGGCTTCTAGGGATTATAGAGGGTTCATATTAAATAAAGTTTTGATGGGGAAAATCCATGTATGTACCATCTGGATGTAAAGTAAGTTTGAAGATTCAATCAGCTCTGAATCTCCCACTTCACATTATGTACTCAAATTGATAAAGGGGGGGGGGGGGGGGGCATCAGAAGTACCTGCTGTAATTTTTATATCACAAATCATTTTCATCTGGCTACAAGAAACTGACACATTCACAACTTGGAGGGTTGACTATGGTGTTCCACAGACACTCAACATCTGTTGTGTAAAACAGAAAATGGATGAGTATGTGAAACATTCCACAAGTCATAGGCTCCTGTAGAGGACACGGATCAGAGTTGATTGTCTTCACTGTGTGCATACTGTGAAGCAAGAAATAGGAAAGTTACCCATTCTTCAAACTTATTTTACCTCCAAACTATACATTTCCAGATATGAGTTTCTTGTCAGACATTATCTACTAGGCATCTCCTATAATCCCTAGAAGCCTGTAATAGGAATTTAAAATAATGCTAACTATACCCATACTAGATTTTTAAAATTTCTGCTAATAGTGTGACATGTTTTCATTGTAGTAAAATTTCTCAATTTTTTTGTCATAGCCCACAATAGTAGTTTCCAGTAGAAGTATGATTGACAGCAATGAAAATAATGTCTGATTTATTCACTTTAAGACATAGTCTTGGACATCTGACACATGGAAAGATTTTTCCACCTTAATTATCATCAGTTCAATTACAAGGAAATCCATAAATAGTGCAATGGTTTCAAAATATGTCTGTCTAGCAACTACAAGAGAGAGCAAAGACACATTCACTAATCGTGTACTAAACAGAGAAATCTGCAACATTTTAATCAGTGCTAGCAGATAAATGGTGTTAATTCAACAGAAATTCCCAAGTAGATACTAAGCAATAGCTTAAATGGACTAAAGATCAGTGCAATACATTAAATGACATGTGACCTGCCTGCACCACCTTTAAATAATGAAAGCTGCCATCCATCCTGATTTTCTTCTAGGTGTCTGTCATCTTATCCCCAATCAATGCCTGAATAAATTTTTCTCTAAAAGCTAGAGACTAGATACTCGTTCCTGCTAGTCTGATTATAGAAATGATGGTCATTCTGCAGATAAATTTCAATGTTTGGTTTCTAGTCAACTTTGCCATTTTGTTGCAAACTTTTGCCATTTCAGCACAGTGCATATTAGAAATAGTCAGAACATACCTTTCGTCTTTCCATTTGCAAACAAAAACATTGTCATTTCTTTTCCATCCCTTTTGACCTTTCTTCAGCTTCATAGTAACTACTTATTTTGGGTTTTCCTTTCTGTTGTTACACAATGCTCCACACACAGAGGTTTTGGAAGTCAACAAGAGTTTTGTAAATGATAAAGAATTTTAAAAATTGTTCATATGAAGCATATATGCCACGGTGGAGTTGTCGAGCAGTCTAAGGCAACTCGCTGCAGAATGCACAGTTGCTCCTCCCTGGAGTGTGTGTGTGTTGTCCTTAGGTTAGTTTAACTTAGTTTAAGTAGTTTGTAAGTGTAGAGACTAATAACCAACACAGTTAAGTCCCATAGATTTAGAAACGTTTGAACATTTTGAAACACATATCCTTTGTTCAAGAAAGCTTGCATAAGGTGAAAAACTACTTCAGATGCATGACCTATTTCGACCTTCTCCTCTGACTTGCCACAGTAGATTTTTATTTTCAGAACAATGCCATTAGATTCACAGAGTTAATAAAGTTTTACATCATACTTGTGTTTCTTATTCTTGATGTACTGTTTGAAAAACAGACAGCTACACCACAAAACCATTGATTCATCTATGCTGAGATTCTTTTCTGGAACAATTTCTCAGGATGTTATTGAAATGGTCCAGAACTGGTATAATTTTGTAAGTCGATCACTGGAATGCAGTAAGTTTTCTGAGACGTGTAGATCTCTCAGTAACAGCTTAAGTCTGTTTCCAATCATAATAGATCTCCAGAATGTGACATTGTAAAAGGGACTTGTACTCCAGTAATGTTCTATCAACAGAAAATAACAAGGTCCCATGTGCAGCAACAGCCACAGAATACTTTCATTTCTGTAACATCTGTATCCATCCATCTTGAGAGCCTTGCTGATCTTCTCCATCCATGTTTTCCTGCTTCCTGTCGCAAAATAGATTTGTTTGTTCACAAAATAACATTAGGAACTTGTCAGAAAAAAATCAACAAATGCAATGACACCAAAAATTTTCAAGTCTAATTTCACTCCCACATTTTCGTTGAACACAAACACTGGCGGATCTTGAGTCACTTGTTTGTAGTTCCTGCTACTGGACCAACCTGCACATCATCATCACATTCACTGTTGTCTGCATCTGCATCCTTGCTTGAGTGCTCACATGAAGATGGTTCATAGAGACTTCCATCATCTGAGAATTCATCCATAAACTTGTTCCACTTTGATTCATTCATGTTAGCTAGCTGTTCAAATTCTACATAACTCAGTTTGCTATTATTGCTAGCCATTTTATGAGGAAAATTGCACACAGATAACAATAAACATCAGAGAAGTATCTACAACAAAGACTGAATAAATATTGCTGCAGTTATAACAAAGACATTTGTCATATTGTCATATGTGCTTCTAAATACTCAAGCTCATGACTGTTTGTTGACATCAAGTTATCTTGAAGTTGGCATCTCAACTTAACTTTCTACTCTGTATGCCAACTACTGGATAACTCGTACACCCCATTTTCCCACCAAATATTCTATTTTTGAAGTTTTGATGATACAGATGGACTACAAATGAGATGACAAATCGATCTGAATGAATTGGTTAACATTGCTTCTGGGAGCAGTTTACTCATGTTGGCCATGGCAGACAAAATGTTAAACCCACCTACCACCAACAGTACCTACATTTGACAGTTGCCATCCCTTCCATACCAATAAATCCCTAGCTGTTGTGTCCTTAGCGATCACACAGAAGGAAGGTGGGTTCCAGGTGGTAAGCCGCAGTCGGGAACTCTGAGAAATTGCTACACACATCAAACCATTAGTTAGAAGTATATTCCAGAATTAGTACAATACATAACTTAAATAGAAAACAAGTACAGCAGCTATCCTATTTAGATACATGCAAGGTATTTCGATGAGTGCTGGTTGCCATCCAAAGGTCATCTGGCGTGGCGTCTTCTTTCGCTCCATAGCAAGACACTCCCGGCACCCCCATCGGCCAGGGCTTCGCGGGGCGCTCTCTGTGGCGGCCCACGAAGGTGCTGTTGTCAACCCATCCATGTGACAGGCTCTATATCTCAGCTATCGATATAGCACTAGCCATCCTTGGATGACATATTTCAGAGACCAGATCTCCCTTCCTCAATATGCTAGAGGTCTCACAAAAGCCTTGACAGCCAAACACTCTCTCCCAGACAGTCCATAAAAGGTTGCTCGTGCCTTAATCCTCCCTCCACCCCCTATAACCAGATACAAATGAGCACCCACTCATCAACCAATGACACCTTAGACTGAAACAACTGAACCACATCCTTCTTCAAGGATTTGATTATTCTTTTTTCGTGACCTGAAATGAGAGTTATCCTGTTCAAGATTTTTTCCACTATTCTAAAGTGATGCTTCATCATCAACAAAACCTCCACACCATACTAGTCCTTCCCTATGCCAACCACAGCTCCCTGCCAAAGTGATCATATCTAAAAGATCATGTCCGAAAGAACAGACACCACACACACACACACACACACACACACACACACATTATATATATATATATATATATATATATATATATATATATATATATATGTGTCCACAATGGCATAGTGGTCAACCATGACTGAGTGTAAGTAGGAGGACCCATGTTTGAATCCCGAATGGGGCACAAATTTTCAACTTTCCCCATTGGATTTCAATGCCCACTCAGTGTATGAAGCCCATATTTCTCATGCAGAATTTCTTGTTATCTTAGACATGTGCCACCATGAACTAAAAATACCATAAGTCAGAGATCATAAAGATCAAATAAATTAACTTTCATTGCATAATATGAGAATAAGAAAAACTTTAGACAGAAGTAGAATGTCCATCAGTTTTCACAGTTTTAGGGTTTAATACCGTAGATAAACACACTTTATCACAAACCTTAAATTCATTTTCCTTGTCCACTGGCCCTTTATGAACAGGCCGATCAAGCTGGAAGGTCCGAACATCATTCACCTGATAGAAACTCGCAATTTTTTCAGGTATATCAGCTCCTGGAGGAAATAATGGGTTCTCTTCAGGGATAGGTTTTACATTACAGATCTGGATATCTGTTATTACAGTCAAGGTTGAAATTGCACACTATTTTTTTTAAACTTTTTCATTTACATAAGTAGCATTTACATTCCTTCCAA
Organism: Locusta migratoria; assembly: GCA_026315105.1. Taxonomy (NCBI): domain Eukaryota; kingdom Metazoa; phylum Arthropoda; class Insecta; order Orthoptera; family Acrididae; genus Locusta; species Locusta migratoria. The sequence goes on from CM048755.1 coordinate 273,554,733, forward strand.
AGATAACTCTCTCTCTCTCTCTCTCTCTCTCTCTCTCTCTCTCTCTCTCTCTCTCTATTGTCTCTAATGATTCAATTTTATGCAAGATTTATTATTGTTACATTGTCTTGAGAGTAATGTCATTAGGTGTTCTCTTCACTATTAAGCACAACTTTTACAAAAACTGAAAGTCTTGGAATGCAACAATAAAGCAAAAATAAAGAAATTTATAACTCAAAGTTAAACTGAGCTATTAAATAAAAATTTCTTAATATAATTCAAATGAAAAGAAAATATTTTACAAAAAGGACTCTACTATACAAGGACTCTACCATATAACAGTAAAAACACTATTACATTTTTATTTATTTATTTATTTTTTTTATTTTTTTTTTTTATTTTTTTTTATTTTTATTTTTTTTTTTTTTTTTTGTATTAATTCTAAAAAATTACTATAATGTATGTTATGTATATGCTATTTAGAAATATAAAAGGATACATTGTCCATCTGAATTCATTATCGTGTCATCAGGTGGTGTATTTTTCATGAGGATCTGTGCAGATGGAAATTCTGTTTGCAACCTCTGAGTAAATGCACCTATCCTCTCGTACTCCAAACCCCGATATATGAACAGTTTGTTCTGTAAAGACACAAAGCCCAATATATTAACAGGTTTTTCTGTAAAGACATCATAACATATAGAATTACTGATAAGAATTGGATTACTATTTCCATTCAACTCATAAAAATAGAAGAAGTATTGTTTGTTGCATTACTATCATTCTCCAAACAAAATAATTTCATGTGCTTGACTGAATCAACAGTCATAGTGAAAGGCTCAGGATTTACAAAGTAACCCTAACTGATTACTGGGCACATAATGAAAGAAAGTGGTTGGTAGAAAAGATGTATTATTTTTTTTTAATTACATAGTTAGAGAACCAATAAACAGTCCACACTCCTGGAATTTGAGAACCTTGAAACAGCTTTTGTAATATCCTTGAGGGTGACAACAGAAGGTTATAAGCATAGATGCAATTTTGTTTGTCTTTCAGTTTACTCACTGAGGTTAGAAAACAATCATTTATTTTTTCTGGGTCCATACTGCTTCTAGTGTGTGGATTAACAATTTTTCTTGATTGATAATGCTTCAAGCTGTTTTGCATTTGTTAGGAGCAACTTTCATGTAATGTTCACATTAAGTTTTTTTTAGCTAGGAACAGTTTGATTCTATATTGTAAATAAGTTCTATATAACATTTGATCCAGCTCAGACCTTTGTTCACAAAAAATATATATTATGTACAGTCTGAGCATCTCTTCTCTAATGAGAGCCAGATCATCCAGACACCAATTTTGTCCTTTTTATGGTTACAGCTAGTTTCAGTTAATTTTTTTAAGTAAATAATCAAACACTGCTTTCCCAGCAACCTTCTCAACATAAGATAATCTGTGAATAAATATATTACCATTTTCATATTTCTCGCCTCTTATTCATGTAATATTAAAGTTGGTACTGACTGGTTGTGATCTAATGGGGCACCACTAGTAAGCCAAAAATCATACATATACCTATAAAAATTAACCTTAATATTACCAAAGCACACATTATTCTCTATGGTTTGTACAATGTATATTTAGGAATTTTACACCATTAAAATATATTCTTGTAACCATGTACAACATATTTGGCCATTTCAATATTGATATCACAACAGATAATGACTTTTATATTCACAGAATATATGACATCAACTGCAAATGGGCAAATCTGAAAATGTGTATCCAGCTGGAATTCGAACCCAAGTCTCCTGATTTCTAGGCAGTGTGCTGACACTACACCACTGGAGACACAGTGATCATCGCAGCTGCAAGGACTACCTAAGCTGCCTCCCGTCATATATTTTGTGAAAATGAAAGAGTAACAACTTCAGGATCAGAAGGACTTACCTTAAGGCGAAAAAAGGATAGGTAAACAAGCGCACGCACACCCCCCCCCCCCCCCCCCCACACACACACACACACAAACGCACCAAAGTAGACATTAGTAGAAAGCTTTCTACAAATGCCTACCTTGGTGTGTTTGCGTTTGTGGTGGATGTGTGTGTGTGTGTGTGTGTGTGTGTGTGTGTGTGTGTATGTGTGTGTGTGTGTGTGTGTGTGCACGCGCGCTTGTTTACCTTTCTTTTTTTCCCCTTAAGGTAAGTCCTTCCACTCCCGGGATTGGAATGACTCTTCTTCCACTCCCTTAAAACCCACATCCTTCCCTTTTTCCCCTCCCTCCTTCCTCTTTTCCTGAATTGACTATCTATGAGCCTGTGCTTTGGGTAAGTTATTCGACAAATATAACTTCACTCATTTTGTGAACAAAAAATGATTCTTTTCAAATTCAGACCTGTAATTTGGATGTACAGCACAGTTAAAAGGTTTATCTATCATTATAAAATAAATAAATATTATCTATTTAACCACAGCAATATTCAGTTTGAGGAGACATATATAAAATCTACACAATTTTATACGTACCCTAACAAATAATGGAAAGCTTAGACCATAAAATCCAACCCTGAAGTATTCTGGTTCTGGCCTTAGCTGTGTAAGAATATTGTCAAAGAAGCTGGCCTGTGTCTTAAGTATTTGGCTCAGTTTTGCATAGTCAAAGAGTCTATGCTCGTAGAGATCAGCTAATTCTTTGCATAGGGGGATGCCTTTCTCCCAACACTGCAACAGATATAGAAAGTAATAATTTCAGATTTATCAGAAGATAATAAATACAAAAAAATAAGATCAAGTAAATGTGGGTGAGAAAAACACACTCTTTCATAAGTAGTGCTGTATCCTATACATATTATAGCAATGTAAGTATGTCAATATGTATGTATGTGTATGTTCTGCAGCTCCTCCTAAACCAATGAACCAATTTCTACCAGATTTGATACAAATATTCTTTATCATAAGGAAACAATTACTATGGGGTAAAATCCACCTATGAAACATAGTTCAGAAGATGTGACACCATAAACAATGAGTCACAAAAAACTTCTGCGCCATGTAACAGAACTTTATTCATGCACTATTTGAAAATGAGAGCACTTGGTGACTTGCAACAAACTTGACAGATAATTTCAAACCTTTAGAAAACTTTTTCTTGCTAACAACACCAAAAAAATGAGGAAAGGAATGGACCTCACACAGTGACACTGTGAAAGGAAAGGTTTATCACTTATTACTTTTTCAATGTTTATGGAGTGAAACTATGGCCATCGGCATCATTTGCAAATGATTGATAAAGGAAGGGAAGGAATAGGATGGGAAAGAAAGAATTGACAGTGGCCGCATTTGGGCATTGATATTAAGCAATGGCGACAAGTGAAAATGTGAACTGGACCGGGAATCGAACCTGGGTTTCCTGCTTTCGGCCAGTGGTCGCCTTACCCCTTGGCCACCCATGCTCACCTCCCATCCGTTTCAAACTCTTACAAGTCACATGCTATGTTTGTAGCGCCCCTATCGTCCATGCCCTCTTACACTTGCCATTATGGATTCCCGTGCGAGGTTGTACGTATGACTGCATCTGCGGTGAAATAACTGAAGCTAACACTGTCTTCGTGTTTCAGTACTTATTGTATTGGTGTGGTGTCTGTTCTTTCAGACGTCCGAAAGAACAGACACCACACCTGCTTCGCAGCCAAATAGCATTTGCAAATGATTGATAAAGGAAGGGAAGGAAGAAGGATGGGAAACAAAGGACTGACAGTGGCCGCATTTGGGCATTGATATTAAGCAATGGCGACAATTGAAAATATGGGCTGGACTGGGAATCAAACCCGGGTCTCCCACTTTGGGTCAGTGATCACCTTAACCACTTGGCCACCTGTGCTCGTCTCCCATCTGTCTCAAACTCTCACAAGACGCATGCTATGTTTGCAGCACCCCTATCGTCCATGCCCTCTTACAATCGCCATTACGGATTCCTGTGTGAGGTCAGATGTATGACCGCATCTGTGGCGAAATAACTGAAGCTAATGCTGTCTTCACATTTTAATACTTATTGTATTGCTGTGGTGTCTGTTCTTTCGAATGTCCGATGTTCATTTTAGGTAATCAGGATTTGTCAATTCCCCTGCATGTTTCCTGTCTGATTTCTTTTACTTCCTCCCTTGGAAGTCTTCAGATTGTTTCTTGCACACCACTGATAATGTCCCGTTTAGGAATCTTCTCGGGACAGGGTGAAGTTCAAACCTTTTTTGAGGACAGAAATCATGGCAGCATCTAGTTCTTTTCCAGTGAGATTGACCATGGCTCTGGTGTCATTCATATTCTTGTCTGCTGCCTGACTTCAAGCTAGTCTGATGAATTTGCTGAGCTGTTTTGAGGTAGTGCCCCACTTCTGCACCTCGCTGTTGGAATATCTGCTGCAGTCGGCCCACTCCCATAAATAAACTGACAATGTCCTTGCCAGTTGTAGGTGGCATGCTAGGAGGGTATGTGCATACATATCAAGCTCCTTCTGGGTGAAGTGAATGTGCTCTCTCACTATGGCCATGCCTGCTTATTGTAATATCCAGTTGGTCTTCTTAGATTTAATGGCGTGTTAAATCACTGCAAACTATGGTAAGATGTTCTCATCTTGACACTAGTGTAGGAAAGCCAGTGTTCCGCTTTCCTGGTACATTCCATCTGCAGCAATTTGAAGTTGTGGACTATCTCCTTCCTGTAGAGGTGTCGTATATGCAGCTCTAGGCTTTCCTGGCATGTACTGCTGATGCCAAGCATCTGGTTTCAGGGGTGTGTCATCAAGAAATAAGGATTCATGATAACCTGGTAAACAGAGATATAAGACACCAGCTTAGCACAGTGTGGAATCCCACAATAGTGGCAATCTGTCGGGAATGAGCCTGCCACCGTCCTCTGCCATAGACACAGGAGAATGTCCACACCGAGAGTCGTCCGCAAGTGGCTGTTATCCCTACGACCACATACAGGCCATCAGCTCACTGCAGCTTTCTGTGCCCCAGTGGAAAGGGGGAGACTGCTAATGTGTGTATACAGACCCTCCCCCCCCCCCCCCCCCCACACACACACACTCTCTGTAGATCTTGTCACTTCACTTGAAGATGTGTAGAATGACACTTCCCAAAACATTGTGATTTATCAATGCTGCCACCCAGCTGGAGACCTAAGAGACCGTCATCTGCAGTACATGCCAGGAAAGCCTACAGTCACAAATATTGTTTGCTGCTTAATAGCCTAGGAATAGTAAGTGCCTCCATTTGTCCCTCCCTTGCAGAAACATATGCCTTGGTATTTGTGTGAGTTGACAAACTATTAGTGACTCACAAATAAAGGAACAACTTTTCTTCATTTAGTAAGTTTTGAACATTTAACTAACAGTCATTGCATCACTCAAACAGGGAGGGAGAGAGAGAGAAAGAGGGAGACAAATGGGAAATATAAAGACATGATTAATATCAAACACCTATTAAATAGCTTGTGTACATGGATATTTCTGGAGCTACATTACAGTGAGGTGACAAAATATGTGGAATACCTCCTAATATTTTGCAGGTCCTACTTTTGCCCAATAAAGTGCTACAACTTATGTGCCATGGACTCATGCTGCTTCTGGAACCACACATTTAACTCAATGGCCAAATTATTTCCAAGAATTGTACAGAATTTTTTTCAAGCCAGTCACAAACTTTTGTGGTCCAGTAATGTGGTGCATGGTCATCCATAAAAATTCCATCATTATTTGGGAACATGAAGACAATGAATAGCTGCAGACTGTCTCCAAGTACACAAAATAACTATTTCCAATCAATGGTTGGACCAGTTGGACCAGAGAACACAGTTTACTCCCTATAAAATAGCCCACACAATTGTGCAGCCATCACCAGATTACACAGTGTCTTATTGTCAACTTGGGTCCATTGCTTCAATGGGTTTGCACACACCCAAATCCTACCATAATTTCATACCAATTGAAATCAAGACTCATTTGACCAAGTTATAATTTTCCAGTCATCCACAGTCCAACTGATATTGTCACAACCCCAGTAGAAGCGCTGCAGGCAATGTCCCTGTTAGTTAAGGTATGAGTCAGTTGTCTGCTGCCATTAACACTAAATTGCACTGCATTCTAAAAAAAAAAAAAAAAAAAAAAAAAAAAAAAAAAAAAAAAAAAAAAACACAAGTTTGTTGTATGTGCCATTTTCATGCACTGTGGGGCTACCATAACAGTGAAAAGGTCATCCTCTTTGCCCTCTAGTATTGTGTGTGATACTTCAGATGGCCAGTAAAGTTGCACACCTGCATGGCATAGACAGTATGAGGTTATCATTCACCTCTTGAGGGATATTTGGCCATTCTTCCATGAGTGCAATATACAGCTCTGAAACTGTTGTGGAAGGTGCTAGTCTAGCTGCAAGGCATCTGCCAAGTGCATTCCAGACATGCTCACTTGGGTTTAAGTCCAGTGAACAAGCAGGCCACTCCATTCATTCAATTCCCACAGCTTCAAGAATGTTGTCCACCAGTGCAGCTCTGTGGGTATTATTGTTATTCTCCACCAGAAGGAAACCATCTCCTACGGCACCAACATAGGGTATAAAAAACTGGTCAGAGGATTTGTCTCTATATCTCAGAGCAGTCAAAGCACCATTCTGAACTACATAGAGGTCTGTACATCCACACCATTCATCCACCACCATGATATGGTGATGTTTTCTGCACATAAGCAGTATTGTTCAGAGTTCCACATTCTCTCCAGATGAGAGAACAATGATAGTCCAGCTGAACACAAAATCTTTACTCATCATTGAACAGACCCTGATGCCATTTGTTACAATTCCAATCATGATGTTCCTCCACCCAGTTTCTGAAGGCTACACAGTGTCATGGTTTTAATGTGGCATACATTATAGGCCTCTGTGTTTAGAGACCACATTCCTAAAGGCTATTTTGGACTGTTTGTGTTTATATTGCACATCCTGTTGCTACCTGGACAGTGTGTTGCAGATGAGTTGCATTCAGCCTCCTATCTTGATGGGCTGTTAACCAGAGATGAGGGTCATCTCTTGCTGATGTTGCCCATGAATGACCTTGGCCTTGCCTTCTTTTAATGGTTCCTGTTGTCTAAAATCATGTCCAAGTCCTGGAAATTACACTTCGGGACACTCCAATAGCTGCAGCCACCTCTCTCTGTTCTGTCCCGCTTCCAACCTTCCTATGGTTCTCCAAGCCACAGCTATGGGTAAATAACATTGTTGTTGCATTGTACTACCTGCTCATTAAACTATCCTGTGTAATTCATTTTGTAGAGTAAATACAAATCAACACCAAACCTCTCTGCAGCAACTTTCTGTTATTACCACTATCTCAATTGCTGTAATGTTGTTGTTTCCACTCCGTAGAACTGACAGAAAGACATCGTACCATTTTAGTTCATTCTGCAAATGACAATACTTCAAAACCTAGATATCTCAACTGACCCCCTTATTGTTTAGACCAGTGTATCTTTTATTTATGAGAAATTGAAGATCTAAAGAAATGCTAGGCAAGACATAATGCAAAAAAGGAGGTTCAGGTCAGGCTGTACACTATGGTATCCTCCTCCATCTCAAGTTAAATCACATCAAATTTTTAGTATCACTTAACATACTTTACATGATCAAATTTTTGATGAAGATTATTGTCAATTTTAACACTATTTATTAACTAATAAACTTAATCAAAGCTGCATCTTTCATTTCCATCTACTTAGTATTTAGTACCTTCACACTCTGTCAGGCTGTGTGGACAACTCTACCCCACTCTTGCCCTGCCCTGGACCAACAAAATGCAATGAATGAATACATAAATAATTAATGAATGGCAATTATTGCTAAATCTAATTTCTTTAGAAGATCTAAAGACATGCAATATATATAAGTGAAAAAAAGTTGTAAAAAGCCATAAAATGTCTTACCTTTCCTCGATCAAAGTAATGAATTATTTGCTGATATAATTGCTCCTTTCTCTCTAGCTCTGTGAGACCAGGATAGTGTGGATCTGATACAAGTGTTTTGTCTGACCAACTTAGTTGGTCAGCATAAAGCTTCATTGTAAATCCAGCCTCAGTGTAATTTTCAGCAGGCAAATGCAAGTCATGCAATTTGTAAATGTATCGCAGATACATTTCTTTGCGATTTATTTCATTTTTATAAAAATTCTGAAAGATAAAAATTTTAATTAAAGCATTACTTTAAAATACAAACTAACTGATAATGAGCCTACAGTTTCTTACAGACTTGGCCAGCACATTAAACAATTATGGTGATTGTGATGCTGATGAATGATGATGATGATAACTGTATTTCAGTATTTGTCATAGAAACCTTACAAATTTTTCATTATTTGTACATTTACAACAATGATATTTATATTTCAAATGCGACCCCTCCATGGACACCACCTTGTTCAAGAGAAACTTCTGCACTGGGAAGAGAGGCTTTTTTATTCTGTAGAAGCTGAGAGCCATTATAGCAGTTGCCAGGACCATCCAAGCTGGATTGGCCCCAGCAGAAGAGACAATGTACATTCTGGAACATAGGGTAGATATCACGTTCATCTCTCTGCCTTGTGAAAAGCCTACCCCCACAAATAATTTAACAAAGGATGACAAACTGGCTTTACAGTGAAAAACATTACACCTAAAAACGGGAATATGCATTTACCTGTGTTTAAATTTGGAACATATAATGCATTTTCCCTATAAACAGTATTGCTGAAAATATGCTGACATATGGAATGGAAGTTGTTGCAGTCCAGGAGATCAGGTATGAGGGAAGGAGTGAGATACATAGTCATAAATTCTACCCATATTAGGGAAAGATGAGACAAGGAGAGTATAGAGTTATGTTTATACCTCCAAGATCTGTTACTGCCTTCACTCCAAATTATGAAAGCATATGTACTCAGCATATCAAACAGAAATTTTACAGTTTGACTGTGAAAGTAAATGCTCCAATGGAAGAATCAGATGAAGATATAAATCCAAAACAGTTAGTGGTGACTGTAATGCCAAAGTGGGCAAAACAAGGCTTAGAAATGTGTCCAATAAAAGTCTGCACCCAAAAACTAGTAATATCAGTACCCATTTGCCCATTTTACTGCTACAAAATGGATAAAATAAGAAACTACCTGAAACTTCCTGGCAGATTAAAATTGTGGGCCGGAACTGGGACTTGAACCTGGGACCTTTGCCTTTCGCGGGCAAGTGCTCTACCACTGAGCTATCCCAACACAACTCACAATCCATCCTCACAACTTTACTTCTGCCAGTACCTTGCCTCCTACTTTCCAGATTTCAGAAGTTTGGAAAGTAGGAGGTGAGGTACTGGCATAAGTAAAGTTGTGAGGACAGATGTCATGTCGGGATAGCTCAGTGGTAGAGCGCTTGCCCATGAAAGGCAGAGGTCCCAGATTAGAGTCCCAGTTCCGGCACACAATTTTAATCTGCCAGGAAGTTTCATAGCAACACACACTCCAATGCAAAGTGAAAGTTTCATTCAAGTAACTACGTGTTTACAAGGAGAAAATATGCACAAAGAGATCTGGGAAACACCATAAATAAATTGAGAAATAAATAGGTACCGAAGAGATGAGGATCCGATATGAAAAGTGTGCACACATTCAGAGGGATTAATTCTGAGCCAAAATGAGGTAGAAACTCACTATACCAAAAAAAATTATATCAGAGGAAAGTACGGAATAAAGATCTTCCAATATATGTGTTTATTGTTCAACAGTAGTAAAATAGATTGAGACAACAGTTGGAAATGAAAAAATGGTGGAGGCCAAATAAACAATGGATGGATATTTACTTAAGGTGCTTTTTGAAACCAGCCAGTTTCCCGCTGCAGCAATCATACTGAGATAGTGTGACTTTGTGTGTAAATATGAGGTGACTGACTCAGTTAACACTTTTGTTGGGCCACAAAGTAAATCAATCACCTTCTTTTTTATGTTGATGGATCCAAAAGATTGGCAGCAAAGGCAAGTATTGTATCTTGTGTTGATAAACCCTTCTGATATCCATAAGGACTTTCTGGTGATATGTTAAGTGAGGTCTTTAAGAACAATAAAAATCAGAAACTGTAGTACTGTCGCTGGACAGGACACAACAAACTGGCATTGAGAATGGGATGACAGCAATCAGCATCTTATTTGGAGTCCACATTAGCGAGTGCAACACTGCCAGCACCCACGCATCACAAGCAGTCAATGTGGCTGCCAAATACTATCTGCTCAACATTGGAGCGAGCCATCTTAGCCAAAAACTTTGTTTTGTTTATTGCTGGCACTGACTAACCTAGCAGTGCACTAATACAGAATTTATTGTGGAAATTTCTGTATCAGGGTGGTGCAACAATTTTTCTGCTTGTACTAGTACAAGTTCCCTTCTAACTACCACCCATCATGGAGCACACAGAAGCACGCCCTGGCATAGATTTCAAACAGATTATTTTGTTGCAGACTCAACAGATGAATGCACTGCTTGCTGTGATGCAGCAGTTCTTCCAAAAACAAGAGGAGCCTGTCCACCCAGCAGTGCAACCAACCTATACTCCACCATTCTGGAAGTTCCAACAGGAAAATGAATCATGGACAGAGTACCTGACACAACTAGAGGCACACATCGCTGCTCATCATATACAAGGTCAGAACAAGCAATCATTTTTTATTGCCACTGTAGGCATTGATGTTTCTCGGCTCCTCCACACGTCCCCCAGTGATTTAACATATGAATAATGTGTCTCAGTGCTAAATAAAAGCTTTGATGAGAACATTTTAGTTGCAGCTGCCAGGTTTAAATTCTTTCGTCACAATTGTCAGCCAGGCCAGACATATAAAAACTGGATCACTGACTTGAAAGATTTGACACATGATTGCAAATTTGTGTGACTGTGGGAGACTTTTTGCAAATAGCATGATCAGAGATGCAATCACACAAAATGTAACTGACATTCATGTTAGGAGCAGATTTTGCGGATGCCAGATCCCTCTTTAGAACAAGTGATTAAAATAGATCTGTGCAATGCATACTTGCAAATTCCTTTGAATGAAGAGTCTCAGAAAATTTTCGTCATTAATATGCATCTGGGCCTATTCAAATACTTGCGATTGCCATTTGGTAGTGTATCAGGTCCCACAATTTTTCAGTGATATTTATCACAGCTGACTGCAAAAGGTCCCTTTTGTAGCAACTATTTGGACAACATAATTCTCGCAGGGTGCACCCCAGATGAACATGCCAATAATTTGCATGCATTGTTTAAAGTTCTGGTAAATGAAGGATTAAAGTGTAACAAGGAAAAATGAGTCTTTTCCGTACAGAAATTGAGTATCTCAGATACATCATCAATGCACAGGGTTTTCATCCTCTCCAATCAAACTTGCTTGCAATTAAAAATCTGCCTTCTTCCACAAATGTACAGGAACTACAGTCAGCATTAGGAGCCTTAGCTACCATTATCATTTCATTCCTAATGCTTCACAAATTGCTGCGCCCTTGCATAAGTTCCGCAAGTGCAATGTTCCTTTTGTTTGGACTAAAGATTAAGAGCATTTCAGAAACTGAAAAATGCTTTGCTTAGTGATCATTGTCTGCTCCACTTCGATCCCGCCAAACCAGTAGTTGTGTCAGTTGATTTGTGGTCATATGGACTTGACGCAGTTCTTTCCCCTCACATCGGATCTATGGACCAACTGATTGCTTTTGCTTCAAAGTTGTTGACGCAAACACAGCAAAATTATTCTCAGATCAAAAAGGAAGTTCCACAATCATAGTTAGTGACAAAATTCCAGCAATATTTGTATGGTCGGAAGTTCTACTTACTTATGGATCACAAACCATTGCAGTCTCTGTTCAATGTGGCACACCCAGTTCCACCGAGAACAGCTTAGGAATTGCAACAGTGGGCATTGCTTCTTTCAAATTACGACTATGAAATTTTGTAACGATCCACCTCAAAGCATTCAAATGCTGATGTTTTATTGAGATTGCCTGCAGAACAAGACACCTTAGTTTGATTCTTCTGAAAATGTTTGCTTGCAACTAAACTCAAAAAATTCTGAAACTTTGCAGAACTTTCCCTTAGATTTTCATCACATTGCACAAGCCACTGCAACTGACCCAAATTTGTGTGTGATCCTACATTTTGCTCACACAAGTTGGCCACAAGCTCCCAAAGACATTGACAATTCGGTAGCTCATCGATATTTTGCACATCGGCAGGACATTGTGGTGCAACACGGTGTTTTGCTTTTGCACTCGCAAAATGAGCAAACTAGAGAGCTAATTTCTAGCTCACTTCACCAAGAAGTATTACAATTGCTTCACCAAGGACATTGGGGAGTGGTGCGTACTATGCAACTTGCTCAACTACATTGCACATGGCCGGGCATTGATAAAGACATTGAACATATCACTGCACAGCGTAATGCTTGTTTAGACAATCAATCAGTTCCACCACAAAAATTCACGTTGTGGCCTGCTCCTTCCGCTCCTTGGCAGTGTATTCATTTAGATTTTGCAGGTTCTTTTTGGGAAATGAGATGGTTGCTGGTAGTTAATGCATTTAGCAAGTTCCCTTATGTGGTGGCAATGGACAATATCATGTCAAGAAGTACAATTCAGTCACTGTCATCCATATTTTGCATTGAAGTACCTGCCCTTATAGTGAGGAACGATGGCCCTTCATTTATTTCGCAAGAGTTCAGACAATTTTGTGCTATGAATGGAATACAGCATCTTAGAAGAGCCCCTTCCATCCAAGCTTTATGGTTCATGTGAACATTTAAGAAGGAGATGGAGACTCTTTGCCCTACACACACAAGTGAGCAGGCCCTCCTCACATTCCTCAGCACCTACCAGTCATAGTCACGGGACGGACCTTCGCCGCACGAGTTGCTTCACGGCCACCATCACTGCACCCTTCTGTCATTGTTGCATCTACCATTATGACAACACACATTGCAGTACCTGTGGGACAGGTATTCACCTTGCACTTTGGTTCTTTGCAGACCATACACAGACAACTGTCATCAATGGGAGTGTGGCAGAATTTAGTGGCATATTGCTACTAAAATGTTTTTAGTACAGACCCGTTACAGACTTCAGCGCCGCCACATGAATCAGCTTCAGCTTCTAACATACTTCGATACTGCAGCAGGTTTTCCTTTTGCAGACACAACAGTTGTGTCACCGCAGCAGCCATCTGGCGCCAGGCAGCCCTTGCCGTCGCAGCCTGCACCCCGACTGGGGCCTAGGCCGACCCCAATGGACACCTCACTGTCACCTTCAGATGTCGTTGTGATGGAGGTTGATGCCATCATCCAGGCCACTCCATCCGCCGTTGCTGCCAACTGCACTGGCTGTACCCACGGCCGCAACCGGACCTGCGCCGGCACCCTTGCTGCCATTGGCACCTTCATTGTCTATATCGCTGTAGGAGGTTTCATCAGGGGCCACATGACTATTGTGAGGTGTCCTTCCCGGGGTTTTGGGGGGTTCTCCTGGGAGCGAAGGCCATATGGTGGGGTTCGGATGTCAGCCTTTCCGTCCAGAGCCAACCAACATCCTATCGTGCTCACAATAGCCACACCTTCCCTCCACCAGTCTGGCGTCTCAGAATGGTCGAGGTTAGGGGGGGAGGGATGTAGTATCATCGCTGGAAAAACCCCTTCAAGACGCACGCTTACAAGCCTAGCTCAACGTTTGGTGTCGCTACTAGTGGGCCGTACAGTGCAAGTGTTAACTAGTGCAGACGTCACACAACTGAGAAACCAATGGCTACGGCTCCTCAGGACCCCACCTTCCGACACACAGAAAGCGCCCCCTCTGTACAAGCAACATTTAAGGGTGGCGGCGGAAGAAGCTCAGGGAGAGTTCACCATGCAGTGGCAATCATTGTATTAATGCCTAGTCCTGTTGCTGTCATCCCTACTATTTATGTTGTACCGTGTCTCTGTGGAATAAAAGATACCGTTTCTCTGTGGAATAAAAGATAAGTATTTGTCTTAGTTCATAGATACACATTTATTTCTCATCTAGCCTCTGTTCCTAGTCGGCCACTTCAGCAGACTACTTGGAACACAACAGAAACATTGAGTTGAAAACTCCACACTTCCGCTTTTCAGTGAGTGGTCACATTTATTCATAAGTACTTAGCTGTAAAACATAATTTTTTTTGGCTGATCAATACTGGAGAAATGGCCATATTATGATGTAACACAGATCAGTAACAACTCTACAATATTTACAAACTGGGGCAGAAACTTGATAGTGGCCCCATCCGCCCCCTCCTCCCCCCTCCATGACTGCAGTGACCAAATATGTTGGTTTTTGTGTTGGAGGTCATTTGAAGCCCCTCTGTGAATGCCACATGGGGCAGATGCCCAGGTTTATCACCACCCACACCCTTTCCTAAATCCAGGGCTTCCACAGCTGTCCACTTATTCACACCATAAATTAATCATTGATGTAATAGCACAGTCCTACCAGCACTAGGCAAAGAGACTGGTAATTAAATTACATGATAAAGACAACTATAGCAGTTAAAGCAATATTGTACCAAAGTAAACATATAGTTCAGTTGGATGCCTGATAAAATGTCTGCTATTCATTATCAGCTTTTATTTTTCCATCCCATTATATAACATCACTCCTCTTAGCTCTGTGTGTAGAACTTATGATTATTATCACTGTGCAAAAATGTTGAGAAATTCTTGTAAATACAAATTAGTCATTATGAATACATAAATCTATTGACAAATGGTTAGCTATTTACATTATAATTAACACTAAAGAGATCATAAATTAAGATAAAAGGCCAAATCTAGGAATGACAGTGTAGTAACTCACAAGAAGATTGACAGTGCAAGACATTCGTTTATCCCTGTTCTCATCCCCCTGTATGACACTTCTGTAATCCAGCAGCCTTTCCAGCAGCCTTGTAACAGAACTTATGAATGCTGCTCCACTGTCTTTCCAGGCAGGGTCTTCTGACTGCACGCGTTCTAGAAGTCTGTGGGAAGAAATTACCTTCATTGAATAACCAAATATATGAAAAAACTTAATCTTTTTCATTCTCGATTGTCATATTTCCTTTCAAACGTGTGCACTAAATAATAATATGTTAAATAACATCATAAGGAAAAAAATGTAGTCTCTCTTGGAGAAATCAATACAAATTTAATTGAGTACCGTGTAATTCTGTCCCTAAACTTGATAACCACCTGCTTTTATTTAGGAAGTTAGTGAACAAGGATGTGCAGGTATGCTGCATCAAGTTAAGCAATTTGCAGAATATTTGATCACACTATTTCACCAAATTCTGGGGATGCTGATGATGATGGTTTACCTGGTGTTCCAACATGTCCCACAGATTTTATATGGGGTTCATGTCAAGTGATTTTGCATGATATTCAAAATGTAATATGGTGGGTAATTGTTCAGGAAACCAATCACATATTCTTCCAGGCAAATAAACTTTTGCTCTTGAAAAATAGGGGTATCAATAGGATACTCATCATGTAGCTGTTGATTGAAAGACATCAACTGCTTGTTAAAGATGTTTAAATATCTAACAATGGAAAGACCAGGTTGGAATTCAACAATATAATGAGGATAGCTTGTAACTCACTTCAAAGAAAATTGCCAAGCCACAGACAGGTAAATATAAGAGAAAATCACACACAATTCAGAATGAATGGCCATTGCCAAATTGTGGCTAAAACCAAGGTAGACCACCATGTGACACAGCATGCAGCTGAGTATAAAATGCTTGATTTCAATGGCTGTTTCACAGCGTTGGTCATCTGGATCCTCCTTCTAACTACCAGCTTTTCTGAACAGCACATATGGAAGTCATCCTTACAGTATATTTCTCTGATCCCAAAATTATCCAGGCATCAAACAACAGTTCCTCCCACTTCTATACTACACCTCTCTGAATTCTTGTCTCATTACCCGCCATCTGTGCTATTTTGTCCCCTTCTCAACTCCTCGCCATTTTGCTTCCCCCCACACTGCCAATTCCCCTCTAGTGCAATACTTAGCTGCATCTCGCTCCACCATCTAGTACCTACAAGGTCTGTAAGGGAGCACTATATCTATATCCACCCTCACCTTGCTTTCTTCCCTCTTCCCCTCCCCTCCCATCGCCACACTAAGCTACTCTCATTGTAGAGTGTTACTAGATATGCAGCAGCCAGACATAATGGTTGTGTTATTGTATGATAAGAGAGTGTGTTCTGCACCAACAAAGGATGCAGCCAAAGGCTAAGGTGTGTGTGTGTGTGTGTGTGTGTGTGTGTGTGTGTGTGTGTGTGTGTGTGTAACTGTCTTTTTTATGTGCCTGTCTGCAGCTCCATAATTGTCTTTGTGATGAGTTGCAAGCTACCCTCATTATAGCATTTAAATAAATATTCTAGTTCATATCAGTGGTCACCAAGCCCAAATAATGAAAAGAAACACTCCCCCAAAACGTCGAATATATATGCTTTGACTTGCACCTAACCTTGCTCACATTCAGTAGGACATGTTTAATTAAACCCCAATTAGTTATCTATTTTACAATGTAAGAAATAAAATAAAGTGCAATGTGACAAAATACACATAGTAACATGCAAAGTAAATTTTGTCTGTCAATTGTATACAAAATTTGATATATATTTCAAACATTCTTTCAGAAGGGCAATTCTACCCAGTTCAGTCACATTAATGTAGACACCTATGAAAAGCCTGAATACAATATTCTGCAGAAGGGACTACTATGAGACATGCTCGACGAGTCAGTGAGATTCTGGTACTAACAAGAATGTGGATCTGTACTGACTCTAGCAATAGGTTTCATAGTTGAAGATCCGTGGTGTGAACAATCTGATAAAGGTGGTTCCACAGATTCTTAATTGGGTTTAAACGCAGGGAATTTCGTGGCCAGGGGAGTATATTAAACTCATCCTGGTGCTATTCAAACCACACATATACATGAGACATGTGTGAGACATTGCATTGTTCTGCTCATATATGCCTTTGATCTGCAGAATAACAAACTGTGTATGGGAGTGGATATGGTCCCCAAGGATAGATGCATGTATGTCTTTACCTACTGTGCTTCCCAGAATGATGAGATCACTCAAGGCTAGACACAAAAACATTCCACTTGTGAAGATTGTTGTAAGGTCTTTTCTTTCAGATATATCACATCATACACACCAATGCCCATCTGTCTAATAGAACATAAAATGTGATTCATCTGAAAAGGACACATGTTCCACCCAGTGAACGGACATCAAGTTACAACACTGATGAGCAAATTCCAACCTCCATCGCCAATGAATAGCAGTCAGTAGCATGAACCAGGGGCCTGCAGTAGAGGCTCTTAGGCAACAATGTTCGCTATATGGTCATTAAGTAGACATCCTTTGGTTCATCTGGGTGGCCAGTTGCTCAACAGTTGTACTTCTATTTGTACATACACACTTCCACAACCACCATTCAGCCCAGTCATCTATGGCCCATGGTGCACCAGAGTTGCCACAGCACTACTTTGGGATAACACCATTTTGCCATGCATGATATATTTTAAACACAGTGGAATGTGTATGGTTTACAAACTTAGCCATTTAGCCTGAAAGCCAATCACCAGGCCTGTTTGAACATACAATAAATTGCTCCATATCCATATTATAACAATGACTGCACTGCTTTCCACATGCACCTGACATGCCTGATAAACCCTCCATTGTTAGTGGTCTCACCTGCCATCTGTAGGTGGTTATTGCACATTGATGTCAAACATAGATGGTCATGAAATTAATGTGACTGGTCCATGTACATGCAGTAATGTGGAAGCTGTCCTCCTCTATATTCTTGAAAAATGTTCATGCAATTAATAGGCACATTATAATCAAATTGTACATCACTGGTACCCACAGTGGAGCTTTTCTGCAGGCTATTACAGTGCACAACAAAACTACTGACTTATAGGAAGAAAATTGTGATATTGAAGAAATAAATACACTAATACACTACCAATGAAGCAAAATTTACACACAAAAATGAGAGAGATAAGGATTTGTTTTAGTGTGTGCAACAAATACAGAAATTTAAATACATACTTACACTGCACTTAAGTGTTCCCTTGTTTGCAAGAAAAAATAATAATGTATAATGATTACTATTGGAATAAACAGACAAGAAACAAATGTAGTTTAGTTATCAATCTGGTTGCTATTAGCTACAATTGTTTGACTATGAACTTCCACTGAATAGCATATGGTAATTTGTATTGTTAACCCTTTCACTGTGGCCGACTTCTGTAGAAGATCACCATTACCTGGCCTTGCAGAGGTGGACTCCTATGAAAATCAGCAGAGAAAGAGACATTATATCCAGTAAACTCCACCAGTTTATCAGACAGAACACATCTTTCCCAGCTGCCTCCTCAAGCAGTCCATTGTCTGCAAAGCCTGATTACAGTGGACTTCTGTAGAAGCCCACTGTAGTTACAGTGGTTGACATTAATTCTTCCATGGGAGCACAAAACCAGACACCATAGAAAAACTTTGATAATTTTTAAAATTTTAAAAGTGTGTTGTATAGAGATCAAATTGAAAGTGAAACACAAACCAATGAAAGTGACATAACAGCAGAATATTCACTGCTTATTGTAAGATGCTACCACCTGATGAGTTAAAGGGTTTGAAGGGATTCTGCCTTACTAAGGGAGATGACTTAGAAGGAACCAAACAAGCAAGGTGGTGCAATGGTAACACAGTGGACTCGCATTTGGAAGGATGGCAGTTCAAAACTTTAGCAGATACTGGGATGGTTCCTTTCAAAGGGCACAGCTGATTTCCTTCGCTATCCCTGGCAAAAATTTCTGAGGATATGCTCGATCTCTAATGACCATGATGTCAATGGGACATTAAACTCTAATCTTCCTTCTTTTATACACAGAGGCAATACTGTGAAAAAACAATTACAGATTTGGTATAACTTAATGCATAAATTAAAAAAAAAGTATTTAAAATAATTGTGGAACATTTTGTGCTTAAAATATGTCAAGTATTTTCCTAACATTTAGTACTGAAATGCTTTACAAGACTTCCTGTGTTATCAGGAGCTACAACTGAGATGAGAAACCATTAAAATTACTACACAATAGTATCTCGATATTTTGTTACCTGTCAAGCATCTAGATGTTCAGGCATGCAAAATTCAGAAAAGTATACAGAATGTCTTATACTGATTACAAACTTCAAGTAAATGTTGAGTCATATCATCAACATTGACTGATATTGTTGTACTACCAGTTGATGCTCCTCATTTGTCGAAATATGATTGATATAAATATCAACTTTACACTTCATTAACACATTCACTGTACATAAACAACACTCTCTTTGGATATAAGTTCCCTTATATCTATAGTTCTTTACTATAATACTTGATTTAGATATTAAGGATGGAAGGAAGATTAGGGTTTCATATCCCATCAATTATGTGCTCATTAGAGTTAGCTGAGTCAAGTATGTGTAGAATTTGAAAGCTTTAGAATTCTAATGGATGGCATAGGCCTCTCTGAATACTGAGATCAATATAATTTATTAAGAACATCAGTAATGTTTGTTTGGCAATTTAAATACTGTCAAGTAAATCTATGATAACTTTAAGTCTTCTCATTGAAACAAGATCATTAAATGCTCCATTTGACAAATAATTGTGAATGTATAGTTAAGAGCTTCCACTGACTTCAGTATGAAATATTGTTCCTAACAGTACAGATTTATTGGAAATGTAAAATTTTTAATGAAGTTCCATCTAATTGGGGCATTGGGCTCAAATGTTAACCATAGCATTCCTTGACAAGAAATACAAATCTTCCTCAGCATGTAACATGAATGGAAATTTCGTACCATGGTGTTCTCACATTCAAATGCAATACTACATTTGCATCTGTAGTGTATTATGACTTTTTTTTTTTCAAAAACCCCAAGATCACATTGTAAATCTAAGTAAAACCATACAATCTGCCACTCCAGTTCTTAAACTGCATCAACAGGGTTGTGGCACACTTCACATTTGAGATGAATGGACAGAAACCTTAAGTGAATTGAGGTCAGTTAACATTGAAGGCCAAGATACACCACCTGTTCAACTCAGTCAATTGAACCGCATTGGCACATTAGATTTCATTTTCATCATCAGGAAAGTGTTCATGTGCCCTATCATGTATCCACTACAACCCCCAACCATGGCCCATGAGTGAAATATGAGCCCAATTACACAGTGAAAAGTTAATTTTTGAAACACATTTGCACTAATTTGGTCCACATTTTATGCTGTAGTTAGTAGTGTCTCACATGAGGACATCTACAATCTATTAATAACAATGTAAATGTTCATTTCTGCAAAACCATTAATCTCTGAAACTTCTTGAACGATTTGCTTTAAATTCTGACACAGCTTTTCATTCCAATGCAAGAAGGTTTTACATAAAATTTCTGACACAACTTTGCATTATAATATAGGAATATTTTACATAAAACATCTGAACTCTGCACTCAGAAAAAAATGAAGAAATAATAACACAAATGAATCAACAATATTTTTGTTTATGAAAAAAGTACTTACATTGTATTGAACAGCTGCCTGTATTCATCATCCCCCTTATTTTCACTAATCAGAATATCTAACTTATCAATGAGCTCAGACTCCACCTGTAGATGAAGGAAGTAATAAGAATATTGAAAGCCATGAATGTAGTTATCTGCATTTTACCAAATTAATAAGATTATATAATAACTGTATCATTAGACTTTCACAACGCATGAACACTTACTTGCTTGAAATTTCCTTTGGCTTTTTGTTCACATTCCATCATATCAAAAAAGATGTTCAGAGTTGCCTTGCGCAGTTCTGCTTCTGGTACTAATGTTACTTCCAAGAAGGGTCCAACCATTGTTGGAATAAAATTTATTTTGTGCTCTCCTAATAACAAAGGATAGTGAAAATTACTGTGCATACCTATTTCCCTACTGCAGTGTATAAAATGAAAAGAAACACTGTAACAAATATCTTATTCCCTAAATACTTGTATGAGCAACGATACTTCTGAAATTTTTGAAACATCTGGAATAATTCCTTTGCTACGGTACTGAATTATTAAGAAAATTTATAACTAAATATTAAACTAAGCAAGAAGGCAGAGAGAGCAGTTACAATTAATAAAAATGCCCAACAACAAACTGTCATTCTATATAATGAAACAGACAGATTTCATCAAGTTTGGATATTACACAGCAGTGTTTGTTAACCTGTGGGTCACGAGGCCCCCCCCCCCCCCCCACCGAGGGGGGGGGGGCGTCAACAAAGTGTGGTTCAGAGGGTCACTGTCATGGGAGGATGAAGTTACATCATAAAACAACCAGCCCAGCCCATGTTTGAAAACTAGCATTTCATAATACAAATCATAGGCCTAATAAAAGTAAAACTTATATTATAAATACATAGTATAATTTGTTGTTTATCAAATAAATACACCATGTTAATGATGAAGAAATGAAAAGTCAGAAAACTGTCTTCATAAATCAGTCGATACCATAGTTAACAAGATGCAGTCAGTAATTTTGAGAAATTTGAAGAAAAAGTTCTACTTCTTTACAAATGGACTCTACAGTAGGAACTTGCTTAGTGAGGATAATTCAATTCTGCATCATATCTGCAATTTGTAACACTTGTTATACAACAAATATTTTTCTGTCTTAATTAATTGGAAATTTTGATAATGTGTTCCAGTCTGAAAATGTTTTTTAAAAAAGTCATCCTATAATGTATAATACTGGACCTTTTCTATTACAAGAAAGTTGTATCAATAGAAGTGAATTAAATTTGTTGCATTTGAAATCACACACACAGTTATTTTGCATTTTGGGGAGGGTGTTGCCAGAATATTTTTACTTGAAAGGGGGTCGCATATTCAAATAAGTTGTAAAACACTGTTATAGAGGACTGGTGACAGGACACTGCCTTGCAGAAGACAATTCTTTTTATTTCTCCATCAACTGTTTTTTTTTCCTTGTAGGCTCACATAGAATCTTCAGCTATGTAGAAAGGTGTTTAATAATGAAACATGGTGGTAGTCCTTTGTCAGATAGTACACCTTCTTCAATAGCAACCTTTGATTTACAGTGTCATATGCTGCTTTCAGATCAATGAAAGTAAAACCCGTTACTTTCTTTCTCTCAAACCAATCATTAATGTGTTATCACTGCTTTATTTCCCTTCATACTTTTGATGGTTGATTTCAGTTCAGACATGGAGAAAGGCTTTTCAAGGAAGTGGTTTTTATTTTTAAAATTGCACACTATAGGTTCTCATGTCCTACAACCACTAGTCTTCTACATCTACATACATACTCCACAATGCATTCAAAGGTGCATAGTGGAGGGTACATAGTACCACTACTAGTTACTTGCTTTCCTGTTCCACTCCCAAATGGAATGAGGGAAAACAATTCTTGTATTAACCTGTAAGAACCCTAAACTCTCTGATGTTATCTTTGTCGTCTTTACGCAAAATGTAGATTGGCGTCAGTAGAATCTTTCTGCAGTCTGCTTCAAAATCCAATCCTCTAAATTTCTTCAACAGTGTTTCTCAGAAAGAACATCACCTTCCCTCCAGCAATTTCCATTTGAGTTCCCGAAGTATCTCAGTAATACACATTGATTGAACCTACCAGTAACAAACCTAGCCGCCCACCTCTTCCCATTATTAAGCAGCTGACTTGCTTTCAGGTTGGGTGTCACATCAGTGAGATTATGTGTGGTTCAGTAGCATCTTCAATGAGATTTTTCAGGAGCTTCCAAGCTCATCTGCTGTTTCCTTTCATATCCAAATTCTGCATTAGCTCACACCACCTAGTTCTCCGAGTTTTGGCATTAGCGAACATGAGATCCTCCCCTGCCTGAAATGTGTCCATAGCAAAAGGATCAAACTCAATCACAACACAATATTTCTCTAAAAGGAGCTTGGTATCTCAGCAACTGTTCTGTAACTTCTACTTGTTATTTGTCTTGATACCTATTGGATCACTTCGATAAAGGTCTCATATGTTTCCGGCTGTGGAGGGATGATCTTCTGTACTCAGTGTCTATGTTCTCACTAAACTGCATCCAGTTAGATTTGTTAAAATTAAACCTTCACATGTAAAGCATCTGTTACAGTTTCACCAATGAATCTAGAACACATATTATTAGACTGTGCTTTGTGTGGGGTAGCCGCGGCAGAGTGCATTGAGGTGCTATGCTACAATGCGGGAGGCTGTTCTTTGTCGGGGGTTCGAATCCCCCTCAGGCATGGATGTATGGATGTTTGTGCCATCTTTAGTATAAGCTAGTTCATAAGTAATTTGTAAGTTTAGGGACTGATGACCCTGCAGTTAAGTCCCATAAACTTTACAATCATTTGAACATTTTGTGTGGGGTATTGGTTTACTCATCATTTCTTTTTATTATCTTCCCCCTACCAATGTTGAAAGATTGTGACAGCTTTGGGTCATGGATAAGCTCCATATCATTTTCCTCAGCCCATTTCTCAAGCCACTCACCATTTTCATTGGTCCTGTTGTATCCCCAGGCTGTGCTATTGCAGTTGAAATCACACAAAATGTATGTTTCCTTGGCTGAAGTTAGTGGGTTCTGTAAAGTGTGAAATCTAGCTCTGGAGTTTGTACTCTGAGGTGACACTATATCACTAAGAATCAACAGTTAGTATTTCAATGTGAAATAAGCTGAGTCATTTCCGCCAGGTCTTAATAAAGATGGCGCTTCAATGTTTCTCATGCAGTCTCTCCAGCACCAGCTCCATGCCATCCACTCTGGGTAGATGGTTCATGTTATCTGTACGAGTATCTTGACCCAGTAATAAATCACATTCATGCCCTTTGCACAACTGGGATTAGGCTGGCGGCAGTGTACCAAGTAAATTAGGTGACAAAAATATGCAAATTTACATACAATGAAGGTACAGTTGATGGGTGAAAGTTAAAATGCATGAAAGAAGTATTTCAAATCACATGCTGAAGTTAAAACTAGCCTTGGTGTAAAGGGGGTTCACAATGACTTTGGGGGCAGCATGAAAGGGGGGGGGGACAAAACAAGGAGGCTGATTTACGAATGGAAGGAAAGGGGCGGGACAGGATCAGAGTTGGTAGGAAGGATAGATTTCAAGACAGAGGCCATCATCTGGGAGAGGAAGGTTGATGGAAGTTGCCCTGAGATAGGGATGGAGGGAGGAGGGATACCATGGTGGAGATTTGATAGAGGCTTAAGACTGGATAGTATATGGTACACTAAGGGGTTGTGGAAGTCTATTTTTCAGTTAATGTATCATATGCAGATGTATTCAAGGAATTGGAGAAGGTGGGGAAACAGGATGAGGTCATGCAGGATTTGCGTGGGGGATGGAAGGTTGCTGCAGTATGCGAGGTGGAGTGCATGGCATTCAAGGAGGTGGAGATACAGGAGGGGTTAAATCTGTAGAGGATGGGATGTATGAGGGAACAGTAGGTGTAGAGGATGGCAGATTGTTGAAGACCCCATGTCTGGACAGTGATGAGTTTAAGGAGACATTCAGGTATGGGCTTTATTTGTATCATCTTTAGGCTGGGAGTCCAGGAGAGGGAGCAATCCAGGGTAAGGCCAAGGTATTGTAGGATGGGGGTTAGGCAGATGGGGTGGCCATATAAGGTAAGATGGAAGTCGTGAAGCCAGAAGGAAGGGGTAGTGCAACCTATGAGGATAGCCTGGGATTTATCGGGGTGTATGGTGAGGAAACACTGGTTACACCAGGAGGTAAATTGGGCAAGGTGCTGTTGGAGGAAGTGTTGGGTGTGTCGGAAGAAGGGGGTAAGGGCAAGGAAGGCAGCATCATCAGCATACTGAAGGAGATGGATGGGACTTGTGGACTGGGCCATGTCTGCAGTATATAAAAATAAAGGTAACAATGGGGCAAAATGCAAAACTCTGAGATACAATATAATCAGTTACTATTCACACAGTATAATTAATAACATTACATTTATTATCTTTCAGTCCTTACCTAAGCTCGACCACATCGAAAGGATCTGAAAGCCCATGAGAACTCTCATGTCTCCACACTTTTCTATTATTTTTTCTCTTTTCACTTCACTAAACTTTTCAAGTTGCAGGGATGGCTGTGTTAGAAAGGCAACAGCTAGATTGAAGTAACTGCTCCACAGCTGAAAAATACATTAATTTTTAATAGAGTGTAATATATGATTGTCAAATTAAAACAATTTATTTCAGTCACAATGGCAGAATCAAAAAAGTAGTCATGAATATCTGCCAGAGGTCCTACTGAAAATGTTGATTACATTTTTAAAATGTTTAAACAATCACACTTGATGACAAATGTGGTATGTTCAACTGTATGTAACCAATACAGATTTGAAAATGGTCTCCAATGGCCAAAACTAGTCATAATAACTTTATTATTTTGGAATTTTGATCAAAATAAATAATCATTTTCAACTCATGAACAGATCCTGTAGCTTTTAAAGAAAATGTTTTAGCTAATATAAAGGCTGCCTTTTTGCAGCATGCAGAAACACCACTTGTGTAACATATAGATAATTTATAGATGACAATGCTTATACTTTTTCCCAATGTCTTAGTCTAATTTTAATCCTCCTACCACAAGAATAGTGGCCATGTGATGCGGGAAATCTCCCATTTTGTGTTGGTAATACAGAGAGGATTCATACTACATCAAAGAAAATTATGCCAACTATGGAACTCTTTCTCCCACTTCAGTATTGAAGTCGAATTTAAGTTATCATACATATTTGTAGCAATATCGGAAAACTTAGAAGTTACATGTATGTTGAAAACATTAGTACATGCATGACAAGATGTTATTTTCCAATTCTTACCATCCATGGTCTATATTTACAGCTAAATCTGTGCTCCATAAGAAATCATATGGTGTGAGGAGGACAGGACTATAGATGCAATCATTTACCTTCATCCATTTTTATTTGAGAATTGTGTTTGGGAAGAATGACTATCACAAAGCTTCTTTATTAGCTCTGATTTCCTTGCTGTGGTCATTTTGTTGGACAGTAGTATATTGGCCAACTGTTCTCAGTTAAATGATATTTTATTTGGCTGCTGTCTGAGTTAAAAGCAAATTATCTGAAAAGCTCCTTAATTGATTGGAAACTGTATCTGATTGTGCTCCTACTGATCAATTTCAGTAATTATTATCACTCCAGTCTTAACAGAAAGACAAATACAGGAAGATGTGTGATCAGTGATCTAAAACACTGGCAGCTGTAAAAAGTGAGGAATATTGGGGTTTGATATCCCATTAACAATATGGTCATTAGAGATAGAGCACAACCTCAGACTGTTTATATCAAGGATTGGAAAGGAAAGCAGTCATGCCCTGGAAAAGGGACCATCCTGGCCATTGTCTGATGCAATTTAGGGAAATCATGAAACCACAATCCGGAGCGATGAAGACAGATTTAAACCACCATCCTAATGAGTGAAATACCAGTGTCCTACCCACTAACCAACTCTTGGTAGTTGTAGATGAGTACTCTTTCATACAAGTTCCAAGAAACTTAAGATACTACATTGTTGGAAAATTAGTTTCCAATTCTTTTCTCAATGACTACTCATCATGCCTTTCCATTTAAATGTTTCTTTTTTTCCCCCTCAAGTTAAAATGATTTGTGAGTGTCGTTCCTATTGAGTACTGCACATATAAATGTTATTTCTCTGTCAACTCTTCAGAATTTCATATATGGCAAAATCTTCACATATTTCATACTCCTAAAGAAATGGAACAATTAACATGTTACAGAAGTTGCCCAGAAGCCCAGTTTGCACTGATACATCAGTACAACATTCTGTAATTATCTTGATGATGAAAGTTTTCAGAAAAAACCACTGAGTAAGTTTCAGTTTTGACACCTACCAATATGTGAACTCACCATTTGTTCCCACAATTGTAATGGTGTTTACCTGATTATTTACCAGTACTTTCTAGTCTGAAACTCTTGGTCATTGGTGATGAATTTCACTTGTTTTAATACATGAATATGCCACAAATAGGTTATCAGTATTACCTGTACTGGTAGTTTTCATCAGAAAAAGTTATATCTGAGTAAGTGTGTGAATACACATATTTCTTCTTCTGATGAGGGCCATGGTTGAAAATTTAAGTTGTGTATATATGATAGTCTATTTTATGTGCCTATCTGTAGCTCAGGGTCTGACTATACGGTAAGTTGCTATCTATCCACTATTACTCGCATTCCAACTGGAATTTTTCATTATTAGATTTTTTACATGTAATTTTGGGTGCTAGACAAAGAGTACCACTTTGGCAGCAGGTCATATCATGCCTTTTCCTTTACTGTTTCAAAATTTACAATTTTCCTTCGATAAAAGCCAAAATATAATTTGAGGATTAGCAAGTGCAACTTTTATATTTACTAGTTTTCTAACAGAACATTACGGAAAACCTTGTAAAATTAAAAAAGTAGCAAATGTGTAAATGTTATCTGAAAGTAATAACTAAAATTTTTCATATGTTAAAGAACCAATACAATAAATTTGCTCTACAGTAGTCGTGGAGGGATTTCAATGAGCAGCTGACATATTTTAATTACATAAAGAAAGAGCAGATGATAAAAGAGTCACAGAAAGGTGAAATAGGTAGTGCACAGACATGGTTAAGACACCACAATGATCTAGCACATAGAAAACAAATAAATGGTCACGGCATTGTGGTACAAGGGATTGCTGTTTGTTATGGTATTTCCTATTGGTGTTGTCAAACCATCAGTATCATATAACTACTGTCAGAGCTGTAAATGAAATGTTGTATTGAAGAAAATATAATTTCAGAGCTTGTAATACTTACAAATATATTCATAATTTTTCATTATTGAATATAATAAACTTACCTATATTCTGAAACACAGTCATGGCTCACAACTGATTCACCACAGTAGGCCTACAGAAGAAAATGACATAGACAGAAGACATATTATAGTTATGGTAGTCAAATGTAAACATACCTCACTATCAAAGTGGCAACAGCTGTCAAGGAAATTAAATGTCAGTGGCTGTGCCAGTTCACGAAGTGCATTTAGCATTACATTGTTGGCAACCATGCGCATGACAAGCCAATCAGGAGGGAAAACTTCCTGTCGCACTAACAATCGAAACACTAAAAACACTCTAAGCAGAAAGTCCTTCTGAGACTTTCTGTCACTAAGATGCTCCCATAATCTTTTGTAATGAAATTCATCCAACAGCTGCAGTAATCCAATAAGGCATGACACGAGAGAACCCTGTAAGCACAAAAGAAATAGTTATAAAATAGAATGTCACAGGAATCTTACAATTTTACACAATGACTTAAGTTTTAAACCTGTTCAGTTTTGAAGCATCCACTGTGGGCAAAATTATCCTTACTGCAAATTTGGATAAAAGTATCCAACGATATATTTAAAAGTCATTCTGTAACTTACCTGATATTTTTTTTATTATTAAAGGGTAAAACTCTAGTCATTTGAAGAGAAATGAAATCTTTGTAGCAATACTCAAATATACTGACAGAATTATTTCATCTATATCTTGTAGATATAGATGAAATTTTAAGATAGTGCTAGCATACATGATAAATTAACTTATTTACCTCTTTTTAAGTAACCAGTTACAGAAACTAAGAACAATTGAAGGGGGTAAGATAAAAGGGTCAAAAATATTAATGCTATAGTCCTATTGGTTGACTGCTCCTCCCCTTGTTTCCTTCAGGCATTTGATCATAAGCTCAAGTTAGAAAAATTATAAATATCCTTGAACTGTTTAGATATGTGTTTACATATGTAAATGGCGGTAAGGGTTGAGCTAAAACCTATACATGGAAGTCACAAATGACACTTTAGAGGAGAAGTAAAATTTTACATTATATCCATATTATCAATCAGGCAATATTATTAGTATAATGTTAAGTGACTCTTATTAGATTCTGAGAACTAGGAACCATGCCTAGTACAGTACTATGATATTCTAGATAACCTTCACATTAAGAATAGTTTTTCTAACTGTTATCTT
Organism: Locusta migratoria; assembly: GCA_026315105.1. NCBI lineage: Eukaryota > Metazoa > Arthropoda > Insecta > Orthoptera > Acrididae > Locusta > Locusta migratoria. The sequence goes on from CM048755.1 coordinate 273,583,920, forward strand.
CACTTATAAAAAATATAAACTGATGACAATCTCAAATGCAACACCAAGAGAACTGGAGATATCACAACCAAATTTACTTGAAGATCACATGATTGAAAATACATCCCCATGTGGAATGAAGAATATGTTGAAATCAATATCAATTGTTCCACCATTGTTGGCTATAACTGTTGCTACATACCTCAGTATTGACTGAAACAGGCTCTGAATGTGTTATTGTATTATAGCAGACAACACTTCCGGCAATATATCAGGAGAACAGGAGGCCTAGGCAACAATCCTGTCCCATAAATGATGAAGTCTTGAATACTGCATGCCACATGTGACTGTGCATTATTCGGCTGCAATATGGCCATTGGCAAGTTCTGAATGTATGGGAGGACAAGAGGCTCCAACACTTCAGAGATGTAACCATCGCCTGGTAAGTGTAACAAGCAATGTGTACAAGGGGAGGATGGGGGAGATTCAGAAGTGGAATCCAATATCACTCCAAATGATAATACTAGGTACAGTCTCCGGACTGAGCTTCGAATGAAACCTGACAATTTATTATAATTGAGTAATTGAGAATGTAACTTAAAGCCGTTCACAAACTAATGCTTCTCTTTATTATAGTACTGTGTGTTATTGTAATGAGACAGAATTTGAAGATGTTCCTATAATTTAATTTTTAACTTATATCAACAAACACATAAAATAAAGGATTAAATGGCCACTCACCAAAACTGATGCAGAGCGATCAATAATAATGAGAACAGTTTGTATCAGCATTTCCAGTGTATTCAGGCACAGGATTTCAACATCATGGTGCAAGCAATTATTAACCTATAATCAGAAATCAAAGTGGTTACATAAAATTCATAGAATATATCCAGTAGCAATAATATAGTATGTGTCTGGATTTTTAACCTGTAACAAGGAAAGTGAAAAACATCATGTCAGTTAAGTTATTAGTTACCCTAGCTGTAAATAGCTTAATAGTGAGATCATAATAAGTGTTCTGCAAAGCTAATTGATCAGTCTATTCCAACAACACAGAGAATACAGAAAATAACTACTAGAATCATTCTGACATTTTGCTAGACTGTAGTTGTGTAATTGTTAATAAATAAAAATGCAGGTATTCTATCATAATGATTAAAGAAATCACTAAATCAACACCAGTTAAATGGTATTTGAAACACTCCTATTATATGCTCACCATTATAGAACATATAACAATGCATTTTTTTATATTCCTGTGCATGCATAGAAATCCAGTGACATCTCAAAAGGAAAATTATTAAATTGGAAAGTAAAATAATTATTCTCACGAAGAATACATATTTTTAAAACAACTTACCTTTCCTTGCTCCTGAGCTTGTTTTTGTTTGTAAAGGAAGCTCAGTATTTCAGAAAGAATGTCTGTACAGAGTCGCAGTTCATCTCTGTGGGCTAGGTGATGTCGGAGGTGTTTACAGCTGATTGCCAGAAGTAAGTTTCTGGATTCTGCAGCAATGCATAGACACAGTTTCCATTATTAGCCATTAATAGCTTTATTCTTAAAGCATTCACAAAAAAAACACTTCAAAAAATTAGCCAACCCTACAATAAAATATTTAGTACGGTAGATGTTTCATAGAAAAATGTAGCATGAATTAGAAATATTTCAACATCTTGGCTGTGTCAGGGCCAGAAAGTTGAAAATTTATGCCAGAACATGACTAGAGACTGGATTTCTCACTTTGGAGCAGTGGTCATTTTTATCATGAGGATAACTGGACACAATTTTCATCCTGCCCAAATTTTGAACTTATCTCACACTACTGTTGTAGTGCCCCTGCCAATTTTTCCCACTTGCTTGCAGCTTCACCTGTATTCTTGTGAGGGACCAGATTAAATTGTGCATCCAAACTGAAATTGTTATTTACTTGTTTGGGGCATCAATATAATTATAGATATGGTGCCTGTTGTTTCTAACATGTCAGAAATAATAGACACCATATCTATAACACTATGTATGCCTGAAACAAGCAAATAACAATTCCAGTGTGGATGCACAATTATGTTCAGTCCCTTGTGGGAACACAGGTAAAGCTGCAAGTAAGTGGAATAATGTACAGGGGGAACTAAAATAGAAGTGTGCAATAAGTTTAGAATTCGGGCAGGATGGGAAGCGTGTTTGGATAACCTGATGGTTAAGGTGACCACTGGCCAACAGTGGAAAATCTGGGTTCAAGTCATGGTCCGGCACAATTTTTCAACTTTACCACTGAATTTAGTTCAACACCCTGGAGCAGCCTAAGTGTTGAAATATTTCTAATACATACATTTATGGCTGCTGATGTCAACCAATGTTGTCTGTTCTTTCAGATATGTTCAAAAGAACAGACTTCATATTGATTGCAACATATAGTACCTTCAACATAAATTAACAGATACTGAATACTGACATTTATTGCAGACTCAAGTTTTATTTAAGAAGGTGTCACAGAATAACACGAGGGTTGGAACTTAAATAGTGGCAACACTGCTGTTGAGACACTATGCAATGGAATCTACTATTGTCACTGATAGCACACACTGTTGAACTCCGAGCAAATGGACTCACCCGTCCCACATCACCGGAGTGCGCACAACTGAGGGAAACATACTCACTTGTGAGCAAGCGGTCTAACATAATGGCCTCGCAATTTTTTTTTTAAACAGGAACAATGGAGTTGGATCAAGATTGAATGGGCCAGATGCCCTTGGAGCACTATGAGTGTGAAGGAGAGGCTTTCTTACATCATACTGTAACACTGGATGAGACATGGGCCACATCGTATGAGCCAAAACAGAAACATGATCCAACGAAGGCTTCATTATGGGTCGCTGTGGAAGTCAAAAGTGCGTCAGAGCTCCATTATGGTGAAAGTTACGGTGATTCACATGTATGACTGTGATGGTGTTATCCTAACACATTACATTCATCCATGGCAGACCGTATTATTGTTTATTGTTGGAGCATCACCTGCAACCAGCTTTGCAAAAGAAGTGGCGACACTTTCTGTGCAAACCACCCATCATTTTGCATGACAATGCACAAGCGCATACAGCGCAAGCTGTGGCTGCTCTGTTCGGTCGATGGAACTGGGAAGTACTGTACCATCCACCATACTCCCTAGACTTAAGCACTTGTGACTTTGATTTGATCCCAAAGACAAAGGAACCACTTCATGGCATTCACTTCAGAACTGTTCCAGAGATTCGACAGGTAGTAGACCGTTCCATTCGCACCATCAACAGAACAGGCTCTGCTAACAGTATACTACACCTTCCACATAGATGGTAACGGATCTACACAATGCTGGCGACTACTTTGAAGGACAGCAACAGATGCAAACATATAATACTTTTGTATCAGTTGTGAATAAACAGTTGCCACTATTTAAGTTCCAACCCTCATATATATGAAATCTGCATGTTATCTGCCAGAGATGAAAAAGAACCAGATCTTAAGTTTATGACTGTATAAGAGCAAGCAGTTAAGAAAGCATGTCAATCTACATATCTGTATCATTGTGTCACTGGCCCTCAACCCTCTTTGTGTATAATTTTCCCACACTCACCTCACATATTCAAGAACAATAATTCACTACCGTAATCAGACAACAGAATTAGGAGGAGGATATGCAAACTGGAAGTGAGGGGGAGGGGGGGGGATGAAAGAAAGGTAATTTCAGCAAGGATAACAAATAGTGCAATTTTGTTTATTGTTCAGCAAAAATGATGTAGTTCATTATTTAAGCATAATTTTTAAAAGATCCTTGTACATTTATCATTAAATTGGGTACAAATTGACTTATTCCTTGCCTTGCATATTTCACAACAATAAAGTGTCAAATTCTTATGGGTATCACTTTTATAGGAAATGTTCATAAGGTTTAAATCTATCAGCTCATTTCAGAGACATAATACACAGTTTTTTTATTTGTTATAAATTAATTTATTACAAAGGGATAGAAACTTAATATTATCAGAATAATTATGTGATGTACAGTAGATGAGCCTATTTGATGCATAAACTTTGACATAAATGATCTATAAAAGCATAGTGCTGTAATGCTGTTACTAATGGTATTTGGGGGAAAAAACCTTTTGATGACATAATGCAGAAAAGTTCATAAATAATTACCTAGAATGTCAGATCTATGAGAGTTCTTCAATTCTTTCATGTCAGCAGACATCAGTACTAAAAATCCCTTCTTTTAAAATATAAAAGCTTATGTAAGAACGTAGGCTTATGCGGTCATTATTGTTAAAATTGAAATTCTTCTGAGCTATTTGCCGCATCATAATGATATATTTCTCCAACATTTTGGATCTGTTACAGGAGCCTTCTTCAGGAAATACTAACATTTTTCCTCCTGTGTTTTGTCTTATACAGCCAGCAGAAAGGGAAGAAATAACTATTAGTGCTTGCATTGGTGTTTCCTATAGGTGGAAATACATGTGGAAGAGGCACTATTGGTGTTTGCATTGGTGGTTCCGATAGGTGGAAAATAGGAAGGTGTATGCATGTAATTAGCCAACAACTGAGATAACCAAAGTTTCTTAGTGAGCCTAGTTCTTCTAAGTAGTGACAGTGCTGCCACACTGTCAGGAGTTCCCATCTGCTGCAAAAGGGCCCATTGTACCATTCGCCAATGACCGTCGGCGCACTGCCAAAACTGGTAGCCAAGATGGATGGTGGAACTTCAATGATGTACAAGTGCTTTAAAACAAAGAGGAAAATTCATGAAGCAATTGAGATTAGTAAACACCCCAACAATATGAGCAGAGAAGATGGATACAACTCTTACCGTCTTGGCTACCAGTTTTGGCGGCTGGCGATGGTCATCGGCGAGCGGTACAATGGGCTCTTTTGCCGCAGATGGGCAATCCTGACAGCATGGCAGCAACATCACTACTTAGAAGTACTAGGCCTACCAGGAAACTTCAGTTATCGCCGTTGTTGGCTAATTACATGCATACACCACAAGCATACACCTTCCTGTTTCCACCTATCAGAACCACCGATGCAAACATCAATAAGTGCATCTTCCTTCCATAGTTCCACCTATCAGAAACACCAATTCAAGCACCAATAAAGTTATTCCTTCCTCAATAGAACCAATCAGAACCACTGATGCAAACACCAATAGCGCATCTTCCTCCCGAATTTCCACCTATCACATACACCAATGCAAGAACCAATGAAGTTATTCCTTTCCTTTCTGATGGCTGTATAAGACAAACGCAGGAGGAAACAAGTCAGTATACCCTGAAGAAGGCTCCTTTAACGAATTCGAAATGTTGGAGTAATATATCATTATGACGCAGCAAATAGCTCAGAAGAATTTCAATTTTAAAATAAAATCTTGTTCAGCTTCCTCTGAGGCACGTGAAGTTTCATCTTTTGATTAAAAATGTGTGGCTTGATAAAACTGAAATGCCTGAATTTTATTTACCAGAAACCAGTGCATTGTAAGACTACAGTATTTACTTACCATCATCAGCAAAGAGTTTACTAGTAACCATGTTGCGAATGGCAGTGAGCTTTGCCTGGGTAAGCTGAGGTGAGAGATCCCTCGATGGTAAGCTCTCCAACATCATTGTGGCGAGCTTTGTTACCTCTAAAGCTGGTAACACTTGTATTAGCTGCTCAAAGACTGCACTGATGCTGTGCAATAGAGCTACCTGAAAATAAATTATTCAGGATTCATAAAAAGTAAATATTGTTTAACAAATCCTAAAAGAACTTTACTTTTCTTACAAGAGTACATGTTATTTTATAAATGTAACAATTTTCCACATCATAAAATATTTATAGCATCTTTTTGATCAAAATCAAAATAAAAAAATGTGTCACTGAAATGTTGTTTGGTTATTAGTGAGATATTAACTATCGTGATTTTCTTTCTTGTAACTGTGCTCATTAGGACAAAATGAACAGCAGTACTTTGTTTCCAGCAAGCACCCTTTAGTTTTGCATTCTCATTCCATATCTTCACCTCAAGATCTGTTCAAAAAATATAGAATAGGGTATCATTAAAGATGATATAAAATGCAGAATGGCTACGGGAAGGAAATTTGTTGACATCCAATATTAATTTAAAATTAGAAAGTCCTTCCTAAATCAACATGTAATATTAGTATGTACTGGGGCATGTAAAATAATTTTTTTTAAAAAAGTCCTTTCTGAAAGAATTTGCCTGGAGTGTAGCATTGTACAGGAGTGAAACGTGGACAATAGGGAGTTCAGACAGAAAGACGATAGAAGCTTTTGAAATGTGTTGCTATAGACAAATGCTGAAGATTAGATGAATAGTTCATGTAACTAATGAGGAGGTACTGAACAGAACTGGGGAAAAAAGAAATTTCTGGCTTATCTTGGCAAAGAGAAGGGGTAGTAGATTGATGGGACACAGCAGGTGTCTCTAAGCATGCCTCTGACAACATCGTGGCAGTCAACGCATTAAAGGGAAATGTGCTGGGTAAAAGTCGTAAAGGAAGACTCCGAGATGAATACAGCAAACAGGTTCAAGTGGATTTATGTTGCCATTCTTATTTGGAGATTAAGAGGCTTGTGCAGGACCCGATAGCATGGAGAACTGCATCAAACCAGTGTGTGGACTGAAGATCACAATGATAACAACAAGGATATCATTGACATAAAGATGAAATTATTGAAAGTATAACACAAAACTGACTTTGGTTCTGCTGTACCAGCACACAGTGCATATACCCAGAATGACATAACTCATTTACTTGCTAGAGTTAATAATAAACAAAAAGAAAAAATAGAAAATGCAAATCACTAAGTCGATGATAATGAAACTGTTTGAATGAGTACACCTGTACACAGGACTCAAACATGAATCTGTATATAGGTAATGATCTGCAGACAAGGTTGATGTTCAGACAGTGGGTGAGAAGACAGCACATACATTACAATGAAGTATGGAGACAGAAAATGAAGGTGGGAAGGGAGAAAGGTTGAAAGGATCTATAAACATAAAGGAAAAGACAAAATTCAATGGTTAGATGAAAAACGTATAATACAAAGAAGAATGTAGAGCATACTGGAGTGATTCTGATAATTATGATTAGATTATTCTAGTTTAAAAAAATAAAATCTTTAACTATCGCCATGCATATCTTTAACATCAACCAGAACATTTAAATTACAATAAGTTCTTTCCTTTGTCAATTAATATCAATACATTAATAAATATACAGAGGGGTTGGCAAGTATTCAGCTTCTAAAGCTCAAGGTACAGCTGGATAGAAACTCAGATAAAAGTGAAAAGACATCTTTTACAAGAAAGAAAAGAGGAAATAGTTGAGGAGGATAAGAGAGATTAAAAGTTCAGAGTACACAGCAACACTTCATTTTTATATCCCTTCCATTTTGTATGTGGATTGCTAAGTAATATTAGATCTCACTGCAGAAACTGGAAGCATTACCCTAGTTAAACATGTAACACTGCCCATGATGTGTTCCAAATTCAAAACATGGTTGTACACTTAAAACAATAAAGTAATGACATGTGCTTTTCTGCAACTTGCTGAGCAAAACGGAGATGACTTCATTGCAATATATGAATCCTAGGTTCCTTACCAGAAACCAAAAAGAATTAAATGAGTAAGAAATACTATAAGTCTTCATCACCCAAATTACATTTTTGAACACGCCCATTAAGAAAAATAGGTACTCTGACTGCCTTATATGATGAAAAATTCACCATCTTTGAGCTTTAAATGTCATGAGAGAGCTCTATAAAACTTCCTGAAAAATTATCTGTGGCTTGAAATTTATTGAAACAATATATCTTGTTGCCTTTAGGTATTGCAACATGACATTCTGTTGAAATATGGCTATTCACACAGTATATGCAACAGTTGTAAACATCATAGACCTGTTATTACAGTATCATACGCACAAATCATACTCAATAGACCTTCCTCACCTGAAAGTAAGTAGTAATGATCCCATTTGTCTCTCTGTGTGAAGTTAACAAATTTCTGAATTGAATTTGCTTTTATTCTATAAATTTATACACAAATAAAATGATTATTTTATTACATACAAAAGTAAGTAATTTGAAAAAAGGAAACATTTTATTTAAAAAATCATTGAATTTGTACCTGTGTTGGTAAAATTGCATCATATGAAGTGGCCAATGTCTTGTTTAAAGCTGTAAACACATTATAAAGGTCCCTTTTAAAGCTGTCTTCATATTGTCCCCCTGTAGCCCGGGCACATAATAGGCGTGATTGTATGATAAACTTGAAAATATATTCAAGAGAGTGGAAGCACTTTTGTAATGGTTCTTGCTTTTCAGCTGATACAACCCAGCTTGCACAATGCTCCACACTACTCAGCAATCCCCTGAAATATAACACAATTCACAATACTAATAGTGCTGGTAGCTATACAATGAACACAATTGAAACCATTTAAATACAGTTGTAACATATTTAATTACAAATCAGAAGTTATTTTAATTACTGTTGCATAATGTTACAGTTAGACGATCAAATATGGCTGTGTTTCTTACTTTTGAGCCCCCCTTGCCTTCCACCCAGTCTAATACCAGCTGCCACACAATAGCAAATTAATTATCGAACTTTTTCTAATCTTTTCTTCATTTTTAGTTCATAAATTCCACATGTATTTTTGTTTTTATGGGCTTTATTTACATATTTTGTAACTGTAAACTCATGGAGAATAGAAAAAGTACCAGCTACCATCTATTGCATGGCATTACTTGTGATATAAGGGAAAATAGGATCTTCATCTGTTGTGTAGGGATACAGGGGTAATAAGCCACTATCTGTACAAAGATGTATGTTTGTGTTCTCATTAGTGTAAATAATTTATAAGTCTAGGGACTGATGATCATAGAAGTTTAGTCCAATATGTTTACAAAGATCTGAACATGTTTTACAACTCATGAAAATGTTTTGTCACTGCTGGAGCCTATTGTGGCATATAGGATTCCTGATACTGCTGCCACATCTCTGCTAGTCAGCACCTGACTGACAGTCAGCAATAATGACTGCTGCTCATCACTGCAGTGACAGTGGGACCTAAGTGCTTGAAGATGGCAGTGTGTGTGTGTGTGAAATAAAAAACCGAATGGCAGCTAATTTTCTGCAAAAGTTAGTACATGATTATTACAACAATCACATTAATTGTCATCCAAAAGATAATATTAAATTTTGTTTTGAGTGATGTGTGTATGCTTTTAACTATGTGGTATTTTGCTGAAGCTAGTAGCAACCACAGCTAGCTTCCATTACAAGAATTTTGCAACTGGCATGAATGGAGATTTTACTTATATGTAGGGACATTTCATCCACCGGTGTGTTTATGTTTGGGATTTGCTATGATCGTGCTCAAGGAACACGGAATGCTAAGGCAAATTCTTGAGAATTTCTCGAGTACTGTTGAGAAGTTGTTGACCATGCTGCTCTCTGTGGAGGCTGAGCAAAACTATTCCAGAAGGAAACTTTGAGTCAAGGCAGTCATAATCATTGCCTTCTGTACCGTATGTGTAAGAAGAGTTTGTACTTTACACACTGGTTTCAAGTTACTGGCTTTCTTTTGTCTGAACTGAATTAATAGTAGTAGAACGTTTATCAGAAGACAAAAATCATAAGATTATTATTAAGACATGTGTCCCATATGAAACAAATATGAATTCCATATGTGTTTGCTCTCAAATGAGGGAGAAATGCTACAACATAGGATACCCAAAACTTCTTATATATATTTATTGTAGAAAAATAATTTGGATACCTCCTACCATCTCATTTGCCTCACCCTGGTGTTCAGTAAGGTCTTCAAATCGATCCTATCCCATCACATCCATCATCAACTCCCTGACACCCAATGTGGCTTTCACCCTTCCTTCTCCACCAACAACTAAGTCCTTAACCACCTCCTTTCCCTCCAGCTCAATTGCCGTTGTGCCGCCATCTTTGTATCTTGACCTTGAACAGGCTTACAATTGGGTCTGGCATTCTGGCCTGCTCTTCAAACTGCAAACCTATGTTCTTTCCATCAACCTTATCCAGGTCATTGCTCCTTCCTCTCCAACTGCCCCACCTATGTTAGCATCCACAACTCCGACTCCCATCTCTTATATCCCTCTGCTGGCATGCCCAAAGGTTCCGTCCTTTCACCCCTCCCTTATCTCCTGTACAGTGGCACAGCCATGGAGCCACAGGCAGGCAGAACAAGAAGAACGTGTGTTCTATGATATCGGAGCCAAATTAAAAATTAAAGATTCCCAGACTGTTTCCAGCACTATCCAACCTTTTTAGTGAATTTCTTTAGTTGGAATGGATGACATAAATATATACATACTTGGGTATTTTGTCTGATGTGCATTAATAGAAGAATGCCCTTCTGTATCTGTGGATGTCTGTGTTTGATTGCTAGATATATTGTGTAATTTTAAACGTCTTATCATGCCTTTTGTATTTTTTGCTACATTATGAAGATTTTTAAAAGTCTGTTGCAATAGTTGAAAAGTACAGCAACTTCCATGACTTTCATTTCTGTGTATCCATATTTGAATAAAATCACAGCAAGTTGCAAGTGTTGCCCATCAGTGTCAGTAGGCAGTTCAACTAAACACAGTGCATGACATGCTGCCACAGTGCTGCAGCACCGCTTCATATCAGCTTTTCAAGAACTGCTTGAGCACCGGCACTTCAAGAAATTCTCGGTGCGCTCGAGTCACTGCAGCTCATAGTCCCATCCCTAGTTTATGTGTCATTTACAGGGTGCCACATATTCGACACAGTAGTGGTAGCCACATCCTAATTAATTTTAGGTTTTCTTAATTCATGTTAAGGTTGACAACCTGTTTATGTATTTTAGCTGTAAAAGACTACAAAAAAGTACCAAACCACAAACTGAGTGCTTCCAAGCATTTTTTTTCTTCTTTTCATAAAATAAGTAAACCCATTTGCCAGAAAATATTTTGAGTGTGTGATAAGTTTAAAGTTACACCAGTTGTATACTTCATATCAGATGAACACATTATTTTATTTATTTCTTTTTTCTAATTTTCTGTGGCCTATTTATGAAATGTGTCTTTCTCATACAGAATTGTGCATACTGTGTTCCTTATAAGTTGAGTGGTTCTTCATTTACAACACTCTAATATTCTTACACACTTACAGGATGATTCCATCTTTATTTTAACTTAAAACTCACAAGAAAAAATGTTAAGTATCAAATAATTTTTCCACTCACTTGTATACAAGGGCTGCAGCAAAATGTCCCTTGATATATGCATCCATAACAGGCTTGAAGTGTTCAAATTTGCTGTCTTCTAGCAAACTGAAGATGCTAACCTAAAAAAATTAAAATAAATACCTAGTTTAAAAGTTTAGTCCACTTGACAAAATTTTAATACAATTTATTCATCAGCACTAAAAAATGTGACATTAAATTTCTGAAGTTCTTTTCATTAAATGAACTTTAACCATGAGATATAAATACCCTTCTTTAGGAAAACATACTTCTCCACTTCAGGGGTGTTAGCAGAAAACCTATTTTCTCTTTTCACTTGAAGGTCAAGGATAACATATTATATACCTATTTTCAAGTATTGAAAAACACATTAGCATTGCTTAAAAAGAAACTTATATTCCCAGAAAACATCCAGGTTACTCAGAGAAGTGTTATGATACCACAACTGTATTAGCTTTATTCAATAATTAAAGAATAAATATTAGGATATATCAAATATAAGCGAAATTGCACAGTGCCTGTTTGCATGTGGAACTATGCAGACAAGCAGAAAATTTTATCCAAAAGACGTTTTGTGCACAGGTGCTTACCTAAAAATGGAAGAGAGTTATTTTGCTGCAGCAGGAGAGGTACTGGTTTGTAAATGGAAAGAAAGAGGTAAAAAGTGTGTTGTGATTGGACCAAACATGGACATTCCAAATGTGTTTATAGTTGTCAGAGAGAGGGAAATGTCAGGGGACAAAGAAGACATTCCATGACCATTGTGTATACATGAGTACAACAAAGACATAAGAGTGTAGACCTATTTGACCATGTCTTGCTACTCTATTTCCTGGAAGTCTAGGAGATGGTGGATGAAACCTACTTCCTCAGAGTTTCTGCTCTTGTGAACTTATACATTATATACAAACCAACTATGCAATTGTCAACATCTAGAGAATAGCCAAAGACAAATTTGAGTTTCTGTGGGCTGCTTGCAGATGAGTTGATTGTATGCTATTACAGTAGGGTTCAGAAAGGGAGAAGACAAAATATTGTAATAACAAGTTCAACATACAAGTTAAAAAAGAAGAGTAGCAGAGCTATAAGATCATTGTGGCAATTTACCAATGTCGGGTATCATTTACCAGTCAGAGGTAGTTGCAAAGATGTGCTTACTGAAAATAATAGATAGTCTATGAAGTGGCATTGTGTTTAGCTTTTTTTGTATCATATTGTAGTTAGTTTTCATTCTTATTTTTTATGGATTGTGATAAATTCAGTGTGGTGTTAAGAGACATTGTTTTGAAACACTTATTGTATGGTTTAAACAATTTTTTTTTCAGTGGCTAAATATTAAGCCACCCAATACTGAAAAAACTAGGAATAATACTCCTCTTGGAAATTATGCCTAATAGTACCCTTAGTAACTTAGAATTAAATTTCCCTGAAACAATCCCTCTGAATTAATAATATAATTTGCTCATTCAGAGATAAATGTGGTGGCTAAAAGCTTATCCACTGAACATTAAAGGATTAAGATATTGAAAGAAGCCAGTTAAGAGTTAAATGTGGAGGCCAAATATAGATTTAAACTGTTGTCCTCCTGAATGCAAGTCTTGTCTTTTACCATTCTGCCTATTCACTTGACGATATAAGAGCTATAAAGTGTAGTAAATTTAATATACATTTTAATTAGTCTTTCACACGTGCCATTGTAATACATAAGATAGAAAGAAATGTGTTGAAAACTTATTTTTCTTTGTCTGTAACCTGCAACAACTAATACTACTTTTAGTTTTAAGACATTAAACCAAGATATAGCTAAAATAATTTCAGTTGCAGAAATATATACAGCTCTGGACTCAATTTTCAATGAAACAAGCAAAGTGAATTTGATCAAGTTTCAAAAAATTCCCTCAATTGTAACAGTTATTATCATTATTTTTCAAAATAATAACAAACATACCAGCTATTTAAGCTATACATTAAAAACTGTATAAATACTGATTGCTTTCTTTAATGTTGGATTACTGCATGTTATGATAGCCAAAACAGAGGTTTCATTTGCCTTTGAAATTTTTATTTGTGTCCACAGCTATTCTTTTGCAAATAGCTGTCCATGGAGGTAAGAAGAGGGGAGATGTCACTACTGGCATCTGCTGTACTTCTGCTTGAAGCCGGTCAGCAGCCATGTTTGTTTGTTCAAAAGACTCGCAGACCATAATGGAATGTGATTCTCTTCACATTATTAATGATATCAGAACAGTTAATGCAACCATAAATAACACACACAGGCATTATCCACTGCAACTCTTCGACAACTCAACACAGCAGCTCAGCAGAAAACTACTGTTTTGAACAAACTGTAATGGCGGAGCTAGGTTTGCCGGCTTCAAGTTTGTGACATCATGCCCACTCCCCTCTTTTTACCTCCATGTAGCTGTCACTGTGCTGATATTTTTTAAATATATTCCCTCCTGTTTAAAACAAGTTTAAAAATTATACCTCATAATTTTCTTTTCTTGTCTAGTAAGATTCTTCTACTATTTTTAAAAAAAATCATTTCTATGACTTGAGTGTGATGCACATACCAAAATAAATTACTTCCCTGGTATGCCATTTAAGAAATATTTACAATTAATCTGCCATATCTCAGTGAACAATTACCAACTTACACTTAAAGAAAGGAAAGCTGATTTGATCTGGACATCGAAATCAGCTACATAAGAGTGAAGACATGCTTACAAAAGAACTACAGCTTTTTATTATAATGACTACCCACATGTTATAAAGATACTGTGAAGAACTGGAACAAATGGAGCTACAAGATAATCAGAAATAACATGTAAAGTGAGAAGAATATTGATTTTCAGCTTACCAGAGACTGGAAGACAAGACCTGAGTAAGATGTAGAATTTCCTTCTTCTGTGGAAAACATAGCAAATAAAGCATCAAGGACATCCTGTAAGAATTTCACCAGTTCCTCACCATCAAGCAATATAACTCGAGATAATGCTTCCTGGATATTTTCTGGGTGTTCCTTCCACTGGAGTAGAGACAAAAGATCAGCTGAAAACATAAATGTATATGCTGAAATTTTATACATACCTTCACAACCTATATTGAAAAATCAATATTAAAAATTATAAAAAGACAATTATTTCTTTCAGGAAATGAAATTATAATCATGTTATCAATATAGTCTAAATTACCTTAGGTTTTCAGGCTAAGGATATCTTTGTAATGATCCTAAAGAAATATCAAAGAAGAATCCAAGTTGACAAGTATATGACCTTTAAATATGAGGACAGTCATTATGCAACATGTGTAGTAGGAGGAGGATGCTGTAACTTTATGGAAGTAATGCCCATCAAGTAAGGCAATTAGTGTAAGTAATAGTAATGGAATTCTGTGGAAAGATAAAAGACTGGCAGTGGGCTGAGTCAAACGGTTGTAGCAGCTGCCAAGACAGGGCAGGTAGTAGTAGGTTAAACTGAGCAGCCAGTCAATGGTTTGTCTAAATTGGTGGAAATTGGGGTGAAGGCCCATGCTTTGTACTCAAACCTAATGAGGGCTGTTAGCCAAGTGTTACTTAAGGGGGTGTCTGGAGAACATATGTGAGTTCCACACTCCAGTAATTCAGAATTCAGAGTGCCTGGCACTTATTACTCACAGCCGATTTTTGTCTGTTATGTTTGTTTGACTGATAGGATAATCCAGTATGACCATTGTATTTTTAGTGAAATTGACTCCTGCCGTTTTCAGCCAGATATATTTTACTGGGTGATCAAACAGTCAGTATAAGTTTGAAAACTTAATAAATCACAGAATATTGTAGATAGAGAGGTAAAAATTGTCACACATGCTTGGAATGACATGGGGTTTTATTAGAACAAAAAGAAAAAAAAGTTCAAAAAATGTCTGACAGATGGTGCTGGACAGCAAAACATCAGTGACTGCGCATGAAAATCATGTATAAAAGGAGCTGTAATGAGAGAGAGATTCAGGTGCACCAGCAGTCGCAGCATGTTGACATTACCTGAAAATGCGCTTTGAGTGAAGCTGTATTATCAGAAAGGCGAATGTGCTAGTTCAGCATTATGATCCTATCGCCTTAGGAAGGGGATTCAAACGGGTAAAGGTCCATTGACAAATGCAGCTGTAGCGAGAATTATTTCGATGTTCGAAGCCATGGGTTGATTAGACAATAGACCACATAGTGGCTGACCGAGCACAAGGCATAATGCTGCTGAGACAGTTCAGGAAGAAATGGAGACTGTAGCGGGTTCATCTACGCATGGGGAAGTTAGCACTCGTGCAGTCGCACATTGCACTGGCATTCCATTCACTACTATCCTTACAAAATCCATTGGCATCCTGAACTGTTACCTGGCAATCTAGTGAAGCGGAGGGCATTTGCATTGTGGGCGTTGTGAACCAACGAAGCTCATTTCATGCTCCGAGGGTCTGTCAATGCCCACAAGTGCAAAATTTGGGCTACTGAAAATCCTAGAACTGTCGTGGAAACTCCATTGCACGAGAGAAAGTCATGGTATGGGTTGGATTTACCACATCTACCGTTATCAGGCCTTTTTTCTTCGAGGAATTGCGTGATTCTCATTTTGTGACTGCTACCATGATGAGTGAGAGGTACGCTGATATGTCTGCATCTACATCTACATACATACTCCGCAATTCACCGTAAGGTGCGTGGCGGAGGGTACACTGTACCACTACTAAGCATTTCCTGTCCTATTCCACTCCCATATTGAACAAGGAAAAAAATAATGCCTATTTGCCTCCGTACGAGTCCTTATTTCCCTTATCTTGTCTTTGTGATCTTTATGCGAAATGTAAGTAGGTGGCAGCAAGATCGTACTACACTCAGCTTCAAATTCTGGCCCTCTAAATTTACTTAACAGAAATTCACGAAAAGAACGTCGTCTTTCTTCCAGTGATCCCCAATTGAGTTGCCGGAGCATTTCCGTGACACTCGCACATTGGTCGAACCTACCGGTAACAAATATGTTACAGAATCGCATCATCCCCAGCCTGTCTGATAAACACTTGCTGGAACATATGATTTTTCTGCAGGATGGCGCTCCACCCCATATTGCTAGACGCATGAAAGATCTCTTGCGCGGGTCATCGGAGATGATTGTGTGCTCAGCCACCACTTTCGTCATGCTTGGCCTCCCAGGTCCCCAGACCTCAATCCGTGCGATTATTGGCTTTGGGGTTACCAGAAGTCACAAGTGTATCGTGATCGACCAACATCTCTAGGGATGCTGAAAGACAATATCCGACGCCAATGCCTCACCATAACTCCAGACATGCTTTACAGTGCTGTTCACAACATATTCCTCGACTACAGCTATTGTTGAGGAACGATGGTGAACATATTTAACATTTCCTGTAAAGAATATCATCTTTGCTTTGTCTTAATTTGTTATGCTAATTATTACTTTTCTGATCAGATGAAGCACTATCTGTCGGACATTTTCTGTAAATTTTTTTCTTCTTCTAATAAATGACCCCATGTCATTCCAAGCATGTGTGTCAATTTTTACCTCTCTATCTACATTATTCCTGATATATTAAGTTTTCAAATTTATACTGACTCTTTGATTACCTGGTATTTAATGCATTTGACTAATCTGTTTTAATACCCATTTATCTATGTTGATAGTCCATGACCAAAAATAGTTGATGGTCAAAGATGCATTTTATCCCATTTACAAGAAGGGTCATCAATCAGTTGCACAAAACTAAAGGCTTATAGCTCTGACATCAGTCAGTTACAGAATTTTGGAACACATTATGTCCAAATATTACTTCATTTCTGGAGACCATTAATGTCCTTTATAGAAATCAGCATGGTTTCTGAAAGAAGCGAACATATGGAACACAACTCGCGTAATTCATCCATGAGATCCACAGGTAGATGCCATGTTTCTTGACTTTTGCAAGGTGTTCTATAGTATTCCACACTATTGCCAGGAAGTGAGAGCATATGGAATATCAGACCAACTGTGTGACTGGACTGAGGCGTTCCTAGCTAACAGAAAGCCGCATGTCATTCTCAATGCAGATAAGTCTTCAGATGTTAAAGTGATATCAGGCATGCCCCAGGGAAGTGTTACAGGACTGTCGCTTTTCACAATATATGTAAATTGCCTCATAGGTAACATCAGAAGTTCAATGACACTTTTTGCAGATGACGCTGTAGTTTATCAAGAAGTCGCAACACTGAAAGAGGGCAATGAAATGCAGGAGGATCTGCAGCATAGTGACACATGGTGCAGGGAATGTCAACTGGGTCTCAGCATAAACAAGTGTAAAGTTCTGTGTTTACATAGAAAGAAACATCCTTTATTATGTAACTATGCAATAGCAGAACAAACATTGGAAGCAGTTACTTCCATAAAATATCTGGGAGTAAACATAAGGGTGATTTTAAATGGAATGACCATATGAAATGAATCGTGGGCGAGGCAGATGTGACACTGAGATTTATTGGAAGAATTCTCAGGAACTTCGGTCCATCACCAAAGATGTAGGTTATAAAACTCACATTCAGCCAACACTTGAGTATTTCTCATCAGTGGATATTGATACCAGGTACGGCTAATAGAAGACAGAGAGAAGATCCAACAGAGAGCAGCATGCTTCGTTATGGGCTCATTTAGCAAGTGTGAAAGCATCACAGAGATTATTAGGAAACTCCAGTGGCAAATGCTGGAAGAGAGACATTCTGTATCATGGTACAGTTTCTGTCAAAGTTCCAAGAGCATACATTTAATGATGAGTCAACCAAAATATTGCTTCCTCGTACATATATCTTGTGAAGTGACCGCAAGGATAATATCATAAAGATTAGGGCCCCACCCGGAGTCATACAGGCAATAATTTTTCCCGCAAACCATACTCGACTGGAATAGGAGGAAGGGACAATGGTCACACAGTCTCCTCCGCTACACATCATGAGGTGGCTTGCAGAAAATGGATGTAGATGTAGAATTGATTAGCTATTATCCAGGAATTCACAGGCAAATTATGTAAATTGCTGGAGCCCACCCAAGATCATCCTTACAGAATCTTCACAGTAGATTCACACAATTATATACAATGTGATGTTAATAACCCAACCCAAAACAAAAGTAAAAGCACTGTGCATAGCTACAACACTTAGACAAAGGATTATCTTCACTATGCAAGGTTAAATGTGAATTTGATACATAAATGGGTGAGCTATGCTGCCACAAAGGTCTTTGGTCATTTGGTCACTTAACAAATAACATCAAAGTCTGACAACTAATGAACTACTATTTAAAAAGTAATTAAAAGAATTTCTGAATAACAACTCCTTCTACTCAGTATAACTTTTTAGATATAACTTAGTAATTTTAGAAGGGGGATCTTGAATATCTTGTAATATCATGTAACTATATCTTTCATTAAATTTAACAATGAAGATTCCAGTAAGGCTTCAATAATATTTTTGAGAAGGATAGGTTCTTGCTCACCACAGAGATGTTATGATGAGCCACAGAAAGGCACAGTCATTTGGCCAAACACACACACTGACACATATACACACATAAACATGACTGCCGAATCTGGCATCACTGGCTACAGAGACAGTGGTCATGTTTGTGCGAGTGTGTGTGTGTGTGTGTGTGTGTGTGTGTGTGAGAGAGAGAGAGAGAGAGAGAGAGAGAGGGGGGGGGGTTCTTAATCTGATGAAGGCCGTAACAGCAGAAAGCTTTGAGTAAGGTGTATCTGTTATGCATGCCTTTTTGCAACTCATTGGGATGTCTATGTGGTGAGTAGCAACCAATCCTTCTCAAAAATTTTATTAAACTGGTGTTCGACATTATTATGATATTTCATATTCATGATCTACAGAACAATTATTTATCTAATATAATCTACTGACAGAATATATAGTTCTCATACATTATTAGATTTTTATATCTGTTATTATTGTGAATATGACTGTGCCATAACATGTAGCTGTTCAATTTTTGCTTTATGCTGTTAGACGCAGACGGAAGTGAAGCTGAGCAATTACATCAGGCGTCGGCTGCGAGAGTGCGCCACAGGAAACTGTGGCTTAGAGAGTCTCTACTGTGGCTAACGCCAGCGCTCATCATGTGCAAGCAAGTGATATAAACAGTGCCGAGTGTGCACTCACACTCAATGTGTTGTTTACTAGGTACGAGCTTACCTCGCAGGTGTTAGCACAGCCAGTGCATGCCCTGTGCTACATTGTATTTGTGTATGTGTTAGTGAATACAACATTGGCAATGAGTGTGGTATTGTTTTCCACACATTTTTTATTCTGAAGTGGTTGTTCATCTTCGCATAATGAGTACTGGTACTTCCGATAATATTTTATGATACCTCGTTGAACAACAAGAGGTTTTTGCCTCAGCAATTCATGCTCACAACCAAGTATTGCAATCTCTTGCTTCAGCCTTGTCTAGTGAGTTGCACCCTCCATCCACCCCACAGGTTGTTTCACCCCCCCCCTCCTCACCCCCTCTGACATATCCACCACTTTTTCCAGCATACGACGAGTCCGTAGAAGAGTGGGATGGCTATGAGAAATGGTTAAGACAACATTTTCATGCCTTTGGTTGGACTGATGTCACCATGTCTCTCACATTATTCCTGTCGTGGCTGTCGCATTGTATGTAACAGCTCGTTTGTCAACTTGCGCCCTTGCGGGATCCTTCACCGCTGTCTTTAGATCAAATGTGTGACCTTGTTGCACAATATTACTGTAAACGGACTCATGTGATAGCTGCCAATGTTGAGTTTTATCGCTGTAGGAAGCAGCCACAGTAGTCCTAAGAGGCATGGGCCGTGGAACTCCACGGTTTAAGCCATCATCATCATTTTGTAACTTATGTGCATAAGGAATCGTATACCAATCAAATGGACTGTGACACTATTATTTGTCTCGTCCCCGATCACGAAGTATGTGAGTGAGCTCTCCTGTGCGAGAATCCTTCTCTTTTTGAGGTCCTTAACATTTTGCAGTATTCTGAGGTCTCGTGGGCAGTGGACAACCAAATTGAGGCTTGGTGCGAGGTGCCGAAAGTTTAACCCACTTCTCCCCCATTACAAAGTGGGTCACATAGGGATAACATGGTTGTGGCAGTTCATGCACAGACATGGCGCCAGGGCAATTGGGCCATTTCGCAGAGGCAGAAACTCGGGCCAGGCAGTGTGAAGTTATAAAACCAGTCAACGCTTCCTTCTTGTCCCTTCTGTTTTGTTGATCATGATAGACATGATTGACCTAAGCGGTGTGCCACTTGTCATCAGTGCCATAAGAAGGGTCACATTGCTTCCGTTTGTGCCTCCAAAACCCAAGATTCTGATGCCGACATGGACATCAATTGCGTCTCAGTGATTTCTCTTGCACCCAATAAGCTCTTTATTGACCACGGTTTTCCACAAAAGTTTGCATATGCAAGTGGACACAGGCATGACTGTCACATTATTAAACTCAAGGACATATTAGGATCTGGGTTCTCCCTCTCTCTTACCAGTGTCACAGAAATTAGCCAGTTACAATATACAAAATATTCAGATTCTGGAACAGTTCTCGGCCCCTGTTACATACAAATCTGTCAATCATAGGCTCACTTTTCTTGTTGTAAACTATACCCATACAGACAACTTTTTTGTCCTGACACTTTTGGGATTTTTAGTTTCACTATTTCTGATGAAGTCAACATTGTCTCTGATGAACTGCCTTATCTGAAACTCAACTCTGCACCGAATTTTCTGTGCTGTTTTTGGTGGTGTTGGGCAGTGCTAATAATTTCCAAGCCCACATCACTATGAAGCCCTCCGCCAGGCCCCGTTTTTTCCACACTTGGCCAGTTCTGATTGCACTATGTGACCAAGACAAAGCAAAGTTGGTCTGCTTGGAGGAAGCTGGGATGGTGAAACAAATTCCATCAAGTGAATGGTCAACTCCCATGATCATTGTAAAAACAAAAAAACGCCGGGCAATTGCGCCTTTGTGGCGATTTCAAACGATCTGTGAATGCTCAATCTATCATCAACACATCCGTTACCATGCCCTGATGAGCTTCTAGCAAAATTGGCAGGTGGACAGTACTTCTCCAAGATAGAACTCTCAAACGCATATTTGCAAGTCCCTCTTGATGCTGACTCTCTCCCACCTTCCAGCTGGTCCCGTCCCACAGTTTGATCAGGAAGAGTTGCTGTGTTTTCATGTTGACATTGCCACTCAACAAACAATGGATGGTTTTCTAATCACGGGCACTGATCATTGGGGGGGGGGGGGGGGGGGGGAGATCTCGTACTAAGGCTTTTGGCCTGCCATCATGTGTTTTGGCTGGGTCTGGCTGGCAATGCGTCTCATGCCTCCATCCCCTTGCTTTCGACCAGGACTGGCTGTCTGGGCACGAGGGTTCAGACATCGGCTGAAATGGATCCCTGCCACCGTCTCTGTGACATATGCACAGAAGATGGCATCTGCGCACATCATTACAACCAGCTACGCCTGCATGTGGAAGAGTGGGAGACCCTCACCACCCGGCAGACACTCCAATACCAGTCTGCTCCACTAACCAGTTGAAGTGGGGTTCCTGCCGCTGCTACCTGCAAGTTGTCCGCCTTAGCCAGGGGCTGAACCAGGTTCCTCCTGTGGGGGACCTATACCGTCGCAGGCACAGTCACCACCCACACTGGATCCGTCTCCTCCTGCCACACCACTACCTTTGGAGCCCCTGTCACCAGGTCCTGGGCCCAAGGGCCAAGTACTTCAGGCCCTATGCAATGCTATCCACACACTACCTCAGTCAGAGGCCAGCAGATGACGACGCGATAGACATCTCTCGCATCCGATCTTCCCCAAGGGGGAAGCAATGCTGTAAGATGGAGACACGAGTGAAGCTGAGCGATTACATCAAGTGTTGGCTGCGAGAGTGCACCAGCTGTGGATAATGCTAGCACTCGCCATGCACGAGCGAGTGACATAAACAGTGCCGAGTGTGTGCTCACGCTCAGTGTGTTGTTTACTAGGTACGAGCTTACCTCACGGGTGTTGTATTGGTGTACGTATTAGTGAATATAACAGTTTATTTATGTCGTATGTACTGCACTTCATTGTAAGTAAACTGATGGATAATTTTGCTAAGTAATATATAACGATGTTAAAAATACTGAATTTTCTACTGTTTCACAGAATTTCAGAACCAGTGTGTTTCAAATGACTAGTAATACAAATTTTTCATGTTCTTTCTACTGTCATATTACAGCTACTTAATCAAAGTAGACATATAAATTATCAATAACTATATGTCATTGCTAATAAAATTACACCAAAATCCTATTTTATTGTGCTCACTAACTGTTCAAGATTTCCTAGGTGATTTTAACATACTTTAGCTCTTAGGTAGCACCAGAGAAACAAGTCATACAATGTCAAATCAGTTAATTATGTGGCTCATAAGAAGAAATCAGGTAAATGAGAAATTTTTGTGGCTATGTAGATTTCCTGGCATGTTAACTGATCAAATTCTTGTCCAGCCAGATCATATTGACATCTGTAAACAATATTTCTGTGGTCCACCTGGCCATCATCACCAGGTGAGGAAGCTAGGCCACTATCGCCGTGACTGAGTGAAACTGTGGAAAGACTGGCCCTATACAGGCTTTCGAATCTAAATTGAAGAGTTACCTCATGGCTCACTGCTTTTATTCTGTCGAGGAACTCCTAGAAAAGTTAAACAATTAAGCTAATTCATTTTTTTTCTTTATTAATTCTTTTCACTTTGTCATAAGATTGTTGTGTGTATAGGACTACTTAAAAATTTTCTATTACCATTCTTGTGTAAAAATTCATGTATTGACTTGTTGCATGCCCATGGAGTCTCACTCCTCAATTGGGTCCTATGGAACAGAAAACTATATTATTATTATTATTATTATTATTATTATTATTACACAGTGCGCACACGTTTACTCATAGTTGCTGCCCCCTGGCGTGAGAGACGTTGCAGCGCTTCCAGTGGTGAGTAATGTCAAAAATGATAAATCACTAATGATTGTCATTCATGGGCATTTGATGCAGATACTGATGTTTCTTCAGGTCTTACAACACAGGATTCCATGATTTACTTAGCAAATAACCACTGGCATGGTTAATTGTGTTATCTGATACTCTGATTTCAATGAATTATTTCGAAACACAATCCCAGTAATGTGAGGTATTTGCAAAAACTTGTGTCTCATTGTATAACATCCTGTGTCCCTCTGAGAGACAGTGTTCAGCCACAGTGGATTAATCAGACTGTATCAATCACTCTTGTATCTGGGCAGAAAAATAACTGATAATGGCTGACATGGAGAAGATACAAAATGTTGACTGGAAATATCAATAAATATATTTCTGAAAAACAAAAACTTGTTAGCATCTAAAATAAATATAAGTTGTTACATCTTTTCTGGAGGTACTTATCTAGGTAGTATCCTTGTATGGAAGAGAAATGTGAAATATGGACAAAAAGCAATTCAGGCAAAAATAGAATAAAAGCTGTTTTTGTTGCACTACAGAAGAAACTTGAAAATTAGATGGGTTGATTGAATAACTAATGAGGATGTACTCAATCACTGAGGAAAAAATAAATTGATGGCACAATCCAACTAAAAGAAAGGATAGGTAAATAGGTCACTTTCTGAGACATCAAGGAATTGTGTGTTTGGCAAAGGATGGAAGTGTGGAAGATAGAACTAGTAGATGGAGTATGAGGCACAAGTATGGACTTGAACAGGTTTGTGTAGTGTGGAGAGCTGCATTAAAAAGTAACACGTTACACATATTCACTACTGCTCTTTTAAGTTTTAATTATTGGAGGATGACACCAAACAACTGATTTAGCTCACTTTCTATTATGTCTACATTACAGAATTAGCACTTTATCAACAATAGTGCATTTTTATCCATTGTATAAATAATGAATTTATGCTAATTATCTTGTAAATGTTAATTTTTACATTTATGACTAAGTTACATTCTAGTATTCAATGTCTAAACTACATATGAATAAAACAAACCATTCTGAGTTAGTTTTGTTGAACAGAGCAATGTGTGGACATAAACTGCCTCTTTGCTGCTGCGTGAGAAAGGTGACGACACAGATGGGCCTGCATCATCTCTTACTCCTGATGGTAGATTCAGGTACATAGAGGGTTCTAGTCGTGTGCGTTCCTCACATTTATATATGTATAACTCATGTTGACCATCACTTAATGTTGCCCCACCATGTTCCATTAGATGGGCAAATGAAAACCCAAACAGTCTTTTGTTATCCATTTTGTCACGTGCTGCAAACATTTGGAGCAATTCAATAAATCATACAAAACAAAAGAACTAATTACTTTGTTATTAGTAGCTAAAGTAAAAAAATAGCAGCTATTTCTGTGTAAATTCAGAGTATTTTATGAATTCATATGTGCTACATACATGGAGAGTAAAGTACATATGTGTCTCCTCTATATCATATTTCCACTCTGCTATAATTTTCAAAATTTCTCTGAGTATGAGCACTGCTGTTCCCATTTCGGTAGTTAAATACAAAAAGATATTCAAAATGTTACTAAAATCTTCCTAAATATACCCAATCTCAATACTGGATTCCCAATAGACTAGTTCCTGAAAATACCATAGGAACAATCTTCATAGTAAGTAAGACTGTTTCATATATACTTAATTGGCATGATTTTCAAATACCAGTCAGTAAATTCGCTTGTAATTGTTGAGAATGTAGAAGGAGCTTTAGCATCTGAAGAGTACATTTACAAGAATACCAGTAATTTGAAAATAGAAACTTCTTTGCTCATTTATCTAGAAATTGTAATTTGTAGTATTGTATGATAGGTGATTTTGATAAATGATATATACCATCTATCTGTGTTATGCAGCTCAGTGTCATAGTAGTAGAGTGTCAGACTGTGAATTCATAGGTTATGTGTTTGATAACTGCTCAGTCCTTAACTGCTCCAGCCTATAGCTGGCTGGATAAGTCAGTTCAAATGTCAGAGAACTTCCAAAGAACCATGCCTGATAAAGCACCTTCAATCTTCAGATTGCAGACTTCTTTACCTTTACCTATCTGTTAGGTAGTTAACTTTTAATGTACAGTATATCAGTAAAGGTATTCATCACAGCAGTTTCTTTACCACAACATTTAATACAATAGGTAGGAGACTGTTCACTTTTCTATGCAACAATTAGTTGTACAAATTAAATAAAATCATTCAGAGACTTCAGGATTATTAGTATTTAACTGAATTCTAACATTTTACTTTATCCTTACAGTGGTGAGTTTTATTGAAATCACTGTTCTCAGTGGTAGTGGGAAATCAGTGTACCATCAAACAGTATGATTTCGGACACTGGGTTGATTTCGGACAATACTGTTTATCTTCTCTTTTTTGCTGCATAGTAACAACTTAGTGCTAATTTCTACTTCTGTGCGCTGCTTATTTTATGCATGAAACTGTAATTCCCACACTCCCATGTTTGGATCAATCTGTCGGACAGTGTCATTGTCGAAAGTTCTGGTTGTGTTATGGAGTGGAAACTTTCTGTTGTTGCGACTGGCAGAAAAGTATTGTAGCTTCAGTTGCCAATGAGATCAGTAGCCTGCGGCATTGTGAGAAGTTTTGTACCAGTTTGTCACGACTTTTGTGTAATGTTTCAAAGTAATGGAAGTTTTTTTGAAATTGTGTACTTTTTGGGGTGATTTTGGACAATGCCAAGAATGTATGACAGTAAGAAAGGTGTTCAAGACTGGTCTAATTATGACCTGGAAATTTTAAAGAAAGCAGTTGGAGATATTCAGTGTGGCAAATTAACGTATAGAAAAGCCTAAATAAATAAAATTCCTTATCTCAGACCTTATCCTTATTTTAATTATCGTCATCTTTAAAGTATATTAAAAGTCATTAGAATGAAACAGAAAAAAAAAATAGAATTTTGAAAAAGTCAATTTGTGTCCGAAATCACCCCATACACTTCGAAACACCAGACAGATATTGAAAATACACATGTGTTCAAAATCACCCCAGTCCACTAATAATAATATTAAAAAATTAGTGTGCACTATAATTCATTTCTTTTTTATTCACATAGAAAACTAAAAAGCCTTGTTCATTCAGTAATATATTTACAATACAGTTGCAACTATGGGAATGAAGTGAAATGAAATAAACTGTAGATGTAAGGTATTAATGTTAAAAAAATGTTTGAATGCTGGATGTTGAAGTTACTTAATGAGGGGAAAAAAATGTTTTGCTGCACTCACTAGAACAATGTCGATATTCCAACCGCACATGTGAACCATAAAATTTTTCAATTGGTACAGCCAGTCTAACTGTTTCTGACCAGGCAGGTGAGTTGTGGTGATAAATAATCATTGAGTGATATTCACTACTTCCGTCCATTCCTGAAGCACCCCAAAGACAATTCTGCAAACAAAAAACAGAGAATAAAAGGCTTATTCTTCAGACAGCTTACCCTGCATATTTTGTTGTGAAGTAAAAGCTTTATGAAAACAGTAAAGCAAAAAATGCAAGCCAGTCTACTATTATTTATTAATCCACAGCTGCTATTCTGTATTTCATTTGAAATATTGTTTAATTTTATGTTCATTTCATTGTTTCAAAGTTTCTCAATGTAAATAATGTGGTGTTTCAAGCTTGTAGCAAATTTATTATGTAAATTTTTGTGCATTAAAACACTTGATGAACATTAAGGGTATTACTAGAAGGTTATTTGGATTAGCCTACAGCACAAACATACCACATTATCATTATTAATACTTGGATTTAAAATCTGTTAAAAATATGCATGAAAGGTGATATGGTGTATCATCATGAGCTGATATGCTTTTTGTTCAAAGTGATGTGTTACTGAGCAGCAATATAATGTACTATCTCCTATGAGATTGAAAAAGCTAAGAGAAGTTGTGAAAATTCATGGCAAAAAATGTGTCAGTTGAGAGGCTGATGTAAGTATTCAAATATAAACATGTTCACTAGTCCTATGATTTCTGCAGTTATACAGAGGAAGTAAATCTTAATACAACTGGAGTAAATGAAACTTATTTGCACTGCCAGAAAAAAAGAAATTAGTCTGTTTACACCTGGACATAAGTGAATGAACATAGAACAGCTGGTATTTAGCTATCATCTCCTTTTATTAATAACTGCTGATAGTCTTTTGGAAATTGACTGTAGGCCTACATTTTTCTTAGTTGCTGCAAAGTCCATACTTCTTCACCATATTTGACAAAGTTCTTGCAAACAATCATTAGTTATAATATTATTTTCCCTTATATGATCTTTGAGTTAATTCAAGATTTCTTAATAGGAATTAAATTTGACGATTGGTGTGGTGTCTTCAATAGATGAGGAGGGTAGTACATGATCCGAAGATTCACGATTTCAGTAGTTTGATTTTGATCTTTTCCCCAGCAGAAGTAACAATAATTTTCCAATGTCAGTGTTTCTGTATTCTTCTTAAAGTTGTTTTCAATAATCAGTTTTTATTCAAACTTGTCCATGATCCCATCACTTTCCAAATGCTTCATGAACCGTACAGTATCAGTACATCACAAATATCACAATCTTGTCACTATGTTTCACTATGGTTACCATTTTCTTAGGTTTCCAGTCTGTATTTGGTAGCTTCTACACTATGACATGTCCATCACCCCTGTTTAAGCAGAATTTGCCCCCATCCATTCAGAGAACATGATCCTAAAGTAATGTTGGTTTCACCACATATAGGTTACCACATCCTAGATCCTTTTATGTTCCACACAGTGGATATACAGTTTTCTCATAGGTACATGGGTATTTTTTAACAATATTTAGAATCCATTCAACTTTTCAGGTATGAACCACAGTGCCATAATACTGTTCAAGACTTCATCTAATTGCAGACACCATCACCATTGGACTCTGCTTCACCATTTTTATTACTTGTGTCCTGTCTTGGGTTATTCATAATACTATCATTCTGTCTGAAGCACCAAATGATGGAGAATACCATTGTTATTTGCATTAGTACTTTTGGGGAGGGATGTTTGTTGTATGTACAAATCAATTATAAAATTCATCTATTGTACCACTGTCTCCTTCCTTTACATCCCACATCACTTGTAAATGCCTACAGGTATACCACAACCATGAGCTACTGTGGTGACACACAGTATGAAGTCTGTGTTTGGGGCATAAATCATGCATTCAATCATGTGTCTATCTATTTATTTTGGTATGTTGGAAAACTTATATCATTCTATAAGTGGGACAACAGGATAAATTCAGTATAGATTGTGTGATAAATACAAGAATTATTATATTTTAAATATGGTTTACAAGGGACACAATTGTTATATTAATATGTCCCCACATTTCACACTACTAAATAAATATTAGTTTTTGTATGGATTTTTCCATCACTTCTTGGCAGAACAATTACATATTCCAAATAAACTGTTTTTGTCCTTTTAATATTTTATCCACTTCAAACTACTTTTTGCCTTATTAAGATATTATCAGGAAAACTAATGATGGCCTAATCAGCTGAAAACTAGTTTGAAGTGAATATAAAATTAGTAGAACAAGAACAGTTTATTTGTTTGACTTGAAATATTATATGTTTATGACACTTTCAATGTAAAGTATTACATTATCTGAATGCGTCTGTCAGTCTCTGTATATCATATGTGAAAGCTGTTGGAAATATGGATAACCAAATCTTACGTTATTTTTCATAGAAATGCTTTCAATTATTTTTGTAAATCAAACATAATGAAAGAGTAAATTGAAAATTTTATTTACAAGTATGCCATACTTTGACATATAGAGAAAGGAGAACCCCAAAGTGCATAGAAAGAAAATGTGCTTGTGTCTAGCACATGTACACTTCTGCCATGTCAAACCAAGAGATAATCTTCATTTAGGTGTGAAAAGCAATGAAAAGGTACTGTAATTGGTTTGAAGTAATGCATCAAAACACATTTAGCTGGTAGAGAAACTTCAAAGATGTGGCAATTACAGTGCTGGGAACTACTCTAAAGTGCAATAGTAATAGTACAAAACAAGCACACACAAGACTATACAGATATTTTAATTTCAGAAACAACTTGTCACTGAAGTGTATTTTTAACAGTGTCTTTTAGAAAATGATGAATTCTTTATGAACCAATGAACTATACTATTTCAGAGCATACAGAATTCAAAACACAAACATACCTCAAGAACTTTTCCATCACTGTCGAGGAGAAGAATAGTAACTTCAATATTCTTTCCTGTAGATTTCCCACCACGTTCAAATTCACCTCTGTCGAGAGTGAGATAGAGATCATTACGTACATCACCAGGCATTATCACATCAGAGAAACCTAATTTTTTGGTTATACATATATTTTTGAACAGAAGAGGGTTTTCTTCCCGTACCTGTGCTAATTCACCATGCAACATACGTAATGAAATTCCAATACCTGCAAAAATCATTTTCAATTATCAACTGAAATGTAACACTTTCATTACTATACAAAAGGTACAGAAAGATTAATAAAGTGCAGATAAAGAAATTGGTGCAGGTGAGCATACAGGGGAAACTGTGAAAATTATTTTAACATGTACAGGAAACATCCAGAAATGTATCACAATTTATTTCATGACAACTGACAGCCTCAGCCACCCCACCACAACAGAAAAATTACTAACTCACGTCTGAAAGCTGGGAAAGCTGTTGGGGTGAACAATGTATATGTAGAGTTGGTAAAACTCCTTAATGAAATAAGTACAGAGTGACTCTACCAAATGTTCAACAACTGCCTGGAAATGTCCAACATTCTGAAGGTCTAGAGATAAAATCACATCATTTCACTGATAAAGCTGAGAAAGTCACCATTTGGCCCAAAATATTGTTAATCAATATCTTTACTCTCTTATTTGTTCATACTGTGTGGATGAATTCTTCTGGACCAGTGGATTCCACCCATCTAAGATAAACTCATCAAGCAAGCTTCTGACTTGAATGGTATTTCAATCTTACCAGCACATTGAAGAGAGCTTTGAGAAAGGTCTAGTCACCTGTGTTGCTTTCATTGACATGAGTGTGTCTAAAACATGGTAAACATTGAGAGACTCCTCCCAAAGTGTACAACTTCATTTTCTAATACTGGGATCAGGGATGATCTTAAAACAAGATATTGATCCTTTACCAATATTACAATTATACTGGTCTACCACAGAAATGCTGAATGTCTCACTTGATCATTATACGTATACCAAAACCTATTATCACAAATAAAGTATAAATGTGATATTGGCAAAGGATTACTGTCTTGTTTAAATCAAAGACTACAACTTTATGAATATCACAGAAGAGCTGTGCAGCAACAAAATATTCTTTTTAGCTTTCAAAACACCAAGATCAAAAAAGTGTCTTCCCTATAGAAGTGTTCTTACTCCAGTACTATTTAAATGGTACAGCAGTGAGTCACCACATAACAACACTTGAAATTCTTTTATTTATGCTGACAATCTGGCCCTCTGAACACAGCAAACAACATCTGAAGTAACAAAAGACAACTTTAGTCTGCTCAGAATACATTATGAAGTCAACAGAGTGAAGCCAAATCCTAACAAACCAGTAGTCAGCATTTCCACCCCTGTTACCAATATGTCAGCTACAAATTCAAAGTTTCATGACTGAGAACTCAGATCACTCACAGCTCTATCACTAAATACCTCAGGGTTTTTCTTGATAGAAGCAATTTGTCAGTGTCAGAGTGAAGATTGCACTACGAAACAGTATATGCAGAAAACTCATAGGTACAGGTTGAGAAGCCCACATGTGGTTTGGATATCTGGTCTAAACCTATCCTCACGCTACTCAGCACGAAAATATATGCTTTAAGGCATCACTCATGCTACACACAAAAGGTTGACATTTCTCTTCATCAAACTTATCACCAGACGATAGGATGCAGTAATTGATCTATGATATATCTGCATTGGGGCAGAAACTTTATAGCGCAACCCCCCCCCCCCCCTTTTGTTTCATTGCAAACTAGGGCACATCAATTGGTCTTGTAGATTAAATTAGATTAGTTGGTTCGTTTCATAGATCAATGCTCTCCTCCCCCCCCCCCCCCCCCCCACACACACACACAGATTTGGAACGGACAGGATGTTTGACAGCAACTACTCCAATAGAAAAGATATAAGTTCTGGCTGCCTAAATCCAAAAGAAGCAAAGTAAACACTGATGACAGACACTCATTTCATGGGCACAGACCTGTTGCTCAATGTCTCCAGAGTAAGAAAAGCTTTATCTCAAGTGCCACCCCAAAATGAAGTCACGGGCAGATAAGAGGCTTCAATGCTAGCAGGCCAGAGCTAAATATGACTGGATATCACTAAAAGAAGAGCTACCTCCACAAAATAGCTTATCATGGTCAACATGGAGGTCAAGTAATCATCTTCACATGGAAAACTGGCCAAAGTAAAAATACTAAGTTAAAAATGTTAAAATACTTATTAATATGCAATATCTGACACTTTAAAACAGCTATAATGAAAATGATGCAGATACTATCAACTAAGTAATTTAATATAAAACAATAACTAACCATAGTTTGGTTGCCCAGGAAGTATATTGTATTTGTTTGACTGTTTTTTAATAATTAGCTCATGCAACTGATGGAAGTCTTTCTCATCACCCTGGAATACTTTAAATGTGAATTCTCGTTCATCATTGGCAGGCTCCTTGCTCTGAAGGATATCACTAATAGGTAACACAGCACAGCCATGAGGTCGTCGAAAAAGCTGGTGAGGTGGTATTGCATGAGTGGAAACTTTCTTTGATGATTCTGAATAAATCATACGACCAACTCTCATAACATGTGCCACGAGATACAAATCTCTATTGAGATCAGCATTTCCAAGGTCCTGAAAGAATTTTAGTTTTAGTTAGTGTAGCAACCAAAATCAAAATGTCTCTACTGAGAAGTGAAATTTTATATTATACTGCCATATAAAACCAGTAACATATATATTAATTTTTTGTTTCTTACCGTAAATATAGTACAGTTGCTGTGAAGCTTTTCCACATAATTTGAAAA
Source organism: Locusta migratoria (assembly GCA_026315105.1). NCBI lineage: Eukaryota > Metazoa > Arthropoda > Insecta > Orthoptera > Acrididae > Locusta > Locusta migratoria. The sequence goes on from CM048755.1 coordinate 273,616,371, forward strand.
GCCTTCTTTTGAAATTTTCACCAGGAATCTTTCACTGAAAAAAAATGAATGTCTCCTTTTCATTGCTGTCTTTCAAAAGGGCCACAGTTCCTTTTTATTTAATTTCAACACAAGAATCTTATGTGGAAAGTCATACAATACCTGATATATTTAGCTTTCTTTGTGTCATACAAAGAAAAGTAAACTTCTGTGTCTTCCCCTATGTGGTGACCAAAGTCTCTCATGCAAAAGTAGAGATGGTGTGTAAGGACCTTCTGTGTCTCTCTTCTCTTCATTGTACCCCTTGCCTATGTAAGTAAAATAACAATATGAATACTGTATGACACCTGCATACTCTAGGGCAAAATTTTATCTTTCTCATTTTATTGCTTTCACAAGTATTAAAATTTTCAAAATTATTGAAGAAACATATTTCTATGAATTACTTGTTACTCACTGATGCTCCTTGGGAATTCTCAGAGCTCAGGACATGCTGAAAAAAGAAAAACAGCTATTAAAAACAATCAGTTACAGATATCAATAACATTTTAATTTCAATAAGTGTTTTAATATAATATCTTGGCAGGTTAATATTAGCATTGGACTGGCAGACTGTCTGTATGGGCAATTAAAGTTGCAGGTTATCCTCAGTATGCTTAGTAAGAATAAATTCTTTTATGCACTATGAAGAAAGTGAGATTACACTAGAGAGTTCATTCAGCACAGACAGTGGCAGATCTCAGTTATGTCTATATCACATTTCCTTCAATAGTGAAAGAGAGAGAAAGTGTGTTTTGACAACCTCTTTGTGATGGTGTTTTATTATTATTATTAAATAATTCAGTTTGCCTACTTGTAGCCAATATTATGTCAACCTGAACTTGTCTTGAACTTTAACTTGCACCAAACACTCCTTCCTTTTTTGTGTTTATTTATTTAGTATCTAATTCGTTTCAGTAGTTCCTGTCTAGTAGGTTTTCAACTTCAGCTTTTTCTGAAAGTACTGGTGTGCTACAAGTTTCTTTTTGATATCTTTGTTTGCAATCCTCACTTCCTGAAGTCAAACTTCAATTTAAACATGTCTTGTCAACTAAATGCCATTTCCAATTTTGTGATCCTCAGTCAACATCCAGTAAAATATAACTCCTTAATTAGGTACTTCAAATATTCTGTCTACCTAATTTTTCATTCTTCTGGGTATCACACAATAGGTCATGGATTAATACACTGGTCAAAACAATTAGGGGCTCAGATGAGATATCTGGGTTCTGAGGTATTCTCATTGGCAGAATGAACTAAAATGGTTAGATGTCTTTCTGTCGGTTCTATGGAGTGGAGACATCACAACTATAACAACCAAGATATAGCTAATAACAAAAAGTTGTAATAGAATGGGTTGGGGTTGACTTGCTTTTATCCTAATACATGAATTACACATGAAGTTGGGTTCGGATGGTGTAGTGAGCAGGTAGTGCAATGCAACAACACTGTGACTTACCCTAAGTTATGACATGGAGAGCCATACGAAGGTTAGAAGTGGGACAGGTACAGAGGGAGGTGGCTGCAGCTATTCGACTGTCTAAAAATGTAATTTATGGGATCAGGATGCAATTTCAAACAACAGGAACCATTAAAAGAAGGCAAGGTAACTTGGGTAACTTCAGCAATTGATGACCGTTATCTCAGGTGTGCAGGAGGCTGAATGCAACTCAGCTGCAACGCACCTTCCAGGCAGCAACAGAACACGCTATATCAACACTAACAGTCCGAAATCACTTTTCATAATGTTGCCCCTACTTACAAAGGCATAAGGTGTGTGTCCCATTAAAACAATGACACCATCTAGACCGCAGAAACTGGGTGAAAAAACATCAGGATTGGAGTCGTAATGAATGGCACAGGATTCTGTTCACAGATGAGTCAAGATTTTGTGTTCAGCTCGACAATCATTGTTCCCTCCTCGGGAGAGAATGTGGCATTTGGAACAATAATCCTTAAGTCGAGAAAGCATCACCATACCATGGTGGTGGACGAATGGATCGGCAGGAGTCAGTATTGGTAGATGTACAGACCTCTATGTCAATCAGAATGGCGTTATGACTACTCAGAGGTATAGAGACGAGATCCTTTGACCTTTTGTTGTGCCCAACACTGGTGCCATAGGAGATGACTTCCTTCTAGTGGACAATAACGCTCGTCCCCAGAGAGCTGCACTGGTGGACAACATGCCTGAAGCTGAGGGAAATGAACGAATGGAGTGGTCAGATTGTTCTCTGGACTTAAACCCTATTGAGCATGTCTGGGATGCACTTGGCAGATTCATTGTAGCCAGTTCAGCACCTCCCTCAATGCTTGCAGAGCTAGATATTGCACTCATGGCCAAATATCCCTCAAGAGCTGATTGATAACTTCATAGTGTCCATGCCATGAAGGTTTGCAATTGTACTGACCATCCAAGGTGATCACACCCCATACTAGAGGGCACCGAGCAGTGGCGTAACTGTGGGGGGGGGGGGGGGGATGAGGGGGATAGAAACCCCCCCCCCCAGAACCAAAAGTAATAATAATAATAATAATAAATAAATAAAAAAGAAAAGAAAGAAAGAAATTGTATAACCACAATCTGGTAAAGGTAAAGATTGGAAACTCAGGGTGTTTTACCATAATCTTTCATTGGATAGGAATGAATTAATCTTCAACGGGAGTAGTAGATGGTAGTCTGTCTGGAAACTGACTAAAATTTTGCTCATCAAGCAGATCTATCCCCCCCCCCCCCCCAAAGCCAAGTCCCGAGAATTACTTTTTCATTATTATGGTAGCCCCATGGTGTCTCACTCTAACTATAAACCTCAAGTAAAGAGTTGAGACAGCAAACTATCGTACAGTGTCACACAGAAATAACAACTGTAACCAATGCCTGGATAAAATAAGTTACCATATGTAAATTGTGTAAGATATCTCTCCTGATCTAATTGTTTTGAGTAGTGTATTAGTAGTAAATAATATTTTATGAAATTGGGTCAGAAGGGTCACTTTTACAAAATTGCAGGCCGCGGTGGCCGAGGGGACTGAGGCGCTCCAGTCACGGTCTGCACGGCCACTACGGTCGGAGGTTCGAATTCCCCCTCGGGCATGGATATTTGTGCCGTCCTTAGTATTAGCTAGTTCATAAGTAGTTTGTAAGTTTAGGAACTGATGATCCCGTAGTTAAGTCCCATAAGCTATACTAAAATTTGAACAAAATTGTTTTTGTGCAGATCATTTACATGTTCTGAAGCTGTGTGTAGAAGATCAAAAGATTATTTAAAAATCAAGGCAGTCAGCTGCTAAATTTATGCTCCTGTGGCATACTCTGACAATGTTTTATCTGTTCATTAAGCAGTTCTTTGAGGCATTCATGGAGAACTTGTAACACTTGAAAATTTAAAACAAAGAGCACTGGGAAACAATGCAACATATTCTAGTTTTTATTTTTACTAGTATAAGTATTCAATATTAAGCTCCATGACGCACATCGGTATAAATTGTTAATTACGTCCACTAGATTTTTATTAAGAAAAATATTTATCTCGGCTCCATATTGTCACAGAGCAACATTATTTGTTTTAAAATCTGTGGAAAAATGTCAGCAACATATTTCTTTAAGAGTTACTTTCATATCATAAATACAGAAATAGTCAGTTGAAGAAAACAGGCCCAAAAAGTGCAAGTACAAATGTTCGTAAAGCTTATGGGACTTAACTACGGGGTCATCAGTCCCTAAACTTACAAACTACGTATTTCCTACCTTATACTAAGGATGGCACAAATATCCATGCCCGAGGGGGGATTCGAACCCCCAACCGTAGTGGCCGTGCAGACCGTGACTGGAGCGCCTCAGTCCCCTCGGCCACCGCGGCCGGCGAAGTGCAAGTTCTTCAAAGTCATTCTCTCATACTTTTAATTAACTTAACAAAATCGAAAAAAACATTTAATAGCCTGATATTACAACTCATCACGAAGAAAACAGACGAGAAACCGCTACTCTAGGTCGATCCCGTGACCAACTCTAACGCTTCGAGGAAAGCCCCCCCTTTTTTTTCTCAAAAACATCGAAATATCTCGAAAAATATTAGGCATTTTTAATTTTTTGAACAATTACTTTTTTTACTTACTTCGTGCCATATTTATGGTAAATAACAAGTTTGTAAACGTGAATATTGAAGAGTTATAAGAAGTCTAGTTTTTAACATGTTGGCTGCCGCACGATGGATGTTTCACCTCCACGCAGGCCAAACCGGGCATGGCGACCAGGGCTGAAGTGATACACACTCGTCATTCCAAGATCGTCTTTCAGGCCACGTTGACCCACAGTATGTGTTTCACGTATATGTGTATGTATGCAACATGCAAACCAATGCTTTACCGCAGTGAACAGAATGGGGCTTGTGGCCGCCGGCAGCCACGTTGCATCGGGCGTTAAGGCATTGCCGGCGGCCACACGGCAATCTTCATGTATTTTTTCTATATATCTCGAAACGTATCAGAGCAATCGATATGCAGAAAAAAGCAATCGATAGATAATCCTTAGAGCTATAACTTTCTAATTTAATATTTTCCCATCGGAGTTATCGTTCAATTATTTAAGAAAACCGTTTTTGGAACTTTGCGAATTTTTTTGGTAAATTTCGCCACCTCGGCTCGAGTTTCATTAAACAGAAACTCTACTTGAAATTGAATTTCCTATAGGCCCATATTTTTGTTTTGAGGTAATAATTCCTGGAAATTTGACCATTACGCCGTAACAGAATGCTTGGACTATGAGCCTGTGAACTTGGGCGCGGTGCCCTCCCGTATACAATTGGCCGCATCCGACCACCCGCAGGTCGGCCGTGGCCGTGGTCCCGCTACCACACGCTATATATTAGGCTGTGCCGCTACTGCGACATCGCCCAAACTTAGCGTCCGCATATATCTTTACCATTTCTGCTACTGTCGCCATTTCTATTTTTGGAATGCGTATCTTTCCATTTTTATTTTATTATTATTATTATTATTTTGTTGAATCGTTAACAATGTACATACTTCATACTTCGGTTATAGCAAATCTACAATCGGACACGTGAAACTGTAAAACGAAAAGTATCGATTTATAGTGGTCACAACAAATGTTTCGGTCTTCGTATTGTAATATGTGGATGCAACCATTTAGTGATTCTTTCTGTTTCAAAAGGCTTGATTTTCCAGAAGTTTTTTAGACTTACATGGAAGAAATATATATATATATATATATATATATATATATATATATATATATATATATATTTTACTGGATCAAAATATTTCAACAGATGATGGTAGCCGCGACGGAGTAGCCGAGCGCATTGAGGCGCTCTGCTGCGATGCGCGAGGCCGTTCCCCGTCGGGGGTTCGAATCCCCCCTCGGGCATAGATGTTTGTGCTGTCTTTATATAAGTTAGTTTATAAGTAGTTTGTAAGTTTAGGGACTTGATGACCACGCATTTAAGTCCCATAAGCTTAACAAACATTTGAACAGATGATGGTAAGTGTTATGGTCAATTATCAAATTTAAAAAAATCAAAGACACATTAATGGAAAATATGAAACGAGTCAATAGAAATGGTGCAAATGTATTAGATCATGTTGCAGTGAGCAACAATTTAGTTCTTTGCAGTACCGCCCACACAGTTTGCGTTGAGAGATTGTCTTACTTAACACAAGCTACAGTGAACAGAGGAGACAAATAGATTGCTAAATGTAATTGTGATGTGTAAAATGGAGCCGCGAAGCAGTGGCCGAGCGCATTGAGGCACTATGCTCCGGTGCGCGAGGCCGTTCCTGGTCGGGGGTTCGAATGCTCCCTCGAGCATGGATGTTTGTGTTGTCTTTAGTATAAGGTAGTTCATAAGTAGTTTGTAAGTCTAGGGACTGATGACCCCGCAGTTAAGTTCCATAAGCTTAACTAACATTTGAATTTTTTTTTTTATTTTTGTAAAATCAATTGCAATGGTAAATTTTTATTTTAGACGTTTCAATTGTAAAAGTTTTTTTAAAGTTTGCGTCAACAGAAGGAACTTTTAAAAAAAAGGTGGGTCCTGATGTAATGGAGATTTGTGTAATATTATTATTTTTGTTTCTTGTGTAATACATTTTAAATTTGAAAAGTGTCCTCAATTTTGCATTCCGAAAATTGGTAATTCTACTCTCAGAACAAAATATGCAGTGCGATTGTGGTTGACATAAAGAAACTACCGATAAGTTTATTTTTATAAACAGCTTAGCGTGTTTGTAATCAACACACAAATGTTTTTTGTCACTCGTATGGGTCTACTATTCGAGATACCAAATTGTGACCTTAAGTGAGTTTTATCATTAGGTCCTGAAGGTCTGCAACACAGGGGCCTACAGTAAAAAAACAGTAAGGCCTTTAATTCAATTTCATTGCGTGCGTACTTGAAGCTCATAAGGTAATCGTTTTAATTATTCAAGATTGTTTGTCCAATGAACAAAGCTATCAATGAATGTTTCTTTCCTCTTTCTTTGTTTGTTTTACACTGCCTACTGTGTAGTTTAAATGGATAACGGTATTGTTTAGTCCGTGTCATATTTTATCTTAAGTAAGGAAATTACAGTTTCTTAAATTCGATGACCACCCCCATGAACCACAGACATTGCCGAGGTGGGGTGGCTTGCGTGCCTCAACGACGCAGATAGCCATACCGTAGTGCAACCACAGCGGAGGGGTATCTGTGGAGAGGCCAGACAAACTTGTGGTTCCTGAAGAGGGATAGCAGCCTTTTCACTAGTTACAGGGGCAACAGTCTGGATGATTCACTGAGCTGGCCTTGTTCAGCTAACATGGCTTTGCCATGCAGTTACTGCGAACGGCTGAAAGCAAGGGGAAACTAAAGTCGTTACTTTTCCCGAGGGCATGCAGCTCTACTGTATGAAAATGTGATGATGGCGTCTTCTTGGGTAAAATATTCCGGGGGTAAAATAGTCCCCCATTCGGATCTCCGGGCGGGTACTACTCAGGAAGATGTCGTCATCAAGAAAAACAAAACAGGCATTCTACGGATCGGAGCGTGGAATGTTCTAACCCTTAATCGAGAAGGCAAGCTAGAAAATTTGAAAAGAGAGATGGATAGGTTAAATCTAGATATGGTAGGGATTAGTGAAGTTCGGTGGCAGGAGGAACAGGATTTCTGGTCAGGCGAGTACAGGGTTATAATACAAAATCAGTTGGTGGTAACGCAGGAGTAGGTCTGATAATGAATTAGAAAATGGATATGCCGGTAAGTTATTATGAACAGAATAGTGAACTCATTATCGTAGCAAAGAAAGACACAAAACGAACACCGACTACAGTAGTGCAAGTGCAAGTGTATATGCCAACTAGCATGGCCGATGATGAGGATATCGAGAAATGTACGAGGAGATAAAAGAAATCATTCAGAAAGTTAAGGGAGACGAACACTTGATTGTGATGGGGGACTGGAACTCAGTAGTAGGAAAGGGAAGAGAAGGAAATATAGTAGGTGAATATGGACTAGGAAAAAGGAATGAAAGAGAAGATCGCTTGTTAGAATTTTGCGCAGAGCACAATTTAATGATCACCAACCCTTGCTTTAATCATCATGAAAGAAGGCTGTATAGTGGAAGAGACCAGGAGACACTGGAAAGTACCAGATTGACTTTATAATGGTAAGGAATAAATTTAGAAACCAGGTTTTAAACTCTAAGACATATCCAGAGGCAGATATAGACTCTGACCATAACTTATTCGTTAAGAACTGATGACTAAAACTTAAGAGACTGCAGAAAGGTAGAAAAGTTAGGAGATGGAACCTGGACAAATTGAAGGAACCAGAGGTAGTTGACAGTTTCAGAGGTAGCATTAGGCAAGGATTGGATGAAACGGGGGAAAGTAATACAGTAGAAGAAGAATGTGTAGCTCCGAGAGATAGGATAGTGAAGGCTGCAGAGGATCATATAGACAGTACAGCAAGGCCTAATATGAATCCTTGGATAACACAGGATATACTGAACTTAATTGATAAGAGGAGAAAATACAAAACTTCAGCAAATGAAGCAGGCAAAAGGGAGTACAGACGTCTGAAAAATGAGACAGACAGGAAGTGCAGACCGTAGAAGAATGTATAAGTAGGAGAAAGATAAATACCGCATACAGGAAAATAAAAGATATTTGGCGACAAGAAAACAGCTGTATGAATATCAAGAACTCAGACTGAGAGCCAGTACTAAGCAAAGAGGGGAAAGCTGAACTGTGGAAGGAATATATAGAGGGCCTATACAAGGTAGATGAGATAGGAGATATGATATATGCGAGTGTAGGCTTTCTCGGCGGATTTTATGTATGAAGTCTTCGCGGGTTATTAGCCGAGTTACTTCGTCGTCGTCTCGTAGCAACGTTTCGATGAAATGCGTCTCCATCATCTTCGCCTGAAGATGAAGGAGACGCATTCCATTGAAACGTTGCTACGAGACGACGACGAAGCAACTCGGCTGATAACCCGCGAAAACTTCATACAGGAGATATGATACTATGATACTGCGAGAAGAATTTGACAGAGCGCTGAAAGATTTGACTCGGAACAAGGACCCCGGAAAAGATGATATGCCGTCTGAACTGCTCATATCGTTGGGGAGAGCCAGTCATGAAGACATTGTTCCGACTGGTACGCAAGATATATGAGACAGGGGAAATAATCTATATCAAGAAGAATATAGTAACTCAAATTCCAAAGAAAGCAAGTACAGACAAGTGTGAAAATTACAGAACTATCAATTTAATAAGTCATGGTTGCAAAATACTAACACGAATTATTTACAGACGAATGGAAAAACTGATGGAATCCGACCTCGGGGAAGATCAGTTTGGATTTAGGAGAAATGTAGGAACACGGGAGGCAATACTCACATTATGACTTATCTTAGAAAATAGGCTACGTTTTTAGCGTTTGTATATTTGGAGAAAGCTTTTGACAATGTCAACTGAAGGTAGCAGGGGTAAAATATAGGGAGCGAAGAGTTATATTCAATCTCTACAAAAACCAGACAGCAGTTATTAGAGTCGAAGGGCAAGAAAAGGACGCAGAGGTTGGGAAGGGAGTAAGACAGGGTTGTTGCAAATGTTCAAATGTTTGTAATTCTATGGGACCAAACTACGTTGATCATCAGTTCCTTGACTTACAAACTACTTAACCTAAGTTAAAGTAACCTACGGACAGCACACACATCCATGCCCGAGGGAGGATTCGAACACACGACGCGGGAGGCCGCGCGATCCGTAACGTGGCGCTCCAGACCGCTCGGCTACTCTCGCGCGGCAGAGTTGTAGACTTTCCCCAATGTTGTTCAATCTGTACATTGATCAAAGAGTGAAGGAACGGAAAGAGAAATTTGGAGAGGGAATTAAAGTTCAGGGAGAAGAAATAAAAACTTGGCGGTTTGCCAAAAAATTTTCAAATGTTTGTTAAGTTTAAAAGACTTAACTGGGGGGTCATCAGTCCCTAAACTTACAAACTACTTATGAACTACCTTATACTAAAGACGACATAAACATCCATGCCCGAGGGGGTATTCGAACCCCCGAACGTAGTGGCCGTGCAAACTGTGACTGGGGCGCTGCAGAACGCTCGTCCACCGCGGCCGGCTGCGGTTTGCTGATGACATAGTAATTTCGTCAGAGACTGCAAAGGATCTTAAAGAGCAACTCAACGGAATGGACAGTGTATTGAAAGGAAGATATAATATGAACATTAACAAGAGTAAAACGAGGGTAATGGAATGTAATGTTAGAAAATCAGGCGATGCTGAAGGAATTACATTAGGTAATGAGACAATAAAAGTAGTAGATGAATTTTGTTATTTGGGTAGCAAAATAACTTCCGATGGCCGAAGTAGAGAAGATAGAAAATGCATAATGGCTATGGGAAGAAAAGCGTTTCTAAAGAAAGGAAACTTGTCAACATCGAATATTAATTTAAATCATTACTTAAAGCTTCCGGGCCGAGATGCCGTGGTCCATACATAAAACTTTCCCCTGACGTTTCGCCTTCGTCTGCGGAAGGCAGCCTCCGACGTAAAGTGGCGTACTGCAACAGTGCAACGAGAGCGCGTTTTTCTTCTTCTTCTTCTTCTTTTTTTTTTTTTTTTTTTTTTTTTCCGAACGTGAGTGCGAGTGAGCGCCGTCCTATATATAAGCCAAACAGAGGGCGCCATTGTGAATCACGCGACGTCGGCTGTGCTATGTTGTCTGCTATTGCCAACCTTCTCGATTGAAATTAATCGACTGTCATGCTGTTGCTGCAGTATTGACATCCAGATCTTATCAAGTTTAACACCTTCCTCTTTTTTGTTAAAATTATTTCGGTGTTTAAAAATCTCAATGGTCTCTCTGTACATACGCGCACAATAATGCGACGTCTTTGCTAAGACGGACGTCTCGCTAAATTTCATTTCGTGGCCACCTTCTTGATACATGTGTTCCGCTACAGCGATTTATCAGTATGTCCGAGGCGGCAGTTCCTTTTGTGTTCGCCCAGACGAGTGCTGACACTTCTTTTTGTTGTACTTATATAAACTTGTTCACAACTGCAGGGAATTTTATAGACACCTGGTGTAGCCAGGGAATGTCGCTTATCTTTCGCGGATCTTAAAAATTCTTTTATTTTAGTGGTTGGTCTGAAAACAGTTTCAATATCGTACTTGCTTATAATTTTACCAATACGATCAGTGACCTTACTGATAAATGATAGAAAAACTTTATCCTTGGGTTGTTGTCGTCGCCGGCCGCGGTGGCCGAGGGGACTGAGGCGCTCCAGTCACAGTCTGCACGGCCACTACGGTCGGGGGTTCGAATCCCCCCTCGGGCATGGATATTTGTGCCGTCCTTAGTCTTAGCTAGTTCATAAGTAGTTTGTAAGTTTAGGGACTGATAACCCCGTAGTTAAGTCCCATAGACTATACAAACATTTGAACATTTTTGTTGTTGTCGTTCCTCGTCCGACCTGGTTGTCCGTCTAGGGCGTAATGCACGATATATCTCTGTCAAAATAGCCATTCTTGTTAAAGGTCACACTAAGATGTTCAATTTCATTATCTAAGTGAGCTGGTTCACATCTTTTGTGGGCCCTGTCTACTAATATTTTAATCACGCCTTTTTTTTCTTGGGTGGTGGTTAGAATCTTTTTGAAGATAACGATCGGTGTGTGTGTGTGTGTGTGTGTGTGTGTGTGTGTGTGTGTGTGTTTCATGTAGACCTTATGTCTTCATTGGGTCATAAGGTCTACAGGAAAGACACACACACACACACACACACACACACACACACACACACACACAGACAGACAGACACACCGATCGTTTTCTTCAAAAAGATTCTATCTATTGCTCATGTTTAAAAGGTGCGCGACTCATTGTTTCCCAGCGTCTCCGCGCCCTTTCTACTCATCGTTCAGTAATCAAGCATTACACTAGTCAGTCAGCAGATGTTTCCCACAAGACATGCTGTTGCAGCTTCAGCAGCGCTACCTGCTCCGCTCGCTGTGAAAAGTCAAACGGGGCGGCGAGGCACTTGCCACAGACAACAGGTGGCACGGCAAGTTTTTTTCGCATGTCCGCTGTGCTTATATGAGCACAATCTCCTACTCGTAACTGCTATGACGACGGGAAATAGGAAATGAAATAATGATCGTTTGGCTTTTATTGGCCGGGATATCCCCACTGGGGTTCTGCCGCCTACTACAAGTCCTTTGACAGACACCACTTGGCGACTTGCGTGTCGATGAAAATGAAAGTTCAAATGTTCAAATGTTTGTGAAGCTTATGGGACTTAACTACGGGGTCATCAGTCCCTAAACTTACAAACTACTTATGAACTACTTACGAACTAGGACGGCACAAATATCCATGCCCGAGGGGGGATTCGAACCCGTGACCGTGCAGACCGTGACTGGAGCGCCTCAGTCTCCTCGGACACCGCGGCCGGCGAAAATGAAAGTGATAATGACAAACAGACAACAGAAAATTCCCTGTCGGGATTCGAACCTAGGCCTCTGCTGCCACGGAGTTACGGAGGTGGAGAGGGAAATATGAAAATTGCATACATTATTTGGCTTCCTGAAATTTATTTTCTTTATAACAGAACATAGGAAATATCGGTCGTTAAAAGATTCGGGGAGGGGGGGGGGGGGGTGCTCCGAGTGGCACTCGTGAGGGCGCCAAATGGTCTCCAAGACAAAGCGACGTGTTCCGGTTAATTATTTTCCTGTCATAACAGTAGGTCTGCCGTAGTAAGTCTATTGATATATTGGCAGTGTGTCAATTACGAAACTTAGAATCCTTTTGAACATGACGAAGGTTTATAACCTCTGCTGGAGGGGGGGGGAGGATGCGGGAGAACCCCGAGCAAAATTTTTGCACAAGGCCGGCTCTGCATTCGATCATATTTATTTATCCGTGTTCCGTTGATGCAGTGTGCAAGAGAACTGCATGGATTACGGTCGAGTCGTGATTTTATACGAGAACGGTTCAATAGATACATAGTTTTATGTGTGTATAGAAACAACATATGTGTTACAAGTTTAGTTATATCATACTGTGAAACGAAGGTATGATTTTATACGAGAACGGTACAATAGATACATGTTTTTATGTGTGTATAGAAACAACATATGTGTTACAAGTTTAGTTATATCATACTGTGAAACGAAGGTATGATTTTATACGAGAACGGTACAATAGATACATGTTTTTATGTGTGTATAGAAACAACATATGTGTTACAAGTTTAGTTATATCATACTGTGAAACGAAGGTATGATTTTATACGAGAACGGTACAATAGATACATGTTTTTATGTGTGTATAGAAACAACATATGTGTTACAAGTTTAGTTATATCATACTGTGAAACGAAGGTATGATTTTATACGAGAACGGTTCAATAGATACATAGTTTTATGTGTGTATAGAAACAACATATGTGTTACAAGTTTAGTTATATCATACTGTGAAACGAAGGTATGATTTTATACGAGAACGGTACAATAGATACATGTTTTTATGTGTGTATAGAAACAACATATGTGTTACAAGTTTAGTTATATCATACTGTGAAACGAAGGTATGATTTTATACGAGAACGGTACAATAGATACATGTTTTTATGTGTGTATAGAAACAACATATGTGTTACAAGTTTAGTTATATCATACTGTGAAACGAAGGTATGATTTTATACAAGAACGGTTCAATAGATACATAGTTTTATGTGTGTATAGAAACAACATATGTGTAACAAGTTTAGTTATATCATACTGTGAAACGAAGGTATGATTTTATACGAGAACGGTACAATAGATACATGTTTTTATGTGTGTATAGAAACAACATATGTGTTACAAGTTTAGTTATATCATACTGTGAAACGAAGGTATGATTTTATACGAGAACGGTTCAATAGATACATAGTTTTATGTGTGTATAGAAACAACATATGTGTTACAAGTTTAGTTATATCATACTGTGAAACGAAGGTATGATTTTATACGAGAACGGTACAATAGATACATGTTTTTATGTGTGTATAGAAACAACATATGTGTTACAAGTTTAGTTATATCATACTGTGAAACGAAGGTATGATTTTATACGAGAACGGTACAATAGATACATGTTTTTATGTGTGTATAGAAACAACATATGTGTTACAAGTTTAGTTATATCATACTGTGAAACGAAGGTATGATTTTATACGAGAACGGTTCAATAGATACATAGTTTTATGTGTGTATAGAAACAACATATGTGTTACAAGTTTAGTTATATCATACTGTGAAACGAAGGTATGATTTTATACGAGAACGGTACAATAGATACATGTTTTTATGTGTGTATAGAAACAACATATGTGTTACAAGTTTAGTTATATCATACTGTGAAACGAAGGTATGATTTTATACGAGAACGGTACAATAGATACATGTTTTTATGTGTGTATAGAAACAACATATGTGTTACAAGTTTAGTTATATCATACTGTGAAACGAAGGTATGATTTTATACGAGAACGGTTCAATAGATACATAGTTTTATGTGTGTATAGAAACAACATATGTGTAACAAGTTTAGTTATATCATACTGTGAAACGAAGGTATGATTTTATACGAGAACGGTACAATAGATACATGTTTTTATGTGTGTATAGAAACAACATATGTGTTACAAGTTTAGTTATATCATACTGTGAAACGAAGGTATGATTTTATACGAGAACGGTTCAATAGATACATAGTTTTATGTGTGTATAGAAACAACATATGTGTTACAAGTTTAGTTATATCATACTGTGAAACGAAGGTATGATTTTATACGAGAACGGTACAATAGATACATGTTTTTATGTGTGTATAGAAACAACATATGTGTTACAAGTTTAGTTATATCATACTGTGAAACGAAGGTATGATTTTATACGAGAACGGTACAATAGATACATGTTTTTATGTGTGTATAGAAACAACATATGTGTTACAAGTTTAGTTATATCATACTGTGAAACGAAGGTATGATTTTATACGAGAACGGTACAATAGATACATGTTTTTATGTGTGTATAGAAACAACATATGTGTTACAAGTTTAGTTATATCATACTGTGAAACGAAGGTATGATTTTATACGAGAACGGTACAATAGATACATGTTTTTATGTGTGTATAGAAACAACATATGTGTTACAAGTTTAGTTATATCATACTGTGAAACGAAGGTATGATTTTATACGAGAACGGTACAATAGATACATGTTTTTATGTGTGTATAGAAACAACATATGTGTTACAAGTTTAGTTATATCATACTGTGAAACGAAGGTATAGAGCAGTGTTTTTCAATCTGTGGGTCGCGACCCCCAAGTGGGGGGGGGGGGGGGGGGTAGGAGGGGTCACCATCACAGGAAAAAGTACTTGTACCAGAAAACAACTACGGGTTCAGTAATACAAAAACGTATGCGTAAGTGAAATTTATTAAATGTTAAAATTACGGAGTTCCTTGTGTAACATTTATTATGGATTGATCGCAGATTGTTTTATAATACAGTGTCTTAATGATGAATGAGCCTAATATATCTTTTCAGGACCCAATCGATAGGTAGAACAACCTAATATAATTACTTATTATATTAGGTTGTTCTAAGTAATTCTGAAAAATTCGAAAATAAAGATCTTCTTCCTTACAAATTTCTATACAGCTGAAACTTTTTCAATAAGCACAATTCGCTTCTGAGTCTTGCCTGAAATACTAAACACTCGTTAAGCAAAATACATTTTTCTGTCGGAAATCATTTAAAAGTAAGATAACGTGTCCCATTCCGGAAAATATAAAAAAAACTTGGTCCAAAATTTTGTTTCCTTTGAGATAACATAGTTTTGTTATGTTTCATGACGAAAGGGGCTTGCAAGAATATTTTTGCTTAGAAGGGGGTCGTATATTTGAAAAGGTTGGAAAAAAACACTGGTATAGAGCATAAAATACATTACAATCATTTAACATTACAAGATACAAATTTACTACAACAACCGTGGTCTGTGTCATCTGCATGCAAAACGTTGGATTCTACCACAAGTAAAATTTTAAAAGAAACAAATAAACAAGATATCAATACCACACGTAGGATAGTTATACGTAATTGAATGACGTCATTCAATAATTTAATTTTCTATCGACAGTATCAGAAACCCTATGCTTAAAGTAGTTATTATAGCGGAAAGCACACATGTTCTATTCACCTGATAGTGCTTAAGCATATAGATTATTAGTCCTCAAAGCGCATGTTACGCGGGATTTCGATAAAGTGGTTAAAACAAAATTCGAAGATAAGAATGGGCAGATTTCACCCTAAAGCCATGTTTTTACATTCCGTTTTCTACACCAAAACAGGCTTACTGTGTTGTAATGTGCTTGGCGAAAGGCTGGTTATTATTCTGACATAAATGTGTTTGTAAATCTATCGGACTCAACTGCTTGGTTATTAGTCCGAAGCTTACAAACTACACAAACTAAATTAAACTAACCTAAGGACAACACAAACACCTATGCCCGAGGGGGGACTCGAACCGCCAACGACGAACGGCCCCAGTACGCACGGCTAATCCGCCGCGGCCCTCTGACATAGCCATATAATTATCTGAAAATGTAATTAGTGTGGCTTTTGATGTCGGATTGCTTGAATGAGACAGTTATTTTCAATGAAAATGTGATTTTATTGATATCTGCACTTTGTTCTCCTCCACTTTGTTTTAACCATTTCATCGAATTCGTGCATATGTACTTTGCGTATTAATTTAAGCACTCTCAGTTGTGTAGGGCATGTGTGTTTCGTGCAAATATAATTAGTTTCAGCAGAGAGCTTCTGCCGCTGTTAACTGCAAAAATAACCGGCCGCGGTGGCCGAGGGGACTGCGGCGCGCCAGTCACGGTCTGCACGGCCACTACGGTCGGGGGTTCGAAACCCCCCTCGGGCAAGGATATTTGTGCCGTACTTGGTGTTAACTAGTTCATAAGTAGTTTGTAAGTTTAGGGACTGATGACCCCGTAGTTAAGTCCCATAAGCTATACAAACATTTGAACATTTGAACTGGAAAAATAATCATACAATGACGTCACTGAATTACGTATAATTTGCCTCTTCTGGTACTGATTTCTTGTTACGCTGTTTCTCTCTGCTAAAATACCACTTGTGGTAGAATGTAACGTTTTGCGTGGAAATGACACAGACCACTATTGTTTTTATGATCACGTGTTAATCTATGCAAGGTTTTGTGCCGTTTCACGCATTCTAGGTCAAAGCTGCTTCTTGTTAGTTTTGTCAACATTTTAATAAAACTGGTCGACTTATCAGCAACATCGGTAAGTCATTCTGAATCCGGGTCTATTCATTTTTACAGATTCGTGGAATTTTCTGAACTTGAGAAATGCACGCATTATGAATGTGCCTCGGGTTAGGTAGTATTCTTGAATTTCCACACACTTATTTTTGGTTTTCATTCGTTTATGAGGTACAATGCAAAAGCTTACGAATATCTGTATTTTTTTCTCTCTGATCCATATGGATTTAAACCTTACAATGAAGAACATTCAAAGTATGCCACAATCGTACGCCACTGCCCACTTACAACTCATGAGCACAATGAAAAATTTGAGATACCAGTTTATTTATTGCCGCCAATCTCTCGCACCATACCGATCGGTTAGATTTCGGACAGCGTGTTATACAGACGTTTATGCTCGAAGGTGCTGCTTACTTGCGGTGAATTTTGGAATTAATTAAATTAAGACTGTTGTACCACAATTACTTGATGAGTGTCACCCACTATCAGATCGCATATAGCGACCCGCGACCACCCAACACTGCTGAACCCCTTCAGCAAATGAAATGAAACACTGTATGTTACTCTAAATTAGTACCCCTGATAGCCATTAACCATTATCTGAATTTCGAAGGAGTTACGGCATGTACAATGTAATTTGTCAAAACAATTGGGAAATCAGTTTAAATGTCTAGATTATGAAGTACTGTCATCGGCAGAATGAGCTACAATGGTTAGACGTCTTTCTGTCGGTCCTACGGAGTGGACAATGGCATTACAGCAACTGAAATACTAGTAATAACAAAACGTTGCTGCAAAAGGGTTGGTGCTGACTTGTGTTTACCAAAGGAATTACTCAAGCAATGTTCAAAATGTTCGTTAAATTTATGGGACTTAACTACGGGGTTCAAATTCAAATGTTCAAATGTTTGTAAATATTATGGGACTTAACTACGGGGTCATCAGTCCCTAAACTTACAAACTACTTATGAACTACTTACGAACTAGGACGGCACAAATATCCATGCCCGATGGGGGATTCGAACCCCCGACCGTAGTGGCCGTGCAGACCGTGACTGAAGCGCCTCTGTCCCCTCGGCCACCGCGGCCGGCAATTACTCAAGCAGTTGGGTTCAGATAGCGTAGTGAGCAGGTAGTGCCATGCAACAACGTGACTTACCCGAAGCTATGGCAACGAGAGCCATAGGAAGGTTGGAAGCGGGACAGATACAGAGGGAGGTGGCTGCAACTATTGGAGTGTCCCAAAGTGTAATTTCCAGAACCTGGACGCGATTTCAGAAAACAGTAACCATTAAAAGAGGGCAAGGCCAAGGTCGTCCACGGATAACAACAGAAATATATAACCGTTATGTCTGGTTAACAGTTCGTCAAGACAGGAAACGCAAAATGTTCAAATGTTTGTAATTCTATGGGACCAAACTACGTTGGTCATCAGTCCCTAGTCTTACATACTACTTAAACTAAGTTAAACTAACCTACGGACAACACACACATCCATGCCCGATGGGGGATTCGAACGTCCAAAGCGGGATACCGAGCGATCCGTAACGTGGCGCTCCAGACCGCTCGGCTACTCCCGCGCGGCCTGCAACGCACCCTCCAGGCAGCAACAGGATGTGCAATATCAACAGAAACAGTTTGTGTCCCATTAAAACCGCGATGCAGTGTAGCCCGCAAAAACTGGGCGGAGGAACTTCAGGATCTGAGTCGTAATGAATGGCTGGTTCTGTTCACAGATGAGTCAAGATTTTCTGTTCAACCTGGCAATCGCTGTTCCCTCATCTGTGGAACTCGGAACAATCCTGCTTACGTGCAGGAAACATCACTAAATCATGGTGGTGGACGAATAGTGTGGGGAGGAGTTGGTATTGACGGGTGCTTGGACCTCTATGTCTTTCAGAATGGCGCTTTGACTGCTCAGATGTATCAAGATGAGATTCTTCTCCTTTTTGTTGTGCCCTACCCTTGTGCCATAGAAGATGGATTCGTTCTGGTGGACGATAACGCTCGTCTGCACAGAGCTGACTGGTGAACAACGTGCTTAAAGCTGAGAGAACTGAACGAATGGAGTGACCAGCTTGTTCACTGGACTTACATCCGATTAAGCATGTCTGAGGTGTACTTGGCAGATGCATTGCAGCCAAACCAGCACCTCCCTCAACTGTTGTAGAGCTGTGTATTGCACTCGTGGAAGAATGGCCAAACACCCATCAAGAGTTGATTGATAATCTCATTTTGCCACGCAGGTGTGCAACCGTACTGGTCGTACGAGGTGATCACATCCTATACTAGAGGGCAACGAGAATGGCTTTTTCACTATTATGGTAGCCCCATGGTGCTTCCCTCTAAGAAAACTCCATGTAAACCTCAAGTTAAGAGTTGAGACAGCAAAATATCGTACTGTCTAACACACAAATTACAATTGTAACGAATATGTGAATAAAATACGTTACCATATGTATATTGTGTATGATATCTCACCTGATCCCCTAATTGTTTTGAACAGTGTATTTGTTCATGCAACTGTTTTGTTGAATAAATAGGTGTTAAAGTTTTATGAAGTGTAGTAGTAACAGAAACGGAAAAATTAGTAGTAGTAGCACCGTTGTACTACTAGTTCTACTATAAGCAGTTTCATTTACTGTACAACAATGGCCCCCACAACGTAACACCCTGAAGAAATCATCAAAATCAGGGGAAATTTGCGGCATTCGGTTGCGGCGGCGGGAGATGCGCATGATCAGCATTTCACCACAAGCCAGTAGCGTCATCTGTAAGCGTTATACCGAGCGAGGTGGCGCAGTGGTAACACACTGGACTCGCATTCGGGAGGACGATGGTTCAAATCCACCTGCGGCCATCCACGGTTAGGTTTTCCGTGATTTCCCTAAATCACTACACGCAAATGCCGGGATGGTTCTTTTCCAAAAGGGCACGGCCGATTTCCTTCCCCATCCTTATCCAAAACTCCGAGAGTTAGCTCCGTCTCTAATGACCACGCTGTCGACGGAAAGTAAAAACCCAAGCTTCCTTCATTCTTGTAAGCGTTACATAAAACGGTACAGACCGCCGTGTGGACGTACTGGACTTGTTCTTTCCAGCGTTTGCTTTCCGCAAGCAGCTTCAGTATGCCTCGAGAAGACAGCTAGCGTCTTCCGAGTAGTTTTCGAAGTTCGACTAAGAAAGAATGGTTGTGTATAGGGATTGCGGATTATCACGCCGCGGCGGAATATCCGTGCGCGCTGAGGCTCCTTGCTGCGGCGCGCGCGGCCGTTGTCGTCGGAGGTTCGACTCCTCAAATGTTTGTATAGCTTATGGGACTTAACTACGGGCTCATCAGTCCCTAAACGTAAAAACTACTTATGAACTAGCTAACACTAAGGACGGCACAAATATCCTTGCCCGAGGGGGAATTCAAACCCCCGACCGTAGTAGCCGTGCAGACAGTGACTGTAGCGCCTCAGTCCCCTCGGCCACCGCGGCCGCCTTCGACTCCTCCCTCGGGCATGTGTGTGTGTGTGTGTGTGTGTGTGTGTGTGTGTGTGTGTGTGTGTGTGTGTGTCTGTGTGTGTGGATCTTAAATTTGTTTAAGTGGTTTGTAAGTTTAGGGACCGAGGACCATTGCTGTTAGGTCCCATAACGTTACAAACATTTGATTTTTTTCTTTTATTTGAGGAATCGGTGATGGTGTCGGGCGCAACCAAGCAGATGTGATGCGGATCTGTAATAACTCAATGCAAGAGGGAACGACGGACCGACAGGAGCGATTACATCCACCTCATTGAACCGCTACACATGATGACATGTTGAATCGCTTTACCATAACACGACCCAAATCACAACCAGTTACGTCTGTTGCCCAACAAGCGGTGTCTGCCAGAAGCATCGACGTCGTTTGCAGCTAGATACAAAGCCTGTGCGCACCTGCCAAGAATAGTCATAACACAAGCAAACAATTTGTCTTATGCAGTGTTGTGCTGAGTTTGGGAATACGTACACGTTGCACACTGTGTTTTAGAATGTTTATCGTGTTATCTATGTGATTCTCCGTGCAGATTTTTGCTGTTACGAGACAAAATGCCTAATATGAATCGCCCGATTCCAGTATCGGTAAGATATCTTACTAATAGTTCATAAATATCTTATACGAAAACAAATGTGTCTGTGAATCACATAAATAACATTAAGAACATTCTGGAACCCAGTGTGCAATGTGAACGTATTCCCAAATTCAGCACAACACTACATAAGGCAGATAGTTTGCTTGTGTTACGACTACTCTTGGCAGGCAGCGCACAGGCCTTCTATCTAGGTGGCGTCGATACTGGAAAGCCCACAAGGCGCCTACTGCCAGCACCCCCTATAGAAATAGGGGTTGCTGTTACTGCTGCGTTTACCACTGACAACGGAGCGCCGCATCGCACCGTCTCAGATTAGTGTCAAGTTGGGGCAGTGGGTAGCCTGACAAAAACTGAACACAGATACAGCATAAAACAGAGAGAAGGTGTAAGGAACTCTCAAAAGAGAAGAAAAAAGGGAACAGTAAGCTGTCGAGCGCATTATGTGCAACACGAAGGAAACGTCTTAATAATGTGTCAGACTACAACCCTTCGTCGTGCTGTATACAGGGTGGTCCACTGATAGTGACCGCACCAAATATCTCACGAAATAAGCATCAAACGAAAAAACTACAAAGAACAAAACTTTTCTAGCTTGAAGGGGGAAAACAGATGGCGCTACGGTTGGCTCGCAAGATGGCGCTGTCATAGGTCAAACGGATATCAGCTGCATTTTTGTAAATAGGTACCCCCATTTTCTTACATATTCGTCTAGAACGTAAATAAATATGAATGTTTTATTTGGAACATATTTTTCGCTTTGTGATAGATCGCGCTGTAATAGTCAGAAACTTATAAGTACGTGGTATCGCGTAACATTTCGCCAGAGCGGACGATATTTGCTTCGTGATACATTACTCGTGTTAAAATGGACCGTTTACCAATTGCAGAAAAGGTCGATATGGTATTTATGTGTGGCTATTGTGATCAAAATGCCCAACGGGCATGTGCTATGTATGTTGATCGTTATCCTGAAAGACATCATACAAGTGTCCGGATCTTTCGTCGGATAGTTACGTTATTTAAAGAGACAGGAAGTGTTCAGCCCCAAGTGAAACGTCAACCACGACCTGCAAAAAAATAATGATGCCAAAGTAAATGTTTTAGTTGCAGTTGCGGCTAACCCGCACATCAGTAGCAGACAAATTGAACGAGAATCGGGGATCTCAGAAACGGTGGTATTGAGAACTCTACATCAACATAAATTTCACCCGTTCCATATTTCTATGCACCAGGATTTGCATGGCGAAGACTTTTGAACGTCGTGTACAGTTTTGCCCCTGGGCATAAAATAAATTACGAGACGATAACAGATTTTTTTTTCATGTGTTCTGTTTAGTGACGAAGCGTCATTCACAAACAGAGTTAACGTAAACCGGCATAATATGCACTATTGAGTAACGGAAAATCCACGACGGCTGCGACAAGTGGAACATCAGCGACCTTGGCGGATTAATGTATGGTGCAGCATTATGGGAGGAAAGATAATTGGTCCCTATTTTATTGATGGCAATCTAAATGGTGCAATGTATGCTGATTTCTTAAGTAATGTTCTACCGATTTTACTAGACGATGTTTCACTGCATGACGGAATGGCGATGTACTTTCAACATGATGGATGTCCGGCACATGGCTCGCGTGCAGTTGAAGCCGTCTTGAATGAAATATTTAATGACAGGTGGATTGGTTGTAGAAGCACCATACCATGGCCCGTACGTTCACCGGATCTTACATTCCCAGATTCGATGTTAACAAATTTCGTAGTCATAAGCAGCCTGGTACTTCGCAGCTGAGTAGGCTTGTTGTTTGCAAAGAGTATGTAACCAGAAATTACATGATATCGCACCATGCAGCCTCCTTAGGCGCTCACAAATTGATATTTCTGTTTTTGTTTTTTGTCACATCTTTGATGTTTGCCGGCCGCGGTGGCCGAGGGGACTGAGGCGCTCCAGTCCCGGTCTGCACGGCCACTACAGTCGGGGGTTCGAATCCTCCCTTGTGCCGTCCTTAGTATTAGTTAGTTGATAAGTAGTTAGTAAGTTTAGAGACTGATGACCCCGTAGTTAAGTCCCATAAGCTATACAAACATTTTTTGTTTGTTTGTTTGGTTGCTTTTGCCAACTTTCTTACATAACTGTACCAGAGGATGTCCTTATCATTACTTATGTGGATGGCTGTAAGGGGACTACTCAAAGGCCAACAAAAAAATAAAAATAATCTCTTTTACAAAAACGGTTTTCTTCTCATTTTTATTCTGCATTTTACATCCTCCGTACTGCAACCATCAAATGTTATTTTACTGCCCAAGAAACAAAACTCACCTATCACCATTATCGTCAGTCAGATGCCACCTACAGCGGCGCGTTTAGTTACGTGAAATAAAAGTTCTGCTTTTCAAATCTTGTCACATTAATTTACAATTGTAACCTGAACGTGAGCTCTGTTGCTCAAAAACGACTTTCTGTTCATTTCGTGTAACTACATTTTTTTACTTCTGATGTAGGCTTCCATAATTGAAGCCGAAACCTTGGTAAAGCACTCAACCTCTAGCTTTGCAACAGATGAGCTGTATTTTTTGAGTGTTCAACTTTCACCAACGGTTGCAGTCTCAATTGTATTTTAATATAACGAAGAGTCAGAATGCAGAACCTGCATCTGTTGACTCTGTAGACGAGGTAAGCAACGCGCACTGGCGCTCGGCTTGGAAATAACCGGTTCGAATCCTAGTGACAAAAAATATTAATTGCCAAGAGTTGGCCGGACAGGCGAGCTCTGGAAGGAATGGAGAACACTTCCTGATAGCAAAACTAGGCGCACATGCCATGGGGCAAATATCGCAGAGTCTGCCTATGACATTGTTGATAATGATCCGATCCCTCCACCGGATAGAGCCCCTCTTGACATTTGAGAGCACGTTATCTGATG
This sequence comes from Locusta migratoria, assembly GCA_026315105.1. NCBI lineage: Eukaryota > Metazoa > Arthropoda > Insecta > Orthoptera > Acrididae > Locusta > Locusta migratoria. Next base: position 273,640,310 of record CM048755.1, read on the forward strand.
GTGCCGGGTGCTACCCTGTATAAGAACAACTATGATCCACTGGGACCCAAATAGCTACTGGTCGTTCCAGCTCATCTCCAGTCAGCTATTCTCAAGTATTTCCACGATGTACCAAAATCCGGTCATCTGGGATTCGTGAAGACCCTAGACAGAATGAGACGCAGGTATTACTGGAAAGGTCTCTACCGATCTGTCAAGCACTATGAGAGTCACTGTAATGAGTGCCAGCGATGGAAGCATGTGGCGCAATTACCTCCAGAGCATCTCTTACCGATTCCACCTGCAGAAGCTCCATTCCACCGAGTTGGGATCGATCTTTTAGGGAGGTTCCCGATGTCGACAAACGGTAACCGATGGATAATAGTCTGCACTGATTGCCTCACACGCTACGCTGTCACTAAATCTGTGCCGACTGCAGAAGCTCCAGAGATCGCAAAATTCCTTGTAGAAGACATTATTTTGAAACATGGAACACCACGTGTGAAGATATCTGATCGTGGAAAAGTTTTCCAGTCAAAACTAGTATCAAGAAGTAATGTCACGTTGTGACATTGTCCACAGAATGGCAACTGCGTACCATCCTCAGACAAATGGTTTTACAGAACGTTTTAACAAGACGTTATCAGATATGATGTCGATGTTGAGCAGAAGGATTGGGATACAATTCTGCCAGTCGTGACATTTGCTTACAATACCGCAAGACAAGACACCACAGGCTTCACGCCGTTTTTCCTGCTACATGGCCGTGAAGCTGAGACGACAATGGATACGCTGTTCCCGTTCCAGCCGGACGACACTCAGGATGACTATGTGATACAGCTCATCACCAGGGTCGAAGAAGCAAGACAGCTGGCTCGCATACGGACACAGGACGCCCAGGAGAAGGACCATCAGCGGTATAACGATAAGCACCGACCTGTTGTGTAGAGACCAGGAGATCCGGTATGGACTTTTACCCCTGTACAGAAAGTTGGACTATCAGAGAAGTTATTGAAGCGATACTTTGGTCCGTATCGTGTCATACGCCGCCTGTCAGATGTCACATACGAAGCCGAGGATTATGAGCCGTCGTCGAAACGACAAAAACGAGGAGACATTGTTCACGTCCTCCGCATGAAGCCTTACTACGATCCTGAAGAACAGATAGGCGAAGATGGCTTCTTGTTCAAGGACTCTAAGGACGATAATGTTACTGATGAAGCCACGACAGGAACGTCTGTTCAAAAATGTTCAAATGTTTGTAAATCTATCGGACCAAACTGCGTGGTCATCAGTCCGTAGCTTACGAACTACTTAAACCTAGATAAACTAACCTAAGCACAACACACACACACACACCCATGCCCCAGGGAGGACTCGAACCTCCGACGGCGAGCAACCGAGCGCTCCGCAGCGAGACGCTCTAGACCGCTCGGCAACTCCACCGCGGCAGAACGTCTGTCGTCGGTAATCGTGAGGAAGGGAAGGATTCTCCAGAACTGCCATACAGAGGATCCATGACAAGATCAAGATCCAGGACATTGCAGGTGGCTCCAAAGGGAACCTAACAGCGGGTCGCTGTTCTTTCAGGAGAGGGAGCAATGCTGCGGACTCCAAGTTAACCAACTGCAGACGTGGCGCAATGGATAGCATCACCGATGGCGGTGAAGAAGGTCGTTGGTTCAATCCCGTCCACGGGCAAGAATTTATTTCTTTGTAATTATCACTTCCAGAATGTTCTCAAATCAAAATGTTCAAATGTTTATATAGTCTATGGGACTTAACTACGGGGTCATCAGTCCCTAAACTTACAAACTACGTATGAACTAAGACTAAGGACGGCACAAATATCCATGCCCGAGGGGGGGTTTCGGACCCCCGACCGTAGTGGCCGTGCAGACCATGACTGAAGCGCCTCAGTTCCCTCGGCCACCGCGGCCTCCCAGAATGTTCTACATGTTTCTTATGTTCAGTTGTAATTTCTACATATTTCTTATGTTAACTATTCTTCTGATTTCTGGTACATTCTGTCTGTGTATAAATAGCAGAACACACTGCACGAGAGGCAGTGAGTGCTGCGTGTATGTTCAGTTCGCAATAAACGTGCTTTCAGTATAAGTGCTTTGTTCAGTTGACAAACCTGCCTTCGAAGTCAAGCCTGCTTCCATTTCAACGCGACAATATTAAGATCGAAGTATTGCTACAGTGCTGCCGATTAGGACCAGTAGGCGACAGATGGTAAAAGCTGGTGGTACAATAGGTCGGGTTCTCATGGGAAAGAGCACTGGCAAATCTCCCCGAATTCTAGGGAAGTCTCCGAGCGGCAGGCACTGGACGCCGATTGGCTGTAGCATTGGCAGTCACGCGCCAAAACGCAATCATATTTTTATTAATATTTAATAAACTAATAATATATTCAATTGCAAACTCAGTTCAGAAAACCCCTCAATGCTAAGCTATGCCCTGAGTAGGTAAAACATATTAACTATCGATAAAGTCATAAACAAAACAATATATGACGGACGATGCACGGCGGCCATGTTTGCGCGCCAAATTGTGGAGGGAAGGCAGCCTTGCATCGAGCCGCCACACGTCAGTTCAGAACAGGCACTTGGAAGAGTAACATGTGAGTTCAGTACACGTACTCGGAGGAGTAACAAGCATACGTAGACGGTCATAAAACATTGTTTAATCATCTCAGATCGAGGGAAATGTCTTTATATTTACTTTCACTTAAGACAATGTGTGTCAAGTGGATGTTATTATGCAGTTTTCTGGTTTTCTGCTTTCTTTAAATAAATCAGCTGGCATCCGAACTACCACAGTTTTATTCCGTAATTAGATCAGTTCCTGCCAATAGTTCAGCAATTTCAGCCCCATTCAAGAACTATGACCTGCGTGCTATCATCTGCGTGGGGACATCTATAGAACACGTCAGGTTGGTGAACCTTTAGAGTTTCTACTCTTCACACAGTACAGTGGGGAGTTACTACAACCCTCGCGTACACTGTCATTGCGGTACAAACGCAAACTGTTGTGCGTCATCCATGGCAACATGGAGGAGGAGAGAAAATGATATAGGACCGGTTTAAGAACATACCCCCTGTAGACATTTTCCTGTTGTAGACTCTAATAAGGAGAGGACGCCTACTCGTCATCGCTGAATTTGTCCAAATTTATGGTACAAGTATGGCGTGGTGAGATATGAAAGTGCACCAAGTGGGGACTCCAGATGGCTAAGCGTTTAGGAAATAAAAGGAATTTTGATACGGATCTATCACCATATGCACCTTATCAACTGCCCCTGAGAGAGTCTCTTTACAAAGTGGTGTTTGGTTTAGCAGTAGGAGATCGGATTTTTATTGAAAGGTTAGCGGGTTCGATTCCGCCAGGCAGCAAATACGTTTTTGCTCTTTGTCAATGCGTACACTACTGACTTCACTTTTAGAATATCAGTCAAATTTGTTTTTCTATGGAGACATTAAAAAAACTTGTAACTGCAAAAGGGCGGCGCTAATAACGTGCGCAAGATGCGGTCAAAATTATTGCTTCCCCTGTTTATTCGATGGCCGGCCGCGGTGGCCGAGGAGACTGAGGCGCTCCAGTCACGGTCTGCACGGCCACTACGGTCGGGGGTTCGAATCCCCCCTCGGGCATGGATATTTGTGCCGTCCTTAGTATAAGGCAGTTGATAAGTAGTTTGTAAGTTTAGGGACTGATGACCCCGTAGTTAAGTCCCATAAGCTTAACAAACATTTGAACATTTTTTGTTTTTTGTTTATTCGATGAATATCACCCCGGTACAGGTAATTGATCAATTGCAAAAGAATTGAAGTGTCGATTTACATACACGACGTCCCAAAGTACGCGTCAACTACAGTCCCTTTTTAAATGTTTGTAGTCCCGAACTTTAACCAATGCCCTTTCTTTTTTTGCTTCTATAAATTAATAAAATAAACTATATGATGTTGCGGTTAATTGTGACATCAATACTCTGCAAACCACTGTGAAATGCATGGCAAAGGGTACGTCCCACTGTAGCAGTTATTCGTTTTTTTTTTTTTTCATTCACATATTGAGCGTGGGTAGAATGACTGTTTAAATGCCTCCGTGCATGCTCTAATTAATCTAATCTTGTCTTCACGATTCCTACGGAAACAATATGTAGGTGTACGCATTGCCAAGGAGCAGAAAAAAAATATACCGCTGGGTGGAGTTGAACCCGCGACCTTCACAAGACGAATCCGATCTTTTATCGCTGAACCAAAGAATCCTGTCTAAACACGCCGTCATAGACAGTTGATAAGGTGCATATGGTGATAGCTCAGACTTCTTTATATTTCCTAAACGCTTGGCCATCTGGAGTTCCCATTTGGGGCATTTTCGTGTTTCACCACGCCCTACATATACCACATATTTGGACGAATTCGGCGATGAAAAGTAGGCGTCCTCTCCTCGTAAAACAAATCTTCGTACAGTGATGTATGAGAAAACGGATACGTTGATTCCATCGACGCTCGTTGTGCTCTGGCGCAGATGAAACGCTCAGTATTGAAACTCGTGCCGCTGTGAGAACGGCGAAACGCTACTGCGACGCCTCGTGTGAAAGGTGGCAACGCGAACACGCCGCTGCCAGTAGCGGGCAGGTGCTCGGCAACAGCATGCGATCACTGCGGTGTGTGAGAGACAAAGAGGCGATGTTTTCAAAAAGCATTATTGCGCGACATGCATGAAACAGAGATGTATGTCCGAACAGGGAAAAACAGACTGGTGGAGACATACCTCTGCCGGGGTCATCAGTGTGTTCAATTAGGGGTAGGCGGGGCAAGACGGAGAGATGAGGTAAAACGGGGTAGGGCTATACGCTACAGTTAGAGGGCTGTCATCTGTGAACAGATACGCCAACTTCATCAATATACTGCACACATCGTTTTGACATTGCTAGACCTCATTGTCGCGCCAAGTTCTGTCAGCTTTGTAATGTAGATACAATTTTATATTGATTTGCAATATTTTACAATTTCGTGGTCCTAAATCATGTTTTTAGTTGACATTTGTCCAGATCATATAGATATCACTGAATAGTATGTCTTATTAACGCCGCGGTGGAGTAGCCGAGCGGTCTAAAGCGTCTCGCTGCGGAGCGCGCGGTTGCTCGCCGTGGAGGTTCGAGTCCTCCCTGGGGCATGGGTGTGTGTGTTGTCCTTAGGTTAGTTTACCTAGGTTTAAGTAGTTTGTAAGCTACGGACTGATGACCACGCAGTTTGGTCCGATAGATTTACAAACATTTGAACATTTTCTTATTAACAGCAATCTGCAGTGTCAGTAGTCTATTTTCACTAAATAATTTTCATGTAGGCTTAACATAACCTAACAGCATGCTTGAGAGCAACATGGGGTGGGGCAAGATGGGGAGCTTTCCCGTTTGCCCCTATTTGTCCAACCATTACCTACTTATCCTATCATGTGTTTACATAGCTGCTGGTTTTGAACAAGTACATTACGTGGACGGTATTATGCATCACTACACCAAGCACCATTTAGTGATATCTTCTGATCTGAGCAAATTCTATTGAGAAACATCATAATATATGTGGATAAAAATCACCGTTCTCGTCGTAGAAATGGTTGCCATGATTTATTAAAAAATACTTAGTGCCACTTCGCGTATTGTTGATTTTCAATTTTGCATCACAAGTCCACATGCGACAAACCAAACTGTAGTTCTGCAACAGTAGACCAAGCGCCACCTTACTCGTCTATAGTCTAGTGATGCTAAACGGAACTTGCGCCAGCGCTGGTTCACAACATCAGCTGTGTGCACCGATCTAGCAAAACGCCTTGTTACCTTGCTCTGTGAACTGTGTAGTATTTACCGACGTAATACCAGGATTTGTGTTGTAATGTCGTGAAGTTTAGGGTTAACAGGTGCGATAATTGACGCGTTCAAATCAAGTACACAACGTATTACTGAAAGTGTAACAAGTAAGTCGAATTGATCTGGAGCATTAAAGGTAGGACATAGTATGTTACCCTTCGAGAATAACTTCAGAACTACTTCATAAGTACTTAAACACTATGTCGTAAACTTAGATCTGAAAGTAGCCGCGAAGACAATGACGCGATGCCAATAAACATGATCTCACAGAAGAATGTGTGTACTAACGGTATACAAAATAACATTCCTGAATCAGATAGAGGTTATTGAAAGGCAGGCCAAAAAGGGGCACAAAACGTAAGTACGAAAATCAAAACAGAGACACCAGGAAAAAATGTATTAAAAATAAACGTTCAAATGTTTGTTAAGCTTATGTGACTTAACTGCGGGGTCATCAGTCCCTAAACTTACAAACTACTTATAAACTAAGCTTTTCAGTAACGTGACCTCATTAAGTTGTTTCACGATATCAAAAGCATATGGCTTCCTAAGGCTTTATATTCATTGACCTCTTCTAATGGACTGTCCTTGACTCTCACATCACCAGCTTGGACAAACAAATGGGTCCCAGCTGGTGATGTGAAAGTCAAGGACAGTCCATTAGAAGAGGTCAGTGAATATATCTACCTTGGCCAGATTATAAACATGAAGGGAGATGTAAGGCCCGAAATCTATCGGCGCATCAAGCTTGGCTGGCAAGCATTTGGGAGGAATTCTACAATATTCAGATCAAAAATACCGGTAAATCTGAAGAAAACAGTGTTTGATCAATGCATTCTTCCTGTGCTGACGTATGGCTGCGAGACATGGACACTGAACTCATTTACAAAAGGGAAACTTAGGACAGCACAGAGAGCCATGGAAAGAGCAATGCTGGGCTATACAAGAAAGGATAGGAAAAGGGCAGATGACATCCGATCTGTGACCAAGGTTAAGGACATCTTAGAGACCGTAGGCTCCTCAAAATGGCAGTGGGCCGGCCACATCGCGAGAAGAAAAGACAATAGATGGACGAAGATAGTACTGCAGTGGAGTCCGAGAGAGCACCGGAGGCCTAGAGGAAGACCACCGGACAGATCAGGAAGATCGCTAGTAGCACCTGGCAGAGAACTGCTCGAGACCGTTCCACTTGGAGAAGACTGCTGAAAGACTACCTAAATCCACGACTCGAAGAGGCCACATCATTAAAGGATTGAAATGGCTGATGATGATGATGATGCACTAAATGTAACAAGTTTGCAGTTTTCTTTGAATGTTATAGTAATTCAATGGTTCAATAAATGAATTATAATCAAAATTATTCTGATTTGTTAATTTTTGTCCCTTTTGTGAGGGGTTAAAATGAGCTTCCCCATCTTGCCACACCTTTACCTAAGTCTACAGAAAAAATGAGCTCGTGTTACCCATTATCGCCTCTCTTTGAAACACAGCTGCAACTTTACGATAACTCGCACATGACTCAGAAGACTTGTTACGTGCGGCATTAACGCGAAAAAACTGTTAATTTTTTCCAGGGAAAATATCTTCGTAATATGGATTTTTAACAGACAAGAAAGAAATGCTGGCCTGGTTTAGACTGTCGCAGCACTGATGGGTTCAGTCAATATCACCGAAAGAGAAGGTTTTCGTTTGACGTCACACAGAAGCTATCGCTTAGCTGAGTGGCTGGTAGCTAGGGGTTTGTGGGCTGTGCCCTATCGGCCAGCCAGTCAAATAGGCCATCGCGGTCTGCTGTGAGTACGTCAAAGTAGAGATCCCCGCGCTTCTCTTTCGGTGGTGTTGCTTCACCCCTGTAGACAATAGCGGACACACACACACACACTTAATGGTACTACATCTTATGACTCACGGCACACAGCTATGTTACACGCTACAATTCGGAGCCCTCTGGCGACAAAGGATTGAACTTGCGTCAGAGAGGTGTCGGGATAGTACGCGTTGCATACACAACGTCAGCGCGGAGGAACCCAGCCTTCTAGATAACCGGCCCGATGATGCAGCATTGCTTAAAGTACCAAACATTTCAGGCATAGTTTCTTACAAACAGCAATGAAACTGGCAATCAGTCTCAACTGACTTGCGATTTGGACTTTCTATTGAGATCAGCTTAGTGTTGTTTTTAATTTCGTACTTATTCGGGCCGTTTTCGGTCTTAAACCGCCACCAAAGGAAAACTAAAAATAAAAAGAACTCTCCCATGTCATACATGATACAATAAAAAATTATCATCCCTAATGCAATTTCAACTATTGAGCACAATATCAATAAATTCACTGAATGGCCCGTATCTTCTTGTTGGATGTTATGCTGTGCACAATAATTGGGATTATTAGGATACCCTCAGGATTCCCATACCTCAGCATTTATGCGGACATGTTCGCATTTCTGACGGTCGATGTAGCGTCCCCATACATTTTTACGATGTCAACGAGTGTTCGCATTCTTAAGTTTAGGAAATTAAGATCTTTTGACTTTCCGAAATTTTTCAAATGTTTGTAAATAGATGGGACTGAACTACTCTGGTCATCAGTCCCTAGGCTTACAAACTACTTAAACTAACTTATAATAAGCCGCGGCGGAGTGGCCAAGAGCATTGAGGCGCTATGCTCCGATGCGCGAGACATGGATGTTTGTGTTGTCTTTAGTATAAGCTAGTTCATAAGTAGTTTGTAAGTTTAGGGACTGATGACCCCGTAGTTAAGTCCCTTAAGGTCAACAAAGATTTGAACCAATTCAATGTGGACATCTTTGTGATGTCAGGTCTATTTTTTTCCATTAGATGTAATATATTTTCTTCATGACTTGACTTTCCAATACCTGTTCTAAGACGTTTTCAGGGAAAAGGTTTAGTATTGTTTGGCAGAATGTCTCGTCACGCTCACCAGTTACAAAACAACAATTACCCCAATCGATTTATGGCTAATTGAAGTCTCTTCCAGTGCCAGTAACAGAGAGAAGAAAGAGGATGAATTCCAGTGCCGGTATATGGCCTGTTCTTTTTCATTGGCGACAAATGGGTGCCGAAGTTAATGGCTCTATTCTACCATCAAAACTTTCGTACTCCCTCAGACTACCAAACACTGGGAAGAGGGTCGTAACTAAACTCCACACATGGAAAAAGAGCCTTATATTAAGGAATTGCAACGGAAATTTCGTCCCTGACTAGAATTCGAATCCCTTACCCCCAAATCAAGCGCCACTGCATAAGGCGTGGGTTAGCGGTTCCGCCTACGGAGGCTAGTTATCGACTACTGTTTATACAAGAATAAGCTGCTGACAAGAGGCGTGGTTCGTGCAAATCCGCATTCCACGTTATGCTTTCCGTTGCGTAGCCAGTTCTCCGAACTCCAACAAAAAATGTGCCCGCTGCATTACGTAGCAGCTGTACTTGTGCTTTTTCAGCGAGTAATTCCGCTTAGTTGGGCGAGATTTAGATTGCTTCGGTTTCGCCTCACACATCATTTCATACCGACACAAAGTCTCATTTCAGTGCACACTCCCTGCAGAGTGAAATTTTCTTTCTGGAGCATTTATCGCGCTAAAATATGATCTGGTTTTCAAGTATATCTTCGCTTACTTATTACCTAGTTAAGCAGTCATGTAATCGAAGCTCGTAATTCAAATTGTTTGACACGCATGTTTCATCACCCGAAAGATAAATTTCAATAGACCAGAAATTGAACTACCGCATTTGTAGTGTTGCAGTTCCACGGTCTCTACTTCACACCGTTATTTTACTGTACTGTAAGTTTTAAAAAGCTCTCATTTTCCAGTGTCTACAAAATTGATTGCTCAGATAATACAATCACATTAAAACTACTTTATAGCTGGCACGATACAACAAAGTACCTTATCCCTTTCGTCTCGCAATTAATTGAAATTTCGCATATTACTGTAAAAACTTGTTTCTTGTGTTTTGTATAGATACTGAATCAGGTCATGTTTCAGAAGTTCAATTTCTGTTATTTTGATTGAGATGTTATGACCTACTGGACTCAAGGAGGAATAAATTTAGGGAACCAATTATTTTAACTAGATATTAAAATCTGTAATAAGAAGAAAGTAAGCACCAGTAGTATGTCAAACAAATGTATTTCTTCACAGCTTAAGAGCTTCATGAAATTTTCCAAAACATGGCTGAATACATACTGGCAATTAGCAGTAGCTACATAAGAAACTAGTCCTATATCTTCTTTCTGCGTACTACATTGACTGCATCTCCTCCTTGTGATCCTTCTTAGAACATGTTTTTTAGATCTATATAAGTCCACATCACTAGGATCTCCACTAAATCCTGGTTTGTATTTCGTGATTAATGCTTGTCTTTCCCTTGTCTTTATACCGGGTGATCAAAAAGTCAGTATAAATTTGAAAACTTAATAAATCACGAAATAATGTAGATAGAGAGGTAAAAATTGACACACATGCTTGGAATGACATAGGGTTTTTTTAGAACAAAAAAAAAGCTCAAAAAATGTCAGACAGATGGCGCTTCATCTGATCAGGAAAGCAATAATTAGCATAAGAAATTAAGACAAAGCAAAGATGATGTTCTTTACAGGAAATGCTCAATATGTTCACCATCATTCCTTAACAATAGCTGTAGTCGAGGAATAATGTTGTGAACAGCACTGTAAAGCATGTCTGGAGTTATGGTGAGGCATTGGCGTCGGATGTTGTCTTTCAGCATCCCTAGTGATATTGGTCGATCATGATGCACTTGCGACTTCAGGTAACCCCAAAGCCAATAATCGCACGGACTGAGGTCTGGGGACCTGCGAGGCCAAGCATGACGAAAGTGGCGGCTGAGCACACGATCATCACTTCTTTTTTTTGTTCTAATAAAACTCCATGTCAGTCCAGGTATGTTTGTCAATTTTTACTTCTCTATCTACATTATTCCGTGTTTTATTAAGTTTTCAAAGTTATACTGACTTTTTGATCACCCGGTATTTCTTGCAGTTCTTCAAAATTGTTCAAATGTTTGTTAAGCTTATGGGACTTAATTGCGGGGTCATCAGTCCCGATACTTACAATCTACCTTATTCTAAAGCCAGAACAAACATCCATGCCCGATGGGGGATTCGAACCCCCAACGGGGTATGACCTCGGCACCTCGCGCATCGGACAATAGCGCATCAATGCGCTCGGTCACTCCGCCGCGGCTCTTGCAGTTGAATGCTTCGTTACAAGGAAGTCGAAGAGAATAGATGATCACATTTTTCTCCATTATTACAGTTCTACAAGATGAAACTTTTCTATTAGAACGTCGCAGTGAAAACAAAAATATCTGTGTCACCACTTGAGTGACCTTCTGCGAAGACCGTTTCTTCCACTCCGCTGATCTAATCGGTTTATAGTACCCACAATTGAAATGAATTTGACGAGGGAACCCTAACAGCAGCAGACTTTGCTCACCGCCACCTGCCACGGCTCACAACCCGAACTCAATCCGTTGGGGATCCTTCTGTTCCACTTCTCAAAAAATGTTCAAATGTTTGTATAGCTTATGGGACTTAACTACGGGGTCATTAGTCCCTAAACTTACAAACTACTTATGAACTAGCTAATACTAAGGACAGCACAAATATCTATGCCCGAGGGGGGGATTCGAACATCTCGACTGTTGCAGGGCACTGAAAATTTGTACTGGACCGGGATTCAAACCCGCATTTCCCGCTTCAGGTCAGCGATCGCCTTAGTCACTTATGCCACCCAGACAGGCTTCGCGTTCTCTCCAAATTCTCGCCTTATCGCACACTAGGAAAGTAGCAAGGAGGTTAGAATACAGGGAGACGTCCTTACGCCCTTAAGTTTTGGAGAAGTGTTCGTATTGTACAGCTAACGTTTATGTCACTTAAAACTGAAATAAAACGTCCGGCGGGTGTGCCGTGATGAACAATGTGTTAAAAGAGTGCAAATTAGCCGTTAAAAGTTAAGTTTTCAAATATTTTGTGATGAGTATTTATTACTATTTATTCGAGAAAGTATATTGTTTGAAGTACATACGTTGCAGTGACTGTCAGTTCAGTTCATTAACAACAAGAGGGTAGACTTAGCTCATAGTTTTAACAGAGAAATAGTATTCCAAAACTGACCAAGATGGTGGACAGCCTTCAACTGACGTATGTGCTCGGCATAGATAATGCCATCTCCCTTTATTCTAACCTCCTTGGATAGTAGTCCCCCTGACCACTGCTACCTCTTGCTCGCAGATTTAAGGCATGCCTGCAAAGGATTGCGCGTATTTGTGCATGCGCATTGAAATTGCCGTTTGCCTGTTGGAGGCATATATACGATTATAGGTACGGCTGCTGTCCTTTTGGACATGTCCGAAAGAAGGTACACCATATCTATAATCGTGTACCCGAAATGTCTACATCAGTAGCGAATATACGAGGGTCGTCCACAAAGTAAGTTCCGTTTCTATTTCTACCCGCGGCAGCGCTACGATCGCAGTTCCGAGTATGCGCGGCACTTATTATGACTCAAGAAGAAGACATGTACGCCATTTTCAGATCGCTGCTGCCGACGTGTGCTTTGTAGTGCTTCTTTATAATGTCAGCCGTAATTGAAAAGGCCGCCGCGTGTGATATCAGATCTGTGATTAGTTTTCTGAATGCAAAGCAAGTTAAACTAAAGGAAATTCTTCTGTAAATCTGCGAGGTTTACGGACAAAATGCTATGGATAATTCAATGGTTATAAGATGGGTCAGACTGTTCAATGAAGGACGTGATCAAGTGCACGATGAAGAACAAAGTGGACGCCCATCTGTATTTACTGATGAACTGGTTCACACAATTGAAGAGAAGATTGAGCACAACCGTAAGTTTACACTTAGTTCCCTATGCTATGGAAGTTCCGCAAATCTAAAGATCACTAATTCATGAACTTGTCACTGAAAAACTGAAATTTCGAAAACTTTGCTCACGTTGGGTATCCATAATTCTTACTGAACAAAGCAAAAAAAAAAAACTGATTGGCAGTGTACTTCAGTTTTCGACACGCTACAATGAAGAAGAGGATGGTTTTCTTTGGTAGTCACGAAGGATGAAACTTGGGTATCGTACGACACCCCTGAAACAAAATGGCAATCATTGGAATGGATACACACTTCATCCTGAACAAAGGTTAAGCCTAAGCAAATCTTGACACCTCGAAAACTCATGTGCACTTTTTTTTTTTTTTTTTTTTTTTTGATAGAAAAAGTAGTTTGCTGATTTATTTCCTACCACGAGGCCAAACAATCAATGCACAAGGTTACTGCGAGACCATTAAGACATTGCGCCGCGCAATACAGAACAAGCGCCGAGGATTCAAATGTTCAAATGTTTGTAAAGCTTATGGGACTTAACTACGGGGTCATCAGTCCCTAAACTTACAAACTACTTATGAACTGCTTACGAACTAGGACGGCACAAATATCCATGCCCGAGGGGGGATTCGAACCCCCGACCGTAGTGGCCGTGCAGACCGTGACTGGAGCGCCTCAGTCCCCTCGGCCACCGCGGCCGGCCGCCGAGGATTACTGTCAAAGGGTGGTGTTTCTTTCCACAATAATGCCCGATCTTACACGGCGAATGTGACCAAACAACTCTTACAGGAATTTCACTGGGACGTGTTTAATCATCCGCCGTACAGTCCGGACCTTGCTTCTAGCGACTTTCATCTCTTCTTACACCTAAAATCTGTTCTAGGTGGTCAACAGTTCAACGGTGAGGACGAGCTGAAAGAACATGTTACCACATGGCGGCAACTATGAAGACGGTATACAAATATTTGTGTCACGCTATGAGAAGTGACTAAAAAATTTCGGAAGCTACATAGAAATGTAGTTTAACAGTTTTCGATTTTTGTACAACAAATATTTGTTCTGTATCTGTACAAGTTTGTTTTATATAGCCAAAGGGGACGTACTTTGTGGACACGCCTAGTAGCATACATACAGGGTGTCCCACTGAACTTTTTCACCGTAGATATGTCTGGAACTACAATAGATATTGAAAAATGACTTTCACGGTCATAAAGGTATGGCAGGGGCTTATGAAAGTAAGTAGAATGAATAGTCTAAAACGTAAACAAATATTATTATCAATACAAACTTATGTTTTTTAATGGATACCCCATATTTCTTACGCAATCAGTGGCATGAAACATTACAAAAAGAATGGCGTTGGTGGCAACGCAATGCGTCAATTACAGCCTGAGAATTTGCGAAGCGAAGTTGACGTTTGAAATACATGAAGCGCGCCGCTAGCTCATATCCCGAGACTCAGCTGAGAGTCTCGCTTGAGTCTCGGGACGCGCTAGCTGTGCCCGTCATGTATCTCAAACATCAACTTCGCTTCGCAAATTCTCAGGATGTAATTGACGCATTGCGATGCCACCAACGCCATCCTTTTTGTGATTTCTCATGCCATTGATTGCGTAAGAAATGTTCAAATGTTCGTATAGCTTATGGGACTTAACTACGGGGTCATCAGTCCCTAAACTTACAAACTACTTATGAACTAGCTAAGACTAAGGACGGCACAAATATCCATGCCCGAGGGGGGATTCGAACCGCCGACCGTAGTTGCCGTGCAGACCGTGACTGGAGCGCCTCAGTCCCCTCAGCCACCGCGGCCGGCAATTGCGTAAGAACTAATATGGGGTATCCATCAAAAAACATAAGTTTGTTTTAATAATATTTGTTTACGTACAATGAATATTGTACTTGCTTTCATAAGATCCTGCCATACGTTTATGACCATGAATGTCGTTTTTCAGTATCTATTGTAGTTCCAGACATATCAGCGGTGAAAAATTTGAGTGGGACACACTGTATATATATTTGGGGAGGGAGGGGGCAAGATTAATTTAAAGATAAATAAAATAATTTTAAGTAGACTCCCCAATATATTTTGTATCAGTTTTGCTACGCGTATTCAGAGAATAATTTGCGCTGAACCCCTTTCTCCTTTACTAAGATCAAGATTTTCTTATTGTTGACATTAAATCATAAAAAACTTTGTTTCCTTGTATTCATTTCTCGGGAGGAGCCCAGGCCCCCAGCCCCCTCCCTTATATACGCCTCTGGTCTGCATGCATTGTAAACCGTGGACTGTGTAAACACAGACAAATTGTTTAAGCAAGAATTCCCAACGTACTGTAACTGAGGCGAAACAGGGAATCAGCCCGCATTCGCCGAGGAAGATGGAGAACTGTCTTAAAAACCACCGCCAAGCTAGCCGGCACAACGAGCCACGTCGTTAATTTGCCAGTCGGATTCTAAGCGGCAGTGGCACTCTCCACAACCCGCAGAGTGAAGTTTTAAAACGCGAGACGTTTTAATTTTATCTTATTTTAGTTTATTCCTCATATTATACATAAATATCATTCCTTACGGATAAATCGTTACACCACCAAGATTTTATTTTCTGTTGTATCACTAAAGAAAGCGGCATTCTATCCTGCTGACGGATTTCGGAGTTAGAGAAGATAGCCGGCCGCGGTGGCCGAGGGGACTGAGGCGCTCCAGTCACGGTCTGCACGGCCACTACGGTCGGGGGTTCGAATCCCCCCTCGGGCATGGATATTTGTGCCGTCCTAGTTCGTAAGTAGTTCATAAGTAGTTTGTAAGTTTAGGGACTGATGACCCCGTAGTTAAGTCCCATAAGCTTAACAAACACTTGAACTTGAACTAGAGAAGATAAACAAAGTGAGAAAATAAAGAAGAACCTGATAAAGTACACGGAAACGTGTGGAACCTAAATCTTTTAACCTCGCGAAGACAAACTTTGAAATCGTCAGTAGAGAGAAAGAAACCGAAACAAAAAGTACTTTATTCTACACTTCAGAAATTGTCAGTAGTTATGTTTCAGATCGCAGAAGGGAATCATACCTCAGAGGAGAAATATTAAAAAAAAAACATTATTATTTCCTTTTTTTTTTCTCCAGTTGCATTCTTTAAAAAAAAAAAAAATATGAAATACACACGTAAAAAACACGCCTTAGAACGCTTGGCCACTCCACCGCAACAAGTCTCTACATACACGGGGCATAAGGCAAAGCCATCAATTCTATTTAAAAGTGTTTTATCAACAAATATAGGTTCAAATCTATATATTTCTTAGCAGACGATGTAAAAAAAAGACATTACCTGTCTTTATTGGGCTTGTATACTGCAGACATGGAAAAAGTACCACCTGCATCCAGAAAGCAACTTTCCCTATTTTTTAAAAAAGATAATATAGTTACACGATAAACTTTATTGGTAGCATGTGGTACAATGTTTGAGCTAATTTTCGACATAGTCAGCAAGAGAACTGAGACACTTGTCCTGTCGTGGCATTAGTTTTGTATTCCTGTGTCGTAGACATCTGCCACGCTGTGAATGTAAGCAGCGCGTGACAGTCTCTACAGCTTGTGAAAACACTTGCCGAAGGAGTGGAATTTCTTTAGTTGCAAGAAAAGATAGAAATCGCCGTGAGCAAAATCAGAACTGTATGCTGCATGATCATACAGCTCCCAGCCGAACTTCTGCGAAACAGTTGCTGTGCGCCGAGCCGAATTGTCATGCAGCAGCACAGCACTCGCAGTAAGCATTCCATTTTTTCTTGCACCTCAAGAGATTCCTGTCCTCGGCCAACGGTTTGACAATGACGAAGAGCTGAAGGCTGTTGTCATACGCTGGTTGCATTCACAGGCGGTAATCTTCCACGATATAGGAATACAAAAATTTATCCCATGATACGACAAGTGTCTCAATTCTTTTGGTGACTACGTCGAAAAATAGCTAAAAACTGTTGTACCTATTGACAATAAAAAATTTCATGTAACTATGTTGTCTTTATTTCGAAAAAGTAGAGAAACTTGTATTCTGGATTCGCCTCGTACTTAAAACCGGGCCGGCCGCGGTGGCCGAGGGGACTGAGGCGCTCCAGTCACGGTCTGCACGGCCACTACGGTCGGGGGTTCGAATCCCCCCTCGGGCATGGATATTTGTGCCGTCCTAGTTCGTAAGTAGTTCATAAGTAGTTTGTAAGTTTAGGGACTGATGACCCCGTAGTTAAGTCCCTTAAGCTTAACAAACATTTGAACATTTTTTTTTTTAAACCGGCACACAATGCACATAATGCACAACAGTAACAACTGAGTCATATCTCGTGCAATAGATGCATAACAATAGGTCTCTTATCTCCAAACAGTTTATTGGTTACATTCAAAGCTACATTGCAGCACGTCACGGATGCCCCATTGGTGAGAAAAGTGTCATCTGTCCAATCTAGTTATCGATTTTTGACAATTAAAGCTTTATGCGCGTTGCTAGCAATTAGTCCTACTCTTTATATAGCTCTTCGTCAATCCGTAGCACAAGACGTATTCACTTTTAATAATGACATACAGAAGACACAACCAAGGAGTTGTATACGACTCTCTCCCAACACAGTGCATACTCTGAGGGTTTCTAAGGACGACGGTTAACTAACAATAATTTGCCCTTGTTTTTGCGAAGTAATTAAAAAAAACTAAATTTAATATTTGCTATAAAGAATAAAATTTGGAAGAACTCTGAGAAAATATGGTGAGCTAAACTTTTTGCAGCTGGAAGAAGGGGTGGAGGAAGTGAAGAGTCTGAAGGGCCATTTTGCACAAGCAGTCCGGTCTCTGCGTCCGCCTTCATTAGTCCGTCGTAGCTCTTTCATTACAAAGTTCTATCCTTACACCCTTAGGGTCGAATAACATTATGCCGAAGCAGAACGCTTTTCTCCAACATTTGGCATTAACCAACCGATGGAATCAGATAAACTTTCGGCCAAAAATGTGATATTCTGTGTTCTTGTTATTTTCTTCCCTCAGACGTTCTTCTGAAACAAACACTAAAAGAAAGAAACAACTCACATTCAAGCTCAAATATAAGTAGGGCTCACTCCTTTCTTATAACGTTCGTTCTGTCGTTTGCTGAAGTTTCACTCTAGCGCGGTATGCCAAGGCTTGCTATGGGGGGCATACATTATCAAATACTGTGATCCAGTGAACGGTAGCATTCACTATTACATTCAAATTACAATTAAAAATAATAGAAATAATAGGTCTACATCAAATTAAAGAGCAACTAAGTTTTGTTTCCACACCTGTGCGCATGTCTTACGTCAGCAGTAATAGCAAAGATGACGAGTGAACAGAAAGCTTCTTGTGTTTTACAGTTTGCAAGGCCTAAATCTGTTGTTACAGTACAGTGTACGTTCCGTATTAAGTCGCATAGTAATGGTCCAAGTGATAATAACATCCATACGGATAGTACAGATGCTACAAAGATCCCCCTAAATTTTGTTCTATATCCCAAACAAGAGGAACAACCGGGACAATAACCGTCTGTGTCGGCAGACTACGAACTGCGGCAGGGGTTGAGCACTGTTTCTGTTTCGGGTTTCCTGTTCAAATTCAATTCAATGGAATTGAATTGAACAGTTCTCGTGGCTGAACCGAGTAAGTGGACACCAAAAATCTTGGCGACGAATGAACTTTTTAATATATGCACAACGTAGAAATACACAATAACCGCAGATGTTCAATATGCTGCAAGTTACTTTAGTGTAAGTGGAAACTAAACGGGCCGATGCGTCATTTTAGGCATAGACCGAGCTCCAGCAATGCCGCCTTTATACAAGGATTATCATATCCTTTTTCCAGTTCGTGCATACCGTGATCACATTTACAAATTAGCAAAATTATAATAAGTGATAGTTGTAAAACTTACGACATTGTACAGCTCGACTATGCTGACGGTATCAGGATCCACCATATGCACTCCCATACGCGGCACCAAGTCCAAGCCAAGTTTCCTGCAACAAAGAAACGGCAATTGAAAGATTATTCAGCAGCGACAGCCAAAGAAAAACATTTTAGATACATCGCAGGTAAGATGTAAGCTGGTAACAAGTTCCTCCTCGCATAGCATTACCTACCAAGAACCGATGGAAGAATCAGTGAAAATGTCCTCATTTGTTACAAGGTTGTTTGGGTTACATATTAATAGCTGTATCTCTGTATTCAATAAAAATTGAACACAATGATATCAGTCATTTTTATTGCAATTCGTGTATACTAACACATCCTAATTTACTATACCCCTGAAACACACAGTATATAATTAAGGCGAAGCGGCCATCGATCCTTTCTTCAGGTTCGAACACCGGGAATCGGCGACCTGCCGTGAGTAATAATAGGCAGAGGCACTACGTTGGTAGTGAGTGGATAAGCTGATAATTTGCGAGTGACGGGAAGCATGCTAGGGTAGTGTGCGCGGCCGTGGTGATCGCTATGTCCCCAGTATGTCGGCGCGGTTGCTCAGCGCGTTCGGTGAGAGGGCTGCGCCCAGAACTCAAGGATTTCCACGGAACAAGCATTATACCAAGTCTGCAGGTAACCGAGCTCTCCAAAGAAGAGGACAAAAAGAGGAAGTAATGGTTAGCGCGTCTGCCTAGGAAGCAGGAGTCCCGGGTTCTAATCCCGGGTGGGTACAAGTTTTAAACTTTCCCCTTGATTTATTTCAGTGCCCACTGACAGCTAATGTAAACTCGTTTGTACTTCCTCAAAGGATTCAGATTGGTTAGCTCAATGAACCAAACCTTTGTATATGTTGTACTATTATTTCTGCTCAACTACGGAGACTTAGACCGAACCGACCAGGTTCTATTGTAAAAGTAGTATGAAGTTCAAATGTTTGTAAATCTATGGGAGTTCACTGCTGTGGTTATCAGTCCCTAGGCTTACAAACTACTTAAACTAAATGCAAACGTATGCTTCCGCGGCTGTTGTCACTATCAATAAAAATTTTCCATAAACTCTCCCGACTTTTCGGCCGCTGTTGCAGGCGGCCTTCATCAGGGTCTGTGTCTGACTGCTGAATGTACGACAGCTTGGGGTATATAGCAGCGGATGAGGGAAGAAGAATGCAACCTCCAATCATACGAAAAACAAGCCATTAAAACACCAATCATCAACACCCCTTTCCACCAATGTCGTGTAATAATGTAACCACCAATAAAGGAAAACCAACGTCCCCCTTCCTCTCCCTCATCCGCTGCTATATAAACCCCAAGCTATCGTACATTCAACAGTCAGACACAACCCGGATGAAGGCCGCCTGCAACAGCGACCGAAACGTCGGTAGAGTTTATAAAATGAAGACGCGGTCTCATACCCGGAAGAATTTTACTGATACTTAAACTAACTTTAACCTGCGAACAACACACACACACACACACCCATGCCCGAGGGAGGAGTCAAACGTCCGACGGGAAGCGACTGCGCGCTCCGCAGGAAGGCGCCTTACAACAAAATGTTCAAATGTTTGTAGAGCTTATGGGACTTAACTACGGGGCCATCAGTCCCTAAACTTACAAACTACTTATGAACTAGCTAACACTAAGGACGCCCGCCGTCGGGGGTTCGAGTCCCCCCTTGGGCATGGGTTGGTTTACCTTAATTTAAGTAGTTTATAAGCTACGGACTAATAACCACGCAGTTGAGTCCGATAGATTTACAAACATTTGATTTGAAGTCGGCATGTTTAGACATCTGATTCCGTATATAGCTACACAAGAACCTCGTTTATCCAGACTAGGTGGGACCGGATAAAATAACGGATTATCGAAAATACCGATAATCAGGAAACCTTATACTAAGTAGAAAAAAATTAATATGTACTGTAATATACGTGAACATTTTTATTCTGGCACTAACAAGAGACATTTTCTGCACTTAAACTCTGAACAAAGTCAACTCACATATATCGTTGAAATAGAGTGAAAGTTTCTTCAGCTTCAAATTTGCCTGGAGTTTCACTGCAGCACGATCGGGTAGTCGTTTCACCAACATCATTTCGACCGCAGTCGTCTCCGGCTGACGTTCTAGGTGAGTCACTAGTTTTACCAGCTGTGCCGTTGCCTCCACATGAGACATTATTATTTCCTCAATTGAAACGCCACTTTCGTTGTCTACTTCGCATCGCTGTCGTTCTCTGTAGTCGAGCTGGCGGCAATACAAATTTCCTGGTCGGTCATTATCTTGTAACGACCATTACTTTCATTCTGCAAACAGGCCGGACCGCGGTGGAGTAGCCGAGCGGTTGCCGGGCGCCGTGGCTCAGCGCGCCCGGTCAGAGGGCTCAACGCCCTCTGTAATAAAAAAGCTGAGCCAACAACACACCGAACAACAACGAACACAAACGATCAGCGTCCGCAACGAAGAGAACTACCCATAGAAAAAAAAAAAAAAAAAAAAAAAAAAAAAAAAAAAAAAAAAAAAAAAAAAGCGGTCTAAAGCGTCTCGCTGCGGAGCGCGCGGTTGCTCGCCGTGGAGGTTCGAGTCCTCCCTGGGGCATGGCTGTGTGTGTTTCTCCGTAGGTTAGTTTACCTAGGTTTAAGTGGTTTGTAAACTACGGACTGATGACCACGCAGTTTGGTCCGATAGATTTACAGACATTTCTTTTGCAACCAGGCATCTTCGACACTTTCAACTACACCTGAACCACCAAGAACGTTTACAAGCGTTTAAAGAAATTCAGGGTGTTGACAGCATCACTGACGTTAGTGCCGGAATCACAAACGGCAACACACGACTTTCTTCCGCTTCGAAGCCATTTCACAAATACTCAAAACATGCAAAAGCAAAATACTGGAGGAAACAGATGAACAGTGACGTAACTGAAAGCGTAGGGTCGGCGATCTCTATCTTGCCTGCGGTGTCAACATAACAAAGGCACCTACAATAACTCCATAAAGCACATTTTCTCGATGAAAACGAAAAAGAAGAAACTACCTGGATAAACCGGAAATCCAGATAAATGGGGGCCGGATAAACGAGCGTGGTGTTTTTTTTTTTTTTTTTTTTTTTTTTTTTTTTTTTTTTTTTTTTTCTTATTGTTACCTTCTGAAAAGAATCTGCGGATTGTGAATACAAAGTCTTATCTGAAACATCTTTTAATAAGAAAGGTGGGGTTTTGTGTGCTGGGAAACAACCCTCTGTAATAGAATAATTAATATGGTTAAGGAGAAATTTGGTGAAACGTTTAAAGGTTTCAGACAGTTCGAAGTTAACGTTTCCGTCCATACTGGGCTCGGAATGCTCAACAGTACCGACCGACCACCGTGTCATCCTCGGCCCCAAGGCGTTGTCAGGCGGAGTATAGAGGAGCATGCGGTGAACAGACTGCTCTCTCAGACCACCAAATCAGTTTTTGTGAGTGATCAAAAATAAAATTAAAAAGTAGTTACTAACTTTTGTTTTCATTTATAGTGTTTTCAACCCATTTCCCATTTGCAATGAGTTTTTAAAACGTTCAAATGTTTGTAAATCTATCGGACTCAACTGGTTATTAGTCCGTAACTTACAATCTACTTAAACCAAGTTAAACTAACCTAAGGACAACACACACATCCATGCCCGAGAGAGGATTCGAACCTCCGACGCGGAAGGCCTCGCGATCCGCAACGTGGCGTTCCAGACCGCTCGGCTACTCCCGCGCAGCGATGATATTTTAAATTAATCTTCATGTTGTGCTAATACATTTACAGTAAATTCAGAAGTGCCATGGGATAGGCATCCAGTATCGTATGATGCCTCCTCTGTCCCTGCGGACTATAGTGAGACGCCGTGAAAGTGAGTCTACAAGTCTCTGGTACTTCTCTGGACACATCTGAAACCAAACCGTTTTCACAGCGGCAGATAATTATGGTCTATTCGTAGGTGGAGGATCCATGGCTTGGAGCCTGAATTCCATAACATCCCATACATGATCTATAGGGTTCAGATCTAGGCTCCAGGATGGCCATTTCAGCCTTTGAAGCTCCCCTCCCCCCCCCCAACCCCTCGCTCTGAATTTCTCTGGAACCATTCCGGGCCGCCATTTTCCAAATACCGCTGAACCTTCATGTTGCTGGAAGGCCAAAAGTGGGTGGAGATGGTCTCCGAGCAGCTCAACATACTACAGTCAATTCACAGTCTCTACCGCAACAACTATGGAGACATTTCCATACCAGGAAAATGCACCCCAGACCATAACAGAGACACCAACACCTTTAATCACACCTTGACAGGTGGGATCCATCTATTCATGTGACCTGTGCCACACATGGTACCTCCCATAGGCATAGTGTAGTCGAAGTCGTGATTCGTCCAAACGTATCACGTTCCACCACTGCACCAATGTCCATCCGTGTTTATTGAGGACAAATACGACGGTTGGAACTTAAATAGTGGCAACACTGCTGTGGTGACACTATTAAATGGAATATACTATTGTCGCTGATAGCACACGTTGGTGACATGCCTACCTCCGGGCAAATGGACTCGCCCGTCCCAGTCACCGGTGTGCGCACAATCGGGGGAAACAAGTCACTTGTGAGCTAGAGGTCTAACGTAATAGGCATTGCCGTAAAGAACAGTGGGACGTTGGGTAAAAGCCTTCAACGAAGGTCGGCAAACTGTGGCAGACATGCATCGGGCAGGTCGTCATAGCGTCTCTGAACAAGAAGTGCATACTGTTCCCGCGTTAATGGACAGTGATCGATGCCGGACGATTCGTCAGCTCATCCAGAAACCGGATTATAGCGCATAGGTCTGTGCTTCATACACTGAAGGAACGCCTGGGCATGCGAAAATTTGCATCACGATGGTTTCTGCATGAATTGGTGGAAATGCAGCAATGTATGCGTTATGACGCTGCTCAGACGCACTTGGAGCGCTATGAGCGCGAGGGATGAGGCTTTCTTACGCCGTATCGTAACACTGGATGAGACATGGGCCACATCGTACGAGCCAAAACTGAAACGCCATTCAATGAATGGGGTCATTATGGGTCGCCGCGAAATTCGAAAGTGCGTCATAGCCGCAGTATGGTGAAAGTTATGGTGTTTCTCGTTTAGGCTATGATGGTGTTATCCTAACGCATTACGTTCGTCCACGCTTGATCGTCAATGGACAGTATTACTGTTAGTTTTTGGAGCATCACCTGCGACCAGATTTGCGAAAGAAGTGGCAACACTTTCTGCGCAACCTACCCATCATTTTGCACGACAATGCGCAGGCGCATACAGCGCAGGCTGTGGCTGCTCTGTTCGGTCGATGGGACTGGGAAGAACTGTACCAACCACCATACTCCCCGGACTTAAGTCCTTGTGACTTTAATTTGATTCCGAAGATGAAGGAACAACTTCGTGGCAATCGCTTCAGAACTGTTCCAGAGATTTCACACGCAGTTGAACGCTCCATTCGCACCATCACCAGAAAAGGCTCTAATGACGGTATACTACGCATTCCACATCGCTGGCAACGGGTGCTACACAACGCTGGTGTCTACTTTGAAGGACAGTAACAGGTGCAAACATGTAACGCTTTTGTAACGGTTGTGAGTAAATAGTTGCTATTATTTATGTTCCAACCCTTGTAAACGGCATTGTGCTCGATGACGCCGGCGCCGGCTCCCATACACCATGGGACCCATGTTGTGCACAGGGAGACGTGTCTGCTACATCCTGTATCGAAAGAGCCGTGACGTGTTGCACTACTATTCCCTTCTGTCACTATTGACGAACCGTCTCAGATGTCGCCGGATATAGTCATCGAGCGTGACAAGCAGTTAACCTGTTGTGGACTGTGAGATCCTTATTCAACAATTCACGACACACACTGGACACGGTTGAACCCAATTCCTGCACCGCTACCGATATCGAATTCCCATTGCCGTACCTCGTTCGGGCGACGTCAGCTGACAGTGACGTAGCACGTTACACAAATCAGTTGCACAAGCACGACTCAGAAGGTCGCCTAAACAACTGCAGCTGGCGCCTGATAAGCAAACAATCAACTGGCTCATCTCTGCCCCGCTATCCCATCACATTTGCTACATCAGAGTGCACTGCTTTTAAGAAATAACATTTTAAAAGTAGTCCAATGTTCAAATATTTGTAAATCTATGGGACTTAACTGCTTGGTTATTACTCCCTAGGCCTACAAACTACTTAAACTACGTTAAACTAACCTAAGGACAACACTCACACCCATGCCCGAGGGAGGCCTCGAACGTCCACGGGGAACGGCCGCGCGCACCGCAGCACGACACCACAGTGCACACGGCTATTCCGCCGCGGCAAACGTGGTCAGTGGTTAACAATGCAAGTTGTGTGTAACAGGCATCAAAACGCCGTTATTATTGTGACAGAGGTGACTTAACCCTTTTAAGCATGACTTTTTAGTTCAGTCTTTATAAACTACTATGATTAATGTATAGTGTGTATATACTGAGAAAAATATTGAAAAAAAAAATCCTTAAAATTATTACGCACAACTAGCAACAAAAACTTCATAGCTGGTCAGCTATATAGTGCTTCCATTATGTACCCGATCTAATAAATGTCACTATTTTGCCTGTAATCTTTCCAGAAAGTAACTCATAATGCAACAATAGTATGTGATTGACTACTTTTACATGGCAAAGGAGGAATACTAATGTAAACAAACGCAAATGTTAGGAGTAACTCAATGCAGCTACTGTCGAAATGATTCAGTAGCACTCTGCAATTTATAATTTCTAGGACGAGCTGCTAGCATATGTAACACTATGTATACAAGTAGCTACAAACGAATTTGTGGTAAAATGTTGACCAGTTTGAGAGATAATGGAAAAAATGAGGTATGTACCTGATCAGCTACAATATACATTGCCGCGGTGGAGTAGCCGAGCGGTCTAAAGCGTCTCACTGTGGAGCGCGCGGTTGCTCGCCGTGGAGGTTCGAGTCCTCCCTGGGGCATGGGTGTGTGTGTGTGTGTGTGTTTGCCCTTAGGTTAGTTTTCCTAGGTTTAAGTAGTTTGTAAGCTATGGACTGATTCAAATTCAAATGTTTGTAAATCTATCGGACCAAACTGCGTGGTCATCAGTCCGTAGCTTACAAACTACTTAAACTAAACTAACCTAAGGACAACACACACACCCATGCCCTAGGGAGGACTCGAACCTCCACGGCGAGCAACCGCGCGCTCCGCAGCAAGACGCTTTAGACCGCTCGGCTATTCCACCGCGGCTATGGACCGATGACCACGCAGATTGGTCTAATAGATTTACAAACATTTGAACACTATGCATTAAAGGGTTAAAGTGACTGCAGTAATGCATTACGTTGTAGCTTCGTTTAAATTTTGTTATTCTCCTGCTAATCCAAAACACTGCTTAGCAACTTTATATAATTTGTATCAATAAAATGAAAAGCCTACTGAAACATGCTATGTACCCCACGAGGGACACAATCCCAATGTTTGGGAACGATCACCTAGGTAGTTTGGTTCCTTAAACCACAAACAAACAGCCCCAATGTTTACCTTTTGTTTCAAAAATCAAATGTTTGTAAATCTCTGGGGCCGGCCGCGGTGGTCGAGGAGACTACGGCGCTCCAGTCACGGTCTGCACGGCCACTACGGTCGGGGGTTCGAATCCCCCCTCGGGCATGGATATTTGTGCCGTCCTAGTTCGTAAGTAGTTCATAAGTAGTTTGTAAGTTTAGGGACTGATGACCCCGTAGTTAAGTCCCATAGACTGTACAAACATTTGAATATTTAAATCTATGGGACTTTTTCTTTCGTTATTAGTTCCTAGGCGTACAAAGTACTTAAACTAAGTTAAACTAACTTAAGGACAAGATACACACACCCATGCCCCAGGGAGGACTCGAACCTCCGACGGCGAGCAAAAGCGTGCTCCGCAGCAAGGCGCCTTAGACTGCTCGATCATTCCACCGCGGAGCGACATGAACAGAGATGCTGTTTGAACTGTGGAATGCATGTGTGCGAGCCAAATAATACAGGACACCTGACTTCAGGCGGACTGAACTAGGGCAAGCTTACCATTATTGTTCTACT
The DNA here is from genome assembly GCA_026315105.1 of Locusta migratoria. Classification (NCBI taxonomy): domain Eukaryota; kingdom Metazoa; phylum Arthropoda; class Insecta; order Orthoptera; family Acrididae; genus Locusta; species Locusta migratoria. The sequence continues at coordinate 273,667,126 of CM048755.1, forward strand.
TTTATCTGTTTTGTATTATAATTGGAAATTCATTTTACCGTTGTCTGGATCTGCATTCTTAATAATGGCTGTTTCACCATTCTTGTTGCACACTAATAGAGGTTCTAGAAGGGACACAGCAGATAAAAGTTTTACACAGAAACCCATATCCGAAAATGTCATCCAACGACGCTATGCAGGGGCGGATCCAGGCAACACCACCTAGAAGACAAGGCGTTACAACAGGCCGTGCCCACGTCACACTTAGAGGCCGCGGCCATCACCTCACTGGCTGTTGTCTGGGGCACGCCCACCGCCGCGCAGCGGCCGGCCAGTCAGATGGCGGCCGCGGCCTCTAAGTGTGACGTAGCCGCGGCCTGTTGTAACGCCTTGTCTTCTAGGTGGTGTTGATCCAGGACAGTCAGGGGGGGAGGGGGGGGGGACAAAAGTCTCACTGTTTTGAATACTCAGTGCAGTGATAGCACACTAGCTTCGCATACTTATAAGAGCCGCTGGGGGGGGGGGGGGGAATGCCCTTGCCTCCCCCTTCCCCCCCCCCAGCCTTGTATCCGACTATGACGCTATGAGTAGTTACTCATCTTAGAAACTATAAGACAAACCTCTTCTACGGAAGCTCTTTACTTTCTATATTTTGTTTAGTTCACTGACATATCACTTGGTGCGCTTCTGTCGGTCTGCGTTTCCGTCTTTGAACACGGGACATCCGTATTTCGTTCATTGTTGCTCTCTGATGTTAGTCGCTCGTAGTTTACAGGCCACGCTACTATTCGTGAGAGCCCTGATTTGAAGTTATCCAGAGACTGGCTGAGAGTGGCAGCAGACAGGTAGGATGCGGCACGGGGTGGGCGGCTTTAAGCATACTAAACGCGAGGAAGTGGCCCACGCGGCCGCGGGAAGCGCGCCAGCGGGCAAGGCCAGGCGCCGCACCAGACACGGCTTAACTACGCCTACCCTGCCTACGCATTTATGCGCACTCGTCCCGCATTTTCCACGTTTCACGAAGCTTTCGCAGACATTTCTACGATTGCTGCATGTGTACCTTTTAAAGTTTCGGGAATTAAGGTTTTTGTTTTCATGTCTTCACGTCAACAAATTATACACTTTTGGCCCACTTTATGTTACGGTAATAATACTAAAAGGGGGTCTTTGTGATCGCCTTTTGACAGCTCGAAATTTAAATGAAAATAACGGCTTAATCATTCATCTGACACGAAAATTGAATAACCAAATTTGTAGAGGAGAAAATTCAAAAATGAACAAATGTTTGTAGAGCTTAAGGGACTTAACTACGGGGTCATCAGTCCCCAAACAAACTACTTATGAATTACCTAATACTAAGGATGGCAAAACTATCCATGCCCAAGGGGGGGATTCGAACCCCCGACTATAGTGGCCGTGCAGAACGTGACTGGCGCGCCGCAAACCGCTCGGCCACCGCGGCCAGCGGAGAAAATTCTCTTCAACTTAGCTCTCTTATGTTTTTTTACATATGTCGAATCGTTTCAGAGATATTTGCAAAAATAACAGCGAGTTGACGACATCTGTCTGTCCGTAACGTGTTCCCACTTTGCCGGCCGCGGTGGCCGAGGGGACTGAGGCGCTCCAGTCACGGTCTGCACGGCCACTACGGTCGGGGGTTCGCATCCTCCCTCGGGTATGGGTATTTGTGCCGTCCTTAGTGTTAGTTAGTTCATAAGTAGTTTGTAAGTTTAGCTACTGATGACCCCGTAGTTAAGTCCCATAAACTATACAAACATTTGTTTCCACTTTTTAAGTCGAACAGTTCAAACCGATCGGCACCAAAATTTACAGACATAATTGTTGGCCGCCAGAGACCAGAACCTCCCTTTTTCAAATATTTCGGGCAAAAAGTACATTAGTAACACTAAAAAAGGCCGTTTGTAATGCCTTTTGACAGCAGGAAATTTATCTGCAAAGAAACCGTTCATCTGACACGAAAATTGAATAATCATATTTGTAGAGGAGAAAATTCTCTACAACTTTGCTCTCATAGTTATTTATTTATTTTTTAACTCGCGCCTTTTCAGAGATATTTGCAAAACTAACGGCGATTTGACACCGCCACTTGATTTTATGTAAACCAGGCGTTCAGAAATGTCACGTGATATTCCTCGCCCAGAACTCTCTCTGACATACACCATCTTTAGAATGAAACTTTCACTCTGCAGCGGAGTGTGCGCTGATATGAAACTTCCTGGCAGATTAAAATTGTGTGCCGGAACCGGGACTCGAACCTGGGACCTTTGCCTTTCGCGGGCAAGCGCTCTACCGACTGAGCTACCCCGACACGACTCACGATGCCGCCCCACAACTTTACTTCCGCCAGTACCTCGCCTCCTACTTTCCAAACTTCACAGAAGCTCTCTTGCAAACACGCAAGACTAGCACTCCTGGAAGAAAGGATATGGTGGAGACATGGCTTAGCCACAGCCTTAAGGGATGTTTCCAGAATGAAACTTTCACTCTGCAGCGGAGTGTGCGCTGATATGAAACTTCCTGGCAGATTAAAATTGTGTGCCGGAACCGGGATTCGAACCTGGGACCTTTGCCTTTCGCGGGCAAGCGCTCTACCGACTGAGCTACCCCGACACGACTCACGATGCCGCCCCACAACTTTACTTCCGCCAGTACCTCGCCTCCTACTTTCCAAACTTCACAGAAGCTCTCTTGCAAACACGCAAGACTAGCACTCCTGGAAGAAAGGATATGGTGGAGACATGGCTTAGCCACAGCCTTAAGGCAAAGGTCCCAGGTTCGAGTCCCGGTTCCGGCACACAATTTTAATCTGCCAGGAAGTTTCATATCAGCGCACACTCCGCTGCAGAGTGAAAGTTTCATTCTGGAAACATCCCTTAAGGCTGTGGCTAAGCCATGTCTCCACCATATCCTTTCTTCCAGGAGTGCTAGTCTTGCGTGTTTGCAAGAGAGCTTCTGTGAAGTTTGGAAAGTAGGAGGCGAGGTACTGGCGGAAGTAAAGTTGTGGGGCGGCATCGTGAGTCGTGTCGGGGTAGCTCAGTCGGTAGAGCGCTTGCCCGCGAAAGGCAAAGGTCCCAGGTTCGAATCCCGGTTCCGGCACACAATTTTAATCTGCCAGGAAGTTTCATACACCATCTTGCTTTCTGTATTTTACGATTTTCTTATTATATCTTACGCGTTGTCATTTCAAATCTGAGCTACCAGGTCGGCAACCCTCTGATCGAGCACGCTGAGCCACCGCTCCCTATCAAAGTTCCAACCACCGTCTAACATGTTCGTGGATCGGTGCCCACTACGCTACGCCTTACAGCTGCGAGAGTAATCCGCAATTCTCGTACCGTACCATGGCAGGTGGTATCTGCTAACATGGCATTTTTAGACATTACATTATAATTCATTGTCCTAAGAACGACATGTTTTCGACAAAGTGCGCCATTGCTTTGAAATGACAACGCTTGAGTTATAATAAGAAAATCATCAAATACACAAAGCAATATGGCTTCGGGTTTCGGGCGAAGGATGTCACGTGACCGGTTTCCGAACGCCAAATGTACGCTACGTTCCTTTCAGGTAAAGAAAATAAACTTAAAAAAAATTACCAAAGCTATACAGGTGATAATATTTTAACGGAAACAGATAATGAAAATGTGTGAGAGATATTAAAGTAATAGTTTAAAGTGGTAAAAGTTCTTTCTTCCCGCGCGGTATTCGAGAATGGAATGGTGGATGAATAGTATAAAGGTGGTTCGATGAACCCTCTGTGATTTGCAAAGTATCCCATGTAGATGTAGTTCAAAAAAGAGTATGTTTGTCAAAGCTAAACTCAAATATCAATTAATTTTGGCAGTTTGTTAAAATACGGTCAGAAAGCATATTACATGTTGAGTGTATAGATATTATCACGATAGTATAGCCGTGATAGTACCGTCCATAATTTTTTATTATTTATATTTCTATTATTTTTGTCCGAAATGTTCGCAAATAATCATAAAACTACAGGCAAATCTAAAGTGGGCCATAAAACACGACGGTGTGATTTTTTTTTCCTTCTGGTTATTAACCCCTATAGACCTGACGTGCATAATCATGCCCATCTACTTTTAATTAATTTTGCGACCTAGAAACATGTTATGTATTGAAAGTATATGTGCATACGTTTTGGACGTTTTAGAATTGACTGTCGGTGCTTTCAGTGTCAACTTTGCATTAGAACGTGTTTCTCGCATGCAAAAGTAATTAAAAGTAGTTGGGCATAATTATGAACAGAGGGTCTGAAGGGGTTAATTACTTCATTTGTTGTTGGCTTACAACTTACATGTTATGCTGGTAACACCGAAAATGTCGATATGTATTGCTTCTAATCGATGTTTTGATCTTTTTAACTTAGGTTATAGATAGCTGTGTCAGCCGGAGGTTCGAGTCCTCCCCCGGGCATATATTTGTGTGGCGTCTTTGAGTTAGTTTAAGTTAGATTAAGTAATTTGTAAGCTTAGGGAATGATGACGACAGTAGTTTCGTCCCATACATGGACAAACATTTGAACATTTGAAGAGATAGCTGTGACGCCTATTATTTAACAGGACATAGAGAATGCTCCACTGAACAATCTGAGGCAAAAAACCTGGTCTCAGAGAAGCTGCCTTAAGGAGACGTGGATGAAAACTTGTCTATCGCTTTGTCTGGCATTACTGCGTTTCAGCTTATTTACCACTAACATGCGTACAAGTTTGCATGTACTGTGCTGTTTATTTAAATGTACATATTTTTATTACCTGCAAGGAAATAAGGATGACGAGCCTGATTATTACGAAGTCATGCTGCAGTTTTTTTTACTTGTCCATAAGGTGGCTCTGCTGTATCCTATTTACACTGTGCATCACAGAACGTACTCTGAATCAACGACAAACCTCTTCATGACTCACTTGTCAGTGCTATTCAGCGAAGTACAGTACCATACGATGGAGCGGTACCGATACAATCACGCAGAACTGAATGACATGCACCGAGAGAGGTGGCGTGGCAGTAGCAACATACAGATCTTGCATTCGGCAGGACGATGGTTCAAATCCACCTCCAGCCATCCAGGTTTAGATTTTCCGTGATTTCCCTTAATCACTCGAGGCATGGCTCCTTTAAAAGGGCACCGCCAATGTCCTTCCCCATCCATGTCCCGAAAACCCGAGCGAGAGTTCCGTCTCTAATAACCACGCTGTAGACAAGATGTTAAACCCTAAGCTTACTGCTTTTGCTGACCCCAATCTTGTTCTGTTCCATTGCTTGCGAGGTCATCTGACCTGAATCACCTGCATTATTTCCTAAGGGGATATCTACAGTCACTTGTGTTGAGACACCAATGGATACAGAGATAAATTCGTTGCCAGAATTGTAGCTGCTGATGAAGGGGAACGGAATCGGCCTTGCCCTTTCAAAGAAACCACCCCTGCACTTGCCTAGAGTAATTTGGGGAAATCAAGGAAAACCTCAATATGGATGGCTGGAGGTGGATTTCAACCACCGTTCTTCCGAATGCGAGTCCAGATTGTTACTACTGCGCCAGCCGCGCGGGATTGACCGTGCGTTCTGAAGCGCCTTGCTGCGGAGTGCGTGCCTGTTCACCTTCGGAGGCTCGAGTCCTCCTTCGAACATAGATGGGTGTGAGTCTGTATCTGTATGTGTGTGTGTGTGTGTGTGTGTGTGTGTGTGTGTGTGTTTTGTCCATCGCATCAGTTAGTTAAATTAGTTTGTAATTCTAGGGACTGATGGCTACTGCAGTTTGGTGCCATAGCTTTACAAACATATTTTGAGCTTTTACAGAAACAGCCCGTATAATTTAATGTAACTTTCGCTGTTTAATAGGAGAGGAAACTAAATTTTGCATATGTTGTCATTATATTACTTGGTTATAGTCCTCCATTTTTTTTGTACCATAATTTGATCATGACGTTGTGGGATATTTTTAGAACACATAAGGAACATACTTTCAAAGATTACTTGACTTATCGATTTCACATTGTGGTCGGTTATTCTTAGTAAGAAGATTAACAACTGTCTGGACCATTATTTTAATATCGGTATTAGAAGTCTCGCAACAGTTTTAAATTTATGTGTATGCAACACAGCAATTAAAAATTAAGGAAAAAATTTAATAAATCCTACAGTAATACACTTCGAAAATTTTTGTACTACAGAAAGTTTGTGTTACCGTATGTATAAAGTGTCCTTAGCAAATCATTATATTCAAACAGCTACACCTTCTTTAATTTAGACTTTCTTTCCCAACAAATCATCTTATTTTCAAAGGGTTTTTCGTTGCGGCAAGACCTTTGTACGAAATTTCAATCACCAATTTTCTACTTCGAATGAGGAAATATTTTATTAACGCACACCTACATTGAGAGGAAAGATTATCGTAGATAAATCAGAGCCCACACGGAATAATTAAAGTGTTCGTTTTTACCGCGAGCTGTTTCAGGGAGGAATAATAGATAAATAGTCTGGAAGTGGTTCTATGAACGCTCTGACAGGTACTTAAGAGTGAAGAGCAGAGTAGTCACGTACACGGAGACGGTTGAGATGAGAGAGATGTGAAGTGCATCAGAGGATAATATGAGAAGTTTAAAGAGACTGGCAGTGCTGCTGACAAGGCAAGAAGCGGTAGGCTTCGGCAGTGTCGACAATGTGCCTTAATCGGCGGAAATCGACACGCCGAGCTTCCAGATAAGCAGGCACGCGTCAGAGCATTTACACAACGCTGCACGCCTACGCATACAAAGTGCACCTCTTGCAAGGTCACCAACCAGATAATAGGCCAGGCGTGCTATGTTTGCTAGGAACGAATCGACGCCAAACATGACTTCCTTAATTAAGCTTTTTTTCTGATGGGGCGGATTTTCACATCTCCTGTAAAGTAAACAGGCATAATGTCGAAAGCTAGAGATTGAGAACTCACAATATGGTATACATCGATCAAGAGGCAGCCCAAAAAATGTTCAAATATTTGTAAAGCTATGGGACCAAACTGTAGTGGTCATCAGTCCCTAGACTTCCCAACTACTTAAACTAACTTACGCTAAGGACAACACACACACACACACACACACACACACACACACACATGCCCGAGGGAGGACTCGAACCTCCTACAGGGAGCAGACGCGCACTTCGCAGGAAGGCGCATTAGAGCGCACGGCTCGAAAATGAAAAGTGCGGAGTGACTTAATGTACAGTAGAATTACTGAACCCATGTTTCCCACTGTGTGTGCTATTGTGGCAACAGTTTGCCTGGACATGTTGGAACATTACGTTGCACCTTATTTACAGAAATTTCAACGATAGTATTTCAACAAGATAGTGCACTACCAAACTGGGGGTTATTTGTTCTATAGTTATTGGTAAATTAATAGTATCGTCAAGGAAACGATTGTGAAGACAGCAAACTAGGAATTTATTGGTAGCTGATCGTGTTTCTTTTGAGCCCGGATGAAAGGTTGCTAACTAATATTTCAGAGCTCGATCAGAGGTGCAAGGATTATGATATGCAGATCAGCATCTCCAAAACGAAAGTAATGTCTGTGAGAAAGAGATTTAAACAGATTGAGTGCCAAATAGGAGAAACAAAGTTAGAACAGGTAGACAGTTTCAAGTACCTGGGATGTATTTTCTCTCAGGATGGCAACATAGTGAAAGAACTGGAATCGAGGTGTAGCAAAGCTAATGCAGTGAGTGCTCAGCTAAGATCTACTCTCTTCTGCAAGAAGGAAGTAAGTACCAAGACTAAGTTAGCAGTGCACCGCTCTATCTTTCGACCAACTTTGTTGTATGGGAGTGAAAGTTGGGTGGATACAGGTTACCTTAATCATAAGGTTACAGATATGAAAGTAGCAAGAATGGTTGCTGGTACGAATAGATGGGAACAATGGCAGGAGGGTGTCCATAATGAGGAAATAAAAAAAACTGGGATTTAACAAAATCAAATGTTCAAATGTTTGTTAAGCTTATGGGACTTAACTACGGGGTCATCAGTTCCTAAACTTACAAACTACTTATGAACTACTTACGAACTAGGACGGCACAAATATCCATGCCCGAGGGGGGATTCGAACCCCCGACCGTAGTGGCCGTGCTGACCGTGACTGGAGCGCCTCAGTCACCTCGGCCACCGCGGCCGGCTGGGATTTAACACCATAGATGAAGCAGTTAGAGCGAACAGACTGAGATGGTGGGATCATGTTACACGTATGGGAGAAGCAACGTTACCTAAGAGACTCATGAGCTCGGCAGCGTCGAGAAGTCGAGGCAGACCAAGAAGAAAGTACTTAGATTCGGTGAAGAATGATTTTGCAGTAAAAGGCATAACATCAGACGAGGCATCAATGTTAGCATTGAATAGGGGATCATGGAGGAATTTTATTAGAGGTACTAGGCTCCAGACGACGCTGAAAGACATAATCAGTCTCTGATGATGATGATCTCTTTCGCTTTTGTCCCGTATGGGCAAAGTTGGCGAAAAGAACATGCTCTGTGGGGTTGGAGTAGTTGATTCGGATTTGGCGTGGTTAGTGCGAACGTTTTTCTAAATGTTTACCAATCGAGTAACTTAGGTGGGATGTTGACTACCAGTCCGGTATTCACCTAGTGTGATGTGGGAAACCACCTAAAAACCACGTCCAGTCCCGGACGTTAATCCGCCGGGCAGTTAGGAGCCAGGGCAGATGCACTTCCCCCTCCCGGAAAGCGGCGCTTTAAACCACGCCGCTAACTGAACGGATGGCGTCCCATTTAGAGCGATGGCGCCAAGGCCAAGGCCAGGCTTGCGGTGGTCGGATGCTGCCAGTTTTACAGCCAACATCACCTAGAGAGATGCAGCCGAATGCGGACCGACGCCAGCACCTGGCCATGCGGACAAGTTTACACGCGGTTGAATGGGGCAGCGCGCACGGCACACTGCCGGTGTGCGGCCAGCCGTCGATGAGGTCTCCAGCTGTGCCCATTTACTTTTCACATTTCATTATTCGTTTACTGCCGAATTCAAGCAAAAGGATATTTACTTGGTTTCAATTTAGATACGGAGAAATGTATTATAAAAACTAGCTTAAACCCGCGGCTCCGCTCGCGTGTTGGTTGATTATGATAGATAATGCGCGAAACGTCAAATCGATTTTTTTAGAGATGTATTAAAAGAAATTTCTTTTTTACTTCTTTATTTATTTATTTTTATATTTCCTTATTCGTATGCTTATCCTTACAGAGAAAGAGCTGAAGACATTGTAGCACACATAGACCAAAGATATGGTCTGTGGCATCACGTTTCGCTGTATGTAACCACCTTGCTATAGAGTAGCAAACGTCATCGCTGGCCTTCAGTCCGATTTTTTTAATAATTTGACGACTTTTAACCACCATATCTTCCTCCTTCTTATAGCTATCGGCATGGAACTGCTATGGTGTACAACGGGAGACTTCGGACAAGAATTACACACAGACCATTCGTTTGCGTAATGTAGTTTTCGCTGCAGAGCGAAATATTAACACACACATAGAATTTGATATATACCGATAACTTTCCATCCCAATATACTCCACCCTTTTATCATTATCAAGCCTCGAGCAATAATGCAACGAATAAAACCATTTTCAAAGAGTAAATATAATTTTCAAAGAGTAATTATTGTTCCGCTTTTCGCGTTATATTCTACAAATTACTAAATATCTATCAGATCTCTATAAAACCGTGCCTAAAACCTTCCTCAAGTATAAATTAGTAACTTTACAAATATTTAAGCCTTTACGCCTTGTCGTTCGGACGTGATAACTGTAGACCGAACAGACATTGACATTAATATATATAGATAAATAACTATCCGATCGCCATAAAACCGCGCCTAAAGCCTTCCCCGGGTAGACATTAGTAACTGTACAAATTTGTAGCTCTTTATGCTTTGTGGTTCAGACGTGATAAACGTACACCGAACAGACATTCACATTTATAGATGTAGATTAGGAAGAGGCATGCTTTGTGTGACTTGTCATGCGAAGAATATGCTGATAAAAATGTGAAAATGTCGGAGGAAGTTGCAATGATGTTCAGGGGCAGTGAATGTGCATCACCACAGGGAAAAAAACATGCTCTGTTCGTTGCTTAACCTTTATTTGTATTTAATTAACTTGCATTTTTCCTTCATTACAAATGCATTGTCGGATTGCTCTTTCTATACTCCTTATGTTATCTCAAATTCTCTTTAACAATTCATCAAAACTTTTTGTACATATTCTAGTGAAATAGAAGAATTTATATAGACTTCACATAGAAGAACGCCTAGATCGCATATTTTACTTCATACTTTATTACGTGACTAGTTTCTACAACAAGTCGTCATTTTCAAACGTAAAATTATAAATCTGTATAAAAACTTTCAAAGGTACATGCATGTGGTGGACACAGTACATTAAATACTCCACCTGTGTGCTGGTTACTGGGGTACCACTGACATGCTTGGAACATTAATATATGGATAACATATAACGTAGGATAGTACATTCCATCAGTTAAAAATTAACAACGACTGCAGACTACATGGTGCCATATAGCTGAGGTTGCCTGGAAAACACATATCTTATATATAGATAGCTGTTGCAAAGTATTACTTATACATATGGTCTGGTGAAGGCAGTTAACTACCTGTAGTAATAGCAGACAATCAATGTTAGCAAATCGGCCATTCATTTGGCGGATGGAATGTTAGCCAGCACACATACAAATTACAATTGTGTACTTCACGTATTACTTATACTTTGTAACAGCTACCTATATATATGTGCGTTTTCCAGGCAACCTCAACTATATGGCACCATGTACTCTGCAGTCGTTGTCAATTTTTAACTGATGGAATGTACTATCCTACGTTATATGTTATCCATATGTTAATGTTCCAAGCATGTCAGTGGTACCCCAGTAAATAAATGTTTAAATGTTTGTATAGCTTATGGGACTTAACTACGGGGTCATCAGTCCCTAAACTTACAAACTACTTATGAACTAGCTAATCCTAAGGACGGCACAAATATCCATGCCCGGGGGGGGGGGGGGGATTCAACCCCCGACCGTAGTGGCCGTGCAGACCGTGACTGAGCGCCTCAGTCCCCTCGGCCACCGCGGCCGGCGTACCCCAGTAACCAGCATACAGGTGGATTATTTTATGTACTGTATACACCAGATGCATTTGCCTTTGAAAGTTTTTATACAGATTTATAATTTTAATTTTACGTTTGAAAACGACAACTTGTTGTCGAAACTAGTCACGTAATAAAGTATGAAGTAAAATATGCGATTTAGGCGTTCTTCTATGTGAAGTCTATATAACATTTACAAATCGCTCCCCATACTCGACTATGTCGAATGTTAAGAAGAATTTATATTCGTGTTCGCAGCGTTCACAGAAAAAAAAGTAAGAAACATTCCCTTTGTAGCGCGGGATTGCAACGTTAGTTGCACCCAAAATCTCTTCTTCTTGTCGCGATTCCAGCGGTACACAGCCGCAGCTGTCTCCGCGACGTCATCGTGCGACCCAGCTGCGACCAGCTACCACCACCTAGAGAGAAGGCCGCGGCGCTCTCGCGTGACGTCAGGCAGAGTAGGTTGAGCGCGCATAGCCAACACCACCTAGAAGACAAGGCCGTACAACAGGCCGTGCCCACGTCACACTTAGAGGCCCCGGTCGCCACCTCACTGGCTGTTGGCTGGGGCACGCCCACCGCCACGCAGCGGCCGGCCAGTCAGATGACGGCCGCGGCCTCTAAGTGTGACGTAGGCACGTCCTGTTGTAAGGCCTTGTCTTCTAGGCGGTGTTGGCATAGCTGACTGGCTCCCTGCTTCGGCATAGTGGGCCGTGCCCCAGCGGCTACCAGTCAGCTATGCGCGCGCAACCTACTCTGCCTGACGTCACACGAGAGCCTTCTCGCTAGGTGGTGGTGGGCCAGGCGGTGGCCGCACTAGTGCCCCATCGCTCTTACCTGGCCCACCCAAAATATTTATTTTCGTCCAAAAGTAAAATTTAAAGAAGTGTCCATTAAACGTTGTTTATAGTCTGATTAAAATAAGTTGCTAGTTAACGTTTGTCACGAGGGGGTACATCAGCCACACAGGCAGCCGGCTACCGCGCAGTCATAGACCACACACAACACACGCCGGATCACTTGACAAGCGCTTCTAATGTGTGACGTGGAGCAATGTTCCAAACACCGCCATATATGTTTAGAAGGCGACAGCTACTCTGAAATGTCCCATTATTCAACTGCGGCAGAGGACGCGATTTAGAGTCCCCAGTTTAAACTCAACTCCTAATCTTACCTCAACTTTGCTATGTGCAGTGCATCTCAGAAAGCGGCGGTCAAGAGTCTGCGGTGGAACTAGGTCATAATCGCTTACTTCTCGGTGGTTCTACGAGAAAACACAAGGCACTACCCAGTCAGTTTCAGTGTTGAAAGCAAACTGCAATTTCTCGCACGCAAACGCTCGTCTACAAACAGCCAAAACCGTCGAACAGTTCCTGGCATAAAAGGGGGTGTTACAGCTTGAAAATCCACCATACTCGCTATATCCCAATCATCCATACTTCTCTCTATTCCCTCGACTCAAACTTGCTTTGAAAGGAAAGAGATTTGACAATATTCCTAACATCCAACAAAACGATACGAGGGTTATGAACACATCCCAAAGCAAGACTTCGTGCAAAGTTTCCAGGAAATGTATCAAAGAGGTAAGCGGTGCTTAACTGTCAGAGGTGACTATGTCGAAGGACAGCAAGGTTACTGTAGTTCAGAGTTCATCTACGTTAATGTTACAGGACTATTCACCGAACTTTATTCTCAGAGGTTATATCTAGGAATTATGAGTACTTTCTTTCTTTCTCTGCAGCCCTATTCCCGCACATGCAGGGTCGGTTTGGTTATTGCAGACTTGGCATGTTAGTAGTGACGGGGTGGCCGGATGCCCTTCCTGCCGCCACCCCCTGACCCGGGAGGAAATGTGTACCCCAAATGTCTGCGTATAGTATTATATGTTTGAAAGTGTAAAGTGTTATGAAATGTTCGCGAATCGTGGAAATGAGGCGGCACTTGGGATCCAGCCCGGTATTCACCTAGGGGGATGTGGAAAACCGCCTAAAAACCACATCCAGGCCGGCCGGAACTCCGACCCCCTTCGTTAATCCGCCGGGCGGATTCGAACCGGGACCGGTATGCCTCCCCGTCTCGGAAAGCGGTGCGGTAGACCAAACGGCTAACCGAGCGGGTATCTAGGAATTATGAGTACGATCGATTTAAATTGGAAAGAACACACAGAAAATGTTGTTGGGAAGGCGATGCAAAGTCTTGCGTTTCATTGTGAGAACCTTAGAAGATGTAACAGAACTACTAAAGAGACTGCAAACACTACGCTGTGTAGGTTGGCGTTAACAGTATATGTTCGCATTTGGAAGAGAAAGTTTGTGAAAGAAATTTCGCAAATAGATATCGCCGCAACAAATAACGCCTTTTTATCAATGATTTTCACCCCAACTCGTGCATCATTTCCGTGACACTATCTCCCCTATATCGCGATAATAGAAAAGGAGCTGCCCTTCTCTTAATTTCCTATAAATCGTCCGTCAGTCCCACCTGGTGTGGATCCCACAATGTGCAGCAATGCTCCAAAATAGGAAGCACAAGAGTGGTGTAGGCAGTTTCTTTAGTAGATCTGTTGCATCTTCCAAATGTTCTATGTAGTCTCTGGTTCACCTTCCCTACTACGTTTTCTATGTGTTCTTTCCAATTAAAGTTGTTCGTAATTATTATGCCATTTAGTGATTTTACAGCCTGTAGATTTGACTGATTTATCGTGTAACTGAAATTCAACTACTCGTAACACGCATATTGTGCGCATGCCAGTGATGGATCGCTCTGCCATATCGTGAACCATGTCAGAACAAATTCGGTCTGTCGTGCAACGAGCAGTGTACGCGGGTGCCATTCGACGTGATTTGCAGCAGAATGGACTGTCCGCAAAGCGTCCATTGCTGCGTTTACCACTGAGTGAACGGCACAGGCGATAGTGCGATGAACCAAGGACATGGACAGCCGAGTGGAACGACATTGTTTCCGACGACGACTCCCGATTCTGCCTGCTCCACCACTATCGTCGGATTAGAGTCTGGAGACCCCGTGGTGAGAGACTCTTGGACTGTTGCCTTCTGCAATGCCATGCTGGTCCTGCTCTCGGTATTACGGTTTGGGATGGTATTGGATTCCACTCCCCTTGCCCCCAGCACGTATAGTCGGTGTACTAACCAGCCAGCGTTACATCAGTACCAATTTTATTATTTTTACCTTGCTCACTTCGCATAGGGTTGCATTGTCAACCATGTGATTGCTACCTAGCATATAAATTTGGCTGTGACACCTATGGCCCATCTTGGAGTGGCACTTTGAATGATCAGCAGTGTAAATATGCATCACGAGCTAAGCTACAGTTTGAAAATAAATATAATGATAATAATATGTAGCCTGCGCGGTCTGAAGCGCCATGTTACGGATTGCGCGGCCGCTCCCTCTGGAGCTTCGAGTCCTCCCTCGGGCATGGGTGTGTTTGTTGTCGCTAATACAAAAACTGGGGCCTTTTACATGTATGTTAATTGTTAATATGTAACAATATTGCGGCTTAGGGCAAGTTTTTAAGAATGTGCTCACAAGTCCGAAACCAATCTCATATAGTGACTAATAAATTTCAGCACGGCCACTACGGTCGGGGGTTCGAATCCCCCCTCGGGCAAGGATATTTGTGCCGTCCTTACTATTAGCTAGTTCATAAGTAGTTTGTAAGTTTAGGGACTGATGACCCCGTAGTTAAGTCCCATAACCTCTACAAACATTTGAACATTGACTAATAAATTTGCAACTGTGACAGACAAAATAAAACACAAAAGTCATCAACCATTTCACCATTTGCTGATACCGATAATGCGTCGTCATGAAGAATTTACACATCCAGATTTGGGTATTCCGCGAATTTTCCTAAATCACTCTAGGCAGGTGGGATGGTTCCTTTCAAAGGGATCGGCCGATTTTCTTCGTCGTCCTTAAGAAAACCATCAGAGCTTGTGCTCCGTCTGTAATGACCACGCTGTCGACGGGATTTAAGCCCTAATATTCCTCACTTACGTCAGTGGAGCCACGGTGGAGCGGCCGAGCGCTCTAAGGCGCCTTGCTGCGGAATTGCTCTCCGTCTGAGGTTCGAATCCTCTCTCGGGCGTGTGTGTGTGTGTGTGTGTGTGTGTGTGTGTGTGTGTGTGTGTGTGTGTGTTTTGTCCTTAGCGAAAGTTAGTTTAAGTATTTCAGGTCGAAAACAAACAATCTGTTTTCATTCTAGTTCAAATATTCAAATGATTGTTAAGCTTAAGGGACTTAACTGCGGGGTCATCAGTCCCTAAACTCACAAATTACTTAAGCTGAAAACTTCAAGCCTGTGGACACAGAGGAACATATATTTTTTTGTCTGTGCTGTGGACATTCTTGGAATCCTTGCAGGGCCCAGGTAGAGCGGAAGTCTGTTGTCCTCATGCCCTGGCCACAGTGGACGTAGCTGTCAAGTGCTTTTCTGGTGGCAAACCGGCCCACTGCCCACCAGAGGTGCCATGCCACATTTCCGCTGCCTTCAGTTAGCACTTTGCACTGACCGAGTGACAATGTATATCGTAGTGAGTACAGTGACAGTTTTTTCTTAAAATGAACACGACATCAGTGGGTACTATATCGTGTAGAGTTAAAAGAGGTGATTTGACAAGAGTGAAGGAAAACAGCCGGCCGCGGTGGCGGAGGAGACTGAGGCGCTCCAGTCACGGTCTGCGCGGCCACTGCGGTCGGGGGTTCGAATCCCCCCTCGGGCATGGATATTTGTGCCGTCCTAGTTTGTAAGTAGTTCATAAGTAGTTTGTAAGTTTAGGGACTGATGACCCCGTAGTTAAATCCCATAGACTTTACAAACATTTGAACATTTGAAGGAAAACAAATTGAAATCGTCAATCTGGAAAAAACTTGGATACTTATTTGATGGCAAGGAAAAGATAAACGATATATTGGCCTGTTTTGCGTGTAAAAAGGGTATATTATTACACTGTTTCATCGCAACCGAATGAACGGTACGGCCGCGCATAAAACACGAACAAACATACAAACAAACATTCATGTCTATGTATTAGATAAATAGTGACGGAAGTAATAAAGATTAACAATAGCATTTTGTAGCAACTTTGATATAATCAGATACGGTGTATAGTGAACGTAACGTATTTTGGAAGGTACACAATGTTAACTTGTATAGGCTGGCCGTAGCTGTAGCCGACATTGTCTCTTTTTGCTGACAGTTGCCAATTAAAAGTAAACTGCAGTTTTAACTTGTGGTAATTATTCAGCAATCAGTCGTCAATCAGCTGCGTCACTACAAACGCAACCTCCTACATGGAGGTCGAGATATTTTAAGTTTTTTAATTTATTTTATGCATTGATAATGACCACACAGTGGTCGAAATCCGGATTTGCCAACAAATAAAGAGTTTATATTTATGACGACTGATTGCTGAATAATTACCACAAATCAAATACAGTCGTGGAGCACCCAATATGGAATCAAGCCTGATGCAGTTTTAACACTTGAAATGACATGCTTTGCTTTGTGTCACATAACCTCTTGTGCGTTAATATGGGGAAAATAAAGTGACCTTTTTGTAAAACTCCGAAAGAATCTTTTTTATGTAAACACAGTAAAATATCTCCTCTATGCCGATGAGATTTGACCACTGAAATTAAAGAAGGTGCCTGTATTAAACAGCTGACGTAGTGCTCCGACCACACGATCTCCGAAGCGCTACTGTGTGTGTCCGGAGCGCCAATGTTTTCCTGTTTGGAATAGCCTGTTCTGGAGTAGGTATGGAACAGTTACCATGATTCGAGAAGTGTAAAGTAGTTAAGTTCTCGCAGAAATGACACTCTGACAATAATTATATCATTACATACCATGTTTTTAAATACTGCTATCTATTACTATTACCCATTCAAAACTTTAATATCTGCGGATGGGGATAATGATCTTGCGATTGCGGATAAAGTGCCGCGGATGCGGTTGCGGATATGGGCCTTGTAGATGTGGCGCGGATGCGGATAACACTTTTCTTAACCGCGCAGACCTCTACATATATACACCATGTCAAAAGCACACAAAAAGTGTCGATCTCAACATATGTCACAAGTTCAATAATTTCACCGTAGCTTAGAATGATATAACTATGTAACGTGTTACACTGTCTACAAATATAAATTATACACACAGTATAAACCTACAAGGAAAGAGATCAATTTGAGCCGCGGCGGAGTGGCCGAGCGTACTGAGGCGCTATGCTCCGATGCGCGAGGCCGTTCCCCGTCGGGTGTTCGAATCCTCCCTCGGGCATGGATGTTTGTGTTGTCTTTAGTCAAAAGGTAGTTTATAAGCAGTTTGTAAGTTTAGGGACTGATGACCCTGTAGTTAAGTCCCTTACGCTTAACAAACATTTACACATTTTTTGATCAATTTGACAACTTCAGCTAATGTCGTAAGCAAAGAACTAGAGTTTTGGTGTGTTGTATCTTTATGTAATATGTTTGCAACACAAGCAATAGCGTTTCTTGTCGACGCCTGTCAAATGTTTACCTGAAGATCGCCTAACAAGTCAAAAACCAGTTCGTAAATAAACAAAAATTTGTAGAACAGTAGCAGATTGCCGGCCGCGTTGGCCGAGCGGTCTGCGGCGCGCCAGTCACGTTCTGCACGGCCACTACGGTCGGGGGGTTCGAATCCCCCCTCGGGCATGGATATTTGTGCCGTCCTTAGTATTAGCTAGTTCATAAGTAGTTTGTAAATTTAGGAACTGATGACCCCGTAGTTAAGTCCCATAAGCTCTACAAACATTTGAACATTTTTGAGTAGCAGATTATTTGTTTTCAACCTGATATATGGAATTGTTCTATCAAGAAGTGACGTAAGAATCCATATACTAGTTTAAGTACTTTGTACGCCTACGAATTGATGACTAAAGTAGTTCAGCCCCACAGGTTTAGAAACATTTGAATTTTCCTTCATTGGTGCTGCGGTGGAGTAGCCGAGCGTTCTAAGGCGCCTCGCTGCGGAGCGTGTGGCTGCTCGCCGTCGGAGGTTCGAGTCCTTTCTGGGGCATGGGTGTGTGTGTGCGTGTGTTATCCTTAGGTTAGTTTACAAATGTTTGTACAACTTATGGGACTTAACTACGGGGTCATCAGTCCCTAAGCTTACAAACTACTTATGAACTAGCTAAGACTAAAGACGGCACAAATATCCATGCCCGAGGGGGGATTCGAACCCCCGACCGTAGTGGCCGTGCTGACCGTGACTGAAGCGCCTCAGTCACCTCGGCCACCGCGGCCGGCGGTTAGTTCACCTTAGTTTAAGCAGTTTGTAAGCTACCGGCTGGTGGCCACGCAGTTCGGTCCGATACATTTACAGACATTTGAACATTTGAACCTTCAGTGGTGTGTTCAGTTGGCGTTGTCTGAAATGAGAGCGCGCCACACCTCGTGGTGTCTGCCAGCTGAGTAGCCTAACCGCAGACGGCGACGGAAGGACAGGCATCTCGTTACAGTGGACGACTAGCTTGGAACTGCCCATTGCCACCTAGGCTCCGGCAAAACTCTTTGTTATTTTCATTACCCTATGTGACAAAGTACTTTGTGTGTTGACTGCTGCAGTGTCGTAATTAAGCCAAAATATAACTTATTAATGTATCGTATATTAACTGCTATGTTGAATACCTTTCCACCGACACATTATAATTGTGGCATAAGTATTCTTATGTCGTTTTAATTGACCATTTCACGGACTTATAAATCGGTTCTTCACTGGTTAATCTTGTGCAAATTAATATTCGGGCCGAGACTCCTTTCACGTTTCAATATTTAGCAGGCATCGGTTTTCTTCATTTTCCTGGCATTTGTCTCATATCTTCAAGACAGGCGAGCTTAGCCGTGCGGTTTAAGGCGTATCAAATATTCAAATGTTTGTAAACCTATTGGACCAAACTACTATGGTCAACAGGTCCATTACTTACAAACCACTTAAAGTGGCTGACACTAGTCAGCACGAAGAGTTACTACGAGGGCTTTTTCTTTCCATTTTTTCCCCCTTGTTCTGTTAGCGGTGTGCCCAGTAGACGACTGCGCATCTCCCTCACCACACTCTCTGTTGTTGCCGCGCTCGTGACTTCTTCTGTGACGAGCTGCAGTCACATAAACATGACATCACTGATCAATTCTCTCGTCAAGTGCGAGTTACGAAGCTTTTTTTTCTGCAAGCAGATAGGATCAGTGCAGCAGAAATCCATCGAAGACTGAGCCAAGTGAGTGGGAAGAGATTTATGAGTGAATGGTGCAGAAAACTTAAAGATAGCCGAATTGATGAGCACGATGAAGGAGGTCAAGGACGCAAATCTATTGGTAGAGATGACCTTATTGAATGAGTTGACAAAGTGGTAAGAGAAACCGCAGGTTCACGACAAGTGCTTTATCAAATGTTTGTAGAACTTATGGGACTTAACTACGGGGTCTTCAGTCCCTAAGCTTACAAACTACTTATGAACTAGCTAAGACTAAGGACGGCACAAATAGCCATGCCCGAGGGGGGATTCGAATCCCCGACCGTAATGGCCGTGCAGACCATGACTGAAGCGCCTCAGTCCCCTCGGCCACCGCGGCCGGCAGTGCTTTATCCATGAATTTCCAGAGGTGTTCAGAACTAACGAGGAGTTTCAAGACAATGTGATGACTCATTTATGAATAGGGTATTGGAAAGCTTGTTAGAGGTGATTATGTTGATAAGTAACCATAGGTGTACATAACAGTTGGTAATGAAATATTTTTTATAAACACCAACGGTGCTCGTGTATGTCGGAGCAACCACAGTAAGTCTAGCAATTATATCAAAAGGGATAACAAAAGTGAAGTCAGTAAAAACTTCAGTTCAATGATTCGCCCTATACGCGATACCGTAAAAGTGAAGTCAGTATGAATGCTGACCATCGATGGAAATACCCACATGCAAATGCCTGTCAAATTCCGATAGCATACGTTTGTGGAAGTGTCGCCCAATATATTGATTCCTCGTACGTATATCTTGTGAAAAGATCACCAGGAGAATATTAGAGGGAATAGAGCCCACGTGTAGGCTGCCGGCAATCGTTTTTTCCGCGAACTGTACGCGGCTGGAATACGAGGAAGAAGTGACAATGGTGGGCAAATTAACCACCGCCACACACCGTGTGGTGGCTTGCGAAATATAGATGTAAATTCAGAAATGAGTATCAACAGAGTGATCAACGCTCAATATTTTTCTGGGTACGACATGTTAACTACTTTTCATAGCACGTTTCTTTATCTTTTTTTAGCGTGAGACGGACCACGCTTTTAGACGCGATAAACGAAACAAAAACAACACCAACTGAAATCCTGTACAAGAGTCTATTCATCGCTCCGTGTGGCATTAATTCGCCACTTACCTTACCCATAGCAATATCCCATTACTACAAGCTCGTAACAGTGTATCCAAAATTGGTCCAGAAAATTGCGGTAACTGAGAAGTGCCAATGTTCTCCCGTAAAATTAGGTCCACTGGCGAAGCATTCGACATTCCAAGCTACGCTCGCACCTCCACTTTCAATGGAACTGATACCACAGAAGAATCATTATATGCTAATAATGCTTATGTACTAAATTACATCGAGAAGTCAAATAAAAGGAGTTACTGTTTCCCGCGAAATCTTTTCATGTAACTGCACCAAGAAATTTCCTCCCCCAAATGCTAAAATATTGGAAACTTCCTGGCAGATTAAAATTGTGTGCCGGAACCGGGACTAGAACCTGGGACCCTTGCCTTTCGCCGGCAAGCGCTCTACCGACTGAGCTATCCCGACACGACTCACGATGCCGCCCCACAACTTCACTTCCGCCAGTACCTCGCCTCCTACTTTCCAAACTTCACAGAAGCTCTCCTGCGAGAGTTTGAAAAGTAGGAGGAAAGGTACTGGCGAAAATAAAGTTGTGGGGCGGCATCGTGAGTCGTGTCGGGATAGCTCAGTCGATAGAGCGCTCTCCGGCTTGAGTGGTCCTGCTGGTAACCATGTTACCGCCGATATAGCCCTCAAGTTCACTGAAGCGCTCAAATCCTCCTGCCCGGCACTGAAGGTGCCTTCGATAAGGCGGTGACTGCGAAAGGGTCAACTTCAATACAGACTGCTCAAAATAATTAGAAGATCAGGTGGGATATCACAAAATATACATAAGGAAACGTATTTTATTCAGATATTTGTTACAATAGTAATTTGTGTGTGATATAGTACAATATTTGGCTGTCTCAACTCTTTACTTGACGTTTACATGGCCTTTACTTAGAGCGATGCACCATGGGGCTACTATAATAGTGAAAAAGTCATTTTCGTTGCCATCTAATATGGTGTGCCGTCACCTAGGACGGCCTGTACAGTTGTACATCCGTGTGGCGTGGACAGTGGGAGTTTATCAATCAGCTCTTAAGGGATATTTCGCCATTCTTCCATCTGTGCAATTTCCCCCCTCTGCAACCGTTGCAGGAGGAGCTGGTATGGCTGCATTGCATCTGCCAAGTGCATCCTAGAAATGCTCAATCGGGTTAAGTCCGGTGAAGAATCTGGCCACTCCATACGTTCAATTCTTTCAGCTTGAAGCAGGTTATGCACCAGTGCAGCTCTGTGGTGACGAGCGTTATCTTCCACAGAAGGAACTCATCTCCTGTGGCACCAGAGTAGGACACAACAAAAGGTCGAAGGATCTCGTCTCTATACCTCTGAGCTGTCAAAGCGCCATTCTGAACGATATCGTAGGTTCGCCAATACTGACTCCTGCCCTCACCTTGATATGGTGATGTTTCCTGCACATAATCAGGATTGTTCCACGTTCTCTCCAAAAGAGAAAACGACGATTGTTCGGCTGAACACAAAATTTTGACTTATCTGTGAACAGAACTCGGTGCTATTCGTTACGACTCCAGTCCTGATGTTCCTCCACCAGGCTTCAGCGAGCTAAAAGGTGTCGTGGTTTTAATAGGACACACACCATAGGCCTCCGTGCCTAGACGCCACATTCCCGAAGTAGATTGCGGATTTTTTGTGTTGATAATGCGCATCCTGTTGCTGCCTGAAGCGAGCGTTTCAGTTGAGCTGCATTCAGGCTCCTGTCTCAACGGGCTGTTAAACGAAGACAACGGTCATCACTTGCTAATGTTACCCATGGACGACCATGACCTTCCATTCTTTTAACTGTTACTGTTGTATGAAACGCGTCCAGTCCCTGGAAATTACACTTGTAAGACACTAAAATAGTTGCAGCCACCTCCGTCTGTGTCTGTCCCGCTTCTAACCTTCCTATGATTGTCCGTGCCATAGCTTCGGGTAAGTCTCGTTGTCGTTGCATTTCAGTACCTGTTCACGACACTATCTGCATCCAACTGCTTGTGTTATTTGTTTTGTAGAACAAACACAAGTCAACACCAGCCCCCCCTGCAGCAACTTTCTCTTATTGCCATTATCTCGGTTTCTGTAATGTCGTCTCCACTCCGTAGAACCAACAGAAAGGCGTCGAACCATTTTAGTTCGTTCTGCCGATGCAATAGTTGAGAACCTAGATATTTCAACTGATGCCCTAATTGTTATCGCCATTGTAGAAGAAAATTTTTGTTCTCCAATTCGCTGATATTGTATTAATAGAAATTCTGAGCGATACGATAACCTTGCACAAAGAAGCAGTTAAAATGCTTTCTGGGGATTTTTTCGTTATGTGAGAGGGAATGTAGATGCTGGAATTCTATATGAAGTTGATCCATGTCCGGTAACGATCTCATGTTTATCGGTGACCTCTTGAGAGAGAGAGGGAGAGAAAGAGAGAGAGAGAGAGAGAGAGAGAGAGAACACGAACGCCAAAGTTCAGAAATGGCTATTTCTGAGTTTTAGCGTTCCTGTTTTCTGAAATGTCAACCATATACTACGATGTACAAGATTTATATACAAATTCATAAACTGATATCTACCTGTGCTGTTGAACTTCAAAATTTGCACGCAGAATAAATATTGACTTCCCACCTATAGCTACTGAATGTCTAAGACATTCTTCCTCATGATAAAGTGCTGTGATAGACGTCTTAATAATTCAGTAATGACCTTTTGTTATCATCCAGCGTCTCTCTCTCTCTCTCTCTCCTCTCTCTCTCTCTCTCTCTCTCTTTCTCTCTCTCTCAAGAGGTCACGGACTGCCGATAAACATGAGATTGTTACCGGACATGGATCAATTTCATACAGAATTCCATTACGGTGACCAGATGTCCAGCATATCGCAGGATACTAATTTTTTTATCTTATCCTGCGTCCCGCCAGGAGATTAGGATATCTTAAAAATAAGCTGCATTTCAATATTATCCTGCGAACCATAATTATCGTCTCAGTCAAGCGAACTCAGTAATTATACAGTTAATGAACAGAAGAATCTTTCTGCGGAGGAAGTTTCGTTGATAGTGTAGCGATTGCCACGCATGTCGTCTGCCATCACTGGAGACGTAAACCTCGTCTACACCGATCACAAACGCAAAATATCCAACAGTAGTAATTTTTTGATGAGGCTGCTGGTAAAACCGAAAGTCACAGCTAATGCAACCAATTATATACATTTTTGTCTGGTTGGTTTGAAAGTTGACGCAAGTCATTAGTGAGTAGGCTGTGGAATGACGTTGGAAACGTGATGATGTTGCATCAAAAAAATACGTGTTAATGCCGAATTGCGATCTTTGTATCAATTTATTGTAGGCGTTAAAGAGAAATCGGATTTTTCTGAATTGGAAGTATTGTATTGGGCTCACCTGAACCCTGTTCGAGTGGGGCGATGTTAAAATATCTTAGGATTTTGTACTTAATACACTGGTAACGAAAAATTAATGACAAAAACTTTTTGATAAAATTTCAAATTTGGACACTATGTTGCTCATACTACAATAAAGGAATTGAATGCAAATCACAAAATAATTAATTAAAGATGGGTTAAAATATTTGCAAAACTTGATGAGTTGTATATTATCATATTGTTAATAACATTAAGAATATTCCAGAATGAATCTTTCACTCTGCAGAGGAGTGTGCGCTGATATGAAACTTCCTGGCACATTAAAATTGTGTGCCGGAAGCGGGACTCGAACCTGAATCCTTTGCCTTTCGCGGGCAAGCGCTCTACCGACTGAGCTATCCCGACACGACTCACGATAACGCCTCTCAACTTTACTTCCGACAGTACCTCGCTTCGCGCATGCCCGCGAAAGGCAAAGATCCCAGGTTCGAGTCCCGGTTCCGGCACGCAATTTTAATCTGCCAGAAAGTTTCATTGCGAATATTTTCTGTAATGAACAGTAAATAGATCCATGAAAAATCGTTTCCGTTCCACGACGTTTGAATTCAGATGATTATCTCATCCACTCCTTCTTGAGGAATATAATTAGGCGTGACCCTGTACAATTTTTGCAATCGATTTTAAAAGATTACTGAATCGTTCCGTTATTATTTACGCATTTTCATTACAATTTACACCTTATGGTTTACATTAGTCGACAACAACAAGAACCCAGCATCTACGGCACCAGCCGGAACGTACTGATGCATTACAACAGCGCCTATATGTGGCGACCACCAACGTCGTTACACACATTGTACCTGCGAAGCATGTTCTGGTACACTCTCTCCATCCCACATGGTGTCTCTTCAGTGTCTTGTGCAGCGACCAGAACTCGCGCCAGCAGATCTTCCTCTGTCTCTACAAGTGTTTCATCAATTAGCCTCTTCATACGACCCCACAAGTTGTAGTGACGATAAGTGACATCTGGTGATCGTTTGACGTAGTACACGTCATCGTGTCTACCCTGTTGCATACCAGAACAGGGGAATCTGAGACGTTTCTCTGTCCCTAAGCAGACGTTGAGGAGTGACACATCTGAACTGAAACTGTCGTAGAACGTAAACTATACGTTTCCGGACGTGGGTTCCTATTCAAAATTTTATGTACTCAGTACCCTCTACAAGCACTAGAAGTTTGTAACGGGAATTTACGACCACTCTGCATACGTTATTAAGTTTCACAATACTCAGAATACTGTATTTCACCATTATCATTTGTTTCATCACATTTAGAGCCATAAGATGTTGAGTGGATGACTTACTTGTTGTACGTTCCGTTAATCAATTACAAACTGCAAATAAAACAGGTGTGGCAAATTTGGTAGGCCTACTATTATGCTGCATGACCCGTAGATCGTGCTTTTTGTACCTGAAAATATGGCCACCCTAATAGAGTGGTTTAGAAGAAAAATCGAAATTGGTAATTTGGTATGGGCATCGCCACTTGGGATTAGATTCGTGTTTAATGTTTTGCCATCCGATTACACACTTGACCTTCAAAACAAGAGGAACGGCACTGCCTACGTAATAATTCGTACGGTGCATGGCGGAGGGTGCCTTACTCCAGGCTTCGACACCGTTTGACCCATAACCATGAAATTTGGGAGCTATACGTAAGCCTCGTGAGGATGGCCGGCGGTCTGAAGCGCCATGGTCACGGATTGCGCGGCCGCTCCTGCCTGAGTTGCGAGTCCTCCCTCAGGCTTGTGTGTGTGTGTGTGTGTGTGTGTGTGTGTGTGTGTGTGTGTGTGTGTTGTCCTTAGTATAACTTAGTTTAAGTAGTGTCTAAGTCGAAGAAGCAATGGCTGGCCGCAGTGGCCTAGTGGTCTGCAGCGCGCCAGTCACGTTCTGCACGGCCACTACAGTCGGGAATTCGAATCCCCCCTCGGGAATGGATATTTGTGTCGTCCTTAGTATTAGCTAGTTCATAAGTAGTTTGTAAGTTTAGGGACTGATGACCCCGTAGTTAAGTCCCATAAGCTCTACAAACATTTGAACATTTGAGGAAGCGATGACCTTCATACTTTCCGTCCCTTAGTTACACAAACTTTGAACTTTGAAGATATATGGAATTTTCAATATACACGGGAGCAAGGAGATGAACAGAGAGGGGACAGAAGAAAATTGGCAGAGAGTGGGGAGGTAATGAAAAGGAAAGGGGGATGGATGGGTGAATAAAGGGTGGTGGAGGAGGAGGAGGAGGAGGCAGAGGTAGACAGACAGGGACAGAGTGAGGAGGGTGGAAGAGATGGACAGAGACAGGAGGGCAGAGCACATGGCGTAAATGAATACTCGAATAAATAAATACGAGCACAACGCGACGTTATCAGCGAGCTAATACGGAGAAAAGCTTAAGAGGACAAGGAGGAAGGTAAGACATACGCATAAAGACGGGGGAACTGAGGGGCAGAGAGAATAAGGGAAGGATTGTAGGAAGTATATCCAATTTACATGTGTATTTAGCTATTACGAAGCATTGCCGAATTCACTAATCCTCAAAGAATAAGAGATTGTACTGTTTCAATCGTATGTAAGAATGTTGTCTTTGTCTTTCACTTCATTGTACATTTGAGAACGAATTTCCTCATTCCGGTTTTCAATAAATGGCCTGCAAAAAATGCCAACATGAGCGCGAACTTCCGGTGATTTAATATTCACAGGCGGAAGAGGGGGGCGTAGGCGTGAGCTATCTACTTGCCACTAGGGTAATCTTTTGTCGTAAGTCTTTCATGTCTTTCTGTTGCAAGTTGAAAATATCTAAGCATAAAATGTAAGAAACAGTTTAGTGGCAAACACACTATACTATTTTAAGTAGTATCATCACTTCAGCATCAACAAGTAGAGTAACGAAAACTATCATTTTATCCCCACCTTGCCGCGGTGGAGTGGCTTAGCGCTCTAAGGCGCCTTTCTGCGAAGCGCCCAGTTTCTCGCAGTCGGAGGTTCGAGTCCGCCCTCGGTCATGGGAATGTGTGTTGTCGTTAGCAAAGCATAAGTTAGTTTAAGCAGTTTCTAAGCCTAGCGACTGATAACCGCAGCAGTCAAGTCCCTTAACATTTCAGCATCAGCAAGGAGAGTAATGAAAAAAATTAATTTATCCCCACCTTGAACGATGATTTGGCTCAATAAATACATAAGGACTCAAAGCAAGAAAAACTACATAAACGAAGGCCAGATGAAAAATGTCAATTACCGATGCTAGCTCAACTTAGAAACGCGTAATGGCAGCGTTTCTTGGGCTCTTCTCAGAGGCAGCTCACCTATCTACTTGACGGTACGGTTTATGAGTCCTAAAGTGTGACAGGCAGATAACGTTACAGCGTGCTGGCTCTTGAGGAGACAAGCCTAGCAGCGTGCATCAAGCGCGCCAGATATGGGGAAGTGAGCGGCGCTCCTGTGAAGCCCCTGCTCCTCAGGAACCAGAAACCGGTGTCCAAAGGTCACCACTGTGGAAAGGTCACTGCTGCATTATTAACACACGCCAGCTTATCGTCACGAGTCTAACAGATACCAATTTTTCGTTAATCCTCAACTTTCTGCTATATCGTAGCACTCGCATTTGTACTCAACACTGCGAGAGTATTACAGGGCTAGCACGTTCCATAACCTCGTAGCAGCAAAATCTGTAATTTATGCAGGGTTAGAAAAGCAATAACAGAATTGGCAGCCACAAAGAATGTAAGGAAGGGGGAGGAGGAGAAAATAGTTGCTTGTCTTCACGCAGGTTGCTTCTAAATTCCCCTTGCAAACATGCAGAATAAGTAAAGACCAAGAGGTCAATATCGAGTAAGGAGAAGATCTGTTATCATACTACATGAATAAACATTTCAAATAATATATTCCTTTCTCTTGCTTCTGCTGATTGAGAGTGCAATAGAAAACCACTTAGTAAACAAGCTTTAAGGTTTCCATGATTTTCCTAAAACGCTCTCAACAAATGGCGGGATGGTATTGTTGTTGTTGAGGTCTTCCGCTTCATAGACTGGTTTGATGCAGCTCTTCACTTTACCCCCATCCAGAGCAAGCTTCTTCATATCTGAATAAAAACAACAACCTACATCGTTTTGAACCTGACAAATGTATCCGCACCTCGGTCTCCATTTACGGTTTTTACCCCACACACTTTCTTCCAGAGCTACATTGACGATTCCTTGGTGTCTTATACTCCTCATTAGTTACGCTATATACCCATCTAATCTTCAGCATTGTGCTGTAGCACCAGATTTCAGAATCTTCCATCATCTTTTTGTTTGATCTGCTTATCGTCCAAGTTTCACTCCCATACAATGCCTTCAGAAAGGGCTTCTTAACATTTAAGTTGACATTCGATGTCAAGCTATTTCCCTTCTTCGGAAATGCGATTCTCCCCAAAACCATTCTACATTTCATATCTTCTGTACTTGGCTCATCAGAAGTTATTATACTACCTAAATAACAAAACACCTCTACAACTTTTAATGACTCATTTCCTAACCTCATTCCTTCAGCATCGCCTAATTTTCCTAGACTACATTCCATTACCCTTATTTTTCTCTTGAAAATATTCTTCTTATGCCCTCCTTTCAAGACTATTACTCTTCCACGTTCTTTGCTTACAACGCCTTCAGCAAACTGCATAGTTTTTATTTCTTTTCATTGGACTCTAATTCCGTTTCCAAATATCTCCTTGCTTTCTTTTATTGCTTATTCGATGCACATATTGAATAACATCGGGAAAAGGCTACAACCCTGTCTTTACTCCCTTCCCAACCACTGCGGCCCTTTCATGCCCTTCTACTCTTATAACTGATGTCTGGTTCCTGTACAAGCTGGATATAACTTCTCGTTCCCTATATTTTACCCCTGCTACCTTCAGAATTTAAAAGAGTATATTCCAGTCAACATCATTAAAAGCTTTCTCCAAATCTACAAATGCTGTAAACGTAGGTTTGCCGTTCCTTAATCTATCTTCTAAGGTAAGTGGTACAGTGAGTAGTCTGAAATCACTCAACTGATAGTTCTGAAATATTCACACCTGTCAGCACTCGCTTTGTTTCTAATCGGGATTATTACATTATTCTTGAAGTCTGAAGGTATTTCCCCTGTCTCATACGTCTTGCATACAGGTGGAACGGTTTCTTCATGACGGGTTCTCCCAAGAATATCGGCCTTTAGAGTAAGGATATCATCTACTCCCAAGGCATTGTTTCGACTTAAATCTTTCAGTGCTCCGTCAAATTCCTCTTCCAGTATCGTATCTCCTACCTCTATTTCGTCTTCCCCTTCTACAATGATGTCTTTGCCAACGGCTGAGCTGATTTCCTTCGCCATCTTTTCGTAACCAGAATTTGGGTTCAATCTCTAATGACTACACTGTCGACGGGGCGGTAAACAGTAAGCTTTCTTTCCTTCTTTATTCCTTCCTTCCTTACGAGCTGAACGCCCCCATCCGACGGACAGATCGCTGTCTATAACGAAACACGCTATCACTTCACGGGACACTGCAGATAGGTTTGTAATTTAATGCAAGACACTGACGTAAAGACTGTTGACGAGGGACTTTACGCTAACACTTCTACTCTTGCCGGCTACATACTGGCCGTGAAACTTTCAGCCACACTCAGTATTCGAACCGTTTCACTTTTGAGTCGGTCGCCACCCCGATGTTCCAGTAACTCAACATATCGTAATGAACGATTGACTTGAGATTAAGAATTTGCTCGCATCAGGAGCGGCCTATCTGGATTCCTTCTTGATAGTCCACGAATAATTTGTCTGGGCTCACATCTGTTTTACTGAGACTTCTTAAAAGGATATTTTAGGCGACCGGAATACACTTTAGTATTTTCTAACGCTATCAACTTACTATCGTTATAACCACTCCAGCCGCGGAGGAGCGGCCGAGGGCACTGAGGCGCTATGCTACGATGCGCGAGGCCGATCCCCGTCGGGGGTTCGAATCCCCCCTCGGACATGGATGTTTGTGCTGTCTTTACTATAAGGTAGTCCATAAGTAGTTTGTAAGTTTAGAGACTGATGACCCACAGTTAAGTCCCATAAGCTACACAAACATTTTTAACCACTCCAGTTTCCTCTGGTAATTTCTCGGTCTTTCATGCTGTCTGGAAAACTTTATTACGGTCACCCAGAACCTGCTACTGTTCTCAAATCTCCTCAACTGCCTGGTTACCTTTAAGGATTTTGATGGCTTCTTTAATTTCTTCTTTTGTCGGCTGTGTGTTACCTCCTGCGTTCTCCAAAGCGTTAGAATGTCCAATTTGGAGGTAGAAAGTGGGCTCTGAGATCATGAAAATACCTGACGAATATCTAGCATTTTTTAGTCGTTCGGTCTAGTTTTTCCCTGCTTCTTTAGTGAATCACAATGGATTTTCATTCATAAGGTACATGGATAAGATCCCATCCAACCATTCAGATTTATGCTTTCTCTGATTTCCATAAATAAATTAACCCTCTGGCTACAATTGTGTACATAAATTTTACAGTGTCTAAGATAGCTCAGAAACATTTTTTCTCAATTGAAACAACTTGTATATGACTATGAGAGTTCAACCTTTTCATCGTGCACACTTACTGTCAACTGCGGAAGATCACTATCAAAATACCAAGTAGTCAGTGCTGCACTGCGCAGCAGCTTGTAAACTCCAAAGAACACACAAGCTGTGGGTTACTTGTATTCCACTGTACAACTGAAAAGTAGTAGTAATTATTTTACATGCCAACTATTGAATGACCAGTTTATTTAGTACAAAAGTTACTGCTACAAAATTAATTATTTTAGTCCATAAAAAGAAGCCTTGATTTTCAGCATATGCAATTTTGTGGTATGTAAATGGATGCATACACTAGAGTAAATCTTCCTTCTAAAATAATTAAAAACGTAAGAGAAATACAGTAAAAAAAATCCTTCCTCCAGAAAAAAAATCAGATCTGAAAGGGTTAAGAAGAATGACAATATGAGTCCTCTGAAAAAGACACGGCCAATTTTCTCCCTCATTATTTCCCTCTCGAAGATTATATTCCATCCCTAACGACCTCGTTGTGGACGGGGCGTTAAAACCTAATTTTCCTTCCTTTTTTTCTAAGTTCGGATTCAGCAAATATATTTGTAAATTTTAACCTAATTTAATACTTGTGATAAAACATTCATCTGAATAAATGTGTTCCTTTTTTTAGTGATAATAATGTGTATTCCTTTGCCCTGAATACAGACTTCTTAACCATTTATGTAACTAAAATAAATGCGCACTCCACGAAGATTATAGACTACTGCACGTATGTCTGGTTTAAGCATCTTCGTTAGTTTTCTAACTCATTCTATGGAGAATCACACAGGAACATCACGAAGGTACATAATACGAAGATGCAGTTCGAAACGATCGTAGTTAGAGACTTTTTCTTCTAGGAAAAGATAGGATTAAAGAAATGAAACCTCAATCGGGTTACGTGACTGCTGCTGCAGGGAAGGTTAAACTGTTTATGTGTACGGTGTTGCATCAAGATGTGACTGTTTAGTTACAATCAAATACGAGTTCAGACTTTCTACCGGCCATTAGATTCAGTAACATCGGATACAAAATCGTCCACACACAGACTATATACCACATACCAGAAAAATACTTTGTGATATGATGGTAAAAATAGAGGGTAACCAACTGTCCTAGTACCGCCTGTAAAAGCTGCGCTTACGTCATATGTATTACAAGTAGAGAAATGTTGCAGAACTCATGGCTATAAATAAACCAAATCTAATTGTCAGTGTCATCAAAAACACGGAAATTAGAGACCATGACACTATTATAACTACAATGGTTACCAAATTGCAAAAATTGATGAAGATATCTAGGATGACATTGGCGCATCGTTTTACTTAAAAGACGAACTGAGAATACTTTGTTCAAATCTGACAGGTATGGAAGAACTGCCGTCAGAGTTCAAACTTACCAAAAATTGGATTATTGGTAAAAAAAGTGCCACGTAGGTTAGCAAATAACGTTGATCTTTTTACAGCAGCACGAATTCCTACTAACTTCTGCCTACCGCCATTTGCTTGATCTTTTTGGAGCCTAGAATGCAACAGTATCTAATTCTTCAGCACTTTCCGAATTTTGTTATTAAACCATGGTGTCTTTTACGTCCTTACTGCACTAATTCGGCACACATTTATGCAGAGTATGATTTATAATCAATGTAAGCTTCTACCATAACTCTTCTACGTCCATCACACTGGAACAAAAATATGTCACTTTATTGACTAAGTGAGATGACATAAACTGCTTTCCTGCTGTTTCTAGCAAAAGTATTCTCCTATCCTTCTGGATGGGAACATTAACTACATACGAAGCCTTCAGCCGCATCATCGTGACTGGAACTGGCACAATTACTCTCAATTAAAGCACCGGAAATATGAGAGACAGCTCTATTCTCCAATATCTCTGTTTTAAAAGTGGATTCACGAACATTGCAGATGACTATTTCCAGCGTAGAATGATTTTATTACTTTGTTTCAAATATATTAAATGTAAGTCAGACAGACTGCAATTGCAAGATTCGAAGGATGTGAAAAGGAAGCGGTAATTGAGAAGGGAATTTAACAGGGTTGTAGCATGTCCCAGATATTATTCAGTCTGTACACTGAGAAAATTGTGAAAAAAGTTAAGGAGAAATTTGGAAATGAAATCACATTTCATTTGCTTGACGTAACGTATAGTGTCTTAAGAGTTTATTAACAGCAGTAACACATCGGCAACAGAATGTAGTCGAATAAAATCAGACGATCCTAAGAGAATTAAAGTAAATAACACAAAAAAGTAGTCGGTGAGTTTTGGTATAGGGGTTGCAAAGTAACTCACAAAAGCGTAATTAGAGAGGATACAAAATGCAGTTTCCATTAACTGATTGAGAAAATCACCCATGGTTGATGCATGCGACCATTCATAATTGCCACTGATTAAAGGTAGAGAAAAATCTTGGCCGCAGAATACTTTATTGTCAGTGTACTATACAAAGAAGAGCACATAGTCAAGGCTAAATACATTATACAACATTAGTCATAAATACATGTAGTTTTAGTATAAATGTCAATAAATTAGGTAAATACAATTTCAACAATATGGGTAAGTGATGCGAGCGAACCAGGATTCAGTGGCGGACTAAATTGTGGTGGGTGGGGGGGGGGGGGCGGAGTTTGTAAGTTTAGGGACTGATGACCCGGCAGTTAAGTCCCATAAGCTATACAAACATTTGAACATTTTTTGAGCATCTCACGAACCGTAACGAAACTGTGTTATCTCAAAGGAAACAAATAAGTATTATTTTGCTTCAGCTTTATTTTAAATTGTTGGAAGTTTTTGTGTGTGTAATGGAACACATTATCTCATTTTTACATGACTTCCGACAGAAAAATATATTTCGTTTAACGATTGTTTCGATTTCAGTCAAGAGTCAGAAGCGAATTTTGCTCATTAAGAAGGACTCACTGTTCTCACTTATGTCTTCAGTCAGAAGACTGATTTGAAGCAGCTCTCCACCTTACTATATCCTGAGCAAGCCTCTTCATCTCCTCATAAGAACGGCAACCCACATCTAATTGAACACGCTTACGGTATACGTCTCTTGGTCTCCCTCTACGTTTTTTACTCCACACGCTTCCCTCCAATGCTAAACTCACTATTCGTTGATGTCTAAGAATGTGTCCTATATTGTTTTATATTGTTCCTTATAGATATTTTGTAAAGAAGTAGATGTTTTTTATAATTCTACAGAACAATTTATTGTATCATGTTCTTTACAAATCGCTTGGATCCTGATAATAGTTTTCAGACTTTGCGCTTATTCATCATTAACATAGGCCTACTGTGTTATAAAACTATGACGTATTCAATTCATAATAAATGCTACGCAAGGAACCGGCCGCGGTGGCCGAGGGGACTGAGGCGCTCCAATCACGGTCTGCACGGCCACTACGGTCGGGGGTTCGAATCCCCCCTCGGGCATGGATATTTGTGCCGTCCTTAGTTGTAAGTAGTTCATAAGTAGTTTGCAAGTTTAGGGACTGATGACCCCATAGTTAAGTCCCATAGACTCTACAAACATTTGAACATTTGATTTGCTACGCAAGGGACTGTAAAGTTTTAACATTAAATTAATTTCACTTAGACATATATTGTTGTACTAGCAACCCCTACTTATTTTATGGTGCAAGTAATTTTTCATGTGACGGCGACCTCCCGACTAAGACTTTGGGCCCCCTGGGGTCGCGACCCACAGGTGATGCAAGCTACTCGTCTCGTCTCGTCCTACGGCCCTGCTTGAACCACTGTGCACACACCTGTCGCACTGCTGCCACACTTCGTCCCAAACGAGCAGCGATATCCCGGATGGATGCATCACATCCTCTCATGCGGACAATGCGCGTTCTTTCAAACTAGCGGATTTGACGGCTCGGTTCGCGCATACGTCAGCGAGTCATCCAGCAGGCCTGCTCGTCACACTGATCCATTACCTTCCGTTGATAGCGACAGCTAGAGACTAAGCGACAATTTACTATTACGTGATGTTGGGCCGCAAAATAGGTTTTGACGTTGAACCCTTGGGCCGACACGTGTCTAATGTTAATCATTTCTGCAGAACATGCTATTTTACATATCTCTAGTCTTTCAAGGTATTCTTTTTTATGAACATGAATGTACATTTAATGCTATCCTTTTTGCCGGCCGCGGTGGCCGAGGGGACTGAGGCGCTTCAGTCACGGTCTGCACGGCCACTACGGTCGGGGGTTCGAATCCCCCTCGGGCATGGATATTTGTGCCGTCCTAGTTCGTAAGTAGTTCAAAAGTAGTTTGTAAGTTTAGGGACTGATAGCCTCGTAGTTGAGTCCCATAGGCCTTACAAACATTTGAACATTTTGCTATCCTTTTTGTACGACAGCGTACACAAATGAAGGAACTTTCCAAGTTCTTTGATAAAGAAACAAGTTGATCAAACCAAATGCAGCTTAATGAGATATATTTTTAACTGCGTTGGGACGCTACTGACACGCGAATAACAACCGAAACATCTCAAGATATTCTGTTCCTTGATCGTAGTAAGTCCGTCGTGTTTTAGCACTCTAGCTCATTTTCATGTCCACTACGTTTACACGTGACACATCTTCCCGAAGACGAACATCGAATTTCGTAAACTGTGTTTCACTGCCCTGTTTACAAGCTAGGCCTGAATCAGATCTGCTAGGCCAGTTAAATATGACGTCTGAAAAACAGCTGTTGCAGATCATGACGCAGTCAGGAAATCACAGTTTGTCTTTACTTAAAAAGGCAGATTCGTGCTTTACTGCAGAAAAATCATTCTGTCCATAGCAGTAAAAATTCTTAATAAGTTCACGCAATATGACAAGGCAAGGAAGTGCCATAAACGGTTGGATTTACTTGGGCAAGAAAATCGGTCGTGAAAATGGTAAAACGCTTTATAGGATCAGATTTTGGAGACTTTACAAGAACAAATAAAAGCGAAATTGGGAAAGCGGTTTGCGAAATCCAGTTTTGACATTGGGTACGATTGACGGAGGACATCAAAAGAGAACAAAGGACAGTTCGTTTTGTGCTATCGCGATACAAGGAAAAGACTGTCACGGAAATGATACAGGAGTAGAAGTGGTAATGATTTCAACGACGGCGTTTATCGTTGCGGCGAGATTTCCTTATGAAATTTCGATCGCCGACTTTCTCCTCCGAATGGGAAAATATATTGTTGACTACGTAGGAAGAAATGATTTTCCCTATCAATACAAGAAACGAGAGCTCGAATGGAGACATTTGAGACATTTATGTGTCCTTTCTCCCCATTTGCTATTCTAAAATTGAATGGTAGATAAATAATATGAAGGTGGTTCGATGAACCCTCTGCAAGGCCCCGTGTAGATGTAGGATGAAGTAAGGAATACTGGAGTATAACGTCCCTGCGATATAGTGGCCAGTAGAGACGAAGCACACGCTCAAACAGTTTTTGTCAGGGATGGCGTAAGAAATCGGCCTTGCCGTTTGAATGGTACCATCCTGACATCTGTCTAGAACGATTTAGAAAAATTATGGAAAAACCTTTTCTAGATCAAGGCTTATGACCGTGTCCCTAGGAGGAAGCTACTGTCAGTTCTACAAGATTATGGTATAGGAGGCAAACTTCTGCAGGCAATTAAAGAGCTTTACGTAGACTGTCAGGCAGCAGTTAGAGTAGATGGCAAATTAAGCTCATGATTCAGGGTAGTTTCAGGGGTAAGACAAGACTGTAACCGGTCACCACTGCTGTTCATACTATTCATGCATCATATGTTGAAAACAGTAGACTGGCAGGGCGGGATTAAAATAGGTGAAAACAAAATAAGCAGTCTCGCATATGCGGACGACTTAGTTGTAATGGCCGGCCGGCCGCGGTGGCCGAGGTGACTGAGGCGCTCCAGTCACGGTCAGCACGGCCACTACGGTCGGGGGTTCGAATCCCCCCTCGGGCATGGATATTTGTGCCGTCTTAGTTCGTAAGTAGTTCATAAGTAGTTTGTAAGTTTAGGGACTGATGACCCCGTAGTTAAGTCCCATAAGCTTAACAAACATTTGAACATTTGTAATGGCCGATTCAATTGAAAGGTTGCAAACTAATATTTCAGAGCTCGATCAAAGGTGCAAGGATTATGATATGAAGATCAGCATCTCCAAAACGAAAGTAATGTCAGTGGGGAAGAGATTTAAGCAGATTGACTGTCAAATAGGTGGAACAAAGTTAAAGCAGGTAGACAGTTTCAAGTACCTAGGATGTATTTTCTCACAGGATGGCAATACAGTGAAAGAACTGGAATCGAGGTGCAGCAAAGGTAATGCAGTGAGTGCTCAGCTAACATCTACTCTCTTCTGCAAGAAGGAAATAAGTACCAAGACTAAGTTAGCGGTGCTCTATCTTTCGACCAACTTTACTGTATGGGAGTGAAAGTTGGGTGGATACAGGTTACCTTATTCATAAGGTAGAGGTTACAGATATGAAAGTAGCAAGAATGATTGCAGGCACTAATAGATGGTAACAATGGCAGGAGGGTGTCCATAATGAGGAAATCAAGGAAAAACTGGGAATGAACACCATAGATGAAGCAGTTAGAGCGAACAGACTGAGATGGTGGGGGTCATGTTACACGCATGGGGAAGCAAGGTTACCTAAGAGACTCATGAGCTCAGCAGCGGAGGGTAAGAGGGGTCGAGGTAAACCAAGAAGAAAGTACTTAGATTCGGTGCAGAATGATTTTGAAGTAAAAGGCATAACATCAGACGAGGCATCAATGTTAGCATTGAATAGGGGATCATGGAGGAATTTTATTAGAGGCACTATGCGCCAGACTGAACGCTGAAAGGCATAATCAGTCTGTAATGATGATGATGGAAAAACCTAAATCAGAATGGCCGAAGGCGGTTTTTGAACCGCCATGCCTCCTAATGCTAGTCCAATGTCCCACCATTGCGCTACCTCGCCCAGTGTGTTGATGAAAACAGGTTGAGTCCGTTTAGGAATACGTTACGGAAATTAGTGTAAGTGATTGTTAGCGGAAGCGGTAGGGGATGAGTCCTGGTGGGGAACTGGCGGCGTCAGCGACGACGTGCAGATAGCAGCGCCGCATCCGGTGGCCGCAACAGGCGGAATGAATCAGAATGAAGCGTTTGGCCGCAATATCCGCTGCGCTACCGTCGCTCGTCGCACGCCCACATATCTGGGGCTGGCTCATTAGTCGCTCTCAGCTAGGGCAGTCGTGTCGAAGGAAAGCAGGAGACCTGTCTTCAAATCGTACCGTCAGCCGCATTCTGGACGCGCGCGTAAGTAAAAAGAAAAACTAGGAATTAGGTATTGCGGTATCTGTATCCGAAAGAACCGACGTCTCTATGTGATGCTGCAGTCGTGCTTAATATAGTTTTTAACGGGTTTAATTTTCGATTTTTTTTTTTTTTTTACTTTTTTAGTCTCAGCTTTATTTTATTCGCTGTAGAATAAACAAGTGCCTGGACAACAAGTAAGGCAGTTGCGCTAAAGCCTTGAGCCACCCGAGGCACGTACCCCTCGAACTCTCGTATGTCCTCCTACTTCGACCATTCTACTTCATGGTAGGGATGGTGGTTGCCGGCCGCGGTGGCCGAGGGGACTGAGGCGCTCCAGTCACGGTCTGCACGGCCACTACGGTCAGGGGTTCGAATCCCCCCTCGGGCATGGATATTTGTGCCGTCCTTAGGATTAGCTAGTTCATAAGTAGTTTGTAAGTTTAGGGACTGATGACCCCGTAGTTAAGTCCCATAAGCTATACAAACATTTGAACATTTGGATGGTGGTTATCGCTAAAACAAATTTCGGTTACCGTTTTTTCCTCCTTTCCAGTTTAACCTTACTTAAAAACCGCTCAAGATGAACAGTTTTTTAAATAACCGGTTTTAGGTTTTTTTATTTCTATTATTTCCACTAACAAATGCAGAAATTATATGGTTTTCACCCACAAGTGGGCTAAGTTCAAGGCATTACAGTCAGCGTACAATTGTATTTTACATATATAAACTATAATAAATACATTTCTATTTAAGCAGAGTGACAGTCATTAAATTGTTTTAGTACAGAAACGGGCTACGTCCACCTTTTTCCACATGTCATCGGTGTGTTCGTGTTGTTGTTGGACACAGACTCTTACAAAACTATTTCTGATGGTGCAGGCGATAGGCCAAACAGTGGGTGAGTATGGGAGGTCAGGGCTGTACGTCCTCCTGCTTGCGCAGCAGCTTCACTTCTGATGTCAAGCGGAGCTGTACCTGCTAGCTGTTACAGCTGCTCCACTTTGGTTGGTCTCAATCAACCAGTAAATATGCGACAAGTCTCATTCGAAACAGTGTCCACTTGCCTACCGTGGCAGGAATTATGCCAGACAGGCGCTGAATTTAGTCTCAGCTGCTGCTATACGAAGTAATCATACAACATGGAGACATGAAAATTTATGCCAGGGCAGGGATTCAAACCCGGGATCTCCTGATTACTAGGCAGTTGCGCTAAACCCTTGAGCGACCCGAGGCATGTAACCGTCCGACACGAACTCTCGTATGTCCTCCTACTTCGACCATTCTACTTCGTGGTA
Organism: Locusta migratoria; assembly: GCA_026315105.1. NCBI lineage: Eukaryota > Metazoa > Arthropoda > Insecta > Orthoptera > Acrididae > Locusta > Locusta migratoria. The sequence goes on from CM048755.1 coordinate 273,706,315, forward strand.
GGGATGGCGGTTATCGCTAAAACAAACTAATTTCGGTTATACCGTTTTTCCCTTTCGAGTTTAACCTTACTAAAAAACCGCTCAAGATAAAACGGTTTTTTAAATAACCGGTTTTAGGTTTTTTTTATTACTATTATTTCCACAAACAAATGTAGAAATCAGAAATTGAAATAATTTTAAGACTTTTCTTTAAACTTTTTTACAAGATATGTAGAATAAAAATAGCTGGTATAATAAGGAACTGAAACAGAAATTAGTCCACCTACCGTTCGTTGCTTTCATCGAAAAGTAATGTGGGGTTCAATACTACAAAATCACCAGTTCTCTCCTATTGATTCTGAATCTCGGCTGAAAATTCGCGTTCTAATGAAGGATCACATAATTATTTGGGCACTGCGAATAGTCAATTCTAATTAGCACGCATAATACTTCCAAAGATTACACAAATTCTAATACCGCAATTATGACGTTTACATGCTTTGTAAACATACGACCTCGTGGCTGATAACTGTCAAAACACGAAATCAAAATTGGTTCAAAAAATGTTCAAATGTTTGTAGAGCTTATGGGACTTAACTACGGGGTTATCAGTCCCTAAACTTACAAACTACTTATGAACTAGCTACAACTAAGTACGGCACAAATATCCATGCCCGAGGGGGGATTTGAACCCCCGACCGTAGTGGCCGTGCAGACCGTGACTGAAGCGCCTCAGTCCCCTCGGCCACCGTGGCCGGCATCAAAATTGGATTTGACAGTCTATATACAGACGGCTAGATGTCATATGTATGTCAGGCCATCTAGATAATACAGTAAGTGAATGTAAATGCTCTATATTGTTATACTAGACTAGAGCGTAATAATTTATTCCACCTAAATAACAACCAATTTATACCGCAGGTCACTTGAAAATGGCATTGTAAGCCGAAACGGGACCGTCGTGTTGACATAAATATTAGTATATAGCAGCGTTTTGGTTAATTTTTATTATTATGTCACTTGCTGACCTTTTTCACGCTACGGGCCCTATGGAACATAAAATATTTGTAAGCATATTGGATCAAACTTTGGCCATCAGTCCCTAGACTTACAAACTACTTAAACTAACTTACACTAAGGACAACACACTCACCCAGCCCGAGGGAGGACTCGAACCTCCGCCGAGAGCGACCGCCCAGTCCGTAGCATGACGCCGTAGACTATGCGGCCACTAGCGTGCAGCTAAAAATTTGATATGGTACCTATTTTTATACGCAACACGGTTTGAGCTAAAAACAAACCATACGCGATTTCTATGCAATTAATTTTACATTGGCAAATTCTTTAAAATTCTGTGCAATACTTTAACTCAGTTTGATGCTAGACGGTAATTGTGACAATTATAAAATTTTTCGTCAAGCGAAGATATCAAACTGTAAGTTGCGCAAAAGTCAATTTTTTCATTGAGTAGTTTTATTAAATTTGAAGAGTTTTGTAGTGGCAAGACGCTCTGTTTGCACAGTAGTGAGTATAGTGTCACCAAAGCGCGCTCAGTACACAGAATGCATAGGTAATGTCTGTGACAGCCAAAGGTAGGCCTATACGTACGATAACTTTCAACCTCTGGATCTCATTAACGGACAGTTATTATAATCTAAGGTTCCCCGTGACCATCATCTTAAAAGCACGTGGTAAAATTTTTGACGATTTGGCATGAATGGAAATTACAGACATGGCCACCCACACAATTGCCACTTGTGGCACCCAAACATTTTGGTCTTGATGATGGATATAGATTTTCGAAAACGTGAAAACTGCATTTTTACAGTACGTTCACAGGGGAGTTGATCAGGTAAACACAGAGAGGGTGATGAACTGACTGGCCATGGTGTCTTCAAACACACCGTCTTTCGCGAGTTACGAATTGGAAAAACCACAGGAAACCTTCGTCATTTTCATCGGTATTGTTCAGCTTTACCGATCTGATGCAAAAAAAAACGTACTAGTTTCAACACAGGTTCCCCTCCATCGGTCTTTCTGCGAACCGTTACGTAGCAAACAACTCGCAACTGTAGATTTTGCACTCAAGGTCTTCGCCCAGTCAAAGGAGACCAAAAAGGGTCGACTACAGGAAAAATCGCGTTGTCGGAAATTTTTGCGCAACGCTAGGAGGGTGTCTTCAACAACATACTAGAAATCCTGAACTGCGGGATGACAGCGTTGAGGTGCGGGGGCGTGTAAAGGTCGTGATTTTCTGTTTCTCTCGAAGAACGTGAAAACCGTGGCATCCTGCTAAAACGTTACCCAGCATAAGATTAAACTGCCATGAAGTTCTTACAAGAAAGGCCCATTATTTTTTTCCTAGGACTAGTAGTTCCCCACTGCAGTGGATGGAAAAATCGCAGATTATTAAAAATAACGGTATAAAATCAATGTTTATCTTCAACAGAAGTTGAGTAGAAACAAAGAGCAAATGTGTATGTACTATGTCTAAAAAGTAAGTGCAGTAAGTCCATGTTAAGGAATAAACCAATTCAACTAAACGGGAGTCTGAAGATGGCAACAATGAGTTATGGAAACCATAGGCGTAGCCAGGATGTGATTTCGGGAGGGGTTATTAATTAACAGGGCATTGTAATAACATGTATTCTTAATAGAACTGGAAACGGCACTAAAACTGTATATATTATATTTCATTTCAAAGGACTATATACTAGAGTGTCTCCATGGTATAGAAACAAAATTAGTAAAATTCTTAAGTATCTACATATTCTCGAAAATAGAAATAAGGCAAATCATATTTTGCAGATAGGCAAATGCGAACAGAAATAAGGATGGGAATAAGAGAGGCAGAGCGTGGAGCTTTCAGTACGTTCTGAAGCATTGTCAGAGAAGCACTCCATAGCTCAAATTTTTGCGGCATGTCAAACCTGTGAATGACAAAAAAATAAGTGTACAGGTACTCTTTGACTGGACAGGAATCTTGATTCCTTTACATAGGAACATCACGCAATATTGCTGAGTGACATTATAATATACGACTGACAGAGTTAACTACTAATAGTGGCAGTGAAAAACAGTTCAAATCTCTTAAGCATAATTAAGCTCCAGGGCCCGATAGGGTCCATTGACAGTTTCTAAACAGAATTTCCGCCGGATTTATTCCCCCTCTTTATCATAATTTGTTGCTTTTGTGTGTCGTTTCTACCATAACACCTGATCGGTAGGCACGCTAAAAAATGGTAGCACCTCAGTTTTCAATTGCTCCTAGTGATTATGGAATATCGCCACAGCTGTGCGACTGCATTCGTGATTTCCTGTCAAAAAGATCACAGTACTTTGTAATCGACGGAAAGTCATCGAATATAACAGAAACGATATCTGGCGTTCCACGAGAATTGTTCCTTATTTTTATAAACGATTTGGGAGACAATATGAGTAGCTCTCTTAAGCCTGTTCGGGGACGATACTGACATTCATCGGTTACTTAAGTCACAAGAAGATCAAAATCAACTGCAGTGATTTAGATAACAACATGGTGCAAAATTGGGTTGCCGGCCGCGGTGGCCGAGGGGACTGAGGCGCTTCAGTCACGGTCTGTACGGCCACTGCGGTCGGGGGTTCGAATCCCCCCTCGGGCATGGATATTTGTGCCGTCCTTAGTCTTAGTTAGTTGATAAGTAGTTTGTAAGTTTAGGGACTGGTAACCCCGTAGTTAAGTCCCATAGACTTTACAAACATTTGAACATTTTTGCAAAATTGGCAATTGACCCTTAATAATGATAACTGTGAGGTCATCCATGGGACCACTAAAAGAAATCCGTTAAACTTCAGTTACACGATAAATCAGTCAAATCTTGAGGCCGTCAATTCTACTAAATTCCTAGGAGTAACAATTACGAACAACTTAAATTAGAAAGAACACATAGAAAATATTGTAGGGAAGACGAACCGAAGACTACGTTTCATTGGCAGAACACTTAGAAGATGCAACAGTTCTCCTACAGAAACTACTTACACTACACTTGGGCGTTCTATTTTGGACTATTGCTGCGCATTATGGGATCCACACCAGTTTGTACTGACGGACGATTCAGAGAAAATTCAGAGAAGGGTAGCTTATTTTGTATTATCGCGATATAGGTGAGAGTGTCACGGAGTCGGCCGCGGTGGCCGAGGGAACTGAGGCGCTCCAGTCACGGTCTGCACGGCCACTACGGTCGGGGGTTCGAATCCCCCCTCGGGCATGGATATTTGTGCCGTCTTTAGTATAAGGTAATTGATAAGTAGTTTGTAAGTTTAGGGACTGATGACCCCGTAGTTAAGGCCCATAAGCTTTACAAACATTTGAACACTTTGAAATATCATAAAAGTGGTTCGATGAACCCTCTGCCATGCACTTCATTATGACTTGCACAGTATACATATAGATGAAATGTTAACAGCCAATGCTACCATATAACGAGTAAAACTTTAGGCTTTAAGTGCAGTGGCGTACCAATATTTAGAAGTCGTGCGACGCTTATATAGTTTCGGCATGCCTTGACAGATAATGCATGTCTCACAGATAACTATGTTTCATGCATCAACCTCGTTATCTTTCGACCGCGCTAACATGCTTCTGTGATGCGAGCTTTCTTAGGACTGTTTTCCGCTACGAACGTGACTGAGAGCGACGCCTTATGAACAGTGCTTTCTGGCACACGAGAGAACAGGTTCCATGCATTCGTGCGTCACACGGCGCGTTCGACTAACGGAAGCAGGCTTCCAGGGAACGAGAGAAATGCCTCGCTGGGGGGTTCACAACGACGTCTTTGTGTCCTTCCCAGCGTCTGGCGTTCGACCACCCCGGAAGTCGCTGCAAGCACTCATTAACAGCGTCTGCAGCAATCGAAAAGACGTGACAAACTGTGCATTGAGTCTACAGAGCGAACGATTCATATGAGTGCTATTTTAGAAGTTTGCATCGAGTTCCTACTTTATCGTACTACCGTACCACAGAATAGGGAGCATACAGCAGGGAAAGCTGGGGGCGGCGCCTTTGATCTGTATATTACCAAGCGTTGCGCTCGACGCCATATTGAAAAGCAGTAAACGCGGAACTATAGCCACTTAGTACTTTGGCTGGAAATTGAGTTTTTACGAACTGCAGCTAATCTCACCGACTTTTACGAAAGGAAACGGATTTCATCTATTTTGCGCCATCTTATTGCACCTAATTGTAATCCAACGAAAAAAAAATAGGCCTAAATTTTCGTACAACTACGAAAATGTACAGTGGAATCGATGATAGTTTTATTTGGTGCTTATCTCTAGAAAAATTCCAAATAACGTGGATTTGTGTGGGATATTAGTTATAAACAAGAAAGTGACTTTACAACTGCCAGGTTTTATTTGACACGAATAAATTCGCACAAAATATTGAGTCAGACTTAGCAGCACAACGCGATTACACAGAACTAATGACGTCTGGGCATATATAAAAGTTGTATTTGCTTTAGGAGTATCATTAATTTACTGATCGGAGAAGGGCATATAGAGGAATCTGTCAACCACATAGCAGGAACAGCATAAAATAATTATTCCCCTTAATCTATTTCTTTGAGTATCGGAAGAGCATTCGTTGCCAACATTAGCACACTACGCCTCCAATACCGTAAGTAAAATTTTACCTGCCTACTTACGCACTATTCTTTGTCATTCATTTTATATTATTCCCTGCAACGTTAAACACATATAAATGTAGTTCAGTTACATGTTAGTAAAATTGTGTCAGACATGCACAAAAATTGTCAGTATAATAGAAGAAAACACTAGTCATTGTTTTGCTACAACTAGTTAACACCGCCCACGCATCGCTGTCTCAGTCTGATATGGCGAATTGAATGAAAGATTTCCTGCACATCAGCGAGGAAAAAAAATCAGTCAAATCAATACCCTATTTTGCGTTGCTGTGGCTTTGTGGAACGAAAGGTAAGTAAGAAAAGAATAAAAATAAAATAAAATAAATTTAAAAAATCGGAAAATCATTTACACAAAGATAGCGGATTTGCAATTTTTTCCGTATAAACATAAACATTACCGAATCTGGAGCATATGGCGTATAATTGCCATTGAGGAATATAATCGTGTTCGATATTTTGTCAATCTGCTCGCCATCATCTCTCTGACCATTTTCTCCTCGCTCTCCATGTACTTTACCACGCTCAACTGGCTCGTCCCCCATTTTACTCAATCCGTCTCACGGCCCTCCTTACCTTCTTCCCGTATTGCATCTCTTACTTTTCTCTATCACAGACCATCTCCTTCTCCTTCATCTCTATGCCAATTTCCTCTTTTCAAATCAAATGTTCAAATGTTTGTTAAGCTTATGGGACTTAACTACGGGGTCATCAGTCCCTAAACCTACAAACTACTTATGAACTACCTTATACTAAGGACGGCACAAATATCCATGCCCGAGGGGGGATTCGAACCCCCGACCGTAGTGGCCGTGCAGACCGTGACTGTAGCGCCTCAGTCCCCTCGGCCTCCTCTTTTCCTCGTACCTATTTGTTATTTTGGTCTTCAGTCCGGAGACTGGTTTGATGCAGCTCTCGAACCTACTCTATCTTGAGCAAGCCTCTTCATCTCCTCATAAGAACGGCAACCTACATCTACTGTATTTGAATCTGCTTACTGTATTCATCTCTTCGTCTTCCTCTGCGATTTTTACCCCACACACTTCCCTCCAACGCTAAATTCATGATTCCTTGACGTCTGCCGCGGTGGAGTAGCCGAGCGGTCTAAAGCGTCTCGCTGCGGAGCGCGCGGTTGCTCGCCGTGGAGGTTCGAGTCCTCCCTGGGGCATGGGTGTGTGTGTGTTGTCCTTAGGTTAGTTTACCGAGGTTTAAGTAGTTTGTAAGCTACGGACTGATGATCACGCAGTTTGGTCCGATAGATCTACAAACATTTGAACACTTTTTTTTTTTTTTTTTTTTTTTTTTTTTTTTTTTTTTTTTTTTTTTTTTTTTTTTACATTCCTTGATGTTTAACAATGTGTCCTGCCAATCGATCCCTTCTTTTAGTCAAGGTATGCCAGAAATTCCTTATCTCCCCAATTATGTTCAGTGCCTCCTCATTAGTTACGCGATCCACCCACCTAATCTTCAGCATTCTTCTGTAGCACCACATTTCAAAAGCCTCTATCCTCTTCCTATTCGCACTGTTTATCCTAAAAGTTTCACTCCTGTACAAGGCAACACTCCACACAAAGGCCTTCAGAAAGGACTGCCTTACACTTAAATTAATATTCGAGGTTAGCAAATTTCTCTTTTTCAGAAACGCTTTTCTACATATTACCATTCTGCTTTTTATATCCTCTGTACTGCGACCATCACAAGTTACTTTACTGCACACGTAACAAAACTCATTGACCACCTTTATCGTTTCGTTACCTAATCTAATATCTTCAGCAGCGGTTTATTTTCTTAGACTGCACTCCATTACCCTTGTTTTGCTGTTGTTAATGTTCATCTTATACGCTCCCTTCAAGAAACTGTCCATTCCGTTCAACTGCTCCTCCGGGTCCTTTGCTGTCTCTGACGAAATTACAACGTCATCGGCAAAACGCAATGTTTTTATTTCTTCACCCTGAACTTTAATTCCTTCTCCAAATTAATCCTCACTTTCATTTATAGCTTGCTCAATGTACAAATTGAATAACACTGGAGAAAGGCTACAACCCTGTCTTACTCCTTTCCCAACCTCTGCATCCCTTCCATGCCCTTCAACTCTGATAACTGCTGTCTGGTTTTTGTATAAGTTGTAAATAACCTTCCGTTTCCTAAATTTTACTCCTGCTGATTTCAAGATCTAAAAGAGTGTATTCCAATCTATTTAAAATTAAGAAATAAAAAAATTAGGAAATTACTTCAGAGTTTGTGGTACGGTGACACGTGTCCAGGAAGTTACTCTTACAGAAAAGTCTTGTCTTGTCTTTGGTGCTGTGGCGAAGATTATGCAAGCATTATTGATCTGAAAATGACAACTATCAACAAAATAACGTCCCTAGTAATAAAATACCTCGATACAAACGTCTGTGTTGTGCATAAAATGCATGACATAAAACAACAATAGTTTGATCAAAAATTTTAAAACATATTTTGATGTTTAGTGGCCTCTATTACTACAGAAAAAACTGAATTTTAATTTTTCCAAAGCTAAATTCATAATGTGGGAATGAAAGGGTTAAGAGCTGTTACAGATCAATGAATTTGGCGGTAACAGTTTTAAAATGGCACTGACTGAGTTTTAGTTTTCTTGAAAACAATATTGCACTGACGGCAACATCAGATTCGTTCATTGAATGTTAGTCCTATGGTAACCTTAAACATATGGTGGCTAGCATATCTGTTCAGCATTTGTTTTTGTACCCATCAGGAACGCTGGGAACAGTGCGGTTATTAATACAAGCTTGCACAAGAGCTGAGCGGGTATTTTTGTCTGTGTCATCGTGTGGTGGAAAAAAAGTTGCTTCCTCTTCAGAGACACTGACATGAATGAAGTAAGCGTTCGCCGGCCGCGGTGGCCGAGGGGATTGAGGCGCTCCAGTCACGGTCCGCACGGCCACTACGGTCGGGGGTTCGAATCCCCCCTCGGGCATGGATATTTGTGACGTCCTTAGTTGTAAGTAGTTCATAAGTAGTTTGTAAGTTTAGGGACTGATGACCCTGTAGTTAAGTCCCATAGACTCTACAAACATTTGAACATTTTTTTGAAGTAAGCGTTCTTCCTTTTTACACCCACAAAAAGCCTGTGTGACATCTCTATAAGGTGTTACAAATATAATGAAGCTAGACTTAAATACGGCTTCGTTGTGTTTCTTGTATGTTGCTGGAATAGAAACTAATGGTAACACCTTCATATCTGCTTCAATACAAAAACAGATGGATGCGTGTTATGGAGCATGAAAACTAATGCCGCAGAACTACTCACTCGCGCAAGAACTGTCAAACACAGCAGTTTCAGAATCCACTTACATAGAGACATTTACGGGTGTAATGTGTAGGTATGAATCCCGAATGTAAAGTTACAAAAACTGAATTTATTTTAGAAAAAATTTCATGAGCTGTGGTTGCAAGTTACCTCAACGCATTTTGTAATTGTGGGACTATGTTTTTATTAGCATTTGATAGACGTCTCCCGCCGCCTTTCTAGCCAGCTCTTCACTTCCATTTTCACCACCTCGGTTTTGACGAAGGGGTTCCTTCAAGTTAGTGAACAGATGAAAGGTCACTAGGTGCGAGATCGGGGCTATGAGAGGGGTGGCTTCAAACAACCCAACCAAACGAATTCAACAACTCTTGCGTTGCGTAAGTGGTTTGCATTGTCAGAGACACAGACTCCCGTTGTCAGCTTCCCGCGACTTTTGTTTTTTATGGCTCTGCGAAGTGCCTTCATGGTCTAACAGTAACTTGCAGTATTTATTGTTTCACATATTTCCAAAAAAAAAAAAAAAAAAAAAATCAACGAGGAAAACTCCTTTCCTGTTCCATTGCCGTTTGCTGAGTTTCGATTTTTTTGGCTTAAGGAGATTGAGTGTGGCGCAACTGCAATGTTTGTCGTTTACACTCTGGAGTATGTTATAAGCCAAAATTTCATGTCTTCTCACTATAGAACTGAGAAAAGCCACGCCCTCAATCTCAAAACGCTCAAGATTTGCGCTAGTGGAACCGACTCCGTTCGTTTTGCGTGCTTGGGTAAGCATCTAGGGCACCCATTGCGCACACAACTCGCCATAATTTATCAGTTACGATTTCATGAAAAACAGTTCGTGAAATGTTTGGACAACTGCATCCAGGTCGTCAGTTGTTGAACGAAGGTCATAGAGAATTTGTTCCTTAATTTTCTCCACCACAGCCTTCCGCTTCAGTCTTCATCGTGAATTTTCGCCCTTGCAGAATTGAAATCAGTATCCATTTTGTCACATGCTGCCTTGACATTACGTCATTTACTTCAACTGAAACAATTTCGTGATGAACCGCAGCGGCGTTCATACTATAAGCATTTAGGTAGCGAATTACAGCGCGCACTTCGCACTTGGCATTTATGTTACCAGAACACTAATTGACGAGCTACTGGTTGGGAATGCAGACTCGCTGGATACCCGCTACACAGAAATAGTACCAACCTCCCATGTGGACATTTCATGCTAACTCTACATGCCCTGTAACCTTAGTTTCTGGATAAACCTTATACAATGAGGATATGAAAGAAACGAAAATTCTCTCTGTCGGGGCCGGCCGTAGTGACCGAGTGGTCTGGGTCTGATGACTCCGCAGTTAAGTCCCTTAAGCTTAACAAACATTTTAAAGAAATTGGACAAAATGAAACACTTTACTTATTTAATATTACACCATTATATGCTACGGTACATTATTGAGGTTAACTTATGTTGAGATCCACTTTGGTGTACATTAAACACGTTTTTTACCCTGTGGTTCCATGCAGCAAATCGAAAACTAGTTTGTAAATAAACAAAAATTACTAGAAAGAACGCTGGCCGCAGTGGCCGAGCGGTCTGCGGCGCGCCAGTCACAGTCTGCACGGCCGCTACGGTCGGGGGGTTCGAATCCCCCCTCGGGCATGGCTGTTTGTGTCGTCTTCAGTATAAGGTAGTTTGTAAGTTTAGGGACTGATGACCCCTCAGTTAAGTCCCTTAAGCTTAACAAATATTTGAACATTTATATGTCGGGCAACTTGTTGTCACCAATACAGTTGAGCAGATAGTTTTTTGATGTCTAGTCTATTATCCTGCAGACCGGAGAAACGTTTCGAAACACAGAATCTTTAAGAATACATAAAAATATTCAGCTAAAAAACAGTCTTGGTTGCACAAAAACGATTTTTTTTACCAAAATATTCATTACGGTTGCTGCGCCAGCGCCATGGAATGGAGTGATTTCAGTAAAAATATTCAAGTCTGATGTAGTTCACGTGCATGGTGTTTCTCAAATGGCCAAACTGTTAAAAACAAACCTGTAAACTACAATTTCGCAAAGGTGGTGGTCATGTAGCTAGTTTTAGAATACTTAGGAATGCAAAGTAATAACAATGAGAAAAAACCTCTGCTGAAGCAAAAAAATCTAGCTTCCGTCGTTTATGACTTGAAGTGTAACACGTTAACAAGTACGTAACGAAAACGTCTGTGTGTTTCGTCCTTAATGTAAGTTAGTTTAAGAAGTTGGTAAGTCTAGGGACTGATGACCATATCTGTTTGGTCCAGTAGGTTTACGAACATTTGAACAGTTTGAAGAGAAAACATTCCAAATTATATGGCTCTTCTCTCACAGAGACACGACTCAACCTGCGTCCCATAGTGGCTACATAAGGGTTAGTAGTTAGAAATCTGGACGAGTTGCCATCTTCCAACAGCGATTTACTGGCAAACAAAATTGCATCTTTGTAGCCGAGTGCTTTCGTACCGATGTCCTGAACGCAAAATATGGAGTGGCGCTGGTAATCTACTGGAATAGTGAAGTCATGTTTTTATTACCATTTACTCTAAAATATTACAACGTACCGAATAAGTTACGGATATGTGAAATTGTTATTGTTTTGATAACTGCTGTGTACAAATGTACAAGTATCTGAGACCAAATCCTTTATTAAAGTTTCTAAACGACAGATAAAATGCCCAATTGCTAAGTGAGAAACGTCCATATGTTGCTCTGTGAATTCTCTTGCTGTGATCTTCATAAGTCGACGGACATACTTCCGCTGCTTTGAGTTTCAGCTGTTGGCTACAGTGTTTGTTGTCTTGCATTATGTTGTTTCCTATACTAATAACGTAACACATTTTTTTTTCTAAGCAAGGAAAGAAAAAGCAAAAATGTATTGATTTGCTGATCACGAGACGACGGGGTGTGGCGTTGAGTGATTCACAGCTAGAAGCTTTATCTCTGCATGTTCACACAGCCAAGTGTTTGCAGGCGACACTGGGAGTAGCTTAATGTGCGTTTTGTCTCTGGCTTCTTGCATAATCACTCTCCAGGTGAAACCGGCGCCAGGCGTCGACCAAGCGTTGCTTTGCTGGCCGCATTAGCCACGAGCTGGCTCCAACTGCACGTGCGGAGTCTGGAGTAATTACACTGCAGGCGTGATCTCCACATTATCCACAGTGTTTCAGGAGAAACAGCAAATCTCTTAGAAGGAGCTAGTATAGACAAATTGCAATAAAATGACGAATAAAATGTGTCCAATTTTTATTGTTAACTAGGCTGTAGTCAAACGTTTGTTTAGGGTGGGTGGGATCAGACAAAAAAAAACTGTAAATTATGACATATATTCTAATTTGTAAACAATTAAAACAAAATTTCGGGGCGGGGTGATTGTATTGTGTACAACAAAGACACAGTGATTAGTGAACACAGTCTTGTAGCGAGATTTGATATCGGATTTCCCAAATCCACAAAAATTAAAAGAAAAGTATATTTATTCAAGAAAGCAGATAAAAAATTGATTAATGCTTTCCTGAGTGAAAACCTCCAGTCTTTCGAAACTAACAATGTGAGTGTAGATCAGATGTGGCTTACATTCAAAGAAATAATATCGACAACCATTGACAGATTTACACCAAACAAATTAACAAAAGAGGGGCTGATCCGCCGTGGTACACAAAACAGGTTAGATCACTCTTGCAAAAGCAAAGAAAAAAGCATGCCAAATTTTAACGGACACAAAATCCACGAGACTGGCTATTGTTAGCACCCACCTGCATTGAGAGAGATGATCATCATAATAAAATGAGAGAAATCAGATCGAAAACAGAAAGATTTGTGTGTTCCTTTTTCCCGCGAGCTATTAGAGAATGGATGTATAGAGGAATATCATTAAAGTGGTTCGCTGAACCCTGTGCCATGCACTTCAATGCACCCCCCTAGGCTACGTCCCCTGCAGTTTTAATGTAAGCCACATAAAAAAATTAATAATTCCCGCATCAATTTCAATGCACTTTTGCCTTCTTGGTAACACCACGTGTAGCTCTTGTGAGGCCGTTTCTGCATCCTTCGGGGTATGGTAGTTTAGGATGTGTCACGTGACGACGACAATGTGCAGGTTTCCCGTCATGCTGGAAGAACGTACACATTGTTGTAGCCAAAGGAATCTCTTCCAATAATGCAGGAAGCTCATTTTCAAGAAAGTGTATATAACGGCATCCTGTCAATGCGGTAACATAGCAAGCCCAATCGACTGACTGTCTATGAAACCACAACACACACGTACAGAACAATATTCTTGAAACCGTGTCTCCTCAATGGAATGTGGGTTTTCTTCGAGCCACTGGTGTTAATTATGAATGTTACTGATGCCGTCACAAGTGAAGGTAGTTTCATCAGTGAAGAAGAAACATGGGAGTAGCTGGCAATTTTCAAGTGTCCAGCGACAAAATTCCAATGGTCTATCTTCATTTCTTCCTCGAAGGTGGTGAATGAGCTGTAAATGATACGGACGGAACATGTGTAATGTCCACCATACTCCTTTATGTGGAATAACGATACGTACAGGAATTCTACGTGTCCTAGTTGAAGGACTAAGTGGTACCGACTGAATAATATCTTCTATGAGGGGGAGTTGGAAAATAAGTTTCCACTGTCGACTATGGTAAGAGTTGCGTATGAAAGGAAAAAAAAATAGTATGAGACATTAAAGATAAGAAATATCTTTTTCTATATAATTTCCTAGTACATTGAGAGATTTGTCATGCCACTTTATAAGCTTCAAAAGCCTTCCAGGTAAATATCAGGGCGTTGCATACGGAAGAAGCGTTGAACAGCCTATTTGACGTCAGCATTGCTTCCAAAGCACCTTCCGCTGAGAGTCTTCAAAGCTGGAAACAGATGGAAGTCACTTGGTGAGAAATCTGGACTGTATGCCGGATGGTGTAGGCGTTCCCAATCAAGAGCTGCAATATGGTTTTGTGTTGTCGTCGCCGAGTGTGGTCTCGCATTGTCATCCAACAGCAGAACGCCAAATCTGAGAAGGACAAAGCCGGCCGCGGTGGCCTAGGGGACTGAGGCGCGCCAGTCACGGTCTGCACGGCCACTACGGTCGGCGGTTCGAATCCCCCCTCGGGCATGGATATTTGTGCCGACTTTAGTCTTAGCTAGTTCATAAGTAGTTTGTAAGTTTAGGGACTGATGTCCCCGTAGTTGAGTCCCATAAGGTATACAAACATTTGAACTTTTTGAGACGGCCAAGCCGCTTTCCCGAATCGCCTCTTTCAATTTCGACAGAGTAGCACAGTACCGCGCAGCATTGATGTTGGATCCTCAAAAAAGTCCAGCAACAAAACTCGTTGCGCGTCCCAGAAAACGGTGAGCAGCACTGTACCTGTAGACGGAGTGCTTTTGTACTTTCTTCGGACAGGTGATGACGGATGTTTCCACTCCATAGCCGTTCAACGCTTCTTCGGTATGCAACGCCCTGATTGTTTCCTAGACGGCTTTTTGAAGCTTATAAGGCGGTTTGAGAAATTTCTCAATGTATTTTTTCATGCACAATCTGGTCATTTACACGTTCAGATGCAATATGACTGCTGGGCACTGTATCAGTATCAAGTAGTGTACTGAACACAGGAATAAACAGTCTTGAATCTGGTAGTCTGAGGTTAGGAAATCGTATGCCGCATTCTCTACAAGGAGCATCAGCGTTTCCCTTACATAGCCCGTACACAAGTACCATACCAGCATACTCAGCATGTGTCGACATGTATAAACCCAACAGTACAGTAGACGTGGCCAACAAATCACAATGAAAACTTCGACGTAGACTAAAAAAAGAAATTAAAGGAATTTATGAATGGCAACTCCTACAATATAGATGAATTTTTAGATAAAACTTTTAAAAAAATTTAAAAGAAAAAAAAAAGAAAAAAAGAAAACAAAAAAAATCCTTAAAATATAGATTGTCAAGTATAGACAAAATTTACTAAACTGACACGTTCCACATCATTACGAAATGTCGTATACATGATCTAAGGAACAAGTATTAATCTAATCTAATCTACTTCGCGACTTGATCATCAACACACTACTGCTGACATTCAATAAATACGCCCAAAGCAACTCGTAGCAACCGGAACACCAACGACGGTGTATAGCACTCAGCTGTGGACACATGTTGTATGGCATTTTTATTGAACTTTGTCTATACTACCACTTCCTAAAACATTTACTATTCTGCCTGAAACTGCCTGTATTTAGAAGTAGAGGTCAACTATGAGACTTTCAGGAAGACCACCCGGCATGGAATGAAAACTGAGGATGTGAGCGAGTGGCAATAGACACTGGGTTGTATGAAGCAATGTAGGGCTAGAATACAGAATTTATACGGGAATAAAACATGCAGTAAATCGTCAAAGATACAGCTTTCGCATTATGGAGTCTGAATTTAAACTGGAAGTAGAGCACCATAAGACTGCGAAGCAAAATGCCAGAGACAGTCATAGATGTGCGGATGACGATGGGTGTATTAAAGACTTAAATACACGTAGTGCATTGCAAATGTAAACAAAATTTGCCGGGATCGTAGGATCATGGCCTAGTGTGGTGCGCCTGTAAGAAGACACTAGAGCCGCGGCGCAGGAGGCTGCGAATTCTGCCGGGTTACGCCGATGACCCCTGCTAATTGGATGAACGCTCAGCTGCGCATGCCGAGCCACAATCCTGCGCTACACATCTCTTCAGGTCGGCCAACCTCACCAGTCTCACAAATGCATACCTTCCGCCTATAGTACTCACTACAGGGTCACGAACGCTTCAGCATTTACAACGACTGTAAGGACATTACTAAACTATGTTGGAAATCGAGATCACCTGGTATATAACCTGACGACGCAATCGCGTCTAAACAGGATTGTAGCAATAAATAATTTACTAACACAGTAACATAGTGGGTCTACCAGCAATGTCTGTGAGGGTACATAGTTATGAATCAACAAGTGTTTTTATTAGTAGAATTAATGATTTATTATTTAACATGTGAGATATGAACGCATATTTTGGTTTCTATTGATTTGTTTGTTCTTTTATTTTAACTGAGGCATTCAACATGACTTTCCTTGGCAAAGTATCTAGAAAACAGTCCAGTCAACCAATGGGCTAGGGAATACCACAGCCAAGAAGTCACATATATTCTGGGGTTACTACAGAGTGTTTTGTTCTTTCTTTTTGGAATTATTGGAGCAGAGTCTTCTACTTTAGTGGAAATTCAACTCCTCAGAGGAAGAAGACTAACTGTGGAAGAGACGGGGTTCCAGACTAGCTAGATGCAGCAAGGGAAACCAAAAATAACGGAAACCCTCGCACGTCCTTATGTCAAATACACACGCAGCGAACCCTGATGAGTGTAAAATGACTGTGTTTGTCTGTACGTTAAAACTATACCACATATAATAGTTCGACAATCAGATAGCAAAAAGAATCCAACATTACCCGATTACAAAATTGGTGGAAAACATCTAGGACACGTCATACGTCTTAAGTACTTTGGAACAGAGGTAACTGAGGGAATAGTGCACCCTAAAACTTCTTTTTTTTACACATTAGTAATAAGGAAAGGAAGGAAGCTTAGTGTTTAACATCCCGTCGATACCGTGGTCATAAGAGACGGAGTTCACGCTCGGATTTTTGGGTAAGCATTGGGATTAAGTGTGAAACACAGAGCAATGAAGTCTGCCGACAAAAAAATCACAAGGACTCGATTGCTAACGATTATTTAGAGCAGTTGGGGAATTGTGTCCTTGAGAAGGGATGATTACATTAAATATAAAGGGCGCAAACAATCGCCACTTACACTGTCAGCCAATTTCTTTAAGGACATTAGAGTACTGAAATGTAGATAAATATTAACATAGAATGTGTAAGTACTTTCATTTCCGCATTTCAGCAACTTTGAGAACGCCTATTTGAGAATGCCTATTTCTTAAATAGGCAGTCATCAATAACAGTCTTAGATTGTCTACATCTACATGGATACTCTGCAAATCACAATGAAGTGCATGGATGAGGGTTCATCGAAGCAGTTTTATGATATTTTCGGTAATTGTAGCATGATTCCAAATAGTGGTCCCAGCACACTTGCAATACAATTCTTTGAATTTACCCGGCCGCGCGGGAGTATCCGAGCGGTCTGCAGCGCCATGTTACGGATCGCGCGGCCTCCCGCGTCGGGGGTTCGAATCCTCCCTCGGGCATGGATGTGTGTGTTGTTCTTAGGTTAGTTTAACTTAGTTTAAGTAGTTTGTAAGACTAGGGACTGATGACCAACGTAGTTTGGTCCCATAGGATTACAAACATTTGAACATTTTTGAATTTACCCTCTTCTCTACAGATACGTGGTAAGTCACTTCTCCAGTGAACTGGTTGGCATAATCATCGCTATCTTACTCCTGCCAAATAATGGAAACTTACTACGTCTCTGGTGTCCCTCCTTGCTTCTGGTTTTTTCCCTTGTATGCTAGCCGCTCAATAAAACACCCAGAATAGAATGCCCATTATTTTTCTTCAAATTAGTGGTTTTACTTTCATTCTCTTCATTGCAGCTCCTCCGACTATTTTTTTTCAAGGGAGTGCGTACCTATTAAAGCCAACGGGTTATATGAGGTAAAGTGTTATAAAGGGTGTTTCACAACTCGTGTTACATAATGCTAGAGGCTGTAGAGGGGTCTCAGTAGATCAAGTTTTAGATAGGAATCCATGTCGGGAAATGTCATCCAACGACGCTACGATGAGATTCATCATGGATACTGTGCAACAAATCTCTTCTCCTGCAAGCTCTTTGCTTTTCATATTTTAGGGGGCTGTACTATTAAGCAAAACAGCGAAAAACGTATGGTAAACGTGGGCTCTGAAATGCATACATTGAGAGCTATGAGCACTTGACCAGTAGTAGAGATGTGTTTCACAGTAGCGAAGAGGAAAAACTGCTCGTAGCTTTTTAAGACAGGCATTTTAGACTCCATGTTTGCTGGACATTTTTCCTGGTTTTGATAGACAGCAATTCCTCCCAAAATATAGAAAGCAAAGAGCTTCAAGCAGAAGACGTTTGTTTTATAGTTTCTAATATGTTAATTACTCATAGCGTCGTTGAATGACATTTTAGGATGTGGATTCCTGCATAAAACGTTATCTACTGTGTCCCCTCCAGAAACTCTATTAGTGTGTAACTAGAATGGCGAAACACCAATTATTAAACAAACAAATCCAGGCAATGATAAAATGAACTGCCAATTTTCATACAATATTCAGATAAAAGTGAAACGTTAATAATGATAAGCTTGCCTTATTTCTAAAGTCAGAAGGTAACGTGTTTTATTTGCTTCGCTCCTACGCATTCCACACTTGAAACGGCGCCTTTCTTCGTGTCTCACCGCGGTGGAATGTCGGAGCACTCGAAGGCGCCTTGCTGCGGAGCACGCGGGTCCTCGCCATTGAATGCTCCAGTCCTCCCTGGGGCGTGTGTGTGTGTGTGTGTGTGTGTGTGTGTGTGTGTGTGTGTGTGTGTGTGTGTGTGTGTTTTGTCCTTAGGTTAGTTTAGTAGTAGTTTGTATGCCTAGGAACTGATAACCACAGTAGTTAAGTCCCATAGAATTACAAACATTTGAACATTTTTATTCGTGCCTCTAACTGATACCGAAAAACGAAGGGGACAGAAGTAATCAAAAGTCGTCGTATTTACTATGAGAATCAAATACTGACTGTGTGCTATTTATTTCCTACAACGCACTATTACTCAACATACCCGCCCTTTGTTCCCAAAAACTGCAAGTAAAATGACATGGAACTTGCTTCCATTATGGCTTTAGAGCCTGCGATTGTAATGAACATAGGATTCCAGGGAAAACTGCAACCAGTTACCGTTTATTGTTTCTATATTTATTTATTTGTAGCGATTTCGAACTGCCTGGCAGTTTATCATCAGATGGTACAGTTATAGTTTCTCTGAATAGCATTGTGGAACTCGTTAAGAGTTGCTCTCCTCTGCTGTTTAACGCTCTGTTGTTTTGTAGCTGTTTAAAATTTGGCCACACACACACTTAACCACACCAAGCGTTTTCCTCGCCTTTTACAGCCGAAAATATTATCGTCTTACTTCCAACACTGCTTTTTCTGGTTACTTCACAAAAAAAAAAAAGTTGGTAAAGTTTATGGGACTTAACTACGGGGTCATCAGTTCCTAAACTTACAAACTACTTATGAACTAGCTAAGACTAAGGACGGCACAAATATCCAGCCCGAGGGGGGATTCGAACGAAACCCCGACCATAGTGGCCGTGCAGAACGTGACTGACCCGCCGCAAACCGCTCGGCCACCGCGGCCGGCTTACTTCAGTCACACTTTATTACACGTTAGCACAGAAAACTCGACGCCAACGGCGCTGCTCTGCGTCACTAAGTGCAGGCTGCCGGCCACTGACTTCCCGTGGTGAGAGATAATGTTCAAAAAATGTTTGTAGACCTATCGGACCAAACTGCGTGGTCATCAGTCCGTAGCTTACAAACTACTTAAACCTAGGTAAACTAACCTACGGACAAACACACACACCCATGCCCCAGGGAGGACTCGAACCTCCACGGCGAGCAACCGCGCGCTCCGCAGCGAGACGCTTTAGACCGCTCGGCTACTTCACCGCGGCGAGAGATAATGCCTGAAAGTTTGTATACGCGGCGCACTCCTCACACTCCGGATCTCGGAATATTGAATTCCCTAACGGATCCTGAAATGGAATGTCTCAGGTGTGAAGCGCCAACTATTATTTCGTGTTCAAATACTGTTAATTCTTGCAGTGAGGCCACAATCACGTCAGACACCTCACCCCCCCAGGACGTTCACGGTTCTTTCGTACGTGCGTGGCGAGCATGAGGCCCCGAGCTAATGCAGTCTTTCTGTCTTCTTTCCTCCCTGGACTGCATTTCAAAGCCTTCCATTCCCCATTGCAGGACTGATGACCTTAGCAGTTTGGTTCCCCTGTCCCAAAGAAACAAAACAAAAACACCTACTCACATTAATTCAAATCAAATGTTTGTATAGCTTATGGGACATAACTACGGGGTCATCAGTCCCTAAACTTACAAACTACTTATGAACTACTTACGAACTAGGACGGCACAAATATCCATGCCCGAGGGAGGATTCGAACCCCCGACCTTAGTGGGCGTGCAGACTGTGACTGGAGCGCCTCACGAGGGGACTAAGGCGCTCCAGTCACGGTCTGCACGGCCACTACGGTCGGGGGTTGGAATCCCCCCTCGGGCATGGATATTTGTGCCGTCCTAGTTCGTAAGTAGTTCATAAGTAGTTTGTAAGTTTAGGGACTGATGACCCCGTAGTTAAGTCCCATAGACTATACAAACATTTGAACATTTGGAGCGCCTCAGTCCCCTCGGCCACCGCGGCCGGCCTCACATTAATCAGCGGAGCACAGCTAACAGCCCTGCCAATGCACTGCCCTTTTACTCCTTGTGTAAGGGGTACTGCCTTCATCTGTATGAGTAAATACTATCACGTGACTTTTATTACTTCAGAAGGTGTCATTCTGAATTGTACTGTGGCATTGAATAAAAATTATTTGTCTGGTTACGGCAGTATGAAACGTACTTTTTGGTGTCTCCTCGTTAATATTAGCCACAATTGTAGTCTTCAGCTAAATGGTAAGCGGCCGCTGAAGTTGCAGAGCAATATCACAACCGCGCACTAGAGGGGATGGGTAACCAAATTCATGCTCTGACTGGTTGTTACTATGGTAGCTGTCAGTTTCAGAAATGTTTGTAAACTATTGGACCAAACTGCTGCCGGCCGCGTTTTAACACTTAGCCGGCCGCGGTGGCCGAGGGGACTGAGGCGCTCCAGTCACGGTCTGCACGGCCACTACGGTCGGGGGTTCGAATCCCTCCTCGGGCATGGATATTTGTGCTGTCCTTAGAATTAGTTAGTTTATAAGTAGTTTGTAAGTTTAGGGATTGATGACCCCGTAGTTAAGTTCCATAAGCTATACAAACATTTGAATTTGAAACAAACTGCTATGGTCATCAGTCTCTGGGCTTACAAACTACTTAAACTACAACACACACACACACACACACACACACACACACACACATACATATATATATATGCCAGAGTGAGGACCCGAACCTCCGGCGGGAACGGCCGTCCAATCCGTAGCATGACGCCTTAGACAACGCGGCATTCCGTGCAGCCTCATTTTAGTTTGCCATTATGATCCAGGAATATTAGCTTGCAGCATCCCATTTCGTGGCTGCTTTATAAGAATTTCACGAAATATGGGTGTCAATGAGAACCTATTCTGACCTACGATCAGGTACCCGGCGCCCACATCCCCTGGTTTTAAGCCGTCAGTATCTCGCTTGGTGGCTTCCCACCTGTGAACAATAAACTGACTTCAGGTAACCTGAGTAGACAAAGAAACACAGCTATGTCTGAGGAATGTATCTAAAAGCATTATGACGCTATTCGTGTACGATGGGGTATAGAAGTTTATCGATTAAGGTAAAGGTTGCAAGTCTAGGGACTAATGACCACAGCAGTTTGGTGTAATAGGTTTACAAATAACGAAGAAGCCACTACCTATCGAGACACTTACGCTTTCTCCGTATTAAAGGCTAAACACTGGTGACAACCCTAAATGCAACAAAAAGGCAAGTACCAGAGTAAGACGAAATTTGCAACATGCGTTTGCGGTCACGATAGATGCACTACTAGCAGTGTAGGCGCATATAACAGGCACCAGTAGCACTTACTGCAAGCGTTATATAAAGGGGAAACAGACGGCCGTATAGACGTACTGGAGTTGTTTTTTGTGCGGTCATTTTGCTTAACCAGCTTCAGTAGAACTCGTAGAAGACAGTGAGCGTATTTCGTGGACGTTTCGGAGTTCGATAGAAGAAGAATAGTTGCCTAGAGCAGTGGTTTCCCAAATTATGTTGTAATACGGCCCACAATCTTTCTGGAAAAAATTTTACGACCCAATATACATAACGACTACGTAGCAATTAATAGTAATATAGTACGTGAAATATTAAACTTAAATTATTATACAACCTCTGACAATAAAGTTCGGTGAATAGTCCTGTAACATTAACGTAGGTGCACATTGAACTACAGTAACCTTAGTGTCCTTCGAAATAGTCACCTCCCTAAACTATCCACCGCTGAGGTCTGCGATGCATGTCCTGGAAACTTTGCACAAAGTCTTCCTTTTGGATGGTGTTCTAAGGCCTCGTCACATTTCGCTGGCTGTCAGGAATATCGTCAAATCTCTTTCCTTTCAAAGTGAGTTTTAGTGGAAGAAGTGAGTATGGTGGATGTTCGAGTTGCACGACAATGCTCGCCCTCACACAGCCAATATCGTCAAACAGTTCCTGGCACAATAGGAGGTTGAACATCCACCACACTCAATTCTCAATTCTCCAGAATTCTTCTCACTCCCTCGAAATGTTCAAATGTTTGTTAAGCTTATGGGACTTAACTACGGGGTCATCAGTCCCTAAACGTACAAACTACTTATGAACTACTTACAAACTAGGACGGCACAAATATCCATGCCCGAGGGGGGATTCGAACCCCCGACCGTAGTGGCCGTGCTGACCGTGACTGGAGAGCCTCAGTCACCTCGGCCACCGCGGCCGGCTCACTCCCTCGACTCAAACTCGCTTTGAAAGGGAAGAGATTTGATGATATTCTTCACATCCAGCGAAATGTGACGAGGTCTTTGAACACCATCTCTAAGGAAGACTTCGTGCGAAGTTTCCAGGATATGTATAGAAGAGCTCAGCGGTGCATAATCATAGGAGGTGACTATTTCGAAGGACAAGGTAACTGTAGTTCATAGTTTATCTACGTTAAGTTTACAGAACTATTCACCGAACTTTACTGTCAGAGGTTGTATGTCAAATACTTTAGAGTAAGAATTTTGAAAACCGAGAGGAGAATATTATTGAAGAAAAGGAACAATATTGGTCCAATAAGAAATTTACCTCATACAAATTAAACGGTACGCTGAGTCAGATTTGTTAACTTGTTAAGTTTTGGCGGTAACGATACATCTCATAACTATACTGAAGCTTGTTGGTTTTCGCCTTTAATCGTTTTCCGCGGAAAGTTTGTTTCTAAAAAATAATAAACCTAGACAATGCATGATCGCATACGTAAATGGTTGAGAATCACATTAATTCGTTCATAAGCATATTTTTGAGTAAGGAAGATTCACATGATAGTTCTTACAGAATTCCTCATATGGTGATTGTTTTGGCTTCTGTAAACTGTCCTTTACAAACGGATATCTTATCCATAACAATTTACAAAGAATTATTGTAAATTAATTAATAAAACAAGAACCAACTCCTGAAAAAACTAACAATATTCACTGGCCAAACGTAAAACTTCCATTTGTAACAGTTTTATACTTAAAATATTAATATGAGACTAAAATCATTTGCCGGCCGCGGTGGCCACTACGGTCGGGGGTTCGAATCCCCCCTCGGGCAGGGATATTTGTGCCGTCCTAGTTCGTAAGTAGTTCATAAGTAGTTTGTAAGTTTAGGGGCTGATGACCCCGTAGTTAAGTCCCATAAGCTTAACAAACATTTTTGAACTAAAATCATTTTATTTATTATGAAGCGGCAGGACTTAACAGTTCCTCTCATTTACGGGGTGAAAAGTAATATCGTGAAAGTAATGACTTATAAAACACACTTTAATCTTTTTTTTTTTTTTTTTTTTTTTTTTTTCGTAAGGTATTTTACTCTTGGCGTTTTAAATTGGCTCGGTGAGCCATTTGAATAAATAATGCGCCCCCCTAAGGTATCACGACCCACAATTTGAGAAGCAGAGGGGTTGTGTCGGACGTAACTAAAGAACTGTGACACAGATCTATTATCGCTGAATGCGAAGAGAACGACGGACCGGCGTGACGGATTGCAGCCACCTCAAGTGTGACAGGCAGATTGTACGCGTGGCAGTGACGGGTCGCTCTGCTGCTTCACCAACCATACTGCCTACTATGGTCTGGCAGCCGATATTGTGGTTTGGGGTGGCACTGAATTCCACTCTGGCACATGATCTAGTACGCACTACTGGCACATTAAATAGCCAGTTACATCTCTCGAGAATTAGGGCCTGTCGTTCTGCTGTAGCTCTGCAGCTTCACCGAAGGAGGTGGCGCAGTAGTAACGCACTGGACGGTGGTTCAAATCCAACTCCGGCCATCCAGATTTACGTTTTCCGTGATTTCCCTAACTCACTCCAGGCAAATGCCGGGATGGTTCCTTTCAAAGGGCAAGGCCGATTTCCTTCCCCATCCTTATCCACAGCTCCGAGCTTAAGTTGCGTCTCTAATGACCAAGCTGTCGGCGGGATGTTAAACCGTAAGATAGCCCCCTCTTCCCTAAGTAGCTTGCCGACGGCCATATTCCAACAGGACAATACGCGACCACATGAAGCACGCAATGCTGGGGAATTCCTTATGGTCCATCGGCCTGCACTGTTTCTTTGGCCTCCCTGTTCTCCCGATCTTTCATCTATCAAAGACGTCTGGCACGGGATACAACGTCTGCTACTAGGCGATACGAACTTAGCCACTATGTGGAAGCAGCACGGACTGCTATACCCTAGGCAACTATTTATTCACAAACGATACAAAGGCGTTACATGTTTGCACCTGTTACTATCCTTCAGAGTAGTCACCAGCGTTGTGTAGGACCCTTGCCAGCGATGTGGAAGGCGTAGTATACCGTTAGCAGAGCCTGTTCTGTTGATAGTGCGAATGGGGCGGTCTACTGCTTGTCGAATCTCTGGAATAGTTCTGAAGCGAATGCCACGAAGTGGTTCCTTCATCTTAGGAATCAAATTAAAGTCACAGGAACGTAAGTCCGGGGATTATACTGGATAGTAAAGTACTTCCCAGTGCCATCGGCCGAACAGAGGAGCCACAAAATGTTCAAATGTTTGTAAAGCTTATGGGACTTAACTACGGGGTCATCAGTTCCTAAACTTACAAACTACTTATGAACTACTTACGAACTAGGACGGCACAAATATCCATGCCCGAGGGGAGATTCGAACCCCCGACCGCAGTGGCCGTGCAGACCGTGACTGAAGCGCCCCAGTCTTCTCGGCCACCGCGGCCGGCAGAGCAGCCACAGCTTCCGCTCTATGCGCCTGTGCATTGTCGTGTCAAATGATGGGTGAGTTGCGCAGAAAGTGTTGCCGCTTCTTTCGCAAAGCTGGTCGCAGGTGATGCTCCAAAAACGAACAGTAATGTTGTGCATTGATGGTCTGCCGTGGAGGAACGTAATGCGTTAGGATAATACCATCCCAGTCGTACACGAGAATCACCACAACTTTCAGCATACGACTCTTGAAGACCTTGATGACACTGTTGTGATGTACGATCTCTGGCACATTCAATCTTGATCCAACTCCGTTGCTCCTGTTTCGAAAACAAAGTGACACCGTTACGTTAGACTGCTCGCTCACAAGTGACTGTGTTTCCCTGGATTGTGCGCATGCCGGTGACGTGGGACGGGCAGGTCCATTTGCTCGTAGGACAGGAAGGTATGTCAACAACGTGTGCTACCAGCAACAATAGTAAGTTCAATTGCATAGTGTCTCCACAGCAGTAGAAATCTGCAACGTGGGGATCCGGAGAAATAGCATCCACTGAGGTTAGTAGTCAATTTCACGGCTGTATGTAGCTACCACAGCAGTCATTGTAAGTTAACGGTTACTGTAATATCGGAAGCAGTGAACTTTTGCAGCAGCTCTCAATACCATTTTCATCATCTTCGTAACTTTACACAGGACTGTATTTTCAATTATGTGATCTTTGTTAATATGTTATCTCTTAAATAAATATGACAGTGACATCTCCGATCCCTGTTGGTGCTGTATATTGATTGGCCAGCTGTGTACATTGTAAAGCCTTCGTTACAGTTAGTGAACTAAGCTTCCTGGAATTTTTACTGCTGATTATTTGACACAAGATAGTTTTAGAAAATATTTCTACAACTACATCTGCATACATACTCTGCAATTCACCGCAAATTAGGTGGCGGAAGGTACAACGTACTGCCACTACACGTTTATTTTTATGATCCACTCCCAAATAGAACGAGGGGAAAACGAATGACTGTATGCCTCTGTACGAGCCCTAATTTCTCTTCTTTTATCTTTGTGATCTTTACGTGAAATTTAAGTTGGCGGCAGCAGAGTCACCTTCAAATTACACTCTCTAAATTTCCTCAACAGTGTTTCTCGAAAAAACATCTCGGTAACAAGCGGACGTATCATTACAAACCCAACAACCCGCTTCTGAATTACTTATGGCTTCCTTTAAACCGAACTGATGGGGATCCCAAATACTTGAGCAATAGTCAAGCATTTTATACTAGTTCTCCTTTACCGTTCAACATCATCTCCCCAAAATACTACCAATAAATCAAAGTCGACTATCCGTCTTCCCCACGACTGTCCTTACTACATCTACATGGGATACTCTACAAATCAGATTTAAATGCCTGGCAGAGGGTTCACCTGAATCTCTCTGTTCGAGCTCTTATTTCTCGTATTTTATTATGATGGTCATTTCTAGCAATGTAAGTGGGAGTCAACAATATATTTTCGCATTCGGAGGAGAATGTTGGCGATTGGAGTTTAGCAAGTAGCCCACGCCGCAGCGATAAGCGCCGTTGTTGTAATGATTCCCAACCCGGATCCCGTATCATTTCCGTAACGCTGTCTCCCCTGTATCGTGACAATACGAAACGAGCTGCCCTTCTTTGGACTCTTTCGATGTCCTCCGTTAAACCCACCTGATAAGGATCCCACACTGGGCTGCAAACTCCAAAAATGGACGGACAAGCGTAGTGTATGCAGTTTCTTTTGTAGTTCTGTTACATCTTTTAAGGGTTCTGCCAATAAAACGCAGTCGGTGGTTCGCCTTTCCCACGTTTTATCTACGTGTTCTTTCCAATTTAAGTCTGAAGTAATAGTAATTGTTAGGTATTTTGCGGAGTTTACGGCCTTCACTTTTGATTGATTTATCTTTTAAACAAAGTTTAACGGATTTCTTTTCGTACTCATGTGGACGACTTCACACTTCTCATTATTTAGAGTCAATTGCCAATTTTTACACCATACTGATATCTTATTCAGATCGTTCTGCAGTTGGTTTTGATCTTTACTTGCTGGTTCCATTTCATATCGCTCTGCAACATAACTAAAACTAAACTATACTCCGTCTGACAGGCCTCGAGAAGCCCGCTGCGTACTGATCTGCTGTCTTGTCATCCTCCGACCGAGGGCGTCAACGGACGCGGCACGGATACTAGAATAGATGTCAGTGTCTGTGGGATTCGGTGAGGAGACGGACGTGGTCAGCGCCCCACACTCCCGGCCGTTGTGTCAGTTTTTGTTGACCGCAGCCGCTACTTCTCCATCAGATAGCTCCTCAATTGCTCTCACAAGGGCTGAGTGCACCCATGTTGCCGACAGAACTCAGCAGACCCGGACGGTTACTCATCCAAGTGCTAGCAATGCCCGACAGAGCCTAATTTCTGTGATTTAACGGGAACCGTTGTATCCACTGCGGCACCACCGTTGTTTCTGCGTCACGCCTATATATTTAATCGACGCAACTGCATCAAACAATACACTACTAATGATATACTCGAGCGTTTTCGAGCAATACGGGTCTGCTATTCCTTCTTATCTGCATCACCTTACGTTTTTCCACATTTAGAGCTAGCTGCCGTTTCTAACACCAAGTAGAAATTTTATCTAAGTCATTCTGCACCTTACTACAGTTATTCAGTGACGAAGAAGGAAGCTTAAACTTTAACGTCCCGTCGATAGCTTGGTCATTAGAGACGGAGCTCACGCTCAGATTTGGGTGAAGGATAGCGAAGGAAATCGGCCGTGCCCTTTCGAAGGAACCATCCCGGCATTTGCCTGCAATGATTTAGGGAAATCACGGAAAACCTAAATTTGGATGGCCGGACGTGGATTTGAACCACCGTCCACGAGATTGCTAGTCCAGTTTGTTACCACTGCGCCACCTCGCTCTGTATATTCAATGACAACACAGATTGATGTAGACAGGGAATAATAACGGCCCTATTACCCTGCGGCAGTCTACATCTACATGGGATACTCTGCAAATCACATTTAACTTCATCGAGCCAGCTTTATACTATTTATCTCCCATTCCATTTTCGAATCTCTCTGTTCTAGCTCTGATTCCTCGTCTTTTATTCTGATGATCATTTCCACCTATGTAGGTGGGAATCAACAATGTATTTTCGCATTCGGAGGAGAATGTTGGCGATGGGAGTATCGTAAGTAGCCCAAGCCGCAGCGATAAGCGCCATTGTAATGATTCCCATCCCAGATCCTGTATCATTTCCGTAACGCTGTCTCCCCTGTATCGTGACAATACAAAACGATTTACCCTTCTTTGGATTCTTTCAATTTCTTCCGTCAAACCCACCCGATAAGGATCCCACACTGGGCAACAAGACTCCAAAAAAGGACGGAGGATCGTAGTGTATGCAGTTTCTTTAGTACTTCTGTTCCATCTTTTAAGGGTTCTACCAATAAAACGCAATCTCTGGTTCGCCTTTCCCACAACGTTATCTACGTGTTCTTGCAGTTTAAGTCTGAAGTAATAGTAATTCCTAGGTTTGTAGCGGAGTTTACGGGCTTCACTTTTAATTGAGTTAACTTGTAAACAAAGTTTAACGGATTTCTTTTCGTACTCAGGTGGACGACTTCACAATTCTCATTATTTAAAGTCAGCTGCCGATTTTTACACTATTGTGATATCTTAATTAAATCGTTCTGCAGTTGGATTTGATCTTCAGGTAATTTTACTAGACGGTAGCCGGCCGCGGTGGCCGAGAGGACTAAGGCGCTCCAGTCACGGTCTGCACGGCCACTACGTCCGGGGGTTCGAATCCCCCCTCGGGCATGGATATTTGTGCCGTCCTAGTTCGTAAGTAGTTTATGAGTAGTTTGTAAGTTTAGGGACTGATGACCCCGTAGTTAAGTCCCATAAGCTTAACAAACATTTGAACATTTTACTAGACGGTAAATGACGGCGTCATCTGCAAACAACCTAAGAGAGCTGCTTAGATTTTCCAGACGATACCTTGTCTCGTCTAGAACAACAAATTGTGTTCTATAATTTAAGCAGTCTCCGAGCCACTCACATATCTTGGAACAAAATGTGTGTAAATCTATCGGACCAAACTGCGTGGTCATCAGTCCGTAGCTTACAAACTACTTAAACCTAGGTAAACTAACCTACGGACAAACACACACACCCATGCCCCAGGGAGGACTCGAACCTCCCCGGCGAGCAACTGGGCGCTCCGTAGCGAGGTGCTTTAGACCTCTTTTTTTTATTTTTTTTACTTTTTTTTATTTTTTTTTTATTTTCTATCCCCTGCGCCACGCCGGGAGGTTTTTTTTTATTTTTTTTATTTTCTTTTTACCACTGTGCTATTTTTTTGTTTAGTATTTTTTTTATTTTTTATTTTTTTATTTTTTTTATTTTTTTTTACTTTTGTTTTTTTTTCCTAAGCTCTTCCTCTTCAGGCGTTGGCGCCTAACTATCATAACCCCCATAAACAAAACATCTCGCCTGCCAAAAAAAAAGAAGTCTAGTGCCACCGCCACTTTTACCTTATACTAAATGAAAGATTAAACTAAGGGAAAGGATAAGGGATAACAAAAGGTATAGCGTCTTCTTGGATTGCTTTATTTATTTATTTATTTTTTAATGGAGCGACACTCACGTCCCATTCTGCCCAGATGGCCGTTGCTGCACGAAATAACAGTACACCGACAGATTCAGGGTTTGTCTTCTCGTAGGTCTGCTGTTTCAGGAAGTTCTTGTTCTCTCAATTACTTTGTGTGTCTGGCTTCGGTTGCCCGAGATGCATAGTCTATAGTATACTTCTGTGAACCCTGACGCCGTCAGTTACCATAATCGTGCATCGCCACTGATTTCTTCAGAACACTAAACATATAACAAAAGACTCCCATTCTAAACGGAAAAAAATAAAATAAAACTGGAAAAATTCCGCACTACATCCCATTTGCGGACTATTTTCGTTGATTCTTGTCGTATGCAGTTGATCGTTTGTTAAGGTTCGTTACGGCGGGCGTCCCCTATCCGGCACTCCCCAGCTGCGAGGGGGGTCGGTGAAGACACTACGTAGGTAATTGGCGAAGATCTGTCGGTATCGAGGTGTGGTCTCGAGTCTGTGATGATGCTCTTGGAGGAATTGCCAGTAATCAAGTACCGACTTCTCACCTTCTTGGAAAAAGTAGTAAATGGACATGCCTTTTATCCACGTGAGAGCGTGTGTTTTCGCGGCCGGAAAATATGTGTCCTCCGGGCATAGGAGGAGCCTGGGGTCAATCGCGTTAGGCGGGACGCGAAGGTAGCAGGCAATAATCTTCTGTACTAGCGTCCAGACTTCGACAACAGATTCACATGTTAAACGATGTTCATCATTGTCCATAAGCTGGCATTCCGGGCAAAGGGGCGAATCCACCATCCTGATTGCGTGCAGCCGGTGTCTCGTCGTAAATTTCCGATTGACGACGTGGTACCAGGTGGCTCTTATTCTTGTAGGGAAGAACGGCTGTTGAACTGCTTTCCACAACGTTGACCATTGTGTGGCCGGTGCTTTACTTTCAATCACATTTCGAGGGACTGCCCTAAGCAACAATTGGTAAAAGTCCCTTGCCTTTGGAGCTCGAGTGGTGGGGAGCTGAGTATGTAGGTAGCTATATTCGAGTATGAAAGTCGCCGGCCAAGAGGGGGCGCGACGTGTCCAATCGCAACCGGTGGCAGGATCGACGTAGGCATCAGCTCATCTATCAGAACGCCCGTTAGTGAGGTATGTCGACGTGTCCTCAGTTTCACCATCGTGGACAGGAACAGCGCCATGGCCCGCGTTTTGACATTGATAAGTCCGAGTCCGCCGTCACGTCGTTGAAGGGTAAGAGTGTCATAGCGGACTTTGAAAATGTATCCAGCAGTGACGTAATATCCAAAGGCCAATTGTAGGGTGCGTGCCATCACTGTCGGCAGTGGGAGCACCTGAGCCATGTGTATGATCTTAGTCGCCACATAGATGTTAAGGTATTCGACACGTTGTAGTAGGTCCATTTGTCGTAGTAGGTTTTGGCGTACCTCTGTGCGTACGACTTGCAGTTATCGTCTGTAGTTTATTGCTGTTGTGCGGCGCATGTCCCGTGTAAACGTGATTCCTAGGTACCTGAGGTCATCTGCCCGTGGAAACGGGGCCACACAATCTTCAGGTAAGCCTCTTCCAATGAACATTGCTGCCGATTTATTGACATTCATGACGCTTTTCGCCACCAAACCATATTGTTGGATCCAATCAATCACGAAGCGGATCTCATCTCCAGATTGTACCAACAGGAGAAGATCATCTGCATATGCCCTGCAGCGAAAGGTATGACCCCTTAGGGTAATTCCTGTGAGTTTGCTTTTCAGTCCTCCTATGAGTGGTTCCAGAGCAATTGCGTAAAGGATCATGGAGAGTGGGCATCCTTGTCGAACCGAACGCCGAATTGGTAAAGGATCTGTTACACGGCCATTCACCAGTACACGAGATGTAGCGTCGCGTAGGAGGCGCAGTATGATGTTCTTAAAATCATTTGGAAAGCCCATTCGATCCAACACTGCCATGAGAAATTTGTGGTGTACCCTGTCGAATGCGTGATCGAAATCAATGGCGATCAACGCTGCCGCGAGATGACAGGATGCGGCGAGTCCTATCACATCTCTACATTCACTAGTGGCTGTTTGCATGGTGGTCTCTCCTCCTCGTGTAGTTTGTTCTATGGAAAGGACTACTGGTAGAACTTTCTTGATACGTGCCGCTAGTAGTCGGGTGAAAATTTTATAGTCCGAATTTAACAAAGTTATTGGACGGTAGTCTTCAATCCTCTGTCCTCTTGAAGGCTTGTGTATGGGGATAAGAAGTCCTTCGACGAAAGCCGATGGGATATGAAAGCCAGGTGACATCAATTCTCGGTACATATCGATCCAACGGGGCATCATCAAGGTACGGAAAGTTCGATAAAATTCGATCGGCAGTCCATCTGGCCCAGGTGCTTTGTTCAGCGCAGCTTTATCGACTGCTTCCTCGATGTCATCCCGCGAAACCTCCTCTAAAAGTGAAGCAGCAGACATGACGTCGAGGGTGTGTGAGACGTATTGCAAGACGTCGTTTTCGTCTCCCTCCTCACTGTTGTCTTCCTGGTAAAATCGTCGATAATGAGCTGCAAAGGCTTCCACAATGGCCGCTTGGGTCGTTTCGTTTCGGCCGTCTGGCAAGGACAGTTTCGTTATGAGCTGCCGTTTGCGTTGCCGGTTTTCAAGCACAATATGATGCATTGTAGGAGGTTCTCCACTCCCTCTGCCTCGATGCCGTGATCTCACAACTACCCCTTCTAATCTTCTCCGCGTCAACGACAATATTTTTGCTTTAATGCGGCGACTTTCCATCTGTCTTTCCAGGGACGGGGGTTGGGAGGTAATTTCCCGAAGCAACGTATAGTAAAAGTCCAAAGTGTGACGGGTCCATGCTGCAGCGTCTCTCCCATACTGTGTTAGCACCCGACGGCACGTCGGTTTTGCACACTCTATCCACCATTCTAGAGTTGACCGGTATCTTGGAAGCCGACGCTCGCAGTTCGCCCATGCCGCGGCAATCAGTTCCCGACATTCCGGGTTTTGGAGGTGTGCCACATTCAACTTCCAGAGCCCACTGCTTTGCCATACTTTCTGTTTCGAAAGGGTGACCGTGCATATGAAAGCGCTGTGGTCGGAGAAGGCAAGCGGCCAACGTTCGGCGTCTATCACTCGTGGACCAAGATCTCGTGAGACGTAGATACGGTCAAGACGACTGGCCGAGTGACTAGTGAAATAGGTGTGGCCTGGGCGGTCCCCGTGTATTTGCTCCCAAGTATCAACGAGAAGCAAGTCCCTTACAATTATCCGAAGTTCAGGACACGTCGAGAAATGTGGGACCTGATCCTTATTGTGTAAAACACAATTGAAGTCACCACCAAGGATAATGTGATCGTAACGACCAAGAAAAAGGGGGGTGATTTCCTCGGCGTAGAACTGTGACCTCTCGCGACGTTTATCGGTTCCTGAGGGAGCATAGATGTTGATTATACGCGTTCCCAACGCAGTGACCGCCACCCCTCTGCCCGAAGGGAGGTATGTCACTTCTTCAACAGGGATGCCGTCACGAATAAGTATTGCTGATCCACTGCCATTCGGTTCACCAGGTGTCTTGTACGTCCTATAACCATAAATTTCTGGGAGAGTCGCTATGGAGACTTCTTGTAACAAAGCAAAGTCAACGTCGGACGCTCGGAGCATCTCTCGCAGCAACTGATACTTCACTACTGTCCTTATCGTGTTAAGGTTAATCGTTGAAATCCGATACGCCTGCTGGTGTGCTGCAGTTATTCATGAGAAGGAAAAATGTCTGTGGAGCGTCATGCAGAATCGATAATGCCACCAACCCCCATCACCTCTACCGGACCGATTCCTAGTGTGCCGCCGTCACCGACGCGGACTCCGTCGGTGTTGTATGTTCGTCTTCAGTGTCGTCTGCCCACGCCGTGGAGCGCGGAGGAGGGTCTTCGTCCATTGCGTCCTCGGGGCACAGATTGGGCGCGCTCTCTCCTGCACCGGTGGAGCCGCGTCCATCCCTTGTCTCGTCGTTCAGGCGTTCTACTGCGGGCATCTGTGAAGCAAGTTGATCCGTATCTTGTATCACCTTGTCAGCGGCGGTCGCCACCGAGGGAGTGTCGTCGTTGTGAGTCGAGTCCTCATCCTCCTGCGTCTCGTCTTCCATCTTTTCTACTGAAGACTTACGCCTCCGTTTGTGTCGCTTCGGGGATCGTTGTTTCCGGGTGTGTCCTTCCGCATCCGACGACAGCACCGAGTCGCGACGCTCCGGCACAAAGGCCGAAGTCGGCACAATCAGTGACTCTATCGCCATGCTGGTGTTACGGGGTTGTTCCTCCGTCGTGGAGGGAGGTGCCGTCGGCAGTGATTCCTCAGTACGTGGAGCATGCGTTGCCGCATCGCTCCGCGTCGGAGGGTGGTGCAATGTAGTGTTCGAAGCTGGCAGATGAGTCGACAAATTTGTATCATTTGTTAGGGCGGCAGCATAAGTCACGGGAAGTATCGTTGGCTGCGACGGAGGCAACATATCCGTCGGAGGCAGTTGCGTGATCCGATGTTGCATACATTCGGATCGGAGGTGTCCCTCTTTTCCACATCCCGAGCAGGTCTTCGGTTGTCCATCATATATGACTATAGCGCGACAGCCGCCGATAGATATATATGAGGGAACATGGCGTCGAAGTTCGATACGGACCTGCCGCACGCCGTTCAAGACAGGGTACGTTTGGAACTGCATCCACTTCTCAGCAACGTGACTCTGCACCGTGCCGAAGGGGCGGAGCGCCGCCACGACCTCTTCTGCTGGAAGTTCGAAGGGGAGTTCGAAGATCCTGATGGTACGAAGTCCCAATCCAGCGTGGTCGACTGTCACAGTACCCACATTGCCATCAGAGTGACAAAAACGAAGCTCTCGTTTCGTCTCCAGAAGAATTCTTTCACATGTTGCTTCATTGATGATCTTTACATAAGCTACACTGCTCACTATTGACAGGTGTATGCCGAGAACGTCGGCCGTCGGAATTTTCACTTCATCTCGAATAAATCGTTCTAGTTCGAGTGCCTTCGGTCTTGCAAATTCGTTTTGGAACGTGAATTTGAGCGTCGATTTGCGGTACTGGTTCGCCATGTTGTTCTATGTAAATACGTCTGCACGCGTGGAAACGGCCGAGTACGGCGTAAACAAACCCGAGCGCTGGCTCCGCGGCAGCGAACACAACAGCGTGTCCTCGCCGCGTCGCAGCGGAAAGCAGACTTAGACCTCTCGGCTACTCTACCGCGGCCAATATCTGGTAACCTGTTCCTTATGCCCTCTTGTCAGTCTGCAGTGAGTCACCGTATACTTACGGCAATTACTGCAGAAGTCTGCAACGTGAGGACGCGGAAAAAATATACTAAGGCTTCCGCAGGGCATAGGAAGAAAGGAAGCTTTAACGTCCCGTCGACAGCTTGGTCATTAGAGACGGAGCTACCGCACGGAGTATTTTGTGAGGATGGGGAGGGAAATCGGACGCGCAATTTGAAAGAAACCATTCCGGCAGAAACTGTGGATGTATTGCTGGGGTCAAGCAGTCCGTGCTGCTTCCACATAGTGGCTAAGTTGGTCTCATGTAGTAGCGGGCGTTGTTTCCCGTGTCCTGTTGGAATATGGCCGTCGGCAAGCTCCCTAGGGGAGAGGGGGCGATCTTAGGATTTAACTTCCCGTCGACAGCTTGGTCATTAGAGACGGAACTTATGCTCGGAGTTGTGGGTAAGAATGGGGAAGGAAATCGGCCGTGCCCTTTCGAAGGAACCATCACGGCATTTGCCTGGAGTGATTTAGGGAAATCACGAGAAACCTAAATCTGGATGGCCGGAGGTGGTTTTGAGCCACCATCCTCCCGAATGCGAGTACAGTGCGTTACCACTGCGCCATCTCGCTCTGTCGCAGGACATATATTGAGGTTAGTAGTCAATTTAACAGCTTTATCTGGTTACATCATCCGTCTTTGTAAATTAACAGTTACTGTAACATTGGAAGCAGTGAACGTTTGCGTAACCGAAGCGTTAATTATCAGCTTGGGCAGCATCAGTGTGTTAGGCTTGGTCACGCGCAGTAGGTGAGTGTCCGTCCTCAGCCTAGGCAGGCGTCTAGGATGGGCCTCAGGACGCGGCGGCTGGCCTGTAGACGCGCCGTTACAATTTATCGCGCCTGGAACCGGGCGTGGCGCCAGCACGTGTAATGTGTCGCGAGAACTGTATCCAGCACGGCCGGCCGCTGTTGCAACTCCCGCAGGCGCAGAACGAGGACACGCTACGTGCTGCTAGCAGTACCAGGCGCATTCACAAGCAAGTTCCTCTATTTTTGTTTCAAACAAAGCTAACATAGTTACACGAAAAGCTTTACCGGCAACAATGTTTGAGCTACTGTTTGAGCTACTGTTCGACATAATGAAAAATCAAAGGTTTGTAAAACTGTGGGACCAAACTGCAGGGGTCATCAGTCCCTAGACTTACAAACTACTTAAACTAACTTACGTTGAGGACAACACACACACACACACACACACACACACACACACACACACACACACACACACACAGGCGCGCGCGTGCGGAGAACTCGAACCTCCGACGGTGAACAGACGCGCAATCCTCAGCAAGCCGCACGGCCACTACCGCGCGACTCCACATCACCAAAAGAATTGAGACACTTGTCATGTTTATAGAACTTATGGGACTTAACTACAGGGTCATCAGTCCCTAAACTTTCAAACTACTTATCAACCAGCTAACACTAAGGACGGCACAAATATCCATGCCCGAGGGGGGATTCGAACCCCCGACGGTAGTGGCCGTGCAGACCGTGACTGGCGCGCCTCAGTCCCCTCGGCCACCGCGGCCGGCACACTTGTCGTATCGTTGGTTCAACTTTTGTATTCCTGTGTCGTAAAAGTCCGTCGCTTACGAATGGAACCATCTTGCGACAGTCGTCTTCAGCTCTTACTTGTGGAACAATGAGGAAAACTGCGACGTGCCATTCGGGACAAGATACGTGGAGTGCTTACTGCAGGTGTCTGGCTACTTCATGACAATGCTCGTACCCATACGACGCGGCGCACAGCGACTGTATTGCAAAAGTTCAGCTGGAAGCTGTTTGATCATTCAGCATACAGTCCTGATCTTGCTCCCAACAATTTCCATCTTCTTTTGCACCTCAAAAACTCCTGTCCTCCGGCCAGCGTTTAGACAAACACGAACGCTACTTTCATTCACCGGCGGCTATGGTGACTATGTCGAAAAGTAGCTCAAACATTGCCAATAAAGTTTTTCACGTAACCATTTTTAATAGAGAAACTTACTTTCTGAATGAACCCCATGGGAACTCGTTTTGAATCTCTCGTGATTTCTAATAAATAGTAACCATTGTGATCGACACAAATTATCAAAGCACTTTTTAGATGCTCTCGTTTCAAATATCGACCTTTTTTTAACACTTTTATGATAGGAACATCTAGAAGCAATTCAGATATTTCTTTAATGAACGTTACAGTTGTCGTTATTAATTCTACAGGGCGTTTAACAATTCATGTTACACATTCCTAGAGGTTGTACAGGTAACTTACAAGACAAAGTTTTTCACAGGAACTCATGTCCTCAAATGTCTTCCAACATATTATTAGCACTTATCTTTGGTAAACATGGGCTCTCAAATGCATAACTTAAGAGTTAAGAGCAGTTCATATTCGATACTGTGGAACACATCTCTACTACTGGTGAAGTGCCCATAGCTCCTTAGGTATTCATTTTAGATCCCACGTTTACTGGATTTTTTTTCCTTTGTCCATGTAGATGACACATTTTTGACATGAAGGAATCCAAAATTTAGCATTGCAGGGAAGTGTGTGTGTGTGTGTGTGAGAGAGAGGGGGAGGGGGGAAATCGCAGAGGGAGACCAAGAGGCAAATATACTAAGCAGATTCAGTTGGATGTGGCTTGCCGTTCTTATGAGGAGATGAAGAGGCTTGCTAAGGATAGAGTAGGGTGGAGAGCTGCATCAAAGCAGTCTCCGGACTGAAGACAACAACAAAAACAGTACCTCCGATTAACCCTGCGTTACTAACATCTGGTTTTAACGCTCGCTACTAACAAATGTTTGTAAATCTTATGGGACTTATCTACGGGGTTATCAGTCCCTAAACTTACAAACTACTTATGAACTACTTACGAACTAGGACGGCACAAATATCCATGCCCGAGGGGGGATTCGAACCCCCGACAGTAGTGGCCGTGCAGACCGTGACTGAAGCGCCTCAGTCCCCTCGGCCACCGCGGCCGGCTCGCTACTAACACCCGTCTTTTGGGGGGTTTTGAACTTTTGTTAGTAACACCCGTAAATTCGGTGAGTGTGATTCCAAACCAACACTATCCCCGTTTACATTTGTTCAACAATTGTCCCTCAAATCATCACAGCTCACTGACAATTTGAACGTCGCCGTCATTTTGACAGATGTTACTAAGCTAGGGTTAAAATATGGAGAGCAAAGAGCTTCCAGAATAAGAAATTTATTTCATAGTGTCTGAGATGACTAAGTGCTGGTGGTGTCGTTGAATGACATCTCCGGAAATGGGTTCAGGTGTAAAATGTGATCTACAAAGTCTCCTCTACAGTCTATAGAATTTTGTCACATTAATTGTGAAACACCCTTCATATTTTCCGATCTGAGAAATTTTAATGCCGCAATTATTTGCCGGACGTTTATATGGAGATGCACTGCCTTTCTGTCTCTGGATAAAGGTGCATGTCCGAAAGAACAGACACCACACCAATCTATAATAATTATTTATATGCGAAGACGGCTTTTGGTTAATTTACTTCTCCGCCGATGCGGTCATACGTTCGACCTCGTACGGGGATCCGTAATGGCGAGTGTAAGAGGGCATGGACGATGGGGGCGCTACAGCCGTAAGGCGCGACTTGTGGAAGTTTGAAGCGGACGGAAGGCGAGCACGAGTAGCCTAGTGGTTAACGCGAACGCTGGCCAGAAGCGAGCTGTTTGCTGATGATGCTGTAGTGTACAGGAGGGAGTCGACACTGAATGACTGTAGTAGGCTGCAGGATGACTTGGACAAAATTTCTACGTGGTGTGAGAAATGGCAACTAGCGCTAAATGTAGAAAAATGTAAGGTGATGCAAATGAGTAGGAGAAACAATCCCGTAATGTTCGATTGCAGCATTAGTAATGTGCTGCTTGACAAAGTCGCGTCAATAAAATATCTAGGCGTAACGATGCACAAAGATATGAAATGGAACTAGCGTATAAGGACAGTCGTGGGGAAGGCGAATGGCCGATCTCGGTTTATTGGGAGAATTTTGGTAATTTGTAGAAAATTGTCAGCAATCAGTGGTAAATGTTATGTTTATTCACCAGATCTAGATTTCGGTCACTGTATGACCATTCTCAATCCTTAAAACAAACAGTTACAACATATAAAATTTTTCGACCTCCATGTTGGAGGTTACGTTCGAAAAGTTTTATATGTTATAACTGTTTGTTTTAAGCACTGAGAATGCTCATAAATGTTCGAAATCTAGATCTGGTGAATAAACAATATACTTACGATTGATTGCTGGCAATTTTCTACAAATCGAAAAACAGTCGTTGAGCACAAGAGCCGTAATGGCATCAAGCCTGATATGATGATTTTAAGTTTCATATGTGGACTGTGAGTTCGAATCGTTTACGATTTGATAAGAATAGGAATAGGACACGGTAGGCGCTACACATTAAGGACAGAAATGTTAGAATTTAATGTTTTTCCTACGTCAACTATAACACTTAACCGCGCGAGGTGGCGCAGTGGTAACACACTCGACTTGAATTCGTGACGACGGCGGTTCAAACACGCCTCTGGCCAGCCTAATTTGGTTTTCCCGTTATTTCACTAAGTCGCTCCAGGCAAATACCGGGATAGTTCCTTTCAAAACGTACGCTTGATTTCCTACCCCACTATTAGCAAAAAAGCAATCCTAGCCATTGCTCCCTCTCTAATAATCATGCTATCCATGAGACGTTATACTCTAACCTTCCTTTTTTTCCCCTCTAGAATTTGAAAACTTTTATTCCTGAATACAGGACCTGTGTCATTATGACTAAATCGCACTGCACGAACTAATTCAAGAAAAATTTCAGCTTTCTTCTAGAATTAAAAGCGGGAATAAAGGAAAAGCTATACTACAAAGCAGTGTTCTTCAACCTTTTGGAATATGCCACCCCCTTCCAAGCAAAAACTGTCTGGCGACCCCTTCCAAATCAACATATTCTGGCGCTCCTCCCTACTCATAAAAATGTTCAAATGTTTGTAAATCCTATGGGACTCAACTACGGGGCTATCAGTCTCTAAACATACAAACTACTTATGAACTACTTACGAACTAGGACAGCACAAATATCCATGCCCGAGGGGGGATTCGAACCCCCGACCGTAGTGGCCGTGCAGACCGTGACTGAAGCGCCTCAGTCCCCTCGGCCACCGCGGCCGGCCCTACTCATAACCGCAACAAAACTATGTAATCTCAAAGGAAATAAATCTTCCTTCTTTTCCTTAAGCTTTCTTTTAAATTGTTGCACGAAGTTTTTTGTACGCATTTTTTTTTTTTTTTTTTTTTTTTGGAATGGAACACATTATCCCATTTTAACATGATTTTCGAAAGAAAAACATATTTTGCTGAACAAGTGTTTAGCATTTCAGGTAAGACCCAGAAGCAAATTATTCTCATTAAGAAAGGTCACACACTGCATAGATAGTTCGTAAAGGAGTAGGCCTTTCTTTTCGAATATTTCGGAATACGTTATTCCACCATATTCTTTTACCTATCGATTAGTTCATGAAAACAGTTTTCAGAATTTGCGCCTATTCATCATTAACACAATGTGTTATAAAACAATCTATGATCGTTTCAATTCACAATTCAAAAATGTTCAAATGTTTGTAAATCTATCGGACCAAACTGCGTGATCATCAGTCCGTAGCTTATAAACTACTTCAACTAAGGTAAACTAACCTAAGGACAAACACACACACACACACACACACACACACAAACCAAGCCCCGTGGAGGACTCGAACCTCCGACGGCGAGCAACCTCGCGGTCCGCAGCGAGGCGCCTTAGACAGCTCGGGTACTCCATCGCGGCAATTCATAATTAATGTTACACAAGGAACTCCGTAACTGAAACATTAAATAAATTTCACCTAGGATACTTTTTTTTATTATTGAACCCCTAGTTATTTTATGGGGCTTCTGTGATGCGACCCCCCAACCTAGACTCTGTGACCTCCCTGGGGGTCACGACCCACAGGTTGAAAAACACTGCTCTAGAGACTCCCCTCCCCAAGATAACGAACGACGAATTTCTCTTCCATACGTTTGGATTTAGTATTAAGTGCTATCGGCACATATCAGATAATAATCTTGATATAAATGCGCAAAATAACAAAAAAGTTTGTAATTCTATCGGACCAAACTGCGGGGTCATCAGGCCGTAGCTTACAAACTACTTAAACCAAGGTACACTAACCGAAGGACAACACACACACACCCATGCGCTAGGGAGGACTCGAACCTCCGACGGCGAGCAACCGCGCGCTCCGCAGCGAGGCGCCTTAGACCGCTCGGCTACTCCACCGCGGCGCTAAATGGATATGTGACAAAAGCACCCAGTGACATTTGCACCCAACCCCAAATCTGCGACATTTGCACCCAGTCTGACCTGTTTACTACGTCACAACCTACCTGCAGCCCGTAGGGACTGATGACCCCGTAGTTAAGTCCCATAAGCTTCACAAACATTTGAACATTTGAACCTGCAGCCCGTACCCTCCCTAAGCCGCCCCTGTTTTCGCGGTAATGCCACGCCGCCCAGTCCTCGCTCACTGGAAACGCTCTCTCGACAGTCTGCCTGCAGTCCCGAGGTCCTTGTCCACCTCAGCGGATGACTGCTAACTGTCAGTACGATTATGAAGATCGTAGTGTTCGGTTCGTGCAGTTTGTGTATCTGTGCCAGCTGGATACACATTTTCAGCTTTACCCATTCGCAGTAGTCATATATTCTGTGAATTTTTTTTTCTTTTTTCTTTTTTGTAACGTAACCACACATTCGCAAATTATCACTTTTTCGGAAATAAAACCCAAATATTTGTTTCTTCCTTTGTTTTCTAAGCGTAACATACAATACTGTAGAACATCCTTTTCATATACAGTAAAAAGGCTTAGAACCAGAATTTAACGGTGTTGAAGGTTTTCGACTTCTATCACCGATACATAGGCGATATATCGATGTTCAAACCATCGCTGTTAACATCGATGTTTTGGGGAAAAACGTCGATGTTTTCAAAACGTAGATTTATCGTTTGCATCCCTAGTCATCAGTCTTCTGACTGCTT
The DNA here is from genome assembly GCA_026315105.1 of Locusta migratoria. NCBI lineage: Eukaryota > Metazoa > Arthropoda > Insecta > Orthoptera > Acrididae > Locusta > Locusta migratoria. The sequence goes on from CM048755.1 coordinate 273,748,529, forward strand.
TGATGCGACCTGCTACCAAATCCTTAGCCAACCGTTTCATTTCAGAGTACCATTGCAACCGACATCCTCAATTATTTGCTTGATGTTTCCATTCTGTTTTTCCCCTGGTGCTGTAAAATGCCTCGACATTTGCAAGTTGGGGCAAATGCCTAGAATGAATGCTTGGGCAAATGCCCAAAATTCATAAATACCCAGCCATTTATGGCTTTAAAACATAAACTTAAAGCAGTACCTACAAAAAAATTACGTGATATTTTGTACAACTCCATAAACTACATATCAAATGCTTCAATTCTCTTCTGTTCTCATTTCCCAGCAGTCCAAGTTACATACAATGTTATACTGCAAACTTATGTTCTGCGAAATTTCTGCCTGAAGTCCAGGGCGATGTTTGACAGCAGTAGATTTCTCTTTCCCGTGAATGCTCTCATTGCTTGTGGTAAACTACTTTTTATGTCCCTCTTGCTTCTTCCGTCGTAAATTAGTTTACTGCAAAGGTAGCGGAATTCCTTGTCTTGGTGTACATTGTGATCAAATTCATATGTCTGTAGAGCTTATGGGACTTAACTACGGGGTCATCAGTCCCTAAACTTACAAAGTACTTATGAACTAGCTTATACTAAAGACGACACAAACATCCATGCCTGAGGGGGCATTCGAACCCCCGACCGCAGCGGCCGTGAAGACCGTGACTGGCACGCCGCAGACCACTCGGCCACTGCGGCCGGCTACAGCACTGCATTGTGATCACCAATTCGGATGTTATTTTCTCGCTACTTTTATTTCTATTACTTCTTATGACTTTCAGCTTTCCTTGGTTTACCTTCAGTCCATGGTCTGTGCTCATTAGTCTTTTCATTCTATTCAACAGACCCTGTAATTTTCCTTCACTTTCACAGATGATAGCAATGTCATCAGCAAATCTTATCACTGATATCCTTTTACCCAGAACTTTTATCAGAGCCTTGAACATCTTTATTTTCCACATTAAGTCTCTTCATTGTGCAAGTTGGACAGTGATGGCGACAGTCCACAACCTTTTCTTACCCCCTTTTTAATCTGAGCATTCCGTTCTTGACTTTCGACGCTTATTGTATCGACTTCGCTCTTATACAAACTATGTATTTTCCGCTTTCCCTTCAAGCTTACTCATATTTTTTCTCAGAATTGCGAACATCATCCAGCACCTTACATTACCGAAGACTTTTTCCAGGTCACAAATCTTATTAATATGTCTTGGTTGTTCTTTAGGCTCTCTTCCATTATAAAGTGCAGCAATGCTATTGCCGTCAAGTACGGCCTTGTGTCAATGCGACCTCACACCCTCGGCTCTTCTACCTTCACACACTTCGTAAATAACGCTTTAGGAAATTTTCGACCAGATTTGTTTGTCTGTCACCAGCTTTGCAGCTCTCCCACGGCGCATTCTGACAACGCAACAGAATGGAAATAAGCGCGTAGCCCAGCTCCCAGAAACGCCTCACATCAACGCGCTCGCTATCGCGCTGTGACTAAGACCACTCACGGCCTTAATGCGCCGTCGACCATTCCGTGTATTCACGTTACGACCAGTCTCGTACCTCTTTTCCGCGAACAGCGGAAGAAGGCAATAACGCCACAGTGGGTACAGAACAATAGTTAGGTACCCGCCGGCGGGTGGAATGCGAGGAATGTTGAGCAATGCAGTGAAGCTGGCGATAGCATGAGGCGGAGGGGGGGGGGGGGGGGCAGGCCACGAAATGCGCCGTCTGAAAACTGTTGTACTGAAACGTGAACATAAACTCAAGCTGACCGCAGAAGAATTGATGATTTTGACATTGCGCCCAAAAAAGAGTGCTCATAATATAATGGACGGGAAAACGAACAAACAAGTCAGTCCACTGACTCAGGCTGTAGAAGAGGTGGTCCAGTATTCTTCGGCCACGTTGTTCGACGATATGGGGTAACTTAGAAAAGATTATCATCCCAGGCAAAGTCAAAGGAAGAAGGCTGCAGGAAAGACCACAAAGACAATGGATGGAACATATAAAGAACAACCAAACATGAAGTCCGCTACTCCCTGATGTCGAAGATTTGTTTATGGCGATGGTCGACAGCGATATATTTCAGGAAATTCATTGTACACTTTGCTGTCATGTAAAATTTAATGTATTGTGCTACCGGTTTCGGGAGTGTCCCATCTTCCAGGCATTTCTATAATAGTACAAAAATTAGTTAAGATTCAATGTGACACAAATATAAAATATAAAGATCTTCATCCATGGTACAAGTACTTACAAAATTACAAGAGCAGTTTAGTTTTATACATTTTCTGAATAAGTTGACAGTGTCGTCATATCTATGAAACCAATTAAAATACAAGTTAAAAGTGATAGTGATAACGACAACATCAAGGGGTTCCTGCACTTAACGTAAATAAAAACAGTACTATTTCGTAATACAACAAGCCAAAAACAAAATGTAACAGACTCAGAGAACAGGGTATGTCAAAGATGTAACAGATTCCCAATGTGCTTGCTTCTTGTATCGTTAACACATGTGTAACGAAATTTACACAGTAACAGTTATAGTTTTTTTATAATACATATATATACTGTTACAACAAATGAAATCAGTCACATTCCAAAATGTACAGGTAGGTATGACGTACCTCTTTTACAATACCTATACTTCTATGTGAATTACATAATGATGAACAGTGTCGTCAATGAAGATGTTACAAGTTACCAAAATTCTGTAATTCACATAATACCGTAGGTGTTGTAACAGAGGTACGTCATACCTACCTGTACATTTTGGAATGTGATTTCTTTCATTTGTTGTAACCGTATATATATGTATTATAAAAAAAAAAACAAAAAAAAAAAAACAAAAAAAGACTGTTATTGTTACTTTGTAAATTTCGTTACACATGTGTTACGATACAAGAAACGAGCACATTGGCAATTTGCTACATCTTTGACATACCCTGTTCTCTGAGTCTGTTACATTTAATCTTTGACTTGTTGCATTACGAAACAGTACTGTTTTTATTTGCGTTAAGTGCAGGAACCCCTTGATGTTGTCATTATCACTATCACTTTTAACTTGTATTTTAATTGGTTTTATAGATGTGACGACACTGTCAACTTATTCAAAAAAATGTATAAAACTAAAATGTTCATGTAATTTTGTAAATACTTCTACCATGGATGAAGATCTTTATATTTTATATTTGTGTCACACTGAAGCTTAAGTAATTTTTGTACTACGCCTGGAAGATGGGACACTCCCGAAACCGGTAGCACAATAAATTAAATTTTACATGACAGCACAGTGTACAATGCATTTCCTGATGTCAAAAGACCGAGAAAATTGGAGACCGGCTATTGAGAAGATCACTTGCTAGTTCAAATGTTTGTAAATCTATCGGACCAAACTGCGTGGTCATCAGTCCGTAGCTTACAAACTACTTAAACCTAGGTAAACTAACCTAAGGACAAACACACACACCCATGCCCCAGGAAGGACTCGAACCTCCACGGCGAACAACCGCGCGCTCCGCAGCGAGACGCTTTAGACCGCTCGGCTACTCCACCGCGGCACTTGCTAGTTCACCAAGTTTCAACTATGAGAAACGAAGTCTTGATAATGACTAGTGTGGAAAACATAAGGACGAAAGTAACTCTTTAAGTGATGTATCACTGTCAAGTAACATGGTTCGATGAAGCTTGGATCATAAATAGAAAGAACTACTACAGTATAGTCCACACGGTAAGAAAGAAATGCTGAATGAGAGGAACATTGATCAGACAGTAACTACATTGAGTTCACAGCGATATATAATAGGGCAATACGATATACGTGACATGATCATTAACCCTCTAACTAAGGCTGACGTCTGTAGAAGATCACCATAATCTGGCCTTGCAAGAGATGGACTGCTGTGGAAATTTGCTGGGAAAAAGACGTTCCTTCGCCTAGTGAGCATGGAGGTCCGGGCAGTAGTAATTTTAATTCAATGCTTCACTTCTAACTTTAATGTCTTTGACATTTTCGAGACGCAAACCAGTCTCTGGGTATATAAATTATATAATTGTAATGTTCAAAAATGTGTTCAGATGTTTGTAAATCTAAGGGACCAAAATGCGAAGTTCCTAGCCTTAGAAACTATTTTAACTTATTCTAAGAACAACACTTACACCCATGCCCGAGGGAGGACTCGAAACTCTGACGGGAGCGTTTTCAGCGTTCAGTATGGAGCATAGTCCTCCTTATAAAACTCCTCCAGGATGCTCTATTCAATGCTAACATTGATGTCTCGTCTGGTGTTAAGCCTGTTACTTCAAAATAATTCTTGACCGAATGCAAGTGCTTTACCCTCGGTCTACCTCGCCTCCTCCTACCCTCTACTGCCGAACCCATAACTCTCTTAGGTAATCTTACTTCTCCCATGTGTACAACATGACCCCACCATAAAGCCTGTTCACTCTAACCGCTTCATCTATAGTGTTCATTCCCAGTTTTTCACGATTTTCTCCTAACTGGGACCCTCCTGCCATTGTTTCATCTTTTAGTAACTGCACTCATCAATGCAACCTTCCTGTTTGTAACCTCAACCTTATGAATAAGGTAACCTTTATCCACACTTATTTCACTCCCATACAACAAAGCTCGTCGAAAAACTGAATGCTGCTCTGATATCTTAATGTTGATATTGAATTCCTTCTTGCATAAGAGTTCGTAGTTGAGCGCACACACTGAATTAGCTTTGCTACACCTTGATTCCAGTTCTTTCACTACGCTGCCATCCTATAAGAAAATACATCCTATGTACTTGAACTGTTCACGTGTTCCAACTTTGTTATTCCTATTTGGCATTCAGTCTTTTTAATTCTTTCCCACAGATATTGTAGATGTCGATTTGGAGATGTTGATCTTCATAAAAATAAAATCATGGTCGACAGCATCTCTGCAAATATACAAATGTTTGTAAATCTATCGGACTCAATTGCATGGTTATTAGTCCGTAGCTTAAAAACTACTTAAAGTAAGGTAAACTAACCTAAGTAGAACACAAACACCCATGCCCGAGGGGGGACTCGAACCTCCAACGGCGAACGGCCGCGCGAACGGCAGCACGGCGCCCCAGTACGCACGGCTAATCCGCCGCGGCGCAAATATATACATGGGAAAGGAGTAGAGATCGGAATAATGCCGAAAGGTGAGTAATCCAAGTTCAAATATTTGCAGCGGTGACAACAGGATACTGATTGAGCCAACGAGGAGTGCGGTGGTGGGCCTTCTCTTTTCTGAAGAGAACAGATTCAGTGTGCGTGGTGACTCTACTTACCATCATAAGGCGAGAAATGGAAACACGTAATTCACACTGAAAACTTTCGTGTTAGTGGTCCAGGTATTATGGTGTGGGTAGGCACAATGTTAAACTGTCGTACTGATCTTGATATCTGACCGAGCGAGGTGCGCAGTGGTAATACACTAGAGTCGCATTCGGGAGGACGGCAGTTCAAACTCGCCTTCGTGATTTCTCTACATCACTCCAGGCAAATGCTGGGTCGGTTCCTTTTAAAGGGCACGGCTGATTTTCTTTCTCATCCTTGACAAAAACTAGCCGTGAATGTGTTCAATCTTATGACCACGCTGGTGACGGGAATATCAACATTAATCGTCCTTCCTTTCACTGCATATTGTCTTTGGATCCCTTTTGTACTAGACTGTAGCAGTTATTTCTATTCACAGTTCAAATTTCATTGAGGTGTGTTACTTGGCAGTGACACACCTGCTATAACTACTTCCGTCCGTAAGTTTAGCACACGAGTGTGAATTGCGTCTGTTGTGAAACAGTTCATTAAGCTTCGGTTCGTCATACGGAGCATGACATGCCGCATTGGAAATTTCATAAAATTTTAGATTTAGTTGACGTATTTTTGTCTCATCTGCTGGTAGGTCGTGGCCATATGAGAGTTTGTGGCGGGGCCGGGACTCAAACCCGGGTCTCCTGTTTACTGGGCAGTTGTGCCAACCCTTGCACCAACCAGGCACAAGGGCTACGCCACAGAGGTTAGAACAAATTGGAAATGGCGTTATCTATGTCGAGCACAAACGTCAGATGAAGCCTGTCCACCATCTTGGTGAGCAGTAGTATGACGAAGACAGGCTTCACTGTTACAGCGTAAGGGCGTCGCCGCGTATTCTAACCTCAGCCCCACCTACAGGTGCTACTCAAGCCGCATTGAGGCGCTATGAACGAGGTCGTTCCCCGTCGGGGGTTCGAATCCTCCATCGAGACTGGGTGTTTGTGCTGTCTTTAGTATGCGTTAAGTAGTTAGTAAGTTTAGGGACTGATGACCCCGCAGTTAAGTCCATCCAGCTTAACAAACACATTAACATTTTGACTACTCAAGCCCCGTCCGACCCAACTTTCATATGTCCACCTATGTTTATCGATGGAACCAACGACCTATATAAACAACATAGACTGGCTAAGGTGCTGCCATACTTGAAGCAAATGGAAAGCTCGGCCGCCATGTTTTACAACGTCACGTAGGCGTAACCAGTCTGCTAAAGCACTGAATCATATCACTTTCTCTTTGTGCAAGGACTGAAAAAACAATTCTCTACTTGCTTATTGTTATTTTTATAGCCAAGCTAATATGGATAAAGGATAGACAACAAGTTTGTGGCAGACAAATCGGAAGGTTTATGTCACATACACTGGATCGGCTCACCATCGTCTCATTGATACCAAAAACATGCCTTTTCACTGTCCTTTAAACAATATTAATTTCATGTACATTTTCCTAATCTGCTTACCTCTTCCCTCCACAAACCTCCTTGAATGGAACTATATAAATGTCCCTCAAACATGCATGCAGGTCTGAAGGAACGGACACTACGGCAATTACATCAATTACAAGAAATGTATTCACAACTGCGAATATTAATCACCGTCAGCTGTATGGTTTAATGCTGGCATCGAACACGCGGTATGGCCGCGTGGTCTAAGGCGCCATGCAACGGACAGGACGGCCGTTCCCGCCGGAAGTTCGAGTTCTCCCTCGGGCATAGGTGTGTGGTTGTCCTTCGTATAAGTTGTTTGAACATTAATTAAAACTTCCCGGCTAAGTTGCCGTGGTCCATCAAATAAACTTTTTACTCCCGACGTTTCGTTGCCTACTGCGGGCAACATCTTCAAGGGTGAGTCGACGACTGCCTATTAGGCGCTGCAGGTCCTGCTTATATAGAGGGCATAGATGGCGCCACAACTTGTCACGTGCTGCCGACTATGAAGCTACCTGTGACCAACATCTTCTCTCTCGATTACAGGTAATCGATTGTCATATCTTTGGTTCAAAGTTGACTGCCAAATCTTATCTAATTTCAAACCTTCCTCTTTCCTGTTAAAATTATTGTGGTGTTTCTGTATTTCTATAGCTTCTCTGTAGATGCGTGTGTAATAATGCGACGTCCTGGCTAACACACTCATTTCACTAAATTTTATTTCATGGCCACCATGTGTAAAAACATGCTCTGCCACAGCTGACTTGTCTGTGTGACCCAGACGACAATTCCTTTTATGTTTCAATATGCGAGTATTAACACTCCTTTTTGTTGTTCCTATATACACCATGCCACAGCTACAGGGAATTTTATACACCCCAGGCGTTGCTAGGGAATGTCGTGCGTCTTTTACCGATCGTAAGCATTCGCTAATTTTCTTGGTAGGTCTAAAGACGGTCTGCACTTGAAACCTGGCTAAAACTTTCCCAATAGGGTCCGTAATTTGGTGTATGAAAGGAAGAAAAACTTTTCCGGCCGACAGTTGTTGTTCTGGCTTGTTTTCGGGCCCTTTTCTTCTAGAATGGAGAGCTCGATCTATCTCTTTATCGGTGTATCCATTTTTCTTAAACGCTGTTCGCAAATGGTTTAATTCATCTCTCAGATAAATAGGCTCACAGATATTATTAGCTCGATCCATCAATGTTTTAATGACACCTCTCTTCTGCCTAGGATGATGGTTCGAATCCTTATGAAGATAACGATCGGTGTGGGTGTCTTTTCTGTATATCTTATGCCCTAAGGTAGAAGAAGGTTTGAAATTAGATAAGATTTGGCGGTCAACTTTGAACCAAAGATATGAGAATCGATTACCTGTAATCGAGAGAGATGACGTTGGTCAAAGATAGTTTCATAGTTGGCAGGACGTGACAAGTGGTGGCGCCATCTATGCCCTATATAAGCAGGATCTCCAGCGCCTAATAGGCAGTCGTCGACTCACCCTTGAAGATGTTGCTCGCAGTAGGCAACGAAACGTCGGGAGTAAAAAGTTTTATTGATGGATCACGGCAACTTAGCCCGGAAGTTTTAATTAATGAAGACACCGGCCGTGAAAGCCTACATTCTATGATTAGTTTGAACAGTTTGTGAACTGATGACCATAGCAGTTTGGTCCAGCAGGTTTAAAAAGAAAAGTGACATATGAAAATTCGTATCGGATCTGTACTCGAATCCAGATTCCCGATTTTCGCTAGCGGTCGGGCTAACCATTACGCTATCCGAGTACGCCTCCCGGACCGACCCAGATTCCAGCATTAAGTACCGCACAGGGAGAGACGACTTCTAAATGAAGCCTAGCTGTGACTCGTGCAATACGATGTACAGCCTCAGCTGTACGATGTCCGACAGGGCGGACGCAGCGACTTTTAACGACAGAATGGTGGTATTTCTTGACACGTGAGTGGGCTCCGGCGCGCAGAGAGTAATGACCCATAATGGCGTGACTCAGTAGAGAGCCGTGAGCAGCAGCCAGACGGCCGCCCGCTGGCCTTGCAGTGCGCTCCCACCAGCCGCCGCTTGCCCGCCCGTTCATACAGGCTCTTTTTCCGCTGGAGAGCACTCTCTTGATATTTTGTTTCACGAGGAAATACGATACAGTACAACATTTTTTTTTTTTCAAAATAACAATAAGAACGAAAAAAGAAAAAAAATGGAAGGAAACTTGGGGTTTACCGTCGGGTCGACAGCGTGGTCATTAGAGACGGAGCTTACGCTCGGATTTTTGGGAAGGGATGGGGGCAGGAAATCGGCCGTGCCCTTTGAAAGGAACCATCCCGGCATTTGCCAGGAGATTTAGGGAAATCACGGAAAACCTAAATTTGGATGGCCGGAGGTGGATTTGAACCACCGTCCTCCCGATTGCGAGTCCAGTGTGTTACCACTGTCCCACCTCGCTCGGTAACAATGAGAACGGAGTCACGGGACATGGCAAGACATACATTTCGGCTTTTTAAGTGGAAGACATATACAGGGGCAGATACTGACTACATCTACAGCTGCATCTACATGGATACTCTGCAAGCCACACTGAAGTGCATGGCGGAGGGTTCATCGAACCACTTTTATAATATTTCTTTATAGTTCCATTCTCTAATAGCTCGCGAGGAAAAGGAACACCTAAATCTTTCTGTTTTCGATCTGATTTATCTTAGTTCATTATGATGATCATGTCTCCCTATGAAGGTGGGTGCTGACAATATGTGTTCGCATTCTGTAAAGTAAGTTGGTGAAAGAAATTTCGCAAATAGATCTCGCCGCAACAAATAATGAGTCTCTTTTAATGATTTCCACCCCAACTCGTGCGTCATTTCCGTAATACTCTCTCCCCTATATCGCGATAATACAAAACGAGCTCTGAACTTTCTCTAAATAGCCAGTCAGTCCCACCTAGTGTGGATCCCACAATACGCAACAATACTCCAAACCAGGGCGCACAAGAGTAGTGTAGGCAGTTTCTTTAGTAGAACTGTTGCATCTTCTAAGTGTTCTGCCAATGAAACGTAGTATTTGGTTGGCCTTCCCAACAACATTTTCTATGTGTTCTTCCCAATTTAAGTTATTCGTAATTGTTACTCCCAGGTATTTAGCAGATTTGACGGCCTGTAGGTCTGACTGATTTAGCGTGTAACTGAAGTTTCACTACGGTCGGGAGTTCGATTCCCCCCTCGGGCATGGATATTTGTGCCGTCCTCAGTATTAGCTATTTCATAAGTAGTTTGTAAGTTTAGGGACTGATGACCCCGTAGTTAAGTCCCATAAGCTCTACACACATTTTAACATTTTTGAACTATTTAACGGATTTCTTTTAGTAGTTATATCTATGACCTCACATTTATTTTTATTAAGTGTCAGCTGCCAATTTTTGCACCAGGCAGATATCTTATCTAAATCATTTTGCAGTTGCTTTTGATCTTCTGGAGACTTTACTAACCGATAAATGACAGCATCATCCGCGAACAGTCTAAGAGAGCTGCTCAGATTATCGCCTCAATCGTTTATAAAAATAAGGAACCGCGAGGGCCCTATAACACTTTCCCGGGAAATGCCAGATATCACTTCTGTTCTACTCGATGACTTCCCGTCTATTACAACGTACTGTGTCCTTTCTGACAGGAAATCACGAATCCAATCGCACAACTGTGGCGATGTTCCATAAGAACGTACTTTGATGCTTGTGAGGTAAAGCGTCAAAAGCCTTCCGGAAATCTAGAAATATGGAATCTATTTGACATCCCTTATCGATAGCACTCATCACATCATCTGAGTAAAAACCTGCCGGCCGCGGTGGCCGAGGAGACTGCGGCGCTTCAGTCACGGTCTGCACGGCCACTACGGTCGGGGGTTCGAATCCCCCCTCGGGCATGGATATTTGTGCCGTCCTTAGTTATAGCTAGTTCATAAGTAGTTTGTAAGTTTAGGGACTGATGACCCCGTAGTTAAGTCCCATAAGCTCTACAAACATTTGATTTTTTGAGTAAAAACCTAGCTGTGTTACACAAGGACGATACTTCCTGAATCCGTGTTGACTACGGGACAATAGGTCGTTCTCTTCTAGGTAGTTCATAATATTTGAGGAAAGTATACGTTCTAAAATCCTGCTGCAGACCAAAGTCAATGATATAGGTCTGTAATTTTGCGGATCACTCCTATTGCGTTTCTTGAATATTGGAGTGACCTGTGCAACTTTCCAGTCTTTGGGTAAGGAAAGTTCACTAAGCGAGCGGTTGTATATGATAATTAGGTATGGGGCTATGACCGTAACTAATTGGTTCTGACTAGTAGATTAAAACTGAAGAAACTGCAAACAGGTAGGAAAGTAAGGAGATTGAACCTGGATAACATGAAGAAACTTGAGATCGTTGAGAGTTTCAGAGAGAAGCAGCAACTGACTGAAACGTGGGAAAGACGTTACACTAGAGCAACGGGTAGCTTTGAAGGAAGAAATAGCGAAGGCCGCATGTGATCAAATAGGTAAAAAGACAAGACATAGCAGAATTCCTTGACACAGGGAATAATACACGAATGAAAAGAAAAAATATAAAAACGCAGAATATGAAGAAGGTGAAAGGGAGAACAGCCGGCTAAAAAATAATATTCATAGGAAATATAAATTGACTAACAAGACCACACGTATATAGAATTTTAGAATTTCTTTAAATTCATGATGCGTGAAGTTCAGAACTTAAATAACAATCGGACGAAGCCATTCGACGCAACTCTCAAAAACTCTCGAGAAAATCGACTTTGACGTTTTACAAGTACCAATAATTAAAACAATTACAGTATCAGTTGGTATAGCTTAGATGGTAGCGTTCTGCCCTCACAACCATGGAGTCGGTGGTTCGAATCCCGCTATGACAAATTTTTTTTTTTTTTGTTATTTTCGAATTTAGTTATATGAAACATTTTGGGATCTCTAATTACAAGTGTTGTGTCAGTTTTTGTTTATGTGTATGTAGACGAGCTGAACACTTTGTCGTCACGTAAAAAGATGGTTGAGTAGGTTAGCTGCTTGTTCAAAATGTTCAAATGTTTGTATAGTCTATGGGACTTAACTACGGGGTCATCAGTCCCTAAACTTACAAACTACTTATGAACTACTTACGAACTAGGACGGCACAAATATCCATGCCCGAGGGGGGATTCGAACCCCCGACCGTACTGGCCGTCAAGACCGTGACTGGAGCGCCTTAGTCCCCTCGGCCACCGCGGCCGGCTTAGCTGCTTGGAAAGTCATTAGTAGCTATGGAGATGACTTTCCAAAAACAGCGTCGTAGCTCTTCACAAACTGAACAATCAAAGACTACCGTCGTCAACTAATAGTGAAGCCAATACCGTAAAAATTTAACTTCCTTTTTTGATTGAAACCATCATTATTAACAACCTTTTATAAAATACAGGAAATTACGAATAAACAAAAATACGTGCATTTTTAGTAAAAATTGCGATTAGATTTTAACATTGTGTAAGTATTCGAATACAACGGAAAAACGTAAAAAATCTGTCACTGCAGAAATCAAACCACCGACATTATGTTGGAAGGCTAGAACCCTACCACCTGAGCTACACCGACAGGTGGTAGGGCTCTTTTAATTATTGCCGGCCGCGGTAGCCGAGGGGACTGAGGCGCTCCAGTCACGGTCTGCCCGGCCACTACGGTCGGGGGTTCGAATCCCCCTTCGGGCATGGATATTTGTGCCGTCCTTAGTCTTAGCTAGTTCATAAGTAGTTTGTAAGCTTAGGGACTGATGACCCCGTAGTTAAGTACCATAAGTTCTACAAACATTTGAACATTTTTTTTTAATTATTGGAACTTACGTGTACTTGTAAAACTTCAAAGTTGACTTTTTCGAGAATTTTTGAGAGCTGGGTCGAATGGCTTTGGCTGATTGTTATTTGAGTTCTGAACTTCAAGTAGCATAAATATAGAAAAATTCTAAAATCCGATACCCATGTGGTCTCCTTGTAAGTAGGAGTAGCTAGCGGAAACATGCCTGTCAACAGAACAGCGTGCGAAATTTACGGATGCCAGCTCACCATCGGCGATCGAAAATTAGCAGCTGGCGATCTGGGCTGACATATAATTTTTTTTTTTTTTTTTTTTTTTTTTTTTTTTGAAAATACTAGAGCTGGGTTCAGAATTGTACACGCCTGAAGACATAAGCGGTAATTATATTGATGAATAACACAGTCCTACATTTCCAGGCAGTTGCGACAGTATTTTTAATTTTTTTAACATCTTTTCTCGGTATTTGTGCAAATAACAGATATTAAACGGCAGTTTTGTTTCGACATCACGGTTATCGTACCATTTCCGTACACTTTAGGTTTGCTCAGGCAGCTGTCAGCGGGTTCACGCCCATGTGCAGAGTTGAAATTGTGTGTAAGCTGCGCCTTCTCCTGCTTCTGTTTACTTGAGGTGTGACTGTTTACTGTATGAGCAATGACAGCAAGAAACCAGACTAGCAGACTCTACTCTTTTTTTTTTTTTTTCTTTTTTTTTCTGGCGCTTCCAAGCTGCCAGATTCGCAAACGTGCAGAGCTGTCTGAGTTGGAGTATGGTTAGACCCACGTGATTCTTGTTTTTATTTGTAGCGGGTTCTTAAAAGTCTTGAAAGCTGTTGCAGTTCTCGCATTCGACTATTTCATATTTATGTTTTATATTCAATTGTAAGGTAAGTATGCCGGCCGCAGTGGCCGAGCGGACTGCGGCGCGCCAGTCACGTTCTGCACGGCCACTACGGTCGGAGGTTCGAATCCCCCTCGGGCATGGATATTTGTGCCGTCTTTAGTGTTAGCTAGTTCATAAGTAGTTTGTAAGTTTAGGGACTGATGACCCCGTAATTAAGTCCCATAAGTTCTTTGAACATTTGAAGGTAAGTATTTTATTTAATCCTATAAAACACTTTTACACGACGTCTGCATGATTCATCCGCGAGAATTCAACCAGAAATAGCGCGAAAATGTACTAGCACAGAAAGCATCAAATATTAAATACTAAAAGCAGCGTACAGGACTTGGCTGAAGATATATATACTGGGGGATTTGCTTATAATATCTGTGAATGGGTCTCCTCTGTCTGAGTTTAACCCAAAGGTACCACTGGTAAGTGGTACTTTTTAGCAGGAAGACAGCACTACACAGAAACGAAGTGCTAGACCGCTAGACTATGGTATTGGTATGTATTTTTCTATTAAATAATTTGATATGGTATTATGTGTAAATATGTTCTTCAAATAGTGACAGAGGGCAGTAAGGAGAATTATTTTTATATTCAGATGTAGGGGTTGTGGCGAGCAAAGTCTTTGGACTGGCTGGTGGCTTCAGAACTGAAATTTCGCACCCTGCCATATAAGAATATATAGTTAGGGGAAAAATAGATACCGCCTACAAGGCAAATAAGAAAGACGTTTGGACACAAGAAAAGCATGAAGCAATGAATGGAAAAATGTTCAAATGTGACTCAACTGCTTGGTTATTACTCCCTAGCTTACAAACTACTTAAACTAAGGACAATACATACACCCATGCCCGAGGGAGGACTCGAACCCCCGACAGCAAACGGCCGCGCGCATCACAGCACGGCGCCTCTTTGCGCACGGCTAATCCGTCGCGACAATGAAGGAAAAGCCGAAATGTGGAAGGAATGAAGTTGATAGCAGCACTGTAGAAAGGGAAGAGGAACTATATGAAGATGAGACAGGAGACACTACACTACGAGTGGAATTTGAAGGAGGACTGAAACATAGAAGTGGAAACAAGGCGTCAGGAGTAAATGATATTCCCTGTGAACTCCTACCGAGCGAGGTGGTGTAGTATTAAGACACTGCACTCGCATTCGGGAGGCCGGTGGTTTCCCTAAATCACTCCAGGCAAATGACGGGAGGTTCATTTCACACCGCACGGTCGATTTCCTTCCCATCCTTCACAAAAAGTCCGAACGTGAACTCCGTCTGTAATAGCCACGCAGTCGACGCCACGTCAAATACTGAGCTTCCTTCTTTCTGAACTGCAGATGCACTTAGGTGAGCCAGCCGTGACGACAGGTGTTAGGTGAAATACCCCCAGACTTCAAGAAGAATTTAATAATTCCAGTTCTAAAGAAAACAGGTGCAGGCAGATTTGAATATTACAGACCTATCAATTTTAACACGAATTATATACAGAAGACTGGAAAAACTAGTAGAAGCCGACTTCGGAGAAGATCAGATTGGATTTAAAAGAAATTACGAACACGTGAGGCAATACTCACGATTTACCTTAGAAGATACATTAAGGAAAGCAAACCTACGGTTATAGCTTTTATAGATAGCTTTTTATTATGTTGACTGGAATACGCTCTTTAAAATTCTGAAGGTAGTGCGGGAAGCTGTATCAAACCCGCCTGCGGACTGATGACCAAAACAAAAAACGATAACTCTCTCCGCTCATTGAACAGAAACATACATCCCTAATCCTATTTCATATAGTTGTAGAAAACAATCATTAGGCAAAGGGCTCACGTAAAGGACACCCAAAATGGCACCAAACAACAGTCGAGTACCTCACCTTCGCTGACAATATTGCAGTTATCACAGAAAACGGAACTGAAGCGATTCACGCAGTTGAAAAGCAACATGAAATTGCTGAAAAAACGGGCAACAAATCTCTTATGAAAAATACAACATATGGAAATCCGGCCAGAAAATAATTTTCAACTCTTCGGATAAACTATAGCACTCACGATTACACCGAATCTCCAATTAACAAAGAATCACCAGTCTTCAGAAAGCTTACAAGCTAACATGGACTTGCTACAACAACAAGTGCATTTCGACAGATATAAAATTAAGGCATTATAAAACAATGATTCTTCCAGAGTGTCTTAATGCTGCGGACTGGACGGCCGTTCCCGTCGGAGGTTCGAGTTCTCCCTCGGGCATTGGTGTGTGTGTTGTCCTTCGCGTAAGTCAGTTTTTAAGTATTTTGTAAGTTTAGAGACTGATGACCGTAGCAGTTTGGTCCAATAGGTTTAAAGACATTTAAATTTGACTTCTTCAAATGTTCAAATGTTTGTATAGCTTATGGGACTTAACTACGGGGTCATCAGTCCCTAAACTTACAAACTACTTATCAACTAGCTTATCCTAAGGACGGCACAAATATCCATGCCCGAAGGGGGATTCGAACCCCCGACCGTTGTGGCCGTGCAGACCGTGACTAGAGCGCCACAGTCCCCTCGGCCACCGCGGCCGGCTTGACTTCTTCCAGAAGCAATCTACACAGCCGAAACAATGACAATTGACAGTCACTAAAAAATTAGGGAAATAGAAAAGTAGGAACCTAAAATTCTCAGGAACATATACGGGGCAGTCAATAAAAATGGCATATAAATGAATAAACCTCACAATGAACATTATCAAAACACCAACACGATAATGGAAGATATCAGAAAACTCCAGGATTCTTCGCAGTCGAACATAAAATGCCTATTTGTTCACCGGCTCATTTGCCAAACTTGACACCATTTGGGCATATATGATATGCAGAGTTTCGCAAAATTTCCGTTACAGACTTCTAGGACTTGTAGAAGAGGGTAAGTGCAGGTTATTTTCATTCGGAACCCATATCCGAAAATGTCGTCCAGTGATGCTACGAGTACTTCTTTATCTTTGACGCAGTGAAACAAATCTCTTCTTCCGCAAGCTCATTGCTTTCCTTATTTTGAAAAGATGTAGTATGATTCAATAAGACAAACAAAATGTTTAGCAAACATGGGCTCAAAAATTCTTACCTTAAGATCTATGAGCCCGGTTTTCATCTTCAATACTGTGAACACGTATCTTCAACTGGTCCAGCACTCTTGAACGTACGCATTTTAGATTGCATGTTTACCAAAGATTTTTTCTTGTTTTGGCACATTCTACCCCCTCCAAAAATATGGAGAGCAAAGAGCTTGCAGTAGATGAGTTCTGTTTCACAGATTCAAAGATAAAGGAGTGATATTTCGCGTTCCCCACTGAACTGTTACAAGGCCCCTACTGTTCCTTATTTTTATAACAGATTTAGGAGAAAATCTGAGTAGCTCTCTTAGACTGTTCGAGATAATGGTATCCTTTATCGGTTTGTTAAGTCAGCACGAGATCAACAGCAAGTGCAAAACTATTTAGATAAGATATCTGTATGGTGCGAAAATTGGCAACTGGCACTAAATAATCTGAAGACTGAAGTCACGCATATGAGCTCTAAAGTAAATTCGTTAAACTTTATTTACACGATAAATCAATCAAATCATTCTCTTGAGCCATGTTCCCGCACATGCAGCGTCGGCTTTTGTTAATCGTATTTGGCGTGTTACTAGTTACGGGGTGGCCGGATTCCCTTCCTGTCGCCACCCTATGACCCCCCAGGAGGAGTGTACCCCAAATGCCTGAGTATAGTGATATATTTGTGAAAGTGTAAAGTGTTACGAAATGTTTGCGAATAGTGTAATTAATGCGGGACTTGGGGACCAGCCCGGTAATCACCTAGGGAGATGTGGAAAACCGCCTAAAAAACCACATCTAGGCTGGCCCGCACTCCGACCCCGTTCGGACCGGGGCCGGTACTCCTCCCCGTTTCGGAAAACGGTGCATTAGACCACACGGTTACCCGAGCGGGTTATAAATCAGTAAAATCTAGAGGTCGTAAATTCAGTTGAATAGTTAACGAATTAAATTTACGAACAACTTTAATTAGAAAAAAAAACAGAAAATATCGTAAGGAAGACGAACCTTTAGTACACTTAAAGGATGCAACATTTCTACTAAATAAACTGCCTACACTACACATGTGCCTCCTAATTTGGAGTATTGCTGCGCATTGTGGAACCCCCACCTAGTGGCAATGACGCAGGACACAGAGAAAGTTCAAAGAAGGGTAGCTCGTTTTGTAGGAAGGAAGGCTTAGGGTTTAACGTCCCGTCGATAGCTTGGTCATTAAAGACGGAGCTAACGCTCGGAGATTTGAGTGAGGATGGGGTAGGAAATCGGCCGTGCCCTTTGAAAGGAACCATACTGGCATTCGCCTGGAGTGATTTAGGAAAATCACGGAAAACCTAAATCTGGATGGCCGGAGGTGGATTTGAACCAGCATCCTCCCGAATGCGAGTCCAGTGCGTCACCACTGCGCCACCTCGCTAGGTCTCGTTTTGTATATTCCCGATATAGGGGAGCGAGTATTACGGAAATTAAGAACGAGTTGGGGTGGAAATCATTAAAAGAAAGACGTTATTCGTTGCGGCAAGTAAGAGAAACCAGATCGAAACGGAAAAATTCAGGTGTTCCTTTTTCCCGTGCGCTATTAGAGAACAGAACGATAGGGAAATATAAAGCGGTTCCATGAGCCCTCTGCCATGCACTTGAATGTGATTTTCAGAGTAATTATGTAGATGTTCATAGTGTGACTTGGTACCATTTCCGGAGATAGGACCTTATCAAATCCTCGTCAATCGGACCATCGGCGTTCATTCTGGGCACCAATGGACCATGGATCCTGATGGTCGACACTACAGATTTGCATCTCAAACTTACAAGTGCCCATGCTAGAGCACATGGTGGATGCGAAAAATCGTGGTATATATAAGTTTTATGATAGTATTCGTAAAAAGTGTTAATCGCTCAGTTATCACTTGACCGATCGACCGAGTGGTTTAGCACATTGGACTCGCATTCGGGAGGACGCTGGTTGAAATCTATCTCCGACCATACAGATTAAGGTTTTCTATGATTTTCCTACATCAGTCCATCTAAATGCCTGGATGATTCATTTAAACGGCACGGCCCATTTCTCCCCCCCCCCCCCCCCCGACCTCCAAACAATCCGAGCGTAGGCTCCATCTCCAATGACTACTCTGGCTGTTGACGGGACTTCAAAAGCTAATCTTCTTCAGTTATTACATATGCGATATGTGGTTCACAATTTTACGCCCTGCATAAACTACACGGGACATATTTTTTTGTCCATTATTGTGAGTTGGAATGAGTGTCCGGCGGGGCAGGAGCAGCGCTGAGGCAGAGATAGGACGTCCTTGGGTCGGCTCCTGATCAGTGCAAACCGGTTGGCAACGCGGCGAGCGTCTGCAGCTGCAGTCTGGCGCACCAAGCCACATTCCGCGCCTTCTCTTGTCTCTCTTCCACTTAGCCATGCATTTTTCATCCACGCTCACAACTTCGGCGGCGGCCCTTGTTGGACAATGCGCCGTACTAAATTCTTGCAGAGGGTGATTTTTATGTAAGGGGACCAACTTCAGAAATTTCTTCTAACAAGAGAAAAAAATGGAAAGAAAATTCCTTTATAAACCACGATACTGCTAAAATAGGCGTTATTTATTGTTTCCAATACATCAGCAGCAGACCCATTTCGCCACTAAGGCTATCGTCTGGCTATCGGAGCATAAACATTTTTTTATTACCATTTGTACAACTATATCTAAATACACCACTCCCATGAACCACAGACATTGCCAAGACGGGGTTCCTTGCGTGCCTCAACGGTACAGATAGCCGTGTCGTAGGTGCAACCACAGCGGCGGGAACGGCCACCCAGTCCGGAGCACGACGCCTTAGACCACGCGGCCATTCCCCGCGGCAACAAATTTCATATTTCTAGATTTCCATAAGGCTTTTAACGCCGTATCTGACAAACGGTGTTAATAAAATTTCGTGCTTTTGCGATATCGTCCCAGTTATGTGACTGGATTCGTGTTTAGCCGCGGCGGAGTGGCTGCGCGCATTGAGGCGCTATGCTCCGATGCGCGATGTCGCTCCCCGTCGGGGGTTCGAATCTTCTCTCGGACATGGGTGTTTGTGCTGTCTTTAGTCTAAGTTACTTTAAAGGTAGTTTGTAAATTTAGGGACTGATGATCCGGCAGTTAAGTCCCATAAGCTGAACAAACATTTGAACATTTTTTTTATTTGTTATTTCCTGTCAGAGAGAGCATAGGTCGTAAGAAATGATGGAATGGATCCACTAAAACAGAAGAGGTATCTGACGTTCAAAACGGTAGTGTTGATCTAGCTGTATAAACGTCTTAGAAGAAAAAACCGTGCTGCCCTCTTAGGTAGTCTGGAGATGATGTAGCCGCGGCGGAGTGGCCGAGCGCAATGAGGCGCTATGCTCCGATGCGCGATGCCGTTCCCCGTCGGGGGTTCGAATCTTCCCTCGGGCGTGGGTGTTTGTGTTGTCTTTAGTATAAAGTAGTTTGTAAGTTTAGGGACTGATAACCCAGCAGTTAAGTCCCATCAGCTTAACAAACATTTGAGCATTTATGAGATGAAGCTGTCATTTATCATCTAGCATAGTCACCGTAAGATCAATACCAACTTCAGAACGATTTAGATAACACGCATTTCTGTGCGAAAAGTGTAACCGTAAATAATATAAAATTTCAGGTCAGGCATAGGAGTAGTAAAGGAATCCGTTAAACTTCGTTTACAAGATAAGATACACAATTTGGGGTGGAAGTCATTATAAAAAAAGCAGCTTTTCATTGCCGCGAGAGCGAAATTTCGATCACCAACGTTCTCCTCCGAATGCAAAAATATGTTGTTTGGTGACACCTAGACAAGGAGAAACGATCATCGTGATAGGATAAGAGTAATCAGATTCGAACGGATAAACCTTGAGTAATTGGAGAATGTAACGGTAGATAGTCTCAAAGTGGTTCGATCAACCCGCTGCCAGGCACTTAAGTATGGATTACAGAATACCCATTACAGATATAGATGGATACATAGTACGTTTATTAATTTCTTCCATCTTACAGGAGATGTACAATACGGCCGTCATGGAATCGAATGTGTTCACACGTTGCATTATAGGTCGCCTCACTCTTCCTGAACATGGCATTACAGTTTCAAAAAATGTTTGTAATTCTATCGGACCAAACTGCGTGCTCATCAGTCCGTAGCTTACAAACTACTTAAACTAAATTAACCTAAGGACGACACACACACCCATGCCCCAGGGAGGACTCGAACCTCCACGGCGAGCAACCGCGCGCTCCGCAGCGAGACGCTTTAGACCGCTCGGCTACTCCACCGCGGCGCATTACAGTTTACATGGACATGCTATGCAATGGTCTGTACAACAGCAACTGATTATGCACCTACCGATTTGGTCCAATGGGCTGGGTTACAGGAAATGTCGAATGTCGTGCACGGTATGATAAACGCGAATGTAAGTTTGTTTGTTGCGCTTGCACGCCTTGACTCAACCGATCATCAGGAAACTTTATCCGCCTCTTGTGAGCGCAACATAAAAGGGCACAGGATACCTTTCATCCAGAAAAAAACCAGACTGTCCCCAAAGAAACCATGTCTCTAAAGAATCTCCGATAGTTTGTAACTCACGCGGATCTACGGTTTTACTCAGATCCTCGTGGAATTTAAAAGCAAGAGGCGGGTTGCTGTCTATGTGAAATTCCATATGACACAAGACGGAGGATAATTTTTTTACAAACTTCGACATCAAGACACAGTTTTATTTCCATTTCTATGCAATTTAGCGCACTTTACCTTCAAAATAAGAGAAAAAAAATCTAATGTTTGTTAAGCTTATGGGACTTAACTATGGGGTCATCAGTCCCTAAACTTACAAACTACTTATGAACTACTTACGAACTAGGACGGCATAAATATCCATGCCCGAGGGGGGATTCGAACCCCCGACCGTAGTGGCCGTGCTGACCGTGACTGGAGCGCCTCAGTCCCCTCGGCCACCGCGGCCGGCAATAAGAGAAAGATGACCGTGTACGTAGAATTTCGCGTGTGTTGTGTTTGTATAGCTTATGGGACTTAACTACGGGGTCATCAGTCCCTAAACTTACAAACTACTTATCAACTAGCTTATCCTAAGGACGGCACAAATACCCATGCCCGAGGGGGGATTCGAACCCCCGACCGTAGTGGCCGTGCAGACCGTGACTGGAGCGCCTCAGTCCCCTCGGCCACCGCGGCCGGCTAGAATTTCGCACTGTGCATGGGGGAGCATACCTTACAACAGACTTTGACCGAGTTCCACGAAAGTTGGCACATGCATGTTTTCGGGGCAGAAGGTTTTTATACTCCCTAAGACACGGTACAGCGCTTCTCGGAGAGTAGTTGCAATAAACTTGGACATCGTTTCGTTGACCACCATGGATGCTGGCAGTTACGTGTATTATTTTTCGTATACGGGATCGGCGGAGATAGACCGAAGAGGAAGGAACGAAAGAAAGAAGGAAGATGAGGGTTAAAGGTCACATCGACAACGTGGTCATTATAGACACAACACAATATCAGATTGTATTCGGTTAAGGATGGGGAAGGAAATCGTCCGTACCCTATCCAAGGAACCATACTGGCATTTGCAGCCGCAGTGGAACAGCCGTGGGCGCTGAAGCCCTTTTTAAACGATAAACGAACGTCTAACAGATTGATAACCAGTTGCGTCAATGGCGGCCGTGTGTCATTTGAACGGGGTCACTAGTATGATCGTGCGATAATCGCGATAAAGAAATAGGGCCAGTCCTGGCGACTGGTGGGTTCACTGCGCATGCGCGAGCTAGTGGCCAGGCGGTGTTGTGCACACACGGCTGCGCTCAGTCTGCTGTTTTGACTTTCTCAAAGTTTGTGATCCTTTCATCGTTGCAAGGAACTTTCTGAACTAGTAGTGACTAATGTACTTTTCGTCAATATTTTAATGAAAGGTTTTAAACTTTTTGTAAATTTCATAATTATTTAATGATGTACTAATGTGAAATAACGACTACTGCTGTTTTAGTTATGAAATGGAACAAAGCTGCTATTACACTTTATTAGAGGCGTATTGCGAAGAGTCAGCACTTTTTGATATTGAGAATAGCCCGTACAATAATAAGGTACCATTTTTTTCGCTCATAGTCACAGAAACTCGTAAATATTCGTTAATAAAGCTTGACGTTATAGCATCTTCAGGTTTCTTTACGTTTTTACAGCATGGCAGAAAGGAAAAATTAGATACAATTTCCGAATTCGTTTGGATCCTCTGGCATTAATTTTCTCATTAAGGTAAAGCAGTCAACAATCCGAAGATTGGTTTGAACAGCGCAGTGCTTTACTATGCACGGTCCTGTTTGGAGGTGGTATGCCGTTGCCTTCCTCCGACCTACGAACTGACTTACCAGCCAGTTATAGGGGGACCTACAGTTTAACGTGGGTTCCGAACCACGGTGGTAGTCTGTCATTCTACCATTTTTTTTTCTCTATGGGTTGTTCTGTTCATTGCGGACGCTGATCACGTTTGTTCGTTTTCGTTCGTTGTGTTCTTGGCTCAGCTTTTTTTATTGCAGAGGGCGTTGAGCCCTCTGACCGGGCGCGCTGAGCCACGGCGCCCGGCGTCAACACTGCCAGAGGCGAAAGAAGTGGAAAGTGACAGATAAATTCCCAGGACCTGGCAGGGATCGAACCCGCGACCTTTGGATTGGTAGTCTGTCATTCTACCATTGTGCTAGGGAGCTGCACAATTTTCTCATTACGATGCTGTATGCATCCTAGTTTTCTTTTTCACATATTTGAAGCTACGGTCGCCTAGAGCACTTATTTTTATCTTTCCGGCGTTGTATCCGCGTTCTAGCAACGAAAGCCAATGCAAACGCAGCCGGCACTATGGCTCAGTTTACCAGTATTGAACTCATTTCCAAAACAATAACAACAAACGAGACTCGCGACACATTCGCTAGTATCATTTACTCTCTCTCTACGTTTATCGTCTAAACATACTGCCGGAAGATTTTGCATGAGTTTATACTTCGGGAGTAGCACGACAGGAGCGCTTCAGTAGACTATTATCTATCATGTCTACTTTCGTTAATCGTTTAAAAAGGGCTTAAGGCGCCTTGCTGCAGTGCGCGCGGCCGTTCGTCGTCCGAGGTTCGAGTCCTCTTTCGGGCATGGATGTGCGTGTGTTGTTCTTAGGATAAGTTAGTTTAAGCAGTTTGTAAGTCTATGGACCAATGACCACTGCAGTTAGGTCCCATAACTTTACAAACATTTGAACATTTTGGCATTTGCATCGACAGTTTTAGGGAAATCAAGGAAAAGATAAATGAAGACAGCCGTAGGTGGGTTTGAACCGTCGTCAACCGAATGCGAGTCCGATGTGGACAGAGACGGGAGGAGATGGACAGACGGAAGTCTGTAATAAATACATAATGTAGGAAATGCTATTGTGAACTACATATACCATCGTTTATAGCAGACTAGTTGAAAATCCGGCGTTGCCCGGATATTCGTTTATTCCACTCTTGACTTAGTACTTCTATCTTTGTCGATCTCCTCCTCTACACCTTTTCATCATCTCTTCCCCCTATCTCAGCCCATCTCTTCAAACTGTTCAAATGTTTGGTAAGCTTATTGGACTTAACTACGGGGTCATCAGTCCCTAAACTTACAAACTACTTATGAACTACTTACGAACTAGGACGGCACAAATATCCATGCCCGAGGGGGGATTCGAACCCCCGACCGTAGTGGCCGTGCTGACCGTGACTGGAGCGCCTCAGCCACCGCGGCCGACCCCATCTCTTCCCCCCTCTCTCTGACCATGTCCCCTTCCCTTCTCTTCTCTTTCTATCATCTCCTTCGTCTCCTCAGTACATCGCTTCCTACCCCTGTCTATAAAAAATATATATCTGTTAACTTTCATTGTGATCGAAGAAGAGTTGTCGAAATATTATGTAGGTAGTAATGATCTTATTGTTTTGAAGGTGAAGCGTGCAAAATTTCATCAAGATCGGAATCAAACTAGATTCTGTCGACGCTCGTAAGTACTCTCCGCCATGCACCATTCGAAATATTCTATAGACAGTGAGTGACCTTCCTTTTGCTTCGAAGGTCAAGTGGGCAAAACTTGGTCAAGATGGAAATAAAACTGTATATTTTGTCGAAATTTATAAGGAAGTACCCTTCGCCATTCACGATACGAAATTTTATGTCGAGAGTGACCTTCCTCTTGTTTTGAAGGTCAAGTGTACAAAATTTCATCAATATTGGAAAAAAAAAAACCTACAGATCTGTATGAAATACAAACTCACACACGGACCACACTATAGACAAAGAAGGTTATTCACAGAGACGGGGGATGGCTAGAGTGGGAGAAGAAGAAAAAGGTGGTGGATAGGATGCGGTTGTGGAGGAGGAGAAGGAGATGGGGATATACAGTGTCGGAGGAGGAGACTGACAAAGAAAGCAGGTGAAGGAGGAGAGTGACAGAGAGATGGATGAGGAAAGCAACAGAGACAAGAGGAGATGGACAAAGAGGGAGGGAGAAAGCGGTGGATCGAGAGTGGGGTAGAACAAGATGGACAGAGAGAAGAGAGACCAGGAGACTGACAGAGAGGAAGGGAGGAAATGTTAGATAAAGGGGGGACAAGAAGAGTACGAGGAATAGTAATAGCAGTAGGAGGAGGACGTGGATGTAGGTGGGGGGAGACGAGGAACTGGACAGAGAGAGAGGGGGAACGAGTAGGACAGACACAGTAAGGGAGAGGGAGATGCATAGAGAGAGTAGTGGAGACGGACTGACAGAAGACTAGAATAACTAAATCCTCGGGAAACGCCAGATACTAATGCTGGGTAGGTATAAAACTAGGCAGAGTGACACGTCGCAGTTAGAAATTCATCTGCAAGTAATAGAGGCACACGTGAGTCAGTAGGCAGGGACACATCCGGGCACAGCACGCAGGCTCGAGATGGGCTGTATGCGATTCTAGTTGTGGGCGAGGCTCGCACATGACGTCAATTGTCTTCCACTGGTGCGACAAAGCTATTCGGGTGTCCGGCATTCACTTTTGTCGACGTTTCTTTGCGTTGTGTGCTATGTCAGCTTTGAAAGGAAAGGAAAGAAAATTAAAGTACGCCCCGGCGACAACTTGGTCGTTGTATTACTAATCTCTATAGAACTGTTTTAGCTGAACAGGAATCCTGCACCGTACCTTTCCTGACAACTAGACTGGGACGAGTACTCTACAAATGGTAGCGAGGATGAAACAACACTGATAACCACCGTAGTTTGGTCCCACAGCTTTACACACATTTGAGCATTTTTGTCCTCACTACTGAAAGAAGTAGTCAAATAGTTCGCAACGTTTTTCTTCGTCCTGTGGGAGCTTGATTGTAACTCAATTTGTATCTTCATCCATCGCATTTATTTCGACTTTCCAAATAAAGTCAAAGTTTGTGAGTCATTACTTCTCTTTTACTAATTAAAAGTACTGAATTGAACGAGAGGCAAGGAATTAAAACTTTTGCCAGGGCTTGGATCTGACCCCGGGACCTAATGCTTACTAAGCAAGTACTATAACCATTAAATCACCGCGATCTAATGGAAAGGGCGATTGTTAATTGAAAGTAAATGACTAAGTTGAGGTGCCATCGTTCCCTTTTAATAACTATTATTTCCACATAAATACAGAAATTGTTGGTCGTTTACAAGAAAAGCCAATAAGAATCAAATAATTCTACACTGTAAAAACGATCTCTTAGATTGGAGCTATAGTGTGGATGGTATGGGCGCCGTATTCTTTAACCAAGTAGTTGACTGTACTCGATTTCACTGTACGTATTTGTGTCTATAATGTAGCATTTTATGCACTCAGTTGTACCTCTAAAGATTGTTTTATAATAATAAATCAATTTGTCACCTTACTTTTTCGGATAACGTGTTAATTCTTTAATAAAAACATTTTTTTCTCTTTTTATATTAGCACTGGCACAAACTTCCATAGTAAAAAATTGAGTGATTATACATCCGGGAACAAATAACTTGCAGGAGAATAACTAACTACAGTCTTCGTCTCAAGTGCTGTCGACTAGAGCCTAACCGAAATGTTAAGTAATTCCTCGGATGTGGTATTGGAATATACGATTTTGTGACAGGAGAATACTTGTAATCGAGCTTGTGTGATTGCTCAAAGCTGGAAGGGCTGACAATAGGAACGGCCCTCGTTACTTGCCCTTCCTTTCCACCATGGCTACATCTTACTTCCATTCCTAACTAATCCACAAGTCTTCCTCGATTTTACAGTAATTTTATTTTGGTAAAAATGCGATAACCCGTCTACAAGGAGATGAGATAGTAGATTGAGTCTTACACAACATCAAGAAAAACTACGGCGAGAGGCAGGGGAAGCATTTGCATAGCAGTACGCAAGAAGTCTCGAGAAAACTCGTAAAAGTTAGCCTCCTTCACCTCGTGTTCACCCGCACGCTGAAGGTACTTGTTACGTACTCTAGGAAAATCCATAAGGAAGAACTCCCATAGGCCGCAAGAGAAAGTCGTAGCTGGTTGTACTTGTAATGTTTGGAGTCATTCTGCTAAGAATTTAACATATTTCAAATGTTACAGTGTAAATTAGAAATCAAGATTCTTCTTCTCCGATCGTCGTCTTTAACAGGGCTGAAATCTATTCTTACAGTCATGTGAACAGTTTTCACGAACTTTACCTTAAAGCTTCTAGAATTTAAGAATGAGGTACAGTCGAACTCTCGATGAATTGAAACTCGTTAATTTGAATCTCTCGATGATTTGAACTTCTCTGCCCACTGAAAAAAAAATCGTAAAATTTAAAATAATCAATATGATAGTGATTTGAAGTTGTAGGAATGGCATCTTGCTCGCCGACATTCTATAATTTGAAATCTGACTTCCCTTACTCTCCATAATTTGAAGTCGTTGATTTCAGTATATCATGCATAGACCGGTCGATTGTTTACATCAGGAATGAGATTTATGAATAAGTTGGAAGAACAACCGCAAATTCCATTCAAATTGATCGAGGCAAGGTCATCTCTTACTATCCAAGCGCCTACGCTCTCAGAAGGGATACAATGGAAGATTTCTTTTCAGCTCTCGCCACTATCAAAAGTTCATTGGACAACGATGGCTGGAAGTCACTCACTCACAAGAAAACATTTGTGTATAAAATGTCCAAATGTTTGTAAATATATGGGAATTAACTACTGCGGTATAATAATAATAATTTCGTTTGGCTCATTTGGCCTGGTGCAAGTCTTTCAATTGGACGCCACTTCGGCGACTACTGCGATTATCAGTCCCTATGCTTACAAACTACTTAAACTAGCTTTGACAACACACACACCCATGCCCGAGGGACGATGCGAACCTCCCACGGGAAGCAACCGCGCGCTCCGCAGCAGGGCGCCTTAGAGCGCTCCGCCATTCCACCGCAACAGAATTTGTGTATGATTGTATAATTGTTGTGAAATAACAATCAGTAAGTACATAATAAAAGCACGACAATCAAACTCTTTTATATTTGAATTTGTCCCTCCATCCCTCTCGGTTATTTGAATTCCTATTATTTTGAACTCTCGTTATTCTGCGTATAACAATTACTTCAAACTTGCGCCCGCAAAAGCAAAACTGTGCTTCATGTGCAGAAAGGTTGACCGCAATTTTCAGAACCAGAGAAAGCCATTCTGTCAGAAAAAAACTGTGAATACTTCAAAAACAGCCGCAGTGGAAAGGTCGAGCGCTCTAAGGCGCCTTGCTGCGGAGCGCGAGGTTGCTTCCCGTCGGATGTTCGAGTCCTCCCTCGTGCATGGGTATGTATGTTGTCCTAAGATTAGTTTAAGTTAGCTTACGGAGTTTGTGTGCCTAGGGACTGATAACCACAGTAGATTTACAAACATTTGAACGTAGTTACAGGACTGTTTGATATTTTTCTTATTTGTATATATTTGCCTCGATTCTACACGTCTCAGTGCTTCCATCGGAAATGTTTCTAGCACATTCCGCTCGAGATGCAGTTTAAAATATCTTTTTATGTGAGTTGTTATGAAGCCCGGAGAGAAATTTTGTTTTTCAACATAGCCTGATCTACCCATAAATCAATAGATTGTGCCTGTATTTTACGTTCACATGAAGTTCCCCAGTTCGGTTTTACAGGGGTGTGGGCCTCGCCTTGTTTAATATGTCGACATGCACTTGCACAAACTAAATACTGTATTCTACATCTAAACGCATATTCGTCTTCAGTATGAATACATATCTCAGTATACTGCAGTCTTTCAGAGAAATCAGTCTTACGACTGGTGGCACATTCGTGCATTCCCTGAAAGACTCTGAATCACCTCCACTTTTATCGGTTGCAAGGAAATATTTGGGCTATTACTCAGTGTTCGTTTCGCATCGGGTATACATTCCTAATCAGATGGAGAGGAGTTATTATACTGAAAGGATCATTAGCAACAGGAATAGGATGAAAGATATCCGTCTCCAGTCTGTGTCCATGTCATTCGCAATGAATGTTCTTTGAACAAATATATTTATGGTGACGAATCCAAATGTTATTCAGGTAGGGTAGACATCCGTTCCCTTACATCGGGCGTCACCGTTATGATGCGACAACCCGACAAGACTCATTGTTGCCTGATATTGCCAAACACTGTTACGAACTTGGCTGAAGTACACCACCTGTTCGCGCAACATGTAAAAGGCAGCCTCTGTGTAAAGGGTATTTTCCTTGATGTCGGCCCAGTGGACTGTGGAATAAATCGTATAGTGGCACTTCCATTATTGGTTGACTTGCAGAGAGTTTTTGAAATACGTAGAAGTGATAAAAGACTTACTGAAAAAGGTGAAGTATTCCGAAAAATATGGGAAAGTATTCAAATTGTAATGTTTGTAAACCTATGGTACCAAACTACTGTGATTATCGTTTCCTAGACTTGCAAACTACTTTAAACTAACGTAAACATATCAGAAGGACAACAAACACACCCATGCCCGAGGGAGGACTCGAACCTCCGACGGGAGGGACAGCGCAGTCCTTGACACGGCGCGTAGAACAGCACGGCCATTTCCGCACAGCAAGAAACTAGGAGGAGACGTCGCATTCTATTGCCAGTGCAGTTCGCGCCAGTCCTACCGGTGAGTTTGACGCCCCTATTTAAAACTGAAACACATTCATATCACACATCATCTGACACAATGCGCTGAAGTTCATATCTTGGTAGAACTGACCGCCAGTGCGGTTATCATCAACTGTGCAGCACCTTCTTTCGTTCGTTGAACAAATATGCATTTCAGCCGCCAATCTGCAAGTCGGGCGTCAAAGCTATGACGTGCCTTACTGACCTACAGGCGGGGTAAATAATCATTTAGGAACCTAAAATTACCAGTATAATATCGGTACCACAAGCATTCACCTCGAGAAACACTTCAAAGTTAAATATGCATATCGGAGTATTTTCTTACGCCCAAGTCAATCTGCAAAAAAATGTTCAAATGTATGTATAGCTTATGGGACTTAACTCCGGGGTCATCAGTCCCTAAACTTACAAACTACTTTTGAACTAGGTAAGCCTAAGGACGGCACAAATATCCATGCCCGAGGGGGGGGGTTCGAACCCCCGACCGTAGTGGCCGTGCAGACCGTGACTGGAGCGCCTCAGTCCCCTCGGCCACCGCGGCCGGCTGTTCAAATGTTTGTAAATCTATCGGACCAAACTGCGTGGTCATCAGTCCGTAGCTTACAAACTACTTAAACCTAGGTAAACTAACCTAAGGACAACACACACATCCATGCCCCAGGTAGGACTCGAACCTCCACGGCAAGCAACCGCGCGCTCCGCAGCAAGACGCTTTAGACCGCTCGGCTACTCCACCGCGGCGAAGTCAGTCTGCCTTCCGTTCTCAAGGATGCAACTTAATTATTACTGATCCACTTTCTGAGGTCATTTGCTTAGCCCTTCCACAACTACAAAAACCCAAACTACAGCGTAATCTTGTGAACACGAGTCGTCCAGACGTGAAGAGTATTCTGTCTCTCTGCCACGACGCTCGCTAGCTGACCGGCGTGCCTTGCCGACTACCTTCGCTGAAGAAACAAGGGCCGACATTCCTGCCCTCTTCCGGAAGACTGAGTGGTTAATGTCCCGTTCTAATCTGGAGATCAACTGACGGCAAATTCCATACAAAGCGTCACGCACGGCAATCTGGTATACCTCCTTGGAACCCACGCTTTTTCTCCGATCTGGAACCTCAAAATAAAATTATATACACTTGGTTGTACATAACTTTTTGTAAAGCTTGTTAGCAGTACTTCCCAAGCATACATATTTTTTCTTTTATTGTGGAATCACACACGCGTTTCACTACCCACTCGACTGCAAAATGATTTCCAGATTCCGAACAAGAGCAGATGCTCTCTTTTCCTTTGCAACACAGCTATGATTACTCAGGAAATGACCTATAATATACAAGACGAAAAAAACTGATTGTTATAGCAAGTAGAATGATTAGTAAAGGTGTAATAGATAATCACTATGCCCTTACCATAGCATAAAAATTATCTTTTTACGAAGTTGCCTTGAGGTTCACTTAATGGTAGCGAAAATAACACTGACGTGTACTTCTTCTCACATAATGAATATGATGTGCTACTGAAAGATTAAAAAGGAGCTATTTACTATTTGCTTGAAGTACTGTGAAGCTGTTCTCTAGGAAAAAATCTCCAATGAAAGTTCGTAAATTTCAGCAAAAAGCAGCAGGCCTACATTCGTTTCATTGTTGTGTACCAATCACAAGCTGACTGTGGGCTAACATTTAACGTTGATACAATCACGGAAAACCGAAGCATACTCGTAAAGCATGTGACAACAGCTGGCGAACGGGTAAAAGTAAATTGAATCTCTCCTATACTGAATTACCAGAGAGGCAGTTAGTAAATCTTACACTCAATTAACACCGACAATTGGTCAATCGGTGCTTGCCTTCTAGTGCTGAGACAGAGATTATATTCGACTGTGTAATAAACTTCTCTTTATCGTTGTTTACGGTAACGTTCTTTATTTCCCACCTTTCGAACTCCACTGCGAAATATGCATGGGAGTCACCTGTAAAGGCTTAACTGCACTAAGTTTCTAGCACCATCAACATTATGATTATGCCTTTCAGCGTTCAGTCTGGAGCTTAGTACCCCTTATAAAATTCCTCCACGATCCTCTATTCAATACTGACTTTGAAGCCTCGTCTGATGTTAAGCCTGTTACTTCAAAATCATTTTTGACTGAATCCAAGAACTTTCTCCTTGGTCTACCAAATGTTCAAATGTTTGTATAGTCTATTGGACTTAACTACGGGGTCATCAGTCCCTAAACTTACAAACTACTTACGAACTAGGACGGCACAAATATCCATGGCCGAGGGGGGATTCGAACCCCCGAACGTAGTGGCCGTGCAGACCGTGACTGGAGCGCCTTAGTCCCCTCGGCCACCGCGGCCGGCCTTAGTCTACCTTGACTCCTTTTACCCTCTACTGCTGAACCCATACGTCTCTTAGATAACCTTGCTTCTCCCATGCGTGTAGCATGACCCCACCATCTCAGCCTGTTCACTCTAACTGCTTCATATTTGGTGTTCATTCCCAGTCTTTCTTAGATTTTCTTATTAAGGACATCCTCCTGCCATTGTTTCCATCTCTTAGTACCTGCAATCATCCTTGCTACTCTCATATCTGTAATCCCAAACTTATTAATAGGGTAACCTGCATCCACCCAGCTTTCACTCCCATACAAAAAAGTTGGTCGAAAGATACATCGGTGCACTGCTAACTTAGTGTTGGTACTGACTTCCGTCTTGCAGAAGAGAGTAGATAGTAGCTGAGCACTCACTGCAATAGATTTGCTACACGTTGGTTCCATTTCTTTCACTCTGTTGCCATCCTGTGAGAAAATACATCCTAAGTACTGGGAACTGTCCACCTGCTCTTTGTTCCTCTTATTTCTAGCAACGAGTTTAAATTTGAAACAACATACTGATCCTTTTGGAAGATTACAATTGTACTTTTTTATGATTTATGCTCTCATCTTCTGGTCTGATGAAGTTACTACATGCACTCATCAACCAGAACATTACGACCACCTACCCAACAACCAGTATCCCCACATTTGGCACGGATAACTGCGGAGACGTGTCTTGGCATGAAAGCAATGAGGCCTTGGTAGGTCGCTGGCGGCAGTTGGCACCATTTCTGCATTCACAAGTCACCTAATTCCCGTTATTGTCGGGGAAGGGGACAATGAGCTCTGACGCCACATGCAACCACATACCAGATATGTTCGACAGGTTTCAGATTTGGCGAATTAGAAGTGTGGGGTGAGGGTGTTAGGCCTTCAATGGCAACTCATCACTCTGTTTCTCGAACCACTGTATCACATTTCACGCCTTGTGACGTGGCGCATTATTTTATTGAAAACTGGCACTGCTGTTTGGAAACATGCTCGTCATATAGAGGTGTACGTGGTCTGCAACAAGTGTACGATATTTCTTGGCAGTCATGGTGGCTTGAACAAGCTCGTTCAAAATGTAAATCTATTGGACCAAACCGCTGTGATCATCAGTCCCTAGACCTACAAACTACTTAAACTACTATCTACACTAAAGAAGAACACACACACACACACCTTTGTCCGAGGGAGGGCTCGAACCTCCGGCGGAACGGCCGCCCAGTCCGTAGCATGACGCCTTAGACCACGCGGCCATTCCGCGCGGTGTGAATGTTTCCCAGAGCCGCCAGCTTGTCTCCTTCCGCAGAACAGATATAAAGGAGCTATTCCCCTGGACGACGATAGTAGGATGAAGAAGGTATGGGATCCGTCACGCCATGCAGCGCTCTGCCACAGCGCCGACGTCTAGTGACAACGGGCACGTACACATTTCAGTCGTAATTGCCGATGTCGTTACACTGGCATGCACATGGGTCGTCGGCTGGGGAGGTCCATAGTTAGGAGTGTTGGGTGCACTGAGTTCAGACATACTTGTACTCTGCCCAGCATTAAAGTCTGATCTTATTCCCGCCACAGTTCACAGCCTGTCTTTTGCCAGTTTGCACAGCCTATGACGCCCGGCATCTGTAGATAGGGGTGCCGGTCCAGCCCCTCGACATTTGGACGTGGTTTCACCTCGGTTTGGTCACTTGTTGAAGACACTCACTACATCACTCCTCGAACTTCCGACAAGTCGAGCAGTATCATCCTCGTGTCGACTCTTCGGGTCATCACAATTTGCCCTCCATCCGACTCAGATAGATGGCGCACCTCCTCCTTCTACACACGGACAGCACGCTTATTGTTACTACATGCATCGTGCGTATGTCTGACTTACAGTCATTCTTCGTGAGGTGACGCTGCTAACGCCTGGACGCTTTTGTTTCGATAGTGGGTAGGTGGTCATAATGTTCTGGCTGATCAGTTTATGTACGCAGCCTTAGAAGTACCGGACAGTTGATCATCATGTACATATAAAACAGGGTCTTTCACATGTAAAATGAATTAAAATATGTACAGTAAAATACACCATAATTGTACGACACCTGTTAACCGTACAATCTTAGTGAATATTAGTGCATATAATTTAATTCATTTTAAAAGTGATATACCACGTATTGTATGTACATGATGATCAAGTGAGTTATCAAGCGCTTCTAAGGCTGCACTTATGTGCGAGGGGTGTTCAAATGATGATGATTTCGTGTGGCACTTTTGGCCGTTAGACTCCAGCTGGGATCGTGTTTGGCCTGCCTGGTGCAAGTCTCTAGGGCGACTTGCGCGTCGATGATGATGAAAATGATGATGAGGACGACAAACGCCCAGTCGCAGAGTGGAGAAAATCTCCAACCCGGCCGGGAATCGAACCCAGGCCCCCTGCGTGACAATCTACCATGCTGTCCTCTGGACTACGGAGGCGGACGGGTGTTCAAATGAAAAGGTACAATACGTCTTAACAAACAAATCGGTTGAAATTAGAATTTGCCACTTTGGGAAAACGTAATACTATATCTAAGGAAGTGAAGCATGCGTCGTCACCTGCCCCTGAAACATTCATCGAGCACGGGAAATCCATTAACAGTGACGCGTAGTGAGAGACACTCAGTAGCCTGCGCGTGTCCAAGAGTAAACTGCCTGGGCGTCAGTCATTCTGCTCCATGATAACGCGCGTCCACACGGCTCCAGGGTCATACAAAGTGTACTGGCCGCACAGCCCGGACATGCCACACTGTGACTGCCATCTGTTTGGTCCTGCTAAACAAACGTCTCAAAGGGAAGCGCTTCAACTTGAACCATGAACTGAAGGACACAGTAAGGGACCGCCTCTGGTCACAGCCACAGGAATTCTGGGCACAGGGAATCCTCCGGCTTGTTGAACAGTGGGATAGTTAGGCTCAGGCCTCTGGTGATTACTTCTGAATAAGACTTCAATTATACCCACAGTGTCGCTTCGCACTTTTTCATTTGAACACCCCTCGTAGTTACTTCATCAGACCAGAACCGAAACCGGTTGTCATAAATCAAGTATAATTTCTATCTTACTGAAGAATCAATACCTTGTGTCAAGTGAAGTAAAATCGCCCCTGATTCCAGTATGGGGAAGCCGAGTTTAAATGTAACAAAATTCTATTTGGTTTACCCTGCTTGAGGTCACATGACAGAAATTAACAGACTTCAATCGTGGAATGGTAGATGAAGCGAGGCGCATGGGACATTCCATTCCGGGAATCGTTGGGGAATTCAACATTCAGAGATCTTCAGTGTCAAATGTGTGCTGAGAATACCAAATTTCAGGCATTGCCCTCACTAAGAACAACAAAGTTGCTCGCGAAGTGCACTTAATTAACAAAAGCAGCGGTATTTTACGTAGAGTTTCCAGAGCTAACAGACAACCAACAATACTTGAAATAACCGCCCATATCAATGGGGAACGTAGGACGAACGTATCTTTTAGGACAGTGTTTTTCAACCTGTGGGTCGCCGCCCCCAGGGGATTCGCAAAGCCTTGCTCGGGGGGTCGCTATCACAGCAGGGAGTAATTACACCATGAAACAACTAGGGGTTCAGTAATGCAAGAACGTTTGCCCAAGTGAGATATATTTAATGTTAAAATTATGGAGTTACTTGTGTAACATTCATTATGAATTGATCATAGATTGAAACTTCCTGGCAGATTAAAACTGTGTGCCGGAACCGGGGCTCGAACCAGATCATAAATTGTTTTGTAACGCAGTGTGTTAATGCTGAACAAGCGCAAAGTCTGAAAACTGTTTTTAGGAACCAATCGATAGGAAAAAGAACTTGATACTACAAGTAATTCTGAAAAATTTGAAAGAAAGAAATACCTCTTTACAAATTGTCTGTACAGTGGGTCCTTCTTTAATCAGCATAATTCGCTTCTGACCTTGCCTGAAATCTGAAAAAATCGTTAAGCATAATATATTTTTCTGTCGGAAACCATGTATAAATACGTTAAATATGTTCAATTCCGAAAAACAAAAAAAAACTGCCGCCAACAATTTAAAACAAAGCTAAAGTAAAACAAAGCAGATTACACTTGTTACCTTTGAGATAGGAAAGCTTTGTTACGGTTCGTGAGGAGGGTTTTTATTTGGAAAGGGGAATATTTTTACTTCGAAGGGGGTCGCATATTCGAAAAGATTGAAAAACATGGCTTTAGAACCTGCGGCTGCGGTGGAGTGATCGAGCATTCTACATCTACATCTACATGGGATACCCCGCAAATCACATTTAAGTGCCTGGCAGAGGGTTCATCGAACCACCGTTATACTATTTATCTCTCATTCCATTCTCGTATATCGCGCGGGAAGCAAGAACACCTCCGTTCGAGCTCTGATTTTTCGTATTTTATTCTGATGATCTTATCTACCCATGTAAGTGGGAGTCAACAATATATTTTCGCATTCGGAGGAGAATGTTGGCGATTGGATTTTCGTAAGTAGCTCACGCCGCAGCGATAAGCGCCGTTGTTGAAATGATTCCCATCCCAGATCCTGTATCATCTCCGTAACGCTGTCTCTCCTGCATGGTGACAGTACAAAACGAGCTGCCCTTCTTTGGACTCTCGATGTCCTCCGTCAAACCCACCTGATAAGGATCCCACACTGGACAGCAATACTCTAAAAAAACGACGGACAAGCGTAGTGTATTCAGTTTCTTTGGTAGTTCTGTTGCATCTTTTAAGGGTTCTGCCAATAAAACGCAGTCTCTGGTTCGCCTTTCCCACATTATCTACGTGTTCTTTCCAGTTTAAGTCTGACGTAATAATAATTCCTAGGTAAGGGGCCTCGCTGTGGAGCGCGCGGTTGCTCGCCGTCGGAGATACGTGGCCTCCATGAGGTTCGAGTTCTCCCTGGGGCATGGGTGTGTGCGTTGTCCTTAGGTCAGTTTAACTTACTTTAGGTGTTTTGTAAGCCTACGAACTAATAACAAAAGAAGTTAAATCCCATAGATTTACAAACATTTTATGACAGTGCGGCGCAATTTGTCATTAATTGATTTTGGTAGCAAATGACCAACTCGGTTGCCTTTGCTAATAGTACAGTGAAATTCAAAGGGGGGGGGGGAGGGGGGGTTCGCGCCAAATGCAGTAAAGCCCTTTGTATGTCTGATATTGCATCTTAAACGGCGAACGACAGAGAAAAAAAAGTTCTATTATGCGCATCTGTTAATTCGCTATTATATCCCGTAGGCGAACTCTATACACGGGGTGCATCCAGAAAGTAAGTTCCGTTTGCTAATAAAATGAAATTGTACACAGATACAGAAGAAATTTTTATTGCACAAAATTCTACAACTCTTAAACTACTTTTCCACATAACTGCCGAAATTTTGTAGGCACTTGTCATAGCGTGCCACAAGTTTTTGCATGCATCCTTCACAGAATGTTGCCGCCTGTGTATTCAACCATGTGGTAACATTCAGCTCTTTATCATCGTTGAAGTGTTGACCAACAAGGACAGATTTTAGGTGTAAGAAGAGATGAAAGTCGCTAGGAGAGAGGTCCGAGCTGTATGGAGTATGATCAAACAGGTCCCATTGAAATTTCCGTAAGAATTGTTTGGTCACATTCGGTGTGTGAGGTCACGCATTATCGTGAAAAAAAAACTTTTGACAGTAATCCTCTTCTTACACCTAAAATCTGTCCTTGGTGGACAACACTTCAACGATGATGACGAGCTGAAAGAACATGTTACCACATGGTTAAATACACAGGCGGCAACATTCTATGAAAAAGGCACACAAAACCTTGTGCCATGCTATGACAATTGCCTAGAAAATTTAGGAAGCTATGTAGAAAAGTAGTTTAACAGTTTTGTACAATCAATATGTTTTCTGCATCTGTACCCGTTAGTTTTATATAACCAAACGGAACTTACTTTCTGGACGCGCCTCGTACTACAAGGCAGTTCACCATCTCATGATGCTGGAATTGTGTCAGGCTGGTTTGAGGGTCACATCATCAATAAGAGGCTACTTGTTCGATCAACATTATTTTGACTTGTGCTTCATTGTGATTTAAGTGGTCGTGCGCTCCAATGAAGCCTACTGGCCGTATTCTTTAGCCATGGAGAACAGAATACGAGATTCACTGTGTGTGTGTGTGTGTGTGTGTGTGTGTGTGTGTGTGTGTGTCCGCGTTGTGGTGTAGAAGGCGCAGCAGCACGAGAAGCAAATCACGATTCCCAGAAGCTCTAATGGCAAGACAAACACTCCTGGCCGCATCTCGACCTTTCCAGCACGTGGGCGCCGTTTCCAGTAGGAAGACGCGCAGCTCTCACCGGTCCAGCACACTACATTATCTCCTAGACATTACAGCGCTCTGTGAACTAATTTTTCCGGTGTTCTTATATACAGGATGTTTCACTAAGTGTGTTTGCCTCTGTAACTTTTAAAATAATAGGTGACGGGAAATTTTAATGCAGTAGGTCAACACAAGAAATGTTACACTTTCTGCGCCGCGGTGGAGTAGCCAAGCGGTCTAAGGCGACTCGCTGCGGAGCGCGCGGTTGCTCGCCGTGGAGGTTCGAGTCCTCCCTGGGGCATGGGTGTGTATGTGTTTGTCCTTAGGTTAGTTTATCTAGGTTTAAGTAGTTTGTAAGCTACGGACTGATGACCACGCAGTTTGGTCCGATAGATTTACAAACATTTGAACATTTCTTTTTATACTTTCTGCGGAGCTATGAACATAGTTTATTGTATCATTTTACAAAGAGTTACAGCACAAGGATATAAATTTTTAAATGGAACAATAGTTTTTTCTATCGTGCATTGGATTCGTTGAAACCAGCTGCGTCCAAATCAATTTAAACTACATTGCTATCGCTGTTAGTTTGGGAGCTACGACCCTTCAAAGTTTCAGGGGCAGATACCACAAACGCTGCGCATAATGCAATGCGCCTTCTAAATGTGGTGCGGCCGAATTGTAACGCCGCCGATGTCACAGAGCGAGAAGCTTCCTCGATGTGCTGTTAGACTGCCGACTGTCGCCGCACACGGCCGTATACCCGACAGTTGGAGCCACACAAACAACCGGGGCTCAATATATCACAGTTACTGACATCGTATGACGATGGCATACACGAACAACAGCGCATCGAGGAAGCTTCTCGCTCCGTGACACCGGCGACGTTACAACTCGGCCGCACCACATTTAGAAGGCGCATTGAATTATGCGCAGCGCTTGTGGTATCTGTCCCTAAAACTTTGAAGGGTTGTAGCTCCCAAACTAACAGTGATAGGAATGTAGTTTAAATTGATTTGGATGCAGCTGGTTGCAACAAATCCAATGCACGATAGAAAAAAAACTATTGTTCCATTTAAAAATTATATCCTTGTGCTGTAACTCTTTGGAAAATGATACAATAAACTATGTCCATAGCTCCGCAGAAAGTGTAACATTTCTTGTGTTGACCTACCACATTAAAATTTCCCATCACCTATTATTTTATAAGTTACAGAGGCCAACACACTTAGTGAAACACCCTGTATATAAGCAAATGTACACTGCCGAAAAAATAGTACGGCTGCAAAGACTACGTCGATTTTCATCCGACTACGACAGATGCACCCCATGAGGATAGTAGATGGTTTCAACGTCGTCCGACAAAGGATGCCTTAGTGACGTAGCCGACTTAGTGCCAACTGCGTGTAGCCATTAATGTGGAATGTTTACAGACGTAACGCTCATTGTGATCGCAACGTGTGAAGCAATCAGACGCCGTGCCACAAAGATGCATTCGTGTTCCTACAGCCAACTGCGCGAGTTTGAAACGGGTCAAATTGTGGACTTCCGAGTAGCGGGATGATTCTTTTTTATTTAATTAATTAATTAAAGACCGGGACAGCGCGTACGCAGTCTCGATTAGCAAAAAATACGCGCCTGAGTTACATTTTTCACTTTTTTACCCTTTTTTATTATTCATATTTTTGATAAGGAAACAAAAGAGAAACTTCTGCAAAGAATTTGGGATTCATTGCCACCATGACAGAAAAGAAAGGGGTTCGGGCTTAACCGAGCGAGGTGGCGCATTGGTAACGCACTGGACTCGTATTCGGGAGGATGGTGGTTCAAATGCACCTCCGGCCACCCAGATACAGGTTTTCTGTGATTTCCCTAAATCACTCCAGGCAAATGCCGGGATGGTTCCTTTCAAAGGACACGGCCGATTTCCTTCCACATCCTTACCCATCCGAGCGTTAGATCCGTCTCTAATGACCAAGCTGTCGACGTAACGTTAAACCTTAAGCTTCCTTACTAAGTTCGGCTTAGAAAGGAAAACACTGAACGAAAGACTCGCTGACTAGCAACAGACACAAGGACTGCAATTCCCCAGATTTTAGGGGTACGCTAACACCTGTGGCATTTATATGAGGTACGTACAGTTTTCCAATAAAACAAACGTGAATGTTAAACATAGAGAGGGCATGGACACCTCGCCGCAAAGTGAGTGGCTCTAAATACTAAATGAAAACGAAAATTTCGGCCTCGCTGCGGAGCGAGCGGTTGCTCGCAGTCGGAGGTTCTAGTCTTCCCTGGTGTGTGTGTGTGTGTGTGTGTGTGTGTGTTGTCCTTAGGTTCGTTTAATTATATTGTAAGCCTAGGGACTAATAACCAAGCAGTTAAGTCCCATAGATTTACCAACAACAAAAAAATATTTCGGAGGATAGCCACACAAGCTGGACATGCTGCGTCAGTTGTGCAGCGACGCTGGTTACAACGGTTTCGTCAATTTTGTCACACTCGTAAACGACGTTCTGGAAGTCCACGCAACACAAACTTCGGCCGAGATCGTTGTGCTGTAAGGGCAGCAGAGGCAGATGGTACAGCTACCACGCCACCAATCTGAGCCCAACGTGTCAAAAGGAACTGCTGCCAACCGGTGGGCAGTCACACATCTAGCCCGCTTTCTACTCACGCCACCGCCTTACGGTCTAGTATGCGATTAGCTAGAATTATTGTTTGTGGAGGGAACGCTGACCAGTACCCGGCATGGACAGAATGTAGTAAAACCCGTGACATACCTCAGTGTGTAAGCTGAACACTTCGAGCAAATAAAACTGTCAACACCCACAAAAAGTCAACTGTTAAAAATGTTTATAAGTCGGGATAATACTAACAGGTTCTTCTATCCATACTGAATTCATAAATGTACTTCAGAAGACAAACAACTTTTATTTAAACACCAATAGTACACAAATTTAAATTATGTTCTTTTCTTGGCCCAAATTACAATTTTAAATTGACTTCCATCAAGCAGTCGCACTAAGATATTACCTCCGTTACAAAGTCCAAAATACACTCCTGGCCCATAAAATTGCTACACCACGAAGATGACTTGCTACAGACGCGAAATTTAACCGACAGGAAGAAGATGCCGTGATATGCAAATGATTAGCTTTTCAAAGCATTCACACAAGGTTGGCGTCGGTGTCGACATCTACAATGTTCTGAAATGAGGAGAGTTTCCAACCGATTTCTCATATGGAAACAGCAGTTGACCGGCGTTGCCTTGTGAAACGTTGTCATGTAAGGAGGAGAAATGCGTACCATCACGTTTCCGACTTTGATAAAGGTCGGATTGTAGCCTATCGCGATTGCGGTTTATCGTATCGCGACATTGCTCCTCGCGTTGGTCGCGGTCCGATGACTGTTAGCAGAATATGGAATCGGTGGCTTCAGGAGGGTAATACGGAACGCCATGCTGGATCCCAACGGCCTCGTATTACTAGCAGTCGAGATCACAGGCATCTTATCCGCATTGCCGTAACAGATCGAGCAGCCACGTCTCAATCCCTGAGTCAACAGATTTGCAAGACAACAACCATCTGCACGAACAGTACGACGACGT
Organism: Locusta migratoria; assembly: GCA_026315105.1. NCBI lineage: Eukaryota > Metazoa > Arthropoda > Insecta > Orthoptera > Acrididae > Locusta > Locusta migratoria. The sequence goes on from CM048755.1 coordinate 273,790,566, forward strand.
TTGCAGCAGCATGGACTATTAGCTCGGAGACCATGGCTGCGGTTACCCTTGACGCTGCATCACAGACAGGAGCGCCTGCGATGGTGTACGCAACGACGAATCTGGGTGCACGAATGGCAAAACGTCATTTTTTCGGATGAATCCATGTTCTGTTTACATCATCATGATGGTCGCATCCGTGTTTGGTGACATCGCGGTGAGCGCACATTGAAAGCGTGAATTCGTCATCGTCATACTGGCGTATCAACAGGCGTGATGGTATGGGGTGCTATTGGTTACACGTCTCGGTCACCTCTTGTTCGCATCGACGGCACTTTGAAGAGTGGCCGTTACATTTCAGATGTGTTACGACCTGTGGCTCTACCCTTCATTCGATCCCTGCGAAACCCTACATTTCAGCAGGATAAAGCACGACCGCATGTTGCAGGTCATGTACGGGCCTTTCTGGATACGGAAAATGTTCGACTGCTGCCCTGGCCAGCACATTCTCCAGATCTCTCACAACTGAAAACGTCTGATCAATGGTGGCCGAGCAACTGGCTCGTCACAGTACGCTAGTTACTACTCTTGATGAACTGTGGTATCGTGTTGAAGCTGCTTGGGCATCTGTACCTGTACACGCCATCCAAGCTCTGTTTGACTCAATGCCCAGGCATATCAAGGCCGTTACTACGGCCAGAGGTGGTTGTTCTGGGTACTGATTTCTCAGGATCTATCCACCCAAATTGCGTGAAAATGTAATCACATATCAGTTCTAGTATAATATATTTGTCCACTGAATACATGTTTATCATCTGCATTTCTTCTTGGTGTAACAATTTTAATGGCCAGTAGTGTAGTTTTCATATTGAATATTGACATCAGGTAACCGCTCACAGCATTGGCGAGTCACCAATTTGATTATCGTAAAATATTCCTTGCTAGTTTAGCTCACGTATACTGACGAAATACATCTGCAACTTATTCACTGGTTCTATCAGTTCAGCATATAAACTATACAACAACACACACACACACACACACACACACACAGACAGTGTTCGTTGTACTAAAAAAATACAGTTTATGTCATAATTATATCATGCCATGTGACACACAAATCTACGAGTTTTAGCATATTACGCTTCATATAATATCTATATATAATTATTTGTGTTAAATTGAATCATTCCAAGTATTTTGTGAATACAATTATTTTTAATCATTAAAAATTGTTAATTTAATTATAAGTTGACGATCGGCAAACATATGATCGCCAATAGCCATCTCTTCTTAAGAATCTTTGGAATACATCGACTGTAATAGTAAACAAAAGCCGGCCACAGTGCCCGAGCGGTCTGCGGCGTGCAAGTCACGGTCTGCACGGCCGCTACGGTCTGGTGTTCAAATCCCCCCCTCAGGCGTGGATGTTTGTGCCGCCTTTAGTATAAGCTACTTCATACGTAGTTTTTAAGTTTAGGATCTGATGGCCCTGTAGTTCAGTCCCATAAACTCTACAAACATTTGAACATTTTTTAGTAAACAAAATACAACATGGGCAGATTACGACACATTCAATCTGGAAGGTGAGTTGGAGTATATTCCGTTCTTCAACTACAAAACAAATGATTAGTTCCACTCAGATAGCGATGGCGCCGGCCCAGGACTTTCTTGCTTATGTGCCGTGTCGCGCGCGCCGCGGCCTGTCTTTCTCGTTGGCCTCGATCCAACATGTGTTGGATATGATGAAATGACAACTGACAGGTGCTATTCGTCCACCCGCAACTCTTGCAGAACTATGTGAAAGCGTCGAGCAGGAATGGAATCTTGCATCCCAAGACAGTCTTCGCCATCTACGTCTTGGTATGGATGCCTGAATCAGCGCCTGCTTTGCCGCCCGTGGAGGCTACTCCACGTACTAATACGGGTGTTTGAGCATGGACTGACACCTGGTGCCTCGGTACCGCTGGAACTATTGATCTGTAAATGTAATCTTCTGTATATATAGTCGGCCGCAGTGGTCGAGCGGTCCGCGGCGCGCCAGTCACAGTCTGCACAGCCGCTACGGTCGGGGGTTCGAATCCCCCCTCGGGCATGGATGTTTGTGTTGCCTTTAGTAAATGGTAGTTCATAAGTAACTAGTAAGTTTAGGGACTGATGACCCCGCAGTTAAGTCCCATAAGCCTTACAAACATTTGAACTTTATAGCAGTGTGTCCGTGTGTTTGTGTGTAAGTATGACATACAAATCTACTGTTTTGTTACAGTCTTTATTAAATTTTGTACTTGTAAGCTTCAATCCTTGGGGACGTTCCCCGTAACTGTAAGAATCACGTACAACACATAGTTCACGAGATATGACGTCATAAACAATGAGATACGCGAGAAACTGTTGCATTAAGCGACAATGCTGCTCATTTTCTCCTAAACCACTGGACCGAGTTCAACCACATTTGGTACACATATTCCTTACGTGAGATAACAATTGCTGTAGGAGTGAGAACCACATACGGCACATGGTTCAGGAGACATAACGTCATAAACAATAGGAGTTACAAGAAAATGACACATAATGCGACGAGACTTTATAAATTCACTATATGACAGTACTTAGCTACTTGCAACATACTTTACATATAATTTTAAACCTTTATTAAACTTTTCTCGCTGAAAACCACATCAAAATTTATGGAAGGAAAAAGTTTCTACCGGCCGAGGGGACTGAGGCGCGCCAGTCACGGTCTGCACGGCCACTAAGGTCGGGGGTTCGAATCCCCCCTCAGGCATGGATATTTGTGCCGTCCTTAGTGTTAGCTAGTTCATAAGTAGTTTGTAAGTTTAGGGACTGATGACCCCGTAGTTAAGTCCCATAAGCTATACAAACATTTGAACATTTGAAAAAAGTTTCTCGCTTTCTTCTTTTTCGCTGTTCATGGAGCAAAACTACGGCATTCGGTATGACGTTGCAGTTTATAATAGCCACACTACAAAATGTAGTCGCAGGAAATTTTACAGATAGTATACACACATGCTTAGAAATTGTATAACAGTACGATACGTAGTTCATGAAATATAAGGACACTAATAGTAACGTTCATGGAAAACCGCCCCATCACGCTTCAGGTTTTAATCTATTACTTCTTTACAACTAAATCTGATCGCAATGGATTCTACCGCATACAGCACTATACAAATGAATATATAACTGCAAAATTATACGATCATACAACAACATATAATTAAATAAATGTGAGATCATATATAGGCCTACTGCGATGGGTAAAGCCTGTCACATCATGCAACACGTATTCCAGTCAGCTTATGCAAATTCCTCGAAAACTGACAGTTGTGTTGACAACTTTGAACTCTGAAGCGCACACGGATGCAGCCGATATCAGTAGACCTCTATAGAGTTATAAGGAAAGGAAGAGAGTGAAACAGAGTGCATCCAACGAATACCCATTATTTAGGACAGATCTGGCTTTATTTAACTTCAAGAGACTGCAGTTTCCAGTGAGATTTGCACTTTCTATTACGATTAACAAACCACAGGGCCATCTACTCAACACTGTGCAGTGGATTTGACATGCTCATGTTTCTCAAACGGACAACATTATGTCACTTTCTCAGGGGTAGCCTCATCAAAGAAATTATTCATATTATATCCTGGACAAGTAACAAGAAATATTGTCTATAATAAAGTTGTGAATTAAATGAATGAATTATTTGTATTTTGATTACCATCTTTGTCTGTTTGGATACTGTACTTAAAATTGTGTATATTTTGCAAGACAAACTTATTTATTATATATTATCTGATAACTATAACATGTTATTAGAAAAAAGGAGATGGACAGAGAGAGAAGAGATAGGAGAAGTGCTAAGTCAAGGCTTGAATAAATAAATAAATAAATAAATAAATAAATAGCAGAGCTACGCCGGGTTTTCAGCTAGTCATTTCACGTACTTCATATGCAATGACTCAACGATAAATCTTGAGTGAATACAAAACTATAGAATTCTACAATTGTTTATTTCCGGCAGAGTTTATTATTATTATTACTATTACTTAACTGCGTAGCTTCCGAACGTACAGACCAAGATTTGAGCTAGGCCGTCCAGAGTTAAGTTCATCCGTACACCCCTGTAAGAAGCGGAGGTTGGTCTTAAGATATTCCGTAGCGGCCTTCATTTATTCTGTAGATGAGGTTCATACAAGTATAAGTGGAAAAGTGGCCGGAAGCAATGCATCAGTACTTCGTCAGAAAGCAAATGTAATTCAAACCGTGCTACTCTGACCTCTGACGCTACATGACCCGTCTTTCTTTAGCTTTTCTTCTTTCGTCGTGTTTAATGACACTTTTTTGCACTCTAGTTTTATATAGCACCATTCATCTAGCAACCATCTCAGAAGAAAAAGAAAGTTTCAGTTTTTAAAGTCCCGTCGACAGCGTGGTCATTAAAGACGGAAATCATGCTCGGATTTTTGGGTAAAAATGATGAAGGAAATGGGCCGCGCCCTTTCAAAGGAACCATGTCGGCGTTTGCCTGGAGTGATTTAGGAAAATCACGGAAAATCTAAATATGGATGACCGCAGGTAAATATGAACCAGCGTCCTCCCGAGTGCGAGTCGCCGGCCGCGGTGGCCGAGGGGACTGAGGCGCGTCAGTCACGGTCTGCACGGCCACTACTGTTGGGGGTTCGAATCCCCCCTCGGGCATGGATATTTGTGCCGTCCTTAGTGTTAGCTAGTTCGTAAGTAGTTTGTAAGTTTAGGGACTGATGACCCCGTAGTTAAGTCCCATAAGCTATACACCACCCCCATGAACCACAGACATTGCCGAGGTGGGGTGGCTTGCGTGCCTCAACGATGCAGATAGCCGTACCGTAGGTGCAACCACAGCGGAGGGGTATCTGTGGAGAGGCCAGACAAACGTGTGGTTCCTGAAGAGGGGCAGCAGCCTTTTCAGTAGTTATAGGGGCAACAGTCTGGATGATTGACTGAGGTGACCTTGTAACATCAGCTAATGTGGCTTTGCCACACAGCTACTGCGAACGGCTGAAAGCAAGGGGAAACTACAGCCGTTACTTTTCCCGAGGACATGCAGCTCTACTGTATGTAAATATGATGATGGCATCCTCTCGGGTAAAATATTCCGGAGGTAAAATAGTCCCCCATTCGGAACTCCGGGCGGGGACTACTCAGGAGGATGTTGTCATCAGGAAAGACAATACTGGCATTCTACGGATCGGAGCGTGGAATGTTAGATCCCTTAATCGGGTAGGAAAATTAGAAAATTTAAAAAGGGAAATGGATAGGTTGAAGTTAGATATAGTGGGGATTAGTGAAGTTCGGTGGCAGGATGAACAGGATTTCTGGTCAGGTGAGTACAGGATTATAAATACAAAATCAGTTGGGGGTATCACAGGAGTAGGACTAATAATGAATAAGAAAATAGGAATGCGGGTAAACTACTATGAGCAGCACAGTGATCACATTATCATTGTCAAGATAGATACAAAGCCAACACCGACAACAGTAGTACAGGTTTATATGCCAACTAGCTCTGCCGATGATGAGGAGATCGAAGAAATATATCAGGAGCTAAAGGAAATTATTCAGACAGTTAAGGGAGAGGAAAACTTAATTGTGATGGGAGACTGGAATTCGGTAGTAGGAAAAGGAAGAGAAGGGAAAATAGTAGGTGAATATGGACTGGGCAGGAGGTATGAAAGATGAAGTCGCCTGGTAGAATTTTGCACGGAACATGATTTAATTGTAACAAACACGTGGTTTAAGAATCACAAAAGAAGGTTGTATACATGGAAGAGACCAGAAAACACCGGAAGGTATCAGATAGATTTTATAATGGTAAGACATAGATTCCGGAACCAGGTTATAAACTGCAAGACATACCCAGGGGCAGATATAGACTCTGAGCATAACTTATTAGCCATGAACTGTAGGCTGAAGCTGAAAAAACTGCAGAAAGGTAGGAAAATAAGGCGATGGGACTTAGATAAATTGAATGAAAGTGAAGTTCTGGAGAATTTCAGAAAGAGATTTAGGCACAATTGACAGAAACAGGGGGAAATAAAACAGTAGAAGAGGATTGGGTAGCATTGAGAGATGAAATAGTGAGGGCAGCAGAGGACAAAATAGGTAGAAAGGCAAGACCTACAAAAAATCCTTGGATATCACAGAAAATACTAAATTTAATTGATGAAAGGACAAAATATAAACATGCAGTAAATGAAACAGGCAAAATGAAGTACAGACGACTAAGAGGAAGTAGATGAGGATGAAATAGGAGATACTATACTGAGAGATGAATTTGACAGAGCCTTGAAAGACCTAGGTCGGAACAAGGCCACAGGAGTAGATGACATACCCTCAGAGCTACTAAAGTCTCTGGGAGAGCCAGCCATGACAAGACTATTTGAACTGGTGTGTAGGATGTATGAGACAGGCGAAATGCCCGTCAGACTTTAAGAAAAATGTAATAATCCCCATTCCAAAGAAATCAGGCGCAGACAGGTGTGAAAATTACAGAACCATCAGTTTGATAAGTCATGGTTGCAAAATTTTAACACGAATTATCTACAGTAGAATGGAAAAGCTGGTAGAAGCTGACCTCGGGGAAGATCAGTTTGGATCCAGAAGGAACGTAGGAACCCGGGAGGCAATACTCACTTTACGTCTTATCTTAGAAGATAGATTAAGGAAAGGCAAACCTACATTTTTAGCTTTTGTAGATTTGGAGAAAGCATTTGACAATATTGACTGCAATACACTCTTTCAAATTTTGAAGTCAGTAGGGGTAAAATACAGAGAAAGGAGAGTTATTTACAACTTGTACAAATGCCAGACCGCAGTTATTAGACTCGAAGGGCACGAAAGGGATGCAGTGGTTGAAAAGGGAGTAAGACAGGGTTGTAGCCTGTATAAAATGAACATTAACAAGAGGAAAACAAAAATAATGGAATGCGGTCTTAGAAAATCAGGCGATGCTGAAGGAATTAGATTAGGTAACGAAACAATGAAGGTGGTAGATGAGTTTTGTTACTTGGGTAGTAAAATAACATGCGATGTTCGCAGTACAGAGGATATTAAAATGCAGAATGGCAATGGGAAGAAAAGCATTTTTGAAAAAGAGAAATTTGCTAACATCGAATATTAATTTAAGTGTAAGGAAGTCTGAAGGCATTTGTGTGGAGTGTTGCCTTGTACGGGAGTGAAACATGGACGATAAGCAGTGCGGACAGGAAGAGAATAGAGGCTTTTGAAATGTGGTGCTACAGAAGAATGCTGAAGATTAGGTGGGTAGATCGCATAACTAATGAAGAGGTTGTTGTTGTTGTTGTTGTGGTCTTCAGTCCGGAGACTGGTTTGATGCAGCTCTCCTCGATAACCTATCCTGAGCAAGCCTCTTCATCTCCACATAAGAACGGCAACCTACATCTGTCTGAATCTGCTTAATGTATCCACATCTTGGTCTTCCTCTGCGGTTTTTACCCCACACACTTCCCTCCAACGCTAAATTGACAATCCCTTGATGTCTAAGAATGTGTCCTACCAATCGATCCCTTCTTTTAGTCAAGGTATGCCAGAAATTTCTTTTCTCCCCAATTCTGTTCAGTACCTCCTCATTAGTTACGCGATCCACCCACCTAATCTTCAGCATTCTTCTGTAGCACCATATTTCAAAAGCCTCAATCCTCTTCCTGTCCGCACTGTTTATCGTCCATGTCTCACTCCCATACAAGGCCACACTCCATACAAATGCCTTCAGAAAGGACTTCCTTAGGCTTAAATCAATATTCGATGTTAACAAATTTCTCATTTTCAAGAACGCTTTTCTACCCATTGCCATTCTGCATTTTACATCCTCTGTACTGCGACCATCATTTGTTATTTTACTGCCCAAGTAACAAAATTCATCTACCTCCTTTATTGCTTCGTTACCCAATCTAATTCCTTCAGCATCACCTGATTTTCTTACACTGCACTCCATTACCCTAGTTTTACTCTTGTTAATCTTCATCTTATATCCACCTTTCAACACACTGTCCATGCCGTTTAACTGCTCTTCCAGGTCCTTTGCTGTCTCTGACAGAATTACTATGTCGTCGGCAAAACGCAAAGTTTTTAATTCTTCACCCTGAACTTTAATTCCTTCTCCAAATTTCTCCTTGCTTTCCTTTATAGCTTGCTCAATGTACAAATTGAATAACATTGGAGAAAGGCTACAACCCTGTCTTACTCCCTTTCCAACCACTGCATCCCTTTCATGCCCTTCAACTCTGACAACCGCTGTCTGGTTTTTGTACAAGTTATAAATAACCTTACGCTCCCTATATTTTACTCCTGATTGCTTCAGAACTTGAAAGAGTTTATTCCAATCAACATTGTCAAAAGCCTTCTCCAAATCTACAAAAGCTAGAAATGTAGGTTTGCCTTTTCTTAATCTATCTTCTAGGATAAGCCGTAAAGTGAGTATTGCCTCCCGTGTTCCTACATTTCTCCTGAACCCAAACTGATCTTCTCCGAGGTCGGCTTCTACCAGCTTTTCCATCCTTCTGTATATAATGCGCGTTAATATTTTGCAACCATGACTTATTAAACTGATGGTTCTGTAATTTTCACACCTGTCTGCACCTGCTTTCTTTGGAATGGGGATTATAACATTTTTCTTAAAGTCTGAGGGTACTTCACCTGTCTCATACATCTTACACACCAGGTGAAACAATTTTGACATGGCTGGTTCTCCCAGAGACTTCAGTAGCTCTGAGGGAATATCATCTACTCCAGGGGCCTTGTTTCGACTTAGGTCTTTCAGGGCTCTGTCAAATTCTTCTCTCAGTACAGTGTCTCCTATTTCATCTTCATCTACATCCTCTTCACTTCCTACAATATTGTCTCGAAGTTCATTTCCTTTGTAGAGCCCCTCTATATACTCTTTCCACCTTTCAGCTTTCCCTTCTTTGCTGAGAACTGGTTTTCCATCCGTGTCCTTGATATTCATAGAGCTGTTTTTCTTATCTCCAAATGTTTCTTTTATTTTCCTGTAGGCTGTATCTATTTTTCCCCTATTTATACATTCTTCTATATCCTTGCATTTGCCTTCTAACCACTCCTGCTTAGCAATTTTGCACTTCCTGCCAATCTCATTTCTTAGTCGTCTGTACTCCATTTTGCCTGTTTCATTTACTGCATTTTTATATTTTCTCCTTTCATCGATTAAATTTAATATCTCCTGTGATATCCAAGGATTTTTTGCAGGTCTTGCCTTCCTACCTATTTTGTCCTCTGCTGCCTTCACTATTTCATCTCTCAATTTTACCCATTCCTCCTCTACTGTTTTATTTTCCCCTGTTTCTGTCAATTGTTGCCTAAAGCTCCCTCTGAAATTTTTAAGAACTTCAGGTTCCTTCAATTTATCTAAGTCCCATCTCCTTATTTTCCTACCTTTTTGTAGTTTCTTCAGTTTCAGCCTACAGTTCATAACCAACAAGTTATGGTCAGAGTCTATATCTGCCCCTGGGTATGTCATACAATTTAAAACCTGGTTCCGAAATCTATGTCTTACCATTATAAAATCTATCTGGTATCTCCCGGTGTCTCCTGGTCTCTTCCACGTGTACAACCTTCTTTTGTGATTCTTAAACCAGGTGTTTGTAATAACTAAATTATGTTCTGTGCAAAATTCTACCAGGCGGCTTCCTCTTTCATTCCTTTTGCCCAGACCATATTCACCTACTATCTTACCTGCCCTTCCTTGTCCTACTACCGAATTCCAGTCGCCCATAACAATTAAGTTTTCCTCTCCCTTAATTGTCTGAATAATTCCCTTTAGCTCCTCATATATTTCTTCGATTTCCTCATCATCGGCAGAGCTAGTTGGCATATAAACCTGTACTACTGTTGTCGGTGTTGGCTTCGTATCTATCTTGACAATGATAATGCGATCACTGTGCTGGTCATAGTAGTTTACCCGCATTCCTGTTTTCTTATTCATTATCAATCCTACTCCTGTGATACCTCCAATTGATTTTGTATTTATAATCCTATACTCACCTGACCAGAAATCCTGTTCATCCTGCCACCGAACTTCACTAATCCCCACTATATCTAACTTCAACCTATCCATTTCCCTTTTTAAATTTTCTAATTTTCCTACTCGATTAAGGGATCTAACATTCCACGCTCCGACCCGTAGAATGCCAGTACTGTCTCTCCTGATGATCACATCCTCCTGAGTAGTCCCCGCCCGGAGATCCGAATGGGGGACTATTTTACCTCCGGAATATTTTACCCAAGAGGATGCCATCATCATATGTTCATACAGTAGAGCTGCATGTCCTCGGGAAAAATAACGGCTGTAGTTTCCCCTTGCTTTCAGCCGTTCGCAGTAACTGTGTGGCAAAGCCACATTAGCTGATGTTACAAGGCCAGCTCAGTCAATCATCCAGACTGTTGCCCCTCTAACTACTGAAAAGGCTGCTGCCCCTCTTCAGGAACCACACGTTTGTCTGGCCTCTCCACAGATACCCCTCCGATGTGGTTGCACCTACGGTACGGCTATCTGTATCGTTGAGGCACGCAAGCCACCCCATCTCGGCAATGTCTGTGGTTCATGGGAGTGGAATGAAGAGGTACTGAACAGAATTGGTGAGAAAAGGAATTTTTGGCATACCCTGACTAAAAGAAGGGATCGCTTGGTAGGACACATTCTTAGACATCGGGGAATCGTAAATTTAGCATTGGAGGGAAGTGTGTGGGGTAAAAATCGCAGAGGGAGACCAAGAGACGCGTATAGTAAGCAGATTCAAGTGGATGTGGTTGCCGTTCTTATGAGGAGATGAAAAGGCTTGCTCAGGATCGAGTAGGGTGGAGAGCTGCATCAAACCAGTCTCCGGACTGAAGACCATAACAACAACAAGCTATACAAACATTTAAACATTTTTTTTGATTGCGAGTCCAGTGTGTTACCACTGCGCTATCTCACTTGGTCTCAAAAGAAGACCAGATACTAATATCCAGCGTTTGTTCCTAAAAATGCAAGCTATTAAATTTAATTTATAATACAGACCAAAAACACTAACCCATGAAAGTGATACTGACGTCTGTCTACGCTGACTGACGCCATTACCACCCTAAATTGACGGCCATGGGCTAGAATTATCTACTCTCTGAAGAATTGATGGCTGCACTTCTTCCCCCGTTAAAACGCAGTCGTGTAGCTTTTCGATAAACAAATAAGATTTGTCAATGAATGTATGTCTACGAGGTTTGGACGTACTGCAGACATGTCAATAGTTACAGTAGAAAATGTTCAAATGTTTGTAAAGCTTATGGGACTTAACTGCGAGGTCATCAGTCCCTAAACTTACAAACTACTTATGAACTAACTTATACTAAAGATAGCACAAACATCCATGCCCGAAGGAGGATTCGAACTTCCGACGCGAGAAGCCGCGCGATCCGCATTTTGTCGCTTCAGACCGCTCGGGTACTCCCGCGCGGCGATTTACAGCAGGAATCGTCTGATTAAAACGTATCCGTTCACCACTCTACTACGTGATTGTGTATCATCAAAGTATTTGCCGGCTTCGTAATTATTGCCGGTATGATACGTTATTTTGAACCGCCGAAGTACGATAAACGATTCCTAAAGTGCTCCGTTAAACACGTAATTTCTGGCTATATAAAGTAGCCAGGGGCGGACATAACGAGGGGGCGCGAACCCATTCTCTCCCCAGAGCCGTAGCCACGAAGCTCCTGCTTCTCCTTTTTTCTTCAATTCGCTCACAATGCTGCCTATCATCCAGTTTTAAACGTTCACTCGGGAGGAGATGTTTTCGATTTTCGATACTCATCTACTTGAACTACTTTTACTGGAGAACTGACCTCACTTCCCTCCCCCTTCCCAGAAGAATAAATTATTTACATGCCTGAAAGCAGATGACTTTCTGTGAGTCCAAAGGTCAAACTTGGGTCACTGAACTGTCAGAGAAAAAATTCGAGCATACAGCAGGAATAACATGATACTTAAGAGCGGTAAAAAAGTGTCTGGACATGCAGTCCAGAATCGGTATTCCAGTCACTCCACCGACGCACTAACTTGAAGATAGCCGTTTGTAAAACATCTTGTCCAGCTGCCGGCATCTGCCATCAAAGGCGAAGACGACCTGGTATAAAGCAATCAACAGAAAGTTCCGGCCAAGGCAAGACTTACCGATATCCATCTGCAGTCAGTTTTAATTTAATCGATAGCGAAGAACATAGATATGTTTGTAGAAACGTAACCGAAATTGATAAGTTGTAGACAGAAGCTACTGAGTACGAAAACAACGGCACCGAAATATATTAAATCATCGGATTTTTGAACCCCTGTTGTGTACCGTGCGCAACCACAAAAGGCAATGCTGTGAATAAAAGGGCAGAGAACACATTGAACACCCGTAGAAGAAAATAAAAACAAGGGAGATTTTTACCTGTATATCACCTAACAGCATCACAACTTCTACATCTACATAACTACCTGCAAATCACATTCAAGTGCATGGCAGAGGGTCCATCGAACAGTTGCTTTCAGACTATTTCTCTGCCGTTTCACTCTGGGATCCCGCGCGGGAAAAACAAAAACCTAAATCTTTCGGTTTTCGATCTGATTTCTCTTACTTTACTGTGATGATCGTGTCTATGTGGGTGGGTGCTATCCAAATATGTTCGCATTCGGAGCGGAAAGTTGGCGAAAGAATTTTCGCAAATAGATCTAGCCGCAACGAATAACGCCTTTATTTTAATGATTTCCGCCCGAGCTCGTGCATCATTTCCGTGACACTCTTCCCTTGTATCGCGATAATACAAAACGAGCTGCCATTCTGTGAACTTTATCTATATTCTCCCACTCAGTGGGGATCCTACAATGTGCAACAATACTCCAAAATAGGGCGGATAAAGGTAGTGTAGGCAGTTTCTTTAGTAGCACTGTTGCCTTTTTTAAGCGTTTCGCCAATGAAACACAGCCTTTGGTTCGCCTTCTCGTCAATATTTTCTATGTGTTCTTTCTATTTTAAGTTGTTCGTGATTGTAATTAATTTGTATTAAGTTGAATTTACGGCCCATTAAATTTGACTGATTAATCGTGTTAATGGAGTTTAAAAATATTCTTTTAATGATCTTATAGACGACGTAACACTTTTCATTATTTATGGCCAATTCTGAATTTTTGCACCAAATTAATATCTCATCTAAATAGTTTTGCAGTAGTTTTGATCCTTTGGTGTCTTTACTAGACATTAACGCGAACTAGGCGATCGGCAAACAGAGTAAGAGAGCCGCTCCGATTGTTTCCTAACATTAAGGGTCCTGTAACACGCCAGATGTCCCTTCTGTTTTAGTTGATGACGGAAAGTTTGCAAACTAAATAAAATTTAAGTTCACGTACTGAAAAACGTCAAATTGTAAAAAGTAAAGAAGGTAATGCTGAATGAAAGTTAATAGAAAATGCTGTTTCAGTGTGCAGAAATCATTGAGTGAATACTCTGCAAGCTCCGCGGGGGCGATGTTAATTACGGGAAGTGTGCAACTCCAGAAGAGTGCAACCAAGTGCAAGATGATCCGCAGATGATCCAGTTGCAGCCAAGAGCAAGATGATCCGCAGATGATCCAGTTGCAGTTTATCAGTGCCGACTAAGTGCAGCTGCTTATGACTCACCGGGCTGTGAAACGCAACTCACCCCTTCGGTTTCAAACGGTTGTGACTCAGCACAGGAATGTGAGTCACTGTTTAGGCTTTAGTATGTAATGGCAGCTGACGAGCTTGTTATTTAATTTATTCGTGATTGTCTATTAGCGTACGACAATAACCTTCCGGCAAACGTTCTTCTAACAATGTAACAATACTAGCATTCCGCATGAATGCCACATGGCCAGTCAGCATTTATTCCTCGTCAGAAAGACAGCAGAATGATGTGAGAATACATTTACAAGCATTAAAAAAACCCGATGGAAAATGAAAGACCCAAGTTTTTTTGTTGCTTATACCGTTGAACAGTGTTCCTTTTACGTAGGGGTGCCAGGTTGAAATATGAAAATATCTGGAAAATTTTTCAAAATGTCGAAATTTTGAAGTTGTTGTCGAGAGGAATAAATACTATAACTAAAACTGATACTTTTTACTTTTTTAATATTAAGTGGGTATAAAAAGTCTTACTACTGTTGCTAGATAATTAATCTACATTTAATTTCTCACGTTGCCACTTTTGTTTGGTATTTGATCCACTAATTTGCAACCTATTCAAAAAATGTTCAAATGTTTGTTAAGCTTATGGGACTTAACTACGGGGTCATCAGTCCCTAAAATTACTAACTACTTATCTACTACCTTATACTAAGGACGGCACAAATATCCATGCCCGAGGGGGGATTCGAACCCCCGACCGTAGTGGCCATGCAGACCGTGACTGGAGCGCCTCAGTCTCCTCGGCCACCGCGGCCGGCTTGCAACCTATAGTAGTATTCAGAAACTATTTAAAATTCAGACAATGTACATCAAACTTCAGCTTAATTATTAAATATGTCTTTATTTAATCATGTCCGTTCTATAGCTGAGCCGCGGCGGAGTGTCCGAGCGCGTTGAGGCGCTATGCCCCGATACGCGAGGCCGTTCGCGGTCGGGGGTTCGAATCCCTGCTCGGGCATGGATGTTTGTGCTGTCTTTAGTATAAGTTAGTTCATAACTAGTTTGTAAGTTTTGGAACTGATGACTCCGCAATTAAGTCCCATAAGCTTAACAAACATTTGTAAATGAACATTTGTCTATAGCTCAGTGATCAACACGACAGACACTCATATGGGAGCCGGCCGCGGTGGCCGAGGGACTAAGGCGCTCCAGTCACGGTCTGCACGGCCACTGCGGTCGGGGGTTCGAATCCCCCCTCGGGCATGGATATTTGTGCCGTCCTAGTTCGTAAGTAGTTCATAAGTAGTTTGTAAGTTTAGGGACTGATGACCCCGTAGTTAAGTCCCATAGACTTAAAAACTCATACGGGAGATAAAACACACACACACACACACGCACCGAAGTTTTATCATTTGATCTGTCTTTGTGCTTTCTAAGATGTTTGTTCCAATCAATATTAACGCGAACAAAAGCGCATGGCAATTTCTTATTGTTGTTTTGTATAGAATTATACGAGAAGATGTTTGTCGGGATATGCTATATTTTTTCTGGAGTCCGGACAATATGGCATCCCTACTTGTAAGCCTGCCATTCGTCAGAAAAAAAAAAAAAAAAAAAAAACTTTCAGAGGTGTTGTCAGAACCCTTTTTTTGCTTGTGTCTCGCGTCCCCAGAATTTTTTGTTGGGACGCGAATAGGTCCTGTATTTTTCTGACACCGCCAAGTTAAAATAAAAAACGAACTATTTTTGTCATGAACTGTTGTGAGAAATGCTGGATTGGCGCGTATCTTACTAATCGTTGTCATTGTTCAGCGCGTTCTATGAACAATGAAGACAGATGAAGTTTTCTTAGAGTATAGTTGACGTGGTGGGTCGTTATTTACGTGAACGAAGCTATTATGCCTAAATGCAAATGTATATTTTCTTACAACTTAAAGAAAAAATATCCTTTCCCGGAAGAGAAAAAACTTAGTTACACGTTCAGAGTAAAATTTGCAAT
Source organism: Locusta migratoria (assembly GCA_026315105.1). Classification (NCBI taxonomy): domain Eukaryota; kingdom Metazoa; phylum Arthropoda; class Insecta; order Orthoptera; family Acrididae; genus Locusta; species Locusta migratoria. The sequence continues at coordinate 273,806,235 of CM048755.1, forward strand.
ACTACATTTTTGATTACACCTTGTGGGAACTCTGATATTGTCCAGTACATCAAATAAACAAACTGGCTTCTTCTTCTGTTGTTGAAACAGTTTCTGACTTATTCACTAAAAAAGGGTAAGTTTGTTTAATATATCCTGAGAAATTCTGCCCTCTGAAACACGTATTTAAAAATGTGAAACATTACCAGCGTAAACATGCTCTATTCAAGGACTATCATGAAATCAAATCCTTGCAATTGAGGATCATAGAGATCTTCCATTAATTATAATAACGATAGATACATTATTATCGTTGAGGTTTTTCTACTACTTCACCTTATTTGCTATATTCATCATCTGGATTCGGAACTGTTATATTTACTAGATATAAGGATCGCCTGTTACGCAAAACAGTGTTATTTCATGTGATACTAATACGTTTCATCATCTCTGTGCCGTCATCAGTGTGTTCTATTTATTTGTCGCAGTGAAAATGAACAGACTTTAGAAATAACATATCTCCGAAAATTGTGTCGTATTTTCATGGTGGGAAATGGTAGGATTCGTTATTTCTCTGTCTCATAATAAACAAAAACAACAACTATGACAAAATCTTCGGAACCGCATATCATAACAAGAAGAAAATAAGGATTTCAGCAGTAATTCTGCAATGTGCGATACAATTTTGTCTCTGTCGTTCGCGCTGTGATATTGTACACCGTAAAACTACTTCCAGGAAGACAGAGTAATAAACATAGAATAACGACGCACCTTACAACGTGGACAAAACGCTTTTGTAGTAGCTTACGGCGGAGGGAAACTGGCACAGGCGTTCCGCAGCAAGAAACACAATGCCTTAAAAAGACGCTTTTGAGCGGTAACGAAAAAATTCCAAGAACCAGCTCGGCTGTGAATGGAATGAAGTAATCATATCTTTATGTTCTGGAGACTTATGCGCTGGTAAAGAACTACTGACAGCCCGTTCTACACAACCTTAATACACCTAGAGTGTGTCTGGGCGGTTAATTTTATAAATCTGGTGTTTCCCCTCCCCCATCTCTCTCCCTCTCTCTCTCTAAACGAGGTTGCAGCGTTTGATATACAGAGTAGGCATTAGAGACGGATCTGTCTTTGTTATCTTCCGAAGGAAGTTATTTATCCTTAGGTAAATGTGATTCCAAGGGCTATCTTGTTAATTATCACAATTACAACATCCACACTATGCACTATTAAATATTTTTAGTCATTTAATAGGCCGCGGCGGAGTGGCAGAGCGCATTGAGGCACTATGCACGAGGCTGTTCCCGTCGGAGGTTCGAATCCTCCCTCGGGCATAGATGTTCAAAATGTTCAAATGTTTGTTAAGTTTATGGGACTTAACTACGGGGTCATCAGTCCCTAAGCTTACAAACTACTTATGAACTAGGACGGCACAAATATCCATGCCCGAGGGGGGATTCGAACCCCCGATCGTAGTGGCCGTGCAGACCGTGACTGGAGCGCCTCAGTCCCCGCGGCCACCGCAGCCGGCGGGGCATAGATGTTTGTGTTGTCTTTATTATAAGTTACATTATACCTAGTTTGTAAGTTTAGAGACTGATGACTGCGCAGTTAAGTCCCATAAGCTTAACAAATCATTTAACAGGACATATCTTTTGTATTTTAACGGGCAGTGCATTATTTTCCCCTTTGTTTTATGAAGTTTCCAGTGAAGTAGAAGTGACTCCTTGGTGTGTTGTACCAACCTCGTCGTACAGCCAAATCAAATCAACTTTTTTTAATTCTATGGGACCAAACTATTGTGGTCATTTGTCCCCAGACTTACAAACTACTTTAACAAGGGTAACAGCAACACCTGTGACCCATCAAAATTCGTTTGTACCATACTTGGTGTTCCCCTTGTAAGTTAAACTAACCTTAGGACAACACACACATATCCATGAAGAAGGACTTGAATCTCCGGCGGGAGTAGCCGCGCAGTCGCAGACATTCCGCGTGGTCCATACGGTCAATTAGGATATTCAGTCAATATGGAATCCTCTCCCTCCGAAGGCTTTTGCGTAACTCAGAGCTACATTAACGCGAGCTGAGATATTACTCTAGCGATCGTCCAATAACTGTGACGTAAAACAAATGGCATCGATCCACCCGTTAACTTTGTAGGACAAAAATTTAACAGGAAGATTAAAGATCAACCTCCATTGACAGCAAAGTCAATATCACTTAAGCCCTTTCTCACTTGGAAAGAATAGAAAAGCCACTCTACAATGGTCTAATCAAGGAAACATTTCATCGTTTATCGAAAATAGGAGAAAACTAAGTCTGAGTGTCCAGATAGGGATTTTGCCCAGATAGAAATTCAGATTCACTCGTCCTAATTAGAGTCCTTTGGCGGTGTAAACTAACGATGTTTTAAAAACATAATTAATAGTTAGCAGCACTTCTGAAATCATTTATTGCATTTAGGATAAAGGGAGCACCCCTGGATGCCACTCGCATAAGGGCGCCATATGGTCTCAAAACGTTTTAACCAGATTTTTGTCTTAAATTTCAAGCTTAACCTGAGCCTTTATCTCTATCTCGAAAAACAATATAGTGTTTTGATTTTGTAAAATCTCAGCTGCCGTTTGGGAACAGCCGAGCTGTTCTAGGCGCAATGTCAAGGACTGTGAAGCTGCTCTCGCCGGAGGTTCGAATCCTCCCTCGAACATAGGTATGAGTTGTCCTTAGATTACTTTAAGTAGTTTGTAAGCCTAGTTTGTTTGTTCCCATACATTTACAAACATTTGAAAGTTTGAGAATCTTAGTTGGGTAGTGACTACTCGCAGTATATTACAGATACTTTTAGGCAGGCACTATTATCATTTGTATTATATTCTCCTTGCGAGCAAATGGGTATCGTTCCTCGGGGGCCAGTCACACCAGTGTTGACTCTCTGAAAAGAGTAAGAGTACTTGGGATGTCACGTGGCAGTTTGTATGTACATACTCTGTAAGTCATCATATGGTGCATGACGGAGGGTGCCTTGTATCCCTACAGGATATATCCTCCTATACCGTTTCACTCGAAAAGAGAATGAGAGAATGATCCCTAATAGCCCTTATTTTGTGGTCCTTACGTGAAATGTAAGTAGCGGTGTTGGATCGTTCTGCGATTAGCTTCAAATGCCGGTTCTTTACATTTCGCTCCAGGGATTCCCATTTGTGTTCCCGAAGCACTTCCGTAATTGTCGCGAGTTGATTAAAACTCGTGCTTCGAAGGCTTTTTTTTCATCCGATCTGGTAGGGATCCCTAACACGCGAGCAGTACTCCCCTTTAGAGTCGACCCACACATCCCAATACATCGACCCACGCCATTCGCCATCCCTACAACAATCCTTACATGATCGCTCCATTCCATACCGTTTGGCAATGTTATATCTAGGTATTTATTCGGCACGATGTTTAAAAGCAGCGCACTACCAAATTTTCTAAATTTAGAACTAGCCTGTATGTGAGAATTAAGCATTCCCGAAAGAGACAAATCATGCCGGAAAGAAGACAACGCAAATCTTTAATTAAAGTGAAGGCGGCCCTGATGTCTTGAGTGCATCATGCTCCAACTCCTAGGGATATCGGCTAAATTCCGCGAGTGATGACTATAATATGCAGGGCAGTGGCGTATATAAGAGGGGTGGCCTGCCCCCCCCCCCCCCCCGAAATAATCAATACAAAGAAAAAATTAATTACGATTTCTGAATTATTTTAATGAATGAAAGATCGCCGTGATAGACAGTAATACTTCCGTGTATTGGTGACGGCAGTGGGGTGTAGGTGGTGTGAATTTCGTGTCCCTTTTATTTTTTTAATAGCTATATTTGTTATGATTTAATGTAAACAATAAAAAAAGCTTCGTCTCAGTAAAGTAAAAGGAGTTTCAACGCAAATTATCCTCTGAATACGAGCAGAAAAACGGATACATAATATTTCGAGATGTTTATTTATCTTTACATTAATCTTGCCCCCTGCTCCCCCGAAAATATACGCCATTTCTATGATGCAGAAGCAGTGCGGCAGTACTGTGTGTATGGATAAGTTGAGAATTTGAGTGTGACGGGAGGCATGCTACGGTAGTCCGTGCAGATGTGATGATCACTGTGTCGGGATAGCATAGTAGATAACGCAACTGCCTAGTAAACAGGCCACCCGGGGTCGAACCCCCGTAAAGCGAAAATTTTCACCTATGCCCATTGGTAGGTAACGGCTTAAATTCTCTTGTGTATTGATCAGAAATGGCTGCAGATCAAAATGGTATCTGTTCTTTCGGACATGTACGAAATATAGTCGGAACATTCATACAATAATCAAAGTGTAGAAATGAAGAGCTTTGTTTTGAACATTTTGTCAGCTTCCTTCTAAGAAATTAGAATTCTATGGTGTTACGGGAATTGCTGCAGAATGGTTCAAGTCGTACCTCGCTAACAGGAAGGGTGTCAGTGCAAGCCATGAGTTATCATCAGATTGCGAAGAAATTACATGTGGTGTCCCACAAGGATCCATCTTAGGGTCACTGCTTTTTCTTGTGTACATTAATGACCTCTCATCACTTACACTGCCAGGCAGAGTTCGTTTTGTTTTGCAGATGATGCAAGTATTGCAATAAATAGCATGTAGAGAATAGTTCTAGAAAGGTCTGCTAATGATATTTTCATTAATATTAATAAATGGTTTAAAGCCAACTTATTGATAAACTTTGAAAAGACTCACTACATGCAGTTCAGAACATGTAAGAGATTTCCATGCAGTATATGCGTAAAGTATGAAGAAGATCAGACAGAAGAGGTTGACAGTATTAAATTCCTGGGATTACACTTTGATAAATTAAATTGGGAGGAGCACACCACAGAACTGCAGAAATTACTTAATAAATCTTTATTTGCAATACGCGTGATATGAGACATAGGAGACATAAAAATAAAAAGCTTGGACACTTTGCTTACTTTCATTCCATAATGTCATATGGTATAGTATTTTGGGGCAACGCTTCATGTCAAGCAAAAGTTTTCAGACTCAGAGCGTGTAATACGTACTATTTGTGGTGTAAATTCACGGACATTCTGCAGAAGCCTCTTCAAAAAACTGGGTATACTAACTACTGTCTCTCAGTATATTTATTCCTTAATGAAATTATCATGAATAATGTATCCCTTTTTCTTACAAACAGCTCAGTTCATATCTAAAATAGTAGGAACAAAAATGATCTACACAAGGGCTTAAAAGCACTTACTTTAGCTCAAAAAGGGGTCCACTACTCAGGAACACATATATTCAATAATTTACCAGCAACGACAAAAATTTAGATACAAATGAAGATCAGTTTAAGAGGAGCCTAAAAGTTTTTTCTTGTGACTAACTCGCCCAGCGGACGTCGTCCAGAGCACACCTCTCCAGTAGCGTAGCAGTAATTTATCAGTTGTAAGTGTAACCGGCTTCTCTCTAGAAGCTACATATTTTTACTTTTCAGTGCGTTTTCCCTTGAGTGCATTAAATATATTGTGTGCTCGCGTTTTTGTTTGATTCATATTCGCGTTAAATATCTGGTTAGTGTATTATTCCGCCGTGTGAATCGCGTCGCGACAGTCGACTGTCTTTGTTTTCTGATTAGAAGCGACATATAGTATTTTGATTTTCGTCTACACTTTCTCGTCTCAATTTGTAAAGTTATACTGAGCTGTCGTGCGTATTGGATTCACATCAGCGTTCTAACGAACAGTTTAGTTTTCCTTTAACGCATCGCGACTGTAGTTTTTGTTTTTGTTGGCACTGTAATCATGAATAGGGACTGTGACTGCTGTGTGCGGATGCAGTCTGAGCTGGTGACACTTCGCTCCCAGCTTCAAGCTGTGTTAACCTCGGTTGCACAGTTGGAAGCTGCGATCGATGGGCGTCGTTGTTGTTGGCCGGCGGTGGGGACCGAACGGACTCCCGTCGTCTCCACCGATCGGCCTGCGGCAGCGACATGCCCTGAAACTGCTAGCAGTGAGGCAGACATCCCACCCGTGGTTGCGTGGGAGGTTGCTCCAGTGCGTGGCAGGAGGCGCAAGACATTCCGGGGGACCGATCGTGAGGCCTCCCCGGTTCGTCTTGCGAACAGGTTTGAGGCGCTGTCTGCTCAGGACGACGTTCCTGAGTCGGATGGTGTCTCTCACCCTGTCACCACCCAGCCTGCAAGATCCGGGCTTTCACAGAGGGTGGGTTTACTTGTAGTTGGGAGCTCCAACGTTAGGCGGGTGATGGAGCCCCTTAGAGAGATGGCTGCCAAGGAGGGGAAGAAGGCCAACGTGCACTCCGTGTGCATACCGGGTGGAGTCATTCCAGATGTGGAACGGGTCCTCCCGGATGCCATGAAGGGTACGGGGTGCAACCAACTGCAGGTGGTGGCTCACGTCGGTACCAATGATGTGTGTCGTTTCGGATCTGAAGAAATCCTCTCAGGTTTCGAACGACTAACTGAAGTGGTAAAGACTGTCAGTCTTGCTTGCAAGATGAAAGCAGAGCTCACCATCTGCAGCATAGTTGACAGGACCGACTGTGGACCTCTGATACAGAGCCGGGTGGAGGGTCTGAATCAGAGGCTCAGACGGTTCTGCGACCGTGTAGGCTGCAGATTCCTTGACTTGTGCCATCGGGTGGTGGGTTTCCGGGTTCCGCTGAATAGGTCAGGAGTCCACTACACGCAGGAAGCGGCTACACGGGTAGCGGGGGCTGTGTGGCGTGGACTGGGCGGTTTTTTAGGATAAAGAGCTTCGGGGAAATAGAAAATGGGCAATCTCAAAGGGTTCAGGTGGATCACAGGAGAAATGTAGATCCGGAAACTATCGGTATAACAGTTGTAAATTGTCGTAGCTGTGTCGGGAAAGTTCCAGAACTGCAAGCGTTAATAGAAAGCACCGAAACATACATCATTATAGGCAGCGAAAGTTGGCTCAAGCCGGAAATAAGTTCAGAAGAAGTATTTTCAAAAGATCTAACGGTATTCAGAAAGGATAGATTAAACAAAATAGGTGGGGGCGTGTTTGTCGCCGTCAAAAGTAGTATTTCATGTAGCGAAGTTGAAGTTGATAGTTCGTGCGAGCTATTATGGGTAGAGGTTGTACCCGAAAATCGTAAGAAGTTATTAATCGGTTCCTTTTACCGGCCTCCCGACTCTGACGATACAATAGCAGAAAGGTTCAAAGAAAACCTGAGTCTAATTACAAAAACGTACCCGACTCACACGATAATAGTAGGTGGTGATTTTAATTTACCCTCGATCTGTTGGCGAAATTATATTTTCAAATCAGGAGGTAGGCATAAAACATCGTCCGAAATTGTACTCAACGCATTCTCTGAGAATTACTTCGAACAATTAGTTCATGAGCCAACTAGAATTGTAAATGGATGTGAAAACACACTTGATCTCTTAGCAACAAATAATCCTGAGCTCATAATGAGCATCAAAACGGATACAGGTATTAGTGAACACAGAGCTGTAGTAGCGAAATTGAATATCGAAAGTCCCAAAGTTACCAAAAATAAACGCAAAGTATATTTGTTCAGAAAAGCAGATAGAAACAAAATACATTGCTTCTTGAAAGACAGCTTCCACTCGTTTCTAACACTAAACGTAGGTGTAGACCAGATGTGGCTCAAATTCAAAGAAGTGGTATCGACAGCAATTGAAAGTTTTATACCTAATAAATTAATAACAGAAGGAGGCGATCCCCCTTGGTACACAAAACAGGTTAGGACACTGTTGCAAAAGCAAAGGAAAAGGCATACTAAATTTAAACGAACACGAAATCCCCAGGATTTGCGATTGTACTCAGAAACTCGAAATTTAGCGAGGATTTCAATGCGAGATGCCTACAACATTTATCACAACGAAACTCTTTCCCGTAATTTGACTGAAAACCCAAAGAGATTTTGGTCATATGTTAAATATACTCGGGGAAAGTCACAAACAATACCTTCACTACGTGATAGTAATGGCGATCCTGCCGATGACAGCGCTACTAAAGCAGAGTTACTAAACTTAGCTTTTAGAAACTCATTCACTAAAGAAGACGAAACCAATATTCCAGATTTCGAATTACGAACAGATGCCGTAATGAGTAACATAGAAGTAGATATCATCGGAGTAGTGCAGCAACTAAAATCACTTAATAAGAACAAGTCTTCTGGTCCGGATTGTATACCCATTAGATTTCTATCTGATTATGCTGAAGCGATAGCTCCTTACTTAACAGTCATATACAACCGCTCTCTCATAGAAGGATCTGTACCAAAAGATTGGAAAGTTGCACAGGTCACACCTATATTCAAGAAAGGCAGTAGGAGTAACCCACTAAACTACAGGCCTATTTCATTGACGTCAATTTGCAGCAGGATTTTGGAACATATCCTGTATTCAAATATTATGAATTATCTCGAACAGAACGATCTATTGACCCAAGTTCAACACGGATTTAGAAAATATCGTTCATGCGAAACACAACTAGCTCTATATTCACACGAAGTGATGGGTGCTATCGACAAAGGTTCGCAAATCGATTCCGTATTTCTTGATTTCCAGAAAGCTTTTGACACCGTACCTCACAAACGGCTTTTAATCAAATTGCGTGGTTATGGTATATCGCCCCAAATTTGCAATTGGATAGGGGATTTCTTGTCAGAGAGGACACAGTTCGTAGTAATCGATGGTAAGGCATCGACTAAAACAGAGGTGATATCGGGCGTTCCACAAGGTAGTGTTATTGGTCCTCTGCTATTCCTTATTTACATAAACGATTTAGGGGAAAATCTAAGTAGCTCTCTTAGGTTGTTTGCAGATGACGCCGTCATTTACCGTCTAGTAAAATCATCTGAAGATCAAAACCAACTGCAGAACGATCTGAATAAGATATCAGTATGGTGTAAAAATTGGCAATTGACTCTAAATAATGAGAAGTGTGAAGTCGTCCACATGAGTACGAAAAGAAATCCGTTAAACTTTGTTTACAACATAAATCAATCAAATGTGAACGCCGTAAACTCCACAAAATACCTAGGAATCACTATTACTTCAGACTTAAACTGGAAAGAACACGTAGATAATATCGTGGGAAAGGCGAACCAGAGACTGCGTTTTATTGGCAGAATCCTTAAAAGATGCAACAGAACTACTAAAGAAACTGCATACACTGCGCTTGTCCGTCCATTTTTGGAGTATTGCAGCCCAGTGTGGGATCCTTATCAGGTGGGTTTGACGGAGGACATCGAAAGTGTCCAAAGAAGGGCAGCTCGTTTCGTATTGTCACGATACAGGGGAGACAGCGTTACGGAAATGATACAGGATCTGGGATGGGAATCATTACAACAACGGCGCTTATCGCTGAGGCGTGGGTTACTTGCGAAACTCCAATCGCCAACATTCTCCTCCGAATGCGAAAATATATTGTTGACTCCCACTTACATAGGTAGAAATGATCATCAGAATAAAATAAGAGAAATCAGAGCTCGAACAGAGAGATTCAGGTGTTCTTTCTTCCCGCGCGCTATTCGAGAATGGAATGGGAGATAAATAGTATAATTGTGGTTCGATGAACCCTCTGCCAGGCACTTAAATGTGATTTGCAGAGTATCCCATGTAGATGTAGATGTTCTACTCTACAGACGAATTTTTATATAGAACCAAATGATGCATGTATCTGTATTCATACTATTAGTATTATTATATTAACAGCTGGTAAAAATGTATTTACCTGTATTATTATTATATTATCAGCTTGTAAGAAAAAAAAGACATCTTCCACATCCACGGGGATCTTGTGAAGACGGATCTATGAAACCAACAACTAATCTAATCTTCACTGTACAGCATCCCGTCTGTCTTCAATACCGTCGACTAAAACGCTGTTAACACACGAAACTAAGTTATTTCCTCATAAGAGGGACAATTTCTACGGCGCAGAGTAAGGCATGATGGGAAAAGCGACGCTACTGCGTAGATAATACGCAGAACACATCAAAACGTGTCCATAAAACACTGAAATGTTAATTTCACAAGACCAGACAAGGTGTTAAAATGATTTTTGAATGGGATACATCACGAGTTTTTAAATTAGATGAACTATTGACATTCAGGATGACAGATGAATCAAATTTAGCTGTTAATAACGGAAGTATAGCTAAGGGCGCAAACGGAATGACGGGCCTTTGTTCACAAGAATTGGGATTTTTTGAAAATTCGTGGGAATGTAATGAGAATGTGGCTTTAAACTTCACTAGATGTTTAGAAACAGAACTCGTTCCATTGTTGAATGATAACTTAAGGCGCCATAACGACATATTGAACGTCAAAAAGTTTAACATAAGCGGGAGAGAGAGAAAGAGAGAGAGAGAGAGAGAGAGAGAGAGAGAGAGAGAGAGAGAGAGAGAATATACTGGAGAAACAGAGAATGATACATTTCTTTAAGGCAAATGATGTTTGGAAAAGAACAGATAATTAAAGTATTATATGACAAAGTAAAAAGATGAGACGTCGGGAGAAACAAATAAAGGAAACTGTAGAAAGCATAGTTTGAAGAGTGAGAAAGACTAAAGCTCATTCTGAGATTGAGCGGCAAGAAAGCAGTGTGATGGAAGGGTAAGAAAATAAAATTGAGATACGTTATGGTGCCACTGGGCGTAAAATAAACGAAAATTTCAGGCTTTGCGGAAATCTATATCCTGTAAAGATTGTTACAATTTTTGATGGCGTACTAGCAGATCATTGCAATTATCAAGAAAAAGAAGCACTTCGTATCGAACTGTCCGGATGATAAAACCCTAAGCTAAAACCTGGTTATATAGGCACGTATAATAGTTTAAAAGAAGTATGTCGGATGCATCGGAGGGCTGGATATAAAGAACGTTTCATCTCAAGAGCCACCCACCCTATCGACACCTTCAAACTGGAGGTTTGCATGTAGATTTTTCTGCCCTCGCAAACGAAAAATTTAAAATTCACATGCAGTGGCATCATTACACCACAAGCTGTTCTCTACACCCTACAGTTTTTCTAATTGTAATACTCAAATCTGGAAACTACATGACAATAGAAGAGGGATAAGCGATAATCAAATATTGTTTTTATTATTTAATAAACACAGCAACCATCTACTTAACGTACAAATTAGAAATATTGTAACACCTCGACCGTTGCAGGACACTGAAATAAATTCAGTGGCGAAGACGAAGACTTTTACTGAACCAGGACTGGAACCCGGATCTGCCGCTTGGGGCCAGCGGTGGTCTGAAGCAATTAGGCTATCCAGGCACGCTTTGCGTCCTGCCAAATGTCTCAACATATCGCACACACGACGGTTCGTGCTCCATGCCCATCAGTCCCTCTTGCTCGCAGCTATGACAGTATTGCCGCAAGGGATCGGGAGTGTTGCTGCATCCGCGCAGACAGTGTCAGTTTCCTGTTGGGGACATGTAAATAATAACACAGCAACAGCTGCCAGGAAGAGGAACCATTGGGCAGGGGGTACTACACTCTTAGTGTGCGAAATGTTGAGAATTTGGGCAGGAGGCGACCGCTGGCCCCAAGCGGCAAATCCGGGTTCCAGTCTCGGTCCAGTACAAATTTTCATCTTAGCCAATGAACGTACTTCAATGTCCTGCAACGGTCGAGATGTTAATAAAATATTTCGAATTTGTAAATTTACTGCCGTTAATGTCAAGCAATAAGTACCTGTTTTTTTCGGACATCAGTAACTACTTAATGTACTTTATAGACGCCAAAATGCATTTCAAGCCTTCGTACATCTTCAGATGGTACGATAAATTTTTAAAATCATCCGACAGTACCTTGAGAACAACGATAGAGGTATGGATGCTTCAGATGACTTGTGCATACTATACTTGGAGAGTTGTACATTGGCGATACACTAATGGTTAAGTATAGTTTGCTTCTGCTTTACTTGTCGTTAATCGAATGTTGTAATCACACTGTACTTACGCTGTTTTCCATATTTCACCCCGTTCAAAACTGTTCAAACGTTTGTAGAGCTTATGGAAGTTAACTACGGGGTCATCAGTCCCTAAACTTACAAACTACTTACGAACTAGCTTACACTAAAGACGGCACAAACATCCATGCTCGAGCGGGGATTCGAACCCCCGACCGCAGCGGCAGTGCAGACCGTGACTGGCACGCCGCAGACCGCTCGGCCACCGCGGCCGGCTATTTCACCCCGTATACGATAGTAGAATCCTTGAATCGAAGTAAGCAGTCAATTACAAAATATTGTAGGGAAGGTGAACCAGAGGCTACGTTTCATTGGCAGAACGCTTAGAAGATGCAACAGTTCTTCTATAGAAACTACCTACACTACACTTGTGCGTCCTATTTTGGGGTATTGCTCCACATTGTGGGATCCCCACCAATTGGAACTGATGGGTGAAGGACAGTTCGTTTTGTATCATCGCGATATAGGGGAGAGAGTGTCACGGAAATGATGTACGAATCGAGGTGGAAATCGTTAAAAGAAAGGCGTCGTTCGTTGCGGCGATATTTACTTGAGAAATTTCTGTCTTCCGAATGTGAACATATTTTGTTGGCACCCACCTACATTGGGAGACATGATCATCATAATAAAATCAGAGTAATGAGATCGAAAACTGAAAGATAAAGGTGTTCTTTTTTTCCGAACGCCATTAGAGCATGGAACGATAGATAGGATAGGATGATGTGGGCGCACGACAGCGAGGTCTTTAGTGCCCTTTCAAGATAATTGGGCGACGAGTGTGGCCTGAGGAAAAAGTAAACGAAGAAAAACAGGAACAGGAAGGTAAGTACCCGTAATAGACACACGGCATGGGGAACTAAACTGGGCCGGCCGCGGTGGCCGAGGGGACTGAGGCGCTTCAGTCACGGTCTGCACGGCCACTACGGTCGGGGGTTCGAATCCCCCCTCGGGCATGGATATTTGTGCCGTGCTTAGTTGTAGGTAGTTCATAAGTAGTTTGTAAGTTTAGGGACTGATGACCCCGTAGTTAAGTCCCTTAAGCTTAACAAACATTTGATTTGAACTAAACTGGAACGGTAGAGAAATGTCATAAAACCGGTTCGATGAAGCCTCCGCCATGCACTTAAATGTGATTAGCGGAATGTTCAAATGTTCAAAATGTTGAAATGTTTGTATAGTTTATGGGACTTAACTACGGGGGTCATCAGTCCCTAAACTTACAAACTACTTATGAACTACTTACGAACTAGGACGGCACAAATATCCATGCCCGAGTGGGATTCGAACCCCCCGACCGTAGTGGCCTTGCAGACTGTGACTGGAGCGCCTCAGTCCCCTCGGCCACCGCGGACGGCTATCGGAATATTTATGTAGGTGTAGATCTATACATTTTAATGATTTCGTACTTCAAACGATATAAATGGAATCCTTATAGAATCATTTCAGTCTACTTCCGTTTGTCGGTCAGAACTTTTACTCCCTTTTCTCAATAAATGATGTAGGTATCACGCTGAATTTTTAATACTACTATCTTCGGATTTTTGGCGTTGTAAATAAATCGTGGAATCAAAGGATATCACCATTTGATACATGTCTTGACTCATTAAAACCTACAGATAACTGGTGCAAAAGTGCACGTCTGGAAGCCGAAAGATAGCGGGTTCGAAACCAGGTCGAACCACAGATTTCTCAGTTTGTATTTTAACTCAGTCTTCACCTCTCAACAGTGTGAGGACTTACCAGAAATTATACGTTGTTCGGATTCCATGCTGAACAGTCAAGTCCCATTTACGAAGTAGATAAGTGGGGTAGGTTAAGGATACTCAAGTCGGAGAAGTGGCTTCCAATAGGAAGATTTTGACAGGTCATTGAGTCACACGAAATTCAAATGTTCAAATGTTTGTAAACCGTTTGGACCAAACTGCTATGGTCTTCAGTTCCTAGCCTTACAAACTACATAAACTAACTTGCTTGGAGGATAAAACACACACACACACACACACACACACACACACACACACACACACACACACATGCTCGAGGGAGGACTCGAACCTCCAGCGCGAACGGCCGCCCAATCCGTAGCATGAATTCTCAGACCATGCGGCCATTCCACGCGGCACGCACGAAATTATCTTTATCATCAATATACATAATTGTAAACAAAACTCTTGGAGTGCGAGTCCTATCTCTGTAATTAATGTATTCACAATTGCAAATATGACTAAGTACCATCTGTACAATATGTTGGTTAAAGATGAAAATTTGTGACGGAACAAGACTCGAGCCCGGATTTCCAGCTGATCGCCAGCGGCCGCCTTAACAATTACCTGACCGTACACGCCTCTTCGACCGACCTACACTTTCATATGCCACACATAGTCTGCTTTTAGCAGTATCTGTGATTCCTGCGTAGGATGAGACATTCACTTATTGCCTCAAGCATTCCTTTGGTTTGAAATACAATGCACAGTGTCCGTGTCTAACGATTTAACTAACGCAACGTCCTTCAGTCAAGCATCCCGAATAATGGATAAACCCCAGAGTGCTTTACTAGGCATGGTCCTGTTTGGAGGTAGTATGCCGTCACCTTCCTCCGACCTTTGAAGTGACTTAAGCAGCTACTTGGAGAGTGTGAGGTTTCCGAATCACTATGCATTCGGCATTTTCCACATCAGCAACAACGTTAGAGTCGAAAGATGTGGAAAGTGTCAGATGAAAATCTTGGAACTGAACGGGGATCGAACACGCGAGCTTTGGTTCCAAAGCCTGGCACTATCACTCTGCCACCGAAATACACACAGTGAACGTACTAACATACTAATTCGGGTTTAGAAAAAGCACGTTGGCGGCAAACTACTTCGAAGTAATTTAACTTTATTACATCCACAATGAGCTATCCGTGTGGTCTAAGGCATCATAGTACGAACGGGCGGTCGCACCATCCGAAGTTTCGATTCCTCCCTCAGGCATGGGTGTGCGTGTTGTCCTTATTGTAGGTAAGTTGAAATAGTTCGTAAGTTGAGGGACTGACGACCATAGTAGTTTGGTCCAATAGCTTTACAAACATTTGAACCCACGGACGAAAAATTGGGAGAAGGGAGGTAATAACAGATACAGTAGTAGTGATAGAAGTACTTATATCCAGAATTGTGTTGACGGGGGTACCACTGTTCGAAGATATGGGGAGGTGGTAACAATGGAAAGGGGATAGTTATGTAAAAAAGTAATTGCAATATATTTGTAACAGTAACATAAACGCAAAACAAATAATCCTTGCACCCAAGTTTGAAGTGACTTGTATAGGTATGTCTGATGATGTGATGTTAAGTAATTCCGTAACAAGAGTTGTATCAGTTTTACTATAGAAAAAGAATATACAGTAGTAATAATGTGCGAATTAAACCAACAAGCATCTCCACACATGCAGGGTACTAATTACTGCCAGGGTACTACGGTCGGGGGTTCGAATCCCCCCTCGGGTATGGATATTTGTGCCGTCCTTAGTATAAGGTAGTTGATAAGTAGTTTGTAAGTTTAGGGACTGATGACCCCGTAGTTAAGTGCCATAAGCTTAACAAACATTTGAACTGCCAGGGTAATCACGGAAAACGTAAATTTCGATGGCCAGTCGCGGATTTGAACAGAAGTCAGCCTGAATTTGAATCCATTTTTTAATGAATAGAAGTATTTATAAGTAGAGTAGGCACCTGTTATTTTACACTTACAGAATGACCAGAGGAACTTTTTCCACGAATGACACTACTGCTCCTGCACATCGATGCTTAAACAAACGATCAGTCACTGGTGTCTACACAGTGGTTCTTCAATCGAACAATGATGTCGAGAATTCTCCTGTACTGATGGTTCACGTTAGAAAAGAAAGTGTGCTTGGTTTCACGGAAAGCTTACATCTTTACGAGTAATTATTCTGATGCATAAGCACGCCTTTTTAAATCATTTTAGTTGACCATGACGTGGGAATACTAAAACAACTGCGTGGGTGGATGTCTCTACATACATCATACTAATGGTGACGTGCCCGCTGATACTTGAAAATCTCTCGGATCCGAAGGTTATGTTTTTAATTTGTACAAACCAGCGAATTCACAAGTTTGATAGAGTAACGTGGGGTATCATTAGCCAGACAAATAGTACGAATATACGTACGGAGTGGATAATATCAAGGGGAAAAGCAATCAAATGTTCAAATGCTTGTAAATCTATGGGACTTAACTATTTTGGTTATCAGTCCCTAGGTTTACAAACTTATGCTAAGGACAACAAATACTCTCATGCCCGAGGGAGGACTCGACCTTCCGACGGCGAGCAGCGGTGCTCTACGCAGCTAGGCGCTTTGGAACGCTCTACCACTCCTCCGCGGCGGGAAAAGCAATACAGCAATTATTAATCAATCAAGAATCAGGTTTTGGCGCCTTTTTGACATAATGTTTTGTTAGGCCCGCTTCAGCTGTAGTGTGGTTGAGATTCAAATTTAATCACAGTGAAAGAAATTTTTTAAAGAGCGTTATAGCAGTCGCGGATATGGTGTTCAAAATGTTCAAATGTTTGTTAAGCTTATGGGACTTAACTACTGGGTCATCAGTCCCTAAACTTACAAACTACTTATGAACTAGGACGACACAAATATCCATGCCCGAGGGGGGATTCGAACCCCCGACCGTAGTGGCCGTGCAGACCGTGACTGGAGCGCCTCAGTCCCCTCGGCCACCGCGGCCGGCGGATATGGTGTGCGAGTCTAACATTTTACGGTACTTCACTTTCGTACTAATGTCCTTTGTGAGTAACTCTTATTCCAAATGGCTGAGCTACTGAGTTTACAGTAGCACATCAAGTAGCTCAACGTTTTAATTTGTAACTGTTCGCTTGCATGCTAAAGACTTTAAGATGAACATCAAAATTTCGTGTGGAATTTGACAGTGTCACATAATATTTTGTTCTTAGGCTCCTCGCTACCTTCTTCTTGCCTCCTCTTTTCACTGTTATGTGAAGAAACACTTGTCGAAAATTTCATCATAACGACACGGACGTTTCCTTTAAATTGAAACATTGCCCATCTGTCATAGGGTGATGAGCATGAGCGACATGTGAAGCGCGCACAACTTGAAGATGAGCAGCTGTTGGTAGTTAGCAGCAAGGACAGCCGACAGCGGCCGTGCTGCCTGCTGGCTTGAGATGCCTGCAGCCTCCCCTCCCCACTCCGTGCGACCTACACGCCAACGCCACGCCACAGCCGCATCTGGAGTCAACTTACACAACTGTCTCGGCCTCTCGCTAGAACGCTTCTATGTGAACGCTTGCTGTCGGTGTAGTGTCGTGTGTCCGTGATTGGATTTCGTTCCAGGATTCCAGGTTTGTTCTGCGCCTTTCTCCTACTGTGTACTGGTGTGCGCGATACAAAAGCAGATCTTAAGCCGTTTCGCTTGCTTTCTTCTGTTCTGAATTATTAAACAAAGCGCAGGTCAGGCAGGAACATCTGTGCAAGGGGGAGAAACGAGAAGCCTCTCTGCTCACAAAGTGCACCTGATCTTGCCTCCTGCAGGTGTCTGTGCGTTCGCCTGCAACAGGTTGTTGCTTTCAGCATATGTGCGGACAGGTTTTCTTTTAAGTGTCACGCTCGCTTTATGCATCAGATGTCGAGTGCGTCGAACGACGTCAAACTTCCATGAATAGTAATATGGTTAATGTTAAGTCTTTGATAACAGTAACAAACACTGGACGTCTAAACATGTGAGTGAAAATCATGTGTACTTTTTTTCCTCACTGGTACAGAGTTCAAAGACACCTAATTAATGGAATGTTTGTGCCGATGAACATTTCTTTCCTGTGATTTTCTTTGTTGTGGTAAAGTAGGTAAACATGTAATGAAGTAGATTTTAAATATTTACGTGATTATGTTGAAGATACGGTAACTCTTTGGGTGCTAACGTAGAAAAAAATACCTACTTCTTGTGAAGATCTACATTTGTCAAGAATCTGTGCTGTTAATCTATCTAAAAGTGTTATGTCGTCTAGCAATAAGTGATAAAATTATAGACTACGAAGGGAAGGAAACTTGTGAGTACAGAACATTTGTACTGAAAGTAACCTAATTACAGAGCTTAAATCTTAGCATCAGGAGCTACACATTAAAACACCATACGAAGTGTCATAACGAATTTAAACAGTGCACACTGCAAATAATACCATTCGATGCAAAAAATAGCGTTTATTAGATGTTAGATGACGGAAAAACAAATTATTCGTTTCTCATTTTTCTAATACAGGGATTAAGCATGCACTTAAATGTTTACGTGTTTGATATCAGGTTTTATTAAACTCCCCCCCCCCCCTCCTCAACACTTTCACTTCAGTGAACCCAACGAAAAATTAAAGTTTTGAGCTGTGTTAACGGTATTTGTGTAGTCACTTAGTTATTTGAAATATAATGTTGACTTTTTATTAGTACAACGGAGTAATCATGTAACTTGTACTGCTTTAACAAATCAGGCATATCATAGTATTTATTTCATACTTTGAGAGCATATTACAGCCACTGTTAAATTAAAGTTAAGATATACCCACAGTGTATTCTGAATAGAAAAGTTCATTTATAAGCATCGCGATTAGCACAGTTAAGAAGGATAGACATTTCTAAAAGAAAGTTGCCGTTTCGTTATTAACAGCATCGAATTATTTTTTTTTTGGAAGTTATTATTTCACCTCACGTACTAAAGACGCCATCCAGTAATACAGGTCAGCCCGGGTAGATTAAAATTCTAGGCAGAGCTGCCCATGGCTTCTAGCAAATTGAAGTCAAGTGATGGAAATGGCCCTCTCCCAGTGGCGTTTCCGCTCCGAAGCATCCGCGAAAAATATTTCGTGGCATAATCATTTTCATAACTGTGTATTACAAATTCGTGTTGCATGTAAACTGTCATGTGCTAGCACATATTTATGGAAAAGCGGGTCGATAGGTACGAGACACAAACAGGCTTAATTGTGGATTTTAACGAAGACAATGAAAATGCGAAGCTTAAGTGTAGTGGTCCTTTTTCCACGAAAAACCAGAAAAATGTGATCCTGCTTTTGGTATAGACCGGACGAAAGGCTTTAACTACTGAAAAGCTATACTTTTGTGGTTCGTTTAGAACGTGACAACTGATTTGAAGCAGAAAACTGCCACACAAAGGAAAAATTAAGATTTGCCGCCCTAGTGACTGTTAATGTTGTTCTGAACAGCAAGCGAAGTGACAAGAAAGGGGACCTGCGCGAGCTATGGCGCAAAACCGATGTGCAGCAAATTGCATTTCCCGTGGCTTTCCCCCCTACCTAAATTCCTCCCACTCCTCGCCGCGAATCTCGACAATCAAATGCAGTTAAACTACTCTTCAGTGCATGATGGAGTTTCCTGGCGCGTCACATCGCATTACTGACTCCTCCCTTGGAGAAAATATTTTGTATTCAAAACTTGGTCGTACAGATTGTCGATAACGTAAGCTTTACGTGTATGACTGCAGTTAATTACTACATTTCCTGGGGGCAAAGTTAACACCAATATGTTTTTTCTTTAGACGCACAGAGCGAAGATAAGTTTTTCTATCGTGTGTGAAGTGCTTGACAAACATATTTTGTCATTGTTACGAAGTAGGACGCTACTATACTGACTCAAAATACTGTTGGGACATTCGCGTTCGTGGATGCAACACCTTCTGAGGAAGAAACGTGCTTAGCACGTTACTATCAAAATGTCTTATATAAATGACACGGTAAAAGTATCAATGTTTCAAAGCAGAGGAATTTTAAAAAAATTCTTCGGTAGCGGCTTCCCTGTTTTAGATGTTTTCCACCGCTTGACACCTGCAAGATCCACTAGTTTACATCGACAAACTCTGGTAACATTCCGTTCCCCGCGAACCCTACTGACATGTCGGATAACAATGAGAAAGGCGTAGGGCTGAAGGAGTGCGAGAACATTTGGTCGTCAGGTAGCTGTATTCGCGGGAAGGTATATAGCCGCCGTCCGGTCGGGGCTCGTCCCCTGCGCATTCCAGCGAGCCTGAGCCCGTCCGTTACTTGCTCGCCGCCGCCGCTGCCGCCACACCGCTCTGTTGCCAAGCTGCCACCCTCACTTTGTCTCGGCCATACCAAATGCGGTTTGTTACGGGCTTCGACATGCCGCCTCCAAGAATTAGACGTTCGCTTTCGCGACAACTTACTCCCTTAGCGCTACGTAAAACTGATGGAAAAAATTCTTAAGTTGCGGAAAATGGGCACACTGCCGCGATTAATTAACGACGTTGGCCAGTGCATAATGTATGATCACTTGCCCCACAACAGCTTTAAAATTGTTCTTTATTGTCTAGCAACAAAGCGCAGGCGGTAAGGCGACCCACCACTTAACTCATTTGCAAAGATAACTTAACGCCGCGCAATGTTCATGTATATTTGTTGAACGACATTACAAATTCCTAATATGAATTAATACCCACAACAATGTAAGTTTAAAATTATGCTAATATCCTAAGAAGTATGGGTACAACAAACCAAAGTTCCTTCCACAGCCGAAATAGTCTTCAGAATTAATGGACGAAGAAAATATTGTGCATGTCAAATAGCACTTCCAAACGACAAAAAAAGTATTATTTACAACAGTCAATATGAGCTCTACAACTCTTACACTTCCAACCAAACACTTTTCACATTCATATAATAAAAAATCACATGGTAACTTACAACTGATGAAAAAACACTTTGGAAAGCTAAGGGAGGCTGTGAGTAATGTTGCACCCATTAATACTTAAGTACCACATTGTGAAGAGTCTGATGTCGGTTACAACAATGAAATTTTGTTTTATTAAATACCTACTGTTTTATTAATGTAACACACTGATATAGAGCCATGGGGGGGGGGGGGCAATGTAACTGGAGTTTAAACTGCAAACCCACTGCAGGTGTATAAAACTAAAGGGCATAATTGAAAATTGGGATACAAACTGTCAGCTTTGACAAGTGACATCATAGATATGAAAGTTTTTACTGAATAAATGTGGTAAAGTTACATTGCCTGAAGTAAACTATTACACCCATGTAGAGACTGGTTCTCAATGTACTTCTCTGAATTACAATCTGGTAGCAATATGTATTGCCAAATAAAATCTATGAACTAGACTGTGGCAAAGATACGGCATCATTTGTCAAAGCTGATGGGAGGTATTCCGGTCCTCAATTGACCCAAACTAAAGGAGTAAATTTCTCAAGGAATGTCCTTGGTTTAAAATTGTCAACAATGAGATCATTATAGATGGAGTAGTAAAGTTTCCAAGAATCTCAGAAAAAAATGAGTTTCTCTCAAATATAAATATTACACATATTGGATACCTTCAAAGGAAGATGAATGAAAAAATCAGAACTGATACGGAGGAAACAAATGATTACATCTACATCCATACTCTGCAAGCCACCTCATGGTTTATCAGGAAGGGTAGTTCATGTATCATTGTCACTTCCTCCTCCTATTCCAATCATACATGGTTTGTGGAAAAGAACAAAAAGATTGCCAGCATGCCTCTGTGTGGGCAGCAATATCTCTAACTTTATCTTTGTGGTCGTTTCGTGAGATATACGTAGGAGGAAGCAATTCAACAATCCTTTGGAAGAATTTCTCAAGATACAGGCATTTAAAATTAAACCCATCAGTCACTACTAGTTATTAATAAAGAATAAAAGGCCATTCATACATTTTAATCTATAAGGTATGTTCTGCTTGTAAACTATTGTCTTTAACTGAGCTATGATTTCATTGGTCAATGCTGACAGGTTGTATCCCTGACTTAAAGTGAGCCACCAGAACAGACTTAATGAATTCCCTTCTGCTAAATAGAAAATAGTATTTTTTAGATTATTATTGAAGTGTCTTTAAATAGTCTTCAATGGTTCTTATTTTCTGTAATTTGAATTAAACTACAAATAATTAAGAACTGACTTGGCTTAGAAAAGTTTAAAATTAATATTGTTAGTGACAGCACGTAAAATATCTACATTTATGGTTATGTAAATGCGAGGTTTTATTACTGTGTATATAGTAGGTTATATTTTTTTTCTAAGCTTGTAGGTCATATAACTTTCATAGAAACAGATAAACAGAGATCAGAAACATTGTTTAGACATCATCATCTCATTTACAGTATGCCTGAAATTGCAAATCAGATAAGAACAGTGATTTTTGTTTATACACTGCTCCTTTGTTGGTATTGAAACTGAACTATAAAATTTAAATAATGGCATGTTAGTAGGCAGTAAATCTAACAAAATATATAGACAAAGCTTCTCACAAGGGATTTTAAAACTATCTCCATCAGTATTATTTTTAAATGTAATTAATTATATACTTTCAAAGTCCTCGTTGTATTATATGTGAAAAATGTCAGATTATCTAAGTCAGCTGTATCAAAAGCATTCCAGGCACAGCTGTACTGAAAATAATCCTCAACATTTGTTGATTTATGAAACTAGATAGTGGGGTCATAAATAGTTGTGATGGATAGTGACAAAATATAGAGTCCGTCACATAATGCACAAGTAAAATAAAGTGAAATATGTTGCACATTTATGTTTACCTTGCATATTTACGTACAAAGTTATTTTATTTTTCAATTGTAGTTTGAAGCAACAAAACAAAAATGTTTCAGATAGAGGGGCACACATAAAACAAGATGACTGTCCTTGGTCTGGCATCTGCTGTTGCTGGCTTTGTCAAGGTTCGGTACCTGCTTGACAGGGCAGTCATCGACAATGTTATATTTCGCTGCCACTACAGAGTCACATCAGCAATTTTATTCCTGTGCTGCATCCTCTGCTCAGCTAATGGCCTTATAGGTAATGTATGTTTGGTACCTTATCTTTTCATTTCTATTTGTTGTTATGATATTATATTTAGAAATTTTCTAGAATATATTCTTTGGTGGTCTTGATATCTTGAGCAGCTATTTATGAATATTCTTTCAATAAATACCTGCACTTCTCTGTTGTTCTTAGCAGTAGCGTGTCCAGGGGGGGGGGGCTGTCGGCCTGCAGCACCCCCCCCCCCAGACACCCCAGGTGCCCCCTCCCCCGACCTTGCTGCAGCCTCCCCTATGAGTAAAGGCAACTTTTTTTTTTTTAGAAATTGTGTCATTTCGATGATTGACCTCAGCCCCCGTCCCCCCAAACATGATTTGACCTCAGACCCCCCCCCCCCCCTTTTCCAAGAACATGATCCTGGATATGCCACTGGTTCTTAGTCGGATGTAATATGATCTTATCAGCAAAAAATATTATTTAGGAAACAATAGTGAGGAAACGTGATAGGCCCAGTATTTTCATATTAAAATTTCTGGTGCCACACCTGTGAAGCATTGACAACTTGGCTTGAAATCTGTAAAGAGATTGCTGCAGCTACTGTACAATATATCAACCACTTTTCCGAAGGAAAAAAGGGGGTCATTTATAGGATGCGATTCCACCCGTCAGCTTTGACCCGTGACGTCATTGCAGCGCGTTAGATTTTAGGTGCCTGTGTCTTTGCAGAGTTAAGACAACAGTTTTTTTACAAACAGAACAGATTATAGATTGTACTTGGGGTTTGAAAAGTGATCTGTAGCTTCCCTTTGATGGTAAGGTATAGGTTAACAGAGGTTTTTTTATTCGCATGTGAGTGCCGAAGATGCGAATTTTTAGACTGAGAACTGTGATCGAAGGTACATTCTGTTATCTGTAATTTACGAGGATAACTACAGAATATTTATTATCTACAATACAGAAGTATTGAGATATCCTGTATAAGGGTTTTCGGACATGTTTATGATGTCATGGGTCAAAGCTGACGGGTGAAATCGCATCCTAATATATTGCCAAAAAAAAAAGGCAAATTAATCAGTTGTCAACCTCTTAAGTGGTATTTCAATAACTAGAAGAGTCCAAATACCCGACCTGACATTCTGATGAGTTTACTGTCAGATGGCTTGTTTCAAATAAATACCCGTTATTGTATTCAAAAGACAATGGCAATTTTTTACCTAGAATTGTGTATTTGGAGTTTCTAATGACCATATTGAGAATTTTAGTCCCACTCTTCCTTTGTACTTTCCAATTGGCAGTTGGCAGATGTTCTCTTAAACTCATTTGCTGCACTCTGATATAAAATAGAGAACAGATAGAAATATTTCTAACAAGATATAATGTTTTTCAATTTATTTGTTTTTGTTCTTTTACTGTTTAACATTGTTGCCAAAAGGATCCTTCAGAAGTGATCATATTTTGTTGTTTTGTGGTGTAATTATATTAATGTGCAATAATGAATAATGGATTGGTCTAAAAATCAAAATTAAATTACTAAAAGCCAGCTGGGAATTTAAGATTATACTTAAGATTTGTAAAACTACTTGTAAAATGTGGTGGTGGTAAGGAAATGTGCTGAAATGATGTGTATTTAGTACCTGTATAAATATTAGTAGCAACTTTTATAACTTAATTGCAGCTTGATAGAGAAACGTGCATCTTTTAATCTATAGTTAATATTGGAAAACAGATAAACTGATGATTTCACTTTGTGAAAGTGTGTCCCTAATGCAACCAAATCTGTCATTTTGCAGGTGAGCCTATAAATTGTATAAATGATGGTAGTATTAATTTCCATGTTATCAATACATATTGCTGGATAACATCAACATTCACATTGCCACATCAACAGGGAAAACCTGTTGGAACCCATGTTGCTCACCCAGGATTAGGCAATTATGTTGATGAAGACAATGAAACTCATTACCATTCTTATTACCAATGGGTGCCATTTATGCTTTTCTTTCAGGTAAGTTTCATATTAAAAATAAGTTTTTCTGGGATTAGAAAACCTGTAGGATGTTATCTTAGATTTGTAATTAGCATCAAGGACAAAATATTCAGCATAATATTTTAAGTACTTCTGCTCTAAGTTTAACTCTTTGATACTCCTACATAAATCAAAGGGATAATGAACTGAAGAAAAACCTGAATGAAAAGATGACTCGTAAAATTAAGGAGAGAGTAGACTGTTAACCTAAATGTTACAAAGATGATAATGCACATTCTCAGAAGTGTTCTTGTGACTCCTCCATAGGTAAATTTGTACCATTTATTAAAAAAATAAAAATAAAATAAATGAATAAAAGAGAGAGAGAGAGAGAGAGAGAGAGAGAGAGAGAGAGAGAGAGAGAGAGAGAGATTGTGCAGCCTCTCACATCACAGGTTTGAGCCCTCCCTCAGGCGTGATTGGTGTGTGTGTGTGTGTGTGTGTGTGTGTGTGTGTGTTTTCTTTAGGTTAGTTTAATTTATTTTAAGTGGTTTGTAAGTCTAGGGACTAATAACCACAGTAGTTTGTTTGGCCCCATAGAATTACATTTTTATTAAAAGTACTCCAGATTAATGACTGAACTGTAACAGAAAAATGACATCCTGAGAAGTTGTAAACCGAGGATAGTCATTCTTCACCAACTAGTGAATGTTCCAAAACAAATTTGCAACCTACCCCCTCCCCTTCCAATTTTGCTATTTAAAGAAGGCTTCCTACATCCATGTTGAGACTACACATTTATCGTACAAATAAGAATGAAAGTTCTTTGTTCACTTTTGATGAGAGAACTTGCAGGAATGTAAACATTAAGTTGTGGATGAACGTCTACTAAATCAATATAGACATACTAGTATGTTAAGATTTATAACTTTGTTTTCTTGTATTGATCAGCTGCATATCTTGTAATTAGGAAAACAACAATTACTTGTTCTAGGGAATTTTGTTCTACATGCCACACTGGATTTGGAAAAACTGGGAAGAAGGAAAAGTACGTATGATAAGTGATGGTATGCGTGGCGCTCTTGCTACCACAAATGAAGACCGCCGTGCCAGGCAGTCACGCCTTGTACAGTACATTATTGACACACTTCACCTTCATAATTTCTACGCCTCAGGCTACTTCTTTTGTGAGGCTCTCAACTTCATTAATGTGGTAAGTAGTAGGCAAGGAAGTTAGTTACTGCTTCAGAGATATTTAAGCTGCTTACTTAAGTGATACAGTGAGACTTATTATTACTTTTTCACTTCTGTCTCTCATATCTAGATTGGCAATATTGTCTTCATTGACGTATTTTTGGGAGGGGCTTTCATGACCTATGGGACAGATGTACTGAATTTCTCATCTCGCAATCAAGAAAATCGAACTGATCCTATGGTGGCAGTTTTTCCAAGAGTAACAAAGTGCACATTCCACAAATATGGTGCCTCAGGTAATGTATGCAAGCTAAGGTTATGTTAATTAATAGAAAGATAATTAACATTGAAACATGATTTATGCAGCCTATCATTGTTAAAACATATATTGAAATGAAAACATGCTATTTTTCCATCATAAATACTGTAGGTGAAAAGATGGACATATACTTACACATCTTGGTCAATGACACCACAGAACAAAGTGTTTGGGAAATATTGCACTGCTTTTCTAATTACTCCTTTTTATTACAGGGAGCATTCAGAAGCATGATGCTCTGTGTGTGCTGGCTCTGAATATAATCAATGAAAAGATATACATTTTCCTGTGGTTTTGGCTTATTATTCTGGCAGTCCTGTCAGGGCTAGCTCTCCTGTACAGCCTTGTTATTGTAGTTCTCCCATCAGTCAGGGAAACTATTCTCAAACGACGCTTCAGATTTGGGTCACCAACTGGCGTTACTGCTATTGTGGAAAAAATGCAAGTAAGTATATTTCTCCAGTAGGACTGGATTTATACTGTACGGTCGCCAAGGTCATTTTTAGATATTAGGAAATTACCACTGAGTAGGGGCAAATTGATTAATGAAGTGACATAGTCTTAATTCAGTACATCTTTTGACGAGATTTTTGAATGAAGTTTCTTCTTTTACAGATAGGAGACTTTCTGCTTCTGTACTTACTGGGACAGAACATGAACCATATTGTCTTTGCAGAAATATTGGATGAATTAAACCAGAAACTGAATGATTATATGCACAACAACATGCCCACTGCACCATCAACGTTGGAATTGTACCCTATGTATCCACCGAAAGAGAAGTTTCCTAAAGAAACTGAAGCTTAGTGCTTTCTTAACTGTTACATAATCACTGTTTATGAGAACTGTGATTTCTGAGAATATATATTTTTGAGCAGTGCTTTACCTTTTTTAGCCATGAGGTACTAAGTTCTATAAGTTTATTGATAAAACTATTGTGCCTCATCAATCTGAGGAATCTCAAGCATTCCACTACGAAATAGATTAGTTTCCTATGTTATATACAGGACTGCAATATTTCCTCAGGAGGAGTAATGGACCTCTGCAAAAAGGTTATTTGAGTTTGCAATGTGTTGACATTGTATGGTGGTTCTGTGATTAAAATTTAAGATGTGCTTGCTTCTTATGTGTTTGTGAGAAATACTTTTTTTTTTATAGGCTGACTGATAAAATGAGTAAAAGACTGTATCTTTAATGAAAGAGGTGAATCTGTCACCAGTGTTCAGCAATAAATTTGCTTTAATTCGTAGCAGAAATGAATGAATCTTGAGATGTAATAAAACTTTGTTTCAATAAGTCTTCTTTTTAATATATGTTTTCCTTACTCAAATGGTGTTCTTAGTGACATAAAATTATGCTTCCTGATTTCATTTACATACTACCACATTTACACAAATGTAGCATGTTGTGTATACAGAAATTCCAACATAAGCACCACCTTTAAAGGCACTACGTGCAAATGTTAATGTTTTTTTTCTTACAATGATTAGTTACTTTTGATCCTCCTAGCATTGTATGGTGCTGGTCACATCAGCAGCCTTACTAATTTCTTCTCCTAAATATACATTAATTCTGTGACTTTTGATGTTAAATACAGTCTTGGTTTGATTCACCAACAAAATCTACATAATCACCGGATTAACACTTCGGTGACCAAAGTTGAGCATAGGTCAGGCCACATTTCTCTCGATGCATAGTCCATCTATCACTGGACTTAAATCACACAGAAACAATGCATGGAGCTCTGTCCCTTGACAGGTGCTGCCTTCTGTTGCTAATTTTGTTTGAAATATTTTGAAATAAACAGTAGCAATCATTAGAACCATTGCTATGGCTAAGACATTGTGTGTTCATGTTGGAATGAAATTTGCACATGTTCTAGATTAGTTATGCCGTCTGCTTTAAATCTGCTACAAGTATGTGTAGGTCGTTGAATGAGCAATACATTTTAAGAGGAAGATTTCGTTAAATTGTTATTCAGAAGTGCAAATATTCTAGTAGAAATAAAGGAGATTCATATCAGCCTCAGTCTGCTACAATTTTTCACTACTAACTCTGTGGCCATAGATACTGCAGCTCTAATTTCAATTTAGTTGGTTTTATTTGTGTTAAAATAACATTTTAAGATGAATGTTGAGTCAAAAACAGTATTAAAGGCTTTGAATATATATTTTTTGGCAGTTATGAGACAATCTACTGGCAAAGCAAATAAGGAAAGAACAAGTAGTATTGTCCTTATTGCAATGCCACGATGCATAATCACTTTCCTCACTGAAAATGTGAAATTATGCAAAACTAAAAAAATGCATTTTTTGTGAAACGAAAGAAAACACTTGTTTTTCCTTCTGTTTTGTAATTAACCAACATGATTTAAAGAAAAGGAGTAAAGTAAACCTTAAAAAGTCATTTTTCATACTATTTACTTCTTCTGAATATTGTAAACAAACATACCACTGAAACTAAAGACTGTAGAAGTCAGTCCAAATTTTGCAATAGTAGGGTTTCATTAAATATTACTTTTTGGTGGCCTCACAAGACAATGTTGGAAATTGTGTGACATTGGCATAAACCAATGCATTACTGTGTAAATATTCTGACATGAAAATTTCATTTTCAAGGGCAATTACTTTTACTGAACGGACAAGGCTACATACAAGAACCTGTAAACCACAGAGCAGGAACAGCATTATCTTTTAGTTCCTGGTCTGTACAAAACACCAATCAAATCATTCTATGTGGATTTTTAAGAATATTAACATCTTGGCAAAGATTTTCTATTGTAGTATTGATGTTGCCAACATAATCATGCAAGGTTACTGGGATAGTAGGTAGAATGTTACTGAGATTTTCTGTATTTGTCTCTGTATGTAGCATATGACTTAATTACACTCATGTTAAGAAAATATAGAACACCCTGAAAGTCTAGATAGGACACCTTATCTGGGTTAGAGGTCAACACCAATATCGCAGTGCAACGCCATCTACAGCTCACACTGTCACTACAAACCGAGGGATGCAAGCAGGATGTACGGAGAACCGTACCGTCAAATCAGCGAGTTTGAAAGAGGGCACATTAGTGGCACGAGAGAATTTAATGAATCCATCTGTTAATTTGCTGCTTGTGTGGTAAGAAGTGTTTCAGCAGGGCAACGGGTGTGTGCAGAATGGTTCACAGACAGCCGTAGAACATTACATGGTCAGGTCACACAACCTCCCCAATGGCCCCCTTGCCAAGATGATCAACATTTCATCCGAACTGCATTGTAGGACACATGTGCACCCTCCTCGGCTCTGAGACAACATTTAACACACTGTACATGATGATGGGTGACAGTCTATCTTTTAATGTAAAAGAATCTATGAAAACTAAAGTCGGTAATCTAGACCAAACTACCCGGCTGATTTCCTTCATTTTTCTTTTAAATCAAAGGTGTTCATTTGCATATTTGTCATCAAGTACCAGTATTAACTTGTCTCTCCGTCCTTTATTTTTATTCAAATGCTTGCACTGAATATTTTAATCGGTTTGTTTTACAATATCTTCAGTTCTAATTAAGGTACGCACTTCTTTTGACCTAACAACACTCATTGTATCAACATTTGCACTTTTAAACACTTGCGTTTATTGATTCTGAAGAAAGCTGTGTGTGAACATTCAACTGTACTTCCATTTTTCCCAACTTTTTTGTCATTCCACTAATGTTGCAAAGTATTTGCATGGGTCTTCTAGTTTTGTTTTATTTTATTTTTTAATGGCATGGGTTGTGTGCACATAATCCACTTATGCCTAACTTTGGCTAATGTCCAAAACACGCTATCTGGCAATGGTGTGTGGGAAACATGACTGGGGACAGGAATTACACCAGATAGTGTTTTCAGATGACTCCAGAAGCTGTTTGTTTATAAATGGTAGCCGGTAGCCACATTTTGGTTCACCGCATACAGGTGGAATGGCATTATATTGTCTGTATTCTCACGGGACATGCAGTGCCAACTTGAGGCCTTACAGTGTGGAGTGCTATCGGGTACAACTAAAAGTCACAGTTGCTCTGTGTTGATGGCACTGTTACTGATTTGATCTATGTGAATGACAGCTGTACCTTTTCTGTGCAACACCCCAGACACCATCTCCTCCCACCCCATCATCATTATTATGTTCTGGCAATTGACTTACCGTCTGCCTTCTTACTTCCCAATACAGTGTTCTTAAATGTAACTTACAATAAAATAACTCTGAACACTTTTAAATGTTCACTGTTCATAATGGTAGGAATCTTGTGAAATAGAACATATTCTAAAGACAGCAAGATGGAGATGTTGCGCAAGTGGGCAGCCAAATGGTCATATCCTGTAATCGAGTGAAAAATGACTATTGCTTCTCTTCTTGCTCCAATAGATACTAAACAGCTGCCCATCAGGTTTTCCCAAATATTTCCATAGTATGAAATTTTATTGGTTCATTTTAATTATTACTGTAATATGTTTTTAATCTTGCATTTCACTTCAGAATAGAACATGTTCATTGTTCTCATTTTGTTTAATTTTTATTCCCTACTAGCTGGTACCTGGGCACATTACTGCCATGGAAGAAATAACATTTGAAATTCAAATGTTAGCTTGTTTAATTACAAATGATAGAAATACAATACAAACAAACAAATATATACGAGGTTTCCTATCTTCCATTAGTCCATCTCCTCCTTTGTGTTCACTTGCTCCTCTCCCCGTCTCCTTCTGTCCCTTTCCTCCTCCCCCTTCTGTTCATCTCGTTTCACTTGTCTGTCGCCTAGGGATGGGATAAGAGTGCGCTCAAGAAACGCATGATGCTTAGTCAAATTCTTGAGTACTCTCGAAAAGTTGTGAACAGTGCTGCGCTTTCTGGAAGCTGATTGAAACTACTCTTCAAGGAAGCATTGTGACAGAGGAGTTGTAATCATTGTCTTCCGTACGTCCAAGGAAGAAACGGAATTAGCGGTAATGGTACTATGTTTCGCAGAAGACAAAAATCGTAGGACTATTATCAAGTAAAACTTGTATGTCACACAAAAAAATTTGTATTACCAAAGAAAGTAGTTGCAGAATGTTTCTCAGACCTCAAGGAGGGGGGATTCATAAACAAATAAGTCTCCTTTCCTCTTTTTTTTTTTTAAGTACATGGCTATCAATAATTAGTGTTAAACCCTTGGCTGAATAACAGTGTGCATGCTCCAGCCAACCTGTACCCCAGTTGGGCGAATTGAAAATATTAGTAAAGGAAAACAAAATAATCTCAGAAAACAGAAATAATAGGACTTACTTTATTTTTAATATCTCCCATAAAACGAAAGTAGTATGATAATCATACTCGGAAGATAAAAATCATAGGACTATTTTAAAACGCGTATCTTACATGAAAAAAGGATTTCATTGTCGTCGAAAACAAATATGTATTCCGCATGTATTTATACCTACATGATAGAAAAATGTTACACCCAAAACCTCCTTACATACACTAACCAAATGTAGCAAAAAAATTGTCAGAGCTTACAGTATTAACCAGAGTTACATACCTAAGATTCCGTCTTATTTCAGCTTAAAGCTTTGGTACTTTCTGAACACACTACACCTACGAAGGCTTACGAAAGGTAGTCCAGTATCAATTTGCAGTATAAGGTATCTTCATTCCACATCTCATTCAAATCCGTCCAGCTGTTTCAGCGTGAAGAGAACCAAACATTAACCCATTGTACTGTACCCTCGGTCACACACCACATTGTGGATTACGAAAGGCAGCCCAGGTATTAATCAGGGTATAAGGTATCTCTGTTCCAAATTTGATTCATATCCATCCAGCCATTTCAGTGTGAAGGTGTAAGAAATGAATTTACTATTTGTAAAGCAACCTCTGCCATGCACCATACGACGTTAATTTTAGTATGCCTATAACCTTCGCGTGAGTGCAAGCAATGAGTCGACAAAGTTTTGTCACAATAAAATATGAACAAAAAGACAAACAAACAAACATTAATTATTGTATATTAGATTTGGCTAGAAAATCAGATTTTCATCACTGTTGAAGCCACAGTATGATGGTATCCACAGAATTGCAATGTCTTGTTCTTCTACTGTAGTGATTTAATTATGCACTGAATTTCTTAATTTGAACAATTTTTGAATTTTGTGTGTTAACAACTGCTGATATTCCTGTAATGGAATCTCAAAATAAGACTGCTTTGTGGAATGTATGCAAATTATTATTTATCAGATTTATTGCAATTATGATAGTATCACCTTCTTTGTCAAAATTTGATTGCTGTGGTCATAAAGCTTGATATAAACAAAATTTTGTTGTATATGCCTACACCCGTGTTTCCTTGTTTTTCCATTAATGAAACATCTATGTAGATGTGAAGCCACTAATCTTCAGGGTATCTCCAATGGATAGTTTTTAACATTAATTGTCATTATTAATGGAGCTGTCTTATTTTTCTTTTAATAATTGGTTATGTCTACCTGGTATTGTAACTGAGGAAGAAGAATTGTAGAGAAGGAGAAAATGAAATTTTCAGCAGCAACTTCTGGTTGCTGTGATCTTATGTTTTCTACTTTTGGGTGAAGCCAATCTGTCTTTTCAACCATCTACTACATTACTCTTTATATTTTATCTGTTGATTGTGATTGGGTTGACAAATCAATTTCTCATACTGAAGCAACGCTAACCTTTGAATACTTACTTTAATTGGTTCTATTCTAATTAGAATCCTCATCAATACTAGAGGAGTTACCTTTACCAGTTATAATTCTTGATGCTTGTTTATGGACTGTTTCTAACATGTTGTTATTTCTAGTAGCAGCTGTAATAAATGCTTTGTCACCACATTATAATTTGACTTATGTAGGTTTTATGCTGTTGTTGAGCAGTGTTCTTGAACATCCCCACTTACTACTGGCCAATCTCTTTATGTATGCTGAATTTTTTTTCTTTTTTGTTTTTTCCCCAGCAGCTTTATTGACATGTGTCTGAAAATCTGTGTGTATGCACAACCTGAGAGAGGCAGTGTCCCATGTTTTGGGTACCCACAAGTAGATATTCTGATATCACAGGTCTTTGTAGTCTACTGCTTGTCACACAAATGGCCAGAATAAGGTTTCATCAAGTCTTAGTCATGTGCTACTTCAATTTCTAATAAGTGTAAAAAGCTGGATAACAAACTTCTGGTGTCAATAAATGGTAACTGTTTTTCCAAAATGTGCCATGAGAGGGACTCTCCAATAGAAATGAAAATACACCTCTTCAGAATAAAAGAATACCTTGAAAGACTAGAGATAGGAACTTCATTAGTATGTTCTGAAGAAATTATTAACATTTCAGTCAACCTGATGCAGCATATGTCTTGCTGAAAGTAGTTGTAAAATGCATGATGGGATTGACATATATAAGGTGCAAATTTTGTCCTATGTTGCATTCATCTGGTTACAAAGTTCATCTGTGGTTGTTGGCATTGAGTCACGACACTGCACCCATTGTTTCAACATATCCCACACATTTTCGATTGTAGACAAGTCTAGAGATCTGGAAGACCAGGCCATTTGAATGGGACATCAAGAAGGCACATCTTTGTGCAGCAATGTGTGGCCATACATTGTCTTGTTGAAAAACAGTGTCTGGGGTGTTGTACAGGAAAGGTATAACTAGGGGTCATGGGATGTCATTCACATAGATGAAACTAGTCACAGTGCCCTTGATACACACCAACTGTGATTTTTAGTTGTACCGTCAAACGGGGTGATTTCGGGCAATATGGTTTATCTTCTATTTCCCACTGCATAGCAATGAATTAGTGCTAATTTCCACCTCCGCGAGCTGCTTATTTTATGCACAAGACTGTAATTCCTGCATCTTGTGCTTCCGCATTTGGATCAATTGTTTAATGATGCAATAATCAGTCGGACAGTCTCATTGTCGACAGGTCTCACTGTGTTATGGAAGCGGAAACTTCCTGTTTTTATGACTGATGGAAAAGTATTGAAGCTTCAGCTGCCAATGAGATCTGTAGGCAGTGACATTGTGAAAAGTTTTGAACCGATTTATCATGTGTTTTGTGTAAAGTTTCGAAGTAATGGAGGTGGGTTTTTTTTTTTTTTTTTTTTTTTTTTTTGGAAATTATGTAATTTGTGGGGTGATTTTGGACAATGCCGAAAACGTATAAAAGTAAGAAAGGTGTTCAAGATTGGTGTAATTATAACCCAGAAATTTTAAGGAAAGCAGTTCAAGATATTCAGTGTGACAAATTAATGTATGGAAAAGCCTTTAATAAATAAAATTTCTTATCTCAGTACTTATCCCTTATTTTAATGATGGACATCCTTAAAATATGTTAAAAGTCAATAAAAAAAGTAGAATAAAAAATTTCAATTTGAAACTCCGGACAGAGACTGAAAATACATGTGTGTCTGGACACTTTATTTGTCTGTTTCAGGCAAAAGTAGATGCATGTGGACGTTCTGTTTCTAAGATTTTTTATTGGTTATAAATAGACCTCACCACTTGTGTAAAAACAATGAAATCTGACAAAACCTACAAAAGTTATAGTGAAAATCATCTCAAAACTGTCTGAAGTCACCCCGTTTGACTGTACCTGATAGCACCCCAAACCATAAGGTCTTCAGCTGACACAGCATGTTGTCTGAGAATGCAGTCAATATACTACCTCTCCATTTGTCTGCAGTGAACCAAAAAGTGTGGCCATCAATTTCATACAAACAGTATCTAGATTCATCTGAAAAAACTATCTGATGACATTCCTGTCTCCAGTGATGTTTCTCATACACCACTGTCATGTAGAATGTTTTTACACATTAGTCAGAGTTACGTGGAGAAGTGGATTATGTGCATGTAACGACAAATTGTCACCCCTAATAATGTACAATGTTCCAACTGTTGTGACAGAGCCAAGGAGGATGCATGTATGCCCTGCAATGCCATTTGGATGAGATTTTTGTCTTCTTGGTTGGAAGGCAGGGGGGGGGGAGGGTCTGGGTGGTGCGACCTGACCCATCTGGTGTTCTACGGCATTGTGTTAACCATTCTGCACACAACCACTGCCCTGCCGAGACACTTCTTGCTACAATAATATGTATTTCTTCGTACACTCTGAAGAGTGTTTTTATAATTAATATGATATAGTGTTGTTTATGAAATTATGTGAGATATACAACTATGTTGTAAAAAATTTTATATTGATCAATGGCAGTTGTGTGAAGTGTGTCAGTAATTCTTTTACTACATGAAATTTACCACTCACTTTAAGTTGATGTTGAATATTTGACATTTACTTTTCTATCATTTAATTAGAACTTTGAAAGTATATAATGTAGGCCGTATACCACATTCTTGATTCATATTCTATATAGTTCAGACAACTGTGTAATAATTGGTCTCTTGAAATTTGTGTAACGAAATGAAGCCTGCAAGTTAAGAGTCTGTATATACTTGCTCATGTTGCATACTTCATTGCTATTGCTCAATATGTGTTAAAGATCTGATTTGTATTCTTTGGTTTTAATGTGGTAAACAGAAGATATTGGCTCTTTTAGATAGTTAAGAGCAGTTTCTGACGTCATATCAATCACATACAGGTGGCAGGAATTATATTATGTTGCAATATTATCAAAATTATTACATCATACACAGTATTGTCAAGAAAGAGAGTGTGTTTTAGACAAAGGCTTGCTGCAGTGGAGTGGACAAGCACATAGAAGCGCTATGCTCCGATGTGCGAGGCCGTTCCCCATCGGGGGTTCGAATCCCCCCTTGGGCATGGATGTTTGTGTCGTCTTTAGTATATGGTAGTTCATAAGAAGTTTGTAAGTTTAGGAACTTATGACCCCACAGTTAAGTCCCTTAAGCTTAACAAACAATCGCTTAACAGCTGAAAGCTTTATTTTTTGTTTTTCTGTTATTTGTGCCTTTCTGTGGCTCATCTGGCATCTCTGTGGTGAGTAGCAACTCATTCTGAAATAAAGCATTTATATATACAGGAATCAGTTAAATAAAACTACGAATTTGAGTACTAATGGGCTGGGTAAAGTTGAGAATTTGTATCTGACGGGAGGCATACTTAGGTAATCCTTACAGGTGTGTTGATCGCTGTGTCTCCAGTGGTGTAGTGGTCAGTGAAACTGCCTACAAAGCAGGAGATGTGGGTCTGAATCCCAGCTGGGTACACATTTTCAACTTTGCCCATTTCACAGTTAATATCATACATTCCATGAATATGAATAGTCTGTTTTGGATATTCCAAATAGCATGTTGTAACTCTTGTTGAAGTACAATGAAATAATCCACAATAGGGTATTTATAAAACTATATACATTTATTTTTCAATTGGAAATAAAACAGTAGTGCATGGTAGTTGGGAATTTGGGTCAGATGGGAAGCATATTTGGATGGAAAAAAGCAAGACTCTGCTCTTATAAAGTGGGAAATCCAAGTATGAGTCCTGATCTGGCACAAATTTTCCACTGTCTTTTAATGTCATGTCGCAGCCAAGGTTAGAACACAACATCAAGTGAAACAATTTTGAGACCCATAAACTCTTTTTCAGGACTGACACTGTGATTTCTCCAAATCGAGATGTGTTGTTACTAGTGTTGATCAAACTTTAACTGCTTTTGAAAATAAGTAAACAGTGTCATTTGTCTTTATGTCGTCTATGTAAAACATTTGATTGCATTCCTTTTAAAATGATACAAGCAAAATTCTAGTATTATACTGCACACAAATCTACATTAGCAGAGTTCTTCCTGCACAACCAAGAGAGGACAGTCTACCACAATTAGAAATAGACATATAGGTGTTCCGTGAGGATCTGTCTTTGGCTCCTTATTTTCCACTGTGGCTATTAATGAACAACTACATTGTGTTTCATAGTCAGTAATGTACTACACTGATGATACAACTTTACTTACTTCACATTGTGATATCCTAGCTCTTGATAAAATTACACAAGAAACTCTTCAGCACAACATTAATCAGGTTTGCAGTCAATAATCTTGTTTGTAATCCAGACAAAACTCAAAAGCTTATGTTAGTATTGACTAGAAAGATGGAAAATAAATATATTAAACTCTTAGGAATATATATTGATGCTAAATTCAGTTGTGAAGATCATATCAACCAATACTGTAAAAAGATGTGTCCTACCTCATATGTAAACTGAGAGATATGGTAACGATCATACTCAGTATGACATATTTTGAGCTCTGTCAAATATCTCATATGGCCTAATCATATGGGGGACAGTCTGCACTCATCAGAAACATTTTAAAAGCAAAAAAATCTGCCTGCATCATATGCAAGGCTGATACTTAAGAGCCTTGTCTTTTTACCAGGTTCAGGATACTAAGAATGTGTTATCAAGGAAACCATACACAGCAAACATTGATATTCCAAGGCACATAATATCAATAACAGAAAATTCGCATGAATTGAATGTCCTCAAAATGTGTAACAAGTTTCTCCTCATCGTTTGATCCTCCCCATTTAAATATATTCAAAAAACCCCTACTACAATATGAGACATCAATGATATAGACAACATTGATACAAGTATTTAAAATTATCATTGTATATAAGATACTGTATTTAATCTGCAAATGTAATTTAAAGATTAATATTAGTATTTTAGTTGTGGCAGTAACTTAGAGGCCCTATTCTATAGTTTGTGTTCAATGACAAAGAATCTGAATATGAATCTGTTAGTTTAGGACACCAGGAAGAAGTGTAAGAATTGTGGTATACATAAGCTGTTAACAATTCAGCAGTTACCAACAAGACAGTGGAAGTGCCAGGGAGAGCCTATACAAATATTTGTGATTCATGATATGGTCATAGTCATGTTTAGAAAAAGGAAAATCATTGGAATTCTGAATGCACATGTTGTGGCTGAAGACAGAGAACAAGGTTTGGTGCTTGTATGATGTAGTTACTTGAAACCAGTGTATACTTGCCTAAACCATTACAGATCCCCCAGCATGCTTCGATTTTGCAAAACATTGGTATGGGTTTTACTTATCCCCTGGGGGGAAAAGTATAAGAGTCACTGAAAAAATTATATGTTTCTCTTGGCAAATAGTCCTGGTTGTGAGTTCCTTTCACAATACACAACAACCACCATCTCTTCTTTGTAATGACACAGTTTACTGTAAATTTGCCAATAAAAACTGAAGCAGAATTATTTATGTAGTTTCTATCATACTGCATCCATTTCAAGTTTGTTCTCTCGCAGAAACACATAAGCACACAGTTCAGTTGAAAAAATATTTCATACAGAATGCAGTATATACAGTACAGAATATGACTGTGCTATTATGAATAACATAACAGCACGACTAAAATAGAACATATGTAAATATAATAAATGTCTATCCACTTGAGCTTCATGTTGTGTTAAAATATTACCTAAGCTGTTATTACACTATAAATAAAAATGAAAAGCACAATACTATGTATGTTCCACAGTATTAATTAATTTTCTTAACCAGTTTTTAGCTTAAAAGGCTAGTAAAACTAAGCCAAACTCTGTCCCACACAGTCCTCGAAAGGCCCATCAGATACTGATTGGCCGCTGTGTCATCCTCCGCCTGAAGGCATCACTAGATGCGGTATGGAGGGGGACACGGTCAGTGCCCCGTACTCCTGGCTGTTGTGTCAGTTTTCATGACTGGAGCCACTATTTCTCAGTCAAGTAGCTCCTGAATTAGCCTCACAAGGGCTGAGTGCACCCTGCTTGCCAACAGTGCATCTCAAACCTGGCCGGTTACGCAGCCAAGTGTTAAACAAGCCCGACAGTGTTTAACTTTGGTGATCTAATGTGAACCGGTGCATCCATTGCATCACAGCTGTTAACCTTTAAAAGGCTATTATCCAATCAAAACTGAATATTGCACTCAAAGAGGGTACAGTACCCAGTGTATCCGCTTTAGTCTGATGATGACACTGTAAGCCAAAAGCCAGTTAACAGAATAAGTTAATGCTCTAGAACATACAAAATGTTGTACTTCTTATTTTTAATAATTATTATTTTTTTCCCTACGAAAAAGCAAATGAAGAATCATATGTATTTGAATGTGACCTAAGGTCAAAACTGGTTCACAGAGTGCAGTTAAAATATTTACTTCTATCAATGGCCTGTGTGGAAATGGTTACTTTTTTAACAATATTATGAAAATAATAGACTGCAACTCATTGCAAAGATGATCGCTAAGCTGCAGACATGTGCAAAGAAAGACTCACAATCACACACAACCATACAGCCATAACTCATGCACATGAATGCCACCTACAGGTGCTGCATGGAGATACACATTAGCAGAAGGATGAACATTAGCACTACCTAACAGAGCATGCAGAAATTTGGTATGTGGATAAGGGTTTGAGATACACATTTGGGATTTTGTGAGCTCTGCTCCACTCCCTCCAGAACTGCTTCTATGTGTCAATAATTCATCAAGTCTGCTGACATCCTACTGCCACC
This sequence comes from Locusta migratoria, assembly GCA_026315105.1. NCBI lineage: Eukaryota > Metazoa > Arthropoda > Insecta > Orthoptera > Acrididae > Locusta > Locusta migratoria. Next base: position 273,846,066 of record CM048755.1, read on the forward strand.
TTTGGACACCACTATCAAATGCCTATCTTACCCACAGTGTTTCCTCCTTTTGAACCCCTAATAACACCCAGACCTTGTCTAGCTGACCCTTACAATTTGTCACATCCCACAAAATTCCCTAGCCACACTCCACAATATCCAGAGCTGAAAATGTGCCCCGAACAATGTTGATTTTTTCTCCAAAAATCTTAGCCACACTGAAGATTCAGTACTAATCTATATGTCTCACCTCCAACCCTATTCTTAAATTTAACTATGGTGAACTTGTCAAAGATTTAAAGTCCTTCTCCCAATCCCTCCAACCAAAGCCAAACTAATTGCAACAATGAACCCCATCTCTCCCAGCTGATGTCACCATCCACCTGCGCCCAACGGCGCCTATTACATCCCTGTCACAGACCTATCATACCCCATCAGAAGCCAGGCCCCCTGTGAGAACAGACATATTATTTTCCAGCTCTGCCACAATCATTGTCTAGCATTTTATATTGGTGTGACAACCAACCATCTTTCTACCATCTGAATGGTCACCACCAAATGGTGACCACGAGCAATGAGGAGCATCCTGTGGCAGTGTATACAGCTGAACATCAAATGCTTGATTTCAATGGCTACTTCATAACCTTGGTTATAAACCCCTCCAACATCATCTTTTCTGAACTGTACAGATGTGAATTAAACATGCAATACATCCTCTGGTTCTGAAATTATCCTGCCTCAAACTACAGTAACCTACTGTCCCCCACATCATCTACCCAACACTTTCCACCCCCTCTATCCTATCAGCTCCTCCCAATTCATGTCCCTTCACCCTCAATGTTTCCTCTTCCCTACTACTTTCCCTTCCACTCCCATCCCACCCCACCCACCTAAGTGTTCCAAAGTTGCATCTCACAACATTACCCACCTACTTTGTCCCTGTATACTCTGTTAGGAGTGACGATGTACCTACCCACACCCTCGCCCTACATCTTGTCCTTCCCCATTCCATTGCACTCACATTTTATGCAACACTTCAGGTGCAACTGTCAGATGTGGTGGTCACATGTGCAAGAATAGTGTCTGTATGATATTATTAATGGGTGCACATTCTTTTTCTGATGAAGGCTTTGGCAGAAAGCTTTATGCCGCGAGTTGATTATTTCATTACAGCTCTCTCTCTCTCTCTCACTTCTTATAGTTATTGAATTCACTCACTCAATTGAAGCCAGAGAAATGTTTTACCTCTAAAGTGAATGAGCATCTGTTTTAGAATAAACACAGAGTTTCAGATTTTAGTAATATTACTACTGACACAAACCTTCATTAAATTTTCAATATATACAATCTCTGTTACTTACAACAATTTAGCGTATGATATTGGGTTCACTATTTACTTTTGCCCAACTTTATAGCAGCAGCTTATAATGTGATATGTAATGAATCTGATAGTCTGTTAGAATGTTTTACAATTTTGATTACAACCAGTTGCAAATAAAACCAAATTTGTGTCCATATACCCTGTTTGGATTCTCATATAACTGAAGGATTCCATGACCATGCATTTATAGCTTAATTGTCTACAGAAATTTCATATATCATTAAATGCTGGTTGAAATACTTAAGCTGAATATCAACATCCTTAGTTTTATAATGTTAAAATGAATTTCTTTAAAAAATTAAAAATATTCCTTCCCATGCAAAATATGAGAGGGTTTAAACATAATACTGCGTACTTCTTGAGTTTATGGTCAGTTATTTTAAATTTAACACTCACTATTATAATTAGATACCATCCTAGTATTTTTCACAGAAACTGACAAAATGTGAAGAAAGACTGAATGTGAAACTTCCTGGCAGATTAAAATTGTGTGCCGGAACCGGGACTCGAACCTGGGACCTTTGCCTTTCGCGGGCAAGCGCACTACCGACTGTGCTATCCCGACACGACTCACGATGCCGCCTCACAACTTTACTTCTGCCAGTACCTCGCCTCCTACTTTCCAAACTTCACAGAAGCTCTCCTGCAAACCATGCAAGACTAGCACTCCTCGAAGAAAGGATTTGGTGCAGACATGGCTTAGACACAGCCTAAGGGATGTTTCCAGAATGAAACTTTCACTCTGCAGCGGAGTGTGCGCTGATACGAAACTTCCTGGCAGATTAAAATTGTGTGCCGGAACCGGGACTCGAACCTGGGACCTTTGCCTTTCGCGGGCAAGCGCACTACCGACTGTGCTATCCCGACAAGACTCATGATGCTGCCTCACAACTTTACTTCCGCCGGTACCTCGCCTGATTGACTGACTGAATGTGTTTGATGACCTACTCAGTTGTAAGAATGAAACACCTGACAAATATGTTTACTGTATTTGCTCTTACCATCAATAGTCCTAGAAGAGAGTGATAACTATGTGAACTACATGTTCATCTGCCCATGATTGTAAGTTATTGAAATTTGATCATCAGTTTACCAAAGTGGCAATAAGTGAATAATTAAGATTCCATTAATGTTGGATATTTACTCTTTCTATTTAACTTTCTTTCATAAAAATAATGGTAGTCAAAATTTTTCAACTGCAATTATGCTTTTACAACTTCAGGACGACTTCTTGTTGTTCCTCGGATAAAATCTTGAAACAGTCATTATTACATAATATGATTTTTGCAATGTTTAATTATAATAACAATTATTAATTTGAAATATTCTTTTACATGTCATTTATCAAGATAAACAGCGATAAAAGCTATAATATAACAAACTTGTCATAAGTGGGCCACTTTCTGCGTGGTATCAGTAAATTGTATGTGAGCGTCTAGTGTTACTTCTCATGGACAAAATAATATGAGCTCTCTACAATATGATGAAGGGAAACCTTTGCAGACAAAGCAGCAAGAAACCTGTTTATAATCAACCTACATGACCCCTAAATTGTGATCAATGGATTTTCTGACATGACAAGGGATGTTGAAAGTAGATCGCACCAGGGAAAATGTATTATTTCCTCTTCATATAAATTTGCAACATTTACATCCATGAGAAAATTATCATCTCAGAAACATGATCCCCCTGATGTGAAAAATGCTTGCACCAATAAATGAAGTTGATCACATAATAGGACATATCATTTCTGAGTACTTACAAGCATCCTATGATAGGGAGGCAGACTCTCCAGGTACTTCATTAATGAAACCCCTTTCTAACCACTGATCAAGGTGGCACAGTGGTTAGCACACTGGTCTCACATTTCGGGCAATGGCAGTTTAAACCAACCTCCATCCATCCAGATTTGGGTTTTCTGTGATTCTCTATATTGCTTCATGCATAGGACAGGATATTTCCTTTGAAAGGGCACAGCTAATTTTCTTCCCAATCCTTCCAAAAGCATTTGGAGCCAGTGTTCTGCTCTAATGTCACACTGTGGATGGAACACTAAACCCTAATCTTCCTTTCTTCCTTTTTCTTCCTTGCCATCATCTGGTTCAGATGGTGTGTAACAGCTGTGGCTCTCCCATAAACAATTTGTATATGGAAACACTGTTGCACTATTTTCATAAACACAGATAGTATTCTAAGCTTGTCATATGTATACAATCATTATGATATTCTATTGTCATGTCAGATATTATAGATTCTAACAAAGGAAATTTTCATTGTCCGCTCAGTTGGTGTATCCATGCCAATTGCCTCAAAATGTAGAAGGCATTATCATTTTTGAAACATACTGGGTTTGCAAGGAAAATTATATTTGTAACCTAACACTGAAAGAAATTCTAAATATACAGATAAAACTGGAAGGTATTAGTGAGATTGTTACATCTAATCAGATCTATGCCATGAAAGGGAATGAAGTTTAATATACATCATGATTTCTAATTAAATTTTGTGCTTATGGAATATTGCCAATGTTGGGCAGTTGGACTTACAATTTCATGTCAGAAAGGTCACATATGTAGTAATTGATGGTAAGTCATTGACCAACACAGAAGTGACATCTGGCATTCTCCAGAGATGTGTTATAGGGCTCCTACTGTTCTCTATCTTTATAAATGAATTAGAAGACAATCTGAGTAACTTTATTAGACTGTTATGAATAAAGCTGTTGTTTATCCATTAGTAAAATCACCTAAAGATCAAAAGCAGCTGCAAAATGATTTAGATAAGATATCTGCACGATGCAAAAACTGTCAATAGACCCTAAATAATGAAAAGTGTGAAGTCATCCACATGAGCCTTAAAAGAAATCTGTTAAATTATATTTACATGATAAATCAGTCAAATATAAAGGTCATAAATTCAACTAAATACCTAGAAATTACAATTACAAACACCTTTAACTGGAAATAATGCACAAAATAATTGTGGGAGTTGTGAACCAAAGAGTATGTTTCATTGGCAGAACACTCAGAAGATGCAACAGTTCTACTAAAGAAACTGCCTACACTACACTTGTACACTTGTGTGTCCTAATTCAGAATATTGATGAGTATTGTGGGATGCCCACCACGTGGGACTGATGGACGATTTAGAGAAAGTTCAGAGAAGGGCAGCTTGTTTTGTATTATCGCAATAGGGGGGGGGGGGGGGAGAGTGTCACAGAAATTATGAACGAGTTGGGCAGAAATCATTAAAATAAAGGCATTATTCATTGCAGTGAGATGTAGTTATGAAATATATTTTGTTAGCACCCACCAACAAAGGGAGACATAGTCATAATATTAACATAAAAGAAATTGGATCTAAAACAAGATGATTTAGGTGTTGCTTTTCCCCACATGCTATTAAGGAATGTAACAGTAGATAAATAATATGAAAGTGGTTCGAAGAACCCTCTGCCAGGCATTTAAATGTGATTTGCAGAGTAAATATATAGATTTAGAGCACTTTGTACTTGCATGTTAGTCCTGTCCATCTGAATCTGTTATGGCTGTATCCTCAAGTCTTATTTGATGTCAGTAATGCACTCCGCATCTTAATACATTCTGCATACTTCAAGATCTATTTAGTTAGTCAGGTGTTGGCATTCTCTTTATGACCGATTTTTATCAATATGCATAAGGTTAAAGAAAATGAACAAAACTGAAATATTCCACATCCACAAGGATTGTTCAATGTCAGTAAGTTTGATTTGTGAAAAGGGTCCTCACATTTGGCAGGAAGAGAGTAATAATGTAGCTATATTTATTTAGAATTGCAAGAAACATAATTCTGTATCACATTGATGTCAATTTTTTACCCTAAGGCCCATTTCACACTTTTCAGGCAGCTGTGCATTTGGCACCCTGTACAAGGCCATGGTATGGAGAGCCTTTTGGCACCTTTTACACCTACCCTAGTGGCTGTAGTGCCATTCTCATGGTGACAGATGGTGTAGTGGGGCATAATGAGCATTGGCAGCTTCACACCTGTCAGGCATGGTATGTCACGTCAGTATTCAGGACAACAACAGTGTGTGCATTCATTCTACTGTATTTGCCTCCTTATTGTTCTCATGACTTATTGTAGTATGCCTACACATGGCTTTGGAAATAGATATTGAACAACTAATTTCTTTAGTGAAAGATTGGCTACTTTTGTGTGACAACACTCTAGAAAATTACAAAGACAAGATCCATACAAAAATGAATGGATCAGTGTATTCAAAGAACTTAATGGATTATTTCAAAACATGAACAACAATGGAAAAAATGAATATGGTAAGTAATGTGTTTAATCACTTGAAAATCTTTTATTGCACAATTTTCAAAAATATGTTTACACTAAATGGAGTAATAACAACCTTGCCAAACATTATATATTTTAGAAAACTGCCATTTTACAGGCCCATTTGGAGTCAATAAGTAATCCATCATTATGTTCCTCATATTATTTGCTGAAATTCCTCTAAGTACCTGTCTTGCTGTCAGAACACTTTCAAGTCGAATTAATAATGCATCTTCTGTTTCATAGCCATCTCTGTCATGCACAAAGTTAAGCAGAATTAAAAAGGCTTTTACAGTGTCCACATTTGACATACTTCTGAACTCTGGAAAGATGGTAATTGAAAATTCTTTTGGCAGCTGTCAACATATTACCACCATATTGTCAAAGAAGGTGTTTGTGTAGTCCAATATGTTCCATTTTGCTGTGACTGTGTTGAGACACTGACAAGGAATGAAGTGGCAGGAGCTCTCAATGCTGTGCCTTGCCATGAGCTACAGCAGCCGGTCAGGTGGGAAACCGCAGTGGCGGCATGCAGTGTAACCGGCAATGTATCGATGGCAGTGGGACAAGTATGAAATGGGCCTAACTCTTCAGGAAGAATACAATAATTCCTGTTCCAAGAAAGGAAGGCAATGATAAGTATAAATAGTACTTAACCAGGTAAGGGCACTTTGGGTTTTGAAGAAATGAAACACTCAAGGCAATAATTACATCATAACTTACCCAAGGAGATATGTTTATAAAAGGTTATTTAGAACTTGTACAGAAACAAGATTGAGGTTACATGAATTGAAGTGCTTGAAAGAAAAGCAGTAGTTCTGAAGGATGTGACAAAGTTGAACACTACCCTAATGTTATTACAACCTGCATTTGAGAAAGTGATAGAGGAATTCACGGAGGAAAAGTGAAAAGTTTATTAAAGTTTAGGGAGAAGAAATAAAAGCTTTGTGGTTTAGTTATCACATTTATTGTGTCAGGGACCCAAAAGATCTGGAAGAACATTGCTATTAACATACTACATTGGAGTATTTCATTAGCAGTAATTTTCTCCTAGTACAACAACAGAAGACAGCTTGCCTCAGTTAGACACATCATTCCTCCTCAGAATAATAATAATTTAAAGGAAATGTAATAGGCAATGGTGTTCCACTGGTCTTTATTCTGGGCCTTTTATTTTTCACCATAGCTTTCTATGACATTCTCATTGTATATCACCATCTGTAATCTGTTATGTTGATAATAGAACTTTACTTACTTCACATCACAACATTCCAACTCTTGTTAAGATTATTAAGGAAACTCTTGACTCTGTATGACATTATTTTGCAGCCAATAAAGTTGTTTTTGAGCCACACAAAATCCATAAGCTTATATTATGATTGCATAAGAGTATATAAAGCCACAGGGGAATGGCTATTGCAGTCTGGGGGCATCAAGGCGCAGATTGCACGGCTGCTCCTGCTGGAGGTTAGAGTCCTGTGTGCAAGTTTTAGGTTAACACATGAGGCACATCGAGAAAGTAAGTTTCCCTATTTTTCTAAAATAAAGACAACATAGTTACATGAAAAACTTCATTAGGAACAGGTACAGCTATGATTGAGTTATTTCTTTACAAAGCTACCAAAACAATTGAGATGTTTTTAATGTCATGGGACCAATTATTGTATTCCTGTGCTGTAGATTTCTGCTGCTTATGAATGGAACCATCGTGTGACAGACATCTTCAGCTCTTACTGTGGAACAATGCAGAAACTGCACCTTGTCATTAAGTACAAGAGGCATGGAGTGCTTACTGCAGGTGTTGTGCTGCTCCATCACAATGTTTGTCTCCACATGGCTCAGCGTACAGCAACTGTTTTGCATAAGTTTGGCTGGGTGCTGTTTGATTATCCAGCATGGTCCTGACCTTGCTCCCAGTGATTTCCATCTTTTCTTGGACCACAAAAACCTTGTGACCTCCGGCCAGTGTTTTGACAACTACTGAGAGCTGAAGATGACTGTCACACGTTGGTTCCATTCACAGACTGCAGATTTCTGCAACACAACAATGTAAAAGTTGATTTCACTATATGATAAATGTTTAAATTATTATGGTGACTATGTCGAAAAATAGATCAAACATTGCTGTACCTTTACCAATAAAGCTTTTCATTTAAGTATGTTGTCTTTGTTTTAAAAAATAGGGAACTCATTTTCTGTTTGTGGACGTGTCTTGTACATAGTCATTGGGGGAATATCATAATAGTGGTGAAACTTTTCAGCCCTTTTAGAGGCAGAGGAAGAGAGAGTTCTTTTTTTTTGGGGGGGGGGGGGGGGGAGAGGCAGAGAGGGAGACAGGAGAATATTTTAAGATGGAAAAAGTGGAAGTGATCCATATGAAGTTGGCAGTTAACAGTAAGTTTGAAGCAGGGAGAGGAGAGAAAACTGGGGAATTTATCATCACAAACTGAGGCTATACAGGATGAATCAGGAGGAAGGTATATCCTTTGAGTGGTGCAAATATTGGCACTCAGATGTCGTATTTTGTGCCCTTCAACAGCCCTGACATGCAAATACAGCCATAGGAACATTAGGCCCTGCAGGATTGTTTTTAATGCATATTTCAATTGTATTTTATTTTGGGAAGAAATGTGCACAAGTAAATAAAATATTATATCAAAATGTTTCATTTACCATCACTTGCATTACTCCTAATCCCTATTGTTTTCATTAGTTTCTATTGCTAAGAATGGGATACATGTTCGAATGAAATTTTTTGTTCAGAATCAGTAATACTATCACCTCTCAATGGATGTACCAGTGACAAGAGCCAATCAAATGCTGTAGATCAGAACTCCAGCTGTGTAATTCTGAACTACTGATCACAGGGGGGAAAGCCAAATTTTTCTCATATTTAAGCAAGCACAAAGATTATGATTACCATGTTGCACGACAGCACTTTAAAACACTTTTCAGCAGAATAGTTTGTGTCAGCTGTCTCCTAATATACAGTATAACAATCTAGAAATAAAAACAATGGCTATACATTAGCTGCTGCTTCTTGTGCTGTAACTATCATTAAATGCTTTTTATTTTGCAGTTACTTTTCTGAAAGTAGTTCAGCAAAGTGTGCCAGTACTATGTTCAGATTAGTGATCCAAGCTGAAGGTGATTAATAAATAAAACAATGCAGATGTATATAGTAAATATGTACAAGGATAATACCCCCCCCCACTCTAATATCCTGGTGTTAACTACATAAGAGACATACATTTTGAATGTATCTGCTTATCGTGGATGTGCCAGTAACAAAACCTTAATTTAAAGGGAGGGTTTTTTTTTTTTTTTAGAAGTGAGTATGCCAACAGTCAAATCACATACTAGGTCTTTATATTCAATTCCAGGACATTCATAATTTTGCAACAATGGAGTGTTGGAACAAAATTCTGTTGGCATTCCTGTGTGTAACTGCTGAAAGTTTCATTATTGTATTTATGTTAATTTTTGTTTAGTGCTGTATTGAGCAGAACATTGTGTCACACAGTTTGCAAATGATGAGATGGCAAAGTTAGAGGAGCAAGGTAACTGCATTAAATTTTATGTGAAACTGAAGAAAACCTTTACAGAGACACAATAAATGATGCAGAAAGCTTTCAGTAATGTGTGCTTAAGCCATACTAGATGGTATGAATGGTTCAAATGGTTTAAATATGCCTGAATGAAAGTTAAAGATGTCTCCTGTTCAGGACGCCCTTGGACGTCTACCGATGACCCTCATGTCAGGAACGTCAACAACATTGTACGTGTCAATCAAAGACTGACCGTCCAAGAAACTGCATAAGAATGTAACATTTCAGTTGGATCATGCCTTGAAATCTTGACACAGCCCCTTGGCATACATTGTGTTGCCATCAAGTTCTTCTCATAGCTCCTGAGTCAAAACCAATAAAGGTCATTGCGTCACAATCTGTGAAGAGCTTATGGATTGTGTAAATGAGAATGAGATGTTCCTTAAGAGAATCATAACTGGTGAAGAGACATGGGTTGAAAACTCATTTGAAAAGAGGAAGATTCTTACAATCACTGCGGATGATGTAATTTGTCAGATAATTGTTATGCTGTAGTCATGGGATGAGTTTTTAACACTGCAGCCAGCCACCATCAGTGGAAAGTGCCCACAGCCTGATCGCCTTCAGATGTTTCAACATTTTATACTTTTCCTATGAACTCTCTCTAATGACCATACTGTCGATGGGACGCTAAACTCCAATCTTCCTTCTTCCTTTGAATGACAAATATTGACCTGTAACCACGATCACTTATCAAACTAGTGGAAGAATGAGTGGAAAATAATAACTGTAAGTGCTAGATTTTCTTATGAGATATATCATTTTTAGATATATCTTTTTTAAGTGCTATAGTTTTAGGTTCCCTTACTTTTTGATAAAGAATATCGTTTTTAGCTTTAAAATCCTTGTGAGAAATGTGTGGACCATTTTAAATGAAAATTTATTCTAGTATCTGCATCTTAATTATTTCAAAATATTATCCCTGAAAGCATGAAATGCACAAGTTGATAGGTTGTGTATATGTATTTGATCACAAGGTAGGTAGGTATACATGAGAATACAATGAGAAGGCAGAAGTAATTGTGGCTTGCTCGATGAATGAATAATGATCAAAAGAAAAGTATAGTTGACAATCAGCAATAGCCATCCCCTCATTTATTTCAAATAATGCACCGACAATCTGAATCAGGATGACTAGCTGGATATTTGATCTCCATTTCCATCCCTCTTTAATATGAGTGTGGTTTCACAACTACTGCACTACTTCCTATGTTTCATTTTGTGATAAATCAATTGACTGATATTCTGCAGCATCTCACTATCTTATTAATGGAATGAATACCTCATGTGTTTATTTTCAAATAAAGTCCATGATTATTACATTTTCAGTCAAAATTTACTGAACTTTTCACACAGCTGTATAATATAACTAGTTCCAGTTGTAACATTTGCATCCAGCTGCCTAATTTTCACATTTGGTATTGTGAACAACACCATCTGTATAACACAGTAATTAAATCACTGAGATCTAGGAAGGGGACACATTAAGCATACTGTTGCACTTTATAAGGGTTCATTGGATTTCTCCATTACATTAACATTGAAACATAGTGAATGAGATACCATCGAATTCCATTGTATGTTACTACTGACACGTGAAAGGGTACATCTCTAGGAACTTTTCTGACGAAATAGCAACAGCAGCAAACCAATAAAATGATTTGGCCATCATGGGCTTATTGATACCTGCATTAGGGGACTGATGACCACGCAGTTTAGTCCCCTTTAAACACCCAACACCAACCAACCAACCAACACCTGCATTCTTCATTATGATGATCTAACCCCTTAATGCCGATTGTCGCAAATTAGCATCATACTGTTGTGGCCCTTATCTTTGGAAGAATGACAATTTTTGATTGCCAGTGGTGATTGAAGCAGATTCTGCATGAATGGGCTCAGTGTGTGTGAATTTTGCTGCATTGAACGAGAGTTTACTGTACTTGTATGACGACCTTCATTTATTGTGTGCATGTTGTGAACAGGTACCTGAGGTTGTGGTCATTATTTCGTGAAATACAGCTAAATACGTAGGTAAGTTTTATTGTGAAAATTATAATTTGTTTTGCTAACATTTATTTGGTGTAGAAATACATATGATTTAAGAAAAATGCAATCAGTCACTTTCACTTGAAATGATGCTATTTATTCCATTAACTGGTTTTTGAACATTTTCAGGTTCATCGTCAGATGGTGCATGTTACAGGGTCATTTTAAGCATCATGTTGGGTGTTGGCTCTGTGGTGGGAAGATGGAAACATCTTTAGATCTGATAAAGTAGATACAACTTTCAGTGAACACGAAAATATTGTTTGTGTAAAATATGCATCATCAGGCACTTAGCCAAATTTATGGGCATTTGCCAGTCTACAGCCTTTTTTCAGCAATATTATGTATATGAAATTCAAGCTTTACCTTTGCCTAAATAAAAACTCAAACTGTTTCAAGGACTTTCATGAGTAAGGTATCCTTAATCACATGCATTAGGTTAAGACCTAAACACAATTCAAACCTATGTCAGTTATTATTATTATTATTATTATTGTAAGAAATAAAAAAATCCCTCAATGAAGAGTTGTAAGCCACTTATTTCTCAAATGCCTGTTGTTGCAAATTGAACACGTACCTAATTACACCAACTACGTATAAGTTTTCTTACAATTGACTTAAAATGGTCTAATATATCATTACTCAGTACAAAATTTGATTTTTTTATTTTTTTCTTGAAGTAAAAATTAATTTAAGCAGTAAGGGGTTAATAATTTCTCAGGTGTGTATTGAAAGACACGAGACAAACTCAGTATTGCTGTACTTATTTTAGATTTGGTGAAACATATTGATTAAATTGTGTATGCTTGCATTATTTTTTGTTATATGTAAAATCATTTTCAGCCAAAGATTTTGCAGAAAACAGTGATAAGCATAATGTTGAAATTGCATTTATTTCTAATTAAAAACTTGAAATATTATTAGGATGTGACATCAAATTCACCATAATTTTTATTTCTGTAATTCATACTCTCATCATTAATGTTCAGACTTTATGAAGCTATATTATTGTAAATGAAAAAAACTACTGAGAACTAACAGCTAGAATGTAATTATTTTAACACAATAACTGATACCTTATCAGGTTACATCATGCATTACAACAAAGCAGTGTATATTTTAGTGATCAATCAACTTTCATGCAGTTCCCTGCTTGAGTTAAGTATTTTAAGAATATTTAAAAAAAAGAGACTTACTGAGAAAATTAAGAACTGTTATTATGAAAATGGACTAACTCCTTGCCTAAAAGTAAATTTTAATAATCATTGAAACCTATATTTTAACCTGCAAACTGCCCAAAAAACCTTTGCCATCAATATTCTGAAATAATAAAATTTAACAGGTTTAAGATATTTTGCCACTCCCATGAACCACAGACATTGCCGAGGTGGGGTGGCTTGCGTGCCTCAACGATACAGATAGCCGTACCGTAGGTGCAACCACAGCGGAGGGGTATCTGTGGAGAGGCCAGACAAACGTGTGGTTCCTGAAGAGGGGCAGCAGCCTTTTCAGTAGTTACAGGGGCAACAGTCTGGATGATTGACTGAGCTGGCCTTGTAACATCAGCTAATGTGGCTTTGCCACACAGCTACTGCGAACGGCTGAAAGCAAGGGGAAACTACAGCCGTTACCTTTCCCGAGGACATGCAGCTCTACTGTATGAACATATGATGATGGCATCCTCTCGGGTAAAATATTCCGGAGGTAAAATAGTCCCCCATTCGGATCTCCGGGCGGGGACTACTCAGGAGGATGTGATCATCAGGAAAGACAATACTGGCATTCTACGGGTCGGAGCGTGGAATGTTAGATCCCTTAATCGAGTAGGAAAATTAGAAAATTTAAAAAGGGAAATGGATAGGTTGAAGTTAGATATAGTGGGGATTAGTGAAGTTCGGTGGCAGGATGAACAGGATTTCTGGTCAGGTGAGTACAGGATTATAAATACAAAATCAGTTGGGGGTATCACAGGAGTAGGATTGATAATGAATAAGAAAATAGGAATGCGGGTAAACTACTATGACCAGCACAGCGATCGCATTATCACTGTCAAGATAGATACGAAGCCAACACCGACAACAGTAGTACAGGTTTATATGCCAACTAGCTCTGCCGATGATGAGGACATCGAAGAAATATATGAGGAGCTAAAGGAAATTATTCAGACAATTAAGGGAGAGGAAAACTTAATTGTTATGGGAGACTGGAATTCGGTAGTAGGACAAGGAAGGGAAGGGAAGATAGTGGGTGAATATGGTCTGGGCAAAAGGAATGAAAGAGGAAGCCGCCTGGTAGAATTTTGCACGGAACATAATTTGGTTATAACGAACACCTGGTTTAAGAATCACAAAAGAAGGTTGTATACGTGGAAGAGACCAGGAGACACCGGGAGATACCAGATAGATTTTATAATGGTAAGACATAGATTTCGGAACCAGGTTTTGAAGTGTAGGACATACCCAGGGGCAGACATAGACTCTGACCATAACTTGTTGGTTATGAACTGTAGGCTGAAACTGAAAAAACTACAGAAAGGTAGGAAAATAAGGAGATGGGACCTAGATAAATTGAAGGAACCTGAAGTTCTTAAGAATTTCAGAGGGAGCTTCAGGCAACAATGGACAGAAACAGGGGGAAATAAAACAGTTGAGGAGGAATGGGTAAAATTGAGAGATGAAATAGTGAAGGCAGCAGAGGACAAAATAGGTAGGAAGGCAAGACCTACAAAGAATCCTTGGATATCACAGGAGATACTAAATTTAATCGATGAAAGGAGAAAGTATAAAAATGCAGTAAATGAAACGGGCAAAATGGAGTACAGACGACTAAGAAATGAGATTGAGAGGAAGTGCAAAATGGCTAAGAAGGGGTGGCTAGAAGGCAAATGCAAGGATGTAGAAGAATGTATAAATAGGGGAAAAATAGATACAGCCTATAGGAAAATAAAAGAAACATTTGGAGATAAGAAAAACAGCTCTGTGAATATCAAGGACACTGATGGAAAACCAGTTCTCAGCAAAGAAGGGAAAGCTGAAAGGTGGAAAGAGTATATAGAGGGGCTCTACAAAGGAAATGACCTTCGAGACACTATTGTAGGAAGGGAAGAGGATGTAGATGATGATGAAATAGGAGATACTATACTGAGAGATGAATTTGACAGAGCACTGAAAGATCTAAGTCGAAACAAGGCCCCTGGAGTAGATGATATCCCGTCAGAGCTACTGAAGTCTCTGGGAGAGCCAGCCATGACAAAACTATTTGAACTGGTGTCTAGGATGTATGAGACAGGCGAAATACCCTCAGACTTTAAGAAAAATGTAATAATCCCCATTCCAAAGAAAGCGGGTGCAGATAGGTGTGAAAACTACTGAACCATCAGTTTAATAAGTCATGGTTGCAAAATATTAACACGAATTATATACAGAAGGATGGAAAAGCTGGTAGAAGCCGACCTCGGGGAAGATCAGTTTGGGTTCAGGAGAAATGTAGGAACACGGGAGGCAATACTCACTTTACGGCTTATCCTAGAAGATAGATTAAGAAAAGACAAACCAACATTTCTAGCTTTTGTAGATTTGGAGAAAGCTTTTGACAATGTTGATTGGAATAAACTCTTTAAAGTTCTGAAGCAAGCAGGAGTAAAATATAGGGAGCGTAAGGTTATTTACAACTTGTACAAAAACCAGACAGCGGTTGTCAGAGTTGAAGGGCATGAAAGGGATGCAGTGGTTGGAAAGGGAGTAAGACAGGGTTGTAGCCTTTCCCCAATGTTGTTCAATTTGTACATTGAGCAAGCTATAAAGGAAAGCAAGGAGAAATTTGGAGAAGGAATTAAAGTTCAGGGTGAAGAATTAAAAACATTGCGTTTTGCCGACGACATAGTAATTCTGTCAGATACAGCAAAGGACCTGGAAGAGCAATTGAACGGAATGGACAGTGTGCTGAAAGGTGCATATAAGATGAACATTAACAAGAGTAAAACTAGGGTAATGGAGTGCAGTGTAAGAAAATCAGGTGATGCTGAAGGAATTAGATTAGGTAACGAAACAATAAAGGAGGTAGATGAGTTTTGTTACTTGGGCAGTAAAATAACAAATGATGGTCGCAGTACAGATGATATAAAATGCAGAATGGCAATGGGTAGAAAGGCGTTTTTGAAAAAGAGAAATTTGTTAACATCGAATATTGATTTAAGCCTAAGGAAGTCCTTTCTGAAGGCATTTGTATGGAGTGTTGCCTTGTATGGGAGTGAAACATGGACGATAAGCAGTGTGGACAGAAAGAGGATAGAGGCTTTTGAAATGTGGTGCTACAGAAGAATGCTGAAGATTAGGTGGGTGGATCGCGTAACTAATGAGGAGGTACTGAACCGAATTGGGGAGAAAAGAAATTTCTGGCATACCTTGACTAAAAGAAGGGATAGGTTGATAGGACACATTCTTAGACATCAAGGAATTGTGAATTTAGCGTTGGAGGGAAGTGTGTGGGGTAAAAATCGCAGAGGGAGACCAAGAGACGCGTATAGTAAGCAGATTCAAGTGGATGTGGGTTGTCGTTCTTATGAGGAGATGAAAAGGCTTGCTCAGGATAGAGTAGGGTGGAGAGCTGCATCAAACCAGTCTCTGGACTGAAGACCACAACAACAAGATATTTTGGATTTTAATTGATGTAGCTGTATTCAGCTCATCACCATCTAACTCCTCCCCATCCTTCTGCATATATCTACATATTTCTATGTCACAATCAAACTGAAATGGGGGTGAACATTGGCTGTACAGTACCAAGTACCTAGCCCAAAGAAATCTTATGCCATGCTGTTGTGAAACTAGTCAGGCCTGGTGGTCTTGGGGTAAAGCGCTCGACTGGAAACAAAGGGTTGCAGGTTCGAAACCCGGTCGGACCTTGGATTTTTTCAGTCTGCACTTTAACCCATCCTTCACCTCTCAACGATGTGATGAGTCACGAGAAATGACATGTGGTTCGGATTCCACATTAAGCTGTAGGTCCCCTTTCCTCAGTTGAATAACTGGGGTAGGCTAGGGACACGCAAGTCACCGAAGTGGCGTCCAATTGAAAGACTTGCACCAGGCCAATGAGCCACACGAAATTAATATTATTATTATTGTGAAACTCATGTTGTCATGTTATGACTGGCAAAAACGTGACAGTACAATGCTTCACTTTGCACAGCTAGAAGCGTATTGTATCACCCATGCTGATGTCATACTGGCGATGCTACTCCCACTATTTTCTGTGCTATGCATAACCAGAAATTAGTTTCTGGATAGCCTTCATATATTTACTTTGTGATTATAATTAAATGTAAAGTTCACATCCATTATTAATCTGTCTTACAAATTACAAACATTTTTTTTGATTTCACAAAATACTACTCTTACTCAGTTTTCAATAATGTTCTGTACCATACAAACTATTTTGTGAACAGATTAATTAATCAAACCATCATTCTTCCCATTATAATCACAGTATTTCATTGTTTAATCACTTCACCTTTGGCTCATTCTGTAGGTATTTTTAGTATTTTTAGGTAAACTGTGTGTCATTAATAACAACATGAATGTGTTCACATTGTTGGTAAAATATTATAAGAACTTAAGGTTCTCAGGTGATTATGAAGTTTACACAGATAACAAAAGACTTTTTTAACTGCATGACCTTACTGGACTCTCAGAAGAACAGAATCATGTGATGAAAAATTAACTTTGCTATATTCACTGCAGATGTACTCAGTCTAGCAGCTACATTTAAAAAAAAAGTTAAAACATTATTAGCAATCAAGTTGGAAAACACAGAGGATAATTTGCTACAAATAAGGCTTGACAACTGAAAGAGATGGTCACCATAAATTTTATTTGTAATATGTCATCTTCCACCTCTTCATTTCATTCTGAGTAATTTCATATCAACTGGCTCTTAATGTTTTGTTGCCTGGAGTCAGAATCACCAATGTCACATACTTCTACTTGTTAGTAGGGTTTGGTAGAAGATATATGTGCAGGGTGATGGCAACTTTGAGGGATACTGATATGGAAACATCTCCTCAGTTACAATGGCAGATATAGCTAAGCAGAAGATGTAGCTAAAAGAGTTTATATGAGAAGGGCCTTATAATTTGTTCCAACTGAAGTCACATTGGACTTGAACATGGCACATCAGTAGGCAAGAAACAGCCTCAAATGTACTAATAAGAACGCAGTCATTGACTGATCTGCAATTAAATGCTGTAAAAACTAATATGTATAAAAGTGGAGAAAAGTAAATTATGTGAAATTATAGTTCCAGCCCCCTCTTTCACATCTTTCAAAAATATTGAGAATATAGCATAAAACAGAATACTTAACAACCCTTTTGAAAATGAAGTTTTAATGTATGTATTCTGTTGTCAGAGATCTTGCCTAAGCTTTTGATTGTGAAGATCATAAAAAGTATATTACAAAAAGTAAAATGGTATAGCACAGAAATCATTGTCTTTGAATGGATGGAGTTACAGTAACAACAGAGAACAAATTGACTGAACAATAAATTATATGACAGGAATAAAGCTAAATACAGAATAAATTTTGTGCATGCCCTGTTCCTCTTTTGACTTACATAAATAGTTCAACTGAGAGAATGGATGATTCTTCAAAACCCAATATGTTTCTAATATTAGGTAAGCTATGCTGATAAAGGGCCAAAACACACCCTTGCCAGGCACAGTGAGGATAATAATGCTGGAAGTTGAAAACTGGTTCACAGAAAACAGCTTAACTAACAATCTTACAAAACTCATACTATGCAATTTCATACAAAGAAGAATGACAGATACCAGAAGAGGAAGTTAATTAGCAAAGGCTGGATGATGATCTCTATGTGT
The DNA here is from genome assembly GCA_026315105.1 of Locusta migratoria. Classification (NCBI taxonomy): domain Eukaryota; kingdom Metazoa; phylum Arthropoda; class Insecta; order Orthoptera; family Acrididae; genus Locusta; species Locusta migratoria. The sequence continues at coordinate 273,864,283 of CM048755.1, forward strand.
GAAGCTCCTAAGCATAAAAAGTGAGTGATAAAATCAGCTGACATCAGCACACAGATAAATTAGTTAAATTACACTTAGAAATATCCAGTGTTACACTGACCTGCAGATAGGATTGTTAGCATACTATACATACTTCCACACAGTAATTTCACAAAAAGATAATCATTTGGAACACTGCTGCTGAGACCAAAGAAATATTTAGTCTGAAGAAGTGTACTATAAGGTAGCAGAAGCCTCTTTGAGAACTTTGGAAATTTATTGGTATTTGTGCTTAATGACATGAGTGCATACCACAATATTGAAAGTACGATAAATTACAATTTCCATGTAGAACATGCACCGCTATCTAGGGTTCAGAACTGTGTCCATTATTCTGGTTCACAGGACTGTAACGGTTTACATGTACATATCAGGAAGCAAACTAAAAATGCACAGATATTCGAATCTAAAGTGGAAGAATGCACCATTGGTCCATTACTTCTGCAGTTTATCAGAATATTTTTGACTCAGTAATGTAAACTCCATATACTTCTAGTGTCTATTAAGCTGACTCTCACTTGATCAGGACATAAACAGTTGATAGGGGTCACTGTAATTTTATATGTTTGTTTTGTTTGGAGAATTCATTTAAAACAGTAGTTGATTATCTTGATGATATTACATGTCATGCTGATACTCTGTAAATATACTAACTGGTAAATAAATTTCGGCTCATAAGCCAGAGAGAGACTGACATAATTCTTCCAAGTAGTAGAGGAATAGAACAGAATCAAGCATAATGTCCCATTTCTTCATTTTAACTTAATTCCAATTCTGCTGATATTGTGAAGGCATGCTAAAATGTAACGTCTCCAATTTTTTAATGTGAAAATAAGACAAACTTTAACAACATTTCCTGTGTTAATTCTTTGTGTGTACATATTTATTTCTAACCATATCACCCTGAGAATTAACACATTTCTATCAATAGGAGACCACTTCATTGATACTGTCAATGTAGAATGTTTGTCTCTGTTGAGAGTGCATGAACTAACCATTGTTTGCACTGTCCTGCAATTACCAGCATTAAAACAATTAAATCAATCACAGGCAAACGTTTAGTCTTTCAACATGGTAAAGAAGTTACATTGTCGACAGAAAAGTTTAGGTCCTCCAAAAGAAGAGCACTTCTTAATATTTAATTTGTTATGATTGCCTAACTACACAGCTGTGTAGGGCAGCAATCTCGGAATTTTATTTCTGTAGTCTTCTTACTTGTACATGAATCATGCTCACAGGAAAGTATCTACTGCCCAGTTTTGGCAATTTAAATTACTATCTTCATATCATTTATAGACATAGCATACTGAATCATTGTATTGGAGTGAATGGTCATTTAGTTATCATCATGTTTCGATGGAAGACATGTAGATCTGCTAGTGATATTTTCATGAACATTAATAAATGGTTTAAAGCCAACTCATTGACGTTAAACTTTGAAAAGACTCACTACATGCAGCTCCAAAATGTAAGTTTCCATCCAGCATCTGCATAAAGTATGAAGAAGAGCAGATAGAAGAAGTTGACAATATTAAATTCAGTTGGGAGGAGCACGCTACAAAAATAACTTAACAAATCTGTATTTGCAATTTGAGTGTTATCAGACATAAGCGACATAAAAATAAAAAAAGCTTGCATACTTTGCTTAATTTTATTCTATAATATCATATGTCCTAATATTTTGGCGTGACTCTTCAAATCAAGGAAAAGTTTTCAGAGTCCAAAAGCACATAATACGTATTATTTGTGGAGTAAATTCACAGACGTCCTATAGAAGCCTCTTCAAAGAACTGGGTATACTAACTACTGCCTCTCTGTATATTTATTCCTTAATGAAATTTGTCATAAATACTATATCCTTTATAAATACCATATCCTTTCTTCCAGGAGTGCTAGTCGTGCAAGGTTTGCAGGAGTGCTTTTGTGAAGTTTGGAAAGTAGTAGGCGAGGTACTGGCAGAAGTGAAGTTGTGAGGCAGGATCGTGAGTCGTGTCAGGATAGCTCAGTCAGTAGAGCACTTGCCCTTAAAAGGCGAAGGTCCCAGGTTCGAGTCCTGGTTCCGGCACACAATTTTAATCTGCCAGGAAGTTTCACTATATCCCTTTTTCCAACAAAGAGCTCAGTTCATACATACAATACTGGGAACAAAAACAATCAACATAAGGACTTAAAAGTACTTACTTTAGTTCAAAAGAGGTCCACAACTCAGGAACACAAATTTTCAATAATTTACCAGCAACCATAAAAAATTCAGCTACAAATAAGGATCACTTTAAGAGGAGCCTGAAAGACTCATTAGTTAATTGATTTAAAACATCCATTTTTGAGGCAGGTGACCATTCAGTATTGGCACTTATTAAATATGTAGCAATGTATTGTTCGCAAAATTTTATGCTGCAATAAAAAATTTTGTGACCAAGACATTGCTACATATTTAATAAGTGCCACAACTTACTAGTGACCAACTCCACTGACGAATGTTTGAACAGAACCAAATGATGTATGTATTCATACTATTAGTATTATTATATCAGCTTGTAAAAAAAAAAAAAAAAAAAAAAAAAAAAAAAAAAAAAAAAAAAAAAAAAAAAAAAATTACATATTGACATGTTCCACATCTACGAGGATCTCCACAATATGGATCTATGGAACAAACAACTTATATGATCTAAGGTAATATTCCGGTATGACATTTTTCATAAACAGTCTTTAATGATGATGATGATATTTTTCATCATAATAAAACAATACTTGTAAGACATGTGCACAATAGTTACAGAAAAATGCATTTGATTAATATGACATCACATGCTATATTTGTGTTTTCAACTGTTACAGCAGATGTAACACACAAAATATTATAGCTACAGGAAAATTTTCTCAATGAGCTTGAAGAAAATACAAGAATGACTAAATGGCAATTCATTTCAATAGAATGTTTCAGTATGCTATATCTGTAAATGATCTGAAGATGGCAATTGAAATTTCTTAAACCAGTCATGTAAGCATAGATATTTCCTTGAGTTCATGGTAATAAAATTTTCAAATAAGAAGAGAGCAGCAATTTCATTTATTGCTTAAATCTAAATTTAGACAATAATTTCAATATACAATATTTAGTACTTGCAGATGAATTTAAAAATATTTTACCCTGTTATGAATCTATATTTTCCATGAATTCAATTATTTAAAATTTCATCACACTGCATTGATGTTACTTGAAAACTGAACATGTACCATTTTCTTGAAATTTATTACTACTGGCATTTGATCATTCTAATGGGTCTAATTTACATATGTTCTTCCTACTTCTACCATTGCTAACAATTGTTATAATAACTAACTTCAACACTACATGCATATAATTTTTAAGGAAAGTATTACCAAAATGACTGATTTTGTATCACATCATACCTCCGAAGATAGTTAAAATCACCCCTGCTGTACCTTCTGATTTAGTCACATTTCTCAAACAAAAGTAAAGAAAACGATTATGATTCACATAAGCTATTTTTATTCTTCATGTTTGTAATTGCTGAAGAAAGACATCAGAAATACTAAATTGCCAGCTGCTGCTTGATTTTTAGTAGCCACAGAGTGAAAATATGTTGTTGGATTTCAGTAACATTAGTAAATCTGGAATAGAAGTATTTGTGCATAATAAAAATGTATTTTTCATTAACTTGCCTGTTTCCCCAGTCTATTTTTGTGGTGATACGAAGTTTGAGCTCGCGCATCTGGTCCTGGGTAAGAGTTCCAGTTAACAGCTGCCTCCGCCAGTCCAGTAGTTCGCACATCACTTTCCGTACAGTTGTAAAACGGTACACCTCCCTCATCTACCACAAGTAATAAGCATACAGAAATATTAAAATGCTATTTCTCAATTGCAATAGCAAAATATAGTTGGTAAGTTACATTACATATGAGGATTGATCACTGATGAATTTACACGAAGTAAACATTTATAATATGACAACAAACTGCTTAGCTTAAGAACACTGCTCACAATTTGTAAGTGTGTGAGGTGGAGAGGAGAAAGAACAGGAGAAAAGGTTAGGAAGATCACATAAACATGGAGCACATATAGGAACACAGAGAGGTTAGTGGTTAGCACTTATTAAAAAGGCAAAGGGTAGGGTAGAACAACACTGAATTGGATAAGGGAGAAATCTCCCTGTAACATACCAATCATTCTTGCAATGCCCCTATCCTCAGTTTCTGCTAGTTCTTGTGCTCCTCTGTCTTTGTCTCCTCTCTCGTTCCTTACCTCTCCATCTTCCTAGCACCACACCATCCTTACACACTATTACATTTCTACTCCATCTTACCAAACCTGTATCTTCATTGCCACTTTCTCTTACTCTGGATCCTCTTCTATCGACATCTATCATAAACTCAATGTTTCCCTTATTCTCTAAGTGGTCCTCCAACCCTCTCTCTCCCTGCTTGTGTGACCAGGGGCCATAGATATTTTGTTCTTCTGAGAGGAGGGAGTTCAGTTGTATTTGGGAGAGAGATGATACAGTTCATTCAGATCAGTACCCAAAACTGTCTACTGCTGGACTATGTTTAAAACTGGAAGATAGGTTGCATTGTGAGTGACTGAAAATGATAATTAAAAATCTCCAAGGATATGTCTCTGTTGCGGGACGGGGGTGGTGTTGGAGGTGGTCCCCTCAACTGTATATGTCCCTGGTGCAGATGGTACCATCTTACAGAGAATGCAATGTGTCCTTTCCAACAAAGAATTATAAGGTTTGTGGAAGAAGAGCTTTATTTACAAAGAAAAATATTTCTCACATAAGTTTCATTCTTCTAAGTAAGAGATGCAACTCAAGAATCAACAGATCTATATGAGAAAATTTTCAAGGTTTCTTATAAAAAACATTGTGTTAATAACACATTAAGTAATATGAAAGTTAGAGGTGTCCATGTTATGTGGTACACACTATATTTCATTATTGATCCTTCACTACACCCTTTCATTCATTCTACAATACAACTCTAAAGTCAGGCCCCTATTTCAAAATTTATGATTTCTTGGAGAAAATAAGTAGGTCTACCATTAATTAAAGTTCATCTTTCACAGAATTAAAAAGAAAATGAAGACAGCTGAATATTTCTTAAGTAGCAGCAATGCGTAGTATACAACTTCATTTTCTCTAGGTAACCTAAATGTTTTGATCAATTGTATGGCCTTAGACAGAAGGTAATATTGTAATACAGGTAATTTGTAGGAGCCTCCGTGGAATATTGATACTGTAAAGATGTGGGGGATCTGATTTATTAAGTGGCCTTTTATTTGCTATGAGTACTTACAATTCTGACACCCAGAGTACTTGACAAGAGTGCATGTATACCAGTCACTTGTATAACGCAATTGTGTACCTACCAAGGTAATAGTATGCAGAATGCTGCCAGTCTTCTACCCCCATTTCTACATGTAAGTGTAGCTCTGCCAGTGAATATAGCTCTGTTGTCTGAAGTCATCACTCATGGATGGCTCTTTATATTTCCTCAGAAATATTGGGCGCTATTCCGATAAAGCGTTTCTCTCGCCCTTACTTCAGGATAAAGAAGATGCTTCAACTTCTTGATTTCATTCCCAAGTCTATTAATTTCATTTAATAAATGTGTACAATTTACTCAAGATCAAATGATACAAGTGCCATTTTTTGAATATGTAAGTTGGTTACAAGGGAATACATGTGAGATACATAGGACAATATTTACAAGGGCAATATATGTGAGGTATCTAGTACAATCTTTACAACAAAAATGATATGCTCAATTTTGATTAGTTATTTAAGAAACATCAGACTAAAGTTGATTGTTTATATTAACAGAGTTTAAATATTAATAATGAACCTGCAATAAAATTGTCTTTATTCTATGCAAAACAGAAATACTAATATAGAGAGTAGTGTGGGTTAAGATATTAATATTCTTTTTAGCCTGACTTTAAATTTGCTAGTGGGGACTGATGTGAAGGAATTTGGTAATATATTGGCAAGCCTTAGTCATGTACACAGTGTGTTTCTTTCATTAAGAGCAGTCCTGTGGCTTATGAGATGAAACTTAGCTTTTATTTCTAGTGTTGTGATTGTGTACACCAGAGTTCACATTTAGGTTCAATTTATGGGTCAACATAATTGATTTAAAAAATATACATATCAACAACAGTTAATATGCCAGATTTAGGGAATAGACAACAATACGAGTCTTTCGGTATTGCACCACAAATTATTGTTACAACCTTTTTCTGTAACTTTAAAATCTTGTTAAGGTTGGGTTGTGTTGCTGCATCCTATACTTCTGTTCCATAGCTAATATTGGACGACATCAATGCATGATAAGTAGTCCAAAGTACTTGGGCATCATGACAGTGTTTACTCAGCATATTTATTGCAAAAATATTTTTAGCAAGTTTGCTTGCTGAAATGTCAATGTGTACATCCCATTAAGTGTGTCTTGTATGGTTATTCCCAGAATTGTTTCACAGTTTTCTTTGGAGGCAATATCTGTTCAAATGCACAACTTAATTTCAAGTCTGTTTGCCTTGTTGGGTTAAAATCCATTACTGCCCTTTATTATTATTATTATTATTATTATTTTTAGTGCTGACAGTGAGATGACTTTCATTGAAATACTGAACTATTTAATTTGTGAGACAGTGGAAAATATTTCTAGTTGGTCTAGTTCTTTATGCTTGCACACAGTAGATGTGTCACCAGCGTACAGAATTACCTTTGCATTTTGGGTACCGGTACAGTATTTTATGTCATTAAAATATATAACGAAGATAAGGGGTCCCATCAACAAGCCTTGGGGTACCTCATATTTTATATCAGTAACATTAGATCTGTATGTGCCACTTGCTGTTCTTAGAAGTAAGAATTGTTTTATGTTGGTAAGATAAGATCTAATTAGATCATGCGCTATGCCTCTGATGTCGATGTTCCATAACTTGTCTAGGAAGGAAGGAAGGAAGCTTTGGGTTTAATGTCCCGTCAACAGCTTGGTCATCAAGAGACAGAGCCAATGCTTGGAGTTTTTTGTGGGTTGGGGAAGGGAATTGGCCATGCCCTTTTGAAAGGAACCGTCTTAGCATTTGCCTGGAGTAATTTAGGGGAATCACGGAAAACCTAAATCTGGATGGCCACAGGTGGATTTGACGCACTGTCCTCCCGAACGCGAGTCCAGTGTGTTACCACTGCGACACTTCACTCGGTCTAACTTGTCTAGGAGTACTCGTAGCTATATTTACACAGTCAAATGCCTTTCAAAGATGAAGGAAAATGCCTGTCACATATTCCTTGTTCTCGATAGCAGTTATTTGAATTTAATTCCGATAGATTTACTCCAGAGCAAAATATGTCGATCAAGTGTCGAATGAATTAACTTCCAGAAAAATGTTGTTCATTTGTATGTATCCATACGAAACTGCCCTAGCAAGTGGCTGGCCAAATATCTGACTTACCACTAACAGTACTGTACCGTAAGTTAGTGTGCAACCAAACACTACTTCAGTTGCTTGATTTGAACTTTACTAAATTTACATGTCTTGTTTTGGGCCTTATTTTTGTGCATCTGAAAGTTATGCAAAAACTTGACGTTGCTCTTCAGCATAACTTTTAGATGCACTTGGAATGGTCTGAATATACAAGGTCTGTTCAGAAAATTCCGGCCGGCCGCGGTGGCCGAGGGGACTGAGGCGCTCCAGTCACGGTCTGCACGGCCACTACGGTCGGGGGTTCGAATCCCCCTCGGGCATGGATATTTGTGCCGTCCTTAGTATAAGGTAGTTGATAAGTAGTTTGTAAGTTTAGGGACTGATGACCCCGTAGTTAAGTCCCATAAGCTTAACAAACATTTGAACATTTTTTAGAAAATTCCGGAACTTTGTCTACGTTTAGTTTTTACTTACTGTGCGTGGGTTCCCAAATAGTCCCCCCCCCCCAAAAAAAAAAGGATACACCACTCCCAAAGCCGTTTCTACTTCCGGAAGCAGTCATGGTACGCCTCTCGCTGGATCGTGCGGAGCGATACCTGGGAATTTTCTTTTGTCTCGTCTATAGTTGCAAATCTTCGTCATTTCAACGGAGTTTTCGACTTTGGCAAGTCGTTCTCATTTGCACGATCTGAAATCTCTTCACATATTACTAGGCGACGGTGATTTTGGTTTTGACTCAAAGAGGCCTGGCACAACACGACGCATTCCAAGATGTGTAAGGATTTCATGACACGAACAACAACAATATTGATTACATTCTTCTGGAATCAGTCGGACAGTCAGTCTTCGATTGGCACGAACAATTTCGTTGACGAACTCCTGACACGAGTGGCGTCAGTAAACGTCGAAGGGCGCCTTGAACGAGAGTAGGCCTGCTCTTCAACTGCCGGCCAGCCATTTTTACACCCGTGAACCATTTGTAACATCAATTACGAGGTTTACGGCTTATGCACTGATCACCATGGGCTTTCTGTATTATTCTCGAGCTTTCGTCGAGTTTCACGCTTGTTACTCCTACTCTGCCATCTCGAAACTGGAAACTATGCGACACAACGTTATACTCCTACAGAACTTAACAATACCTAACAGACAATAATGAATAATACAATAATACCCTAACGAAACTACTGGTAGTTAGACATTCAACACACGCATGTGAAGGGACGACAACCACATTTCGCTTCCAAAACTTCATTGGCGTGAAATACGAATTTTCCTAGTGTTTTTTAATGTATGCATGTATGTATGTTTGCAGTTTTGAATCGCATACTAACAAAAAAATTACAAAGTAATTTGACGTATTATACATGTGCACTTTCTATGATAAAGCGAGCGCAGTATGCTAATGTCTGCGTACAAATCTGCTGACTCAAAGTAGAGCACTGTATACTGTAGTATCTAGTGCTTTAACGCAAAGCTTGACGTCATCAAAGCTTGGCTATAGTTCTCGAACACGGAGGTCCTCAACTGCACGTACAATCTTCGTTTTAGGCAGATTAATACGAAGACCATAATCTAGTTGCGCTGTCTAATAACTAGTCAGTTTCGTATTCTAATGGCAACAATCAACTGAAACAAAAAAGAAAAAATAACTGCCAAAACCCGGGATCGATCCAGAGACCTTTAGATCTTCAGTCTAACGCTCTCCCAACTTTTTTTTTTTTTTTTCAAAGAAAAACTTTATTTACAAAATGTGTTTACAATATAGTTATAATTTTGTGAAACAAGTCGTCTTACAAAAAGTGAATGAACGGTGAAAATTTTTCTCTTTTCCATGGATCGTTGAGGATTTCTCTTCTTGCACGGAGGATGTATTGTCGAAAGTCGCTCACAGATCCACCTCCCGCAAGGGCGTAGTTGATGAACGAATATATGAACCAAGTTAGAGTTCTGGTCTTGGACACTGGGAAAGCCTTTACATCATGTACACCAGTTTCTTTGTGTTGATGTCGTTGACACTTAGAGACAGCAAACCTGCCGATTTAAACTTGATACATTTCCACAGATCCGCTATTTTGGAGCAGCCTACCACACGGTGGCTGGCAGTATCGACCAATCCGCAGTGCTGGCAGTACGGGTGACCGGTGAGCTTTATTCTGTGGCGACGGCAGCAGTTGGGATTAAATCATTTATAAACATGTAAGCTGATGAGCGCAACGTTGAACATATCGATTTATCTGCAAAATTGGACCAGGCATATTTCCAATTTAAGTCTTTGTGTTTCTTTTGGATTGCTGGAGGATTTGGAGCTTTTACATCAATGGTCTCGAGTATTTTCTTTGTCGTATAGAACGCTACGTTGGGAGATTTCTCTAAAACACATGTTGCTGTTTGCAGTGTACGCCGGCAGCCTTTTGTCGCCTCTATTGCCTGTTACGATACCCCACCCAGCCTTTAGCAAATCTGACTGACTAGCCGGTAATTTTAGGGTATGTATGAGATTTTTTACAATCAGGGCTGAACATTTTGCCTCATAATCAGTTAAAGATAAGCCTCCTTCAGCAAATGTTTGTGTTAACTGATCCCTGGCCACCCGGAATAGTTTACCTTTCCACACAAACCAACCTATGTACTTCTTTATTTGTGCTATACATTGTCTATCGATAGGGATGACTTGTGCAACATACCACATTTTTGAAAGAGCCAGTGTAGTTACACATTCGATCCTCTGAATGATCATGAGTTGCCTCGTACTATTTGCAATAAGAGCTCCCCGTACTTTGTCCACGATGCTTTTAGAATTATTGGAAAGGAGCTCATTTACATCCTTACGGAGTTTTAGTCCTAGCACTTCCATTTCAACAGATTCAGTGAAAGTATGTGCGGAGGGTTGGGCATCTTCATTGAGCCACAGGAGATGTGTTTTCCTGTGGTTAATGGTTGCCCCTGCTGCATTTTTATAGTCGTTCAGTATTGCTGCCACTTTTACAGTATCTTGGGGTTCTGTAATTATAATGGTAACATCATCAGCATAGGCATTCAAGGTAAACCGTTGGGCACCAACCTGTAACCCTGACAGGGAGGTGCTAACTGTGCGGATTAGTGGCTCCAAGGATATGACGAACAAAATCATAGCCAAAGGGCAACCCTGTCTAAAAGAACGTTGGATTGGGAACTTTTCCGTAAAGTTCCCGTTGATTTGAACTTTGGCAAACATTTGGTGTCTTGTCGGTAACAGTAAATCTATCGTTACCTGCGGAAATTGGAAATGCCGTAGAACTGTCCTTAGGTATTGGTGACTGACGTTATCAAATGCTCTCTCGAAATCGATGTTCAGAAGCCCAACAGTTTGTTGCTGATTCTTCCATGCGTAGAATGTTGTATCCCTTAACAGACAAAGTCCATCTATAATCCTTTTCTTCGGTACGCTACACGTCTGTTCCGGTCCTATGATCTCTGGAAGAGTGCGCTTTAGTCTGGCCGCCATGACACGAGAGATGATTTTCGAGTCGGCGCATAACAAAGTTATTGGTCGAAAATCCGTAATTCTATGTGCCACCGTTTTCTTTGGAATGAGTACAATAATCCCAGGTTCAGTTTCGGAATAGAGACATCCATACCTTTGTTTCTCTCTCGTCACCTCCATAAACTCTTCCTTGATAACCGACCAGAAGGATTTATAAAATTCATAGGGGATACCGTCTACACCTGGACTTTTACGTTTCGGCAACCTTTTGATAACATCCTCAATTTCTTCCTCAGATATCGGATCCAACAGCATAGTGACACTTTCGTTGGTTAATTGCGACGCACAGTTTTGCAGCAATGTGGCTGTTCTAAGAGCATCAGATGCTTGTGATCGGTACAAACTTTCGAAGTGTTCTTTAATGCCTTCCCGGTTAATATATTCAGAGCCATCTGCAGACAGTATGGAACTTACATATCTCTGTTGACACCTTCTCCTTTCTCTTGCGAGATGATAAATACTCCACTTCTCGTCTGGCAAATGCCCGTGGTCTTTGCAAGTGATGATTTTCCCATCAAGTTCTCTTTCCTGCAGTTCTAAAATTTTATTTTTTATTTTTTTCAAATCACTTGCTCGATCTTCCCCATTGTCGAGTTTAGTTTGCAGTTCACGGGCAATAAGATAATAGTACTCCAGGTTTTTCCTCCTGGTTTCGTTTATTCTGTAGGCAGCATTGGTAAATAGTTTCCGAATACCGGGTTTTACAAGATTCTCCCACCACTCAATGGAATTCCGGAAGAAGCGTTTACGGCGAACCCACGATGTGTAACGGGCGTTGAACTCCATCTTTACCCATGGTTGCAGTTTAACTTCCAGTATCCCCTGCCAAATATTTTAGGACGAGGGAAACCCTTTATTCGAAGAATCACAGTTTTGAATCGCATACTAGTATACTATACGCAATACTAAACACGGAGGTCCTCAACTGCACGTACAATCTTCGTTTTAGGCAGATTAATACGAAGACCATAATCTAGTTGCGCTGTCTAATAACTAGTCAGTTTCGTATTCTAATGGCAACAATCAACTGAAACCAAAAAGAAAAAATAACTGCCGAAACCCGGGATCGAACCAGGGACCTTTAGATCTTCAGTCTAACGCTCTCCCAACTCTTTTTTTTTTTTTTTTTTTTTTTTTGTTCTCTGGGTAGTTCTCTTCGTTGCGGACGCTGATCGTTTTTGTTCGAGGTTGTTCGTTGAATATTTGGCTCAGCTTTTTTTATTACAGAGGGCGTGGAGCCCTCTGACCGGGCGCCTGAGCCAGGGCGCCCGGCTAACTGAGCTATTTCGGCACATAGTACGCGCTCCACAGATATAATGTAACATTACAGATTTAATTTTTTTTCTTGGAGGGGGGGAGGGGGGGAAGACGCTGTAAATGCTGAAACTGGTGGCGCGTACTTCCTAATGTTCAACTTAAAGCATTTGGAGCGGATTTTAATTAATTTGTACTCGCGGAAGCAGCATGCGTCAGATAGAGAGACACTAATAATCCTTATAACTGATATGCCACAGAAAACAACGGACATTACAGTATCCAACATTGCTCATTCGAGATTACTTATCGGTCTGAACAGTCACGTTAGTTTAAATGGATGGTGGCCTGTCATTGATGAATATGCACTTTTTCGACCATTAACTCGTACAAGGCGTTGTCTATCAGGCAAAATTGCTGTGTCTATGACACCTACACCACATGGCGTATACACAGCAATGGATCATTGCCGGAAACCACAACAAAGTGAGTGTTCAGTTCTAGAGGACTCAACGGGTGGATACCATGTTTGACTGCAGGAATAAGAGATTTTAAATTGTGACCATTGCTTATGTAAATGGCGGATGCTGAGCAGTTTAACGCAGTTAAGGTTACCACACGTCCTCTTCTCCAACATGTCCACTTTTTTGGACCTTAAAAATGGCCCGGTCCGATTTTTAACAAAATGGGGAAACGTCCGCTTTTTGGTTATAAAACTGCTTGAGCTTGAAAGTACGAAAATACATTTTGAAGTCTCAAAATAGCAAAATCTAAAGAATTTAACCTTTCTTCCAACGAAGTGACATTTTTTACAGGCGTGTCTGTTTTCTATGTCATCGCCGAGCCGATCTCATTTTTCGATTTCAGAGCAAATGAAATATCTGCTGTGGCAATTGATATGACCTGCGTAGCGGCCAGTTAGACGCACTGCGCGATGCAACAATGCAAGATACCTGGAGTTCTAATAATTTAAAACTAGAATTTTTTGTATGAATCTAGAAATATCCTCTTTTCTGAAGACATTCATTTGATAACCCTAACCACCAGTGGCGGAGCCCCTGGAAAAAAAAGCTCGTCGTGAAAAAAAGTTAATACGTTAAAAGTGTTTTTAAACTACCATTGGATGGATGGATGTTTAAGGGGGACGAAACTACAATGGTCATCAGTCCCTAAAATATCATTCTTCGTATCGTTCTTCTATAAGATCATTTTATATGCACATTCAAAGTATTTTTATCGCATAAAGGTACATTGACACAGGCCACAAAAAACGGCGCCATTTGACTTACGTCACGGAAACTGCTTGTGTTAATTGCAAATATTTGCGTTATTGTCACTCAACTGTCGCCATTTTTCAAAGTTTAGGTCATTTGAACTTTGTGACGCCATTCCCAGAATCAAAACAAACCGCCACCATGTTTATTTGAAGGCTACTGCTGTATTTGGTGTTTTCGTGTATTTATGCCTAAGTTTTACAAACAATGTGCATTTTAGTTGCTCATCAAATTAAAGATCTTTCCAAAATATGTGCTTTTAAGTATGGTTTGCTAAGTAATAGTGATAGACATCGAAATGCAGGACAAAGTTTTCATGAACATACTGTAGTTAATTTGCGTATTTTATTATGTTATTATACAGTGTATGCCAGTGGCGTAACTAGGACTTGGCTTTGGGGGGGGGGGGGATAGATTTGCTTGACGAGCAAAATTTAAGTCAGTTTCCAGACAGACTACCATCTACCACTTCCGTTGAAGAAACTAATTCACTCCCATGCAATGAAAGCTTATGGTAAAACACCCCAAGTGTCCAATCTTTACCTTTACCATATTGCTGTTATTTTCGGGTTCTGGGGGTGGGGGGAGATTTGTAGTTACACAACAGCCTATTTAATTCTACAAATGGGGAAAATTAGTGTGGTGCTGACAGTGTATTTAGATTCTGGAATTGGCATCTCATTTCTCATAAACACTTGCCACATGGATTTTAGAAAGGAAGTGACAAGGTTCATGTTGTAATTTCTGATTGAGTGTATCTGTTAATTAAGGAAATGAACTGCATTACAGTAACTGTGAGTGCAGTTATATGAAGCATAATCCCAGAATCGATATAAATTAAAAAGTCGTCACATTTAACTGTGGACAAATGTAGGTAGCTATATTAGGTTTCAAATAAGCGTCCATTACTTTGTAAATAGCATCCAGAACATTAGATCAGAACACTGAACTTGTTTTGATGACAAGATATCAAATGTATGTATAGTATGTGGGACTTAACTACGGGGTCATCAGTCCCTAAACTTACAAACTACTTATGAACTAACTAATACTAAGGACGGCACAAATATCCATGCCCGAGGGGGGATTCGAACCCCCGACCGAAGTGGCCGTGCAGACCGTGACTGGAGCGCCTCAATCCCCTCGGTCACCGCGGCCGGCCACAAGATATCAAGTTGGAAGAGATGACAGGTAATGGGGTCAGGTGTCAAATATCAAAAAAATGTTCAAATGTTTGTTAAGCTTATGGGACTTAACTACGGGGTCATCAGTCCCTAAACTTACAAACTACTTATCAACTACTTACGAACTAGGACGGCACAAATATCCATGCCCGAGGGGGGATTCGAACCCCCGACCGTAATGGCCGTGCTGACCGTGACTGGAGCGCCTCAGTCACCTCGGCCACCGCGGCCGGCGTCAAATATCACAATGACACTTATAGTATCACTTGATGAAGTACTGCGTTTCTAATATTGATATAGGACTTTCTTACAGAGCTTGATAAGCAGATCCCAATCGAAATTTACTTTTTTTATTCGTATTTGGTTCAGTAATAGAGGTTTGTTTACATGTGCTTCTTGGTTTATACCTGTCTTTAATATATGAGTGTTGTTTATATGGAAAATACATTTCCAAACAACATTTACACTTGATTTCCCTCTTATTGTAGTCTTATATAAATTCTAATACGATAACCTAAATGACAACTTCAATGTCTGTTCGAAAAATCTCAGCTGACGCCATGTTGGCAGCCATACAATCAGGATTCTGACAGGAAACGGCTGTGCCAGCACCACTTCCATATAAGCCGTAATGCCACATGCTATGGCGCCGTTTTTGTGGCCAGAGTCAACGTACCCTAAGAAACGTTTTACAGCGCGAAGAACGTGCGTATATGAGTCGTACCGCGGCCGCTTAATATAGGTGGCAGTGGCCGCTGCGTTGCAATGCGCATGCGCGGATCAGGTTCAAATTCTCTTCTGAATCCCCTGGAGGCAGTATATGGGCGCCCCGCGGCAGAGAGGGGGGGGGGGGGGGCGAGGGTAAACGCCGCTTTTAACATTGGCGTTGGAACTAGTAGAAACACCAGCTCCTGGTTACTCGAGCTGTGGCGGTTAAGCAAGGCAAGGCAATGGAGTTGCTGCGCACGTCACCTTGCGCAAGCGCAAATGCTCCATGAAGGCAACATCCGCCCTTTATATTTGTTTTCGCCGCCGAGTTCTTAATGTGATTTCCTACGTCGATTGGAAGGATTGTAGTTGGATAACTCGGATATTTTAGTTAGTTTTAATGTGGGCCGCGGTGGAGTAGCCGAGCGGTCTGCCAGGTGCCGTATCTCAACACGCCCGGTCAGGGGGCTAAACGCCCTCTGTAATAAAAAAGCTGAGCCAAATATTCAACGATCAACCATGAACGAACCGAGCCAACGACCGCAAACCATAGATCTAAAAAAAGAGCGGTCTAAAGCGTCTCGCCGCGGAGCGCGCGGTTGCTCGCCGTGGGATGTTCGAGTCCTCCCCGGGGCGTGCGCGCGTGCGTGTGTGTGTGTGTGTGTGTTTGTTGTCCTTAGGTTAGTTTACCTTAGTTTAAGCAGTTTGTAAGCTACGGGCTGATGACCACGCAGTTTGGTCCGATAGATTTACAAACATTTGATTTTTTTTTAACGTGGTTTCTCTTTTTTTATATTTTTTATATTTATTTATTTATTTATTTTTACCGATTCCACACCCACAAGAGCATCTAAAAGGACATAGAAACTTACCAAATAACATATTTTCAATATACTTAAGTTAACATGATAATTCTTAGCCTATTGCTAACACACATAAAAGTAAAACCAAAATCGAAAGACTTTTTACAATACTTAGTTACAATGATGGACCTACCGCACAAGATCTGTACAGAAGTCTCAGAGGTGCCCAAAGGCGGGCGTGGGGCTCTTAATACTTGACTTGTACACACTTCGGCACACACACACACACACACACACATGACTGTTTCTGTTATCCTTAGAATAGTTTACCTTAGTTTAAGTAGTTTTTAGTTACGGACTAATGACCAAGCAGTTGAGTCCGATAGATTTACAAACATTTTAACACACAAATCGCCGTATTTTTAGATACGATGCAATAATGAACAAACCAACACAACTTCAGCTTCTGTACACAGATTAACGAACCAAGATGTATGATAAACGTTATCTATTATTGCCCACACACTTCACGATTTTACGTGTAGGGCGCATCTACGAGTCAAGTGAACTGTCGCATTTTCATTGGCTGCTGCTAGATTCCACAATTACGCGCCATTGTGGATTCATCCCGTATGCCGTATTACCCAGTTTTTGAGTTCGTAGATGTAGTACTGGTGATTTTTAAAACAACTTGATAGAAGGTGTTGCTCATAACCACTTTACTTTTGTGGACGACATCACACGAACGAACCGTAAAGGAGCCGATTTTTTTCCGACGGAAAACAAATGACACCGATTTATTGTTAAAACGTTGGAATCGGAATTAGAACCAGTTGAATAGTAAACTCGTAATTTTAAAGAATTTTCGTAACAATTACGATGAAATCTTAATGGTTGGAACCTCTGAGAAATTAACGGAATCGGTTGGTCACTTCTGAGGTCTTCCCATTTCTCATTTGTAGAAGGGGGCCTCTTTACAGGTCGCCGCCATACTCATCGATGGCAATGCGAAATGGCTATTCATCACTGAGTACAACCACCACCACCTAGAGAGAAGGCCGCGGCGCTCTCGTGTGACGTCAGGCAGAGTAGGTTGCGCGCGCACAGCTGACTGGCTCGCTGCTTCGGCATAGTGGGCCGTGCCGCAGCGGCTACCCAGTCAGCTATGCGCGCGCAACCTACTCTGCCTGACGTCACACGAGAGCGCCGCGGCCTTCTCTCTAGGTGGTGTTGGTACAACGCGACGCCATGCGCCTGCAGGCCACGGCACCAGCAGCCGTCTGTGTTGTTACAGACACAGCGGCACGGACTGTGGCAGCACCCCCTATAGAAGAAAGCCTGAGCACGACGACACAACATGGCGGCGGTGAGAGGCTTAGAGTCCTCTGAAAGATTGTAAACATTAGCAGTGCACGCTGTTTATAGTGCATGCTTTCGTTCTGGAATGTATTTATTACATAAATTGGTGTGGTCTACGGTGTGATCGCTACGCTGGACGATTTGTGTGTTTGAGAACAACGTGTGATCTCTTTTTTACTGGCAAAATGCCGTTTCGCTGTTCTGTGTCGAAATGTAGTGGAAATTACGACTGTGGCCCAAAAGTTACCGTCTTTAAACGTCCGAAGAAGAAGTAATGGATATCTAGAATTCCCAGGATAACTTGGCTCCTTCTTCAAGTTAATGAGTAAGTTTTCGTTTTTGTTTAACCTTACAAAAGAGTTTTAAGTCATGACTGTTTACCGTCGGATATTGCGATTCATTAGCTTATTCTTCTCCGGACGTTTAAAGACGGTAACTTTTGGGACACAGTCGTAATTTCCTCTACATTTCTGCACAGAACATCGAAACGGCATTTTGTCAATCAATAAGAGATCACACGTCGTTCTCACACATACAAATCGTCCAGCGTAGCGATCACACCGTACACCACACCAATTTACGTAATAAATACACTCCAGAACGAAAGCATGCACATTAAACAGCGTGCACTGCTAATGTTTACAATCTTTCAGAGGACTCTAAGCGTCTCACCACCGCCATGTTGTGACGTCGTGCGCAGGCTTTCTTCTATAGGGGGTGCTGGCTGTGGCCTCCAGTCGCCGCATCGCTGAAATGCTGGGGTCTGCCACACGGAGTGCGGTGCCCACCGGTCTGCCGGACGCACAGTGCTCCCAAATCACAAAAAGCTGGCCACAAGGAGGACATAAAAGTTGTTATTCTGGGACTTTTAATGGTCGGAATAGTTGCAGTTGTATACCTAGTGTGTATCATGTGCGTAGATAACAGGGAATCGTCCCTACCTGGCTCAGGAACGCATTTCGTTTGTGAGCATCGGGCCTGCCGCACTGGTTACTCGTCGAGCGTCGAAAGCAGCACAAAGTTCAGACGTGTGTAGAATTGCAAAAAGTTAACAGATTTGGATTCTGAAGAATGTAAGAACAAGTTGAACGTGTATTCAAATATTTTGAATTATGTCGAACGGAACGATCTATTGACCCAAGGTCAACACGGATTTAGAAAATATCGTTCATGCGAAACACAACTAGCTCTTTACTCACACGAAGTGATGAGTGCTATGGGCAAGGGGTTCGCAAATCGATTCCGTATTTATTGATTTCCAGAAGGCTTTTGACACCGTACCTCACAAACGGCTTTTAATCGAACTGCGTGGTTATGGTATATCGCCCCAAATTTGCGATTGGATAGGGGATTTCCTGTCAGACAGGACACAGTTCGTAGTAATAGATGGTAAGGCATCGACTAAAACAGAGGTGATATCGGGCGTTCCACAGGGTAGTGTTATTGGTCCTCTGCTGTTCCTTATTTACAGGAACGATTTAGGGGAAGATAAGTAGCTCTCTTAGGTTGTTTGCAGATGACGCCGTCATTTACCGTCTAGTAAAATCATCTGAAGATCAAAACCAAATGCAGAACGATCTGAATAAGATATCACTATGGTGTAAAAATTGGCAATTGAGTCTAAAAAATGAGAAGTGTGAAGTCCTCCACATGAGTACGAAAAGAAATCCGTTAAACTTTGTTTACAAGACAAATCAATCAAAAGTGAAGGTCGTAAACTCCACAAAATACCTAGGAATTACTATTACTTCAGACTTAAATTGAAAAAAAACACGTAGAGAATGTCGTGGGAAAGGCGAACCAGAGACTGCGTTTTATTGGCAGAACCCTTAAAAGATGCAACAGAACTACTAAACAGGCTGCATACACTACGCTTGTCCGTCCTGTTTTGGAGTATTGCTGCCCAGTGTCGGATCCTTATCAGGTGGGTTTGACGGAGGACATCGAAAGAGTCCAAAGAAAAGCAGCTCGTTTCGTATTGTCACGATACAGGGGAGAGAGCGTTACGGAAATGATACAGGATCTGGAATGGGAATCATTACAACAACGGCGCTTATCGCTGCGGCGTGGGCTACTTACGAAACTATAATCGCCAACATTCTCCTCCGAATGCGAGAATATATAGTTGACTCCCACTTACATAGGTAGAAATGATCATCAGAATAAAATACGCGAAATCAGAGCTCGAACGGAGAGATTCAGGTGTTCTTTTTTCCCGTGCGCTATTCGAGAATAGAATGGGAGATAAATAGTATAAGGGTGGTTCGATGAACCCTCTGACAGGCACTTAAATGTGATTTGCAGAGTATTCCATGTAGATGTTGACGTGTAGCTTGAAATTGTTATTGACTATGTATGAAATAGTAAATAATTAATCAAAGTAGAGGTATTTTTCTTGGTCGCGTCCCAAGAAGTCCTGTTGAAAAAAGCAGTAAGTCAAAACTCTTGTCGACCCCCCGCTCTTAAATCGAATGGAAATTGTTCCTTAGACATTTCTTCAAAACATATCCAAAAATTAGCTGCAACTGGCAGCGACTTCGGTTTCAGTGATAATTTTTATGCGAAGATGCGTGGTTCTCTCTTTGTAGTTTTTCGTAATTTTAGCGTCTGAAATATTTTTTTATAGGAAACTGATCAAACCAATTCTGATATTAACGTTATTCCTTCATTTTCTACAGAACCTCTGGATAATACCGAAGAAATTTGTTTCACAAGAAAGGAAATTTTCGTATTTGTGAAATCGGTACTGAACGAGAATATCAACGTGGTCATTGACATTGTTGAGATGGAGGTGTCAAACAAATTGAAGCAGCCATAAATTTCCATATTTAATTTTATTTTATTGGATTTACCAATATTATAATGTGTACATACACTAATCTCTATGTGGGAAATTGGAAAGAAATTTCTTGAATGTTCGCCTTGGTGCATTTTAGCTATACTGCAGCCGCCACGTTATTTTTCCAAATTTTGACTCCGAATTCGTAATCAGCGACCCCGAAAACAGCCAAGTCCAGACTTTCAGCCGATTTTTATGAGGTTTACGACTTTTGAGCAGCTTTTTGGGATTTGTGATCACTGTGGGACGCGTAGCTGTCTGGGAACACAGACCCTCCAGTCTGCTGGGGCAGTGTCCTCACACTGGTGGCAGTGACGGAGGCAAAGCTGTTGTATCCACAGACCATCCAAGCTATGTCCCAGTTTTAATACTAAACTAAATTACCCGACGTTTTCAGTCAACCGTTTCCTGTCGATAAGCTGGCTAGGTAACATTTTTTTAAAAATTATTACAAGTCACACTTCAAATACAGCATGACTTCAATTACGCGTTTGGGATATGTCCATCATCAGATTTGTATGTTTTGTGACGACAACCACACGCATGCAGATATGGATTTTTAAAATGTTATTTCTAATACAAGAAACAACATTTTAAAAATCCATGTACAGTCAAACCTAGATATATCGAATCTCTAGGGAAGAGCAAATTATTTCGATATATTAAGGTATTCCAGAGAAAAGTTACGATTTTTTATTACTGTGATAAATATCTTAATGGGAATTTTCGCGTTTGTATGTAATTTAGCCCAATCTTTAGTTTTAGTAATATACAGGTCAAGATAGATTGTTATGCATAGTTTTCAAGAACCACTGCACTGAACACTCTTCTGTACCTTCAATCTGCGGTTATCGCGCGGTTCTCATTCTTGATTGCTGTTCGCAGTGTTCTTGTCTGAGTCCGAAAATCAGCAGCTTTGTCTTTCTTTTTCTTTACTCTTGTTCTCACTTCGTCAATTATCTTCGGTTTTTCAGGAATTGACAGAAATTTCCGCATAGACCCCATGACTGCCACTCGCAGCTCACTCTGAATCTAAACAAATACTGACAAAAATCGCACTGCCCGGGAGTCGTGGGAACTGGAGTCACCCAGATCTCAGCGACAGAGAGGAAAGGTGCTGGGACTTCGATATATAATGGTAGCACAAAAAAAGACTTTCATATGTAGGTAAAGGTAAAATGTTCAAATGTAGAACTTATGGGACTTAACTACGGGGTCATCAGTCCCTAAGCTTACAAACTACTTACGAACTACCTAAGACTAAGGACGGCACAAATATCCATGCCCGAGGGGGGATTCGAACCCCCGACCGTAGTGGCCTTGCAGACCGTGACTGGAGCGCCTCAGTCCCCTCGGCCACCGCGGCCGTCTAAAAAGGTAAAATCTGCCCTTCTCAAGCCCTCCAAAAACTTCGATATAATGGAAGGTTTTATTCAAAATAACAAGGTTTTGGGCTTCCAAGGGAAGGGAATGAAGAAAACATTCGATATAGACAAATCTTCGAAATATCGAGATTCGATATATCGAACATTGAGTATCTGCATGCGTGTGGCTGTTGTCACAAAACAGATACAAATCTGATGATGGACATATCCGGAACGCTGACTGAGGTCGTGCTGTATTTCAAGTGTGAGTTGTAATTTATATATATGCTACCTACTTATCGGCAGCACTACCAGTTAATTTCATCATGGTCGTCTGCCTTTTCCATGACTTCATGTCCCAATTACATTTCTTGTGAATGAAATATCACAATTTTGTGTATGTTCCACAAGTTTATTTTAATTCGTTGACCAGTTTTCGGCGTCCATGGCCATCTTTAAATTTAACTGTTTTATCAAAGAAGTTACAATGTTTACATTCAGGCTTGAAAGATATGTTACTCGTTAACACTTAGATGCAAGCACAGAGGAAATGTCATCTTTCGCTCTACTGTAATCGTATAAGTAGAATATTAAAAATTAAACAATCGTCGATAAATATTCAGAAGTGGGGGACAGAAGAAACTTAATATTTTCCATTTTAAAATTAAGTTTATTCCTGTCGCCCCTGCTGTATATTTATCAATGTTTAATTTTTGCCGAGCGAGGTAGCTCGGTAGGACGGAGGTTCAAATTTACTTCCGGCCATCCATTCCCATCCTAAACAAAAAATCTGAGTGTGAGCTCCGTCTCTAATGACCACACTGTCGACAGGACGTTGAACTCTAAGCTTCCTTCCTGCTGTTTAATTTTTAACATTTAAAATGCACTACCACAGTAGAGCCAAAGATGACATTTCCTATGCGCTTGAAACTAAATGTAAACGAGGAACGTATCTATCAAATCTGTATGTAAACAGTGCAACTTCTTTGATAAAACAGTTAAGTTTGACGATGGCCTTATAAGCCGAAAACCGGTTAACGCATTAAAATAAAGGTGTGGAACATACAAAAAATTGTGATATATAATTGTGATGATGATCCACCAAGAACCGACGGAAGAGTTGGAAAAAAAAATCATTTTCTGTGAGTTGAGAAGTGCCACGATCCCACAAAAACGCCCATGTTTGAAAAATGCATCAATATATGATGGTGGCTAAGGTCAGTTGTGAGTTTGTTTTGGAAGGTGGTCATCTTAAAATTCCTAAAAATTTAATATTATCTTACGTATGTGATTAACACTCGAAGTTGGCTGTACCAATCCCCTATGGTTTTGACACCAAATTCGTGTGACAACCCTCAAACATTCTTTAAATTTAATGTTCCCTCCAAGGCGTCAGAAATGTATTGAAAACATTCAACACTTTTGTTGAGGAAAAAAAAACTGGTTCCATTGCTGCAAGTCAGTCTTCAGCTGTATTGCTTTCTGTTGAAACTACAGAGTCCAACAGACTTTTATTCGAAAAGGAGAATAATTTTCATAATCATCCTCTTTGTAATAAACACTTAAAATACGAATGTCATTCTATGGTTTGCTGTTGGCCTTCCTGATTGCTCGAAACTTATTCTTTTAGACCAGAATCACTACGAAAAATTGGAAAGTATTTTTATTCCCTTTATTACTTCTGTCTTTTTCTTCCTCTTATTGCATCCATGCGCCACTCACAACACATATTAAAGCTGGATACTGTCGACATGTAATTACTGAATCACACAAAATCACACTGTATCTACAAGGGTGTCCAGAAAAGGGCTCCCTGATTTCAAAATTAAATATCTCGAAAACAAAGATCGATAGAGGAATGCAGTAAACGGTATGTTTATTGTGAAAGCTGTAAGATGTTTATACAGCAGTTTGAAATAATAGTTATTAAAGCTGCTGACAGATGGCGCTGTACGCTGTACAGCTCATATCAGTATACATAAGTGAAATAATCGTATGAAAACACATATTGCAAACAATCACATCACAATGTTTTCAAAATGTTCACCATTGGCACTACAGAGGTGGCGCAAACGAAGAATGAAATTCGCCATCACATTTCGTAGTGTCTCACCCGATATGGATTCACATGCCACAGAGATCGCCGATTCAAGCTCGTCCAGCGTGGCGGGATGCTTCGGGTAGACCATGTCTTTCACTGTGCCCCACAGAAAATAGTCACAGGGAGCCAAATCCGGCGAATATGGAGGCCAATCCATGCCTGCACCAGTAAATTTTGGATATTCCAAAGCAATGGCTCGATTCCCGAAGTATTCCTCAAGAAAGTGAAACACTTGTTCGGTCCGATGTGGTCGGGCTCCATCTTGCATAAATCATTCAGTACCTGGACGATCCTCTAACGCTTGCTGTGTGGCGACAAATTGTTCCAAAATTGCACCGTAACGTGCACCAGTGACCGTTTCTCGAATGAAAAAAGGGACAATGCCTCTGCTGCATACTGCAGCCTACACAGTAACTTTAGAGAATACAGGAGTTTCGCTTCACACCAATATGGCTTTTCGGAACCCAAAAATAGCCAGTTCTGCTTATTCACGTATCCATTCAGGTGGAAGTGTGCTTCATCTGTAAACCAGATGCAGCCAACATCAAATCCTTCACTATCAATCATCGTGAGCATCTGACTAGCAAAGGCAACCCTTTGTTGCACAGCTCGTACGGGTATGGCCTGGTGCGTTTGAATTTTGAATGGAAACATGTGTAGGCTCTTTCTCAGTTCCGTGTGCTGGAACGCTTCAAACCAGTCTCAGATGCAATTATACGGACGGATGACATTGGATTTCGCTGAATAATTCCAGAAACTGTGGCGATATTTTCAGGCGTAACTACTGTTTTGCTTGCGGACAACATGCCTCACTAGATCATCAGTTACGCTGCCTGTTCGTTGAAATTTTGCGAAGAGCGTACGAATGGTTTTCGCATCGGGTCCTTTTGGAACATTAAATCGTGCTTTAAAACTTCGCCTTGTTGCCGTAGGACTCTCTCCTAACCTGTGGTACTCTAGCACCAGAAAAACGCGTTGTTCAATGGAGTACATGGTTTTAATCTCTTCCTTCAGTACGCTAACCTCCTCTCACGTTTCAATAGTGGAACTGGTCGCTCTGGCTTTTTTTTCCGTTATTGTGTTTTATACCAGTACACTGGCAGGCTGGCAGCAGCACTATAGGCTGCTCTTCAGCCGAGAGTAATTAAAAGACATATATGAGTTGAGAATTAAAATACAAAAAATGTTTCAAATGTTTGTATAGCTTATGGGACTCAACTACTGTGTCATCAGTCCCTAAACTTACAAACTACTTATGAACTAGCTAATACTAAGGACGGCACAAATATCCATGCCCGAGGGGGGATTCGAACCCCCGACCGTAGTGGCTGTGCAGACCGTGACTGGAGCGCCTCAGTTCCCTCGGCCACCGCGGCCGGCAGAATTAAAATACAAAACAGGAGATAAAACAACGGAGATACAATAACATAGACAAGGCGACAGTTTGGAGTACATTACAATAGACAGATGATTAAGACCACATTTAGTTAGTTAAAAATGACGAGCCACGGTGACCTAAAAAAAAACCCGCGTAGGACGACAATAACACTGGACGGCGAGTACACGGAGACACTAATTAAAACACACGGTGTCACGCTTGTCTGATTGTGGTGGATGCAGTTAAAAAAAAAAAAAACAAAAAAAACATACACTTCACTGGAGCACAGCACACAACACTTGACGCAACACTGTAAAAACGGTCGGTCCAGGTCCCCGAGAAGGGGGGGGGGGGGAAGCGCGGGGAGAGGAAAAACGGCGGGGAAGGAGGAGCCGTAGGGACTCCAGGGCAGGGAGGGGGTAGCCAAACGGGGGAGGGGCTTCGGATCAGTATTTATACTAGGCATTACGTATGGCGATTACAGCGCCATCTGTTAGCAGCTTTTGTAACTATTATTTCAAACTGCTGTATAAACGTCTTACAGCTTTCACAATAAACATACCGTTTACTGCATTCCTCTATCGATCTTTGTTTTCGAGATATTTAATTTTGAAATCAGGGAGTCCTTGCCTGGACGCCCTGTACCAACTGAAACGACGAGTCGCCCTAAACTAGTTACTGCTACTTGTGAACGGAATGTTCCAGCGGTAGGCAAACGCCATTGCAGAGCGAGCGGAGCAGGCGGTGTGGGCGCAGGTAGCCTGGTGCCCAGAAGTTTGATACAGCTCGCCTCCCGAAGGCCGGTCTACTAACTTCTGTGTTCCGCGGCTGTGCTGCCCTGCAAGTGCAGGCTGCTAATGAGTATTCGACCGCTTGCCGCTTGCGACAACTGACGCACCGACAGCAGTCGCTCTTGCTTGTGTGGAGTCCCTTCCCGCTGCGCTCCCCGCAGGGCCGTATTTACCAGGGGGAGCAAGGGGTGTGGGCACCCCGGCGCCGGCCCAGGGGATGGCCGCTTGGGCTAAGTCTGTGGCACAGAGTAACATCAGACTAACATATACAGAGGAGCAGCCCACCCTAAACCACTGTCCTACGCTCCCCTCGTAGTTCCGTAAGATGCTAGCAGGTGTCAGGCGGATCGCTGGCTTAGGGTGCCTGTCGCACGTCAGAGGGTAGCGTGGAGGGGAGGCTGAGGGGAGAGCTCGTGCCGCCTGCCACGAGGCCACGGCTGTGTCCGGCTTGCTGGCGTTTGAGGGGAGGTGGTGGTGGGGGCAGCCGCTACCTGCCGCCTGCTCTGGCCAGTTTAAAGGGCTGCTTCTGACCGCAGTGCCATCATGGGACATCTTACGGAACTGCTGGAAACCTTCCCTCCCCGCACCCCTGAGCGTAGGACCGGGCCCTTACGGAGGTTTCCCGTCTGTATATATTTTTCTGGGCTGTGGTCACAGTCGCTCCGATATCGGTGGGTTTTACCGACGACAGACACCGGCGGAAAACGGCCGATTGTTTCAAATCAGTGCTCCACTATGGGTTCGGTCACAGTGTAGGCTGTGTTCACAGTAGCACTGACAGACCGTCGTCAGACACCGTCGACCGAATTTGACTGAAAACACCGACCGACGGTGTGGTCACACTGCATCCGATATAGCTTGTCACTTGGTCCGGTTAAAGGAGCACGTTAGGTTAGGTTTGAATCTATTCTGTGTCTGAAGTATATTAGATTTCAATTCCCTGGGGTGCAATGGATTCCACCGACATTTTTATGCTTCGAAATTAGAGCTACAATGCGGCTTTCGTTATCAATAAAGAATTCAAATGCATATGAATGAGCTACACCTGTATGGAACGAAGAAAGTGACGAGGATTGTGTACTGTTCTCAATTACTGCTACTCCCAGACAATCTTTTCGAATATGTGAGGTACCGGTAAAAGGAGAAATGTCTATTACATACTTGATATTTCATGGTGCGAGTGACACGTAATATTACAGTTTTGCTGAATTTATTTGAAGTTGTGCAGACATACACCAGTTAACCTCCATGTTTTACATAATGAAAACTACACCGGTTACGATAGTTTATTGCTCATCACAAAGAATTTCGAGGATTTATTCGCATCTTCTAGTGCATTTGTTTACATAAGTACGCTACGTTTTCGACGTTTCAATGTGTGATTTCCTGACACACTTGCACTGCAGTTGTCTCTTTTGGGTTAGCTACATAAGTTCGAAAAATCGGATAGAATAAATATTGAGGTGTGTTTTTTATCCTAATATTAGAAACCATAACTTTTTTCTGTCTGCTTAAAGGTATTGTGCCTCTTCAATTACTCAGAATATGCAACATAATAATCGTGACTTAGACCTACCTGTGTACAAAAACCAGTGTAAGTGACGATTTTCGTGTAGTGATACCCAGTTTAATGGAACAGACACAATACCTGCAAGTATAGACAGACTTACTATTTAGTATGTAAAAAAGTCGCCAAGATTTCCCTCATTACAATAACCTCATAAAGACTACATCTGTGCAAGAGCTGCATAAAGTCACACATGGAAACGTCACGATGTATTTATGTAAACAAATGCACTAAAGGCAAGAAAAATTTTCGCAATGCGTTGTGCAAAGCATAAAAATACATAACGGCTGCAGTTTTTCAGTATTGAAATTCATGAAGAACACAGTATAAGGCCACCCAGAGACATCCGATTATGACGAAAGAAATGAAGTTTCTTTCGCATAGGAGTAGATGGAATAACTTGACTGCCGTTGTGGAAAGAGAAGGCGTGTGACAGGAAATGTTAACATAATACACACCCGGTGCTACCGACAGAAACTGCAACGCTTAAATTAGCCACACGATAATAATACAACTTCTAATCATTGGATGTGAAATGTTGCTGAAGCGTTGAACGGACTTTATGCATCGTAATCCAGACTTTCTGCAGCTGAATGTCACTCGGGAACGAATGATCGATTACAACTGTACTTTTTGCCTTTATACCGTGTGACAGCCACTCCCATGAACCACAGACATTGCCGAGGTGGGGTGGCTTGCGTGCCTCAACGATACAGATAGCCGTACCGTAGGTGCAACCACAGCGGAGGGGTATCTGTGGAGAGGCCAGACAAACGTGTGGTTCCTGAAGAGGGGCAGCAGCCTTTTCAGTAGTTGCAGGGGCAACAGTCTGGATGATTGACTGAACTGGCCTTGTAACATCAGCTAATGTGGCTTTGCCACACAGTTACTGCGAACGGCTGAAAGCAAGGGGAAACTACAGCCGTTATTTCTCCCGAGGACATGCAGCTCTACTGTATGAACATATGATGATGGTATCCTCTCGGGTAAAATATTCCGGAGGTAAAATAGTCCCCCATTCGGATCTCCGGGCGGGGACTACTCAGGAGGATGTGATCATCAGGAAAGACAATACTGGCATTCTACGAGTCGGAGCGTGGAATGTTAGATCCCTTAATCGAGTAGGAAAGTTAGAAAATTTAAAAAGGGAAATGGATAGGTTGAAGTTAGATATAGTGGGGATTAGTGAAGTTCGGTGGCAGGATGAACAGGATTTCTGGTCAGGTGAAGGAACACGGGAGGCAATACTCACTTTACGGCTTATCCTAGAAGATACATTAAGAAAAGGCAAACCTACATTTCTAGCTTTTGTAGATTTGGAGAAGGCTTTTTACAATGTTGACTGGAATAAACTCTTTCAAGTTCTGAAGCAAGCAGGAGTAAAATATAGGGAGTGTAAGGTTATTTACAACTTTTACAAAAACCAGACAGCGGTTGTCAGAGTTGAAGGGCATGAAAGGGATGCAGTGGTTGGAAAGGGAGTAAGACAGGGTAGTAGTCTTTCTCCATTGTTATTCAATTTGTACATTGAGCAAGCTATAAAGGAAAGCAAGGAGAAATTTGGAGAAGGAATTAAAGTTCAGGGGGAAGAATTAAAAACATTGCGTTTTGCCGATGACATAGTAATTCTGTCAGATACAGCAAAGGACCTGGAAGAGCAATTGAACGGAATGGACAGTGTGCTGAAAGGTGCATATAAGATGAACGTTAACAAGAGCAAAACTAAGGTAATGGAATGCAGTGTAAGAAAATCAGGTGATGCTGAAGGAATTAGATTGGGAAACGAAGCAATAAAGGAGGTAGATGAGTTTTGTTACTTGGGCAGTAAAATAACAAATGATGGTCGCAGTACAGAGGATATAAAATGCAGAATGGCAATGGGTAGAAAAGCGTTCTTGAAAAAGAGAAATTTGTTAACATCGAATATTGATTTAAGCCTAAGGAAGTCCTTTCTGAAGTCATTTGTATGGAGTGTTGCCTTGTATGGGAGTGAGACATGGACGATAAACAGTGCGGACAGGAAGAGGATTGAGGCTTTTGAAATATGGTGCTACAGAAGATTGCGAAGATTAGGTGGGTGGATCGCGTAACTAATGAGGAGGTACTGAACAGAATTGGGGAGAAAAGAAATTTCTTGCATACCTTGACTAAAAGAAGGGATAGATTGGTAGGACACATTCTTAGACATCAAGGAATTGTGAATTTAGCGTTGGAGGGAAGTGTGTGGGGTAAAAATCGCAGAGGAAGACCAAGAGATGGATACAGTAAGCAGATTCAGACAGATGTACGTTGCCGTTCTTATGTGGAGATGAAGAGGCTTGCTCAGGATAGGGTATTGTGGAGAGCTGCATCAAACCAGTCTCCGGACTGAAGACCACAACAACAACAACCGTGTGACAGATTTCTCAATATTACAGCCAGTTATTTTAAGACCTTATTTTACACCGCAAAAACACCAGGAACTAAAAAACCAAAAAAATTACAACACTACCCTGTTGCTGGAGGGAATTGCAAAGAGAGCAAAAAAAAAAAAAAAAAAAAAAAAAAAAAAAAAAAAAAAAAAAAAAACCAAACCAAAACAAAAAAACAACGCTATGTCTTAACCTTGAAGAAAAGCTAACACATGAAAATAGATCGTTTGTTGATGGGGAAGAGCTGTTTAATGAGTTGGAATTGCTTGCTCAATTTTTTTTAAGAAAAAAAGATTCTCACTCATGTTAAATTTTATTTATTCCTATAATTTGATGACTGTGTTTCAGATGTTTCACCATCTTCGCGCATATATTTAACACTTCCTGTGACTGTAGCAGAAGGCAAAATTTCATTTTCCAAACAACATCATAGTTTGTAAGATCAAACTTACCAACTGTGGTATTGTAATTTATGTATATTTATATTCAGACTAAGAGTTATGATGCACTAATATTTAATCTCCATTTTTAAAAATATAAGATAACCAACTTATAAATTTTGATATGACCAGATGATGGTGGTACAGTCCACCGAAACCGGTCGTCTTTAAATAAATATTTTGCGATCTTGGCGTTTTTATTTTTGAAGAATATTAATCTATGATATCGCCTCCACCATCTGTGATGTTAGGTCATGTCAATTTTTTTCCCTGTTGGTGGAAGACGGGGGGAGGGGGGCTAGCTGAATTTTCGCACTGCGGCGCCCACTGTCATTCAGACGGCCCTGGCTCCCGGCAATCCGCAGCACAGTCGGACCACGTTCTCTCTGGCCACAACTGTAAAGTGCACCACACACGAGCGACGGATCGCAGCAATCAGTTGTATGGTCGACTGATCGCTTCGTAAATCGCACGGCCGCAGCGGATTAACCGAGCGTGCTGGAGCGCCGTGTTGCGGTGCGCGCGGCCGTCCGCTGTTGGGGGTTCGAATCCCCCCTCGGGCATGGATGTTTGTGTCGTCTTTAGTGTAAGGTAGTTCATAAGTAGTTTGTAAGTTTTGGGATGATGAACCCGCAGTTAAGTCTCTTAAGCTTTACAAACATTTGAACATTTGAGATCACACGTGTGTAGACAAATCACAGCGATCGGTCGTCGATCGCCGATCGCATCGAAATCCAAGGCACTCTGGCAGATCGCATGCGATTCTTGGATGCAATATGGCTACCTAGCAGCGATGTGTGCCAATAAACCTGTGCGCCGCGGTGGAGTAGCCGGGCGGTCTAAGGCGCCTCGCTGCGGAGCGCGCGGTTGCTCGCCGTCGGAGGTTCGAGTCCTCCCTGTGTGTGTATTTGTCCTTAGGTTAGTTTACCTTGGTTTAAGTAGTTTGTAAGCTACGGACTGATGACCACGCAGTTTGGTCCGATTGATTTACAAACATTTGAACTTTTTTGAACACTTTCGTGGATAAATACTCATCAGATATTTGAAAAATTAATTTTAACGCTATTCACACCCATGCAATTCTCAAAAAAAACCTACCTGTGACTCGTTTCTCTAGTTATCAACCGTGTTTGTGTTTCGTTTCGCTTTTCCACGTTCAATAATAACTTTACGCTACCATGGATAATTATTCGAGGCCCGTTTTCACTTATATTAAGAAGTAATACAAAGTGCACCTTAGAATTTCTGCAGTGATCAGCGTTTTGAAGGTTGTGCTCATAGCAATGGAATTGGTAGGACGTTCATAGTAATAGCCAAGAAACACTTGACTTCCATCTGATGATTTATTCATTACACAATTGTAGGTTTTATTAAAATTTTTAACTTCGAAACAGAATTATTAATAAGTACCATAATATTAAATGGGTATTTACTAGTTCAGTGCAAATCAACAAAGCTGTAGTGAAGACCCTAATCATTTCAAACGAATTCGCTCTCCTTTTTACAATTTATAGTCATGGTAATCAGCAGTACGGCTATTTACATTTATGTAGACACATTGAGAGTGAAAAACGAATTGTGTACCGTAGTTACTTGAAGTTAAACAATAAGACGAATCAATAAAAAGGAACTGAGGACTAATAAACGAAAATCAAAACGCATTACAGCTCCAGGAAGATGTATGCAACCCACCTGGCGGCACCAAAAGTGTAACGTAACCAAAACTTCCTAGGAAAACGGATTAAAAAAAAAGAGTATAATAAATCACAATTCCCCTTTCTAAAACTTCTCATTTAAAAGTATTACTCGTCAGGATGCTGTTAAAAATGAAAGAGCCTTTTCCATCCCAGAATTTGCCGACACATGTGCGTTCGTAATTCTCGTAGAAATTGCTTGACAAGTTGCTCGTGTGTGGCGAGGTGGAGGCGAGCGACGGATTGCAGCGATATCGCATGCGACATATTGCTCGTGTGTGGGGCCTACGCGTGGGTCGGAAATTTCCTCGTCCGGCTGCCGTTAATCTCAGACCCATGGTGGATGATGACACTCGGGTAGCAAGCGCAGATGTGAAGGTGTTACACTGAGTTTGATTTATAACACGGAAATGTCTCTTGGCGGTCAGACGTAGCCGACTAGCAGCCTGACGAAGAGTAACCTGCCGTGACGCCTCCACGCATTCTACCTTATGGCCACTCTCACATCTGAATGTACAACAAATCTGGGCTCGACCAGGAGGACAAACAGAGGCTTCAGAATGAGGCTCTTATGAAACTTTGTCAGCTGCTACAGACGCAGTCCCTCACGACTACGCACCAGCTCCGTGTTCTTTACAGTGTTCACTCAGCACCTGGCACTGTTCGTGCCAACTGCACACTGCACAACCAAAGAAACTGGTATAGGCGCGCGTATCCAAACACAGAGGTGTAAACACTCAGAGGACGGCGCTGCGGTCGGCCACGCTTATACAGGGTGTTACAAAAAGGTATGGCCAAACTTTCAGGGAACACTCCGCACACACAAACAAAGAAAATATGTTATGTGGACATGTGTCCGGAAACGATGTTAGAGCTCATTTTACTATTTCAGTGCAAATGTTCTATTTACGGATGAAGCTTCATTCCAACGTAATCAAATTGTAAATTTTCACAATCAACATCTATGGGCTGACGAGAATCCACACGCAATTGTGCAGTCACGTCATCAACACAGATTTTCTGTGAACGTTTGGGCAGGAATTGTTGGTGATGTCTTGATTGGGCCTCATGTTCTTCCACCTAAGCTCACTGGAGCCTGTTATCATGATTTCATACGGGATACTCTACCTGTGCTGCTAGAACATGTGCCTTTACAAGTACGACACAACATGTGGTTCATGCACGATGGAGCTCCTGCACTTTTCAGTCAACGTGTTCGTACGCTTCTCAACAACAGATTCGGTGACCGATGGATTGGAAGAGGCGGACCAATTCCATGGCCTCCACGCTGCCCTGACCTCAACCCTCTTGACTTTCATTTTTGGGGGCATTTGAAAGCTCTTGTCTACGCAACCCCGGTACCAAATGTAAAGACTCTTCGTGCTCGTATTGTGGACGGATATGATACAATACGCCATTCTCCAGGGCTGCATCAGCGCATCAGGGATTCCGTGCGACGGAGGGTGGATGCATGTATCCTCGCTAACGGAGGACATTTTGAACATTTCCTGTAACAAAGTGTTTGAAGTCACGCTGGTACGTCCTGTTGCTGTGTGCTTCCATTCCATGATTAATGTGATTTGAAGAGAAGTAATAAAATGAGCTCTAACATGGAAATTAAGCGTTTCTTGACACATGTTCACACAACATATTTTCTTTCTTTGTGTGTGAGGAATGTTTCCTGAAAGTTTGGCCGTACCTTTTTGTAACACCCAGTATAAAGCTTCTTTTACACGATAGATTTTCTTGTTTCAGTTGACTACTCGAGACGAGTGTGTCTACTGCAGAGCTGTTGTTGTTGTTGGTTGTTTTAAGGGGACTAAACAGCTAGGTTATCAGTCCCCTACTGCAGAGCCCCTGGCGTGTAATTCCCGTACTGACTCTCACGTGTATCGAGTAGTCGTTCTCGTTTAGACGTTAGCACAACGAGCTTAAATTTCATAGAGTGGCGATAAGTCCGCCATGTTTGAAGTCACATTGAACTGGCGTCCGTCATGTTATTTGGGGTATCGGCTGACAGCTGGTATGCCACACCCACTCTGAAATTTTACCTATTTAATGTTCCACACTTTAAATAAATATTGACTATTGAATACGGATGTGCATCAACTTCCTTCAGCTTTTTCGAAGCTGCGAATTGACGAGCCTGGGAGTAAATTTCCTAAAAATGCGGTAATGAAGTATCACCAACCTGTCAGTATTACATCTACAGCTACGTCTACATGGGATACTCTGCAAATCACATTTAAGTGCCTGGCAGTTCCATTTCGAAGTATAACAGTTATCCTAGAATTGCAATAACAACGAAAGTGCCGCTACGGATATACCTGTGTTGATTTTAATGGAAGTACATAGTCTAAACGAGCTGCTAAACATACAGTTAACAGTAATTGTTATGACGAACAATCATGATGATGGATCTTCATATGCTGTTAATCTATTGTAACAACTGCTTTCATAAAGTCTATTATACACTTATCTTGTGTTTACTAAACCTATTAACCCTCGTATGTAAACGTTCGGGTCGGATCCGACCCGCCAGTTAGAAGAGTGCGCATGTCTCTTTGCCCTCCTCCTCCACGGCTACGTCGCCCCAGGTACCCTCCCAGGCAGTCATGACGCACGCCCCGTCCAGCCAACATCAGACTTAGGTGAGCGCCACATTTCTTTGTTTGCTGTATAACGATAGATTCCCCGATCCAGGGTCGGATCCGACCCATTGTTTATAGTATTGTCCCTCCTCGCTGGGTCGGATGTGACCCAGTGTTTATTATTGTGTGCCAGCCTTATATTGATTACTATGTATAATATTGTTATATATTATTCTTCCAGAGTTCCTGATATGTGATATATAATTTTCTGATATGTGATATAAAGTCCTGATATGAGATATATAAGTGCCTGATGTGTTATATATAAGGTACGAATATTTGATACGTAAGTTCCAGATCTGTGATGAATAATTTTCTCAATTAATGAATTTTATGTGATATATGTTCCTAAGTCACAAAGTTTTCGTGATATGAGTTTTCTTTAGTCTCTAATGTAAGTATATGTTCAGAAATGGCCGGAATATAATACTGAAATAATTTTTTTAAGTTATTTTATTTCATTTGTGTTTCTTCTTTTTTTATCTTTTTTTATAATGTCTTACTTTTTTTATAATGTCTTACTATATTCGAAAAGACTGAAACATTACTTTCAGGTGCCTTAGTCATTCATTACTTCGAATATATGTAATTGAGTGTTAAATAAACTATATTATATATAAAACTATGTGCATTATTGATTCCCGTACTCAGAAATTGCAATTATGAGGCAAGGGGTCGGATACGACCCAATGTTTATATTTGTGTGGTCACCAGCAACGTTATAGAGGAGGGTTAAGTCTACAAACTTATAAAATTGCTGTTAAAGGGTTTGGTTGTAAACTGTCGTGGACGAAATTTGAGTACAAAGACGAAGATGACAAAAAATACTGCAGTCAAAATGCGCCTAGGTTATCTGCCACAAAAGCATTCCACACCGAAATAACGTATCATTAATTACTTTCGTTGTTGCCACGCTGTAATAAGTACATATTTGTTGCAAAGAACACAGACATATAACAGTGAAAAATTCTGGCTGGCACTCCTGCTTCCACACTTTGCACGTCAGCCATGCTCGATCAAGTATTGTCAACAACAGATGAAAATATTTGCAAAGAAAGTGTAGACACTCAAAAGTGTGGTTTCATCAACCACAGGGGCGACAGAAGAAGAAATATCTCAAAAACACACCAACACCAGGTAGAAAACTAAGCATTTCTATGGTGTGTACTTCAAGGAAATTGCAGGACAGGTCATCTGAAGCTTCACTCTGGGGGCAGCTGAGTGCCATTAGTCAGGAGTTTTGTTTGAGTATAGACAGAATGACATCAAACAAGGCAAAACATTTGGTGTTCTTGCACGAAGAACTTGTCGTTTTATCACTTCGATTTGTGCATTTAAATACTGAACACACTTAGGCATATTTCAGCAGCAAAAACTATACAATCAATACACACTAAATACAATATATACTAAATACAACACTTCAAGCTCAACAACAACGTACGATAGAGAGACTACTCTCAACTCTACTGACCACCAAACATATGGCGACTGAGTTTTCGCAGGTTGCCGCAAAGAGCGCTGTAGCTCGTCTGTCAGCCACCCTTATGAAATTTAAGCTCGTTGCGTTAGCACCAAAACTGTAGAGCTGTCTGCTGTGTAGTGCTGCATCTGAATGATGAAGTGAGGTTATGAGGGCACTTTTTACGTGGGAGCAGGAAATGATATTGATTTGTATAGGTTATGGGACCGTGATAAAAGGGTAATACGCAATTGATATTCTCGTTAGATATCATGTATTCTGTACACAATTGAGGACCTAAAAAAAAAAAGTAAAAGTGTCGTCCAAACATTTCAAAACTTTCAGATTTATTTGCTGGAGAAAATATATACTAGCAAAGACATTAAACAATACGGAAAATACAGTAAAAAGTGCCTCTTTACTTTAATTTTCATATCCTTGATGAAGGTCAAATTACGTCGCAAATAATTGTATCATCTAATAATAGTGAGTCTTTCACAGTTGAAATAATTTTCATCAAATCACGTCTGTATATTTACATTCGTATTTATGCATAGTGTAGGCTTCTCCCTTGTAAAACGTAAAAATCTTTCGATTTATAGATACGTCCTCTATGTTGTAGGAGAACACTAGTAGAAAAAGGATACTAGGCTCTGTTGCAACATTTTCGGTGTGATGAGAACACAACGCAAACAACAGAATGTAGTTGAAGAAGATGCGAAAGCATTTCTATAATATTAATGAGCTCGACCGGAATTGGTTAATTTCCGATGTTAGCAGACACCACTTCAGTTCTTTGCTTCTGAGCATGCGCATTCGAAAGCACACTCTGAAATTTACAACTCCGCATTCTGCACAATCTATTTATCATTGACGTCCTAAACGCACTCGCTATGCGGCTGATTTACAAGCAGACACTTGGAGTAGTCATTTTTCAGCAGACAGCTGTTCGTGTAAAACGGGCTTACGACAATGGGTGTCTGGCACAGGAGTTACATCGTTCACTGCTGCTACAGTGACAGGTTATCACGATTTAAGTTCGAATCAAATGTTCAAATGTTTGTTGAGCTTATGAGACTTAACTACGGGGTTATCAGTCCTTAAACTTAGAAACTACTTATTAACTAGCTAATACTAAGGACGGCACAAATAT
The DNA here is from genome assembly GCA_026315105.1 of Locusta migratoria. Lineage (NCBI taxonomy): Eukaryota > Metazoa > Arthropoda > Insecta > Orthoptera > Acrididae > Locusta > Locusta migratoria. The sequence goes on from CM048755.1 coordinate 273,901,734, forward strand.
TCATGCCCGAGGGGGGATTCGAGCCCCCGATCGTAGTGGCCATGCAGAACGTGACTGGCGCGCCGCAGACCGCTCGGCCACCGCGGCCAGCCACGATTTAAGTCAGTTTGAACGTGGTGTTATAGTCGGCGCACGAGAGATGTGGCCGTACTATCTTCGAGGTAGCGAAGAGTTGAGGATTTTCCGAGACGACCATTTCACGAGTGCACCGTGAATATCGGGAATCCAACATGGCTGCGGCCGGAAAATCGACGACTGAAGAGAATCGTTCAACGTGACAGAAGAGCAACTCCTCAGCAAATTGCTGCGGATTTCAACGATGGGCCATCAACAAGTGTCAGCGTGCAAAACATTCAATGAAACATCGTCGATATGGGCTTTCGAAACCCAAGGGCCACACCTGTACCTTGCTGACTGCAGGACACAGTTTCACGCCTCGCCTGGGACCGTCGTCTACGACATGGGACTGTTGATGACCCGAAGTACGTAGGAATGCTGAAAAGTAAAGCCTCTGATTTTTTTTTTTTTTTTTCGGGAATACTTTACGGTTTTTGAAATAAACCAAACTGTATTACAATGCCACATCTTTATTCACCATTTCTACACATTAATTTCTGAACAAAGTCACCCTGGCGACACACACATTTCTCCCAACGAGAGACCAGTTTGTGGATCCCGTCACTGTAGAAGTCCGGACCTCGTTGTCTGAATCACCGCCTCACCTCCGCTTGCACTGCTTCATCAATTGTAAAGTGGACACCGCGAAGGTGTTCTTTAAGCTTTGGCAAGAGGTGAAAATCGAATGTAGCAAAGTCTGGACTGTATGGACGATGATCGATGTCAGTGAATCCAAGGCGGCGGATCGTTGCAGATGTCGCAGCGCTCGTGTGAGGTCTTGCATTGTCATGCTGAAGGAGAGGGTGTTCCATGTGGGGACGAGTTCTTGGAATGCGTGCTTTCAGTTTGCGGAGAGTCTCGCTGTACCGTGCGGAGTTTATGGTGGTGCCTTTAGGCATAAACTCCATATGCACGACATCTCGAACATCTCAGAAAACTGTGAGCATGATCTTGCCTACCGATGGCATGGTCTTGCACTTTCTTGGGGGTGGTGACCCGTGGTGGCGGTACTCCTGTGATACTCGCTTGCTTAGGGGGTCAAAATAGTGCACCCAGCTTTCATCACCAGTCAAAATGTTGTTAAGGAACCCCTCACCCTCCTGCTCAAAACGCAACAGCAGTTGTTGACAGATGTCCAATCTCTTTTGTTTCATGTCAGGGTGAGCATATGGGGCACACACCATGCACACACTTGTCTGTACGACAGTTCTGAAATCAGGGCCTGTACACACTCCCGTGATATGCCACACTGCAGTGAGAGTTGTGCCTGTGTTATCCGACGATTCTCTCTGATGAGTTGATCAACCCGATTCCGATGAGTCTAGCCTCTTACCGTACGCGGTCGTCCACTCCGTGCTCTGTCACAGACGTTGAGGTTAGGACCGTGTCTACGAGCATGGGGCCGGCCTCGGTGGCCGAGGAGACTGAGGCGCTCCAGTCACGGTCTGCACGGCCACTACGGTCGGGGGTTCGAATCCCCCCTCGGGCATGGATATTTGTGCCGTCCTAGTTCGTAAGTAGTTTGTAAGTTTAGGGACTGATGACCCCGTAGTTAAGTCCCATAAGCTTTACAAACATTTGATACTCGATTACAGCACGCTGTTTCTCACTTTACAGACCGCCATGTTACTCGGTACTACTCGAAGCCCTCTAGCGGCAGAGGGTTGTGCTTTGCGTCAGCTACGTGGCAAGGACAACCGAGTAATATGCAGGACATGCGAAACCTCAACCGTGCTGCGAACAGACGAAAAAAATTTGGAGGCATTACTTTCCAGCATCGTATGTAGCCTCACCTGACGAGTATCCTTTCCAATTGTATTGAGTGGATGGACGTGTGCAGATATGGAGTCAACCTCATGAATCCATGGGCCGTGAAGTGACTGCCCAAATTGGCGCAGGCTCTGTAATGGTGTGGGGCGTGTGTATTTGGAGTGATTCAGGTTCCCTGATACCCCTAGATACGACTCCGACAGCTGACATGCACGTTCGCATCCTGGCTGATCACCTGCATCTATTCATGTATACGAGGGGGACCCAAAAGAAACCGGACTCCGAGGGCGCTGCCATTCGTAGACGTAGTACAGGGTTCTCACGCTAGATGGCGCTAGTAGAGACCTTCATGAAACAGCTGTGCAGACGGCGTCAGTGTAGAGCTGAACGTGCAAGTGTGGTATTGTGTTTCTCTGACTGCTGGTGGGTTACCCCTGCGAAGTCGTTATGGCAACTTTAAAAGAACAAAGCGTGAGTATGAAATTTTGTTTCCCGCTTAAAAAACTGCAACGGAGACACACACCAAATGCTTCAGGAAGCTTTTCAGACCAAAAAAAGAAAAAAAGCCAGGCAATTAAGGTCAAATGTGAAGACTATGATCATTGTCTTTCTTGATCTTCGTGGAATTGTGCATCGGGAATTCGTACCCCCTGGCCAGACTGTTAACCAGCACTTTTACTTGGATGTTTTAAGGCGTCTGCGAGAGGATGTGAGGAGGAAACGCCCGGAACTTTGGCGATCAGGTGACTGGTTTCTGCATCACACGGCCTTAAGAGTGACCCACTATTTGGCGTCTCAGAGGTGGTCTGTCGTTCCCCACGCTCCGTATTCGCCGAACCTAGCCCCGTGCGACTTTTTCCTATTTCCACGAATGAAAAAAACGCTAAAAGGGGAGCGTTATGATGATGTGGAGACGGTAAAAACAGCTTCACAAAGGGCACTGGACAAAATCAAACTTGACGAGTTCCAAATATGCTTCCAACAGTGGGAAAAGAGACTTGACAAGTGCATCGCATGTAATGGAGAGTATTTTGAAGGTGACTGAAGTAATTTTGTAAAAAGGTTCATCAATAAATTTTTTATGACAAAAATCCGGTTTCTTTCGGGTCCCCCCTCGTAGCTCCGACGGACTCGGGCAATTCCAGCAGAACAATGCGACACCTTACAAGTCCAAAACTGCTATATAATGGCTCTAGGAACACTCTTCTGACTTTAAACACCTTTGTTGACCACCAAACTCTCCAGAGATGAACATTATGGAGCATATTTGGCATGGCTTGCAAAGTGCTGTTCATAAGAGACATCGATCTTCTGCAGGCTGCATGGTGTCAGTTCCCTCCAGTACTGCTTCAGACATCAGTCGAGTCCCTGTCACGTCGTATTGCGGCACTTCTGGTGCCCTACACAATATTTACCAGTTTCTATGGCTCTTCAATGAATATCACACCAGGTCAGGTACCAGTCCTATACTCCGAGTAAAATTCTTTTGTAATTGACGTTTCCCCAACCTCGCGGTAGGGACTTGGCACCAACCAATAGCCGTTGTTTCTCGGGCTCGGCGTTCTGCCGCGTTGCCTGCTCTGCTGGCGCGAGTCAAGATAACAGGACGCGGCACGCAACGCTTGGGAGGGGAGACAGCGAATGCCGCATGGCCAGTAGGGTGCAGCAGGGTTGCCAAACTAGCGGAATTTCCGTTAAATTTGACGGATTTTACACACAGTCAGCGGGTGAAAATTGTCATTTCGCAGTCAACAGATTTTTTAACGGATTTGTGTATTGGCCCACTTTAGGTTACGGTAGTAACACTGAAAGTGGGCCTTTGCGATCGTCTTTTGACAGCTCGAAATTTAAATGAAAATAAGGGCTTAACTATTCATCCGACACGAAAATTGAATAACCCAATTTGTAGAGAAGAAAATTTTCTACAACCTTGCTCTCTTATGTGTTTTTCATATCCCGTAGCGTTTCAAAGATATTTGCAAAAATAACGACGATTTTGGGATGTATGTCTGTCTGTCTGTCCGTAACGTGTTCCCTGTTTTTAAGACGAACCGTTCAACCGATCAGCACCAAATTTTACAGACATGATTGTAGGCCGCCAGAGACAAGAACCTCCCTTTTTCAAATTTTTCGGACAAAAACACGTAGTAAAACCATAAACTGACGTTTGTAATATAATTGTAATTGCAAACGAACCGTTCATCTGACACGAAAATTTAATAACCTAATTGATAGAGGAGAAAATTCTCTACAACTTAGCTCCCTTATGTTTTTTTCGTATCTCGTATCGTTTGAGACATATCTGCAAAAATAACGGATATTTGACACCCTCCATTGAATTAACGAAAACCAGCCGTTCGGAGATGTCACGTGACATTCCTCGCGTATTTGATGATTTTCTTATTGTAACTTACACGTTGTCATTTCAAAGCAACGGCACACTGAGGAATTAATAAAAACACATTGTTCTTCGTACGATAAAGGATAATCTAATATCTACAAATGCCATATTAACATCAGCTAACAATGGCCATGAATAGTATGAGATTAAAGAACTCTTGTTTTGATTTTCAGCCGCGGCGTAGTGGGCAAGGTGCTGGACTGTGACGCGTAAGGTCGGTGGTTCGAAACCCGGCACTACTAAATTTTTTTTTCCTAAAAGGGTTACAGACCCTCTTATTAATTAATTAATTATTATTTAGGTTATTATTTTGGTTCAAAAGTTTACAAAAACTTATATAACTATAAATCTAAGCCGGCCGCGGTGGCCGAGGGGACTGAGGCGCTCCAGTCCCGGTCTGCACGGCCACTACGGTCGGGGGTTCGAATCCCCCCCTCGGGCATGGATATTTGTGCCGTCCTAGTTCGTAAGTAGTTCATAAGTAGTTTGTAAGTTTAGGGACTGATGACCCCGTAGTTAAGTCCCATAAGCTTAACAAACATTTGAACATTTATAAATCTAAAGTGGGCCGTAAAACACGTCAGTGCGATTTTTTTTGTCTGCAACAATATTTATCTGTTTAATTCATTGTTTCTATTATACTTCCTATCATTCATGTACTTATTGCATACGCATGAAGTTTAATAATCGATTTCGATATAGAGGTTCCCCTGCCTCAACACAACAAAGAGTGTACTTAGGTCATGAAGTCGAAGTCTTAATGCAAGATACGAAAACTTCGAACAGAATTTCATTTGAGGTTGATAATGTCATAAGAAAAAGATGTGAACATTTCGTTTTCCTTGCTTCTGAGCTGCAACGACGCTTGCCCCACAACGTAGAAGACGTATCTTTAATTGCTCAAAGACAATCCTGGATAAAGGAATGGGCTTGTCAGACAGTACAGTCACCAAAATTGATTTTCAGTGGTCAAAGCTCACTACTGTCCAATAAAAAGAAATAAACAATACTGCGGCTTTCTGGGATAGAATTAGATCATACAGAGATGCCAGCGGCCTAAATCCTTTCCAAGAATTTTCAGATTTGGCTCTTATGCTTTTGGTTATACCATGGTCCAATGCAGAGGTGGAAAGGGCCTTTAGCCAACTAAATTTGATAAATACGTCCCTCCGGAACAGACTAATTACTACTTGGTTCAACGCCATTATTACAATAAGAGCTGGTCTGAATCGTCTTGCCAAGTGCTGTCATGATTACGAGCTGACGAAGAATGATCTTCAAGAAATCGGCACCATGAAAGCATACACCACTGATATTTCTACATCCGGCCCCAGTACTTCAGCATCTTCAGAAGGGGGCACGCAAGCCACCATACTGCAGGAGGAGGAGGAAAATGAAATATTGTGACTTGAACTACATTGATGTGGTGAGTGGAATCGAAACTTCATAAGTTTCCCCTTAGAAATAGTAATGTTCAAATGTTTGTGTAGCTTATGGGACTTAACTACGGGGTCATCAGTCCCTAATCTTACAAACTACTTATGAACTAGCTAACACTAAGTACGGCACAAATATCCATGCCCAAGGGGGGATTCGAACCCTCGACCGTAGTGGCCGGGCAGACCGTGACTGACGCGCCGAAGTCCCCTCGGCCAGCGCGGCCGGCTAGAAATAGTAGTAGTATTAGTAATAATAGTAGTAGTAGCAATAGTATTATAAAATAGCGAAGGGAAAACAAATTCTCTTGAAGTTATCAGTGCATTGAAATTTCAGTTTTAGAATGGTAATTAACAATAGTAAGCATTCAGCGGATTTTAGCGGAATTTAAACTCCAGTTTAGAGGAATAATTTTTTTTGTGTTGGCAACGCTGGTGTGGAGGGGAGGAGGACGGGAAGGACACACCGAGGATAAAGGTGGAGCATTCAATTAAAATTTGTGCTGCGGACGGGAATCCCATGCTCACTAGGCAGACGTCTTAGCCACTAGACCACCGCAGCACTAGCGATTAAGGTGCCTCCGAATAGTTTAAGTAAGACTTCCCTTCACGTCACGAACTCTAATTTAGCTTCTGCGTTTGTAACGGGACAAAATATTTTCCGGTCGTTACGGAGTTCTTCAACGGTTTCGTTTCAATTTACTACGGAAAATATGTTATATTAATGATTTTTTCAGGAATTGTCCATTAAAATATAACTGTACGTAACTTTTGTAAAATTACAATGTATTTGTTTGATACGGCTGAAAGCAAGGGGAAACTACAGCCATTACTTCTCCCAGGGACATGCAGCTCTACTGTTTGAAAAGGCTTGCTCAGGATAGAGTAGTATAGAGCTGCATCAAACCAGTCTCCGGACTGAAGACCACAACAACAACATTTGTTTGATGTGTGTCCTAGCTTTTACATCAAGGAAACGCCAAAGATATCTCCAAAAGAGAGCTCATAGATATATTTTAACTGTATATGAGCCACTCAAGATAATTCAAGTAAGCCAAAGAAGACAATATTGAAAAAAAAGAAAACTTCGAATAGTAACTGAATATTAATGATTATTGTACGGTGAAAGATGAAGATCTCCCAATGATTTATTGGTTCCTAAGATGGTTTATTGTTAGTTGCTTGTGAGTTACCGAACTGACTGCTATGATAAGCAGAATCACGTGTTTATGGTTACGTTAGTTTAAAGCCGTCACGAAACAGTAAAGAGATTTATCAAAGTGAATAGGTTTCTGTGGATAGTACTGACAGACGCACCACTGATAATAGTGTAACCTGACCTGAGTTTTCTCAAAAAAAAAGTTCAAATGTTTGTTAAGCTTATGGGACTTAACTACGGGGTCATCAGTCCCTAAACTTACAAACTACTTATCAACTACCTTATACTAAGGACGGCACAAATATCCATGCCCGAGGGGGGATTCGAACCCCCGACCGTAGTGGCTGTGCAGACCGTGACTGGAGCGCCTCAGTCCCCTCGGCCACCGCGGCCGGCTGAGTTTTCTCAAACGGATCAGGGTAATGATAGTTCGTGGGAAGTGTTAGTTGGTTATAAAATGGTAATTGATATTAATGCTGTGTGGCAGCATTACGTAACTCATCTATTGAACATATCTATTGAAGATTGGTTGTTGTTGTGATTGAATGTCAGTCCCGAGTGGAGTTGACGTAATTTGAACCGAGCATTCTTATTGTGTTATTTTATGAATCCCGCGGGAGTTCATTGAGTCACACGTTGGTCGTGAGCTTTATTGTTATGATTTGACTGGCTATGGTTGCAAATTGTGTGCTAGTGGGTTCCGTGAGTTACATAAAATAAAATAGACCAACTTAACTTCCGAAACATAACGGAAAATTTTGACTTTGACAAATAGAATGTTGATAATTTAGGGTTTGGAACCAGTAAAACAATTTGGAGATCTCGAAAGTAACCATTTACTAGCTTAGAGTGATTTAGGTTTGGTGGAAAAAGATATAGTTAATAATTTAGAGTTGTTCGATGCCAACACCTAAAGTAGGCCCCAAGCTTGCTTTCAAATTATTTAAATATAAATACGGAGCTGTAAGTGGTGGTGGCGCCATAGGATTTATTTTTCTTTATTTTTTTAAACCTACCTAAAAAGCTAGTCAGAGGGGACATTTAGGCAGCAGTCACTCTAAAGCTAAACTTCTGTATTTGACATACATAAGGACGAAAATGGAGGCGTGATAAAAGATAAATGGAATTTAGTTGATTTATTTATCATCTTACTTATAAGATAGAGTTTCTTTTTTTTTTTTTTTTTCAAAGTTTGAACAAGGAAGAGGAAAGTGTTGTCATAACTACTATCTTTGGTCAATGGAACAATAAAAAAAAAGATAAATATAAATTTGTTCTATGGGGATAAATATAATGCAAAGTCAACCATGTCTATCAGAATGGCTAAAAAATGAAAAGATGTTAGGTTGACATAAAGGGAATATTGAATTTTACTAAAGAAATCTCTTAAGACTGATACAGATATTATCGCTGACGAATAAAGTTTTTTATTTCGGTATATCTATGATAATATTCGGAACTGTCGTTAAAAAAGTGAAAGGAAATAATATTACTTTAGGTTGGATTATTTTTTAAAGGAAGCTAAATGAGTAGTCTCTTTCAATGAAATGTTTAGACAGAGAGGATATCTCGGATTAAAGGTAATTTATACTAATAAAGGTAAAAGGTAACATCGTTCCATTAATCGATAGCTATATATTTTCAGTGAATTAGAAGGGTAATCTTAATTTTATTTTTGCATGGTGTAGTTAAGTACTATGATTTTTACGTATAACAGCAAAATATAATTACAGATAGTTGTTTTGTAATCGTTGATTACAGACCGCGCTTACGATGGTGACTACATTTTACTTACGGTGTCGCCCGCATATGCGTTGTAGTGGCAACTTATTTAATTCACGATATATTGGTGAACACGCCAAAGGAGTATATTCATTCTGAACGATATTTAACTTACTCTGGAACCTGATAGGAGTTTATCTGAAGCCATTCATAGTCAGATGCGTTAAATTTATTACGTTAATACCGTGTATTGTAACACTTACGATCTTTTCTAACGCGACAGGCGACCAAAGGGCTAAAAATAATAACATATCTAAATCTTTAACTACGTTAAACTAGACGGGGCGTTAAATGTTCCATGGTTAAGTCGTCTGCCTAGTGAGCATGGAGGTCCGGGTTCGATTACCGGCCGTAGCACAAATTTTAATTTAATTCTTCACCTTTAACTTTAATATCTTTGACATTTTCGAGATGCAAAACAATGTCTGGGTGTATAAATTATAACACACCAAGGAGTTTAAAATAAGGGGAGACGGTGCTACTATGCAAAGCTCAACTCTCGATAGAAGCCAGTCCGCCATCTTGCGGAGCCAAAGAAATGTTTTCAAATTAAAGCACTGTGTGGTTCTTGCCCTGTTAACTTTCATACGTTTAAGACTTTCATTTCTGAGTACCTATTTGATATAGTAAACTTTGTGGACAAGTACAGACTTTCTAGATAGCTGAAATGTAATTTGTTGTTGTTGTGGTCTTCAGTCCGGAGACTGGTTTGATGCAGCTCTCCACCCTACTCTTTCCTGAGCAAGCCTTTTCATCTCCTCATAAGAATGGTAACTTACATCCATTTGAATCTGCTTACTATATGCGTCTCTTGCAATTTTTACCCCACACACTTCCCTCCAATGCTAAATTTACTATTCCTGGATGTCTAAGAATGTGTCCTACCAAGCGATCCCTTCTTTCAGTCAAGGTATGCCAAAAATTCCTTTTCTCACCAATTCTGTTCATTACCTCTTCATTCCACTCCCATGAACCACAGACATTGTCGAGGTGGGGTGGCTTGCGTGCCTCAACGATGTAGATAGCCGTACCGTAGGTGCAACCACAGCGGAGGGGTATCTGTGGAGAGGCCAGACAAACGTGTTGTTCCTGAAGAGGGGCAGCATCCTTTTCAGTAGTTACAGGGGCAACAGTCTGGATGATTGACTGAGCTGGCCTGCTTTGCCACACAGCTACTACGAACGGCTGAAAGCAAGGGGAAACTACAGCCGTTACCTTTCCCGAGGACATGCAGCTCTACTGCATGAACATATGATGATGGCATCCTCTCGGATAAAATATTCCGGAGGTAAAATAGTTCCCCATTCGGATCTCCTGGCGGGGACTAGTCAGGAGGATGTGATCATCAGGAAAGACAATACTGGCATTCTACGGGTCGGAGCGTGGAATGTTACATCCCTTAATCGAGTAGGAAAATTAGAAAATTTAAAAAGGGAAATGGATAGGTTGAAGTTAGATATAGTGGGGATTAGTGAAGTTCGGTGGCAGGATGAACAGGATTTCTGGTCAGGTGAGTACAGGATTACAAATACAAAATCAATTGGGGGTATCACAGGAGTAGGACTGATAATGAATAAGAAAATAGGAATGCGGGTAAACTACTATGAGCAGCACAGTGATCGCATTATCATTGTCAAGATAGATACGAAGCCAACACCGACAACAGTAGTAGAGGTTTATATGCCAACTAGCTCTGCCGATGATAAGGAAATCGAAGAAATATATGAGGAGCTAAAGGAAATTATTCAGACAATTAAGGGAGAGGAAAACTTAATTGTTATGGGAGACTGGAATTCGGTAGTAGGACAAGGAAGGGAAGGGGAGATAGTAGGTGAATATGGTCTGGGCAAAAGGAATGAAAGAGGAGGCCGCCTGGTAGAATTTTGCACAGAACATAATTTAGTTATAACAAACACCTGGTTCAAGAATCACAAAAGAAGGTTGTATACGTGGAAGAGACCAGGAGACACCGGGAGATACCAGATAGATTTTATAATGGTAAGACATAGATTTCGGAACCAGGTTTTACAGTGTAAGACATACCCAGGGGCAGATATAGACTCTGACCATAACTTGTTGGTTATGAACTGTAGGCTGAAACTGAAGAAACTACAAAAGGTAGGAAAATAAGGAGATGGGACGTGGATAAATTGAAGGAACCTGAGGTTCTTAAGAATTTCAGAGGGAGCTTTAGGCAACAATTGACAGAAACAGGGGAAAATAACACAGTAGAGGAGGAAAGGGTAAAATTGAGAGATGAAATAGTGAAGGTAGCAGAGGACAAAATAGGTAGGAAGGCAAGACCTACAAAAAATCCTTGGATATCACAGGAGGTACTAAATTTAATCGATGAAAGGAGAAAATATAAAAATGCAGTAAATGAAACAGGAAAAATGGAGTACAGACGACTAAGAAATGAGATTGACAGGAAGTGCAAAATGGCTAAGCAGGAGTGGCTAGAAGGCAAATGCAAGGATGTAGAAGAATGTATAAATAGGGGAAAAACAGATACAGCCTACAGAAAAATAAAAGAAACATTTCGAGATAAGAAAAACAGCTCTATAAATATCAAGGACACTGATGGAAAACCAGTTCTCAGCAAAGAAGGGAAAGCTAAAAGTTGGAAAGTGTATATAGAGGGGCTCTACAAAGGAAATGAACTTCGAGACAATATTGTAGGAAGGGAAGAGGATGTAGATGAAGATGAAATAGGAGATACTGTACTGAGAGAAGAATTTGACAGAGCCCTGAAAGACCTAAGTCGAAACAAGGCCCCTGGAGTAGATGATATTCCCTCAGACCTACTGAAGTCTCTGGGAGAACCAGCCATGACAAACCTGTTTCACCTGGTGTGTAAGATGTATGAGACAGGCGAAGTACCCTCAGACTTTAAGAAAAATGTTATAATCCCCATTCCAAAGAATGCATGTGCAGACAGGTGTGAAAACTACAGAACCATCAGTTTAATAAGTCATTCTTGCAAAATATTAACACGAATTATATACAGAAGGATGGAAAAACTGGTAGAAGCCGACCTCGGGGAAGATTAGTTTGGGTTCAGGAGTAATGTAGGAACACGGGAGGCAATACTCCCTTTACGTCTTATCCTAGAAGATAGACTAAGAAAAGGCAAACCTACATTTCTAGCTATTGTAGATTTGGAGAAGGCTTTTGACAATGTTGATTGGAATAAACTCTTACAAGTTCTGAAGCAAGCAGGAGTAAAATATAGGGAGCGTAAGGTTATTTACAACTTTTACAAAAACCAGACAGCAGTTGTCAGCGTTGAAGGGCATGAAAGGGATGCAGTGGTTGGAAAGGGAGTAAGACAGGGTTGTAGTCTTTCTCCATTGTTATTCAATTTGTACATTGAGCAAGCTATAAAGGAAAGCAAGGAGAAATTCGGTGAAGGAATTAAAGTTCAGGGGGAAGAATTAAAAACATTGCGTTTTGCCGACGACATAGTCAGATACAGCAAAGGACCTGGAAGAGCAATTGAACGGAATGGACAGTGTGCTGAAAGGTGCATATAAGATGAACATTAACAAGAGCAATACTAGGGTAATGGAGTGCAGTGTAAGAAAATCAGGTGATGCTGAAGGAATTAGATTGGGAAACGAAGCAATAAAGGAGGTAGATGAGTTTTGTTACTTGGGTAGTAAAATAACAAATGATGGTCGCAGTACAGAGGATATAAAATGCAGAATGGCAATGGGTAGAAAAGCGTTCTTGAAAAAGAGAAATTTGTTAACATCGAATATTGATTTAACCTAAGGAAGTCCTTTCTGAAGGCATTTGTATGGAGTGTTGCCTTGTATGGGGGTGAGACATGGACGATAAACAGTGCGGACAGGAAGAGGATTGAGGCTTTTGAAATATGGTGCTACAGAAGAATGCTGAAGATTAGGTAGGTGGATCGCGTAACTAATGAGGAGGTACTGAACAGAATTGGGGAGAAAAGAAATTTCTGGCATACCTTCACTAAAAGAAGGGATAGATTGGTAGGACACATTCTTAGACATCAAGGAATTGTGAATTTAGCATTGGAGGGAAGTGTGTGGAGTAAAAATAGCAGAGGAAGACCAAGAGATGGATACAGTAAGCAGATTCAGACAGATGTAGGTTGCCGTTCTTATGTGGAGTTGAAGAGACTTGCTCAGGATAAGGTTTTGTGGAGAGCTGCATCAATCCAGTGTCCGGACTGAAGACCACAACAACAACAACACCTCTTCATTAGTTAAAATGTAATTTATTAATGCAAAATCTCATTCGATAAGTGTGACTCACATATCGGGATAATACACAAATAGTTTCAAAGATCTGAAGTTGCCAGCTGTAGTAGTTCACAGGAAAAGCAGTACAAGATTATTCCAATAATGACAGAACCAAGCTGTATCATTTTCCTAAGCTGAATAGACGATTTTTATATTGAATATATACGAACATTCCTTCTACAGGTTCCAAGTCAGCAGATATTCATACTAAAATTCTGTACCACAAGGTATTTGAAATTTCAAGGGAACCTGTATCTCGCAAGAGTGAAAATTAGAAGTCATTGATGGGAAAACATTGAAAGAATTAGCAAGTATTAATTTAGTGATAGAAGTTTTCTGTATAAAACACCATTTAACTTTCTTGCTCTGCTTGCATATCCATAGGTAATCACGTAACATTTCTTTCATTTTAAATAAAGTACCACTTTCAACTCAGAATGCAATGAATACATTCGTCACCACATATATTATTGGCTCCACAATATGACGATAATAGTTTCACTTCTGTGGCGTTAAGGACATCTACCCCTATTCTAACCTCCTTGGGGCACACAGCGATATCTGCACTATGACAACAGTAGCGGACCCTCCCCACTAAGATGGCAACAGTCAGTAAGCAGACAACTTACTTTTTCTTTGCGTGTTGATGGCAGGAGCACGTGGCACGTTGGGTAGGAGCCGGCAACTATGCCACGCACTACAGCCATCTATCAGTCACAAAGTAATTTTAATCGGAGTAATAACATGAACAACAATAATACAGTCTGGTGGCCTGTCACACCATAATTCTACTCTGATCACTTTCATACACGCCGATGGTGTTTAATTATAAAAAGCTGCATTGATATCTAGCCACGTCTTCTGAGTGCTTCAATTTTTCTTGCCAGGCAGTGTATGTAAAGGAATTTTCAGCATTAAAGAAAGAAGCTAACAATAATGAACCTAGAAATGACTGTATTCATCGTGAAGAATACAGAAAGACCCTGTATCATGAAAGTAAATATTTTATTCTACAGCTGTGAAGTCTGTGAAATGTTGGTAGCGTTGTGTGGTTTATGTTTGTGTGTGTCCTAGAGAAATGATGAAATATATAGAGAGAAGTTGTAATATAAATTGACATTATTATTACAATTGTTAATAGTAATAGTGTTATTATTGTCAGTTCATGTTGTTATTATTATATAAAAAACTGGGACTACATGCTTCATAATACTCTTTGAAGTCTCTGTATTATATCTGAATCATTGTTTAACAAATAAATACTGGTCAGTACATATAAAATGTCTCAACAAACACTTTATCACTTTTTTAGGTTATCGTAGAAAAACGACGTCTTTCATTACACAGCACTGATTCAAGTTCATGATGCTTCTTGCATAACTTACTCCTATAATATCGCATTAAAGATCTTTTATTTCAGGGTTTTGTACTTTTGACAATGTACTGCATTTGATTTCCTTATCTTTATAAACACAATGGAAGCTGAAACAAAAGTTTAAACTCGAAATTTTACGAAAAAAAATTTTGTATTTCTACTCAAATGCAACAATACAACCATAACACACTAAAAATCGATTTTGATTGAAAAATAACTGCAGAGCATTTTTATAATGGTAAGTTTACATAAACCAAACTTGCATGACAAAGATTGATAAACTAAAGTAATAGTGCATTTTAAGAGTAACTTACCACAAAGAGTTGCTTCCAAATGTTTCCCCATTCTCGTAGAACCAATGTTACTTCTCTGACGACCGGGTCCTCCAGTGGAATCACTGACTCGAAAAGCCTACAAGTAAGAAACAAAAGTCGATGTAGCATTATGGTAACTGGTAACAAACTTTGCAGTACTCTAGTCTTAAAGAGACCTCTCTAATATACAAGACTGTGAAGTCCTTACGATTATAGATACCGAACGATACACAGTTAACAGCATAAAAATCAGTTATAATATAACAAAAGCGACACAAGATTTCGTTTTCAATGTTTAGAACATGTTCCTTTACTTGCAGTGGTTTTATATGCCTATATGTACGCGCTCTCCAATATGGTTTTTAAGTCATAACTAAAGAAGGCTACGTACTCTATACAAACAGCAATCCTTTCGTTTTGAATCTTTTTCACTGTTTTGCACGGGTCTATCCAGCTCGACTAAAACCGATATGCTTCTCGACCGATATCATGCCACTGGAAGGTGCACAACGTCAAACGCATGCATCAGACGCTGCATAGGAATCCAACCTTAACAGAGATTTGCAAATATACATACTGTTCTCTTTAGCTTGTCAGTAGCCTCTTATGAAATACACACCGAGCGAGGTGACGCAGCACACTGGACTCGTATTCAGGAGGATATTGGTTCAAATCCCTGTCTACTAACCCAGGAATTCCTGAAATAACTCCAGGCAAATGTCGGAATCGTTCCTTTTTAAAAGGGTACGGCCATTACCTTTCACATACTTTTGTAATACTAAGTTCTGACTGCATTGTCGATGGGAGTTTAAGCTCTAAATCTTTCTTCCCTCCCCCCCCCCCCCTCATGAAAAACACAGTATTTGATCCCCACATTTGCTACAAAATGTGTTTGAACGTTTTCCCACAAATTCTGCCTCGCTCTTTGCTGTACCTTTTTTGTCAATTCAGTTTTGCACCGCGCTCTGTCTAGGAAAAAAAAAAAAAAACTCTATAAAATCGGTTTCAAGATCTTTTTTTTTTTTTTTTTTTTTTTTGTAGTGAACTTGTAATTTTTATGAATATCAACATAGGAAACTGCAGTCTGTTACTGTTTTGATTCAAATGTTGAAATGTTTGATAAGCTTAAGGGACTTAACTGCGGGGTCATCAGTCCCTAAACTTACAAACTACTTATGAACTCAGAATGAACTAGCTTATACTAAAGACGACGCAAACATCCATGCCGAACCCCCGACCGTAGAGGTGGTGCACACTGTGACTGGCGTGCCGCAGACCGCTCGGCCACTGAGGCCGGGTACTGTTTTGAAATGTTAATTTATTTCATCAACTGTTTGTTGAACCTTTCCAGGATTAACGTAATACTTCGTGACTGGTTTGCGACAGTATAGGCTTAATTATCAGCATAATCCTGTGGAAATAAACATGAGCTTCCTTGTGTATGATGTTTAGTCTTAAAAAGTTCGAAATCTAGTTAACGGAATTCATATGTATTATAAAACTAAGTATGTGTATCTGTATGTTTACATCTCTTCCTAGTATCCTAGGTCAATTTCAACCAAATTTGCGACACATAATACTTCCTGTCTGGAACGCAGTACTGTGAGGGATAAGATCCACCTAGCTCCTATAGAGGAGGGAATCAGGGCAGGTAGGGGGGATGAGTTCATAAAAAAATTATCACTGTGACATATCCCAATTCTCATTATAAGTGCTAAAGCTAACTGAAAACAAAGATATATATGTAGAAAATGACATATTTTATTATTATATGTCACAAGAAAATACACTGACATTAATAATTGTACTGAAAAAGATATGAAAGATGATAAGACTAAATGAAAAGTCTTAAAGCCCTTTGCTAATCACAGTTTTTAAAGTTCAAATTATATACTTTTTATCACTGTTAAGTCGCGTTCTTTATAAAGTTAATACACGAAATAAAGAGCTTTGGTATGCTAGTTTTATACAGTGCAGATTGTTAGATTTAACTTTATAATCAAATAAGCAGCGCATCTGAACTTTAAAGTCTCTACACAGAGATTTCACGAATCACTGTTACTTCCATTTATTGAAAGTCTGACTTCGCAGATGACCGATAGGAAGTGTGAAGTGAGTGTGGTTTTGGGACTTCATATTCTGTACAGACAGTATACCTGCGATTTATCATCGTTGTGTTGTACCAAAGACCTTGCAAAATGCTTGTACCAGTAGAGGTGAGGAAGAATTCAGTGTGTCACGTTTATATTTCTATGAAATTTACAATGAACAGGGTATAGCGGAAAGATATTTTTGACCATTTCTTAAAATTAGGAGCAAGTGTAGTTCTGGGAGAGCGGCTGCAGCCCCATAGTCCGCTCCCCTGGATTCGCCACAGTGCGTGCGTTAAAGTGTTTGGTAACGCTTCACATATCAGAATTCGTTCTAGGCAGTATACATGTGGATGGTCACGGATAAGCAGAGAGAGAGGACAGAGGAATGTGTAATGCGAGGGAGAGGAGGAGATGGACTGAAAGAAAGGAGAGTTAGATACTGAAAGACGACGATACGGTACTGCAGTGTAGACAACTAACGAAGGTACGGGCATATCGAATAGGTTCCCAGGTATGAGTGGCTGGAAGACTTGTTAAGTAATAGAATCCAGTACGTTGTCCTTGACAACGAGTGTTCATCACAGACAAGAGTATCGTCTGGAAATAAGTCTCAAACTGAGCTAGACATGCCAGTACTGCGTGCTGTGTAGGGGTATTTCTCTACCACTACGGCACATCCGTCTTGTGGGTTGCAGTAGTTTAAGGAACCAAATAATGTTACAGTTCAAGAGCGTCACTTATAGGATACAAATACAAAAATTCCAAGCTCCAGGTTTTTAAGGCCTTCTCGAATGATGGGACGAGTGTTTAAATTTACAGGTGGCGTCAGCTGAAAAGTAAAGCAATTTCCAGGCTTGTAACCGTAGTACTGGCGTGTCTACCTCAGTTTGCGACGTATTTACTGACTCACCCTCCTATTTTCTCTCTGAAGGATATAATGAGTAGCAATCTGTAGTTGTTTGTTGATGATACACGGGAAGGTGTCGTCTTTGAGTGACTGCAGTAGCATACAAGATGATTATGAGGAAATTTCTAGTTGGTGAGTTCAATGGCAGCTAGCTCTAAATGCAGAAAAATATAAGATGATGCAGATGAACAGGAAAACAATCCTGTATTTTTCGATTACAGTATTAGTAGTGCGGTGCTTGACACAGTCGTGTCTGTTGAATATCTATGTGTAACGTTGCAGAGTGGTATGAAATGGAATAAGCAAGTAAGGACAGTTGTGGAGACGGCAGATGATCGACTTTGGTATACAGGGAAAATTTGGGAAGATTTGAATCATCTCTAAAGGAGACTGCGTATAAAACCCTTGTGCGACACCGTGTTGACTATTTCTCAAGTGTTTAAACTCTCCACCAGATCGGTTTAAAGAAAGACATAGAAGCAATTCAGGGGCGGTCTGGTAGGTTTGTTGTTGGTGGTTCATTCTCTTTCTTCTTCTTAATAGTAAAGAATGTTTGTAGATCTACCGGACTTAACTGCGTGGTCATCAGTCCGTAGCTTACAAACTACTTAAACTAAGGTAAACTAACCTAAGGACAACACAAACATCCATGCCCTAGGGGGGATTCGAACCCCCGAAGGCGGACGGCCGCGCGCACCGCAGCCCGGCGCTCCAATGCGCACGGCTAACCCGCCGCGGCGGTAGGTTCATTCATTCAGTGCGCTAATGTTACACATGTGCTTTGGGAACTCAAATGGGAATCACTGCAGGGAAGGCGACGTTCTTTTCGGAAAACACTACCGAAGAAATTTAGACGGCCGGAATTTGAAACTGACTCCAAAACGATTCTACAGCCGCTAACTTACATTTCGCGTAAAGGCAAAAAAAAAAAGTTTTCCCTCGTTCTATCTGGGAGTAGAACAGAAAAGGAAATGCATTTTGTCTACGTCGAATAGCCTACCAACAAACACGTCACAAACTTTACGACCTGATATTTTCTGGACGAACGTAACTGTGCCGCAGTATGAACTACGTTTATCAGCATAGATTACCCATCTTGCCACCAGGTCAATCGGCTTGTCTGCAGAGACGGTAAAGGCACAGCAATCATGTATTAGAAGTTTTTTACACCACAGCGCTTTCCTATGCACGGTCCCGTTGGAGATGGCTTGCCGTTGCCATCTTCCGACCTCTGAACTGACGACCGAGTGATAATGACACAGTGGACTCGCATTCGGGAGGATGTTGGTTCAAATTCACGTTCGGCCATCCTGATTTACGTTTTCCTTCATTTCCCTAAACCATTCCAGGCAAATGCCGGGCTGGTTCCTTTTAAAGGGCACGGCTGATTTCCTTCCCATCCCTAACCCGAAAATCCGAGCGTGAGCTCCGTCTCAAATGACCACGCTATCGACTCTTAGCTTCCTTCTTTCTGAACAAACCCAGCCAGTTAGAGGTGGAATTACAGCTTAACGTGGATTCGGAAACGGCATTTTTCGCATCAAATATCTAGAGGTGAAATAAGTGACAGTTGAGAGATTTAGGATCGAAACCGCTATTTGTAGGCTGGCACGTTACCCTGAGCCACACCAGCGACGATGAAACAACTGCAAGAGGAAGAGTCCAAAAAGTTGTCAGACCTGACGTACGAGTACGGGGTATAGTGGCATCGACGTTTCCAAGCCCGCTATGCAGCGGATAGTAGTCATTTCGAGCACTGCTTTCAAAGATGTGACAAGGATCAACGTTTTTATTCTCTTTTGGAAGTTCGTGAGAACCTGTATTTCTTGTGTTCTGATAATCTTTTGTTTGTGAACGTATTTGAAGTTCTATATTACGTATCACGTTTACCTATGCTGCATCTGTTCTGTTGGTTGTGATCACTTATCAGTAGTATTCATACTGAAAGAAACAATGCATGGATAAGCATTGGGAATGGCAGGATAGGCTTTAAATCCTGAATTACGCATTTTTATACATCTGTACTGAGTCTTGCTCTTGTTTATGGTAATGGACGGCGTAAATAAGATAGTTAATTATTGTCAAATGATTATTTCACACCAAGCACGAGTGTATTCCAAACAATGCTTACTGGGGTACATAGGAACCATGACAGATTCGTCAGTTTGTTAGTATTTGCGAAAGTGTGCCTTCAGGCGTGCCTAACGCTTTCACCCCACTCAATAGACCCTTCCCTGAACCCCGACAAAATAGACATTAATGGTTTGCTTGTGCTACATGTACGTGGAGGGACTGCATAACCTAAGAACATACGACGTGTAATAGTTATAATTATTAGTCTACCCCGGCCGCGGTGGCCGAGGGGACTGAGGCGCTCCAGTCACGGTCTGCACGGCCACTACGGTCGGGGGTTCGAATCCCCCCTCGGGCATGAATATTTGTGCTGTCCTAGTTCGTAAGTAGTTCAGAAGTAGTTTGTAAGTGTAGGGACTGATGACCCCGTAGTTAAGTCCCATAAGCGATACAAACATTTGAATATTTTTTTATTAGTCTACAAATAACATCAACACTAATGTAATGTTGTTCATTATACTGCCCTGAGTCACTAGTAGAAATATATTACACCCTGTATGTGACATATGCTCAGTGAGTGAAGTGTGGGTATTAAGTTGGTAAACGAATATTTCAGAAAAAGTGACTGGTTGCAGTTTTCTGCATTTGTATTCACAGTTACGGATTCTAAAATAACCGTAAGGGGTAAGCTAAGATCTTACAAGTCTTTCTGCACTACGTGCCCTCACTATATATTTACGTAAGGCACAGCAAGCAATATTTTAACTGCCATTGAAGTTATCTCCAAAATGAAAGGTCGTATACAAGAGGATAGGAAGTAAGGATGTCGGTCAAAGCTATTGCAGATACCGACAAATAAATTAAACTGAAGGATTTTAAGATTACTGACAATACAAAAGTGCATAGCGTCACTTACTTCCAGAACTAGCTTTTAATAAAACGATTCGCGTAATTTTAGGATTACATGTTTATGAACTGTATTGTTGTTATTGTTGTGATCTTCAGTCCGCAGATTGATTTGATGCAGCTCTCCACGCTACCCTGTCCTGTGCAAGTCTCTTCATCTGAGAATACGTTCGGCAACCTACATCCTTTTGAATCTGCTTACTATATACGTCCCTCGGTCTCCCTCTACAACTTTTACTCCAAACGCTTCCATCCAATGCTAAGTTGACAATTCCTTGATGTCCCAGAATGTGTCCAACCAATCTATCCCTTCTCTTAGTCAGGATGTGCCAGAAACTCCTTTTCTCCTAGATTCGGTTAAGCACCCCCTCATTAGTTACGTGATCTACCCATCTAATTTTTCATCATTCGTCTGTAGCACCACATTTCAAAAGCTTCTATCTTTTTACCTGAACTCCGTATTGTCCACGTTTCACTCCCATCCAATGCTACACTCCAGACAAATGCTTTCAGAAAGGATTTCCTAACATTTAAATTAATATTGGTTAACAGTTATTAATAGTCCGCAGAACTTTAGGTTAAAACCTATTCTTCTCTTGAGGTTCTCAGTTGCAAATAAACTTGTACTTCTGCGTTTCATGGCTAATTAAGCTCAAAACCCTTGATTTTATGGCATGTAAAATGATTATTCCGATGTTAACGCCTGTTTTTGCCTACTATAGCATTATATCATAAAATGTACCTGTTTATCTAATGTAATTTGATTTTGGAAATATTAAAATTGCTTACAAGAGTCGAAGGTGGGACGATTGAAGCGATATTTAAAGTAAAGAGTCTCTTGGTCGTAGACTGCTGGAAAACTGCCTGTTTCCAGTAAATAACATATTCGTAGGCCTTAGACTGGCCTAAGATTAATAAAACACACAAGAGGAGAATTAAGTAGCGTTTTGACCAACTGCGCCACGCGAAACCAACAAAAGACGGGTCGCATGAACAAGTGTCGCTACATCAAAGCGAACAGTTCATTAGCTCGCGGCTCTGTCCATCTCATTATATTCCAACTTTTTGCGAGAAACACGCTTGCCGCGACACTTGTTTCCGAATCTTGGACAATAGGTTGCCTTTTACCCATTGTCCTCGTTGCTTACGTCATAATGACGTAACATCTGACCTCCTAGTGTCAGTCTAGCTACCGCTTGGACGCCGTTTCTCGTCTTCCATTTTTAAGAACAAGCGCGCATACAATGGGATACAGCAGCACGTTCGCCTTGGTACTTCAAACCCTCGTACCATTCCGACAAAATAACAATTGATAAATTTCAACTTCTTTTCGTCAAAGTTAAATGTAAAAAACGCTCTCTCTCTCTCTCTCTCTCTCTCTCTCTCACACACACACACACACACACACACACACACACACACTATACTGTACATAGGCGGGCCGAGATTGAATTGTGCGATCGCTGGAGGTCGTGAGTGACTCTATCGCTTCTGGCGACTGCGTTCAGATTAATGAACTATTCGAGCACGACTCACCGCCCCGAGCAAGAATTTTAATCTCTGCCATGTTTCCCCCTCGAATTCGATCTCTGTGTTGGCAGCCCCTGCAGACATATCCGTAGGGGGGGATGAAATGAGTCACTCGACATCAGAATTCACTGAATGAAGCGACTCCAGCCAACAACTATAGGCAAAGTTCTTTCGACTTGTGGAGGACGGTTTCTCTAGCACTATACTACGAGAACCACGCCCACGAAGTATTGCAGATTTATCTTTTAATTAAAAACCTTATTAAGGGCAAAAACCGTTTATCTTAACATTTCAGTGGAATTACAAAATATTTGCTACCGAAACCAGATAACAGAACTATTACTGTATTACACAGGGTGGTACACTGTAACTAGAATCACATTAAGTACGGGGATTCAAAGTTCGGTCCATATATACCGCTTGACGTGTAGATGGTTTCTTCAGTTCATTTCAAATGCGTGACAGATGACTCTTGTACGAGGGCGATTCAGAAAGTAAGTGCCGATTTTTTTTTTCATAGAGAAAACACATGATTGCGGTGACTTTTATTACGTACCCGTGAACAGCACATCCTTTCAGCTATTTTTCAACACCATTTCCATAAATATTCGAACATTTGTCACATTATTTCACAAGCTTCAATATCACTCCTTCGTAAGACTCCACCGCCTGTGAGTGTACGCAACCACTGACGCTCTCCTTGAACTATTCATTTGTCCGTGAGTTCACAAATTGTTAAACGGAATCCGTTAAACTTCGTTTACAAGATAAATCAATCAAACCTGAAGGCCGCAAAATGAGCTAAATACCTAAGAGCTACTATTATGGCAGACTTAAATCGGAAAAAACATATAGATGATATTAGATGATATTTTCGGGAAGGCGAACTGAAGTCTGCGTTTTATTAGAAGAACAATTACAAGATGTATCAAAACTACTAAAGAGTTTGCCTACACTACGATTGTTCGTCGTCTTTTTGAGTATTCTGTGCATTGTGGGATCCTTATCAGGTAGGATTGACGGAGGACCCGGAAGAATACAAAGAAGGGGAGCTCGCGTTGTACTATCGCGATGCAAGGAAGAGACTGTCACGAAAACGATACGGGAGTTGGAGTGACAAACGTTACGGCTATATCTATTTACGAAATTTCGATCGTCGACTTTTTCGCCAGAAAAAAAAAATATTTCGGACTCCTACCCACGTAGGAAGAAACGACCGCCGGCCGCGGTGGCCGAGGGGACTGAGCGCTCCAATCACGGTCTGCACGGCCACTACGGTCGGGGGTTCCAATCCCCCCTCGGGCATGGATATTTGTGCCGTCTTTAGTATAAGGTAGTTTACAAGTAGTTTCTAAGTTTAGGGACTGATGACCCCGTAGTTAAGTCCCATAAGCTATACAAACATTTGAACATTTGAAGAAACGACCATCAAAATGAAATACAAGAAATCAGAGCTCAAATGGAGACATTTGGAAGTTCTTTCTTCCAGCGCGCTATTCGAGTTGGAATTTTAGATAAACTGTATGAAGGTGGTTCGATGAAGCCTCTGATAAGCATCTAGATGAGATCTGCCGGTGTAGCTCAAGTGGTAGCGTTCTGGTCTTACAACCCTAGGGTTAGTGGTTCGAGTCCTGTCTGGACAGATTTTTTAATTTTTTTCGTTGTGTTCGAATACTTACACAATTTTTAAATCTAATGGTTTACGAAAAGTGCACGTACTTTTATTTATTCGTAATTTCCTATATTTTATAGAAGGTTGTTAATGATGATGGTTTCAATCAAAAACATAAGCTACATTTTTTACTGTATTGGCTTCACTATTAGTTGACGACGGTAGTCTGACTGTTCAGTTTGTGAAGAGGTACGAACTGTTTCTGGAAAGTCATCTACATAGCTACTATTAATGGCTTTCCAAGCAGCTAACCTACTCAACCATCGTTTTACGTGACAACAAAGTGTTCAGCTCGTCTACATACACATAAACAAAAAAATGACGCAACACGTGGAATTAGAGACCCCAAAATGTTTTATATAACTGATTTCGAATGCGAAAAACCTGTCAGAGGGGGATTTGAACCACCGACTCTATGGTACTAAGGCCAGAACGCTACAGCCTGAGCTACACCGACAGTTGGTGCAACTGTTTTAGTTATGGGTACTTAAGTGTACTTTGCAAAACTTCGAAGTCGATTTTCACGAGAATATTTGAGAGTTACGTCAAATGGCTTTGGCTGATTGTTATTTAACTTCTGAACTTCACGTACCGTAAGTATAAAGGAATTCTAAATTATGTTACCAATGTGGTCTCCTTGCATTTCCTGTTAAGGGGTAGACACAGACAGCGCTATGTCACTACGCTACCTCATGTTCACGGAATGTATGACATTAACTATGAATGGGTAGAGTTAAAAACGTGTACCCAGCCGGGACCCGAACCCGGGTCTCCTACTTTCCAGCAGTTGCGCTCACCTCTACACCACTGGGGACACAGCGATCACCATATCTGCACAGAATTACTCAAGCACGCCTCCCGTCAGATACAAATTCTCAACTTTATCATGCCCACTAGAGCTAATTCCCGTAAGAGGAAGGGCCTAGGGGTGCCTCCGCACTGAACAAAGGATCATTGACTGTCATATGTATTTATATAAGTTACATATAACTACGCTGTTTTAGGACGACGTTGAAATTATTATCATCAGTAAATCTGTTATCGCCCAGGTGGCATATGCCGTTATCGGATCAAAATCGACGTCGTATTTCCAGGTGTACTATTATTTTCCGGCAGTGTGGAAAACCCGGCTTTTGGCAGCCCTGACCTCAGGTGTAACTTTTCTAACGGAATATCACGTATTACAAATTCGAGTGCGTTGTACGAATGCTAAAAAACTTTGCTTGGGCGACATTTGGCGGCACAGAGAGGTCTGGGTTTGTGATTAAGGGAAAGGCAGTATTTTAGGGCTGGGGATTGTTCCGGCGTCTGCAGAAAGTTGTCCGTGCCAAGTTGCGGCCTGGCCTGGCTGCATTATTAACCGCGCGCGCGTTCCCAGGGGCCGCCGGGTAACCACAGCGCACACACCTACCAATGTCCAACAACTTGCAACTCTACCTCTGAACTAATGCTCAAGTAAAATAAGCTAACTCGCTGGTTCTACTGTCGTAGTGCAACACTAGTCCCACACAAGTTTAAAATATGAGTGACCTTCGTTGTGGGGGTGTTATTGGTAAGGTGTCGAAGGCACACTTAAATAGAAAGAGCCCACGACATTAGTGATATCTGAAACTAGATGAAAATCCGACGTTGCCCGGGTATTTATTTATTTATTCATGCCCTAAGTTAGTACTTCTCCTACCCCTTCTCTCTCTCCGTCTATCTCTCTTTTTTATTTTTTTATTCTAAAAATATGTGATATTTATCAGAGATATGTAAGAGAAAGGCTGTCTTGCATAATGTACGAAGTCTCAAGTACAGTATCCAAACAAAGATAGAAATCAAAATATAAATGATTTGTAGCATTCATACATTCATTTAATTCACAACTTGACTGTAAACAACACCGAGCGAGTTCACCCAGTGGTAACACACTGGACTCTTATTCGGAAGGACGGCGTTTCAGACCAGTCTACAGCCATCCAGATTTATGTTTTCCTTGTTTCCCCTAAATCTCTCCAGGCAAATGCCGGGGTGGTTCCTTTTAAAGGGCACGGCCGATTTCCTTTTCCATCCTTACCCAAACAATCCGAGCGTAAGTTCCGCCTCTAATGACCACGCTGTTGGCGGGGCATTAAACACTAATCTTCCTTTCTTCCTTCCTGGCTATAAACAATATTTATTGTGGCTTGTCCATGATCTAATATGAATATTTTCTGTAGTGAGCCCATCCATGAGCAAGCGACATAAAACTGTCCGTGTGAGAAACATGGAGATTTGAAATACACTCCACTGTATTGAGTAGATTGCTCTGTGATTTATTAATCGTAATAGAAAATGCAAATCTCATTGCAAACTGCATTCTCTTAAATTTAAAAACTAGATCTGTCGGAAATAATGGGTATTCGCCGGATGTCCACTGTTTCATTCTCTTCCTTTACTTGTAGCTCTATAAAAGTCTATTGCTTATTCCTACAGCGGTATGCGCTTAATACTTCAAAGTTGCTAATAACATGTAAAATGTGGAACTTCTGTCACTTCTCGAAGTAATGTCCCTGCAGCTGTAAATATTTTCCACAACGACAGCACCCTGATTCCATGGCCTCTACGAAAGCTTCTTCGGGAGTGAATTTTGACCATTGGAGCCCCGCGGGAGTAGCCGCGTGGTCTAAGGCGTCATGCTATGAACTGGCGGCCGCTCCCGCCGGAGGTTCGAGTCCTCCCTCGGGCATGGGTGTGCCTGTCGTCCGCAGTTTAAATTAGTTTAAGAAGTTTGTAAGACTAGGGACTGATGACCATAGCAGTTTGGTGCCCAAATATTTGTAAATCTTCGTGACTTCTATGGTCATCAGTCCTTGGGCCTACAAAATACTTAAATTAACTTAAACAACATACACCTATGCCCGAGGGAGGCATTGAACCTCCGACGGCGAGCAACCGCGCGCTCCGCAGCCAGTCTGGTGCAATGGGTTTACAAATATTTGATTGATTTTGATCACTGGAAAATCGCTGATGGAGACATGGCTTAGCCGCAGCCCACGGAATGTTTCTACATCTACATCTACTACATCTACATGGGATACTCTGCAAATCACATTTAAGTGCCTGGCAGAGGGTTCATCGAACCACAATTACACTATTTATCTCCCATTCCATTCTCGAATAGCGCGCGGGAAGAAAGAACACCTGAATCTCTCTGTTCGAGCTCTGATTTCTCTTATTTTATTCTGATGATCATTTCTACCTATGTAAGTGGGAGTCAACAATATATTTTCGCATTCGGAGGAGAATGCTGGCGATTGGAGTTTCGCAAGTAACCCACGCCTCAGCGATAAGCGCCGTTGTTCTAATGATTCCCATCCCAGATCCTGTATCATTTCCGTAACGCTGTCTCCCCTGTATCGTGACAATACAAAACGAGCTGCCCTTCTTTGGACTCTTTCGATGTCCTCCGTCAAACCCACCTGATAAGGACCCCACACTGGGCTGCAATACTCCAAAAATGGACGGACAAGCGCAGTGTATGCAGTTTCTTTAGTAGTTTTGTTGCATCTTTTAAGGATTCTGCCAATAAAACGCAGTCTCTGGTTCGCCTTTCCCACGATATTATCTACGTGTTCTTTCCAGTTTAAGTCTGAAGTAATAGTGATTCCTAGGTATTTTGTGGAGTTTACGGCCTTCACATTTGATTGATTTATGTTGTAAACAAAGTTTAACGGATTTCTTTTCGTACTCATGTGGACGACTTCACACTTCTCATTATTTAGAGTCAATTGCCAATTTTTACACCATACTGATATCTTATTCAGATCGTTCTGCAGTTGGTTTTGATCTTCAGATGATTTTACTAGACGGTAAATGACGGCGTCATCTGCAAACAACCTAAGAGAGCTACTTAGATTTTCCCCTAAATCGTTTATGTAAATAAGGAATAGCAGAGGACCAATAACACTACCTTGTGGAACGCCCGATATCACCTCTGTTTTAGTCGATGCCTTACCATCGATTACCACGAACTGTGTCCTCTCAGACAAGAAATCCCCTATCCAATTGCAAATTTGGGGCGATATACCATAACCACGCAATTTGATTAAAAGCCGTTTGTGAGGTACGGTGTCAAAAGCTTTCTGGAAATCAAGAAATACGGAATCGATTTGCGAACCTTTGTCGATAGCACCCATCACTTCGTGTGAATATAGAGCTAGTTGTGTTTCGCATGAACGATATTTTCTAAATCCGTGTTGACCTTGGGTCAATAGATCGTTCTGTTCGAGATAATTCATAATATTTGAATACAGGATATGTTCCAAAACCCTGCTGCAAATTGACGTCAATGAAATAGGCCTGTAGTTTAGTGGGTTACTCCTACTGCCTTTCTTGAATATAGGTGTGACCTGTGCAACTTTCCAATCTTTTGGTACAGATCCTTCTATGAGAGAGCGGTTGTATATGACTGTTAAGTAAGGAGCTATCGCTTCAGCATAATCAGATAGAAATCTAATGGGTATACAATCCGGACCAGAAGATTTGTTCTTATTAAGTGATTTTAGTTGCTGCACTACTCCGATGATATCTACTTCTATGTTATTCATTACGGCATCTGTTCGTAATTCGAAATCTGGAATATTGGTTTCGTCTTCTTTAGTGAATGAGTTTCTAAAAGCTATGTTTAGTAACTCTGCTTTAGTAGCGCTGTCATCGGCAGGATCGCCATTACTATCACGTAGTGAAGGTATTGTTTGTGACTTTCCCCGGGTATATTTAACATATGACCAAAATCTCTTTGGGTTTTCAGTCAAATTACGAGAAAGAGTTTCGTTGTGATAAATGTTGTAGGCATCTCGCATTGAAATCCTCGCTAAATTTCGAGCTTCTGAGTACAATCGCAAATCCTGGGGATTTCGTGTTCGTTTAAATTTAGTATGCCTTTTCCTTTGCTTTTGCAACAGTGTCCTGACCTGTTTTGTGTACCAAGGGGGATCGCCCCCTTCTTTTATTAATTTATTAGGTATAAAACATTCAATTGCTGTCGATACCACTTCTTTGAATTTGAGCCACATCTGGTCTACACCTACGTTTAGTGTTAGAAACGAGTGGAAGCTGTCTTTCAAGAAGCAATGTATTTTGTTTCTATCTGCTTTCCTGAACAAATATACTTTGCGTTTATTTTTGGTAACTTTGGGACTTTCGATATTCAATTTCGCTACTACAGCTCTGTGTTCACTAATACCTGTATCCGTTTTGATGCTCATTATGAGCTCAGGATTATTTGTTGCTAAGAGATCAAGCGTGTTTTCACATCCATTTACAATTCTAGTTGGCTCATGAACTACTTGTTCGAAGTAATTCTCAGAGAATGCGTTGAGTACAATTTCGGACGATGTTTTATGCCTACCTCCTGATTTGAAAATATAATTTCGCCAACAGATCGAGGGTAAATTAAAATCACCACCTACTATTATCGTGTGAGTCGGGTACGTTTTTGTAATTAGACTCAGGTTTTCTTTGAACCTTTCTGCTATTGTATCGTCAGAGTCGGGAGGCCGGTAAAAGGAACCGATTATTAACTTCTTACGATTTTCGGGTACAACCTCTACCCATAATAGCTCGCACGAACTATCAACTTCAACTTCGCTACATGAAATACTACTTTTGACGGCGACAAACACGCCCCCACCTATTTTGTTTAATCTATCCTTTCTGAATACCGTTAGATCTTTTGAAAATACTTCTTCTGAACTTATTTCCGGCTTGAGCCAACTTTCGCTGCCTATAATGATGTGTGTTTCGGTGCTTTCTATTAACGCTTGCAGTTCTGGAACTTTCCCGACACAGCTACGACAATTTACAACTGTTATACCGATAGTTTCCGGATCTACATTTCTCCTGTGATCCACCTGAACCCTTTGAGATTGCCCATTTTCTATTTCCCCGAAGCTCTTTATCCTAAAAAACCGCCCAGTCCACGCCACACAGCCCCCGCTACCCGTGTAGCCGCTTCCTGCGTGTAGTGGACTCCTGACCTATTCAGCGGAACCCGGAAACCCACCACCCGATGGCGCAAGTCAAGGAATCTGCAGCCTACACGGTCGCAGAACCGTCTGAGCCTCTGATTCAGACCCTCCACTCGGCTCTGTATCAGAGGTCCACAGTCGGTCCAGAATGAAACTTTCACTCTGCAGCGGAGTGTGCGCTGATATGAAACTTCCTGGCAGATTAAAATTGTGTGCCGGAACCGGGCCTCGAATCTGGACCTTTGCCTTTCGTGGGCAAATTAAATTCTGGAAACATCCCTTAGGCTGTGGCTAAGCCATGTCTCCACCATATCCTTTCTTCCAGGAGTGCTAGTCTTGCAAGGTTCGCTGGAGAGCTTCTGTGAAGTTTGGAAAGAGGAGGCGAGGTACTGGCGGAAGTAGGATTGTGAGGCGGAATCGCGAGTCGTGTCGGGATAGCTCAGTCGGTAGAGCGCTTGCCCGCGAAAGGCAAAGGTCCCAGGTTCGAGTCCCGGTTCCGGCACACAATTTTAATCTGCAATTTTAATCTGCCAGGAAGTTTCATATCAGCGCACACTCCGCTGAAGAGTGAAAGTTTCATTCTGGAAGACCTGGACACTTGATGACTAAGTATGTGGTTTGATCCGATGAATTATTGTTTACACTATTTCCTTCAAACAATCGGGTTTACGTATCGAAGAACCCAAAAAAAGCTTACGATATGGCATGTCTAGTTCCAACAGTCAAGGGTGGGAAGATTCCGCCATGATTTGGCCATCAATATTGTGTTATTCAACTTTTTCTATCATTACTCTCACAGGACGCATAACTTTCAATAAATGTCTCATTTTTTCTCGACAGCAAACTGCTTACTATGACTAACATATTGCGAACAAACACTTCAATTTTCCAAAACAATATAAGGCGTCTTGCTTCGAGTCCTCTCTCATGATTGTGTGTGTGTGTGGGGGGGGGGGGTTGTGCTTAGGTTAGTTTATCGTCTAAGTAAATTGCAGATGTTTTCATACAAGAACGGATGATATTCTGTTGTAAACAATAGGAATACTTTAGGAATCTGTTGCTCCGGGAGTTGCAACTGTTCTCAAAGCCAATGGTATGCCAGCTTCTTACTGATAAATAAGTATTGTGTGTTTAATAGGTGTTCATATCGTTTTGTCCATCACTGTATATAGATGGTTTCTTCGGGCACGCCCGAAAGAATACTCACAACACCATCTATACAGGTATGAGGACTTCTCAAAAAGTAGCGCGCCTCGTTTTTCTCCCATCCTTTCCTCAGCCGAAAACACCGTTGCGAATTCAAAACGTTACAAATGAATAATTTGAAGTTTCCTGAGTGCGCGTATAAAATTTATGAGTCTTCTGACATAGCGTAGCTGCAAGACTGTTACAAAATGACATTTTAGGTGATTTACGTCATCTGCAACGTGCTGTCATTGAATATCTCACTGCAGAAAAATAAACTCCGTGGAATATTTACAAACATATGTGAAAATACTATAGAGCATCTGCTATCGACGCTAGGCAAAGAGGGTGAGGTAACCATAAGATTGTTCCGCGGAGCTGCAAGATTTGCATCGGTCGGGGAGACCTTCCACGGCTGTCACGCTTCATATGTGGCAGCGAGAATACCCGCATTACGACTTGGCACTTTGCAATGAATATTTCAATGAACAAATGGAGTGTGGATTCAATTATCAGAACTGTTGGATACTCAAAATTGTGTGGAAATTGGGTCCCGCGGTTTCTATCGGTAGATCACAAATGTAACAGGAAAAAAAAAAACAGGCGTTCTGATTTGTTTGGGATGCCATTCGATTCACACAGTGGAATATTGGCTTTGTGGGCAGAACAAGGTTTGTTATTGAGAATGGGACGGAGGTTTGTACGAGTTGGGAGAGGCTGTGAGGCGTGCTCGGATAGGCAAGTAGTTAAGAGGGCCGTTAGCACAAACCGGAAAACACGTGTTCGAATCTCAGACAGGCGCAAATTTTTACTTACCAGCAATGAATTATTTCAATCACATAGTGTTACCAAAGTCATTCAAAATCAAAATGTTCAAATGTTTGTATAGCTTAAGGGACTTAACTACGGGGTCATCAGTCCCTAAACTTACAAACTACTTATGAACTAACTAAGACTAAGGACGGCAAAAATATCCATGCCCGAGAGGGATTGAACACCCGACAGTAGTGGCCGCGCAGACCGTGACTGGAGCGCCTCAGTCCCCTCGGCCACCGCGGCCGGCCAAAGTCATTCCTTTCCTTCATTTTCCCTCTTGTACATCTACATACATAGTCCTCAATCCACCCAAAGGTGCGTGGTGGAGGATACTAGTACCACTAGTAGTTACTTGCTCCCATACAGAACGAGGGAAAAACGAATACTTGTATGCATCTGTACGAGCCCTAATCTCTCTGATCTTATCTTTGTGGTCTTTACGCGAAATGCAGGTTGGCGGCAGTAGAAGCGTTCTGCAGTGCGCCTCAAATTCCGGCCCTCTAAATTTCTTCAACAGTGCTTCTCAAAAGGAAGGTCGCTTCCCCTCCAGCGACTCCCAGTTGAGTTCCAGAAGCACTGATCGAATCTATCAGTTACAAACCTCGCCGCCCGGCTCTGAATTGCTTCCATGTGCTCTCAAACACTTGAGCAATACTCAAGACGGGGTCATACAAGCGTTTTATACGCCGTCTCCTTTACAGACGAATCACACCTTCCCAAAATTCTCCCAATTAAGCGAAGTCGACCATTTGCCTTCCCCACGACTGTCCTTATATGCTCATCCATTTCATATTGCAGTGCAGCGTTACGCGACTCTGTCAAACAGCACACTACTAATTCTCTATTAGAACATTACGGGATTGTTTTTCCTACTCACCTGCATCACCTTACATTTTCTACATTTAGCGCTAGTTGCCATTCCGCACACCACCTAGAAATTTGGTCCAAGTCATCCTGCATCCTACTACAGTCATTCAATGACGATACCCTCTTGTACACCACAGCATCATCAGCTAACAGCCGTAGATTGCAACTCACTCTGACCGTAAGATCATTTATATAGATAGAAAATAATAATGGTCCTATCACATTTCCCTGGGCTACCCCTGATGATACCCTAGTCTGAAACACTCGCCATCGAGGACAACGTACTGGGTTCTATTACTTAAGTAATCTTCAAGCCACTCACATATTTGGATACTATTCCATAAGCTCGTACCTTCGTTAGCAGTCTCCAGTGCGGTCGGGGGGTTCGAATCCCTCCTCGGGCGTGGATATTTGTGCCGTCCTTAGTATTAGCTAGTCCATAAGTAGTTTGTAAGTTTAGAGACTGATGACCCCGTAGTTAGGTCTCATAAGCTCTACAAACATTTGAACATCCAGTGCGGTACCGTGTCAAAAGCCTTTCGAAAATACAGAAAAATGCAGTCTGCATGTTGCCCTTCATCCTAGCACGCAAGATGTCATGAGAGAAAAGGGCAAGCCGGGTTTCACACGATCGATGCTTCCTAAAGCCCTGCTGATGGACAGAAACTTTTCCGTCTCTAGAAAATTTAGCTGTATTAAAACTGAGAAGATTTAAGATCACGATTTATCAAAGTATGATGATGCCTGTGGTAATGTACGGATGTGAGAAATCAAATGTTGGGAGAAATCAAATGTTCAAATGTTTGTAAATCTATCGGACCAAACTGCGTGGTCATCAGTCCGTAGCTTACAAACTACTTAGACTAAGGTAAACTAACCTAAGGACAATAAACACACCCATGCCCCCGGGTGGACTCGACCTCCGACCGCTCCGAGCGCTCCGCAACGAGGCGCTTTAGACCGCTCCGCCGCGGCCTTTGCGAGAACAGATGAACAAAAACTACATGTTTTTGGACGATAAATCCTACGAAAAATCTATGGCCCTGTGAAGGACACACAAACAGGAGAATGGAAAATTCGGAACAACCAGGAATTAAGAGAGCTTTACGCACAACTTGACATTATACAAATGATGAAGAGGAGAAGGCTGACTTGGGCTGAACATATAGCCACGTTGAGTGAAGGAAGGACACCCCGTAAAGTTTTTCTGGGATCTGTGGATGGAAGGAGGGGCCGGGGACGACCCCGGGCAAGGTTGAAGGACAACATCGACAAGGATACTGAGGACAAGGGACTAGGAGCAGGCGAATGGTGGCAGGAGGCTCACAAGCGGGAGCGATGGAGGAGAAGTGTAGAGCAGGCGTATGGTCACTAAGGCGCAAGCCACGTATAAGAAAGTAAGTGTGTGTGTGTGTGTGTGTGTGAGGTCTTATGCGACCAAACTGCGGGTCATCAGTCGCTAGACTTACACACTAATTACTTAACTAACTTAAACTAACTGACGCTAAGGACAACACAAACACTCATGCCCGATAGAGGATTCGAACCCCCGACCGCAGCGACCGTGCAGACCGTGACTGGCGCGCGGAGACCGCTCAGCCACTGCGGCCGGCAAGTAAGTAGAACTGAGAATATGCTAAAGAATTCTACAGCAAACTGATGTTAATGATACAGGGCTGTAATTTACTGGGTTCGTTCTTTTGCCTTTCTTATACACAAGAGTTACCTGTGTCTTTTTCCAGTCGCTTGGAATTTTGCGCTGGATCAGTCTTGACATTAAGACTGCAGTGGTCGCGTTACTAGCAGGAACATTGGTGGTCGCGTTGTATCTGCGAGGTATAGTGTCAATTTTGCACCGTTAACTTTAATTAACCTCAGACGTTACACTGAATAAGTAAACAAAACGAGGGGAAAACATTTCAGTATTACAATAGTAGCAGGTGAATATTTATTTTAGAAAAATTAAAAACACGATGTTTAGGTCCGCTGACGCGCGGGTTGCCTTTTCCAGAAATACGTATCTGTGAGATCCCACGCGACCATTCCAGTGTTAAATACAGTACCTTCGCAAGCTGCCGCAGAAGGCAAAACAAAACAGCGCAGGCCACTAATGGAATGGAGCAAAACGCGGTATTTTTGTTTCTTTATTTGAAGGGCGAGAGAGTACAGCCCATTGGGATTACGCCAGAGGCCGGAATTTAAGGCGAAAGCACGATCGGGAGCGTTGTGGCAGCTTTAAAACACGCAGTGCAGGGCCGTCGCGCATATTGGCAGCCAGGGGAGGGGGATATTGCCGGGCACTGCTGGCTGCCGGCAGCTGCAGGCCTTTGACGCGTGACGGACAAGCTGGCTATACGAGAAAGCCCGCTGTCCAGGCCCACGGCTTTATTCCCAGACGCAAAACACCGGCCCTTTGACGTTGCTGTCTACGAAAACCAACATGGCCGCCCTTTGTGAGTTTCGCAACGTAAGACAAAAATTAATAGATATTAAACCACTTGACGTACTGAGGAGTTAGGATGCTCATTTTACAGCAACTAATAACACGAATATTCCATTAAAGACGCGCCATCGATATATGTAATAGTGTGATAGGTGTTGTAAATTAAGTATTTGATATACTGTTTTAACAATAAAAATTTATATCTCGACATTGCATCGAGCGTTTAAAACAAATGACGTGCCTACGGATACATCTACATGGGATACTCTGCAAATCACATTTAAGTGCCTGGCAGAGGGTTCATCGAATCACCATTATACTATTTATCTCCCATTCCATTCTCGAATAGCGCGCGGGAAGAAAGAACACCTGAATCTCTCCGTTCGAGCTCTGATTTTCCGTATTTTATTCTGATGGTCATTCCTACCTATGTAAGTGGGAGTCAACAATATATTTCCGCATTCGGAGGAGAATGTTGGCGATTGGAGTTTTGTAAGTAGCCCACGCCGCAGCGCTAAGCGGCCTTATTGTAATTATTCCCATCCCAGATCCTGTATCATTTCCGTAACGCTGTCTACCCTGTATCATAACAATACGAAACGAGCTGCCCATCTTTGGACTCTTTCGATGTCCTCCGTCAAACCCACCTTTTAAGGATCCCACACTGGGCAGCAATACTCCAAAAATGGACGGACAAGCGTAGTGTATGCAGTTTCTTTTGTAGTTCTGTTGCATCTTTTAAGGGTTCTGCCAATAAAACGCAATCTCTGGTTCGCCTTTCCCACGACATTATCTACGTGTTCTTTTCAATTTAAGTCTGAAGTAATAGTAATTCCTAGGTATTTTGTGGAGTTTATGGCCTTCACCTTTGATTGATTTATCTTGTAAATAAAGTTTAACGGATTTCTTTTCGTACTCACGTGGGCGACTTCACTTCGCATTTTTTAGACTCAATTCCCAATTTTTACACCATACTTATATCTTATTCAGATCGTCCTGAAGTTAGTTTTCATCTTCAGATGATTTTACTACACGGTAAATTACTGCGCCATCTGCAAACAACCTAAGAGTGGTACTTAGATTTTCCCCTAAATCGTTTATGTAAATAAGGAACAGCAGAGGGCCAATAACACTACCCTGTGGAACGCCCGATATCACATCTGTTTTAGTCGATGCCTTACCATCGATTACTACGAACTATGTCCTCTCTGACAAGAAATCCCCTATCCAATCGCAAATTTGGGGCGATATACCATAACTACGCAATTTGATTAAAAGCCATTTGTGAGGTACGATGTCAAAATCCTTCTGGCAATCAAGAAATACGGAATCGCTTTGCGAACCCTTGTCGATAGCACCCATCACTTCCTGTGAATAAAGAGATAGTAGAGACACAGTAATATCACACAGTAATAGTAAAAATATTAATACATTATGCAAATATGAATTACGGCCTCGAATATGCTTTCTACGGCGAAAATATTTTTGACTAAGTCACTGTTAAAAATCGCAGAATTAGCTGCAGTATCGTAGGCTAGATGTAAATAGGAAAATATCAACATGTTGAGTTGCATGTATTTATGTTTATTTACTAGATAAAACTAGAAGAATGCGATCGGAGCACGAAATCATTACTCATAAATAAAACGCCGGAAATAATAGAAATCCTAAATCAGAACCAAAAAGCTAAGAAAATTACTATTTAGTGTATAATATTTATATAAAAATGTTAAAATTATGATTCTTATCATTTTAAACTAACGCGAGGGAATTTAAACGGTAACGTCAATCTATACAGTGCACTCGTGAGTTGAGTTTTCCTGAGGTTAGATCTATGTTGGTTGGAGCACATGAGCTGCATGATTGTATTTCGCAGGTGACGGAGTTTTTCTAAGTGCTTCGTTTCGGACATGAAGATTTATCGTGAGGTATATTTTCTGAAAAATTCGAATATTTTCGATGCATAAATAAACTTAAAACATTTTCGAGTGGATAAACCAATGGGAATTCAGGAGTTTGGTCTGGGATAGGGGAGGGGGCGCTGAATTTTCGTGTTTCAAACTGATGACTAAAGGAAAAAAAAGTTGTTGGATGTCCCGATTTTGCTATTCACAGATGTATCTGAAGAAGCATCTCAACTCATGTGAAACCAGTTGTGTTTACATAAACACGTTTAGACAGCTTTGCGGTTCTTTTTCAACACACCAGCACCCAGGATTTTTATATTACTAAAGTTAATTTTAGGTTTTGGGGATAGTGTGTACTGTACTTTCATTCAAAATGTTCTTAAGCTATGGCTGTTCATTCCAGAAAATTTTTTTGTAATCCGAAGATTGGTTTGAAGAGCACAGCGCTTTACTAGGCATGGTCCGGTTTGGTGGCAGTATGCCGTTGTTTTCCTCCGACCAACGAACTGACCCAGCCAGTGATAGAGTTTAACGTGGATTCCGTACCACGGTGCTACTCGATATTTTTTATATCAGCAGCATAGCCAGAGGGGAAAGAAAAGATAAATGACAGATAAAAATGTTGGGGCCGCGCGGTGATCGAACCCGCGACCACTGGATTCATAGTCTGGCATACTACCAATGTGCTACCAAGCCACACTTAAGAGGATAGTGCGCGACTACACAATGTTCATGATTTCCTCGCTGGCCATCGTATTACACTGTTTCCTTGGCCTCCCTGTTCCCCCGATCTCTCGCCAACGAAAACCTCTGATCCATGACTGCGAAACGACTCGTCCGGCACGCACCGGCCGCTGCTACACCAGATGAACTCTGCCAACATGTGGACGCAGCATGCACCGCTATACCCTTCAACATGTCCAGAACCTCTTTCACTTAACGCCGAGGCGTGTAGCAGCGGTTATAGCAAGCACTGGCGGATACACACAATACTGATTCCATCACGCTGCTCACTTCACCTGGGGCTGTATTTTCAATCATACGATCTCTGTACAACGTGTTATCTCACAAATAAAGTTGGCTGTAATATCTTCGATCCTTCTTGGCTTTGCATTTTGAATCGCTAGCAGTGTATTATTACATAAATCAATAATGAACGCAAGCTAAACTTTTATATCTTTTCTAAAGTAAAATTAACCGAGAATTGTTATTAGTGTGAACTGTACCATAACATTTGTTAGCAACATATCGCTATATTGAAGTATCTTTGACTTGCGACTTGTAGTACAAAGATCTATATTCCTGTTTGTTACCAGTTGCAACGAGGAAATGGAGCCTTGTCTAATTTTATATTGTGGAACTCTGTTGTGTGTGAATTTATGTGACTTTTTAAGTGCATTTTACTGAGTGTAATGTTGAAGAAAACTATTATGGAAATATGTAATTTGTAGATGTATTCAGAAGAATATTAAGTAACTAAGAAACTGATTTCGTGCACTTGCTTTCAACAGAATTCTATCTCACTAGGAAATGTTCAAATGTTTGTTAAGCTTATGGGACTTAACTACGGGGTCATCAGTCCCTAAACTTACAAACTACTTATGAACTAGCTACAACTACGGACGGCACAAATATCCATGCCCGAGGGGGGATTCGAACCCCCGACCGTAGTGGCCGTGCAGACCGTGACTGAAGCGCCTCAGTCTCCTCAGCCACCGCGGCCGGCTATCTCACTAGGACCTCCATGTAGAAAAGCAGAATTTCATCTCCTGATAACGAACTGAGTTACGAAAGTTAAGAACAATATTAATGTATTCCTTCGTAATCCACCTACAAATAATTCCTGTATGTAGTATATTTTCGCTCTATAGCGGAATGTGCACTGCTAGGAAACACCATGGCAGATTAAAAGTTTAATTTTTGTATCTAATAATTACCACATGGGTTAGTTTAAATAAGTACTCAAAATATGAACTTTGGATCGTAAAACGAGGCCCGGGGTATGGGGAGGTGGGGGGGGGGGGCTGTGTTAGAGTTGTGCACTGCCTAACCAACAGTTTTGGTACAGTATTACAAAGTCATATTAAATAGTAGGATTGCCGGCAATATCGGTAGCGTTGACAGCGAAAGAAACATAAATAAATGTGTCAGAGAGAAACTAGAAACCGACGACTCTCTTTGTTGTTAATATTTGTTTGTTCATTTTGCACGTCGTTCAATGTTAATCCATTGTGTACTTTATATGTTTACAAAATATGCAGGGTGTCCCAGCTATCTTGTCCACCCAAAATATCTCTGGAACAATAACAGCTATTGGAAAACGACTTTCACCGGTATCAATGTACGGCTGGGGCCCATGAATGTACATATTTGGAAACATTCTAAAACGAAAGCAAATGTGTGTTTTAACACAAACTTATGTTTTTTTAAATGGACACCTTATATTTTTTTCTTCAGCAATCCATAACATGACAAATCACATAAACAATGGCGTTGATTGCATCGCAATATTCCAATTACATCCCGAGATATTGCGACGCGAAGTTGACGCTTGAAAGACCCGAAATGCGCTGCTAGCGCACGTCCTGAGCAGCATGGGGTTCACGCCTGAAAATACTGAGTATTTTGTAAGCTGTCATGTTTTTAACTTGTGTATTTTTATATAGTGACTAAGCGCAATGTAGCACTTGTTATTTTATACCCAATTTTTTTTAACAAGATGACCAGCTTATATCATATATGAGACCAGATGATGGCGACACAGTGCACCGAAACCGGTCGCCATTTATTAAATTATTAATGTGCGATCTTGGCATTTTATTTTGAAAACTATACATCCACATTCAGTTTCTCGAAGAGTCAAAGCTACTGGTTTTCAGAGGAGTATGATAACACAAAGCGATCGAAATGAGGTAGCACCCGATACATATGCAACACACAGAACATGCATGTAAAGCAGGTTAACAGACCAATCCTACCAGGAAAACTACCATAGTTTACCCTTACTTATTAAGATCTAACGTAGCCTAGGTTGTATTGTAACTCTAAATGTTCAAATGTTTGTAAAGCTTATGGGATTTAAGCGAAAAAAGTGTTCCAAATAAAACATTCATATTTATTTACCTACTAGACGAATATGTAATAAAAATGGGGGTACCTGTTAAAAGAAATGCAGTTGATATCCGTTTGACCTATGACAGCGCCATCTAGCGGGCGAACCATAGCGCCATCTGTTTCCCCCTTCAAGCTAGAAAAGTTTTGTTCTTTGTAGTTTTTTCGTTTGATGCTTATTTCGTGAGACATTTGGCCCGGTCAATATCAATGGACCACCCTCTATAAATGAGCTAAGTAACAAGACCTAGAATGGTTAGATAGTACAAGAAATATTAAACGAACACACAGACGTAAAACATAAATACTACCTGAAAAATTATTGATATATGAAAACACAAAAATGTATGAATATCAAAATAAAACCCATAACTAGAGATAACCCACATCAAACTTCAACCTGCGAAAACAATATCTTCGCTGACTAATTTAATATCCTCTGTAAACATATCATAGTAATTAACTGTCAAAGTACTATCATATCATTCAACGTCATGTAACTTTACATAATAATATTAACCAACAACTAAGCAGACGGACTTCTGGTTCATCTAGACGTAAGTAAAAATCTGTAATAAGTGAAATATACAGCTCTTACAGTATGTATATACATGTGGCGTCTGTTCCGAAAGAACAGACGTCACTTCTGATCCTGCAGTTGTTATTCTTTCATACTCACAGAATATATGACATGAACTGCGAATGGACAAAGCTGAAAATGTGTACCAGCCGGCATTCGAACCCGGGTCTCCTGCTTTCTAGGCAGTTACGCTGACCCGTACGCCACTGGGGACACAGTGATCACCGCACCTGCAAGGACTACCTAATCACGCCTCCCATCA
Source organism: Locusta migratoria (assembly GCA_026315105.1). Taxonomy (NCBI): domain Eukaryota; kingdom Metazoa; phylum Arthropoda; class Insecta; order Orthoptera; family Acrididae; genus Locusta; species Locusta migratoria. The sequence goes on from CM048755.1 coordinate 273,942,707, forward strand.
GATACAAATTCCCAGCTTCACCCTGCCAACAGTTCTCAAACTCGTAGTTATGAAACTAATTCCTGTAAGAGAAAGGGCCACAAACTTGCCCACCCCTCCCCACTAACGAAAGGATCATTGCCCTTCACCGGCATATTATATATATGACGTCTGTTCCGAAAGAACAGACTTCACTTCTGATCCTGCAGTTGTTATTCTTTCATACTCACAGAACATATGACATCAACGGCGAATGGTCACAGCTGAAAATGTGTGCCCAGTCGGGATTGAACCCGGGTCTCCTGCTTTCTAGGCAGTTGCGCTGACCCCTACACCATTGTGGTCGTATCAGCTACCAGGTTCTCTCCAGATTAATGTGCGACGGGAATAATTCTCTAAACTGAAGCGGTATTCAACTGTGAAGAGCTGATTCCTCCATTCATTCATGGTCCAGTTTCGATGTTGCCGACTGCACAGGAAACGGACCCGTCTCTGCGCTGGAGTGAGCGGGACGCACACCGCCGGACTTCTGCCAAAAAGGCCTGCCATGCTGAGTTTCCGGAACACAGTTTGGCGGGAATATGCAACCCACGAGGCAGCTGCGAGACAATTATCGTGCAGGTGAATTTCGGTGTCGTTGGGCAGTTAAGGCCAGATATCTGTCCTCTTTTGGGGTGGTTACTGTTGGTCGCCTCGGTTGCATAGTAGTAGAATGCCAGACTATAAATCCAAAGGGCGCGGGTTCCATCCCCGCCAGGTCCTGGATTTTCACTTCTTTGCTCATGTGAAAAATACCGAGTAGCACCGTGGTTCGGAACCCACGCTAAACTGTGGGTCCCCCCATAACTGGCTGGGTAAGTCAGTTCGAAGGTCGGAGTAAGGCAACTGCATACCACCTCCAAACAGGACCATGCCTAGTAAAGCACTGTGGTGTTCAAACCAAACTTCGGATTATTGATTGCTTTACTTTTACCTTACTGTAGGTCGACCTGGTACTGGCCTACTACGAAAATCTTCTATGTCTCGGAATCGTCTCCAAAGCCCTGAAATGACACTTTCTGACACACTGAAAGTTACTGGCCGCGGTGGAGTAGCCGAGCGGTCTAAAGCGTCTCACTGCGGAGCGCGCGGTTGCTCGCCGTCAGAGGTTAGAGTCCTCCCTGGGGCATGGGTGTGTGTGTGTTGTCCTTAGGTTAGTTTACCTAGGTTTAAGTAGTTTGTAAGCTACGGACTGATGACCACTCAGTTTGATCCGATAGATTTACAAACATTTGAACATTTTTGAAGGTTACTGAGACTTCGGTCTGTGTCTGGCCTGGTTCGAGGCGGCCGACTATTCCACCCTGCTTAACGGGGTCTAAATGGTGTCGTTGTGTCATTATGTTGCTCCCCGTCGGAGGTTAGAGTCTTCCCTCGGGCTTGGGTGTGTGTGTTGGCCTTAGATTAGTTTAAGTAATTTGTAAGCTTAGGGACTGATAACCTCAATAGTTATGTCCCATAGATTTACAAACATTTGAACCACGAGGCTAAACTTCGCTCACTGTAACAGGACAAATACGAGTGAGGAATTGGTGGTCTCAGGCACTGGCCTTTTTCACCTTGCAGTTACGCCGCTAGTCAATCATAGGTTACTACTTTCCCAGAAAGAGAGAATACGTATAGTTGGTAGGTAAATATTGAGTGCGATTATCGGCGATCGTCCACATTTCCTCCTTTCAGTTTCCGGTTTTCTTGATTATGCTAAAGTTTTGGACACTAGTGCAGAATTGTGAAAGGACCGTACGTTCTTGTAGACCTTCACACCTAAGCGTAAATTAAGTACTGTAGTTTTCCTGATGGGATTGCTCTGTTAAGATCCTACCTGCTTTACTTGTACGTTATGTGTGTTGCATATGTATCGGGCGTTACCTCGTCTCGATCGATTTCTTTACGTATGAGACTAGTGTCTAAGAGTCCTCTGAAAACCAGATGCTTTAAACCTTCTAGACAATGAGCGAAGATACATTCAGGGCCGCTTAACCTAGAGAACAACAGTATGCGAGCAGTGTTCTTCAGCACGGGACCTCGTTCAGAAGTCTGGGAATTATACAAGAAGCATCGGAAACAAGACTGATACCACGTCAATGTAATGAGGATTCGTATTCCATAATTCAGGGGCTACTCATCTATGAGGTCACCTTCAAAAGTGTACACTCTGACACACAATCTACCAAACGAATGGCGCAGGAAACTTTTCTCGATTTCAAAAAGGCGTTTGACGCGGTGCCACACTGCAGACTGCCAACGAAGATACGAGATTATGGAATAGGTTCACAGATTTGTGACTGGCTGGAAGACTTCCTAAGTAATAGAACGCAGTACGTTGTTCTCGACGGCGAGTGTTCATCAGAGACGAGTGTATCGTCAGGCGTGCCCCAGGGGAGTGTGATAGGACCGCTATTATTTTCTATCTATATAAATGATCTGATGGACAGAGTAAGTTGTATTTTGCGGCTGTTTGCTGATGATGCTGTGGTGTATGGAAGGGTGTCGTCTTTAATTGACTGTAATAGCATACAGGATGACTTAGACAAAATTTCTAGTCGGTGCGAAGAATGGCAGCTAGCTCTCAATGCAGAAAAATGTAAGGTGATGCGCATGAGTAGGAAAAACAATCCCATAATATTCGAATACAGCGTTAGTAGTGAGCTTCTTGATGCAGTCGCGTCATTCAAATATCTAGGCGTAACATTGCAGAGCGATATGTAATGGATCGAACATGTGAGGACAGTTGTAAGACGGACAGCCGTCTTCGGTTTATTGGGAGAATTTTGGGAAGATGTACTTCATCTGTAAAGGAGACCGCGTATAAAACGCTTGTACGACCACGTCTTAAGTATTGCTCAAGTGTTTGGGAGCCGCAGCAGATCATTTTAAAGGAAGACATAGAAGTAGTTCAGAGGCGAACAGCAAGGTTTGGCCGGCCGCGGTGGCCGAGGGGACTGAGGCGCTCCAGTCACGGTCTGCACGGCCACTACGGTCGGGGGTTCGAATCCCCCCTCGGGTATGGATATTTGTGCTGTCCTTAGTATAAGGTAGTTGATAAGTAGTTTGTAAGTTTAGGGACTGATGACCCCGTAGTTAAGTGCCATAAGCTTAACAAACATTAGAACATTTAGCTAGGTTTGTTACTGGTAGGTTCGAACAATGTGCGAGTGTCACGGAAATGCTCCGGGATCTCAAATGGGGATCGCTGGAGGAAAGACGACGTTTTTATCGTGATTTTCGGTTGATTTTTGAAATTTAGAGGGCTGGAATTTGAAGTTGAGTGTAGTACGAGCTTCCTGCCGCCTACTTCCATTTCGCGTAGTGATCATAAAGACAAGATAAGAGAAATTAGGGCTCGTACGGAGGCATAAAAGTATTCATTTTTTCCTCGTTCTATTTGGGAATGGAATAGGAACGGAAATGCCTAGTAGTGGTATAGTGTACCCTCCGCCATATCGGAAAGTATTTTATTCAGATATTGGTGACAACTGTCGAATTTGTATATGATACAGAACATTTTGCTATCTCAACGCTTTACATGAGGTTTACATGGCGAGGCCATTCTCGTCGTCCTCTAATATGGTGTGTAATAACCTCTGAGGGGCAATACAGTTGCACATCTCCGTCGATGGATAGTATGAAGTTATCAATCAGCTCTTGAGCGATATTTTGTAATTTTTGCACGAGTGCAATGCCCAGTTCTACAACCGATGTGGGAGATGCTGGTCTGACTTCAGTGCGTCTGCCAAGTGCATTCCAAACATTCACAATAAGGTTTAAGTCCGGTAAACAAGCTGGCAAATCCATTCGTTCGATTCCCTCAGCTTTAAGCATATTGTCCACCAGTGCAGTTCTGTGGTGACAAGAGTTACCGTCCACCAGAAGGAACCCATCTCCTATTGCACCAGCGTAGTGCACAACAAAAGATCGAAGGCTGTCGTCTCTATACCTACAAGCAGCCAAAGCGCCATTCTGAACGACATAGAAGTCCGTACGTCCGTCAAAAATGACTGCTGCCGACACCATTCGTCCACCAAATGGTATGGTTCTTCCCTGCACATAAGCTGGGTTTTTCCTGGTTCCACGTTCTCTCCAGGTGAGGGAACGACGATTGTCCGGCTGAACACAAAATCTTGACTCATCTGTGAACAGAATCCGACGCCATTCGTTACGACTCCACTCCTCCGCCTACTTTCTGCGGGCTAAAAGGTGTCGTGGTTTCAACAGGACACATAAAATAGACTTCCGTACGTAGAAGTCATATTCCCGAAGGCGATTTCGGACAGTTTGTGTTGATATTGCGCGTTCTGTTTCTACCTGGAGGGTGCGTTGCAGCTGAATTGCATTCAGCCTCCCGTCTCGACGAGCTGTTAACCAGAGGTAACAGTCACAATTCAAATGTTTGTAAATCTATGGAACTTAACTCCTCTGCTTACTATTCCCTAGGCTTACTAACTACTCAAACTGAAACTAACCTAAGGACAACACACACACACACACACACACACACACACACACACACACACACACACACGCGCGCGCGCGCGCGCGCGCGCCCTAGGGAGGACTCGAACTTCCGACGGCGCTCCGCAGCAAGACCTTAAGAACGCTCGGCCACTCCACCGCAGCGGTAACAGTTCTCTTGCTGGTGTTACCCGTGGAAGACTTTGGTCTTGCCTCCTTTCTACGGTTCCTGTTGACCTGGAAATTACGCTTTGGGACACACGAATAGCTGCAGCAACCTCCCTCTGCGTCTGTCCCGGTTTCAGCCTTCCTATAATTCTGCATGCCTTACCTTCGGGTACGTCACGTTGTTGTTGCATTGCACTATCTGCTCACTATTCTATCCGAACGCAAATGCTCGAGTAATTAGTTTGGTAAACACAAGTCAATACCAACACTCTCTGCAGTTACTTTCTGTTATTACCACTATGTCGGTTACCGTAATGTTGTCCTCCACTCAGTAGCGTAGTGATCACAAAGACAAGATAAGAGAAATTAGGGCTCGTACGGAGGTATATAGGCATTCTTTTTTTCCTCGTTCTATTTGGGAGTGAAATAGGAAAGGAAATGCCTAGTAGTGGTACAGTGTACCCTCCGCTACTCACCCTATGGTGGATTGCGGAGTATGTATGTAGATGTAGAACCGACAGACACGTCGAACCATTTTAGTTCCTTCTGCCGATGACAATACTTCAGAACCTAGATATCTTAATCCCTTCATTCGCAGTGTTGTTCATCATCAACAACGTATGAAAACTTGATTTATATCGTTTTTTTGTGTATCAATCCATAAAGTCGCATTGTTTTTGATGAACAACATGTCTGTAGTACGACATTGTGCCACTTGGTACGGCGTGTAGGGCCGGCCGCGGTGGCCGAGCAGTCTGCGGCGCGTCAGTCACAGCCTGCACGGCCGCTACGGTCGGGGGTTCGAATCCCCCTCGGGCATGGATGTTTGTCTCGTCTTTAGTATAAGGTAGTTCATAAGTAGTTTGTAAGTTTAGGGACTGATGATCCCGCAGTTAAGTCCCTTAAGCTTAACAAACATTTGAACATTTGAATGGCGTATAGCCACTTCTGATGCATTAGTCTAGTGCCGCGGTGGAGAAGCCGAGCGGTCTAAAGCGTCTCGCTGCGGAGCGCGCGGTTGCTCGCCGTGGAGGTATGGGTGTCTGTGTTTGTCCTTAGGTTAGTTTACATAGGTTTAAGTAGTTTATAAGCTACGGACTGATGACCACGCAGTTTGGTCCGATAGATTTACAAACATTTGAACATTTAATTCATTAATCTGTCGACCTCGGAGGTTGTGTTACGTTGCATCGTGTACGTGGCTGTGTGTGTAAGCGCGAGTGTGATTCATGTTATTCTAGTTCAGCGGCGAATTGTCTTATCTTTGCTGCTGTGTCGAAGATTATGCTAACATTATTGATCTGGCAGTTAACTACCAACAAAATAACGTCCTAAGTAACAAAATACCTCGATAAAAACGTCCGTGTCGTACATGAAATACATGGCATAAAAAACAAAAGTTCAATCAAAAATTTTAAAACACATATTTTGATATTTAGTGCCTTGAATTAATGCACAAAACACTGAATTTTATGGAGATTAAAATACATAATTTTGTTTTTGTTCTACGGCTTTGTTTATTTAGTGAATAGATTTTCGGCTTATTAGGCCACCATACTTTCCTGTATGTAACATATCTTCTGTTTTACTGACAAGTTCTTTGACTGAACTTCAGTAAATGTCTGATGGTGGTCTAATAAGCCGAAAATCGATTCACTAAATAAACAAAACCGTAGAACAAACACCAAATTGTGTATTTTAATCTTCATAATGAATAAGTTCTACCAAGAAGCGACGGAAGAATCAGTTAACATCACTGAATTTTAATTTTTCCAAAGTGAATTCATAATTGTTTTGACCAGTGTTTTTTTTTTCTTCCCCTGGCGTATTATCTATATCTATAAATGTGAATGTCTATTCGGTGTACGTTTATCACGTCTGAACCACAAGACATAAACAGCTAATAATTTGTACAGTTACTAATGTCTACCCGGGGAAGGCTTTAGGCACGGTTTTATGGCGATCGGATAGCTATTTATCTATATATATTAATGTGAATATCTGTTTGGTGTACGATTATCACGTCCGAATGACAAGACGCAGAGACTTAAATATTTGTACAGTTACTAATTTATACCTGAGGAAGGTTTTAGCCACGATTTTATAGCGATCTGATAGATATTTAGTAATGTGAAGAATATAACGGGAAACGCGGAACAATAATTACTCTTTGAAAATTATATTTACTGTTTGGAAATGGTTTTATTGGTGGTATTGTTGCTTGAGGGTTGATAATGATAAAAGGGTGGAGTATATTGAGATGGAAAGTTGTCGGTGTATTTTAAGTTCTGTGTGTGTGTGTGTGTGTGTGTGTGTTAATATTTCGCTCTGCAGCGAAAACTACAGAACGCAAACGAATTGTCTGTGTGTAATTGTTGTCCGAAGTCTCCCGTTGTAAACCATAGCAGTTCCATGTCGACAGCTATAAGGGGATGGAAGATATGGTGGTTGAAAGTCAAGTAGTCAAATTATTTAAAAAAATCGGACTGAAGGCCAGCGATGACGTTTGCGACTCTATAGCAAGGAGGTACATACAGCGAAACGTGATGCCACAGACCATATCTTTGGCCTATGCGTGCTACAATGTCTTCAGTTCTTTCTCTATAAGGATAAGCATACGAATAAGGGAATTTTTTTTTTTTTTTTGAATGTTGATTAAAAATGTTTGTTTCTGAAGAAAGTATTGTATTTCATTTTATCCTTCAAAATCAGTCTCATAGCACACTACTGAAAGATAACTTGTCTATAATAATCAACCAACACGCGAGCGGAGCCGTGGGTTTAAGCTAGTTTAAAATAATTACGTGCACGAAATAACAGCTAGATGGATACAAGGTCGGTCTCTACGCCTCGAGTAGCAGAGCACTAATGTGACTGACGCGTCGCTAGCGCACAGCGCCGGCTGACGTCTAAAACGTTCACATAGCTGTGTGATTGCAGTGGCGATAATAACTGGCCACGGCTGCTGCCGACAGGAGACGAGAGACCGCAGAACAAAGCGGAATCGATCAGCGCCGCTGCACTGCGCAGGACTAAATGCGGCCCTTTTAAGAAACGCCGATTGTCAACACGGCCCCTTCCTCTACATACAGCCACTTTCTGCCACGGGTGGAAATTTCACCCCTTGCCAACACCACGCCTTGCTTTGTTGCAGCGCGGACGCAAAATACGTCGCGCATTTGAGTTTCCCCTGAAAATGAAACCGCGAGCGAATTTACTACTCGGACTACACGTGCTACATGGGAAGAGTTTTCCAAGTAATACGATTAATAATTGTTTCAGACAATTTCCACGAAACATGTCACCTTACTTTTTGTTCAATTTATTGGTTCACATTAGGATAGTAACACTAGAAGTGGGCCGTAATGGAATTTCTTTAAAAAGATCTTCCTAAAATTGCGAAAAGTAAAAGACATAACGGAAATTAAAAACTGCACTAGCCTGATTTTCGCCCAGTTTTGCAAAACGTTTCAGACAAAAAAATTATGAAAACATCAATAGTTAAAAATAAGACATATAACATTATATACTATATTAACATTATTCTACATTTATTTTTCTATTAGTTTATCAAACGTTATATAGTGTATTTTATATATTTATTGTCATATAACTATATTAAATTAGTATAAATATAAAATTAATATATAAGATATCATTTCATTATTTTTTATTTAATTTTATAGGATCGATATTTCTGTTATTTTTTGTGGAAGATACTCTCAAAAATCATAAAACTACAGTAAAACCTAAAGGCCGCGGCGGAGTGGCCAAGCGCATTGAGGCGCTATGCTACGATGCGCGAAGCCGCTCCCCGTCGGGGGTTCGAATCCCCCTAGTGCATGGATGTTTGTTTTGTCTTTAGTATAAGGTAGTTGATAAGTAGTTTGTAAGTTTAGGAACTAATGACCCCGTAGTTAAGTCCCATAAGCTTAACAAACATTTGAACATTTGATTTTTAAAACCTAAAGTGGGCTGAAAAGTAAAGGCGTGTGTTTTTTTTTTCTACCAAGAACAATTGTTTTAGTTTGTCATATAATTCATTATTTGCAGTGAACACATATTTTACCTAATAAGGAGGCAATTCGGACAACGGATTATTTTTAATTTTCTTATTTATTTATTTTTTCATTTATGGTGCGTGAAATTCAGAACTCAAATAACAAGCAGCTAAAGCTATTCAAAGCAACTGTTAACAATTCTCGAGAAAACCGACTTTGAATTTTTTTGAGGACCTTTAGCTACATATAAGATTTACAAAGTTTCGTATGTTACCGTAGGTAGCGTTGTAAAATCATACTCAGTAAGTAATAACTTGGTGTATCTCAGTGACCTGGTGTAAGTCTTCCAAATAGACGGCACTACGGCTACTTGAATGTCCCTAATCTGAAGGCTGAATAAAAACGTACACTGATAAATTCGTGACCCGACCAGGTGTCCAACCATCGATCAGTAATCGAGTGATTTAACCAGAAACCAACACGCCCATTATTATTATACCATTATTCTTTTCATCATGTGCTCAAAAATTTTTTTTATTGTACCATTATTCTTTTCATAATGTGCTCAAATTTTTACACCAAATCATATATGTGGTAATTAATACATAACTAATCATATTTTTTAAATGTATCTTTATTGTTTATTCTTAATTTTCAATATTTGTAAAAGGTTGTTAGTAATGATGGTACAATTAAATATAGACAAAAAATTACGAGCAAAGTTGGAAAAAATTTCAGAAAGCGAACAAGCAGAGAGAACTATCGTCAATTAATAGTGATGTGTATACTGCAAATAAATGTAATTTGAGATGTTTTTAATTGAAACTAACATTATTGACAGTCTTTCATTAAATATTCAGAACTAATTATTGTCAACAATATATGTATGAATTTTAAATTTACGTGGTTTACATATTTCAACACAACGCAAAAAATGGTATATAACAAAAATAACCAAGAATGACTGGCGAGATTCGAACCATCGACCCAAAGTCTTTCTTTCAAGCTACAACGCCACCTATGAATCATGGCGACTGTCGGACATTTTGTCTCTTTTACATGTGATTAAAGTGCTCGAACTTTTCAAAGTTGATTTTCTCCAGAATTTTTGAGAGTTGCATCAAATGGATTTGGCTGATAGCAATTTGAGTTTTTAACTTCACAAATATAAAAAAATCCGATAGCCATGTGGGCTCCTTGTTGGCTCAATAACGTTACATAACATTTTTACTTAAATAATCCCTCTCGTGTAGTTCTAAACCTCACATTGACAATTGTCGTCTTTGGAAACGAACTGCGATACTCTGTAATCTTGAGCTGTCTGGTAATATGAAATCTATCTCTTGTCGCTCTTGCTAAGAGGAAAAGTCTTTCTACCATTCTTTAATGAAGAACTGCCAGTGTTCAAGGAAATAAAGCCGAAGAGCTGATTTTATTTATAAAAATTCTGTTCTAATAAGTCGAATAAATATTTTAATATCACATAGTGATATTTTTAATGTAATGTTTCGAACTGACAAATGGAAAATTAATACACTGTAATATGTTAACTGTGAAATTAAAGTTTAATCATAATGAAGATTTTTTAACATTTGTTGTAATTTAAAAGACATGACAGTAAGTTCCAGTACAACATATGTAAAGAAAGAATAAATACATCTTGGCAAAGTCTTACTTAACCCCGTAATGAATAGTGGGGCTGATCAGCTAAATGCTTTATTTTTTCCATTCTCTCTCAAACTGATCAACATTTTTCCACAAATTCATGTGTAGCTGCTTGTATACATAGTGTTACATATACTAGTAGCTCGTCCTAAAATTATAAATTGTAGAATGCTACTGAATCACTTCGACTCCTCAACATGTGCGTTTGTTTACTTTAGTATTCCTCCTTTGCCAAGTAAAAGTAATCAGTCACATACTACTGTTGCATTATGAGTTACTTTCTGATAAGATGAGAGGCATAATAGTGACATTTACTGCATCGGGTACATCATGGACGCTCTTTATAACTGACCAGCTATGAAATTTTGTTTCTAATAGCCTATAATAATTTTAAGGCATTCTTTTTTCAATATTTTTCTCAGTATGTACGCACTATACATTAATCGTGGTAGTTTTTATAGCTACAAATAAGAAGTCATGCATTAAAGGGTTAAAATGCTGGCTCCCAACGTAAATAACTGCGTTTTCAGCAATCTCAAAAGGAAAATAATGGACACTAATAGCTGAAAATTTGGGAGCATGAAACGGATGTTAAGTAGTGGGACAGCCCTAGGGACAGTCTGGTATTTGATTACGCGTAAACATACAGTGACATAAAGTGCCCCGTAGTTTTACCCTAAATCGCACTATCCACTTTACTTTTAACTTTTCTCCAAAAACTCCAAGCTTCCTTCCTTCTTTTCCGCAATCGGAAGGCCGGTAACAGAGGAAAGGAATTAATCGGTTACCTAACTAGGCATCGATACTGTGTACTAGATGCCATTCAGTTGAAGCGTAGCGGGAGGAACGAGAGGACAACGTCGCACGATTTGGGTATCGTCGTCGTTATTGTTGTTGTTGATACAGACGATGATAATGATTATGTTATGATGATCGGCAATTTTGTACTTTTGTGAGATGTTTCCTACGAAAATGGTGGGTACGGCACAAAATGATTTATTGATACCATTTTCTTGTCTCTAAAGTGAAAGTAGGAATCTTCGAGTTTAACTATTGTTGGCAGGATACTCATTAGAGACGCTTGGATTTTTGATTAAAGATGGGGAAGGAAATCGGCCGTGCCCTTTCAAAGGAACCACCCCGGCATTTGCCTGGAGTGATTTAGGGATATCACGGAAAACCCAATTCTGGATAGCCGGAGGAGGGTTTGAACCGCCTTCCTTCCCAGTGTGAGTCCAGTGTGTTACCACTGCGCCACCTCGCTCGGCTCTTTAAGATGAGGCACTGTGTCGATATAACAGAAAAAAAATGTTCAAATGTTTGTAAAGCTTATGGGACTTAACTACGGGTTATCAGTCCCTAAACTTACAAACTACTTATGAACTACTTACGAACTAGGACGGCACAAACATCCATGCCCGAGGGGGGATTCGAACCCCCGACCGTAGTGGCCGTGCTGACCGTGACTGGAGCGCCTCAGTCACCTCGGCCACCGCGGCCGGCGATATAACAGAGAAATGTACATAATCAACACCTTTCTGCAGTTAGGAGTGGCCGAGAAATCTTTAGGAGTATAACTCAAAATGTGTCTAAACTACTACCGGAGTAAAAATTTTAACTTTTTTTTTTTCTTCACTTTCATTAGTTTGTGAAACGTGAATATTTTGAAGGAATAGATGGTTCTTAATACGTGGAAAATGTTGTCACGATACATAGTATTTCTAGAGCTCTCAAAAGGACTACAAAAGCATTCCATATGAAGTCGGAACCCAGATGAAAGTATGATAGACTGGAGAAGATGAGTCCGCTGACATTCAGGTCATTAAAGACTGAGCTCGAGCTAATCCCTCTTTTCTTGGCCCTTTTGATTTCTTTTGTTTTTTGTTGTTTTTCTCTCTTTCTTTTCGCCTGCGACGACTCCCAGGACATGCGCTGAACCATATAAGATTAATAAAATGACTGACAGTAATATACAGAACAGATACCGTATCGACAATATCTGGTCTGTTCGCTGTTACGGTGACTGACATCTGTTTTGTTTCTGCGTTATGTTCTTTCTTTTTAAAATACAAAATAAAACGTTTACAATTAAGTGCGATCCTGAAAGTACTGCATGTTAACAGAAATGTACAAAGATATTCAGAACTGAATTGCAGTGCTGTTAATGACGCGGCCTATTTTGGCAAGCGGGGCACGGAGAACAAACAAAGCCTTTACATGCGCAACTGTCAATCACTTTGATATTCCAATCAACGTACAGGTACGCCACAGCCGAATACGAGGCCAACGCTTTTGATGCTGTGCCAGCCCGTCACGGTACGACTACCAACAGGGCAGATTTGTTCGCTGCGTTTGATATCGGCGTAAATGGATGGGACTTGTAAGAAAGCGATACTTTAATGTGAAATGAGTTGAATAAAAGCAACGGGGGAACCGATTGTGCTTTTAATTGTGTAATAATTTTACTGCATTATCAGCTACATTAACTGTCATCATATAAGCTTTAGTTGAAGACACATCAGAAATACAAGCAACATTAAGTGTAATCCGATGTAGCCGCTAAAGAAAATAGTATCTGGGGAAAAAATCCATAACACATTCTTATCTAAGACCTTCGATGCACAGGGTATCGATATCTTCGGTTAAATGAAAGTGGCCACGCGGACTGGGGCGCCATGTTACAGATTGCGCGGCGCTCCCCTTGGAGGTTCAGGTCCTACCTCGGGTATGGATGTGTGTGTTGTCGTCAGCATAAGTTAAAGTTAAGTCTACTAATCCCTAATAGACTTCAGTCTAGCGACCGACTTCAGCAGTATGGTTCCTCAGGTATAAAAACGTTTGAACATTTTTTGAAATAAAAATGAATCTGTATAAATATATACCCATAAAAAAGTTATTCCGTATTTAAATATTCGTATTATACATACAACCTTTGATAATAAAGGTAGGTGCTTAGTCCTGTAACATTAACGTAGATGAACTATGAACTATAGTTACCTTACTGCCCTTCGAAATAGTCACCTCCCGTAACTATCTCATAGCTACCGAGCGAGGTGGCGCAGTGGTAACACACTGGACTAGCATTCGGAAGGACGGTGGTTCAAATCCATCTCCAGCCATCCACATTTAGGTTTTCCTTGATTTCCCTAAATCACTCCAGGCAAATGCCGGGATGGTTCCTGTCAAAGGACACGGCCGATTTCCTCCCCCATCCTTAACCCAAGCATCCGAGCGTGAGCTCAATCTCTAATCACCACATCACTACGCTGTCGACGGGACGTTAAAGTCAAGCTTTCTTCCTTCCTCCTCCTATCCCATCAAGCTAAACTGCAGAGTCTGTTACCCACGCGCTGCAAATGTTGGCAACACTACAGAATATCTATGTATACACCACAGCAGTCAACCATAGAGCAGGTATAGCATGTTTTATTTATTTTATGATCTGTACGAAACAGTGATCATTTTAAGTGAAAGTTAGGTTAGGTTTAGGTTAAACAGAAAGGTTTTTTTAAGTGTGTGAGGGCGCGTATCGCCCGAATCTCCAGTTCAGAAACACTCAAATGATTGTTTTCCCAAAGTCTCTCGCGGCTAAGTTGCCAACATACGCGCTATGCTAATAACACGAGCAACAGACTCTGTAGTTTTACCGCTATGCTATGGAAACTTTGCACGAAGTTTTCCTTTCGAAAGGTGTTCAAAAACCTCGTCACCTTTCGTTGGACGTTGGATGGTCAACGTTCGCCCACACAGCCAATATCGTCAAACTGTTCCTGATAAAAAAAAAAAAAGAGGTGGTGCAACTTCAACATCTACCATACTCGCCGGATCTCTATCCTCCAGGCTTCTTCCTATTCCCTCAACTAAAACTCGCTTTGAAAGAAAAGCGATTTGATGGTATTCCTGACATCCAACGAAACGTGACGTGATGAGGCTTTTGAACACCATCGCAAAGTAAGACTTCGTGCAAATTTTCCAGGACATGGATCGCAGAGCTCAGCAGTGCATAGTTAGGGGAGGTGACTGTTTCGAAGGACAGTAAGGCAACTGTAGTTCATAGATTCGACGAACTTGTCAAAGATTGTATCTGAATTGATCCTGAATCGTTTTGCTTAAAATTCTGTGAATCCGTTTTATTAATTTTTAATGATGTGCCAGCGATGGTTATTGATGAAGCTGTAAAGTATTTATATCTTATACCTCTGTTCTTCGTCGTTGTACGCAGACGAGCACAGACTTGGCGGAAGTAAAATCTGTAAACTCCATCCTGCACGCCTCCGAAGGTCAAAGGGGTACCGACCGGCCGCCGTGTCATCCTGCGTCAGCGGATGCGACGTGCAGGGGCACGTGGTCAGCGTCCCGCACTGCGGCCGTTGTGTCGGTTTGGCAGACCGGAGCCGCCACTTCTCACTCAGCAGCTCCTCAATTAGCCTCACTTGAGCTGAGTGCACCTCACTTGCCCACAGCGCTCCGCAGATGTAGGCAGTAACCCATCCAAATGTTAGCCTAGCTGAACTTTACTGATCTGCGTGGGACCGATGTATCCACTGCGGCACAGTCGTTGGAACTTAGCAGACGCGTAGGGGAAAATATGGATAGTCTTGACAGAAGTGATGCAAACGGAACTGGCGTACACTCATAGTACTACTAAAGGCAATGTATTTTATGTACAAAATAGTCCTGAATGTAACGGGGGTCAATTGAAGTCCGCGATACGACTCGTCGGTTTTGACAAATGACGTCATACCTGAATTACAGGCGATAGTTTGTTTACAAGCAGAACATAGATTACTGATTACGATTTTGTGTTTAAAAAGTGATCTCTGGCTTCTCTCTGATAGTTAGGTATAGGTTAACAGAGGGATTTTTTTTTCTTCGCAAGTGAGCTCCGAAAGCGCGAATTATTGAGCTGAGACCTGTGAGCGATGGTACATTCTGTTGTGGTGCACAGGGGGAGAGTGCCAGACTACAAATCCAAAGATCGTGGGTTCGATCCCCGCCAGGTCCTAGGATTTTTATCTGTCACTTTCCTCTTCTTTCACGTCTGGCAGTATTGCTCATGTGAAAAATATCGAGTAGCACCATGGTTCGGAACCCACGTTAATCTGTAGGTACCCCTATAAATGGCTGGGTATGTCAGTTCGAAGGTCGGAGGAAGGCAACGGCATAACACTTCCATACAGGACCATGCCTAGTAAAGCACTGTGGTGCTCAAACCAATCTTCGGATTGTTGACTGCTTTACCTTTAATCAGATTATTTATTATCTACAGTACGTAAGTATTACGAAGATATCCCGTATGTTTATTTTCGTTGATAGTGTTTGTTTTGCTAGTTGGTATATCTACGTAGCGTATCTTGTGAGAGTCAGATGTGACGTCATTGCTCAAAGCCGACGGGTGGTATCGCGGTCTTCAATTATGCCTGTAATTGTTTAGAAGTTCAAGAACTTTATTTCATTCAATACTTTTTCAAAACTATCTGAATATACAAATACGTTCAACAGTTTACTTTCGTCGCACTAGCATAGTATCCTTGACCAGAATCATTCGTTACAGAAAAACGGTACCACCAACGAGGTAATTAACTAAGCAATAATCTATAAACTCAGCTATTTATCCGCAATCCGAAGCAAACAACCTGTAATTAGCAGTGTCTGACAGAGAGATAGATCACTGAATATTTTGCATCTGAAGAAAAAATTACAACATTCCCTCTGTGTTACTGTTGAGCTGTTCTCAATTTTAACATTATGGAGCACGTCTCGCGACGCGCTTGAGTAGGGGGAGGAACAGTTGAAGTTTGTGCTAAATTTAAATGTTGACAGAAGCCACAACAGAAGCATTTCATATTGCGTCATCAAATGAATATCTTGTAGCGACGCCTTAGACTTCTATCGTTGAGCGGCCTCGCATGGACGGCTGTATTAGGCGGCTGACGAAGTGTTTTAGTAAGCTCAGCGTGTCCCATTGCATTCCTATTAGCATTATGAATAACGAAAACTGAAAATTGCAGATTTCTATCACTTTACCAGAAATAGTTACGAAGGCTGTTGATGAACATTCCCTATCATCTGAAGATGTACATTTAGTACAAAAACCTGCCGGCCGCGGTGGCCGAGAGGACTGAGGCGCTCCAGTCACGGTCTGCACGGCCACTACGGTCGGGGGTTCGAATCCCCCCTCGGGCATGGATATTTGTGCCGTCCTTAGTATTAGCTAGTTCATAAGTAGTTTGTAAGTTTAGGGACTGATGACCCCGTAGTTAAGTCCCATAAGCTATACAAACATTTGAACATTTAGTACAAAACCGATCGTGGGATAATAATCGTGGCTAAAGTACAGCTACGGTAGTATTTATTAATTGCATTTAAATGATAGGAAGGAAAGGAATGACTCGGGCTGTACTAGGGCATTGAAATAATTCGGTGGCGGCGAGTTAACATTTGTGCCAGACCGGGATTCGAACTCGGGTTTCCCGATTTGGTCCACTGGTAGCCTCAACGAACAGGCTATGCGAGCACGTCGACCGCCGGCCACAAATTCCGACAAATGGCACGTTATTGAAGAAGCGCACCTAACGTCCATGCTCTCTTATGGTCGCCAATTGGATTCCCGCACAAGGTCGATGATATTCTCATCAGCGGTAAAGAAATTACCATACGGTGTAGTAATGTAGAAATACATACCATATATATGATGTCCCATTTTAATCTTTACCGGCCGATATCTCTGAAGTGGCACAATTCTGCAAAAGAATTATCTAGTGAACATTGTAAGGTTTGGAGGGGTCACGGAATGCTTATCTCGAATTGACCTTCAACCCTGTCTTCAAGGTCAAATAAAGGCAAACTTAATTTTTTCAAATGGTAGCTCGTGTTTTTATTTATTTATTTTTAATTCCTTATTAGAATTATACGCGAAGAAACACGCATTTTTTCTAGGGAACATTTTCTTTTGAAAGACCAATGGTTCGTCGCCAAAAGGCACTGCATTGTAAGTTTCCCAGGTTGCCAGTATCTTGAGAACGAAGCGAGATCAGATTTCTGAACTTTGTGCACTGGTAAAATTTCCGTGAACTTCAAATGGACTTGAATTTCTTTAATAGGGATTAACCCGAAAACAAATGCTGTCTCACTGGGAAACCTACAGTGAAGTGCTCCTTGAGAAAAACCATTGGTTTTTCGAAAAAAAACCATAACCACAAAAATGCGCGTTTCCTCACGTAGAATATTAATATGGAATTTTAAAAAATAGAGATTACCATTTAAAAAATGAGCTTGACCTTTGTTTCACCTTGGAAACAGGGTTCAAGGTCTAATAAAATCAGTCGATGCTGAAGGAATTAGATTGCGCAACGAAACAATAAAGGTGGTAGATGAGTTCTTTTACATTGGCAGTAAAATAACATATGATTGTCGCAGTACAGATGATATAAAAGTAGAATGGCAATGGGAAGAAAAGTGTTTTTCAAAAAGAGAAATTTGTTAATATCGAATATTAGTTTAAGCATAAGGCAGTCGTTTCTGAAGTCATTAGTGTGGAGTGTTGTCTTGTATGGGAATGAAACATGGACGATAAACAGTGCGGACAGGGATAGGATAGAGGTTTTTGAAATGTGGTGTTACAGAAGAATGCTGAAGATTAGGTGGGTGGATCGCGAAACTAATGAGGAGGTACTGGACAGAATTGGGGAGAAAAGGAATTTCTGGCATACCTTGACTAAAAGAAGGGATTGATTGATAGGACACATTTCAAGACATCAAGGAATTGTGAATTTAGCGTTGGAGTGAAATGTGTGGGGTAAAAATCGCAGAGGGAGACCAAGAGATAAATACAGTAAGCAGATTCAAATGGATGTAGGTTGCTGTTGTTACGAGGAGATAAAGAGGCTTGCTCAGGATAGAGTAGGATGGAGAGCTGCATCAAACCAGTCTCCGGACTGAAGATCACAACAACAGATTTTGAGGTTGCTGTACTTCATTATTCTAACAAATTGTAATGTAATTCGCATTAACATGAACTGAAACACTTCGGACCTCTTTTGAGAGTTAACACGGTAATATTTTGTTTGGCCGTCCAGCAAATGAACAGTGGTAACTCATGACAAGTGTACACAGTTTGGAAATAAACAACATGAAGTAATTATTGACATATTATTAAGAATAAAATTTTGTATTGAATTTATGGGTTAAAAAAGGAATTACTTTATAAATATTTGGCAACAATGACTTTTTTTTAATAATAATATCACTATGAAAGCTATTGAAATCTCATAAATACGATTATGTTATTCATACTGGGTCTTGTGATAAAATGTAAAAAAGAAAACAAGTAGCCATCTGAAAATGGGCAAGGTAACTCGAAACCGGCCGTTAATGGCTTTGAAATAAAACATTTTTGAAAGCATATGTGGCTGGTTGCGTTATTCACCAACAATCATAAATAAGAGATTTTATTCAAACTTTACTGTACAATTTCTCAAAACAAACAGTTTGTAGCTTGCTGTTGCACACACCCGAGGTCTTCAAATATCCAGCTAACGTTTCCAACGAGAAGTCAGGAGGTATTAGTGTGTCTCAGTAGGCAAGCTCGATCGCAAGGCCTTTGCCGCGGCCTACTACCGCAACCCAAGGTCGCCAAACCTCAGTGGACATCGGCGCCACCTCACGCTATAGCTAGTAAGTAATACATATTCAGCCCCACACTTCTCATGCAGGAAGAACGTAGAATAATCTTGATGGATCTTTGTCCGTCTCAAGGAAATGTAAGATTTCCGGTTTCTCTCGAATTTTTCTGCCGAAGTACTCGGGGAAAAAATTGAATCCGTAATCCTTAACAGACGACAGCATACATGTACCATTGCACAAACGAAAATAGCATTGCACTAAAAAATCTCACGGTAATTCCCACTATAGACTTACACCGCCGGCCGTGGTGGCTGAGGGGACTGAGGGGCTCCAGTCACGGTCTGCACGGCCACTACGGTCGGGGGTTCGAATTCCCCCTCGGGCATGGATATTTGTGCCGTCCTTAGTATAAGGTAGTTGATAAGTAGTTTGTAATTTTAGGGACTGATGACCCCGTAGTTAAGTCCCATAACCTTAACAAACATTTACAAACATTTTGAACTTAACAAACAAACAACCCTTTCTTCTCTACCTTTGCCTTACTGCACCATTGCCGCATGGTCGGTATATTCCTATAGGGTTTGGTATCGTTAGTTTTTATGAACGGCCTGATGCGTTTCATGCCGCACTCCATTACCCCGGGAGTATATCTGATTTCCCAACTCCGTAAGTACAGTGTTGTACTTGTGCAATTGCACGGGCGTTTTCTAAATATTTGCCAATTGTGCAACTGAGGCGAGACTTGGATACTAGACCGGTATTTAGCTGATGGGATGTGGAAAACTGCCTAAAAACCACATTGAGACTGGCTATTACACCGATCCAAGTCGTTACTCCGCCGGGCGTATTCAAACTGGGGCCAATGAGCATGCGTGTCCCGCAAGCAACTCTGTAACAAGCTTTATTTATTTAGTTTCTTCTTCGGGTCTCTGCGGACTTTGGATCGTGTTTGTTCTACGTAGATAGATGAATTTTTGGCTCAGATTATTATCATTATTATTACAGAGAGCGCACAGAACGCTTGGCTGCCTGGACGAGTGACTTACTCTCACCATCCAACCGGACAAACAGGTTCGGGACTGGATTAATAAAATGTAGATGGACGTTAAAAGGGCGATTTTAATGAGTCGAGGTGTTCTACAGATTCTGCCCCAACGTGAGTACAGCGCACGGAAGGTTCATTGAACCATTCTTTCGAATGTTGTTCAACTCGCGCGTTTCATTCATATGTCAATAAGTCGTCGAAACGCTGCCCCGTCATGTGACTGTTTTCACTTTTCTTTCTTGTATAGCGAAGTGTATCTGATGATGGGCATAGCCCGAAAAAGGTAATAAATTCATAAATTAACCTTATTTGCAACCAATCAGCATTGAGTTAAGATAATTTTTTTATACATGTGAATTGTTACACTTTATCAAAACATTCAAATGTTTGTAAATCTAAGGGACCAAACTGCTGAGGTCATCGGTCCCTGGACTAACCTATGTTAAGGACAACACACACACCCACGGCCGCGGCGGAGTGGCCGAGCGCATTGAGGCCTATTTTCCAGTGCGCGATGCCGTTTCCCGTCGGGGGTTCGAATCCTCCCTCGGGAATGGATGTTTGTGCTGTCTTTAGTATAAGTTAGTTCATAAGTAGTTTGTAAGTTTAGGAACTGATGACTCCGCAGTTAAGTCCCATAAGCTTAACAAACATTTGAACATTTTTGAACACACCCATGGCCGAGGGAGAACACAAAACCTCCGTCTAGAGCTGCACTTTATGGTAAATTTGTATTGTTAATACCTACCGTGATGTTTTTAATTCATAATTTTTTTAGCCGCGCTTTGAATTTCAATTAAGTCGCAGCAGGCAACCAGGCTTCGTTTTTGTTCGAGGGATAGGCGTGCTGGCGCAACTCACATTAGAACACACGTTTTTCTTCTTCAAATTACTCTCGTGGTTTCCTCCAAAAGTTAATTTAGAGACGTAAGTTCGTTGGATTGATCATTGAATGGGCCACATTATAAGTGAGTTTGTGTATTACTAATGCAGTGTAATAGTTGTTATCCGACACCTATGTGTATCGTTCACTATTTTCCTCAGTTTTATGCTAAACTACAACAGAGGAAGCATTAAAGTCGGCATAGTCTGCATGCGTTAGCGGATTGAAGCAGATATCGAAATAATAATAATAATTTCG
The DNA here is from genome assembly GCA_026315105.1 of Locusta migratoria. Taxonomy (NCBI): domain Eukaryota; kingdom Metazoa; phylum Arthropoda; class Insecta; order Orthoptera; family Acrididae; genus Locusta; species Locusta migratoria. The sequence goes on from CM048755.1 coordinate 273,963,822, forward strand.
TGTGGCTCATTGGTCTGGTGCAAGTCTTTCAATTGGACACCACTTCGGCGACTTGCGTGTCCGTAGCCTATCCCAGTTATGCAACCGGGGAAAGGGGACGTACAGCTTAACGTGGAATCCGAACCACGTGTCGTTTCTGGCGACTACTCACATCATTGAGAGGTGAAGGATGGGCTAAAGCGCGGACTGAAACAAATCCGAGGTCCGACCGGGTTTCGAACCCGCGACCCTCCGGTTTTCAGTAGAATACTTTACCCCAAGACTACGGGGCCCGCAAGTGAGACGCACAGCTAAATAATCGCACTGGCATGTGTTACTGTCTACTTTATCTTTTCTTATTATTAGTTTATGTTTTTTGAAAATATTTTGGCCAAAAGCATATTAAAAATATAAATAAAATAAAATTATTTGTGTAAAATAATATAATATAGTATTTAACAATGAAATACTAAATTATATATAGCAATAATGTAATATATGTAATCTTTATATATTTAATTTTATATTATTTATATTTTTATTATTTTTTGTTCTAAATATTTGCGAAAGCGGGCCGCAAAACAGGTCAGCGCGATTTTCATCATCTTTATATTTTCTGTAATCAAATTTTCCTTTCACCTTTCACTACAGTTTTATTCGTGATTAGTTTAATTAGTCTCTTACGCGAAACATTTTATATTGGCATCTTTATTTTCTACCTAGTATTTAAATTTTTATGTTTAATTTTAAGGAGCACCCTCCACCACCCGGCTGTCATTTTTAATTAATTTTCTATGTGTTTAAAAAGGTAAAGCAGTCAACAATCCGAAGATTGGTTTGAACACCACAGTGCTTTACTAGGCATGGTCCTGTTTGGAGGTGGTATGCCGTTGCCTTCCTCCGACCTTCAAACTGACTTACCCAGCCAGTTATAGGGGGACCTACAGTTTAACGTGGGTTCCGAACCACGGTGCTACTCGGTATTTTTCACATGAGCAATACTGCCAGAGGTGAAAGAAGTGGAAAGTGACAGATAAAAATCGTAGGACCTGGCGGGGATCGAACCCGCGACCTGTAGATTTGTAGTCTGGCACTCTACCACTGTGCAACCGAGGCGCTCCCTATGTGTTTATACAAAGGTATTTCCGTGCGATATATTCATTCTTAGATGAAATATCAACGTCAAACCATTCTTGGAATCTCCAGTTAAGGACTCATAGCAAAATAATTTAATGGTACAGCGATGTGATGAACAACATCTTTATACGTATGTAACCAAGTTTCAGAGTCAACATATGGAAACGTTTATAACAAAAGTTACTCAGCATTAAATCCTGTACAAATTATACTTCAAATTTTTTTCCTATCCGACGCATAACAGCTCAGATAGGGCACAGTGCCACCCTCCAGAGGCTTCCGGTTATAGCGGCTATCAAATATGCCTGTAAAATATTATGTCGAACGGTTGAACGTCGCGACCTAAATAGTAGGAAAACGTTACAGATGGACACACAGTCAGTGTCAATTCGTCTTTAATTTTGCAAATATCTCTGAAACGGTGCGAGATACGGAAAGAGAGCAAAGGTGTAGACAGTTTTCTCCTCTAGAAGTCCATTTATTCGATTTTCGTCTAACATAAACGGTTAAGGCGCTATTTGCAACTAAATAGTCAAACAAATCTCCCGAGTCAGATTGTATACCAACTAGATTCCTCTCAGAGTATGCTGATGCAATAGCTTAGCTATAATTTACAACCGATCACTCAGCGAAAGATCTGTACACAAAGACTGGAAAGTTGCCCAAGTTACTCCAATATTCAAAAAAGGCAATAGGAGTGATCCCCAAAATTACAGGCCAATCTCATTGACGTCTATTTGCAGTAGGATTTTGGAACATATACTTTGTTCGAATATTATGAACTACCTCGAAGAGAACGACCTATTAACCAATGGTCAACACGGATTCAGAAAGTATCGCTCTTGTGAAACACAGCTTGCCCTTTATTCACATGAAGTGTTAAGTGCCATCGACAAGGGATCTCAAATCGATTCCATGTTTCTGGATTTCCGGAACGCTTTCGACACTATACCCCAGAAGCGGCTTCTAATGCAATTGCGTGCTTATGGAATATCTCCCAAATTGTGTGACTGGAGTCACCATTTCCTATCAGAAAGGACTCAGTTCGTTGTCATTGACGGTAACTCTTCGAGTAAAACAGAAGTGATATCTGGCGTGCCACAGGGAAGCGTTATAGGTCCCCTACTCTTCCTTGTGTTTATAAACGATTTAGGAGACAATCTGAATATCTCCCTTAGACTGCTGTTCGCGGATGATGCTGTCGTTTATTGGTTAGTGAAGTCAACAGAGGATCAAAAGTAACTGCAAAGCGATTTAGACAAAATTTCTACATGGTGTGAAAATTGGCAATTGACAATAAATAAAGAAAAGTGTGAAGTAACACACATGACCACTAAAAGAAATCCGCTGAACTTCAATTACGCGATAAATCAGTCAAACCTTAAGGTCTTAGATTCTACTAAATACCTAGGAGTTACAATTACGAACAACGTTGACTGGAGAGAACACACAGAAAATATTATGGGGAAGGAGAACCAAAGGTTACGTTTAATTGGCAGAACGCTTCGAAGATGCACCAGCTCCACCAAAGAGACTGGCTACATCACACTTGTGCGTCCTCTCCTGGAGTACTGTTTCCCCTTGTGGGACCCTCACCAGGTGGGACTGACGGAAGACATTGAGAAGGTTCAGAAAAGGGCAGCTCGTTTTGTTTTATCACGTTACGGGGGGGGGGGGGAAGCTTCAAGGAAATGTTGCACGAATTGGGGTGGAAATCGTTAAAAGAAAGACGTTATTAATTGCGGCGTGATCTGTTTGCAAAGTTTCAATCACCGACTTTTACTTCTGAATGTGAAAATATTTTGCTAGCACCCACCTACTTAGGGAGACACGACCATCCCAATAAAATAAGAGAAATCAGATCGAAAACGGAACGAGCGCGCTATTAGAGAATGTAACGGTAGAGAAAAGTTATGAAAGTGGTTAATGAACCCTCTGCCAGGCACTTAAATGTGATTTGCAGAGTATATATGTAGATGTAGTGTGGTGTCGCACAAGTCCGAAGTGCGCGCCACCTACTTTCGCCGCGCGCCGCCATGCACGCACGGCGCGGCGTTCTTACGTCAGCCACGAGCGCCCTCTGCTACAACTCCGCTCGCGGCCACCACTGAACGACATCGTGCACTTGGGACTGAGATAGGAACCAGTTAACACTTCGGAATCAGATAGGCACCAGTGAATACTTGGCTATCGGACAGGCACTAGGCAGGCCTCTAGCTCAACTATGTATCAGCATTCTGCAGTACTGAGCTATGTAAAAGTAAAGTATTGTATAAATTCTGTGCAATAAATACCTCGTTCTAATTTACTCTAGTGTTTCTAGTTCCTGCTGTCCCACTGGCTGCTCACCTCCGTACCTGCACAAGCGTGCATCCTTATTCCTGTGTCGGACTCTTTCTACTCGGCCACCGACACCTACGGCGGAAACGAGACACAAAAGCGGCGACGAGGGTGGGACACAAAATGTAGATGTAAATTTCTAGTTGTCAAAAGGCCATCGTAAACAGCCTACTTTTCATGTTAGTAACCTAAAGTGAGCCAGAAGGTCGAGAACCGCTGCGGCGGGGTCTATTACAGTTGAGCACGTACGGGGCTGTTTGCTTCCTTTGAACGGCTGACGTACGCCGAGCGAGCAGCTAGGCGTCAGTAGTTGGCTCAATAGGCTGTGATTCGCTTTGTGCGGCGCGGCGCGGCGCGGCGCACAAGGTCCGGCCAATTGCACCATTTGTGCTGAACGATGGCCTGTCATTTGTCCACGACAGCGAGGGCACCCGCACCCGCCTGCCGTATCGCGCCTCACATGTGCTGCTGATTAAGCCAACCGCACAAACCGAGGGCGCGTTTTCGTAACGAGCGGACGTACCCCAATCCACCAAACCGATTTGATTTACATTGCCAAGGTGTGTAGGGTACGACTGGAACTTAGACAGCCGGCCGCGGTGGCTGAGGAGACTGAGGCGCTTCAGTCACGGTCTGCACGGCCACTACTAATGAATACGTCTTTATAATTATGCGAGCCTGTAAAACGGTAGCGAAAATCGATGCAGACGCCGGCCGCGGTGGCCGAGGGGACTGAGGCGCTCCAGTCACGGTTTGTACGGCCACTACTGTCGGGGGTTCGAATCCCCCCTCGGGCATGGATATTTGTGCCTTCCTTAGAATAAGATAGTTGATAAGTAGTTTGTAAGTTTAGGGACTGATGACCCCGTAGTTAAGTCCCATAAGCTTAACAAACATTTGAATTTTTTGAACTTAGACAAATGTAAACATGGAAATTCAACCCTCAACAGTTTGCGAGAAAACAGAGTTTGTAAATTTTTGGGTGCCTCTTGTAATTTGTATGGTCAGAAGTATTCAAGGAGTCCGCACCCGACGGAGTAGGCGCTTAGATTTGCAAGCGCGACGTATCTGCATCGAAAAAAAAAAAAAAAAAAAAAAAAAAAAAAAAAATTGTTTCAAATGTTTGTATAGCTTATGGGACTTAACTACGGGGTCATCAGTCCCTAAGCTTACGAACTACTTATGAAATAACTAATACTAAGGACGGCACAAATATCCTTGCCCGAGGGTGGATTCGAACCCCCGACAGTAGTGGCCGTGCAAACCGTGACTGGAGCGCTTCAGTCCCCTCGGCCACCGCGGCCGGCGCCTGCATCGATTTTCGCTACCGTTTTACAGGCTCGCATAATTATAAAGACGTATTCATTAAATCTATGAAAATTATGAATATTTAATGATTCATTTATTATTTTTCATAATCTTTATCACTAAAAAGGAATAATTTTAAATTCAAAATTTTCAAATGTTTGTAAATCCATCGGACCAAACTGCGTCGTCAACAGTCCGTAGCTTACAAACTACTTAAACTAAGGGAAACTAAACTAAGGACAAACACACACACCCATGCCCCAGGGAGGACTCGAACCTCCGACGGCGAGCAACCGCGCGCACCGCGGCGAGGCGCCTTAGACCGCGCGGCTACTCCACCGCGGCAATAATTTTAATTCGTGAATTTCAAAATAAAGGGCACACGAAAACTTTCAATTTTACTTAAATTACTGCATCTATATTTGGCACAAGTACACTGTTCAAAATAATTAGGGATAAGGTTAAATATACAATTTACATATGGTAACGTATTTTATTCAGATATTGGTTACGACTGTAATCTGTATGTGATACAGTATGATATTTTGCTGTCTCATCTCTTTACTTGAGGTTTACATGGCATTTACTTAGAGAGACGGACCATGGGGCTACCATAATAACGAATAAGTCATTCTCGTTGCCCTTTAATATACTGTGTCATCGACCAGTTCAGCTGCACACCTGCGTGGCATGGACAGTATGAGGTTATCAATCAGCTCTTGAGGCACATTTGGCCATTCTTCCACGAGTGCAACATCTAGCGCTGTAACCGTTGTGGGAGGTGTTGGTCTGCAATGCGTCTGCCAAGTGAATCCCAGACATGCTCAATAGGGTTTAAGTCCGGTGAATAAGCTGAACACTCCATTCCTTCAATTCCCTCGGCATCAAGCATGTTGTCCACCAGTTGCACTCTGTAGAGACGAGCGTTATCGTCCACCAGAAGGAACCTATCTCCTACGGCACCAGCCTAGGGCGCAACAAAACGTCGAAAGATCTCGTCTCTATATCTCTGAGCAGTCAAAGCGCCATTCTGTACTATATAGAGGTCCATATGTACCCCAATACTGTAGTAGTTGCAGGCATCGCCTCTGTCTGTCCCGCAGCCAACATTCCTATAGCTGTCCATGCCATAATTTCGGCTAAGTCACGTTGTTGTGTTGCTCTCCACTAACTGCTCACTACCCTATCTGAACCCACCTGCTTGTGTAATTCGTTTGGTAAACAGAAGTCAATACCAACCCCCTCTGCAGAACTTTCTATTATTACCTGTGTCTCAGTTGCCGTAATGTTGTTGTCTCCACTCCGTATAACCGACAGAAAGACGCAAATCCAATTTAGTTCATTCTTCATATGACAGTACTTGAGAACCTAGACATTTCAACTGATACCTTAATTTTTTTGACCAGTGTGTAATGTGTATGGAGCACTGCATAAATCTGGATTATACTTATCGCATAAACATACATCACTGACTCCCCGAAATGCAACATCTTGAAATGAAATCACATGAATTTTTCAGAATGAATTCGCGGCATCGAGAGATGCACATGATTAGCTTTTCAGTGCAGACGCACATCACGGGCGCCAGTAGCGCCATCTGCAAGGGGGAACAGAAAGCCGTGTGGACGTACTCGAATTTTTATTTTGTGCGGTTCTTTTCCATAAGCCGCTTCACTGTGCCCCGTAGAAGACAGCACGTTTGGGAGCTCTACTGAGTAAGAGTAGTTGCTTACAGCTATTGGGTAGCCTATTATCCTTCAGATAAATCGCTGATCGTGTCGTTCGTAATCAAGCAACTCTGTTGCGGAACCGCGGCGTAGTGGCCGAGTGCATTTTGGCGCTATGCTCCGATGCGCGAGGCCGTTCCCCGATGGAGGTTTGAATACCACCTCGGGCATGGATCTTTGTGCTGTCTTAGTATAAACTAGTTTGTAAGTAGTTTGTAAGTTTAGGAACTGATAACCCAGAAGTCCCAGAAGCTTAACAAACATGTGAAGCCGGCCGCGGTGGCCGAGGAGACTGAGGCGCTTCAGTCACGGTCTGCACGGCCACTACGGTCGGGGGTTCGAATCCCCCCTCGGGCATGGATATTTGTGCCGTCCTAGTTCGTAAGTAGTTCATAAGTAGTTTGTAAGTTTAGGGACTGATGGCCCCCTAGTTAAGTCCCATAAGCTTTACAAACATTTGAACATTTTGAAACATGTGAACATTTTGTTGTGTTGCGGATCTGTTATAGCTAGATGTAGGAATCAACGACGGACCGATGGGACCGATTCCACCCACCTCAACATAGTGACAGGCATACTGTGCACAAGTCACTGGTGGAGCGTTCTGCCACATCACCAACCATAGCACAACAAAAAAAGTCTCTGCACCGCAAAAAGCAGTCTGTGCGTACCGTTAGACGTCATGTGCAGGATGTTTGTAAATCTGAGGGACCAAACTGCTAAGGTCATAGGTCTCTAGACTTACAAACTACATAACTAACTTAAATTACGGACAACACGCCGGCCGCGGTGGCCGAGGAGACTAAGGCGCTCCAGTCACGGTCTGCACGACCACTACGGTCGGGGGTTCGAATCCCCCCTCGAGCATGGATATTTGTGCCGTCCTAGTTCGTAAGTAGTTCGTAAGTAGTTCATAAGTAGTTTGTAAGTTTAGGGACTGATGACCCCGTAGTTAAGTCCCATAGACTGTACAAACATTTGAACATTTTGATTTCGGACAACACACACACACTCATTCCCGAGGGAGGAGTCGAAGCTCCCACGCGACAGGCCGCACAACTCTAGCATGGTGCCTTAGACCGTGCGGAAAACGAAGTAGTTAAGTTCTACAGATTTAGAAACATCTGAACATTTCTGAATGTTTCTTTGGTGAAGCACTCCCAAGCAGGAGCGACTGCAGGTTTTGATGGCAGTAGGGCCGGCTGCGGTGGCCGAGGGGACTGAGGCGCTCCAGTCACGGTCTGCACGGCCACTATAGTCGGGGGTTCGAATCCGCCCTCGGGCATGGATATTTGTACCGTCCTTAGTGTTAGCTAGTTCATAAGTAGTTTTTAAGTTTAGGGACTGATGACCCCGTAGTTATGTCCCATAAGCTATACAAACATTTGAACATTTTTGATGGCAGTAGGGGCGCAATGAGGGGGTTGCACAGAAAGTTATGCACCTGATTTTTTTCTCAGATGAAAAGAATGTTGCAAATGCGAAATGTTATGTATATATTATGTAAAGTATCCCGAGTGTGCGCAAAATCTCTGGCTATTCCGACAGACAGCGTAGCTGCAGGAAAGTTTCAAAAATGTTCAAATGTTTGTAAAGCTTAAGGCACTTAATTATGGGGTCATCAGTCCCAAAACTTACAAATTATTTATGAAATAACTTATAATAAAGACAGCACAAACATTCATGCCCGGGGGGGGGGGGGGGATTCAAACCGCCGACGGGGAACGGCCTCGCGCTTCGTAGCATAGCGCCTCAATGCGCTCGGCCGCCCCGCCGCGGCAGGAAAGTTTCGAAATGGCGTCTATAAGTGGTGTACGTTCATTACAACCAATGTCACGTCCTTGGCGCCAGTCCCGTAAGTGGTCTATTGCTAAGAGGGCACAGTTTTAAAGCGCCCATTACGACGATAATCTTAGCACCATTCGTTATTACACCTCTTACTTTGAGATGTCACAAATGTAATATTGAAGTACCTGGATGCAAGGCAGCAATGAACAAGCAGATGTGAGTTCCTTTATAATGATTTTTTACGCACCACAAGAAATTTTCCGTAACTCCTCGATCACAGCTAAAGGTATCTTTTTACGGTAGCATGAGCGCGAAATATAGCATTCAAGTGTTTAGCCACAGTGGAGTGACCGAGCGCTCTAAGGCACCTTTTCACTTAAACTGGAAAGAATAAGTAGATAATATCGTGGGAAAGGCAAACCAGAGACTTCGTTTTATTGGCAGAACCCTTAGAAGATGCAACAGTAGTACTGAAGAAACTGTTTACACTACGCTTGTTCGTCCTTTTTTGGAGTATTACTGTCCAGTGAGGGATCCTTATCAGGTGGGTTTGACGGGAGACATCGAAAGAGTATAAAGAAGGGCAGCTCGTTTGGTATTGTCACGATAAAGGGGAGACAGCGTCGCGGAAATGATACAGGATCTAGGATGGGAATCATTACAACAAAGGCGTTTATCGCTGCTGCGTGGGCTACTTACGAAACTCCAATCGCAAACATTTTCCTCCGAATGCGAAAATATATTGTTGACTCCCACTTACACAGGTAGAAATGATCATCAGAATAAAATACGAGAAATCAGAGCTCGAACAGAGAGATTCAGGTGTTCTTTCTTCCCGCGCTCTATTCGACAATGGAATGGGAGACAAATAGTATAAAGATGGTTCGATGAACCCTCTGCTAGGCACTTAAATGTGATTTGAAGAGTATCCCATCTAGATGTAGATGCTGCGGAGCGCGCGGTATCTAGCCGTCGGAGGTTCGAGTCCTTCATCGGACACGAGCGCGCGCGCGGGCGTGCGCGCGCCTTTGTGTGTGTGTGTGTGTGTGTGTGTTGTCATTAGCATTTACAAACATTTGAATCAAGTGTTTACTGTCGAAATTTTTGAGGTGGAATATATTTAACAACACGTTTCCAGTCTAATGTGCACTAAAACTGTCAAAAATAGCAGTTAGTGATCTTTTCCTTCTGAAAATGTATATGCTGTGACTTAAAGTCCTTAATATTAACTTTTAAATACATTCACGAATGTGGGACAGTTAGTATCCGTTCCTTTCCAGGATTTGTTCATAAAATTGAACGATGCACAACACTTCACCATCTTTGTTTCCATTTACTGGAATTAGAAAGTGAAAATTTCATAGCTATGACGAATACATAATGTCGGTATGCATGTTTGATACGTCCCGGTACAAACCACAGTACACTTCATCTTAGTACCCTCCTACTACTATAATGCCGTACAGCCGAAGACTCAAATTGTACCGCGCCTGCAGCACCCTCAGTAAGTCTTATTATGTTCACATTGTCTTTGGTACCGTCAACGAATTTTTCACTGTAGAGGAAGAAACTGTGGGGAATATTCACAAACGTTTGTACTAAATGTATGGAGTATCTGCTATCGGCAAGAGTACAGTTAGTCGCTGGACACTGAGTGTGAGGTCATCAAAGGCGGAGCTGCAAGACTTGCAGCGATTAAGGAGACCATCGACAGCTGGGATGTTGCAGCGAGCTGATAGTCTCGTTCGACATCGGCTATTACTGGATGCCATTGGAAGAAGACATTCTGAGGGCGACGAGCAGGTGACTCACACAGTGAAGAAATGGCTCGCTGCCAGAAAAAGGATTGGTGCTGACAGGGCATACACACCCTTGTTTCACGCTGGAGAAAGACCGTGGAACGGGCGGACATTATGCGGAAAAATAGGATGTTTTGTGTATGTAATAGTAATTATGAGCTATGAACAACTGTTGATGAAAAATGTGGAGCATTACTTCCTGACCAACCACGGATCTAAAAATTTTGACAGCGTTGTTATATCCAAATTTTTACTGAGATATATGATAACAGCCGTAATGTACTTTAAAATGCATATTGTCAACCATCAGCTGTTTATTACATTTACAACTTTACCGCTTTCGGTTATGAAGCATCATCAGAAAAGTAAATTAAACAACGTTGGTACATTGTCTGTCACCTTATACATGTCAATAAATAAAAGATTCGTAAAATGTCACTTCACATTGTTTTATTTATCATCAAGACTTAATCAAGTGACATTTTACGAATCTTTTACTTATTGTCATGGATAAGGTGACAGACAATGTACCAACGTAAACAGTCTGTTTAATTTACTTTTCTGATGATGGTTCATAAAATGTTCAAATGTTTGTAAAGTCTATGAGACTTAACTACGGGGTTATCAGTCCCTAAACTTACAAACTACTTATGAACTACTTACGAACTAGGACGGCACAAATATCCATGCCCGAGGGGGGATTGGAACCCCCGACCATAGTGACCGTGCAGACCGTGACTGAAGCGCCTCAGTCTCCTCGGCCACCGCGGCCGGCGATGGTTCATAACCGAAACCGGTAAAGTTATAAATACCGGGTGCTCAAAAAGTCAGTATAAATTTGAAAACTTAATAAATCACGGAATAATGGAGATAGAGAGGTAAAAATTGATAAACATGCTTGGAATGACGTGGGATTTTATTAGAACAACATCTACCGTTATCGGGCCTTTTTTCTTCGAGGAACTGCGTTATTCTGGTTTAGTAACTGCTTCCGTGACGGATGAGAGGTACGCCGATATGTTACAGAATCGTATCACCCCCAGCATGATAAATACCTGCTGAAACGTACGATCGTTATGCAGGATGGCGCTCCACCCCATATTGCTAGACGTGTGAAAGGTCTCTTGCGCGAGTCGTTTGGTGATGATCGTGTGCTCAGCCGCAACTTTCGTCATGCTTGGCCTCCCAGATCCCCAGACCTCAGTCCGTGCGATAATTGGCTTTGGGGTTACACGAAGTCGCAAGTGTAACGTGATCGACCGACCTCTCTAGGGATGCTGAAAGACAACATCCGACGTCAATGCCTCACCATGACTCCGAACATGCTTTACAGTGCTGTTCACAACATTATTCCTCGACTACAGCTATTGCTGAGGAATGATGGTGAACATATTAAGCATTTCCTGTAAAGAACATCGTCTTTGCTTTGTCTTAATTTGTTATGGTAATTATTGCTTTTCTGATCAGATGAAGCGCCATCTGTCGGAGATTTTTTGAACTTTTTTTTGTTCTAATACAACCCCATGTCATTCCAAGCATGTGTGTCAATTTTTACCTCTCTATCTACATTATTTGGTAATTTATTAAGTTTTCAAATTTATACCCACTGCTTGATCACCTGGTACAATAAACATCTGCCGCGGTGCAGTAGCCGAGCGGTGTAAGGCGCCTTGCTGCGGAACGCGCGGTTGCTCGCCGTCGGAGGTTCGAGTCGTCCCTGTGGCATGGGTGTATGTGTTTGTCCTTAGGTTAGTTTACCTTAGTTTAAGTAGTTTGTAAGCTATGGACTGATGAACTCGCAGTTTGGTCCGATAGATTTACAAACATTTGAACATTTGAATAAACATCTCATGGTCGGTAATATGCATTTTTAACGTAGTTATATCATTTTATGGATTTTTGCAGATAATGTTTTGAAAAGGTTACAAAAATCATTGCCCTTTTTCACATTCGTTAACGATTCCTCACCTGCTTCCAGTGACCTGTCCCTCTCGACGCAACTCCTTTCGTGTCAATGAAACTAATTCATTTCATGTAGTAGTTTGTTTTGACGAATAATTCCTGTTGATCACAAGATGAGATTTAATTTAATAGCCATACTAAGACACCACAAAACTTCTACAATTTCTGAAAGTCCCAAACTTTCAAGGCTATTGGACTCTAAGCTGCCTTGTGATAAGCCGTGTCAGGAGTTCGCCCGCGGTCGCGGAAGTGTTAACACGTGCTACGAGGTCGCTCTTCCGTGTAACGCTAGTGTTTACGTTTTAGTGTGTGTGCATCGCAATTCTACGTTCGTAACGGTTTTCTCTTAGACACTCAAACATCTGTCAACTCTATCGGTGACACGCCCTGCCATGTACGGTGGGGCATATGGTGAAGGGGGTGGTGGTTCCGGCGCCCCCACGGGACAACAACAACAACAACAACCAGCTGACCAGCGGCTGCATCCAGATGCGGCTTCTTCACCAGCTCCGCCGGTCACTACATTAGACGACACTGCGCATGTCCTCCGAACTTCATTAGAAGTAGCTCGGGGCATCTCTGCAGTACACCGTATAGAAGAGCAGATGGAATTATCAGAACCGGATGTTTCCGGCTCCTCCGCCACGGGAAACAAACGACCGAGCGAGGTTAGTCTGGATTCTAGAAATTTCAAAACCTTTATAGCAGACGCTACTCATGTATCGCTTGCAAATGATGTATCAAATGTCGATGATCACTCCGTCATAAATGCTCCTGGACTCACTTCTAACCAACATTCCGTACATAATGCTCCTCCTGTGGGTTCTGCATCCACTCAAAGGCCCCTCAATTTATACAAACGTACAGATGGTGGACCGTACATAGTTTACATGGAATGTTTGGATAAAAACTTAGGCCGCTTGCACCCAATGGCCATAGGAAAACTGTTACATCTTTCTTTGCCAGAAATTGAGAATGCTATACTTGACATCTCTTCTGCGGGAAAAAGTAAAGTTAAGGTGGAATTGAAAACTGCAGATAAGGCTAACTTCTTGGTTACCAGTGAGGTCTTAAAATCTAAAAACATTGAAGCTTACATTCCTTCCTACGTTGTGCACAAACTAGGAGTAATCAGGAAAGTCGATACAAACATTGACGAAGCGGAAATTATGGAAGTCGTCCAATCTCCCTTCCCTGTTCTAGGCGTTCGAAGATTCACGAAAAGATATGGAAAAGACCAAATTGTGAAACTGCAGACCTGCTTGTTAACCTTCGATTCTCAAACCTTACCGGCAGCTGTGTTTATCCACGGAACAAGATGTCCTGTCGATCCTTATGTGCCAACTGTCAGGCAGTGTTTTAATTGTCTCCGCTACGGGCACATCAACAAACAATGCCGATCGCAAATCAGATGTAACAGATGTAGTGGGCCGCATTCTGCTGAATCCTGTGTCTCACCTATCGCTATTTGCGCTCACTGCGGGGATCAACATTCATCCACGGACCGCTCCTGCCCGGAATACCACATACGGCGTCGAGCTCAAGAATTAGCTACATTCAATAACATTGAATTCAGGGATGCACTGTCTATTGCTCGTATGCCAACCTATGCATCGGTCACTGGCGGACAACACCAGCCTTTCCGGCGCCGACATTTGCTGCTCCGACAAACGTGTGCATTCCGAACTTTCAAAACTCTCAACTCTTCCCGCCGCTACCCGCCGCAAGCACGCAGTGTCAACAAAGCGTCACTGGGGACGTAGCTCATTCTTCAAATGCGCCCGGGCAGACAAGCAACGCTTACCGGCCTCCCCGGCGGCAGGCGGAAGTCAACCGACGCAATAATGTACGTGAGTGGTCTCAGTACCGCAGCTTGTTGTATCCGACACAACAATCAGTCACTCCCATAGGCCAAAATCCTTATCAGCTTGTTGTGCACAGATTGGCACCCCCACAAGCACCGTTTCACAGGCAGCCTACAGTGCCTACTGAACTCATCGATAAGATAATAAATGTAATTGATATCGTAATGAAAAATATGAGACAAAATAGTGCCATGAATGACTCCGATATCCGGCATCTCGTCACGGGCATCCTTCAATCTTTCTCTGCCTAAATTATGATGGCTTTGAAAGTCCTTCAGTGGAACGCAAGATCAGCTTAATCTAACAGGGAAAGGTTGCAAAGAGAATTGTTCGTCAGCCAGCAGGACATCGTTTTGTTGGCCGAAACTTGGTTCAAGTTCGAACAAAGAGTTCGCTTTCCAAATTATTCCATCATAAGAGAGGACCGTCCCGATGGGTGGGGCGGCGTTGCTATATTAGTAAAACATTCGCTGCCGCATAAACGGCACCCGTTACGCGTACGCAGCGCCAACATTGAATCAGTCGCCGTGCACGTACATACTGCCCGCAAACACTTCACTGTTGTCTCGCTGTATCACGCTCCCCGCCATAGTATCGTGGAAGAAGATTGGAGACATCTAATACGCCAGCTTCGGCCTCCATTTATTATAGCAGGAGACTTTAATTCCCACCATGTAGCGTGGGGAGGAGATGTGACGGACAGGAATGGCAGGACTTTGATGAGTCTGATCGAAGACAACAACCTAGTGATACACAATGACAGCACTCCTACTATGGTGTCATCACCTTTCCGTCGACCTTCTGCAGTTGATATAACGCTCTGCTCCCCCTGTTTCACTGAACTATGTAATTGGCGCGTTAAAACAGATTCAATGGGATCCGATCATCTCCCAATAGAGTTCCAGATCAATGTAAACGTTAATACTAAACAAATATATTATGCTAACAGTCGGTGGAAAACCAAAGAGGCCAAATGGGACGCATATAGGGACACAGTTGGGGGGGAACTCGCAAACACGTCAAATAACTTACCTGTTGAAGATGCATACCAAGTTTTAGTCAATGCTATAACTGCCGCTGCGGATGTCAGTATTCCTAAGAAGAAAGAATTTACTGTTGTGAAGCACCGTTCCCCCCCTTGGAGGGATCCTGAATGCTCTAGAGAAGTTGCTAAACGCAGACTAGCCTTGAAAACCTATCGTCAAAATCCTACATTGGAAAATTTCCTCATCGTGAGAAAAGTGACTGCGGGAGTTAGAAATTTCCTGAAGAAGACGAAAAAGGACAGCTGGATAAAATTTTGCTCCTCCCTCACAAATGAAATTACCATGGCAAGCATCTGGCACAAGACAAAGGCTTTTAGAACAAACCAACTGCCATCCCCTGCTCCTGCTACCGCGGACTGGTTAGAGGGGTTTGTAGCGAAACTCGCTCCTCCTACGGTTCCGTTTGCAAATTTTCCACTCCCTCTTGCTGAAAACCGTCAACATGTTCTCCTTCGTTCTTTCTCGAAAGAAGACCTCCACGAAGCTATTCAATCATCGAGCGAGAGCTGTCCCGGCATTGATTGTATTCACTATTCAATGTTAGAAAATCTGCCTGAGGAAGCGAAAGAATTGCTGATATCTATTTTTAACCGGTGTTGGATGGAACAAGATCTCATAGCCACATGGACGACTCAAGTAATTATTCCAATTCTGAAAAGTGGCAAAGATCCAAATGCGGCGCCAAACTATCGACCGATTGCTCTGCCGTCATGTGTTGTAAAAACGCTGGAACGCATGGTGAAAAAGAGGCTGGAATGGTGGCTTGAAAAGAATAACTTGTTACCTCGGAGTCAATATGGCTTCAGGAAAGGCAAAGGGACGATGGACAATATATTTTCGCTTACTGTGGATATCACTTCAGCCTTTCAAATGAAGCAAACAGTGATCGCTGCTTTTCTCGACGTTAAGGGAGCTTATGACCATGTTCAGATACCGATTCTCTTGGACAAGCTGGCAGGATTCGGAATTCCTTCACGGTTGATTTATGGCATCAGTACCCTGATTGCTAAAAGAACGATCTATGTCCGGTACCAAGGTAACATGATGGGACCTTTTCTTGTCTCCCAGGGCTTGCCACAAGGTGCGATTTTAAGCCTCCTTCTGTACACTCTGTATACGCATGACCTAGAACGTGTGATAATGCCTCCCACAACAATCTTGCAGTATGCAGATGATTTATGTGTCTATTCTACTGCTGATACGTATCATCAGGCTAAAACGGCATTACTCTCATCCATTGCACACATAGATGATTGGCTATCTACTAACGGGCTGGAGATATCGGCTGAGAAATCAGTAATCGTGCCATTTCACAAGTCAACACTGAATCTTATAGATGACTCCATTACGTGTGGACCGTACACTTTCCAGATAAAACCTCAAGCACGTTTCCTGGGGATGATTTTTGACTCTCGGTTAAGCTGGGCGCCTCATATCAGAGCCACGGTTACCAAGTGTGAAGAGGGTCTAAATGTAATCCGATCACTCACCCGGGTGTGGTGGGGTGCGCAACAGAGAACTTTACTCGCCATGTATCGAGGGATTATTCGATCTCGGCTTGACTATGGCTGTCATCTGTACCACAATGCACCGAAGGTTCATCTCACGAAACTCGATACTCTGCAGTATAGAGCCATCCGAACCTGTCTTGGAGCCATGCGATCGACCCCCAACAACGCCCTTTTAGTGGAAGCAGGAGAGATGCCTTTGAGCATTAGGCGCCAAATGTTGTCAGATAAATTCTACTTTCAAGGAATGGCTTTCATGGACAGTTCAGTCTGCAGAAACAGAGACACCATTTATCGACTATGGATTGCCTCTTACAGAAGGAATATACCTCCAGCCATTGTACTAGCTTCAACACTTGGTCTCCTATGATACGTTCTGTGCGATGTTCACCGCATCTGTCTCCTTTTGAATACGATCTACGAACACTTGGCTGCCAGATTCCAGTCTTCTATTTTAATATGACTTGCTTAGGAAGTAACACTGTTAATAACGGATTCAGTCGCCTCGTTGCAGAACAGTGGCCTGATTTTCTTTGTGTAAATACAGATGGGTCCAAAATTCCACAAGAAGAGTGTACTGGATGTGCCTTTTTCTGCCCTCAGATTCAGATTCGGAGAACCTTCAAACTGCCAACGAATACCTCTATATTTACTGCGGAGACAGTGACAATTCTGGAAGCACTTAGGTTTATTTCTACCACTTCCTTCCCGAAAATATTAATTGTGTCTGACTCTCAAAGTGTCCTTTAAACCATACAACACCGGAGATGGAACAAAAAAACCAACAGCTATATTCGGGATGTGATTTCGGCATATATTCGCTGTACAAATACGGGACGGACAGTTAATTTACTGTGGGTGCCTTCTCACGCTGGTATCTGCTATAATGAGGAAGTTGATGCATTGGCAAAACAAGCGGCATCCTTCGGCACTGTCTTGGACCTACAACTACCATACACAGACCTCTTATTTGCGGTTAAGGACTACGCAAAACAACAGTGGCAACAGATGTGGAACGTTTCCCAAGAAACGAAAGGCGCTTCTTACGCTGTGCTGCAACCTCAGATTTCTACGCAGCCGTGGTTTATAAGGACTCATCTGGACCGATCCGCGATTTCTACCATTATTCGTCTTCGCTTCAATCACGCCTCTTATCCAAAACATCTACATCGGATCAACATCTACGATTCGGCGGCATGTGAGTGTGATCCTGAAACGGAAGCTGATGTCAACCACATCCTGTTCAGGTGCCCCAAATTTGACCGAGAACGTTTGAACTTCTTGCAGACATTGGTGAAGATGGGATATCCCCTTCCCCAGTCAGCTTCTTCCCTTTTGTTTACGAAAGACATTCGTGTGTATAAAATTATAATTAAGTTTATTAAGAGCACTGTACACAATCTTTAAGCATAAACTGTGTTGGTAATATAAGGTTTTGCTTGTGAATATGTGAAAATGTTCCAACATTATTTAAATTGTAATGTAATGCAGTTTTAGCTTTGTCTCCACTTTCCCATTTTGACAAAATGTACTTCTGTTTTGTCTATTTCAATATATGTACATTTCCTCTGTGTGTTGTAGATGGCCACATTGAGTTAACACTCAGAAGGCTGAAGCAACACCGCCTGAAGAGAAGGCCTGAGCGCTATCGCGTCACGCCATACAGATTAGACCGCTATCTAGCTGGCTGCCGGGACACATACCATGTCTCACAGTGAGCTATGCGATCGCAGCCCATTCTGAGTGACGTGTCGCGAAGAGCTCAGTCTTCTGGCTGAATACGCAACAGGCTGCAGCTTACAGCCCACAATCTCTCTACATTTCTTTGAGTAACTGTCTGCAACCTCTATCTTCACTGGGTGCTATAACAACGATTATGAAGTTAAAAAAAATTGCAACGGTAGAAACAAAGTATTCACATTCGATGAATCAAATATCCAACAGTAAAGCGTTTACCTTCAAAACAGCGGATAGCAATCACCAGAACACAGTAGAGTGACACGACCGAACTACTACTTATTAAATAACTTTTATAAGCATAAAGTTAATCGTAAAAAATGAAATCAACGGCATATCAATAAATGAATACTACTGGGGGAAAAAGATGTTACGGTTTAGCAAAATAAAGAACAACTATTGTTAAGTCGATGAAATGAAACTGCAGAATCCTTAAAGAAAATCCACAAAATATATACTATATAACAACATAACAACAAAAAGTCTTCCTGAAACTCCAAAACCTTTAAAGCATCTGTCAAAGTTCGTAGGTCGGCCGCAGTGGCCGAGCGCTCTGCGGCGCGCCAGTCACAGTCTGCACGGCCGCTACGGTCGGGGGTTCGAATCCCCCCTCGGACATGGATGTTTCTGTCGTCTTTAGTATAAGCTAGTTCATAAGTAGTTTGTAAGTTTAGGGACTGATGATCCCGCAGTTAAGTCCCATAAGCTTAACAAACATTTGAAAGTTTGTAGTGATTCATTTTAGGGTGGGGCGCAATCTAAGACGCCTTGTCACGGTTTGCGCGGTCGATCCCGACAGTGGTTCGAGCCCTCTCTCGGGCATGGATGTGTGCGTTGTCCTTAGCGTAAGTTAGTGTAAGTAGTGTGTAATTCTAAGGTCAAATGTTTG
Organism: Locusta migratoria; assembly: GCA_026315105.1. Taxonomy (NCBI): domain Eukaryota; kingdom Metazoa; phylum Arthropoda; class Insecta; order Orthoptera; family Acrididae; genus Locusta; species Locusta migratoria. The sequence continues at coordinate 273,982,907 of CM048755.1, forward strand.
TAATCCTATGGGACCAAACTACGTTGGTCATCAGTCCCTAGTCTTACAAACTACTTAAACTAAGTTAAACTAACCTTAGGACAACACACACATCCATGACCGAGGGAGGATTCGAACATCCGACGCGGTAGGCCGCGCGATCCGTAACGTGGCGCTCCAGACCGCTCGGCTACTCCCGCGCGGCTTTAAGTCGAAGGACCGCTGACGTCAGGAGTTTGGTCCCTTAGGTTACAAACATTTGTTTTGAACATTTAAACCTCTAATTTCAAAAAAGAGTTTATCTGTACGATTGAAGAATATAGTGAATACGACTATCTCTGTAATACCCGCGTAAGGAATTTTCGACATGGATAGATAGCTTATTTGACACTGTAACGCGAGCTTTGAAACTTGCAAACTCTTAATATCTATATAGACCTATCTCAGTACAACTTTCCTGCCTAAACTTGCTGCATGATCTTTAAACAAAAGGAGAATCTAATACAACTGGCGATTAATTTTAAAATTAGAAACCGGTGATGTGTCGGTTTTCTAATAATGGGATTTAAAACCATATCGCGGCTGTTTGTTTACTTCTGGAAAAAAAATAGAAAACCTGTTGTTAAAAACATAAATACGGTGTGATCATTTTAAATGGGGAAATTTTGTCTGACAACAAAGTCTTGATATTTAATAAGTTATCTAGAAAGTAAATTCAACCGCTCGTAAAGCTTGTTATGTCTTCTGGAAATGCAAGCCACTTTCACTTACATGAAAGAGAACTGTCAATAGTTTATAGAGATGAATATAATATTGACAACACCGAACATGTGGAATTCAGGCAGTGATTCGTGCCCTGAATGAGGAGAAAAAGAAGGCGTTAGACATTCACGGTCAAAAGTGCAAGATTTATGAAGACAATAACCGAAGGATTTAGTTGGTCATCACTAGATGCTACAACGAGATTAAGGTCATGGTGAAAAGCATAGCTTGCTCTTAGAACAATGAAGGAAATAAAAAAGAGCAAATCAAATATACTTCATATATTATGATTATTCTTCCATCTACATCTGTACTCCGCAAGCCACTTCCCCAGATTTACTTTCTGGATGAGTCCCAGTAATGAGTGTTGTGATAGTGATACGACAACGCGTGATCCTGGAGGTCCGGAAGGTCTTGGGAGCTCCGGGGGAATGTTCAAGTGTTTGTAAATCTAAGGGACTTACCTACTGCGGTTATCAGTCCCATATGCTTACAAACTACTTAAACTAACTTACACTACACTAAGGACAACACACACACACCCATTCTCGAGGGATGACCAGAACCTCCGTCGGCGAGCAACCGCGTGCTTTGCAGCAAGGCGCCTTAGAACGCGCGGTTACTCCACCGCAGGCCCGGTGGAATTTTCTTATCCGTAGGTACCTCAAATTTACTTTCAATAACATGATTGGAAGTAGCTCCGTGATTCTCTAATGACAGGTTCGCCAAAGTGAAACTTCTTGTTTGTCACTTCTGACAACTCATTGCACCATTTAACACTATTTTTCTTCTCGCCAATTTAGAATGGAATATGGGAAGAATTGTAACATTCCGGTAATTTTGGCCGATGTCTTAGTTATCTCATTTCCCTGGGTGCTTACATAACTTGATATCATGTAGGAAAAGACTGCCACGCGTTTGCAAGACATTCCGGCACGACAGGAGAGTATTTAGGGAATCAGAATTTTTCAATCTGTTCTATCAATCCTCAAACACTGCCGTATGTTGACGACTGCAAAAGAACAAGTGAAAAGCTCATGGGTGGCACACAGCAGCGGCAGCAACAGATTTTTAGCCGGCCGCGGTGGCCGAGGGGACTGAGGCGCTCCAGTCACGGTCTGCACGGCCACTAGGGTCGGGGGTTCGAATCCCCTCTCGGGCATGGATATTTGTGCCGTCCTAGTTCGTAAGTAGTTGATAAGTAGTTTGTAAGTTTAGGGACTGATGACCCCGCATTTAAGTCCCATAAGCTTAACAAACATTTGAACATTTGAACAGATTTTTAATTTTGTTATGTTGGTAAACACCGACAAACATCGTAAGTCAAAAATTGTTCAAATGTTTGTAAATCTAAGGGACTTAACTACGTTGGTCATCAGTCCCTAGGCTTACAAAGTACTTACACTAACTTAAAGTAACTTATGCTGAGACAGCACAAACACCCACTCCCGAGGGAGGACACGAACCCCCGACGGCGAATGGCCGCGCGCACCGCAGCAGTGCGCCTCAGTGCGCACGGCTATTCTGCCGCGGCATTTACATGACGACGTGATCGACGAGGCGAGTCGTTATCAGACAGAGGGTCTTTCTCAGGCTTCACGGTTAATGTTCCCGCTGCGTTCTTGCAGAAAGTTGCCAGACGACGCAGTGGAGGAGGGGAGGGCCACACTCTGGAGTGATTTACATCGATCGCTGGAGCAAGTGGCAACACTGCCCCTGCTACGGACTTCTCACAATCACCAAGTTACTTTATTCGAGCAGTTTGCTATGACAGAGTGAGTGCGACGTATTCGACGTACATTTCACGAAGATCTATACGCAATATACGTTAACAATGTAATTACAAGCGCGTAATACAAATGTGGGACGAATATCTCACACGTATTCTGAACCAGTACATCTACATCTACATACATGCTCCGCAATTCACCGTAAGGTGCGTGGCGGAGGGTACACTGTACCACTACTAGGCATTTCCTTTCCTATTCCACTCCCAAATTGAACGAGGAAAAAAATGAATGCCTATATGCCTCCGTACGAGTCCTAATTTCCCTTATCTTGTCTTTGTGATCTTTACGCGAAATGTAAGTAGGCGGCAGCAAGATCGTACTACACTCAGCTTCAAATTCCGGCCCTCTAAATTTACTTAACAGAAATTCACGAAAAGAACGTCGTCTTTCTTCCAGCGATCCCCAATTGAGTTGCCGGAGCATTTCCGTGACACTCGCGCATTGGTCGAACCTACCGGTAACAAATCTAGCTGCTCGTCTCTGAACCACCTCTATGTCTTCCTTTAAACTCATCTACTGCGGGTCCCAAACACTTGAGCAATACTCAAGACATGGTCGTACAAGCGTTTTATACGCGGTCTCCTTTACAGGTTAAGTACATCTTCCCAGAATTCTCCCAATAAACCGAAGTCGGCTGTCCGCCTTACTCACAACTGTCCTTACATGTTCGTTCCATTTCGTGTCGCTCTGCAATGTTACGCCTAGATATTTGAACGACGCGACAGCATCAAGAAGCTCACTACTAATGCTGTTTTCGAACATTATGGGATTGTTTTTTCTACTCATGCGTATCACCTTACATTTTTCTACATTGAGAGCTAGCTGCCATTCTTCGCACCAACTAGAAATTTTGTCTAAGTCAACCTGTATGCTATTACAGTCAGTTACAGACGACACCCTCCCATACACCACAGCATCATCAGCAAACAACCGCAAATTACAAGTTACTCTGTCCATCAGATCATTTATATAGATAGAAAATAATATCGGTCCTATCACACTCCCCTGGGGCACGCCTGACGACACACTCGTCTCTGATGAACACTCGCCGTCGAGCACAACGTACTGCGTTCTATTACTTAGGAAGTCTTCCAGCCAGTCACAAATCTGTGAACCTATTCCATAAGCTCGTATCTTCGTTAGCAGTCTGCAGTGTGGCACCGCGTCGAACGCCTATTTGAAGTCGAGAAAAACACAATCCGCCTGTTGCCCTTCATCCATGGCTCGCAAGATGTCATGTGAGAAAAGGGCAAGCTGAGTTTCACATGAACGATGTTTCCTAAACCCGTGATGATTCATGGAAAGAAGCTTATCCGTTTCAAGGAAATTTACTATATTCTAACTGAGAAAGAATATGAAAAAAGGTGAGAAGAGGCCCAGACAACTGAAGAATTAAAAAGTAAAGCAATGAACTTGTCTCAATTCCAACTTTGCCATCCCCATACACAATCTCCCTCAGGATTTGTGATTAGAATTCACTCACTGAACGCCAGGTAGGAGGGAATAATTTGCTCTCTGACAATAGATCCTATACGATGTAAAGAACTGAATAATGTGGCTGATGAATCCCCATATATCAAGTGTAAATGTGGGACGTTTCTTTACAGTAAATTCTTTAATTGTACACAGGATATGCTCCACTCAATTAGCAGCATTTCGCTATAGTGAATATCAGAGTTATATTGCTAAGCTACTATCCCATAACCTGCGCCACTCACAGTTACTCCCCAGATGATACAGAAATTTGATTTTTTTATATTTCTCGTAATTAGTGGCCGAATTTAAAAGTAAAGAGGCATAATCTTATTTCAAAAGACAGAAAACGCGGTGACTGATGGCTTGCATATACCCGGATATTATTCACCCAGTATTTGAGAGCACTTACCGACTTCCAACTAACCTTATTCATAGTTTCAAAACTTAACGAAACTTTTTCTCGTTTTCAGTTCCCTCAAACTGAAGAATGACAAACTTTATTGCTTAGTAGATTCTCACTTTTTACGCAGTAAAACTTCAGCATTTGACAGACAATATCCACATAATGTACTCACACACAATATCCACATAATGTATCCACTGAATGCACTCACAAATTACTGTACGGCATAAAGTTTATTTCCTATGACGCCATAAACATTTAGTTTGAAGAAAAACTGGGCTCTGTTTAAAACTGCGTGACGTTCACTTTATCACTTCTTTACTATCTACACTATTCACAATACACTTTGTGTGGTGTCGCACAAGTACAAAGTGCGCGCCACCTACTTTCGCCGCGCGCCGCCATGCATGCACGGCGCGGCGTTCTTCCGACGACAGCCACGAGCGCCCTCTGCTGGAACCCCGCTCGTGGCCACCACGGAAAGATATAGCACTTCGGACTGAGATAGCAACGAGTTAGGACCTTCGTAATCAGATAGGCACCATTGAAGACTTTGTTATCGTACAGGCACTAGGCAGGCCTCTAACAACTATGTATCAACATTCTGCAGTACTATGTAAAAGTTAAGTATTGTTACATTCTGTGCAATATATATCTCTTTCTAATTTACTCGAGTGTTTATAGTTTCTGGCTGCTCCCCTCCGTACCTGCACCAGCGTGTCGGTCTCGTTCCACTCGGCCACCGACACCTACGACGAGGCTGGGACACAAAAGCGGCGACGAAGTTGCGACACAAAACTTTGCATCTTCATTTATCACTGTGTCTGCAAAATTATACCATTGTACGACACATGGTTTAGCAGATATGACGTTCACAATGAGATGTGTGAGAAACTAGCTCTTGGTTCAAACGGAGAACTAATTATCCTGACTCATAACGAGAGCACTTAGCAACCTCTGACAAACTTTAAGCATAATTTCAAACCTTTTTTTTTTCAAATTGTCCTTCCTTTAAATGTTTACAATTGCATATTTAAGTTATAAGTATGTTAAGTCATTTGTAAGGTAATAGAACGTTTGAAGCTGTATTACGCACGGGAGTTCGATTCTCAGAGTTTACTGGTTTGCACATTACATCGCAAATGAAGTTTCCGTTTCTTCACTGTTCGTTCAGCTATATACGTAGATAGTCTTTCCGCGACCAAAACGCCTTTGTCTCAGAATGATCCCATGGCACCAGAAACAAAAAAATAACCAAGTTATAGTAATTACTGCTTCCAAGTTGGCCTAATCAATAGTCTAATTACGATTGAAAAATATATTTTCAAATTCAAAATTCTAATGTTTGTTAAGCTTATGTGTAATAATTGCGTGGTCATCAGTGCCTAAACTTACAAATTACTTATGAACTAACTTATACTAAAGACAGGACAAACATCCATGCCCGAGGGAGGACTTGAACCCCCGACGGGGAACGGCCTCGTGCATAGGAGCATAGCGCCTCAATGCGCTCGGCCACTCCGCCGTGACAATATACTTTTCCAAAGAACTTAAGACAACTGTAGTCTTCTGAGTTACACTATGGAAACAGTGATTCGCTGGTGCTCCAAGAAATGTCCTTCCCGTGATAAATGAGCTATCATCGCACGAGGACATTGAATGAAATCATGCCATAACTGCGAATGCTTTTACACAATCTCATCTGATTTAGTTTACTTACATCCGTAAGTTAGAAGGCATATATTTTAGCTCAGTTGCAAAGGGAGGACAATACCGGAGACAAGTCGATTAGTCTTAACCCTTCCATTCCCAGTGTTGTTCCTCGACATCAACGTATTAAAAGCTCATCTATACGGTATTTTGTGTATCAGTCCTTAAAGACACATTGTTGTTGAACAACATGCTTCTAGTACGACACTCTGTCGCTTGTTACGGTGTGTAGCCACTTCTGAGGCATTAATCTATCTGTCTTGGAGGTTGTGTTACGTTTCCGTCTCTACGTGGTTGTGAGTGTGAGCGTGGGTGTGGTTCGTGTTTTTTATTTGAGCAGTGTATTGTCTTGTCTTTGGTGCTGTGGTGAAGATTATGCTGGCATTATCAATCTGACAGTGTTAACTATCAACAAAATAACGTTCCACGTAATAAAATACGCCGATAAAAACGTCTGTGTTTTGCATGAAATACATGACATAAAAAACATTAGTTCGATCAATAATTTTAAAACATTTTGATGTTTAGTGCACTGCAGTAATACCGAAAACACTGAATTTTAATTTTTCCGAAACTGAATTCATAATGTGGGACTTAAAGGGTTAAGTACCATTGTGTGGGGGCGAGCTCAGCGACTCTGGTAAGTCGTTTACATGTCTCTGTGTAGCCATAAGTATACATTTCCGCTAGTAACTAGGGATTATTTTCACCAGCTGACAGAGCGAGGTTAGCGCAGTCGACGAGCATTCGGGAGGCCGACGGTTCAAATCCGTGTCTCGCCATCCTGATTTGGGTTTCCATGACTTACCTAAATCGCTCCAGGCAAATACCAGGATAGTTCTTCTGAAACGGCACAACAGGTTTCCTTCCTCATCCTTGAAACAATCCGGACTTCTGCTCCGTCTGTAACGGCCTTCATGTCGACCGAAAACTGAACTTTATTGTTCCTTTTTTTGTTGTGATTCTTGAGTTTCTCCCGGCGTATTTGATAATCAAAATATCCACGGGTGTACTGCCGATCTACAGTGTCCAACGGGCACAATATTTCGGCGATCATACATGTCGCCAGCATCAGGTGAACAGACGGACTGAGCTCTTGGAGACGCGCCGGCACGGAGATCCGCACGCTACGGCGGTTCGAAGGGAACTGGGTTGTAGCCCGGTGGCGGGCCATTTAAATACCTTCCGGCGGCGGAGCGCCCCCTCCGCGGTCCGCTCCCAGCGCCGCGGTCGCACAGTGGAACAGATTGCGACGGCGTCTGAGATGACGTCGATGTGAAGGCTCTGTCCGCCGTGGTCGTCACTACGTTACGTTTGCTAGATTTACTCTTAATTAACCCAATCGCTTGATCCCAAGCTTTGCTAAGATTATAGCCATAGTCACGACTTATGAGGTCGTCATTAGTGCGAATTTCAATGACCTCTCTAACGACGCAGTCCCAGTATCTCGAAGTCTGTACCAGAATCGTAGTGCGTTCATACTCAATCGCGTGATTCTCCGACAAACAATGTTCAGCGACCGCCGAGTTGCTCGGATTCATCAATCGTGTGTGCCTCTGGTGTTCAACGCATCGATCCTCGACGGTACGCATCGTCTGTCCAATATATGACTTTCCACACTGACACGGAATCTGGTACACGCCGGCCTTCCTCAAACCGAGATCATCTTTGGCGCCCCCCCCACCAGTGCAAGAATTTTATTCGGCGGACAAAAGACAGTTCCAACCTGGTGTTTCTTCAAAATACGGGCCACCTTCCCCGAGAGTGCGCCGTAGCGTGCGGATCTCCGTGCCGGCGCGTTTCCAGATCAGTCCGTTAGTTCACCTGATGATGGCGACATGTATGATCGCCCAAATATTGAGCTTGTTGGACACTATAGACCGGCAGTACACCCGTGGATATTTTGATTTCCTTTTTTTGTTAATTGAGAGATTGATAACTACAAATGCAAACATTTTCCAGGCTCAACTAGAGCCTTTTCCATACAGCCTCCCGAATTATTCAAGTGATCATTACAAAGATTATTGTAATTAATGTTAGTGACTGCCAGTCGTCGATTCGATGCGTGGGCTCATTGCGTGTGTGGATATGTCCGTCTTTCATAACCAAGCGAGATAAGAGCTGTTGTTTTGATCTCGTTTAGAAATGATTTGTAGGTACAGTAAGAAATGAAATTGAACGAATTCATGCATTAAAAAATGAAAAGAAAAAAGTCCGAGGCCACTTCCCAGCGTCTTCCACGGCGACTTTCTGCCGGAAGATAAATCAGAGATTCCCAGAAAGTGTGTTATTTGGAAAATAGGTTGCTGAATCGAAAATTCGTAAGCAAATAGATCGATGCTAGCTCAATGTTAAATTTTAAATTCCGATCCTTCCTTCTAGGCACAAAGCCTCGGTTGATTTCCCACCCGACTCTTGAAACATTCAGAGTTTGTGCTCGGTCTCTAATGTCCTGGAGTTGGACGAGGCGCTGAAGCTAATCTCCCTCCCTCCCTTCCTTCCTCCAGCAGCCGCTGTGTTTCCTGAACGTTGGCGACGAGAAGATAAGGCCACATGTCATCGGAACGCTCCTGCTGCCGGCTGAAATGCCAGATTATTCCGCATTTGGTGGTGGGAACCTCTAGACATGGCCGGATTAACCGACTGACGTCACATGCAACTTGAAATATGAGCACCAATTAACACTTCTAGTCCCGTATTGACGAAAACCTAGAGAGGGGAAAAATCTATGTGAAAACAAAAGATTAAGCAGTGTTAACGAACATATAGTAGGGAGCCTGCAGGGCACTTACAATAGCCTGTGCATAAATATAGTTACTTTTAGCTGCGATACAGTGTACTGAATAGAAGTGTGTGAAGTGTGTGTGAGGTCTTATGCGACCAAACTTCGTGGTTATCAGTCGCTAGACTGACACACAATTTACTTGACTAACTTTAACTTACGCTAAGGACAACACAAACACCCATACCCGAGGGAGGACTCGAACCTCCGACCTTGGCGGCCGTGCAGACCGAGACAGGCGCGGCGCAAACCGCTCGGCCACTGCGGCCGGCTATTGAATAAAGATACTGTAAAATGGTTTAAACATTTCTCCACATTAATTTACAATGAACGCAGAAAATATACACCGACGGCTCATATCTACGGTAATTACGTATCTTTCCCGGAGTTTTTGTGGCCTAAGTGAACAAAAAAAAATAATAATAAATAAATAAATAAATAGCCGGCCGCGGTGGCCGAGGGGACTGAGGCGCTCCAGTCACGGTCTGCACGGCCACTACGATCGGGGGTTCGAATCCCCCCTCGGGCATGGATATTTGTGCCATCCTTAGTGTTAGGTAGTTGATAAGTAGTTTGTGAGTTTAGGGACTGACGACCCCGTAGTTAAGTCTCATAAGCTTAACAAACATTTGAATTTTGAAAAAATATACACCGTAAATAAAATTAAAGTTCAAAACTAAGCCTGAGTTTCTTTTTTTTTTTACCTGTTTCTATGTCATTTATGTTTGCTAAAGGCATGGAAAAGGATGCACGTAACGAAGCATTTCAGTTTACATCATTCGCATTCAAACGTACACTGGTTTTAGAAGTGTTAAAGAACTCTTTGCTTCCTGAGGCAAATGACGTATTCTGTGATTTCATTTAAGCGTCAGATAGGGTTGATCACGAAACTGTATAAAAGTTGGACCATTATTAAATGAACGTAGTTGCTCATAACTGGTACCTCTCATACTTTATTAACTAATATCAAAAGGTCATTCTCCACAGTTATGAGAATGGGCGGCTACGACGTAGAGTCTCATTATGGGAACTCGGTTAAGGGGGTGGGTGTGCTACAGAGTCAGTACTGGGGCAACTTATATTTCCCTGTAAAATATGCCTGATAAAATCCGGATTTACGTCTATTCTTTAACAAACGTCTGCAGGAACATACTCGATTTTGAAAACGGTGTAGATGCATCTAAAAGCGATGCCATTTTCGTTCATCCAGAATTCTTTGTACCAAAGACATCGATACACACAGGTCTTCTGCAGCTTTCTTTGTTCTAATTACAATAAGAAACAGGGATTAATGGGTGATATCTAATGGCTTACATAATTTAATAATAATAAGTATTATTAATAATAATAATAATAATAATAATAATAATAATAATAATATAGCTATAAATAACACTGAAACCTAAATTAAATACCATGACAATTTCGTTTATACTACACCGAAGTGATCAAATATTTGTAAATCTATTGGATCAAACTGCTATGGTCATCAGACTCTAGACTCACAAACTACTTAAACTTACTTATACTAAGAACAACACACACACACCCATGCCCGAGGGAGGACTGAAACTTCCGGCGGTAACGGCTGACCAGTCCGTAGCATGTAGCCTTAGACCACGCGCCCGTTCCCTGCGGACAGTATACTACATCATACTTACGCATCAGTAATATTTAAGGCATGCTTATCGTGCGTGAGATGTGTTCCAAACTACTCCATAACGTTCCAGGGAACGTAAGGTGTGTGGCGGGTTGGTATTTCAACGACGTATTGTACCTTGAAACCTCCCCCGGCTCTTAAACGCATATCTGTAAGCATAAAAAAATTCTCTGAATGTAGACGTCGCGTTGGAAAACGTTGTAAATACAGCCTTTGGGTCTTAGCTGCGTTGCGGTGTGTCTCACCATAGATCAGTATCAGATCAGTGTAGTCTTCGCTATCAGAGCGAAACAAGTAGGAAAACGCGCAGCTAAATGTTCAAATGTTTGTTAACCTTATAAGACTTAACGGCGGGTCATCTGTCCCTAAACTTACAAACTACTCATGAACTAGCTTATACTAAAGACGACACAAACATCCATGCCCGAGGGAGGATTCGAAACCCCGACCGTAGTTTCCGTGCAGATCGTGACCAGCGCGCCGCAGTCCCCTCGGCCACCGCTGCCAGCCGTCGGGGTTTCGAATCCCCCCTCGGGCAGGGATGTTGGTGTCGTCTTTAGTATAAGCTAGTTCATAAGTAGTTTGTAAATTTAGGGACTGATGACCCCGCAGTTAACTCCCTTAAGCTTAACAAACAAAATCGAGGATGAGGTGCCCACGCTTACACATTGAGGGACATGTCAAGAAGCGCCCATATCGTGCAAAGCACTGCAGTGAAGCGGTGGTACACGCAGCGACCCAGCTATCAGGGACAGTGTGAGGACTCGTGTCACTGCAACATGGAGCGCAAAATGGAGCAACGCGTTAACATCAAGTTTTGTTTCAAATTAGCAGAACGGCGACGTAGATCCATGGGATGTTACTGCAAGTGTATGGTGTTGAAGCGGTGTGTAGAAAGTATGTGTGAGTGGTTGCGGAAAACCAACAACGCGTGACCTAAGTGCTTCGAGCGATTCCACAAGAAGCGTTTGCTGACACGGATTCCAACAGCTGTACAAACGATGTCAGAAGTGTATTGTAGCCAAAAGCGATTACTTTGCACGCAAAGTTTTTTTTTTTTTTTTAACTCTTGTTTCCTATATTTCCTGAGGCCACTCACCCAACTTTTCAGATGCACAGTGTATGTTTTACAGCCGCTTTAAAAGGGAAAGAGAGAGAGAGAGAGAGAGAGAGAGAGAGAGAGAGAGAGAGAGAGAGAGAGAGAGAGAGAAAACCGTGTCCCTCAGTTTTTCATATCTAAATATGAGAAAAATCGGAGGGTGTCACTTCCATACATTTACTTGACAGTCAGTAAACAACAATAAAAGCTAGAATACTTTAAACATTGTTACCGCATTCTCATACATTACATTACTAAGAGAATGTTTTTCTGCCATTGTATTTAGTCTGTGTGACTTGAAATGATCTCAGAAAGTAACGTAATTTGTTTTTTCTTAAGTTTCAGCATGGAAATTAATATTCTTAACGCAGAAATGAAGTAATTTTACTACGAGGCGCGTCCAGAAAGTAAGTTCCGTTTGGTAATAAAATGAAATTGTACACAGATACAGAAGAAATTTTTATTGCACAAAATCCTACAACTCTTAAACAACTTTTCCACATAACTGCCGAAATTTTGCAGGCATTAGTCATAGCGTGGCACCAGGTTCTGTATACCTTCTTCATAGAAATCTGCCGCCTGTGTCTTCAACCAGTTGGAAACAGTTTCTGTGGTGTCGCACAAGTACAAAGTGCGCGCCACCTACTTTCGCCGCGCGCCGCCATGCACGCACGGCGCGGCGTTCTCACGACGACAGCCACGAGCGCCCTCTGGGACAACCCCGCTCGTGGCCACCACGGAAAGACACCGGTCACTTCGGACTGAGATAGCAACGAGTTAGGACCTTCGTAATCAGATAGGCACCAGTGAAGACTTTGCTATTGTAGAGGCACTAGGCAGGCCTCTAACAACTATGTATCAACATTCTGCAGTACTATGTAAAAGTTAAGTATTGTTACATTCTGTGCAATATATATCTCTTTCTAATTTACTCTAGTGTTTATAGTTTCTGGCTGCTCCCCTCCGTACCTGCACCAGCGGGCTATCCTTGTTCCTGTGTCGGGCTCATTCCACTCGGCCACCGACACCTACGACGAGGCTGGGACACAAGAGCGGCGACGAAGTTGGGACACAAAAGTTTCTTTCTGCTCGTCGTCATTAGTGATGACCGCCAAGGAAAGACTTGAGATGTAAGAACAGATGAAAGTCGCTAGGAACGAGGTCAGGGCTGTACGGAGGATGGTCAAACACGTCCCAGCCAAATCCCTGTAGGAGGTTTTTCGTCACATTTGCAGTGTGTGGTCGTGCGTTGTCATGAAGCAAAACAACACCTTTTGACAGCAGTCCCCGGCGCTTATTCTGAATTGCACGGCGCAATTTCCGAAGTGTCTCGCGATAAGCATCTGCTTTGATTGTTTGACCACGCGGTAAGAAGTCAATGAGTAGAATGCCTTTCCAGTCCCAGAACACTGTGCACATCATTTTCCGAGGTGTCATGATTTGCTTCGGCTTTACCTTTGGTGGGGATGAAGTGTGCCTCCATTCCATTGTTTTCCGCTTACTCTCAGGGGTGTCGTAAGAAACCCACGTTTCATCTCCTGTGACTATCCGTCTCAGAAATTCTTCGCCGCTTTCAGCATAATGGGTCAAAAACTCAAGTGCACAACCTATCCTTTGTGTTTTGTGTTGCTCAGTGAGAATCTTTGGTACCCAACGTGAGCAAAGTTTAAGGAACTTCAGTTGTTTGGTAACAATTTCATGCATCAGTGATCGTGAAATTTGGGGGAAGTCCATAGCGAGAGCACTAATTGTAAACCCATACCTGCCAACTTTGGAAAAGCGCTTTCTGTAAAACTCACATGTCGCAAAAAATCTGGGAAATAATTTCCACATAGTCCGGCTTGACGAAAATAATGATTTTTCAGGGTTACAAAATACAATAATGTAATCGTATCTACTTCCTTGATAAACATATATGATATAGCTGAAAAAGTTTTAAGACAAAACTTGTTTAAAGGCAAGAAATAATGACGCACACTGCAAATGATATGCTAGTTCGGCTATAGCCTAATTTTCTCTCTTACATAAAAGGAAAACTTTACCAAGAAAAAAGGAATGGAAGAAAACTGTGCCTCTTCAATTTTGTCTCACCTTGAGTGCAAACGTAATTATTTAGTCACAGGCGGTACTTCCTTGTTGATGGAAAGAAATGGTATTTATCTGTATCCTGGAAATCGATAATGTAGATAGGTCTGAATGCCAATAACTGACTCATCAGGACTTCTTTGAATTTGCAGAGCAGAGCCTGTCGACACCTGAGATTCACATAAAACTTGAAGAACTGTTATCCCGCCTTTAAATTCAATTCCAATGCCGTCACCACAGAACACGGCGTAACGAACATCAGAGTTAAAACTATCAATCAGATCAATGAATAAATTTTCGACTATCGTAGACGTATCTTCGACCCACACAAACAATCGATTGAACTTATGTGGTGTGATTACCGAACGTTAACGTTTCAGTTTTTTGTGCAAGTCGTAAAATAACACCGAGCATCCGTAAAACCGTAAAATGATGCAATTTCCGTAAATTTTACGGATAAACCGTAAAAGTTGGCAGGTATGTAAACCTACGGTTTTCCTGGATCTTGTCATCAATCGCGTGAACCAGTTCTTCTGTAACCAAAGGTAGACGCCCACTTCGTTCTTCATCGTGCACATCACTAAGCCCGCCATTGAACTGTCGGGCCCATCTTCTCACCATCGAATCACTCATCGCATTTGGTCCGTAAAACATCGCAAATTTGCCGATAAATTTCACTTGGTTTCACTTTCCTCGCATTCAAAAACCGAATCACCGACCTGATTTCACAGGGGGCGGGATTTTCAATGCTTATTTCAAATAAGCACAACAAAGCGTACGTAACTGACAGCGATCTCCAAATGGCACACGTTCTTCTCCTTGATACACATCATCTACAGCGCATGTGCGGAACTGCAATCGCAGCGCTGCAGCGGAGATAAATCGAAACGGAGCTTACTTTCTGGACGCGCCTCGTATTTATCACTTCAGACAGATGAGCCTCAGCTTAATCATAACTTATTAAGCAGAATATAATTTCTAGCATTCATTACCCCTTTCACTGCCATTTCTCTTCGGAGTGAAAGGCAATTAATGTATGCTTGTTTTAATTAATGACATATTCTTGCCGCCCTTTTGTTTTTCAGTACGAAGAGAGGTTGGACAAACAGGGTTATTCGTACGTTTATCTGGCGTTTCAGGTGGCGACTGCGCCATAACTGTAAAACGTGCAGAGAGCAGACAAACAGTGGATAGCGCACCTCTCCTAGTCATTAAAGGACAATGCAGAAGCTGACTGTGGGCAGCGTTTGTAACGCGGCAAACGTCAATACGTGCGTGCAGTTCATTCACGCTAACCGTCAGGGACGGCGCGTTGAATATCTGCGCGATCGTTCTCTCTCTGCAGGCGCCAACTGACTCCATATGAAGCTACGGAGGAAAGCATATGTTAACGAAGAAACTTTACAGCTGACAGGTGAAGGCTTTAATGACAGGAATACAGTAAACCCTTTACCTGCGGGACTTTGCTAAACAGCAGTACCATGTTGACAATTGCCACTGGTTATCTAGTAAACTATACTCGGTCACATAATGACATTTGCTAGGACGAGTGGGATTGCCTGAACACGGTCCGGACATAAACCCAACAGAAAACCTTTGGGATGAGACAGATCGTCTACTGCGCTCCAGACCCGAGTGTTAACAATCACTACCTTCTCTGGTTTCGGCTTTAGAGAAAGAATGGGCTGCCATTTCTGCAGAGATACTTACACACATCACTAAGAGTCCTCAGCAGAGTTCAAGAGCTCAAGGCGTTAAACTGGCGAAGGGAAGGCACAGCCCATATTAATGTTAACTAATATGTTTTATATATATGGCATCTGTTCTTTCGGACATTTCCGAAAGAACAGACACCACGTATATATATAACTTATAAAATTTGCCGATGACGGGCAATGATCTTTTCTTCAGTGCGGAGGCACTCCTAGGCCCTTACTCTTACGGGAAATACTACAAAGTGACTACGAGTTTGAGTTGTAGTGGCAGGGTAAAGTTGAGAATTTGTATCTGACGAGAGGCGTGCTTGAGTAATTCCGTGCAGTTGTGATGGTCGCTGTGTCCCCAGTGGTGTAGGAGTCAGCGCAACTGCCTAGAAAGCAGGAGACCCGGGTTCTAATCCCAGCTAGGTACACATTTTCAACTTTACCCATTCGCAGTTAATGTCATACATTCCGTGAATAACTATTATGTATCCGGATACTTTCGATCAGATCCAATGATAGGAAAAGCGTTCAAGTTGATACAGTCTGATAGCTTATAACAGAGTGGAGAAATGTGATGTAAATGTTAAACAATTGTATTATTATACAGGGTCAGTCACGAGGTTTCCCCCAGTTGCTGGAGGCTCCTCTTTGGGTTAATTGGAACAAAAAATGTAAATATAGCTATGGGATCAGATCCATAGTTAAGGAAACATGCCACGGTGTAAGGAGCGCTACACTTGTTTTTACCGGACACATGATCAGTGCCGCGAGGGAGTAGCCGAGCGGTCTGGAGCGCCACGTTTCGGATCGCGCGGCCTCCCGCGTCGGAGGTTCGAATCCTCCCTCGGGCATGGATGTGTGCGTTGTCCTTAGGTTAGTTTAACTTAGTTTAAGTAGTTTGTAGGACTAGGGACTGATGACCAACGTAGTTTGGTCCCACACGATTACAAACATTTGAGTTTGAACACATGATCAGTCTTAATCCGTCCTCACACGGGACGTGTTGTCCCAACGTGGCGCAGGCAAGACGTGCTGTCTACCTAGCTACAGCACGCTCTGAAACGACCTGCTACATCACACGTAACTTGCTGCTAATCGTGATTTACGATCGCAGCACTCTCCAGCGCCGGTTCCGGGGTTTACAAAAATGGATGTGAGTAAAGTTACACGATATCTCTGTTAGCGATCGTCGAAACAAAGAAAAAATATTTTAAATTGTAGCTTTCTTATGCTTGCACATGGCATGCAATACTCTTCCAGTAATTAAAAATTTAATTGTTTTTCAAGAAACACATTTATCTGACAGCATATGAGAAAGATAACGATATATACCAGCAAATCACGTACGGCAAAAAATCATAAAACAAATTTTCAACAGTGAAATACATCATCTGCACCAGCTCCACTTGTCTTGTTTTCTTATATTCCCATTTTCCACGTTGGACATATTCTGCATATTCGCATGATTGACTTAGCATTCCTTCCGAAATAATACCGTAGGTTCTGCCTGACATATTTTACTTGTTCATACACGTGGCACAATAATATAATGTTGATAATTTTTGCGTTTATTATTCTACGTAAACACTGCTCCTCCTCCACTGTATATGCTTCCGTAACCACGCGCTTGCCATGTTTTCTTTGCACTGTTAAACTGATCTATTCCAACACTGTAGTGAACTGCAACAGAATTCAAACACCGTGGTTAAACCCGAGTGACGTATTGTACTGCCTTGAAATTTATTGATTCCTGTGCCCTAGCACAAAAGAACTCAAATTCTCTCGTGGACAGAGTTTGTTTTTGTTTCTAATAAATAACGTCGAATACCGGATATTGTAATTGTATTAAATTAACAAATAAGTTAAATAAACCGTAATTAAAGCAAATCCTTATAAATATCTGCGAGAGTATAGATGCAAACCTGTTATTTACATCTCTTTTCCTCCACAGCTCGCGATGCTAACCACCACTTTTATACGTCGTCTTAAAAAGAAATAACAACGAATATACGGATATTATACTTAAATTAGCAAGAAAGAACCAGAAACATTAAGGAAACAAAAACGGAAAAATAAAAATATTTCGGTAGTACACGGAGATAAACCGGGTCAGCTTGTAATCTCCCCAGTGCAGTGCGCAGCGCTACCAACTACTTTACTTCCACACTTCTTCCGCCTTTCCAGTCTCCAGGTATACTGCACATCTCAAACCTGTTGTAACATGTTATATATCTATGACACAGCATCACAAAGACGCTCCTTTGATAGAATGGCGTTATGCCGTAGCAAAGGGACGACATTCTTTCACGGTATACAAATTACATCAATGACACACGTTAAATACGATGACCTTCAAAGCTATGAAATTGTAGTTTCCGGTAATTTATTGTAACAAATCACATCTAGAATGACGGGTTTTCAAAAATTCCTCAATTTTCTGTCACTTTAAAAGAGATTATAATCCTACATCGTACGCTACAACGAAAGAAGACACGAAATACGGAGTTCCGTTTGCAATATCGCGGCTCCAAATTTTGGCTTGTCACGTGAAAACCAGATCGCTTCTCACTGGCCACGTTCCACTCCACGAAGCAAAAATCTAACATGCCAGATCTTTCGTTCCACAATTTGCAGGGCAGAGGAACGTTGAATTCCACGTCCTGTGAGAAGACAGCATTAGGTAGACAAATGAAGCGAGTAGTACACGTTTGCGAAACAACCACGTTGTTGATACTGCAGTCACTGTTTACTGTCTTCTGTGTACAGTACATTTTACGATGCCTTACAAGATTTCATCGCAGGGGTATGGAGAGATGGTGTACATTTTGGGCTTCTGTGACGGTAATACGAAAGCTGCTGTTGCCGAATATCACCGTTGGTATTCTAAATGTAGAATTTCGAGTGCCAAAAAATTTAGTGGAACATATCGAACATTGCTAGAAACTGGTACTCTTCCAGTATTCGATTTCACTCAGAAAGACATCGTGACGTTCAAGAAGAGGAAAACATTTGTAATTCAGTAGAGGACAGTTTTCGTTCAAGTACAAGAGGACAGCTACCCGATTGAACGTTTCACTATCTAAGGTATGTAGCATTATTTATGAGAATGGGGTGTATCCTTTTCATGTGCAGAAAGTTCACCATTTAGAACCACATGATTTTGCCAACCGTCAGTACTTCAGTAAGTGGCTAAATGCAAGTCGGCTGCTCTATCGCTTCATAATGTTCAGTGATAAGGCAACCTCTACAAGAGATGGCATCTACAACATGCATGTCTGGGCAGACAAAAGTCCCCATGCCACGGTACCTCAGTGTCAATGTCTGGTGTGGTGTTGTGTGTGACCACTTACTGGGGGCCGCGGCCGAGCGCATTGAGGCGCTATGCTTCGATGCGCAAGGCCGATCCCCGTCGGGGGTTCGATTCGCCCCTGGGCATGGATGTTTGTGCCGTCTTTAGTATAAGCTAGTTCATAAGTAGTTTGTAAGTTTATGGACTGATGACCCCGCAATTAACTCCCATAAGCTTAACAAATATTTGAACATTTTTGAAGTTACTGGGGTCATTTATTCTCCCGGGAAATTCAAATGGTCCGATGTACGGTAACTTTTTCGACAAGACTTACCACGGCTTCTTGTAGATGTTGCTCTGGAAACAAGATGCCAAATGTACGTCCAATATGACAGGGCACCTGCACACTTCCACAGTTTATCTAAATCAGCAGTTCCCACATCAATGATTGCGTCGCGGGGACCCTATCAACTGGCCAGAGTCCCCTGATTTAACACCCCTAGATCATTGCATCTGGGGGTGGATGAAAGATATCGTGTACGAAGTTAAGGTGAAAACACGAGAAGAATTGATACAACATCAATAAGGAACGAGCACGTGACATTACGAAATGCCACTCACGCGGTTCACTTCCGTGCGAATCTATGCCTTCAAATACAGGGAGGGAATTTTGAACACTTGCTTTAAATCCACTTTGAATGAAAGAGACTGCTACAAAATTAAATAAACAATTCCAGAGACATATTTTGTCTCGATATCTATTAAAGATAGATTAGATTAGATTATTACTTGTTCCATAGATCATGTATACGACACTTTGTAATGATGTGGAACGTGTCAGGTTAATAAAAGGTGTCAGTGCAAGATATTACATTACACAATATTATATGACACAAATATATTTTTATTATTTTTTAATTTATTTCAGATTTACTAATTTATATCTAAAAATTCATCCAATGAGTAGAAGGAGTTGTCGTTCAGAAATTCCTTTAATTTATTTTTAAATGATAGTTGGCTATATGTCAGGCTTTTGATGCTGTTTGGTAGGTGACCGAAGACTTTTGTGGCAACATAATTCACCCCTTTCTGTGCCAAAGTGACATTTAACCCTGCATAGTGAAGACCATCCTTTATCCTGGTGTTATAGCTATGCAAACTGCTATTCCTTTTGAAATGGGTTGGATTATTAACGACACATTTCATAAGTGAATATATATACTGTGAAGTTACTGCGAGGATACCTAAATCCTTAAATAGATGTCTGCAGGATGATCGTGGGTGGGCTCCAGCAATTATTCTGATTACACGCTTTTGTGCAATGAATACTTTTACAACAGACATAGCTGAACTCAAATGTTTCAGCAGATCGTCCATGTATTGCTTCCAGTTTAATCTCACATCAATGCACACACCTAAATTTTTTTAAAATTCTACCTTAGTTACAGACAGCTGTTCAAAGTCTATATTTATTACTGGAGTTGTGCCATTTACTGCACGGAACTGCATATACTGTGTTTTATCAAAATTTAATGAGGGTCCGTTTGCTGAGAACCACTTAATTCCTGTTTTTTTTTTGTTTTTTTGTTTTTTTTGTTTTTTTTTTTTGTTTTTTTTTTTTTTGATTACTATACTTGTATCATCAGCAAAAAGAACTAACTTTGCACCTTCATCAATGTAGAATGGCAAGTCATTAATGTATATCAGGAACAGTAAAGGATTTAAGATATTAAACCGAAGGAGAGGCATTGCCTAGTAAGCAGGACGCCCCGGGTTCGAATCCCGGCCGCGACATAAATTTTAATTCAATGCCTCTCCTTCGGTTTAATATCTTTGCTACAAAATAGTTTAAATTAATTATTATGTGCATTTTGATAGTGAAATCCTAAAATAAAACTCTTTTTTGCCATTTTCCCGAGCTTTTCAATTACTGTACCTCCTTAATTATGGATCTGATCACATTACTTTACATTTTTTGTTCCACATAACTTAAGGAATACCCTCCAAAAACCGGAGGAAAACCTAGTCACTTACCCTGTATATGGTATAGTGGGAGCGGCCGGTTATGGCAGGTAAATCTTCTATAGTGTAAATACGAGGCGCACCCAAAAAGTAGGTTTTCCTTTTATTTTCATTTAATAAAGACAACATAGTTGCAGGAGAAACATTATTGGCAGCAGGTACAGCAATGCTTGAGCTGATTTTCGACGTAGTCACCAATAGAATTTAGACTCTTGTCAGATCGTGCAATCAACTTTTGTATTCCTGCGTTGTAGAAGTCTGCCACCTGTGAATGAAACCAGCGTGTGACACTCATCTGTAGCTCTTCATCGTTGTAAAACTCTAGTCGGAGGACGCGCCATTCAGAAAAAGAGGCGTGGAATTCTCGCTGCAGGTGTCGTGTTGCTCTACGACAGCCGCGGTAGAGTGGCCAAGCGCATTGAGGCGCCATGTTTCGATGCGCGAGCCCGTTCCCCATCGGGGGTTCGAATCTCCCCTCGGGCATGGATGTATGTGTCGTCTTTAGTATAAGGTAGTTCATAAGTAGTTTGTAAGTTTAGGGACTGATGACCCCGTAGTTAAGTCCGTTAAGCTTAACAAACATTAAACCTTTTTTTTTCTTTCTTTTTTTGCAGAGTTGGGATGGGGCTGGGAGCTTTATGATCATCTAGCACACAGCCTTGATCTTGCTCCCGGTGATTTTCATCTTATCTGGCACTCGAGAAATTTCTGTCTTAAGGCCAGCGTTTTGACAACGACGAAGATATGAAGACGACTGTCACGCGCAGGTTCCATTCACATCTACAACACACGTATACAAAAGTTGGTTGCGCGGTTTAACGTCTCATTTATTTCAGTGACAATGCCGAGAAACAGTTCAATGATTACGGTACATGTTGCCAATAAAGTTTTTCACGTACCCTTTTCTTCTCAGAGAAATAGAGAAACTTACTTTCTGGATGACACTCGTATATCATCATTAAAATGATCACTTGAGAAATTACCATAAATTGAAAAAAATAACTAAAGAAAAAACACTAGGAAAGTTGTACAATCACTGGCTCAAATGTTTGTATCGCTTATGGGACTTAACTACGGGGCCATCAGTCCCTAAACGTACAAACTACTTATGAACTAGCTAACACTAAGGATGGCACAAATATCCATGCCCGAGGGGGGGATTCGAATCCCCCACCGTAGTGGCCGTGCAGAACGTGACTGGCGCGCCGCAGACCGCTCGGCCACCGCGGCCGGGCATCACTGGTTCCTGTTAGTGCACGTATTCAATAGAGTATTATTTATGGTGCGTATTTATTAGCGACCTACCAGACATCGGCTTTAATACAATTTTCATCACTTGGTTATGTTATACAGCAGTGCAGCCATAGCTGAATAAATGAAATTCTTCGAATATCTTCGAGTGGAGCGGGAAAACCACCAATTATAACAGTTCTCAGTTGTAAAAAAGTACAAGTACTTGACATAATCACTAAAATTTGGTCGACGGAGGGAAGATTAGAACTTTTGAAGAGTTGTGAAGTGTTTAAGGTGCACGGAGTAACGAAATATTCACTAGCTGTTAATGCAGAAAAGCAAGATTAAGTAGACTACCATGTTTAAGATAAAGAAATGTATGATATTCTGCAAGATACTCATGTAACGACCGGTCACGGTGGATGCAACCGAATACTAAAATGCTTAAAGTCGTTGTACCATAATATAACGCAGGAGATGTCCCGATTTATATTAACTTTCGTTAGCCTTGTTTACAAAGAAAAAAGGCCAGAATTCAGGAGTAGTAGTGAAGCAAACGCTGTTCAAGTGTTGCGTTCCAAATGTCAAGTTGATCTCGACGACTTCAAGTAGCAACCTTATGGAGACTATAAATTAGTAATAACGTACCAGAACCATCTCACTAAAACTATTATTCACAGGCAACAGAAGTCCAAAACCGCTGCCATAGTATGCGATTGCATTATTGGCATCTTTATGTTATTAGTCGCTCTATGAGACTGGACCGGAGTTCGTTAGCGAAATAATGAACAGCTTAACTGAACTATGGCCCAAATTTAGTATTTTGCCGGGTAAATCTAGAAACAGCCAGAGCCAAGACACAGTAAAGCGAGTAAATCAAGACAGACAAACGACGCAAACTGCATGCACGCAGTAGCACAACACAGAGGAGTGGAGCCGCGCTAAGATTCGTAAAGTTCATGAGGAACAGCGCGGAATAAACGAGGGCTCAGTACAAAGCGAATCTGGATGCCCTCCTAAACATTGTTTGTCGTCATTAAGCTTACCTCCTAAGGCATTACCGAACGTTCACTCTGAGGACCGCTTAGAAAAGATAATTAATGGAGTGAGTGTTAGCAGTGAGAAAGTGACTGAAACGTTGCAAGATAATGGTCGCAGCAAATCTCCAGTTCAACAGAATAGTTCAGTGGATGATAACTGACTGAAATAATGTGTTCAAGACAATAATTGACACGGGTTGACTGATTTAGACGAATCAATTCGTGCTATTAAAGAAACACAAAACTGAGACGTACAAAGACTTACAAGGAAAATACTTGGGCTCGAACAAACACATATACACCAAAATCGTATGAGACATAATGTAAAGATCCCTTATTGCACTAGTGATACTCCCGCACCTGCAAAACTCTGCAGTCGTCCGTTAGAGGCCTCTGCGTGTGCCATGCCGCATTGCACTTTGACCTGTCGGTTCGCCAGTAGGGACGGTGCAGTGTGCCTCCGTAGTTGCGTTTTGTAATGTTATTTGTGTGGTGAAGCGTCAGATGGGGCGACGATTGCTAATCAATACTGCTAATGTATTGCGATTAGTTGAGATGAAGTTACGAAGAACCCTTATTCGAGAAAATGGTATTAGTGTAGAAGATGAATCATTAGCATGCTTTCTCGTATCTGTTATGGTACAGAAATATGAGCATAAGTTAGATACTGTTGTTACAAACTCATAATAATGATAATAGGGATGATAATGACGAACAACTCATTGCAAGCGGTAGTGCTACGGTAAGTGCGGGAAGAGGCGATGGAAGCAGTGGCAGTGAATACCAACAGTCTTTCGGGAAGAACGTTAAAGTTGCAACTACCATCACGGCTTTTGATGACAATTCGCTGGAGAACATGTACGATGATTATTACATAAAGTTATAGTTAAGATCTCTGCATTACGTATGGCGTCTACAATTACATCTACAGTGCTATCTAGAGCATGTTTGCAGAGCTTTGCAGAAAAACGACACCCACCAGCACATTGGGGTGTACGTAGAGATCCTGCAACCAAACGTTCATACAGATATGTTTGTTCGAGCCCATGTACTTTCCTTGTTAGAAAAACATTCACAAAGCATTTATCAGTACCCATATCGTCGTTTCCAACCAGAGGAAAAGGAATTCACAATGAGAGCTCCAGTTTCAGACGTCAATCCGGGAAGAGGAGATGCCAGGTGGATCCAGGGTGTCAGCCTCGAGACATCGGCTAATGCCATCTACCGAGTCGGGATTCGAGGTGCAGTTGAACCAGCGTCAGGCAAGATTATTAACTAATTGTTTTTAAATACTGCGGGTATGGACGACACGACGTCTACGACTATCAGGTGACGAAGCGCCCAGAAATTCTTTAAATGCAACTGCCAGTAAAAATGTCAAATTTTGAGATGCTTCTGCATAAAGAAAAATGTGCCGTGCATAGTGAACGTCCTTGTTGCAATAATTTAATTTTATGTAACATGAACATGTTTTCAAATTGCAGCTCATACAATTCAGCTTTCGAAATATGAATATATTCCATCATTGCACCCATGGTTCACATTCCTCCTTTCTCAGCAGTGAATGTATACCTTCACAATCGATTATGTATTTCCCTAGCAAGTGTATATTGTTTGAAAAAAGTGGAATCCTTAATTTCACTTTCACTAAAGGTGTTAGAGAAGGAGCACCGCCGCGGTGGAGTAGCCGAGCGGTCTAAGGCGCCTCACTGCGGGGCACGCGGTTGCTCGCCGTCGGAGGTTCGAGTCCTCCCTGGGGCATGGGTGTGTGTGTGTGTGTGTGTGTGTGTGTGTGTGTGTGTGTGTGTGTGTGTTGTCCTTAGGTTAGTGTACCTTAGTTTAAGTAGTTTGTAAGCTACGGACTGATGACCACGCAGTTTGGTCCGATAGATTTACAAACATTTGATATATAAGGAGCACCACCTTTACTGAAACTTCCACTGCAACATACACACATGAGCAATTTGAATCGAAATAGCAATTATACTGGAGCAGCAAATAACATAGTTTGGCGTGTCACGAGCCAGGAATTTTTTGTATCTTCCTCTTACGGCCACAATGCTTACACGAACAAGGGCGACAACGAAGAGGTGACCACATTTTATCCCTACCGGACAGTGGATTAAAAAGGACTGCATTTTAGCACAAGCTGTACAAAATGAGGTGAGTCTGTGTCATATGAGAATCCTACCATCACCATTTACCAACAGAAATCATGACTCAGCTGTTCAAAGTACGGTTTTCCAATCGCCTAGGTCCTAACCGATATGGTCACCAAGTACGGAGAGACGCATGGACGGTGTCGCGCTGTTAACACAGGAAATCCAGTCGGTCGTCTGCTGCCACAGCCTGTTAACGCCAAATATTGCCGCCCTGTCCTAACGGATACGCTAGTCCCACGACCAAAACTGAATGTTGCCGTCATTTCGAGCAGTGTTTCTTGTCTGTTAGGATTGACAACTCCACGCAAATGCCGCTGCACTCTGTCCTTACGTTTAGGCAGTCAGCCCCTTGGTTATTCATGGTGAGAGGTAATCACAGAAAGTTGCTAATCTCGGAACACGCTTGACGTTGTGAATATCGAAATATTGAAATCCCTAACGTTATATGACATTGTATGTGCTATGCCTCTAGCTCCATCTACTATTCCGCGTCACAGACTTAACACAATACCAAGCCATTTTCAGTAACGTTTATTACCAACGGGGGGGGGGGGGGTTACTTTGTGCTCACCATAAAAATTTTAAAGAATAAATAATATTCATTAATTGTTCTTGAATTACATTAATAACATACTTTTGAGAGATCTATTAATGCATAATCAGGATCCAGAACAAGAATATGGAGACAAAAACCTTTCAAATGATTCTCTTATTGTTCCTACTTTACATTCGTCTCTTATGCCCTCTCTTTCTATCACTATGTTTTGTGCTACTCATAATGTGAGGAGGCTTGGTGCTATAAATTTTTCCAGTGTTTGTAATATACTTGACACTAACCTAGCAAGCTACGTCGTCATAAGTTTCAAGTGAACGGAATTCATCATCAGCGTCTGTCCACATCCTTGCGCAAAACACATTTCTCTTCAGGTTCACTCACTACATTGTCACTTCCATCATACTCTATTTCAGAATCTGTAGATTCTTCCAAAATCTACGATATTTCCTTGTCAGTAAGTGATTGTCGATACATTTTCAATCACAGTTGTATCTAACAATGGACTAAGTGCCACTGAACATGGAACAAAGAATCAAAGGGAAATGAAACATTATTGAGACCATTGTTGCTGTCAACCCAGAGAAATATAACGCCCGTGTGTTCTAAGGTCACGTAATGCTTTTACCTGTGGAGTTTCCGATTAAGCTTAAACGATAAATGTAAAACAATCATAGAATCTGGAAGCAGATTTCAATAAAGACAATAAATATTTTTTACAAAATTTTCAAAAATAAAGTACCTGAGTAGATTTCAATATTTTCAAAAGGTGCGCACAAAGTAGCCCCCTCTTGGTATTGCAAGGGTTAATTCAAATGTTCAAATGTTTGTAAATCTATGGGACTCAACAGCTAAGTTATTCAAATGTTTGTAAATTTATCGGACCAAACTGCGTGGTCATCAGTCCGTAGCTTACAAACTACTTAAACCTAGGTAAACTAACCTAAGGACAACACACACACCCATGCCCCAGGGAGGACTGGAACCTCCACGGCGAGCAACCGCGCGCTCCGCAGCGAGACGCCTTAGACCGCTCGGCTACTCCACCGCGGCAGCTAAATTATTAGTCCCTAGTTTACAAACTACTTAACCTAAGGTAAACTAAACCAAGGACAACACAAACACCAATGCCCGAGGGGGGAATCGAGCCCCCGACGGCGGACGGCCGCGCGCACCGCAACACGGCGCTCCAGTACGCACGGCTAATCCGCCGCGGCAAGGGTTAATTCCCGTCGTGCAGGCATAATGACGTCTGAAACCTTTTCACACGGATCACCGGATTACAAATGACAGCTCTGTCAATACAGCTCCCGTTATACCTTGTGTACGCGAATCGACCGCCATCTGTACCTGTGCATACAACTCTCTCATATCTTTTGTCACCTCACTGCAACATTCTTTTATTTTTGACGGTTTCCGTCAATCAGACCGTCATCAACGGACGGAAGGGTGATACATTAATCGGAAATGCAAATCTTCATTCCCATTAATGTACCACCTTTCCGTACGTTGATGAGGGTCTGAGTCACCGAAACCGGTCGAGAATAAATGAATATTATACAGCAGATGTAAAATGTAATTTTTTTAAACACATCTGTAAAAATGTCATCCGACCAAAATATTAATTACTGTGCTCTAGCAGGTCGTGGATGCCTGACGCACGGGGTTCTGCAATTCCGGTGTGAAGGCTGTATCTTGAGCACTTAGATTCTGGGGAAAGTGCCGGTGCTAAAGGCAAGACGGCAGCCAGTAAAATGTTTATGAGGGCCGCCGCTGACTATGGCAGCAGCTAGAGCGCCGCGTGGCCCGCGGCCCGCCAATCAATAAAGCCAGCCCAGCACAACACAACAAGTCACCTCAACAATTCCTGCACTATCCCTCACTTACGGAATCTTCCCCATTCGAATCTCCATTCTGCGGTACAATTTGAACGGTTTCACTCCTTTCAACTACGTACGGTGTACGTCAACAGTGGTGTAGTTGGTTGTATTCATTACTACGAAGGCGTATGTAGTTCCATCACTGTATTTTTAAGAACCAATGGTCGATATGGAAATACAATATATCCACGTATTTACGGAACGTGTGACATTAACTGCGAATGGGTAAAGTTGAAAATGTGAACCCAGTCGGTGCCGCGGTGGAGTGGCCGAGCGGTCTAAAGCACCTCGCTGCAGAGCGCGCGGTTGCTCGCCGTGGAGGTGCGAGTCCTCCCTGGGGCATGGGTGTGTGTGTTTGTCCGTAGGTTAGTTTACCTAGGTTTAAGTAGTTTGTAAGCTACGGACTGATGACCAAGCAGTTTGGTCCGATAGATTTACAAACATTTGAACATTTTGAACCCAGTCGGGATTCGAACCCGGGTGTCCTGCTTGTAGGCAGTTGTGCTGACCCCTACACCACTGGGGACACAGCGATGACCTCACCTGAACGGAATTACTCAAGCACGCCTCCCGTCAGACACAAATTCTCAACTTTACCCTGCCCACTACAACTCAAACTCGTATTTTCTGTAAAGTGATTCCCGTAAGAGTAAGGGCATAGGAGTGCCTCCGCACTGAAGAAAGCATCATTGCCCGTCTTCGGCGTATTGTTTATATGTCCCAGCCTCGTCGCCACTTTTGTGTCTCGTTTCCGTCGTAGGTGTCGGTGGCCGAGTAGAAAGACCGACACAGGAATAAAGGATGCACGCGTGTGCAGGTAGGAGGTGACCAGCCAGTGGGACAGCAGAAACTAGAAACACTAGAGTAAATTAGAACGAGATATGTATTTCATAGAGACTTAGTAATACTTAACTTTTACATAGCTCAGTACTGCAGAATGCTGATACATAATTGAGCTAGAGGCCTGCCTAGTGATAATTCCTATCTGATATCCAAGTCTTCACTGGTGCCTATCTGATTCCGAAGTGTTAGCTGGTTCCTATCTCAGTCCCAAGTGAACGATGTCGTTCAGTGGTGGCCACGAGTGGAGTTGTAGCAGAGAGCGCTCGTGGCTGACGTCGTAAGAACGCCGCGCCGTGCGTGCATGGCGGCGCGCGGCGAAAGTACGTGGCGCGCACTTTAGACTTGTGCGACACCACACACACACACACACACACACACACACATATATATATATATATATATATATATATATATATATATATATATATATTATTCTAAGTTACAATATTAGATTAATTATTACATATAACAAACGACTAGAAAAGCACAAATACCTCGGAGAATGAATAACAATCAGCTTATCAGATAAAGAAGTCTTCATGTCACGCATGAATAAAATGGAAACGGCATACAATTTAAATAGAAACATTTACCACAAATGATTAATATCGTCCAATGCGAAACTAACGCGTAAAACTACAGGGCAAAGAAAGGAAAATTTTGAGAAAGACCCTAAGTCCTGTCAATGAAAACGATATAACCATGAAATGTATTCCCACGCAGAGAAGATAACTGATAAAAGACTGACTGTCTTTTATGAACACGTGACTCGTATGAACTCGGGAAACTCACCAACCGTATCGTTGCCCACTTTCAGTAAGAGGAAAAAAGAAAATGTGCTTCGTTCACTGGGGTGGTAAGAGATCTCGAGAAAGTGTGGATCACTCGTAATCACTTCATGGATCCGGTCCCATTCAATGAGAAATTTGACGTTTGGCGGGGTTTGTAAGAAAAGTCGAAATTAAAAGCAGAAGTTTGGAGTCATGAAAGAAAAGAAAAACACCGAGAACAAATGGGGGAGTGCTAGGCAAACACTGAAGCCCAGAAAGCAAGACATTAAGATATCATGGTCCAAAGTTGGCCGCTACGGAATGAATGATTGAGAAGAATTATGCTCATATACTTGTTTACAGTCTGGGAATAGCGTACAGTATTACATGTTTTTTCTGGCATACATTCAGGGTAATATCGCGTATAATTAAATAAAAACTCAAATAAGACGATTTTCGATTTAATTACCTTTTTACTAGCATGCAGATGGTGCAATTAATTATATTTACTTCTGTGGCGTGTGATTAGTTTCATGTACTTTCAATACATATACTTCTGAGCAAGAAAATAAACCACGTTTCTATATGACACTGAATTTAAACGGGAACTGGGGAAAACATTTCGTTGCGCGCTTCCCCCATATCTAAAATTAGTACTTTGACGTAAATGATTCTTCATGCTAAGTCTAGGAACTGATGGCCACAGTAATTTGGTCCCATACATTGGCAAACATTTCAACGTTTATAAGTTATATATATATACCGTGTCTGTTCTTACGGACATGTCCCAAAGGAGATACGCCACCTTTGATTCTGCAAATTATTATCTATTCATATTCACGGAATGTATGACACTAACTGCGAATGAGTAAAGTTGAAAATGTGTACCCAGCCGGGACTCGAACCCGGGTCTCCTGCTTATTCAAATGTTCAAATGCTTGTAGAACTTCTGGGACTAAACTACGTGGTCATCAGTCCCTAAGCTTACAAACTACTTATGAAATAGCTAAGACTAAGGACGGCACAAATATCCATGCCCGAGGGGGGATTCGAACACCCAACCGTAGTGGCCGTGCAGACCGCGACTGGAGCGCCTCAGTCCCCTCGGCCACCGCGGCCGGCTTCTGCTTATTGACAGCTCCGCTGACCTCTACACCAACGGGGACACAGCGATCACCGCCGATAAAAACTGATTTCATGCCTTACAGCAGAAATATGCACATAATTAAACACCAAGAATTGCATAAATGATGAAAAGTGAGCAATAATCTGCCGACACACTATTCTAATAAATTTAAACATAAACAGTATAGATACAGCATGTTTCTTATCAACAGAAATCCGCAACTGAATAGTGTCTCTTGCCTCTTTTATATTGTGAAAATGAATCGTTTTTGTCTCTGTTTCTGGTGATGAATAGCAGAATAAAAGGATGTTTAACGTCTTATAGGCAGTGATGGTATTAGAAACGTTGCAAAACCGCGGTGGAGTGGCCGAGCGTTCTAAGGAGCCTTGCTGCAGAGCGCGCGGTTGCTCGCAGTCGGGGTTTGAATACTTAGCATAAATTACTTTAAGTTAAAGTAGTTTGTAAGGCTAGGGACTGATTACCAACGTAGTTAATTCCCTTACAGTCTACAAACGGTGCCATAAATCATTTCGGAAATATTTGAAAAGGATCGATGTTGACTTTTCGTAGGATACTAAGCTGATAGCGGAAGAACATTTCGAAATCTGCTCCTAATGAATATGCATTCTCTTTTCTTCGAGATTGTGCCAACTCACTCAGTTTCTGGTTCTGAGAAATTGCCATTTCTCAAGGCCGATAGCAGCGAAAAATGAATAAATCTTAACAGAAAAGGAGCACACCGCACAAACGTTGCAGCCCATACGTGGTGCATAGTATGCTGCTGGCGTCACAGCCTGCTGCCAAATGATTCTTAGAAATGCGACACACGCTGTTAAGTTTTACAGCCGCTGGAGACTGTTATGGCTGTTGATATTTGCTCGCATTCCGCCGACATGACAAACGCTGTCATCAAGAAACTTCTTTCTGAGATAAATCGCATTCGATTTCATTTCCTGGATCTTTACGTCTCGCATTTACGTGTTTTGCATACTCCTGAGGAATCCTGGCTCGAGATACATTTAAAGAGGAGAATCTATAAATTGGCCATGTTTTTGTCTTTAACGGATAGCTAAAGGAAACGCCGAGCCGGCCGCGGTGGCCGAGGGGACTGAGGCGCTTCAGTCACGGCCTGCACGGCCACTACGGTCGGGGGTTCGAATCCCCCCTCGGGCATGGATGTTTGTGCCGTCCTTAGTATTAGTTAGTTCATAAGTAGTTTGTACGTTTAGGGACTGATGACCCCGTAGTTAAGTCACATAAGCTTTACAAACATTTGAACATTTTGTAACTAGCTGGGTAAGTCAGTTCGAAGGTCGGAGGAAGGCAACGGCATACCACCTCCAAACAGGACCATGCCTAGTAAAGCACTGTTGTGTTCAAACCAATCTTCGTATTGTTGACTGCTTTACCTTTAATCATACCATACGAGCGTAAAGCCTATGTCACCGAGGTAAAATACCCAAAAGTACATATTAAAACAAATGTATGACATTAACTGTGAATGGGTAAAGTTGAAAATGCGTAACCAGCCGAGACTCAAACGCAGGTCTCCTGCTTTCCTGACCGCTACACCACTGGGGACACAGTGATCACCACACCTGCATGGATTTCTCAAGCAGCCTCCCGTCACACACAAAAGCTCAACGTTACCCTGCCCACTGTTACTCGAACTCGTAGTTTTGTAAATTGATTCCCGTAAGAGTAAGGGCCTAGGAGTGCCTCAGTACGCAAGAATGGATGATTGCTCATCATAGGCATATTGTATAAGTTATATACGTTTTTCAGTGCGGAGGCACTCCTAGGCCCTTACTCTCACGGAAATCAGTTTTCAAAACTACGAGTTTGAGTTCTAGTGGTCAGGGTAAAGAGAATTTGTATCTGACGGGAGGCGTGCTTGAGTAATCCGTCAGTTGTGGTGATCGCTGTGCCCCCAGTGGTTTAGCGGTCAGCGCAGCTGCCTAGTAAACAGGAGATCCGGATTCGAGTCCCGGCTGAGTCTAAATTTTCAACTTTACCCATTCACAGTTAATGTTATACATTCCGTGAACATGAGGTAGGGTAGTGACATAGCTGCCAGAGCGCTGTCTGTGTACTCTTTAACAGGAAATACATGGAGACCACATGGGCTTCTATTCTTTCGGACATGTCCGAAAGAACAGACACTACATATATATAACTTACAAATGTTTGCAAACCAATGGGACCAAAATACTAAGGTCATCAGTCCCCAGACTTACAAACTACTTTAAATGAAAGTAACCTAATGACAACACACACATCCATGTCCGAGGGAGGACTCGAATCCCCGGCGGGAGCAGCCGCGCAGTCCCTGACATGGCGCCTAGAATCCAAAACCAGTTACATTAATCTAGCCATTATAGTAACTAGTGAAGATACGAGAGAATGCTGAAGACAGAGAATCACGAAACAAAGCGCGCGACTGATAAAGATCGGGTGGATAATTCAAATGGAAAATTACTTAAATGGAATAGGAATATATGAACATCTCATCTCGGCTGTTTCAGGGCACTGAAGTTGAAGATTTCTGCCAGATCAGGACTCGAACCCGGATTTCCCGCTTTGGACTAGCGGTCATCTTAACCAATTAGGCTATTAGGCTATTCAGACACGTTTCTCGTCCTAGCCAAATTCTCAACTAATTGCACAATATCATTATTAGTGCCCCCTGTCAATTACAACAGCAGAGTGCAATAACTTGTGAATTTGGGCAAGAGGAAATGCGTGTCCCGATAGCCTAATTGGTTAATGCGACCCGCCGCCCAAAGCGGAAAATACGGGTTTGAGACCCGGTCCGGCAGAGATTCTCATCTTTGCCACTAAATGTAATTCAGTGCCCTGAAACACGCGAGTTATTTAAATATTTCTATTTTGCGGCTCTTAATGTCAACCAACCGTGTCTGTCTTTTCGATAGAACAGACACCGTAGTTTTAATTAAATATTTGAGATCTTAAGGTCACAAGCATATACTGAAAAGTAAAATAACACTGAATAAGCTTACTAGACTGTAAGGTTTAAGAACATGAAGAGCCAACTATATGAGCAAGCAAACTCCACGGTGCCAAGCACAAAGTAAGGCGGTAAAAGAACGCGGGTATGACGCAGATAATAAGCGAGAAACCTATTAGATATGGAAGCGTATCTTTCGATGGACAGATTGAGATTAATATGGTTAGAAGACACTAAAAAACCGAATGAGCTCCGCGCGAACAAAACGAAGACCAGCAAAACGTGCAACAGTAGAAATGTGATCAGAAATAAAAGAACTATGCACATAGTTATAGAGTCAACTGAGTTGTAATATGCGACAAAAGTGCCACCCCTTTGTTTTATAAATTAATGAAAAAGCAACACCATTCAATGTAGTGCATGGATCACATGCATCAAATGTTCAAATGTTTGTATAGTCTATGGGACTTAACTACGGGGTCATCAGTCCCTAAACTTACAAAGTACTTATGAACTACTTACGAACTAGGACGGCACAAATATCCATGCCCGAGGGGGGATTCGAACCCCCGACCGTAGTGGCCGTGCAGACCGTGACTGGAGCGCCTTACTCCCCTTGGCCACCGCGGCCGGCATCACATGTGTTACATGAACAAGTGGTAAAACATTGGTACGAGTCAGTACGAGTCGAATAAATAAAGAGTGATCGCGATATTATTGATGCGCCTCATGTAACCTAACATATTTCAAACGCTTCTGATGAATTTTAGGGTCGAAAACAACCTGTTTTTGTTCTACTAGTTTATGTTTATTTACGAACGAGTTTTCGGCTTATTAGGCAAAACACTAGTGCTTATGTTGCAAACATGTTAAAAAAGATACAACACACCAAAACTTTAGTTCTTTGCTAATGACATTAGTTGAAGTTGTCAAATTGATCTTCAACTAATGCCATAAACAAAGAACTAAAGTTTTAGTGTGTTGTGTCTTTATTTAACATGTTTCTAATATAAGCACTAGTTTTTATCGACGCCTGTGAAATGTTTACCTGAAAATGGTTAATAAGCCGAAAAGTAGTTGGTAAATAAGTATAAATTAGTAAAAAAACAGATTATTTCTTTTCAACACTAAATATGGAATTGTTCTACCAAGAAGTGACGGAAGAATCAATTTATAAACTTCTGGTCGAGCTCACATAAGTGAGTGACACACTCAATACTTCCGATTGTCAAAAGGAAGTCGACATATTAGTTAAAAGCTGTAAACACTGTTCTCCCTCTGCTATTTTACGCCCACACACTTTCCACCAATGCTAAATTTACGATTCCTTCATGTCTAAGAATGTGTCCTACGAATCGATCCCTTCTTTTAGCCAAGGTATACCAAAAATTCCTTTTCTCCCCAATTCTGTTCAGTACCTCTTCATTAGTTACGCGATCTACCCATCTAATCTTAGCATTCTTTTGTAGCACCACATTTCAAAAGCAATCCAGCCCTAAAAAAAATATTTGTACATACTAATGAAGGACCCAATACCCTTTTTATCAATGTAGAATGTTTAGTCATTTCTATATCTACAGGCTACATATCTTTCAATACTTTAATTCGAAATTTTCCGCAAATATAGTGAGTAATATAGCAGTTAACCATATCAATGTTTGCAATACTAAAAAATAAAATTTTCGAAATACTTTGTCCACAATCAACATTATGCAGTTATTAATTTTTTTACAAGAATATGATTACTACAGTTTCCTGAAGTTATGTAAGGCAACCGAAACAGTTTAAGATACTTGTTTTATAACGAAACTATACGGCTAGTTAATTATTTAACAATTTCAATTACGTAAACAAACCCATACTGCACTTGTCATATTTTGCATACGTGTCTGATATATAATTTCAATCGATTTATAACTATTTCTAAAAATTGTTTGCTGTTTCTGTTGATTAATCTGATGTATATCTCATTTGTGAAAAACGTCTAATTTCATTACGGGAACGAAAGTAAGGAATGTTTTTGTACCAACTTTATTCTAGAACACTCCAGAACCTGGCAATATATATATATATATATATATATATATATATATATATATATATGCGTTGTGACTGTGACATGAGGGGTCTAAGTATGTAGTGAGCAGCTGTTGATCAGACGCGGTATGGTTTGTTACTTCAAAGTTTTTACCGATGCAATAAAGTTTGTCAACTGAAGCAACATTTGTAGCTCCTACGACTAATAAAAAGCCGGGTAATCACATAAAACAATTACAGGATGGCTGGCTATCGTCGTGGGATAACCTGCAAAACATGTGATGAAATTTATGAGTGTAATGTAGTTGTGGCAGTTCTGTACTATCAAATAGACAGTGTCGTCACAGCTAGTACATAACTGCAATGTGAAGGATAAGAAGTTCAGACAGGCAAATAATAGAAGCTTTTGAAATTTGGTGTTGCAGGAGAATGCTGAAGATTAGAAGGGAAGATCGCGTAACTGAAGAGATACTAAACAGAACTGGAAAGAAAAGAAATGTATAGAATAACGTGACTGAAATAGGGGATCGATTGGTAGGACACAGTCTGAAACATCTGGGAATAGTCAATTTCGCACTGGAAGGAAGCGTGTGCGGTAAAAATCGGAAAGGTACACAGAGAGTCGAATACAGTAAGCAGGTTCAAAGGGATGTAGGTTGCCATTCTTATTCGGAGATGAAAAGTCTTTCGCAGGATAGGACAGCGTGGAGTGCTGTATTGGACCAGACTTGTAGCTGAAGATCACAACTATTTCATGTAAATGAATTATGCTGTAGGTCCTTGCACAACAGCTATGTCTTTCTAATAATATCCCTCGTGTAGGCTGCTGTGTGGACGCTCGCTTCTGTCCTTAGACAAGGCGACGCGGTGACACAACGGCGGGCCCCTAAGGCGCAGGACGCGGCATACATATTAAACTCCACACACCGCGTGCCTCGAATCAACCGCCTTTGGTTAGCGGCTGCTCGCTTCAGTGCTGGAGGCTTATTGAGGCGGCTAGAAGGTGGCCGTTATTATTATATTAAAATAATAGCTTAACATTCTTCTGCTACACATTATTTGCATTTATCGTACAGGTTTGTGTGATACGTTCTTGTAAGTCGAATATTTGTCCAAGGAGTACAGGTCAGGATTATTGGACGGGTGTTGGGAACTTGTCTTGCACACGGCAGCCCAGGTTGAACTGATATAAGAGTTGCAATTACCACATTGTTTGGAATGCTTTGAATATTCAAATGTTGGTAAAGCTATGCGACCAAATTGCAGTGGTAATCGGTCCCTAAACTTACAGAGTACTTTATGCTAAGAACAAGAAACACACACACACACACACACACACAAATGCCGGACGGAGGACTCGAACCTCCAACGGGGAACAGCCGCGCGCTCCGCAGCAAGGTGCCTTAGAGAGCACAGCCATTCACACGCTGCGAATGTTTTTATGTGAAGACGAATTTTGGTTCAGAACTATTATCAGAACTTTTATTTAAAAATTGAGATATAATATGGCGGAAATATTTAAGTTTTTAGAAGGAAGACAAACACTTGCAATACGCGTCTTTGACGCGTCACAAACTTTCTGATTTTGTAAAGTGTGGATTTGTGCGCAACATCGCTTCCAGTTACACAATGCAAAAAATAACAATTTTTACTAAAAATCATTTGCGGCATTTGAACATTCAGTATCTACGCATATAAACAAATCAATACTTCCGTTTGTGTAAATACATAGCCTATAACATCAAAAATCATTTTTTTCCTACCCGAAAACAGTATCTTTAGTTTTCATTACGGTCAGCGCGACGCGTCCTATGTGTGCACTGTTGCAATAGTCGACCGTGCAAATAAATAAATAATAAATAAGTAATGCATACTTCGACTATCATTCTTCGTTTCATTCTTGTATCAGAATGTTGCCACCTGAGCTACTCCTACTAGACGTGCGCTCACTTTAGTTCTTTTAGTTCGTCCGCTCCCAGTGACGGCTGAGCGGCGTGGTCTGCGCATGCAGGTGGAGGGAGAAGTTGCCCCTCCTAGCTGCTTCATGCTCTTGCTGCTTGAGCCAAATTCAAATGTTCAAATGTTTGTAGAGCTTATGGAACTTAACTACGGGGTCATCAGTCCCTAAACTTACAAACTACTTATGAAGTAGCTAATCCTAAGGACGGCACAAATATCCATGCCCGAGGGGGGATTCGAACCCCCGACCGTAGTGGCCGCACACCGCTTGAGTGTATTTGTCGTCGTGCAGAATGTTGGTAAACGTGCCGTAGCGTTGGCCGGCACTGCTGCAGTTCAGATTTTGTTCTGAACCTCCTGGGTCAGCCTATGGCAGGGGCAGGCGGCGGAAACATGGCTGGTAAGTTGCGCGTTGGCGTTGCTGCAGGTACCAGCTTCCATGTTACTGTGACTGACGGAGACGCAAGAACTGGCCCCAAGGCAAGACTATGTTGCTAGTTCCAGCATCTCACCTTGCGCAAGTGCGAAGGCTTCCTGAAGGCAAAATCCACTGCTCAAAGTTGATTTTGACGCATTGAAGATTTATCAAAAACACGTCTTGTGAGGATACAGGGTTTTAGCTTAGTAACCTCTTTGGTACGTTTTGGTAGAACGATAGTTATCGTTGGCGTGCAGCGATAGCTGCTGGAAACAATGCTTAGGTTGGAATGTTTTTTGTTTGTTGGCCGGTGTGCGGCAGTCTCCCGCCGACCGCAGAGCAAGGCGGTAGCATGTCGGCAATGAGTTCGTGACCTGCGTTTAGCGGTGGCTAAAGTGTTGTCCTTCAGTCGTATGGCATATGAGTTTCGGTTGCAGTTGCGTATTGAAATGTTTCTGTGTGGACTTTTAGACATTCATCGTAGTGGCACGCGGTTATTTAATCAGTGTATTTAAAGGAAGAGTTTTTAACATTTGTCGTTCCATAATAAAGGAAGTTAACAAAGTTTATTGTTATGGATCAACCTAGTAATTGTCCGCATCCCATACCGTCAAATCATTGGAACAATTATTAAATGATTAAGCAGAAAATAGAATATAACGGCACCTTCGCCCATCGAGGATTAGGTGGACGCAGCAGTGACGTTACAGTCTTTTAGGGTACAAACATGCCCCGTCGACTAGTACGTACCCTTGTAGAACGTCTCCAGCCGCCTGAACAAAGTCGGCATTGTAAGCCTACGGAAAGCTGGTTGGAAATATCGATGGGCTGCCGTACATTTTCGGCACAAACGGGGTGTCGCAGCATTCAACAGAGGTCTATGTAACATTCCCACACCTGCAGACCACGATCTCGATGTCCGCGTTGTACAGACGTAAGTCAAGATGGAAGCACTATGCGAGCAGTGGTGTCCGACTGAACATGATCCACAGAACGTGAAAAAAAGACGCATGTTGCACTGCTGCGTCACCAGTGACCACTGAAACCATCAGCGTGCGGCGAGGCTAGCATTACGTGTCCCGCCGTTCAGGCTATCGCTGACAATACGACAAAGCCGCGCGGGGTTGCACTTATGTGTGTGTTTTGTCCTTAGTGTAAGTTAAAGTAGTTTGTAAGTGTAGAGACTGAGGACCCTAAAATTACAAACTAATTATAAACTGGCTTATGCTAAAGAGAACACAAACATCCATGATCCATGCCCGAGGGAGGATTCGGAGCCGGCCGCGGTGGCCGAGGAGACTGAGGCGCTCCAGTCACGGTCTGCACGGCCACTACGGTCGGGGGTTCGAATCCCCCCTCGGGCATGGATATTTGTGCCGTTCTAGTTCGTAAGTAGTTCATAAGTTTAGGGACTGATGACCACGTAGTTAAGTCCCATAAGCTTAACAAACATTTGAACATTTGAGGATTCGGACCCCCTCGCGCATCGGAGCATAGCGCCTGCCGGCCGTGGTGGCCGAGGGGACTGAGGCGCTCCAGTCACGGTCTGCACGGCCACTACGGTCAGAGGTTCGAATCCCCCCTCGGGCATGGATATTTGTGCCGTCCTTAGTATTAGCTAGTTCATAAGTAGTTTGTAAGTTTAGGGACTGATGACCCCGTAGTTAAGTCCCATAATCTATACAAACATTTGAACATTTGCATAGCGCCTCAATGCGCTCGGCCGCTCCGCCGCGGCAGTGCCTCTGTGTGCTAATGTTGGACGTCACACGGCATATTCTGCAGTGCGTCAACGAAAGACACATGTGGCCATCATGTGGCTTACAGTCTCTGTCACATGTCTTTCTGACATATAGTACACACGGGAGTAAAAATTACTAGACCTGGAAAGACGACGTCGATTTTGATCCGATCACAGCACATACCACCTGGGAGATAGCAGATTTACTGATAATGGTTTGAACGTCGTCCGCCAACAGATATAGTGACATAGCTATCAGAGCGACATCCGTGTGTACCCTTTAATAGGGAATGTTTGCAGCCACCAGGCTCTCTGTGATATCAACGTGGGAAGCAAACAGGCGCCATGCCACGGTGCTTCCTGCAGACAACTGAGTGACTTTCAAAGGCTTCCAATTGCGGCCTTCTGAGTGGTGGGATGGTCCTCTCGGAGAACTGCCACACATCTTGGATGTGCTACGTCAATTGTGCAACGATGTTGGCAGAAATGGTCACGTGAACATTCTCACATCTGTAAGCGAGATTCTGGATGGCCACGTAGCATAGTATCAAATGTTTGTAAACGCATTGAACCAAAGTGATATGATCGTCATTCCCTAGACTTACAAACTATTTAAACTAACTAAGGTGAAGACCCACACCATGCCCGAGGGAGGAATCTAACTTCCTGCGGGAGCGGCCGTCCAGACCGTAGCATGATGCCTAAGACCACACGGCCATTCCCGCGCGGCCGCAGCGCAGACGTCCGCTAAGATCGTCATTTGTAAGGGCAAAAATGGCAGATTGTACAGCTACGACAGCAAAGATTTAAGAGAGTTTGTGAGCTCAGAAGGTGTGGTCTAAGGCGTCATGCTACGGACTGGCCGGCGGTTCCCGCCCTCGGGGATGGGTGCGTGTTGTCTTAGTGTAAGTTGAAGGAGTTTGGAAGTCTAGGGACTGATGACCACAGCAGTTTGGTCTAAGAGTATACAAACTTTTGTTATTAAGAAAAAAAGAAGAAAAAGAAAGGAAGAGCCATAAACTGTCATCACGAACTCTTGCCAACCAGTTACTAGCTGTGGGATTACGGGCAGACATAGCCTGGCTTCCACTAACGCGTACAGCATCGACGTGCACGGCTCGGCTCGTGCCGTCATAGTATCGCCTGTTCGCAAGTGATGGTCGTTCGTGCATACGGCGTATATCTGGCGTCCGCTGTCTCGTAGAGTGCTTTCCTTTCATCCAAGACACACTGGCTCAACCCAGGCCTTACGGTCTGGGGTGCGATAAGCTACAACTCTAGTCACCCATTGGTGTTTGTGGAGAGAACGCTGACCAACCCTCAGTATGTGCAGAAAGTTGTCAGACCCGTTTTTTTCCCATTCAAAGATGTTGCAATGTATGTAAGCCTAAGGAACCAAACCTCTGAGGTCATCAGTCCCCAATGTTACACTCTGTTTATACTAACTTATGCTCAGATCAGTACATACACGAATACCAGGAGGAGGATTCGAACCTCCGAAGGGGGTCAACACAATCCGTGGCAAGGCGCCATAGACTGCGCAGCCAATCTCGCGTGACTTTTTGCCATTCTTGCAACAGGAAGCTCATGTGTCGTTTCAACAGGAGAATCAAAATGTTCAAATGTTTGTAGAGCTTATGGCACTCAACTACGGGGTCATCAGTCCCTAAACCTACAAACACTTATGAACTAGCGTATACTAAAGACGGCACAAACATCCATGCCCGAGGGGAGATTCGAACCTCCGACGGGGAACGGCCTCGCGCATCGCAGCATAGTGCCTCAATGCGATCCGCCGCAGCCAACATCTCAGCATGAAGCTCAGCGTGGTCGGGAAGACATGCAGCAACTTTGCTGGCCAGCACGATGTCCGGACTTGACTCCAATCAGGCACGTGTGGAGTGTGATGGGATGACAACTGACATGCGTCATTCGTCAACCCAAGACGCGCAGAAATACGTGAACAGGTCGAGCAGGCATGGAATGATGTATCCCAATACAGTGTTCGCCATCTGTATGAGCGAATGGATGCCAGAATCAGGGTCTGCATTGCCGCCTGTGGATGCTACAAGTTAGCACCGCTTGAGATACTCATCTGCAAATGTAAACCTTTCTTGTATTCCTTATGCACTGTTTCAACATTAAATCGTGAAGGAATTGGAAAACTCTAGTAGGTGTACTATGTCCGACAATGTGTTAGTATGTAATGGAGCATGTTAAATAAAGTAAATGGATAAACGGAACATGTTGCTACGCCCACGCCACAACCACTTGACAGGCAGGAAAGTTATGTACTTTTTCGGTTGAACAATGCGCATCTACATAGACTTTAAAAAATGTTCAAATGTTTGTAAAGCTTATGGGACTTAAATGCGGGGTCATCAGTCCCTAAACTTACAAACTATTTATGAACTACCATATACTAAAGACGACACAAACATCCATGCCCGAGGGGGGATTTGAACCCCCGACGGGGAACGGCCTCGCGCATCGGAAGATAGCGCCTCAATGCTCTCGGCCGCTCCGCCGGGGCTACATAGGACTTCTGCTATGCAATGTGCTTTTCTCATCTACATCTAAATAGGCGCTACATAATCCGCAATCCACCGCAAAGTATGTGGCGGAGAGTACCTCGTACCATCACTCTTCATTTCCTTTCCTCTTCCACTGCAAGAGAGAGCGAGGGATGAACGAATACTTGTACGCCTCTGTACGAGCGCTAATTTCTCATATATTGGTGGACTTTACGCGAAATGTAAATTGGCGGCAGTAAGCTAGTTCTGCAACCAGCTTGAAATTCCAGTCCTTTAATTTTCCAGAATAGTGTTTTCGAAAATCCCTCGAGGATTCCAATTTGAGTTCTCGAAGCATCCCTGTAAACATTCGCGCATTAATCGAATTTACCAGTAACAAAAGTAGTAGCTTGCGCCTCTGAATCGCTTCTACGTCTTTCTTTAAACCGGGGGATCTCAAACACTTGAACAGTACTCAAAAAGGGGTCGCATAAGCGTTACATACAAGGTGTCCTTTACAGATGAACTACATCTCCCTAAAATTCTCCCAATAAACCGAAGTCGACCACCCGTCTTCACAGCTCTGTCATTACATGCTCGTTCCATTCCATATCGCTCTACAATGTACGGCTATAAATAGTAATTTGTAATCTGAGGCTGTTTGCTGATAGTGCTGTGGTGTATGGGAGGGTGTCGTCTTTAGCTGGCTGTAATAGCATACAGGATGACTTAGACAAAATTACTAGTTGGTGCGAAGAATGGCAGATAGCTCTCAATGTAGGAAAATGTAAGGTGATGCGCATGAGTAGGAAAAACAATCCCATAATGTTCGAATGCAGCATTAGTAGTGAGCTTCTTGATGCAGTCGCGTCGTTCAAATATCTAGGCGTAATATTGCAGAGCGACATGAAATGGAACGAACATGTAAGGACAGTTGTGAGTAAGGCGGAAAGCCGACTTCGGTTTATTGGGAGAATTTTGGGAAGATGTACTTCATCTGTAAAGGAGACCGCGTAAAATCGCCTGTACGACCACGTCTTGAGTATTGCTCAAGTGTTTGGGACCCGCAGCAGATCAGTTTAAAGGAAGACATAGAAGCAGTTCAGAGGCGAGCAGCGAAGTTTGTTACTGGTAGGTTCGACCAATGCGCGAGTGTCACGGAAATGATCTGGCAACTCAATTTGGGATCGCTGGAGGAAAGACGACGTTCTTTTCGTGAATTTCTGTTAAGGAAATTTAGAGGGCTGGAATATGAAGCCGAGTGTAGTACGATCTTGCTGCCACCTACTAACATTACGCGTAGTGATCACAAAGACCAGATAAGAGAAATTTGGGCTCGTACGGAGGCATATCGGCATTCTTTTTTTCCTCGTTCTATTTGGGAGTGGAATAGGAAAGGAAATGCCTAGTAGTGGTACAGTGTACCCTCCGACACGCACCTTACGGTGGATTGCGGAGTTTGTATGTAGGATGTAGATGTAATCGACAAATTGTGTCAAGCAGCGCACTACTAATTCTGTATTCGAACAATATGGGACTGATTTCTATATTCATCTGCCTCACCTTATATTGTTCTACAGTTAGGGCTAGCTGCCATTCCCCACACCCACTACAAATTTTGTCTAACAAGGAGACCACATAGGTTCCGGATTTTAACATTTCTTTATATTTATGGTACGTGAAGTTCAGGACTTAAATAACAATCAGTCAAAGTTATTCGACGCAACTCTCAAAAAATCTCGAGAAACTCCACTTTGAAGTTTTGCTAAGTACAGGTAAGTACCAATAATTAAAAGAGTTGTGCCATTTGTCGGTGTAG
The DNA here is from genome assembly GCA_026315105.1 of Locusta migratoria. Lineage (NCBI taxonomy): Eukaryota > Metazoa > Arthropoda > Insecta > Orthoptera > Acrididae > Locusta > Locusta migratoria. Next base: position 274,026,729 of record CM048755.1, read on the forward strand.
CTCAGGTGTCGTTGTTCTAGCCTCACAACCGTAGAGTTGATGGTTCGAATCCAGCTGTCCCGGATTTTTTTTCCGTTTTCGAATTCAGTTACATAAAACATTTTGGGACTTCTAATTCTACGTGTTGTGTCAGCTTTTGTTTGTGTGTATGCAGACGAACTGAAAACCTTATCGTCACGTAAAAAGCTGGTTGAGTAGGTTATCTGCTTGGAAAACCATTAGTAGCAGTGGAGATGACTTTCCAAAACAGTGTCGTAGCTCTTCACAGACTGAACCGCCGGCCGCGGTGGCCGAGGGGACTGAGGCGCTCCAGTCACGGTCTGCACGGCCACTACGGTCGGTGGTTCGAATCCCTCCTCGGGCATGGATATTTGCGCCGTCCTAGTTCGTGAGTAGTTCATAAGTAGTTTGTAAGTTTAGGGACTGATGACCCCGTAGTTAAGTCCCATAAGCTTAAAAAACATTTGAACATTTTTTTTAACTCTGCAACATTAAAAACAGCGATTCAATATCAGTGAAACTCGGTGACTGGATTCAATGTCAAGGAAATGGCAGGGAATGGTACCATGAGAATTGTGTTGGTACAGTAGGGAAGAAAAGATTTATTTGTGGAAAATGTGTTGCTATTTTAAAGTGATGCATACATTTTTGTACTAACCCTATTCGCCGAATTGATGACCCGATTCCCCTTACTTGAAGAGGGCAAATAGGGTCATAAAGCTCAGCTTTCAGATTTATTTTGTGAAACTCTGCACAATATTTACGAAGTGTCATACATTTAAATTTATGAACAAAAGAACATAGTTTTTACGCATAGACAATGAACATTTGTTTGTGTGTAAATTTGTCTTTTATTTCGATTTTAACAAATTTTGACCCGATGCGGCCGACCTTACCCTACTATATATTTCACTGGCTCTTCGTATAGGATAATGTTACCGAGCCTTTAAGAATTTCACTGGATCACACATTGTGACGGACATTTTACTGTATATCTGTGTGTTAGTTGTGGATTCCTCGAGTATCGACCTCACCGCCGACCACTGTATTTGCGAAGGTTGGCAACACAAGCCGCCTCCAATCCGCGTCCAGAGACGGGCCAAGCCTCCTGCCGCAGCTGTGTATACAGAGCTCTACCTGCCGACACACAGCCTCGTTCGTGACGCCAAGGAAAAGAATGACGCCACATTCCGCGAAGAATAATTCCTGTGTGACGAAACGCTGAGCATGAAATACAGGGTACATAACTATACTATGAGTTTTCTGCCTGATGATTCACTACTGGCCGATATGTAGATGACAAGAGGAAACAACATATAGAAATATGGCATTCAGAAAATGAGTCATAGAAAGAGTAGTAGTAGTAGATTACCACAGAGACGGAGATGAAGAAACATCCCTACTCGCGTCTACAGTTCTTGAATTGAAAGAAAAAATAACTCGTGCAATAAAGAAACCAGTCGACGTAAAAGGTTGATGTCGGCACATGTACAGCAGTTAATCAATTACTAAAGAACCACGTCGGAGTTCATTCAGACGCCGACATTTTAACAGCAATGGACGTCACTGCGGCCGTCAGCAAGTAGGGACTGCACTTTAACAGAGACCTCGAGGGCAGATGATTTATTATCTCTAATGGCTGCACTAACGAGCGAGAAGTCACTCCGGTCTGCTGTTTATACCAGCCGTTCGGTTATAGTGGCAGACAGGCCTGTCAACCTCAACATAAATTCCAGGCGGCCTCGGTGGCCGAGGGGACTGCGGCGCGCCAGTCATGGTCTGCACGGCCACTACGTTCGGGGATCGGGGTCGAATCCCGCCTCGGGCATGGATATTTTTGCCGTCCTTAGTGTTAGCTAGTCCGTAAGTAGTTTGTAAGTTTAGGGACTGATGACCCTGTAGTTAAGTCCCATAAGTTATACAAACATTTGAACATAATTTCCACTGGCATTGAAAGAAGGGATCAGTGCGAGAACACCAGATGAAGCAGTCTGCTAAGATTAAACGAAGTTTTCAGTAAGCGGTGATGGATACGTTTTTCCGCTTCTTCAAAGTACTCAGAATGTGGTCAGACAGTCGTCATTAAAGATTAGAAGAGACAGCAGAGAACAATTTTCGCATATGCTAGAGTTAACAGGAAAAATCCTGTAACACTGGCAGTAAAATAATAATAATAATAATAATAATAATAATAGTACACCTGCAAAGAGGACGTCTATTTTATCAAACTACGGGAGATGGCACCTGGCGGATAGTGTATGTACTGGCAATGGTTTCAATGTTGTCCGCCAACAAATGACGTTGTGAAATAGCTGACAGCGCGCAATATGTGTGTATTAGACTTGCGCATAATAGTTCGCGATCGGGAGCGCTCACTTTAGTTCGCTGCTCTGCCGCGAACTAGTTCGTTCTTTTAGTTCGTCTGCTCCCAGTGACGGCTGAGCGGCGTGGTCTGCGCATGCAGGTGGAAGGAGAAGTTCCCCCACCTAGCTGCTTGAGCCGCTAACGATATCACGCAAACCAAAAGAAACAGTCTGTGGATAATTTCTCGCGTTTAAGTTTAGAGTTATCTCTATATCTTGGCATTATGGAATTTATTAGTCAGATATTGTAGAGTACAGAATAGTTCAAAACAGAAATTTTGTAGCACTGAACGATGTAATAGTATTTTATTTTTAAAATGGATTTATTTATTTATTAGGTCACTGAAGGAATATTATCTACAAATCACGCGATGTTGCGTGCTCTCGCGTCCTCTCGCTGTTCCGAAGTTTGTTGTTTTTGTTTGTTAAGCTTATGGGGGTTCCGAAGTCAGTCTTCGGAAAAAGAGCGGACGAACTAAGAGGCGAGGGATCTGCGAACTAGTTCGCGTAGTTCGCCTGTGGGAGCGCGCTTCAGAACTATTTCGTTCGCGAACTACACAAGACTAGTGTGTACCTGTTAATAGGGAATGTTTAGAGCTGTAAGGCTTCAAGTGTTATCAATGTGTTAAGCAAACAGGCGCCATGCCACGGAGACGCACTCGTGCTTCCTATAAGCCAAGAGAACGGGTTTGAAACGGGTCAAATTGTGGTCTTCCAAGTTGGACGTGCTGTGTCAGTTCTGACATGATACAGGTTGCAATGGTCACGTGAACATTCTTGTATGTATAGACAAGGTTTTGGACGTCCACTGAACACATCGTTCTTGTGAAACTCAGCTTGCCCTTTTCTCACATGACATCTTGCGAGCCATGGATAAAGGGCAACAGGCGGATTGTGTTTTTCTCGACTTCAAAAAGGCGTTCGACGCGGTGCCACACTGCAGACTGCTAACGAAGATACGAGCTTATGGAATAGGTTCACAGATTTGTGACTGGCTGGAAGACTTCCTAAGTAATAGAACGCAGTACGTTGTTCTCGACGACGAGTGTTCATCAGAGACGAGTGTATCGTCAGGCGTGCCCCCAGGGGAGTGTGATAGGACCGCTATTATTTTCTATCTATATAAATGATCTGATGGATAGAGTAACTTGTAATTTGCGGCTGTTTGCTGATGATGCTGTGGTGTATGGGAGGGTGTCGTCTTTAATTGACTGTAATAGCATACAGGTTGACTTAGACAAATTTTCTAGTTGGTGTGAAGAATGGCAGCTAGCTCTCAATGTAGAAACTGTAACGTGATGCGCATGAGTAGGAAAAACAATCCCATAATGTTCGAATACATCATTAGTAGTGAGCTTCTTGATGCTGTCGTTTCGTTCAAATATCTAGGCGTAACATTACAGAGCGATATGAAATGGAACGAACATGTAAGGACAGTTGTGAGTAAGGCTGACAGCCAACTTCGGTTTATTGGGAGAATTTGGCGACGATGTACTTAACCTGTAAAGGAGAACGCGTATAAAACGATTGTACGACCACGTCTTGAGTATTGCTCAAGTGTTTGGGACCCGCAGCAGATCAGTTTAAAGGAAGGCATAGAAGCAGTTCAGAGGCGAGCAGCGAAGTTTGTTACTGGTAGGTTCGACCAATGCGCGAGTGTCACGGAAATGCTCCGGCAACTGAATTGGGGATCGTTAGAGGAAAGACGACGTTCTTTTCGTGAATTTCTGTTGTGGAAACTTAGAGGGCCAGAATTTGAAGCTGAGTGTAGTACGATCTTGCTGTCGCCTACTTATATTTCGCGTAGTGATCACAAAGACAAGATAAGAGAAATTAGGGTCCGTACGGAGGCATATAGGCATTCTTTTTTTCCTTCGTTCTCTTTGGTAGTGGAATAGGAAAGTAAGTGGCTAGTAGTGGTACAGTGCACCCTCCGCCACGCACCTTACGGTGGATTGCGGAGTATGTATGTAGATGTCCATCTAGATCGACGTATTGTAAGGACAACAGTGGCAAATTGTACAGCTATCACAGCCCAGATAAGGTTTGTGAAACACGAACTGTTGCGAACACATTAGTAGCAGTGGGACCACGGGCAATCACCCCTCTAACACGTCTTCCTCTCACGCCACAGCAACGGCTCGACTGCTGCCGTCAGACAATCACTCCCTCGAGTCCCAGTTGAGTTCACGAAGCATTTCGGTAACACTCAAGCATTGATCCGATCTACCAGTTACAAACCTCGCCGCCCGCCTCTGAACTGCCTCTATGTCTCCTTTAAACCGATCTGGTGGGAATCACACACAGATAAGCAATACTCAACACAGGATTGTACAAGCGTTTTATATGCGGTCTCCTTTACAGACGAACCACACCTTCCCAAAATCCTCCCAATAAAGCGAAGTCGACGATTTACCTTTCCCATGGTCGTTCCATTTCATATTGCGGTGCAGCATTACGCCTAGGTATTTAATTGGCACGATTCTCTCAAGCAGCACACTACTAAAGCTGTAATCGAACATTACGGGATCGATTCTCCTACTTACTTTCATCACCTTACATTTTTCTACATTTAACGCTAGTTGCCATTCCTCACACAACCTAGAAATTTGGTCCAAGTCATTCTGCAACCTACTACTGTCGTTCAATGACGACACCCTCTTGCACACCACAGCATCAGCAGAAAACAGCCGCAGATTGCAACTCACTCTGTCCGTCAGATCATTCATATAGACAAAAAATAATAGCGGTCCTACTCCCCTGGGGCACCCCTGACGATACCCCAGTCTCTGATGAACACTCGTTATCGAGGACAACGAACTGGGTTCTGTTAAGTAAGTAATTTTCGAGCCACTCACATATTTGGGTACCTATTCCATAAGCTCGTACCTTCGTTAGCAGTCTGTAATGCGGTACCGTGTCAAACGCCTTTCGAAAATCCATAAATATGCTGTCTGCCTTTTGCCCTTCATCCATTGCACGCAAGATGTCATGAGAGAAAAAGGCAAGCTGGGTTTCACACGATCGATGCTTCCTAAAGCCGTGCTGCTGCATGTACAGAAGCTTTTCCGTCTCAAGGGATTTTACTATATTAGAACTGAGAATATGTTCAAGAATTCCACAGCAAACTGATGTTACTGATATACGTCTGTAATTTCGTGGGTCCGTTCTTTTGCCTTTGTCATACAAGGGAGTTACCTGTGACTTTTTCCAGTCTCTTGACACTTTGCGCTGGATCAAAGATTCGCGATAAATGCAAGCTAAGTAAGGGGCCAATGGCTCCGAATACTCTCTGTAAAACCGGACTGGTACCCCATCTAGACCTGGCGACTTGTTTGTTTCTAACTCTCTTAGCTGCATCTTTTACACCAGCTATGCCTATTACTGTATTCTCAATTGTGACAAAGACGCAACAGTGCAACAAATTACGACTGATTTCTACACAGGGCATTCTAGACACGTTTCCCAGTTGACTACCAGTAGGAACAGCGGTTTCATGGGTATGGGAGCTGAGGCCGCACACGGGTTCCACTGTTCATTGGACAAAACGGCTTGTATTTGTCGCCAAATACCAACGATAGACACTGGAGCAATCACGGAACGTGGTACCGTCTGACGAATCAGGATACATGTGACTGTCAACGTAGTAGCTTTAAGTAGATATGGCAGATTTAACACAGGGTTTTTAAGGCAGACATTCTTGTTTTGGTCACAAGAACATCGCTTTACTGGCTTTAGTCAATGCCTGTTACCAGTACACGTAAACCCATTTCCATTATTCTAACCCTCTCCGTGATCTTTATATCCGTGAACTATGCGGCGGGGCTGACGTGTAGCCATTTACTTGACATTTCATATTTTTCTTCTGTAAGACACCTTTGCTATGTTGGGAAGAGCATTACATGATGTGTGGTGTAAGTAAAACATAGAGCATATGGTCCGGTGAACAAGTATCCTGTGACGAAACTCCGCCCATATTTGCTTCTAAAATCTGATGGGCTCTTACAAGTAATCTCAGCTCGCCGAAACCCACCAGCATTTTTATTAATATTTAATATACCGCAATTAATTTAAATATGTCTGTTCATATAATAGAGAGAAACAAAGTAACAACATGTTAATACAATTGCAAGAAAATTATACGTGATTCAGCGATGCCAGTATAATTTTCAGTCAACAGTGAAAAAAACCCTCCACTTAAAGTAGTTACAACATCACGAAAGACACACATCCTACAAACGTGTTAGTTTGTTGTAAATCTATCGGACCAAACTGCGTGGTCATCAGTCCGTAGCTTACAAACTACTTAAACTAAGGTAAACTAACCTAAGGACAACACACACACTCACACCCATGCCCCAGGGAGGACTGGAACATCCGACGGCGAGCAACCGCGCGCTACGCAGCAAGGTGCTTTAGACCGCTCGGATACTTCACCGCGGCAAACGTGTTAGTGCTTATATTAGTCCTCAAAGTGAAGATGCAGGATTTCGATTAAGTGATTAAACAACTTGAAAGAGAACTATGTGCACACCTCACTAAAATCACATTTTTACATTCAAAATCAAATTCGCATTCAAGCAGTCCAGTCTCAAAAGACACACTAACTACAAAATGTTCAAATGTTGTAATTCTTATGGGACCAAACTACGTTGGTCATCAGTCCCTAGACTTACAAACTACTTAAACTAAGTTCAACTTACCTAAGAAAAACACACACTTCCATGCCCGAGGGAGGACTCGAACCTCCGACGTGGGAGGCCGGGCGATCCGTAACGTGGCGCTCCAGACCGCTCGGCTACTCCCGCGCGGCCACTACCTACATTTTCAAATGATGATATGGGCATGTCAGAGTCATGACCAGCCTTTCGCCAAGCGTATTCCACTATAGGTTTACACTTTGGCACAGAAAATTGGTTGTAAGTCACAGAATGAAGTTTGATGATGAAACATCCTTCCACTTTCTTTTACAAGCACTATCAGCAGTGTTGGATACATGTGTTTTGCGGGATCATAATTACTTAATGCGAGAGTTTTGGGCACTATTTATGAAATACATAATGATATACTGACGTTATTGAATTACGTACAATTTCCCCCCTACTATATTGATAACTTGTCACTTTTTTCCTCTCTATTAAAGTATCACTTGTAGTAGAATGTAACTTTTCATGTAAATGACACTGACGACAATTTTTTTTATAATCGAGTGTTATTCCAAGCATGATTTAAAAGGAGATCACATGGGTATCGGATTTTAGAATTTCTTTACATTTATGGTACGTGAAGTTCATAACTTAAATAACAATCGGCCAATGTTATTCTACGGAATTCTCAAAAATTCTCGAGAAAATCGACTTTGAAATTTTGCAAGTACTTGTAAGTACCAATAATTAAATCAGTGTAGCTCACGTGGTAGCGTCCTGGCCTTACAACCAAAGCGTCGGTGGTTCGAATCTCGCTGGGAGAAATATTTGTTTCGTTGTTATTGAATTCACTTATATAAAACATTTTGAGATCTCTAATTCAACGTGTCGTGTAAGTTTTTGTTTGTGTATGTAGACGAGCTGAACACATTGTCACCTAAAACGATGGTAGAGTAGGTTAGTGCTTGGAAAGGCATTAGTAGCTATGGAGATGACTTTCCAAAAACAGTGTAGTAGCTCTTCATAAACTGAACACTCGAAAACAACTTCTTATAAAATATAGAAAAATACCAATAAACAAAAATACGAGTATTTTTCGTAAAAATTATCATTAGATATTAGAATTGTGTAAGTATTGGAACGCAACAAATAAAAAGTAAATAATCCGCAACTGCAGGATTTGAAACACCGACCCTGTGGTTGTAAGGTTAGAACGCAACAACCTGAGCTACACTGACAGATGCTATAACTGTTTCATTTATTTGTACGTACGTGTACTTGCGAAATTTGAATGCTGATTTTCTGCACAATTTTTGCGAGTTGCGACAAATGGCTTTGTCTGATAGTTCTGTTCTGAATTTCGCGTACCATAAATATAAAAAATTCTGAAATCCGGCACCCATGAGGTCTCCTTGCTAGTGTTGTACCGAGAGTTCGAGATAAAACGCCTTGTCAGGTATTAAGAGCGCTGCAAATTTAAAGATTATCTCTGTCGCTTTCGGAAAAGCTAAACAAGATAAAGTAAGACATGGCGGCTAGTATTAAGAGTAAGTAGTGTACAGAATGCAAAATAATTTGTTGTCCTAGTTACAAATAAAAGGTTCGTTCTAGTGGTGCTCCAAACGATCAGAAACAGTTTGAGGCGTTCGAGCGGCTCTTCTGACTCTTTCTGAAGAGATCTGACTGACCAATGAGGTGTTCGACTGGCGGAGTTGATAGATTGAAATCGTTTATTTAAGTAAACAGATTTTCGTCAAACCGTTCTCTGACTGACTTCAAAGCGTTCAACAAACTTGCTCCAAAAGACAAACTTGCACATTTGCGAAAATTTTATAGCTTAATTTCTGTTCTCGCAGTGTTAAATATCTGTAATAAACTGAGTTTTGTATATTAGACAGGCATTCTTTCAACTTATGTGGCCTTCTAATGCAGTACATCCCCTTTTTTATTACATACATACATATTATAAATGAAAGGTGTGGAAATTTTCATAACATATGAATTTAAAGTTGAATGCATATGTTTTTACAGTTTGGATTGTGATATATTCGCCTGAAAATGAAGTCAAAATAAATGTTCAAATGTTTGTAAATCTATCGGACCAAACTGCGTGGTCATCAGTCCGTAGCTTACAAACTACTTAAACCTAGGTAAACTAACCTAAGGACAAACACACACACCCATGCCCCAGGGAGGACTCGAACCTCCACGACGATCCGCAGCGAGACGCTTTGGACTGCTCGGCTACTCCGCCGCGGCGAAGTCAAAATAGTTCTACTGAGATTTTCTGTGCTATCTGTAAATGAAGTGATTGACACGTGAGGATAAAGTGTTGGGCAGTATTTCCTTCACAACAGACATTAGCACTGATAGATTTTTATAACCGACATGTAGCTTTATATGTGCCACTATAGCGTCTCACAATTACTGCTTCCGTCTGTTTCTCCTTGGGGTTATTTATTATAGAAACCTATTACTGCCAGCCGGCCGCGGTGGCAGAGGGGACTGAGGCGCTGCAGTCACGGTTTGCACGGCCACTACGGTCGAGGGTTTGAATCCCCCCTCGGGCATGGATATTTGTGTCGTCCTTAGTATTAGCTAGTTGATGAGTAGTGAGCCGTGCCGGCTCACATGTGTTGCTGGCGCCACAGACGCGCTAGAGCCAGGGACCAGCGATATACGGCCACTATCGATCCTCGCGGTCTGACGCGAGGATCTTTGATAGTCCCATTTGGCGGGATTTTCACATTTGAAATACCGGACGTGGAGACTCGTGTGGCCAGTTGGGCTCTGGGGCTGCTCTGTCAGTGGAGTGAGTACGACGCTTGTGACCCACCAGGAAGAAAACGGAAATGGGTCTTGGGAGTGTCTGGCACGGGGCCGGAGTCTAATGGTGCAGTCGCTGTTGCTGGTTGATGGAACAGCTACGGGAATTAAGCGCACCTTGGATGGTCTGAATTGCTGGTCGGTGACACGGGAGGCTCTTAAACAAGTTCATCTAGTGAGAAACTGAGATTCTAACTTGTGGCGTTGTGTACTGCTCGCCGATTCTATCTGTGTTAAGCATCGTCTGTTATCAACGGCCACTTTCATATTACCAAGCTTGAAGTGAATTGAAGGTAACTGTTTTATCAGGCCGCCGCGTTAAAGCTACTTTTATGATTCTACCTATTCCTTTTAGCGAGTTTGATGACAGTGGTGTCGCTGTTTGCAAGTAACAGTTTCATAGTGCCGCCTCGCTTATGTAAATATTTAGCTATTTAGTTAGTAAGTTTGGTGGCAGCTGTGCCTGTATTCGCGAAAAACTACAAATAAGTAGCTTCGTTTAAATAATACCGTCTGCCCTGGTAGCGTAAACCTTGGAAGATATTTTGTGCAGTGGCATTTGTCAGTACGATATTGTGCGAAGGGGTTGACTGCTTTACATACTTTTGAAACCTGTGCCTGCGTTTCTGTTTATCTTAAAGCACATTAAGTTTTTTGGATTTTCGTTGATGGTATAGCCAGGCTTGGTGTGTACTTATTAAGAGATTTCCATAAACCTTGCCTCATTCCGATTCTCTGCTAAACATTGTTTATTTGTGAAGGTGTCTCGGAAATTTGGTTAACTACTGTAGTATTTTAAGAGAATTGGTACTGCCATTTGAAAATTGGGCGGATGTTGTAAAGTGATTTGTAATTCCTTGTGTTATTTTTTGAGGGTGTTGCGGAATAGGAGAGCATGCTAATTGTAGACGGGTTGGAACGCGCTGACTGTACTTGAGATTCGCATCAAAATTTGTGGCTGTCTTCAACGGCCGGTTCCTTGCGTTTGCTGATCATAAGCTTCTACCCGGTTGTCGGGAACAGCATTTATCGAACATTCCAACCCCCTCTGCGGATAAATATTTTGTTCTGTGTGGCCTTTGTGTATTATTCCTTGTCAGTGTCAGATAATGCGCTGATTATGTAATTACAGTGTGAAATTTGTGACATGTGTTACGTTAAGTACCAAACAGAGTCTCATCCGAAGTCTTAGTCTGTTCTAGACCAGGTTTCCGGGTATCCTGACTGTCCTGGTGGACTGTGATTGATAAATGTCCGCCGGCCGCGGTGGCCGAGGCGCTCCAGTCACGGTCTGCACGGCCACTACGGTCGGGGGTTCGAATCTCCCCTCGGGCATGGATATTTGTGCCGTCCTTAGTATAAGGTAGTTCATATGTAGTTTGTAAGTTTAGGGACTGATGACTCCGTAGTTAAGTCCCATAGACTCTACAAACATTTGAACATTTTATAAGTGCCAATGTGAGCGTTCCTACACTAAACGTGTAACTTCTGGGAAAATCATGTACGATGATAATTCTTGCACAACACCTGCAAATTTTTGTATTTTTTGTTTATTAATTTGTATGTTTCATTTTTCAAATTTTATTGTAACTCATAATAATGGGACAAAATGCATATGAAGTTGTATATTACCGAAAATTCCTTTCACACACCACATCCTAATTTACCTCATATTTGTATGTGGTTTTGTCAGATTCAATTTGCTACATTATTTATAAATGGGGGAAATAAAAGTGAGAAATGCTGTGGCTTACTGTTTCACATTCAAATGATTTCTAATGTAAGGTGCAGTATGAAGAATTTAACAAATTATCTGCATGGTTTAAAGTTGGTTAATGGGTACGGTGAATAAGACAAACACGTTGGGCGAATGCCGAAGAGGGCAAAGATGCCAACTAGCGCTATGGGTGGACAAACTGCGAAACAGGTGAAATAAGCGTTCGAGTTGGAAACTGTCAAAAAGGGCGCATGAGCAGTGGAGGCCTTCCAAATCGTCAGTAACTGTCACACTATCACCCAGTTTGCATGGGCTCCCAAAACCGGATTTCGTAAACCGATTTCCCAATTCCGCTTTTGGTTGGTCATGTAAACCCTCCGAAATCGATTTTGGAAATCCGCTTCTCTAGAGCGGTTTTCCAGTTCCACAATCGATTTTCGCGCCCATGTAAACGCAACTGTTTTTGAAGCGTTCTTGGCTTGTCAGATTGTGTTTTCTTGTTACGAATTTTCAGCACATATGGAAAGAGATATTTTCTAATGTGAAATAAAAGTATAAAGTTAGAGTGAACATAAATCTGTGTGTTTAAATAAAGAAAAATAGCGACTGTGCAGGCTAAATAAGGAATTGAATCAGCTGTTTTCCAGCCGCCATGTTAAGTGAGCTAGGAAATCCGATTCAGCCTATTCCATGTAAATGCGACAGCGGAAAACGCTTTACGAAAATCGGTTTTCGTCTTTCGGAAGATGTGTTACATGTAAACGTAGTGTATCAGCGGTTGGGCCACTCGAACGAACCTAAAGTCTGCGGCGAGACGTTGCGAGAGTCTGCGCCTGCGCAGTATGAGGTGCACTGCAGCGGCAGATGCGACCGCAGACGCAGTACTGCAGCCGAGCCACCGCTGCCGCTGCAGGGAGCCACAAGTACCTAGCGCCGCCGCTAGATGGCACGCAGCGAAACAAAGCTGGAACGTGCCGGCGCGTCGGGTAGGGACAATTAATTCTTGCGTGTTAACGGTTACCTACGTCGAGCCACAACGAGAAAAAAAACTCATTTACAATCGTATAGTGGGAAAATTTACTCATAAACAAAAATCTCGCTTGTTTTAATTGAGAAAACTGAAGCGCTATCTATGGCATCTGACCATCTGTAAGTTTCGACAGTGTCTTCATCTACAATCATCCCAGTAAACGCAGTTATGACTTTTATAGTGGATGCATGCAATCTGTTGGGCTGCTAAAAAAAATTAAAAAATGGACGACTTCTTTGGTTATCTAAGTAATATGAATTTTATAAATCCAGTTTACCATGCAAATAGAAAATGACAACAAAATACCTTTTACGGACATTTTAGTTAGCAAAGAGAGCGATAGATGTTTTGGGAAAGTAACGCATTCGGACAGATCTATACACAGAACTCCATTTAACATCTACAACAAAAGGCAGGTGATATTGAAAGTTTTGCCAATAGAGCCAAAAGGATTTGGGCGCCGAAACACCTGGACGACGAATTAACACATGTGAATCAGGCTTTCGAGAAAAATGGCTCCTCGGGGGAAGAAGCAAACAGAATTCTACGATCAAGTAACGGAAGGGCGAAGATCAATCATTAGAAACATAGATGAAATAATACAGGATTTTTAGGATTTTTATTTTTTTTTTTTTTTATTTTTTTTTTTTTTTTTTAATTTTATTTTATTTATTTTTTTTTTTTTTTTGCGGGTTGCTGTGAGTCAGATAATAAAACGCAACAGTCAATTACGATATATTTTCTAACTTGAAAGGCATTACAACATAATTTCGGGAGGAAGGGATGGATCCCGTTCATCCCCCTGTTTGTGCCACGCCCCTCTTCTACAGTATACACTATACAGGATGTTGCCACGGTGGAGTAGCCGAGCGGTCTAAGGCACCTCTCTGCGGAGCGCGCGGTTGCTCGCCGACGGAGGTTCGAGTCCTCCCTGGGGCATGGGTGTGTGTGTGTGTGTGTGTGTGTGTGTGTGTGTGTGTGTGTTGTCGTTAGGTTAGTTTACATTTATTTACGTAGTTTGTAAGCTACAGACTGATGACCACGCAGTTTGGTCAGATAGATTTACAAACATTTGAACATTTTTTACAGGATGTTGCTCTCACACGTCAAGCCGTCAATCGGTAAGACTCAGCGAAGGAGCGGAGCTTCTGAAAGTGTCTAGTGCAGTTCTGAACGAAAGTTATGAACAGAAGAATTTTATTAATCGCGACCTTAACATTCAGACAGGTTTACCGTTAGCTTTCATTTTACGAATTAACTTCTCGACATAGGCTACTTTTTGCTAGAGCTTTTTATTTTACTGGACTAGTTTTCGGCATACGGTATCTGGATTACAAAAGAAATCACATAAGGGTGTGATGAGCTCTGGCGCCAAATTCAAATCACATCCCCCATTTGTACGATCCTGTTCACATCTGGGGGAGAAGAGCAGCAATTTCAACTCACCACAGTGCTCCTCGAACTACTCCGGCACACTCCTAACCATATGACGTGGCGCGTTATCTTGCTGAAAAATGCCACTGCCGTTTGTAGACAAGACCGTTATCAAGAGTTGTACGCGGTCTCCAGCCAGGGTATGGTACTTCTTGGCCGGTGCCTTGCACGAGCTCCACTGGACCCACGAATCCAAAAGGTACAAATGTTAGTGTGTCTAAGAGACCAAACTGATAGGATTATCGGGTCCCTAGACTTACAAACTACTTAAAATTCTGCTAAGGACAACACACACATGGAGTGATGACCTAGATGTTTAGTCCTCTTAAAACAACAACAACACACGTGCGCGCGCGTGTGTGTGTGGGCGCCATTATAGGTGTGAAGAAAGTGTCGAGTTTCATCAAACCACGTAACGTTCTGCCACTGCGCCATCGTCCAGCGACGACGGTCGGGTACCCATTGAAGTCATAGTTGTCGATGTCGTGGTGTTAACATCGGCACATACGAGGGTTATTCCACAAGGAGGGTCCGATTCGCCGTAAATATTTGAAAGCGGCGGCAAGGACCAAACACGCCGCGCGGGAGTAGTCGAGCCGTCTGGAGCGCCACTTTACGAATCGCGAGGCCTCCCGCGTCGGAGGTTCGAATCCTTCCTCGGGCATTGATGTGTGTGTTATCCTTACGTTAGTTTAACTTAGTTGAAGTAATTTGTAAGTCTAGGGACTTATGACCAGAGTAGTTTGGTCCCATAGAATTACGAACATTTGAATTTGACAAAACACGCATGCGCGCCCACTCCTGGCATACCATGTAGGTTAAACGCCGCCAGTATCGTTGTTACTGTTGCTGTGTGCTGTTGATAGCGTCAGTTCACTATGTTTAAGACTATCAATCAGCCCTACGATTGAGAAGTAAGGTCAGTGATACGGTTTTTGTCTGCAAGAAACAGTTCAGCGGCAGACTACTGAAGTGTACGGTCCTAACATAATGAGTGGCAGTAAAGCAAGCAAGTGGGTGCGAGCCTTTAATGAAGGACGGGGAAATGTGTACGATGCACCATGCTTTGCCCGACCATCCGTGATTTCAGACGAGTTGGTTCATGCGGTGGACGACAAAATTCGTGACGATCGACGATTCACTATTTCAGGTTTACAAGTGCGTTTCCCGAATGTGAGTAGAACAACGTTGTACAGAATTTTCCCAGGCTGATTACCGAGACCCATAAAATGAAAAGAATTGCTTCTGCTCTTGCATTTTTGGAGCGATATCGTGACCATATTGTCACAGGGGACGAAACATCAGTTTCTCATATCACCCCCGAGTCAAAACGTCAGTCATTGGAATGGCGTCAACGTCATCGCCAGGCAAGGTCAAGGCAAAGCAGACAATCTGCACATGCTATTTATGGCGACCGGTTTTTGGGATAGACATGGAGTATTGTTAAGGAAAGAGGGACAACGGCCAATAAAGCCGCCTACTGCGCTCCCCTGACTAAACTTCGACATGCGATCCAGAATAAGCGACGTGCTCTTTTGTCGTCTGGAATGTTGTTGTTGCATGACAATGCCATACCCCATACTGCGAAGGACACGCAAACTCTAAGCAAGAAATTTGGATGGGAACAGATGGACCACCCACCGTACAGTCCGGACTTGGCACCAAGTGATTTCCACCTGTTCCACTGCCGCAAGCGCTTCGACATAGATGATGAAGTGAAAGAAGCTGTTAAAGACTGGTTATCTTCGCAGGCGGCCGATTTCTATGACTTAGGTATTCAACAGCTTGTTGAAGGATATGACCAATGTCTAAATAAGTATGGAGATTATGCAGAAAAAGACGGAAGGGATGTCAATAACACAATTACGTTGGAAAGAAGTTTGTTTTTGGATGTTTTTGTTTTAACCGGGCCTTACTTTTGGAATATCCCTCGTACATGGGTCTTCGGCTGCGAAGGCCCATTGTTAGGTGTGTTTGGTGCACTGTTTATTGAGGCATTCGTACTCTCCCCAGCATTAAAATTTGTAGTTACTTCCGACAAAGTTCCCGCCTGTATCGTTTTACCACTTTGCCCATCCGACATCCCCATACTTTCCTAAATGCTCCTGCCGAGCCCCGGGGCCATCAGAAACGGCCCTGATCTACATACACACTCCGCAATCCACCCAAACGTACGCTGTGGAGGGCACCACTACTAGCTAGTTGCTTTCCTGTTCCACTCCCATACAGAAAGAGGGAAAAACGAATATTTGTATGCATTCGTACGAACCTTAATCTCCCTAATCTTATCCTTGTGGTCTTTACGCGAAATGTAGGTTGGCGGCAGTAGAATCGTTCTGCAACCCGCCTCAAATTGCGGCCCTCTAAGTTTCTTCGACACTGCTTCTCGAAAAGAACGTCGCCTCCCTTCCACCGACTCCCAGTTCAGTTCCCGAAGCATTTCGGTAACACTCGCTCACTGATCGAATCTACCAGTTTCAAACCTAGCCGTTCGCTTCTGAACTGCGTATGTCTCCTTCTTTCATCCGATCTCATGACGGAGTCGTACAAACGTTTTATATGTGGTCCCCTTTACAGACGAATCACACCTTCCAAAAATTATCCCAATAAAGCGAAGTCGACCATTCGCCTTCCCCACGAGTGTTGTCATATGTTCGTTCCATTTCATATCACTGTGCAGCGTTACGCCTAGGTATTTAATTGACGCGACTCTGTCAAGCAGCACACTACTAATGCTGCATTCGATCATTACGGGATTGTTTCTCCCACTCATCTCCATCACATTACATTTTCCTACATATAGCGCTAGTAGCCATCCCTCACACCACCTAGAAATTTGGTCCAAGTCATCCTGCATCCTACTACAGTCATTCAATGACGACACCGTCTTGTACACCGTAGGGGTCCTATCACTCTTACCTGGGGCAACCCTGACTATACCCTAGTCTCTGATGAACACTCGCCATCGAGGAAAACGTACTGGATTCTATTACTTAAGTAGTCTTCGAGCCACTCACATATTTGGGCACCTATTCCATAAGCTCGTACCTTCGTTAGCAGGGTGTATTGCTGTACCGTGTCAAGCGCCTTTCGAAAATCGAGAAATAGGAAGTCTGTCTGTCGCCCTTAATCTAAAGCACGCAAGATGTCATGAGAGAAAAAGGCAAGCTGGGTTTCGCACGATCGATGCTTCATAAAGCCACGCTGATGCATGGGCAGGAGCTTTTCCGTCTCAAGGCAATTTACTATACTAGAACTGAGAATATGTTCCAGAATTGTACAGGAAACTGATATTAATGATATAAGTCTGTAATTTGTTGGGTGCGTTCTTTTGCCTTTCTTATACACAGGAGTTACCTGTTCCTTTTTCCAATTCAAAAGTTTAAATGTTTGTACACCTTATGGGACTTAACTACGGGGTCATCAGTCCCTAAACTTACAAACTACTTATGAACTACTTACGAACTAGGACGGCACAAATATCCATGCCCGAGGGGGGATTCGAATCCCCGACCGTAATGGCCGTGCAGACCGTGACTGAAGCGCCTCAGTCCCCTCGGCCACCGCGGCCGGCTTTCCTTTTTCCAGTCGCTTGGAACTTTGCGCTGGATCAAAGATTCGCGATAAATGCAAGCTAAGTAAGGGGCCAATGCCGCCGAGTACTTCTCTCCCCTCCCCCCCCCCCCCCCCCCCCCCACACAGACACAATTTTACCCACGGACGGACAGCAAGCTCACTGACACTGACTGCACCCTGCGTGGTCAAATTAGCAGTCACTCCTCACCAGGTGACGTTCCTATCGCCTGAACTGGTTTCAAAAATTCGACGGGTGTGATTTCAAACCAACACTCTACCTGTGTACACTTGTTCATCAATTGTTCCTCATAAAGAAAGGTAATTGCTGACAGTATTGAAAAGATGCTTTATTCATTCAAAAGTCTTACATACAGAGGTGTATACCCATAAGGTACGAAAAACTATTTTAAGAAATACGAAATTACGTCTTTCTTTTTCATCCAAAAATTAATATAATCCTCATGCTTATTATTCTCTTTAATTTAACGTAACATTACTCCCATCACAGAGAGTGCATTACTAGGATGCTTGTAGCACCAATAATTATTTATTATATGCTACCTTCAGCCTTATTAGTTCCATGTACAGACCCTTTACTTTTTTTAAATAAAAAATACAACAAAACACATAAAATAACAAAACACTTAACTCAAACTGTACCTATTTATAATTAAAATAATACGTAAGACAGGTAGAAATAACAAACAAGACATACGAAAGGAACATGAATCAAAAGAATTCTTTATAGCAATCGGTACATGCTATTATAGTGTGCTCACCGCAAATTACAGATGAGCATTTGCTGCAGCATTGGGCAGTCATTCGATTTCTTCTCTCTCTCTTTTCATTTTATTTATTTATTTTTGTAGTGGCAAAAGCGGCATATATCCCGGGACATCTTCTGAGTACTGCTGCCAGATGGATGCTTAGGAAGATTTTGGTTTACTTGAACCCGTTCCTTGTCATTTTCAATGAGACCATTCTCTATAGCTAGCCTCAGTTCCCTGGGAATATTGCTAATAGTCAGCCTGTATCTCAACTAATTTTTCACAAGCAGAGAATACAAGGCTGTGGCAAACACAAAACGAGACATTGGTGCTTTTGCGAATACTTCATTTTGATGACTTCTTATAAAATTGGACGCATAGATTACGTAGGAATTCACAAGCGCGAAATTGATCATATTGTAAACAAAACATAATGGCGATCTATACATTGTTCTGCTGCAACTCATTGCTCTGCACCTTTGATGCAGGGTACCTTCCTTGCCTTTGGTTTCTTATATGTCATTATATCTGTTTTGTTAGATGGTTGCTTGATTGAGCCTTCTGGGTGCATTGTAGAAACAAGTACAACCAGCTTATCTCATTTTAGTTTGTAGGATACAGCTGCGATTTTATCATGATACAAGAAAAACGAAATTCCTGTTTTACGATTTTTGTAATTCCCATTCACAAAGTTGTGGGGCAACTACCTTTTTTTTCGTCCCCACCATAGTTAGCTTTTTATCGAGTAGTTTGGTAGCGAGAGAGACGCTGACGAACCAGTTATATTTTTGACAGAGACGGAACTAAATCATACACACAGGAAAATATAATACCTTTTCCGACCAATAAAGGCCTGTTACTACGCTGATCATGTACAGAAAAGACGGAAAAACGGGTAGATTGTAAACAATATTGACGACATCATTTAGGATTGTGAAGAAACGCTTACGTGTACTTGTTGCTAACGCCCGACGAAATGACGGGTACAAAATTACGTCGGATAGTAACATCCGCCTATTTGACGAGTCGACTATCACTTACCGTTCAGCTGCGACACTCGGGGAAGAGACAACAAGCAACGGGCACCACTTCCAGACACAGAATGAGCAGAGGAAGGATGGCATAGACTGACAGCGCACAATACCTATCCTAAACGTCACAGCTCACTGACAATACAAACGTAGCCGACATTTTGAGGGATGTTACTAAGCTAGGGTTAAACTAACTTATGCTAAGGACAACACAAACACCCATACTCGACAGAGGACTCGAACCCCCGACGAGGAACGGCCGCGCGCACCGCTAGACGGCGCCTTAGTGCGCACGCTCTTTCTGCCTGGTCCGCGATCATCGCTGTCTGCAGAGTAACAAACGGTAATAATTTCGTCATACGAAATCATACCGCATTTGGCCTGATTGTCATTTCTAAGGCAGTCATACACATCATTACACCTATGTCTAAGCATCCTGTAGTGTTTGCAAATGTTCAATAAGCTGTACAGAAATTTTGCATTATAAACCACCCGAATGGAGCCGAAATTCGGAGTAATGAGGGTCAGAAGTAAGAGATTTCACTGTAGTAAGAATTGTAGTAATTTCTCGATCTCTTTATGAAGAGGGAGATTAAATGACGCAACCCCGCACGGTTACAGCCAGTTCTGACGAACAGCAAGCGTGGAAAGGTTCTCATACGGCCGGATGTAGTTATGTATTCTGCAAGATATCCTTTCGCACGTACCGCCGACAGGAAACGTTCCACGTTAGCTTCACAAGGTGCTGAATTAATAAAATTCATATGTGGGTATGGCCTTCATAGACACTTAAAAGATATTATATTTTACTATATGAGGAAGTGAGGGTGTTCTAAATCTACGTTGTATCCAGTTACTCTTGCCGATAAAATTCTACAACAAATATATTAGGAAAGATAATTCTCTTATGATGCATGTTCTACGTTATACAGTGAACCTGCAACAAACCAATCTGTCGCACTTGCTGAGATTTCTGTTTATTAAATTCGTAATGGAAGGATGCTTATATCACAGCCCGTCACAGTCACGTTAGAGTTGTTTTCTCACTTATTAGCGGTCTAAGACGTAAGACAGGAACAGCAGCAAACAATGAACAAGGGATATTTCACTCCCATGCCGTCTCCGAAATACCTATAACTTCCCCTGGCTTCTCCTTAACGTACCTCCGTTTCCTTATACAAATACTACGAGGCATCAATATTAGCATTGAATAGGGGATCATGGAGGAATTTTATTAGAGGTACTATGCTCCAGACTGAACGCTGAAAGGCATAATCAGTCTCTAATGATGATGATGATGATAAACTATTATCCTTAGAACATGGAGGTGGGATAAATCCTTACATACGACACCGCCACTGGTACGTCGCGACCACGGTAATTTGTATTTTCTTTACTTGCAACAAAACCCATGAACGGCCTGAACACGGTACGGGTTTAACAGCTTATTCGACAAAATTCACAAATCCCGCGCATATTCATTCCATACACTATATATACCAATGACGATGTCACTAATAACCTTCTAGAACACGTCTCGCCGGCCGCGGTGACCGAGGGGACTAAGGCGCTCCAGTCACGGTCTGCCCGGCCACTACGGTCGGGGGTTCGAATCCCCCCTCGGGCATGGATATTTGTGCCGTCCTAGTTCGTAAGTAGTTCATAAGTAGTTTGTAAGTTTAGGGACTGATGACCCCGTAGTTAAGTCCCATAGACTATACAAACATTTGAACATTTGAACACGTCTCAAGCCAAATAGTGATCGCAATGGTGAAAGGCTGTAGAATAATATGAAAATTGGTGGCCTTTCAAAGAGATCGTTGGTGCTACTAGCGCACATCATCGCTGACATGAATATAGTCGTCGTAGAATACCTGCATTGATGGATCTTTGTGTGACGTCACTATGTCTTAATTTGACCGACTGTTACAATTTAAATAGTATCATAACATTAGTTACCACAGCTCCTGACATCCCGACGTTTACGGCTAAGAAAGTTACATGAAGGCGACGAAACCAATATAATCTTTTCCCTTTAAAGTCGACGCGATATAGTACGTTTCGAAGTACACTCCTGGCCACTAAAATTGCTACAGCACGAAGATGACGTGCTACAGACGCGAAATTTAACAGACAGGAAGAAGATGCTGTGATATGCAAATGATTAGCTTTTCAGAGCATTCACACAAGATGGGCACCGGTGGCGACACCTACAACGTGCTGACATGAGGAAAGTTTCCAACCGATTTCTCATACACAAACAGCAGTTGACCGGCGTTAATGGTGAAACGTTGTCGTGATGCCTCGTGTAAGGAGGAGAAATGCCTACCATCACGTTTCAGACTTTGATAAAAGTCTGATTGTAGCCTATCGCGATTGCGGTATATCGTATCGCGACATTGCTGCTCGTGTTGATCGCGATCCAATGACTGTTGGCAGAATATGGTATCAGTGGGTTCAGGAGGGCAATACGGAACGCCGTGCTGGATCCCAACGGCCTCGTATCACTAGCAGTCGAGATGACAGGCATCTTATCCGCATGGCTGTAACGGATCGTGCAGCCACGTCTCGATCCCTGAGTCAACAGGTGGGGACGTTTGCAACACAACAACCATCTGCACGAACAGTTCGACGACGTTTGCAGCAGCATGGACTATCAGCTCGGAAAACATGGCTGCTGTTACCCTTGACGCTGCATCACAGACAGGAGCGCCTGCGACGGTGTACGCAACGATCAACCTGGGTGCACGAATGCCCTTAGAATTACAAACATTTGAATTTGAACATAAACTGCCAGTCAGTATGGATTTAAATCAACAGGGAGAATTGGTATTTTGTGCCTAACTGGGATTCGATCCCAGATGCTCCTGCTTACTAGGTAATTGCGCGAACCATTACGCTGTTGGGGGACAGTGATCATCACTACTGAGCGTAAAAACCTAGAACGATTCCGACGCAAATTTTCAACATATCTACACACTATTGACGTAATGCCCCCGCCCATTTTCAAATATTACTTGCGGCACTTCGCCGATTCCCCTAAGAATTTGTGCCTGGTGCGTATCCGCACTGAAGAAAGCATCATTAGTTGTCTATATGTATGGTGTCTGTACATGAGGGCTGTAATTTAAATAGTGGCAAATATTTATTGACGCCGATACAAAAGCGTTACATGTTTTGCGTCTGTTACTGTCCTTCAAAGTAGTCACCAGCGTTGTGTAGAACCCGTTGCCAGCTATGTGGAAACCGTAGTATACTATTAGAATAGCCTGTTCTGTTGATGGTGAGAATGGAGCTGTCTACTGCCTGTCGAGTCTTTGGAACAGTTCCGAAGCGAATGCCACGAAGTGTTTCCTTCATCTTCAGTATCAAATCAGTCACTAGGACTTAAGCCCGGGAAGTATGGTGGATGGTACAGTACATCCCAGTCCCATCAACCGAACAGAGCAGCCACAGCTTGCGCTGTATGCGCCCGCACGGGCATTTTTGTGCAAAGTGATGGGTGGGTTGCACACAAAGTGTTGCCGCTCGTTTTGCAAAGCTGGTCGCACGTGATGCTCCAAAAACGAACAGTAATACTTTGCATTGGAGGTCTGCAGTGGAGGAACGTAATGCGTTACGATAACCCCATCAAAGTCGCACACAAGAACCACCACAATTTTCATCAATTCCCGCACGCCTCTTGAAGACCTTGATGACAATGTCGTGCTGTACATTCAATCTTGATCCAACTCTGTTGTTACTGTTTTGAAACCATAGGGACGCCGTTACGTTAGACTGCTCGCTCACAAGTGACTTTGTTTCCCTCGATTGTGCGCACGTCGGTGACGTTGGAAGGGCAAGTCCATTTTCTCGGATGTACGGTAGGTATGTCACCAACATGTGCTATCCGCGACAATACTAGATTCCATTTTATAGTGTCTCCACAGCAGTGTTACCGCTATGTAAGTTCCAATCCTATACATATTGCGGCGTCTCTCGGTTAGCCGTGTGGTCTAACGCACCGCTTTTCGGGACGGGGAGGCATGCCGGCCCCTGGAATCCGCCCGGCGGATTAACGAGGGGGGTCGGAGTGCCGGCCAGCCTGGTGTGGTTTTTAAGCGGTTTTCCACACCCCCTAGGTGAATACCGGGCTGGTACCCGAGTCCCGCCTCAGTTACACGATTCTCAAACACTTTGCACTTTCACACATATAACACTATTCGCAGGCATTTGGGGTACACATTTCCTCCCGGGGGGCAGGGTGTGGCGGCAGGCAGGGCATCCGGCCACCCCGTAATTACTAACATGCCAAATCCACATTAACAATCCGACCCTGCAATGTGTGGCAAAACGGCTCCTGATAAAGAAGAAGAAGATTGCGGCGTCTATAAAGCGACGACGTTCTTAACGACCAAAGACGCTGCAGACATCATCGCGGGACTGCAACCCTACTGATCTGACTATTCAGCAAATGTGCATAGGTGGTACGGAGGGTGTTTCTGGACTGGAGGGTCGTAGAGGGAGTCTGCCATTTACTTCATGTTTAAATGTTCAAATGTTTGTATAGCTTATGGGACTTAACTGCGGGGTCATCAGTCCCTAAACTTACGAACTACTTATAAACTAGCTTATACTAAAAACAGCACAAACATCCATGCCCGAGGGGGGGGGTTTGAACCCCCGGCGGGGAACGGCCTCGCTCATCGGAGCATAGCGCCTCAATGAGCTCGGCCGCTCCGCCGCGGCTCGAAGATTGAACCCCCCCGCGATCACCCATGATCACTCGCGATCACCCAGCAGGAAAGTGCGAAACAGGAGTGTTCAAAAAGCGCAGCCGCGCGACAGTTGCCGCGTGGTCTAAGGCCTCATTCTACGGACTGGGTGTCCGCTCCCGCCGGAGGTTCTAGCCCTCCCTTGGGCATGGGTATGTGTCTGTTGTCCTTAGCGTAAGTTAGTTTAAGTAGTTTGTAAGTCTAGAGACTGATGAACATAGCAATTTGATCCAATACCTTTACAAACCAAATAATGTCTGTAAATCTGAGGGACTGCTGCTGTTTTCAGTCCCTAGGCTTGCAAACTACTTAAACTAACTTGTGCTAAGGACACCACACACACCCATGCCCGATGGAGGACTCGAACCTCCGACGGCGAGTAATCGTGTGCTCCACAGCAAGGCACCTTAGAACGCTCCTAATGGTTTTCGCTCTGTATGCCAGAGAAAAGGTTGCGATCCAGTTAACCCCAAGGGAGTCGGATAACGTCAAGTAAGATTGCATTCCAAGATGCCCATAGAGAAGGACTAATTCGTCAGGTGGGTGTATGCAGTGTCGAAGGTAGTCAAAAACATCATCATGTTGCTCATTGTACTACGAAATGTCGTTTTGTCGACCGCGAGATGTGTGAGAATTAACGCTCCATGGAAAGGTGTACTTTCACTGAGACGCTATATGGTACTCCCTGAGCCCATTTAGTGTCGATTCTGTGACTGAAACGTTTTTCTTAGCCATCCGTATCGAAAACGTGATTTCATCGGTGAGTGTCGCGTTCTGACCTTCATCACAGTGGCATCAAAAGCAGGGATGATGCGGGAAAGGGGGAAGGTGATGTCTTTCTCATCATATAACTCGTCCATGGCATTGCGTACAACTGTGGTGAAATTTGGTGCCAAAATAACATAATGAATCCCCTTTAAAACGTACATGAACTTCTGAGCCACGGTTTTCTTTTCCCAAGCGTGGACACGTTGCTGTTTGAAGCATCTCCGATGAAACAAAGGGAGTAAATCTAAGGTATAACGCCCCGTCAACGGCGTGGTCGTTAGAGAAGGAGCACACGCTCGGTTTTTAAGAAACCAACCCGCCATTTACCTAGAGTGATTCAGGGAATCATAGGAAACCTAAATCTACATTGCCGAAGGTGGATTTGAACCACCGTTGGTGATAGGTGTGCTGCCGCCCATTGCCTACGACCCCTTCTTAGGATTCGCATATGATTTGCACCATTGCATAGGAAGGTTGCAGGCACCTTGAGTCAAACTTTTTATCTTCGAAAAACTGACCCCTAAATTTGTAGCACAGAATATATAACATCGAAACAAATAGAATATGTAGCCATTTATAACTCACCCGTCATTTTCTACTTTGCAAGGCTTCAGATGTATGTAACTGGAGGGGAAGATGCCCTGAAACGAAACATACATTAGTAAACAACACAATGAAATTATGAATGAAATTAGTTAACAAAGCTTACTGTGAATTGGTATCAAATATAATGAAACTAAGGCAGTGACAGTGAAAATTGAAATAGTGCTGTTTCCTTCACTATTCACGAATGCTATCACATTGCAAATGACAAAATATGAATGAGGAACCACGAAAAAGAAAAAAAAATAGGAAAACTAAAATACTATACATCATGTTAAAACAAGAGTAAAAATTTTTCTGTTGTTAATTTAAAGGAATAAAAGACCCCTGATGATGCCGCAACTATAGTAAAACATGTTTGGGTATAAAGAAAAACCAGTGTTTTGCTCAAGGTAGACCTTATAATTAAAACGAAAATAAGGTAGCTTCTTCGCAAGTTATAAATTCTCGTAACTTCGCTTCGATCTTGCGTCGCCCTCGAAAGTCATGAGTCAAATGTTCAAATGTTTGTATAGTCTATGGGACTTAACTACGGTGTCATCAGTCCCTAAACTTACAAAGTACTTATGAACTACTTACGAACTAGGACGGCACAAATATCCATGCCCGAGGGGGGATTCGAACCCCCGACCGTAGTGGCCGTGCAGACCGTGACTGGAGCGCCTCAGTATCCTCGGCCACGGCGGCCGGCAAACTCGGGCAAAGTCATGAGTCCATTCGGTCAACATACTTCGAAACACAAGGAATGTTCACACATATTTTCTTGTGCTCCTGGTGTTGAAAACGCAATTCTCCAAATAACCTAGCTCATTGAAAGAACTGTAGTATAATAAAGACGGTAACTGAAAGAAATACGCGATCAGATGAACAGAAATTACACTTTTGTTGAAGACAATTATTACATTGTAGTCACCGCGATCTGTGGTGGTCGTCTGGACGTTACAGAAGGCGGCATGGTTGTTAATGAGGCGAGTCAGCACCAGGGACGACAATGCATGCTGGACACTATGTTTGCAAGGGGTTGTTATGGCAGGGCGTTCTGTTCCTCTACAGCGCGGGCGGCGATGTATGCTGGACAGCCGAATGGGGTATGGAGCTACTAGAAAACGTCTCCTCAAGACGTCTCACACGTTTCCGATGAAATTCAAGATTTTCCATTTATTTTTCATATTTCCCTGATATCCAGAACTCGTAGCAACCCTGTAACATGGATTCATTTTCAACAGAGCGTACCTCAGGTGAGTCTTTTAGGACCATGACGTTTCGAAATATATGTATACAATACTCTTGTGTAGTTCGTGAACGAACTAGTTCGGAAGAGGACTCCCACAGGCGAACTACGCGAACTAGTTCGCAGATCCCTCGCCTCTTAGTTCGTCCGCCACTTTTCCGAAGATTGACGGGGAACAGCGAGAGGACGCGAGAGCGCGCAGAATCGCGTGATTCCCTTCTGCCAGTTACCTTCATTTCGAGCTGAGATGCAGCTCAGCTGTAGTTTCACAGTTCACTGCCACAAGAAATCTATTTTAAAAATAAAGTACTACGAGTACTCTGTATGCAAAGTTGAATACCATTGTATCACACAATTCGTGTAAATAACTGGTTTATTTGCCTAAGTATTTGATGTCAAAGTGCCCAAAAATACGGGTAATAGCACACGCTTTGGCAACACTGATTCATTGCATAAAATAGCTGTCATAGCTCTTTTAGTAGCGGTAGCAAAAGCCAAAAAGAGCGGACGAACTAGAAGGAGCGGACGATTATGCCAAACGTATTTCGCTTCATAGTTCGTTGGATTCTTTCCCGAAGAGCGACGGGCAATAGCGAGAGGGCGCGTAGCAGAATTAAAAATCGCGTGTTTGCCTTCTGCTGATGAGTCATTTCGAGGTGAGCGTCTGCCTGCTAGATTACATAGTTCAGTGCTACAAAATTTCTGTTTTGATGTGTTCTGCACTCTGCAATATCTGACTAATAAATTCCATAATGCCAAGATACAGAGATAACTCTAAACTAAAACGCGAGAAATTATCCACAAACTGTTTCTTTTGGTTTGCGTGATATCGTTAGCGGCTCACGCAGCAAGCGCATGAAGCAGCTAGGTGGGGGAACTTCTCCCTCCACCTGCACGCGCAGACCACGCCGCTCAGCTGCCACTGGGAGCGGAACTAAAAGAGCGAACTAATTCGCGGCAGAGCGAACTATTATGCGCAAGTGTAGTATATAATGACCCGGTAGATAAGGTAGGAAGTTCACTGCAGCTCTTGTAGCAGGGAGTGGGAACTGACCTCAACGTAACCAAATGGAACATACAACGAAAACATAGAAATAAATATGCTTAACTCAATTGGACAACAATCACTGGAAGCTGTTACTCCATAGAACATCTGGGAGCATGTGAAGGCAATGATTTAAAGTGGGACGACCATATACAATTAATTGTGTGAATGGCAGTTATCAGACGTAGATTCACTGGAGTTCTCCTCAGGAAAAGTACGCCATTATCAACGGAGTAGCTTACAAAACACTAGTTCGGCCTCTACATGAATATTGGTCGTCATAGTGGGATCCGTGGCAGATGAGATTGGAGATTGGTAGAGCAGATAAAAAAGGTCCAAAGGAGAGTAGCACATTACGTTAAAGTGTTATTTACTAAGCGCGAAAGAGTCACGGACACAAAATATTTCCGCCATTTGACGTTTTTAGTATTATTTTATTTCACTATCTGACTTGCATAAGAATACCATCATAAAAGTAAAAACGTGCTACGGTACAGGCTGCATGTACACTGTGAATGTGTTTTCGCTACTTCTTGCAAATCAACTTATATACGTAATCACATAACTATATTCAACAATGACTTGAAAATAACCTAAGGCCGAAATCTAGATTTTGAAATAAAGTAACACTAAAATAGTCAAATGGCGGAGAATTTTTTAACGATTACGTGGCTCTGGGTCCACAAAAAGCAAAAATCTTGAAGTCTGGACATGATCAACTAAGTCCATGACAAACGCTGCATAGGAGACAGAATACAAAATATATGCAAATATTTGTAATCCTAAGGCTCCAAACTGCCAAGGTAATCGCTCTCTAGACTTACAAACTACTTACACTCATGCCTGAGGGAGGACTCGAACCTCTGGCGGGATCGGCCGAGCATGCCGTAACATTCATTCCCGCGCAGAATTACCACAAACTTTAGTTTTCTTAGTTTTTTTAAAAAAATAATTATTTGCCTATTAGCACAAACATAGTTCTGATCACAGTTCTAAATAGCTTTCAAAGAGTTCTACAGGAAATCCTAATGACATTTTTCTGTACAGATTATACTTTATGAGATAAATGCAATAATATGGAATTCATATTCACGTTACTGTGAAACTGGCACCATTTTTTCGAGAAATACACATTGTTTTTTGGGGTTCTGTGTACATATACCATAGTTCTAGAGTTCATGTGAATACTTCTATGTAATTGCCCGAAAAAAAATCATGTTCACAATTCTGAATATCTGATAAGCTGTCTTATTTATACCCCTTATTCGAGAAATATACATTTTTCTTAGGTCTTGACAGATATTCTATCCGCTGCACATTCAATTTGTTGTTTTTACATCCGAGTAATTACTGGTTATCGTAAACAAGAACTATTGCACATCTCCCTAGAACTCTGGAAAAAAGTCTAATTTTTGAAAAAAAAAAAAGGTGCAAATTCCACAGTAGCATGTAAATGGATACTCCATTATTGTAATTATGTCATAAAGTATAATCTGCACAGAAAAATGTCATTAGGATTTCCTGTAGAACTCTTTAAAAGCTATTTAGAACTGTGATCAGAACTATGTTTGTGCTAATAGGCAAGTAATTATTTTGAAAAAACTAAAAAAAACTGAAGTTTGTGGTAATTTTTACTATTTTTTCGGCGAAATTTTGTAGAACTATTTAAATTTTGTACAGAGAACTCTAGAACTATAGAAGAACTACCCAGAACTCTGAAAAAATGTATACTCCAAATAAAAGGGGTGCCAACTTCACACGAGTCTGGTGCAATTTTGTGTAGTTTATGGCCCTCATTTACGCAATTAGCTCATGAACTATTATCTGGGCAAAAAATATCATTAGGATTTTCTGCAGAACTCTTTGAGAGCTATTTAGAGCTGTGATCAGAACTATGTTTTCGCTTACAGGCAAGTAATTATTTGGAAAAAACCAAATTTTTTATAATTTTTTGTAATTTTTTCGCGAATTTGTTCAGAACTATTTTAATTTTGTACAGAGAACTCCAGAACTATTGCATATCTGTCTAGAACTCTGAAAAAATGTACATTTCCCAAAAAAGAGATGCCAACTTCACAGGACTTTTGCGCGGCCGCTACGGTCGTGGGTTCGAATCCCCCCTCGGGCATGGGTGTTTGTGCCGTCTTTAGTATAAGGTAGTTCACAAGTAGTTTGTAAGTTTAGGCACTGATGACACCTAAGCTTAACAAACATTTACATCGTAGTGGCAAAGTAATATTTGAGTCCCGTCAGTTACAGAAAGTGCGTTGTCTTACGATCACATTCAAACAGATGTAATTAGTTTTCCTACTGTAGTACCGTTCTGCTACTTACCGCGGGTATCTATTACTAAAGACATGCTGACAGAACAATATATCTCTTTAGTAATCCGTATGCTGTATGTCGCAAACCTCAACGACGCTTGTAGGGCGAATGTAAGGCATGCGCTACGGACAAATCCTTTGCTACAGAAGGTCTGCACATGACGGTAATTTGCAAGCGTAGCGCAGTAAAAGTCAGCCGAGAGAAGATAAGAGCGCAGCGCAGGATGCAGGGTATTTACTCCAGGTAAACACCATACTGGCCAGACTTCATTTTGCCGCTCTCACTAAGTTGTCATCAATAAATTAAGATTTAATGTGCACAAGTAGAATGTTGCGTGCAACGGGCTTTCAGGAGCCCAACACGCAGCATTCCTCCTCAATTCTAACAGCTGACTTTTAGAATTATAATTTATTCGAATGTAACTTACCTCGCAAGCAAAGATTTGCCACATTTAGCGCCAACGCTCCAGAGCGCAAAGAACTGGGCCTCGCGGATGGCCGCGTGATCTAAGGCGTCATGCTTCGGACTGGGCATCCGTTCCCGTCTGAGGTTCGAGTCCTCCCTCAGGCATGTTCAAATGTTTGTAGAGTCTATGGGACTTAACTACGGGGTCATCAGTCCCTAAACTTACAAACTACTTATGAACTAGCTAATTCTAAGGACGGCACAAATGCCCGAGGGGGGATTCGAACCCCCGACCGTAGTGGCCGTGCAGACCGTGACTGGAGCGCCTTAGTCTCCTCGGCCACCGCAGCCGGCCCCTCAGGCATGGGTGTATGTGTTGTCCTTAGCGTATGTCAGTGTAATTAGTTTGTAAGTATAGAGAGCGATGACCTTGGCAGTTTGGAGCTTTAGGATTACAAACATTTGCATATATTTTGTATTCTGTCTCTGTCATGGAGTTTGTTGATCCCGTCCATAGTTCAAGATTTTTCTTTTTGTGGACCCACAGCGACGTATTTTTTTAAAAAATTCTCCGCCATTTGACTATTTTAGTGTTACTTTATTTCAATATCTAGATTTCCGCCTTAGGCCATTTTTAAGTGGGTGTGACGCAAGTTAATATTGAATATAATGAATGTGATTACATATATAAGTTGAACTGCAAGCAGCTGCAAAAAAAGATTCACAGTATATATGAAGCCTGTACTCTAGCATGATTTTGCTTTTATGGTGGTGTTCTTATGGAAGTCAGATAGTGAAATAAAATAACACTAAAAGAGTCAAATGTCGGGAAAAAAATTGTGTCTGTGACTCTTTCCCGCTTAGTTCAAATGTTTGTTAATCTATGGGACTCAACTGCTTGGTTATTAGACCCTAGTTTACAAACTACTTAATCCAAGGTAAACTAACCTAAGGACAACACATAAAACCATGCCCGAGGGAGGACTCGAACCCCCGACGGCAAACGGCCTCGCGCACTGCAGCACGGCGACTCAGTGCGCACGATAATCCGTCGCGGCTCTCGCTTAGTAAATGACACTTTAACCAATCCCATCTGATACGGATCGCAGAATGACGACCAATATTCATGTAGTGGGCCAACTAGTGTTTTGTAAGCTACCCCCTTGTTAATGGTGTACTTTTCCTGAGGATTCTTTCAATGAATATCCGTCGGACATCTGCCTTTCACACGAACAATAATCTTCGTATTAATATCATTTCAATGTTAAAAGATCTAAAACGCAGAAATAATTCCTATATGGAAACAGTGACTACTAAGTACAAATCGTAGCAAACATATAAGGCTGAGAACACTATGCTAATGAATAGAACTTCGAACAATTTCTGGTTAACTACATAGTACACAGTAGGATTAATATTAACGAAAGGAAAGTCAAGCAATCAAAAATGTTCAAATGTTTGTTAAGCTTAAGGGACTTAACTGCGGGGTCATCAGTCCCTAAACTTACAAACTACTTATGAACTACCTTATACTAAAGACAGCACAAACATCCATGCCCCAGGGGGGATTCGAACCCCCGACCGTTGCTGCAATGCAGACTGACTGGCGCGCCGCAGACCACTCGGCCACTGCGACCGGCATCAATCAATCGTCAGTATTACCATAAGTAAATACTGGAGATGACAATAACTGATTAAGGCAGCCATATAACTGTGACATCACGCCGGCCGCGGTGGCCGCGCCAGTCACAGTCTCCACGGCCACTACGGTCGGGGGTTGGAATCCCCCCCTCGGGCAGGGATATTTATGCCGTCCTTAGTGTTAGCTAGTTCATAAGTAGTTTATAAGTTTAGGGGCTGATGACCCCATAGTTAAGTCTCATAAGCTATACAAACATTTGAAATTATTTTTTTTTTTTTTTTTTTTTTTTTTTTTTTTTTTTTTTTTTTGTGACATCACACTGATCTGCAACGGTGTCTCCTGTAACTCAAGAGCTGGGTTTCGGAGCATCATAATGGAGGACAGGAAAAAGGAAGATTAGTGTTTAACGTTCCGTCGACAGCGTGGTCATTAGATGCGGAGGCTAACTTCGGATTATTTCTGTTTAAGGATGGGGAAGGAAATCGGTCACACCCTTTGAAAGGAAGCATCCCGACATTTACCTGGAACGATTTAGGGAAATTACGGAAAACCTATATCTGGAAGACCGGAGGTGCATTTGAGCCACCGTCCTCTTTATGGACGAATAAGGGACATGATGCTATGAACCGTATGTGGTGAAGCAGTGGCTTGAGATCATTAGACACACCTCAGGGAGTACGCGAGTTAGAGTTCGTGTTCGGTCGACGGCATAGTTTACGGTCGTTCCCGTAAATCGATTGAGGTGAAGTGCGCGATGATTCCTTCGAAAACGCCACAGAAGGTTTTCTTCCCCCATTTTATCTAGTAAGACTTCGTCATTGATGGAAAGTTCAACCATAATATTACATCATTTTCATGAGGACTGAATAAAATTAGATACTGGTTGATGGCATGCATTCTGAAGCATCAAGAGATGGCAATATGATACTGCTGCGAAGTTGGAGGGGGGGGGGGGGGGAGGTAAGAGTTCTAGACGGAGATTGAGGCTGCACTATAACAAGAAGTCATACGTGCGTCTAAACGTCTTAAGCGGGTAAGTTATGCAACTTTTGCATTTTATGTGGAAAATATTGGAGTTGAGAAAAAAAACTAATCTCCATCCCATAGGCTTCGAAAGGCCCATCGGGTACCGATCGTCGGCTGCTGTATGGAGGGGGCGTGGTTAGCGCACCGCACTCCCGGCCGTTGTGTCGGGTTTCGTGACTTCTCAATCAAATAGCTCCTCAATTGGCCTCACAAAGTTTGAGTATATCCCGCTTGCCAACAGCACTTGTCAGATACGGACAGCGCCTCATCCAAGTGACAGATTGGAGATGAGAGCGTCATAAAATTGAAGTATTTCATAAAATGCATTTTTAATAACCATCAGCTGTTTATTCAAACCTTATACATCTACCAGTTTCGGTCATAGATCATCTTAATGGATAAAAAGGTGTTAAAACAGAATGGTAAAAAGCATAAAATAAAATACATCTAGTCTGTTCTTACCTTTTATGTTATGTTTGACTGATAGGTTTTATCTAAGATGACCACTGCAATTTAACACTTTTAGTTATACTGACTCCTGTTTGTCTCGGCTAGATGTATTTTATTTGATGCATTTAACCATTCTGTTTTGACACCTTTTTATCCATGAAGATGGTCTATGACCGAAACTGGTAGATGTATAAGGTTTTGAATAAACACCTGATGGTTTTTAAAAATGCATTTTATGAAATATATTACGGCTGTTGACACTCGCCTCACCAAAGCATTCAAAATTGAAGTACTTTCTCTATTTTCAAATGTTCAAATGTTTGTATAGTCTATGGGACTTAACTACGGGGTCATCAGTCCCTAAACTTACAAACTACTTATGAACTACTTACGAACTAGGACGGCACAAATATCCATACCCGAGGGGGGATTCGAACCCCCGACCGTAGTGGCCGTGCAGACCGTGACTGGAGCGCCTTAGTCTCCTCGGCCACCGCGGCCGGCTCTCTATTTTCATTTATTAGCGTGTTTCGGTATAGTTAGAATATCATTATTGGTCAAATTATGTAATAAGAATGATAATGCAGTGTTCACACCAGAACGTGTAGAAAAATAGTTCTTTAAACAAATGGGGATACTGATATCTGTCTCACACCCTTATACATAAGATATACTCTTGGGGTTTAGTTTTAACTTACGCAAGAAAATCTAAAACTTGACCTTGGCGCTGCCGGAAGGTAGTGATAAAATACATGAATTTCAATGTCACAAGAAATGATAAGAGTTGAAGAATACTCTTGCTTAGCAGGAGTGAAAGAATACAAATTGCAGAATATCTCAGTAGTCAACATTCAGTGGTAAGTATGAAGATGTGGAGCAGAAATTAAAAGAAAGAAAATGAAATTAAAATAAGTATGCCTTAGGTAAGTATGTTCCAAGCAAGGTCTTAAAGGATGGGTAAGCCAACCGTGGTTAAATAACCGTGTCAAAAAGCTGCTTCCCAAGCAAAAGAACTTAAAACAAGTCTAAACTCAGCTGACAAACGATAGCTGAACACAGTAAAAACAAACGTAAGGATGACAATGGGGCTGGCGTTCAATGGCCTTGAAATTAAAATTCTGCCAACTGATCTCACTACAAATGCTAAGAGGTTTTGGTCTTATGCAATGTTTGTAAGCAGATCTAAATCATCTGTAGAGCCACTAAGGAACATAGTCTGGTAACGAAACGACAGATGGCACAGGAAAGGTCGACATACTGAATTAAACGGATTTCCAAAATTATTTCACCAAGATTTTAATACAGTCCCTCCATTCATTCATCGTACAAACATCGGAATGGCATATAGTGAGCTGAGTGAACGCGGAATAGGAACAGCGACTGGAGAAAAGCTTCGGTCACTCCCGTTTACAAGAAGGGTTGTAGGACAGATTCAAACAATTATAAGACTATAATCGCTTACGTCAATCTAACCGCTCGGTTAGCCGTGTGGTCTAACGCACCGCTTTCCGAGACGGGGAGCCGTACCGGCCCTGGTTCGAATCCACCCGGCGGATTAATGAAAGGCGTCGGAGTGCCGACCAGCCTAGATGTGGTTTTCAGGCGGTTTTCCACATCTCCCTAGGTGAATACCGGGCTGGTCCCCAAGTCCCGCCTCAGCTACAAGATTCGCAAACATTTCGTAACACTTTACACCTTCATACACGGAACACTATACGCAGACATTTGGGGTACACATTTCCTCCCGGGGGGCATGGGGTGGCGGCAGGAAGGGCATCCGGTCACCCCGTAACTATTAACACACGCCAAATCCGCGTTTAACACAGTGGCGACCCCGCATATGCGGGAAAAGAGTTTAAGAGAAAGAAGAAGTTCGCTTACGTCAATCTGTTGTGGGACACGGCCGTCTAAAAACACTTGCCGTTCAAAGAACTGCAAATGTATAAACTTTGTGTCGGTAAAAGAAGATTGTAGCAGCTAGCACTTAATCCACAAGCCAATACAAAATTCATCACGCAGCAGCTGTTTCTATTGTGTTAGACGGTATATAAGGCCGAGCAACATAAACAGCTTATGAACTACGGAATAATAATAAACTGAGTCAATGACGCCACGATCAACCTAGAACAAAACGAACCAACGTCCACAAAGAACCGATCAAACCGAAGAACAAGAAAGAAAGTGGTCTAAGGCACCTTGCTGCAGAGCGCGTGGTTGCTCGTCGTCGGAGATTCGATTCCTCCCTGGCGCATGTGTGTTGTCCTTAGATTAGTTTAAGTAGATTGTAAGTATAGAGACTGATGATCATAGCAGTTTGGTCCAATAGGTTTACAAACATTTGAACATTTCACTTCGCCGACATCAGAAACAAAATGGGTTCCAGTGTCCGGACCAGTATCTTTAGCCGGCGGTGGTTGTGGGATTACAGAACTGTTTTTTCCTTTCTTTGTTCACGCTTCTGGAGAACGAGAACCTCCCCTATAAAAATCAGCACAGTTTCCGCGAAAAGATGTCTTTCGAAATTTATTCGCGCTGTTCCTTCATGGGATTCACAGTACTGTAAAAGACATCGCCGCACAGTTTGATGCCGTGTTCCTACGTTTCAGGAAGACATTTGATACTGTCCTGCACTGTCGTTAGTGAAGCACACACACACACACACACACACACACACACACACACACACACACACACACGATCTTATCGAGTGTCGGACCTGTTTTGTGACTGCATTCCCGAGTTCCTCGCCGACAGAACTCAGCACGTCGCTATTAACGTAGCAAAATTGACAGACGTAAAGGTCATTTCAGGATTACTACAAGGTAGTGTGATAGGACCGTTGCTGTTATTGGTTCAGGGACTGGCAGTAAATCAAACATATTGCTTATTATAGTAGTGTGGTGTCTTCTTTCGGGCATGTCCGAAAGATCAGATATCACGCCAGTATAATTAGTATTTACAAGCAAAGACTGCGTTAGCTTCAATTACTTCACCGCAGATACGGTCATACGTTCGATCTCGCACGGGAATCCGTAATGGCGAGTGTAAGAGGCCATGGACGATAGGGGCGCTACAACCATAGCGAGAGACTTTTGGAAGTTTGAGACGGACGGGAGGCGAGCACGGGTAGCCAAGTGGTTAAGGTGACCACTGGCCCGAAGCGGGAAACCCGGGTTAGATTCCCGACTCCGCTCACATTTTCACTTGTCGCCATTGTTTCATTTCAATGCCTTAATGCAGCCACTGTTATTCCTTTCTTTCCTAATCTTTCTTCCTTCCCCTCCTTTATCAATAACTTGCAAAAACATATTGCACTTACATAGGGGAAAATATCCACAAATGCACAACAACACTACTGATTACAAATTGCACAGATATCCAAGAGAAACCATCTGGAGTGTTCCGTAAGTGTTATGAGCACATGAAAGATATCCACTGTTGGAACAAAAATTACTACCCCTGGAAAGACGATATCTAGTTTCATGAGAGGACGGCAGACTCCACCCAGGCCATAATATATGTACTGATGATGACTTCAATGTCATATGCAACAGATAGCGTAGTGACACAGCTGCCAGATGAAATGTTTACTGCCATTAGGCTCGATGTGAGAGCAACGTGTGGAGGAAACAGGCGCCTTGCCACAGAGACGGGCTCGTGCTTCCTATAGCCAACTGAGCGAGTTTGAATCAGACGTCAGTTTGTGGGGTTGCGAGTAGCGGGATGGTCCATTTGCAGAACCGCAACAAAAGTTGGACGGGCTGGATGCAATAGTCACATGAACATTCTCATACCCGTAGACAAGATTCTGGACGTCCACGCAGCACAGACGGCCACCAAGATCGTAGTATTGTAAGTGCCGCAGGGGCAGACCGTACAGCTTGCAACACGTGCAGCAACTCCTCGAGCCAGCATAATCTGCGGGCTTGCCTTCAATTGATCATCTCTCGGATATGATAGGACGACAAGTGTCAAGTGCAACTCATCAAACCCACAACTTTGACAGAGCTACGTGAACTGGTGGAGCAGGCGTAGAATAATGTATATCAAAACAATATTCGTCATCTGTACGATCGAATGGGTGCAAGAATCAGAGCCTGCATTGCCGCCTGTGAAAGGTACTCCACGTGCTAATATGGGTGTTCAGCGTGGTTGGAACCTGTAAAATCTCTATAAACTGCGTCCCACAAGCCTCGAGAGACCCACCCGCTACCAGCCGGCCGCCGTGTCATCCTTCCCCCGAAGGCGTGAACGTTTGCTGTATGGAGGGGGACGTGGTGAGCGCTCCACACACTCGGCCGTTGTGTGTCGGTTTTCGTGACCGGAGCCGCTATTATCAATCAAGCAGCTCCTCAACTGGCCTCACAAGGGCTGAGAGCATCCCGCTTGCTAACACTGCTCTGCAGACGCGGTCAGTGCCCCAAACGAGAGCTAGCCCAGCTCAAATCAAAATGTTCAAATGTTTGTAAATCTTATGGGACTTAACGTCTGTGGTTATCAGTCCCTAAGCTTAAAAACTACTTACACTAACTTTAATCTAAAGATAACACAGTCACCCATGCCGGAGGGAGGACTCGAACCTCCGACGGCGAACAACTGCGCGCTCTGCAACTAGGCACTTTAGACCGCTCGGCACGCCATCGCGGCGGCATGGATCGCCACCGGACGCTTCAGTATAGATTCAGTTATTGTTATGTAAGTATAATAATTTCAAAAAAATGTTCAAATGTTTGTTAAGCTTATGGGACTTAACTACGGGGTCATCAGTCCCTAAACTTACAAACTGCTTATCAACTACCTTATCCTAAGGACGGCACAAATATCCATGCCCGAGAGGGGATTCGAACCCCCGACCGTAGTGGCCGTGCAGACCGTGACTGGAGCGCCTCAGTCCCCTCGGCCACCGCGGCTGGCGTAATAATTTCAAGTACGCAATATGCACTGTTTCAGAAACAAATCTTGCTCCAAGTCGGTGTACTAATTGTTATTTCCGGCAGACTAAAAAGTTCAAAAGTTTGTAAATCTAAAGGACTTAACTGCTACGGTATCAGTCCCTAGGCCAGTGCTTTTCAAACTTTCTCTCATGGCGACACCCTTTTATAGCTTACAATTTTGCGCGACTCCCTTTCACTAATATAAATACATATGGTAGAATTTAGATGGTTCTAGCGGTGGGGGGGCGGCGGGGGAGGGAGGACGGAAATAAAGTTGTAGTGTCGCACAAGTCTGAAGTGCGCGCCACGTACTTTCGCCGCGCGCCGCCATGCAAGCACGGCGCGGCGTTCTTACGTCAGCCACGAGCGCCCTCTGCTGCAACTCCGCTCCTCGCCACAACTGAACTGGATCGGTCACTTGGGAATAGGACAGGCACTAGGTCTCTCACCAGTAGGCAGGCCTCTACTTAGTTAAACTATGTATCGGCATTCCACTAGCCTTCAGTTAACAAAGTGAAGTATTGTACTATTTCTTCGAAATATGTATCTTGTTCTAATCTAGCTTAGTGTTTCTAGTTTCTGCTGTCCCACTGGCTGGTCACCTCAGACTCTGTACCCGCACACGCGTGCATCTTATTTTCCTGTGTCGGTCTCTCTCTATTCGGCCACCGACACCTAGGACAACCGGCGGCAACGAGACACAAAAAAGTATCGCTTAAATGTAGTTTGTAAACGAAACTGAAATCCTCTAACTCATTGTCATGTTTAATGTTGATCCTGACTGCAACAGTTACGTACACTCATTGCAAGAAAAGGAAAGATTAGGAGCTACGGAGATGTAAAAGAGAGTCACACAGCAGACAACAAGGCCTAACTCCTTCTACATGGGACCCAACTTCCGAAACACGAAAACTGAATTTCGGAAACCGTTTTTCGCTGTCGTGTATACATGTCAGGGCCAGATACGGTTTTGCTGGATCGATTGCAAACGGCATCTGGAAATTAACTGCTCGGATTTCTGATTTAGACAGCACAGTGGCTGTTCCCTTTCAGTTCAATATTATCAAATTATTTTCAGAAATAAAGAGGATGTATTTATGACAAGTGATGCATTATTATTTAAGTTCTGTTGTTAGGTTCTTGCTTCACCACGACCTCGGAAGTCCCGACATATTCGGAAAAAATGGTTACATATTTGTGACAAGAAAGAATATGAATGTCATTTCTGATCCCACAATCTGTTACATACAGGAAACAGAGAGAAAAATATTAACGCATACCAGGGTTCGAACCAACGATCACTGCATTTAAAATACTACTCTCCGTTAATCACCCGGCCATACTCCATACTAAACATAGCTGCTGAGTACCTTTAGCAAGGGGACAATTGTGACTTATTGTTTACATTGTTTCCTACAAACAATCGGCTTTACGTACCGAAGAACCAAAAATGAAGCTTTCGATATGGCATGCCTGCTCCCAACAGTCAAGGGTGGGAAGGTTCCATCACGATTTGGGCATCTATATTGTCTTATTCAACTGTTTCTATCCTTACCCTCACATAACGGATAACTTTGAATGAATGTCTCACCATCTTCGACAGCTAACTGCTTACTATGACCAACATATTGTGAACAAACACTGCCATATTCCGAAATGGTAATGCGCCTAAACGCAGCCGAAAAAGTTCAGGCGTGCTTTGTATAGCATCAGAAAATTATCAATAACTCCCCTGGACAGCAAAATCGCCAAGGCCCAACATAATTGAACCTTTCTAGAGCAGAGAGTGTGGATCATATTTACAGCTCTAATATTATTGAAGTAATTGACAGACGGTTTGGTACAAGAATGAATGAATTTTTTTTTAACTATAAAGACACTTTACAAATCTCATCCTCGAAGTGTTGCCGTCGTGCTCAAAGCCAATGGTGGGCCAACTCCTTACTAAGAAAAACATATTGTGTCCATGTTAGGTGTTCAAAAATTCGGCCTGCGGGCAGCGAAAGGTTGCCCACGCCTACTTGGATCCTACATCATTACTAGTGAAATACCAAGGGATTCTTTGAAACGATAGGGACACTTGTATTGATTCATAAGTAAACACAAGTTACTGTTGTCCGTCAATGCCATGAGTTTCGTGAGGGTTTAGGTTGTTCTTAGTGTCAAACATAGCAGGAGAGATACAGCCGAGATACAAAATCAACAGAGACCTAGTATCGGTCTCTGACCGCTTTTAGTGGTCCCTGTTCAGAAAGCAAACATATACGAAGTTTTCACTCTGGGACAACAATTACTTTTGACTAAGATTTACTACGTCCTTCAGTATACGACATGTTATACCACAGAATCAGTTAATTCTTCCCCGTTTCTTAAGAAGTTACAAAGATCGATCAATGGAAGTACTTCCTGCATCTACCTAATTTAAATGGATGTTGTCAGGCACTCCCGGTCTCTAACTGGTAAGTCATTTGATGCAGATCACCTGGCGTAAATTCATAACGTTTCAGTGTGTAAGACACTAGTTCCTTTTTCAATTCTCTAATACATGTTTTCTTCTAGTTTACCGCGATATTTTTTAAAGAAAGAGAAACTTCGCCCTCTCAAAATGCGTGTAACGGCGTTCGTTGCACATTAATATTTTGGTAAACTTTAGTGCCCATTTAGTTTAATTTAATACTGCACTGTAATGTCTGTAATATATGGGACTAAACTAGTGTGGTTATCA
This sequence comes from Locusta migratoria, assembly GCA_026315105.1. Taxonomy (NCBI): domain Eukaryota; kingdom Metazoa; phylum Arthropoda; class Insecta; order Orthoptera; family Acrididae; genus Locusta; species Locusta migratoria. Next base: position 274,068,027 of record CM048755.1, read on the forward strand.
CTCCTTACGCTTACAAACTACTTAAACTAACCTAAGGACAACACACACACACACACACACACACACACACACACACACACACACACACACCCATGCACTCACACACCCATGCACTCACACACCCATGCCCGAGGAGGGACTCGAACCTCCGACGGGGAACAACCGCGCGCTCCGCAGCAAGGCGCCTTAGACCGCTCGGGCATTCCACCGCGGCGACAAATAAACAAAAGTGTAAGCTTTTCAACAATGTATAAATTAATAACAATAAAAATGTTTTCTATTTGTAAAAAATATCGTAACCTTACTTATGGTACAACCCTCATGAAAGCCAAGAGTAAGCTTCTAACGAGATACTGGAGAAGAAACTATTCCTAAACACAGAATTTGTACGAAGAAATAATGGCTGCAAACCTAAAAAGGTTTTAAGATGGTTGAATAGAGTTTATTTTGGCTATAACTGCTTGCGACAGAAAACTCAAATCAAATCAAATGTTTGCAAATCTATCGGACCAAACTGCGTGGTCATCAGTCCGTAGTTGACAAACTACTTAAACCTAGGTAAACTAACCTAAGGACAACACACACACCCATGGTCCAGGGAGGACTCGAACCTCCACGGCGAGCTACCGCGCGCTCCGCAGCGAGTAGCTTTAGACCGCTCGGCTACTCCATCGCGGCTGACAGAAAACTGACGAGGCGGTTTTACAGAACGACTAACGTGACTAACGTAACTGTTTGCAAATTTTGTTTCTTGTCCACAGCATTAGTCGCTACGATGCAGGAATATTCGTGTATAGAACAATACACTGCTGTGTGTGTAGTTTGATCACAGGTGGGAGTACATCAGAAGCGGTGTCGCGAATTTTGGGCCCAGTGAATTCTGGGCCCACTGAATTCTGGGCCCGGAAAAGGTCGGGCCACTAATCCTCCTTTCCCCCCTCCCCCCTCCCTCACGCCGGGGTGTGTGCCGGCCGGGCCGGTCGCGGTGGCCGAGCTGTCTGCGGCGCGCCAGTCACGGTCTGCACGGCCACTACGGTCGGGGGTTCGAATCCCCCCCCTCGGGCATGGATATTTGTGCCGTCCTTAGTATTAGCTAGATCATAAGTAGTTTGTAAGTTTAGGGACTGATGACCCCATAGTTAAGTCCCATAAGCTATCGATTGATTTTCTCAGGGAAGCCAAAACAGTCTTGGTCCAACCCGCCACTGCCCCCACCGAAACTACGTTTATTGTGCGGTCCCATAAGCTATACAAACATTTGAACATTTGGTGCCGGCCGGCAGGTAAACGAGCCGACTTCATTATTTTGCGCCGGTAGCTTGGTTCATGTAAACACACTCGCCCCTGAAATACTTTTCTACAAACATTACAAGGCAACAGTGACCGGCATTGTTATAGTACATGTGGCTGCAATTCGAGTAGTTCCAATGTTGCCAGAAAACATTGTGGGCCAGTGTTATCGGCAATAACAATTTTTATGGCCCGTGCAAACGTAGCTTTACGTGCTGTACTGATGAAAGAGGTGTGGAGATGATCAAACAAGAAACAAAAGTGATACAGTTGGAAGTGGTCATGTAATGTCTGTTTGACAACTTTTACGTATGATTGGATATTCAGAAGCTACCATGGAAAACCTGGAAACACAGAATTTCAAAATATCGTCTGTTTGACAAAGAACATTTAAATTAACGTAAAATAAAATCTGTTCCACACCCATCGACCTGCGAATGTTAGACCTACATGTAATGTACTGAACCAGGAGTGTGCACGTATAGGTGAAATAATCTGCGTATTGCTTCCCATCTCACTCATAGCGCTAAATGTGCATGGCCCCTACATATGACTTCGAAACAGGAAAACCCTTTCTATTTTGTAATTATAATCATGCATAACGTTATTAGTATTGCCAAATGTAAAATATAGAAAATCAGCAATATGAACTCGCGTATTGAGACACACATTAAAACGAGAGTGTGTGAACCATAAAATAATTTACATAATAAGACTGCGTGTTTACGGCTACAATGAATGACATGATTTTCCATACCATGATAGAGAATGCATCGTAAAACAAGGGAAAACAGGAAAAAAATTAGAGGCAGTGCAATACGCGTTTAAAAGCGGGAATATCGTTGAACATTATGTCAACATTCAACGTTGTTCTTCCGGCAGCAGGACATTTTGTTTCCGTTGGTGGTCATTTGAAGGGCGGTGTTAACGCGGCGGTGTTAACAGGACGGCATAACATCATAAATTTTAAAGTAGGCATTAGGAAAAAATTAATTTTACTCACTTCTTTTTGCAATCTGTATCTCCAACGTAGAGTCGCCTTTTGTGCACCATTTCCATTTGATCTTCAATATTATCTATGCCACATTTCTCCTTGTCAAAATGCAAACCTAATGCAATTTTATTTTTGCTACCATAAGTATTTTCTTCAAATCGCCAGGTATGAAGGAGCTTCGAGTCTGGCCAGTGGAGGGCTCCTCAGCGACAGGACATTCATAAACCCCGAAATTTGCACATTTGGCTTCTTTTGTGGTATATTATCACGCAAACGCACTTTAAGATTGTGTGTCGTTCTGAACGCAGTTTTAACTCTTTGCTTCCAAAAATGTATGTTTTAGTTTTTCTGACGGCTTGCCAGTTGTTATTCTGTTTTGAAATCACGTGCAGGGGATATGCGCATGAAGTGATAGGAGCGAGAGAAGAAGCCATGTACAGCTTATGTCACCTACGCACTGTATGTGAGTTATATCCAATGATCTTTAATTATATGCATAATCCTACCCTTTTTTCGTACGCCATCATATATTATGTTCTTTACATTACATATGCCACCCAGAGGTATGAGGAGTATATTATTTTATATTTATTTTAATATAAAGTTTTGTAAAGAAGAATAGATACGATTTTTAAATTACATTTTTGTAATTAGGTTTTAAGTTTTCCATTGTTTTTGGAGGTAGTTGACATTGGCTGAAATTGGTCATAAGTAAAACCTTTTTGAAGATTTAGATGTAAATGATTGCGTCAGAGAGACAATATATTACAAAAAGTCACAGTGCTCGATATAAGAAATTCGCTTTTTCCAGGAAGTGATCATGTTATGTAAACGGAATTTTCGTAATAAACAGACTCCCATCACATTTTATCCAGGCTTTGGACTGGCTAAATGACAAGAATACATTGTCATTCAGGCGTTTTAAGATCAGTTATTTTATTTTATTTTTTATTAACTTTTAAATTATTATTTATTTGTACATTTTTTTCACATACGATGTCTCAAACTAGGCCAATGAATTTATTCAAATTTTTGAAGGTAAGAGATCGCTTTCCAACAGGCCCTGATGTCACCATCCTCTTCGTACTTTTGTACTATTTTTGCCATCCTTTCATCGAGTTTCACATATGTTTTTTTCTTTCCTTTTCCCTCCATACCTAACTCTGATCTCATTAAAGCACGTGCCGAGTCCTCTGCTTCCGTCTTCATGCACTTGATTACGTCTTTAATTTTAGGATTCGGTTTCCCAAGCAAATTATTAATCTTGTTGTGCCAATCTTCTACAGCGTTGGTGGTACGATGGCGCAGTCTGTAGCAGCTCCAAACACTGATCGGGACTTTCTATCGTTTTCTAACCACCTGTCTACGAAATAGTCGAAAAACTGAGACAGCTTGGTGATATCTGGTGCTTGTGAATGGATTTCGAGCCAGCCATTGCAGACATCTTCCGGTCGAAGGAATGCCAGAGAAGCACACGTCTGAATTTGCAACCTTACTTCTTCATTTTCTCTGCATCGGAAGCAAGTCCCAAGTCTTGCACTTTCCTCCAGAGAGATTTCTTCATGTGGAAACGGCAGCCATGAACTTGAACCGACGGGAGCACAACTTTTAATGCAGAAGTAGCAGCTATTTCAAAATCAACGGTGATATTTTGAGGATTCCATTCTTTTATATTTTTTTAAGAGTGCTGAAAAGATGAATATATGTCTCCTTTCTTTTGTTGGCTAACAGTGCAAAGGCCACCGGATAGATATTTGTTTCATACTTTGAACTTTCAAAGTCTGCATGTATCGTATATATTTAAGCAAATTGCTTGCTACAACATTTGAAGGTCCCATCCATAAAAAAGTCTCGTTTAGTCTTTAAAGCCTCTCTTCCTGCTTTTCCGCTAAAGACTATCACCCTATCTCCAATGTTGTTATCGCTCAAGAGAAAACTGCTACCGGCATTCATATTTAGTAGCTCAGGCGAAAGATCGACTTCTTGTCTCGTCTCTGGCTATTCCTGATCTCCGCGTGCCTTGGACCGATGCTTGTATAATATCCGCTTCATTGATAGCTCTTCTGGCATTTCAGACACAAAATGATACCCTCGATTGTGGAGGTCACCTAATTCTTCAGTATATATTTTAGAAATCGAAGTCTCTTCGTCTCTTGATCTCTTCTTAGCCCGATTTACTGCCTTCTGTATTTCTATGCGTGCGTCATCCGGTGCTCCACATTGATGCTCGTTTGAACTAAGCATCTCACAGTCTTTCGTCTCAAGCATTCCTCGGCAATACTTTGTTCTTTGCTTTGAACAGCGCCAAATCACAGTCCCATCTGCTTTGGTTCTCCTTATGGTACATGAGTAGCCGTCATAGTGCGCATATGGCTTACCACGGATGGTCGTTGACACTTCCAAGATACACGAACTGAATACTACGCAAGTTAGAGTCTACTGGCAGTGACCGTCTAAGCGGCCAGCCACTGCGTTGGACGAGACCTTCGCGACCGTGACTGACAAGGAGCGTTCCCAGTGAAGGGGGGGGGGCAGGGTGGCTCTGCCCTCGCGCAGGTAGTTTCCAGGAAACTGGGCCCAGAATTCGCACATTTCTGGTTGGGCCCAGAATTCACTGGGCCCAGAATTCAGTGAACCTCAGAAGCAGCACCGGCCTGCAGGCACACACAGTAGAGCTCCGCCTGTCCGCTCCGAGCATTCGTACTCGACCAAGCCGTATCCCAACACGGCGCACTCGAGCGAGTACGAGGGACCATAATCCCCAATACGCACAACTCCAGTATGTCGCTGCTTTATGCGCTCGTTGGCCGTAATATCTCTGGTGTAGCTACCGCCCTCTCTCGTACATTGTCCGACGTGTATCGAGTGGAGGTGGCGGTAACAGAACGACAAATGCCGTTTTGTGTTTTCCGCTTCAACAAACACAATTCCGTTAAAACTATGCGGCGTGTATTTCACTGCAGTGAGCTTCCTGAACTGTGGATCAATCGTGAACACCGCAGCATTGCGACGAAGGTTACCTGATGACACGGTGCGTGGTTTGATATCGGGATTAAATGAACTGCGGCATCGCACTGCAACTGAGGAATTTCAATATGTTTGCACGTTCGTCGAACGCCCACTCATACTGAAACAGAACAAACTGTCGTTTACAAGCGAGCGAGGTGGCGCAATGATAACACACTGGACTCGTATTCGGGAGGATGTGGTTCAAATCCACCTCCAGCCATCCATATTTAGGTTTTCCGTGATTTCCCTAAAGCGTCTCGCTGCGGAGCGCGCTGTTGCTCGCCGTGGAGGTTCGAGTCCTCCCTGGGGCATGGGGGTGTGTGTGTGTGTGTTGTCCTTAGGTTAGTTTACCTAGGTTTAAGTAGCTTGTAAGCTACGGACTGATGACCACGCAGTTTCGTCCGATAGATTTACAAACATTTGAACATTTGATTTCCCTAAATCACTCTAGGATAATGCCGGGATGGTTCCTTTCAAAGGGCACGGCCTATTTCCTTCCTCCATCATTACCCAAACATCCGAGCGTGAGATCCGTCTCTAATAACCATGCTGTCGACGGGAAGTTATACCCTAAAGCTCCCCTCCTCCCTCTGTCGTTTACAGACAGCTGAGCGGTTATGGAGATAAGAGCCGTACACTTCACTTCGATAGTTAAATACTTTCATATTTCTCGCCAGTGTCAGATCTGTACCTGATAATATTGATAGACAAGATCTACGGGACACGCGGGAACGGCCGTGCGTTCTAAGGCGCATGCCACGGATTTCGCGGCCGCTCTCGCCAGAGGATCAAGTTCATCCTACGGCATGACAATGCGTGTTATCCATAGTGTAAGTTAATTTAAGCAGATTGGTCCTATAGTTTTTTCGAGCATTTAAACATTTGCAACAAGATTCATCGAAGAGCACCACGCTTCATTACAGATTTATTTAGTAAGCGTGTACCTCCGTAGCTAATAAAAAAAAACTGAGCCAAGATTTCATAGAACAACAACGAACAAACCCGATTCCACATCCGCTAGGAACCGATCTAACTGGAAAAAGGGGCAGCGTAGGTGAGAGCCATGCAAGGGCCAGGGTTCGATTCCCAGCAGGAGACTGGATGTTGTATGTTTGTCATCATCATCATCATCATCATCGACACGCAAGTTACCTAAGTGGCGTAACTGAAAAAGACTTGCCGTAGGAGGTCGAATCACGATGGGATCTTTCGGCCACTTAAAATCATAGGATCGTTTTATTTCATCTAGTAAGCGCAGAGATGATTGGACTACTCCAATGGCTGACGCTGCAAGAGAGCTGCTCTGTATCAAGGGGTGAGCTATCAAAGTTTCGAAGTGTACGTGTCTCGAAACGTCTTACACATATTTCACAAAAAAGCGCATGAGGCTAAAATATATGTACATCTTTCGAAAGAACAGGCACATTTTCGATCCTGCATCTAATATCAATCAAGATAGAAAGAAATTTACGGCGTTAGCTGCCAGTGGGCACTGAAGTGAAAAAAATGGGGAAAGTTGAAAAATTTGAGCCTTGTAGGAACACTACTCGGGTCCTCCCGCTTATTCTTTTTGGGTGGGGGAGGCGGTTCCTGGCAGACGTGATATTGTTCTATGAAGATTGCTGAATTGTTGACTAAAATTTTTATTTAAGAGGGCATCTGCACCGGACGCGCTGAAACAGTGTGCTTTCTGGCAGCCGCGCTGACCAGACTGCGTTTTATTGGCAGAACGCTTAAAAGATGTAACAGAACTACTGAAAAGACTGCATGCACTACGCCTGTCCGTCCTCATTTGAAGTATTGCTGCCCAATGTGGGATCCTTATCAGGTGGGTTTGACGGAGGACATCGAAAGAGTCCAAAGAAGGGCAGCTCGTTTTGTATTGTCACGATATAGGGGAGACAGTGTTACGGAAATGATACAGGATCTGGGATGGGAATCATTACAACATCGGCGCTTATCGCTGCGGCGTGGGCTACTTGCGAAACTCCAATCGCCATCATTCTCCTCCGAATGCGAAAATATATTGTTGACTCCCACTTACATAGGAAGAAATGATCATCAGAATAAAATACGAGAAATCAGAGCTCGAACAGAGAGATTCAGGTGCTCTTTCTTCCCGCGCGCTATGGAATAAGAGATGAAAGGTGGTTCGATGAATCCTCTGCCAGGCACTTAAATGTGATTGGCAGAGTATCCCCTGTAGATGTAGATATAGAGCGCCACAGTGGGCACTGCCATCCCCGCGGCCGCGCGGCCTTTCCTAGTACGCCTCCCGTCAAACTCACAAGGGGAAAACCAAGTATGGTACAAACGAATTTTGAGGTGTCGCCGGTATGCTGTGAGGGAACTCCTCCAGACCACCAAGCTAAGAGGATTAGTTCCAATAAGCCTTGGTTTCCACGAGACTCGAGATCAAAGTCCAGTGCGTAACACCTATACCTGTACTAAGTCACCAACTGTACATGAGTCAGCGTGGTATAAATAGCAAAGGCTCGATTGTCACACAGCTAACCCGAGTTCAAATCCTGCTCGTTTTTTTCCGACGATTGATTGTGTATAATTATATTCTTTCATCCCACTTTATCAATTCTTACCGCAAAGATAAGTTATATCAGGTAATAACAGTTACATATGGACGATACGCTACGAGTGACTAACCGCCTGGCCGCAGCATAATAATCCACTGGGACGCGTCAAGTGGGGCACACACTGCATTCGACGGTATAACAACAGTGGGGTGGGAACTGTAACCGCAGCTAGAAAATGCTGCACAAATATTATAGGTGATAACTACAGACGGTTTACTGATCTTTCAATCGCCGTAAAAGTATGCTTCGAAATAACGAATAAAATAAAATAATCGTCGCGCAATACCGAACGTATTGAGCAATTTAATATAAGTTATTATCAAGACAACAGGTATTGATTACATCTACATGGGATACTCTGCAAATCACATTTAAGTGCCTTAATGACAATGTGTATTCCTCAAGCATTAACATAAAAGTGGCTATGAAAGCATATAATTATGCACAATCAGTCGTCGGACAAGTGTATAACATCCGAGCAGGATTTGAATCCGGGTCGTCTTTGTGTCAGTTGTGGCAGTCAAACGCCTTGCTTATCACACCATGCTGTCTTAGTACAGATATAGGTGTTACGCGCTGGACTTTGATCTCAATTTTCGTGGAAACCAAGGCGCATTGGAACAAATCCTTTTAGCTTGGTGGTCTGGAGGTATTCCCGCACGACATACCTGCGACCCATCACAATTCGTTTGTACCATACTTGGTGTTCCCCTTGTCAGTTTCTCAGCTTACGCACAAACTACTTTCGTAGTGCCCCTGCTCATTATCACTCATTAATCGCCGCATTTAGGCGATTCCCTTAAGAGTTCGGACCTAGAGTGCATCAGCGCTACAGAAAGGATCTATAGCTATCTTCTCCTTAATTATACACAGAGTGTCTATAATTAAAGTCCCACTTTGAAAACGCTGTAAAAAAAAAAAAAAAAGGAACAAGAGGCAGCATTACTGCCGATCTGAACTGAATGAACATACTTGACGAAGGGGTGAAACGCAATGGCATACACAAAAAAATAACAAATAATTTTTTTTTAATCCCTGATGGATGTGTGTGAACTCCGTAACTGTTCCTAATATAGGGTTGAGAATAAGAACCGCCACCAGTCACATTAATGATCGTACCATGTACTTATGACACAACCGGTTTCGGGCTTCTGTCGATCTTCAGGCGCTTAAACATTCAGAATTTGATATGTGTAGCATGTTAGTGGAGTTCACTGTTTGAAAACAAATTATTTGGTATTAATAATTGCGAAACCAACTGCAAGTGTCGAGATCACATGAACGTAAACATTGTTAACTTGCATTTCTTTTTTTTTTTTTGGTATCAAAATCGCCATTGTCCATGTGACGCACTTTTTACACACTGTGTCAATAGCTGAGTACTTGGCTCTGGCCGCGGCGGATTAGCCGTGTGCACTGGGGCGCCGTGCTGCTGTGCGCGAGACCGTTCGCCGTCGGGGGTTCGAGTCCCCCCTCGGGCTTGGGTGTTTGTGTTGTCCATAGGTTAGTTTAAGTAGTTTGCAAGCTACTGACCAATAACGCGACGTTCAACCCTCTCATTGAATGTGCTGATCCATCGAGTCACAACAACACCGCTACTTTTTAGAGTTGGTTAATACAATTTTTGTTCATGGGCGTATTTTTATTACAGGACTTCTTTTATGTGTGAGATTTTATGCTGACTGGTTTTTAAATGTTCAAATGTTTGTAAATCTATCGGACCAAACTGCGTGGTCATCAGTCCGTAGTTTACAAACTACTTAAACCTAGGTAAACTAACCTAAGGACAAACACACACACCCATGCCCCAGGGAGGACTCGAACCTCCACGGCGAGCAACCGCGCGCTCCGCAGCGAGACGCTTTAGACCGCTCGGCTACTCCACCGCGGCTGACAACAGTTGACATGATTTCATAAGCTTTACTGGAACGAAGTATCCTAAAAATGGAGAATGTCGAGTGGCCAAATTGGCCCTACGGTCCTTCTAGATAGTAAGATTCATATCTGGCAACTTAAAAATAATAGGACACACAATATTGGGGCGCATAATGGTACTTCAAATGCTTCATTTTGTGTCCCAAACTCGTCGCCGCATTTGTGTCTCGTTTCCGTCGTAGGTGTCGGTGGTCGAGTGGAATGAGACCGACACAGGAATAAGGATAGCACGCTGGTGCAGGTACGGAGGGGAGCAGCCAGAAACTAGAAACACTAGAGTAAATTAGAACGAGATATATAATGCACAGAATTTATACAATACTTAACTTTTACATAGTACTGCAGAATGTTGATACATAGTTGAGCTAGAGTCCTGCCTAGTGCCTAACTGATAGCCAAGTCTTCACTGGTGCCTATCGGATTCCGAAGTCTTTACTGGTTCCTAACTCAGTCCCAAGTGAACGATGTCGTTCAGTGGTGGCCACGAGCGGAGTTCCAGCAGAGGGCGCTCGTGGCTGTCGTCGTAAGAACGCCGCGCCGTGCGTGCATGGCGGCGCGCGGCGAAAGTAGGTGGCGCGCACTTTGGACTTGTGCAACACCACACTTCAGCTTCACCATGTCAATAAAAGACACAGAAAAGTGCATTTGAACACCGAATGCAAAATTGGAGAGCCCCTGGAGAGCGCCTGGTTTTTTAGAATGTTGCAACCATTTTAATTTGATTACATTGGATAAACAACGCGTATCGATAGAGCAAATATATTACGCTAACCACTAGTCTTTTTACATCAACATTATTTTATTTGATGTCTCCTTAATCGAGGGCTTTTTGCGGATTCTCTAAATAACTCCAGGCAAATGCTGGACTGTAACTCAGGCGGCACTTGGGTGCCAGCCCGGTATTCGCGTAATGGGATGTGGAAAACGGGGAAAAACAGATCGCGGCCCGCCGGCACGTCGGCCCACGTCGTTAACCTGCCGGACGGATTCGAAACGGCGAGACGGCCGCTTTATCGCGCTCGGCCATCGGGGCAGGCTATTAAGTGTTCCACCGAATAGTTGGAGAATATTCCTTTTAGCAGTGGTAACACAGCGAATTGTGAGTGTCCTGTCAGATGAGAACGGCAAGAGCACCTCAGACGTCTGCTCGGCCACACATTAAGATAAGCGGCACGCACGGCTGCCCAATGGTAAGGGCTCGCCATCTTGGATCGATATGGCGGCAGTGCGGTGCACTTTGCCATATAAGAGACAGCGGACAAGGCGCGGGACCGCCACTCTCAATCCATACGAGGGCCCTCATCCCACGCGTGTGCGCCGTCGTCCGTCAACATGTTGCCGCTGCTCTCCATTCCACTACAACAGCAATTATTGCAAGTGAGAAAAACTGTTCTTATTTAAACAGAATTAGTTCAGTGCTTGCACGTTTTAAACAATTTAGTGACTATGTTATAGTCTTGTGTAGTTCGCGAACGAACTAGTTCGGAAGAGCGCTCCCGCAGGCGAACTACGCGAACTAGTTCGCAGATCCTCCGCCTCTTAGTTCGTCCGCTCCTTTTCCGAAGACTGACGGGGAACAGCGAGAGGACGCGAGGGCGCGCAGAATCGTGTGATTCCATATTGCCAGTTACCTTCATTTCGAGCTGAGATGCAGTCAGCTCGGCTGTAGTTTCATAGTTCACTGCCACAAGAAATCTATTTTAAAAATAAAGTACTACGAGTACTCTGTATGCAAAGTAGTTGAACAGCAGTGTATCACCCATTCGTGTAAATAACTGGTTTATTTGCCTAAGTATTTGATGTCAAATTGGCCAAAAATACGGGTAATAGCACACGCTTTGGCAACACTGATTCATTATATAACAAAGCTGTCATAGCTCTTTTAGTAGCGGTAGCAAAAGCCAAAAAGAGCGGACGAACTAGAGCAGCGGACGAACTAGGAGCAGCGGACGATTATGCCAAACGTATCTCGCTTCATAGTACGTTGCATTCTTTTCCGAAGATCGACGGGCAATAGCGAGAGGGTGCGTAGCAGAATTAAAAATCACGTGTTTGCCTTCTGCTGATGAGTCATTTCGAGGTGAGCGTCTGCCACGCCGCTCAGCCGTCACTGGGAGCGGACGAACTAAAAGAGCGAAACAGTTCGTGGCAGAGCCGCGAACTAAAGTGAGCGCTTCCGATTGCGAACTCTTATGCGCAAGTGTACTATGTTAGAAAGAAAAGTAAATACAACATTTCAATCTTCTCTTGTGTGCCGCACTGCAGACCGCAAACGAAGATACGAGCATATGGAATAGGTTCACAGATTTGTGACTGGCTGGAAGACTTCCTAAGTAATAAAACGGAGTACGTTGTTCTCGACGGCGAGTGTTCATCAGAGACGACTGTATCGTCAGGGGTGCCCCAGTTGAGTGTGATATGACCGCTGTTATTTTCTATCTATATAAATGATCTGATGGACAGAGTAACTTGTAATTTGCAGCTGCTTGCAGATGATGCTGTGGTGTATGGGAGGGTGTCGTCTTTAATTGAATGTAATAGCATACAGGATGAAAGACAAAATTTCTAGTTGGTGTGAAGAATGGTAGCTAGCTCTAAATGTAGAAAAATGTAAGGTGATGCACATGAGGAGAAAAACAAGGTGATGCACATGAGTAGAGAAAACAATCATATAATGTTCGAATACAGCATTAGTAGTGAGCTTCTGGATGCAGTCGCGTCCTTCAAATATCTAGGTGTAACATTGCAGAGCGATATGAAGTGGATCGAACATGTAAGGACAGTTGTGGGTAAGGCGGATAGGCGACTTCGGTTTTATTGGGAGAATTTTCGAAGATGTACTTCATCTGTAAGGAGACCCCGTATAAAATATAAAACGCTTGTACGACCACGTCTTGAGTATTGCTGAAGTGTTTGGGACACGTAGCAGATCAGTTTTAAGGAAGACTTGGAAGCAGTTCAGAGGCGAGGAAAAAAATGTTCAAATGTTTGTTATCCATGCCCGAGGGGGGATACGAACCCCCGACCGTAGTGGCCGTGCAGACCGTGACTGGAGCGCCTCAGTCCCCTCGGCCACAGCGGCCGGCAGAGGCGAGGAGCTAGGTTTGTTACTGGTAGTTTCGACCAATGCACGAGTATCACAGAAATGCTCCGGGAATTCAAATGGGAATCGCTGGAAGAAAGACGTCCTTAGCTTGGAGAAATTCTGTTGAGAAAATTTAGAGGGCCGGAATTTGAAACTGACTGTGGAACGATCTTGTTGCCGACTTCTTACATTTTGTGTAAAGATCACAAACACACAACACATATAAATATTCTTTTTTTCCCTCGTTGTATTTGGGAGTGGAATAGGAAAGGAAATGCCTAGTAGTGGTACATTCTTCACCGCTATTTAATATCCGCGTGAGTGTAATGTGACTGCTGGCACAAGGAAACATTGCTAGCGTATTTTTAAATTCAGATGCACTTCATATGTCAAAGCAGCAATAAGATATATTCTCAACGTCTGGAGACTCGTTTTATCAGTAGGTATAATTGTGATTATATGTATTTGTTGTTGCAACAAGGAGCGAGTGGAACACAACTTAAGACTCCGCAATTCTACATTTGAGAGTATCGAGATAGAAATTTCTGTCTTGCCAACATCATTACTGTTTCCAGCAACTTCCCCAAATAAGTCAGGAGTTTGATGCGGCGATTACTTAATAGAGGTCGCAGTAGCCTTCCTTTCCAATTCTTGTCCAACGGAAGATGATGCTCCGTTACTATGACTTCCATATTAAGGCGACTTTAAATATTCAGCGCATTGAACAGTAAGGTAGTATATAATTTTTAGTTACAGAATATTTGCTACTTACATTCGAAAAACCTCTGCATTCATCCTAACTTTTAGCATAATTTTTACAGGTACTGCAATATAATGAGTTTGCTACATGCTGATGGCAACCGACAACGCAACACCTTGAAGGAAGCATTCAAATCACGTGAAATTTGCAGCATGCCTTCGCGGCGAAGACTTATGCTGTTAATTAGCATTTCAGCGCAGGTCCACAAACCGACGCCAATAGCGGCACATACGAATGCATTATAAAGGCGACCTTGTGGACTTACTGGAATTCTGTCGTGCGGCCGTTTGCGTAAGCAGGTTCACTTTGCCTCGTAGAAGAGTCTTTCGATGCTGTTTCGCAGAAGGAGGATAGTTGCCTATAGGAATTTTGGATTATCCTTCAGAGAAGTCGTCGGTGGTGCCGGACGTAACCAACCAACTGTGACGCGGATCTACACTGTTGAGCCAAAGAAACTGTAACAGGCATGCTGTACGCAAACACAGGGATATGAAAACACTCAGACGACGGCGCACAGTGGAACGGAATGCCCAAAACGTGGCCAAAACCCCTAAAAATGAATTTTCCATTCTCGGAATTTTGATGGGTAGGTTGGATAGGGGAAGGATTGGTGCATCTCATTTCAGAAGAAGAGGTCGCCATCTTCGATAGCTGTCGAACGTCAGTTCAAAAGTGACCTTCGTCGAGAGCACACGCGGCGCTGTGAAAGAAACGCAAATTTACTCTCGGTTTGTGAGAGAATATCTTGGTAATGAAATAAACAATTTCAATTCTACAAGATGGAAACGGTTGCAAAAGGTATGTACAAAATGTTCGTATACTAAATCGGTATAAATTTAATTAATTTTAATTATATTTTTTCCGATGCCTGTGCAAGACGACCATGCTCTGCCGAACTTGCATTTTCAACTAGAGCAAAAGTAACATATACCGCAATATACCGCGGAATTTCAACTCCCGGACTATAGATCGATTAATTACGTGATGGATGTAACAAGAATCAGCTGCCAAAATCTGCCATTTCTCTTGTATAATGAATATTTACAAGTTCAAAATGTTCAAATGTTTGAAGAGCTTATGGGACTTAACTACGGGGTCATCAGTCCCTAAAGTTACAAACTAGTTATGAACTAGCTAATACTAAAGAGGGCACAAATATCCATGCCCGAGGGGGGATTCGGACCCACGACCGTAGTGGCCGTGCAGAAAGTGAGTGGCGTGCCACAGACCGTTCGGCCACTGTGTCCGGCCTATTTACAAGTGCCCATGCGACCCACATTTCATAGCAAAACATGATAGATGCTGCGTTGAATGTTAAGAACGATTGTCTTTAATAGCTACACTTATTACTTTTATTATTTGTGTTCTGTCACCGACTTTGGAGATTGAAACAAAAACGTTTGTAAATCTATCGGACCAAACTGCGTGGTCATCAGTCCGTAGCTTACAAACTACTTAAACCTAGGTAAACTAACCTAAGGACAACACACAAACTCATGCCCCAGGGAGGACTCGAACCTCCACGACGAGCAACCGCGCGCTCCGCAGCGAGACGCTTTAGACTGCTCGGCTACTCCACCGCGGCTTTGGAGATTGTTTCATTATATTATTGAATTACAACGTGTGTGGAATCGAAGAATTTTTCCCGATTGATTTTCGATAAACATTTTGTTATAAAAAATAAATCACGTTGGCAGTGTATTACTTATTAGCGTCTAAATACTATATATACGCTATTATCAATAAATTGTTATGGATTTTCATGGGTCACGTTGCTATATTAACCCCGCCATTTTTTAGACAGTTTTTACCGCCAAATTCGTAATCAGCGACCTCGAAAACCCCCGCGTGATGAGTTTTGTGTGAATTAAACGCTTTCTTGGTGTTTTGTCGGCTTTTTGGGGCTTCCGCCCCACTGTGCGGCGCTGCGGTCGGCAACGCCTATATAAGACAACAGGTGTCTGACGCAGGCATTAGATTGGCTGCTGCTGCTACAATGGCACGTTATCACCATTTACGTGAGTTTGAACGTGGTGTCATAGTCGGCGAACGAGAGACGGGACGCAGCATCTCCGAGGTAGCGATGAGGCTGAGATTTTCCCGGACGACCTTTTCACCAGCGCACAGTGAATATCGGCAATCCGGTAAAACATCGTCTCGACTACCTTGTGATAAGTAATGTACAGTATTTATCGTAACGCAGTCGAGACGGGTTGCAGACGCAACTTCAAGATTCTGAAAATGATCCAAACGGATCGAAACATGTAATGCAGCAAAAACATTCGCAACTGTTGACGGACAGTTCAAGATAATACATTGTTTTACATATCTATGGGTTTATTGCAATAACAAGTTATGACACGACTTGAAAATTTGGTGGCTAACACCGACTGTATATTTTTAGGTGGTACGTAATGTCTACACCTAGCCTACAAGTGGAGCGTACACATATCGTTACATTAACCTGTAAGATCATCACTAAAAATTCGTTAGAGAAAATGAATCTTTCTTCGTATTTCTTCTTGAATAATGTGCTGCCAGACTGATTAATATATAGACAGTTAATGTATGCAATGAAATAAATTAACTCGGCTAGCAACCACGATAGCGTATTCGCAATGCATGTGACGTACGAGTGGCATCCGCAAAGCCTGCGACGCATGAATACCATCACGGAGGCAGGTGACCGTGGGCGACAGCTGACGTACGGGCCGAGATAAAACACACTACCAGAGCGCATTTCTTGCTCGTCTCAGGTGCCGAGCACGAAGGCTGTCACAACACGGACAGCAGTGAGAACAATGCACAACTAGGGACTTTTACAAGACTTGCTGGTTAACTACACAACTGGCCATTAAAATTGCTGCACCAAGAAGAAATGCAGATGATAAACGGGTATTCTTTGGACAAATATATTACACTAGAACTTACATGTGATTACATTTGCACGCAATTTGGGTGCATAGATACTGAGAAATCAGTACCCACAACAACCACCTCTGGCCGTAATAACGGTCTTGTTACGCCTGGGCATTGACTCAAACTGAGCTTGGATGGCGTGTACAGGTACAGATGCCCTTGCAGCTTCAACACGATACCACTGTTCATCAAGAGTAGTGACTGGCGTATTGTGACGAGCCAGTTGCTCGGCCACCATTGACCAGACGTTTTCAATTGGTGAGAGATCTGGAGAATGTGCGGGCCAGGGCAACAGTCGAACATTTTCCGTATCCAGAAAGGCCCATACATGATCTGCAACATGAGGTCGTGCATTATCCTGCTGAAATGTAGGGTTTCGCAGGGATCGAATGAAGGGTAGAGCCACGGGTCGTAACACATCTGAAATGTAACGGCCACTGTTCAATGAGCCGTCGATGCGAACAAGAGCTGACCGAGACGTGTAACCAATGGCACCCCATACCATCACGCCGGGTAATACGTCAGTATGGCGATGACGAATACATGCTTCCAATGTGCGTTCATCGCGATGTCGCTAAACACGGACCATCATGATGCTGTAAACAGAACATGGATTCATCCGAAAAAATGACGATTTGTCATTCGTGCACCCTGGTTGGTCGATGCGTACACCATGACAGCCGCTCCTGTCTGTGATGCAGCGTCAAGGGTAACCGCAGCCATTGTCTCCGAGCTTATAGTCCATGCTGCTGCAAACGTCGTCGAACTGTTCGTGCAGATGGTTGTTGTCTTGCAAACGACCCCATCTGTTGACTCAGGGATCGAGATGTGGCTGCACGATCCGTTACAGCCATGCGAATAAGATGCCTGTCATCTCGACTGCTAGTGAAAGAGGCCATTGGGATCCAGCACGACGTTCCGTATTGCCCTCCTGAACCCACCGATTCCATATTCTGCTAACAGCCATGGGATCGCATTCAAAGCGAGCAGCAATGTCGCGATACGATAAACCGCAATCGCGATAGGCTACAATCCGACCTTTATCAAAGTCGAAAACGTGATGGTACGCATTTCTCCTCCTTACACGAGGCATCACAACGTTTCACCAGGCAACGCCGGTCAACTGCTGTTTGTGTATGAGAAATTGGTTGGAAACTTCCCTCATGGCAGCATGTTGTAGGTGTCGCCACCGGCGGCAACCTTGTGTGAACGCTCTGAAAAGCTAATCACATGCATATCACAGCATTTTCTTTCTGTCGGTTAAATTTCGCGTCTGTAGCACGTCATATTTGTGGTGTAGCAATTTTAATAACCAGAAGTGTAGTGTTTCATTTGTGAAGGCAGGAACATATAAAGTTGTTCATCAACGACTGCTGGAGACTCATCTATTACTAAATAATGATTGTGCTCCGAGCCCCAGCTTGGCAGAAGCCTAACGACTTAAGTTCGTTGGTTATCATTTTACTTCAATATCGCTGTTTATTTACTTCAGGAACTTTTCACTGCCGACCGCGGTGGCCGAGCAGTCTGCGGCGTGCCATTCACAGTCACGGCCGCTACGGTCGGGGGTTCGAATCCCCCCTCGGGCATGGATGTTTGTGCCGTCTTTAGTATAAGATAGTTTATAAGTTTAGGAACTGATGACCCCGGAGTTAAGTCCCATACGCTTTACAAACATTTGAACATTTCCTACAATAACGTCCATTGCATATAAATGCTGGCCACAGAGCTTTTTTGTGTGGGTGCATATAATATATTAAGAATAAAGGCACTTCAAGCAAAGATATACATTTTTATAATTTTTCTCTACCGTTGCACTTTCGAATACTACGTGATAAACACCTAAACATTTCTGTCATGAATACGCTCCAGTTTTATTATGATGGTCATATCTCCCTGTGCAGCAGGTAGGCATCAAAATAATGCGACGTTCGTGGAATGTGAAAGAAATTTTGTAATTCTAAATTCGTGAAAAGTGTTGACGCAACGAAAAAGTTTTTGTTTTTATAATTGCCACCCAAGTCGCTTATCATATCCGTGACTCTCTCCTCTATTCCGCAAATTCTTTTGACTTTATTTTTCGATTTTCTTCGACAATCCTATTGGGTTAGGCTTGTGTAACACGCAATGGTACTCCAGAAGAGGACGAATAAAGGTAGTAAAGGCAGTCTCTTTAGTAGAATTTTAATATAAAACAGCAACAAAGATTATTAATTATTTCTTATTTATATATACGATTTTGGCAGGTTATATTGCCACCATGGAATCTGTAAGCAGACATTCAAAATCGTACTCAGCTTGCTATAAGACAATTTTGCACTTCTGCTTACAGAGCCGATATTGGCAATGCGCGGGAGTAGCCGAGCGGTCTGGAGCGCCACGTTTCGGATTGCGCGGCCTCCCGCGTCGGAGGTTCGAATCCTCCCTCGGGCATGGATGTGTGTGTTGTCCTTAGGTAAGTTTAACTTAGTTTAAGTAGTTTGTAAGACTAGGGACTGATGACCAACATAGTTTGGTCCCATAGGATTACAAACATTTGAACATTTTTAAAACTTAACTGTGGGGTCATCAGTACCTAAACTTACAAACTACTTATGAACTATTTGAATTGAAAGGTAGTCTCTCTTGAAAATTATTATATTTATTTCTTTTCAACGCGTTTCGCACTTTTGGCTCATCATCATAACATTCAGAAACAGTTGGATGACATTAGTTGGTGTAAAAGCACACGAAGCTCAGCATTTTGGACTGGATAAAATCCCATCAGCAGCGTTGTGATGGATAGGTGCGCGTTCACAGAATGAGTATCGATACATCATATGAGCAAACGTTACTCCACGGACATCTGATGGTCAGGTCCGTGAGGAGCCGCAATGGTTCTGATGATGCGCCAAAAGCACGAAACGCGTTAAAAAGGAATAAATGTAATAATTTACAACAGAGACTACATTTCAATTCAAATATGGATTCACTCTTGCTACAACAGGCCAATGAACTTTGGAGTAACGTATATTTATGAACTACCTTATACTAAATACGACACAAACATCCATGCCCGAGGGGGCATTCGAACCCCCGACCGTAGCGGCCGTGCAGACTATGACTGGCGCGACTCAGACCGCTCGACCACCGCGGCCGGCGATATCACTTCTGTTTTATTCTATGACTTTCTCTGACAGGATATAACGAATCCAGTCGTAAAACGTGGACGATACTGCGTAGACGCGCTGTATGACTGGAAGCTCCTTAAGAGGAACGATGTCAAAAGTCTTTCAGAAATCTAAAAAAAATGTTTTCAGTTTGAGATCCCCTATCGATAGCACTCATTACGTAGTGTGAAAAAACTCCACAAGAATGGTATTTTATGAATATGTGCTGATTATGTTTACGAGGTAATTCAAAATGTTCAAATGTTTCTAAATCTAAGGGACATAACTGCTGCGGTTATCAGTCCATAGGCTTACAAACTACTTAAACTAAGTTATGCTAAGGACAACACACACACACACACACACACACACACACACACACACACACACACACACACACCAATCTCCGACGGCGAGCAACTGCTCGCTCCGCATCAAGGCGTCATAGAGCGCTCGGCCACTCCAGCACGGCACGACGTAATTTATAATCTTCTAACACATTAACACATTATACGTTCCAAAATAATACTGCAAATCTGCATGAGTGATATGAGTGTGTAATTCAGCGGATTAATCCTCTTTCCTTTCTTGAGTATTAATGTAACCTGTGCAACTCTCCTCTCTCTAAGCATAGATATTTCGTCGAGTAGGAGGTTGTTCACAATTACTATAATATACAAACTAGCTCATTTTATGACACGCTGGTGTAGTACACTCTTACATTAAAAAAACATAACGGGACTGGAACCTTACTTTATTTGAGCCTTTAATAAACGAACAATCGGTTCAAATGTTTGTAGAGCTTATGGGACATAACTACGGGGTCATCAGTCCCTAAACTTACAAACTAATTATGAACTAGCTAATACTAAGGACGCCACAAATATCCATGCCCGAGGGGGATTCGAACCCACGACCGTAGTGGCCGTGCAGAACGTGACTGTCGCGCCGCAGACCACTCGGCCACCGCGGCCGGCGAACAATCGGTAAAACAATACTGTAAGACGATGGTGAAAGGAGCTGTTTGAAGTATCTAGGCAGTAGGTCCAATTTCTGTAGCAGTGTATTAGTAAATAAAAATAAACAAACGCGACATTAGTCAGTGATTAATTTAGTGACTAGGACGCTACATTCACTTGTAGATTTTTCTGTCCGTGTGCGTATGTTTTTCTCTTCTTTTTTTTCTTATTTTGGCACAAATTCTCATTTAGATATCTGTTCAGTGGGCTATCTTTTTTGTAGATACACCTTGTAATATTGCCTAATCGAAATCTATAATATCGATTTAACATCAGTGAACTGCCTGCAGTTATAAGCTACCAAGCAGGGGACAAACCTTGGTACAAATGTCTACAAAATTCGAGTACAGTCCGGTAGGATATTGGTCACAGAAACACTGAAAGTACTACCAGGAACGTGTTAGTGTGGTTGTACGGTGTGATTCTTGCACACCGTGCTTTCTAGACTTTCTTTAATGCTGAACCGTACTTTGAGCCAACATCATCTGCGTGCAAACAAAAGCACTGCTGCGCAAGAGGAAAGCCTGGAGAGGAACAGTTTATTTGTCAAGACACAAGCAGAAGCTCTTAGTCGTGAGCATTAGGCAGAAAGGCATAAAAAACAGGCGCGTGCAAACATCTCGTCCTGGTCTAGTCAGGCCGCGCAACAGGTGCTGCTGAATGAGAGCGCTTTGTGGGGCACGGGGAACAGTGAGGTGAAAGGAACTACGAGCGCCGAAGAATGGCTCTGCTGGCAAACCAACTGCACTACAAATGAGCAACAGCGGCGAATCTAAGCCAACTCCACGAAGCACTCCTGGCCAGAAAGAAACAAATAAACTGCTTTCTACAGATTTTGCTACCAACAGAGCTGTAAGCTAAAAGATACACCAAACTCATTACACTAAATTTCAATGAAAAAGTTTGTCGCTACGATAAATAATAATCACTCTGGAACACACAAAAAATATTTTTACTTCTTTACCACTGGAAGGACTCGAACCTCCGACGAGGAGCAACCTCGCGCTCCGCAGCAAGGCGGCTTAGAGAGCTCGGCTATTCTACTGCGGCTTTTAGAATTGTATCAAATGGCTTTAGCTAGTTGAGTTCTGAACTTCATGTAGCATAAATATTTAAAAAAAGTATATGAAAATCAGATAGCATGTTTGTTTGTATAGCTTATGGGACTTAGCTACGGGGTCATCAGTCCCTAATCAGATAGCAAAGTCGTCTCTTTGTAAGTAATAATGATTATGTGAGTTGTGTTTCTATCTATCAAATATTCAAATGTTTGTTAAGCTTATGGGACTTAACTACGGGGTCATCAGTCCCTAAACTTACAAACTACTTATCAACTACCTTATACTAAAGACGGCACAAATATCCATGCCCGAGGGGGGATTCGAACCCCCGACCGTAGTGGCCGTGCAGACCGTGACTGAAGCGCCTCAGTCCCCTCGGCCACCGCGGCCGGTGCAAACTTTTTCATCCCTGAATAAGTACAGCTACCTGCATCCTTCTGAACATGGGTACAGTGGTACAAGGATCGAACCCTAGTCGAACAAATGAAAACTAGCCTCGATCTCTCAATGATGTGAAAATTCAGCAGGAACTAAAGCAGCTTCCGATTCCAGGATTACTTGTAGGTCCCTCTCGGGGATGCAGATAACAGAAACCTCCTCCCAACACACACACACACACAGGCCCGAGTCATAACCATGAAGTGTCCTCGCAACGCAACTTGGGTTCCAACTGTAAACGATGAAACACTTTGACAATTTAGCTGCAAATTTTTGAATACTGATCTTACTGAACAACTCGTAATTGAGCAGAATTGACACCCCTCCTCCCCCATGAGAAGAATAATGTTCTACGCCCCTGGTCCCTTTTCCCTGGCCATATTACTATGGTCGGTTACGGACATGCATGTCGCCGAAGATGCGTCCAAAGGAGAAACTCGTATCGGGCCGTTGAGCCATAGGGAGTTATTACTATTATTATTATGAGGAGATTACCAAAGGAGAGAGTAGCGTGGAGAACTGCATCAAAACAGTCTTCAAAATGAAGACATCAACTGCTCACATTGTCTATTGGCTTCAAGAGCTTCTCAGTAATCTATGAGAGCCAACGGAATATATGAGGTGAGGTGTCCGTGTTTTATCGTTCGAACTAAGCAAACGCCCTCCAGACATGCATGCATGTCAGAAGGACATTTGGGAAGTTCTATCGGTAAAACACGTACACTGCACTTCGTATGTAATTCAGCCACAGGAAGGATTTCGACAACTATACACCTACATAATTACCCTGCAAATCACATTTTAGTGCATGGCAGATGTCTCTCCCTGTGTGGGAATTACATCACAGAATGTACGAGCACTCATGGGCAGTAGGCAGTGTGTGGCATATGAAAGTTTGAGCCGTTCCGGTAGGCGTGCGTAGGTAGCGTAATGGTAACGCAACCACTCGGCAAAATCGGGAAATACGACTTCGAGTCCCAATCCGCCACAAAATTCCCATACGTCACCATTACGACATACAGCTGATGCTGATTCATATTCGCAATTGCGAATACATTTCTTGAATTTTCAAAAGAATGTAGCAAATTTCAGCTTCCTTTAACTAATAAACATTAGTGTAAAATGAAATAAAAATTACTACCAATGGAACTACAATAATTATGTACGATTGACATACTAGTTATGCATCGAGTATGATTACGTTTTTAGCGGCACAATTTATGGGCAGATTATCTTGGAAACACTCTCAGTATGTGCAAATTATTGATAAAGGAGAAGGAACGGATTGACAGTGGCTGCTTTGGGGCATTGAAACGAAACAATGGTGACAAGTGGAATTGTCAGCTGGGCCGGGAATCGAACCCGAGTCTCCCGCTGCGGGCTAGCTGTCGCCTTAACCACTTGGCTACCCGCGCTCGCCTCCCGTCGGTCTCAAATTCCCATAAGTAGCAGGCTATGGCTGTAGCGCCCCTATCATTCATGCCGTCTTATAATCGCCATTACGGATTCCCGTGCGAGGTCGAACGTATGAAGTGCGGTGAAATAATTGAGGCTAACGCCGTCTTCGCGTGTAAATACTTTATTGTAATGGTGTGGTGTCTGTTCTTTCGGACATAACGAGCGACTTGTGGGAATTTGAGAGAGACGGGAGGCGACCACGGGTAACCAAAAGGTTAAGGCGACATCTACCCCGAAGCGGGAGACCCGGGTTCGATTGCGGGCCCGGCTAACATTTTCACTTATCGCCATTGTTTATTTCAGTGCCCTAAAGCAGCCCCTGTCAATCCTTTCCTTCATAATCCTCCTTCTTTCCTCTCCTCTATCAATAATTTGTAAATGCAATATGGCTGCAAAGCAGGTGTGGTGTCTGTACTTTCGGACATGTCCGAAGGAACAGACATCACACCAATATATTAAGTACTATCAGTGTATTTTTCAGATTTCACTAACTACTATGAGGTCCGAAAATTACGTTCAAAATGTTCAAATGTTTGTAAATATATCGGACCAAACTGCGTGGTCATCAGTCCGTAGCTTACAAACTACTTAAACCTAGGTAAACTAACCTAAGGACAACACACACACCCATGCCCCAGGGAGGACTCGAACCTCCACGGCGAGCAACCGCGCGCTCCGCAGCGAGACGCTTTAGACCGCTCGGCTACTCCACCGCGGCGAAAAATACGTACACAGACAATTAAAAGGTATGACATTTCGTCTTTGGATATAATGTTCAACGTAAAGACCACTGTTGCTGGTAATGCGTGGCAGATCTGTTGGCTATTCCATCATTTCCGATACTATTTATGTCCCATTCCACTCTCGAATAGCGCGCGGGAAGAACGAACACCTGAATCTCTCCGTTCGAGCTCTGATTTCTCGTATTTTATTCTGATGATCATTTCTACCTATGTAAGTGGGAGTCAACAATATACTTTCGCATTCTGAGGAGAATGTTGGCGATTGGAGTTTCGTAAGTAGCCCACGCCGCAGCGATAAGCGCCGTTTTGTGGTGATTCCCATCCCAGATCCTGTACCATTTCCGTAACGCTGTCTCTCCTGTATCGTGACAATACAAAACGAGCTGCCCTTCTTTGGACTCTTTCGATGTCCTCCGTCAAACCCACCTGATAAGGATCCCACACTGGGCAGCAATAATCAAAGTGAGGACGGACAAGTGTAGTGTATGCAGTTTCTTTAGTAGTTCCGTTGCATTTTTTAAGGATTCTGCCATTAAAACGGTCTCTGGTTCGCCTTTCTCGCGACATTATCTACGTGTTATTTCCAGTAAGTCTGAAGTAATAGTAATTCTCAGGTATTTTGTGGAGTTTACGGCCTTAACGTTTGATTGATTTATCTTGTAAACAAAGTTTAACGGATTTCTTTTCGTACTCATGTGGAATACTTCACACCTCTCCTTATTTGGAGTCAATTGCCAATTTTTACACCATAGTGATATCTTATTCAGATCGTTCTGTAGTTGGTTTTGATCTTCAGATAATTTTACTAGACGGTAAACGACGGCGTCATCTTCAAAGAGCCTAAGAGTGCTATTTAGATATTCCCCCAAACCGTTTATGTAAATAAGGAACAGTAGAGGACCAATAACACTACCCTGTGGAACGCCCGATATCACCTCTGTTTTAGTGTATGTCTTACCATCGATTACTACAAACTGTGTCCTCTCTGACAGGAAATCCCCTATCCAGTCGCAAACTTGGGACGATATACCATAACCACGCAATTTGATTAAAAGCCGTTTGTGAGGTACGGTGTCAAAAGGCTTCTGGAAATCAAGAAATACGGAATCGATTTGCGAACCCTTGTCGATAGCACCCATCACTTCGTGTGAGTAAAGGGCTCGTTGTGTTTCGCATGAGCGATATTTTCTAAATCCGTGTTGACCTTTGGTCAATAGATCATTCTGTTCGAGATAATTCATAATATTTGAATTCCGGATGTTCCAAAATCCTGTTGCAAATTTACGACAATGAAATAGGTCTGTAATTTAGTATGTTACTTCTACTGCCTTTCTTGAATATAGGTGTGACCTTTGCTACTTTCCAATTTTTTGGTACAGTTCCTTCTTTGAGAGAGCGGTTGTATATGGCTGTTAAGTAAGGAGCTATCGCTTCAGCATAATCAGATAGAAGTCTAATGGATATACAGTCCGGACCAGAATACTTGTTCTTGTTAAATGATTTTAGTTGCTTCACTACTCCGATGGTATCTACTTCTACGTTACCCATTCTGGCCTCCGTTTTTAATTCGAAATCTGGAATATTGCGTGCCAAGAAGCTGTGCCCTAAGGCGGTGGTGTCTCTGTTATTTCCCTGGTATGGAATCGGCTCCCCAAGTGATCTGTAAAGAACTCTGAATGGTCCGCGATTTTTTGAGCTGCTCGGAGATCATCTCCACCAATTTTTGGCATTCCAATGATTTGACGGTTTTCCGGTGTTCCAAGACGATAAAGCGACGGCACATCGCCCCACGTCGCCCGGGAGTGATTCCACGAATATGCATGGTAGGTCCAAAGACTGCGATGGCCACCCAGAAGCCCATATTACAACCATAATATGGAATGTCAATGAATCTAGTTTGCGTACCGTGGATCCCGCACCCATGAACAGACAAGAATTGGCTCCAAACTGTTTATGTCAGCTGGGTCCAGAGCAGTATCAGGGACTTTAAACTCACCACTGCATCCCGCAGGGCCAGCACAGGCCACAGACGACATTAGGTGAGTATCCCGTGAGATCTGCTAAGTCCGCGACATTGGCGTGCTGCATGTTTCGCAGGGAAGTAAATTCCTCTTCTAGTGAGGTTTTACTGCAAGACATACACTCCTAAGGCGATAGAATTGTATTTTATGTTAGCATCTTTGCCTATCATCACACCGTATGTGGGGCTGGAATTTCAAATGAACATCAACCGCCTAGGTGCTAGAAGAACGCCTTGCATGGCTTGGTTTTTAGCAGTCTCAAATTTGCGATACATGCAGTTGATGTTCACAGACCGTTCTTACCTTAGCATTAATTACTCACTAATTAAAACACGTCTTCTAGATTATTCCTGCTAAAAATTATTTTGTTAATTTGAAATTTACTATGGTTAAGGTTCAGATACCCAGCGGTTCATCCAGGTTTAGTCCTTCCGTGGTTTCCTTAAAAAAATATAACGAAAGGAATGTTTCCCTTCGAAAGAACGTGGCCGATTTCTTTCCCCATCCATGTCCTGTTCCAGGTTTTCCTTATATTGTAACGTCATCGACAGAACGTTGAACTCTTATGTCCTACTAAAGGCCTGAAAACATTTACGCTACTACAATTAATTTCAGGGACATTTAAGTTGTTTTTAGCGAAAACAGTCTTCTAGTTTTTAGCATTTTGCGTGACCTTTTTATCATCGCTTTTCTGAGTAACTAATCACTTTCGGATGATCGACATTTCTTTAACGCTAGAGAAAATTACAGAAATATTATTTATTCCCATACACTTCAATGTGATTTGCATTGTATTTATGTAGATGTAGATATCTATGTATGAAATATGAGACATAGTCAACAGCTATGTGCCTTCGACGATACTGTATTTTTTCTGGAAACCCATGAAGCGACTTGTGCTTTAAGTCATTGCGAAAATAGTCAGAAGAGAAATCACACACATGGTTCTTCTGACTGGGAAACAAAACTTCACTAAGAGTAAATACGTAGATGCGAAGAATAAAAGGATATTTACAGGAGAAGGGAAATAGATTCTTATGATCAAACTTGATTTGATTTGATTTTCTCAGGGAAGCCAAAACAGTCTTGGTCCAAGCCGCCACTGCCCGCACCGAAACTAAGTTTATTGTGTGGTAGCGCTCCCTGTATATCTAGTAAAGCCAACCAATTCCCTTGAACAGTGCAAGGAGTCCCTTTACCAGTTCTTTATTTGACACAATTTCTTTGGATCTGGTTGTCCCAAATGTTCTGTGCCTTTTACTCTCCAATGCAATGCATTCGAAGATTATACGTGATGCAGTTTCATCACCATCATCACAGATCCTACATGTAGGGTCCTCTTCTGTTATTCCCATTGTATGTAGGCGTTTTTTTGAAATTCCCATGGCCTGTCAGCAATCCAACCATGAGTCTAATCTCTCTCCTGTTCAGGCCCAGGATTGCGGAGCTTCTTTTAAAACATGGCTTTGGCATCATTACCTTGCCATGTTTTTGTTGATAGACTTTGGTCCAATATTCTACGTGCTGTCTTCTGAGCCAGTTACGTAGCTCCAATTTGATTATTGCCTTGGTGATTGTCAGGACAGGTTCCGGTCCAATAAATGGAGTCTCTGCCCCCATCCTGGCTAATATGTTGGCATGTTCGTTGCCACTGATCCCCGAGTGGCCAGGGACCCACAATAGGTTTACTCTATTGCTTTCCCCTAGCTCCACCAGAACCCTGTGACATTTTGCAACAATTTTAGACCTTGTTGCAGGAGCTGCCAGTGATCTCAGGATTGACTGGCTGTCTGAATATATATAGATGCTACGATCTTTGTAGCACCTACGCAAATTCTCCTCCATACACACCCTGATGGCAGTGATTTAGGCCTGGAATACTGAGGCCAGTTTCCCTAGAGAGATGAAGCCCTCCAGTCTTGGCTGCACCCCGTATACCCCGACCCCAACGCCTTGGTCTGATTTTGACCCGTCAGTGAACCAGACACTATCCCCCGTACGGTGTCGAACTATTTTCTCTCACAGCTCCCTACTTCCAATTGCTTTGTTATATTGAAAGGCTTGTTGAAGCAGTTTTGGGTTATAGTATAGTCGGCTGGCATTTCCCCAACCTTTCCTATATTTACCTCACTCACTATTTTAGTGTGTGATTCTGGATATCCCAAAGAGTTCCAGTTGTTGCCAGTTTTGAGTCTGTATGCACCAGCCGCTGCCTCCATCTTGACCCAAAGGTGTAATGGGGGCATATCCAGCATGGTTTCCATCCCAGCAGTTGGTGTGCTGCTAATTCCGCCTGTTATGGCTAAGGAGGCTAATCTCTGCACCTTACCAAGCTCCTTAGCAGCAACCTGCTGTTCTACCTTCTTCCACGACACGACCGCCCCATAGGTGATCCTGGGTCTAATCACCGTGGTGTATATCCAGTGCTTACCCTTGGGGCTCAGGCCCCAATTTTTGCCACAAGCTCTCCTGGTACTCACAAGAGTACCTTTTGCCTTGGAGCAAATATTCCTGATGAGAGGGGTCCAAGTCAGTTTCTCATCTAGGGTAACCCCTAGATATTTCACTGTCCCCTTCACAGGTAGCGCTTCATTGAAAAGCTTTAGATTCCAACTTGAATGTTGGATATGCTTCTTTGTGAATGGTACAACAACACTCTTCTTAGGACTAACCCCCAGATCCTGTTTTCTGCACCAGTCTTGCACAATGTCCAAACGCACCTTGTGCCATATTCTTGACTGTGTCAGCAAATTTACCAAGTATTACTATGACAAGATCATCTGCGTATCCTTGGCAAAAGTACTGCCTAGAGTTTAATTCTCCAATGAGATCATTCACCACTAGATTCCACAATAAAGAACTCCTCCTTGCGGGCAACCCCTAGTGGTGTTGATTACCATTTTTTCATTCATCAATGGTCAAACTTACTTTAGGGTTAGAGTATTAAAGAACTAGTAATAAAAGCGAGGAGAAAAACTAAGGACGAAAGATACTGCTATTTATTGTTAAAAACTAATTGCATAAATTGGCAATTTTTATTAAATCTCTTGGAAACGTCTGCAGCTATTCAGGTATACAGATGTATTGAAACGCAAGTGGCCACCAGCGGCGTTGAATTCCCCGACGTTGGCCGTGCCAATTTTTTTCGATTTGCAATAAGCTGCCGCTAAATCGAGTTAGCAGCCTATTTAACGCAGCAGCTGGGAATTTCGCACGCTCTGATTGATTTATCGCCGCGAGTAACGCAGTTAGTGTCCCCTTCCCTCCGCAGGAGCTCCAATCCGTCTGATGTGCGCCATAGCAGCACTCAGTACTGCCTTTCATCTTTAATGCACGCGTTCTCACCTCAATAAGAGAACAGCATAATACAATTTGTCTCACAATTACCGATGTAAGGAGTAAGGAGACACATAAAAGTGTCCTGGTAAATTAAAGTTGCGTGGTACGAATGACCGGGAAAACGAAAAAGGGTAGCTTCAGACACCTTATTGGAAGGGTTTTTAGCAGAAAAATTTCTGACGTCAGTTGCTGTAATACTTTCAACGACGACAATTGAAAATTGGGGAGGGGACGGGTATAGTTGGGCTCAAAGAAGCCGGCTGGAGTGATCGGCCAACGCTCTGCATTTGAGAAAGAGCCACGCCATCATTCCACGATGTTGGCAGGAACAGGTGAACCATGGCCGAAAACAGTGTCAAGAAAGGTGTCAAACTAGAGGGACAACAAAAAGTGGGGACCGAGAAGTCGTCGGAGAAGAAATGGTGTATCCCGGGCCAATCGTTCCGTTATCATCGAACGGAAGTTTTAGTTAGGATAGAGATCGGGAGAAGACAGGGAGGCAAGGGCAGCAATGCAGTCCAATGAGCGACGAAGTAGTCCTGAATAATGCATGCCACGTGTGGTCGCGAATTACCCTCCTGCAATGTGGCCGTTGGCATGGGTCATTTATAGGACGCGATTCCAACCGTCGGCTTTGACCCGTGGCATTGTCGTGTTGTCGTGCATGACGTCATCGCTGCGCTTTAGTTTTGAGGTACGTACGCGTTTGTAGGTGGCGTGAGTAGTTATGTGGTGGCTGAGTTAAAGACGATAGTTTGTTTACAAGCAGAACATAGATTAATATTTTGTGTTTAAAAAGTGACCTGTAGCTTCACTCTGATAGTGACCTAGAGGTTAACAGAGAGATTTTTTCCGCAAGTGAACGCCGAAGGCGCGAAGCTTTGGTCTTACACCTGTGATCGATGGTACAATCTGTTGTAATTTACCAGGATAACCACAAATTATTTAGTATCTACAATACATAAAAGATATTATCCCGCATACCGATTTTCAAAATGCAAAATGTTCAAATGTTTGTAAATCTCTGTTACTTAACTGCTTGGTTATTAGACCCTAGCTTACAAACTACTTAAACTAACAAGGAAAGTACTTAGGTTCGAACAAACAGATGTACACCAAAATCGTATGATAGATAATGTAAAGATCCCTTATTGCACTAGTGATACTCCCGCATCTGCAAGACTCTGCAGTCGGCCATTAGAGGCCTCTGCGTGTGCCATGCCGCACTGCACTTTGACCTACCGGTACGCCAGTAGTGACGGTGCAGTGTGCCTCTGAAGTTGCGTTTTGTGACGTTATTTGTGTAGTGAAGTGTCAGATGGGTCGGCGATTGGTAATCAATGGGACACTGAGATGATGTCCGGTAATTCAGAGCATTTAATCTTTCATTGGTGAAAGAATATATAGCATTTTCCGTTGAAACGCCTTTCTGAAAACCAAACTGACATTTTGTTAGAACTTTATTTTTACCTATGTGTGAAGCTACTCTAGAATACATTACTTTTCCAAGAATTTTGGATCAGACTGTCAAAAGTGAGATTGAGCGGTAGTTGTTGGCATCAGACGTATCCCCTTTTTTGTGCAGTGTGATATTGTAGCCTGGAGACAGGAAAACGGTGGAAAGCGGTTACTTACATTGCCCGTCGTTCATACAGCGACAAGTGACAGTGCCAACGTGTGAGTAATGTATTCTGTAACCATTTTAATACTTTTTAAAGTATTATATGAAAATGTTTGATACGGAAATTCATAGACTCATCTTAAGTACAAAACTGCAAACAATAAAAAGCATTAAGCATGTGTCCAGCAGAGTACAAGTCCTCTTTATGAAGAGCGGAAAGGAAGGAAAGAGGATTCAATGTCCCATCGACAGGAGCGGAAAGGCTTCATATTAATGTCTACTGATAGTCGTCTGAATCAGACAGTGTAGTTGACACTGTATATTTTGAAGGAGTTCATTCATTTCATATCAGAAACATAAAGACAAGCTTTTGCTTCACTTTATAAGTAGTAAATGTTCAAAACTAAACCTTTTAAAACTTTTCAGATGCAGAACATTGTTCTGAATGCGCTCATCTGGTATCTGTATACAGAGGCACCACACCGCCCGTCCTGCTAGCGCAGACAATGTCAGGGAGAAATTATCGCAAGCGAGAGATTACTTATCACACACAAATTTATCTCACACTTGCACCATACTAACCGCGTATGTATTTCCGTTCGAGACCGACAGAAATAGAGAATGGGAAAGAGAAGTGCTGGTATTGTAGATACGTGAACATGAAATGAAAGAAGAGAGAGAGAGAGAGAGAGAGAGAGAGAGAGAAAGGATCAGATACGGAACACGTGAGCTTGATTACAGAAGGGGAAAGACAGCGATTGCTACCGGTTTAAGAAAGCACCTCTAAAATCGTCTAAAGCAATTTTGAAAAATCAAGGAAAGCAAAAATCCAGAATGCCAGATAAGTATTTGAACTACGTTTTCTTCCATTTCGCATACATTTGTTACTAACAAGTATCACTACCCAAGTGCCACTTGCCGATTCCGATTGACGTCGAATATGTTGTAGACTAGGTCAAAATATTTCTGGGTGTTAGGCGGCGTCATCTTTAAACACTTAGCAAATGAATTCATTTGCTAAGTGTTTAAAGATGACGCCGCCTAACACCCAGAATCGTTTTATTCAAAATACCGTGGAAGCCTACGAATTTATAGGTCAAAATACGATGCACGTATTTTTTAAATACTCAAATCGTGCAGATAATAATATGGGCAAATATTGCTGCTCAGTGCCAAATTGTCGACAAAATTAAACTGATTTGGTAGATAGATTTAAATCCAGGATTACTTGATAACTTCTCCCGCTGTTGTGAACAGCACGTTTACGCTAGATGATAGATAAACCTTCAAGTATCTTGCTGGAATAGATGGAAATGTACCAGCATTTATTTTATTTATTTATTTATTTATTTATTTTTTAAGTCTCCGAATGTTTAGGGGGTAGCCGTGCCCCTACATTACCGCTGAAAAGAAAATCCGAGCATAGAGCTACTTATTGGAGTGGATCATTGCTGGGAGATTGTGTACGAGGCATCGACAATACTTATTTCGCAGTATTACTCCTGTGTCGTGAAGAATAGTACTCAAAGTCGGCACCCGAAAGCTGGCACAGAGATCAGAAGGCGGCGAGTTCGTGGGCCAACGGAGAGGCGTTTAGGCAGCTACAACTCCAAGTGGTTCCAACACCGTGGGGGGCTGCCTTCAAATAGCGAAGCAACGTACGCGGAAAGATAGTTCGTCTTCTGCAGTTCTACTGCCTGCCAGTTAGTCTTCGAGTCTACGTATGTCGTGAACCGTCGTATCAAGTGAGTCCTGCGGCGAACTCTACAGCGGAAAGTACTGTGCAAAGCGCAGTAGCCGGCCGCGGTGGCCGAGGGGATTGAGGCGCTCCAGTCACGGTCCGCACGGCCACTACGGTCGGGGGTTCAAATCCCCCCTCGGGCATGGATATTTGTGTCGTCCTTAGTTGTAAGTAGTTCATAAGTAGTTTGTAAGTTTAGGGACTGATGACCCCGTAGTTAAGTCCCATAGACTCTACAAACATTTGAACATTTGAAAGCGCAGTTGTCATATTTCAACATCTACATCTACACGGGATACTCTGCAAATCACATTCAAGAGCCTGTCAGAGGGTTCAACGAACCACCGTTATACTATTTATCTCCCATTCCATTCTCGAATAGCGCGCGGGAAGAATGAACACCCGAATCTCTCCGTTCGAGCTCTGATTTCTCGTATTTTATTCTGATGATCATTTCTACCTATGTAAGTGGGAGTCAACAATATATTTTCGCATACGGAGGAAAATGTTGGCGATTGGAGTTTCGCAAGTAGCCTACGCCGCAGCGATAAGCGCCGTTGTTGTAATGATTCCCATCCCAGATCTATCATTTCCGTAACGCTGTCTCCCCTGTATCGTGACAATACGAAACGAGCTGTCCTTCTTTGGACTCTTTCGATGTCCACCTGATAAGGATCCCACACTGGGCAGCAATAATCCAAAAAAGGACGAACAAGCGTAGTGTATGCAGCCTCTTTAGTAGTTCTGTTGCATCTTTTAAGGGTTCTGTCAATAAAACGCAGTGTTTGGTAAGCCTTTCTCACGACATTATCTACGTGTTATTTCCAGTTTAAGTCTGAAGTAATAGTAATTCCTAGGTATTTTGTGGAGTTTACGGCCTTCAATTTTGATTGATTTATCTTGTCAACAAAGTTTAACGGATTTCTTTTCTTACCCATGTGGACGACTTCACGCTTCTCATTATTTAGACTCAATTGCCAATTTTTACACCATAGTGAGATCTTATTTAGATCGTTCTGCAGTTGGTTTTGATCTTCGGATGATTTTACTAGACAGTAAATGACGGCGTCATCTGCAAACAACCTAAGAGAGCTACTTAGATTTTCCCCTCAATCGTTTATGTAAATAAGGAACGGACCAATAACACTACCCTGTGGAATGCCCGATATCACCTCTGTTTTAGTCGATGCCTTACCATCGATTACTACGACCTACGTCATCTCTGACAGGAAAGCCCCTATCCAGTCAAAAATTTGGGGCGATATAACGTAACCACGCAATTTCATTAAAAGCCGTTTGTGAGGTACGGTGTCAAAAGCCTTCTGGAAGTCAAGACATACCGAATCGATTTGCGAACCCTTGTCGATAGCACCCATCACTTCGTGTGAGTAAAGAGCTAGTTGTGTTTCGCATGAACGATATTTTCTAAATTCATAGCAGTACCTGGACATAGTGTGTCAGTAGTAGAGTGTGTGGAAGATGTAATGAAGGAATAAACGATGATTATAGTTTAACGTTTAACGTCAGTAGTAGAGTGTGTGGAAGATGTAATGAATGAATAAACGATGATTATAGTTTAACGTTTAACGTTTAACGTCAGTAGTAGAGTGTGTGGAAGATGTAATGAAGGAATAAACGATGATTATAGTTTAACGTTCCATCGACAGTGTGACGGAGACTGTGTGATAAGCAGTCAGTTCGGACATAGAGATCGAAGACAGACTCGTGAAGTCGACAGGCAGACCAATGTTGACTGGCCGCACGCGCGAAACTGAGGCGTAGTCTGGTTGAAATGATCTTATTGCTTTTAGTGGCCGGGATAGCCCCATCGGGGCTTGGTCACCTACTGCAAGTCTTTTTATGCAAAATGCTATACGCGCTACCAATCGCGTAACTTTTAAAGCGCGAGGCATTGAATTAAAATGTGTGCAACGGCCGAGATTCGAACCCTGGTCTCTTGCTTACTGGCATTATTGATAACGCGAATGTGCAAATCCGAAACATGGTACAAATTTTATTTCAATGCCTAGACTTATTATCAGTACTATAATAAAAATTCGACATGTCATTTCTTCTAGTATTTCTCATATTCAAGGAAATGTTTAGGTCTGTCATGTTACCAATCGAACGAGATGCATAAAAAATCATTTGTCTTCCCATTTTCCATAAAATAAAATTTTTCGACTGATTCAAGCTGCAACACTATGTTCTCTAAAGTTCAACGACGGTAAAGTATCTCAGTAAAAAGATCGTAATAAAGGATTTTTAAGTGATGACGTGTACGTTCTCATATCAGTCGTTAGTTAATCTCCACTTACTTGGTAGTCAGTTCAGTTGCCTGATGTCGCAACAAAATCGAGATACCGATATCATTCAACGTAAAGTGAAAATTAGTTGTTGAAATAAGTGTGGTAGATAAACAGCGAAAGGCGAACATTCAGAGTGAGCAGGTCAACTATCTACAACTCCAGATTCACATCATAAACGGGTACTGAAGATGTTTCACAAATAAAAGAAGAGAAATGCGCATTGAAAAAACAAACTGTTCTATATTTAGCTGCTAAAATAGATTCACTCCCATAAATTTTTAAGCGCCCTAGGTTGGATGGTTGGGTGTTTGGGATAGGGGAACCAAACTGTTTAGGTCATCAGTCCCGCGGTGTGGAGGGGAAGGAATGAGGATCGGAAAGGAGAAGGAGGGACAATGAAATGCAGTCCAGGAAGGAAATAAGGGAGAAAGACTGCATTATATCGGGGCCCCGTGATCACAACGCACGTACTCACGAAAGAACCGTGACATCCTTGGAGTACCGAGCGAGGTGGCGCATTGGTAACACACTGGACTCGCATTCAGGAGGATTGTGGTTGAAATCCACCTGCGGCCATCCAGATTTAGGTTTTCCGTGATTTCCCTAAAATCGCTCCATGTAAATGCAGGGATGGTTCATTTGAAAGGGCTCGGCCGATTTCCTCCCATATCCTTACCCAACACTCCGAGCGTATGCTCCCGTCTCTAATGACCACGCTGTCGACGGGACGTTAAACTCCAAGCTTCCTTCCTTCCTTCCCTGGAGGGAAATGGGGGAGCGCCTTAGAAACGACTCAAATCGGATAAAATAAGAAATTTACAATAATTCAATAATAGAAACTGTATCAGATTTCACTGTAGTATGAATTCAGCAGTATTTAAATGTTTACTGGCATTGATACGCTTCTAAATCTGATTTAGTCCTACCGAGCGAAGTGGCGCAGTAGTAACACACTGGACTCGCATTCCGGAGGACGGTGGTTTAAATCCACTTCCGATGATTCACATTTAGGTTTTCCTTGATTTTCCTAAATAACTACGCGCAAATGCTGAGATGGTTACTTTGAAACGGCACGGCCGATTTCCTTCCTCATGTTTGCCCAAAAATTTGAGCGTGAACTACGTCCCTAATGACAACATTGTCGATGGTAGGTTAGACCCTAAGAAGGCTTCTTCTTTCCTGATTTACTCCAAACTAGAGTTTTAACACGACGGTAGACTACGGCAGACAATAATTAGCGAAGACTACGACCGTTTTCCTGATCAGTTCAAAGCCTAGCTGCCTTACGTGTACGCTAGGTGTGTTGCATATGTATCGGGCGTTACCTCACTTCGATAGCTTTGCGTATGAGGCCTGTCTCTTACTAGACACCTCTAGTAAACAAAAGCTTCGAAATTTCTGGAAACAGAGTGACGATCTATTAAACGCCTTAACGTCATTATGTGAGTAGCGTTCTTCAGCATGCGTCCTTTGTTTTGGAAATGTGACAAGTAAACAATACAAGTAGCATCGGAAACAAGACATACGCCATGCGCAAGTACTGGGAATTCATATAGCATAATGCAGTGGCTATTCGTCTATAAGACCACCTTCATACGTGTACACTCTGTTCTACCTAACGAGTGTCTCAGGAAGTGTTACAGACGTCAGGAAAAATTTAGAGGTCCCCGTCTGATACAACTAACGTAACTACCACGACCTCACCTGAAGAGTAATAAGCTCCCTGGGCCCTCATACAAATTTTTCTGACACACATAAAGGAAGTCGTCGCTAGAGCAATTTTGTTTCAGGGACCTCTTTTATCAAATTTTCAAATGTTTGTAGAACTTATGGGACTTAACTACGGGGTCATCAGTCCCTAAGCTTACAAACTACTTATGAACTATCTAAGACTAAGGACGGCACAAATATCCATGCCCGAGGGGGGATTCGAACCCCCGACCGTAGTGGCCGTGCAGACCGTGACTGGAGCGCCTCACAGTCTCCTCGGCCACCGCGGCCGGCCCTCTTTTATCATTTCCAGAAACCGAATACTAGGAAAATGATAGAGAAGAATGTTATACAAGTTGGGTGTGAGAAGCTCGGTGAACTGTTTCAGGAAATATAGGAAACAAGAGTTGCAAACAAAATACCTTTACTGGCCTTCAAAGTAATCGCCAATGGCTACAATACACTTGTGACATCGGTTGTAGAGCTGTCAGAATCTCTGTCAGCAAACGCTTCTTGTGGAATCGCTCAAAGGCCTGAGGTCACGAATGGTTGAATCTCCGCAACCACTCACACACACTGCCTCAACACCACACACTTGCGCTAACATACCATGCGTCTTCGTAGCCGTTATGCCTGATCTGAAACAAAACTTTATGTTAACGCGTTGCTCTATTTTGTGCTCCATGTTGCAATGACACGAGTTCTCACATGCCCGTGTTAGCTGGGTCGCAGCGTGTACCACCGCTTCACTGCAGTGCTTTGTACGACAGGGGGCACTTGCTGAAATGTCCCTCAATGTGTATACGCGGGTACATCATCCTCGCCAGCGGGGTTTGTAAAATATGGGACCATTCACCGAACTTTTCAGACGCACCATGTATTTGAGTATGACATAACCATAATTATATAGATTTTCATAGTTATACGTATAAACTAGATCAAAATTAATTGCTTTGGTTACATTAAAGAGCGGAGGTTACGAGAGCAACTTATTTTAATTATTATTGATATTTCCGAAAGAACAGACATTATTAGTTGAAATTTATAAAATGGAAATATTTAAACACACAGGCTGTTTCGGAGGAATGAATTACGGTACTATGAAAAAGCCGAAAATTTTGCGTCGGACCGAGACTCGAACCAGAGTTTCCCGCTTTCGGCCAGCGATCGCCTTAATCAAATAAACTATCCAGACACGCATTTAGTCCTGGCTCAATTCTCCGAAAACAACAGACGCCATATCTATAACTGTATATATGCCTCCAACGGGCAAATGACAAATTCTGTTCAAATCGACCTAACGGCTATGGTCATCAATCCTTAGACTTACAAACTACTTAAACTAACTTACTCTAAGGAAAACACACACACACCCAAGCCAAAGTGATGACTCGAACCTCCGGTGGTAACCACCGCCCAGTCCGTGGCATGACGCCTTAGACCACGCGGCCATTCCGCGCGTTTGACAATTTCTGTGCGGATGCACAAATACCACAGATCCCTTGCGAGAATACAGAGAACATTACGAGCAGGAAGAAATAATGGACAAGGGCATTAGAATAGCAGTGTTGGATAAGTTGAGAACTTGGGCAGGACTAGAAGCGGGTCCGGACAGTCTAAATGGATATGGCGACCGCTGACACACAGCGGCAAATCTGGCTTCCAGTCCCAATCCGGCACAAACTTTCAGCTTCCCCACTGAATTCAATTCAATGCTCTGAAACAAACGAGTTATTTATTTCTATTTCATTATTGTTTATTAATTATGAAATGATCTTTAAATATATAAAACACGCAATGGATTAACAATTAAAGATGTGGCGGAAACGAGCAAACACACAGAAACCAAATAAATCGTATGTTCCCAGTTTGTCTCGTACGCATTCCTTTACGTTTCTTTCTCTACCACTACTACCGGCAACGCCACCATTTCCTACGACATTCACACAGTATACGAAAACTACCGTACCGTACGTTTGGTGGAACGCAACTGTAGTACTGACTCGTGGGAACAACTCACTACAGGTAGAGTTGATACTGTGTTGCGTGGGCGCATGGGCAGTTCGGCGTACAGATGTCCACTCGGGACTACCTGTGTCACGTAAGGCAGAAGCAGAAAATAAGTCTCGCCAGTGCTGCTTCTCTTGGAGGCTAACCTTCGCTCTATTCCACCTTAATACCAGGCCACAGAATAGGGAGCATACAGAAAGGAAAGCTAGGGGCGGCGCCTTTGATCTGTATGTTACCAAGCTTTCCGCTCGACGCCATACTGAAAAGCAGTAAACGCGGAACTATAGCCACTTAGTACTTTGGCTGGAAATGGACTTTTTACGAACCGCAGCTTATGTCACCCACTTTTACGAAAGGAAACGGCTTTTAATTATGCGCTCGTCTATTTTGCGCCCTGTTCCTGCACCTAATTGTAACCCAACGAAAAAAAAGTAGGCCTAAATTTTAATACGTACAACTACGAAAATGTACGATGGAATCAACGATCGTTTTATTTGGTGCTTATCTCTAGAAAAATCCCAAATAACGCTAAGTTATGTTTCGGAAATTAGTTATAAACAAGAAAGTGACTTTGCAACTGCCTTACTTATGGCAGTGATGTAGTTGTGTTTTAATGTTGGAAAAGTTGTATTTGCTTGAGGAGGATAATTAATTTACTGATTGGAGAAGGACATATAGAAGAATCTGTCAACCATAGAGCAGGAACAGCATAAAATAATTATTCCCCTTAATCTATTTTTTTGAGTATCCGAAGAGCATTCGTTGCCAACATTAGCACACTACGCCTCCAATGCCGTCAGTAAAATTTTACCTGCCTACTTACGCACTATTCTTTGTTTTTCATTTTATATTATTCCCTGCAACATTAAACTTATAATAAAAAAATATAAATGTACTTCAACATTTCGATACTGTTGAACTGCTGCAGCAACAGCAACAGCGAGAGTTATCGTCAAGAGAAGAAGCAAGGCTACTTTTAATAATTATTCGCACGTTGCTCACATTCGTAACTGATAACATTTAACTTTTACTACTGATAGCGACCTTCAATTACAGCTCAGTATCTTTTGTTTTCGAATTATTGCGGCAAATAGGTGCCCTTTCTTTATTGCTGCTCATAATAAAAACGGATCAGCTCCAACTACTGACACACAGTTCTTTCTTTTCACTGTACCAAATACTTGTTTACTTTTATGCGATTCAGGCAGTTAAAATATACAATTAACAAACAAAGATGGCACATTACCACGCCACAGAGCAGGGAGGAATCGCGCGTTTACTGCTTTTCAAGATGGCCGATTCCGCGCATGCGCACTAAATTTTGGACGACAGACTGCAGCGGGAGTTTCCTTTCTGTATACTCCTTATTCTGTGACCAGGCAGCTAGTCTCTCTTCTATGTATGACTTCTGTTCCGCAGCGTCTGGAGGCCACAGCCTTAATGTCTGCTGAGAATATGACCAATAAGTGTTTAATGTAGAGTCCAAGTTGGAATGTCAGCAATAAAGGATAGGTAGTAACTCGCCGTGAACACGATCGTTGGGCAAAATAGACAATCAGATTCACACAACCTTAAATTTTCGGACACAGCCTTCATCAGATACACGTCACAATCACTCAGACGTAACTCATGCACACATAATCGTGCGTTAGTTACGTCTGAGTGTTTGTGTGAGCACGGTTTGTGTGAATGTACGTGTATCTGATGAAGGCTGTGGACGAACACGTAAATTTTTGTGAATGTGACTGTCTATTTTACGTGCCTATCTGCGGCTCAACGCTCGTCTTTACTGTGAGTTGCTACCTACCCTCTAATACTGACATTCCATTAAGTGTGTGTGAGTGTGTGTGTCATTTAATGGAATAGGAGAGAAGAATTACGATAATAGCGTGTGCCGTTATTGAGGCAATTTGGTAGAGCTAGAACTCGCTGCACCGAAACTGAAAAATGATGGGACACTGACAAGGGACATCTTGACCTCGAACGTTCGGGACCGCACGAAACCATGTTTAGAATAACACACGATCATAAGAAAAGAGTAGTTCAAATGTTTGTATAGGTTATGGGACTTAACTACGGGGTTATGAGTAACTAACCTTACAAACTACTTATGAACTAGCTAACACTAAGGACGGCACAAATATCCATGCCCGAGGGGGGATTCGAACCCCCGACCGTAGTGGCCGTGCAGACCGTGACTGGAGCGCCTCAGTCCCCTCGGCCACCGCAGCCGGCTAAAGAGTAGTCTGAGTCGTTTGTCTCATTTCCATGAAAAACGTTTTATTCTAGGACAAGCTATATTGTCGCAATGAAATGGAAGCAGGCTTGACTTCGAAGGCAGGGTTGTCAACTGAACACAGCATTTACACTGAAAGCAGGTTTATTGCGAACTGAAATGTACACGCAGCACTGACTGCCTCTCTGGCAGAGTGCTCTGCTATTTATACTCAGACAGGATGAACCAGAAATTAGAAGAATAGTTAACATAAGAAACAATTAGAAATTACAAGTGAACATAAACATGTAGAACATTCTGGAAATGTTAATTACAAAGAAACAAATTTTTGCCGGTGGAAGGGATTGAGGAGGACGAAGGAATCTTAGGGTTTAACGTCACGTCGACAGCGTGGTCATTAGAGACGGAGCTAACGCTCGGATGTTTGGGTAAGGATGGGGGAAGGAAATCGGCCGTGTCCTTTGAAACGAACCATCCCGACATTTGCCTGGATTGATGTAGGGAAATCACGAAAAACTTAAATCTGGATGGCCGCAGGTGCGTTTGAGTCACCATACTTCCGAATAAAAGTCCAGTGCGTTACCACTGGGACGGGATTGAACCGGCGACCTTTAGCACCGCAGTCGGTGACGCTATCCCTTTCGCCCGCCGGCAGTCGGTTAACGTGGGGTCTCGCGGCCATATTTTAACTTACTATTTTGGTGTGGCGTATGTTCTTTCGGACATTGCAAATAAATGACAAAGGAGAGGAAGGAGGAAGGATTAGGAAGGAAAGGATTGACAGCGGCTGCTTTAGGGCTTTGAAATGAAACAATGGCGACACTTGAAAATGGGTTTGTTCGGCCGCCTTAGTGTAAGTCTTTTTATTTGACTCCGCGTGGGCGACTTACGTGCCAATGATGATGAGATGATGATGATTAGGACAACACACAACACCCAGTCCCCTGCCGGGAATCGAACCCAGGCCCCCTGCGTGGTAGTCAGCGACGCTACCGCTGAGCTACGGAGGCGGACATAATGATGGTAATAATGATAAACAATTTATAAAGGATGTTTACTGCATTATAGAAGAATGATACAATTAAAATAACAAATAGAAAGGGCCGATCTCTTGGTTGGCGCATTGCAAGATTTCTAGCATTTTGTTATTGAATGCCGTTAACAATATTAACAGAGAAAAAAATTAGGCCTGAAGCCGCATACATCGCTAGCACAACGAGATCAACTATGCTTACTGTAGATCAAGAGACCAGAATGGCGCCACGGAGCTAACACGACAGTTCTGGTTCAGCTGTCTGACCTTTCTCTCTCTCTGTAGACAGGTATTAACGACGGTTCGGGACATAAAACACAAAACTGTTTGCAATTTAACCAGGAGACGACCTGGAATATTAAAGTCACGATGTCAATGCCATTTAAATGAAATAAAAAATCAGCTTTTCCTCTTCAATATTGGAAAGTTACGACAATAAAGCAGTATAACTCAGCACGAATGCTGGAAGTGAGTGAACGATCGCAGAGTTGTCTAGCCATACCGCCAAGCACTAGGAAAAACTTCTTGGGCAGCCCACAACATTATTCAACGGAGAGAGAAACGTCAGACAGTTGAACCAGCACTGCCATGTTAGCTCTGTAGCGCCATTATGGTCTCGTGATCTTCAGCAAGCTTAGTTGATCAGTAAGATTTCATTGTACTAGCGATGTGTGTGACTTCAGGACTAATTTTTTTCTGCAAATATCTTATACTGTATTCAATAATGAAATACGAAAAATCTGACAATGCGCCAACCAAGAGATCGGTTTTTTTCTGTTTCTTATTTTAATCGTTATCATTCTTCTGTAATGCGGTAAACATCCTTGATAACTAGTTTGTCATTATTATTATCGTTTTATCATTAATTTAGCTAGCTGCAAAAGCGTTCCTGTCCCTTCTTGCGCCCAGTTTTTTCCCCATTTTGTTCATGTGGTACATCTATGGTTCGTGGTCGTTCGTTCAGTTTGTTCGTGGTTGTTCGTTGAATGGTTGGCTCAGCTTTTTTTATTACAGAGGGCGTTCAGTCCTCTGACCGGGCGCGCTGAGTTAGATCAAAAATTGGGGAGAACAAAAAGTATCGCGAGGAAGGCGAACCAGAGCCTACGTTTCATTGTCAGGACACATGGAAGATGCAACACTTCTAATAAAGGTACTGCTTTTTCTGTTCTATTCTGGAGAACCTAAAACTGTGCAGTGTGATCCTCAGCAGGTGGGTCTGGCTGAGGACATACAAAAAGTTCAGAGAAGAACAGCACATTTCGCATTATCGCTATACAGAGGAGTGAT
Organism: Locusta migratoria; assembly: GCA_026315105.1. Taxonomy (NCBI): domain Eukaryota; kingdom Metazoa; phylum Arthropoda; class Insecta; order Orthoptera; family Acrididae; genus Locusta; species Locusta migratoria. The sequence continues at coordinate 274,111,785 of CM048755.1, forward strand.
TGTCACGGAATTGATGCACGATTTGAAGTGGAAGTCATTTAACCCCTCCTGCGTCTGTGATTCCAAATGGAACCGTTACGTAATCTTGGCTTTTTGAGTTTCCGAATGCTTCAGTTATGCCATTTAGCATCACTTCGCGTAGTTCCGTAGTTTTAACTCTACCAAATGGCATAATTGAACCATACGGAATCTCAAATAAGCCAGGAATACTTAACTATGGCCGACCGCGGTGGCCGAGGTGACTGAGGCGCTCCAGTCACGGTCAGCACGGCCACTACGGTGGGGGGTTCGAATCCCCCATCGGGCATGGATATTTGTGCCGTCCTAGTTAGTAAGTAGTTCATAAGTAGTTTGTAAGTTTAGGGACTGATGACCCGTAGTTAAGTCCCATAAGCTTAACAAACATTTGAATTTGAACTTAACTATGTCATTTGTAATCAGATGCAGAGGTTTAAAGAAAGGCGTCATTCGTTGCAGCGAGAGCTATTTGCGAAATTTCTTTCACCATCTTTCTGCTCTAAATGCGAACATATTTTGTTAGCTCCTACCTACATAGGAAGACTTGATCATAATAATAAGAGGAATATGAGATAAAACAGAAAGATTTGCGTGTTCCTTTTTCCCTGCGCGCTATTACAGACTAGTGGAATACAACCTTGGGAAAGAACAATTTGGATTTAGGAGAAATGTAGGAACACGCGAGGCAATACTCACATTAAGATTAATATTAGAAGACAGATTAAAGAAATGGAAACCTAATTTTTTAGCATTTGTGATCTGTAGAAATCTTTTGACAATGTTGACAGAAATAGACTTTTCCAGATTCTGAAGGTAGCAGGGGCAAAACAAAGGGAGCTAAGAACTATATTCAACTTATACAAAAATCAGACAGCAATTATTAGAGTCCAAGGGCATGAAAGGGTCGCAGTGGTTGGGAAGGCAGTAAGATAGAGTTGTAACATTTCCCCAATGTTGTTCCATCTGTACATTGAGCAAGCTGAGAAGATATGCAAGGAGAAATTTGGAGGGGGAATAAAAACCTTGCGGTTTGCTGACAACATAGTAGTTCTGTCAGAGACAGCAAAGGACCTGGAAGAGCAATTAAACGGAATGGATAGTGTCTTGCAAGGAAGCTATAAGATGAACATTAACAAGAGTAAAACAAAGATAATGGAATGTAGTGTCAGAAAAATCAGACGATGCTGAAGAAATTAGATTGGGTAATGAGACAAAAGTAGTAGATGAGTTTTGTTATTTGGGTAGCAAGATAACGTTTGATGGCCGAAGTAAAGAAGATATAAACTGCAGAATGACTATGGGAAGAAAAGCGTTTCTGAACAATCGGAATTTGTTGTTTAGAGAAAGGGACGGTAGAGAAATGTTATGAAAGCGGTTCCATGAACCCTCTGCCAGGCACTTAAATGTGATTTACAGAGTAAATATGTAGCTGCAAGTATTACTTTCCACGACCCGCTGCTCGGCTTACAATTCACCAGTAAACTTGTAACGCACAGACTTTTTGAGGGCACACAATACACAGCCGCAACGGCTGAGTCATAAGAAAGAAATCAGAGCAAAATAAAATTAAATATGTTATTCCGACCACGGATTCGAGTTACTCCCCGATACCAATAATAGACGGGACGGGACCTAAATTAAAAAGTAGCGAAGTAAAACAATTAATTTAGGACGGTTTATTTTCACCAACCAAAGAGAATCACAGAATGATTGTTTACTTAGAGGACAATCGAATGGAAGGGACAGAGTAATTTCTACATTACCCGTTTGGTTAATCTAGAAATTACTGAAAATGGAGAATTTCCTGTAGCCGTTAAATTTAAAAGCGACCGGGAGGTACGCCGTGGCGGAGGCATACTAGCCTCGTCCCGCGCTCCAAATAGGTGTCCCAACCTGAGTGTCCGAGACACAGTGCCGATCGCAAGGGCTAAGCTTCGCCAACGGTTTCTCTCCCCCACCTGTAAGGTTGGCTACAGGGACTACTTTTGAACAGCGGAAGCACACTGTGGTGCCCTGTCCAGCGAACAGACACACCGCCTTTCGGCTGCAGAGCTTCGAAGTATCTGTATCTACATGGGATACTCTGCAAATCACATTTAAGTGCCTGGCAGAGGGTTCATCGAACCATCGTTATACTATTTTATCTCCCATTCCATTCTGGAATAGCGCGCGGGCAGAATGAACACCTGAATCTCCCCGTTCGAGCTCTGATTTCTCGTATTTTATTCTGATCATCATTTCTACCTATGTAAGTGGGAGTTAACAATATATTTTCGCATTCGGAGGAGAATGTTGTCGCAAGCAGCTCACGCCGCAGCGATAAGCGTCGTTGTTGTAATGATTCACATCCCAGATCCTGTATCATTTCCGTAACGCTGTCTCCCGTGTATCGTGACAATACGAAACGAGCTGCCCTTCTTTGGACTCTTTCGATGTCCTCCGTCAAACCCACCTGATAAGGATCCCACACTGCAGCAATATTCCATAAATGGACGGACAAGCGTAGTGTATGCAGTTTCTTTTGTAGTTATGTTGCATCTTTTAAGGGTTCTGTCAATAAAACGCAGTCTCTGGTTCGCCTTTCCCACGACACTATTTACGTGTTCTTTCCAATTTAAGTGAGAATTAATTGTAATTCCTAGGTATTTTGTGGAGTTTACGGCCTTTACATTTGATTGATTTATCATGTAAACAAAGTTTAACGGATTTCTTTTCATACTCATGTGAACGACCTCACACTTCTCATTATTTCGAGTCAATTGTCAATTCTTACACCATACAGATATCTTATTCAAATCGTTCTGCAGTTGGTTTTGATCTTCAGATGATATTACTAGACGTAAATGACGGCGTCATCTGCAAACAACCTAAGAGAGTGTGACTTTGAGGACCGTCCGCGTCTGTTACAATGATGGGCGAAAGGAAGCATCCGGTACACGTACCATCCAGTTTATAGTGAGGTACGCTTGGCCGTTTGGCCCCTGCTCTGGTTTTAGTATTACGACTTCATGGCTAGCAACATTCTCTCCGATTCAACCACTCTCCGCTCTCTCTAGGGACTGCAAATGTATCTGTATAAAATGTCCTTATTTCTTGACCTACAGCAAGGTGGTTTAGTGGAAAAATAGTCTTATTTGTGAAATTAATATTAAACATGCAACAGGGCAACCTCAAATTCGTCATATCTTTATGAATACAGATTTTACCACTCGGTGGTCATGGGGTAAAGTGCTCGACTGGAAACCGAAAGGTCGCGGGTTCGAAACACGGTCGGACCTCGGATTTTTTCAGTCTGCACTTTAACCCATCCTTCACCTCTCAACGATGTGAGGAGTCGCCAGAAACGACACGTGGTTCGGATTCCACGTTAAGCTGTAGGTCCCCTTTCCCCGGTTGGATAACAGGGGTAGGTTAGGGACACGCAAGTCGCCGAAGAGGCGTCCAATTGAAAGACTTGCACCAGACCAACGAGCCACACGAAATTATTATTATTACCACAATTCTGCCTATTTGTTCTGTAACTTTCCTACTGTCCTCTTTTCAAATGTTTGTATACCTTGTGGGACTTAACTGCGGGGTCATCAGTCCCTCAACTTACAAACTACTTATGAACTAGCTTACACTAAGGACGGCACAAATATCCATGCCCGACGGGGGATTCGAATCGCCGACCGTAGTGGCCGTGCAGACCGTGACTGGCGCGCCGCAGTCCCCTCGAACACGGCGGTCGGCTCTTTTCAATTAATGAATCTCAAAAAAGGCGACGAAACACCTGCAAAGAGAAGAATTCCGACGCCTTTACGATCCAAGGGCAGCAGATAAGCAGGTGAGCTGTCTGAGAGGAAAGGCGATAGGCAGCAACCCTTCTTGCTTATTCTTCTTTAGGGATAACTTCACCATTTACAAACTGATGATAGACTTGATGCGGTGGCGAACAGCGGCATAAGGTGTAAACACGCGTTAGCTGGAGGTGGGGTGGGCGGTACTGCCGCTTCCTGAGCGCCGAGTGGCTGGCCTCCGAGGATCGCGCGTGCGGCAAGGACACCCACATCCCAACCTGCGCCGTAATTCTTTCCTCTCGTCTGTTTGCCCATGCGTGAGCCGGCCTATTCAATACCGATACCAGAGCACGTCTTTACAACTCTTGCACGCAGGATTACAGGTACATCATCTCTCTCTCTCTCTCTCTCTCTCTCTCTCTCTCTCTCTCTCTCTCTCTCTCTCTCTCCCTCCTGCTCTCAATCCATGTCATTTTCTGAGACGCCGCGAATGCGAAAGAAGCACTAACTATCAAACGGTGTTGTGGGGTCCTTTTTCGATATTACTGAAACTGTACATCTACATCGGATACTCTGCAAATCACATTTAAGTGCCTGGCAGAGGGTACATCGAAATATCTTCCCATTCCATTCTCTAATAGCGCGCGGGAAGAAAGAACACCTAAATCTCTCCGTTCGAGCTCTGATTTCTCATATTTTATTCTGATGATCATTTCTACCTATGTAAGTGGGAGTCAACAACTCGCATTCGGAGGAGAATGTTGGCGATTGGAGTTTCGTAAGTAGCCCACGTCGCAGCGATAAGCGCCGTTGTTTTAGTGATTCCCACCTCAGATCCTGTCTCATTTCCGTAACGCTGTCTCCCCTGTATCGTGACAATACGAAACGAGCTGCCCTTCTTTGGACTCTTTCGAAGTCTTCCGTCAAACCACCTGATAAGGATCCCACACAGGGCAACAATACTCCAAAAAGTGACGGACAAGATCAGTGTATGCAGTTTCTTTAGTAGTTCTGTTGCATCTTTTAAGGGTTCTGTCAACAAAACGCAGTCTCTGGTTCGCCTTTCCCACGACATTATCTACGTGTTCTTTCCAGAGCTACGGAGTATAAGATTCATTCTGCAAACATCCCTTAAGGCTGTGGCTAAGCCACGTCTCCACCGTGTCATTTCCCTTGCTGATCGTTCAAAAATGTTCAAATGTTTGTTAAGCTTATGGGACTTAACTACGGAGTCATCAGTCCCTAAACTTACAAACTACTTATGAACTACTTACTAACTAGGACGGCACAAATAACCATGCCCGAGGGGGGATTGGAACCCCCACCGTAGTGGCCGTGCTGACCGTGACTGGAGCGCCTCAGTCACCTCGGCCACCGCGGCCGGCGCTGATCATTCGTTTGGTGGTGGATCCACATACATTATCAACAGACGGTAACTAATCTGCAGACAAACTGAAAGCAATGTCTAGTTGAAACTTCCTGGAAGATTAAAATTGTGTGTCGGAACCGGGGTCCGAACCTGGGAAGTTTGTCTTTCGTGGGCAAGCGCTCTACCGTCTGAGCTATCCCGGCGCGCTGCACCGCCCGCCCTTACAACTTTAATTCTGCCAGTACATCGCCTCCTACTTTCCAATCATCAGTTTCATATCAGCGCACAAGCCGCTGCAGAGTATAATATTCATTCTGAAAACATCCCGTAAGGCTGTGGCTAAGCCACGTCTCCACCATGTCCTTCCTCCCACGAGTGCTAGTTCTGCAAGATTAACAGGAGAACTTATGTGAAGTTTGGAAAGTAGGGGGCGAGGTACTGGCATTAGTTGTCGGACCGTGAAGGGTATAGGGATAGCTCAGACGGTAGAACGCTTGCCTGTGAAAGGCAAAGGTCTCAGGTTCGAATCCCGGTTCCGGCACACAATTTTAATCTGGCAGCAAGTTTCATAGCGGTGCATACTCCGCTGCAGAGTGAAAATTTCATTCTGGCATTGTCTAGTTGTCTGTTTTCTTAGTACACAGCTTAAAAGTTTGTATGGTGCCATTATTGACCTCACGACGCCGTAAGTGTTTCTGTTTTCTATGTAGTTTCATTTAACAAATAAATATAATTTTATTTTTTAGGACCAGTTAGTGTTTCCATTTATAAAAGGCTTCTAGCCGTCATTCGTATATGTCGGTGTACCAAAATAACCAAGAATATTGGTATAACTAGTTCTGAAGAATTCCCTCCAAAATCCACAAATGCCCACAGTGGATTCAAAGAGGAAACGTTGTACTCTGTGTCAGCGAGAGAGAGACCAAACAGTATTACAACTGCTGCAGTTTCGAGATTGGCAGAGCGGGAATGGCCGCGTGGTCTAAGGCGCCATCTTACGGATTGCGTGGACGTTCGAGTCCTCCCTCGGGCATGGGTATGTGTACTACACTTATGGTTAGGTAGCTTAAGTAGTTTGTAAGTCTAGGGATAGGTGAACCTGACAGTTTGTTCCCTTAGGTTTAGACGAGACGTTAAACCCTAATACTGCTTGCTTCCTTCCTTCAGATTTACAACATTTGAACTTTCGGAATGTCAAACATCTTTTTGAAGAGTGTGGAAGGACACCTTACTTGAAAATTAATCATTTGTGAAAAATTGTTTATCATGCGATAAGTGAAGTTCATTATACGCTACTAGTTTTTCGCGCGCTATATGTACACCTTGCAGTAATAAATTAACTGTTTCATGTAATTTATAATACAATAAACTTAGCTATTTTTATGTTTCATTTCACATCACTGTTATAAAGGATTACATAAACTTATTTTTCCTTTCGTGATTTCAGTTTTCACTTCTCTTCTGTATTGTAATACGTAGAGATATTCGTTTCATAAATAAACATTTATGATGAAAGTAGAATAAAGTATTTTTCATGGCTAAATAACAGTGGTATCTTTCTGGACACCACGACACTATTTATGAAAAAAAAACAGTCACAACTCTGTTTGAGGGTTAACTAAAAACAAATGTTTTTTGAACATCGCGTCTTGTTGTTCTGAAATATTCGAGAAAAGACATTCTAAAGTAATTGTACCAAATCTGGCATACAGTCTGTTCAGAATTACGTAAGGATTCACATTCAGAGGAGCACGTGGAGGCACTTTGCAAAGTTGCCACGTCACGCGCAGAACTCACGAGTCATCTCACATTTCATTCAACTCACTCAAACACGCTAACTAATCCTTGTGTGCATACCGAACTTGCATCCAAGAATTCTTGAAGAATTGCGCTGTATTTTCATTTAGTTTTATTTGTGTGGTGTCGCACAAGTCTGAAGTGCGCGCCATGTACTTTCGCCACGCGCCGCCATGCAAGCACGGCGCGGCGTTCATACGACGTCGGCCACGAACGCCCTCTGCTGCTACCAAGCTCGTGGCCACCACTGAACTGCATCGGTCACTTGGGTTTTGGACAGGCACCAGAATAGACACTCCTCAGTAGGTAGGCCTCTACCTAGTTAAACTATGTATCTGCAGTCCACTAGTCTTCAGTTAACAAAGTTAAGTATTGTACTATTTCTTCGAAATATATATCTTGTTCTAATCTAGCTTAGTGTTTCTAGTTTCTGCTGTCCCACTGGCTGGTCACCTCAGACTCTGTACCCGCACACGCGTGCTTCCTATTTCCCTGTGTCGGTCTCTCTCTACTCGGCCACCGACACCTAGGACAACCGGCGACAACGAGACACAAAAATTTGCGTCAGCAGATCATTAAGACGACATACTGACAGTTCACGAAAACACATTTTCTGACGATGCTACCGAATTTTTGACATGCGGAAAATTTTATTGTTATTGAAACTGGGCGAGCACATTAAGCGAATGAATATTGAGAATACATCAAGTTTTCGACTGCTGTAAACCGCATCTCTGTATTGAAACACCAAATAATATCAGTTAAATATGGCACACCGTGGCTCGCTCCTGTTTCAAGTACTGAGTGATCACCCGTATGGTTTCGTTACGAGAAAAGAATCGCAATTATCATAGTTAAATTGTTTTTAATTTTTCTAACTATGCCATTTGTTTATAAAGTAACAAATACAGAATTTATGCATCTACATCGCAGTGAGAAAACATATTTAAATAGGCCAACCAATAATGAAAGAGGCAATGAAAATTATTCAGTATTATAGAAATTAAATGGTAAAAAAGAATACTAAAATTTTATGTAAATTCATGATACGAACTTCATTTGGTGTTAGTTCCTGCTAAGACTTTCTTATTAAAATATAATAAAATATTCGCAGATATATTGTTTTGCGGCTATTTACCACTGTTCATTACGCACGTCAACATGCAGCCTAAATACGTCTATACTTCATTTATGATGCGCGGCAATGACCGGCGGTCCTAGACGCTATGTCGCCACCTCTCCTGTCCTAGGGTCCGTCTTCACTCAGGCAAGGTGTGTGTCTGTTGCCCTTAGCAAAAGTTAGTTCAAAAAAGTGTTCAAATGTTTGTAAAGCTTAAGGGACTTAACTACGGGGTCATCAGTCCCTAAACTTACAAACTACTTATGAACTAGCGCATACTAAAGACAGCACAAACATCCATGCCCGAGGGGAGATTCGAATCCCCGACGGCGAACTGCCGCGCGCACCGCAACACGGCGCTACAGTACGCACGGCTAATCCGCCGCGGCTTGTTAGTTCAGTTAGTTAGTAAATGTATGTACCGATGACTTAAGCAGTTTGGTCCCTTAGGATTACAAACATTTGAACATTTTTTTACGTTAACATGAACAGTTGCCTGGTGTGAACTCAGAACAAAACGAATTACTTGCGAAACTTTCACTTCATTATCTGTGCTCGTAGGATTCACCAAACAAACCCGTATAATTAAAAGCATTTAAGTCCCATCTATAAAATAGTATCAAGCGTCTCATTACTTTTCAAACGTGTTGACGTGTTAAATATTTGACATGAAGCAGGAAAGCGAGAAAAAGCTTACAATAGGTTTTAAATTATGGTTAAAGTGTGTTGAAAGTGACAAAGTCCTGTCACAAATAAAAAGATGCATGAATTTTGTTTGGGTAATTTGAGCTCCAAGTAGTGCAAAATCTATTTTATCACGCATCTCAAAGTTTATGCCGCAAATCTCCTAAATTAAGTGTCGTACAACGTTATAAATTTACAGTTACATTCAATGAAATACGCGAATACCCTCTGCAAATTGCGCTGCGAACAGAGTCACTGTAGTAAAGAAGTAACAAATTAGAAAGTCATCCCCGATCCTGCAGTTACACGCCATGAAGCGAAAATATAGTAAATGCTAAACTTTCTCTTCCCATAATATTATGCGAGGCGTCAGCGGTAAGAAGTTTCGTAAAGGTTTGAATCTATGTCACTCGATTCACACAAAACCGAATTTCGTAAATTGATTTCCCAATTCCGGTTTTGGTTGGTCATGTTTACACTTCAAAATCGATTCTGGAAATTCACTACTGTAAACCGGTTTTCTACTTTCACAGTCGAATGTCATACCCAAGTAAAAGCAACCGATTTTGAAACGTGCTTATTTCGTCAGGCTGTGTATCCTTCTTAACACTTTATGCTTAATATGGAGAGGGTTACTTTTCGTGCTGCGGAGGACAAGTATAAATATTACACTGAAGAAATATTCCAATTTAACGCCCTGTTGATCAGGAGACCCTTACAAACAGACAACGAAGTATGGATGAGGAAGGTTAGTGAAGCAAATCGGATGTGCCCTTTCAAAGAACCATTCTACGTAAGAGATTCAGGGAAATTTCGGGCAAATTGCATCTGGTTATCGAACGGGGAATTTAACCACTGTACTTCAGAACACGAATCCAGCGTCTTACCAATACGCTCCTTCTCTTAATGGTTGTTTAGTTTAGTTTAGGTTAGTTTAGTTTAAGTAGTTTGTAAGCTACGGACTGATGACCACGCCGTTTGGTCCGATAGAATTACAAACATTTGAACATTTAGTATAGTAATTCCATCAGCATGTTATAAGTAGAAGGAAAGAAGGACCACCCGACGAGAAGAAAGGAAGCTTGGAGTTTAACGTCCCGTCGGCAGCATGGTCATTGAGATGGAGCTTAGGCTCGGAATGTTTGGGTGACGCTCATTACCATCATCGTCATCATCATCATCATCATCATCATCATCATTAGAGCTGTTCATGCCTTTCAGCGCTTCAGTCTGGAGCATAGTACCATTAATAAAATTCCTCCATGATCCCCTATTCAATGCTAACATTGATGCCTTGTCTGATGTTATGCCTTTTACTTCAAAATCATTCTGCACCGAATCTAAGTACTTTCTTCTTTGTCTATCTCGACTCCTCTTACCCTCCGCTGCCGAGCTCATGAGTCTCTTATATAACCTTGCTTCTCCCATGCGTGTAACATGACCCCACCATCTCAGTCTGTTCGCTCTAACTGTTTCATCTATGGTGTTCATTCCCAGTTTTCATTGATATCCTCATTATGGACACCCTCCTGCCATTGTTCCCATCTATTAGTACCTGCAATCATTCTTACTACTTTCATATCTGTAACCTCAACCTAATGAATAAGGTAACCTGTATCCACCCCTGAGTGAGGGTATGTAAGGAAATCGGCCGTGCCCTTTCAAAGGAATCATCCTGGCATTTTCCCGGAGTGATTTAGGGAAATCACGGAAAACCTAAATCTGGATGGCCGGATGTGGATTTGAACCACCCGACGAGAAGTCGTCTTACCAGATTCCGAGGGCCCTACAACCCGAATTCACAAACAAAAATTTGTGAAATGTATACAACTTTTCTACACTGAAGAGCCAAAAAAACTCGTATAGTCATGCGTAGTTAAAAAAAGAAAAAAAAACATATATACCTTAACACTCAGCGGACGGCCCTGCGGTAGGCAACGCCTGTAAAAGAGAACAGATGCCCAGCGCAGGCGTTAGATACGTCACTGCTGCTACAATGGCAGGTTGCTAAGATTTAAGTGACACTGAATGCGGTGCTATAGTCGCCGCATTAGAGGTGCGACGCCGCGGCAGAGCGCATTGAGGCGCTATGCCCAGATGCGCGAGGCCGTACCCCGTCGGGGGTTCGAATCCCCGCTCGGGCACGGATGTTTTTGCTGTCTTTAGTATCAGTAAGTTCATAAGAAGTTTGTACGATCATTTCCGAGTGCATCGTGAATATCGGAAATCCGCTAAAACATCAAATTTTCGATATCGCTACGGCCGGAAAAAGATGCTGCAAGAACGGGACCAACGACGACTGAAGAGAATCGTTCGACGTGCGACCCTTCCGCAAATTGTTGCGGGTTTCAATGCTGGGCTATCAAGTATCAGAGTGCGAATCATTCAACGAAACATGATCCAGATGGGCCTTCGGGCCCGAACGTCCAGTCGTATAATCTCGCGCATAATAGTTCGCGACCGAGAGCGCTCACTTTAGTTCGCAGCTCTGTCGCGAACTAGTTCGCTCTTTTAGTTCGTCCGCTCCCACTGACGGCTGAGCGGTGTTGTCTGCGCGTGCAGGTGGAGGGAGAAGTTTCCTGCCGGCCGCGGCGGCCGAGGGGACTGAGGCGCTTCAGTCACGGTCTGCACGGCCACTACGGTCGGGGGTTCGAATCCCCCCTCGGGCATGGATATTTGTGCCGTCCTTAGTTGTAGGTAGTTCATAAGTAGTTTGTAAGTTAAGGGACTGATGACCCCGTAGTTAAGTCCCTTAAGCTTAACAAACATTTGAACATTTGAGAAGTTTCCTCACCTAGCTGTTTCATTCGCTTGCTGCGTGAGTCACTAACGATATCACGCAGACAAAAAGAAACAGTTTGTGTATAAGTCCCGTGTTTAAGTTCTCCGTTATCTCTATATCTTGGCATTACGGAATTTATTAGTCAGATACTGCAGAGTGCAGAATACTTAAAAACAGAAGCACTGGAGCACTGGACTATGTAACTCTAGCTGGCAGACGCTCACCGCCGCGGCGGATTAGCCGCGCGTACTGGAGCGCCGTGTTGCGGAGCGCGCGCCCGTCCGCCGTCGGGGGTTCGATTCCCCCCTCGGGCATGGGTGTTTGTGTTGTCCTTAGTTTAGGTTACCTTAGATTAAATAGTTTGTAAGCTACGGACTAATAACCAAGCAATTGAGTCCCATAGATTGACAAACATTTGAACATTTTTTTAGACGTACACCTTGAAATGGCTCTCATCGGCTTAAGGGAAGCACGTGATTTTTAAGTCTGGTGCGCGCCCTCTCGTTATTACCCGTAGGCCTTCGGAAAAGGATCCAATGATCTAAGGAGCAAGGTACGTTTGGCATAATAGTTCGCGACCGGTAGCGCATATTTTAGTTCGCGACCGGTAGCGCATAATTTAGTTCGCAGCTGGTAGCTCTCATTTGAGTTCGCAGCTCCGTCGCGAAGTAGGTCGCTCTTTTTAGTTCGTCAGCTCCCATTGCCGAGACAAATCGTTACTCGGTAGCTCTCTTGGGCTTTTGTTACCGCTGCTGCAAGCGCCTCTTCTTTTGTTATGGTAGCTTTTTTTTTTCTTATAATGATCAGTGTTGCCCAAGCATGTGCAATAACCCGTTTTTTGGGCAATTAGAATCAAATAGGCAAATAAAACAATTATTTACACAAATGGATGATATAATGGTATTAAACTACTTTATATACAGAGCACTCTTAGTATTTTATTTTTAAAATAGATTTATTTATTAGGTCATTGAAGAATCATTATCTACAAAATATGCTAAATGCGTTTATTTTGGTGAATAAAAATACTTTTTTTTAATAAATAGCTGACTCAGCTCGAAATGACGGTAACTGGCAGAAGGGAATCACGTGATTCTGCGCGTTTTCGCGTCCTCTCGCTGTTCCCCGTCAGTTTTCGGAAAAAGAGCAACTGGGAACTAGTTCGCGTAGTTCGCCTGTGGGAGCGCTCTTCCGAACTAGTTCGTTCACGAACTACACAAGACTACAGTCGTGTACCCTTGCTGACGGCACGACACAAAGCTTTACGCCTTGCCTGGGCCCGTCAATATATTGTACTGCTGGTGACTGTAAACATGTTGCCTGGTCTGACGAGTCTCGTTTCCATTTGTATCGAGAGGATGGACGTGTGCGGAATGGAGACAACTTCATGAATACTTAGACCATACATGTCGAAACGTTTGTAATTCTATGGGACCAAAGTACGTTGGACATCAGTCCCTAGACTTACAAACTACTTAAACTAAGTTAAACTAACCTAAGGACAGCACACACATCCATGCCCGAGGGAGGATTCGAACCTCCGATGCGGGAGGCCGCGCGATCCGAAACGCAGACCGCTCGGCCAAAACGGCTGGCCCTTCAATTTCATGAACGCAGTTTTATAAACATGTTAGAAATGGGATTGGACTGATAACTGCGTTTTATTGCCCATTTCAGTTACAGTTTAGGTTGACAAATAGTGAATGCATTTTGTAGCTTGTTTGGATATATGTTCCAACAACGAGCGTGTTGTCTACATTGTCATTGGACGCATTCAAGCACTTACAGCGCCAGCAGACAATAGCTCCGGTGTTAGCACGTTCTGCCTTTAACACACAGCATAAATATGAGTCTGCTGGTAGCCGTGCACTACCACCACCGCAGTGTTGCGCGCATTCGAGTCACAGCCATTCTAAACTCTGCCAGTTTCGACTGGATAAAACTAGAAAACCGTTTACAAATCTAATTCTCTTTATATGGCGTTTTCCTTTCTAAATGTGAGTGTTCCTTCCTGAAACACGATGTATACAATAACCTTTTAGAATGCTTCACACTATATGGAAGCGCGAAGACTTTTGGAGTAGTAGATAAGGAGAGGTTTTAATTATTGTAGTATTTTGGGTCAAGGGGGAAAGGAAGGAAGGAAGGAAGCTTAGGGTTTAACGCCCCGTCGACAGCTTGGTCATTTAGAGTCGGAGCTAACGCTCGGATTTTTGGGTAAGGAATGGGGAAGGAAAGCGGCCGTGCCCTTTTGAAAGGAACCATCCCAACATTTGCCTGAAGTGATTTAGGAAAATCACGGAAAACCTACATTTCTACATCTACATCTACATCTACATGGGATACTCTGCAAATCACATTTAAGTGCCTGGTAGAGGGTTCATCGAACCACAATTATACTATTTATCTCCCATTCCATTCTCGAATAGCGCGCGGGAAGAAAGAACACCTGAATCTCTCTGTTCGAGCTCTGATTTCTCTTATTTTATTCTGATGATCATTTCTACCTATGTAAGTGGGAGTCAACAATGTATTTTCGCATTCGGAGGAGAATGTTGGCGATTGGAGTTTCGCAAGTAACCCACGCCTCAGCGATAAGCGCCGTTGTTCTAATGATTCCCATTCCAGATCCTGTATCATTTCCGTAACGCTGTCTCCCCTGTATCGTGACAATACAAAACGAGCTGCCCTTCTTTGGACTCTCTCGATGTCCTCCGTCAAACCCACCTGATAAGGATCCCACACTGGGCTGCAATACTCAAAAAATGGACGGACAAGCGCAGTGTATGCAGTTTCTTTAGTAGTTCTGTTGCATCTTTTAAGGATTCTGCCAATAAAACGCAGTCTCTGGTTCGCCTTTCCCACGATATTATCTACGTGTTCTTTCCAGTTTAAGTCTGAAGTAATAGTGATTCCTAGGTATTTTGTGGAGTTTACGGCCTTCACATTTGATTGATTTATGTTGTAAACAAAGTTTAACGGATTTCTTTTCGTACTCATGTAGACGACTTCACACTTCTCATTATTTAGAGTCAATTGCCAATTTTTACACCATACTGATATCTTATTCAGATCGTTCTGCAGTTGGTTTTGATCTTCAGATGATTTTACTAGACGGTAAATGACGGCGTCGTCTGCAAACAACCTAAGAGAGCTACTTAGATTTTCCCCTAAATCGTTTATGTAAATAAGGAACAGCAGAGGACCAATAACACTACCTTGTGGAACGCCCGATATCACCTCTGTTTTAGTCGATGCCTTACCATCGATTACCACGAACTGTGTCCTCTCTGACAAGAAATCCCCTATCCAATTGCAAATTTGGGGCGATATACCATAACCACGCAATTTGATTAAAAGCCGTTTGTGAGGTACGGTGTCAAAAGCTTTCTGGAAATCAAGAAATACGGAATCGATTTGTGAACCTTTGTCGATAGCACCCATCACTTCGTGTGAATATAGAGCTAGTTGTGTTTCGCATGAACGATATTTTCTAAATCCGTGTTGACCTTGGGTCAATAGATCGTTCTGTTCGAGATAATTCATAATATTTGAATACAGGATATGTTCCAAAACCCTGCTGCAAATTGACGTCAATGAAATAGGCCTGTAGTTTAGTGGGTTACTCCTACTGCCTTTCTTGAATATAGGTGTGACCTGTGCAACTTTCCAATCTTTTGGTACAGATCCTTCTATGAGAGAGCGGTTGTATATGACTGTTAAGTAAGGAGCTATCGCTTCAGCATAATCAGATAGAAATCTAATGGGTATACAATCCGGACCAGAAGACTTGTTCTTATTAAGTGATTTTAGTTGCTGCACTACTCCGATGATATCTACTTCTATGTTATTCATTACGGCATCTGTTCGTAATTCGAAATCTGGAATATTGGTTTCGTCTTCTTTAGTGAATGAGTTTCTAAAAGCTAAGTTTAGTAACTCTGCTTTAGTAGCGCTGTCATCGGCAGGATCGCCATTACTATCACGTAGTGAAGGTATTGTTTGTGACTTTCCCCCAGTATATTTAACATATGACCAAAATCTCTTTGGGTTTTCAGTCAAATTACGAGAAAGAGTTTCGTTGTGATAAATGTTGTAGGCATCTCGCATTGAAATCCTCGCTAAATTTCGAGCTTCTGAGTACAATCGCAAATCCTGGGGATTTCGTGTTCGTTTAAATTTAGTATGCCTTTTCCTTTGCTTTTGCAACAGTGTCCTGACCTGTTTTGTGTACCAAGGGGGATCGCCTCCTTCTTTTATTAATTTATTAGGTATAAAACTTTCAATTGCTGACGATACCACTTCTTTGAATTTGAGCCACATCTGGTCTACACCTACGTTTAGTGTTAGAAACGAGTGGAAGCTGTCTTTCAAGAAGCAATGTATTTTGTTTCTATCTGCTTTCCTGAACAAATATACTTTGCGTTTATTTTTGGTAACTTTGGGACTTTCGATATTCAATTTCGCTACTACAGCTCTGTGTTCACTAATACCTGTATCCGTTTTGATGCTCATTATGAGCTCAGGATTATTTGTTGCTAAGAGATCAAGTGTGTTTTCACATCCATTTACAATTCTAGTTGGCTCATGAACTACTTGTTCGAAGTAATTCTCAGAGAATGCGTTGAGTACAATTTCGGACGATGTTTTATGCCTACCTCCTGATTTGAAAATATAATTTCGCCAACAGATCGAGGGTAAATTAAAATCACCACCTACTATTATCGTGTGAGTCGGGTACGTTTTTGTAATTACACTCAGGTTTTCTTTGAACCTTTCTGCTATTGTATCGTCAGAGTCGGGAGGCCGGTAAAAGGAACCGATTATTAACTTCTTACGATTTTCGGGTACAACCTCTACCCATAATAGCTCGCACGAACTATCAACTTCAACTTCGCTACATGAAATACTACTTTTGACGGCGACAAACACGCCCCCACCTATTTTGTTTAATCTATCCTTTCTGAATACCGTTAGATCTTTTGAAAATACTTCTTCTGAACTTATTTCCGGCTTGAGCCAACTTTCGCTGCCTATAATGATGTGTGTTTCGGTGCTTTCTATTAACGCTTGCAGTTCTGGAACTTTCCCGACACAGCTACGACAATTTACAACTGTTATACCGATAGTTTCCGGATCTACATTTCTCCTGTGATCCACCTGAACCCTTTGAGATTGCCCATTTTCTATTTCCCCGAAGCTCTTTATCCTAAAAAACCGCCCAGTCCACGCCACACAGCCCCCGCTACCCGTGTAGCCGCTTCCTGCGTGTAGTGGACTCCTGACCTATTCAGCGGAACCCGGAAACCCACCACCCGATGGCGCAAGTCAAGGAATCTGCAGCCTACACGGTCGCAGAACCGTCTGAGCCTCTGATTCAGACCCTCCACTCGGCTCTGTATCAGAGGTCCACAGTCGGTCCTGTCAACTATGCTGCAGATGGTGAGCTCTGCTTTCATCTTGCAAGCAAGACTGACAGTCTTTACCACTTCAGTTAGCCGCTCGAAACCTGAGAGGATCTCTTCAGATCCGAAACGACACACATCATTGGTACCGACGTGAGCCACCACCTGCAGTTGGTTGCACCCCGTACCCTTCATGGCATCCGGGAGGACCCGTTCCACATCTGGAATGACTCCACCCGGTATGCACACGGAGTGCACGTTGGCCTTCTTCCCCTCCTTGGCAGCCATCTCTCTAAGGGGCTCCATCACCCGCCTAACGTTGGAGCTCCCAACTACAAGTAAACCCACCCTCTGTGAAAGCCCGGATCTTGCAGGCTGGGTGGTGACAGGGTGAGAGACACCATCCGACTCAGGAACGTCGTCCTGAGCAGACAGCGCCTCAAACCTGTTCGCAAGACGAACCGGGGAGGCCTCACGATCGGTCCCCCGGAATGTCTTGCGCCTCCTGCCACGCACTGGAGCAACCTCCCACGCAACCACGGGTGGGATGTCTGCCTCACTGCTAGCAGTTTCAGGGCATGTCGCTGCCGCAGGCCGATCGGTGGAGACGACGGGAGTCCGTTCGGTCCCCACCGCCGGCCAACAACAACGACGCCCATCGATCGCAGCTTCCAACTGTGCAACCGAGGTTAACACAGCTTGAAGCTGGGAGCGAAGTGTCACCAGCTCAGACTGCATCCGCATACAGCAGTCACAGTCCCTATTCATGATTACAATGCCAACAAAAGCAAAAACTACAGTCGCGATGCGTTCAAAGGAAAACTAAACTGTTCGTTAGAACGCGGATGTGAATCCAATACGCACGACAGCACAGTATAACTTTACAAATTGAGACGAGAAAGTGTAGACGAAAATCAAAATACTATATGTCGCTTCTAATCAGAAAATAAAGACAGACGACTGTCGCGACGCGATTCACACGGCGGAATAATACACTAACCAGATATTAACCGGGAATATGAATAAAACAAAAGCGCGAGCACACAATAAATTTAATGCACTCAAGGGAAAACGCACTGAAAAGTAAAAATATGTAGCTTCTAGAGAGAAGCCGGTTACACTTACAACTGATAAATTACTGCTACGCTACTGGAGAGGTGTGCTCTGGACCACGTCCGCTGGGCGACATTTGGATGGCCGGAGGTGGCCGGAGGTGGATTTGAACCACCATCCTCCCGAATGCGAGTCCAGTGCGCTACCACTGCGCCACCTCGCTCGGTCAAGGGGAAAAGTGGGGGGAGGTTGGACAAACCTTTCCTTGAGAACAGTGATGAATTTCGCGCAGAAACCGAAGATATATTGGTGCGATTACTGTTAACGTGATATCAGTAAAGGTCTACATCAGGAACTTACATATTAAGGTCGCAAAATTTGTATACCTTAATAAATGTAATAATACTCAGTAATTTTTAGAAGGAAAAAATTCTGTAATCCGGAATTGTATAGCAGCGAAAATCTGAATTCAGACTGGACTATACAGAGTGTATCTAAATCAGAGTGTATCTAAATGTGTAGGAAAGCACCGGGGATTAGATAGAGGACCGGGATAACAAGCAGAGCATGTCCCGTAAAAATATCGTTTATTTACTTTCGTTACCGTGTTTGTTGTGGTATACGTAACACAAGCGACTTCACTATGCAACGTGGTCATATGTCTAGCACGCGCAGGCCACATGTGCGTTATTTACGTCTATGTGCAGCTGTTTTTGCATCAAAGCCGCGTAATGTCAGTTGCACAGTAAACACGTTCAAACAGGACATAAGCTAGAGTGGTGTGATGTCAGTGGACGTACAGTACAAGGGGAGTGGTGCAAGTTGTCAGCTGATTTGAGCTTAATATCGCGTAGGGCCCCCGTGAGCACGCGACGATGCCGCAACACGAAGTAGCATGGATTCGTCTAAAGCGTGAGGTACTGCTGGAGGAAACTGACACCATTAACCCTTTATAGGACAAAACCTTTTTCTGCAAATCTGAAAGTTAATGTATTTATTGCATTGCATTTGACTTATATAGGCATGCAATGTACTCAGAATTATTTTTTGTTCATTTAACTTGGAAGTGAAAGGAAGAAATAGGTGGTTGATGTACTGACCACTATCCATTTGGGTGATGGTCATTTAAAAGACCACCTTCTTATATCTGGAATAGGTAACTAAAAACGGCGTTTGGAATGCAAAGAAGGTACAATTTATTAAATAATTTTCTGAATTACAAAATTGAGCACATTACAATATTCAAACAATAAAACATTACTAAACACTATAAAATATTACAAATTCCAGTGTTAAACTTGTTATTTAGAATGAAACGGGTGAAAACAAAGAAGGTAAAGAGCGACGTACCCTGTTTAACACTTATGGTAGGTATGCAATATATCGACCACTATCCTATGAAGGGTTAATCCTGCATGGCTGGCCACAAATCCATACGAGTACAACGGGGTGGAGATCTCTTCCAAACAGCACATTGCAAGGCCTTCCGGATAGCTCAATAATGTTAATGTCTGGGCAGTATGGTGCCCAGCAGAGGTTTTTAAACTAAGAAGAGTGTTTGTGGAGCCACTCTGTAGCAATTCTAGAAGTGTGAAGTGTCTCATTGTCATGGTGGACCTGCCCAAGTCCGAGAGTCTGTCGTAATGCTCAATGGACATGAATTGATGCAGGTGATCAGCCAGGATGCGTACTTGCGTGTCACTTGCCAGAGTCTACATCTACATCCATACTCCGCAAGCCACCCGAAGGTGTGTGGCGGAGGGTACCTTGAGTACCACCATAGGTTCTGGTAGTGGCGGTGGTTGATGGGTGGCTGGAACCAAACAGCTAGGTCATCAGTCCCATGACCACTGTGTGAAATGCAAGCAAGGGTGTGGTCGGCTAAGACCGTACCAATAGTAAAATAGAGGAACTAAAAAGGGGGTTAAAATCAAATAGAACAGGACTAAAACCAACAGAAAAAGCGGAATTCTGCAACGAACGTCGCGACAGATCTAGAATCGCCGTTTATTGACGACAAACAGGTACAGGAGAACAGTGTATGCTCCTATATCAGAAGCATAAAAATGTAAAAAGGGAAACAACGTGAATTGACACTAAATAAAGAAAAGTGTGAAGTAATACACATAACCACTAAAAGAAATCCACTGAACTTCAATTACGCGATAAATCAGTCAAACCTTAAGGTCGTAAATTCTACCAAATACCTAGGAGTTACAATTACGAATAACTTAGACTGGAGAGAATACATAGAAAATATTGTGGGGAAGGGGAACCAAAGGTTACGTTTCATTGGCAGAACGCTTCGAAGATGCACCAGCTCCAGAAAAGAGACAGCCTACATCACACTTGTGCGTCCTCTCCTGGAGAAGTTGCCCCTTGTGGGACCCTCTCCAGGTGGGACTGACGGAAGACATTGAGAAGGTTCAGAGAAGGGCAGCTCGTTTTATTTTATCACGTTACGGGGGTGGGGGGGGGAGCGTCACGGAAATGTTGCACGAATTGGGGTGGAAATAATTAAAAGAAAGACGTTATTCATTGCGGCATAATCTGTTTGCGAAGTTTCAATCACTGACTTTTACTTCTGAATGTGAGAATATTTTGCTAGCACCCACCTACTTAGGGAGACATGACCATCCCAATAAAATAAGAGAAATCAGATCGAAAACCGAACGATTTAGATGTTCTTTCTTCCCGCGCGCTATTAGAGAATGGAACGGTAGAGAAAAGTTATGAAAGTGGCTAATGAACCCTCTTCCAGGCACTTAACTGTGATCTGCAGAGTATATATGTAGATGTAGAAAACCAAGTTAAAAAGAGAAATGGAAGTCGTCTGGGGGAGGGGAGAGGAGGGGAGAGCTCCAAACCCTGCTGCTTGCAGCAAGGGCCACAAACCCACCCATCCTCTCCAAGCGTCAGAGATAAAATCTTATAGCGGAGAGTAAAAACCGCTTTTACGGATAAATCCAAGGACTCTGTCAGCCATCCGTGAATCATTCGCAAAAACTGAGAGCAATGAGTGCGGAATTCCGTATTTAGCACGGAGCGCCAAGAGGAGCGGACATTCCACTAAAACATGAGCCACAGATTGTAGGGCCTCACAACCACAATGTGGGGGAGGAGGCTCATTACGCAAAAGAAAGCCATGGGTCACCCTGGAGTGACCGATGCGAAGACGCCAAAGGACAGTGGATTCCCTTCGAGAGGGGCGTAAGGAAGAACTGCGAGCTGCAGTGGTCGACTTGATGGAGCGTAGTTTATTTGACGGAGCAGTAGTCTGCCAGTTGGTGTTCCAGTCCTATATGAGTAGCGATCTCATCTGCATTCGCAAATCTGCGCCCGGAATAACCTAGGGGAAGGGGCAGGGAGTTACGACTACTATAGCCAACTGGTCAGCCTGTTCATTTCCTAGGATACCCACATTACTGGGGACCCAGAGAAAAGCAACGGAACAAGCGGTGTGACGACTATCGGTTCTCCCTCCTATTCCAGTCACGTATTGTTCGCGGAAAGAAAAATTGTTGGTATGCCTCTGTGTGGGCTCTAATCTCTCTGATTTTATCTTCATGATCTCTTCGCGAGATACATGTAGGAGGGAGCAATAGACTGCTCGACTCCTCGGTAAAGGTATGTTCTCTAAACTTAGACAAAGGCCCGTACCGAGCGACAGAGCGTCTCTCCTGCATAGTCTTCCACTGGAGTTTATCGATCATCTCCGTAACGCTTTCACTATTACTAAATGATCCTGTAACTAAGCGCGCTGCTCTCCGTTGGATCTTCTCTACTTCCTCTATCAACCCCACCTGGTACAGATCCCACACCGGTGAGCAGTATTCAAGCAGTGGGCGAACAAATGTATTGTATCCTACTTCCTTTATTTCCGCACTCCATTTCCTTAGGATTCTTCCAATGAATCCAAGTCTGGCATCTGCTTTACCATCGATTTATTTTATATGGTCGTTCCATTTTAAACCACTCCTAATGCCTACTCCCAGATAATTTATGGAATTAACTGCTTCCAGTTGCTGACCTGCTATAGTGTAGCTAAATGATAAAGGATATTTCTTTCTATGTATTCGCAACAAATTACACTTGTCTACAACGAGACTCAATTGCCATTACCTGCACCATGCATGTATTTCAATACAATTTTCCATTGCTACAATCTCTCTATACACTACAGTATCATCCGCAAAAAGCCTCAGTTAACTTCCGATGTTATCCGCAAGGTCATTTATATATATATTATGAACAGCAAAGGTTCCACGACACTCCCCTATGGCACAACTGGCATCACTCTTACTTCGAAAGACCTCTCCATTGAGAATGACATGCTGCATTATGTTATCTAGGAACTCCTCAGTCCAATCACACAATTGGTCTAATTGGGCCATGTGCTCTTACTTTGTCCATTAAACGACTGTGGGGAACTGTATCAAACACCTTGTGGAAGTCAAGAAACACGCCATATACCTGAGAATCCATGTCTATCACCCTCTGAGTCTCGTGGACAAATAGCGCGAGCTGGGTTTCACACGATCGCCTCTTTCGCAACCCATGCGAATTCCTACAAAGCAGATTTCTAGTCTCCAGAGAAGTCATTATACTCAAACATAATACATGTTCCAAAATTCTACAACTGACCGACGTTAGAGATATAGGCCTATAGTTCTGTACATCTGTTCGATGTCCCTTCTTGAAATCGGGGATGACTTGCACCATTTTCCAATCTTTTGGATCTCTACGCTCTCCTAGAGACTTACGGTACACTACTGCAAGAAGAGGGGCAAATTCCTTCGCGTCCTTTGTGTAAAATCGAACTGGTATCCCATCAGGTCCAGCGGCCCTTCATGTTTTGAGCGATTTTAATGGTTTTTCTACATCTCTTTCATTTATTTCGATCTCTGCCATTGCGTCATCTGTGCGACAATCTAGAGAAGGAACTACAGTGCAGTCTTCCTTTGTGAAACGGCTTTGGAAAAAGTCATTTAGTAATTCAGCCTTTAGAGTGTCAGCCTCTGTTTCAGTACAATTTTCGTCACAGAGTGTCTGGACATTTTGTTTTGATCCACCTACCACTTTGACACAAGAACAAAATTTCTTAGGAATTTCAACCAAGTCAGTACATAGAACTTTACTTTCGAATTCGTCGAACGCCTCTCGCATATCCCACCTCACGCTACATTTCACTTCGTGTAATTTTTGTTTGTCTGCAAGGCTTTGGCTATGTTTATCAAGTATTTTGCAACCGTGATAAAATAAACTGATGGTTTTC
This sequence comes from Locusta migratoria, assembly GCA_026315105.1. Taxonomy (NCBI): domain Eukaryota; kingdom Metazoa; phylum Arthropoda; class Insecta; order Orthoptera; family Acrididae; genus Locusta; species Locusta migratoria. Next base: position 274,135,067 of record CM048755.1, read on the forward strand.
TAATGTTCACGCCTGTCAGTATCAGCCTTCTTTGGGAGTGGACTTATTATTCAGTATCTTTGAAGTTATTTCCCGTTTCTCTTGCATATCAGGTGGAACAGTTTTGACACGGTACTTCTGCAATGATTTCAATAGCTCAAAGGGAATACCGTATGCTTTAGGTGCCATGTTTCTATTCATGTCGTTCAGAGCTTGGTCATATCCATCTTGCAGTATCACGCCTATTATTTCAGCATCCTATGCTTCCTCTTCCCTTTATATAATATTGTCTTCAAGTTTGTTTCTTTTTATAGCTCGTCAGTTTTACAGACGACCTTTCTTTGCTTAGTAATGGCTTGCCTCCTGAGCTCTAGATACTCATAAAGCTGCTTCCCTTTTATCGGAAGGTTTAATTTTCCTGTACAAGGCAGCTATCTTATCCACAGATATTCATGATTGGACAACTTAGCGGTACATATCTGTTTGAGAACGAAATGGAGAATATTTGTCGAGTTTATAATACGTGAACCTACCACCTTAACGTTTACACCCATGGCATAGAATTATTTGAAAATGTATTAAGTGCATATTCAACACCGAATGAATTATTCTCATTTCTCGCGTAATTACAGACACCGTCGGTGTTAGTAAGTCGACGTATGCAACGCACATTAAGTATAAGTATGTGTATTAATAAAAACACCCCATAGCAGACGATTACGTAAAGCCCCTTTAGCTATGTGGTATGTCTTTGACTTTTAATTTCCATCTTCAAATATGCCACAGACTGAATCCGCAAGTCACTGTAATGTATGTTAAGCAATAAAAAGACAGATATTGCTGCAATAGGTACTGCTAGTTGACAAATTCTGTAGGATTGGCAATCGAATCAAGATTTATCGAGGATTGTGTACAAGGTAAAAAATAATGGTGGGGGCTTAATATTTTAAATAACTATACACAGACTTCGTATTTCCTGTTTTCATGAAATAGCGTGTTAATCTTGATGATATTTACGACTTTGGGGGATTAACATATTCAGTGTAATGTATTTTCATTGTGAGTTCAGGTTAAGACAAAGTGAGTTACACAACAAACTAAATCAGCAATAAAATAGCTATTTAAGTAGTTAGAAGCACATAAGTTACGGTAACTACGTATGATACGGTTTGGCGTTTTTATGAACTTCGCTACACAGAAAATAAAATGCTGGAACACCAGCGATGTGAATAGCGAAAATTTTAAAATTATTTTCTTACCTTTATCGATCTGTTTTTCAGCGAGAATCCTCGGTACCACCCTGCGAAAGAAAATATAAATGAAAACAACATGTAAGAGAAACACTCATTTAAAGTTAATACAAACTTGTGATAACAGAAAAAATTCATAACATTAGAGTAGTAAAAATACGACAAACAATATCGCTGGTGCAAATATAAATAACTATTGGACAGAGTGATTTCATCGTACATATTTAATACAATCATCTTAGCAAACCCTTCTACGTTATTATTTGAAGTTTCATTCGCATTAAAGCTTCAAGCATATTAATTTCTGAAGCTTCAGTAAGTCACACACATGGACCGTTTTAACACCCTAGTGGAGAACGGATCTACAAATAAGGAGGTGAAAAGATTTCGCCGAATATGTGTTCATATTCTCCAATCTTTGTGACATGTTCCACAGAACAAATACACGTATCGTCTGTCTCAAGTTACTTCTTACTTGCAAAATGATTTCATTACATACAAATTGAACGCTGGAAAAACAGCTCGCTTTAATTCAGTCAGGAAGAATGATTACTAAAATCTCTTGTGGACGATACAGACATTTGTGTATATGTGGTGTCTGCTGTTTCGGGCAAAGATCCTTCCTTCAGTGCGGAGGCACTCCTAGGCCCTTACTCTTACGGGAATCAGTTTATAAAAACTACGAGTTTGAGTAATAGCGGGCAGGGTAAAGTTGAGAAATGTGGTGATGGCTGTGTCCCCAATGGTGTAGGGGTCAGCGCAACTACCTAGAAAGCAGGACCCCGGGTTCCAATCTCAGACAGGTACACATTTTCAACTTAATCCATTCGCAGTTAATGTCGTACAATCCGTGAATGTTTATTATTATTATTATTATTATTATTATTATCATTAGCTCTTCCGATACCCTTGTGCAAGGGACATATTTATAGAAAACTAGCTTAAACCCGCGACTCCGCTCGATCTCGGCCCTCACGTTGCCTATTGTCACGTTGTAATGGTGATTCGACGTTCGCCATTGCTGTCCTCTTGTCCCTCCTTTGTGAAAATCTTATCTCGCGCTGTTCTTCATTTTCGTTTGCTCTTGATGTTTTAATACGTTTTGCTCCATCAGTGTTTCTTGATAATGTTTTTCTTTTCCGAGGCATGTTGTCTGATTGTGATCTATTAAAAGTAGACGTACTGTTGTAATATGTGTAAAGTAACGTAATGAACATTTATCTACGGAGTTTGAATAACAATTAAGTTAATGTAATTAATTTCACTCATTTTTGAGGAAGTGTCGGTGATAAAGCGGAACTGAAAAATATTCTTATCAGATTGCAGAAGTCTATGCACTTACCGTTTATCAGGAAAGTAAGTAGTGTAGATCAAATCACACGTAAAAATGCACTCGTTTCGAAGAATACAATCAAGAAATTCAACAATAATGATTGTAATAATATCACAGATAGATTTTTTAAAAATTTGACGACTTTCAACCACCATATCTTCCACCCCCTTAAAGCTCTCTGCATGGAACTGCTATGGTACACAACGGGTGACTTCGGCCAACAATTATACACAGACCATTCCTTTGCGTTCTGTAGTTTTCTCTGCAGAGCGAAATATTAACACATACACTCGTAGAATTTTATATACACCGATAACTTTCCATCCCATTATTCTCCACCCTTTTATCATTATCAACCCTCAAGCAACAATGCAACCAATAAAACCATTTTCAAAGAGTAAATATAATTTTCAAAGAGTAATTATTGTTCCGCATTTCGCGTTATATTCTTCAAATTATTAAATATCTATCAGATCGCTATAAAACCGTACCTAAAGCCTTCCTCAGGTGTAAATTAGTAACTGTACAAATATTTTAAGTCCTTGCGTCTTGTCGTTCGGACGTGATAAGCGAACACCGAACATATATTCGCCGGCCGCGGCGGCCGAGGGGACTAAGGCGCTCCAGTCACGGTCTGCACGGTCACTACGGTCGGGGGTTCGAATTCCCCCTTGGGCATGGATATTTGTGCCGTCCTAGTTCGTAAGTAGTTCATAAGTAGTTTGTAAGTTTAGGGACTGATGACCCCGTAGATAAGTCCCATAGACTATACAAACATTTTGAACATATATTCACATTAATATATACAGATAAATAGCTATCCGATCGCCATAAAACCGTGCCTAAAACCTTGCCCGGGTAGACATTAGTAACTGTACAAATTTTTAGCTCTTTATGTGTTATGGTTCAGACGTGATAAACTTACACCGAACAGACATTCACATTTATAGATATTCAAATGTTTGTTAAGCTTATGGGGCTTAACTACGGGGTCATCAGTCCCTAAACTTACAAACTACTTATGAACTAGCTAATCCTAAGGGCGGCACAAATATCCATGCCCGAGGGGGGATTTGAACCCCCGACCGTAGTGGCCGTGCAGACCGTGACTGGAGCGCCTCAGTCTCCTCGGCCACCGCGGCCGGCCCAGTCGTTAGACCTCGACGTAGTGTGAGAGGACCGCTACTGCGCACGTTATACAAATAATCTGGCAGGTAATCTTTGTGAGTCAGTGAGGATGATTGCTGATGACGCACTTGTCTACAGCGACGTGACGTTATTAGGAAATTGTTATTAAATACACACGCACTCAGACACGCACTCAGACACAAACACAAACACACACACACACACACACACACACACACACACACACATTGTGTATAGATTGACAGACAACATTTAACGTGCAATATAGTGCGCGTAGATAAACGTAGAGAGTAGATAACGTCGGATAATGCGATGTGTTACTACGTACAGTTACAGTATTTAGGTAATAAGGAGTATATGTTCTAAGTGATTACGACAGAGCCCCCACAGCCGCGCAGCTGTGGGGACGAAGATACCACATTTATTGGAAGAATACTAAAGAAGTGTTTAAGCGCCTCGTATTTGAAATGTTTGTAGAGCTTATGGGACTTAACTACGGGGTCATAAGTCACTAAACTTACAAACTACTTATGAACTAGCTAATACTAAGGAGGGGATTCGAATCCCCGACCGTGGTGGCCGTGCAGACCGTGACTGGCGCGCCGCAGAGCGCTCGGCCACCGCGGCCGGCTTCTCGTATTTCCTTGGTACTGTGGCACTGTTTTTGTTGCGATATTAAACCGCGTTGCCCACACCGTCATAGGACACATTACAGAACAGAAAGTGCGGGCTACATTTGTATTGCCCAACTTGAGCTTGACGCAGTATCAGCCACTCATATTTCGACGCTATATTCGATGCAACCGCTCGCTGCCCACGCTCCAGCAGATGGTACCTGGTACGGCTAATTACGCAGGTAATTAGCTGTGTTCCAAATAACGTACCGCAAACTCGACAATACATTCGCGTATGTTCTGGAAATCCTTCAATGAAAATATCCACTCCCACTTTCCATTTGACGTTATTGGTAGGAGTGTGTTTAGAAGAGGGTTATCAGACGTCCTCTTTTACCGGGAGATGTCCTCTTTTTCTTTTACCCCAAAAATGGTCCTGGCGGGTTTTAGAAAAATGAAGAAACGTCTTCTTCTTTTCTTTTAGTTATACGACTATTATTATTATTTTTTTTTTTTTTTTACTTTAAAGTGCGGAATTCGTCATTAAACTCTCTGAAATCTAACATCCGCAATCTCGAGAATACCGTACCCAGCTCAAACTACGATTTCAGAGCAAATATTTAAATGGTGTGGCAATTACGTGAAATACGAGCTGCGAGGTGGCCAGTTAAAATATTCCGTGTGCCTCTTGTAATTTCAAATTATAACTATGACACTTTTGCAGCTTTTGGTATGATTAAAGAGATGTCTTCTTTTTTGAAGACTAACATCTGATAACCCTGGTTTAGAACTCTTTATTGAGCTTTAATTATTGTCTAAGATCAGACTATTTTTCCTTTAGATAGTACTGCTATAAAGTTTACAAGTAAGTTTATGCCTAAAAAGCTCAAGTTCAATTTAGTAATGCAAATGAAATTCAAAACTTTCCGATAGATTATAAGTGTTTGTTGGATTGAGAGTCGAGCTGAAGCCCTTTGTATTAGGTGGGCACCAACAGAGCTACCCTAACATCCCAGCAAACAGTATACGTACGGTACACACTTTAAATCTGCCGGCAAGTTTCATATTTGCTCAAACTCCCCTGCAGAGTGAAATATCATCCTGATGAGTTTTCTCAGTAATACGTGCACAAACAAATTGATAATAATGAATTCATATTGGCGTGTACATAAACACTCTGGGAAAATGCAATTTTCAATTTGTTGGCAAATTCAGTAAACTTTTATGAAAGAACTTTTGCCCCATTCTTGTTAATATTCAAACCATATTGCAAAAAGCATTATTCAAAACATTGCTATTTTCCCCATAACGCGATTTGCATTACGAAACGACACTCTCTTGTTGGTCACACGGTTCCCAACACTCGTTGGCTGCCGAGTACTCGTATCCAGTGTCTAGTGGTATTGACTAACCACTCAGTTCCAATAAAGTGATACTTCAGTCACTTCAGTTCTCACCCTTCATACCTCCCGCACAAACCAAGTTGACAGTCGGCGCGGTGGCTGATGGGAACTATCGTAAAGGCATCTCCCATTTACGGTTGCTACCATCAACCACCTCACCTGTGTCTGTTTAGTCCTGCACGCACAAAATAACACACACAACTCATTCGTTTCGACTGTGGTTCGCTCGTTTAATGTTCATCGATCCACAACACATACTGTGTTTGATAATAAAGGGGAATGGGAAAGAGGATTCATAGCTTTACAGAAATGCTCATCAAATTAGGGTCTACAACAACGCCTTTGTGCGTCACCGAGCGAGGTGGCGAAGTGGTAACACTCTGGAGTCGCATTCTGAAGGACGGTGGTCAAATCCACCTATGGCCATTCGGATTTGGCTTTGTCGTGATTTCCCTAAATCGCTCCAGTAAATGTCAGAATGATTCCATTCGTAGGAAAATGCCGATTTTCTTCCACATCCTTAACAAAAAACACTCCGAGGTTGTACTCCGGTCTCATACCAGGATGTCTAAAAGACGTTAAACTATCTTCCTTCCTTCCATTGTGCGTCGTGGATAATGGGGAAACTGCTTCAACTTAAACACACGGAATTTAGCTCAGCCGTGGCGGAGCGGCCTTGCGCATTGATGCGCTATGCTACGATGCGCGAAGCCGTTCCCCGTCGGGGGTTCAAATCCCCCCTCGGGCATGGATGTTTGTGTAGTCTTTAGTATAAGGTAGTTCATAAGTAGTTTGTAAGTTTAGGGACTGATGACCCAGCAGTTAAGTCCCATAAGCTTGACAAACATTTGAACAATTTAGCTCTTTGAACTCTCACAATTGCAAACACTAAAGAATTTAACCTTTCTTCCAAACAATTTTTCTAGACTTCTCTACGTCGCCGTCGCGCCGAGCTCAAGTTACAATTTCAAAGCAATTAAAACAAATGGCGTGGCAATTACCGTGAAATACGAGCCGCGAGGCGGCCAGTTAAAAGCGTTATGTATGCAACAGTGCAAGATAACTCGGTTCCAAATAATTTCAAATTAAAACTGTAACGAGTTTGCAAATTTTTGTATGAATCTAGAAATGCCCTCTGTTTTGAAGACTGATATCAGGCAACCATAATCGTGGATCACCTTACTCACTGAGTCCCTGGGACCCACTTTCCAAAACGAGTTAATGAACATCATCCCCTCCATCTTACATATCATGAAATGACATCTACGGTGAAATCAGAGAACTCGGCTTACGCAGAGGTGCGCCTTTTTAAGCATACAAAATATGAAAGGGGTAAAAAAACAGAAACGCAAGAGCTTTAATGGAACAATTCAGAAACATTGTGTACTTTCTGTATCATATTACATGATAGCTTGGTGATTATACAGCGTAGGAAAAACATTTATTGATAAGCTTCCGTATGCGCTAGAATCTCCTGGAGACGCTACATATGTGTAGGAACAGACAAAATATTGGTTGATTCTTGTAAGGATGTATGCTTACGAAACTTTAACAAAAGCCCACACTTTGTTGTCACTGCGTCTCTTTCTCTCTTTTTGAGCATTGGCCGGAATTCTGCATGACGCTTACTAAATGAACCCGCAACGAGGCATGCTGCTCTACTTTAGTTCTTCCCTATCTCCCTTATTATGTAGTACGAGCAATATTCAAATACTGGTCGCAGTGAGGTTCTACAAGACGCCGTCCTTGTTCATGGACTACACTTCCGTAGGATACTTCTAATGAAACTTGGTCGTCATCTGTCTTCCTTGCAACTGGTTTTACGTTGTCATTCAGCCTTAAATCGCACTGCATGCATCGCATACTCCTAGGTATTTGACGGATGTGACTGGTTCCAGTGACTGTTCTGCAATCGTGTGATGGTACACTAACAGTCGAAGTTTGTGTAACTGAAGGACCAAACTGCTGAGGTCAAAGATACCTAGACTTACGCACTACTTAAAGTAACTTGTACCAAGGATAACAAACACACACACACACACACACACACACACACACACACACACACACACACACACACACACAACACTCCAGAGAAAGGACTTGAACATCTGGTGGAATCGACCGCGCATCGGTGACGGTGGTTTTAGGGCGCACAACTTCTACGGTCATTAGCGCCCATCGCGCCTCAGTCCGCGCGGCGGTGGTGAGCCCTCCATGTTTATGTAGCGTCGATCTACATTTTGCTACCCACGATGAAGCAGACCTTCACATACACACCGTCGGTGATTATTCAAGATTAGTTTCTAAAAATTATGTAATTATGATTTACGTTCTTCTGGGCCAGCATCTTTTAATGACTAAGTCCGCTATTTCATATTAACTTTTTCAATCCTATAGTCGTATTTCGGCTACAATTGCCGTTGTCAAGCTACCTGCGAATAATGCATAAAAATTTTCATTGCTTCTATTTATATCTTACTGCTATACCTATTGTGTGTGTATTTGTTGCTACTTGTGTCCAGTTCTTCTTAAAGTCTAGATCACATCGTCGGTGCTGTCACTGCTGTAATTGCTGTCGGTGTTTTAGTGATCCACGTGTGTCGAATCGTACATCAGTTTATATTTTATATGTGTATCAATTTTTGACAGTTTATTTGACAACTCCATCAACGATACTATATGGTTACAAAGTTGCTGTATGTTGTGTTTGAAGTTTAAAATACGCGAAACGCGCGGCTAGCGGACGTCCCGAGTAGCATGGGGTTCTCGCCTGAGTCTCAGCACATGCGCTAACCGTGCGTTTCGCGTATTTCAAGTATTAACTTCGCTTCGCAATATCTCGGGATGTAATTGGCGTACTGCGATGCAATCAACGGTACTGTTTATGTGATTTGTCATACTCTAGATTGCCGATGAAATAATATAGGGTGTCCATTTAAAAACACATACGTTTGTGTTAAAAACCACATGTTTTCGTTTTAGATGTTCAAATGTTTGTAAAGCTTATGGGACTTAACTACGGAGTCATCAGTCCCTAAACTTACAAACTACTTATGAACTAGCTTATACTAAAGACGGCACAAATATCCATGTCCGAGGGAGGATCCGAATCCCCGACGGGGGACGGCCTCGCGCATCGTAGCTTAGCGCCTCAACGCGCTCGGCGGCTCTGCCGCGGCTTCGTTTTAGAATGTTCCAAAATATTTACATTCATGAGCCCATGCCTTATATTCATACCGGTGAAATTCTTTTTACAATAGCTGTTGTTGTTGTTCCAGAGATATTCTGGGTGGTTCAAAAATATTCCGGCGGTCCTAAACGCTACGTCACGAATGTCTCGACCGCTCCTATCCTTGGTTCAAAAATGTTCAAATGTTTGTAAATCTATCGGACCTAACTGCGTGGTCATCAGTCCGTAGCTTACAAACTACTTAAACCTAGGAAAACTAACCTAAGGACAACACACACACACCCATGCCCCAGGGAGGACTCGAACCTCCGACGGCGAGTAACCGCGCGCCCCACAACCAGGCGCCTTAGACCGCTCGGCTACCCACCGCGACAGTTCTTGTAGAACTTCAGCATCTGTTACGCACTTCTTGTATTCATAGCCCATGGCTGTGGGGACTACTATCAGATACCGTCATAGCGGAGAATAACTGAAAACCTTGCTGCAACCGATCAACAATCAACACTGGATTGAATGGCATTTGATCAACAAATTGACAGCAGTTCAAATATTTGTAAATCTATCGGACGAAACTGCGTGGTCATCAGTCCGTAGCTTACAAACTACTTAAACCTAGGTAAACTAACCTAAGGACAAACACACACACACACCCATGCCCCAGGGAGGACTCGAACCTCCACGGCGAGCAACCGCGCGCTCCGCAGCGAGGCGCTTTACACCGCTCGGCTACTCCACCGCGGCTGACAACAGTTGACATGATTTCATAAGCAGTACTGGAACGAAGTATCCTAAAAATGGAGAATGTCGAGGGGCCAAATTGGCCCTACGGTCCTTCTAGATAGTAAGCTTCATATCTGGCAACTTAAAAATAATAGGACACGCAATATTGGGGCACATAATGGTACTTCAAATGCTTACTTCTTTCGTCAATAATTTCATTCAGCTTCACCATGTCATATACTTTCACGGCAATAAAAGACACAGAAAAATGCATTTGAACACCGAATGCAAAATTGGAGAGCCCCAGACTTAACTATTACGCTATTCTTTAACTTATTCAGAAACTGCATAAGGAGATTAATCACACTCAGAAATGTCGACCTTCACTTTCTCGGAAAGTAATGAGTTTTGACATCTAATCCAAAGTAGTTTTTCCTCTGATTCTCACTTTTGCTCCACTCTGCCAAGTTTCGAATTCAAATGTACAAATGTTTGTTAAGCTTATGGGACTTAACTACGGGGTCATCAGTCCCTAAACTTACAAACTACTTATGAACTACTTACGAACTAGGACGGCACAAATATCCATGCCCGAGGGGGGATTCGAACCCCCGACCGTAGTGGCCGTGCAGACCGTGACTGGAGCGCCTCAGTCCCCTCGGCCACCGCGGCCGGCTTTCGAATTCAGCCGACAGGTTTATGTGTAAGGAAACAGCGTGAAAAATGGGTGTAATTATTTGTCAGAAGTGACAAGTTCACAAGATGAATTTACATATATACGCGAATTAATCTGAATGCGAAATGTAGCTGTATAATTTTTACTGTGACCACTGATGATAATTTTCAATTTAAAGAGAAACTCATCTGGCAGAAAAAAGATGACTAAATCGATGAAGTAATCCACATTTACACACACGTTTATGATAACGTTCGTAAATAGTTCGTACTGATAGGCAACAGTTCTCTTTAAAAAGGAGATATATTTTACTTAATAGGCAATTTTCATGTTTCTTATTTCCAGAAGATGAAAATGTGGGTTGTTTATGAGCAATGAAGAGACGAGACCATAAACGCATGAACTTTAGGTTTCCACTCTCTTCCTTCACGATACTTAAATGACTTAACTGATTGGACAAATAGTAGAGAAAAAGTAGTAATTTCTGGTAGCACCATCAAAACACGTGTATAGCTTCGGCTTACACCCATTCTGTGTTGTGATTACATGGTCACATATTGAAATTACATTATTTTTCAAGTTTAAATTACAGAAAAATAACACACGTTTTGTGACAATATTGACAGGATATTCTATTTGCATGTTACAGTCAGTAAGAATAATTACAATCGGAACCATGTTTTTAATATTGAAAAACAGCCTTTCTCCGAAAACGATTTTATTTCCTTTTGCTTTATCGGGAGAATATCGAAACAGTGGCCGCATAGAATTGTGAAATGAAAGAGAAAATCTTTGCTTAGGACAACGTCGAAAGCAATTGGAAACATAAAACAGCAAATCCAAAATAGACATTTTTTCTTTTATAATGAGATTTTTGACGAAAAAGTAATATTAATTTGAAAACTTATATTTGTTTCACTATTTTTTTTTCCTTTTCCTTTAAAAAAAATATTATGGGACTTAACTGCGGGGTCATCAGTCCTCAAACTTACAAACTACTTATCTATACTACAGCCAACACAAACATCCATGCCCGAGGAGGATTCGAACTTCCGACGGGGGAGGCCGCGCGATCCGCAACTAGACGCTCCTGGCCACTCGGCTAATCCCGCGCGGCGTTTTACTATTAAAGATACTAGAAAGAGACTTTTATTTAAAAAAATAGGATGTTCGGAAGCATATTATCCTAAATTGTTTTTAAACACATCCATTATATTATAGCATGTTCCCTGCTTTACGAATTTTCAACCCGTTTGTTCCAAGAAGATGTTTTGCGGCCAAATCTGAAGACGAAATTTTGTACCACACTCCTACCCGGATTTTTTATATTTCTATTATTTTCTGATCGCATCTGGCATGATCTAATCCGCTCCTAAGTGTTTCTGTGAATAACACCACTCCGTTTGAGTAAAAAATTCTGATGCGGTTAATCTCGTACACAGAGCGCGTGATCGATTTTGCCGAACTGAGAGTGGTATGCAGCAATGAGTTGATGTATCAAATTGTCCCTGAACCATCCAATACCATTACTACCGAGTGCTGAGTGCTTTGCAAACACATCTCGTTTATTACGTGCGATGCATCCGACAATAATTATATCGAACAATGAGATTTCTGTGAAAGCCAGCCCCGCATTATAAAGTGCATTGATTATGCTGGAATGTTTCTCATAATATCAAGTTATTTCTGCTCACGCCGAAAATCAGAAAGGTCAACCAGTCAAATTCTATTGTACAAACAAGAGAGTAAAATCTGAAAATACTTCTCAGTGTTTATTCTTCAACTACATTTCTATGTTATTTCTTCCGATGCAGAGATATTTACACAAGAGTGGAAATAATTTTTATTTAGAATGGTTTCAACTTATGGCCTTTTCGCGGTTTTTTTTTTTTTTTTTTTTTTTTTTTTTTTTTTTTTTTTTTTTTTTTCAATTTGACACAGGCATAGCGTGAAAATATATAGTCTCTCTCTATTCGCCGCGTTAACCTTTCCAGCAAATCCTGATGACTTTTGATGGGACACCACTTACGTCATTAACGTGTCTGTCTTGAACATTCGTCATCATGTATGAAGTACTAATTTATATATTGTGTTGTATCCTGTAACGTCACGCGTTGGGTGATACACGACTCACACTGATAAAACTCACTGGAAGAAAGGTATTATTATCTAAAACTCAAGTGAAACGGCCCTGCCGATTATATGTATATTTCTACACACAAAGAAATTTACCACATTAGCTGCCATCTCGCGCTGAATTAAATTAAGGGGAAAGTTGGAAATCCGTGCCACGTCAGGCGTTCGAACCAGGGTCTCCTGCTTACTATGCAGTCGTGCTGAGCACTAAGCCACCTGGACACGGCAATCACGACTGGACGCACGACCCTAGCACACCTCCCGCCAGATCCAAATTCTCAACTTACCAACACACTACTGACATACTGCCCCAGCCCATTTTCATTCAATACTCGCGGCATTTCGCCGATTCCCGTAAGAGTTTGGGCATGGTGTGTATCCACACTGAAGGAAAGATCACTTGTCGCCTTTCACCTGTTTATATAAAGACGTGAAGACGGTAAGTGTTCTTTTCTTCATATATATATATACTAGCTTTCACCCGCGGCATTGCTCGCATCGATGTCCTTGCATATGTGTCAAAGGCCATCGAAAGCACAACAATTTCACAATTAATTCTCGACTAAGGTGACCAGAAAAGTTTCCCGTTTCCCACTTCGTCGAATGACGGTAAATACTTTCCTTCTTCATCGAGATGAAAATAAAGGTATTATTAAATATGAAGAGAGACTGTTACATCATGACTAAACCACTGACTGAAGAAGATACACATTACACAATGTGAAATTATGCAGGATTCAAGTGTCATTGAAATCAGTCCTGCGGTTTGAAGACGTTGGCGTCTTGTGTAAGGATTCATAATGCTAAATCGTATTACGTACAAAATATCAACCATTAAAAGTAATTTAATAAATACCATAAATTTCAAACGTCAAAGAATAAATAGCTTTTCCAAGGGGTATTCAAGCGTCTCAGAAGCTATAAGAGAAACGTTGATGCTCAGCTGTACCATATTCCAGTTACGTACTTAAAACCAACAAATATCTTTAATTATACACTTTCTAAAGTAGCTTATATTCTTATTCAGCGTTCAAGCTATCTAAATACCCAATTTCATCAAAATCGATGAAACGATGTAGTCGCGATAGCGTAACAAAATGTTCAAATGTTTGTAGAACTTATGGGACTTAACTACGGGGTCATCAGTCCCTAAGCTTACAAACTACTTATCAACTAGCTACGACTAAGGACGGCAGAAATATCCATGCCCGAGGGGGGATTCGAACCCCCGACCGTAGTGGCCGTGCAGACCGTGACTGGAACGCCTCAGTCCCCTCGGCCACCGCGGCCGGCGATAGCGTAACAGATACAGCTTCTTTCATATATATGTGTGAGTACAACAGCTTTCGAATGATCTTCTACGAACTTTTGACACGCAATTATGTACATACCTTAACGGATCTCTGAATAGAAGAAACTCGAGTAACGGCCTTAATGCGTGCACAAACGGTTATCTTGGCAACCTCGAGACGATTGAGAAAATATTTATCTAGGGAAACTGGCTATTAAGTATGGGTTATATGTATCAACTCTTTTGACTTTGTACGGCAGTGTAGACTGTCAGAGTCCATACTGCAAAGTGCAAAGAGGCTCGCGGCGTATTGTGTAGACCGCGGTGGAGTGTCCGAACGTTCTAAGGCCCCATGCTGCGGAGAGCGCAGTTGCTTGCCGTCGAAGGTTCGAGTGCTTCCTCGGGCGTGCGTGCGTGCGTGCGTGCGTGTGTGTGTTTGGTCCTTCGCATAAGTAGTTTGTAAGTCTAGGGACTGACAACCGTAGTAGTTAATTCCCTTCGATTGACAAACATTTGAATATTTTTGTATTGTGCAGCATGCGTAAACACTCCCGTGTACGCACGAACACTCACCGTTGCATGGTGGCACTATTACCCATGTATTTTTTCATCGTTAGGCTTCCGACATGTGCCCAAATGACCATAAATGCCGGCCGCGGTGGCCGAGCGCTCTGCGGCGCGCCAGTCTCAGTCCACACGGCCACTACCCTCGGACATGGATATTTGTGTCGTCCTTAGTATTAGCTAGTTCATAAGTAGTTTGTAAGTTTAGGGACTGATGACCCCGTAGTTAAGTCCCATAAGCTATACAAACATTTGAACATTTCACCATAAATTGAGAAGCGAGCTGTCTGCTACTGCCGCAAGATTTAATCATGTTTAGGATTTAGACTTACTACTGCGGTTATCAGTCCGTAGCTTACAAACTGTTTGAACAAATCTAAGGACAACACACACACACACACACACACACACACACACACACACACAGACACATGCCCGAGGGAGGACTCGAAATTCGAGCGATCTGCGGCGCGCCAGTCTCAGTTCGCAAGGCCACTACGGTCGGGGTTCGAATCCCCCCTCGAGCATTGATGTTTGTGTCATCTTTAGTATAAGATAGTTCATAAGTAGTTTGTAAGTTTAGCGACTGATGACCCCGCAGTTACGTCCCTTAAGCTTAAACATTTGAACATTTTTGACTCGAACTTCAGACGGGGAGCAACCACGCGCACCGCAGCAAGGCGCCTTAGAGCGCTCGGTCATTCCAGCGAGGCCCATGTTTAGAGTTACATATTCGGCTACCAGAACAATTCTGTTGACATTATCATCTATTAGACAAAGCCGTCCTAAGATGGCGTATAGAAAAATATCATCTGTACCACAAAAATGGCAGGAAAATCCCGAGAGATTTCGCCAACAGGATTTAGCAATGAAAACAGTTGAGTGTCCGCTGTCTAGAGTTGTAGGATTCCCCTTTATTCAAAGAGAATAGTGGTTATACTTAAACAGCAAGACATCCCTAAGGATCACAGTGTAGCCTTTGCATGCTGTGGAAGTAACTTTAGCTGGGGTCTCTCCTCTTAAAGAGTCTGAAGTGATATAGATTATTGGAAGATGAAAGAATTACCCTTCGAAGAAGCACAGACTAAGATTGTTTCCGAACTTATCACTCACTTGTAGATCTTCTGTCCCAGGCGATCGGGTTTCGTTTCTTGTAAAGAATTAATTTGCTAAACGGACAGTAAGGAAGCTACAGACAATGACAGACGGGAAGTCTGACGATACATGTACGCAAAATTCAGCAGATAAACAAGTTTGCATAAACAATCACAGCACGTAGCCGCTGAGTGAGCAGTAGACTTGCTATATAAAAAGTCTAAAATACAAGAAAGAATTTCTGTGTCTGTGTTCTTTCGGACATGTCCGAAAGATACTCTGAGTCCATATCACGTACGAAGGTCGTCTAGTTTTCAACCGTTCTGCGCATCCCCTCCATTAACACACTGACAGCCAATAACATTCGTTCTCTAGGTGCATGGCTGGCCGCGAGTCACGCAACGTTTTTCCCGCAGGCGCAACTGTTGGCGCTCGGCCGTAGCTCCTCCCCTTCACGCTTCCCCTATCGCCCCACCTCTATGCGCGAAAGCGCCTTCCTACATGACGCCAACTATACATCGACATATGAAAATATGTGTCAGAGCCAACATTCAAACGCGGGACCTCCTGTTTACTACACCATTGCACTAACTTCTACGCCACCTCAGACACATGGACTTATCTCAGGAAGGACTACCCAAGCATGTAATCCACCGGACACAAAGTTCCACATATCCTGCTACTTGGACCATTGTACTACATGGCTGGCAGCTGGCCCTATATTCCTGCCAAGAGCTGAGTCCTTGTGTGCACCCACACTGAAATAGACATCAATATATGACTAGGTGGATTATAATTAAGAACTGCAGCGTCTGTTATTTGGGACATAAGTAGGTACGCTATGGGGCTTCTGAATAAAATTTGACCTTGACCTTTGACCATCTGGTTGCCTACCTCACAGGGGCCATACAACAAGATGGCGGACATAAACAAGATGGCGGACATAAACAAGAAGATGGCGGGCACAAACAACAAGATGGCGGGCACAAACAACAAGATGGCGGGCACAAACAACAAGATGGCAGACACAAACAACAAGATGGCGGACATAAACAACAAGATGGCGGACACAAACAACAAGATGGCGGACACAAACAACAAGATGGCGGACACAAACAACTAGATGGCAGACACAAACAACTAGATGGCGGACACAAACAACTAGATGGCGGACACAAACAACTAGATGGCGGACACAAACAACTAGATGGCGGACACAAACAACAATATGGTGGACATAAACAACAATATGGTGGACACAAACAAGATGGCAGGCATAAATAATATGGCGGGCATAAACAACAATATGGCGATGGTGGACATACGTGGAAAGATAATTAAAAATACATATACAGATATACATATAACACAAGTTTATTCTGTCATGACAGCTTACAAGATCGTAAGATGACTTTGCATTCCCTCAACTAGTACTTTTGAGTACAACCTCTGATTTCAAGCAATAATCTAAGCCTCTCGCAGTTCTTCTTCAATAGCAATTATTTCATTATCTTGAGCTGTATTCTCAGCTCCCTTGGACGCTAGTAACAGGAGCAATGGTTCCATCAGTTCATTCAGTTCATTCCAATGCACATAACTCACATGTTTTGGTCGAAATAGGACATATGGAAGTTCGAGTCGGACAGGTTATGTGCTTTGGTAGTCATTGCAGGTGTTATGCTATGTGGCTGCAGTGGTGTAGACGCTTAGTGCAACTGCCTAGTAAGCAGGAGATCCTGGAAGGAAGCTTAGGATTTAACTCCTGTCAACAGTGTGCTCGTTAAAACTGAGCTGATGGAAATCGGCTGTGCCCTTTGAAAGGAGCCATCCCAGCATTTGCCTGGAGTGATTTAGGGAAACCACAGAAAACCTAAATCTGGATGGCCGGAGGTTGATTTGAACCACCGTCCTCCCGAATGCGAGTCCAGTGTGTTACCACTGCACCACCCCCATCTGTTCCCAGGAGATCCTTGGTTCGAATCCTGGCCCCAGTATGAATTTTCATGTGATCATGTTCAAATTAGAGTGTTTGTAAATTTATGGTACTTAACTACTGTGATTATCAGTCACTTGACTTGCAAACTACTTGAAAGAACATAAAGACAATATACACGCACTCAAGGGAGGACTCTAACCTCCAACAGGGAGCAACCGCGCGCGCTGCACAAAGAAACCTTATAGTGGTCGGCCATTCTACCGTGGCATACGTTCATTTTGAGTGTTTACGACGCCTACTAGCAGTTGAGACTGGAAATCCCGAGTTGGTTGGCACAACACTAGCGTCTTGCAAGGAAACCTCCCTTCGTAACCACCCCCCTCTCTCTTCCCGGTTTTAGTGGCAAACTGGTGCAGTGCATTGCTCGTCTAACTCTGAAAACAAACCAGGCATGATATCAGGAAGAAGCTATTCGTAACTGAGGAAAAAGAAGCAATATAGAAACAGTGAACGGCCCAAAGGCAAGATGAGCAATAGTGAGGAATTGGCCACAACCGTGCCATCGTGATAATGCCGCAGTTAATGTCATACATTTCGTGAATATGAACAGATAATTACTACAGGATCAAAAATGACGTCTGTTCTTTCGGATGTGTCCGTAAGGACGGAAGGAATATTAGGGGCCGGCCGCGGTGGCCGAGGAGACTGAGGCGCTTCAGTCACGGTCTGCACGGCCACTACGGTCGGGGGTTCGAATCCCCCCTCGGGCATGGATATTTGTGCCGTCCTAGTTCGTAAGTAGTTCATAAGTAGTTTGTAAGTTTAGGGACTGATGACCCCGTAGTTAAGTCCCATAAGCTTTACAAACATTTGAACATTTGATTTGAATATTAGGGTTTAACGTCCCTGTCGGTAAGGACGCCACATATACAGGGTGAATCATGTAACACTTGCACTGCAAAATATTGCGGAAACGGAAAGTGCGAATAATGTGCGGTTTTCGCAGAATGAATCGGCAGTCAGGCGCTTTTATTTTTAGCCAACGAACAGATTGTAATATTACTTATAAAATGTATTTTTTTTTTTTTATATAAAGCTTATGGGACTTAACTACGTGGTCATCAGTCCCTAAACTTACAAACTACTTATGAACTACTTACGAACTAGGACGGCACAAATATCCATGCCCGAGGGGGGATTCGAACCCCCGACCGTAGTGGCCGTGCAGACCGTTACTGAAGCGCCTCAGTCCCCTCGGCCACCGCGGCCGGCTAGAAAATGTATTTTTTATGCAAACATATAGCTTTTTAAATGGAACAATGGTTGTTTTTTTCGTGCACTGGAATTTTTGACATCAGCTGTGTACAAATAATTTTAATGACATTTTTATCACGTTTAGTTTGGCAGCTACAATCGTTCAAAGTTTCGGGGGCGGAGGCTGCGGTAGCGTAGCTCACTGGCCGAGTGAGTAGCCCCTGGGGCACGGCCCACTGTCTCATGACCACCAGCCAGTCAGCTACGCTGTCGTAGCGTCCGTCCCCGAAACTTTGAATGGTTGTAGCTGACAAACTAAACGTGATAATATGCCATTCAAAATTCTTTGTACACAACTGGTGTCAAAAATTTCAGTGCACGATAGAAATAACCATTGTTCCATTTGAAAAATTGTATGTTTGTAAAAATACCTAGAAAGTGTATTTTTATGCAATCTGTTTATTGGATAACAATACGTGTCCTTGACTATCAATCCATTCTGTGAAAATCACACATCAATCGCACTTTCCGTTTCCGCAATGTTTGCGGTGCAAGTGTCAGATGATTCACCTTGTATATAACTTATACAATTTGGCTCGCTCTAAGGTGCCTCGCTGCGGAGCGCGCGGTTGCTCGCCGTCGGAGTCCTCCTTAGGGCATGGGTGTGTGTGTGTGTGTGTGTGTGTGTGTGTGTGTGTGGTCCTTAGGTTATTTTACCTTAGTTTAATTTGTAAGCTACGCAGTTTGGTCCGACAGATTTACAAACATTTGAACAATTTGCCAGCGACAGGCAATGATCCTTTCTTCAGTGCGGAGGCATTCCTAGGCCCTTATTCTCGGGTTTACATAACAACGAGTTTGAGTAATAGTGGGCAGGGTAAAATTGAGAATTATATCTGACGGGAGGCGTGCTTGAGTAATCAAAAAAGTTCAAATGTTTGTAGAGCTTATGGGACTTAACTACGGGGTCATCAGTCCCTAAACTTACAAACTACTTATGAACTAGCTAATACTAAGGACGGCACAAATATTCATGCCGGAGGGGGGATTAGAACCCCCGACCGTAGTGGCCGTGCAGACCGTGACTGATGCGCCGCAGACAGCACGGCCACCGCAGTCGGCTTGAGTAATCCATTGCAGGTGTGGTGATCGCTGTGTCGCAAGTGGTGTTGGGTCAGCGTAACTGCCTAGACAGCAGAACACCCTGGTTTGAATCCCGGCTGGGTAAACATTTTCAACTTTACAATGTTATACATTCCGTGAATAAAAATATTTAGCACACCGTAGATTTAAACGCAAGATGCCGCAAGCTACAGTCCCAAACCAAGACGCCATGCTCTTAGTATTTACTCGATGTTGCATATCTTCCACTTGCACCGTAAACTGTTTCTATTTTGGCCGCGCGGAAGTAGCCGAGCGGTCTGGAGCGCCACGTTACGGATCGCGCGGCCTCCTGCGTCGGATGTTAGAATCCTCCCTGGGGCATGGATATGTGTGTTGTCCTTAGGTTAGTTTAACTCAGTTTAAGTAGTTTGTAAGACTAGGGACTGATGACCAACGTAGTTTGGTCCCATAGGATTACAAACATTTGAAAATTTTGAATTTTGTTTCTATTTTTCTTCTTTTTTCAGAATTCAATACACTGTCTTCCTGTTTTCGTACTTGATCTGGCTTTGTAAACCTAAGGGACCAAACTGCTTTGGTCATCGGTTCCTAGACTTACACACTACTAAAAAGTAACTTACACGAAGGACAACACATTAACATATACATGTCTGAGGGAGTATTCGAACCTACGACGGGAGTAGCCGCGCAATCCGAGACATGGCGCCTTAGACCACGCGGCAGTTCCTACGTGGCACTGTGTTCAGACTTTGACGGGAAATCCACTTCGCCATCTTATCACTATATCTGATTGAGGTGGGGGGGGGGGGGGTGCAATGGAAAGTCTAAAAAATTTTCAAATGTCTGTAAATCTATCGGATGAAACTGCGTGGTCATCAGTCCGTCGCTTACAAACTACTTAAACCTAGGTAAACTAACCTAAGGACAAACACACACACCCATGCCCCAGGGAGGACTCGAACCTCCACGGCGAACAACCGCGCGCTCCGCAATGGAAAGTCTCCCTTGCTGAAATAAAGACTACTCCCCGAAGAGCAAAATTAAATGTTTGTAAATCTATCGGACTCTACTGCTTGGTTATTAGTCCGTGTCTTACAAACTAGTTAAACTAAGGTAAACTATCCTAAGGACAACACAAACACCCATGCCCGATGGGGAACTCGAACCCCCGACGGCGAACGGCCGCGCGCACCGCAGCACGGCGCCCCAGTGCGCACGGCTAATCCGCCGCGGCCCCGAAGAACAAAGAAAGTTAATAACTATTACTAGAAGAAATTGGCCATGCGTTACGCATACGATCACAGTAATAGGGGTCGAACTATAGAACTTATCACGCCACAAGACAGTTTCCAGCGTCCAAACCTTGGGGTGCAAAAGCAATTGCGGAGTGCTTTGTATATCTAAACATCACGAGTAATTTGCGGATGCATAAAACAAGGCTGTTCTCAAGGTAATGGGAAGCAGTTGGCACTAAATGGCGGTAACTGCAGCACGCTGAATATCGCGATGTCGACATGTCTAGCAACTGCAACGAAATGGAGCTGGAGAGCTGCTCTCCGGGTTACTTATAGACTCGGTCTATGAATTACAGTGCGCCTCCGTGGTATGCGGAAAGGCCCTTGCAGCTAACCTGACAGGGGTGGCAGCAGTAAGCGTTTCTGCTGTTCTGGCCGCTAGCAGAGGCAAAGTTTCGAACGTTAAGTTTGGTGACGTGAGGTGGCGCGAATTACAAGAACTCGGGAAAACTTGTCTGCCTTCGCCAACGCTTCAACATCGAGTAACGGCCAAAAAGCCACACTGCAATCGATATTCCTCTATGCAGAAAATACCTCGGTAGTGTCGAGGCCCTTCAGAAAATTAACTTAATAATATTAACAAAGTAATGGAGTTTGACGAGTTGTTAATTAGGCGAGCTGTCTGAGTTGGCTATCAGTTCACTTGGCATTTAATTTGGAGCTCAAGTCTGTGGTCAGAATCAAAGGATTAATTTTGTAATTATCTCTTCCTTTGTTACGAAAACTGGTCTGAACAGATGCTGCGGCCTCGCCACGTGTAAATGCTTTAAGAAGTACCTGCGATGCAACAGATATCAGAGCTCCTTAATAAAGCGGAAATAATTGCTTACACGCCAGTCACAAATCTCAGCTGCGGCGGAGTGGCCGAACGCATTGAGACGCTATGCTCCGATGCACGTGCCGTTACCTGTCGCGGGTTCGCATCCCCCTCGTGCATAGATGTCTGTGCTGTCTGTAATATAAGTTAGTTCATAAGTATTTTTTAAGTTTAGGGGTCATGACCCCGCAGTTAAGTCCCATAAGCTTAACAAACATTTCACAAATCTCAAATAGACGGTAAGAACTCGACTCCAGATTAATCGCAATTCATCCGAGAACATGACTCAACCCTACTACGCTTCATCGTCTAATTTGATCGGTACTACAGCGCGTTAGTAAGTGATATTTTGTGAGGAGATCGCTGGGGTTATGAAACAACCTCATAAAAACCGACGATACGTAACCTAACGGGAAACGAACAGCCCAGATGCTGCCGCAAGGTCACTATCCTGAGATGTTGCGTTTAATGGATGTTCTCAGGCATTTAAGACAAGATACTAGTTCTGGAAAGGACTTTTAGCAATTGGATAACCTTTCTTGTAGTGTCGATGAAAGTTTCTTCCTTCCTAAAATCTCCTCCACAGCCAGGAAATGACATTAAGGGCAAATTTAGACTTCTATTCAGCCCGTGGGGTGGTCAGCCTCTTATCTGTCAGTGAGCGGACCGTTCATATATTCATCAAAATACGTTAACTGTGCCATCCTGATGCCCTGTAAATCATTTACTGAGCGTCAAAGCGACACAAAACATGGTTAGGACCACTATTCCCAACACCTGTACTTCTTATTCCACTTTTCCGGACAAAGCAAATGGTCTTTACTGGTGCACCATGTTTTCATATTGTCCTGTCAGTATTTGGTCTGCACAGTGACTCCATGTCAATTTTTTGTGGATCTTTACGATCACGTAATTTACAGACCAGAGTGCACTTTCAACGTTTTTATCAGTGTTTTCGTTAAAATTTAGTAAATGGCTCTGTGTTAAGAGTATAACTGGTTTTCAGAATGACGCTATATGACCATCATTTGATTTGTGCGGATATTCTTTGTTTTCATATTTCTTTGTCACCTTCATTTTTTAAACAATGTACTACAGAAAACTCTAAATCTTGGTTAAACCAGTTTATCTTTCGTTATTCGGGGAGATATTGGTCTCGATGTGCCTCTTATCCTCTAAACGAAAAGTCTAGGTTCATTACCCAGTTTAAATAACTTACGCAACCTCTGTATATTGTTAGTATTATTTCATCAGCGTCTTGGGTTGTTTCCGACCATTGTCTCTGACGCCATATTTGATTCCAAACAGTGAAACGACGTTAGGAGAAATTAAGTATCTGTAACTTTAATTACTCTTCATCTAATTCTGTAGTCATTTCTACGCGAATTGAATCTGATACTAATTTGACTATACATTCACAAAGAGTCATCAAAGTAGAACAATAATCATGTCCTGCGTCCCGCGAAATTATTCAATACATTTTACTGTTTCGATTAATTTCTGTGTGGTTCTGAATGACTCACTGCCACGATCGTATCTACAATAATGTGATAAAAGTAGTTGTCAGAAGTGTACGTGTTAAGTTGAAAAAATAACTCCATAAATTTGGCAAAGATTCGCTCCAGTTTAAGCGCCACTCATTATATAGGCATTTTGTCCCGCCGTGATCGTGATTTCATGCTGCGCGTATTTTTCGTGTTGGTGCGCCGGCCGCGGTGGCCGAGGGGACTGAGGCGCTCCAGTCACAGTCTGCACGGCCACTACGGTCGGGGGTTCGAATCCCTCCTCGGGCATGGATATTTGTGCCGTCCTTGGTGTTAGCTAGTTCGTAAGTAGTTTGTAAGTTTAGGGACTGATGACCCAATAGTTTAAGTCTCATAAGCTATATAAACATTTGAACATTTGATTTCGTGTTGGTGCAGTGTGTGAGGAGGAAGTGTGGGGTGAGATGGGGGTGTCATATGTATATGAGATCGAAAGTGAAAAGTTTCAACACTTTTTATCATAATCAGCCACTGTATACGGTACATTCCAAACCATCTCGAAGGAACTAAAAGAAGACTACGCTTTTCTTACATGGAGAACTATGTATGAATCTGTAGTCGTTGTTTACTACCTCCATTGCCTATTCTCTTCATTAGTTGACTCTAAACTCATCATAATTCAAGATACAGAAGTAAAAGTAATAAGGTATTCCAATTTTGCAATCATTCCGGCAATATTTGAAGATTGAAGGCTCAACATTCATTTTACTGAAACACGTCCTATACGTAGAGAAAAAATGTTAACAATGAACGGCGTTCTAAGTGTGGGAATAATTAGTTTAATACTTTGTATATTGGGACCAAGAAATGGAAAATGAAGCTTTTACCTTGTGAACTCTTGTTTTCTTCTCCACTGAACTAGGAACTATGATTGTCCAAATAGCAATAATTACACTGAAATGAAATGATCGTTTGACATTCGTGACCTGCGTGGGATTGTTCGTCCGCCTCGTGCAAATCTTTTTACTTGACGCCGCTTCGGCGACTTGCTATCAATGATGATGCAAATGATTATGAGGACAACACACAACACCCAGTCCCCTGACGGGAAGAGAACCGGGACCCCCTGCGTAATAGTCAGCGACGCTGCCGTCTGAGCTAAGAGGGCGGACAATGATTACACTTTGTTCGCCTATCTGATGTAATCCAGGGGCCTATTTTCATACATCCTGATAAAATCATAAATGAGTCATATAATATGAAGACCTAGGTTGTAAAAAGTGATAACGGACAGTCGATGAGAAACAATAATTATTGCATGCAAACCACGGTAGTGATATGCTTTGCCGCGGTGGAGTGGCCGAGCGCTTTAAGGCACCTTGCTGAAGAGCGCACGGTTGCTGCCCGTCGGAGGTTCGAGCGCTCTCTGTGGCGCGCGCGTTTATGTGTGTGTGTGTGTGTGTGTGTGTGTGTGTGTGTGAGTGAGAGAGAGAGAGAGAGAGAGAGAGAGAGAGAGAGAGAGAGAGAGAGAGAGAGAGAGAGAGAGAGTATGTTGTCCCCAGGTTAGTTTAAGTAGTTTGTAAGCCTAGGGACCGATGATCAGAACATTTAAGTCCCACAGATTTACAAACATTTGATATGCTTTAATTATATTACTTCGATAGTTCCACGATAAACAAAAAAATGTTCAAATGTTTGTTAAGCTTATGGGACTTAACTACGGGGTCATCAGTCCCTAAACTTACAAACTACTTATCAACTAACTTATACTAAGGACGGCACAAATATCCATGCCCGAGGGGGGATTCGAACCCCCGACCGTAGTGGTCGTGCAGACCGTGACTGGAGCGCCTCAGTCCCCTCGGCCACCGTGGCCGGCCCACGATAAACCAAGAAATTGCAGTTCTATCACTTATTTTAGTATTAACGAATGCGATTTTCGTACCAGGAAAACGCTTTTCATAGGCGCTTTTTACGAATCTGAGGAAGTTGTGGAAAACAGAAAAGATCCTGAGTACGTTCCCGAAGCAAATGCACTTAAAATGTCAGCAGTAATTTGACAAATGTGAATATTTATTTAAGAAAGTAACAAACGTTATGATTTAGTAGATTTACAAGATAAGGTGACGATAGAAATCCCTCTGGCATTGGTGTGTGTGTTGTCCTAAGCGTATGTTAGTTAAAGTTATTTATAATACTATGGACCGATGACCCCTAGCAATTTGGTCCCTTAGAGTCACAAACATTTGATGGTAGAAATTTTAAGGGCCACGGTTTACGTGTGGTATTAATGACCTTGCCTATATTAATCTTATGTTATAGGTACGAAGTCAAAGATTAATTTTTGAGGTTTGTTGTACATCATAATGGGAAAACAGCCTTGATATGAAAAACTAAAGCAACAGGGGTCTTTTGTAGTGTCGCAGTTAGGAACGCCACCGAAGATAACTAACTACACCACCGTCGAGAGTCGTGGCCACGGGAACACCGACAGTCGGCAATAACACTTCATACATTCCCGTCATAAGCCTCGCACTACCAGCACTATCACGTGCAGCAAATCTGAAGGGTTTCATCATAGGTAAATACTCGGCACATAGTGTGCTTAGTGTCCTCCAGAGCTCTTCGCGTAGTCCATTTTGCATCGTTTCGTATGAAGTGCGATCTCGCCTACATACAGTGATCCGCAGCGCCTCACAACTTTTTAACAAAATGAGACTTAGAAATTTCCGCAGTGTGTTAAGGGATCTTCGGAGTTTTTTCTCTGATGTCTGGACTTCAAACTCTTGACCGTGTAATTTTTCTCGACCCTCGCATCATTTCATGCGTCGCTTAGTAATCTGGCATCTTTCGACGTGCTATTCTGCGATTTTACGTTGCTAATAGTTCTATGCTGTTGACAGTAAATATGTGTTGCGAAAAGAAACAGATTTTTTTCTTTAATTTGGCAGTTTCAAAGACTTTACGAGAGGAGCAAATGCTTGCAAATTACTATTACAAAAATCACCTTTCCAAGTATTTCTTTCCTTCAGTAATACATTTGAAAATCTTGTTTCAGAAATCCGCCTTGTTAGAACGTCATTGTCAACAGGGAATACAATTCTTTGTTGTTGGTTGGTACACACATGTGGACATAGAAACTATTCACGATAATTTTCATCATTAACTGTTACAACCTATCGCCAAAAGACAATATTGAAATGTGAAGAGGTCATTGCAACCGATATAAGAGTCTCAATACATTCGGTACGGTTTCCCGAGGCCGCGGCGGAGCGGCCGAGCGCCTTGAGGCGCTATGCTACGATGCGCGAGGCCGTTCCCCGGCAGGGGTTCGAATCCCCCCCTCGGGCATGGATGTTTGTGCCGTCTTTAGTATAAGGTAGTTCATAAGTAGTTTGTAAGTTTAGAGACTGATGACCCCGCAGTTAAGTCCCATAAGCTTTACAAACATTTGATTTGGCCTCCAGAATGTTGACGACTGCTCGACTCTGCTCGTCGAGCACGATCCAGGGGTAACTTTATCTGTCTGAAATTATTGTACGTCTCCAACGCTCAAGGATAGTATTCATTTGTTTGTAATAAACATGATGTGTTACTTATGTTGTTGGATCCTCCTGCTGACTTGTACCTGTGCCGCCTTAACTGTAACACAATGTTCAAATTTTTGTAAATCTATGGGACTTAACTGCTCTGATCACCAGTCCCTACGCTTACAAACTACTTAAAATAACTTATGCTAAGGACAACAAACACACCCATGCCCGAGGGAGGACTCGAACCTCCGACGGCGAGCAGCAGCACACTCCGCAGCTAGGCGCCTTGGAACGCTCAGTCATACACCGCAGCATACCTGTAACATCCCCCACCTACAATATCTTTTACAACTGTACTTTCTAGGCTTTACAGTAAGGGTTCGTTAAGTCGCCTGGCAGTTGACAGTGGTAGGTCAATGCTAACCGATCTTAAATGCACTTTGTTTGCAAATAAAGAATGTCACGTATCCATTGCCTAATTGTTAAGAATAAAAAATTTGGGTGGAATTTAGCATTTTAAAAATACGTCGCTGCCGTAAATATATCTGAAAACAATGACTTAATTACGGAGAATTTAAAAATAGGCGCATTTGCAGTATGTTATGAGATTTTATTGAAACCTTACTCCGCAATTACGCAAAAGGACCAAGTTGTCCCGTAACATTTATTCCAAAAGAGGACTTCATATGTTTCCTGCATTTGATGACAACACAATGGTACGTCGATACCACAAAAAACTGTTATATAACGACTAAAAGAGCAGAAGGGCAACTCTATAAGGGGAGAGAGTGGCAGAAAAACTGTTGCGGAAAATTCTTTGCAGCCAGCAGATCATCATATTTAAATGATAGAACCCGGATACAGGCAAGCACGAGCGAGTATTACGAAAGGCTTTACACAGAGGTGATAAAATTTCGAAATGGAGATCGTGAAACTTAACGACATGTAAATTCCGGTGCTGAAGAAGAGGTGTACCCGATCTTCCACCATGGAGCGATATCAACAGCGGTCGTCCACAACCGACAAGGGCGAATGGTGCTCCAATACTGAAAAACTGTTACGTCACGCCTGTACGGGAGCACGCAGTCAGCAGCGAGCCACGGGGTGATTCGGACATACAAACAAGTTACGTCCCACCTCAAAACTGCCCTTATCAGATGGATACGAATCATTGGATTTCAATAGTAATTCCATCCGAATATAGCCCGGAATATTTTAGTAATTTTAACAACAAAACAGTAGTGTATGCATACAAAGTTTTTCAGTAAATTTCTCTTAATAAAGTGCATAGATAGTTTAGTTTGTCTTCATCACGCGCGAACTTTTTCCGACGTTGAGGGAACTTTCCGTAAAGTGAAGGGCTGAAGTCATCGGCTGGCGTGCAGCAAAACAGAGCGGCGTGGCGCAACGCGCCGCGAGTGACGTGACAGCGGCGGCAGCTGGCGTTGACGACACTGCCGCTTCATCGCGTCCAGTAATCAATCTCCCCTCCCCTCCCCCTCCCCCTCACGCCCCCGCTGCCGCAACCGGGCCGCTAATGCAAGCCGCTACTGCCAGGGAGCCTGCTCCTAGTCAGATACTGCAGGGGATTCTCACCGCAAGTACGCTGCTCGGAAAAAGAGTAGTACATCTGGAAAGACGATTTTGATCCAGTGCCACCTGGGGGTACTAGATGTACTGATACGGAATTGCCGGCCGCGGTGGCCAAGCGGTCTGCGGCGCGCCAGTCACGGTCTGCACGGCCACTACCGTCGGGGGTTCGAATCCCCCCTCGGGCATGGATATTTGTGCCGTCCTTTAGCTAGTTCATAAGTAGTTTGTAAGTTTAGGAACTGATGACCCCGTTTTTAAATCCCTTAACTTTCACAAACATTTGAACATTTTTGATACGGAATTCGACGTTGTACGCCAACAGACGGCGTAGTGACATAGCGGCCATAGCGTCATCTGTGTGTGCCCTTTAATAGGGAATGTTTACAGCCATAAGCCTCACAAGGGGACCACATGGGTATCGGACTGTATAATTTTTTTATATTCATTGTACGTGAAATTCAGAACTTGAATAATAATTAACCAAAGCCATTCGACGCAACTCTCAAAAATTCTGAGGAAAATCGATTTTGAAGTTTTGCAAGTACATGTAAGTACCAATAACAAAAACACAGGCAGTGTCTGTCCGTGTAGCTCAGGTGGTAGCGTTCTGGCTCCACAACCACAGAATCAGTGGTTCGAATCCCGCTGTGACAGATTTTTTTCGTTGTTTTCGAATTAAGTTTGTAAAGCATTGTCAGTTTTTTTTATGTGTATGCAGACGAGCTGAACATCTAGTCACCTAAAATGATGGTTGAGTAAGTTAGCTGCTTGGAAAGCCGTTAGTAACCGTTAGTAGCTGTGGAGATGACTTTTCAAAACCAGCGTCGTAGCTCTTCATAAACTGAACAATCAAAGCTACGCTGACAGATGCTTCAACTAATATAATTATTGATACTTATATGTACTTGCAAAATTTCAAAGTAGATTTTCTCAATAATTTTTGAGATTTGCTTAGAATGGCTTTGGCGATTGTTATTTGAGTTCTGAACTTCACGTTCCAAAAATATCAAAAAATTCTAAATCCGATACGAATGTAGTCTCCTTGTCAGTGTGAATCAAATCGTCAGTATGCCACAACGACGCACTCTTGTTCAAATGTTTGTAGAGCTTATGGGACTTAACTACAGTGTCATCAGTCCGTAAACTTACGAACTACTTATCAACTACCTTATACTAAGGACGGCACAAATATCCATGCCCGAATGGGGATTCGAACCCCCGACCGTAGTGGCCGTGCAGACCGTGACTGGCGTCTGCAGACCACTTGACCACCGCGGCCGGCGACGCACTCTTCTTTCCGAAAGTCAACTGAGTAACTTCTAAAGGGGTCAAAGTATGACACTCCGAGTGGCGGGATGGTCCTTTCGGAGAATTGCCATAAAAGTTGGATGTGCTGCGACAGTAGTGGAACGATGCTGGTTGCAATGGTCACGTGAACACTCTCACACCTGTAGACGGGGTCGCCGAATTACAAGGGCAGAAGTGGCAGATCGTACAGCAGGGTTGGAACACTTGCGGGGAGTGACACTTGCGAGGAGTGACACTTGCGAGGAACCCGGGGCCCTTGGGGTGGCTGATGGCTTTTCCTGCGTACAGGCACACCAAGAAGTCTAGCACTGCTGTTGTCAAGTTTCCACACTGTCAACAAAGAACGCACTGCACAGAACTGTTGAATTATCTCTTGTGAATGTACCTACAAAATCTGCCATATGAAAATTTTAGTGTGAGTCCCAAATTTGTTTTTCTATAATAACATTAAAAACATATTAAAAATTCAGAACTCGAAAACCAGTGAAGTTATGGACTTGAAGCGTTTTGTGTTGCTAAATCTTCACATAGTAGACACATTCTAAAATTTGTTTGCTATCGCCAAAGTAGACGAAAAGTTAAATTTTTTGGTGTTATCTTCGCCGTGTAGACTGAATGTTGTAGAAGTTTACACCGAACCCAATTATAATCATACCTCTGAGGAGAGAACGTTGTTTGCATTTCTCCTGCGTTTCTAGTCGGCCGTGCTGTGCTACGTAACGACATCATACCGTTCCATTTCACCGAGATCTATATATGTATTGGTGTGATGTCTGTTCTTTCGAAATAAGACATCACACCAATATATGTATCACTTAGACGCAAAGATTCTGGGTTCTGTTTTCATCGCTAACGCGATTAACAACGTTAGACCTCGTGAGTAAACAGTTAAAGATTGTGAGTGCCACTGGAAAAATGCATAAGTAACACCTGTTGTTTGAGACTTGAAGATGACCTGAAATTAGCCGAAATCGATATATTATAATAAACATAACGTGTAGCTGTCTATATTTCATAATGCAATTTCTAACATATTTAAAATCTGCTCAAAACCACCTACAAAAAACCTTTATAATGAGATAGTATATAATTCCACGATCAAATTGTGTTTTAGTTATTTGTAGAAATACACCTAAAGATCTGCCCTTGCTTTTAGTGCCTTGATCAGCTGTTTATTTTTAGAGGTATTACTAGGGACAGGAAAAATTCGCATTTGCGATAAATTCGAATACAGATGCGAATTCTGAGTCAAAATGCAGTAAATCCGAAATTGTCACAAATGGTATTTTGGTGTGAAACACTATTTAATCAGAAATATTGCGAGATAACTTTATTTTCTGCCCATAAATATGTACAAAGTAAACAGTAGGTACCGGAAAAATCGCATTTTTCAATGAATGCGAAATATAGGCCCATGTTAATTTTGGGCCGGAATGTGAGAGACATGAATCCTGTAATATACGCTATTTTTAGCGAACGTCCCGTTACTACTGCTCCACCTCGCTCGGTGGGCCTTTCCCTGAATACGACACAGGTAGCGGCTGGAGGGCGTGGAGTAGGGGTGGTGTATCCCTACTTCTGGAACACCCTGTTCACTACCTGCAAGTGTCTACACATTCCCTTTCTCCGCAAGTGTCACTCCCCGCAAGTGTCACAAGCTCCGTACAGCTGCTACAGTACCGTAAGGTGGTTTATGATGGGCTAATTGTGAACATGAGCTGTTGACAACGGGTTACTAGCAGTGGGACTAAGGGCACGCACACCTCCAGCCTGTCTTCCACTCACTCGACGTGCATGCCTCAAATGGTGCCGTCAGAGGAACAGCGTTCCGTGGTCTTCAGCAATGAAAGAAGATTCTGCCTGCACGCCCATGATCGACGTTAGTGCGTATAATTTATTTTTATTTAATATTATTATTATTATTACGTTGTGGTTTTAGGGCACACAATTGATCAGGTCATTAGCATCCGAACATGTATTTACTAAATAAATCAGACAAGAATACTGCCAATGAGGATGATACCAGGAGATTGCTAAAAACGTAGAATGAAGTATATTAAGAGGGGGAATTAAATGTCTTTTGACAAGTTAGTCACGTTTATAAAATACAAAACTGGAGCAGCTGCTCATGCGTCGTCAGATAAAATTTCTTGTAGAGTGAACGGCAGACTAAGTACACCACGGACATGACTGAAATTAGGGCAGGACATTAAAACATGGCTCACCGTCATCACTGCAGAATTTTACCGATTGCGAGACGACCGCGACTGTAAATAAACCAAATTATTATTATTATTATTATTATTATTATTATTATTATTATTATTATTATTACAGTCAGAGAGACGTAGACAAGCTGGTGCCGGCTCATTTATGTTCTGGGGAACATTCACGTGAGCATCCACGGGTTCAGTAAAGCTTGTGCAAGGCACTATGATGGCCAAGGAGTATCGTACGCCAGTTGCAGACCACGTACGCCCCTTCGTGACGATCAGGTTTCCAAACGGAAACGACGTGAAGCGCCATTCAGCAGGGCACGAGTGCGATGGAGTGGTTCGAGGAACACAGTGGCGAGTTGCAACTGATGTGCTCCCCCCCCCCCCCCCCCACATCAAAATGTTCAAATGTTTGTTAAGCTTGTGGGACTCAACTACGGAGTCATCAGTCCCTAAACTTACAAACTACTTATCAACTACCTACACAAATATCCATGCCCGAGGGGGGATTCGAACCCCCGACCGTAGTGGCCGTGTAGACCGTGACTGGAGCGCCTCAGTCCCCTCGGCCACCGCGGCCGCCCCCTCCCCCCACATCTCGACAGATCCGAATCCGATAGAACACATCTGGAATGTGACTGGATGTGGCGTCACAGCTTATCGCCCCCTCTCAGGAATTTACGGGAATCTAGGGACTTGAGCGTGCATATGTGGTGCGAACTCCATTAAGCGACCTTCCGAAGCCTCACAGCTTCCAAGCCAAGAGGCGTCACCGGTGTTACTCTTGACAAAGATGGAGATACCGGTTATTAGGTAGGTGGTCATAATGTGCTGGCTGATCAGTGTGTATCATCCTGCGAACAATAGCTTGCAGACAAACGTACGCGCTCTTTGTTCTAAGTTGCTATGTCACAGATGGGGCGGCGTACGACGTCGTGCGACAGCGTATATCTTATACAGATCATTCTGCCGCCCACAATGGCGTGGTATTGGAAAATCGAGCACACTCGTACGTCGTCGCGTTCGTGCACTTTATAATTTTCAAACGCATTCCTACGCACTTCGTCCCACGACAATGGGCTCCTCGAGATTTCCTGCATTACCAGTACCCCAAAAAGAATAACATTTTCGATATTTATCTTTGATAAAATAGTTCATCATGGTATAATTCACTTCGCGCAGCCTGAAATAAAAATTACTACACCCTTTTAAAGAAGTCCAGTTGAACCAAGATTTATTGTTGAAACAGTGTATACAGAGTACGTGAAATTATTACACTTACAGATCAATGGCACTAAGGTACCACGTGTAGATCCAAGCTGAAACACACACATAAGTGTGCTTTTTTTTTAATGGGAAGTGGATATTTACAGTACTGGCCATTATAATTGCTACACCAAGAAAAAATGCAGACGATAAACGGGCATTCGTTGGACAAATATACTAGAACTGACATGTGATTACATTTTCACGCAATTTGGGTTCATAGATCCTGAGAAATCAGTACCCAGGACAACCATCTCTGACCGTAATAACGGCCTTGATACGCCTGGGCATTGAGTAAAACAGAGCTTGGATGGCGTGTACAGGTGCCCATGCAGCTTCAACACGATACCACAGTTCATCATGAGTAGTGACTGGCGTATTGTGACGAGCCAGTTGCTCGGCCACCATTGACCAAACGTTTTCTATTGGTGAAAGATCTGGAGAATGTGCTGGCCAGGGCAGCAGTCGAACATTTTCGGTATCCAGAAAGGCCCGTACAGGACCTGCAACATGAGGTCGTGCATTATCCTGCTGAAATGTAGGGTTTCGCAGGGATCGAATGAAGGGTAGAGCCACGGGTCGTAACACATCTCAAATGTAACGGCCACTGTTCAAAGTGCCTTCGATGTGAACAACAGGTGACCGAGACGTGTAAACAATGGCACTCCATACCATCACGCCGGGTGATACGCCAGTATGTCGATGACAAGTACACGCTTCTAATGTGCGTTCACCGTGAAGTCGCCAAACACGGATGCGACCATCATTATGCTGTAAACAGAACATGGATTCATCCGAAAACATGACGTTTTGCTACTCGTGCACCCAGGTTCGTCGTTGCGTACACCATCGCAGGCGCTCCTGTCTGTGTTGCAGCGTCAAGGGTAACCGCAGCCATGGTCTCCGAGCTGACAGTCCATGCTGCTGCAAACGTCGTCTAATGGTTGTCTTGAAAACGTCTCCATCTGTTGACTCAGGGCTCGGGATTTGGCTGCACGATCCGTTACAGCCATGCGGATAAGATGCCTGTGATCTCAACTGCTAGTGATACGAGGCCATTGGGATCCAGCAAAGCGTTCCGGATTGCCCTCCTGAACCCACCGCTTCCATATTCTCCTAACAGTCATTAAATAGCTACCAAGGCGAGCAGCAATGTCGCAATACGATAAACCGCAATCGCGATCCGACCTTTATCAAAGCCGGAAACGTTATGGTACGCATTTCTCCTCCTTACACGAGGCATCACAACGTTTCACCAGGCAACGCCGGTCAACTGCTGTTTGTATATGAGAAATCGGTTGGAAACTTTCCTCGTGTCAGCATGTTGTAGGTGTCGCCCCCGGCGCCGACCTTGTGTGAATGCTCTGAAAAGCTAATCATTTGCATATCACAGCATCTTCTTCCTGTCGGTTGAATTTCGCGTCTGTAGCACGTCATCTTCGTGGTGTAGCAATGGTGGAGTGACCGGCCGCTACTCGCCGTCGGAGGTTCGAGTCCTCCCTCGGGCATGGGTGTGAGTGTGTGTGTTGTCTTTAGCGTAAGTTGGTTTAAGTAGTTTGTAAGCCTAGGGACTGATGACCAGATTTACAAACATTTTGAGATGTTTTGAGTGGTTTCAATAACATTCGTGGATCCGTGTCCTATAATTGTTCGTAAACCTCATGCAGTGATTTTCGAAAAGCAACCAACCACAGCTCCATTATTATGTTCCATATAAGCATTACACATTAAGACTAACCCAGAATTTTCATGGATTTTCAATCATGATTTGTGATTATAGTTGTAGCTAAACTTCTCTGAATATAAAAAGTTTTGGAAACCACTACTTTAAACTAGAGACAATAGAAACCGACTAGTTAAAACCGATACCGGTATTTTATTTCTGAATAACCGGTATTTATGGCATTATTTGGTTCCAGTCATAATATATTTTTCATGTCTTTACTGCTGATGTGGCTGGTGATTCAGCATTTAAGGAAACCCAACGGCTGAGTCGTCAGTGGCCGATGCACCACTCACGACGGAAGCAGTGTGCCCAATCTGTCTGCGCATACAGTAAATTCTGTGAGCAATGGTGAGATAGTGTTCTAAATGTCTGCGAAGAGTGTATCTGAGGAGGAACATGAGCACCGTCCCGGTATTCACCTAGTGGTATGTGGGGAAACTGCCTAAAACCACATTCAGGGTAGCCGACACACCGACCCAACGTCCTTAATCCGCCGCGTGGATTTGATAGAAGAGCGACCCACTTCTCCGTCCCCGATAATAAAACCGATAAGAAATGAACGCATAGTTTTGTTGTTTCGCGTTAAAAACATTGAAGCGATCTTGACTGTTACTTTATCCAAATTCATTTCATAATAGATAGGTGTTCTTCTTGCGGACAATGTTGTCCAAATTCATAATTTTGTGGTTTCTTCAAGATGAAAATTTGTTAATATCCAAAAGTGACGATGCAGAAAATTCATCGACTTACCTTTCGCCACCGATCTGGCACAATGGTTAGCACATTTGACTGGCATTGTGGAGGACGGGGGGTTCAAATCCACCTCCGGCGATCCATATTAACGTTTTCTCTGATTTCTCTAAATCACTCCAGGCGTGTACTGGGATGATTATTTTCAAATGGAGCGACCGAGATCCTTCCCCATCCTTAACAAATGAACACGCTATCGGCGGGATGTTTAAGACTAATCCTCCTTCCTTTTTCCTATTTTTTTCATTTATTACTAAATATGAATTTTTCTTGGTCTACTCAGAGTACAACATTCACACCATTACGAAAAATGTCCTACTGCACAGAATTATTCTGTTTCACACTGTGTAACTGATTTGAGCGAAACAGTGTAGACTTCTATTTGCATGATCGCTGGCTTATTGCCCAGCTCAGTCATCTTTCTTGCGAAAGAATGGTTCAACGATCCTTGCATGACATATATCAAACCTTTGATACCTGTCATGCAATGACGAAGAAATTCACGGTTACCGGTATCAACGGCCACCCTTTTTAAATGCTCTATTACTTGTAACAGTTACGCAAGGGGCGCCTGAAGATAGCGCGAATATACCACGGGAAGTGGTCGCTTAATTAATAATAATTAAAAAAATCTAAAACCGCTGCTGGCACTTTCTTTCAATCTACAAATCCGAATAGTGGTTTGAGCACCACATTGCTTTACTAGGCATGGTCCTGTTTGAAGGTAGTATGAAGTTGTCTTCCTCCGATCTTCGAACTGACTGTGTAAGTCACTTAAAGGGAGACCTACAGTTTAACGTGGATTCCGAATCACGATGCTACTTAAGTGACATAAAAATCATAGCCCTTGGCGGGGATCCAACCGGTAACCTTCGGATTCATAATCTCAAAGACTATCACTGTGCTACAGAGCCACAGCATCTGCCGTCAGAGGCTCAAAATCGAAGCCATCTTGCCAGGCGTATTATTTCTTTTTTACTGGTAGTGTAGTTGCCTATTAGCATTTTGGATTATCCTTCAGAGAAATCGTGTAACCAAGAAACTGAGATGCAGATCTGCAATCGCTGGATGCAGGAGGGTCGCGGCGGAGTGGCCGAGCGCATTGAAGCGCTATGCTCCGATACACGAGGCCGTTCCCCGTCGGGGGTTCGAATCCTCCATCGGGCATGGATGTTTGTGTTGTGTTTAGTATAAGTTATTCATAAGTAGTGTGTAAGTTTAGGGACTGATGACCCCGTAGTCAAGTCCCATAAGCTTAAGAAACGTTTGAACATGTTTGATGCAAGAGGGAACGACGGATAGAGGGGGCGATTGCACCCAAGTCGTTGCACCACTACACGTTATAATAGGCGTAGTCGAAGCTACTAATAAACTATTGAATGAAATTAAAAAAAAAAAGAAAATCGCACTGACGTGTTTTACGGCCCACTTTAGATTTGTAGTTTTATAAGTTTTTGCAAACATTTTGGACCAAAGTAATAATCTAAATAATAAAAAATTAATTAATAAGAGCGTCTGAAACCCTTTTAGGAAAAAAAAAAATTAGATAGTGGCGGGTTCCGAACCACCGACCTTTAGCATCACAGTCCAACGCCTTGACCCCTACGCTGCGACTATCAATCAAAATAAGAGTCCTTTAATTTCATACTATTGATGGCCGTTGTTAACTAATGCTAATATGGCATTTGTAGACACTAGATTATGTGTTTCTCTTAATTCTTCAATGCACCATTGCTTTGAAATGACGACGTGTAAGTTACAATAAGAAAATCATCAAACACGCAGCGCAAGATGGCGTATGCCAGAGAGAGTTATGTGCGAGGAATGTCACGTGACATCTCCGAACGGCTGGTTTTCGTTAATTCAGTGGTGGGTGTCAAATGTCAGTCGTTTTTGCAAATACGTCTCAAACCATACGAGATAAAAAGAAAAACATAAGGGACTAAGTTGTAGAGAACTTTCTCCTCTACCAATTAGGTTATTCAATTTTCGTGTCAGATGAACAGTTCCTTTTCAATTCCAATTATATTACAAACGGCTTTTTTGGTATTACTACCGTATTTTTTGTCCGAAAAATTTAAAAAAGGGAGGTTGTGGTCTCTGGCGTCCTACAATCATGTCTGTAAAATTTGGTGCTGATCGGTTGAACAGTTCGTCTTAAAAACAGGGAACACGTTACGGACAGACAGACAGACATACATCCCAAAACCGCCGTTATTTTTGTAAATATCTTTGAAACGCTACCAGATATGGAAAAAAAACCAGGAGAGCAAAGTTGTAAAGAATTTTCTCCTCTATAAATTCGGTTAGTCAATTTTCGTGTCAGATGAATAGTTAAACCGTTATTTTCATTTAAATTTCGAGCTGTCAAAAGGCGATCGCAAAGGCCCACTTTTAGTGTTACTACCATAATCTAAAGTGGGCCAAAATCTGAGATGACTGTGTTTAAGTAAATGTCTATAAATAACGTATTACGAAGTTTTAAAATTCATTTTAATTGTTTATAACTTTTCTTGCTTCAACCAATTTCCTGCTTTGTTCATTGTACCATTATTTGTTAGTTTCCTCATTATCTTCCCCATACAGCCCTCCACCCAGAAAGCAAAGGACTGCGTCAGTAATTAAACACCTCCCTTGTGCGGGAATCACAGATATTGGAAGTTCAGTAGAGGGAATTAGTAGACTGTGTGGCTTATAGAAGTTGTTGTCGGTCCGGGAAGTGTGCGCCGTTAGAGTAATTGTTCAGTTCCGCTTTGTGCTCCGAGCAAGCAGGTAGTTGTTTACTGCTCGCTTCGTCGCGTCGTCGCTGGCGTCCGTAACTTCAATCGATCTGCCTGCGTGCGTGGGACATCGTTGTTGCCTCTTCTCTTCCTTCGCTGGGAGTATTTTGTGACACCGGCCTAGCCTGCTCCCTTTTGTTTCTCGCGGAGTTCAATGATGTGCAACGTAAAGGCACTGCCAGGTTTTAATTTGACACGTCAATACGTAGCGGAGTCTTTACGTATTTATGACTGGTTATTTGATACTTTTCATGATAACTAGGACCAAATGCATACCATTTAATTTCCCACTACGATTTGTGTGTTCTTTGTGAAATTCGTGGATCGCCTTCAAGTAGACAAGTTCGTATTGAAGTACGGTAATCAGGTTACCTTCCGTCAGAGATGGTTCCTTCTGTATAGCGCTCCTTGCGAATGCAGGCGTTGTATGTAGCGATGTTCGAACATCCAAACTTCCTCCGGAGGTAGAGGGTATTTAACTTAAGAAGCTTTGGTGCAACATAATGACGTAAGAAGCTTTCGCCGTGACGTGAACGCTGGTGAAGTTAATACAGGCACCGGTGTTCTAACGGAATACGTTCAGTAGAGACGTACGTCAAAAGGAACATTCAAAAAAAAAAAAAAAAAATGTTTGTTAAGCTTATGGGACTTAACTACAGGGTCATCAGTCCCTAAACTTACAAACTACTTATGAACTACTTATGAACTACTTACGAACTAGGACGGCACAAATATCCATGCCCGAGGGGGGATTCGAACCCCCGACCGTAGTGGCCGTGCAGACCGTCACTGGAGCGCCTCAGTCCCCTCGGCCACCGCGGCCGGCAAAAGGAACATTCCGTCTCATTTGTGGTTATATTATTTATGTTACGTATAGCAGAAAAAAGGCAGGTGAACAGAGCGGACATCTTTGAACATACTAAAGCACTGGTTTACATTTCGTGGCCACCTAGGTAATTCTTCGCAATGGAAGCAATTGGGCTTCCTCACTGGGTCTGTTAAGTCTGCATACTGCACTGATCTAATTCACCGGTCTGCTACTTCTCATTTTCCAGGACAATGACTAATATGATCATATGTTGCTGATTATCACTTTGTACGAGGGATGTTCAAATGAAAAAGTAAGAAACGTCTTAGTAGCCAAACCGGTTGAAATTTGAATATTTCACGTAGTGATGCTCACTACTAATACTTATCGAATTCCTGGAGCAAGGAGAAACTATTAATAGTGACGTGCACTGTGAGACACCCAAGTCCATCAAGAACAAACGGCGTGGGCATCACGGAGGGAGTGATTCTGCTCCATGCTACCGCACGACCACACGTCTCCAGGGTCACAAAAAGTTTGCTGGCCAAGTTCAAGTGGGAGCAGCTTGAGCATCCCCTCCCACAACCCGGGCATGTCGCCCTGTGACTTCCATCTGTTTGGGCCGCTGAAAAACATCTGAAAGGCAAGCACTCAACTCGGACCGCGGAGTAAAGGAAACAGTAGAGGACCGTCTCTTATCACAGTTAAATGAATTCTGGAAACAGGGAATCCTTCGGCTCGTTAAACAGTGCTAATGTTGAGCTCAGGTCTCTGGTGTAGTCTTGTGTAGTTCGAGAACGAACTAGTTCTGAAGCGCGCTGCGGTGGAGTAGCCGAGCGGTCTATAGCGTGTCGCTGCGGAGCGCGCGGTTGCTCGTCGTGGAGGTTCGAGTCCTCCCTGGGGCATGGGTGTGTGTGTTTGTCCGTAAGTTAGTTTATCTAGGTTGAAGTAGTTTGTAAGCTACGGACTGATGACCACGCAGTTTGGTCCGATAGATTTACAGACATTCGAACATTTTTTTTTATTTATTTATTTATTTTTTTTTTTTTTCTGTTGCGCGCTCCCACAGGCTAACTAGTTCGCAGATCCCTCAATTCTCAGTTCGCCCGCTGCTTTTCCGAAGACTGACGGGGAACAGCGAGAGGACGTGAGAGCGCGCAGTATCGCGTGATTCGTAGGTAATGTTCCTTCAATGACCTATTAAATATTTAAATACATCCATTTTAAAAATAAATTACGACGAGTACTCTGTAGGCAAAGTAGTTGAATGTCATTGTATCACCCATTCGTGTAAATAACTGGTTTATTTGCTTAACTATTTGATGTCTAATTGCCCAAAAATACGGGAAATAACACACGCTTGGGCAACACTGATCATTATATAAAAAGCTGTCATAACAAAATAATGAGCTCTTTTAGTAGCGGTAGCAAAAGCCGAAAAGTGCGGACGAACTAAAATGAGCAACCTACTTCGCGGCCGAGCTGCGAACTAAAAGGAGAGCTACCGGGCGCGAACTAAGACTTGCGTGATCGGTCGCGAACTGAAATATGCTTTACCGGTCGCGAACTATTATGCCAAACGTATCTCGCTTCTTAGTTCGTTGGATTCTTTTCCGAAGACCGACGGGCAATAGCGAGAGGGCGCGTAGCAGAATTAAAAATCACGTGTTTGCCTTCTGCTGATGAGAGCCATTTCGAGGTGAGCGTCTGCCTGCTAGATTACGTAGTACAGTACTACAAAATTTCTGTTTTGAAGTATTCTGCACTCTACAATATCTGACTAATAAATTCCATAATGCCAAGATATAGAGATAACTCTAAAATTAAACGCGAGAAATTATCCACAAACTGTTTCTTTTGGTTTGCGTCATATCGTTTGCGGCTCACGCAGCAAGCGCATGAAACAGCTAGGTGGGGGAACTTCTCCCTCCACCTGCATGCGCAGACCACGCCGCTCAACCGTCACTGGGAGCAGACGAACTAAAAGAACGAACTAGTTCGCGGCAGAGCCGCGAACTAAAGTGAGCGCTCCCGATCGCGAACTATTATGCGCAAGTCTACTCTGATGATTACTTTTGAATAAGGATTTCAATTATACACACAGTGTCGTTTCGTACCTTTTCATTTGACCACCTTTCGTACATCAAGTCATTGCTGTTGAGGATGATAATGGCCATTTTCATTTAGCGAGTTTATGTCCACTGCTTACTGATCAGTATCGCAACTTTCCAGATTTCAAGAAATATTCGCCAACATGCTTTCAAAAAATTGTTAAAATGTTTGTAAATGTATTGGACCAAACTGCTATGGTCATCAGTCCCTAGACTTACCAACTACTTAAACTTACACTAGGCACAAAACACACACACACACACACACACACACATACGCGCGCGCGCAGTGGCCGAGCGGTCTGCGGCGCGCCAGTCAGTCTGCACGGCCACTACAGTAGGGGGTTCTAATCCCCCTTCGGGCATGGATGTTTGTGTCGTCTTTAGCATAAGGTAGTTCTTAAGTAGTTTGTAAGTTTATGGACTGATTACCCCGCAGTTAAGTCCCTTAATCTTAACAAACATTTGAACATTTTTCAACACACACACACACACACACACACACACACACACACACAGGCGCGCGCATGTTCGAGGGAGGACACGAACCTCCGGCGGGAGCGGTTGCCCAGTCCATAGCAAAATACCTTAGACCACGCGGCTACTCCCACGCGGCTACGATTTCAGAGACAAGGCACTGGATAACTACAGGAGCTGCTTCCCGCACCGTGCTTTTGTTGTTTGCCTCTTTCTTTGCTTTATAATTTTTGTCAGCACTGTGGTATGTTTTACGGAAGCGGGGAGCAGCTCAGTGACAGGGATGTAGTTACGAAACTGCCCACCTAGTCTTCACCGGCCCTAAGGTAACAAGTATGGAAAGATAAAGTGACCACTCACAAAAAGCGGGTTCCAGTATCGATCGGGCACAAATTTTCACGTCGCAAACAAACTGTACAGCAGGAGTTCAATGCTATTGACAAGCGCGAATACATTTCTTGTACTTTGAGAGGGTGGCCCCCAGCGGCTGTGATTAGGGACTGGGCGGCACGCGTGCTGGCTGGCTGCTGCGGTATGCCGCAGTCGTCAACTCGCGCAAGGTCGCCCCAGCTACGCCATCTGCGCCGCTCTCTCCTCGCTGACAATGCAACCTCCACCGTGCAAAATGGACGCATTTCATTCTAAAAAATTATACTATGTTTGTTAAGCTTGTGGGATTTCATTTCGAGGTCCTCAGTCCCTAAACTTACAAATTACTTATAAACTAACTTATACTAAAGACAACACCAAGACCCAAGACCCAAGGGAGGATTCGAACCCCCGACGGGGAGCGGCATCACGCATCGGAGCATAGCGCCTCAATGTGCTGGGCCACTCCACCGCGGCTTAATTCTAAATAATAACAATAATTCATTTCCTTGAGACAAACACTGTCACATTATACTAAAAGCATTGAATATAATTATTCAATACATAATGTTCAAAATCTTTGGCGTAATGAGACAATGTTTGTCTCAAGGAATTGAATTACTGTTGTTATTTCTAACACCTCTGCCTGAGGAACAAGGTGGGATTGTTCCTATTCACGTTATTTGCTGGGATGCTATTTCAGTGCAGGAGAGCCCCGACAATTTGATACGCATTTCACTGGAGATCATTGACGCAGAATTAAAGTACATGTTGTGGCGGAAGACGTGCTCTAAGTCAGTCCGTGTAAGCACTTTAACTTAAACGCAATGTTAGCCGACTGGTTTAAAGCGTCTCCCTAGAAACCAGGAGGTTCTGGGTTCGAATCTCAGCCACAACACAAATTTTAACTCAACGCCTCTCCTTACATTCAATAGCTTTAATTCTGATTAAAAGTTGAAACATGGCAATAATTGGTCGAAATGCTTCCTTCTCTCTCTCTCTCTCTCTCTCTCTCTCTCTCTCTCTCTCTCTCTCTCTCTCTCTCTGTGTGTGTGTGTGTGTGTGTGTGTGTGTGTGTATGTGTGTGTGTGTTTTTAGAATGGAGGGGGGGTTATATGTCATATATTGACTGTTGCTTAATTAAACTCAAAATGATGTTTGATTATTCCTTACCTTTACTCTGAGTGTTACGTCAAAGTTTAAAAAATTAATGGATTATGTAAATTAGAACATAAAGTGTCACATTGTGAATTATACAGTGACGCACGAAAAACCGGTCACGACTACTACACTGCTCAGTGTCTGATCAGTACTTATGGCATGACAAATATCTCGACGAGATGTATCCTCTTCAAAAAAGAATGGCAACAGTGGTGGTGTACGTGTCTTCCGGTTCATTTAAAAAGATTTTTTACAAACAGGCCGCGCGGAATGGCCATGTGGTCTAAGGCGTCGTGCTACAGACTGGGCGGTCGTTCCTGTCGGAGGTTCGAGTCCTCATCGGGCATGGGTGTTTGTGTTGCCCTCAGTGTTTGTTAGTTTAAGTAGTTTGTAACTTTAGGGACTGATGACCATCGCAGTTTGGGCCAATAGGTTTACAAACCTTTAAAATTTTTACGAAGAGGTTTTCCTCAAGTTTCCAAATCTGGCGTGCTACAGGTTCAGTTGCAAACGCAAAAATGACTCTACACTCGTCCCATTGTATACATGCTTTAATGGCGTATATTCAAGCAAGAATGTCCAGAATCCAAGGAATTCGCCACCTAAATTGTCGCAACAAGTGAGCGTTTCGCGTAGGTCTTGTCAACGTTTTACACAACATAGATGGACGACCCGCTACAGTGAATTTCTGTACGTGTGTATGACAAACAACCGACACGGAGACCACATGGACATTGGTATATATATATATAATATGGTACGTTAAGTTCAGAGTTCAAATAGCAATCAGTCAAATCCATTCTCAACTCCCAAAAAGTCTCCAGAAACGGAACTTTGATGAAGTTTTTTAAGGACCACTAATATCTTTACATATAAAAGCGAAAGGTCACTCACTCACTCGCTGACTAAACATGAAATCTCGAAAACTACTGCACCTATAAAGCTGAAATGTCCACTTCCATGTGAAGTTTATATTCGTGTGGAGCGCATTTAAATGCTGAAGGAAGGTAGGTGAAGTGTCAACCCGTGTGTCCACACCACAAATATATCACCCACAAATTCCTTCCATCCGAATATAAACTTCACAGTGGAAGTGGTAAAAGATTGCATTTTACCTTTTCTTGGTGTTTTGATACGGCGGAAGGCAGATGGAACCTTGGGACACAGCGTCTACCGGAAGCCAACGCATACAGACCAGTATTTACAGGCCACAAGCTGTCATCATCTTACACAATGCGATATTGCGTTACGTGCGGT
Source organism: Locusta migratoria (assembly GCA_026315105.1). Lineage (NCBI taxonomy): Eukaryota > Metazoa > Arthropoda > Insecta > Orthoptera > Acrididae > Locusta > Locusta migratoria. The sequence continues at coordinate 274,179,736 of CM048755.1, forward strand.
ATTTCATACAGCGCGTGTTGTATCTGCTCCTGAAAGCCTGTCGAGTGAGATACAACATGTGAAGACTATGTTTCGACAAAAAACTATTCTCACAGACAGATGCGTAATGTGTTCAGGACCAAGCGAGTTCAATGCGTGGAGCAAATTGAAGATACAAAGACACCAAACAACTTGGCCTTCTTGCCGTACTTCGGTGCCATCTCGTCAAGAATTGGGAGAGTCCTCTGAAGACATAATATTAAGTGTGTGTTTAGACCATCTGAAAAACTGAAGAACTTTTTAGGTGCAGACAAGGATGATCTTGGACTGAGGAAACGTGGTGTGTACCACGCCTACGACTACCAGAGAAATCGGAAATTGCAGACCACTGTCTAAATACAGGACATCGTATGTTTTATGGAAATACAGAAATTTTACCCCCGGCTTCATCGTTTAGGGATTGCGTCGTTAAGGAAGTAAAAAATATTCGTATGACTGACAAATGTTAAAATGTTCGTAAATCTAAGTGACTTAACTGCGGCGTTTATCAGGCCCTAGGCTTACAAACTATACTAAGGACAACATACACACCCATGCCCGAGGGAGGACTCGAACCACCGACGGCGAACAACCGCGCGCTCCACAGGCGCTCGGCCACTCCACTGCGGCGTACAGCTGACAATCTCAACAACAGGGATGCGGGATTTCAATTAAGTAGAGCCCGGGACTCTGCCTTGGCTGTTATTAAATCACGAAGAGAAAATCCAGATTTATCGATAATGGGCCCGCGAAAATTGGTTTAGCTATAGCGAGTAACGTCTGGCCGCACTGTTAGTAAACACAGCATACAGCGCACGCACGGTCTGAGCTCCTGTGTATTCTTCGAGCACGTGTTCTATATAAAGGGGCGTCCATGTGCGGATATCGTCCCCTCCAAATCCTCCAACACCACGCCCTCAGACTCGCTTACCGTATCCGCCTCCCTTCCCCCCACGCGGATCCCCTGTGACCTAATTCCATTCCCTCACCTTCTACAATTTCTTAAACATTCGTATCATGTACATCGCCCCCACCTTCCCCTATCGGATGATGCCCTCCGTCCCGATATCTACCCATTCTACCAACCCTAATCCTCCCCACTCCCTCGCCCCTAGATCCAACGCCCCCTCTCCACCATCTTCTCCCCCCCCCCCCCCTTGCACTTGGTCTACCCCTTCCTACCATCCTTGGAGTCCTTAGGCACCTCCTACCCCTTATTTCCTCTCCGCCTCTTTAACTCTTTGTGACCTCCACATGAAGTACAAGTGTCACCTGTGTTTTATTCAGTGTCTCCCTTTTCGTCGTCGCGCCCAGTACTCGTGTCCAACAATGTGATTTTATGGCACCATGGACTTTTATAGACGGAATGTATTTTATCACCCATGTCTATGTTTTTATCTTCACATTTTTCACCATGTCTATTTCAAAATTCTCCGTTTTACTCTCCATATATATATAACAGATAGCGTCAGTCATACGCGGACACCACCAAGGTCCAGCTTCATGTGGATGTCGGAAGTTGTTCCGAGTAAATATTGTTGCATTTGAACAACGTCATCCTGCGGCAAATTCGAGAAGGCTGTTGGCACGAACACTTTTCCTGACGACACTTGCAGCGACAGGACGCTGTGGTATTACACTAATTTACGTACGTCTCTGTAGCAGACGTTCATAACCATTGAAAATCTTCGATACCGTTATCCTTGCTTTAAGCAGCCATCATAATAAATGCGACAAACGACTTCGCAGGGAGTGGGTAGCTTCACTAGTGAGACACAAATCTCGAACAAGTTCCCAGTACTCGAGTTGACATTGTATGCGTGACAAAAGATACCAACACTTTTTTTTCCAAAGAAAAGACATTTAAATGAGGTGTTACGTAACAAACTTTCATTTCTATCTGGCAACAATGATATTTCAGTTTTTTTTAGGTTGTCTCCAGATGCTTTGTTATCTACAACATACAAATAAATAGTTTCGCAAGATTTTTATTTAACACTGAAATATTTTTGTTTACCAAGACACTAAAATCGAAGTCACGATTGACTATAATGAACTTTACACCAAACATTTCGTACATAACAATAATCCGACCGTCTTAATTATTGTTCTAGACTTCTATGACATGGCAACTAGCTTTAGATGTTCTATCTACGTCTACATGGATACTCTGCAAGTGACATTGAAGTGCATGGCAGAGGGTTCATCGAACCACTTTATGATATTTCTCTATAGTTATCTATAGTTTTCCATCTGATTTATCATATATCATTATGATGATCATGTCTCCCTATGGAGGTGGGTGCTAACAATATATGTTCGCATTCTGTAGAATAAGTTGGTGAAAGAAATTTCGCAAATAGATCTCGCCGCAACAAATAACGCCTTTCTTTTAATGATTTCCATCCCAACTCGTGCATCATTTCCGTGACACTCTCCCCCCTACATCGCGATAACACAAAACGAGCTGCCCTTCTCAGAATTTTCTGTAAATCGTCCGTCAGTCGCACCTGGTGTGAATTCCACAATGGGCAGCAAAACTCCTAAGTAGGACGTACAAGTGTAGTGTAGGCAGTTTCTATAGTAGAACTGTTGCATCTTGTAAATGTTCTGCCAATGAAACGTAGCCTTTAGCCCGCCTTCCCTACAATATTTTCTCTGTGTTCTTTCCAATTGAAGTTGTTCGTAATTGTTAAAATGTTCAAATGTTTGTAAAGCTTATGGGGACTTAACTACGGGGTCATCAGTCCCTAAACTTACAAACTACTTATGAACTACTTACGAACTCGGACGGCACAAATATCCATGCCCGAGGGGGGATTCGAACCCCCGACCGTAGTGGCCGTGCAGACCGTGACTGGAGCGCCTTAGTCTCCTCGGCCACCGCGGCCGACTATATATTATGTATTGTTGTTGTTGTTGTTGTTGTTGTTATGGTCTTCAGTCCGGAGACTGGTTTGATGCAGCTCTCCACCCTACTCTATCCTGAGCAAGCCTTTTCATCTCCTCATAAGAACGGCAACCCACGTCCACTTGAATCTGCTTACTATACGCGTTTCTTGGTCTCCCTCTGCGATTTTTACCCCACACACTTCCCTCCAATGCTAAATTCACGATTCCCTGATGTCTAAGAATGTGTCCTACCAAGCGATCCCTTCTTTTAGTCAGGGTATGCCAAAAATTCATTCTCTCACCAATTCTGTTCAGTACCTCTTCATTAGTTATGCGATCTACCCACCTAATCTTCAGCATTCTTCTGTAGCACCACATTTCAAAAGCCTCTATTCTCTTTATTTATTAAAAGTTTATTATAGTGATTGCATGTAGATCTTCTTGGGCTCTAAAGTGTTTTATGCACTGGAAATAAAGAAAAATACACGGTAAATTACCTCCATGACGTACGATCCGCTCGTCGCGCTCGAACTTTCCCGCGCACTGCTGGTCGCAAGAGACGAGAGCCATTCCCAACGACTTCGAGACGATTACGAGACGCATGTAAATCGACTCGTTGGCGGCCTCCCATTTACTTACGTGGGCAGTCGCATGAGGATGGAATCGCGTAGAGGACGAGTCGCAGCTGCGTAGAGTGCGAATCGACCCGTGTGCGGACGGCTTAACACTTCCCTGGGGAACGCCAAATATTACTTCTGTTCTACTCGATGACTTACCGTCAATTAAAACGTACTGTGTCCTTTCTGACAGGAAACCACGAATCCAATCGCAAAACTGGTTAAACCAAACCAAACCAAGCACGCAGTTTGATTAGAAGACGCTTGTGAGGTACAGTGTCAAAAGCCTTCCGGAAATCTGGAAATACGGAATCTACTTGACATCCCTTGTCGATAGCACTCATCACATCATGTGAGTAAACAGCTAGCTGCGTTTCACAAAAACGATACTTTCTGCATCCGTGTTGATTATGGGACAACAGGTCGTTCTCTTCGAGGTAGTTAATAATAATCGTGTGATAAACACGATTAAAATCTACATACACATCGATGTGGCATGAGCTATCAAACACTACATCTGTAAACAACAGGTAAGGCAGAGAGAGGAGATACTGGGCGGTCTTGGGAGATGACGCATGATATGCGCAGCTAGACCAACACCGCCTAGAGACAAGACCTTAAAATAGCTCGTGCTACGTCATACTTTCCAGGCCGCGGCCGCCAGCGTACTGGCTGTCCGCTACGAGGCAGGGGCGTGCCCCAGCGGACAGCCATTCAGCTGGCGGCCGCGGCCTGGTCAGTATGACGTAGCAGAGCTGTTGTAAGGTCTTGACTCTAGGTGGTATTGACTAGACGCGCTGGTTTGACGACGTGGCGGCACGGTGCAGCATACGCGAGCTAGAAGGTGGCGAGTGGAGCAGACGGCATACCAGCCTCTGCCAGTGGCGGGATAAGAGGGTCACCAAGTCACGGAGGCAACAGTCGGCCTTAACCAATGGTCGACAAACTTTCCTGTTCAAGAGTCACTGCTGACACTGCGGGGCGGCACCGCGCACGGCATATGTATCGATCTTATAAGTAACTTGTAACTTACAAAAATTAGTATTTTGTATTTTATGAGCCCCCCCCCCCCCCCCCCCAATAGACTACCTACAATGAAGGCGAGATAAGGTGGGCGCCAGAAATCACAAGTACTGATCATCAGAAATCTGTACCATAGAAGCAGTTCTTCGTGTTGTCTGTTTCAGATTACTGCCACCACACCAACTAGCTCCAAAGTTGGAGTGATTTCCGTGAATCATTCCAGGTAACTGCCGGGATGGCTCCTTTCAAAGGGCAACGCCGATTTTTCCCCCATCATTGACAAAACCAGCCGGCCGCGGTGGCCGAGGGGACTGAGTCGCTTCAGTCATAGTCTGCACGGCCACTACGGTCGGGGGTTCGAATCCCCCCTCGGGCATGGATATTTGTGCCGTCCTAGTTCGTAAGTAGTTCATAAGTAGTTTGTAAGTTTAGGGACTCATGACCCCGTAGTTGAGTCCCATAAGCTGTACAAACATTTGAACATTTTTTTAAACAAAACCAGAGGCGTATCCAGAAGAGAAATTTACCTATTCTTTAGAAAGAAAAGATAACATACTCCCATGAAAAACTTATTGGCTACAATTAGAGCCTTGTTTGTGCAATTTTTCGACATATTGACCAAAAGAACTGAAACACACTTCATATCGTTTTTGCATTCCTGTGACGTAGACGTTTTCCACCTGAGAATGGAACCGGCGTGTGCCAGTCGTCTTCAGCTCTTCGTCGTTGTCAAAGCGGTATTACTTGAGGGGCAATAACAGGACTGTATGCTGGATGCTCAAAGAGTTCCCAACCGAACCTCTGCAAAAACAATTGCTGTGCGCCGGGCCGTAGGGATTCGATCATGTCACAAGGATCACAGAAACTGCAATAAGAATTCCACGCCTCTTGTTCCGAATGGCACCTCGCAGAGTTTCCGCATTGTTTCACAATAAGAGGCGAAGACGACTCTCACACGCCACGACACAGGAATACGAAAGTTGATCCCACGATGTCATGTCTCAATTTTTTTTTGTCGAAAAATAGATTGAGCATTGTTGTACCAGTTATCAGTAAATTTCTTCGATAAACTGTCATCTTCGTTAAAAAATAAAATAAAATTAAAAAATTAGGGAAACTCACTTTCTGGATGCGCCTTGTACCCGAGCTTGTGCTCTGTCTCTAATGCCCACGATGTCGATGGGGCGTTCCTTCCTGCTATTAAATGGCGGAATGTTGTTGCGTTTTCTGTGACAGCGGATAATTGTATGCACATTTAAACGCATTATCCAATATGAAACACGATCACAAATTATTACAAAATCTATTGTTCTATTCATTGTGATGTATTAAAACAGCTTTAATATATTTCATGATCCTTGCTACCATTAAGTGATGCATTTGAAAATGAATGCCACAATGGAGTGGCCGAGCACATTAAGACCCCTTGCTGCGGAGCTCACGGTTGCTCGCCGTCGGAGGTTCGAGTCCTCCCTCTGGCATGGGTGTCTGTGTCGTTCTTAGGTTAGTTCAAATGTTCAGATGTTTGCAGAGCTTATGGGACTTTACTACGGGGTCATCAGTCCCTAAACTTATGAACTAGCTAATACTAAGGACAACACAAATATCCATGCCCGAGGGGGGGGGGGGTTCGAACCCCCGACCGTAGTGGCCGTGCAGAACGTGACTGGCGCGCCGCAGACCGCTCGGCCACTGCGGCCGACTTAGGTTAGTTTAAGTAGTTTGTAAGCCTATGTCCCATAGATTTACAAACATTTGAATTTGAACTGATAACCGCAGCAGTTAAGTCGCTTAGATTGACAAACATTTTAATATTGGAATTTGAAAATGACTTTCACTGTAATGCACATCCACGAATTCCATGCTACTTCTGTCTCAAAATTTGTGCCATAGCAGGTGAACGGAACCAGTCGCGTACGACCGTGAGTTTTCAGGCTTGGGAGACAAACAAAATATCTAAGTTTATATATATATACACTATCCGGGATGTAGTTTTCAGCCCGACTGCCTAGTAAGCAGGAGGTCCCAGGTTCGAATCTCGGCTGCAGCACGTATTTTCAACTTCGCCGGTGAATTACTTTAATGTCCACTAGCAGTTGTCATAAATTCTTCACGCCTACATAAAACATTTTCACAAACTGTAAGTCCACAGAGGCCGCGCTACTTACACTCTCCCCCGAGTTCCCTTACTGCGGTTTTGCAGGATAGGCGCGTCCTCGCCTGGAGTTTGGTGCGTTGCTGCCACCCTGCCTCTTATGTATCGACCACCGACCACCCGTCCCACGGGGGCTATTTCACAAACGTTGGGCCTTCTACGTTGTTGACCGCCACGACAAAGATATTGTTTTAATTTTTAGAAATACCATTATGCTTTTATACTTCCTCTTAATCCAGGACTTACTGTTATAATATTACAAAAGAGGCTCTGTCTTTATTTCTGGTTGTTTTGAGAGCCACACGAATATGGCCGCATGGTCTAAGGCGCCATGCTTCGGACTGGGGGGTCTTTCCCCGCTGTAGGGTCGACTCCTCCCTCGGCCATGGTTTTCAATTCAAATGTTCAAATGTTTGTTAAGCTTATGGGACTTAACTACGGGGTCATCAGTCCCTAAACTTACAAACTACTTATGAACTACTTACGAACTAGGATGGCACAAATATCCATGCCCGAGGGGGGATTCGAACCCCCGACCGTAGTGGCCGTGCTGACCGTGACTGGAGCGCCTCAGTCACCTCGGCCACCGCGGCCGGCGCCATGGTTTTGTGAGTTGTTCTTAGTGTAAGTTTTTAAGTATTTTGTAAGTCTGGGGACTGAAGACAATAGCAGTTTGGTCGAATAGGTTTACAAACGTTGACGGTGCCTAATGACATAGACGTTTTTAAGGTAGGCTATAGTACAAGAAGCCGGCCGCGGTGGCCGAGCGTTCTTCGGCGCTCCAGTCACAGTCTGCACGGCCACTACGGTCGGGGGTTCGAATCCCCCCTCAGGCATCGGTATTTGTGCCGTCTTTAGTATTAGCTAGTTCATAAGTAGTTTGTAAGTTTAGGGACTGATGACCCCGTAGTTAAGTCCCATAAGCTCTACAAACTTTTGAACATTTTTGGTACAAGAAGCTATAAACTATTTATACGTCAGTGTGTCTTACTATAGTTTACATTAAATTGATGTGATTTCCTTGTTTTAAAGCACTCGTTAAACAGATGAAATAGTCCAGAAACATTGACAACTGGTGCGTTACATTCACTATATTAGCTACTAGTTTCACGGCCGTCACGTGAGTGAAATGGATATTAATAATTGAATACAGGGACGGATGACCTAGCCGTGGTGGAATGACCGAGCGTTCTAAGGTACCTGGCTGTGGATCGCGCGATTGCTTGCCGTCGGAGGTTAGAGTCCTCCCTCGGACAGTGTGTGTGTGTGTGTGTGTGTGTGTGTGTGTATTGTCGTCAGTGTACGTTGGCTTAAGTGGTTTTTAAGTCTAGGGACTGATAACCTTAATAGTTTGGTCCAATAGGTTTACAAACATTTGAATATTTGACTAATGGTCTAGGAGTTTAGTCCCCTCAAAATCGTAACAAATGATATAAAAAACAGAAAATTACAGTCCATGAAAGTGCTAAAAACGAAGAAGCACGTTTAAACACCCACTCTGTAGAAATAATAGCACTTTAGATACTGACAGTGGAAAAGATGAATATACTTAATACCAAACACCTTAAGCGATCTTGAGTAAAAAAAAGTGTAACGGAAACCGTTTCAACAGCACTATCAGGAATCAGGTTAATAATTACTATTGAAACAATACATTTTGAAGCATTAACCAGAATTTTTATTCTTACGATTAATATACTGCATTACTCCATTAAAATTGCTACACTACGAAGACGACGTGCTACAGACACGAAATTTATCTGACAGGAAGATGCTGTAATATGCGTGTGTTTAGCTTTTCAGAGCAGTCACACAAGGTTGGCGCCGGTGGCGACACCTACAACGTCCTGACGCGAGGAAAGTTTCCAAGCGATTTCTCATACACAACTGCAGTTGACCGGCGTTGCCTGGTGAAACGTTGTTGTGATGCCTCGTGTAAGGAGGACAAATGCATACCATCACGTTTCCGACTTTGATAAATATAGGATTGTAGCCTATCGCGATTGTTGTTAATCGTATCGCGACACTTCTGCTCGCGTTGGTTGCGATCCAGTGAATGTTAGCAGAATATGGACTCGGTGGGTTCTGGAGGGCAATACGCAACGCCGTGCTGGATCCCAACGGCCTCGTATCACTAGCAGTCGAGATGACAGGCATCTTATCCTCATGTCTGTAACGGATCGTGCAGCCACGTCTCGATCCCTGAGTCAACAGATGGGGACGTTTGCAAGACAACAACCACTGCACGACCAGTTCGACGACCTTTGCAGCAGCATGGACTATCAGCTCGGAGACCATGGCTTCGGTTACCCTTGACGCTGCAACACAGACAGGAGCGCCTGCGATGGTGTACGCAAAGACGAACCTGGGTACACGAATGGCAAAACGTCATTTTTTCGGATGAATCCAGGTTTTGTTTACAGCATCATGATGGTCACATCCGTGTTTGGCGACATCGCGGTGAACGCACATTAGAAGCGTGTATTCGTCATCGCCATACTGACGTATCACCCGTTGTGATGGTATGGGGTGCCATTGGTTACACGTCTCGGTCACCTCTTGTTCGCATCGACGGCACTTTGAACAGTGGTCGTTACGTTTCAGAAGTGTTACGACCCGTGGCTCTACCCTTCATTCGATACCTGCGAAATCCTACATTTCAGCAGGATAAAGCACGACCGCATGTTGCAGGTCCTGTATGGGCCTTTCTGGATATGGAAATTATTCGCCTGCTGCCCTGGCCAGCACATTCTCCAGATCTCTCACCAATTGAAAACGTCTGGTCAATGGTGGCCGACCAACTGGCTCGTCACAATACGCCAGTCACTACTCTTGTCTAAAGTCTGCTCACATAAAATCATACTTACGATAAAGACTGTAGAAACTTAAATTTTCTCAAGAAAATCAGATACTTGTGGAAATCAATAAATGGCAGAGGACGCCAGTATAGTATTAAATGATCAAACCCAGTTTGATTTTCAATTCAAATGTTTGTAAATCTATCGGACTCAACTGCTAGGTTAGTAGTCCTTAGCTTACAAACTACTACAACTAAGGTAAATTAACCTAAGGACAACAAAAACATCCATGCCCGAGGGGAGACTCGAACCCCCGACGGCGAAGGCCGCGCGCACCGCAGCACTGCGCTCCAGTACGCGCGGCTGTGTGTGTGTTGAATGTGTGTGTGTTCCAAAAGCGAAGATACATTATCATTATTTCATCGCCAAACATCACTCTGATTTGCAATAAATTTTGTTCAAAATGTTCAAATGTTTGTAAATCTATCGGACCAAACTGCGTGGTCATCAGTCCGTAGCTTACAAACTACTCAAACCTAGGTGAACTAACCTAAGGACAACACACACGCCCATGCCCCAGGGAGGACTCGAACCTCCTCGGCGAGCAACCGCGCGCTCCGCAGCGAGACGCTTTAGACCAATAAATTTTATGCAGTTGCGTCTATGCTATAACATGGTTCACAAAAGGCAAGTTATAACAATGACATAGCTATATCATAATTTTAAACTATAATTAGTGTCACTTCTGATATTGGACTACTTGAACGCGGACGTGATATTGAATGTAAAAACATGGATGGCTTTAGTGTGGTGTTCATATTATTCTCTCCACTCTGTCGCAAACAAATGTTCAAATGTTTGTTAAGCTTAAGGGACTTAACTGCGGGGTCATCAGTCCCTAAACTTACAAACTACTTATGAACTACCTTATACAAGGCGCGTCCAGAAAGTAAGTTCCGTTTGGTAATAAAATGAAATTGTACAGAGATAGAGAAGATATTTTTATTGCACAAAATTCTACAACTCTTAAACTACTTTTCCACATAACTGCCGAAATATTGCAGGCATTTGTCATAGCGTGGCACCAGGTTTTGTATACCTTCTCCATAGAAATCTGCCGCCGGCCGCGGTGGCCGAGGGGACTGAGGCGCTCCAGTCACGGTCTGCATGGCCACTACAGTCGGGGGTTCGAATCCCCTCTCGGGCATGGATATTTGTGCTGTACTTAGTCTTAGTTAGTTCATAAGTAGTTTGTAAGCTTAGGGACTGATGACCTCGTAATTAAGTCCCATAAGTTCTACAAACATTTGAATTTAACATTTGAAATCTGCCACCTGTTCAAATGTTCAAATGTTTGTTAAGCTTAAGGGACTTGACTGCGGGGTCATCAGTCCCTAAACTTAAAAACTACTTATGAACTAGCTAATACTAAGGACGACACAAATATCCATGCCCGAGGGGGGATTCGAACCCCCGACCGTAGTGGCCGTGCAGACCGTGACTGGAGCGCCTCAGTCCCCTCGGCCAACGCGGCCGGCCTGCCGCCTGTGTCTTCAACCAGTTGGGAACAGTTTCTTTCAGCTCGTCGTCATTTCGTGATGTGATGACTGCCAAGGAAAGACTTGAGATGTCCTGGATCTTGTCATCAATCGCGTGAACCAGTTCATCTGTAACCAAAGGTGGACGCCCACTTCGTTCTTCATCGTGCACATTACTACGTCCGCCACTGAACTGTCGGATCCATCTTCTCACCATCGAATCACTCATCGCATTTGGTCCGTAAACATCGCAAATTTGCCGATAAATTTCACTTGGTTTCACTTTCCTCGCATTCAGAAACCGAATCACCGACCTGATTTCACAGGCTGCGGGATTTTCAATCAACGCCGACACTTCAAACAAGCACAACAAAGCGTACGTAACTGACAGCGATCTCCAAAAAAGCACGTTCTTCTCCTTCATACACATCGTCTACAGCGCATGTGTGAAACTGCAATCGCAGCGCTGCAGCGGAGATAAATTGAAACGGAACTTACTTTCTGGACGCGCCTCGTACTAAAGACGACACAAATATCCATGCCCGAGAGGGGATTCGAACCCCCAACCGTAGCGCCCGTGCAGACTGACACTGGCGCGCCGCAGACCACTCGGCAACTGCGGCCGGCGCCTTCAAGTTTCAAAATAAAATTGTCTGTCTGGTGGTAGTATTTAACTTCAATCAGTATCTATAAATGTGAATGTCAGTTCGGTGTACGTTTATCACATCTGAACCACAAGACATAAAGTGCTAAAAATTTGTACAGTTACTAATGTCTAGCCGGGGAAGGCTTTAGGCACGGTTTTATGGCGATCAGATAGCTATATATATATATATATATTAATGTGAATGTCTGTTAGGTGTACGCTTATCGCGTCCGAATGTCAAGACGCAAGGACTTGATTATTTGTACAGTTACTAATTTATACCTGAGGAAGGTTTTAGGTACGGTTTTATAGCGATCTGATAGATATTTAGTAATGTGAAGAATATAACGCGAAATGCGGAACAATAATTACTCTTTGAAAATTATATTTAACTCTTTGAAAATGGTTTTATTGGTTGCATAGTTGCTTGAAGGCTGATAATGATAAAAGGGTGGAGTATATTGGGAAGGAAAGTTATCAGTGTATATAAAATTTTACATGTGTGTGTGTGTGTGTGTGTGTGTGTGTGTGTATGTGAGTGTGTGTGTGTGTTAATATTTCGCTCTGCAACGAAAAGTACAGAACGCAAACGAATGGTCTGTGTGTAATTGTTGTTCGAAGTGTCCCGTTGTACACCATAGCAGTTCCATGCCGATAGCTGTAAGGGGGTGGAAGATATGGTGGTTGAAAGCCGTCAAATTATGAAAAAGTTCTGACTGAAGGCCAGCGATGACGTTTGCGACTCTATAGCAAGTAGGTTACATACAGTGAAACGTGATGCCACAGACCATATCTTTGATCTATGCGTGCTACAATGTCTTCAGCTCTTTCTCTGTAAGGATAAGAAAACAAAGATAGCATATCTATCATAATCAACCAACACGCAAGCGGAGCCGTGGGTTTAAGCTAGTAGTGTAATAAGATGTTCATTCGGACTGCCTCAACTTGGATCAAAAAAGATTGTGGATGCAGGAGCAAGCAGAGGCTAGCTAACGGTAGCAGACAGTGGCGGGAGACGCCGCCGTCCGTCAGCAGCAGATGCTATCTCAGAGGAAGTGGCCTACGCGTGGGACGGAGCTGCTACGAACAAAGCCACCTCCACCATTCCTCCGCCAGCCTCCCCTACGTGTGAAAAAAGGCTACTACTGCTTTCCCCGACACACAAAAGCCCATTTTCAGTATAACAAGCACATTCATGAATTCCAAATATCCAAACATCTCCACTGTTACAGCGCACTGAAATAAATTCTGTGGTGGTGTTGAAAATTTGTACTGGACTGGGATTCTAACCCGGATTTCCCTCCTCGGGCCAGCGAGTGCCTTAACCACTTAGGCTATCAAGACGCACTCCCCATCTACATCTACATAGGTACTCTGCAAATCACATTTCAGTGCCTGGCAGAGGCTTCATTAACCACTTTCATTACCTTTCTCTACCGTTCCAATCTCTAACAGCGCGCGAGAAGAAAGAACACCTAAATCGTTCCGTTTTCGATCTGATTTATTTTATTGGGATGGTCATGTTTCCCTATGTTGGTGGGTGCTAGCAAAATAATTCCATATTCAGAAGTAAAAGTCGATGATTGATATTTCGCAAACAGATCACGCCGCAATGAATAACGTCTTTCCTTTAATGATTTCCACCTCAAATCGTGCAACATTTCCGTGACGCTTTCCTCCCTGTAACTTGATAAAACAAAACCTTCTCAATATCTTCCGTCAGACCCAGCTGGTGAGGGTTATACACTAGGCAACAGTACTCCAGGAGAGGACGCACAAGTATGATGTAGGCAATCTCTTTGTTGGAGCTGTTGCATCTACGAAGCGTTCTGCCAATGAAACGTAACCTGTGGTTCGCCTTCCACACACTATTTTCTATGTGTTCTCTCCAGTCCACATTGTTCGTAATTGTTACTCCTAGGTATTTGGTAGAATTTACGACCTTAAGGTTTGACTGATTTATCGCGTAATTAAGTTCAGCGGATTTCTTTTAGTGGTCATGTGTATTACTTCATACTTTTCTTTATTATTGTCAACTGCCAATTTGCGCACCATGTAGAAATTTGCTATAAATGGATTTGCAGCTGCATTTGATCATCTGTTGACTTCACTAACCGATAAACGACAGCATCATCCGCGAACAGTCTAAGGGAGCTATTCAGATTGTCTCCTAAATCGTTTATAAACACAAGGAAGAGTAGTGGACCTATAACGCTTCCCTGGGGAACGCCAGATATCACTTCTATTTTACTCGATGACTTTCCGTCAGATACTACGAACTGTGTCCTTTCTGATAAGAAATCGTGAATCCAATAGCACAATTGGGGCGATATTCCATAAGCACGCAATTTCATTACAAGCCACTCGCGAGGTACAGTGTCAAGAGCCTCCCGGAAATCCAGAAATATTTAATCGATTTGAGATCCCTTGTCGATGGCACTTGTCACTTCATGTGAATAAAGGGCAAGCTGCGTTTCGCAAGAGCAATACTTTCTGAATCCGTGTTGACTATTGGATAATAGGTCGTTCTCTTCGAGGTAGTTCATAATGTTCGAACAAAGTATATGTTCCAAAATCCTACTGCAAATCGACGTCAATGAGATAGGCCTGTAATTTTGGGGATCACTCCTATTGCTTTTCTTGAATACTGGAGTGACTTGAGCAACTTTCCAGTCTTTGAGTACGGATCTTTCGCGTAGTGATCGGTTGTATATGATAGCTAAGTATGGAACTATTGTATCACCATACTTTGAGAGGAATCGAGTTGGTATACAATCTTGCCCGGAAGATTTGTTTTTGTTTAGTGACTTAAGTTGTTTTACTACTCCAGGAACATCTACTTCTAAATTTCGCATGCTGGCAGCTGTTCTTGGATTGAATTCTGGAGTGTTCACTTCGTCTTCTTTGGTGAACGAATTTCGGAAAGCTGTGTTTAGCAATTCTGCTTTAGCAGTACTGTCATCGGTAGTATTACCATACCCATCGCGTAGTGAAGGTCCTGCCCAAATTCTCCACTTATCGCACACTACGACTACAGTGCCCTTCCCATTACTTCCTCTTTATTTTATTTTAATCCTATCATAAAATTGTTCTAGCTGTTCTATTAGGTTTCATTTATGTTAGGAAACTCGTGCTTTACTAATCAGCGATATATTTTGTTTTTTTAAATGTCAAATATATCATGGATATCCATATCCACATATTTTATCTTTGAATGCGTCAATATCTGCATCCTATTTACGTCTATTGTGAAAATACATACTTTACACTTACAGGCTACATTTTTATATATTTTTTCAATAGGCGGAAATAAGATCGCAAATACTGAGAAATCCAAAGTAAAATACACAGTTATGGATATCCATGACAGATCTGATATTTTAAACATTACAATAAATCGACACATAAAATAATAAAAATCGTGTTAAGAGACGGAAACCTAACAGAACAGCTAAAACAATTCCGATGATAAGATAAAAAAAAGTAACAAACGATTTGAAATATAAAATGCGCAAATATATTACCACATGCAAATGCCCATAAGCTATAGATTATGTAACATACTCTCCTCTACCGTCCCACAAAGAATCGGTACCACCGAACGAGGTGGCGCAGTGGTAACACACTGGACTCGCATTCGAGAGGACGGTGGTTCAAATCCACCTCCGGCCATCGAGATTTAGGTTTTCCGTGATTTCTCTAAATCACTCCAGGCAAATACCGGGATGGTTCCTTTGCAAGGGCACGGCCGATCTCCTCCCCCATCCTTACTCAAAAATCCGAGCGTAAGCTCCGTCTCTAATGACCACGCTGTCAACGGGACGTTAAACCCTAAACTTCCTTCCTTCCCAATCGGTACCGTCTGGCCGCCGTGTCATCCTTCTCCCGAAGGCGTCGCCGGATACGGTATGGAAGGGGACGTTTTCAGAGCCCCGCACCTCCGGCCGTTGTGTCGATTTCCCAGACCGAAGCCGCTACTTCTAAATCGAGTAGTCCCTTAATTGGCCGCAAAAGGGCTGAGTGCACCTCCCCCCCCCCCCCTCCTTGTCAACAGCGCTCGGCAGAAGCAGACGGTTACCCATCCAAATGCTAGCCAAGCCCAACAGTGCTTAACTTTGGTGATGTAATGGGAACCTGTGTATCCATTGTGGCACGGCCATTGGACATGTAACACACATTCTGTATTAATTTTTATATCTTCTACAGGATCGGTGACAGTAAAATAAATACATAAAAGTAACCATTCTGCTATTAAATTCATGTAATACTGTCGTTTATCAACCGTTCAAACGTTTGTAAATCTATCGGACCAAACTGCGTGGTCATCAGTCCGTAGCTTACAAACTACTTAAACCTAGGTAAACTAACCTACGGACAAACACACACACCCCTGCCCCAGGGAGGACTCGAATCTCCACGGCGAGCAACCGCGCGCTCCACAGCGAGGTGCTTTAGACCGCTCGGCTACTCAACCGCGGCTGTCGTTTATCGATTACACGAAGACTGCAAGAAACCTTGCATACAGTACAATATATCTATGAAAATACTTCCATACTGTAGTGAAGTGAATGGACGCAGCCGTGTGAACAAGAGTCAATCAAACCTAAAAGTAGTCCATATTACAGGACTGTTGAAGCTGATTAACTAGACTGAGGATCTGCAGTCGGTAATAAGGCCGCGAGTCAGCTCCTAAGATCACCACGTCTACGCCTGCATTATCATGCACGACATGTCAGGTTTTCGGACGTTCCAAGTTGCTTACTGTATGACTGAATGCTTTACATACTACGTACTGACTTTTACAACACCACTACAAGCGATCAACAATGGCTTATTTTGTAGGTAATGTAAACAATTAGCAGCGTAGTGAAAAGGAGTGCAGAATCTGAACCATTCGCAACCAGTTACCAGAATTCCTGGCAGCGATGCTGAAGTTACTCCCCCAGGAGGTTCACGGTTCTGTCGTGAGTGCTAGTGTGGCGAGCACGGGGCCCCGAGCTAATGCAGTCCTTCTTCCTTCTTTCCTCCCTGGTCTGCATTTCCTTTCCCTTTCCCTCCTTCCCCTCTCCACCGGACCGGCCGCTGTGGCCGAGGGGACGGCGGCGCGTCAGTCACGGTCTCCACGGCTACTACAGTCGGGGGTTCGAATCCCCCCTCGGACATGGATATTTGTGTCGTCCTTAGTGTTTGCTAGTTCATAAATAGTTTGAAAGTTTAGGGACTGATGACCCCGTAGTTATGTCCCATAAGCTATACGAACATTTGAACCTCCCCACCGGGGGACCTTGGCAAGTTGGCCCCCTATCCCAAACAAACAACCTGAAGTCACTGTTACACAAATCTAAGAGACGTGGTTTAATCAATGGAAATCAAGATTACAGCGGTAAATTTATCGATAAGAAATGCTACTCCTGGAAACGTCTTAGTTATTTTTGTTAAAGTTCTACGTTTCAACCGTACACTTTCCTTTCAATCTGAAAGCATCCACGAAACTAAGACAATACTGCACTGTGAAAATACTTATACCAAACAGTTGCGCACACTAGACACAGATCAAGAGTTAGATAAAGCAATGGAAATTCCTTGGGTCCTGTGAGTGTAAGGCGAGCTATTCCAGGTTCTCATTGTGCTCACTCATAGAGCATTTAATTGCGTGTATAGTAGAAGTAAACCTGAACGACAAAACTTATGCAGATGGTGAAGGATTGTAAATTAGATATTTCAGTTGAGAAATAAATGATCTAGATACTGTGGTGTCGCACAAGTATGAAGTGCGCGCCACGTACTTTCGCCGCGCGCCACCATGCACGTACAGCGCGGCGTTCTTACGACGTCAGCCACGAGCGCCCTCTGCTGCAACTCCGTCCGTGGCCACGGCTGCTGCATCGTTCACTTGGGAATCAGATAGGCACCAGTTAAGACTTGGCTATCGGATAGGCACTAGGAATCATCAGTAGGCAGGCCTCTCTCTATATAAACTATGTATCAGCATTCTGCAGTCAAGAACTGTGTAAAAGTTAAGTATTACCAAGACTCCATAAAATATATATCTCGTTCTAATTTACTCTAGTGTTTCTAGTTTCTGCTGTCCCACTGGCTGGTCACCTCCGTACCTGCACAAGCGTGCATCCTTTATTCCTGTGTCGGTCTCTTTCTACTCGGCCACCGACACCTACGACAACCGGCGGACGAGACACAAAAGCGGCGACGAGGCTGGGACACAAAAGATACTACTGACTACATAACTTGTACAATAGGTAATGCCAGTGAGGGACGCATTTGTAAGCTGCTTGAATTTCATAATGATCAGCTGCCTACAGCTTCCACGTTGGTAATGTTACAATGAAAATGGGGACCGTTTATTGAAGATGGAGCGTTTGTTGATACACGAACATGCAGTGCATGAAAAATCCCACTTTATACCAAAGTGTGGGGCATTACGTGGGCAGTTACTGCTGTATTGACAGCTTTCTATCTCGGCATCTTCACCAGTAACGGAAGAACAGTTCACAACGTCAGCTACTACTGCTGGCTAAACGTCGGGAAAATCACTAAACAGACGTAGACCGAAGTTCTACAGAAATCGCCAATAGGCGATATAACCCTTTCTGTTTAGTTTTGTGGTTTGAAATAGTTATATCTCCTTCATGAAAGAAAGCGTCCGATGTAGGCTGTAAATTTATTCGTTGAGCTATTGATTAATTTTGAAAAAAAAAAAAATGTTCAGGTGTTCGTAAATCTAAGGGACTTAACTGCTGCGGTTATCAGTCCTTAGGCTTACAAACTACGTAAAATAACTTAAAGTAAGGACAACACATACACCCATGTCCGATGGAGGACTCGAACCTACGACGGCGAGCAACCGCGCGCTCAGCAACAAGGCGCCTTAGAGCGCTCAGCCATTCTACAGCGGTAATCTTCTATATCTATAAATGTGAATGTCTGTTCGGTGTACGCTTATCACGTCCGAACGACAAGACGCAGAGACTTAAATATTTGTACAGTTACTAATTTATACCTGAGGAAGGTTTTAGGTACGGTTTTATAGCGTTCTGATAGATATGTTGTAATTCAAAGAATATTACGCGAAATGCGGAACAATAATTACTCTTTGAAAATTATATTTAATCTTTGAAAATGGTTTTGGTTGCATTGTTGCTTGAGGGTTGATAATGATAAAAGGGTGGAGTATATTGGAACGGAATGTTATCGGTGTACATAAAATTCTACGTGTGTGTGTGTGTGTGTGTGTGTGTGTGTGTGTGATATTTCGATATGCAGCGAAAACTACAGAACGCAAAACGAATGATCTGTGTGTAATTGTTGTCCGAAGTCTCCCGTTGTACACCATAGCAGTTCCATGCCGATAGCTATAAGGGGGTGGAAGATGTTGTGGTTTAAAGTCAAATTATAAAAAAAAAAAAAATCGGACTGAAGGCCAGCGATGACGTTTGCGACTCTGTAGCAAGGAGGTTACATACAGCGAAACGTGATGCCACAGGCCATATCTTTGCTCTGTGCGTGCTACAATGTCTTCAGCATACGAATAAGGAAATATAAGAATAAATAAATAAAGCACTAAAAAAGAAATTTCTTTTAATACATCTCTTTAACAAAAATCGATTTGACGTTTCGAGCTTGACATCAAGTGATCGATCTGTGATATTACAATCATTATTGTTGAATTTCGTGATTGGATTCTTCGAAACGAGTGCATTTTTACGTGTGATTTGATCTCTTAGCACACTACTGATATATAGCTTACCTATCATAATCAACCAACACGCGAGCGGAGCCGCGTGTTTAATACACTTATCAGCCGCAACATCATGACCACCTATCTAATAGTCGGCACGTTCATCTTCGGCACGACTATCATCGGTAACATGACATGGAAACAAAGAGGACTTGGTAGATTGATAGAGAAAGTCGGCACTACATCTGCAAACACTTGTCACCTAATCCCCGTAAATTCCCGGTGGGGGGGGGGGGGGGAGCATGTCTCTAGCGCAACGCTAAATCACATCCCAGACATGTTCAATCGGGTTCAGATCCGGCGGCTTTGGAGGCGAGTACATTAGTGGCAACTTGCCACTGTGTCTCTCGAACCACTGATCACACTCCTGGCCCTGTGACATGGCGCATTATATTGTTGGGAAACACGATCGTCATGAAGGAGGGTACGTCGTCTGCAACCAGTATAGTATACTTCTTGGGCGTAACGGTGCCTGTCCCGCGAATGTTCCACAGAGCGTAAAGAAGCCGCCGCCAGCTGGTCTCCGTCCCGCAGAACAGGTGTCAGGGAGCTGTTCGGGTGGAAGACAGGGATTAATGCTCTCCCGTCGGCGAAACTTTAGCTGGCGACAAAAAAGGTGTTCACGAAAACATTCTGAAGAACAATCGAAAAATTTTAGGGACACATTCTTGGCCCAGAAAAAAAAAAAAAAAAAAAAAAAAAAATAACCGGAGGATGGATGAAAACTTAAATCCTATAAAGTAACAGATAAATTATGAAACCTGGTGCAAACCCTAGAAAACGAAGACTGAAATATTTGTGGGCGTGTTGAGGGGGCACGTTGATGAGAAACACACACTACATCAAAAATGCACAAATCTACAGTTTTGGAGATATGGCAATGAAATTTTGTACCACGCTTTACATGAAAGTAACAAATTTGCATATAAAATCCTTTGATTATATGTATATTCAACTTTTTAAGATGAAATTTGAAGTTTTATTTTAAAAAAATAATGTGTTCCTTTTTCTAAGAAAGTATTCAAGAGATTTCTACAAAAAATTCTCTGTTTCATCTCTTTATATGTTGTAAGCTTCTCTCGTGAGGTTCTTGGAATAGGTCAAATAGGAGAATTTTTTAAATTTTTAATTATAATTCCACAAATACAATTTTAAATTCAGGAAAAAATCCTAGCACTTTTCCTTATATCTCAGTTTTCAATCAGAATTTCAAAATTTGCTATTGAGACAACGTTCATTAGGTTTACTGAAATATGTGTACAAAATTTCACAATTCTAGCATTCATAGAATCTGAGGAAAAGGTACAATAACTTTAAAAAACGAACTTATCAGGAAACACAATTTGAAGTTCATCCCAACTTTTTTTCCTTACGTCACTTCTTCAGAACGCACCACATTTGTACTCTGGGTCGTCTTCCCCTTCAAGGCTTCTCTTCTGGTTTATTGTTGTCTGTCTTCTTTCCTTTACCAGGACTTCAAGTGTCTTTTCAGCTGCAGAAGCGCGCTGTAAATTTATTTTTCTCAGGATCCTCCAGACGTTCCCATCATTAAATACAAGAACTGCATCGTAAGTTGCAATTCTGACAACTGTAGCAGATGCAAATGTAGTTTTAGTGCATCGTTTCCATATGAGTGAATTTAGACATTTATTTATATTCTGGGTTTTGCAATCAACACACTTTCTGAGAAGTGCAGGATCAGTCAGAAACCTGTAAGTGAACCGAGATTCATCACTGTAGTATGCGCCATTCACCTCACTAATTTTTCGCTTGGAGCTGCTAGGAGACGAGTTCACATTTTCGGCAGATGTTCGTACTTCGGACGTAGCCTCATTGCTGGTTTGTCGTCGTTTGTCACGTCCTCAATTCACTAACTTATTCAAACGCAGTTTATCCAGTTTTTATACGGGTATGTACTTATACCATGCCTATGTTAGTCAATCTCCAACTTCCCCCCTGTCTATCGCATTCTCTCGCACCCTCGGTCCACTGCAGTTTCGGTTTGTTGTAGATCAATCCTTATAGCGTCTTATCTCCTGAATATTATGCCGTACAATAATGTAATTTTCCAGATACGTAGACTGGAATATTAGAAAACTGTCTGTGAAATGTGTTGCGAATGTAGGTGGTTGTAAAGACGCAATATATTACAGCCTTATGTGTGATGAGGTTTCTCATGCATTCCGAAGTATATGTCGTACTATGTTATAATTTCAAAGGTATATTAAGCGGTATATGTGCATACTGTTTGCAAAATATGTTGCGTATGGAGTTAGTACTAAAGAAGTAATAAATAGAAATCTCATGCGCGATTAGGCGCTTTTCCATTAACCTAGTTGTTTATGACCTCATATCTCAGTAACTATGTGTCGCAGAATGACTTAATTTCGAAGATAAATTTATTTGTATATGCGCATACTGTGTGTCAAATGTCTCAAATTCAAATGTTTGTATAGCTTATGGGACTTAACTGCGGGGTCATCAGTCCCTAAACTTACAAACTACTTATGAACTAGCTAACACTAAGGACGGCACAAATATCCATGCCCGAGGGAGGATTCGAACCCCCGACCTTAGTGGCCGTGCAGACCGTGACTGGCGCGTCGCAGTCCCCTCGGCCACCGCGGCCGGTGTAAAATGTCTCGCCAAAAAATTAGTAGCTTATGAGAAGATCGCATCGTAGGTGAACTGCTAAGCAAAGCTGGGTCTAACACCGCCACAGAAATAACAAATATTTTACAAAATGTACTAAAGGCATATGACTTTACAGATAGATAATGAGTGATCCAACAGCTGGAAGAGAGGGGTCTCGAAGAGGAGACAGCGAATATTATCAAACATACACGAAACGTACATGAACCAAATCTAAAATTTAATTCGTGGGATAGTTATCAGAGTCCTTCAAAATTGGACCAGGAGTGAGAATGGGCGATGGTTATTCAGTATAATACAAGACAAAGTTTTTAAGAAGTGGAAAAATGAACTGACGACACGTCGACTTGGTTTACAAAGCATTCAGGTGAGACGAAATACCAAAGGACTAAACATTAATTTTCTGAAATTCGTTGATGATATGACAATAACCAAAAACTGTGAGAAAGCAATCTGAATAACTGAAAGAGGAGGCTGAAAAGATCGAACTACAGATTTCTCGAAAACAGAATACATGACAAACAAGAAAGATGCAGAAGTCCAGGAACAGAGGAAGCT
Source organism: Locusta migratoria (assembly GCA_026315105.1). Taxonomy (NCBI): domain Eukaryota; kingdom Metazoa; phylum Arthropoda; class Insecta; order Orthoptera; family Acrididae; genus Locusta; species Locusta migratoria. The sequence continues at coordinate 274,202,389 of CM048755.1, forward strand.
AAAGATGAGTAGAGAACTCTGGATGACTGGAAACATCTACAACAAATCATGCATGTCAAGCAATGTAAAAACGAGGCGTTACAATGCTATCGTCACACCAGTAACTTGCCGCGCGGGAGTAATCGAGCAGTCTGGAGCGCCACGTTGCGGATCGCGCGGCCTCCCGCGTCGGGGGTTCGAATCCTCCCTTGGGCATGGATGTGTGTGGTGTCCTTAGGTTAGTTTCAATAGTTTGTAAGCTACGGAATCATAACTACGTAGATGAGTCCGATAGATTTACAAACATTTTGAACTTAACTCGCATCAGAAACCTTGGTCTTGTATCAAAGAGTGCTCTAGAAATATCAAGAAGCTAGAGAGAAGAATCACCAGAATAATCCTAAGGTCGCAAAAGACAGAAGAATGCTACAGATTGCGGAATAAATCAGATACCGAACAAAATAAAATGTTTGTAAATCTAAAAAAAAAAGTTCAAATGTTATGAACTAGCTTATACTAAAGACGGCACAAACATCCATGCCCGAGGGTGGATTCGAGCCCCCGAAGGAGAGCGGCCTCGCGCATCGTAGCATAGCGCCTCAATGCGCTCGGCCGCGGCGTAAATCTAAGGGACTGAACTTCTTCGGTTATTCAAATGTTTGTATAAGCTATGGGACTTAACTACGGGGTCATCAGTCCCTAAACTTACAAACTACTTATGAACTACTTACGAACTAGAACGGCACAAATATCCATGCCCGAGGGGGGATTCGAACCCCCGACCGTAGTAGCCGTGCAGACCGTGACTGGAGCGCCTGAGTCCCCTCGGCCACCGCGGCCGGCTCTTCGGTTATTAATCCCTAGGCTTACAAACTACTTAAACTAAGTTAAACTGATATACGGACAACACACACACCCATGCCCGAGGAGCACTCAAACATCCACGGCGAGCAACTGCGCACTCCACAGTAAGGCACCTTAGAACGCTCGGCCACTTCACCGCGGCGATACCGAACAGATAGCTAACATACCACATAATACGAAGAAATGTTTACTTAAATTTTTTGGGCATATCGTAAGAATTCGGGATACCCGGCATACTGAGCGGCTGTTAAGAGTACACAGAAAGCTTAAAAAAGACGAAGAGGATTTCTGAAGCCAGAAAAGACCAGAAAAATGTCGGCATGAAAAACTAAGATACACAAAGCCGACGAACATTCAAGCAGAAAGTACACAAATGAAAAGTGAGCCAAGAGATGAATATATTGAAGACAATAACGACCGGGTCGAATGAAAGGAAGAAATTGCGTGGAGAGGAGATCGGAGCAGAAGTATTTTGTTTTCTTCTGGTGGATAAGGAACTGAACAAACGAAAAGGCAGGTGCGCTCGTGTTATTAAAAGAGTGTTTGAAAAATGTCAGTTTAAAAATACTTTCGTGTGGACTACGTCTGTTAATAACCTACTCCACGATTTAACTTTTAAGTCGCTTGAAGAGCGCAGAAAGAGAGTTATCCAGGAAGGAACGAAAGGATTTCTTCCGGCGTGGCTGCAGGTTATATTAAACGCAGCAGCATGTAGGGCCCGGAAAGCAGAGCGGACGAAAAGAAAAAAAGTTTCATAGCAGGCAGCGTCTACCTGTAATAAGTTTTTCACTGCGGATTAAAGCTGACGAGAAACCAGGTTACTCAGGCCACAGACTCTCGACAAAGAATTTTCCGCACAAAAGAATATGGAGGAAATGATGCTCGATCGTGTGTGAAAATATTCATTTCCAACCACCCGCAAAGGTGCTCGGTAAATGCAGCTCTCGCAGAACACAATGGTAAGAAAATTATGGAGCATAATTACATATCTATCAACGACGTGTGCAATCATCTACATCTACATAAATAATCGGCTAATCACATTTAAGCAGAATCGCTTTTATGATATTTCTCTACCGTTCCATTTTCTAATAGCGCCTGGGAAGAAAGAATACCTGACTCTTTTCGTTCTCGATCTCTCTTATTCTATTATGATGATCATGTATCACTATGTAAGTGGTAGCTGACAAAATATGTTCGCATTCGGAGGAGAAAGTTTATTAACCCCTTAATGCCCAATGTCGCGAATTAGCATCATACCGTTGTGATGCTTATAAATGTTTTTGAGCGCCAGTTCTGATAGCTGCGGAATCTACACGACGCCGATAATGTTTCTGGCGTGTTGCCACCTCTCTGTGTTGTGCAGGAACTGCTACAGCAGATAGATGTTTCCGTGTTTGTTCAGCAGCTACACATATGACGTTATCGTCTTTGTTTGGAGAATTACGGCAGAATAAAGAGGTAAGTTTGGTTGTGAAAATTATTTATGTATTCTATAGTATCTGTGGCGTTACTTAAATCACATTTTGATGTAATATTGGGGTTGAAAGTGTAAGTAAACTGGAAAATACGGTTTGTGTAAAATATGCATCATTGGGCATTTGCGTTCTTTTGTGTGCCCGTGTAATAAGTAAAGTGTAAATGGATAGGTCTTTCGATGTACACTACCAGACTTTTTCAGATGCAAATTATGTTCATTTTTTATGTATATCTACGTAATTTTATTAATTTTAAACAATCATTTTACCTCTCCAATGTTTTGACCGATTACATTTATCTTCATTGCGACGTCGAAATTCTGTTGAACTGCTAATACTGTGGCGCCTTCATTTTGTTAGCGATGGTTCCAAAGAGGCTTTATCCCCCACGAAATGCTAAAGGGCGTTTCGTAGCTCGTGCACCACCTGAAGAGAGTGACACAGCTGCCTAAGTGACAGTGACGAAGGTGATTTTGATTTCGAACCAGCTGGTATGGATGACACAATCGCTACAGATGAGAGCTCAGAAAACTCAGGCCGGCCGGCCGCGGTGGCCGAGGAGACTGAGGCGCTCCAGTCACGGTCTGCACGGCCACTACGGTCGGGGGTTCGAATCCCCCCTCGGGCATGGATATTTGTGCCGTCCTAGTTCGTAAGTAGTTCATAAGTAGTTTGTAAGTTTAGGGACTAATGACCCCGTAGTTAAGTCCCATAAGCTTAACAAACATTTGAAAATTTTTTTGAAAGCTCAGGTAACCCAAAAAAAAAAAAAAAAAAAAAAAAAAAAAAAAAAAAAAAAATTGAGAACTTTCCTGATCTCCTATTGTACTGATTCCGGTTCTCCGTAAATTTTTGTTGCTTCAGATGTGGGAAATGAAAGTGACGCTGGCTCACTGTGAATCCGGTGCCAACAGTACAGTCAAAAGATCTGTTATATGCAAGACTGTACAAGCTGAGTGTAGCGCAGAAAGTGTCCCTGCTTGGAGCGGCTTCTCGCTTGACACAAATGATCTGAAAGCACAAACTGATTATTTTAGAGAGTATTTTGATGACTCGCTGTTACGGCACACTGTTTATCAGAGTAATTTATTTTTTGTGCAGAATAACGTAAATAAGCCGATACAACTGCCGAAAGAGGAACTTGAGCAGTTTCTTGGCACTGTGTTATACATGTCTATCCATCAGCACTGATGCTGTAGGTCATTGGACTCAATTTACAGGAACAAGGCAAAGATGTAAAAAAAAAAAAAAAAAAAAATAAAAACTATACAGGATAGACAGTGTTTATGTGTCTCAAATGTAACGTAAATCTCTGAACAAGAGAAAAAACTGTTTACGCGAATTTCATGAATAGGGCTACAAGAAAAATGTTTAGTCAAATTGAAATCAAAAGTGTATTTTCGATTTTTAATTATAGAAGTTCAATTTGTACTAATCTGATGTCAGACACTGTGATAAATAAAATGTTCTACTAAATCAAGTCTTGTGTCTACTTTCTCAAATGTCCGTTGTCGCAAATACGCTACATACCTAATTACACAAGATCAGTAAACAACATCACATATTTGACATTATATAATTTGTAGCAAATGTTTACTGGTAAAGAAAATATGATTTTTGATTTTCTGTGTCACGTAAAAATTCGGGCATTAAGGGATTAAAGAAATTTCGCTAATAAATCTCGCCGCAACGAATAAAGCCTTTGTTTTAGTGATTTACACCCCATCTCGTGCATCAGTTCAGTGACACTCTCTCCCTTATATCGCGATGACACGAAACGAGCTGCCCTTCTCTGAACATTCTCTAAATAGTCCGTTAGTCCCACTAGGTGAGGATCCCACAATGTGCAGCAATACTCCAAAACAGGACGCACAAGTGTGACGTATGCAGTTTCTTTGGTAGAACTGTTGCATCTTCTACATGTTCTGCCAATAAAACGTAGCTTTTGGTTCGCCTTTCCCACAATTTTTTCAATGTGTTCTTTCCACTTTAAGTTGTTCGTAATTGTAATTGCTAGGTATTTGGTTGAATATGCGGCCTTTACGTTTGACTGATTTATCATGTAAATGAAGTTTAAAGAATTTCTTTTAATGCTCATGTGGTTGACTTCACACTTTTTATTGTTTAGGGTCAATTGCCAATTTTTACACCACGCAGATAACTTATCTAAATAATTTTGCAGCTCGCTTTGAGCTTTTGGTGACTTTACTAACCGATAAATGACAGCATCATGCCCGGACAATCTAAGAGAGCTGCTGAAATTGTCTCCTAAGTCGTAAATAAAGTTGAAGAACATTAGGGGCCCTATAACACTTCTCTGTGGGACGACAGTTATCACTTTTGTTTTACTCGATGACTTTCCGTTGATTACTACTACTGTGTCCTTTCTGACAGAAAATCGCGAATACAATCGCACTACTGTGGCGATATTCCATAAGCACCAAATTTGATTAGAAGACGCTTAATCAGTTACAGTGTCAAAAGCCTTCTGGAAATCGAGAAATATGGAATCGCTTTGAGATCGCTTGTCTATAGCACTGATCACGTCTTTTGAGGAGCTTTCCTGTAAGTTGACTACGCCAATAAATAACTAAATATTATCCTGCGACCATTAGTTCCTCTTCTACAAGTATTTGGTTGTGGGCTACTTATTGCCCATATAATATTGCCCCCAAAAGTTTGGAACACCATTTATAAATCTCTATACACAATTCTACAGTTGTCTACTGTCTTTAAGAATATATGTATTTAGAACTATTACTTCTTGAATAGTAATCAGTTGTATTAAGCTCTGGTGCCTCAAACTCAAATTTCGTTAAGTAAACCTTGAGGGAATCTGATGTTCAAATGTTTGTCAAGCTTATGGAACTTAACTGCGGGTTCATCAGTCCCTAAACTTACAAACTACCTTATACTAAAGACAGCACAAACATGCCCGAGGGGGGATTGGAACCCCCGACGGGGAGCGGTCTCGCGTATCAGAGCATGGCGCCTCAAACCGCTCGACCACTCCACCGCGGCGAGGAAATCTGAAGGTTACCGAAAAATAAATATTTGTGTTAAAGGTGAAAATCTTGTGAGCTATACAAACGAGTTATGTACAGAAATGAAAAGTCACGTTCAACACTGTACTGGAGATTAGCCACGCGGGTGTAGCTCCGTGGTCTAAGGCATCATGCTACGAACTGGGCGGCCGCTCCCGCCAGAGTTTCGAGTCCTGCATCTGGCATGAGTTCCTGTGTTGTCCTTGGTGTAAGTTAGTTTAGGTAGTTTGTAAGTCTAGGGACCTATGACCATAGCAGTTCGTGCAATAGGTTTACTAAGATATGAACATTTTCTTTTGTAGAGGCCGTGAGCATGACAGAGGGGATCGCAGACAGCGAAGAGAGTCTACTGCTCGCTTACTTCTGTTACGGAAAGGAAACTATGTGTTACTGAGGAACATTCTCATATTCGATCTACTGTTCAAATGTTTGTTAAGCTTAAGGGACTTAACTGCAGGGTCATCAGTCCCTAAACTTACAAATTACTTATAAACTAACTTATCCATGCCCGATGGGGGATTCGAACCCCCGACCGTAGCGGCCGTGCAGACTGACTGGCGCGCCGCAGACTCCTCGGCCACTGCGGCCGGCATTCGATCCACTGTGTCTGCCAGTTACTTGCACCGCTTACCATACGACATAATCTCTAATTTTCAGTTCATACTCAGAACAATAAACAAGTGATCTGTCGAGGAACGCTGCGGACCGCGGGGTTCATCGCCGTCGGAGGTTCGAGTTCTCCCTGGGGCATGGGTCTGTGTGTTGTCCTTAGGTTAGTTTAACGTAGTTTAGGTAGTTTATAAGCCTAGCGACTAACAACCAACGCAGTTAAGTCCCATAGATTTACAAACATTTGAACATTTTATGGACGCTAATGGCTACTCAGCAATTATCCTAGGGAAACTAATCATAGGTTGCACACTTCTATACGATTATGTTTCCGGATTGGAGTCAACAGCTCCATTTACATATGGAGCACATTTCTTAAACGCTTGTGTCTCACTGCAATCAGCAGTCAGTTTTGCAGCGCATCTTTCAAGCTCTCTCATGAAGCAAAAAAACCTGTGCCCGTTGGTGCTGCTCTTCTTTGTATACTTCAATGTTTGGTGTTAGTTCTATTTAGTACGGGGCCCACACAGTAGAACAATATTTTATTAAGGGTCAAACCAGTTTTTTCCTGATTACTTTTCCACAGTATTCAACCAATTAACCATGGGCTATCACTTTCTATATATACATCTGAATGTTATAGTACTGTTTCACGTTCTACAAATTGTTAAACACAAGTACTTGTGAGAGTTGGCCGATTCCAGCCGTGAATCATTGCTACTGTAGTCATCAAACACAACTTTCTTTCGCTTTTTTAAGTGCCTCATTTTAGATTTATGAACACTTAAAGCAAGTTGCCAATTCTTTTACCTCTTTATTTTTTGAAGTGGTCCTAATCAAGTAATTAAAATATTTTACTAGTATGTGTGTGTCGAAACTTAGTCAAACACAAAAGCCCAAGAGAGAAAGATGGAGCCGCGGTATAGTGGCCGAGCGTTTTAAGGCGACTTGCTGCGGAGCGCGCGGTTGCTCGCTGTCGGAGGTTCACGTCCTCCTTCGGGCGTGGGTACGTGTGTGTTGTCCTTATATAAGTTTAACTTAGTTTAAGTAGTTTGCAAGCCTAACATTTGAACTTTTTAAATTTTACTTATTTATTTATTTTTTCGTTGAGAAAGATGGAAGTGGCAGAAATGAGACTGTTATGGGGTATTAGTAGAGTTTATAGAAGGGATGGAATAAGGAATGAGTACATCAGGGGAGCAGCAAAAGTGGGACCCATATGAAAGAAGATCCAAGAAAGTAGTCTAAGATGGTATGGGCATTTGCAAGAAGAGGGAAGTACTACGTGGGAATAAGAATCGAAAACCTTAATCTTGGGTCAAGAATAAGAGGAAGACGAAAACTAACATGGAAAGACAAGGTAGCAGGAGATCTTAGAGACAAAGATTGGAAGAGAGAAGCACTGGATAGACATTTATGGAAGAGAAGAATCCAACAAAGCAATGCCGACTCCACATGGTTTGGGAAAAGGCTGAGATGAATAACAAGTGTGTTCTACTGAGAACCTGGGCGGAATTCCGAAGAGTTTATCTCCCGCCAAAAAGTAAATTTAACGTCCAGTCTACGACGAGATTAATAAATTCAAATGTTCAAATGTTTGTTAAGCTTATGGGACTTAACAACGGGGTCATCAGTCCCTAAACTTACAAACTACTTATGAACTACTTACGAACTAGGACGGCACAAATATCCATGCCCGAGGGGGGATTCGAACCCCCGACCGTAGTGGCCGTGCAGACCGTGACTGGAGCGCCTCAGTCACCTCGGCCGAGATTAATAGAGACGGATCATTCGCGCGAATCGGCCGCGGATACAGAATGAATTAATCATGACATTTATAATGTCACCAGCCCGTAATTCGTCTTATATTTAAGAAAACACAGAAACCCAATTTATTTGCTTGGCATACAGCGCAGAAATGACATTAATTAATAACTTACAAACATTCTACAATACCAACATTAAGTGTGCTTTTACAGAGTGCACAAAAAAGTGTCAAAAACTTTGATAGGTGGTAATACTCATCGTATAAGAAAATTAACTCCAGTACACATGAGTCCGGAAAACCACACTTTCTTAGATGAACACGTGTATATAGGAGGTGTTCCACGTGGCGTCCATTAATGGCAATGCATTCCTCTACTTTTCGGGTAAGGAATGACGCACCCTTTGAAGCATACCACTTTATATATAGCACTTGGTGGTACGCACTGAAGACACCAGCCTGTAGTGTCTGCACATCGCCGTGGCGGAATAGCCGTGCGCACTGAGGCGCCCCGCGAAGGTGCCCGCGGCCGTTCCACGTCGGTAGTTCAAGTCCTCCATCGGGCATGGGTGTTTGTGTTGTTCGTAGGATAAGTTAGTTTAAGTAGTTTGTAAGTTTAGGGACCGATAACCACTGCAGTTTGGTCTCATAACTTTACAAAGGTTTGAACGTTTTTTGTCTGCACATCGTTGAAGTTGCATAGTCCAATTCCTTCGTGTGCCCCCATAACCAAAAGACTTCGGGATTGAAGTCTGGGAACGAATAGGCCAACGTGTGAGACTTCCGGAAGCAAACCAGTGGTTCTGATTTGCTTGCGACAGATGTTCGCGCACAGTGTAAAGCCGTCCTCACACGGGACGTGTTGTCCCAAAGTGGCGTAGATCAGACGTGCTGTCTACCTAGCTGCAGCACGCTCTGAAACGACCCGCTACATCACACGGAACACAACTTGCTGCTAATCGTGATTTGCTTTGCGACCGCAGCGTTCTGCAGCGCCCGTTGCGGGCTGGCGTGTAGATCATTGTGTTTACAAAGATGCATGTGCGCAAAATTACACGGTATCTCTGTTAGCGATCGTCGAAAAAAAATGCTTTCTTATGCTTGCATGTGGCATGCAATACTCTTACAGAAATAGTATTTTCTTTCTTCAAGAAGCACAAAGACGGTACATTTATCTGAAAGCGGTTGAGAATAATAAAGAAATTTAAGATAAAATCACTTTTGGCAAAAGTTCTGAAAAAATTGTCGACGGTAAAATAAATCATTTGCACCAGCTCCAATTGTCTTGGTCTTATATTCTCATTTTCCACGTTGTAGGTATTCTGCATATTCTGAGATAAGACGTTCTGACCACTACATTTTACTTGTTATACACGCGGGACAACGCCTCGACCTGACATACTCGGGTTTGGAGGCGATCTGATCGTTTTATAGTTTTCAAAAAGAAAAGCCAAGATCGCACATTAATAATTTATTAAATGACGATCGGTTTCGGTGCACTGTGTCACCATCATCTCGTCACATATATGTTATAAGCTGGTCACCTTGTTAAAAAATTGGGTATAAAATAACAAGTACAACATTGCACTTAGTCACTATATAAAAAATACACAAGTTAAAATCATGACAGCTTAAAAAAAAGTCATGTTTTTTATATAGTGACTAAGTGCAATGTTGTACTTGTTCTTTTATACCCAATTTTTTTTTAACAAGAGGACCAGCTTATAACATATATGTGACCAGATGATAGGGACACAGTGTACCGAAACCGGTCGTCATTTAATAAATTATTAATATGCGATTGTGGCTTTTCATTTTGAAAACTATCGACAATGTTCGTTGTGATAATGTTTGCTTTTAGTATTGTACGTAAATACTGTTCCTCCTGTACTGCATCTGCTTCCGTAAATGCGCGCTAGCCATGTTCACTGTGAAAGTGAACTATTCAAACACTTTACTGAACCGAACCTTAGCCGGCCGCGGTGGTCGAGGGGACTGAGGCGCTTCAGTCACGGTCTGCACGGTCACTGCGGTCGGGGGTTCGAATCCCCCCTCGGGCATGGATATTTGTGCCGTCCTTAGTTGTAGGTAGTTCATAAGTAGTTGTAAGTTTAGGGACTGATGACCCCGTAGTTAAGTCCCTTAAGCTTAACAAACATTTGAACTTTTTTTTTTTGAACCGAACCTTATTTCAAACACTGGGGGAAAACCGAGTGACCTAGAACGAAGAACTCAACAAATTCTCTCGTGAACAAAGTTCGTTCTAGTTTCTAATAAGTAATGTCGAGTACCGATTATTATAATTGTATTAAATAAACAAATAAGTTACATAAACCGTAATTAAACCAAGTCGTTAAAAATATCTGGGAGAGTGTAGATGCAAACATGTTATTTAGATCTCTTTTCCTCCGCAGCTCGTGACGCTAACCGCTGCGGTAATAAGACGTCTTAAAATAACAACGAATATCGGATATTATACTTGAATTATAAGAAAGAACCAGAAACGTTAAGGAAACAAAAAAGGAAAAAAATAAAAATACTTTGGAAATGTACAGACTGAAACCTGTTCCGCTATTCACCTGTGCACCCCAGTCCGCGATGCTACCTAGTACGCTATTCATACTGGCGAGCAGGTGCTTCTGAATTCAGATATACTACAGTTCTGAAACATGACATGACATAGTATCACAAAGACGCTTCTTTGATAGAATGCGTTATACCGTAGCAAAGGAACGATATTCTTTCACATTGTACAAATTACAACACTGACACACGTTAAATACGAGAACCTTTAAAGCTATGAAAAAGCTGTTTCCGGTAATTTATTGTAACAAATCATATCTAAAATGACGCCGTTTCAAAATTTCTTCAATATTCTGACGCTTTCAAACAGATTATGTTCATATATCGTACGCTACAACGAAAGAAGGTACGTAATACGTAGTTCCGTTTGCAATATGGCGGCTCAAAAGTTCTGCTTTTCACGTGAAAACCAGGCCGCTTCTCATTGGCCACGTCCTACTCCACGAAGCAAAAATCTAACATGCTGGATCCTTCCTTCCACGCTTGGCAGGGCAGTGGAACGTGGTGTGGTATTCCACGCTGCGGCGTCACCACTTCCTCCTCCACGTGCGTTTCCACGTCCCGTGAGAGGACGGCTTAACGACAGAGTGCTGGGGTGCGCCATCATGCGTGAACCACACCTGTAATCGTTGCTGACATCTGCATAAGTACTCTGCTAATCACACTCAAGTGAATAGAGGGTTCATTGAACAGCTTTTGTGATACGTCTCTATCGCCCCATTCTCTTATAGCACACGGGAAAATGGAAAACGTACATCTTTCCGTTTACGGTCTGATTTTTGTTATGATGATCATATCTCCTATGTAGGTGGGTGCTAACAAAACATGTTCGCATTCGGAAGAGAAAGTTGGTGGAAGAAATTTCGCAAATAGATCTCACCGCAACGATAATGCATTTCTTTTAAGGTTTTCTACCCAACTCGTGCATCATTTCCGTGACAGTCAGTTATATCGCAATAATACAACACGATCTGCCCTTCTCTGAGCTTTCTCTATATCCTCCATCAGTCCCACTCGGTGATGATCCAATCATGCGCAGTAATAATAAAAAAAAGGACGCACATGTGTATTGTAAGCATTTTCTTATGTAGAACTGTTGCATCTTCTAAGTGTTCTGCCAATGAATCGTAGCCTTTGGTTCGCTCCCCTACGTTGTTTTCTGTGTGTTCTTTCCAGTTAATGTTGTTCGTAATTGTTATTCCTATGTATTTAGTTGTATTTACGACCTGTAGATTTGACTGATTTATAATGTAAATGAAGTTTAACTGACTTCTTTTAATGTTCATGTGGATTACTCCACACATTATTTACGGTCACTGCCTCTTTTTGCACCATGCAGATATCTAAATCATTTTGCAGTTGCGTTTGATCTTCTGGTGACTTCATTAACCGATAAATTAAAGCATCATCAGCGAACAGTCTAAGGTAACTACTCAGATTGTCTCCTAAATCGTTTATAAAGATAAGGAACAGCAGGGACCCTATAACACTTCCCTGGGGAACGCCAGGTTATCACTTTTGTTTCACTTTATGACTTTCCGTCAAATACAACGTACTGTGTCCTTTCTGATAGGAAATCGCGAATCCAGTCGCACAACTGCGGCGATATTCCATAAGCACGTATCTTGATTAGAAGGCGCTTGTGAGGTACAGTGTCAAAAGACTTCCAGCAATCTAGAAATACGGAATCAATCAGAGTTTCGTTTTCCATAGCATTTATCAGTTCATGTGAGTAAGAAAGTCACATTCTGATCCGTGTTGACTATAAGCAATAGGTCGTTTTCTTCGACGTAGTTCATAACACTTGAGGAATTTATATGTTCAAAAATATTGCTGCAAAGCGACGTCTTTGATAAATGCCTGTAATTTTGCGGATCACTCCTATGATATCATGCATGTAAGCAAACCATTAACGAGAAAGTTCAAATATTCCGCCCCGTTTAACCTTTGTTGTAGCACGTAACATCTGTAATCAAGCGTTGCGTTGCCCTACCTATAGCCGGCCGCAGTGGCCGAGCGGTCTGCGGCGCGTCAATCACAGTCTGCACGGCCGCTACGGTGGGGGGTTCGAATCCCCCCTCGGGCATGTTTGTACAAGGTAGTTCATAAGTAGTTTTAAAGTAGGGACTGATGACCCCGCAGTTAAGTCCCTTAAGCTTAACAAACAGTTGAACATTTTTAGCCCTACCTATAAACACTTATTTATCCCAGAAAATATGCTCTTTCGCACCAATATATACACTGGACTTTTTTTCGGTGAGTACTACCACCTCTCAAAATTGTTCGACACTTTTTTGAACACCCAGTAGAAATACAGGTCATTTAAAAAAATATATACAGATAGGTAAAACATGTAAAACCACAAAATGTACGGAAACATAATTACAGCTGAATGTCCATATTGCTGATATATTCTACCACCGTTTCGGTAGCGCATGAATTACGGGTTATCACCAGTATAGGATATCAGTGTACAGTCTTCAGCAATTTATGTAACGATTTGTTTAGCAGCGCCACGGCCGTATTTGGTACAGGCTATTTTTTATTTATGGTAGACAAGTGCTGGTGGCTTCCTCCGATCTGTTACGAAATAAACGATCATCTATATCTTGTTGATGACTGAAGATGGTTGTACAGTACAGTGTATCGGCTCCTTGTGTCGGTGCTATGCTCGACTGCGGAATCAGGAATGACAGGAAGAGAGAGTGGAAAGCAGTGCTAATGCACAGCCAGCCCTTGTTTGCAGACTGCCAACTCCTCGCGAATAGCAATCGACTGACCTCGTTCGGTGGTAAAGAGACTGTTCTCGCATTCGTCAGAAGCGGGGTTCGAGTCCCGTCGAGACAGCCAATCTTACACTTTCTGAGCTATTGTCGGTTTCCTGTATAGCTTTATGCTTCTCACAGACAAAAAGGCTACACTGTGCAGAAAAACGAACGTAAATAGGTAAATACATTTGAATGATAATTGTGACAACAGTGAAAAGTGAGAATTACTTGACGAGGGAAGTTACAACCTCTCACAATAAAGTTGGGCCGCGCGGGAGTGGCCGTGCGCTCTAAGCCACCTTGCTGTGGAGAGCGCGTCTGCTTCTCGTCGGCTGTTCGAGTCGTCCTTCGGGCATGGGTGTGGGTGTGGGTGTGTTGTCCTTGGAATAAATTAGTTTAAGTAATTTGTAAGTCTATGGACTGATGACCACTGCAGTTTGGTCCCATTGCTTTACAAACATTTGATTTGAATAAAGTTCGGTGAATAGTCCTGTAACATTAACGTAGCTGAACTATGAACTACAGTTACCTTACTGTCCTTAGAAATAGTCACCTCCCATAACTATGCACCGCTCAGCTCTGCGACACATGCCTTGGAAATTTTGCACTAAGTCTTCCTTTAGGATGGTGTTCAAAAGCCTCGTCACGTTTCACTGGATGCCAGGAATATTGTCGAATCTCCTTCAAAGCGAGTTTCAGACGAGAGAATAGGAAGAAGTCTGAAGGGTTGAGATCCGGCGCGTATGGTCGATGTTCAAGTTGCACCACCTTCTGTTTTGCCAGCAACTGTTTGACAATATTTTCTGTGTGTGAGCGAGCACTGTCGAGAACAACAAGGCAGGAACCTTATTGTTCGTACTAGAAACGTACCATGCGTAGATGCTACATGGAATCGGGTCAAGATTTCAACTTACCTTGTAGAGTTCAACGACGTTCCCTCAGACAGAAATTCCTTGTTCATAATGTCTTGACTATAGAAAAAAGTTATGTGCATCGTTTTGATGCTTGATTTTTCGCCTCTCTTTCCGACGAGGTGATATCGGAGAACGCCAATCCATGCTTTGCCGTTTCGTTTCAGGTTCGTACCGGAGACACCAAGTTTCATCCTCAGTGACAATATAGTTTAAGAAATTAGGTGTCGCATCCGCTGTTTCGACAAAATCCTGTGAAGCCTCTAAACGTGTATGCTTCATAACGTCAGTCAAGTGATATGCCACAAGACGAAAGCATGCTTTCCTTTTCCCTAACTTCTGGGTAATGATTCGTCGCAAGGATTCACGGTTAACCTGCAGCCCATCCGCTATCACGCGCACATTTAATAGATATTCGTTCTTTATTAATGTCCTCAATTTCTGAATGTTTTCGTCACTGACGGTGGTCGCCGGTCGACCGTTACGGGAACTGTCAATAATACTTTCATGGCTTCCTCTAAAACAGGAGAATCACTCGTAGACACACTTCCTGGACCGTGCTTGATCCCCGTAAACGCGTACCGACATCGCATGCGTTTCTGCAGGTATCTTTGTTGCCCGATCGAAAATTCTGACTTCATTCACGGAACTTTGTCAGAGGTTGTATTTTCGATGTCATTAACTGGCAGCAAGAAAAGAAGATACGAAGAATAAAGGCAGAAGGCGCTGTTTATTACGTTTTGGATAGTGATCGATGTGTTTAAAAGTTTACATTTTCTCGAGCAACCAAAAGTGTATTTTGAAGTGTAGGCCTATGGATGACACTTTTCCTATTTTAAAGTTCTCAGGACCGCAGACGACTAATCACATGATCTTCGACAAGAACATCTACTACGTATGATCGTTTGGTCGTTTGGTCAATAATAAATTCAATTACCATTGTTTATTTCAACGTAAAACTGCCTTGATAACCGCACTTCACAGATCAGGTTCCAAGCTGCGCAGCAGACAGCTCTCACGGCAAACGCAATTTTGGCGCTAACGTGTTATCGAAAACAACCACTCGAGACAGACGAGACCCAGAACGGCAATAACACGGCAGGCGCGCTGCAATACACCCACTCATCTCGAGTAGTCAATTGAGACGAGGCGAGGAAGGCAACCTGATAGAAGTACTGCCGCTCTGCAGTCCCCGAGCTTTCTAGCCGCGGCGGAGACGCCGAGCGCATTGAGGCGCTATGCTACGATGCCGAGGTCGTTACCCGTCGGAGGTTCGAACCCCCCTCGGACATGGATGTTGATGCTCTCTTTAGTATAAGTTAGTTCATAAGTAGTTTGTAAGATAAGGGACTGATGAACCCGCAGTTGAGTCCCATAAGCTTTACAAACATTTGAACATCGAGCATCCTAAGGCGCCTTGCTGCGGCGCGCGCGGTTGCTCGCCGTCGGATGTTCGAGTCCTCCCTCGCACATGGGTGTCTGTCTTTGTCTTTAAGTTAGTTTAATTAGTTTAAGTAGTTTGCAACTCTAGGGACTGATAACCATAGACGTTAAGTCCCATAGATTTACAAACATTTGAACATTTGTAGATGGAGTCTGAGAAGCGGAAATACTTCTGATTGCTTCTGACAGTAGTATGCACGTACACGATACTAAGTAAAGCAGTCAATAATCCGATGATTGGTTTGAACACAACAGTGCTTTACTAGGCATGGTCCTGTTTGGAGGTGGTATGCCGTTGCCTTCCTCCGACCTTCGAACTGACTTACCCAGCCAGTTATAGGGGGAGCTACAGTTTAACGTGGGTTCCTAACCACGGTGCTACTCAGTATTTTTCACATGAGCAATACTGCCAGAGGTGAAAGAAGTGGAAAGTGACAGATAAAAATCCTAGGACCTAGTCTGGCACTCTACCACTGTGCAACCGAGGTTATTGTTGTGGAAATGTAGAATAGGCAATACCGACGAGCATTAGGTGTAGAGTTACGGATAATAACACAGCGAATCTAATGGGGATGTCCTACTGTGCGACTTTCAGCAATCATGGTACAATGGCTGTACAATAGTAGACTACAGTCTATGTTTGTAAGCTGAGGTACTCAACGTCGATAAGTTGTACCTTGTTACGGAACTTGCAGAGACGAAACTTGCAGCCGCGCCGTTCTAGGTGTCACGTTAGGGACTGTCTGGCTGCTCCCGCTGGAGGTTCGAATCCTCCCTCGGGCATGGGTATATTATTGTCGTTACATTAGTTTAAACGTTGTTTTTAAGCCGAGGGAGTGATGACCACAGTAGTTTGGTCCCATAGATTTACAAACATTTGATTTGAGTGAAACTTGTATACATACGAGACTGTAGACAATTATTCTTTCTTTTTCCTCCTCCTCCGCAGTTGGTTAGGTTACCGACTTTTCCAACTGTAAAGCAGTCTACTTTAGACCAGACGCGTTTCGCTTTAGTTTAAAGCATCTTCAGTGTTAAAGATTTTTTTATGCTGCCCTCTTCATGTGTTTCATGTAGAACATTGCTACTTGTTGTCACTGTTTACAGTAACACTATTTACAATTTTACTTTTTTTGTACATAAAAGTTGGCGAAAACTCGCCATTCCTAATGCATGGCAGGCTGCGTTTTTTTCTCCCCCCCCCCCCTCCCTTCCTTTCAGAAATGGTGAATTTTCACCAACTTTTGTAAAAATGTGGAATTGTAAATATTGTTATCGTAAATAGTGATAGCAGGTGGCAATGTGCTACATGAAACACATGAAGAGGGCAACATAAGAAATCTTGACCACTGAAGATACTTTAAAATAGAGCGAAACACGTATGGTCTGAACTAGACTGATTTACAGTCGCAAAAGTCGGTAACCTAACCTACACAACCTATACGAGATTAAGCTGAAAAGTAATGCCTACGATTTTTTTTACACTGTTCTAAATATTGATTGAGAAAAAGCATGTTATGCACGTTACTCTGTTGACTTTCTCAGCCGCGCGGCCTAATGAGTCATGTCACGGATCGCACGATCTCTCCCGTTGGCGTTGTCCTCAGCACGAGTTAGTTTAAGTAGTTTGTAAGTTTAGGGAAAGATGACGTAAAGATTTTGGCCATTTAGTTTTACAAACATTTACAGTTACGACTTTCTCGCTTCGCTGACGTAAGTCTCAAACCTCAGCCGCTGGGGAGCTCCGAATTGTAGCGTGCAGCGTGGCGGGGTAAAACGCAACTATATCGGTGAGTGGGAAGGCGATCACAAGACTGAAAGCACGCACTCCAACAGCAGGTCCACACGTAGAGCGTCGTCCCATCTGCATGACAATGCCTGATCACACACGACCGCTCAAACAACAGGGCCGAAATAATTCTGTAAAGGTAAGAGGAAATTTATCATCATCATCTTGCACCTGTTTCCAGCCACAGGCTGGGTCTCTATGGAACACAAGTCCCACCACTTTTCTCTGTCTTCCCACCATCTCTCTGTTATTACCCTGGCCCAGTCCTCTCCTCTCCTCTCTTCTTGACATAATCCTCCACTCCTTTTATCCATCTATCCCTTGGTCTTGCTCTTGGTCGTTTCTTCTGCACCTTTATTTCGCGTATCCTTCTGGGGATCCTCTTCTCCTCCATGCTCTTTAAATGGCCATACCACTGCAGTCTTGATCTCTCTGTCCTATCCTGTAAGGGCTCGTCTCTCACTATTTCCCTGATCTTCTCATTCCTCATCCTGTCTTCTTGTTACCCGTATTCTGACTCGCAGAAACTTCATTTCCCCTGCTTGTATTCTGTTCATATCTCTTTTCTTTGTTACCCAAGGTCAACATCGGAACATAATAACTCTGGGATAGCCCTCCTTTACTTTTCTATGATACATCCTTACACCACACTACACTCCTAACACTTCTCAGAAACACTTCTGCCTGATTGCCATGTTCTGTAATCTCCTTGTTATTTCTCCCATTCTCCCCTAACTCACTCCATGGAAATACCGGGGTCTTTCCTTTCAAAGGGCACGGCCCATTTCCTACCCCATTCATACTGAAAAATCCGAACGTAAATGCCGTCTCTGTTGACCACGCTGTCGACGAGATGTTAAACCTTGAGCTTCCTTCACTGAAATATACAATCTACATCTACATCTACATGGGATACTCTGCAAATAACATTTAAGTGTCTGGTAGAGGGTTCATCCAACCACCATTATACTATTTATTTCCCATTTCATTCTCGAATAGCGCGCGGGAAGAATGACCTGAATGTCTTCGTTCGAGCTCTGATTTTCCTTATTTTATTCTGATGGTCATTCCTACCTATGTAAGTGGGAGTCAACAATATATTTTCGCATTCGGGGGAGAATGTTGGCGATTGGAGTTTCGCAAGTAGCCCACGCCGCAGCGATAAGCGCCGTTGTTGTAATGATTCCCACCCCATTCCGTAACGCTGTCTCCCCTGTATCGTGAGAATACGAAACGAGCTGCCCTTCGCTGGACTCTTTCGATGTCCTCCGTCAAACCCACCTGATAAGGATCCCACACTGGGCAGCAATACTCCAAAAATGGACGGACAAGCGTAGTGTATGCAGCCCCTCAGTAGTTCTGTTGCATCTTTTCAGGGTTCTGCCAATAAAACGCAGTCTCTGGTTCGTCTTTCCCATGATATTATTTAAGTGTTCTTTCCAGTAAGTAATAGTAATTCCTGGGTATTTTGTGGAGTTTACAGCCTTCACTTTTGATTGATTTATCTTGTAAACAAAGTTTAACGGATTTCTTTTCGTACTCATGTGGACGACTTCACACTTCTCATTATTTAGACTCAATTGCCAATTTTTACACCACAGTGATATCTTATTCAGATTGTTCTGCAGTTGGTTTTGATCTTCAGATGATTTTACTAGGCGGTAAATGACGGCGTCATCTGCAAACAGCCTAAGAGAGCTATTTAGAGTTTCCCCTAAACTAGATCGTTTATGTAAATAAGGAACAGCAGAGGACCAATAACACTACCCTGTGGAACGCCCGATATCACCTCTGTTTTAGTCGATGCCTTACCATCGATTACTACGACCTGTGTCCTCTCTGACAGGAAATCCCTTATCAGTCGCAAATTTGGAGCGGTAACCACAACCACGCAATTTGATTAAAATCCGTTTGTGAGGTACGGTGTCAAAAGGCTTCTGAAGGAAAGGGTTGGAGTTAAAATGTTTGCCACAACCGGGACTCGAACGCGGGAGCTCCAGATTACTATGCAGGCGCTATATCACTAAGACACCGTGATTTAATTGATATAGCGACTGCACGGATTGCCTCAAGGCACGTCTCCCTCCACAAAACAGAACTTTAATTCTGCCACATGTTCCGCTATATAAATACGTACCTAGGTTGCCAAGGCTCCTCCATAGCGGAATAGCACACCAGCAATTAATGTTAATCCTGCCTTTATATCTGAGGCTCACTCCAAAGACATATTTTGTCTCGATATACAGGGGGGTCCATTGATAGTGACCCGGCCAAATATCTCACGAAATAAGCATCAAACGAAAACACTACAACAAACAAAACATTTCTAGCTTGAAGGGGGGAAAACAGATGGCTCTATGGTTGGCCCGCTAGATTGCGCTGCCATAGCTCAAACGGATATCAACTGCATTTTTTTTAAAAATAGGTACCCCCATTTGACAAATGTATCAATGTACTTGGAAATTATGTAGAAAAACAAATGTCTTATCTGTAATGTCTCATTCTATATTGGCCCACTTTAGGTTACAGTAGTAACATTAAAAGTGGGCCTTTGCGATCGTCTTTTGACAGCTCGAAATTTAAATGAAAATAACGGCTTAACCATTCACCTGACTGGAAAATTGAATAACGTAATTTGTAGAGGAGAAAATTCTCTACAACTTCGCTCTATTATGATTTTTTCATATCTTGCATAGTTGCAGAGATATTTGCAAAAATAACGGCGATTTGACGATGTCTGTCTGGCTGTAAGTTGTTGCCACTTTTTAGGTCGAACCGTTCAACCGATCGGCACCAAATTTTACAGACATAATTATTGGCTACCAGAGACCAGAACCTCGCTTTTTAAATATTTCGCACAAGAAATACGTTAGTAATACCAAAAAAATCCATTTGTAATGTAATTTTAATTGCAAATAAACCGTTCATCTGACGCTAAAATTGAATAAACGAATTTGTAGAGGAGAAAATTCTCTACAACTTTGTTCCCTTATGTTTTTTTCATATCTGGTATCGCTTGAGAGATATTTGCAAAAATAACGAAGTTTTGACATCCTCCATTGAATTAACGAAAAACCAGCCAGTCGCAGATGTCACGTGACATTCCTCGCCCAGAACTCTCTCTGTGGTATACGCCATCTTGCGTTGCATATATGATGATTTTCTTATTGTAACTTACGCGTTCTCATTTCAGAGCAATGGCGCACTGAAGAATTAACAAAGCCACGTCGTTCTTCGTACGATAAATGATAATCTAGTGTCTACAAATGCCATAGTAGCATCAGTTAACATTGACCACTAATAATATAAAATTAAAGAACACAACCCTTATCCGTTAGCTGTAGCGTAGTGGGCAACGCGTTGGCCCGTGATACTGAAGGTCAGTGGTTCGGAACCCGCCGCTACCTAATTTTTTTCCTATACAGAAAAGGGAAGCACGAGTTGGGAAGGGAGTAAGACAGGGTTGTAGCCTTTCTCAGATGTTATTCAATTTGTACATCGAGCAGGCGGTGAAGGAAAGCAAGAAAAAATTTGGAATAAGAATTAAAGTTCAGGGGGAAGAAATAAAAACATTGCGTTTTGCTGACGACATTGTAATTCTGTCAGAGACAGCAAAGGACCTGGAAGAGCAGTTGAATGGAATGGACAGTGTGTTGAAGAGAGCGTATAAAATGAACATTAACAAGAGCAAAACAAAAATAATGGAATGCGGTCTTAGAAAATCAGGCGATGCTGAAGGAATTAGATTAGGTAACGAAACAATGAAGGTGGTAGATGAGTTTTGTTACTTGGGTAGTAAAATAACATGTGATGGTCGCAGTACAGAGGATATAAAATGCAGAATGGCAATGGGAAGAAAAGCATTTTTGAAAAAGAGAAATTTGCTAACATCAAATATTAACTTAAGTGTAAGGAAGTCGTTTCTGAAGGCATTTGTGTGGAGCGTTGCCTTGTACGGGAGTGAAACATGGACGATAAGCAGTGCGGACAGGAAGAGAATAGAGGCTTTTGAAATGTGGTGCTACAGAAGAATGCTGAAGATTAGGTGGATAGATCGCATAACTAATGAAGAGGTACTGAACAGAATTGGCGAGAAAAGGAATTTTTGGAATACCCTGACTAAAAGAAGGGATAGCTTGGTAGGACACATTCTTAGACATCGAGGAATCGTAAATTTAGCATTGGAGGGAAGTGTGTGGGGTAAAAATCGCAGAGGGAGACCAAGAGATGCGTATAGTAAGCAGATTCAAGTAGATGTGGGTTGCCGTTGTTATGAGGAGATGAAAAGGCTTGCTCAGGATAGAGTAGGGTGGAGAGCTGCATCAAACCAGTCTCCGGACTGAAGACCATAACAACAACATACAGATTTCAATCACTTTTATTACTTAATTTTTTATTATTTCGATTATTATTTTGGTCCAAAATGTTTGCAAAAACTTATAAAACTACAAATTTAAAGTGGGCCGTAAAACACGTCAGTGAGATTTTTTTCCTTTCTTACACACAACTATTTCAACAGTCGACAGGTGAAACTTATTTTCCAGCTCCTCTTCGTAATAGGGTCGCTTAGCAGGAGTTACTAAAAGTATTTCTTTTGTGTTCTAGTGACTGTTGGCGCTCGCCATGCTGCGGTACAGGAGACGTGTGTACGGCTGCAGAGCAGTAGCTGTCTGGCCGTCCACCGCAGCGGGCAGCTTGTGTGTCACTGCCAGTGGAGACCGCAAAACTCGCATGTCACCCGATCTGCTTTGTGCAAAAAAGCCATTTTTTCCTCGTACGTTACACGCTTTGCAGAGCTTAATGGCGCGTTGAAAAAATGGTGTCAGAGTCGCAAGTATAAGCGGAACACACGCGTTTATGTAACACTACCAAACCCGCCATTGCCTCGCAACTGCTAAATATGTATGGAAATTCGATATTTATACCAATAAGGGCGTTACGTAATCGGAGTTGTCTATCTTCAGACGATTCTTTTGGCATTATACCTAACTTGGTTTATAGATAAACTGCCGTCACGTTCCACAGATGACTGATAGTTATTAAGGTCTGAATGACGAGCCGCACAAGCACTGCATTATCAAACAATTAACGCATTTTTAAATGTATCGTGAAGTTCGTAAGTCACTGAAAATATAGATTTTCCTAAGAGTATTTATTGCTCTATTTCGCGGAGTTTTGCTGGTCACACTCAACCCACTGCAACGAACATTAATAAATTACACACCTAAACCTACCTCGTGAATCACAACGTTCATTGGTGAAAACCATATGAAAATCCGTTCAGTAGTCTGAGACGGACAGACGCGGAGGGAGTACTTAGTTTTATAATGTGTACTACGAGGGTTGAACTTAAATAGTGACAACACTACTGTGGGGACACGATGCAGTGGAATCTACTATTGTCGCTGATAGCACACGTTGTTGACATACTTACCTTACCTAATGAACTCGCCCAACGAGCTTAAATTTCACAGAGTGGCGATAGGTTCAAAATTCAAATTTCTGTAAATCTATCGGACCAAACCACGTGGTCGTCAGTCCGTAGCTTACAAACTACTTAAACCTAGGTAAACTAACCTACGGACAAACACACACACACCCATGCCCCAGGGAGGACTCGAACCTCCACGGCGAGCAACCGCGCGCTCCTCAACGAGGTGCTTTAGACCGCTCGGCTACTCCACCGCGGCGGCGATAGGTCCCCCGTGGTTTAGACAATCTGAACTGGCGTCCGCCATGCCAGCCGCGGTGGCCGAGCCGTCTGCGGCGCGCCAGTCACGTTCTGCACGGCCAATACGGTCAGGGGTTCGAATCCCCCCTCGGGCATGGATATTTGTGCCGTCCTTAGTATTACGTAGTTCATAAGTAGTTTGTAAGTTTAGGGACTGATGACCAAGTAGTTAAGTCCCATAAGCTCTACAAACATTTGATTTTTAGCGTCCGCCGTGTTATTTGGGGTATCGGCTGACAGCTGGTATGCCACACCTACTAGAGAATGTTACCTATATACAGTTCCATACGGATGGCGATTAAGTTCTGTCAGACTTTCTAAAAGCTGCTAATTGACGAGCCTGGTAGTAAATGTCCTAAAATGCGATAATGAAATTTCACTAATATATCAGCATTACAGTTCCAGTTCGAAATATAACAGTTAGCCGTGGTTTACAATAACAACAGAAGTGCCACTGTGAAAATATTTGCATTGTTTATAATGCAAATACGTGCTCTAAACGAAACATACAGTGAATATAATTGTTATGGCGAACAATCTTGACCATCGATTTGCATCTGCTGTTAATGTGTTGTAACAACTACTTTCATAAAGTCTAGTACGTCGAAATAACGTATCTTTAATAACTTTCGTTGCTGCCACGCTGAAATTAAGTACAGATTTGTTGCGAAGAACACAGAAATATACAAGTGAAAACATACTGGCTGTCACTACTCACTACTACTTCCATACTTGGCACTGGTTGCATGTCTACCATGCTTGATCAAATATTATCAACAAAAAATGAAAATAAATTTAAAGAAGATGTAGACACTCAAGAGTATCATCAACCACAGGAGCGACAGAAGAAGGAATATCTCAGAAAAAAACATTAACACCAGGTAGAAAACTGAGCACTTCTTTATGTTGTGTACTTCAAGGGAATTGCAGGCTAGGTCGTCTGAAGCTTCACTCTTGAGGCAGCTGAGTGCCATTATCCAGGAATTTTGTTCGAGTATAGGAAGACTGAGACCAAAAAAGGTAAAACCATTTGGTGTTCTTACACGCAGTATTTGTCGTTTAATTTCTTCGATTTATGCATTTAAATGCTGAACACGCTTTAGGCATACTTCAGCAGTAAAACTGTACAGATGATACACGCTAAATACAGTATATACGAAATACAACACTTCATGCTCAGAAACAACATACGATTGACAGACTACTCTCAGGTGTACTGACTACCAAAAATATGGCAGCCGAGTTTACACAGGTTGCCGCAAAGAGCGCTGCAGCTTGTGTGTCAGCCACTCTATGAAATTTAAGCTCGTTGGACTCGCCCGTCCCACGTCAAGGGCGTGCACAGAATCGAGGGAAACACAGTCACTTGTCAGCGAGCGGTCTAACGTAACGGTGTCACTAAGTTTTCGAAACAGGAAAAACGAAGTTGGATCAAGATTGAATGTGCCAGAGGTCGTACAGCACGACAGTATCATCCAGATCTTCGATAGGCGATCGGGAAATCGGCAGTGCCCATCATTTTGCACGGCAATGCGCGGGCGCATACAGCGTAAGCTATGGCTGCTCTGTTAGGTAGATGGGGCTGGGAAGTACTGTACCATCCGCCATACTCCCCGGATTTGAGTCCTTGTTACTTCGATTTGACTCCGAAGATGAAGGAACCATTTCGTGGCATTCGCTTCAGAACTGTTCGAATGTTTGTAATTCTATGGGACCAAACAACGTTGGTCATCAGTCCCTAGTCTTACAAACTACTCAAACTAAGTTGAACTAACCTAAGGACAACACATACATCCATGCCCGAGGGAGGATTCGAACTTCCGACGCGGGAGGCCACGTGATCCGTAACGTGGCGCTCCAAACCGCTCGGCTACTCCCGCGCGGCTCAGAATTATTCCGCCGGCCGCGGTGGCCGAGGGGACTGAAGCGCTTCAGTCACGGTCTGCACGGCCACTACGGTCGGGGGTTCGAATCCCCCCTCGTTCCAACCCTCGTATAAATTGCCTGTGGCGGAAATCCGACCAACTGCGTTTACAAAGTAAGGAATCTCAAAAATTTTAAATGTAATTGGAATTGATTGGTATACACACATTCTTAGTTCCTATGTGAACCCTGCGAATGCGTAGGAGTAAGAAAGAGCGAAGAGGAAACATGAGACAATATGGAAGTCGTAGATATTTAAAGTAAAGTAATTAAAAAGTAGTAACTTAACTCAATCCTGTAAAAGCAGCAACATATATCTACAAAGTTATTCGTTCAGGATAATACGCGACAAAGGGACGCTAAGAAATAACGTTAACCCATTACCGCGAAATTTTACTTTGCAGCGTATCGTCGTCAAATACCCTTTTTAGGTATGAAAATATCCACTCTTAACGGCTGCGTACACACACTATTTTTGTTTTGTGCACAACTATAGCAAAGCCCCTTTCGAATTACGAGGGTTGGAACCTAAATAGTGGCAACTATTTATTCACAACCGATAAAAAAGCATTACATTATTGCACCTATTACTGTCCTTCAAAGTAGTCACCAGCGTTGTGTAGAACCTGTTGCCAGCGATGTGGAAGGCGTAGTATACCGTTATCAGAGCCTGTTCTGTTGATGGTGCGAGTGGAGCGGTCTACTGCCTGTCGAATCTCTTAAACAGTTCTGAAGCGAATGCCACGAAGTGGCTCCATCTTCGGAATCAAATCAAAGTCACAAGGACTGAAGTCCGGGGAGTATGATGGATGGTACAGTACTTCTCAGTCCCATCGACTGAACAGAGCAGCCACAGTGTGCGTTGTATGCGTACGCACATTGTCGTGCAAAATGATGGGTGGGTTGCGCAGAAAGTGTTGCCGCTTCTTTTGAAAAGCTGGTCACAGGTGATGCTCCAAAAAACGAACAGTAATACTGTGCATTGACGATCTGCCGTGGAGGAACGTAATGTGTTAGGATAACACCATCACAGTCATACACGAGATTCACCATAATGGGGCTCTGACGTACTTTCGACTTTCGCGGCGATCCATAAAGAGGCCAATCGTTGGATTGGCGTTTCAGTTTTTGCTCGTACGATGTCTCATCCAGTGTTACATTACGACGTAAGAAAGCCTTGCCTTAGCGCTCCAAGTGAGTCTGAGCAGCGTAGTAACGCATCCATTTTTACACTTTCCGTCAATTCACGCGGGACCCACCGTGACGCGCTTTTTTTTTTTTTTTTTTTTTGCATACCCAGGCACATTCGACCTTGATCCAACTCCGTTGTCCCTGTTTCGAAAACGTAATGACAAAATTATGTTAGACCGCTCGCTCACAAGTGACTGTGTTTCCGTCGATTGTGCGCACGCCGGTGACGTGGGACGGGCGAATCCATTTGCTCGGAGGTAAGGTAGGTATGTCAACAACGTGTGCTATCGGCGATAACAGATTCCATTCCATAGTGTCTCCATAGCTGTGTAGCCACTATTTAAGTTTCAACCCTCATATATAAATAAGCTTCATTGGCCTCCTTGTATAGATCATATTAAAATCTTTACTTCAATGTTCATGTTCACGTATTTATATAATGTAAAAACACTCAGGAACATTAAAAATAGCGGACGAAGAGATGAGCGTCGGGTCAAAATGAAATTTATTGGAAAATGAAATAGACGAAATATTCTCTTGACAAGACAAGAAAACAAATTCGGTGAGCACAAACAGAAAAATACAATGGAGCATCACTAACGCGTTGAACTAGCTTTGGTGCTGTACCAGCGCCACACGACCCAGTATCGAGTTGACGTCTGCTTTGCCCTGAGGCCGAGTGGCACACAAGCATTTAACAGAAATGTTCAAATGTTTGTAAATCTATCGGACCAAACTGCGTGGTCATCAGTCCGTAGCTTACAAACTACTTAAACTAGGGTAAACTAACCTAAGGACATCACACACACCCATGCCCCAGAGAGGGTTCGAACCTCCGACGACGAGCAACTGCGCGCTCCGCAGTGAGGCGTCTTAGACCGCTCGGCTACTCCAACGCGGCCCTTGAACAGACACCTCTAAATGACGTACTGAGCGGTACGGCGAAATCTGACGTTTCACATATGCAGGTCGGCGGCTAGCCATGGAATAGTCGGAACATGTGGAACGTGTTGAGCAACTCGAGCTGTATGAGGACGAGCATTGTCTTGCTGGAAATGTGCCCCTGGAAAACCGAGCCGGCCGCGGTGGCCGAGGGGACTGAGGCGCTCCAGTCACGGTCTGCACGGCCACTACGGCCGGGGGTTCGAATCCCTCCTCGGGCATGGATATTTGTGCCGTCCTAGTTCGTAAGTAGTTCATGTTTGTAAGTTTAGGGACTGATGACCCCGTAGTTAAGTCCCATAAGTTTAACAAACATTTGAACCACACATGGGGTTGAAGGAGGTCATCAGCATAACTCTTGCCAAATAAGATCCCACATACCACAAATAGCGGGGTGGGGGGGGGGGGGGGGGTAGCTATCGCAGCGTATGGCCGCGCGACAGCTAAGGTGGAATTGTACCGTTCACCATAACCGCTTCCACACCTGTATGTAGTTATCATCATTCTCAAAAAATAATTCTTTATCACTAGGTTTTGCCAATCTGTTGCAGTCCACCTTACTGTGGCTTGGTACCACTGTACACGAAGTCGCCGATATCTTGGTGTTGACTGTAGTATACGGCAAGGGCGCCTGGATTCCGTATTTGCATCCGCAAGGCTTGTGGAAATGGTTTGTGGAACAGTTGGCACCCGCACGTCTGCTTGTAGTGTGGAACTATTCTTTATAGGATCCCCGATCGCTTTCAGCACTATTCTACAATTCTTTCGCCTCGTCTTCCTGTCGCTCTAGACCAGGGACGTCCGACACTGTCTAGAGACAAGAACTCAGCGCAGTCCGCGACTGGCTGAACGCTGGGGCACAGACACTGTCTACTAACGACCAGCCATTCAGCTAGCATTCGCAGCCTATTCTATGTGGCGTGACACGGACTGCGCTGAGGCCTTGTCTCTTAGACGATGCTGGCTGTGGCCCTGTCTCTAGACGGCGTTGGTCGTCGCACGTGGCTGACATCTCACGTCCACTGTTTCTCTCCGTCTGATGGAACGCTCCTAACGGTCGACCTAGTGAGCCACACGGCGTGTCTACCAGCCTGGGGCTTTCATGCGGATGATTATAATCCTCTCATCTGGCTTAATTGTGAGAAATGTTACCTAACATATCTACCTGGTGTTCTGCACCTGATAACATCACACGTTCAAATGTTTGGAAATCTAAGGGACACAGCTGCTGCGGTCATCAGTCCCTAAGCTTACAAACTACGTAAACTAATTCATGCTAAGGACAAAATACACCCACGCCAGAGGGAGGACTCGAACCTCCGACGGCGAGCAACCGCGCGCTTCGTAACAAGGCGCCTTAGAGCGTTCGGCCACTCATTGCGGCTGCTAACATCATGCTGTAGCCGCGATATGATCGTCACGTGTATGTCTCGTGTATTTTTTTATGTCATTTCACCCCCCTTCCTCAGCCCATATTATCGGAGAGGGAGGGGATTGGCAAAGTGACAATCTACTCTTCAGCCAACAGACATTCAACAAATAAAATGCAGATATAACGCATAAAACTGGTGGAAAATTTACAACTGAATTTAAAAATATTTAAAATGTGACATACAATGAGAACAAAAGAAAATCAACTATTAATATGGTGCCAGTCCGTCTCTAATGACCAAGCTTTCGATGGGACGTTAAACCCTAAGCTCACTTCCTCTCACTGTTGCCAGTTCTTTCAGGCATGTCAGAAAGAACGAAGCCGTCCGCGGTGGCCGAGGAGACTGAGGCGCTCCAGTTACGGTCTGCACGGCCACTACGGTCGGGGGTTCGAATCCCCCTCGGGCATGGATATTTGTGCCGTCCTTAGTGTTAGCTAGTTCATAAGTAGTTTGTAAGTTTAGGGACTGATGACCCCGTAGTTAAGTCTCATAGACTTTACACACATTTGAACATTTGAGAAAGAACGAACACCATTGGTTGACATTAACGGCTGTAAATTTATGAATTCGAAATATTGAAACATCTCGGCCCTTTCGGGGCGTTGAAATAAATATAGTGCAAAGTTGAACATTTGTGCTGGATCGGGATTCGCCTTAAGGCGACAGTTGAACAGAAGCGGGGAATCCGCGTTCGAATCCCAGTCCAACACAAATTTTCAGCTTTGCCATTGTATTTATTTGAATGCCCTGAAACAGTCGAGTTGTTTCAGTATATTGAATGCATAAAAGAAAATCAAGCTGTCTTCGTCCATAAATTATAAATCTAAAGGTAAAAAAACTGTGATAAAAATGACACATGGAAAACGGGCAGGAGTTAAACATTTGAACACTGGAACTCTTGTATATTAGGACACTTGTAGAGCACTGAAACACTGGAACTAAAGTGTGACAGAAGATACATGGGATGTAATAAGGAGCACTCAAGAAATCTGAATGGGAACTTGCCCTAGAATTGTTGACAGGAGAGGTGCTGATGGAGAGAAATACGAGAGTGCCGCTGAAGAGGATGGATGATATACCACTTGCCTACTATGTGCTCTTCAATACGATCCTCTGCGCGAATGCAGCACCACTACATGGTCTATGGACATGCGCATTGGAACAAATGTAGTCTTACCTCAACGTACTTATTTGCTAAATTTCGCGTTTGCACCTTTTCTCTCTCCCTTCCTGACTGTATTTACAATACAACGCGACTGTGGTAGACTGGTGGGAAGAAAGCCAGACCCGGCCTTGGTGGTTCCGGCTTTAATCCCGGGATTTTTCCTTGCTGCAGTCCCTCTAGGAGCGGCCCCAGGCGCACTGAGCCTGCTGTCAAAAGAATACCGAGAATCTTTTCTGCACGTACAAGCCGAGCCCAGAATCCCGCTCCTTGTGCCTTGGAGAAGAAAGGCTGTACTCAACCTATTCGGGTCGACAGCCCTATTACGATCGTGGACTTCCACCACAGACGTCTTTCTCACAAATAACTCGATTCTGACACATGAGTCGTGTGCACAGTACTGTGTAAATAGTTTTAAAGATATAGGGATGAAATGCTTCCGCATTCATTGATCCAACAGTACTTTCGTTCTCTTGTTGGCAACACATCAGTTATGTACCGGTGTATTAAATTTTACCTCATTACTATTTCTTACTATTGGTAACAAAATAATACACTGGAAACTTGAGTTTTCAGATGGTCGAGGTTTTCAATCAGACCTTGTTAGTCAACAGAATAAGAAAGGGTGAAGTCGATGGAAAATTTAGTGAAGGTGTATAATTTTTTTTCTACTAAACAAACTGCCTACACTACACTTGTCCGTCCTATTTTGGAGTATTGTTGCGCATTGTGGGATCCGCACTAAGTGCTACTGACAGACGATTTAGAGAAAGTTCAGAGAAGCGCAGCTCGTTTTGCATTATCGCGATATAGGGGAGAGATTGTCACGGAAATAAACGAGTTGGGATGGAAATCATTAAAACAAAGGCTTTACTCGTTGCGACGAGATCTATGTGCGTAATTTCTTTCATCTTTCTCTTCCGTATGCGAACATATTTTGCTAGCACCGATCTACATAGGAAGACATGATCGTCAAAATAAAACAAGAGAAATTAGATCAAAAACGGAAAGATTTAGGTGTTCCTTTTTTTCCGAGAGCTATTAGAGACTGGAACTGTAGAGAAACAAAAAAGCGGTTCAATGAACCCTCTGCCTTGTACTTCAATGTGACTTGCACAGCATTTATGTACCGTAGATGCAAATGAACTAATTTATGTAGAGCAATGTTCTATAAAGACTAGCTGTAGCTTCAGCTTTTTGGTCTTCAATAGGCCGCGCAGTCTGAGGCGACATGTCACGGATTACGCGGCCGCTCCCGGCGGAGGTTCGAGTCCTCCCTCGGAAATGTGTGTGTGTGTGTGTGTGTGTGTGTGTGTGTGTGTGTGTGTTCTGTCCTTAGCATAAGTTAATTTAAGTAGTTCGTAACAAAGAATAGGGAAAGATAATCTGAGCTTTTTGGTCCCTTATGTTTACAAACATCTGAACTTTTTTCTTCTATTGGCCGACTTCAGGTTACGGTAGTAACACTAAAAGTGGGCCTTTGCGATCGTCTTTTGACAGATCGAAATTTAAATAAAAATAACGGCTTAACCATTCACCTGGCACGAAAGTTGGATAACCGAATCTGTAAAGGAGAAAATTCTCTACAACTTTGCTCTCTTATGTTTTTTACATATCTCGTATCGTTTTAGAGATATTTGCAAAAATAACGGCGATTTTGGGATGTATGTCTGTCTGTCTGTGTCTGTCTGTCCGTAACGTGTTCCCCGTTTTTAAGACGAACCGTTTAACCGACTAACACCCAATTTTACAGACATAATTGTAGGCCGACAGAGACCAGAACCTCCCTTTTTCAAATTTTTCGGACAAAAAATACGGTAGTAATACCAAAAAAAGCCGTTTGTAATATAATTGTAATTGCAAACGAACCGTTCATCTGACACGAAAATTGAATAATCTAATTGGTAGAGGGGAAAATTCTCTACAACTACGCTCTATTATGTTTTTTTTTTCATATCTTGCATCGTTGCAGAGATATTTGCAAAAATAACAGCGATTTGACGATGTCTGTCTGGCTGTGTGTTCCCACTTTTTAGGTCGAACCGCTCAAGCGATTGGCACCAAATTTTACAGACATAATTGTTGGCTACCAGAGACCGGAACCTCGCTTTTTAAAATATTTCGGACAAGAAATACGTTAGTAATGCCAAAAAAGTAGTTTGTAATGTAATTTTAATTGCATATAAACAGTTCATCTGACGCTAAAATTGA
Organism: Locusta migratoria; assembly: GCA_026315105.1. NCBI lineage: Eukaryota > Metazoa > Arthropoda > Insecta > Orthoptera > Acrididae > Locusta > Locusta migratoria. Next base: position 274,234,215 of record CM048755.1, read on the forward strand.
ATAACCGAATTTGTAGAGGAGAAGATTCTCTACAGCTTTGTTCCCTTGTGTTTTTTTCACATCTCGTATCGTTTGACAGATATTTGCAAAAATAACAAAGTTTTGACACCCTCCACTGAATTAACGAAAACCAGCCGTTCGGAGATGTCACGTGACATTCCTCGCCCAGAACTCTCTCTGGCATAAGCCATCTTGCGTTGCATATTTGATTATTTTCTTATTTTAACTTACACGTTGTCATTTTAAAGCAATAGTGCACTGAAGAATTAACAAAAACACGTCGTTCTTCGTACGATAAATGATAATGTAGTGTCTACAAATGCCATATTAGCATCAGTTAACAACGGCCATGAATAGTATGAGATTAAAGAACGCAACTTTTAAGTGCTGGCCGTAGCGTAGTGTGTAATGCGTTGGACTGTGACGATGAAGGTCAGTGGTTCAAAACCGGCCACCACCACCACCTAAAAGTTTTTTTTTTTCCTAAAAGGGTTTCAGACACTCTTATTAATTAATTTTTTATTGTTTACATTATTATTTTGGTCCAAAATGTTTGCAATAACTTATAAAACTACAAATCTAAAGTGGGCCGTAAAACACGTCAAATCAAATGTTCAAATGTTTAAGCTTATGGGACTTAACTACGGGGTCATCAGTCCCTAAACTTACAAACTACTTATGAACTACTTACAACTAAGGACGGCACAAATATCCATGCCCGAGGGGGGATTCGAACCCCCGACCGTAGTGGCCGTGCAGACCGTGACTGAAGCGCCTCAGTCCCCGCGGCCACCGCGACCGGCTGTAAAACACGTCAGTGCGATTTTTTTATACCAATGAATACAACGTAGCAAGTCAAAGAGTAACTCTATATACAGCACTATACATAATTTGATGTGTATTAGGCACATTGAAAACTTACTTGTTAATCCGGGTGCGCAGTGAGTAAATTGGTGACTGCGAACCAGTCATTCTCTTAAATAAAACTGAGGCAGACGGAAGCATTCCTAGGCTAGTATCGGGCAAGTTGCATGCGATACTGGAGACGCGAGGGCAGCCGCTTCCGACTGTTGTCATCGACTATAACCAGGAAGTTATTGCCGGATGGCTATTTTAAACTCAGAGGGTGAAGGAAATAATATGAACACCATGCAGGACATTACATCATGTTGAAAGTTGGCACCGCTGCGGACGTGTAAACACGGGTGAGCTCAAAGATAATCTGTAGGAAGTACTGTTTATTATGACGTCGTGACGCTTGACACCATGTTGGTGAACGTATATCTGTCGCACACTATCCAAGTGTCAGTGTTATCTACATACAAAGAATTTAACATTCTTAAATTTATAATCGTTCGTTCTAAATGCTTTCGTAGAAACTAGCTCATATAGCCGATAACTGTTCTGAAAACTTTAACACAATTTACTGTATAGTTGAGTCATAGAATGGACTATAGGCCCTAGTCCGACTACAAATTACAGAAACAGGCGTGAATTGTATAAAATGATTTGTGAATTACAATTTATTCAGAACTAGTGTTTCTTCAGCATTGCATTTAATCAATGAATTGTACTACTATAGACAGGTAATTGAGGGTGTAAAAACAAATGATTCTAGGCGTCAGCCGGCCGCGGTGGCCGAGGGGACTGAGGCGCTCCAGTCACGGTCTGCACGGCCACTACGGTCGGGGGTTCGAATGCCCCCCCCCACCCGGGCATGGATATTTGTGCCGTCCTTAGTGTTAGCTAGTTCGTAAGTAGTTTGTAAGTTTAGGGACTGATGACCCCGTAGTTAAGTCCCATAAGCTATACAAACAGTTGAAGTTTTCTAGGCGTCTGGCATAAGCATGATTTTCCATACAGTGTGTATATCCAGTCAATGTAGTCAAAACGGAAATCAGTGTCAGCAAAAGACAAATTAGATTTGAACACGAGAAGTACCGTCTACAGTACAGAAATTTATTCATTAAACGTTTTGTGATAGAAAAACGAGTTCTGAATAAAAATATAGCTCACCTATGTATCTGAAACCTGCTCCCTTTCTTTTGAGTTATCTTTAAGCATAAGCGGCACAGTACTTCACTGTCCTGTATTTATTAAAATAATCGATCGTTCATAACTTCTTTTCAAAGGACGCAAATCATGAAAGAACAACACGACCTATACGGACGGAGTTGTCAACCTAATAGTAATAGACCGTCACGATTTTCACATATTCAAAGCACTGCAGGTATGTATCCTGTTTATACTTGAGATCACTGGTTAACACTGAGATGCGACCGGACTGCACAATCGAGAAAGTCTTGGACGTTAACATTGCAATATATTATACGTTTTGTTCTGCAAAGGTCAACACAAATCATCGTTGAAATGCGTGATCTCCCAAACTTTCAAAGGCATAGGAAACGAAAACGACTGCACTGTTTAACGTTTCACAATGACAGTATCATCTGTAATGACAGCGTACACAAAACAACGTAAAACATCATTGGCGAAGAGGGGTAGTGGGCGAAACCCGAAATTGACTGACAACGACCGACGAGCATAAAGAACGATTCTGCCCACACAACATGAAACTACCATGGCAAAAACGACTGCAAAATTCAACACTCACTTGTGTAATACAGTTTCAATAAAAACAGTACAACTGGAACTAATTTATGGAACGACTGCAGTTGATAAAACTTAAATAACTAAAAGTCCGCAGCGGCGGATTAGCCGTGCGCACTGGGGCTCCGTGCTGCGGTGCTCGCGGCCATTCCCCGTCGGGGGTTCGAGGCCCCGCTCGGGCATGGGTATTTCTGTTGTCCTTAGGTTAGTTTACCTTAGTTTAGTCCGCCTCCGTAGTCTAGTGGACAGCGTGATGGGTTAGCACGCAGGAGGCCCGGGTTCGATTCCCGGTCGGGTTGGAAATTTTCTCCACCCGGGGACTGGGTGTTGTGTTGTCCTCATCATCATTTCATCATCATTGACACGCAAGTCGCCGAAGTGGCGTCAGATAAAAAGACTTGCACCAGGCAGGCTGAACACGACCCCAGTTGGGGTCTAACGGTCATTAATGCCACACGATCATCATCATCATCATCACCTTAGTTTAAGTAGTTTGCAAGCTATCGACTAATAACCAAGCAGTTGAGTCCGATAGATTGACAAACATTTGAACATTTTTGAACGAAAGTGAACACAAAGGCGCGAAGGAAGTGGTGCCACGATTATAAACCTGGATAGTTGATGATTGGAAGTGTGCGGTATGGTCCGCTGAATCGTCGTTTATATTCTTTCCTAGAAATAAGAGGGGTTTATGTATCGAAAATCCCAAAAGCAGCTCACGATAAGGCGCAAGTTCCGTCCAACTTTTGGTATATAGACAACAAACTGATTATGACTAAGATATTATATGAATAAAAGAGAAAAAAACCACTGTTGATCAGCGATTGTACTATATTAGATTAAAAAAATAAACTGCAGCCCTCAGTCGCAAAGTTACGTTTGACTATGTTACCTAGGTTTCAGTCTCACAAAGGACACCTTCTTCAGGCAATATGAGATAAAGGCTTAAAAGTTACACGTCAAATCTAAGAGAAATTAAAATTACGAACATATCTGCCATGGACAGATAGTCATATCTGAACTGAAACAACAGATCTACTAAAACTGCTTGTTTCATATCCCTCTTAAAACATTCTGTGTTTATATTTTATCAATTTACTGTCTATGTCATACCTTTACCACTTGGTCAGTTTTATGTATAATATTACGTGGAAGTTTCAGAAGCCTACCTTCCTGGTACGTAAGTTAGCTGCTATATTGGTTGTTAATTTGGCCACTAGATGGCGACAAGCGTGCCCAGCCGCTTAGTACACTAGCGCGTCCAGTTACTTTTCAACCATATCAGCGACTACATGCAGCCCTTAGTGACTTAGGTATGATTGTCTACGGCAGAAATGTTTGTAATTTTATTTTCTTTTGGATTAGAAATGTAATTTTAACCCTTTATTTCATATTGCATGAAGGTGTCCTTGTGACCTTGAAACCAAGGTAACATACTCAACTGTAACTTGCGACTGAGGGCTGTAGTTAAAAAAAAAAAAATCTAGACACTGCGATATTCCAAAATGATAATGATCCCATACAGTCAGCAAAAACGGTTCATCCGAGCTTTGTACACTATCATAAAATTATCAAACGTTTCCTGTGGACAGCAAAATCGTCATTTCTCAACATAAGTAGGAATCTCGCTGATGTTTTGGTACAAGAATGGATAACATTCTGTTGGAAACTATAAAGTCCTTTACTAATCCGTCCCTCTAAGAGTTACACCTGTTCTCAAAGCCAACGGTGAGCCAACTACTTACCAAAAAATAAATACTGTGCCTATCTTAGGTGTACATATTATTTTGTGCAACCATTGTACGTATCACTTCAGTGAGTACTCAAACGGATTGTTGCAGCTTTAGAGGAACATTTCATTTCCTGCCACATCCCCTTACACGCTAAGTAAGAATTACACCCACCCACTAATTTTATTGAGTTATAGGTCTCGCGAAGGACATATACAGCCGCATTTGCCACAGTGTTACACTTGGGCAGAATTATCGCAATAAATCGGATTCCAGCAATCGTCCTACAGTAAGACATCATGGGTGGCGAGTGTCTATTACAATCGAAAGGTAACGTTGTGTATGGAGCAAGGCAATAGCCCCACACTGAGGGATAGAGCGCAAAGGAGCAGTGCAGGAATTCTGCGTCGCCGTTCTAGTCAAGGTCGTCGTGGAGTAGGTTTGCCGTCGCCTTCCTCTGACTAATTATGAAGCATCAAGTGTGTATCTGAGTGATGAGTGCTTGCACAGTGCAGTGTCGGGTGTCTGTTGTGGAGGAAGGAAAGGGAAGGGAGAGGGTGTAACCTGACGCCGGCGCGTTACCTACTCCTGCCGATTAGCAACCAGGGGACTGCACAGCTTAACGTAGCCGCCCACGGACCAATCGCCACCAACACTGTTACGTAACGCCACTCCGAGAGGCTCCTCACAGAGCTCTTACAACTATATCCACTTCATTGATGCATTAATGAAAAGAAAAATGACGTCTATTGCCCTTTATTATCGCTGCCGTTGGCATGGAAGTTCATATACAGAAACAATTATGTTTTATCATTTTTCGACTAACACGTCTGCTAGGTACAAAAGCAAGTTCTACATCTAACCTAGAGTCTAGGTTGCACATGTTTCTATGATGGGACCCGTATGTCTCTGTAACGGGAATAAATTTCATCTTAAGCCTAGTTCGCTAAAAGGTAATTTCAAGGATGACCAGTTTCGACAGATGCTTGCTGTCATCTTCTAATCTTCGGAAATTTAGGGTTGCATGTTGTGGTATTCAGTCCGCAGACTGGTTTGATGCAGCTCTCCACGCTACCCTGTCCTGTGCAAGTCTCTTCATCTGAGAATACGTTCGGCAACCTACATCCCTTTGAATCTGCTTACTATATTCGTCCCTAGGTCTCTCTCTACGATTTTTACCCCACATGCTTCCTTCTAATGCTATGTTGACAATTCCTTGATGTCTAAGAAAGTGTCCAACCAATATATCCCTTCTCTTAGTCAGGATATGCCAGAAACTCCTTTTCTCCCCGATTCGATTAAGCACCTCCTCATTAGTTACGTGATCTACCCATCTAATTTTCATCATTCGTCTGTAGCACCACATTTCAAAAGCTTTTATCATCTTTTTATCTGAACTCCTTATCGTCCATGTTTCACTCCAATACAATGCTACACTGCAGACAAATGCTTTCAGAAAGTACTTCCTAACATTTAAATTAATATTGGGTGTTAACAAGTTTCGCTTCTTTAGAAACGCTTTTCTTCCCAAAGACATTCTGCATTTTATATCTTCTTTACTTTCAGTAACATGGCGGGAACACTTTTCGTTCATTTTACAGAGTAAGTCCATTGTTATTGTACCATACCAATATGGATGACTATATACTTAAAAACTCTAAAAGTTTGTTTTTTAGTGCACTTGCACGAGTGGGACTAAACAATGTGTTCATCTACATCTTACATTGCAATCCACCTCACGATGTGTGGCAGAGGGTAATTTGCGTACCACTTGTGACTTTCTCCTTTCACAACCAGCAACATCATCACGAAGAGAACTGATCCAGCAGTAAATTGATTTTATTTATTTATCTTCAATGATCACAATTTTTAGTTATTGGATAACCGGTTTCAGTCACTCATGACAATCTTCAGACGTGCAGCAAAATATGAACAAAAATACAGATACACCAGACAGCAGTCTACATCTCAAAACACGGGAAATACGAGAGGTTTTCAAATAAAAAGGTACTAAACGTCATAAATTGGAATATGCCGCTTTCGGATAAAGTAGTGCGACATCTAGGGATGGGAAGCGTGCTTCGTCACTTCCCTCTAAAAAATTCAAGGCTGTGCCCTCAAATGTTCAAATGTTTGTAGAGCTTATGGGACTTAACTACGGGGTCATCAGTCCCTAAACTTAGAAACTACTTATAATCTAACTTATACTAAAGACAGCACAAACGTCCATGCCCGAGGGGGGATTCGAACCCCCGATAGGGAACGGCCTCGCGCATCTGAGCATAGCGCCTCAATGCGCTCGGCCACTCCGCCGCGGCGATGCAAGTCCATCAGGAGCATACGGCTGCTCACGGAGAAATGATTCTGCTCCATGATAACACGCGTCCACACATTTCCAGGGTCACACAAAGTGTACTGGCTAACTGGCCAAGTTCAAGTGGGAGTAGCTTGAGCATCCGCCGTACAGCCCGTCGCAGCCCGCGCAGTGACTTCCATCTGTTTGGCCCGCTAAGAAATATCAAAGGTAAGCGCTTCAACTAAAGGACGCAGCAGAGGACTGGCTCTCGTCACAGCCATCCTTCGACTCGTTACTCATTGGGATAGTGTTGCTCAGGATTCTCGGGTTACTTTTGAATAAAGACTTCAATTACACCCACAGTGTGATTTCGTACCTTTTCATTGGAACACCCGTCGTATACTGAAAATTGTTACAGTAATAAATGTATAAAAATCGCTCAAAACACAATAGAGCATACCTGTTATTTCCATAACATGTCTTAATACCGTTGAGACACAATGGCATCGTCACAAAATAAACGCTGCATCAGCAGTGATTCCTCATGTAATTTAAAATAAAGTGTAAAATTGGCCCCAGTGCTGTACACACGTCTGGTTGTGGTATAATAACTAGGCATCCGTCATAAGGACGCTAGATGGCGCCACTGTGGGTGTAAATGTATACATCATTTGTGTGATTATAAATCAAATTGCAAGATGGAATTTGTTGTGGCTGCCGCGGTGTAGTGGCCGAGCGTTCTAAGGGGCTTTGCCGCAGAGCGCGCGATTGTTCGCGGTCGGAGGTTCGAGTCCTCCCTCGGCCATGGGTGTTTCTGTTGTCCTCAGTATAAGTTACTTGAAGTTAGTGTAAGTAGTTTGTAAGCCTAGGGACTGATAATCCCCTCTCCCTCCCCTCCCTTTTCCACTCCCCCCGCTTGGTCACTCCCCTCCTTACCCTAGAGTCCCCACGGCTCCTTACAACCGCCTCTTCCCCCCCCCCCCCCTCTCCTCTTCCAAAATGTTCAAATGTTTGTAAATCTATCGCACCAAACTGCGTGGTCATCAGTCCATAGCTTACAAACTACTTAAACCTAGATAAACTAACCTATGGACAACACACACACACCTATGCCCCAGGGAGGACTCGAACCTCCAACGGCGAGGCGCCTTAGACCGCTCGGCTACTCTACCGCGGCTCTCCTCTTCCCCCGCGCTTCTATCTAGCCTTCCCCTACCCCGCGGGGTCCTGCAACGACAGTTTTAATAGTGCTACGTCCAGTGCTGTGTGTGCAGTACTCTACGAAGTGTTTTTATCTGCGTCCACCGCTAACAAACAAGTGTCGCACCGTGTTTTTTTTTTTTTTTTTTTTACTAGTGTCTCCGTGTACTCACCGTCCAGTGTTTATTGTCGTATTATATGCTTTTATGACACCGTGGTTCCAAGTTTTTAACTGACTACATGTGTTTTAAATCGTCTGTCAAACTGTTTGTCCTCCGAATTGTCACCATGTCTATGTCATTATTCTCCGTATTTTATCTCCTGTTATGTACTTTTATGTCATCATATCCATGTTTTATCTCCCGGCTGAAGACAGCCTATGGAGCTGCTGCCAGCCTACTGGCTGCATCGCTGGTGTTAAAACACAATAAAAAGAAGGACTGATAATCAAACGTAGTTAAGTCCCTTAGCTTTACTAACATTTGAATATCTGTTGTGGCTTATTTTAAAATTGTGCAAGTTATAACACTAATACGCCAAAAGAGTGGGCTTATTACTTTACTTTTCGGTTTCATACCGTTAACCTTTCTTGGTTATTACTTCATATTTATCAATATTTTATGAGCTCCTCAGTTTATTCTTGTATATTCATCAAAATTACCTATAAAGTATATGCCTCATACTGTCACTTTAACAATTTCTTTTTAATCATTCAATAGTTTAATTTTTCTCATATTTTAAACTATTATATCGTACAACTATTTTAAATTGTACAATTTTAAAATAAGCCGCAACAGATTCCATATTGCAATTTGATTTATAATTACACAAATGATGTATACATTTACGCCCTCAGTAGCATCATCTGTCCTTACAACGAATGAATCGCTATTGGCTACTGTACCATAGTTTGTTGTGAACTGTAGCTCCGACAAGATGTGTGTGCCAGTTGTAAGACCTATTTTACATTTTATTTTAAAGATATACTACCAAGCATTGCCAATGTTGCGAGTTTTTTTTCTTTCTACGATGCCATTAATGGTTAACTACATTAATATTCTGCATCCGACAGGCCTCGAAAGAACTACTGGGTACTGACCGGCCGCCGTGTCATCCTCTGCCCGAAGGCGTCACCGGTTGTCGTACTGAGGGGGGCGGGGTCAGCGCTCCGCACTCCCGGCCGTTATCTCAGTTTTCGTGACCGAAGCCGCTACTTCTCCATCAGTTGACCTAAACGGTAACCCATCCAAGTGCTAACCAAGCGCGACAGTGCTTAACTTCGGTGATCTCACGGTAACCGGTGTAGCCAGTGCGGCACGGCAGTTGCCCTATCTATATTACGACACGAAAAAAATCAAATGTTTGTAAAGCGTATGGGACTTAACTGCGGGGTCATCAGTCCCTAAGCTTACAAACTACTTATGAACTAGCTTATAATAAAGACAGCACAAACATCCATGCCCGAGGGGGGATTCGAACCCCCAACGGGGAACGACCTCGCGCATCGTCGCATAGCGCTCAATGCGCTCGGCCGCTCCGCTGCGGCTATATGGTAATAACAGGTATGCTAGAATGTATTTTGAGCTTATTTTTATGTATTTATCACCGTAACAATGATCAATATATCACGATTCGTCTCAGTTACCGTGACTTTCAGTTCCAGTGAACGCGTCAAGTGCGGCGCAGAATTGTCGTGTTTGCAGTCGTTCTAAAGGCTATAGCAGAATTGTGTCCACACGGGCGCACGGTGCACAATGATGGACAAAAAGATTACCCGGCCCGAATAATTTGCTTTCCAAGAACATAGCATTGCGCATGCCCAAGCTCATGAGCGCGAGTGATTCCAAACTCCAGCGGTCTGTGCAGCTTCAGCTTGCTGTTTATATCGTCAAATAGAAGCAATACAATAGTTAGGATACACTATATCTCCAGATCCAGAGCAGCTTGACTCACTTATAATTCATTTTGAAAAAATTATTTGAACACGTAGAAACGGTTGATTTATAAGAATGCCAGGTTGGTACATTTACTACAACGAACCGCTTCTCACATATGTTTCATCGTGTGAGTGGATAGGCTGCCGGTTTATGAACGCTACGGGAGCGCGTGTTTCACACTGGAGTCAATTTATTTTTTATTTTTTAGACCTCTTGCAGGTAATATTTTTAATATCAATTCGCTAAAAATTGTGCAGTTGTAGGCTTTTATAGATTTTTAAAAGATTCTATTTTATAATAATCTAATCTTTAATCAGACATGGGGTCAAATAAATATTACCAAGGATGATCATTTTAGATATCAAATTGACAAACTGTAATTAATGCTAAAGATGAAGCATTGAATTAAGATTTGTGATGCCACCGGGAATGGAACCCGGATCTCCATGCTTACTAGGCACACGTCTTACCGCTAGACCATCGCATCAGTAGCGATTAAGGCGCCTCGGAATAGTCTAAGCACGATTTCCTCCAAATCAGAAACTTTAATTCATCTTCTGTGTTCCTATGAAACACTGCCACATCTGCCAAGGCTCTCCATGCAGCGGAATAGCACCTCGGCAACGGACAGATCGGACCATTCCGCCGGCCGCGTTGGCCGAGCGGTGTGCGGCGCCTCAGTCACGTTCTGCATGGGCACTGCGGTCGGGGTTTCGAATCCCCCGCTCGGGCATGGATATTTGTGCCGTCCATAGTATTAGCTAGTTCATAAGTAGTTTGTAAGTTTAGGGACTGATGACCCCGTAGTTAAGTCCCATAAGCTATACATACATTTGAACATCGGAACATTCCGGCCTTTAACCTCAGGCTAAGATGATATGAATATCGTTATAGATAGAAATTTATACACCCTGAGACTGTTTTCCGTCTCGATAATGTCAGAGACATTAATGCTAAACGCGAAGCATGATATTATATAAACTGTAATTACTTATTTACTAAAGAGAATACTGAAAAATTGAAACCCACATAATTTGATAATAAAAAGAAACTAAAGCAAGAAACATTAGCACCGCGATAAAAAAAAAAATTAAAAAAAAATAAAAAAAAAAAAAGCAAAGGCTTTGGTTACATACGATCCGATGCACATCACTTAACTGGGAAGTCAGACACTATCAATGAGCTACCTGTCCTTTCTCATTAGCGTAACGCTCGATAGTCCTAACGGAGTTGAAGCACCAATATTAAACTACAAACAATAGATAATGGAAGTCACAGCCACTCACTAATATAAACCGCGCGTAAGGTCATAGAAAATTATGCCTATCTGCTGATACATTTATCTCAGCATCTCACCATAGATTCACCATGCGGTAGTCGAATAACTACAAGTACATGAATCCATTTTCAACATTTTTACTTTGGCTCTCATTTGTCTCGTTGTTTAAAGTTTAGGCTATTACAAAATGGAATATCTTTAAGAATGTGAAATCTAGAAAAGCCTATAATTGCACAATTCGTAACGAATGAATGTTAAAAAATATAACGTGCACAGGTCGTAAGAAAAAGTTTATTCCAGTGGTACTCGTACTTGCGCCCCTTGAGTTCGTAAACAGCCTATCCACTCAGCCAATGAAACACATGTAAGAAGCGTTTCCTTGTAGTAAATCTAACCACGTGGAGTTCTTATACCTCAACCGCTTCTACGTGAACGAACAACGTTTTTCAAAATAAATGATACGTGAGTTAAGCTGCTATGAATCTCGACATACACTGCATCCTAACTATTATAATGCTTTTATTTGACGATGTAAACAACAGGCTGAAGCTCCGAAGACCGCCAGAATTGGCAACACTCGCACTTCGGAACTAGGGCATGCGAAATGCTGTGTTCTTGGAATTTAAATTATTCCAGCCGGCTAATCTTTTTGTCCACCAATGTACGTGTACCAGAACTGAAGTATTATTATTATTTTATTATTTTAAATGTTTGTTAAGCTTACGGGACTTAAATGCGGGGTCATCAGTCCCTAAACATAGAAACTAACTTATATTAAATATAGCACAAACATCTAGCCCGCCGGCCGCGGTAGCGGAGCGGTCTGCAGCGCGCCAGTCACGTTCTGCACGGCCACTGCGGTCGGGAGGTTCGAATCTCCCCTCGGACATGGATATTTGTGCCGTCCTTAGTATTAGCTAGTTTTTAAGTTTAGGGACTGATGACCCCGTAGTTAACAAACACTTGAACATCTAGCCCGAGCTAGTATTCGAACCCCCGATGGGGAACGGCCTCATGCATCGGAGCATAGCGCCTCAATGCGCTCGGCCACTCCACCACTAAAAAAATGTTCAAATGTTTGTATAGCTTATGGGACTTAACTACGGGGTCATCAGTCCCTAAACTTACAAACTACTTATGAACTAGCTAATACTAAGGACGGCACAAATATCCATGCCCGAGGGGTGATTCGAAACCCCGACCGTAGTGGCCGTGCAGACCGTGACTGGAGCGCCTCAGTCCCCTCGGCCACCGCGGCCGGCACACTCCACCACTGCGTCGTGTTTTTTCCACGGGCGCACAGCAGACGTGAGAGAAAACGTTGTTGTTCTTTAACTTCCACGCACGTATTTAACGAGAGTGAGGCAAAATTGTTGTGTGTTTTCATGTACGAATGGCGGACGTGTTAGGGCGCATCAAGAAAGATACTCCGGACTAGCGGGAGTGTAGGGAAGTAGGAATAGGGTTCTTCAGTTCCAGGTTCCCGCTACGGCGGGATCAGCCCGCGGCCTGTAGATCAAGGCTTTAGGAAATAGATCCACGAGTATGGCTGCTACAGGCGACACGGTTCTATATCCGGGACGACGATGTGGCTAGTAAAACAAACGCCGTATCGGACGACGGACTTAACGATACCTCGCAACAACAACCACAACACCTACAAGGAGACCTCACTCAACAAGGACTAAAAGCAACAACAATCCCGGATACGGACCTAAAACTTCGCAAGGAATGTATGCTGAACGCCGCTGTCAAAGGATACAGGCACTGGAGGAGAAACGGAGAATACAACAACAATTGGAAGAAACTAATGACATCTATGGTGAGACTCTTATCAGGTAACGACGGTGCTTCATAAACAGTAACTAACGACAATGAAAGTGGAATGGGATTCTAAACATAGAACAAAAATCTAGACGAAGACGGATTCCAGAAGGGTACGACAGAGTGAGTAGGCTGACGGTTTACGAACTCAAGGGGCGCAAGTAAGAGTACCACTGGAATCAACTTTTTTAAGACCTGTGCACGTAATTTTAACATCGCGACAACGGATTGCATAAAAACTGGAGAAGACGATTACCAAACCACTGACGACGACGAACCGCTTTGACACCTTAACAGAACCATCAACGCAGCAGTCAGCAAAAGCTACAACATCGGACCAGCCAGCAAAATCGACACCTAAAACAGCACCAAGGACGCCCAAAACAGTCCCGATAGTGATTTACAATTGCTACAATCACAACGCACTTTGACGCGAGCTGAAGGAGCATCTCTCTGGAAGCTTGCGAGCCGCATATACGGGAGACGGAGTGGATTTCTTCGTCGATACCATCGAGGACTATCAAAGAGAGTTTACATTTTGCCAATCCAATAACATACCATTTCATAGTACCAGGACACCTCAAAAACTTTAAGGTAGTCGTGAAGGACTTACTCCCTTCAGTGACGGCAGCAGAAGTCCAAGAAGACCTGCTAGAACAAGGCTTTACAATAAAAGATGTCCAACAATTCAAAAGGAAGAAACAGGGAAAACTCAACCCACTCCCTGTATACGTAGTCACACGAAAAATCTGACACTATATACGCAGTCCGATATGTTCTGTCCATTAAGGATAGGGTGGAAGACAACCACTCCAGTAATGAACCAGCGCAGCGCAAGAGACGTCAGCGCTGGTCACACACCACTAATCACTGCTGGTTACCAGCAAGATGTGCCAAGTGCAGGGGCCTGCATCTCAGCACTGATTGCACTTTCGCTCAAGGTTCGTCACCTAAATGTGACAACTGCCAAGGAGCCCACGGTGCCTCGTGAAAAGGCTGTAGTGAGTTCCAAAAGATGCTCAGAAAGTACTGTCCACAAACAGCAAATAACAGAAGAACACGGAAGGGATCCACTGCTGCAACCAGTAGTGTTAAACTAGTGGTGGCAAACTCCGCCGATACAAATGCACCGTCACCACCAAGAGAAACAACAGTGGTTATATCTGGACGCGAAGGACGAACTTGTGCATCAACCCTGAGTGGAAGATAGCGTGACAACGGTTACACAACGACAAGGACATCCGGAGACAAGTACTCCGACGAAGCTCTTACAGAAGTCACAACAGTGCTGAAATTCCTCAGCAGCTAAAACTTTTTAAACAAGTTGGTTACAGCAGGGTAAAGATTGTTTTCGGATAAGGACAAGCTATCCAAAACTGTGATACTGGTGGAAACACTCGCACAACAGGAGGGCTTGGAATTAACATGCCTGCAGTGATACAAGACCTGAAAATATGTGACGAAATCGAAATATTGAAACATTTCGACTGATTTGGGGTGTTGAAATATATTCAGTGTCAAAGTTGAATAATTTGTGCTGGACCGGGATGCGAACCCGGATTTCCCGCTTCGGGTTAGCGGTCGCCTTAACCAATTAGGCTATCCAGACACGCTTCCCTTCCAACCTAAATTCTCAACTTATAGCACACTAAGATTGTAACGCTCCCTGCCTATTACTTCCTCTTGCTCGCAGCTTATACTGTATTACCGCAATGGACCGAGCTTATTAATGCGTCCAGTCCGAACATAAGACACCATATCAATAATTGTAAATATGCCCACAACAGGCAACGACAGTTTCAATGCGGTCTCATTCATACGCTCGGTTCATTGCAGAAATACAACTCAAACTCAAATGTTTGTAAATCTATCGGACCAAACTGCGTGGTCATCAGTCCGTAGCTTACAAACTACTTAAACTAAAGTAAACTAACCTAAGGACAAACACACACACCCATGCCCCAGGGAGGACTCGAACCTCCGACGGCGAGCAACCGCGCGCTCCGCAGAAATACAGTATAAGCTGCGAGCGAGAGGAACCAATGGGCAAGAGACACTATAATCGTAGTGTGCTATAAGTTGAGAATTTGGGGTGGAAGAGAAGCGTGCCTATTTGTTACACTAGACTGTTTTCAGCGTTTATAACACGATATCATAACTGATGTTCAATATTTTGTTAATCTCATGTTGATGACAGCATCTTCCGAAACCGATTGATGTGTAACAAATAATAATATTATACAGCTATTGGCACAAGAATTTTTTTTTCAACTACACTGCGGTTGTAGATCGTCAGCTGAAAACACCAGGAAAATGAACGCCAGCATCGAAGGCAAATCTTCGGCTATGAGGCTTGCGAAGGTCCGTCTACCACAAGGTTCAGTGTTGTCACCAATCATGTTTAACGTATATGCTAACGAGTTGCCAACTATCGCGGGAGCACAAATAGCTCAATTCGCGGATGACGCCGTTGATCACAAGTGTAAGACATATACGAGGTTTGGAACTTTAGTGGCAACACTGCTGTGGAGACACTATGCAATGGAATATAATATTGTCGCTGATATCACACGTTGTTAACATACCTGCCTTACCTCTGAGCAAATGGACTCGCCCGTCCCACGTCACCGGCTTGCGCACAATCGAGGGAAACAGTCACTTGTGAGCGAGCAGTCTAACGTAACGGTGTCACTATGTTTTCGAAACAGGAACAACGGAGACCGTAAATCCACCGTATTACTGTTCCTTTTTGGACCATTACCTGCGACCATCTTTGCGAAAGAAGCGGCAACACTTTATGCGCAACCCACTCATCATTTTGCACGATAATGCGCGGGTGCATACAGCGCAAGCTGTGGCTGCTCTGTTTGGTCGATGGGACTGGGAAGTATATACTATCCAGCATACTCCCCGGATTTAAGTCCTTGTGACTTTGATTTGATTACGAAGATGAACTATTTCGTGGCATTCGCTTGAGAACTGTTCCAGAAATTCGACAAGCAGTAGACCGATCCATTCGCACCATCAACAGAACAGGCTCTGCTAATGGTATACTACGCCTTCCACATCGCAGGCAGCGGGAGCGCCGGCCGCGGTGGCCGAGGGGACTAAGACGCTACAGTCACGGTCTGCACGGCCACTACGGTCGCGGGTTCGAATCCCCCTCGGGCATGGATATTTGTTCCGTCTTAGTTCGTAAGTAGTTCATAAGTAGTTTGTAAGTTTAGGGACTGATGACCTCGTAGTTAAGTCCCATAGACTATACAAACATTTGAACAAACATTTGCAGCGGGATATACACGACGGTGGTCACTGCTTTGAATGACAGTAAAAGGTGCAATAACGTAAAGCTTTTGAATCGGTTGTGAATAAATAATTGCCACTATTTAAGTTCCAACCCTCGTATAAGCGCAGTCGGAGGACTTCAACAGCAATTGACGCAACAACAGAACGGGGCAAACTAAACAAAGTAAAACTTGATCTTGCAAAGACTATGCCAAACTACTTTTCAAAGAAGCTACCCACAATGCCGACCACATTACAGTTAAATGGACAGGATATCCAATGGGCGCTGACAATAACATACCTAGGAGCCACACTGGACAAGCGACTCTTTTTCCATAAGTACGTCGACTCCCTGAGGAACAAAGTGTAACCCACGGCAAAGAAGCTCTTCTCATTCCTTTGGAGCACTGAACTTAGCACCAATGCGAAGACACGGTTATACAAGGCTACAGTATGAGCCAAGATGTTCCTACGGTAGCTCAACTTAAAAGTCAAAAGCAAATTCACCGTCTCCAGTTAGTCCAAAACATGGTGCTACGCTGCGTACTCCACGCCAACAGGCATACTCGCAATGTAGACCTGCACGCTGAACTATGAATGGATGCCATCGTTGAAGCAATTAAGAAGAGAATGACAAACTACGTACAAAAATAGTCAATCTGAGGGATGCACTACAACTTCTAAGAACTCTTGGTACAACAATTTTAGTACCATGGTACCGTTACAAGGTTCCACGCTCTTTAGTAACGAAAAAAGTGTTTTAACAAATATTAATTATTCTATTTATTAATTAAATGAAATACTTTGTCAGTAAACAATCTTGTACAACATTATAAAATTGTAAAAAGTACTACATACTTGTGGTACCTTATAGACCGATATAAAGGCCCTAAAAAGAAAATCATAAAAGTTTGTTCTAAATTAAATAAAGTTAATGTGTAAATCCCTACGTATGTCAACCCTGGAAGTATAGATCATCGCTGACAATGGGACTTCCATCAACTAGTTAGAAAAAAAATCAATACATTTCCAGTGTTTTAAGATGTAGACTTACCGCTGTGTACCAGTTTTTTGTTCATTTTATGTTGTAGATCTGAAGACGATCATAACTCACTGAAAACAGCTGTCTAACGACTAAAAATTGTGAACATCAACGTAAATTAAGAAAATCAACTTCCTCCTTTTCCAGCTGTGTTTGTTTCATGGGAAAAGAGACTCCGGGTAAGACTCCGTGTGGGTTCTAATCTCTCCAACTTTATCCTCATGGTCTCTTCACAAGATACATGTAGAAGGAACCAATATATCGCTTGCCGTTTCGAGAAACGTACGCTTTCGCTACTCTATACAGCGATACAGAACGCCTCTCTTGCAGCGCCTGCCCCTGCAGTTTGCCAATCATCTCCAGTACGCCTCCACGTTTACTAAATGAACCTGTAACGAGCTTGCTCCTCTCATTTTGATCTTCTATACCTCTTCTATCGATCCTATTTAGTACGGATCCCACACTGACGACCAATATTTAAGTGCAAATTATTTATTAAGGAGGGAAAGGAAGAAGGATTAGGAAGAAAAGGATTGACATTACCTGCATTGGAGAATTGAATTTATGCAATGGCGACGAGTGAAAATGTGAGCCGGGCCGGGAATCGAACCCTGGTCTCCCGCTTGGGGCCAGCGGTCGCCTTAACCACTTGGCTAAGCGCGCTCGCCCCCTGTCCAAACTTCCGCAAGTCGCACGCTACGGCTGTCCGAAAGAACAGAGACCACACCAAACTATAACAATATTCTAGTATTGGTGGAACGAGTGTTTTGTAGACTACTCCCTTTGTTAATGGACAACACTTCCTCAGGTTTCTTTTAGTGAATCTCTATATGGCGACTTCCTTACCCACGATTACTTCTATGTGATGGTCCAACCTCAAATTGCCCTTTATGAATGTATCTCAGTCCACTGATTGTTCTCCAATTTTTAGCCTTTTGTCAAAGGAACTTTCTTTTTACGTATTTGAAATACGCTACCATTATTTGTGTCGTGAGTCAATTAGACTTGCGCATAATAGTTCGCGATCGGCACTGCTCACTTTAATTCGCGGCTCTGCTGCGAACTAGTTCGTTCTTTTAGTTCGTCCGCTCCCAGTGACGGCTGAGCGGCGTGGTCTGCGCGTGCAGGTGGAGGGGGAAGTTCCCCCACCTAGCTGCTTCATGCGCTTACTGCTTGAGCCGCCAGCGATATCACGCAAACAAAAAGAAACAGTTTGTGGATAATTTCTCGCGTTTTAGTTTAGATTTATCTCTATATCTTGGCATTATGGAATTTATTAGTCAGATATTGCAGAGTGCAGAACACATCAAAACAGAAATTTTGTAGCACTGAACAATGTAATCTAGCAGACAGACGCTCACCTCGATATGACTCATCAGCAGAAGGCAAACACGAGATTTTTAATTCTGCTACGCGTCCTCTCGCTATTGCCCGTCGGTCTTCGGAAAAGAATCCAACAAACTATGAAGCGAGATACGTTTGGCATAATCGCCCGCTGCTCCTAGTTCGCCCGCTCTTTCTAGTTCGCCCGCTCCTTCTAGTTCGTCCGCTCTTTTTGGCTTTTACTACCGCTACTAAAAGAGCTCTTTTTTATGACTGTTTTTTTATATAATGAATCAGTGTTGCCAAACCGTGTGCTATTACCCATATTTTTGGGCAATTTGACATCAAATACTTAGGCAAATAATCCAGTTATTTACACGAATGGGTGATACAATGGTATTCAACTACTTTGCATACAGAGTACTCCTAGTATTTTATTTTTAAAATGGATTTCTTGTGGCAGTGAACTATGAAACTACAGCTGAGCTGCATCTCAGCTCGAAATGGAGGTAACTAGCAGAAGGGAATCCCGCGATTCTGCGCGCTCTCGCGCCCGTCAGTCTTCGGAAAAGGAGCGGAAGAACAAAGAGGCGAGGGATATGCGAACTAGTTCGTTCGTGAACTACACAAGACTATAGTCAATTGCCACTCCTTGCACTAAACATCCAAGTGTTGATTCATTTTAACATTAGTCCTGTATATATGACCTATAAGCAACCCTTTCTACATCATTCCCATGAACGAATCGTTCAAATGATCAATGGAATCACACCATCTCTCTTCTCCATGCTGGCAGTGAAAACTTTCTACAACTAAGGTTCGAACCTACATACCACAAAGTCGATCGCCACCTCTCCGACGTGCACAATGAGCAGGGGTAAGAAAGCGGGTGGAGAGAATAGCTGTAACGGATCACCTACGAGAATCGCAATCGCATTCCAGACATAACTGTAGTCGACATTACCCAGGTGAGTCAATACCGCCATACGACCCTTGCACTTTCAAGTTATAAGAAACACTTTGACGTCCGTACTTAAAGAGAAATAGGAGGGTGATCTAAAATTGTCCTTCGCGAACATCAGGACAACTGCACACAAGATGCACTTTTTGAAGACAGGTTCATGTATCTACAGGAGTTCATAATCACAATTATTTCCTCTTATAGGAAGACAGATGATGGTAAAACTCTTTGAAGTTCACTTGTAATATCAAGCGGAAAAGAATTATCAAAACATGCAACACATACGGTACAGACATCAAGAAAATTGCCTTCATCGGATGCTTCGTTACTGTTAAAAGGTTGTTGGCAGCGTGGGAATGACGACACAGACACAGTCTCTTTAAAATATTATTTATATCAAACATTAATACAAGAACTACTAGCCGCGGTAGAGTGGCCGAGCGCTCTATGGCGCCTTGTGGAGCGCGCGCGGTTGTGCGCTGTCGGAGGTCTGAGTCCTCCCTCGGGCATGGGTGTATGTACTGTCCTTAGTATAAGTTATCTTAAGTAGGTTGTAATCCTAGGGACTGACAACTGCAGCAAGTCCCTTAGATTTACAAAACTTTGAACAAGAACTCCAAATGTTTCAAATGTTTGTTAAGCTTAAGGGACTTAAATGCGGGGTCATCAGTCTCTAAGCTTACAAACTACTTATGAACTACCTTATACTAAATACGACACAAACATCCATGCCCGGGCGGCGGTGGAGTAGCCGAGCGGTCTAAAGCGTCTCGCTGCGGAGCGCGCGGTTGCTCGCCGTGGAGGTTCGAGTCCTCCCTGGGGCATGGGTGTGTGTGTGTGTGTGTGTGTGTGTGTGTGTGTGTGTGTGTGTGTGTGTGTGTGTTTGTCCGTAGGTTAGTTTATCTAGGTTTAAGTAGTTTGTAAGCTACGGACTGATGACCACGTAGTTTGGTCCGATAGATTTAGAAACAAACATTAAAAAACATTACATCCATGCCCGAGGGGGGATTCGAACCCCCGACGGGGAGTGGCCTCGCGCTTCTTAGCATAGCGGCTCAAAGCGTTTGGCCACTCCGCCGCGGCGAACAAGAACTACTCATTCGCTTACTAAAAAACAGTGCACAACTTAAACCATTCCATATTTCCTCAAGATATTTTTGACGACATAAAAGAAACTAAACGCAGTAGGAAGTAATGTTCATTGCCATATATGATCATCAAATCATAATCTTCCTTACAACATATTGCAAGATTTGGACACCCTTAAATTATATGTAGCACTGAATTTATTAATCCATAAAGACCTTCTCGTTTCGTAGTGCATCGCAAGCAAATTTGAAGGAAGGAAATACGAAGAAATTTTATGATTTAAACGTTCCGTCGACATGGTGGTGATTAGAGGGAGAGCCCATAAGGTAAAGGTAAAGCAGTCAACAATCCGAGAATTGGTTTGAACACCACAGTGCTTTACTAGGCATGGTCCCGTTTGGAGGTGGTATGCCGTAGCCTTCCTCCGACCTTCGAACTGACTTACCCAGCTAGTTATAGGGGAACGTGGGTTCCGAACCACGATGCTACTCGGTATTTTTCACATGAGCAATACTGACAGAGGTAAAAGAAGGGGAAAGTGACAGATAAGAATCCTAGGTCCTGGCGGGGATCGAACCCGCGACATTTGGATTTTTTAGCCTGGCACTCTACCACTGTGCTATCGAACCGCACTTCCCACACTCGGATTGAATTTTACTAAAGACGGGAAAGGAAGTCGACTGTGTCCTTTCGAATCAAGCATCCCGGCATTTGCCTGGAGTGATTTTTGAACATCACAGAAAATCTCAATTAGGATGCCCGGAGGCGGGTTTTAACCGCCGTCTTACCGAGCAGAATTCCAGTGAGTTTGTTACCACTGCGCCACCTCGCTCGGTCCAGTTGCTAGTTGTGATGTTACTCTTTTATGACGTGCAGCTTGATACACACGCAGATGAATTGTCCGTCACAAGAAATCGCTGCTGGTGCTTTAGAAAGCTGCAACTGCGTCGCTTCCCACGCTGCGCGGTCTGTCCCAGGGGCCTTGTATTACGCAGCCCTCTGCCTTCTAATTCACAGCCGTCTACTAAACGGCTTTTCACTTTGGTCACAACCAACGTCTTTCTTGCTTCGCTTGTCTCTAAATCTAGCTTACAGTTGTACCAAGAATGAAATCGGACACAAAATGAAATGCAACCGGAGGAACAATTTAACAAACGAAAAAATTCGCTGTATTCTTGAAGGCGATGCACGGTATTGAAACTGGCACCATATTCGTGTCTTTAACCTTTAACTGGGGAGGTGAGCATTAATGACATAACTAGGGACGTAGGGTGTTCACAGAATACTACATAAATACGATACTGAGGTTCCGATCTTTTTCTTAAATTGTTTATTATACAATAAACATTGCATTTAGTCTTTTGTTAATTCATTTAACTACAATTTTAACCACTAAGGTACTTGAATAATTATCAGTAACACATACATCAATAACATGTGTGAAATGGTTTCAAATGTCCATATACATACTATTTTTCCAATTAATCAAATAAGAAAAGCTTTAACCATTTCAAAATTATAGATAGATGTTAACAGACAAAACAACAGACGTATTTATATTACTTAAAACAATATTTCATGTCAAAATTCTAGAGTAAAATCAGATTTCATCACTGCCCTATTTTCGTCACCACTGGAAGGAGATTCTGAATTGATACATTTTGCTCCAGAGGTTTTCATGTGATTTAAACACACACTTGTAGCAGAACAACTTCTCCGGCGTAGTTGAAAAGGATGATGCCGTATCTTCACCAATATCGTCGTCAGATTGATCACTTGCTGTTATGTGATCGTTTCTTTCCCATTGTTCTACTTCTTCATGCGAATCTTAAAACTCTGGAATCTTATAGTCTTCATCTTCATTAAAAGCTTCCTCCAACAGCCTTCTAAGACGTTTTTTGCTCCTCCTCATAGGACATCATGATGTGCACTGCTCACCACAGAAAGTTTCACTAATAGGTAGGTGGGATGTTATGAGCACCGCAGTATTTAAAATTTGTTGTGTACAATGTTGCATACTTTTAAAAATCACAAACAAATGTTTCGAAACAATGTATATCCATTTGAACGAAGGTAACAAGCCACTCAACAGTATGACCATTCCAGCTTCACTAAATACCAGTAAACTTTTAAAGCTGGGGTGCTGTGAACATCCCATATCCCCACTTAAAGATTAAGCCACTAATCTTTCAATGTAATGTGTTAAAAGCCCCCAGTTTACCATACGTTGGTGAAAATGGAAAGAACGACACACATAACGACCAAGACTATACATCACACGAAATACCAATCGTAACACATCAACTGAAAAGGCAGCATCGTCACCGCAATGCGAAATACGTCACACGAATACGCAGGTTGGAATATCACTGTTACGCAAAAGATGGATCGTTACTGACGACGACACGCTGAGACGCAGGCAGATACGAATAAAAGACGACCAGTGACGCAACTCAGATTGCGACCAAATTCTTTCTCAGAAAAAGGACATACTCTCTCTCTCTCGCACAATCATACAGGCACAGCTAACGCACACATAACCGCCGTCTCCTGTGCGGCCAAATACAGAGGGTTTTTTCCTTACAAGGGAAATTCCACATCGCTGTCTCTCTCTCACATTTAATTATAAGTTATATATAATGTTTTATATAATTAGTTATATATATCACCCTCCACAACCGCCCTATCCGCCACACCCCCACCCTGAAGTACCTTGGCCTCACCCTCGACCGTAACCTCTCCTGGACCCCCCACCTCCGCACTGTCCGACAGAAAGCCCTCTCCCGCCTTAACCTCCTCAAACTCCTCACCGGCCGGACGTGGGGTCTCAGCCCCTCCACCATTCTCTACACCTACTGCTCCCTCATGCGTCCTATCCTTTGCAGCTTCCATCCCACCTGGATCGCCGCTCCCACATCCTACTATAAAACCCTCCAAGTCCTCGAGCGCCACGCACTCCGCCTCGCCTACCGCATCCGGCTCCCATCCCCCACGCGGATCCTGTATGACCTGATCCCGTTTCCCCACCTCCTTGAATATCTCCAGCGTATCCGTATCCTCTATACCACCCGTAAAATAGACTCCCGCAACCCCCTGGTCCACCCCATCCTTACCAACCCTGGGCCTCTACCACGCCTCTACCGCGTTATACCCCCTTCCCTTCATCTCCACACCCTCCATGTCCTCTCCCAGGGTAATTTCCGCCGCCTCCCCCTCCCTGATGACGTCCTCCGTTCCGACATATACCCGTCCTACCAGCTCTGATCCCCCACCCATAGATGAAGTGCCCCTTCTCCCCCCCTCCCCTTCCACTCCCCCGCTTGGCTACCCCCTCCCTGCCCTGGAGTCCCTACGGCTCCTCCCTGCCGCCCCCCCTTTTTCCCCGCCGTTTTTTTCCTCTCCCCCACGCTTTGCTCCCCCCCCCCCCTTTCTCGGGGTCCTGGACCGACAGTTTTAAAAGTGCTACGTCAAGTGTTGAGTGTTGTGCTACAGTGAAGTGTGTGTTTTTTAACTGCGTCTACCACAACCAGACAAGTGTCGCACCGTGTATTTTAATTAGTGTCTCCGTGTACTCGCCGTCCTGTGTTCTTGTCGTCCAACATGTGCTTTTTAGGTCACCGTGGCTCCTCATTTTTAACTGACTAAATCTGGTTTTTGTTCACCTGTCAACTGTTTGTACCTCGAATTGTCACCATATATATGTCATTGTTCCTCCGTTGTTTTTTCGCCTGTCTTGTATTTTAATTCCATCTCATCAATGTATTTTATTCTCTCGGCTGAAGACCAGCCTCTGGAGCTGCTGCCAGCCTACTGGTGAAATCGCTGGTGTGAAAACACAATAAAGGAAAAAAAAAATAGTTATATATACAAGCTGTCCCACTCAAATGTTTCACCCCGGATATCTCTGAAACTACAAGAGATATTGAAAAATGACTTTTACGGTCATGAACGTACGGCAGGGGTTTATGAAAGTAGGTACTATGAAACACTCTAAAACGCGAATAAATATTATTTTCAACACTAACTTTTTTTAATGGATATCCCATATTATTCCTTAAGCATTCGATAGAATGAAAAATCACAAATAGAATGGCGTCGGTTGCACCACGAAGCGTCAATTACATCCGGAGGAACTGCGAAGCGAAGTTGTTTGAAATACATTAGGCGCGCTGCTAGCGCCTGTCCGAGGCTCACGCGAGACTCACGGTTGAGCCTCGGACACGCGCTACAAGCGCGCCTCATGTATTTCAAACAACTTCGCTTCGCAGTTCCTCCGGATGTAATTTACGCATCGCGGTGCAACCAACGCCATTATATTTGTGAGTTTTCATTCTATCGATTGCTTAAGAAATAATATGGGGTATCCATTAAAAAAAATGGTGTTGAAAATAATTTTTATTCACGTTTTAGAGTGTGTCATAGTACCTACTTTCATAAGCCCCTGCCGTACGTTCATGACCGTAAAAGTCGTTTTTCAATATCTCTTGTAGTTTCAGAGATATCTGGGGTGAAACAGTTGAGTGGGACACCCTGTATATGGTTATAAGTTTATATATCTCCGAAAGAACAGACGTCACTTGTGATCCTGCAGTTATTATCTATTCATATTCACGGAATGTATGACATTAACTGCGAATGGGTAAAGTTAAAAATATGTACCCAGACGGGATTAGAACCCGCGTCTCCTGCTTTCTAGGCAGTTGCGCTGATCCTACACCACTGGGGACACAGTGATCCGCACACCTGCAATGGATTACTCAAGCAGGCCGCCCGTCAAATACAAATTCACAACTCTAACGTGTCCACTAGAACTCAGACTCTTAGTTTTGTAAACTAATTCCCGTAATAGTAAGGGCCTAGGAGTGCCTCCGCACGGAAGATAGGATCAATGCCCGTCATCGGCAAATTGTATAAGTTACATATATGTGCCGATGCGGTCGGGGGTTCGAATCCCCCCTCGGGTATGGATATTTGTGCCGTCCTAGTTCGTAAGTTCAATGTTCAAATATTTGTTAAGCTTATGGGACTTAACTACGGGGTCATCAGTCCCTAAACTTACAAACTACTTATCAACTACCGTATACTAAGGACGGCACAAATATCCATGCCCGAGGGGGGATTCGAACCCCCGACCGTAGTGGCCGTGCAGACCGTGACTGGAGCGCCTCCGTCCCCTCGGCCACCGCGGCCGGCAGTTCGAAAGTAGTTCATAAGTAGTTTGTAAGTTTAGGGACTGATGACCCCGTAGTTAAGTCCCATAAGCTGTACAAACATTTGAACATTTTTGAGCCGATGACGGGCAATGATCCTTTCTTCAGTGCGGAGGCATTCCTAGGCCTTTGTTCTTACGGGAATTAGTTTACAAAGGAAGTACGAGTTTGAGGGTAAAGTTGAGAATTTGAATCTGACGGGAGGCGTGATTGAGTAATCCATCGCAGGGGTGGTGATCGCTGACTCGCCAGTGGTGCAGGGGTCAGTGCAAGTACCTAGAAAGCAGGCAGAAGACCTAGGTTCGAATCCCGGCTGGGTAAACATTTTCAACTTTACCCAATCGTAGTTAGTGACATACATTCCGTGAATATTTAAATTTAAGTTGGCAATGAGGATAGCCCGTCAAAACGTGTGGTTGAAGTGCTGTTTATGCGTACGCAACTGTCGTTTGACATGTAGACGTTGGCAACGGCGCGATAATGCCGGGCGGTGAAGGCAACCGATCAGGAGATACATTCAGGCGGCCAATAAGAAATAGTTATAGTCTTCATGGTTTGTAAGCATATAGTACTTACGAGGATAATTAATGTACTCATCGGACAAAGGTACGTCAAGAACCTGTCAACCATACAGTAGAAATTGCATTATTTATTTATTTCATGATGGACACAAGCCGCGGTGGAGTAGCTGAGCGGTCTAAGGCGCCTCGCTGCGGAGCGCGCGGTTGCTCGTCGTCGGAGGTTCGAATCCTCCCTGGGGCATGGGTGTGTGTGTTGTCCTTAGGTTAGTCTACCTTAGTTTAAGTAGTTTGTAAGCTACGGACTGATGACCACGCAGTTTGGTCAAATAGATTTACAAACATTTGAACATTTTGCGGACACACAAGATAATTCCCCTCATTCTTTGTCAAACGGTTTTGAAAGAGCATGCACCTTTTCTGTTCACATGAAATAGATAATTAATGCTGTTCCTGCTCTATGGTCGACAGGTTGTTGATGTACCCTTGTCCCGAGAGTAAATTAATCATCCTCGTAAATACTACATTTCACTGGCCGGTTGTTCGGTATATCACTCCGTCAAAATCCCACCTTCTACATATATCGTAAAAAAAAGTAAAAACGCTGTTAGTTCGGATTATAAATGAAATATCAATTATATTTCCAAAAACGCTGCACAGGAACCCTAGAACAAATTTTAAAACTGACGCCAAATTGACTAGACAACACGCGATCTTATTGGCCGACCGAACGCGATTCCTCATGGGCTGCCTTCACCTTCCCCTTCATTCATCGCGCTGTTGTCAACGTCCACACGTCAAGCGCCAGTCCAGTACGTATGAACTACTTTAACCAAAATGTTCAAATGTTTGTATATCGATCAGACTTTACTACTCTGGTCATTAGTCCCCGGACTTACAAACTACTTACACTAACTTATGCTATGGATAAACACAAAAACACACCCATGCCCGAGGGAGGACTCGAACCTCCGACGGTGAGCAAGCACGCACTCCGCAGCAAGGCGCCTTGGAGCTCTCGGCCACTCCACCCCAGCGCACTTTGACCAGTACTGAACGCAGATAAAACAGTAAAACAGAAACAAACTCGACAGAACTGTAATAAAGAAGCAAAATAGCCGCGGTGGAGTAGCCGAGCGGTCTAAAGCGTCTCGCTGCGGAACGCGCGGTTGCTCGCCGTGGAGGTTCGAGTCCTCCCTGGGGCATGGGTGTGTGTGTTGTCCTTAGGTTAGTTTACCTAGGTTTAAGTAGTTTGTAAGCTACGGACTGATGACCACGCAGTTTGGTCCGATAGATTTACAAACATTTGAACATTTTTTTTTTTTTTTTTTTTTTAAGCAAAATAGAAACAGTGAACGGCCCAAGCGAAGTATGCCGAACATTGAGCAAATGTCAAGACTCGTGCCGTCGTGGCTCTGTGATCGTGGCGCTGCAGTGCGACGCGTTTTCAATTCTCCCTCGTGCTCAGTATTTTTATTTTTCGCAAAATTATGAACCGTGCGTCCTGTCTCTGACGCGTCTGTTGGCTGTATTCAATTTTGTGTTTGTGTTTGTGCTGTGGTGTATCGACGTGCCTCACTACGGCTTTATTAACCCTTTCAGTCCCACATTATGAAATCAGCTTTGGAAAAATTAAAATTCAGTGTTTTCTGTATTAATACAGAATTATGTCATGTATTTCATGCACAACACAGACGTTTGTATCGAGGTATTTTATTACTTGGACGTTTTTTGTAGATAGTTAACACTGCCAGATCAATAATGCTAGCATAATCCTCTCCACAGCACCAAAGACAATTCACTGCTATAATAAAACAAAAAGAACCACACTAAAGCTCACACTCTCAGCCACGTACAGACGGCAACGCAGCACAACCTCCAAGATGGACAGATTAATGCGTCAGAAGTGGCTACACGCCGTACAAAGCGGCAAAATGTCGTTGTAGAAGCATGTTTTTCATCAACAAAAATGCAACTTTAAGGACTGATGCACAAAATAAGGTATAAATCAACTTAATATGGTGTTGTCCAGGAACAACACTTGGAATGAAAGGGTTAACAGCCGAGAGGAAGTAGCTCTCGCATGGGGGCCGCAAACGTTTGATGCAAGGCAATAGAAGCCTCCCTCTTGCACGTTCAAATGCAAATGTTTGTAAATCTAAGGGACTTAACTACGTTGGTTATCAGTAGACCGCGGAGATTTAAGTAATCACCTATTTTTTCCTAAGTTCCAATTTACACGTAGGTTCGTATTTCGCGTTTCATGGCTAATTAAAGTCAATACCTTTAGTTCTATAGCACCTAAAATTGCCTATTTCGACGTTAGCGCCTATTTTTGCATATTTCGGCATCAAAATCCTAAAAAGTTCATATTTCGTCAATTTGACTTAACGTTCTTGTATTTTCAAAGAATTTAGTTACACATGAGAATCGAATGTGGGAGTAGTAAAATATATTAAAAGCTAATGTAGGAAGTACATTGATGCATTTTGGTTTCGTGTCAAAAGCGGACAAACCCATTCCGCCGATAAAGTCCAGTCTTAGCCGATTTTTTTGCCATATTTTTGTTACTGAAAGTCATTTTCTAACACAAAAGAGCTCTGACAAAAGAGAGAGAGAGAGAGAATTGAGAAGTGGTGGTATTTCGCTAACATGCTTTACAGTTTTGCCTCTCCTGTAAAAACATCGAAAGTTGATTTGCTAGTCCTTGATATTAGGCTCCTTATTTCATCAGTATTGTTTAACATGTCCAATAATATTAATAAATCACCGCGGTGGAATGGCCGAGCACTCTAAGGCGCTTTGCTGCGGAGCGCGCGGTTCTTTTACATCGGAGGTTCGAGCCCTCGCTCGGGCATGGATGTGTGGGTTGTCCTTAAGCTAGTTTCAGTTCGTTTAAGTACTAATCCTAGGAACTGATAACCTCGGTAGTTAAGGCCCACAGATTTACAAACATTTGAATTTGAATGAATAAGTTACTTAGAAATAGTTTTGAAAGAATTTGACGTACAATTAGCTCGCCCACATATGCGAAGTTGCCC
This sequence comes from Locusta migratoria, assembly GCA_026315105.1. Lineage (NCBI taxonomy): Eukaryota > Metazoa > Arthropoda > Insecta > Orthoptera > Acrididae > Locusta > Locusta migratoria. The sequence continues at coordinate 274,263,560 of CM048755.1, forward strand.
ACTGCTAGCATTTGGAACCCCAGAATTACAGAGAAGTGATGGGATTAAATAAGGAAGCTGCAGTATATGGACCACTACCGAAACAATCAAAAGTTTCAAGATGCTTCACGTGTAGCACGAATAAAAGTAAGAAATGTTTTATGTAATACAAATTGCATGCCTGTTTGCGTAAAACATAAAGGGGATATGTGTTTAACTTGTATTAAACAACAGTAGCCGGCCGCGGTGGCCGAGAGGACTGTCTGTCTGTAAACCTATCGGACCAAACTGCGTGGTCATCAGTCCATAGCTTACAAACTACTTAAACCTAGGTAAACTAACCTACGGACAAACACACGCACCCATGCCCCAGGGAGGACTCGAACCTCCAGGGCGAGCAACCGCGTGCTCCGCAGCGAGGTGCTTTAGACCGCTGGGCTACTCACCGCGGCGCCGAGGGGACTGCGGCGCGCCAGTCACGTTCTGCACGGCCACTACGGTCGGGGGTTCGAACCCCCCCTCGGGCATGGATATTTGTGTCGTCCTTAGTATTAGCTAGTTCATAAGTAGTTTGTAAGTTTAGGGACTGATGACCCCGTAATTAAGTCCCATAAGCTATACAAACATTTGAACATTTTTTTTTATCATATGAGGTTTTTTTTTAATGTGGGGTAATGAGTTTTCCCAAGTATTCGTAGAAGTATGTGAAATTCATTTATCCATTTGAGGTTTATATGGCAAAGGCAAGGAAACCGACTGCCGCGGTGGAATGGCCGAGCGTTCTAAGGCGCCTTGCTACGGAATGCGCGGTTGCTTGCCGTCGGGGGTTCGAGTGCTCCCTCGGGCATGTGTGTTTGTGTTGTCCTTAGCATAAGTTACTTTAAGTAGTTTTTAAACCTAGGAACTGATGACCCCGTAGTTAAGTGCTTTACAATGTTTGTATAGCTTATGGGACTTAACTACGGGGTCATCAGTCCCTAAACTTACAAACTACTTATCAACTGCCTTATAATAAGGACGGCACAAATATCCATGCCCGAGGTGGGATTCGAACCCCCGACCGCGTGGCCGTGCAGACCGTGACTGACGCGTCGCAGTCCTCTCGACCACCGCCGCCGGCAATGCCCCTTACATTTACAAACATTTGAAACACCGGCTGAAATTTAATTGTTTAGTTTTTAGAAGGCTACAACTTGTAAAGGTTGAATTCGCTGAACAATAAGTAAAGGCAACAGCTTCTGTGGCAGATGACGATTCAAATAAACACACCTGAAATATTCTTTCATTCGCTCCTACACAGACGAGATACGCGATATATTGCGTACGTGTTCGCTGATAAATATAATCAACGCATAGACTGTTGGCTCGTAACTTGGTGTAATTGCATTGCGGCTACATCGTTTGCAGGCTCGGGTGGTTGCCCCTATCGAGTGCCTCGACACCTTGTGCAGCTAGCGCTCGCTTCGCCGCCCGTGCCAAAACTGAGTTAATAAAGTGAGTTAATGCCGCCCCTGTGGACAAGACACTGGGCTAACGTTGTCAGGGGGCGGGGCGGCGAGGCTAACGTTGTCAGCGAGGCGAGAGACCTTGTTTCCACTCCGCGGTTGGCCGCGACCTCGCTTATTAGCCACACTTCCTGTGCCGCGGGCACTCCCACCTCTCTGCTCTCAACCACGTAAAACACTGCCGAATCTTATAGGCCATTCCACACTGCACGTGGCGTGCGTGTCTGGATGCACGCCGCGCTAGCGACGTACCACTTCACACAGCGGCCACAGTTGCGATGCTATACCGGCCACGTTTTTTCCTACTATGCAGAAAGATATCAGCTTCGACGGTTCCGTGGTGTCAGTCTGGGTTTTCGTATGGCTTACCTTCTACATGGGATACTCTGCAAATCACATTTAAGTGCCTGGCAGAGGTTTATACTATTATATCTCCCATTCCATTCTCGAATAGCGCGCGGGAAGAATCTCTCCGTTCGGGCTCTGATTTCTCGTATTTTATTCTGATGATCATTTTTACCTATGTAAGTGGGAGTCAACAATATATTTTCGCATTCGGAGGAGAATGTTGGCGATTGTAGTTTCGTAAGCAGCCCATGCCGGACGAAAAGCGCCGTTGTTGTGATGATTCCCATCCCAGATCCTGTATCATTTCCGTAAAGCTGTCTCCCGTCTATCGCGACAATACGTAACGAGCTGCCCTTCTTTGGACTCTTTCGATGTCCTCCGTCAAACCCACCTCATAAGGATCCCACACTGGGCAGCAATATTCCATAAAAGGACGGATAAGCGTAGTATACGCAGTTTCTTTTGTAGTTCTGTTGCATGTTTTAAGGGTTCTGCCAATAAAACGCAGTGTCTGTTTCGCCTTTCCCACGACACTATATACGTGTTCTTTCCAATTTAAGTCAGAAGTAATTGTAATTCCTAGGTATTTTGTGGAGTTTACGGCCTTTACATTTGATTGATTTATCGTGTAAACAAAGTTTAACGGATTTCCTTTCGTACTCATGTGGACGACTTCACACTTCTCATTATTTAGACTCAATTGCCAATTCTTACACCACACTGATATCTTATTCAGATCGTTCTGCAGTTGGTTTTGATCTTCAGATGATTTTACTAGGCGGTAAATGACGGCGTCATCTGCAAACAACCTAAGAGAGCTACTTAGATTTTCCCCTAAATCGTTTATGTACATAAGGAACAGCAGAGGACCAATAACACTACCCTGTGGAACGCCCGACATCACCTCTGTTTTTGTCGATGCTTTACCATCGATTACTACGAACTGTGTCATCTCTGAGAGGAAATCCCCTATCCAGTCGCAAATTTGGGGCGATATACTGTAACCACACAATTTGATTAAAAGCCGTTTGTGAGGTACGGTGTTAAAAGCCTTCTGGAAATCAAGGAATACGGAATCGCTTTGCGAACCCTTGTCGATAGCACACATCACTTCGCGTGAATAAAGAGATAGTTGTGTTTCGCATGAATGATATTTTCTAAATCCATGTTGACCTTGGGCCAATAGATCATTCTGTTCGAAATAATTCATAATATTTGAATACAGGATATGTTCGAAAACCCTGCTGCAAATTGAAATCAATGAAATAGGCCTGTAGTTTAATGGGTTACTCCTACTGCCTTTCTTGAATATCGGTGTGACCTGTGCAACTTTCCAATCTTTTGGTACAGATCCTTCTTTGAGAGAGCGGTTGTATATGGCTGTTAAGTAAGGAGCTATCGCTTCAGCATAATCAGATAGAAATCTAATGGGTATACAATACGGACCAGAAGACTTGTTTGATGACACCTGCAGCAGGGACAGTAGTGACGATGAGCTGGTTTTATTGTATTCTTTGGCTTCAATGATTGACATTCTTCTTATGTACTGCCTACTTGATGTTAATATGCAAAGTGTAAGTTTTTTTGGGCCCACAGGCCTTGGATTCTAGCACTGAGGATGGTCAGACACTGACCGAAATCGATCTGTATTACATATAAAAAATAAAGATTTCAATGCGGCCAATCTTAATAATTTTAATGTGGTCGCTCTGCACCAGACTCCGGATGGAGTCGCCTACCTGACAAATATCATTAATAAGTACAGTGAACAATTATGGTGAGTCGGCCACGGTGGACGAGGGGACTGAGGCGCCCCAGTCGCGGTCTGCACGGCCACTACGGTCGGGGGTTCGAATCCCACCTCGGGCATGGATATTTGTACCGTCCTTAGAATTAGTTAGTTCATAAGTAGTTCGTAAGTTTAGAGACTGATGACACCGTAGTTAAGTCCCATAAGCTGTACAAACATTTGAATTATGGTGACTACATTTATCAATATTATCGGTTTAATAAAAGATTGTGAAATATTTTTCTAAGATATTTAATAGTATTACCGCAGGATATGTATGTGGAAAGAATACATAGAGCAGCTCTACAAAGGAAATGAACTTAGAGACGATGCTGTGGGAAGGGAAGAGGATGTAGAACAAGATGAAATAGGAGATACTATACTGAGAGATGAATTTGACAGAGCCCTGAAAGACCTAGGTCGGAACAAGGCCCCAGGAGTAGATGACATACCCTCAGAGCTATTAAAGTCTCTGGGAGAGCCAGCCATGACAAGACTATTTGAACTGGTGTGTAGGATGTATGAGACAGGCGAAATACCTTCAGACTTTAAGAAAAATGTAATAATCCCCATTCCAAAGAAATCAGGAGCAGACAGGTGTGAAAATTACAGAACCATTAGTTTGATAAGTCATGGTTGCAAAATGTTAACACGAATTATCTACAGGAGAATGGAAAAGCTGGTAGAAACTGACCTCGGGGAAGATCAGTTTGGGTTCAGGAGGAACGTAGGAACCAGGGAGGCAATACTCACTTTACGTCTTATCTTAGAAGATAGATTAAGGAAAGGCAAACCTACATTTTTAGCTTTTGTAGATTTGGAGAAAGCATTTGACAATGTCGAATGGAATACACTCTTTCAAATTCTGAAGTCAGCAGGAGTAAAATATAGGGAAAGGAGAGTTATTTACAACTTGTACAAAAGCCAGACTGCAGTTATTAGACTAGAAGGGCATGAAAAGGAAGCATCAGTTGGGAAGGGAGTAAGACAGGGTTGTAGCCTTTCTCCGATGTTATTCAATTTGTACATCGAGCAGGCGGTGAAGGAAAGCAAGGAAAAATTTGGAATAGGGATTAAAGTTCAGGGGGAAGAAATAAAAACATTGCGTTTTGCTGATGACATTGTAATTCTATCAGAGACAGCACAGGACCTGGAAGAGCAGTTAAATGGAATGGACAGGGTGTTGAAGAGAGCGTATAAAATGAACATAACAAGAGCAAAACAAAAATAATGGAATGCGGTCTTAGAAAATCAGGTGATGCTGAAGGAATTAGATTAGGTAACGAAACAATGAAGGTGGTAGATGAGTTTTGTTACTTGGGTAGTAAAATAACATGCGATGGTCGCAGTACAGAGGATATAAAATGCAGAATGGCAATGGGAAGAAAAGCATTTTTGAAAAAGAGAAATTTGCTAACATCGAATATTAACTTAAGTGTACGGAAGTCTTTTCTGAAGGCGTTCGTGTGGAGTGTTGCCTTGTACGGGAGTGAAACATGGACGATAAGCAGTGCGGACAGGAAGAGAATAGAGGCTTTTGAAATGTGGTGCTACAGAAGAATGCTGAAGATTAGGTGGGTAGATCACATAACTAATGAAGAGGTACTGAACAGAATTGGTGAGAAAAGAAATTTTTGGCATACCCTGACTAAAAGAAGGGATCGCTTGGTAGGACACATTCTTAGACATAGGGGAATCGTAAATTTAGCATTGGAGGGGAGTGTGTGGGGTAAAAATCGCAGAGGGAGACCAAGAGACGCGTATAGTAAGCAGATTCAAATTGATGTGGGTTGCCATTCTTATGGGGAGATGAAAAGGCTTGCTCAGGATAGAGTAGGGTGGAGAGCTGCATCAAACCAGTCTCTGGACTGAAGACCACAACAACAACAACAACAACATGTATGTACATACTGTCTTTTGATAACTCTTCGGCAATTTCATCCCATGCTTTTTCTTTCCAAGTTATATCTCTGTAGATTTCCAATGTTGAGTCCCACATGACTCGATGAGAGCGTACTTGTACAATTACCTGCTCTATTTTGAGCCTAAATGTTACTGGAACACACAATAGCACACCAACTACTTGTAAATCATCAACAATAAACGCAACAGCTCAGACAACAAAGATGACGCGCTGTGTAGTGCTCGAGGGTTGGCTTGCACGAGGTCTTACCTTCGCTCTGCGCATGCGCGGACTGAACACGTGGCCGGCCACGTCTAGAAAGATCGCTCAGGGAGCGAACGGGAGCCACGCGTGTCCTGTGTGGCCGTGGCCCTGCAGTGTGAACAGCCCCATTTGATAACATGGGAAGCCACAGTTTTCAACGCAGCTAGCGTACGTCCGGACACGCACGCCACGTGCAGTATGGAATGGTCTTATATCTTAAAGCAATAACCTCCTCGGTACATATGACAGAGTATGTGCGACGGTTTATAGTTTTTATGAAATGACTGTAACATTAAATATAAGGAGAGGCATTGAATTAAAATTTGTGCTGTGGTCGGGATTTGAACCCGGGACCTCCTACTTACTAAGTAAACGCTGAGTGGTCTAAAGCGCCTATCTAGTAAGTAGAAGGTCCCGGGTTCGAATCCCGGCCACAGCACAAATTTTAATTCAATGCCTCTCCTTATATTTAATACCTTTGGTATAACGAGACAACGTTGTCTCAAGGATATGTATTATTTGACTGTAACATTCTTCGTCTGTTAACTTTGGGTATGTCAAAATAAAAGCTAAACGAACCCTTAATAGGTATACGACGAAGGGAGCTCAGGGTTTAACCAGATATGCCAAGTTTCGGAAGAATCTAATCGTAACGGGGATAAGAGAATTGAGAAAGGGGAGGAGATGGTACCAGGAAAGTATCGGAATTTTTTTATTGACAATAAAATGTCCGTTTGAGGTGTATTGTGACTCTTGCAAAAACTGTGAAGACATGAGATAGACAGCAAACAATAATAAACGCGGGCAGAGTATTCGTAACAAACGATTAAATCGAATTATACATTCGTTTTGCCTTCGTCAGAAAATAAAAAACAAGTGCGATAGTTAACTGAATGGTGCTCAATAATTCATTTACACCTGATAGCAACGTAACAGCATGAGTATCAGTACGTCAAATCGTAGCGTAACTACAAGTTTACCCAGAGTAGTGATGTTAGCGAAGCACTACCGCAGTACACAACTTTAGCGTACATTATTGTCTGTCCTAGGCAGATGACAACAAGGTATTGCGCTATTTCTGAAATAAAACTGGGTCACGAAATATTGCTACGAAACTATTAAAAATAAATAGTGAAATCCGTATTTTCAGCTGGGGCTCCCGTAATTTTAACTTAGAAATCGTGATAATTATGGCAAAAAACGTAATACTTGGGCCGCGGCGGAGCGGCCGAGCGCATTGATGTGCTATGCTACGATGCGTGGGGCCTCCCGCGTCGGAGGTTCTAATCCTCCCTCGGGCATGGATGTTTGTGTTGTCCCTAGTATAAGGTACTTCATAAGTAGTTTGTAAGTTTAGGGACTGGTAACCCCGTAGTTAAGTCCCATAAGCTCTACAAACATTTTTTAATACTTGGTATGTCTGTTTAACGTCCTTTTGACAGCTTGGTCATCATAAACGGAGCTCACGATCGGATCTTTGCGTAAGGACAGAGAAAGAAATCGGCCGTGCTCTTCCAAAGGAACCATCCAGGCATTTGCCTGGAGTGATTTAGGGAAAACACAGAAAACTTAATTCTAGATGGCCGGAGTTGGGTTTGAACCAAATGCGAGTTAAGCGTGTTCACTATGCCACCAGCAAATAAAAGAAAATATTCCTCTGTGTTTGTTCAAATGTTTGTAAACCTATTGGACCAAACTGCTATTGTCATCAGTCCCTAGCCTTAGAAACTACTTAAACTAGCTTACATTAAGGACAACTTCGATCAACTTTGATCAAAGTATAGAGTGAAAGTATAGGGGGACTTCTCAGAAGAAGCATTTGAAGTAAAAACAGGAATGAGGGCAGGAAGATATTATACCACCAACCCTGCTCAATTTGGCCCTCCACAACACTCTGAGGAGAATAACATGTGAAAGTGCAGTAATCACTACAGGAAAAAAGAAAAATGTCCCGAGTTTTGCGGATGATATTGTGGTGGTAGGAAAGAACATGGAAGACCTGGAGAAAATGGGGATTGTGCTAATGGAAGAAGCTAAGAAAGTAAGTCTAAGTACGAACGAAAGTAAAAGTTCATGGCAGTAAGAACAAGCGCTTTTTTACGACCAAAATTTTTAAAAATCGGAAATCTAACAATACAGAAGACAGAAACATCATCGAAAAAAACCTTATAGAGCAAGAGATAGTGACAAGAATTCGAGCTGGGGGAAGATGTATAGGAGCTATGCACGACATACTAAGATCAAAGTTACTATGTAGGCACGCAACATTAAAATACATCAGATGAAGGGTGCTATCAACAAGGGTTCGCAAACCGATTCCGTATTTCTTGATTTCCAGAAGGCTTTTGACACCGTATCTCAGAAACGGCTTTTAATCGAATTGCGTGTTTATGGTGTATCGCCCAAAATTTGCGACTGGATAGGGGATTTCCTGTCAGAGAGGACACAGTTCGTAGTAATCGGTGGTAAGGCATCGACTAAAGCAAAGGAGATATCGGACGTTCCACAGGGCAGTGTTATTGGTCCTCTGCTGTCCCTTATTTACATAAACGATTTAGAGGAAAATCTAAGTAGCTCTCTTAGGTTGTTTGCAGATGACGCCGTCATTTATCGTCTAGTAAAGTCATCTGAAGATCAAAACTAACTCCAGAACGATCTGTATAAGATATCACTATGGTGTAAAAATTGGCAATTGACTCAAAATAATGATAAGTGTGAAGTCGTCCACGTGAGTACGAAATCAGTTAAACTTTGTTTAAAAGATAAATGAATCAAAAGTGAAGGCCGTAAACTCCACTAAATTCCTAGGAATTTCTATTACTTCAGACTTAAACTGGAAAGAACACGTAGATAATGTCGTGGGAAAGGTGAACCAGAGACTGTGTTCTATTAGCAGAATGCTTAAAAGATACAATAGAACTACTAAAGAAATTGCATACACTACGCTTGTCCGTTCTTTTTTTGGAGTACTGCTGCCCATTGTGGGATCCTTATCAGGTGGGTTTGACGGAGGACATCGAAAGAGTCCAAAGAAGGGCAGTTCGTTTTGTATTGTCACGATACACGGGAGACAGCGTTGCGGAAATAATACAGGATCTGGGATGGGAATGGTTACAACAACGGCGCTTATTGCTGTTGCGTGGGCTACTTACGAAACTCCAATCGCCAACATTCTATTCGGAATGCGAAAATATATTGTTGACTCCCACTTACATAGGCAGAAATGATCAACAGAATAAAATACGAGAAATAACAGCTAGAACAGAGAGATTCAGGTGTTCTTTTTTCCCGCGCGCTATTCGAGAATGGAATGGGTGATAAATAGTATAACGGTGGTTCGATGAACCCTCTGCTAGGCACTTAAATGTGATTTGCAGAGTATTCCATGTAGATGTAGATGTAGATCATCATCAAGCCAACAGCATGCTATGCAAATGAGACATGGACCCTGACAAAGAAAACAGAGAAAAAACTAATTACTTTTGAAAGCAAAGTACTGAGAAAAACATATGTATCAGTGAAAAAAATGTACAGTGGAGAATAAGGAAAAACAGAGAACTCACACAATTGTACACACTGCCTGACATCGTAGCGAGTGTGGAAACTAAGAGACTAAAATAGTATGTTCAAATGTTTGTGAAGCTTATGGGACTTAACTACGGGGTCATCAGTCCCTAGACTTACAAACTACTTATTAACTACCTTATACTAAAGACAGCACAAATATCCATGCCCGAGGGGGGATTCGAACCCCCGACCGTAGTGGCCGTGCAGACCATGACTGAAGCGCCTCAGTCCCCTCGGCCACCGCGGCCGGCACTAAAATAGTATGGACATGTGAGGAGGAGAGGCGAGAACACAATAATAAAGGCTGTAATAGATGGAGAATCTGAAGGAAAGAGGCGACTGGGAGGGCCGAGAATGAGATGGAAGGATAATACCACGCGAAACATGTAGATGCTGGGTCTAGCAGATGCACACGCAAATGACAGGAGAGAGTGGCCGGCTGGACTGAGTGAGGCCAAGGACTGGCTGCAGTTTGTGTGGCCAGAATAAGTAAGTGCACTAAGGACAAAACACACACACACACACACATTATAGATATATATATTACACCTGAAGTAGGACTCCAACCTCCGACGGGAGCGGCCGTCCCGCCCGTGGCACGATGCCTTAGACCCCGCGGCTACTCCCACGCACTCTATGTTTATTCACCTCTCTAATGACCACGATGTCGACGTGATGTCAAACGCTAATCTTCCTTTTAGTCTCTGCAAAGTTACTATAAACGTTCGGTTATATTTTCTTTTTCTACAACAGTGTGAGAAGTATTAGACAACTAAAGGGTTTAGAACTTACACAGTAAGAAATCTTTGTTATATAACAAATTCATAAACCAAAATTTCAGCTACTCCGAAATTGCGGGAATGTAAGGATTAAAAACGCAACATGCATTTAGTGTATAAAACAAAATAATTGATAATGACCTATTTGTGGTGAATGAGCATACCATCAGGTGCGGAAAGGTAAATGAGGTACAACGTAAATTCCAAGGAAAAGGTGTTGCGACATTTTCGTCTCACTGAAGGCGTGATAGGGTAATCCGTGTAGGAATTGCAGCCAGTATGTCCAAGTGGCGAAGTTGACATCGCCACTGCATAATAAGCGGGACACTCAGACTTGAATACTAGGCTGATACTAATTTTGTACTTTCTCCACTGATTTAATTTAACGCCCTCTGGCAGATATAATGTCTGAATTATCTTGTGCCTCAATTAGAGGACGTTTGTTGTAAGAATTTTTTTATTTTTTTTAATTTTTTTTATGGGACTTAACTACGGGGTCATCAGTCCCTAAACTTACAAACTATTTATGAACTACTTACAAACTAGGACGGCACAAATATCCATGCCCGAGGGGGGATTCAAACTCCCGACCGTAGTGGCCGTGCTGACCGTGACTGGAGCGCCTCAGTCACCTCGGCCACCGTTGTAAGAAATATTCAGTGGACAATGAGGAACGCAAAGGAATGACGAAAACATTAATTTTTATGCAAAAATAATTCTAAATCATTAATTAATGCAATCGTAAAATCGGGACGGGTATAGAGAGAGAGAGAGAGAGAGAGAGAGAGAGAGAGAGAGAGAGAGAGAGAGAGAGAGAGAGAGAGAGAGAGAGAGGAGAGTGGGGGGACAAGGGGGAAAGGGCGGTGAGAATGGGTTGTGCATCGCTGAAAAATTACAGCAGTGATATAGCAGTAATGGCAAACGATTTTTCGTGTATATTGCCCAACTTCCAGTACTCTGTTAGTAGGATGTTATGTCTTCTTCTATGAATTAAACGGTTAGAATTTCAAACATATTGTGATCCACATTTGATGATTACATGGATTTCAGTGATGTTAATGAAAAGTTTGTCATGCTAAATATGCTACAGTGAACACCTAACACCAAATCGTTCATGTACATTCTCAGTGTTGTACATAATGACTGGAAATGGGCCACGGTGATTTAAAACAGAAGTATTTCGTAATGTAATGACACGGAGCCACTAGCGACATCATCGTTTGCTCTTTTCAAGTTGGCCGATTTCGTACAAGTTAAATAAAAATGGCAAGTTCAAAACGAAATGGCGAACTGGTGCCTGAGGCACTTGTTGATGCAATTAACACAATGCTTTGTATTATTATTTCAGCTAGTGAGACATCTACAAAATTACGCTCTCAATTAACTAAGGTACAGCTGGAATCATAATCTTTTTGATATAATATTTCAAAACTTACCGCCACATTCTTCTAGTATCTGTACTGTTTCGCCGATTTCCAGTGGCAAGCCATACCTCGTGTCACCACGCCAGTTGTATATAACTGTAACAAAAGTTGAAGAAATTACGTTAGCTCCGTAAATCTGAATGTGAGGATACTAGATTATTGCCTGATTTCTCTCACTACTAATATTAAACTTACGAGTTGTTATTAATAAGATCATGACTGATAGTGACATAATTATACCAATAAGAAATGTGCAGACGAACTATTTATTGCACTTTATTTTACTTCGAAATTTCGTCGTCTTCAACAGGCACTTAAATGTGATTTGCAGAGTAAATTCTATAGATGTAGACGTATAGCAAGTGTGATCCACTTGAAATGCATAATGCTTGTTGGCGTCCGTCTGTCAGAATATAGTTTATCTGTGCACCGGAAGTTGAGACTCAAACACCCTAAAACTGGTCATGGCAGTAATAAAGCATATTTTACAAGTGAGGCGGATTGTCCTCAATTAACCATTAAACAACTGAAAATGGCCCCAAAGACGAAACTGAAAATAGTGGACTTTTCAGTAAAAGTACTCTGTCACGAACATGAAGTCTTTCAAAGAATATTCGTCTTTATTCGAACTTTTACTGACAAATAATTGGACAACTGAAACATAACAGAAGACAGTCTTAAAACACACACACACACACACACACACACACACACACACACACACATATACATACATACATACATACATACGTAAGTAAAGAAATAAAATGGTTGGGTATTAACACTACTACAGAGTCTTAAAATTGCTCAGTAGTATGGTGCAAGAATGCGAAAATCATCTGAAGATCAAAACCAACTACAGAACGATCTGAATAAGATATCACTATGGTGTAAAAATTGGCATTTGACTCTAAATAATGAGAAGTGTGAAGTCGTCCACATGAGTAAGAAAAGAAATCCGTTAAATTTTGTTTACAAGATAAATCAATCAAAAGTGAAGGCCGTAAACTCCACAAAATACCTAGGAATTACTATTACTTCAGACTTAAATTGGAAAGAACACGTAGACAATGTCGTGGGAAGGCGAACCAGAGACTGCGTTTTATTGGTAGAACCCTTAAAAAATGTAACAGAACTACTAAAGAAACTGCATACACTACGCTTGTCCGTCCTTTTTTGGAGTATTGCTGCCCAGTGGGATCCTTATCAGGTTGGTTTGACGGAGGACATCGAAAGAGTTCAAAGAAGGGCAGCTCGTTTTGCACTGTCACGATACAGGGGAGACAGCGTTACGGGAATGATATAGGATCTGGGATGGGAATCATTACGACAATAGCGCTTATCGCTGTGGCGTGGGCTACTTACGAAACTCCAATCGCCAACATTCTCCTCCGAATGCGAAAATATATTGTTGACTCACACATACATAGGCAGAAACGATCATCAGAATAAAATACGAGAAATCAGAGCTCTAACGGAGAGATTCAGATGTTATTTCTTCCCGCGCGCTATTCGAGAATGGAATGGGAGATAAATAGTATAAAGGTGGTTCTAGCCAGGATGGGGGCAGAGACTCCATTTATTGGACCGGAACCTGTCCTGACAATCACCAAGGCAATGATCAAATTGGAGCTACGTAACTGGCTCAGAAGACAGCACGTAGCATATTGGACCTAAGTCCATCAACAAAAACTTGGCAAGGTAATGATGCTAAAGCCATGTTTTAAAAGAAGCTCTGCAATCCTGGGTCTGAACAGGAGAGAGATTAGACTCATGGTTGGATTGCTGACAGGCCATGGGAATTTCAAAAAACACCTACGTACAATGGGAATAACAGAAGAGGACCCTAAATGTAGGATCTGTGATGACGGTGATGAAACTGCATCACATCTAATCTTCGAATGCATTGCATTGGAGAGTAAAAGGCACAGAACATTTGGGACAACCAGACCCGAAGAAATTGTGTCTAATAAAGAACTGGTAAAGGGACTCCTTGCACTGTTCACGGGCATTGGTTGGGTTTACTATATATACAGGGAGCGATACCGCACAATAAATTTAGTTTCGGTGCGGGCAGTGGCGGGTTGGTCCAAGACTGTTTTGGCTTCCCTGGAAAAATCAATCAATCAATCAGTCAATCAAAGGTGGTTCGATGAATCCTCTGCCAGGCACTTGTATGTGATTTGCAGAGTATCCCATGTAGATGTAGATGTATGACGTCATTTTCCTGAACTATATGTCGTTCAGAGATATAAATCATCGGATTAGTGCCAAGACATGTTTTCCGCACGAAAGATCTAGTTCAAGAGAACTTATTGAGTAAGATTTTAATCGGGCGCCTCTTCCCCTACGCAGTTTCTCAATTGTATTCGCCACACTACACCATTTTTCTGGTCAGCCATCAATTTCGTTTGCGTGACGTAACTACTTTATTCCTCACTCGGAATTAACAGGACTCACAGCACACCAGTTCAACAAATCTATATAACACACACACACGCACACACAGTTCCGGCAGTTACTGCCGGGTTCCATTGTCCCATTGTACTCGCCGGCCACAGAACATGCGCGCAACAGCAATAATGGCGGAGTATCCAGCCACAACGGCGGTGCCATATATCAAAGATCTGCGAGTTATGTGGGGGAGAGATGAGCAGCGCGCGCTTTTGTGCAGGCGCCCGGAAATCCTTTATCCTCCCCCGCCGGCGAAAACATGTGGGGTGGCGGGCAGCGGGCAGCGGGCAGCTGGCTCCTGGAGATTGTGTTCCGGCGCGCTCACGGCTCCAACTGTGATTACCGACTGTTCCCTGCCACAAAAAGGGCTATCGCGATGAACTGCTACGCTGCAAGACTATTGTGACCTTCCTTTTGAAAAAAAAAAGAAAAAAAAAAACATTCGGCTGGCAACCACGAGAATCCATTTGAAACCCCTTTATTTAAACCTGTGTGGTGTACGTAAAGGCGAAGAGATGAATGTGGTGCTGAAAGGTGGGCGATAGAGAGGACAAACTAAGGATATCGTGGAAAGAAAACTGATTTTAGGACCAATAATCTGCATCTATTTTAGCGCACTTGCTGAAAGTCAGTGTTGAACAAATACGGGCCGCGGCGGATTAGCCGCACGTACTGGAGCGCCGTGTTGCGGTGCGCGCGGCAGTTCGCCGTCGGGGGTTTGATTCCCCCCTCGGTCATGGGTGTTTGTGTTGTCCTTAGATTAGTTTACATTAGGTTAAGTAGTCTGTAAGCCAGGGACTAATAACCAAGCTGATGAGTCCCATAGATTTAAAAAATGTTCAAATGTTTGTACAACTTATGGGACTTAACTACGGGGTCATCAGTCCTTTAGCTTACAAACGACTTATGAACTAGCTAAGACTAAAGACGGCACAAATATCCATGCCCGAGGGGGGATTCGAACCCCCGACCGCAGTGGTCGTGCTGACCGTGACTGGAGCTCCTCAGTCACCTCGACCACCGCGGCCGGCATAGATTTAAAAGAAAGAAAGGAAGAAAGAAAGAACAATTACGGCTCTTAATGCCTAGTTTACACGACGATCGAAAGTTCAGAAGAAAGATAACTGTCTCCTGCAGCGCTCCAAGCGTACTAACTCGGTACTAGTGACGTGCGATCATACAGGCTTGGTTGCGTTAATACGATGAACTTCCGTCTACACGTCTGATTACCACTAACAGCAGCGTCTGTGCGGTAATACGGGCTTATTACTGTTTGTATACGTGGAATGTTCACGTTTGGGTGTATGTCATAGCTGATAATATTCAACTTAAGAAGCTTACACTGTCGGCGGTTGCAGGAGCTGTGGCAATGTTTGTTAGAACACTCCACGTGAAGAAGAAATATAATTTGGATGTGTCTTTGGTTGAGAGGAAGAGACGAAAATGAGATGTGTAGTGCATACAGATAATGAAGTAACTCCTCATAGCAGAGGACCTCAATGAATTCAGAATTTTTTACGAATATTAAGTGCTGAGTGTTTTACCAAGTTGCTTTCGTTCGTCCAAGGACAAAAATACGGCGATGAGAGGAGAGAGAGAGAGAGAGAGAGAGAGAGAGAGAGAGAGAGAGAGAGAGAGAGAATTTCGCCAAGCTGAAGGTACGAAATACTTTTTACACTTGAATTACATTTTCAGCTTTGTTAAAGTTATGCGTCAGTTACTTGTGCAATTGTTATTTTTTGCAGGTTTGCTATAACACTGCGGTTTCTGGCTATAGGAGAATTTCTCGAAAGCCTAGCTTTTGCACAAAGAATTTTTCCACCGACTCTTATCAATATTGCTCTTGAAGTCTGCACAGCAGTTTCAATTTCCGATCCATAATGGGACCTCAGTCAACTAAATTTTGCTTTGCTTTTAGCATCAAACTTTCGAGATTATGTTGAACTGAATTTCTGACATGCTAAAAATTGTAGAATTTTAAAAATATGAAGTTAATCAACAAGACGTATTCAAATTTCATTTAAATCTACACTTTTCTGTTATTTTCTTCATAAATGACAGTCAATGGACCTTCTTACAATAAAGAGGATTTTCTGGAGTGACCCTGTAGGCCTCAATCGAAAGCGGAAATCCTGATCTGTCCCACTCCACTGATGCAAGACGTATCACTCCAACAAAGCAAGCAATTTCGGTAAGGACGCGGCTATTACCACACATAAACATGAAAACCACACAACGGATTCACTTCTGCGCATTCGCACCCACTTCGCTACTAGCAAATTTAGAACCTGTCCTAAAACTTACTAGCTAGTACAAAACACCGTCTGCGCTTACGAAATGCTAGTAGTTCCGCGTTTACGTCGCTAGATGGCGCGCAGTGTGTTCTCTTCATTACTAGCGCGATCATCGTGTAAACTGGGCATAAGACGCGTGTCCACTAGCAAGTTAACTTCCTCAAGTCGCTACTTCTGCAAGTTGTTTTAACGTGGAAACACCCGCAGCAAGTCGACTTCCCCAAGCTTCAACAACTTGCAGAAGTAGCTTCCTCAAGTCAGTGGATATAGTCTCGTGCGACTTGCAGCAACCACTTTCCGTACTTGCCGGTTGCTGAAAGTTTTTATTCGACTTGCGCAGAAGTTTTGTGTTGCGTTTAGGAAACGAAAATATCAGTAATAGTGACGAAAATAGTGTGGAATTACGAGAAAATAGAGCTGTTGATAGAAAAATTTTTGTGCTTCCCAGAATTGTGGAATACAAGTTGATCTCAAAAAATGAATAAGAAAGCAGATCGCTTCAGAAAATATTGCGGCGATTTCTGAACAACAGATGCCGAAATAGGAAAAAAATCATAATTTACGCGCGCAATATGGACGAGCATTAAAATGAGAAACGAAAAAGTGGACGAAGTGCAGATTACATTAGTACTAGCAAGTGGAGTATTTTGAGTCAATGAAATATATGTTTCCTCTGATTTTAGATCATTCAATAATCTTCTAGAATACTAAAAACATAAACGTTTCTGCAGCCACTTCTTCGACCAAACTTTCTTTTTCTCTTGAACTTTTGTTCGCCACATTTTTTTCTTATAAATAATAAATGGAACCATGGTAGAGGCTGATCTTATTTTTGTGCATGACATTGTAAACTTGACCTTGCTTATCTCATAACGTTACCCTGGTGGAAACACTTCTGCAAGTACTTGCAGCAAGTTAATTGCTAGTGGACACCACATGCCTTTATATTTCCCTCTTTCCGAGTATCCAGAAAAGAACACAAGAGTCACTGCCCGATTTCCATGACCGTTTCTGAGGAAACAACTATCATATTTTTCACTATACTTCAAAGACGTTTTAGCGAGCAACACGTTCAACTGAAGCGGTTGCTCGGTGGCGATACCTCACACTTTTGCGCCCCGTGTTCGAATCCCAATAACTGTTCCTTTATTCTTTGTTTTTCATTAAGCTAACCATGCCCATAGAAGATTACTATATGATTTTTCCCCAGTGCATTTTAAAATAACGTCCTCTATCGATTACTAATTGTTTGTTTTGGGAATGAAATTTTAAAGAAAACAATAAAAAAATTATTTGAAATTGTTTCGGTGTTTTGGTGTTTTGTTAATAATAATAATTTTGGCGATGTTAAGGACGTTACTTCTTCGAATGATGTTTATAGCATGGAATGTGACTGCCAAACCTGACTTCACTTGATACTCATGGTGTTAAGCATTTCTAAGTTGTTGTGATTGCCGTTATCCGATCGACTGCGCCAAATATTTCTGAAGAATAAAACGTACGAATTAATGTAGGAATAAAATATAAGAAGTTAAGTATAGACATAAGAACTAATATAAAAGTTAATATAGGAATTATTTTAAGACATAAAATAAGAATTTACATTAGAATGAAACGAATAATAATAATATAAATAAAAAACGCGCTACAACAGAGTTATAGTCATATTCATGAAATGTATGATATTAACTGCCAATGGGTAAAGTTGAAAATGTGTACCCAGCCGGGACTCGAACCCGGATCTCCTGCTTTCTAGGCAATTGCGCTGACGTCAACACCACTGGGGACACAGCGATCACCACACCTGCACGGAATTACTCAAGTACCCCTGTCCACTACTGGTAGTTATTATAAACTAATTTCCGTAATAGTAAGGGCATAGGAGTGCCTTCGCACTGAAGAAAGAATCACTGCCCGTTATCGGCATTTCTATAAGTTCTATATATGTGGTGTCTGTTCTTTCGGACACTACCGGCTGCGTACACATTTTCAACTTTACCCATTCGCAGTTAATGTCATACATTCCATGAATATGACTAGATAATAACTTCAGTATTAAAAGTGACGTCTGTTCTTTCGGAGGCCACCTATATATAATTTAGAGTTGGTCACAAACTGCTAATCATACAAGTATTGACGGATAATGCAAAATCGTTAACCTCGGAGGTCGATGGAGGAATGTGTGGCGCTGCAGTGTAATTTCGCCGTGTAGTTGGAGACATGTCGATACCAGGGCATAAAGTCTTCTGGACTGCCATTCTGTGTATTCAGCTGGGCAGCAACCACGTCTCACAGACAGGCGCGAGTACGTTTACACAGGTGTCGGCATTTAGGTAAGATGCGTGACAGGGGGAAAAGTTGCCGGCTGGAGTAATCGGCGAATCGCTCGACATCTGAATAGGAGCGACGCCAGTGCTCACGGTATTGACAAGAATGAGTGAAACATGAACGATCACAGCGTCAAGAAGGTTCAAAAATTTGCGTGTCCAAGGGACCAAACTGCTAGGGTCATCGGTCACTAAATTTACACACTACTTTAACTTATACTAACTACAAGACACACCTACAAACGCCCTTGGGAGCACTCGAACTTCCAGCGGAAGTGACCGCACAATCCGTAATATGGTGCCTCAGATCGCGTGGCACCCCCGCGCGACCGTCAAGAAGAAAGTGGTCGAACTAGAGAAACGCCGCCGCCGTCATCGATCCTACGTGCAACTGGTGCTACAGTGAGCACAAGGACCATTCATAGGCGGCTCACAGAAAGCGGGCTCAGCTCTCGGCGTTCCTTGCGCCCACTGCCACTGACATCTGTACATCAACAAGCACGGCTACACTGATGTGGGAAACATTAGGCCTGGGATCTCCTTGACGGGAGCAGAACTGCCCATCTTCCAATTGAGCCCCGATGGCCAACGAAGAGATGTGTGGAATACCAACCTGTTACTCACCCACCAAACGGCCAGACAACCAGGAGTGATAGATTGGGTTGCCATTTCATTTCATAACAGGTCCCCTTTAGTTGTCAGAACTCGCAATGGGAGGACAGTCGTTCATATCACCTCCCGCCATTAGTATTTAAGTCTTCCTAAACCACTTCAGGTAAATACTTGGGTAAAGTGCTGTGTTTACTTTAAAAGAGAGAGCCTTTATTATATAACTACGCAATAGCAGGTCGAACACTGGAAGCAGTTACTCCCATAAAATATCTGGGAGTTGACACAGGGCGCGATCTGAAATGGAACGACCATGTAAAATCAGTCATGGGTAAGGCAGATGCCAGGCTGAGATGTATTGCAAGAATCAGGAAGTGTAGTCTGACAAAAAAGGAAGTCCGATACAAAATAGTCGTTAGGCGAGCGATCGAGCAGTGTGGGATCAGTACAGGTAGGACTGATAGAAGACATAGAGAAGGACAAAGGAGAGCAGCACGCTTCATTAAGGGCTCATTTGGTAAGCGTGAAAGCGTCACAGAGATGATTATGAAACTGCAGCGGCAGACAATACAAGAAAGACATTATGTATCGCGATACGGCCTTTTGTCAAAGTTCCCAGAGTGTAAGTTTCATGAAGTTGCAACCAAAATATTGCTTCCTCCTACGTATATCTCGCGAAGCGATCACAAGGATAAGATCAGAGAGATTAGGGCCCACATGGAGGCATATAGGCAGTCGTATTTTCCGCGAACCATACGCGGCTGCAATAGGAGGAGGTGACAATGGTACGCAAAGTACCCTCCGCCACACACCGTAAGGTGCTTTGCTGAGGCCGCGTGGAATGCCCGCGTTGTCTAAGGCGTCATGCTACGGACTGGGCGGCCGTTCCCGTCGGAGATTCTAGTCCTCCCTTGGGTATGCGTGTATGTGCCTTCGTGTAATTTTAAGTAGTCTGTAAGTCTAAGTCTAGGGACTGATGACCATAGCAGCTTGATCCAATAGGTTTATAAACATTCAAACATTTGAACATCCCCTCCCCTCGTTGCTGAGCATGTATGTAGATGTATACGGTTCCTTTGAAAGGGCACGGCTGATTTCCTTCGCCGTCCTTATCTAAAGCGAGCGTGAGCTCCGTCTCTAATGACCACGCTTTTCCCTTTGGTGATCGTCGGCGGCACCCATATTCCACAGCGGTGCGCCTCCTTTATGTTGCCCTTTATGGCAAGCCATCCTGGGCGGTCATATCAGTAATATAATGCCCGCCCACCTTACGTGAGAGAGTCTACTGCTTAGCTTCTATCAAACCCTGTCTTGGCCAGTGAGGCGGGTGGATACCTCCCCAACTGACAACGTTTGGAGTATTATGGGCAGCCCCTCCAAGCAGCTCTGGATTTTGATTATCTAACGCCCCATTCCACAGAATTTAGCACGTTATGCCTCGATTCAAAAGTGGAACAACGCGGTATTGTCTTATTCCATTTCTGAGGCCCTTTCTCTTCAATAAATCAATCCCATTTTCCGAAATTGTAATATGTTTGGGCGTACATGTACATCACATCAATCAATATCTGCCTCATGCGGATTATTCCTCCGTGGTGTATCTTTTTTCCGTTTTAGCGTGTATTACGTAATAAAGATGAAATTCTAAACCCCAGTTATAATTTTAACTTGATGAGAAATATTCGTGTACTGATCTACGGACATGGATTCGACAAGTCTAAAAGGCCCCTAAAGTAGGTCAAAACGTTTGACCGTAGTTTTCTCATGCAAGGGTGAATAACCACAGATAAGCGCCGGCCGCGGTGGCCGAGGTGACTGAGGCGCTCCAGTCACGGCCAGCACGGCCACTACGGTCGGGGGTTCGAATCCCCCCTCGGGCATGGATATTTGTGCCGTCCTAGTTCGTAAGTAGTTCATAAGTAGTTTGTAAGTTTAGGGACTGATGACCCCGTAGTTAAGTCCCATAAGCTTAACAAACATTTGAACATTTGAACAGATAAGCCGGGACATGTGTTCACTAATTTTAACCCTAGTTGCGCTGAGCGATGTTTCTTGGATATCGGGTTATCCGCGGTAGAGTAGTCGAGCGGTCTAAAGCGTCTCGCTGCGGAGCGCGCCGTGGAGGTTCGAGTCCTCCCTGGGGCATGGGTGTATGTGTTTGTCCTTAGGTTAGGTTAGGTTTGGTTTAAGTAGTTTGTAAGCTACGGACTGATGACCACGCAGTTTGGTTCGATAAATTTACAAACATTTGATTTGAAATCGGGTTATGACAATTTCCGTGTTCTCTTCGTCATTTAAAGGACAATCTTTGCTTTAGTAGTGGTGGTAGTGTTGGTAGCAGCCGTACCACTTTCGTTGTTGTTGATGACAATTTGACTGCGAGAGTTTGGTTCTCATCGAAAGTTTCTCTCTAACAGGAAATTAGAAAAGAAGGCTGCTAGGAAGGAAGAATACGGTTGAACTATAACAGACGAAAAGTGAAATCAGAGTGTTATCACCCGAAAACATTAAGTAACATAATGAAGTGTGTGTTCGCAAGTACATCTCTGTAGTCCTGGAATACAACAAAACGCTAGTGCCACAGAATCATGGCATATACCGTAGGAACACAGACAAAAGGGTACAGCACAGTGGTAAGTTGGAGTATACGGCAGCAGCAGAAAAGTTGCAGCTGTGTGAGGGTAGTCCGGGAGACTTCTTTAGTCGTCTGAATAAGCGTTGTGTTAACGACCTCAAAAAAATGTTCAAATGTCTGTAAATCTATCCGACCAAATTGCGTGATCATCAGTCTGTAGCTTACAAACTACTTAAACCTAGGTAAACTAACCTACAGACAAACACACACACCCATGCCCCAGGGAGGACTCGAACCTCCACGAGGAGCAACCGCGCGCTCCGCAGCGAGGTGCTTTAGACAGCTCGGCTACTCCACCGCGGCTTAACGACCTCTGTATACGTAGGCGTGTAGCGTAATATATAGCCCTCAAAAGAGGGGAACATGATCTCCATGTTATGCAGACAATGGGCTTTCACGTTAGGTCGTGTAATTAGCGGTACGTGAGTACATCGATTCGATGAAACCTGCAACCGCCGAACTTCCGTTGCCAGCCTCATTCACGGACTGTAATAGTGTATGCAAGGGCTGTATTGTGGCAAAACGTCCGGGAATTCAGCATTTAAAATACGGCCTTGTGAACAGTCGTACTATGCAGAACCATCTCTCTCTCTCTCTCTCTCTCTCTCTCTCTCTCTAACGACTCAGAAGCATACTGTCCGTCAACAACTGTGACGGACAGTGAAATGAAACTCCGACACCCGCCACAACGGGACCATACACTGGTTCCATTCTAACTAAACCACCACACGCAATACTGAACATGTATCCCATTGGAAAACGAGACGATCAATTCCTGTGTCAGAGGACACGGTCGGTTGTCCGAAACCGACGACCACACTTATCTTTCTGCAGGTCGCTAAAGATGTGAAAATCACACGGTAAAGACCGGGGCTGTTCGGAGGATGTAGCAATGTTTCCCAAACAAACGCTGAGGCGTAGCCTTAGATCGATTGGTAGTATGGGAATTGGCGTTATCGTGTAAGGAGATGATTCTGTCCGCTAGCTTTCCTGGGCGCGTCGCCGGTTCAGCAGAGCGCTGTGCACTGATTGTGGTTCCGCGCTCGAGGACTTCAACGAACAGAGAGCCCTGCACTTAAAGGAGGAAAACATGGTGACATTACCGGATAACTTTGGATTTCATAGAGGGGCACATATGGGATGTTTCCACTACTGCCTTTGGCGTTTCCTTCTGGATCGAAATGGCGGCTCCACGTTTCGTCACCTATGACGAAACGTGATAAAACGATAGCGCCAATCCCACATTGCCCACGGGCGAAGGCCGCTACAGCGATTTGGTTGGAAAACATTGCAACATCCTCCGTACAGGCAACACCACCTAGAAGACAAGGCCTCACAACTGGCCGTTCCTACGGATGCCGGACACTTGCCACGCCGGACTTTTGCCACGCCGAACTTTTGCACGTCTGACCCTTCGCCAGGTAGAAGGATTAGCGGCCCCTCAGGCAAGGGACGCCCTTCCCCGTACTCCTGCTGTTGGCTTCCAAACCTCCGTCTCGATCTTACACGATACATCCAATACGAAAGAGATATTTCTGTTCAACATCTCGCCGAAATGTACAACTTCTTTTCATTATTCTGAAATCGAAATATTTATAACTTTTGGGAAACGAAAGCAATACCGTCGGCTATGTCAGTGTGTAATTAGTTCTTCCAACCACAAATGTGGATCCATTTGACCTCCGTTTGTACGGTACTTTTTTTCACACTTACTGATTGCGATAGAAACAGTCCATCGTCATCGAAGGAACATAAAAGGAACGATATAAAGACAATTCGAATGTTCGCTTATCATTCAAGTTTGATCACTGCATTTGTACATATAGTAATTGCTAAAACTGCGTGAAAAAAAGGATAAAAGAAGACCGATACACTTCATAAATTTACTCTTTTGCGGCGAAATATTAATTAATAAAGTGAATTGGGACAATGTTTAAATCAATGACAGAAAATACGTTTACAAAATATAGATAAGAGCGCCTATGTTGGACGGATCACATTCAGTCAACATATAAATTTGAAATAAAGAAATGAAGGAATATAGAACGCTCTGCTTGCAAAGTATACTGTTGTTCCACATTGTTTAGCTGATTCGCAGAGGAAACACCGTAGTTTTTTTAATGGAAATACCATAATTTCTATGATCTGCACTACAAACAAAACAAAAAGCACAATGTAATTTGTGTACTAGCTCACAAGCGAAACTGAATTCGATAGTTGCTATCAGTTAGTGTGAGCAGATGTTATACTCGACTACCGGAATAAATTAATAACTGCTGCCGCAGAGAGGCCAAGCGCAATGGTGCGCTATGCTGCGATGCGCGAGACCTTCCCCGTCGGGGTTTCGAATCCTCCATCGGGCATGGATGTTTGTGTCGTCTTTAGTATAAGGTAGCTCATAAGTAGTTTATAAGTTTAAGGACTGATGACCCCGCAGTTAAGTCCCTTAAGCTTAACAAACATTTGAACATTTTCATTTACCGACCCCGGCACTCTCATGATGCAGGCGCTGAAGAGTTCATAGAAAACTTGAGTCTCGGGACAAATAGGTACGCTATTCATACAATTATAGTTGGCGTTGACTTAAATCTACTATCAGTATGTTGACAAAAATACACCTTCAGACAGGGTGGCAGATACATTTGCCAATATTGTTCTAAATGCTTTTTTAAAAATTATTTTGAACAATTAGTTCACGAGCCCATTCAAATTGTAAATGGTTTCGTAAACACACTTGAACTCTTAGTCACAAATACTTCTGAGCATCACAACGGATACAGGGATAAGTGAACCCAAAGTTGTAGCGATCTCAAATCTGTAACAAAGATATTTACCAAAACTAAACGCTTTTGCAAAATATTTAGACGAATTCAAAATCCCCAAGATTGCCGATGTTTTACTGAAGCTCAAAATTAATATTTTAATATTTTTCACGACGAAACTTTTTGTAGAAATGTGGCGGAAAATCCAAAGAGATTCTGGTGATATGTTATCTACAGCAGCGGAAAGACTAAGTGAATGCCTTTATTGCTCGATAGCGACGTTAATGTTACTGAACACAGTGCCACTAAAGCGGAGTTATTAAATGCAGTTTTCAGAAATTCTTTCATCAAATAAGACGAAGTAAATATTTCACAATTCGAAATGAGAACTGCTGCAAACATAACATAAAAATAAATACCCTTAGTGATGCAAAGCAAATCACCCTATCAAATAAGTGATGTTGCAGACGAAATGATAAACTATATTTTCAAAAGTTTCTAATGCATAAGAAAAATACGACTAATACATTTGTTTTGAAATTCTTTCGTAACAATTATTTTTGATCAGTAAGCTCCTTGCCTTGTTTCCATAGCTTTTACTGGCCTGATTGAAGATAATCGACAACATCGTGAGTAATTTTAATTTTTAAGGACTAGCTAAATGTACTTCATGAGGTATACGTCTACTATAAAGTTATTTGTATCCTTGTCTAATTTTGGAAATATGGGAGTTATTTCAACACTATAGCTGCCGAACCTGTCAATCTTAAGAGCAGATCTGTTTTAGGGTGTGTATTTTAGGTGCTATTCTAAAGTTCAGATTTTTTTTTAAACCTAAAGTGTACCTAATCAGTATAACAAAAATGAGATTTTTAAAAGCTAGTTGCGAAGTTACAGAAATAATTTTGGAACTCATAATCTTTGACCGTATGGCCATAATATTAGAAGGTAGAAAAAAGTTCTCCTAATATGTTAACTGTAGGAGCTTTTACCTAATTAGAAAATTGCAAATTGAAAAGCAGTGGAGGATCATTTGAGTGATGTTTTGTATTTGCTTCGTTGAGTCAAATTTCACCGCGTATTGATTAAACGCTAGTGAACCGAACTGTGACCAGCTAGCTTCATCATTAAGATATTTAAGGATACTGAGGTCTGATACACTCTTTTTATTTTTATATCTTATAAAGATCACATCGTTTGGTGGTCCTCACAGGTGTTCTCTACGTTCAAAACGTCTCCGTTCTTCGAAAGCAGCTTTCCCTTGCAATGATCCTGTTTTCGGAGTAACACATCCACACCTTATTATCGCGTAAGCGTTGTAATAACTTCCATACTGACGGTCGTACTACGAAATGCGAAAGCGACCGGTGTGCATATGTCGGGACACCGTCCACGGAGTTCTCGGGCCGGCGGCAGCGGGGAGGGGGGGGGGAGGAGGAGGAGGAGGAGGAGGAGGAGGAGACAGGCGCAGCCGACCCTTCGGAGCAGATAAAAGTGTGGCAAAAGTCCGGCGTGGCAAGTGTCCGCCGTGGCATGTGTCCGGACACCGTTCCTACGTCACACCTAAAGGCCGCGGCCGCCAGCTCACTGGCTATCCGCTGGGGCACACCCACCGCTACATAGCTGTAGCGCACGCGGCCTTTAGGTGTGACGTAGGCACAGCCAGTTGTGAGGCCATGTCTTCTAGGTAGTGTTGGTACAGCCTGCCTCTTTCACAGAGTGATTTCCACATCTTTTGAGACCAGAACAAAGACATGTGTTGACTTCGATTTCGGTCGGAGATGATGTGCAGGATTGGGCGGTGTTTTGGATTCGTCAGCAACCGACCTCGTTCTTTGTCTTTCAGTAAATCTGTCCACAGACAGGTATCAACAGAACACCCCCTTGTCTCTCTGTCCTGGACATCTTTCTTCAATTGCTTGTAGCTTCTTCCTTTCTTCACATCTGTTAACATACCAATCCTTGTTCTTCCTCATCCTCTTTTTCCTTCTACTTTTCCCTCCATTTTCCTCTGCAGTATAGAGTTCCTACGTAATATGTGCCCTCCACTTCTGTATCATCCTTATGATGTTCTTCTCTCTCTTTTACCCTGTTCAACACCTTCTCATTTCTCGTTCTCTTATTCCATTTCAGGCGGGAATAGCCGCAAGGTCTAAGGCATCATGTTACGGACTGGGCGGACGAGGTGGAAGTGGCGGATAGAGTGAACAGGGCCACAGGCAGACACAGGTTGGGTACTAGGAGGGATAAACGGCTGTGTTGTGTTCCGCAGAACCTTCCAGCAGCCACTCACGTGATCTGCCTAGCACGCTCACGATTGGTTGAAACGGTGGTGCCAGTAGCCCACATATTTCAAAAATTTTCAAATGTTTGCAAATCTATCGGAGTCAGCTGCTTGGTTATCAGTCCGTAGCTTACAAACTACTTTAACTAACATATTCAAAGAATATATGACATCAACTGCGCATGGGCAAAACTGAAAATGTGTACCCAGCCGGGATTCGAACAGGCTGGTTACACATTTTCAGTTTTGCCAATGCGCAGTTTGTCATATTCTGTGAATATGAAAGAATAAAAAGTGCAGGATCAGAAGTAACGCCTGTTCTTTCGGAATAGACGCAACATGTATATACTTAAACTAAGGTAAACTAACATAAGGACAACAAAAACACCCATGCCCGAGGGGGGGACTCGAATCCTCGACGGCGAACGGCCGCGCGCACCGCAGCACGGCGTCCCATTGCGCATGGCTAATCCGCCGCGGTCCATATACACTACTGGCCATTAAAATTGCTACAATGCAGATGATAGACGGGTATTCATTGGACAAATATATTATACTAGAACTGACATGTGATTACATTTTCACGCAATTTCGGTGCATAGATCCTAAGAAATCAGTACCCAGAACAACCACCTCTGGCCGTAATAACGGCCTTGATACGCCTGGACATTGAGTCAAACAGAGCTTGGATGGCGTGTACAGGTACAGATGCCCCTGCAGCTTCAACACGATACCACAGTTCATCAAGAATAGTAACTGGCGTATTGTGACGAGCCAGTTGCTTGGCCACCATTGATCAGACGTTTTCAGTTGGTGAGAGATCTGGAGAATATGCTGGCCAGGCCAGCGGTCGAACATTTTCCGTATCCAGAAAGGCCCGTATAGGATCTGTAACATGCGGCCGTGCATTATCCTGCTGAAATGTAGGGTTTCGTAAGGGATCGAATGAAAGGGGGTAGAGCCACGGGTCGTAACACATCTGAAATGTAACGGACACTGTTCAAAGTGCCACCGATGCGAAAAAGAGGTGACCGAGACGTGTAACCAATGGCACCCCATACCATCACTCCGGGTGATACGCCAGTATGGCAATTACGAATACACGCTTCCAATGTGCGTTCACCGCAATGTCGAAAAACACGGATGCGCCAATCAGTATGCTGTAAACAGAACCTGGATTCATCCGAAAAATTATGTTTTACCATTCGTGCACCCAATTCGTCGTTGCAGCGTCAAGGGTAATCGCAGCCATTGCCTCCGAGCTGATAGTCCATGCTGCTGCAAACGTCGTCGAACTGTTCGTGCAAATGGTGGTTGTCTTGCAAACGTTCTCATATGTTGACTCAGGGATCGAGACGTGGATGCACGATCCGTACAGCCTTGCGGATAAGATGCCTGTCATCTCGACAGCTAGTGATACGAGGCCGTTGGGATCCAGCACGGCGTTCCGTATTGCCCTCCAGAACCCACCGAGTCCATATTCTGCTAACAGTCATTGGATCGCGACCAATGCGAGCAGTAATGTCGCGATACGATAAACCGCAATCGCGATAGGCTACAATCCGACCTTTATCAAAGTCGGAAACGTAATGGTAAGCATTTCTCCTTTTAACACGAGGCATCACAACAACGTTTCGCCAGGAAACGCCGGTCAACTGCTGTTTGTGTGTGAGATATAGGTTGCAAACTTTCCTCATGTCATCACGTTGTATGTGTCGGCACCTTGTGTGAATGCTCTGAAAAGCTAATCATTTGCATATCACAGCATCTTTTTCCTGTCGGTTAAATTTCACGTCTGTTGCACGCCACCTTCGTGGTGTAGCAATTTTAATGGCCAGGAGTGTATTTGGGAGATAGCACACTGCACGAAGATCATTTTATTTACAGTACAGCCCCATCTCAAGTGAGGATGATGCTGAAATCAGTGTTGAGTGTTGCCACCGATGATGGCTATAGCCGTTGCCGCATACATCGGGATTAACCCTAAGAGGCTCTGAATGTGGTCTTTGGATATAGGAGTCCATGCAAATTAAACAGATTGCCAAGGTTGATGTTAGTTAGCAACGAATCATGCATTCTTGGTCAGTCATTCTGCAATCAAATACAAGACATTTTCGATCACAATAACAGAGAGGCCGAGGCAGGAATACATTTCGACGATCGAAGAACATGCTGCGCAACGTCTGGTCACGCATTATCTTCTGTTGCAATCTGCTCGTAAGCAAACTCTAAAGGTATGGGACGAAAACAGGCTGGAACATACGCGGTGTGTTTAAAAAGTGCGGTGAGTGGTTTCTTATCTGAACGGCAACTTGGCGCGCGTGTGCGTGCATGCGCATGGGCCTTCAGAGGCTTGAGGAGAATCGATACACTGCATGTGGCTGGCAATGTAAACAGACTGCGACCAGGGGAACGTACTGCGAGAGAAAGTGTCACAGTGCATTTGAGTAACGGCATTATCCACACGGAATTTGTTCCTGCAGGCCAGACCATTACTGCATTTTACCAGTCTGTTTTGAACCGATTGTTACAGCGTATCCGGCGGGTTCGACCAGAATTGTGTTCAAATGTTTGTAAATCTATCGGACTCAACTACTGGGTTATTAGTCCGTAGCTTACAACTACTTAAACTAAGGTACACTCTAGAAGTACCGCTCCCTGTCGGAGGTTCGAGTCCTCGTTCAGGAATGGCTGTTTGTGTTGCTCTTAGCATAAGTCTAGAGACCGTTGACCTTATCTGTTTTCCTCCCTTAGCCTTACAAATATGTGAACATTTGAAAACTGTGTGGCGGAAAAAATGGGAAGGGCCCAGGTGGGAGAAAGGAAGCGAGATGGAGCGGCACGGTTTGAGAGGGTTTGTCATGTTTTTCAGGGATAACAAAACTGAATCCGATTTACCAAGAACTTGGCCCACACATCATTAAAAAGTTGCACCATCTATCACCTTGGATACGCTGCAGTTTGCTTGGGAAAAGTTTCATAAAATGTTTGAATCCTGCCGGCCGCGGTGGCCGAGGAGACTAAGGCGCCCCAGTCATGGTCTGCACGGCCGCTACGGACGGGGGTTCGAATCCCCCCTCGGGCATGGATATTTGTGCCGTCCTAGTTCGTAAGTAGTTCATAAGTAGTTTGTAAGTTTAGGGACTGATGACCCCGTAGTTAAGTCCCATAGACTATACAAAGATTTTTGTTTTTATTTTTTTTTTGTTTTTTGTTTTTTGTTTGAATCCTCTCAGGAGGCAAGCTTGCCCCTTTTCAAACTATCAGCTATTTATAACGCCGTTATCTCCGTGGCATCTCCGTGTACAACACAGAGCTCACTCAACCCTTCTGGCATTGAGCAAACCCCTTAAAGACTCTACCACGCCTGTTAACGACACTAAGCACGAACAACACTAATCCACTCAGTGAACAGTCATATAGAAAAACCTGACGTATCCTACCTCCCCCTATGTCTGTTCATCTCTTCTGCTTCCTCGGCCCGTCACCTGCTCCCTGTTTACTAAAAATTGTACATATCTGTAAAAATTTTGTTGTGGTAGATCAAACGGTGTCGAAGTAAGGAACCCTCCGCCATGCACCGTACGAAATCTTATGTAGATAGCGGTCTTCCTTTTACTTTGAAGCTCAAGCGTGCTAAATTTCATAAATACCGGAATAAAACTGTCGATTTGTATGAAATAAAAACAAAGAAAAGTGTACTCTGACAAAAAAGTCATGTATCCAGTGGTGGTCGGAAGTGAATGAAACTACACACAGTGAAAAGGCCATACGACTTTACTGAACAGATTACATTATGGTATGGACCAGAGCCGTGCAGAGCGCCACATTTACCCGCCCGAGCTCGCCTCCGCCCGGCCGCTGCGCTCTGCTGCCCGCACCGCGGGTAGTCGAGCCCCATTGCACCGCCTGTAGTACACAGCGAGCTGCGGTGCGCCGTCGAGTCCCGATACTCGCCGGGCGAGCGGGTACCCGCCGGGCCCGTGCAACAGCGCGACACAAGGCGCTGCGAGCGGGGGAATGCAGACAGTTCTGAGCAACACGTTGTAATAACCACAGCGTGGGCTTCACGCACCTTGTATGTTATCTACATAGCAATATATAAGTTATCTATCATTATGTCTGAAATAAATAGCGAAAAGGACAGATCGTACCAACGTGCCGGCCGCGGCGGCCGAGGGGACTAAAGCGCTTCAGTCACGGTCTGCACGGCCACTACGGTCGGGGTTCGAATCCCCCCTCGGGCATGGATATTTGTGCCGTCCTTAGTTGTAGGTAGTTCATAAGTAGTTTGTAAGTTTAGGGACTGATGACCCCGTAGTTAAGTTCCTTAAGCTTAACAAACATTTGAACATTTTCGTACCAACGTGCAAGAAATAGACGATCCGAGGAAGGAAAAAAAAAAAAAACGTTTCCAGGAAATTCGCGGAGAGAATCTACTAGCGCTTAAAGATATCTGGAGACAGCATTGTATGAGAGCGTTCTATGTTGATTATAGGTAATGAAAATAAACCTGTGGGATTTGCAGAGTGTAATGGCTGCCGTAAATTATTGTCGTTCCGTGACGGCAGTACCACTACGCTGTTACGGCACCTGAATAGCTGCAAAGCTTATCTGAATACTGATTTGAACGGTTGTAGCAATATTCCAGGGTCAGCAAAATCTTTTGTGCTGGAGAAATGTGTAAGAATGTGTGCAATAGATTTGTGGCCCTTCAGCATAGTTGTGGGAGAAGGATTTCGAGACCTCACACAGACTGGTGGGGATATTAGCACAGTACCCCACTGCATGTGCCAAAGACATTCTTCCTCATCCTTCAACAGTTTCTAGGAACGTAAAAAGAATAGCAGACGAATGCCGTGTTCGCAAAATACTGTTTTAAGATTTCCTGTTCAACTAATTATCTAGCTAAAATTCTGCCAAGGTGGACAACCATGAACATAATTAAATATCACATCACCGTAGGGCATATAATTTTTTGTTACATACGTGAAATATGTAGACTTACTAGCAACAAGGAACTCAAGAGATTTAAGGAATAATCGTGTTCTTTATGTTAGAGGCATCACTTAGTTTAATATGAAGTGAAACACTGTGTAAATAAATACTGAGCAAAGTATAAAACTACCTACAAATTTGCTGGAGACGGCTAACGCGAAGCCAACGACTTTCAACATGTTTAATATTTCCGGGCGAGCCGATTCGGCTACCGTTTTGCTTCTGCACCACAAAAATTGAACGTTCTACTTTTACCAGGTGCATTACTACGCACGTCAATTTTTTCCCCTCGCAACTGATAGTACACTGACAATTCCGTCAGTGAGGAAAAATCCCAAGTGTTTTCAAGATACATGAAAGACTGTCCAGCGATACAAAACTGATAACTGCGACCTTGAATGTCACTTCTCGAATAGTGGTGACTCCCTTGGGGTTTCAGCTACCCCCAGCCAGAGGGAAAAGGGGGAAATATAAAAATAAAACAACAACAATGGTATCTTGTATCGAGGGACAGTAATTAGTTTACTTTCCTTGGAGTGGTTAAGCGTAAGCTGTACCTTCCAACATTCTACCAGATAATCGTTTCTAATGATCTCGATTGCAACTGAACGTTTATTCTTATTTATATTTATTTACTTATTTTTCTTAGCAGCAAGGAAACATCAAACAATTTAGCGAAATGTCCACAGAAACGCTGTTCGAACACGTGCTGAATGCGTATACTTGCTATCGCAGCAATGATGCTGCTCATTAACTCGCAATTACTCATGATTTGAGACAGCTCTATTACACTCGCGTTAATGTGTGTTCTAAAATGCATCGGTCAGAAAGCTGCCCGCTACCTAACTTTTTCAATACATTATTTGTAAATGAAAAGTTGAGTGCTTTGTTAGAAAGCTAAGTTGCTGTACTATCAGATGTCCAATAATCAGATTTTTTTAACCCCATAGTTTCTTCAGAATCGAGTGGAAAGCATTATGAAACTAAAAAATCACGCGGAATGAAAAGCAGACATGTTATTTTTTCCAAGGAAAGTAAAAGCTTGTAAGAAAAAACTAAGTTAATAAACTGATGTGGGATTGGCGTTTGTAACGTGAACAGTTTTTACAGTGTGAAAATCGGAACAGTGTATTTCCCGCTAAGAGTGTAGCGGCTGGCGGGCGCGTGGCCCGGCTAGCAGCAGAGCGGCACGGGCGGCCGGGCGGGTAGTTCGGGTAGTTGGGGTACCCGCGCTGCCCGCCGCCGTCCGGTGCGGCTGGTGCCGGTAGGCCGGGCAGCGCGTGGCCAGGCCCGCCCGGGAGGCGTGGCTACGGGCCCGGGCGAGCAGTGCAGGCCCGCTGCACGCCTCTGGTATGGACCAAGTGAAACGCTGGCGCCAGGTCATCAGGTGTCCAGTACCTATGGCTGCGATGCATGCCTTTGGATCCTCCCCTGAGGCAAAAATGTGCACAGTTGTTGCAGCTATCCCTTCCAGATCCCGTGGGTTGGTTCTGGGACACAGGCCTCTTCCAGTGTCGTCCTATACGTGCCCATTGATGGAGAGGTCCGGGGATGTTGATGGCCACGGGAGGGCCTCAACACGTTCTAGGCTGTCCATAGACGCATATGCTGTTCGTGGGCGTGTATTATTTTGTTGGAATACTTTCCCACGGTGCTGTGCCGTCTGGGGTAGAACATGCGGACGTAGAATGTCTTGTGATGTATCTCTGTGCCGTAACTGTATGGCGAAGCACGACTAGAAGTGACCTGAACGCCTATCCTATGGCTCCACGTTCCATAATGCCAGGAGTTACGCCTGTTTGTTTCTCCACAATATTGGCAGGATGTGCCCTCTCCCCGACTTCACCAAATCCGAACACTGGTGTATTTCCGTCTATTTCAACTAAATGAAAGGTTGGTTTTTTTTTTTTTTTTTTTTTTGCCTTACGCATTTCGTCTATTTATTTGTGAAGCATCATCAGTGGCATGTATTACATGTTGTTCTTTTGTGTGTATAATATTCATTACAGAACAATTATAAATATTTTGGTAAGTTTCACAGTATAACATATAGCTTTGCTAAGTTACAGTTTCTAATTCTAATCCACTACATAAGAAACAAACAACTTGAGTAGCACAGACTGTTTGTTAAATTAATTTAATTTTTCAAAATGTTCAAATGTTTGTAAATCTATAGTACCAAACTGCGTGGTCATCAGTCCGTAGCTTACAAACTACTTAAACTAAGGTAAGCTAACCTAAGGACAACATACACACCCATGTCCCAGGGAGGACTAGAACCTCCGACGGCGAGCAACCGCGCGCTCCGCAGCGAGGCGCCTTAGACAGCTCGGCTACTCCACTGCGGCAATTTATTGTATTACTTACGATTTTCCTCGCGGGAGCAGCCGAGCGACCTGGAGCGCCACGTTGCTGATCGCGCGGCCACCCGCGTCGGAGGTTCGAATCCTCCCTCGGGCATGGATTGTTGTGTTGTCTTTAGTATAAGTTAGTTCATAAGTAGTTTGTAAGTTTAGGGACTGATGACCCCGCACTTAAGTCCCATAAGCTTCACAAACATTTGAACTTACGATTTTTGGTGTTAGTCTCTGTGTGTCCTCAATTTAATTAATTTAGCAAAAAAACTTGTGCTGCAGACGTTGTTTGTAAGCTAGTGGATTAGATTTGGAAACTATAACATAGCAAAGATTTATGTTATACTGTGAAACTTAGTAAAACAGTTATAAGTGTTCTGCAATGAATATTACACACACAAAAGAAAAACACGTATTACAGGCGACTGATGATGCTTCACAAATAAAGAAGCGAAACGCATGCGGCACACAAAATGTGTTTCATTTAGTTGAAATAGAGGGAAATACACCTCCACAAATTTTTTAAACAACTGAGGACGACGGAAAACTAAAAACTGAAGAAAGAAAGATTCTCTTCTATATCTGAAAAGCAGAGTGTCCGTAAGTTTGTACGTGTTGCATACAAATCTACAGATTTGTTCCAATCCATGTGAAATTTTGTACACCTAAGCTTCAATCCATGAGGACGGTGGCCGTTAGTGTAATAATCACATACAATATATAGTTCACGAGATATGACGTCATAAACAATGAGATGCGCGAAAAACTGCTGCATTTTGCGACAATGCTGCTCATTTTCTCCTAAACCATTGGACCGATTTCAACCAAATTTGATACAGACATTCCTTACCGTGAGGTAACAATTGTTGCATGGTTAAGAATCACACATGGTTCAAAAGATATTACGTCATAACCAATAGAAATCGCAAAAAATGCCATATAATGCGGCGAGACTTTCGAAATACACTGTATCAGAATGACGGTACTTAACGACTTGCAACAAACTTTAAACATAATTTCAAACCTTTATTAAACTTTTCTCGCTGGCAACCATAGTAAAATGAAGAAAGGGAAAGTTTCTCGCTTACTACTTTTCCGCTGTTTATGGAGTAAAACTACGGCTCTCGGTATGACGTTACAATTTATAATTTGAACACAAGAAGTTGTAGCTGCAGGAAATTTTACAGACCGTATACACACATATAGTTGAATGTACGTTCTAAACTATGTCACAGTGCGACCCGTAGTTCATGAGTTAGACGCTTTCTGAACACCTTACAGAACCTTGGATGAAGGCTTTGCTTGACACACCTACTCTTCGTGACCTACGGGACAGTATTTATAGATGCCTAACCGCGGTTCGGAACCCACGTTAAACTGTAGGTCCCCCTATAACTGGCTGGGCAAGTCAGTTCGAAGGTCGGAGGAAGGCAATGGCATACCACCTCCAAACAGGACCATGCCATGTAAAGTACTGTGGTGTTCAAACCAATCTTCGGATTGTTGACTGCTTTACCTTTTTTTTACCTTAAACATGACTCTACCTCCAGAGGCAGCTCATGAAGAAATTGAGCAAGCAGCTATTCCCAAAGAACTTACTGTAAAATTTGAGACTATAAAAAACAAACGAAATCAAAAATTCTGTGTGATTTCTATAAGTTGCTAGTGTGTAGTTAGCAAATTCAAATGTTTTTTAAGCTTATGGGACTTAATTACGGGGTCATCAGTCCCTAAACTTACAAACTACTTCTGAACTACCTTATACTAAAGACGGCACAAATATCCATGCCCGAGGGGGAATTCGAACCCCCGACCGTAGTGGCCGTGCGGACCGTGACTGGAGCGCCTCAATCCCCTCGGCCACCGCGGCCGGCCCATACGTAGTTCATGACATATGAGCACATAAACAGCAACGTTCACGGAAAACCGCCCCTTCCCGCACCAAGTTTTAATCTATTACTTCTTTACTACTAACTGTATTGCCAAGAACTTTTACGTACAGCCCTTATACAAATGAATATATGGGTGAGAAATGGTGCGCCTCGGTTGCACAGTGGTAGAGTGCCAGACTACAAATCCAAAGGTCGCGGGTTCGATCCCCGCCAGGTCCTAGGATTTTTATCTGTCACTTTCCACTTCTTTCACCTCTGGCAGTAATGAAAAATGCCGAGTAGCACCGTGGTTCGGAACCCACGTTAAACTGTAGGTCCCCCTATAACTGGCTGGGTAAGTCAGTTCGAAGGTCGGAGGAAGGCAACGGCATACCACCTCCAAACAGGACCATACCTAGTAAAGCACTGTGGTGTTCAAACCAATCTTCAGATTGTTGACTGCTTTACCTTACCTTTTACCTGAGAAATGGCAGGATTAAATAAGTAAATACCCGGGCAACGGCGGGTTTTCAGCTAGTATTAGATAAGGGAAAATGTAAATACACGTTGAGCTTTGGTGGTGACGTTCACTGTTTCCCTGTGTGGCGCGTCTGCAGCTAATTGCGAGCGCGGCGCCTCAGTGCCCGGCAGGCGGGCGCAGTCAGCGGGAAACCGCGGCGCGGCCTTATTGATTGCAAGAGAGCAAACGTCGCCGCTCATACCCGCAATACCTCAATTTAGCGAGAGGCCCTGTTTAGCGCCGCGTTACAATGGCCCGCGCTTCATTTCATGTGTCGATTCGCGGAATGCCAATCATTTGCAATCCCGCGCCGCTCGCCCGTTCGGCACGTCGTTTGTGAATTAATCCATCGAGGTAAGCGGAGCGCTTACTGGCTCTTGACGTGCGCGTATTCACTTTCAATCCGCCTTCCTTACACAGCCAGTACGTTGAAATCGCGTTACAAAATGAAAATATTGAGTTCATAATTGATGGTGCCTCCACTAAATATATGGGTTTTAGATTTCGTAGTTGTATATAATTATAAAATATTTCCATTGTGGAATACCGAAATCTAGAGCTTTTTCTGGATATCGACAAATCGAAATATTTGGTACTTTAGGGAAATGAAAGCAGTACCATCAACTATAGTTTGTTTTTAGAAGTAAGCAGACGTTTTCTCGCTGCAATCCTTTTATTTCCTCCATATCCGTTTCGACTCTATTTTAAGGAATCATCAGTGCATTCTATAACTGGAAATTACATTTTTCCTCACTGATGTAGCCTCAACAGATTACAAACAGTTCACTTTATTTTAATGCCGGCCGCAGTGGCCGCGGGAACTGAGGCGCTCCAGTCACGGTCTGCGCGGCCACTACGGTCGGGGGTTCGAATCCTCCCTCGGGCATGGATATTTGTGCCGTCCTTAATCTTAGTTAGTTCATAAGTAGTTTGTAAGTTGAGGGGCTGATGACCCCGTAGTTAAGTCCCATAAGCTATACAAATTTCTAAATACCAAAGAACCTGATGATGGCACTTACGCTGAATGATATCTCGTGATAAATAAATAAAATAATATATCACAGTGTTTTGGACCACCTTTTACAATTGTAAGAACCACCCTTATCAGTAGTGATGGCGTTTGAAAATAATTCCCTCAATTTCGTTGAAATTTACCAGATTAATGAAACGTCGCTAATTCACCCTTCCGCGTTTACTGCACACTCGTCGAGAAAACAGTAATACCTCAGTAATCTCTTGCCTTCATGTCGGTACATATATACGGAAATCGGAGTCGTGCTACGTTACGTATACTCTACATCAAGGTCCTCAAACGAAAACTGTTCGATTACAGTAACAAGACATATGTAAAAAAAAAAAAAAAAAAAAAACCTCTTTTTAAAATTGTTGAATACATTCCTTAAAACTTGAATTTATGTATCATCAGATAGTAAAGAGCATTTTAGCTGATGCTCATACTATAAAATGAGACCGGATCGTGGGATGTTGCGAGAGGTGCAGTTACTATGAATAACGACCATTCATTCAACGCACTTACTGCCGGTCCTCAGTTCAACAGCGTACTGTGAGAGAAAGGACAGTGGCAGATACGGTAGCGAGGCACCGCATCTCGCTGCCTAGGTGGAACGTTTCCATGGTCGAACGAACGCTTTGATCCCTCGTTCTGCTCTACTTCAGCCATCACCACTACAGCTCATCGAATACTCTTTTTCTATAACCAACAACAGAAGGCAAGCCAGCTTGGAATTCCCGGCCGTTGTTTCACCAGCCCATTTCCCTTGCCGACATCATTAGAATGAATAAGCCGAAATCCACTAACTTACTGCACGTTATACTGGTTATCCTGATTTATTAATACAAACGATAACTATTT
The DNA here is from genome assembly GCA_026315105.1 of Locusta migratoria. NCBI lineage: Eukaryota > Metazoa > Arthropoda > Insecta > Orthoptera > Acrididae > Locusta > Locusta migratoria. Next base: position 274,302,099 of record CM048755.1, read on the forward strand.
AAAGCACGTTTGAGCAGTGCAGGAGAGGAAAGGTTGCCAAACGTCCCGATTAATATGGAATTTCCCGATTTTCCTAAAATGACCAATCAGGATGTTCCGATTTTTAAGCAAGACAATCAAAGATCTATATTCAATTAATTCAATATTTTAATACATAAATATAACACACAAACAGGAGCGCAGATCATTTATTCTTTTTTTGGGGAGGGGAGGATTCAGTATCCAAAATATCGGAAGCTGAACTGTCAGGCTGTTTCAACGTTTACAATTGGAACACAGGTTACATTATGAACGACTAGAAATAAAAGAAGCTCCACGGATGTAGCTCGTCGGGCGGGAATGGCCGTGTGGTACAAGTTCTAATGTTTGTAAATCTATTGGACTCAACTGCATGGTTATCAGTCCGTAGCTTAAAAACTACTTAAACTAAGGTAAACTAACCTAAGGACAACACACACATACACCCATGCCCTAGGGGAGACTCGAATCCCAGACAGAGAACGGTCGCACGCACCGCAGCACGGCGCCACAGACTGGATAGAACACACAGAAAATATTGTGGGGAAGGCGATCCAAAGGTTGCGTTTCATTGGCAGAACGCTTCGAAGATGAAACAGCTCCACCAAGGAGACTGCCTACATCACATTTGTGCGTCCTCTCCTGAAGTACTGTTGCCCAGTGCGGGACTCTCACCAGGTGGGACTGACGGAGGACATTGAGAAGGTTCAGAGAAGGGCAGCTCGTTTTGTTTTATCACGTTAGAGGGGGGAAAGCGTCACGGAAATGTTGCACGATTTGAGGTGGAAATCATTAAAAGAACGACGTTATTCGTTGCAGCGAGATCTGTTTGCGAAATTTCAATCTCCGACTTTTACTTCTGAATGTAAAAATATATTGCTAGCACCCACCTACATAGGGAAACATGACCATCCCAATTAAATTAGGGAAATCAGATCTAAAACGGAACGATTTAGGCGTTCTTTCTTCCCGCGCGCTATTAGAGAATAGAACGGCAAAGGAAGGTTATAAAATGGTTAATTAACCCTCTGCCAGGCGCTTGAATGTGATTTGCAGAGTATCTATGTAGATGAAGTTTATAAAGCGGTATAATAATGTCTTAATGTACTTGGAAATTATGCAGAAAAATAAAGATATGTCTTATCTTTAATGTCTCATTCCATTTTTTTCCTTTCATTCGCAACTCAGACCACAGTCGAAACTTGTTTTCGAACTGCCCCTCGTATTATACGTTCTGTTCTCGACGGTCAACACAAATGATGGGTGAAATGCGTTATCTTTCCGGCTTTTGAAGAGGCCAACTCGTTGGTGCGCAGTTAGTGGGATGAACACGACTGCACCGTTTAACGTTTCACTGGCGACAGTATCCTCTCTAATGACAGCATACACAAAACGAGGTAAAGCATCATTGGCGAAGAGGAATAATGGGCGAAACCCGAAGTTAGCTGACAACGACCGACCAGCAATAAAAACGATTGTGGCCAAACGAAACACAACTACAAAGGCATGTGTTTCTAACGTGAGTAATGCTGTTTGGATAAAGACAGTACGGCTGGAGCGTAACACTCGTGGGAGGGCTGCAGTTGCTAAACCCTTAGTAACGGAAGACAATGCAAAGCTGCGAACATTTTATGACCGAAAGTATGTGCTATGGACCGATCAATCATCGTTTACGTTGCTCCCTACAAACAAAGGGATGTCTGTTACGAAAATCCCAAAGTAAGCTTATGATACAGCTTCTCCATTCAAGCATGGGAGACGTTGCGCGTTGGTTGCAGTGGCCGAACTCTCTGCGGCGCGCCAGTCACAGTTCTGCACGGCCGCTACGGTCGGGGGTTCGAATCCCCCATCGGGCATGGCTGTTTGTGTCGTCTTTAGTATAACGTAGCTCATAAGTAGTTTGTAAGTTTAGTGACTGGTGACCCTGCAGTTAAGTCCCTTAAGCGTAACAAACAAGTGAACATTTTGAGACGTTGCGTTAGCCGCGGCGGGATAGCCGTGCGTACTGAGGCGCCTTGCTGCGGTGCGCTCGGCCGTTCGCCGTCGGAGGTTCGAGTCCTCCCTACGGCATGGGTGTACATGTTGTCCTTAGGTTAGTTTAACTCAGTTTAAGTAGTTTGTAAGCTAAGGACTAATAACCAAGCAGTTAAGTCCCAAAGATTTACAAACATTTGAAACTTGTAAGTGCCCCTATAACTGGCTGGGTAGGTCAGTTCGAAGGTCGCAGGCATACCACCTCCAAACAGCACCATGCCTAGTAAAGCACTGTGGTGTTCAAACCAATCATAGGATTGTAGACTGCTCTACCTTCTTGTGGTATTATACTGTTTCTATCATTGCCCTCACTGTGAATGAATATCTCACCATCCTCGACAACGAACTGCTTAGTATGACTAACATATTGCTAACAAATATTGCCATATTCCAAAATGATCGTGCTCCCATACATACAGAGAAAAAGGTTAAATTACTGTATGGTGACGAATTACAGTGATGATAATATTATCAATATTTTCTCGCAATAGCGAAGTTTGCAGAACTATTTAAATTTTGTACAGAGAACTCCAGAACTATTGCATATCTGTCTAGAACTCTGAAAAAAATGTACATTTTCCAAAAAAGGGGTGCCAACTTCACAGGACTCTGTGTAGGGGATATGTTTGAAATTTTGTGATGCTTTTAACCTTTTGTCATTATTCTCTCGCAATAGCGAATTTCTTTCATTGTCACTGTATAAGGTGAGGATGTTCTACCAAATGGTGACATATGAAAATTTGTGCTGGGCCGGGACTCGAACCCGGGGATACTCGCGAAAAGCGGGTAACTCGGGTTCGAGTCCCGGCCCGGCACAAATTTTCATATGTCAGCAATTAGTAGAACATCCATACCTTATACAGTGACAGTGAAAGAAATTCACTATTGCGAGAGAATAATGACAAAAGGTTAAAAGCATCACAAAATTTCAAACATATCCCCTGGACAGACTCCTGTGAAGTTGGCACCCCTTTTTTGGAAAATGTACATTTTTTTCAGAGTTCTAGACAGATATGCAATAGTTCTGGAGTTCTCTGTACAAAATTTAAATAGTTCTGCAAAATTTCCCCGAAAACATACAAAATATTACCACAAAATTTAGTTTTTTCAAAATAATTTTTTGCCTATTAGTTCAAACATAGTTCTGATCACAGTTCTAAATAGTTCGCAAAGAGTTCTACAGGAAATCCTAATGACATTTTCCTGTGCAGATTATACTTCATGAGATAATTGCAATAATGGGGAATCCATTTACACGCTACTGTGAAGTTGGCACCCCGTTTCTCAAAATTGTGCATTTTTTTCAGAGTTCTAGACATATATGCAATAGTTCTGGAGGTGCAAAATTTAAATAGTTCTGCAGAATTTCGCCGAAAAAATAGTAAAAATTACCACAAACTTGAGTTTTTTTTAAATAATTATTTGCCTATTAGGACAAACATAGTTCTGATCACAGTTCTAAATAGCTCTCAAAGAGTTCTACAGGAAATCCTAATGACATTTTTCTGTGCAGTTTATACTTTATCAGATAAATGCAGTAATGTGGAATTCATTTTCACGTTACTGTAAATTGGCACCATTTTTTCGAGAAGTACACATTGTTTTTTGGGGTTCTGTGTACATAAACTATAGTTGTAAGAGTTCGTGTGAATATTTCTATGTAATTGCCCGAAAAAAAATTATGTTCACAATTTTGAATATCTGATAAGCTGTCTTATTTGTGCCCCTTATTCGAGAAATATACATTTTTCTTAGGCCTTGACAGATATTCTATCCGCTGCACATTCAATTTGTTGTTTTTACTTCTGAGTGATTACTGCTTATCGTAAACAAAAACTATTGCATATGTCCCTAGAACTCTGGAAAAAAGTCTAATTTTTTGAAAAATAGGGTGCAAATTCCACAGTTGCATGTAAATGGATACTCCATTATTGTAATTATCTCATAAAGTATAATCTGCACAGAAAAATGCTATTAGGATTTCCTGTAGAACTCTTTGACAGCTATTTAGAACTGTGATCAGAACTATGTTTGCGCTAATAGGAAAATAATTATTTTTAAAAACTTCAAAAACTCAAGTTTGTGGTAATTTTTACTATTTTTTCGGCGAAATTCTACAGAACTATTTAAATTTTGTACAGAGAACTCCAGAACTATTGCATATCTGACTAGAACTCTGAAAAAATTAACATTTTTGAAAAAAAGGGGTGCCAACTTCACACGACTCGTGCGCAATTTTGTGTAGTTTATGACCCTCATTTACGCAATTAGCTCATGATCTATTATCTTGGCATAAAAATATCATTAGGATTTTCTGCAGAACTCTTTGAGAGCTATTTAGAGTTGTGATCAGAACTATGTTTACGCTTGTAGGCAAATAATCATTTGGAAAAAACTGAAATTTGTTATAATTTTTTGTAATTTTTTCGCGAATTTGTGCAGAACTATTTAAATTTTGTACAGAGAACTCCAGAACTATTGCATATCGGCCTAGAACTCTGAAAAATGCACATTTTTGAGAAAAGGGGTGCCAACTTCACAGTAGCGTGTAAATGAATTCCCCATTATTGCAATTATCTCATGAAGTATAATCTGCACAGGAAATGATGATTTCCTGTAGAACTATTTGAGACCTATTTAGATTTGTGATCAGAACTATGATTGTACAATTAGGCAAAAATTATTCTGAAAAAACTAAATTTTGTAGTAATTTTTCGTATTTTTTCGGCGAAATTTTGCAGAACTATTTAAATTTTGTACAGAGAACTCCAGAACTATTGTATATCTGTCTAGAACTATGAAAAAAATGTACATTTTCCAAAAAAGGGGTGCCAACTTCACAGGACTCCTGGACAGTAAATAACTGAACCGTTACGGGAAATTTTTGTGCAGAGAGTGAAGACAAAATTTACAACTCCAACATCGTTGAAGTAATTTTAGTACAAGAATGGATAACATTCTGTTGGTAACTATGAAGACACTCTACGAATCTGATTCTCGAGGAATTGTAGCTATTCTTAAATCTACTGGTGCGGCAACTGATGACTAACAAACAACTATTATGTCTATTTTAGGTGTTCATATTACTTTGTATACCCCTTTAGTTGCTTAGTCACCTCAAACTAGATATCCCATTATAATGTTTTATAATTAACGGGACCAACATAATTATAAAAATTATTTAAACAAGTTTTTAATTCTAAAAAATCTACATTTCATACATTTCTGCTACTCTGAAAGTGTCAGGTGTAATTCATCGTTAAAGATCACTAAAATGTTTAACAAATTAACATAATTATTGCGTTCAAACGCTAACGCCTCGCTGTAAAAATACGTGTAGCTTAGAGTGAGGAAGATTTCAAGCAAAGAAACGGCAAATACCACTGACATCATTGCAACTCCGTTGAATTTTACTGCATTTCAGCCAGCATTTATTTTCTAACGAAGCAATAGTTCTCGCTGAAATGATACTAGTATCTCAATCACAGGTAAATTTAACATCTCTTCTAAGTATCGCCGAGTAAAACAAAATTCTTTATTACCTCAAAATCCACCGAATGATTGAATCTTAACTTCCAGAGTGACGCATTCTGAATTCTCTGTCTCTCGAACACTTCTTCTACACCAACATCGTGAACATAGGCTTCACTACTACCCGTTCCATGCCAAACCGCCTTAAGCACTACTTATGCTCATTCTAGAATGACTTGGCGATATGTCTGGAGTGATTATGCCTTTCAGCGTTCAATCTGGAGCATAGTCCCCCTTATAAAATTCCTCCATGATCCCCTATTCAATGCTTAACATTGACGTTAAGCCTGTTACTTCAAAAACATTCTTCATCGAATCCAAGTACTTCTTCCTTGGTCTACCTCGACCCCTCCTATCCTCTACTGTCTAAGCCATGAGTCTAACATAATCTTGCTTCCCCCAGCGTGTGACATGACCCCACCTTCTCTGTCGTCTGCTTCATCTATGGTGTTCATTCATAGTTTTTCTTTGATTTTCTCATTATGGAAAACCTCCAGCCGTTTTTCCCAGCTATTAGTACCTGCAATCGTCCTTGCTATCTGTAACCTTAACCATATCAATTAAGGTAACCTGCATTGACGCTATTGAATACTTTCTGTTCGCTTCCTACTTCACTCTCTAAGATGTCAACAAACATGATCTCGATCACCGGCGTGTACTATTTCGGCTTTCTTTAACGTAGTCAATCTTTTCCATGGTCAATAAATCCGCCATATTTGTAAATACATACGTGGTACATTCAATAAGTTCTGAGACTTGACGCTTGGTGGACAGGCACCCACACGACTCCGTCTGTTGAACATTCTCTCACGTTACACGGCGTGCACCTCCACAGACTCACATGCACCGTCAAAGCCGGTCGTGGTGGCCGAGCGGTCTGCGGCGCGCCAGTCACGGTCTCCACGGCCACTATGGTCAGGGGTTCGAATCCTCCCTCGGGCATGGATATTTTTGCCGTCCTTAGTATTAGCTAGTTCATAAGTAGTTTATAAGTTTAGGGACTGATGACCCCGTAGTTAAGTCCCATAAGCTCTACAAACATTTGAACATTTGCACCGTCAAAATAGTCGCCGATGGTCGTTATGCATGTTTCCCAACGTTGGTATAGCTGCTGGTACCACCGCTAAAAGCAGTTGGTCTTACAACATGATTATTGTTTCAAATGTTTGTATAGTTTATGGGACTTAACTACGCGGTCATCAGTCCCTAAACTTACAAACTATTTATGAACTAGCTAACACTAAGAACGGCACAAATATCCATGCCGGAGGGGGGATTCCAACCCCCGACCGTAGTGTCGTGCAGACCGTGACTGGCGCGCCTCAGTCCCCTCGGCCACCGCGGCCGGCCATGATTATTGGCACACTGTGCTGGGTAACAAGAGACACGTTGGGGTCGTCCTTCACAATTTTGTGGCAAGTACCATGGCTGAGCCTTAATGCTACTAAGAGCTGTTAATAAGCACCAACGTTGCAACTTCCTTGATCTTGCATTTCGATCGAACAGTTTGTGGCCGATCAGTAAGCATAACATCTTCCAAACGGTCCCGTCCATACACAAAACGTATGTTCTACCTTAATACAACACCTAAACTCAATGCGTCCTCACAGTACACCTGCTGCATAATTTCAAACTTCTTGGCAGCGGTTTTGCCTAATTTCTGGTACAACTTAATGTTTGCCTGTTGCTTAAGCTGTGAAATGCCAAGGTCCGACTGGCACATTCAACTCATCGTCACAACAATTACCGTCGTCTGCTTCCATTAGATGCACTCTACTGTGTCTTACAGGGACGAGACACTGACAGGGTACCATAGCACCACAGCGCCGCCATGCGGTCAGTCTCAGAACTTATTGACTGTAATATGTAGAGTCTTTATTAGTACTCAATCGATCACAACCGGTTTCAGGACATAAATCCCATCTTCAAGTGCCGATTGAAAATACGAGGGTTGGAACTTAAATAGAGGCAAATATTTATTCACATCCGATACAAAAGCGTTACATGTTTGCACCTGTTACTGTCCTTCGAAGTAGTCACTAGCGTTGTGCCTTCACGTAGGCCTCGGTAGAACCCGTTGCCAGCGATGTGGAAGGCGTGTTATACCGTTAGGAGAGCCTGTTCTGTTGATGGTTCGAATGGAACGGTCTACTGTCTGTCGAATCTCTGGAACAGTTCTGAAATCAATGCCACGAAGTGCTTCCTTCATCTTCGGAATCAAATCAAAGTCACAACGGGAGTATGGTGGATGGTACAGTACTTCCCAGTCCCATCGACCCGACAGATCAGCCACAGCTTGCGCTGTATGCGCCCGCACATTGCCGTGCAAAATGATGGGTGGGTTGCGCAGAAAGTGTTGTGGCTTCTTTCGTAACGCTGGTCGCATTTGATGCTCCAAAACTGAACTGTAATACTGTACATTAACGGTCTGCCGTGGAGGAAAGTAATAACACCATCGCAGTCGTACACGAGAATCACCATAGCTCACGAATCGTCTAGCTTCGATCACTGTCCAGTAATGCGGCAGCAGTATGTACTTCTTCAGAGACGCTAGGACGACCTTCGCGATGCATGTCTGCCACAGTTTGCCGACCTTCGTTGAAGGCTTTTACCCAACGTGCCACTGTTCTGTACGGCAATGCCAATTCCCCGCACGCCTCTTGCAGGCCTTGCTAACACTGTCCTACTGTACGACCTCTGGCACAATCAATCTTGATCCAGCTCCGTTATTCCTATTTATAAAACATAGTGACATCGTTAGGTTAGACCACTCGCTCACAAGTGACTGTTATTCCCTCGATTGTGCGCCCGCCGGGCGAGTCCATTTGCTCAGAGGTTAGGCAGGTATGTCAACAACGTGTGTTATCAGCGACAATAATAGATTCCATTGCATAGTGTCTCCACAGTAGTGTTGCCACTATTTAAGTTCCAAATCTCGTACAAGGTTGTGACTTTCATAGGAAATACTAAAGATCCTGAGTTAGAAAACCTCATGATATAACAGTCACTACTAAGATTTTTTTTTAACGAGAATATTGTAAATTTTATGAACCTAACAGTTTGCCTAACGATTATATCAGTTTCGAACTATTTACGAAAAACTAGAATTGCCATCTATTAAGTTTTGATAAACCATACACCTTTATGAACATTTTTCACTTTTAACTTGTCGTTACATTAAAATTTTTGCAAAATCTTGAATTTGAAGATCAATCATAAGACGTCAGGTGCGGACTCGTTTGTTTACATGAACTTACAGCACAAAGGTTATTGTATCACCTAGCGGCGGTGTAGCGAAATACGCACCACTTACCTTTAAATAATTAATTTATTGCATAAACTGTAACCTTGTTTTCCCAACTTTCGTAACCAGTATAAATTTCTTCAAAATTTGTAGTCAATTTATTTGAAACAGAATTTGTAAACGTCACGTGACGTGACGTATTCGAGACTTGGGCGCCAAAATCTATGTATTTAAACATGCCGCTACTAACGGCAAGGGGCAGTTGATGGCAGTTGTAAGCTGCTGAAAGTCGTGGAGAGCCGTGGTACGTTCTTGTAATTTCGGTTGCCAGGAGCTTTAGACCAGATGTATACAGTGCTGTAGTGTGATGGAAGAATCAATAAAAATCCGTTCTCATCTAACAATGACTTTATTTTGGTAGAAAAACCTTGGAGATTGTGCTGCTATTAACTTGACAAAGAACTTCGCTTGGCTTATGTGGGTTGGAGTGCTTTAGTAACAAGCAACCCTAGCGACGACCTAAGCCGGCCGCGGTGGTCGAGCGGTCTGCTGCGTGCCAGTCACGGTCTGCACGGCCGCTGCTGTCGGAGGTTCGAATCCCCCCTCGGGCATGGATGTTTGTGCCTTCTTTCAAATGTTCAAATGTTTGTAAATCTATCGGACCAAACTGCGTGGTCATCAGTCCGTAGCTTACAAACTACTTAAACCTAGGTAAAGTAACCTAAGGACAACACACATACCCTTGCCCCATTCACACAGGTCACGCGACGTCTCAAGGTTCTCACCAGTCATATTAACCCTGCCGACCACACCATAGGCCTCTGAGGCCCAGATGCTCACTTGTATAATCCCGCTCCAACACCGCTGGATGGGCCGTGACTCGCATGTAAGCCTCCTCTAGTCAGTTGTGTCTGAGCCAGTGTACAGTGCACAACACTTCCGCCCCTGTCGGCCCGTTGATGTAAACAACAAGGCCTCCGAGACCCCCATAACTTTACAAAAACCAAGGGAAAGGGAAACAACGGTGAAGCAAAACCATTGTCCCGATTTGAATTTATGTTGACGCTTTCTGAACACCTTACAGACCCTTGGATGAAGGCTATGCTTGAAACACCCACTCTCCGTGACCTACGGGACAGTATTTATAGATGCCTAAGCATCACTCCACCTCCAGAGGCAGCTCGTGAAGAAATTGAGCAAGGAGCTATTCCCAAAAGAACTTACTGTAAAATTTGAAACTATAAAAAACAAAGGAAATCAAAAATGCTGTGTGATTTCTATAAGTTGCTAGTGTATGGTGAGCACCACAAAAAAAAAAGGGTCCAATTTGTACCAGTAAAAGATGAGAAACTTCCGCTGAAATTTCAGATACCGATTTTAGTTTTAAACATTATTAATTGTATGTGGTTTTCGAATATGATAGATTTTTTGCGTTATATGAAGTTTAAACTATTATTGTTTAATTAATGAGACTTTGATTATTTTGTTTTGTATTTTTTTAGAAATACATATTTTTTTATGTTATTCAAGGTTATTTAATGTATTATACACTCATCCTTATCATGACATTGAATTTCTTAAAGAGTTTTCCATTATTATATATAATGGTTTGGCCCAGACGTAGGAGCCCAGTGGTGTGGCCCACAGGGTTAAAACAGCCATAAAATGTGTCTGGTGGGATCCTCGTATTGTCAATCAGCACCTGATGACAGGATTTTTGTCCCGAAACCCGCAGTGACCGCTTGAGTACAAATAAAGGATATATGTATTTATAACTGCAGCGGACTTATTCAAAATGAAAAAAAAAAAAAAAAAAAAAAAAAAAAAAAAAAAAAAAAAAAATGCAGCAATAGTCGTGATTGTCCCACAAAGAGTATTTGATGCTCTCGACACTGTGTCGTCTGCCACGCACTGTCAACAGCGACCGGAGAGCCGTCAGTGGAGGCCTACGTCGTATCGATTCTTCCGCCATGAGGCAGCCCGTGCAGATGCGCGCTGAGTGACTTGTGCGGACAGCGGGGCCGGAAGCAGCGGAGCGGCGGCCTTGGCGGCGCTCTCACATTGCGCGGGGACAGACAGCGCAAAAACAGCACGCGCCTCTAGGAAGCGACGCCATCTAAGCCACACCAACACTCACCCGGATGTGCAACTAGTTTTAAAAGACATGAGCAACTTCAACACAAGACATGTATTTGCAATTTGGAATCACCTGTGCATTTTAATGGTGCCATTTGGAAATTTATGCCTGTCCGGAACTTAAACCCATATTGGCCACTTTTCGCGATAGTTCGCGTTAACCATTGCGCTACGCACGAATACCTGCCAGACAGCCCCAAACTTCCATATGCCACAAATTGCCTACTGCCCATAATGCTGGTATATTCCACTATGTTTGGGTTGGTCCGGGAGGCGTGCGCGGATAGCGTAATGGTTACCGCGAACGCTCGCAAAAAGAGGGAAATGTGAATTTGAGCCCCGGAAACGCACCAATTTTCAATTCGCAATTACGAATATCAGATTCTATTTAATTTGAGGCTGCAGTGACTCTTCTCCAGACAGACGTGTATTGGACATTAGCATGAATACTGCACATCCTATTTATAAGTATCTGGTAAAGCACAACATGTAGAACACCAAATTGCAAGATAGCAAAATGTCCTAGAACCGAATCGCATCCGAGAGTCGAATTGCATAAAATCATGGCTGAAAGAACTCTCTCGCTTCCAAAATGTGTTCAAATGTTTGTAAATCTATTGGACCAAACTGCGTGGTCATCAGTCCGTAGCTTACAAACTACTTAAACTAAGGTAAACAAACCTAAGGACAACACACACACACACACACACACACACACACACACACACACACACACACACACACACACACACACACATGCCCTAGGGAGGACTCGAACCTCCGACGGCGAGCAACCTCGCGCTCCGCAGCGAGGTTTCACCCTTCCTGGACATGTTCTACGCATTAAAGATGCAAGAATCCCCAAATCAGCATTGTCGGGGGATTCAAAATATTCAAATGTTTGTGGTATGCCTGGGACCTCCGAACTGACCTACCCAGCCAGTTATAGGGGGACTTACATTTTCAAATGTTTGTAAATTTATGGGACTTAACTGCTTGGTTATTAGTCCCTAGCTTACAAACTACTTAAACTAAGTTAAACTAATCTAAGGACAACACAAACACCCATGCCCGAGGGTGGACTCGAACCCCCGACGGCGAACGGCCGCGCGCAACGCAGCACGGCGCCCCAGTGCGCAAGGCTAATCCACCGCGGCGTGGGATTCAAGAGAGAGATATAAAAGTGAATGGAGACCTCGTAACACCCATAAACAAAGTTTTGCAAAAAACCTTCAACTGGGAGGAAGATGAAAATCTGGCTGTTGAACGAGCTCTGCATCTACATAGATACTCCGCAATCCACATAATGCTGAGTGGCGGAGGGTACTCAGTACCAATACTAGTTACTTGCTTTCCTCTTCCACTCCCACATACGAGGGGAAAATAAATGTTTGCATGCATCAGTACGAGCTCTCTTATCTATGTGATCTTTACACGAAATGTAGGTTGGCGGCATTAGAATCGTTCTACATTCACCTCAAATTCCGGCCCTCTAAGTTTCTTCAACAATGCTTCTCCGAAAGAACGTCGCCTTCCCTCCAGCAACTTCCATTTGAGGTCCCGAAGCATTTCAGTAACACTCGCGCATTGATCGAATCTACCAGTTACAAACTTAGCCGCCCTCCTATGAACTCTCTCTCTCTCTCTCTCTCTCTCTCTCTCTCTCTCTCTCTCTCTCTCTCTCTCTCTCTCTCTGTCCTTTAAACCAATGTGGTAAGGATCCCAAACACTTGAGCAATACTCAAGACGGGACCGTACAAGCGTTTTATATGCGGTCTCCTTTACAGACTTGTCACACCTTCCCAAAATTCTCCCAATAAATCAAACTCGACCTTTCGCCTTCCCCACCGTCTGTCCTTACGACATTAAATGTTAGTAAATTAAATGTATTAGTCATAAAAAAATTACATATGCCAGCTTATGTAATTGTTGTTATAAATTATCTCGTTAATATTATAGAAAACCTGATATTGGTAATATAAAGCTGAAATGAGCTCATAGTAAATAAATAAAGCATCATAACAGCAGTGTGAAAGGTATAAACGTCATTTATAAAGACTACTACTGGTCCACCATCTGAAAATTTAATTATCGTCTATTTTCACTTATACAAAGTCATGTGCACAGTAAACGACACAGATTACGATCAATAAAATATCTGCTGTCATCATAACATTATACAGAGTGTAGCGGCACACTCCGCTGCCTTACCGCTCCGCCAGAGAGTGGAGTAGTAGCTGGCGTCTCGGGTTTCCATTCATTAAGGACGGCTCTTCCTCTCACCGTCAACATAATAATGCGCAGCCTTTTACGCCTCGCGGAGCTTTGAGGATGTATTACAAAATCTCACTGGTCGTTCACGTCAAGTACTTAGGGGAACCTTTCCATGCCCACAGGCGTGAACGCAGCCTTCACCACAGAAATAATATTTAAACTGCAACAAGCGTGCTAACAGACTTTGAATTACTACGAAAAAAGAGCAGTACTTCGTAACGTAAAACTACGATCCCACAACATGGTATTTATACTAGAAGCCTTGCATACAACAGAAACCACAGCAATTAGGGAGATGATGTAAATTTACAATATCGATAAACGAGAACGGAAAATTCTGAAAAGAAGACAAAAAAGCCGCCACACTCTTCTCCGAGATGAAAACTAGAACGAACGACCTACAAACGAACTCGACAAAAACACAAACAACATCATAGATCAATTTAGGAAAAGAGGCCAAAAGTTATACGAAAACATATATAGTATGGATGAAAACACAACCACTAAGACAAATTTTAAATGAAAGCGCAGGTAGACGGAAGTCCGTAGCATGATGCCTTAGACCAAGTGGCCATTCCGCGCGGCGGTAAATTTCATTTTGAGTGTTTATTAATTTTCTTTATTACGTCGCATCGCAAAACCTCAAACTTACTCGTGCTCATTTATATTTAATCGAATGTAACTTCGTTATTAATGCTACAGATTACAAAAAAGGTGCATCTTTGTACCGTGAGGGAATGTTTATCTAAGTAGAAATTTAAAGTTTTGATGTAAATTAACATTTTTTCTAAACACTTCTTGGTTATACAAAGTACGAAGACATTTCTGGCGTTTGCTTAAATAAACAAACAAATACACGTCTAACCTTCGTTTAGCGAAAGGTCCGTACCTAAAGACTGGGCCGCGGTGGAGTAGCCGAGCGGTCTAAGGTGCCTCGCAGCGGATCGCGCCATTGCTCGCCGTCGGAGGTTCTAGTACTGCCTGGGGCATGGGTGTGTGTGTGTGTGTGTGTGTGTGTGTGTGTGTGTGTGTGTGTGTGTGTGTTGTCCTTAGGTTAGTTTACTCTAGGTTTAAGTAGTTTGTAAGCTACGGACCGATGACCACGCAGTTTGGTCCGATAAATTTACAAACATTTGAACATTCCACTAAAGACTGGAAAGTTGCTCTGGTCACTCGAATATTGATGAAAGACAATAGGAGTAATCCGTAAAATTACAGACTCATATACTAGATGTTGGTTTGCAGCAGGGTTTTCGAGCATGTAATGTTTTCGAACATTATGAATTACCATGAAGAGAACGACCTGTTGACCCATAGTCAACACGATTTAGAGCGTATAGTTCTTGTGAAACATAAGTTGTTGTTGTTGTTGCTGTTGTTGTTTTAAGGGGACTAATCAGCTAGGTCATCAGTCCCGTGAAACATAACTAGCTCTTTACTCATACGAAGTGATAATTGCTATCGACAAGGGATCTCAAATCGATTCATATTTCTAGATTTCCGGAAGACTTTTGACACGGTGGATTAGCCGCGCGCACTGGAGCGCCGTGCTGTGGTGCGCGCGGCCTTTCGCCGTCGGGGCTTCGAGCCCCCCTCGAGCATGGGTGTTTGTGTTGTCCTGAAGTTAGTTTAACTTAGTTTAAGTAATTTGTAAGCTACGGGCTAATAACCCAGCAGTTGAGTCCGATAGATTTACAAACACTTGAACATTTGATTTGACACTTCACATACGGGTCCTAATCAAATTGCGTGCATATGGAATATCGCCACGGTTGTGTTATTGAATTCGATGTCTTCCTGCCAGAAAGGACTCAGTACGTAATAAATGACAAAGTCATCATATAAACGAGACGTGATTTCTTGTGTTCCCCAGGGAAGTGCTATAGAACACCTACTGCTATTTGTGTTTATAAACGATTTAGGAGACAATATGCGCAGCTCTCTTAGACTGTTCGCGGATGATGTCATTTATCGGTCAGTAAAGTCACCAGAACACAGCAACTGCAAAACGATTTAGACATGTGCATGGTGCGAAAATAGGCAATTGACGTTAAATAATGAAAAGTGTGAAGTCATCCGTAAGAGCCCAAAAAGAAATCCGTTGAACTTCATTTACACGATAAATCAGTCAAATACGCAGCCCGTAAATTCAATTAAATATTATGAATTACAATTACGAACAACTATAATTGGAAAGAACACGCAGAGAATATCTGTGTTTGATTGGCAAAGCACTTAGAAAATAAAAACGTTCTACGAAAGAAACTGGCTATACTACACTTGCGTCCTGGTTTTTTTTATTTCTGCTGCAGATTCAGAGTTCAGAGAAGGGCAGTTCGTTTTGTATTATCGGGATAACAAACACATAATATACACTCCTGGCCACTAAAATTTCTACACCACGAAGATGACGTGCTACAGACGCGAAATTTAACCGACAGGAATAAGATGCTATGATATGTAAATGTTTAGCTTAGCAGAGCATTTACACAAGTTTGGCGCCGGTGGCGACACCTACAACGTGCTGACACGAGGAAAGTTTTCAACCGATTTCTCATACACAAACGGCAGTTGACTGGCGTTGCCTGGTGAAACGTTGATGTGATGCCTCGTGTAAGGAGGAGAAATGCGTACCATCACGTTTCCGACTTTGATAAAGGTCGGATTGTAGCCTATCGCGAATGCCGTTTATAAAAACGAGACATTGCTGCGCGCGTTGGTCGCGATACAATGACTGTTAGCAGAATATGGAATCGGTTGGTTCAGGAGGGCAATACGGAACGCCATGCTGGATCCCAAATGCCTCGTATCACTAGCAGTCGAGATGACAGGCATCTTATCCGCATGGCTGTAACGGATGGTGTAGCGACGTCTCGATCCCTTAGTCAACAGATGGTGACGTCTGCAAGACAACAACCATCTGCACGAACAGTTGGACGACGTTTGCAGCAGCAAGGACTATCAGCTGGGAGACCATGGTAACGGTTAACCTTGACGCTGCATTACAGACAGAAGCGCCTGCGATGGTGTATGCAAAGACGAACCTGGGTGCACGAATGGCAAAAAGTCATTTTTTCGGATGAATCCAAGTTCTGTTTACAGCATCATGATGGTCTCATCCGTGTATGGCAACGTCGCAGTGAATGCAGAGTGGAAGCCTGTATTCGTCATAGCTATACTGGCGTATCATCCGGCATGAGGTATGGGGTGCCATTGGTTACATGTCTCGGTCACCTCTTGTTCGCATCGAAGGCACTTTGAACAGTGGCCGTTACATTTCAGACGTGTTACGACCCGTGGCTCTACCCTTCATTCGATCCCTGCGAAACCCTACTTTTCAGCAGGATAATGCACGACCGCATGTTGCAGGTCCTGTACGGGCTTTTCTGGAAACGGAAAATGTTCGACTGCTGCCCTGGCCAGCACATTCTCCATCTGTCACGTCTGGTCAACGGTGGTCAAGCAACTGGCTCGTCACAATACGCCAGTTACTACTCTTTATGAACTGTGGTATCGTGTTGAAGCTGCATGGGCATCTGTACCTGTACACGCCATCCAAGTTCTGTTTGACTCAATGCCCAGGCGTATCAAGGCCGTTATTGCGGCCAGAGGTGGTTGTTCTGGGTACTGATTTCTCAGGATCTATGCACCCAAATTGCGTGAAAATGTAATCACATGTCAGTTCTAGTATAATATATTTGTCCAATGAATACCCGTTTATCATCTGCATTTCTTCTTTGAAAAATGTTCAAATGTTTGTTAAGCTTATGGGACTTAACTACGGGGTCATCAGTCCCTAAACTTACAAACTACTTATGAACTACTTACGAACTAGGACGGCACAAATATCCATGCCCGAGGGGGGATTCGAACCCCCGACCGTAGTGGCCGTGCTGACCGTGACTGGAGCGCGTCAGTCACCTCGGCCACCGCGGCCGGCTTTCTTCTTTGTCTAGCAATTTTAATGGCCAGTACTGTAAGTGCCGAGGAAGGGGTCGAACCTCCGGTGGGAACGAACGCGAAGTGCGCAGCATGATGGCTTAGATCACGCGGCCATTCCGCGCCGCGAAATCATTAAAAGAAAGGCGTTATTGGTTGTAGGGAGATCCATTTGCGAAATTTCTTTTACGAACTTTCTCTTCCGAATGCGAACATATTTTGTTAGCAGGTACCTACACAGTTGATAATCAATCATAATAAATCAGATCGAAAACGGAAAGATTTAGGTGTTCCTTTTTCCCGCGGGCTCTTAGAGAGCCGCGGTGGAGTAGCCGAGCGGTCTAAAGCGTCTCGCTGCGGAGCGCGCGGTTTCTCGCCGTGGAGGTTCGAGTCCTCCCTGGGGCATGGATATGTGTGTGTGTGTGTGTGTGTGTGTGTTGTCCTTAGGTTAGTTTACCTAGGTTTAAGCAGTTTGTAAGCTACGGACTGATGACCACGTAGTTTGGTTCGATAGATTTACAGACATTTGAACATTTGCTGTGAGAGAATGGAACGGTAGAGAAATATCACGAAAGCGCTTCGATAAACCCTCTGCCAGCCATTGAACTGTGATTTGCAGAGTAAATATTGACAAATGTGGGGTTGTGGATCCGCCTTGATGCAAAATACTTATTATTTTCATACCCAAAGAAGCTTCGGCGGAAATCCCGCTTTCCTCAAAAAAATGTTCATATGTTTGTTAAGCTTATGGGACTTAACTGTGGGGTCATCAGCCCCTAAATTTATAAACTACGTTACATTAGAGACAACAGAAACATCCATGCCGGAGATAGGATTCGAACCTCCGACGGAGAACGGGCTCGCGCATCGGAGCATAGCGCCTCAATGCGCTCAGACACTCCGGCGCTTCCCCGTCATCCTCAGTGGGTTTCCGTATTTAATATAAAAGAATGCAGAAGAGAAATATTTACAAAACTGTGAAACATATTGTATTATAAGGTAAACACTTCTTTTTCGTTGTATCACTGCATAACCATTCATTTCCGTACCTTTCATCATTAGGCTATTTTACACTTTCATACTGCTTTTTGCCTTTTATGCGGCGGAAAGCATGACATCTGCAACAGTATGAGCGACTGTTATTATTAAAGTTACTATTGTGAAAACCCTATTTCAACGTGTTTACGCCCTCGGTTTTGATTTTAACAAGCGTAAACACGTTGAAATAAGGTTTTCACAACAGTAACTTTAATAATAACAGCCGCTCATACTGTTGCAGATGACATGCTTTCCGCCGCATAAAAGGCAAAAATCAGTATCGCAGTGTAAATAGCCTGATGATGAAAGGTATGGAAATGAATGTTTATACAATGATACAACGAAAAAGAAGTGTATACCTTATACTATAATGTGTTTCACAGTTTTGTAAATATGTCACTTCTGCATTCTTTTAGATTAAATAAAAGAAAACCACTGAGAATGGCGGGAACGCGATGGAGTGTTCGAGCGCATTGAGGCGCTATGCTCCGATGCGCGAGCCCGTTCTCCATCACAGGTTCGAATCCTCCCTCCGGCATGGATGTTTCTGTTGTCTTTATAGTAACGTAGTTTATAAATAGTTTGTAAGTTTAGGGACTGATGACCCCACAGTTAAGTCCCATAAGCTTAACAAACATATGAACATTTTTTTAGGAAAGCGGGATTCCGCCGAAACTAGCTTGGGTATGAAAATAATGTGTATTTTGTATTAAGACGGATCCACAACCCCACATATGTAACGCAAAGACGGACTAACAGAAGAGATTCAAAAATGTTCAAATGTTTGTAGAACTTATGGGACTTAACTACGGGGTCATCAGTCCCTAAACTTACAAACTACTCATTAACTGACTTATACTAAAGACAGCACAAACATCCATGCCCGAGGGGGGATGCGAACCCCCGCGCCTCGTTGCATAGCGCCTCAATGCGCTCGGCCACTCCGTCGCGGCAGAAGAGATACAAATCACGATTAAATATTTACATATAGAGGTAGAAATAAGTATGATGAAAGGTATGGAAATGAATGTTTATACAATGATACAACGAAAAATAAGGGTATACCTTATACTATAATATGTTTCACAGTTTTGTAATTATGTCTTTTCTGCATTCTTTTAGATTAAATATAAAAACATAGAGGATGGCGGGATTTCCACCAAAATTAGTTTGGGTATGAAAATAATATGTGTTTTGCATCAAGGCGGATCCACAACCCCACATATGTAACGCAAAAACGGACTAACAGAAGATATTAAAAATGTGATTCTTCAGTTTCTCCCGGCGTATTTGATAATCGAAATATCCACGGGTGTACTGCCGGTCTATAGTGTCCAACGGACACAATAGACCGGCAGTACACCCGTGGATATTTCGATATTAAAAATGTTCAAATGTTTGTAAAGCTTATTGGACTTCACTGCGAGGTCATCAATCCCTAAACTTACAAACTACTTACGTACTGACTTATACTAAAGACAGCACAAACATCCCTGCCCGAGGGGGATTCGAACCCCCGACGGGGAACGGCCTCGCACATCGTAACATAGCGCCTCAATGCGCTCGGCCATTCCGCCGCGGCAGAAGAGTTTCAAATTACAATGATTAAATATTTACACATAGAAGTAGAAATGAGTTATTTACGCAGAGGAAACTAAAGGGTAAAGGTATGTTATCTAATCTGTAATGCCGTTGTAGCTCTTGTTTACTTTTGACACCATTCAGCGATCTTTTCAGGCGCGCTTTATACGGTTTGTGCGTTTGTAGTTAGGCACATTCGTGTGGGTACCGACAATATTGGTAAAGGGGCGGTACATTTAAAGGGCAGTGGCAGCAATGACAGGGGCAACGCTAGTGAGCGCCGGCTGCGGCTGGCGGAAGCGGCGGCGTGGGCGCTACTTGCGGGCCGGGCTGTACCGGAAGCTGGGATGAGCCACCAACTTCACGTCACATTGTCGCCGCCACAGCTGCCTCACAAGCAGCACCGCTTCCTGCGCCCAACCGTGTTATTGCTCGTATATTTGTTTCCTCTCTACCTTCCATCTCGGAACAACTTTACATCGTGCTTCTCGCGTCCGTCTGCTAAAGACTGTTGAAATTATCAAGTACCAGACGAAACTCCGACGTCGCGAGATTACTTATTTACTCCAATCTTCTCTCCTTCCCTTTTCTCTCCCTGTCCACCTTCTCTTTCATTCTCTGTCTCTGTCCGTTTCTTCCCCTTCCTCCACCCCCTCTCTCACCGCTCTCCCTGTCTCTCTCACTACGTTTACATGCAACACTTCTTCCGTAAGACGAAAACCGAATTTCGTGAGCCGTTTATTGCTGTCGTGTTTACATGTTACAGCCTGAATCGGATTTCCCAGTCCGCTCAATATGGCGCCTGAAAAACAGCTGATGCAGTTCCAGATTTAGTCGGCAAAACCGCTATATCAAATTTTCAAATGATTGTATAGCTTATGGGACTTAACTACGGGGCCATCAGTCCCTAAACTTACTAACTACTTATGAACTAGTTAATACTAAGGACGGCACAAATATACATGCCCGAAGGGGGATTCGAACCCCCGACCGTAGTAACCGTGCAGACCGTGACTGGAGCGCCTCAGTCCCCTCGGCCACCGACAACCGCTATATTTATTTACGTAAATACACAGATTCATGCTCACTCTAATATTCATACTTACATTTCACGGTAGAAAATGTCACTGTACATATGTGAAGAAAATTCTTAATAAGAAAACACTATCTGACGAGCCACGATCGCTTCAAAAATGGTTGCTTTTACATGGGCACATAAATATATTTTAATAATGACTCTAAAATTCCTAGAGATTGCTTGAATAATCAAAAGATGTTATCAGTAGATTATTTATTGTCAAATCACAACATGTTTCTGGCGTAATCCATCATCTGGTGATCGATATTATATAAATTTAGATTTGATGTATTCAAATTTGTCATATAAAATACTGTTGTTTATTGACAAATAAATACAAATAAGTATTTGTCAGTATATGTTCAACTGTTTGTAAATCTATCTGACCAAACTGCGTGGTCATCAGTCCGTAGCTTACAAACTACTTAAACCTAGGTACACTAACCTAAGGACAAACACACAAACACCCATGCCCCAGAGAGAACTCGAACCTCCACGGCGAGCAACCGCGCGCTTCGCAGCGAGACGCTTTAGACCGCTCGGCTACTCCACCGCGGCTTGTCAGTATATAACAACAGAATTTTATATGACAAATTTAAATACATCAAATCTAAATTTATATAAATCGATCACCAGATGATGGGCTACGCCCGAAACACGGTGAATTGACAGTAAATAATCTACTGATAACTTCTTTTCATTATTCAAGCAATCTCTAGCAGTTTTAGAATCATTATTAAAATTTTGCAATAAAGATTGCATACCTCTACCAAGACTTTCAGTCTAAAATAAGCTTAAAAATAGATTGTGGAACTGGAAAAGCGCTCTACAGACGTGGATTTCCAGAATCGATGTTGGAGTGTTTACATGACCAACCAAAAGCGTAATTGGGAAATCAGTTTACGAAATCCGATATTGGGAGCCCATGTAAACGGTCTCTCTCTCTCTCTCTCTCTCTCTGTGTGTGTTCATCTCCTATCTCCTCATCCCCCGTCTTTCAGTTCAACTCTTCCTACCCCACTCTCTGCCCATCTCCACCTTCCTCTTTCACAGCCAGTCACCTCTTATTTTGAAGGTTAAATGTGAAAAATTTAGTCAAGATTCGGAAAAAACCGTAGATTTTTGTCCACGTTCGTAGGTAAAGTAGCCTCTGCCACGTAACATACAAAATTATACGTAGAGAGTTTCTCTCCTCTTGTTTTGAAGATGAAATGTGCAAAGTTTCTTCGCAATGGGATAAAATACACACAAACATGATGCGGCAGTTTTCTATGCGTTTCAGTGTTTATGACGTCGTATCCCCTCAACTATTAAGTCGTACAATGAAATAATTTTGCAGCTATATTCATTGTTATACATAAACAATGTTTGAAAAATATGTTGCGAATACATTTACTACCAAAGAAGTAAACAAATGTTCATCGCAACCGGATGGGCCACACGGCAGCGCATGAAATACATACATACAAACATTCATTTAATTAACCCCTCCACCGTGCTCGACGAGATGAGTTCGGGCCAGCAGTCGCCAACATTCGGGAGGCCGTACAAAATATTTTGAGACTTTTATAGCAGGCCGCGGTGGCCGAGGAGACTGAGGAGCTCCAGTCACGGTCTGCACGGCTACTACGGTCGGGGGTTCGAATCCCCTTCGGGCATGGATATTTGTGCCGTCCTAGTTCGTAAGTAGTTCATAAGTAGTTTGTAAGTTTAGGGACTGATGACCCCGTAGTTAAGTCCCTTAAGCTTAACAAACATTTGAACATTTGAGACTTTTATATCCGTCGCAATGGCCTCTTCTCATTTTAACATTATTTTTTTTGACGATAGTAACAGTCAATGATGAAAGAGATCGTGAAATGTTTCTATGTCCACATGTATGTACCAACCAACAACTAAGAATTGTATTCCCTATTGACAATGTCGTTCCTACAAGGCGGTTTTCTGGAACAAGATTTTGAAATGTATTACTAAAAGAAAGAAATACTTGGAAAGTTGATTTTAGTAAAGGTAATGTGAATGCATTTGCTCCTCTTGTAAAGTCTTTGAAATTACCAAGTTAAAAAAAAATAATTATGAGTGTTTCCGCAGTACAAATTTTTGCTGTCAATAGAACTATTAGCAACGTAAAATCGCAGAAAAGCACGCCGAAACATGTCAGATTACGAAGCGATGACTTACATGCCGTGTTGCTCGAAAAAATTACACGGTCAAGGGGTTAACATTTCTTTAAGTAGTTTGTAAGTCTGGGAATGATGCCCATAGCAGTTTGATCCAATAGATTTACAAAGATACGTATTAGATTAAGGCAAATTATCCACCAGTTGTCAACTATATATATAGTTTTTTGACATGCTGCCTCCTTAACAAGGCCGTAGTCGCGGAGAATGTTACTTTTGCCATTTGGGTATGAATCGTGGCGACTTCGCTCCGTGTGATTTTGTATTTTAGCTATTGTATGGTAGGTTACTTTCTTTGGTGATGCGGGAAACTACGAAGGTAATTCGCTTAAATCGGTGTACGATACTGTCTGACAGCAGTAACGTAGTCATATAGATCATCTAGAATCTCCAGTGCGAATTCGATACGGAGATATCGGTTTGAATCCAGGAAGCATCTAAACGGGTAATAAGACGATATAGCGTTAATGTAATCACAAAGGTGCTACATTCCGGATTAAAAAGTGAAGTCGTATACCATTAATGGCTGGGGGAGCCCGAACGTCAGGTTGAGACGCCTAATTGGAAAGGTTTTCCCTATCCTTCGCGACCACAGACACCATTCTTTCGCGAAGTATGAGAACTGCGTGCTGAAGTGTCTGTGTTAAGTGTAGGTGACTGTAATAGGTGCGTGTGTAGTGTAGTATTGGAGATGATGGGAGAGGGTCAAACACAGTGCCGGCACACAGCCTACTCAAAAAATGTTCAAATGTTTGTAGAACTTATGGGACTTAACTACGGGGTCATCAGTCCCTAAGCTTACAAACTACTTATGAACTAGCTAACACTAAGGCCGGCAAAAATATCCATGCCCGAGGGGGGATTCGAACCCCTGACCGTAGTGGCCGTGCAGAGCGTGACTGGAGCGCCTCAGTCCCCTCGGCCACCGCGGCCGGCACAACCTACTCCTTTCGAAAAGCACCAAGGGGGCCGCCGAGATTAACGTCCTCAACCATCAACAGTGTCCCGTACCCTCACTCAACGAGACACTGCGGACAGGTTTGGAATTTAATCCAGGACTATGGCGCGGAGACTGACTATCAGGACTTTGAACCATCACCCCTCCTGTAAACTCTGCCGCGATGCAAAGGGAAAATCAACAGCACGTGACGTACCCGTACCGTTACCCATCCAAGCACTGGTCACGCCGGACGGAGCTGACCTTCGGTGATGTGACGGGAACCGGTGTATTCCACCGCGGCGCGGCTGTTGACGCCCTCTGGCTTGAAATCGTTTCATCCTGCTACTCTATTCTGTCCCACCTCTATCACAGTGCCCCACCAGTGCTTTCAGCAGTGCCTAGTCCTACTACTACTCGTTTTACAACTCCCAACAATTATTACACTTAGTACAAAATTAAAGATGTTATAATCATGAGCACTTCAGATTCGGTTTTCAACGTGTGTTTCACGTACTTTGTCAGATTTTGAGAATTCCTACCTTTACACTACAGCAATAGACATCAGAATGGAACTGAGGTTGGTGAGCATATCATCGCGCTGCCTCATAGTAAGTGTTTAATCATCTTCTCGAAATTAGCGACACAGAAATATAATACCAAATAAAGTCGATCCATCTGTCAGGCTTCAGCAACCACTGGAGATGTTTCGCTCCATGTAATCGTTCTCAACGGTTCGATAAATCTGTTTCATCTGCATCAGTACTCTACACAGCATCGGACAGTTGTCACAAAGCCGAGTGAGAATGGCCCTATGGTCTGAAGCACCATACTACGGATTGTGCGGCCGCTCCCGCCGGAGGTTGGATTCCTCCGTAGAGCATAGATGTGTTTGTTGTCCTTAGTGCAAGTTAAAGTAGTTTGTACGTCTAGGTACCAATGACCCAATCAGTTTGGTCCCGTAGGCGTACAAAACATTTGATCTGAGTTGGTACAGAGGCTTGTGCCATTCACGACTGCTCCATGAAAAAGCAACAATTTTTCTCATTTCACCACCGTAATCATTACATAACGTGTTTGTAGGACGCAACACGATCCCTGAATTGTTCTGAAACTTCTGTTCTCCGAATTTTGAAGTCAGGTCTGAATTCGAGGCACAACATTTTTTCTGTAGCACCTCCAGAGAAGGTTTCTCTCGTAAAGACTACACAAAAATATGATGAAGGAGGAAGGAAGATTGGTGTTTAACGCCCCGTCGACAGCGTGGTCATCAGTGGTGGAACTTACGCTCTGGTTGTGTGGATAAGGATGTTGAAGGAAATTGGCCATGTCCTTTGAAAAGAACCATCCCGGTATTTGCATGGAGTCATTTAGGCAACTCACGGAAAACCTGAATCTCGGTGGCCGGAGGTCGATCTGAACCACCGGCCTCCCGAATTCGAGACCAGTGTGTTACCACTGCACCATCTTGCTCGGTAAATATGATCAAATCCATCTCTTTGCCTAAAATTATCATTATCTCTCATGTTAATCCAACTGATAGGGGGCCCTATACTGATGAAAAACAATTAGTTATCGATATGAAAAAAATGTTCAAATGTTTGTAAAGCTTATGGGACTTAACTACGGGGTCATCAGTCCCTAAACTTACAAACTACTTATGAACTACTTACGAACTACTTACGAACTAGGACGGCACAAATATCCATGCCCGAGGGGGGATTCGAACCCCCGACCGTAGGGGCCGTGCAGACCGTGGCTGGAGCGCCTCTGTCACCTCTGTCACCTCGGCCACCGCGGCCCGCTATCGATATGAAACTACTTGCCTGGTCACTGAGATCTCATACCGCTAGTAGTGTTGACCAGACCTGACATGCAGTTTAGGAAATGGTGTGTGCCTTGTGGATGACAGTTGAGTGATCCTTGACCAACAGGAGTCCCCACAACTTTAGTCCATTGCATGCGTCATCACCAAGGCCACCGGGGAGACAGGAAATGATAAACGCTTCCCTTAATCACTGACACACATGCAGCTACCAAATGACGCATTTTACTGCAAGGAACTGCGAAGTAAACAATCACTCGTGTTTGAGAAATGGAGGATAGAGCGACGTCTCGTCATTAGAGACGGAGCACAAGGTTGGACTGATCGAAGATGAGAAAGGACATCGACCATTGTCAAACGGAAGAACTCCGCGACTCGCCTTAAGTGAATTAGAAAACGATGCAACACACCTGAAGAATGGTTATGATGGAGGAAAGGTTAATCATGATGATGGTAGCGGCGGTGGAGGTAAATATGAAGGCACTCAACTACGTGGTTATTAGTCCTACAAACACCTCATGTCACTGTAAGATGTAGGTGCAAGCACCTTCTTACAGATTTGTTAACAGAAATAAAACTATCATATGTTGTACATTAGGTACCTGAATGGGTAATTTAAAAACCAGATTGGCCACAAAAAGTACAGTAAGTACGGTCTCGTCAGTCAGACTCTTCCACTCCTTCGACCAGGTATTCTTCTCCACCTACTCTCATTGTACTCTCTCATCTTGTTGATCAGTCTGAGCTGTGGTCTTCCCCTTGGCGAGTTACCTCTGGTGTCTTCTTCCACCACCTGCCTAGTGATCTATCCATCTCGACTAATTACATATCCATGACGCCCCTGGTTCGGAATCCACGTTAAACTCTAGGTCCCTCCTATAACTGACTGGGTGAGTCAGTTGAAAGATCAGAGGAAGGCAACAGCATACCACCACGAAACAAGACCATACCAAGTAAAGAACTGTGGTGTTCAAACCAGTCTTCGGCTTCTTGATTACCTACCACCTCAGTCTCCTGTCTTTGAGTCACTACTGCATTTTCAGCGATTTGCGTAAGTCCCGCTAATCACATTTAGCCTCATATTTCTCCATTTGTGTCTGTCATCCACTGATTCAAAAACCTGTCCGATAACAGAACTCTCAAAGGTCAAGAGATTTTTTTTCATTTTATTATTATTATTATATTGTGTGTGGGGGGGGGGGGGGGCGGCGGGTTCTGCTCTGTACGGAACCATGGTTTGAATTAAGTCCTGTAGATTCTATTCTTCGTGGACATCGATAGAAGCAATGACTTCATCAGCTTTTCGAGTGAAAACCTTGACCCGTTTCCTGCTTGAATTCTTTTCATTTCCTAGTCTGTGTGATTCCTTTATCTCAGTACTGCTTCACTTTGTATACAAAATTGGCATCTTAATTTTATTTATCTTTTTATTCACGTATGGGCCCAATAGGACAACAAGAGGTACAATCGATCATTGTGGCTTTCGATGGGTTGGCCTTCTTTTGTGTCCAAATATGTTTCATCCTTTCAGAATGAAGCCTTTTTCTTTCATCAGACGACGGTGTTCCAGTCCGTTTTCTAATTTCCTTCTTACCAACTTTTCAGTCAAATAACTTTTGTCTGAAAGTTTTTCTATCTGTAACATCTGAGTTATACTGGCTACTTTAAGATCCTCTTTAATTGCTGCGATCCACGTATTTGGCGCAGTTTTCGCCTTACTTCTGTTTTCGTACACTTTTATTATTTGTCAACTTAGTGGATACCATTCTTTTAATGTACCCATATGTCTGTGTATTTTCTTTTTCCTTATTACTTCTCAGCCTAAATGTTTGGTCATCATTAATTTTTGGGCCTAATATGTTCGTAGCAATCTTCACTTCTTTCTGCTGAATTTCTTCAACATTCATGTTTCTATTTAAAGTTTCTGTTCCGTAAAGACATTTAGGTTTGATTATAGTTCTGCAATGCCAAAGTTTACTATATTTAGAAAGTGATTTTTATTATAAATATTTTTGTTAATCTGAATGCTGTTGCTACTTTTTGACAGCGAACTTTGTTTGCAGCTTTTTCCAGACCGTTTTCTTCTATGTTATCCCTGAAGTATTTAAATCAAGAAATCCTTTTTATTTTTTTCCACATTTCGTGTTCAAAAACTTTGGCGCTTGTTTGTTGCATGTCACACATTTCTTATGTTGTGATACATTCTTATTTCTCTTTTGTCGCCTTTGTCCCGCTTGCGTGGGGTCGGTGTGGTTATCTAAGGGTTTGGCTGGTTAATTAAGGGGTGGCCGGATGCTCTTCCTCTCGCCAGCCTCATTATCCCTCCCATCCCGGGATAAGATATCTGACCCAAACTGCTTGCCTGTTGTGTTAAATAAATGAAGACATTCTAAAGCGGCGAAACTTGGGTGTTAGGCCAATATTCACCTACTGTGATGTGGGTAACCGCCCAAAAACCACATCCAAACTGGCCGACACACCGACCCACGCCGGCATACCTTCCTGACCCAGAAAGTGGCGGCCGCGGCGGTGCGGCCGAGCGCATTGAGGCGCTATGCTACGAAGCGCGAGGCCGCTCCCCGTCGGGGGTTCGAATCCCCCCTCGGGCATGGTTTGTGCCGTCTTTACTATAAGCTAGTTCATAAGAAGTTTGTAAGTTCGCTCTTGCGAAACACAGCTTACCCTTTATTCACATGAAGCGTTAAGAGCCATCGACAAGGGATCTCAAATCGATTCCATATTTCTGGATTTCCGGAAGGCTTTTGACACTGTACCCCACAAGCGGCTTCTAATGAAATTGCGTGCTTATGGAATATCTCCCCAATTGTGCGATTGGATTCACGATTTCCTATCAGAAAGGACACAGTTCGTTGTAATTGACTGTAAGTCATCGAGTAAAACAGAAGTGATAACTGGAGTTCCACAGGGAAGCGTTATAGGTCCTCTACTCTTCCTTGTGTTTATAAACGATTTAGGAGACAATCCGAATAGCTGCCTTAGACTGTTCCAGGATGATGCTGTCGTTTATCGGTTAGTAAAGTCAACAGAGGATTAAAAGTAACTGCAAAGCGATTTAGACAAAATTTCTACATGATGCGAAAATTGACACTAAATAAAGAAAAGTGTGAAGTAATACACATGACTACTAAAAGAAATCCGCTGATCTTCAATTACGCGATAAATCAGTCAAACCTTAAGGTCGTAAATTCTACCAAATACCTAGGAGTTACAATTACGAACAAGTTAGCCTGGAGAGAACACATAGAAAATATTGTGGGGAAGGCGAAGCAAAGGTTAAGTTTCATTGGCAGAACGCTTCGAAGATGCACCAGCTCCACCAAAGAGACTGCCTACATCACACTTGTGCGTCCTCTCCTGGAGTACTGTTGCCCCTTGTGGGACCCTCACCAGGTGGGACTGACGGAAGACATTGAGAAGGTTCAGAGGAGGGCAACTCGTTTTGTTTTATCACGTTATGGGGGGAAAACGTCACGGAAATGTTGCACGAATTGGGGTGGAAATCATTAAAAGAAAGACGTTATGCATTGCGGCGTGATCTGTTTGCGAAGTTTCAATCACCGACTTTTACTTCTGAATGTGAAAATATTTTGCTAGCACCCACCTACTTAGGGAGTCATGGCCATCCCAATAAAATAAGAGAAATCAGATCAAAAATGGAACGATTTAGGTGTTCTTTCTTCCCGCGCGCTATTAGAGAATGGAACAATAGAGAAAAGTTATGAAAGTGGTTGATGAACCCTCTATCAGGAACTTAAATGTGATTTACAGAGTATCTATGTAGATGTAGATGTAGACTGATGACCCCGCAGTTAAGTCCCATAAGCTCTACAGA
This sequence comes from Locusta migratoria, assembly GCA_026315105.1. Taxonomy (NCBI): domain Eukaryota; kingdom Metazoa; phylum Arthropoda; class Insecta; order Orthoptera; family Acrididae; genus Locusta; species Locusta migratoria. Next base: position 274,331,767 of record CM048755.1, read on the forward strand.
CATTTGAACATTTAGAAAGTGGCGACTTAAACTGTGCACCTAATCGGGCTGGTGTGGTCTGACATATAAGACATATTTTATCGTACATGTCGGTTTCAAGTGTGCAAAACTGATTAAGCCATTCCACGGGCCTGAAACAGCGGCGAGAGTTCTCCCCGCCTCTTTACACGATATCTCACAGGGCTGAATTTACAATTTCACAGGAAGTGTAGTGCTCGGCTTACAGCTGTTTTTTCGTCCACTAGATGTTGTTTCTTACGTCCATATGACATCGCAGGTCTACGGTAGGTGTACAGTCTTCGAGGATTGGGAGAATCGTTAATGTTTCTGCACAGAAGCAAGCTGGGCTTGTACTTGTCATAGTAGAAATTCTTGAGTTAGTTTGGTATGTTCAACTCTGAAACGAGGCAAGTCACTGTTTTCCCTTCTCGAGTTTTATACTTATGACTGCCAGACTCGGATGGCCCGCAATTTATTTGATTGTGTACAATCTTCCCATTTGTCAATCAATTGCTTCACGAAGTGGCGTCGAAAGAGTGTCCTTAAACGAGTGCTAGGAATATCGAGTTAGAACGCTTCTATCAGAATTGATCCTTTGGCTAGTTCGTCAACCAGACCATGAATGCCGACGTGATTCGGTGTACAAAACAAGATGGTGGATAACCCTGTACTGTAGAAGACTAGCACTCCTGGAAGATATCAGCGCACACTCCGCTGCAGAGTGAAAGTTTCATTCTGGAAACATCCCTTAGGCTATGACTAAGCCATGTCTCCACCATATCCTTTCTTCCAGGAGTGCTAGTGTTCAAAAAATTCAAATGTTTGTATAGTCTATGGGACTTAACTACGGGGTCATCAGTTCCTAAACTTACAAACTACTTATGAACTACTTACGAACTAGGACGGCACAAATATCCATGCCCTAGGGTGGATTCGAACCCCCGACCGTAGTGGCCGTGCAGACCGTGACTGGAGCGCCTTAGACTCCTCGGCCACCGCGGTCGACAGTGCTAGTCTTGCAAGGTTCGCAGGAGAGCTTTTGTGAAGTTTGGAAAGTAGGAGGCGAGGTACTGGCGGAAGTAAAGTTGTGAGGCGGCATCATGAGTCGTGTCGGGATAGTTCAGTCGGTAGAGCGCTTGCCCGCGAAAGGTAAAGGTCCTAGGTTCGAGTCCCGGTTCCGACACACAATTTTAATCTGCCAGGAAGTTTCAACACACACACATTGATGCCCGAGGGAGGATTCGAACCTCCGACGGCGAACGGCCGCGCGCACGGATATTCGTTGTGACTACCATAAAGTGCAGGCGCACATCACGGGCGCCAGTACCGCCAACTGCAAGAGCTGTATAAAGGGGAACATATAGCCATGTGGGCGCACTGGATTTTTTTCTGTAACTGTTTCACGTAAGCAGCTTGAGTGTACCCCGTACAAGACAGCTAGCGTCTTTCGATCACGTTTCGGAGTTCGGCCGAAGAAGAATAGATGCCTAAAGAGATTGCAGATTATCCTTCAGAGAAATCAGTGATCCTGTCAGACATAACCAAGCAACTGCGATGCTGATCAGAACGCAAGAGAGAACGACGCACCAATGGGACCGATTCCACCTACCTCGTTGCACCATTACACATTATGGCGGGCATACTGTGGACATAACAGTACTGGAGCACTCTGGCACATCACTGTCCATATCACAAAATATTCAGTCTGTTGCGTCCCATTCGTCGTCGTTTTCAGCAAAGTGTATGTTCGCAAGGATCTATTGCTCCGTATACCATTGTCTTAGTCCCTCCCCAAACACAGCCTCCCTTTAATGTTTTCGAACCTGATAACTTCTGTCTGCTTTCTGTAGAAGTCTTACACTTATCAACCGGAACATTGTGACCACCTACCTACTATCAACAAAAATCCGCCCAGGCAGTAGCAGTAGCACCTGACGGGCAATGACTGTTAGACACACTCCGAGTACATGTACTATCATAATAATTTCGTGTGACTCGTTGGCGTAGTGCAAGTCTTACAAATGGACGCCAGTTCGGCGACTTGCGTGTCCCTAACCTACCCTACTTATCCAACCCGACAAAGTGGACCTACAGATTGACGTGAAATCCGAACCACGTGTCGTTTCTGGTGACTCCTCACCTCGTTGAAAGGAGAAGGCTGGGTTAAAACGCGGACTGAAAAAATCCAAGATCCAACCGGGTTTCGAACCCGCCACCCCTTGGTTTCCACTCGAGCGCTTTACCCCGAGACCACCGGCCCGACTGTATGTAATGTCAGTGAGCATGCTGTCCTTGTGCAGAATGGGGATGGCGCGCGATCTATCTAGGTTTGGCCGAGGGCAGACTGTGATGTACTGAAGGTTCGGCACGAACCTTTCGCAAACTGCGCAACTTGTCGGGTGCTTGAGGAGTGCTGCGATGAGTGTCTTCAACAATGGCGACTCCACGATGAAACCGCGTACCAACATCAATGTAGGACATCATAGGATGGACACACTGGTAATACAGGATAGGCGGCGACTTATGGCGGAAGTAACAGCACAGTTTAATGCAGGACAGAGTACAAGTGTGTCTGAATACACAATGCATCAAACACACTTAACGATGGGCCTCTGCAGCCGCCGACCTACGCATGTGTCAATGTTAATACAGTAGGGTCTCGATTATCCGATCTTCGGTTATCCGACCTTCCGTGTTATCCGACTATTTCACCGCGCCAGGACGATGCGCAAAACAATGCTTGGATGAGCCCAGACATTTTTAAAGAATGGCTTTTTAACGACCTCGTGGCACAAACTGAGATGTTTTTGAAAGCGATCAACTTGCCTCGCAAAGCATTATAGCTACTATACAATGCAACGTATCATCCTAATGAGGATGAACTTCAATATCAAGATATAAAGGCCAAGTTTTTGCCTGCAGTGTCACATCCTTATGTCAGCATATGGACAAAGGGAGCTTAGATACTGAAGAGAAACTACCGCAGAAACTTGCTTTCCTGTTTAATTAATGCTATGGACGAGGGAAAAGACATGGTAGAGAAGTTGCGCCGTATTAATTTGAAAGACGTAGCTTATGACGTGGTCCAATCTTGGGAGAGTGTTGGGGCAAATACAACTGCAAAATCCTGGAAAATTTTGCTACAGGGAAATCAAGTAAATTATCCAGACGATGAAAATCTACAACAGACCGAACCCCAAAATACTACCCCGCTTGCATTGTTATGAAAAGTTCTGGGATGTGCTAATGCCACAGAAGATGAAGTAAATGAATGGATTGGTCAAGATGAAGAATTTTATAGTTAACATGATTAACTAATAGGAAAAAGAAGACGATGAATATCGTCTACCAAGGTTTCAGTTCTTAAGAGACTACGTGATTAAGCGGGGGAAAAAAGGCAAACAGCAGGCAAACAAAAGCCACTAACTTCTTTACACAGATTTAAATATGTTTTCGTTATTCAATGAAGTCTTTCACAAATACAACAGTTAGCTGCTGGACGTAAGTAGATATCTATTCAGTCTAATTAGATTCGTACTATTAAATTTTTAACTCATTTGGCCAACTTTTGTTTAATTTTTGTGTAACGTACTATCTTATCACTTTTTTTGAGTGCCGTCTAAAGTATATGAACGTTATATTCAGTTCTTGTTCACGTATTTAATAACATTTCAATGTTCAAATCAATTTATCAAACTTTTCATGATTTTTTTTTTTTTTTTTTTTTGCATTATTTTCCGTGTTGTTTGATCTTCCCCCTTATCCGACCTTGCCGCGGCCTGTTTAGGTCGGATAATCGAGACTCTACTGTACCTTGACGTCGGCTACTATAACGCAATGGGCACATCACCATTGTCACAACGTTGTCGCAGCAGCAGAGCGTTGCATGGTCTGATGAACCCTAATACCTCCAGCATAATGCCGTCGGGAGGGTGCAAGGTAAAATCCGCAGTCTTCCAGTGGAACATCTCCTTGACACCTGTAGGCTACTGCGGGATGGGCACAAGCTGGCGGCGGCTCAATTATGTCCTGGACAAAATTTACGTGGCCATAAACAGGTCCAGTGGGACTCCTCCCAAAGCACCATGACTGCCAACAAGTAGCGTATGGATCACCTATACCCCTTCATGCCGATCACGTTTTACAACGGCAGTGGCATTTTCAACAAGATAAAGCGCCATGGCATAAGGCCAGTAGTGGGATGATGTGGTTCAAGGAACACAGTGGCGGGATGCGATTTATGTACTGTCCCCCCAATTCGCCAGATTTGAACCAGGTCGAATATATCTGGGATGTGATTCAACGTGGCGTTAGGGCTCCTCGTTACCCTTCCCCTGAATTTACGGGAATTGGGTGACTCGTGTGTATGTGCATATGTGGTGCCAAATCCGTCCAGCGTTCTACGAAAGCTTAGCTACACCCATGCTAAGACGCGTCGACACTTATCTGTACCAAAGATACCAAAGCAGGACGTACCGGCTTTTAGGTAGATGGTCATAATATTTTGGCTGATCATTGTACATAGGGTGTCCGAGTTATCTTGCTCATCCACAATATCTCTGGAACCACAACAGCTATTATACAACGACTTTCACCGGTATCTATGTAATGCCGGGTCACATTGATGTAAATATTTTGAAACATTCTTAAACGAAAGCATACGGGTCTTCTAACAAAAACTGATGCGTTTTTAAATGGATACCCTATATCATTTCATCAGAAATCTATAGCATGGCAAATCCGATGAAGAATGGCGTCGATTGCATCGCAATTCGCCAATTACAACCCGAGATATTGCGTAGCGAAGTTGACGCTTGAAATACGCGAAACACGTGGCTAGCGCACATCCTGGGTAGCATGGGATTCTCGCCCGAGTCTAAGGACGTGCGCTAGCCGCACGTTTTGCGTATTTCAAGCGTCAACTTTGCTTCGCAATATCTCGGACCTACTGCGATGCAATCAACGCCATTGTTAACGTGATTTGTCATGCTATAAATTGCTGATGAAGTAATACAGGGTGTCCACTTAAAACACACAACTTTGTGTTAAAAAAGATGCTTTCGTTTTAGAATGTTTCAAAATATTTACATTCATGCGACCCTGCCTCACATTGATACCGGTGAAAGTCGTACAATAGCTGTTGTCGTTCCAGAGATATTTTAGGTGAGCGAGATAACTGGGACAGCCTGTATATTTTATTCCTGCTACTATCATAATGTGAAAGAGAGTATTCCAGCGAACATTGTCAATTGCTTTCTCCAGATTTACTAGAGCTATAAATGTATGTTTGCCTTTCCTTAACCGATCTTGTAAGTCAAGTCGCACGGTCAGTATTGTCTCATTTGTTTCTGAACTTCTAAATCGAAACTGGCCTACTCTAGCAGTTTTTCCAATCTTCTGTAATTAATTCGTGATAGTATTATGGAACTTTGAGCTGCTGAACTGATAGTTGTGTAATGTTGACATCAGTCTGCACTTGCTTTCGTCAGAACTGGAATTAATACGATCATCTGGCATATTTTACCACATACAGAGCGATCAAACAATTTGTAATATGTCAACCTTATGGAAAGGATTATTAGGCCTTGATCGCAACTCATTATTTCTTTTACTTACAGGTTTCAACGATATAAACTGCCATATTCAAATTTAAAATAAATGGACATAATATGCGAATGTTTCAGATGATTATCTTTTCTAATGTGACGAGAGTCCTGTTCTACATCTGCATACATACATACGTACATACACCGCAATCCACCGAAAGGTGCGTCGCGGAGGGTACTCAGTGCCACTACTAGTTAATTGCTTTCCTGTTCCACTCCCATATAGAACGAGGATAACACGAATACCTTTATGCATCCGTACGAACCCTACTCTCTCTCATCTTATCCTTGTGGTCTTTATGTAAAATGTAGGTTGGTGGCAGTAGAATCGTTCTGCAGTCCATCTCACATTCCAGCCCTCTACATTTCTTCAACAGTGTTTCTCGAAAAGAACATTGCCTTCCCTTCAGCAATTCCTAGTTGAGTTTACGAAACATTTCAGTAACACTCGCGCATTAATCGAATCTAACACTTACAAATCTAGCCGTCCGCCCCTGAACCGCCTCTATGTCCCCCCTTAAACCGATCTGGTGTGGATCCCAAACACTTGAGCAATCCTCAAAACGGCGTCATACAAGCGTTTTATATTCGGTCACCTTTACAGACGAATCATACCTTTTCAAAATTCTCCCATTAAAGCAAAGCACAAAGCCTCAAAAGTTCCTGTATGATGCCCATTTAAAAAATCTGAGGATGAGGTTTTGTAACGTTGAAATCGCTAATTCAAGTAACTACTTGCGATGAAGGCGTAACAATCCTTTACATACGGTTTACATATTTAAAACTGGAATTGTTGCATTCGTCTTGAAGTCTGAGGTTTTTCTTTCCCTTTCTAATACATCATGCACGCCTGATGGAGTAGTTATGTCATAGCTGGCGCTCCCAATGACATCAGCACCTCTGAAGGAATATGATCTACTCCAAGTGCCTTGTTTCCGTTTAGCTCTCAATGTAGAAAAATGTAAGGTGATGCGCATGAGTAGGAAAAACAATCCCATAATGTTCGAATACAGCATTAGTAGTGAGCTTGTTGATGCAGTCGCGTCGTTCAAATATCTAGGAGTAACATTGCAGAGCGCTATGAAATGGAACGACCATGTACATCTACACATCTATATCCACATGGGATACTCTACAAATCACATTTAAGTGCCTGGCAGAGGGTTCATCGAACCACCGTTATACTATTTATCTCCCATTCCATTCTCGAATAGCGCGCGAGAAGAATGAACACCTGAATCTCTCCGTTCGGGCTCTGATTTCTCGTATTTTATTCTGATGATCATTTCTACCTATGTAAGTGGGAGTCAACAATATATTCTCGCATTCGGAGGAGAATGTTGGCGATTGCAGTTTCGTAAGTAGCCCACGCCGCAGCGATAAGCGCCGTTGTTGTAATGATTCCCATCCCAGATCCTGTATCATTTCCGTAACGCTGTCTCGTCTGTATCGTGACAATACGAAACGAGCTGCCCTTCTTTGGACTCTCTCGATGTCCTCCGTCAAACCTACCTGATAAGGATCCCACACTGGGCAGCAATACTCCATAAAAGGACGGACAAGCGTATGCAGTTTCTTTAGTAGGACAGTTAAGCAAGGACAGTGGTGAGTAAGGCGGACAGCCGACTTCGGTTTATTGGGAGAATTTTGGAAAGATGTACTTCATCTGTAAAGGAGACCGCGTATAAAACGCTTGTACGACCACGTCTTCAGTATTGCTCAAGTGTTTGGGACCCGCAGCAGATCAGTTTAAAGGAAGACATAGAAGCAGTTCAGAGGCGAGCAGCTAGGTATGTTACTGGTAGGTTCGAACAATGCGCGAGTGTCACGGAAATGCTCCGGCAACTTAATTGGGGATCGCTGGAGGAAAGACGACGTTCTTTTCTTGACCTTCTGTTGAGGAAATTTAGAGGGCCGAAATTTGAAGATTGTAGTACGAGCTTGCTGCCACCTACTTACATTTCGTGTAGTGGTCACAAAGACAAGATAAGAGAAATTCGGGCTCGTACGGAGGCATATGGGCATTCTTTTTTCCTCGTTCTATTTGGAAGTGGAATAGCTAAGGAAATGCCTTGTAGTGGTACAGTGTACCCTCCGCCACGCACCTTACGATGGATTGCGGAGTATGTATGTAGATGTAGGTCTTTCAGTGCTTTGCCAAATCTTCTCGCTGTGTCGTACTTCCTATCTCATCTTCATCTACTTTGCACTCCTTTTCTACAGTACTGCTTTCAAGTTCATTTCCGTTACTTAGGTTTGAAACGCATAAAACCGAGTGAATTGGCGACGTAATACTACTGCGACGGCGTTTTCGTCTTTTGCGCGGCGGGCGTAGTTCTGCGGTAAGTGGTAATGAATGCGAGTGTTTGGTGGGGCTGCGCCCTGCGTTTATCTGCTCTCCCCTCGCGCTGCTTTTGGCGGGGAGGGGCGGCAAGGGCAGAGGCAGCGCTACAGTTCGTCCCACCAGCTCCCCGGCCGCCACCCCTGCTGTTCCTTTCTGGCGCGCAGCCACCTCACACTAGCCCAGCTGCATTCATCCGCTCGTGTAGCCTTTCTCCAGAGTATGCGGATTCGGTTGCTAAGGCCGGTATTACACTATTAAATTACTGGACAAAGAAATATTGGGCGTAGTGTAATGGTAATGGCGTGTAATATTTGTTCAAATCTAGATAATGTCGTGGGAAAGGCGAACCAGAGACTGCGTTTTATTTGCAGAACCCTTAAAAGATGCAACAGAACTACAAAAGAAACTGCATACACTACGTTTCTCCGTCCTTTTTTGGAGTATTGCTGCCCAGTGTGGGATCCTTATCAGGTGGGTTTCACGGAGGACATCGAAAGAGTTCAAAGAAAGGCAGCTCGTTTTGTATTGTCGCGATACAGGGGAGACAGCGTCACGGAAATGATACAGGACCTGGGATGGGAATCATTACAACAACGGCGCTTATCGCTGCGGCGTGGTCTACTTACGAAACTCCAATCACCAGCATTCTCCTCCGAATGCGAAAATATATTGTTCACTCACACCTAGATAGGTAGAAAAGATCATCAGAATAAAATACGAGAAATCAGAGCTCGAACGGAGAGATTCAGGCGTTCTTTCTTCCCGCGCGGTATTCGGAAGTGGAATGGGAGATGAATAGCTAAAAGGTGGTTCGATGAACACTCTGCCATGCACTTAAATGTGATTTACAGAATATCCCATGTAGATGTAGAAGGCCTAGGCTTAGATTTGATCAAATAAATCGCTCGTCTTCTGTTTCCTGTAGTGAGAAATGTGACCGCCCGGAGCGCTAGTAATAGTGCGCCCTCCTTGCCACCACAGCTGTGTGTTCTTAAACTCCAATAATACTATTTGGAGGCTAAGGTTTGACATAGCATTCGTATTCGTAAACATGGCTACTAGCGGCAAGTTTGTGTAGCCTGTTACAGCAACAACAAAATTGATAGGAATTTGTAAATTAGATAGGGCGTTGTATAACAAGCGACAAGGCCAATTCACACCGTACGTCACGTTAATTCGCTTAACCCAATAACCTGCGGTGAAGTGAAACTATGAGTTACAATCCGTGACGTAAAAAGTCATAATATACTATTGGAATTGAAGAACTAACACCCCTAAATCTTATTTACGGCCAAAGTAGACTTTATAATGTATATTTTTGGTCAACTTAGTATTACGTGGTGGGAAGTCAAACAACATTCATAACATCGACATCTGTTTGCAAGAAAATATATACACATAAACATATCAAACAATTCTTGTAAAGGAATAAATAGAACTTATTTACTTTATCAGCTATGTTTTCCTCCTTGCACTGTTAATAACGTCATGCCGGCCGCGGTGGCCGAGGAGACTGAGGCGCTCCAGTCACGATCTGCACGGCCACTACGGTCGGGTGTTCGAATCCCCCCTCGGGCATGGATATTTGTGCCGTCCTAGTTCGTAAGTAGTTCATAAGTAGTTTGTAAGTTTAGGGACTGATGACCCCGTAGTTAAGTCCCATAGACTATACAAACATTTGAATAACGTCATAAACAACTTAGATTTTCCCCTTTGTCAGTGCTGACATTTTCCATTTAAAACGTCATTTAATGAAACTTGCTTTATCAACTTACAATCTTATTAATATACTCTGTATGTGTCAGCGTTTTCTGATACTCTAGTGCAAATTGGAAAGAATGGAGAGCTCCAGAATAATTAGCAGTGAATTACGGCCCGGCTGTACTACCGACGATATATAAAAAAAGAAAATCCTCCGAATCCGAGTACGTATCCTTTTTTTTCTCCTCTTCTTCTAAATGCAGACAACGTAGTATAAGTAACAGCTGATCTTAACACGGCCATTTTGAAGCAGCTTTGATAAAAAATTGGTTGATAGTGTAATACCCCTTTTTGCTTTTCATCCAGTATCTTGTCAAAGAAGAGGACCAATCCAATTTTTTCGTCCAATTCCTTGTCAAATAATTTGATAGTGTAATATCGGCCTAACGCAGACACTCCACTGACATACACTGCCGGAGATGAAAATTTGTACACCTTCTTAGAGTTTTCCAATTTAAGGAGGAAGGAAGGAAGCTTAGGGTTAAACGTCCCGGAGACATCGTGGTCATTAGAGAGGGAGCTAACGCTCGGTATTTTGGGTAAGGATGCGGAAGGAAATCGGCCGTGCTTCTTGAAAGGAACCATTTTGGCACTTACCTGGAGTGATATAGAGAAATCACGCAAAACCTAAATCTGGATGGCCGGAGGTGGATATGAACCACCATCCTCCCGAATGCGAGTCCAGTGCGTTACCACTGCGTCACCTCGCTCGGCTAGCTGCTTGGAAAGCCATTAGTTACTATGGAGATGACTTTCCAAAAACAGTGTCGTAGCTCTTCACAAACTGAACAATCAAAGACTACCGTCGTCAATTAATAGTGAAGTCAATTCCGTAAAAAATGTAACTTATGTATTTTCTATTGCAACCATCATTATTAACAACCATCTATAAAATATAGAAAATTACTGATAAACAAAAATACGTGCACTTTTCGTAAAAATTATCGTTATATATTAAAATTGTGTAAGTATTCAAACACAACGGAAAAAATTAAAAAAAAAAAAAATCTGCCACGACAAGATTCGAACCACCGACCGCAGGTTTGGAAGACCAGAACGCTACCTCCTGAGCTACACCAACAGATACTACAACCACGTGTACTTTCCAAAACTACAAAGTCGATTTTCTCGATAATGTTTTAGAGTTACGTCGAATGGCTTTGGCTGATTGTTATGGAGTTCGGAACTTCACGTACAACAATTATCGATAAATTCTAAAATCCGATACCTATGTGGTCTCCCTGTCAGTGCTCGCTTTTGTGCAAAGAATACATTCTTTTTCTAAGCGACGAGTTACAACAAAAATTTTTTCGTAAGACATTATTGTGTGTAAATATGCAAAATATTCCAAGTGGATAATTCGTTTGTTTCTAACAAGGAAAGTACATGGACTCGAACAAACATGTATGTATGAACGTTTGGTTACAGGATCTCTACGTACACGTCAATGTGCTGGTGGGTGTCGTTCTTATGCAAAACTCTGCAATGATGCTCTAGAGCCGGCCGCGGTGGCCTAGGGGACTGAGGCGCGCCAGTCACGGTCCGCACGGCCACTACGGTCGGGGGTTCGAATCCCCCCTGGGGCATGGATATTTGTGCCGTCTTTAGTAGTAGCTAGTTCATAAGTAGTTTGTAAGTTTAGGAACTGATGACCCCGTGGTTAAGTCCCATAAGCTTAACAAACATTTGAACATTTATTTTTTATTTTTGATGCTCTAGATAGCACTGTAGATGTAATTGTAGACAACATACGTAATGCAGATATCTTAACTATAACTTATGCAATAATCATCGTACATGTTCTCTAGCGTATTGTCATCAAAAGCCGTGATGATAGTTGCAACTTTAACCTTCTTCTCGGAAGACTGTTGGTATTCACTGCCACTGCTTCCATCGCATCTTCCCGTAGCACTACCGCTTGCAATGAGTTGTTCGTCATTATCATCCCTATTATCATCATTATGTGTTAGTGTTACAACAGTATCTAACTTATGCTCATATTTCTGTACCATAACAGATACCTGAAAGCATGCGAATGATTCATCTTCTATACTAATACCATCTTCACGAAGAAGGGTTCTTCGTAACTTCATCTCAACCAATCGCAATACATTAGCAGGATTGATTAGCAATCGCCGCCCCATCTGATGCTTCAACACACAAATGTCACAAAACGAGACTTCGGAGGCACACTGCACCGTCCCTACTGGCGAACCGACAGGTCAAAGTGCAATGTGGCAAGGCACACGCAGAGGCCTCTAACGGACGACTGCAGAGTTTTGCAGATGCGGGAGTATCACTAGTGCAGTAAGGACTTTTACGTTATCTCTCAAACGATTTTGGTGTATATGTGTTTGTTCGAGCCCAAGTACTTTCCTTGTAAGATAAACAATTATACGATGTGCAGAAGTTGTATGTTACTATAGATTTCAGATCGTCGACGCCAAATTTAGGAAAAAGATAAATTTTGTCACAGACGGTGATAAAAAAAAAATCACATGAGGCAGGTTCGGTCTGGCCGGTATATCGTATCAGGGGTATCGGTCACCGAGTGAGAAGGCGCCCCCCATTCTGAAAGCCACACGGAGGTGGATGCGTGCCAAGGCCTCGCGTGGCAGTCACCGCCAGCTAATGCAGTGCGAGCCGCCTGCAACCTCTGCGTGTACGCTTGTCCAGCCACAGTCTGTGACTCATTTCTTCCGCGTTCAGGGTTATACTGAAACACTAACGGCCCCGCCTTTTCTTAAGCCTTTGAGGTCCATGAATAAACATAGGAAGAAAACTATAACAGTTTCTTCCAAAATCTACTTTCACTGTCTCAAAAAGCAATAATATAGTGTAATAACAATAAAATTTGTATTTCACAATATTCTAGGTGGTTTCACAGTGAAACCACTGGGCTGTTCAAAAATGTTCAAATGTTTGTAAATCTATCGGACCAAACTGCGTGGTCATCAGGCCGTAGCTTACAAACTACTTAAACCTAGTTAAACTAACCTAAGGACAAACACACACACACCCATGCCCCAGGGAGGACTCGAACCTCCACGGCGAGCAACCGCGCGCTCCGCAGCGGGACGCTTTAGACCGCTCGGCTACTCCACCGCGGCCACTGGGCTGTTACGACAGTTTTCAGTGGGGCTTGATTTGTTAGAAAGGACAATTGAATCGTAGTCCTGTGATAACTCAGTTGCTTCATTTGACAGTAGTGTATCTGTTGTATCCATTCAGTATGCTCTTTTAGCTCTGTATTGTCATCACACGAATCACATCGTCGTCATTGTTGCCACTACTAACGTAAAGAGCACACATTTTCATTGACAACCTCTTCAAATTCAACTACATACTCATCAGGTGAAAGAAGTCGAAGTTATCCATCAATTTCGTCTCATTCATTTCCAATATCCGAAGCAGCTGACTCAGTATCACTTGGAATTTCAGCAAGTATACATTAGCATATTTGTGCTAAGGTCAGAAGATCTGAATTGCTGCTTTACTCTTGATGATGGTCTATTATCCATGCCGTCACGCTGTAAAGAATAAAATAAAATAAAATGCAACCTGTAGATTTACCGTTATTGAAGGTCGTTATGTCCCATTGGTTTCATTCTGTAATCACGTACATTTGCGAAAAAACTAAACTTCACATTACAGTTATCAGTGAAATTATCTTCCAAATGTCATAAAATGGTTTATAAGAATAACGCAATACCTGAAATTCCTATTATCTGCTCTATAGAAGTCACAAACTAATTTTATTTTCAAGTCTGGGCCGGAAGCACTTGGACTCGTCGCAGCGCTACACAAAAAATAGCAATCACTTCGCTACTGTAACAAGTATCTGGCGCTGACGCTAGATGTCACCAGTAATCAATTTGTGGTGGTGGTTTCAAGAAGAAACCGGTTGGCTGGAAAAGCACGCAAGATAAAAATGTGGCTTCAGGCTGAAACCACTGGGCCGCAAAGGGTTAACGTACTGCGGTTCAACAAGTATCCGTTTCGTCTCCCTAGCAGTGATGGAGCTTGCGAAAAGTTGTATTTGTGTTGAAACTTCCTAGTGGATTAAAGCTTTGTGCCAGACCGGGAGTCAATCCACGGACCTTTGCCTTTTGCGGACAAGCGCTCTACCGACTGAAATACCCGAGCACAACTCACGACCCGTCCTCACAGCTTTACTTCCACCTGTACGTCGGCTCCTATCTTCCTAACTTCACAGAAGTTCTCCTGCATACCTTACAGAACCAGAATTTGTGGAAGGAAGGATACTGCGGAGAAATGGTTTAGCCACAGCCTCGGGGATCGTTTACAGCAATGTTTTCCAACCTGTGGGTCGCGACACCCAGGCGGGGTTCATAATGTTCCAATGTTTGTATAGCTTATGGGACTTAACTACGGGGTCATCAGTCCCTAAACTTACAAACTACTTATGAACTACTTACGAACTAGGACGGCACATATATCCATGCCCGAGGGGGGATTCGAACCCCCGACCGTAGTGGCCGTGCAGACCGTGACTGAAGCGCCTTAGTCCCCTCGGCCACCGCGGCCGGCTCAAATATTTCTACAACAAACAGTTTTGTATATAAGTGCCATAAGGGTGCAGATGACAAACTGTAAACGAATACCTACAGATTGATGTAGGAAAACCAACCAATCCAACATGTAAAACAAGGTGTATTATATATATAATTCCTATACAAGATTCTAATTAACAGGACCCATTGAAAATGCTACAACTGCCTTACAAAAACAAGAAACCAGTGTTTTACTCAAGGCAGATCCTTATCCAGAAGCAACTAACATAAATAGAAGTATGTGTATTTGGTTAAGAGAAATTATTTTACGGTTTTTACCCCGATATAAAAACTTTTTACATTAAGACTATTTCTATTTAAATAATTATTTTCTGTTTCTAGTCTTCTATGTTTTTAATTGATTTTAAAAATCTTGATTATATTACAGCAAATAAATATTAAAAGTTTCAGGTTTTTTTCACTCTCTCTTCACCAGAGTTAATCCATATATTGCTTCCTCCTACGTAGATCTTACGAAAAGACTGTAAAGGTAAAAATGAGGCGGCTTACAGTAGCCGTTCTTCACGCAAACCATTCGTGACTGTGACATGTAAAGGGGAAAAGGCAAGGGATCACAAAGTACTCTCTGCCACGCAACAAACAAAGGGAGTTAATACTGCACTTTCATCCAATTCTAAGCTATGGTGAAAGTTACGTTTATGCAGAGTATCTGCAAATGACAGTAGTAAATAACGTATCCTCACCACAGCCGCGGTGGCGTGGCCGATGGCCGAGCGTTCTAAGGCTCTTTGCTGCGGACCGCGCCGCTGTTCGCCGTCGTAAGTTCGAATCACCCTCGGGCATATGTGTGTGTGTGTGTGTGTGTGTGTGTGTGTGTGTGTGTGTTGGCCTTAGCGTAAGGTAGTAGTTAAGTAGTTTGTAAGCCTAGGGACTGATGATCAGAGTAGTTAAGTCCCATAGATTTACAAACATTTGAACAGCCTCGCAGTCCCTGGCAAAGCGCCTAGAACCGCTCACCATACGCACGCAATTACTATTTCAAATAAAATGTTTGTAGACGTAAAGGACCAAACTGCTGAGGTCATCGATCCCTAGACTTACAAACTAATTTAACCTACGCTAAGGACAACATACGCACACCCAAGCCCGAGGGAGAACTCGAAACTCTGGTGGGAGCGGCTGCACGATCAGTAACGCGGCGTCACAAACCGCATGGCAATTCCCTCGCGGTGAACTGGTATTTAATTGTCATTTAGTTATGAACTAAGTTGAAAGTTTTCAGTCTCCAGCACATCTGTAGGTTTGTTTGAAATCAGTTACAAAGTTTGTACTGAACAGATAGCCGCGTGGAATGACCGCGTGGTCTAAGGCGTCATTCTACGATCTGGGTGGCCGTTCCGTCGCAGCTTCGAGTCCTCCCTCGGGCATGGGTGTGTGTGTATTGTTCTTAGTGTAAGTTAGTAAAAGTAATTTGTAAGTCTAGGGACTGATGACCATAGCAATTTGGTCCAATAGGTTCACGTTCATTTGGTCATTTGGGACCTTGCCTTTCGCGGGCAAACGCTCTACCGACTGAGCTATCCCGGCACGTTTCGCGGTTCGTCCTCACAGCTTTACTTCTGCCTGTGCGTCGCCTCCTACTTTCCAAAATTCACAGAAGTTCTCATACGAAACTTGCAAAACTAGCACTCCTGGAAGAAAGGATATGGTGGGGGACACGGCTTAGCCACGGCCTAGGCGATGTTTCCAGAATGATATTTTCACTCTGCAGCGGAGTGTGTGCTAATATGAAACTTTCCTGGCGGATCAAAATTCCATAGTTCCTGAATTTCAGATTTTTCTTCCACTTCATCAACACAGTTACTGTCAATGGCTGACTTCTCTCCGACAACACTGCAAATGCTAAATTTCCGATGTGAAGTCGACGAGTATCTCTGCAACTTAAGCAGCTGACCCAGTAAAAAGAGGAAAGCCATCAACAAAGTATAGAACGAATTTTCAAAGAAAGAGAAGAAAGGCCCACGTGTCAATAACCCTGTTCAGAATGTTAGGAGAGGTAGCGTTGGACACTGGTCAGCTGTTGTTGAATCTAGACGGATTTCCATTTGTGAAATACGCATACTGTATATCTGTTTGTAATTTTTTGTGACAAAAAATGTTTGTATAGTTTATGGGACTTAAGTGCGGGGTCATCAGCCCCTAAACTTACAAACTACTTATGAACTAAATCAAATGTTTTTGATATGCAGCTTTTTCTACTTATGTACTCTTTTATACTAAAGACAACACAAACATCCATGCCCGAGGGAGGATTCGAACCTCCAACGCGGGAGGCCGCGCAATTTTTGTGACATACAGTTCTAAATAAATTGTCAGTATAAGAAGTGTACTATCAATTTTAATGATATGTATAACTATTTCCCATATCCCCTCCGATTTTTGACGTTAGTACTAGTTTTTCTATTGCCAAGTGCACTTAGAATTAGTCAAATTACTCTTATTTCCCGATGTGCCAAATATGGCACATACGAAAAAATTGTTTAAAAAGAATAAAGTAACAATCTGAAAAAAATTACATGGCATCTAAGCACCATTCTGAATAACTTGCACAGAAATTATATATATCTCAAAAGGAATTCATATATCGGACATTAAGAGGTTAAATTAGCAAAACCTTCATCATGACTTCCTAGCAATTGTGCTTGCCCTCCGTATTCCCTTGTATGAAATAATGAGTGTACATTTAAATAAACAGTACAGTACGTGTAAACTTGTACACGCGTTAGTTGCAAGTAAGATGGAAAACGGTAATGAGAGGCGTAGCGATAGACAAGTTTACTGCCATGTTTCCTTAAGCCGGCTTCTCCGATCGCAGAGCCCTTACCTCAAATTGTTCAGTGCAGCATTCTCTATTTCCTGTTAAATTTTTGGGCGCTCATATGCGATCACCTGGTATATACAATTAGAATGAAACTCTTCAAGGAGTCCCTGAGCTATGCTTTTTCATCAAAACTCTAAGCCGTAGGAGGTTTCACTGTCAAAGATTTTTCTTTTTTTCTTTTTTCTGACTGCAGGTAGTACTAGTGCGCAGATGGTAGAAATATTTGCAGGCGTTGCCGAGATCCACCTGTGAATCGAACGAGCTGTCGCAGCAGAGGATAATTTACGCACACTGCGCCTGTAGGAGCCGTGATACAACCTGCTAAGCATAGCCATCGTGCAGGAACTCCAAATTGACAGGCGGTGTTCTGCGTTATAATCCTCAGTCACTCCAGGCTCACTGCGCCCGCTTCCCTACTGAAGGTGATGCTTGCTCCCACACTATTGCATCGTCATCAAATTCTGAGCTATTTTTAAAATTTCAAGTATCTAATACATCGAGAAGTTAGAAATCAGCAAAATATTCACCGAACGGGCAAATAGACAAAGTGACCTGAGAAAATACGAGTGAGTGATTCACATATCGTCGCCGACCAGAATGCGTCATTACGCTCCTGCAAATTTCGTTTCGCTTTGAATGACTTAGTGGCTGGTTTAATTCACGGGGGCGTATTATTCAATACCAAGAAGCCTATGATGCAACAAGCTATTGTGTGCTAATCGACGTATCGCTGAGAAGCTGATGACCGAACCGCTTCTCTGTGTAGCGCTATTATTCGTAGCAGTGACCTATGTGCGTGGCACCATAACTTTTTTCTGCACTTCAATAATTTATTATCTCTGTACTGTCAACGTATGAAATTCTCATTGGGAATGTATGTTAGACTACCAAAAATTGTAATTCAGCTGCGGCGGAGTGACCGAGCGCATTGATGTTCCGATGCGCGAGGCCGATCCCCGTCGGGGGTTCGAATCCTCCCTCGGCCATGGATGTTTCTGCTGTCTTTAGTGTAAGTTAGTTCATAAGTAGTTCGTCAGTTTAGGGACTGATGAGCCCGCAGTTTAGTCCCATAAGCTTCACAAACATTTGAACATTTTTAGTAATTCATGTTTGTAAGTTTTGTGTAATCATCATTGGATTTTGTAATACTGCATTTTATCAAATGTTTCGTAAATTTAAAAGGTTCTAGAGGTTCCCGCTTAGATTTTTTGTTAATTGTATTCCTGCGCAAAAGATAGGGTGCATCCCCAGCTCAACGGAGACTGATGACATGGAAGAAAAAGAAGGAAAAAGCAAGCCATGTGGCTATCTTGCGTGGCTAAAAAGCGAGTTAGAAAAAGGGCCTTTGTGTGGACATTTAACAAGTTAGTGGCTATTTTATTAGAGGTCATATACAGCGAGAGAAATATTAAATGACCTCGGATGACGAGTACTTTCGAGTGCAAAAAAAAAAAAAAAAAATGTTCAAATGTTTGTATAGCTTATGGGACTTAACTACGGGGTCATCAGTCCCTAAACTTACAAACTACTTATGAACTACCTACAACTAAGGACGGCACAAATATCCATGCCCGAGGGGGGATTCGAACCCCCGACCGCAGTAGCCGTGCAGACCGTGACTGAAGCGCCGCAATCCCCTCGGCCACCGCGGCCGGTTTTCGAGTGCAGTTACTGGAATAAGACTGGAGGCAATTTTTTAAACAAATTTCAACGTTAACAAGAATGATTTTTGCACTTACAGCTAGAGCCCGTACAGGACAACATTACGCCACCGTGAGCCACATTTCGCTGCTAATCTTCCGCTAAAGTCAATGATAAAAGCCAAAACGGCCACCCAGTCCGTAGGCTTTAGACCACGCGGCCGTTTATTACACAATTGTAACTAGTGAAGTTTTTCTAAAGTATATTAAGCAAGAAGGGTTGCTGCCTATCGCCTTTCTTCTCAGACAGGAAGTTACACTCACCTGCTGATCTGCTGTCCTTGGACCGTAAAGCCATCGGACTTCTTCTCTTGGCAGGTGTTTCGTCGTCTTATTGAAGATTCATTAATTGAAAAGAGGACAGTAGGAAAGTTACAAAACAAATAGGCAGAATTGTGGTAAAATCTGTATTCATAAAGATATGGCGAATTTGAGGTAGCCCTGTTGCATGTTTAATATTATTTCAGAAATAAGACTATTTCGCCACGAAAACACCTTGCTGTAGGTCAAGGAATTACTAACAATAGTCAAGAAATGAGCACATTTTTACAGATACATTTGCAGTCCCTAGAGAGAGCGAAGAGTGGTTGAATCAGAATGTTGCTTGCCATGAAGTCGTAATACTAAAATCAGAGCAGGGGCCAAACGGCCAAGTTTACATCACTATAAACTGAATGGTAAATGTACCGGATGCTTCCATTCCCCCAACATTGTAACAGACGCGGACGGTCCTCAAAGTCACACTTTACTAATAAGGCGGTAACTTCCGCCCTAAACTGTCCGCGAGGTGGATACTTCCAAGCTCTGCAGCCGAATAGCAGTGTGTCTCTGTTCGCCGGGCACGGCACTGCAGTGTGCTTTCGCTGCTCAAAAGAAGTCCCTGTAGCCAACCTTACATATAGGGGAGAGAAACCGTTGGGGAAGCTTATCCCTCGCGGGCGGCACTGTGTCTCGGACACTCAGGTCGGGAAACGTGTTTGGAGCGCGGTACAAAGCTGGTATGCCTCCGCCACGGCGTCGCTTCCGGTTGCTTTTAAATTTAACGG
Organism: Locusta migratoria; assembly: GCA_026315105.1. Taxonomy (NCBI): domain Eukaryota; kingdom Metazoa; phylum Arthropoda; class Insecta; order Orthoptera; family Acrididae; genus Locusta; species Locusta migratoria. The sequence goes on from CM048755.1 coordinate 274,351,640, forward strand.
CTACAGGAAATTCTCCATTTTGAGCAATATCTAGATTAACAAAACGGGTAATGTAGAAATTACTCTGTTCCTTCCATTTGATTGTCCTCTAGGTAAGCAATCATTCAGTGATGCTCCTTGAGTGGTGAAAATTAATAAATCGTCCGAAATTAATTGTTTTAATTTTGCTACTTTATAATTAAGGTCCCGTCAGGTCTGTTATTGGTATCGGGGAGATTGTAATTTTACTGGCAACTCGAATCCGTGGTCGGAATAACATATTTAATTTTACTTTGCTCTGATTTCTTTCTTATGGCACAGCCGTTGCGGCCGTGCATTGTGTACCCTCAAAAAGCCTGTGCGTTACACAATGTGTGTGTGTGTGTGTGTGTGTGTGTGTGTGTGTGACAGAGAGAGAGAGAGAGAGAGAGAGAGAGAGAGAGAGAGAGAGAGAGAGAGAGAGAGAGAGAGAGAGAGAGAGAGAGAGAGAGAGGGAGGGAGGGAGGGAGGGAGAGAGAGATATTCCAAAGGACGAAAATCCGCTTAAATTCTTATATTCTTGTATTTCATTATCGTATCAATTCTAATATGTATTCTTATCTTAATATTCATATTTTATTCGTGTGTAAATTCTCTTATTTTATTCTTATGTCCATTCATCACGAACATCTGGAACATTCTCTAGCATAAAATCAACCGTAGAAGCATATCAGACAATGAAATTATAAAGTCCGCAATCATCGCGCGATGGCATCTTTGTCAGAGTTACATTTCTTAGTATGAATTTCACTCTTAGCTCTTAGCTTCATCAAAATATTATTATTACGACGTACTACAGGTATTTCACCAAAATAATTTCAAATAATTTATTCTTTTACTTTTAAATTATCGAAAAAGATATTATTTCAACATACTTTGGAAAGAAAAAGTGTATAAATTTCCTATGAATTCGGTTATATAAACAAAACAAAAAGAACAAAACACAAAATAAATAAAAATAATCGGGTTACGGGGCGCAAAAGTGTAAAACCGTAAAAATAGCTTGGGATGGAAAAAACGGAACGGTTAATACAAATTTTAATACGGAGTAACCGGTATTTTTCGGAATCCGATTTGTCTAGGTTATAACAGGTTTTTTTTAGTACTAAGCGGTTTTAAAATTTATTGTAAATTGTAATATTTCTGTTGGATTGAAATACTGGGTTGTTACAGAAAATGGGAGAACTATTAGTCCTATTTTAATAACAGTGCAGACAGTTGGATCTAGAAAAAAACAATTGTCGGCACAGGCTTACTGAGACAATGTTTACCCAGTTGCCAGATTGCTTGGCCTCTACACGAGAGTGTGCAGTGTGTAATACTTGCTCACATCTGGTCCAAACGGTAGTTTCGTGCTCTCAACCTCAGACATTGGTTGTATTACAGAATGGCACTAACCCTAATTTGGAAGTATTTCGCGAAGTATGGTAGCAAGCTAGGAATGAGACATCATACGAGAGATTTGATAGAATATGAATTTGGTTAATATGTATACAGCCGTGTCCCATTTTAAAATATACCGTCCCGATATCTCCGGAGAGGAACAATTATGCAAAAAGGTCTCCTGCAAAAGTTGTTTGAAGGTGGGGGGGGGGGGGGAGAGGTAATGGTTATCTCGAAATGACCTTGAACCATGTTTCCAAGATGAAGTTCATTTTTTCAAATGGTAACCGCTATTTTTTATTCCCTATTCGTATTCTAGGTGAAAAAATGAAACCTTTTCTTTTTCGAAAAACCAATGGTTTGTCGTCAGGGTGCACTTCATTGTGTTTCCCAGATTACTAGTATCTGGAGAACGAAGCGGGATCGGAAAAATTTCCAATGAAAACCTTGTATTGTTTCTGAATTCTGTCCACTGGTGAAACATTCGTGAACTTGAAATGAATTTTTCCCGATCTCACGTCGTTCGGGAGATACTGGTAACCTGGAAAACTTACAACGAAGTGCCCCCTGGCAACGAACCATTGCCTTTTCTAAAGAAATGATCCCTAAAAAATGTGTATTTTTCACGTAGAAAACGAATATGGAATAAAAAATAGGGGTTAAAACTTACAAAAAATTAACGTAAGTTTAAGTTGACCTTGAAAACACGGTTCAAGGTCATTTAGAGAGAACCACTCCATGACTTCCTTCCAACCTTATAACTTTTACTAGAGACTTTTTTTTCAGAATTGTGCTGCTACACAGATATCTGCCGGTAAAGCTTAAAACGTATGCTTTTATTGATGTGCTATAAACTTGAGATAATAACTAAACCCTTAATTTTGTGGTTGTTTCAGGGTAAAAAAACGTACCATCCAAAGCGATACTTCACCCAAGTTGCCAACACCTGATCTTCGCCTCTCACTATCGCCGCACCTGCCTCCCCCACCTCCCTTACTTCTGTCTGAGACAGTGAGACCGATTTCTACCGATTTCTCAATACCATCGATAGATATCTGCTACACCAAAGTTGCCACCCTTTTTGAATACGTGACCCCCCCTTTGAAATAAAAATATTTTGGTGAACCGCTACTCCCTCCCCGAAACATAATACAACTATGTGTATAATTTCAATGACAATCAATTTAATTATCTTCTGTTGATACGACCTTCCCGTAAAAACAATTAGTACAGTATTGTAGATTAGAAGATAAATTTTAGTCCATTTATCCGAATGGAACACATCCTATTATTACATGAATTCCAGCACAAAAATGTTTCATAACGAGGTTTCTCACAGCAGGTAATGCTCAGAATCGAATTATGCTCGTTGAGGAAGGTCCCACTGTATAGTGAATTTGTAAACAATCTAATTTTTCAAAATTACTTATTGTATCTTGTAAATTTAGCTCTCGCCTGGTACCTGAACACAGTTTTCAGGTCTTTCATTCATTCATTGTTAACACGGTGTGTTTATTTAAAACAATCTTTGTTCTATTCAACTGAGAATTGATGATAACCAAGGAATCGCGAGATTCGTTAGGCAATTTTGCATTTCGTAACACCTAGTATTCAAGCATGCCCTGGCGGGTTGTTATAAGGTGCAGTTACTTCCTTCTGTGACGACAACCCCCCTGGGGGTCGGGAGCCGCAGGTTGAAAAACACTGTTCTACACCTTTTACGTTCAAAGAAGTTTTTCAGTCCCTATTCCAAGTCTACGTTTATAAGTGGAAATAATAGCAATAAAATACCGAAAAACGTTTCATATAAAACCTGTTATTTTGAGCGGTTTTAACGGTTGGCTTAAAGTGGGGACAAAAGAACAGGTATACGCGAAAACCGGTTGTTCGAGAAATGCTAGCTACTGTTCCACTGCTCCAGGTGAGCTTACGAAACGTTTAAAGGCCCTCAAATTACGCCGAAAACTTTGATCTTCGTTGTCGCAGAAACGGTCCAGTGACTACATGTAAACATAGACACATTTTCAATTACTTTGAGCCCTCTTCCATTGAAGCATCCTGGGGAATCGTAATATGTCAGTTGCCGCGCCCTCCACGCGTGTCAAACGGGTGCAATATCCGGCTTCCTGACCGGGCTCCCAAACGTTTTAATTACATTCACTCTGTTCCGAGCGTAACTGAGTGAAAAAACGACGTATTTGCACATCCCTTTCATCTTGCCTCCCGCGGTGGATCCACAACTGATCTATTCGCGGTTCGCGCTTAGGGGTGCGATCAATGAGTGGCTTATCTTTGTCGAAGTTCTGCATCAGACATCTGTAAACTGACTCTTCCAATGTAATTGGATACTGGGACACAGATGGCGTAGGTGTGTTGTTTGCCCCTGTGGCAGCTGCAATTATAGAAGAGATCTTCTGGTGCGCGGTTGTGCAATTCGTTTCACGAGGGTTGGAACTTAAATAGTGGAAACACTTTTCTGGAGACACTATGCAATGGATGGGGTACAGGAGCCGCCGTCACAAATACAGTGTCATCGGGCCCTTAACTTGAATTTGGCGCCTATCACCAGGGATGGACACTGGGGAACGTGATATGGCAGAACGAATCGCGAGTTAATCTGCACCGTGCAGATGGGAGGCACCGCGTGTGGCTCAGACCACATGAAGAGATGGATTCCGCCTGCCAAGAAGGTTTGGTCCAAGGCGGTGGAATCTATTTTCCTAGTATGGAATGGGCACTCTAGCTCTCCTGGAAGGGACTAAGAATGGTCTTCGGTATGTTGAGATGCTAAGGGGCCCCGTCTCCATCCATTTTTGGCCATCCACCACCTGACGTTTCTGCAGAGTTTCAACATGGTAACGTGCCACCACATGGCTCCCACGCCGACCGGTAACAGTTGCAGGAACAAGCAGGGAAAGGCCAGAGACTGAGACGGTCATCCCGGAGCCCATACCAGAACACTATCGAGCAAATCTAGGCAGGCTCCCTGCCATGGATCCTGCATCCACGAACAGACCAGAAGTGGCTCCCTCTCTGCCAACGAATTGGTGTCAGCTGTGTCCACAGGAGGATCAGGGACTTGTAGACTCACTGCCACGGCGTCTCTAGTCCCCACGGCTAGAGGAGACCTCACACGATATGGGGTTCCCATCCCATGACATTTGCTAAATCTGTGCACATTGTTGTTGCTGTGAATGTCTTTTCCAGTTTAGGATTATAAAAATGTTTCCAAAGCTTTCCATAAATTGTAGCCACAGTCACGCTTGATTATCCTTTCACTAACTCGAACCTCAGTCACTTGCATTCCATTCCAGTATCAGTTGATCGCCATCTGTATCAAATCCATATCCGAAAAAGAAAAAAAAAAATGTTTCCTGAAAAACCTCCTATTAACAGACCTGCGTGATGAAGATTGACATTCGAGCTAGTAAAAAGATCAAAAACCACGATTGCGACTACGTCAACAAAGCCTCGCTAATTGAATTTACACTGCCCAAAAAGACTAGAAAATTTTCTCGGTGGAAATATTGAACGCCGCGGCGGATTAGCCGCGCGTACTGGAGCGCCGTGCTGCGGTGCGCGCAGTCGTTCGCCGTCGAGATTCGAGTCCCCCTCGGGCATAGGTGTTTGTGTTGACCTTAAGTTACTTTACCTTAGTTTGAGTAGTTTGTAAGCTATGGTCTAATAACCCAGTAGTTGAGTCCGATAGATATACAAACATCTGAACATTTAAAATATTGAACAAATATGCGATACAGACTGAAATACCCTTCATTGGGCACGATGCAGATCCAACGGAAAATTTCTCAATCCGGTATGGGAGCATAAGGGAGGGGCATAGCGCATATACATAAAGCTCCATGCTCGCTCACTTGCAAAGAGATCATCAGTGCACTGGTGCTGATAACGTAGTCGTTGCTAAAATTTTTGTGCTCTTTGGACACTAAGATCCGGTGGCACACAACAATCTTGTTTTCTACGTAAAAATGTTTTGTTTATGGCATAACCTATGTTTAATATTCACAGAATATATGACATCAACTGCGATTGGACAAAGCTGAAAATGAGTACCCAGCCGGGATTCGAACCCGGGTCTTCCGCTTTCTAGGCAGTTACGCTGACCCCTACATCACCGGGGACACAGTGATCAACGCACCTGCAAGGACTACCTAGGCACGCCTCCCGTCAGATACAAAATCCCAGCTTCGCCCTGCCCACAGTACTCAAACTCGTAGTTATGAAACTACTTCCCGTAAGAGTAAGGGCTTCAAACTTGCCCACCCCTCCCCACTAACGATAGGATCATTGCCCGTCACCGGCATATTATATACATGTGGCGTCTGTTCCGAAAGAACAGACGTCACTTCTGATCCAGCACTTGTTATTATTTAATAACTGCCCAATCGCAGTTGATGTCATATATTCTGTGAATATTAAATAATAACAACTGCTGGATCAGAAGTGACGTCTGTTCTTTCGGAACAGACGCCACATATATATAACCTATGTTGTTTCTATTTTCTGAAGAGCTATTTTATATATAATTCACTAGAAAGGATTTCTGACACTGGATTTGATAATATGAGGGGCAGTCAAATGAAATATCAACGCCCAATACAACGAGACTATGGATTGGTCCCATTGAAAAGTGGTCACCACACGCATGACATTTACACCACTGGGAGACTAAACGATGAATACCTCTCACTGTTGCACATCCTCATCCGACTGAAACCGTCCGGCCGCGGTGGCCGACGGTACTGAGGCGCTCCAGTCACGGTCTGCACGGCCACTACGGTCGGGGGTTCGAATCCCCCCTCGGGCATGGATATTTGTGTTGTCCTTAGTCTTAGTTCATAAGTAGTTTGTAAGTTTAGGGACTGATAACCTCGTAGTTAAGTCCCATAGACTATACAAACATTTGAATAAACATTTGATTTGGACTGAAACCGGCGTAACAAGCATGACTTTCTTCAGGTCGCCAAAATGTAGAAATTACATATTTCAGATCCGGGCTATACGACCGAGCGAGGTGGCGCAGGTGGTAACACACTGGAGTCGCATTCGGGAAGATACGGTTCAAACGCGCCTCCAGCCATACCGTTTTCCGTAATTTCCCCAAATCACTCTAGGCACATACCGGGATAGTTCCTTTCAAAGTACACGGCCGCTTTCCTTCCCCATCCCTGACAAAAATATCCGAGCGTGGGCTCCGTCTCTAATGACGACGGCGTCGACGGGGCTTTAAACCCTGATCTTCCTTCCTGCATCTGGGCTGTACGGAGGATTTTAAAGTGCTTCCCAACCAAATCGATAAAACGTAGCCTCGGACCGAGTGGCGGTGTAGGGGCGGGCGTTATCGTTCAACAGAGCAGCATTCCTGGACGTTTTGACTTTACGGCGCGTCGTAGTTTCTGAAGAGCGCCGCGCCTTGATTGTGATTCCGTGTTAGACGAATTCGACGAGCAGAGGGACCCCTGCACTCGAAGGAGGAGGCCATTATCACCGTACCGGAGCCTGTGTGGACAACTAAGGATTCCTTGGGCTAGGGAGATGTGGGATGTTTCCACTGCTGACTTCGCCGTTTGCCCTTGGGCTCGAAATGTAGGCAGCACCTTCTGCCCCTGACACGATACGGGGCAGAAGCGTTGCACGATTACTCCAGCCGCCACACTGGCAATTCGACGAAAGCCGCTTCAGCGATTTGGTTGGGAAACGCTACAACTTCATATACATGTCTCTCCTTTGTTTTTTATGCCTCTCTTTCCACTGTTACCGTTATATAGTTCATATATGGTAAGGTGGCACAAATTCGATATAGGTACAATTCCGATCAACGTAAGTTTTCGCGTCATTTGTCAGTCTCGTAGTGTCTCGTTGTGTGGCGTTGTAGTGTAGCAGGTTTCTACTGCTCCTCCTGCTTTTTCCACGAATTCACCACTTTGCCCTAAGGAGATATTAATTTTTCCTGTTAAGAGATATGTGAAGCTGCTTAGTCTAACGCGCTCTTATAATTTTTTAATTAAGGGTGACTGGATTCGCTACCAGAAATGCAATGTTTGGTACCACGAAGTATGCGTTGGTGCCTGGCGGAAATAGTGCATTTTATGTAGAAGACGCCCGTAATCAAAATTGTACCAGGAAGTGATCAAAAATATTCAAATGTTTGTAAATCTATCGGACCAAAGTGTGTAGTCATCAATCCGTAGCTTACAAACTACTTAAACTAAGGTAAACTCACCTAAGGACAAACACACACAGACATGCCCCATGGAAGACTCGAACGTCCGACGACGAGCAACCGCGTGCTCCGCAGCGAGGCGCCTTAGACCACTCGGCTACTCCACCGCGGCGGAAATGATCATAATTGTACCTAGTGTAGTACATTTTCGATCGATTTTTGTCAATGCTGTAACCGTTTTTTGTGTTTATACCAACATTTGTAAGTGTCTAATATTTATGTTAAATATTCATTAAATATCCAAGAATGAATGCCATAGTTATAATTATTTCTTTTCTCAATATGTTTTCAGTTACAATAACATTTATCCGAAATGATCGAAATTGTACCGCCTTAACATAGGAACAATTACCGTCTTTTGAAACTCTAGATAACAGTCTAATTATGACAGACGGGTTTCACTTTATTTAAAGGCATCTTCGTGGTCGGCTGAAACAACCTTTTCATTACATTTTTGAATGTTCTTTTTATTTTTTATTTTTTTTAATCATGGACAGTTCTCATGCTATGGCTTCGGATTACTCTGGTGTAAGACAAATACATATTTTATAACTGTAATTTTGCTGAAAACCCGGCGTCGCATGAATACGCATTTATTCTAGTCTTAACTTAGTCCATCTCTCCGTCCCTTCTCTCTCTCTCTCTCTCTCTCTCTCTCTCTCTCTCTCTCTCTCTCTCTCTCTCTCTCCCTGCGTGTGTGTCTTCATGTCCTCTCTCTTTGTCTATCTTCACCTTCCCCTTTCTCTGCCAATCACTTCCTCGTATCTCTGTCGAACTGCTTCTCTAACTCCACAGTCCATAGCCTCATCCACCTGTGAAAAATTATGGCCGCGCGGGAATAGCCGAGCGGTCTGGTGCGCCACGTTATGTATCGCGCGGTCTCCCGCGTCGGAGGTTCGAATCCTCCGTCGAGCATGGATGTGTGTGTTGTCCTTAGGTTAGTTTACCTTATTTTAAGTAGTTTGTAAGTCTAGGAACTGATGACCAGCGTAGTTTGGTCCCATAAGAAATACAAACAATTACACATTTTGAAAAATTATGTAACTCTTTTAAATTTCGTGATATCGTTGAAATGGTGTCTACGTTTATTGCAAAGTATACTTGTCAGCAGCGTATAAAATATTAGATAGATTGAAATGTTTCTCTTGGTTTGAATATTAAATATACAAAATTTCATCAAGATCGGAATAAAACCGTAGATTTTGTCGAAGTTCGTAGTAAAAGTACCCTCCGCCATGCACCATTCAAAATTTTATGTATATAGTGACCTTTCTTTTGTTTGTAAGGACAAGTATGCGAAATTTCATGAAGATCGGTACAAAACTGTAGATTTGTATGCAATTCAAACACGAACATTCTATATACAATCTGTGGCAATAAAGTTTGGTGGATAGTCCTGTAACATTAAATTGGATGAAATATGAACTACAGGTACCTTATTCTCCTTCGAAATAGTCACCTCCCATGACTATGTACCGCTGAGCTGTGCGATACATGTCCTGGAAACTGTCCACGAAGTCTTCCTTCGGGATGGTGTACAAATGATTCGTCACGTTTCGTTGGATGCAGGAATATCGTCAAATGTCTTTCCTTTCAAAGCGAGTTTGAGTCAAGGAAATAGGGAAAACTCTGAAGGATTGAGATACGGCCAGTATGGTGGATGTTGAAGTTGCATGACAACGCTCGCCCACACACAGCCAATATCGTCAAACAGTTCCTGACAGAGAACGGGGTGGCGTAACTTGAACATCATCGATATTCACCGCATCTCAATCCTCGAGACGTCTTTCCATTCCCTGGACTCAAACTCGCTTTGAAAGGAAATAGATTTGATATTATTTCTGACAACGGACGAAACGTGACGATGCTTTCGAACACCATCCCAAATGTAGACTTCGTGCAGTTTCTAGGACCTGTGTCGCATAGCTCAGCGGTACATAATTATGGGAGGTGAGTATGTCGAAGGACAGTAAGGTAACTGTAGTTCATAGTTCATCTACGTTAAAGTTACAGGACTACTCACCGAACTAAATTGGCTGGCCGCGGTGGCCGCGGGGACTGAGGCGCTTCAGTCACGGTCTGCACGGCCACTACGGTCGGGGGTTCGAATCCCCCCTCGGGCCTGGATATTTGTGCCGTCCTTAGTCTTAGTTAGTTCATAAGTAGTTTGTAAGTTTAGGGACTGATGACCCCGTAGTTAAGTCCCATAGACTATACAAACATTTGAACATTTTTGAACTAAATTGTCAAAGGTTCTATAAAGAAGATAATTACCTTAAGTATTAACATTTTTCTACGTCACCCTCCTCATGCTTTTTCTGTTGAATGTACACTGCCACTAATTAATACTTCATATTATACTTCGTTAGAAAGTCGGCAGGGTTTCGCCATTCTGTTAAGGAATGGAAAGTTGCTGGTGCCTTTCAGACGAGGAATAATACGAAATATTTAGTATCACCATTATGTCAGTAGAAAAATACAAAACATGCGGAGGACGAATAGAAAAATGTGTCTAATTTTAATAGTTGCCGTAATTATATTAGTATTATGCTAAAGCCACAGCATGAGAAATGTTTACGATCAAAATTAAAAAAAAAAAAAAAAAATTAAATTAAATTAAAGAAATAAAAAAAAACACACACACACACACACACACACAAACGTGAAATTTGTTGTTATATTTGACCACTGAAGATGCTTTTAAATAAAGCGAAACGCTTCTGGCCTTAGACTTATCTACAGTTGCAAAAGCGCTGATGACCTAGATGTTGAGCGCCCTATACCACCAATCACCAGTTGCAAAAGACGGCTAATTGTCTTCACGAGCTACAACTTCGACCGTGCAGACAGGATCTATACCGTGAGATTTTCTTGTGTGGATGTCGGCTTCAGTCGGGCGAGGACGCGCAGCAGTGAACGTTGATCCCACAGCGAAACAGGAACTGACCGTCTCGTCTGGCAGTGGGGCTCGTGTCTTAACGAGTGTGCCGATCACTTTTGAATAATGATCCCGCTGTGGCAGGTGATTTTGACTGCCCCTTATATGTTTTGCTATTTAGTACGGACTCTAGCTTTCGTTAATCGATTGTAATAGCGTAGAAGATTAAACGCTGGAATTATACTGAGGAAGTTCAAATATCGGGCCAGCCACACTAGTTACATCATTTTCTGTGTTTTTCCAGTGCAACGTACTGCAGTATAGATATTGTCCACACGACTAGGCAAGGCTCTCTTTTCTCTCCTCCTTTGGCTGTATCACGGTTATTGAAGCGTTCCGCTTGATAAATAACTTCTTTCAGCCTTTCATGCTTAGATACTGTCGTCTGCTTCTCGGCAGAAAAGTGAAATGTTCAAATGTTTGTAATTCTAAGGGACCAAACTACGTTGGTCATCAGTCCCTAGTCTTACAAACTACTTAAACTAAGTTATACTAACCTAAGGACAACACACACATCCATGCCCGAGGGGGCCGGCCGCGGTGGCAGAGGGGACTGAGGCGCTCCAGTCACGGTCTGCACGGCCACTAAGGTCGGGGGTTCGAATCCCCCCTCGGGCATGGATATTTGTGCCGTCCTTAGTGTAAGGTAGTAGATAAGTAGTTTGTAAGTTTAGGGACTGATGACCCCGTAGTTAAGTCCCATAAGCTTAACAAACATTTGAACATTTTTTGAACATGCCCGAGGGAGGATTCGAACCTCCGACGCGGGAGGCCGCGCGATCCGTAACGTGGCGCTCCAGACCGCTCGGCTACTCCCGCGCGTCGCAGAAAAGTGAGATTTACTCATAGTAATCCCTTCGTAATGTAATCTCACAAGAAACAGTGGAGCCTTAGCCCCATCCTCGGGGATTGATATTTCTTATGAAAGGATAACAGCAATTAATCGTGAAACAATCTTTATTTCAAATCGATTTCGGCTAAAGGATAGCCATAATCAGTGCCAGAGCAAACGTCAGCAAGTATAGACACATTAGATTTCATACAGTTGCCGTTTACTGATAAGCAACTGTATAACTGAACGCTACATGACATCAAATGCAACTATCTTGCTGACGTATGCTCTAGTACTGACGATGGTTATCCTATAGCCGAAATAGATATGAAATACATCAGACTGTTTCACGACTGACTGTTGTTCACGTAAAGTTCAACAGTGGCTGCACACCCCAATCCAGAATCGATTCAAACATAAATTTAACACACGAGAGGGGAAGGAGGGAAAGAGAGAGAGAGAGAGAGAGAGAGAGAGAGAGAGAGAGAGAGAGAGAGAGAGAGTCTGTGTTAAGATGAAAAATTAGGAACGGGTAGTATCACTACAATAAAAAGCACCACGGATATTTTAGCTACATTACTACTGACATAAATTCAATATAAGTATTCTCTCTTGAAGAGTAGAGTGAGCTTCTGTCAAGCGTGTCAGTAGTGTTGCAAAACCTAAAAACTGATGACCTGATGACGAAACGCTTCAAAGGAGGAAAACGTCTAGTCTTTTTGTTTCCTCTTTAATATTCGTTAAATTGATAATATCGTTTGTTTTTACGAAATTACAATGTGAAAATATATGCTAACTGACTTAACATAATCAACGAGTACCTCGCATAGTCAATGATCAATTGGGATTCATTCACAGCGTCAGCGATATATCGCATACATCGCACCTGCTGGAAAGTTTAATGCCGTGGTGGAAGACTAGTCAGACAACGACAGGAACACCGAGCGTGAATGGAACAGCAGGCAGGTATACAGAGAAATCTGCCAGGGCGAGAATACGCTGAGTAATAGAGACCGCGTAATGAAATTATAAGCAGCAGTCGTTATTTACTAACAACAGAACATTTTTCTGAAAATAGCAAAACCAAACGACGGCTGCAAACCTAACTAGCGAATAGATGTAGAGAGATAGGTGGAGGGGGAGAGACCAGCTGTTGCAAGTTAGCTGCAGCTTTTTTCCACCTCAGCCTTCAAGCCGCCGAAAAAACCCGCCGAGTCACTGAACGTTTGACTGTCTTTGTCTTGATTCCTTAGTCCTTAGTGCATGCCACCTCAGATCATCCGAAGACATTGCCTGAGTCATTCCCTATGCTCTGAAACCTTGTTTAGAGTGTAGAGCCGCGCGGGAGTAGCCGAGCGGTCTGGAACGCCACGTTGCGGATCGCGCGGCCTCCCGCGTCGGAGGTTCGAATCCTCGCTCGGGTAGGGATGTTTGCGTTGTCTTTGGGATACGTTAGTTCATAAGTAGATTGTAAGGTTAGGGACTGATGATCTCGCAGTGAAGTCCCATAAGCTTAACAAACATTTGAACATTTGGACAGTGTAGATGCAAACCTGTTGTTCACATCTCTCTCCCTCCACAGCTCGTGCGCTAACCACCGCGCCAATCCGTCTTCTTAAAACTAAATAACAATTAATATAGGATATTATATTAAATCAACATGAAAGAACCAGAAATTTTTAGAAAACAGAGGGGAAAAAACTGTCTTTTGAAGTAGGTAGACGCGATCCCGATACATTTGCGACTGCTGCTCCGCAGCTTGTAACGCTACCAGTTACGCTATTAAATTCAAAATGTTCAAATGTTTGTAAGTCTATCGGACCAAACTGCGTGGTCATAAGTCCGTAGCTTACAAACTACTTAAACTAAGTTAAACTAACCTAAGGACAAACACACACCCATGCCCCAGGGAGAACTCGAACCTCCGACGGCGAGCAACCGCGCGCTCCGCAGCGAGGCGCCTTAGACCGCTCGGCTACTCCACCGCGGCGGTACGCTATTACTCCACTGTGTTGTAGCTACATACATGCGATATAGAGTGCAATATATGTCCCTAAAACATGTTGATATTTGCTATTTAGCTATGACATACCATCACAAAGACGCTCCTTTGATAGAATGACATTGTACCATATTCTTTCACGGTACACGGTAACACTAACAGACGATAAATTGGATAACCTTTAAAGCTACCGATATGTAGTTTGAGGTAATTTTATTGTTACAAATCATATTTAAAATGACGCATTTTCAAAAGTTCCTCAATTTTCTGACGCTTTTAAAAAGTTTATATTCATACATTGTACGCTAAAATGAAAGAAGGCACAAAATACGGAGTTCAGTTTGCAATATGGCGGCTCAGAAGTTCTGCTTGTCACATGAAAAGCAAGTCGCATCTCAGTGCCCATGTTCCACTCCACGGAGCACAAATCTAACGTGTCAGATCCTTCGTTTCACGCTTCGTAGGGTAGTAGAATGTGAAATTCCACGCTCTGACGTCACCAGTACCTCATCTTCGTGCATTTCCCCGTCCCGTCAGAGGACGTTATATACTGTTAATATAGGCCTAGGGCCTGAATATAACTAAAAAACTCATATAATTGCTGGATTCTACCAATCTATCAATCAATATCTATTATTAACAGTACATGACATCGCAGGTTGTGGAGGCGATCTAAATTAAAACATGAACAGCCCCTTACAAGCTGTTTATGTTTTAACTTATGTATTTCATATTTCGATTAAGTGCTACGTTGCACGTACTATTTAACCTCCATTTTTAAAATGACGTACGATGACTATCTTGTTTAATTTTATATGGCCAGATGATGGTTGTAAAGCCCATTGAACCCGGTCGTCATAAAATAAAAAATGATTGTTCGATCTTGGCTTTCAACTTTTGAAGATAATTAATGTATTATTACTTTACGTGTAGTTTATACATGCCGAAAACAATCTGACGTCCCTTAAACACGTCGCGAAAGATTTCGTGTTGAGCATCGTAGGCTTGAGTAAATGCTTCTTTCACAGAGTGCTGCTCTTAAGCAGAGGGAAATGACGGTTCATGTAAGCGCTGGACATGCTTTCTTCGTTCCCCTCCCTTTTTTTTCAGAAATCTTCCAGCAGTTAAAATACTGTACTACATTCATTACTGCTCCGGAAAAAAAATATCTATGATGCCATAATACAGTCTACTATATCGCTCAGAAGATTTAGAAAATTGAAGCTGAATTCTTAAAAGTCGTAAAAATATTGCACTTCAACCACCCGATACTGTATTACATTGAAATATGGGAGAAATGTTCTTAAATGCGTGATACTGGAATAAATAAGGTCAGAATACGCGAAAAACTGGGAAATGAGGGAAACCTGGCAACTCTACTTACTATGGGCAGACTAGTGCAGAGTCTTAATTTCTACGCGTACTTGCCGGCCGCATTGGCCGAACGGTCAGCGGCGTGCAAGGCACGGGCTGCGCGGCCGCTGCGGTCTGGGGTTCGAATCCCCCTTCGGGCATGGGTGTTTGTGCCGTCTTTAGTATAAGCTAGTTCATAAGTAGTTTGTAAGTTTAGGAACGGATGACCCCGTAGTTAAGTCCCATAAGCTCTACAAACATTTGAACATTTTCTACGCGTACTTTTGGGAGCTATTTTCTGTCCGTTCAAGGAAAATGAGCTCAACCCTCGATCCATCACTCTGGTTTTCTGTCGTTTACTTCATCTCTTCAGTCGAAATGTGGACAACGTCGTCACTTTGAGAAGAGTGGACATATTCTCCAATCAGTGTCAATGTTAAAGGTGTTAGCGTACCGCCGCGGTGGAGTAGCCGAGCGGTCTAAGGCGCCTCGCTGCGGAGCGCGCGGTTGGTCTCCGTCGGAGGTTCGAGTCCTCCCTGGGGCATGGGTGTCTGTGTTGTCCTTAGGCTAGTTTACCTAGGTTTAAGTGGTTTGTTAGCTACGGACTGATGGCCACGCAGTTTGGTCCGATAGATTTTTGAACATTTGATTTTGTTAGCGTACCATTCCCACGATAGAAACAATACATTTCACTTAAAGTACCAAATAAACCACTCACGGTTGTTCGATTCCTTTTATGACAAATTCAGTCCCTTTCTCTCTCCCTTTACGGGACAGAAAATATTAAGCTCACATGTACTTGAACAATACGTGAACGTCGTTAATTAAATGTTTTATGTTTGTCACCCATTGTACCAAAATGCCATGGTCATCAGTCCCTAGACTTACTAACTACTCAAACTGACTTACACTAAGGACAACACACACATCCATGCCCGAGGTAGGACTCGAACCTCCGACGAGAACGGCCGCCCAGTCCGTAGCATGATGCCTTAGACCACGCGGCAATTGCGCACGGTGAAGTAATTATATTCGTCTTTGTCACGTATTGTACCAAAATGCCGTGGTCATCAGTCCCTAGACTTACTAACTACTCAAACTGACTTACATTAAGGACAACACACACGCATCCATAACCGAGGTAGGACTCGATCCTCCGGCGGGAACGGCCGGCCAGTCCGTAGCACGATGCCTTAGACCGCGCGGCAATTCCGCACGGTTGAACGTCATTATATTCGTCTTCAGCACAGGGAACACCCCTTTGTAAATAGTGACCGGGTGTGGTACTGTATGCCACGGATGGCACTCAGCCGGCAGTCCACCCAAGTTGATAATACTTCCAGCCGCAGAGGCGCGCGCTATCTGTGTTGAAAGAGGGGTTTATCTACGCCAGCAGGGAAATGAGAAGGGTGTGACAGCGGACGTACTCGTTGTGACGGCTCCCCGCCGCAGCCGGAGTGGCGTGTGCCGTGATTTCCCGTGCCCTCAAATTACGCTCGCACACACCATGTGGGGATGGCCAGGTACAACGGAGCGAGACTCCTGTGTCAGCACTGACAGCGAGTGAAACTCATACAAAGATTTGCCGTAACACCAATTGATGGCCCCGTCCCCCTACTTTTAGTTATACCGACTGTCATCTCGGTTCTTTATTTATTGATTTACAGTCTTCCATATTTATTTCTGGTTTCATTCAAAACAACGGATGGATTTACAGCTTATGTTTCTGATCGCGACTTTGTGGGTGTACTGTATTCTTTGAATAACTTTGTGATATGTTACTGTGTTTGAATTTTGCTCGCAATGGTAATGTTGAGTGGAGTAAATGTTCAAATGTTTGTTAAGCTTATGGGACTTAACTACGGGGTCATCAGTCCCTAAACTTACAAACTACTTATGAACTACTTACGAACTAGGACGGCACAAATATCCATGCCCGAGGGGGGATTCGAACCCCCGACCGTAGTGGCCGTGCTGACCGTGACTGGAGCGCCTCAGTCACCTCGGCCACCGCGGCCGGCTGAGTGGAGTAAAAGATTCTACATTAGTTCATATCTAACACATAAAAATTAATGTTTGTCTCTTCGTATTATATGCGCTACCGTACCGTTCATCCGATTATGATGGAACTCTGTCAACGTAATGCTTCCTGCGCGGGAGAAGCAGCGTGGTCTAAGGCATCATGCAGCGGACTGGGTGGCTGCTCCCAGCGGAGGTTCGAGTCCTCCCTCGGGCGGGTGTGTGTGTGAGTGTGTGTGTGTGTGTGTGTGTGTGTGTGTGTGTGTGTGTTGTCCGTAGTGTAAGTTAGTTTAAGTAGTTTGTAAGTATATGGACACATGACCATGGCAGTTTGGTCCAGTAGGTTTACTAACATTTTCAAAAAATCATATTGGAAGGAATCTTAGGGTTTAGCGTCCCGTCGACTGCTTGGTCATTAGAGACGGAACCGGCCGCGGTGGCCGAGGGGACTGCGGCGCGCCAATCACAGTCTGCACGGCCACTACGGTCGGGGGTTCGACTCCCCCCTCGGGCGTGGATATTTGTACCGTCCTTAGTGTTAGCTAGTTCATAAGTAGTTTGTAAGTTTAGGGACTGATGACCCTGTAGTTAAGTCCCATAAATTATACAAACATTTGAACATTTCATTAGAGACGGAGCTCACGCTCGGATTTTTTTGGGAAGGATGAGGGAAGGAAATAGGCAGTGCCTTGTGAAAGGAACCATCCCGGCATTTGCCCGGGGTGATTTAGGGATATCACGGAAAACGTAAATCTGGATGGCCGGAGGTGGATTTGAACCACCATCCTTCCGAATACGAGTCCAGTGTGTTACCACTGCGCTACCTCGCTCAGTAAAAACATATGTTTGCCTTTCGCGAAGGTACGACACATAGTTCAGGAGATATGAGGTCAAGAACAATGTGATGCGTGAAAAACTGCCGCATTATGAATGACGTTTAAATTTATTACTTCTTTGCCACTAAATACATTCACAACGAATTTTACATACAGTATCCATTTATGGCAGTGAATATACCTACAAAATTATTTCATTGTACGGCTTATAGTTAAGGAGATTTGACGTCATAAACAATGAGATGCCTTATAAGCCTCCCATTCAAGCAGAAGGTTTCTTTTTAATGCATGCAGATCTACAGTTTTGTTCCAATTTTGATAAGATCTTCCACAACTGATTTTCTAAAGAAGAGGAAGGTCAATGTGTACCCAGACGTCCGTGCCGCGGTGGAGTAGCAGAGCAGACCACGGCGCCTCGATGCGGAGCGCGCGGTTTATCTCCGTTGGAGGTTCGAGTCCTCTCTGGTTCGTGTGTGTGTGTGTGTGTGTGTGTGTGTGTGTGTGTGTGTGTGTGTGTGTGTGTGTGTGTGTGTGTTGTCCTTAGGTTAAGTTACCTTAGTTTAAGTATTTTGTAAGCTACGGACTGATGACCACGCAGTTTGGTTCGATAGATTTACAAACATTTGAACAGACGTCCGAATCATGCTTACCGGAGTATACGTTACCTACAGACCTCGAAAGAATCAACAGTTTTAATACGAGCTTGATGAATTTTGCACATTTAACCTTCAAAACAATAGGAAGGGAACTTCCTACATTAAATCTCGTACCGTCCAAGGCGGAGGGTACGTTACAGATAGATCAGTGCCGTGTGACCAATCACTATGAAAGCAGATACATTTCACCATTTCACAGTTCACCGTGATAGTAGGCACACGTAATGTTTCATAGACAGAGGCAGTAGGAGATAGAAGAAGAGTAGGAGATGGATTGAGAGAGAGGAGACGAGATGGACCGAGATGGGAGGGGGAGATGAACAGAAAGAGGGGAGAGACGAAGATGGACAGAATAAAGATGTGACTGAATAAACAAATATACGGGCAACGGCGGTTCATATCAAACAGAACAGAATGTGCTTTGGTCGCAGCTTTTGACACCGTACCTCACAAACGGCTTTTAATCAAATTGCGTGGTTATGGTATATCGCCCCAAATTTGCAATTGGATAGGGGATTTCTTGTCAGAGAGGACACAGTTCGTAGTAATCGATGGTAAGGCATCGACTAAAACAGAGGTGATATCGGGCGTTCCACAAGGTAGTGTTATTGGTCCTCTGCTATTCCTTATTTACATAAACGATTTAGGGGAAAATCTAAGTAGCTCTCTTAGGTTGTTTGCAGATGACGCCGTCATTTACCGTCTAGTAAAATCATCTGAAGATCAAAACCAACTGCAGAACGATCTGAATAAGATATCAGTATGGTGTAAAAATTGGCAATTGACTCTAAATAATGAGAAGTGTGAAGTCGTCCACATGAGTACGAAAAGAAATCCGTTAAACTTTGTTTACAACATTAATCAATCAAATGTGAACGCCGTAAACTCCACAAAATACCTAGGAATCACTATTACTTCAGACTTAAACTGGAAAGAACACGTAGATAATATCGTGGGAAAGGCGAACCAGAGACTGCGTTTTATTGGCAGAATCCTTAAAAGATGCAACAGAACTACTAAAGAAACTGCATACACTGCGCTTGTCCGTCCATTTTTGGAGTATTGCAGCCCAGTGTGGGATCCTTATCATGTGGGTTTGACGGAGGACATCGAAAGAGTCCAAAGAAGGGCAGCTCGTTTCGTATTGTCACGATACAGGGGAGACAGCGTTACGGAAATGATACAGGATCTGGGATGGGAATCATTACAACAACGGCGCTTATCGCTGAGGCGTGGGTTACTTGCGAAACTCCAATCGCCAACATTCTCCTCCGAATGCGAAAATATATTGTTGACTCCCACTTACATAGGTAGAAATGATCATCAGAATAAAATACGAGAAATCAGAGCTCGAACAGAGAGATTTAGGTGTTCTTTCTGCCCGCGCGCTATTCGAGAATGGAATGGGAGATAAATAGTATAATTGTGGTTCGATGAACCCTCTGCCAGGCACTTAAATGTGATTTGCAGAGTATCCCATGTAGATGTAGATGTAGTGTCGCTTAAGAATCCGTGTGTGAACCGCTTGATTTAAATGGCTTTTAAACATATCGTTCATGTTCTGCTTTATTTTAATTCGCATCCGCTTTTCATAATTTCTTGCATTTAACGCAGATTTGGATGCCAATATTTTTCATTTATACTTTATATGGGTGGGACTATAGCTACACTATAGCAGGTCAACTGGAAGCAGTTAATTCCATAAATTATCTGGGAATAGGCATTAGGAGTGGTTTAAATGGAGCGACCATATAAAATCAATCGACGGTAAAGCAGATGTCAGACTTAGATTCATTGGAAGAAACCTAAGGTAATGTAGTCCGAAAACAAAGGAAGTAGGTTACAGTACACTTGTTCGCCCACTGCTTGAATACTGCTCACCGGTGTTGGATCCGTACAGGTGGGATTGGTAGAGGAAGTAGAGAAGATCCAACGGAGAGCAGCGCGCTTCGTTACGGGATCATTTAGTAATCGTGAAAGCGTTACGGAGATGATCGATAAACTCCAGTGGAAGACTATGCAGGAGAGACGCTCTGTCGCTCAGTGCGGGCTTTTGTCGAAGTTTCTAGATGATAACTTTACCGAGGAGTCTAGCAGTATATTGCTCCCTCCTACGTATACCTCGCGAAGAGATCATGAAGATAAAATCAGAGAGATTACAGCCCAACAGAGACAAACCGCCAATCTTTCTTTCCGCGAACAATACGTGACTGGAATAGGAGGGACAACCGATAGTGGTACTCAAGGTACCCTCCGCCACATACCCCCAGGTGGCTTGCGGAGTTTGGATGTAGGTGTAGATGTAGATGTGTCGCGCTGAAGTAGCCGCGTGGTGTAAGGCGTCATGCTACGGACTGGGCGGCCGCCCCCGCCGAAGGCTCGAGTCCTACCTCGAGCATGTGTGTGTGTGTGTGTGTGTGTGTGTGTGTGTGTGTGTGTGTGTGTGTATGTTTTGTCCTTAGTGTAAGTTAGTTTAAGTAGTTTGTAATCTAGGGACTGAATACCATAGCAGTTTGGTCAAACAGGTTTACAAACATTTGAAATTTTTTTTTATTTTATTTTATTTTTATTTATTTGTAATATTCAGTATTGTAGTTTCGACTGCGTAGCCATTGTCAGATGGAAACAATTGCGCCTCAGCACATGTCAGAACCTGAAATCACAAAGAAGCTGTTTTCCATGCATTGTGCTAAAGGTTATGGCTAATTCCGAGTATTGCGCTCCTTGGATTGCATTGTGAATGTATTACTATTACTCTGCCTTATTTTTTCATGAACTCAAAAATATTGTGTGGAATAAATGTTTCCGTTTTTTTTTTTTTTTTTTTTTTTTTTTCATATATAACATAAGCTGGTCCCGTCACAAAGTTCTGTGGGTTTATGTACATTTGCTCCTACATAGAAATGTGTGTGCAGACTGCTCGATTACAATGCGTTGCAAGCACACTCTTCGTGTGCTGCTTTATTTCAGTTCGCATCCGCAGTTTCGTACTTTACCGCATTTAATAGAGAAATCCGCGTTAACGGCCATTATTACAATTGGTATTCTACTTTATTACATCTTGTCACAGAATGAGTGTGCATTTCTGCTTTGAATTGTATCAGTTCTTATCACTTATCCAGCAAGGTGGCGCATTCGGGAGGACGGTGGTTCACATCCATCTCCGGCCATCTAGATTTAGATTTTCAGTGATTTCCCTAAAATGACTCCAGGCAAATGTCGGGATGGTTCGTTTCAAGAGCACGGACTTTCGCGCCGAAACTAGTCATCAGAAGGCACGTAAAAGCGATCGAGGCTGATTCTTTAAAAAGAAGTACAAAAACTTAATACACTTAAGATCGACTCCTAGGCTGACAGATAAGCACCATAACTGAAATTTATCTTTCAAATGTCGCATCGGTAGATTCAAGAGTATTTCTACAATGAGGCACAGAGGAAGTTCTAATTCATATCACACTCGCCACGCATACGCAGAGAAAGCAAAACATCGGCATAACGGTGAAAGTGTGGACAGGGAAGGGAGCAGCACGGCCACTGCGGTCGGGGGTTCGAATTAGGGATTTGAAAAACCGACCGGTTAAAACCGATACTGGTATTTTAGTTTTGAATAACCGGTTTTTTCGGTATTTATTTGGTGTCGGTTGTAACCGGTTTATTTAGTTATTGTCAAGAACCGGGTAAAATAACCGGTACGACTACTTTCTGTAGCAGTGATTCAAAATGTGTGTGTGTGTGTGTGTGTGTGTGTGTGTGTGTGTGTGTGTGTGTGTGTGTGTGTGTGTGTGTTTGTTAATAATAATCTGATGAAGACTGAGTAAATGTGCCGAAAACGGCCATTTTAATAAATGAGTTTCTTGACTGCTTTTACTATTGGATATTAAAGAACAGAGTGTTGTTAGCTCCTCAACACGTTGGTTAAAACTTTAAATGTATTATATTGCTATGCTAACAAGTTTTATTGATGTGATTGCTTCAAAGTGAGGTGCTTTTTTAATAACCATTATGGGTTTAGGTAACATTAATCATGTGGTGCCTCGCGAGGTAGCCGTGCGGTAGGCTCCATGTCACGGACTGCGCGGCTGCTCCAGTCGGAGATTCGAGTCCTCCCTCCTCCCGCGGTCATGGGTGTGTATGTTGTCCTTAGCGTAAGTTACCTTAAATTAGATTAAGTAGTTTGTAAGTCTAGGAACCGATGACCTAAGCAGTTAGGTCTCATAAGAACTCACACCCATTTGAACGTTCTTTGGGCATGTGGTATACAGCTTTTCTAGTTCAATTTGCGTAAATTTACACTGACAACAATCATACTGTTAGTCGGAACTGTGACTTTATTTTTCAAAATACTTCTGCAGTACTGATTGAAGTTCATTTACTGACTGTAACTTATATAACTAGCTATTCATATGTGCCGGCTCACAAGTCCAACTTAAGGAGTGGTTGGCTCAATATTCTCAACTGCCGGATGGAAATACTAGGCCAGTAAATCTGTATGCTTCGTATATCGTCTTCTACGGACTGCTGGCTAGGCTTACACACACTCAAGAAGGCGTAGTATTGGGAGGGGATCTTGCAAAATATGGAAAGACTCGTGATTTGTCGTATAACGTAAATTTACCTAAATTTTAACTAAACTCCCTAAGTTTCGTTTTCGGCCGAAACTAGAAGAACCGAAAATAAGATTACGGTTTCTGTTTCGGCTGCCAATTAAGTTTCGGTCGAACTTTGCTGGAAATAAAAGCAATAAAAAACCGAAAACCGGTTACTTAAAAAACCGGTTATCTCGAGCAATTTTTACAGTGCGGTTAAACTGGAGATGAAAAGAACCGGTATAACCGAAAACCGGTTGTTTGAGCGATAACCGCCATCCCTAGTTCGAATCCCCCCTCGGGCATGGATATGTGTGCCGTCCTTAGTATTAGGTAGTTGATACGTAGTTTGTAAGTTTAGGGACTGATGACCCCGTAGGTAAGTCCCATAAGCTCTACAAACATTTGAACATTGGAAGGGAGCAGTGGCTCGGCAGCTGTCACTATGCGGGCGCCTGGGCTCGTGGGCGGAAACGCAATGACGTGGTAAATTGGTGGAGAGCTCTCGGCGCGACACACTCTGCCCCCTCCTGCTGCCGGTAATCGCCCCGCGCTGCTCCAGCCACATCGCTGCAAAACCCTCTGCAGGCGGATAAACCACTCCATCACTGCTCTATTCATACCAGGCAAATTCATACAGAGACGCTGCTCCCATCTAATACATAAAGCAGAGAGTGTCCGTATGTTTGTACGTGTTGCATACAAATCTACAGTTTTGTTCCAATCTTTATGAAATTTTGTACACGTAAGCTTCAATCCGTGAGGACGGTCGCCGTAAGTGTAAGAATCACGTATGATATATAGTTCACGAGATATGATGTCATAAACAATGAGATTCGCGAAAAACTGCTGCATTTTGCGACAATGCTGCTCATTTTCTCCTAAACCATTGGACGGATTTCAACCATATTTGATACACACATTCCTTACCGTGAGGTAACAAATGCTGCACGGTTAATAATCACATGCCGCGGTGGAGTAGCCGAGCGGTCTAAAGCGTCTCGCTGCGGAGCGCGCGGTTGCTCGCCGTGGAGGTTCGAGTCCTCCCTGGGGCATGGGTGTGTGTGTTGTCCTTAGGTTACTTTACCTAGGTTTAAGTAGTTTGTAAGCTACGGACTGATGATCACGCAGTTTGGTCCGATAGATTTACAAACATATGAACATTTCAAATAATCACATACGGCACATGGTTCAAAAGATACTACATCATAACCAATGGAAATCGCAAAAAATGCCATATAATGCGGCGAGGCTTTCGAAATACAGTGTATGAGAATTACAGTACTTAACGACTTGCAACAAACTTTAAACATAATTTCAAACCTTTGTTAAACTTTTTATCGCTGGCAACCATAGTAAAATGATGAAAGGAAAAAAGTTTCTCGCTTACTACTTTTCCGCTGTTTATAGAGTAAAACTACGACATTCGATATGACGTTACAATTTATAATTTCTTTACTACAAATTCTAGCCGCAGGAAATTTTACAGACACTGTACACGGATATAGTTGAGTGTACGTTCTAAATTGTATCACAGTCCGACACGTAGTTCATGTGATATGAACACACAAACAGTAACATTCATGGAAAACCGCCCCATCACGCCCCAAGTTTTAATCTATTACTTCTTTACTATTAATTGTATTCTCACGAGATTTTACAGACATACAGCCCCTACAGAAATGAATATATACATGAAAAATGGTAGAAATAGATAAATAAATACCCGGGCAACGCCGGGTTTTCAGCTAGTCTAATATATAAAGCAGAGTGTCTGTATGTTTGTGCGTGTTGCATACAAATCTACAGTTTTGTTCCAAGGCGACAATGCTGCTCATTTTCTCCCAAACCACTGGACCGATTTCCACCAAATTTGGTACACACATTCCTTAAAGTGAGGTAACAATTGCTGCACGGTTAAGAATCACATACAACACATGGTTCAGAAGATATGACATCATAAATAATAAGAACCGCAAAAACTGACACATAATGCGGCGAGACTTTATAAATACGCTATAGGAGGATGAGGGTACTTAGCGACTTGCAAAAAAAAGTTTCTCGCTTACTACTTTTCCGCTGTTTACGCAGTAAAACTAAGGCATTCGTTACGACGTTACAATTTATAATTTGTACACTACAAATTGTAGCCGCAATAAATTTTACAGACAGTAAGGTAAGTAGTTGAATGCACCTTCTAAATTGTATCACAGTACGACACGTAGTTCATATTATTAAATAAACAGTAACGTCCCGCTGTCCCTGGACTAAAGCTATGGCATTCAGTATGACGCTACAATTTTTAATTTCTACACTAAAATTTGTAACCGTAGGAAATTTTACAGAAAGTATACACGCATATAGTTGAGTGTACCTTCTAAACTGTATCACAGTACGACACACACTTCATGAGATATGAGCATGTAATCAGTAATGTTCATGGAAAACCTCCCCATCACGCAACAAGTTTTAATCTATTACTTCTTTACTACTAACTGTATCCCCAAGAGATTTCACAAGCATACAGCCCTTATAAAACGGAATATATACCTGAAAAATGGCAGGAATAAATAAATAAATACCTGGGTAGCGCCGGGTTTTTAGCTAGTAGTACATAAAACAGGTCAGAACATTATTGCAGAAGCAACGAAATAATCGTGCCAAATTTAGAAGAAAGCAAAATCCCCAAGACTGGCTAAGCTTTATACCCGTTCGAAATTTAGTGCGTAAAATGTGAAATGCTTTTAATAATTTCCGCAAAGAAAGTGTAGTGTCGCGTACTGTGAGACGACCAAAACAACTACGGCAATGTCGATACAGCCACGGGAACACTGCCATTACAAGTTCATAAAGGTAAGGTAAAGCAGTCAACAATCCGAAGATTGGTTTGAACACCACAGTGTAGGGGGACCTACAGCTTAACGTGGGTTCCGTACCACGGTGCTACTCGGTATTTTTCACATTAGCAACACTGCCAGAGGTGAAAGAAGTGGAAAGTGACAGATAAAAACCCTAGGAAGTGGCGGTGATCGAACCCGCGACCTTTGGATTTGTAGTCTGGCACTCTACCACTGTACTACGGAACCGCACTACGTCCACTAGATTTTATATTTCGTTTATCCATGCAGTTACTCAGACACATCGCGTTGCATTTCTTTGTTATTTCTAGGCATAATTCTTTTCGAGGCAATCAATGTACAGATCATCTCTTGCACTTCAAAAGATATTTGCTACAACTTTTATGGCAGATAGCATCACCTTTAACATTCTGATGCACGGTCACTATCTTCCATTATTGCCATGAGAGTGAAACCTCTCTGTTTCTATGTGTCATCTACAGTGAGTGGAGAAATATATGGAGACACCAAAAACACGACACATTTCCATATCTAATGTGGCACTTGAAATATCTTCCAGTGGTCTCTAAACGAATGAATACATAAATACAGGTCCTGAATTAACAGGAAAATGATTTCAAATAAATAACTGGAAATGTACTGTCAGTAGTGCGACAGTGAGTCGACTGTGATTACAAAAAATAAATAAATAATATAAAATAAAGTCCGAAAAGCTAAATCATTCAGACACGGTTTTCCAGCGTACCATGAACTACTTTCCGCCGCTATTTCCACAGGGTTGTTGCGTAATAAAAATATAAATTAATATGGAGGGGTCGTTCTGTGCACATACGGTGCTCGCTTTCCAATCAATAAACTGTAAATATGCGCAAATAAAACGGATTCTGCCCCTATATGAAGTACTCACTAAACTGAAATCCTACCTATCGACTAAAAAAAGGTAGCAACTCTGCTAGTTCACTTCAGATAAAAAAGAAAAAGAACGCTGTATGAACTGTCATGCGAAAACGGTCTCGCGCTACTACGGAATCATTTTCTGTTTCTCATTTTTTCGTTTCCTGTAAAGGATGCCATATTTATACAGCTAGTAGCGCCAGGCGTTCCGAAGCTTCATTTCCGTTTTCAACGAGAATTGCTATTCACACAGTTACCTTTATTTCCGTTTCCTCCACCTGGAACACGGTGCGTTTTATTTGCACGTATATGTTTGCAGTGTGCACAGAGGCCATAGAAAGAGCCGACGTTCAGAGATCAATCGTCTGCAGCGCTTACTGAACACGCTTCAATACACAAAGTAAATTCCAAAATATTCAGATTGAGGCGTACCTTAGAGGAGTTACAACGCAGCTTTTCTGCAATACATATTGTCGTTTATGAACAATATGGGGAAATTTTGATGTGTTTATTATCAATTGTGTGTTACAGAAGAACAGACATTGGGCGGTGATCCACAGCAGTGGTAGATAAACATATAATATGTTCGCAAATTGCGAATTCTTCCCACTTAAGATACTGTTCTAAAGGAGGGCTATCGTTCTGTGACACATGAAAATTATGCCGGACCGGGGCTCGAAGGCGGATCCCCCGCTTTCCGTGAGCGGTCGCCTTAATCTCTCACTGCTGCGGATCACCACCAACGCTTGTTCTCTGGAGCACACATACTAATATATAAAATACAATTTTTGTTTGTTTGTGTGTTTGTTCGTATTTTATGCGCTGCCGTACCGTTCATCCGATTACGACGAAACTTTGTCAATATATTTCTGACACTCTCTCTAAGATTATAGGCATAATTATAGCACGGTACGACACATAGTTCAGGAGATATGACGTTATCCACACTGAAGATGCGTGAAAAATTGCAGCATTATGAATGACGTTTAAATTTATTACTTCTTTGCCACTAAATGTACTCGCAACATATTTTGCAAACAGTATCCATTTATGCCAATGAATGTACATACAAAATTATTTCATTGTACGATTTATAGTTTAACTGCTGCATCATATTTTGCCGCGGTGGAGTGGTCGAGGGTTCTAAGGCGCCTCGCTGCCGGGCGCGGTTGCTCGCCGTCGGAGGTTCGCGTCCTCCCTCGGGCGCGCGCGCGCGCGCGCGCGCGCGCGCGCGCGCGCGTGTGTGTGTGTGTGTGTCTTTGTTAGTTTGTTTCCTTAGGCTAGTTTAAATAGTTTGTAAGCCTAGAGACTAATAACCACAGAGTTAATACATCACGTTTGTTCGTATTTTATCCGACTGCGATGAAACTTTGCACACTTGTCCTCACAAGAGGAAAGTCATTGTCTACGTTAAATTTTGTATCGTGCGTGGCATAGGGTACTTTACCTACGAACTTCGACAAAATCTACGCTTTTATTCTGATCTTGATAAAATTTTGCACTCTTAACCTTCAAAACAAGAGGAATACCAGCGTCCACGTAAGATTTCACACGGTACATGGCGGGTACCTTGCAATAAACGTTGACACCACGTCACTGATCACCATGAACGTTAACAGATGGAGGAGGCAATGGACTGAGGAGGTAGAGGAGAAGTTCAAGAGAGAGACAAGGAGGTGATTGCCGGCCGCGGTGGCCGAGGGGACTGAGGCGCTTCAGTCACGGTCTGCACGGCCACTACGGTCGGGGGTTCGAATCCCCCCTCGGGCATGGATATTTGTGCCGTCCTTAGTTGTAAGTAGTTCATAAGTAGTTTGTAAGTTTAGGGACTGATGACCCCGTAGTTAAGTCCCATAGACTGTACAAACATTTGAACATTTGAATTTGAAGGAGGTGATTGACAGAGAAAAGGGGAAGGTGGAGATGGGCAGAGAGGAGAGTAAGATCAGATGAACAGAGAGAGGGGAGATGAGGAGATGAGCAGTGACAGACAGAAAGGGGACAGGGGGCGATGGACACAGAGAGAAGGAAAGACAAGATAGAGAGAGAAAAGGAAAGAAGAAGAGGACTAAGTTAAGACTAGAATAAATATGTACCGGGGCGATACTGGGTTTTCAAAATGTTCCAATGTTTGTAAATCTATTCGGACTTAACTACTGTGGTCATACGTCCCTAGGCTTACAAACTATTTAAACTGAAAGTAAACTAAGGACAACACACACACACACACACACACACACACACACACACACACACACACACACATGCCAGAGGGAGGACTCGAACCTCCGGCGGGGAGCAACCGTGCGCTCCGCAGCAAGGCGCCTTACAGCGCTCGGCCATTCCACCGCGGCACTCCGCGTCTTCACCTGTTTCATAATAAATATCATAGGCTTACGGTAAGGCCGTAAATCCAATAACACAATCTGATCATGCAGAAATTTCGTGTAATGGTTTTGAACGGGCCCAAGTAGATTCTGTATAGCAGTCTAACTTCACTTCATACGAGTCATTTTACGTTCAATGGGCTTGCAGACCTTAGAAGGAAGGAAGATTAGCCGGCCGCGGTGGCCGAGGGGACTGAGGCGCTCCAGTCACGGTATGCACGGCCGCTATGGTCGGGAGTTCGAATCCGCCCTCGGGTATGGGTGTTCGAATTGTCCTTAGGTTAGTTTACCTTAGTTTACGTGGTTTGTAAGCTAAGGAATAATAACCGAGCAGTTGAGTCCGATAGATTTACAACCATTTGAACATTGGAAATCACGGAAAATCTATATCAGGATAGCTTAGAGGCGGCTTTGTATCGCCGTCCTGCAGATTGAGAGTCCGGTGTGTTACCACTGCGCCACCTCGCTCGGTGTTCAAGCAGTAAACCACGGGTGGCCACATCCGGCCCGCGTTTGCTTTCAATCCGACCCGCGGAACAAATTTCAAATGTTCAAATGTTTGTAGAACTTACGGGAGTTAACTACGGGGTAATCATTCCCTAAACTTACAAACTACTTATGAACTAGCTTATACTAAAGACGGCACAAACATCCATGCCCGAGGGGGGGATTCGAACCCCCGACCGCAGCGAACGTGCGGACCGTGACTGGCAGACCGCTCGGCCACTGCGGCCGGCGGAACAAATTTCGTAGGCGGGTGAGTTCTGCTGAAAAACGTAAGTGAAGAAATAATATTCAAGACGCTTAAATAAATAATATTAATGGTGTGAACATAAAAGCAGTGCACTCTCAGAGAACACGTGCTTTGTGGCATGATTTCTCTTGGTGGAGTGTTAGGAAACGGGTGTGATTCATACAGGTGCGCAACTCCATAAGACGAGGCCGCCCGCGAGTCTGTTAGTACGTGACTCCACCAAAGGTTGCCCATGCGCGCAGTAGACCAGCAATCATGTTTTAACTTATTACTTCTGTACTAACGTCTCAGTCCGCAACACACTATGCACACAGTATCTATTTTTTCACTCCGCAGCGTCATGTGCGCTATTATGAAATTTCCTGGCAGATCAAAAGTCTGATTCGTACCCGGAACCTTTGCCTGTGCGGGCAGGCGCCCTACCGACTGAAATATCCGGCACGCATTACGGCCCGTCATCACAGCTTCATTTCCTCCAGTACCTCGCCTCCTACGTTCCAAACTCCACAGAAGTTCTCCTGGGAACTTTGCAGTATTAGCACTCCCGGAAGAAAGGATATTGTGGCGACTTGGCTTAGCCACAGCTTAGGAGATATTTCCAGATTGAAAATTTTCACTCTGCAGCGATTCGACTCCTGGTAAGGCACACAGTTTTAATCTGCTAGGAAGTTTATATATCCACACGATGTCAGGGAATATGACATGCAAAAATATATCTTTGTATGAGAGAAAGGTGGCCGAGGAGACTGAGGCGCTCCAGTCACGGTCTGCACGGCCACTACGGTCGCGGGTTCGAATCCCCCCCCCTCGGGCATGGATATTTGTGACGTCCTTAGTCTTAGTTAGTTCATAAGTAGTTTGTAAGTTTAGGGACTGATAACCCCGTAGTTAAGTCCCATAGACTATACAAACATTTGTCATTTTATGAGAGAAATGGTATCTTAAATATTTAGTCCACTGAAAATGCACTATACAATCTGTTCTTGTTTTAAACGATGAAACTACTGTAGATACTTTGGATACGGATCTTTTACTGGAAAACTGACGCCCCTCCCCCCACCCGAAATAATTATATTCTTATCTACGCCCCTGCAGTGAAGTTTAAAGATATGGGTGTGTGGTGGCGGTTATCTAGGAGCAGCGCCACAGGCGTTCCCACGTGGTCTTTTGCGCCTGGGGCAGCAGCTACCATACAGTAAAGCTCTTTTATTTACTGTTTTACTCACGTAAGTCCCTAATATAACAATTGAGGAGCTCGGCAGTAAAAAATGGTAAGGGACAAATTCGCAGTTATGGCAAAACGCGCTACAAATATTTAATAAAATTCCATAAACCGCAAATACACACAAAATCATAATTTATTTCCGTTACAGCACATTGATTTTGTATGTATTTGCTGTTCATGGAATGTTATTAAATATTTGTGGCCCATTTTCCCACAATTACTGATTTGTCCCTTACCATTTTTTTTATTCACGAGCCCCTCAATTATTGAAGATGTTTTTAATGAGGCGAGACTATTTCTTTGCCTTTTTTTTTTTTTACAAACGTAAACGACCGCTTTCCCTATACTTACCTTACCTACTTGACCAGGTGGCTAACCAGGTACGCAGCAGACTACAAATGTAAAGGTACATAGTTTAATTCACAATCGGTTGTATGACTTTTTCTCCTGACACTTCCTTCTTATTCCGTCACTAGCAATGATAAGTCCATATGAAACTTGCCAAGCAGCAGCGTGGTTTGGAATCCCAGTGAAACAGTATGTTCCACTGATACCTTGATGGGTATGTCAGATCAGAGATGAAATGACGGCAAGGACATACTACTCCAATTGGACCATGCCTAGAAAAACACTTCTATTCACACAAACGTAAGGCTGAGGAGAGCTTTAGTTAGTTCAGTTAGAGTACTTATTTGTTTCATATCGCTTCAGTCACCATTCCAAAGAAAGCAGGCGCAGACAGGTGTGACAACGACAGAACCATCAGTTTAATAAGTCATGATTGCAAAATATTAACACGAATTATTTACAGGAGGATGAAAAAGCTGATAGAAGCCGACCTCGGGGAAGATCAGTTTGGGTTCAGGAGAAATGTAGGAACACGGGAGGCAATACTCACTTTACGGCTTATCCTAGAAGATAGATTAAGAAAAGGCAAACCTACATTTCTAGCTTTTGTAGATTTGGAGAAGGCTTTTGACAATGTTGATTGGAATAAACTCTTTCAAGTTCTGAAGCAAGCAGGAGTAAAATATAGGGAGCGTAACGTTATTTACAACTTGTACAAAAACCAGACAGCGGTTGTCAGAGTTGAAGGGCATGAAAGGGATGCAGTGGTTGTAGAGTAAGATAGGGATGTAGCCTTTCTCCAGTGTTATTCAATTTGTACATTGAGCAAGCTATAAAGGAAAGCAAGGAGAAATTTGGAGAAGGAGTTAAAGTTCAGGGCGAAGAATTAAAAACATTGCGTTTTGCCGACGACATAGAAATTCTGTCAGAGACAGCAAAGGACCTGGAAGAGTAGTTGAACGGAATGGACAGTGTGCTGAAATGTGCATATAAGATGAACATTAACAAGAGCAAAACTAGGGTAATGGAATGCAGTCTAAGAAAATCAGGTGATGCTAAAGGAATTAGATTAGGTAACGAAACAATAAAGAAGGTAAATGAGTTTTGTTACTTGGACAGTAAAACAACAAATGATGGTCGCAGTATAGAGGATATAAAATGCAGAATGGCAATGGGTAGAAAAGCGTTCTTGAAAAAGAGAAATTTGTTAACATCGAATATTGATTTAAGCCTAAGGAAGTCCTTTCTGAAGGCATTCGTGTGGAGTGTTGCCTTTTATGGGAGTGAAACATGGACGATAAACAGTGCGGACAGAAGAGGATAGAGGCTTTTGAAATGTGGAGCTACAGAAGAGTGCTGAAAATTAGGTGGGTGGATCGCGTAACTAATGATGAGGTACTGAACAGAATTGGGAAGAAAAGAAATTTCTGGCATACCTTGACTAAAAGAAGGGATCGATTGGTAGGACACATTCTTAGACATGAATTGTGAATTTAGCGTTGGAGAGAAGTTTGTGGTGTAAAATCCGCAGATAAAGACCAAGAGATGAATACAGTAAGCAGATTCAGTCATGTACGTTGCCGTTCTTATGTGGAGTTGAAGAGGCTTGCTCAGGATAGGGTATTGTGGAGAGCTGCATCAAACCAGTCTCCGGGCTGAAGACCACAACAACAACACCTAATTCAATTGATCGTTGTCTTGCAGTGTGTAAGGCGATAATCTGTTCAGCCCTCTTTGAAATTCCAATGACAATATACACTGATTCATGTATATATTAATATTATGAGAAATATTAACGATAAGACTATGAATATGGGGCCTTACGTTCACGACACCTTGGTTAGCCACAGATTTGGTCACCTTTATTATCCTTTGAGCGAGACTTAATTTTTAAATGTCTTCCTTGCCACCACCAACCCCATATTATTTGACATTCTGTAGTCGGAATAAGTTTATACGTTATAAAGGTACATCGTGACGTGCTAATGAGAATATTACGTCACGCCTACCTATTAGTATAGAAAATATTGGCTTGCGCATTAAACAACTGAAATGCCGTGTGCCATAAGGTGAAAATCAAAGCTTAAAGTGAAATTATGACTTATTTTTAAACAAACCTTAATAGCCACATTAAAATCAATACGAGAAATGTATAACATACCAAGATTATACCTAGAACTTCTACACTTCCTTTAGTGGTTTAGACTCTGGACGCCAGTTTTGGAGGAAGCAGTGGTTTCTCCACGTTATGTTAAGATGGGTACATTTACAAGAAAAGTTTCCTCCACAGTCCTAATCCAAGTCACACAGTCTCACGAGATAATCAAATCAAATGTTTGTAAATCTATAGGACTTAATTGCTGCGGTTGTCAGTCCCTAGGCTTACAAATTACTTAAACTAATCTACGGGCAACAAACACACCATGCCTGAGACGGTCTGCGGCGCGCCAGTGACGGTCTGCACGGCCACTACGGTCGAGGGCTCGAATCCCCCCTCGGGCATGGATATTTGTGCCGTCCTTAGTATTAGCTAGTTAATAAGTAGTTCGTAAGTTTAGGAACTGATGACCCCGTAGTTAAGTCCCATAAGCTCTACAAACATTTGAACATGCCCGAGGGAGGACTCGACACGGGATATTAACCGCTACTCTTCCTTTCTTCTTACTTCTATGTTCCATTGTCTCTTGTACACTGCAGTAGTAAATCCTACAGTGTTTTCCTAGCCCACAACCGGTCGGTCAGAAATAACTCTTAATCTTCTTTCCTTCCTTCAATTAACACGGTTTGCTATTGCCTTTTGGTGACCACTAGACACCCACCTATTAGACAATAAACTGTCAGAGCTGCAACCTAATTGCAGATCCGTTCACAAGTGTCCACTTAAAAAAAAGAGCCAACCCTAAAATTTTGCAGGTGACTCAGGGTTGAGTCGCATCAAGATAAGCGACGTATTCGCAAGAAATTACTTACGGAGTTTTTACGTGTATTTAGCTACAATACTGCTAAGTTTCGCCGAGTGGGAATGGCTGCGCGGTCTGAGGCGTCATGTCACGGGTTGTGCCGCCGCTTCCGTCGGAAGTTCGAGTCCTCCCTCGGGCGTCTTGTATGTGTGTGTGTGTGTGTGTGTGTGTGTGTGTGTGTGTGTGTAACTGTTTTTTTCTTTTTTTTTTCTCGCTGGAATAAGTTAGTGTAAATAGTTTATAACTCTAGGGACCGATGACCGATGACAGTTTGGTCTCTTGCGTTTACAAACATTTGATTTTGTTAAGTTTCGAAGTGCTGTAAACCGAATAGATACACAGCACACACATGCGAAGAGAGAGAGCAATGTGAGAAACAGCTCGGCTGCAGAATTCAACGGAACAAGAACTACGGGTCTAGACAGACACCTCCCCCCAACCACCCATCTTTCGTTTATCGGGATTTGTATCAAATTCCTCTGGGAATATCTTTTCATTAAAGCCTATCAGTGGTACAACCGTCGGTACTTACACAATGAATACCTAGCTACCTACCTGTTTATACAAAACAAGCCGGAACTGTATTTTCAAATAATTTTCACAATGGAAAATAATGGAATGTTGGTTCTATTGTATTGTCGCTCTATGCAAAAGACCAATATTAAAGATTTCGAAGCAATAAAGCCGAAATCTCCATAATCAATAAAGGACCTAGTTTAGCACCTTACATCCCAAGCTTAATACAGAATCTGCAGCTAACTGTAACCTCAATACATAATAAATTACAGTTGAGTCCCCCAGCAGAAAAAAAGTATCCAGTGGTGGCGTGATCACACGTTAAATCTATTTACAAGAGGACCAGATGTATTTAAACATTTTCTGTCCAGTGAAATATCTTCCTAAGAGGGATCAGTACAATATTTGTACCACAATTATGTAATGATCAGTATAGATCTCGCAAACGTCGACAAATAGAAACCCATACTCGTTATACACCATTACCTGGAAAATATGGCCACGGCAGATTAGCCGTGCACGCTGGGGCGCCTTGCTGCGGTGCGCGCGGCCGTCCGCCGTCGGGGATTCGAGTCCCCCCTC
The DNA here is from genome assembly GCA_026315105.1 of Locusta migratoria. NCBI lineage: Eukaryota > Metazoa > Arthropoda > Insecta > Orthoptera > Acrididae > Locusta > Locusta migratoria. Next base: position 274,387,028 of record CM048755.1, read on the forward strand.
GGGCATGGATGTTTGTGTTGTCCTTAGGTTAGTTTACCTTAGTTTAAGTAGTTTGTAACCTAAGGAGTAATTGCCACGCAGTTGAGTCCGACAGATTTACATAGAACAACATAAAAAGTACGGGAAGGGTAGCCCAGAGTGATCTGCGTTTCTTCGCTTCTGCCTGTTGCAGCAAATATATTGACAAGACATCTTGTAAAATACTCTTCACTCCAGTCATAAACAGCCTTGAAATATCGGCATGTATTTGAAACTTCGTGGCTGTGCCCCTGTCATTACAATATCGTGGCCGATGTTGCAACTTCGTTTGAGGTTCCCTGGATCCAACGTTATTTTACATCATTTGACGCTGGCTGGCTATTGCACGAGTCTTCTTACAGTAATCCGATGCGAAAGCAGTATTTTAGGATTTCTGATGATTCCCCAGAAAGGCGAAATGCGTTAATAAGAGAATAAAACATTTGCAGTTGATACGGACATTAGTTGGAAGTTGAGAAGGCGTGTATCTAAATTTGTGACAGAATGGAGCATTTCTTGAGAGGAAGAACCCAACACGCTGTTCTCAACAGAGGTACAATTGTGAGTGCGTCAGGAAAGCTCATATTAGACATTAGCGAATAACATTAGGTGTAACGCCACAGTTGATACAGTTCCCCACGATGATGATTAACCCTGATTACCGTTCAAATGGTTATAAATATGTGGAACCTAACAACTCTGGTATCAGTCCCTAGGCCATGACCGAGGAAGAGCTCGAACCTTCGACGAGGAGCAACCACGCGCTCCGCTGTAAGGCGCCTTAGAGCGCTCGGCCACTCCACCGCGGTGTCTAAGTACTGTGCAATAACACAATATAAAACTCACGCGGGACACACCCAAATAACTAGAGATAAAGACAGAAAAAAATTAAATAATACGTCTCGCAGAACGCAAAAAACACTCCTCAAAATTCAGAATTCGATTACAGAGTTTATTAATCATAAGAGTCAGTTAAGTCATAGAATTATACGGTAGCAAAAAACATGGTTACCGATGACGAAATTGTTAGCTACCTTCCTTCAGTGTTGGGAAAAGACAGATGTAAAATGTGGTGAAATGGCGCTTCATCTATGAAAGATATCTATAAAACGCTTGTACGACGCAAACTGGAATGCGGTTAGCGTTTATGGCTTCCACATTGCTTCTGACTAGCAGAGGATATCAACTGTACACCCATACTGCGTTCGAACAACAGTGGACGTCGATGTACAAATAGAAAGATAGCTCTCGGAAATGTGCACAAATAACCGTCCGGGGCTGCCGAGTGTTGTTGGCAAGTGGGGTGCACTCAGCCCTTGTGAGGCCAATTGAGGAGCTGCTTGATTGATAATAGCGGCTCAGGTCACGAAAACCGACACACAACGGCCGAGTGTGTGGAGCGCTCACCACGTCTCCCTCCATACAGCAAACGTTCACGCCTTCGGGCGGAGGAAGACGGCCGCGCGGGAATGGTCATGCTACGGGTTCCACGGCCGCTCCCGCTGGACGTTCGAGTCCTCTCTCGACCATGGCCATATACTAACTTAAACCCGCGGCTCCGCTAGCGTGTTGGTTAATTATGATAGATAATGCGCGAAACGTCAAATCGATTTTTTAAAGGAATGCATTAAAAGAAATTTATCTTTTACTTCTTTATTTATTTATTCTTATATTTCGTTATTAGTATGCTTATTCTTACAGATAAAGAGCTGAAGACATTGTAGCACGCATAGACCAAAGATATGGTCTGTGGCATCACGTTTCGCTGTATGTAACCTCCTTGCTATAGAGTCGCAAACGTCATCGCTGGCCTTAAGTCCGAATTTTTTTATAATTTGACGACTTTCAACCACCATATCTTTACCCCCTTATAGCTATCGGCATGGAACTGCTAAGGTGTACAACGGGAGACTTCGGACAACAATTACACACAGACCATTCGTTTGCGTTCTGTAGTTTTCGTTGCAGAGCGAAATATTAACACACACACACACACACACACACACACACACATACACACACACACACACACGTAGAATTTTATATACACCGATAACTTTCCATCCCAATATACTCCACCATTTTATCATTATCAACCCTCAAGCAACAATGCAACCAATAAAACCATTTCCAAAGAGCAAATATAATTTTCAAAGAGTAATTATTGTTCCGAATTTCGCGTTATATTCTTCAAATTACTAAATATATGTCAGATCACTATAAAACCGCGCCTAAAACCTTCCTCAGGTCTAAATTAGTAACTGTACAAATATTTAAGTCTCTGCGTCTTGTCGTTCGGACGTGATAAGCGTACACCGAACAGACATTCACATTAATACATATAGGTAAACAGCTATCCGATCGCCATAAAATCATGACTAAACCCTACCCCGGGTAGACATTAGTAACTGTACAAATTGTGAGCTCTTTATGTCTTGTCGTTCAGACGTGATAAACGTACACCAAACAGACTGTCATATATATTCATGTGTGTGTGTGTGTGTGTGTGTGTGTGTGTTTGTGTGTGTTGCCTTAGTGTAAGTTAGTTTAAGTAGTTTTTAAGTCTAGGGACGGATGACCCTGTCATTTTAGTCCCATTGGTTTACGAATATTTGAACATTTGAAGGATAACACGGCGGTCGGTCGGTACCTGTTGGGCTCGCGACACCTTTAAGTGAGAATTTGTAGTTTACGTGCACAGATTATAGGCGGTGGAAATTATTACATTCGCATACGTTCTATCGTCAAGCTTTGTGAAGAGCGTAGCGGAAGATATTTTTCATTGTACTTTGTACGTTCTACCCGTTCATTTCATGATAAGCCCGCTGGAGTGATACGTGGCGGCCTGCAATATATTCCAGGAGTTCCTACTAAAAGCCAGCCGATGAAAACTTGCAGGTAAAGCTTTGCGCCGCGGCGGAATAGCCGTGCGTACTGAGGCGCCGTGCTGCGATGCGCGCGGCCGTTCGCCGTCGGGGGTTCGAGTCCTCCCGCGGGTATGGGTGTACGTGTTGTCCTTAGGTTAGTTTAACTTAGTTTAAGTAGTTTGTAAGCTACGGACTAATAACTAAGCAGTTCAGCCCCATAGCTTTACAAACATTTGAATATTTGATCATAAGGCTTTGCAAGGCAGTTTAGAACTTCTCGTTTACCCTCAATTGCAGTTAGAATAATTGCAATTCTTCGGGAGCAACAAATCAGTAAGTGAGAGTTTGGAATTTTTCATTCGGTAATATCATAAGGACAAATTTTCCGGGGTGTCTTTAAGAAATAGTTTACAATACTAAAAACTTTCCTGTAAGAATAATATGTTGTACTCGCCCATATCTTCTTGTAGACATCTGTTTAAGGAGTTAGGCATTTTGATTACTGCCTCGCAGTATATTAATTCTTTCACGAAATTTGTTGTAAATAGCTTATTGTAATTAAAACAACGTTCGTTATTACAATACCAGAAGAAAAATGACAGGCATTACTCCACATTACAGCTGACTATAACACAAAAAGCAGCAATCTTAATTCGTGATTACTTACCCAGCGCTGCGGCGGAATAACCGTGCTAAGGCGCCTTGCTGTGGTGAGTGCGGTCGTTAGCCGTCGGAGCTTCGAGTCTTCCCTCGGGAGTGTGTGTGTGTGTGTGTGTGTGTGTGTGTGTGTGTGTGTGTGTGTGTGTGTGTGTGTGTTGTTATTGTTGTTGTTGAAGTAGTTCGTAAGTTTAGGGACCGATGACCACTGAAGTTAAGTCCCATAATTTTACAAACATTTGAACTTACCCAGTGAGGTAAAATTTCTAGCAAACAGTAAAGTAAAATCTAAAAATAAACAAAAATTCTTCATTAACTGCTCCTTCTATTCCTTAGATGAATTTATATTGTGGCGTAGTAAAAGGTAGGAATTAATGAAGTTCTTAAATTGGTGTAAGACCTAATGGAGCGCACTGCTATGTTATTCGATCCCGAAACTTACACCGTATTTAAACTAACTTATGCTAAGAACAACTGACTGCCATGCCAGAGGCACGACTCACAACTTCGGCCAGAGTAGCTGCGCAGTGTGTGACATGGCTCCTGAGACCGCGCGGCGAATTACTCAAACCTGTGTTTAAAAACTATACAAATCTTCATCGTGTAGCCATATTTACACAGTAATTTGGGATGTGCATGTAATGAGACTCGGTCCCTATTATTATGGTTCATTCTGCAAATCAGACAGCTCACCCTTATCATAATGCTCCAAAGTGATAAAGCAAAAGACGTGGTCTGAATTTAAGGTTACTGGCCACTTCATGGAACTTAAATGAAAACGTATCTGTGCAAAATAAAGAGCTTTCTAATCCCGCTTATAATCCGGTACAGTACGGTGATAATATATTTAATGTATCCAGAATTAACGGAATCACCATTCGAAACATAAGATTTTGCCTGTACCTAACGTAATCTAAGCGTCTTTCATCTAATATACGGCACCTGACCCAAGCAAAACCAGAGTACTTTGCAAACCAACGAGGTCAGAGATGATTTCTTGGTAAAGCCGCGGCAGAATAGCCCTGCGCACTAAGGCGCCCAGCTGCGGTGCCTGCGGCCGTTCGCCGTCGGGGGTTAGAGTCCTCCCTCGGGCATGGGTGTTTGTGTTGTCCTGAGCATAAGTTAGTGCAAGTAGTTTGTAAGCTTAGGGACTAATCACCAACGCAGTTAAGTGTTGTGGCGTAAAGTCAGCGCCACACGCCAGACGTAGAAGAACGATCGTGTAGAAGTCAATGATCGACCGAAAGCCAATAGCAAGCAGGCACCGCTGGGGGGAGTAACCGAAGATGCGCGCCCTCTACAAGCGGCTATATCTAGGCCGACATACGTCTGGTCGCCGGTCAGTAACGATTCGGGAATAAGACAGTTACTAGCGAGAACTCAGGCAGTCACTAAGTAAGAACGCGGCTACGAACTTAGCAGTAACTAGGTCACAGCGCAGCTAGTATCATACGGTAGACGCCACGAGAAGCAAGAAGAGAGAAGAAACAGACATAGGTTCGAAAGTTGAGTATCACAAAATTCAGTCAATAAAACCTTGTATTATTAATCTGAATAGTTCTTGCAGATTACATCAATTCCTGCACGAATTTCTTTCCTAACAACTAGACCGGGACGAGTAAACAACAAAAGGTGACGAGGTAAGAACATTAAGTCACTTAGATTTACAAACATTTGAACATTTCTTGGTAAATATCTCATAACGGAGTACATCAGTCATAGTGTGCAGACGTTAAACAGTAACATTTTCCTGCTTGCCGTGAATTAATGAGACGCAATGTACTGGTCTTCTCACGCTTCTCATTCTGTTACAGGATATGCCTCGTTGTCACCTTGTTGTCAATACTAATGCTAAGTGGAGTTTTCTACAAGTCCTTTAGAATTTCGTAACTGTTGTTTTTAAACAACAGTCTCGTCCGCAGTCTCAAAGTAAAATTAATATGTGTAATTAACGCGACGACGGGCAAAAGTATTCTTACATTTCAGAACAGTTGCACACGAGGCTCGATATCTTTTCGGGAATCGGCTAACCATGGCGACGAGTAAACGAGATTAATATGGAAGGGATACTACGAGCCGGCCGCGGTGGCCGAGGGGACTGAGGCGGATGCCGGACACTTGCCACGCCGGACTTTTGCCACACCTGACCCTTCGCCAGGTAGTCGGATTAGCGACCCCTCAGGCAAGGGACGCCCTTCCCTGTACTCCTGCTGTTTGCTTCCAAACCTCCGTCTCCGATATTACTCGATACAGCCAATACGAAAGAGATATTTTTGTTCGACATCTCGCCGAAATATACAACTTCTTTTCAATATCCCGAAATCTAAATATTTATAACTTTTGGGAAACGAAAGCAATACCGTCGGCTATGTCAGTGTGTAATTAGTTCTTCCAACCACAAATAACTTTCTTCCACACTTAATGATTGCGATAGCAACAGACCATCGCCATGGAAGGACAAGGAAAGGAACGATATAAAGATAATTCGAATGTTCGCTTATCATTCAAGTTTGATCACTGCATTTGTACATATATTAATTGCTACAACTGCGTGAAAAAAAGGAGGAAAGAAGAACGATACACTTCATAAATTTACTCTTTTGCAGCGAAATATTAGTTAATAAAGTGAATTGGGACAATGTTGAAATCAATGACAGAAAATACGTTCTCAAAATATAGATAAGAGCGTCTATGTTTGACAGATCAACTAAAGTCAACATACAAATTTGAAATAAAGAAATGAAGGAGTATAGAATGCTATGCTTGTAAAGTACACGGTTGTTCTACATTGTTTAGCTGAGTCGCAGAGGAAACACCCTAGTTTTTTAAATGGAAATGCCATAATTCCTAGGATCTGCACTACAAAAGAAACAAAAAGCACAATGTAATACGTGTACTAGCTCACAAGCGAAACTGAAGTCGATAGCTCCTGTCAGTGTGAGCAGACGTTATACTCGACTACCGCAACAAATTAATAACTGCCGCGGCGGAGCGGCCAAGCGCATTGAGGCGCTATGCTGCGATGCGCGAGGCCGTTCCCCGTCGGGAGTTCGAATCCCACATCGGGCATGGATGTTTGTGTCGTCTTTACTATAAGGTCGCTCATAAGTAGTTTGTAAGTTTGACTGATGACCCCGCAGTTAAGTCCCTTAAGCTTAACAAACATTTGAACATTTTAATTTACCGACCCCGGCACTCTCACAATGCAGCCGCTGAACAGTTCATAGAAAACTTGAGTCTCAACACAAATAGGTATACTACTCATACAATTATAGTTGGCGGTGACTTAAATCTACCATCCGTATGTTGACAAAAATACACCTTCTGACAGGGTGGTAGATACATTTTGTTCTAAATGCTTTTCTTTATCTAATTACTTTGAACAATTAGTTCATGAGCCCATTCAAATTGTAAATGGTTTCGAAAACACACTTCAACTCTTAGTCACAAATACTCCTGAGCATCACGACGGATACAGGGATAAGTGAACACAAAGTTGTAGTGAGCTCAAATCCGTAACAGAGATATTTACCAAAACTAAACGCTAAATAAGTCTATTAAAAAAGGAAAAAAAAAGATAAAAATTCGGTTGACATCTTCCTAGGAGACAGTCTCCATTTTTTCTAAATTAACTATGTAAGTGAAGACCATATGTGGCTTACATTCAAAGAAATACTATCAACAGCATTGGAGGGATTCCTGCCAAATAAATTAATAAGAGACTGCACTGGTCCTCCATGGTACATAAAACAGATCAGAAAGCTTTTGCAAAAAATTTAGACGAATTCAAAATCCCCAAGATTGCCGATGTTTTGCTGCAGCTCAAATTTAGCGCGGCCTTCAGTGCGACATTTGTTTAATATTTTTCACATCGAAACTCTTTGTAGAAATGTGGCGGAAAATCCAAAGAGATTCCTGTCCTATGTTATCTACAGCAGCGTAAAGACTATGTGAATGCCTTTATTGCACGATAGCGACGGTAATGTTACTGAAAACAGTGCCACTAAAGCGGAGTTATTAAATGCAGTTTTCAGAAATTCTTTCATCAAATAAGACGAAGTAACTATTCCACAATTCGAAATGAGAACTGCTGCAAACATAACATCAAAGTAAATACCCAAAGCAAATCACCCTATCAAATAAGTGATGTTGCAGACGAAATGATAAACTATGTTTTCAAAAGTTTCTAGTGCATAAGAAAAATACGTCTAATACATTTGTTTATGATATTCTTTTGTAACAATTATTTTTGAATAGTAAGCTCCTTGCCTTGTTTCCATAGTTTTTACTGACCTGATTAAAGATAATCAACAACATGGTGAGAAACTTTAATTTTTAAGGACTACAGCTAAATCTACTTCATGAGATCTACGTCTACTGTAAAGTTATTTCTATCCTTGACTAATTTTAGAGATATGGGAATTATTTCAATTCCATAGCTGCCGAACTTGTCAATCTTAAGAGCAGGTCTGTTTTAGGGTATGTATTTTAGGTGCAATTCTAAAGTTCAGATTCTTTTAAACCCTAAAGTGTATCTTATCAGTTTAACAAAAATGATATTTCTAGGAGCTAATTGCGGCTCTGAAGTTACAGGAATAATTTTAGAACTCACAATCTTTAACGGCATGGCCATAATATTAGAAGGTAGAAAAAAAGTTCTCTTAACGTGTCAAGTGTAGGAGCTTTTACCTAAATAGGAAATTGCAGATTGAAATAGATGATAGATGATAGATGTAACCATACATTCTGGTTGCAGGAGGATATTTGAGTGATGTTTAATGTATTTACTTCGTTGAGTCAAATTTCACCGCATGTAGATTAAACGCTAGTGAACCGAACTGTGACCAGCTAGCTTCATCATCAAGTTATTTAAGGATACTGAGGTCTGATACACTCTTTTTATTTTTACAACTAATAAAGGTCGCATCGTTAGGTGGTCCTCAAAGGTGGTTCTACGTCCAATACGTCTTCGTTCTTCGAAAACAGTTTTTCCTTGCAATGATCCTGTTTGTTTTCGGAGTAAGCACATCCACACCTTATTATCGCGTAACCAGTGTAGGAGTAGTGGGCAAAAGACGTGCCCTTGGCCGTTATAACAACTTCCATACTGACGGTCGTACTACGACATGCGGAAGCGACCAGTGTGCATATGTCGGGACACCGTCCACCGAGTTCTCTGGCCGGGTGGAGGTGGTGGTGGGGGGGGGGGGGGGGGAGGAGGAGGAGAAGGAGGAGGAGGAGGTGGAGGAGACAGGGGCATCCGACCATTCGGAGCAGGTAAAAGTGTGGCAAGTGTCCGGCGTGGCAAGTGTCCGGACACCACTGAGGCGCTCCAGTCACGGTCTGCACGGCCACTACGGTCGGGGATTCGAATCCCCCCTCGGACATGGATATTTGTGCCGTCCTTAGTATTAGTTAGTTCATAAGTAGTTTGTAAGTTTAGGGACTGATGACCCCGTAGTTAAGTCCCTTAAGCTATACAAACATTTGAACATTTTTGGATACTACGATAAGAGAGTAGGATATAGGCTGAGAATTTGTGGCTGGTAGGGAACGTGCCAGGATAATTCCTTTAGCTGCGATATTCACCGTGTACAGCTGACTTAAGTGGACAGAGCAGCTGCCTAGTAAATGCCTGAGCACAAAAATTAACCGTCTCATTGAATTTCTTTCAATACCCACAAAAAGCAGCTAAAACGTAGCCTATATCCTGTAATGTAATATCAATATCACTGAGTACTATTTAGCGAGAGAATGCTGAAGGGATGGGTACTATACGAACGTGCCAGCATTTTCGTGGCGAGCAGTGTTCGCAGTTGCTCAGCCAGTGTGTAACACAACACAATCGCCGATCTCAGGCAGCGCTGCAAGTGACAGCTTCATCACACGCTATTTGCGCAGCGCTCCTAATGAATACGCATAAAGTTCACCGCCACACGGAAGTCACTGTGTGCTGTCGAGTCAAGAGCCATTCAAGGTACCTTCCATCAAGCAAGTCGCCTTTCTTTTGTATACTGGAAAAGCTTATTCCGACAAGGATTTTGTACTGATTTCCTGAACAGCGTTCTCCAAATTTAGTGTATGTAGTAACTACAGGAGAGATGCCAAAATTGTACCACTTTTTTAGATTTAGTTTATCATAGCCTAAACAGCAAGTTACAAAATTATTTAAACAAACCTATCCTATGGGGGACATTATTGACATAGCGATACGTTACAAGACATTCTGCGGGCACATGTCCCACCCTTGATGGAACAACACCCTTGGACAGTGTTCATCTACATTTACATACATACTCCACAATCCACCCAAAGGTACGTGGCGGAGGGTGCTCAGTACCAATATTAGTTACTTGCTTTCCTGTTCCACTCCCATATAGAACGAGGGAAAAACGAATACTTTTATGTATCCGTGCGAGCCTTAATCTCGCTGATCTTATCTTTGTGGTCTTTACCCGAACTGTACGTTGGCGGCAGTCGAAGCGTTCTGCAGCCAGCTTCAAATTCCGGCCGTATAAATTTCTTCAACAGTGTTTCTCGAAAGGAACGTTGCCTTCCGTCAAGCGATTTTTTTTACATATGAAGCAAATGTGTCTAGTTTTGTTGCACAATCCAACTTGGCGAGTTTATCAAAATCAAATGTTCAAATGTTTGTAAATCTATCGGACCAAACGTGCGTGGTCATCAGTCCGTAGCTTACAAACTACTTAAACCTAGGTAAACTAACCTAAGGACAACACATACACACCCATGCCCCAGGGAGGACTCGAACCTCCACGGCGAGCAACCGCGCGCTCCGCAGCGAGACGCTTTAGACCGCTCGGCTACTCCACCGCGGCGCGAGTTTATCGTTTAGTTTCTTTAGATGTTCCTGCTTCTCTGTCAGTAGTCAAAATAGATAGAGTCTGGAGTTGCTGAGGGCGAGAACATCTGACTGGTACCACCAAACAAACACGTAATAGTCACTATAGGCAAAAATGTATGAAACTGATCGTTTTTGGCTACCATAAGCGCAAAATAAATCGGATAAATTGCGTAGTCGTGAGAAGCGGTCAATTGACCGCTGTAGAGAACCAATAGTAAATGTCTAAAAATCTTAAAAATATACAGTTACAAATCAAAATTATTAAGGTAACTTAAACTTGGTCTAAAACTATTAAAAGTCAGAAAATCACAGGAACATAGTATTTTAAACACCGAAGATATTCCCATCTTAAAATGAAAAATGGTCATTTGACCCCAACCGGAAGTTCTAGTGTTAAGTAGTCTTCGAGCCCCACACATATTTGGGTTGCTATTCCATAAGCTCGTACCTTCGCTAGCAGTATGTAGTACGGTACCGTGTCAAACGCCTTTCGAAAATCTAGAAATACGCAGTCTGCCTGTTACCCTTCATCCACAGCACGCAAGGTGTCATGAGAGAAAAGGGCAAGCTGAGTTTCGCACATTTGATGCTTCCCAAAGCCGTGCTGATGCATGGACAGCTTTTCCGTTCCACGTAGTCAATGCGCGTCTACACACAGCACGTGTGTCTATGGACTGCCCAGAGCATGTTGAGGTTCTCTTCGTGGCCAGCAACATCCCAGTACCTCTCTACTATTGAATAAGTGTGGGATGACATGGAAGGGTCCTCCGAGCCAGTACCAACCATGGGGATATGGACGAACAGCTGCAACAACTGTGCCGCGGCGGAGCGGCCGAGCGCATTGAGGCGCTATGCTACGATGTGCGAGGCAGTTCCCCGTCGGGGGTTCGAATCCCCCCCTCGGGCATAGATGTTTGTGCCGTCTTTAGTATCAGCTAGTTCATAAGTAGTTTGTAAGTTTAGGAACTGATGACCCCACAGTTAAGTCCCTTAAGCTTTACAAACATTTGATTTGACCAACAACTGTGGGCAACCTTGCCTCACGGGACTGTCCAAGGGATGTTAGACACCATTCAGAACCGCATGAAGGTATGCATTGTGGCCAGAGTGGTGCGCGCCCTACTAACCTGGCCCTATCTCTTTCATCCTACATTGTAATCAGTACAATAAAACACGTGATCTTGCGTCGTATGTAGTTTGATTCAGTGTCAACCCCGAGGGGATTGAGGTGCTCCAGTCACGGTCTGCACGTCCATTACGGTCGGGGGTTCGAATCCCCACTCGGGCATGGATATTTGTGCCGTCCTTAGTCTTAGCTAGTTCATAAGTAGTTTGTAAGTTTAGGGACTGATGACCCCGTAGTTAAGTCCCTTAAGCTATACAAACATTTGAACATTTCAGTGTCAACCATTCCTTTTTCATCAGCCAGTGTAAAAGAAAAGTCTCAATATTTCATGCTACAAAACGATACAAGAATATTATATTTGCCCGTCAACGGAAAAAAAAACATTCTTAAGGAAACGATATAAATAGAATAAGAAAAAGAAACGACAAGAAACTGGAAATGTAAATGTGAAGTCACAAGGAACACTTTCCTGTAAACAAGACGAGGAAAAGTCCTTAACGTTTGCGTCATGCCGATGGAAAAAATAATCTTCAAAATTAAAATGTTTGTAAATCTATCGGACCAAACTGCGTGGTCATCAGTCCGTAGCTTACAAACTACTTAAACCTAAGTAAACTAAACTAAGGAAAAACACACACACCCATGCCCCAGGGAGGACTCGAACATCCACGGCGAGCAACCGCGCGCTCCGTAGCGAGACGCTTTAGACCGCTCGGCTACTCCACCGCGGCAAATAATCTTCCTATAAGGCTTCTTTGAACAATCAGGTAGTGCTAGTACTTATCACATAATTTCATGTTAGCTTTGGAAATCCATCGGAGTTAAGGACAACATACACCAAGACAGATAAAATACAAAGTAATATAATAAACCATAACACTTCTTAAACCGATCGAGCTGCTCGTATAACTTAACCTGCGTGCCAGGTTAAACCGATAGGATTGACACAGCAGTCAACCAAGTTGAGATTTTTAAGCGTTTTGCTCACTCAACTGGACTATCACCGGACTGTTCTCAAATCCACGCTCCAGAAAATGCGATGATACACGAAACGAAGCTTACACGATTCACAAGAAAGATGGAGATCGCGAAATTACCCGCTCTTATTGCATGGCGGCGAGACAAGAATGCAGTCACAGAAGTTACTTACATAAATTAGTAAATTAAGAAGGCCGGCCGCGCTGGCCGAGCGGTTTGCAGCGCGCCAGTCACAGTCTGCACGGCCGCTACGGTCGAGGGTTCGAATTGGTCTTGTGTAGTTCGCGAACGAACTAGTTCGGAAGAGCGCTCTCACAGGCGAACTATGCGAACTAGTTCGCAGATCCCTCGCCTCTTAGTTCGTCCGCTCCTTTTCCGAAGACTGGCGGGGAACAGCGAAAGGACGCGAGAGCGCGCAGAATCGCGTGATTCCCTTCTGCCAGTTACCCTCATTTCGAGCTGAGATGCAGCTCAGCTGTACTTCCATAGTTCACTGCCACATATTTTCTTTTCTAAGATATTCAGCAGTGTCTAAATATAACCCTCATTCCATAGTGTACTCTGTATGCAAAGCAGTTGCATACCATTGTATCACCCATTCGTGTAAATAACTGGTTTATTTGTTTAAGTATTTGGTGTCTAATTGCCCAAAACTATGGGTAATAGCACACGGTTGGGCAACACAGATCAATATATAAAAAAGCTGTCATAACAAAAGAAAGAGCTCTTTTAGTAGCGGTAGCAAAAGCCAAAAAGAGCGGACGAACTAAAAAGAGCGACCCACTTGGCTGCCGAGCTGCGAACTAAAAGGAAAGCTACCGGTCGCGAACTAAAATATGCGCGATCGGTCGCGAACTGTCATGCCAAACGTATCTCGCTTCTTTGCTCGTTGGATTCTTTTCCGAAGACCGACGGGCAATAGCAAGAGGGCGCGCAGCTGAATTAAAAATCACGTGTTTGTCTTCTGCTGATGAGAGCCATTTCGAGGTGAGCGTCTGCCTGCTAGATTACATCATTCAGTGCAACAAAATTTCTGTTTTGAAGTATTCTGCACTCTGCAACATCTGACTAATAGATTCCATAATGCCAAGATATAGAGATAACTCTAAACTTAAACGCGAGAAATTATCCACAAACTGTTTCTTTTGGTTTGCGTGATATCGTTAGCGGCTCAAGCAGCAAGCGCATGAAGCAGCTAGGTGGGGGAACTTCCCCCTCCACCTGCATGCGCAGACCACGCTGATCAGCAAGTCACTGGGAGCGGACGAACTAAAAGAACGAACTAGTTCGCAGCAGAGCCGCGAACTAAATTGAGCGCTCCCGTTCGTGAACTATTATGCGCAAGTCTAGTTCGAATCCACCATCGGGCTTGGATATTTGTGTCGTCTTTAGTATAAGTTTGTTCATATGTAGTTTGTAAGTTTAGGGACTGATGACCCCGCAGTTAAGCCCCTTAAGCTTAACAAACATTTGAACATTTGTTCAAAATGTTCAAATGTCTGTAAATCTATCGGACCAAACTGCGTGGTCATCAGTCCGTAGCTTACAAACTAATTAAACCTAGGTAAACTAATCTACGGACAAACACACACACCCATGCCCCAGGGAGGACTCGAACCTCCACGGCGAGCAACCGCGCGCTCCGCAGCCAGGTGCTTTAGACCGCTCGGCTACTCCACCGTTGCTTGAACATTTGATTTGAAATCAAGAAGAAGTGCAATCCACGGGATAATGTCGGGGAGAAGTTGACTTAGAGCCAAACGCAACGTGTTGATGGCTCCTCATATCGATCGGCGCGTCGGGAGCGCACGGATATGATTCACGTTTCAATTACTTTAGACGCTTCCCTCGTGAAGCAACACTCCACCCTTGCGTCAAAACTGTTGTTATGCCGCATCGCCCATACGTGTAGGAAGTGAACACAAAAATTCTTCACGAAACAGTGGAACAACTTCCTAACGAAAATATTAAGGATAAACTCCCATCGTAATAAAAGTTTTTTTTGTGAGGATTATGGTTTCAATTGCTTCGAAATAAAGAAGTACGTTGGTAGTGTATAATGGAAAGGCAAGAATGAATGAGTCGTCTTCTACGTCTGCATATGTATACCTACTGCGCAATATACCGTACGGTGCACGGCGGAGGGTACGTCTTTCTGCTCCGCTCCCAGATAGAGCGAGGGAAAAACGACTTTTTATATGCCTCTGTACGAGCACTCATTTCTCTTATCTTTTTGGTTCTTGTGCGTAATGTTACGTTGGCGGCAGTGGGCTCGATCTCCAGTCAGCTTCAAATTCCCAACCTCTAAATTTCCTCAACGGCGTTTCTCGTAAAGAACGTCGCCTTCCCTCGTGATTCCCATTTGGGTCATTGCATGTCAAATCGCCTAATTTCGGAACATTTACCTGCTCGACCATCGCGGATTTCGATGAAATTTTTAGTGTACATTCGCACATGTCTCCAATGAACATTGGTAAATTTTGAGGCTATTCGAAGCAATACTGTCCGAGATATAGTCAGTTGTTTGACATTAGGCCGTCTTGTAAATGTGTATGCATTCTCTTGGGAATAATAATGAAAATAATTTTACGTGCAATATACAGCCCGAAAAATTCAGCCAAATTTGCTAAAAAAAAATCGACAGCCAAATAAACTTCAAAGTTTGGCGTCCTCTATCTCGGGGACTAAAGCTATGGCGAACATGAAACTTGGCATGTAGTAACCTAACAGTACAAGGTTCTCAAACGTAACAAGGTTCTCAAACGTAAAGTTTCGTTTAGGTATAGCTTTCCAATACTGAATTCATTAACTGCAAAGCTCAAGATTTTGGAAAAATATCAAAAATGCTGTATTTTTTACCTTATTTTACAAGAAACTATGTTCTATAAAACTTTTCAAACTGTGCTGACTAGAAAGACCATTATTTTAACTGCATAAAAAAGTGTATTTGATCATCCAAAGCGGGCAAACAATGCTAGATAATTAGAATCAAAGTTGAACGTGTAAATTCCGGTACGAAAAAATGTTAAACTTCGGATTCTTATATCTGCTAAACGAAATGTGTGCTGCACATTAAACTTTGTACTTAATAGGTTGGCAGCACAGGGATTTCGCATAAAACATTTCAGCCTCCTACTATTTTCCAATATTGTACAAAATTGTCGTAAACATGATGATTTTTGTGAGAAGGTGAAAACAGGGTGTATTCAACATTTCTTTTAGAAATACCGTTTTCTGGTAAAGCTTCGAAACGAATCTCATATGAAATAACATGTTTTAAGGAACCACAGACACATGGGTTTAATTCGCAACACTGACGAACAATGCTACATAAATTGAAGCAAACTAGGCGGAAAAATAGCGCTGTGAAAAAGGGTTTACCTTTGGGTTTTTATATCTCTTTAATGAAAACTACGATAAATGTAAAATTTTGCACACAACAACTTAGTAACATAAGGTTTCACATACTGCTTTCTTGATTTTTACAAAAATTAGTTCAAACTTTTATTTTCGTAAAATTTCAAATGTGTATCTCATTTAATTTGCTTTATGATAATTTGTTTTTCATCATTGAATTTAACCTATTCACAGTTGGAATGAGCATGTTAACATGCATCCAGAAAATCACGTTCGATTTTCCAATGTGTGCACTGAGAGTTTTGCAGGCGTATTCGGAAAGACGGTGGCCCAAACCTTCGCCAGGCAGATTTCAATTATTTATTTATTCGTAAACAACTTAAACCAAACGCCTGGATAGTTTTTCTGGATAAGGAGACGGCCGCTTTCCATCCCTGTCCTTCTTTATGCTCCGTCCGTAATGACCTCCTCGACGATGCAACGACAGACCGAAATCTTCCTTCTTGCCTACTCCTTAAAATAAAAGCCTTTTCCTTTTCCAACAATAGATTTTTTTGCCAGAGTCGTCACTAACATTTCTCTTTGACACTATAAGAAGACTACGTTGACTTAGTTGGAGACCTGTATTTTTAAATTACATTTAAAATTTTCAGGTCCTATTCCATATGGTCTGCAATCACATGTTTATGTAGGCATGTTTCAGGAATTTACACTAATTGCAATAACATAAAAGTATTGCACATGAATAACGTTCCAAACCTTTCTTCGTAAAGGCGCTGTATTGAAATTTTTTTATAAGCTGAAATTTCTCCACTCCAGTACAACGTACAGTCATAAATATGTGAGGAACCCCACTTCTAAAACAAAAAGAGATGGTTAACCCGAGTATAAAGTCAAGTAGTATGAGATTGGAAGGATATGAAACAAATGACAGTGTCAATATTGTGACAGCCAGTTTGGTAGCCGTCATCTCGGATGGAACTCATAATTTTCATATGGAAACAGGGTCATGTGACATCAAACACACAGTTAAGTACAAAAGAGAAAACACGATGCTTTCCATTTCATCATAGCTTTATTCATTCTCAAGTTATGTCGCACTATGTACAGATTAAGGCAAATGCTTTTGATGATATATACAGGCTACAGAATAACGGGGTTGGGACACAAGTAGCAACAATTCGCAAGATTTCGGATCAGGGAGCGTGGCGGCCATACTACCGCACTCTTAAGACTTATCCATTTCCGGAGAAATTCAAAATCCAG
This sequence comes from Locusta migratoria, assembly GCA_026315105.1. Classification (NCBI taxonomy): domain Eukaryota; kingdom Metazoa; phylum Arthropoda; class Insecta; order Orthoptera; family Acrididae; genus Locusta; species Locusta migratoria. The sequence continues at coordinate 274,404,162 of CM048755.1, forward strand.
GCATGCCCGTTCAATAGACCCGTAACGAATATGGGCAACATCGTGCTGAAAGAAAGCTGTAAACGTCATGTCTTCAAGTGGCAGCTAAGGCAGTATTTCTTTCATTTAAAAACTGCATACATGCGAGTGCTGTTGATTCATCCTGAATAAAGATGGGCCCAACAATACGATCATCTGTTATTCCACGCCATTTTCGAAGCTCCAGCAAGTTTCGATGGATGAATCCACAGAACGTTGACATCTGGCCCAGTATCCGTGATTCCGTTTATTATCTTGTCTGTAGACAGAACTTCATAGGGCAAACGTCGGCTTTCGTCCAACGTGCGTGTCACACTCTCTGGACGTTTATCATCCGCATTTTGTAAGGGTGCCAGATGAGCGTGGACGTAACCCTCATTATTGATGTGCGGCTGACCCAAATCTCCTGCGAGATGCGGCGAGGGGTTCTCTCTGGAATGATGCCAGAACAGCGGTTGAAGTTGCTCCATTCGTGGCCGTTTTACACTGTCCAGCTTTCGGGTTGTCTGCGACAGAACCAGTTTCACGGAATTCCGCGAGCAGTTTCAGCGCCACACTGTGGGCAGTGCGTGGCATATCTGCGTGACGTCGGTTGGACTCCTCTGCGATAACACGCGATAATCCTCTCCTGATATCAGCGCGATCTCCGTTCGTTCAGCTCGTGTTTACGCCATCGGCTTTCACCTGCAAGGAAGAAACACCAGTCTTATCTCGAGAACGAATAAAGCTATACTCATTGGTTTTTTCTCGTGTAACTCTATGCCTGGTTTATATGCCACTCGACCTCTTTCCATTTGAAAATAAAAGTGGGATCCAGGACAGCGCCTTCCAAACTGGACGACATGTTGGTAATACAGCCTCAAATACTTTTTTCCCGTGTCCCATCTCGCACTAATGTACTTTAAAGTTACATTTTTGCACCTGTTGATGTTTTAGTAGAGTGGTTTCATACCTACAGACCACCATATGTCTCTCCCAGTGATCTTCAGGTGCATTTTTCTGGTGTTTCGGTGGTTATTTGTAATTTCGTTTATTCAGTGTCTAGATGGAGTCATCCCAAACAAATACCGCTCATCGCGTATTTCACGCGACACACAGTATCTACGGAAAGCCTGAATTAAAATGTTAATAGTAAACGAATTCTGAGGACACATTCGATATAGAAGTCCCAAATTAGTCAAGTGCGATGTTCAAGTTACCGACATATGTCCACAGATACAGTAAAACAGTAAGAACCAGAAACTTCTTGGCAGATTAAAACTGTGTGCTGGTGTGGTGTCGCACAAGTCTGAAGTGCGCGCCACGTACTTTCGCCGCGCGCCGCCATGCAAGCACGGCGCGGCGTTCTTACGACGTCAGCCACGAGCGCCCGCTGCTGCAACCCCGCTCGTGGTCACCACTGAACTGTATCGGTCACTTGGGATTAGGACAGGCACTAGGACTCATCAGTAGGCAGGCCTCTATCTAGCTGAACTATGTACCTGCATTCCACTAGTCTTCAGTTACCAAAGTTAAGTATTGTATATTTCTACGAAATATATGTCTTGTTCTAACCTAGCTTAGTGTTTCTAGTTTCTGCTGTCCCTCCGGGTGGTCACCTCAGCACACGCGTGCATCCTATTTCCCTGCGTCGGTCTCCCTCTACTCGGCCACCGACACCAGGACAACCGGCGGAAACGAGACACAAAAGCCGGAACCGGGACTCGAACCTGGGACCTTTGCCTTTCGAAGGCAATCGCTCAGTAGAGCGCTTGCCCGCCTAAGGTAAAGGTCCCAGGTTCGAGTCCCAGTTCCGGCACACAATTTTAATCTGCCAGAAAGTTTCATATCAGCGCACACTCCGCTGCAGAGTAAAAGTTTCATTCTAATAACAACCAGTATTGCAGCGGAGAGTCGCGGGCGGCCCTGGCCTATGGTGACTCCTACGGCCATGCAGCAGCTCACCTCAGTCGCTGCTGGAGTGCTGGTTCTTCAAAGATGTTCAAAGGTATGTAAATCTACCTGACATAACTACTGCGGTTATCGAATATCCCACTTCATTAATTTGGGACCGCTCTACCGAATGGGTACGAGAAATTCCACTTTATAAACCATTTCTCTGTAACAGGAAAAATAACCGTCGCTTTCCATCGACGATGGACATCACATGACATTACACTAACTGTCTCATTGCCCATTAAATTGTTTATAAAAGAAGAAACAATTTCATTCATGTATTTGTTTAGTCGCGCGGCTTAAATTGCCGATTTCCGGAATGTGGAGGTATGCCTACCCTGGTTCGAACTATTGCGGTGGATTAACCACATGGGTCGCTGTTCCGACCAGTCTGCATGTGGAATTTAGGCGGTTTCCCGCATCCCACTAAGAAAATACTGGGCTGGAACCCAAGTTCCTCTCCAGTCACAAGAATCATAAATATTCAGAAAAACTTGCGCACATTTTCACATGTTTAGCACTGTACGCAAGCAGCTGGGGTACACACTTTCCTCGGTTGAAGTGCAGTTTATGCTTGTAGACGTTGGCAACGGCGCGATGGACGACGGGAGGTGACGGCAGCCAATTAGGAGTCGCGTTGGAACGGCCAATAAGAAATAATTTCTTTCACATGTTTGTAAATGTAAGGGGCTTAACTGCTGCGTTTATCAGTCCCTAGACTAACAAACTATTTAAACCAGTGTTTTTCAAACTGTCGGTCGCGACCCCCAGGTGGGTCGCAAAGTCTAGCTTGGGGGTGGGAGTATGCAGTAGCGGCATGTTCAGTAGCAAATCTACGTTTCGTGACGATCAGCTGCTATGGCAGGAGTGCCACACGGAATTGACAGTGTTTCGTGAAAGCCGCTTAATGAACAAGTCATCCGTAGGTGGAAAATTGGCTTTGTCGTGACATGTTTCAGGTGGTCCTTAATCAGACATGAAAAGTGTGACAGGTATAAGATGTACATATGGCACTTTTGATTTCTGATTATTGGCCGACCAAAACAATGTAGCGATTTTTCCACCTCATGACTTGGTAAATAACGAATTAACAGCGTTTGTGCAATACTGCTACAGTTATTTACAATGGTCGCATTATTCTTGCATGACTGTCAGATGTTCAAATTTTTTTCAGAAAAACAAATAATCACAAAATTAATATTACTGTTAACCAAAAGACCTTTTTACTACTGCGTCATAGTAGTTTACACTTGTAAACGAGTTTTCAACGCATTATCAGTTTTAATTAACTACCAGCAAAACCATGTTATCACTGGATCATAGTAGTTTTCTGCTCCAAAGTTTATGAGCAATCTTGAAATTTTAAGAAGTGATGCGTTGATGGTTTCACAGTCGCACAAATTACGTTCTGAGATGTATTATTCATGACAGCAGAACTATACATCAGTTACTTGTAGTCATAATGTCTTTTTGTTCAGTTTTGATTCGGTTCCGCTACTGCAACTTTCACCAGACATGAATAGCTGCGCAGAAACAAAACAAAATTAAATAATTTGCTTTTGGAATTACGGACATTCACATAGCTTTATTAAGGCCTAGGCGGTCGCCGGGCATTCTTACTCGGAAAGGGGGGTCGCGAGTTCAAAAACGTTGAAAAACACTGATTTAAACTAACTTAGGCTACGGACAATACACACGCACACACACACACACACACACACACACACAAATATATGCCCGAGGGAGGACTGTAACCTCCAACGCGAGCAGCCGCGCGATCCGCAACAAAGAATCTTAGAGCGTTCGGCCACTCCATCGCGGCGGGCCAGTAAGATTTCGTGTTTGATGTCTAGTAAATATGGCGTCGGTTTTAAAATTTGTTCTGGCGCTTATGTCCAGCGTGTTTGGCAATGTAATTGATATTTCCATGTATAATCCGAACTAATTGTGTTTTTACCGGTTTCTACGACATATATTGAAAGGTGCGATTGTGACGGAGTGATATACCGAATAACCGACCATTGACATGTAGTATTTACTAGGAAAATTAATTTACTCCCCGGACAAAGGTACATCAACAGTCTGTCAGCCATAGAGCATGAACAGCATTTATTATTTATTTCATAATGAACAGAAAAGGTACATGCCCTTTCAAACCCATAGACAGAGAATGAGGGGAATTATCTTTTGTGTCCACAATGAAGTATTATCCCTGTAAGTATTACATGTTTAGAAACCATAAAGACTAAACCTGTTTCTTATTCTCCGCTCGAACACGACTCCTGATCGGCAGCCTTCAGCTCCCGTCATTCACCGCGCCTTTGCCAACGTTTACACGTCAAGCGGCAGTCGTGTCCGCATAAACTGCACTTTTTCCCATTTCTTTTATCCTCACAGGAAGGGGCGGGGGGGGGGCGTGGAGTGACGACAGGAAGGGCATCCGGCCATCCTCTTACATATTAGCGATGCCAAATCCGCGTAGTCAACCACGTCGACCCCGTACAAGCTGAGCAAAGGATCAAGAAAAAGGAGGAAATTATAACGATGATGATGATGATGATGATAACTTCCTTTCTGCAGATTCTGAGATACACTTTGGATTGTTAAATCAGCCTTTAGGCTTGTAATACGTTTTACATGATTTCCAAATAAAATTATTTTTAGGATAGTATCCAGAGTGTAACAGAGAACATTGCATCACTACTAATTAAGTGGAATCAATTTACTACCTTAAATTGTTTATCCCTCATCACAGCTGACGTTGCTTTCTGAACCATTTTTTATTTCGTCATTAGCGGGAACCAGAGCAATGTATCTTCTGCCAACGGCCATGATATCCAAAGGGAATTTACGAAGTTGACTAGTTCATATTCACTGGAGGAAGGCACGAAGGAGAAAAGGGCGAGATTTTGCTCATTATTTCGCTTCTTAATTGCAACGGCCGTCTCTTGTTTTATTTTTAATTGGTTCTCATTAATTCCTTCGAAGCTCAGATACATGCTGCCTCCTGAAGCTAGAGAACCTCCAATGAGTGTTGCGTCCCAATAATTTATGACAGTTTAGAATGTAAGAAATGTAACTGCCGGCCATCGTCTAAATAATGTCAGAACACATACCTACATTCATCTGAAAACTTTACTACGGCGAGTTTTCTATTAAGCCTTTCGTTTATATTATCTTGCTATACTGAAATTCTGCAAATAGAAATGTCCTGCCCTCCTTCACAAATTACGATAAATATACATTTATTTAGTGATATTAAGAATTGCAAGCGAGAAAGAATAAAAAATATCCAATGTAGAAATTCATAGATTTTACTTGTAACACGCCAATACATTGCCCTACTAACCAATGATAAAGAATACCCAAGAAATGAAAAATTGTTGAAGTTATAAAATGTAGAGATCAGAGTGGGCATGTTACATAACTTCGTGAAAACGTACCTAATTCCGTGACATTTTATACTTGACTTCACGATAATGTTCTAATTCTGTGGTAATTGTGTAATGTTTAGTTAAAGTTCGCGTAAAACACTCTTTATTCATTTCCGGTGTCTGTCGCCGCGGTGGAGTGGCCGAGGGTTCTAAGGCGCCTTGCTGCGGAGCGCGTGGTTGCTCGGCGTTGGAGGTTCGAGCCTTCCCTCAGGCATAGGTGTGTGTGTGTGTGTGTGTTTGTCCTTACGTTAGTTTAAGTAGTTTGTAAGCCTAGGGACTGATAATCATAAAAGGAAAGTCCCATAGATTTACAAACATTTGAATATTTTTGGTGTTACTGTCAGTGACGTTTCCACAAATATCACACATAAATACCGTAGAATCGGGCGAATCGATGGACTAATGATTTTCATGGAACAATCTCAGGCGCCGCGGTTGAGTGGGCGAGTGCGCTAAGGCGCCTTGCTGCAAAGCGCGCGATTGCACGCCGTCGGAGGTTTGAGTCCTCCCTGGGGCAGGGGGTATGTGTTGTCCTTTAAGTGTAGGGACTGATGACCATTGCAGTTCGGTTCAATAGGTTTGCAAACATTTGAGGCGTCATAGTGAGTCGTGTCGGGATAGCACAGTCGGTAGTGCGCTTGCCCGCGAAAGGCAAAGGTCCCAGGTTCGAGTCCCGGTTCCGGCACACAATTTTAATCTGCCAGGAACTTTCATTTTAACTTCTATTTTTCCTTACACACTGATTTCATTTTGGGTTTCTTGGCTTGGTCACCAGCATGTGACGCTTGTGATGGAAGTTGTTGCGCGAGCGGCAACATGGACGTTTGCTTTGTTATCCCTTTTCTTTTTACTGCCAGATGGTGGCGTCATTTTCTCAAGCCTCATCCTGTCTGAGACCCCCTTAGAAAACTATCAATAGTGGTGTGTGGCTTGTTGATGAAGTGGGTGGACTATTACGATTACCCACACTACAATTATTCTTCTGAAACCGTCTGAACTATTTCTCGAAGGTCATCAGTTGATTAGCACTGGCTTCTCTTGGTCACACAGCCAACTTTGTTTTTTCTTCTTCCAACAGTTGCTTATAGATGGAGCCATTGTTTCTTAAATTGACACAGAACTTACCAACTGTTTCCGTTTTCCTAAGCGAAAGATTCAGTATTAAGATATACAAATCCAACTATGATCATAAAGATTATAATTGCGTTCCATAAACAACATAACTGCATACATTTGCCTGAATAACTACTTCAACAACTTATCCCAATAAACGTATATATTAGGATAAGCACGGCAAAACAACGTATTTCCATCCGTACAACATACTGCGCACTACCTGTTCCACAGTTAGCGGTAATTCCCGCCAACAGCGCCTTAACCCTATGAGTACATTTCTGCCATCCGTAGGGGAAGGTTCGACTGTGTGCACAGAGCCTATCTAAATGTTTCAAATGTTTGTATATCTTATGGGACTTAACTACGGGGTCATCAGTCCCTAAACTTACAAACTAATGAACTAAGGACGGCACAAATATCCATGTCCGAGGGGGGATTCGAACCCCCGACCGTAGTGGAGCCTACCTAACTTACGAACTAAGATCCTCTCTGTTGCCGCGAAAAAGAAGTATGTCCCGTAGTTAGATAAGTTTATCCTGCATATTAAATAATCCTATGAGGCACATTTCGTTCGGAAGCGACATGCCGACCTCGCTACCTGCGAGCGCGGTGTCCAGGCAGTGGCACGTTACGTTAGTGCCTCGTGGCGTTCGCCATTCATTTACACAGGAAGTGACACGCAAGCTGTTTTGCGATTCTGTCTGTTAGTAGCGGCGGCACTCCGTCTACCGAACGCCCTATAGCTACGCATATTTTCACAGGGAAACGTAAAGCAATGTACAATGTACATGCTCTACTGCAAATAATAAGAGGATTTCATACGAAAGATAGGAGCCACAATACTAATTTATTTGCTGTACTGTGGGCATGTAAAACTGAACCGTGTCATATTATATTCTAATTCCATAGTAGTAGGTGTTGGTATGGTCTTCAGTCCGGGGACTGGTTTGATGCAGATCTTCACCCCACTCCGTCCAGTGCAAGCCTCTTTATCTCCTCCTAACAACGTTATTCCATATCCATTTGAATCTGCGAATACAGATTCGCCTCCTCTGCGATTTTTATCCCACACACTTCCCTTCATTGCTAAACTGACGGTTCCATTAGGTCTCAGCGTGTATCCCACCAATGGCACCATTCTATTAGTCAAGATATGTCAGAAACTTCTTTTCTCACCGCACCTCCTCATTAGTGACGCGATCTACTCTTCTAATCTTCCTCATTCTCCGGTAGCTCCACATTTCAAAAGCTTCTATCACCTTTCTATCTGAACTCCTTCCTTTCCACGTTTCACTCCCGTACAATGCCACACTCCAGACTAGTGCTTTCCAGAAAGGACTTCCCAACATTTCAATTAATATTGGATGTCAACAAATTTCGCTTTTTCAGAAATGCTTGTTCTCATAGCCTTTCTGCATGTTATATCTTCCTTACTTCAGCCTTCAGAAGTTATTTTGCTAAGTAACAAAACTCATCTACTACTTTTATTCCCTCGGGCATGGATATTTGTGCCGTCCTAGTTCGTAAGTAGTTCATAAGTACTTTGTCAGTTTAGGGACTGATGACCCCGTAGTTAAGTCCCATAGACTATACAAACATTTGAACATTTGAACTACTTTTATTGTATCGTACCTAATCTAATTCCTACAGCATAGCTTGATTTTCATACACTAGATCCGTTACCCTTGTTTTGCTCTTCTCAATTTTCATCTTATAACACCTTTAAAGACACTGTCAATTCCGTTTAATTGCTCTTCCAGGTCCTTTGCTGTCTCTGAAAGATTCACAATGTCAACGACAAACCGCACAGTTTTTATTTCTTCTTCCTGAATTTAAATTCCTCCTCAAAATTTCCCTTTGTATTCCATAGCACAGCGGAATAAAACAGAGTTCCGAATGATACGCTGGATCACACAGCTCAATAAATTTCATACTCTTCAAAAGAAGAGATGGGGAGCGACAATATGCAATAAGGATGGCTGCTTTCATAACTTGGAAGAAATAAACACACTTTGCTATACCACATAGTGTTCAGATTGATTACCTACTGCTGGATGATTTAATGTGATTACATTTGTATAAACATTGGACACCCAACATTCGCATCATTTCAAGAAGGGAGTTTTAAAGCTACAACGTTGACATTTATTGGCAGATGTCATTTTGCGAGAAAGCTCTACGTCCGATAATGTGCCGTCCTCATCTAGCGCTCATTTACCTTGAAGATGAGACTGTTTCTGCACTTAGATGGATTATTTACTTGTCATGTTCTCATGTGACATTGGTGGATATGTGGGATGAAAAATATGATAGCACATGATGCATCCGTTGCCAAATATCAAGATGCGATGGATGGCCATGTGTAAGGGACGATACGATCGATAAAACTGTTCGTATGTCTTGATAAGCTCGGCTATCGAATGTGTACAGCTCGCACCAGTGGGAATGCATCACACACTGGCAGCGGTGCCAACAGCACATGTAACACTTCTAAAAGTCTATTTTTTTCCCTTCCGAATTCTGAAGTAGTTGAGATTCACGTCTGATCAAACAATTTGTTCTTTACAGTACATTGTTCGAGGATACGCTGCAAGCATAACACGAATACTGTCGAGATTCCTGAACATAACGCCGCACTGAGCCGCAGGCGAATAGATGACAGTTATTTAATGCTAGGATATCTTAACACGGTAAAGCACGAGCTAGAGCGTCCTAGCACTCATCGATTTCGCTGGTTGCAGAGTACCGTCCCAATGAAGTGAATCAGTGCCAGCAAGGCCTCTCAGCGATCGACAAGAGTCGAATGAGTCAGCAATGATTTTCTTCGTCGACCTATTCGAGCTCCGGACAGTAATCACGTTGAAAATTAGAGGAGAAAAACGAAACTTCACGGGAAACAGTATTTTCTGACACAGGTTAGTCGCCTTACAGAGTTGTAATTTTACTGCCAAACAAAAATTCATGAGCGCGGCATTAAAAATAAGTTGTGTCTTACTCAATTTCATCTTAATGATTTTTTATTACAACTAGTTTACTGATTTATCGTTTTGTCTGCTACTTTTGTGAATAATTTTAAGTATACAGAGAAACTTTCTCTCTGACAAATTAATTTGGACCTGATTGTTCTCGAAATTCAGATCGACAGTGAAATTTTGTTTCCAAATGCTATTGATCATATTGTTTACATTTGATTACGTAATTTAATGAAAACTATGCCATTAGCAGTTTCATTCGAGCCAAAGAATTTAATAATTATTCGATTATATATTCTCCCCTACACTTGCAAGAGTGATTTAAAGTCACTTCCTGTGCAACATAATAATATTCTCTTACTCATTTAAATCGATTGCCCTGAAAATAACTTGGATGAACTTTGTTTTAAATTTTGTGACTTTTTTGATACAGTTTTTTCTAGTCCGTAAGGCAATAATTCTGTTAAAGACTAAAAAATATTTCACCATAGTTGCACTCATTAAGATAAAAGGAGCTATCACATTAAAGCCAGTCGCACTTATCGTAACAGTGACATAACAAAACATAGTATCCAGGTGTCGACATCCGACTCTGGTTCAACAGTTGAGAACCAAGCACTGTGTCCTTGAGCTATCTGCATAATTTCGCTGACAGTTTCTTTCTCCAGACCGAATTTGGGCTACCGGTCGAATCACTACATTTTTCGCGATAGTTGTCGATATCTTATACTTAGCTGTATAATGTTTAACCGGTATCAATATCCAGTGTTGTTTATGGTATGTCTCGGTAGGACAATAAAATGGTGCCGCTACAAGGCAAGATGGACATTAACGTGGCTGGAGTAAACAGAAATTGCGACAATGAAGTACACGCCAAAATCGATCATTCAGGGACTAAGGTATTTTCCGTGTAAAGAGTTTTCTCTTGTCGACTGTACAAGAAACTTTTCCACGAGCCCACAAACAATATGTGTGTGTGTGTGTGTGTTGTGTGTGTGTGTGTTGTGTGTGTGTATGTGTGTGTGTGTGTGTGTGTGTTCAAATGTTTGATGTTTGTAATTCTATCGGACCAAACTCCATGGTCATAAGTCCGTAGCTTACAACCTACTTAAACCTAGGTAAACTAACCTAAGGACAAACACACACACCCATGCCCCAGGGAGGGCTCGAACCTCCACGGCGAACAACCGCGCGCTCCGCAGCGAGACGCTTTAGACCGCTCGGCTACTCCACCGCGGCTGTGTGTGTGTGTGTGTGTGTGTGTGTGTGTGTGTGTGTGTGTGTGTGTTTTGTCCTTAGGTTAGTTAAGTAGTTTTTAAGCTTAAGGACTGATAAACTCAGTAGTTAAATTCCACAGATTTACAAACATTTTAGATTAAGATATCTGCATAGTGCAAAAATATGACAATTGACCCTTAAGTCATCCATATGACCAACTAAAGGAAACCCGTTAGACTTCATTTACACGATAAATTAGTCAAACCTACAGGCCGTCAATTCTACTAAATACCTAGGAGTAACAATTACAAACAACTTAAATTGGATAGAACACACAGAAAATGTTGTAGGGAAATCGAACCAAATACTACGTTTCGTTGGCAGCATACAGAAGATGCAACAATCCTACCAAAGAAACTGCCTGCAATACACTTGTGCGTCCTACTTTGGAGTATTGTTAAGCATTGTGTGGTCCCCACCAAGTTGGACTGACAGACGATTTAGAGAAAGTTCAGAGAAGGGCAGCTCATTTTGTATTATCGCGACATAGGGGAAAGAGTGTCACGGAAATGATGCACGAGTTGTGGTGGAAATCATTTAAACAAAGGCGTTATTCGTTGCGACGGGATCTATTTGGAAATTTCTTTCACCAACTTTCTCTTCCGATGGCAAACATTTTGTAAGCACCCACCTAAATAGGAAGACACGATCATCAAAATAAGAGAAATAAGATCGAAAACTGAAAGATTTAGGTGTTTCTTTTTTCCGCGAGCTATTAGAAAATGGAAGTGTAGAGAAACATCATAAAAGCGGTTCGATACAGTCTCTGCCATGCACTTTAATGTGACTTGCGAAGTGTTAAATGGAGATGTAAAAACATTTGAACATTCTGAGTTTACGTAGATTACATCCACAGTTTGGATATTTCTTGTTTGAAATGCTAGTCAGAAATCTTCCAGTACTTTGTAATCGCTCCATAACTAGTAATTTATTACACACATGTTATTGTAGTGGGACCATCAATAAGAGTCTTTCTTAATCGGAGATTATGTGGATATGAAAAGTTGCCGTAAAGTATGGGACATCCGCGGGATAATGCTGCCGAAACGCTAAGTAACTCTGTCTCTGACGCCCACGATGTCGACGGGACGTTAAACTTTAATCTTCCTTGCTTCAGTTAACTGCTACAGATACATAGCAACTGTCTGTCCTTGTATAGAAACGCGCTTCAAATAAACACAGGGCGGTCACAGCCTATGCTAATGCCCACACGTGGCTCGGTTCATTAGAGCCTGCAGCAGATGTTGCTCAAATAGCATAGCTGCTTATTCGCGCACCACGTGCTTGACAAAATAATACCAACTTTTAAGCAGACTAAAGATGTCAAAATGTAGAAACCATAACACTTTTGTGCTTCTTGGGAAAGACCAAATCTGTAACATAGCTATCCAATTTTAAAATAGTTCGCAGTGTCAAATTTGCCTTGTATAGGCAATCGTATGATTTGTTGGGGTAGTTAGCCCAACAAGAAAAAGCTTCCATGTTCCAGAAATTATTGCTTTCATTCTCAGAGACAGACTGATTATGGTCTAGAAATCGCCTTACCATGCGTTGCTAAAAATATGGTGTGGTGAGCGAATAACAAGAAATATTTCATAAAATCTTGTAACGAAAAGGATATGTTACTAGTACCTAATGAAAACTGAAAAGTACTAGAACTGCTGATTATGACAGAGTAAGAGTGTCTCGAAGATTCTTACACATTCATCAGGATTCCAATGTTCGCAGACCTCGCAATGTTGGAGACCTGCCAACCACTCAATATTGCTACATTTCCTACGACGTGGAAACTTTCCAGTGTTTCTCATCTTTACACAAACAAAGTTGTAATTAGAATCGACGAGCTACTCATCTAAGACAGATATTCCTGTAGACATACGATGCCTTTATGAAATTAACTTTCGCATAAAGTTTTTAGTTGTGTTCGCTCATATAGCAGTATGACATACACTCAGACCGCGGCCGGCCGCGGTGGCCGAGGAGACTAAGGCGCTCCAGTCACGGTCTCCACGGCCACTACGGTCGGGGGTTCGAATCCCCCCTCGGGCATGGATATTTGTGCCGTCCTAGTTTGTAAGTAGTTCATAAGTAGTTTGTAAGTTTAGGGACTGATGACCCCGTAGTTAAGTCCCATAGACTTTACAAACATTTGAACTCAGACCGCGCGGAATGGCCACGTGGTCTAAGGCGTCATGCTACGGACTGGACAGCCATTCTCGCCGGAGGTTCGAGTCCTCCCTCAAGCATTGGTATGTGTGTTGTTCTTAGAGTAATTTAGTTTGTAAGTCTAGGGACTGATGATATAAGAGTTTGGTACAAAAGTTTTATAAACTTTTGAACGCACACTCAATAAATTTTTAAAGGAACTTAAGAGGCGATACGTGCTCTTGAGTGTGGTTATTATTACTGTCCTTCATATTCCAATCGATATCTATTATCAATACTTTTGTACCCGTCAACATTCTCTGAAAGAGTCAGACAGGTGAAAAGTCGACGGGAAAGTATGTTCGTACAGAGCGCTTTTGTGAACTCTTAGTGTTTCGTATAACGTGATGGACTATGTATGCGCGCTGCCATTTGGGGGCACGAGATATCGTGAAACACCGGTACTTACTCTGAGATAAGATTCTGGAGCCTCGATCGCGTCGAAGGCCTTCCTTCCGAACTACGGAATGCTAGTCACAGCTCCCCCGTACTCGACAAAAGCACAAATTTTGGAACGTCATCATTTAAAACCGTGGTCACACTGATTAGATGAAAGCAAGCTTGTACCTTGATTTATTTACTTGTTTATTTCTGTCCTTGTGCTTTACGCTGCTTTTTCTGCCCGGACACACAATAGTGCATTCACGCCACGACTGTAATTGAGGGGGTCAGAACAAAAGGGATACAAGTGACATTTCCTAGAAAATGATAAGTGCATCTAAAGCATTATAAAGAATGTAAAATTGTTGAGACCAAGAAATATAAGCGGACTCTCACTCTATGAAGCTCTATAATGAATGAAAGCAAAACTTGTTACAATACGCCATACAGCAGTTAAAGCCAGAGAGACAAGTACGCTTGTATCGTCTTGGCTCTGAGCAAATCACGTACGTTTCCGTGTTTGTTGCAGAGTCACGTTGTAGTAGTTTATTGTGAAGCTATTTGCATACATTTTCCAAGTATCAAGGTGAATGTTGTCGACTCCAGAAAGTTTAATAGATCGGGATGAGCAACGAAAGTTAGTAATTTTTGCTTCCCTGTTGTATGAAAGTAATGTTCTACTTATTATAGGTTATGGTATATCAATAGAAGTTTAACCTAATAACGTGTTTTCTGCCAGAGTTTGTGTGTTCTATATAGACTTTATTTATTTATTATTTTTGAAAAATTCTTGGCGATTACAGATAGAATATTTATGATTTATTTATAGGTAATCGGTTCCGATTATTTAAAATGCCATATTCAGCTCACTACAACCGGTGGTAAACAATATGGCTGTAATGGTCTGAAGCCGCGGTGGAGTAGCCGAGCGGTCTAAAGCGCCTCGCTGCGGAGCGCGCGGTTGCTCACCGTGGAGGTTCGAGTCCTCCCTGGGGCATGTGTGTGTGTGTTGCCCTTAGCTTAGTTTACCTAGGTTTAAGTAGTTTGTTAGCTACGGACTGATGACCACGTAGTTTGGTCCGATAGATTTACAGACATTTGAACATTTTGAATGGTCTGAAGATGGCCATTTAAATGGTCGACCCGGTTACCTATCGATAAATCATAAATTTGCGATCTTTACTGGTTTCTTTTAAATTATTTATTTATGGTTGATTGTGCTTTCAGGTGTGTCTGAAGTTTCTGGGGAAGACAGTGGTCGTGAATGTTTCGCATATATAACATACAACACTTCCACAGATGAAGGCTCTTCAGGCAAAAGGAAGAACAGAATAAATCACATTTTTCTTAATTCACAATATCTTGGACGCAAAGGGATACAAGTGCTCACATATTTTTACGAATTATGACATAAACCGATCATTTGCATTAATCTGTTATTCTGCCATGCAAACGGAAAACACTACAAAGTATTTTAATGTCCAATATACTCATAAAAATCTGATATTCCGTTTTGTAATCTCAAGACAATTCTGAAGCCTTGTGAACTTTAACTTGTTTTCTCAAAAGTGCTATAAGTGTACTTAAATCTATGATTCTGACCCCATCAATTGTAAATTTGATGGATGACAGCGTCATCAGGAGCATTACAACACTTGCGACACTTAACAGCAAACCGTATGCAGTGGCAGCTGAATCGACACGTGATAACCGAGGTCATCGTGAACGCACAGCTATGACTCACGTTGTTTTCTACGAAAAATTCATCAACATTGTCTGACCGTACTCTCACAGTGCTAGCACTTTTGTTCATCGCACGGATTCGTCCGCTATTTTCCCCACATATTGCACTTGTTTATTCATTATAGTTCGACCTTCTGCAAAATGAAATCTCCTTAAATCAGTTTAAATTTCTGAAATCGAGAGACAATGCCCCTTTATTTCTTATACTATATAAGTTAAAAATAAAAAGCAATTTCTATAAACTACCAGGAACAGAAACATCGACTGGCATTTCTTAAAGGGGCCACTTTCCGAATTTCCTGCAGCGCAGGAAATTTGTTACGGTCAGATAATCCCGACGTAGGAAGCTCTGAAATAATTACCGTGGCATGGACTCTATATCGAAAAAAACAGATCAGGGAAAATTGGAAGTGATGTGTTCATTTGAGTCGACAAAAATGTTGCCTCTACTGCGTTCTAAGTCGAGAGTAACTGTAAGGCCATCTGGGCGCGTATAACATGTCTAGAAGAAATTAAGGTAATGGCTGGGTGTTTTTAACAGCCGCCCAGTTCTAGCGTCACAGTTCTATAATCATTCAAAGAAAGTCTACCCGGGTAGTGCGAAGGCACCTGGACCACACAATAATAGTTGGCGCGACTTCAACCTACCGAATATAAAAGGACGTCTACAGTTTTACTTCGGGTAGTGCTGAGAAGCAGTCTTGTGAACCATTATTGAAAACATTTTCCGAAATCTGTCTTGAGCAGTTAAATCTTCAGCCTCCACGCAGTGGACATAATTTAGACGTTGTAGCTACAAACAGGCCTAACATCAACGATGTCACTGTAAAAACAGGAGTTCGTGATGATGATTCGTCATAGCGACAATGGTTACCAAATTTAATAAATCAGTCAACAAGGCTAGGGGAGTGTTCATGCTAGAAAGAGTTTATAAAAAGTTGTTAGCATTCCCCTTGGAGATTGAATGCACGTCGTTTAGTTCCATTATGATGTAAAAGGTAAAGCAATCAACAATCATAAGATTGGTTTGAACACCACAGTGCTTTACTAGGCATGGTCCTGTTTGGAGGTGGTATGCCGTTGCCTTCCTCCGAGCTTCGAACGGACTTACCCACCCAGTTATAGGGGGACCTACAGTTTACCGTGGGTTCAGAACCACGGTGCTTCTCGATATTTTTTACGTTAGCAACACTGACAGAGGTGAAAGTAGTGGAAAGTGACAGATAAAAATCCTAGGACCTGGCGGGGATCGAACCCGCGACCTTTGGATTTATAGTCTGCACTCTCCCACTGTCGTACGTAAAGGAATTATGGGCAAAATTTAAATGTATTTAAAATATGCACTGGAGAAGTATGTAAAGAAAAATCGGATTAAGGATGGGAAAGATCCACCGTAGTTCACTAATAATATTTGTAAAATGCCGAGAAAGCCTTTGTTGTATTCGCGCTTCAAAAAAGAACGGACAAATAAAGATAGGCAAAAGATAATAGAGTTCCGCGCTTTTATAACCAGATAAATGCGCGAAGTATACAATAACTACCACCGTCATACCTTAGCAAAACTCTTACCAAGAAAAAAGAAATACTGATTGTAGGAGGTCTGTCCACAAAGTAAGTTCCGTTTGGTTATATAAAACAAACGTGTATAGATACAGAACAAATATTTATTGTACAAAAATATACAACTATTAAACTACTTTTCTACATAGCTTTCGCAATTTTGTATGCACTTGTCTTGGCGAGGCACAACTTTATGTAAGCCTTTTTCATAGGAGATTGCCGCCTGTGTATTTAACCATGTGGCAAAATGTTCTTTCGGCTCGTCATCATCGTCGGAGATTTAACCACCAAGGACATATTTTAGGTGTAAGAATCTTCTCTTCAATTGTGTGAACCAGTTCATCAGTAACCACAGATGGCCATCCACTTCGTTCTTCATCGTGCACTTTATCGCGTTCTTCAGTGAACAGTCTGACTCAACTTTTAACCCTTGGCCGCAATACTGTGTTAGCTGAGTGGTCTAAAGCGCCTAGCTAGTAAGTAGGAGGTCCCGAGTTCGAATCCCGGCCACAGCACAAATTTTAATTCAATTTTATCGAGATTATTTGGTCCGACGCAAACATCCCACGCCGGCCGCGGTGGCCGCGGGGACTGAGGCGCTCCAGTCACGGTCTGCACGGCCACTACGGTCGGGGGTTCGAATCCCCCCTCGGGCATGGATATTTGTGCCGTCCATAGTATAAGGTAGTTCGTAAGTAGTTTGTAAGTTTAGGGACTGATGACCCCGTAGTTAAGTCCCATAAGCTTAACAAACATTTGAACATTTTTGAAACATCCCACATGATCGGAAAAAAGCGCAGGTGAATCTCGTTTATAAGAAAGGTAAAAGAACGGACCCGCATAATTATAGAACACTATCATTGACATCAGTTTAGTTTAAAATTCTTCAACGTAGACTCCATTCAACTATAGTACATTTCCGTGAGATGGAAAAGCTTCTGTCATGTCTTTAGAAAGCATCGCTCGTGTGAAATTCAGTTTGCCTTTTCGTCACTTGTCGTCTTGAGAGCCATGGATAAAGGACATTAAACAGATTGAAAATTTCTTGATTTTCGAAAGGCGCTTGATACGGTGCCGCACTGTAGACTACTAACAGTGCTACGACCACTTAGAACAAATGCTTTCCCAGTTATGTGAGTGGTTCCAAGACTTCTTAAGTAATAGAACCTAGTTCGTTATCCTCGATGACGAGTGTTAGAACCAATGGGATGCCCCAGGGTAGTGTGATGGGACCGCTATTATTACACGATCTGACGGACAGAGTAACAATTTGCAACTGTTTGCTGACCACCTTGTATTGTATGGAATGATGACGTCAATGAATGACTGTTGCAGGATGCAAGAGGATTTAGAAAAAATGTCTAGTTGGTGTGTAGAATAGAATCTTACTCTAAACGTACTGAACGCTTTTGCGACCCCTTGTTGGGCATTCCTCAAGTGTTGGGGCCCCACCTGATCTGTTTAAAGCAAGAGATAGAAGCAATTCAGAGTTAGGTTTGTTACTAGTAGATTCGATCAATGTACCAATGTTACATGCTTCTGGGACTCAAATGGGAATCGTTGAAGAGAAGGCGGCCTTCTTCCCGAGAAGCACTGCTGCAGAAATTTAGATGGTCGAGGTTTGAAGTTGGCAGCAGAGCGATTCTTCTGTCGCAAAATGACATTTCGCGTAACGACCGCAAATGTAAGGTAAGAGAAATTGTGGCTCGCACAGAGGCAGAAACGCAGACGTTTTTCCTTCGTTCTGTCAGAGTGGGACAGAAAACGAAATGATGTGTAGTGGCAAGACGTAATCTCCGCCATGCATCTTGCGGTGTATTGCGAAGAAGATGTATATGTACTTTTTTAAAATTTTGTTGGTTCCCGTTGCGGTTAATTAACAGCACACATAGTAATGTCATTTATTTGGCGCTGCGTTTATGTGTAGGTAAATACCCCCCACGGTTTAACAACAAGCAACCAGTCCATCGATTCTGGAAGCACAAAGAACTTCCGAAGTAACGTTAGGGTATGGCTTTTAAACGCCATCTCTGCACTGATATTTCGAAGCTGTATCATATCTACCCTTCCCCTTTCACTCCTACTCCTTCTCCTCTCTCTCTCTCTCTCTCTCTCTCTCTCTCTCTCTCTCTCTCTCTCACTCACTTTCCGACTGAAAAGAACAGGTAAGAGGTATGCGTGCATCGGTAATCGTTGACGCCACACGATCGCTGAAATATGAACTCGCATGACCCTTTGTATTCCGGCAAACAAAAGCTGACAGCTCACAAAATAGCGACAGATTAACACACAGCCATTATTTACTTGTTGCATGAAATCGACTGGTACTCCATGGTTACGATTATGAATTCATTCTTGAACGTTCAGCGGCATATATATTTGTGTTCATCTCAATTACATAGTAATATTTGTGAAATCAATCTTGTCACACTTTCTCCTTAAGACGTCTGGAAAGCTTCGTGAGAGGTAGTTAAACAACACGTTTAGATACTATTATTCGTTGTTCTGCAGCTTCATAGTTCCGCCCTTTAGGCCTCTTATGGGAGAATACCAAGATAACGATAATCTCCAACTATTTCCCTAAAGCCCTCTAGCGTTCAAACGGAACTTCAGGTTTGTAACTAAATTACGAATTGCAATTATTTAATGGAGTTTCTTCATTCTAGCGACATCCGTGTCAATGTCTTGGTGTTGAGTGGGGCTTCTTCTAGTTTCACCGGTTTTGAAATATTAACGAAAGTACCGAAAATTGAAGCACAGACAGATATGCTGCAACATGCACACCTATATCCACATCTATACCATGCAAGCGAGGGTGCGTTGTCCGCCACTGCCACGTCCTTTTCCGGTTCTTCCTCTCCTACTTTTCGTGTAGTTCGCGGGGGAAAAAATACGTATTCCATAGTTTAACTGTCTGTATCAGTATCAAGGTCGGGCGTCTTTGTATGACTCTCCCTAACAAAGGAAATGTTTCTAGAAATTTGTTGCTACATCAGATGTTGTGTTCAAAATGTTCAATGTCTGTAAATCTATCGGACCAAACTACGTGATCATTAGTCCGTAGCTTACAAACTACTTAAACCTAGGTAAACTAACCTAAGGACAATTTACGAAAATCTTTCTGTTTTACGGTCAAATCTACGGCAGCAAGTTTTTAAAAAAGAATTTGTGAGAAGGACGGGCACAACATAAAATTGTAAAGCAGTCAACAATCCGAAGATTGGTTTGAACACCACAGTGCTTTACTAGGCATGGTCCTGTTTGGAGGTGGTAGGCCGTTGCCTTCCTCCGACCTTCGAAATGACTTACCCAGGGGGACCTACAGTTACAAAATAAAATGTTTGTAAATCTATCGGACCAAACTGCATGGTCATCAGTCCGTAGCTTACAAACTACTTAAACTAAGGTAAACTAACCTACGGACGACACACACACCCATGCCCCAGGGCGGACTCGAACCTCCGACGGCGAGCAACCGCGCGCTCCGCAGCGAGGCGCCTTAGACCGCTCGGCTATCCTACAGTTTAACGTGGGTTCCGAAACACAGTGCTACTCGGTATTTTTCACATGAGCAATACTGCCAAAGGTGAAATAAGTGGGTAGTGACAGATAAAAATCCTAGGACCTGGCGGGGATTTTTTTTTTTGTTTTTTTTTTTTTTTGTTCTATGGGTAGATCTTGTCCTTGCGGACGCTGATCGTGAATGTTCGTTTTCGTTCCTCGTTTTCTTTGGATCAGCTTTTTTATTACAGAGAGCATTTAGCCCTCTACCCTGGCGCGCTGACCCGCGGCGCCCGGGGGGTCGAACCCGCGACCTTTGGATCCGTAGTCTGGCACTCTACACTGTGCAACCGAGGCGCAGGGGCACAACATAACACAAACAGTCGTCCACAGCAGTAACGTCGCCGCCAAGAATTCTCGTATGTTGTGCGTCTTGTATTTAACGCTTCTACTTTTCGAAGTATCATGGTTTATTACCGGTATTACCCTATACAGAAAAAAATTTTAATCCAAAAGAAGGGCCGAGGAGAGGTCAAACCGTAGTCTAGTACATATCTTAAAAGGTTGAGAATATTACATCACACATAATAGAATGTCACAGGCTGCGGATACAAATCTAGAATCTAATGTGTTGCAGTAACAAAGATGGCGAACACATTCATGACCGTTTTTCATGAGGGTCATATGACTTCCCGACTTAATTCCCTTCACTCCGGTGTAGAACATAGGGCACATATTAAAGCACCCCATCTGACCCTGTTCACTGTAATCTTCTTGGTGTTACTGCAAGAGTGGCCAGCGGTTGCCACCATCACTTCAACAGTCCTGAGCCAGGTTGACCTTGGTCTGCCTCTCTTCCTTGCTCCTTGTGGTTTCCATTCTAAGGCCTGCTTTGGAATATATCGCAGACCTCTTCTTAGGGTGTGTCCTATCCACCTCCATTTCCTTTCTTTTACGGTTACCTCGGCTTTCTGTTGCTGGGTGTGTTGCCATAGTTCTTGATTTGAGATAACATTTGGCCAGCGTAGTCCCAGTATAATCCGCAAACATTCATTGATGAAGGTTTGCATTTCTGCCTTAATTGGTGCTGTCAAATTCCACGTCTCACACCAGTAAAAGAACAGATTTTGCATGAGGGTCATAAAGGTATTGAATAAATAAAAGCCGCGGTGGAATGGCCGATTTCTCTAAGGCGCCTAGCGTGGTTGCTCCCCGTCGGAGACTCGAGCCCGCCCTCTGGCATGGGTTTGTGTTGTCCTTAGGTTAGTTTAAGCCGAGGGGACTGAGGCGCTCCAGTCACGGTCTGCACGGCCACTACGGTCGGGGGTTCGAATCACCCCCTCGGGCATGGATATTTGTGCCGTCCTTAGTCTTAGCTAGTTCATAAGTAGTTTGTAAGCTTAGGGACTGATGACTGCGGTGTGAAGTCCCATACGTTCTACAAACATTTGAACATTTGTTAGTTTAAGTAGTTTGTAAGCCGCCGCGCAGGAGTAGCCGAGCGGTCTGGAGCGCCATGTTGCGGATCGCGCGGCCTCCCGCTTCGGAGGTTCGAATCCTCCCTAGGGCATGGATGTTTGTGTTGTCTTTAGTATAAGGTAGTTCATAAGAAGTTTGTACGTTAAGGGACTGATGACCCCGTAGTTAAGTCCCATAAGCTTTATAGACATTTAAGTCCCAAAGATTTTCAAACTTTGGGTTGGAGTAAATAAAATAGATGACACTTGTCCAATGAAGTGATTAACTATAAGCTTTACCTTTTTTTTATAACTTTCTAAAAATTTCTTCATTGCATAAGTTTGAAGCCGCTGTATATACAGCGAGGTCGTGCAAGAGCGAGCTCACACATGAACACAGGGATCAACTCTGTTGGTGTCCAAGATCTACATCTACACACCCTGAAAATAACATTAAGAGCCTGGCAGAGGGTTCATCAAACCCCTATCACTGTATTTCTCTACCTCCCCAATCTCTAATGCCGGAAAAAGGAACACCTAAACCTTTCCGTTTTCGGTCTAATTTCTCTTAATAAAGTTTCGGGACTGCAGCCGTATAACGTCGACGTCGTGCCCCGATATTTCGGCTGACAATCATCCAGCCATCTTCAGGTGAGTATCAGCAAGTGGCTGAACGATTTTCAGCAGAAATATCGTGGCAGGAGTACTCCGTACGCCGGAAACACTTTATGGTTTCTCTTATTTTATTGTGAAGATTGACTTCCTATGTAGGTGGGTGCTAACACAATATGTTCACATTCGGAGGAGAAAGTTGGTAAAATAAATTCCGCAAATAGATCTCGCCACAACGAATAACGCCTTGGTTTTAATGATTTCCACCCCCAGCTCGTGCATCATTCCTGTGACGCTCTCTCCGCTGTACCGCTATAACACGAAACGAGCTACTCTTCTCTGAACTTTCTCTGTGTCCTCTGTCAGTCTCACCTGATGAGAATCCCGCAGTGTGCAATAAGAGATAGGACAGACAAGTGTAAACAGTCTCTTTAGCAGAACTGTTGCGTCTTCTAAGTATTCTGTCAATGAAACACTCCCTTTGGTTCGCCTTCCCAACGATATTTTCTGTTTTCATATGTATGTTAAGCTTAAGGGACTTAACTGCGGGTTCATCAGGCCCTAAACTTACAAACTACTTATGTATGAACTACCTTATACTAAAGACGGCTCAAACATCCATGCCCGAGGGGGGATTCGAACCCCCAAAGGGGAGCGGCCTCGCACATCGTAACATAGCGCTTCAATGCGCTTGGCCACTCCGCCGCGGCCTCTATGTTTTCTTTCTAATATAAGTCGTTCGTAATTGTGTGTATGGTTGAATTTATGGACTATAAATTCGACTGATTTATCGTGTAAAAGAAGTCTAACGCATTTCTTGTAGTACTCTACATCTACATACATACTCCGCAATCCACCGTAAGCTGCGTGGCGGAGGGTACACTGTACCACTACTAGGCATTTCCTTTCCTATTCCATTCCCAAATAGAACGAGGAAAAAAAGAATGCCTATATGCCTCCGTACGAGCCCTAATTTCTCTTATCTTGTCATTGTGATCACTACGCGAAATGTAAGTAGGTGGCAGCAAGATCGCACTACATTCAGCTTCAAATTCCGGCCCTCTAAATTTCCTCAACAGAAATTCACGAAAAGAACGTCGTTTTTCCTCCAGCGATCCCCAATTGAGTTGCCGGAGCATTTCCGTGACACTCGCGCATCGGTTGAACCTACCAGTAACAAACGTAGCTGCTCGCCTCTGAACTGCTTCTATGTCTTCCTTTAAACTGATCTGCTGCGGGTCCCAAACACTTGAGCAATACTCAAGACGTGGTCGTACAAGCGTTTTATACGCGGTCTCCTTTACAGATGAAGTACATCTTCCCAAAATTCTCCCAATAAACCGAAGTCGGCTGTCCGCCTTACTCACAATTGTCCTTACATATTCGTTCCATTTCAAATCGCTCTGCCATGTTTTGCCCAGAGATTTGAACGACGCGACTGCATCAATAAGCTCATTACTAATGCTGTATTCGAATATTATGGGATTGTTTTTCCTACTCATGCGCATCACCTTACATTTTTCTACATTGAGGGCTAGCTGCCCCTTCGCACCAACTAGAAAATTTGTCTAAGTAATCCTGTATGCTATTACAGTCAGTTAAAGATATAGATGACTTCACACTTTTTATGATATAACGTCGACTGCCAATTTTCGCACCATACACATATCTAAATCGTTGTATAGTTGCTTTTGATTTGGTGTTGGAAAACAGCGGAA
Organism: Locusta migratoria; assembly: GCA_026315105.1. Classification (NCBI taxonomy): domain Eukaryota; kingdom Metazoa; phylum Arthropoda; class Insecta; order Orthoptera; family Acrididae; genus Locusta; species Locusta migratoria. The sequence goes on from CM048755.1 coordinate 274,428,092, forward strand.
AACCGAAATTAAGAAAGCAGGACCGAAATTTAAATACACTTCCTTCAAATCATAAGTGCGGCGCAGCATCGAAGCTGCACTTCTGGTACAACAGTATCAGTCTGCCTGGTGCAAGTGTAACTCCTAAACGTCTATTGCTTCCAAACTCGGTGCGCCGTCTGTGGCAACTACTTGAGTAATGACGACCGGGAGCTGAGACGTGAGGGACAGACACACGCGCGGCAACAACGCCACACGCACGCGCCATGTGTACAGCCTGACACTCGAGAGCTTTCCGCAGCTTCTGTGACGCATTCGGCGCAGTGAAATACGCCGCAACAGCACGCGACTTTTACGTTCTCCGCTACGAGTTTCGTGACTTGGAACATCAAACCGGCATTTAAACTGTGATCCTGTCATAGACGTTGGTGGAGATGCCACTAGAGAAATGTGTCTTTGTTAGCTGGTAGGCAACTCTATACCTATTCATTGTGAAGAGTATACAGCAGGGCTGTCTAACATACGACGAGGAAACCGGGCAGATGAAGTTTTTTTTCTTTTTTTCCTCCCCCCACCCACCCCCCACACACAGTAGTAAGTGAGAACAACTTTTTAAACTAACATGATTTGCTGATTGCGCGTGTGGGGTAAAAGAGTGGTTGCCTATCATCTAACCTACTGTCGTCTTCCATACCTGTTCCCTCTACGGCCGGCCGCGGTGGCCGAGGGGACTGAGGCGCTCCAGTCACGGTTTGCACGGCCACTACGGTGGGGGTTCGAATCCCCCTCGGGCATGGATATTTGTGTCGTCCTTAGTATTGGTTAGTTCATAAGTAGTTTGTATGTTTAGGGACTGATAACCCCGTAGTTGAGTCCCGTAAGCTATACAAACATTTGAACATTTTAATCAAAATATCCACGGGTGTACTGCCGGTCTATAGTGTCCAACGGGCACAATATTTCGGCTCCGCGGGCCGAGGGTATTTAAATGGCCCGCTACCGGGCTAGAACCCAGTTTCCTTCGAGCCGCCGTAGCGTGCGGATCTCCGTGCCGGCGCGATTCCAGGAGCTCAGTCCGTCAGTTCACCTGATGATGGCGACATGTATGATCGCCGAAATATTGTGCCCGTTGGACACTATAGACCGGCAGTACACCCGTGGATATTTTGATTATCAAATACGCCGGGAGAAACTGAACAATCACATTTGAACATTTTGTTCCCTCTGCATTTCTGCTCCAGTGAGACGCACTACAATCTTGTCCAGCTGCCGCATACACAATATGCCGTCGAGGCCAAAGAAAGTGTCATGTTTCTGGTGAATGAACAATGGTTGAATGATCTAGGGTTTTTTGACCTAACTCTAAAACTCCAAGGTAAAAATCAGAAATGTGTAGAAAAGTATTGCACATATCAAGCTTTTATTAAGGAAGCTTATCTTGTACGAGTAACATATAGGGGAAATACAATTGGTGCCAATGGAAGACATTGTCACCATGAAACCAAAAAGACACTAGATTTCGACAAGTACTTATCTTTGTTGCAAAAAATAAGGAATACGTTTCAGGAAAGATTCGCAGATTTTAAAAATCAAGAGCCCTAGATGAAAGTGTTCCAAAATCGTTTAGAGGTTAAGATTGAAGACACAGAGTTACAATTGCAGACGGAGTTGAAACTCAAAGTAATGTAAGTCCTAATAAAGCCTATACAGCTACCTGCAAAAACAAATATATAAGTCGATCAGTAGCCCAACCTATCAAAGTTAACACTTCAACAGCTGTCCTTATTTGGATGCGCACATATCTGCTAGCAGGTTTTTTCCCCCTTCTCTCTTGGTTTCGAACCCAACACAAAATAGTCCTCATTACCCTTAACAGGAAAAAAAAAGAAAAAAAAGAAGAAGAAAAGAAATAAAATAAGTAAATATTCGATCCTCCGGAGCTGGAGTCAGTGCGATCTGCAATGTGGCGCTCCAGGTTCCTGCTAGCAGGTTTTTTTCCCTTCTCTCTTGGTTTCAAGCATGTAAAATCTAAAATCTAAAATGTAGTCTTCGCTAACAGGCAGTCATCTCAACGGAAATCTCAGGATTTCATCTAGGAATCGCCCAGCAAGACAAAACAAAAATATTATTTGTCTCATATACTCCTTTTTCTTGTCATTAATTTTATGTTTCATTTTTAAGTTTGCAAAATTCTAATATAAATACACATTGCCTGCCTACGCTAGAAAATCTGTGCTTGGTTCCCGTTGGTTTAGTAATTAGTTCTTTTAGAAAATAGTTTTGGTGTGGTTCGCCACATTGATAAAAGTTAATAATGCGGACTCCCGTGGTACAAAGGGTGTTTAAAAAAAAAAGGCGTCGACCACTTTGAGATGCGGAAACTCACCGAAACAAGAGTAACAAGTTCAACAAACATGGTTCCGGAAGCGCATACCTTCTGAGGCAAACGACTGTTTACAGGAAGGCAGCGCGACGCTTGGTTGCGGATATTTGTATACATGGCGAGAGATTTGTAGCGCCACAGAGTAACATACATATTTGTCTTACGCGCTACCACAAAGGTTAAGCGGGGCGCACTGCCTCGCCTTTCTCATTATGTACTGACTACGTTGTTGAAGGGTGTGTCATGGCATCGACGATTACAGGTATGGATCATGCATAACGGCGCACTGCACACTTCCGTTACAGTGTGCGCAAACACCTAACGCAGACATTTCAGAACCACTGGATTGATCAGGGAGGCCTCACCCTTTGGCCTGTTTATTCCGAAAACCTCAATCCGCTAGACCAGTGTTTCTCAATTATTTTAATTACGCGACCCTACGGTTGTGAAATTCCCGGGAATTTAAAATCGAGGAAATATTCCCAGGGAATATTGCTGGCAGTATTCCCGAAATTCATAAATTCCCAGGAATTTATAATTAGCCCACTGTATAAACTTACCGGACACAGTGTACAATAATGGCGCTGTGGGTTTTGTAAATCGGTTCAGTTACAGTTTCGGTAGTCTAAATGTGGTCTGTAATCCTGCTTTTTAAGCGACTCCCGTAAATTATACAACGACTAGTAACAGAACGTGGACCATACATAATAGTAAGAGAAATATGCCTAGCGGTGTGCCCTCACAGAGCTTATCCTTCGCCTAAACTGCCACGTGTCGAAACCTTTGTTTTCTATCAACAAATAATACGTTTCCTCGAGACAACATTTTCTCGTTATACCAAAGGTATTAAACTTAGGGAGAGACATTGAATTAAAATTTATGCTGCGACCGGGATTCGAACCAGGACCTCCTACTTACTTTCACAGGGAACATGAGACAGAATTAAAGTATATGGTGTGGAAGGAGACGTGCTTTAAGACAGTCCGTGTGGACGCTTTGGCTGCAACACTGAGTTAGCTGAGTGGTCTAAAACGCCTACCTAGTAAGTAGGAGGTCCCGGGTTCGAATCCTGGCCACAGGATATATTTTAATTCAATGCCTCTCCTTATGTTTAATACCTTTGTTTTCTGACAGAGGGCTGCACGGAAATGGCCGCGCGGCCCGGGGCGCCATACTACGGATTGCGCGGCCGCTCCCGCCGGAGGTTCGAGTCCTCTCTTGGGCATGGTGTCATTTGTCTTTAGCATAAGTCAAAGTAGTTTTTAAGTCTAGGGACCGATTACCCTAGGAGTTTGGTCCCAAAGGTTTACAAACATTTGAATCTGACAGGTTTGGCGGAAAAATTACTGTGTAACTGCTCACAGTGAAATTACGTTCCTGAAGAAGCTAATACACAACCAGTACAATTTATTATTAAAATATATGTGTCAAATCGGCTCTCTATAAACCGTGTAGAAGATGACGTTACCCCATCATTCTAATCCACAAAAGGTTCATTTCCGAATTGTTCTTCGATGTACAGCAATTAAGTGATTAGAGCGGTTATCAAACATTCCTGCTCCAGAGCCAATACTATTTTGAAGAACAATCGTGCGACATATTCAAATGTTTGTAAACCTGTTGGACCAAACTGCGATGGTCATCAGTACCCAGCCTTGCAAACTATTTAAACTAACTTAGGCCGGCCGCAGTGGCCGAGCGGTCTGCGGCGCGCCAGCCAGTCTGCACGGCCGTTACGGTCGAGGGTTCGAATCCCCCTTCGGGCATGGATGTTTCAAATCAAATGTATGTACAGCTTACGGGACTTAACTACGGAGTCATCAGTCCCCTTACAAACTATTTATGAACTGAAACTTCCTGGCAGATTAAAATTGTGTGCCGGAACCGGGACTCGAACCTGGGACCTTTGCCTTTCGCGGGCAAGCGCACTACCGACTGTGCTATCCCTACATGACTCACGATGCCGCCTCACAACTTTACTTCCGCCAGTACCTCGCCTCCTACTTTCCAAACTTTATGAACTAATACTAAGGACGGTACAAATATCCATGTCCGAGAGGGGATTCGAAACCCCGACCGTAGTGACTGTGCAAAATGTGACTGGCGCGCCTCAGACCGCTTGGCCACCGCAGCTGGCCATGGATATTTGTGTCGTCTTTAGTGTAAGGTAGTTCATAAGTAGTTTGTAAGTTTAGGGACTGATGAACCCGCACTTAAGTCCCTTAAGCTTAATAAACATTTGAACACACTTGAAACTAACTTACAATAGGGACAACACACACATGCCCGAGGGATATCTCAACCTCCGACGTGAGCAGTCGCCCAGTCTGTAACATGACGCCTTATACGACGAGGCCATTCCTCATGGCCTTCACACCGGCGTAGCGTAGACTATCTCCAGAAATGTGTGCGGAAGACGTCGCAACATACCTCGTAATGTAATCAAATGGAGCATTCCAGCGCGATACATAATACGCGTATCTCCAGCTACAGACACACACACATACAGCGTCGCCGCGTATCTCGGCGCGCTCATGCACCCTACACTGCACCACAAAGCACGTGTTCCGTCCTGGCAAATACGAAAATAGGATTGAAAACGTAGCTCATCAGACGTATATGAAGGGTACATATCTTTATTTAGGATACTTGCTGCATACTGCGACGTCTTCCGAAGACGTAGCTTGAGTTGCGGCACACAGGTGTAAAATGACCTTTATGTGGCGACCTTCTGCTCTTGTAGAGAATAAAGGAAGAAATCACCTATCTTATGGATGAACACTTCCACTTCCAAGACCAACGTATGACTGACAATAGAGAGCAGAAAAATGTTTTATAAAATTTTTGTTTTATTATGACACGGTATTATTCCATTGGCCCACTTTAGGTTACGGTAGTAACAATAAAAGCGGGCCTTTGCTATCTTCTTTTGACAGCTCGAAATTTAAATGAAAATAACGGCTTAACCATTCATCTGAGACGGAAACAGAATAACCGAATTTGAAGAGGAGAAAATTGTCTACAACTTTGCTCTTTTGCTCATATCTCGTAACGTTTCAGAGATATTTGCAAAAATAACAGCGATTTTGGGAGTCTGTCCGTAACGTGTTACCTGTTTTTAAGAGGAACCGTTCAACCGAGCAGCACCAAACTTTACAGACATAATTGTTGGCTACCAGAGACCAGAACCTCGCTTTTTGAAATATTTCGGACAAGAAATACGTTAGTAATACCAAAAAAAGCCGTTTGTAATGTAATTTTAATTGCAAATAAATCGTTCATCTGACGCGAAAATTGAATAAACGAATTTGTAGAGGAGAAAATTCTCTACAACTTTGTTCCCTTACGTTTTTTTTTCATATCTCGTACAGTTTCAGAGATATTTGCAAAAATAACGGAGTTTTGACACCATCCATTGAATTAACGAAAACCAGCCGTTAGCAGATGTCACGTGACATTCCTCGTCCAGAACTCTCTCTGGCATACGCCATCTTGCGTTACGTATTTGATGATTTTCTTATTGTAACTTACACGTTGTCACTTCAAAGCAATGGCGCACTGAAGAATTAACAAAAACACGTCGTTCTTCGTACGATAAATGATAATCTAGTACTACAAATGCCATTTTAGCATCAGTTCACAACGGCCATCAATAGTAGTATGCAATTAAAGAACGCATATCCTGACTGTTAGCCGTAGCGTAGTGGGCAATGCGTTGGACTGTGAGGCTGAAGGTCAGTCGTTCGGAACCCACTACCACGTAAATTTTTTCCCCCTAAAAGGGTTTCAGACACTCTTATTAATTAATTTTTTATTATTTACATTATTATTTTGGTCCAAAAAGTTTGCAAAAACTTATAAAACTACAAATATAAAGTGGGCAGTAAAACACGTCAGTGCGATTTTTCTTTCACGTATGTTCTGTCCATGGCATGTACATGCGTACAAAGAAACTGACTCTCTAACACTAATTTCTTATCAATACCTAAGAATTTTACGTAATTATGGTGTAAGCTAAAGTCCAATATGATCAAGTAAATAATTAAAAAATGGTTGTCGGTCAATAGATACTGATGATTAAAAGTCAGCAGCAATCGTAACACTCCGTGTAACTGTTTTGCGTTTCAGTTGTTCCTACTCTCATCGGACTCAAAGTTGCGACACTGCAATTGCCTGACGACGTGTTGTATTTTGCTGTGTTATCTATATAAGCGGATGATTAACCGATATACAACAGTAATTCTACTTATATTTAATCGTATTACGCAATACCAGACACAATCACAAATGTAACCGTAGGCTTCCACAGCCGTTGTCACAATCAATAAAAGTATTTTGGGTGTGAGAAAGCATTGTCAGTATTTACGAAACTGAGTGAAGTTTCAGCCTCTGTTGCAAGTGGCGTCCTTCCAGGTATTTGACTGCTGAATGAGTGAAAGCTTGGTTCTTATATAATAGTGAAAATAGTGGTTTGAGGAGGAGGACGAGGTATGCTTCGCCAGCATAAATCAGCAATGGCAGAACACCAAGACGAGTGCGAAAAACAACTATTTTTCCCTGAGACCTGCGTGCTGGTGAAACTACCTTTTACGACGAGGCGGAGGTAATAAAAATAGCCAAGCAAGCCGCCAGCATGAATAGAGAAGTTGGGTACAGACTTCCGGCGTCCAGCAGTGTCGGAACTACGAGACGACAGCGCAACTCAGTCGGCGCTGCAGGCGTACCTACACCACAGCAAACAGCGGCAGGCCACAAAAGCCGCCCACTGCCCCGTTCTCCTATACTAGCCAACGACAAGGAACAATGCAAACGCCAGTTGACGACGTCTGTTTCCACCCATGAGACGAAGTAATGCAACCACCAACACAAAGAGAAATACTCCATGTAAACACTAATCCACGATATCCATTTTCACCAATGGCGTGAAATGTTGCAAATACTAATACAGAACGTCCAACATCCCTTCTCCTCCTCATCCTGAAACCACTATTTGCACTATCATAAATGAAACATGCCTACACTTATTCAGCTAGAGTCGGGTTTCAACATGACTCCAACTGTTCGAATAATTTACATCACAGTTCGGGAAATCTCGGGTTATGATCCAACATTCGATCACATCTAGCAATGTCAGGAGGTATTATCTGTATGATTTACAGCGATGCTATTCATAAATATTTTCGACGCTGTGCTGTAAACTATAACGACGATAGTCTCATTAATATGTTCGCTGCTGTCACCAGTGCGGGCCGTTAACGCTCTAGGCGGGCGCCTGTAAGCGCATGTGTGCCGAGAGCTGAAATCAGACCCCTGCGAAACGTGTAATATTGAAAGCGAACATAACGTCTGCAAAAGAGGTGGTGCTAAGCTGCATGCCGATTATGTGATAAATGCTGCGAGCTCTCTGACTTATAAGCGCCATATGCATTTATTGCAAACAATTCTAATAATGCCTCTGATTTATTGATTTTATTGCAAAATGGGAAGAAAATTAAATTCAAACATGCGATAAATCCGCTTCATTGAGAAAGAATTATACTGAAAACACCAAAAGGTTTATCAAACTGAGAAAAAGATACACGTCTATTCTGCAATGTGCTGCTATGGAAACCTAATCCCATATAACCAATTTGCAAGGTGTATAGGCGATGTTTTTATAGCTAACCACTAAAGACGAAAACACACAACTGCAGACAGGAAAATGTTACGTGATATTTTTTGGTGGCCTTTATTAACACGAGTGCACAGCCAAACTAACTAACTAATCGGAGTACTTAGCTAGCGCGTCGCTTATAAGCGTCGGCAGCTCTGGCGTGTTGATCGCGGAAACGCTTACAAGCGTCAGCCCCAGCGAACGTGTTAATGTACTATGGGGATTAGTTAGTGTAAAATGCAGACTTTAGTAGCTTCCAGAGTAGAGGTCATAAATAAAAACAATAACGAATATGGGCTATACGTAAACGATAGCAATCGCGATTTTAAATTCTAATGCTGCGATCTAGCGACGCCTGTTGGTTCTACGCACACAGCAGCTCGTGCACTGTTTATTCCGTAGTCGCAGTTTATTTTTATATGACTTATTTCCGTTGTTGGGTATTATATTTCTAATATTTTCCGTATTTCAACTCTTTTTAATCTTGCTTTCAAGGTGATTAAAAGGTGGTAACGTTTTTATCTGTTACTGTATCGTATGAACAAAGAATGGAATGGTCATTTGCAACATATCTCTTATAATCACATTAAACGCAATTTCTACTTATGAAGGATTCAGTCATGTAACATACTTTCAGAAAAAATTCTCCTTTGAGTGTCAACTTTGCAGTAATACAGTAGCAGATATTTTTGTTTATAAATGGATCATATCTTGTAGTGATATCAGACAGGTCACGTATGCACTGTTTTAAACGAAATATACAGCTTTTCGTAGTAATGCCCTTCTTTTCCTTTACATGTACTTGTACTTCACGTGAAATTAGTTCAGAGCAAAGCGATAGCCCGGTAACTTCAAAATTTACCGCGTATCGTTTGCAGATTCGCAGCGCGCATCATTTGTTACTTCAGCGTTCGAAAAGTTCGATACTGTATCGAGTTCTGATCTGTATCGGGAAATCTCGAGCATGTTGGAACGCGAGTATCGTTTGCCCAGCCCTACATTCAGCAGTCAGAAAATAATCAGAAGAAGGCCACTTGCAACTGTGTCCGAAACGTCAGACGGTTTCTTAAAGATTGACAATGCGCTCTCACACCCAGAAGAATTTTATTGATTGCAATCACAAATGTTTACTAAATATTTTGAATGTATTTTTTCTTCTACTCATTGCGCTATACCAAAACAGCCGCACGTTAATTTCGATTTCCTGGCTACAGACAAGTATTTCATTTGAAAAAGACCGTTTCTGTAATGCACATTCACGAATACATGCTGCTTCCGCGTCAAAATTTGTACAACAGTTTTTGGTATGTGGCAGTTACACACGCCCGTGAGTCGTCAATACTGTAAGACGAACAACATTCCTTCTCTCAAATCTTCTAAACCAAAAAAGTGGCTCCGCTAAAACCTCTCCACACGTATGGTATGCGGCCATCTTACCTCGTGGCGAATTCTTAAGAATACAGACACTTGTTATGTGGTGTACAAAACGCTCAGGACTACCAGATTTCTACTAAAACGAGTAGCTGGAGGATTAAAAGAATATTCTAATGCAACGGTCAACAAAGTGCGGCCCTAATAAGCTATTCGTGGTGCCCACAGTACTCAGCCGTATTTTCTAAATAATATACACCTAGCAACTAACAGCCGAACCCATAAACGCCAAATAACGTTAAAGCTTCTTAAAAGGGTAGTTTTCCTTCTCAATAACGAACAAAAATAATTACAGAGACATTAATATTTTAAGATATGTCTAATTTTCAAATCATAACCATAAGTGGACACTGCAACCGTTAATATAGAATTTTCGTGAAGAAATTTAACAGCCAATCAGTAGCGAATCGTTTAAAGTTCACCTAGGTTTCGATACCTTTAAAATGTATTTTCTTCTTCAGTTCGGTAAACAATTACATGTGGTTAGTCACAATTCACAGTTATGAGAAAAAAAATCGAAATTCTGTAGGCCTTATGTCGCGTGAAGTAAACAGTAGGTTTGGCATGTATCCAGGATAATCTCTGCCGCACAAGAGGGCGCCTTAATCAACATGATTTGCGTCAATGGAAAAAAATGAACCACCTCGATTTTCTGTCAGTTCACGGTTTTAGGAATTTCCTCACCTTCAGCAATTTTATCACATACGAGGAATCGCACGTATGATCTGTGAATTCGGACTAATGAGGTTGAGATTTGTGGCGAAAAGTATGTAGCAATTTTATTTCATTTAATCATGAGTTTTGTAAGTCGATGTTTATCGTTTTGTGGAGCGTATTAAAATGTAACAATATTGCTGTACTTATCACCACGATTTTTATGGATTACAAAATTCCCCTTAACTACACTACTGACCATTAATTGCTACACCAATAAGAAATGCAAATGATAAAAGGGTATTCATTGGACAAATACATTATACTAGAACTAACATGTGATTACATTTTCACGCAATTTGGGTGCATAGATCCTGAGAAATAAGTACCGAGAACAACCACCTCTGGCCGTAATAACGGCCTTGATACGCCTGGGCATTGAGTCAAACAGAGCTCGGATGACGTGTACATGTACAGATGCCTATGCAGCTTCAACACGATACCACAGTTCATCAAGAGTAGTGACTGGCGTATTGTGACGAGCCAGTTGCTCGGCCACCATTGACCAGACGTTTTCAATTGGTGAGAGATCTGGAGAATGTGCTGGCTAGGGCAGCAGTCGAACATTTTCCGTATCCAGAAAGGCCCGTACAGGACCTGCAACATGCGGTTGTGCATTATCCTGCTGAAATGTAGGGTTTCGCAGGGATCGAATGAAGGGTAGACCCATGGGTCGTGACACATCTGAAATGTAACAGCCACTGTTCAAAGTGCCGTCGATGCGTGTAACCAATGGCACCCCATACCATCAGGCCGGGTGATACGCCAGTATGGAGATGACAAATACGCGCTTCCAGTGTGCGTTCCCCGCGATGTCGCCAAACACGGATGCGACCATCATGATGCTGTAAACAGAACCTGGATTCATCCGAAAAATGACGATTTGCCATTTGTGCACCCAGGTTCGTCGTTGCGTACACCATTGCAGGCGCTCCTGTCTGTGATGCAGCGTCAAGGGTAACCGCAGCCATGGTCTTCGAGCTGATAACCCATGCTGCTGCAAACGTCGAACTGTTCGTACATACGGTTGTTGTCTTGCAAACGTCCCCATCTGTTGACTCGGGGATCGAGATGTGGCTGCACGATCCGTTACAGCCATGCGGGTAAGATACCTGTCATGTCAACTGCTAGTGATACGAGGCCGTTGGGATCCAGCACGGCGTTCCGTATTGCCTTCCTGAACCCACCGATTCCATATTCTGTTAACAGTCATTGAATCGCGACCAACAATGTCGCGATATGATAAACCGCAATCGCGATAGGCTACAATCCGACCTTTATCAAAGTCGGAAAGGTGATGGGACGCAGGAGGACCGCGTTCGAATCCTGGCTGAGCACAAATTTACAACGTTCCCCGTTGATTTATTTCAATACCCGCACTGCTAATAAGTGCTCGATTAAAATGGTGTCTGTTTATGTCGCAAGAACAGACACCACATACACATGTTACAGATCAGTGAGGCCCCTGGTAGACGCATTCTGCTGTTGCTGCTTCTCTACTGGCGACCTACTGCTGCCGCCTCCTTGTAAACTCGCTGTTGGGCCTCCCGAGCCAACGGCCACGCCGCAGTGGCTACACCGGTTCCCACTAAATCACCCAAGTTAAGCAGAGTCGCGTCGGGCTTGGCTAGTAGCACTTGTATAGGTCACCGTCCGCATGTGCTGAGCGCTGTCGGCAAGCGGGTTGCGCTCAGCCATAGTCCTTCACGTAGGCCACAACTCAGCCCACGTGAGGCCAATTGAACTATTTGGGAAGCAGCGCTCTGGTCACTAAAAAAAATGTTCAAATGTCTGTAAATCTATCGGACCAAACTGCGTGGTTATCAGTCCGTAGCTTACAAACTACTTAAACCTAGATAAACTAACCTACGGACAAACACACACACCCATGCCCCAGGGAGGACTCGAACCTCCACGACGAGCAACCGCGCGCTCCGCAGCGAGGTGCTTTAGACCGCTCGGCTACTCCACCGCGGCGCTCTGGTCACTAAAACCGACGCAACTGCCGGGCGTGTGAGTCGCTAACCACGTCCCCGCCCACAATGCAAAATAAACTAGTACAACATACACAAAATTGTGCTATTAATTCAATATTATGTTCTACCAAAAACCGACGGACGAAATTAGTGAAAAATCCTCATTTTCCTTTGCTTTAAGATTGTTTGGGTTACGTACCAACAGCCATATCTCTGTACTAAATAAAAATTGGACCCATGTTATACGGCATTTCTACTGCAGTTCATCTGTAGTGGCGCTTCCTAAAGTATTTAATATTCCTCTCGAAACACACTGTATAAATAAGAGTGTCCATCTGTGAGTTTGTTTGCCATTCATACAAGACTCCAGTTTAATTCAGGCCTAGAAAATATTATGCACACATTTACATGAAAACAAGAGGGTACCTTACAACACTCATTGACACACAGTTGTTGCAATAAACTTCGACAGTGTTGCACTGATCACCACGAAAGTTGACAGATATATTTGGCCCTCTGCTGTTCCTTGTCTACATAAACGATTTGGGAGAAAATCTGAGCAGCTCTCTTAGGTTGTTTGCAGATGACGCCGTCATTTATCGTCTAGTAAAGTCATGTGAAGATCGAAACCAACTGCAGAACGATCTAAATAAAATATCAATTTGGTGTAAAAATTGGCAATAGACTCTAAATAATGAGAAGTCGTCTACATGAGTACGAAAAGAAATCCGTTAAACTTTGTTGACAAGATAAATCAATCGACTGTGAAGGCCGTAAACTGCACTAAATACCTAGGAATTACTATTTCTTCAGACTTAAACTGGAAAGAACACGTAGATAATGTCGTAGGAAAGGCGAACCAAAGACGGCGTTTTATTGGCAGAACAATTAAAAGATGCAATAGAACTACTGAAGAGACTGCATATACCACGCTTGTCCGATCTTTTTGGGAGTATTGCTGCCCAGTGTGGGATCCTTATCGAGAGGGTTTGACGGAAGCCATCGAAAGAGTCCAAAGAAGGGCAGCCCGTTTTGTATCGTCACGATACAGGGGAGGCAGCGTCACGGAAATGATACAGGATCTGGGATGGGAATCATTACAACAACGGCGCTCATCGCTGCGGCGTGGGCTACTTACGAAACTCCAATCGCCAACATTCTCCTCCGAATGAGGGAATATATTGTTGACTGCCACCTACATAGGTAGAAATGATCATTAGAATAAAATACGAGAAATCAGAATTCAAACGGAGAGATTCAGATGTTCTTTCTTCCCGCGCGCTATTCGAGAATGGAATGGGAGATAAATAGTGTAAAGGTGGTTCGATGAACCATCTTCCAGGCACTTAAATGTGATTTGCAGAGTATCCCGTGTAGATGTAGATATGTGAGTTGTCATAGGTGGGACGAGGAGGAGTTGAACTGAAGAGGCGGAATAAACAGAGAGAGGACGAGGAAATGGAGGGGGAAGGGAGCGGACGAGATGGGCTGAAAGAGCCAAGGAGGAGAGGAGAGGAGAGAGAAAGAGAGAGAGAGAGAGAGAGAATGGGAGGGGAAATTCACTACGAGAGTATGGAATACAGAAATACTCAGCCAACGCCAGGTTTTCAGGTAGTTAACTAATAGTATTTATTTTTTCGAAACAACCCTACTGATGGGTCGCACGGAAAAGGAGTTTGCCAGTAATTCAACCAATGTAGAGTTTAATGCGCAACTGATGTACTAGCCATAAGGAATAACCTTCAGGCTAACGCGGAAAACAATACTTCGGCGTCATTCCGAATTTTAAACAGGCTACCATTAAGGGCACGTACTCAATAAGCCTATCTTTATACCGAGTAGGAAGCTTCTAAACGCATATAACCGGCAGTTACTGTACACCGAAACATCTTCCGTGTATCACTCGGGAGACAAACACTGCAACTACTGCAGCGTGGGCGGCACTGCCGGTGATGTAACCAGCCTGTTTAAGAGAGCGAACAACTTTGTGCATCCTATTACCTCCACGGGACAGTAATTTCTGCACGGCTTGGACAATTCGAGGAAAATAAGCAGAAAAGGAATGCCACAGTTCTACAATATCATACGTGCGTGGGAAAACAAACTGTTTTACGCAGCGCTCTTATAATTCAGTGCGCATTTCAAAATATTTAGTTTCGCAGCGGAGTAGAAAAGGCTTCTCCTTTCCTTTTTTTTTTTTTTTTTTTTTTTTTTTTTTTTTTTCTCTCTCTCTCCCCTAAAAGCCGTACTGGTTGCTGTTATTTTTTTCGTGGCGCGTTTCACTTTTTTAGGACTTTATCAGATTAAAAGGTAAAGCAGTTATCAATCCGATGACTGATTTTGAACATCACTGTGGCGTTTACTTTTAAATATATCGTTCACGTTTCCTAAATGTGGGAGCACAAAATCAGCGCCGTTGGCTACTTAAGAAACTCCATCGCCAACATTCTCCTCCGAATGCGAAAATATGTTATCGACTCCCACTTACATAGGCAGAAATGACCATCAGAATAAAATACGAGAAATCAGAGCCCGAACGGAGAGATTCAGGTGTTCTTTATTCCCGCGTGCTATGAGAATGGAATGGGAAATAAATAGTATAACGGTGGTTCGAAGAACCCTCTGACAGGCACTTAAATGTGATTTGCAAAGTATCCTATGTAGATCATGATTGTTAAGATCCGATACCGTAGCATATTTTTATTATTATTCACTTAAAGGAAAACACAACCCAGATTCGTGACTTGAGTCCCATTTTCAGGCGCATGTGCAAAGTTATACATAAAATTTTTACGCCTATCCACATTGTTCAACTCTTAAAAAGATACACCGCAGTTACATTAAATTCTTAAGAAATAAACTACATAGAAGTACATAAGATGTAAGCTTCTAAAAGTCGAACGAAGGGAGATTACGGTTTAACATCCTGTCGACATCGTGGTTACTAGAGACGGAGCACACGCCCGGACAGTTTTTATCTGGGATGGAGAAAGAAATCGGAAGTGTCCCCAATAAAAGTCGAATATCGTAGTTTAAATAGGTTATAACAGTGCTTCCCTGACTAATGCCATTGAAACGGATAATTTGAGGAAATGCATACTGTAAACCATCAGCTGTTTATTATTTTTCAATCTTCTACCGGTTTCGATTATAAACCATCTTCACGGAAGAGAACTACACAGACTGAGCAAACAGGTACATTATATGCCTCCTTATGCATACTGGCATGCCTGTCACACAGTATTTTTACTGTGTGACAGGCATGCCAGTATGCATAAGGAGGCATATAATGTACCTGTTTGATCAGTCTGTGTAGTTCTCTTCCGTGAAGATGGTTTATAACCGAAACCGGTAGAAGATTGAAAAATAATAAACAGCTGATGGTTTACAGTATGCATTTCCTCAAATATCTTAAGGCTGTTGAATCACATCTCAATAAAAGTTTGAAACAGATTAGACACTCAACTCCTGGCCCCCTTACACAGCCTCCTGGGTGTCATGGGCGGAATCCATGTTCATTCCCACAGAATAGATATACCAGTTTCCAACTAGATATCTTTGTTTACGGACTGACCTGTTGAGAATACCGATTTAGAAGAGAAAGAGCAATTATGGTGTGTTTTAGACCGCCACATCCATACCAGACCAGGAAGTGTCCAGTGGAAGCCTGTTCACTTTATACTTTTCCCCGCAGACTTGTCGCTTACCCAAAAGATGAATTCGCGTTCATGACGATATCTTCCTGTTCCTGCTCTGCAGTATATTACGACAGTGGCCGCTGTAGGAAAAGGAAAGAGAATTTCAGATGCTAAGAAACGCCTTGGTGGCCCAGAGGTAAAGTGTCAGACTGTGTGGTGGTCTTCAGTCCGCAAACTGGTTTGATGCAGCTCTCCACGGTACCATGTCCTGTGGAAGCGTCTTCATCTGAGAATACGTGCGGCAACGTACATCCTTTTGAATCTGCTTGCTGTATTCGTCCCTCTGTCTCCCTGTACGACTTTTACTCCACACATTTCCTTCTAATTCTAACTTGACTATTCTTTGAAGTCTCGGAAAGTGTCCCACCAACATACCCATTCTCGTAGTCAGGATATGTCAGAAACTCCTTTTCTCTCCAATTCTGTTGAGCACCTCCTCATTAGTTACGTAATCAACCCATCTAATCTTCATAATTCGTCTGTAGCATTACATTTCGAAAGCTTCTATCATCTTTTTGTCTAACCCCTTATCGTCCACGTTTCACTCCCATACAATGCTACACTCCAGACCGGGGTTTCTCAAACTTTTTGACTCATGGAGCACCTTTTAACAGTGTTAAGGCGGAGCACTAAAGTTTGTGTCTTATACTATATTTGGTAAATAAAATGAGGGTGTTAGTGACGAAGCAAGTTAGCTTCACAATTTAAGCGTACAAGACATTAAGTTTAACCATTACAAATGTTTATTTTATCCTGCAATTTCACATTAGACAGAATCTCATTGGCGTCGATTTGCAGTAGGATTTTGGAACATATACTTTGTTCGAACATTATGAACTACTTCGAAGAGAACGACCTATTGACCAATAGTCAACACGGAATCAGAAAGTATCGCTCTTACGAAACACAGCTTGCCCTTTATTCACATGAAGTGATAAGTGCCATCGACAATGGATCTCAAATCGATTCCATATTTCTGGATTTCCGGAAGGCTTTTGATACTGTACCCCACAAGCGGCTTCTAATGAAATAGCATGCTTAAGGAATATCTCCCCAATTGTGCGATTGGATTCACGATTTCCTGTCAGAAAGGACACAGTTCGTTGTAATTGGCGGTAAGACATCGAGTAAAACAGAAGCGATATCTGGCGTTCCACAGGGAAGCGTTATTGGTCCCCTACTCTTCCTTGTGTTTATCAACGATTTAGGAGACAATCTGAATAGCTCCCTTAGACTGTTCGCGAATGATGCTGTCGTTTATCGGTTAGTGAAGTCAACAGAGGATCAAAAGCAACCGCAAGGCGATTTAGACAAAATTTCTACATTGTGCCAAAATTGGCAATTGACACTAAACAAAGAAAAGTGTGAAGTAATACACATGACCACTAAAAGAAATTCGCTGAACTTCAATTACGCGATAAATCAGTCGAACCTTAAGGTCGTAAATTCTACCAA
Organism: Locusta migratoria; assembly: GCA_026315105.1. Lineage (NCBI taxonomy): Eukaryota > Metazoa > Arthropoda > Insecta > Orthoptera > Acrididae > Locusta > Locusta migratoria. The sequence continues at coordinate 274,445,381 of CM048755.1, forward strand.
ATACCTAGGAGCCACAATTACGAACAACTTAGATTGGAGAGAACACACAGAAAATATTGTGGGGAAGGCGAACCAAAGATTACGTTTCATTGGCAGAACGCTTCGAAGAGGCACCAGCTCCACCAAAGAGACTGGCTACATCACACTTGTGCGTCCTCTCCTGGAGTACTGTTGCCCATTGTGGGACCCTCACCAGATGGGACTGACGGAAGATATTGAGAAAGTTCAGAGAAGGGCAGCTCGTTTTGTTTTATCACGTTACGGGGGGAAAGCGTCACGGAAATGTTGCACGAATTGGGGTGGAAATCATTAAAAGAAAGACTTATTCATTGCGGCGTGATCTGTGTGCGAAGTGTCAATCACCGACTTTTACTTCTGAATGTGAAAATATTTTGCTAGCACCCACCTACCTAGGGAGATACGACCATCCCAATAAAATAAATCAGATCGAAAAAGGAACGATTTAGGTGTTCTTTCTTCCAGCGCGCTATTAGAGAATGGAACAGTAGAGAAAAGTTATGAAAGTGGTTAATGAACCCTCTGCCAGGCACCTAAATGTGATTTGCGGAGTATCTATGTAGATGTAGGTGTACAATATCACCCACAAACAACAAAACTAAAGTAATTCAAAAATTTGTGTATTTATTCATGAAAGCTGGTATTGCTGAGCCACATTTTTTACAGACACACATGTCCAGTTATTTAAAGACATTATTACAAGATTTTGGTAGGTTCAAGGAAAATAACAATGATTTCAATGATAAGGATGAGACTGTTTTAATGTGCGTGATGAGACTATATGTTTTGCAACGGTATCTCTACTTTGTTTTTGCAAAATCTTCTGCAGATAGTTCTTATTCGTATGTTATAAAATTTTAAACTTATATTTTAGCGTACACCAAAAGTCAGATGGCTTACTTTGCAATTATCCTAGAATCTGACGTCAAATCAAGCAAGCAGTCAAATTGCTGTGGCGTGATAGATGCTGGCTTTTCCAATAAACAAAATGTATTTACAACCTCCTCAACAACAATAAAAATTGTAGTATTGACATGTTTGCCCCACGTGTTTCCTAAAAATGAGAATTACTAGTTTTAATAAGATAATCCTTATCCTTTACGCGGAGCACTCGGAATTATTTCGCGGAGGCCCAGCTGCTCCGCGGAGCACAGTTTGAGAAACTCTGTTCCAGCCAAGTTCTTTCAGAAAGGCCTTCCTAACATTTAAACTAATATTGGATGTCAACAAAATTCGTTTAATCGGTATTCCAGGTCCTTTTCTGTCTCTGGCAGTATTACTACGTCGTCAGAAAATCGCAAGGTTTTTATTATCTTTCCCTCTCCAAATTTCTCCTTGCATTCCTTCAAAGCTTGCTCAATGTACAGATTACTCCCTGCACAACCACTGCGACCCTTTCATGCTCTTCGACTCTAATAATTGCTGTCTAGTTTTTGTACAAGTTGAAGATAGCTCTTCGCTCCTTACGTTTTACCCCTGCTACCTTAAGAACCTGAAAAGGTGTATTCCAGTCAACATTGCCAAAAGCTTTCTCCAGATCAACAAATGCTAAAAACATAGGTTTCCCTTTCCTTAACCTATCTTCTAAGATAATTCGTAATGTGAGTATTGTTTCGCGTGTTCCTACATTTATCCTAAAACAAAATGATCCTCCCCAAGGCCGGATTCCACCCGTTTTTCCATTCGTCTGTAAATAATTCGTATTAGTAATTTGCAACCATGACTTATTAAACGGATAGTATTGTAATTTCCACACTTGTCTGCACTTGCTTTTATTGGAATTACTATATTCTTCTTGAAGTCTAAGGGTATTTCCACTGTCTCATACATCTTAAGTACCAGGTGGAACAATTTCTTCGTGACTGGCTCTCCTAACGATGATAGCAGTTCAGACAGAACATCATACACACTCCACGAAACCTAGTCTCCGACTCGATCGGCGGTCAATATTCGGATTTTTATGTCACTGAGTTGTTCTATCACCTCTGAAAAGTGTCAAGTAGCACCGTGTTTCGGATTCGACATAGACCCGTAGCTCCCCTTATAACTGGCTGGGTAAGTCACTTACAAGGTCGGAGGAAGACTAGGACGTGCCACCTCTAACAAGGCCATGTTGGTAGACAATTGTGGTGTTCGAAACAGTCTTCGTATTGACAGCTTTACTTTTAACACAACGTCGCAGCAGCAAAATCCTACTACGTGATGAGATGGGTGTTCGGGTACTCTGAGTCACAGAGTACGCTGCAAACGTCTCGGGAACGGGGTTCAAGGAAACAGAAATTAAATAATGATAATCGAAGTAGTTAGCAGAACACTTTATGCATCGGCCGACCACAGTCGAAATGATTCATTTTCTTCACAATACACCGCTGCGACTGTTAAAAATGATTTACTCAGAAGACACGACCGGTTTCGCAAAATTAATATGCATCCTCAGGTGCTTATTTCCTGTATATAAGACGAATAAAGTACAGAAATCAGAACTTAACCTTATCAACCCTGTAAAGCAAATACCAATTGCATTATAAGGGTCATTGTCTACTTACATTCAAGTTATAACCATGTATTACACGGAACTGGAACTAGCTAATCCCCATCATTTACACCCAGGTGTAACCAACTTGGCATTTAAAACATCTGTAAAATCCCTCTTTTTCAAAAAGTGGAGCTCCGTCAACTTTTATAGTGAGTACCTATGTCACTGTAATGAATTATATCAGATGTAGGGCATTGGCTGATGAAAATTTACTGTTTTAGATATGGGATGGATTCTATTCAGTTTTTAATTCATCGTTGACGGATGCCTACTTTTTGAACAAAAGGGATTTTACAGATGTTTTAAATGCAAAGTTGGTTGCACTTGGAGATAAATTATTGGGATCGGCTAGTTCCAACTCCGTGTAATATATGGTTATGACTTAAATAATGTAAGTAGACAACTACCTACATAATGCAATTGGTATGCGCTTTACAGGGTTGATTAGGTTATGTTCTGGTTTCTGCATTTTCTTTATCTTATATACAGGAAACAAGCACCTTCAAGCAAATTCATTTTGCGAAACCGGTCGTGTGTTCTGAATAAGGAATTTGTAACAGTCGCGGCGGCGTATTGTGACGAAAAAGTTACCAGAATACTGCTAGAATAGCTACTATTTATAACTTTTAACACATTATCAACAGGTCTATTTCGGCACTATGACCAAAATCAGATTATCTGCGGTTAAACGTCGTATTGGTAATGCTGCAGTTCCACAGGGAAGCGTTATAGGTCCCCTACTCTTCCTTGTGTTTATAAACGATTTAGGAGACAATCTGAATAGCTCCCTTAGACTGTTCGTGGGTGATGCTGTCGTTTATCGGTTAGTGAAGTCAACAGAGTATCAAAAGCAACTGCAAAGCGATTTAGACAAAATTTCTACATTGTGCCAAAATTGGCAATTGACACTAAACAAAGAAAAGTGTGAAGTATTACACATGGCCACTAAAAGAAATCCACTGAACTTCAATTACGCGATAAATTAGGCAAACCTTAAGGTCGTAAATTCTACCAAATACCTAGGAGTTACAATTACGAAGAACTTAGACTGGAGAGAACACAAAGAAAATATTGTGGGGAAGGCGAACCAAAGGTTACGTACGTTTCATTGGCAGAACGCTTCGAAGATGCACCAGCTCCACCAAAGAGACTGCCTACATTACACTTGTGCGTCCTCTCCTGGAGTACTGTTGCCCTGTTGCCCAGTGTGGGACCCTCACCAGGTGGGACGGACGGAAGACCTTGAGAAGGTTCAGAGAAGGGCAGCTCGTTTTGTTTTATCACGTTACGGGGGGGGGGGGGGGGGGGGAGGGAAAGCGTCACGGAAATGTTGCACGAATTGGGGTGGAAATCATTAAAAGAAAGACGTTATTCATTGTGGCATGATCTGTTTGCGAAGTTTCAATCACCGACTTTTACTTCTGAATGTGAAAATATTTTGCTAGCACTCACCTACTTAGGGTGACATGACCAGCCCAATAAAATAAGAGAAATCAGATCGAAAACGGAACGATTTAGGTGTCCTTTCTTCCCGCGCGCTATTAGAGAATGGAACGGTAGAGAAAAGTTATGAAATTGGTTAATGAACCCTCTTCCTGGCACTTAAATATGATTTGCAGAGTATCTATGTAGATGTAGATGTACAAGCAATAAATAGCAGCTATTTTAGCAGCATCCTGGTAACTACTTCGATTATCGTTATGTCATTAAAGGGCATATATAATCAAATAAGTCCAGCTAGTTTAAAACAGTGGAACATGGAAAATGGTTGGCGATGAAAAAGTAAGGAGGAAGAAGTAGTGTATTCTCCAGTCATTCACGGTCTGCTCAGTGAAAAATAGCTAGTGCTGTTTCCTAGTGGAATCAATGCCACGCGGGAATAGCCGCGTACTCCGAGGCGCCATCTCGCGGTCGCTCCCGTCGGATGTTCAAGTCCTTCCTCTGGCATGGGTGTGTGTATTATCCTTAACGTAAGTCAGTTTAAGAAGTGCGTAAGTTTAGGGGGCGATGATCTCGGTAGTTTGGTTCTTTAGATCTTAAACCTACGTTAATGAAGATAGAAAATCATCTCTATCACGGAGAACTTTCTGCAGTTACAGTTTTATTGCGAAAGCGGTGAAAAAAAAAAATGAAACAACTCACCTTTCCTCGAAAAGAAACAGGTGATCTATCGACAGTGCGCTTATGGAATGTCTCGAGCGTGATTTCACTTTAAGCTAGAGGGTATGTCGGCGTTATACGCCTACACAAAAAAGCAGTGGATACGAAACCACGCGCAGTGGCGTGTAGAGAAGGAGGCGTGTGCAGCTGGAGGACCGCGGGCGATGGCAGCCGCGGCGGTCTGTAACAAGGAAGTGGGCACGGATCTGCCAACGCTTCCTCTCAGAAACTGTCTCGACATGCGCCGTTAGCCGAGGGGGCGCTTTCCATGACGTCTTTCCCACAGACACTCTCTCTGGTTCGCACTCACAAAACCTCATTTCTCCTCGAGTTTCAGCGGCGACGGAAGCGGGGTGCAGATAAGAGACAACTACATAGAAGTCGCAAGTATTTACGACGGTAGTAGTAGTGACGAGTGCAAAGATACGCGATTAGTCAGTGTCAAAAGAGCCAAATTATTACTGACAGATTATAATCCTGACAGAGTAAAAATTGGTTTCTGCTGAGTGATCTAGCTCAGCAATGTAGACTTCAATCGGTAGGAATATAAAAGGTTCTGCTCCTACCTATGAGACTGTGGATCACCTAAATTTCTTCGAGCATACCTTTTGTCAGCGACGTCATTAGAGACTGAGTACGACTTCGAATTGTCGGAGAATGCGGAAGCAAATCAACAGTGCCTTTGCGAGGAAACATCTCGGCATTTAGGAAAATAATGACAAACCTAAATCTAGATAGGCATACAAGGACTTGAACCGTCATCAACCAGACAATGAGTGCAATGCCTTATCGCTGCCCTACCTAGAAGGTAGATGAGCAAAACTAAAGAACGAAGACTAGTCTTAGAGACCCGCAAATTCATCAGAGGCAGGTAGAAACACCAATTAGAAAAAGCATTTGGAATCGATCGCGGCCTTTTGGGAGAAACTTTCGCGGCATTGGCCTTAAGTGATTTAGGAAAATTGCGGAAAACCTAAATGCAGATGGAAAGATGAAATATTAATCCTGTTATTCGCGAAGAAATAGCACAATTCAATTACATCATAGTTGCTTTTCCTTCCAACCTTTTCAATTTGAAGCAGTAGTTTGTCTATATCAATCTTGGAGGTAAGCAGAGCTACGCTGTTACATTTTCATATCTTTGTAGATATAAATCTTACGACAGCTAACAGCGCAGGAATCTATTCGGCCCTCTAAATTCAGATTGTTGAGGAAAATCTTTTTTCAATATCTGAAATCGTTACGTGTAACCTCTTGCATATACCGAATACCCGAGTGAAAATCTACATGAAAACGATATTTTAGTCTGCATCTGTAAACTGCCTCTACATATTCCGCGGCTACATGACACACAAACAAAATTTCTGTACGTCTCTTAAAATATCACAGAACAATGAGTAGTACCAAGGACAAACACTATTTCGTGACTGGAGCAGGTGATTGTCAAGACTGGCTGTCTACTCAAAGACAATTCGCGCAAAGCCCCCGGGCATTTAGATATCGGTGGACGATATAGTCTTTCTTCTAGTTATCTTCCGCGTATTATCGCGTTCTGAGACAACTTCTCTTATCAGTATCTTGTATGTTGAACTTAGTCCTCAGTAATAGTGTGTTTCATTACATCACAAACAACAGCAACAGACGGCGGTTAGATGGTGCAATTAACGACGAGTTTATACTTACCGCATGTCTACTTTTTTTAAAATGAAGTTAAACTGTCTCTGATAATATATTCAAAATGTGGAGCTAAACTATCTGCTATCATCTGAATAACATTCAAATAGCTCGAGGTGTGGAAAAAAACTGATATTAGCACGTGGACTTCCACGGTTAACCACATCTTTCGCGGCTTCTCATAACTAGCGTGAGTTGCATAGTAATGAATCGGTTAAAGCCGCCTTACCAAAAAAAAAAAAAAAAAAAAAAGAGATCGGTGTTGTGTCGAATGATGACTTAATTTGAACCTCTACATAGGTAGCCGGCTCGCAATTTAATTCCATCTGGCAATTACATAAGTAATAAAATGCAAAAGCAAACACGATCAACGACGTTCGGCAATAGTTCACCGTCTCCGAAACAGAGAAAAATAGCCATTGCCTTTCAAGTAGTTGTCGTAGTGTCAATCACGCTTAACGAGATATTAACCGCATAATTTCATTAATTAATAATTTTTAAATATTTTGTATTGTTTAGAATAATTTCAGAGATATGAGTGTTACCTACAGTTGCAAATATTTCACAGGAGCCTGAAATAGACGGGATACATGTCAACATTGAGAGATGCTAAGAGAAAATTTTATATTGTATGTACAACGTAAAACGCTCACGAAAAGCATTCGCCGATCGCCCAGCATGACTGCATAACTACCCAGTTTCGGTCCTCAACGTTGGTGACGGAAATGCGTTGCGGTTCCGGTTTCTGCTGGCCGAGTTCCGAAGCGTGGATCACGAGCTGATGAGCAGTTCTCAGCCTCCCCTGCTTCGAAGCATTTTCCCCATCGCTGCCGGCACAGCAATTAACTCACCAACACACTGCACCGAAGGTCTGCGTCTCTTAACGCGCGGGCCAAAAGTGCGGTAAATGAAAAGATCTAAACTATTCTATGGCAGCTATTTCAACAAAACTTTCTACGATAATACTTTCGAAAATCATAGAATAACGTGCTGCGACAGGCGAACTTAATGGATAATATAGCAAAATATATACCACCAAGTAATGCACATGAAAATTCATTATTCGTGAAGTAAATCCATATCTAGAAAGAGCTAATGACGTTATCGATTTAATTATAAACCGTCTCAAGAAGCGTAAACTCGTATGCACTGGTTGTGGAAAGCAATTACAAAATACAAACTTATTATTTTGTTTTTACAGTCCTGTAAAGCGATTATTGTAGATATCAAAAAGTACATGAGTACTATGTTCTCCTGATGGTAACATTGCCATAGGATGATTTAAGAATTGTGCGCTACAATGGCACTTCTTGTCGATATTTCTTTTGAAACAGAAGCCCTCGCTCGTTACGAACCGCTTCCCACGTCTCTGCAGTTCAAAGCAGTTTACGCTCGTGTCATGCTTCTCAGGCTCATCAGCTGATCGTCTTCAGCGAAGTGTTAGTTGCTTGCACAATAGTAATCTGGAAAACGATGCAATATGCAACACTCAAGTCATTGCTCATGCAACGTCTGTCAATAGAAGTACTTCAGAACTGCCCGTAATATAATGAAACTAAATGTTGCACCCTGACGAACGGAATTTTAGTTGCTTTTGAAGCATTTGAGCTGGCTCAAGTTATTTACGTCAACGAAAAGAAGTCACTAGGATCAAAAAGCAAAATCAGCATAAAATTCAAGCTTTATTTTGTACATGCTTGGTTACTTTGCATTACTTTCCTTATCATTTACAAAATCACAGTAAGCGAAGCAAAGAGCTAGATGAACTTACGTCACATGCAACTACAAATCAACAATAGCGCAAAAATATAAACTGCATGTAGATGTCCTTGTATATTTTACGTATTCATTACATGTAAAAGTATTTGTTGGCATTTGCTAACATAACAGCAATATAATCATAGTGAATTATGTAAATATTTTGCTATAGTGGTTGCAGTTGTGAATTTCGAGAATCACTATTATTTGGGATTGTTTATAACAAATTTTCTGCACTTGTTACTATGTTTTAACGCTCAATAAGTACGGTGCATCAAATTTTTAAAATTGAATTACACATGCATTTCATGAAATGTAAGAGATAGCTAATAACATTTTCTAATCCAAAATACTAGAAATAAAATTGTTCTAAACAAAAGATACATAGACATATCGGAAACAAACAACGGGACTTCAATGTGACAGATGCCGCCACTACGATACTCCAATGCTTCGGTGACAGCACATCGAAGACTTAATTACTCTCAGTATTCAACATCAAAAAGACGTGTCGGTTATGAATGAAGCTCCTTTAAAGCGTCATGACTTACCAACGCCGTATTTTTTATTAACTGTTGACGACCACATTGCACGCGTACGCTTCCACTCAGCAAAACATCACTTCACTCCCACCCCATCGCTTGCCCGACACAACTAGCTACATCGGAGTACTGCCGTCGGGTAATAATTGCAGTCGAGGCCCGTTATGCTATCGATACCTGAAAATCGACTGAAATACCGATTGGTCGCAAATGCAGATATCGATTAAAGGTAATTTAATTAGCAAGTTGGGTGACGGTTATGTGGAAAGAGTAGTTTGTCGCATTAGCATAGAGAAGTTAGGTTGCAAAAAATGAAAACTAACAGAAAAACCGAAGTACTATAATGCCTGAAGATACATCTTTGGATTTGTTTTTGTATGTCTCTGACTTCACGTTATCGAATATAACTTGCAAAGTTTGCAACAAAAACAGCTATTAACGGTTGCAGATGATGTTGAAAGTTTCAATAGTTTTTTACTCTCCCATTTTTATGTATATAGCAGTGCATTTGATTTAGAAGAAGGAAAGGAATTCAAAGACAATTTTTACGCTAACTTCGTAAAGATTTATCACTGTGCCTGACGTTTTTATTTCCTGAGATGCACAGGGACATATTTATGAGAAATAAGTAGCATTTACTATGTTTTTAAAATAACCATAGCTGAGGCAACTAATTATTTTATTTACAGGACTTTAGAGATATTAGGCTTTATATGCAATCGAAGTGCTCGTGTAGACGGAAATAAGGGTATGCATTGGACCGTTTTAGAAGATAGAAATCAAGAGTTAAAATTGGAATATAATGAAACGATATACATTTGATCATAAATATTCAGTAGTTTAGTGTGTAATACATGTAAGTTAACAATACCTATAATCTGTGTACATTAAGGTAACACTAACGTACCCAAGATATTATAAATCTCTAACAAATATAGTACCTGTGGCAACTTTAACAAGCAATTTATAGAATACTCTACAGTCAGGTTATTCTGATACATTGAGACCCTTAGAAAAGGATCATTTGAAATATATAGGCTAATTTAAAAAAGTATCCAGTTACTTTTAGCAGTGCCATAATATGTCATAAACTAGGATTTTGTGTGTAAGGGGGGGGGGGGGAGGTGCGCTTTGTGTGAAGGTACTCAATCCATGCTTGGTCATTCCATATCAAATGGGTCAGTGTTAGTTATGGTCCCTGGTATACCATTTCTGAAGCCAATGAAATTTTTGGAAGGTTCAACAAAGTCTTCAGTATCTAGGAAGTTCAATATTTCCTTTCATTCCTTTGTATTGCTTTAGCATGTAGATGGTGGTTTCAAGTTTGTGCCTCCTTAGGCCTACATACACGCCAAAATGTCAAATTTGAACTGCTTTCCTGAAGGGCAATCATAACTGAACAAGCTTCTGTTTTTGTATAGTTATACAACTTTTTATGGTTAATGAGAATATATTACTGATTCCACTTTGTATGCATCTGGTGACATGTACTTCTTAAAAAATAACAAATTCCATGGTGTGACTTGGAGAGTACATCTTTAATCTGCCATAAATCATAGCTGCATTGATGGATTCAGTCAAATTGGTAATATGGCTCTCAGTCACATTCTTGTGCTTTTGGTGTAATAGTGTCTGATCTCCTCTATCAAAATGTAAATTTGATGAAAATGTCTTGGGGGGGGGGGGGACAACATATGCCTTTTTGATAATTTGTAGCTTGCTTTATACAGAAACGGTGCTCTTTGAGGTTTAGAAGTGCAATATCAGGAGTTTTGACCATTGCCTGCTTATGGTAGAAAACCATCACTCAGAAAGTGTAATACATTTCATGCATAGTGTACGCCTATACGTTGAAATGTGAAGTTAATGAGTTCACAGAAAGTAAAGTTACTGAAAACTGCCTGTATGTTAATACTATAAGGGTAGTTATGTACAATGTTCAAGCTATAATCTGATATAAAACAAATGAACTTCAAATACTCTATTTGATTGGCATAATTCTTTTACTCTTTATGCTAAATATATGGCCTAAATAATTTTTCTCCATCTCTGATTAAATGTATTGACTTGCTGATATTGATGGTGCTTTTGTTATTTTAATTTTTATTGCTGTAGAATCCAACAAGTTTTAATTAGTAAACAGCCAGTAGAAGAAATGGGCAGGAAAAAAGGGATATATAAAACCGAGCAAAGTATATTTTTATTCCATTGAAACTTAACACAAATTTCCAAACAACAAAACACTGTCACATATACAGATAAAATTTTGCCTAGATGTAACATTGTAGTTGAGACAACTGTAGATTCTTTTACCTAAAACGTGATGCATGCAGCATCACTGAGAACTCTGCTTTGCTCTCATTTAAACTAGTGTGTGTAAACTGGTAATTTTTCTCTTTTGCTAGAAATTGTGTGGCCTTTCACAAATCTACTTTTCTAATCAAACTGAATTTGTTCACTTTCTTTCTGTGTAATTTAAAAAAAGAGGCTGCTCAGAATGTTGTCGCAGGAGAACTTCACAGACCAAGACGTGTCAATATTTGGTTATCCAGCTACAAACTAGCATAAGTTGCCTATCTTTTGGCTGTTCTTTCAGTTTCAATGCAAGGAGATTTTCCATGGATGGTTTCAAAGAAATTACAATTGCTAGCTATACCAAAGTCTTTTTCATGCAGACATAAGTTAATAAAATTCTTTATCAATTTTCTATAAATGAACAGCCGAAGTTGTTGAAAAGTAATTTTTTATTTATATATTTATTTATTTATTTTATTTTTTTTTTTATTTCTGACAACCGGCTTTGGACATTTCAGTTCATTTTTAAATCAACCAAATTAGGTGCTACAATACAACTTTTGCTCACATGGTTCTTTTTGGTATGACAGGCCTCTGTGTGTTCATGAAACATTTAAGATAAAGAACTACAAGGCCAGTAGTTGTATTGCATCACTTAAGTTTATTGATTTGAAAATACTGGTTATCATATATAAAATACTTCTCTGCAACTTCAACTGTCAGTTTTAGAAAGTTCTATTGGTCAGTGTTGTTGTTGTTGTTGTTGTTGTTGTTGTTGTCCTGGTGTCCAGTAAGACTGACTTGATACAGCACATCAAGCTATTCTGTTCTGTGTAAACCTAAATTATTTTGCTGCCCAAGTAATAGAACTCTATTGACTTTACTATCTCTTAATCATAATAATATCCCCTCGGCATTTCATTATTTAATTCAACTACATTTCATCACGTTCGTGCCCCCCCCCCCCCCCCCTTGTTAATGTTTATATCATAATTTCCTTTCAAGTCGCTGCATATTCTGTTCAATTGCTCTTCTAGGTCCTTTGATGTACTTTCCAGATTTTTCCTTGTTTTCTTTCACATATTGTTCAGTAGACAGATTGAATAATGTTGAGAAAGTGCTGCAGCTCTTTCGTGCCATTTGACTCTTACAACTGCTGTCTGCTTTCTGTAAAAGTTGTATATAGCATTTTATTCCATATATTTTACCCCTGCTACCACCAGAATTTCACTCAGTGTATTCCAGTCAACATTATGAAAAAGTTTCTCCAAACCAACAAAAGCTATAAATATAGGTTTGCCTTTCCTTCACCTATCTTCTATGATAAGTCTTAGATTCATTATTGCCTCAAGTGTTCCTGTGTTCCTACATTTCTCTAAATCCAAACTGATCTACCCTAGTGTCAGCTTCTGCAAGTTTTTCCACTCTTTTGTAAATAATTCATGTTATATTTTGTAACCATGACTTATTAAACTCTTAGTTCTGTAATACACACACCTCTCTTGGCCTACTTTCTTTGGATTTGGAATTATAGTATTCATCGTGAATAACTTACATATTTTATAGGGGCAATATGGTATTATTTATTAAATTAACTGCCAAAATTACATGAATTTAAATAATCTATTCCATTACTAGTTTCAGCAGAACTTGCTGTCACCCTCAGATCCTAACCTCTAGAATATACAGACAACGTAAATCAATGAAGTAACCTACATGCAGTTATATACCAAGGATCATTTTCTGTATAATGTAATTTTATATGTACCACTTTGTTTTTCTTTATTGTAATTTTATGCCTGAATTGTGCAGGCTGGTAGCAGCATACTACGCCAGTCTTTAGTCGACAGAATTTTTTACAATGGTTGAGATGAAATGTTAAAATACAATTGGTGAATTTAAAATAGACATGGTGAAATGTTGAAAAATAATACATAATCACAGGTGACAAAATACATGCAGTCTTTAAAATGGTAGCCACGGTGGTGTAAAAACACATTGATGGACACAATCATTGGTAACGAAGAACAAAATGGAGACACTGTCAATGCTTGCACTTAATGCAGTTAAAAGACACTTAATAGAAGCACTGCTGACAGTACACACATTAAAATCATTGCACAGTGGGCCCCGCAGGGGAGGTGAAGGAGAGGGAGGATAATGTGCAGCGGAGAGGAGGGGAAGGAAGTGTGCAAGGACTCCAGGGAAGAGGAAGTAAACGAAAGCCAAATGGGGGAAGGGAAAAGCAGAGGAGGGGGCATAGGATCTGTGGGGAGGGGAGTGGGAAGGATTAGGTAGAAGGGATAAGTATTGGGATGGAGTGCGTCATCCGTAAGGGTAGGTGGTGAAAGTGACCCTGGGAGATGATGTGGAGTTGGAGGGAGGGAGGGATTCAGTTGTATAGGAGTGGCAGAGACCCAGGATTGGTGAGGATAGAGTACACCAGAGGATAGTGGGAATCTATTTTATGGGAGGTGTACAGGATACAGATATGGTCAAGGAATTGTTGGAGGTGAGGGAAAGAAATTAGGTCATTGAGGATCCATGTGGGGAAGGGGAGGTGTATATGGAGGTGGATGAGATGCTGGGCTTGGGGCAAGTCTGCGGAGTAGATGAGGTAGACGAGGGGGGAGCCTTGTGGCATCCTGACTTATGGTAGAACAAACGGAAATTGAAGTTACAGACAGTGACATAGGAAGGGCGATGGGTGAGGAAGGAAGCAATGAGGCGGCCATAATTAATAGGAAGGGTGTAGGTCTGGAGCTTGAAAAGGAGACCGAAATGCCATACACTGTAACAGGCTTTCTTGATATCAAGGAAAACAAAGATGGTGGAGCGACAGGAGTTGAGCTGCACGGAGAGGAAATAAATGAGATGAAGGAGCTGGTCATCGGCAGAGACATTGGGAGGTGGGGAGGAGTTGGTGGCGGAGGTGTTGATGGATGCTGCAGGAGAGGATGATTTTCAGGACCTTGAGTGAACACGGAGGTGAGACTGATGGGATGAGGTCTGGGATGGAGGTTTGTCAGGTTTGGGTAACATGAAGATGCAAGAGGTCTTCCACAGGTCATGGTAGAAGCCAGTGTAAAGGATTACATCGAGGGCGGTGATAGGCGTGTTCAGTTCTTACGGGGATGTGCTCCAAATACTGGTAGCCAGCCTAATGGGCTGGTGGTACACTCATGGAACATACAGGAGCAAGGAGTAGTCAAATTGAAGATTATCAGGGATGGAAAAGATATCGGAGTGTTAGGAGGCGAAATGTTCAGCCTTACTGGTGTTGTCAGGAAAATGACAGTCTTCATGGAGGAGTGGGTAGTGGGGTGTGGAGTGACTGCCAGTAAGGCAGTGGAAGGCCTGCCAGTACTTGGAGGAGTTTATGGGGAGCATTGTATTAAGATGGGTGAATGTCTGTCGCCAGTGGACAAGAGGTTTCTGATGTGAGACTGAATTTGCTTGTTGTGGGTGTGTGTGTCCCAGTCACGGGTCTGCAGGAAGCAATAGTATAAGCTGCAGGGGAGGAGGAGACTGGCCTGTGGAGGAAGGGTGGGATGATGGGGATCAATAGCTTTGGTGGAGATGTGGGCATTAGCAACAGTCTGGTGAAGGAAGGAGGAAGTGTGGTCAGTATTGGCAGGAGTGAGGAGGAATGTGTGGCTAGCGACCGAGGTATCCCAGTCAGCATCGGAGTAATAGTGGACAAGTTTGGAAGGAGGGGCACTATGGGGAGCATGGGTGGAGCAAGGGCGGTGGTCTATGGTAAGTAGGACTGGGGATGGTCACTGCCTATGAAGTGAAGGAATTCCACTGTTACGGGCCCAAGGAGGTTGGAAGACACCAGGATGGCGTCAGGGGTGTTGTTGCTTTTGGGAAGGGTGGGGGAGGGGAAGGATGTTGCCTCGGAGTGAGGTGATGACAAACACCACTGCCAGAGTTCAGTAGGACGACGGGATGAAAGGGCAAGGTCAGCAGCAACTACGTAGGTCATGTAGGAGCGATTGATGTGGGAGAGCAACTCATAGGGGAGAGGGACGTTACTACAGACATAAATGGTAACTAAGGTGACAGTGAGGGAAGGGAGGAAGAGGCTGAGGATGACGTGTGGGGGGGAATTGTTTAGGAGTGGTTGTAGCTAGACGGGGTGATGGCAGAGGTGGCCAATCACCACTCCACCTTGGGCGAGGTGTGGGGGCCTGTCAGTACGATGGAGCAGATAGGAGTGGTACTTATGGGACAATGGGGTTGCAGGGAGGTCTTGTTGAGCAGGATGGTGTCTATGCAATGGTGGGAGGGGATGGATATTATTGTACAGGAAGGGGATGTCCATGTGGGGAACTGTGGGGGAGAGAGAGGTGGTGGGAGGGAGTATTCAGAAAACGGGTTACTTTATGTCTTTCTGGGAGAATGTGAAGTGGGAATGGTTGTGGGAGAAGGTTGCAGAGGTCTCAAGGTTGGAAACGGAGTGGGTAGCTAGGGTGATCTATTGTAGGGTATGGTGGGGATGCTTGAAGGGATGGATGTTTTGAAGGATGGTGTGACAAACCAGGTAACATCCTCAACTGTGGGTGGGGGTACAAGGAGTTGTTGGGATGAATGGGTGGGTCGATAGGGCGGACGGGCACGGGGAGTTCAGAGGTGGCAGGAGTGTGGGGGGATGGGAGGATGGATTTGCACTTATAGGAGTGGATGGGGTGGGGGCCACCACAGGTGTTACAGGTGAGTGTGGAGGCAATGTTGGGACATTGCATCAGGAGGTGTGAGGATTTGCAGTGGGGCAGGTGGGTGGGTTTCGGCAATTCTGGGGTAAATGATCGTTGTATGTGAGGCAGCAGTAGGATTGGGGTTGAGAGCGGGATGGTTCCACTTTGTGGCTGTGGTCATAGATCAACAACCCCTCGAGGAGGAGGTGCTCAATGGACAATGCGGATTCTGTAGAAACCCACATTAGGTAGGTAGGGCCGGCAGAGTTGTGGATCCGCTTGGCAGAGCAGATGGAGAGGTCAGGGTCAGAGTTCAATTGGCCCAACACCTCTGTGAACAGCAGGCTAAGCTTGTGATCACGGTGGTGAGGGGGAGCAGGGAGGTTGGGGAGCACAGGGTGTAGAGGTGGTGTAGTAGGGGGTGAGGGTTGCATGGGGACCAAAGCGGACACAGGGAAGGCATTGGGGTTGGTCGTTGTGGACGGTAGGGCTGGAGAATTTGATTAGGACTTAGTGCTTACGCTGGATTAACTGGATAAGGGGAGTAGCAGGGAAGTATTTATGGATTTTTTTAATTGGTAGGGGGTGGTTGTCTAAAAATCAGGGATCATAATGGGAAATGAGAAAGGTATGGAGGTCAGGGGCCTGGGGGAGCGGGGGATGGGTGCTGTATTCAAAAGATCAGGGGGAGCAGCAGAGAAAGCAGGAGGAGTGGAAGGAGCTTTCGTGGAGGTGGCAGGGTTCACACTGGTGCGTTTGGTGGATTTTTTGGTGGCATGGGAGGAGGGCATTTGCTGGACTGGCAGGAGAGGAATATGGTGGTTAGTGGGGTCTTGCAGTTGAAGTGCATGTGGGGGTGGAGATAGGTACTCACGGGGATCAGTTAGAGGAAGCAAAGGAACGGTGAATGGGGGGGAGGGGAGAGAGAGAGAGAGAGAGAGAGAGAGAGAGAGAGAGAGAGAGAGGAACGGAGGAAGATTGGTGATAGGAAGTACTCCAAGTGGTGGTAGTGAGTGCTTGGGTGGGGGTCGTGTAGAGTATGGAGGTGGTGGGGATCTGATCCATGGTTTAAAATGTTTTTGAAAATGGTGTGGAACAGATGGAGAGACAGACATAAAAATAGATAGTAGGAGAATGAAGAGCGACTGTCCAATACAGTGAGCTGACAGTGATGGCGGCAGTTGCGTCAGCAATAGCAGTGGCGGTGCTGATGGCTGGTGGGGAGTCCTGGGCTGCAGGGGACGCAGGAACTACTGTGGTGGATGGGGCTGCAAGGGCATCAGCGACTGGGAAAGAGTTGGCCGGATCTGGGGTGGGGAGCAGCGATCCTCAGCGGGCAGGGGCGGCTGCCCCAAGCAGCAGGGCAGCACTGAGTGACAGCGAGAGTCGTCCTGGGCACCAGCAGTGACGGAGGTGATACCTGGCTGCGACAGCTCCTGGAGGCATGGTCGGACAGCAGCTGGTCCTGGTGGCTGGTGGCAGCAAGACTGGTAAGGTAATGACATTAAATCCGGCAGCAGAGTGGCGAGGATGGGCTGTAAGAAGTCAGTCAGATTAGCGGTAATGCTATTACGGCTATACCTGCATCCTGGCGGTGGATGTATGTACCACTAAAGAAAAATAAATAAACAGGCATCAGTCTCACAACATATTGGGAATGTGCTCAAATTATAAAAATACCATTTCCATATTGGATTGCCAAAACAATAAAATAACTGAAATAAAACGTGTATCACCAATATAAGGTGCATGAGGCCTAACAGTCTCATTGCCGGATACAATGTGTTGAAAAAGACTATTACACTGTGAGCACATGTCAAAAAGTTACAAACCTTGTAATTAGGTGGCACTGCTGTGCTAAGACAACAGTTTGTATGTAATAATTTTGAACATTGTATTATCAAATGTTAACAGGAATTTTTTACCTTATTGGATAACGATTCTTTGACAGAACTATGGTTTCCACAGGTCAATAAACATGATAGGGCCCATACCAAAACAAGATGTAGGAGTGAATAAGTTATAGATATCTATTACATTAGAAACACTGACTGCATCAACACAGGCATAACTGTGGACTGGGATACCACCTGTCTGCTTTGACCAATGACATCATCAAAATGTCGGAAAACCAGTATACGGGATATCTTAATACTTCTGTACAAAAAAACGAAATCTCTCAGTTAACCTACACCTAACCACCAGAGAGAAGCTACAGATCACTTTTTAAACACACAATATTAATCTGTTTTGTTTCCCCGAGGTCAGCTTCTACCAGCTTTTCCATTCTTCTGTAGATAATTCGTGTTAAAATTTTGCAACTATGGCTTATCAAACTGATGGTTCTGTAATTTTCACACCTGTCTGCGCCTGATTTCTTTGGAATGGGGATTATTACATTTTTCTTAAAGTCTCAGGGTATTTCGCCTGTCTCATACATCCTACACACCAGTTCAAATAGTCTTGTCATGGCTGGCTCTCCCCGAGACTTTAGTAGCTCTGAGGGTATGTCATCTACTCCTGGGGCCTTGTTCCGACCTTGGTCTTTCAAGGCTCTGTCAAATTCATCTCTCAGTATAGTATCTCCTATTTCATCTTGATGTACTTCCTCTTCCCTTCCTACAACATCGTCCCTAAGTTCATTTCCTTTGTAGAGCTGCTCTATGTACTCTTTCCACCTCTCAGCTTTCCCTTCTTTGCTGAGTACTGGTTTCCCATCTGAGTTCTTGATATTCATAGAGTTGATTTCTTGTCCCCAAATGTCTCTCTTTATTTTCCTGTAGGTGGTATCTACTTTTCCCCTTCTTATACATTCTTCTACAGATTTGCATTTGGCTTCTAGCCACTCCTGCTTAGCCATTTTGTACAACCTGTCAATCTCATTTCTTAGTCGCCTGTACTCCATTTTGCTTGTTTCATTTACTGCATTTTTATATTTTCTCCTTTCATCAATTAAATTGAGTATTTCCTGAGATATCCAAGGATTTTTTGTAGGTCTTGTGTTTCTACCTATTTTGTTCTCTGCTGCCTTCACTATTTCATCTCTCAGTGCTACCCATTCCTCTTCTACTGTTTTATTTCCCCCTGTTTCTGTCAATTCTTGCCTAAATCACCCTCTGAAATTCTCCAGAACTTCACTTTCCTTCAATTTATCTAAGTCCCATCTTCTTATTTTCCTACCCTTCTGCAGTTTTTTCAGTTTCAGCCTACAGTTCATGACTAACAAGTTATGGTCAGAGTCTATATCTGCCCCTGGGTATGTCTTACAGTTTATAACCTGGTTCCGGAATCTATGTTTTATCATTATAAAATATATCTGATACCTTCCGGTGTCTCCTGGCCTCTTCCACGTATACAACCTTCTTTTGTGATTCTTAAACCACGTGTTTGTTACGATTAAATCATGTTCCGTGCAAAATTCTACCAGGTGACTTCCTCTTTCATTCCTCCTGCCCAGTCCATATTCACCTACTATTTTTCCTTCTCTTCCTTTTCCTACTACCAAATTCCAGTCTCCCATCACAATTAAGTTTTCCTCTTCCTTAACTGTCTGAATAATTTCCTTTAGCTCCTCATATATTTCTTCGATCTCTTCATCATCGGCAGAGCTAGTTGGCGTATATACCTGTACTACTGTTGTCGGTGTTGGCTTCGTATCTACCTTGACAATGATAATGCGATCACTGTGCTGCTCATAGTAGTTTACCCGCATTCCTGTTTTCTTATTCATTATCAGTCCTACTCCTGTGATACCCCCAACTGATTTTGTATTTATAATCCTGTACTCACCTGACCGGAAATCCTGTTCCTCTTTCCACCGAACTTCACTAATCCCCACTATATCTAACTTCAACCTATCCATTTCTTGCTAGATGAGTGGATTGGACAGGTCTTGCATCAGGGACTTCCTCTAGGATATGATAATGTGAAAGTTGGGTAGGAGACAGAACACCACTTTAGGAGAGTTCATAAGGATCTTGAGCACGATGTCACGCAGTTCAGGGCATGATGAAGAATATGTTCAGTTGTTCCAGTCTGGGATGTTATGGTTGACAAGAGAGAGCTCCTTTGTGGCTAGTTATTAGGGGTGAAAGAAGGATTGGAAGTGTGTGGATGTAAAGCATGGGAAATCTGTTTGCAGACTATGTTGAGGGGTGGTGGTGGTGTTGGTGGTGGTAAATGCCTGTCTGTGAAGACGTACTAGGTAAGGGTGCTCTTGTCACTGTAATTAGATGGATAGGAAGGTTCTATAGAGGTGTGTTTTTTGTGTGTGGAATCAATGGCAGAGTCAAAATTAAGTGTGCTGTATGTCATTTTTGAAAATAAAGATGTTCCACTCAATCTCTGTACTTGATGTTGAGATCTCTTCAGTCTTATGATTGCATTCATTTCTCACCCAAATATTACATAATATGAGAACTTTCCCACATATTCACTGAAAAAGTATTGCCCACTATGTGCATTATGGTTTCACTGATTTGTAATGGAGAAGTGACATAGTAATGCTATATTGAACTGTTACTCCACAATACCAAAACAGAATTGTGCATCAGGCTACACTGTTTAAACAGACTGACCCTTTATTCATGAGTATGAAGAATACAGTCTCCATGTGGCAATTGGCCTTCCATAGTTCCCTTAAATTAAGGCAAATGCCAGGCTGGTTCCTACTATGATGCTGCAACTGACTACCTGTGCCTTCATTGTCAAACTAGACCTGTACTACATCATCACAGTTCTTTTCAGTCCGAGAGTTATTGCATTACTGTGTGTTCTGGATCACTGGAGACCACAGCTATCTTACATCAGTATAATTTGGGTTCACCTTGTTTATGCTGCAGCTCCTATGCAAGATTTTATGCAATGTTCACAATTATTATTATGTTTTTTATGTTGTTACTGTAGCATTCAGTTCAAAGATAGCTACTGGAACCTACACCCATTTGGAAATGCTTACCGTATTCATGCCGTGCCTCTTCCACCCCGTCTATAATTTTTACCCCATACATTTACCTCCATTAACAAATTCAGTACTGACTGATGCTGAGAATATGTTCTGTCAATTAATACCTTCTTTTAGTCAAATTGTTCCATAAATTTCTCCTCCACACCCTGCCCCTATTCAGTTCAGTAACTCCTTATGTTATTAGGTCTTTCTACCGAATCGTCAGCATTCTGCTATTGTTAAAATTTCAAAAGCTTCCATTCTCTTCCTTTCTGAATTGCCTATCGTCCACATTTCTTATCCATACAATACCACACAATAGACAAATACCCACAACTTTGTACATATATATGTATGAATTTGAAATATTCAGACATCTTGACTGTTATATGGCACTGAAATAAATTCCGTGGTGAAATTGAAAATTTGTGCAGGACCGGTATTCATTCCAGGATTTCTCAAATGGGGCCAACACTTGCCTTATCCAATTAGGCTATCTAGACATGCCTTCCATCCTGCACAAATTCTCAACTGATTGTAGTGATTCTTGCCCATTACTTCCTCTTGTTTTCACTTTTAACTGTAATCCCACGAGGGATTAGGCATATTTGTGCATCTGCAAGGAAATTGCTATTTGCCTGTTGGAGGCATACATATGATTATAGATATTTAGTGTTTACAAATTCCTCCTTTTCAGACATGCTTTTCCATCTGTTGTCAGTCTGTGTTTTATAGCCTCTTTACTTCTATGTTTGCTTGAAATATGTAAACAAGCACAATCCACAGATGTACTGGGTTATCAAAAAGTCAGTATAAATTTGAAAACTTAATAAATCACGAAATAATGTTGATAGAGAGGTAGAAATTGACACACATGCTTGGAATGACATGGGGGTTTTATTAGACAGATGCCGCTTCATTTGACAAGAACAGCAATAA
The DNA here is from genome assembly GCA_026315105.1 of Locusta migratoria. NCBI lineage: Eukaryota > Metazoa > Arthropoda > Insecta > Orthoptera > Acrididae > Locusta > Locusta migratoria. Next base: position 274,466,948 of record CM048755.1, read on the forward strand.
TTAGCATAACAAATTAACAGGAAATGCTCAATATGTTCACCATCATTCCTCAACAATAGCTGTAGTCGAGGAATAATGTTCTGAACAGCACTTTAAAGCAGTTCCGATCGGAAGTTTCACTTGAATGTCAGTCTTGTTTAAACAACTGTATTACAGCACTGGTGCATACACTGTTACCGAAACATTCAACACCAAATTAATCAAGGGTAAAACCTATGACCTAGAAAGATTTTAGTAGTGAGAGCTTGTCGTCTGTTGCGACTCTCATTAATGTTTTTACTCCGTCAATTTTTTTGAACTTTTTTTTTTTCCCCTAATAAATCCTCATGTCATTCCAAGTATGTGTGTAAATTTTTACCTCTCTATCTACATTATTCTGTGATTTATTAAGTTTTCAAATGTATACTGACTTTTTGATCACCTGGTAACAAGTTTGTCAGAAGTGATTTGCGGCAGCTCAAATGATGTTATCATAGGAGATTCACACAAGGTGAAACAAGAATTCATAAAGTGCCTAGGAAAGCTGACACATACGAATGTATTTATGCTTAACATCCCATGTCGATATGATTTGCTATTGTGGTCAGGGATAATCAGAGACATAATGTCTGCCAATGTAGAAATAATCATGATCTGTAAATATTTTAGAAACATAAAACTCTTTGATGTGAGCAACATTGGACACAGATTCCACACTCAACACGGGCTGCAGGTTATTAGACTTGGAAAGAAACTGCTCTTTAAAAACATAATTGACAATTTCCAAAATAGATATAGAGCAACAGAATGAGAAATCATTTTACAGTGCATTCGCAAAACAGGCCTGCAGCTGAGGCAATACCAAGATTACTTCAATCTTCAACAGATGAAACACCATGTCTGACACGAAATAGAAGGGAACCTCAGCATTTTTCAAGGTGAGTTTCTTAAGGAAGATGCTTGCCAAGTCATCCGATGCTTCTCACTGGGAGTAACCTGGAGACAGTGGACAAAACATTTGTGTGCCTAATGATGATGATGATGATGATGATAATAATAATAATAATAATAATAATAATAATAATAATAATAATAATAATCAGTGCCCCTCATTCACAAAGAATAATCAGTTTAATGTAGTAAAGGAAAGAACAGCAAACCCTTTAGAACCAAGTACAATCATAGATAAAGCACTAAGTGTGCTAGAAATCAATATCTGTGCAGCATTAGAAATAGGGTATTAGACTTGGAACATTGCTGTAGAAATAAGAAAATTGATGTAATTTGCCATTCAGAACACTGGTTAACTGAACAGGGAACAGACATTTTTGTTCCTAAAGGCTATGTTGCTGTAAGTGTGATGTGTAGGAAGTGGGGGGGGGGGGGGGACCCCCCCCCCCCCCCACACACACACACACACACAGTGGGTTTGCAATTTTTGTTAATGGTGAACTAAAATTCACAGTATTTGATGTAAGTGAATATTCTGAAGTAAACAGCTGCATAAAACTGGCAGAGCTAAATACGGTAATTATAAGTCTTTACAGATCTCCATTTGGAGATGTAGACATATTTCTCAAAAAATTTGATTTCATTGTAAAAAAAATTTTAAGGAAAGAGAAACTACTGCTATTTTTAGTGATGTCAACATACAAAGTCAAACTGAGAAGCAAGTATCAAAATCTTTTTTCAATATTTTAAGGGCATTAAATTTATTCTGTATATGCAGAAGGGCTACCCATAAGCTAGCCTGTTTGGACAATATTATTAACTTTTCCAGTAATATTTTTACTGTTAGCCTAGAAGAAGCATATTTTTCTTACCATGAACTATTACTGTTTACACTCCACAACAAGCTGTCATGTCAGATCAACAACACTATGCCTAATCATGAAGAAGAGAGAGAGACTTGGGTGAAAGGCCAAAACTATGAGTATTTGAACCTGTTTATTGAAAGATTGAGTCAGGTAAAGTGGGAATTTTTGTATGAAAGATGGAATCAAGTAATATTGAAAGTATGTTTGATAGGTTCTTAAGGCAATAGGATATTGAGTTGTGGTACAGTTGTTCACCGTACGAAAGAAAAATTTCAAAATCAATCCCAAAAGAAAGTTAACAAACTGGTATGATAGTGAACTTAAAAAAACAAAGGAACAGATTTTGTTATTGAGAAATGTATATAATAATAACTGTAAGGGTACCCTGAACAGGCGGAGATAAACTACAGCTCTTATCTGAAATGTGAAGGAAAAAAACCACACACACACACACACACACACACACACACACACACACACACAAATATAAAATTAAGCTTCCGTAGACAAAAAGGCTAGCATATGAAATTTATATAGAAAGTGCTCCAAATAAGTGCAAGGTGTCATGGCAGATTACCACACAAGAACATTCCCTACCTAGACACAAGAGTTTTCACTCAAACGAGACCTGCTGAATGAGTTCTTTCTGTCTCCAGTGAAAGAAATTAGAGACACAATCAACTGAATGAACACTTCGGCTAGTTAATTACTAAGCAAACTGTTACCAGTGAAACAGTCTTGTCAGTGGGAAACCATCACACCCACTGAAGTCACAATGGCAGTACAGAAATTCTCCAATTCTAAAACTATGGATAACTGCTGGGTATCCAACTACATTGCCTAGAAAACCTTAGCAAATGCCTAAAGTTCAGAATTTTCCCAGATTTACTAGAACTATTGAAAGTCATACCAATCTTTTAAAAAAGGAGATAAAGTCTCCCCCAAAATTACAGGCTGAGTTCCATAGTTCCAACCATGTCTAAAATATTTGAGACACTTAGGTATAATCAACTCGGTAGTTATTTTGAAGAAAATAACCTCCTTGCAAACAGTTTGGGTATGAATAATGTAAAAACACAACCTTGGCAGTACTTAACATTATAAGCCAGATAACCACTGCCTTTAAAAATAAGAATAAGGTATCACTCATTTTGTGTATGTTACGTAAAGCATTTTATTGTATTCTTTTTGGAATATTGGCGGAGAAGCTTAAATTTTATGTAACACATCAATTGAGGCTATCAGCACAATAGTGACCTAACCCACATTTTTGTAAAAAAAAAAAAATCCAGATACACATAACATCCCTTTACATCCCAGACTTGTATTCGGACACCATGGACAACGTGGCAACGTCAGATGTTTATGCACTGTGCAGTGCCATACAAAACGTGGCACAATAGTGGCTTATGCCACATAGGCCTCTATTGCGCCATGTATTTATAGCGAGACACAAATTAATCTGGTGAAGCAACATGGATTAGAAAAAGTGTATAATGTAATGCTGATCAGTGAATTAGATGTGAAAATACTTTGATACCAGAGTGCAGTTGAATTTATTATTTGACCCAATAATGACATTCTGGCAGCCCTCACTGTCATCTGAGAGGGTAAACAAAAGAAATATACACCCTGTAGGCTCATGAAAAATTAACTTGAAAATTGGCAAAGAAGTATTTGCACTTACTGTCGCAGGAAAATCCTGATTTTGACGTGCTCCTAGGCAGTGATTTTCTGCACACTGTTGGTGGGGCAGTTGACTTTGGTTTGCATATTGCCTTAATAAGTGACAAAGAATTCTTGTTTGGCAGTGACAGTACTGTACAGGCAACTGAGAAGGGCAGGAAAGGATCCTTCTTACCAGTCTCAGAAGATCGAGGCACTTCAATGCTAAAGTCAAATAACTGAGAAACTATACACAGTGGAACAGGAAGAATTCTCTGGGTGAAGATCAAATCAAAATTCCCAATGAACTCAGTTATTCTGGTAGATCTGATCCCCATAAATGAGTTGCTTGATGATTTACAAGTATGTGTGAAAAGAAGTTAATGTCAACCAGTTGAATCGAGTGAAAACTATTTATGCCAGTTAATATTGATAATTTTGGCAGAGCAGATGCTTAAATACTGAAAGGAACAGTTTTAGCAAATATGCAGTCATTGCCAGCAAATGAAATTGCAAAATAGGAAGACGAAGGGAAAGAAGGAACATAGAGAAATTAAGATCTAGAAGGGTACCTTATATGTAAAAAACAGAAATTACAGTAAAAGTTGATGCATATCTTAGAGAAGGATATAAATTTGTTCTATTCACTACTTGTCCAGTTTTTGAAGAATGCCAAGACACCTGCTACAAATTTGACACAATATGTGATTTTCACAGGAGGTACTAGGCCGATCAGTCAAAAACCATAGAGTATTCCACTTTTTCGGAACCTGTGATTGTTGCAGAGAATTAAGACACGTCTAAAAGTGGGAATAATACAACCCTCGTGCCATCCCTAGTGTAGCCCCAGTTTATTGAATATTTGTGGAAATGCGAGCCTTGAATGAAGTAACAACTCCAGACTCATACCCCCTCCTGAGAATAGATGAAACCTTGGACTATTTAGGTAACTGCCAATATTCCACCCCCCCCCCCCCCCCCAGGGGGCCCACAGCTCTTTTGTGGGTACGTGTGTGGCGCGCACGGGTCCCCGAGCCATTGCAGCCTTTTTTCCTGCTTTCCCCAGGCTGCATTACCCCTCCTAGTTCCCCCTCCTTCCCATCCCAATTCCTCCTTCCCACCCTCTCCAACCCCGTCTCTCGGTGGTACTCTGGATGACGGCTTGGCTATCCCATGGTACCGATTGTACTGCACTTTGGTTTTGTCTGCTGTGTACACCGGTTTTTGGCCCAGTTTGGTCCCCCTCGGTGTTTGACCTTCCATACCAAAATTGTCCGATAATGTGTGAGCCAATTGGGGAAGAACTCCCGACCTAGCCCCTACGGCGCGGGTCATATCCTTTCCTTTCCACTTCCTTTCCTCGCTGTAGCCCCCATCCCCCGCTAGGTCCCCAGCACGTGTAGCCAGTCCGTGTGGGGGGGCTGTTATGTACCCTTTGGCTGAGCCCCCTGACACCACAGGGATCACACTACTGGTGTCTGAGCTGCGACCTCTCCATGCAAGCCAAGGAGTTGATGCCTGTCCTCGGGGGTATCAGAACTCCCGGCAATGGCCATCGTGCCAGGTGGCCTTTGCTGAGGCTGGGTGGCGCCCATGGAGAGAGCCCCGGTTTTGGAGTGGGTGGCACCAGGGCGGACGTCTAGCCCCATGAAAAGAGTTAGACTCCAAAATGGTCGTGCATCGGCCATCTCTCAAGACAGGAAGAGATCGTTTAATGCTGCTACTGCGGATAAGAGGATGTTACCCTCCCTTGCTACCCCTTGGGAGGAAGGCCAGGCTCGCAGGTTAGGAGCAAAACCCTTTCCTCGCTATCTCGTTTGCTCAAGGACTGATGGAGGAACTTTTACTACCACCAAACCTCTGTTCTTTGTCGAGACCATAGAGGACAAGTTTGGTGAAGTGGAATCTATGGGTAAGCTTAGATCTGGCTCATTACTCATTAAAACAGTCTCGGAAGCCCAGTCTGAAGCTTTGCTCGCCTGCACCACCCTTGGCGACATTCCAGTAACAATTGTCCCGCACAAATCCTTGAATATGGTACAGGGTGTGATATTCCACCGGGACCTCCTCCTTCAAACTGATGAGGAGCTTAGGGCCTATCTCGAGCGGCGTGGTGTACATTTTGTTCGCCGCGTTCAGAGGGGACCTAAGGATAACCGCGTCGATACTGGGGCCTTTATCTTGGCCTTCGAGGGGGACACACTCCCAGAGAAGGTCAAGATAATGATATATCGTTGTGAAGTGAAGCTCCAGCCGGCCATCGGACTCCCAGTCAGTGAGTTCAAAGGTTGCCCGATCCTCGTCAGTACCAGACCTAACTGACAAAAGTCCTCTCTCTGGGGTGGGTCCTGCCCCTCCCACACCTCCCATGCGGTGTTTTCGATGTATGAGGTTTGGTCATATGCCCTCTCGCTGTACAGCAGTCCCAGTATGCGGTGATTGTGGACGCCCACTACATGAGGGGAGCCCCTGTGTTCCTCCGCCGGTGTACGTCAACTGTCAACAACAACACTCTTCACGGTCGCCAGATTGCCCTATGTTCAAAAAAGAAAAGAAGGTACAAGAGTACAAATCCCTGGAGCGTTTGACGTACCCTGAGGCCCGCAGTAAATATGAACGTCTGCATCCCGTGCAAATGGCGACGACCTTCGCTACGATGTTATCGTCTAGCCTTTCACCCTCCCCTTCCCACTCCCATCTCCCCCCTACACCCCGTCCACACCCCTCCCTCACATCTCCCTCTCCTGTAGCTCCTGTAGCCCTCCCTTTGTGTCCCACCCCTTCCCAGCCGGAGAAGTGCACCCCTTCTCCGTCACCTGCCGGTGACAGTGCCCTATCTCAGGGCCTTCCGTCCCGGCGTTCACCAGATCGGAGATCTTCGACCTCCAGCCAGCCATCGGACTCCCAGTCAGTGAGTTCAAAGGTCGCCCGATCCTCGTCAGTACCAGACCTAACTGACAAAAGTCCTCTCTCTGGGGTGGGTCCTGCCCGTCCCACACGAGAGAAGGAGAAAGAGAAAGAGAAGGAGAAGAAGAAGAAGAAGAAGAAGAAGAAACCAAAGTTACAAGATAAAGCCCCTCCGGTACCAGCGGAGGTGCCGACTGCGCTTTCGCAACTCGCTCATCCCATGGAGCCTGAGGCTGACCAACTATTTATGGATGTTGTCCCTTCTTCTTTGGTGACGGATGCTGACAAAGCGGTGTGACAGACATTATGCCATTCGCTTCTCGCCTAGATCCTCGTGATGTGATCATCCAATGGAACTGTAATGGTTACTACCGTCACCTCTTGGAGATTAAACAGCTAATCTCTCTCTCTTCTGCGGCCTGTGTCGTCCTGCAGGAATCGAGGTTTATGGATGCACATTCACCGACCCTCCGTGGGTTCCGTGCTTTTTGTCGGAACCGGGTTGGTCCCCTCCAGGCGTCTGGTGGGGTTTGTACTTTGGTCCGGACAGATATTGTCAGTACCTGGATTCCTCTCCAAACTCCATTGGAAGTGGTTGCTGTCCGGGTTCACTTGGACACTCCATTGACCATTTGTAACCTCTACCTTCCACCTGACAGGCCACCTACACTCACGTCCCTAGTGGCCCTCCTTCAGCAACTCCCCCCTCCTTACCTCATCCTTGGGGACTTCAATGCCCACCATCCTTTGTGGGGCAGTGCTTATACATCTAGCCGGGGCCGCCTCATAGACCAGTTTCTTGCTGACCACAATCTGAGCCTTCTCAACGATGGTTCCCCAACTCATTTTAGTGCCGCTCACGGCACCTTTTCTGCCATAGACCTCTCTCTCACTTCTCCTTCTCTCCTTCCTTTATTTCACTGGTCGGCGTATGACGACCTCTGTGATAGCGACCACTTTCCGTTGATCCTTTCACTTCCCTCACGCCTACCACGAGCCAGGGTACCCCGCTGGGTATTCCGTCGTGCTAATTGGCCGCTATATACATCCCAGGTTGTGTTCCCATCTTCCCCCTCAGGCTGTATAGATGATATTATAAGCCAAATGACCAACATGATTACCCAAGCTGCCAACGCCGCTGTTCCCCGGTCGACAGGCCCTCCTACTCGCCGGCCTGTCCCTTGGTGGAATGCAACTGTTGCCGCAGCCATTCGCGAGTGCCGTAGGGCCTTGCAACATATTAAGTGCCACCCATCGCTCGCTGGTCTAATAAATTTCAAACGTCTGCGTGCCAGAGCTCGTTCCTTAATCAAACAAAGTAAGCGGACATGCTGGGAGCATTTTGTCTCCTCGTTGGGTTCTTCTGTCCCTTTGACAAGAGTGTGGGCTATGCTCCGATCTATCCAAGGTAGCTGGCGGCCGTCTTCCGTCCCTGGTCTTGCCCTGCCTGATGGGGTCTGCACAGAGCCATCTGTTGTTGCAGAACATCTTGCAACTCACTTCGCCAATGTATCAGCGACAACTTCATATCCGGCGACCTTTCTCCTTCAGAAACACCAGGCCGAAACCTTCAAATTAGGCTTTACTTCTCACCAGGTGGAACCATATAACGAACCTTTTACTGACTGGGAGCTGTCGCTGGCCCTCTCCTCTTCTCGTGATTCAGCACCTGGCCCTGACGATATCCATAATCAATTGCTGAAACACCTTAACCCCTCACAATGACAATTTCTCCTAAAAGTTTTTAACCGTATTTGGCTTCAAGGGGTGTTCCCCTCCCAGTGGAGGGAGAGTATTGTGGTCCCTGCCCTCAAGCCTGGCAAGGACCTGTCGGCGCTGGACAGTTATCGACCAATAAGCCTGACAAGTGTCCCCTGTAAACTACTTGAACGGATGGTAGCCCGCAGATTAAGCTGGGTTCTTGAATCCCGGGGACTTCTCTCACCTTACCAGTGTGGGTTCCGGGAGGGACGATCCCCTATTGACCATTTTCTTCGACTGGAGACTGCGATCAGACAGGCCTTCTCTAAAAGACATCATCTGGTAGCAGTCTTCTTCGATCTGCATAAGGCGTACGACACTGCTTGGCGTCATCATATTTTACGTTCTCTTCATGACTGGGGCCTCAGAGGCTCCTTACCAATTTTTTTCCGTCAGTTTTTATCCCACCGCCTGTTCCGTGTCAGAGTTGGCTCTTCCTTTAGCTCCCCTCGGATACAGGAGAACGGTGTCCCCCAGGGCTCAGTGTTGAGTGTTACACTTTTTCTAATCGCCATCAATGGGTTGGTGAGCTCTGTTGGGTCACTGGTGACCCCGGCATTGTATGTCGACGACTTTTGCATATGGTGCAGCTCCTACTCATTAGCCTCTACTGAACGTCAGCTCCAGAGCGCCGTTCGGCGGGATTCAGTGTGGGCTACGTCCCATGGTTTCCAGTTTTCCTCATCAAAAACGAGGGTGGTGCACTTTTGTCGTCATACTACAGTTCACCCTGATCCAGAACTGTTCTTGGGTAATCAGCGCCTGGAAGTTGTAGCACAGCATCGTTTCCTGGGTCTTCTCTTTGACAAAAAATTGACTTGGGTGCCCCATATTCGCCACCTAAAGATTAGTTGTATGAGGAAACTCAATGCCCTACGTTTCCTTGCTCATTCATCTTGGGGTGCAGACCGAACAACTATCCTCCGTATCTATCGGGCTCTAATCTTGTCCCAATTGGACTATGGGTGTCAAGTTTATGGCTCGGCAGCTCCTTCTGCCCTGAAATTATTAGACCCGGTTCACCATTATGGTGTCCGCTTGGCTACAGGTGCATTCCCGACTAGCCCGGTCGACAATCTCCTTGTTGAGGCGGGAATCTGCCCTCTTCAGGTCAGGCGGCATCAGCTTCTGGCGTCTTATGCCATCGCCATCCGGCAATATCCTGATCATCCCGCTTACCAGGTTCTTTTTGCATATGAAGGGCTTCGACCCCCTGGGCGGGCCTTCCCGTCGGACTGCGGCTTGCCTCTCTTTGCCGGGATTTCCATTTCCCTTCGCTAGATTGCGCCCCCCCATTTTACTGCACGCACACCTCCGTGGATGGTGCCGCGCCCACTAATCCAGGCGGATCTCTTCCAGGGCCCAAAAGCTTTAATTTCCCCCATGGTCTTTCGGCGTTTGGTGCGCCCAGTACTAGAAGAGTTTCAGGGAGCCTCTATCTTCTACACTGATGGCTCGAAAACAGCGGGCCACTCCGAATATGCTTTTACATCTCCTGTTGGGGCGGAATGCCATTCTCTGCCAGAGGCATGCAGTGTGTTTACGGCAGAGCTGATGGCGATTTATAGAGCCCTCTGTTTGATTAAACATTCTGCCGTGGAACGTGGTTTAATCTGTGCTGACTCCATGAGCAGTCTGCAGGCCATTGATCGTTGTTTCCCCTCCCATCCTTTAGTTATTTCCATCCATGAACTCCTTGCTGACCTACATCGTGCTGCCTGCTCCGTTACCTTTCTCTGGGTGCCAAGCCATGTTGGTATTACAGGGAATGAAGTAGCTGACCAGTTGGCTAGATCGGCAATTACTCGCTGCCCGTCTCCCTTTCAAATTCCGGGTGTGGATCTGCGGGTGCAGATCAGATCTTTGCTTCACTCCTCATGGGATAGCAGTTGGAAAGCTACTGCCCCTTCCAATAAACTCCGCACCATCAAAGATACGACTGCAGCTTGGAGTTCATCTTTACGCCCTTCCCGGAGAGAATCAATTGTCCTCTGTCGCCTCCGTCTTGGACACTGCAGGCTGACCCGTGGATTTCTTTTACAAAATGACAATCCACCACATTGTGATTGTGGAGCCGTACAATCCGTGTCTCATATTCTGACTGAATGTCCTCTCCATTCGACACTTCGTGGCGACTATGGCCTACCGCCTGCATTGCCTTTAGTTTTGGCGGATGACCCACGGATGGTTGATCGCGGCCTTGCCTTCCTCCGTGAAAGTAGATTTTATTGTCAGCTCTAGGACTCGCTTGGTCGGGGTGAGTGGGTTTGTGATTCTTGGCTGATTGTGGGGTTTAGAGCCTTATCCCCGTCAGCCCCCCCCCCCCCCCCCCCACTCTTTTACATTTTAATGTAGTTTTATTTCTCCCTGCTCTGGAGCTATGATACGTTGACCACTGTGCCATTAGTACCTTGTGGTTTAGGCTAGAGGTCGCTTCGAGAGCTGTGGGATCGGACACTGTAGCATTTGCTGCCCTGGGTTGGTCTTAGTCTTGTTGGCGAGTCGATTTTACTTCCTAGTGTAATGGTCTTTTGGCTTTCACCTATTTTTCGTTGGGTTCCGTGGCGTATACACTTTGGGGTTAAAGGGACTGATAACCTCGTTGTTTGGTCCCTCATGTCCACCACCACCACCACCACCACCACCAATATTCCACAACATTAATATAAAAGCATGCCACAATAGTACGAAGCCAACCAATTCACAAATAACTTCACTGTTCTGGTGGCTCACTCATGAGAAGGATTTTGAAAGTTCTGTGCAGTCTTGTAGCATGTACACAGTGGGTAAAATCAAAAATTGCCTTTCAAACTCTTCTAGAAGCCACCAAACCAATCAGCTTGGTCACCAATGACATCAGTTTCCCATTTCCAATATCATCTCAAAATCTCAACACGTTCGCTGCTGCTGATGCTTATAAGCGTTTCTGCGATCAGCACGCCAGAGCTGCCGACGTTTATAAGTGGCGCGCTCGCCGAGTACTCAGTTTGCTGTGCTCTCGTGTTAGTACAGGGTACCAAAAAATGTCATGTAACATTTTCTTGTCTGCAGTTGTGTGTTTTCGTCTTTAGTGGTTTGCTATAAAAACATCGCCTATACACTTTGCAAATTTGTTATATGGGATTAGGTTTCCATAGCACCACATTGCAGAAGAGATGTGTTTATTTTTCTCCATTTGATAAATCTTTTGGGGTTTTCAGTGTAATTCTTTCTCAATGAAATGGATTTATCGCTTGTTTGAATTTAATTTTCTTCCCAGTTTGCAATAAAATCAATAAATTAGAGGCGTTGTTAGAATTGTTTGCAATAAATGCATATGGCGCTTATAAGTCAGAGAGATTGTAGCATTTATCACATAATTGGCATTCAGCTTAGTACCACCTCTTTTGCAGATGTTATATTCGCTTTCAATATTACAGGTTGCACAGGGGTCCAATTTCAGTTCTCGGGCCACATGCGCTTGGAGGAGTCTGCCTAGAGCGTTAGCAGCTCGCAAAGGAGACCACAGCGAACGTGCTAAATATGTTCTATCAATTGTAAACCATTTTCACATTACCTAGCTATGGTGCCTGTAACAGATGTGACTGCAGAGACAGTTGCTAAAGCTTTTGTGACTCATCTTTTTTTGTCATATGGCAGTCGAGAAGCTATCATAACTGATGGTGGAAGTAACTTCTTATAACCCCATTTCATACAGATTTGCAAATTATTAAAAATAGTTTAAAAAATGCTGAACTACCTGTTCCATCCAACATTTAATGGTCAGGTTGAGTGTGTCCATAAATCTGTTCTCAAAATGTTGTCATATTATGTGAACTAAACCCACACAAACTGGTACAGACAATTCCTTTCATAGATGTTCATTAGGATGCAAGATGGCAGGAATTTATTGGCTTCAATCTGTTTGAGGTGGTATACGGATGCCAGTGGCGTAACTATGGGAGGGGGGGGGATGAGGGGGATAGAACCCCCCCCCTCCCAAGAAACCAAAAAGAAAAAGAAAAAAAAGGGGGGGGGGGAGAAAGAAATCTTATAACAGCAATCTGGTAAAGGTAAAGATTGGAAACTTGGAGTGTTTTACCATAAGCTTTCACTGAATCTGAGTGAATTAGTTTCTTCAATGGGAGTGGTAGATGGTAGTCTGTCTGGAAACTGACTAAAATTTTGCTCGTCAAGCAGGTCTATCCCCCTCCCCCCAAAGCCAAGTGCTAGTTATGCCACTGATGGATGCCTATTGTGTTCGCCATTCAAAGTAGATAAGTTGCCTCCAGTTGTTGATGCACCAACAGTAAAACAGCTGTGCTGATGTTTGGAAGCTGCCTGGAAAAAATAGAGAAACAGTGCTGCTGCTGTACCTAGGCAAGTTGGATGAAGTCAGAAGAATGCTAGAATTGCTTATTAGTAGCCTGGGAAATGGGTGATGCTCAGGGATTCAGCTGTAAAGTGAAGAAGGACAAAGTAGTTCGCATTTATTTTGGAAGGCCAATACCAAATCACATGTTAATCTCACCAGTAAATTTAGAATTACAGTTTCCAGACAGTGTAGTTGTGGTACAGCAGCTACAACTTTACCAGGGATGTCGTGACAGTCATCAGCCGACACAGCATCCCAAACCTCTATGGGCCAGCCACATGTTCTGAAACCACGTGATAGTAGGCACTATACTGCTAAACACTGCTATAATCTATTATGGCTCCCCTGTGCCTGCTTCTTTCTGAGTACTGAACAGGTACTGTGAGTGACTGTAAGGCATTATGGAAGTTACTAATAGCTATAAGAAGTTTTACTGTTAATATAATTAACATGTTCGCTGCAGTCACCAGTGCAGGCTGCTAACGCTCTAGGCGGATGCCTGTAAGCGCACGTGCGCCGAGAGCTGGAATCAGACCCCTGCGAAACCTGTAATATTGAAAGCGAATATAACGTCTGCAAAACAGGTGCTGCTAAGCTGCATGCCGATTATGTGATAAATGCTACAAGCTCTCCAACTTATAAGCGTCATATGCATTTATTGCAAACAATTCTAACAACGCCTTTGCTATATTGATTTTATTGCAAACTGGGAAGAAAATTAAATTCAAACAAGTGATAAATCTGCTTCATATAGAGAATTATACTGAAAACCCCAAAAGTTTTATCAAAAGGAGAAAAAGAAACACGTCTCATCTGCAATGTGGTGCTATGGAAACCTAATCCCGTATAACAAATTTGCAAGGTGTATAGGCGATGTTTTTATAGCAAACCACTAAAGACGAAAACACACAACGGCATACAGGAAAAGTTACGTGATGTTTTTGGTGGCCTGTACTAACACGAGTGCACAGTCAAACTAACTAAACCGAGTACTCAGCTAGCGCACTTATAAGCATCGCCAGCTCTGGCGTGCTGATCGCAGAAACTCTTATAATCATCGGCAGCTCTGGTGTGTTGATTGCGGAAATGCTTATAAGCGTCAGCTGCAGCGTATATGTTAATTAATGATTAATATATACACAAGTAAAATATTTATTAATATTTTTCATGTCTTTAGGTGAACTGAATAGAAAGTTGCAACTTTGTTGATAGCTATCTTAATGGTAAAGTAGGTTATGTATGGTAATGTGTTATAATATTTTATGTTTGATGACAATGTCCTTTAGTTTGATACATAACAGCTGACATGAAGACTTTAGTGTTAGTACATGTACTCACATTAGCATGAAGTTTAACAGCAGGTAGTATAGTTATGTGGCAACAGAGACGCGCTAATGAATTTGTTGACAAAATGATGTGAAGTCCTACAACAGTTGGGTGGTGGCAGTCCTGGAAAAAAAAATCGAGTAGACTAAATTTGCTCTTTTACTTGAAAGTAGGAAAACTAATCTAGTTTGAGTTGTGATCTGTTAGGTAGTGTGTGTCCGGAAAATAATGACAGTTGCTTTATGTTCTTATCATTTCTTCATACATTGTGTCATAGAATAGTTTCAGTGCCTCTGCTATTTTCCACTTCCTCTTGAAAGTTTCCATGAGACTTTAATATTGCATCAAGTTTCTATTGGTATGATAAAATGACCTAGAATGATGATCTCTTCACGGCCACTACGGTCGGGGGTTCGAATCCCCCCTCGGGCATGGATATTTGTGCCGTCCTAGTTCGTAAGTAGTTCATAAGTAGTTTGTAAGTTTAGGGACTGATGACCCCGTAGTTAAGTCCCATAAGCTTAACAAACATTTGAACATTTGATGATCTCTTTATACTTTATAGACAGATAATTCCTTTCCTCTGTAGCATGATACTGTGTTCTTGATGGAAAGAAAATAGACAAACTGGGCAGTGAGACAATTTTCTAGTCTGCCATGAAATCATGTATGCATTGCATACCAACTTCTTAAGAAATGTGTTTATCATCACATTAGAAATAATATATTTTCAACATTTCTGTTCTTTTGGTTTCCAGTGGCCATAAATTATTTAGCATGATTTATATCTATCCTTTTAACATATTATTATAACTCCTCATTTTCATGTTCATTTTAGAACATCCTGAGCTGTTGCGGGAACTGCCTAATTCTACTCATAATGAATTAGTAGCTTATGAAACAATAATCAAACAACCGAGGGCCACTCTTCTATAAACTGTTTCCTATGTCTTGGAGTTGCACTCAAAGCACTAGATAAGGATGAGAGTATAATAGTTTTTTGTTCTTTTTTTTCTTATCAAAGGCACAGTTGACCATAAAATCTTATTACACAAACTAAAGCTATTAGTAATAAGGGTGTAGCAAATAATTGGTTTAAATCATACTTTGAAAACAGGTTACAAAGAATTGAAATCACAGATATTTCCAATAGACTGGTAGTAAATTACTTATCAGACCTAAAATATACTAATATTATAGAGGAAAAAATTCCTAACAGGAAAAATATATGTAAAAAATAGATGAAGTCTACTTACCAGGCGAAGGAGCACAGGCAGTGATAGTAACAAATAAACACACACACACACACACACACACACACACACACACACACACACACACACACAACAAACGCTACGCTAGCTTTCGCAGCCTAGCTGCTTCGTCAGAAGGGAAGGAGAGGGAAAAGGAAATGGAGGGTTTAAGGGAGTGGGTAAGGAGTCATTCCAATCCTGGAACAGGAAAGACTTACCTTGGGGGGGAAAAAAGAAGGGTAAACAAATACACACACACCCACACATTTACACAGACGCAAGTACACTTAGGCAGACATACTCTGCCTGCCTAACTCTGTCTGCCTAAGTGTACTTGCGTCTGTGTAAATGTGCGTGTGTGTGTGTGTGTATTTGTTTACCCTTCTTTTTTTCTCCCAAGGTAAGTCTTTCCTGCCCCGGGATTGGAATGACTCCTTACCCACTCCCTTAAACCCTCATTTCCTTTTCCCTCTCCTTCCCTTCTGCCTGACGAAGCAGCTAGGCTGCGAAAGCTAGCGTTGTGTGAGTGTGTGAGTGAGTGTGTGTGTGTGTGTGTGTGTGTGTGTGTGTGTGTGTGTGTGTGTGTGTGTGTGTGTTATTTGTTACTATCACTGCTTGTGCTCCTTTGCCTGGTAAGTAGACTTCATCTATTTTCTAAAATATACTAATATAGGCATACCCCATGGAAGCATATTAGGCCCCATCCTCTTTCTTATCTATATAAATGATTTCCCCAAGAATGTCAAATATGGTGGGGAAAAAAAAATATTGTTTGCCGATGATAAAAATCAAGCACAATTAACACAAGAATCCAATGAAGCTCTCAGGCTTGTCCACAACTGGTCACTAAAAAAATAAATTTAGATGTAAAAAAGACAAACTAGATAAACTTTCCTCTAAATAAAAAACCCAGTGATACCATATTGAAGGTAAACAACGATCAAATAAACTGTGTAACCAATTCCAAGTTCTTAGGAATGAATGTGGATTCACGGCTAAAATGGGCAGTTCATGTGAGAATGCTGGCAAAGAAACTATTCTCAACTGGAAGTTACTTTTGACGCTATTCATATGTTCCAAGAACTTGTCAAATTTCTCAAGTCCTTGTGGCCAAATAATGAACATATTGCCAACGTATCGGAAGAAACATCTAGTTTTTAATGGTGCCGTGTCTAAGGCAATATTTTCAAAATCCTCCATGAAGAGATTCGCAATAGCTGGGGCTTCCCACTGCAACGCTCTCCATTTGATTGTAATACTGACCGTTGTATAGAAAATATAAAAACATAAGAGTGTGCCTAAATAGCTCAACCACTTCACTTGCAAAGAACTAGGACACCAAGTCCAAAGAGTCTTTGATAGGCAAATTCATAATTAGTGCCACCACATCAAAACTGACCATAATATCACCCTCACCAAGTCAAAGATGGATAATTTGGTTGAAGAAATCACATCAAATTTGATGAAACCACCATCGTGGCTCACACTAATGGCTTCTGGAATTGTATTATTAAAGAAGCCATCAAAATTAAAACAACAACAGAGACGATGGCCTGCAGCTGAGTGTGGAGTGGGATCCAGCGGTTACAGAGTTAAAACAGGTGCATCAAACATTGACCCAACGCATGCCCATATATGACAATGTCACGGGACACCAGTGATGTCACAGCCAGCAGCTAGTGTATATAAGCCTGTACTAGCAGCAAATAGGCAGTCCTACCACTTGAAAATGGCCAAGGAATGCTCAACCAAAAGCTCATGGAGTTTTAACCACTTAACGTGGACGGAAACCCAAGAACTTTTTATTCAAGATGTTTATAGTATATAGTTCAGAAGGGAGGAGTTTTAATGTTAGATTTAAAGAACACACTCATAAGATAAACTTGAAAATGACACTCACTGGACACATACATGTTGAGGGTAAATCCATTACTAATATTTCCAAAAGTATAAAATTTTACATAAATGGCCTAAGTGCAGTCTGCTTAACATTCTAGAAAAAGTGCATATAATGAGATTGCTGTTTGTGAGTGTGCCCTTCTCTGGCAGGTAGAATTACATCACCATTTCATTTTGGAAACTGTATACATGTTTTTATGGAGAAGGTTTTATATTCAGCAAGTCACTTTGCGGTGCATGGCGGGAGGACCTCTGCAATACACTTTATTCCACTGATGATCATGAAAGTTGGCAGATATAGTTTATGTTATTCTCTTGTACACAAGAGGACTAGATGGAAGACGAACTGAGAGAAGCAGAAGAGTTGGATAGAGGGGAAGAACAGATGGGGAGGAAAGAGGGGAGAAAAAGACGTGGTTGACAGTGAGGCATGTTCATTGAGTTCTGGATTGAGTGAATCCAAAGAGGTTATTGCATACCGTAGATAGTGGTTGCAGGAGTACGAGGGAAATAACAGCTGTGTGTGGTCATGGGTATGAAGTGGAGTAATGAACTGAGACTGAAAGAGATGGTGTGGTGGTGTAAGCAGTTTTGCCAGACATTACCAGCTGATCGAGGCAGAGTTGGGCTAAGGTAGTGGATGGGATTTGACAAGGACAGAGAATTGAGGAATTGAAAATTACATATTCCATCTCCTTATTTGAGAATGGTGATTTAGTGTCTATACTGACAAGGCATCTGTCTCTGTCCCATCACATTACTGTTTACAATACTCATTTCTGTCACCATAATTTGAACGATTAGTTGTTGCTTGGAATGCAGTAAGTGACTGTGTTCTGTTCGCAACAATGGACTGTAGTATGAGATGTTATGTTATGTTATGTTATGTTATTCTAATTACGGATGTTTAGTTAAGCTGGCACATGCATGCATCACTCTCCCATCAGATGTTGCTTAGTTGATGGAAAACAGTGAGTGCAACCATTTAATTTTTGATTTTCAAGTTGTAAAAGAAAAAAAAATCAGTCTTGTAATCTGGTGTTATAGACGCATAATGGCCTGTCTTGTGGTCTCACATTCCTGTGGTTGTATGAAATGGCAGGAGGCTAAGTCAATTGTAATCTATCCACAGTTGTAGGCTGGAGAGTGAGATTATTATTTCATTATCGTGTGTCTCAGATGACTGATGTATCATATTCAAAATTACAGTTGTTTAGCTGTGCTAGTACTCACCAATATTGGAAGGACAATGTGATTTATGAGAGCTAGTGTTCCAGAGTAATACATTTTACTTGAAAGTTACACACTTTTCCAATTCATGTAAGTAAAAGAAAATTTTGTTATTGGAGGGACAAATCAATTTGTTACTGAAATGTTGCACACTGTATGTGATTTGGTCCAACTTGAAACATGAGATGGATTTTGTCTTGATTAATGACCTCACTATTTCTATTGAAAATTACCAAAGGTTTTAGTCTGATCTTAATGAAATTCTGAATACTCCAAAATAAGAGGAACATCACTGCCCACATAAAATTTTGTATGGTGCATGGCACAGGGAATTTTAATGGACTCTGACAACCTTTAAGCAGTTACCATGAAATTTGGTAACTTTTTATATTATAAAGCTCTGGTGTAATATATTTTACTTGAAAGTTTTGCACTATTTCAGTTTGTGTAAGTGATAGAAAATTTTGCATTTTAAATTGAAATTGGTTGAAATCTCTAATCTGTTTAAGTGATACAACATTTCTGTACTGATAAAGTGAGCTTGTCCTTATCACCATTAAAGCAACAAATATTGCCTCTTGAATAAAAGTTGCTCTATTTCTAATATGTTTAAGTAATCATGAAATTTTTGTTAGTGAAGAGGCATAGTGATCATCACTGTTGAAGTGTTAAATTTATTTCAAGTGAGCTAATGCACAAGTGTCTTGTCTAGTTATTGAAAGGTATTCAGTTTGCTAACCATTTAATTAATTTAAACTTCCACACCATTGTGGTCTGATTGAGTGTTTTAACAAGGTATTCCTAGTTATGAGTTATGTGTTGCACAGTTTCAGTAAAAAGTCCTTCCCAGCATTGTCAATGTACAAGAATTTTCCTTTAAGTTGTAAATAAAGGTATTTGTTAAAAGGGTGTCCTGTGGCCTTCCACTCAGGGACCATTGTGTCCTAGCTTTAAGCAGCTCCAGAGTAAACCTCTCTCTTCCCAATCCCATCTTAGTCTGGGATTAAAACAAATCATAATAAGGGGGTGTTTCAGATGGAGAGGGGGTGGGGTAGAGCAGTAAATGATGGACAAGTGTGAGGATCAATCAAAAGAGAACAAAGGAAGGGAAAGAAGCAGATGAATAGACAAAGTACTAATTGGAGATCAGAATAAATACATAATATAGGAAATGTTGTTATGAATTACATATACCATCATTTATATCAGAAGGAGAGAAGATTGAGGTGGGCAGAGAGAGGAAGTTGATGATAAAAAAAAAGTTCAAATGTTTGTAAAGCTATTGGACCAGACTGGAGTGGTCATCAATCCCTAGACTTAAAAACTACTTAAACCAACTTATGCTAAAGACAACACATACACTCATGCCTGAGGAAGAACCTTTGTCAGGGAGCATCCATGCACTCCACAGTAAGGCACCTTAGAGCCACTCAGTCATTGCATTGCAGTGAAGTTTCTTATGGAGGAAGGGGAGGAGGTGATGGACACAGAGGGGGGAGGAGGACAGAGAGAGGAGGATGGAAGAGGTGGACAGAGAGAGGAGTTTTATGGGTTGTTTGATAATTATTAATTTCTGTTTTATTTGATTCAGTGAACTATTATAATTATTGTAGGTCTAGTTCATCGAGGGGTTATCCACATGGCCGTGGAGTACATGAGGTTTATTTCCTACTTATGTGCCATGTACTAGAGAGTAACTGTAAAACCCTCTTTTAGTTAACTTGTATATATATTCTGTTCATGTTTTTGTATTCTCTTTAGAATGTTTCTATAAGTTCTGTATGGGAGTCACAATTAGTTAAAATTTTTAAGATGCATCAAAACATGGGACTGTTGATTTGAAACCAAGCTGAGCTCAATTTTTATGGATGTCATCAATTATGAATGATTTATGTGGCCACGGCGAAGTGGCCAAGCGCATGGAGGCGCGAGGCCGTTCCCCCGGGGGTTCGAATCTTCCCTCAGGCATGGATGTTTGTGTTGTCTTTAGTATAAAGTAGTTTGTAAGTTTAGGGACTGATGACCCTGCTGTTAAGTCCCATAAGCTTAATAGACATTTGAACATTTTTGATTTATGTCACAGTTGTAGATGTCATATCAAGAGACTTATATATGTACAATTGTTCATATTATCACATATATACAAATATGGACATGGAGCAATATATGGATAATGTTAAGAAGTACCAATAACTAACCTTTTCACGGACTACTATGGTTCTGGCAGAGTAGAAAGAAAATGAATCTCTCTCTTCCAGAAATGTACAATTCAGTGACTGAAACATGAGAAGTGAAATTTTGTTATAAAATGTGTTTCAAGGTTTATATGACATATTGTGGATAATTTAAGTTATTTTTTAAATATTTGTAAAATCACTGTTCTAAAGCTATGAAGTTTTCTGTAAAATTTTGTAATTTACATGCTGAAATTCATATTCTTTGAAACTTTGTAATTATGTGTTGTAGGGTGATCAGGTTTACAGTCACAATTTAAATTCATGGGTTTTGTTTAAAGTGTTTGTGTTAAATGCTTTTGGTGAAATTTAGGTGTAACCACTGTTTGTGTTATATTACACTATTCAATTAAGTATTTTCTAATATTTGTCTGTATAAACCAGATGATTTAAAGCTGGAACCAACTACTTGTCCTTATTCCACCCGTAATATTAATATTGTTTTAGGTACAATTACCTCATGCCAACACATTATTAATATTGTTTTAGGTACAATTACCTCATGCCAACACATGTGCATGCATGTGTGTTTGCAACAGCAAAATGTAGTTTAGTAGTGAAACTGATTAAATTCTATTACATTTTGTTTTAAGAACAGCAACTGTTTTTGCAGTCTTGTTGCAAGCCTGTTGTACCTCAGATGGTATAGAAATTCTGTCACTGATGCATTGATCTAATAATAAAGCCCTTAGGGATTTGAAAAATAGTGAAAAAGAATAACTTTTTTTTATTTTCCCTGCCAGACTATTGTACATTTGTACAGCATGATTTGTAGTGAAGGTTTTAAATTGGACATGGAGATTTCCTTTTTGTCTGGTGTCATGTTCATGTATATTCAGGCTTTAGTTTATGTCTTTTAAATTTTACACAGCATATTTACATGTTTCTAGCATAAAAATGCAGGGGAGTGGGAGGATCAAAGACTTATGAAAGAGAGGCTTGCAGGAATCTATTTACTATGCACTGTGGATTGCTCTAATAGCACTTTTTCTTTTTTTAATAAGGAATATTGTTGAAACTAGCAGCTGGACTATCCCAGAATATGATACCATACTGTGGAAATGGGCAAAGTATGCAGTTCTAACGGTATGGAAACTTCCTTTCTTTTCAAGGAAACATAGGCTGCATCACAATTTATTCAGTGTTGCATTCTTTCCTGTTTTCTTGTGTGTGTGTGTGTGTGTGTGTGTGTGTGTGTGTGTGTGTGTGTGTGTGTGTGTGTGTGCGTGCGCGCGCGCGCCATTTAAAATCATTTTGAAGCCAAATGCCTAAAAATTTTGTTTCCATTGAGGGTGTAATTTCATTGGAGTTTATTGTCACAGAGGAGCTGGGCATTTCTCCCTTTAAGCAGAAATTTAAGAATATTATTTTAGACATATTTATTATTAATTTATTCATTTCAAACCAGTAATTAAGCTGATTTGTGAATTTATTTATATTTGTTTGTAGTTCACTGGGGGTTTTATGTGCAATAAGGATACTGGTGTCATCTGCAAACAAAATATTTATCAGTGATTCACTGCTTAGATCTATGTCATTTATGTGTAGAGGGAAAAGGATAGTCCCTAGTATGGATCCTTGAGGGGCTCCACTTTTTATTTCTCTTGCATCTGAGACACATATTCTAGAGTTGCCATGAGTTGTTACCACTTCCTGTGATTGATTTGTTAAATATGAAGAGAATCATTCTAATGGAATGCCTCTAATGCCACACCTTTGTAGTTTTCCCAGCAGGGCTTTGTGGTCTGAGATGCCAAAAACTTTGCTTGGATCAAAGAAAATACCAACCACTTTTTGCTTATTGTCCACTACTTCTAGAGCATTTTGTAAAAAAAAAAAAAAAAAAAAAAAAAAAAAAAATGTAGATGCCACTAGTTGTAGATTTGTTTCTCCAAAAGCCATGTCAGGCTATTCAATTTATTTATCTGCAAGTAATTTTTGTAAGAAAATATGCTTAATTTGAGGATTGGTACAAAAATATGCAAGTGAAATTTGAAGAGAGCTAATAAGTAACTTTGGATTAAATAATATACTTCATCACTTCAGTTCCTATTACCAGTACTTTTCCAACAACTTTCGAAATAGAATGTTATTCATAGTTAAATTTTTCATCTTATAACACCATGTAAATTAAATCTGATAAATTTATTGTCATTGCAATAACCATGACAATAAATGTGGAAAACTATTATGTTCACTAATAAACTGTTTTGTTGAACATTTCATACTGATTATTAACCAAAATAACAGGAAGATAACAGACACCAGGAACACTGCAGCCATCAATGGGCAAGCAACAAACTTGAAATCTAACTGAGTAGTGTCATTTAGAAAATTATGTAATTATGTAATTTCATTTAGAAAATTATGTAATAGCATAAAGTTTAATCGCGGTGGAGTGGCCGAGCGCATTGAGGTGCTATGCTATGATGTGTGAGGTCGTTCCCCATCAGGGGTTCGAATCCCCCCTAGGGCATGGATGTTTTTACCATCTTTAGTATAAGCTAGTTCATAAGTAGTTTGTAAGTTTAGGGACTGATGACCCCGCAGTTAAGTCTGATGAGCTTTACAAACATTTGAACATAAAGTTTAGCCATACCATATTGTTAAACTTTTGCTGGATAAATATTGACAGAATATATTGGAACTGATTGTCATTTGACTCATGTTTGGGACAGATGCTTTCATGCTATACTCAGAGGCGCATTTAGCCTGAGACCTAGTCCATGACAGTTTTCCTTGAAATCAAGATGAACAATCAGTAGCTACATTGTTTCTTTTGGTTGATTTGCCAAGATCAACAGAAATTTCTTCGCTGAATCTGAAAACATGGTACTAAATATATTGCTTTAATCAGAATGGTAAGGAACCAGTTTGAAAAGTGAAAATAGTGGTTACTCAAACTTTGCAAAGAGAGAGTTAATTACTTTTTGGGTAGTCTAATTTTTTATTATCAAATAGTCTTTAACAACAATTGGTTCTGTACATATAGAAAATTCTAAATCCTCTTTTAGAAAGTATAGATTTATTTCCATATTTTGTTTAAATTTACACACATAATATTTAATTCTCAGAAAAAGTTAGGACGTCGTCAAGTAGGACCATAAACTACCATTATCGAGGACTAATAGAAACCAGGGGTCAAGAAAAGAAAGGAACTCCTTACTTCCCAGAAACGTACACTATAACATTTTACCACATAAAAGTGTGGCAATGTGACCACTAACTCTTTCAGGGGCCGTGGTTATTGATGTTGACCATGTATGTTAAGATGCCTGGCGACCAAATGTGGCTGCAGTCCTTGTGAATCACACTATTAGTTGAGGGATTTTTTTCAGTAGCTCCCTCAACAATGAACAATATCACTTGCAATTTGAATTGCTGCCCCATTTGGCAGCCAGGCATTATGAAGTACGTGGTTGAAATCAATAACCACTTCCCTGAAAGAGCTGATCAGCTGAACTTTATGTATCATATCTTCATGACTGACCTCCTTTGGAAGGCTTAACTTCCCAAGTGTCCCCGTCCATATTGTAAATAGTCTGGACTTGTGACTGTCTGAGTGACTAATAAAGGTTACGAGTTCTCTGTATATGGTGTTTATCTCGGGCCACAACCTCACTTATTCCCATAGTAGTGACTCCATGTTAATCTTTTTTCAATTTCTTCATGAGTGCAGATGAAATTCGGGACTTTCACACTGTTTTTTTGCTGAAATATGACAGACTTTTGTTCAACGTCCACCAGCTAGGATGACCTTGCCCCTTTGACTGGCACTAGGATTTCGTCTTTCATCTTTTCCTATGATGCTAGGAGTTGCTCTTCTTACTTTGTCGGGCATTTCATCCTCGCCTTCATGACACAGACTTTCTCAAGACATGTTCTCCATGGCAAAAACCACGTGTGCTGTGAGATACTTTAATGATTCCAGTTTTGTGACTTCCAGTGTTATTTCCATTGTCTCCTCTGCATTTAGTGCAAATGGTTTACCAAACTACTACCCATATGCTCTTAATGTGCAAAATGTGGCTCTTTTTGATTTGCAAAATTTGTACAATAGACATTCTATCTCCCCTCCGTGCATGTTAAGATATCACTCTGCTGACCACGTGGTTGGTCAGTCAACAAGGCATTAATTATTCGCCCCACTCAAACTTTTTTTATTGCTTCAGGACACAGTGATGTGCTGTGCATCAATCAAACACTGCCTCAGCAAATGTGCATTGACCTTGCTGTCAGTGAGCCTCCACCTTTTGACCTGATCCACTGCCGTATCTGCCTCCTGGTCAACTGTCCAAGCTACCGCCTTTCTCCTTCGAGGCACCAACTACTTGGTATGCTCTAGTCGAGCAAAGGTGTGATTGCCTACACACTGCGGAGTACACCCACAAACAGCCAGGTCCAAGCTGTCACATTCACACCGACCGAGTATCAGCTGCGCCTTCTCCATATTGACCGCTGACTCTGCCAGCTCACACCTCATCCAATTCTGACAAGGGGCCTCCTCCACTTATCTGCTTTCCTCAGGAGCAGGCTCCCCATTACCCCATATCACAGCTGTTTCAGTGTTGCTACAAAAAAGTGCCACCCACCATGCCTTCACACAAATGCAGAGTACAGGAAGGTTTAGGCGCCGCTGTGCTGACAAGAACAGGCACCTACATGTACTTCACTCTGTTCACTACATCTTGCCCGCTGGTGGTCACCTGTATTTACAGGACTGTGTTTATAGTGCTCATTTTCTTGTGGACACCAATGCCAATGTCTATCTTTTCCTGCTTCTATGTCTACCAGCCTGGTTTGCCAACATCATGCTCTACTTCATGCTGTCAATGCCACTCACGTGCCACATTCTGGTTCGATGACCTTCTCAATTCACAAAGGTGCACACTGGAGTAGAACTTTCTAGTGGCTGACATTTTGGAACCTATTGTGGGCATTGACTTTCTATCTCACCACAAACATTCCCCTGATATTGTGCACTGCTCAGTGTTTCATCACCTAACAAACATGCACTTTCCGTGTGCACTGTGGATCTCTGACTCTTCTGTCTCAATTATGGAGATTGTTTGCAAGTGCATCGAAACCCTTAACCAAATCAATACTCTCCTCTATGAGGGGTCTAGTGAACACAAACAAGTGGTCCACATGTGACAGGAGAGAGAAGACATTGCCTGCTGCCTCACTGACAGAGGGACTCAACTGATCGAAACTCTTCGAGCACCTCGAAAGGACAATCACACTAAGGTTAGTACTTGTGTTCCCTCCACAAGTGTTATCAGTGACGTTGCACCCATCCAGAAGGTTGCCAGTGTACATTACAGTTCTGTGTCTATGTGCCACCCCTACGTGAATGTTTGTAAACCTTGTATGGATGCACCAGCAGTGCTTTGCTCCACTCCAGAGACCGCTCCCATACTGCTCCCCATCCATCCCTACTTGCATGGCTATCTTTTACGGTTTTGTGCTTGCCTGTTCTATTGGTCGAGCACGCATCTGAAACTTTATCTTTTCTGACTCACATGCCACCACTCCATCGTAGTCTCCCTAGTAACTATTCAAACAAGCCTCGTGTGCTGCCATCTTGTGCTCATTCTACAATGTCTCCCTCACTCCCAACCTGGCCAGCGCAAATACTACTTGTGCACCTCAGCAACATTCAGTGGTCACGAACTGTCCTGAGCTGCCTCTCGCTGCTGTGCTCCCTTTCACCAGGACTCACTTATCAAGCCCTCCGATGATGAGTGTGATCTTTTGCCACCTTGAACTACTACAACAACCATCGCATAGGCATGTAAACAAACATTTGCTTCCACACCCACTGATTTTTTGGTTGTGACGAACGGAACTGTTCATAGACTTTATTTGACAGAGGGTCCTACCATCTCAAGCAAGCTGTTCCAACTTTGCCTGGAGAAACTTGCTGCTGTCAAACAACAGATTGCTGAACTTTTGGAGGCTGGCATCATTGAACCCTCTTCTAGTAACTGGTCATCGCCTATTCACTTAGTGGACAAGAAAGATGGTACTTGGTACATGTGTAGCGAATATCACAGACTCAATGCTAGAACTCTTATGTACAACTACCCTATTCCCAACATTGCTGATTTCACACAGACTTTAGCAGGTGCAAAAGTGTTTTCTGTAGTGGACTGCACACATGCTTATCAAATCCCTATGGCCCCTGAGGACATTGAAAAAACTGCTACCATGACTCCCAATGGTTTGCTTCACTACCGTTTCATGCTGTTTGGTCTAAAACGTGCAACACAGACTTGGCAATGGTTCATCAATGAGATTCTTTTCCCAATGGAAATTTTGTTTTGCATACCTTGATGACATTTTAGTGTTTAGTTTTTCAGTCGAGAGAACAAGAGACGTGTAGATCCTTCTCAACAATCTTGCTACAGCCAGCTTAGAGCTAAATGATTGCAAGAAACAGTTGTACCAAACCTCTGTGTTGTTCCTTGGTTTCACTGTTTCTGTGGATGGCATTGCCCCTTCCTCTGAGAAGGGTGATTACATCAGGGACTTGCCCCTTCCCTCAACCTTAAAAGAACTACAGCCTTTTCTCTGCACAGTTAACTATTACTGGCACCACTTACCAGGTGCTGCTGATCTCCAAGCCCTCCTCACCATTGACCTAGCAGGTAAACAAACCTCTGGAACTTATCCCGTCCCCTGGAATAAAGACATGACTTCTGAATTGTCAAACCTTCAAACATCTCTTGGCGAAGGCTGTCACCATTGCTCATCCTCATCCCAATGCCAAACTTTTCATCACAACTGTTGCAAGTGACACAGCCATAGGGGTTTTCACCAGCCAGACTGTTAACAGTGAATATTAACTGCAACTTTTCTCAAAAATGCTTAAAAGAAATATTCGTCTTGAAGAGGGAATTGCTGGCCCTCTATGAGGCCATTAAGCATTTCTGCACTGCAATTGACAGTTGACCTTTCTATATCCTCACCAACCACAAACCACTTGCAGCTGCTATCATTAACTCTCTGATGGATTGTCCTCCCTGTCTGTTCCGCTATTTCAATTTTATTTTGCAATTCACCACTGACAATTTTGTAGCCGATTTTCTGTCCTGCATTGATGCACAATCCTCACTACTGGATGTTTCTAATCTGACCACACTTCAAGCTGCAGATGAAGGCACCATGCAACTGATAAATGATGACAGCTCACCCTACAAACCTATACACATCACCTTCCCAGGCATCTCAGATGAGGTCTAGTGTGATGAATCGGCTGGCAAACTACGACCCTTCATCCCTCATTGCTTGCAATGTGAGGTTCTCAACAAACTACACAGCTTGGCATATCCTGGTATCAAAGCATCCACCAGGTTGGTCACTGACTGCTTTGTCTGGTGAGACATGAAAAGAGATTGTGAGGCTTGGGCATGTGTCTGTATTCCCCTATCATCAGAGCGTTCACAACACACCCTCTCCACCCCCCCCCCCTTCCTGGACTCCTTTCCTGTCCCTTCTGGTCGTTTACAGCATGTATATATCAACCTGGTCGGTCCCCTTTGACCTGTCGATGGATTTCACTATATCCTGTCATCAACTGCACCATTTGCTGGGATGAAGCCACTTTCCTCCTCAACTTCATAGCTGAAATGGTGGCTCATGCACACATGGATCTCCCGTTTAGGCTGCCCCTCCATCATTACAACTGACCTGGGTAGGCAGTTTGAGTCATCCCTCTTCAACGCCGTATACAACCTCTGTGGGATTCACTACATACCACCCTCAGAGTAATGGCACACTGCCACACTGTGATGCCGTGACTTGCTTTCGATGAAGAGTCTGCCACTTGTCCTGCTCAGTCTTTGAATCATGTACAAAGAAGATTTGCAGGGCACAGTGGTCGAGTTTGTTTACGGCCAGAAGTTGACCCTTTCTGGTGAGCTCATCCATCTGTTACCCTGCCTGCTTCCTCTGATTTACTGTCCCTTGTCGAGTGCATCAGACTGCACTGTGCAAAGATCAACCCACTGTTTCCAACTAGTCATTCCCCTCCTTCTTCTCACTTCTTGTGCTCTCTGGAAAACTGTTATTTGTTTTCCTTAGAGAAGACTCCATCTGCCCTACTCACTCTACTCTGGGCCATCCTCAAGCATGACAAAAACACTTCCATTGTTTTGATCAATAATTTCCTTGTGACGGTTTCCATTAATAGGGTGAAGCTTCCTCATGTCGAGCCTTTCCCCATCTCCCTTCCAGTGCATCGACTCCCTTGGATGACAGTGCTGACAGTCCTGAAGATCTCCTTGCCCACTCACCCTCTCCTCCTCCTCCCCCCTCCCCCATCCCTTCCCCTCTCCATGCTCTCCCCTTCTTTCCCTTTCCAAGGTTTTGCACGTTCTCCTCTTCCTGCTGCCTTCACCCTAGAGTTCACCGTTCCAGTTCCCCTCCCCTCTCCTCTGATTTTTCCATTATCTTGAGGGATCATGCTCTTTTTGTCCTATTCTTGTTTGTGATCTCCCCCCCCCTCGGCACTCCCGTCAAGTGGCAATTACTCAAGCATATAGATCTACCGCACAATGTTCTCCTCCCAGAAGTTTGCACCTTCTTCCATGCTTCATGTGAAGTTCTTATTTATGCCCCTCTTGCCACTGCCCCCAGATCATCCATCCCCCATGACCTCCTCGAGCCATCAGCTGCCCCTGTAAGCTTCAGGACTTTGCCGATGTTATTCGCTGACGCCGATCCCCGACGATCCTTCTGATGCTGAGGTCACCCCCCCCCCCCCCGCCATTGCCTGCTTGAGAGTATCGTTTTACTGTTTTGCGAGGGGGCTGTGTAGCAATGTGACCACTAATTGACTAAACTTTATGTATCATAGCTTCACAGCTGGCAGGCTCCACTTCCCAAGTGTCGCCATCCCTATTATAATTTAGTCTGGACTTGCAACTGTCTGAGTGAATAATAAAGGTTATAAGTTATCTGTAATGTGGTGATTATCTGGGGCCACAACCCCACTTATTCCCATAAAAGTATAGTTAAATTTTAACTTCAGAAGAGATTTTACTAGGGTTGGTATTGGTATTTGTAACTTATTTAGAGGTAATTTTCACCCCCTCTCGTAGTAAATTTTTTCTAGATTAGACTTCTTTGCTAATGCATTTGTGAGAAGCCTAACTAGAAGGATTTTGTTTTCTTGGTTCTAATATTTGAAGTGTTGTCTTCAGTTATTGAACAAATTCCCTATTGGTGGTTGGGTTGGGTTGTTTGTTTTGGATAGGGGGACTAAACCACTGAGGTTATCAGTCCACCGGTGGGGAGGGGAAGGAGTGAGGAAAGGAAAGGAAAGGAAAGGAGGGCAGGGGGAAAGGAAATGCAGTCTGGGAGGTGAAGAAGGAAGGAAGACTTCATTAGCTCGAGGCCCTGTGCTCGCCATGCACATACAAAAGAACCATGAGCCCCCTGAGGGGTCCCTATTGTTCCCTTCTAGCACAAGATGTACTATAAAAAACAATGAAGCAACAAGAATTTTGTAGAATTTCCTATCTACAGTGCAGCTTTGTTGTTATTGTAAAATTATTAATTCTACACAATTTTATTTAATAGTACAAGTCATTCATCGAACATGTAATGAAATAAGTAACTCCTGTTGCCAACTATGATGATATTTTTACTACACAGTTATAATGATGTCAGGTGTGAAATACATTATTGCAGTAATAACTGACTTCCAACATTAACCCATGAAGTACACACTGTAAGAGCTTGCTTAAAATGTCTACAAGTAGCCAGGACATGGAATTATTGTCTGGCCCATGAGGTCAAATATCAGATCCACAGAACCAATTGTGCAACTATGTTTGTTAAATGTATCTGCAGATGCAAAATATCACGCACTGCACCAGAGGATGAACTAACATTTACAGAAAAATACTTGTTAGAGGAAGTTGTAAATTACTTGTAAACAGAATAGTTAGCGATTACTTATGTTCAGAAGTCAGAATGCCATGGAATTTGGAATATTCCCACATCGGCCTTCCTCATTATAATGCTTTCAGTTTCATTTTGAACTCTGAATGTATCTTTCCTTCTGTTATTTGTTATGATTAACAGACTAAAATTGGAGAAACTGCACAAAGCTAGGAAATTAAGGAAATGGGATAATTATAAACTGAAGTGATTGAGAGTTTCAGAGGGTGCATCTAAAGCAATGTTTGATTGAAAAGGCAGTTGGAAAATGTATTAAAATAAATGTGTAGCTCTGAGGGATGAAATAGAAAATGTTATGGTGGTTCACAAAGGTAAAAAGGCAAGAAATCCCTGGATAACTTACACAATACTGAATTTAATTGACCAAAGGATAAAATATAAAAATGCATAAAATGTCTAAAAATGAATATACAGATTGCGAAAATTGATAAGACAGGTATGGCTGGAGAAGAAATGCAAAGTAGTAGAAATATGCATGACTGTGCTGAAGACAGAGAAGGCATCTATTACAAAATTGAGGTGATCTTTGGAGAAATGAGAATCACCTGTATGACTCTCAAGAGCTCAGCTAACATGTAAATAATAAGCAGAGAAGGAAAGATTCAGAAGGACCACCATACAAAGGAAAATTAAGATAATGTTGTAGAAAGAGAAGAGGAATTAGATAAAGATTAAGAGGCAGATATGCAGCTGAGAGAAAACTTCAACATGGCACTAAAATGCCCAACTTGAGACAAAGTCCTTAAATGATGCGGCATTTCTTTAAAATTATTGAAATTCTTGGAAGGCCCATCTATCAAGGGACTATTTGACACAATGCCACTCTGCAAACTGCTAATGAAGATTTACATTTTGACATAAGACATAGGTAGTGGCTGGCTGCCACTGAGCCCAAGTCTGTGCTGATCACAGCATGGGACAATAAACCTGGCCACACTAATAATCTCCAAGTCTGACTGTTTGCACAATATGGCAACTGCTTTAGCAGTTTGTAGAAAAAGTATTGTCTCTAGTTAGAGGTAGATTAGGCTGACTACGTCTGTGGTGTAGAGGTAACGTGTATGACTTGCAAACACATGGTATGGCTATTGAAATCTCCTGCTTTCAAAATTTTTGTACCACCCTACCAATGAATGCTGAAGCCATGAGTGTAATGCAACCAAATCTATAATATATATCACTTTGTGATATACTGGTATTAACAGTTCAGTCTAATAACATTTCTGTGACAGCTTTCTCAGCAGACTGCTTCTCTCTGAACACCAAAACAACCAGAGCTCTCCACAGTCTATTTGCTAGCCTCTGGCAGAGCCAAAGGGATACAGCCTACAATGGGTCTGCCCGTCAGGGGCTCAGCATTAATTTGCTGGGCATGGGCTTGGTGAACCTGGGGTCCCTGAGCTAAGGACTGGTATGTGCCGCCAGTCCTCTGACACAGTAATCTCTGGGCAGTGGAATGTTGTGTGTCTCATGGAAGGGGGATCTTGACTTGACCGCTGAATCCCATGGTGCTCATGGGATGCATGGCTGTTGAGGTGAAACAGTCGCTAGCGAGCAACCTCTGGGGATACTGCAGTGCCTCAGTTGTATAAGGCTTACCGAAGTGGACATTTCTTTCCCTAGCTGCTAGTGGGACCAGCATGAATTCTTCTTTATTTGCCTTTTCACTCCCCCAGCAGTATGGGTGTACCACTAGGGGTTAATAACACCCAATCAAAAAAGAGGGCTACGGTCTCCAAGTCCTCCATATTTAGGTTCCTCTAAAAAAATGTTATGTTCAGTGTAACAGAACGCAGCCTGTTAATCAGAATGTGTTTCTTGTTGTTAAAAGAAAAGAAGGTTCTTTCAAAAAAGTATCACCCTTTTATAGAAATAAAGGTTTAGAGGGAATTGCAGGTGGTTTAAAATCAGTAAAGCAGTTATAGAATGGTACCCTGTTAGTGGAAACACCAAATTCTCAACAGGTGTCAAAAATATGAACAGCAAAGAGCCATGGAAAATATCTAATAAAAATAGAGCTTCTAACGTCCATCACCTCTTTTCGGAATGACTCAAACTGAGCCCTAATATATTCCTGAATCACGGAAATGTTTATTAGTTCTCAGTCTATAACGAAATCATTCCACTGTAGGTGAAGTTGAACTTATCTTATATGCTGGCTGAAGTCCATTGCGTTGTGATTTGTCTTCGGCATTCACTAAAGAAATTGGTTCTACAGGATATTTTCATATAAGTAAATCCATCTTAGTTGATAATGGAAACGATTTTATTTCCACTTAAACATTGCACAATCAAGAAATGCAGCAGCAAGCCAACACAGCTGCTTACAGGCTTCTGGCCACTCGGATACTGAATAAAACATGGTTTCTCTCCAACATCTTTCTGCTTAACAACGTAATAAAAATGATGACAAAGTTTTGTAATTCACAATTAAACAATATTCTTTTACATCAAATATGCCAAAATACAGGAATTAAAACATTAGATTTAAGCTTTGACTATTTATGTCAATATATGTACTAGTTTCATAAATTTTGTATTTAAATGTAGTGCATAAATTTAACGTCACCCTTTTGACTAGTGTTTACAGCCGTCAAATTATTTACATTATGTGTGTTTTTGAAATGCACATATATTTGTTTTGCCAATAGTGTGTAGGCGTACTATTATTGTAACATATAATTTTAATGTGTTTCGGTTTGCGGTCAAATTATTTATTAATACGGATTTGTTTATGGTTGTCGTAGTTTTGTTAATTTTGAAGATAGTTTCTTAGTATCAAACGGATTATTAATTTTAGTGCATGAATAATTATCAGTATTTAATTTAGGATCTAGTGATATATAAAACATGGTCTGCCCTAATTTATTTAAACAATAGGTATATATGAAATCATGTTGTGCAATAGTTTATAACATGTAGCATTGTTGTTTTTATACAAATTAGTATCTATATAGGTTCAGAAATATCCAAAACGGAGTGTAAGGCATTTTTAGTGTTTGCAGCTATTTTTTTACGAAAGTATAAAAAACTGAAAATTACGTAAAAGGTCAGGCAAAGTTATATTTAAATGAACGTACTATTTCTTAAAAGTGTTTTACTAATAGTGTAAATAGAATTTCAATTTGAAGGCGAAAGTGTGAAATATCACATGTCCGGTAATGAAGTTTTACTTTAGGTATCAGATATTTCGTGTTTCAATGTTGGCAACAGATTTTTAGGAGTTCGCAACATAGCAGAAACGTTACACACCCCCCTACATAGTGTACCTGAAATATAATGTAAGGTTCACTGTGTACTATCGTTTCAATATGTTGTGATTTAAGTGTTCATAATGAGTCTGTATTAGTTTAGGCTAAAATAAAAAATGTATGTTGATTGTAGTCTTGCGAATGCTGGTGGTTGTTGATGTTGCATGATGCGCCGACAGTGGTGTATCTGCAAACTGCTGTTGGTGATGTAGTGGCTCTCATCTTCAGCTGACTGTAGTTACAGGCATTCCTATAACATGGTTGTATCTTTCTCAGAACCACATACTATTTTTCCCTAACCACATACATAAATAAGCATACTCTTATCAGGCTATTGGAAAGAGTAATCAATTTTCTCAATAAGGTATTTAAAACAAACAAAATTATGGGCTCAAATTAACCCTTAAATGTTACTGAAAATTAACGAGAAATCTCTCTAATTTATTTTAGTTTGAATAATGAAATAGCAAGCTTTTACAACTTTCTTTTTTTTTTTTTTTCAAAGAGCATTGATATTCGTATTGTCAACAGTTATGTTTGGTATTAATTCATATAAAAAGGTATTTTACTAGTTTCTTCTATGTGTACATGTATGTAAATGCCATTATGTGAGAACTAAGCTCCTAATTCCTCTAGAAAGGGTGTTGTATATTGTAATAACTTCAAAATTTATAGTCAATTTACTAAGTAAAAGAATGACATAATTAAATAGTAAAACAATGGATAGAAACAAGCTCTCAGTGAGCACATCAAACATTTATCATTCAAAATTATGGTATAGTTCAAATGGTTATATAGACAGAAAATGTAATCGTGGTTTTGAATATTTCTCATATAGTTAGAGATTAGAATGAGTAATAGTAAAGAGTATAAACAATTATTGAAAAAACATATGCATTAATAAAAATTCAAAAATTTAACCCCCCTGCGAGTAGTTAGCAGTGGCAATGGTTAATCTCATAGCTCAAATCAAGCATGGAAATTAAAGCAATGTGTCAGTTCTCAACTGATCCACCAAAGTGTCAAATTTTTCCCAAATCATGGAAGAATTTAAAGAAAAATGAAAAAAATTTTTTAAACTGCCAAACTACACCCACTCTCAAGGCAGTAATGAATAAAAAATGAAAATTAAACCTTGCATCAGCCAAAACTGTCATATGTACAATACACTATAATATGGTCATCTTAAACCAGTATTAAATATTTTCCTATTAAGCTGTAAGCTCAAGGATAGAGATTGAATTTTACATTGGTCAACACTTGTGTGGTCTGTGTGTCCTCCCATGCTTTTAGTCACTTTTGTACTAATTATTAGCAAGTCCCTCTTGACACATCAAAGTACAACACAAAAAATACTAATGAATGATTAACAAGTGTGAAAAGAATTAAAGAATTTGAATTGTAATGCACTGTGGACGTGATTAATAGAAAGATCACAGTACATAACTGAGATAAGCATTTTCATATATACAATGACATTTCAAGCCATAAACAAATAATGAACACTTCAACATACCTTTGACTATGCATATGAGGTTAATAAATTAGTTATTGTGTGCCATATTCATAAATAGTATCAAAATTATCTTCCTTATAGGTTTCAGAGTAAGAGCAAGGTAAACTTCACAAGACATTAATTAACTTTTCTGTAGGTAGGATTTAAATGCATTAATCTGTGGGGATCGATACTAAACAACTTTGGACAAGTGTGGTATCTTTGTGTGATTCGAAAGGTCTTTGCTGTAAGGAAGCGGAAACACCAGTTCCCGCCTGACATTGGTACAGTGCAAACGTGTAATAATAAAGTCAGTGTAAAAAGTTGGAGTGTCTCGTGTCTTATCCGACCCGATCCTATAAACCTCCACATTGGTGACCCCGATCAAGTGTCGCTTTCGAGTTACCGCCCGAAGTGCTTTCCATCCGCGTCTACCGCGATATTCGCGCTCCCGCGTTCGCTTGCCGCCTATTGTCCGTACTGTGCACAATGGCTTCATCTAACGGACCTCCGCCGCCCGGATTCTGCCGTCCCGTGAGTGTGCCTCCACCTGCCGAATCCCGTCGAGGACAGCAAATTTCTTACAGCTCCGGGATTGCTACTCCGTGCGCAAGCTTCGTCAGTATACCCGTGCCTACTATGGACTCCGGCTTTGTTAGCCCGCCAAAATGCAATCTTACAAGGGACAGCAGTGCTGGAGAGGTTCTCTCCTCTACGCCGAGGTTTCCTTCCGCTCCCGCTAATGCAGTGGAATTTTTAAGGTTGAACTCTACTCAACAGAACGCTACGGCATTTGAAAGGCCGCCCGGTACGTATCATTCCGCGCCTGTTGTACCTCGTGTGCAGGACACCTTTTTCGCCACACCGGGTGTAAACAACGTGTGTAATAGAGTTCATGAGGGTGCCTCGAACGTTCACGACCATAGCTTCAGTGTTCCTGCGTCGGTCGGAAAGGTTTTGAACACGAACAATGCGGCAGCCGGCGTTCAAACTCCTCACCGTCAGCAGTGCAGTATTCATCCGCCACGCCAGTGGGACCCATCTACCCGACTTCCGACACACGATGTTGCCTCTGAGGCTCTGCACGCGAACTCTTTTCACCAATTTTATAATGTGTCGCCGCAGTTTCTCCACAA
This sequence comes from Locusta migratoria, assembly GCA_026315105.1. NCBI lineage: Eukaryota > Metazoa > Arthropoda > Insecta > Orthoptera > Acrididae > Locusta > Locusta migratoria. The sequence goes on from CM048755.1 coordinate 274,503,224, forward strand.
TTCATCGCCTGCTAACAGGGACAATTCGCTCGCACACACTACTGTTCAACGGTTGGAGAACATGCCCACGCTACCTCCTTTCAAACCTGCTCACCCAGAGTTTTGGTTTAACTTGATAGAGCAAACTTTCAACGTTTACGGGCTTGATGACGACGCGCGTTTTTACTGCCTTATGAACCATCTCCACGAGCGCGTCGAATTAATCTACGACCTTGTCAAGAACCCTCCCTCGACAGGGAAGTACACGGCAGCCAAGCAGACGATTCTGCAACGTGTGTCCAAAACAAGGAGAGAGAATGTCAGACAACTAATATATGAAGAGCGTCTCGGCGACAGGTCTCCATCACAGTTGTGGCGATGCCTCCGTTTACTTGTCAGCGAACACGACTTGCCAAACGACACACTCACCGAAATTTGGACAGAAAAGCTGCCTCTGCCTGTACAGACTGCAATCTCCGCGTACGAGGACAGGTCAGTTAACGAACTCTTACGCGCCGCCGATAGAGTTCATTCTGCCCGGCTACGCGAACTCCGCGCCAGCACTTCCAGACCGTCTAATACAAGGCCTGTCAAGTCAACTGCTCTACCGGCACCTTCATCTCGACGCAGCGACGGCGCCTCTGACTCTGCGGAAGATCATGGGCTGCAACTTCCTCCGCCCCCAGCAATGACATACTGTTTCTTCCATCATAGATTTGGAGAGCAAGCACGCAATTGTAAACCACCGTGCTTCTACCCAAACTACAATCGCAGGTAGGCAGCGGCGCCACCTCCTGCAAAGTAAACGAGCGCCACCCAACTTTGCATTCTGTGTCAGACGCCACTAGAAACCATGGCCGGGTGTACGTGAAAGACCTCTCCTCTGGCACAAATTTTCTAGTAGACACCGGAGCCGACGTGTCACTGCTCCCCGCTCGCCTCGCTAACAGGAAGATTCACCGGCAGAAGACTACACTCCGAGCAGTCAACGCATCGCATCTCCAGTGCACCGGCTTAACCTCTTTTAATGTCACCCTCGCCCCCAAGTGCGAGTTAGAGTGGAGATTTTTAGTTGCCCAAGTCGAAGAACCTATAATAGGTATAGATTTTCTTAGGCATTACAAAATAACAATCGATTTAGCAAGCGATCGTGTGTTCTATCCGGCGTGTAACTTGTATATTTCTTGTGTGCCCGCCAGCGTTCTAGCTAAGGACGAAGATAACGTTCGCCTAGCTACCAAAAGCGCTAACCTCCCCAGCGAGTCCCTCGAGTGGTCAAATAAGTGGCTCGCAGAGCGCATCGAATCTATGAATCACGAACTTCATCGTCGGCTGCAGGATTTAAACTCAGAGCTGTCATCTGTCCGCAAACAGCTCAACAGTCTTCAAGCATCCTGCCCGCCTTCAGTAATACAGGTTAGTCAGTGTTCTTGTGATTCTGCGCCCGCGCGCAACTGTGACAGGGATTCCTCTCTTTGTAACTGCGTTCGTCCTCATCCTGACAGTGTTATTACGGGTGCTACCCCGCCCTCCCGCCTACCCGGACAGGCAAATTTCCGCGCGCAGGCTAGTGTCAATAACCCACAGCCATCAGCTGTTTCTATGCGCCCGCTGCTGCCCTCAGCCTCGCCAGCGGCGACTTCCGCAACTATTACTCAGTGTACCAACTCAACCCAACGCGGCTCGCCTGTTTGCAACCCTCTACCTACGGGCAGTTGGCAATCGTGTAAACTCGCGACGCCAGCGCCGCAGCTTCGCTCGGAGGCCGATACGCTCGCGCCTATACAAACTGTTTCCTCGCACACGGCGCCACGCGTTGCATTAGTGACTAACGGAACTGTTCATAGACTACGTTTGATTGACGGACCGCCTATTTCGTGCCGCCCTCGTCGTCTCAAACCCGAACTTATGCCCGTTGCTCGCGAACAGATCGACGAACTAGTAAAAGGTGGAATTATTGAACCCTCTTCGGGATGTTGGTCGAGTCCGATTCATTTCGTCGCAAAGAAAGACGGCACTTGGCGCATGGTAGGAGACTATACGAAGCTTAATTCTCGTACCATCATCGATAAATATCCCGTCCCCAACGTGTCAGACTTTAACCACGCTTTGGCCGGCGCCCGGTGTTTCTCGGTGATAGACTGTAAACGTGCCTATCACCAGATTCCTATGGCCCCAGAGGACATAGAAAAAACGGCAATCACCACACCTTTCGGACTGTTCCAATACAGATTCATGCCTTTCGGGTTGCGGAATGCTGCTCAAACCTGGCAAAGGTTTATCAACGAGGTACTCTTCAACTTAGACTTTTGTTTCGCCTACCTCGATGATATTTTGATATTCAGCCCTACTTTGGAAAAGAATAAGGAACATTTGCAGATAGTTAAGGACACTCTCGTTGCAGCTGGTGTAGAGCTTAATAATAAGAAGCTGCAACTTCACAAACCTTCAGTTCTGTTTTTGGGATATGTTGTTTCAGCTGAGGGCCTCACACCCCCTGTTGACAAGGTCAAACCTGTTTTAGAATTACCACGACCTGACACTTATAAAGAATTACGTCGTTTCCTAGGAACAGTTAACTATTATAGGAAACATTTGCCAGCTGCTGCTGAGGTTCAGGCACCACTCACAGATGCCTTGGCAGGCCAAAACACTACCGGCATCCGGCAGGTTCCGTGGACCCCAGTAATGGAAACAGCCTTCGAGAAACTGAAGCATCTATTAGCAAATGCTGTAACTGTGGCTCACCCGCATCCAGATGCCACCCTCTTTATTACGACAGATGCAAGTGACTGTGCCATAGGTGCTGTTTTGAGTCAATCTGTCGGAGACGTTACATCCCCCCTCCAGTTCTTCTCAAAGAAGCTGAATAATGCGCAGAAGAAATATTCTGCCTTTGACAGAGAATTGCTGGCTGTCTATGAGGCAGTGAAACATTTTCGTACGGAAGTTGAGGGACGTGGCTTTTATATCCTCACGGATCACAAACCCCTTGTGGCCGCAATCCAGAAACCTCCGTCTGACCCTCCGCCGCGACGTTTCCGTCATCTTGATTACATCCTACAATTTACAAGCGACGTCAGATACATTAAAGGTGCAGACAATATTGTAGCAGATTTCCTGTCCCGTGTCGGAGCTGTCACTTCGGTTCTCGACCTATCAGACCTCCCACAGCGGCAGTCAGCTGACCCAAACATAATGCAGCTCATCAATGACCACGACTCTTCCCTTAAACCTGTCAAAACTACTTTCCCAGGTGTGACCGGAGAAGTGTGGTGTGACGAATCTACCGGTTCTCTGCGACCTTTCATTCCCAAGGACCTACAGAGACAAGTTTTTGACAAACTGCATAGCCTAGCCCATCCTGGAGTGCGAGCCTCCACCAGACTAGTTACAGAGCGTTTTGTGTGGCATGACATGCGACGCGATTGCCAAGCCTGGGCCCGATCGTGCATTCCATGTCAGCAAAACAAAGTTTCCAGGCACACCACCCCCCCGCTGGGTACTTTCTCCCAACCACACAAACGTTTCCAACACCTACACATAGACTTGGTAGGCCCACTCACTCCTTCTGAGGGTTTCAGATACGTACTCTCCATCATAGATAGGACCACACGTTGGTTCGAAGCCACCCCACTCCCGAACATCACTTCTGAGACCGTTGCTCGTGCCTTTATAGACACTTGGATAGCACGCTTCGGGTGCCCGGCAGTGTTGACAACCGATCAGGGGCGCCAATTCGAATCCGCTCTGTTTTCTGACATTTGTAGGTTGTGCGGCATTTCCAAGATCCATACAACTGCCTACCATCCTCAGAGCAACGGACTCGTCGAGAGATGGCATAGGACTCTTAAAACTGCCTTACGCTGCCATGGCCCTCTTTGGACTGAGGCCCTACCCTTCGTACTTTTGGGGTTACGCACCACTTTTAAAGAAGATTTAAAAGGTTCAGTAGCTGAATTTGTCTATGGTCAACCCCTCGTTTTACCAGGTGAACTAGTTGCCCCCACGCCCGTGGCTTCGCCTTCAGAGCTTCCATCCCTGGTAGAACGCGTCAAACTACATTGTAGAAAACTTCACCCACAACCTCCGGCACACCACACACCACCTCGTACTTATGTACCTGTTGCACTTAGTTCGTGCACATATGTTTTCCTGCGTGACGACACCATCAAGGCCCCCCTTCAGCCGCCTTATACTGGTCCTCACAAGGTGCTCCGTCGTGCAGCAAACACCATGGACATTCTCCTGCACGGTTCCAAAACTACCGTTTCACTGAACCGAGTGAAACCGGCTCTAGTTGAGCCCGCTTCCGATGACTCCCCCACACCCTCACCCCCACCCTCTTCGAACGACTCAGGCAATCGGAGTCATTCTTCTTCACAACCCCTCACCCATTCTTCGAACAACTACCCTTCTGGTGGTCCACAACATTCGAGTCAGCCCTCTGATCCCCATCCTTTCCGAGGATTTTCACCTCGCATGACTGACTCCTCACAAAACTTCACCCTTTCAACCCCTTCTTCCTGCACAAGTTCGTTGCGCCCATCAAGCGGCAAGAAATGGTGTCCACATCAGTCCTCCACACCTGTTTCCCCTGGCCGTTTGCCTGCCACAACTACTCCTACCACACCCGCCTCGGATGCATCACCCTCCTTATGTCGGGGTTTTGCCACCCCCACTTGCAGCCGTACGCCTCCCTCCACTGCTACCGAGGTAGAATTCAAAACTAGGGTTGACCCAGATCATATCTGTAACCTCAGCGTGTTAGTGCAGGGTGTTTCAGTGTTCATCATGCTCGCGTGTGACGAAAAAAGTGATCAGGCAGGTGGTGTAGTGCAACGTGTGGTTCGACGCATCACAGCTTCCCACCTCGCCTCTGCAGGCAATCTACGTGCGTTCGTCCGCCCGAACGGAACCGTCATCGTGCGGTTCCCAGCTGACCATCGAGGCCCCCCACAACAATCGACAAGATTCGGACGTCGGCTTCGCCCGCCATCCACCCTCAAGGACTTCGAGACTACCGTGCCGGGTTTTGCCCCACGGTCACCCACCAACCGCCCCCTACCTGAGGATGCACAAGAGCTGCCAGTCACATTTCTGCATCCCCTACCAGCTGTGTAATTTTAATCTTTTAAGTTTTTTTTTTTCTGTACTCCATACTGCCGGGGGGGGCTATGTGGGGATCGATACTAAACAACTTTGGACAAGTGTGGTATCTTTGTGTGATTCGAAAGGTCTTTGCTGTAAGGAAGCGGAAACACCAGTTCCCGCCTGACATTGGTACAGTGCAAACGTGTAATAATAAAGTCAGTGTAAAAAGTTGGAGTGTCTCGTGTCTTATCCGACCCGATCCTATAAACCTCCACAAATCTATCTGAGACCGATCAACTTTTTGGATCGTGGATAAGCAAAACTATAAGCATACAGCTAAGGGTTTCAGTTAACTTCAAGTAATTCAATGCATGTATGTAGATAAACTTACACTCTGATCTTAACAAATGGACTACTAACATAGTGAAACATTACTTGGTTTTCAGGTTCAGTTACTGGATTTTTTTTTTTTTTTTTTTAACTTCCTCAAAAATTATTCATGTTAGTAGAATCACAACTTAAGTTGACAATAAACAGAAGGTATACTTTCATATTTGCTTTCAATTAATTCTTTAACATTTCAGTAGATGACTTGACATTTATATCAGGGTTTGGAACTAACATTTCTCAGTACATTGACACTATCATTTTGAGATTTCCTCAGCAGTATCAAGCAATTCTAACATCTTAGACTTCAAGTAAAGCATCTGTTCAGAGAATACACTAATCTTAAATACTACATCAACATTTTTCGTTGAAATATTCATTATTTTCATAGTCATTTTCTTTATGACATATTAATTCTTTCTTTTCAATATATGAAGCATTTTTCACTTCCATTTCAATATCTTAATAACTATTTGTTCAGTATTTTCACTGACAATTCTTAACCTAATTTCTCATGAACAGCTGTTACTATTTTTCCTAATTTGTTACATCTTTTGATGACTACTCAAAGACTTCCACATTAGCTAGTGGTTCATAAACATCATAACATAAGACTCCATAATTCCTGTCAAACACATTAAATAAACCCCCATCATCTACCTGTTTTCTTTTTCTGTACTTAAATTCACATAGTATTTTTATTCATAAATCCTTCAACATTTATTATTCATTGTAACTGTATTAACTGTAAACATGAATTCACTATTCAGTTGAAACTGTATTTCAGTATATTTACTTTTTAGCTTTTAAGTCCATTGGCCTATACACTGGCATAAGTAAAAAATAAAAATCCTTATTGAAAACCCCCCCAACTACGATGAAACTGGTGTCTCAGATTAGGTACAGTATTACTATTTGGCATAAAGTTCTTTTGAACTGATTGTTAACATCTACCTACACATTTTTTTTATATTTTCTCAAAATTCCAACTGGTAATAAAGTTTAGGCAACACATATTTTACGTTTCAATAAGCATAGAGCAAAAATGTATATATCAAAAGGTATGTCTCAGCTGTTTTCACTTGTCAGTGGTAATTAAAAAGTTTTCATCAAATAATCAAATATTTACACTGAAGAAAAACTTAAAGACTACAATTTTTTCTGTACTGTGAAAATGATTCAATAGAAGTACACAGCACACGACTGGGGACCTGAACTGTTGTCAGCAGTTTCATAACTAAAGAGTAATTATGCCCCTAAGGTATTACATCAGTACATAGTCTGATGCATCTCATTTTGTCTATCATCAGGTAGAATAGGTAGTAGTAGATTACAATTAGGTCCAAAATTAAATGCAAACAACTGGGTCTGGTTTGCCCACGAACATACATTACACCTTAGACTTTGCTTAAGCAACATAATTTCTGAAGTGTCATCCAAATCTGACGAAAAACAATCATTGTCCTGTGGCATAAAATAAATAGGACGAATTTTCTTTTTAGGCCTACCAGGTGACATCACTACTGGTAAACAAATTACACTAGTACATCTAGGAATAATCAAAGTTTCAGCATGTGACTTTTCTGGAATTTCGTCTACACACTGTGGTAATTCTGTGACTGTACAATTACTTTCGACTTCTTGCTCAGGGTTATCTATAACACAGTTACATTCAGTTTCTACTTTAAAATCAGAAATATCAAGTTTGCTATTACATTGTTCAACATCGCGAATCTTTCCAGTTCACTCTGTTTTAGTATCCTGGCTCTGAGAATTTACATTACATGAACTGTCATCTATTTCTTCAACATTGTCACTCGTCTGAGAAACTACTGAAGTAGCGGCTACCACAACACTTTCTTCTACACTATTGAGTTTTGTGTCTGAAATACATTGTTTTAATTCGGTCCCTGCTTCATTTGTTTTACAAATTTCAAATTTAAGGGAGTTTGTTTGAGATTTTATGTCAGATATCATGGTTTTTATAGTTTCCATTTGTAATGAAAGTTTGGAGTCCATTTCTAATAAAAGTTCAAAGATTAATTTTCTTTCTATTTTCGCGTTTGCTGCCATATTACCAATCTGTTGTCCAGTCTCTTGTAAATCACTAGAAAATGGGACCTGCTGCTTTCTTGTAATCGGTGTAGAACTCGCGATACCAGAACCGTCTACCCCACTTTCAAAGTCCGAAACTTGAGTACTATCATCTCCCTCCTTTCTTACTGTATCCATTTTAAGATAAGTTTTCAGTCCACATAAAACCCCTATCACACAAACAGTCACTAAAAAAAAGAGAAAAAAAAATGAGTACTTAACTTCACACAAGGATGCGGCGATACAGGTATCTAGTAGTCCAAATTATTGCCATCTTCCTCCATTAAATTTCGACATCGTAGGTGTGGATAGTATTGTAGTCGAATTCTGCACTTTTATGATGGTTTTACTGCACATCCATCATATACATTATTTTCCTTGTATTCTGAAACACATTCTTATATTAGCGAATACTCATTAAAATCGTTTGATCACGTCACCACTTTAAACACTTTACATTAGTGAATACGCTTTTAATATCCTGGTCACGCGGCACCACATCTAACGTCCATCACCTCTTTTCGGAATGACTCAAACTGAGCCCTAATATATTCCTGAATCACGGAAATGTTTATTAGTTCTCAGTCTATAACGAAATCATTCCACTGTAGGTGAAGTTGAACTTATCTTATATGCTGGCTGAAGTCCATTGCGTTGTGATTTGTCTTCGGCATTCACTAAAGAAATTGGTTCTACAGGATATTTTCATATAAGTAAATCCATCTTAGTTGATAATGGAAACGATTTTATTTCCACTTAAACATTGCACAATCAAGAAATGCAGCAGCAAGCCAACACAGCTGCTTACAGGCTTCTGGCCACTCGGATACTGAATAAAACATGGTTTCTCTCCAACATCTTTCTGCTTAACAACGTAATAAAAATGATGACAAAGTTTTGTAATTCACAATTAAACAATATTCTTTTACATCAAATATGCCAAAATACAGGAATTAAAACATTAGATTTAAGCTTTGACTATTTATGTCAATATATGTACTAGTTTCATAAATTTTGTATTTAAATGTAGTGCATAAATTTAACGTCACCCTTTTGACTAGTGTTTACAGCCGTCAAATTATTTACATTATGTGTGTTTTTGAAATGCACATATATTTGTTTTGCCAATAGTGTGTAGGCGTACTATTATTGTAACATATAATTTTAATGTGTTTCGGTTTGCGGTCAAATTATTTATTAATACGGATTTGTTTATGGTTGTCGTAGTTTTGTTAATTTTGAAGATAGTTTCTTAGTATCAAACGGATTATTAATTTTAGTGCATGAATAATTATCAGTATTTAATTTAGGATCTAGTGATATATAAAACATGGTCTGCCCTAATTTATTTAAACAATAGGTATATATGAAATCATGTTGTGCAATAGTTTATAACATGTAGCATTGTTGTTTTTATACAAATTAGTATCTATATAGGTTCAGAAATATCCAAAACGGAGTGTAAGGCATTTTTAGTGTTTGCAGCTATTTTTTTACGAAAGTATAAAAAACTGAAAATTACGTAAAAGGTCAGGCAAAGTTATATTTAAATGAACGTACTATTTCTTAAAAGTGTTTTACTAATAGTGTAAATAGAATTTCAATTTGAAGGCGAAAGTGTGAAATATCACATGTCCGGTAATGAAGTTTTACTTTAGGTATCAGATATTTCGTGTTTCAATGTTGGCAACAGATTTTTAGGAGTTCGCAACATAGCAGAAACGTTACAAGCTTCATAGTATCCTGAATTATAGAAAATGTGTTGTCTTCTGTAGAGTTCTGGTTGGCAAATGTTCAAATGTTTGTAGAGCTTATGGGACTTAATTACGGGGCCATCAGTCCCTAAACTTACAAACTACTTATGAACTAGCTAGTACTAAGGATGGCACAAATATCCATGCCCGAGGGTGGGATCCGAACCCCCGCCACAGACCGCTCAGGCACTGTGGTCGGCAATCTGGTTGGCATCCCTATAGACGGTATGAAGGAAGAGTGGGCTGCAGAAGGCACAGTGAATGTGCAAAATATTAAGAAAAGAGTCCTTCATCCTAACTTTCACTACTCCTCAACTACCAGAGCATATGAAGACAGGTTTTTTATGCTTAAATGTTTGGCTCTGTGTTCCTAATTCCATGCTTTGCTTTAAGTGTCAGCATTTTAGGCACACGACATTGGGTTGCAAGGGGAAGAAACCTGTGGCAGATGTGGTGAAGCTGCACACGAAGGGTCTTAACGCACCCCATCTATGAAGTGCGTTAACTGTGCAGGTGATCATCCAGTCTGGAGTAGTAACTGTACGGTTTATCGTCAGGAAAAGAAGATGCAGAAAATTAAAACATCTCAGAGTATCTCCTATGCAGAGGCCAAAGAGACCAAGGCCCTGCAGCCTCCTGTGTTTGTAACCTCTTTTGCCTCTGCCCTCAAAAAGCCAATTGCCACAGTTGATACCTCCACACAAATGGATGTTGTCAGTGTTGCCACAAATACTTGCACAGGTAAGTGTACCTGTCAGGCGGCGATGGTCTTATCACCTGTCATCTCCCAACCAACATCTGAAAAAGTGATATATACCAACTTTGCTGAGCTGCTCAGCACGCACATCCATTCCATCTCCTACTTCACATACTGGCCCCTACAAAACCACCAAAGAGAAAGAAGTCTACAGCTAAATTGGTATTACAGGTGAAACCGAAGCAAAACAGGTGGAACCTGTCATCTTTACTATTAGTGATGCTCCATATGACTCTGCACTGAGCCCATGGAGCTAGATGCCAGTCTGGGGCAATCACCTCACCTGAAGACTGATCTCCAACTGAGGTAGACATCTTTCCCCAAGGGTGACCCTCCACCTATTGCAGGTTCCCAGCCTCATATAAAAGAGAAGGTGAAAGTCCAACCTCCTTGATAGATGGCTTCCATTCTGCAATCGAATTTACAGTGATTTAGGACACACGTGGAGGAACTACGTTTATTATCTCAGGGATGACCTATGTGTATATGTCTCCAGGAGACTAATTTCAAGCCCTCCGATAACCCTGAGATATGTGATTACAGTCTCTACAGAATAGACAACCTTAATGGAGAGAGAGCGCTAGAGGAGGAGTGGCTATTTTTGTCAACACAGACTACCACTCTGTACTCATGTCTCTCAACATAACCCTACAAGCTGTTGCATGACTATATGCTCCATGTATCTGCCTCCTCATGATAATCTCAATGAAGAGGCTCTTGAAGGCCTTCTTCTACAGCTCCCCCACTCATTTATCCTTTGTGGTGATTTTAATGCACACAATGTGCTTTGGGACTCTGTAGCGACTTGCCCAGGGGTAGAGCAGTTGAGAGGTTTCTCTTACCTTAATGTGCCCATTTATTAACCATTTAATGCATGACTTTTCATTTGAAGCTATAAAAACTACCACAATTAATGTATAGCCAATATATACTGAGAAAAATATTGAAAAAAAAATCATGAAATTGTTATGCACTACTAGCAACAAAAGAGTTCATACTTTGTCAGCTGTATAGTGCTTCCATGATGTACCCAATGCAGTAAATGTCACTCTTATGCCTCTCATCTTTCCAGACAGTAACTCATAATGCAACAGTAATATGTTATTGGCTACCTTTACATGGCAAAGGAGGAATACTAAAGTAAACACACACACATATTAGCAGTAACTCAATGCAGGTAACTGTCAAACTGATTCAGTAGCAGTGGTGGCTCATGCTCGCTTTTGTTGGTGGGGCCCAGACAAAAAGTTAGTCCCAGTATAATGGATTCAGTCTAAAGTGTTCTTTATATAACATCCATTTACATAACATAATTTAAAGACATTAGAAAGATATTTATATGCTAATTATGCAGTAATTAATATAATCCGTGAAATACTGTAGCTAATACAAATTTGTACAAATGTGCAATAAACATTTTTATTTCATTACTATTTTAATTATTATTATTATTATTATTATTATTATTTGGTGTGTGGGGGTTATGTGTGTGCAATATTGCAGTTGGTCTGGTCCTCCAGCTCTGCTGGTTTTACATGTACTTGTGTGGGTGTCAGACTTTATGCTGTGGTGACACAAGTTACTGAAGAACTTGGGGGCATGGAGGTGTTTCGATTTGAACCAAAATTCACCAGCTCTTCTCATGCTAAAGTTCATAGTTATTGTAGTTGTGCTTTTGTATACTGATCATGATGTCAAAATAAAAATGAACTGTGGGAGGACGTATGTGACTTCTTCCCTTTTTGGAACACACCAGAGAGACAACAGGTACCCTCCTGGCTTTTGCCTTACAGCCAAGGTAAAAACTCTGGGAAAAAACATGGAAAGGGCAGTTTCATGTGTATTTTACCTAACTAGCTTGTTAACTAATGAGGTCTGTGTTCTGACAGGTTATTTATACAGTAAATGTGCAAGTCTGTTTTTCTGACTGGCAAACTTGTCAATTACTCTGTTGTTGAAATTTGGAATATCACTGATTTCCTCCTTGTGAATGGGACAAACAGCCAGTCTTTCCTGACTCATACTGTTCCTGAAGAAGGTTTTGATTCTTATAACATGCTGAAACTGTGCTCTGCTTCTGCTGTTACCACAATTTTTAATGTTTTGTGCACTTCAGTGAACGATTCCTCAAAGGAATGTTCCACAAAGAAAGTAAACAGCTCACAAACCAATGTAATGCCTCTAAATGTATCACTGTGATAAATCACTGACAGTTTATTTTTCAGTTTATCGTGGCAAATAAACGGACTGTAGTTTAATGAAATAATATTGACCAAAGTACCTGGAGAATGTTCTCTAAAAGAAGCAAACGATTTGGGATCAATGATTTTGAAGCTGCTAAATACTAGTACATGAGAGTTTTTAAATCTTCCTTTCAGTTTGTTGGTCATAAATAATGTCACATCTTTGGCATCTGCTGTCAGATGAAGCTCACTGCTGCATTTGGAATGTTTTCCTGGAGGAGCAATACACTCATCATCAGAAACTCCAAACCTTTGAATGTTCTCTTGTATTTCAGATACAGCACACTCAAAATGATGTAATGCATTGGATATGGAAACGTCATTTGCACTCTGCATATGAATTGTGTTATGGAAAATATCAATGTGTTTCATGATATCATAAGAAAAATTAGGAGGAACAAAAAGTGTGGATGGTGAAGTAAATTTCTTAAGGCAAATGCTTCTCTTATTGTAACATCATCCCTGGAATCCTCTTCTTCAACCTTTTCAAAACATTCCAATAAGTGCAATTTGGTTTCTTCGACAGTACAATGCTGGAGTGGAAGTTCCATCTAACTGAAGAGACTGAAGGAATTCTCTTGTTGCAGACTGTCCGTAACAAATCATTGTGCTTGGGAGGTGAAGAAGAAAACGTTGTAAAACCAGCAATATTTACGAAGAACAATCTTATTGATTTTATGCTTTTACTGCAAGCATTCTGAAGAACCAAATTCATTTGGTGCACATATCAGTGAATGTACTTGGAATGTGGGAAAGTGCTCTGCATCAGTGGCTGCACACCACTGTGACTGCCACTCATTACTGGGGTGCAATTGTATGCCTGAGCAATGTGTTCTTCTTGAACATTGAAAGGTTCCAGACATCTTTTTGAAACCTCACCAAGTCCATATGCTGTCCTATCGTTAATGTTTTCAAAGGAAAGAAATCTTTCAACAGGTTTCTTCCCTTTCGTAAGCCACAGTATAATGACAAATTGACTTCTCCATGTAATATCATTTGTTTCGTCAGCCGGCGCAGAAATGAAAGTGGCATCATTAATCTCTTTAATCAGTTCTTTGATGTAAACTTGATACATACAGTCCAGAAGCACATTTTGTATTATGTGTGACATATATTTACACATGGAATTACTAGAGCTGCTTAAGTGATCATTATCTGATACACTGTCAAGAATTCCTAAAAGAGATAAAAAGTCTAAGAAGTTGCCATGGTTTGTTGACTATTGTTTTTCATTGTGAGCTCTTAGTGTTAACTCATGAGTTCCACCAAATGATGAGCACTCTACTGTTCTGTTTAATAGGTGTCTGTTCTTTGTAACTAATTCATTATGTTTCTGAATTGACATTTTATACACCGAATCAATCTGAGCATTAATGTTAATTGTGCCAAACATTTTATATTTACCAGCATTTTCTAAACGAAGTCTACTTTCCTCGTGTTTCCTAACTCATTCACTTAAATGCTTTAGATCCTTGCAGCCAGCTGTTGCCCACAATCCTTCACCACCAAACAGTTAGTCAAGAATTTTTGCAGAACCATGTATAGCAGAAACTTTCTTCTTGTTTCCATCGAGTTGAGACATCAAGAAATCTTTTGGTTGATGTACACCTAACTGCTTGATTTTTTAGCTTCTCTTCCATAATAAATGAAAGGGCGTTCTGAAAAGTCTACTTTATTCATTTTATACTCAGTTTACGAACACTCAAGTTGCAGTGACACAGCTCCAAAATACGTTTTGATGTAGGTGGTAAGGTCCCAGGGTCACCGGCCCCAAACTGTGAACCTGGGGACTGGTGTGCAAGGGGTGGGGAGCGGGAGTGCGGCACAGTCCGCTTCACTGGCACCTACTTCACCGGGCCCCAAGCAGCACTTAGGCGAGGGGCAAGGAGCGGAAAGGAAAACAGCTCTGTGATGTCAATGTGACTGCAAGGGCAGTTAAGGGCCAACTGCCACTGACCCTCGGCTGTCGGCATGGCTGCGTAATGAAGAGAGGGGGTCACTTAGCTATGCTGCAGCCAGAGGCAAGCGAAACCATTTGATCACGTCATTGTAAATTGAGTTAGGATGTCAAGGGGATCATGTCACACTCCAACTGTTTGATACAATAATGCAGAAGTATTTTCTGGTGGGGCTATGCTCATGTGGCCCTTTAGAATGAGTCGCCCCTCTTCAGTAGCATTCTGTAATGTATAATTTGTAGGCTGAGCTACTAGCATATGTAACACTATGTATACAAGCAGCTACAAATGAATTTGTGGTAAAATGTTGATCAGTTTGAGAGACAATGGAGAAAAATAAGGTATGTAGCTTATCAGCTACATTATGCATTAAAAGGTTAAATACAGGTAAGAGCACACGCTTCTGTGCTGCAACAGGGTCGTTCTCTACCATTGATCTTATGCTATGGTCTCCAACCCTTGCACATAATAGTGGGGAGTGGTCAATGACCTTAATGGCACTGATAACCTCCCAATCTGCATAAGTCAACCAGATAGCTTAGAGCCTGTATGACAACCACCACAATGGGCGCTCCACCAAGCAGACCGGACACTTTGTAGGCAACATGCTGTGTTACAGCATCGTGTTAGTGTCCAGGAATGGGTGGATCATATCACTGATATGATCCACCACGCCACCACAGCTTCCATTCCAGTCTTCTGGATGTCTGACAAATGCAGAATGTAGCTTGGTGGAGTGATGAATGCTGCTCTGCAATAAGGATCGACATGCAGCTCTGTGTAGATTCAACATCTGGCCAACTGCAGAGAACCTCGCAGCATTTCATGTGGCAAGGCCAAAATGTCGTAAAACTATATGTGAGAGCAAGAAACGAACATGGCAACAGTTCCTGAATACCCTTAACCATTCCACAAAAACTTTACAAGTATTGGAGACTATCAGGAGGAACTCTGGGAGAGGAGGAATGTGTCCAGTGGCTGCTGTGATGGGGAATGGTAAGCCCCAGACCAGCCTGTGAGACATTGTGCAGAGTATGTTAGTCTATTTTTCTACAGTTACTGCCACTGCCAGTTATGATCCAGCTTTCCAGTGCAACTGGGTGGCTGTTGGAAGGGGTATTTTGGACTTTCTGTCCAGCATTGATGAGGACTATAACTGTCCCTTCTCCATATGGCAGCTGGATTCAGTTTCGTCTGTGGCTCGTTACACATTTCCAGGTCATGATGGTATCCATTGTAGTATGACATGACACCTCACAGGGCATAATAAGGAAATCCTCCTCAATCTTTCTAACTTTATCTTGCTGTCAAGCCAATTCCCCAAATCATGGAGGGAGGTCATTTAATCCCCCTTTTAAAACCTGGGAAAGATTGCACTTGCCCAATTAGTTGTTATAGTGTCACTCTGTGTGGGAAATACCTTAGAGTAATTGGTCAACTGCTACCTTGTCTGTATGCTGTAATCCAGGCAGCATCTCAGCCGCTTTCAGTGTGGGTTCAGGAAATATTGTTCCACCTTTTGATAATCTGGGCTTTCTGGAGGTGGCTGTAGAAGAGCCTTTCCTGCATTTGCATCACCTTATGGATGTATTTTTTGATATTGAAAAGGCCTGTGATACTACTTGGCGGCATCTTATCCTAAGGTAGTTCCAAGGATGGGGTTTTTGTGGTTGTCTTCCTCATTTTATTCAGGCCTTCCTATCTGTACATTATTTTAGATACTGAGTTGGTTATTCCCTTTCTGGTCACTTTGAGCAGGAGAATGGAGTCCGTCAGGGTAGCGTTTTAAGTGTGACCTTTTTTACTATAGTAATTAACAGTATTATTTCTGTAGTGAAAGATCCTATCTAGTGTTCTCTATTTGTGGATGACTTCTCTGTATTTTTCTCTTCCTCCAGCCTTGCAATGACTACACATCTGTTGCAGCTCACTCTTCAACAGCTGGATGAATGGGCAAGAAAGACTGGTTTTAAGTTTTCCTCCAAGAAGTGTGTGTGTGTGTGTGTGTGTGTCATTTTCAATCATTGATGTACTGTTTTTAATTTACCTGAACTGCATATGAGGGGCTCTGTGCTCACTTTTAAAGACACGGTGAGGTTTCTGGGCCTCACATTTGATTCCAAACTTACATGGTTGCCTTTACCTTAAGGACCTGAAGACCTGCTGCCTCAAAGTGCTTGCAATTTCAAAATGTCATAGGCACACTTCTTGGGGAGCAGACAGAACCCTTTTGCTTTTGTTTTACAGAGCCTTCATGTGATCCCATCTTGGCATATGGGTTTGCATGGCTGTCTTATTTAAAGGTGTTGGACGCAGTACACCATGCAGGGATTCAGCTGGCAACTGGGGCATTTAGGACGAGCCCCATACCAAGTCTCTGTGCTGAGGCTGCAGAGCCGCCACTATCAGGCGACAGCTACTTGTGGTGTGCCAGGCATATAAAATGTTATCGACACCTTTCACACTAACATATGATACCATTGCTCGGTGTCCAATGGAAAGGCTCCATAATTGGAGACGAGCAACGAGGCTATATGGGATTTTCATGAGGGATTGCCTTCTTGAAATGGGGTTGGCTGGTTTCAATGTTCTACAATGTGGTTGGAGTAAGGTTCCCTGTTGGGTTCTCCAGAGGCCCAGACATTTTTAGATCTGATGAGTTTACTTTTCAGTCTGTGTTTTTTAATGGTTTAGATTAACATCACTGTTTTACAGTAGTGTATACTGATGGCTCTAAGCAAGGGACTCAATCGGTTGTTCCATTCTTCAAGGCAGATATGTTGTATATAGGGAAAATGATTTCTGCTTTGCTCTGATTCTCTCAGTGCTCTGCAGTCATTGCAACAGCTATTTCCATCTGTGACTTTGATGCAGCAAATACATGATGAACTCTCCTTCCTCCAACTTTGTGGGAAGGTGGTTTCATTTTGCTGAGGCATGTGGGAAATCGGGGGGATGAAGTAGCTGATCAGGCTGCCGAAGGAGCTTGCAAGGCACCTGAAATGACAATGTGCCAAATTCCCTTGCGGGGTATAACTTTTTCGTTATGGATGCAGTCCCTGCAATTGTGGGAGGAGGAATGGCTTTCAGTGGCAAATATGCTTCAGATGCTGAAGTCCACTGTCTGACAATGGCAATCCTCCTGCCTGCCTGTCAGGAGGGACGAAGTAGCCCTTACTTGCCTTCGAATCAGAAACTGTCCCTTTACACATGACTTCTTACTCCAATGAGAGGAACAACCAATTTGTGATTCCTGTGGTATGCAGATTATTGTACACCACATTTTAATTGAGTGTACTTTATATCATATGCAGAGGGTCGAGGCAAATCTGTGCAGTGATCTGCCCTCTATGTTACATTATATGCATGATTCATTGACATGGAAAAGGAAAATCAATAGAATTTAGTTACCCATTTTAGTACAACTTGAAGAAGTAATTGCACTGTCAGAGCGCTGACAAATATTTGCAACAGTGTTGCCAGTTTTTAGCTCTGCTAGGGAGATCTCTACAGTGATAAAGGATATGAAACTTGTGCTTGTTTCATATAGGCTCAAAATGTAGCAGTATGTCCTAAAAGTAAGAAAAAAAAGATTAGGCTGTAATGTCCTGTTTGACATCATGGCCATTAGAGAAGCAGCACATGCTCTGATTGTTTTTGGTTAAGAATGGGGAAGGAAATTAGCCATGCCCTTTGAAAGGAACATTTCTGGTATTTAGTTGGAGAGATTTAAGGAAATCATGGAAAACTTAAAGTGGGATGGCTAGGTGCAGGTTTGAACTACTGTCCTCTTGAATATGCTTTCAGTTTGTTACTACTCTCTCTTAATAGTTTCCAGCTTTGCTTTTCAGACTGTCAATACTCAAATAATTCAGTTAAGCTTCATTCAACATTGAAAATTTCTTTGAAGTGGTGTCATATGATTTCAGCACAAAGATAGCAAGGTCAGTGATATTAGTATCGTTCATGCAACATTGGGCTTTACAATCTCCCATCATCATAACAGGTTCCCCATAAAAACAAATAAATCATTTATGTTGTTATATTCTGACAAAGGCTTAGTCTCATGCACTGAAAAGTTACCGTCAATTGTACAAGAGAATTTTTTGACTTCCATGACAATAAAAAAAAAAATTGGTGCAGATAGAAGGAAGAAGAAGCATAGTAAATGAATTATTTGCTTCTACACAGTAATCAATTTATTTCAGAATTCAGAAGAGAAAATACTAATAATCCTGTCCATTAACATGGAAACTAAACTTCATATGTGGGAAGTGTGTAAATCTGCATTTTTTCATCTTCATACCTCTACATGTAATGTACAGGCTACTAACTAATGTATTCCTTGCTTTTGCAATGTTACTCTTGTTTAGGCACCAAATGATGGAAAGATAGAGCCAAACCTGTGGATCTTTCACACCTCTATTTGTATATGTTGTTGTTGGGTAAATATATTTGTAAATCAGACTATTATGCCTACTCACACAAGGTATTGGATGTGAGTAGTAAGAAGGATATTACCCTGAACACAAGACACCAAGGTGAATGTGTGTATTTTCCATATCAAACCATAATTCACTTCATGATTCTTGATCCACTGGTAACACAATGGAGCAGTAACAATGAGAGTCATAAAGCTCTTGTGACAGAATAACTAACAATAATAATTATAATAATAACTAATAGCAATTAAGGGTGTTGGGTGAATTATGGAACAATGTTAACAATTATAATATAAAAAAAGAATGATGCTCTCATCGTCACATTGCAAATATTTTATGAGCATTTTTGTTATTGAGCCACATGAATTTATTATACTGATTTATGTTCAGGATATTCACAGAGGAAAAGAAAATACAATACCTAAAGTCATATAATGATCAGTGCAATGAAATCTTACTCATCAACTTTCTTTGATTTAGGTCATGAGATGAACTTGGCACCACGGCTGTAACATTAGAGCACTATGTTCATCTTTCTGCCACTGTTCTGTTGGCAGTTGATGCTCTCATTTTGGAACATGAATAGAAAAATTTTTGCAACTTGACCATGGAAATACCTTCCTGAGGTTGAAAGATAAATGTCATATTAATGTGATGACTATTTAGATTTCTTCATTATTATGAAAAGGGGAACATTGTGATAATTTAGCAGCATAGCTTGGCACAAATGCTGGAAGTGAACCCAAATGAGATGAACATGAGTTTTGATTTCTTTATAACTAAAAGCAGAACTAACAATTGGCAAAATTATTGCAAATATTTGGCAACGCTGTGACAGTGCAATTTCTGAATTGACTCACTAAATTCACTTGACATTTCTTTTCCCCTCCACAACTCATGCAGTATAGTCCTCATGAATGACGATACACTGAGATAGAAAATTTAATTTTTGGACTCATTGAATGCTGCTCTTAGTATTAGTGGAAATGTTTTTGTCTTTTGTGATGTGTTACATGGCCCAGCTATCAATATCACAAAAACAGAGACCCACTACAGACAGTATCTCTCTTCCTGTGTGTATCTTGTGAAGCAAGAACAGCATTAATCATCAGTTTTAATCATGGTGGAGAACAATACAGTCAAGCTTAATAATCTTTTTCATAATTTTTACACATCACTTATGGCCCATATGCCAGAATGATACTTATGGAGGAAATGATTAATATAGTACTTCCATGCAAAATAACTGCTGTAGCAATTAGGCAGCAGACAAGCGATGTGTGTATATTGATATAACCCTTTATATCTCAACCCATACTATCATGCTACTTCAGATTTGCTTTTTTCTCTTGACCTCAGTCTTCTGTTATACTTAGAACTGACATGTGATTGTGGAGGTAAGAGTGTAGTACAATCATTGCATGTTGGTTGGAAACATGATCATGTAGGTTTGGGTGGAGAGGAATAGAGCATGCACTGACAGGTATTCACACAGTTTATTTGATGCATTTATCATAAGGAATAACACACAGCAATAAAACACATTACACAGCAGTTACTCACTTTGACTGGATGATATGATATGAATTCATAACGATAAAAAATTCTTAAAGGAGCTCATCTAAAAGGTAAACGAATGGCATAGAAACTATTATTAAAAGTGTTAACCAGCATAGTGAACTATTTTGATTGGATCACAAACCATGAAATTAATTTTTCGTCTCACTATTGTACTGTAGGCCTATATTAATGTAAAAATAATCATATAAAACTGGATGGTTAGCCTCTGTTCCTACTGAGTGCGAAATGCACCTCATGTACCACAACAATACTGAGTTCAATTTACACTCTCCAGAGCTATAAGAGGTAGCAGGTGCTTTCAGCAATGAGTGAGGGATCTTGGTGGAATCATTGCTGCTGTTGTTGTCAGCAAATGGGTCACAAAGAGCTGTAGCACATGTGGTTTGCTGAGACATCTGTCAAAGAAATGTTATTGGACTGGTATATTTTGTGGCATGCTTCCACTACATTCATGGCTTTAACACTCGAAGGAAAGGTTAATCACCATGACTGACAGATCATTGATATAGATAGAAAACTAATGTGGTCCTATTACAGTTATCTGGGCACTACTGAAAACTGAAAATACCCTTTCTCTTATCAACACACACTGATGAGGACAACATGCTGTGTTCTATTACTTAAGAAGTCTTTGAGACACTCACATATCTGGTAACCCATTCCACATACTTTCACCTCCATTAGCAGTCTGCAGCACCACCTCTAATGTCTTTCAGAAATAAATGAATGTTAAGACTGTCCAATGTGATGGCAAATGTCAATCTGGGTTTCATGCAAGTTATGTTTTCTAAAATCCTGCTTATGCATGGCCAAACCTTTTCTGTCTCAAGGAAATTTATTACATTTCAGCTGAGAATATGTTCAACAATTCTGCAGCACACTGATTTTAATAAAATTGGTCTATTATTGTACCCTTCTTATATACATGAGTCACCTGCACTTTTCTCATCACTTTAGACTTTGCACTGGGCCAAAGATTTGTGATAAATGCAAAGTATGGGTTCAGTGCCATATAGTACAGTTGTTTGTAAAACTGAATTGAGATTCCATCTGAACCTGGTGACTCCTTAGTTTTCAACTGTTTCATTTGATTCTCTACACCAGGGATGCATTATATTATGCACTGTATTTGAGAGTCTTTCCATTAATCAAATGATGGTTTGTTTGTATGAACCTTCTGCACGAGGAATTTCTCAAATTTGCAATTTTAAACTTTAGCTTTTCTTTTGCTGTCTTCTATTGCCATACAAGATAGACCTGCACATATGACCAGAATTTTCTCTGGTTATCAGCAAGATCTTTTGCTAAGGCATGGCAGTGGTGGTTAGTGTGTGCTTTACACATCTATCTTTTTTACAGATGCATGAAAAATAAGGGTACTCTGACATGAAAGAGAGGTAGTTGAGAATGGAGTTAGACAAGCTGTAGTCTAGCCCTCCTCATTATTCAATCTGTACACTGAGAAGCCAATGAAAAGAAGAAAAAAAAGGCAAAAGGGAAAGATCAGTTCACAAAGGAAACTGGAATTCCAGTATAAAAGAGAAAAGCTTTATGGTTCTGTGGATGTAACTATAATTATGTCACATATAGCAAAAGACTTGGAAGATCAAGTGAACAGAATGGGTATTTTATTGGAAAAGCAAAGATAAACACCAATAAACATAAAATGAAGATAATGAAGGATACTGAAACTGAAGGAAGTCATGATGAAGTCACTCAATTAGGAAATCAGACAATAAAGAAGGAGATTATTTGTAGAGTTTGGGCAGCCAAATTAACTGATGATGGCTATGGCAGGAAATATATAAAATGAGGACTGGCTATAGTGAGAAAAGCATTCTGAAAAAGAGAATTTGTTAAAATCTAAGATAAACTTAAGTGTTTGGAAGTCTCCTCTGTAGATATTTTTCTGTTGGTAGCTTTATAAAAAAGTAAACACTGATGATAAAAAGTGCAATCAAGAAGGGAATAGAAAGTTTTGAAATATTGTGATACAGTAGAGAAAAATGCATAAAATTACACTGTTAGATCAGGAGACATTGATAATTAAGTGGGTACCAAAGATCATTTGACAGAGAAAATGATTATGGCACAATTTTCTCTTTGGGGGACACCTACCTTATTCTGGTATTGATTTTGTGGGCAAAGAGGTTTATGTGCTTGCTTGGTGGCTGGAACATAGTTACGGATAGGGACTCCCAAGCTGAACACCTCAGAGGACAAAGTGGGCAAACCAAGTCTTGCAGCTCAAATCTCTGTGGACCACACTCTTTTCACTTCACTTCATAGACTTTCATCAATTCCCTATGTACCCAATCCAAAGTGTGATGCAATTCATATTGAGGGGTGCAAGGAACATATGGAGTCTTATGTATTCAACAACCTACACAAGTGATTAGCCTTACATTCACACAGCATTCTGCTAGTGTTCACCTCGTATATTCTCACATCACATGGGATGAAAGTAGCAAATGCAGAAACTAATTAAAAAACTGCCTTGATGGTACCTTGAATACCTAAACATTAGAGTTGCAACCAATGGATGCTGTTTTCTCAACCAGGGTGGAAAGAGTCACAGATAATGTGGACCAGATCAAGGGCTTGTCTAAAACAAAAGATGAAACATCTAAATTAACAAAGAAAAAAGGAAGTCAAAGCATGGCTTCCTAAGAACAAAATGAGGGAATTAAAAGGTCTTGAGCCTAACACCTCCATAGTCTCAGTGTAAAAGTGACAGTGGGTCCAACACACTTCTATGACAAGGAACAAGAGAATGAGGGCACAGTCCATAGCTTCTGTTTCCAAGATTACTGCATTCAGAATGGGTTGAGGAGACCAATAGGGAAATGGACCTATAGTATGAGAGCTTACACTTGTCAATTGGTGGTAATCAAACAGGGATACCTAATTGTTAACATAATCTGATAACAGGAGACATTAGTTATGGTGGTTCTATCTGAAAAGACTGGTGAAGACCCAAGTCAGGATCCCAAAATCAAGAGTGTCTCTCTGGATAAAGGTGCACTAAAATGTGTCTGTAGGTATGTGTGAAGGAGATAGTGTATAAGATATGTTAGGAGGAAGTGAAACTGATTGTCAGTATAGAAGTGGACAGAAAAAATGTCAGTCTGGATATCTAAACAACTTAAGACCCTATTTCACTAAGTATGGGTGTGGAACCAAGACATCTGAATATTGAACAAGAAGTTCGTACCTAATGGTCAAAACCTTGTGGGGAAATCTGCGAGAAATTCCTGAAGGCAGTATGACAACATGACAAAACTGAATTTAGGTTTTTCACAGTTTACTGCCAAGGTGATTAATGACATCAGATAATATACAGGAGCCTAGTTTATAGATTAGAAATCTTTGTTTACATTAGAAAACTACTTGTGATTCTTGATTAAAAAAATTAAATAAATAAATCTGTGTTCGATTTAGTGGAATGAAAAAAGAAAACTTAGTTAACACAGAAAAGGAGCTTGATTTGTGTTTGGAGTAAGAAATTTTTGTCTCTCTCTCTCTCTCTGCCTATATTTTGGGTTAAGGGCTGGTCGATTTTGCTCTACAGAACTGAAAATCTGTTGTAATTGTGTTGTATCCAAGCTATTGGGCAGGTAAAGTACTACCATTATGTCCTCTTGGTTAAGAGGGAGATGTTTGCAGTTCTGTGGTTGCTGTATTTGCGAGTGTCATTTCGAAGAAGGATGTTGTTAGGTCAGTGCTTTCAAGAAATAAACATTTTTACTTTAGTCGGTTGGAAATTGGTAAACTGCTGATCCTAAATTATTTCACACATTTTTTTTATTGTTTATTGTGAATCTCCACATAAATACCTTTGTACAATAGGTTTAGTTTTGTTTAAACATAGAGAAAGAGCAATTTTAAATGTCTTCTGGGGTGCTCGATTATCGGTGTTTGCAAGTTTGACCTGTGTCAGATAAATCTTGCAAAGACTTGGTACATTTCGAAAAGAATTGTGTGCATTGTCTAATATTGTAACGCCAGTCAAGTGTGCGGCCATTGGAGGCGGTAATGTTGTTTATGAGAACATTACTTGTTATTTGTCATTTGTGCAATTGCAATTGCATTTGTGCAATTACATGTTCGATGTGAAGTGCGCTATTGTTGGTCCTGTCCTGTCCTTCTTGGGCATCCTTTGATTATCGGTCGGGAAAGTGGCCTAGGAGGGGGGGGGGGTGGGGGGTAACAGATCTTAAACCTGTTTTAAACGATCATCGAGCTTGTAATAGATTGATAACAAGTTGCGTTAATGGCGGCCGTCAGTCGTTTGAACGGCTGCACTAGTATGATCGCGCTAGTATCGAAGCGCGATAATTATAGCGATAAAGAAATAGAGCCCGTTCTAAATTCGGTACTAGTGGGTCCACTGCGCAATCGCGAGCTAGTAGCTGTCAGCTGCGGTCACCGCTCCAGTTAGTCTGCCATTTTCCTTCGTATTTACGTATATTTTGCGTTATGTTGAAGTTTATGATCAGAATGTATTACAAAATGTATTTATAATGACGGCATTCACACTGTCCGTCACCATACCGTCACCTAACGGCAACGTCATGTTAAGCATTCTCGAGAAGATTGTTTTGATTGAACGGTCGTCTGCTGACATCGAAAGTTAACCTATTTTCATCAGGCGATTTTCATATTGTAGTCGACAATTACACGGTTTGCCTGCAAATATGTCTTATCAATCTTTAGTTTATTATTATACTTTGGTATAGCGGTAAATTGCAAATGTTTCATGAAGACTTAAATATTTATGTCAATTATTGTCCACCGAAAAGCGAGGTCGTAGGCCTACATCTGAAACCGAAAAATAGTTTATGTTTTGCAATATCGTAACAGAGAAGACTGAAGCCAATTGTTTATTTGAATAAGATTGTACTTTGATGATGCCATTTTCATTAAATAGCATTTTAAATGAAAAAGTCAGTCCAAGTGAAAGACAAAAATTCCGTTGTGTGTGACGTTATTAACAATGTCAGTGGGCAAATCGTAGTAGATAAAGTAAAGAAGGTCTATTTACGCTCTTATAAATATGGCTTGATGTGTTCATAAGTTTATTTTTTTCGCTTGAAAATAGATGTGAATGTTTTGAAATGTTGTTTCACTTCCCAGAACTTTACCACAGTAAGTTGACCAAAAACATAGACTGCAAGGTTTTCTTTGGCCGTCAATAACATTTAGCGTTGCTTCCTCAATTCCAGTATTAAACTATGACTTCCTACATAACAAATCGCCTGTTATAACCTCACTTTCAACATCGGGTATTACTGTTCGATTACGTTTATCGTCTGAACACGCTGCCACAAGATCTTGCATGAGTTTGTAGTTCAGGGCTAGTACGCTAGGAGCGCTTCAGTAGACTATTATCTATCTTGTTCACCTTCGTTCATCGTTTAAAAAGGCTTTACGCAGTGCATCATTGGTAGATTCTCAGTGGGGTAGAACTGTCATTGCTATACTACTAGTATGCATGTTTATCCTGTCAGAAAGGACACACTATGCTATAATGGATGGAAAGTCATTGAGTAAAAATGAAGTAGCCAAATAGGCAATCTGGCGTTCCCCAGGAAAGTGTTATAGGGCAAGATTTAGGAGACAATCTGAGCAGCTCACTTAGACTGTTTGCAGATGATGCTGTCATTTTATAAGTTAGTAAAATCATCAGAAGATCAAAAGCAACTGCAAAATGGTGCGACACATTGCATTTGACCCTAAATAATGATAAGTGTGAAGTCCTCCATATGGGGACTAAATATGCCCGTTAAATTTCATTTACAAGATACGAGGTTCCCACATGCGAGAAACAGGCGAGTTAAGACACGTTCGGTATCGCCTATCACTGCAACGGAGGTAACATGCGAAGAACAACACGCACTTTGAAGTTCTGCTTTCGTCTCACGAAATCTTCAGCTGAGGCCTATACAATGTTATAGGAGGTATATGGAGAGACAGTTCATCCCTACAGCACAGCTCGAAGGTGGTTTAAAATGGGGGAACAATCAATTTCAAAGGAAGGCGCCCCAGTTACTGTTCATAGGTAAGAAAACATCATCACCGCTGCTGTCATTGTGAAAGAGGATCGACGAATTACCCTATGATCGTTTTCTGAAATACTGAACATTTCAATGGGTGACTGAAACATTACACATGAGAGGTTTTTGTCCACGATTGGTTCCAAGACTGTTGATTTCCGAAAAAAGAAAAAATAATAATAACATTCCTGCTCAGGTCTGCATGCAGTTAAAGTTTATGTTAGAGGAAGATCTGGACTTTCTTTCAAATTCAATCATTGCCGATGAGCTAAAGGGGTTGTTTTTGCAGGGAAAGTTGCGGTCATCTCATTCTCTGATATTCATGGGAATGGTTTATCGCCCTGTCGTACCTGCACACACATCACTGTAGTTTATATATATATATATATATATATATAAATTTGTTATTAACAATCTGACCCAATTCAAAAGTAATACAGTAGCAGTGTGCATAGCAACACTAGGAGAAAGGGTGATATTCAGTATCCAAGGTTAAATCTAACTTCCGAACAGAAAGGGGTGAATTATGCTGCCACAAAAGTCTTTGGTCACTAACCAAGTAGCATCAAAAATCTGTCAGATAATGAACGGGTATTTAAAAAGGAATTTCTGAATGGCAACTCCTTCTATACTTTGGATGAATTTTTAGATAAAACTTTAAAAATTTTTAAATGAAAATTAAATAATCTTTAAAATATAATCATGTATAGACACCATTTGATTGATTGATTGATTTTTCCAGGGAAGCCAAAACAGTCTTGGTCGGACCCGCCACTACCTGCACCGAAACTAAATTTATTGTGCGGTATCGCTCCCTGTATATCTAGTAAAGCCAACCAATCCCCTTGAACAGTGCAAGGAGTCCCTTTATCAGTTCTTTATTAGAAACAATTTCTTCAGGTCTGGTTGTCCCAAATATTCTGTGCCTTTTACTCTCCAATGCAATGCATTCGAAGATTACATGTGATGCAGTTTCATCACAGTCATCATAGATCCTACATTTAGGGTCCTCTTCTGTTATTCCCATTGTACGTAGGTGTTTTTTGAAATTCCCATGGCCTGTCAGCAATCCAACCATGAGTCTAATCTCTCTCCTGTTCAGGCCCAGGATTGCAGAGCTTCTTTTAAAACATGGCTTTGGCATCATTACCTTGCCATGTTTTTGTTGGTGGACTTTGGTCCAATATTCTACGTGCTGTCTTCTGAGCCAGTTACGTAGCTCCAATTTGATAATTGCCTTGGTGATTGTCAGGTCAGGTTCCGGTCCAATAAATGGAGTCTCTGCCCCATCCTGGCTAATCTGTCGGCATGTTCGTTGCCACTGATCCCCGAGTGGCCAGGGACCCACAATAGGTTTACTCTATTGCTTTCCCCTAGCTCCACCAGAACCCTGTGACATTCTACAACAATTTTAGACCTTGTTGCAGGAGCTGCCAGTGATCTCAGGGCTGCCTGGCTGTCTGAATAGATATAGATGCTACGATCTTTGTAGCACCTACGCAAATTCTCCTCCACACACGCCCTGATGGCAGTGATTTCGGCCTGGAATACTGAGGCCAGTTTTCCTAGAGAGATGACGCCCTCCAGTCTTGGCTGCACCCCATATACCCCAGCCCCAACACCTTGGTCTGATTTTGACCCGTCAGTGAACCAGTGAACCCCGTACGGCGTCGAACTGTTTTCCCCCACTGCTCCCTACTTCCAATTGTTATATTGAAAGGCTTGTTGAAGCAGTATGGGGTTATAATATAGTCGGCTGGCATTTCCTCAACCTTTCCTATATTTACCTCACTCACTATTTTAGTGTGTGATTCTGGATATCCCGAAGAGTTCCAGTTGTTGCCAGATTTGAGTCTGTATGCACCAGCCGCTGCCTCCATCTTGACCCAAAGGTGTAATGGGGGCATATCCAGCATGGTTTCCATCCCAGCAGTTGGTGTGCTGCTAATTCTGCCTGTTATGGCTAAGCAGGCTAATCTCTGTACCTTACCAAGCTCCTTAGCAGCAACCTGCTGTTCTACCTTCTTCCACCACACGACTGCCCCATAGGTGATCCTGGGTCTAATCATCATGGTGTATATCCAGTGCATACCCTTGGGGCTCAGGCCCCAATTTTTGCCACAAGCTCTCCTGGTACTCACAAGAGTACCTTTTGCCTTGGAGCAAATATTCCTGATGAGAGGGGTCCATGTCAGTTTCTCATCTAGGGTAACACCTAGATATTTCACTGTCCCCTTCACAGGTAGCGCTTCATTGAAAAGCTTTAGATTCCAACTTGAATGTTGTATATGCTTCTTTGTGAATGGTACAACAACAGTCTTCTTAGGACTAACCCCCAGATCCTGTTTTCTGCACCAGTCTTGCACAATGTCCAACGCACCTTGTGCCATATTCTTTGCTGTGTCAGCAAATTCGCAAAGTATTACTATGACAAGCTCATCTGCGTATCCTTGGCAAAAGTACTGCTTAGAGTTTAATTCTCCAATGAGATCATTCACCACTAGATTCCACAATAAAGGGGAAAGAACTCCTCCTTGTGGGCAACCCTTAGTGGTGTTGATTACCATTTTTTCATTCATCATGGTAGCTTCTACCTTTCTTCCACTGAGCATGGCCCTAGTCCACCTACATATAGTGGTCCCTAGATCATGCACCTCTGCTGCCCTAACCATGGAATCGAAGGTCGTGTTGCTAAAAGCCCCCTCGATGTCTAGGAAGATACAGAGGGCTATTTCCTGAAAGTGTAGTGCTTTCTCCGCCTTCCCAACGAGTTGGTGGAGAGCTTTCTCACATGATTTACCTGGCTGATATGCATATTTGGTTTGAATGTAGAGGAGCCCTACTTAACCTCCTTTCTCCAACATGCACATTAATCAGCTTTTCCAATGTCTTAAGAATGGAGGAGGACAGGCTGATTGGTCCCATATCCTTAGCCTTGGTATGATCAATTCTCCCTGGTTTTCGAATGAAGACAACCTTCACTGCCCTCCAGGCATTGGGAATGATTCCTGCTGCTAGGCTAACCCTGAATAACCTGCATTGGAATCTAATAAGAATTTCTCCCGCTTGTTGCAGGAGAGCTGGAAAGATTCCATCGGGGCCAGCTGACTTGAACGGTTGAAATGTTCCCACCGTCCATCGGACCTTACTGAAATTGACACACTCCTTGGCCAAATCCCAGTCCTCTTTTCGAATACCTGAGAACCGTTGTCTCTCAGGAATCGCATTCTGGTCTGAGTTATCCCCCAGAGTATACTGAGGAAAGTGAGTCTTGAGGAGCAGTTCCAGCGTTTCATGTGCTGTCTTTGTATACTCCTCATCCTCCTTCCTCAATGTTCCTCCTGGGTTAGTTGGTACCTTAGTGAGGATTTTATGAAGTCTCGCTTGAGCAGCCGTGCACTCCACTTCCTCACAGAATACCTTCCAGGATGCCTCCTTTGCCCGTCTAATGGCATGGTTGTATTTAACAAGGGCCTCACGATACTTTGCCTATTGTCCTTTGCACCTCGCAAGGTTAAACAGTCTTTGTACCTGTTTCCTTTGCATTTCCAGGTTATTATTCCACCAAGGCACACTCCTATTTGTGCACTTCTTGGTGATTGAGCAGTTGTCTTGGTATGAGGTCACTATAGCAGAGGTTACGGCCTCTGCTACTTCCTCAAACTCTGCTGGATTCCTTATCGAAGTTTTAATTTCCGATAGGCTGAAGTCAAGGTCTTTCCTATATGTCTCCCAGTCCGTTTTCCTGGGGTTCCTATAGGCCATGGTCTGTCTGGTTCCCATTTCAACCTTGAATTTAATATACATGTGCTCTGATGAGGATAGCTCCAGGACCACATGCCACTGTTTGACGTAACTTCCCATCATCATGGAACCAAAAGTTATGTCAATTACTTCTTCCCTTCTACTATTCCTGATTGTAGGTTCATCACCCTATTCAGGATCTCCAAGTTGTTAGATAGGAGAAATTCAAGAAGGTGCTCACCTCTACTTTTGATGTCCTTGCTGCCCCACGATAGATTGTGAGCATTGGCATCACATCCCACCACCAGTTCGTCACCTTGCCAATGGCAGGCTTCCGTCAGTCTCCTCACTTCCAAAGGAGGAGGAGAGCTGTCTTCGTAAGGAAGATATGCTGAGGCCAAAACAATTTCCCTCGTGATACCTTCCTCACGTTGCTGCATCATGATGGTCACCAGGTCCCTGGAACAAAAATCCATCATTGGTATGAAAGGTATTCCATTTCTAACATAAATGCATGTTCTGGAGTTTTTTAGGTTTCTGCCATAAATCAGCTTACCTCCAGTACCACCGAGGCCCGATACACCCCCTTTGTATAAATAGGGTTCTTGTATCAGGGCCACGTCCACCTCCTGTCTCCCCAGGCGACGGCTCAGGGCAGCAGTGGCCCCTTTACTGTGCTGCAGGTTTATCTGCAGCACTTCCAGTCCCCATCTTGCTGCCATTATTGCCTTTAAGGTCTTTTATTACACTCATGGCGACCTGCGAGAACCCTAAAAACAGTCACATTGCCTTTAGGGACTTTCTCTGACCTCCACTACCAGGGTTCGTCCTTCTTGAACGACCTTTTGGTTAATTACCCTCCAAACCTCTGTCGAGACTTTTGGGTTCTGGACCCTTACTTTCTCGAACAGAGTCTTTGGAGGGACATCCTTAAGGATCTTTGGTACCCATATTGATACCTTTGCGGTCTTCAGGAGTTCGGTTGCTGTCTTGACCAGCAGCTTCGCATCCTCCCACGGGGATATCATGGGCACCTTGTCCTTAAGTCATTCTGCTGAGTGCTCCCCCTCGCAGACAAAAATGAGGACACCACGATCTAGGTAGACCCTCCTGAATTTGGGTCCTGGACCAACGTCCCCCCCAATCTCTTCAAAGAGGGCCATCTGCACGAGCTCCTCCTGCTGCGAGGTGATGCTCACCAGTGGGTATCCTTCTCGGACAACCGCCATTCTAAAGACTGAGACTGCAGTACTATAGGTCTGTTTTCCTATTTCCTGCCTCAGCCTTTTAGGACCACGCTTGTCCAGAGAGGAGGGAGTCTTACATTCCTCCCTAATCCTCTTGCCACCTGTCTTTGACGTCGAGGGGGTCTGTGTCTCCCCTTCAACCTGAGGCAGTTTCTTTTTGGGGGTCTTGGGCCCAATCACTTTTGATTCCCTCCACTTATGCTTAGGAAGCCATTCTTTTCCTTCCTTTTGCTTCTGTTCCTTGAAAAGTTTCCTCCTCTGAGCCCCAGACAAGGCCTTAATCCTAATCTGGTCCAACTTCTCTGTTACAGTTCCCACTTCTTGCTCAGGTCTAGACCCTGATTCAGAAGTAGGAGTGCACTCCATCGGTCCTGATCCCTATGTCTGAGTATCTGAGATCTCATATTGCCCGTCAGATTCTTTTAAAATACTTTCTTTCCCTGTGTTCATCTTAGTCCCACGAGATTTGGGGATTTATATGGTCCACACCACGATAAACCCGCGCAGTGCAAGGCTACTTACTCAGGGATGTCGCCCGGTATCCCTGAGGCTCCGTCCGAGACACATCCACCCATGTGCCACCTACCCCTCGGCACGGATCACATCACACCATGGGTTGGGAAGAGAAATGGGAAAGGACTTGGGAAGGATAAGGAAGACGGGACGTTGTGGGACACTCTTAGTCTCATCCATCAGCTTAGGTCTTTCCGGCAATAGGTTCTCTACCTTCGGTGTAGCCCTCAGCTTCCCACGGATGTTCAAGCCTCTCCACCCGCACGGACAATGCTTCATCAAGGTGGTGTCCCCCAGAGAGGATAGACACCATTTACTAAACTGACACATTCCATACCCGTACGAAATGTTGTATACATATATGATCTATGGAACAAGTATTAATCTGATACGATCAGTAACCACACAATACTACAGGGATGTCCTGAAAACATTACATGTCTGTATCATGCATAATAGACCACATTTCTGTGAGGCAGGCTAAATACCACGATAATACGCAGCCGAATATTGCCAATGTTGTGTGTGTGTGTGTGTGTGTGTGTGTGTGTGTGTGTGTAAAAATCAACGTGAAGTTATTCCTCACCCACCCTAGAGTCCGGATTTAGCCCTATGTGACTTTTTTTCTAGTCTCTAACTGGAAGAAACGCCTTCCTGTGAGGCATTATCCATCATCAGAAGCAGTGGTGAAGGCTGCACATGCAAAACATAACATGATCGGGAAATCTACTCGAAATATTTTCCACATTTTCTTTCAGGTGTTCTACCACAACAGCTGCTGAGCCAGGGATGCCTATAGAAACATTTAATTACCATGTTCGAGCCTGCTTTAACCATGAGCTTCACCCAAATTATTTCACTTTTCCGATCTCCTTCAATTTTCTTCGTTACTATTGCACTTTTTATCGATATAAACACACCTCCCCCTTCACTGTCCAGCCTGTCTCTGCGGTATAGATTACCTAAGTTAATCAGCGATACTAAAATCTGACGTCACTATTTAAAAATAGAGAAAAGGTCATAGTGTATCAAGGAGGAGATTGTTAAAATGTACCAAGTAATGGTCTTTAAACAGTTCTATCTTCTCACTTAGCGCGTTGTTAGAACCCCCCCTTAAAGCACAAAAGATCTCAATTTCCTCCTATGTGAAATTGATGATTGATATCTAATTATAAGGAAATTGAGATTGTTTATGCTTTAGGGGAGGATTCAAACAACGCGCTGAGAAGACAGAGCTGTTTAAAGACCATTATTACCTCGTGCATTTTAACAATTTCCTCCTTGATACGCAATGACCTTTTCTCTTTTTTTTAAATAAGTGACGTCAGATTTTAGTATCGCTGATTAAGTTAGGTAATGGCTTCAATTTTATTGGATGGGATAGACGCAAAATTTTTCAGATGGCAAGACAGTATTATCATAGGTCACTTCTGACACTTTCGATTACTGATGTCTTTACTACCTTCATGTTGCATTTCAGTTGTCTGAGCACGCCACCTAAAAACGTTCATAGTCTGTTTCATGACAAATTACAATATGGGTGCTATGAAGTATTGCAAGGAGACAATGGAAGAGATGTATAAATAACCTTCATACTACCACCCACATCACTAATTCTCTCTCTCTCTCTCTCTCTCTCTCTCTCTCTCTCACACACACACACATGCAAATAAACGTATATACGAAATGTTAACATCAAACACCCGTCGACAGTACTGTGTCACTCCCACACTCTCCATCAACAGATAAACACGACACTAACAGTAAACACTTGAATCTCACTCACAATCCAGCAAAACAAATTACCCAAAAAACCAAATGAATAGCGGTCAGCCGTATCCATTCATCAGATGTTAACAGTAGCGTAATGTACACCATTAAGTGGAAAAAAGTTATAAACACAAAAAAAGAAAAAAAACTCGACAAAACAAGGAGCTAAGAGAAAGAATAGACCGTAAGTTATAACGCAAAAAACGCGATTTTCGAAATCAAAATTGAAAAACAAGAAATATCAACTGTTTGTTTTCCTTGCAGATGCCAAGTTGTACAAAATTATCACAAGAAATAATATGTAATACACAATGTTATTTAAACGTAGCGTAATGTAAGGCATGTATGTAAAAAAGTGGTGAAAGTCGTATAACACTTTCACATATATAACACTATACGCAGACGTATGGGGTACACATTTCCTCCCGGGGGACATGAGAAGGGAATCCGGCCACTTCGTAAATATTAACACGCCAAATCCTGATATAACAGCCGGCCGCGGTGGCCGAGGAGACTAAGGCGCTCCAGTCACGGTCTGCACGGTCACTACGGTCGGGGGTTCGAATCCCGCCTCGGGCATGGATATTTGTGCCGTCCTAGTTCGGAAGTAGTTCATAAGTAGTTTGTAAGTTTAGGGACTGATAACCCCGTAGTTAAGTCCCTTAAGCTCTACAAACATTTGAACCGATATAACAAAGCCAACCCTGCATGTGCGGGAACATGGCCAGAGAGAAGTGAACTGATAAGAAAACGTTTTGTTTCCCCTCCCATTCGACCCTATTACATTGAATATTGACATAAATTTCAAAACAAGGGATAAGCAAGGAACTAACTGATGGAAATTCTTCTGTCAGATTACAGAATGGCATGAAATGAATTATCGCGTGCAAATTTCTATGTTCGAACACCAGAGTTATTCATTCAGATTGTACAAAGATGACTGGTTTCGATGCATATGCATTATCTTTGGTATGTGAGAACTGCTGTCCTGCAGTCCATAACTGAACATCATCACATCAGTATGTTTTCTTCTAAACAACATACATACGTCGACAAGTCATGTATGTTGCATTTTATTGATAACGTTGCCTAATAACAGACTATTTTTTAGGTGTGTTAGTTTTGTGGATTGTATATTTGGCTCGTGTGTCGTCAAAATCGTGCGCCGTATTTTAATGTGTGTTTCTTAGTTTTTAGTACTTTAGAATAGGATAACGTAGTCCCGAAACATGTCGTACCGACATAAACTTTTATATACATAATAGGCAATTGGTGCGTGATTTGCTTCAAAAATTTGACAAAAAGTTGTACGATGGCGTATAAACAGATTATTCCCGGCGTTGTTTGAAGCAGCGGTAAATGCTGCCAGGAGGCCCTCTTTAGTCACGACAGGCGTCTCTTACACAAAACTTTTCACATGATTCCGCAAGAAGTAATTAAGTAGGCTGATATGAAATGAAGTTGTTGGCTATAGCAACGCAGAAATAGCCGTACCATTTAAGGCGTCTTGCTGCGGAATGCGCGGCTCCTCTCCGTCTGAGGTTTGAGTCCGCCCTCGGGCATGAGAGTGTGTGTGTGTTGCCCTTAGCACAAGTTAGTTAAAGTAGTTGCTAAGGTCTAGGGACTGATGAACACTGCAGTTTGGTCCCTTAGCTTTACAAACATTTGGACTATTTTGCTGGCTGCAAAATAGATCCTCTTCTTCGTATCCACTCTTCACGGACTGTATGACCCAGCTGTTCACGAACGGTCAGTGGAAAGTGTGGTGGGATCTGTAACGAATCATTTTGTAGCTATCATCTCATGCTTGTAATATATCAGCTACTACTTAATGTTAGCGCTGTACGTAGAGACAGAGAATGTAAATATTTTGATTCTAAAACTTTTTCCAAAAAAATACCTATCATCGCGTTGGTGGCACTGCCATAACGCACTGGACTCAAATTTGGTAAGACGGCAGCTCAAACCCGTCTCTGGCCAGCCTAATTTAGGTTTTCCGTGATTTACCAAAACCACTCCACGCAAATGACGGGGTTTCCTATGAAAATCACACGGCCGATTTCCCTCACCACCCTTATCAAGAACAATCCCAGCTTGTGCTCCGTCACAAGGTGTCACGGTTACGTTTTCAGCAAGGCGACATTATAAATTAATCGCTGCGCGGGAGTAGCCGAGCGGTCTGGAGCGCCATGTTGCGGATCGCGCGGCCTTCCACGTCCGAGGTTCGAATCCTCTCTCGGCCATGGGTGTGTGTGTGTGTGTGTGTGTGTGTGTGTGTGTGTGTGTGTGTGTGTGTTGTCCTTAAGTTAGTTTAACTTAGTGTAGGTAGTTTGTAAGACTAGGGACTGATGACCGACGTAATTTGATCCCATAGAATTACAAACATTTGAAGATTTGATTTTATAAATTAATCGTTTACTGCTTGCATTGTGCCGTCTGCTGCAGGAAGCCTAACAGTTACATTGGATGTTTCCTACTGGTGGATCCATTCAAATGTAAATTATAGTTAATTTTTTTTTCATATTGCTCCACTAATAATAACATTCCACAAGTATTTTACGATTCCATACATGCTCATCAAGACTGAATCGAAAGGTCGGGGGTTCGATACCCGCCCAGTCCTAGGCTTTTTTATCTGTCACTTTTCACTACATTCACCTCTTGCAATGTTATTGCTGTAAAGATGCCGAGTTGCACCTTGGTTCGGAATCCACGTTAAACTGTAGGTTTCCCTATAACTGCCTGGAGAAGTTAGTTGAAAGGTCGGAGGAAAGCAACGGCATATCACCTCCAAACAGGTCCATGCGTAGTAAAGCACTGTGGTGCTCAAACAAATATTCGGATTGTTGAGTGCTTTACCTTTACCGGCTCTATTATGTTGAAATCATATTCGTTGGGGAATAAAAACTGTAATATCCCTAAAATCTTAGCAACAACATATATTACACCGTCAGAGGTAGAAGAAAGATTGTCGCTTATAATCTTTAGACACTGACGTTTAAGGACCAGGTCCCTTTAGACGCAGCCGTGTGTATCTGCCTATTCACACTAAAAATGTCCACTCACCTCGCAGTGCACGTCAGTAGTCCATGCCAGCGCTGTTCAATAACGTTTCTGTAAAGGTTTTGATGTAAGTTACGAAATTATGTAACAGGTTTTCGAGGAAAACGTTGTTATTATCACAATATTAAAACGGAAAAAACTATCAAGACTGTTCCACTACAGCACTGTTCATCATCCACACACACACACACACACACCAGTCACTCTTATGGCCAGTTTATGGTAGATTGAAGCTAACACCGAAATATACACATTAATTGTCAGTGTTAAAGTGCTCGCTCAAATATTACGTTAATCGGTTACTTCAAAATGTTTACTTCTTGGTAACGAATTACATAATACGTCAAGCGGATTTCAGTTGTGAAATAATCACAACTCAGGTAGAAAATTAGTTTTTCAGATTCCAACTATATAGTCAGCAAATAACATTTACTAGTTCGCGTCCGTACATCAGTAATAGCCCCTTCTCGAAAATGCGCGCCGGCCGCAGTGGTCGAGCGGTCTGCGGCGCGCCAGTCACAGTCTGCACGGCCGCTACGGTCGGGGGTTAGAATCCCCCGTCGGGCATGGATATTTGTATCGTCTTTAGTATAAGGTAGTTCATAAGTAGTTTGTAAGTTTAGGGACTGATGAGCCCGCAATTAAATCCCTTAAGCTTAACAAACATTTGAACATTCGAAAATGCGCGCGGATTATTGTTCTTGTGATTGGCTGAAAACTACTTCTACCAATCAGCTTGCAATTGGAAACCACGCTAACCTGCCTTTTGTTCACTGACCAATCGTAATAAGTCTACATTTGTAGAACAATTACCGGATAAATAAAATTTAGAAAAAATATTAAATATTTGTGGCATCCCAAAACTGCTGGCAGTTGTCGTCAGAGTTAGTTTTTATTGCACTTTCCAATGTCTTTGCTGAAAACCTACTTCTTTCAGACGACCAGTAGTTTTCAAATGTTTGTACTGCTTAAGGGACTTAACTACGGGGTCATCAGTCCCTAAACTTACAAACTACTTATGAACTAACTACGCCTAAGGACGACACAAATATTCATGCCCGAGGGGGGATTCGAACCCCCGACCGTAGTGGCCGTGACTGTAGCGCCTCAATCCCCTCGGCCACCGCGGCCGGCCGACCAGTAGTCTGAGAAAACTTTGAACACTCTTTTACAGTCTGCATTGGTTCCTGGAATAGCATATATTAACTCCACGAACCTTTTAAATTCATTTAAATTACAACCAACCTTCATACAGCACTGTAGGACAATCTCCCATGCAGTGGCGTAACTAGGACTTGGCTTTGGGGGGGGGGGGGGTGGATAGATCTTCTTGACGAGCAAAATTTTAGTCAGTTTCCAGACAGACTACCATCTACCACTCCCATTGAAGAAACTAATTCACTTCCATCCAATGAAAGATTATGGTAAAACACCTCAAGTTTTCAATCTTTACCTTTACCATGTTGCTGTTATACGATTTCTTTTCTTTCTTTTTTTTCGGGTTCTGGGGCGGGGGTTCTATCCCTCTCAATCCCCCCCCCCCCCCCATAGTTACGCCACTGCTCCTATGTAAACACGACAGCGAAAAACGGTTTAAGAAATTCGGTTTTCGTCTTCCGGAAGATGTGTTGCACGTAAACGTAGTGAAACTAGACCTTTTAGTTTAGTCCTCTTTAAATTACAACAATAACCCATTCTAAAAGAGGCAGCTTCTCCCTGCAATGAACGTAATGGTCTCATCCTGAGACACGGAAGGGAATTGGTGTACCACAAATTTGCCACCCTGTACCGGAATACCTCACAAACCGACATTAGTGCTGCCAACTTTGTGCGCAAACCATTTAGGTGATGCGCGACTCAGAAGTTCTAAAAGACTACAGTATGTGTAAATAAAGGGAAAGTGTAGAGTACGCAGAGAAGATGAAAAAGAGTAGTTGTACTGTGTATAGAATACGTCTGGTCACCCTGGTTTAAAAACGTTGTTTTTTAACTGAGGGCATTCTTTTGGTCTTTTCGCTACTGACATCTGGCGGGCACTTCGTCAACTGTTTGGAAGCCCGGCATAGCATCTGTCGTAGGAGGTGGGCTGCTATATGAGGGAGATAAGGGGTTAGCGTTTCGCCTATCTTTGCTGTGAACAGGACCGGCCCAAAAAATTTCGGCGCCCTAGGCAAATTATTTTAATGACACCCCATTTAATAAAATCGCAATAAAACACCAATCTAAAATACACATCTTTTTTATTCAAATACATAATCACAACATATACATTACATAAAAATATTTCTCCATTAAAATGGGACACATCATACAGTTTTAAACAACTAGGTGAAAACACGGCGTTGCCCGGGTATTTATTTATTTTGTCCAGCCTTGAATTAGTACTTCTCCTATAACTTCTCTCCCTCTCTCTCTCTTGCAATCTCTTTTTTCTTCTGAAAGAATGTTATATTTATGGGATAATGTTTTAAGAAATAAGGCTGTCTTGCACAGTGTACAGAATTATAAGTGCAGTATACAAACAAAGAAAGACAGTAATCAACATACAAATGACATGAAATTAGTACGTTCTCATATTTATTGAGTTATATGTTATACAATTGTATAATTTTTCAGTTATATATTCACTTGTATTAAGTGCTGCGTATCAGTAAAATCTGTTACGAAAACAATAGTCAAAAAGTAATAGTTTACAACCTGATGCGTGATGGGGCGGTTTTCCACGAACTTTACTGTTTATGTCCTCATATCTCATCAACAACGTGTTGTACTGTAATTCAATATTGAAGACTCATTGTAACGGCATACCGAAAGCCATATTTTTAGTCCATGAACAGCGGGAAAGTAGTAAGCAAGAAACTTTTTTCTTTCATTTTACTGTGGTTGTCAGCGAGAAAAAATATAATTAATGCTTGAAATTATGTTTAAAGTTGGTTTCAAGTCGCTAAGTACTCTCATTCTCATACAGTGTACGAATAAAATCTCGTCGCATTATGTGGCAGTTTTTTTGCGATTCTTATTGTTTATGACGTCATATCTCCTGAACCACGCGTCGTATGTGATTCTTAACCCTGCAGGAACTGTTACCTCACGGTAAGGAATATGTGTATCAAATTTGGTTGAAATCGATCCAGTGTTTTAGGAGGAAATGTGCAATATTGTCGCTTAATGTAGCAGTTTTTCTCGCATCTCATTGTTTATGACGTCATATCTCGTGACCTGTGTGTGTCTCTCTATCATATAATTTCCATCATACGTTCAGCGGTATGGGTATATATTGTCTGTAAAATTTCTCGTGAACACAATAGTGTACGAGTAATAAATTTTTATGTCATACCAAAATCCGTAATTTTACCGCATGAACGCCGAAAAAGTAGAAAGCGACAAAAATTTTTCCTTTCATCATTTCGCTGGGGTTGTCAGCGAGAAAAAGTTTCCTAAAGGTTGGAAATTATGTTTGAAGTTTGTTGCAAGTCGCTCTGCTTCTCAAACGGTGGACTGATAAAGTCACACTATCACATAACGCAAGCCGGGGCAGCTTTCATTCTTTATGACGTCATATCTCTTGAACTATGGGCCTTATAGCAAAATCTTTTCTTAGCTGACGTCTTCTACCTATAAACTAAATTCCTGCCAAATTTCAGCTTCTTAGGTAAAGTAATTTTCGAGATTTCGTGTTTAGTCAGTGGGTTAGTGTCCTTTCGCTTTCATATAGATACAGATGTTACTTTTTCATCGTTTTTTAGACTTGGTCTTTTCTCCACTGGTGTACACTCCTCCCCCTTCCATGGGAATGGTTTACCATTCGCAAAAATTAGTGGAATTACAATAAAAACTTCCACGGTTGGTGACGGGGGATAAAAAGGGTCTGTTACAAATTACATTCACACTTAAACAAGAGAAATGATTATATAGAAAAGTACAAATTGCTTCTCTTGTGGCGTAACCCAAGGGCGCCTTGGTCAGCTCGCAAAGGTGCGGGTGGGATGGCCAGTAGTAGTGCCCCAGTAGCGTGTTGGTTGGTGCAGTCAGAAGTAGGGATGGCGGTTATCGCTGAAACAACCGGTTTTCGGTTATACCGGTTCTTTTCATCTCCAATTTAACCGCACTGTAAAAATTGCTCAAGATAACCGTTTTTTTTAAATAACCGGTTTTCGGGTTTTTATTGCTATTATTTCCAGTAGAGTTTGACCGAAACATAATTTGCGGCCGAAACAGAAACCGTAATCGAATTTTCGGTTCTTCTAGTTTCGGCCGAAACCGAAACTTACGAGATTTAGTTAAAATTTTGGTAAATTTACGTTATACGACAAATCACTAGTCTTTCCATATTTTGCAAGATCCTCTCCCAATACTACGCCTTCTTGAGTGTGTGTAAGCCTAGCCAGGAGTCTGTAGAAGATGATATACGAAGCATACAGATTTACTGGCCTAGTATTTCCATCTGGCAGTTGCGAATATTGAGCCAACCACTCCTTAAGTTGGACTTTTGAGCCAGCGCATAAGAATATCTCGTTATATACACTATAAGGTTACAGTTAGTAAATGAATTTCAATCAGAGCTGCAGAAGTATTTTGAAAAATAAAGTCGCAGTTCCTACTAACAGTATGATTGTTGTCAGTGTAAATTTACGCAAATTGAACTAGGAAAGCTGTGTACCACATGGTCAAAAAATGTTCAAATGGGTGTGAGTTCTTAAATATGAGACCTAACTGCTTAGGTCATCGGTCCTTAGACTTAAAAACTACTTAATCTAACTTAGACTAACTTACGCTAAGGACAACATATACACCCATGACCGAGGGAGGAGGGAGGGCTCAAACCTCCGACTGGAGCAGCCGCACAGTCCGTAACATGGAGCCTCAGACCGCACGGCTACCTTGCGAGGCACCACATGATCAATGTTACCTAAACCCATATTGGTTATTAAAAAAGCCCCTAGCTTTCAAGGAATCACATTAATAAAACTTGTAAGCATAACAATATGATAATACATTAAAAGTTATTATTCCAAGCTTACATAATAGGTATATGAATCGGATTTACCTCCTCTTCCAAGAAACATTTTGGATGCTTTCTCCTTAAATTACACAGCATGTTTGTAGTACCTCCCCCGTTTTCAGCTTTTTAAAGCAAATGGAGCATTGTACCTCACTGATCACGTACTTCGTTAAGTACTTCCACACTCGGGATGGTGCCATTTCAGACACAACCGATGTCTGGCGACGACAGCAAGGAACTGCCGCATGACCAGACGGAGGCAAGTCTCGTACACTGCCGGTGCACGCGCGTCGTCTTATAGGCCACGCCACACGGCAACAGGTGCATCGATGCCTCAGTAGCTGCACCAGTTCTTAAGTTCTTATGCTACGCGTTTGTTGCGCGTTTCTGACTGCCGGGATTGTTCTTAAATTATCACTGATCACTTTTCTTAGTTTCTGTGATGACGTAATATTTCACAGCAGTGGAAATTTTAGGAATAGCCGTAAATATTAGCGTCAACTAGTTTTAATTTTTTAAAATTATTTACGAAAAACGCATTTTGAACCACTACTACAGTAAATAGTCGTACCGGTTTTGTTACCCGGTTCTTGGCAATAACTAAAAAAACCTGTTACAACCGACACCAAATAAATACCGAAAAAACCGGTTATTCAAAACTAAAATGCCGGTATCGGTTTTAACCGGTCGGTTTTTCCCATCCCTACCGTAAGGACGCCGCAGCTGACATGATGGGTGGCACGCCAGCTGTGATCACGGGACGAGTCGTTGCAAACTGCTACTCCTCTATTCATTTAACACTTACTAGAAACAGTGAAGAGTCAAAGAGACTGCAT
The DNA here is from genome assembly GCA_026315105.1 of Locusta migratoria. NCBI lineage: Eukaryota > Metazoa > Arthropoda > Insecta > Orthoptera > Acrididae > Locusta > Locusta migratoria. The sequence goes on from CM048755.1 coordinate 274,545,744, forward strand.
GTAACATCGACTTACGACTTGCCTTTTGCCTGTTGCTTTGTATATGTGTAGTAACCTGGAAGCCGGCCGAGGTGACTGAGGCGCTCCAGTCACGGTCAGCACGGCCACTACGGTCGGGGGTTCGAATCCCCCCTCGGACATGGATATTTGTGCCGTCCTAGTTCGTAAGTAGTTCATAAGTAGTTTGTAAGTTTAGGGACTGATGACCCCGTAGTTAAGTCCCATAAGCTTAACAAACATTTGAACATTTGTAACCTGGAATTCCTCGCTCCTGGGACCGCAGCGCAACAGCAAAGAAAACCGCACTGCGAGTGCACGAAGATTCGTCGCGCACGACAAATTTTCCGCCCTCCAAATTCGAGCGCCCTAGACAATTGCCTAGTTTGTCTACATGGATGGGCCGGCCCTGGCTGTGAACTGTCACATTTACTCTGTTTCCATTACCTTTGAAGTACCATCACGAAATCATTCTCTGTATTACCTCTGCTTATACAGTCTAGATATTAATTGCTGTTGAATCTTCCGGGTTATGTGGTCGTGGTCGAAGAAACGTATCTGCTCCTGACGTTTCGTCCAGAGCTGCGCTGGACATCCTCAGAGGTGCTACTGGTAGTCTTGCCGACGTCAGGAGCAGATACATTTCTTCGACCACGACCACATAACCCGGAAGATTCAACAGCAATTATTTCAGCCGGTCGTGAAAGCCTTCACTGCAAGTCAAGATATTGTTTTCAAGGTTTCACACAAATCTTTACCGTCGTCCCACGACGACACTGGGCTGTGAGCAGTGGCTGTTACTGTTAGAAGAGCCGTTGACTGGAGCACGGGCGCGGCCTCCGCGCTGCCCTTGATTCCGCCATTGTGGCCGCCCGCCTGAAAAACGAAACGAGGCTGACGAGACGGCGCCTCTCACAATGCTGTATTCTCGCACGAAAGCGGAAATCGGTCTGCGGCCGGTGTTGGCGTCCCCAAACGACAATAAGCTTTTTTGAGGCGTGGCCACAGCCCGCAGTTTTGCAGAAAAACGGCCGCAATCCGCGCGATGCCGGAGGAAGGCGGAAAATGTGTTGCGTCACGCGGACAGTCATTTGCCGGGAACTCTCCAAGGGCAGCCGCCAGCCGCCATCTCCCAGGGGAAATCTCTGCAGTTTTAAATTATAATAGGTATTCATTTCTGTGACTAGCCCGTGGAACAAGTTTTATTTGTAGGGGTGAATAAGTTTATATATTTTTGACGACGTTACAGCGTTCATTTTTTTTAAAATGAAATTAATCGCAATTTGCGATCACTTATGGCTTCACTGTACTAGGTTTAGATGTAATACCAATGTGCGGCGAATGAAAATTTGTGCCCTGCCGGAATTCGAACCCGGGATCTCCTGCTTACTAGGCAGACGTGTTGACCACTCCGTCACCGAGGACACTGCAGAGGATTCTTCACTGCACGTCTCCCGCCACACCCAAATCTCCTTTCGCCACGCTGTCGGGTTGGTTACTGTGTCCTCGGTGGCGGAGTGGTCAACGCGTCTGCCTAGTAAGCAGGAGTTCCCGAGTTCGAATCCCGGCAGGGCACAAATTTTCATTCGCCGCACATTGGTATTACATCTAAACCTAGTACAGTGAAGCCATAAGTGATCGCAAATTGCGATTTATTTCATTATAAAAAAAGTGAATAAGTTTCCCGATTTTATTTTTTTTTTTTATTTTTTTTTAAAACAAGGACACGCTCGGAGTCGAAAGAGACAATTTGTCGCACCTCTGCGAGTGGCACCGGGGAAAAACACCCGGGTTGCTTCCACACCCTCCCCCCCCTTTTTTTTTGTGAAAAGATCTGCAGAATGTCTTACCTCGGCTTGATTGCTCTTGCTTCAACTCGAGCTGAAGCGTCGGCTTACCAAGCTTCTTTATTTCACACTTTTGTTACAAGCTTAAAGCTTTCTAAAACATGATCAACGTTGTTCACTTTTCTTTGATAATAAACACCAGGACGTAGCCAAAAGGAGGGGTGTGGTGGGTGGGGTCCGGACCCCCTCTATCACCTAAGGACAACACACACACACACACACACACACACACACACACACACACACACACACACACGGCCGATGGTGGACTTTAACCTCCGAAGGGACTAAATAATATAAGACACGACCTAGCTGACGTGTAGTGAAACTGAATGATATTGTTATTGTCAGTCATACGACGAGAAATAGATGCGCACTATCGACAGTCAAGAAAGCCATCTACAGATTTTAATTATCGATACAATTATAATAGCATCGGCTATTGCCCAGTCCTGTTTTAGCCGTTGTCCATTGTTGGCCTTACTGCATTATTCCTAAGTTAAGCACTACCAGGGTTGCCAGGTGTGGCGATTTTTCGCATTCTTGGCTATCTTTTATTAGAATAATAGATGTTCAAATGTTTGTAAATCTATCGGACCAAACTGCGTGGTCCATCAGTCAGTAGCTTACAAACTATTTAAACCTAGGTAAACTAACCTAAGGACAAACACACACACCCATGCCCCAGGGAGGACTCGAACCTCCACGGCGAGCAACCGCGCGCTCCGCAGCGAGACGCTTTAGACCGCTCGGCTACTCCACCGCGTCTTAGAATAATAGACATTCTAGCTGTATGGCGACTGGCGATTAAATGTGGCTAGTAAAAGAATTAGTTGGCGACTTAAAGGCTATTTTATTTTACTTCAAATGAGACGAATTTAAAGCAATCCCTCTTGTGACATTGCATAAATAAAACTGACTGAACATCGCTAGAATATTGGGGAAATGCAATCACACTATAGAAGTTGCCACAAATGACTGCTCGTATCTTTGATATGTGAGAGAATGTTATAAATATGCAAAGAAATGAAACTTGGCCGGCCGCGGTGGCCGAGCTGACTGAGGCGCGCCAGTCACGGTCTGCACGGCCACTACGGTCGGGGGTTCGAATCCCCCCTCGGGCATGGATATTTGTGCCGTCCTTAGTATTAAGTAGTTCGTAAGTAGTTTGTAAGTTTAGGGACTGATGATCCCGTAGTTAAGTCCCATAAACTCTACAAACACACAATTAAACTTGCAGACAGACGTAAAATACCTCGAGGAGCCTGCTTACAAAGGTTCAAGAATAGGCTTTAAACGATGACTCCTGAAATATACTACAACCACATATGTATGGCAACCGTAGACATCGCGAAGTTTACATCATGCACAGAGGCATTTAAACTGTAATATTTTCGCGCTCCATGTCAGCACAACAGAAATTCCTAATAACTGCTACTGTGAGACAAGCCCTTTTCTTCGCACTTCGCAGTAGTTAACAATGGTTTGCAGATATAAATGTCAATGTAGAACACTTGGTAATTTCCCTGTAGTTCAAATGTTTGTATAGCTTATGGGACTTAATTACGGGGTCATCAGTCCGTAAATTTACAAACTACTTATGAACTAACTAAGACTAAGGACGACACAAATATCCATGCCCGAGGGGGGATTCGAACACCCGACCGTAGTGGCCGTGCAGACCGTGACTGGAACGCCTCAGTCCCCTCGCCCACCGCGGCCGGCTTTCCCTGTACTTCTCATGGCCTGTAAATATCAGTTTTGAAGAAGATATAAGTGTTTAGCAATCGAAGCTATGCATCAGAACTTCCCTTGTGTAAGTTTGGTAGAATGATTCTTGAATAGTTTTATGTTACGATTTTATTAGTTCTGAAATTAATACATATGATAGTTAAATTTAACTGTGTTTAAATTTAGTATCCACTGTATCCTTCGAGTCTCTCTCTTACATTTACAATATGACTATATTTCGACTGGATTCGTTGATCGTTTGGTGGTGTGTGTGAGTTCAGTTCCTGGCTGGACTCAAGTAAATGATTCCTTGAAGAACGACGTTTCTTGGAATGTCCAGTCTGGTGTCTATGAATTTGAGAGCGCCATAGTTTGTGTTACTTGTTACTCAGTAACCAACTTACTCCCTGAATTTCAGGACTATTGTTGTCGAGACACACGGCATAATACCATAGCAAAATGACGTTAACTGATTATAAATTGCGACAGGCATTCGTGACTATTTATACTGAGGAAAAGGTGGATATAGTTAGGCATTTTATTGATAAAAAGATGGCGAGATATTGGCTATTTTTTGTTTAAAATTTGGCGACAGAGCAATGGAAAAACCTCCCAACCCCGAGCACTACAGTTCTTACTTGCGGTGGAATTTAATGTAGCTGCTGCCGTTTACTTCTTTCGTGGTGTTAAGATAGTTTCCAATTATGGATAAGTTCATAACAAGAAAAAAGAGAAAAACCGACTTTCATTCGTCCACTACCGTTGCGGTAAGTTAAAATACGTACTACTATAATAGCTTATTTATCAATTTACAACAGTTTAATGTTAGTGGAGTCGTTATTTGGAGTGGCAATATTTCAGTATATCATAAGGCACGTCACTCAGTACGTGTAATATTTTTTAAAGTTAGGTTTGAGAGTAATATTTTATCTAAAGGATGGATACGTTGCAATACCAACAAGAGAAAAAGAACCAATAATCTTGGAAATAAATTCAATAGGCATTAACCAAATGTTCAAATGTTTGTAGAACTTATGGGACTTAACTACGGGGTTATCAGTCCCTAAACTTACAAACTACTTATGAACTAGCTACAACTAAGGACGGCACAAATATCCATGCCCGAGGGGGGATTCGAACCCCCGACTGTAGTGGCCGTGCAGACCGTGACTGGAACGCCTCAGTACCTCGGCCACCGCGGCCGGCTGCCGGTGATCAAATACAAAGAAATGCTTCTCATTCTGATAATCTGACTTCCTTTGGAATAACAAATGAAGGTCCTGCTGGCGTATATTGAAACAATTTTTAAGAAATGTTTTCCTCAATTTTGTATATAAAATACTGCAGTATTTGTAAGAAGGTCTAACAAACGCAAAACTATGTACATAAAATATAAATATGGTAAATTTGTATTTAGAATAAATGAAAATCATGAGACTTTTTTTATTTCTCTTAATCAAGTCGGATCTCCCCCCCCCCCCCCTTTGACAATAACCTGGCTACGTCACTGCCGGCCGCGGTGGCCGAGGTGACTGAAGCGCTCCAGTCACGGTCAGCACGGCCACTACGGTCGGGGGTTCGAATCCCCCCTCGGGCATGGATATTTGTGCCGTCCTAGTTCGTAAGTAGTTCATAAGTAGTTTGTAAGTTTAGGGACTGATGACCCCGTAGTTAAGTCCCATAAGCTTTACAAACATTTGAACATTTGCTACGTCACTGTAAACACCAATAACATATGAATATGCACATGACAACTAACACACAGTAAGTACCTGATCAAACTCTTAAGTGACTAACAAAATGAATCTGTTACGATGAAGACACAAGCTACCTTCGGGTCACGTGGCACTGTAAGCAGCACCCCCTCCTAACCTCATGCATGCGCAGAGGCTGCTCTCCCCCACATCTTTTCAAACAGTTAAATATTTGTTACAACGAAGAGTATAAAAGTCATTTACCCTCAAAATCGCGACACATTTGCTAAAACGTCCAAAGGTATGTCGTAAGTAACAGTACAAAAGTCATTGTTGTTCCAAAAAAGAAGATTGGGTTTTACAAAATTTGCTTGTAGTCGGTCTCGAAACCACTACATTCGCCAGCGCAGCGCGATGCCGCAAACGACACGGCTAATCTCGCTTGGTGGAGACTAGTGACTTCATTGTTATTCATGATAGGATCTTCTGAAGGCTTTTACAGTGCCGCCGTGGAGTAGCCGAGCGGTCTAAGGCGCCGCGCGGTTGTTCGCCGTCGGAGGCTCGAGTCCTCCCTGGGGCGTGTGTGTGTGTGTGTGTGTGTGTGTGTGTGTGTGTGTGTGTGTGTCGCCCTTAGGTTAGTTTACCTTAGATTAAGTAGTTTGTAAGCTACGGACTGATGACCACGCAGTTTGGTCCGATAGATTTACAAACATTTGAACTTTTTTTTTGTACAAAAATATACAACTATTAAACTACTTTTCTGCATAACTTCCGAAATTTTGTAGGCACTTGTCATAGCGTGGGACAAGTTTTTGTGTGCCTTCTTCATAGAAGGTTGCCGCCTGTTGTATTCAACCATGTGGCAAACATTTTCTTTCAGCTCATCATCATTGAAATGTTGACCACCAAAGACAGATTTTAGGTGTAAGAAGAGATGAAAGGAGTCTTCTTCTTCCCTTCACGTTGCCGCCCGACCTCACAAGGCGAATGTGACCAAACAACAATTATGGGAATTTCACTCGGACGTGTTTGATCATCCTCCGTACAGTCTCGCGTCTAGCGACTTTCTTCTTACACCTAAAACCTGTCCATGGTGGTCAACACTTCAGCGATGATGACGAGCTGAAAGAACATGTTACCTCATGGTTGAATACACAGGCGGAAACCTTCTACGAAGAAGGCATACAAAGACTTCTGCCACGCTATGACAAATGCCTACAAAATTTCGGAAGCTTTGTATTAAAGTAGTTTAATAGTTGTATATTATTGTACAATAAATATTTTTTTCTGTATCTGTACACGTTTGTTTTATATAACCAAACGGAACTTACTGTGTGGACATACCTCGTACTTGACAAGTTGGAACGTGTATAGGGGCCTTAAGACATTACGAAATAAAAAGGGCGATACGACACTGAAACAGGCAACATTAATGGGAGGGGGAGGGGGGAATGTGGCTGTTTTATGCGCAAGTCAAAAATAGATACTGATGTGATTTTTTTTTCTTTGTTGTTATTGGGAAGGGGGAGGGGGGAGGACGGCGCCAACTCGCTTGTTAAAATTCAAAGAAATGACCAATAAAGTATAACAAGCGTTGAAATATAAATTAAGGTAAAATGACACAGTTTGACGCAGATATATTGATTTCACTTTCGCGAGTGGATGCTGTAGAGCAGAGGTGTGCGCAAATCGGCTCCGGCTCAGGCCGGAAAAAGAGCAGCGTTCGCGCTCGGCCGGTAGTTATCCTAGTTGCCGCTAGAGGTCTGCACGCTTGCTGGCGCACTAAAGCTCTGTATAGGGAAAGTATGGCCATCCTTTTCCGCGCCGCTTGCCGCCATCTGCGGCTGGCCATTGGCTGAAATCGAGTCACGTGGCTATCTCCGCCATCTTGGTCCTATACGTTGCTTGGCTGCCATGAAAAGCCTTGTGAATATTCGTATGTTTGGGTTTGAATAATGCCACAGTGTTGTACTTTTGGGTGTTCTTAAGAAGCGAAGAAGAGAGGCAAACATTATAGCACTTCCATTAAATATAAGAAATGCAGAAAGGTGAACAGTCTGACTGATGAAAGACGCCAGAGAAAACTAGGAGTCCAGAAGCGAACTTCGGTTCTTGCACTGTAATGATTTCAATTCATAATGTAAATCAATAGATTAAAGATTCACTGTCGAATGGATCACGCAGCAGATAGCTATATATTTTTAACTTGAAGAAATTCCTGTATAATGTCGTGAGGTTAAATTATTCACGCGTCGTTGGTTTTATCTGCAGGTAGTTGCCGAAAACACTCAAATTTTGGACATATTAGTGAGTTAACTAGATTCTCTTTTAGATATGAAATTAAAACACAGTTCCTGAAGCAAGCTTTTCTCATTCATTTTTATGTGTTAAGTGTATCATTACAAGAAACAAAGAATTGGAACAAGACAAATATTGGACATTCAAATGTGATTGGCGTTGTAAAGGCACATTTAATTTCTATTTTTGGTAAAAGTTATATAGTGGGTATCTCCTTGCATTTTTCGTACTTCATTTAAGATATAAGTACATAATACGGAAGAAAATACTCATCGAGGACTTATCCATAATCTCAGTTGTTTTCTTAATTTACACTATGCTCCGATGACGAGATGCTCGCGGTCTATTGGAATATTTGGCTACAGTGCAGGTCAGTCTGAATTTATATGTGAACTCCCTAGATCTGGAGCCACAAACGAAACAGTTTTCTTAAAATCGGACGATAAGTAATTTGTATAGCAGCCAGATCCGCATGGACAGAACTACTCGAAGTTCCCGCATCTGTCCGTCGGATGTAACACCCTGTATCTCGAGAATGAAAAGAGTTATCGTTCTGCTCTCAACCTTAAACAAAATTTCGATATCTTACCTACATTTCGTCCGCAGCATTGTATGTGCTAAAATCAACCGTACGCAAAGTCTACGCAATGCGACTTTTCCTCTGCAAACTCTTCAACATTTTGCTCAGTAGTTTATTTAAATTGATGTAGCACGGAAACTATTAGTTATAATGAATAGAAAATCAGACCATTATCGAGGTAATATATCACACAATAACACGTGAAAAAGTTGAATTTTTTCATTGAATAGTTTTCTCAAAATCGGTTGATAAGTATTGCTAAGCGCTGGGAACGTGGTAGCGGTCGGTGCGTAAGCAGCAGCGGAATAGGCCCAACATGGCCGCTGCTGGCAGGCTGGCCATACTTTCCCTATACAGAGCTTTATGGCGCACATAGTTCCGTGAGAGTTCGGTATTAAACAAAACACTGTCATTGAGTTATCTCGTAAGTAGGTACAGCATTCTAATACATACCTCTACTTTACTTCCTTCGTCGCGTAGATTATTAAGAAGATTAAGTCGCATTTCACCTTCTACACTTCCATACCGGTTGAAGTGATGAGTTCTATAGTGGCGTTCTAAATTTTACTTTTTTTTATGCCTAGTATTTTACCACATACCAAACATTTTGCTCCTCCTTCGCTTTCAGTGAACAAGTAATCACACTCCCAACTAGAGTTGAACTGGAAAATAGAACGCCACTTTACCGCGCCGATTTGACTAGCCATTTCAACTCCCAGTGGCGACGCTAGACGAAAACTGGGCGTCGGCGAACACGTCTTTGCGAGGCCCCTTTTATTTCCTTTCAGTAAGGAAGAAAATGTTAAATAAAATAAGCTGAATTGTACATCAATAATCATTATACTAAACTTTTATTAGTATAATATACAAGTATTATTGCAGTGCCAAAAATTACAATAAACAAACATAAATTAACATAGAGAAACTTTTTGCCTCACAGATTTTTAACAATCATAGCATAATTAATACTAGCCGCTGTTTCGGCTTTAATTAATAGTACTGACAACGTTTTTTTGGATCGTGTGTGTCATTGTGATTTTCAACTATGTCTTAATCAACTTTAACTTTGAGAAAGTTTTTTCGCCCGAAGCTGTACATTTGGATATACTGTACTACTTACAAATTGTTTTCTAAAACGCACTGAAGAAGTTGTTTTTCAAGTATTTAACTAAAAATTTCATCACTGCTGCACTCATTCGGAAATAAATAGGGAAACTAAATAGCTGCCGGCGGGGAATAACCGAGCGCACTAAGGCGTCATAACATGGTGAGCGGGTCGCTCTTGTTGAGGTCGAAACCCACTATTGGGTACGGTTGTTGTGTTTGTCCTTTGGTTAAGCTAGTGTACGTTAGATGCAGGTCGTCGCTACATAAGCAAGCAGTTGAAAAGCGCCGTTAAACTTCAAATATAAAAAAAATATGAAAGAAACTAAAATTTTAACAATGTTTTGCGAGGCCCCTGCAGGCGCGAGGCCGTCGGCGGTTGCCGAAGTACAAAATTCGAACTAATAGATGGCACTGTTAGCGGTGTCTACTGAAAAAAAAAAAATCGCTCTTATCTTTGTTGTATATTTGCCGGATCGACTGTACGCGCTGGACGTTTTAGAGAAGAGTTTCCAGTATTATGTTTATACGTTACCTACTTATAAACATAATAGCATTTTTCAGGAGATACCCCTAGCAGTGGAATCTGTTCATTCGAATTGGATACTAATGAGTTTGCACTCAGCCAGGTGCATTTGTACGGCTACGTTAGCGCGTTGGCTGCGCATAACGCCATCTAGTCTTTTCAGCAGGAACTACGTGATGGACTGCAGCTGCTCCGGCTCAGGCAGGCGGCTCCGAGAGCGCAGCTCGCTCATTGCCCACCTCTGCTGTAGAGATTATGATTCGATGCGCGCCGAATGTCACGTATGTTGTTGTTGTTATGGTCTTCAGTCCGGAGACTGGTTTGATGCAGCTCTCCAACCTACTCTATCCTGAGCAAGCCTTTTCATCTCCTCATAAGAACGGCAACCCACATCCACGTCGCGTATATGGCGTTTAATTGGCGTTCACTGAGCCCGCGTCGCGCGCGAGTGATCGATAGAGCTCTGTTGCGTCGGCGCGGCGTCGAGTGCGCCACACTGCGGCCGCACCCCGTACTACTTCGCTCCAGTCCCGCTGTTCGGCGCCCTCACAACCTGAGAAGTCTCTACTGAGAAGAAACTAAACAAAAAATTAAGTATACACACATACAATGGAACTGTCGGCACCTAATGCAAAAAAAAGATATACTGTAACAATACCTTAAGTGTATCACTTTTCTGGGGATTGTTAGCCGTTATTAACGGCCGTGAAAAAAATATGTACCCCCCTCGTTTCATGTGGCAACTTATATTCTTAATGAATATTGTTCGGTGCAACGAACATCGAAAGGAATCCTCCTTATTGAAATTTTTGGAGGCCAAAGGTTTCAGAAACCTGCGGCCGCAGTACTAATAAAACAAATTTAAATCGGTAACACCAGCGAGTAATGGGCTGTTATCTTGCACCTATTAAAAAATCTAAGTACAAAGAAATTTACGTCGTGACCTTCCGGTAGGTTTAAATTAGAGATGGAAGAACTGAAACATCTGACGGTTTCGAAACACTGTTTCAAAACCGTGAAGCAATGTATGTTTTATCATGAAATCTTCGTTCTAGAAGGGCAATATTTTTCACTATGTGGACAAGGGTACATACAAGAACCTGTCAACCATAGAGTATATATTTACTTCTTGGTCTGTACGAAACACGTTGATAAAGATTTTCTCCCGTGTTGTTCATGTTGCCAACATAGTCACACGAGGCCGCCGGTGTGGTAGGTCGGGGGTTCGAATCCACCCTCGGGCATGGATATTTGTGCCGTCCTAGTTCGTAAGTAGTTCATAAGTAGTTTGTAAATTTAGAGACTGATGACCCCGTAGTTAAGTCCCATAAGCTTAACAAACATTTGAACAACATTGTTGTTTGTTTCATGGGCGAGGGAGGGGTGTTGTGCCACGTTGCCCCCCTTCCAAAATCTCTTACGCATGGAGCTTTTTCTTTATTTTTAGTTGCAATGCATTGTGTGTTGGATAGTGATCTGAAAGAACAGACAACATTTGTAATCCTGCAGCTGTGTCACCAATGGTGCGGTTGTCAGCACAGCTGCCTAGTAAGCAGGAGAACCTGGCTTCGAATCCCAGCTAGTGACAAATTTTCACCTTTCCTCATTGGTTTAACGCAGTGCCCACTGACAGCTAATGTCGTAAATCTCTTTGTATCTTGTCTGATAATAGCTGCAGGATCAAGAATGGTGTCTGTTCTTTCGCACCAGTGTTTTTCAACCTGTGGGACGCAATCCGCAGGAGGTTCGCAAAGTCTTGTCGGGATGACGCCGTCACAAGAGGAAGTACTTGTACCATAAAATTAGTAGAGGTTCAGTAATACATAAAAGTTAGCCTAAGTGATATTTATTTATCGTTCAAATTACGGAGTTCTTTGTGTATCATTGCTTATGAATGAAATAGATCATAATGTGTTTTATAATACAACTAGCTGAAAACCCGGCGTTGTCCGGGTATTTATTTATTTATTCCTGCCATTTTTCAGGTATATATTCATTTGTATAAATGTAAGTTTAGGGACTGATAACGCCGTAGTTAAGTCTCATAAGCTTAACAAACATTTGAACATTTTTTGAAAACTGTAGAGTTGTATGCAACACGTACAAACATAGGGACACTCTGCTTTATGTATTAGATGCGTCTTTAATAGTATTAAGATATTTCTCCAAATATAACGTGTTTCTGATGAATCTCCAATGCGCATAAAAATAATCTGAATTTGCATATAAAATGATTTGATAGAAGAACGAAACGAAGAATGATAGTTTAAAAACAAGTTTTATTTTATTTTCTTTATTTACTTTTTTTCTCGACGAGATTTCCTCCGGGGGTTCACTGAACCTGTGAACACATAGGACGAGCCGCCACTGGAGACTTGTCATAGCCGGCCGCGGTGGCCGAGGGGACGGGGTTGGAACACTTGCGCGGAGTGACACTTGCGCGGAGTGACACTTGCGCGGAACCCGGGACCCTTGGGGCGGCTAATGGCTTTTCTTGGGTACAGGCAAACCAAGAAGTCTAGCACTGCTGTTGTCAAGTTTCCACACTGTCAACATAACACGAAACTCAGTGAAATTGCACAACCCTTTCAAAGCTGAAGAGCAATATAGTAACTTGTTATAACTACATATGAATTCGTTGAGTGTTCCTCCTGAAAACAAAAAGGTATTTTAATAGTGATAATGTTTGGAGAGTTATTAAGACATTCTTTGCTACTACAAGTCGATGACTTTCCTAAAAGCATATTATTCAGAACACTAAGCATATCAAGACACCTGCGCAAGCAATAAATATATTAGGCATCCTGCACAGATACGTTGATGTAATTGACCGCTATGTAGTTAACCCCACTATCACGCAACTTCCATCTCTTTAAAAATAGCTACTATGCTTTTTAATAGGAAACGCAACCTTAAACCTTCAATTAAAAAACGTTAATAATAAGTCAATGAGTATTTTACATACTTGAAGCGTTTATTCGTAGACCCCAAAACGATTTGGCTGTATTCGAATTACAAATACATCTAAGAAATTATGAAATACGGAATGTGTAAGGGAATGTCACACACCGAAAAATGCTAAAGATAAATTCTATTTTCCATCACCGTCATATAGAACCATTTTTACTCCGAACTTGGCATAAACCAACAGGGAGAAACAAGTTGCAAGACTTCCAGGAAAAATGAAGCGAAATTGACAGCCAATAGTTGGTTATAAATTACATTGCCCATTAACTGTATAAATATAAATTACGGAATACGCGGAACTCCTGTTCAGTACAGTCAAAAAGGTCTAAGGTAATAGGCAGAGGTTTAAAATCAGATATCCGTATCACTATCCTCCTCAAGAAGTCTGTGTGAAGATTTATATTCAGAACATTCAAGAAAAAGGTGTTAAAACTGCAAGAAGCAGCTCATTTACTCAGGAAGGGAATACGTTATGGTGCCCGTAAATTTGAATGGCTGTATCTCTTGTAGTAACATTCATTTTTTGATAAAATGTTAAAATCCAATATACCAGAATTTTGTTTTTCTAAACTCAGTGCCAACTATTTTTGTCGAAATTTTTGCAGGAAGTAGTCTTGACGTGATTTCATACTTCTATGCATTAATATTATCAAACATGTAATTTGTGTCACAAATTGCGCGGCCGGTCCGGTCGTTGTTCGAGTCCTTCCTCAGACATGGGTATGTTTGTTTGTACTTTGCCTACGTTATTTTAAGAAAGATTAAATAGTGTAAGTCTAGCGACCGATGACCTAAGTAGTTTGGCCGCATAAGACTACACATATACACGTAATTTATTTATTTCATCACCACATTTAAGTACTAATAATTAAAGAAACTTAAATGTAGAAATTTGAAATAAACACTGAAAACAAATGATTGGTATTTCTCATAAAATGAATGCACAGAACCGTTGAATTATGTCTTGTGAATGTACCTACAAAATCTGCCATATGAAAATTGTAGTGTGAGTCCCAAATTTGTTTTTATGTTTTAACATTAAAAACATTAAAATTGAGAACTCGAAAACCAGTGAAGTTATGGACTTGAAGCGTTTTGTGTTGCTAAATCTTTCCATAGTAGACACGATTTTAAAATTTGGTTGCTATCGCCAAAGTAGAGGAAACTTTAAATTTTTTGGTGTAATCTTCGCCGTGTAGACTGTATGTTGTAGAAGACTACGTCGAACCTAATTAGAATCATACCTCTGAGGAGAGAACGTTGTTTGCACTTCTCCTGCGTTTCCAGTCGCCGTGCTGTGCTACGTAACAACATCGTACCATTCCACTTTACCGAGAGCTATATATGTATTGGTGTGATGTTTGAACTTTCGAAATAAGACATCACACCAATATATGTATCATTTAGACGCAAAGATTCTGGGTTCTGTTTTTATCGCTAACGCGACTAACAACGTTAGACCTCGTGTATAAACAGTTAAAGGTTATGAGTGCCACTGGAAAAATGCATAAGTAACACCTGTTGTTTGAGACTTGAAGATGACCTGAAATTAGCCGAAATCGATATCTCATAATAAAAATAAGGTGTAGCTGTCTATATTTCATAATGCTATTCCTAACATATTTAAAAGCTGCTCAAAACCACCTACAAAAAACCTTTATAATGAGATTGTATATAATTCCACGATCAAATTGTGTTTTAGTTATTTGTAGTAATACACCCAAAGATCTGCCCTTGCTTTTAGTGCCTTGATCAGCTGTTTATTTTTAGAGGTATTACTAGGGATAGGAAAAATTCTCATTTGCGATAAATGCGAATTCTGACTCAAAATGCAGTAAATCCGAAATTGTAGTTAGCAACGGTTGCGCTCAATTCCGATTTCATCACATTCCTCTTCACATGGTGCTGTATTGTAAATCGAGTGATATTTGTATGACGTGTTATCTCCCTGTTGAATGAGGCTGTGATATCTCCAGGGCATTACTACAGCTCCACCTCGCTCGGTGGGCCTTTCCCTGAATACGGCACAGGTAGCGGCTGGAGGGCGTGGAGTAGGGGTGGTGTATCCCTACTTCTGGAACACCCTGTTCACTACCTGCAGCGTCCGGGTCTCCGCGCAAGTGTCTACAAATTCCCTTTCCGCGCAAGTGTCACTCCCCGCAAGTGTCACAAACTCGAGGGGACTGAGGCGCGCCAGTCACGGTCTGCACGGCCACTACGGTCGGGGGTTCGAATCCCCCCTCGGGCATGGATATTTGTGCCGTTCTTAGTGTTAGCTAGTTCATAAGTGGTTTGTAACTTTAGGGATTGATGACCCCGTAGTTAAGTCCCCAAAAGCTATACAAACATTTGAACATTTTTTAGACTTGTCATATATCGTGCAGCTTTTCGTTGTTGCCAAAACAATGGTCGGACGACAGGAACTTCTTTGCCTGTCAAAAAAAGATTCACATTCCTGGCAGCAAGATCAGGACTGTATGCTGAGTGATCAAAGAATTCACAACCTAACTTGGGATTACAGCTTGATAATAAATAATTTAACTTCAAATCAAATGTTCAAATGTGTGTCAGCTCTTATGCGACCAAACTGCGTGGTTATCAGTCGCTAGACTTACACACTAATTACTTGACTAACTTACTCTAAGAACAACACCCATGCCTGAGGTAGGATTCGAGCCCCCGACCGTAGCGGTCGTGCAGACTGTGACTGGCGCGCCGCAGACGGCTCGGCCACTGCGGCCTGCAATAATTTAGCTGGGAGGAGCACTCCACAGAACTGCTAAAGCGCCTTACGAAGTCCCTGTTTTAAGAATGATTTTTTGCTCTGCAGCGGAGTGTGCGCTGATATGAAACTTTCTGGTAGATTCAAATTGTGTGCCGGGATTCGAACTTGGGACCTTTGCCTTTCTCGCCTATTTTATTATTATTATTATTATTATTTTTCCCTAGTGGATTAGTCTTTTGTGGACGTATGTTCGTTTTGTTGGTCGTTGCGTTGTTCACTCAGTTTTTTTTTTTTTTTTTTTATTTTTTTTATTTTTTTTTTATTTTTTTTTATTACTGAGGGCGTCGAGCCCTCTGACCGAGCGGACTGAGCTACAGCGCCGGCAAATATTGCACCTTGTTACATGAAAAAGTTCAAATGTTTGGAAACCTATGGGACTTAACTTCTTTGGTCATTAGTCCCTACGCTTACAAACTACTTAAACTAATTATTTTGTTGTATTCATGAGCCACAGTCATGCAATACTTGTTAAACGGTTTAACCGCAATCTGACTGTATTAGTTTCTTATGTTTCGTCACAATCCGGGTTTCGGCTGTATAACCATTTTCAAGTGTGCAATTATGTCAGTTGATTGGTACATGTAGGAAACCAAATCGTTATTCTTGAGAGCAACAGTTCACATATGCGCAACTATGTGGGTCGTCAATAAGTAAAAGAACCATGTTCCGATGCATCTTGAATATGTTAATGTCAAATGCAATTCGTAGAGCTTTCAAGTACAACTCCATCATACATCATAGGAACTGCATACTGACGAGTCACATGGTACCGAAAATTGTAAATTGTTACTCTCAAGAATGACGATTTGGTTTCCTACAGGTACCAATCAATTGACATAATTGTACACTTGAACATGCCTATACAGCCGAAATCCAGATTGTGACGAAACATAATGAAATAATACAGTCAAATGGCGGTTAAATCATTTAAAAATATTCAAACCAAGTTAAACTAACTAAACTGAAGACAACACACACACACACACACACACACACACACACACACACACACCCATGCCCGAGGAAGCATCGAACCTCCGACGGCGAGCAACCGCGCGTTCAACAGCAGGGCTCCTTAGACCGCTCGGCCACTCCACCACGGCTCAGTCTGAGCTATCCCGGCACGCTTCACGGTTCGTCCTCACAACTTTACTTCTGCCAGTACCTCGACCAACAGTTGTTAGGTTATGGGAGGCACTCAGTTCCGCATTCTCCTCGCAGGGATACGTTGATAAGCAATCTTATTGTAGCGAGGCGAACTGTTTTGCCAGCTCACCCACATGGGTGGTTTGTTTAACGCAGGATATCCTAACCTGTGTTGGTTTTTAGGTTTGTGCTTTGAAGAGACCAAACTACAAAGATCATCGGTCCCTAACCTGTGTTCTGCGGAAAACAGGTGTTCAACGGGAAGGGAACAAGTGATTCATGAAAAACTATTAACATATCATACTGATTTAAAATTATATTATGTTTTCTCTGTTATTAGTTTTGATTTAAAATTTAAACAAGGTATTTAGTTAAATAAAATATGAAGTGTCAAAGTATTCTGGGAATCCCTGGTCTCATTCAACGAGTTTATGATTTCTCAATACATTTTTATGCATTGGAATTTTACCCGTGCGACACTTGTACTCTGTTGAAGTAGACGGTAACAGCTTTGTAAGGACGACACAGGTGATAATGCCTACTTCACCAGAAGGTAAGAGCGATATGCTCGGAGAAAGGAAGGAATATTGGAGTTTTAGAGTTTGTAACTCTCCTCTCCCCAATTCCAAGCTTTGTCAAATGTTCAAAAGTTCAAATGTTTGTAAATCTATCTGACTCAACTGCTGGTTTATTACACCGTAGCTTGTAAACTAGTTAAATTAAGGTAAACTAACCTAAGGACAACACAAACACCCATGCACCAAACTGCGATGGTCATCAGTGCCTAGACTTACCAAGTAATAGAACGCAGTACGTTGTTCTCGACGGGAAGTGTTCATCAGAGACGAGTGTATCGCCAGGTGTGCCCCAGGACCGCTATTATTTTCTATCTATATAAATGATCTGATGGACAGAGTAACTTGTAATTTGTGGCTGTTTGCTGATGATGTTGTGGTGTATGGTAGGATCTAGGATTGACTGTAATAGCATACAGGATGACTGAGACAAAATTATATTTGTTGTGAAGAATGGCAGCTAGCTCTAAATGTAGAAAAATGTAAGGTGATGCACATGCGTAGGAAAAATATCCCAAAATGTTCGAATATAGCATTTGTAGTGAACTTCTTAATGCAGTCGCGTTATTCAAATATCTAGGAGTAACATTGCAGAGCGATATGACATGAAGCGAACATGGAAGGACAGTTGTGAGTAAGGCGGACAGCCGACTTCGGTTTATTGGGAAAATTTTTCTGAAGATGTACTTCATCTGTAAAGAAGATCACGTATAAAACGCGTGTACGACCACGTCTTGAGTAAAGCTCAGGTGTTCGGGACCCGTAGCAGATCAGATTAAAGGAAGACATGGAAGCAGTTCAGAGGCGAGCAGCTAGGTTCGTTACTGGTAGGTTCGACCAATGCGCGAGTGTCACAAGAAATGCTCAGGGAACACAAATGGGAATCGCTGGAGGAAAGACGACGTTATTCTGTGGAGGAAATTTAGAGGGTCGGAATTTGAAGCTGACTGCAGAACGGTCTTGCTGCCGCCTACTTACATTTCGCGTAAAGATCCCAAATACAAGATAAGAGAAATTAGGGCTGGCACAGAGGCATATAGAATTCTTTTTTCCCTCGTTCTATTTGGGAGTGGAATAGGAAAGGGAATGCCTATTAGTGGTACAATGTACCCTCCGCCACGCAACTGTGGCGTATATAACATGTAGATGTAGATGGTGATGTTGATTGTGAAACGTTGACTGCAGTTAGAGTACGTAAACTGCATGTAGTAAATAATCACATATTTACTCCTGGGCTACGCCATGAGTGATAAAAACAACTACTTCCATGTCTAACTGTAAACTGTGAATTGAGCAGTATAAGAGGTTAACGTGTGGTTCCTGAAGAGAGGCAGCGGCCTTTTCAGTAGTTACAGGGGCAACAGTCTAGATGATTGACCTTGTAACATTGCTAACGTGGCTTTGCCATAAAGTAACTGCCAACAGCTGAAAGCAATGGGAAACTACAGTTGAAGTTGCAACTCTACTGTATGAATATATGATGATGGCGTCCTCTTGGGTAAAATATTCCGGCGGTAAAATATTCCTCCATTCGGAACTCCGGACTGGAATTAAAATGTTCAAATGTTTGTTAAGCTTATGGGACGTAACTGTGGGTTCATCAATCCCTAAACTTACAAACTACATATGATGTAACGTACACTAAAGACAACACAAACATCCATTCCCGAGGGAGGATTCGAACCTCCGACGCGGGGGACAGGGATTACTCAGGAGCATGTTGTCAACAGGAGTAACAAAACAGGCATTCTGAGGATCGGAGCGTGGAATTTTCTGTCCCTCAATCGGGTAGATACGTTAAAAGATTTGAAAAGAGAAGTGGATAGGTTTTATTTAGACATGGCGGGGGGGGGGGCGGGGGGGGGGGCATATTTGGTGGCAGTAGGAACAGGATTTCTGGTTAGCTGAGTACAGGGTTATACATATAAAATCAGTTGAGGGTAACACAGGAGTAGGTCTAATAATGAATAATAAAGTATGATTGCAGGTAAGTTACTGTGAACTGCATTGTGAAAATATTGCATCAATGATAGTCACCATGCTAGTACCGGCCAAAGTAGTACAAGATTTTATGCCACCTAGCTCTGCCGTGTATTACTACGTAATGGGACATGTCAAATGAATAAATATAATATATAAAATGAGTGTCTGTTTGTTTGTCTTTTTGTTAGAATTTTATCCACGGCCATACCGTACATCCGATTGCTATAAAATTTTGTCAACTCATGCTTGCACCCGCGCGAAGGTCATAGACATACTAAAATTCACTTCGTATGGTGCATGGAGGAGGGTTCTTTACAATTAGTCAGTTCGTTTCTTACGCCTTCACACTGAAATGGCTGGACAGATATGAATCAAATTTCGAACAGAGGTAGCTTATACCCTGATTAATACATGGGCTGCCTTTCGCAAGCCACCGTGTTAATATGTTTGCTACTCCTTCATGCTGAAAGGGTGGGACAGATTTGTATGAAATTTGGAATGGAGATAGCTTATACCCTGCATAAATACATGGGCTACCATTCGTAACATACCATACGATGCGTGGCGGAGGGTACCTTACAATGGTTTAATACGTTTGTTTCTCTTCACGCTGAAACAGCTGGGCGGATTTGAACGAAATTTGGAATGCAGACAGCTTATACCCTGAATTAACGCATGAGCTACCTTTAGGAAGCCACCGTACTGTGCATGGCGGAGGGTACCTTACAGTTGGTTAACACCTCTGTTACTCTTCACGCTGAAACGGCTGGACGGAGTTGAATGAAATGTGGAATGAAGATTGCTTTTACCCTGAATTAACACATGGGCTAACTTTCATAAGCCTCCGTAGGAGGATGACGGAGGGTACGTTACAACAAACACAGGTCACCATGAAAGTCAGCACATGATTGTGTGTTTTCACGAAGGAGATTTTTATAATCTTCAAACCAGTGAATTTAGTATGGCAGAGGGTATCTTGCGACTTTGAAACCGTTTGACCAGTCACCATGAAACCTGGCGCATATATGTATGTTTCCATATATAGGAGGGAAAGGAGTAGGGGAGGAGGAGACAGACAGAAAGGGGAGGGAGGAGTCCGACAAAGAAAGGGGAGAGGAGAATGAGAAGGGGAGATGGTGACTGACATAAGAAAGGAGATAAACAGAGGGAGGGGAGGAGGAAATGGAGAGAGAAAGGGACAGGAAGAGACGGGGGAAGGAGCAGGTGAACAGAGGGAAGAGAAAGGAGGAGATGGACTAATGGAAGATTTGAAACCTCATGTATATTTGTTCGTATTTTATGCGCTGCCATAAAGTTCATCTGATTGCATAAAACATCGTCAACTTACTTCTTGCCTAGAAAATCAATGTGTTTCACATGATCGGTTGTACGTTGCGTGCTCACGAATCGGGCAGCCAAGAAATTTGTTTGTTTTTGCTGAATGCGAAAAAAAAAAAATGTCTACCCTAAAGCACTTGAATAATGAAGTCAACGCCGGCCGCGGTGGCCGAGTGGACTGAGGCGCTTCAGTCACGGTCTGCACGGCCACTACGGTTGGGGGTTCGAATCCCCCCTCGGGCATGGGTATTTGTGCCGTCCTAGTTCGTAAGTAGTTAATAAGTAGTTTGTAAGTTTAGGGACTGATGACCCCGTAGTCCCATAAAATAAATAAATAAAAAATAAAAATAAAAATAAAAAAAATAAAAAAATGAAGTCAACATAAATCAAATGAGTATCATTTATTCTTCTCCTTTATGTAACGTTAAATTTCAATAAATGTATTTATTATCGGCGATAAAATGAATATTAACTTCCCTCCTTTGTAATTAAACGAGCTACTAAATGATGATAATAATAATAGCTCTGCCGATAATAAAGAGATTGAAAAAGTGTGTGGTGAGGTAAAAAGTTATCCAGACATTTAAGGGAAAAGAAAACATGTTTTTAATGGGGGGCTGGAACTATGTAGTAGGAAAAGGAAGAGAAGGAAAACTAGTAGATGAATATGGACTGGGAAAAAGGAATGAAAGAGCAGGTCACCAGGTGGAATTTTGCACAGGGCACAATTTAATCATCACAAACAGTTCATTTAAGAGTCAGGAAAGATGATTTTCTATCTAAAAGACATCTTATTACGTTACTAACCAGAGATTTATTAGGATACTTACTGAATTAAAAACGAACTTGATTCTCTCTTTTTCTCTCATGCTTTAAACGACTTTGAATAAAAAAAGACTTGACTCTTTCCATCTTCCCCCCCCCTCTCTCTCTCTCTTGCAAAAACGATTTTTTCTGATGAAAGCGATGTGAAACTAATTAGTAAAAACTAAGGAAACAACTGTTAGCACTTTACAGTTTAATGAAACATCTGAGACTTAGTAAATAAATAAAAGCATATTCTAATAAAAAACGTAGTAGTGGAAGGTTCATAAGTTCATTTTGTTTTCATTTTCAACTAACGCCAAGTTGTAGCGACGGGGCCGCGTGGAGTAGCCGAGCGGTCTAAAGCGTCTCGCTGCGGAGCGCGCGGTTGCTCGCCGTAGAGGTTCGAGTCCTCCCTGGGGCATGGGTGTGTGTGTTGTCCTTAGGTTAGTTTACCTAGGTTTAAGTAGTTTGTAAGCTACGGACTGATGACCACGCAGTTTGGTCCGATAGAGTTACAGACATTTGAACATTAGATTTTTGTAGTCACGGGGTAAACAGCTATGGTCTGGAATAGGAACTACATGGGTTATTGCTTTTAAATATCTTTTGAACACTTGGATGTACAAGTAGTGCTGTTCTGCTAATGAAATTGTGTCGATAGTTTTCTGCTTGTCTTGGGCCTTTCCTGTCACAAGTCGCAAAGTTCCATCAGAGATAACTGTTACCGGAACTGGAAACTTTTTAAGTTGCTATGTTATGTACGTTAAGTAGAATAAATAAATAATTTTGTTAATAACCATGACATTCTGTACCAAGAGATGTAACTGCAGAAATAGCTGCGTAATGTTGTACTCCTTTCATATGAGAGAATGCGGATACGCTTTGGTGCAATGACAAGGCAGATCTCGGACATGTCTTGTACTTTCTCCAAACATTCGACGTCAACACCCTCCTCCTCTGTTATTCCATGTTAGTCGCGTGGACAGATATCAGCTCTCTAACCAGCAGTGCAGAAAAGCTATATACAAGCGAGTTGTTTCGATTTATTTGCGTTCTCTGCAGTTTAATTCTGAAGTTCGTTGCGCGTTTTTGCATTTACTAGGCCCATTCTTGCGGTTTTGAAAATCGTGCAGTTTAATAAATGTGTATTTTCGCCGCATTTACCACAAGCATTATTTTTCTTTAGTTCCACCTGTTTTATTTCGTAGCCCAGTTTTTTACTTCTGTGTGTGAGGCTAATTCCTTGACACAGTTTTCGCGACAGTGCGTCTTTATAGCCGTGCGGGAGTAGCCGAGCGGTCTGGAGCGCCATGTTGCGGATCGCGAGGCCCCCCCCCCCCCCCCCCGCGTCGCAGGTTAGAATCCTCCCTCGGGCATGGATGTTTGTGCTGTCTTTAGTATAAGTTAGTTCATAAGTTGTGTTTAAGTTTAGGGACTGATGACCCTGCAGTTAAGTTCAAATGTTTGTATAGTCTATGGGACTTAACTACGGGGTCATCAGTCCCTAAACTTACGAACTAGGACGGCACAAATATCCATGCCCAAGGGGGGATTCGAACCCCGGACCGTAGTGGCCGTGCAGACCGTGACTGGAGCGCCTCAGTCTCCTCGGCCACCGCGGCCGGCCGCAGTTAAGTCCCATAAGCTTTACCAACATTTGATTTTTTCGTCTTTATAGTCTTTTGTGAGTACTCTAGTTGTCAACCGTCTTTGTTATGGACTAAGTGATAACCCAGCGTTGCCCGGGTATTTATTTATTCTACTCCCTCGCAGTCCAGCCGCGGCGGAGCGGCCGAGCGCATTGAGGCGCTATGCTACGATGCGCGAGGCCGTTCCCCGTCGGGGGTTCGAATCCCCCCTCGGGCATGGATGTTTGTGCTGTCTTTAGTATTAGTTAATTCATAAGTAGTTTGTAAGTTTAGGGGCTGATGACCCTGCAGTTAAGTCCCATAAGCTTACAAAAATTTGAAAAAGTTTAAAACTCGCAGTCCGGTCCCCCCCCCCCCCCCCCCGCCGCCCCACTCTGGCTGCATCCACTTCTTCCTTTCCTATCTCTGTTCATCTCCACCTACTTCTCAGATATTTGTTTTCACCTCCTCCTCCCTCCGACATTCTCTGTTCATCTCATCTCCCCCCCCCCCCCTCCTCTAGGAAAACTCATACATATCCGTCAACTTTGGTAGTGATCAATAACATAGAGTCAAAGTTTATTTTTAGGTACCATACAGTCGGTTGCGTATTATAAAAACGGTCTTCAAGAAAGTATAGCCGCGGTGGAGTAGCCGAGCGGTCTAAAGGTATGACCGCACTGAGCGGAACTGCACTGCAGCGGAGCGGCGCGGCACGACGCGGCTCTGTTTGGTATACCGCATCTGAACTGCAACGGCGCGACAGCACGCGGCAAATTTTGTATGCCAGTCGGTGGGCAACTTCCGAGTACAATGGACGACAGTGAAATGAATGTAGTAATAATTTCTTTGTTATGTGAGGAAGAAGAAAGGTTGAAGCAAAAGCAGTCAACAAAAAGGCGAAGAATATGGCTGCATAACATTTCGGATTCGCGATGCGAAGAAGGAGAATATCACACACTTTTGCCACGGCTTAAAAAGGCTCCAAAGAGATTTCATACGTACTTTAGAATGTCTCAAGAAAAATTCAGCGTGTTAGTACAAACTATGGAGCCCCATATAGCAAAAGCAGATACACTATTCCGAAAAGCGATAGGCGTAGAAGAAAAACTCATGGTGACTATTAGGTAAGTATTTTTTTATTTATGACATACTTCCATAAATACAGGCTTTTTTAATCATATGTAACATTTTGTGGCTGTAGAAAGCCATCTGAAGTTATGATATATGTGATTTGTTTGCTGGGATTTCTCTCATGAATGCTTTGCGAGTCGTTGTTCATTCCCCTGGGATAGTCACAGTTGGCTGTATTAGAAGTATTCTGTTGAACAGTAGTAGAAGCAGTCGGAACTTTCTGGATCTGAATATTCTGAGGTCCTGATGTAGTCTGCGTTTTGAGGAACTGCTTATTTAAGTCAGATGTAGATGGAACTGATTCGGCAAATTGATTATTTAAATCATAAGATGTAGGTGGAGCTGTTTCCTTTGTTACTGGTTTGGCTTGTCCTGTAGAGTTCCTAAGTAGATTCTCGTATTCTAAATCTGATACTATAGTATAAATTTTATTTTTTGCTTTTAGTTGTAGATCTGGAGACAAGGCTTTGACAGAGTCAGCCATAGCTCTGAAAAAGGAATATATAGGGTCTCCACTTTCCGTTGTTGACGGTGTACTTGTAGATGGCCGTGAATTCAAATAATTCTGTAGAACACTGGCTTCTGATAGCTGATGCGTTCGGTTCTTTTTCCTCGCTGTAATATTTTTTAACATTTGTGATGTTGCCGATGAGGAAGATAACGGTGAGTCTACTGGCTCAGGAGATACTGCCAATGCATCTGGAACAGACTTGTCGTAAGTAGTTTCATCGTCACTAAAAGCTGACTCAGCGTTTTCGATGTTAGTCTTTGTAGCTCTCTCCTGAAGTTACGGCCGTAAGAACTCCATTTGACTCTCGTATTTCCATTTTTTACTTTTGGTAGCACCATCTCCACTCTTGCATTTACGTTTCTTTATACTTCTATGATAGCCGTCCCTCAAAGTTTTCCATTTCTCCTTGCAGTGAATATCTGCAAATAAAAATGTTATTTTATTTGTTTTAGATTTCTTGCTACTGGAGATAAATTCAAGACTATAGCAGAACCTTTTCGTCTGGGATATACAACCGTACAAGAAATCGTACACACTACATGCGCAGCATTGTGGGAAGTGTTATC
Organism: Locusta migratoria; assembly: GCA_026315105.1. Lineage (NCBI taxonomy): Eukaryota > Metazoa > Arthropoda > Insecta > Orthoptera > Acrididae > Locusta > Locusta migratoria. The sequence continues at coordinate 274,570,961 of CM048755.1, forward strand.
CAAGACAGTAATGCCCATACCAGATGAAGAAAAATGGAAGAAGATTGAAAAAGAATTTTCTGAAAAATGGCATTATCCCAACTGTATTGGTGCACTAGATGGAAAGCACATACAAATTTTCTCACCGCCAAAAAGTGGCTCGCTATATTTTAATTACAAGAAGTTTTTCTCTATAGTGTTACTTGCCTTAGTAGATGCAGATTATAAATTTATATATGTAAACGTTGGTGACCTCGGAAAGAATAGCGATGCAGGGATTTTTTCACGGTCCTATTTAGCAGCAAAACTAGAAACAAATACTTTGAATGTACCAGGCCCAAAAGAATTACCAGGAATGAGAGTTCGGGTGCCTCACGTGATTGTTGGGGACGAAGCATTTCCATTAAAAACCTATTTAATGAGACCTTACCCTGCTGTACAATTAGACGACCCACTGAAAAAAGTATACTGTTATAGACATAATAGAGCTCGAAGAGTTTCAGAAAATGCTTTTGGAATATTGTGTCAAAAATTTAGGATTTATTATCGCAAGATCTGTCTGAGTCCAGAACACGTAGACAACGTGATTCTTGCCACTTGTGTCTTGCACAATTTTCTCAGACATGATACGGTGATGTTGGATACCGAAGAGACTGACGAGATACAATTACGAGACCTTCCACATATAGGAGGCAACTTCGTAAATAATGCTATTCAGATACGGGATACTTTCAAAGATTATTTCAATTCCCCTCAAGGTAGTTTGGTCTGGCAAAACAACATGGTTAACAGGGGATGTCGTCGAAGAGACAACGAATAGTAAAAAAATGTTATAACACATGTGTAGTCATAAATAAGTACCTATTTGTCACTTTCACAAAATTAAAATAACTTGTCGTTAATTGTACGTAATGTTTGACCAAAAATAAATGTCTTGCACCAACATAAAAAAATATGAAATTCACTTACCCTGTACTCCCAATTCCTTGGCAATTTCTTTCCAAATGTTGCTTTTTCTTGTGCTATTCATATAATGTTCATTTTGAAGGTCATATAACTCTGGGTATTCACTTACACATACAATTAACTTTTCCTCGTCTAATGCCATTGTTGTAAACAAATTTAATTTTGCTCGCAACAGAGTTAGGACGCGAATGACGTGCAGTGCCGCGACGCTTCCTAGACCGCACTAGCGGCAGCGGAACTACGCAACGCGACACGGCGCGGCAGAGTCGGCCAGTTGATCAACTTTGGCGCGCAGTGCAGCGCTGCGCAGTCCCGCAGCCGCGTAGTGCGTGCTGCCCCATTCAATTCCATGTAAAGAATATTTGGCCGCGTCGTGCCGCGCCGCTCCGCTGCAGTGCAGTTCCGCTCAGTGCGGTCATACCTTAAAGCACCTCGCTGCGGTGCGCGCGGTTGCTCGCCGTGGATGTTCGAGTCCTCCCTGGAGCATGGGTGTGTGTGTTTGTCCGTAAGTTAGTTTACCTAGGTTTAAGTAGTTTGTAAGCTACGGACTGATGACCACGCAGTTTGGTCCGATTGATTTACAAAAAAAGTATACAATCATGAGCTAGCTTTCATGGTAATTGGTTAAACGGAGTGAAAGTCTGTTGTAAGGTACCCGCCAAACACCGTATGAAACATTATGTAGACAGTGACCTTCCCCTTGTGTTGAAAATCAAGTGTATAAAATTTCTTCAAAACGGAAAATAAAACTGTAAGTGTGTGTACAGTGATGGAATAAATAATCCGCCAATTAATCTAAATTACTAAATGTTGTAACAGTATAATTTATTGCATACACAGGACGGTACAACATATACATCAAATGAACGGTACCGGGGTGGCAAGTCACGGACACAGCTAATGTTTACATATGAAACCGGCGAGAGCCACAGAACACCAAAAATAACAGAAGTGCAAAGACCATGTTATGACACGGAAACACAGAACGACAGCAGCGCTACTAGCGGCCTGGCAGTGAACTTTCAATCCGAAAAATGTGGCGCCAAAATCCATATGTTTACTTCTAAATACTCGAATGATAAAACGTTATATTGGTGTTAGATGGCAATATTTTTCCATTTATTCTTTGAGGGTGGACTTCATAGAAAGGTTTTTGAGACCTTGCAAAGTAATAAATACGAGAAATTTAAATCAAAAAGTAACATTAATTGCTTGTGGCTGTTGTTTACAGACTTCCAAACTTCGTAAATGATGATGTGGTAATATTTTTGACCGTAAAATTGTTTGTTTCTAAAACTCGGTACTGCGATTTTCACCGTGGGGCGTTATCCCATGGAAATAAATGTGATTCTGTGTATGTCAGACTAAAAATCATCTGATATTGCATGCATATATGTAAATGATTTTTCAGTTTTCACATACGCTATGGCACAATTATATTCACTCACGTGACCAAAAGAGGAATAGTAGGTTGTACAAATAAATAATTTTACAGCCATATACACTGTCCTGCAAACAAGAATGTAGGCCTACTGTAATGTCTACAAAAACCAATTTATTTTTATTTCTGTTGATTACTATTTATGCATCTTCAGTCATATGAAATGGAACTTCTGTACAGTTCAAATAAATGATATTTATGAAATTCACAAAATGCACACAGAAGATCGCAATTAGGAAGACGTTGCTATAGAACCTCAGCACAGAACACCACCTACGAATCAAAACAAGTATGGAGGACTGTAAAACGTAAATCATCCAATAGGAAAGCGAGATGAAAAATCGCAGCGCTCTATGTGGCCTGGCAGCGAACCAACATCGTGTTACCGGAAATCCCTATATGAGTTTCACCCCCCTGGCGAGAGCTACACATGACTGAGACACGCCTCGCACACCGCGTGCTCGCCCGGTCGTGGCGGCGCTGCAGGCCCTCAGAGGCGGCGCCATCGTGCGGCGGACTCGGCCGTGGCCGGTCCTTCAGATGCCGCGGACGGACGGGACGCGGCTTGCAGTGGCGCGCTCCAACACTAAATATGTATGGTTTAATTTTTTTTCCATGGTAGGACAGCGATCTCTTTACTTTGAAATATTAAAATGCCACGATCGCAAATATTGATTTATATTTCCTGGCGACCAGTTTCGATACTAATTAGTTGTAAGAAAGGCGCTCTGTCAACATGACACAATGGAGAATGTGTTTTAAATATTTTAACCGTCTTATGTGTGACGTACCATTGGTCAAAGTTAATTGTTTTATGACTGACGTAACATTTTAATGTCATACGCCTTCACAAAACGATAACATAGGACACAAGTGACCAGATGATGATACCTTAAGTGTATCGAAACCGGTCGTCAGGAAATATAAATCAATATTTGCGATCCTGGCATTTTAATATTTCAAATATGTATGGGACTTGCATATTCATCTTAAACTTCTTGTCTCCTCTCTCTGCTCATCTTCTCATCCCTTTCTCTCTCTCTCTGCTTTACTCCTACTCAACCATCTCTCTCTAACCATCTCCTCATTCGGTTGTCTCTGTCCATTTCCGTCTGACTGTTCAGTAGGGTCTTCCTTCTCTCCCTTTGGCCATGTTCCCGCACATGCAGGGTCGGCCTTGTTAAATTCGGATTTGGCGTGTGTTAATATCTACGGGGTAGCCGGATGCCCTACCTGCCGCCATCTGGCTTTTCAGTAGAGTATCTTGTAAAAATGCACATGGAAATTTTCAAAAATCTTCTCCATGAGAACATACTTACATGAGCCAACTTTCATGGTAATTTCATAAAGATCGAAATAAAAACGTAGATTTCGTCGAATTTCGTTGGGTAAAGTATCCTCCGCCATGCACCGAACGAAATTTTATGTAGACAGTAACCTTCCTCTTGGTTTAAAGCTCAAGTGTATAAAAGTTCATCAACGAAGCAAAACTACGGATTTTGTCAAAGTTTTCCCGCCATGCACCGTCCTATTGGTGTGAAGGTGAAGTGTACCAAATTTCATCAAAATCGGAGCAAAACTTTGGATTTTGTCGAAATCCATAACTGAAGTACCCTCCGCCATGCATGGAACGAAATTCCATTGTACAAAATTTCATTACGATTGGAACAAATCTATAGATTTGTATGCAATAGAAACACACAGACAGCCGGCCGCGGTGGCCGAGCGGACTGAGGCGCTCCAGTCACGGCTGCACGGCCACTACGGTCGAGGGTTCGAATCCCCCCTCGGGCATGGATATTTGTGCCGTCCTTAGTTGTAAGTAGTTGATAAGTAGTTTGTAAGTTTAGGGACTGATGACCCCATAGTTACGTCACATAGACTCTACAAACACACAAACACACTGACATACTGAAAAATGCACGTCCAGTTTTTCTCAAATTTTCCAGTTTTGCGGTAGACTTACTAAAATTTTTATTTCATCCAAACCTTGACCTGGAAATTACGGACACACACACACACACACACACACACACACACACACACACACACACACAAGCGCGCGCGCGCGCGTACAAGACGTCAGTCAGATCGATCGAGCCGTTCTCAAGTTATGGCGTGACCAAGCGAAATAGTTATTCATTTTTATATATACAGATAAGGACTGTGACTGCCGTGTGAGGTGGCACTTAGCAGCTTCAGGTGGTATTACATTCGATTACACAGCTTGAGGCCGTGGTTGATGGGCACTGCTGTTATGGGCCAGCCATAGGGAACCAACTGACGCCCAACAAATCCCAAGTAACCACTGTCCTGTCCGTGGCTTTGGCCAAAATTGTTACTGGTCGTTTTGAGGTTGACACCTCACCTTCGTCGAGTGGTTGGTCGCCTAATGGCGTTGCAGGTAGTGAAAGAATTTCCAAGAGGTTAATAAAAAGGCATCACCAGTTCGTTTTACCAACACGTTTAAAGCGCTATCAGTGACAGTTTTTCTGAGCCAGATGAGGTCCCTTGTCCTGAGGTCATCTCTCAGCCTACAAGATCTACATCTAATCTACATGGGATACTCAGCAAATCACATTTAAGTGCCTGGCAGAGGGTTCATCGAACCACCTTTATACTATTCATCTCCCATTCCACTCTCGAATAGCGCGCGGGAAGAAAGAACATTTGAATCTTTCCGTTCGAGCTCTGATTTCTAGTATTTTATTCTGATGATCATTTCTACCTATGTAGGTGGGAGTCAACAATATATTTTCGCATTCGGAGGAGAATGTTGGTGATTGGAGTTTCGTAAGTAGACCACGCCGCAGCGATAAGCGCCGTTGTTGTAATTATTCCCATCCCAGATCCCGTGTCATTTCCGTAACGCTGTCTCTTCTGTATCTTAACAATACGAAACGAGCTGCCATTCTTTGGACTCTCTTGATGTCCTCCGTCAAACCCACCTGATAAGGATCCCACACTGGGCAGCAATACTCCATAAAAAGACGGACAAGCTTAGTGTCTGCAGTTTCTTTTGTAGTTCTGTTGCATCTTTTAACGGTTCTGCCAATAAAACGCAGTCTCTGGTTCGCCTTTCCCACGAAATTGTCTACGTATTCTTTCCAGTTTAAGTCTGAAGTAATAGTAATTCCTAGATATTTAGTGAAGTTTATGGCCTTCACGTTTGATTGATTTATCTTGTAAACAAAGTTTAACGGATTTATTTTCGTACTCATGTGGACGACTTTACACTTCGCATTATTTAGAGTCTATTGCCGTCACAGAGGGTAGAATTACTTTTATTCAGAAGCTCCAACGAGAAGCGAGTAATCCTTAGGGATGTGCCTTCTAAGGACAGGAAAAATGCAATGCGCGCTTCATGTCTATACCAGATCGAGTCAGTGCAAGCGAGTAACGGCTTCTGGATACCATGTAGGGCACATGGTACAACGAAATGCAGGTTGTGGCTCATGTTGAAAGATGTATGTCGCTCTGGTTCAGAAGAGATTCTTTCCGATTTCGGGCGGCTATCTGAAGTGGTGGAGATGAAAGCAGAAGGCACCATCTGCAACATAGATGACATGATCAGCCGCGGTGGAGTAGCCTAGCGGTCTAAGGCACCTCGCTGCGGAGCGTGCAGTTGCTCGCCGTCGGAGGTTCGAGTCCTCCCTGGGGCATGGGTGTGTGTGCTGTCCTTAGGTTAGTTTACCTTAGTTTAAGTAGTCTGTAAGCTAAGGACTGATGACCACGCAGTTTGGTCCGATAGATTTACAAACAATTGAACATTTTGCCATGATCGATTGTGAATCTTTGGTACATGGCCGAGTGGAGGGTCTAAATCAGACGCTCAGACTTTTTTTCGACCGTAATGGCCGCAGATTCCTCGACTTGTGCTGTAAGGTGGTGGGTTATGAGTTCCATTAAATACTATACGCAGGAAGCGGCTACATGAATAGCGGTGGCTGTGTGGCATGGGCTGGTTTTCTTCTTTTTAGCTTAGAGGCTCTCGGGAATACATAAAAAGAGTTTCAGTCTCGAAGGGTGCAGGTCATACACAAAACATAAACTACGCAGTTCTACGAACTGCCGATAGAACAGTTGTAAATTCTGAATGAAACTTTCACTCTGCAGCGGAGTGTGCGCTGATATGAAACTGACTGGCAGATTAAAATATTTGTGTTGGAACCGAGTCTCGAACCTGGGACCTTTGCCTTTCGCGGGCAAGCTCACTACTGATTGTGCTATCCCGACACGACTCACGATGCCGCCTCACAACTTTACTTCCGCCAGTACCTCGCCTCCTACTTTCCAAACTCTTAAGTTTTCCTGTAATTTTATGATTTTTTGAAAATATTTTGAACAAAAATAATAAAGATATAAATAATATAAAATTAAATAAAAAATTATGGGCGATACGATTACTACCCACGAAATATTCTCTCTGCCCGTATTTTAACACACAGCGAAAATTATTTGATATTTCACAGTTTAACTATGACAAACATACTCTTTTTCGAACTGTTACCTCTTTAAACTATTATTTTAATATCTTTTCCATATTTTAATTACATTTTTCGTTAAAATATTATCACCTGTCTTGTGCTCTTTTTCAAGTTATCTTTGCGCCACAGTGGAGTGGCCGAGCGCTCTAAGGCGCCTTGCTGGGGAGCGCGTGGTTGCTCGCCGCCGGAGGTTCGAGTAATCCCTAGGGCATTGATGTGTGTGTGATGTCCTTAGCATAAGTTAATTTAAGTAACTTTAAGTAATTTGTAGGCCTAGCGACTGATAACCGCTGTAGTTACGTCCCTTAGATTTACAAACATTTGAACATTTTGTTATCTTTGCCGAGCGGTCCGCGGCGCGCCAATCACGTTCTGCACGGCCACTACGGTCGGGGGTTCGAATCCCCCCTCTGGCATGGATATTTCTGCCGTCCTTAGTATTAGCTAGTACATAAGTAGTTTGTAAGTTTAGGGACTGATGACCCCGTAGTTAAGTCCCATAAACTGTACAAACATTTGAACATTTTTTGATCTCTTTGCCTGTACTGGTTTACGTAAAATAAAGTGACAGTGTCAAATCGCTGTTATTTTTGCAAGTATCTCTAAAACGGCGCGAGTTATGAAAAAACATTAAGGAGCGAAGTTGTAAAGAATTTTCTCCTCTACAAATTAGTTTACTTAATTTTCGTCTCGGATGAACGGTTAAGCCGTTATTTTCATAACATTTCGAGCTGCCAAAAGGCGATTGGAAAGGCCATTTTAGTGTCACCATCGTAACATAAAGTGGAACAAACAATGACACTTTCGGGCAAAAGTTGCATTCTACTTCAAGTGACATATTAATAGAGACAAACTACATAACAATATGTCAGTACCATAGGTGACAAATTTTACGTCATTCAAGACTTCAGTGTATCGTTACTTTTTCAAAGAACATTGCCAAAATCCTCTGCTTAAAATAATTATAATAGCCCAAGTCACATATCCTATACACGTGATAGTCCTTATACTGTCATCAAACTGCAGTTGCTGGATTTCGGTTAAGAGGTTCAGTTAATGTAGAAGAGGTACATGGTCGTCATTTCACATCATACTTCACTCTGCAGTCCTCGTACGGGGATCCATGTGCTTGTTGCAATATTTTCCAATTGACCCGACACCACACGTTCGACATTTAATACAAAGATTCAGACATTGTTCTTGTGTGCAACGCATTTCTCGGTCAGTGTACCCCTGTCTCATAACTGCCTGTCCACGTTAAGAAACATGCTCATATCTAGTAGTTTTCTGTTCAGAAGGAAAATGCTGAGAAAATCCTTTGTGCTCAGCCGTAGTAATCGCAACACCAGGAGCATCATGCGTGACGACGACCTCGGGCTACGTAGGAGCATCTGTGTCCGAGAGATGACAGCCACGCGAGGAAACGTGGAAACCACCAAAGTGAAGCAACACGACCCTCTTACAATGAGCACGCACTTCCTGAGCAACGGCGGAACACCTGCTCTCACGGGCAGGGATAACTATTGATCTGTGCTGCGCGTTACTACATTCGTTCGTGGAATAATACATGTTTAACAAAAAAAGTTCCTTACTTTATCTGAACGATACGTCGGAGGTTGAAATACCAGCTGGCCATCCGTATTTAGAATTTCCGTAGCTTCCGAAACTCACTTAAAGAAAATGTCGGGATGATTCGTTTGCAAAGGGATCCGACTAGATAGCTGCGAACGTTAGAAAGCAGTTTCGGGATTCGGGGTGGAGAACCGACCCAGGTAGTGAGTTTTAGGTGGTTTCCTACATCTGACCAGGTACGTATCGGGCTATTTCCACGTCCACCTTAGTTATACGGTATGGAAACACGCAGAAAGCGTTCGCGCCGTTCCACAAGAGCTGACAGTAGAGGGAGGGAAATAGGAAGGGCATCTGACCACCCTCTACTCCACCAGTAACATCACCAAATCCGAAAAGTAATACGCCGACCCTTGAAGATACGGGACAGGATCAAAGAAAAGAAGAAGAAGATTTATTTGCAAAGAACACATTCGACTTTTTTCGCAGTTCCTAATCACATCATCAAAAAAAAAAAAAATTCAAATGTTTGTATAGTTTATGGGACTTAACTACGGGGTCATCAGTCCCTAAACTTACAAACTACTTATCAACTACTTACGAACTAGGACGGCACAAATATCCTTGCCCGAAGGAGGATTCGAACCCCCGACCGTAGTGGCCGTGCAGACCGTGACTGAAGCGCCTCAGTCCCCTCGGCCACCGCGGCCGGCAATCACATCATCGTCGACGCTATGGTAATGTGAAATATTCCGTCCATCTGCCATTAGTTTCATTTTTTTTACTGAAATAAGTGTTACAAGATTTTACAAAATTTTAAATACGAGCAAAACATTTCATATCCTCTTCGCTCAGTTGCAGTGATAACGATAGTAGTAATAATAATAATAATAATAATAACAATAAAACTTTTCTAGAAAGAAAAAAACATAAGTTACACTAAAGAAAGATTTGGTGCAGTGGTTAGCACATTGGATTCAGAACTGGGATGACGGCAGTTCAAAAGCACCCCCGACCATCCAGATTTAGGTTTTTCGGGGTTTTCCTGAATCACTCCAGGCAATTGGCGTAATGGTTCCTTTGAAAGGGCACAAACGATTTCCTTCACTATCCTTATAAAAAAGAAACTGAGCTTGCGCTTCATCTCTAATGACCACACTGCCGACGGGACGTTAAACCCTAACCTCCCTTCCTTCCATCTATTGCTTTCTGAATGTCGTGTTAAAACACATAGCAGTCCACGCTTTTATTCTGTTTCTTTGTTACTTTTTTTTATTTCAAACGTCTGTCTTATTCCATGGTCTGCTGTCGTCTCTACAGTCCACTTCTAACTCAGATATACTATTTTAAAAGCTTTGAATGTTTTCCTCAGAGATCTATTTTTTAACCATTATCATATCGTCGGGGTGTACTGCTTCTCTTGATTTGGAAAATTTAATTTATTAATGCGTTTCCTTGCGTCAGAGTTGACAGTTAACTTATAGGAGGGAAGTCGTCTACATCTACATACATACTCCGCAATCCACTGTAAGTTGCGTGGCGGAGGGTACACAGTACCACTACTAGGCGTTTCTTTTCCTATTCCATTTCCAAATAGAACGAGGAAAAAAAGAATGCCTATATGCCTCCGTACGTGTCCTAATTTATCTTATCTTGTCATTGTGATCACTACGCGAAATGTAAGTAAGTGGCAGCAAGATCGTACTACACTCAGCTTCAAATTCCGGCCCTCTAAATTTCCTCAACAGAAATTCATGAAAAGAACGCCGTCTTTCCTCCAGCGATGCCCAATTGAGTTGCCGGAGCATTTCCGTGACATTCGTGTGTGCGATCTGTTTATTTATAGTGTACACTTAGAACCATGCGTTATCTTACTTTATACACTAGTTGACAAAGCTCATGGGATCCTTCGTAGCCACGTGGGAATGGTCGTGCGCTCTGAAGCGCCTTGCTGCCGAGTGCGCGACTGCTTCTCGTCGGAGGCTCAAGTCATCCCTCGGGCATGATTTTATGTTATCCTTATTATAAGTTAGTTAAAGTAGTTGCAAGTCAAGGGACTGATGGCCACTACATTTTGGTCCCATAGCTTTACAAGCACTTCAACACTTTGTTACCTCCTAAAATAGTATCGCGGCAACTTTTTCCAGGAAGCATCCAACAGCTCGACGTGGCATAGAGTCAAAAAGTCCTTGGAAATCCTTTACAGGGATATTGAGCAATGGTGCCTCTATAGTCGTTCGTAATTGCGAAAGAGTTGCCGGTGCCTGATTATGTGCACGAACTATCCTCTCGATTACCCATAAATGTTCGATGGGATTCATGTCGGGCGACCCGGGTGGCGAAATCACTCGCTGGAGTTGTCCAGAATGTTCTTCAAACCAGTTACGAACAGTTTTGGTCCTGTGACATGACACATCGGTGTTTGGGAACATGAAGTCCATGAACGGGTGCAATGGTCTGCAAGTTACCGAACGTAAACATTTCTAGTCAATGATCGGTTGAGTTGTACCAGAGGACACAATCCAATTTAATGTTAAAACATTCCACACCGTTATGAAGCCACCACGAGCTAGCCCAGTGCCTTGTTGACAACTTGAGACCATGGATTCGTGAGGTCTGCGCCACACCCGAACCCTACTACCATCGGGACTCATCTGACCAAGCAATTCCTCTCGCTTAAGGATTATACAGATTTTATTTTCTTTGGCACCCCTTAATAACCAAGCATCGGAGCTCCACTTAAGTTCTTCCTTTCTTACCTGGCTGACGCATGGACACCTTCTGCGTCGCGAGGACCTTCCTCAGTGTCGATGTGGTGCGCCTTTGACAGTCGCCCACATCTTAGTGGAATGTCCCAATTTAGCCGCAGAGCGACGGAATTTTAATATCCCTGACGCCTTGACGCCTGTTTTAGCTGACACTGCCTCCATGGTTGACAGTGTTTTAAATTTTATTCGTGAGTGTGGACTGTTCAAAAATGTTCAAATGTTTGTATAGTCTATGGGACTTAACTACGGGGTCATCAGTCCCTAAACTTACAAACTACTTATGAACTACTTACGAACTAGGACGGCACAAATATCAATGCCCGAGGGGGGATTCGAACCCCCGACCGTAGTGGCCGTGCAGACCGTGACTGGAGCGCCTTAGTCCCCTCGGCCACCGCGGCCGGCAGTGTGGACTGTACCGACCCATTTAAAGCCTCTTGTGTGTCTGTCATTTATCTGTTCTCCGCTTGCCTAAGTCTATTAGGTAGGTGTTTTAATGTGTACCAGAGTGGTTGGATGTGGTACTTCTATTTATGTGATCACCCACCAAAAACACTCTTGTCCTGTTCCAGTACTTTTATCCCTTCTTCGTATTTATGTGGACCCTTTCTTCGATTTTACATGTTCCTTTTAAACTTTGACGTGTTAAAGGATATGCTTCGAAACGCTTAACACAATGTTTTATCTCTAAGACTGGAACAAGGGACTGATAACCCTTGATGTTTAGTCCCTTTCAAAAACCACCAACCAACCAAGCTTCCTTTCTTCTTCGGATAAGGTGATTTCGTTTTTAGTTTTCACTTACCGTCAGGCATGTTTGTTTCGTTACATGGATGCTCGCCTCCACAAACTGGGAAGGTGTCCTTTGCTTTAGCATGGTAATGCTTTCTTTTTCTGCTTGGGTTGGGAATTCCATCTGTACCCGTACAATTTCCTCGTTTGCTCATTCAGTATCACTGGAACAGTTACCACCTTAATGTTTTATATTTATTTCATTTTTGTTTATATGAATAGAAGATTAATTACTTTATTTCTCGCAATAAAGTGATTTTTAATTTCTAAGGAGGTTCTGTTTTGATCTGATACGGTTTTCCAGTCGTCTAGGGTCCAAAGGATACAATTAAATGTCCAGGAAAGGCGCAGCCATCGATGACGTGCAATTAGCAAAGGCACACCAGTCGACCGTCTGCTCAAAATGTTCAAATTCAAATTCAACATGATGTGATGAGTGCTATCGACAAGGGTTGTCAAACAGATTCCGCAGCCGCGCGGGAGTAGCCGAGCGGTCTGGAACGCCCCGTAACGGATCGAGTGGCCTTGCGCGTCGGGGGTTCGAATCATCCCTCGGGCATGTTTAAATGTTTGTATCGCTTATGGGACTTAACTACGGGGTCATCAGTCCCTAAACTTACTAACTACTTATGAACTAAGGACGGCACAAATATCCATGCCCGAGGGGTGATTCGAACCGCCGACCGTAGTGGCCGTGCAGACCGTGACTGGGGCGCCTCAGTCCCCTCCGCCACCGAGGCGGGCGGTCGTCTGCTGCCATTGCGCTACATTGTACTTCATCCCACATTGATTTCTTGAATCTTTTCCACGCAGTGTTGCTTGTCTGCTGGCACTGAGACCTCTACGCAAACGCCGCTGCTCTCGGTCATTGAGTACAGACCGTCGGCCACTGCACTGCCCGTGGTGACAGGCACTATCTGGAATTGGGTGTTCTCGGCACACGCTTGACAGTGTGGATCTCGGAATACTAAATTCACTAACGATTTCCCAAATGGAATATCCCATGCGTCTATCTCCAACTGCCATACCGCGTTCAAAGTCTTGATTGTCGTCGTGCGGTCATAATCGCAACGGAAACCTTTTCACATGGATCACCGGACTATAAATGACAAAGAACTTTGCCAATGCATCGCCCTTGTATACCTTGTGTACGCGACACTACCGCCATGGCCATGACTTCATTCCGCTCAGTGTATGTTTGTGTGTCGTATTATCCGAGGCAAAGTCTATTTTTTTATTTTATTTTGGCGGGAGAAGGGGCAAGATTTACCTAGAAACGCATGAAAAACTGCCTAATAATCACACTCACGGTTATGCATGTACCATATCTAAGATTACCGCCCAATAGAAATATTGGTAATTAATAGCATTTGATAATTAAACAGTATGAAGTTCACTGCAAACACTGACCATGCCAATGCACTAAATGTTACAAAATTTTAACCTTATTAATTATGGTAGCAATGTATGTACACAGTTGGGTGACAACATTTATAGTTATGCCATAGCCGGCCGCAGTGGCCGAGGTGAGCGTGGTATACGGCAAGGTTGTCCTCTTTCGTCAACTCTGTATGCCATTGGCATAGAGCCACTACTTAGGAAATTTCACGAACACCTACGAGGTCTCCAGACTTTGCATTGACGGACAGTGTGTCATGCATACGCCGACGACATCAGCCTCATTATTAATAACGAAACAGAATTGGACGTAGCAAGACAAATTGTAGAAAGTTACGCAAGAGCTACTGGTGCTCAATTAAACATTCGAAAGTTCAACATCCTTATGTTAGGACCTCATCCACGCTTGATGAGATCTCCATGGCTTCAGCGTACGGAGGAAAGGACACAACTGGGACTCCGAATCACCGCCAACCCAAGAGATATGAGCATTGTTAACTGGACACGGAAACTTAATGCGTTGCGGTTCATGCTCAAGGACCACCAAGTGAGATCACTGGACAGGCTTCAGAGAGCTGATTTTGTTAACATCTATGTGCTGAGCAAAATATACCACGTTGCTGCGATACTGCCCTTACCATCTAACATTGCGACAAGATTACTAGCGACGGCGTGTTGGTTTATTTGGAGAGGCAACATCTTTAAGCCTCCATTCGCCACTGACACATTACCGCGTCTCAACGGTGGGCTAGGAGTTAAAAATATTCAAGCACAATGCACAGCAATCTTCATCCACGCGACCACCAGAATATTACAACTAAACCAAAACACTTTGACGAAACGTTTATTCTCTTGTCTCGATCCAGGTGATAGAACGCCACCGGTAAACGTAGGTCATATAAGCAATGAACTAGCATATGTTCGCCAGTACTACTTGGAACTGAGTTATTTAAAGGAAGACCGACGTGAACACAACACGAAGGAACTGTACCGTTCACTGACTGCGAACCAACCGACCCATCCGATTCAGAGAAAATACAAAACTTTCCTTTGGGAAAACATATGGAAGAATGTCCATAACAAAGCACTTCCTTCTAAAGTTCGAGCCGCGTGGTATGAAGTCGTAAATGAAGTCATCCCTACCGGCGAGAAACTACATAAAATACTCCCCGACGCCATATTGTGATAAATGTCAGCTTGTTGATACTCTTGTACATAAATTTACATGCAGAGACCAAAGTGAAGCATGGAATTGGTCACGGAAAAAGTTGGCACTTATAACCCGAACAACAGCAGCCCCTATACCACCCACGCACATACTTCATCCGGACTGGACTTTCTTCCCTAAAGCAAAAAACAATAGTTACGCATGGATTTTTGGCAACTACGTATACTGTACCGTAGTTTTTAAGAGTAAATCGCTATGTGGCTTTTTGCACTACTTGTCAAGTGAGCACCATAAATTACTGAAAACCCCAAAGTACAAAGATATGTTCCAAAAGTTTCTAGTTATTTCACTATCGGCGAACAACACTCCATGAGTACGGTAAATTGACGACACGACATACGAAATATAAGAAGTCTATTTTATTTTCATTTGAGAATTATTATTCCCATGGCTTTTAAGTTGGCTGTCATTCTTTTTGTACTCTGTGTGCCCTTAAGAGGTCGAGAAGTGTGTGATATATTCCACACAGTGATGACGTTTGAAATTATGCGTCACGCTAGAGGGGCAAATCTTTTCTTTATTTACTTTGCTGAAGGAAGCTGAGAATGGCAAATGTCATATAAACTATATCAATAAATAAATAAAACAAAAAATCCCAGTTCCTCCTCACAATAAAAGAACAAAGAACTAAAAAAAAAAAAAGAAAAAAAAAAGAGGTGACTGAGGCGCTCCAGTCACGGTCAGCACGGCCACTACGGTCGGGGGTTCGAATCCCCCCCCCCCCCCGAGCATGGATATTTGTGCCGTCCTAGTTCGTAAGTAGTTCATAAGTAGTTTGTAAGTTTAGGGATTGATGAACCCGTAGTTAAGTCCCATAAGCTTAACAAACATTTGAACATTTTTGAGTTAGGCCATAGGTAGAAATTCTCCACGTTGAGATTTGCTGTGTGCTTGTAGCTGACGGGAGGCCAGCGAGCAGGCCGACGTTGGTGGCTTGTTCCAGCTTAGGATTTTCCAGTTCATTTCCGGTGAGGGGAGAGAGGGACAATGGCGAGTGCCAGGCACAGTGCAGTGCACAGCGTGAAATAAAATATTCTAATACTACTGGCATTTGAAGTAATACGATGCAGTTAGGAACCTTTAAGGCCCTCATTACAAAATAGCCTGTTGATAAATAAACAATACATTAGCTGATATAGTCACATCTGGCGCAATACGTTTAATTGACAATGAAAAGTAATAAATTACCAACGAAGACAAGACAGTTACACAACTAGCATGGCAATGTTTGTTTATAAAAATAACATATTAACTATTTCTCATTTTATTTTCAATTAAACTTGTGTATTTTATCTTGAAATATTCAGTTAAATCACTTATCTGTGATATAAGAAATTGCACGATTATAATAAATAGTACAAAGGATGTTTATACTAATATAAAACGTAAGAAGATATTTGTTTAATGTGTAGTGTAATTATTTTGATTTTAAGTAAAGTTTTAGAAATGTATTGGCTGAGCGCTGTACGTTGGCAAATTGGTTAGAACAGCTCACATGGGGAAGTTGATGACATAGGGAAAAAACCCCGGCAGTTGAGCTTTTGGCGCGCACGCGCGCGTGGGCAGGAAGTGACGAGGCGGGAGCACGTGGGGTAGCTGGCCGGGCGGGTCGCTCTGCATCAGTTGGCATGTGTATCTCCAGGTGGAGACTTTAGATTTGTGTGTGGCAATCGCCACGTGTGGTTGCTCGTCGTAGACTGCACCAAGTTGAATCGAGTGCTAATGTGTGTTTGTGAATATTTAGCCGGTGGAACAAGGTGTGCATCGCATTGAATTAAAGTGACTGTGATTTGTTAATGTAACACGTGTCGTCGCATAGGCATGAACATAAACGTGGTGTGAAAACAATTTGCGACAAATATTCATTTTGTCTGGGGGCTCACGAGCTATAACTTTATTTGATAAATGTGTCGATGTACAGACGTATCAGCCACAGGGTTCTAATATTGTGAAATAAACAACATAATGTGAAGTTTCACGTGTTTTCAAAAATAGTAGTTAGTACACCCTTTTCTCTCATGAACTTGAATTTATTATGAATTTGTTTTGTTAATCATATGCAGGGAAGGAAAGCTGCGAACGTGTGATATCATCCGCTAGAAAACGAGTCAAACAGTCGCAATCACAGTTCCAGTGTTTTTGCATGTTTAGGAATTTGGTTCGCAATTGGTGGTTGTGAGTTTTAAAAATTAATCTTTCCCTATTTTAAACTCTTACCACGACCTTCACTCTCGCACATACTTCCTCCTTTTCCTATCCTTATCTCGTATGGGGCCCGTACGTAAATCATGCTGTGACTGTATTGGTGACTGTATTGCTGTCGGGACCAATTCCACTCCGTTCATTCCTGGCAGAGTCGTTACCAACAATAAATTATTGGGCTAGAGGGGTTGAGGGCGAGGAGGCCTAAACGGAAGATCTCCTTGAAAATATTGAACTAATTAAGACCTGAAACCACGTTTTGCAACCTTATGGATGCCTCAGACGATATATTTGTAGTTCAATCTCCTAATGCGTGACAGATTAAGTCTGGATTAACGCTTTCCAGCCCAAATTTTATTAATCCGTGGACAAAAGTATTTCTTTGCATATTTATTATCATAATGATTAGATTAATGTATAATGTTTTCAATTTTTGAGATTTTTTTTAGTTTTTTGAGAGAAATTTGGGATCACTTCATATGGAATCATTGGGCAGGAAATGTTTTCTTTACAGTACCTGACACCTTTTTCAAACTGTTTACTACTAATTTAGACATTTTAAAATGATCTTTTCACATTATTTTTTTGCATTGTTTATAATTATGTCTGTTCCAAGGGAACAAACGTTGGCGGTGATCCGCAGCAGAGATAAATCTATCCTTGTATATGCTTCGCAAATCGCGAAATTTCCCGACGTCTGCTGCTCCTGTAAGATGGAAGAACGATCTGCAACACATGAAAATTAGTGCCGGACCAGGACTCGAACCCGGGTCTCCCGCTTTTCACGAACGGTCGCCTTAACCACTTTTTTTGTTCTTTTTTTTTTTTTGTTTTTTTTTTTTTTTGTTTTTTTTTTTTTTTTTTTTTTTTGCTCTATGGGTAGATCTTGTACTTGCGGACGTTGCTCGTGATTGTTCGTTCTTGTTCGGTGTGTTGTCGGCTCAGCTTTTTTATTACAGAGGGCTTTCAGCCCCCTGACCGGGCGCGCTGAGCCACGGCGACCACTCGGCCACCCATACATGCTCCCCGGCCAGACCCAAACTTCCATGTGTTGCATTTGTCTGTCTCCCTCACATGCTCGCACACGTTATAGTGTGAGCCCCGCGAGAGGGAGACAGGCAAGTGCAACACATGTTAGTTTGGGTCTGGCCGGGGAGCATGTACGGGTGGCCGAGTGGTCGCCGTGGCTCAGCGCGCTGCCGGGCGCCGTGGCTCAGCGCGCCCGGTCAGGGGGCTCAACACCCTCTGTAATAAAAAAGCTGAGCCAAGAACACTTCGAACATCAACGAACTAATACGATCAGCGTCCGCAATGAACAGAACTACCCATAGAGCAAAAAAAAAAAAAAAAAAAGCGCCCGGTCAGGGGGCTGAAAGCCCTCTGTAATAAAAAAGCTGAGCCGACAACACACCGAACAAGAACGAACAATCACGAGCAACGTCCGCAACGAAGAGAACTACCCATAGGGAAAAAGTGGTTAAGGCGACCGCTCGCGAAAAGCGGGAGACCCGGGTTCGAGTCCCGGTCCGGCACTAATTTTCATGTGTTGCAGATCGTTTGTCCATCTTACAGGAGCAACAGACGTCGGAAAATTTCGCGATTTGTGAAGCTTATACATGGATATCCTTTACATTGATATATTATTTTGAAAGTCTTGCTCTCGCTAAGACATTAAGCAACAATACGTATTTTGTCAATGTGTTGTAGCCTAATGCTCCTCTGTTTCCTCGAAGTAATGGTAGCAAGCTACCCGCAATAATTTTGGAAAGCCGACAGTAACAGATATAGACGATGATGCCATATGGCATCATTGGGCTGGAAACCATTAAAACATACTGTATTTTGCTAACATTAAATATGAAAAAATATAACATTAACATTTAAATTTATCGGTAGTCTGCATGTAATATTGTTGTTGTGGTCTTCAGTCCGAAAACATGTTTGATGCAGCTCTTCAAGCTGCTCTGTCCTGTGCAAGCCTCTCCAACTCCCAATAAAAACAGCAACCAACATCCATTTGAACCTGCTTACTGTACCCGTCTCTTGATCTCCCTTTACGATTTTTAGGCTCCACAATTTCCTCCAATACCAAAAGTATGTCTCAGAATGCGCCCTTTCAATCGATTCCATCTTCTGGTCTGACGGATGTCACAATTTTCTTCTGTAGCACCACATTCCAAAAACTTGTACCTTCTAGTATAAGTCGCATATCGTCCACATTTCACTGCCGTAAGCCCACGAGGCAACACTTCATAAATATGTCTTCAAGAAAGCCTTCCGAACGCTTAAATGTATATTCCATTTTAACAAACTGCTCTTATTAGAAATGCTTTTCTTCCCATTGATAATTCTGCATTTTATATCTTCTGTACTTTATCCATCATAAGTTGTTTTCTTACTACATTGAATGACGACACCTTTCGGTCCACCACAGTATAATCAGAAAACGGCCACAGATTGCAATTCACTCTGACCGTCAGATCCTTTAAGGCTCCTACGCACGTTCCCATGTATCGTCCGACCAACCAACCAACCAACCAATTTCGTGGCAGCCTACGCACGTTCCGACCAACTACACGCAGCGATTTCAGCGCCGACTTGTTCGTATGTTTGACTGTCGAGTTTTTTAATGTTTGTTTATGCTAACTTGTCTGTTTTCGTTGTGTTTGTATTCAATAAGATGACGCATTTATTGTCAAAGAAACAGAAGTGCTAGACGTTACAGTCGAAAGAAAAGCCGAAAGGTAACTGTGGGCAAAGAAGTGGCTAATGCAGAGGCGGTAATTTACGGACGCTCTATTACTCAAGAGGCTGTGAGCTGACGTTTTATTTGCGAATGAATGAAGATTGTTTCATGGAACTTCTAAGTCTAGTCAAACCCTCCATAAAAAAGGATACGGTAATGACAGAGGCCACGAGCTGTGAAAAAGGCTGCTTGCTACGTTGCGGTTTCTTGCTACTGGCCGCAGTTATGAGGACTTATAATTTAGCACAATTATAACACCACAGATTTTGTCAAAACTAATACCTGAAACGTACACCGCGAATTATCGTTGTCTGAAGAAGTACATTAAGGTAATTCGAAACGAATTGTGTGGTATTTAAGGATACTTACATAAGTTTGCCTGAAAATGAAATGTGATTTCCCTAAATCACTCTAGGCAAATTCCGGGATTTTCTTCCACATCCTAGCCCAAACATCCCGACCGCAAGCTCCGTCTGTAATGACCACGCTATCTACGGGACGTTAAACTCAAAGCTTCATTCCTTCCTTCCCAGAAAATGAAATGGAAGATACAAGTTAACTTGCGTATTTCGTACGCGGTACATATTTTTACAATTTCTACATTCAAATTTAACAATGTCGTCGCACTTGGAAATGAAATACATGTTACATATTACGCACAGTATTACAATGTAGGACTAAGTGAACGTTTTATTTCAGACGCCGTCTTCTGCAAGTGAGTGGAAAGATTGTGCTACAAATTTCGAGGAAAAGTGGAACTTCAGCCTTTCTATTGGTTCCATGGAGGGGAAGCACGTAGCAATACCAAAACCGCCCGGAAGTGGGCAATTATAAACATTTTTCAAATGTTTGTACAGTTTATGGGACTTAACTACGGGGTCATCAGTCCCTAAACTTACAAACTACTTATGAACTACTTACGAACTAGGACGGCACAAATATCCATGCCTGAGGGGGGATTCGAACCCCCGACCGTAGTGGCCGTGCAGACTGTGACTGGAGCGCCTCAGTCCCCTCGGCCACCGCGGCCAGCGCAGCGTTGGACAGAGGTTTAGGGGGGGGCTTCTCCTCTGTATGTGTTACTCTGTAGTTATAGCCGCACGGACTAAGGCACCTTGCTGCGGTGTGCGCGGCCGTTCAATGTCGGAGGTTCGAGTCCTACCTCGGGCATGTGTGTGTTGTTCTTAGGATAAATTATTTTAGGTACTTCGTAAGTTTAGGGACCAATGAGCACTACAGTTAGGTCCCATAAATTTACAAACATTTGAACATTTTATATTTGTGGGAGACAGTGCATTTGCACTACACAAAAATTTAATGTAGCCGTTTCAACTCTAAAGAGAGAAGAATATTTAACTACCGCCTATCAAGAGCGAGGAGGGTAGTAGAAAATACTTTTGGCATACTTGCCTCAAGGTTTCGCACCCCAAACCAAACAATTAGTGTTACTTTGGGCACTGTGTGTGCTATTGTTCTTGCATGTTGTGTTTCGCACAATTTTTTTGTTGAAGAAAAACAACACCTATATATCAGACACAAACACTGATAGAGGAGATTTGACCACTTTGTCATTCATATCAGGTGATTGGCGTTAGTCACATTCACTTGTACCTGTGGCACAAGTAATAGCAAGGCAGTGTAAGTCGGAAGTGATGTGCGGGGCGTCCTCACGAACTATTTTAAGAATGAACGGCAGGTATCCTTCCAAGAAGTACCTGGGACAGCAAAGAACTGCAAATGGCATCAGTTAAATAAAATATGTACAGGCAAAGAACATGTTTCTTACATTAATTGAAACCATTTCTTACCTTTCATGCCTCCCATATCTAGTGTTTAGTATTTACTTCATATCAAAAAATTAGTTTATACTCCACAAAGTGAATATGCTTACAATGATTGAAAGAAAACAGTATGCAAAGAAATGGATACTGCGAAGAAATTCAACCATGCTCTGTGATATACCAAGTTGTAATAAAAGACACAAAAAGTCATGCTTCTTAGTTCAGTATTCATAATTGTATTGTACAGCTCCTACACAAGTGAAGCTGGAGAGTAATTCCATAAAAAAGAAAACAATCAACAAATGTCAAGAAAAGTCAGCCACTCTCACATAAAACCTTGAAATCTTGTTTGGTAAAGTTTACCAAGATATCTGACGATTTTCAATGTTTATAAACATTAAATGATGCAAGTGAAGTTATTTATCATTAATGATACAAAGTAATTTGTGTGATATTGTTTCCTCATAGATTAGTTTGAAAGTTTGACAGTACTTTTATAATTGCTTTTTGTTTCATTAAAACAGAATGAGTCTGCAGTATCAATGGATAGTATAGAAATTATACCCATGTATATAAAAAAATTAAGTGAATTGTTAACTTAGGACTACCAACTCGCCTCTATATTGCTGCAGTGGGGTTACATTGCATTACCAGAGGGACACATCACATTTGGGAATACTGTTTAAATAGCAATAAATATACTGCGTCATTCACTTTCTTTGTTTTGAGGTCTTGTACTGACTTGCATAATGTTTTTTGTCATTCTTTAATCACTACTGAGGTGAAGCCACAATTTTTTTATTATTTTAAGTAAATGCTTATGTTGCTAGTAACATTGAAATCACAAGAAAACAGTGTTTCTTATTTTTATTTTTTTATTTTTTTACAGTACTTTCATGATTCATACAATAGTGCCCTGAAAATTGTGATGAAACTAAAAGGATCAATTTTAAATTTGGTGTTTTTTTTTCCACACAGCATTTCTCTGCACTTATTACAAAAAGTGTAAAATTGCCTCTGAGTCACAACAGCGTCAAATAAATGTACCAAGATCTAATTATAATAATAGCATGCGATATGAATAACAGGCCTGTATGCTCCATATATGATAGATTCCCCAAATGTTCTTTACTTTAAACACATTTGTAATGTGAAATAGAGGACCATGACCCTGACAAGATGCTTCAGTAGAGTAATGTGGCATCACCTGCGAGTTACCACTTTTTTTTATAAATCTGTGACACTCATTTATAGACAGCCTTATTTTTTAATCACATACTGTTTCTCCAAAAATGAAGGAAACACTTGACATATCAATGATAACTGTAATGGATTTCTGTGCAAATCTGTTTTGTTGTTCAACACAAACTATATCAGTACCATTTGGAATAATGGTAGCAACTCTTAACCCTTTCAGACCCATGTATACGACTGTCAGTGTCCAACCTTTTTCTCATGCATACAAACTGTCACCTGCAGCAGATCACTGTAGAATTATTAACAAGTGACTGTTTTGTTGTGCAGCAGTTAGTGAACTTCAGAGTATATGTTTTCAATTGTATAACTAAAAGTAGTAGTTGTTATTTAGCGAGGTAATTACTGAATGATCAGTTTATTTAGTACAGTAGTCAGTACTTCAAAATTATTTTAGCCCATAAAAAGATGCCTTGTTTTTCTACACCTACATGTACAGAATGAAAATGTGTATATACAATTGTAGAAATCTTGCTTTTAAAATCATTAAAAAAATAAAGATAATAAGAGCATAAAAATTCCTTTATCTGTATAAAAAAATCAGGTCTGACAAGGTTAATTCACTAATGTTTGTACTACACATTATGATAATTGTAGGAATACCTGAAATATCTACTACCATGAAGGCAGTTTTAATGTTAACTACATCTGGTATCTCTCTGCGATCAATCATGGCAAATCTCCCTACAGTGGCATTTGTGGCTTTGTTAAAGCTGTCATCAATTCAATTCAATTATTTGTCTGCGGACAACAGTAAGTTGCTTAAGATATCATGAATTTAACATACGTACATTAACAGACATATGTTGGTTAAAAAAGAAAGAAAGAAAGAATGAGTGGATCTTTAAAAGTACAACAAGTTACAATAATAAGATACACAAGTAATCTGTTACAAAACATTTTATACGAATATATAAGACACAACACATTCATTAATATTATATTTAATACACAGAACACATCCTTTAACTGATATTGTAAGCTCATGCATTTTGTTGTGCAGAAACTCATCTCTACATCTACATAGATACTCTGCAAATCACATTTAAGTGCCTGGCAGAGGGTTCATTAACCACCTTCATAACTTTTCTCTACCGTTCCATTCTCTAATAGCGCGCGGGAAGAAAGAACACCTAAATCGTTCCGTTTTCGATCTGATTTCTCTTATTTTATTGGGATGGTCATGTCTCCCTAAGTAGGTGGGTGCTAGCAAAATATTTTCACATTCAGAACTAAAAGTCGGTGATTGAAACTTCGCAAACAGATCACGCCGCAAAGAATAACGTCTTTCTTTTAATGATTTCCACCCCAATTCGTGCAACATTTCCGTGACGCTTCCCCCCCCCCCCCCCCCGTAACGTGATAAAACAAAACGAGCTGCCCTTCTCTGAACCTTCTCAATATCTTCCGTCAGTCCCACCTGGTGAGAGTCCCACAAGGGACAACAGTACTCCAAGAGAGGACGCACAAGTGTGATGTAGGCAGTCTCTTTGGTGGAGCTGGTGCATCGTCTAAGTGTTCTGCCAATGAAACGCAACCTTTGGTTCGCCTTCCCCACAATATTTTCTATGTGTTCTCTCCAGTGAAAGTTGTTCGTAATTGGAACTCCTAGGTATTTGGTAGAATCTACGACCTTAAAGTTTGACTGATTTATCGCGTAATTGAAGTTCAGCGGATTTCTTTTTGTGTGTATTACTTCACACTTTTCTTTATTTAGTGTCAATTGCCAATTTTCGCACCAAGTAGAAATTTTGTCTAAATCGCTTTGCAGTTGCTTTTGATCCTCTGTTGACTTCACTAACCGATAAACGACAGCATCATCCGCGAACAATCTAAGGGAGCTATTCAGATTATCTCCTAAATCGTTTATAAACACGAGGAAGAGTAGGGGACCAATAACGCTTCCCTGTGGAACGCCAGATATCACTTCTGTTTTACTCGATGACTTACCGTCAATTACAACGAACTGTGTCCTTTCTGATAGGAAATCGTGAATCCAATCGCACAATTGGGGAGATATTCCATAAGCACGCAATTTCATAACAAGCCGCTTGTGGGGTACAGTATCAAAAGCCTTCCGGAAATCCAGAAATATGGAATCGATTTGAGATCCCTTGTCGATGGCACTTAACACTTCATGTGAATAAAAGGCAAGCTGTGTTTCGCAAGAGCGATACTTTCTGAATCCGTGCTGACTATTGGTTAATAGGTCGTTCTCTTCGAGGTAGTACATAATATTCGAATAAAGTATATGTTCCAAAATTCTACTGCAAATCGACGTCAATGAGATAGGCCTGTAATTTTGGGGATCACTCCTATTGCCTTTCTTGAATATTGGAGTAATTTGGGCAACTTTCCAGTCTTTGGGTACGGATCTTTCGCTGAGTGATCGGTTGTAAATTATAGCTAAGTACGGAGCTATTGCATCAGCATACTCTGAGAGGAATCTAGTTGGTATACAATCTGGCCCGGAAGATTTATTTTTGTTTAGTGACTTAAGTTGTTTTACTACTCCAGGAACATCTACTTCTAAGTTTCGCATGCTGGCAGCTGTAGAATCCTTTTGTTTAAGCCAAGATTCAATAATCATATGAAACAATATGAATGAAATACACAAGATAACTGGAAGACATTCTGCAAATTTATTGGCTTACGAACCGGTTTTCGGTTGTTACGCCATCATCAGGTAAACATTACAAGTTTAAGTTTCAAAGATCTTAACTTGCTAGATATGTAACTTTCAAAGGAGACTAGTGTTTTGGTTTATAACTAACCTGCGGGAAATATTACAATTCAAGTTGTGGTGTAAATTCCTGACATTGATAAAATACGTGACAATATAATAGATCATGACGTTATCCTAAGAAATATAAAGTGAAACAATAGAAATTGGCTGAAAAATATTGATCAAAACGTATCTTATCTTAAACAGGTCTAATGCCTAGAAACATGGAAGCGTTGTGAATATATGTTAAAATTTTAACTGGTTAAATTAAACTTGACCAAAAAATGGAAGCATGTGACAACGTTAATTGAAACATCTGTAAATATATGTTAAAATTTTTAACTGGTAAATTAAACTATGGTTACTAGTAAAATAAGACATTAAAGTTTATATCACATAATCAGCCAAAACAGCTGTGATAACACAATTTTATAACTAGTAAAATAAGGCATTACAATTTGTATCTCGTAAGCAGCCAAACAGTTCAGAGTACACAAGGCTTTTTATCATGGCTATGAAAGAGTAGTAGAGGTATGAGACAAGTTGGTAGGAGATGATAGTTTACATTGTCTGCGCAGGGTTATGATTAGGATCCGCAGACAGAAATGGTGAGTATGGAAATTGTGTCTGATCATTCAGTACCAGGTTTGGGGAAGCGTAAATATATCTGTTAATTTCCATTATTTCAAAGAAGTTAATTTTCCTTCCTTTTTGTACATGATGTAGGACTTCATGTGCTACATGATAACTGTGACTTCTTTTAGCAGGTGGTCTGCAAATGTTGAATTTCCTTGCCTAAGTTTCCTACTTCTGTGGTGTTCCCTTAGTCTTGTACAAATTGCTCTGCCTGACTGTCCAATGTAGAATTTGCCAAAGTTGCAAGTAATCTTGTATACTTCACTCTGCCAAGGCTGGAGGGTTATCTTTACCATTGGGTAGAAAGTGACCAATGGTATAGTGTGTATAAAATGATGTTTTGAAATTTCTAGATTTGAGGTTTTTTGCCACATTCAAAGAAACCTTCCCTAAATATGACATTGTGCACCATTTACTATGGTCTTGAGATGTTTCTGTTTTATGTGCAGTATAGAATCTACCAAAGTAGGGGGTAGCCATTATTTGATGCTATTTGTCTGATGGTATTTAATTCAATTTGGAGCAAAGGAAGCTTCCAAACTGAATTAAATTTTCCAGAATGTATTAAAAAGTTGTGGACCTGTTAAGCCAGTGTTCTTTTAGGCACAGTACATCACATTATAGAACTTATAGAAATAGTTCTAGTTATGTAAATTTATTCTTATTGGTTGTAATGTGAAAGAAAAACAGAATTTTTATATGTATATGTAAATCTAGTAAAGGTCTTTCATTACGTGACAAGCGTTTAACAAAAAATCTGTACATACTGGTATTGTCTTTCAAGGATTTATACTGTTTTGTGGTATATGTCATATTTAATATGCTATCTGGGTTTCCAAGGTACTTTCCCAGTATTTTGTTTTTTGTTTCTGTCCTGTTAGTCTTCCAATTTGAGACTGGCCTACAAAAGCTTTGTCTTCGCTCCTCTTAATCCACATATCAAGAAGTGTTTGCCCCTTTTCTAAGGGATTTGTATGGCTTGTATTTGGTTTATAGCGAGCAGATTTAACAATTGGTATTAAATGTGTATTTTCACAGAGTCTGTATTTCTTGACTGAAATTTGATTGATTTTTTTATTAATTGTGCAAATCTCATGGAAAACTGCTTTTTACCTAGTCTATTCATACATTTCCCATTCGGATTGAAATGGAACCTCTCGAACCTTTCAGTTTCAAAATTAAAAGCTATTATGCATTTAATCATATTAGAATTGTCAACAGAGGAGACAAGTTATCTATTAAAAGTCTTCATTCGAATATTTAGTTCTAGCTTATCATATATGTCTGGTACTGCAGAGAGTATTAGATTGGTCTTACTGCTGAGTGGTGTATGTTCTTCAACTGTAATGTTTATCATACTATTATTGTTTGATGTAGCTTCAGTATCATTTGAACCATGCACAACTATCGCCGTGTGATTTGGACCATAATCTTTGACCAGCCTATTTACATTTCTTATCACTTCTGTTTAAGCTGCACCTGGCTTTATGATGGTTTGTACACTATAAGTTGTATCCAGTTCATTGCTAATCAAGTTGGTTAAATACCTCCCACGGTCATCAGAAAGTACAGGTACCATTTTCTTTCTTCTGTTTGATGTTTTCGCTTATTCTTCTGAGTGACTGGGTGTTCCTTCATTAGAAATTCGTTTCCCATTACATGTAATTGGTATTTTGCTCATTTCATCCTGGGGCCTCATAGCATTAGCGTTTCTGGAAGCACTTTTAATGAACAGAATATTTGGTTGTCTTCGTTTTCACTTACAGACGACCTATAATCACTTAGGCCTTAATGATTTTTGTCTGTTTACAGAAGCGCTATTGTATTGGTTACATTTCCACTTCTTCAGAACGGTTTCACTTCCTTTGAGTGCTGAATCAATCTTCCCACATCGAAAATAGAGATTCAACTTGCAAGTTACACACGTAACAGCACTTTTCACCATCTTCCCACATTTTTCACAGATTTTCGTTATTATTTTCGGGAGATGTCGTCTCAGGTACAACTCACAATGGGTGTCACGATTCGTCTATAATACACTATCTGTTTTAATCAGCGAACATAATATCATTTACGAAGATTGATATCTGCTTGGCACATACTATCCACTTCTCATAACTTTCCATAGCTCCAGTTTGTGATTTACTTGTCTGATCGTTACGGACACGACGCAGCTCGGTATTTTCACTTCTTAGTTGCGAAATATCACATCTTAGAACGCCCACGATTTTTAGTAAACTGGAAATGCGTTCGTTTAGTTTCACAATTTCACTGCCAAAATTCCTATAAATTCCATTTTTTGCCGCTGAACTATAACTTTTTTTCGCTAGATCACAATGTATAACCGTACTAGACACCATCTTTGACCTTTAGCAAATTGACACATTTGCAAAGATTATATAAATATTTCATGCTTTCAGCATTACAGGTATATGAATTATTCAGAGAGCCTACTATACATTTCAGTTCTCTGTTTCAAATCAGACACGGCACACCAACTGCGGTAAAAGTTTACAACTCGTGTTGCGGCGTAGTTTTCAGGGTTCAGATGTTGGCAGCGGCTGCAGTCGACCAATCGTAGCAGAGACTGTAACAGCCAATCAGATGTTAGCGCGTAAAAGCTGTTTTATGTAATGTAAATTGACCTCATTTATTTGTAATAAATTTTTACTTTTTTGTGCTGTCCATGAAGTAAATAATTAATACTGTTCGTGCTCTCTGGTTGACAGGTTCTCAATGTACCCTTGTCCTCTCAGTAAATTGACTGTAATCGTCACCAGAACAATCTATAACATTCGAATACTGCGCGAACATAAATCAGCGAATTTCATTGGCTGCAGTACACTATCACCTGATTGGCTGGTCACATGCAGTGACTGTGGCCAACATCTGAATACTCAACACTACGCCGCGACAGTGATTGTAAACTTAAGCCCCAACGTCTAAAACAATTCCTGGAAGACAATCTCTACACCAACGAAGAATAGGGTAAAAAGGGACAAACTATGATAATTTTAGTATTGATCAAGATTTAAGTGCATTTCTGCTGCCAGTTCCACAGCGTTATATATGAAACATTTGTTAAGCGTCTTGTTGGCAAGTAGCAGTATTTGTTACGAAGGGGCCGTGATGGAGTGGCCAAGCGTTCCAAGGCGCCTAACTGCGGAGCGCGCCGCTGCTCGCCGTCGGAGGTTCGAGTCCTCCCTCGGGCGTGGGTTTATATGTTGTCCTTAGCATAAGTTAGTTTCAGTAGTTTGTAAGGCTAGGGACTGATAACCGCAGCAGTTAAGTCCCATAAGCTTTACAAACATTTGAACTTATTTTTGGTTACCAAGTAAAAATACACTGGTACTGCAGATAAAACTATCAATTTGGAGATATTTGTATGGAACATGATTGAGTGATTTCGTGAAACCTGCAGCACGGTTTATAGTTGCCTGATCAAATATGTCAAGGTAATGTAAAGCAAGTGATAAAATACAACCTTTTTACCTTTATTACTAAAGTAAAAACTATACTCCGTCCGACAGACCTCGAGAGGCCCACTGGGTACTGACCGTCTGTCGTGTCATCCTTCGCCCTAGGGCGTCAACGGATGCGGCATGGAGGGGGACGTGGTCAGCGCCCCGCACTCCCGGCCATTAAGTCAGTTTTCGTGACCGGAACCGCTACTTCGCAACCAAGTAGCTTCTCCGTTGGCCTCACAAGGACTGAGTGCACCCCTTTTGCTAACAACACTTTTTTTTTTCCACCGCGGCTTATCGATACGTGCCAAAAATGAAGGGCAAATTCATGGCGTTGTAGCCTATCCCGAAGCTACATTTGGTTCACATTATGAATCTTATAGGGAGCCGTAAAATCTTTTGAAGTGTTGGCCATGGTAGGGGGGGGGGGGGGAATTTCCGTGCCACAGCTCATGCACTGTCTGAAAAATTCGAGGCATTTGCTGCACGGTCGGCTACAGCTGTAGCAAGTTCATCAACAACCGCCATGAGACGCCTCCCTCTCCCTGCTGCACCACCTAATTCACGTGTTTCTTCAAATTTCTCGATTATATCCTTCAGCACATTCATTGACATGGCGCCTCTTCGTAGCTGTCTCTGTCGGCGATATCCCTGCAGTGCAGCGCTGCTGTTGCTGCCGTTCGGATAAAACAACTTTACCAGTAGCGCTAGGTCTTTCATCAGAAACGACATGAACAAGTATCGCCAAAGAGCCAATAGCATACTGATGTCAAAGCAAGAAACATTTTACATTCTGACTGCTCCGTCCGACAGGCCTCGAGAGGCTCACTGGGCACTGACCGGCCGCCGTGTCATCCTCCGCCCCAAGGCGTCATCGGATGCGGTATGGAGGGGGACGTGGTCAGCGACCCGCACTCCCGTCAGTCTTCGTGGCCGTAGCCGCTACTTCTCTGTTGGCCTCACTAGGGCTGAGTGCACCCCGCTTGCCAACAGCACTCGGCAGACCCGGACGGCTACCCATCCAAGAGTTGGCCAAGCCTGACCGTGCTTAACTTCGATGATCTAGCGGGGACCGGTGTGTCCACTGTGGCACGGCCGTTGGCACACCTTTATTACAATAGTTACAAAAAATGGAAATACAATTAGCGAAAATTCATTACTGCTGGAATATGCACTCCTACAGGCTGCGAATTCGACGGGGGTAACAGGGCCAGAGGAGGAGATGTATGACGGCTCATGGAAGAAGAGGAACGAGAGGAAGCGGGAAATATGTGTGTAATAGGGGAATGGGAAGGCGAAGGAACAGGCTTTGCTGCACAGGGTACGAAGGTGGCAGAGTTATACTTCGTAACGGTTACAGAAGTCCTAACTGGCATAAACGCAACACTTCAGAAAACAGTTTTTGAGCCACTGCCTGTTGGTCTGGTTTTTGTTCCTGCGTCTCTGTGATGTATGCAACAGAAAGTGCCTCCTATTTGTTAGATTTTGAAGTCATCAATTTGTTTGGCAATTCAAATTAATTTATTTCTCTCTTCCACACTTCTCCTCTTATTTACATTCGTCGCTTGAACCCCTTCCACAGAAATCCCCTGAAAACAATGCTAGTGTACAATAACAACATATACTGAATGACTTTAAATCTAAGTTACATATAAAGTCCACACTATAGGTATTAGTATCATACGCCTGGAAACGATGAAAAGGCTTTCACAGAAAAACTAAATGTGTTACACCTATTACTTCCAAAATACAGGTAGCATAAACTGTTCACGCTCACAAGGGGAACACCAAGTATGATACCAACGAATTTTGACGAGTCGCAGGTATATTGTGCGGGAACTCCTCCAGACCACCAAGCTAAAAGACTGGTTCCAATGCGCCTTAGTTTCCACGAAAATCGCGATCAAAGTCCAGCGCGTAACATCTATACCTATACCTATACCTATACCAACAACAACTGAGCCAGCGTGGTGTAATTAGCCAGGTGTTCGCCTGTCATGCATACGACCCAAGTTTAAATCCTGCTCGGGTTTTTAACACTTGTCCGACGATTGACTGTGTATAATTATACTTCTTATTTCTTACTGCAAAGATAAGGTTATATCAGGTAATTACATTTACATGTCAACGATATGCTACGAATGACTACCCGCCTGGTCGCAGCATAATAAGCCACTAGGACGCGGATAATTTTAGTAATTTTGGTCTTTCCGGCCGTGAAAGTTTACATTTTATAATAAGTCTGCCTATTGCCCTTCATCCATAGCTCGCAAGATATAATGAGAGAAAACAGCAAGCTGAGATTAGCACGATAGATGCTTCTTAAAGAAGCATGAACGGATACATGAACAGAAGCTTTTCCGTCTCAAGGAAATTCACTAAATTAGAACTGGTAATATGTTCAAGAACTCTACTGCAAACTAATGTTAATGGTATTGGTCTGTAATTATGTGTGTTCAGAATGATCAACGAGTGACTGATTTGATTTGCTTGACCGAGAGTGCGACTGCCTTTGCTTTCTCAGCATTTTTCAAATATTATTACTAAACCACGGTGGGTCTTTCCCATCCTTAATCCACTTTGTCGTCACATATTTCTCCCGTGCCTTATTTGCAATGCATTTAAATTTTGCTCATAATTCCTCTACGTCCTCCATACCGCAACTAAACCATGTCCATTCTTCCCTAAGTGGGGCGCTAACCATTGCTTACCTGCTCTTTCTAGCACAAACACTCTCCTAGCCTTCTTGACTGATTTATTAACTGCGATGCCCATTGTCGCTATGACATCATGATCACTAACCCCTGTCTCTACAGTGACATCCTTGACAAGGTCTGGCCTGTTTGTAGCTTTAATATCTAAAATATTTTCATTGAGTGTGAGCTAATGATTTAGCTGCTGAAAGCAGTGTTCGGAAAACGTGTTCAACAGTAGTTTACAACACGGCTTATCTGTTCCCCCTGTAATGAAATCATAGACGTACCAGTTTATACTCGGCAGTTTGAAGTCGCCCACAACTAATAATGCATGGTCCAATTTACCTTCGCGCTACTGAGCGTAAACCTTCTTTGAATGACTAGCACTGTGACGGTGGAACGGGGGAAAGGAGCGGAAACAAAACACCAAAGAAAATAACTTGATTTAGCCTATACCTTTTGTACGTGTACGGATAACCTCGCCGCGGTGGAGTAGCCGAGTGGTCTAAAGCACCTCGCTGCGGAGCGCGCGGTTGCTCGCCGTGGAGGTTCGAGTCCTCCCTGGGGCATGGGTGTGTGTGTTTGTCCGTAGGTTAGTTTACCTAGGTTTAAGTAGTTTGTAAGCTACGGACTGATGACCACACAGTTTGGTCCGATAGATTTACAAGACATTTGAACATTTGAACAGATAACCTCACAGTCACTCTCGACTTTGACCTCAGTAGAAACAATATTTTTTTTCGACTGCAATGAACGCACCCTATCTGATTGTATCTGATCTATCTCTGCGATATACATTCTACTCTTCGCTAAATATTCCGGAGCTTCCTGCGTCGGGATTCAGCCAACTACTTAATAAACTCGCATTCCGAAAAACACTTGTTGCGTTTAGTAAGGTTCTAAGCTACCATGAAACATTCTTCTGCAGCACCATTTTGAAATGAAAACTGCTATATAAGTGATGTTTGTTGCTTCTTCAGCTGGAAATATTCCGTCGCTCTGGGGAAAGAAACGTCGGTTCAAAACGGATTGTCTTGGCGGACAGCCCAAAAGCCGGGCCGGCCGCGGTGGCCGCGGGGACTGAGGCGCTCCAGTCACAGTCTGCACGGCCACTACGGTCGGGGGTTCGAATCCCCCCTCGGGCATGGATATTTGTGCCGTCCTTAGTGTTAGCTAGTTCATAAGTAGTTTGTAAGTTTAGGGACTGATGACCCCGTAGTTAAGTCCCATAAGTTCTACAAACATTTGAACATTTTCAGCTAGTGGCACATGACCACTATGTGCCCACCCCTTACCTATTGGAATGTAGGAAAACACATCCATGCCGGCAGGCATACCGGTCCTCGTAGTTAATTTACCGGTGGGTTAAATTTGAAACGAAGCACCTCCCAAAATCGCTGGAGCGGTGTGTTAACTTCCACAGCTCTGGGGTGGGTTACCTGAATGTCAGACCAACGGTCGTTCATCCGCCCTGACTCACCCCGTGTTACGCGTTTACACGAACAGGTCGAGGATGTTTGTCCCTTAACAGCACAAAGAAGCAGTGAAATTGCGTCGCGAACGTTCTATATTGAATAGCAAAATACCCACTAGCTGCAAGAAATCGGCGAACGTAAGTAACGAAGTGTGAAATGTACCCTTCGGCAGTAAGCCGCTTCCTGTCAAGTGTTTTTGTTGCGAGCGGTTCGATAGTCGACTGCTGCACGTGACGCCGGTGAAGGGCGGCATTCCTTGTGCGCCTGCAGTAGACCTTGCAGTCGCCCGACCGACCTAAGCGCAAGTACTCCCTCACATCCTTCTGCAGGTGACTAGTACTCTCAGCAACAGAAGCAATTATACTTCTCTCGTGCACCTGACACTCACTGCTGCAGTCATCTCTTTTTTGTTTAACATGTGACTGTCGTTCCTGCATCGTCATCAGTGAGTTGAATGCGACTGTCGGAGCAACGGGCAAACATCGAATTCTGCCATAAATTAGGCAAAACCGCCGCCGAAACGTTTGAAATGATGCAGAAGGTGTACGGTGAGGGTGCATTGAGACGCAGGGTTGCATTTAGGTGGTACCGACGGTTTGTGCAAGGACGGGACAGTTTGGAAGATGATGTGCGTTCTGGCCGGCCACGAACAGTTCGAACGGAATGTAGAATCCAGGAAGTTGCAACATTGCTGCGTGCTAACCGCTGCCAATCGTTAGAAGCTATGACGGAAGCAGTACGGCTGAGACATGCTACTTGCCGCAAAATTGTGACGGAGGACCTCAACATGTCTCGTGTTACCCAGCACAGTGTGCCACGAATCCTATCGCAAGACCAACTGCTTTCAGCGGTAATATTCATCACGGGTGTGCAGCCGGATACCGTCGTCAACTAAACACGATATTTCGGCAGACCAACTGGCTGCCATCTTCAGGTGAGTGCGCTGATTACACTTACTCGCCGGAAACTGAGGCAGAACAGTTTTTTTTTCTTTATTGTACTTTCAATTCCCCTAAAAAAAAGGGCGGGCCGGCAGCGCTCACTGGCGCTCTTCAGCCTACAGAAATAAAATTTGACATATGTGAAACATACGAACATAGAGGAGATAGATTTTGGAGATAACACATACATAAAACGGAGATTTAAAATGGAGATAAAACAACGTACATAAAATGGAGGAAAACGATGGTGACATAAAACATTTGGAACGGCGAAAGTGGTTAATAAAAACAGTTGCTCTAAGTCAGTGGCGCACACACACATTTAAAATGAGCATAGGGCGGCGGCTATGGTGAGACCGTCCGCTATTGTGGAGTTAAAACAAAAAACACAACACACAGTCGGAGAAATACACAAATTAAAACTGACGGTGTCGGCTGCGGGTTGGCCGTCCACTGTTGTAAAATAAAACAATGTAGCTAAAGCGCACCACACTTGTCGAAGCACAAAGGGGGTTCCATAGATGGTGGGGCACTGACAGCATGGAAGATGTGGTGTGGGGGGAAAGGGGATGAAAGGAGAGGGAGAGGGTGGGGAGAAGCCACAGAGCCGGTGGGGAAGGGTCGGGGGGATGATGTCCCAGGAAGCCACGGGGAAGGATAGGGGAGGCAGTAAGAGGAGGATCCGGAGGGACGGGGGATGGAGGAGGGGAGAAGGGACAGGAAGGAAGGGATAGTCGGGGCCCTCAGGGAGAGAAGGCGAGAGGGAGCAAGGGGAAGGATCACAGCTGGTATGAAGGGTAGATGTCAGGTCGGAGGGCATCATCCGGGAGGGGGAGGGTACGGAAGTTGCCACGGGAAAGGATCTGGAGGGTGGACAAGTGGAGAGCAGGGGGAATACAGTGGTGGAGGCGCGGCAATGGACCAGGTGCAGAGAGGAGGGGATGGACTAGAGGATTAGGTGGATCTGATTTGCGGAATATGTAACGGAGGCGGAGATGTTCAATAAAGAAAACGAGTCGGGGGAAAGGAATGAGATCATAGAGGATCCGCGTGGGGGAGGGGGGGGGGGGCAGAACAGAAACAGCGGCCCCTTTATACACCGCTGACGACCCACCGCGCTTGCGCGAAACCAAAGTAGAGGCCTCTAGGCGCAATAGAACTAGTAGCGCGCCGGTGGAGAAAATCGGCAAAACGATGAGTCGAAACAAGACTAGTTAAAAGAAACTGCAGTTAGAAATGAAGACCGTTGTTGCTTAATATCAGATAAGATTGGGTTACAAGTTTTACTTAGAGGGCAGCCCTTGTACCTATTAATAATATTATCGGCCATACGAATTTCTATGGATTCTTTAAGAACACATTCCCAGTAGCGGGAACCAGGAGCAATCAGTTTAGTTTCATCATGTAAAAACTTGTGACCCTCATTCAGACAATGTTCAGCAACAGCTGACTTTTCAGGTTGAAGCAAACGAGTATGACGGTGGTGTTCCACACACCGAACCTGAACTGTGCGGATCGTTTGGGCGATGTAAGTCTTACCACAATAACATGGAATTCTATAAACACCGAGTTTTCTCAGTCCTAAATCATCTTTGACTGATCCAAAGAGGGCCCTAGTCTTTGGTGGGGGCATAAAAACACTTTTAATGTCAAATCAAATCGCACTCACCTGAAGATGGCAGCCAGTTGGTCTGCCGAAATATCGTGTTTAGTTGACGACGGTATCCGGCTGCACACCCATGATGAATATTATCAGTTATAAAGTCTACGCAACTGCTTTCAGCGGTGCTTCCAACAGCTATATCGACGTTGGCAAACGGCGACTTTTTTGACGATGCGTGTGTAACGTGACAGCATGTGCAACAGACGGAGTCGGAGGGTGCCTGTCCTCCAGGCGTCAAGTCTCAGAAATTATTGACTATACCACGTAGGTGGCGCAGTGCGTAAGGCATTCGGGAGAAATACGAGGGTCACCCAGAAAGTTAGTTCCGTTTCTATCTCTATCCGCAGCAGCGCTACGATCACAGTTCCGAGCATACGCGGCAGTTACTGTGACCCAAGGAGAAGACATGTACGCCATTTTCAGAGCGCTGCTGGCGACGTGTGCTTTTGTAGCGCTTCTTTATAATGTTAGCCGTAATTGAAAATGCCACCGCGTGTGAAATCAGATTTGTGATTCGTTTTCTAAATGGAAATAAAGTTAAACCAAAGGAAATTCATCGGCAAATCTGCGAGGTTTACGGACGAAATGCTATGAGTGATTCACTGGTTAAAAGGTGGGTCAGACTGTTCAATGAAGGACGTGATCAAGTGCACGATGAAGAACGAAGTGGACACCCGTCTGTGGTTACTGATGAACTGGTTCACACAATTGAGGAGAAGATTAAGCGCAACTGTAAGTTTACACTTAGTACCATTGCTATGGATGTTCCGCAAATCTCACGATCACTAATTCATGAAATTGTTACTGAAAAACTGAAATTTCGAAACCTTTGCTCACGTTAGGTACCCAAAATTCTTACTGAACAACATAAAAAACAACGGACGGTCAGTGCACTTCGGTTTATGACACTCTACAATGTAGAAGTCGATGGTTTTTTTTCTCGGATAATCACGGGGGATAAAACTAGGGTATCATACCACACCCCTGAAACAAAACGGCAATCAGTGGAATGGAGGCACACTTCATGCCCAACAACGGTTAAGCCTAAGCAAATCTTGACACCTCGAAAAGTCATGTGATTTTTGGGACAGAAGTGGTATTTTCCTGACTGATTTCTTACCACGAGGCCAAACAATCAATGCATATGCTTAATGCGAGAAAATTAAGAAATTGCGCCGCGCAATATTGGACAAGCGCCGAGGATTAATGTCAATTAATTTTTTTTTCACGCAATGCCTGACCTCACACGACGAATGTGACCAAATCAACTCTTACGGGAATTTCACTGGGACGTGTATGATCATCCTCCGTACAGCCTGGAACTCATTCCTTGCGACTTTCATCTCTTCTTACACCTAAAATCTTTCCTTAGTGGTTAACACTTTAACGATGATGACGAGCTGATAGAACATGTTATCAAATTGTTGTATACACAGGCGGCAACCTTCTATGAAGAAGGCATACAAAAACTTGTTCCACGCTATGAGAAATGACTACAAAAAGTTGGTAAGCTATGTAAAAAAAGTAGTTTAACAGTTGTAGATTTGTGTACAATAAATATTTTTTCTGTATCTGTACGCGTTTGTTTTATATAACCAACAAACGGAACATACTTTGTGGACATACCTCGTACTATTCAAAATGCTCGTCCGTCGACCTATATTTCGTAGTTACATCACAATTATCGTCTCATGAATATTTTGAAAATATTGCATTTTATTTCGTGTTTTACACCAATCAGCAAGAACAGTAGCAGTGTCACCTGATGAGGCATGACTACTAGTCAAACACAAGCATGCCGGCTTCGGTGGCCGAGGAGACTGAGGCGCTCCAGTCACGGTCTGCACGGCCACTACGGTCGGGGGTTCGAATCCCCCTTCGGGCATGGATATTTGTGCCGTCCTAGTTCGTAAGTAGTTCATAAGTAGTTTGTAAGTTTAGGGACTGATGACCCCGTAGTTAAGTCCCATAAGCTGTACAAACATTGAAACACAAACATGATGGATGTAGTATCTGCGAGCGAGCTGTCTATGGGAAGAACGGGTAAACGGCGCGATATCTCCGAGTCTGACTGAGGGTCCAGAGGCTTGCACGAGTTTTACGGAAACTGCACGAGTGTTCCAGGAGTGCAATGGTGAGTGTCTTCAACAAGTGGCAAAACTAATCTGAAAACGTGTCCAAAAGTCGACGCGTTCGGCGGCCACCCTTTATTAGAAATGGACTCGTAGTATGGGTGGATTGGTAGAACATTATAGGCGGCGAACCGTGGAAAGTATAAGTGCGTTTGAACGGGCAGTGCATCGGACACTATTAATGATGATCCTCCATAGCCGACGACCCAAACATATGTCAATGTTAAATACACAACGTCGACAACTACAACACAAATGTGCATGTGGCTATCGTCACTGGACGTTGGTACAGTGGGGGAACATTACATGGTCTGATGAATCTAGAAACATTTTTCATCATACCGATGGGAGGGTGCGAATCCTTGGACTTCCATGGGAAAATCTCCTGGGGCTTCTTGACTCCTGTACTGCGCGACGGAGACAGGCTGGCGGCGGCTAATTATGCTCCGGGTAATATTAACGTGGCCGTTTATGGGTCTAGTCGAGATCTTGTACCATGACTGCCAAGAAATATCGTACACTGATTGCAGACCGCGCAACCCTATCCAGACTGTAATGTTTGCCAAAGACAGTGGCATTTTTCAGCACGATAATGCTCTATGTCACAAGGCCAGGAGTGTGGTGGAGTGGTTAGACTGTTACAGTAACGAAATGGCAACTTGCAGTCAGTGTGCTGGCCCCCCAACTCGCCGAACAATTCAAATGTTCAAATGTTTGTTAAGCTTATGGGACTTAACTACGGGGTCATCAGTCCCTAAACTTACAAACTACTTATGAACTACTTACGAACTAGGACGGCACAAATATCCATGCCCGAGGGGGGATTCGAACCCCCGATCGTAGTGGCTCGATCGAACATATCGGGGATATAATTAAACGTGGTGTCACTGCTCATCGCTCCACTCCACGAAATTTATGGAAATTAGGTGGCGTGTGTGCAAATGTGCCACCAACTCCCCCCCCCCCCCCCTGTTACCTGTTATCCGTGGCAAAGTTTGACACACCGCCCATTAGGTAGAGGTCAAAATACTCTGTCTGAACCGCTTACCCCCGTAAAAACCAAACTTCGGTAATGGTTAATTAAAACCCTAATCTTCCTTCACAGTCGTATGCTGTGTTATGTCTCTCCTGTTTTAATTTATGGTGATATTCTTGTTCAAAATACAAATGTTTGTAAATCTAAGGGACTTAACTACGTTGGTCATCAGTCCCTAGTCCTACAAACTACTTAAACTATCTTATGCTAAGGACAACACAAACACCCATTCCCGAGAGAGGACTCGAACCTCCGACGGCGAGCAACCGCGCGCTCTGCAGCAAGGTGCCTTAGAAGGCTCGGCCACTCCACTGCGGCGGTCATATTCTTGGGTGTGTTCATTATTCAGTATTTACCAATAAATCATGGAAACCTTGAACAACCGTGATGTAATATTCAATTTGGCACATTATTTACATAATCAAACAGACTGCTGGAGGATTACCGCAAGGAACGGAGCTACCCATAGGAGGGGAGGAGGGGGGGGGGAGGGCTGCTCGCCATCGGAGGTTCGAGACCTCCCTCGGGCATGGGTGTATTTGTTGTTTAAGTAGTTTGTAAACCTAGGGACTAATAACCAAAGCAGTTAAGTCCCATAGATTTACAAACATTTTAACATTTTATTATCACAACATTTATACTTATAAAAACATCTCTACAATATTTTATTTCATTTTGAAGTTTTGACCTTTCAACAGTATCACCATACATGAAGACCTACTATAAAGTGATTAGGTGAACCAGATGAAATTTGTAAAGTCCGAGAAAGGTACGGTTGATGACGCGTGCAACAAGTACTCCTGACAGTGGTATCGAGACTTTCATGTTAACCTTGACATATTGTACGCAAGACTGTCAACTCTGAATTAAACCATTAGGTGACCTACATATAACAGTAGAGTTTATCGTCAGTGGCTGACCTCCGTTGCCTGAGAAGTTCGGTGACCAGAGCAAGACAGATTTCAGCACCATGAGCACAGTTATTAATTCCAACAAAGGAGGAACATTTAGTCACAATTTAATAGCAGTTTTCAAAATAACACTAAAAGATCATACCTGGTAGTTAATGGAGTGATAAAGAAATCAAAGGAAATGCCGATGTCAGGTCTTGATTGTCGAACGATCGCTATATCATCCTCAGCCGATGCTACATGGAGGAGCACGTTGTCACCAAACCTCGTGTTCGATGTCGAAGTTCAGACAGGTTGTGATAGGACAACCAACTGGTTTTTACAATAGATTGACCGCTAAATTGTTTTTCAGCTCAATCTATTTTTTAATTTAAATGAAACAACCAAATGAAACTAGCACAGACATGTGAGCTATTTGAATATTTTCCTCTCAGTCTCTGGATTTGAGTGGTTTCGCTTAAAGTGGGACAGCTGACCGAAACAATTTTCTGACGATTACATCTGT
Source organism: Locusta migratoria (assembly GCA_026315105.1). Taxonomy (NCBI): domain Eukaryota; kingdom Metazoa; phylum Arthropoda; class Insecta; order Orthoptera; family Acrididae; genus Locusta; species Locusta migratoria. The sequence goes on from CM048755.1 coordinate 274,611,756, forward strand.
TATGTGAAGGTTTTCAGTTACACGGAATCCTTTGTGAATGAGGTCGCAAGTTAATTTCTAATAGGACTCATCTGAAAGTGGCATTTTAACAATTATGGCAGAAATAGGCCAAAAGTAGTTCAAAATGTTCAAATGTTTGCAAATCTATGGAACATAACTACTTTGTTTATCCGTTCCTAGGCTTACAAACGACTTAAAATAATTTATGCTAAGGACAACAAATACACCATTGCCTGAGGGAGGACTCGAGCCTCCGACGGCGAGCAGCGGCATGCTCTGCAGCTAGGGGCCTTGGAACGCTCGGCCACTCCATCGCGGCCGGAAGTAGTTCATTGGTGTAGATATGTAAGGTAATAAATTTAGACTAAATGTAACATACACGTCACAGTAAAGGGGCCAAACAGTCATATCGATACACAAAGAAATATCTAATCCCCTTACCCCCTCCTTGGCAGTAACGATGGCGTGTATTCTCTCCTGTAAACCGTTACATAGGATCCGGCTGGCATCCTACCGTAAATGTTCCCTTCATCTTGCGCCTTCTGTTACAATTTGACTACGGTTCTTGCAGGCCTTGGACAAGGACTAAGTTCCCACTTGAACTGGCTAGAGAGCTAGTGATCTTGCTAGTAAATGAAGTTGTGCACCGCCAAGAGCACATTGCGTTGCTGCAGCCGTATATGGACGTGTATTTTCCTTAAAGCACCCTACTCTTCCTCTGGAATAAATGTCAGAAGGGTGGGGATAACGGCCTATGTAATGTACTGGTACACTGGTTAGTCTACCCTGCAAAATTTGCAAATGTGAGCGTGAGAAATAACTATCACAGTTCTTAAGGTAAACCCTTACACGTGTACTTGCATCACAGGTGTTCAATTAATATCGAAGCTACTCACATCACTAAAGGCAACAGAGTGTAATTATGCTCTCCACTCAACTTGTGGTGTTACCACACATTGTTTGACAGATAACGATCATGTTCGATGATATTAACCACAGTTTTCTTATTAATTAAAAGTAAAGTTTATTTGAAAGATTTTATATCTATGTAGATGTAGATATATTTAGAAAGTGATGTCTTATTGGCTGCTTTGAACCAGTCTATCGTGTGGAGGCTTCTAGAACTAAGAAGCAAAGTAAGAGCTTGGTTTCGAGTAGTAGTCGGTGGCGGGCCTCTGGATAGGCAGAACGTATGTTGAGGCGTGGTTCTAAGTGATACGGCGGAATTTTCGTTTGTGAGCCTTAAGAGCTCCGAGGAAGTGCATTTGCGTGTGGAGGCCTTGCGCCAGCATTTTGTGAATTAAGCTAGCTGTTGCTCTGGTGATGGAGAATACGACGAGATTGTATTTGTGGGCCGGCCGCGGTGGCCGAGGGGACTGAGGCGCTCCAGTCATGGTCTGCACGCCCACTACGGTCGGGGGTTCGAATCCCCCCTCGGGCATGGATATTTGTGCTGTCCTTAGTATTAGCTAGTTCATAAGTAGTTTGTAAGTTTAGGGACTGATGACCCCGTAGTTAAGTCCCATAGACTCTACAAAGCCGAGCGGTCTAAAGCGTCTCGTTGCGGAGCGTGCGGTTGCTCGCCGTGGAGGTTCGAGTCCTCCCTGGGGCATGGGTGTGTGTGTTTGTCCTTAGGTTAGTTTACCTAGGTTTAAGTAGTTTGTAAGCTACGGACTGATGACCACGCAGTTTGGTCCGATAGATTTACAAACATTTGAACATCTTATGTAAAAAAAAAAAATTTTTTTTTTTTTAGACTCTACACACATTTGAACATTTTTTTGTTTTTGTGGTAGAGTTATTTCAAATACTCAAATTTTTATCATTAGAAGATGCGTATCAGATTAACATTTAGATACCGCGAGATTATTGATGATATCTGTGCATATGGCTCCAATGTTATATGCCATGCTGATCGTAATAAATAAAAGTTATTTCGAAAAGGCCGTTATTATTTCAAGTAGGCAGAGACAGTTTCCTTGCTATCAATTTCTAGCATCACACATCGAGAGCTGCACTACGTTAGAACCTGCGACCTGAGGAGAGGAGACATCCAGTGAGACTGAACACTTATAAGGTAAGCAATCCTGATCTGGTGTGGAGCCTGCAAGTAGGAGAGAACACTTACCACGGAGCAATAGGAACTTTCAGTGGTATCAGCATTTACTTTGTGTGTGAGTAAAAGCTCAAAATCAAATGTTTGTATAGTCTATGGGACTTAACTACGGGGTCGTCAGTCCCTAAACTTACAAACTACTTATGAACTACTTACGAACTAGGACGGCACAAATATCCATGCCCGAGGGAGGATTCGAACCCCCGACCGTAGTGGCCGTGCAGACCGTGACTGGAGCGCCTTAGTCTCCTCGGCCACCGCGGCCGGCAGTAAAAGCTCGATTGGTTATTTAATCAAGTGCTATGCAAAGCATGCATGGCTGGCATCCCTGACTAAATAAACTTTGTGTTACCAGGTCGTAACGTAGGACTCACAAACTGTTCTTAAACGTTACCAGGTAGCCGCCGAGAGTTTTATAAACTGTTTCAAAACACCAGAATAGTCAACCTTAGCCGTGTCGTAGCGTCAACGGTAGCTTGGCGAGAGGCACACAAGATTTTCAATCCTGCTGCAAGCACATGTTGCAGTACTTGCAACACTTGTGCTTAGATTTCGTCTCTGGGTCATATTCATTAGGCCACCACACTTTGGCAACGGGTCGATCTTCACATGCTTCTGTACTATGTGGAAGTTCAAAACCTGGACTTCAGGTGTGGGAGTGTTTCACAGACCACTGTTGAAACAGCAGTGGTACACCACCGATACATTCTGCCGGATATGTGTAATTCGCCGATACGTACATCCGGCTTCTGCCGCGTTCGTAATGCGACCTCGTTCAATGGCTGAATGTTGTTTAACATGGTTGTGCCTTAGAATGCATGTTGCAAACAGTGTTCAACTTTTAACTCAGCGCAGACGGGAGCACCGTCAGGCCTCAAGAGTGCATCTGATCGCCGATGAGTTTGATAAATGACTGAGGAAGACTACAACCCATCAGCATGCAGACATATTCTCGTGCACTAAAACAGTCTTTGAGGGCGTTGCATTTTCCCCGGCCCTTTTTCCATATTAGTTTGTCGGGTAAATGTATTTTAAATAATTCATTTACACTTCGATGATTTCTGGATACTGTGCAACTGTGAACGCTAACAGATGTGCTGAAAGCCGCTTGATATGATCGAAACACGACTTATTTATTAATACCCCTAACGTAGGGTGACCAGATTTCCAAAATCAAAATACGGGAACACACATGAGTACCGAACATTGCAAAACCAAATGTTGTCTTTACCTGCGGCATTATCAATATGACTACTATCCCTTGAAGTTTATACAATATGACAGTCATTAAAGAAGACATAAACACACGAAATAGTGTACGTACAGTATAATAAGAAATAAAGCCACTGTTCCTCTCCCTCCTCCTCCCACCCAAAACTAACGTATAGTATTTAGTGGTTCTCATTTTTATATTTGCTTCTCTCGAAATCATTTCTTCTTGTACTGTATGTTGTGTGCAGAAAGTGCAACTTCTGAATGTAAAAGAATTAACACAACAAGGAAAGTGAATTGCTGGAAGTATATGAAACTAACTTGAGAAGCATAGGAGTTACGGTTTTTTGAGATGGGACGAAAAACATTCTCGGCAATTTCAATATTTAACCCGCGAGAACTCGCGCCTTTAAAAGTTACGCGGTCGATCGCGTGTATAGCATTTTTTGACAGTCAAAGAAAAGTAATGTACTTAATATGTCTAAATAAGTATTTGTAGTTGCGTTTATAAGAAAACACAAATATTTGTCTATTTAAAATTGGGCCGGCCGCGGTGGCCGAGGTGACTGAGGCGCTCCAGTCACGGTCAGTACGGCCACTACGGTCGGGGGTTCGAATCCCCCCTCGGGCACGGATATTTGTGCCGTCCTAGTTTGTAAGTAGTTCATAAGTAGTTTGTAAGTTTAGGGACTGATGACCCCGTAGTTAAGTCCCATAAGCTTAACAAACATTTGAACATTTTTTTTTTTAAATTGGTAAAATGCCGATTGTTTTAGAATTACTGTGAGCATAATGTTGACGCGCGAGTCCTCGCGGGCTAAGACATACCAAGACAATTCATGCTAATACAGAAATGTACCAAACATACTTGCACAACAAAAAGCCTGCAAATAATCAGGAAAGACAGTTATTATTATTACTTACGCAGCTTCCTTATATCTCTCTCAGTTATATTTTTGCAGGAGAATGTATATCATTTAGGAGTTCGGTATTTTTACACAGATTTTCATAATAATCATCATTTAGAACACTAAATACGTTGTTTTTGAAACAGCATTAGTAACAGGTAGAGCTAGTATAAACCAAGTAATAAGCTGCAAAATATTGCACGAGAAATCTTCAGATACAAGTACATGATATGAATCCATTTCGCGAGATCTCGCGAAATGAACTGGAAATGTCTATCTAAGAAATAAGACTCTTTCTGCTAGCCATCTCCCAGTAATATGCGTATTTAATAACTGATGTTTTGTAGTTGGAAAAGCTGCACATGTCATGGGAAAGCATTATGTCGCACCAGCGAAAGAAATTAAAAAGGCCTATTTTGTTTATTGTTTGATTCAACTTGATTATAGTGTTTATTAATTAAAAACACGTTATTTCAAACATGTGGCACGGGTAGTAAGAAACGGGAAAATGTATGTACGTCCCGTGTTTATTTTGTCGGGACAATGGGACACTTCGGCTAAATAAGGGGAAGATCCCGTAAAATACGGGACGCTCCACTCCTACCTTCTCCTCCTACTTCGGTGGCAGCAGGCAGAGTGGAGCACAGGCAACCCCCTCGGCGGCTAGGAGAGCATCCGAACGGAGGAGTTATCGACCGCCTGCCGCAGCAGGCAGCGAGCGTATGCGCCACCTCTCCGCTGCGGCTGCTGCCCTGGCAGGGACGGCAGGAGCTGACGTCACACATCACACGTCACACCCAGCCACGGCACGCCTGCCTGCCATGCCGTCTGGAGGAGCACGGACAAATTTGTTAAGCTGCCTCCACCGCAGCTTTAGATAGTTTTGTGGCTCCATCTCCGCCCACGTAAGTCTGACTTTTCAAAATTTACTCACCTTAGCCAGCCGCCATAATAAAACATTTATTTGTCTGTTTCCAGTCTGATGATGCGCTAACAGCGCGAAACGAGTAATTGGAATAATAAAGAATACTGCAACAGAGACTGAGAATTATTTAACAAGAAAGATGAAATGAAAGTGGACAAAATAAACATAGCAACTCCCAAGAAATATCCAAACGAATTTATTAATGCTACGCAGAAGGACTCGGAAGAGCAATTGAACGGAATAGACAGTCTCCTGAAAGGAGTGTGTAAGATGAATATTAACAATAACAAAATAAATACAATGTAATGTAATGGATTCAAATCTGGAGATGCTAAGGGAATTACATTAGGAAACTTGAAAATAAAAGTAGTAGATAAGTTTTATTGTTTCGCCAGTAAAATAACTTCTAATGGTCACAGCGGAAAAGATACAAAATGCAGTATGGCAATGAGGAGCAAAGCATTTCTAGAGAAGAGACATTTGCTAACATCGAATATTAAATTTAGTGTTAGAAAGTTCTTTCTCTGAAGGCATTTTTCTGGAGTGTAACCTTGTACGGGAGTGAAACGTGTCGATAATCCAAAAATGTTCAATACTGCAACAGAGACTGAGAATTATTTAACAAGAAAGATGAAATGAAAGTGGACAAAATAAACATAGCAACTCCCAAGAAATATCCAAACGAATTTATTAATGCTACGCAGAAAGTATTTACGACAAAAATCAATAAATAAAATGGAAGGAAAAGTACGCTGTAATGAAAATATACGACGAAGAAGGTGTAGCAGACAGGGCTAAAATAGAAAAAATTGTAAATGCTTAATGAAAATAGTAATCAGTTTAAAAAAACAAAGAAAGTAAGCAGGTTCATCAGATGTACCAAACGAGCCTTCGAAAAGAATAAATTTTTGGAAATATATATAAAAAAAATTTGTAAAAATGACACACGTGGCTTTAAGCAATTTCTTAAGAAATAATCGAATGGGTACCAACTCCAAATGTTTGCCTAAAAAACGAAAACGGCAGAATTGGGCTAACAAGGAAAGGACGCCTACTTGTCATCGCCGAATTCGTCAAAATTTATGGTACATGTAGGGCGTGGTGAGATTTGGAAGTGCCCCAAGTGGGAACTCCAGACGGCCAAGCATTTAGGAAATAAAAGGAAGTTTCATACGGATCTATCACCATATAACTCTTATCAACTGTCGCTGTGAGGGCGTGTTTAGGAAGCGGTGTTTGTCTCAGTAGTAAAAGATCGGATCGTATTGAGGAATTTGCGGATTCAACTCCACCCGGCGGCAAATTTTTTTCTGCTCCTTGGCAATGCGTACACCTATATGTTGTTCCCGTAGGGATCGTGAGGACAAGATTAGACTAATTACGGCATGCACGGAGGCATTTAAACAATCATTCTTCCCATGCTCAATACGTGAATGGAATGGGAAAAACCCTAATAACTGGTACAGTGGGACGTACCCTGTGCCATGCACTTCACAGTGGTTTGCAGAGTATTGATGTAGACTGACGTCACAATTAACCGCAACATCATAGAGGTTATTTAATTTATATAAGGAAAAGAAGAAGAAGAAAGGGCATTGGGTGAAATTTGGGACTACAAACATTTAAAAAGGAACTGTAGTTAACGCGTACTTCGGGACGTCGTGTTTGTAAACAACCCCAAATGAAACTCACGATTATTCGTGTTTGCACCTTACGGACCGTTCACAACCCCACGTTTGCAAGATGATATGATTGTTTTAAATAATAACGTCCCGTGCTGATGCTGTGCACATATAAATTTAAATTAACATATATGATGTTGCGGTTATTTGTGGAGTCAGTAATACACGCATTGCCAAGGAGAAAAAAAAAAAAAAAAAAAAAAAAAAAAAAAAAAAAAAAAAAAAAAAAAACCAACCCGCGAACCTTTCAATAAAAATCCGATCTCTTACCGCTTTATTCATTTATTTTATTTTTTATTACAGAGGGCGTTTAGTCTCCTCACCGGGCGCGCTGAGCGACCGCGCCTGGCACCGCTGGGCTAAACACCCCTTTGTAAAGAGACTCTCTCACGGGCAGTTGATAAGGTGCATATGGTGATAGATCCGTATCAAAATTCCCTCTATTTCCTAAACGCTTAGCCATCTGGAGTTCCCACTTGGTGCGCTTTCATATCTAAAAAATGTTCAAATGTCTGTAAATCTATCGGACCATACTGCGTGGTCATCAGTCCGTAGCTTACAAACTACTTAAACCTAGGTAAACTAACCTAAGGACAACATACACACACCCATGCTCCAGGGAGGATTCGAACCTCCACGGCGAGCAACCGCGCGTTCCGCAGCGAGACGCCTTAGACCGCTCGGCTACTCCACCGCGGCTTTCATATCTCACATGTACCATAAATTTGGACGAATTTGGCGATGACGAGTAGGCGTCGTCTCCTTGTAAGTAATACTGAAATTTGTGAAATAGTAGCAAGATACTTTCATCATCTGAACCAACTCATAAATTAGAATTCGAAGAAATTAATGGATGGAAGGATGCTTAGAGTTCAACGCTTACGCTCGGATATTTAGGTAAGGATAGGGGAGGAAATCGGCCGTAGATATTAATGAAAATTTGGAAGAAGCTTTACTACCAACTACAGGAGAAATTGAGAAATTAATGAAAACCGTCAAAAACTGTAAAGCTAGTGAAGACGATTCTATTGCAGCTGAATTTTTGAAGTGGTCCTTGGCAAATGTAGCAAAAGAGTTAAAATTACTCTTTGAAGAAATATGGGAAACAGAAAAAGTCCCATAGCAATGGAAAGTTGCCTTGATACACGTTCACTCCACAAAAATGCTATTAAACAGGTTGTGATTAACTACGGATGAATATCCTTGCTGCCAGAATAATATAAACTAGTTTTCAAGATTTTATTAAATAGAACTGATCAACACCAGACAGTCACTTAGGTGAATATCTCGGTGGGTTTAGGAACGTCATGATCAGAAAAAATATTTAATCTTAAATTATTTAGTCATTCACCACAAATTACTTAATTCAAAGGACACTGTAAATGTTTGTAGATTTCAAAAGACTTTTGATTCTGTAGACAGAGAAACTACATATGGGATTAATTGGAGAATTTGACATAAATCTTAACTGGCAAACCTAATCCGTGAAACACTTACAGATACAGACTGTAAAATAAGATTTATGGGAGAAATCAAACAGCCTTTCAAAATAAGAAGAGGTGTACGATTAGATGACGGCCTATACCTAATTATTTTCAGTTGGCTTTTAGAGGAAACAGCGAGAATTTAGAACATAACTGAAATCAACATTTCGCAAATAAGGTAAGAAAGCAAAAAGAAAAAAAACTGTCCTTTATTTGCAGATGATTTTGCTATTCTTTCCGAATAAATATCCGGGAAGAAATAGTCAGCAGAACTCGCTTAAAAATTTCTGCAGAAAACACAAATTTATTGACAAACGTAATGGATGCCCCAAAATTCCTGAAACATAAATTGGCCAATTGGAGAGGGTGAATAAAATTCAAATATCCAGGTAGACAATCCAAGGGAATACTTTGGGAAAATCTGCAATAACTAAATGTTTCATAAAATGGGGAGAGCATAATATGACCATATTTTGGTATCACCAAAAATCTCTACAATAAAATGTTCCTACCCAAAAATGAAAAAGAAGGCATTGAAACACATTAGTGAAGCCAGAATGCCAATTTGCAAGCAAATGTCTGCCAAAATGTATTATTTAGAAAAATTATAAATACTAGAAAGATGAATAATAAGGTAATTATTAGGACCACAGAACACAACAGAAGGTTGTAAATTAGCAGTAATGCTGGAATGTACTAAAATGTAAAAGATATTTCACCTGTAATGACAAAGTAAGGCTCGTGGTCTTTGGATATTTATTTCGAATGCGAGACAGTAGATAAACCAATAAAATTTTCAAGTACTGTATCTATGGGGAAAGACGTCGACAACAAGCTGAGTCAACGAAGTGAAAATGGTTTTAGAAATAAACAATAAAATGTAGACGATATAAACAACAGAACAGCATTTCGGAAAAAAAGTATTAAAAATGGAAAGATTCCGTGGCAGGGTAGCTGGAAAGACTGGTTCAAAATAGTCTGAAGACAGAAAGAAGAAACATCGTGAACAGATGAAAACGTACTGAAAGAAAAGACAAGAATAAAAAATTAGGAATTTAATTACAAGTCACTTTTGAGGAACCGTGTCAAAAACCTTCTGGATATCTAGAAATAGAGACTCAGTTTGAGATTCCCTGTCCATAGGACTCTTATTGCTTGTTTCACAAGAGCACAGTTTTCCGATCCCGTATCGGTTGTGTGTCAGTAGATCGTTTTCTTCAAGGTGATTCACAGTGCTCGAGCACAGTATCCTACTGCAAATCGATGCCAGTAATTCAAGGGATTACAAGTATTGGTGTGATCTGTGCTACTTTCCTATCTTTAGACACCGAAGTTTGGTCACAGAATAGGGAGAATACAGAAGGGTAAGCTGGAGGCGGCGCCTTTGATCTGTATGTTACCAAGCGTTGCGCTCGACGCCATATTGAAAAGCAGTAAACGCGGAACTATAGCCACTTAGTACTTTGGCTGGAAATGGACTTTTTACGAACTGCAGCTCATCTCACCGACTTTTACGAAAGGAAACGGCTTTTCATTATGCTCTCATCTATTTTGCGCCCTGTTCTTGCACCTAACTGTAATCCAACGAAAAAGAAGTAGGAGTAATTTTAAATACAACTACTAAAATGTACGATGGAATCAATGATCCTTTTATTTGGTGCTTATATCTAGAAAAATCACAAATAACGCGAAGTTATGTTTGGGAAATTAGTTATAAACAAGAAAGTGACTTTACAACTACCAGGTTTTATTGGACACGAATAAATTTGCACAAAATATTGTGTCAGACTTAGCAGTACAACAATGAAGTGTAGAATTGCGTTAATATTTTTCACGAGCTACAGAGTAAATGTTATTGCTGCTCGTTTCACTCGCATTAAAATTAATACTGTACCTGCTCTATGGTTGACAGGTTCTTGTAAGTACCCTTGTCCGTTCAGAAAAAAAAAAAAAAAAAAAAAAAAAAAACGGCCGGCCGCGGTGGCCGAGGAGACTGAGGCGCTCCAGTCACGGTCTGCACGGGCACTACGGTCGGGGGTTCGAATTCCCCCTCGGGCATGGATATTTGTGCCGTCCTTAGTTGTAAGTAGTTCATAAGTAGTTTGTAAGTTTAGGGACTGATGACCCCGTAGTTAAGTCCCATAGACTCTACAAACATTTGAACATTTTTTGAAAAAAAAAAAAAAAAAATCGTTTTAATTGAAATTGTCACGAAAAAAAAAAAATTATTGGTCATCTGAGTTGCTGTCATTACCATTGGTGCCAACATAACCACTGCAGACGGGCGAGAAGCATCGTACAATTTAACCGACTACTTTTAATAATTATGCACACATTGCTCTCATTCGAAACTGATAACATTTAACTTTCACTACACATATAGCGACATTCACTTACTGCTCAGCATCTTTTGGGAAGGTGAAGAAACTTATATCCTTATTTGTATAAGAATTATTGCGGCAATTAGGAGCTGAACACCATCGACTGCCTTTTCTTTTATTGTTGCTCACAATAAAAACGGAACCGCTCAAACTACTGACACACAGTTCTTTCTTTTCACTGCACTGTACCAAACACTTGTTTATGTTTATGCGATTCAGACAGTTAAAATACACAATTAACAAACAAAAGACGTCGCATTACCACACTACAGAGTAGGGAGTGATCACGCATTTACTGCTTTTCAACATGGCCGATTTCCCGCATGCGCACTAAATTTTGGACGACAGACTGCAGCGGGAGTTTCCTTTCTGTATACTCCTTATTCTGTGGTTTGGTGGTGCGATCGGTTGTATTTGATTGTACTGTATGTATGGAGGTATTGTATGAACTTATTCTAAAAGGAACATAGTTCGTACACAGTACGGACCGGAAGATTTTCCTTTATTAAGTGATTTTAGTCGGTTTGTGAAAACTAGGATATCTATTTCACTGTTACTCATGCTAATAGTTGTTTTTGTTTCCAAAATTATTCGCTGTGGTACAGTGATGGAATCGTTGTACTTCATCGCTGGTGTTCTTTACATATCACCTGAATCCCTTTGGATTTTCTATTATATTTCGAGACAGTGTTTCGTTGTGCAAACAATTAAATGCCTTTCACATCGAAATCCGTGTTAAATTTCGAACTTGTATAATGATTAGTCAATTTTGGGATTCATCTTTCTTCTAAATTTCATGTGTTTTTTGTATTGTTTCTGTTGCCGTGTTCTTGGCTGTTTTTGTGCTATGGGGAATCAGTTCCGTCTCTTATTAATTTTTGTGGTACGAATGTCTTAATTTATCCTGGTATTAGTTTTTCACTTCAAGACCAAATGATCAAATGTTTCTAATCCTATGGGACCAAACTACGTTGGTCATCAGTCCCTAGTCTTACAGACTACTTAAGCTAAGTTAAACTAACCTAAGGATAACAGACACATCCATGCCCGAGGGAGGATTCAAACCTACGATGCGGGAGGCCGCGCGATCCGTAACGTGGCTCTCCAGACCGCTCGGCTACTCCCGCGCGGCACTTCAAGACACATTTGGTCTACACTTCCATAGTTAATTTTTAACGGAGACTGTTTCTTAGGAAAACGGCAAAGGAATTTTTGTCTGTGTTTTTTAATTTATTTAAATAGATTGATTTTTCGATTACTTTAGGTACTTTTGGTTGCTACGGTACTGAGCCTCATAACAACGACCTTGAGTTTGCCAATCCCTGTATGCGTCATGATGCTCTCTAATTATTCAGGGTAATTTATCATTAAGAGGTCAAGTGTGTTTTCGCAACCACTTACATCGCGCGGGCTGAACGAATTAACTATCCAAAATAATTTTCGGAGATGACATACAGTACGATTTCAGAAGATAATTTCTGCATGTCACATACTCTGAACGCGTACTTTAGACAACATATGGCTAGACTGTAGTTCTTACCAAATGTTCAAATGTTTGTATAGTCTATGGGACTTAACTACGGGGTCATCAGTCTAATCAGTCAACTTACAAACTACTTATGAACTACTTACGAACTAGGACGGCACAAATATCCATGCCCGAGGGGGGATTCGACGCCTCGATTGTAGTGGCCGTGCAGATCGTGACTGGAGCGCCTTAGTCCCCTCGGCCACCGCGGCCGGCAAGTTCTTACCAACTAGAACTGTATGAGATGCGTTCCTGTTTGTAAAGAGACTGAAGTTTTCTTTGAACCATTCAGCAACTATATCATCTGAGTCGGTCAAAGGGGCCAACTATTAATTTAGTTCTTTGTTGAGTATAACATCTAGCAGAAAGTATCGATTCAATTTCACTACAAGAAGAACTATTGTGAACAGCCACAAACACGGCATTACTAAATCTATCCTTTCTGAAAACCGTTTCGTACTCTATAAAAATCACGACAGAACCTATCTCCGGTTGTAGCCAGATTTCCCTATCTGTAAAGATTCCATCATCAGTGCTTACTATTAGCGCTTGGAGTTCTGTTACTTTCTGAACTGGGCTACGACCATTTACAATACCGACTGTTGCTGGACCTGTATTTGTCCTTCTCCCTTTGAGATTTGTGCCCATTCTGTATTTTCCCGAGACGGTCTATCCTAGAAAAATACCACGCTTGTCCTCTAGTGTTTCTTTCCTGTACTGCAAGAATACACGTTTCGTGCTTCCCACCGCCTGCAAGGCTAGCTATTGCGGTACCAGGGAATGACTAGACATTGTGCCTGCCTGTTCTCCTAGACCTCATTTGTTGTGTAACGTGTACTAGTTTGGCGAGAAGTGTCCTCATCTCTGTAGTTCTGCCCATTAGTCAAGCCGTCCAAAGGTTGACTTAAAAATCTGCTGCAACAAACCTCATCAAAAAACCTCATCACAATTTTTTTCTTATTAGGAATTTTTATATTATTAATATTCACAGTAATCCAACCAACCGCTTAGTGACCTGCAATGTACTGCAGTAGTACTTTCAGTCTTACAAAGATTATGTGTGGGTAATGCTTATATGAAATGATACAACAGCAACTAAAAGAGACTGTTGCAATTTTTATTCTGGCTAGGCAACAGTTTGAGATGTTCTGAGGAACACTCGCATGCCGACACACAGATAACGAAATCAAGCCTCGTTCAGAGGAAGGACAGTACAGTAAATATTCGAAATATTCATAACAAATTTCACGATTTACCTGCGTTGTAGGAAATTTCTTGCGCTCTAATTACTGTCGGGATCGATAACTGGCCGAAGCTCTAAGGAGGAATCTTTGAAGTATTTATCGATGAAGGAGGGACCTCTGAAGTATTTATCGAGGAATAAAATGTGTATCGGAAAGACATATCCGGCACCATAAGAGAGTCCGTGTTCATCGCAATAGATAAAAGTATTCTCTGTCTTAAGGTCGAAGTTGAGTTTATTTGTGAAGTTATCTTGACACGTATACCAAGTCTAGGTGCAATACGGTTTGGCTGTTTTTATCGACCACCCACTTTACACGCGCTGTTCTAGAGTAATGGAAAGAAAGTCTACGTTCAGTAGTACGAAAATGCCCGGATCATGGAGGCAACTTTAACCTACCAAGTATATTATTGAGTCATTTGATCATATGTTGTACTAGCCTTAGTACCGGCGTTTCCGGGTATTATTTTTGTTTGTAATTCTATTGGACCAAACTGCGTTGGTCATCAGTCCCTAGACTTACAAACTAATTAAACTAAGTTAAACTAACCTAAAGACAACACACACATCCATGCCCGAGGGAGGATTCGAACCTCCGACGCGGGAGGCCGCGCGATCCGTAACGTGGCGCTCCAGACCGCTCGGCTACTCCCGCGCGGCGGGGTATTATTTATTCCAATATTCTGTCAGTGGATCTCCCCTCCTCACTCTCTATTGATCTAATCGTTGCTCTTCTCTGTTCATCTGCTCTTCCTCCTCTCTCGACCCACCCTCTCCTCCTCACTAATTCCTCTTCCTGCCCATTTCCTTCTTTCTCAGTTCATCTCCTCCTTTATCCCCTCTCTTATCCCATCTTCCCCTCCCCTCTTTCTACTTCCACCTCATTCAGCTCCTCCTCCACAATCATCTTCATCTCCTCCAACTCCATACAGCCCCTGCTAGCCGAGCGGTCTAAGCCGCCTCGCTACGAAGCGCGCGGTTGCTCGCCGTCGGAGGTTCGAATCATCCCTGGTGCATGGGTGTGTGTGTTGTCCTTAGGTAAGTTTACCTTAGTTTAAGTAATTTGTAAGCTACGGACTGATGACCACGCAGTTTGCTCCGATAGATTTACAAACATTTAACATTTTATACACCCCCTGCCCCCGTGCATCTCCTCCTTCCTCCCTCTGTTATAAGCGATGGCGTATGTAATTTCCTACGTTATGTATTTCTTACAATCTTCCATTGGTCCATCTCCTTTCTCTTCTCACGCTGCCCTATATTCTCTCCGGTCACCTATCCATCATTTCCGCCTCCGCTTTCTGTCTGTCTCCTCCTCCACCCTCTCTCATTCCATCTCCTCCCCCTCTCTCGGCACATCCTCTCCTCAACCTCTCTCAGTTTCTCCATCTCCTGATTCCTATGTCGATGAACAATTAGAGACATCTGATAACATTCGTGATGATATGTGAAACAGTGTAGAATTTATTTGGAAGGTAACTTCCAGTACGCACGGTAGGGTGCTTTGCGGAATATGAACACCTACTCCAGGGAAACGTACGTGCATACTTTCACGGTGTTCGGTTAAATTGTGTCGATGTCTGTTGTAGGGCACCCTTCGGCATCCAGCGTACGAAATATTACGAACACAGGGCTCTTCCTCCCTCTACACATCTCTTTTTGTCTCTTAAGTGTTTACATCTTTTTATCACAAGTTCAGCGCCGTAAACTTGTACTAAAATATATGTATGTCGCGATTTTGTATAATCTAACGCAAACTGATACCTCACTACTCGTTACTCTACTTCGCGCTCCGTTTTGCAATTGTAGGAATTCTCATACTGACTTCCTTACCTAGGTCACAGCATGTGCTCCTATGTAAAGTCGTCGATTTGCACGATATGGGGCTCTTGTATACGTGTTGCTCAATTCTTATGCGTAGTTTAACATAATTATGTGACCATTCACTGAATTTGTCTGACTGACCTCGACACGTACGATATAAAACATTATACTTTCTCCTTACCCCATAGAAGTAAAAAATTCCGCCACAAAAGAATGATTAAATGATTCATGAAGTTTTTTATGCTGGTCGAAAACTGCTTGCGGTACAGCAACATGGGTATGACTACCCATATTTTGGAATTAACTGAATGCCAACTAAGAATCTCTAAACAGCAGTGAAACACCACCCCACCGCAG
Organism: Locusta migratoria; assembly: GCA_026315105.1. Classification (NCBI taxonomy): domain Eukaryota; kingdom Metazoa; phylum Arthropoda; class Insecta; order Orthoptera; family Acrididae; genus Locusta; species Locusta migratoria. The sequence continues at coordinate 274,627,416 of CM048755.1, forward strand.
CCAGCAACGAAGCAAACGATTATTTTGTGGTTGTTCCATGGGGGTCACTCCCTCTCCCCATCGCCTTCCACCGGCCAGATATGTGAGCTTCAAATGTCTGTGTGCAGTGTAAATAATGGGGCGCCTGAACATGAAGACATCGTTTGCGACCCAATTTCCGATGTAATCCTGTACCTGAGACATTTCAGAGTAAGCAATCTGCATTTGCCGAAGAATGTGGAAAACCGCCTAAAGACCCCACCCGGGCTGGCCGATATACCGACCCCCGTCTTTAACTCCTCTACAGTCCTCGACGAAATGACACCTACAAAGTCCTGACACCAGGAATGTTTCCAACCGATTTCTCATACGCAAACAGCAGTTGACCGGTGTTGTGTGGTAAAAAGTTCTTGTGCTGTCTCGTGTAAGGAGGGGAAATGTGTACCACCACGTTTCCGACTTTGATAAAGGTCGGGTTATAGCCTGTAGCTATTGTTGTTTATCGTATCGCGACATTGCGGCTCGCGTTGGTCGCGATCCAATGACTGTTGGCAGAATATGAAATCGGTTGGTTCAGGAGGGAAATTCGCAACGCCGTGCTGGGTCCCAACGACCTCGTATCACTAGCAGTCGAGATGACAGGCATCTTATCCGCATGGCGGTAACGGATCGTGCAGCCACGTCTCGATCCCCGAGTCAACATATGGGGACGTTTGCAAGAGAACAACCATCTGCACGAACAGTTCGACGACGTTTGCAGCAGCATGGACTATAAGTTCGGAGACCATGGCTGCGGTTACCCTTGACGCTGCATTACAGACAGGAGCGCCTGCGATGGTGTACGCAATGACGAACCTGGGTGCACGAATGACAATTTTTTTCGGATGAATCCAGGTTCTGTTTACATCATCATGATGGTCGCATCCGTGCCATTGGTTACACGTCTCGGTCACCTCTTGTTCGCATCGACAGCACTTTGGACAGTGGCCGTTACACTTCAGATGTGTCACGACCCGTGGCTCTACCCTTCATTCGATCCCTGCGAAACCCTTCATTTCAGCAGGATAATGCACGAGCGCATGTTGCAGGTCCTGTACGGGCCTTTCTGGATACGGAAAATGTTCTACTGCTGCTCTGGCCAGCACATTCTCCAGATCTCTCACCAATTGAAAACGTCTGGTCAATGGTGGCCGAGCAATTGGCACGTCACAATACGCCAGTCACTACTCTTGATGCCGCGGCGGATTAGCCTCGCGTACTGGAGCGCTGTGTTCTGCGTCCGTTCGCCGTCGGGGGCTCGAATCCCCCCTAGGGTATGGGTGTTTGTGTTGTCCTTAGGTTAGTTGACCTTAGTATAAGTAGTTTGTAAGCTACTGACTGATAACCTAGAAGTTAAGTCCGATAGATTTTAAAACATTTGAACTACTCTTGATGAACTGTGGTATCGTGTTGAAGCTGCATGGGCGTCTGTACCTGTACACGCCACCTGTTTGACTCAATTCCCAGGCGTATCAAGGCCGTTATTACGGCCAGAGTTGGTTGTTCTGGGTACTGATTTCTCAGGCTCTATCCACCCAAATTGCGTGAAAATGTAATCACATGTCAGTTCTACTATAATATATTTGTCCAATGAATATCCGTTTATCTACATTTCTTCTTGGTGTAGCAATTTTAATGGCCAGTAGTGTATTTAGAGTTTAGTTCAAATGTTCAAATGTTTGTAAATCTAAGGGACTTAACTACGTTGGTCATCAGTTCCTAGGCCTACAAACTATTTACACTAACGTAAAGTAACTTATGCTATGGACAACACAAACACCCATGTCCGCAGGAGGACTCGAATCCCCGAAGGCGAACAGTCGCGCGCACCACAGTTGGGCGCCTCTGTGCGCACGGCTATTCTGCCGCGGCTATTTGTGTTCCATATCAGCCGCGTAAATTATTAATGAGACGAAAGAATACGTTGACCAGCTTGTAAGGCCACATGAGCATTTTGTTGTGGTCTTCAGTCTGCAGACTGGATGGGAGCATCTCTCCACACTACTCTGTTCTCTGCAAGACTCTTCATCTCCGAATAAGAACAGCAACACACATCTATTCGAAACTCTTTACTGTATTCGTCTCTTGCTCTCGCTCTGTGATTTTTACTTCTTACACTTCCCTTCAATACTAAATTGACGATTTCTTGACGTCTCAGAATGTGCCCTACCAATAGATCCCGTCTTTAAGACAAGATTTACCACAAATTTGTTTTTCCCCCATTTCTGTTCAGTACCTCCTCAAGAGTTGTTCGATCTACCCATCTTATATTCAGAAAATTTCAGAAGCTTGTATCCTCTTCCCGTCTGGACGGATTATCGACGCCGGCCGCGGTGGCCGAGGGGACTGGCTTCAGCATACGCAGGAAAGGACACAACTGGGACTCCATATCACCGCCAACCCAAGAGATATGAGCATTGTTAACTGGACACGGAAACTTAATGCGTTGCGGTTCATGCTCAAGGACCACCAAGTGAGATCACTGGACAGGCTTCAGAGAGCTGATTTTGTTAACATCTACGTGCTGAGCAAAATATACCACGTTGCTGCAGTACTGCCCTTACCATCTGACATTGCGACAAGATTACTAGCGACGGCGTGTTGGTTTATTTGGAGAGGCAACATCTTTAAGCCTCCGTTCGCCACTGCCACATTACCGCGTCTCAACGGTGGACTAGGAGTTAAAAATATTCAAGCACAATGCACAGCAATCTTCATCCACGCGACCACCAGAATATTACAACTAAACCAAAACACTTTGACGAAACGTTTATTCTCTTGTCTCGATCCAGGTGATAGAACGCCACCGGTAAACGTAGGTCATATAAGCAACGAACTAGCATATGTTCGCCAGTACTACTTGGAACTGAGTTATTTAAAGGAAGATGGACGTGAACACAACACGAAGGAACTGTATCGTGCACTGACTGCGAACCAACCGATCCATCCGATTCAGAGAAAATACAAAACTTTCCTTTGGGAAAACATATGGAAGAATGTCCATAACAAGGCACTTCCTTCTAAAGTTCGAGCCGCGTGGTATGAAGTCGTAAATGAAGTCATCCCTACCGGCGAGAAACTACATAAAATACACCTTCGACCGACGCCATATTGTGATAAATGTCAGCTTGTTGATACCCTTGTACATAAATTTACATGCAGAGACCAAAATGAAGTCTGGAATTGGACACGGAAAAAGTTGGCACTTATAACCCGAACAACAGCAGCCCATATACCACCCACGCACATACTTCATCCGGAATGGACTTTCTTCCCTAAAGCAAAAAACAATAGTTACGCATGGATTTTTGGCAACTACGTATACTGTACCGTAGTTTTTAAGAGTAAATCGCTATGTGGCTTTTTGCACTACTTGTCAAGTGAGCACCATAAATTACTGAAAACCCCAAAGTACAAAGATATGTTCCAAAAGTTTCTAGTTATTTCACTATCGGAGAACAACGCTCCATGAGTACGATAAATTGACGACACGACATACGAAATATAAGAAGTCTATTTTATTTTCATCTAAGAATTATTCCCATGGCTTTTAAGTTGGCTGTCATTCTTTTTTGTACTCTGTGTGCCCTTAAGAGGTCGAGAAGTGTGTGATATATTACACACTGTGATGACGTTTGAACTATGCGACACGCCAGAGGGGCAAATCTTTTCTTTATTTACTTTGCTGAAGGAAGCTGAGAATGGCATATCTCATATAAACTATATCAATAAATAAATAAAACAAAAAATCCCAGTTCCTCACAAAAAAAAATAAAATAAAATAAAAAAAAAGAAAAAAAAAAAAAAGAGAGAAAAAAAAAAAAAAAAAAAAAGGTAGCACAGTGGTAGAGAAAAAAAAAAAAAAAAAAAAAAAAAAAAAAAAAAAAAAAAGGGGGACTGAGGCGCACCAGTCACGATCTGCACGGCCCCTACGGTCGGGGGTTCGAATCCCCCCTCGGGCATGGATATTTGTGCCGTCCTAGTTCGTAAGTAGTTCATAAGTAGTTTGTAAGTTTAGGGACTGATGACCTCGTAGTTAAGTCCCATAAGCTTAACAAACATTTCAACATTTTTGGATTATCGACACGTTTCACTCCCGTACAAGGTTACACTCCAGAAAAATGCCTTCAGAAAAATAACTTTCTAACACTAAATTTAATATTCGATGTTAGCAAAGGTCTCTTTTCTAGAAATGCTTTGCTCCTCATTGCCATACTGCATTTTGTATCTTTTCCGCTGTGACCATTAGAAGTTATTTTACTGGCGAAACAATAAGACTCATCTACTACTTTTATTTTCAAGTTTCCTAATGTAATTCCCTTAGCATCTCCAGATTTGAATCAATTACATTACATTATATTTATTTTGTTATTGTTAATATTCATCTTACACACTCCTTTCAGGAGACTGTCTATTCCGTTCAATTGCTCTTCCGAGTCCTTCGCTGTCTCCGACAGAATTACAAGTAATCGACAAACGGCGAAGTTTTTATTTCTTTTCCCTGAACTTTAATTCCGTTTCCAAATTTATCCTTGATTTACATTACAACTTGCTTAATGTACAGATTAAATATCATTGGGGTGGGGGGGGGGGGAAGACTACAACCCCTTTCATGCCCTTCAACTAGTATAACTGAGTGGTTTCAGTAAAAGCTATGTATAACTTTTCGATCGCTATTTATTGCCTCGGTTATCTCCAGAATTTTAAAGAGCGTATTCCAGCCAACATAGTCCAAATCTTTCTCCAATTCCAGAAAAGCTATAAACGAAGCTTTGCTTTTACTTAACCTATCTTCTAAGATAAATCGTAAGGTGAGTTTTTCCTCACGTGTTCCTACATTTCTCCTAAATCCAAACTAATCTTCCCCAAAGTCGCATTCTTTCAGTTCTTCCATTTTTCTGTAATTAATTCTTGTTGGTATTATGTAAGCATGATTTATTAAACTAATAGCGCTGTTTTTTTGCACCTGCAGTTGCATTTTTAGGAATTACAATTATTTTAGCCGCGGTGGAGTAGTAGAGCGGTCTAAGGCGCCTCGCTTCGGAGCGCGCGGCTGCTCGCCGTCCGAGGTTCGAGTCCTCTCTGGGGCATGAGTGTGTGTGTTGTCCTTAGGTTAGTTTAACTTAGTTTAAGTAGTTTGTAAGCTGCGGACTGATGAACACGCAGTTTGGTCCGATAAATTTACAAACATTTGAACATTTTGAACAATTATTTTATTTACCTTGAAGTCTGAGAGTATTTCGTCAGTCTTATGCATCTTGCACACCAGGTGGAATAGTTTCGTCATGGTTGGGTCTCTAAAGGATATCAGCATTTCAGAGGGAATATCAACTAGACAATGAACCTTGTCTCTGCTTTACGCTTTCAGTCTGCCGTCGAATTCTGCTCACAGAATCGTATCTCCTATCTAATCTTCATTTACTTCCTCTTCCCTTTCTATAATACTGCCTTAAAATTCATTTCCCTTGTACAGTCCCTCTATATATTCCTTTCACCTTTTAGTCTTTCTTTTCTTACTGCGTGTTTTCCATCTGAGCTCTTGATATTCATAGAGCTGCTCTTCTTGTCTCCAAACGGTTCTTTTATTTTTCTGTAGGCGCTATCTATGAGGAGCGTTGAAACTAAAAGGTGTGAAACGTCTTAACATCCAAATCGGTTGAAATCTGAATATGCCGCTTTGAGATGACATAGTGCAATATGCGTCACCACCCCCAAAAATTTTCAAGGCTGTGCCCTCAGCAGACAAGGTGACGCTCGCCGTCTTTATAGACGTCTGAGGTCCGATACTCATCGAATTCCTCGAGGACTTGAATAAAGACTTCAATTATACCTACATTGTCGCTTCGTAACTTTTCATTTGAACACCCCTTGTATGCTTCCTCTAGTTATAAATTCATTTATCCTTTGGAATACTCCTACTTAGCCAAGTTAAACATTCTGTCATCATCATTTTTAGCCATCTATGCTCCCTTTTGTCTGCTTCATTCGCTGCATTTAAATATTTTCTTCTTTCATTAATTAAATCCAGTATTACCTGTCATATCCAAAGTTTTCTACTATACCATGTGTTTCTACTTATCTGATGATCTGCGACCATCACTACTTCAGCGCCTAAAGCTACCTATTCTTGTTCTGTATTTCTCTCCCCTGTTTCAGACAGCTTTTACCTAACTCAAGTTCCTTCATTTTGCCCAAGTTTAGTCTCCTAACTTTTCTAACTTTTTGCAGTGTCTTCAGTTTTAATTTACAGTTCATAACCAATAAGTCGTGCGCCTCGGTTGCACAGTGGTAGAGTGCCAGACTACAAATCCAAAGGTCGCGGGTTCGATCCCCACCAGGTCCTAGGACTTTTATCTGTCACTTTCCACTTCTTTCACCTTTGGCAGTATTGCTCATGTGAAAAATGCTGAGTTGCACCGTGGTTCGGAACCCACGTTAAACTGTAGGTCCCCCTCTAACTGGCTGGGTAAGTCAGTTCGAAGGTCGGAGGAAGGCAACGGCATACCACCTCCAAATAGGACCATGCCTAGTAAAGCACTGTGGTGTTCAAACCAATCTTCGGATTGTTGACTGCTTTTTTTTTTTTTTTTTTGTTTTTTTGCTTAACCAGTAAGTCATAATCAGAGTCTTTATGCCCCTTAATATGTCATACCGTTTAAAACGTAGTTTCTAAATTTAGACATTACCTTTATGAAACCAGTATGAAACCTAACTTTGCCTCTTCCACGTTCACAGCTTTATTTCATGATTCATAAACTAATTTTTGTGCTGACTAAATTGTGTTCTGTGTAAAATTGTAACGGGCGACTTACTCTTTCATTACTTTTTCCCTGTTCATATTCACGCACTATTTTCCCCCTTTCTTATCCTGCTACCGAATATCAGTCTTCCATGACAATCAAGTTTTTCGCTCTCTTAAGGGGAGGCGGAAGGAAAAATTTTTCATAGGACTATTGTTTTTATCTTATTACATTATTTAGACTCTTCTGAATATAATGATGCAAAATTTATTGCGATCCGTGAACTTTAAGTATTTTATTTATATTTTGAAAGTAATCTGTGTGCAGAAGATAAGAGTGTCGATCGTATGACATGCTCATTCTTGAATAGTCATAATTTTATACCTATTTCATACAGAAGGCTGTGGTTTTCAACCGAGCTAGGGGAGATTTTCTAGCATATGTTGGCTACACTGCCTTAAAAAAAGATATCCCTTTTGTGCGCGAAATTATCAATAACTTATGTTTCGGACAGTAAGTTTCTGTTGGTCTATCGTGCTGTATGTTTTCTTGGCCGTGTAACATTCTGAAGCTGTTGAAAATGCCTAGAAATACCAAAAGATATGAAGAAGGCTGTCTGGGCTACATTTTTCCACAGACTATCAACAAATAACAACCCACAGCACTGTCTTTGTCCAGCAGGTCCAGAAACATGGTGTAAATATAGGAAAGCTGTAACTGATGGTACAGTACTTGTACACAAACATTCCAAACCTTCAGCTGTAATTAACTTGATCAAACCTGTGTATCGTGACTTAGCAAACACAGAGCTCCTCAAGAAGTGTCTACATTGACGAACACAAAATCAAAATGAATCGTTCAACAATCTGATCTGGACTCGAATACCAAAAAACGTGTTTGTTGGCATGAAAACTTTTGTGTCCCGACTTCGTCGCCGCTTTTGTGTCCCAGCCTCGTCGTAGGTGTCGGTGGCCGAGTGGAATGAGACCGACACGCTGATGCAGGTACGGAGGGGAGCAGCCAGAAACTATAAACACTCGAGTAAATTAGAAAGAGATATATTGCACAGAATGTAACAATACTTAACTTTTACATAGTACTGCAGAATGTTGATACATAGTTATTAGAGGCCTGCCTAGTGCCTGTACAATAGCAAAGTCTTCACTGGTGCCTATCTGATTACGAAGGTCCTAACTCGTTGCTATCTCAGTCCGAAGTCCGAAGTGCGAAGTGGTTGCTAGCTCAGTCCGAAGTCGCCGGTGTTCTTCAGTGGTGGCCACGAGCGGCGTTCCAGCAGAGGGCGCTCGTGGCTGTCGTCGTGAGATCGCCGCGCCGTGCGTGCATGGCGGCGCGCGGCGAAAGTAGGTGGCGCGCACTTTGTACTTGTGCGACACCACACCCCTCCCCCCCAAACCGCCGCGCCGTCGTGGCGTAGGGCTGAGGGCCACGGCGACGGCACTGGGAGGAGGGCCTGAGCGGGGGCGTTACTGGTGGGACGGGCGTCGTAGCTGAGGCCGGGATCGAGACGCCGTCCGCGCCCCGGCATCCGCCTTGCGATCCTCCAGGGAACCCGCCGAAACCTGGGGAAGGGCGCCCGCCCCCGCCCAGAGGGAGCAGGTCATCTTCTTCTGAGGTGCGTGGCCCAGGCTGGGGGGGCCCGCACGGTCCCGGAGTCCCTCTCGGTGACGCTGTCATCTGCGGCAGCGACAGCGGCGGTGACGACTGCGTCGGATGTACGTCGACGTCCATAGGGATCTCGTAGTCCGGGGACGAACGATGTGGTTGTGCTCCCTGGCGGTGAACTGGGTCTGGAATCAAGAAACCGGAGACAGGATCGCGCGGTCTGTGCAGGCGCAATTGGTTTGCGTGGCGCCGCAGCTCCGACCCTGTGGAAGAACGTACAACATACATATGGCGCCCAAGCACGCGTTGAATGGTGCCCGGCAACCATGTCTTCTTGTTTCCAGCAAACACTCTGTACAGCACCGGCGTAGAAACCTGAAAACGCGTAGCGCCATACGAACCGACTCGGTGCGTGGGAGGCTGCAGCAGGTGAAGGAGAGTGCGGTGACGGCGGCCGTGTAGCAGCTCGGCAGGAGACGGGCCGTCACGTGGCATGCACCGATACGTAGACAGGAAAATTTGAAGAGCTTGCTGCCTGGAGTGCTGACCTTTCATCTTCTCCATGTGTGACTTGAATGTTCGGACGAAACGTTCTGCTTCACCATTGGACTGAGGGTGAAAAGGTGCAGTGGTAATATGCTGAATGCCATTCACACGACAAAACTGTTGAAATTCCGCACTAACAAACTGAGGTCCATTGTCACTGACGATAGTTTCAGGCAAACCTTCGATGCAAAACACTGATGTTAAGGCACTGATTGTACTAGAAGCTGTCGTTGAGTTCATGGCAATCACAAAAGGAAACTTGCTGAAAGCGTCTACAACAATTAACCAGCGCGTATTCCAGAAAGGTCCGGCAAAGTCAATATGTAAACGTTGCCATGGTCCCTTGGGGCGTGGCCAGTCTGAGAAACGCTGTGGAGGAGCCGCCTGATGCTCCGCACAAACTGTACACTGTGATGTCATGCTCTCTATCTGAGCGTCCATACCAACCCAGGTACAATGACGTCTGGCCAGTTGCTTTGTCCTAACAATACCCCAATGTCCTTGATGCAGGAGGCGTAACACTTCACGTTGCAGGGAACGAGGAACAATCACTCTTGTTTGGTCGTTGTCCGTATGCAACAACAGTACACCCTGACTTAAAGACAATGCATGACGTTGTGCAAAATAACGTCGAACCAGAGGCCGATCAATGTCTTTGGCTCTGGCAGGCCACCCTGAGCGAACAAAACGTGCTACCACACTTAGGTCTGCATCCGCAGCTGTTTCCTGTGCAACCCGACGAGAGTTCAAAGGGAAATCTGCGACAGCGGTAGCATCTCTGGAGTCTATCTGACAACATGCCATTTCTGAAGAATCAAACGAAACATCCTGGCCAACCGGAAGTCGGGAAAGCGTGTCCGCGTTGGCATGTTTAGTGGTAGGTCGGTACAAAATCTCATACTGATAATTAGACAATATCAAGGACCATCTCTGAAGCTTTTGTGCCGTATGTGGCGGAATTGGCTTTGTGGGTGAGAACAACGACGTGAGAGGCTTGTGGTCTGTCAACAAATAGAATTTTCTGCCATAGAGATAATGATGAAACTTTGTGACGCCGTAAATGATTGCTAAGGCCTCCTTTTCTATCTGACTGTAATTCTGTTGCGTCGGCGTCAGTAGCTTGGATGCAAAGGCAATAGGACGATCGTGACATCCAATACGATGTGAGATTACAGCGCCTAGGCCGTACGATGAGGCGTCAACTGCTAACACTACAGGCTTCTGGGGGTCAAAGGGAATCAAACATGCATCACTGAGTAGTGCAGACTTTAGTTTGTCAAAGGCAACCTGACAATCTTTAGACCATACAAAAGGAACATTCTTCCTACGTAAGTGATGCAGTGGAGCTGCAATCTGAGAGGCATTGGGAATAAATCTGAAATAATAGTTAAGCTTTCCCATTACTGCTTGCAATTCATGCACATTCTTAGGAGGAGGCAAGTCTTTGATTGCTCGAAGATGTGACTGTAAGGGATGAATTCCTTGGGCATTAATCACATGGCCTAGGTACTCTATTTCAGTTTGAAAAAACGAACACTTTGCTTTATTACAACGTAGACCTGCTGCAGTCAAAACTTTGAAAAGGCACTCCAGGTTTGCTAAATGTTCTTCAACTGTACGTCCGGATACCACAATATCATCTAAATAGTTCGAACAACACGGTACAGAAACTGTCAGCTGTTCCAAAAAACGCTGAAAAATAGCGGGAGCGGAAGAACTGCCAAAGGGTAGGCGTTGAAATTGAAAAAGGCCCATGTGAGTATTAATGACGAAAAACTTTTTTGACTCGTCATCAAGTGGAATCTGTAAGTATGCCTCTGCTAAATCAATCTTAGAAAAGAAACGAGACTGTCCTAATTTGTCCATTAGTTCGTCAGGTCTGGGCAGGGGATAAGTGTCTACAATTGTTTGACTGTTCACTGTTGATTTGAAGTCTGCACAGAGACGAAGTTTTCCCGACGGCTTGGGTATAATTACTATAGGCGAGGCCCACTGACTCGCAGAAACAGGAGAAATCACCCCACTATCTTGCCAACGTTGAAGTTCTTCGGCAACTGTATCACGCATTGCGATAGGCACTGGTCTAGCTTTACGAAATTTTGGAACTGCAGATTCTTTTAAAGTTACATGTGCCACGAAGTCTTTTGCACAACCTAGTTCCGGCGAAAACAAGTCACTATATTTGTCACACAATGCATTGATTTTATCCTGAGGCACTATTGACGAAATTTGAAGCACATCTCTTTGAATTGATAAACCAAACAAGTCAAAAGCATCTAGTCCAAAAATGTTCTGCGTAGATTTGGCCTGAAGAACAACAAAAGCAACTGTTTTCGTAACACCTTGAAAAGAGGCAGGCAGGCTACACGTTCCTAGCACGGGAATATTTTGACCTGTATAAGCTGTCAACACTTGTTGACACAGCGATAATTTTGGCGAACCCAGAAGTTCATAAGTATCTTTATTAATTAAGGTAACAGCGGAACCAGTGTCGAGCTGAAATTGCACAGTCTTATTTTCTATAGAGAGAGTAACAAACAGCTTGTGCTTCTGGCGCACGACCGGTGCGCGAATGTGGGCAACGTCTAATACATATTGTTTTCTGCGCTTGCGCGGGTTGCGTGCGGTAGGAAGCGGCGCATACTCGGCACACAGCGGATTAACCACACTGTCACTAGATGACACTACCGCCGGATCGGCGTCCGCGCAATGCGATGCTACTGCATTAAAATTACTTTCAGTATCTACAACAAGTCTACTGTCACTAGCTACACAGTACTGGGCACTATTACAAGGAGCAGTTGCAGAAGGCACTATTTTCACTACAGGAATGCACTGTTCATAGTCATTTTGCTTGTCCCGAACCCTTTTCCGTTGCACTGTTTTACGCGCTCGTCGGCGCTTGCTACATGGTGCACTATATAGTTTTGCCATAGGTGCAGAAGAACTTTCTTGTAATTGAGAAACAACTAAAGCACTGTTCAATTCCACAGCCCGTATAACATTTACAGAATGAACTGTTCTCGCACTCTGCGAAGCACTGTTTCTAACGTTACTGTTCTGTGAGTTTTTAATTTGCATACACACAGACTGCACATGTCCCAATTTGCCACATTGATAACAGGTTGCGTTGCGACTTGGGCACTGTGCACGTTTGTGGCGAGATACACACTGGGGGCAAGATTTACGTACATTTTTCTGAAATGAGCGTTGGCGCCCGTTATTCAAATTACTGTGTCTAACACTACGGGGCGACCTTTGCGTCGCACTTTTACACTGGCTACTGTTCACTGTCTGTGCAGCACGGCCGGTAGAAAAATGAGAATCACTAGTGCTATACTGAGAACTACGGCTAGGAAAGCGTCCGTTGCGGCACACTGAATTTACACTGTGGCTTTGCATTTCTACATCTGCTAAGTCAAAAGTATCATGCGCTTCTATAAGCTGCAGTACACTGTCTAAGGAGGGGTCAGACTGTTTCAGAATTGCTGCTCTAATTCTGGGGTCCTGAATATTCTGCGTAATCGCATCCCTCAACATCACGTCACTATACGAAAGTCCACAAGAGCAAGTAAATTTACATTGGCGGGTTAAGCCCTTCAACTCGGTGATCCACTCTTGGTGTGACTGTTCCGGTAATTTTTTAAGTCTGAAAAATCGGTGTCGTGCAGCGGCTACAAGAACTTTTCTCTCATAATGAGCATTCAGTGCATCTACAATTTGTTCAAAGTCTACATCACGAGGAGATGCGAGAGGGAAAAGTTTTTGCAATAGTACGAACGTCTGGGGGCCCACAATCGATAAGAAAAGGTTCTTCACTCTCTGACCTGTAATTTGATGAGCCGCGACGAGTTCTTGAAACTGTGCGAAATAATCGCTCCATTCTTCCTCACGTTCGTTGTACTGGCGGAACGTCGGAAGCGGTGCGGCGGCAGGTGTGGGCTGCTGATGCGACGGCTGTTGTTGAGTTGACGTCAAGTGCGCCACCGCCTGGAGAAGCTGGGTAATTTGCGCCGTCTGTAACTGAATAATTTCCATTAAGTTCGGGTTCGGGGTAGTGGCCATGATGACCGATTAGGCGCCGCGTATACAAGTAACTTATAACAAAACACAAATGCAATATGAAAGGAGGGCACGCTCTGCAACAAAAAAGTCCACAAAATACGTAACAGAATATGTTCCCCCAAAAATCTTATAATAAGGGTGGGTGGGCGGGAGCAATTTTTGCGTGCTCCGACTGCTGCTGTCTGGCTGCTGCAAGCGGGCTGGTCCAAGGTTCTATCACTCCTCGTCGCCACTTTTGTGTCCCGACTTCGTCGCCGCTTTTGTGTCCCAGCCTCGTCGTAGGTGTCGGTGGCCGAGTGGAATGAGACCGACACGCTGATGCAGGTACGGAGGGGAGCAGCCAGAAACTATAAACACTCGAGTAAATTAGAAAGAGATATATTGCACAGAATGTAACAATACTTAACTTTTACATAGTACTGCAGAATGTTGATACATAGTTATTAGAGGCCTGCCTAGTGCCTGTACAATAGCAAAGTCTTCACTGGTGCCTATCTGATTACGAAGGTCCTAACTCGTTGCTATCTCAGTCCGAAGTCCGAAGTGCGAAGTGGTTGCTAGCTCAGTCCGAAGTCGCCGGTGTTCTTCAGTGGTGGCCACGAGCGGCGTTCCAGCAGAGGGCGCTCGTGGCTGTCGTCGTGAGATCGCCGCGCCGTGCGTGCATGGCGGCGCGCGGCGAAAGTAGGTGGCGCGCACTTTGTACTTGTGCGACACCACAAAAACACTGAAATGGGGTGTTGCTGATGCAGTGTTGTTATTCAATGATGGTAATGCGGGAAGGATTAGGGCATTTAAATTTCTTGGTATTGTTCTACATCTACATCTACATGGGATACTCCGCAAATCACATTTAAGTGCCTGGCAGAGGGTTCATCGAACCACAATTATACTATTTATCTCCCATTCCATTCTCGAATAGCGCGCGGGAAGAAATAACACCTGAATCTCTCTGTTCGAGCTCTGATTTCTCTTATTTTATTCTGATGATCATTTCTACCTATGTAAGTGGGAGTCAACAATATATTTTCGCATTCGGAGGAGAATGTTGGCGATTGGAGTTTCGCAAGTAGCCCACGCCGCAGCGATAAGCGCCATTGTTGTAATGATTCCCATCCCAGATCCTGTATCATTTCCGTAACGCTGTCTCCCCTGTATCGTGACAATACGAAACGAGCTGCCCTTCTTTGGACTCTTTCGATATCCTCCGTCAAACCCACCTGATAAGGATCCCACACTGGGCTGCAATACTCCAACAATGGACGGACAAGCGCAGTGTATGCAGTTTCTTTAGTAGTTCTGTTTCATCTTTTAAGGGTTCTGCCAATAAAACGCAGGCTCTGGTTCGCCTTTCCCACGATATTATCTACGTGTTCTTTCCAGTTTAAGTCTGAAGTAATAGTAATTCCTAGGTATTTTGTGGAGTTTACGGCCTTCACATTTGATTGATTTATGTTCTAAACAAAGTTTAACGGATTGTTCAAAAAGATTGTAAATCTATCGGACTTAACTGCGTGGTCATCAGTCCGTAGCTTAGAAACTACTTACAGTAAGGTAAACTAACCTAAGGACAACACACACATCCATGTCCGAGGGGGGGGGGGGGGATTCGAACCGCCGACGACGGACGGCCACGCGCACCGCAGCACGGCGCTCCAATGCGCGCAGCTGATCCGCCGCGGCTCTTCGTATTGATCCTGGTATAAATACTATTACACTGTACGAGGGCGACGCCTGCCCTGGGGTACATAAGGACGGGAAACAATTTTCTTGGTAAATAATACCCAATTCTCTCAGCCTGGTGGTCTGGCCGAGTCACGGGCCGTGCCGCGTGTCTGCTGCTGGAAGTTTCCACACGCAGGTCCCCGACACGTGCCTGTCGATTCGCCACTGCTTGCTGGCTCGGCTCTGCTGACGAGGGTACGCCACCCTCGGAGACTCCGCAGAAGCCAGCCACCAACCAGAAGCTAGCTAAGTGGTCACGTGAGGCACGCTCTGTCGCGACCTGAACAGCCACGCCAAGAACGGACGCTCTCTTACGCCCCGGCCTCCGACCTGATCGGACGTGCTCACTTGAGCCCGCTCCTACTTAGTTCGTTCTAATATGTACCTCTAGGGACAGGTATCGACCTTCCCCCGAGTCCCCTTGAGAACCATGTAATAACTTCACGCAATAAAATCCTTTTTTGATGCTAACTTAACTTGACGCCTACTCATTAAAACCTATGCCCACTACCCCGCTCAACTATCCTGACACAACACGTATGCAGTTGTTGGACAGGATACGACTAGTAAATCAGATTACACCTCCATGGAAAAGGAAGTTTTTGAAGCAGTATGAAGAACAGGAAGGCGATGATCATTATGGAGTAGGCTGTTTTTGAAGTTAGAGGTAGATAAAATTTTAAGTATTGAGAACAATGAACAATTTCTACATTTGCTGAGAAACTACAGTTTTATATACATTTGTACCTTTTTCTCAGAAAGTACTAAAATAAGTGTGTTCAAATTTTCAGGTCTGGTTCAGCAGAGCACAGCACACACACGGCAGCAGGATTACTGAAAAATATCACGCCATTACACAATAATGGTGGATTTATGTAGAAAATTTTAATAAAAAATTGTATCTTAATTTAAAAAATTATATCTCATAAACTTAATAAGAAAATGTTTTTATTGTGCATCAGTGTATTCAAGATATGTGTAATAATAACGTATGAACATTTTATATCATTATCTTTAACAGTTCAAGAGGAAAAGGTACATAAATTTACCTAATTTTACATTGGCGAGATAGGGCCTACCGCATCCCCTTAACTGTCTGAATAACTTATATCAACACTATTTTTTTCAGTCTCCTCATCAGCAGACTTAGTTAGCATATAAACTTGTGCTACGGTGGTGAGTGTTGGCTTTGTATCTATCTTGAATACGATAATGCTATCACTTTGCTTTTCATTGAAGTCTACCGGCATTTGTATTTTCTTATTAACTGTCGGACCTACTCCTGCTTTACCCCCAACTGATTCTGCATTTGTAACTGACCAGATATGCTGTTCATCCTCCACCGAACTTAAGCAATCTCCATTGTGGTGTCCTAACCACCAAGGCAAGGTTGGCACCACACAACGGAAGAAGAAGTAAGAGACGGTCGCTGCCAGCGGCCCCCAATGAGACCGCAAGGTGGCCGCCACGCCCTCCTCAAGTTCGCAGCGCCACCGCCAACCGGCGTTAGCTAAGCGAGCTATGTGAAGTGAAAAGTGAGTTGTGTGGTAGACGTGCCCTGGAAGAGTGGACTACAGGAAAGGTTGTCTGTATTAGTATGTGGCCCGCTGCAGACTGTTTTAAGTTTTATTGTATATACTCAAGTCACGGAGATTTTTTCTACTATTGAATGTTCAGTTAGACATGAACAGGACATTGTTACTGTTTTCATGATACAGCAGTGACTGTGAAAAGATAAGTACTGTTATGTTCTTTTGTTTCCCCTAAGGAAGAATTACTGTGTAAAATAAAAGTGTGTTCTGTTTGGAGTACATCGTGTCTCAGCCAGCGCCCTTGCCAGCCACTTGCACCTTCCTCAAATTGCCAGTAAGCAATCCACGCCAGAACGATAATAGGAACTGACTGACGACGAGAAAGCACGAATACATTATCCACTATATCTATCTTCAACATATCCTTTTCCCTTTTCAAATTTTCTAACATACCTGACAGTTTGAGGGCTAATACATTAGACGCTCCAATCCGTAGAACGTCTGTTTGGAATTTCCTGCTGACGATATCCTGCTGAGTAGTTCTCGCACGGAGATCCGAAAGAAAGACTGTTTTATCTCCAGAATATTTTGTCCAAGAACACGCCACGACCGAATATGGATACAGTAGAGCTGCATGTCATCGGGAAAAATAATGACTAAGTTTTCACTTGCTTTCAGCCGTTCGCAGTAACATTATGGCAACGTCACGTTAGATGATGTTACAAGGTCAGCTCAGTCAATCGTCAAACTGTTGCCCCCGTAACTGGTGAAATGACTGCCGCCCCTCTTCTAGAACCACACGTTTGTCTGCCTCTCTACAGATACCCCTCCGCTGTGGTTGCACCTACGGTCCGGCTAACCGTATCGTTGAGGTATCCACGACACCCCATCTCGCCAATGTCTGTAGTACTAGTCAACAATTCATAATTCTATTCTTTGCTTACGATGCCGTTACTACATGGCATATTACTGGAACATGTTATTGAAATATATTACTAAAGGAAAGAAATAATTGAAACACTTGTTTTCCAGAAGTAATGTGTATTCATTTCATTTGGGCCTGCAGCATTGTGTATGTCTTTTAAGGACATATTGTTAATCTAAGTAATGCCAAAATGCTGCTTCACTTTATAGATGTTAAAAATTGTTTATTATTATAGCAATAGGCCTATTTCGGCACTGTGGCTTTTTCAGGAGTCTTTTCTTTACTCTGGACTCTTTAGTGGTGGCTTCCACAACCCTTTCAGCTTCAACTAGTCGCTGACGTTCTATGGCAGTCAGAGCAACCTATCATATTATTTCCTGGTTGGATGCCTAATTTGTCCTGCTAATTACACCATCATTGAAACAGATAACAGCATCCATCACAAAAAAGGAAGCTTAGGTTTTAACGTCCCATCGACAGCTTGGTCATTAGAGACGGAGCTTACGCTCGGATTTTCGGGGAAGGACGTGGAAGGAAATCGGCCGTGCGCTTTGAAAGGAACCATCCCGGCATTTGCCTGGAGTGATTTAGGGAAATCACGGAAAACCTAAATCTGGATGGCCGGAGGTGGATTTGAACCACCACGGTCCCGAATGCGAGTCCAGTGTGTTACCACTGCGCCACCTCACTCGGTAGCATCCATCACAGCTATTTTGAGTACTGTCCATCCAACAAACACTGTTTTCGGTACTAATTGCCACACGAAGCTGTTGTAACTCTGATCAGGATTTTGTGTATGGCGATGTAGACATTTGCTAAGTAATTTTTTATCTGCGAGGTCCCTGTATATTGACTTTATTGTTTCCATGACTGTGACTAGCGTGGATTTATGTGCAGACATTTGTTCCAACAGCGTTAAAGAGTTTAATAACTAGAATGGAACTTTCACTCTGCAGCGGAGTGTGCGCTGATATGAAACTTCCTGGCAGATTAAAATTGTGTGCCGGAACCGGGACTCGAACCAGGGACCCTTGCCTTTCGCGGGCAAGCGCACTACCGACTGTGCTATCCCGACACGACTCACGATGCCGCCTCACAACTTTGCTTCCGCCAGTACCTCGCCTCCTACTTTCCAAACTTCACAGAAGCTCTCCTGCGAACCATGCAAGACAAGCACTCCTGGAAGAAAGGATATGGTGGAGCCATGGCTTAGCCACAGCCTAAGGGATGTTTCCAGAATGAAACTTTCACTCTGCAGCGGAGTGTGCGCTGATATGAAACTTCCTGGCAGATTAAAATTGTATGCCGGAACCGGGACTCGAACCTAAGACCTTTGCCTTTCGCGGGCAAGCGCACTACCGACTGTGCTATCCCGACACGACTCACGATGCCGCCTCCACCATATCCTTTCTTCCAGGAGTGCTAGTCTTGCATGTTTCGCAGGAGAGCTTCTGTGAAGTTTGGAAAGTAGGAGGCGAGGTACTGGCGGAAGTAAAGTTGTGAGGCGGCATCGTGAGTCGTGTCGGGATAGCACAGTCGGTAGTGCACTTGCCCGCGAAAGGCAAGGGTCCCTGGTTCGAGTCCCGGTTCCGGCACACAATTTTAATCTGCCAGGAAGTTTCAGTTTAATAACTATTTAAAAGTAAATAAAGCATACATTTTTGGAAACGGGAGAAATTTGTCTTTCAGATGGAGGCAATTTTTTTCGATTTTTCAGCCGTTTTCACGTCCAGGTCCCCTTACGCCGCGCAGCAAAACGGGCAGGTTACTGCTACCTTTACTTATGAAACTAAGATACGCATAAATTCCCACATGTCTAAACAAACGGTAGCGGTAAAACAAAGACTTAAGAAGTGTCGCTACTGTGTGGCCTTCCCAGGACGTCTTTGCTTGTGCAGCGGGCTTGACGTGTGACGTTCGTACATACGCGAAGCTGAGGCGCATTGATGTCTATCAGCGTGCAGTTACGCTGGGAACCCACAGGACTGGCGACACCAGCTCTGCCACTCCACACAGAGTGCCAGAGACGCCGACCACCCTGTGTTTCTTCGCCGGTGTCAGCGTCCTACTTTAAAACAGTAAGTTCACAACAGATTCACAGCTCAACGGCAGGTTCTTCAGCAATTTGCCATTTAAAATTCTTCATTTGGTATTAAACAACATAAGTGCTTACAGTGTACCGAAGTGGTGTAGACCAAAACGATGGGAACAAACTCACACGAAGTGATGTGTGCTATCGACAAGGGTTCGCAAATTGATTCCGTATTTCTTGATTTCTGGAAGGCTTTTGACACCGTACCTCACAAACGGCTTTTAATCAAATTGCGTGGTTACGGTATATCGTCCCAAATTTACAACTGGATAGGGGATTTCCTCTCAGAGAGGACACAGTTTGTAGTACTCGATGGTAAGACATCGACTAAAACGGAGGTGATTTCGGGCGTTCCACAGGGTAGTGTTATTGGTCCTCTGATGTTCCATACTTACATAAACGATTTAGGGGAAAATCTAAGTAGCTCTCTTAAGTTGTTTGCAGATGACGCCGTCATTTACCGTCTAGTAAAATCATCTGAAGATCAAAACCAACTGCAGAACGATTTGAATAAGATATCAGTGTGGTGTAAGAATTGGCAGTTGACTCTAAATAATGAGCAGTGTGAAGTCGTCCACATGAGTACGAAAAGAAATCCGTCAAACTTTGTTTACATGATAAATCAATAAAGTGTGAAGGCCGTAAACTCCACAAAATTCCTAGGAATTACAATTACTTCAGACTTAAATTGAAAAGAACACGTAGATAATGTCGTGGGAAAGGGGAACCAGAGACTGCGGTGTATTGGCAGAACCCTTAAAAGATGCAACAGAACTACTAAAGAGGCTGCATACACTACGCTTGTCCGTCCTGTTTTGGAGTATTGCTGCCCAGTGTGGGATCCTTATGATGGGGGTTTGACGGAGAACGTCGAAAGAATCCAGAGAAGGGCAGCTCGTTTCGTATTGTCACGATACAGGAGAGACAGCGTTACGGAAATGATACAGGATCTGGGAGGGGAATCTTTACAACAACGGCGCTTATCGCTGCGGCGTGGGCTACTTAGGAAACTCCCATCGCCAACATTCTCCTCCGAATGCGAAAATATATTGTTGACTCCCACTTACATAGGTAGAAATGATCATCAGAATAAAATATGAGAAATCAGAGCCCGAATGGAGAGATTCAGGTGTTCATTATTCCCGCGCGCTATTCGAGAATGTTAATGGGAGGTAAAATAGTATAACGGTAGTTCAAATGTTTGTAAATCTGTCGGACCAAACTGTGTGGTCATCAGTCCGTAGCTTACAAACAAATTAAACCTAGGTAAACTAACCTAAGGACAACACACACACACACACACACACACACACACACACACACACACACACCATGCCCCAGGGAGGATTCGCACCCCCGACGGCGAGCAACCGCGTGCTCCGCAGCGAGGCGCCTTAGACCGCTCGGCTACTCCACCGCGGCTAACGGTGGTTCGATGAATCCTCTGCCAGGCATGTAAATGTAATTTGCAGAGTATTCCATGTAGATGTGGTCCGTCAAATCGGGAGAGAATCTCAAATTGGCCTACAGTAGTCACTTCAGCAGTTGCATTCGTGTCCTCCTGTAATTTTGCCAGAAGTCATTCATCAATATTAAATACTTCTTCTTGCTCTTACAAAAATATAAAACTTACGTTAGTCTAAATTTCACTAGAAGATATTACAAATTTCGACAGCATGAAATGAGTAACTAAGTCAGTTCTATTGCCTGGGCTTATAACAGCAAAACCACTGCGCTAGTGAGGTTTAAACGTAATTACGAGACGCATCAAAAAATAATTTTCCCTATTTTTTAAAACAAAGACAACATAGTTACACGAAAAACTTTTATCCCAACAACTACATCAATGTTTGAGCTATTTTTCACATAATCACAATAAGAACAGACACATGTCATATCGTGCATTCCTGTCTCGTAGACTTCTGCCGCCTGAGAATGGAATCAACGCGTGACTGTCGTTGTAAAATCTTCGTCGGTGTCCAAACACTGCCCAGACGACAGGAATTTGTTGAGGTGCAAGAAAAAATGGTAAACGCTGGGAGCAACATCGCAAGTGTATGCTGGATGATCCAACAGCTGCCAGCCGAATTTCCGCAAAACATTTGCTGTGCATCGAACTGTATGAGGAGGAGCACTGCCATGGAGCAGCTCAAACACTTTCAGCAAGCATTCCACCTTTTTCTTGTATCTCAAGAAATTCCTGTCTCCAGCCAGAGTTTTGATAATCACGAATAAGATTGTCACACGCTAGTTCCATTCAAGGCGGTACACTTCTACGACTCAGGAATAAAAAAAGTGATTCCACGATATGACAGGTGTCTCAGTTGATTTGGTGACTATGTCAAAAAATATCTCGAACATTTCTGAACCTGTTGCCAATAAAGTTTTTCTTGTCATTGTTGTCTTTGTTTTTTGGTCCACTTTAGGTTACGGTAGTAACACTAAAAGTGGGCCTCTGCGATCGTTTTTTTTGACAGCTCGAAATTTAAGTGAAAATAACGGTTTAACTATTCATCTGAGACGAAAATTGAATAACCGAATTTGTAGAGGAGAAATTTCTCTACAACATTGCTCTCTTATTGATTTTTCATATCTCGTGTCGTTTCAGAGATATTTGGAAAAATAACGGCGATTTTGGGATGTATGTCTGTCTGTCTGTCCGTAACGTGTTCCCACTTTTTAAGACGAACCGTTCAACCGATCTGCACCAAATGTTACAGACATAATTGTAGGCCGCTAGAGACCAGAACCTCCCTTTTTCAAAATTTTCGGACAAAAAATGCGGCATAATAAAAAAAAGCCGTTTGTAATGTAATTGTAATTTCAAATGAACCGTCCATTCGACACGAAAATTGAATAACCTAATTGGCAGAGGGGAAAATTCTCTACAATTTTGCTCTATTATGTTTTTTTTCATATCTTATATCGTTGCAGAGATATTTGCAAAAATAACGGAGATTTGACATCCTCCATTGATTTTAGGAAAACCAGTCGTACGCAGATGTCACGTGACATTCCACGCCCAGAACTGTCATCTTGCGTTGCGTATTTGATGATTTTCTTATTATAACTTACACGTTGTTATTTCAATGCGACGGCGCACGTGAAGAATTAACAAAAACACGTCGTTCTTCGTACGAAAAATGATAATCTAGTGTCTAAAAATGCCACATTAGCATCAGTTAACTGCCATCAATAGTACGAAAATTAAGGGCGAGTTTCGCAATTGTTCGCCGTAGTGTAGTAGTCAGCATGTTGGATTGTGATCCACATGGTCCATGGTTCGGGACCTGCTACTGCCAAAAAAACGTTTTTCTCCTTTTTTCCTAAAAGGGTTACGTGTTGAGTGCATAGATATTATCACAATAGTAGAGTCGTAATCATATCACTATAATTTTTTATTATTTACATTATTAGTTTTTTCCGAATGTTTGCAAAAAATTATAAAACTACAAATTTAAAGTGGTCCGTAAAACACGTCAGTGCGATTTTTTAAAAATAGGGAAACTTTTTGGATGTGTCTCGTAATTTTTACATAACGTTTACAAAAGTATTTTTTCTTTCATTATACCCATAAGAAAATTTAAATTATTAATGTCAACGACATTCAGAACTAAGCCGTTGCCGTTATAAAGCCAGATGATATTGACAATCTCTATTTGAGGCTGTTTCCTGGTTGCTGGAGTGGAAGTGTCCTTTAGTAGACTGTATGTCTCGAATTCCTCTATATATTTGTGCTACGTTGTTAGCGGTTATTGTTTATATCATTTAAACTAGTTGATCTACCTCACTGCGTAGAACATGCTACTTTTTAGTCGCCTAAAAGGAAACGTGTTTGGAAAGGAAATAAGACGGCTGTCACAGGACGACAGACTGCTGCCGTCAGCAGAGCGGACGTCGTGGAAGACATCTTCTGTAAAAACTTTCCATCGTCCTGAGTACATGATCCAGATGCACTGGAACAGACTTTTTTATTGGCTTAGTACAGTTAATTAAACATTAAACAATGGACAGCAAGATCTTATTACGAAATAAGATGCTGTTATTTATTCCATACTAGGTGAAAACCCGGCGTTTCCAGGGTATTCAGGTATTTATTTATTTATTCCTGCCTTGAGTTAGAACTTCTTATATCCCTTCTCTATCGGTCCATCTCCTTTTATCTAAAACCATGTTATAGTTATCGGAGAATATAAAAGAAATAAGACTGTCTTGCATAATATACAAAATTATAAGTGCAGTATCCAAAGAAAGAAAGACAGTAATTAAAATACAAATGACATATAAAATTCGTACGGTCTCATATTTATTGAGGTATATGTTGTAAAACTGTATGATTTTTCAGGTATATATTCATTTGTATAAGTACTGTATGTCTGTACAATCTGTTTCGAATACAGTTAGTAGTAAAAATGTAATAGATTAAAACTTGGTGCGTGATAGGGCGGTTTTCTAGGAACGTTACTGTTTATGTGATCGTATCTCATGAACTACGTGTCGTACTGTGTACATTCGAAATTGTATCATTCAGCTATATGTGTGTGTATACTGTCTGTAAAACTTCCTGCGGCCACAATTTGTAGCGTAGAAATTATAACTTGTAACGTCATGCCGAATATCGTAGTTTTAGTCCATGAACAGCGGAAAAGTTGTAAGCGAGAAACCTTTTTTCCTTTCATAATTTTGCCATGGTTGTAAGCGAGATAAAATTCAATAAAGGTTTGAAATTATCTTTAAAGTTTGTTGCAAGTCGCTAAGTGATCTTGTTCACATATACTGTATTCATAAATTTTCGTCGCAACTCCTATTGTTTATGACGTTATATCTCCTGAACCATGTTTTGTATGTGGTTCTTACCCCGACAGCATTGTTACCTCACAGCAAGAAATGTGTGTACCAAATTTGGTTGAAAACGGTGCAGTGGTTTAGGAGGAAATTTGCAACATTGTCGCGTAATGCAATAGTTTTTCTATACAAATGACATAAAATTCGCAGGATTTCATACTTTTTGAGTAATATGTCGCACAATTGTATTATTTTTCAGGTATATATTCATTTTATATGTGCTGTCTGTCGGTATAATCTGTTACGAATAAAGTTAATAGGAAAAAAGTAACCGATTAAAACTTGGTGCGTGATGGGGCGGTTTACTATGAACGTTACTGTTTGTCCTCATATCTCATGAACAACGTGTCGAACTGTGATACAATTTCGAAAGCACATTCAGCTATATGTGTGTATACTACATGTATACTTATGTTGATAGCCGGCCGCGGTGGCCGAGGGGACTGAGGCGCTCCAGTCACGGTCTGCACGGCCACTACGGTCGGGGGTACGAATCCCCCCTCGGGCATGGATATTTGTGCCGTCCTTAGTATAAGGTAGTTCATAAGTAGTTTGTAAGTTTAAGGACTGATGACCCCGTAGTTAAGTCGCATAAGCTTAACAAACATTTGAACAAACATATGTTGATAGTTGCACAGCTGCAACTAACTGTCAACATAAGTGAATCACACGACCATTCATCACAACACCTGATGCATCCCCGTCTACATCCCACACAGGTGGTGAAAAAGATTGCACCTTACAGAAAGACCAGCAGAACACAGCATTACATCATAGTTTATGGCCATCCACTACCCTCCCGCCTTCGCAACTATCCCCAACCACCAATAATAACTAGACTATAATAAGTAAATTATAAGTAACATAAACATGTCTGCATTTATAAAAAGCGCCTGATGATGAGCAAAACATGCTCGAAACGCGTTGTGCTATGTTAAACACTGACAAATAGTGACTGGTAGCAGAAATACGAATATTTATTTATTGTTTCACACTGTAACAGTTTTTAAACTTAGCCATCATGGCTACAATAAATTCATATTTCATCTTTTATCTGAATGATAATTGAATTTCTTTCGTCGTAATTTTTTTGTGTTGCTGATCCAGTAAATCTATTTCAGACACTTATGACGGTGGTTTTCGAAAGGGTGATTAACGGCGTAGATACATGCCTCTATCATAATCTTTTGTTTCTGGTTAATGCGGTAGTGACGTATCCACTACATTTTTGCTGTCCCCGTGAGGCTAATAGTCATAGTTATGTGTGTGATCAGTGGGCATAATTATGACAACTCGCTCCATATCTATGCTAACTAATCCCTCCATTGCCATTTATTAAAACAGAAATAAGTTTTGTAAAGAATGAATAAATACAAACCAATCTAGACGAAATTCGCCGTTTCCCCAATGCAATACCTCTACGGCAGTACAACCGTGGCCAAGAAGGGAGATTTACTACTATTATTATAGTCAATTCCACGAAAGAATGAAACATGATTGAAGGGGTCAATAAGAAGAAAAAGCCGTGTACAATCGAGAAGGACGACGTGGCTAAAGCCGACAAGACGAAGAAGCAAAGAAACTTCCCAGAAAGCTTCGGTTTGGATTGTCCTATACGGATTCTAATGTCAGCCTACGAATGGCGCTGCCGATTTTGGCAAAAATCACTGATATCAGTATTATTTTTTCTGATGTCAGCGTTACAAGGGCTGCACTTCCGGTTTCAGTGTACTTGTGAATCAGTTGCGCTTGGTATATGTTCAAGATCACTGATCTCCTCCCCTACCGCATCATTGCGGTCTAGCCTACTTGCATGACGTCGACGTCATGATGAACTCTGTCAATTTCTTGGGGCCCACTTCTCTCGGGGAACAGCCGAGAACACTGTAGCCTGTAGCCAAAAGTATCCAAATGATCTAACGATCTGAATGACGTTTCAACCATCCGCTATTACTCTCAACCAAAAGGTTCTAGGCCCCAGTGCTACCGATCAGTTTGGGTTTCTTTCGAAGTCTGAGCGCTGTAAACAGAGGAATATGAGAAGCAGATTTACACTGCTGAAAATAAAATTATTATGCACCCATAGAAATTTCCAATCCGATAAAGATTTATTGCTGAAACAGGGCATAAGATTATATGAAATAATTACATTTATAGATCAATAGTTCATGCAGTTCTGAAGTACCAGTTGTTGATCCATGCTGAAACACCCATATTAGTACGTGGTGTAGCGTCCACGGGTGGCAATGCAGTCGCTGATTCTGGCATTCTTTCGGTCATACAGGTAGCGAATATGGTGTTGGGGTACATTATTGCACGCCTTGCTCGACCCATTCACGTACTTCCGCGAGAGTTGTGGGTTGACGAGTGGCACGTGTCAGTTGTCGTCCCATCATTTTATACAAGTGCGCGACTGGAGAAAGTGATCGTACTAGACAGGGAAGTTGCTACACGTGTCGCAGTGTCTAGGCGAGCAGTATCCTGTTAGAACAAACAAAAAAAAAAAAAAAAAAAAAAAAAAAAAAGAAGGTTCAAATGTTTGTATAGCTTATGAGACTTAACTATGGGGTCATCAGTCCCTGAACTTACTATGAACTAGCTAATACTAAAGACGGCACAAATATCCATGCCCAAGGGGGGATTCGAACCCCCGACCGTAGTGGCCGTGCAGACCGTGACTGGAGCGCCTCAGTCCCCTCGGCCACCGCGGCCGGCCTAAGCGATCGACAGATGTAGACCGTAAGGAAGGAAGGAAGCTTAGGGTTTAACGTCCCGTCGACAGCTTTGTCATTAGAGACGGAGCTAACGCTCGTAGTTTTGGGTAAGGATGGGGAAGGAAATCGGCCGTGCCCTTTGAAAGGAACCATCCCGGCATTTGCCTGGAGTGATTTAGGGAAATCACGGAAAACCTAAATGTGGATGGCCGGAGGTGGATTTGAACCAGCATCCTCCCGAATGCGAGTCCAGTGCGTTACCACTGCGCCACCTCGCTCGGTAGAGCGTAGGGCCTGGGTTGGTGTGTCTTGGACGAATGCACTCTACGACACAGTGGTCGCCAGGTCGTACACGCAGTCGACCATCACTTACGTACAAACGGAATGTGAAACTTTATGGCAGATTAAAATTGTGTGCTGGAACCGGGACTATAATCTGGGACCTTTGCCTTTCGCGGGAAAGCGCTCTACCACTGAGCTATCCTGACACGACTCACGCCCGTAGGCTCAACATTACTTCTGCCAGTTCCTCGCCACCTATTTTTCAAATTTCACAGTAGTTCTCCTGCGAACCTTGCAACTCCTGGAAGAAAGGATATGGTGGAGACATGGCTTAGCGACAGCCTAAGGGATGTTTCCAGAATGAAACTTTCACTCTGCAGCGGTGTGTGCGCTGATGTGAAACTCCTGGCAGCGAAAGGCAAAGGTCCCAGGTTCGAGTCCCGGTTCCGGCACACAATTTTAATCCCTCAGGAAGTTTGATATCAGCGCACATTCCGCTGTAGAAAGTTTCATTTTGGAAACGGAATGTTTAATAAAAAAAGGGATGTTAAACAGAAAGAGTAACATTGCACTTAGACAAATTATAAAATACACCAGTTACAGAAAGAACTCCTTATGCGAGGCTGAGCAGTTCATAATATAACTTGTGTCTTTTAGCCGCGGCGGAGTGACCAAGACGGCCGCGGTGGCCAAGCGGTCTGCGGCGCGCCAGACACGGTCTGCACGGCCACTACGGTCGGGGGTTCGAATCCCCACTCGGGGATGGATATTTGTGGCGTCCTTAGTATTAGCTAGTTCATAAGTTGTTTGTAAGTTTAGGGACTGATGACCCCGTAGTTAAGTCCCATAAGCTCTACAAACATTTGAACATTTGGAGTGGCCAAGCGCATTGAGGCGCTATGCTGCGATGCGCGAGGCCGTTTTCCGTCAGGCCTTTAGTACAAGGTATTTCATAAATAGTTTGTAAGTTTAGGGACTGATGACCCCCGCAGTTAAGTCCCTTAAGCCTAACAAACATTTGAACATATTGTGTATTTTATATTTTGACTTACAAGTAGATCACATGGGTATCTGATTTTAGGATTTTTTGAGATTTATGTTACGTGATGTTCAGAACTCAAATAACAAGCAACCAGAGCCATTCGAGGCAACTCTCAAAAAATTCTCGAGAAAATCGACTTTGAAATTTTGCAATTAATAGTAAGTACCAGTAATTAAACAGCTTGCAGCATCTGTCGGCGTAGCTGGGGTCGCCGGGCGCCGTGGCTCAGCGCGCCTGGTCATAGGGCTGAACGTTATCTGTAAACAAAAAAAGCTGAGTCAAATGATCAATGAACGACCAAGTACGAACAATAAGAACGACCGCAGATCATAGATCTACCTGAAGAAAAATAAATAAATAAAATGAGGTGACAGCATTCTTGCTTTAGAATCCTAGGGTCGGTGGTTCGAATCCTGTTGTAAATAAATTTTTCACTTTTTTCCGTTTTCTTCGAATAATTACACAATTTTAATATCTAATGGTAATTTTTACGAAAAGTGTACGCATTTTCGTGTATTCGTAGTATTCAAGATTTATAGAAGGCTTCAATTAAAAAAAAAAAAAAAAAAAAAAATAAATAAATAAAAAAAAAAAAAAATAAAAATAAAATAAAAGCAAGAAAACTTACTGTTTTACAGTATTGGCTTTACTATTAGATGACGACGGTAGTCTTTGATTGTTCACTTTGTGAAGACCTACGGCACTGTTTTTGGAAAGTCATCTCCATAGCTAGTATTGGCTTTCCAAACAGCTAACCTACTCAACCTTCGTTTTAGGTGACAAGGTTTTCAGCTCGTCTACATACACATAATCAAAGACTGACACAACACGTGGAATTAGAGATACCAAAATGTTTTACATAAATGATATCTAAAACGAAAGAAGTATCTGCCACAGTGGGATTCGAACCAACGACTCTATGGTTGCGAGGCCAGAACGCCACCATCTGAGCTACACAGACAGAGACTTCAACTGTTTTAATTATTGATAGTTACGTGTACTTGCAAAACTTCAAAGATGATGTTTTCGAGAATTATTGGTAGTTTCGTCGAATGGCTTTGGCTGATTGTTATTTAAGTCCCGAAGTACACGTACCACAAATATAAAGAAATTCTAAAATGCGATATCCATGTGGTCTCCATATAAGTGCAATATTGCATTTTCTGTTTAACCTCCCAGAATGTATACGACCAGATGATGATGGCATAGCCCATAGAAACCGGTCGTCAATGAATTAATTAATTATAGTGGGACCTTGACGTTTTTATTTTTAAAATGGAGATTGTTCCTGTAATCCCTAGAAATGCAGACTTGAAATAATACGAGACACGTCCAGAAAGTAAGTTCCGTTTGGTAATAAAATGAAATTGTACACAGATACAGAAG
Organism: Locusta migratoria; assembly: GCA_026315105.1. Taxonomy (NCBI): domain Eukaryota; kingdom Metazoa; phylum Arthropoda; class Insecta; order Orthoptera; family Acrididae; genus Locusta; species Locusta migratoria. The sequence goes on from CM048755.1 coordinate 274,656,948, forward strand.
AAATTTTTATTGCACAAAATTCTACAACTCGTAAACTACTTTCCCACATAACTGCTGAAATTTTGTAGGCACTTGTCATAGCGTGCCACAAGTTTCTGCATGCATCCTTCACAGAAGGTTGCCGCCTGTGTATTCAACCATGTGGCAACAGCTCTTTATCATCGTTGAAGTGTCGACCACCAAGGACAGATTTTAGGTGTAAGAAGATATGAAAGTCGCTAGGAGAGGGGTCCGAGCTGTATGGAGGATGATCAAACAGGTCCCATTGAAATTTCCGTAAGAATTGTTTGGTCACATTCGGTGCGTGACGTCAGGCAATATATATATATATATAACTTATGGGACTTAACTACGGGATTATCAGTCCCTAAACTTACACACTACTTATCAACTAGCTTATCCTAAGGACGACACAAATATCCATGCCCGAGGGGGGATTCGAACCCCCGACCGTAGTGGCCGTGCAAGCCGTGACTGGAGCGCCTCAATCCCCTCGGCCACTGCGGCCGGCACGTCAGGCATTATCGTGAAAAAAAAATCTTTTGACAATAATCATCTTCTTACACCTAAAATCTGTCCTTGGTGGACAACACTTCAACGATTATGATGAACTGAAAGAACATGTTACCACATGGTTGAATACACAGGCGGCAACATTCTACGAAAAAGGCACACAAAACCTTGTGCCATGCTATGACAATTGCCCACAAAATTTCGGAAGTTATGTAGAAAAGTAGTTTAACAGTTGTAGATTTTTGTACGATCAACATTTTTTCTGTATCTGTACCCGTTCGTTTTATATAACCAAACGGAACTTACTTTCTGGACGCGCCTTGTACAAACAAGCTACCGTTTACAACTTTGTATTTCATTTATGCACATGTTATAGTTAAGGCTAGTAAAAATAGTCGCATTTAGATATAATTTAACCGTTTCTGCGTGCTGTGAAATTGATTCTAAGAAGGTCAAACTATATTCAGCGATATAATGCAAGTCTAAAAAAGAGCTCTTATTGGGGATGGCTGTTTTTGACTGTTATTCACCGGGAACTACACTTCAGGTGGCGGACATGGCCGTGACGTAAGTGACGGAGACAATGGGAAACAAAGAGTCGCGAGCCTTGTTAAGTTTACACGCAGACTGTGAGTCCCGTCGCCGCGACCCTCCCAGTTACCGACATTAACGCGAGGAGTTTCACGCTTGAAGGGTAATGTAGTTTCCCGCAGGCTACTTTTTTCCCAGTATCCAGCACTGCTAAAATTTCCACTGTGGCGTTGTACACTATAACTGTTCGTTTTTGTTGTGGGCAGAAAATTTTATTGTCCTTAAACGCACCTATTTCGGCAGCTAATATAACTTCGTGTATTTCGAGCCCAAACGACAATCAAAAGTAGTAATACTTTTAGACGAAAGCTTACTTCACCATTAGAGAAAATGCATACGAGAATTACGTTAGCAAGGCATATAACTGTATATCTATTTCATATTTGGGGAAAGGGACAGAAATAATCTAGTAAAGAGTAATTTATATTTGTTTGTATAGGTTATGGGACTTAACTACGGGGTCATCAGTCCCTAAACTTACAAACTACTTATGAACCAACTAACACTAAGGACGGCACAAATATCCATGCCCGAGGGGGGATTCGAACCCCCGACCGTAGTGGCCGTGCAGACCGTGACTGAAGCGCCTCAGTCCCCTCGGCCATCGCGGCCGGCTAGTAAAGATTAAAAGTGATTTATAATTAAAGAGTATTTCCGATCTCACTGTGATGAAGTGTTGCAAGAACGCAATTTGTGCTGGACCGGAACTCTAAACCGGACTTCCGCTTTGCGCGCAAGCAGTGTCTTCGCTTTTTTTATTTGTTTTATTTATTTACTTTTATTTTTTGTTTAATCGGTTAGATCGTTGCTAACGTTTTTGTTACAGAGGGTGGTTAGCCCTCTGACTGAACGACAGAGCGAGGTAGCGAAGTAGTAACACAGTGGACGCACATTCGGGTGGGTGACTCAAATCTACCTCTGTTTATCCAAATTTAGATTTTCCGTAATTTCCCTAAAACACTCCAGGAAAGTACTGGCACAGTTCCTTTGAGAGCGTACAGCCGATTTCCTTCTCCATCCTAACCTAAAAATCCTAGCGTGAGCTCCGTGTTAATGAACACTCTGTCGACGAGACGTTAAACCGTACTCTTTCTCCCTTCCTTCCTTCTTCTGACCGAACGCTTTGAGCTGCAGCACCAGCCCCAATTCTGCCATCCGAACTCGTTTCTCGTACGACCCAGTTTCCAAAACGTTCAAACGTTTGTATAGCTTGTGGGACTTAACTACGGGGTCATTAGTCTCTAAACTTACAAACTACTTATGTACTAACTAATACTAAGGACGTCAGTAATATCCATGCCCGAGGGGGGATTCGAATCCCCGACCGTAGTGGCTGGGCAGACCGTGACTGGAGGGCCTCAGTCCCCTCGGCTACCGCGGCCGGCACCCAGTTTCCCATTTTTCGCTTCCTACGTGTCCATGTATCCACTTTGCCCGCCGAATTTCGATGGATTACGCAAGACTTCCGGAAACTAGAGTGTGGTTGCACTGGAAAAATCACCCTGCGTATCCTTAGTATATAGAATTTATATTTGCGGTGTCTGTTCTCCGACGTATATGTCGGAAGGAACAGACGCTGCAAATATAAGTTAAAAGTCTTTTGTTAACATAAATATATTATGATAATGGCATCAGTCAGTTGAAAATATTTGATAGAAATTTATGTCGGGAAAATATATATGTGCTTAATTGTCCAGCTTTGTGTGCTGCAATAATGAGAGAGAGATACTTAAATTGCGTGATCAAAAGAATCCGGGCCATTATTATGGATATTAATATAATAAATATATTCATTGTTCTGATTAATGACGACTTAAACTCTCCTAGGGAAAGTTTTAATTAGATGTCTGAATGTTTGTGCATGAATGGCAGACCATTTTACATGAAACTCCGACACTAGAAAAGTAGAGATTTATGATGTTTTTGACTGGAGTGAAATTAACATTATACACTACCGGAAATAAGAACACCTTAGAGTTCGCCGGCCGCGGTGGCCGCGGGGACTGAGGCGCTCCAGTCACGGTCTGCACAGCCACTACGGTCGGGGGTTCGAATCCCCCCTCGGGCATGGATATTTGTGCCGTCCTTAGTATAAGGCAGTATAAGGCCGTTCCTTGACGTCTTGGTGAAGATAAGAGCTGATGGCACCCTGGGTCATAGTGTATATCGGAAGACAACGCACACTGATCTGTATTTACACGCAGACAGCTACCAACACCCTTCACAGAGGAATAGGGTACTTAAAATTCTAGTACATAGGGCGCGCACTATCTCCGACGCAGAGAGTCTACCCCAGGAATTGGAACACCTGAGAACTGTATTTCGAAAAAATGGGTACTCAGAGTGGCAGATTCAGCGTGCTCTCCGCCCAACCACTACAACACAACCTGTGGAAAGGGATGACAACACAAGGGATGATGTAGGCACTGCGTTCGTTCCATATACCGGCGCACTCTCAGGGACGATCGCCCGCATTTTGGAAAAAACACCAGGTTGGAACTGTTTTTTGTCCGCCGAATAAAATTCGTGCACTGGTGGGGAGCGCTAAAGATGATCTCGGTTTGAGGAAGGCGGGCGTGTACCAGATTCCGTGTCAGTGTGGAAAGTCATATATTGGACAGACGATGCGTACCGTCGAGGATCGATGCGTTGAACACCAGAGGCACACACGATTGATGTATCCGAGCAAGTCGGCGGTCGCTGAACATTGTTTGTCGGAGAATCACGCCATGGAGTATGAGCACACTAGGATTCTGGTGCAGACGTCGAGATACTGGGACTGCGTCGTTAGAGAGGCCATTAAAATTCGCACAAATGACGACCTCATAAACCGTGACGCTGGCTATAATCTTAGCAAAGCTTGGGAACCAGCGATTGGGTTAATTAAGAGTAAATCTAGCAAACGTAACGAAGTGACGACCACGGCGGACAGAGCCCTCACACCGACGTCTTCTCAGACGCCGGCGCAATCGGTTCCACTGCGCGGCCGCGACGCGGGGCGCGGACCGCGGAGGGGTCGCTCCGCGGGCCGAGGGTATTTAAATGGCCCGCTACCGGGCTAGAACCCAGTTCCCTTCGAGCAGCCGTAGCATGCGGATCTCCGTGCCGGCGCGTTTCCAGGAGCTCAGTCCGTCAGTTCAACTGATGATGGCGACATGTATGATCGCCGAAATATTGTGCACGTTGGACACTATAGACCGGCAGTACACCCGTGGATATTTTGATCATCAAATACGCCGGGAGAAACTGAAGAATCACAGTTGATAAGTAGTTTGTAAGTTTAGGGACCACTCCCATGAACCACAGACATTGCCGAGGTGGGGTGGCTTGCGTGCCTCAACGATACAGATAGCCGTACCGTAGGTGCAACCACAGCGGAGGGGTATCTGTGGAGAGGCCAGACAAACGTGTGGTTCCTGAAGAGGGGCAGCAGCCTCTTCAGTAGTTACAGGGGCAACAGTCTGGATGATTGACTGAGCTGGCCTTGTAACATCAGCTAATGTGGCTTTGCCACACAGCTACTGCGAACGGCTGAAAGCAAGGGGAAACTACAGCCGTTACCTTTCCCGAGGACATGCAGCTCTACTGTGTGAACATATGATGATGGCATCCTCTCGGGTAAAATATTCCGGAGGTAAAATAGTCCCCCATTCGGATCTCCGGGCGGGGACTACTCAGGAGGATGTGATCATCAGGAAAGACAATACTGGCATTCTACGGGTCGGAGCGTGGAATGTTAGATCCCTTAATCGTGTAGGAAAATTAGAAAATTTAAAAAGGGAAATGGATAGGTTGAAGTTAGATATAGTGGGGATTAGTGAAGTTCGGTGGCAGGATGAACAGGATTTCTGGTCAGGTGAGTACAGGATTATAAATACAAAATCAGTTGGGGGTATCACAGGAGTAGGATTGATAATGAATAAGAAAATAGGAATGCGGGTAAACTACTATGACCAGCACAGTGATCGCATTATCATTGTCAAGATAGATACGAAGCCAACACCGACAACAGTAGTACAGGTTTATATGCCAACTAGCTCTGCCGATGATGAGGAAATCGAAGAAATATATGAGGAGCTAAAGGAAATTATTCAGACAATTAAGGGAGAGGAAAATTTAATTGTTATGGGAGACTGGAATTCGGTAGTAGGACAAGGCAGTGAAGGGAAGATAGTAGGTGAATATGGTCTGGGCAAAAGGAATGAAAGAGGAAGCCGCCTGGTAGAATTTTGCACAGAACATAATTTAGTTATAACAAACACCTGGTTCAAGAATCACAAAAGAAGGTTGTATACGTGGAAGAGACCAGGAGACACCGGAAGATATCAGATAGATTTTATAATGGTAAGACATAGATTTCGGAATCAGGTTCTACAGTGTAAGACATACCCAGGGGCAGATATAGACTCTGACCATAACTTGTTGGTTATGAACTGTAGGCTGAAACTAAAGAAACTACAAAAAGGTAGGAAAATAAGGAGATGGGACCTGGATAAATTGAAGGAACCTGAGGTTCTTAAAAATTTCAGAGGGAGCTTTAGGCAACAATTGACAGAAACGGGGGAAAATAAAACAGTAGAGGTGGAATGGGTAAAATTGAGAGATGAAATAGTGAAGGTAGCAGAGGACAAAATAGGTAGGAAGGAAATACCTACAAAAAATCCTTGGATATCACAGGAGATACTAAATTTAATCGATGAAAGGAGAAAATATAAAAATGCAGTAAATGAAACAGGCAAAATGGAGTACAGACGACTAAGAAATGAGATTGTCAGGAAGTGCAAAATGGCTAAGCAGGAGTGGCTAGAAGGCAAATGCAAGGATGTAGAAGAATGTATAAATAGGGGAAAAATAGATACAGCCTACAGGAAAATAAAAGAAACATTTGGAGATAAGAAAAACAGCTCTATGAATATCAAGGACACTGATGGAAAACCAGTTCTCAGCAAAGAAGGGAAAGCTGAAAGGTGGAAAGAATATATAGAGGGGCTCTACAAAGGAAATGAACTTAGAGACAATATTGTAGGAAGGGAAGAGCATGTAGATGAAGATGAAATAGGAGATACTGTACTGAGAGAAGAATTTGACAGAGCCCTGAAAGACCTAAGTCGAAACAAGGCCCCTGGAGTAGATGATATTCCCTCAGAGCTACTGAAGTCTCTGGGAGAACCAGCCATGACAAAATTGTTTCACCTGGTGTGTAAGATGTATGAGACAGGTGAAGTACCCTCAGACTTTAAGAAAAATGTTATAATCCCCATCCCTAAGAAAGCAGGTGCAGACAGGTGTGAAAACTACAGAACCATCAGTTTAATAAGTCATGGCTGCAAAATATTAACGCGAATTATATACAGAAGGATGGAAAAGCTGGTAGAAGCCGACCTCGGGGAAGATCAGTTTGGGTTCAGGAGAAATGTAGGAACACGGGAGGCAATACTCACTTTACGGCTTATCCTAGAAGATAGATTAAGAAAAGGCAAACCTACATTTCTAGCTTTTGTAGATTTGGAGAAGGCTTTTGACAATGTTGATTGGAATAAACTCTTTAAAGTTCTGAAAAAAGCAGGAGTAAATTATAGGGAGCGTAAGGTTATTTACAACTTGTACAAAAACCAGACAGCGGTTGTCAGAGTTGAAGGGCATGAAAGGGATGCAGTGGTTGGGAAGGGAGTGAGACAGGGTTGTAGCCTTTCTCCAATGTTATTCAATTTGTACATTGAACAATCTATAAAGGAAAGCAAGGAGAAATTTGGTGAAGGAATAAAAGTTCAGGGGGAAGAATTAAAAACATTGCGTTTTGCCGATGACATAGTAATTCTGTCAGATACAGCAAAGGACCTGGAAGAGCAATTGAATGGAATGGACAGTGTGCTGAAAGGTGCATATAAGATGAACATTAACAAGAGCAAAACTAGGGTAATGGAGTGCAGTGTAAGAAAATCAGGTGATGCTGAAGGAATTAGATTGGGAAACGAAGCTATAAAGGAGGTAGATGAGTTTTGTTACTTGGGCAGTAAAATAACAAATGATGGGCGCAGTACAGAGGATATAAAATGCAGAATGGCAATGGGTAGAAAAGCGTTTTTGAAAAAGAGAAATTTGTTAACATCGAATATTGATTTAGGCCTAAGGAAGTCCTTTCTGAGGGCATTTGTATGGAGTGTTGCCTTGTATGGGAGTGAGACATGGACGATAAACAGTGTGGACAGGAAGAGGATTGAGGCTTTTGAAATATGGTGCTACAGAAGAATGCTGAAGATTAGGTGGGTGGATCGCATAACTAATGAGGAGGTACTGAACAGAATTGGGGAGAAAAGAAATTTCTGGCATACCTTGACTAAAAGAAGGGATAGATTGGTAGGACACATTCTTAGACATCAAGGAATTGTTAATTTAGCGTTGGAGGGAAGTGTGTGGGGAAAAAATCGCAGGGGAAGACCAAGAGATGGATACAGTAAGCAGATTCAGACAGATGTAGGTTGTCGTTCTTATGTGGAGATGAAGAGGCTTGCTCAGGATAGGGTATTGTGGAGAGCTGCATCAAACCAGTCTCCGGACTGAAGACCACAACAACAACAAGTTTAGGGACTGATGACCCCGTAGTTAAGTCCCATAAGCTTAACAAACATTTGAACATTTGAACCTTAGAGTTCTCCAATTCACTGATTTTCTGAAACATTGCATATGCAGTACATGGAATGATTATATTTACAGATCAATTGTTTAAGCGATACTTACGTACCAGATGCCGATCCATGCTGAAACACCAATATTAGTACTGGTGTAGCCTCCACGGGCTATAATGCAGTCACTGATTCTGCCATCCCTTCGACCATGCAGTTGGCGAATACTGTCTCGAACACATTATTGTGACCTGTTCACGCAGTTCTGCTGGAGTTGTGGGCTGACGAGTCGCGCGCCACTCTGTCGTTTTATCGTAACGGCCAGGAGATCGTGTTGTCTGGGAAAGTTGCTGCACGTCTTGCAGTTTCACGCGTAGTATGTGGGCGAGCTTTATCTTGCTGGGATAACACCCATTTCCTATTGAAAAAATTACAAAAGAACATGCCTTACAACATTCCGTAAGTACCGAGCTCTGGGCGGTATCCTTACACAAAAAGAAAAAAGGTGAACTAGAGTTGTAGCCTATGGCATCCCAGATCATAAGACCTCGGTAGGGCCAGTGTGTCTTGGACGAATGCACTGCATGACAAAGTTCATAAAAACACGGGTTTCATATTCCATGTTCATTGGAAACATGGCAACTGGCGCCGAACACGCGTGCCACACAACGTCGTCGTGTAGACTAGTTTGGTGTCAGCTGCGTCCAGCAGAATACCAGCTACTTGTCGGCTGAATTCCACGCCGCTCGGGAATGCCCGTGCGCTCTTAAGGCGCCTTGCTGTTAAGTGCGCGGCTGCTCCTAGGCCATGCTCAGACACGGCGATAATCGCGCGGTTATAGAATCGCGCGGGTCTTATTTACTTGGGCATCGTCATAACTGTTCACACGTAACCGCGCGGCTAGTCAAATCAAATGTTCAATTGTTTGTCGCCGGCCGCGGTGGCCGAGGGGACTGAGGCGCTCCAGTCACGGACTGCACGGCCACTACGGTCGGGGGTTCGAATCCTCCCTCGGGCATCGATATTTGTGCCGTCCTTAGTATTGGTTAGTTCATAATGACCCATTAATTATGGGGTCATCAGTCCCTAAACTTACAAACTACTTAAATAGGTATTTGTTAAAAGGGCGTAACTCACATTTTTTTCCAAAATCCACTTTTTTGGCGATTTGCGTACCCCTACCGTAGACACAGCGTTTTATGTTAATACGGCTTTGAAAATCCCATTGCAAATGGTTAAATTCATATAGCACATTTGAGCGACTATGTTAAAAGAGCGGAACTGCTCGACTGATAATTCAAAGTAGTGCGTCTCTTCAAATTTACAGTGGTCGAAGTTGATACCACCAACCCTATAATATACAATTTCAAGGATTGGTGGCGAATATATATATATATATATATATATATATATATATATATATATATATATATATATATATAATTATTATGGGACTTAACTATGGGGTCATCAGTCCCTAAACTTACAAACCAGCTAATACTACGGACGGCACAAATATCCATGCCCGAGGGGGGATTCGAAACCCCGACCGTAGTGGCCGTGCAGACCGTGACTGGAGCGCCTCAGTGCCCCCCTTTTTTTTATCAGGTAGATTTATGGCTCGCGGTCGTTCGTTCAATTCGATGGCTCAGCTTTTTTTTATTACCCTGACCGGGCGCGCTGAGCCACTGCGCCCGGAATCCCCTCGGCCACCGCGGCCGGCACGAAAATATTACCGAAAAAATCCTGCATCTGTTGAAAGTGTTTATGGGAAGAACCCTGCTAGAAGAATTAGTAACTTCTACCATTCTGCGTACGATAATCAGCATCCAGGGACTGTTCTTACAAGACATGTCATTAATGGATTAATTGCCAACACGTTCAGTCTTCGTCATAATTTCCATATCACGATTCGCTTCCAGATTTAGTGGCCTACCCTGAAGGAAAACTGCCATTGAAGGAAAAAAAAGTGAAGGACATGAGAAAATTCTGTCATACATTGAAGACACATACAAAAACTTTTATGAAGAATTAATCAATTAACATTCTCAGCTCGGGAAAATTAAAATTACATGACAGAAGCTATATTAAAATTGACCGCACAGTGTGTGTTCTATGTACGATTATTTTCATATGAATAATAAAATTGTATCCAGAATGAAACTTCACTCTGCAGCGGAGTGTACGCTGATATGAAACTTCCTGGCAGATTAAAATTGTGTGCCGGAACCGGGACTCGAACCTGGGACCTTTGCCTTTCGCGGGCAAGCGCAATACCGACTGTGCTATCCCGACACGACTCGCGATGCCGCCTCACAACTTTACAAGTTTGGAAAGTAGGAGGCGAGGTACTGGCAGAAGTAAAGTTGTGAGGCCGCATCGTGAGTCGTGTCGGGATAGCACAGTCGGTAGTGCGCTTGCCCGCGAAAGGCAAAGGTCCCAGGTTCGAGTCCCGGTTCCGGCACACAATTCTAATCTGCCAGGAAGTTTAATAAAATTGTAATTTACAAATTATATAAACAACGACTGTCACTCTGTAAATGTTACTCATTATTCATTAAATTTTTAGTAATAAAATGTGGTTTATGTCAGTTTCCAAGAAAACATATTTTCTTAAACTCCATTATTTGTTAGAAGGGCGTAAATCCAATAGTTAATTACGGTTGTATTTCGTAGATAACTTAATGAAAAGTGTTTGAAAACTCTTTCACCGACGAACTATAGGCCAAAACAAAATTTTAATACCAAAAACAGAGGTCCAGTATCCAAGGTAGTTGCGCAAAACAGTTTTTTGTATCTTCTGTAAAACTGAGATTTTTGGAGTTACGCCCTTTTAACAAACACCTATTCACTTATGAACTAGCTTATACTAAAGACGGCCCAAACATCCATGCCCGAGGGGGGATTCAAACCTCCGACCGCAGCGGCCGTGCAGACCGTGATTGGCACGCCGCAGACCGCTCGGCCACTGCGGCCGGCTGCGCGGCTAGTCCAATCGCGCGGTAGCCGCATTTCAAAAATGTTCAAATGTTTGTTAAGCTTATGGGACATAACTACTGGGTCATCAGTCCCAAAACTTACAAACAACTTATGAACTACTTACGAACTAGGACGGCACAAATATCCATGCCCGAGGGGGGATTCGAACCCCCGACCGTAGTGGCCGCGCTGACCGTGACTGGAGCGCCTCAGTCACCTCGGCCACCGCGGCCGGCTAGCCGCATTTCAACCGCCGGAAAATACAATGGCGCGGCTCCCGCGCGGTTCTACTTGTGTGGAATCCTATAGGAGCGTTCAGTTTGGTTGCGGGCACCGCGCGGTACGGACGTCTCAGTGCCACAAGCTTGCACTGTATCGCTTCGAAACTGAATTATTTATTGATGAAGCTGAGAATCGACCTGCATTATGGGATCTTCAGAACGATGAATATACTAATAAAACTTCCAAAAACCAAGCTTGGTAAGAGTTGGTAGATATATTTGGAAATGATGAGGTTACGTGGGAAAAAAATATTTTGGTAAGTAGGTGTTTATTGAACAAATATGAATTTACATAGAATCATATTTTTCTCTCATGTGTGTTTCAGAACTTGAAATATCTTCCCTGTCTAATTGAAGTAGCTAGTGAAAGTAATTTATTTACATTTTCAAATAGTCACATAATTTTTTCCATACATTCTTAATGTAGGATACAACGTTACGAACTATCTATGTACGAGCCGATCATTGAGTATAGGATGCATCCAATACTGCCTTTTTCTTACACTCGCTCTCTTTCTTGTAAGCAGCCAGATTAAACACAATATGTCTTCGACTTCCATTTTGACCCTGTCATTTTCCGCAACCCACTGCGAACGACAACCGCTAACTAACCGCGGCCTGACAGCGCCTGTCTGAACACATAGGCCGTCATTTTGCGGTTCGCAATGACAGTACAATGATGAAAAACCACATGAGTTTACTTACTTGATTACAATATGGGATGAAAGAGATAACACTTATCAGTTACAGATGGAACGTTGCCGCCAGAAAAACAAAGTTTTTTTCACAGAATCTATAATGAACAGGACCTCATAGCGTCACTGGATGACATTTTCGGACATGGGTTATTACGTAAAACTTTATCTACTAAGTCACCTCTACAACCCCTTGTCGGTATCTTGTAAAAACACTCGGTATATCAAAACCAATACAATACAACAATGTGGCGAAGTTAAGAACATACCTGTTAAAATCAATGCACAGTACCGGGTGATCAAAAAGTCAGTATAAATTTTAAAACTTAATAAATCACGGAATAATGTAGACAGAGAGATAAAAATTGACACACATGCTTGGAATGACATGGGGTTTTATTAGAACAAAAAAAAAAAAAGTTCAAAAACAGATCTCTTGCGCGCGTCATGCTTGGCCTCCCAGGTCCCCAGACCTTAGTCCGTGCGATTATTGCCTTTGGGGTTACCTGAAGTCGCAAGTGTATCATGATCGACTGACATCTCTAGGGATGCTGAAAGACAACATCCGACGCCAATGCCTTACCGTAACTCCGGACATTCATTACAGTGCTGTTCACAACATTATTCCTCGACTACAGCTATTGTTGAGGAATGATGGTGAACATATTGAGCATTTTCTGTAAAGAACATCATCTTTGCTTTGTCTTAATTTGTTATCTTAATTATTGCTTTTCTGATCAGATGAAGCGGTATCTGTCGGACAGTTTTTGAATCTTTTTTTTTGTTCTAATAAAACCCCATGTCATTACCAGCATGTGTGTCAATTTTTACCTATCTACATTATTCCGTGATGCCGGCCGCGGTGGCCGAGGAGACTGAGGCGCTTCAGTCACGGTCTGCACGGCCACTGCGGTCGGGGGTTCGAATCCCCCCTCGGGCATGGATATTTGTGCCGTCCTTAGTTGTAGGTAGTACATAAGTAGTTTGTAAGTTTAGGGACTGATGACCCCGTAGTTAAGTCCCTTAAGCTTAACAAACATTTTTTTATTCCGTGATTTACTAAGTTTTGAAATTTATACTGACTGTTTGATCACCCGGTATATTGTAGCTTCCTACTCCATTACGTAACATCTTCGCAGCTAAATAATAATAGGATTCGACAGCTCTTAGTTGCATTTAATATCTTGAATTGCTCACTCACCACGCCGCTTCGTTAATGCTCTACCTACACGAGTATTGCTCACAATAGCGACACCGACAAACTGCCACAGTTAATTGTGTCAGTCAAAAGTGTCGTTAAGGATAATGAGAAAACAAAACGTGTTGTGTAGTACCCTTGACATCACACTAAGGGAACAAAACTGTCCACCCATGACGGAACATGCAACCTAGATGGAAAAGAACATCGACAGAACATCGAATGGGCTTTAGAAACAGTGAGACAAAATTTCGTTTTTCAATCTGCTAATGTATTTCAGGTATTTCCAAACGCCCCGACTTTTTATTACGTTCTCACTGCCACCTTTAACAGTCCCTGGAGTCAGTTACATTGTCTGTAAACGCACCCAAATGCCCAGTAAGCTTTATGTACTTGAATGATTGACACTCGGTTGATTTCTCTGCGGCATTGGCACCAAAGGATACATCTATGCTGCAACGTCGGCCCACGCAACGCGCTGCAGGCAGAAGGCAGCTCGACTGGAGCGTTTATGGTGTAGCGTCGATGCTGGCACATCGCTATTCGCTTGTAGCCGGGAGTAGTAAACTCCACAGCTGTTCGCATCGATTGCAGTGGTGCAAAGCATAAAAATATGTTCAAAAATGTCCAAATGTCTGTAAATCTATCGGACCAAACTGCGTGGTCATCAGTCCGTAGCTTACAAACTACTTAAACCTAGGTAAACTAACCTACGGACAAACACACACACCCATGCCCCAGGGAGGACTCGAACCTCCACGGCGAGCAACCGCGCGCTCCGCAGCGAGATGCTTTAGACCGCTCGGCTACTCCACCGCGGCAAAACATGTTCCCTACATCATCTGGAGACAGTGAAAGTATTCGTTACCTGCAAAGATGCAGTTATTGCAAAGGACAAAAATAAAGGAAGTATCGTGTGTATCCTATGAATTCAAAACGTCCACAGTATGAAAACTTTCACCAGGGCTACCGAAGGAAAAAAACCAAAAAAAGTACAGTTGCGAAAGTCGCAACAGACTTCACATTATCTCGTCTACATCTAAATCTAAATATATACGCCGCTATCCACCGTAAGGTGCGTGGCGGAGGGTACACTGTACCACTACTAGGGATTTCCTTTCCTATTCCACTCCCAAATAGAACAAGGGAAGAAAGAACGTCTATATGCCTCTGTACGAGCCCTAATTTATCTTGTCTTTGTGATCTTTAGGCGAAATGTAAGTAGGCGGTAGGTAGATCGTTCTGCACTCAGCTTCAAATTCTGGCCCTCTCAATTTCCTTAACAGAATTCCTCAATAAGAACGTCATATTTCCTCCAGCGATCCACATTTGAGTTCTCGGAGCATTTCCCTGAGACTCGCGCATTGGTCAAACGTACCAGTAACGAAAGTAGCTGTTCACCTCTGAACTGCTTCCATGTCTTCCTTTAAACTTATCTGCTGCGGGTCCCAAACACTTGAGCAATACTCAAGACATGGTCTTTATACGCGGTCTCCTTTACAGGTGAAGTACATCTTCCAAAAATTCTCCTAATAAACGAAAGCCGGTTGCCCGCTTTACTCACAACTGTCCTTACATGCTCGTGCCATTTCATATCGCTCTGCAATGTTACGCCTAGATATTTGAACGACGCGACTGCATCAAGAAGCTCACAACTAATTCTGTATTCGAACATTATGTGATTGTTTTTCCTACTCATGTGCATCACCTTACATTTTTCTACTTTTAGAACTAGCTGCCATTCTTCCCATCAACTCGAAATCTTGTCTTAGTCATCCTGTATGTTATTACAGTCAATTAAAGACGACACCCTCCCATACACCACAGCATAATCAGCAAACAGCCGCAAATTACAAATTACTCTGTACCTCAGATCATTTATATAGATAGAAAATAATAACGATCCTATCACACTCCCCTGGGGCACGCCTGACGATACACTCGTCTCTGATGAACACTCGCCGTCGAGAACAACGATCTGCCTTCTATTACTTAGGAAGCCTTCCAGCCAGTCACAAATCTGCGAACCTATTCCATAAGTTCCTATCTTAGTTAGTAATCTGCAGTGTGGCAACGCGTCAAATGCCTTTTTGAAATCGATAAAAACACAATCTACCTGTTGCCCTTCATTCATGGCTCACAAGATGTCATATGAGAAAAGGGCAAGCAGAGTTTCAGACGAACTATGTTTCTTAAACCCGTACTGATTCATAGAAAGAAGCTTTTCCGCCGCGGTGGAGTAGCCGAGCGGTCTAAAGCGTCTCGCTGCGGAGCGCGCGGTTGCTCGCCGTGGAGTTTCGAGTCCTCCCTGCGGCATGGGTGTGTGTGTTTGTCCTTAGGTTAGTTTACCTAGGTTTAAGTAGTTTGTAAACTACGGACTGATGACCACGCAGTTTGGTCCGATAGAATTACAAACATTTGAACATTTTTTGAAGCTTTTCCGTCTCAATGAAATTTACTACATTCGAACTGAGAATATGTCCCAAAATTCTACAGGAAACTGATGTCAACGATATTGGCCTGTAATTATGTGGGTCAGTTCTCTTTCTTATGAACGGGAGTCACCTGTGCTTCTTTCCAATCACTAGGAACTTTGCGCTGAATTAAATATTCCCAAGGAACCAATGCCGCAGAATACTCTTTGTAAAACCGAACTGGTATTCCATCCGGACCAGGAGACATTTTATACTCAACTCTCTCAGCTGCTTCTCTACACCGGAAATACCTATTACTTTGACCTCCATTTGGGAGTAATTGCGTTGATCAAATGATGGTACGTTTGCACGGTCCTCCTGCGTGAAAAATTTCTTAAAGGTTAAATTTAGAACTTCCGTTTGCTTTCATCTGTAACTGCCCCGGAATGATCAACCACTGACTGGATAGAGGCCTATGACCCGCTTATCGATTTTACATGGGACCAGAACTTTTTTCGGGTTCTCGGAAAGATGTTTTGCTAAATTATGTCTGTGGTAATTATTGTATGCTTCGCGAGTCGATCTTTTTATAGATGCACGAACCTCTACTACCTTTTGACTGCCATCAATTGCCTGTTCTTTTTTGCAGCAAGAGTACAACAGCCTTTGATTTCTCAGTAGGTTTCTAACATTATTATTATACCACTGTGGATCTTTTCCATCCTTAATCGACTTTATTGGCACATATTTCTCTAGCCCAGTAATTGCGTCCACAATTCCTCTACATCCATTGTACCGGAACTAAACGATTTCCACTCATTTTCTAAGTGTGATGCTGACAATTGCTTATCTGCTCTTTCTAAAAAAACAGGCTCCTTGCCTTCTTGACTGGTTTATTAACTTTGGTCACCATTGACACTATGACGATTTCATGATCACTAACACCTGTATCTACACTGAGATCGTTAATAAGGTCGGGCCTGTTTGTCGCTGTAAGGTCTAAAATATTTCCATTGCGTGTGGGCTGCCGGTTTAACTGCTCAAGACAGTATTCGAAAAACGTTTCCAATAGTAGCTCGCAAGGCTGCCTATCTGTTTCACAGGAAATGAAACTAGAGAGGTCCCAATCTACACTCTTAAGGTTGAAAAATATTATTGCATGGCCCGGATACCTACGCACAACCTGCCGTAGACGTTCTTTGAATGACTCTAAAATTGATACAGCAGCACAAGGGGGGAGGGGGGGGGGGCGGTAAAAACAACCGACTATCAGCTTTACTTCTCTTACACCTGTTATACTTGCCCAGGTAAGTTCAGTTTCTCTCAAACTCGACCTCAGTAGAAAAAATATCTTTGTCCACAGCGATGAACACTCCCCTCCCTCCCCCCTCCCCCCAAGTTGCGTCCGATCCCTCTATCCGAAATACATTCCACGCCTCGCTAAATACTTCTGAACTTGCCACACCAGGATTTAGACAGCTTTCGGTACCTAAAACTATCTGAGCACAATAATTTACGTGCAGGGCGGTAAATTCAGGAACTTTGTTTCTAATGCTTTGCAAGTTTATGGCAAATATTTTGATAGTCGCTTTATTTTTCTGAATGCGGCCTGAATTCGCTGTCTGAATGTTGACAGGTGAGTGTTCATCAGAGCTAGCATCTAGCCTACAAAAAACCTTGTGCACCCCACTAGTACTCTGTTACCCGAGTACCCGCTTTCTTAGTGTAGTGCACCCCTGATCTAACTAGGGGCATCCTACAATTCCCCACCGGATAACGCAGATCCAGAAATCTGCAGCCGTGATTGTCACAGAGTCGGCGAAGCCTCTGGATCAGACCCTTCACTCGACTCCAAACCAGAGGACCCGATCAACCCTGGGAACAACGCTACAAATAGACAGCTCTGCTTGCGAGGCGAGGCCAACAGTCTTCACCAATTCCGCCAGCCGCCTGTAGGAACTGAGAATGTCCTCAGAACCCAAGCGACAAGCGTCATTGGTGCCGACGTGAGCCACAACTTGCAAAGGACCGCACCCCACAGGCTCGATAGCCGCCGGCAAGGCCGCCTCCGCATCTAGCATGAGGCCCCCTCCCCCCAGCAGACACACCGAATGTACATTGGACTTCTTTCCAGATTTCGACGCTATCTACGTAAAGAGCTTTATCGTGCGCCTAACATTGGAGCTCCCAATAACTAAAAATCCCCTCACCCCCGTGCACATCCTCTGACCCTGCTCAAGGAGTGGCCACACGTCCACCTACAGTATGAACGGGCGTTGCCGGACGGCCAACCTCCACATTGGCCTTCCGTCTCGAGTGATGCTAACGCCGTTCAACCTGCCACTCCTCTTGCGGAGAGGGCAGCTCGACGACGTCCGGTACACCTGAAGGTGCCTCGACAGCAGGGACAGAGGGTAAAGCATGAGATACCTGAGTTGTCCCACCCGACGCACCAGACTCACCACCGCCGCTGCATCCCGAGACAGCAGCCTGAAGACGGCTGACTGTAGCCAGCAGCGTGCTTAGCTGCATGCGAACTGCTGCCAACTTATCCTGGATCAGCATACGGAAGGCACACAACCTATCCATCCTATCGATACAATTAACTGTGGAAAGTACAAAACTAAATAATAAACTTTTAACTTGTCTAGTACTTTCATAAAGGCGACTGGTAGCTAACTGAACTGAGGTAACTATACTGTTAAAAGCAACGAAACTGTCATTGTTGATTTTCAAAAGAAACACGCAAATCTATGAAGCACACTATTATCAAATACGCGAGAATAAAAGCTTTCTGAATGCAAAACACACGAAATAAAGAAGTGACAAGTTGATACTTAAATTACGCAGCTTGCAGCACAAACGAAATCTGCCAAGTACGCGAGAATAAACCCCTTAAAACAAAAGAACTAATGAAAATGACGAAATTGACTGGCAATAAAATTTCACACGAATTAAATTATAGTACTTAGCGCTCTGAACGATGTGACAGCGGCCGCAACTGGCACTCGACTGCTGTTAAATATTACCGAACCAGAAATGGTTAAACGAATGATAATTCAGACCAACAATGTTGATGCAATTTACGTTGAGGAGCGACTGGGACTGACTGAGGAAATAAAGATGGTGTCGATTGGTTGTGAGTATACGTATTATCAGTATCAACACTGTACTCGCTGATTTGTTCATTGTTATCATTGGCTTCTACCAGGTTCAAGTTTCCACTACCTGTTCTAGGTTTAAAATTATTTTTTAGAAACAATGTAGAATCTAAATACGGTCACCACAGTACTGGACCTTTGTGAGGAGCATCACCTGACGTGCATTTTTGATGCTTGTTCATTGCTCTGTGAAGTGCTCTCGAAGAGTTTCTTTTTTTCTTAACATCGTATATTGCTGAAATTAGCAGAAAATTATATTTGTACAAATATTATAGAAAAACCAGTTCTGTCAAGCAGATAGGAATCTATAGAGACGGCCAGATATAAGAAAGTAATAAACTTTAATGATTATTGTTACATATTTTTCTTTTTTTGTAAATTTCAGGTTCTTGAAAACTGGAAAGTCTTGTATGAACTGAGCAGGAGAATTTAGAGGAGGAACAATTACTTTGACAGGTATCCCAGAGAAACAGCAGGTAGCGAGTAGCTGTGAGACACGGCACGGCTATAGTGACCTTCAAGCAGCCAATCACAGCTCAAGTTTCAAAAAAATGTTCAAATGTTTGTTACGCTTATGGGACTTAACTACGGGGTCATCTGTCCCTAAACTTACAAACTACTTATCAACTACCTTATACTTAAGGACGGCACAAATATCCATGCCCGAGGGGGGATTCGAACCCCCGACCGTAGTGGCCGTGCGGACCGTAACTGCAGCGCCCCAGTCCCCTCGGCCACCGCGGCCGGCCTCAAGTTTCAGGACATACAGCGATGGACACAGCGCGAAACACAAACCAGCAGGATATCATCGCCTGGCGAGGATCGTAGCGAGCAGCGCCGCAAGCTGCTATGGTGTACGCTAATGGCGCCAATAAAAAGCCACTCTCACAGCGAGCAATATTTGCGGTAAGCATGCCGCAGAGCAGGCAGGCCAGGTGGCATGTCGACACTGATGCCTGCTGGCTGTCTGTTTGCTGCAGGATTCTGGATATAGCGCGTGTCCTATTATTTTCGTAATCTTTCGGAATGCTACCTGCACTGGCCAATCAGGAGTCGCGTTGGAGTGTGGCCTAGCAGCCAGCAAGGCGGGAACTCGAAGAGAACACACCAGACGGAATGCAGTGCCACACACCCGCCAGCGAAGTGCAGTCGTTCTCAGATGATCATAAAGAAAATATTCGATAAAATAATATGATTCTCGCACAACTTATAGATGCATTCTTCTGGTTCACGATGAACTGAATATTATTGTGTTAGTGGTCATAGTTCTGGTGATAATTACAGATTCAGTACAGTTCTATAAGGAATCCGATAACTTTACATTGAAAAATAGAGGTGGCCATTAATTTGCGTTTGATGCATGTGAGATCATATGTTGCTGCAGATGAGATGTAGCTGAAATATTGAATTATTCTTTGAAGTTGGAAGGATGTCGCTATCCACACCCAATCTCGGGATAATGGGTTGTATGTAAAACATTAGCCGGCCGCGGTGGCCGAGGGGACTGCGGCGCGCCAGTCACGGTCTGCACGGCCACTACGGTCGGGGGTTCAAATCCCCCCTTGGGTATGGATATTTGTGCCGTCAAAAATGTTCAAATGTTTGTTAAGTTTATGGGACTTAAGTAAGGGGTCATCAGTCCCTAAACTTACAAACTACTTATGAAGTACATTATACTAAAGACGGCACAAATATCCATGCCCGAGGGGGGATTCGAACCCCCGACCGTAGTGGCCGTGCAGACCGTGACTGAAGCGCCTCGGTCTCCTCGGCCACCGCGGCCGGCTTGTGCCGTCATTAGTGTTAGCTAGTTAATAAGTAGTTTGTAAGTTTAGGGACTGATGACCCCATAGTTAAATCCCATAAGCTATACAAACATTTGAACATTTGTAAAACACTAGTTTCCGTTCCTGCGCTTCAGCGAAGAAAATGGGACGAAATTTTCACAAAATCCCTAATATCTCATAAATAATTGGAGGTATCAAAGCAAGATTTTATCAAATGATAGTACGCAAAGAGGAGTTTATTTTGTCATGCTATTAATTTACGAAACTTGCATATGAAGCGCGTTATTCGAGCAACTGCAGATTTTATTCAATGAAGTAATGGACTTTTTAGGAGTCACAGATACGTGGTAAAACTAAATTTGCTTTGTCTTTATTTTAGTGATCAATTTATTTGTTTAATTTTATACCGATTATGGTCATTTTCATATACTACTAACTTGTCTTGCTCTCAGTATTACTAAATACAGTTTAATATTATGTTTAACTTCAGATGCATAAAAATGTTTGTGATACGAATATTTGTAAACCCTATTGTTTTGACAAGAGAAGCGGATTTGAGCATTACAACGAAAATGTAGGCATAGTAACGAAATATCATCACTGAAATATTACTCTGGAAAAAAAGGAAAATAAAGTAGTTCTGTGAAAAATAGCTTCTTATTTTTCAAATTACAGTGGAATTCAATATCCTAGTACGTTTTTAAATGAATGATATAGAACAAACTGATGAGATGATTTTATATGTATACATTCAAATGTCTGAGAAATAAGGAAAACTATTTAGAGTACATACGATATGTTTTAGTTAGTGTCCCAACACAGAGTGGTGTGTTTATTTAATCACAAACATCTTTCAGCTTGTCAAAAAATTCAGTTACGACCATGGTGCTAATTTACAGGATTCCAGTAAATTAAACGTTTTTGTATTTCTAAGATTGAGATACAAAAATAGATTTTTTCGCCTGTTTTAAAACATAGTTTTTACCATTAAAATATTCTTTGGTATCGGATTCCACGAAAATTTCAATACAACTACACATTTATTTTTCTTACAAGACTTTTCTTCTTCTCCTTCTGACAAACGTATTATTGACATTTTGGTCCTTGTGCCGTTGTTAAAATCCGCTTCTTTTGACAAAACATAGCAGAGCCAATAATTATTATTTTCACTAACATTTTTATGCAGATAAAATAGCAACAGAACATTGAGTGTTCCGATTTGTAAGGGGACTAAACGGCAGGGTGATCAGTCGTCCAGAATATTGAAACTAATAATACTGAGAGCAAGATAATTTGTACTTCATGAAAATGCCCATTCTAAAATTAAATGAGACACTTCTTCACTTACATAAAAACAGCAATTTTCGTTTCACCAGCTATTGATGGCCCTTAAAAATCCCACTACTTCATGCATTAAAATCTGTAGTTTGTTAAATATCGCGATTCATGTGAAAGTTTCGTAAAATCCACATGTGATAAAATAATCTCCCCTTTGCGTTCTTTCGTTTGATAAAATCTTGCATCTACCTCCAATCATATAAGGGATTTTATGAAAATTACGTTCCGTTTTTTTCGCTGACGCGCGGGAACAGGAACTATAGCTTTACATGCAATACATTATCTCGAGATTGGTAATAGATAGTGACATCCTTCCAACTTCGAAGAATAAGTCAATATTTCAGCTACATTTCATCCGCAGCAACATATGACCTAAAACGTACCAAATGCAAATTCATAGCGACCTCTATTTTTAAATGCAAAATTTTCGGATTTCTTGCAGTACTGTACTGAATCCGTTAATATCACAAGAACTATAACCACAAACAAAATAGTAGATAGATCTTCATGAAGCTGAAGAATTCAGCTATAAGATGTGCGAGAATAATTTTTTTTACCGAATAGTTTCTTCACAATCGTTTGATAAATAATGCAGCTCGGCCGTGTTGCGCGCCTTGGCGTCCATCCAGCAAAGCCAGCCTGCACGCTTCCGCGCCGTATCTTGCACCGTGTGAGAGAGACCCAGTGCCGCGGTGGAGTAGCCGAGCGGTCTAAAGCGTCTCGCTGCGGAGCGCGCGGTTGCTCGCCATGGAGGGTCGATTCCTGCTTGGGGCATGGGTGTGTGTGTTGTCCTTTAGGTTAGTTTACCTAGGTTTAAGTAGTTTTATAAGCACGGACTGATGACCACGGAGTTTGGTCCGATAGATTTACAAACATTTGAACATTTTTGAAGACCCAGTGTTTTTCAGCCGGATTCGTACTGAGCAGCCGACTGACGTTCGCGCCATTCATGCTCCGTTTGAAATGGCCTTAAGGGTCACTGGGCTTGGCTCACCGTCGGCCGGCGAGCAGCGAGCAAGTAGCATAAATACGCCCTTACTTAGCTTGCGATTTATCACGAATCTTCGATCCAGCACAAAGTGCCAAGTAACTGGAAAAAGGCGCAGGTGACTCTCGTGTATAAGAAAGGCAAAATAACGGACCCACATAATTACAGACTAATATCATTAATATGAGTTTTCTGTAAAATTCTTGAATATATTCTCACTTCTATTATATTAATGTACTTGAGAAAGAAAAGGTTCTGTCCATGTGTCAGCACGGCTTTATGAAGCATCGATCGTGCGAAATTTAGCTTGCCCTTTTTTCTCATGACATCTTCCGTGCTATGGATGTAGGGCAACAGACAGACTGCATATTTCTCGATTTTCGAAAGGCGTTCGACACGGTGCCGCACCGCAGATTGCTAACGAAGGTACGGTCATATGGAATAGGTACCCAAATATGTGAGTGGCTGGAAGACTACTGAAGTAATAGAACCCAGTACGTTGTCCTCGATAGCGAGTGTTCATCAGAGACTAGGGTACCGTCAGAAGTGCCTCAGGGAAGTGTGATAGGACCGTTATTACTTTCTATCTATATAAATGACCTGACGGTTAGAGTGCATTGCAGTCTGCGGCCGTTTGCTAATGATACTGTGGTGTACATGAAGGTGTCGTCATTGAATGACTGTAGTAGGATGCAGGATGACTTGGGCCAAATTTCTAAGCAGTGTGAGGAATGGTAGCTAGCTCTAAATGTAGAAAAAATGTAAGGTGATGCCGATGAGTAGGAGCAATAATCTCGTAAAGTTCGAAATACAACATTAGAAGTGTGCTGATTGACAGAGTCGCGTCAATTAAATATCTAGGCGTAGCGCTGGACAGCGATATGAAACGGTACGAGCATACGACAGTAATGGGGAAGGCGGATGTTCGACTACGGTTTATTGGGAGAATTTTGGGAAGAAGTGATTCGTTTATAAAGGAGACCGCATATAAAACTCTTGTGCGACACCGTCTTGAATATTACTCAAGTGTTTGGGATCCCCACCAAATCGGTTTAAAAGAAGATATAGAAGTAATTGAGAGGCGGGCCGCTAAGTTTTTTACTGGTAGGTTCGAATAATGCGCGAGTGTTACTGAGCTGGCCGCGGTGGAGTAGCCGAGCGGTCTAAGGCGCCTCGGTGAGGAGCGCGCGGTTGCTCGCCATCGGATGTTCGAGTCTTCCCTGGGGCATGGATGTCTGTGTTTGTCCTTAGGTTAGTTGACCTTAGTTTAAGTCGTTAGTAAGCTACGGACTGATGACTACGCAGTTTGGTCCGATAGATTTACAAACTTTTTTTGTTACTGAGATTATTCGGGAAGTCAAATGGAAATCGCTGGAGGGAAGGCGACGTACTTTCCGGAAACCACTATTAAAACATTTAGAAGGCCAGAATTTGAAGCGGGCTGCAGAAAGATTTCACTGCCACCATCTTAAATTTCGCGTAAAGAGCACAAAGATAAGAGAGATTAGGGCTCATACAGATGCATACAGATATTCGTTTTTCCCTCGTTATATTTGGGAATGGAACATGAAAGCAAGTAACTATTAATGGTACTGAGTACCCTTCGCCACGCACCTTTGGGTAGAGTATGTACTAGGATTGGAACTTCAATAGTGGTACCTATTTATTCACAGTCTATACAAAAGCGTTACATGTTTGCACCTGTTACACTCTTGCACAGTAGTCACCAGCGTTGTGTAGAACACGTTGCCAGCGATGTGGAAGGCGTATTACACTGTTAGCAGAGCCTGTTCTGTTGATGGTACAGAAGGAGCGGTCTACAGTCTGTCGAATTTCTGGAATAATTCAGAAACTAATGCCACGAAGTGGTTCTTTTATCTTCGAAATCAAATCAAAGTCACAAGGACTTAAGTCCGGGGAGTATGGTGGATGATACAGTATTTCCCAGTCCCATCGAACGAACAGAGCAGCCACAGGTTGCGCTGTATGCGCCCGCGCATTGTCGTGCAAAATCATGGTTGGGTTACGCAGAAAGTGTTGCCGCTTCTCCTGCGACCAGCTTTGCGCCACTCACCCATCATTTTGTATGACATTACGCGGCCGCAAACCGCGCAAGCTGTAGCTGCTCTGTTCGGTCGATGGGACTAGGAAGTACTGTACCATCCACCATACTCCCCGGACTTAAGTTATTGTGACTTTGATTTGATTCCGAAGACGAAGGAACCACTGCGTGGGATTCGATTGAGAACTGTTCCAGAGATTTGACATGCAGTAGACCGCCCCATTCGCACCGTCAGCAGAACATGCTCTGCTAACGCTTTACTAAGCCTTCCACATCGCTGGCAACGTGTTATACACAACGCTAGTGTCCATTTTGAAGGACAGTAACAGGTGCAAAGATGTAACGTTTTTATATCGGTTGTAAATAAACAGTTGCCACTATTTAAGTTAAAACTCTCGTATGTAGACGTAGATTTCCATCAGTTCGCACTGTGTCACGTTTCCGACTTTGATAAAGGTCGGATTGTAGCCTATTGCGATTGAGGTTTATTGTATCGCGACACTGCTGCTCGCGTTGGTCGCGATCCAACGACTGTTAGCACAATATGGAATCGGAGGGTTCAGGAGGGCAATACGGAAACGCCGTGCTGGATCCCAACGGCCTCGTATCACTAGCAGTCGAGATGGCAAGAATCTTATCCGCATGGGGACGTTTGCAAGACAACAACCATCTGCACGAACAGTAAGAGGACGTTTGTAGCAGCATAGACTGTCAGCTCGGAGACCATGGCTGCGGTTACCCTAGACGCTGCATTACAGACAGGAGCGACTATGATGGTGTACACAACGACGAACTTGGGTGCACGAATGGCAAAAGTCATTTTTTTCGGATGAATCCAGGTTCTGTTTACAGCATCATGATGGTCGCATCTGTGTTTGGCGACATAGCGGTGAACGCATATTGGAAGCGTGTATTCGTCATCGCCATACTGGCGTATCACCCGGTGTGATGGTATGGGATGTCATTGGTTACACGTCTCGGTCACCTCTTGTTCGCATCGACGGCACTCTGAACAGTGGCCGTTACATTTCAGATGTGTTACGACCCGTGGCTCTACCCTTCATTCGATCTCTGCGAAACACTTCATTTCAGCAGGATAATCCACGACCGCATGTTGCAGGTCCTGTATGGGCCTTTCTGGATACGGAAAATGTTCGACTGCTGTCCTGGTCAGCACGTTCTCCAGATGTCTCACCAATTGAAAACGTCTGGTCAATGGTGGCCGAGCAACTGATTCGTCACAATACGCCAGTCACTACTCTTGATGAACTGTGGTATAGTGTTGAAGCTGCATGGGCATCTGTACACATCATCCAAGCTCTGCTTGACTCAATTCCCAGCCGTATCAAGGCCGTTATTATGGGCCAGAGGTGGTTGTGCCGGCCGCGGTGGCCGAGGGGACTGAGGCGCTTCAGTCACGGTCTGTACGGCCACTACGGTCGGGGGTTCGAATCCCCCCTCGGGCATGGATATTTGTGCCGTCCTAGTTCGTAAGTAGTTCATAAGTAGTTTGAAGGTTAAGGGACTGATGACCCCGTAGTTACGTCCCATAAGATTTACAAACATTTGAATTTCAAAAAATGTTCAAATGTTTGTTAAGTTTATGGGACTTAACTACGGGGTCATCAGTCCCTAAACTTACTAACTACTTACGAACTACCTTATGCTAAGGACGGCACAGATATCCATGCCCGAGGGGGGATTCGAACCCCCGACCGTAGTTGCCGTGCAGACCGTGACTGGAGCGCCTGAGTCCCCGTGGCCACCGCGGCCGGCTTGAATTTGAAGAGGTGGTTGTTCTGGGTACTGATTTCTCAGGATCTATGCACCCAAATTGCGTGGCAATGTGGCAATGTAATCACATGTCAGTTCTAGTATTAAGATACTCCTAAAATATTTCACTTATATAGAAAATCGTCCACGTCCACGTTTCACTCCCATACAATAGGAAGTGGTTTACCGAATTGGAGAGAAAAGGAGTTTCTGGCATATCCTGAATAGGAGAAGGGATAAATTGGTAGGACACATTATGAGACATCAAGGAATCGTCAACATAGCATTAGACGGAAGTGTGTGGGATAAAAATTGTAGAGGGAGACCGAGGGACGAATAGAGTAAGCAGATTCAAAAGGATGTAGGTTGCTGAAAGTATTCTCAGGTGAAGAGACTTGCACAGGACAGGGTAGGGTGGAGAGCTGCAGCAAACCAGTCTGCGGACTGAAGACCACCACCACAACAACATATAGAAAATACAAGTAACTGAAAATGTTTTATAAAGAATAATAAATGTCACGTGCGATAACTGTGCTATAGTGCAACTACCTACATAAACGTAACCAGCTATTTTGCAGCTCCGTTGTCTTGACAGGGCAACCTGTTTTCAGGTGCAGTATGCTGAACAGGTCTCGTGGTACTTTAAAGTCTTCCAAAATACACGGATAGGAAACAATATAAAAAAGCGCGAGAAGTGCTTGCTTGAACATAAATGCAGATGCTAACGAAGACTGCAAGTTGTGCTGTTATATCAGAACATAAATGGCACGTGTGCAACGTCCTTAATAGATTGCATGTGTCACACTTAGTCATAAGAATGTTCTATGCAAGCAGGTAGGCCGTTTTATTCGCTGTAATTCGGTACACACTTTCGACCATAGTAGAGTGGCTGTACACATAGCGTAGTAGCAACATAGTACCACGTGACTATTGGCAAATATTAGCTGTATATAGACATAAGCTTAACAGTTTTCAAGAAATTTACTGTTAACTTCCTTTACAAAAAGCTATGCATAGTCTTACACACAGTAAGTCACTTGTCAGTCACTTGATACTGTTGTGAAGTTATTGGTGTCATGAAAATGATGCTTTGGTTTATGGTCGAAGGTACCCATATACTTCTGGGTTTACATCACGACAGTCTCAGCTGCTTGAATGGTTGTAGCGGAAGGAGATTTTGTACACCTACGGAATGAATCATCACTGCAGTACCTCTTGAAACACAAAACACTTCGTCTATCTTGGATGCGGAAGCCCACCATAAGAGCACCAACAATTTTTTCCCTACGTTCGTAAAGTTCAAATATTTGTAAACCCAAGCGACGAAACTGCTAGGGTCATCGGTCCCCAGACTTCCGACATTACTTCAAGTAACATACGCTAAGGACAACATACACACAAATGCCTGAGCAAAGACTCGAACCTACGACGGGGGCGGACACGCAATCCGATGTATGGCGCTGTACACCGCGCGGTCATTCCCGCACGGCTTCTACGTTCGAGTTCACTTAGCTCCGACATAGAGCAGGCACAATTACATAGAACAAGCTTGCATAGAACATTCTTATGACTAAGTGTGACACTTGCAATCTATTTTTTTTTTTTTTTTTTTTTTTTTTTTTTTTTTTTTTTTTTTTTTTGTTAAGCTTATGGGACTTAACTACGGGGTCATCAGTCCCTAAACTTACAAACTACTTATCAACTACCTTATAGTAAGGACGGCACAAATATCCATGCCCGAGGGGGGATTCGAACCCCCGACCGTAGTGGCCGTGCAGACCGTGACTGGAGCGCCTCAGTCTCCTCGGCCACCGCGGCCGGCTGCAATCTATTAAGGACGTTGCACACGTGCCATTTATGTTCTGATATAACAGCACAACTTGCAGTCTTCGTTAGCATCTGCATTTATGTTCAAGCAAGCACTTCTCGCGCTTTTTTATATTGTTTCCTATCAGTGTATTTTGGAAACTGTTTTTACCCACGAGCACACCATGGGATGCGAGAGAATATCCGATGATTGTGAAATTAAAAGACTGTAACACGAAACTTTGGGAAGGAGTGAGGCGTGCTCGACTATTTCAGATGAATGTTATTTTGCCAAAGAAAGGTTTTCTTTAATAGTCGGTCACAATACATACTAAATAGGGAAGAGAAAAATCGACCGGTTAGTACCGATATTGCTACTTCAGTATTGAATAATAGGTATTTTTCAACATTCGTTTAGTCTGCTTTCTTTTTCTCCATTTTTTTTCTAATGACAGGCACATCAATTTGCCATAGCTGCAGTGCTAAAGTTCTTAGTTTCTATATATGTTTTTAATGAATAATTTGATGCGTAAAATATCAATTGGTTTGAAATATTGGGTATTTTTAGAAGATGGGTAAAACAATAAGTCCCACTCTAATTGCAATACATACAGCTGGATCTAGAAATAAACATACGAATCGGCACAGGTTTGCTGAGACAATGATGTACCTGTTGGCTGATTGCATGGCCTCTATTCGTGAATGTGTACTGTGTAATATATGCTCCGACATCATCCAAACGGTAATTTCTTGTTCTCATTGGTTATACTACGGATTGGTACGATCCTCACTTGGGATGTATTTTACAAACTACTTTAGCAATGACACACGTAGTTTTTATATTATATGAATTTAATTTATTTCTGTGTTATAAACTTGGGGTAATGGTTGAAACCTGAATTTTGTGATTATGACTAGGTGAAAGATTGATACCAACCAGAAATGACTCTTTAATATAGTCGTCACCACATGTACTTCAACTCCAGCTATCACCGTACCTACCTCCTCCACCTTCGCTATCTTAGCTTGAGCCGGCCGCGGTGACCGAGGGGACTGAGACGCTCCAGTGACGGTCTGCACGGCCACTACGGTCGGGGGTTAGAATCCCCCCTCGTGCATGGATATTTGTGCCGTCCTTAGTTGTAAGTAGTTCATAAGTAGTTTGTAAGTTTAGGGACTGATGACCCCGTAGTTAAGTCCCATAGACTCTACAAACATTTGAACATTTTCTTAGCTTGAAGCAGAGAAATCGATAGAAATTTACATCTTTGCGCGCGATAAAGTTTTTTAATCTTTGTCTGAAGTCTACGTTTATAAATGGAAATAATAGCAATAAAATACCGAAAAATCTGTAATTTCAGAAACTGGTTATTTTGAGCCGTTTTAGCGGTTAGGTTAAACGGGAGATGAAAATAACCCGTAAACCGGCTGGCGATAACCGCCATAAATTTGTTCAGGAGAAACTTGGAGGCCCTGATATTTCCGTAACCTGCAGTATCTGTCACTTTTGAATGGTCTCTGTCCTTGGTATGAGAGTAATATTTATTCTTTTTCGTTTGTCTTCCTAAGATAAATATGAAAGTGTTGGTCGTTTATACCGCTACAGGGCGAGGCCGCAGCCACGGATTGTGCAAACGTCTGACATATTAAGGTAATTACGCTTATGCAAGAAACCACGATGAAACAGCACTCTTAAATAAGCATTCTGAGATGACACACTTTTGGTTTTTAGCTGAGCATCAGGTGCATCTGTACATTCTGAAGGTAGCGGTGATAGAGTTGTATTCAACTTATACAAAAACCAGAGCCGGCCGCAGTGGTCGAGCGGCATGCGGCGCGCCAGTCACAGTCTGCACGGCCGCTACGGTCGGGGGTTTGAATCCCCCCTCGGGCATGGATGTTTGTGTCGTCTTTACTATAAGGTAGTTCATAAGTAGTCGCCGAGTGGACGTCGTCCAGTACACACCTGTCCAGCGTCAGCACATTTTCAGTAGTAAGTAAAACCGGATTCTCTCTAGAAGCTACATATTTTCACTTTTCAGTGCGCTTTCCCTTCAGTTCATTAAAGTTATTGTGTGCTCGCGTTTTTATTTGATTCATATTCGCGTTAAATATCTGGTTAGTGTATTATTCCGCCGTGTGAATCGCGTCGCGACAGTCGTGTCTGTCTTTATTTTCTGATTAGAAGCGACGTACAGAATTTTGATTTTCGTCTACGCGTTCTCGTTTCAATTTGTGAATTTATACTGTGCTCTCATGCATATTAGATTCAAATCCGCGTTTTAATAAACAGAGTAGTCTTCCCTTTGAACGCATCGCGACTGTAGTTTTTGCTTTTGTCGGCACTGTAATCATGAATTGGGACTGTGGCTGCTGTGTGCGGATGCAGTCTGAGCTGGTGACACTTCGCTCCCAGCTTCAAGCTGTGTTAACCTCGGTTGCACAGTTGGAAGCTGCGATCGAGGGGCGTCGTTGTTGTTGGCCGGTAGTAGGGACCGAACGGACTCCCGTCGTCTCCACCGATCGGCTGCGCCATCGACATGCTCTGATACTGCTAGCAATGAGGCAGACACCCCACCCGTGGTTGCGTGGGAGGTTGCTGCAGTGCGTGGCAGGAGACGCAAAACATTCTGGGGGACCGATCGTGAGGCCTCCCCGTTTCGTCTTGCGAACAGGTTTGAGGCGCTATCTGTTCAGGACAACGTTCCTGAGTGGGATGGTGTCTCTCATCCTGAGGTCACCACCCAGCCTGCAAGATCCGGGCTTT
Source organism: Locusta migratoria (assembly GCA_026315105.1). Taxonomy (NCBI): domain Eukaryota; kingdom Metazoa; phylum Arthropoda; class Insecta; order Orthoptera; family Acrididae; genus Locusta; species Locusta migratoria. The sequence goes on from CM048755.1 coordinate 274,687,924, forward strand.
CATAGAGGGTGGGTTTGCTTGTAGTAGGGAGCTCCAACGTTAGGCGGGTGATGGAGCCCCTTAGAGAGATGGCTGCCAAGGAGGGGAAGAAGGCCAACGTGCACTCCGTGTGCATACCGGGTGGAGTCATTCCAGATGTGGAACGAGTCCTTCCGGATGCCATGAAGGGTACGGGGTGCAGCCAACTGCAGGTGGTGGCTCACGTCGGTACCAATGATGTGTGTCGCTTCGGATCTGAAGAGATTCTCTCAGGTTTTGAGCGGCTATCTGAAGTGGTAAAGACTACCAGTCTTGCTTGCAATATGAAAGCAGAGCTCACCATCTGCAGCATAGTTGACAGGACAGACAGTGGACCTATGGTACAGAGCCGAGTGGAGGGTCTGAATCAGATGTTCAGACGGTTCTGCGACCGTGTAGCCTGCAGATTCCTTGACTTACGCCATCAGGAGGTGGGTTTCCGGGTTCCGCTGAAAAGGTCAGGAGTCCACTTAATAATCGTTAAGCTGTACGCTGTATATATAACAGCAAAGAAGAGCTACTGTAATAGCGACTTGAAACATGATATAAACATAGATATATTGTAATTTTTCAGACACAGAACTCACACATCATGCTTTTATATCTCGCCACAGCTTAAGGAGTTTTACGATGTTATGAAGAAAAACTAGAACTGTACCGCCTGATGATGTTCTGCCAGACAGTTCAAAACTGGTAATGGGAAACAAATAAACAAGTTATTTTGTTGTCTTCACGGCACTCAGTGTTAACGATGTCGTACAATGACAATAATATGAGATATTGTAAAATACTGTTATCTTTAATATTGCGTGTATTTCACACTATGAGCTGTTGATTTCGGAAGGGCACAATCTTCAGGTATAATGTGATATTCTGAATAGCTGATCTAATTGTTGTTATTGTGACGAATTCCTTTTTACGGTATATTATATTCCGAATATTTATTTTACGAGGTCGTGTACGCGAGATATTTATTGTCATTCGAACTTATGATTCACTCCGTTTCCTTGGGATCCCCAAACCGGATTTCGTAAACAGATTGCGCAGTTTCGCTTGTCGTTGCTTTTGTAAACACTCAAAAATCGATTCTCGAAATCCACTTCTATAAAGTGATTTTCCACTTCCACAATCGATTTTCTTGAACATGTACCCGCAACCGTTTCTGAAACGTGCTTAACTTGTCACGTTGCGTCTTCTAATCACTAAGTGTTCAAATGTTTGTGAAGCTTAACGAACTTAACTGGCCGGCCGCAGTGGCGTAGCGGTCTGCGGCGCGACAGTGTCTGCACGGCCGCTACGATCGGGGGTTCGAATCCCCCATCGGGCATGGATGTTTGTGTCGTCTTAAGTATAAGGTAGTTCATAAGTAGTTTGTAAGTTTAGGGACTCATGACCCCGCAGTTAAGTCCCTTAACCTTAACAAACATCTGAACATTTTTGGACTTAACTGCGGAGTGATCAGTCCCTAAACTTATGAACTACCTTATACTAAAGACAACACAAACATCCATGCCCGAGGGGGGATTCGAACCCCCTACGGGGAACGGCCTCGCGCATTGGAGCATAGCGCCTCAATGCACTTGGCCACTCCGCCGCGGCTTCTAATCACGAATTCTCGGTTAGTATGGGCAGAGTGACATTTCCTGCAGTGAAAGAGAACTATGAATACTAGAGTGAGCATGAATCCGTGCATAAGGTAAATCGATTGTGCTGACTAAATCAAGAACTAAAATAGCTGTTTTTTCAGCCGCCATATTTCAGTGGGGTAGGAAATCCGCGTCAGGTCTTAACATGTAAGCAAGACAGCGATAAACGGTTTACGAAATATGGTTTTTGTCCTCCAGAAAATGTGTTGCATTTAAACGTAGTGTGTTTTGACGGATATTTGACGGCTTTGTAAAACTACAACAGCTAATCACTCCGTTTACATGGGTTCCTAAAAGCGGATTTCATAGACCACTTTTACAGTTGTGCTTTTGGCTGGTCATGTAAACAGTCCTTCCATTCCCACAACTAATTTTCGTGCCCAGGCAAACGTAACCGTTTGTGAAACGTTCTTGGCTTATCAGATTTCGTCTTCGTGTTCAGAATTTTAAGGCTAGTCTACACGACGACACTAGGCTGCGACACTCTTTTCATGAAATGTGTTGCGCGCAACTGGTTTCGTGTGTGTCTGTAGCCATGGCGCCAATACTATGCACTTCAGTTTCGTTGTTTTGTGAATGCTGTAGTTGCCGTAGAATGAAAGTTTTTGTAGCTGTAAGAGTTCTGGCGGAGCTATTGCTTCTCTGTATGAAGTCACTGCATAAGACTAAACACAAAAAGAATAAAAAACGTGTCTGGGTTTGTGACTGGATTAAAAAATGACGTCAGCTCGGTTGCTTAGCCACCTTGCTGAAAGAAATTGTAATTGAAGACCTAGAAGCTATTTTAATCAACTCAGAATGTCACCAGAGCAGTTTATGTTCCTTTTAAACAGAGTTAGTAATGCAATTAAGAAACAAAGTACTGTTATGCGTGAATTGTTACCTGAACTGAAATTACAAATTGCATTACGTTTCTTGTCAAGTAGGTATTCTACAGTACATGTAACGTGTTCCCAAATCCACAATTGCCACAGTTCGTTCGTATAGGTATTTGGAATTGAATGTATTTTAGTCTGCAATTCACTAATCGTCAACCAATCAATTTTTAATTCACGAATAATTGCTACAAGAGCACTAACACGCCGCTGCTTAAAATCGCACAAACACCTTTGCATCGCATATATGTTCAAAAACCGAATTATTTCTTCCGTTTACCCCTTTATGTTGTGTTTTGTTCTGTATTGGTTGTAACCTAACCTAAAAACACGCGCAATCAGTTTCACCAAAGATGGAAGGTGCCGAAACTGTTTAACTGTTTACTTTCGCCAACGAGTTGCGCGAACGCCTGCAGCGCGTGCACAATTGCCAGTAGCACAGTTTCACGAAACGTAGTGTCGTCGTGTAAAGTAGCCTTTAGGCTCATATGGACAGAGTAACATTTTCCGCAGTAAAAGGGAATTATAGATATTGTGCTGATTAAATCAGGAACTGTGACAGCTGTTTCCCAGACGTGATATATGACTTGGATGACAAATCCGCTTTTGGTCTCATCATGAAAACAAATAAGCGAAAACGGTGTACGGAAGTCGGTTTTCGTGTTCAGGAAGATGAGACGCATCTAGACGTAGTGAATCAGAATATCGAATCAGAACGTAAGATGACGGTCTGGTGAAATAAACAGCTCATAGTCTGAAATACACGCAATGTTAAAGATAACAGTGTTATGGAATATTTCCTACTACAGCGTGAGACAGGAAAACAGGAACATTTTCACAACCCAATAAAACTAGAAGTGACAAAGGAAAGAAATTTAATTCAGAGTTCAAATATTCAAGTGTTTGTTAAGCTTAAGGGACTTAACTGTGGGGTCATCAGTCCCTAAACTTACAAACTACTTACGAACTAGCTTATACTAAAGACGGCACAAACATCTATGCCCGAGGGGGATTCGAACCCCCCGACCGCAGAGGCCGTAATTCATAGTAACTGAAATCTTACAACTGTGGCATTTACGAAACACTGATGCCATTTATCATTTTTTAATACTACGTCCTTTAAATGGCGTCTTCCTGTACGAATACATTCGTGAAATCTGCTGTGGAGATTCCTCATTGATCGCTGCAACATCTCAGTTGGGAGACTGCGAATGTCATCCCGAATTATCTGTTTTAACTTATCCAGAGTTCTTGGTCGAGTCGTGTAGGCTTTGCTCTTGAGGTAGCCCCACAACAAAAAATCAGAAACGGATAAATCTGGCGATCTCGGGAGCCAGAGAATTTTACCGAATCATGATACCACACGGTTACCGAACAATTCTCGCACACACGCTATTGACTGCCGTGCAGTATATCATGTTGCTCCGTCCTCTTGAAACCAGGCATCGTGAACGTTTAGAAAGTTATTGAATGTTGGTGTAAGGAAAGTTCGTAACAACACCACGTAACGATCGGCATTGACAGTTGTTGTGTTTTCCTGATCATTTGCAAAGAAATACGGCCCGATAATCGCATGGGATGAAACACCACACCATACTGCCACTTTACTAGCGTGTAAAAGGCGCCCATGAACGTCATTCGGAATTGTGTTTGCCCAAAAATTGGCAGTTATGTATTAGTATAGGACGTCATCTAATGGACGTAATTAAGAACAACTGATAAACGTCATCAGTGTTTCGTAAATAGCAAATATGTAAGATTTCAATTACTACGAATTAAATATAATGTCATTGAGACTGAATATTCGCTGTATAGAAGAGAGTTAAACGAACTTTCTAGCCGATAAAGAGTTAACGCAAACGTATACAGAGAGCAGGTTACTATTTAGCAGTAGACGTCCGACTGACCTTGAAACGCAGGCGTGTTGCGTAAAGCTGTCTTACTACGTCAAAGGGTTCAGAGCGCAGGCTGGGTAAAGTAGAGACGGTATCTGGAGGAAGAGAGGGGGACGCGGGAATCCCAAAAAGCGGGTGTTCGCTTGGCAGCAGCGACCTCTGGTTGCGTGGCTGCGGCAGCTAGCGCGGCTCTCAGCTGGTACACCAGGAGCCCAGGCCACGCGCCGCACAGCAGAAAGGTATGTACAAACCGTGTAAATGTTTGCTATCAATTACATTTACTTCTGCTCAACGTATCAATTTAAATATAAATTCAGATACCCTGAGATGGTTTTTCGTCTCAAACATGTCCAAGACATTAACGATAAATAAGAAGCAATGAAATATAATTTGCGATGCGGCCGGGAATCGAACCCGGATCTCCACTCTTACTAGGCAGACGTCTTATAGTTAGAACACCGCACCACTAACGATTAAGGCGCCTTGGAATAGTCTAAGTACGACTTCCTTCCACGTCACAAACTTTAATCCAGCTTCTGTGTTCCATAGATAATTGCCACTACTGCCAAGGTGTCCATGCAGCGGAATGTTCCAATATGTCCATTGCCGAGATGCTATTCCGCTGTAGTGCAATTATCTGTGGAACACAAAAGCTGAATTAAAGTTAGGGAAGTCGTACTTAGACTATTCCAAGGTGCCGTACTCGTTAGTGGTGCGGTGGTCAAACGGTAAGACGTCTCTGTAGTAAGGATGGAGGTCCGGGTTCGATTCCTGGCCGAATTACATATTTTAATTCATTGTTTCTTATTTATCGTTAATGTCTGCTGAAAGTGTTTCGTCGATGGGCTTTCGGTGTTTGTAAGTTAATGTTGGCATTTATAACAGGTATTGTACTATTTGTTTTTATACTTGCTTATTTTTGTAAACGTTGTTTTAGAAAAAGTGACCAACTTCCGCGGCAAGCGCCCAATTAGTCGTTTTTGGAAATAAAAACGCCGTTTTCTTGCTGCAATTTATGTTTACTTTAAGGCACCATCAGTGAGTTGGTATATAGCAGAGGTCGGCAAGTAATGTTGGATGGGGTCCGGACACTTTTGAAAGTTTTCATCGAGGTCCGGAAGTAAAACGACATATTCGTTATCAATTTTTTATGTTAATTTCAGTCTCAAAGAATATGGAATACAAAAGATGTGAAATACAAATGTATAATAAGGTAGTAAAACTTATATTATTTGCTATTTATATATTTTAATTTCACTCAGAAAAAGTTTTAAATAAAATATGTAGTTAGACTTCCATTGGAAAACCCAGTAACTGGTCATACATTACAAATACTATTTTTTCCTTAATTTTCACTAAAAATTACTAAATACAATGAATGATTCGCATTTGTGTTAAAAATCAATGCAAGAAATTACATTTGCAGTCTTCAGCCAGATTCTTAAAGTTACGTCCACATGCGGAGCAGCTTATGCGAATAGTGTCTCCAAGATGGGCGACCGTTAATCTTGTGCGATACTTATTCTACAACAAATTAATTTTATTAATAAAATTTGACAAATATATGTCGAGACAAACACAGTAGCCAGCTAGATGGCTAATGTTTTGCAATGTTCATGTTATTTTATCCATTATTTTTGGTTAGAGAACACCATAGCTATATTCGTAATAACACTGTAGTAAAGATCTTGTGGCTAGTTGAAGTATTTATTAACTACAGTATAAACATATTTTCCGGGTCATGTTCACTCCACAATTCATCAGTGGGTTCATTTTTAAATGTTTGCAATGAAATGTCGTCCTGCAAGTCCGTTATCTCCTTTTGGAGTAAAGGCTTTGAAAAGCGGAACAACTTCTCAGCCACATCCGTCCGTTCTGCTGCTGTAGAAATCTTAAAAGGTGATTTTTTAAGAGCACAGAAATGGTGATTAAATGATGCCCCGAATGCTTAAATTGAGGTTTCAGGGACTGTCAGAGTATGAAGTCTATGGATTTTCCTTGTTCGTCAGATAAAGTTCTGGTGCTGCATTCATGTGTACAGGGCTTTTATGTGGCTCACCGGCCAGCTCGCTCCCTTTTGCCGCCGCTCGTCAGCGTACTCTCCAGCGTCGCACATCATGACGACCAGTTATTTAATCTACCTACAATAATCATTAAGGCTTCTAATTATTCAGCAGATAACTGCAAAATTCTAGAAAAATTATAAGGGTGGCTCTCATACGAATTGTTGTTGTTGTTATGGTCTTCAGTCCGGAGACTGGTTTGATGCAGCTCTCCACCCTACTCTATCCTGAGCAAGCCTTTTCATCTCCTCATAAGAACGGCAACCCACATCCACTTGAATCTGCTTACTTATACGCGTCTCTTGGTCTCCCTCTGCGATTTTTACCCCACACACTTCCCTCCAATGCTAAATTTACGATTCCCCGATGTCTAAGAATGTGTCCTACCAAGAGATCCCTTCTTTTAGTCAGGGTATGCCAAAAATTCCTTTTCTCACCAATTCTGTTCAGTACCTCTTCATTAGTTATGCGATCTACCCATCTAATCTTCAGCATTCTTCTGTAGCACCGCATTTCAAAAGCCTCTATTCTCTTCCTGTCCACACTGCTTATCGTCCATGTTTCACTCCCGTACAAGGCAACACTCCACACAAATGCCTTCAGAAAAGACTTCCTTACCCTTAAATTAATATTCGATGTTAGCAAATTTCTCTTTTTCAAAAATGCTTTTCTTCCCATTGCCATTCTGCATTTTATATCCTCTGTACTGCGACCATCGCATGTTATTTTACTACCCAAGTAACAAAACTCATCTACCACCTTCATTGTTTCGTTACCTAATCTAATTCCTTCAGCATCGCCCGACTTTCTAAGACTGCATTCCATTATTTTTGTTTTACTCTTGCTAATGTTCATCTTATAAGCACCTTTCAGCACACTGTCCATTCCGTTCAATTGCTCTTCCAGGTCCTTTGCTGTCTCTGACAGAATTACAATGTCATCAGCAAAACGCAATGTTTTTATTTCTTCCCCCTGAACTTTAATCCCTATTACAAATTTTTCCTTGCTTTCCTTCACCGCCTGCTCAATGTACAAATTGAATAACATCGGAGAAAGGCTACAACCCTGTCTTATTCCCTTCCCAACTGATGCTTCCCTTTCATGCCCTTCGAGTCTAATAACTGTGGTGTGGCTTTTGTACAAGTCGTGAATAACTCTCCTTTCCCTGTATTTTACCCCTGCTGACTTCAGAATTTGAAAGAGAATTGTTATCCACAGAAAAGAGATATTTAAATAATCCGAGTATGTAACTTACACTTTAAAAATATTTTTGGCGGTCCAGATTTTGGACTTCCGCGGTCCGGACGTGGACCGCGGTCCGCCAGTTGCCGACCGCTGGTATATAGTCTTTCGGTTTTACTGTTCTTCCCATATGGTCACAATGTCGCGCAATTCTTTCAATCACGTAAACAAACTTGGTGGGGTGGTACAGGATGGCTTGGGAAACAAAATGAGGCAGGGAACCCGTGTGCGGAAACGTCACCCAATGGCGCTATCGAGTTTAATAATTATAGGTGCAATGCTCTGTTGCATGTGTGCATAGAAAGAAGCGTTCGCCGCCAGAGGCGTGGCCTAGCGGCAGGTAGCAGGCGCCAGCACCTATTATTTTAACGCTCGGTAGCGCCGTTGGATGACGTTTCCGGACAAGGGTTACCTGCCTCATTTTCTTCCTCAAGCCATCCTCTAGCACCCCGCGAAGTTTGTCCGTTTAGAAACATATATATATATATATACTACCTTATATGCCCGTGCTTCGCAACGGTTGTTAAAGAGGGACCTGTGTATACATGGTTTGTTAGGGTTCCGGACCTACGTCAGCAAAAACAGAATCCTTGTTCAAATGTTTGTAGGACTTATGGGACTTAACTACGGGGTCATGAGTCCCTAAGCTTACAAACTACTTATGAACTAGCTAAGACTAAGGACGACACAAATATCCACGCCCGAGGGGGGATTCGAACCCCCGACCGTAGTGGCCGTGCAGACCGTGACTGGAGCGCCTCAGTCCCATCGGCCACCGCGGCCGGCAGAATCCTTGTTGGATCCCTCTGTCAGTCAACTCAGTTCTCGTAGCCAAGATGACAAATTTAAGTAGAAGTCATTGTCGAAAACAATGAATGATCATAAAGATTTTCATACAAAGAGTGAAATTAATTAACGATGTAAATTCTGTGTTCATAAAGTTAAGACTCCGGTGTGTAACTGTCTGGCGTAAACTTCTGAAAACACTTCTATCGTTGAGATGAGAAATATTAATAATAACAGTGCTATGTATTGGTTCTACGGTGCGAATGTAATTAGTAGTAAAGAAGTAATAGATTAAAACTTGGTGCGTGATGGGGCGGTTTCCCATGAACGTTACTGCTTATGTGCTCGTATCTCATGAACTACGTGTCGTACTGTGATACAATTTAGAAGGTACATTCAACTATATGTGTGTATAATGTGTTTAAAATTGCTGCAGGTACAATATGTAGTGTAGAAATTATAAATTTCAACGTTATACCGAACGCCGTAGTTTTACTCCATGACCAGCGGAAATGTAGTAAGCGAGAAACTTTTTTCCTTTCATCATTTTGCTATGGTTGTCAGCGAGAAAGTTTCCTAAAGGTTTGAAATTATGTTTAAAGTTTATTGCAAGTCGCTAAGTGCTCTCCTTCTCAAATAGTGGACTGATAAAGTCACACTATCACGTGCCGCAAGACGGGGAAGTTTTCACTGTTTATGACGTCATATCTCCTGAACTCTCGGTGCTATTGCAAAATCGTTTCTTAGCAGACGTCTACTACCTATGAACCACATTCCTGCCAAATATCAGCTTCATATGTGAAGTAGTTTTCGAGATTTCCTGTTTAGCCAGTGAGTGAGTGAGTGAGAGTATGAATGAGTGTCCTTTCGCTTATATATGTATTACTTTTTGTCGTGTTATTTATCTGTCTCCCAGTCTTTCAGTTGTAGGACTGTGGCATAGATAAATGACACGTTCAAAAGTAACAAAATGGCAAAAATTAAATAAGTGCAATTTTTTTTTTACTTTTTGAACGCTATAATACTGTGAGATATAAATAAAAAGTTCAAAAAGGAGGAAAAAAAGTTTACAAAGATTGGAGGAATTGTGCGACATGCGTTTGAGAGCATATGGGAAGAACAGTAAAACCTAAAACCGAAAGGTGATAAACCTAACTAATGACGATGTCTTGCTGAGGCGGAATAGCGGTGCGCACTGGGGCGCCGTGCTGCGGTGCGCGACGCCGTTCGCCGTCGGGGGTTCGGTTACCCCCTCGGGCATGGGCGTTTGTGTTGTCTTTAGGTTAGTTTAAGTAGTTTGTAAGCTAGGAACTAATAACCAAGCACTTAAGTCCCATAGAATTACAAACATTTGAACATTTTGACAATGTCTTGACTTTAATATATATATATATATATATATATATATATATGGTAATAAAACTCGTCTGGTTAAGATAAATAAATTGACAAACTTCGAAAGTGAAAAGCCAAGATCGAAAAAAAAATTATTTATTTTATGACGACTAGTTTCGGTGGCTCTGCCACCATCATCTGGTCATATCTAGAGTCTCATACAAGATGTTGATGTTTTAACTTATGTATTTTTATATTTAGACTAAGTGCTATGTTGTACGTACTTCTTTATCTCCATTTTGATGACCAACTTGTAAAATTTGATATTACCAGATGATGGTGGCATAACCTAACGAAACTGGTCGTCATAAATTGAATAAGTATTTCCGATCTTGGCTTTTCGCTTTTGAAGTTTATTAACCTATCAGATCGACTTCACAACCAGCGATGTCGGGTAATGTCAATAAATAAATTGCATCAGGAAACGGCGTTTATATTTCCAAAAAAGAATAAGTTGTTCCTATATTTTATGTACTTAGCTGCACTATTTAACCTGTAAAATATTTCGGAATTCTGCAAAATTCAATAGAGGGTTTCAAACAGATGTTTTTTGCCACCAAAGTGTCAGTATTCGCCGCTGTGGAGTGGCCGAGCGGTCTAAAGCGCTATGTTGCGGAGCGCGCGGTTTCTCGCCGTCGGAGATTCGAGTCCACCCTCGAGCATGGGTGTGTATATATTATCCTCAGTATAGTTTAACCCTTTATTCACTGAATTTTTATCTTTTCACTTTGATATCTCGAAACTTTTCTCTGATATTTTAGTTGTTGGGAAATATGTTTAGCATGAAGAAAAAACCAAATCAAACGATATTATATAGTTTTGTTGATAACACACCGCTGCCACTGTTAAAATGTTTTGCCTAAGAACTCACGACTGGTTTCGCAAATTAAATTTGCATCATCAGGTGCTTATTTCTTTCAGATCTTAACCATAAAAATCAAATGTTTGTGTAGCTTATGGGACTTAACTACGTGGTCATCAGTCCCTAAACATACAAACTACTTATGAACTAGCTAATCCTAAGGACGGCACAAATATCCATGCCCGAAGGGGAATTCGAACCCCCGACCGTAGTGGCCGTGCAGACCGTGACTGGAGCGCCTCAGTCCCCTCGGCCACCGCGGCCGGCTCTTAACCATATGTTACTTTGTCTCTATACTAGCTGATCCCCATTATTACTCTAGAGTTGTAACCAACTTGCCTATAAAACCATCTATAGAATCTCTTTCTTCAAAAAGTGGGGCTTCGCCAACATGTATTAAAAACCGAATAAAATCCCATATTTAAAAAACAGTAAATTTTCATCAGCCAATGGCCTACCTCCGGTATAAAACAATAAGAACGGTATTCAGCATGAAAGCCGCGTCAGGAGGTAAAGGAAGATTAAAATCTGCTAGAGCACTGACACTTTACCTCCAAAGCAGACAGCTGGGAGGAGAGGCGTTGTTGTTGCTGCCGCCATCAGACTGGACACAAGTCGCGACTAAGCCCAACGCTCAACCTCAAAACTTCTCCCTGTCTGGGCTATGTATCTACAGGGAGAAGTTTTGAGGTAAGTTTCAAGGAACATACTAGTTCTTCTAGTACCAAGTTAGCTTTGGGTGTGCATCTGAAAGAAACAGGTCATTTGATTACAAACGTTCAAATGTTTGTATAGTTTATGGGACTTAACTACGGGGTCATCAGTCCCTAAACTTACAAACTACCTAAGAACTACTTACGAACTAGGACAGCACAAATATCCATGCCCGAGGGGGGATTTGAACCCCCGACCGTAGTGGCCGTGCAGACCGTGACTGGATCGCCTTAGTCCCCTTGGCCACCGCGGCCGGCAAACATTTGAACATTTGATTTGAACAGTGTATTTGATTACAGATGTAGCCACAAATTTGAAGGTTCTACACCGGAAAGAAAAAGGGAATTTATTAAATATTTTAGAGGAACTTTCAATTTTCAGGACTTTAAAGAATGACCCCGAAAATATTCTTAACTGCCAAGCAGAATTACGTCATGGTAACCTACTAGCTGATTTTGATTTTCTAAAGAATGACGTATCTTAACGTTTCTAGGGTTTTACCGAGTAATTTTTTTGCATATAATTTAAGCCTGTTGGACCTTGAGATGAAAAACTGATAGGTATGAATTCTAGTAGTTACGTATTGTACTATCCTGATGCACGGCTAGTCCCCACCATTTAAAGTAGGCGCTAGTCAATCGAGGCACGCGTCGGTGCGCATGCGCATGCGCGACTTAACTGTAGTACACTGTGTTACCAGACGTATGTGATAGTGTAGTGTTGTAGGAACTGTGACCACGGTGTATTCGAACTCTGAAAAGACGGAGATGATACTCATCTATGGCGAGTGTCGACAAAATGCAGCTGAAGCTTGCAGGGTGTATGCAGAACGGTACCCGGACAGAGAGCATCCAACGTGCCGCACATTTCAAAACATCTACCGCCAACTGTATGCAACACGTATGGTCGTAGCACGCAAAAGCTGCTGTTGCCGTGAACCCACACAGGAGTACACACATGCGCATACTGCATCGTCACCGCTTTCACCCGTTTCATGTGTCGCTACATCAGCAATTACATGGTGATGACTTTAATCGTCGAGTGCAATTCTGTCAATGGGCATTAACAGAGATCGTGTTGCAGTTCTACCTGTTTACCGATGAAGCGGGTTTCACAAACCACGGGGCAGTGAATCTACGGAATATGCATTACTGGTCCGTGGACAATCCTCGCTGTCTCCGACAGGTAGAGCGACAGCGACCGTGGACTGTAAATGTATGGTGCGGAATCATTGGCGACCACCTCATTGGTCCTCACTCCATTGCAGGGGCCCAAACAGCTGCAACATACGTCGCATTTCTACAGAATGATCTGCCATCTTTGCTAAAAAATGTCCCACTAAAATCGCATTGACGTATGTGGTATCAGCATGATGGTGCACCTGCACATTCCGCAATTAACACTAGGCTGACCCTTGACAGGATGTTCGGCGGGCGTTTCATAAGACGTGGAGTACGCATAAATTTGTCAGCCCGTTCTCCTGATGTTACACCTCTGGACTTCTTTCTGTGGGGTACGTTAAAGGAGAATGTGTACCGTGATGTGCCTACAACCCCAGAAGATATGAAACAACGTATTGTGGCAGCCTGCGGCGACATTACACGAGATGTACTGCGGCGTATACGACATTCATTACGCAATAGATTGCAATTGTGTGCAGCAAATGGTGGCCACCACTTTGAACATCTATTGGCCTGACATGTCGGGACACATTCTATTCCACTCCGTAATTGAATACGGAAACCTAGTGTGTACGTGTACCTCACCCCTCATGGTAATGTACATGTGCGTCAGTGAAAAAGACCAATAAATGTGTTAGCATGTGGACGTAATGTGCTGTTCTAGTCTCTTCTGTACCTAACGTACATCACCGTTCCCTTTGGATCCCTACTTAATTCGGTGCTCTCCGATACACACGATCGAACAGCGGAGGAGTGGTACTCAAACGTCAACTTTAGGTTGCAATATCTCCGGATGTCATTAACATTTTACAATGCAACAAACGGCACTGATTACGTATTTGTCTATATGTTCAGATGTGCTAACAAAACCAACGTAGTTCCATTTAAAAAACGTAGGTTTGTGTTAAAAAACATACTTCGGTGCATTTTTTTAATGGTTTGTATTAACCAATTACACTAGCCCCTCTCCTCACATTCGGTCTGTGGAATCGGTTCGTCAGTATTAGATGTGGTTTACGAAATATATCCAGCGGTAATGTTAGGTGACTCACCCTATATATATATATATATATATATATATATATATATATATATATATATATATATATATATATATAATGCCGTCTGTCCCGTAAGAGCAAACGTCAGTCTAATCGTACAGTTGTTATTCTTTTATATTCACAGGATATATGCCACCAATTGCGAATGGGCAAAGCTGAAAATGTGTACCCAGCCGGGATTCGAACCCGGATCTCCTGCTTTCTAGGCAGTTGCGCTGACAACTACACCACAGGGGACACAGTGATCACCTAAGTACGCCTCCCGGTCAGACACTAATTCCCAGCTTTACCCTGCCCACAGAACTCAAACTCGTAGTTTCATAGACTAATTCGCGTAAGAGTAAGGGTCCCAAACTTACCCACCTCTCCCCACTAACGAAAGGACCATTTTCCGTCACCGGCTTATAATTGTTGAGTACTGTGGGCAGAGTAAAGATGGGAATTTGTGTTTGACGGGAGGCGTGCTTAGGTAGTCTTTGCAGGTGCGGTGATCACTGTGTCCCCAGTGGTGTAGTGGTCAGCGGAACTGCCTAGAAAGCGGGAGACCCGATTTCGAATCCCGGCTGGGTACACATTTTCAGCTTTGCCCATTCGCAGTTGATATCATATATTCTGTGAACTATATATTCTGTGCCAATGTCCGTCTGAAAAGTTCGGTAAATGGACTCAGGACATATAGGAAACAAGAGTTACAAACAAAATACCTTTACTGGTCTTCAAAGTAATCGCCATTGGCTACAATGCACTTCTGACATCGGCTGTACAGCTGTTGGAAACTGTCAGCAAACGTTTCTTGTGGAATCGCTCGAAGCACTGAGGTCACCCGTTGTTGAATCTGCGAAACAGTTGCGAAGCGAAAGACTTTCAGGGCTAATTTAAGGCGTTGGAACACAAGTCTGCTGGCGCCAAATCTGGAGAATAAGTAGGGCGTGGAAGCACAGTGTTCTTGAGTCTAGCGAGGACGTTGAGCTTGCGGATCGCAGTGTACGGACGGGCATTGCTGTGCAGGAAATTCCACTGTCCACTCGTGTACAGTTCAGACCGAACCCACCGGATGCGTTGCAGTAGCCGTTACAAAATTCCTTCGTTAACTTGCGCGTTGACAGTATTATCCTCGCGTACAAATTCGCGATGAATCAAGCCCTTGCTATAGAAAAAGGCAATCACATCGCCATTATCTTGGATTTTGTCAGCCGACTTTTTTGGGACGCGGGGAAGACGATGATCACCATGCCATTGGCTGTCGCTTGGTCTCCGGATCGTATTGGTACAACACCACCTAGAGAGAAGGCCGCGGCGCTCTCGTGTGATGTCAGGCAGAGTAGGTTGCGCGCGCATAGCTGACTGGGTAGCCGCTGGGGCACGGCCCACTATGCCGAAGCAGCGAGCCAGTCAGCTATGCGCGCGCAACCTACTCTGCCTGACGTCACACGAGAGCGCCGCGGCCTTCTCTCTAGGTGGTGGTGATTGGTAGCACCAACTCTCATTTCCTGTAATGATGATTTCCAGAAATTGCGGATTCCGGTCAGACATGCCGATGAAATCTCCAGATGCTTTCATAGAGTTTGCTTCTGCTCGTGTCAGCATGCGCGGGACAAACCTGCTACAGAACTTCCGCTTTGCCACGTGTTCGTGAACAATGGTGCTTACGCTGTCTGCGCTGATCTTCAACTCGTCTGCTATCGTTCTCAAAGACAGGCGCCGATCCTCCGTAAACATCCGTCGCACTCGTTCGATGTTGTCTGGACTGTGACTGTGGTCGGTCGACCCGAACGTGACTCATCCTCGACACCCTTTCCGTTTCTAAAGCGTTTAAACCGCTAAAACACACAATTTTTAGTCTTTGCTTCAACTCCACACTCTTCTACTAACATCCAATGGGTCTCTGTTGCCGTTTTGCTTAATTTGAAACAAAACTGGATGTTGACGCGTTGCTCCATTTTGCGCTCTACGTTGCAATGACACGAGTTCTCACAATGACCCTATTAGCTGGGGCGCAGCGTATACGGCCGCTTCACTGCAATGCTTTGGACGATAGGAGGCGCTTGTTGACATTTCCCTTCATGTGTGTGCGCGGGCACCTCATCCTCGCCAGCGCGGTTTGTAAAATATGGGACCATACAGGGTGTAACTAAATATTTGGAAAAGCTACGAGATTTCGATAGTGGACCTGACAACATGCAGTACCGTACATGACCTGTACACATACTGGTGTATTTGCTTTAGTTACCGTGTTACAGGGTTTAGTTGTGATGTACATAACACAGACTACTTCACTATGCAGGTCCTCCTTCAATACCCTGAACACCTCCGAATCCTGTACGTCACCCGCAAAATAGATTCCCGCAACCCCCTCGTTTACCCCATCCTAACCAACCCTGGACCTCTGACTCACCTACACAAATGCATACCTCCCTCTCTAAAAAATGTTTCAAATGTTTGTAGAGTCTATGGGACTTCACTACGGGGTCAGCAGTCCCTAAATTTACAAACTACTTATGAACTAGCTAATCCTAAGGACGGCACAAATATCCATGCCCGAGGGGGGATTCGAACCCCCGACCGTAGTGGCCGTGCAGACCGTGACTGGAGCGCCTCAGTCCCCTCGGCCACCGCGGCCGGCTCCTCCCTCTCTCCATGTGCACACGCTACATATCCTTTCCCGAGGCAACTTCCACGCCCTTCCCCTACCGGATGATGCCCTTTGTCCCGAAATTTACCCCTCCTATCAACCCTGATCCTATCCCCGTAGCATCAGCGCCCCCTTTTCCCATCTCCTCCTCTTCCCTCCCCCCCCTCTTGACTTTTCCCTTTCCCCACCCTGGAGTCTCTACAACCACCGTCTTTCCTCTCCTCTCTACCTTCCCAACCTCCCCCGCGCTTCCCAAACTTCCCCTCCCATCCCCCTGCGGGGGCCGCAGTGACGAATTTTAGATACAGTGTCGTCTAGTGTTCAGTGCGTCAGTGTTTTCGTGTGAGCCTTTACAGTGCGTCGAACAGCCTCTCCTCTTCACCAGTGTCGTCGTGTTACTTCTTCGTATGTCCAGTGGCTGTTCTCAGTGTGATTTTACCGCACAGACTGTTTTAACTGTCTATGTGTTTGTTTCCATAGGCTTCAAAAATGTTCAAATGTCTGTAAATCTATCGGACTAAACTGCGTGGTCATCAGTCCGCAGCTTACAAACTACTTAAACCTAGGTGGACTAACCTACGGACAAACACACACACCCATGCCCCATACCTCCACGGCGAGCTACCACGCGCTCCGCAGCGAGGTGCATTATACCGTTCGGCTACTCCACCGGGGCTCCATCGCCTTATTCATGTGCTTTATGCCTGCATTATCGTCTCCAGTGACCTGTTTTTAATTCATCAATGTTCTCTTCGTATCATGCTTTTCATTCCTCACTGTTTTTACCCTCGTGACATGGTTTTCAAGTCTTAATTTGTAATGTGCATGTACGCTCGACTGAAGAGCAGCGCCTGATGCTGCTGCCAGCCTGCCGACCCTGTCGGCATGAAAATAACGATAAGAGAAAAAAAACTGTGCAGGTTGGTCATTTGGGTCAATGCAGTGTAATTTTCCATACTGAGTGCGGATGCCCACCAGGACCTAACTCTTACTGTAATCGGCGAAATGCCGCAATTAATGAGTAAAAATGGGCAGGGGCACTTCGTTAGCAGTGTTTGGATAAATTGAAAATTTGAATTTGGTTGGGAGCATGCTAGGGTAGCCCGCGCAGTCTCAATGATCACTGTGTCCCAGTGTCGTAGTGGGCAGCCCAACTGCCTAGAAACCAGGAGACCCCAGTTCGGATCCCAGCTGAGAAAAAATTTTCAACTTTCTCCATTGATAGAATACAATGTCGGCTGTTGTCGTAAATTCCATTCTGTCTTGACTGATAACAGCTGGAGGATTAAACCTGATGTCTAACACCACACACACACAAACGTTCTGAGTTTGACAGAGGGCAGGCTGTGAAGACCCAGAGGCTCGGCCGAGCATTTCGGAGACTGAACGACTTGGCGGTTGTTCGAGGAGAACCGTGGAGAGTGCCTTCAATAAGTGGCGAAACCAAAGTGAAGTCATGTCCAAATAACACGGGTTTGGGCAGACACCTCTCATTACGGAAGTCGGACGCCGTAAGCTAAGCAAATTAGTGAAACTGGACGGGCGGCGAACTTCGGCAGAACTATCAAACTTTGTTGCTGGGCAGAGTAGAAGTGTGTCTGAACCAAGGAGGTTTGAATACGTCACAGAAGTGAAGACATTGTCGCCACATTGCGGGGCCAATAATATATGTGGTGACGAAGAATGTGTATTCATTGCATTCTGAGTTGAAAGTGGTACCTCATTAAAGAGAAAAGGAAAAGGGTTACCTGTATTACCTATGGATGTGCAAGCAGAACAAAAACTCACCTGCTATTTTACGTAGATAAATTTTGTTCCTAAATTAATACTTACTATTTGTTTTAGTGTTTATCTCTCAATGATTTCTAATTTTCATTTTTACGAAATATAGGTTTCCTTAAAATTTCAATGGCGTGGTGCTACAGAATTTTATTATGAATATTTACTGACGTGGAACCTGTAGAAAGAATTTTCGTTTGTAATTAACAATAAATTTGTCTCTTCATTACGGAACTTACGAAAATGATACAGCTTGGTTCTGTCGTTATCGCAAAAATCTAGTTTTCCATTTCCTGTGAAATACTACAGTTGACAATTTCAGTTCTTGTAAAGCATCTGAATATTATCTAGATTAGTGCATCATACTTATGAAATGAGATATTGCGTTAATCGCAGTTCAGCTACTTTAAAGGTCTGTATTTGTCCACAAAACTATACTGTGTCAAGTATGTACTCAAAAATGACAGGCATTTAAATGTTTGAAAGTTAAAATTCAAATGTTTGTATAGCTTATGGGACTTAACTACGGGGTCATCAGTCCCTAAACTTACAAACTACTTATGAACTAACTAATACTAAGGACGGCACAAATATCCATGCCCGAGGGGGGATTCGAACCCCCGATCGTAGTGGCCGTGCAAACCGTGACTGGAGCGCCTCAGTCCCCTCGGCCACCGCGGCCGGCGTTTGAAAGTTAACAGCGCAAGAACAACACAGGGCTTCAATCTAAAACACATTTCCTTGACTCCGTAAGATGGCGGACTAGCTTCAATCGACAACTAAACTTTGCATAGTAGCGCCATCTCCCGTTATTTTTACCTCCTTGGTCTGAACACACAGTGCACCAATCACTTCTAACGATGGACCTCAGCAGGCAACTACGACTGAAATGGGCAAGTGATCATCGTCACTGTACGGTGGAGCAGTGGCAGAGCGTTTCAAGGCCTCATGAATCCCGATACCTTCATCACGATGTGACGGGAGGCACCGAAACCGTTGTTTTCCAGGGGAACAACCTGTACTCTTACAAGGGAATGGTCAAACTTGTCATGCCGAAACATGTATTGATTTTTTTAGCATTGTTAGTTAACATTGAAGGAAGTCTGTATGCAGAATGTTAGCTGCTGACATGACCTGGAGGTCACCTAAAAAAATTCACGAAAATGGCTGTTTTCCTTCTTGGCGCTTGTGGTGACGGCTGGCCACCCCTGGAAATGGCGAGTCGCGAGCTGTTGTTCTGGTGAGCGTTGTGCGCATGGTCGGGAGGTGCGGCCGTCTTATCGCGGCGTTCACTAAACAGGAATATCGTTGCACATTTTGGTGGAAAGGGGAAACGAATATTCGTTTCTGTGGCATGCACTTCCTTTTCATTTCTGGTACGTATTTCGAAACATACCGTCCTGAAACTGGTTAGAGATGTGAAAGATATTCTGTACATCTAGATCTATACTCCACAAGCCACTTTACGGTGAACATTCAATCTCCCTTCACAGGTGATGACAAACCCTGTAAATGTTTTGCTACTTGCCACGGAGATATACCACAGACGCCAAATGAAGCAACCAACAGAAAACACGCGTGAAGACTTTGTGATGTGCGACATCGTAGTTAAACTTCTAGACGAGCATGTAAATAGCGCAGACATGTCGCTAGAAACGACTGAAACACTCGATATGGCACACTGTGAATCTACATACGGCGAAGAAACGGAAGAAAGTAGCACACATGAAGACTTCGAGTGATAGTGCCACGTACCATCATCAATTATCTCCGAAAGCAACACCAGCAACTGATATTACATTATCAGACAAAGAAAAAGCTGTGAAGTATTGGCCGAACAAAAGTGATAAGAAACGCCTACGTGTCAGTACTGTTCAAAGTAGGTATCGCTTTGTCCGTTCTGAACGTGAATTGTATAGATGGAAAATGGAAGTCGCTGGACGACGTAAGAGTCGACTGGAAATTGCGACGCAGATAAATGCGCGACTTTTTGAGCAATTTACCGACGCCAGAAGACAGTCATTGTCAGCGACACAACTTAGCGTGACTGGGCGTTAGAGATTGCCGACGCGATAGGCGCTAAGGAATGTACAGCTTCTCAAAGTTGGATTAGTCGCTTCAAAAGATCACATAAAATTGTGACGACGAAAAATAACAAAATTTTTATCGAGAAACAGGTCGGAAAATAAAGTGGCTCAAATGGAAATGATAGCTTTTCTTGCGACTGCAAAAAATAAGAGCACCAGTTTTAGTGAATCTTACGTTTTCAAAAAGAAATACGTGCGAAAAGAACACTGTCATTCAAAGGGGAAAAACAAATTGAGGTAATTGCGCAGTCCATGACTGCACTCAACCATTCATACAGTATAATGCCCATAATTAATCTGGATGGTTGATTGCTGCCTAAACTATATGTGTCTTCAAGAACCAACTGGACGTTTTGGACCACGTGTCAAACAAACAATGTTCTACGCAGACAATCTCGTGGTAGACGCATCGAAGTCTGGAAAAATGGGAAATGATAACATTATACTTTTCATGCGTCATGCTTTCCTTCCTTTCTGCGGGAACAAATCTCTTCTCCTTCTAGATTCGTGGTCAGGTCATAAAAGTTCTGATTCATTAAAAGCTGTATTTCGAGCTCACCCTGACAAAGAAGTAGAGATACTTCAGATTCCACCCGGCACGACGAACGTAATTTAACGGTTAGACGGAGAATTTTTCCGCCAATGGAAGGCATTTTACAGAAAACTAACAGAAAATTATTGTGTGCAAATCAATGCAGTTTCCTATCACCGTGACAATATTCTCAAGTTGCAATCAGTCGTAGATTACCAGTTTTCCTCCCCACGGTTTCAAAATGTGATTGAATATGTGTGGCACGCCTCGAAATATACTGATATTAGGCCTGACTCCTTCCTAACACCGGCCGAGTTTTGTCTACAAACGTCTAACAACGTCTGTGATTCCCAGGGCTGTCATATGTCGTCTTTGCTTGTATGTTCTTGGTGCAAAAGAAAAACTATGTTTTGAACATTGTATCAATATTTCGCATTTTTGCGGTAATTACGAGAAATTAAAGTTTGGCGCGTTCTAAACCGTATATGTATTTGTCTATTTCATAGCTATTTGGAAAGAATGTTGTAGATAACATATCAGCTACATTTGTCAACGAATTTATTATTATCGTATTTATTGATTATCGTACGATCGCTTTCACTGGGCGAATCAGCTCTCTCACTGCTGTGGCAGGAGAGCGGCACGTAGCTAACGCCACCTTGTCCCTAGATGGCGTTGGTATAACGTAGTGAGAGAGGTCAGGGTTGTACAACAGGCAGTTATAAGCGCGGAAACCATGCGACAATAATGTCATACTTCATAAAAGTTTTTACAGTCTTCCAGGTCATGTCAGCAGCTAACAGTCTGCATACAGACTTCCTTCAGTGTTAACTCACAGTGGTAAAAATAGCAATACATGTTTAGACATGACAAGTCTGACCGTTCCCTTGTTAGACGGATACAAGCTGACGGCGTCTCAATTATTCTCTGGGGAACATTCAAAAAAATTCAAATGTTTGTAAATCTGTCGGACAAAACTGCGTGGTTATCAGTCCGTAGCTTAAGAGCTACTTAAACCTAGGTAAACTAACGTAAGGACAACACACACACCCATGCCCCAGGTAGGACTCGAACCTCCACGGCGTGCAACTGCGCGCTCCGCAGCGAGACGCTTTAGACCGCTCGGCTACTCCACCGCGGCGGGGAACATTCACGTGGACGTCCATGGGTCCAGTAAAGTTCGTATAAAGTATAACGACGGCTAAGAGGTATGGTACATCGGTTGCAGACCGCGTAAACCCTTCATGACGATCATGTTTCCCACCGGCGGTGGCATTTGTCAATTGGGTAATGCACCATGTCACATGGCCAGGAGTATGATGGAGAGGTTCTAGGAACACAGTGGAGAGTTGTAATTGATGTGCTTGCTCCCCAACTCGTCAGATATGAACTCGGTCGAACACATCTGGGATGTGATTGAACGTGAAGTCACAGCTGGTCCCCCCTTTCCCCGGACTTGTTCGTGCCAGACTTTCAAGCGACCTACCAGGTCGTCATTGCTCCCATTAAAAGATGCGTCGCTGCTGTTTTAAGTGCCAAATGTGTACATAGCAGCTATTAGGCAGGTGGGCATGACCTTCTGGCTAATCAGTGCATTTATCGTTTCCTCGGTTTCATCTTTTCAGTCAGTCTTGTAATAGAAATCTGCTTATAACGAGAAACCTGTGTCGTATTTTATTAATAAATGTTGTTAAGCAAGACCAAAAAGAGTTTCGTATTTAAGACTACACACAATATTTTAGCATGAAGCAACAGTTGAATAAATTACAATTTAAAAGTTTTACAACAGAGAAAATCTTGTAACTGCTGTGTTTAATAGTTTGCATTATCATTATTCTACAAGTCAGTAATCAATAAGTCAAATCAAATTAAACAGAAATATTTTCAGATATCATTTCCAAGTTATCTATATGTATTTAAAAAAACTACTGGAAACTAACAGAAATTTCCATTTAAGACAGGTAAAATTATTAAGTACTTACAGAAACTGAGTTGGTTTGTAAATATCACACGATCCATTGTAGAAGTCCTTTCAATCAGGATGAAAAATGGTGCACAACTGATATCACCATTACAATATGAATCAAAAATACCTTCAAAGAGCTTTAATGTACTGTAAAGCACTTAATTGTGTATAACACAGAATATTTATAAATGGAACACAAAACTGAACAGATGTCCCATACCAACAAAAACAATAAAAATGCCATACATGGCTTAACTGATGCTCACTCTTTCACGTGTTTTTGAAATCACCTGCCAACATCATGTGTTCTTAGGTACACTATAGTACAAGTACAGCGCACGTCTAAACATGCCTGTAAATCAAGAACACTGTCGACCAACTGGTTCGGACTCAAAATTTACGCCCAGCGTATGTGCAACAGGACAATAATAATATTTCTTAAAACATTGTCAGTAAACAGGGATTATTGTTATTACTGGATTTTACGTATAAAGAGCCGTTGCTGTACGATTATCGATACTCTATACAACACATGGATCCTCGCTCAGCAGTTATACTATATACACTGAGGAGCAGAAGAAACTGGTACACGTGTAGGGCTACCGCGAGCACGCAGAAGTGCGGCAACATAGCGTGGCATGGACTCGACTGATGTCTGAAGTAGTTCTGGAGGGGCACCGCGCATCCTATAGGACTGTCAATTGTTCAAATGTGTGTCAAGCTTAAGGGACTTAACTGCGAGGTCATCAGTCCCTAAACTTACAAACTACTTATTAACTACCTTATACTAAAGACGACACAAACAGCCATGCCCGAGGGGAGATCCGAACCCCCGACGGGGAAGGCCTCGCGCATCGTAGCATAGCGCCTCAATGCGCTCGGCCGCTCCGCCGCGGCGCAGGACTGTCCATAAATCCGTAAAAGTACGAGGGGTTGGAAACGTCTTCGGAACATACGTTGCAAGGCATCCCCGATGTGCACAATAATGTTCATATGTGCGGAGTATGGTGTCCAACGAAGGTATTTAAACTGAGAAGAGTGTTACTGGAGCCACTCTGTAGCAATTCAGAACGTATGGGGTGTCGCATTGTCCTATTGGATTCAGCCAAGTCCGTCTGAATGGATGATGGACATGAGTTAATGTAGGCGATGAACTAGGATGCCACCTGACAGAGACGTACATTGACGTATCAGGAGTCCCATATCATTCCAGCTGCACACGCTCCACACTCTACAGAGCCTCCATCAGCCCCTTGCTGACATGCAGAGTCCATGCATTCATGAGTTTGTCTCCGTTTATTTGCTCCATACAATTGGAAACGAGACACGTCAGATCAGGGAAGATGTTTCCAGACATCAAAAGAACATTGCCGGTGTTGACGGACTGAAACGAGGAGTAAAGCTCTTTGTCGTGTAGTTAGCAAGTGTACACGAGTCGGCCTTCGGATGCGAAAGCCTATATCGATGACGTTTCGTTGAATGGTTCGGACCCTGACTCCTGTTGAAATCTGCAACAATTTGAAGGGTTGCCACATTTGTCACGTTGAACGATCGTCTTCAGCCATATTTTTTGATGTTCTTGCAGGATGTCTTTCCGACGATTCCGGAGATCCGATGTTTTACCGGATTCCCGATATTCACGGTGCACTCGCGAAATGGTCACACGAGAAAATCCCAGCCTCATAGTTGCCTCGGAGGTCCTGCGTCTCATCTCTCGAGCGCCGGCTATAGCACCACGTTCTAACTCATTTAAATCGTGATAACCTGACGTTGTAGCCGCAGTAGCCGATCTAACACCTGCACCAAACACCTGTTGTCTTACAGAGACGATACCGACCACTGCGCCGTCCTTTGAATATTTACATATATCTGTTTTTGCATACGCATGCCCATACCAGTAACTTTGGCTCTTCAATTTATATTCTATGCAGGAACTAACGAGAACCAGATCTAGTCTAATATTCTTTCCTCTGACAAATCTTTATTTTTTTCTTCGACCATTTGGTTGTGTATTTGTCATTCGAGCAGATATGGTAGGTGAAGGTAGGAATCGTGTTAGGCACTTCTTCAACAAAATCATCTCGAAAGTTTAATTTATGATTTAAATACTGAAGCACTGTCCCCGTTACAAATTGTAACATGTTTAGCACACGTGTGTTGAAAATTTATTTTCATATTCAAGGGAAAATATTTATACAATTTTAATAATGGGGAAACAGCCAATAGTTGCAACAATTTATGTCGTATATACCTGGTGTCGACATCAAGTACGACTATTTCATCATAATGAAATGCAGTTAGCCTACCTATAAAATTATCTACATCTACATACATACTCCGTAATCCACCGTAAGGTGCGTGGCGGAGTATACACTGTACCACTACCAGGCATTACCTATCCTATTCCACTCCCAAATAGAACGAGGAAAAAAAAAAAGAATGCCTATACGCCTCCGTACGAGACCTAATTTCTTTTATCTTGTCATTGTGATCACTACGCGAAATGTAAATAGGTGGCAGCAAGATCGTACTACAGTCAGCTTCAAATTCCGTCCCTCTAAATTTCCTCAACAGAACTTCACGAAAGGAATGTCGTCTTTCCTCCAGCGATCCCCAATCGAGTTGCCGGAGCATTTCCGTTACACTCGCGCATTCGTCGAACCTACCAGTAACAAAGTTAGCTGCTCGCGTCTGAACTGCCTCCATGTCTTCCTTTAAACTGATCTGCTGCGGGTCCCAAACACTTGAGCCATACTCAAGACGTGGTCGTACAAGCGTTTTATACGCGGTCTCCTTTACAGATGAAATACATCTTCCCAAAATTCTCCCAATAAACCGAAGTCGGCTGTCCGCCTTACTCGCAACTGTCCTCACATGTTCGTTCCATTTCATATCGCTGTGCAATGTTACGCCTAGATATTTGAACGACGCGAGTGCATCAAGAAGCTCACTACTAATGCTGTATTCGAACATTTTGGAATTGTTTTTCCTATACATGCGCATAACCTTACATTTTTCCACATTGAGAGCTAGCTGCCATTCTTCGCACCAACTAGAAATTTTGTCTAAGTTTTCCTGTATGCTATTACAGTCAGTTAAAGACGACACCCTCCCATACACCACAGCATCATCAGCAAACAGCCGCAAATTACAACTTACTCTGTCCATCAGATTATTTATATAGATAGAAAATAATAGCGGTCCTATCTCACTCCGCTGAGGCACAGTCTCTGATGAACACTCGCCGTCGAGAACAACGTACTGCGTTCTATTACTTGGGAAGTCTTCCAGTCACAAATCTGTGAACCTATTCCATAAGCTCGTATCTTCGTTAGCAGGCTGCAGTGTGGCACCGCATCAAACGCCTTTTTGAAGTCGAAACACAATCCGCCTGTTGCCCTTCATCCATGGCTCGCAAGATGTCATGTTAGAAAAGGGCAGGTCGAGTTTCACATGAACGATGTTTCCTAAACCCGTGCTGATTCATAGAAAGAAGCTTTGCCGTCTCAAAGAAATTTACTATATTCGAACTGAGAATATGCTCCAAAATTCTACAGGAAACTGATGTCAACGATATTGGCCTGTAATTGTGTGGGTCAGTTCTCTTTCCTTTCTTATAAACGGGAGTCACCTGCGCTTTTTCACAATGACTAGGAACTTTGCGCTGACTTAGGGATTCGCGTTAAATGCAAGCGAAGTGAGAGACCAACGTCGCAGAATACTCTTTGTAAAACCGAACTGGTATTCCATCCAGACCAGCAGACTTCTTCGTATTTAGCTCTCTAAGCTGCTTCTCTACACCGAAAATACCTATTACTATGTCTTCCATTTCGGAATTAGTACGTTGATCAAATGATGGTACATTTGTGCGGTCCTCCTGCGTGAAAAATTTCTTAAAGGTCAAATTTTGAACTTCAGCTTTTCGTTTGCTTTTTTCTGTTACTGCCCCGGAATAATGAACGAGTGACTGGTAGTGGGCTTTGAACCACTTATCGATTTTACGTAGGACCAGAATTATAGTATTGAAGCATCGGAAAATATTAACTTATTAGGAAACTTTAAAGTAGGAGTAAATGTATTAAGAGCAAAAAGAAATATTACTTACATGGATTTACAAACAAATGAGCTAAAAATTTGTCGATGATAACGTTACGACGTGGAAAATTTTCCATTGCGTGCCAGCAAAATCAAATGTTTAAATGTTTATAAATCTTTCGGACTTAACTGCGTGGTCATCAGTCCGTAGCTTAAAAAACTACTTAAACTAAGATAAACTAACCTAAGGACAACACAAACATCCATGCCCGAGGGAGGATTCGAACTCCCGACGGCAGACGGCAGCGCGCACTGCAGCACGGCGCTCCAATGCGCGCGGCTAACCCGCCGCGGCAATGCGTCCGCTATACGCCGCAGCGGTAAAAAAAAAAAAAAGTTTGTGCTTTCTGCACTTTGATGTTCTGCCGCTCATGCTCTGCAGTAGTGAAGATGAAGTTTTGATGTATTGTGATAGTTTCTTTACACAGAAATCGACTCACAAGCAACAATAATTTTAGTGACTTCGTCTCACTGTCGCAAATTTAACATTGTCTACAAATGTTTGATAACGTGTGTGCAAGCAGTTGCGGTGCTTTGCATGGATGTACAGATTTCAGGTGTACCGCATTCAGGTCGTCTGCTACGTTGCCTGACTGCTCCCAGCACGTGGCGGAAACTCTGCGTCCCTGCCACACGGGATTTCCATGTCGTGGAGCGGTCGTAACCTGCCTAGCAGTTGCTTCCGGACACCCGCATCTTATAGCGCGAGTGCTCCGCCTGACGTCAAACCTGACTTATCTCGTCCAGTCACTTAACAGCAGCTTGCCAGCCTCACGCTAGTCGGCGTAATATTCTGCATTTACATACTCGCCTTACCTAACGTGCCACTCGTAATGTCACGTGGTGGCCAGCAGAATACAAATCGTGCAGCTGTAGCTGAAGGACAAAGGGAGTTGTGTCAATGGAGATGGGTTCTTACATATCGACTGCGTAAAGTAATTTCTAGTTCCAGTTTCCGTTACGTAGAAACATTTTCTTCAGGAAGTGATAGAGAAGGCCTATCACTGATCCTGCATTGAGCAGTTACCGTCCTCAAACTCTCTGTCATCTGAATATGCTGGAGTGATGCGTACAATATACTGCATATTCTAGATACGTCTCAGCTAGGTTCTGATTTACTGTAAAGTTAAAGAAAAAAATCGCACTGACGTGTTTTACGGCCTACTTTAGATTTGTAATTTTATAAGTTTTTGCAAACATTTTGGAGCAAAATAATAATCTGAATAATAATTAATTAATTAATAAGAGTGTCTGAAACCATTTTAGGAAAAAAAAATTTATGTGGAGGCGGGTTTCGAACCACCGACTTTTCGCGCCACAGGCCAGCGCGTTGCCCAATACACTACGGCTATAAATCAAAACGTGAATGCTATTCATGGCTGTTGTTAACTGAAGTTAATATAGCATTTGTAGACATTAGATTATTATTTATCGTACGAAGAACGATGTGTGTTTGTTAATTCCTCAGTGTGCCGTTGCTTTGAAATCGCAACGTGTAAGTTACAATAAGAAAATCATCAAATACTCGAGGAATGTTACGTGACACCTCCGAACGGCTGGTTTTCGTTATTTCAATGGAGGGTGTCAAATCTCCGTTATTTTTGCAAATATGCAGATATGAAAAAAACATAAGGGAGCTAAGTTGTAGAGAATTACCAATTAGGTTATTCAATTTTCGTGTCAGGTGAACGGTTCGTTTGCAATTACAATTATATTACAAACGGCTTCTTTTGGTGTCACTACCGTATTTTTTGTCCGAAAAATTTGAAAAAGGGAGGTTCTGGTCACGGGTGGCCTACAATCATGTATGTAAGATTTGGTGCTGATCGGTTGAACGGTTCGTCTTAAAAACAGGGAACACGTTACGGACAGACAGACAGACAGACATACATCCCGAAATCGCCGTTATTTTTGCAAATATCTCTGAAACGATACGAGATACGAAAAAAAAACAACATAAGAGAGCAAAGTTGTAGAGAATTTTCTCCTCTACAAATTGGGTCATTCAATTTTTCGTGTCAGATGAATAGTTAAGCCATTATTTTCATTTAAATTTCGAGCTGTCAAAAGACGATCGCAAAGGCCCACTTTTAATGTTACTTGGGTAACCTAAAGTGGGCCAAAAAAGAACAATAGTAAAATTCCCGGCGCGGTGGATTAGCCGTGCGTACTGTGGCGCCGTGCTGCGGTGCTCGTGGCCGTTCGCCGTCGGGGATTCGAGTCCCCCCTCGGGCATGGGTGTTTGTGTTGTCCTTAGGTTAGTTTACCTTAGTTTAAGTAGTTTGTAAGCTGCAGACTAATAACCTAGCAGTTGAGTCCGACAGATTTACAAAAATTTGAACTTTTTTTTTTTATTCTCACTCTTATTTCGTTTATTGTGACATCTACTAATACTGGCTAATTAGTTTCTACAGTAAATCTAACAAGAGCTACTATTAGATTTTCTTTCGATAGTTTATGTATGCTTACGTCAATCCCTGTGCAGTCTTACACCGGCCGCGATGGCCGAGGGGACTGAGACGCTCCATTCACGGTCTGCACGGCCACTACGGTCGGGGGTTCGAATGCCCTCTCGGGCATGGGTATTTGTGCCGTCCTTAGTATTAGTTAGTTCATAAGTAGTTTGTAAGTTTAGGGACTGATGACCCCGTAGTTAAGTCCCATAAGCTTAACAAACATTTGAACATTTGATTTTTTTGCAGCCTTACAGTGCGCATTTTCTTAGTACGATTTGGATTTGGCCTGCGCATTCTTAGGACACTGATCCGAGTGGTAGAAACGATGTTGCTTGTAATACACGATTGTATATATCAGGTGACGATAAATAAATGTGTTAAGTGGCGCAAAGTGTTATTTAAAGTGGAATGACCACATAAAACTAATTGTAGGAAATAAGAATGTCATACATACTCACCGAAAGAATCATCAGAAATCCTTCAACAAAGCAAGTAGCCAACAAAATCCTCGTTAGACTCATACAACGGTACTGTTTGTCAGTCTTGGATTGATAGAGGAAATAGAGAGGATCAAGAAAAGATCAGCGCGTTTCGGTATATACTGATTTATTGACCACGCGATGTACTGAGGTGGTCCCTGCTATTGTAGACGCTAACAGTCAGGCGTTGAGAAAGAAAGAAGGAAAGAAAGATTAGGGTTTAACGTTCCGTCGGCATCGTCTTCATCAGAGACAGAGCACACGCTCGGATAGTTTTTGTCAGGGATGGGGAATGAAACTGGCCGTGCCCTTTCAAAAGAACCATCCCGGCATTTACCTGGAGTGATTTAGGAAAATCACGGAAAACCTGGATCAGGATGGCCGGAAGCAGGTCTGAAACGCCGTTCTCTCGAATCCAAGTACAGTGCGTTATGACTGCACGAACTCAAGATGCATTTTGCATCGCGCACTCTTAAAATTCCTAGTGTGTACGTTCCTAGAAAAGTCAGCTAAGTAGCGCCGTGATTATTAAAATAAAATTGAAGAAATGTCAGCTCAGACAGAGTTTGCCGGCCGCGGTGGCCGAGGGGACTGAGCGCTTCAGTCACGGTCTGCACGGCCACTACGGTCGGGGTTTCGACTCCCCCCTCGGGCATGGATATTTGTGCCGTCCTTAGTTGTAGGTAGTTCATAAGTAGTTTGTAAGTTTAGGGACTGATGACCCCGTAGTTAAGTCCCTTAAGCTTAACAAACATTTGAAACATTTGAGACAGAGTTTTACCATCAACAATTCTTTCCACGAACCTTCGGAAAGGAAGGAAGTGACAGTGGTACCCAAAGTAGACTTCGTCGCACACCACAACGTGAGTAGCACAGTATAGGTGTTGACGTAAATGTATGTTGTTGTTGTTGTTGTTGTCTTCAGTCCGGAGACTGGTCTGATGCAGCACTCCACCCTACTCTATTCTGAGCAAGCCTCTTCATCTCGTCATAAGAATGGCCACCCACATCCATTTGAATCTATTTACTGTATTGGTCTCCAGGTCTCCCTCTGCGATTTTTACTCCACACAATTCCCTCCAATGCTAAATTCACGATTCATTTATGTCTAAGAACGTATCGTACCAATCGATCCTTTCATTTACTCATGATATGCCAAAAATTCCTTTTCAGTTGTTTGTTAAGCTTAAGGGACTTAACTACGGGGTCATCAGTCCCTAATCTTACAAACTACTTATGAACTACCTACAACTAAGAACGGCAGAAATATCCACGCCCGAGGGGGGATTCGAACCTCCGACCGTAGTGGCCGTGCAGACCGTGACTGAAGCGCCTCAGTCCCCTCGGCCACCGCGGCCGGCAATTCCTTTTCTCCTCAATTCTGTTCAGTACCTCCTCTTTAGTTATGCGCTCTATCCACCTAATCTTGGGCATTCTTTTGTAGCACCACATTTCAAAAGCCTCTATCCTCTTCCAGTCTGAACTATTAATCGTCCATGTTTCACTCCCGTGCAAGGCAGCACTCCATACAAATGCCTTCAGAAAAGACATCCTTACACTTAAATTAATTTTTGATGTTAGTAAATCCCTCTTTTTCAAAAGCGCGTTTCTTCCTATTGCCATTCTGCATTTTATATTCTCTGTATTGCGTCCATTATATGTTATTTTACTGCCCAAGTAACAAAAGTCATCTACCACCTTTATTGTTTCCTTTCCTAATCTAATTCCTTCAGATTCGTCTGATGTTATTAGACTGCATTCCATTACCCTTGTTTTTCTCTTGTTAATGTTCATCTTATACGCTCCCTTCAACACACTGTCCATTCCATTCAATTGCTCTTCCAAGGTCCTTTGCTGTCTCTGACAGAATTACAATGACATCAGCAAAACGCAATGTTTTTCTTCTTCACCCTAAACTTTAATCCCTTCGCCAAATTTTTCAAATGTTTGTAGATCTATCAGACCAAACTGCGTGGTCATCAGTCCGTAGCTTACAAACTATTTAAGCCTAGGTAAACTAACCTAATGACAAACACACACACCCATGCCCCAGGGAGGACTCGAACCTCCACGGCGAGCAACCGCGCGCTCCGCAGCGAGACGCTTTAGACCGCTCGGCTACTCCACCGCGGCCCAAATTTTTCCTTGCTGCCCTTCACAACTTGCTCGATGTACAAACTAAATAATACCTGTCTTACTCCCCTACCAAACACTGCTTCCCTTTTATGTCCCTCGACTCTAATAACTGCGGTATGGCTTTTGTACAAGTAGCAAATAACCCTCCTTTCCTTGTATTTTACCCCTTCTTGCTACAGAATTTGAAAGAGTGTATTCCAATGTACATTGTCAAAAGCTTTCTCCAAATCTACAAGAGCTAGAAATGTAGGTTTGCCATTCCTTCATCTATCTTCTAAGATAAGTCGTAAAGTGACTATTGCCTCCCATGTTCCTAAATTTCTCCTGAGTCCAAACTGATCTTCCCCGAGATCAGCTTCTACCAGCGTTTCTATCCTTCTATAAATAATTCGTGTTAAAATTTTGCAACCATGACTTATCAGACTGATGGTTCTTTAATTTTCACACCTGTCTGTGCCTGATTTCTTTGGAATGGGGATTATTACATTTTTCTTAATGTCTGAGGGTATTTCGCCTGTCTCATACATCTGACACACCAAGTGAAATAGTTTTGTCATGCCTGCCTCTCCCAGAGACTTCAGTAGCTCTGAGGAAATGTCATCTATTCCAGAGCCTTGTTACGACTCAAGTCTTTCAGGGCTACACCTTTCTGCTTTGCCTTCTTCGCGGAGAACAGGTTTTCCATCTGAGTTCTTGGTATTCATGGAGCTGTTTTTCTTCTCTCCAAATGACTCTTTTACTTTCCTGTAGGCGTTATCTATTTTTCCCCTAGTTATACATTCTTCTATGGACTTGCATTTGTCTTCTAGTCACTCCTGCTTAGCCATTTTGCACTTCCTGACAATCTCATTCCTTAGTCATCTGTACTCCATTTTGCATACTCCATTTGCGTTATTTTTAATATTTTCTCAGTTCATCGATTAAATTTAATTTTTACTGTGATATCCTAGGATGTTTTGTAGGTCTTGCCTTTCTACCTATCTGGTCCTCTGCCGCCTTCACTATTTCATCTCTCAAAGGAACCCATTCCTCTTCTACTGTTTTATCTTCCCCTGTTTCTGTCAATTGTTGCCAAAAGTTCCCTGTGAAATTCTCAAGAACGTCATGTTCCTTCAGTTTATCCAGGTCCCATCTCCTTACTTTCCTACCTTTCTCCATTTTTTCAGTTTCACTTCATGACCAATAAGAGAGTCTATATCTGCCACAGGATATGTCTTATAGTTTAAAACCTCGTTCCGAAATCTGTGTCTTGTCATTATAAAATCTATCTGGTACCTTCGGGTGTCTCCTGGCCTCTTCGACGTAAACAACCTTCTTTCATGATTCTTAATCCACCTGTTTGTTATGATTAAATTATGTTCCGTGCAAAATTCTACCAGGCGCTTCCCCTTTTATTCCTTTTGCGCAGTCCATATTCACCTACTATTTTTCCTTCCCTTCATTTTCCTACTACCGAATTCCAGTCAGTCGCGGCAGAATAGCCTTGCGCACTAAGGCGCCAAGCTACGGTATGCGCGGCCGTTGCCGTCCGGGGTTCGAGTTCTCCCTCGGA
Organism: Locusta migratoria; assembly: GCA_026315105.1. Lineage (NCBI taxonomy): Eukaryota > Metazoa > Arthropoda > Insecta > Orthoptera > Acrididae > Locusta > Locusta migratoria. The sequence continues at coordinate 274,721,376 of CM048755.1, forward strand.
CATGGGTTTTTGTGTTGTCCAGAACATAAGTTACTTTAAGTTAGTGTAAGTAGTTTGTAAGCTCAGGGACTAATAACCACCGTAGTTTAGACCATTAGATTTACAAACAATTCCAGTCACCCATGGCAATTAAGTTTTCTTCTCCCTTAACTGTCTGAATAATTTACTTTACCTCCTCATACATTTCTTCAATCGCCTCATCTCGGCAGAGCTAGTTGGCTTAGAAACTTGTACTACTATGGTCGGTGTTGGTGTTGTATCTGACTATGATAATGCGATCACTGCGCTACTTATAATAGTTTACCTGCATTCCTATTTTCTTATTCATTATCAGACCTACTCCTGTAATACCCCCAACTGATTTGGTATCGCCGGCCGCGGTGGCCGAGGACACTGAGGCGCTCCAGTCACGGTCTGCACGGCCACTACGGTCTGGGGTTCGAATCCCCCCTCGGGCATGGATATTTGTGCCGTCCTAGTTCGTAAGTAGTTCATAAGTAGTTTGTAAGTTTAGGGACTGATGACCCCGTAGTTAAGTCCCATAGACTATACAAACATTTGAACATTTGATTTGGTATCTATAATCCTGTACTCACCTGACTAGATATCCTGTTCCTCTTTCCACCGAACGTCACTAATCCACACTATCTCCAACTTCAACCTATCCATTTATCTTTTTAAATTTTCTAACCTCCCTACCCGATAAGGGATCTAACATTTCACGTTCTGATACGTAGGAAGCCAGTGTTGTTTTTTCTGATGACAACATCCTCCTGAGTAGTCAAATAGTCAAATGTTTGTAAATCTAGCGGACCAAACTGCGTGGTCATCAGTCCGTAGCTTACAAACTACCTAAACTAAGGTAAACTAACCTAAGGACAACACACACACACACACACACACACACACACACACTCAAGCCCCAAGGAGGACTCGAACCTCCGACGGCCAGCAACCGCGCGCTCCGCAGCGAGGCGCCTTAGACCACTCGGTTCCTGAGTAGTCCCCGCCCGAAAATATGAATGGGGTACTATTTTACCCCCGAAAAATTTTACTCGAGAGGAGGCCATCATGATATATTCATACAGTAGAGCTGCATGACCTCGGGAGGAGTAATGGCTGTAATTTCCTCTTGCTTTCAGCCGTTCACAGTAACAAGGTCACGTTAGCTAATGCTACAAGGTCAGCTCAGTCTATCATCCAGACTGTTGCCCCTACAAGTACTGAAAAGACTGTTGCCCTTCTTCAGAAACCAGATACACCTCCACTGTGGTTGCACCTACGGTACAGATATCTGTATCGTTGAGGCACGCAAGCCATCCCGCCACGGAAATGTCTATGGTTCATGGAGGTGTATGTAAATGTAATTGTTTTTTTTTTTTTTTTTTTTTTTTTCTGGAGGCGATATCGGGGAAGGTTGTAGCTCTGTGGGACTTTCCAGTCTGTAGTGAGAAATTTCACCAGGATAAATAAGGCAGTCGATGTTAAATTGTCCCTTAATTTCATTCGCAAGTGGAGTGTTTACCAGCAGATGAGCCATTTGGAATCATTCGTTGAGAGCATGTATCATAGTATAGTCTGCCAAGGTGAAGTGGCATTGGAACTTACTTCGTCACGAGACCAGGCACAACCATACTCCAATTAAAGTGACAAGAGTAGTAGGGTGACGAATTTCCTACGCCAGTTTTGACGAACAGATCATAAAAAATGACAGGTGGAAAAATTTGTTTGCCTAATAATGCTTTTCACTAGCTGACAACCACCATTACCTGGGTATTTACAAGGTGTGTCTGTAAAGTTCGGTGAATGGTCCCATATTTTACAAATCGACGTTGCACATTCATGTTGAAGCCAGGAGATCCGTGACAGATAGGTCTGGTTGCCGGCTTTGATACTCTTTTAGCACCACCCAGGGGACACGTGCAACTTAAGGTGTGCTGAGGACGCAGTACAAACTAGCGCGTGTTATACAATGCCAAACAATGATTAAGGTCATAAATAACATGTTATCTGAGAGATACTTCCAAGTGGCCCTCGGTAATCAACTAAGCAGACAGAAGAAACTTAATAATGGTCTCCCTCATCCCCGTCGGGGGTTCGAATCCGCCCTCGGACATGGATGTTTGTGACGTCTTTAGTATAAGGTAGTTCATAAGTAGTTTGTAGGTTAAGGGGCTGATGCCCCGCAGTTAAGTCCCTTAAGCTTAACAAACATTTGAACATTTTGGTCTCCCTCAAGGTTCAATTTTGGGACCAATAATTTTCAACTCGTACATGTCTAACCTCCCTGAAACAGAGTCAAGCAAATTCATTTATGCAGACGATCTGGTTTTGGCTACGTAACAGAGAGCTCTTGAAGCTGGTGAGAAGATTCTTTCTGCAGACCGGAGCATAATGGACAAATACTTCAAAAAGTGGAGACTAACACCAAACCCAACGAAGACCGAAGTCTGCTGCTTTCACCTTAACAATAGAATGGCCAATGCGAAGTTAAATGTTATCTTTAACGGTCAGATCCTTCATCACCAAGACTACCCTAAATATTTAGGAGTAACTATAGACAGAACTCTCTCCTACAAGAAACACATGGAAAACACCGCAGCAAAACTAAGATCACGTAATAACTTCATACAGAACTTAGTGGTACCTCGTGGGGTGCAAGAGCTATAACTCTGCGATGCTTCTCCTTAGGTCTGGTCTTTTCTACTGCCGAGTACTGTGCCCCAGTGTGACTTATTAGTTCACATGTGAGAAAAATTGACGTAGAGCTAAATGCAACAATGAGGACAATAACAGGCTGCATCAAATCTACTCCTGTTCACTGGTTACCAAGTCTAAGTCACATTGAGCCTCCAGACGTTTGAAAACAGAGCGCTCTTCTCAAGGAATACGAAAAATTACTGAAAATCACCGAACTTCCACTCCACTATGATGTGCCTGCTCCCGGAATGAGCCGTCTAAAATCTAGGCAACCATCCATCTTATTGGCAGAGTCACTGCAGGCAACTGGATTCAACATAAAAAGAAAGTGGACAGAAATGTGGAACAATGTTGCCTGTGAGAAATATCAAACCCTCCAAAGACCTGACGCAAGACCAGCTGGAATGGAATTACCAAGTCGAGCCTGGAAAACACTTTATAGGATCCGCACAGGCCGTGGCATCTGTGCTGAAAACGTCCACCGTTGGGGAAAGGCTTCATCCTCCAAGTGTGACTGTGGAAACGAGCACCAGACAACCACATTGTTACTAGCTGTGGCAGAGCTTATCAAGGAAATCTAGAAGATTTCTTTGAAGTGACAGAGGCAACCCTTGAATGGATAGAAAACATAGATATTAATTTTTAGGTTTAGTTGTTTACCTCTTTTATAGTTAGTAAAATTATGCAATTATTGTACTTTTGTTGTTGTTGTAAATTTTGTAAAATCAGTCATAATTGCTAGTTGAAGTTCATTTGTATTGCCATACACTAAATAATTAAATTACAAACCGCATAGGTAAGAATTACGTGCCCGTCCAGGCACAACGAAGGACATGGCAACAGGCGCCCCCTATCTTGCAAGCACTGCAGTGATTTGCAGAGTATCCCATGTAGGTGTAGATGTAGAAGCGGTGGTACACGCTGCGACCCAGCTAACACGGCCAGTGTGAGACCTCGTGTCATTGCAACATGGAGCGCAAAATGAAGCAAAGTGTTAACATCAAGTTTCGTTTCAAATTAAGCAAAATGGCGACGGAGATACATGGGATGTTAGTGCAAGTGTATGGTGCCGAAGCATCCGGTGGGTTCGGCCAGAAATGCACCGGAGTGAACAGTGGAATTTGAACATTTGAAAATGTTCAAATGTTGGTGAAGCTTAAGGGGCTTCACTGCGGGTTCATCAGTCCCTAAACTTACAAACTATTTATGAACTAGATAACACTAAGGACGGCACAAATATCCATTCCCGAGGGGGGATTCGAACCCCCGACCGTAGTGGCTGTGCAGACCGTGACTGGCGCGCCACAGTCCCCTCGGCCATCGCGGTCGGCGGAACATTTGAAAATATTCAAATTTTTGTGCAGCTTTTGGGACTGAACTGCGGGTTCATCAGTCCCTAGACTTTCAAACTACTTATGAACTTATACTAAAGACAGCACAAACATCCATGCCCGAGGGGGGATTCGCACCCCCGACGGGGAACGGCCTCGCGCATCGCAGCATAGCGCCTCAATGTGCTCGGCCGCTCCGCCGTGGCCAGTGGAATTTCCTGCAAGACGATGCCTGTCAACACACTGCGATCCGCATGCTCAACTTTCTTGCTAGACGCTATAGGTCACTGTACTTCCGCACCCGCCTTATTGGCACCGGCAGACTTATTTTTGTTTCCCTGGCTTAAATTAGCCCTGAAAGGCTTACGCTTCGCAACGGTTGCGCAGGTACAACAATGCGTGATCACAGTACTTCGACCGATTTTACAAGAAGCGTTTGCTGACAGTTTACAACGGCTGTACGATCGATGTCAGAAGTGTATTGTAGGCGATGGCGATTACTTTGATGGCGAGTAAAGGTATTTTGTTTGTTCAAAAATGTTCAAATGTTTGTATAGCCTATGGGACTTAACAACGGGATCATCAGCCCCTAAACTTACAAACTACTTATGAACTAACTACTACTAAGGACGGCACAAATATCCATGCCCGAGGGGGAATTCGAACCCCCGATCGTAGTGGCCGTGCAGTCCCCTCGGCCACCGCGGTCGGCTATTTTGTTTGTAACTCTTGTTTTTTATATATTTGCTGAGACCGCTCACCAAACTTTTCAGACGGCCTTTTTATTTATTTCATAATCTCGGAGTGCGTCCTCCCCTCGAATCCTTTCTCTGTCTGCCCATATCCCCATTTTCCTGCCTTGACGCATCTCTTCCATTTCCCCCACCGTTGCAACTCCTCGTCCTCTGTTCATTCCGCCTCCTCATTTCACCCCCTCTTCACCTAACTATGAAAACTCACAGATATCTGAACTCTTCCGTGGCGATCAGTGTCACACTGTCAAAGTGTATTGCATGGTATGCTTTCCTATGCGCCATGCGCTAATTTGCGGTAGATAAAAACCCTCTCCATGAAAACATTCATACATGAGTGAACTTCTTAATAATCAATAAAACAGTGCTAAAGTTTGTTGTAAGGTACCCGCTTGTTTTGATGGACAAGTGTGCAAAATTTCATCAAGAACGTAAAAAAATGTATCTTTGTATGAAATGCAAACAAACAAATAACCCACAAAGGGATAATCTGCTTCATATGTAAGAAACATAAGATTAAAAATCGCTACTTCAATTTTCATGTTCACGTATTATGATGCATTGTAGGAGTAGCAGTCTCCCCTTTTTCTTCGTACGACTGCAGCTTCGAAACAGTAGAGCACGGCGGGTTGCCTTTCGAAGCGCTAATAAGCATCGGATTTTTTAAATTCTATTGTTTCATCCGTTCCTGTGGTTTTTCCCTAATCTTTATTTTCTAAGCTACCCCGGAATTAAAACGAACATTAAAAAAATCAAATCGGCTAAGCCATTTCGGAGTTTAGCGAGACTAACACACAGCTATTCATTTATAAAGATAATAGTAACAGAAATAATTACACTTGTTCCATCTACAGATCGAGAAAATCTGTCTCTACATGTCTCTACATATATATAAAGGAACATTTGTAGCAGGAGAGACCCTGCAGACGCGTTATATGAAACTGCATCTTGAGTCATACTGGCAGCAGTGTGACAGTCCGCGAGTCCATCAGTTTCCTCACTTTTTCCACGCCAGCCTTTACGTCCAAACAGTTTTTGTAGCACACCCCAATCCATTCAAGCTACTTGTTGAATGGGTAGGTGTTAATGATGAAATGAATCGCTGACATAGCGCCCATTGGAGATAAAGGGAAGCCGGCCGCAACACCCATTACCTCCGCAGATAAACAGAAAATCAACAAAGTGGTCAGCAACCCTCCTACCTGTCACAGACTTCATGTCATACTTGAAATTTACAGACTTATACACACAGCTCGCCCGTCTCGACCTGCATGTGCATCCCAGAACCGCCCTTTCCAACTGACACGATACTCTCCAAGCGCCGCATCAGAATGGCCGTACACACTAAGCCTTGTGGCAGAACGCGCAGCTACTCCCTATAGGAGGTACGAGTCGTCCCTCGGGCATGGGTGTATGTGTTGTCCTTAGCATAAGTTAGTTTAAGTAGTTTGTAAGTCTAGGGACTGATGACCACTGAAGTTTGGTCCCATAGCTTTACAAACATTTCAACCTTTGTGAACCCTCCAAGCCTCACGTAAACGGCGATTGGACCTAATATTGATGTAGCTGTTATACATCTTAGCCTGACTGTATTACATGTATGCAGTGCAACACTGCAGGAACATTGAAAGTACTGCAAAAACGACACATAATTACTAGCGCTAATTACTGTGAAATGGACTGCCAAGTCCAGTATACTTACTCTTCTCCTCAAATCCTCTCTTGATATCAACTGAGCCACTTTGAGTCTCTGTTCTGCCAGACATCCGAACCCTTTTTTTCTCGAGGAAACTACACAGACAGCAGAACGTAACCTCTGTCTGTGTCCGTTCCACAATGAATTTATAAATTTGTGCTCTCTTCCTGGCGGTATTTTAAATACTCACACATTCCGGAGAACATCCATATGTGCCAATGATGCTATATTGTCAGTGTAACTATTCTGCCACGTTTTTTAACCGTCAGTAGTGTAACTACCCTTCACATATATGTCTATACACCTTCCCCTTACCCTTGTCTCTATTCAATCTGCCGCTTCCTCGCGCCAACCGTTTACTTCGGCCTTCAGTTCACAAGGGTCTATAGCACAATATATAGAACCAACCTAAGGTTGCACAGTATACAAAACATTTGTGCCCTCAAATGTTAATTTCTCACACCTGTGTCTACCTGAATATAAGACGCCCTCATACATCTTACAGTAGTTGTTTTTCCGTACCCACAATTTCCTAAGAATCAGCAGTGTAAGTGATATCCATATACGTATCTTCCATTTCTGTTTTTTTCTCTTCCTCAACCCGAATTCAGTAAACCCACGTGCATTTTTCTAGAGCGATAGTGGGTACTGTAACATATGCAGGTATACACGTCTGTTGTCTCCTGCTCACTTCTGTTTTCACTGCCACCTTGTCATGTTGCCAAATTATGTGCGCAGCGCTGCTATTAAACAGTCAGTTCTTGTAGCCCTTGATCGTGAGGGCCTTTGACCTCGGGCAAGTTCTTCAGGTTTACATGATATCCCAGAGGTGTGTTTGCGATAGTAGGGATCCGGTGGGCGACGTCACTCACTTGCCTCAGGTGTCACGCGGTATCACACAACACTTATCAAACTCCAGGTCATATCGTTATCTTGGCTAGTATGGGTCCTGATAGATTTTATTTATTTATTTAGCGAATGGCTTCTACATAGTACTATGTGAGAACACACTATTTAACATACAGTTACAAACAGCGCCGGACATGGCCAGATAATCAGCAAATTACAAACATAATATTAATTAATTGATTGCAAACAGCAGTATGCGAAACATGAGAGAGACAGCCACTGCAGCTATTAGAAGTCCACATCCAAGGAAGTCAACCATTGAACAGCATGTGGAGTGGCATTCATATCTCTCCATTCTCCATGAAAACTCCTCGAGGGACATTCGAAGATCAAGTGAGGGATCGTTTTTTCTGCTGCACTGCAGTCGCATCGTGTGTCGCTGGTGAATCTCCATTTGTGGAGAGTGGCCTTACACCTACTGTGGTTAGTAATCATACGATTAATTCTGCACCTAGTTCTTTTGGGCATTTGCATTCCTTCCACCGGTATGGAAGGATCAAAATCACTGATAAGGGGATGCTGGTTATTCAGCGACCGGTATTGCCTCCATTCCTTTGTTATATCATGCCTTTCCGGGAATTTGAGGATCTTGTCTTCCCATATACGTTTCCTAGATTTTAGACGGGTAGTTGGTAGATGGTCCAATATTTTTCGGATAGGTATATCTTTTGAGACTGAGGACTCATTAATTTTCTTCCATTCTCGGATAGCTGCATGTTGTCGTCTGAGGGATGAAGAAGCTATATTGCAAAGGGCGTGAAACCAGTGAAGTGGAGTTGATTTTAGAGTTCGCCGGCCGCGGTGGCCGAGGAGACTGAGGCGCACCAGTCACGGTCTACACGGCCCCTACGGTCGGGGGTTCGAATCCCCCCTCGGGCATGGATATTTGTGCCGTCCTAGTTTGTAAGTAGTTCATAAGTAGTTTGTAAGTTTAGGGACTGATGACCCCGTAGTTAAGTCCCATAGACTTTACAAACATTTGAACATTTTTTAGAGTTCCTGACACAATTCTCATGATGGCATTAAGCTGGACAACTATTTTCTTCGTGTGTTGACTCTTGTACCAGACTGTAGCACGGTATTCTGCAACCGAGTAAACAAGACATTGTGCTGCAGTATGTAGGATGTTAGCTTGTGCTCCACAGGAGGTTTCGGTCGAGTTTCTTAATATGTTATTTCGGGTTTTTATTTTTAGGTGGTTTTTAAATGTTAGTGACCGGACAAGAGTGATTCCAAGGTATTTTGGATAGCTGTTGTGTGTCAGTCGAACATTGCAGAATGTTACTTGTAACTCTCTCGCTTTGCCTCTAGACTGTTCATATGGAATTCGCTTACCTCAGTTTTGTTTGGATTTGGGCAGAGTCTCCTACAGATAGACTACTACCTACCTAATGAGTGGAATGTCATGAGTCGCCCAAAAGTGGAGTGTCTCAAACGTGAACTGGGTTTGGTGGTAGTGGGAGGGGATGAACCCTTATCACAAGAATGTGATGTATTGCCCTAAAGCAATGCGTCTTCCAAAAGTGATGCGTTGCTCGGTGCCCTTTGTGTCTTTTTCGTGTTTTCTCCGAAGTCATGCATGTTTTTACACTTTACCGTAACATTCCCTAATTATTTAATAAAGACTGACAATACTGCATTATCTACTTCTTCAATTCTTAAAGCGTAACAGGTCCTTACAAAGGAGTAAAATGTGTTGTCGCTCCATCATGTATCTAGCACTTTCACCCATGGGTATAATTACAGAAAAAATTACCCTGGAGAAACAAAGAAACTGGTGAACCTGCCTAACATTGTGTACGGCACCAGCGATCAAGCAGAAGTGCAGCAACAAGACGTGACATGGTCTCGACTAATGTCTGAAGTAGTGCTGAAGGAAATTGACACCAGGCACCTGCAGGGCTTTTCATAAATCCGTAAGAATGCGAGGGGTGAAAACTGATCAGCACGTTGCAAGGCATACCCGATACGTTCAATAATGTTCACTTCTGGGAGAATGGTGGCCAGCGGAGGTGTTTAAACTCAGAAGACGGTTTCTGGACCTACTAGTTTCAATTTCTGGACGTGCGGGGTGTCGCATTGTCTTGCTGGAGTTGCCCAAGTTCATCGTAATGCACAATGGACATGAATGGATGCAGGTGATCAGCCAGGATGCGTACGTACGTGTCACTTTTCAGTCGTTTCTAATCGTATTAGGGGTGCCATATCAGTGGCGGACTAAGGGGGGGGGGGGGGACCGCCCCGGGCCTCCGGTCTTTGGATGCCTCCAAATACCTGGAAAAGACTTTTTTTCCATTTTTTGGAGCGCCCTTGTCATCTCGTTCTGCTGTGGCCTCCAAATATCTTGAAAGCTATTTTTTCAGACTGTCCTGTACCTCTCGTCCTGGAAAGGGCCTCCAATTCTTTTTTATAGTAATACATGTATATCCAAGTTGACGGGAGGGGGGGGGGTCTCATTTCGTTCCGTCACCGCCCTGGGCCTCCAACAGACGCCCCACATCATTACAGAGCCTCCAGCTTGAACACTTCCATGCTGATTTGCAGGGTTCATGGATTCATGAGGTTGTCTCTTTACCCGTACACTTCTATCCGCTCGATACAAATAGAAACAGACTCGTCAGACTAGGCAACATGTTTCCAGTCCTCAACAGCTCAATGTCACTGTTGAGGGCCATCGGCGAAGCGTAAAGCTTTGTGTCGTGCAATCAGCAAGGGTACATGAGTCGGCCTTCCGTTCTGAAAGACCTTAGCAATGATGTTCCGTTGAATGGTTCGCACGTTGACACTTGTTTATGGTCCAGCACTGAACTCCGCAGGAATTTGCAAAAGGTTTACACTTCTGTTACGTTGAACAATTTGGTTCAGTCGTCGTTGGCCCCGTTCTTGCAGGATCTTTTTCCGGCCGCCGCGATGTCGTAGATTTGATGTTTTACCGGATTCGTGATATTCACAGTGCACTTGTAAAATGGTTGTACGGCAAAATTCCCACTTCATCGGTACCTTGGAAATACTGTGTCCCTAGTACGCCGACTTTGACACAACGTTCAAACTCACTTAAATCGCGATAACCTGCCATTGCAGGAGCAGTAACCGATCGACCGTCTGCGCCAGAAATCTGTTGTCTTTTGTAGTCTTTGACGAACGCAGCGCCGTCCTCTGTTTACATATCTCTGTGTATGAATACGCATGCTTAGAAAAGTTTCTTTCGTACTTCAGTGTACAAAGAAATTATTACCACCAGTATATTCGAAAATTATCAGTAAATTTTCTATTTGCACTACTGTTGTGTTATCAGAACTCAACTCAAATTCTTCCTTACACATCGATCTTCTTAAAAAAAGATAGACGGAATCACCGAAGTTAGCATTCTACTGATACATATATATGGAGTTCTGAGTGTGTGTAAAAACTGTCGTAGAAATTCGCGTTGTAGGCTTTGCTCAGTGTGCATGTGTTAACACGCCAATGTACTGGATTATTATTATACTGTTACTAAGAGACCATACTCTTCAGGTCATCGGCCCCTAAACTTGTATACTACCTACTATAACCTATGCTAAGGACGACACACACAACCATGCCCACTAAGGACTCGAACCTGCGGCGGGAGCGGCTACGCAGTACTTGACATGGTGCCTCAGGCCGTACGAGCTTCCTCGCTCAGCGAGAACATGATTCCAAGATCATCCAAATTCAACTACCAGCACAAGTTTCAACCTAATCACCCAGAACATGCGTAAACAACTGCTTGGTCAAGATCTAACATAGAAAACCTACACGCCATTGTTTCATCTACTTGGAGTCCTACGCACTATGTTTACAGTGTCGCAGTTTAAAAGGACTGATAAACCGCGGCCGAGTGGTCGAGCGCTCTAAGGTACCTTGCTGCGGAGCGAACGGTTGCTCGCCGTCGGAGGTTCGAGTCCTCACTCGGACATGGGGGTATGTGTTGCCATTAGCGTAAGTTACTTTAAGTAGAATGAAACTTTCACTCTGCAGCGGAGTGTGCGCTGATATGAAACTTCCTGGCAGATTAAAAAATGTCGGAACCGTGACTCGAAGCTCGGACCTTTGCCTTTCGCGGGCAAACGCTCTACCACTGAGCTAACCCGACACGACTCACGGCTCCCCCACACAACTTCAATTCTGCCAGAACCTCGCCTCCTACTTTCCAAACTTCACAGAAGCTCTCCTGCGAACCTTGCAAGACTAGGACTCCTGGAAGAAAGGATATGGTGGAGACATTCTGGAAACATCCCTTAGGCTGTGGCTAAGCCATGACTCCACCATATGCTTTCTTCCAGGAGTGCTAGCCTTGCAAGGTTCGCAGGAGAGCTTCTGTGAAGTTTGGAAAGTAAGAGGCGAGGTATTGGCAGAATTGAAGTTCTGTGGGGGAGCCGCGAGTCGTGTCGGGTTAGCTCAGTGGTAGAGCGCTTGTCCGCGAAAGGCAAAGGTTCCAGGTTCGAGTCCCGGTTCCGGCACACAATTTTAATCCGCCAGGAAGTGTCCTAGTTTAAGTAGTTTGATGACAACAGAAGTTAAATCCATTAGTTTTACAAATATTTGAACATGTTAAAAGGACTGGTAATGTCATTGCGAGGAATCTATAACGATACATCAACTGTGCTGTTACTCATAAGCAGTCTAATGTTATCTCTAGAGTCTATATGAGACATAAAAACATCATGTCGACGTGCGAAATGCAGAAAGCCCAACATACACACCGTCCGATTAGCGTTTTTCAATATTGCCTCAATCATAAAACCGTTGTAAACATAACACATCCTACTGCAGATTTTCAACTGTTTCCTCCTATACCCAGTGTTTATTTTGCAAAGAAGGCAAGTTATCAGACTTTCAAACCACCTCAGGTTGGAGCTCCTCCAAACAACTGTTCTGTGAGAACACCTCTGACCCTCAAACTAACGATCGTAATTAACACCAGCGCTTAATATCTCTATTAATGCTGCTCCCAATGTTTTTGTGTCCATAAAAGCAAGCTACAAAGATCGTTATGATTTATTTACATCACACTGTAAGCGTGTTTCCAGCGTTTTTGCTATTATATTCCATTTTTCCGTATGTAGGTGATGGTCATGAACGATATATTATCACATTTGCATCAGAGTTACTGGACATTACAGCCGCCTCAAAATCGATATCCATCCCTGCCAACAACTGCCCTGAGAATTCTCTCTCTACACTTCGTTGAGTTCTGTAATAACATGTATAGATTCCAGAGCAGCGTTGTAATTAACACCAGCATTGCATACTTCTATTACAGCTGCACGGAACGTTTTCGCATTAAAATAAAATTTACGAATGATTGTTGTGATTTTTCTACAAAACAGGAAGAAACGCGTATATGATACTTGCCTTACCTATTTATTTTATTTTATCTACTGTTCCGACAGTTTGCGTTCCATAAATTTCGAAATTTTCGGTTATATGTCCTTGCACAACTACATCAAATCAATAGCATCGCTAAACTAGTAGAATGCAATTTACAACTGTCATTAAACCCTTTTCAAACTATTCCCTTCCCTCGTATTGTAATTAGTGTTCTGATATCGCTTATTTCCTTCGACTTCTCCCAAAATCTGTACCAGAGCAGGCATGGAGACCGCCCACCTTCCATACATTACAACAGGCACTACAATCATGTCGCAATTGTTGACTGTACCACTTCAGTGTTAGTTTGGAAAGCTAGGTTCTGATTGGTCAAGAGGTAAATGTGTAACAAACCATCAACACCTCTAACTCCATACCAAAAATTATAAAGGTAACTATACCCATTAACCCGGTCTGTAGCTATTGTCTACATATTTCCATGCTCCAACAGGTATATAGATGGATAGCACCATGTAAACCACAGTATTTCTGTAATTTCTGGAGTTAGTCTTGTGCAAAGATACGGTATGTAGTAGAAGGTGACCACAGTAATCGTTGTAAGACTCCTGTAACAAAAATATTATTAAATATCTTTACAGTTGACTGGGTACACAGTAGAATGATTGCTAAATTGAGGTCTAGTAATTACCGGAATGAAACGGGAGTTTAGCATATCGTAAAGATGGAAGATAAAGCTATACATTTGCAAAGCTGATTTAAAAGATGTATTCTTAGAAATCCGTTGTCATTCTCTATTTGCATGCCCGTACCGTAAAAAACTCCTTTGCAGTGTGTGTGAAACGATGTTTTTGTAATACCACCTCTTGTAAGGAATAAAACAATGTGTTTACTGATAAAACAAGCAAATAGTATGACTGCCATAAAAATGCAACGTTTTAGAAAGAAAATCGTCTGAGTGTCCCAGCCGTTCAAATCGACGAGGATATCTCAAAAAGGGCTCCGACAATTGCATGTTTGAAGGTAGCGAGAGTTTCATCTGTAAATAGCACTTGAGGCCAATTCTGACGTGTCCATTCAGCATGCTGTTAGGCCGATCTGCACCGCGCTGCATTGTGTTTAGGTGTCAAAGCTTGTGACAAGTCTAATTTTATATCTTTATCAGTTTAATAATAGTATTCAGAGTTTTCATATCTTAGTTTGGACTTGTAAATTTCATAGAAGCCAAGTAGCTGGCTGGTAGTAAGCAAAGTAGCATGATGCAGTCGATGCAAGGGGTGGGAAAAGCATAACAGATGGCACAGATCATGTATGCACCGTGAGAAAACACGCCAGCGTAGCATACTCGTGACCTTATTGGCTTCCGCCTCCCCTCTCGGTGCTACCATTACTACATTTCATTTATTCATATTTAAGATAGTAAACATTAGATAATAGCGTAATTTCAATGTAACACTTTTCTGTTAATAATCTTTCATTTGAACCCATTTCGTACTTTGTTCATTGTAATTTATATAAACAAAATACGAGCGACGAATCTAGAAGGTTAGTTCGGCGCCAAAAAGACAGAGGCAGCAACTAGCAGCCACGCCTGGCCGAGCACAGTCCTGTGCCGACCTTCGAACTGTTAACATGCAGCACCTTGTCTCAATACGGAGTATTATAAAACTTGTACATTTATCATTATGGCACTATTACTTACTGTGAAGGGACTATCGTTTAATGTACCGCTTAGATTTGTGGATTTAAAATCTACTGGCATCCCGTGTTTTATGAAGAAAATCGTAGTTAGAGCCCTCAAATCATTTTCACAGCATTTTAGCTTCAGACACCAAGAATCTGCGACCTGTATGGTGAAACTGCGTGGGACATTATCTACTTCGAAATCTACGGTCAGTAATGAACAAAAGAACTTTGTTTCACCAGCTTGAAGAATTGGTGAAACCTACGGCCCCTCATGCAATATGCGTTACCTTGTGCAAGCAGGACCATAAGTGCATACATCCCCAGTAATAGGAGTGAGGGTAAAGCAGGGGAAATTTATGAGAGGGAGGAAGATTGTGCTGAGAGACTGTTGAGAACTTCCCAACTAGACAGTGTTAACATCGCATATAGAGACTTGCTATCGGCCAGTGACTATTTTCTCCCCTCTTAATGAGCGCTTTTATTTCATTAGAAGAGGCATTTGAAATATATTTCCACCATGCAAGTTGTAAGCTGCACCTCGACGTGGACGTCGGGAGTGAAGTTGTGCCGCGGGGTCTAAGGCGTCATGCTACGGACTGGGCGGCTTTTGCAGCCGGAGGTTTGAGTTCTCCCTCGGAGCCTAAGTCAGTTTCAATAGTTTCTAAGTTAGGGACTGATGACATAGCAGTTTGGTCCAATAGGTTTACAAACATTTAAACATTTTAAGTGAAGTTGCATGTCTTGCAGCGTATTACGTACAGTATGAGTCGAAACATGGCGTTCGGTGGCTGCAGCAAATCATTATTCAGAATTGTGGCGGTCCTCTGAAGGTTCGTCTGATCTGAAATCCATAAGTAGAGGTCGTCAGCTGCTGTGGTAGCAAGTCATCCATAGTCGCTGTGCCTAAGTGCCGCCTCCTTCAGGTCCATTGCTTTGAGCCGCTCCGGGGCGTCTGGAAACTTTCCTTGATGAGAGTCCCTTCTGACGCAAAGTAACAGAGCGGATATTATCAAACTTCGGGATTGACCTTCTAGGCATGGCGTAACTACAGTTAACACAAAGTGTGTGTGTGTGTGTGTGTGTGTGTGTGTGTGTGTGTTGTTTCTGACATGTCGGCATATTGCTGAAGGTGGATCAAAGCTGAACTGCTGGAATTGCTGCCGTCTCATCCGATATTTTCTGCTGCATTTCTTGAAGACTATGAGAGTTGTTGCGTTGCGCCTTAGACTTGGGGGCTCCCTGCAGATAGGAACTGCACAGTGACAGATCAGGTGGCCAGCTAGGACCGTGATCAGATTGCTCTGGCGACAACTCTCTGACAGGCGTGAAGATTGTGTAAATGTGCTCCATGGTTCGACTGGATGTATTGCCTCCATTCTCTTGGTGTGGGCATCACAGTATGTGATTGTATGCATATTATTCAGTCTAATCGTATCCACTCGACCAGGCCATTTTTAATTGCCCCACCCTGTATGTCGTGCTTGTTAGTGACTTGCAAAAGGTAATTGATCAATTTCGACTAATTTGGTATAAAAATACCTCAGTATGGGTTTCAGGCAGAATCCAGTTTCGTTCTGTGTGTAAGCGATATTCCATCCCGACGTGGTACAAAAAACACGTTAGATCACTGTTACAAAAGCAAAGAAAAAAGCATGCCAAATTTAAACGCACAAAAAAATCCCCAAGATTGGCAATCTTTTCCTGAAACTAGAAATCTGGCTCGAACTTCAATCCTAGAAGATTATAATAGTTACCACAACGAAACCCTGTAACGTAACTTGGTAGAGAATCCTAAGAAATGCTGGTCGTATGTAAAATATACTAGCGGCAAAACACACTCGATACCTTCACTACATCATAGAAATGGTGATGCTACTGCACAGCTTTCCGAAATTCCTTCACTAGAGAATACGAAGCAAATACTCCAGAATTCGTATCAGAACAGCTTCCAGCATGCGTAATTTAGAAGTAAATTACCCTGGAGTATTAAGACAACTTAAATCACTTAACAAAAGTAAATCGCCCGGTCCCGACTATATACCAATTAGGTTCCTGTCAGAGTATGCTGAAGCAATAGCCCCATACCTAATTATCATATACAACCGCTCGCTTAGCCAACGGTCCATACCCAAAGACTGGATAGTTGCACAGGTCACAAGTCACTTCTATATTGAAGAAAGGCAATAGGAGGGATCCGCAAAATTACAAGCCTATATAATTGACGTCTGTTTGCAGCAGGATTTTAGAACGTATACTTTCCTCAAATATTATGAACTACCTCGAAGAGAACGACCTATTGTCCCATAGTCAACACGGCTTCAGAAAGTTTCGTTCTTGTGAAACACAGCTAGCTCTTTACTAACATTATGTGACCCGTGCTACCGACAAGGGATCTAAGATTCCGTATTTCTAGATTTCCTAAAGGCTTTTGACACTGTATTTCACAAGCGTCTACTAATCAAATTGCGTGCTTACGGAATATCGTCACAATTCTGCGATTGGATTCCTGATTGCCTGTCAGAAAGGACACAGTACGTTGTAATTGAAGGTGAGTCATCGAATCGAACAGAAGTGATGTCTGGCGTTCCCCAGGGAAGCGTTATAGGGCTGCTACTGTTCCGTATTTTTATAAACGATATAGAAGACTATCTGAGTAGCTCAGGTGGGTTTGCGTGTGTGCGCATCCAGTGTGGACAGTGAACCGCGGCGCGCAGTTTTCCGGCTGTTGTCGGTACATCAAAGGAACTGACGCGTTTGCGCGAGCTCGTCTAGACGGGGCTTCGGCTGGCGGGCGCGGTGGTTTACTGCGTGCGTCAACTCGCGGTGACAGGTCGCGTGTTCTCGCGTAGGCGTCCCCTTTATGGAGTGGGACCGGAAGCAAAGTGAGAACCTCATAGTGCTGTATAGACAAAGGCGGGAACTGTGGAGCCCAAAAGACAATAATTACCACATGAAAAAAAAGAAAGGAAAAAAAAGATACTTGGCTGTGGTTCGCGAGTGGCGTCGGCCGTGGAATCGACAAATAATAATTAAAAAATTGAAAAATAAATAAATAAATAAAAGAATGACATCATTGTTGTCTTCCTACAGAAGGGAGAAAATAAAAATGAAGTCGAGGGGCACTGGAGAAAGTAACTATTCATAAACAACGTTTGTAACAACACATTTTTCCATTTACATTAATTATAACATCGCACTGTTGTTTCACCGCTGACAGACACTTAGAATATGTAAGAACATGTTATGGAACAATTATCTATAATATAGAGTCAGATTCTATTAGCACTTTAACACACTAGATACTTAGGCCAAAGTGTGGTCTTCACAATGGTGCAGTGATAACAAATACGTATATACTTTCATGCTGTCTCGTCTTACCAAGGTATACGTCCATTTTTGATAAAATAATCACGTATCTCTTCGCGAATAGCTCGGGCATTTGACGAACTTTTTCTTAGCACTGCATTTAAAGTGCATAATGACATTGGTTGTGCTTCCCGTCACCATGTTCCTTCCACTAAAGTACCATCTGGCAGTTCACTGTCCTCTGACCCATCTGGAGCATACAAACTGGAAGATGTCTTCCTCTGTCTCAAATAATTATGCAAGTAAATAGTTGCCAGTACAATAACATTGGCTTTTTCTGGGTCCAGAAGCATTGGTTTCCTGAAGACCCTAAAAACGGATGTCAGGATTCAAAAACAATTTCCGACAGCTCGACGGGCTCTTGAAAGTCGATAGTTAAATGTTCTCCCTTTTGTACCTTTCTCATAGACGCCTGCATATGGTTTCATCACATTTTCATGCAAAACAAATGCTTCGTCGGCCAATGTAACATATGGTGTCATCTATTCACGTGCAGGAAGTGGCTCAGGTCGAGATATGTTAAGGGAGTTGTCGTTTCTTCCACAATTTAGTGTTTTGAGTATTCCGCCGTCAGGTGATTGCACCCTACATGTGCACACAATGTACTTTGCATCCACCAGAGCAAATAACACAATGCTAAAAAAAGTTATGGTGGTTGTAGTACTCGCTGCCGGTATTTATTGGTGCCTGTAATATTATTTGTTTACCGTCCATAGCAGCCAGGCAATTGGGAAAATTTCATGTTTTATGAAATCCCTCTGAACATCGTTAGCATTCTTCTGTAGTACTCGGTAACTGAAAAGAAAGGATTTCAAAGAAATTACAACATATCTTGTCTGAAAAACTGAAGAATTGAAACATGTCTTTGTTACATAATCGTTTCATGTTTACCATCATGAAATAGAATTTTGGCTGTGGCACTTACTGTCAAATCTAATACAATATATCCTCATGTTTCATTTCAAAGTTCTGGTGACGAAGAAAGCCAACAGGATTCTACGGTAAATGTCGCTGAAGAAGCGTTACATGTAAATGACACTACTCAGGGGAGTACTGGCGAGTTACCTCTTAACAAAGAAGAAGGAACGGCGTACAGGGGAAAGGTTTTCCAGCCCCCCCCCCCCCCCCCCCCGAAAACAAAACCGGCCAGTAAATGTAAGAAGACAGAAGTTCTGGTACCCATGAAGGCCTATGGCATTTTGGAAAGCGTGGGAAATGTACATCCCTACGAGTGTTCTACATTCGAGGAACATATTGCAATGAAGCTCCACCAATTTGAAACCTGCAGGCGATCAGTGCTAATGCAGAGAATAAACAATTTGATTTTCAATACCACGACTGATTTGTGAGCAAATCATCAGAGCCGGCCGCGGTGGCCGAGGAGACTGAGGCGCTCCAGTCACGGTCTGCACGGCCACTACGGTCGGGGGTTCGAATCCCCCCTCGGGCATGGATATTTGTGCCGTCCTTAGTTGTAAGTAGTTTGTAAGTTTAGGGACTGATGACCCCGTAGTTAAGTCCCATAGACTCTACAAACATTTGATTTTGAACATTTGAAATCATCAGACAGTTCGTCTCCTTCTGTCATCCATTCTCCCAAGAGCAGTCCTGTTCCCCACCCACCCCTCTCCCCCATGCAGTCCTATTCCGCAACTTCTCCTTCGAGTCACTCCCAGTCACCTCTACTCGTGTCACATCAAACGGTTGTCCCTACTTGGCACCAATAAATACCGGCAGCAAATACTATAACTACAAGAAATTTTTTAGCGTTGTGTTATTTGCTCTGGTGGATGCAAAGTACCTTCACTGTATGCACATGTCGGTTCACAAGGTCGTATATCTGATGGCAGAATATTCAAAAGCACTAAATCGTGTACGAAACTGCAAGACAACTCCCTTCACATACCTCGACCTGAACCATTTCCTGCACGTGAACAGATGACACCATATGTTATATTGGCCGATGAAGTATTTGCTTTGCAGAAATGAACAACATGACTATCTCGCTCCATCTACCAGCTTCAGCTATGCTCCAAGAACCTCCACCATATAATTTTGTAGCCCTTCACAAATACATTTGATTAAGCACATTTTGTTACCAATAACGTGTTTCAGACTTTTTTATTTGTATGCGGATATTTACGTACATAAGGTTGTAACGAATAACAAACTGCAGTCAATAAATAATAGTTTGTAAGGAACTTTTTTTGGTGTAATGCTATCAGCCCTCAACCTCTTTTACCTTGTACACATTTGACTTCAGACGGTAACAAAAAACTTATATACAAATCCTTTGAAAAGGATGGTATCATTTAACGACAATGAATAAGAATAATTTCTTACCTTTACAAAGGGTTTCAGTGCATTATTGACAGCGGTATAAACTTCGATGACAATCGTTGATATACTTTGTTTAGATATTTTGAACAGATACATCATACTTGTAAAGGAATCTCCAGTTGCCAGAAAGCGCGAAGTTATTGCCAGTCTCTCTTTGGTAGATATAACCCGTCTACAATTTGTGTCCTCCTTCATTATGTCTGGTTCGATAACTTCCAGCAGATATTCGAAGTTTTCGAAAGACATTCGATAAAAGTTTTCGAACTGTCCACTGTCGCCTGCAAGCAGTTCACGGAAAACATTATTTCCACCGTACAATGCCCAACTTTTTAACACTGGCGTTGCTCAATGACGACGATGTTTCCTCTTCTTCTTTAACTGATGATCAGCACAATAAATGCGGCACTCACAATCTTGGCTTTCTGCATCTACAGACGTGCGCGCTCTCCAACTGGAACCACAGTGCGCGCCTCGGAACGGCGCGGTGGCCGAGGAGACTGAGGCGCTTCAGTCACGGTCTGCACGGCCACTACGGTCAGGGGTTCGAATCCCCTCTCTGGCATGGATATTTGTGCCGTCCTTAGTTGTAAGTAGTTCATAAGTAGTTTGTAAGTTTAGGGACTGATGACCCCGTAGTTAAGTCCCATAAGCTTAACAAACATTTGAACATTTTGGAACGGCGCATTCTTCTCTGTTAACAGCAGTGCGCGGGGCGCAGCACGGCGCGGCGCGCTTAAGGTCCCTACACACACACTCCGATTTGTCGTACGACCAACAAGATGTCCAACCAAGCAATTGGTAGCATCCCACACACGTTCCGACCAACTGCACGCAGCGCCACCCTATTTTGGTGTCTGCCCGTCGAACTGTTTTTGTTTTTGCGTGTTCGCTGTGCACACGATCTCAGGCATGAAAGTTGGTCGGGAAGCGCTACACACGGTACAATTTGTCGGTTGAAGTGGTGGGGGAATCGGAGATCGGGTAGTCAAGCACAACCCACCGGCCGACAAGGAAAGTTGGTCGGGTAGCGCCTCAAACCGAAAAATTTATCGGATGACCAACGAATTGGTCCAATTAATCGCATCTTGTGTAGGGCCCTTTAGTGTGGACCCGCTTTTAGATTGTTCGCGGATGATGCTGTCATTTATCGGTTAGTAAAGTCACCAGAAGATCAAAAGCAACTGCAGAATGATTTAGATAAGATATCTACATGCCGCAAAAATTACCAATTGACCCTTAATCATGATAAATGTGCGGTCATCCATATGACTACTAAAAAAAAAAAAAAAGTCCGTTAAACTTCAGTTACACGATAAATTATTCAAACCTACAGGCCGTCAATTCCGCTAAATACCTAGGAATAACAACGACGAACAACTTAAATTGGCAAGAACACATTGAAAATCTTGTAGGGAAGGCGAACAAAAGCCTTCGTTTCATTTGCAGAACACTTGGAAGATGCAACAGCTCCACTAAAGAAACTGCCTACACTACACTTGTGCGGCCGATTTTGGAGTATTGCTGCGCATTGTGGGATCCATAGCAGGTGGGACTGACGGAAGATTTAGAGAAAATTCGGGGAAGGGCAGCTGGTTTTGTATTATCGAGATAGAAATGATGCATGAGTTGGGGGAAATCATTATAAGAAAGGTTTTATTTGTTGTGTCGAGATCTTGAAAAATTTCTTTCACCAACTTTCTCTTCAGAATGCGAACATATTTTGTTAGCACCCACCTGCATATGGAGACATTATCATCATAATAAAATAAGAAAATCAAATCGAAAACAGAAATATTTAGGTGTTCCTTTTTCCCGCAAGCTATTAGAGAATGGAACTATAGATAAATATCATAAAAGTGGTTCAAATCAAATGTTCGTAAATCTATAGGACCAAACTGCGTGGTCATCAGTACGTAGCTTACAAACTACTTAAACTAGGCGAATTAACATAAGGACAACACACACACACACCCATGCCCAGGGAGGACTCGAACCTCCGACGGCGAGCAACCGCGCGCTCCGCAGCGAGGCGCCTTAGACCGCTCGGCTACTCCACCGCGGCTAAAAGTGGTTCGATAAACCCTCTGCCACTCACTTCAATGTGACTTGTGGAGTATCCATGTAGCTGTAGATGATTTAGTTTTCATTTGGAGTTCTTTTGTAATGTTATTCGCGTTGTAAGGAACAACAGTAGCTTGAGGTAGAGATGGAAATCCGTACTGCGGTGGGAGGACCCCCCTCCCCCCAGGATACATCTGTGCAGTAGGTGGGAAGCGAGCGAGGTGGCATAGTAGTAACACACTTTCGGGAGAACGGTGGTTCAAATCCACCTCCTGCCGTGCAGATTTTGGTTTTCCGTATTTTTTCCCGGTAAACCACACCAGGCAAATGCAGGGATGGTTTCTTTTAACGAGAACGGCCGATTTCTTTCTAGATCCTTACCAAAGCAATAAAAGCGTGAGCCCCGCTCCAGTGCCCACACTGATGACGGTGCATTATACCTTAATCTTCCTTCGAATCCCCCCTCGGGCATGGATATTTGTGCCGTCCTTAGTATTAGTTAATTCATAAGTAGTTTGTACGTTTAGGGAATGATGACCCCGTAGTTAAGTCCCATAAGCTATACAAACATAATCTTCCTTCCGTGTTTTCTTCTTATGCAGTTGGACAAAGATTTTTTTACACGTGTCTTAGTGGTGTTTGCCACTGGCTAGTGGGCACGAGACCTGTGAGACCGCCGTTGGTACAAATTTTTATACGCATTTTCAATTTGTGCATAACATCACGGATGTTCGTTGCTTGAAAAAGTCTCTGAATTATTATAGTTTAATATGCCATGACTTATCTTGCAAAAGGAATAGAAAAATGTGAGCGAAAGTGGCACTTTAGTTCAGGGAATAATTCGTTTTTACGCAAGCGTGATTCTTTCACGTTGACGTTACAGTGGCGCACTGGCGACGTAGCAGATAACGACTAAAATAACGACAGTGTTAATTGTACTTAGCTAGGAAACCACGCTTTGAGTATTGCAGTGAAAGTCAAGGTGAGCGGTATAAAACGTCTCCCAGGTCTGCAAAAATCCCCCTGCTGCTGCGGTGTCCTGGTCTTACGTCAGTTTCTTCTTGCCGGAAAACAGAGATTTTCTGACACAGGTACATAAATAGAGGCAGCAGTAAAATTATTAACTTCCATTCTGTCTTTTAGTTTTAGCAAGCATCACAGATCAAATCATTACAGTATCAGGAAATTCAGAGAAATAAATTAATAAAGCATCTAGATCGCTCCTTAAGTCAACTGTGGCTCTTGATTTGTGCAAACTAACAAACAGCTCGGGAATCATTTCTTTGCCTCTCTCTCTCTCTCTCTCTCTCTCTCTCTCTCTCTCTCTCTCTTCTCTCTCTCTCTCTTTCTCTCTCTCTCTCATGGACGATTTTTTTGTTTGTTTTTCCATAAATGTAGACTCGTATTGAGGATTTCCGTAGTTAATGAAAATTTTACTCTCGGTGATAGTATATTTATAAAAATGTGTATGTAGGAATGTTGCTAAAACAACAAGACATAAGCCTTTAGCTAATAATGATGTATGCACCACCTACAGAACACACAAAAAACAACGGAACGTAGTGAAATATGTGTATCAAAGGTATCCATATTTATTGTTCCAGTTCCAAAACGCCTTAGAGGACCACTGTTCAGAATAACGTCAAATTTGAACAGTGTATTAGCCGGCCGCAGTGGCCGAGCGGTCTGTTGTGCGCCAGTCACAGTCTGCACGGCCTCTACGGTCGGGGGTTCGAATCCCCCCTCGGGAATGGACGTTTGTGTCGTCTTTAGTGTAAGGTAGTTCATAAGTAGTTTGTAAGTTTATGGACTGATGATCCCGCAGTTAAGTCCCTTAAGCTTAACAAACATTTGAAAATGTTCAAATGTTTGTATAGTCTATGGGACTTAACTACGGGGTCATCAGTCCCTAAACTTACAAACTACTTATGAACTACTTACGAACTAGGACGGCACAAATATCCATGCCTGAGGGGGGGATTTGAACCCCCGACCGTAGTGGCCGTGCAGACCGTGACTGGATCGCCTTAGTCCCCTCGGCCACCGCGGCCGGCAAACATTTGAACATTTGATTTGAACAGTGTATTATTTACATTTAGACACGGGAAAACGTCATGAAAAACGAACCAATATAACGCAAAATTTGTCCGTTAGATGGCGATGTAAGCGAGTAATTGGATGAAGCAGGTTCGGCGACATAACGTTATTGCGAGATGTCTTCCCTCCTCTTCAGCCACCTGGGCACCAACGAGGAAACATCGCAATGTAACCGTAAAAATGTTTATTAAGCTTATGGGACGTAACAGCGGGGTCTTCAGTCCCTAAACTTACAAACTACTTATGAACTATCTTATACTAAAGACAACACAAACATCCATGCCCGTGGGGGGATTCGAACCCCGACGAGGAAAAGCCTTGCGCATCGGAGCATTGCGCCTCAATGCGCTTGGCCACTCCGCCGCGGCAATGTAATCGTAATGTAACATGGCGTCTACTGGGAAATTTGAATTTTGCATTTTCCTCGATTTCTATTGGCAATAGTTCAGACATTGTAATTTTCACCACTGGATGTCAGCACCACAATCCCCTCCCCATCTATCCACCATTATGAAATTGGCGGGAAACTCTGTCACTCTGGACCAAGTTACAGTTGAGTGAAGACTAAGTATTGCTTATAAACATTCCAGGACAATTGTTTGAACAATTATCATCGAAATGAAACGTTTAGCATGAAACTATTTTTGCATTAACTATTTCTAAGAGAAAAAAATTCATTTCCTGGAAATCGTTTGTGACCTACTTTTTGGGCATGACTGTATACTACAAGTTGTGTCACTCAGTTCAGGTAACGTAAAACATTTATACTTAATTACAAGTCATATTGCATACAAAAGTGCATGTACAGTCTTAGACAAAAAAATTGATCGCCGGCCAGACGACGCAGAGTTCGCATTTTTCTCTTTATGTCCCACCCATACGTACAGTCTTAGACAAAAAATTGACCATCGAGCTGCCGACGCAGAGGCTAAGTCCGAGTCGGACGCGCAGTGTGGACAATAAATTCGATCGCCCCTCAGAATGCTAAGTCCGGCGATGTGCACGATCTGGCAACACTGCAGAATTCGGTACTGTCAGGAGGAAGTGTTATGTCCCTCTCGAGAAGCGTCTGTGCTGTATGAGCGCATGGTCTCGTGCTAAGAGTCGCAGTTACAACTGTATATGTAAGCAGTTGCGAGATCGAAGCCGAACACATTTAATTTTTTTTCCTTAATCGCAAATCGGCTGTCTTCGGTATCAGTGTGGAAGAACCTCAAATGTAACAGCGAAAAGTCCCAGAAATAATTACACGAAAGGGCTCGCTGCTGCATCAAAACTGAACTGTTTACTCTCGGGAGAAGTGGGCACCGGCTACGGCGACGCGCCAGTGGCGCGCCGCTGTGAGTTTATTTACCGACTGTTATATCCTTACCTCAAGTTCTGGTACTTATATTACACTCACGTATTGAATTTTTCTGACTGATATATGAACATAATCTAAACGTCGTAAAGTAGAATCGGTATAAAGGGTCGTAGGGGTGACTATTACCACATCTTTCTTGAACGTCATCAGGCCGCTCAATCAGGATTTCTACTAACGATTGATACTAGTGACGAGTTATGATGCTCTCATGCTGCTATCTTAAGAAAAAATTAATGACTGAGTACTAAAAGATTTTTATACTCAGCAAAGTGCAACCACAACACCAGGGTGCGCCCATTTTTTGCAAACAGCTGAGACACCATTTAGTCTCACTGTAACGACAAACGACCTAAGAAATTGCATCATGTGGTAGTACTGAACTATAATAATTCCCGTTGATTTCACAAACAAAACATCGAATAGTGTTTCTTGTTGTTTTCGATGTGGTTTCATGCAACTCCTGTCACGAAAAGAAAGCTAAAAATTCTACTTCAATGAGACCCAAACCATTGACCAAAGCCACCTCTCCATGGCAAACGATTACTTTACCTCAGAGCTAGCGAGAAGCTGTGCAGACTATGTCTTTCCTACTGCCACATACATCAGTAATACATGTAATACATGTAAGAGACGAAATTAGTTGGAATTTCGCATTGTAAACAATTTTCTGGACCCAAAAACATGAACAAATAGCCTTCTGTCGCCTCTCGACTGAGAAACCAGTCAGATTATTCAATGAAATTACAGCAAACATCAAGTGAATTTATGAGCATAGATAGCTCTGTGCTAACCAGGAAGTAAGACCTCAGTAACAGCGTTGACAGACTTACAGTGCAATGTTGCCAAGCTTGAGTCATACTATCAACAGGAATAATAAGAGCCAAGGTGACTGACAAGCGAGATCGACAGAGACTTAGCTCGCGCGTCGCGCGCCTGCTGTGTTTCCGAACACCTACAGAATATATGTCAATGAGCCCTGCTCGCAATTCCGTAACTAGCTTTAATGAGTAGTTCGTTGTCACTAATAAAAATATACAGATGCACCGACCACTAACATAGTAATAAGTGTCGCAATTATTTGCGTATTCTGTCTTAAGCGCAATGACAACAAAAGTCATTCACCAGTGCTGTTTCACATTTCTTCGAGCATTTCCATTGATTTTACTGAAAACATTAGATGTAAGCGTCAGTTTTCTTTACAATTATAGACTCATAAAATATCTTTCTTGATATCGCTGTCAGTGGCACAAACGAATGAAGAGAGGCGAACAAACGAAGAGAAATCAATGCAGCATTGTTTTCAAGATGTGAACATTTCTGGGAAGGCTTCGTAACATGGAGGGAAAAATAAGAAGAGCTTCTGTTATCCAAACATACAATTAGGGACAGTAATGTATAGATTAATTTATCTTTAAGCCAAACTGTCACCCAGTCTACAAATATGGCAAACATAAAACGTATCACCTGTTGATTAGAGTTCAATTACATCCCCTAACAAAAATGAGCAGCAGATATACCGAAAACCTTTTGATGACTGTGCGGAACATTCAGGGCAGAAAGAACCCTAAATCCAAAATAACTATGGGTTAACGAAGCAGGGCATGGTGCTGAGATTGTATGCAGCAGTCGCACAGTGTTTTATCTATCTATTCTTTTTGTTTTTCCCCCCAACCGTTTTCATATGAATACAAGCTCCAAGCTCCCACAATACTCATATGAGAACCATCGGGCCGTAATATGATGACACAGTTGATCAGATGTTTATAGAAATTGCAGTGACTGTTTTTACGCTGCCAAAGGATAATGCCACATTCTCACTATTTCGGAATATATCACAGATTAAATTCTGTCTGTGAAATAATTGCTCAACAGCTAGTGAACAGTATCGACACCTCTGCACGTAACACGAACCCATCAGTTGCCAATTATACGCAGCTAAATTTCATAATTTGATCTTCCTACGAACGAATTAATTTGTTTCACAACAGTGTTATTACTTACTGAAAGTGTTCAACAAACATGAGTCTATCACTTCTCGTTCACGTCCACTTCCTGCTATCACCCCTACACCCACTGTAGAGGTCTAATAAATGACACAAAGTACAGGTTTATACCTACATTAATGGGGTTATTGATGTCAGTTTTCCCGACAGTATTCTGCTATTGTTCTGAAGATGAGTATTCAACGTAAATAGTAATATTCAGTTGGATGAATATCTGAGATGTCGATTTCAGTTCCACAAACCAAAAAATGGTGGAACTAAGCGAATAAAAAGCGTCTATATGCCAATAAATAACAATGAAATAACAGTTAACGGAAGTTTACAAACTCCATCAGAAAAACATGAAAAATACTGTCTTGACCTACAGACCACTGCAATACAAATTCTTGGATTTCACAGAAATGAATTACTTAGGCCCTACTTTTGTTTTGGTGCACTTGAGAAGGGATAAAACATGCGAATATTTCATTAGTATTACAGGTCCTGGAACTCCGTCGATTATTACCGAGTTGACAATCACTTTCCGTATGATATTCGTTGTTTGAGACTGATTAAAGGGGCTTTACGACAGCCTTTTATGAATCGAATTCTTTAAACTTTTCGGTAGTTGCAGGAAAGTGAATTCAGGTAGACAGCGGTAATATTGAAAATTTGTGCCGCAGCGGTACTGGAACCATGCTTTCTTTTTCCTAGTAGAGCTATTCTCTGCGGTCGTTGGATAGTTTTTGTTCTTTGCTAACTGGTAAGATTGCTCTCATTTTCCCTCCCTTAAAAAAAAAAAAAATGCGGTCACTCCTCTGGCCGAGCGAGCTGGAAGAATCGCCTCGGCTATTTATACAAACAATATTCAACATGCATCAAGTTTCTCAAAACATGTTGTCATTGGGTCTCATATCGGTATGACAGCAGTGGAAATAGCTCGAAACGTTTGTTTGGTGCGATTACTTTTGTGCTAATCACCTCACAAAAGAGATTTCCCGTTTCAAGAAAGATCTTTCCAGTATTCATGATTTTACACGTGAAGGAAAACTCGATAACTCACGTAAGTCATGAGCTATGATCAGTTGACCATCGTGCGATGGTGTCACTGGTCAGACAGGATTCAAACGTTGGGAGCAGGAGTATTGCACACACACTTTCAAAGCGACAAAATCCAAATTATTGCGTTTGCACATAAACGTCATTAGTTCACTCATTGAGTATAATGCTATTATTAGTGACTTATTCTGTAGACTTTAAGTTATCTTCTTAAATGGCTGGTACGTCTATCAAAATAGGGTTAAAATTCTGATCTACAGAGGGGCTGGAACAATGACCCGAAGCAGCCCTCGCTTAAGAAGTAGACACGTCATCTCAGGGCTACTGACGCGCTGCTACGTCTCACTTCCTGCTTGTTCCACTGGTGGCTACAGCTAATCGCCAATTTCCGCATGGTATGACCTCCTTGCACTCGAAGTAGAAAGTAATGCGCCGATGTCGCACCGTTAAAGAAGGTAACTGAGATTATTCAACCAAACAGACAAGTAAATATTAAGTGACTTTATCATGTTTATGTGTCATACCGGAAGTAACTCGACGGTCCGCCTGTGCCAAAGACCTCTCAAACTTGCACTGCGCTCGAAACAGAGACTTACCGATATTGCAATACGTTCAACTAGCTGAGCGTTGAGCTCATTTTCCATAGAGTGCTTCTGAGTCGGTGCACGGTGTAGTTAACTGACGGTACGAATTACGAACGATGTTTCCACCCTGTCACAATATTCAAATGAGAATTCTAGGCGTTTAGTACGACGGCACAGACAGGCAGACAGATCTTGTAGAGACTATCCATAAGCTACTGGTTCTTGACGCTCAACTACGTCGGTTTGTTAGACTTATTTTCTGCCCTTGAAAGGATTTTGCAGCAGTGGGTAAATAAGCATTCACATTCTGGTACCGCACACATAACCAGACAAATAATATGCCAGTTAATCGCAGAGAAATGCAATATGACCGTGTCTTTCTGGCAGCGACTGTCTTTCCGGTTTTTCTATTTTCTGTTTTGCAGCAGTCTGCCACCTCGTTTTGGAAGTGAAAAACGATTTTCGCAGTCCACCACACCTTAATTCACACACACTTCCTTCCCGGACAATGACAATTGCAACCGGAGATGTTAAATAAAATATGACACTGGATGCAATTCCATACCTACCCAATCAGCTTCTCGTTGTCAGCTTTTTTAGAGAGGTTATTGTTCATTTTATTTTGAAGATATAAACGCCTCCATTCTTACAGCTCCACAAATCAAAATGCAGTTCAATGACTGACATAAATTCGTTTCTTACAGATAAACAATATTATAGTAGTAACTGGCAAGTGTGGCGAATTCTATATGTCATCTGACGATTACGAACTCAGGTATTTCGTAGGATTCTTGTAGTTGATGTTGCAGTCGTACCCATTTAAAATACAGGAATAGTAAAAGCTTCCGTCTTTAAACATACTTTTGTGGTGGGATTTAACTGTATGGTTACAGTTGCAGCAGTACACAGTCGGTGATATATTGTGGAGTCTGTGAGGATTCTCTCATTTCTTTAGTACAGGCTAAGTTAGAAAGCTACAGTTAGAATTATTGAAATGAAGTGATCATATGGCATTATTGTCCCGGACATCCCAGGCGGGATTGTTCGGCCGCATTACTATTTATTTTATCTCGAAATTAACATTCTTCAATAATCATAACAGAAAATAGGAAACAACTCGCCGTAAAGACAAACGTTGAGTCGCAGGCAGACACAAATAAAAGACATTCACATTCAGACAATTTAAATTTGAGGCCGCAGCCTTTTTCAGAAAGAAACATTTAAACACACAGTCACTCATGCATAACTCATCCCCACACGACAGCCATCGCTGGCAGCTCAGCACACCCTGACATACTACGACACATTTCAAGCTCGTTTTGCGCATCATCAGGCGTTTATGCATTCTGATCCGTTAGTTAAAGGAATTGTCTTAGCATCGGCTTTGTTCACTCTCCGCTCTAGTGAGGCTATTTTAGTCTCAGACGGAAAGCGGTGCTAGTGAGTGAACATTGAGGCGGTATGCTACAATGTGCGAGGCCGACCCCCGTCGGGGGCTCGAATCCTCCCTCGGGCATGTATGTTTGTGCCGTCTTTAGTATAAGCTAGTTTATAAGTACTTTGTAAGTTTAGGGACTGATGACCCGCAGTTAAGTCCCACAGGCTTTACAAAAAGAAAGAAAAGTGAGTGAACAGACATCGATGCCCAGCGGTGACTTCCGCTAGCGTAAAGAAATGTCTCGTCATGAAATCATGGCCTATATGGGTATCGGATAGTGTTACTTCCTTCGTTTTCGCTTGACATCGCGCAATACACATTTTACAAGCCACTTGATCAATCATGATTACTACACCCCACACTTCATCTTCATCCATGGCACGACAACGAATTACGAAAATATGTTTTCCATGCTGTAAATTACGAGAGACATTGTAATATACTCTTCAGATGAGGTCGTTGTAGACGAAGACGTAAATTTCCTACGATTATTGCTTATTACACACGAATTATATTCAACTGTTTTTCAGACAATAAACGTAATGGAACTTCAACGGTATTCATTCGTCAGGCATCGTTTGTGAAGAGGCCAAAGCATGTCAAATACTCGTGTCTCGGTGTGGGAAGTGTATTTATTCAAATAACTAATGGGTCATACATTTCCTAACAGTGGAAATACTGCAGCAAACTGATTACTTAATTGTAACATATAAACTTGTGTAATGGCTGTCATTTCAGTTGCGTAGCAGACGGTAATTTGCGTAAGCAATTATTTGCAGAATTCATTATTTACCATACGATTTAACTTTGTCTCTTCTTATTCCCATTCAGACAGGTGTATCGTATATTGGACTGGAGCAGGCAAACGAGTGTTTTCTTTCAAATGTTACGTGTTCTTGGTTCCTTTCTCTGCTTGTTCTTGTGATCTGCTGGTCATAAGAAGAGAAGACGCCACCGACACTTACGATGTCAGCGCTAGATCAAGCCCACCAGGACTACCGCGTTGTGAAGTCGATAGACAGCGTGACGCCATGTCGCTCTCTAAGCATCCCTACTGTTTTGATATAGGAATTCTACTGTCCAACATAACCGATGTTTACAATAGAACTGCTGCTGATGCGCCTTACAGATTAGAATTTTTGTTTCAAAATGCCTCGATTCTTGAGTTTGTTCTATACAGGTTCCAGGCAGCTCCACACTAACGAACATTTTCAGCTATCAAATTAAACGCATAGGAATAATACAAATGTAACTGCTGGATCTAAGTAATATTCAATTTTTGGATGAATATGGCTCGGAAAGAAAACGTCTATTTTATCACAGTTCATTTCTTGTCTCTGAATGATTTGACAATTGCGTTAAATCTGTAAAACGTTGGGGCAACTGTGTGTCAGTGATGAATGAACGAACACATGCGCAGCGATATTCACCGATGAGAGGAGGGGGCGGCTGTACTTCCTTATGTCCCCATGTCTACATATA
This sequence comes from Locusta migratoria, assembly GCA_026315105.1. NCBI lineage: Eukaryota > Metazoa > Arthropoda > Insecta > Orthoptera > Acrididae > Locusta > Locusta migratoria. Next base: position 274,753,571 of record CM048755.1, read on the forward strand.
AAAATGTTAGGCGTATAGCTGTTAATCTCCGAAAGTTCTTGACCCATTGCTTTGAATTTCTGACTCAACTTTGCATTCTAGCCCGGGAAGGTTTTTAGGTACACATTTATTGAATATATTATATATAACCTATAAATGCGTTACTTTTGCGATTTTTAGTATAAGCATATTTCCAATTATTACGTTTATGTAAATTCATATATGACACATATTGTAAAATTTGACAAATGAAAACATGCACATATTTTATTAGTACGTTGTGTCAACATTTCAAAGCTTTCGAAAATATACGATTTTGAACGTAACACTAAACTAGGTTGGAAAGAGTTCTAAGAGGAAACAGTAGTGAGGAGGAGACGAACAGGCAAAGCGTAATGATGAGATGTAGAGGGAGAGAGAGGAGGTGCAAATGCACAGAAAGAGGGGGGAGGAGGATCTGATAGACAAAGAGGGAGGGGAGAAGATGGGGAGGAGAAGATGGACAAGGAATGGGGAAGGAGGAAGTTATGGACAAAAAGCGGGGAACGAGGAGAGGTGCAGAGAGAGGGGACAGAGATAAGGGGAGCAGAGAATGCGGGACGTATATCCAATTCCCATCCACAAGGCAGTAGGGAATTACGTATATAAGAAATGTATGGTTTCTCTTGTCTTTCTTTTCCATTTAATCTGTAACAAGCTACAGCAACGCATGGCCGGGTACAGCTAGTGCCATAGTAAGTAAAGTAACACATCGTTCAGTCACAAGAAAAATTTGATGTCCGCTATTACATAAATAAAGGGTTATGAGGAATAGTTATGTAGAAAGGAAAGTCCTGGAGTTTTTGATGTTTACGATCCGGACTACTATTACGGATAGGCATCATATCAGACGTCGTAGCCCTAGCATATTGATTTTATCACTTCACACTGACAAGGGCTGTGATACGAGAGAAGGATATTTATTATATGCTTCTCACAAAATGTTATTACTTGTGTACCACTATCGAGTGCAGGGAAAGCTCCTCAATTATTTTCGTGTGTGTTGCATGAATTTTGGTCTCACCTAGGTTGTCTTCCTGTGCGGGTAAGAAGAGAGTCATCGGAATAGAGTCTGATTTTAGTTACGAGAAACCTGTGCAGATAGTGTCGGCACACTGCGTTCAGAACCAAGACGACGTCTTCCTCTTTGTGTCTTGGCGTATGCTGGAGTGGGGTGCTGTTTACAGATGCACTTGTTGCGAGTCTGTGCACCCGGAATGCACTGCTTTTGCCAACTATTTTAAAAACGTAATACATTCTCCATTATTTCACTTTATGTAATTTACAGGAAATTGGTTCTGCACGGCCACTACGGTCGGGGGTTCGAATCCCCCCACGGGCATGGATTCAAATGTTTGTATAGTCTATGGGACTTAACTACGGGGTCATCAGTTCCTAAACTTACAAACTACTTATGAACTACTTATGAATTAGGACGGCACAAATATCCATGCCCGAGGGGGGATTCGAACCCCCGACCGTAGTGGCCGTGCAGACCGTGACTGGAGCGCCTTAGTCCCGTCGGCCACCGCGGCCGGCAGGGCATGGATATTTGTGTCGTCTTTAGAATTAGCTAGTTCATAAGTAGTTTGTAATTTTAGGGACTGATGACCCCGTAGTTAAGTCCCATAAGCTACTGGATAACTGGATGAAACATACAGGAAATTGTTTGGGTAATCTTGAATTTTGTAGCTTTAGAAGTCATTAAAACATTCCACATTGATATGTTATGCATTTATTTTGTCTTTTACATACTCGCACACACACACACGCACACGCACACACACACACACACACACACACACACACACACACACACACACACACACTGCATAATCTTTTGAGAAGGGACTATTCCTATAGCCTACCCGTCCAGCATCATTACGTAATATTTTTCTAAGGCGTCTTTGAACTGACTCTACTAATTGCCTTAATGTTTCATATTGGTTTATTTGCCACCATGTATGTTCTATATTTTCCCAATAGCCGCTTGCGTTTTCTTGATCCAAGTGGCAACGACCTCGTTACTTCCGCCCACGTATTCTCAATAGGATTAAGGTCCGATGACCGTGGAACGAACTCAATCAGCTTTATGCGATCTTGGCTGCGAAACCATTCTTGAACGGCGCAGCTTTCATGGATGGGGCTGTGGTCCTGTAAATAAATAGGTATGAAGTTATTTCATCTATTTATATTTGAAGAACGTATTTGTAATTTACGCACTGTATTAGTGTTTTGTATACGGTGTCTAACAAGTCGGGTTCAAATATCGCTAAGAGGCCTTTTCAGTTAAACATTTCCGTGTCCATCATGTCAGATTGAGCATGACTGGATGAATCGTACTAAAAGATGCAGAAAACCATCGGACCAGTTACCCAACCAGGAGGAACCTCTACAGAACACTAGGCTTTTAACTGAAGTCTTTTGCGTACCATCTATACCACTAACGTAATCTCTATATCAAGCAACTAACAGAAGTGCAGCGGCTATAGTCCAAAGTTATCATGCAGACAGTACAGGTCAGAATCTGCATAAATATATGAGTAGCTTCTTATCTGTCGTTTACAAATAATTGAGATAAAAACCATTTAAATTACGAAACGTGTATCTCCATGCTGCTTTGGTGATCATTTGCAACTAAGTGATGACCAAACTCACATGCATACGTATTAGCTCCACGTTTCGTAATAAAAATGGTTTATCTCAGTTATTTGCAAACGACAGTTGTCCGCCTTTGATAACAAGCTACTCATATCATCGTACAGCAAGACCGCAGGGTAGTATACAATTTGTGCGATCGAATTTATTGTCCACACTGCGCGACCGACTCGGACTTAGCCTCTGCGTCGGCCGCTCGATGGTCAATTTTTTTGTCTAAGACTGTACGTATGGGTGGGGACATAAAGAGAAAAATGCCATTCAGCTTTTGTGAGAGCCGAAAAGCATGAAAGGGACGCAGTAGTTGGGAAGGGAATAACACAGGCCTGTAGCTTTTTCCCTAATGTTGTTCAATCTGTTCATTGAGCAGGCTGTGAAGGAGAGAAAGGAGAAATTTGGAGAAAGGATTAATGTTCAGGGACAAGAAGTAAAGATTTTGGGATTTTACAATGACGTAGTAATTCTGTCAGACACTGCAGTGGACCTAGAAGAGCAATTTTATGGAATGGGCAGTGTCTTGAAAAGAGGGTATGAAATATACATTAACAACAGCAAAAAAAAGATTAATGAAATTTAGTCTAAGAAAATCAGGTGATGGGGAAGGTAATAGATTACAAAACGAGACATTAAAAGTTGTAAATAAGATTTGTTGGTTGTGTGTGTGTGGGGGGGGGGGGGGAGGGCGGGTTTGGAGGGTTGGGCTGTGGTTTGGAGGCACTAGACTACTCAGGTCATCAATCCCTATTTCAGATAAGGATGGGAAAGTAAATCGGACGTGCCCTTTGAAAGGAAGCGTCCTGGCTTTCGCCTGGAGTGATGTAAGGAAATCATGGAAAACGTAAATCAGGATGGCCGGAAGTGGATTTGAACCACCATCCTCCCGAATGCGGGTCCAGTGTGCTAACCACCGCCCTACCTCACTCCGTTGAGTTTTGTTATTTGGACTGTAAAATAACTTCTGATGCCCGGAGTATTGAAGACATAAAATGTCGAATGCAATGGGAGGAAAAGTATTTCTGAAGAAGATAATTCAAGGGATATGGAGTCTTTTCTGAAGGCATTTGTCCGAAGTGTGGTCTTGTACGGCAGTGAAGCGTGGACGATAAAGCAGTTCAGGCAAGAAGAGGATAACTTTCTAAATTTCTTGCAACAGGAGAATGCTGAAGAGTAGATGGGTAGATCATGTCAGTAATGAGGACGTTCTGAACAGAACGGGGGAGAAAAGAAATTTCTGGCATAAATTGTCTAAAAGACGGGAGCGATTGGTAGGGCACATTCTGAGACACCAACGAATCGTCAATTTAGTTTTGGGGGGGAGCATGTGGGGTAAAAATTGCAGGGGTAGACGACGAGATGGATGGATACAGCAAGCAGATTCAAAGGAATGTGGGCTGTCTTTCTTACTCAGAGACGAAGAGTTTTGCGCAAGATAGGGTAGCGTGGAGTTGGAGAACTTCATCAAACCAGTCTACGGACTGAAGACTTCAACCACAACAACAACAACAACACACCAGATCATCAAGTAGTGTATGTCGTGTAAGATTATTCAAAAACAGTTATTTTAGAGACAGTAATTTCATTAATAAAGCACCATCATTACAGTAGACTTTATTCAAATGTGTAGTCCGTTTGTTACGGAATGAATTGCAGTATCTTCATAGGCATTATCGTTTGCTGTACCAGAAAAGAATTAGGAACAGAATTTGTCGCACACGTAACTGAAACACCAATTCTTGGAGTACTGTACATATTTCATGGAATATGCAGGTGATACCCGAAAACATAGTTTAATTCCAAAAATTATTATTATTTGATTAATAATGGAAATTCTCAGAGATGAATATATATAGTGTGTGTGTGTGTGTGTGTGTGTGTGTGTGTGTGTGTGTGTGTGTGTACTGATTGGTCTTTCCTCTTTGGTTATATATCCTCTCTGACTTGGCTAGCTACTAAAATACAGTATCTCTGACTTCCACACTCCTCAACACCCTCCTCATGACCTAGGTCGTGATTTACCTTCCCCTTCTGTTACCATTCTTTTTTCTTCCCTTCTCTCCCACCTGAGGAAGGAACTGTTCCGAAAGCTTGTCCTTTTCGTCCGTTTTCTTCATTTGTGTCACTATCGGCGGTACATCACAAAGGTAAGTACTGGCCAGCCAATCTATCGCTTAAAAAATAATTTACAAATTATTATTACTGCGATCAATTTTGACGTTAACCACGCATGTCTGATCATTAGTGTGAAAGCAGGCACGTTAAACAGATGCAGAGTAGAATGTAGAAGCTTCCCACGAAATATTTTCTCCATTAGGCTTATGCAAGTTGCCTGCTTTATACATTTTTAGTGAAACCTTCAACCTGCCTGCAAAAAGAAACATCACAGGTTCAGTAAAGTGGAGTACCTGTTCGCGGTATAATTTTAAACTGCAAAAGCCTACGTTTCTTCTCTACAAAGTTTTGATGGAAAAGTGCTTGATCAGTCTGGACTCAAGCGAATGTTATCCACACTCGTGAGACTGTAACTACCTCCCAGAAATATAATTCATGTTTGAAGAAAGTTTGTTTATTAATGCAACAAAAGCAGTTGTCTGAATAATTTTCCATGGCATATTATAACGATGTCCTGTACACGTCCACATGATAACCACAAACCTTAGCCACAGCACCACTCCCTCTATCTCAGAACAACACTCACATTAATGCTATAGGAGATGCGCAAAAACAATATCTATTTCGTCGGAAAAGCAACGTACTTATTTACGGGTCTAGCGGTCTCCTTAGGAAGTATAAAAAACACTTTACAGTTTGATATTCTGTGTTTGCAACAATACTGAGCACATAACTCCCATCCATGTCCTTACATATAACGACCGCAAAAGGACGTAGAAAATTATAAATAGTGCCAGCATTGTATAAATTCTTATACATTATGATTATGTGATGCTAATAATAGAAGGAATATTAAATATTAGTTTAAGTGTTGCAAATATACACCTTAGCAAATGTGAAGACGACACAAAAAGAATGATAGACGGATTATAAGAAAGAAAATGGGTCCAAGAGAAAGTACAGACATTTGGAAAATCCATAGTAATGAGACCTACAAAAATATGGAAAAAAAATATCAGTCGGAGTAGTTGGACATGTGTAATGATAAAAGGCTAAAGAAACAATTATTCGTATACTTCTGGAAGAATAAATCAACAATAGCATGAGCAAAGATGAAAATAAATACTTAGAAAGATACATCATCAAATAATCTGAACTAACTGCAATAAGGAACGTAATAAAGGTAGAAGCTATTGAAAGAGGACGAAATTGGAAACAAATAAAAGGGGGGGGGGGGAGTAAAGTCGTCGTCTGCCACGGAGAGGTGGCTTAGGTCAATGGTTCGCGTCTCATTGGAGTAGAATTTTTTAGCTCTTCGTGAGACGAGTTGCACGAATCCACATCGAAAACAACAAGAAACCTCTTGTGGTTACTTGCTATATTCTCTCAGATTATGGGAAAGTCTGACAACGTTCTCGTAGTTTACCAAATCTGTCCCTTCAGAATTGAACCGCTTCCAAGTTGATTATGACGCCAATAGATGTTCGACGTGTATTTTCGTCTGGAAATAATTTTTGTCGAAGGTTATTCGAGTAGGTGCAGGAAAGATAAACATTTGAGGACATATGGTTGAATGAGTAGGTGTGGAATGGGTGACTTCCAAAGCACACTATTCGATGTTTTGTTTGTGAAATCAACGGGAATTATTATAGTGTAGTACTAACACATAATGCAATTTCTTAGGTCGTTTGTCCTTACAGTGAGACTAAATGGTGTCTCAGTTGTTTGCAAAAAATGGGCGCACCCTGGCGTTGTGGTTGCACTTTGCTGAGTATAAAAATATGTTAGTACTCAGTCATTAATTTCTTCTTAAGATGACAGCATAAGAGCATCATAACTCGTCACTAGTAGCAATCGTGAGTAGGAATCCTGATTGAGCGGCCTGATGACGTCCAAGAAAGATGTGCTGATAGTCACCCCTATGACCCTTTATACTGATTCTACATTACGACGTTTATATATATATATATATATATATATATATAAAGTCAGAAAAATTCAATACGTGAGTGTAGTATAAATACCAGAACTTGAGGTAAGGTATAACAGCCGGTAAATAAACTCACAACGGCGCGCCACTGTCACTGAGTCCGCAGGCGGCAGCCGCGATGCGGCCGCTGGCGCGTCTCCGTAGCCGGTGCCCACTACTTCAAAATGTTCAAATGTTTTTAAGCTTATGGGACTTAACTACGGGGTCATCAGTCCCTAAACTTACAAACTGCTTATCAACTACCTTATACTAAGGACGGCACTGATAACGAAGACAGCAGATTTGCGGTTAAGGATACACACACACACACACACACACACACACACACACACACACACACACATATATATATATATATATATATATATATATATCGCGGCTGCTTACATATACGCTTGTAACTGCTACTCTTACAACAAGACCACGCACTCATACATCACAGAAGCATCGAGAGAGGGACAAAACACTTCCTCCTGACAGTACCGCATTCTGCAGTGTTGCCAGATCATGCACATCGCCGGACTTAGCATTCTGAAGGGCGATCGAATTTATTGTCCACACTGCGCGACCGACTCGGACTTAGCCTATGCGTCGGCCGCTCGATGGTCAATTTTTTTGTCTAAGACTGTACGTATGGGTTGGGACATAAAGAGAAAAATGCCATTCAGCTTTTGTGAGAGCCGAAAAGCATGAAAGGGATGCAGTAGTTGGGAAGGGAATAACACAGGCCTGCAGCTTTTTCCCTAATGTTGTTCAATCTGTTCATATGGGTGGGACATAAAGAGAAAAATGCGAACTTTGCATGGCGTAAGTTATCGAATCTTTTGAATGTTCTAATGTTTGTATAGTCTATGGGAGTTAACTACGGGGTCATCAGTCCCTAAACTTACAAACTACTTATGAACTACTTACGAACTAGGACGGCACAAATATCCATGCCCGAGGGGGGATTCAAACCACCGACCGTAGTGGCCGTGCAGACCGTGACTGAAGCGCATCAGTCCCCGCGGCCACCGCGGCCGGCTCGAATCTTTTGACACGGTATTATTGTTCTCTCTAAAGCTAAACTTTTTTTTAATGACAATGATGATGATGAGTGTAACATATAGTTCATATTCCACAGAACCTTCAAACGACAGATGAAAGTATTGAGTGTTACTTGCCTTTATTGAGGGTAACGAGTTGTATTTTGAGGATCGTAAGAAGATGTGAGCAGTTGTTAAATTTTATGGATGTTATTAGTATATACTTTACTAAAGGCAGATAGAGAGAAGCCGGCCGTGGTGGGCGAGGGGCCTGAGGCGCTCCAGTCACGGTCTGCACGGCCACTACGGTCGGGGGTTCGAATCCCCCCTCGGGCATGGATATTTGTGCCGTCTTTAGTATAAGGTAGTTCATAAGTAGTTTGTAAGTTTAGGGACTGATGACTCCGTAGTTAAGTCCCATAAGCTATACAAATATTTAATTTGATAGAGAGAATCATTATAAGGATTGTCAGAATGGGAGTTTGGCGGTTATAGATAGCAACGAAAATTGCTGACGTAAATACAATGGCTAATAGTTTTTACAGTGATCTTTTTCACTCTGTTGGGATTTGTAGTATATGAGGATGTTCTTCGTTGTTGATACCTTCTTTCATAGACGCAGAAGCTTGGTTATTTGCAGTGTAGGACTGGAAACTGATGGAAGTGTGTGAATGTGGTTGTTAGTTGGACCTGCATACACACTTGATAGTTTTATTTAGTAAGTTGCTTGCGTGCAGTGTAATGAGTGCTCCTGCAAGTCTGTAAAAGTGTCTGCAGTAGGTTAAGACCGAGGATTTTTATTGTGTGTAAGTCTGTCTGTTTAATAATTTACATGCAAAAATTGAGTTGATGACCACATTTTTTTTTCTTTTAGTCCTGTAATATGTAATGGATGCATGGAGAACATGTATTTGATATGGAGTACACGGTTTGCATAAATTAACAGCCATTTCTTGGATAGTTAGATGGTATTAGTAGAGGTCGGAAAACAACTTCCTAAATGCAGTCATTGAGCGTCATTTCGCCAAGGGTTACGTTTGTTTTGCATGTTTGTTTAAGGCAGAAGAGTGTAAAGGGGCGGATGGTTGTCTCGATAATTCTCGCTGTGGTACCTTAGAAGAATCTGCGTTCTCTCCAGTGTAAGTAAGGACATGTTGATAGATACGATGCACTTCACTGTAAGCAAAAACGTGTAGAAATATATTGTCTGATATTTATATATCTTTCGGAGACTGTAAACTATTATTTGGCTCTTGTTGCAAGAGGTGTGCTATGCAAATTCATTAACAGTCACAGTGATTCTAGAATAGACAAGACATATGGTGTTATTACATAGTACGATCTTGGCTGTTGTGTGGCTAGTAGGGCTGTTGAGAATAGAAGAGAATGCACGTTTCTCCAGTACAGAAATCGTGCACCAAGAGGAGCTCTCTTGTGAATTAAATGTTAGTGTAAATGAATTGAGATAGTCATTATAGTCTCTTGTACTGCAGCGTCTTAGATGTTTTGTGGGGATGTGTGTGATTTGTTAGGTCCAGAGCTTGTTTAAAGAGATGGGTAGTGAGTAGTTGAATAATTGGTTTTGAAGAGTACTGTGTAAGGTAATTCAAAGATGTTTTAGGTTGAGAGCTTGTTTACGCAGATGTGCACATTGATGGCTGTTTGGTCAATAGAGACTAATAATTTAAAAGTGTTTGTGGAGTTGAACGTAATCCGATAAGTTGTGGCTTAAAATTTTCAAGTGTAAGGTTGTTCCGCAATGTGTCTGAGAAGTGGGAATGTAGACATTTGTTTGTTTGGCAGAGCCTGATAATTTGAATGTGGTGTGGGTGTGTGTGGAGTTGAATAATTAGTTTCAAAGAGTACTGTGAAAGCATTCCGGTCAGTAGTAATTATGGGGTGGCTGATGTGGAATGGGTGACAGAAAAAATGATTACTTGCGATGTTACTGTACTCAGATGTACTACACTGATTTAATTTAGGAGAGTTGTGTATGGCTTTTTTTCTTGAATAGGAGAAAAAATTTCATAAAATAATAATAATAATAATAATAATGGTAGTTGAACATAAACATGTTTTGTTGCTGTCACGGTTTTGTGAAATAATATTCACTATATTCACTGTATAATTTTGTGGCGTTTAAGATGGCACAGGACAACTGCTAACAGAGTGCAGGTGAGCAGAAACAATCTAACAGTTTCTGATGAATAAATTTACATAGGTGTTTTTGAGGTAGAATGCTTAATCAGAAGGGCAGTATAAAATGTTTATTAAATGGGTGGTAAAATTCCACTAATGGCATGTTGGAGCTATGCCAGAGACAGGACTAGAACTTCTGACAGGGGAGCGACCACGCGCTCCATAACAAGGCGCCTTAGGGCGCTCAACCATTCCACTGCGGCACTTTATAATAGTGCAATTATAGTACATATCTGTGGCATTACATATGATTTTCTTCAAGTTCCATCTATATGTACATGCAATTTTGTAAGTAATATGACTTGTAATTAAGGTTATATATATTACGTTACCTAAACTGAATGTACTGTCTTGTAAAATATGGTCTTGCCCAGAGAGTAGTTCACAAACGATTTCCGACAAACGAAAAGCTTTTTAGGAAGTATTTAATGCAAACGTAGATCAATCTGGAATATTTGACGTCAATGACAATTGTTTAAATAATAACAGTTTTCCTTGAATTTTTATAATCAGTACTTACGTCCAGTATAGCGCTGCTGCTGGGACAACATCCTCACTCGACTGCGTCTTGACCCAGAGTGACAGAGATTCCTGCCGATTTCATAGTGGTGGAAGGGAGGGCTTGTGGTGCCAACATCTAGTGGTGAAAATTATGTTTATCTCCACAAAAAATATATTTTTTCTTTTTTTTATATTTCCAATAGCGATTGAGGAAAACGCCATCTTGGATTACGTCATAGGGGGAGGAGGGAGGGGTGCCCATGGGTTTTCACTGGGGACCATTTGTTCCGGAACCGGAAGTGACTCCAACTAGATGACGTCATTGTGACGTTGCCACATCAGTGGCCGAAGAGGGTGGGGAACATCTGGCAACACTGTTATGGCGTCGAACCGTCATCAGTCCATTACGTAAGCGTCATAATATGCACACCAACAGTCACACACACGTGTTTTTTGTCAGTTTGCATCCAAGTCGTCAAACATGAATGTCTCCATCAAGGATCTCACGCTGCCGGTGATGCTCTTTTACAAGAACGGTGACTGTCCGCCAGTAGCCCTGCTGAAGTTCCAAACACTCAAGAGTATAAAAAAAGGGTCTGGAGAAAATGATTACAAAATACAAATAAACAGATTCTTTTGAATTGCATCGTGGCTGAAGGAGGAAATCAGTTGATCCGACGTCAGTCCAGATGTGGCCACAAAGTTGTAGGAGGAGACGAGTGGTTTTATGTAAGCATGCAGTGCTCGGGGAACTGCTAGCACAGTCCATAAAATCCTATGAAACATCCTGCGTTCCTGTCCAGAGTAAAGTATGCATATTCGGGAAATACTTCTGACATGCTAGCAAGACAAACACTCGATCAGCAATTTCATGCTCGCATGGAACTGGTCAATGAAACGCCAAGGAGCATTCCATGGTGGTAAGAAGCTCATTTCTGTCACCAAGGACAAGTCAATGTGCATAACTGCAAAATGATGGCAATGGAAAATCCACATGCCAGTCAGCCGGTACTAATTCATTCCGAAATGGTGGCTGTGGAGTGAAGTTTACGGCATCGCTCACCGTAGTGCCTCATTTTTACGAGAAGACCTGATTCTTCTACCGTCGCTGGTAAACACTATAAAAGTCTGTTCGACACCAAAGTCATTCCAAACCTCCAACGGTGTCAATGTGGGATTGTTGTTGTTGTGGTCTTCAGTACACAGACTGGTTTGATGCAGCTCTCCATGCTACCCTGTCCTGTGCAAGCCTCTTCATCTGTGAATACGAACGGCAGATTACATCCTTTTGAATTTGCTTACTGTATTCGTCCCTCGGTCTCCCTCTACAATTTTTACCCTACACACTTCCTTCTAATGCTAATTTGACGATACCTTTTTATCTCAGAATGTGTTTCACCAACCTTTCCCTACTCTTAGTCAGGATATTTCAGAAACTCCTTTTCTCCCCAAGTCTATTGAGGACCTCCTCATTAGTTACGTGATCTACCCATCTAATCTTCGTCATTCGTCTGTAACACAAATTTCAAAAGCTTCTATCATCTTTTTGTCTGAACTTACCGTCCGCGTTTCACTCCCATACAATACTACACTCCAGACAAATGCTTTCAGGAAAGATTTCCTAACATTTAAATTAATATTGGATGTCAACTAATTTTGCTTATTCACAAACGCTTTTCTTCCCATAGCCATTCTGCATTTTATATCCTCTTTATTTCGGCTATCAGAAGTTATTTTGCTACCCAAATAACACAACTCATCCACTACTTTTTTGTCTCATTACCAATTCGTGTTTCTACAGCCGGATTTTCTGACACTTCATTCCATTACCCTTGTTTTACTGTTGTTACTGTTCATCTTATACCTTCCTTTCAAGACACTGTCCATTCCATTCAATTGCCCTTCCAAGACCTTTGCTGTCTCTGAAAGAAATACTGTCATCTGCAAACTGCAAAGTTTTTATTTCTTCTCCCTGATCTTTAAATCCTCAAACTTTCTCCTTGCATTCCTCCATAGCGTGCTCAGTGTACAGATTGAATAACATTGGGGAAGGGCTAAAACCCTGTCATACTCCCTTCCCAACTACTGCGTCCGTTTCATGCCCTTAGACTCCAAGACCTGCTGTCTGGCTTTTGTACACGTTGAATATAACACTTCGTTCCCTATATTTTACCCCTGATCCGTTAAGAATTTGAAAGAGTGTATTGCAGTCAATATTGTCAAAAGGTTTCTTCATATCTACCAATGCTAAAAACCTAAGTTTGCCTTTCCTTAGCCTATATTCTAAGATATGTCATAATGTGAGTATTGCCTCCCGTGTTCCTACATTTTTCCTAAATCCAAACTGATCTTCCCCAAAGTCGGATTCCACTAGTTTTTCATTCTTTTGTAAATAATGCGTGTTAACATTTTGCAACCATGGCTTATTAAACTGATAGTCCTGTAATTTTGCACCTGCACTTGCTATCATTGGTATTATTATATTCTTCTTGAAGTCGGAGGGTACTTCCTCTCTCTCGTACATATTGAATACCATATGGAACAATTTCTTCATGATTGGTTCTTCTAACGATAACAGCAGTTGAGACGGAATATCACCTACTCCACGGGTCTTGTTTTGACGTAAATGTTTCAGTGATCTGTCAAATTCTTCTCGCAGTATCGTATCTCCCATATTTTCTTCCTCTACTTTCTCTTCCATTTCTAGAATACTGCCTTCAAGTTCATTTCCTTTGTATAGGCCCCCCCTATATATTCCTACCACCTTTCAGCTTTCTCTTCTTTGCTTAGTACTGGTTTTTCATCTGAGATTTTGATATTCATGCACCTGCTTTTCTTGTCTCCAATTGTTTCTTTTATTTTGCTGTAGGCGATGTCTATCTTTGCTCTAGTTATACATTCTTCTACCGTCTTGCAAGCCACTCCTGATTAGCCAGTCTGCACTTCCTGTCAACCTCATTTTAAGCCGTCTGCACTCCATTTTGCCTGCTTCATTTACTGGATTTTTATACTTTCTCCTTTCACCAGTTAAGTTCAGTATCTCCTGTGTTATCCAGGAATTTCTTTTAGACCTTGTCCATCTGCCTATTTGATCATCTGCGCCCTTCTGTGATGTGTGGATAGGACTGTTTTTATGCAAATCGATTTAGGTGATACACTTATTAGTGCAATGGACTTGCATTCGGGAGAATGGTGGTTCAAATCCACCTCCAACCATTCAGATTTAGGTTTTCCGTGAATCCCTTACATCAATCCGAGCAAATTTCGGGACGGTTGCTTTCAATGGGCACGGCCGATTTCCTTCGTCATCCTTACCCAAACAAACAGAGCGTGAGCCCATCTCTAATAACCACGCTGTCGACGGGACGTAAAAACCTAATCTTCCATCCTTCACTCTTATGCAGTTTAGTACTCCTCCACGCAATACACAGCCCCTTATGGTTTTAATGCTGTTTATGGCCTAAGGGAAAATAGAAATAGAAACGTCACTTTAGTTTTGACGTAGTTTTTGTCTCAGGACAATTAGTAACCGATTTGATTATTTTTTATGCGATGTTTGGTTTCAGGGCAATTAAAAAAAAAGTCCCCCATCCCCCGATGTTGGATGCCTCTGTCGTGGTGGATGGGCTTAGTTAACAAGCCACTGCTGTTGAATTCCGAAATGGAGCAGTCATGCATTTGAACATTACGAATGGTTCAATGTGCAACTCAAACGTCAGCCATCGTGATGCGATTCATCTGTTAGTTATATCACACTCCGTTTACGTTAACTCGCTTACAGCACCATCTATTGTTAAAAATTTCGTCTTTTTGTTCCACAACGTTCCCCGCTACATCAGTAACATGCTGTTCAAATTTAACATCATTCATAGCAGTCGTTATATTTCTACAGCGTTTTGAAACTGAAACTTCAGTTATGGACAGCTGCGTATATCTGTGCTTGCCAATCTCGTAAATTAGTGAGTTAATTGATTAGAAATTTTTGCAAAACACTCAATTTTTCGTGAAGATTTTTATGCTACTTACTCTTATGTAACGATAAAAGGGCTTTGAGGGGGGGGGGGGGGGGGAGGCGTGTAGCCCACGACGTGCGATTACCCAGAATTGATACATCCAGTATGGAAAATAAACGCTGTTAGTGACTTTCCACAAACTTCATACATAATTTCAAGCTTTTATGAAGGTGTTCTTCACTGAAAGCAACCTCAAAATGATGAAAGGAAAATAAAATGCGTCGCTTAGTGCCATAGTTTTTCTTCAAGCAGTAAATCTACCACATCAAACATGACATTTTAATTTATATCTTCTATGCTAACTTATTAATGACAAAATTTGAAGACAATAATTTCATATGCTACTGTAAAGTCGAATCATTGTGCGACAAACAGTTGAGTATATGTGGCGCCATAAACACTAACTAAACTACATTCTATCCTAAGGGCCTCGCCGGCCGCGGTGGCCGAGGAGACTGAGGCGCTTCAGTCACGGTCTGCACGGCCACTACGGTCGGGGGTTCGAATCCCCCATCGGGCATGGATATTTGTGCCGTCTTTAGTATACGGTAGTTTTTAACAAAATGTCATGTCCTAAGGGCCTCGAATGGCCCAACTGTACCAACCAGCCACCGTGTCACACTCAACCGAATGAGATGACGGGTGTAAGATGGAGGAGAATGTGGTCAGTACACCACTCTCCCGGCTGTTTCGAAGGAAGAAAGATTATTGTTTAACATCCCATCCATGGCGTGAACATTGGAAACGGATTGTTCGGGTAAGTATGGGGAAGCAAATCGGCCTAGCCCTGTCAAAGAATCATACCGCCATTTACCTGGAATGATTTAGGGAAATTACGGAAAACCTAAATCTGGATAGCCTTATGTGGATTTGAACCACCGTTCTCCTGAGTCGAGTCCATTGTGCTAACCACTCGCCATTTCGCTTGGTCCCGGGCGTTTTCGTAACCGGAACCGCTACTTCCAGTCAAACAGGTGATTTACTTAAATCGCCCCCAGGTAAATGTCGGAATTGTTCCTTCCAATGGGCACGGCTAATTTCACTCTTTGCGTCTCTGCGAAATCACTACTTGCTGTGGTGTATCCCATTATGGCACTGGAAAAACACTTTCAATCACTGTCACACGTAGTCTACAGATTAAATTTATGACCTGTGCCCCGCGGTAATAGCCGTGCGCTCTAAGCCGCCTTGATGCGGAGTGCGTCGCCGTTCCTCGTCGGAGGTTGGAGTCCTCCCTCAGGCATGGTTGTGTATGCTGCTCTTAGCATAAGTTAGTGTATCACTGTAACGGTCCCTTCACTAAGAAGAGCACTGGTGGTCGCGTTGTATCAGTGAGATACAGGGTCAATATTGCACAGTTAGCTTTAATTAACCTCAGATGTTGCAGTGAATAAATAAACAAAAGAGGAAAAAACTTGTAACTATTACAAGAGTAGAAACTGAACGTTTATTTTATGAAAAATGACAAAATGTTTAGGTCCGCTGATGCGCCTATTCCGGGAATATATATCTGGGAGATCATACGCGACCGTTCTAGTTCAACTAGTTTGTATGTTTGTACATTGAAAAAGATATAAAGGAAAGCAAGGAGAAATTTGGAGAAGGAATTAAAGTTCAGGGTGAAGAATTAAAAACACTGCGTTTTATCGACGAAATAGTAATTCTGTCAGAGACAGCAAAGGACATGGAAGAGCAGTTGAAAGGAATGGACAGTGTGCTGAAAGGTGCATGTAAGATGAACATTAACAAGAGCAAAACTAGGGTAACTGAGTGCAGTCTAAGAAAATCAGGTGATGCTGAAGGAATTAGATTAGGTAACGAAACAATAAAGGAGGTAGATGAGTTTTGTTACTTGGGCAGTAAAATAACAAATGATGGTCGCAGTACAGAGGATATAAAATGCAGAATGGCAATGGGTTGTTGTATAGCTTAGGGGACTTAACTACTGGGTCATCAGTCCCTAAACTTACAAACTACTTATGTACTACCTAACACTAAGGACGGCACAAATATCCATGCCCGTGGGGGGGATTCGAACCCCCGACCGTAGTGGCCGTGCAGACCGTGACTGGAGCGCCTCAGTTCCCTCGGTCACCGTGGCTGGCGGCAATGGTTAGAAAAGCGTTCTTGAAAAAGAGAAATTTGTTAACATCGAATATTTATTTAAGCCTAAGGAAGTCCTTTCTGAAGGCATTTGTGTGGAGTGTTGCCTTGTGTGGGAATGAAACATGGACGATGAACAGTGTGGACAGGAAGAGGATAGAGGCTTTTGAAATGTGGTGCTACAGAAGAATGCTGAAGATTAGGTTGGTGGATCGGGTAACTAATGAGGAGGTACTGAACAGAACTGGGGAGAAAAGGAATTTCTGGCATGCCTTGACCAAAAGAAGGGATCGATTGGTAGGACACATTCTTAGACATCAAGGAATTATGAATTTTGCGTTGGAGGGAAGTGTGTGGGGTAAAAACCGCAGAGGAAGACCAAGGGATGGATACAGTAAGCAGATTCAGACATATGTAGGTTGCCGTTCTTATGTGGAGTTGAAGACGCTTGCTCAGGATAGGGTATTGTGGAGAGCTGCATCAAACCAGTCTCCGGACTGAAGACCACAACAAGAACATGTTTAGGGACCGATGAACACTGCAGTTAGGTCCCATAGCTTTTCAAACATTGGAACATCTTTTACGGACCGTGCGTGAGACCGGGGTTTTACAGTGATTTTGCTGCGCCACAATGGGATACAGCTCGGCAAGTAGTGGTTTCGCAGCGAAACCACTGTAGCAACTGCGTTGACATAAGGATTTCGAGCTATTCTCCGTCTCTCATGTCCACTTTGTAGACAGGACATTAAACCCAGGTCTTCCCTCTTTCTCAGTAAAGTAGCTCCTCAACTGTCCTTACAAAGAGTTGAGTGCAGCACTTCTAGGCAGACACGTACCTTGATCTATCCAAGTCTTACAAGGGGACCACCAAGTATGGTACAAATGAATTTTCATGTCATGCAGGAACTTCTCCAGACCACCACGCTAAAAGGATTTGTTCCAATGTGCCTTGGTTTCCACAAAAATCTAGATCAAAGTGTAGCGCTATACCTGTACTAAGTCACCGTTGGTGCGTGAATCAGGGTGGTGTAATTAGCAAGGCGCTCGACTATAACGCGCAAACGACCTGAGTTCAAATCCTGCGCGGAATAATGTATATTACACTTGTCCGAAGACTGATTGTGTATAATCATATTCCTTTTTCCCTCTTCACTCCTTGCAAGAGACGTTGCAGGAATTATGCTTGGCGGTGTGTTTGAGAGCAGATCCCAATTACGAAGCAAACGTTCGGTATATTGTAACGCGTTTGTGAGTTCACCCTGTGACTACTCACCACGTTTCGTGTGATGGGCCTGCTTCAGTCACTGCGCATTTTTCCTCCATGTTGCACTTCGTGAACGATACCCTACGGATGACTAGCCACAGCATAATAATCCACTGGTACGCGTCAAGTGGGCACACACTCACCCCGTTTACATGGGCTCCCGAAACCGGATTTCGTAAACCGGTTTCCCAATTCCGCTTTTGGTTGGCCATGTAAACACTCCAAAATCGATTCTGGAAATCCACTTCTGTAAAGCGGTTTTCCACTTCCACAATCGTTTTTCGCGCCCATGTAAACGCAACCGATTTTGAAACGTTCTTGGCTTGTCAGACTTTGTTATCTTCTTAAGAATTTTCGGCACATAAGGACAGAGTGACAGTTTCTAACATGAAATAAAAGTATAAATATTAGAGTGAACATGAATATGTGTATTTAAGTAAAGAAAAATAGAGATTGTGCTGACTAAATCAGGAACTGAATCAGCTGTTTTTCAGCCGCCATTTGAAGTGGGTTAGGAAATCCGATTCAGGCTGTATCATATAAACACGATAGCGAAAAACGGTTTACGAAAATCGGTTTTCGTCTTCTGGAAGATGTGTTGCATGTAAACGTAGTGACTGCTTTCGACAGTATAACAACAGACGGGCCGGGGACTGTAAGGGGACTGAGGCGCTTCAGTCACGGTCTGCACGGCCACTGCGGTCGGGGGTTCGAATCCCCCCTCGGGCATGGATATTTGTGCCTTCCTTAGTCTTAGTTAGTTCATAAGTAGTTTGTAAGTTTAGGGACTGATAACCCCGTAGTTAAGTCCCATAGACTTTACAAACATTTGAACATTTTTGACTGTAAGGGCAGCTAGCACTCGCTGCGGCTGACGCTATCCTACATTGAGTGCCGACGCTTATAAGCGTAGCCGCAGCGAAAGTGCTAGCAAATGCTGCACAAATGTTATAGGTGATAACTACAGACGGTTTACGGATTTAGAAATATCTTTCAGTTGCCGTAAAAGTATGCTTCGAAATAAATTAAATAAGATAACCGTCGCGCAATACATAACGCATTGAGAAATTAATATAAATTATTATCATGACCAATTACTCAACCATTAACATAAGACTGGCTATAAAAGCATATAATTATGCACAATCAATCGTCGGACAAGTGTAAAAAAAAAGAAGTAAGTTCTAAGCAATAATTGAACTCGGGTCGTCTGTATGGCAGTGCTAATCTCACTAGGCTGACTCACGGACCAACCGCCTCTGGTAAAGGTGTAGCTGTCACGCGCTACAGTTCGATCTCGATTTTCGTGGAAACCATGGCTCATTGGAACAAATCCTTTTAGCTTGGTGGTCTGGAGGAGTTCCCACGCAACATACCTGCGACCCATTAAAATTCGCTTGTATCATACTTGGTGTTCCCCTTATTAGCCAAGCCCTCCTGTGCAAGGCGTCATGAACACTGAGATATGTAAATAATGCTTTCGATGTGCTACGTTTTAAATTATTACTTTTTTGCTACTACCTATACTTGCAACATATTTCGCAGACAATATATGCACTATTGCACCTATTCTGTTTATTTCTCATATTCAACGCTCTACGATATGGAAAACATCACTTCTGGTGTTTTAATGCCCTTTAAGGACAACACACACATCCATGCCCGAGGGAGGAAACGAACCTCCGGTAGGAGCGGCCACGCAGTCTCTGACATGCCGCCTAGAATCGCAAGACAGTTCCCGCGCGGCGACTTTTAAGTTCAAAATGTTTGTAGAATTTATGAGACTTAACTACGGGGTCATCAGTCCCTAAACTTACAAACTACTTATCAACTAGCTAACACTAAGGACGGCACAAATATCCATGCCCGAGGGGGGATTCGAACCCCCGACCGTAGTGGCCGTGCAGACCGTGACTGGCGCGCCGCAGTCCCCTCGGCCACCGCGGCCGGCCGACTTTTATGTCTCGGAAGTGATGCATTTTGATCTCTATGGGTGATCCAGAACATAGGAAGTTTGGCAGCTGAGATGACGACGGTGTCTGTTGTGTATTGGTGTACAGTGTTACCAGTGCATATGTCAGATTTATCTGAAGTAACGGTGTTTCGAGCAAGTCATATCTAAGGATATAACTGGCAGTAAAATATCACTATTTTTGACATATTTGTATTTTCGATATACTAAAAATGCGTGATTTTCATTTAAATATGTTATTCTATTTGATACTGGAAACACTAATTATTTGCGAATTCGAAATATTGAAATATTTCAACTGTTTCGGTGCAATGAAATAAATTCAACGGCGATGTTGAAAATTTAAGCTGGACCGGGATTTGAATCCGGATTTCCAGCTTCGTGAAACTAGTTATTTAATATGATTTATACTTTACACAGCATCAGCCGTAAAAACAAAAATAATTTATTCGAACCACGATTGTTTCCGGATTTCTTACAAATCCATCGTCAGTTGGCTCTTACAAGTTTCACTACTTTCCTGCTAAGACCTCGTCTTGTAATGTTCTTATTCTGTTACACTAAGATAGACATATTTTGTTTTCCAGTTCGACTAAATCTGCGAGAGATTCATTTTCTGTCCTTTGTGAAAACATTCATGAAATGTTTTTAAACTCAGTAACCCGTGAAATGTTGTGGGAACCAACAGAAAAAAATAAAAGGAAACCCAGCAAGAAACAAAGGAAACCTGTGACAACCATCTGAAGATGGATCTGTGAGGAATTCGAAACCGGTGTTCAGGTGATTCAAATAAACCTTTTTAAACCATACTTGTGACTGGTTGCTGTTTTAACTATACAGCGTGACGTACTACGGCCACAGTACACAAATGTTATCTTTTTATTATTAAAATATTCTATGAGAGTTTATATATATAGGAGTTCAAGGGACCAAACTACAGTAGTCATCGGTCCCTATGAGAGGTCTATCATATTTCTGATATACATAAGTTTCATCGCTAAATGTGTTTGATTATTATAAGAACAATATTAAAACTTTCATTACTTTTAAATAAAAAAGGACATAGATTATTGACCTATAAAATTTCGGACGAACTGCTGCGTCTCTGCATATTCCTGCCTCGATATATCAACTAACGTTCGCTGGGCTTTTTCTTGTCTTTCTTCCTATTTCACCCCCTTCTCCCCATGTGTAGGGGCGGGTGTCAGCTGTCAAATATTCTACTCTTCGGCCATATGACTGAACGTAGATGACATGGGGAACATATTATGAATTTTGTGATATATACTTACGGTTAATAGAATACATAAGGCTCAAAAGTTGAAATAAAACATGAGAAATACAGTAAGATAGTGTTGCGTCCAGTTCGAAGATGTAGACATAAAAGACGAAGATATATAGATTAAAAAAACACACACACACACAATAAACATAGACGGTTCTTCGGTTCTGCAAGCTCACAATTACTGAAGGATCTGAAAGGGTAGAGAAGTTTGTAGACGATAGAATGTTGAGAGGCTTGGATGGGAAAATAAATTGGGGGTACGTGGTTAGGGACTATTCAGGGGAGGGTACAATAAGGCGGGCAGTGCGAGAGGAGAGACGAAAATGCAATCTCAGCTTCCATATTTAAGATTGCGACAGCACATACGTGGTATAACTATTTGGTGTTGCGTATATGGATCTAATTCATTCGTACAGTAAAATCACAGAAAATTGTTGTTACATAGAATACAAAGCTTGTCAGTGGCATGTTCCATGCAGAATTTAATAGGAACGCGCCGTTCCAATTGATAAGGAATTCAAAAGGGAGATAGCGGAAGTTGCGATCGCATATACAAGAAAGCTTTGTTTTTCATGTAAGGGATTTACCTGTGCATTGCAAATATGCGCAGAATATTTGCCACCGACAGTTACTCTGTATGTTAGCACCATGCGTATATTCGATTGCCCAGTTCAAAAACCCGGTTGTTGGTAGGTCTTGGCAAAAGCTTACGAGGATGAATGTGACTGCAGTGTAGAAAGTGTCGGAAACGGAGTAACTTATCACAGTAGGAAAACTTCATGAATGTCTGCAGTATGCAGCTTCTGTCGGACCTTCGTGGTCCATGGGTAAGCGCCAATGTGTTCGAAACCTGGTTGGATCACGGATGTTTCAGTCTACATTTTAACCTAGCCTTCACCTCTCACGGATGAGGGAAGTCGCCGGAAACTACACGTGAAACTGTAGGTCCTCTGTTTCTGCTGTTGGCTGTCACTTGCAAGCAGCCAAAGTGGCATCCAGTTGAAAAAGAGGTTGTAACAATGGAAAATTGTATTGAAATGCAGGAGGATCTGCGTCGGATTGACACATGGTGCAGGGAATGACAATTGAATCTCAATGTAGACAAGTGTAATGTGCTGCGAATAGATAGAAGGAAAGATCCTGTGTCATTTAGCTACACTATAGCAGGTCATCAACTGGAAGCTGTTAATTCCACAAATTATCTGGGAGTAGGCATTAGGAGTGATTTAAAATGGAACGACCATATAAAATCAATCGTTGGTAAAGAAGATGCCAGACTTAGATTCATTGGAAGAATCCTAAGGAATTGCAGTCCGAAAACAAAGGAAGTAGGTTACAGTACACTTGTTCGCCCACAGCTTGAATACTGCTCACCGGTGTGGGATCCGTACCAGGTGGGGTTGATAGAGGAAGTAGAAAAGATCCAACGGAGAGCAGCGCGCTTCGTTACACAATCATTTGGTAATCAAGAAAGCGTTACGGAGATGATCGATACACTCCAGTGGAAGACTCTGCAGAAGAGACGCTCTGTCGCTCGGTACGGGCTTTTGTCGAAGTTTCGAGAACATACCTTTACCGATGAGTCTAGCAGTATATTGCTCCCGCCTACGTATATATCGCGAAGAGATCATGAAGATAAAATCAGAGAGATTAGAGCCCACACAGAGACATACCGACAATCCTTTCCGCGAACAATACGTGACTGGAATAGGAGGCAGAACCGATAGTGATACTCAAGGTACCCTCCGCCACACACCATCGGGTGGCTTGCGGAGTATGAATGTAGATGTAGACTTGCACCAGGCCACCTAGCCACAACAAATTATTAATAAGCAGTCTTTTGAGTCACACCGCATTTAAACATCAAACATACCTTCGGGTGGTGTTCTAAACCTCTCTGCTCTGAAGTCATCATACCCGACTACAGCCTTGGAGTACCGAGCAAAGTCTACGAGGACTCACACTCACCTGGCCTAGGCTGCCAGCTAACTTGCTGGCCCGCTGCCTTGTAGCGGCCAGCCAGTCAGCTGGCAGTCGCGGCCTGGTCGGTTTCACGTGACACGGTCTGTTGTGAGGCCTTGTATCTAGGTGGTGTTAGGCGAGCATGGGGCCCTGAGATAATGAAGTCTTTCTTCCTTCTTTCCTCCCTGGACAGCATTTCCTTTCCCTTCCCCTCCTTTCCTATCCTCACTCCTCCTCCCCACCGAGGGACCGATGACCTAGGCAGTTTGGTCCCCATGTCCCAAACAACCAATCAAACACGAACGAACGACTGCAAAGAAACTAACTACCTGAAGAACAAAACAAAATAAATAAAAAAGAATTTAAAAAAACTAAAAACTTGGTTAGGGCGGCAGCTGACTACAAGCGGGAAATCTGGGTTCGAGTCTCGATCCTGCTCAAATTTTCAACGTTGCCATTTAGTTTCTTTCAATGCTCTGAATATTTCTGAACAGGAAATTTGATCTCTCGTCATCAGTGGTGTGAACCAATGCCTGTTAAGGATAAGTGATCTTCAATCCTCCATGCCCGACGGTGGACTCGAACCTCCGACAGTGAACAGCCGCGCGCACCGCAACACGGCACCTCAGTGCGCACGGCTATTCCGCCACGGCCAGCATAGAAGAGATAAATTAAAACATCATGTTTGATGTGGTAGATTTATTGCATTAATATAAACTATGGCACTAAGTGTATGACTAGCATTTCAAGTGTCTGAACGTGAGATGTGTACCAAGAAGAAATGGTCTTTCCCATATAATCCTTGTTTTGAGCTCAAAAAGCATCGATATGAATTCTATCATGCTATGTTCCGAGGCAATCAATCAGAAGAAAAGACTCCTGAATTGGTTATGAGAGACAGACAAATTGAAATAATTGCATCAGAATTCGTTTCATGATTAGCCGGACTTCGAGGCAACGTGAGTGATGTTTTGCGGTTTCAACGTGCGTTGCATTACTGGCACTGCAAAGTGACCTCTAAGTTCTTGGTAAAGTACCAGTAGCTTTGGAACACTTGCCGACAAAACTGGTGGGATTGTGTAAGAATGAGGTATTGCATGTTGTCTTGAGCAGTTAAACCGGCAACCCACGCGCACTGGAAATATTTCAGACCTTATAGCCACGAACAGGCCAGACATTAACGATGTCTGTGTAGAGACAGGAAATAGTCATCATGATATTGTCTTAGCGTCGATGGTGACGAAAGTTCATAAACCAATCAAGAAGGCTAGGAGCGTGTTTTTGTTGGGAAGAGCCAATAAGCAAATATTAGGTTCGCACTTAGAAAACGAATGGGTATCGTTTAATTCCGGGACTATGGATGTAGAGGAATTGTGGACTAAATTTAAGCGCATTGTAAATAAAGGGTTAGAGAAATATGTGCCAGTAAAGACGATTAAGGATGGAAAAGATCCACCGTGGTATAATAATTATGTTAGAAAGCTGCTGCACTCTCGATTAAAAAAAGAACACGCAAATGATGACAGGCAAAAGTTAGTAGAGATTCGTGCGTCTATAAAAAGATCGATGCGCAAAGCATACCATAATTACCACAGCCATACCTTACTAAAAGATCTTTCCGAGAACCCGAAAAGATTCTGGTCCTATGTAAAATCGATAAGCGGGTCAAAACCCACTGTCCAGTCAATAGTTCAAAAAATGTTCAAATGTTTGTAGAGTCTATGGGACTTAACTACGGGGTCATCAGTCCCTAAACTTACAAACTACTTATGAACTACTTACAATTAAAGACGGCACAAATATCCATGCCCGAGGGGGGATTCGAACCGCCGACCGTAGTGGCCGTTCAGACCGTGACTGGAGCGCCTCAGTCCCCTCGGCCACCGCGGCCGGCCCAGTCAATAGTTGTTCATTCCGGGGCAGTAATAGAAGAAATCAAACGGAAAGCTGAAGTTCTAAATTTAACCATTAAGAAATCTTTCACGCAGGACCGCACAAATGTACCATCATTTGATCAACGTATTAATTCCGAAATGGAGGACATACTAATAGGTATTTCCGGTGTAGAGAAGCAGCAGAGAAAGCTAAATACGAAAAAGCCTGCTGGTCCGGGTGGAATACCAGTTCGGTTTTACAAAGAGTATTCTGCGGCATTGGCCCCCTACTTAGCTTGCATTTATCGTGAATCTTTAATTCAGCGCAAAGTTCCTAGTGATTGGAAAAAAAGCGCAGGTGACTCCCGTTTATAAGAAAGGAAAGAGACCTGACCCAAACAATTACAGGCCAATATCGTTGACATCAGTTTCATGTAGAATTTTGGAGCATATTCTCAGTTCGAATATAGTAAATTTCCTTGAAACGGAAAAGCTTCTTTCTATGAATCAGCACGGGTTTAGGAAACATCGTTCATGTGAAACTCAGCTTGCCCTTTTCTCACATGACATCTTGCGAGCCATGGACGAAGGGCAACAGGCGGATTGTGTTTTTCTTGACTTCAAAAAGGCGTTCGACGCGGTGCCACACTGCAGACTGCTAACGAAGATACGAGCTTATGGAATAGGTTCACAGATTTGTGACTGGCTGGAAGACTTCCTGAGTAATAGAGCGCTGTACGTTGTTCTCGACGGCGAGTGGTCATCAGAGACGAG
This sequence comes from Locusta migratoria, assembly GCA_026315105.1. Taxonomy (NCBI): domain Eukaryota; kingdom Metazoa; phylum Arthropoda; class Insecta; order Orthoptera; family Acrididae; genus Locusta; species Locusta migratoria. The sequence goes on from CM048755.1 coordinate 274,779,318, forward strand.
TGAATCGTCAGGCGTGCCCCAGGGGAGTGTGATAGGACCGCTATTATTTTCTATCTATATAAATCATCTGGTGGACAGAGTAACTAGTAAATTGCGGCTATTTGCTGATGATGCTGTGGTGGAGTATGGTTAAAGTGTTTGGGACCCGCAGCAGATCAGTTTAAAGGAAGACATAGAGGCAGTTCAGAGGCGAGCAGCTAAGTTTGTTACTGGTAGGTTCGACCAACGCTCGAGTGTCACGGAAATGCTCCGGCAACTCATTTGGGGATCGCTGGAGGAAAGATGACGTTCTTTCCGTGAATTTCTGTTGAGGAAATTTAGAGGGCCGGAATTTGAAGCTGAGTGTAGTACGATCTTGCTGCCACCTACTTACATTTCGTGTGGTGATCACAAAGACAAGATTAGAGAAATTAGGCTCGGACGGAGGCATATAGGCATTCTTTTTTTCCTCGTTCTATTTGGGAGTGGAATAGGAAAGGAAATGCCTAGTAGTGGTACAGTGTACTCTCCGCCACGCACGTTACGGTGAATTGCGGAATATGTTTGTAGATGTAGATCATTCCGCTCTGAGTTGCTTACCGATTTCTCTTCCTGGAAATGCAGGGTTCGCGATTACTGAAGTTCTTTATGGATATCCCTTATGAATATGTATACGTTCCAAGATGATCATTAAGGGCATTACCCAGATAGAGAAAATCTGTTTGCGATGCCTCTACCAGACACTTGAATGTGCTTTCCTGAGTAAATATGTAGATGTAGACTAAATGTCCTAAAGTCACGATATCGTATTAGGTTTGGTACACTGTGAGCAAAAAATGTTCGTAGCTTTCGGTGTAATTTGCGATAGAAATTCTATATTCGTAATCAGCACCTCAAACATACTCATACACATCACAACTCAACTGTCTTTTCGACCGCAACTTGTTCTAACTTCCTTGTCAACCACTGATTCTTTGACGTACGGGCCACAATTTTGGTTTCGTTGTATTTCACTAAATGATTGGTAGAAATTGTACGATTAATTGTCTTTGAGGAGGCGAGTAGGTCGCTCGATGCTCCACTATGGGATCCTGTACGATGCGTGTCGTTCGCACTGTGTAAGATTTGTCATGTTCGTACAGAATGCTGTGAACACCTGCTCTGCCGGCCGCGGTGGTCGAGGAGACTGAGGCGTTCCAGTCACGGTCTGCACGGCCACTGCGGCCGGGGGTTCGAATTCCCCCTCGGGCATGGATATTTGTGCTGTCCTAGTTCGTAAGTAGTTCATAAGTAGTTTGTAAGTTTAGGGACTGATGACCCCGTAGTTAGGTCTCATAGACTATACAAACATTTGAACATTGATTAACACCTGCTCTACGCAGCTCTAAATCGTCTCTGACAGATTCCAAAACCGTCGAGATTTTGAATGGAGGACGAAAAATCACTTTAACCTTTTAAATTATTAACATTCTTCTTTCGAGGAGGCATTTCATAAATAGTAAATAATCAGACGATGTTAACGATTCACCATCTTGCTCACTCTGTGATTTATACGTGTGGAGCACTCTCTATATTTGCTATAAACGATATCCGTTGTCCAGGCATTTAAATGGGGATCAAGGTCTACTACATTCCTCTTATCTTCAGATGTCTGTAAATCTATCGGACCAAACTACGTGGTCATCAGTCCGTAGCTTACAAACTACTTAAACCTAGGTAAACTAACCTACGGACAAACACACTCACCTGTGCCCCAGGGAGGACTCGAACCTCCACGGCGAGCAACCGCGCGCTCCGCAGCGAGGTGCTTTAGACCGCTCGGCTACTCCACCGCGGCTCTTATCATCTTGACCTGGGATCATCTTATTATTACCTGTTCGAGGCAATGTAAGACACTCATGTGTACACAGTTTCACAGACATTCAGGAACTGCAATCATTTGTCCTGCGACGAGTGCGACAAAATACACTGAAGAGCAAAAGAAATTAGTATAAGCATGCGTATGCATACACACTACACAGAGACGTGTAAACACTCGGCGCTACGTTCGGCAACGGATATATAAGACAACAGGTGTCTCGCCCAGACGTTAGATCGTTCACTTCTGCTAATATGGCAGGATATAACGATTTCAGTGAAATGTTCAAATGTTTGTATACTCTATGGGACTTAACTACGGGGTCATCAGTCCCTAAACTTACAAACTACTTATGAGCTACTTACGAACTAGGACGACACAAATTTCCCTGCCCGAGGGGGGATTCGAACCCCCGACCGTAGATTTCAGTAAGACTGAACGTAGTGTTATAATCGGCGCAAGAGAGGTGGCACACAGCATCTCAGAGGTAGCGAGGAAGTGGGGATCTTCGCGTACGACGATTTCACGAGTGCCCCGACATCGCTGCGACAGAAATCGATCCTTCAGGAACGGGACTTACGACGACTGAAGAGAATCGCTCAACGTGACAGAAGTGAAACCCTTCCGCAAGTTACTGCGGATTTCAGTGGTAGGCCATCACCAAGTCTCAGCGTGCGTACCATTCGACGGAACATAATCGATATGGGCTTTCAGAGCCGAAGGCCCACTCGGCTACCCTTGCTGACTGCATGGCACAAAGCCTTATGCCTCGTTTGGGCCCATCAGCACCGAAATTTGACTGCCTGGTCTGATGACTCGTTTCCAGTTGTATCGATCAGATGGACATGTACGTGTGTAAAGACAGCCTCATGATACCAAGGACTCTGCATGTCGGCAGGGGACTGTTCAAAATGGTGGAGGTTCTGTAGTGATGTGGGGCGTGTGCAGTTAGAGTGATATGGGACCCCTGATATGTCTAGATATGACTCTGACAGGTTGCACGTACGTACGCATTTCAAACGCTCACTTGCATTCATTCGTGTTCATTGTGCGTTCTACATCTATATCTACATCGTAGACTCTGCAAATCACATTTCAGTGCCGGGCAGAGGGTTCATCGAACCACCGTTATACTATTTATCTCCCATTCCATTCACGAATAGCGCGCGGGAAAAAAGAAAACCTGAATCTCACCGTTCGAGCTCTGATTTCTCGTATTTTATTCTGATGATCATTTCTACCTATGTAAGTGGTAGTCAGCAATATATTTTCGCATTTGGAGGAGAATGTTGGCGATTGTAGTTTCACAAGTAGCCCACGCCGCAGCGATAAACGTCGTTGTTGTAATGATTCCCATCTCAGATCCTGTATCATTTCCGTAACGCTGTCTCCCCTGTATTGTGACAATAGGAAACGAGCTGCCCTTCTTTGGATTCTTTCGATGTCCTCCGTCAAACCCACCTGATAAGGATCCCACACTAGGCAGCAATACTCCAAAAAAGGACGGACAAGCGTAGTGTATGCAGTTTCTTTTGTAGTTCTGTTCCATGTTTTAAGGGTTCTGCCAATAAAACGAAGTCTCTGGTTTGCCTTTCCCACGACATTATCTACGTGTTCTTTCCAGTTTAAGTCTGAAGTAATAGTAATTCCTAGGTATTTTGTGGAGTTTACGGCCTTCACTTTTGATTGATTGATCTTGTAAACAAAGATTAACGGATGTCTTTTCGTACTCATGTGGACGACTTCACACTTCTCATTATTTAGAGTCAATTGCCAATTTTTACACCACAGTGATATCTTATTCAGATCATTCTGCATTTAGTTTTGATCTTCAGATGATTTTACTAGACGGTAAATGACGGCGGCATCTGCAAACAGCCTGAGAAAGCTACTTAGATTTTCCCCTAAATCGTTTATGTAAATAAAATAAGGAACAGCAGAGGACCAATAACACTATCCTGTCGAACGCCCGATTTCACCTCACGCCGACCCCCTTCAGTAATCCGCCGGGCGGATTCGAACCGGGCCGGTACGCCTCCCCGTCTCGGAAAGAGGTACGTTAGACCACATGGGTAACCAAACGCGTTAAATTTGATATGTAACGTCAATTTATCTGTCGGAAAGTCTTTTCTGATAGTATTTTTCTGGACTGTAACTTTGTTCTGATCTAAAATGTGGACTGTTAAGGGGAGAATAGAAAGTTTTGGAATATGGTGCTGTATACTAATTGTGAAGTTTATATGTGTACGTTGAATATCTAATGAAGAGTTACTAACACGTGTTTAAAAATGAATTAGAGAATAATAGCAGTCAACCTGAGACATCGAGAGATCGTCAGTTTAGTAATGGATGGATGTGTGGAGAATAAAGATTGTACAGGCACACTAAAGCTTAACTACAGTAAGTTCAAATGGATGTATTTGTACAAAACTGAAAAAGAATGGATAGATCAGTTTATCTTGAAAAGCTGCATCAAGCCAGCCTCCGAGCCGAAGACCATCACACTATTCTTCAAGCTGTTCACTCTCGCTACCAACTTGACAACATGACAATGCCCTGACCACAAGGAAGGGCAGATCACTGGAGGTTCTACATCCTAAGGCCCGCTAGCTAGTGCCAGATACTAGGTATTTCCCTGGCAAAATATCGACCACGGTATTCTTTCAACAAGATACTCTGCAAATTCAGAGATTCCTTGGAAGTGAAGCATGGATATTACATCATATTTGTATATAAAAATGAATAGGTGTGCCTCGGTCTCGCAAAAACTCAGAAATGGTTTGACAATTAAAATATTTTTTCTGTTATATTTCAATACAAGGGTGGTTTAGGAAGAAAAAGAATGGGTAAAACCAAAAAGAACACCTGAAAAATGAAAAAAAAGTGCTAAATCCAACGCCTATTATCCACTCGAAAGGCAACCCTCCATACACAACTATTTAGGAACTGCAGCCGTAGGAAGGAAAAAGAGCACATTGCTACATCTTTGAAGCATCATAATATTAATACGTGAACCCGAAAATTGAATAACCGATTTTAATCTTCCTTATATATAAAGAAGTGTGCCTCTGTGTGTTTGTATGGTTACAGTTCATACAAAGCTACAGTTTTATTCTGATCTTGATAGAATTGTGCACACTTTACTTTCAAAACGAGAGAAAGGCAACTATCTTCATAAGATTTCGTATGGTGGATTGCGGAGGGCACTGTACTTACTGACTTAGACACATACCTACGGTTTTATTCCTACCTTACAGGTATTTTTGCACACTTGACATACAAGGGGACGTTCACGGACTATATGAAATTTTGTATGGTGCACGGTGGAAAGTACTTACGGATTTCGATGAAATTTACAGTTTTATTCTGATATTGATGAAATTTTGCTTACAACGTCTGACAATAAAGTTCGTTGAATAGTCCTGTAACATTAACGTAGATGAATTATGAACTACAGTTACCTTACTTTCCTTCGAAAAAGTCACCTCCCATAACTATGCACCGCTGAACTCTGCGATACATGTCCTGGAAACTTTGCACGAAGTATTCCTTTGGGACTGTTGTTCAAAAACGCCACGTTTCGTTGGATGTCAGGAATATCGTCAAATCTCTTTCCTTTCAAAGTGAGTTTGAGTCGAGGAAATAGGGTCATATCTGGAGGATTGAGATCCGGTGAGTATGGCTGATATTCAAGTTACGCCACTACGATTTTTGCCAGGAACTGTTTACAATATTGGCTGTGTGTGCGTCAGCGTTGAAGTGAACAAAAACCCAGGAATCTTGTTGTGCGAAGACGTTGCATGAAACGGCTGGAAATTTCAGCGTGCCGTTTTGACAAAATACTGTGAAACCTCTAAGCGTGCCTCCTTTGATCAAGTGATGCGGCATAAAACGACAACACGTTTTCCTCTTCCCTAACTTCTGGGTAAGAATTTGTCGCGCAGATTCACGGGTAATGTGCAGTTGATCAGCTATAAAGCGCACAGCTAATCTACGACCGTTCATGGTTAATGTCTTAATTTTCTCAATGTTTCGTCACCGGACGTCTGCTACAGGGATTGTCAAAAAACACTTTCCCTGACTCCTAGAAAACGGGCGACTACCCATACACACACTTCATGGACAGTGTTTGGTCCTCACAAACACGTAGCAGCAACGCATTCGTTTCAATGGTATCTTGCCAAGCTTAAAACAAAACTTTAAATTTATCGTTTGCTCGTTCATTGTCCTGTTCCCAGTTCCGAGCCAACGCACTAAACAAGCACTTCCTCCAACAAGTATTCGATAATCACTTTCTGATTATAGCAGGTGAACTAAACAAAACCCTAGTTTCTACAGGTAATCATATACTATTTTTAGAAAATGCCTTTCCGAGGCTGTTCCTTGAAATGGTCCTCCATGATACTTCCATAGGGGGGATTGAGACAATAATTAAATCGCTAAAGACTAAGGACTCTTGTGGATATGATGGGGTATCTAGCAGAATTCTAAAGTACTGTTCTCCATATGTTAGCCCAGTACTAAGCCATGTTTGTAATTTTTCCTTTCAGAATGCTCAGTTTCCTGAAAGATTAAAGTACTCAGTAGTGAAACCACTTTATAAAAAAGAAGAAAGGGATAATGTAGACAACTATAGACCTATTTCTATGCCATCGGTTTTTTCTAAAGTTATTGAAAAGGTTGTATATTCAAGATTAATAATTAATCGTTTCAGTTCACATAATTTGTTGTCAAACGTACAGTTTGGTTTTAGAAGTGGTTTAACGACTGAACATGCTATATTTTCGTTCCTCTGTGAGACACTTGATGGGTTAAATAAAAGGCTACTGACATTAGGCGTCTTCTTTGATTTAACAAAGGCGTTTAATTGTGTTGATCACAAAATATTGTTGCCGAAGTTGGAACATTATGGAATACGAGGAGTAGCTGACAACTGGTTCACCTCTTACTTGAATAATAGACAACAAAAGGTAATTCGCCGCAGTGTTGAAAATGGCTATGACGTACAATCGCAGTGGGCACAGTTAAGTGTGGGGTGCCCCAGGTTTCTGTTTTGGGACCATTGCTGTTTCTTATTTATATAAATAAATGATATGCCTTCGAGTATAACAGGTGATTGTAAAATATTTTTGTTTGCTGATGATACTAGCTTGGCAGTGAAGGATCTTGTTCGTAATATTGACACAGTATCAAATAATGCAGTTCATGGCTTGTAGATAACAACTTGATGTTAAATCACAGTAAAACTCAGTTTTTACAATTTCGAACACATAATTTGACGAAATCTGACATTTTGATTACACATAATGGGTATATGATAAGTGAGACTGAACAGTTTAAATTTCTAGGTATTCAGATAGACAGTAAGCTGTCGTGGATAGCCCATGTTCAGGAGTTTGTTCCAAAACTAAATTCACCTTTATTTACCATTAAAACAATATCTGAAACAAGTGATTTGTTAACACCAAAAGTAGTCTACTACGCTTACTTTCACTCACTTATGACGTACGGTGTTATTTTTTGGAGTAACTCGACTGAAACAAAAAGGATATTTTTGGCTCATAAACGGGCGGTTCGAGCAATATGTGGAGTAAGTTCACGAACTTCATGTCGGCCCCTTTTCAGTAGTCTGGGAAGTTTGACACTGGCGTCACAATACGTTTTTTCTTTAATGTCGTTTGTTGTTAATAATATCAGCTTATTCCCACGAGTTAGTAGCTTTCACTCGGTGAATACTAGATAGAAGTCGAATCTACATTTTCATCACACCAACTTGAAACTTGTACAGAAAGGTGTGCAGTATTCTGCAGCATCCATTTTCAATAAGCTGCCACAAGAATTAAAGAATCTTAGCACAAACTCACACGCTTTCAAATCTAAATTGAAGAGTTACCTCATGGCTCACTCCTTTTATTCTGTCAAGGAACTCCTAGAAAAATTAAGCAATTAAGCTAATTCATTTTTTTCTTTATTGATTCTTTTCACTTAGTCTTAAGAGTGTCGTGTGAATAGAACTACTTAAAAATTTTCTATTACCATTCTTGTGTCAAACTTCTGTATTGACTTGTTCCATGACCATGGAGTCTTACTCCTCAATTAGGTCCTGCGGAACAGAAAACCATATTATTATTATTATTATTATTATTACGATGCTCAACCGAACTAGGGAGGGGCAGGTTGTCAACACTGGCCGCTACGCGGGTGCAGTGTTGTGATTCGACTGTGTTGTCCGATCGACAGTTCTGACTTGATTCACCTTGAAAACAGACTTTGCCACCGTTGTACTCATTATTAGAAAGTTCAAAATGTTCAAATGTTTGTAAATCTATCGGGCCAAACTGCGTGGTCATCAGTCCGTAGCTTACAAACTACTTAAACATAGATAAACTAAACTAAGGACAACACACACACCCATGCCCCAGGGAGGACTCGAACCTCCACGGCGAGCAACCACGCGCTCCGCAGCGAGACGCTTTAGACCGCTCGGCTACTCCACCGCGGCTTAGAAAGTTCGTTCCTGTAAGAATGTTTCAGAGGAAATCTGCATCACCACTCTGCAAGTCACACTGCGGTGCATGGCGGAGGGTTCATCGAACCGCTTTTATGATATTTCTCTACAGTTCCATTCTCTAATACGTCGCGGGAAAAAGTAACACCTAAATCTTTCCGTTTTCGATCTGATTTCTCTTATGTTAATGATCATGCCTTCCTATGTATGTGGGTGCTAACAAAGTATGTTCTCACTTGGAAGAGAAAGTTGGAGAAAGAAATTTCGCAACGAATAAAGCCTTTTCTTTTAATGATTTCCACCCCAAATCTTGCATCATTTCCGTGACACTCTCCCCCCTATATCGCGATAATACAAAACGAGCCGCCCTTCTCTGAACTTTCTCTAAATAGTTTGTCATTCCCACTTAGTAGAGATCCCACAATGCGAAGCAATACTCCAAAACAGGATGCAAAAGTGGGGTGAAGGCAGTTTGTTTAGTAGAACTGTTGCATATTCTAAGTGTTCTGCCAACGAAACGTAGTCTTGGGTTCGGTTTCCCTAAAATATTTTCTATGTGTTCTTTCGATTTCAAGTTTTCATAAACCGCAGGTTAGCGTTTGGTGCGTGACAATTAGTACCGTGCAATAAACTTTGACAGTTTAAACTACTCGAACCTTCATCGGCCTCAAATATCTTTTAGTTTTCATTTGTAACAAAGATAACCGTCATCGTGTATTTTTATTATTGGTTAATGTGATCCCAGAATATTTCTTCTCAAGAACAGCCATTCAATGAAGTATTTTGTACAGTGGGACTAGGGATACCACAAGGGTCTTTAATGCGGTGGTTTCCCCTTTCCTTCCGCATCCTATGCCGTTGACCTCCTATTGGTTCTTCCGCCTTTAGAAATGATTTCTCATTCCAAGGGCATGAGGGTGCCCTGGACTTCCACCCGCTTCTCCACCCTCCAGGGAGGCTGTTGGCCCTTGGTGGAAAGGGGACCACTTATACCGGTAGTCATTCGGTGTTACATCATGTGTTTGGTGATGGTGGTTCATTCGCCCTTTCTGCCGCTGAGGTGTTAGTGGTCACCCTCTGCCGCCTTCCAGGCCTTTAACTATCCCAGATGAGAAGTATTGGTTAGAAAATGAAAGACCCCTAGCCCTCGAAACCTAACAACATCAGCGTCGGACAGAAACAAGAGGTGGCCAAGGATGGCCAGATAGGAAAGATAAGTGAGGAGCCTGGCATAAGTAAGTGGAAGCAATGCCAGGACTCAGCTCGGGACCCCATGGTTGCCAGCCACGTACTCACTAGAGTGAGTCAAATGTTCAAATGTTTGTTAAGCTTATGGGACTTAACTACGGGGTCATCAGTCCCTAAACTTACAAACTACTTATGAACTACTTAAGAACTAGGACGGCACAAATATCCATGCCCGAGGGGGGATTCGAACCCCCGACCGTAGTGGCCGTGCTGACCGTGACTGGAGCGCCTCAGTCACCTCGGCCACCGCGGCCGGCTAGAGTGAGTCCCTGGGGCCAGGAAAGTAAAAGATTTGCTAACAACCAAAAGTATACCCATTACCCTAAGGAAGAGGTTCGCCAAATGTTTTGTGTGTAGTGTGGTGTCATATGGGTCCGAAACATGGACACTCAGACAGAAAGGACAAAAATATTTAGAACGTTTTGAAATGTGGCTATGCAGAAGAATGGAAAACGTGAAGTGGACCGACAGAATGGAAAATGAGGAGATGTTGAGCAGGGTAGGAAAGGACCTTCATTAGGACAATCCAGATGAGGAAAACATCTTGATTGGGGCACATATTACGTAGGAATTGTCTGCTGCTAAGAATAATGGAAGGAAAAGTAGAAGGAAGAAGAGGGAGAAGAAGGAGAAGATTTGGAATGCTGACTGTTCTGAAGAAAGGAAGGAACTACACACAAATGACGGAGGATGCCCAGAAAAAAAACGATGTGGAGGAAGTCAAGTTGAAACCTGTCTGAGGACAGACCTACTCAAAGAAGAAGAAGAATGTGATCCAGCTGTTCGTTAGTGTTCTGATGATGCGTCATATGCGCGAAACGCATTAAATAACCGTCATAATTTTGCAATAGAGACTGTTATTTATTAGAAAAACTTTGACAGTGTTTCATTGATCTCCATGAAAGTTGACAGGCATATGTGAATTTTCATAGAGAGGGGGAGAATAAGGGAAGTCGGAAGAAATGGGCCCAGAGAAGGGAAGGAGGAGATGGGAAGAGAGATGGGAGAGGAAGAGAGAGAGGGAGAGGGACCGCGAGAGTATGGAATAAATAAATATCCAGGAAACGTCTGCTTTTCAGCTTGTTACATATATTTTTAATTCTAAATTTATTATAATTATAAATTTATATTCCCAGAGTCTGTTCTGCGTCTCGAAAATGTAAAACACATTAAAGTTAAAGGTGAAGCAATGAATTAAATTTCACGGCCTGGAATCGAACCCAGACCTCCATGCTCACTAGGCAGACGTCTTAACCTCTAGACAACGTAACACTAGCCGGCCGCGGTGGCCGCGGGGACTGAGGCGCTTCAGTCACGGTCTGCACGACCACTACGGTCGGGCGTTCGAATCCCTCCTCGTGCATGGATATTTGTGCCGTCCTTAGTCTTAGTTAGTTCATAAGTAGTTTGTAAGTTTAGGGACTGATGACCCCGTAGTTAAGTCCCATAGACTATACAAACATTTGAACATTTGAAACGCAACACTAACGATTAAGACGCCTCGGAATAGTCTAAGTACGACTCCCTCCAAGTCACAAACTCTAATTCAGCTTCTGTGTTCCATGAAATATTGCCACAACTGCCAAGGCTCTCCATGCATGCCTCGTGAGCATGGAGGTCCGGGTTCGATTCCCGGCTGCGTCACAAATTTTAATTCATTGCTTCACCTTCAACTTTAATGTCTTTGACATTTTAGAGACGAAAACAGTCTCTGTGAATATAAATTTACAATTATAATGATATTTATATCACCTTAGCCAAAGATAAAAGGCAGGAATGTTTCGATATGTCCATTGCCGAGGTGCTATACCGATGCTTGGAGAGCCTTGGCAGTTTTGGCAATATTTTATGGAACACAGAAGCTGAATTAGTTTTTGTGACGTGGAGGGAGTCGTACTTAGACTATTCCGAGGCGCATTAATCGCTAGTGTTGCATTGTCTTGTGGTTAAGACGTCTGCTAGTGAGCATGGAGGTCCGGGTTCGATTCTCGGCCACGTCACAAATTTTAATTCATCGCTTCACCTTCAACTTAAATGTCTAAATTTATTAGTCTCTTTCTGAATAACGGTGCAATTAAAGTGAAATATCGTTTTCCCGTTTTCGCACTTGCAGCGTTTGCCGTTTTAGTCTAGAATTATTCATCCGCTGAACGCCAACGAAACCTGCGTTAGAGCAGTGCAGGAAGCGTGGCCGGTGTAAGCAGTTTGCGGGAAATTGGCCGTGCCGTTACTGCGGCGCACATAATTAGCGCCAGCCTCGGCTGCGATCAGAAGTGTCGTTCTCAAGGCAGCCGCTGCCGCTGCTCATTAAACGAGGATTACGGCTGCGCAACCCGCCAGCCAGCGACCAGGCTGTAGCCGGCACAGTGTCGTGTCCTACATAGGAAAGAGGGAAGAGGTAGCAAGGTCAGTCTGCATATCCCGAGCGGAAGCGAGTGAGTGCAGGCATCTACTAGAGATGCGGATTTCGGGACTCGAGAGGATACTTGTTTAGGAAACTTCATGGAACTCCTAGGTAACTTGCATTGAATTTATTGCATCCCATACTAAGTCTACTACACTGGGGTTAGTTATTTAAAAAAAAAACAAGAAGTATAAATCGTTTGCCACAACAGAAGCCAGTAATTACGTTCCCCATCAGCATCCCCTAGACAGACGCACTCCCCGTGAGAAACAGACTGTCATGGAGCACCCAGAGGCCGACGGCGATAGTCACGGGCTGGCGCCCGACTCGTCTGACCGAGAACTCCCCTCTTGATCCAAAAACCGGGGGTTTTAACGGCCGGTGTGGGCGCACCTCTTTTCCTCACTTTCCGACAGTTAACAATTTCCTATTGGCCGCTGCTTGGTTCAACCAATCTAAATTGTGGCTTGCCCTCTCTCTGAGCCCTCTAGCGAACCACGTTTCAGCCCTGTCCTTTCTGCCATTCCCCGGGTGGGGAGGAGGCTTGTTTGTGCACTAACAAAATCCATACTTGGTAGCAACATTGTTCAGCTGAAAGTAAAACGTCACGACGCTACCCAATATGGGCAGCAACAACAATGTTTTACGTCAGTTGGCCACGCCTTAGGCCCCGCCTCAGGGGAGCTGCTAACTTGCAGTTTTTCTTCTTTACCCTCTCACTCTAGCCTCGTGAAACCACTGACATTGCTGTTCCCAAGTGACTGGTATCACTTTGCTACGTACATTAAAACATGCCTGTTGGCCACCAAGTACTAATGTAACGTCTTACAACAGCGTCTAGACGCTATATGAAGTTACGCCCATCTTCTCCGAAAGGTAACCTCCACCCTGGGACGGTGGCTGAGGGCATCAGCAGTTCGCTAGGAGATTTCTTTAGTGCCTACATCCCGTAAGATATACGTGTCTGTTTTAGCCTGTTATCTGCAATGGTCTCTATTTCTCAACCTGGAGTGCGTCTCTGTGGCTCACACAGCCTCTCAACAATTCCAACAGTAAAATCAATATATGGCAACAGGTTGGATCCATATTACAATGACAATGCTGCGTTACAACAACTTTTTCTCAAGTGTGTGTGACAAACTGCTAATGTACGTGCTTCTTCTGTTATACATGTCTTTGAATAAATATGTTGGGCCTGATTGCGAAATGATCGTCGGTGGGCGCGCCGAAGTGGAGTACTCACGACCGACCTTGGTTGGTGACTGCTACAAGGAAGGAAAACGGCATGTGGCGAATGGATTGTGTTCACACAGTATAGCCGATGCAGGTACAGAAAGTCCCTAGATGATTCCAGCAACCACACTACCACTTATCACCTACAAATCAACGTAGCAGCATCCGTGTTGCCACGCGCCCACCGGAAGGCTAAAGTAACAAATGTAAATACCGCTAGTTCTTGTTATTGTTGGAAAGTAGCATTCTCTATGATTCAAACACTGAAATTTTATTTTATCCATTACGGTTTGCGAACATCGCAGGTGTTTTTCTAAGTCACACTGCCGAAAATGTGCTCATTTTCAGATAGAACAGAACACCTTAAAATACTAGAGATAGGAAGTTCATATTCAGAGTGTATTCATTAGTATGTTCTGCAGAAATGGTGATCATCTGTGCCAGGTCTGCCCGCGGCTTTAAGGTCAACATCTACATCGTGTGGCAACAAGATCCTTTATCATTTAGCTACACTATAGCACGTCAGCAACTGGAAGCAGTTAATTCCATAAATTATCTGGGAGTAGGCATTAGGAGTGATATAAAATGGAACGACCATATAAAATTAATCGTCGGTAAAGCAGATGCCAGACTGAAATACATTGGAAGAATCGTAAGGAAATGCAGTCCGAAAACATAGGAAGTAGGTTACAGTACACTTGTTCGCCCACTGCTTGAATACTGCTCACCGGTGTGGGATCCGTACCAGGTGGGGTTGATAGAGGAAGTGGAGAAGATCCAACGGAGAGCATCGCGCTTTGTTACAGGATCTTTTAGTAATCGTGAAAGCGTTACGGAGATGATCGATAAACTCCAGTGGAAGACTCTGCAGAAGAGACGCTCTGTAGCTCGGTACGGGCTTTTGTCGAAATTTCGAGAACATACCTTTACGGAGGAGTCAAGCAGTATATTGCTCCCTCATACGTATGTCTCGCGAAGAGATCATGAGGATAAAATCACAGAGAGCCCACAAAGAGTCATTCCGACAATCTTTCTTTCCGTAAACAATACGTGACTGGAATAGGAGGGAGAACCGATAGTGGCACTTAAGGTACCCTCCGCCACAGACCGTAGGGTAGTTTGCGGAGCATGGATGTAGATGTAGAACACCACCTACCGATAAATATTGACAGCGGCTCTCGTTGTGGCTGTAAACCAAAGGTAACGGATCAGTGTGATTTGAACAGACATGCAGGATGCTTCATAGACATATGCGCCAATAGTACCGTCAAATCAGCGAGTTTGGGTTTGGGTTGTTTGGTTGGGATAGGGTAGGCTGTTCTAACAGGCTGCTCTGCGAGCAGGGGTACACACGAGAGCTCACTACCCCCAGGTCGGAGCTGCAGTGGTGGGTCCGAGGCCTACGAGAAAGACAGGCCCCAGCGCAGTCGTCATGCCACGTAAGCAAGGTAGTTCCTTTCGCTATAATTTTCTAGGGTTCCAAGCATAAGACAGAGGTATTCTTATTAGAGCCTACTATGAATTGCTATTTTTCAGATACGTGGGAAAGAACATAAATTCATGGAGAGTAGTCTATCAACAAAGAAGTAGCCTGCAAAACACTTGTAGGCCGATACCTGAATATTTTTCGTCAGTGTGAGATCCGTCCTATGTGGGAATGTAACAGTAGTTAGAGAATATACCGTGAAGGGCGGCTCGCTTCGTTACAAGTTTATTTAGAAGCGCGTAAGGTTACGGAGATGATCAATTAACTCTAGCGGCAGACGCTGTATAACAGGCGATCTCCATCACGATATAGGATACTGTCAAAGTTCCAAGAGCGAACGTTTCTCGAAGAGTCATCCAACCTCTTGCTTCCTCTTACATATTTCCCGTGAAAAGACTATGAGGATAAGTCCACACTGCAGTCGTTTTTCCCGCGAGCCGTACTCGACTGGAATAGGAAAAGAAGGAAGTGAGACTGGTTAGTGAAGTCAACAATGGATCAAAAGCTACTGCAAAGCGATTTCGACAAAATTTCTGCATGGTGCGAAAATTGGCAATTGTCACTAAATAATAGTGTGAAGTAATACATATGGCCACTAAAAGAAATCCGCTGAACTTCAATTACGCGATAAATCAGTCAAACCTTAAGGTCGTAGATTCTACCAAATACCTAGGAGTTACAATTACGAACAACTTTGACTGGAGAGAACACATAGAAAATATTGTGGGGAAGGCGAACCAAAGGTTACGTTTCTTTGGCAGAACGCTTCGAAGATGCACCAGCTCCACCAAAGAGACTGCCTACATCACACTTGTGCGTCCTCTCCTGGAGTACTGTTGCCCCTTGTGGGACCCTCGCCAGGTGGGACTGACGGAACACATTGAGAAGGTTCAGAGAAGGGCAGCTCGTTTTGTTTTATCACGTTACGGGGGGGGGGGGGGAAGCGTCACGGAAATGCTGCACGAATTGGGGTGGAAATCATTAAAAGAAAGACGTTATTCATTGCGGCGTGATCTGTTTGCGAAGTTTCAATCACCGACTTTTACTTCTGAATGTGAAAATATTTTGCTATCACCCACCTACTTAGGGAGACATGACCATCCCAATAAAATAAGAGAAATCAGATCGAAAACGGAGCGATTTAGTTGTTCTTTCTTCCAGCGCGCTATTAGAGAATGGAACGGTAGAGAAAAGTTATGAAAGTGGTTAATGAACCCTCTGCCAGGCACTTGAATGTGATTCGCAGAGTATGTATGTAGATGTAGATGCAGATGTAGACTGGTTCACAAAGCACCGTCACACACCGCGAGGCGACTCGCGGGGTATAGATATAGATGCAGATGTAGATGAACCATACATATAATTGTACAGGTACGCGTTGACGGGTAATGTGAACTTTATAATCCAGATGCGTAATATCGGTCAACCCCTTACGGGAACACGAAGTATGCTCTAAAATTTCTGGCACTTTCTCCACAGATTTTTACTACGCTTACCTTTCACTTATTGTGCACGGTCTCCTCCAAATAAGTGTCGTCTAAAATTGATATACCTCTCCCAACGTCGTTTTCACTTCCGGAAGCACTGTTCGTAGCCCTCTTGCTGGATCGCGCGAATCGCCATCTGAGAATTTTCTTTTATTTCGTCTATCGTCGTAAATCTCCGTCCTTTCAGCGGGATTTTCAACTTTTGAAATTCCGCAGGGGCCAACTCGTTTTCATTTGAGCGATACAAAAGCTGTTCACGGATTGCGAGGCACGGTTCGCATTCTTATGACTGCTTAGGAGTTGTTTGACGTAGGTTTTACTCTTGAGCATTTCCTACAGCAGCGTAATTGTTCATGCGGGAACTATGGTTAATATCCTTATTAAGTTACAGGAGAACATCAGGATGTATTGAAGACAAAGAAGAGTGATCAAAAAATGTTGTGATCATTATCGAACTAACAACGCTGGTACAGATTGCGAGCCAATGGTCTCAGGAGCCGTGGAACGAACTTGATGGCAACATGAAGAATTCCAAGATGCTGTGTCGGGATTCTATGACATCATTCAACTGAAATGTTGCATTCTTCTGAAATCTTTGGAACAGTCAGTCTTCCATTGGCACGTACAATTTCGTTGACTTTCCTGACAGGAGTGACTTCGGTAGGCGTCGAAGGACGTCCTGAACGAGGGTTGACTTTAACTTCTGTCCGTCCATTTTTAAACCGCGTGAACCGTTCGACACACCGAGAACGGCTTAAACGCTCACCACTGTAGACTTATTGTATCATTTGGTGTGTGCCTCTAAAGCTTTTCTTGAACTTCTCGTACAGTCTTTTGCAGACGAAATTGCTCCTCTAGATCTTCAGTCTCGAAATTCGCAAACTGTGCCGACACAACGTTTTACGCAATACAGCAATGGACGATAACTAACAGACGTAAATAATAAAACTTTCGGCAGTTCACATTCAACATAGGCGTGTCATGGATGTCAACCGGAATTTCTCTCCGACTGTCCATTGACGCCAAATTGCGAATGTTTCGCAATTTTATAACAGTCCTAGCTCAGTAAGCCTGTGAGCAGAATTTGCGTAGGTGCTACAAAGATCGTAGCATCTATATCTATTCAGACAGCCAGGCAGCCCTGAGATCAAAATGTTCAAATGTTTGTAAAGCTTATGGGACTTAACTACGGGGTCATCAGTCCCTAAACTTACAAACTACTTATGAACTACTTACGAACTAGGACGGCACAAATATCCATGTCCGAGGGGGGATTCGAACCCCCGACCGTAGTGGCCGTGCAGACCGTGACTGAAGCGCCTCAGTCTCCTCGGCCACCGCGGCCGGCACCCTGAGATCACTGGCAGCTCCTGCAACAAGGTCTAAAATTGTTGCAGAATGTCACAGGGTTCTGGTGGAGCTAGGGGAAAGCAATAGAGTAAACGTATTATGGGTCCCTGTCCACTCGGGGATCATGTGGCAACGAACATGCCGACAGATTAGCCAGGATGGGGTCAGAGACTGCATTTATTGGACCGGAACCTGTCCTGACAAAAAATGTTCAAATGTTTGTAAATCTTATGGGACTTAACTACAGGGTCATCAGTCCCTAAACTTACAAACTACTTATGAACTACTTACGAACTAGGACGGCACAAATATCCATGCCCGAGGGGGGATTCGAACCCCCGACCGTAGTGGCCGTGCAGACCGTGACTGAAGCGCCTCCGTCCCCTCGGCCACCGCGGCCGGCTGTCCTGACAACCACCAAGGCAATTATCAAATTGGAGCTACGGAACTGGCTCAGAAGACGGCACGTAGAATATTGGACCAAAGTCTATCAACAAAAACATGGCAAGGTAATGATGTCAAAGCTATGTTTTAAAAGAAGCTCTGCAATCCTGGGCCTGAACAGGAGAGGACTAGACTCATGGTTAGTTTGCTGACAGGCCATGGGAATTTCAAAAAACACCTACATACAATGGGAATAACAGAAGAGGACCCTAAATGTAGGATCTGTGAAGACGGTGATGAAACTCCATCACATCTAATCTTCGAATGCATTGCATTGGAGATTAAAAGGCACAGAACATTTGGGACAACTAGACCCGAAGAAATTGTGTCTAATAAAGAACTGGTAAAGGGACTCCTTGCACTGTTCAAGGCATTGGTTGGCTTTACTAGATATACAGGGAGCGATACCGCACAATAAACTTAAGTCTCGGTGCAGGCAGTGGCGGGTTGGACCAAGACAGTTTTGGCTTCCCTGAGAAAATCAAATCAAGCCTGTGAGCACAAGGAAAAGAGTACGGGGTTCATGTCTGTAACCGACAGCACCTGAGATTTTGAATTTATCTGGAACAGTTTCTAGGTAGCCGAAGTGGTTAACGTGACCGCTCCTGAGAAGCGCGAAAACCGAGATCGAGCCCCGATTCGCGTTGAATTATTTCACTGCCCAGAACAACCAAGTCATAAAAACTTCCCCTTAGAAAGGCAAAAACTTTTAGCCATTGTATGCTAGTCACGGACCTATCCGTAATGGATAAATTAAAAAATATCTGAAAGACATTTACATAACATTACGGCAGTTCTCAATTACGTCATTCAGTGATACGTATCTTGTCATCTTCGCCTGGCACAGTTGGATTACGTATCGACGGCACGCGGCGTTGGTCACGATCGTAGTGCCGAAGCGGATACAAGCGGCAATTGGAAAACCCTGCTGACCAACCCAACATGGTGCGCCTTGGAATGCGGGTATCAGGAGCAAGAAGAACTGCCACAAAGACGGGCTGGAACCACGAGGCCTACCAAATGGATAATGTTCAGGCAGGGACTGAGAGCTCACTGTCTACATCTACATGGTTTCTCTACAAAGCACATCTAAGCGCCTGGTGGAGGGTTCATCGCACCACTTCATACTATTTACCTACCATCCCATTCTCGGATAGCGCGCGAAAAGAACACCAAAATCTCTCCGTTGGAGCTCTGATTCCTCGTGTTTTATTATGATACTTATTTCTCCATATGTAAGTGGGAGTCAACAACATATTTTCGTATTCGAAGGAAAAAGTTGTGGCCGCGGCGGAATAGCCGTGCGCACTAAGGCGCGTTGCTGCAGTGCGCGCGGTCGTTCGCCGTCGGAGGTTCGAGTCCTCCCTCGGGCATGGGTTTGTGTGTGTGTGTGTGTGTGTGTGTGTGTGTGTGTGTGTGTGTGTGTGTGTGTGTGTTGTTCCTAGGATAAGTTAGTTTAAGTAGTTTGTACGTTTAGGGACCGATGACCACTGCGGTTAGGTCCCATAACTTAACATACATTTGAGAAAGTTGGCGATCGAATTTCGTAAATAGATTTCACCGCAACGATAAACGTCGTTGTTTTAATGAGTCCAACTCCGACTGCTGTATCGTTTCCGTGACTCTCTTTCCCTATTCACGATAAAAGAAAACGATCTGCCCTTCTCTGTACTCTTTCGATGCCCTCCATTAATCCTACCTGATAAGGATCGCACACTGTGCTGCAGTACTTCAAAAAGGACAGACAAGCGAAGTGTGAGCAGTCGCTTCAGTGGTTCTGCAAAAAAAAAAAAAAAAAAAAAAAAAAAAAAAAACCTTGGTTTTCGGTCGCCTTCCCCATAACATTATCTGTGTGTTCTTTTCAATTTAAGACTTCCGTAATTGTAATTTCTAGGTATTTACTTGGATTTCAGATTTGATATATTTATTTTGTAAACGAAGTTTAATAGATTTGATATATTTATTTTGTAAACGAAGTTTAATAGATCCCTTTTCGAACTCTTGTGGACGACTTCATACTTTTCATTTCTTAGGCTCAATTGTCAGTTTTCGCACTTTACAGAAATCTTATCTAAATCGGTTTGCTGTTGGTTTTGTTCTTCAGATGACTTTATTCGACGATAAGTAAACAGCATCGTCTACAAATAACCTAAGAGGACTGGTCAGATTTTCTCACAGATCGTTTATGTAGCTAAGATACAGCAGAGGATCATAAAAATACCCTGGGGAACGACACACATCATCCTTGCTTTATCCCATGCCTTTCCATCGATTACTACTCTCCGTGTTCTTTCTGAGAGGAAATTCCCAATCCAGTCACAAGTCTTTTGAAAATCAAGAGATATGGAATCAATTTGAGTTTCTTTGTCGATAGCACTCATCACTTCACGTGAGTAAAGAGTTAGTTATTTTTCGCAAGAATCATATTGTCTGAATCCGTGCTGACGTTGGGTCAATAGATCGTTCTGGATATGTTTCATAACCCTGCTTCAAATCGACATCAGTGATATAGGTCTGTAATTTAGTGGGTAATTCCCATTTTCCTCTTGAATATCGATGTGACCTACAAAACGTTTCAGTTTTGGTTACAGATCCTTCGTTCGAAAAGTTGTTTACAGAGCGTATATTCTACTAGCTACTAGTATAAAGCCGTTCAAGATGATACTGTTGGTGAGTCATTAGAATTGCATTAGGGAGTAGTGATATTTAAATCTCAATTCGACGTTTCGAATAGGTTTACTCTAGTTTTTCTTAATAGAATGAGGTGAGTGCTGCGAAGGCTCCTCTGAAGAGGAAACGATAAACTTTCTTGTCATATCTGAGCCTGTACTGAACCACTATTAATATGGTTACTTTATTGTGAGAAACAACCGTTCGTTTACTCACACGAAGTAAGGAATGCAATCGAGGGGTAATCTCAAGTTGATTTCCTGAAGACATATACCATCGTTTGTCACAAGCAGCTACTAAGCAAACAGCGTAGCTGTGAAATGCTGTCTCGGTCGTGCGGCAGTTACACGAGTTAGGTCTATTGTCATATTGGTCATAGTATTTAATTAATGGCGGGAACTCCTATTGTGCAAATGAAGTGATACTTGGTTTTCATAAGGAAGTATTATACTCACTCTGCCCTTCCTGATCTATGATCTATTTGAGCAGCCCTCGTGTACTTTATCAGATGATATCGTTTATCATTGATATTACTGTATCTACACCACCTGATTACATTGAAATTCTCACTTACTGTATACACTGCCAGGAATAAAAGTTAATGCACCCTCTTAGATTTTCCCAACTCCTCGAGATTTATTGTGGAATCCGTGCGTGTGGGGTACATCAAATGATTATTTTAAGTCCGCGGTGGAGTAGCCGAACGGTCTAAAGCGTCTCGCTGCGGAGCGCTCGATTGCTCGCCGTGGAACTTCGAGTCCTCCCTGGGGCATGGGTGTGTGTGTTGTCCTTAGGTTAGTTTATCTAGGTTTAAGTAGTTTGTAAGCTACGGACTGATGACTACGTATTTTGGTCCGATAGATTTACAAACATTTTAACATTTTTTGATTACTTTAGGGATCAATAGCTCAAGCGATACGATACTGATGTATCAGGTGTCGATACATGCTGAAATATCCTTATTAGTTTGTGGCGTAGCCTTCACGTACGGCAATGCAGGCGCTGAATCTGGAATTATCAGATCATACAGAACTCGCACTGATCACGTTGTAAGCTTACCACCCTCCGCTTTCCTATCAGTTGCCACCCTGCTCCGGGTATAAAAAGATGTTCAGTCAGATCTTAGTGCCCTGATTAAATAAATGACGCGCAACGGAAACTATGGCAACTAATTGGATAGCGGTGGCAGTAGCTTACCTCAAGGGATGTGCCTAACATGATTTCCTATCTGAATATTATGCATACAAACAAGGACGGGGAATTAGTACAAACAAAGCAGTTTCCCTTTTAACAGATTTCACAGATTTTGTCGTTACTCAAGCAAGAAATATTATGGGACATTTCATTTAAAACATTTAGAATACAATTAATATTTCGTGGAGGGACTATGAAAGGGACCAATAGCTTTCACACTCATTGTCTACTGGCTGGATTCAACAATCGTAGTACCACGATATACACACACGTAAATTCAAATTGCCACAAAGAAAATCCCCACATGAACTGAGCCTAATCCGCAAAGAACAGAACTCGTCCTAATCCCGTGAAAACGCTCCCAAAAATTTAGGAAATGGACTTCTCCTAACATTGTGCATTTATTGAACCATTTCCCTGCTAATCTGTTCCAAAATATCACAAATCAGACACACTTCCAAATACATTTCCTTCGGAGACCAACATACTCACGTCCGTCCTCAGCCAGCCAAGGCAACATTCTGCCGAAATATGGCTGCCCTCTAGCGTAACCGACCTTACTATTCAACTTGGCTGGAGCCGTGCTGAAATTGGCCAGTCACCTAACGGGACCATCCTGCCAACTTGCGAATCGTGGAGGAATCGTAAGTCACAGACACCTATCGACCACGTCCCCCCAGGAGACCTCTCTGTCCAATACAGAAATAAAGTTGGCTAACCTTCTAACAATGAGCATCTCTGCCTTCCCAGCTACAGCCTCATACACACGAAGACACATACACAGACTCACACTTGGTAGGATGGGGAGATGGTTGCTGTGGAGCAAAGCTCCTTATGTGAGCGGGGCTCACTTATTATGCCTGTAATTACAATAGCAATAATAATCATCATGCATTCTTGTCTCCACTGCTCCTAGCACTAGCCCCGAAATGAATGATTAACCCTTTAATGACCAAATTATTTCGAGAAGATGTAGAATTTTTATGGATACTACATTGGGCTAAGAACCCATACATAAATTCATAGTTTAAATCTTGAAAGTGAGAGTTTAGCCTGTTGTTGTTGTGGTCTTCAGTCCGGAGACTGGTTTGATGCAGCTCTCCACAATACCCTATCCTGAGCAAGCCTCTTCATCTCCACATAAGAACGGCAACCTACATCCCTCTGAATCTGCTTACTGTATCCATCTCTTGGTCTTCCACCCACACACTTCCCTCCAACGCTAAATTCACAATTCCTTGATGTCTAAGAATGTGCCCTACTAATCTATCTCTTCTTTTAGTCGAGGTGTGCCAGAAATTTCTTTTCTACCCAATTCTATTCAGTATCTCCTCATTAGTTACGCGATCCACCCACCTAATCTTCAGCATTCTTCTGTAGCACCACATTTCAAAAGCCTCAATCCTCTTCCTGTCTTTCCTGATGAACGCATCCTCCTGAGTAGTCCCCGCCCGGAGATCCGAATGGGGGACTATTTTACCTACGGAATATTTTACCCGAGAGGATGCCATCATCATATGGCCATACAGTGGAACTGCATGTCCTCGGGAAAAGTAACGGCTGTAGTTTCCCCTTGCATTAAGCCCAGTTCGCAGCAGATGTGTGGCAAAACCACTTTAGCTGATGTTACAAGGCCAGCTCAGTCAATCATCCAGACTGTTGCCCCTGTAACTACTGAAAAGGCTGCTGCCCCTCTTCAGTTTAGCCTACTGGTATAAAAAAATTACTGGGAACTATTGTTCCAACCAAACTTTGCAATATCATTTATTTTTAGTACAAAAAGCATATTAAACATCTGATTTACTTTTATATTAGTTCATACTCTCCATTGAGTTCACTAAGGTGACGTACTATGGAACTTAGAGAAGCATGGTGCTACACACAAAGGTACACGACAGTTACTACACATTATTTTTGTCCTCTTCTCTTTGTTTTTGGCGCTACATTTGGGGCACCTTCTGTTTGTAGTACTTTTTATTGGAAAATGAGTTCCAACTTTCGCCAGACGAACTTCTTGTGGAACTCTAGACACGCCTGTTTTTGGTGTCCGAAAATGAACGGGCCTTGGTCTTCACTTACGACTTGAGAAGCCGGAAATGAGCTGAGCTGCCTTGCGAAATGCAATCTAAATGTTAGATGGTCTGCTTATGTGACTTCCACATAATGTAGACATTGACAACTGCCAAATATACAACAAATAAAAACAGTCTGTGCCACCACTTCCATGAACGACGACCTACAGCATGCCGTTCTCGCAGCTGATCAAATCGATCCACTCCTCCCATTATTTTATTGTACTTTGCCACAGCCAATGGACAGAATACTTCACTTCTACTTCCATCTTTTGTTCAAAATCTGCAAAGTTTTAGGTGACTCATAATCTTCATCAGAGTCAGAATCAACATCTGGATCTTCTACAAAATTCTCAAAACTTCTTCTGGCATGAATCCAGGCATTCTAAACAATAAGAAACAAACAATAACTACAATGCCGCTTACACAGACTTACACAATGCACTTCATACACGTTCAGTAGGAAATATAGTTCCCACTAAATTACCTTGTAATATTTATTTAATTTTCATTGATATCCAGCAAATCTCCCATTAGACAACACAAATCACTTCACACGCAAAAGGAAAGCACACTATACAAAAAAAACGCTGTTATGGTAGAAACAGTGGCTTGTTTTCCCGCGAAAACTGCGCTTCTACACTGACTAACAATGTAGAAATACAACCACTTTCGCGCACCAGTTACCAATCTGTATGTAGTTACCACACTGTAATAGAGATGGTAGGACAATTAGAAATGGGAATTTATAGCGGAAACAAAATAGTGGGAACTGTAGTTCCCACTAGTCACTAAAGGGTTAAGGTTGCACGAAAGGTGAAACACAAAAATAAAATTAGAAAGTAATGTGCACACAACACTGAGACTCGTATTAAACACATATAAATTCAAGTAAGTGAAATTGAATGATACTACAGTATCGTTTAAACGTAGTTCTGCAAGAGTCGCGAGTTCACAGGTCGCATGTGACAGTTCTCGTCAGAACATATTCGACAAGTGCTCGATTGAAGAAAACTCCAGAGATCGCCCTGGCCAGGTAAAGTGCTGCATGTCTTACATGGCACGTTCAGTTTCACGCGCAGTGTGTGGGTGAACATTTTCCAGTTAGAAAAACACATCACCTTCCTGTTGCAAGACATGAAAAAGAACGGATCTTATAAAATTCTGAAAGTTCCGACCTCTGATTAGTGTTTTCTCCGCAAACAGCAAAGATGAACGACAGTTGTAGCTTATCCCATCCCAGACCATGAGGCCTGGGGGGGGGGGGGGGGGGGGGTCTGTGTCTTGGGCGATCGCACTCTTAGGAGACAGCGCTTACCAGCTCTATTGCTTTCATCTGTGAAGATCGCGGCCGGCCATTCCATCTTCCAACGAATCCTCTGACAGAACCAATCGAGCCAGCACATTGATGGAGTAGTGTCAGTGAAAGATGGGCTAGGATTGTGCGTGCCTGTAGTCCCCTTGCTAATAACCGGTTCGCATCAGTTCCTGTTGACACTTTTGAGCTCACAAACCATCTTATCTGTGCTATGGTAGGTGTACGGTCTCCCGCTGCTACCCTACAATGCGACGATCTTGGCGGACGTCTACGCTGTGTGGACATCCAGAACCTCGTCTGGCCTTTGAGAATGTTCACGTGACCACTGCAACCAACTTCGTTGCACACCTGACGCAGCACGTGGAGCTTGTGAGGCAAGTCTCCGAAAGGACCATCCCACTACTCGGGAGGTCACAACGTGATCCCTTTCAAACACGTTCTGTTCGCTGTAGGAAACACGATTGTGTCTCCGTGCCATGGCGACTGTTTGCTTCGGACGTTGATATCACACTGAGACTTATTGATGCAAACATTCCCCATTAAGGGGAACACACAGACGACGCACTGGCAGTTATGTCAGTATGCTATCTGTTGGTGGACGACGCTGAATCCATTATCTATATCTATAAATGTGAATTTCTGTTCGGTGTACGTTTATCACGTCTGAACCACAAGGCATAAAGAGCTAAAAATTTGTACAGTTACTAATGTCTACCCGGGGAAGGCTTTAGGCACGGTTTTATGGCGATCGGATATATATTAATGTGAATGTCTGATCTGTGTTCGCTTATCACGTCCGAACTACAAGACGCAGAGACTTAAATATTTGTACAGTTAATGATTTACACCTAAGGAAGGTTTTAGGCAGCCGGCCGCGGTGGCCGAGGGGACTGAGGCGCTCCAGTCACGGTCTGCACGGCCACTACGGTCGGGGGTTCGAATCCCCCTCGGGCATGGATATTTGTGACGCCCATAGTATTAAGTAGTTCATAGGTAGTTTGTGAGTTTAGGGACTGATGGCCCCGTAGTCGAGTCCCATAAGCTATACAAACATTTGAACTTTTTTTTTGTTTTAGGCACGGTTTCATAGCGATCTGATGGATATTTAGTAATTTGAAGAATATAACGCGAAATGGGGAACAATAATTACTTTTTGAAAATTATATTTACTCTTTGAAAATGGTTTTATTGGTTGCATTGTTGCTTGAGGGTTGATAATGATAAAAGGGTGAATACATTGGGATGGAAAGTTATCGGTGTATATAAAATTCTACGTATGTGTGTGTGTGTGTGTGTGTGTGTGTGTGTGTTAACATTTCGCTCTGCAGCAAAAACTACAGAACGCAAAGAAATGGTATGTTATTGTTGTCCGAAGTCTCCCGTTGAACACCATAGCAGTTCCATGACGATAGTTATAAGGGGGTGGAAGATACGGTGGTAGAAAGTCGTTAAATTATTTTTAAAAAAATCGGACAAGGCCAGCGATGACGTTTGCAACCCTATAGGCAGGAGGTTACATACAACGAAACATGATGCTACAGACCATATCTTTGGTCTATGCGTGCTACAATGTCTTCAGCTCTTTCTCTATAAGGATAAACATACAAATAAGCACATATAAGAATAAATAAATAAAGCAGTAAAAAAGAAATTTCTTTTAATACATCTCTTTATAAAAATCGGTTTGACGTTTCGCGCATTACATCAAGTGATCGATCTGTGATTTTATAACAATCATTACTGTTGAATTTCGTGATAGGATTCTTCGAAACGAGTGCATTTTTGCGTGTGTGATTTTATCTACACTACTTACTTTCCTGACAATGTAGGTTAAAAATGTTTGTTTGTAAAAAATTTTAAAATGTTTGTAGAGCTTATGGGACTTAACTACGGGGTCATCAGTCCCTAAACTCACAAACTACTTATGAACTAGCTAATACTAAGGACGGCACAAATATCCATGCCCGAGGGGGGATTCCAAACCCCGACCGTTGCGGCCGTGCAGACCGTGACTGGCGCGCCGCAGACCGCTTGGCCACCGCGGCCGGCATTTTTTTGTAAAGAAGGTATTGTATTTCATTTCATCCTTCAAAACCAGTCTCATAGCACACTACTGAAAGATAGCTTATCTATCATAAGCAACCAACACGCGAGTGGAGCTGCGGGTTTAAGCTAGTCACCCAATAAAAATGTTCAAATGTTTGTTAAGCTTATGGGACTTAACTGCGGGGCCATCAGTCCCGAAACTTACAAACTACTTATGAACTAACTTATACTAAAGACAGCACAAACATCCATGCCCGAGAGAAGATTCGAGCCCCCGACGGTGAATATCACTCAATATATCGAATGATCAAAAAGTCAGTATAAATTTGAAATCTTAATAAACCACGGAATAATGTAGATAGAGAGGTAAATATTGACACACATGCTTGAAATGACATGGGGTTTGAAACCCCCCCCCCCCCCCAAAAAAAAAAAAAGAAAAGAAGTTCATATAATGTCCGACAGATGGCGCTTCATCTGATCAGAAAGCAATAATTAGCATAACAAATTAAGACAAAGAAAAGATAATGTTCTTTACAGGAAATGCTCAATATGTTCACCATCATTCCAAAAATTCAAATGTTTGTATAGTCTATGGGACTTAACTACGGGGTCATCAGTCCCTAAACTTACAAACTACTTATGAACTACTTACGAACTAGGACGGCACAAATATCCATGCCCGAGGGGGGATTCAAACCCCCGACCGTAGTGGCCGTGCAGATCGTGACTGGAGCGCCTTAGTCTCCTCGGCCACCGCGGCCGGCACCATCATTCCTCAACTAATTAAGACTAAGGACGGCACAAATATCCATGCCCGAGGGAGGATTCGAACCCCCGACCGTAGTGGCCGTGCAGACCGTGACTGGAGCGCCTCAGTGCCCTCGGCCGGCTGTTCCATTGCACTGAACAACTTTCATATTATTTATGTATACTTTTATTAGCTATATTTACATTATTTATGTATATATTATTAATTCCAACCTGCACTTTCCATTATTAGATTGTACTTTCACTCTGTATACCCGAGCAAGACGATTATCTAAATCTTTCTGTGCAAGCTCTTACTTCACAACTGGTCGAAGGATGGTAACAACATACCTCCTCTAATTGACCTTGCCTAAGACAGTAAAGTGTGTTAACGGAATTGTTCCTTACGTTTTACGAAGAGAATGGGACAATGAGAAACCAATTTCAGTACGACCTTGCTGGGAACGGTATGTGGAACAATCCACATCGTCACTGCGCTTAGTCACTCCATAAATGCATACGCTAGAGCAGCAAAATGCTATGGGCACCAGAACGGATTCAGATAGTTTTTTACTTGCGAAATAGTACTTGGTCTTACTCACCCGAAGTAAAGAGTGCTGCCAACAGGAGAGCTGAAGTTGCTTCCATATTTTTAGAATTCTAGAAGGATTGTGACGCAGTTATTCACTAGCGTCTTCTGTTCGCGCTACGTTTCTACGAAGTATTGTCTGGATAGTTTTTATTTCCTACCAATAAGGTCGCATTTCCCTACTGATTGAAGGGAGCCTTCTAGTGAAATTGAAATATCTGGCATTCCACAAAGAAGTATTATAGAACTCTGCTGTTCTTAATTTACGAGGTATGTCCACAAAGTAAGTTCCGTTTGGTTATATAAACCAGATACAGAAATAATATTTATTGTATAAAAATCTGCAACTGTTTAACTACTTTTCTTCATAACTTCCGAAATTTTGTAGGCACTTGTCATAGCGTGGGACAAGTTTTTGTGTGCCTTCTTCATAGAAGGTTGCCGCCTGTGTATTCACCCATGTGGCAAACATGTTCTTTCAGCTCATCATCGTTGAAGTGTTGACCACCAAGGACAGATTTTAGTTGTAAGAAGAGATGAAAGGAGTCTTCTTCTACCCTTCACATTGCCGCCCGACCTCACAAGGCGAATGTGACCAAACAACTATTACGGGAATTTCACTGGGACGCGTTTGATCATCCTCCTTACAGTCTCGCTCCTAGCGACTTTCTTCTTACACCTAAAACCTGTCCATGGTGGTCAACACTTCAGCGATGATGACAAGCTGAAAGAACATGTTACCACATGGTTAAATACACAGGCGGCAACCTTCTACGAAGAAGACATGCAAAGACTTCTGCCACGCTATAACAAATGCCTACAAAATTTCGGAAGCTATGTTGAAAAGTAGTTTAATAGTTCTATATTTTTGTACAATAAATATTTTTTCTGTATCTGTAGACGTTTGTTTTACACAACCAAACGGAACTTACTTTGTGGACATACCTCGTATATAAGCGATTTAGGCGACAACTTGAGCAGCTGTTTTAAATTGTTTTTAGATAATGCTGTCGATTACGAACAGCCAGCCGCGGTGGCCGAGGTGACTGAGGCGCTCCAGTCACGGTCAGCACGGCCACTACGGTCGGGGGTTCGAATCCCCCCTCGGGCATGGATATTTGTACCGTCCTAGTACGTAATTAGTTCATAAGTAGTTTGTAAGTCTAGGGACTGATGACCCCGTAGTTAAGTCCCATAAGATTTACAAACATTTGAACATTTTGATTACGAACATGTTATGTCATCAGAATGTCAAAACTAGTTACGAACTACGAGGGGGAGTTGCTAAATAAGTTTCCCCTGTCGACTGTGGGCAGAATTGTGTACGAAAGGAAAAAAAAAATAGAATGAGAACTGAATGATAAGACATATCTTCATTTTTCTACACGAGTTCGAAGTACATTGAGACATTCGTCAAACCGGTTTACAAGCTTCAAAAAGCCGCCCAAGAAAAAATTAGGGCGTTGCATATGGAAGAAGCGTTGAGCGGCTACGGGCGAAAGACGACACGGTAGGCGAATGCGCACGTGCAAGACACCGATAAACCATTGGGTAGAGGTCGACCATGAATGTGGAAATGACTTCCTGTTTCGGATTGTGATGGTGGATGAAATGTTGGGTCACCATTACACGCCCGAATCGAAAGCCGCATCCATGGAGTGGAAACATCCGTCATCACGTGCCCGAAAGAAGTTCAAAAGCACTCCGTCTGCAGCTAAAGTGCTGCTCACCATTTTCTGGGTCGCAATGCTTCTTCCGCATGCAACGCCCTGATTGTATTCCTGAGAGGCTATTTGAAGCTTATAAAGTGACATGACAAATGTCTCAATGTACTTGGAAATTATGCAGAAAAATATTTATCTTTACTGTCTCATTCTATTTCTTTTCCTTTCATACGCAACTCAGGCCACAATCGACAGCGGAAACTTATTTTCCAACACCCCCTCGTAATTTAGGCAAGATATTAGCTTAGTACGAAAAGCAGAAACTGCTACGTAACTTCAAAACAGTTCCACTTGATTTCAGTTGGACATAAATAACACAAATTTAAAGTTCGTCGAAAGAATTAATGGTTGTGCAAACTACAGGTAGCTAAACTTGCCTTCACTTACACCCCAATCCATTACGTCAAGCCGGCCGCGGTGGCCGAGGGGACTGCGGCGCGTCAGTCACGGTCTGCACGGCCCCTACGGTCGGGTGTTCGAATCCCCCCTCGGGCATGGATATTTGTGTCCTCCTTAGTGTTAGCTAGTTCATAAGTAGTTTGTAAGTATAGGGACTGATGACCCCCATAAGCAATACAAACATTTTTAACATTACGTCAATTAATGGGGCCCTATGAGGGGCAGCGTTCGTCTTCCTTAGTGGCCCACATGTGGATACTTCAGTCACGATGTTGTGTGTAGGCAGACCCAGTATTCATTTGGAAACACGACATGCAAGCATGGATGAGTCAAGTGTTCTCATTGGACACAGCTTTGTTGACGTCCTTTCCGTGCTGCCGTATCGTGGGTAGCTGATGAGTCAGTGGTACAACTGTCGCCACACTCATATTGTAACAAATGCGCATATTTCTTTACTCAAGGTACGTGTAGGCTCCTACATGACGGAGCAGGTAACATGGACTCTAAGGTGACAAAAGTCTTGAGATAACTGTTCAACTGTTTGTAAATCTATCGGACCAAACTGCGTGGTCATCAGTCTGTAGCTTACAAACTACTTAAACCTAGGTAAACTAACCTACGGACAAACACACACACCCATGCCCCAGGGAGGACTCGAACCGCCACGGCGAGCAACCGCGCGCTCCGCAGCGAGACGCTTTAGACCGCTCGGCTACTCCACCGCGGCAGTCTTGAGACCTGATTTTGCCCGGTGAGGTGCAACTCGCCGTGGCCTGTTGCAAGTTCCATACAATAATACTGAACTATGCTGCCAACACAGAATAGGGAGCATACAGAAGGGAAAGCTGGGAGCGGCGCCTTTGATCTGTATGTTACCAAGCGTTGCGCACAGCGCCATATTGAAAAGCAGTAAATGCGGAACTATAGCCACTTAGTACTTTGGCTGGAAATGGACTTTTTACGAAGTGCAGCTAATCTCACCGACTTTTACGAAAGGAAATGGCTTGTCATTATGCTCTCATCTGTTTTGCGCCCTCTTCTTGCACCTAATTGTAATCCAACGAAAAAAATAGGCCTAAATTTTAATACTACTACGAAAATGTTCGGTGGAATCGAAAGTGACTTTACAGCTGCCAGGTTTCATTTGACACGAATAAATTCGCACAAAATGTTGAGTCAGACTTAGCAGTACAGCGTGATTACCCAGAACTAATGACGTCTGGGCATATATAAAAGTTGTATTTGCTTTAGGAGTATCATTAATTTACTGATCGGAGAAGAGCATATAGAGGAATCTGTCAACCACAGAGCAGGAACAGCATAAAATAATTATTCCCCTTAATCTATTTGTTTGAGAATCAGAAGAGCATTCGTTGCCAACATTAGTACGCTACACCTCCAATGTCATACCTGTAAGTAAAATTTTACCTGCCCACTTACGCACTATTCTTTGTCATTCATTTTATATTATTACCTGCAACGTTAAACTTATAAAATATAAATGTACTTCAACATTTCGATGCTGTTGAACTGCTGCAGCAATAGCAATAGCGAGAGTTATCGTCAAGAGAAGAAGCAAGGCTTCTTTTAATAATTATGCACACATTGCTCTCATTCGAAACTGATAACATTTAACTTTCACTGCACACATAGCGACGTTCACTTACTGCTCAGCATGTTTTGGGAAGGTGAAGAAACGTATATTCTTATTTGTATTCGAATTATTGCGGCAATTAGGTGCTGAAGACCATCGGCTGCCTTTTCTTTTATTGCTACTCATAATAAAAACGGAACAGCTCCAACTACTGACACACAGTACTTTCTTTTCACTGCACTGCAGTGTGCCAAATACTTGTTTACTTTTATGCGATTCAGGCTGTTAAAATACACATTTTACAAAGACGGCGCATTACCACACCACAGAGTAGGGAGTGATCACACGTTTACTGCTTTTCAAGATGGCCGAATCCGCGCATGCGCGTTAAATTTTGGACGACAGACTGCAGCGGGAGTTTCCTTTCTGTATACTCCTTATTCTGTGCTGCCAATGTAACCGTCGACGTCTACAAAAGTGTTGGAGTTGCAAATGTTGTGCATAAACTGAACTGTCATTTATTTCCCATATATGTTCGTCGGGGTTCCTGTCTGACGATTAGGGTGGCAAACTCAATTGTTGGAATTATCGGAGCTAATCGCGAACAATTGTAGCCCGTTAAAATGCACAGTGTCATTCTTAAAAAATCCGTCGTTGTTTGGGAATATGAAGTCCATGTCTGGCCGCAAATTGTAGGGGAGATTATAGATGGCTTTGGACCATACCCAGAGGATAGTCCAGTAATTATCAGCTCCAAATTCCGATAAATCAGATAAAATAGCAAATGATATTCCAAGAAATGAGATAATAACTAGTTCCAGGCATTCAGAGTATATTACACACTCAGGCACTTATCATCACGTACTTTCTAAGAATTCAATGATAAGATAGCACTAGTTCCAAGCACACAGTTGGAATCCATGTATGTAAAGGGCATCCTGCCTCCTACCCCCTCCCCTCCCTTTGCCACCCCCTCTGCCCCACTCCCACTTTTAATAACTAATTTGGAAGGTGTATCACAAGGTGTACAAGGTGTATCACGAAAGACGCCTGTCAGGCGTCCGTAGATCGCGCAGTACGTCTCCCAGCCGCCGCCACCGCATCCGCCGGCCACGGCAGCACCCGATTCTCGGACTCTATTGTGCTGCTGGCGCATACACTGAGTTAAAGTCTAAAAAACATTGCCATGTGAGTAACCTAAGCTGACCTTTATTTACAGTAGATGTTCAAAATGATGTCCCTCTATGGAAAGAGCGGCCTGACATCACTTGAACACATTTGCGAACACTCGACAAATTTCGGCTGCCGAAATCTGGGAAATGACTAGTCGAATCTTTTTTCACGAAACAATAAATTCTGACAGGTATGTGAACAATATCCTCCATCCATTTTGTCAAGAACTTTCAACCAACGAAAAGCGGTACGGTTATTTCATGCAGGACAATGCAAGACCACACATTGCCAATGCTTCTATGGCAGCTATACGAAGTGTTTTTGTTGATAGGATAGTTGACTGGCCTCCTCGTTCTCCAGATCTAAACCCTGTGACTATTATCTTTGGAGAATGTTAAAAGACAAGGTGTATGCAAGCAATCCCCATACACTCGAAGAGTTGGAAGACACGATTCGACTAGTCATTTTCCAGATTTCGGCAGCCGAAATTCGTCGAGTGTTCCCAAATGGGTCCAAGAGATGTCAGGCTGCTCTATAAATAGAGGGACATCAGTTTGAACATCTACTGTAAATAAAGGTCAGCTTAAGTTACTCAGATGGCAATGTTTTTTTAGACTTTAACTCAGTGTATGTGCCCGCGGCACAACAGTGTCTGAGAATCGGGCGCTGCCGTGACCGGCGGGTTCGGTGGCAGCGGCCGGGAGCCGTACTGTGCGATCCGCAGGCAGGCGTCTTTCGTGAGACACCGTGTATTTTCTTTGTTTTCAAATTTCCTTCATCCTTTGAGAGTGTTCTTCCCTTCCTCCTTGGGTCCACTTTTGTCTAGTAGTTTTCTTTCTCTCCTGAAATCTTGGCTTTTGAATTACCTCTCTGGAATGTGTTCTGTTGCATAATTATTGTATCAGTTATAATTTCAGTGTTTTCCATCTCCTTTTCAATTTAAATGAATCATGTGAGCTAGAATTTGTAACTGTTGAGTAATTTAAAGATCTTCTTGGTTAGTCTGTTGTTATGCCTTCTGTAGATGTGTCCAAAATACTGTAGTCTTCTCTTCCTCATTGCATCAGTCAGTTTCTTTTTCTTTCTTTCTTTCTTTCTTTTATTTTAATTCAGCAGTGTTATTTCTTTTAGCTCCTAGTATTCTTCTCAAATTCTCCTTTTGACCTTCTCTGGTTTCTCGACATCTCCATTTTTCTGTTAGTTTCAGTGTTTCTGCTGCACAGAGAGCTTCGGGTCTGGACATTGTTTGGTAATGTCTTAATTTTGTTTTCAATGCCAATGATTTCTCGTTATAAACATTTCATTTTCTGTCACATGAAAGACCATATCCATTTTCTACACTCTAGTTTCTATAGCTTTTTCCTTACGTCGTTCATTATCCATTCTTTCGTGTACTGTGTTGCTGTGAATGGTGATATTTTGAGGAGCATCACGGATGTTTGTCGCGAACTTTGTTTTTTCAAATATTAGTAGTCCTACTTTGGCTGCTTCCATCTCCAATTCTCTGATTTGTTGTTGAGCATTGTCTAGTGAGTCTGTAACTAACGCCATGTCATTTGCAAAGGCTAAACAGTCGCCGGCGGCGGTGGCCGAGGGGACTGAGGCGCTTCAGTCACGGTCTGCACGGCCACTACGGTCGGGGGTTCGAATCCCCCCTCGGGCATGGATATTTGTGTCGTCCTTAGTCTTAGTTAGTTCGTAAGTAGTTTGTAAGTTTAGGGACTGATGACCCCGTAGTTAAGTCCCATAAGCTGCACAAACATTTGAACATTTTTTTGCTAAACAGTCGATAGCGATGTTGTTTGGATTCCTTCCTAGCTGAATCCTTTTAGTAGTGATGGCTTTCCTCCTTTCTAGTGTCGCGCGAGAATGACCGTGTGGTCTGGAGCGCCACGTTACGGATCGTGCGGCCTCTCGCGTCGGAGGTTCGACTCCTTCCTCGGGCATGGTTGTGCGTGTTGCCCTTAGGTTAGTTTAAAATAGTTCAAATAGTTTTTAAGTCTAGGGACTGATGAATGCAGTAGTTTGATCCCATAGAATTGCAGACATTTGAACATATTTTTCCATTCTCGCGCTGCCTTCTCTAGCAAGGAACTGAAAAGCAGTGGTGACAAACCATTTACAATTACAATTACACTTACAATTAACTTTATTTCAAATGATTTTGAGAGCTCCCCCATAAATTTTACCGTGAACGTTGTATTTGTTAGATTTGCTTTAATTATTTCAGTTGTTTTAGTATCGGTTCCTTACTCCTTTATAGCTGTGTTTTTCAACTTTCTGTAACCAGGTACCGCCCCCCGATTAAAAATGTTCGGCGATCCCCCAGGCCCGTATTAAAGCTATGTCAGTAATTCCAAAGGCTAAGTGTTTAATTTTCTTTCTTAGACGTAGCTAAGATTTACGCAGCCATTAGTTAAAGTAGCGAGAACGAATCGAAACTGAAAAAAAAAAGACTTTATGACTATGAGCATTTGGCGTATGGTTTTGCTGTCATAAATAATGAATTTCAATGTGTAATACGTCGCGACGTGTTGTCATGTACGAGTGTGAAACCATAAAAGCTGATGCATCATATCTTAATATTTCAAGGATGCTCATAAACTTTCGATTTCTTAGAAAGGAAACTGAAAACCCTTAACCAGAAGCAATCTACTATGATCTCGTAATAAAATGATACTTTTATTAGCTGATAAAAAATAATATTACACTCCTCGCCAAAAACATTGCTACATCACGAAGATGAGGTGCTACAGACGCGAAATTTAACCGACAGGAAGAAGATGCTGTGATATGCAAATGATTAGCTTTTCAGAGCATTCGCACAAGGTTGGCGCCGGTGGCGACACCTACAACGTGCTGACATGAGGAATGTTTCCAACCGATTTTTCATACACAAACAGCAGTTTACCGACGTTGCCTGGTGATGCCTCGTGTAAGGAGGAGAAATGCGTACCATCACGTTTCCGACAATGCCCGAGAGGGATTCGAGCCCCCGACCGTAGTGGCCGTTCAGACTGTGACTGGCACACTGCAGAACGCTCGGCCACCGCGGCTGGCTGGTAACATGATCATTACGTACAGAGAAGTAGTAGTATTCATTATTAATTAATTGATATATGTGACTTATAAGAGATGATGGGCATTTGCAGTAAATTATTGGGTGTTTGCTAGAATTGCAGGTGATACGTTTTACTCAAGCTATGCACGACAAATAAAGTACTGCTATGAGGTAACAGGAGCCCGAATTTTAATGTAATCTAGAAACCGTATATCTGATAATGTAAGTGACAGTTACCACAGACTCCTATGAGTGCCACATATCGGTGAAGAACGATAAGGAGCTTCTCAAACCCATTAATGTATATTTATAGTGTAGTTTTGTGTTGTATGTATACCGCTATCGCGGAGGAGAAGGCGAGCGCATTGAGACGTTAAGTTCCTATGCGCAAGGCCGTTCCCCGCCGGGGGTTCGAATCCCTCCTTGGGCATGGATGTTTGTGCTGTCTTTAGTATAAGCTAGTTCATAAGTAGTTTGTAAGTTTAGGGACTGATGACCCCGCAGTTAAGTCCCATAAGTTTAACAAAGATTTGAACATTTCTGTATACCGCTACTCTACACCACTAAACTCTTACCTAGGGAGCAAATTTAGCTGAAAGCGTGAACATATATTCTGTTCCACCATTAAGGAATTCCTCGAAGACAGCAGTCTATTATGCTGGAATCAAATTTCCTAGACATCTACATAAATACTCTGCAACTCACATTGAAGTGCATGGCAGAGGGTGCTGCTCCGTACAATCATTTGGATGCACCTGTATGATATCAGTAGATCGTTTGCATACCTCTCCAATATTAACTACATACCCTATGTGAAATAAAAGCCCTTGTTTTTTCCATGGGAGAGCTAATTTTTTGTTCCTCTAAGAATACAACAACAAAAATTATAAATATTTATCTCTACGTCTTTAACGCACAATCTGGTCCAATTAAGTAATTTTATCCGTATATCATACAAACCTCAATACTGAATAACAATTATGAACGAAAAATTTTTTTTGGGGTGCATTAGAAGATCCAAAAAATTCATTACTCTACCTACAGTACCATAGAGTAACAGAGGAGAAGCCCCCGCCCTAAACCTCTGTCCTGCGCTGCCCTCGTAGTTCCGTAAGATGCTAGCAGGTGTCAGACGGTTCCCCGGCTTAGTACCGGTAGACGAGACTAGAGGCGCTTCTGAGGGTAGCGTGGAGGGGAGGCTGAGGGGAGAGCTCGTGCCGCCTGCCACGAGGCCACGGCTGTGTCCGGTGTGTCGGCGTTTGAGGGGAGGTGGTGGTGGGGACAACCGCTACCTGCCGCCTGCTCTGGCCAGTTTAAAGGGCTGCTTCTGACCGCAGCGCCATCATGGGACATCTAATGGAACCTTTCCTCCCTGCACCCCTGAGCGTGTGACCGGGCCCTTACGGAGGTTTCACGTCTATATATATTTATCTGTGACAGTACCCACTTCAACAAAGGCATATACGTATACTACGGTACACACCTCGGTCAGCAAATCTTGAATTGCACTGTTAGGGTGCCAGCCTAGCCAACTCACCCCTCATAGCCGGCCGCGGTGGCCGAGGGGACTAAGGCGCTCCAGTCACGGTCTGCACGGCCACTACAGTCGGGGGGTTCGAATCCCCCCTCGGGCATGCATATTTGTGCCGTCCTTAGTGTTAGCTAGTTCATAAGTAGTTTGTAAGTTTAGAGACTGATGACCCCATAGTTAAGTCCCATAAGCTATACACACATTTGAACATTTCACCCCTCATAGGAAGTAAAATTTTGTAAGTTGTTTACATTGAGCACCAACGTCGATCATGAGTGAGATGGCTCTTTCGTGTGTTAAAACAGTATGTGATTTTATTTCAGCGACTAATTAGCTCCTGGCCTGTACAAAGCGGTCCCAATTATTCGGCCTACAGAGTGTTAATTAAACTGAATGTGGAACACAACACATACATCTATACTTTGCAAGCCACATCATGTTGTGTGGCAGAGGGAACCTCCTTTTTCTGTTCACATTAGGCATGGTTCGCGGGTAAGACGACTGCTGGTAAACCTCCATTGGTCTCTAATCTTTCTAATTTTGTCGTCATGGTGTTTCTATCTGCCCATCAATTGCACATGGTTCGGATCGGTTACTACTGAGAATTATTTAAATATGGATTAAGTGCGGGGAAAGAATCCCATGTAATAAAGAAGGAACTGCTCAGCAATATTTAGCTAAAATATAATTGACCTGATAATTTTATTCCTACTATAACTGACACTCAATTTTCACTCGTACGGAGGAGGAACATGATCTCATACAATGCTGCAAATGAGCTGTAGCTGTCTTCGGGGGGAGCAAATTTGAAATCATCATCTATTGTGGCTTGTAAACCCGGAAGTAAGCATACGGTGTTTTTTCTTCAGTACGATGTACGATGTCGGTGACAATAACTACTCTATCTCAAAGGGGGAGGGGGGGAGGGATTGGATGACTGCCGGAATAAGGTTCCCGATAAATCACACTTAAAAGCAATAGAGTGAAAATCACGATTCATTCCTCTTGATACACGTTCAGTCCTTATAACATCTGTGTCTACGAATGCCAGGATACTTCCTGCGACACGCCAAGGGCGCTTCGATTTTCCTGCTTTTTCCCTCAGAACACCGTCTCTAACGATATCGACGCCGATGAGACATTGAACTGTAATCTCCGTGTCTTCCTTAATACAGGTTGTAACGAGACGTTAAATTCAGCAGTCCCGCTTTAACCTGAAGGTCGAAAACTGTCGTGAAGTTTTTGCAGTGTTTGGTGCAGCGTTTGTAACCAGTGACAACCCAGGGCTTCCTGTTAATGGGCAACATTTCCTTCTGTAAAACCCACCGCCTGCATCTCTCCATAAGAAAACTATTAGGACGTACTGTATGTGCAAGCAGATAACATTTTAAATCGTTAACAAAAGATATTAACACAGTAAACTTTATTAAGGACCAACAAGGAGTATCAATTTCCCCGTTTCTTGAATACACAATACTAATCCAGAATTATGAAGCAAGGTACAGCTAGGCTTCTCATGTGATCAAAAGCTGAAAAGGGAGGACCGTTTCTCGTTCCGTCGATGACAACTTGATTAGAGATAAGTCACATGCTTGGTTTTGGGAAGGATGGCGAAGAAATTCGGCAGAGTCTTTTGTCGTGGTAGTATCCCATTGTTCGCCTTAAAATGCTTACTATAAATCCTGAATCGCCGTTCTTCTACTATCGTAGCAATACACCACCTCATACAGAGTAACGAGTTGAGTTGGCTGCAACACCTGAAAGATTTACGAATTCGAAATATTTCGAAAATGTCAACTGTTGATAATCTTGGCGGGTTTCCTGCCGGATAATGACATCATCTTGACACAATATTTCGGCCGTCAATCTGGCCGCCAACTTCAGATCAGTTTGCTGCTTGACCAACTCGCCGAGTTAAGCGAGAGCTGGTCAAGCACCAAACTCACCTGAAGATGACGGCCGGATGGACCGGCAAAATATTAGTCAAGATGACGTCATTATCTAGCAGGCACGGCCGACTAGAAGTACAGGCCCGAGGGCGCTTCTGTGACGTCACCAAAGCGGGGCTACGGCTGCCGAACGGCCGCTAGCGGATCAAGAGTTCATCTACCCACAGTGTCGGGTACTTGCCACTCGTCCTCGGTAAAATTGGGTTGAAATAGAGTAACCACTAGCGCATTATCATTATTATTTATCAGCGGAAGGCACATTAGTTTTATTAACCGCTTCAGTTGAAGACAGTATTGTTTCAGTCGTAATAAAAAGAAACCACTACGGTCGGGGGTTCGAATCCCCCCCTCGGGCATGGATATTTGTGCTGTCCTTAGTATTAGCTAGTTCATAAGTAGTTTGTAAGCTTAGGGACTGGTGACCCCGTAGTTAAGTCCCATAAGTTCTACAAACATTTGAATAAAAAGAAAGGCCGCAGTGGAGTAGCCGAGCGGTCTAAAGCACCTCGCTGCGGAACGCGCGGTTGCTCGCCGTGGAGGTTCGAGTCCTCTCTGGGGCATGGGTGTGTGTGTTTGTCCGTAGGCTAGTTTACCTAGGTTTAAGTAGTTTGTAAGCTACGGACTGATGACCACGCAGTTTGGTCCGATAGATTTACAAACATTTGAACATTTGAATAAAAAGAAAAGCTACAACACAGATGTATTTGACGTATCAAACTGTCGCTGTTTTAGCCCCAATGGTCCGAAAATAAGCCAATCTCTCTCTCTCTCTCGCTCACACACACACACACAGCTATTTTATACTTCCCTACAAAGCATCTTGTACCAAATACAGTGTTCAGATTATGTCTAGTCAATGAATTTTACATTCTCTTAAGGGTCAATGGCAAAATTTGATATGAATATTTCCCAAGATGTAGGCCCAATTCAATTTTTTTAAGAAGTAGGGCCTAATATGAATGCCTGGAATTCCTGAACCAGTGGTGTATGTTCAATGCATAAAAAATGACACACTTCATAAACTTTAAAAGAAATTGTTGTTTCTCTAACCTAGGATATCCCTATACTACACATAGGAATTACAGTGGATTGTAATTTTGATTTAAACTTATGCCAAGCTATAACTAATTTTTAACAACTACTACCAAACACAGATGTAAATAATTTCTATGTTATTACCAGTATAGGCCTACTACAGTTTCAAAGCAAGTGTATGAAAAGAAACGCACCAGAACCACAAAATTAAACTATATTAAGAAATTATCTTCCTAATATATATGTACATATATAAAAAAATCCTCCCCCATCCAACCATTTAGATTCAGCAGACCTTTCCGTTTCTATTACACTAAGCAACTGTAAACTGTACAGGAAACAACTCTGAGTGGTCTGTAGTGTAACCAAGGTTAGGTTGGGATGCAACAGCTTATATAATTACAAATCGGAGCCACCTGCAGTCTAGTCTGTTAGCACCATTGCAGGTTACTAGCTTTTGACCATGCTTTGAATGATCACTACTGCTGAATCAAATAACTCTACAAAATCACATTTCTTTGTAATACTGTTCTGCCGAGAAGTTGCCATTATGAATGATCATTGCTTCAAGTGATTAGTGTTTTTTAATTAAAACATGGGGCTTGTATAGATGGATAGGTGAAATGATCAGTCTGTATTGTAAAAAGTAATGTCACATTCATAACGGAAGGAAAATGATCGATGTTTTGGGTCATAAAAGACTCTACACTGACACCGTGGGGCAAAGCCGACATGTGGTATCCCAGTCTTCAATTGACCCAAAATGTCTAATATACAACCCTGGTCTGAAAATAAGCCCCCCTCTCTCTCTCTCTCTCTCTCTCCACACACACACACATACACACAGCTATTTTATACTTCGCCACAGAGCATTTTGTACCAAATACTGTGTTCAGATTATGTCTAGCCACTGTTTTTTACAACATTCTCTTAAGGGTCATGGCAAAATTTGAAATGAACATACCCAATATTTCTTTGTAAAAATCCTTCATATTCTGTACTTCAAAATTATTGTAATGGAGAAATGCGAGAGAATGACTGAAAAAGTATGGCATTGACATATTATTTACTGAAAAGTTGGATCAAGAGATTATATATGGCAGTTCCATAAATATTTACTTAAAATTATCTATATCTATAAATGTGAATGTTCGGTGTACGTTTATCACTTCTGAACCGCAAGACGTAAAGAGCTAACAATTTGTACAGTTACTAATAATGTCTATCCGGCAAGGTTTTATGGCGATTGGATAGCTATTTATCTACATATATTAATGTGAATGTCTGTTCAGTGTACGCTTATGACGTCCGAACTACAAGACGCAGAGACTTAAATATTTGTACAGCAACTAATTTATACCCGAGGAAGGTTTTATGCACGGTTTTATAGCGATCTGATAGATATTTAGTAATTTGAAGAATATAACGCGAAATGCGGAACAATAATTACTCTTTGAAAATTATAATTACTCTTTGAAAATGGTTTTATTGGTTACATTGTTGCTTGAGGGTTGATAATTATAAAAGGGTGGAGTATATTGTGATGGAAAGTTATCGGTGTATATAAAATTGTACGTGTGTGTGTGTTTTAATATTCGCTCTGCAGCGAAAACTACCTAACGCAAACGAGTGGTCTGTGTGTAATTGTTGTCCGAAGTCTCCCATTGTACACCACAGCAGTTCCATGCCGATAGCTATACGATACGGGGATGGAAGATATGGTGGTTGAAAGTCGTCAAATTATAAAAAAAATTCGGACTGAAGGCCAGCGATGACGTTTGCGAGTGTATAGCAAAGAGGTTACATACAGCGAAACGTGATGCCACAGACCATATCTTTGATCTATGCGTGCTACAATGTCTTCAGCTCTTTCACTGTAAGGATAAGCCCACGAATAAGGAAATATAAGAATAAATAAATAAAGCAGTAAAAAAGAAATTTCTTGTAATACATCTCTTTAAAAAAGTCTATTTGACATTTCGGCATTACATCATGTGATCGATCTGTGATATTATTACAATCATTATTGTTGAATTTCGTGATTGGATTCTTCGAAGGCGGCCGCGGTGGCCGAGGGGACTGAGGCGCTTCAGTCACGGTCTGCACGGCCACTACGGTCGGGAGTTCGAATCCCCCCTCGGGCATGGATATTTGTGACGTCCTTAGTTGTAGCTAGTTCATAAGTAGTTTGTAAGTTTAGGGACTGATGACCCTGTAGTTACGTCCCATTAGCTTTACAAACATTTGAACATTTTGATTCTTCGAAACGATTGCATTTTTACGTGTGATTTGATCTACACTACTTACTTTCCTGATAATGTTGATTAATAATGTTTGTTTCTAAATAAGGTATTGTATTTCATTTCATCCTTCAAAACCAGTCTCATAGCACACTACTGAAAGATAGCTTATCTATCATAATCAACCAACACGCGAGCGGAGCCGCGGGTTTAAGCTAGGATAATCATATTTTTTGTCCTCAGTTTCTTTAACTGCCTTAAACTTTATTGGTTCCCGTGTCATCAATATTCTTGGTTCGATTATTTACCATTACCTAGCATGACTGGAAACTGATATTTTGCAATAAATCACTTAAATGACCGTTAACACAACAACGCCTCCCCAGATTTGAACAGTTTTGTGCAAAAGGGAAACCGTTTGTTAATCATTAACGAAACTACAGCAACATGTATCCAACACATCTCTGAACATAAATCAAGCGAAAGTAGTTGTCACAACTGCAATCTCATTGGGAACTGAGTCTACAATGATGTTATTTGGGGTGGATAATTCACTTCCTTGCCAGATTTCATCCAAGACGTGAAAATCTCAGTTTTAAAGAAAAAAGATCCTTATTTACAGCATATTCACTTAGCCTATGTAAATCAGTACAACCAGAAACATCCTCCCTAAACATAACTGAATATCTGTCAACATTTGTGCCAGAACCATGAAGCTAGTTCTCAGGGGTATTTTTATATGCAAATAATTGTCTTAATATCTTAATTTTCTCACTATTGAATATTTAGACCTAACTTCAATATTAATATTCCCCACTGTCTAAATGGTAAGACCTAAAACTATATTCCAGAAATTACCAGCAATATGTAAGGTATTTTGTCTTTGGATACCCAGGAATCAGTGAGAATTAATGACTGAAAAGTGCCAGGTCTTTAAAAGTTGGAAGACAGGAACACAATGCACCCAGTTTTACCTCAATATATTTACCTATTTGCTCAAAT
The DNA here is from genome assembly GCA_026315105.1 of Locusta migratoria. Taxonomy (NCBI): domain Eukaryota; kingdom Metazoa; phylum Arthropoda; class Insecta; order Orthoptera; family Acrididae; genus Locusta; species Locusta migratoria. The sequence continues at coordinate 274,823,662 of CM048755.1, forward strand.
AGGTGGCCTATGTTGTTTGCTCAATCATTTACCTTCATCTGCACCTTCAACATCTCTTTAATTTTTGTGTGTTATACTGAAATACTTTAATTATTTGTGATACTTGGGTCATGCAAAACTGTAATGCATGGATCAATATCATTATTTTAAATATTTGAGGAGTACTGTATGAAAGGAGATACAGATGGAAAAAAGGGACAAAATTCCTTCAGTCAGTGATCTCGTAATAATCTAGGATAAGTAGCACATTTTCATACTGTTATGTGTATGTTGGTAACAGCTAACTTCAGAATTAAATCATGCCACTCTTGTTCGTGGTGCAAATGTTGGCAATGCCTCTACTGGTACATTGGTCAGTTGGTAGCTGCAAAATACAAAATTTCAAAAACTGGTTGTTGAGACAGACTGATCTGTAGTGTAGCCTCGGATTAATGTTAGGTTGGGAGGAAACAATATGGTTGCAAGTTGGCGAAACCAACAGATTTGAAAGCAGAGAATGTGGTTGCGGTAAAACGTGTTATGTTAAAATCTAATATCTGTACGGAACATCGCTAACATCAATCTTCGTCTAAACTAAAGTTTAACTTGTCGCCACAACCACTTTTGAGATTTCATAGTTTCCGGCTTCCAATTGACTGCCGACATTTGCACTGCAAGCAAGAGAAGTGCCACTGATTCTAGAATTTATCCAGTGATCCTGCTTTTAAGTTACCATACTAACAGTAATGGTTTGTCATGAGCTATCAATAATGACTATGAATCAGTCATTCCTTCTGCTATTTACTTGATACAAGTAAAAATAATTTTTTTAAATAAATAAAAAATTATGAATGAGGCATCAGCAATGTAATTTTACAGGAAATTTCTACAGTTAGTTCACTAATGCATATTTTATAATTGTTATGCAAAAAAGGAAAATGGGAAATAAATAAATTTCAAACACAAATAACATTGTAATTAGATTTATTGGCAAGACAAAACACTCTACATGCATTTCAATTTTTTTTCAATTTGCGGCCACATGTTTTGGTTCCAGTGGAGTCATTGTATTCTTTTGTCAGATTGTTCAACATTACCTTACATGACCTAAAATTAATTTTCTGCAGCACATCCTGTAATGATCTGTATTTATCGTTGGCCACGCTAGCAGGGAACCAGTGAAGAATATCATGAAATATTACCTGGGGAAGCCTACGCAGTCACACATCAACTGTTATAGGAAAATGAAATAACCTCGAAGGCGCATTTGAAAATCTGTGTTGAACAGCTTTTTCTTTTTTAGATCGGTTCTTTGCGGAATTTGGAATACTGAATTATTCTGTACCCTGTGCTTACAGTAATTCTTTATTTAATTATGAACACTATAACTGAATATGTTTATTTTCACCGGTTTCCAGTTCGAGTGCATACCTCCGATTTGTTAAGCTTCTCAGTTCTCGTATCCCACCCCTATATTTTTATCTATTTGTTTATTTAGTTATAATAGTGTGTCAGGTTTCTAATATTTCAAATATTTGCGTCACCTTGTGTTTTGAACAACCCTTAAAACATTAGATTCTTGTTTAATTTTTTTATTCACTGTAGTCATGTTGTAAGAATTTATGTTTGCACCGTTTCTCTATGTATGGTATTTATGTTTCCTTTTTTCAGCACTATTAATTTACAGATTTCATTCAAATATTTATTTACACTGTAACTGCTCCATCAAAGAAGTTAATTTACTTTTCTGTGTGTAACATCTCTTCTGGTTTACTGACAACACAAGTTCTTTGAGGGAACTTTAGTAAATGTCTGATGATGGCCTAATAAGCCGAAAATCGATTCACAAAATAAACAAACCTGTAGAACAAACACAAAATTGTGTACTTTAATTTTCCTAAAAATTATGGTTACGGCGAAACGTAACTGGTAAGACCACACATATAATATTGTTGGGAAGGTGAACCAAAGACTGTCCTCTGTTGGCAGTACGCTTCGAGATGAAAGAAAAAAAAATCAGTGAAATGACATTCTACACTAGGTGTATCCGTTCTTTGCTAGAATATTACTGATCGGTACGGTATCCGAACCAGATAGCAATGACAGAGGGCCTCGAGAAGATGCAAAGGAAGGCAGCAATATGGGGGAGAATGTCATGGATAAGATACGCGTTTCTGGTGGCAATCATTAAAACAAAAGCGTTTTCATTGTGGCGAGATCTGTTTACGAAATTTCAATAGCCAACGTTCTCCTCCAACATGTGAAAGTATTTTGTTGAAACGTACCTATATAAGAAGAAATTAACGTCACAATAAAATTTGAGAAATCAGAGCTACATCAGAAAACCGAGGGAGGTGGCGAAGTAATTAACATACTGGAGTCGGATTCTGGAGAACAGTGGTTCAAATTCACCTCCGGCCATCCTGATTTAAGTTTTCCATGATTTCCCTAAATCACCCCAGGCAAATACCGGCATGGTTCCTTTGAGAAGTCACGGTCGCTTTCCTACACCACCAATCCGAGCGTGTTGTTCGTCTCTAATGACAACACTGTCGACGGAGCGTTAAACCCCCGTCTTCCATCCTTAGATCAGAAGGATTCTCATTGTGTGTGATGTTCTTTTTGAACTTCATACTACTGGTACTCCGCGTATTCTCTTCAGCGTCCATCACCAGTAATACAGGTATTTTATAATTTTATAACAGTTCTAATAAAGAAACTGCCTACATTACACTTGTGAGTCCTATTTTGGGGTATTGTTGCGCATTGTGTGATCCCCACCAAGTGGGACTGACAGACAATTTAGAGAAAGTACAGAGAAGGGCAGCTCGTTTTGTGTTATTGCGATATAGAGGAGAGAGAGTCACGGAAATTATGCACGAGTTGGGGTGGAAATCATTAAAACAGAGGCGTTATTCGTTGCGATGAGATTCTCTTTGCGAAATTTCTTTCAGCAACTTTTTCTTCCGAATGCGAACATATTTTGTTAGCACCCACCTACACAGGAAGGCATAATCATCAAAATAACGTTCCGTAAAAATGAACCATCATCACTGAACTGTTATTGTTGTGGTCTTCAGACCGCAGAATGGTTTGATGCAGTTCTCCACGCTACCCTGTCCTGTGCAAGCCTCTTCATCTGAGATTACGTACGGCAACCCACATCCTTTTGAATCTGCTTAGCCGGCCACAGTGGCCGAGCGGTCTGCGGCGCGCAATTCACAGTCTGCACGGCCGCTATGGTCGGGGGTTCGAATCCCCCCTCGGGCATGGATGTTTGTATCGTCTTTAGTATAAGGTAATTAATAAGCAGTTTGTAAGTTTAGGGACTGATGACCCCGCAGTTAAGCTTGACAAACATTTGAACATTTGAATCTCCCTCTACGATTTTCACCTCACGCACTCTCTTCTAATGCTAAGTTGACGATTCCTTGATGTCTCAGAATGTGTCCCACCAAACTATCCCTTCTGTTAGTCAGTATATGCCAGAAACTACTTTCTTCCCCAATTCTGTTGAGCAACTCATTAGTTACGTGATCTACTCATCTAATCTTCATCATTCGTCTGAAGCAACACATTTCGAAAGCTTCTATAATCTTTTTGTCTGAACTCCTTATTGTCCATGTTTCACTCCCATACAATGTTACACTCCAGACAAATGCTTTCAGAAAGGGCTTCCCAACATTTCAGCTAATACTGGATGTCAGACCGAGCAGGGTGGCGCAGTGGTAACACACTGGACTCGTATTCGGAAGGACGGTGGTTCAAATCCACCTCCGACCATTCTGATTTAGGTTTTCCGTGATTTCCCTAAATCACTCCAGGCAAATGCCGGGGTTGTTCCTTTCAAAGGGCACGGCCGATTTCCTTCCTCATCCTTACCCAAAACTCCGAGCGTAGGCTTCGTCTCTAATGACCATGCTGTCGACGGGACGTTAAACCCCAAACTTCCTTCCTTCCTAATACTGGATTTCAACAAATTTCGCTTCTTCAGAAACGTTTACCTTCCCATAGCCATTGTGCATTTTATATCTTCTTTACTTCGGCCATCAGAAGTTATCTTGCTACCCAAATAAAAAAAAAAAAAAAAATGATAAAAATAAAAATAAAAAATAAAATAAAATAAAATAAAATAAAAACTCAGCTATTACTTTTATTGCATCATTACCTAATCTAATTCCTTCAGCATCGCTTGATTTTCTGACATGACCTTTGTTTTACTCTTGTTAATGTTCATCTTGTACATTCCTTTCAAGACACTGTCCATTCCGTTTATTTGCTCTTCTAGGTCTTTTGCTGTCTCTGACAGAATTGCCATGTCGTCAGCAAACCGCAAGATTTTTATTCCCTCCCCCTAGACTTTAGTGAACTAGTTCCCAAGAATGAAATAGTTTGTCCGTCTGGTGGAAGCGAGGAGTGAGTTTGTTACTGCCACGAATGGAACGGCGACCAGCACACATCCCTTGCTGGTGCCTACAACATCTACAGCGCTCTCTTTCCTGTTGGGTCCTGCCGGGCAGACCTCGCTCGGCAGAGACACCGTTCGTCGTAAGCAAAGCGCGACCGACAATCGTTTACGGTTGCCGCGTAGCGACCTTGGCATTCGTCTCGCTCCGAGTTCAAGTAATGACGTCTGCGGGGCAGTAATTTCAACTGACTAATCCTTGAACTTTTTAAGAACAATGAAATATTCTGTGTGATACTCGAGATTATAAATTGTACCATAAAACGCACGACGAGTCCTTCCGGCAGAAAATTGCTTGCTGAATGTCTCAAAGAATGCGAGCTGGACGGGCAGGGCGCGTTTTCCCTGCGGTCTCTCTCTTCCAAACAAATGGATGCGGCACAACAGTTGCGACTGGATTCGGTGCGAGATGCCTGTGGGTTATTTCCAAGGATGTTTTAGCACTTATTTTTGGCAAAAATAGTTCCTTGTTTCAATAACAAATTACAGGCATGTATCAAATGAGAGAGGAGGAAGAGTAGGAGGGAAAATGTAAACAAACTTATTCCATAATTTTCTCTTCCAGTGTTCAAATGTTTGTAAATCTAAAGGAGCCGGCCGCGGTGGCCGAGGGGACTGAGGCGCTCCAGTCACGGTCTACACGGCCACTACGTTCGGGGGTTCGAATCCCCCCTCGGGCATGGATATTTGTGCCGTCCTTAGTCATAGGTAGTTCATAAGTAGTTTGTAAGCTTAGGGACTGATGACCCCGTAGTTAAGTCCCATAAGTTGTACAAACATTTGAACATTTTTGAAATCTAAAGGACTTAACTGCTGCGGTTATCAGTCCCTAGGCTTACAAACTACTTAAACTAACTTAAACTACCTTATGCTAAGGACAACACACATACCCATGCCCGAAGAAGGAATCGGACCTCCGATGGCGAGCAACCGCGCGCTTCGCAGCAAGACGCCTTAGGCCGCTCGGCCACTCCACCACAGCTCCTAATTTTCTCCAGCGTGAATTATACACCAGCATAATCGTTAAGCATACATACCGATAGCGTGAGAAGTTGTTAGGCAATTAGTGAAATGTTGTTCTATACTGGTCAAAACAATTAGGGGATCAGTTGAGATATCTAGCTTCTGAAGTATTGTAGCGGCAGAATGAACTAAAATGGTTTGACGTCTTTCTGTCGGTTCTACAGAGTGGAAAAAACAACATTACGGCAACCGAGAGAGTAGTAACAACAAAACGTTGGCACAGAGTAGGTTGGTGTTGCTTGTGTTTAATCTGCTCACACAAGCAGTTGGGTTCAAACAGTGTAGTGAGCAATGGAACAACAAGGTGACGTACCCGAAGCTATGGCAAGGAGAGCGATAGAAAGGTTGGAAGCGGGACAGACATAAATGTTTCAATGTTTGTAAATCTGTGGAACTGAACTACTCTGGTCATCAGTCCCTAGGCTTACAAACTGCTTAAACTAACTTATGCTAAGGAGAACAAATAACATCCATGCCCGAGAGAGGACTCGAACCTCCGACAGTGAGCAGCGACGCGCCCTGCAGTTAGGCAGGCGTCTTGGATCGCTCGGCCACTCCACCTCAGCGGGACAGATACAGAGGGAGGTGGCTGCAGCTATTTGACTGTCCCAAAGTGCAATTTCCAGGACCTGAACGCGATTTCAGATTATAGTTACCGTAAAAATAAGGCAGGCCTACGTGTAACATCGGCAAGAGATGACCGTTATCTCTGGTTAACAGCCCGTCGAGAAAGGAGTTTGTAAGTTTATGGACTGATGACCCCGCAGTTAAGTCCCATAACCTTAACAAAATTTGAACTTTTTTTTGATTGGTTGGTACCGCGACAGAGAAACCTTACGTGCTCAATGCCAGAGAGGTCTGGGCAACTTTCAGACCACTAGAGGACCTCAACATGCTGTAGGCAGTCCATAGACGTACGTGCTGTGTGTGGGCGTTGTTGGAACACTATACCAAGGTGCTGTGTCATCAGAGGTAAGACGTATGGATGCAAAACGACTGTGACGTATCGCTTTGCCGTCTATGTCTGACTGAACATGATACGACTCCAGTCATCCCCTGCCGATGCCTCCTGGGCTCGGCAAAACCCCAAACGCCGTAGATGCTGTTCTGGTGTAACAGCAAACGACACACGGGGTGGTAGTACCCCAGTCCGGCACAAACGAGTTAACACACTGTTCAAATGTTCAAATGTCTGTAAATCTATCGGACCAAACTGCGTGGTCATCAGTCCGTAGCTTACAAACTACCTAAACCTAGATAAACTAACCTAAGGACAAACACACACACACATGCCCCAGGGAGGACTCGAACGTCCACGGCGAGCAACCGCACGCTCCGCAGCGAGACGCTTTAGACCGCTCGGCTACTCCACCGCGGCTTGACACACTGTGTGGGAACTCATAGGATGTTGTAGGTTCTCCAGTACATGTTCGTGGTTGGCGACTGCTGAGGTCATGGGATCCCGCACTGCTTGGCGCACCATATGACGGTACTCCCTCAGGGTGATGTTTCTTGGTCGATCCAGACCTGACTGGATGCCCTCATGTACACATTGATTCCAACATCGGGACACAACATTTGAATGGCCCCATATACCTGGCAATTTCACGATATTACTAGTCCCCTTAAGCAGTCCAACAATGCTTTCATTTGGTGTATATGCTGTCATACACGCCTGTGAGGCATCGCGGGTGCTTCATACTGTACAGTCTTGCTTCACAGTCTCACTGGTAACAACTTCGCAACAACAGAGCGGTGACACCCCGAATGCGTTGTGGTGGGCATTGTACACAATACAGACCTACGTATATCCAATAGTTTACACACACAGAAGTATTATGTGTATAGAATGAATTTATTTATTTATTTTTATCAGGCAGTCTAATACAGAATAGACGCTCCAGGATTAGTACCGAGCGAGGTGGCGCAGTGGTAACGCACTGGACTAGTATTCGGAAGGATGGTGGTTCAAATCTACCTCCGGCCATCCAGATTTAGGTTTTCCGTGATTTCCCTAAATCACTCCAAGCAAATGCCGGGATGGTTCCTTTGAAAGGGCACGGCCGATTTCCTTCCACATCCTTACCCACATCCGAGCGTAAGCTCCGTCTCTAATGACCACGCCGTCGATGGGACGTAAAACTTCAAGCTTCGTTCTTCTTCAAGGATTAGTGTTGGGTGCTATTTACAGTTTAAACTGTTTACATCCTGACAATCGTAGGCAGAGTATTTGGAGGTAGTCCGGTAATGTTGAACGCCTTTAACACAGTCACACACACGTGTAACACTGTCGTGGTGGAGTGATGCATCGTGGTGGCATTACGTGAGATCATTGGATAGTCTCATTGCTCTACGGTATAAGGACGAGAATTTACAACCGGTAGTATGAACGTGTCGAAAATATTTTGGTGACAATTTCATCTCGATGGTTGATTAGATTTTATGTCCAGATCGTTCTGGTCTGCTAACCACGTTCCTTCAGCATACTGGTATCACCGAAATGGAGCTACCTGCCTGTTCGCCGGACTCGAACCAAATCAAACATGTTTGAGATCGATTGGAAACAGTTGATTTTGGACGTCAACAACGACCAAATACTCAGCATGACTCACACAGAACTGACATTGAAGAGTGAGACAGTTTGGACCAGTCCTGTCTTGATGACGTCATGGAAGTAATTGAAAGATTAAAGCGTGTGATGCAGCAATAAACATGTACCAGCCACTTCCTGATATTTTCTCATTTCCTTTTTTTTCCCATTTCGAAGCGAACTGGGTTTCTCTCGGACTGCCGTTTATCTCCATTACATTTCACAATTTATTGAATCCTCTACTGTGTTAGGCAAACGGTCAATATCGTTCTCAGACGGACAGTCTGAGTATTGCGGTATAAACTCTGAACGTGTGAAATGCCCCTTTAGAAGCGAGAGAGCTGATGTTTTTATTCAATTCTGTTTTAAAATGCTGATGCTAACCAAAGAAATAAATGCTTTCTGCTGTGCACTTCTGAAGCTCACGTGAGGTGACCATTCTGAACACTTGTTGTACTGGTACTGCGCGAGAATCGCCGAGTGGGTCTAGGCACCACGTTAGGGACTGCATGCAAGGCGCTGCCACGGGAGGTTCGAGTCCTTCCTCGAGCATGGATGTGTATGTTGTCTTTACGTTCGTTTTACTATCCTATTCCACTCCCAAATAGAATGAGAAAAAAAGGCTATATGACTCCGTACGAGCCCTAATTTCTCTTATCTTGTCTTTGTGATCACTACGCGAAATATAAGTAGGCGGCAGCAAGATCGTACTACACTCAACTTCAAATCCCGGCCCTCTAAATTTCCTCAACAGAAACTCACGAAAAGAACGTCGACCTTCCTCCAGCGATCCCCAATTGAGTTGCCGGAGCATTTCCGTGACACTCGCGCATTGGTCGAACCTACCAGTAACAAACTTAGCTGCTCGCCCCTGAACTGTTTCCATGTCTTCCTTTAAACTGATCTGCTGCGGGTCCCAAACGCTTGAGTAATACTCAAGACGTGGTCCTACGACCGTTTTATACGCGGTCTCCTTTACAGATGAAGTACATCTTCCCAAAATTCTCCCAATAAACCGAAGTCGGCTGTCCGCCTTACTAACAACTGTCCTCACATGTTCGTTCCATTTCATATCGCTCTGTAATGTTACGCCTAGATATTTGAACGACGCGACAGCATCAAGAAGCTCACTACTAATGCTGTATTCGAACATTGAGATTGTTTTTCCTACTCATGCGCATCACCTTACATTTTTGTACATTGAGAGCTAGCTGCCATTCTTCGCACCAACTAGAAATTTTGTCTAAGTTCAATGTGTTCAAATGTTTGTAAATCTATCGGACCAAACTGCGTGGTCATCAGTCCGTAGCTTACAAACTACTTAGACCTAGGTAAACTAACCTAAGGACAACACACACACCCATGGCCCAGGGAGGACTCGAACCTCCACGGCGAGCAACCGCGCGCTCCGCAGTGAGACGCCTTAGACCGCTCGGCTACTCCACCGCGGCTTTGTCTAAGTCATCCTGTATGCTTTTACAGTCAGTTAAAGACGACACCCTCCCATACACCACAGCATCATCAGCAAACAGCCGCAAGTTACAAGTTACTCTGTCCACCAGATCATTTATATAGATAGAAAATAATAGCGGTCCTATCACACTCCCTTGGGTCACGCCTGACGATACACTCGTCTCAGATGAACACTCGCCGTCGAGAACAACGTACTGCGTTCTATTACTTAGGAAGTCTTCCAGCCAGCCAAAAACCTGTGATCCTATTCCATAAGTTCGTATTTTCGTTAGCACTCTGCAGTGTGGCACCGCGTCAAACGCCTAGTGGCTGATTGATGACCACAATAGTTTGGTTCCAAAGATTTTCAAACATTTGTTGTACTATTGCACTAAGCTAATCGTTAATTCAAATGTCCAAATGTTTGTAAATCTAAGGGACGTAACCACTTTGGTCATCAGTCCCTAGGCTTACACACTACTTAAACTAACTTACGGTAAGAACAACACACACATATATGCCCGAGGGAGGACTCGAACCTCCGACGTCGAGCAGCGACACGCTCGACAGCAAGGCGCATTGGAGAGCACGGCCACACCACCGCTGCAGTCGTAAATTCCATGTCGGTTTCGTAGTGAAAACCAGCAGCTTAATACTAATGTTTTTGTATTCATATTGTTTAATGAACAAAGAACGAAGTTTTATTGTTTGCTGTGGAGACTAAGAGTGTAAGATTTGCTTTGTCACTACTTACTCACCCGTTTGTCATTATTACATTATTTAGATATTTTTATCGAGTTATTAAGAAAAATTCAATCTTTGTAAAATATTACCATGCATCTCTCAAATGCTCTAAAATCTATTTGGGCAGCATACAAATCACATAAAACGAATGCTGGAGTTCTTAAGATTATAAAGCTCATAAGACGAATTAGTTCCCTGTTCATCCATGGACTTCCAAACTTCTAATGGAGATACGAGATAAGCAGATAAACAACAAACCGCGTAGCGCACGTATTGCGTTGTGTTGAAGCCGGCGACTAGCTCCGCAACCACCGGAAGCCACTTTCACTCGGACGGCCAGCTTGAGGTTGCTGCTTCACGGTCAAGAGTCACGTCCAACCGCTGAATTCACTGAGGCGGCAAGAATGCTCTCTCTCTGATGCAGCAAGTCTCTGTGACGCAGTTGTCTGCTAGTCACGTACTGCCTGTGTTTCGTCTCTTTCTCTCGCATTACTTTTATTAACTTTAATTCTACATTCTCTAGATTTCAGTCGTGCACTCGAATTATTTTAAGATCTTTGTTTGTTAGGTTTTTTTATTATTTTTTTTATTTTTATTGTCACTTCACAGAATCTCGTCAACCTTGAAGAGACTGTACAATTCGCTGCTCCACCCTTCAATTATATGTACAGAAGTGTTAAAAACTTAACCTTCTAGATGTCACCACACCGAAAAAGTCCAAAGAATTGACGTCAGGTGATCTTAGAGGTTAAGGTGTATGCTCTGATCGACCTCTGATGGACTATATTCGACATCTACCTCTATGTTCCGCAAACCACCTCACGGTACGAGATGGAGAGTACTTTAAGAATCATTATATCTTTATTATTGTTCTCTTGCAGTCGCCACTGGTTCGCAAGGAAAAAGACTGTAAGTATGCCTCTATGTAAGCTCTAATATCTATAATTTTATCTTCGCGGTCATTCACGAGCTATACGTACGATGAAGCAACATATCGGTTGGCTCTGCGAGAAACGGACGCCCTTGGAACTTTCACAGAAGCTGATACCGTGATTCTGAACGTCTCTCATGAAGCGTCTCCCACCGGGGTTTCCTAATCATCTCGCTGGCACTTTGGCACTTATGAATGGACCTGTAAAGAACTAAGCTGCTCTACTTTGGATCTTCTCTATCTACTCTATCAAACGTATCTACACTGGTCAAAACAACTGGTCTATGTTCTGAAGTATTGTCATCGGCAGAATGAACTAAAAAAGTTCGACGACTTTCTTTCAGTCCTACAGAGTGGAGACAACATTACAGCAACCGAGTCAGCGGTAATAATAGAAAGTTGCTGCAGAGGATCTCCATGCAGCGGAATAGCACCTCGGCATTGGACATAGTGGAACATTCCTGCTAAGATGATATAAATATCAATTTAAATATAAATTGAGAATCCCTGAGACGGTTTTTCGTCTCGAATATGTCCAAGACATTCAAGATAAAGGTGAAGCAATAACTTAAAATATGTGAGGCGGCCAGTTTCTTTTCTTTTTTTTTTTTTTTTTTTTTTTTTTTTTTTTTTTTTGCATCCTTTTTGATATTTATGGCAGAACAAAAACACGAGTAAGTAAATAATTATAAGATAAAATTATTATAAAGGAAAAACTTGGGCAACACACTAAGAAAATGCATGGACGATGACATCAATCGCAAAGCTAAAGTTTGAGGCTACAAGCAAAATTATTGGGCAAATATGGAGCATACCTTATCACTTTGGTTTTGGTTGGTGATGACGTGTGTTTACCTTATCAAAAGAATTACCTAATCACTTTGGTTTTTATCAAAAGAATTACGTATTCACTTTGGTTCATTAATCACTTTGGTTATAGTATAGTGCAAAAATAACTTGACTTACTCACAGCTAATTACATGCAGATCCATAGGAAGGTTGGAAGCGGGACAGGCACAGAGGGAGATGGCTGCAGCTATTGGAGAGTTCCGAAGTGTAATTTCCAGGACCTGGACGCGATTTCAGACTACAGGAAACGTTACAAGAAGGTAGGGCCAAGGTTATCCTCTGGTAACATCAGGAAGAGATGACCGTTATCTCCTATTAACAGACCGTCGAGACAGGAAGCTGAATGCAACTCAGGTGCAACGCACCCTCCAGGCAGCACCAGGACGCGCAATATCAACACAGTCAGAAATCGCCTTCGGGAAGGGAATGGAATGTCGCCGCGTTCTGTTCACAGATGAGTCAAGATTTTGTGTTTAGACGGACAATCGTCGTTCCCTCGTCTGGAGATCTCGTGGAACTCGGAACAATTCTCCTTATGTGCAGGAAACATCACCATGCCATTGTGGTGGACGAAAGGTGTGGTCTGGAGTAGAGACCTCTATGTCGTTCAGAATCGCCCTTTGACTGCTCACAGGTATAGACCCATCGACCTTTCGTTGTGCCCTATGCTGGTACCATAAAAAATGGGTTCCTTCTGGTGTACAATAATGCTCGTCCCCACACATCTGCGTTGGTGGACAACATGCCTGGAGCTGAGAGGGAGTGACCATCTTCTTCACCGGACTTAAACCCGATTGAGCATGTCTGGGATGCAGTTGGCAGACGCATTGCAGCCAGACCAGCACCTCCCACAAAGTTTGCAGAGCTGGGTATTTCACTCATGGAAGAATGGCCAAATATCCCTCAAGAGCTGATTGATACCATCATACTGTCCATGATACGCAGGTGTGTAACTGTACTGGCCGTCCGAGTTGATCACATACCATATTAGAGGACAACGAGAATGACTTTTTCACTATTATGGTAGCCCCATGGTGCCTCACTCTGTGTAAACCCCATTTAAACCTTAAGTAAAGAGCTGAGACATCAAAATATCATACTGCAGCAAACAAAACTACAATTGTAACCAATATATGAATAAAATATGTTACCATATGTATATTGTGTATGATATCGTGGTTCGCAACCCACGTTAAACTGTAGGCCCCCTATAACTGGCTGGGTAAGTCAGTTCGAAGGTCGGAGGAAGGCAACGGCATACCACCTCCAAACAGGACCATGCCTAGTAAAGCACTGTTGTGTTCAAACCAATCTTCGGATTGTTGACTGCTTGACCTTTATCTCACCTGATTCTATAATTGTTTTGAGCAGTGTAGAACAGATCACACAGAAATGACAAATATTTAAATATTGGTCGATCGAGTGTTTTGTAAGCTACTTCCTTTGTTGCTGGACTACACGTGCTGAGGATTCTTCCAGTGCACCTCAGTCTGCCATATGCCATACTCACTATTAATTTTATGTTGATTGCGTGGCCACTTCCGCTGAGGTCCGGGTGCTCCCTCCGTGTGTTGTCCTTAGAGTGAGTTAGATTAAGTAGTATGTACGTCTATGGACCGATGACTATACCAGTTTGGTCCCTTAGGATTACAAATATCTGAACTTTTATTATTATTATTTCATGTGGTCATTTTACTTCAGATCGCTCCTTATCCTCACTCCCAGATATTTTATGTAAGTAACTGATTACAGTGATTATTATACAATCGTGTAGTCATATAATAAGTAATATTTCTGTCTATGTATTCGGAATACGTTACATTTATGTTGAGGATCAGTTACCACTACCAGCACTACGTGTCGATACACTGTAGATCCGCCTGTATTTCGATACAGTTTTCGAGGGTCACGACTTCTCGATATACTGCGGCATTACCGGTGAAAAGTGTTACTGAACTTCCGATGTTATCTACGAAGTCGTTTATATATATTGTGAAAATTAATTGCCCTATCATACTCATTTTGGACACGCAAGAAATCAATTTCTCTTCATCGAAAAACTTACGGGTATGCTGCGAGGTACCAAAATCGACGACGGTCGATATTTCGGCAGGAGACCACCCTGCCATATTCAAGGTGAAACTGCAATAAGAAAGCAATGTGCAACGATCTTTAAAACCTCGGTTTTCAATGAGTAAACAGGAAAGACAACAGACACCGAGCAAGCAAGCACACAGCGCCGACACGACCAAAGATGAAACCGAGCTTTTAAAGATCGTTCCACATTGCTTTCTTATTGCAGTTTCGCCTTGAAAATGGCAGGGTGGTCTCCTCCCGAAATTTCGGCCGTCGTCGATTTTGGTACCTGGCAGCATACCCTAAAGTTTTTCGAAGTTGTTATTCGCCAGGAGAAATTAAGGAATCACAATTTCTCTTCAAATTACTTCTCTTAGTTGAGAATGACATTCTGTGTTCTGTTTCCTAGAAACTGTTCAACCTAATTACACAATTTGTCTGATATCCCGTACGATCGTATTTTGTTCCTTAGGTGACAGTGTGGAACCGTATTGAACCATATGGGAAAGTCAAGAAACACAGCATCTGCCGCCGGGGAATGGCCGTGCGGTCTGAAGCGTCATGTCTCGGACTGCGCGGCTGCTCCGGTCGGAGGTTCGAATCCTCCCTCAGGCATGTGCGTGCATGCGTGCGCGCGCGCGTGTGTGTGTGTGTGTGTGTTGTCCTGAGCATAAGTTAATTTAAGTTGTTAGTAAGTGTAGGGACTGATGACTAACAGTTTGGTCCCCTAGGTTAACAAACATTTGAACACAGCATCGGCCTGGAAGCATGTATCTACTGTTTTACGGGTCGCGTGGTCGCATAGCGGCTGATGCGCTGTACATGATCGTTGCTTTCTGAAACCATGTTAATTCCTACAAAGGAAATTTCTGGTCTTCGGAAATGTCAAGACAGCATCACCATTCAGAAATATTGTACTATGGGATGGACGTGAACGTCTAGAATACCCACATATTCCGCAGCAGCGACATTGTAGAGTTCCTATGGTGTCCATGGAAGACAATTATACTGTTGACACAATCAACACTGAACCACTACAGAGTCTTACTCTATGGGCGTGAAATCGACCAAAAATCGAAACCAGTGTGGAACAAAACTCATCCTACCAAAAGACATTTTTCATTGCAGCATAGTCCAGGGCCGGCCGCGGTGGCCGAGGGGACTGAGGCACTTCAGTCACGGTCTGCACGGCCACTACGGTCGGGGGTTCGAATCCCCCCTCGGGCATGGATATTTGTGCCGTCCTAGTTCGTAAATAGTTCATAAGTAGTTTGTAAGTTTAGGGACTGATGACACCGTAGTTAAGTCCCATAAGCTTTACAAACATTTGAACATAGTCCAGGTTTTATGGCTTCGTTAGCACGTTTTCTCGCTAGTGCGACATTCTGTTCTGCAGTGGCTTTTGCATCTGTAATCCTCTTATTGCCGTCACAGTCCACTATAGTGACTATCTCTCAGAAAACACTTAATACACACTTTCCCCCGCAATGTGATTTAGAGGATGATGCTTCCCCATTTCCCTATTATGTGATACAAATCTTCGACACAGTTCCTGTTGAAACATCAAACTCTTGGATTTACCTTGGTTACAGCAGCACCCACTATTTGACAATGTTGGAATTCACTTAGCTTTTAGGTAATGCATTCCCAACTACATAGAAAATCGTTCTGGCCACGAGTATGACGAGAATGATGCACGATTTGTGGTGTAAATCGTTAAAGGAAAGGCTTTATTCGTTGCGTCGAGATCTACTTACGAAAATTTTTTTATCATCTTTCTCCACCGGATGCGAACATTTTTTATTAGCACCCACGTACGTGGGGAGACATGGTCATCATGCATGAGAGAAAACAGATCTAAAACTGAACTTGTGTTTCTTCCCGCGCGCTATTAGAGAGTGAAACGGTACACAAATTTTATGAAAGCACTTCGACGAATCCGCTGGCAGGGACTTAACTGTGATTCGCTGTTAAGTATGAATACGTAGATGTAGAGTACCGGTATGTGTTGCAGGTTTCTTGAAGGCACTGTTCTGGTTACACGTTCCGACCGCTGTTTACACAGATTTTGTGACCATGTTGAACGACGTAAAGTTAGCTAACAGAACACAGTACGCGGCACGTGAATCCCAACGGAGAAACCTCTTCATGCGTTAAAGTGATGTCAGGAATGCCCCAGTGGAGTATTACAGGACCGTTGCTTTTCACAATATATGGAAATGAGCACATAGATAATATCAGAAGTTCAATGAAGCTTTATGGAAACGATGTTGTAGTATATCGAGCAGTCGCAACAGTGGATACGTGTAGCAAAATGCAGGAGGATATGCAGCGATCGACGCAAGGTGTTGGAAATGGCAATTTACTTACAACATAAATAAATGTGAAGTTCTGCGTTTACATAGAAAGAAAAATCCACTGCTATATATTTACTCAATAGCAGGAAAACACGAAGCAGTTACTTCTATATCTGGGAGTAGGCATAAGAAATTATTTGAAAAGGGACGACTATATAAAATTAAATATAGGTAAGGCAGATGCAAGACTGAGATTCATTGCAAGAATCCTCAGGAAGTGTAGTCTGTCAACAAACTAATTATGTTACAATACACTCGTTCGGACAACCCTTCAGTATCGCTCATCAGTGTGGGCTCTGTGCCAGGTAGGGTTGATAGAAGACGTAGAGAAGATCCAAAGGAGATCGACATATTTCGTTACGGGCTCATTTAGTAAGCGTCACATATTTGATCAGGAAACTCCAGTGGCAGACGCTGCAAGAGAGGCGTTCTGTATCGGCTTTCAAAAATCAAATTTTTGTATAGCTTATGGGACTTACCTACGGGGTCATCAGTCCCTAAACTTACAAACTACTTACGAACTAGCTAATATCCATGCCCGAGGGAGGATTCGAACCCCCGACCGTAGTGGCCGTGCAGACCGTGACTGGAGCGCCTCAGTCCCCTCGGCCACCGCGGCCAGCTACAGCTTTCTGTCAAGGTTCGCTGCACGTATTTTTTCTTGAATAGCCAACCAATATATTGCTTCTTCCTACGTATATCTCGCGAAACGACCACAAGGATAAAATAGAGATTAGATCACACATGGAGAAATGCCGAAAGCTTTTTTTAAAATTTAATTTCCTTTTCTTTTTTTCTTTTTTATTTATTTATTTTTTTTTTTTTCGCCAGCTATACCACCACTGGAATAGGAGGAGGAAATTACAATGGTACACAACGTACCCTCTGCCTCACAACTTGAGGTGGCTTGCAGAGTACGGATGTAGGTGTAGCTGTAGAGGCACTGTTTATTTGAAGTGCAAAGTAGCATTCAGTAAAATTTACTTGGTTTGCCATTGAATTTAAATGAATTGAATTCGACCCGGGAATCCCAAACAGAAGCGAGACTTCGTTCCACCGCAGACTGCAGCAAGCCCCCACTACAGAGTAACATATACAGAGGAGACGCCCCCCTAAACCACTGTCCTATGCTCCCCTCATAGTTCCGTAAGATGCTAGCAGGTGTCAGGCCGTTCCCCGGCTTAGTACTGGTAGACCACACTAGAGGCGCTTCTGAGGGTAGCGTGAAGGGGAGTCTAAGGGGAGAGCTCGTGCCGCCTGCCACGAGGCCACGGCTGTGTCCGGCTTGCTGGGGTTTGAGGGGAGTTGGTGGTGGGGGCAGCCGCTACCTACCACCTGCTCTGGCCAGTTTAAAGGGCTGCTACTGACCTCAGCGCCATCATGGGACATCTTACGGAACTGCTCTGGCCCTCCCTCCCCACACCCCTGAGCGTGTGACCAGGCCCTTACGGAGGTTTCCCGTCTGTATATATTTGTCTGTGCCCCCACCTCCGCCACCGCCAAACCTGATGGTTGTCCCGTGACAGTCGTTAGACCTATGCCAAAGTGTCTGTGTACAGTCTAGTTCATGAGGAGAAAATGTTTGCGAAACAATTGGTGACATGGTGTAACTGAGAAGGAAGGTTGGAACCAGCCCGCACTCTTACCCAGGTAGATGGAGAAAACACCCTCAGGCTCACCGGCACGACGACTCATTAACTGGTCGGATGGATTCCAACCAGATCAGGCACATCTCCCCGACCGTTGAGCGTCACATTAAACAGCGTACCTAACCCGGCGGGTTGAATTTCCATAGAACGTGCAACTTATTTTTTGAAACTCCCTCGTGTATTGCTCTTATGGTTCATGGTTTATTCAGTACTCCGTGAATTGCACATATGTGTTTGGCAATATCTACATGAGACTGTGGTTTTATCATGAATAAGCTCCGAGTGCAGATCGTTCTTGGTTAGAGGTTTTTTTATTATTATTATGTCGAGTATAAACTCCATACGACGAGAATTACGACCCCGCCTGTAGAGAAGCGCACGACATATTTCTGAACCCACGATCTTCTCATGGAAAGAATTTATCTGGCAGAATGCCACGCTTTCCCAAATGACAATGTTGTATTTCAAGAGAGAAATTAAAGCCTGCAGCATCCATATCCTTACGCAATAATTATTTAGAAAACATTCTAAAGGCATTCCTAATAGTGAGTGGTCACCATTCTAGCAGATGTTGACTCTGTTCAACACATGTTTTACGGCGTGGAATGTACTGAAGGTCACCCAATACGTTCGTAAGTACCATAGTGACATTGAAAGCAGCACTGCATGCAGCGTTACGGGCCATTATCACAACACATCACTTCCAGCTTAGTGCTCTGATGCAACAAAGGAGAAAGGAAGTCTCACTCAGTATTACGCAACTTGCGATCCTGAATACTTTTTCTCTTGCATTCACGGCTTGTTACGATTTCTAGCATTGTATTGCTCTCTACAATCGCCACGTGCCGTTTAGGTTTTGAGTAATTGGACGTTATTTAGTTTCATATGAAAAGAGGTTAAATTCGAACTTGTTATTATTGTAGTCTTCAGCTAGGAGACTGGTTTGATGCAGTTCTCCATCCTATTCTATCCTGAGCAATTCTCTTCATCTCCTCATCAGAACGGCAACCTACATCCATTTTGTGTACTGTATTCATCTCTTGGTCTCTCTCTGACATTTTCACCCCATACACTTCTCCCCAAAGTTAAATTCATGATTCCTTGATGCCTAAGAATGTGCCCTACCAATAGAGTCATTCTTTTAGTCAAGGTATGCCAGAAATTCTTTTTCTTCCCAATTTACCCAATTCTGTTCAGTACCTCCTCATTAGTTACGCGATCGATCCACCTAATCTTCAGCATTCTTCTGTAGCTCCACATTTCAAAAGCCTCTATCCTCTTCCGTACAAGGCAACACTCTCCTTACGCTTAAACTGATATTCGATGTTAACAAATTTCTCTTTTTCAAAAATGCTTTTCTTCCCACTACCATCCTGCATTTTATATTCTCTGTACTGCGACCGTTGTAGGTTACTTTACTGCCCAAGTAACAAAAGTCATCTACCATCTTTATTGTTTCCTAACCTAATTCATTCAGCATCGCACGATTTTCTTAGACTGCATTCCATTGCCCTTGTTTTGCTCTTGTTAGTGTTCATCTTATACGCTCCCTCCAACACACTGTCCGTTCCGTTCAAATGCTCCTCCAGGTCCTTTGTTTGTCTGTCAGAATTACAAACACGATGATTTTATTTCTTCACCCTGAACTTTAATGCCCTCTCCAAATTTCGCCTTGCTTTCCTTTATAGCTTGCTCAGTGTACAAATTGAATAACATTTGAGGAAGGCTACAACCCTGTCTTACTCCCTTCCCAACCACTGCATCCCTTTCATGCCCTTCAACTCTGATAACTACTGTCTGGTTTTTGCAAAAGTTGCAAATAACATTCCGTTCCCTATATTTTACTCCCACTTTCTTCAGAGTTTGAAAGAGTGTATTTCAATCAACATTGTCAAAAGCTTTCTCATAATCTACCAAAGCTAGACATGCTTTCTATCTTCTAAGATAAGTCGTAAAGTGAATATTTCTTCTGCATCCAAACTGATCTTCCCCCAGGGTCGGCTTCTACCAGTTTGTCTATCTTTCTGTGAATAATTCGTGATAAAGTTTTGCAACCATGATTTATTAAACTGATGGTTCAGTAATTTTCACGCCTATTTGCGTCTGCTTCCTTTGGGATGGGGATTATTACATTTTTATAAAGTCTGAAGGTATTTCTTCTGTATCATACATCTTACGCACCAGGTGAAATAGTTTTGTCTGGGCTGGCTCTCCCAGAGACTTCAGTACTTCTCAGGAAATGTCGTCCACTCCAGGGGTCATGTTTAGACTTAGGTCTTTCAGATCTCTGTCAGATTCTTTTCTAATATAGTATCTCCTATTTCATCTTCATCTGCTTCCTCTTCCCTTCCTACAATATTGTCACTTGTATTCATCTCTATCTTTTATTTTTGCGGAGTAAGTCACAAATAATTCAGATATCACAAAAGATGGAATATACTCAGAGTCTTAGAAGAATGATAGAAGGAAGTCTGCTATGCCGTTGTTTCAGAAAGGAAAAAATGGCAGTGCCGAACGCCACATATATATCGAGTTCAGAACGCAAGCACAGATAATACACGGACAAGGCGATAAATCACTAGTGATCCTATTCTTGAACCCTCTTAACATCCTGTTGAAGTGATTTTGTGCACGCATAAGATAAATAGTGGCACACATAAGATAAATAGTGGCAAAACTTCCTTTGTAACGTGTACAGTGTTGTAACCAGTGCATCTTCCTTTCGGTGTTTCCAAAACCTAACCCAAAATTCGCTTCGGGTGTTTTAGGCAAACCAGTAACAACATGAATCTGGATTTCCAAGAATGTATTCGAACACAGTTCCTCCTGCCTAAACATTCAGTGTCTTAGTTACTTCAACACCTCCTTCCCTCTTCTTCAGACAGTTCAGTTTACATCATACTGGCTCTTTCTTCGACACTGTAATCTGTTTCTCCTTTTAAGAGTGACTTTACCAGTCCTTCCTCAAACTTCTTTATAAGTGAATTACATTTTAAACATTTCATCATTATGACCAATTCCCATAGACTTTCGCATACTCGCGAAGCTATTAGAACTAATCGTTCCTCCAGTTTCGGAATTTATTCGTTAACCTATTTTCTTTTTTAGTCGCCAAACTTCTCGGTATTAGCAACTGATTACACGGGTCATTCAGTTTTCACTTTTTATATGCTGATTTAATTGTCGTAACAAGTCACTTTTATTTTGTCGTACATCATTTACATTATATTACCAGTAACAAGCGGGTAACCATTTACCTTAAGATGTTCGGAAAACGCAATTTTTACATACATATGACTAAAGAACTCATGCTAATAGACGTTCGAAGGTCACTATTTACGACATTTGTGTGTATACAAGGCGGTAATACAACACTCCCGAGACATGAATCTCCATGAAACGGTCCCTATTCAGCTACAAAATGATGTTCCCACGTGTATAAACAAATTTCCCTAATCTTTGCTTCATCCGGTAAAAAAAAAAAAAAAAATAGGAAGAAAGATTAGGGTTTAACGTGCTGTCAACATTGTGGTCATTAGACACGAAGCACAAGGTCGCTTTGTAAATATAGGGAAGAAAATCGGTCGTGCCTTTTCAAAAGAACAAACCCGTCGTTTTCTTGAAACGATTTTCAGAAATCTTGGGTAACCTAAATCTGCATGACCAGAGACGAATTTGAACTGCGGTCCACCTCCTCGAATCTAGTTACCCCAGTATGTCCGCAATATGGAGCTTTAATGGCGAGAACAGTAAATTTCAATCAAATCTAGCAACGGATATTGAAAGTATAAATTATTTTCCCAGTCCTCGTGAATTTTGATAGCCTTGTTAATTAACATTTGGATGTGTTTTATGCAGAGTTGGTAAATATTAAGAGCTCTTACATATTTAAGTAAAGTGAAATACATCAAAGCTAGCTGGAGGACGTAGTAAATTCTTCAGTTACATCGTTTATGGTTAGTACAATTCTGTATTTTTCGTGGAGCCGTTTTCCGTCTTTACAGTTAAGTAAGAGACATTTGTTTATACGATATTCGTTTCGTTTCTTCTGCTCCGAAAGCATCGTCAGTGGCTATTTCCTGTGTTATTCCATATGTGTCGTCAAGGTGTTGATTCTTCCCAAGTAAAAGAAATGAATATGGCATAAACAAATGCTTTTTATTTACTTTTAAAAGTCGTAAAACATCACCACGAAATATTTAACGTATAAAATATCGACAATTCTGTATGTTTTTAAAACTAGTTCAGTCATACTTCGTCAGTCGTGCATCCTCCTGTACCTTGGAAAGACAGATATTCTACCATGCAACGCATGATGTTTTCAAATAAACTTACTTTCTTTAGTATTTGAACAGTTCTCTCTGCATTGAAAATGGATATTTTTTTAGAAGTTGTCAATAGGTTCTATATCAAAATGTTTTTAGCTGATCATTGTTCATTTAATAGAACTACTTATTAATTTAATTTCACTTATTCATTATTAATATGACTATTCAGAACAGTAATAGCGCAACACATAAACTATTAACGATTGCAACGCTTTTAAATTTGAATACAATATTTGTTCTCTGATGCATGTCCATCTTATACCTTGGAACAGTTCTTCACATCCGGAATTTTTTTAAGCAATAATTTTTGTCATTTGTTAGAAAGACTACAGCACACACGAAACATTCGAAGAAAGAATAAGAAAATATATCAAACTTCAGTTACAGTAAATACTAGTGCTGAAAGTTTGTAAAGTCCTAGATACAAAACTCTCCCCTACTACTTCAGGGACATTACGTAGAATTTCAGTGAAGCTACACAAAAACAATACTTGCAGTGGGGCCTGTCGAATGTCATTGTCACGATTAACACAATCAATAAAAGTCATATTTGATTGCTACGCCCCTATTATGATGGTACCGAATATCTATTAAGCAAATCAAATGTTTCAAATGTTTGTATTGCTTATGGGACTTAACTACGGGGTCATCAGTCCCTAAACTTACAAACTACTTATAAACTAACTAATACTAAGGACGGCACAAATATCCATGCCCGAGGGGGGATTCGAACCCCCGACCGCAGTGGCCGTGCAGACCGTGACTGGCGCCTCAGTCCCGTCGGCCACCGCGGCCGGCATCTATTAAGCCTTGCTGGATTCTTTCTTTCTCTGCAGCCCTTTTCCCGCACATGCAGGGTGGGCTTTGCTTAGTGGGATTTGTTGTGTTAATATTGACGGGGCGGCCGGATGCCCTTCCTGCCGCCACCCTCTGCCCCTGGGAGGAAATGTGTACCCCAAATGTCTGTGTACAGCGTTATACAGTAAAACTTCTGAATAACGGACAACACTGGGGAAAATAAATCTGTCCGCTTTTAAGAAGAAAATGTTCAAATGTTTGTTAAGCTTATGGGACTTAACTACGGGGTCATCAGTCCCTAAACTTACAAACTACTTATGAACTACTTACGAACTAGGACGGCACAAATATCCATGCCCGAGGGGGGGATTCGAACCCCCGACCGTAGTAGCCGTGCTGACCGTGACTGGAGCGCCTCAGTCACCTCGGCCACCGCGGCCGGCGCTTTTAAGAAGTGTCCGCTGTTAAGAAAACGATAAAATACAAACTTTTATCTGAAATGATCGGGAGGGCGGCCGTTTCGGATAACGAAAATCTCGGCTAAGCCAATTTCCCCTGTTTTCACGTGTGAAACACACCGAACTGCGTCCATACCGCGAAATATGATCGTAAAACGTGCGAATGCCACACGGTTTCTTGAACCGATCCAACCAGCCATCATTTCCGAGGAAATCTTGCTCCTTTCCTTCAATCAGCTCATAAAAAATCATCGATATTTGACGAAGTAGAGGACGTGAATCTGGCACGCCTTTGGCCTCTACTAACTGAGGACGTGAGCCTTTTCTCATTGTTTTTCGAGATTTGATTGAAACTTGAATGGAACAAAATGTTTAAATTTCTGATCGATTTGTTTTCAAATCAGTACTCGCACTCATACCGACGCTGAAATCCGCAGCAACTTTTGCGGATGGTTCACCAGCATCAGATTTCTCCAAAGTGCGAAGCTTTTGGTACAACGAGATCACACAACTTTTTCGTTTCGCGCCCGCAGTCAGCGTTTTTCTTTCTTTCTTTTTCTTTTTCTACCGACACTCGAACGATTCTTTTTTTGGTTTTTGACCACTTTTATCTCTGAACATTTTAAAGCATGTAGCGCGAGCATGAAATTTCTAAAACACACAGACGAACGAAAAGAAAACACTCAAGACGCATTAGACAAAGCTTTTGACTTTTGAAACCAGGCTGTGGCAGCCATCGAATGAAAACATTCGATACATCTATCACCTCTCTCCTGTCCTACTCAAGCCTACGCTTTAACACAACAGTGCGATTACTATTAAACGCCTGGCTTCGTCTCATGTACCGACAACAGATAGAAAGTATTTGTCGCCGCACTTTAATTGTCGGTTCCGACATGGCTACGTCTGCGCTGCATGGAGCAATACTGTACGTACTGTACTTACAAGAAGTTCCAATACATGGCAATGCCATGAAATCACGCAATACGAACAAGAAACAAGCTAAAACTTCAACCAGTACACGCTCGAATTGACGACTCTCAGACTTTTGACACGCAAAGTGCACTGATTCTTTCACGCCGTCCGTTATATGGAAGTTTTGATTGTTGTTGGGGGACATATTACAGTGTCCGTGTCCGTTATTGGGAATGCCCGTTATTCGGAATAATTTTAGCATAATGGCTAATGTCGTTTTGCAGGGGAATTTTAAAATGTCCGCTATGGAGAGGAGTCCGCTCTTGGGAAGTGTCCGTTAAGGGAAGTTTTACTGTATGTGTGAAAGTGTAAAGTGTTATGAAATGTTTGCGAATCGTGTAACTGAGCCGGACTTGGGAATCAGCGCGGTATTCACCTAGGGGGATGAGGAAAACCGCCTAAAAACCACATCAAGGCTGGCCGGCACTCCGACCCCCCTTCGTTAATCCGCCGGGCGGATTCGAACCGGGGCCGGTACGTCTCCCCGTCTTGGAAAGCGGTGCGTTAGACCACACGGCTAACCGAGCGGGTCCTGTTAAACCTTCCTGGATACCAAAGCTTAATTTCGGATGAACGGCGTTCGAGCACGTCCTGAGTAATTTTCTTTTAATTCATGGAATATTTCGGCACCGAAGACAGATGTATTAAATCACACCTTATCTATAACTTGCCTTTTATGAAAGTGAAGGCGACAGTAGGTGAGCAATGTGATGCGATAGGCAAGAGCGTGGGATGAGGTGATGACTGTGTGAATGTTTTAATTATTTTTAGCAGAACCTTACTCAAGTTAATAATATTATTATTATTATTTGGGGGAGGGGGATGGAGATCAGACAATAAAACCCAACTGTAAGTTACGACACATATTCTAATTCGTAAAGCGTTAAAATTTATTTTCATCGCCACCCTCCTTGTCTGCGCCCCTGATTTGTAATAATAGGTATGAACATAAATGAACCCAGTGGCAATACAACTGAATAAATATAAGCAGGCCTTAATTTCGGTCGGAACATCAATCCGAAACCTCCTAGGGATTTGTTTAACTTACTGGAAGATGTCGGCACCGAAGGTTTAAAATAGTGCAGTTTTATTGATTCGCAACGCATGAACATAAATCAACCCCGGCGTAATGAGTAGAAGACGAATGACATTTAAAGTATTTGGTTTACCCTAACTCTTCGGGAACTCTGAACTGTAGATGACTCTGTTGGGCCAGGAGTATCTTCATCATCATCGGCCTCGCTGAATTCTGTATTATTAACATTGTACACACATTTATCAAGCAGGTGCAATGTAATTGACCGTTACAACGGTTAAAAACGTGACGTCTTAGTCATGATAACTACCAAATAGTAACTATGTGTATCGAACAGCAACAGTTGGAAGGAAGGAGCTTGGAGTTTAACGTCCCGTCAACAGCGTGGACATTAGAGACGGAGCTTACGCTCGGAGTATTTGGGTAAGGATGTGGAAGGAAATCGGCCGTGCCTTTGAAAGGAACCATCCCGGAATTTGCCTGGAGTGATTTAGGGAACTCACAGAAAACCTAAATTTGGATGGCCGGAGGTGGGAGGGGATTGTATGGTTGCAGAGATGCGTTCCGGCAGTTATATTTTAGAAACGAAGCATTGAGTAGAATGCAAATGACATTAGAAGCGTTTACTGAACATCTGTGTCCGTATCTCATGTCGCATCGCACTCTTGTTTTTCTTAACACAGGCAACAGGGTGTACGTGACGGCGTTGGGCGAGGATTATTTTCATCGCTAAATCATTTAATTAATACTGGGCACATATATAATGCAACTGTGTGGATGTTGCGGCTAGCAGCAGTAAACACATATTTACATCTACATCTACATGGGATACTCTGCAAATCACATTCAAGTGCCTCGCAGACGGTTAATCGAATCACAATTATATTATTTATCTCCCATTCCATTCTCAAATAGCGCGATGGAAGAAAGAATACCTATATCTCTCTGTTCGAGCTCTGATTTCTCGTATTTTATTCTGATGATCATTTCTACCTATGTAAGTGGGAGTCAACAATATATTTTCGCATTTGGAGGACAATGTTGGCGATTGTAGTTTCGTAAGCAGCCCACGCCGCAGCGATAACCGCCGTTGTTGTAATGATTCCCATCCCAGATCCTGTATCATTTCCGTAACGCTGTCTCCCCTCTATCGTGACAATACGAAACGAGCTGCCCTTCTTTGGACTCTTTCGATGTCCTCCGTCAAACCCACCTGATAAGGATCCCACACTGGGCAGCAATACTCCAAAAATGGACGGACAAGCATAGTGTTTGCGGTTTCTTTTGTAGTTCTGTTGCATGTTTTAAGGGTTCTGCCAATAAAACGCAGTCTCTGGTTCGCCTTTCCCACGATATTATCTACGTGTTATTTCCAATTTAAGTCTGAGGTAATAGTAATTCCTAGGTATTTTGTGGAGTTTACGGCCTTCACTTTTGATTTATCTTGTAAACAAAGGTTAACGGATTTCTTTTCGTACTCATGTGTACGACTTCACACTTCTCATTATTTAGAGGCGATTGCCAATTTTTAAACCATACTGATATCTTATTCAGATCGTTCTGCAGTTGGTTTTGATCTTCAGAAGATTTTACTAGACGGTAAATGACGGCGTTATCTGCAAATAACCTAAGAGAGCTACTTAGATTTTCCCCTAAATCGTTTATGTAAATAAGGAACAGCAGAGGACCAATAACACTACCCGGTGGAACGCCGGATATCACGTCTGTTTCTGTCGATGCCTTACCATCGATTACTACGGACTGTGTCCTCTGTGACAAGAAATCCCCTATCCAATCGCAAATCTGGAGCGATATACCATTACCACGCAATTTGATTAAAAGCCGTTTGTGAGGTACGGTGTCAAAAGCTTTCTGGAAATCAAGAAATACGGAATCGATTTGCGAACCCTTGTAGATAGCACCCATCGCTTCGTGAGAGTAAAGAGCTAGTTGTGTTTCGCATGAACGATATTTTCTAAATCCGTGTTGACCTTGGGTCAATAGATCGTTCTGTTAGAGATAATTCATAATATTTGAATACAGGATATGTTCCAAAACCCTGCTGCAAATTGACGTCAAGAATACTACCTAATTGTGCCGATGTGTATCGAAGAGAAAACGGAAACTTTTGCTTTTTATGATTAGAGGGTGGTAAGGAGTGTGGTGGGGGCTTGATATATTGAATAAGTGCATTCCGGCACATTACCTAAAATTTTAAAAATTAAGCGCTGTTTGACACCCTTCAGGAGTACACTTCAAAATAATGACTCTATTAAATGAGAAGGCCAAATTTTCCATAGCTGCGTAGTTATACATTGGTACCACAAAGATTTAAGCGGAATATCTAAACACCGCCGACAAGTAAAAATTGGCAAATAAGCTTTTCATATAAATGGAATGACGCTTAGTGTGGAGACAAATTTCCAGTGGTAAGAGTAAGAGCAATAAAAGGTTTTTGCTGGGTGTCCATGCTGCAGCGCAGACATTTCTCATTGTTTTGCGGAGACGCTGCGGGATAGGAACGGTGGCCTTCGCACGCCGGTCGGTTCGTACTCTGATTGGTCTGAATCCGTCCAATCGCCGCCGCCTGCCTGCTCGTGGCGGTAAAATTCTGTGGAAAACTTTTTCTTGTGGCTTTAAGGTCTGTGCACAAATACCCATATATATTCGCAAAGAGACCAAAGCACATTTCAAGTTCCCAGCGCCAGGTTGCCTACAGGTGAGTAAATGTTCTTTTACTGAATACCGTCGTGCATTTGTTTTATGTCTAGTGAGAATTTCTTTGCCACGCCGAGGAAACAGGAAACGAGTTCTCGCAGTTCATCCATCGAAAGTGTTCCAATTCTCCAAATCTTCTTAGGAAAGCCGATGGTCAAGTCAGTCTTTGATAACTCAAACCAAATGCTCGAGTCATATAGTTCGTGCTGGACAATTAGCTTTATCCAAAGATTTCTTTGATTTGCGACCTGTTTTACTAACCAGAAAAAAATATCTCGTGTGTAACAATAGTTCTGTATTGTAAAAATTAGTGGTCTAAATTACACGTACAATGGTGTCATTAGTCAGATATGTTAAACTGAGCTACTGTACGTTCCAGTGCTTGCAAATTTCACTGTAAAGGACGTTTTAGACTTTTCGTACAATACCTCAGTCTTTACTATACCATTAAGGGAACAATGTTTTTGTTAACTTCTTTCTGTTCTCCATGTGCTGGGATTTCGCAAGATTGATTCGTTATTTATTAATTTAGGGTTTCGCTGAATACACGACGAACTCCACATCACCTGAAATGTATAAAATAACTGGCGGTTGTAAATTTCTTATAGCGTTTCTACTGCGTAATAGCAATCGTTCGAAATTATCTCAGTTTATGAACAGAAAATAGCAAACTTATTGTTTACAATTGCTTTTACTTCGTGAAACTTGGGAACTTTATGGCCGTAATTTGCCCTGCTACCAGTACCAGAAATATCTCCCTGTATTTTCCGTACAGTGTACTGAGAAAGAGTATTGCGCAGGAGTACAAACCGTTAAACGTGCTTTCTTCGTATAGTGGACTTTTGTCAAGTACACGGAAGCAAAACCGGGAAGCCGTCAGCACGAAGAAATATATATTTATAAATATAAATACGTCGTCTAAAAGTATTTTAGCATCAGAAACTAGCCGCTTAACTCTGCTGTACCACGAAGAACATTAATGCATTGTATCGATTCCCACACGAACAGAATTTTTAATCGTATCTTTCTGCCTGAAATTTTTCGAATGCTGTACTCCCCATCGGGCCTTGGAACCAGCTCCAAAGAGCAGAAATTATTATGGTCCAAGATACAATCGGGGACACAGCAACTTAATAGTAACAAAGGCCAACAACGAAAGACAAATGCATTGATTGGTAACTAAAGTACGAATACTGTTCGCTCAGCAGTATTATGCTGCTCACTGTGCGGATGATTGTAGCGAAGTGCGTGGTGTATTGAATGTCGTCGCGCAGTGTTTAGGGCACCGGATACGAGTATTTTAAGTCCCTTTATATTATGGTGTTGTGTGGTTCCTTCAAACCAAGCATAATGGAATACCATCAGGCACTCTTGCCAATCTGAATCGTCATTCAGTCTCTAGTGGGCAGATTGAAATTAGACGCTGCATTCTGGGTTTCTATAAAATCAACTAACGGAAATATGTCCAGAACTGAAGTGCTCGTCTCTAAGACAGAACAACGTATTCGACGAAAAAGTGCGAGGAAATAAGAGACGGCTGTTACTAATATGTACAATTTCGAGGTCCTTTCGATTTCTAAATCGGAAAAGCAGTTACATAAGAGGCAATTTTAAAACCGCTAATAAAGTGAGAGTTATCACGCAGTTTTTACGACGTTTCAATTCATATTAGTCGATAATTAAATCTGTAATTTTAACACTAAGGAAGTAACTATTGTAGGATTAATTTGAAGACATTTAAAAAAAAAACTTAACAAAAGACAATCTGTTGTCATTATCGTTTGAAAATTTCCTGTTGATTCGAAGAATTATTAATGGATTTTCCTGTCTAGCAGAAAATTTAATGGTGTACACTTTTTGTGTAAACGATTCATGAGACATGGTGCGTACCCCTCTCAACTTTTATGCCAATACTGCAGTGATTCCTAGTGTCAACACCAAGAAACTGTTATGTCTGTGGAACGTTTTAAGTAAAATTAAAACTTCATGTGCTGAACATAACCTTGTCTTATATACACATTAATGCTGTATATGCAGACTAAAGTACTGTATGATAATTTGTACCGAGGTCGGTATTCAATATTGTTCGAGTTTAAGCAGAAAATAAGGAGAGCATGTGGACTGAGGGGACAGGCCATGGTAAATCCGTGCAGTTCTGCGAGGACACTGTGCCAGGGTGTCTTAGTTGTGACGCCACTGTCTAGTTAGCAGGAGACTCGGGTTCGATTCCTGGCCTTAGTTGAAATTTGCACACTATATTGGAGTCTGCGTATATACATAATTGATCTTTGTGATCGGTAAAAGTCTCCGACTAATTTCGGTTACTTTTTAGTCCTATAGATCAATGTTTCTCGACCTTTTAGAATGCGCGACTCTTTTACAAGTGAAAAATATTTTGGCGACCCTTCCCTCTCTTCTACTTGCTCCCAAGCCGTAACACAAAAACTTGTGTAATCTTAAAAGCAACGAATTTAATTTTCTTTTGTTGCTCCAACTTTCTTTAAAAAAATAATGAACAATATTATACATTACGGGAGGAATTTATTTGCGTATTTTCGGGAAAACAACACATCCTTTTCTTTTATGTTTTGACGCAGAAAAAATTATTTTGCATAACGAGAGTTCCTCATTTCCGGCAAGACTTATTAGTGAATTATTCTCGTTAGGTAAGGTCGCGCTGTATAATCAGCTGGTAAAGAAGTAAATTGTTTTATCGAATTTCTTGTCATTTAGTTGTGGATTAGTTCCTGAAAACAGTTTTCAGGCTTTCAAAATCAAATGTTCAAATGTTTGTATAGTCTATGGGACTTAACTACGGGGTCATCAGTCCCTAAACTTACAAACTACTTATGAACTACTTACGAACTAGGACGGCACAAATATCCATGCCAGAGGGGGGATTCGAACCCCCGACCGTAGTGGCCGTGCAGACCGTGACTGAAGCACCTTAGTCCCCTCGGCCACCGCGGCCGGCTTTCAGGCTTTCCATTTATTCATCGTTACCTCAGTGAATTTATTCAAAATGTTTGTATAGTCTATGGGACTTAACTACGGGGTCATCAGTCGCTAAATTTACAAACTACTTATGAACTAACTAAGACTAAGGATGGTACAAATATCCATGCCCGAGGGGGGATTCGAACCCCCGACCGTAGTGGCCGTGCAGACCGTAACTGGCGCGCCTCAGTCTCCTCGGCCACCGCGGCCGGCAGTGAATTTATTATTAAACAATCCGTCTTTATTCAGTTAGGAATTTACATACATAATCTAAATTTCAATTTTATTATACCTATGTTTTGTTTTAAGAACCCCTAGTATTCAGACATAAACAAGACTGGTTGCTTTATGGTGCAACTACTTCACCTGTGACGACACTTCGCGACACATAGGTTGAGAAATGAAAAATATCCGTATACGGAAATGAACTCCAGTATCTTTCGATTGCAACGTCATTAACTTAAAGCAGCGGTGTGAATTTATAAAGAAAGACAATAAAACATCAGTTTTCGAGAATCGCTATAGAAGTTTACATGCATTGGAAGACCTCTACGAAATCGAAAGTTTGGAACCCGGCGCAGTTACATGAAATACTACTCTAAAATTTTTCTCAAATGTATGCCCTCTGCTTTGTATTGCTTCTATATACCTAGATTGCAATGTTACGGAAGAGAGGGGCTGAATATTCAGTTTACGTTGCAGGAAATTATATTCACTTTTCTCAATTTCCTTTCTTTCCCTTTGTTGTGTTCAAATGTTCAAATGTTTGTTAAGCTTAAGGGAATTAACTACGGGGTCATCAGTCCCTAAACTTACAAACTACTTATGAACTACCTACAACTAAGGACGGCACAAATATCCATGCCCGAGGGGGGATTCGAACCCCCGACCGTAGTGGCCGTGCAGTCCCCTCGGCCACCGCGGCCGGCCTTTTGTAGTGTCTGGATAATGAAAGGCACAAGGAAAGCTGATAATTATTGTTCATATCTATCGGACTCACTTTTGTCGTTATTAGTCCTTAGCTTACAAACCACTTAAACTAAGGTAAGGTATCCTAAGGACAACACAAACAGCCATGCCCGAGTGGGAACTCGAACACCAGACGGCGAACGGCCGCGCGCTCAGGAGCTCGGCGGCCGGCGCCCCAGTGCGCACGGTTAATCCGCCGTGGCATACTTGTTGTTACGTCGAAATAACTGGAGGCGGAGCTCAAATGTACGTGGCTCAAAGTAAAGGTTGCGACTTTGTAAGTTGATGACGCTGTCATTAACCTGAATAAAGTTGAAGAATATACGGGAAACCCGAAACCAGTCTTCATTCTTATCGTGCAACTCGAAAATGTTAATGTTTGTAGACTTAAGGGACCAAACAGCTGAGGGTCAATTCAAAATGCCACTGTTCGTAACCCTGTGAGCCCAAACTGCTGAGGTCATCGCCCCCTAGACGTACAAACTAACTTATGCTAAGAACAACTCGAAAATCCGACAGGGAGTAGCCGCGAAATTCATGATAAGGCGTCTTAAACCTCTTAGCCGTTTCCACGAGTCGTGCAAACTCGATAGCAATGTGTGAGCCACTACACCCCTCGGTTCCCAGTAGGGGCTCGGTATTCCCTGATGACGGGATAACCTTGAAGCTCACAAGTAGCTTCTCGGGAGTCAAGGCTGGCCAAATTCTGTTAACAACGCTCTTCTAGTGAGCGGTGGCCGCACGTTTCCTACGCTCGTGACTGCTTTTTACGTAGTGGACGCGCGACCAGCGTTACGTATCGCTTCAAATGCTTTGGGCTACCCCACTCAGGCGGCATCTTTCTCGCTTTTCTACGATCATAAAAAGTTTTCGTGCCATTTGCAAACTCAGCTTGAGGATACAAAATGGAGTCCAAGTTTTTCGTTCCGTTGACAACGTGGTCATTAAAGACTGAACTGAAGCGCGGGTTATTGGCCCACTTTAGGTTACGGTAGTAGCACTAAAAGTGGGCCTTTGCGATCGTATTTTGACAGCTCGAAATTAAAATGAAAATAACGGCTTAACCATGCTTTTGACACGAAAATTGAATAACTGGATTTGTAGAGGAGAAAATTCTCTATACTTTGCTCTATTATTTTTTTTTTTTCATATTTTGCATCGTGTAGAGATATTTGCAAAAATAACGGCGATTTGACGATGTCTGTCTGGCTGTAACGTGTTCCCAGTTTTTAGGTCGAACCGTTGAACCGATCGGCACTAAATTTTACAGATATAATTGTTGGCTACCAGAGACCAGAACCTCGCTTTTTGAAATATTTCGGACAAGAAATACGTTAGTAATACCAAAAGAAGCCGTTTGTAATGTAATTTTTATTGCAAATAAACCGTTCATCTGAAGCGAAAATTGAATAAACGAATTTGTAGAGGAGAAAATTCTCTACAACTTTGTTCCCTTATGTTTATTTCATATCTCGTATCGTATGAGAGATATTTGCAAAAATAAGGGCGATTTGACACCTTTCATTGAATTAACGAAAAAGAGCTGTTCGCAGATGTCACGTGACATTTCTCGCCCAGAACTCTCTGTGGCATACGCCATCTTGCGTTGCGTATTTGATGATTTTCTTATTGTAACTTACACGTTGTCATTTCAAAGCAATGGCGCACTGAAGAATTAACAAAAACACGTCGTCCTTCGTACGATAAATGATAATATAATGTTTACAAATGCCATATTAGTATCAGTTAACAACGACTATCAATAGTATAAGATTAGTGACACTAATCCTAATTGTCAGCTGTAGCGTAGTGGGCAAGTGTTGGACTGTGACACTGGAGGTCAATGGTTCGAACCCGCTGCTTCCTAATTTTTTTTTTCTCAAAGGGTTTCAGACACTCTTATTAATTAATTTTTTATTATTTAGATTATTATTTTGGTCCAAAATGTTTGCAAAAACTTATAAAACTACAAATCTAACGTGGGCCGTAAAACACGTCAGTGCGATTTTTTTTGTTAAGGACGGAAATGTAAATCGGTGGTGCCCTTTTAAAAGGGACCACCACGCATTTGTCTAGAAAGTGTTCAAATGCTTATAGGGCTTATGGGATGTAACTATACTTACAAACTACTTATGAATTAGCTTATACTAAAGACGGCACAAACATCCATGCCCGAGGGGGGGGATTCGAACCCCCGACGGGGAACGGCCTCGCGCATCGTAGCATAGCGACTCAATGCGCTCGGCCGCTACGCGCGGCATTTGTCTAGAGCTGTGATCACCAAACCGTCGAACGGTAGCTCGCGGGGACATTTTAGGTGGGACTGAGGACCAGAATTTTTTCCACCTCAAATCCCAACAACAACATTTTCGGTAGATCGCGATCACGCCCTGGACTGCTCCTCGGAGCTTACATCACGCTCATGACAACTGCTTGTGCCTCCCGCACAACCAGTGTTGCCAGATGGCAGAGAGAGAATATACTTACAGTCTTCCCTACTTTATCCTTACCACCTCATTAATGCCCCTACACCAGGGTCGTAGCCAGGATTTGGGTCTGGGAGGGGCTGATTCCAGGAGTCCGGCCAGAAGAGGTTAACCAGTTTATTAATGTGACATGTTACAATTTTAAAAAACGTTAAAATAAATATTTGGCATCATGCTTCACTTGCTAGATATGTTTTTCCAGTGACTGATCGCTACTGATTGATAGTCAAGTGTAGATTCAAATGTTCAAATGTTTGTAAATCTATCGGACCAAACTGCGTGGTCATCAGTCCGTAGCTTACAAACTACTTAACCCTAGCTACACTAACCTAAGGACAACACAAACACACATCCATGCCCCAGGGAGGACTCGAACCTCCACGGCGAGCAACCGCGCGCTCCGCAGCGAGGTGCTTTAGACCGCTCGGCTACTCCACCGCGGCAAGTGTAGATTATGCCGCGAATTCCAAGTGTTCTATTACAAGAGGAGTACTGATTTATCGATCGGACAAAGGGTATATCAAGAACCTGTCAACCATGGAGAGGAACAGCATTAATTAGTTTCCCCAAATATGCCGCTAATTTCGAGTGCACTGTTACACGAGGATAACTGATTTATTGACCGCACAAGAATACATCGAGACACTATCGACCATACAGTAGGAACAGCAGTAATTATTTAGTTTACAGTCAGCACAAAGAAAGTTAGTCCGTCACTCTACATAATTCGATTTTAAAAGAGTAATGCTATGTTGACAACGAATTGTTGATTTTAACGTTCGCTGTCGCAAGTGTTTTAGCGTTTTGTTGTCAGCATCTTCTCATTTACAAGTACTAACGAGTATATCGTCCTTACGTAAATAAGTCTAGTCAAGGTAATAAAACATCGTTCCTTCATGGAAACAATGAATTATTCTTGTGATGACATTTTCTAACGCTATTTCCAAACCGACTCTTCATTCCACTCATACACATTGAAATCATCATACTTCGCATCAGTTTTAATGTGTCTGAAATAAAGTTTTCTAATTAATATTGTTTACTATGAACAGAAAACAACTATGTCGTCTAAAATATCATTGGCTACTTCAAACTTTGACACAAGTGGTCGGCTTCATTCCCGCGTGCTGACAACTGCTCTACGGCTCTGTTGCCAACATTACCCGCTAGACCTGTGTTGGCGACTGTAAAATTTTACCAAAGTAGCTATGCTTTGGGGAGTTTTGGATGAAAAATCCCCACATGATTTTAATGCTTAAAAGTACCTATGTGTAGGGAAAATTCCCTACGTCTGGCAACACTGCACACAACTGCCATTGTCAAACAAAAACACTACCTCGTCACCCTCAAAGTTGATCGCATATGCCTGGGATTGTGCGCGTATTTATTATGTGTATTATACATTCGATAAAGTGGAATACAACGTGAGAACAAAAACTCTTACGGTGGATGGACGGAACCACCGTCCTGGCGAAAGCGCGTCCAATGTGTTACGAATGAGGGCGAATAGGGACGGAACTGTCAAACGAAACGGTCACACACATGTTTGATCAGTGACATATCTCGTAGATACAACCAGCAACACATCACATACAGGTCACAGAGACACATGTCACGCGTGGGCAAGCGTTGTCCTTTGGAATTTGCCTCCACACAGGAAGAAACATATGAGGACGCAACAATACGTTAAAATTCATTGATATTTTAGAAATCATTGCAGCAACCACTTCCAAGGTTTTAAAAACATTTTAATTGTTGCACAATCCGAGTGCAGTGTCTCGCATTCGGAAGGACGGCGGTTCAAACCAGCCTCCGGCCATCCTAATTTAGGTTTTCTGTGATTTCCCTAAATCGCTCCAGGCAAATGCCTGTATGGTTCCTTTCAAAGGGTACGGCCGATTTCGTCCCTCATCCTTAACGAAACAGTCCGATCTTGTGCTCCGTCCCTTATGACCACTTTGTCGACGGAACTTTATCAAAAAAAAAAAGAAAAAATGTTCAAATGTTTGTTAAGCTTATGGGACTTAACTACGGGGTCATCAGTCCCTAAACTTACAAACTACTTATGAACTACTTACGAACTAGGACGGCACAAATATCCATGCCCGAGGGGGGATTCGAACCCCCGACCGTAGTGGCCGTGCTGACCGTGACTGGAGCGCCTCAGTCACCTCGGCCACCGCGGCCGGCGGGACTTTATCCTTATTCTTCCTTCGTTCTTCTTTTGTTGCACAATATGTCAAATCAATTTTTATAGCGATCAATTTTAAAGAGTTTTCTACATTTCATGGAGCACTGTAAGTTCTCAGAAGACATTGCTATAGTAGAAGGAAGGAAGGAAGGAGAATCAGGGCCCGTTCGTTCGAACTGATTGATTTTCAAAATCATTTATCTTTAAAATCGCTTTCTCGACCTTAAATAGCTTGCTGGTGACAAAAAACTAGCGTCATACAGCCCATTAAAGTTGCCTATGAATAAAAAAGATGTTCTTACCTTCGCAATTATATACCACTAGCTGAAAACCCGGCGTTGCCCGGGTATTTATTTACTTATTCCTGCCATTTTTCAGGTACATATTCATTTGTTTGGGGGCTGTATGTCTTTAAAATCTGTTGCGAATACAATTAGTAATAAAGAAGCAGTAGATTAGAACTTGGTGCGCGATGGAGCAGTTACCCATGAACGTTACTATTTACGTGCTCATGTCTCATGAAGTACGTGTCGTACTATGATACAACTTAGAACTTACGTTCAACTATATGTCTGTATATTGTCTGTAAAATTTCCTGTCGCTGCAATTTGTAGTGTTCAAATTATAAATTGTAACGTCATACCGAGAGCCGTAGTTTTACTCCATAAACAGCGGAAAAGTAGTAAGCGAGAAACTTTTTCCTTTCATCATTTTACTATGGTTGCCAGCGAGAAAAAGTTTAATAAAGGTTTGAAATTATGTTTAGAGTTTGTTGCAAGTCGCTAAGTACTGTCATTCTCATACAGAGTATTTCGAAAGTCTCCCCGCATTATATGGCATTTTTTGCGATTTCTATTGGTTATGACGTAATATCTTTTGAACCATGTGCCGTATGTAATTCGTAAAGATGCAGCAATTGTCACCTCACGGTAAGGAATGTGTGTATCAAATTTGGTTGAAATCGGTCCAATGGTTTAGGAGAAAATGAGCAGCATTGTCGCAAAATGCAGCAGTTTTTCGCGCACCTCATTGTTTATGATGTCATATCTCGTGAACTATATATCGTATGTGATTCTTACACTTACGGCGACCGTCCTCATGGATTGAAGCTTACGTGTACAAAATTTCATAATGATCGGAACAAAACTGTAGATTTGTATGCAACACGTACAAACATACGGACACTCTGCTTCATATATTAGATCTAAACGTCAGTTTCTTTCTCATATGCAATTCAATTGCAATTTTATTTTCTTAATTTCAGTTTACACTAAATTTTCTTTACTTTTACTCATTTACTAGCAAAAGTTAGTTTACAGAAAGTAAAACAAATGTAAGATAAAAAAACCGCACTAGTTTCTTTTTGTATCCACAGTATGTCTGACGTCCATTGGCCTAAAGCGATTCAGGAAAATCACAGAAAAGCCTAATCAGGATGACCGGAGACGGGTCTCAACAGTAGTCCCCCTGAATGCGAGTCCACTGTGCTAACAACTAGATAACTCGCTCCGTATGTGTGTCATACTCTTTCATTGATTGCAGTATCGAGTCAAGTTCATAAAGAACTTTACAATGTGAGTATGCGGTTCGACCTCCCGTGTCCTGAATGAATGCACTGATTCGGTTGGTAAAGGGACATAAAGCTATGGTTCCCCTCCTCAGTCAAGCTGCCCCAAAACTGTTTTAACAGGTGTTTCACGTAATGTAGGCTGTCATTGGGCGGAACTAGAAAGAAGATTAGGTTTAACGTCCCGTAGACATTTTGGTAATTAGGCACGGAGCACACATTCTGATAGCTTTTTCAAGCATGGGGTACGAAATCGGCCGTGCCCGTTGAAAGTAACTATCCCTGCATTTGCCCGGAGTGATTTAACCCTGTGATACATCAATTACTAACCACTGAGAAAAAAATTGAAGAGCAGTTTCTGTGGTGATTAAAATATTGTTTGTTATCATAAAATGCAAAAATTCAATGAAATTTTCCGTTTACAAACAAAAATACTTGATCTCCACTGGCGTGTACATTGTGCACTGAAACCTCACAAGACCTTACAATGAGTTTTTCTTTTTTGTATACAAACTTCCTAAGAAATTTGGCTTTAGAGGCTCCTTGCATTTAGTGCAAATGTAATCCGTCTTTTTTTTTTTTTTTTTTTTTTTTTTTTTAATACTAAAACTTGTGCAATACTGTTCCCATGTGCTCGCTGCCGCTTCACGCTGGCCATGTTGACAAACTTATGCCTTTGGGTGTATAACTGATGCTTTGCAGTTCAGCTGTCAACACCCTATAGTGTAACATATTAGGACGCAACATATCCATGGTGAAAATGTTTTGCGATCAGGTTTTCCTCAGTTACTAACGGCCGTCACTGGAAGTTGCCAAACTCTGCTGTTAACTTGCCTTATATACTCTATCGGAGCTGGTGACAATGCTAAAGACAAACAACAGTAATGCACTAAAACGAGTGACTTTCAGACAAGGTCGCTGCCAAACTAGCTGATGATGATCGGTCGGGGGTAGTGCAGAAAATGGAATCATCGGTGAACATAAAGTGATGCTATTGGCCAGCAGTCGATGCTTCTGGGTCGCGACACAACTCTCACGCAGCCGTTTGTGCTAGCAGAAGCTTACGTAAGGCAGGGTTATTCCATAGCCTGGCTGCTGCTCAACTTCACCCATCGGTCGGGATGACACAGAATGAAGCAGGAAATCCATTCCTTTTCCTTGGAGGCACGTGCACAGGTCGAGGGGTTATACTGTGTTGGGTGCACAATACGGCGGTCTACCCTTGTGAAGGTCACGTGTGCTTGACTAGAA
This sequence comes from Locusta migratoria, assembly GCA_026315105.1. Lineage (NCBI taxonomy): Eukaryota > Metazoa > Arthropoda > Insecta > Orthoptera > Acrididae > Locusta > Locusta migratoria. The sequence goes on from CM048755.1 coordinate 274,863,551, forward strand.
CGTCGACGGCGAATAAGCCTGCCCAACACATTTCGCAGACAGTTTTTTAATATTCCACTCTACGAACGTGGAAAATTATGTTATTGTATTACACATTGTTCACGAGATACGTCGTCGTAAGTATTGAACTGCGTGGAAACGAAAATGAAATTGAGTGAGGCAATAGAGTGAGGAGGACGGATTTTCTTGCATTTCTTTGTTTTTGACGTCATATTTTATGAAGTACGTATCGTACTGTGATTTCGCGAACACAATTAATGGTAAGGACGTGATAAATCGAAACCCATGCGTGATGAGACGTTTTTTCATGATCTAATTGTTTATGACCTCATATGTCATTAAATATGTGTCGTACAATGATATAATTTTCAAGATACTTTGCCACGGTGGAGTGGCCTAGCGCTCTAAGGCGCCTTGCTGCGGAGCGAGCGGTTGCTCGCCGTCGGAGGTTCGAGTCCTCCCTCAGGCATGGGTATGTGGGTTGTCCTTAGCACAAGGTAGTTTAAATAGTTGGTAAGCTTAGGGACTGATAACCGCAGCAGTTAAGTAATTAATCCCAACATCATGCCACATGCCAGAGTTTTATTGCCTGAACAGCGGAAAAGTAGCAAGAGATAAACTTCTTCATTTCATCATTTTGGTGTGGCTCTTAAGGATAAAAAGCCTCATAAAGGTTTTAAATGATGTGTGAAGTTTTTACAAGTCGCTAAGTGCTCCCGTTCTCAAATCGTGAATGAATAAAGTCTCGTTATTCAAGCGTTAACCCTTTAATGCATACTATAGCTGATCAGCTACATACTTTATTTTTATTATCTCTCAAACTGATCAACAATTTACCACAAATTTATTTGTAGCTGCTTGTATACATAGTGTTACATATGCTAGTAGCTCGTTCTAGAAATTATAAATTGCAGTGTGTTACTGAATCACTTCGACAGTTCGCTGCATTGAGTTACTCGCAACATGAGCGTTTGTTTACATTAGTATACCTCCTTTGCCATGTAAAAGTTGTCTATTATATAGTACTGTTGCATTAAGAGTAACTTTCTGGAAAGATGAGAGGCATAATATCATAATAATGATATTTACTACATCGGATACATCATGGAAGCACTATATATGGTTGTCCATTGATAATAACCGGGCCGACTATCTCACGAAATAAGCATCAAACGAAAAAACTACAAAGAACAAAGCTTTTCTAGCTATAACGGGGAAAACAGATGCGCTATGGTTGGCCTGCTAGATGACGTTGCCATAGGTCAAACGGATATCAACTGCATTTTTTTAAAATAGGTACCCCTATTTTAATTACATATTCGTCTAGTACGTAAATAAATATGAATGTTTTATTTGGGACACTTTTGTCGCTTTCTGATAGATGGCGCTGTAACAGTCACAAACGTATAAGTACGTGGTATCGCGTAACATTTCGCCAGTGCGGACGGTATTTGCTTCGTGATACATTACTCGTGTTAAAATGGACCGTTCACCAATTGCAGAAAAGGTCGATATGGTATTTATGTATGGCTATTGTGATCAAAATGCCCAACGAGTCTGTGCTATGTATGTTGATCTTTATTCCGTATCTAATGACCACGCTGTCGACAGGACGTTAAACTCCAAGCTTCCTTGATCGTTATTCTGGAAGACATCCAAGTGTCCGTATGTTTCGTCGGATAGTTACGTTATTTAAAGAGAAAGGAATTGTTCAGCCACAAGTGAAACGTCAACCACACCTTCAACAAATGATGATGCCCAAGTAAATGTTTTAGCTGCGGTTGCGGCTAATCCGCACATCAGTAGCATACAAATTGAGCGAGAATCGGAAATCTCAGAAACGTCGGGGTTTAGAATTCTAAATCAACATAAATTTCACTCACACCATATTTCTATGCACCAGGATTTGCATATCGAACACTTTGAACGTCGTGAACAGTTTGCCATTGGGCACAAAATAAATCACGGGACGATAACAGAATTTTTTCACGTGTTCTGTTTAGTGACGAAGCGTCATTCACCGACAGAGATAACGTAAACCGGCTTAATATGCACTATTGGGGAACGGAAAATCCACGATGGCTGCGACAAGTGGAACATCAGAGACCTTGGCGGTTTAACGTATGGTGCGGCATTATGGGAGGAAGGATAATTGGCCCCTATTTTATCGATGGAAATATAAATGGTGCAATGTATGCTGATTTCTTACGTAATATTTTACCGATTTTACTACAAGATGTTTCACTGCATGACAGAATGGCGATGTGCTTTCAACATGATGGATGTCCGGCACATAGCTCGCGTGCAGTGGAAGCAGTCTCAAAAGGAATATTTAATGACTGGTGGATTGGTCCTGTGCACCATACCATGACCCGCACGTTCACCGGATCTTACATCAATGTTAGTGATCAGTGGCGCAGCCAGGATTTGATTTGGTTCTTGGGGGGGGGGGGCCTAATTTTTAAAAAATAAAGCCTATTGAATTTATTAATCTATGACTTGTTTTTACACTTATTATAATTTAACCAATTATCCTACGAAAACAACTGCACAAGAAATAAAATGAGTAGGCTCGCATTAATTTGAAAGTGGAAGAGGAGGAATGTTGTGGAAATGGAGTGTATGTAATCAGCTCATAAAATAATTAAGCAGTTTCTATGTAACTAGCCAAAGAGAAAGGTCTTTACAGTTTAATTAACATGAGACTGTATGTGTAAAAATTGAACTAAAATAACACTCGCCACTTGGTGGCGTTGCTAACCTGCTAAGCAGCGGGTTGCCGCATGTGAACGATCGGTTCGTAACTTCAGCATAGCAGTAACAATAGCGGCAACATCAAAGCTGGTCGCTGCGGCATTAAAAGCGCTCACAGTAACAGCAGCACACGTTCTCGGTGGCGGCATCACGTTGGCGACCCACTGTCACGTTCACGTGTGCTTGGCAAATTATAATTACGTTGTGATTTATTACATGCGCACTGTTTCAAATTTCCGGTGCGGACCTATTTAAAAAATAAAAAAAATGAAAACAATAAAAAATAATAAAATTAAATAATCTTTGGGAGGTGCTGGGGGGGGGGCTTCAGCCCTATATTCCATTCCCCTCCCCTTCCCGTAGCCGCGCCACTACTAGTCATAGAAATATCGATAATTGCGTATTGTTTCTGGAATTATAACAATGAAACTGAGGCGTCGTTTTTATTCAGTTCTGCCGCGGTGGAGTAGCCGAGCGGTCTAAAGCGTCTTGCTGCGGAGCGCGCGGTTGCTCGCCGTGGAGGTTTGAGTCCTCCCTGGGGCATGGGTGCCTGTGTTTGTCCGTAGGTTAGTTTACCTAGGTTTAAGTAGTTTGTAAGCTACGGACTGATGACCACGCAGTTTGGTCCGATAGATTTACAAACATTTGAACATTTTTATTCAGTTCTAAGAAAGATAGAAGAAAGTAAATCTACAATAATTATACACATTATCTTGAAGTATGTATATTGATATTTATGACAATATATGCAAGAAACCGTTGAATGGTGCATACAGAATCTGTTGTGTCATTTCCTCTTGATTTATTTTCGACTATAATTTATGACACGTCGTTTCTACAGTTTGCGATGTGTACTCTGTGTCAACAATATGTGCGGTGGAGTAGTTTTGAATGTTGCTTACGGGCAAAATAGCTAAATGGTATGGCAGAGCAGTCCTGTACAGAGAAATTTTATTTCACTATTTGAATGAGATGTATCGTACAAAACAGTTCATTGGAAGTATTTAAGATAAATGTTCAAATGTTTGTGAATCTATCGGACCAAACTGCGTGGTAATCAGTCCGTAGCTTACAAACTACTTAAACCTAGGTAAACTAACCTAAGGGCAACACACACACACACACTCATGCCGCAAGGAGGACTCGAACCTCCACGGCGAGCAACCGCGCGCTCCGCAGCGAGACGCTTTAGATCGCTCGGCTCCTCCACCGCGGCGAAGTATTTAAGAAGTTTAGAAAAACAGAAAATAATATTGTGCCTGATTAAACCCCTTTTGAATTTCGGAATTAAGTGGAAACAAATAATTCGAATTTGAATCTCTTCAGGTAAAGGAACGCAAAACACATGGCATCTAGCGTGTGGCGTCCAACGAAGAAACAAGGAAAGAGATCAAATGTTTGTATAGTCTATGGGACTTAACTACGGGGTCATCAGTCCCTAAACTTACAAACTACTTATGAACTACTTACGAACTAGGACGGCACAAATATCCATGCCCGAGGGGGGATTCGAACCCCCGACCGTAGTGGCCGTGCAGACCGTGACTGGAGCGCCTCAGTCCCCTCGGCCACCGCAGCCGGCAGGAAAGAGATTTTACTGTATATGCAATTTCTAAGTCTAATCCGAATAGCTCCGATGACATCACTGACAATGTATAAGAAAGTGATTAATCAGTAGAAATATCATATGCTGGGTGTTTGTTGGGGGAAGAAAGGTTGGCAATTACCTCTAAGTTAACAATGAGTTCATTAGAGATACAGGGTTAACTCAATTAAACAAGAATTATTTCAGACACTAACAACTATTACAGGCGTCGATTTGGGCCCTACAGAATAAAATGTGATGAAATAAAAGATCCTTGCAAGTAGGCAGCGTGAGCCTGGCAGTTCCTTGTGGATAGTCACAATACCTGACTGCTTTGTTGTCCTTCACGGTGAGAGGCTTCATTATGTTTTTTCTATTTTCTTGTAAATCATTACGTACTGACGAACAATAGACCTGAATCGCAGGAAGCACAAGGCACAGCGACAAATCGCACAAATACTTTCAAGGAAACTGAACTGCGCTGTCACGAATCAGAACCAGCGTTTCCTTTATGATTGTGGTCGTAGAAATAATGCCACAACTACTACGTATTACATTTTATGAAAGAGACATAAGTGACTCAAACATTGGTCAGTGATGCGTTCATAATGGTTACCTTAGAGCGATATAAATAGGTCTGATGAAGGCAAAACATTTTTTTTTGTCTGTCAACGAAATCCTCTTCAAATTAAAAAGTCGCCGTTATGCCTCGATTTTTCTCTTCAGCTTTGGTCCACTTTCTAGTCTATATTTTATTTTCGTGACAAACTTAAAGTCTTAATTTTCTTCATAGTAGTAGGAAGGAAGGAAGGAAACTTAGTGTTTAACGTCCCGTCGACAGCGTGGTCATTAGGGACGGAGCTTACGCTCGGATTTTCGGGGAAGGATGGGGTAGGGAATCGGCCGTGCCCTTTGAAAGGAACCATCCCGGCATTTGCCTGGAGCGATTTAGGGAAATCACGGAAAACCTAAATCTGGATGGCCGGAGGTGGATTTGAACCACCATCCTCCCGAATGCGAGTCCAGTGTGTTACCACTGCGCCACCTCGCTCGGTCACAGTAGTACCCGTCAGATCAAACTACATTAATTTATGCTATTATGTGCCCGAGGGAGGACTCAAACTTCCGACGGGGAGCGCCAGCGCAATCAGTGACAAGGCTGCTTAAGAGGATTAGACCGCGCGGTCTTTTCTCGCGCGGCCGTAGCACTCTTACTGCAAATAAAATAAATAAATACTGAGGATGATTTTTTTCTTGTTCAGTACGTATACGGCTTTGAAGCAATTTTTTCTGGGAAAAAAGCAGTTATTTGAAGGCAATAATGTAAATATCAAATGAAAATAAGCTCAGACTGGAGCAGGAAATCGTGCGTATCCGTTTCGAAAAAAAAAAAAAAATGTTCAAATGTTTGTAGAACTTAAGGGACTTAACTACGGGGTCATCAGTCCCTAAGCTTACAAACTACTTATGAACTACTTAAGACTAAGGACGGCACAAATATCCATGCCCGAGGGGGGATTCGAACCCCCGACCGTAGTGGCCGTGCAGACGGTGACTGTATCCGTTTCGAAGGAAACATTTCCAAATCCCTCTTACATAGTTTAGGAAAACCACTGAAAATCTAAGTTAGAATGCCAAGATGGAGATTTGAACCGCCGTAATCCCGAATCAGATCCAGTGTCCTACCACAGCATCGCTTCGCTCTATGGTTCGGTAAGAGAAAACTATGCAGTTTTACGGTTAAAATTTTCTTTTCTCTGTTTTAATTTTAACAATATAAAGAAAACCAATACCTCTCGTCCATGCATGAATTGAATTCTATTCCTTCGTAAGTAGTTAAAGACGGGCTAGGCACTCGTAAGTCGTTCAGATATGCAACCAAAAGGCACTAGAATACTATTGCGTAAGCCTTTCATAGCTTCAAGGGTGTTTTGTTGTGTGCCCTTGCAGTATATCCTATTCCCGCCTATAATGGCATACCATAGCACAGTGCTTTAAGTCACGTAAAAACCTTTTTTCACTCATAACTGTTATTTATTGAAGGAAGTATAAAGCAACTAAGATTTCCGTCTTTCACTGGCATGTAATATTTCATCCATAGAAATTGTTACCACTACATCCTTCCTCCGTAGCCAACTTCGCTAACGAACAGCTGTGGGGTACCTCTCTAACCGGAGGTAACAAGTTCCATTCCTGGTATAAAAGTTTTTGTATCCCATCCTCGTCGCCACTTTTGCGTCCCAGCCTCGTCACCGCTTTTGTGTCTCGTTTCGCCGGCCGCGGTGGCCGAGGTGACTGAGGCGCTTCAGTCACGGTCAGCACGGCCACTACGGTCGGGGGTTCGAATCCCCCCTAGGGCATGGATATTTGTGCCGTCCTAGTTCGTAAGTAGTTCATAAGTAGTTTGTAAGTTTAGGGACTGATGACCCCGTAGTTAAGTCCCATAAGCTTACCAAACATTTGAACATTTTTTGTCTCGTTTCCGTCGTAGGTGTCGGTGGCCGAGTAGAAAGAGTCCGTCACAGGAATAAAGGATGCATGCTATTGCAGGTACGGAGGTGACCAGCCAGTGGGACAGCAGAAACTAGAAACACTAGAGTAAATTAGAACGAGATATATATTTCATAGAGACGAAGTAATACTTAACTTTTACATAGTTCTTGACGGCAGAATGCTGATACATAGTTTATATAGAGGCCTGCCTACTGATAGTTCCTAGTGCCTATCCGACAGTCAAGACTTAACTGGTGCCTATCTGAATCGGAAGTGTTAACTGGTTCCTACCTCAGTCCCAAGTGAACGATGTCGTTCAGTCGTGGCCACGAGCGGAGTTGTAGCAGAGGGCGCTCGTGGCTGACATCGGAAGAACACCGCGTCGTGCGTGCATGGCGGCGCGCGGCGAAAGTAGGTGGCGCGCACTTTAGACTTGTGCCAGTAGCCAGTAGTTAGACAATAGGGGGAATAGAGAAGGTGGAATACAGTAATTTTTAACCAGAGTTGGCGCCAATCTCTTACGTCAAATTCCAAATATCTCCGCAATGACTCAATATTGGAGCGAGGGAATGTCATTCTGTTGCTGATTCTTCCTTCGTAAAGGGACTTTTAGATCGAGAGCTCAAATGTTCAAATGTTTGTAGAACTTATGGGACTTAACTACGGGTCATCAGTCCCTAAGCTTACAAACTACTTATGAACTAGCTAAGACTAAGGACGGCACAAATATCCATGCCCGAGGGGGGATTCGAACCCCTGACCGTAGTGGCCGTGCAGACCGTGACTGGAGCGCCTCAGTCCCCTCGGCCACCGCGGCCGGCATCGAGAGCTCCATTGGTGGTTTTCTAGAGAAGTACTGTATGTGGAGGCGCAGGGTTGCGACGTCTCCCTTATTACATCATCCAACACAAACGTGACACGTCAGTATGTATACATCCAACACAGGCACCTACACTCTACAGATCCTTGTTGGACACAACTCGCACGCCTCGAGGAAAGGGGGACACTGAGGACCAAAAAAGAAACCCAATCTGATTATGCGGCCAAGCGTACCCCTCGAAGTCTCCGCCGGCCACAGTGGCCGAGAGGTCTGCGGCGCGCCAGTCATAGTCTGCACGACCGCTACGGCCGTGGGTTCGAAACCCCCTTCGGGCATGTATGTTTGTATCGTCTTTAGTATAAGGTAGTTCATAAGTAGTTTGTAAGTTTAAGGACTGATGCCCCCCTAGTTAAGTCCCTTAAGCTTAACAAACATCTGAACTTCGAAGTCTCCAACCAAAATACACACTACGACTCTCTCTGTGTCTGCTTGTCTGTCTGTCTCTCTGTCTTTGTTTCTCTCTCTCTCCCTCGCTTGCTCTCTCCCTTGTTCTCTCTCTCTCCCTCGCTTGCTCTCTCCCTTGTTCTCTCTCTTCCTTTATTCCCATTATATGGCGATTACTGGATTCCCTACATTCCCAGATTTGTGTGAAGATATCCGATATAAATATGTTCACCTGCATTCATCTGCTTGTCGTCTACATCACGATACTAGATTCTCTGACGTTGCCAAAACTGTTTGACCAAAAAGTACTCAAATGTGTCGTAATTATTCTAATTATTCTGATCCTGACGAAGATTCTGTCAAGGCTAGGAAGGGGCCAAGATTCCGAAATCTCAGAAAAAACTTCATTTCTGGTGAAGTTCTAGGTGTCTCAGAAGGTAATACTACATAAGTGATTTCACGATGACCTACACGTTGGATACTCATTGGGTCAATTGCATAAAGCCGCGGTGGAGTGGCCGAGCGGTGTAAGGCGCCCTGCTGCAGAGCGCGCAGTTGCCCACCGTTGGAGGTTAGAGTCCTCCCTGGGACATGTGTGTGTGTGTGTGTGTGTGTGTGTGTGTGTGTGTGTGTGTGCGTGTTGTTCTTAAATTACTTTAACTTAGTTTAAGTAATTTGTAAGCTTAGGGACTAATAACCAAAGCAGTTAAGTCCCATGGATTTACAAACATTTGAACATTTGAATTGCATAAACTCCAAGAAAACTCAGGAAGAACAGTCATCACATAATTCATAATTTAAGGCGAAGGCAGCCAGTGATCCGGTCTTCCGTTCGGATGCACACCGTGGTCGAACTCTTACGGAAATCGACGAAATGCTGCGAGTGATGAGTAAAATGGGCAGGGGCACCACGTCAGTAGTCTGTGGAGAAGTTGAAAATTTGCGTCTGACGAAAGCGTGCTGGAGTGTTTCATGCAGATGTGGAGACCATTGTGCCCACATAGCGTAGCAGACTGTGCAACTGCCTCATTAGCAAGAGACCTGATATGAAATGCAGGCCCAGCACATTCTTTTCAACTTCCCTTATTGATTTAATTCAGTCACCGCTGACAGCTAATGTAAGTAAACTATTGCAATAAGGAAGATCATTCTGAACCCAACTTACATGAATTTCAAATCCATATTGTGTCATCTTTTTACTAACAATGATGATACGGTAATATTAGACATGTAAACGCTATTACTGCCAAACATACAATTCACAAAATAATTAAAGGTTCAATTTATTGGAACCCCATCGTTCTTACCCATTGCGCTGTAGAAGTGTGAAATTCGGCTCAGAGGTGTCTACAGCGGTACTCGGTAATGGTTCGGTCGGCCGCGGTGGCCGAGGGGACTGAGGTGCTCCAGTCACGGTCTCACGGTCTGCACGGCCACTACGGTCGGGAGTTGGAATCCCCCCCTCGGGCATGGATATTTGTGCCGTCCTTAGTATTAGTTAGTTCATAAGAAGTTTGTAAGTTTAGGGACTGATGACCCCGTAGTTAAGTCCCATAAGTTATACAAACATTTGAACATTTTTTGGTAATGGTTCGAAAGCGTGGTGTCGTGTGACGTGACTATCAAGCTCGGCGGCGTTGCAGACAGCAAGGAGTCAAGGCGAGTAATCAAACAGGCCAATTTTCAGAAGATCATGTCAAGTCTAAAGTGTGTTAATCAGGTCACATGGACGACAAATTTCACCACAATTCTCGTCAACGCTACCATGGTCCTGCCATACAAAGGAAAAGTCATCAAAAACCGCGATACCCATCGTTGAAATCATGCGCTTTTCTTTTGGGTGGCTGAGGGAAACAGTACAGATACACCGTTCCTGAGACTCAATACCAAAAACGGCATCAGTAGGTGACTTAAAGGACGTCAGTTACACCGTGTCTTCCTTTTCAGTGTTTATTTATACATATTTCGCTGTCGAAAACGATATTTGGCAGTGCTGTGTGTAACCTTTGACACTGCTGATACTCTCCCCGACGATTCAGACCTTGTCCGAAGACATCATTGAACGTAATCTGATCCTTTAGAGTGTAGTACCACAGCAGTTTTTGCCCTGCTGTCAGGTTGGAATCAATAGAGACAGTTCAAAACCATTCGAAAAAAATTTCAATGTGCTCCAAGGAAGTAAAGGTTCATTGTGCTCCAAAGCAGCACAAGTTATTTATGCTTTTTCAGCCCTCCTCTCTCCCGTCATGTGGAGTGATTAGAGTGAGGTGTGGCACTGTCACGTGCAAAGGGTGCTTCAAGACGCATCACTTTAGCAGCACCATTGGTACCAATTTTATGAATTTTATGAGCCGATTAATAATGTTTCTGTAGTAAGAAAATCATTGACTCATTCCAACAGAACTGTGTGAAGGCATCCTCTTCATCACTCAGTGGCTGAGTGGCTCTTATTCTGTTTCTCTAGAGCAAGAGTAGGCAACCTTTCGCCATCAGCGAGTCGGATACACACGCTCGAGGACCTCTAAATCTCACATCTACATGGGATACTCTGCAAATCACATTTAAGTGCCTGGCAGAGGTGCCTCCTCGTCGAATGGAGTTCAGTACCGATATGAATCGTACTCATTTGTTCTAGAGCCTGCCTGTAGGCATGCGGAATCTGAGGAGTGTCGATAGGGTATCCCGGATTAAGCAGGAACTGGTCACTAGTTTTCTCTGCACAGGTACATTTTGTAAAGTACTCGACAAAGGTGTCACATGTTACCAAGACTGTCGCGGAAGTGAGGCGATTTAGTGGGAGCCTTTGACATTGTATTCAAGCACGTGCCAATGTCGCTTACTACATCGCCGTCCCTCCCCCACCATCCGTGCTCACGCCAAAGGACGTAGCGAAACAGGAGAGTGGAAAAGCATAAACACTTTGCACTACTTCGTACCCTGTCCGAGTAATTTGAACGGTTGTTAATGGCTGCGAAGGGTAATCTAAGACAAAAGAAAAAAATTACTGTGGTGCTAGGCTCTAACGGGCTCGTATTACGTTTAGTAGAAAAGGGGCTGCAAGCACAGCGGTGGACGAGGTAGAAGGGGAGCGGGGCAGCAGTGACCGAGATGACAAAGGTTGTCAAGATTATAGTTCTGTTTACATCGCACTGCAATCTAGAATTTCTAATTAATTGACATACGCACATAAAAAAGCGTTTCGTCACCTTTGATCTATGGTCTCCTGAACACAGTTCCTTAGATTGTCCATACAGAGGGGCCTATCACTCAACACGCACAAATATGTAAAGAACCATTCTTGAGCAGTGCCAATTCGACGGAGTGTCTAAGAACGGCTGATCGGTTCTAGTCATAACACCAGGAAGGAAGTATGTTGCTCATATTAACTGTAGCTCTGACCCGCCTAACTTGTCAATTCAGAAGCTTGGCCGTATCCGCATTACTACTTTCTGTCAGGAGGAACTATCACCAGGGAAATTGCCAGACGTCTTGGAATGAACCAAAGCGATGCTTTTCGGACGTGGAGGAGGTACAGAGATACAGGAACTGTCGGTGAATTGACTCGCTCTGGCCACTCACAGGGGGTATCACTGATACTTGCTGAATAACGGCTTTAGTACAACCACAGGACACCGTGTTTCGACTCAAATTGTACGTAACAGGCTGCATGATATGTAATTTCATTCACGACGTCCATGAAGAGGTCCAGCTTCGACACCTAGAAACCACGTAGCGCGTTAGAGATGGGCTCAACAGTATCCTCAATGGACTCGTCAAAATTGGCATTAAGTGCTATTCACAGATGAGACTCACTTCAACAATAAAATCGTTGGAAACGTTTTTGTAGGCAGGCTGGACAGCAAGAACGCTTTAGACACACCGTCCGGCGCGTGCAGCAAAGTGGTGGTTCCCTCATGTTTGGGTCGCATTATGAGGGCCACCGAACATCACTGGTAGTCTAGAAGGCAGTCAAGCACCTATACAGAACATGGATGCCATCCTCCGATGTATAATGCAACTATATTGGAAGCATTTCGGTGAGGGATTCGTCTTAAAGGACGACAATTCTCGCGCTCATCTTGCACATATTGTGAATGCGTGCCTTCATGATAACGACATCGCAGAATTAGAATGGACAGCGTGTTCTCCAGACATGAACACTATCGAACATGTCTAGGATACATCGAGAAGGGCCTTTTTTACGAGACAACCCACCAAAAAATCTGAGAGATCTACACCCACTCACCGTTGAGGAGTGGGACAATCTGGAAATGCAGCCTTTGATGATTTAGTAGACAGCATGCCACGCCGAATACAAGCATGTATCGGTGCAAGAGGATGTGTTACCGGGTATTATGGGTAGTGGTGTATGATGCAATCTGGAACACGAAGTCAGAATATCTAGGTTATAGTCGAACGACTTGTCAGTTTCATGAGCAATAGAGAGAACCGAAATGTTGTTTACGCAGTCTTCAGTTCCATTTTTATGTAAAGGGTAATGAACCCGTAGAATCGTGGTGATAACACTTTTTTGGATTTGTGTATTTTGTCTACAATTTTTAATTTGTAAACCCTATACAAAGGATTGTTAGGCTTTGACCTGACCTATTGAAGTAATTATAGTCAACACGGATTCAGAAAGTAATGAAACACGCATGATATGAAGAGTACTATCGACAAGGGATGTAAAATAGATTGCGTATTTTCTGATTTCCGGTAGACTTTTCACACTGTACCTCTCAAGCGTCTTCCAATCAAATTGCTTGCTTATGGAATATCGCGACAGTTATGGATTGGATTCATGATTTCCTGTGAGAAAGGACGCAGTATGTTGTAATTGACGGTAACCCATCAAGCAAAACAGAAGTGATATCTGGCGTTAAACAGGAAAGTGTAATAGGGCTCCTACTGTTCCTTATTTTTATAAACTATTTAGGAGACTATCTGAGTAGCTCTCTTAGACTGTTCGTGGATGGTGCTGTCATTTATCGGTTAGTAAAGTCACCAAAAGTTCAAAAGCAACTGAAAAATTATTTAGATAAGATATCTGCATGGTGCAAAATTGGAATTTGACCCATAATAATGAAAACTGTGAGGCCATCCTTATGAGCACGAAAAGAAATCTATTGAACTTCAGTTACACTGTAAATCAGTCAATCCTTAAGGGTGTCAATTCTACTAAATATATAGGAGTAACAATTACGAACAACTTAAATTGGAAAGATGGTTGGTTGGTTGGTTCGATGTTTAAGGGGGACAAAACTACAATGGTCATCAGTCCCCCATTAAATTGGAAAGAACACACAGAAAAAATTGTAGAGAAGGCGAACCAATAACTACGTTTCATTCGCAGAACACTTAGAAGATGCAACAGTTCTACTTAAGAAACTGTCTACACTACACTTGTGAGTCCTATTTTGGAGTATTGCAGCGCATTGTGGGATCCACACCAGGTGGGACTGACGGACGATTTAGAGGAAATTCAGAGAAGGGCAGTTCGTTTTGTATTATCGCGACATAGGGGAGAGAATGTCACGAAAATGATGCACGAGGTGGGTTAGAAATCATTAAAAGAAAGACGTTATTTTTTGCCGCTAGGTCTATTTGTGAAATTTCTTTCATCAACTTTCGCCTCAGAATGCGAACATATGTTGTTAGCACTCTCCAACATAGGCGGACATGATCATCATCATAAAATAAGTGAAATAAGATCGAAAACAGAAAGATTTAGGTGTTCGTTTTTCCCGCGAGCTATTAGAGAATGGAACTATAGAGAAATATAATGCACCTCAGTGTGACTTACTTACTATCAAGATCTAACAGTCTTTTACATAAGGTTATGTACTATAAATGTGTGTAAATAAACGCTGCAAGAGAAGTTGCGGTTCCAATGACTCTCTTATGCGGCGTGCAGAATCCTTTTTGTATGAACTCTGTGCAGTGCCGTGTCTGAAATGTTTTCCTCTTCTCGATTTCAAATCTGGGTGTCGCAATTCTGACCTTCATCGCTGAAACGTTATGAGAAGGGATGTAATGTTGCCAGGAGGAGGCCTGTGACGACTTCCCCATCACGCAAGACGCGCACGTTGGCCATAGACAGTTGTCACCAAATGTGCGACACCATTAGACCACCTTGCACTTCACAGTAACTTCTGGTCGTTTCCTCGCGCTGTTGGAAGCGCCGCTGAGTCATACGCTGACGCTGCAAGACGTCACGCTTTTGCACGATTACTGACCAAGGTTGTAGCCACCTTACAGCCAAATTTCACAGTTCTGTATTACAATGGCGAAAAATAATAGGGTTCTGAAAGAAGTACCACGTAATTCTTTTACACAGTGTACGTTGCATGAAGACAGCCCCCTGCCACCGTTACCAGTTCTTACGGGTGGCTGACTTTCACACACAACAAATGTATAGGCTCGCCATAGGGCCAAATAAGATTAGGCAACGTCTGTGCCAAAAGGATGGGATCACAGATACCACCAATTTGCTTTAATTTATATGAGGTGTGGAACTTAAAAAAGTGCCAACTATTTATTCTCAACCGATAGAAAAGTATTACATGATTGCACCTGTTACTGTCCTTCAAAGTAGTCATCAGCGTTGTCTATAACCCGTTGCCAGCGTTGTGGAAGGCGTAGTAAACTGTTAGAAGAGCCTTTTCTGTTGATGGTGTGAATGGAGCGGTTTACTGCCTGTCGAACGCTCCAAGTCCGTCTGAGTAGCGTCGTAACGCATCAAATTCTGCATTTCCATCAAGTCATGCGGAACCCATCGTGATGCAATTTTTCGCATGCCCAGGCGTTCCTTCAGGATGCGAAGCACAGTCGTATACGCTAATCCGGTTTCTTGGGCGAGCTCACAAATCGTTTGGCGTCGATCACTGACCACTAACGCAGGAACAGTATGCACTTCTTCAGAGACGCTAGGACAATCTGTCCGATGCATGTCTGCCACGGTTTGTCGACCTCCGTTGAAGGCTGTTATCCAACGTGCCACTGTTCTGTACGGCATTGCCGATTCCCCGCACGCCTCTTGAAGACCTTGATGACAGACTTGCGCATAATAGTTCGCGATCGGAAGCGCTCACTTTTTATTTCGCGGCTCTGCCGCGATCTAGTTCGTTCTTTTAGTTCGTCCGCTCCCAGTGACGACTGAGCGTCGTGGTCTGCGCATGCATGTGGAGGGAGAAGTTCTCCCATCTAGCTGCTTCATGCGCTTGCTGCGTGAGCCGCTAAAGATATCACGCAAACCAAAAGAAATACTTTGTGGGTAATTTCTCACGTTTAAGTTTAGAGTTATCTCTGTATCTTGGCATTATGGAGTTTATTAGTCAGATATTGCAGAGTGCAGAATACTTCAAAACAGAAATTTCGTAGCACTGAACTATGTAATCTAGCAGGCAAACGCTCACCTCGAAATGGCTCTCATCAGCAGATGGCAAACACCTGATTTTTAATTCTGCTGCTTGCCCTCTCGCTATTGCTCGTCGGTCTTCGGAAAAGAATTCAACAAACGAAGAAGCGAGATACGTTTGGCATAATAGTTCGCGACCGGTAACGCATGTTTTAGTTCGCAGCCGATCGCGCATATTTTATTTCGCGACCCATCGCGCATATATTAGTTCGCGACCGGTGTCGCTCTTTTTAGTTCGTCCGCTCTTTTTAGTTCGTCCGCTTTGTTTGGTTTTTTCTACCGCTACTAAAAGAGCTCTTTCTTTTGTTATGACAGCTTTTTTATATAATGATCAGTGTTGCCCAAGCGTGTGCTATTACCGTATTTTTGGGCAATTAGACATCAAATACTTAAGCAAATAAACCAGTTATTTACACGAATGGGTGATACTGGATCTCAGCTCGAAATGATGGTAACTGGCAGAAGGGAATCACGCTATTCTTCGCGCTCTCGCGTCCTCTCGCTGTTAAAAATGTTTCAAATGTTTGTATAGCTTATGGGACTTAACTACGGGGTCATCAGTCCCTAAACTTACAAACTACTTATGAACTAGATAATACTAAGGACGGCACAAATATCTATGCCCGAGGGGGGATTCGAACCCTCGACCGTAGTGGCCGTGCAGACCGTGACTGGAGCGCGTCAGTCCCCTCGGCACCGCGGCAGGCCTCTCGCTGTTCCCCGTCAGTCTTCGCATAAGGAGCGGACGAACTAAGAGGCGAGGGATGTGCGCACTAGTTAGCGTTGTTCGCCTGTGGGAGCGCTCTTCCGAACTAGTTCGTACGCGAACTACACAAGACTACTTGATGACACTGTCGTGCCGTACGGCCTCTGGCACATTTAATCTTAATCCAACTTAGTTGTTCCTATTTCGAAGCTACGGTTGGGGGTTCGAATCCCCCCTCGGGCATGGATATTTGTGTCGTCCTTAGTCTTAGCTAGTTCATAAGTAGTTTGTAAGCTTAGGGACTGATGACCCCGAAGTTAAGTCCCATAAGTTCTACAAACATTTAAATTTTTTCTATTTCGAAAACACAGTGACACCGTTATGTTAGACCACTCGCTCACAAGACATTGTCTTTTCCTCGACTGTGCGCACGCCGGTGACGTGGGAAGGGCTAGTCCATTTGCTCGGATGTAAGGTAGGTAGCCAAGGTGTATTAGCCGTGCGCACCGAGGCGCCGTGCTGCAGTGCGAGTGGCCGTTCCCTGTCGGTGGTTCAATTCCCCCCTCGGGCATGGGTGCATGTGTTGTCCTTAGGTTAGTTTACGTTAGTTAAAGTATTTTGTAAGCAAGGTACTAATAACCAAGCAGTTAAGTCCCATATATTTACAAACATTTTATTTTTTTAAGGTAGGTATGTCAACAACGTGTAATATCAGCGACAATAGTAGATTCCATTGCATAGTGTCTCCATATCAGTGTTGCCACTATTTAAGTTCCAACCCTCGTATAACAGAAAATAATAGTAAATTGCAAGTATGCAATTCTTTTTTCCTTGGAAATATGTAATATTTGTTTTGACGCGTAATCATATTTCATTACAGTTATGGCATCTTTGGAGTTTCTTTTTTCTTTTATTTCCTCAAAATACCTGTATACAGAATATACAGGGTGGTTATAAATAAACTTTCCCTGTTTAACACGTTATAACACGAAAATTATTTACCGTACGAGTACCAAACTCGGTAGCATTAATGTCCAGAGTATCGGGTTCATGATTTCCATGCGTCCCATGCCACGTCTGGTTACAACTATGGCCACCAGATGCCGTGATAAGTCATCGTGATTCATAGTCTCTCCCACATGGCCAGTCGCAGTGCACTTGTTGACACGTTTCAACATGAGATAGAACGAAAGGAGCAGGGCATTATTGAGAAGCTCTGTTATCAAAACACCAGTAATGCTGCACCTGCACTTCCAGAATGTTGCCTGCTGAAAGGGTTATATAAAGTTCTCCTTTCTTCATCTGTTGTGCGGACCTAAATGAAGAAGTGTGACTCAGCTGGCGAACTGGGCGTCGCCAGAGAAGAGGCCGATGAGCGACTGCACCACATTGTGGTTGATGAAATCGCTGTTGCTACAGCAGACAAAACTGCATGCAAATCCCTAATGACAAACAGTGCGCGGCCTATATCACGACAGTTGAACATCCCGCGGTCCATTGTACAGAAGATGCTTTGAACCATTCTCAAATAGTATCCGTATAAAATCCATTTTGTACAGCATCTTATACCACAGGACGTACATCGATGTGTTGACTTCGCTCTCCACTTTCTCGCAAGGATTGAAGTTGTTGAAGGCTGGCATTGGACCATCCTATGGACAGAAAAAGCTCATTTTTCTCTTCGTCGTGCGTAGGGAGCTTCACCTCCAGTCGCTGCGCATGACTATGTTCATCATTGGCCATTATTTCTTGAACAGGTTGACGCTCAATAATTAGTTGGTTGATGGAAGCAATGGACCAAACAGCTAGATTATCAGTCCCGCGCTCAATGACCAAAGACGTTCAGTGTGACTGGCCAGCGCTACTGCGATATGCCTCGCCAGCATTTCATTCCAGCCCTACTGGAAAGAGACGCATCGACCTCTCATTTTTCATGCCAGTTGGGCCCCGCCACACCTCGCTCGGCAAGTTCAACTGCTTCTCGAAACCACGTTCGGAAACTATCGCACTATCAGCCGATCGTTTCCAAATGTTTGGCCAGCACGATCACATGATCGCACTCCCTGTGTTTTCTAGTTGTGGGCTACCTCAAGGACAGGGTTTACTATGGTAATATTCACACATGTGCTGATCTGAAGCGCAGCGTATTAAGAGAGGTAGTCAGCATACCAACGGGTGTGCCTCCCTGGGGCATGGGTGTGTGTGTGTGTGTGTGTGTGTGTGTGTGTTGTCCGTAGGTTAGTTTACCTTAGTTTAAGTAGTTTGTAAGCTACGGACTGATGACTACGCAGTTTGGTGCGATAGATTTACAAACATTTCAACATTTATTTTTGGCTGTTAGACCCCAGTTGGGATCGTGTTCGGCCTGCCTGGTGCAAGTCTTTAGGTGACGACTTGCACGTCGCTGATGATGAAAAGATAATTAGGACAACACAACACCCTGTACATAAGTGGAAAAAATCCCCGACTCGGCAGGGAATCGAACTCGGGCCCCCATGCATGGCAACCCACCAAGCTGCCCACTTTTTTTTTTTTTTTTTTTTTTTTTTTTTTTGTTCTCTGGGTAGTTCTCCTCATTGCGGTCGCTGATCCTGATTGTTCGTTGTTGTTCTATTTGTTGTTGGCTCAGCTTTTTTATTACAGAGGGCGTTCAGCCCTCTGACCGGGCGCGCTGAGCCACGGCGTCCGGCTCCCACTAGACTACGGAGGCGGACAATTCAGGAGCAGTAATGGTATTGGTTTGTAATGGTATGATGTAACGTAGCAACATATTAAATGAGTTTCAAGTAAATTGATTCTGCTTTATTTCTGCTTTATATCTCTTCCCCGCGTCCTTGATATTAATGCTACCAAGTTTGGTTCTCGTACGCTAATTAATTCCCGTGTTATAACGTGTTAAATAGGGGAAGTTTAATAATGCCACCCGGTACACTGTCGGAAATTAAAATTCCTAATACCCGCTTAGTGTTCTACAACACACTCAAGATTTATTGTCGTAACAGTACATGAAATTATTACATTTTCAGATAAACAGCTCAAGACGTTCTGAGATATCAGGTGTCGTTCCATATTCAAATACCCATATTGACTGGTGTAGCCTCCACGGACGGTGGCAGGCGCTGATTACAGTATACATTCCGTCATTTAGATGACGAATACTGTTTAGGATATTACTATTCCTGGCCTGATTGACCTGTTCACGTAGTTTTCCAAGCGTTATGGGTTGACGAGTCCCATGTGTTCGTTGTCGTCCCATCATATTCCACGCGTGCTTGATTTGAGATCGATCTGGCAGGGGAAGTTGGTGCACGTCTTGCAGTACACGTTGAGTTTCACGCGCAGTGCGGGGGCTAGCATTATCCTGTTTGAACAATACATCATCTTCCAGTTGCAAGAATGGCTAAAGAGCGAGTTTTATAACATTCTGCACGTGCTGAGCACTGGTCAGCTTTCCCTCCACAAACACCAAAGACGAACGACTGTTGTAGCTTATCGCACCCTATACCGTAATGCGTGGGGGTGGGGCCAGTGTCTTGGACGAATACACGTAACGAAAAAAAAAAAAAAAAACCTTAACTGCGGGGTCATCAGTCCCTAAACTTACAAACTACTTATGGACTACCTTATACTAAAGATTACACAAACATCCATGCCCGAGGGGGGATTCGAAAAAAAGGAGTGTTTGTGAGCGTTGTCGTGCAACTTGATCATCCACCATACTCACCGGATCTCAATCCTCCAGACTGTCTCCTATTTCCCTGATTCAAACTCGCTTTGAAAGGAAAGAGATTTGACGATATTCCTGACATCCAACGAAACGTGACGAGGCTTTTGAACACTATCGCAAAGTAAGACTTCGTCCAAATTTTCCGGGACATGTATAGCAGAGCTCAGCGGCGCATAGGTATGGGAGGTGACTGTATCGAATGACAGTAAGGTAACTGTAGTTCATTGTTCATCTACGTTAATGTTACAGGACTATTCACCGGCTTTATTGTCAGAGGTTGTACTACAAAGAAAAAATATCAAATGAAGTTGTCATATATCTGAAATTCGTTATATGTTTAATTGTTTAAAACACAGTAATTATGTTCCGAAGTGGAATGGAGACAAAAATCTTTCGTCTCAGCCATGCCCGAGTCAAATGCTGCTGTAGTTAAGACTCTTGTCTAGTTAGATAACGCAACTGACAATCGGTAACTCCAAATTCAGACTTTCCGCGTTTCTATTAAATTACCCGAGGTGAACTCCGGCATGGTTTCTTAATACAAAAACCACGACCTACATCCTTCCCCACCCTTGTACACTCAAGCTTCTGATCTATCTCGGATTACTTTATTGCCGCGGTGGAGTAGCCGAGCGGTCTAAAGCGTCTCGCTGCGGAGCGCGCGGTTGCTCGCCGTGGAGGTTCGAGTCCTCCCTGGGGCAGGGTGTGTGTGTTTGTCCTTAGGTTAGTTTACCTAGGTTTAAGTAGTTTGTAAGCTACGGACTGATGACCACGCAGTTTGGTCCGATAGATTTACAGAAATTTGAACATTTTTTTATTACTTTATTATCGATGCCGTACTAATCTCTGTAGCTCCTGCGCTTCTGAGGTTGACAAGTACTCATACTGAGTTCTATTTCTCAACGAGATCCTGCAGTACAAGACTATCAACTGAAGACGCATATTACTGCTTAGGCCTAAGTGTATTTTGGTTTGTATACCAAGTGCATGACTGAGTTATTTCTGTTTCTCCTCGATCCAAACGGAGCTCATCAACTACTTTCTGTGACTGAAATTATCATCTCGGCGGCAAATTTAGTAGTTCCCGCGTGGCTGCGACCAAAGTGAATGGACAAGTCATACTAGCCTTGTATAGCTTCCGGCAAAACCATTTTTATCTAGTCAGTTGCGGGATGTTTTTGCCGAATCACAATTTTAATGAGTTACTGCAAGTTTAAAAGGAAGCAGTACAGTGCTGATGCAGGTAGTTAGGCTTCTCATTCGGACATTTAGTGAAGGCCGCGGAAGTCTCGAAAGCTGACGGTTTACAGTTAGATGGCAAGGACTGCTCTTGTGTCTGTCATGTCAAGGGCGGACGAAAGCTTCGTATGAGACTGAGTAGACACGACCGTCGTTATGGCACTCCTCAGTCTCCTTGTTTCTATTTGCCTTCACTCAGTGGTCTGCGAATATGCCTCGGAATTAACTACTTCCTTCGTCCTCTGTACCATCCCCCTGAGTGTTACGAAAAGATGAATTTAAATAAATGTGTAAC
The DNA here is from genome assembly GCA_026315105.1 of Locusta migratoria. Classification (NCBI taxonomy): domain Eukaryota; kingdom Metazoa; phylum Arthropoda; class Insecta; order Orthoptera; family Acrididae; genus Locusta; species Locusta migratoria. The sequence goes on from CM048755.1 coordinate 274,885,031, forward strand.
TAACTAGCGTTTTTATCTGGAGAACACATCCACTCCATGAATTAGAATGTCAGAACCAAATTGTCTAACCAAAATATTTAACATATTCCTTGAACTTAAATTTAAATAATTTGCTTGCGGTGTATGAAAAACATTACTTTACAGTCTGTATCGTCGTTAGAGTCACTAGACGTCTGCCGCTCTAGTTTTGCTACTCTGTACGTACCGGTATATGGACTGAGAGCGCATTTATGACGCTACAAATGCATATTGAGCATTATGAAAAGTTCTCGTATATATATTACGTTGATGCATATATTCGTAACGTTTCTGTCTTCCATGTCGCTATTCCGGGGGCTATGGGTTTATTTATCGATTCTTATTTGCAGTTCACTGTTGCTATTTGAATTTGGAGTTCGCGAGTGAACGCTAGAAAATGGATGCACCAAATACAAAAATGGGACACTTTCGACATATTTCTCTCTCTGAGTGCAATAAAGGGTGGCAACAGAGGTGGCAGCCAGAATGGTTTGCACCGTGTATGGGGATACTGCCACTGGACAGAGCACGGCAATAAAATACTTTTCTCGATTTAAGAAGGAATGTTTTAACTTTATTGACACTCTATGTTGAGGAATAACTTCGAGTTTCGGCACAGATTCTTTAAACGCTGGACTCGCATGCTGGAGGACGGTGGTTCAAATCCACCTCCGACCATCCAGATTTAGGTTTTCCGTCATTTCCCTAAATCACTCCAGGCAAATGCCGGGATGGTTCCCTTGAAAGGGCACGGCAGATTTCCTTCCGCGTCCTTATCAACAATCTGAGCGTGAGCCCCGTCTCCAACCAGAACGCTGTTGAAGGAACGTTAAATAATAATCTTCCTTCTTTAAACGCTCTGATCCGCAATGATCCACTTCTGTATACTAGAAGATCAGGCAGATGCCTAATGTCTTTGTTATGTGTATCTGTTGTGGTCTTATGGAATAATGCTAGGGACGTGACCCATAGTCATAGTTCTTTACTCACATGAAGGGATGAGTACTATCGACAAGGGATGTCAAATAGATTCCGCTTATCTAGATTTCCGGAAGGAAAGTAGGAATAGGGAAAGGAGGAAAATGATTATACGATATGCAGTGTCTGTTTTATCGATAGAAATAAGCATGCATACCTGAAGGACATTTGAATGGTTCTATCGATAAACACGGACACTGCACATCGCATTTAAATCAGCTAAAGCAAGACTTGCGACATATATAGCAAAATGTCCCTCCCTGTGCGGGAATTCCATCACAGAACATACGAGCACTCATGGACAGTAGGCATGTGGAAGTTACGGTCGTTCCGGAAGGCGTGCACGAGTAACGTAATGGTTAAAGCGGGAAATCCGGGTTTGATCTCGGCCCGGCGCAAATTTTCATATGTCACCATTAAATCAGACAGCAGATGCTGATCCATAGTCGCAATTGCGAATACACTCCTTGGAAATGATTATCTTAAGCTATTATAAGGCAATGAAATGGTTCAGTGGCGACGATTGAAAATTTGTGCCGAACCGAGATTCAAACTCGTGGTTCCAGTTTTGGACCAGCGATCGCCTTCCGTCCGCCTCAAATACTTGCACGCTACGGAAGTAACACTCCTGTCGTCCATATTCCTCTATAGTCGCCAACTGATTTTCAAATTAGGTCGAACGATTTTCTGCGGTGCAGAAATGTGCCGTGACGCAAAAATCACGCAGTAAAATATTTATACACTGCTATAAATAAAACGTAGTGCATCCTCTTCGAGATTTCCAATTAGCTCAAGATTTACTGTTGAATAAATGTATATGGATTACATGAAATGATAACATTTACAGATCAATAGATCAGACAATAGGTTCAGTTAGGTACCAGGTGTTGTTCCCTGCTGAAACACTCATATTAGTACGCACTGTAGCCTCCAGGAGCGGAGGTGCTGATTGTAGCATCCATTGGATCTTACAGATGGCGAATACTATCTTGGGATACCTTATAACACACGTGTTCGACCTGACCTGTTCACGTAGTTCTGCGAGAGTCGTGGGTTGACGTGTCATCTGTCATCCGGTCATATCCCACACGTGTTCTAAGTCCACAGATCGTGCTGGCCAGAGAAGTTGCTGCATGGCTTGCAGAGCACGTTTGAGTTTCACGTACAGTGGGTGACTGAGCATTATCATGTTGGACAAATACATCGCCATCCTGTTGCAATAACGGCAGAAGAACGGGTCTTACAACATTCTGCACCTACCGAGCGCTGGTCAGCATTCCCTCTACAAACACCAAGCAACGTGAATAGTGACTTATCGCGCCCCATAGCATGAGGCCTGATGTGGAACCAGTCGCGTCACAAATTTTAATTCAATGCTTCAGATTTACCATTAATGTCTTTGACATATTCGAGACGAAAATCCGTCTCAGGAATTGTATATTTGTATTTCATTGGAGCCAGTGTGTTTGGACGAATGCACTCTACAAGAGAACGGTCACCAGGTCTACGTCGCACATGTAAACGACCATCGCTTGCCTGCAGGCAGAACCTGCTTTCTTCACTGATGACCACGGCTCGCCGTTGCATCTTTTAAGTGATCCTCTGATGGCACCAGCACTTCCAGTCTGTGACGTAAGTGTAGACGGGATGCAGCCGTACATACCCCTAGTCCCGCTTCTAGTAACCGGTTGTGATTAGTTCATTTTGACACTTCTGGGCTCACAAACCTTCTTATCTGTGGTGTGGTAGCTGTAAAATCAGGCACTGCTGCCCTTACAAGTCGACATTGCCTGACGTCTGTGCTACGTGGACGCCCAGAACCTCGTCTACATGTGTGAAAATGCTCACATGACGCCGGCCGCGGTGGCCAAGCGGTCTGCGGCGCGCCAGTCACGGTCTGCACGGCCACTACAGTCGGGGGTTCGAATCCCCCCTCAGACAGGGATATTTGTGCCGTCCTTAGTAATAGCTAGTTCATAAGTAGTTTGAAAGTTTAGGGACTGATGACCCCGTAGTTAAGTCCCATAAGCTTAACAAACATTTGAACATTTGCTCACATGACCACTGCAACCAGTATCGTTGCATAACTGACGGAGCACGACTAACAAGTGTGGCAATTCTCTGAAACGACCATCCGCCATTCGGAAAGCCACAGTTTGACCCCTTTCAAACTCGATGATTAGGTTGTAGGAAGAACGAGTGCGTCTTTATGGCATGGTGCCAGTTTGCTTCACACGTCGATATTACGATGAACCTTATGGTTGTAAACATTCGCTATCAAAAGGTACACACAGATGGAAGGAAGGAAGCTTAGGCTTTAACGTCCCATCGACGGCTTGGTCATTAGAGACGGAGCTAACGCTCGGAGGTTTGGGTAAGAATGTGGAAGGAAATCGGCCGTGCACTTTTGAAAGGAGCCATCCCGGCATTTTCCTGGAGCGATTTAGGGAAGCCACGTAAAACCTATTTCAGGATGGCCGGATGTGGATTTGAACCACCGTCCTTCCGAAACACAGATGGCACACTGGCAGCTGTGTCTCAACGCTATCTGTTGGTGGACGACGTTGAAATCATTATCAGTACATCTACTATCCCCTCTACATCTACATGGAATACTCTGCAAATCACATTTAAATGCCTGGCAGAGGTTTCATCGTACCACCTTTACACTATTTATCTCCCATTCCATTCTCGAATAGCGCGCGGGAAGAAAGAACACCTATATCTCTCTGTTCGAGCTCTGATTTCTCGTATTTTATTCTGATGATCATTTCTACCCGTGTAAGTGGGGGTCAACACTATATCTTCACATTCGGAGAGGAATGTTAGCCATTGGAGTTTCGTAAGTAGACCACGAGGCAGCGATAAGCGCCGTTGTTGTAATGATTCCCATCCCAGATTCTGTATCATTTCCGTAATGGTGTCTCCCCTGTATCGTGACAATACGAAATGAGCTGCCCTTCTCTGGACTCTTTCGATGTCCTCCGTCAAACCCACCTGATAAGGATCCCACACTGGGCAGCAATACTCAAAAAAAGGATGGACAAGCGTAGTGTATGCAGTTTCTTTAGTACTTCTGTTGCATCTTTTACGGGTTCTGCCAATAAAACGCAGTCTCTAGTTCGCCTTTCCCACCATTATTATCTAGTGTTCTTTCCAGTTTAAGTCTGAAGTAATAGTAATTCTAGGTATTTTGTGGAGTTTACGGCCTTCACTTTTGATTGATTTATCTTGTAAACAAAGTTTAACGGATTTCTTTTCGTACTCGTGTGGACGATTTCACACTTCTCACGCGTATGGAGTCTGTGCATTAGGACACGTCCGTTCCCGCAACATATAAAAGGCAGTAATCGGCGCGTGTGTGGTGGAATGGAGGGCAGCGCGCATCGTCTCCGCACGTTGTGACACAGCGGGCGGCGCGCCAGCGCGGCTTTCACTCTCTGCTTTCCTGCCGCCGCCACCGGAAGCTGCACGCCTACTACCGCACGCAACCTTGAAGCTCTCCTACGACCATTAAATGACACTATTCTTTCAATTCCCGCGAATTATTTTGCCGGTTGTTCTAATTTCCAGTTTCCGAGTGTTCTGTCTGCTGGACACTACAAATGTCATGTCTCGTATAAGCCTGGTGGAGGAATGGCACACCCTACTGCAAGAACCAACCACGTGGCATGGGTAGCAGCATGTTTCAAATTAAAGAGGTATATAAACGACATAGAGAGGTTATAGGCAAGCTACAGCGCTCTGGTTGGCAGCACTAAGCAACATTGGGCGCCATATTTGAGAACGTCAGTTTGAAGCAGCAGAGTGAGCACACGCTTCTCAAAATCAAATGTTTGTTAAGCTTATGAGACTTGACTACGGGGTCATCAGTCCCTAAACTTACAAACTACTTATGAAGTAGCTAATACAAAGGACGGCACAAATATCCATGCCCGAGGGGGGATTCGAACCCCCGACCGTTGTGGCCGTGCAGACCGTGACTGGAGCGCCTCAGTACCCTCGGCCACCGCGGCGATCCACACGCTTCTGTTTGTAATCTAAACTAACGTGTACGCGCTATTATTAGTGGCAACTCGTGCCCAGTGTATATTCGGCGTACAACTGCAAAACTGTTTAAATATTATACATAAAGAAAGAGATATGTCATTTATATGTCGTTGTGTTTCAGCGTGAATTTGTCTATAAAAATTCATTATACCTAACTTTCTCATTTACCAAGTTTCAAAATTATGTTTACTTCACGACCATCAAAAAGCTAGGCAGAGGACGGATGTATTTGGTGTGTTTTAATGTAATGACAGTTGTTTATATAGTTTACAAAAGCCTATTAACCATTGGGTAAGTAGCCTAGGTATATGAACTGTAATTAAACTATTCTTTACACAGATTTCCTTTGAAAAACAAGGAGTTGCTAACCCAATGGGTAACCAGTATGAGGCGTGATAAATGGAAGCCTACAAAGTATAGTTACATATGCTCTTGTCATTTTGAAGAAAAGTTCATGTATGCTACCACCGATCGAAAGCGGATACTGGCAAATGTCATTCCAACAATATTTTCGTTTCCTGAGCACCTACAGAAACCAAAAGCTGTAAGGAGAGTACCGAGGAAACGACAAATTGTGGAGAGCTCGATAAATACGTAATGTACTTCAAAGCACCAACCATCACTTGAACCACGGGCAGAATAAAGGTAAATAAAGATTTTAAAGAAATTCACCTGTATTTATAGGGAAGATATGTCGGCAAATACAACCGATTATTGACATTATAGTAACATCAAATAATGCAGCAGTTCGACGATTTTAAACATTACACTTAGGACGCAGTAGTAAACGAGAAATGCTATTCATAGTGGGAATTACTTTCCGAAATACGTCGCCCAGAAATTAAGGAAAAATCGAGACTGGCAATAAGTAATATAAAACCTATGATTCAGTTGTTAGCAGATGCCCAGTATCACCTGGCGTGACACGACGTTCTTAAAGATGGCGGCAACCTTTCCAATTGGCTTCAACTTTGGCGGCGCTGTGGCCATTCTATGTTATTTATATAGGTCTTTGTTTCAAATCGTGCTCCGCCGTTATGGTGATCATACACCCTATTAAGAATAGTTTATCGTTAAAATGCCCTGGGGGACCAACATAAATATCAGTATAATTATTGTTTTTGAGTAAAACTGTCATTTCTGTTGGTCTCATTGCGTACGTCTTTCAGATAAATCATGTACTATACCATAACAAATCCTTCTTCAGTATGACAATTTTTCAACTAGCTACGATCGCAGTTCCGAGCATGCGCGGCAATTACTTGGACTCAGGGAGAAGACATGTACGTCATTTTCAGATTGCTGCTGCCGACGTGTGCTTTGTAGTGCTTCTTTATAATGTCAGCCGTAATTCAAAATGCCGCCGCGCGTGAAATCAGTTCTGTGATTCGTTTTCTAAATGCAAAGAAAGTTAAACCAAAGGAAATTCATCGGCAAATCTGCCAGGTTTCCGGAGAAAATGCTATGAGTGATTCAGTGGTTAGAAGACGGGTCAGACAGTTCAGTGAAGGACGTTATTAAGTGCACGATGAAGAAAACGTGGACGCCCGTCTCTGGTTACTGATGAACTGGTTCACACCATTGGAGGTTAAGTCTAAGCAAATCTTGACACCTCGAAAAGTCATGTGCACCGTTTTTTGGGACAGGAAAGGCATGTTGCTGATTGATTTCTTCCCACAAGGCCAAACAATCAATGCACATGGTTACTGCAAGTCCATTAAGAAATTGCGCCGCGCAATACAGAACAAGCGCCGAGGATTACTGTCAAAAAGTTACGTTTCTTTCCAAGATAATGGTCGACCTCTCACGGCGAATGTGACCAAACAACTCTAAAGGAAATTTCACTGGGTTGTATTTGATCATCCTCCATACAACCCGAACCTCGCTCCTAGCGACTTTCATCTCTTCTTACAGCTAAAATCTGTCCTTGGTGATCAACAGTTCAACGATGATGACGAGCTGAAACAAAATGTTACCACATCGTTGAATACACAGGCTGCAACCTTCTATGAAGTAGGCTTACAAAAACTTGTGCCATTCTAGGACAAGTGACAAAAAATTTCGGAAGCTGTGTAGAAAAGTTGTTTAATAGTTACAGATTTTTGTACCATCAATATTTTTTTTCTGTATCTGCACACGTTTGTTTTATATGACCAAACGAAACTTACTTTGTGGACATACCTCGTAAAATCATCGTAACTTCTGAACGGTTTGCGTTAGGATTTTCTAATTGCACGCTTGGCCGTGGGAAAGATGGGAATTAGTATGCACATGTTCATGTGAATGTGGTTTGGTTTGAAACTTCCTGGCGGCTTAAAACTGTGGTGCGTCGGAACCGGGATTCGAACTTGGGATCTTTGCCTTTCGCAGACAAGCGCTCTACCGACTGAGCTATCCCGGTATGCTTCAGACTCCGTCCTCAATGTTTTACTTCCGCTAGTACCTCGCCTCCTACTTTCCAAAATTAACAGTTCTTCCGCGAAGCACTCAGTCTCTAATCCCAGTTCCGGCAGACTGTTTCAGTCCGCCAGGAAGTTTCAGACCAAACCACATTTGCATCCTAATTGCCACCATTCCCATTAATCTGCCAGGAAATTTCATACCAGCGTACATCCGCTGCAGAATGAAAACATCTCTCAGGCTGTGGCTAAGCCATGTCTCCACTATATCCCTTCTTCCAGGAGTACTAGTCCTGCAAGGTTGCAGAAGAACTCCTGTGATATGAAACCAATATCTCGAAAATGCATTGAGATATTGTTGAGGTCTTAATTTAAATAAAATTTCGATATCTCCTCTGAGTTTCAAGCGCTGCTATATCAGGTAAAATCAGCCTTACGCAAAGTCTATGCAATGTGTTTTTACTTCTGCAAACTCTTTAAACTATAAATAAAAATACAACTTTTTTAGGTTGTTACGCCAAGATCGCAAATAACATATATTTATTTTCCTTGTCCGGTTTCAATGATTTAAATCATCTTCATGATGGTTTACAAGGTCTCCACATAGGAGCACATCTTAAATACCAAGTTATTCGTCGAGACATAAAATGAATAAAAAACCATGGTCAACATGTTAAAAAAACATGTTAAAAATATTCGTTTTATACCTCGACGAGTAACTTCTTATTTGGCATGTTCTCATAAGTGAAGGCCGGCCGCGGTGGCCGAGGGGACTAAGGCGTCCAGTCACGGTCTGCACGGCCACTACGGTCGGTGTTTCGAATCCCTCCTCGGGCATGGATATTTGTGCCGTCCTAGTTCGTAAGTAGTTCATAAGTAGTTTGTAAGTTTAGGGACTGATGACCCCGTAGTTGAGTCCCATAGACTATACAAACATTTGAAACATTTCCTAAGTGAAGGCCTTGTAAACAATTCTGAAGATGATTTAAATCATTGAAACCGGTCAAGCAAAATAAATATATTTTATTAGCGATCTAGGCGTAACAACCTAAAGAAGGTATATTTTTATTAACATTTAAACAGATCGCTCTCCATTAGCGTAAGATTCCAGGTAACCGTCTTTAAAATACGTTGCAATACTTTACGTAATACGCCGTCTTTTGCCGCAATCGCAAATTGTAGTTTCCAAACATCGAGGTTTTTCGGAGGTACCATGAAACCGGAAGAAGATGGTTAAAAACGCGAAAATCTCGATTGTAGATAAATTTCCACCCAATTATTTGTTAAAATTTTAGCCACTTGCTGTGATTACTTATTTGGATATTTACAGACGACAGTCCAAACCATGTTAAAAACCTGTTTTTACAATTTTGTGCGTAGGTATGGTAACTTTGAACCTCCGAATTTAGGTTACTGATGATATTATAAAAAATGAAAAGGTAGTTTTTCGGCGATTCGTCATCTGCATAATACGAAGTTTTCGTGCCCAAAATAATGGTTTTCCTCGCTTTTATTAAGAACCATCCATGAACAATTGGTGCTACTATAAGTCCTGTGTAGCGTCCCTAGACCACTGCATACTGCACAAATGCCGAGCGATTTTCTCCATTTGTCTAGACTGCAGTACGTGTGCAATTTTCTAATTTAATTCTGTACTGCAGGATAGCTATGGTACATTCGTTCTTCTGCTACGTACACAATTGATCACTAGGTCAAGAGCTATCCAGAACACTTTAAAATGTTCTACTTAAGATTACACTAAGGACAACGCGAACACCCATGGAGAACTCGAACCTCCGATGACGAGTAACTGCGCGCTCCGCAGCAAGGCTACTTAGAACGCTCGGCCACTCCACTGCGACCAGAACACTTTACCCTTTATCCCTGTGAACAGTAGAACACGAGATATCGCCAGCTGAATAATCGCAATTCCGCGTCGTTTCCGAATATATTAATGATAAACTGTGTTGTTTTGCGCAGAGAATAAAACCGCTGGAAATACTTAATTAATATGTCACACGGAATGTTCATTTACTTTAAATTAACACTGGTAATTTCCTTTTTGTCCGCTGTTAAATCGATTGTCTGGAGCTCAAGTGTTAGATTAAGAGAAGTCAATTCAATTTCATTTTCCAAGTTTAGTGACATGTAATTGATTTACTTCATCACCTCATGAATCTGGTGAATTTGCATTAGTACTAATTGTGAAACTCAAACGCAATTCCACCTAGTTTTCCTAACTAATTTCAGCGTAAAACTGGGATGTCATTACATAATACCATAAACTCTCCCTTCCCCTTCCATTCTTCACCCGAGCAGTCGTTCCGCCTCTGTAGATCTCGCTGCTGAAAATACTTCCATTATGTACCACGGGTCCCTGAGTTTCCTATGTTGCGAGCATTTCTGCTTTCTGCCTTCGACAGTCATATCGATCTAATTGAACTATAGACTATGCCCTTGTGAGATGCCTTGAGTGCTTCGAAGGAATGATAGAGACAACCGTACGGTAAATGCATCCTCTTTGGACGGGTATCCACTGATCAGTCAGATCATTATGACCACCTGCCTACTATCGACACAAACCCGTCCAGCCATTCTGAATTTTATATCTTTTTTACTTCGTGCATCAGAGGTAATCTTGCTACCCAAATTACAAAACTCATCTACTACTTTTATTGTTTCATTACGTAATCTGTCGGGCCCGGTGGTCTTGGGGTAAAGCGCTCGACTGGAAACCGAAGGATCGCGGGTTCGAAGCCCGGTCAGACCTCGGATTTTTTCAGTCTGCGCTTTAACCCATCCTTCACCTCTCAACGATGTGAGGAGTCGCCAGAAACGACACGTGATTCGGATTCCACGTTAAGCTGTAGGTCCCCTTTCCCCGCTTGGATAACTGGGGTAGGCTAGGGACACGCAAGTCACCGAAGTGGCGTCCAATTGAAAGACTTGCACCAGGCCAATGAGCCACACGAAATTATTATTATTACGTAATACTTTCAGCATCGCCTGATTTTTTGACACTAAATTCCATTACCCTGGTTTCGTACACTGCTTGCAGACAACGTACACCCCTTCATGACAGCTGCCTGTTTCTTCAGGAGTTGTCTGCCGTTTGGAGGAGTGGCCATGTATGTGAAAAATGATATTACATTCCAGTCCATTGATGTTTCTAAAGACAACACTGAGAAGATATTTGAGTGTTGTGCAGGAGTGATGCATTGCAGTGGAGGTAAACTTCTAACTGTTATTTACAGGTCTCCTGACTCTGTTTTAAAACATAAGTTGAATTTATAGGAAGTAAAAAAAAAAATAGTTGTATGTGATGATTTCAACGTTAATTGTTTAAGTCATTGCGCAAGAAAAAGGATGCTTTTAAATCTTTTTAATTGTTATCACTTGTTACAAACACTATTCTTTCCAACAAGAGTGTAGGATTTTAACTTTTAAAGGATTTTGTGCTCAAACATCTGTTAAATATAATTATAAACTGTTTATAAAAGCCAACCCACGTGTGGTCGGGTATTATGATGTTGGAATGTAGCCGTCAGCATGCTCCGACGATATAAGAGGACAATTGACTCCAACACTTCAAAGATGCAGCGCTGGCCGGTTAGTAAACCAGTAATGAGTATTATGGTGGTGTGGGAGTGTAAACAAGTACCAATCCAAACCATAATATCGGATGCAAGACCAGTATGGCGATTCATACAGTAACAGTCTCAGAAGTCTCTCACCGCCGTGTCTCCTGGCTCAACGAGGCGTGGCAGCATACTTTCGGTTCGTCGGCAAAAACGATGTCATTCCACTCCCTATTTTGCGTGCACCACCAAAATGATCGGATTAGTCTGGAAGAAGAAAAGGAAGCTTGGAGTTTAATGTCCCATCGACAGCGTGGTCATTAGAGACGAAGTGCCGGCCGCGGTGGCCGAGGGGGCTAAGGCGCTCCAGTCACGGTCTGCACGGCCACTACGGTTGGGGGTTCGAATCCCCCTCGGGCATGGATATTTGTGCTGTCCTCGTTCGTAAGTAGTTCATAAGTAGTTTGTAAGTTTAGGGACTGATGACCATGTAGTTAAGTCCCATAGACTATACAAACATTTGAAACATTTAGAGACGAAGCTTACGCTCTGAATGTTTGGGTAAGGATGTGGAAGGAAAATCAGCCGTGCCTTTTAAAAGGAACCATCCCAGCATTTGCCTGGAGTGATTTAGAGATATCACGGAAAACCTAAATCTGGATGGCCGGAGGTGGATTTGAACCACCGTCCTTCCGAATGCGGGTCCAGTGTGTTACCACTGCGCCACCTCGCTCGATTGGAGTCTGGAGTGTCTGTGGTGAGAGACTGTTGAACTCTTACTGTACGTATCGTCATACTGGTCCTGCACCCGGCGTTGTGGTTTAGGGTGGTACTGTATTCCACTCGCGCACTCCCTTAGTACGCATTGCCAGTGTACTAAACAACCCATGTTACATCTCTCAAGAGTTTAAGCCCGTTTTCCTCCCATACCTTTAGCGCTCACAGACGGTAATATTGCAAGTAGATAATGTACTGCCAGATGTGACAAGCAGTGTTCAAGACTTCTTCGTCACCCATCGAATTGCATTACTGCCTTAGCCTCTCTGTTCTCCCGATCTCTCACCTATCTAAAATGACTGCTACACGAGATCAACTTTGGCGTATGTGGAAGCAGCATGGACCAGTGTACCCGAGGCTCTTTGATTCAGTGCTGAGGCGTGTAGCAGCGGCCCTACCCAGCAATGACGACAGCACACAGTCTGACTTCATTATCATCCTCACCTCACATTGAGCTGTATTTTCAATCATGTGATTTTTATATAACGTGTTATCTCCCATATAAATTTGGCTGTGGTATCTCTGGTCCTTCGCAGTACTGCATTTAGGTTGCCCAGAAGTGTATATGCTGTGTTAATCGTCACATATCCAGTCACGGTCAGCACGGCCTCTGCGGTCGGGGGTTCGAATCCCCCCTCGGGCATGGATATTTGTGCCGTCCTAGTTCGTAAGTAGTTCATAAGTAGTTTGTAAGTTTAGGGACTGATGACCCCGTAGTTAAGTCCCATAGGCTTAACAAACATTTGAACATTTGAATCGTCACATATACTACGCAGCTATAAACACAGAGGACACAGCGAACCAGGCAGTTTTCTGTGTAGCACCACATACTGCTTATCAGCAACACCACCGAAAGAGAAGGCCGCGGCGCGCATGTGCCACGTCACGCAGAGCAGGTCGCTATCGCGTAGCTAAATGGTTGGCTGCTAGGGCATAGTGGGTCAACACCGCCTAGAAGACAAGAGCTCGCAACTGGCCTACGTCACACCTAAAGGCTGCGGCCGCTAGCAGACTGGCTGGTCGCTGAGCCACCGTCGCATAGCGGCCGGCCAATCATCTGGCGTTCGTGGCCTTTACGTGGCCGGCGAGAGAGATAGGCCTGGGCACTCCTCCTGGTCACGTGATAAGAGTAGTGCCGAGGTAACGCGATCGCGAAGTTGGCTGGTTGGCTGCTAAGAGACAGTGGGCCGTGCCTCAGCGCCAGCCAGTCAACTTCGCGATCGCATTGCCTCGGCACTACTCTTATCACGTGACCTGGCGGAGTTCCCAGACCTGTCTTTCTCGCCGGCTACGCGGCCTTTAGGTGTGACGTAGGCACGGCCTGTTGCGAGGCCTGGTTGTGAGGCCTTGTCTTCTAGGTGGTGTTGAGTGGGTTGTGCCCCACCGGCCAGCCACTAAGCAACGCGATAGCGACCTGCTCTGCATGACGTGGCACGAGCGTGCCGCGGCCTTCTCTTTCGGTGGTGTTGTTACCAGTTGCCAATAGGTGGAGCGTATTACAAGATCCTTAGTATGCTTCCGCTGCAGGTCATAAAAATAGGTCTATCTATCCACCGATAGTTATGTCTGACATCTCGCATGGCCCTGACACCAAGGAATATCGCTAATATTCGTCAAACAGATGCCAAATGGAGATTCATCTGCCGATCGTCAAGCAAAGTGCCCTTACACCTCACTCGGTCAGTTACCGAAAAGTTACTGATCCGTAGCAGACGCGTTGTCACACTTGCCGATAAGTTTCGGTTGCCCAAAAGTTGCTTAACACAGGTGGCAGTGGCCGTAGCGTTGCAATGCGCATGCGCGGCTAAGGTCAAATTCTCTTCTCAACCCCCTGGAGGCAGCATACGGGCGCTCCCGCGCCAGGGTCGGGCGAGGGGAAACGCCGCTTTTAACATTGACTTTGGAGCTGGTAGAGACGCCAGCTCCTGGCTACTCGAGCTCTGGCGGTTACGCAAGAATGGTCCCGAAGCAAACTCAATGGAGCTATTGCGCACCTCGCCTTGCGCATGCGCAAATCCTCCATGAAGGCAACATCCACCCTTCATATTTGTTTTTGGCACATTGAAGATTAATAAAAAAACGTCATATATGGTAAAATACCTTGTAACTATAAATTGAAGAGGCATCAACTGTAAAACCCTTCAGAAGATACGATCGTGAATAATTATCAGGTCACTATTCTCCAGCTAGCAAATTAGCCGTGTGGTTAGCGGCATCGCGCTGTTGTGTCGAAGGTAGTGGGATCGAGGTCGACTGCAAGCATTTTTTTAACTCAATTTTCTTTTTAACAGATAGAGGAACAATGACTTTTATATTGTCCCTTGGCACATATACTTTGGACGTTTTAGCAAATGTGTCGCGATTTTGAGAGTAGATGACATTTATACTCTTCGTTGTAACAAATATTTAACTGTTTAAAAGATGTGGCGAAGATCAGCTTTGCGCATGCGTAAGGTTAGGAGGGGTTGCTGCTTACAGTGTCACTTGACCCGAATGTAGCTTGTCTTCATCGTAACAGATTCATTTTGTTACAGTCACTTAAAAGGTAAAGCAGATTGGATTGAACACAACAGTGCTTTACTAAGCATGGTCCTATTTGGAGGTGATATGCCGTTGCCTTCCTCCGACCTTCGAACTGACTTACTCAGACAGCTATAGGGGGACATACAGTTTAACGTAGGTTCCGAAACACGGTGCTACTCGGTATTTTTCACACGAGCAATACTGCCAGAGGTGAAAGAAATGGAAAGTGACAGATAAAAATCCTAGGACCTGGCGGGGATCGAGCCCGCAACCTTTGGCTTTGTAGTTGCACAGTGGTAGAGCGCCCGATTTATAGTCGGGCGCTCTACCACTGTGCAACTACAAAGCCAAAGGTTGCGGGCTCGATCCCCGCCAGGTCCTAGGATATTTATCTGTCACTTTCCACTTCTTTCCCATCTGTCAGTATTGCTCATGTGAACAATACAGAGTAGCACCGTGGTTCGGAACCCACGTTAAACTGTAGGTCCCCCTATAACTGGCTGGGTAAGTCAGTTCGAAGGTCGGAGGAAGGCAACGGCATACCACCTCCAAACAGGACCATGCTTAGTAAAGCACTCTGGTGTTCAAACAATCTTCGGATTGTTGACTGCTTTACCTTTACAGTCACTTAACAGTGTAATCAGCTACTTACTGTGTTTTAGTTGAAAAATGTTCAAATATGTGTAAGTATATCGGACCAACCTGCGTCATCAGTCCGTAGCTTACAAACTACTTAAGCTAAGGTAAAATAACCTAAGGAAAACACACACATCCATGCCCTAGGGAGGATTCGAAACTCCAACGGCGAGCAACCGCGCGCTCCGCAGCGAGGCGCCTTATACCACTTTTTCTTCCCCTATATGTTGTACCCTTCGTTGCGGACGCTGATCGTTTTTGTTCGTACGTGTTCGACGCGTTGCTGGCTCAACTTTTTCCTTACAGAGGGCGTTGAGCCCTGTGACCGGGCGCGCTGAGCCACGGCGCCCGGCTACCACTCGGCTACTCCACCGCGGCTGTGTTTTTGTGTTTATGTACACATTCATATGTTCTTGGTGTTTATTATAAAATAAATATAAACAACGTTCATTATCTTTTAGAAACAAATTACTAAACTGTAAGCTTGGAAGTGAAGTGTGAACACAAATGTTTGTAAAGCATGTGGGACTCAACTGCGGGGTCATCAGTCACCTAAACTTACAAACTAATTATGTCTGCCTCCGTAGCTCAGTGGTAGCGTCGCTGACTACCACGCAGGAGGCCCGGGTTTGATTTCCGGCAGGGGACTGGGTGTTGTGTGTTGTCCTAATAATCATCATCATCTCATCATCGAAGGCACGTAAGTCGCCCACGCGGCGTCAAATAAAAAAACCCGCAAGGGTTCTCCCGGCCAAGAAAGCCATACGCTCATTTCCACAAACTAATTATGAACTAAAACTTTTGGCGCGGTGGAGTAGCCGAGCGGTCTGAGGCGCCTCGCTGCGGAGCGCGCGGTTGCTCGCCGTCAGCGGTTCGAGTCCTCCCTGTTTAACTTGGTTTAAGTAGTTTGTAAGCTACGGGCTGATGACCACGCAGTTTGGTCCGATAGATTTACAAACATTTGAACATTTTGAACTATATTATACTAAATACGGCGCAAACATGCATGCCCGAGGGAGGTTTCGAACTTCCGACGTGGGAGGCCGCGCGATCCGCAACGTGGCGCTGCAGATCGCTCGGCTACTCCCGCGCGGCAAGTGTGAAATAACGAAGCTCAGCTCGAATTGAAGCAAGCGCAAACAAGCCGAGGTAAGACGTTCTGCAGGTCTTGTAACGAAAATATATCTAGAGGGGGGGGGGGGGCGAGGGCGAAAAACAAAATCGGCGCGCCACTATCAAGATTCGGCACTGAAAAAAGTGAACCCCCAGTCATCTGAAGCACCAGCCGCGGCTCACCTGTAGACGGGGATACCGCCCGTCAGCTTTGACCCGTGACGTCACGCAGTGCGGTAGTTTGGAGGTGCGTGCGTGTTTGTAGAAGGCGTGATTGATTATGTGGTGGTTGAGTTAAGCACCATAGTTTAATGTTCTGTGTTAAAAAGTGATCTGTAGCTTCTCTCTGATGGTTAGGTGTACGTTAACCGAGAGATTTTTTTTTTTTTTTTTTTTTTTTTTTTTTTTTTTTTTTTTTTTTTTTCGTATGTGAGCGCCGAAGGCGCGAATTTTTGGACTAAGACCTGTGATCGATTGTACATTCTGTTATCTATAATAACTACAGATTATTTGTGTCTACAATACAGAAGTATTAAGATATCCCGTATGCTGGTTTTCCGACATATTGATGACGTCATGGGTAAAAGCAGACGGGTGGTATCCCAGTCTACAGTTATGCCCCAGCCGGCAATGATACCATGGAAGCGCAAGAGCCAATCGATGTCGGCGCATGGGGTGTCCGCGGCGGCTCGCGGCGCAGATGTGTAGTGGTGGCAGCGTTGGCGCTTGTGGTGGCTCGTCCCACTTCTGGGCTGGCAGGCGGCAGTCGCCAGGCGCTTCTCTCTTCAGGCGCACGCTCGCGCAGACACCTCCTCCGCGCTTCCGCCGACTGCCGCCACCATGACGTTCGTCAAGAGTTCCACCTTCCAGCTTTTCGGTGAGTGCCATCGCTTCTCGCCAACGACAGCTAAACTGGTGTCCCCTGGTTAGCGATAGGGCTATTCTATGCGAGCGCGGCGGTGTTAACGCTGAAAACTAGGCGTTAAATTTGCATACTATACAGCGCGCTAGAAACGCCGCGTTTTAACGCGACGTTAAGGCTAGTGTACCTCTGTAAACACGGAGCCAATACTATACATTTCAGTTTTGTTGTTTTGTGAGTGTCGTAGTCGCCGTAGAATAAAAGTTTTGGTAGCTGTAAAAGTTGTGGCTGAGCTGTTGCTTCTCTGTGTGAAGTCGCTGCATAAGACTAAACACAAAAAGAATAAGAAACGTGTTTGGGTTTGTGACTGGATTAAAAAAAAAGACGTCAGCTTAGCGCCCTTGCTGAAGGAAATTGTGATCGAAGACCCTATAAGTTATTTTAATCAACTCAGAATGTCACCAGAGCAGTTCACGTTCCTTTTAAACAGAGTTAGTAATGCAATAAAGAAACAAGATACTGTTATGCGTGAAGCATCGTTGCCAGAACTGAAATTACAAATTCCAATACTTTTCTTGTCAAACAGATATTCGTCTCTACAGTACCCGTAACGTGTTCCCAAATACACAATTGCCATAGTTCATTTGTATAGGTATTTGGAATTGAAATTTTCATCGTTAAAATGGCACAAACACCTATGCATCGCATATATGTTCAAAAACCGAATTAGTTCTTCCTTTCCCCCCTTTATGTTGTGTTTTGTTCTGTATTGGTTACCACCTAACCTAAAAACACGCGCAATCAGTTTCGCCAAAGTTGGAACGTGCCGAAACTGTTTAGTTTCGCCAACGAGTTGCGCGAACGCCTGCCACGCATGCGCACTGGCCAGTAGCGCAGTTTCATGAAACCTAGTGTCGTCGTGTAAACTAGCCTTTAGAGTTGGGCGTATACTATACACCGCGTATTTGGGGCGTTGGCGTTGGTTTTGCGACATTACAGTTTCAAAATGGACACTATCCAATTGGGCTGCACCAGCCTGTATATATTAAAAATGTATGAAGAGTGTAATAAAAGGAGTAAAGCGAGACGTTGGTGTACACACCCGGTGCTTGCAAGTAGACTATCTACAGGACAGTTTCATTTAATGTTTCAGCAACGCCGAATGTACGAAGAGAAATTCTTTCATTATTATAGAATGTCGGCCTCTGGGAGGTCTTCTGTTTCATTTCCTGAAACAGTTTCGTTGTCCAGTGGCGGAATATTGGACACGGTATTTTCACAACCTTTTACGTGTGGAATTAAGACATTTGGTCAAAGTACAAGTATTTTTCTTCTTCGTTGCAGGCACACCGGTCTCGTTTTTTTTTTTTTTTTTTTTTTTTTTTTTTTTTAAATATGCAGAACTCTCTTGCGAAATTGCCCGTTAGAGACTTCCACCTCTTCTTTAGTTCTTTACCTGGAATAAAACTGTGTAAGTACATCATTAGATAAAAGTGAGTCAGTTGTTCATGTTATTTCGGTTTGTATGATTAGTTTTTATGTTAATTGCACTGTTTACTTTATGAACATATATTTCGTAAGGAAGGTATTGTGTTCTTGATTTTAAAAAAAATAATAAAAATTTTTAAAACACGACCATGAGATTGCGGTACAGTACGTCTTGACGTTGTGAAATACAGTCCCCTGGCATAAGTACTAATAAGATTTTCAACAACATAGTCCAACAAAGTTGTAATGAAAGCATGTGATATGAAAAAGAATACTGTTTACATAATATTTGTACTGATATGTGCTATCATCAAAATTCTCTTGGTGTCCACAAAATGGAGAGTTAGTTTTCATATATTTGTTACATGCCTGCTTTATCCTTATAAGCAGCACTCATCACATGCCAATTTGGGTGCATGGCATCGCAGACTACGTTCCAGCACTTCGCCTTCAATTGTTTGTCGCAGTAGTCCTTTGTTCCGACTTCATAAATGGCAGACTGCTTCTCAATTTCATATATAAATTTCTCCGTATCAAACATATTGACCGGCGACATGTAACAACTTCACTGACACAAGCTCAGTGTCTGCGCGTTACTAACGCCTCGTATAGTAGGGTACCAACGTTACTGACGCCGCGTTTTTACGCCTGCTGCCGCGTTGCTAGCGCTCAACGCTGGGCTAACGTGGAAACACCGACGTCGAAAACGCTCGTATAGTTCCTCATTGTAGTGCCATTGCCCCTAGCACCCGACGTTAACGCGGCGTTGTCAACGCAGCGATTATAGCGCTCGTATAGAATAGCCCTTAATCTCACCGTCGTGTTAAGCAATAAATGAAACATACATTACACTTTGCTTGCTGTCACTTGTCAGGAATCTTTTCACGGTGTTTTGACCGTTTTTAATATATCACGAATCTCCGACTTACATGAAACACACGTCCTGTGTGAACGAATTATATTCGAACGAGCAAGCAAGAAGGGACGAAGTTTGGCGTCCAGCCAAGCATTCTTATTGGCAGATGGCGTTAACTGTACAAAAATCCTTTACAAGGACGTTCAGTAATAGAATTTGTAACGATTTCGTGCTGCATTTCCCTAAAGCTGAGCTGTGGCCCACTGTCAACACTCATTTTTTCCTGTCACTTTTTGGAAATATTGTTTTTCGGTGTTTTGACCGTTTCTACATCTACATGGGATACTCTGCAAATCACATTTAAGTGCCTGGCAGAGAGTTCATCGAACCACCGTTATATTATTTATCTCCATTCCATTCTCGAACAGCGCGCGGGAGGAAAGAACACCTGAATCTCTCCGTTCGAGCTCTGATTTCTCGTATTTTATTCTGATGATCATTTCTACCTATGTAAATGGGAGTGAACAATATATTTTCGCATTCGGAGGAGAACGCTGGCGATTGGAGTTTCGTAAGTAGCCCACGCCGCAGCGATAGGGGCGTTGTAATGATTCCCATCCAAGATCTTGTATCATTTCCGTAACGCTGTCTCCCCTGTATTGCGGCAATACAAAACGAGCTGCCCTTCTTTGGACACTCTTCATGTCTTCCGTCAAACGCATCTGATAAGGATCCCACACTGGGCAGCTTTACTTCAAATGAGGATGGACAAGCGTGGTGTATGCAAACTCTTTAGTAGTTCTGTTGCATCTTTTAAATGTTCTGCCAATAAAACGCAGTCATTTCCAATTTAAGTCTGAAGTAATAGTAATTCCCAGGTATTTTGTGGAGTTTACGGCCTTCACTTCTGATAGATTTATCTTGTAAATAAAGATTAACGGATGTCTTTTCGCACTCATGTGGACGACTTCACACTTCTCATTATTTAGAGTCAATTGCCAATTTTTACACCATAGTGATATCTTATTTAGATCGTTCTGCAGTTGGTTTTGATCTTCAGATGATTTTACTAGACGGTAAATGACGGCGTCATCTTCAAACAACCTAAGAGAGCTGCTTAGATTTTCTCCCAAATCGTTTATGTAAATAAGGAACAGCAGAGGACCAATGACACTACCCTGTGGAACGCCCGATATCACCTCTGTTTTAGTCGATGCCTTACCATCGATTACTACGAACTGTATCCTCTCTGACAGGAAATCCCCTATCCAGTCGCAAATTTGGGGCGATATACCATAACTACGCAATTTCATTAAAAGCCGCTTGTGAAGTACGGTATCAAAAGCCTTCTGGAAATCAAGAAATACGGAATCAATTTGAGATCCTTTGTCGATAGCACTCATCACTTCGTGGAGTAAAGAGCTACTTGTGTTTCGCATTAACGATATTTTGTAATGTACTCAGGGATCTCGAACTTACATGAAACAGACATCTGGCATGGACGAAATGAGCAAGCTAGAAAAGACCAAATTTATCGTCCAGCCAAGCATTCTGCTGAATGGCTAGCGTAAACTGTCAGTAAAACTCCAACTGGACGTTCGGTAATAGTTTGTGGCGATCTCATACTGCGTTTTCCTCGACCTGAACAGTGACCCACTCTTCGGTTCCTGCCTAACCACATCCTATAAAATCATGACACGTTTGTAAAAATCATAACATTCGTCGATGTACCCTTGTGCGGTCAGTAAATGAAATATCCTCGTAAAACGAACGTTTCGTTTATCGAGAAACGCTCTTCTGAACGTCGTAAATTTGCCCGTATATTTGACTTCAATGCTACATTCTTTATATATCGATTCGTCACAATCGCACCTTCGATATATATCGTTTGCAAGAGCTCTACCAAATTACCTAGGTTCCTTATCAAAATAAGTAATCATTCCTCATTTTCTACATTCATTTCGGGTAAACCCTGTATATCTTGCGTAAGATCATGTAATTATGATTTAACAGGGCAGAGTAATCCAAATCGCAAACTATCCCACTTAAATTACTGATTTTTGATGTATTCCTTTTTTGAGTATGACCTAACTAGTTAATGTCGAAAGATTTTTTTTTAAAGCTGAAACGTGACAGCTTTGAAAAGTTCACGACTACAGAAATTTTAAACGATGTCAAATTCCAGTTACACCATTAAGCAGTTTTGTCGTTCCAAAAGATATTGTGCGTAATATCGTTGATTAAAACTTCCTGTTTAAGGTTGGAGATAAATCTGTGGGTGTACTATTCCAGAAAAAGAATCTTCGCATCCACTGAAATAAAACTATATTCGTGTTTACATTTCCCGCTCTTAATCAAAGTAATTCATCGTAAAACTACTATAGTGGTGTATAATTAAGTAAAAAGAATGGTTAACCTGTCATTAGGAAAGGACAAAGCTGGAGAAGGGAAATCCAGTTATGTCTATGTTCAGTCACTGTCCCTAGCGGACAAGAGTCGGATTTAACCTCTGTTTCTTCATAGTGCAAGTTTAGTCTATTAACCATCTCGTTCGATTCACCATAATTACGTTTCAGGTTTTATTTAAAAAAACCTACGTACTCCGTTAAGCAGTCTCTACTACTCTGTAGAGTGGCCGAGCACTGTTAGGCACCTTACTGCGAAGCGCGCGGTTTTTCGCCATTGCAGGTTAGAGTCCTCCCTCGGGCATGGATGTGTGTGCTGTCCTAAGCGTAAGTTAGTTGAAGTAATTTATAAGCCTAGGGAATGATAGCCACAGCAGTTAAAGTCCCTTAGATTTACAAAGATTTGAAAATTTCTTTCTGTTAGTAGTCAGTAAAACCAGGAAACAGTAACTGCAATAGTGTGTTAGTGACTTCCAGGGAGCTTTTTGACGTTACCCGCAGAATGTTGACCGTCCGCCTGTCTTGAAATACGATGAAGTTGCTAGAGAAACGAGGAATCTAAGAAATATATAGCCGTTAGCACCAAGGAAAAAGACGTCTGTGATTACGTATGGTTGTTTACTCATCCTAAAATATTACTATGCAGGCAGTACAGATGCAACACTTGAGCGCCTGTTGTACTGCTAGTGGATATTCAAACTACCAATATATATACCTGACTGTAGTCCACGTGCTCATATAAACCGGTAGCTGATGAAATGTAAATGTGACTTTCAATTTTTTCCTTCCTTTTGCGGAGAACGTGTCAAGAAGTTTACACGAATGTAAATTGGATACAAGAAGAAGAAAGAAGCATTTGATTTACAGCTCTTCATAGTGAAATGTTTTAAAAGGTTACTTCATTTCTACTTTAATTAATACTAGCTGAAAACCCGGCGTTCTCCGGGTATTTATTTATTTATTACTGCCATGAGTTAGTACTTATCCTATTCCTTCTCTCTCTGTCCATCTCCTTTTCTCTAAAAACTAGTTATATTTATCGGAGAATATATGGGAAAAAATGTTATCTTGCATAATGTACAAAATTGTTAGTGCAGTATCAAAACAAAGAAAGATTGTAATCAAAATACAAATGACATACAAAATTCGTACGATCTCATATTTATTGAGTTATATGTTGTACAACTGTATAGTTTTTCAGGTATAAACTCATTCGTATAAGTGCTGTATGTCTGTAAAATCTGTTGCGAATACAGTTAGTAGTAAAAATGTAATAGATTAAAACTTGGTGCGTGATGGGGCGGTTTTCTAAGAACGTTACTGTTTATGTGCTCGTATCTCATGAACTACATGTCGTACTGTGATACAATTTCGCAAGTACGTTCAGCTATATGTTTATACTGTCTGTAAATGTGGCTACAGTTTGCAGTGTAGAAATTATAAATTGTAACGTCATACCGAATGCCGTAGTTTAGTCCATGAACAGCGGAAAAGTAGTAATCGAGAAACTTTTTTCTTTCATAATTTTATTGTGATTGTCAGCGAGAAAAAATATAATAAAGGTTTGAAATTATCTTTAAAGTTTGTTGCAAGTCGCTAAGTACTCATTCTCATACAGTGCATGAATAGTCTCGTCGCATTATGTGGCAATTTATTGAGATTCCTATTGTTTATGACGTCATCTCTACTTAACCATGTATCGTATGTGATTTTTAACCCTGCAACAACTGTTACCTCACGGTAAGGAATATGTGTATCAAATTTTGTTGAAATCCGTCCTGTGATTTAGGAAGAAATATGCAACATTGTTGCGTGATGTAGCAGTTTTTCTCGCATCTTATTGTTTATTGCGTAATATCTCGTGAACTATGTGTTGTACGTGATTCTTACACTTACGGCGACCGTCCCCATGGATTGAAGCTTACGTGTGCAAAATTTCATAAAGATTAGAACAAAGCTGTAGATTTGTATACAATACGTACACACAAACACACGGACACTCTATATATATAGATGTCTCTTAATGTAGAACTCGCTATAGATAAAATTTGTATTTCATCGTTAAAATGACTGTCGTGATGTTACGTTTATGGTTTTTTTCTCCTTTCCTCGACTTTTTGGTAATTGCAGGATTTTTGTCACATGCCTTGTTTCTTTTCTCCTTTTCTCAACTTTTTGGTAATTTCAGGTGTTTTATTTGCCACATGCACTGTTTGAAAACTGTCTCGCGTAATATGAAACAATGAGTATTTCACTATAAAGTTATTTGTACGAGCCATTAAAGCTCACTTGCTATGCTACTCTGCAATAACAGTGGCCGCTAAAATCAGAATTCTAGCTACGACCTCCTGAACACTTAATCTATGTCTACACCCTGCAAGCCACCTCGTGGAACTTTGTGTACCACTGTCAGCTCCTCCTTTTCCTGTTCCGGTCGGTATGACCTTTTCTCTAGACATACGTATGAGGAAACAATATACTGGTTGCCTCTTCGAGAAACGTACGCTGTCGGAACTTTGACTGTAGCTCAAACAATGATGCAGAACGCCTATGTTACAGCCTCCTCCACTGTAGTTTGCCGATCATCTTAATAAACCAACCAGCAAGAAAGCGTGTTGCTCTTCTCTGGAACTTCACCACACCGGTCCTTGTACAGTGATCTTCTGCTTCTCTCATGAAACCTTGTTCCCGGCACCAGACCGCACGGCACACCCCTGGACATCAACAAGTTACCTTTAGTCGAGTGCAAAGAGGCAGTTGCTCACTGCAGTAAACAAATATTAATGTAAACCACGACAGGGAAGATGTGGCGCTGTGATTAACACACTGGACTCGCATTATGGACGGAGGCGGTTCACATCAAATGTTCAAATGTTTGTAAATCTTATGGGACTTAACTACGGGGTCATCAGTCCCTAAATTTACAAACTACTTATGAACTACTTACGAACTAGGACGGCACAAATATCCATGCCAGAGGGGGGATTCGTACCCCCGACCGTAGTGGCCGTGCAGACCGTGACTGAAGCGCCTCAATTTCCTCGGCCACCGCGGCCGGCCGGTTCCCATCCGCCTCCTGCTATCCATTTAGGTTTTTCGTGATTTCCCTAAATCGCTCCAGGCGAATGTCGGCGCGACCAAATTTCCTTCACCTTCTTAAACCAAAAAAATACTAACTTTTGCTCTTTCTGTAAAGACAACGATGTCGCCGGGACGTAACCCTAATGTTCCCCCAAAAAATGTTCAAATGTTTGTAAATCTTATGGGACTTAACGTCTGTAGTTATCAGTCCCTAAGCTTACAAACTACTTAAACTAACTTAAACCTAAAGATAACACAAACACCCTGGCCCGAGGGAGGATTCGAACCCCCGACGGCGAGCAACCGCGCGCTCCGCAGCATGGTGCTTTAGACCGCTCGGCCACTCCACCGCGGCAATGTTCCTTCCTTCCCTTCCGAAGAAAATCGATAGTTAAATTTAGCGTAGTTTCACGTTGGCCTTAAACTGCATGGACATATTAGATATATGATATACGTGACAGTAGAACATAATTTACCAAGTCACGCAAGGAGGATTGCTGTTTGACGTCCTTCGACGATTACGTTATTACAGGCGTAGAGACAGAGACGGAGGAAATCACTCCTGTGGTTTCCAGCGGTACCTGCCAATTACCTTGGTTGATTTAGAGACACCACGGAAGACAAGAATTTGGGTAGCTGTAGGACTCGCACCTCACAGTTGAAGTTCGGTTCCACCTCGGTTAGCGGCAACAAGCATCGTGCAGAATTTTTGAGGCCACTGGTACTTTCTCCGGTTAATGTTGTCAGTCCGGCTTTCCTCTGCGAGGCGATTTGGGCTGCCCTCGACTGAGTGTGAGGAAAGCCTGTCATCTCGTACCAATGGGGCCATTATACGTTAAATGAGTATCTCAGTCATTTTGTTTGTTACAGCATTAGTTAGTTGAAGTAGTTTGTAATAGTAGGGACTGATAACCACAGCAGCTACGTCCCATAGATATACAAACATCTTAACATTTTATAACATGCCCGAAAGAACAGACACAATTTTTGATCCTGCAGCTGATGTCAATCCATATCACTCCTCTTATCTACATTTTCTGGGTTCTTTCGTAGTAAATCATTGCTTAGCGTGGCCACGTCACTTGCTTCTGGATTCAGATGTCTTTCCACACTTTAGAGTTGCCTAAGTAAAAAAACTTTTTACACGCTTTATGTGAGCGATTTATATAAAACTACCATCTGTTTCTAAGGCTCAGATAAGAAGCAGCATGTACTTGGTTAAATGTAAGGAACCTAAAGGATACACGTAAACAAACCAGATTACGCAATCAAGATTCATCAATTTACCGCATTACTTCTTCTGCTAAGCTACACATAGCTCTTTGCAAGAAGGTTCATATTAAAACACAGTGATTATATTGGTGTGGTGTGTTTTCTTTCGGACCGCTGGCCCGAAGCTGGAGACCCGGGTCCGATTCCCGGCCCGGCTAACATGTTCACTTGTCGCCATTGTTTCATTTCAATGCCCTATTGCAGCCAATGTCAATCCTTACTTTCCTAAACCTTCTTCCTTTCCCTCCTTCATCAATAATTTGCAAAAACTCACTGAATCTATTTATTAGGCACTTCAAGTGCTTTGCATAGAGTAAAACGTAAATTTCTGTGGCAATTTGTGATTTTAGGAGAGAAAACTCTTTCGTGTAGACAAAATCTCAGACAGTGAAAATAACAATATTTGATATTAATTCTCTGGATATTTCAATAGCCTTTAGAGAAATCTGTAGAAAGTATAGACAATATTTGCAAAACTTTTCATCTGTCCACCACTCAGTTCGTATTGTCGCTGATGATATCTAGGTACATACGAAAAAAACCTTGCCTTCCAGAAACATTTTTGAGCAGTGTATATGTCCATCATGAGTAATTCTATTCATTTAGAGACTTACCAGAACCACTAGAAAACAGATTCCATAGCATAAAACACAAATTGAAAGAAACATTAATCCATACTAATAACATCAGGAAAATTTGCACCCAAGCTTGAGTTACCACGCGATTCTTCCAACAAGCCTCCATTTTTAGAATGGTCGGGAACCCACTGCTAAATATCCACAATCCGTAAAATCCTGGCAAATCATGAGACGTCTCTCCACTTGAAATATTAGACTTAATTCGATTCGAGTAATCAACTTGGAATTACATAAAATAATTTAGTTCCTGTGTGGTCAAACCATTCACTGGAAATATCCAGAATGTTCTTCAAAACAGTCGCGAACAATTGTTGACAGAGTGATATGGAGTACTGTCATCCATAAAAAACCCATCTTTCTATTTTTGCGGGAAACAGTCCTCTGACCAATCCACGATCTTCCTGTCGTCTAAAGCCCAGCCGATTTGGCCACGACCCCAGGAGAGGAGCTGCAAGCGATGTCGGCTGTTAGTGAAGGCTCTCGATTTTCTTGTCTGCTACCATCGTCAATTAATAGCACGGTCCTAACACATGTCCGTTGTTGGTCCCACATTGATTTCTGTGATCATTTCACGCAGTTTTGCTTCTGTCAGCAGTGAGAACTCTACGCAAACATTGCTGCTCTCGGTAAACCGTCAGCGACTGCGTTATCAATGGTAGTAGCTGAAATTCGGTATTCTCGGCACAGTCGTAACACTGCGCATCTCAGAATATTGAATTCTCTCAAGATTTCCGAAACGGGATGCTCCATACCTCTAGCTCCACCTACCATTCCGCGTTCAGAATCTGTTAATTCCCGTCGTGTGTCCATAATCACGTTGGAAACCTTCGCGCATAGATCACCGGATTACAAATGACGGTTCTACCAATACACCGCCCATTTATACCCTGTGTACAGTATACTTTACATATTATTTACATTTCTTAGGTTTTTCCACAAAATTACGTGGCGGTTTCGTCGCGGAAATTAAGATTCTCGGATTTAAGTTCGAGCTAAATTTCGAGTTTCTGTAAAACATTGCCAGTCTTGAGGATTTTGTTTCTGTTTAAATTCGACATGCTTTCTTCTTTGCTTTTTTGTGTACCATGACGGGTCAGCCCCCTCTTTTGTTAACTTTTTGTTATAAATCTCTCAATAGCTGTCGTTATTTCTTTGAATGTAAGCCACGTCTGATCTACACTCACGTTGTTAGTTTCGAAAGACTGGAGATTCTCACTGAGGAAAGCTTCAATCGACTTTTTATCTGCTTTTTTGATTAAATAATTTTTCATTTAATTTTTGTAGATTTGGGAAATCCGATATTCAGTCTCGCCACGACAACTCTGTGATCACTAATTGCTGTGACTGTTTTGATGCTCTTTATTAACTCCGGATTATTTGTTGCTAAGAGTTCGAGTATGTTTTCACAACAAATTACTATGTAAATTCAAATGTTTGTAAATCTGTGGGACTTAACTACTCTGGTCATCAGTCACTAAGCTTACAAACTACTTAAGCTAACTTATACATGATCGAGAGAGGACTCGAACCTCCGACGGTGAGTAGCGGCGCGCTCCGTAGCTAGGCGCCTTAGAACGCTCGGCCACTCCACCGTGGCACTTTACTATTCTAGTGGGTTCATGAACTAACTGCTCGAGGTATATTCGGAGAATGCGTTCATTACAATTTCGGACAACGTTTTATTTTTCCAACAGATCGAGGGTAAGTTAAAGTCGCCAATAACTAAAATTGTATGCTAGATAGATTAGATTAGATTAATACTTGTTCCATATATCATACATACGACATTTCATAATGATGTGGAACGTGTCAGTTTAATAAATGTTGTCTATACATGACAATCAATACTTGAAGGATATTTATTTATATTTTTTATTGTTTTTTATTTTTATTTTTTTATTTAATTTTTTATCTAAAAATTCATCTACAATGTAGAAGGAGTTGCCATTCAGATATTCCTTTAATTTCTTTTTAAATACTATTTGGCTATCTGTCAGACTTTTGATCCTACTTGGTAAGTGACCCAAGACTTTTGTGGCAGCATAATTCACTCCTTTCTGTGCCAAAGTTAGATTTAACCTTGAATAGTGAATATCATCCTTTCTACTAGTGTTGTAGCTATGCACATTGCTATCACTTTTGAAATGGTTCAGATTGTTAATAACAAATTTCATATATATATATATATATATATATATATATATATATATATATATATATATATATATATATATATATATATATATGAAGCTACAGTGAAGATCCCTAGCTCCCTAAATAAGTGTCTGCAGGATGCCCTTGGGTGCCTGGAAAATGGGACTACAGTTTAACATGGAATCCGATCCACGTGTCGTTTCTGGCGACTCCTCACATCGCTGAGAGGTGAAGGCTGGGTTAAACCTCATACTGAAAAACTCTGTATCCCGCCGGGTTTCCAACTCGCGACCCTTCGGTTTCCAATCAAACGCTTTATCCCAAGACCAACTAGCCTGATTTGTACCACGATGGATGACGTTAACAAATCAGTCAACAGACTGAGGAAACGAAACATGTGACAAAGGATTATTTTCTGTTGAATAAACTCAATCATAATTATTATAGAGCATACTAAACTATTACAGAAATAATGTTGCCTGACGTTAAAACATCGCAATTACTACCATGCAGGTAATTCTGGAATAGCTTTACGGTTCTGCTTTCTTGCAGTAAGACATTCGTTCTACGCCAGCACTGATATATTACAAATAAGAGGATGGATAACAACCTCTAGTGATGAAAGATAAAACTAAGAGCGAAAAACGGATCTGTCAGGTAATTACATGTTGCTTCTCATCGCTCTAGAAGAAATCTCATCACCTAAAGTGGGAAATAAGTTTCCGTTATTATGTTTGTAATACTTTTATAACGGGTCTTAACCATGTTTTGCTCTTCGTATACCCAGGAATTGAAGCTGTGAATCAGCTTAATAAACTTTTGTGGGTATTGTTTTCACGTTTCTTAATGATACACAAAGGCAAAGCAAATTGCTCTAAACTCTCACCATGGATCGAAAAGTCATAAAGTATGATGCAGCTCGTTATTTTCTTTGAAGTGTAGCCGGCCGCGGTGGCCGAGGGGACTAAGGCGCTCCAGTCACGGTCTGCACGGCCACTACGGTCGGGGGTTCGAATCCCCCCTTGGGCATTGATATTTGTGCCGTCCTAGTTCGTAAGTAGTTTGTAAGTTTAGGGACTGATGACCCCGTACTAAGTCCCATAGACTATACAAACATTTGAACAATTTTTTCTTTGAAGTGTGCGTAAAGCTCATCCAAAATCCATATTGAGAATTATAGACAAATGAGTCTATTGCGTTAATCAGCTGCTTCGCACTGATGTAGCCTCCAATTAGGCGAAATTATGTCTAATGATGTAGTCTCTATGCACACACGTCAGGGTTTACTTAGCGCTCTAAATTATTACTCTGGGTAGAGTGCTGTTGGGATTCGTCAAAGTACAATATTGCTTTTTTTATCGCTTCTTCGTCTCTGGTGAAGCATGGTACGTTCATTTGAAGTCACTTTGTTTCTACACTACGTTTAGAACTCATATCAAGCTGTGCGGTCGCTGTATGTGTAGACCCTTGTTGAACTGGAATGTGAAAGTTCACTTCAGTGATAAATAAAAACCCACTTCACTGCTTGAATAGAATTTGTCTCTCTTTGTACTAATAGAATAAGAGATTTAACATTAATGTGACGATAAAGAGGAATACCTTGGACAGCACAGTGCGATACACTGTGTTGATATTTTCAGGTCTCTCTTTCCATGAGTTATTTTTCGTATTCTTGCTTCTGTGGTTGGTACGGGAAGACCTGTAGCTCTCTGTGAAACTCTGAAAGAGACAGAGTTCGAAGTGTTCAGCATGCCGGAGGTTGAGGACGAATGATGGTTGTAAAAACTACATGACTGGCCCATTATATAAAAGTATAACTAATGAACAAAGTTGATAACTCTCATACACATAATACTCTGATTTAGACGGTAAAATAAACGAATCATTCTTTTTAATATTAAAGTTGTGACTAATATCTGTGACTGTTCTTCGCAGCAGCTGAAATGGTCAGTTTGAGTATCTTATTTCTTCGGTGAAGGCTTTCAAGTGTGTATCTATTTGCATGGATGACTTTAGATACTTTAAATTAGTGGTTAGCAGATTATGCAGTTGTTCATGGAGAACTCGCGCCGGTAGAAAATTGTAGCGAAATTCATGAGGACCTGAAAAGAATCGGCGCTTAAAATTAGGGATTGGTATTCGACATTCATCATAAACGGAATTAACTTATTACCCGTAAATAAGCGGGAAGACCTTTGATTGAGTAACACGTTTGCTGAGTAATCGCTGTGTCCTTTAAATACTTGGGAGTATACATACGGAGCGATTGAAAGTGGAGTGACCACAGAAAACTAATCGCAAGTAATGCAGTTGCCAGACTTAGATTAATTTGAAGAGTCTTCAGGAAGGAGATAGCTCACAATACACACGACAGGTACCATGTTATTGATCATCACTCTGGAACCAGGACTGTTAGAGGAAAAAGAGAATAATCAAGGAAGTGCAGCGTGTTTCGTTACAGATATTTCTAGTGAGAGAGAAAGCGTCACGGAGAAACTTACTTAACAACAGTGATATGTTTCAAGAGAGAGACTTTGTATCACCATGTGGTTTACTTTTAAGATTTTGAGAGCGTATGTTCCTCAAACAATACATTGCTTTCTCCTATGTGTTTCTCGCGAAAGCGTGCTGATACAAATGTCAGAGAGATTAGACCTCACGCAGAGGCATATCAACAATCATTCCTTCCGCGAAACAATCACAAGTAGTACAGCAAGTGGGGAAATACCCTCCAGCACACACCACAGGATGTCTTTCGAACTGTAACTTTAAATGTAAATATTATGAGTGCTTGTGTAGGGTGGTACTAAGTTTGGGTTTTGTGGAATTTTGTGAAGGAAAGAGGGTAAAGTGTGTGCCGGCGCATAGTGTGCTCCTGTTAACAGGGTGCCGCCGAGCCTACTTCCTTACGATAGATTTATTACCCTAAACAGTGTTCCCATACGTATATTCCATGAGATCCTGCTGAGAGGTTTAGGATTTTATTCGATGCTTGCCCAGTAGCTTTGTACCATTGCATCTTTTTCCTTACTCCTCAGAAACCGTTGCAGAAGATTCGCTGGGAAGCTCTTTCATATTCTTCACACTGTCCCCGATCTCTCCTTCATGAGATTTTCGTATTGTTGGTGCCTTGAAGGAAGACATACGCCGATTCGCTTTCGACGAAGATATGCTCTTCTGTGTGTTATCACGGTTCTGCAGGTAACATCAAGTGTAGGCCCTACAAGGTCACAATTATTCAAGTGTATGAAATAAAATCATCATAACTTCTGAACGGTTTGCGATAGGACGTTCAAACTATAGGGACATAGTGGGACTTAATATGTCCATTCGCATGTGAATATGGTTGGTTTAAGCGAAGAAACTAACTTTCTTTTGGATGGGTTAGTCAATAAGCAAAATCGGCGTGCCTGGAGAACGTAGGATCCGCACTTCGCGATTCGGAAGTCTCTTCACCGTCAACGGGTGACTATGTAATGTGCAGTGTTCTGTTACAGAATAATCGGTGGGATATTCCTTGACGGCAAGGTGACTACCGAACGGTACGTGAAGATGTTGGGGGATGATTTCATCCCTATTATTCAAAGTGACCCTGATTTCGACAAGACGTGTTTCATGCAATAAGGAGCACGATTCCATCGTAGCAGCAGAGAGTTTGATGTCCTGGAGGAGCACTTTGGGGGCCGCATTCTGTCTCTGGAGAACCAAGAGGTCATTGCTATGGCTACATACTATCAAGATCTGAACACATGCCACTCCTTTCCTTTTTTATGGGGCTGTATTATAGACGTCTTGCTGCGTAGAGCGTTGTCGTTCCCTGCCTGAGGTTAGAGTCCTCCTCTTAGCGTAAGTTAGTTGAAATTGTTTGTAAATTTATGGACCGAAGACAACTAGAATTGGGTCCCACAACTTTACAAACATTTGAACATTTGATTATTTTGAAGACAAGGAGTACAGCAATAACCCCAAAATCATTTCTAAAGACCTTTCTATACGAGACGTGCAACACGCACAAGGAAGTCGTTGTCAGCTGCAGCGCCTCTTGCGATAGACCGTCGAACTACAAAGAAGCGTTCAAACGGCACGGTACGCATTTGTTGAGTCGTCTGCTTCACGCGTCAACTTCGTTTGTTGTCAACTTACAGCAAATGAATCGCCGCATTAACATCACTTTTTGAAACTGTATGATATATTGTGATGATTATTTGTGTTTCAGACTGCCACTGTCAAACTGCACTTAAATGTTTTCGTGCAGTTCATGCTCACTTGTGTTAACGTCCTCATTATAAAATGCGATTACATACTACCAGCCCCTGCGGTTTGAGGCGCCTATGTATGTGATGAACAAGCTTAGGTGTCTATACATAGACCTTTCACTTTGATTAAGCTTCAAATAATGCTCACCAAAAAGAAATATTTCATCTGTTAACTACAGTATGTTTCAGGAAAAATAGCAAATAATTTAGAAGATGGTAATAAAGACGATTTGCAGTTAAAATTTCATATAACGTGTGTCCAATTTTTAATGGGTACAGAGATACAGCTCTTGGTATGTACAACAAACTGATTTGGATACTTTGATTGATTCTTTCGTCGGTTCTTGGTAGATCACCATATTTACTTTTATTTAAATAACCGGTTTTCGACGTAGTTTAAAGTCTGAATATGTCCTAGTAAGCAGAAAATCGGGTAACTAAGTGGAAATGAACGTGTAGAACATACACAAAATTCTACTTTTAAGTAAGTGTGATGTACTACCAACAACCGTGGGATAAATCAGTGAAAATTTCTTGATTTACATTTGCTCTACGTTTGTTTGGATTTCATATTAACAGCTATATCTCTGTATTCAATAAAAATTGTACACAGGTTATATTAAATTTTTTATGTAATTCGTCTATAGTATCACCTCCTAAAATACTTACGACTGAGTCGAAAAACTACGTTGCTCTGAGCAGGAGACAAGTACACATTCTGAAACAAATTCCCGACCTGGCTTCGTTTGTCAGCTGGGTTCCCCATTCGGTCGTCTGCGCATGCGCGAAGCACTTCCATACGCGTGCGAATAGGATCCATCCTATTCCGTCTACTAGCGATCGTATGCGTGCATCTTGTGCAAGTGGACGCGTCTACAGTGTACGCGGACGGCGTGACCGGTGCATCATGGGTAATCTCGTAAGCTCTCACTTCCGGTGTATTTTCTTTTCTACGTTAACCCTTCCTGCCCAACGCGACTTAAAGTGGAAAATGATAACTGAGTTGTGTTCCTGAAGGAACGTTAGTGTTCCTCTGCTGTATCATATGAAATGCTGATCGATATTGTTCAATATCTCTGCTCAGAGAGAGCAGTAAACAACGTACTGTCTCTATGTCTATGTCTATGTGTACGATTTCGTCAGGCGAGTTTTGTTGTCATAAAAAGACGCTGTGTGTTCTCAAGTTAGTAATTTGGTTTTGTATTGTTTTAGCTAATGGAAACTGATATTATTCAAGGAATAGAACTCCTTTTATTTGTATAGGTGCCTGGAAGTTTTTAGTACTGACAGTGTGTCAAAGGCATTTTATGCATGTTATTTTTGTAGTTGTCTTTTTTGCTGGGTGTCAGCAACAGATGATTGTAGGTTTGTTTTCTTGTGTATACGAAATATGAATGCGGTTCAGGGATAACTATAGTTTGCTTTCCCTCCCTTCATATCAATATCTAAAATGGCATTTAGATATAAAAATGTTGCTATTTGTTTGTTGCTAGTAAATCCGTATGTTAACAGAGATAAGCATTTCATAATGTCTCCCAATTGCATTATATCCCACGAAGTCACTTTTTTTTAATTTTATATTTTTTTGCATCAAACAAGGAAACAAAAATGTGTGAATACAATAATGTGCTTTTATTCTCATTGGCAGTAAAGTAACCAAATATTAAGTTATGTGCTCTAATATTTGATAGCTTGGGCAGGAAAGGGTTAACAGCAAACTGTCATTAATGACAAAATAGAAAGTTTAAGTTACCCTGTATATACGTACAATCTCACAACGACAACGCTGTCCCATACTTCAGTCTCATCGGTAAACAGTCACATGCCGGCCGCGGTGGCCGAGGGGACTGAGGCGCTCCAGTCACGGTCTGTACGGCCACTACGGTCGGGGGTTCGAATCCCCCCTCGGGCATGGATATTTGTGCCGTCCTTAGTATTAGCTAGTTCGTAAGTAGTTTGTAAGTTTAGGGACTGATGACCCCGTAGTTAAGTCCCATAAGCTATACAAACATTTGAAACAGTCACGCTATTGGTCAGATCATTTATGTCCACGGTGTTACCCTAAGGTCGTGCAAAAATTTTATAGTGCGTAGAGAATGCTCCGCAGAATAATTTGAGGTAGGGAAATTGAGGTCGGAGGAACCGGTTTTAAGGATGTACGGAACAACTTCTCTAACACGTTGTCTCACTATTTTCCAAATTTTCAAATGTTTGTGAACCTAAGGCAACAAAAATCACGCGGCCATACTGTTTTCCAGATTGCTTACAACTAGCATGAGCACAAATTTACACGTACTATGGCCGAGGCGGATTAGCCATGAGCCGCGGTGGAGTAGCCTTGCTGCGGAGCGTGCGGTTGCTCGCTGTCGGAGGTTCGAGTCCTCGCTGGGGCATGGGTGTGTGTGTTGTCCTTAGGTTAGTTTACTCGAGTCTAAGTAGTTTGTAAGCTAAGGAACGATAACCACGTAGCTGAGTGCGATAGATTTACGAACAATTGAACACATACTGTGCTATTTCTTTATTCTGAGCCGACATTGTAGATGACAGTTTAATTGGGCTATATCTTCTACCAAATTAGCTGAGTGACTCATGTACATGTTCTTACAAACAGTTCTACCTAAGTTGGAAAACATACCCTTGGCCGTTCGTGAGAAGATGTGGATACAACATGGCTGTTCACCACCTCACTTCAGGGTGGATGTCCGCGACCATCTCAGCGCTGTATTTCCTGGTCGCTGGACTGGAAGGGGTGGTCATGTTCCATGGCTCGCGATGTCAACTGTCCTGGATTCCCTTGATTATTTCCTATGGGGCTATTTAAAGTCACTTGTATATGAGACCCCTGTGGATACGGAGACGGAATTAGTTGCCAGAGTTGTAGATGCTTGTGAAGTGACTCGAAACGCATCAGGGATCATCAGGGATGCCAGGTTGCGTCAGTGACACAATGTACTCTTTAGGTAAAATATCAGCACGATGCAAAACAAATGGCAGTTACCCTTAATAATGAGAAGTGTGAAGCGATCCATATGACCACTAAAGGAAATCCGTTAAACTTTATTTTATTTACACGTTAAATCTGTCATAGCTACAGGCCTTATATTCAACTAAATACCAAGGAGTAAAAGTCACAAATAACTTAAATTGGAAAGAACACACAGAAAATACTGTAAGGAAAGCGAACCAAAGACTACGCTTCGTTGGCAGAACACTTAGAAGATGCAACAGTTCTACTAAAGAAACTGCCTACACCACACTTGCGCGTCCTTTTTTGGAGTATTGCTGCGCATTGTGGGATCCCCACCAAGTGGGACTGACAGACGATTTAGAGAAAGTTCAGAGAAGGGCAGCTCGTTTTGTATTATCGCGATATAGGGGAGAGAGTGTCTCGGAAATGATACACGAGTTGTGGTGGAAATCATTAAAAGAAAGGCGTTATTCGTTGCGACGAGATCTGTTTGCGAAATTTCTTTCGCCAACTTTCTCCTACGAATGCTAACATAGTTTGTTAGCGCTGACATGATCATCAAAATAAAATAAGAGAAAACAGATCGAAAACGAATAGATTTAGGTGTTCCTTCAGCTGGTTTCTTCTACCCCGTTCCTGGTGCACTGCATACAGTATCCTTGTGTTTGATGATTATTCGAACCACCTGTCTACTGGTAGGGTACCAATTGTATGCTGATGCCGCCTGACCTAAAAATAAACTTTTATAGGAATTTGCATGGCTTTACGATAAGCTCCGCATGAGACTGTTGAACTCTGCTCGTGTTTGTGCATTAAAGAACGAGCTGTACGGATAAACGTCATGATTTGGTGTTCGGAGCCGGTACAACGAGCTCTTCATCAGGCAGAGAAACGCAGCGTTTGGAAAACTTTCTACAGCGTCTGTAGCGAGTAGCACCATACAATACGTCTTTGTTTCACAGCTGGCAGTGAGCACACACCACGCTGCATCCAAGTGTTACCGACTAAGGTGACACAGTGACTGAGGCATCAGACTCTCATTTAGGAGAAATGAGGTTAAATACCCGTTCGACCGTCTTGATTTTTGATTTTCGGTGGATTCTATAAATTCCTTAAGAAATTTATGAAACAACTCATTAAAGAAAATACGAATGATTTCTGTAAAGTTGTTTTTATTTTTTTATTTTTTATTGAACTGTTAGCGCACTGCATAACACTCGGCATTTTCCTCTCTTGCAAATGTGTTCCATCAAACTTATTCTATTATCTTAAATTACAGTCACATGTTTCTATTGTTCCGCCTCTAATGATCACGCCGTCGATGGGACAATAAACCCTAAGCTTTTTTCATTCATTTCTCTTGGTTGCACATCGGTAATGGAGGACTTAAAAATTTTGCAGCATCTTTCACATTCACAAGGGCTCCACTCTGAAATACACAGTATTGATTCTAATCAAATTATATGCTTACGAAATATCATCTCAGTTGTGCAATTGGATTCGTGATTTCATGTCAGTTCTTCGTAATTGACGGAAATCGAGTAAAACAGAAGTGTTATCTGGCGTTTCCAAGGGAAATTTTATAGCAACTACTGTTCCCTGTCTTTATAAACGCTTTATGAGACAATATCAGAAGTTGTCTTAAATGTTTGTTAAGCTTATGGGACTTAACTACGGGGTCATTAGTCCCTAAACTTACAAACTACTTATCTAAAATGTTCAAATGTTTGTAGAACTTATGGGACTTAACTACGGGGCCATCAGTCCCTAAGCTTACAAACTACTTATGAACTACCTACAACTAAGTACGGCACAAATATCCATGCCCGAGGGGGGATTCGAACCCCCGACCGTAGTGGCCGTGCAGACCGTGACTGAAGCGCCTCAGTCCCCTCGGCCACCGCGGCCGGCACTACTTATCTACAACCTTATACTAAGGACGGCACAAATATCCATGCCCGAGGGGGGATTCGAACCCCCGACCATAGTGGACGTACAGACCGTGACTGGAGCGCCTCAGTCCCCTCGGCCACCGCGGCCGGCAGTAGTTCTCTTAGACTTCGCGGATAATGCTGT
The DNA here is from genome assembly GCA_026315105.1 of Locusta migratoria. NCBI lineage: Eukaryota > Metazoa > Arthropoda > Insecta > Orthoptera > Acrididae > Locusta > Locusta migratoria. The sequence continues at coordinate 274,923,159 of CM048755.1, forward strand.
CGTTTATCGGTTAGTAACGTCATCATAAAATAAATAGCAACAGCAAAACGATGTAGATACGATATCTGCATGGTGCGAAAATTGAGAATTGGCCGTAAGTAATGAAAAGTGTGAAGTTATCTATATGAACACTAAAAGAAATCTGTTAAACTTCATTTACAGGATAATTCAGTCAAGTTTACAGTCCGTACATACATAGGAATTACAATTTCGAATAACTTGAATTGGGTAGAACACATAGAAAATTAAGTGGCAGAACGCTTAGAAGATGCAACAGTTCTCCTAAATAAACTGCCTTTACTGCAATTGCCCTTCCTATTTGGGAGTATTGTTGCGCAGTGTGTGATCCTTGTCAGGTGAGACTGACGGAGGACAGAAAGTTGAGAGAACAGCAGCTCGTTTCGTATTATCGCGATACAGGGAGCGAGTGTCGTGGAACTGATGCACGAGTTGGGGCGGAAAAATGTTCAAATGCTTGTTAAGCTTATGGTACTTAACTACGGGGTCATCAGTCCCTAAACTTACAAACTACTTATGAACTACTTACAAACTAGGACGGCACAAATATCCGTGCCCGAGGGGGGATTCGAACCCCCGACCGTAGTGGCCGTGCTGACCGTGACTGGAGCGCCGCAGTCACCTCGGCCACCGCGGCCGGCTTGGGGCGGAATTCGTTATTCGTTGCGCCGAGAATTTACGATATTTCTTTCGGCAACTTTCAGTTCCGAATGCAAACATATTTTGCTAGCACCCACCTACGTAGGAAGACATGATCGTCATGATGAAATAAGAAAAATTCAGGTCTAAAACAAACATTTAGATATTCCTTTTCCCGCGCACTATTAGAGAATAGAACGGTAGCGAAATATTATGAAAGCGGTTCGATGAACCCTCTGCCAGGCACTTAAATGTGATTTGCAGAGTAAATGTGTAGATGTAGATGAAATAAGGCAAGATTCACAAGGAACTGTTATGCTAATATACAAGGTGAATCACCTAACACTTGCACAGCAAATATTGCAGAATCTGAAAGTGCGATTGATGTGCGGTTTTCACAGAATGGATTGGTAGTCAAAGACTCGTATTGTTAGCCAATAAACAGATTGTAAATATACCTAGAATGTGTATTTTTATGCAAACATACAGTTTCTTAAATGGAACAATGGTTGTTTCTATCATGCACTGGAATTTTTGACACCAGTTGTGATAAAAGAATTGACACGACACTTTCATCACGTTTAGTTTGGCAGCTACAACCGTTCGGGGGCGGAGGCTGCGATAGCGTAGCTGACTGGCCGAGTGGCTAGCCCCTTGGGCACGGCCCACTGTGTCATGACCACCAGCCAGTCAGCTACGCTGTCGTAGCCTCCGCCCTCAAAACTTTGAATGATTGTAGTTGCCAAACTAAACATGATAAAAAGTCATTCAAAACTATTTTTACACAGCTGCTGTCAAAAATTCCAGTGCATGATAGAAACAACCATTGTTCTATTTGAAAAATTTTGTGTCTACATAAAAACATACTTTCTAGGTTTTTTTTACAATCTGTTTATTGGCTAACAATATGAGTCATTGACTACCAATCCGTTCTGTGTAAAACGCACACCAATCGCACTTTCCGTTTCCGCAATATTTGCGTTGCAAGTATTAGGTGATTCACCCTGTATGTGAGCCATTCCAAAAGTTTGAGTTCCAAGACTGTACGGTCCAGAATCTGTAATACCAACCAGACAAAATTACCATGAGGCACTCATCCTACCGTCGCAGCAGTCTCAAGGTACCCACCGTCTCGAGCTGCCTAAAGAAGTTCGTAACTGCCTGCCGCACATCCTCATCCCACAGGAACCGTCGGAACATAACTATAGGGAGGGTGCTCGCGTGTCTCCCACTTCACTTTGCGTTATGGTGTGGCTGGTCTCCCAGGCTGATAAACATCTTGTGTCGAATTACGACCAGCATATAACTTGTCGCATCATTGCACAGCGCTGATTTTCGACACCCATATTGCACCGTCCACATTCCTCGTTCTCCGATGAAAATCTGTTTTGTGTTAGTCAAATGTTTGTTAAGCTTATGGGACTTAACTACAGGGTCATCAGTCCCTAAACTTACAAACTACTTATGAACTACTTACGAACTAGGACGGCACAAATATCCATGCCCGAGGGGGGATTCGAACCCCCGACCGTAGTGGCCGTGCTGACCGTAACTGGAGCGCCTCAGTCACCTCGGCCACCGCGGCCGGCTTTGTGTTAGTCCTTCGGTAGATAGGAAAAGAACACAGTACGTTGGTCTTGTGTGAATGCGTTTGCTATTAACGTCGCAGTAGGTCTTGTTCCCGTTTTTACGGCACGCACGTCAAAAAAAAAAAAGGAATACCACACTAATCCCATGTCTAGAAGCCGGTGCATATACAGAATGTGAAGAGCGTGAAAACATTTAACAGAACATAGAGGATGCTTTACTGAACAGTTTGAGGTAAGGGACCTGGGTTCGGAGATGCCGGCTTAAAGAGATAACAAGAATACAGTCATATTACTCTGCACTTTTTTGTTTACATTACTTACATTTAACGACAAATATTATCATTGACACAACGAATGTACCATTTGTACTGCATTTTGCAAAATATGCTGAAACTCACGGCCATTGACCTCAATACAAACATGTCTTCGGTAAACAAGGTCGCCGTGGTGTAGTCGAGCGCTCTAAGGCGCTTCGCTGCGGAGGTTAGAGTCCTCCCTTGGTCTCGTGTGTGTGTGTGTGTGTGTTGTCCTTAGTACAAATTAGTTTGTAAGTGTAGTGACCGATGACAAAAGAAGTTTGGTCCCTTAGGGGAAAAATATAAGAAAATTCTTTTTAAACAATAAAATCTGAAAAATGCTTTCATTTACATAGTTTATTATGACTACGATCGTACGCACAAAAGAAGCTACTGTTGCAATATCGCTCGTTCGTTCTTTTTGGAAGATTTTTTTTTTGTGTACTGGTGAGAGCCAACACGTCGACGGTGAAATAGCTTACTTTTTCCACGCTGTTGTCATCGAGTCAGACGTATATTTAAAACCTCTAATAAACATTATCCGGAGACAATCCAGGCGATTCGTTGTACACAAAGTGACGTAACCTGTGTGGAGAACGTAGGAATAGCACCGGCAGGTTTAACATGACAGATTTAAAGATTCCTCAACATTGCGTGATAATGTCGACCACAAATAAGCGAATATGAAAGCTACTTAGGTTCGTCGGATCCGGCCGTGATTGGTTTCAGTTTAGCCCGTGGGAGAAATTCGTGGAAAGGAAAAAGCGGACGCTTCGATTGTACTCTGCCAGGGATGCATTTTCCGATACTCCCCATTCTGTTCACCTTTTTCCAGTTTGGCTTCTGTATAATACAGCCGATATACGCTAAATTCAAGCGATTTAGTTGTTTAAACTTTTTTAATTGAACGAAGAAACGCAGATTTAATTTTGAACACTCGAATGCCCGCCTGTGGCCAAAAAGCGCAAAGTTTCACCTAACTGGTTGTCAACGAGGTTTTCCGTGGCGTACTCATACAATGCACAAATGTTCATAAATGGTATAACTTAACAAATGCGGCGACTGTTCACATTGCTTGCAAGGTCACTAATATGCAGCACATTTACAGGCGCACTCTTGAACTTCGTTCAATATCTGTCGATGACTGCAATCGCTATTACTTCCATTTCATTTACTGGTTCATCCATGTATTTCCAGAAGTAATGTCAGAAAAGCGAAAGTTAGGTTTCGCATTTGCAATGTATTCGCAATCCATGATGGTTCACATGGAAAAGTGATTTTATTTGAGACAACTCATTATTTCTGAGTTCATAATGTGTTCGAAACGCAGATTTGACATCTGTTGTTGTTGTTGTTGTTTAAATGTTTAAGCTTATAGGAGTTAACTGCGGGGACATCAGTCCCTAATCTTACAATCTACTTATAAACTACCTTATACTAAAGAGAACACAAACATTCATGCCCGAGGGAAGATTCGAACCCCCGACAGTGAACGGCCTCGCGCATCGGAGCACAACGCCTCAATGCACTCGCCCACTCCGGCGCGACTCATAATGTGTACTAACATTTTACAACTCATATATATCACGGATACTGGACGATATTTTTGTGACTCAGTTCTGCTATCCTTTCCGTACATGGACACAGTTTTTGTGCGAGGAATATATAGGTTGTTGCTGTTGTTGTTGTTTTTGGTGGTGGTGGTGGTGATCTTCAGTCCGAAGACTCTACTCCATTCTGTTAAAGCCTTTTCATCTGCGAATAACTAGTGCAACACATCCATTTGAACTTGCTCCTACCGGAGGTTCGTGGCCTTCCTCGGGCATGAGTGTGTGTGTTCTCCTTAGTGTAAGTTTGTTTAAGTTGTTTGTCAGTCTAGGGTCTGATGACCATGGAGGTTTGTTCCAGCAGGTTTACAAACATTTGAACATTTGATTTGAACCTGCTCAGCCGCGGTGGAGTAGCCGAGCGGTTTAAAGCGTCTCGCTGCGGAGCGCGCTGTTGCTCGTCGTGGAGGTTCGAGTCCTCCCTGGGGCATGGGTGTGTGTGTTGTCCTTAGGTTAGTTTACTAGGTTTAAGTAGTTTGTAAGCTACGGACTGATGACCACGCAGTTTGGTCCGATAGAATTACAAACATTTGAACATTTTTGAACCTGCTCACTGTACTCGTCTTTTGGCCTCCCTCTTGATTCCCTCCCCTCTTTGCACACACGCACACACACCCACACACACGCACACACACACACAATTTCTTTCAATACTAAACTGGCCATCACTTCATGACCTAGAACATTACGTACAAACCAACCCAACTGTATGTTAACTTTTGCCACAAATTTCTCTTATCTGCAACTTTATTCAGTATCTCCTGATTAGTTACGTAATACGGTCTACCCATCTAGTTTTCGGCATTCTTCTGTAGCACCACGTTTCAGAAACTTTTTTTCCTTCTTGTCTGAACAACCTATCGTCCACCTTTCACTGCTTTACAAGTCTACACTTGATACAAATGCCTTCATACAAGACTTCGTAACACATATTTGCTTTTATTTCCACAACTATTCTGAATTTTATAACTATTTTTATTCAGCCATCAGAAGTTACTTTACTGCCCAAATAACAAAACTCTACTATTTTTATTGTCTCGTTTTCTAATATACTTCCCTCAGCATCGACTCTTTTAATTCGAATATTATGGTATATTATGGCTAAAAGAGAGTCCAGGCTCAGTCGAAAATTTTATATACACTGATAGGGAATCCATCGGGCCGAGGCGATTTTTGAAATTTTAGAGATGTCAACTGTTTTTCAATTCCTCTGACACCAATGTCTGTTAAATATCTATGCATTAGTGTTCGGAGATAATCGAGGATTCCCATTTGTAAAGCAATATTCGAAAACGGAGATCATTATTGATGCTTTTATTGCTATCCTTTCTTTCAGTTTGGAAACAAGTTGATTATTGAAATATTAAGCTTTCATCTTCGTTAACGTATACAGTTTGCGTTACGAAGAAGAGAGGCTAGTGTTGAGGCCGACGTCATTTCCCGTGTCTGTGAACACAATCGCTGAGACAGTTTTTTACTACCGCGAAGGTATACAGCCCCATGTTTACGACATACCGAGACCGCCAATGAAGCATAAGCGCAGGTGCATAAAGTGCATAAGATTTCCTCTGCACAAACTATGCGAATACGTTTGAATTCGCATCTCAAAACTAAATTATAGTCTCGTGCACCGCTGCGCCACAAATATTCTCTTAAAAACATCAAACGACCTAAATCTCTCTTTGAATGGCAATACATATTGTCCACGCTGATTCGACAAGTTAGATATTTTGACGAGTATAAACTGCCTACTGGAAATTTGTTACGATATACTTCTTCACATTTGATAAATCACTGATAACGTGAAAACGACAAAATAAATGTTCAAATGTTTGTTAAGCTTAAGGAACTTAACTACGGGGTCAGCAGTCCCTAACTTACAAACTACTTATGAACTACCTACAACTAAGGACGGCACAAATATCCATGCCCGAGGGGGGATTCGAACCCCCGACCGTAGTGGCCGTGTAGACCGTGACTGAAGCGCCTCAGTCCTCTCGGCCACCGCGGCCGGCATGAAAACGACAAATAATAGTGACGCGGATTCCGTGTATAGCCGTGATTCCTTTCGTAATGCCTGAATGAGCTGGTTACGCACTTGGAGAAAGCTAATATAATGACATGTCCATTAAGAGAGTCCTCGTTCGTGCAATACACTACTAGTGTTCATTTCACGTAGAGCCATCTAAATATAGCCATTTCCTAATGTGTGAAATCACCGAAAATCGAAAAAGGGAGAGTCTTTCCGTTAACTATCTCTACTACTATTACTATATCCGCAACTGCGCCACCACCGAGTGAGATGGCGCAGTGGTAACACACTGGACTCGCATTCGGGAGGACGGTGGTTCAAATCCACCTCCGGCCATCTAGATTTAAGTTTTCCGCGATTTCCCTAAATGTCGCCAGGCAAATTCCGGAATGTTATCTTTGAAAGGACACGGTCGACTTCCTTCCCCATCCTTAGCCAAAAGTCAGAGCGTGAGCTCCGTCTCTCAAGACCACGGTGCCGACGGAACGTTAAACTCTACGCTTCCTTCCTTCCTTCTTCGTCCACACAAGACTGTCGATGTGTCGGATACAGCAGGAATGGAGGACATTGAACATATGCATTGGACGGGGTACTCTTTGATCCTATACCCTATAGTAGACCGTATAGATCAGTGGTCCCGAACTGTGGGTCGTGACACACTTATTCATTCAGGTAAAATATCAAAGTAAAATGCCTTACGGACTGATATAAGCTGTGTGTTTTATAAGATTTGATAGCTGAAAACCCGGCGTCGCCCGGTTACTTATTTATTCCACTCTTACCTTATTGCATCATTTAATGTTCACAGAATATATGACATCAACTGCGATTGGGCAAAGCTGAAAATGTGTACCCAGCCGGGATTCGAACCCGGGTTTCTCGTTTTCTAGTCAGTTGCGCTGACCTCTACACCACTAGGGACACAGTGATCACCGCACCTGCAAGAACTACCTAAGCACGCCTCCCGTCAGATACAAATTCCCAGCTTTACCCTGCCCACAATACTCAAACTCGTAGTCACTATGTACTAATTCCCGTAAGAGTAAGGGCTTCAAACTTTGCCCACCCCTCCCCACTAACGAAAGGATCATTGCCCGTCACCGGCATATTATATATATGAGGCGTCTGTTCCGAAAGACGCAACATGTATATACATAATATGCCGGTGACGGGCAATGATCCTTTCGTTAGTGGGGAGGGGTGGGCAAAGTTTGAAGTTTGAAGTTTTTAAGGCCTGGAGCTTGGAATTTTTGTGGCAGCATTTGCATCCTATTAGTGACGCTCTTGAGCTGTAACTTTATTGGGTCCCTTAAACCGCTGCAACCTACAAGACTGATGTGTCGTAACGGTAGAGAAATACCCCTACACAGCACGCAGTACTGACGTGTCTACCTGTTTGTGGCTTATTTACTGACTCAGCCTTGTACGTTCAAAATCACTACGAGGACCGAATTTGCTGTCATACGAGAAGAACATGCAACCCCAATCCTCATTGGTCCAGTTCTTGTGATATTGAAACCATCACAAATATTTGGACACAGTACACTCAGGGTCAACGTAATTGTGACACTCTACTCCCTCCCCTCCGCGCGTCTTTTCAGCGGTGCATTATGCCCTGACGTCTTTTTCATGGATGACAAAGAGCGACCTCATCAAGCAGATCAGGTGAAGACATTCTTAGAACGAGAGGCTACTCTACAAATGGACTGAACTATACGTTCCTACGGCATAAATTCCATCGAGCAAGTGTGGGGAGACACATTGCAGCACGTCCACATACACCAACGACGATTCAACACTTGTCAACGAAACGCCATACCAGAAGAACTTATCAACTTTTTTGACAGCACAGGAGCACGTTGCGGAGCATACTTTTTGTACGTCGTGATCATGCATCCTGTTAACAACAGGGGATAAGCAAAATAACATGAACACCATGCGGTATACTACATCTTGCTGCATCATGGAACCACTGCGTATGTGTTAGCACTGATACTCGACCGCAGTGCTCGATTGGCGTACGAAGTCTTGGACGTTACTTTGCAGTATATTAAACGTTCCGCTCTGCGACGGTCAGTACAAATCATCGGTGAAATGCATCATCTCTCAGACTTCCAAAGAGGTCAACTCGGTGGTGTGCAGTTAGTGGGGGCATTTGTGACTTTAATGGCTGCAGTGTTTAACGTTTCAGTAGCTACAGTACCCACGGTAATGACAGTATACACAAAACAAGGTAAAACATCAGTGGTGAATAGTAATAGTGGGCGAAAGCCGAAGTTAACTGACAACGACCGATGAGCATTAACAACGATTGTGGTCTGACAACACAGAACTACCTCGGGAAAAGTGACTTCAAACCTCAATACTCACTTGAGTTTTGATAAAAACAGTATGGCTTGAACTTAACCCTTCAATGTATGCCCTTTTATATGACGCTATGAAAACTACCGCAAATAATGTATAGTGCGTATATACTGAGAAAAATATTGAAGAAATATTTCTTAAAATTATTATGCACTACTAGCAACGAAACGTTCAGAGCTGGCCAGCTATATACTGCTTCCATGATGTACCCCATGCGATTAAATGTCACTATTCTGCCTCTAATCTTTCCAGAAAGTAAGTCATAATGCAACAGCGGTATGTGACTGACTGGTTTTACATGGCAAAGGAGGAATACTAACATAAACAAATGCACATTTTAGGGGTAACTCAATGCTTCTAACTGTCTAACCTATTCAGTAGCACTCTGCAATAATTTCTAGGACGAGCTGTTAGCATATGTAACACTATGCATACAAGCAGCTACAAATTAATTTGTGGTAAAATTTTGATCAGTTTGAGAGATAATGGAAAAAATAAGGCATGTAGCTAATCAGCCATACTATTCATTAACGGGTTGACATTCATGGAAGGGCTGCAGTTGATAAGCCCTTAATAACGGAACCCACGCAGAACTGCGAAGGAAGTGGTGCCACGATCTTCAGACCTGGACACTGGTTGACTGGAAGTATGTGGCACGGTCCGAAGAATCATCGTTTACTTTGCTTGCTAGAAACAACCTGGTTTATGTATCGAAAACTCCAAATGACGATCACGATATGGCATGTCTATTTCTTACTGTCAAGCATAAGGGAGGTTCCGTCATGATTTGGATACGTATATCGCGCTATTCAACTGTTTCTATCATAACCATGACTGGTCGGATAACTATGGTCGGATATCTGACAGTGTCAACAAACCTCTTACTATGACTAACATATTGCTACCAAGCACTGCCATAGTCCAAAACGATAATGCTCCCACACACACAGTAATAAAACGTTCACGCGTGCTTTGTACAGCATCAGAGAATTCACACAAGCATGCTCTGGACAACGAAGTCATGTCAGAACATAATTGAAACGTTATGGGAAGTTTTAGAGTAGAGAATGAGAACAAAACTTACAGCTCCAGCGTCATTGAAGCAATTGGCGGATTTTTGGTACAATAATGGAAAAAGTTATGTTGTAAAATATAAAGTCTCTCTACGAATCTGTTCTCAAAACCAATGGTGGACAAACTCGTCACTAATGAATAAATATTGTGTTATTTTAAGTGTTCATATTATTTTGTCCATCTCCTGCAAATCCAACTTGCAGCGCGGGGATAGCCGCTCGGTTCGAGGCGCCATGTCACGGACTATGCGGGCGCTCAGCCGGAGGTTCAAGTCCTCCCTGGGGCATGGGTGTGTGTGCTGTGCTTAGATTACTTTAAGTTAATTAGTCTAGAGACTAATGACCACAGCAGTAGTTTGATCCCACAGGTTTACAAATACAGGTTGCCTAAAAAAAACCGACGACGCTTAGTATGTTGTGTGGGACGGCAAAGTGATCGGTTTTCACGAAGGAGCCCATATTCGGAAACGCTCGGCTTGGGCGCTGGACATCATTTAAGTCTGAGAACGAACACTGTTGTGATCCGATCCGTTTTGGTGCCTGCATACTGAAGGTATGCATCCCTTCAGACATCTGTGTATTGCGGATGGACGTCCTACTATATATGTTCAAAGGGACTTAACTACGTTGGTTATTAGTCCCTAGACTTACAAACTACTTACACTAACTCAATGAAAAATGCATGTTACACATAAAATAAGTTCCAATGTCACGATTGTACACCTCAGATACTTGATATGTATGGAAAGCAATAACATCTCTGCAATTATAGCTCTCCAATCCAGCAACTCAATTGGTTCAAATGGTTGTAAATCGATCGGACCAAACTGAGTGGTCATCAGTCCGTAGCTTAAAAACTACTTAAACCTAGGTAAACTAACCTAAGGACAAACACACACACCCATGCCCCAGGGAGGACTCGAACCTCCACGACAAGCAACCGCGCGCTCCGCAGCGAGACGCTTTAGACCGCTCGGCTACTCCACCGCGGCAATCCAACAACTGCTTTAACAGTACTAACATTGTACCGTACTATGGTAACAGTTATCCATCCGTTCCCATTACCTGCTTGAGTGTTATTAGTTATAGTAAAGTTCAAAACAGCTCCACAAAACGTAGATGGACGCTGAAGGATCACTTGACCTCCAACACCCGACGATGTACTAATTTCAATATCATCTATAGCCTTATAGACTGTACGCGGGAATGCCGAATTCTTCTTCTGTAACGAGGTATCTCAGAAGCCGTTCAATGCTGTTGCTTGTGCGGCAGCTACACGACGACTGACGCTGTTTTATCAGAAACACGCTTTATATAGCGCGAGCGCTTATCTAACCACAAGTTCCGGGCGCAGTTTGATTTTAGTGCCCCCGGCGCCTTGTTTAAACTAGAGGCGCCGGAATCAGGCGGGGCCCCTCCACTAAAATCAAACCGCGACCGGAAGTTGTGGTTAGATAAGCGCTCGCGCTATATAAGGCGTGTTTCTGATAAGACAGCGCCAGTAGTCGTGTAGCTGACGCACAGGCAACAGCATTGAACGGCTTCTGAGATGCCTCGTTACAGAAGAAGATTTCGGCATTCCCGCGTGCCAGTAGATGATATTGGAATTAGTACATCGTCGGGTGTTGGAGGTCAAGTGATCCTTCAGGGTCCATCTACGTTTTATGGCGCTGTTTTGAACTTTACTATAACTAATAAGACTAACACCCATGCCCGAGGGAGGACTCGAACCCCCGACGGCGAACGGCCGCGCGCACCACAGCAGGGTACCTGGGTGAGTGCGCATGGCTATTCTGCCGCGGCCCGTCCTAATCCTAATAGCAGTCCCGCTCACAAAGTCTGAGATGGGTGTGCGTTCCTCATTACGTCAATAAACCAAACATGAGTAGCACGGAGGAGCGGAGCGTCGTCTTTGGTTGAGGCCCCCATGCGTCCTTGAATCTTGGCAAGAAGTGCATGTGTCTTCATGTTCCGCAGGTTCCAATTCATGAGTATCTTTCCATGGCCATCGAACGAGTCAGTACATGAAATTGTAACAGAAGAATAGTATAATTTATAAAGCAGAGTATCCGTATGTTTGTACGTGTTGCATACAAATCTACAGTTTTGTTCCAATCTTTATGAAATTTTGTACACGTAAGCTTCAATCCATGAGGACGGTCACCGCAAGTGTAAGAATCACATAAGATATATAGTTCACGAGATATGACGTCATAAACAATGAGATGCGCGAAAAACTGCTGAATTTTGCGACAATGCTGCTCATTTTCTCCTAAACCATTGAACCGATTTCAACCAAATTCGGTACAGACTTTCCTTGCCGTGAGGTAACAATTGCTGCATGGCTAAGAATCACATACGGCACATGGTTCAAAACATATGACGTCATAAACAATAGGAATCGCAAAAAACTGCCACATAATGCGGCGATACTTTATAAATACGCTATATGACAATAGAGTACTTAGCGACTTGCAACAAACTTTAAACATAATGTCAAACCTTTATTAAACTTTTTCTCGCTGACAACCATAGCAAAATGAAAGGAAAAAAGTTTCTCGTTTACTGCTTTCCCGCTGTTTATGGAGTAAAATTATAACGTTACAATTTATAATTTGTACACTACAAATTGTAGCCGCACGAAATTTTACAGACAGTATACACACATATAGTTGAATATACCTTCGAAATTGTATCACAGTATGACACGTAGTTAATGAGATATGAGCGCATAAACAATAACGTTTCGCTGCTCATGGACTAAAACTACAGCATTCAGTATGACGTCACCATTTTTAATTTCTACACTACGAACTGTAGCTGCAAGAAATTTTACAGACGGTATACACGCATATAGTTGAGTGTACCATCTAAATTGTATCACAGTACGACATATAGTTCATGAGCTACGGGCCCCAAACAGTAACGTTCATGGGAAAGCGCCCCATTACGCACCAAATGTTAATCTACTACTTTTTTACTATTAATTGTATTCCCAAGAGATTTTACAGACAAACAGCCCTTATATAAATGAATGTATACCTGAAAAATGGCAGAAATAAATAAATACCTGGGCAACGCCGAGTTTTCAGCTAGTAACAGATAGAATCAAACGTATAGAGATCCTATGCAGACGACAAGCCGTAAGTTTTAGTAAAAATAACCAACAACCTAACACGGGAATTAGCTTTATTTATTATTGTTATTATTTATTCATTTTTCCTGGCGTTTCTCGTCAAACCAGAAAGAGTGAGCCATGAGGAATCTCCTCAGTTTAGACTTGAAAGTGCATTGCTAAGTTTTTATAATTATTCTGGCAGCTTTGTGAAAAGGGAGGCAACGGAATACTGCACGCCTTTTTGCATGAGAGTTAACGAGGTGTGATCCAACTGCAGTTTGGATTTCTGCCTAGTATTAACTGAATGAAAGATGATGACCCTTGTGAATAACCTGATACTGTTAGCAACAAACGACATTAAAGAAAATGTCTATTGAGAGACTGTCAGAATGTTTCCAGACTATTGAACAGACGCCGAGAATAGGTTCGCGAGATTACATCACATATTGCTCGAACCACCCATTTATGAGCTAAACTACCTTTTTCCAATCAGAAGCTACCCAAAACAATTAACACCATCCGTCTTAGTACAATAAAATAAGCAAAGTAGACTATTTTTCGTGTTGTACTATCACTCGTTTCAGATATTGTTCTGGTGGCAAATAAAACGGCATAAAGCATTGTTTGTAGTTACCTTCTGTACTGTACCATACTGTAGAAGTCCTTACTGTTAAAATTTCATTTCCCTATAAGTCCATGCAGTGACTCGTCATGTGAAATTTCATTTCGTCCTTACGTTTTGCACAGTATGGAAAGAACCAGATGAAATCCGATTTCAAGGTTAGAGGTAAACATAAAACCGAAATCTTGCCTATCGAACGCATTGTTCGTACACGAAAGGCAAGGTTCCGGTTTCGAATCACAGTACAGCACACAATAATAATCAGTAAGGATGTTTCATAACAGCGAATTCAAAAAAAAAAAAAAAAAAAAAAAAAAGTTCAAATGTTTGTTAAGCTTATGGGACTTAACTACGGGGTCATCAGTCCCTAAACTTACAAACTACTTATGAACCACTTACTAATTATGACGGCACAAATATCCATGCCCGAGGGGGGATTCGAACCCCCGACTGTAGTGGTCGTGCTGACCGTGACTGGAGAGCCTCAGTCACCTCGGCCAACGCGGCCGGCGACAGCGAATTCTCCAACGAAGAGTGACTGGGTGAAGCCAGCGGTAATTTCCTGGAAGCTGCCCCAACTTTTACATATATACGGGTAACACTACGAATCTATATTAAATTCAACGAACATATGAAGTCAGTGGGAGAGATAGCGTACAGAAAACTTATTATGGCGAAGTGTAGTTTCTCTTTAAAGGAAGCATTATACATGCAACTAGTTTGACCAGAACAATTTGAAAGATATGCAGCTGGGATCATAGGAAGTTAGTATCGTCTATTTATCCGTGTCCGTAAGCGACATTTCTAACGGACGCCTGTACAGTTGACTGTAATCGGCGGTAGCTTAAATAGTGGTGGCGGAAGGAATTTTTACTATCAGTATTTGAACGGAAAGAGAGGGCGAGCTTGTGGCGTAAAGTTCCTGATCACCATATTTTGCGCTAGTTTCCTGCATTAATCCGTATGTTATAAGTCTTGCTACTTAACTTCAAGGTATTATTGTGGAAAAATTACATTTAGCAGGTTACGATACTTAATACCTCTTATTTCTCTAATTAGCGTGCTTCTACTCTACAGGAATACTAAGGAACACGCAAAAATCCAATTAACAATAACTCGAAGAAAAAAAAAGATCTGAGGAAGTAGTCAACAACGGAATAAACTAAAAACACAACACTCGAAAAATCTATGAAAAGCCGACGCGCCGTGCAAGGAGTCAGCGCTCATAGCGGCCGGCGCGTGAACTAGACTGACTACAGGCGATCAGCTGATTGCGTTATGACAGCCACGCGACCGCAAGTAGTCGCCACACGCTCCCGCGGAGAAGCGGAGCGTCGTCTTCGCCAGTTGCTCCATGCGTCCTTGAATCTTGCCAAGAAGTGCACCCCGGCATCCGGATCGCGAGTGACGTATTTGCGTTGCTGGGGTTGTGGGAGGTGGCTGTCTGCTGTCGAAGGATGGCGCTGACTGGGTTAGGGGAAACTGAACATCTCAAAACAAACGCTGGCTTAATCTGGTCGATAGATGCAGTGGTTGTATTGCCATTAACCAAAATGTCCACCATCTTTCCTGTCTTGCTTCTATATGATGTGAAGGAAAGTAAGACTAAGGTTTAACCCCATCGAAATCTTGGTCATTAGAGACAGGGCACACTCTCCGATTGTTTTCTGTTAAGGATGGGGAAGGAAATCGTCTGTGCACTTTGTATTTCAAAACAAGTCAGAGAGCTTTTACTACAGCTAGTTATCGGTCAGTTGAGTGCCAGCTGTTGACGCTGCCTCATCGCCCAGAGCGCTAAGTATCATAATTTAATTGCGTGAAATTTCGTTGCCAGTTAATTTCTTAATTTTCGTTAGTGCTTCTGTTTTTAAGAGGTTTCTTCCCACCTACTTGGCAGATTTCGTTTGTGTTACTGTTTTAAGAGTTTATTCTCGCGTAGTTTGATAAATACCGTGTGTATAGTTTTCGTCTGCTGCAAGCTACGTGATTTAAGTGCCATATTGTCACTGCCTTATTTCGAATTGTGCTTTAAGGAAGCTTATATTCCCGAGCGTTTCATAACAGTGTATTCCATAGATTTTCTTGTTTATTTAGAAAACAGCCCGACTCAGTTTCATTGTTTTGACAGTGTCGTTACCACTGACCACAGTTCAGTTAACTACCAGCCGCCTTTATTAAAGTATTAGGCTAGTTAAAAGTTAATTGTTTAAGTTTGTACTTTTTACAGTTAATTGTATCGATAGGATGGATAGGATGTGTGCCTGCTGTGTGCGGACGCAGGAGGAGTTGGATGCAGTCCGCGGACAGTTGAGCGTGCTGTTGGCTACGGTCAGCCGTCTTCAGGCTGCTGTCTCAGGGTGCGGTGGTGGTGGGGAGTCTGGTGCTTGAGTGGGACACCTCAGGAGTCTCATGCTTCGCCCCCTGTCCTTGCTACCGAGGCACCTTCAGGTGTACCGGACGTCGTCGAGCCGCCCTCTCCGCAAGGTGAGTGGCGGGTCGAACGGCGTTCGCTTCGCTCGAGACGGAAGGTCAATGTGAAGGCTGCCCGTCCGTATTGCTTGTAAGACCTCGTCTTGAGTATTGCTCAAGTGTTTGGGACCCACATCAGATCAGTTTAAAGGAAGACATAGAAGCAATTCAAAGGCGAGCAGCTAGGTTTGTTACTGGTAGGTTCGACCAATGCACGAGTGTCACGGATATGCTCCGGCAACTCAATTGGGGATCGCTGGAGGAAAGACGACGTTCTTATCGTGAATTTATGTTGAAGAAATTTAGAGGGCCGTAATTTGAAGCTGAGTGTATTACGATCTTGCTGCCGCCTACTTATATTTCGCGTAGTGATCACAAAGACAAGATAAGAGAAATTAGGGCTCGTACGAAGGCATTTTTTCCTCGTTCTATTTGGGAGTGGAATAGGAAAGGAAATGACTAGTAGTCGTACAGTGTACCCTCCGTCACGCACCTTACGGTGGATTGCGGATTATGTATGTAGATGTAGAAAGGAATCATCCCGGCATTTGCCTGGAGTTATTTAGGGAAATCACGGAAATCTAAAATCAAGGTGGCCGGAGGCGGATTTGAACCATTGTCCTCCCGAATGAGGGTCCAGTATGTTACTACTACGCCACTTCCCTCTGTTTCACTATGTAGCTCAGTATATGGTGGCGTGATCACGGGTTTCACGCAGTCTTCTCGTAGCATAGGGTAAGTGCACCAGTCATCGGCACTGTCAAAGTAATCGGAACTTTAATTGTACATTTAAAATACTCATTTAATCGCTAAATATATCCGTCATCTATGTCCGCCTCCGTAGCTCACTGGCAGCATCACTGACTACCACGCAGGGGGCTCGGGTTCGATTCCCAGCAGGGGACTGGGTGATGTTTATTGTCATCATCATTGACACGTAAGTCGCCCACGCGGCGTCAACTGAAAAGACTTACACGCAGGTGGCCGAACAATCCCGTAAGGGATCTCCCGGCCAAGAAAACCATACGCTCAATTTTTACAAAAAAAAAAAAAAAATTCAAATGTTTGTATAGTCTATGGGACTTAACTACGGGGTCATCAGTCCCTAAACTTACAAACTACTTATCAACTAACTTATACTAAGGACGGCACAAATATCCATGCCCGAGGGGGGATTCGAACCCCCGACCGTAGTGGCCGTGCAGACCGTGACTGAAGCGCCTCAGTCCCCTTGGCCACCGCGGCCGGCTCATTTTTTTTCCGTCATCTATAAATAAAAATTTACGTCCCATTCGTGAAAAATAGTACGACTGAGTGCCGATAAGAGGTTATTGGCACATTTTGCATTGCCGAACAATGGTACCAAAGATGCATATTATAAATGCAATTATTTTAAATTGAACTAATTGTTGTTACAAGGACAAGCGCATATCCATCCGAAACACGTCTCATAATACGTTACATCCAACATTGTAAAATTAAATACGATTTACACATTATACTTAATGTGAATCCCCTTAAGATGCCGATAACTGGTACACTTACCCTAATATCGGTGCAACAATGCAATTATTTATGGACGACCGTTTGCTGCGTGCCATGACACCAGTTGTGATCACATGTGCGAAATCTACCCCCTCAAATGCTCAGTGAGCTATGGTGTTTGTGATATGTTCTCTGGCGAGGCACCCGGTTCGGAGAACTCGCCTGGCAGTCGAAGTGTTTCACCGAATGGGGTATACATCCAGGACCAGCTTGCTTATGGTACAGAGACCGAGCAGAAAAAAGGGTTGGAACGTCATACATATCGATTCACTTCTGTTCACGTCTGTTCCTTTGGAACTGATAATATAGATACATAAAAAGGAATGTTTGTATGTCCTCTATGCCTTCATAAACCATTCATTCGATTGCAATAAAACTTTGGTGAACTATTCACCGTACGCCCACGAAGATTCCTAACCCAAAAACAAAACAGCACGACACATAGCTCAGAAGATATGACGACATAAATAGTGAGAGGCCACCGCGCGAGAATGCCCAGATTTATGCGTCAATTATTGCAAAATGGGAATAGTTAGGGACCTGCAACAAAGTTTGCGTGTAATTTCTGACATTTATGAAGGGTTTTGTAACCGGCCGCCCCCTTCCCCCCCCCCCCCCCCCCCCCACACACACACACATACAGAAAATGATGAAACGAAAAGAAGTCTACCGCTCACAACAGTTTCGCTGTAGATGCCGTAAAACATCAGGCATGACCTTATACCAAATAAACTTAGCATTACAGATTTGCATGTTACTATTTTTTTTGTCTGCAAGTCTCCCACAATTCTCTTGCATCCAAAATTAAGCAATCTGTTTTCTTAATCTCTATCTATATAAAAGCGAAAGGACACTTACTCGCCGGCCGCGGTGGCCGAGGTGACTGAGGCGCTCCAGTCACGGTCAGCACGGCCACTACGGTCGGGGGTTCGAATCCCCCCTCGGGCATGGATATTTGTGCCGTCCTAGTTCGTAAGTAGTTGATAAGTAGTTTGTAAGTTTAGGGACTGATGACCCCGTAGTTAAGTCCCATA
Source organism: Locusta migratoria (assembly GCA_026315105.1). Classification (NCBI taxonomy): domain Eukaryota; kingdom Metazoa; phylum Arthropoda; class Insecta; order Orthoptera; family Acrididae; genus Locusta; species Locusta migratoria. The sequence goes on from CM048755.1 coordinate 274,941,565, forward strand.
AGATTAACAAACATTTGAACTTTTTTTTTTTTTTTTGACACTTACTCACTCACTCACTAAACACGAAATGTTGGAAACTACTTCACCTATGAAGCTAAAATTTGGCGGGAATGTAGTTTATAGGTAGGAAACGTCAGCTAAGAAAGTATTTTGTAATAGGTGCATGGTGAAGTATACTTCCCCTACAGACTCACGAAATCTTCGGTTTCATGAAATTTCGCACGCTTGACCTTCAAAACAAGGGGAAGATCACCGTCTACCTTAAATTTCATGCGGTGCATGGGGAAGGGTATTTTGCAACATAAAAATAGCTTATTAGTTTCTCCATCACTGGATGCTTGCTGTTGCCGCAACTGTGGTTCAAATTTTAATGAAACTCCGGCTCCGGTTGCATTTATTGGTGCTTTATTTAAGCCCACACTACCGGTTTCGGCCTCTATGTTAGGCCATAGAGGCCGAAACTGGTAGTGTGGGCTTAAATAAAGCACCAATAAATGCAACTGGAGCTGGACTTTCATTAAAAAAATAAAAATAGATCCCTATATACCTCGGTCGCGCCATAACTTGCAAACGGCTTGACCGATTTCACAGACACCCCACCCCTTTTTTTTCTTTTGTTATTCTCAGAAGAAGGGCAGTATGAAATAAAAATGGAATATTTCAGAACAATAAAGTGCGTTTTTCAATGTGATCCTGCGTTTCTATTGCATAGAAATGTATTGTTTTGTTCCGATATTGATGAAATTTTGCACACTCTACCTCAAAAACAAGATGAATATCATTCTCTGTATAAAATTTCGTTCGGTGCATGGTGGAGACTACTTACATTACGAAATTTTACAAAATGCATAGTTTTGCTCCAATCTTTATGAATTTTTGCACAGATGACCTTTACACCAAGAGGAAGATCACTGGGTACACGACAGAGGATACCTTGGAGGAAACCTTGCCGAGAGAGGTAAAGGTGGAAACGAACAGAGAGATGGGAATGAAAGAGATGGATGCAGATAGAGGGGGAAAGGGGATGTGGACTACAAGAGTATAGGATAAGTAAACACTCGGACAACGCCGGGTTTACAGCTAGTTAATAATAAACATCATGGTTGCTTTGAGTGGCCGATGTCATCGCTGGACCATACCATTCGTGGCTGGATGATAACTCTTTGTCACTACAGAATTTGCTCAGACAAGCGAATAAATTGACGTCCTACGTCAGTAGTTATATGCGGTGGACATTCGAAGACAGCGATCCAGTTGGACATAAATGCGGTAGTTAGCGTATAGGTTGAGATATCTATAGGAACAGCTACTGGCTGGTGTGTGTAAAGATAAACGATGATCCGCAAATAACGTTGTCCTTCTGATGGTGGTAAGGGTTCCACAAGGTCGATATGTATCTCGCGAACTTCTCGCTTGTGTCCGGAATTTTGCCTACTGTCACGTGACGTGAAACTTCGCTGCGTTGGCAAGTGACACACGCGCGAGGCCATTGACGGCAATCTTTTTGTATCCCGGGCCATACGTATCGAGTACACAGGAGCTTCGTCGTCACTGGGATGGCATAAATCTACCTCCAGTACGTCCCATCTCTACTGAATACAACGTGGACGTGACGTTAATTCCTAATCTTCTGTCTTTTTCCTTCCAGTACATCAACGGGCATGATGAGCAGCTGGTTCACTATACTCATTTAGACCGCCGGTTCCCAAACTTTTTTCGCCACGGAACCCTTCACATGACTTTCTCCCAGCGGAACGCTAACACTCTCCCTGAGTTTTACTAATAATTGTTCTTCCATCGTTCCCCTACGTCTGTTCTCTGAATGTTCTGCATGATGTAATAGATTTATAAATAAACGGAAAACATTACTTAAATTTACAAATTATTTTATACTAGCTGTAAAAACCGGCGTTGTCCGTGTGTTTACTTATCCTACACTCTCGTAGTCAACATCCCATTCCCCCCTCTCTCTGCACCCACATCTTTCTCTCCCATCTCTCTGTTCGTTTCCACCATTCCCTCTCTCGGCAAAGTTTTCTGCAAGGTACCCTCTGTCATGTACCATATAAACATTTATGTACCCAGTGATCTTCCTCTTGGTGTAAAGGTCATGTGTGCAAAAATTCATAAAGATTGGAGAAAAACTATGCATTTTTTTAAGCTAGAGTGTGCAAAATGTCATCAATATCGAAACAAAACTATAGATTACTTTGCAATAGAAACCCAGGATCACATTGACAAACGCACTTTGTAGTTCTCAAATATTCCAGTTTTATTTCACATAATCCTTATTCTGAGAATAGCGAAAACAACAAAAAAAGTATCTGTGAAATCGGTCGAGCCGTTCTCAAGTTATAGTGCAACCAGGGTATTTAGGGATCCAAAAATCAAATGTTCAGATGTTTGTTAAGCGTATGGGACTTAACTGGGGGGGGGGGGGGGTCATCAGTCCCTAAACTTACAAACTACTTATGAACTACCTTATACGAAAGACGACACAAACATTTATACCCGAGGGGGAATTCGAACCCCCGACGGGGAACGGTCTCGTGCATCGTAGCATAGCGCCTCAATGCGCCCGGCCGCTCCGCCGCGGCAGGAGGATCCATTTTATGTTGCAAAGTACCCTTTCCCATGAACCGTATGAAACTTAAGGTAGACGGTGGCCTTTCTCTTGGTTTGAAGGTCAAGCGTGCGAAATTTCGAGAAGATTGGAATGTGGCTGTAGATTTTGTGACTCTGTAGAAGTATGCCCCGCCATGCACCTATCACAAAATACTTTCTTAGCTGACGTTTTCTACGTATTAACTACATTCCTGACAAATTTCAGCTTCATAGGTGCAGTAGTTTTCGAGATTTCGTGTTTAATTTGTGAGAGTCCTTTCGCTTTTATATAGATAGAGATTAAAAAAACATATTGTTTAATTTTGGGTGCAAGAGAATTAATGGAGACTTGCAGATAAAAATTCATAGTAAGATACAAACCTGTAATGCTAAATTTATTTGATACAAGGTCATGCCTGATACGAAAGTTTTACGGCATCTACAGCGAAACTGTTGTCAGCGGTAGACTTCGTTTCATAATTGTGTGGGGGTGGGGGGTCAGTTACAGAACCCTTCATAAACGTCCGAAATTACATGCAAACTTTGTTGTAGGTCCCTAACTACTCTCATTTTCCAATAATTCATGCATGAATATGGGTATTCTCACGAGGTAGCATCTCATTATTTATGACATCATATCTCCTGAGCTAAGTGTCGTGCTCTCTTGTTTTTGGGTCAGGAACCTTCGTGGGCGTACCATGAACAGTTCACCAAAGTTTCATTTCAGTCGAATGAATGGTTTACGAACACATAGAGGACATAATATATATATAAGTGCAAACATTTATATTAGTACAACAGTGAATGTATATAATCACAAAATTTTACCTTGGTTCTAGAAAATGTTGGGTATAATCACAAATTTTATTTAGGTACAAGAAAATAATAACACGAACATTTATTTTGATTCCAGAAAATATTTGATAAAAACGCAAACTTTTGTGTTGATACAAGAAATTTTTGGATTTACTCTTAATGTGATGAGTGCAATTATCTCAGTATTACTTGAAATAGTTTTGAAACTGGGCTTTACGTCCAACAGCTGAATACGCAAATCTACTCCTAAATTAATTTTTTTGTGTAAGTTTGATTCGCATCGATAGATAGAAACAAAGGGGAATAGAGCTCGCATAGACGTTTCGGCTACTGACGCGCGTACGCCTGACCGTCCTACCCAAGTCATTCAGTGGTAAAGACTCAAATTTTCTTTTTAAAGCAGAGATACAACTAAAGAGCACGGAGCTAAAGGAACATTGTGGAAGAGAGTGAGCCAGAATCAACAAGGCAAAGCGTGGAGTGATAGCACACCTACTCACCTGTTAACAAAAAATTTCAAAAGCCAAGCATCAGCAGAAAAAATCATGTTGACGGTGTTTCGGGACGCTGAAGGTCCAGTTTTTTTTTGTGATTATCTCGAAGAGCAGCGTACAGTGAACAGCCAATACTACTCGGATTTTCTTTTAAATAATGTGGAACGTGGTGGATCTCAGAGGAGATGTATAATTCTCCATAAAACAATGCACGTCCTCATATTACTCAACTAACGCATGAAACCATCGACAAAATGGGCTTGGAAGTACTGCCCCATGCCCCCCTACAGTCCTGATATAGCACCTAATGATTTCCATTTGTCGGGGGTTCGAATCCCCCCTCGGGCATGGATATTTGTGCCGTCCTTAGGATAAGCTAGTTGATAAGTAGTTTGTAAGTTTAGGGACTGATGACCCTGCAGTTAAGTCCCATAAGCTTCACAAACATTTGAACATTTTTTTAATTTCCATTTGTTTGGTGCACTGAAGGAGGCATTACGTTGAAAGAGGTTCTAGGACAACTAAGACATGAAAAAGTTTGTGGGAAATTGATTCAAACATAAAAATATAATTCTTTGCAGCCGGAACAGAAAATCTTGTAGCCAGTTAGAACAAGTGCATGAATGTTCAAGGGGATAGTGTTGAAAAGCAGAAAAACTATTATTTTGTAAAAATTAACGGTTTTTTTTCTCCAGACCAATTTGTCTCTTTAATTATCGAACGATCCTCGTACTTAAGCGAAATGAACCCCTCCCCTCCTCTTCCTTCCCCGAGAAGAGACCTGATCCCCTCCGGCAAAGAAGAAAAATTTCTTTCTCTCCCCTGCGTCTTTTGGAATATATTTCTCACGAACTGCACTGGACTCGCATTCGGGAGGATGGTGGTTCAAATCCACCTCCGGCCATCCAGATTTAGGTTTCCCGTAATTTCCCTAAATCACTCCAGGCAAATGCCGGGCTGGTTCATTTCAAAGGGCACGGCCGATTTCCTTCCTCATCCTTACCTAAAATTCCGAGAGTAAGCTCCGTCTTTAATGACCCAGCTGTCGACAGGACGATAAAACCCTAAGCTTTCTTCTCACGAACTGGGATCTGTGTATGCTTTCGCACAATCTAACACGCTAAATACCTGTTTATCACACAATGCACGGTTAAATATTTTAGCAGAGGTACTGCTTAACGGTCTGCGATCGTTCTCGCATTTAAAGCGCAGTAGTCGCTGCATGGCCGCCACGCACCGTTCTTCCTAGTGACCAGATGTGAGGGTGATGACAAAGACTACTAGACGGGTGGATGACGCTCTCGTCTAGCATAGTCTCAAACTCTGACCCAGCGATTGCGTAACAGTCAGGAGCTAGTCGTCTGGGCCTGCATGAGCCTGCCGTCTTATTAATGTAGTGCCAACACCGTCTAGATAGAAGGCCTCACAACAAGCCCGTGTCACGTTACAGCGGTAGGCTGCCGTCGCAAGCTCACTGGTTGGCGCTACAAGGAAGTGGGCTGTGCCCAGCGGTCAGCCAGTGAACTTGCTATGGCAGCCTATCGGTGTGACTTGATACGAGCTGGTTGTGAGGCCTTGTATCTAGACGGTGTTGGTAGTGCGCGGTACCATGACGTACCTGTTGCGGAACCCTAGAGGCCTCGCGAGAGCCGAGAACTGGTCATGCAGCTTGCAGTACAAGTTTTCGGAATCTTGGGGTCACTTTGACGTCGACTGCGGAAACCAGTGATGGAAAATGTACAAATGTTTGTAAACCTATTGGACCAAACTGCAATGGTCATCGGTCCTTAGACTTACAAACTACTTAAACTTACACTAAGGACACCACACTCACACCCACGCCCGAGTGAGGACTAGAACCTCCGGTGGGAACGACCGCCCAGTCCGTAGCATGACGCCTTAGACCACGTGGCCATTCTGCGCGGCCCAGTGGTGGACAGCCTGGCGGAGGTTCCTATAGTCGCACATTGCCGTCGCCCCATCAAATTTAAATTACGAAGCTCCGTGCCAAAGCATGCTTCAGTTCAAATGTTCAAATGTTTGTTAAGCTTATGGGACTTAACTACGGGGTCATCAGTCCCTAAACTTACAAACTACTTATGCACTACCTACAACTAAGGACGGCACAAATATCCATGCCCGAGGGGGGATTCGAACCCCCGACCGTAGTGGCCGTGCAGACCGTGACTTAAGCGCCTCAGTCCCCTCGGCCACCGCGGCCGGCATGCTTCAGTCCCACGTGCGGTTCCAAGTCTGCATTCCGTACGGCAGAGCAATTATCGACCGACAATAGTAATGTGGTGGCTGGACGGTATTTGTGTTGCTTGTTCCGTGATTAAATGCCGATATCAGATCTCGAATTTATCAAAAACTTTCGTTCCGATTTCCAATTCGTTAAAAGTGTGCGTAGAAACGGTCGAGGTGGTGCATTTACTATCGCCTGGCCTTTATGGCTGGTATACGCACACGGCAAACATTCATGTGCCTGGTCTCCAAATCGCTGGTGATAGCATATGCTTGCTGGCTGCGAGTCACCGGGGGTGGGTGCGTGTTCTAAAGAGCGACTCCATGAACTCTGTCGCAACTGTTCTCGGACGCTCCGCACAGAGCACTCATCTATTTACTGAGGGCTTGTACAGGATGGCTGATGAAAGACTCTGACTGTGGACATCTGAGGCGTTTAGCACGTGAAATAAGCTGGTCGGGCGCCAAGACCTAGCTGTCGAGCGCCCAAAACTCCCATATCCTATCCTAAATAAGCTGGAAGGAGTCCATTTCAACTGTGATGAGTACGTCACCTGAATATTGCGAAAGGCCGCATGGATGAACTAGGAGCCGGCCGCAGTTGCCGAGCGGTCTGCGGCGCGCCAGTCACAGTCTGCACGGCCGCTGGGGTCGAGGGTTCGAATTCCCCTTCGGGCATGGATTTTTGTGCTGTCTTTAGTGTAGATTAGTTCATAAGTAGTTTGTAAGTTTAGGGACTGATGACCCCGCAATTAAGTCCCTTTAGCTTAACAAACTTTTGAACATTTTGATGAACTGGGATACAAGAAGTGGGACTGTCAGTGCCTGGGAGGCTGCCAACAGTTTGCAGACACCTACATCTACATGGGGTACTCTGCAAATCACATTTAATTGCCTGGCAGAGGGTTCATCGAACCACCTTTACGCTATTTATCTTCCATTCCATTCTGGAATAGCGCGCGGGAAGAAAGAACACCTGAAGCTCTCCGTTCGAGCTCTGATTTCTCGTATTTTATTCTGATGATCTTTTATACCTGTGTAAGTGGCAGTCAACAATATATTTACCTATTCGGAGGAGAATGTTGGCGATTTGAGTTTCGTATATAGCCCACTCCGCAGCGATAAGCGCCGTTGTTGTAATGATTCCCATCCCAGATCCTGTATCATTTCCGTAACGCTGTCTCCTCTGTATCGTGACAATACAAAACGAGCTGCCCTTCTTTGGACTCTTTCAATGTCAAACCCACCTGATAAGGATCCCGCACTGGGCAACAATACTCCAAAAAAGGACGGACAAGCGTATTGTATGCAGTCTCTTTGGCAGTTCTGTTGCATCTTTTAAGTATTCTGCCACTAAAACACAGTCTCTGGTTCGCATTTCCCACGAAATTATCTACGCGTTCTTTCTAGTAAGTGAAGTAATAGTAATTCCTAGGTATTTTGTGGAGTTTACGGCCTTCACTTTTGAGTGATTTATCTTGCAAACAAAGTTTAACGGATTTCTTTTCGTACTCATGTGAACGACTTCGCGCTTCTCATTATTTAGAGTCAATTGCCAATTTTTACACAGTAGTGATGTCTTATTTAGATCGTTTTGCAGTTGGTTTTGATCTTCACTGTGTAAGGTGTCACAAAGCTGTGTGCGGAAAAAGGCGTGTAAAACAGAAATCTTATGTGCTAAGTGCGTCTAGCAGATTCCAGTAACTTGAGAGAAAAGTGATACAAAGGTGTTTGTAGACCAAGTATGAGAGTAATATGGACCAAGTGTACTAAATGTGTCTACAAGTTTATACAAATAGGAAACTTGTTAGCAGTAGCATCAATAAATTTGTAAGATATTTCGCTGTTGAAATAAATAATTATTGATTATTATTAATTATGGTTTTTAATAATTATTGTCCCTGCTAGAGAAAACGTGTGGATTAAGAAAAAACACTTATTTACGTCTAATATGAAAATATTTTATGTGGGGGTCAAAATGACCCCTATCCGCCGTTTTAGGAATGTCAGAAACTCCGCCGTTCTAGTGTTAAGTCCTTGTGTAGATCGTTTCTGTTCCCCCTCCCCTCCTTTTCCTGCCCCTCCTCGCTTCCCCTCCTCTCCGTTTCCTCTGCGAGGACTTCATGCAGTGCTTTAGTGTTTGTGATGTATCGCCTTATTTTAATATTTCAGAAACCACCGTACCGGCAGAACAAGTGTTGCGTTGTGTTTTAGTCCATGCTCTCCGAGTTGTCGCCGTTCTGTGATCTGTCTGGACATCAGTGTATTTTAGCCACCGCGACATTTATAATTCAGATTGTGTGTGTTTACATCAGCATTAATGTTGTTTTAAATCACAATTTTTCGCCTTTATGTATTTCTTAAAAAAACGTTCAAATGTTTGTAAAGCTTATGGGACTTAACTACAGGGTCTTCAGTCCCTAAACGTACAAACTACTTATGAACTAGCTTATACTAAAGACGGCACAAACATCCATGCCCGAGGGGGGAGGGGGTATTCGAACCCACGACCGCAGCGGCTCTGCAGACCGTGACTGGCACGCCGCAGACCGCTCAGCCACTGCGGCCGGCTTATGTATTTTTAATTCTTTTCATTATCACCTTTTCAATTGTAAATTATTTGCTAATTACCAAATTTTGTATATCTCGGGTGAAGAGCGGCGCTGAAGCCGCTGCCAGCCTGCCCCAGTTGGGAGTTTTAAAAATCAGTAAAGGGAAAAAATCGATTTTGTTACTATTATTGTACGTATGAACTGAGCTGTTTGTTGGCAAAAGGGATATAGTTATGACAAATTTCTTTCAGGAATGAGTATACTGAGAGGCAGTAATTAGTATACACAGTTCTTAACAGAGGCTTCTACAGAATGTCCGTCAATTTAGTCCACAAATAATATGTATTACACGCTTTTTGACTCTAAAAACTTTTGATTTAGTTGAAGAGTTACCCCAAAATTTTGTGCCATATGTTATAGAATGAAAGTAAGCAAAGTATGCAAGCTTCTTAATTTTAAGCCGCCTACGATTGGTGACACTCGAATTGCAAATATAGATTTGTTAAGCCTTTTCTGCAGGAGTTTAATGCTAGCAACCTCTTCTCTCTGCTCTTTTTCATACTTTATGCATATGCTGGATGGAAACCTCTTACATCTTCTGAACTGCATGTAGTGAGCCTTTTCAAATTTTAATGCCAATGAGTATGCTTTAAACCATTTATTAATGTCCATTAAAATATCATTGCCAGATCTTTCTAGAAATGTGCTTCATTTAGTTGTTTTTTGATGTACTGAATACAGAGTGTATCATACCTTTTGTGTTACATTGAAACAGGTGATAGTGAGTCCACGATCGATTATACTTATTTTGAGAATCAGTAGTCGGAAATGCATATTATTGTGTCATGGACATATACAGTATATCTCGCAGACAGGTCAAGTAACGCGAGCCATTGAAACTAGGAAGCAGCAAATCAGGTCATGTTAGTTGGTCTTCTTCTCTACTGGCCATTAAAACTGCTACACCAAGAGAAAATGCAGATGATAAACGGGTATTCATTGGACAAATATATTATACTACAACTGACATGTGATTACATTTTCACGCAATTTGGGTGCGTAAATCCCGAGAAATCAGTACCCAGAACAACTACCTCTGGCCGTAATAACGGCCTTGATACGCCTGGGCATTGAGTCAAACAGAGCTTGGATGGCGTGTACAGGTACAGATGCCCATGCAGCTTCAACACGATACCACAGTTCATCAAGAGTAGTGACTGGCGTATTGTGACGAGCCAGTTGCTCGGTCACCATTGACCAGACGTTTTCAATTGGTGAGAGATCTGGAGAATGTGCTGGCCAGGGCAGCAACCGAACATTTTCCGTATCCAGAAAAAAAAAAAATGTTCAAATGTTTGTTAAGCTTATGGGACTTAACTTCAGGGTCATCAGTCCCTAAACTTACAAACTACTTATCAACTACCTTATACTAAAGACGACACGAATATCCATGCCCGAGGGGGGATTCGAACCCCCGACCGTAGTGGCCGTGCAGACCGTGACTGGAACGCCTCAGTCTCCTCGGACACCGCGGCCGGCCCGTATCCAGAAAGGCCCGTACAGGACCTGCAACATGCGGTCGTGCATTATCCTGCTGAAATGTGAGGTTTCGCAGGGATCGAATGAAGGGCAGAGTCTCGAGTCGTAACACATCTGAAATGTAACGACCACTGTTCGAAGTGCTTCGATGCGAACAAGAGGTGACCGAGACGTGTAATCAATGGCACTCCATACCTTTACGCCGGGTGATACGCCAGTATGGCGATGACGAATACACGCTTCCAATGCGATGTCGCCAAACATGGATGCGACCAGCATGATGCTGTAAACAGAAACTGGATTCATCCGAAAACTGACGTTTTGCCATTCGTGCACCCAGGTTCGTAGTTGCGTACACCATCGCAGGCGCTCCTGTCTATGATGCAGCGTCAAGGGTAACCGCAGCCATGGTCTCAGAGCTGACAGACCATGCTGCTGCAAACGTCGTCGAACTGTTAGTGCAGATGGTTGTTGTCTTGCAAACGTCCCCATCTGTTGACCCGGGGATCGAGACGTGGCTGCACGATCCGTTACAGCCATGCGGATAAGATGCCTGTCATCTCTACTGCTAGTGATACGAGGCCGTTGGGATCCAGCACGGCGTTCCGTATTGCCCTCCTGAATCCACAGATTCCATATTCTGCTAACAGTCGTTGGATCGCGAGCAGGAATGTCGCGATACGATAAACCGCAATCGCGATAGGCTACAATCCGACCTTTATCAAAGTCGGAAAAGTGATGGTACGCATTTCTCCTCCTTACATGAGGCATCACAACAACGTTTCGCCGGCCGCGGTGGCCGAGGAGACTGAGGCGCTCCAGTCACGGTCTCCACGGCCTCTACGGTCGGGGGTTCGAATCCCCCCTCGGGCATGGATATTTGTGCCGTCCTAGTTCGTAAGTAGTTCATAAGTAGTTTGTAAGTTTAGGGACTGATAACCCCGTAGTCAAGTCCCATAGACTATACAAACAACAACAACGTTTCACCAGGCAACGCCGGTCAACTGCTGTTTGTGTATGAGAAATCGGTTGGAAACTTTCCTCATGTCAGCACGTTGTAGGTGTCGCCAACGGCCCCAACATTGTGTGAATGCTCTGAAAAGCTAATCATTTGCATATCACAGTGACTTCTTCCTGTCGGTTACATTTCGCGTCTGTAGCACTGCATCTTCGTAGTGTAGCAGTTTTAATGGCCAGGAGCGTACAATGCCCATCCATACGTTGACAGAATCGTTGCTGGTGACCACTAATGAGTTTTTCTTTTACTTTTTTTCCTTCTCCTTCTTCTTAAGGGGCCAAACTGCTGAGGTGATAGATCCCTAAACTTACACACTAACTAAACTATCTTATGCTTAGGACAACATGCACACCATTGCCCGAGAGAGCCTCCGGCGGGAGTTGACGCACAATATGTGACGTGGCGCCTCAGACCACGTGGCCAGATGTTGGTGCCGTGAGGTTGTCATTACTCCAGACATACAGGATATGCTTCTATGCTTCGGTCGTCGCTCTGAACAGTGGATATGAATTACGTTGTTGTTATGCAGCGTACGTTGTGTGTATCCTCTGACCCATCAGTTTGAGACATCCTCTATGTACTCGTCTGTATCCATTTCTTCACCCAAATATATTTTTCCTACCTTTTACGTAACCATTTTTTATTAATACAGGCTTCTCTGTTTTTAAACAACGATCTCTCATAATCATCTTTTGATGATGCTGTTCGTCTTTCTTCCGTGCTTCCGTGAGGATTTTCCGCCGTATGCAAGACACCTGATTTTTAATTTTTCCCAAACATGTTTCAGCACATTTTGTGCTATCATCAGTGGAATGGTTTATTTTTTGTTCTTTTACATTAGGCTACATAAAACTCGTTAAGTAGCCTACTTATTTGTTGTTTTGGTACAGATTTGTCATCACTATAGAGGAGATGTACAAACAGTCCTTATACCAGCATCCCGATCACTCTCTCCCATTCCCAACCCACTCTCTCTGCGAGACACACATACGTTCCACTTGCCCTTTTTCAACACTATTAGAAACACTTAAAATACACGTGAAAAATTCCTGAAATAGACTTAGCGAAGCCAATTCCAGGTGGAAACTGAAGCTACTTACTGTTCTAATGTAAGAACCTTAGCAAGCTCCTCCAGAAGTTGCTTGCTTAGTATGTTAGGAGCCGGCCGCGGTGGCCGAGGGGACTGAGGCGCTCCAGTCACGGTTTGCACGGCCACTACGGTCGGGGTTCGAATCCCCCCTCGGGCATGGATATTTGTGCCGTCCTTAGTATAAGGTAGTTGATAAGTAGTTTGTAAGTTTAGGGACTGATGACCCCGTAGTTAAGTCCCGTAAGCTTAACAAACATTTGAACATTTTTAGTATGTTAGAAAAACAGGGTGACTGTATACGGATCAGTTTTCAAAACAGAACTCATAATCGGTATCTCTTGGAAGTGCTATTTATTAGGTGCCGTGTGTTCGTCCACTTTACGCTGTTGGTGAATAGTTTTATAACTATTTAGGATACAAAACACAATCCGAAGAATCTTTGACGCCTCACAGCGCCGAAATTATGCATAATTGAGCGGTTGAAAAAGACAGTTTTGTTGGTGTCATGGAGAGCAACAAACGACTCGTGCAGATGCATATAATATCCGTTTTTCCCTTATTCTATTTGGGTGTGGAACAGGAAATCAAGTAACTAGTAGTGGTACTACGTACCCTCTGCCACGCACCTTCGGATGGATTGCGGAGTATGTATGGAGATGTAGAGAGATGTAGACTCAAAGCTGTCGTCACATTACTGCTCAAAGTGTTCACTACCTAAATAACTGAAGACTGCCATCTAAGAACAATTTCATCCAGCTCTAAGTTCTTTATTAATTCTTACTCGATTTTGTAATCACTGGAATACCTTCTCAGAACTAGACGTTACATTTCATTTCCTTCTTCCCCCTTTTTTTCAGGCAATGTATGTTCTATTGTCTTTGCTAATACATATTGAACAGTTTTATATCTGTTTATTGAGGTAAATCACGCTCTAGTTGTCAGATACATAAAATTTGTGTGTCAGTACGATATGTTTCGGGACGTGTGTGTGTGTGTGTGTGTGTGTGTGTGTGCGCGCGCGCGCGCTGTCCTCGGTGTAAGTGTAAGTTAAAGTAGTTTGTAAGTCTAGGGATTGATGACCACTACAGTTTGGTCCAGTAGCTTTACAAACATTTGAACATTTGAGACTTCTTGGCAGATTAAAATTGTGTGCCGGAACCGGGACTCGAACCTGGGACCTTTGCGTTTCGCGGGCAAGCGCTCTACCGTCTGGAGCTATCCCGACACGACTCTCAATGCCGCCTCACAACTTTACTTCCGCCAGTAAAAAAAATAAAGCTTCCCTATCAATCTGATTAACGTCTTATTATCGCCATTGGAAAACAGCACTGGACGAAAACTTGTCGACGCGTAGCGTAGACCAAACTGTCATAATTAGCCCACAACACGCTGTGTTGCTTGAAGAGAGCTGCCTGGATGAAGCCCATCTACTACCACAGTTGCAACGTGAGGGTGAAATCTCGTCATTTCCACAAACTACAGAACTTGGTGGACGGATATATCCGTCACTCTCACTTAAAATTCTATGGACCAACGACGTCAGTAGTTTGGCCCCTTGCGATTAAATTCATTTTTAAACGGCTCTGAGATGCAATAATAATAGTGTTTAATTGTTGATATTGTGTGTATTCCTTCGGGCATGCCAGAAAGAAAAGACAACATGAGTTTGCATTAACATCAGGAAATTTTTCGAATACGAAATATTTACACACATCTGCCGTTGTATTGGACTGAAATAAATTCATTGGCACAGTTGAAAAGCTATGCTGGACTGCGATTCGAATCCGGATTTCCTACTTCGGGACAGCGATCGCGTTAACTATTATTATTATTATTATTATTATTAGCGAATGTCTCCATGGGAGAACGATAAGCAGGTGATTTATCAATATTTCTTAAGGTTCTTCTTATTTTCCCAATATTTCTTCATTTTCTACCCAAAGGCCTTCTTTCTTTCTTTTTTCAGTCCACTTTGGTCGGTATGGTTTTAGTGCCGTCTCTGAAGTAAACTTCCACTTGTCAATTTTTCTTCTGAATGTATCCCCGTCTGATATGTTTGTTATGTCAATTTTTGCTTTTGTCAAATCCTTCTTAACTTCAGTTACCCAGGGTATTGTTGCTTTAAGTGATGTCACATAGTCCAGTAGACATTTAGTTAACCTGTTTCCAGGAAATCTGTGTAGGTGTCCATAAAATTTCATTCGTCTCTTTCTGATGTCAGTTTCGATATTTGATAGATTGGTGGTCTGCAGTCTGTATCCATCATTTGTGTATCGTGGTCCCAGAATTTTCCTAATAATTTTTTCCCTACTTTCTTAATTTCCCGTAAAGCAAGTTTTCTATTCAGTGAGAGCGTTTCACTTGGATATGTGACTGTAGGTTTGATAACTGTGTTGTAGTGTCTGATTTTAGTTCCTTTTGACAGGCATTTCTTGTTATATATGGTTTGATCAAGTCTGAATGTTTTTATTTTTTCTGTAATCGGTTGTTTTGTGCTATTTTCTCGAGTCCTGTTGGTTCAATAACTTCGCCGAGATACTTAGTGTTTGATTCTGTTGATTGTTATTATTAAAGAAAAATGTCATTGCTGACGAACGTTGTAATTTTGTAAGTATTCCAAAAGTTGTGCTTTACCGGGATTGGAACCCGAATTTCGCACATTACGGTTGGGTTTTGAGCAAGAGAAAGTAGTGGGCAGGGGGTACTACCATCGGAGTGTGCAATAAGTTGAGAATTTGCGCAGGACGGGAAGCCTACATGGACAGCCTAGTTAGTTAAGGCGGCCGTTGGCCTTAACCGGGAAATACGGGTTCGAACCCCGGTCCAGCACAACTTTTCAAATTCTACATGGAATTTATTCAGTGCCCTGTAACGGTCGGTGTGTATAAATGTTTAGTTTTCCGAACAATAGTGTTCTTTACAAAAGGAATGAAGGTATGCTTTTAAAGCGCTTATTTCCACATTAAAACAGTTCTATGTACAGGGTGTCCAGAAAAGGACTCCCTGATTTCAAAATTAAATATCTCGAAAACAAAGATCGATAGAGGAATGCAGTAAACGGTATGTTTGTTGTGAAAGATGTAAGAAGTTTATACAGCAGTTTGAAATAATAGTTACAAAAGCTGGTAAGAGATGGCGCTGTAATCGCCATACGTAATGCCTAGTATAGTGATCCGAAGCGATCAGTTCCACTACTGAAACGTGAAAGGAGGTTAGCGTACCGAAGGAAGAGATTAAAACCATGTACTCCATTGAACAACGCGTTTTTCTGGTGCTAGAGTACCACAGGTTAGAAGAGAGTCCTACGGCAACTAGGCGAAGTTTTCAAGCACGATTTAATGTTCCAAAAGGACCCGATGCGAAAACCATTCGTACGCTCTTCGCAAAATTTCAACGAACAGGCAGCGTAACTGATGATCTAGTGGGGCATGTTGGCTGCAAGCAAACCGAAGTTACGCCTGAAAATATCGCCACAGTTTCTGGAATTATTGAGCGAAATCCAATGTCATCCTTCCGTAGAATTGCATCTGAGACTGGTTTGAAGCGTTCCAGCACGCATAAAATACCGAGAAAGAGCCTACACATGTTTCCATTCAAAATTCAAACGCAACAGGCCATACCCGTACGAGCTGTGAAACAAAGGGTTGCCTTTGCTTATCAGATGCTCACAATGATTGATAGTGAAGTATTTGATGTTAGCTGCATCTGGTTTACAGATGAAGCACACTTCCACCTGAATGGATACGTGAATAAGCAGAACTGGCGATTTTGGGGTTCCGAAAAGCTATATTGGTGTGAAGCGAAACACCTGTATTCTCCTAAAGCTACTGTATGGGCTGCAGTATGCAGCAGAGGCATTATTGGCCCTTTTCTCATTCGAGAAACGGTCACTGGTGCACGTAACGTTGAAATTTTGGAACAATTTGTCGCCACACAGCAAGCGTTAGAGGATCGACCAGGTACTGAATGGTGTATTCAAGATGGCGCCCGACCACATCGGACCGAACAAGTGTTTCGCTTTCTTGAGCAATACTACGGGAATCGAGTCATTGCTTTGGAATATGTCAAATTTACTGGTGCAGGCATGGATTGGCTTCCATATTCGCCGGATTTGACTCCCTGTGACTTTTATTTTGTGGGGCACAGTGAAAGACATGGTCTACCCGAAGCATCCCGCCGCGCTGGACGAGCTTGAATCGGCGATCTCTGTGGCATTTGAATCCATTTCGGTTGAGACACTACGAAAGGTGATGGCGAATATATTTCATTCTTCGTTTGCGCCACCTCTGTAGTGCCAGTGGTGAAAATTTTGAAAACTTTGTGATGTGATAGTTTGCAAAGAGTTTTTTCATACAATTATTTCACTTATGTGTGCTGATGTGAGCTGTACGGCGTACAGCGCCATCTGTTAGCAGCTCTTGTAAATATTATTTCAAACTGCTGTATAAACTTCTTACAGTTTTTACAATAAACATACCGTTTACTGCATTCCTCTATCGATCTTTGTTTTCGAGATATTTAATTTTGAAATCAGGGAGCCCTTTTCTGGACACCCTGTACAATGAGTACGGTAAGGTTTCTCAGCTCGCCGTTTCCACTCCACAACACAGCGGCTCACCGTATTTTGTGTCCGCTGTGTGCAGATCTTAGCATGGGGGTGGCGAGCCAGTCTGCGCAGTTCTTCTCGGTGGTGGACTACCTGGTGTTCGGCGGCATGCTGGCCGTGTCGACGGCCATCGGGCTGTACCACGGCTGCCGCAGGAAGAAGGGGCCCGACGCCGACCAGACGGGCGAGTTCCTCACTGGCAACGGGCAGCTCAGCACCGTGCCCGTCGCGCTCTCCATGCTGGCCAGGTAAACAAACATATGACATACAGCCACCATTTCTGTTATACGTCACGACAGCAGTGCTCCGAGCGGCTGGTAAGGTATATGTCTGAATACGATATCGGATGAGTGTGAATAGTATATCGTTTAAATTGATTTTAACGTACGTTTTACATCAGGGAGGTATGTAGTGTCGTAAAACCGGTATTAACTACAAAATAGCTCCACATTTGTCCAAATTAGGTTATCTAAGAACCATTGGAAGGTATCAAACGGCCGGCCGCGGTGGCCGAGGAGACTGAGGCGCTCCAGTCACGGTCTGCACGGTCGCTACGGTCGGGGGTTCGAATCCCCCCTCGGGCATGGATATTTGTGCCGTCCTAGTTCGTAAGTAGTTTGTAAGTTTAGGGACTGATGACCCCGTAGTTAAGTCCCATAGACTATACAAACATTTGATTTGGTATCAAACGGTTCACTGCAGGACAGTTTAAGATCCTCATCAAATCTAAAACTTTTTAATTAAGAATTTAATCTATATCTATAAATGTGAATGTCTGTTCGGTGTACGTTTATCACGTCTGAACCACAAGACACGAAGAGCTAAAAATTTGTACAGTTACTAATGTCTACCAGGGGAAGGCTTTAGGCATGGTTTTATGGCGATCGGATAGCTATTAATTTATATATATTATTGTGAATGTCTGTTCGATGTACGCTTATCACGTCCAAATGACGAGACGCAGAGACTCAAATATTTGTATAGTTACCAATTTATACATGAGGAAGGTTTTAGGCGCTTTTTCATAGCGATCTGATAGATATTTAGTAATTTGAAGAATATAACGCGAAATGCGGAACAATAATGAGTCTTTGAAAATTATATTTACACTTTGAAAATGGTTTTATTGGTTGCATTGTTGCTTGAGGGTTGTTAATGATAAAAGGGTGGAGTATATTGGGATGGAAAGTTATCGGTGTATATAAAATTCTAAGCGTGTGTGTGTTAATATTTCGCTCTGCAGCGAAAACTACAGAACGCAAACGAATGGTGTTTGTGTAATTGTTGTCCGAAGTCTCGCGTCGTACACCATAGCAGTTCCATGCCGAGAGCTATAAGGGGGTGGAAGATATGGTGGTTGAAAGTCGTCAAATTATAAAAAAAAAAAAAAAAAATTCAGACTGCAGGCCAGCGATGTCGTTTGCGACTCTATAGCAAGGAGGTTATGTACAGCGAAACGTTATGCCACAGACCAAATCTTTGGTCTGTGCGCGCTACAATGTCTTCAGCTCTTTCTCTGTAAGGATAAGCATACGAATAAGGAAATATGAGAATAAATAAATAAAGCAGCAATAAAGAAATTTCTTTTAATACATCTCTTTAAAAAAAAATCTGTTTGAAGTTTCGCGCATTACATCAAGTGATCCATCTGTGATATTATTACAATCATTATTGTTGAATTTCGAAATTGGATTCTTCGAAACTAGTGCATTTTTACCTGTGATTTCTTATATATTCTCTGATAAACATAACATCTTTTTAGAAAAAAGAAAATAGACAGAGAGAGAGAGAGTGGATAGGAAAAGTACTAACTCAAGGTTCGAAAATAAATAAATACCCGGGAAACGCCGGGTTTTCAGCTAGTTTTCTATAAAGTACAAAACCATGTCTAATGAACATCAGAAGACCCGTCCTCTTGCAGAAAGACATCAGTTTTCTACTCAGGGAAGTCAAGGTTTGTTCACTAAAATTCCAGTCAAATCAGTAAGTGTTGAACGTAAGAAACTTCCATGGAATTGAACACCCTCATTATTTAATGTACTAGGTAAGCCGCCACAGCTTTAGCTGAAGGGAAATCTTCAGAAACGTGACAGTATAACGTCGAGAGCAGAAAACACTTTCCCAATAAAGCAATGAACAGTTAACATCTTTGATGGAGCAGTTACAGTGTATATAAATATTTGAATGAAATCTGTAAATTAATAGTACTGAAAAAAGGAAACATAAATATCATACATAGAGAAACAGTGAAAACATAAATTCTTACAATGTGACTACAGTGAATAAAAATAAAATTAAACAAGAATCTGATGTTTTAAGGGTTGTTCAAAACACAAAGTAATGCAAATATTAGAAACATGACACACTATTATAACTAAATAAACAAATAGACAAAAATATAGGGGTTGGATAGGAGTGTATAGGTGGGGTGCATTGGAGAATTGAGAATCTTAAAAAATCGAAGGTATGCACTCGAACAGAAAAAAGGTGTAGATAAACATATTCAATTATAGTGTTCACAATTAAATAAAGAATTGCTGTAAGGATAGAGTACAGAATAATTTGGAATATTAGTACTAACAAAGAGAGATACAAAGCTGGGGTAAACTATCCTCCGTCATGCATCATCCAAAATTTTATGTGACAGTTATCTTCCTCTTGTTTTGAAGGTCAAGTGTTCAAAATGTCATGAAGATTTTAGGGTGAATAAAGTGTCCTTATTCGCATGTCGCATAATGCCACAGGTTTTCAGCCATATAATTGTTTATGACGTCATATCTCATGAACTATATGTCGTAAGCAGTTCTTACCCCTAGGTCAATTGTTACTTCATGGAATGAATATGTGTATCAAATTTGGTTGAAATCGGTACAGTGGTTTAGAAACAGACGTTGCATGATTCAGCACTTTTCCGCGCATTTCATTGTTTATTACGTCATATCTCCTGAACTATTTGTCGTTCAGTCATTTAATGGCGCCGATGACCATTTGAAAGTGCAAGCAATATGTTGACAAAGTTTCATCACAATCGGTTGAGCGGTGCGGCCGCGCATAAAATACGAACACACAAACATTCATTTTGCATATATTAGACTAACGCCGGCCGCGGTGGCCGAGGAGACTGAGGCGCTTCAGTCACGGTCTGCGCGGTCACTACGGTCGGGGGTTCGAATCCCCCCTCGGGCATGGATATTTGTGCCGTCCTAGTTCTTAAGTAGTTCATAAGTAGTTTGTATGTTTAGGGACTGATGACCCCGTAGTTAAGTCCCATAAGCTTAACAAACATTTGAACATTTTGTTTAGTTGAACTGTTCAAATGTTTGTGAAGCTTATGGGACTTAACTACGGGGTCATCAGTCCCTAAACTTTCAAACTACTTATCAAATACCTTATACTATAGACGGCACAAATATCCACGCCCGAGGGGGGATTCGAACCCCCGACCGTAGTGGCCGTGCAGACCGTGACTGGAGCGCCTCAGTCTCCTCGGCCACCGCGGCCGGCTTCGTGTTTAGTCAGTGAGTGAGTGAGTGCGTGACCTTTAGCTTTTATATATAGAGAGATATCTCCTGAATCATGGATCCTACAAAGACATTATTTACCAGGTTCGTAGAGAGGAATATTAGGAAACTGCCTGCGAAATATGTTGTAAATTGATTTGGTAGTAAAGTCGTAGTAAATTACAGCCTCGTGTTTTTTAGGGCGAAGTTTCATGTATTTCAATGTCTTTGACGTCATAGCACCTGAACTATATTTCGTAATACCGTGTTATTTCGAAGGTACATCCAGTGGCGCATATTTAAAACGTCTGCAAAATACGTCGCGAATAGAGTTAGTAGAAAAGACGTAACAAATCAAAACGTCATGCGTGATGTGGCGGTTTTTCATTATCGTAATTGTTTATTACTCTACATCTCATGAACTGTGTGTCATACTATGATAAAATTTCGAACGTACGTTCAGTGGTATGTGTGTATACTGTCTGCAACATTTCTCGCGAATACAATTAATAGTTTACGAGTAATAAATTATATCGTCGTGCCAAATGCCGTAATTTTACTTCATGAACGCCGAAAAAGTAGTAAGCGACAAACACTTTTCCTCTCATCATTTTGCTGTGGTTGTCAGCGAGAAAAAGTTTCCTAAAGGTTTGAAATTATGTTTGAAGTTTGTTGCAAGTCGCTAAGTGCTCTCCTTGTCAAATAGTGGACTGATAAAGTCACACTATCACGTGCCGCAATACGGGGAAGTTTTCGTTGTTTATGACGTCATATCTCCTTAACTATAGGCCCTATAGCAAAATCCTTTCTTAGCTGACGTCTTCTACCGATGAACTACACTCCTGCCAAGTTTC
Organism: Locusta migratoria; assembly: GCA_026315105.1. Classification (NCBI taxonomy): domain Eukaryota; kingdom Metazoa; phylum Arthropoda; class Insecta; order Orthoptera; family Acrididae; genus Locusta; species Locusta migratoria. Next base: position 274,962,882 of record CM048755.1, read on the forward strand.
AGCTTCATATGTGAAGTAGTTTCGAGATTTTGTGTTTAGTCAGTGAGTGAGTGAGTGAGTGTCTGAATGAGTGTCCTTTCGCTTTTATATAAATAGAGATTATTTTCAGCGGAATAAGCTGCAGATACACATATATTCTTAAATATTGCCTCATGAATAAGTTGTTGTTTATATCACTGGATCAGAGAAATTCGGCTATTTTTACACTTGTCACTATTATTTATGTCTCTCGATTTTTACTAATGCTTGGAACACAAAAATTACAAACTATTTTGTTAGTTACGTAGAAAAGTTATTATAAACAAACAGTACTTTTACGGCACCTTGCCCACCACTAGGAGCACTAGAGTCGTTACCACTGTCAGTTGGTTACAATTTTCATAGAAGTGTGTGTCGCGCCTGTGTATGTTAGACTGTGCTGAAACCGGAGGCAGGCGTCTCTTAAAAAACGCTGGCGACTGGTGTCTTAAATAACTAGGCGTTCGCTACTTTTACTGCATTATGCAATTTGTTTCTAAAATATACTGAACACACTTCATTCTTCTTTGAAAATGAAATCCAAGATCAGATGAATATGCACATGAGCACTAAAGCACATTCTATACTGGACTCACCACCTAAAACCTTACATCAAAATGTGCCCGCCCATATACGCCTCGTTAAGCTCCTCTCCGGTCGGGCATGGGGTCTCCAACCTTCCACTATCCTCTACACCTACCGCTCACTCATGCAGCTCGTCGTTTGCAGCTCAGTCCCGCTTGGATATCGGATCCCCTTCCTTTTATAAAGCCCTTCAAATCCTAGAACGTCACGCGCTCCGCCTTGCTGGCCGTATCTGTCTCCCACCCCCATGCGGATCCTCTAAGATTACTAAATTGGCTCAATTTTGAAAAAAAAAAAAAAAATACTGCTTTTGGAACTCGGGGATTGATGATCAGCAACTTTTAAGCAGGAAGTATGGATAAACATGATGGTAGCCGGCCGCGGTGGCCGAGGGGACTGCGATGCGCCAGTCACGGTCTGCACGGCCACTACGGTCGGGGGTTCGAATCCCCCCTCGGGCATAGCTATTTGTGCCGTCCTTAGTGTTAGCTACTTCATAAGTAGTTTGTAAGTTTAGGGACTGATGACCCCGAAGTTAAGTCCCATAAGCTATACAAACATTTGACCTTTTTTTTCAGATGAATAACGATATTGTGTTTAATTGATAACGAATGTACAAACATTTGAAACATGATGGTAGAAAGTTACAGTACATTTAAAATTGCTAAACATAGTTTTGGACAATAATCGAAAAATTTACTTTTTTTAGATCTCCATAAAAATCAAACTACTGGATCAATTTCTATTTCTTCTTTTTATCGACACAGGATTTTGTCCTCTTTATTACTATAGAATATTTATTTCCAAAATGTGGAGCGTTTTCGAGTTATAACTGAAAAACCTCAAAGTCCGAAAATTTCAAGGTTTTTCGTCCATCAAAAGTTGTACTTTGACACCTTCGTGATCGAAAACTTAGATCTAGCATACTAACATCATACCAAACAATGCTAAAAATATATTTTACCGCAATTAATGTAAGCAGAAGCAATATTTGGATCCTCTAACTAGGCTATAAGGAGCGGTTTGAAATGGAACGACCATATAAAATTAATCGTGGATATCAAAGCGGAAATGGCCGCGCGGTCTGAGGCGCCATCTCACGGACTGAGCGGTCGCTCTTCAAATCAAAATGTTCAAATGTTTGTAGAGCTTATGGGACTTAACTATGGGGTCATCAGTCCTTAAACTTACAACTACTTATGAACTAGCTAATACTAAGGACGGTACAAATATCCATGCCCAAGGGGGGGATTCGAACCCCCGACCGTAGTGACCGTGCAGACCGTGACTGGCGCGCCGCAGTCCGCTTGGCCACCACGGCCGGCCGGTCGCTCTTGACTGAAGTTCGAGTACATGGGAGTTTGTGTTGAAACAAAACGTTTGTAGAACTTATGGAACTTAACTACGTGGTCATCAGTCCCTAAGCTTACAAACTACTTATGAACTAGCTAAGACTAAGGACGTCACAAATATCCATGCCCGAGGGGGGATTCGAACCCCGACCGTAGTGGTCGTGAAGACCGTGACTGGAGCGCCTCAGTCCCCTCGGCCACCGCGGCCGACGGAGTTTGTGTTGACCTTAGCATAAGTTAGTGTAGGTAGTTTCTAAGTCTAGGGGCCGATAACTTCAGCAGTTTGGTCCCTTAGGTTTATAAATATTTGGACATTTAATCGTAAGGCAAAAGCCAAACAGAGAGTCAATGGAAGAATCCTCAGGGAGTGTAGTCCGTCAACAAAGGAAGTAGGTGACAAAACACTCATTTGGCCAGCACTTGAGTATTGTTCATCAGTGTGAGATTCGTACCAGGTGGGGAAGATCCAACGGAAAGCAACAAGATTCATTACGGTCACGTTTAGTAAGTGTGCAAGCTTCACAGAGATGGTTAGGAAACTCCAGTGGCAGTCGCTGGAAGAGTGACGTATTGTATCTCGGTACGGGCCCCTGTCAAACTTCCAAGAGCACACTATTCTCGAAGTGTCAGCAAATATACCAGGGTCCGAACTTAAATAGTCACAACTACTTATTCACAATCGATACAAAAGCGTTACATGTGAGGACCTCCCCATCACGCCACATGCCGACGTCGGCACTGGACAGTTGTGTGCGACGCCATTAGCCCACCTTTCACTCCACAGTAACTTCTGGACCTTTTCTCGACACCGCGCTGTTGGAAGCGTCGCTGAGTCATACGCTGACGCTGCAAGACGTCACGCTTTTGCACGATTACTGACCAAGGTTGTAGCCACCTTACAGCCAAATTTCACAGTTCTGTATTACAATGGCGAAAAATAATTGTGTTCTGAAAGAAGTACCACGTAATTCTTTTGCAAAGTGGACGCTGGGGGAAGACAGCCCCCTGCCACCGTTACCATGGGTGGCTGACTTTCACACACAACATATGTATAAGCTCGCCATAGGGCCAAATAAGTTTAGGCAACGTCTTTGCCAAAAGGATGGGATCACAGATACCACCAATTTGCAATGATTTATACGAGTATTGGAACTTAAAATAGTGGCAACTATTTATTCACAACCGATACAAAAGCATTACATGTTTGCACCTGTTACTGTCCTTTAGAGTAGTTGTAACGTTTCTGCTATGTTGTGTACTCCTAAAAATCAGTTGCCAACATAGAAACACGAAATATCTGATACCTAAAGTAAAACTTCATTACCGGACATGTGATATTTCACATTTTCACCTTCTGTTTGAAATTCTATTAACACTATTAGTAAAGTACCTTTAAGAAATAGTACGTTGATTTAAGTATAACTTTGGCTGACCTTTTACGTAATTTTCAGTTTTTAATACTTTCGTAAATAATAGCTGCAAACACCAAAAATGTATTACACTTAGTTTCGGAAATTGCTGAACCTATATAGATACTAATTACTATAAAAACAACAATGCTACATGTTATAAACTATTGCACAACATGATTTCATATATACCTTTTGTTTAAATAAATTAGGGCAGACCATGTTTTATATATCACTAGATCCTAAATTAAATACTGGTAATTTTTCATGCACTAAAATTAATAATCCGTTTGGTACTAAGAAACTATCTTCGAAATTAACAAAACTACGACAACCATATACAAATCCGTATTAATAAATAATTTGACCGCAAACTGAAACTCATTAAAATTCCATGTCACAATAATATTACGCCTACACAATATTGGCAAAACAAATATGTGTGCACTTCGAAAACACAAATAATGTAAATAATTTGAGCACAGTAAACACTAGTCAAAAGGATGACATTAAATTTGTGTTACACATTAAATACAAATGTCATGAAACAAGTACATACATTGACATAAATAGTCAAAGCTTAAATGTAATGTTTTAATTTCTATATTTTGTCATATTTAATGTAAAAGAATATTGTTTAATTCTGAATTACAAAACTTTGTCATCAATCTTATTACGCAGTCATGTAGAAAGATGTTTGTGAGAAACCATTGTTTAGCCAGTCGCGGATAGAGTTGTTGAGTGGCCAGAAACCTGTAAGCAGCTCTGTTGGCTTGCTGCTGCATTTCTTGATTGCGCAATGTTTAAGTGGAAATAAAATCGTTTCCATATCAACTGAGATGGTTTTAATTTATGAAAAGATCCTGTAAAATCAAATTCTTTAGTGAATGCCGAATACAACTCACAACGCAATGGACTTCAGCCAGCATATAAGATAAGTTCAACTTCACCTACGGTGGAATGACTTCGTTATAGACTGTGAACTAATAAACATTTCCGTGATTCAGGAATATATTAGGGCTCAGTTTGAGTCATTCCGAAAAGAGGTGATGGACGTTAGATAGTCACCAGCGTTATGTAGAACCCGTTGCCAGCGATGTGGAAGGCATAGTATACCGCTAGCAGAGCCTGTTTTGTTGATGGTGCGAATGGACCGGTCTACTGCCTGTCATTGCTTTCATAAGGGATCATATTCTGGGGCAATTCAACATTGAGTAAAAAAATATTCATTTCACAAAAGCGTGTAATCAGAATAATTGCTGGACCCCACCCAAGATCATCCTGCAGACTTTTATTTCAATGTAGCTTCACAATATATATACTCACTCATGAAATTTGTTATTAACAATCCGACCTAGTTCAAAAGTAATAGCAGTGTGCATAGCTACAACACTAGGAGAAAGGATGATATTCACTATTCAAGGTTAAATCTAACTTTAGCTCAGAAAGGGGTGAATTATGCTGCCACAAAAGTCTTTGGTCACTTACCAAGTAGCATCAAAAGTCTGACAGATAGCCAACCAGTATTTAAAAAGAAATTAAAGGAATTCCTGAATGGCAACTCCTTCTACAACGTAGATGAATTTTTAGATAAAACTTTTTAAAAAATAAAAAATAAATAAAAAAAACAACAAAAATGTAATAAAAAAATCCTTAAAATATTGATTTTCAAGTGTAGACAACATTTACTAAACTGACACGTTCCACATCATTACGAAATGTCGTTTATATGGTCTATGAAACAAGTATTAATCTAATCTAATCTGTCGAATTTCTGGAACAGTTGTGAAGCGAATGCCACAAAGTGGTTCCTTCATCTTCGAAATCATATTAAAGTCACAAGGACTTACGTCCTGGGAATATTGTGTGCCGCGGTGGAGTAGCCGAGCGCTCTAAAGCGTCTCGCTGCGGAGCGCGCGGTTGCTCGCCGTGGAGGTTCGAGTCCTCCCTGGGGCATGGGTGTGTGTGTTTGTCCTTAGGTTAGTTTACCTAGGTTTAAGTAGTTTGTAAGCTACGGACTGATGACCACGCAGTTTAGTCCGATAGATTTACAAACATTTGAACTTTGAACTTTTGAATATTGTGGATGGTATAGTACTTCCCAGTCCCATCGAACGAACAGAGCAGCCACAGTTTGCGCTGTATACGCCCGCGCATTTTCGTGAAAGGTGATGGGTGGGTTGCGCAGAAAGTGTTGCCGCTTCTTCTTACCTTGATGACAATGTCGTACTTTGCGACCTCTGGCACATTCAATCTTGATCCAATTCCGTTGTTCCTGTTTCGAAACCATAGTGACACCGTTACATTAGACTACTCACTCAGAAGTGACTGTCTCCCGATTGTGCGCATGCCGGTGACTTGGGACGGGCGAGTCAATTTTCTCGGAGGTAAGGTAGGTATGTCAATAACGTGTGCTATCAGCGACAATAGTAGATTCCATTGCATTGTGTATCTACAACAGTGATTCCACTATTTAAGTTCCAACCCCCGTATTACTTCCTCCTCCGTATATTTCCTGAAACGATCACAAAAATAAAAGTAGAGAGTTTAGGGCTTACAAGAAGGCATACCGGCAATCGCTTTTCCCGAGAAAACTATGCGACAGGAATAGGAGGAGAAAGTGACAATGATACACAAAGCACCCTCCACCACATCGTGAGGTGGCTTGCGGAGTATGGATGTAGTCGTAGTGTACAAAAAGTTCTCGAGTACTGCTCAAATGTTTGGAATCTCCAACATATAGGTTTAAGAGAGGAAACAGAAGCAATTCAGAGGCGGGCAGTTAGATTTGTTACTGGTAGGTTCGATCAACACGCAAGTGTTATGAACATATTTCGGGAACTGAAATAGGATTACCTGGAGGGAAGGCGATGTTCTTTCCGGTTAAAACAATTGAGGAAATTTAGAGAGCTGCCAAATTACATTTCGCGTAATGGTTACAAAGATAAGATTAGGGCTTTTATGGAGGGATACAAGCATTCGTTCTTCCCTCGCTCTGTTTGGTAGTGGAACAGAAAGAAAAAGACTTCTCCGTCACGCACCAATAGGGGTTTGCGGACTGTGCATGTAGATGTAGTGGGATGCGCCGATGACAGATAAGAAATCTAGTGTGGTCTGTTAAATGGAACCATCCCTATTTTCACCTGTAGGGACTTACGGAAACCATGCACGTTTTTGGATGGGGATTTCAACTTCATTCCTCCCAAGTGCGTAGAGTTACCTCACTCAATTGGACGTGAAGTAAGTCAGCCACAATTGCTTCCTTCGGGGTATTTTTTACCGTAAGCACAAAAGAATATTGATAAATCGCATCATTTCCGCCACTGACGCAGCTATTGAGCAGGCTGGTCTCCGAAGTTACTTCAGCACTCATCCTCCAGAAACTGATAAGCGTATACTGAACGCCTCTGTGTACATGTTTTTCGATTTTCAAAACGAGTTCGATTTAATTAGTCATTCCGTTGTCGTGCAACCGTTAGCTGACTAAGGGGCGAAGTAGCCTACATGGGCGCCGCCAGGATTGTTTCCAGGGGGTTGCGTCTCGACCAGCAATACCGTAGGTGTCACTAGGTGTTGATTTCTTGGGGAGGGGGAAACGACGATATAAATATAGAGGACTTTTAGCAGACTGTGAGAAGACGTATTTCTGTTTCGTAGGAAAAGTACTGTTTAGTGGTGCGAATCAGGGTGTATAATAGTTTGGATCTCTAGTGACAAGCTAGTTGTTGCGCTAATATTTGAAAATTTATTAATAAAGAACAGTCTAGAATGCACTAATTTATTTCATTCAACTAGTTTGTTTTATTTAGACCATCTTCAGGAATTTTGTCTCCATCGATGTTGTGGAACTGGCAGGTAGCTGGGAGCCTTCCAGTGCGTCGCCGCCGCGCTCTTGGGCAGGTACCGGCCGGCCTCGCTCGCCGCCCCCTTGTGACGTACTATTATATCGTACATAGAAATCTATGTTATAATGTCTTATTGATTTTGGAAGGATAACTTATGTTCACAGATTCCTTTTTAATTTCTTTTTATTTCGTATGTTGTTTTATTTTCACATGAAAGTGTGCATCGTGTCTCAGGAAGTGCTTTTAACAGATTTCAGCATTCGGAACAGAATTTTAATTATTCTGATCACTTCCTCGCCATGAAGACTTTTTCAGTTTTTTCTTATGGCACTTAGGCAGCCTTTTAATTCTAATCCTATGGCTTTATATTGTGTTATGTATATTATTGGGCTCGACATCACGTCCAGAAGATAACGACCTCCACTGTGTCGTATGCAGCTTCAGTGTCTCCTGGTTCCTACGGCTGAGAATGGAGCAAGACAGTTTATTTTAAATTTCTGACAAGTAAATTTTCTAACTCTAGAAGAGGAGTTTTCGTCATCCTTTTTTTCAATCATTATCACATGAAGAAGAGTTTCTTTCTTTCTTTCTTATGTTTGTTTCTAATCAAGATACAGAGCCCTAAAATCGTGATATACCATGTTTTATGTTACAACACATTCACTGCACGAAGGCCATTCCTTTCAGCATTTCCTACGACGCATCATACACCATTTTCTGGAATTTCCTTAATTTATTTTACGGGACGCCAACAGCAAGAGTAACTATAGCGTCGAGCTCGCCGAAGTAGGCGTAAAAAGGTTACCGTTCGGGGCTGCCAAGTGCTGTTGGCAAACGGGTGCACTCAGCCCTTGTGAGGCAAAACTGAGGAGCTACTTGATGGAGAAGTAGCGGCTTCGGTCTGGAAAACCGACGCAAACGGTCGGGAGTGCGGAGCGCTGACCACGCCCCTCTCCATACCGCATCCGGTGACGCCTGCGGGCAGAGGATGACACGGCGGCCGGTCGGTACCCCTTAGGCCCTTGCGGCCTGTATGGGGGTAAAGCTGAACATTGTTTATGTAAAAAAAAAAATAAAAAATAAAAAATAAAAATAAAAAAGAAGGTTGAAGACAAATACACAGTATAACTTGTGGTTAAAAATTAGGGTAATGTAGTAGCCTTTCTTATATCCTTAAAGCTGCAGACAAACTCAACTAATCTGAAGGCTATCATGAGAGAGTAAAGTATTATATTTTCATATCGAATATATAACATTGTAAATATAATAAGATATAAAATCAACAATAATACATTTCCTTGAGACAATATTGTCTCTTTATACCAAAGGCATTAAACATAAGGAGAGGCATTGAATTAAAATTTGTGCTGTGGCCGGGATTCCAACCCAGCACCTCCTACTTACTAGGTAGGCGCTTTAGACCACTCAGCTAACACAGTGTTCGTGTGGAGGGATACGTGCTTTAAGACAGACCATGTAGTTGTTTTGGCTGCAACGCTGTGTTGTACTGGCTGCTGGAAAGTGGAATCCTTCTAACATTGGTCATTCACAACTTTGCCTAAGGCTAAGTACAGGGAGAGATCATTAGAAAAAAAATGTTCAAATGTTTGTAAAACTATTGTAACAAACCGTTATGGTCATCAGTCCCTGGACTTAAAAACTAGTTAACACACACACACACACACACACACACACACACACACACACACACACACACACACACATATATATATATATATATATATATATATATATATATATATATAATAGTAGGCAATTACACAGGTTATACACAAGGGAGGACTTGAACCTCTGGTGAGAGCAGCCATCAGTCCATAGCATCATAGCATGATGCCCTAGACCACACGCCTATTCCCATGTGGCAGTTAGAATCATATTAATGTAATTAATACAGTAATACCAGTGGATCAAAAAGTCCACACATGTAATAACAGTTCATTATGTCCAGCACACGTACCCTGACCTCCTAGGAGCACATGGCTGATTTGCATCCCCTCACCACCTCCACAGGCCCCTCCTTACATGGGCTGATCTTGGGGCATATGTTGACAGTTGACTACATAGTTAGGATAAATAGTTCAGAGTGCTGCAGTAACCAGTAATCAACAAAGTGTGCATTGTGCACCCAGTATATATTTTTCCACAGTTGAAAGAAATTTGGTATAAAAGACTATTCACACCATGTCGCATTCCATCAGAACATATCACAATGCTTTCCTAATGGTGACATTCACACAAACTCAACCACCACATAATTAGTCACACCTTCTACAAACACACACGCACCTCAAAACTACTGCGCTGCGATGACGTCACAGGTCAAAGCTGACGGGCGGTATCCCCATCTTCAGGTAAGCCCAGTCACCAGATTGCCAGCTCACATCATGTCACATCAAGGATTATCGGAAAGAAAGTTTTGATGGAATAGTCATCTGCTAACATTGGAAGTTAACCTCTTTTAGTCATGCACACTCATGTTATAGTAGGCAATTACACAGGTTATACTCAACTGTGATGTCTTAATCACTATTTTATTATTATACTTTGATTTAGCAGTAAATTGTGAATATTCAATGATGACTTAGATTTTTTTTTCATTGATTTCCTCCTAAAATTGAGGTTGGATATCTGAAACCAAAAACAGTATATACTTTACAACAGATACAGAAAAGACTGAAGTTAACAGTTTATATGAATAAGATTGTAAGTTGATGAAGCAATTTCCATCAAATGGCACTGTAAATGAAAAAGGCAGCACTAATAAAGGAGAAAAACTTTGTAGTTGATGACACTGTTACAATGTAAGGAGGAAAATCATAATGGATAAAGTTAATTGGCTCTTTTTGTTATCTCATAAATATAGTCTGATGTAATTGCAAATGCAGGCTTCCGCAGTTGTTGTCACTATCAATAAAATTCTTCCGGGTATGAGACCGCATCTTCATTTTGTAAACTATACCGACGTTTCGGCCGCTGTTGCAGGCGGCCTTCATCAGGGTCTGTGTCTGACACAGACACAGACACAGACACAGACCCTGATGAAGGCCGCCTGCAACAGTGGCCAAAAAGTCGGTATAGTTTATAAAATGACGACGTGGTCTCATACCCGGAAGAATTTTATTGATAGTATAGTCTGATGTGTTTGTAAGCTGACCAGAAAAATACATTTTGACACAACACAAGGCCTCCTTGACATAACAGATGTTAAGTGATAATCTCATTTTCAACATTGGGTATTGGGCTAACCGAATTGATTTGACAGACATTGTAAATACACCTTGACGTGATGGTGCTGTGGCACTGACATAAGATTAATGTGGCAGAGAGTGTGAATACTCTTTAACCCAGTCTTCTAAGTTTATGCAAAGAAGAAGTTGATTTATAATTGGATATTTTTTTTAGTGAATCCAGTTTATCTCATAATAAAACTTATGAATGGTATAAAGCGTGTGAAAAACCAAAGTGCAGCACCAAAAATTGCAGGACAGAATGCAAGTGATACACTTGATTCATGAATCATAACAAGTTGGCAGTCACATAGTAGCATTGTGCAAGACTCATGTATATATAATATGCCGGTGACGGGCAATGATCCTATCGTTAGTGGGGAGGGGTGGGCAAGTTTGAAGCCCTTACTCTTACGGGAATTAGTTAAACTACGAGTTTGAGTACTATGGACAGGGCGAAGCTGGGAATTTGTATCTGACGGGAGGCGTGCATGGGTAGTCCTTGCAGGTGCGGTGATCACTGTGTCCCCAGTGGTGTAGGGGTCAGCGCAACTGCCTAGAAAGCAGGAGACCCGGGTTCGAATCCCGGCTGGGTACACATTTTCAGCTTTGCCCAATAGCAGTTGAAGTCATATATTCTATGAATATTAAAGATCTGGCAGCCTAGGCACACGGAGCACCCACATTAACACTGTTACAGCTGGTGTTCTTCACCTGTTGTCACTAGCCATAGCCCCTGATGCTGGCTACCAACACATGCCCCCAAGTGTAGACCCTGTTTAAAGTAACTGGTGAGGGGAGGTGATAAGTCAGTCTCAAGAGGTATGGTCATCAGTATATTTGATGATTACATGTCTGACTACTCTGATATCATGCCCACGGAGCACTGTGAACCAACACATGCAGTTTTTTGGATCCTGAAAAGGGGGAAAAGTGTGGCATAGATTCTGGTAAATATGGCAAAAAAATCCCTGTCAATTCCCAATATTCTTGGTTTGTAGTCACCCTTAACAACCAATAACAAATCAACTTATACTAATCCAATACAATACAGGCTTTTCTGGGTAACAAAGGATAAACTTACTTTGTGGAAAACTGGGTTAACCCTTTCAGACACAAGATTGTAGGTGATGTGACATTAATATAGAGAGGTATGTTTGTTATTGTTGTGGTCTTCAGTCCGGAGACTGGTTTGATGCAGCTCTCCACAATACCCTATCCTGAGCAAGCCTCTTCATCTCCACATAAGAACGGCAACCTACATCTGTCTGAATCTGCTTACTGTATCCATCTCTTGGTCTTCCTCTGCGATTTTTACCCCACACACTTCCCTCTAATGCTAAATTCACAATTCCTTGATGTCTAAGAATGTGTCCCACCAATCTATCCCTTCTTTTAGTCAAGGTATGCCAGAAATTTCTTTTCTCCCCAATTCTGTTCAGCACCTCCTCATTAGTTACGCGATCCCCCCACCTAATCTTCAGCATTCTTCTGTAGCACCATATTTCAAAAGCCTCGATCCTCTTCCTGTCCGCACTGTTTATCGTCCATGTCTCACTCCCATACAAGGCAACACTCCATACAAATGCCCTCAGAAAGGACTTCCTTAGGCTTAGATCAATATTCGATGTTAACAAATTTCTCTTTTTCAAAAACGCTTTTCTACCCATTGCCATTCTGCATTTTATATCCTCTGTACTGCGACCATCATTTGTTATTTTACTGTCCAAGTAACAAAACTCATCTACCTCCTTTATTGTTTCATTACCTAATCTAATTCCTTCAGCATCACCTGATTTTCTTAGACTGCACTCCATTATCCTAGTTTTGCTCTTGTTAATGTTCATCTTATATGCATCTTTCAGCACACTGTCCATTCCGTTCAATTGCTCTTCCAGGTCCTTTGCTGTATCTGACAGAATTACTATGTCGTCGGCAAAACGCAAAGTTTTTAATTCTTCACCCTGAACTTTAATTCCTTCACCAAATTTCTCCTTGCTTTCCTTTATAGCTTGTTCAATGTACAAATTGAATAACATTGGAGAAAGGCTACAACCCTGTCTCACTCCCTTCCCAACCACTGCATCCCTTTCATGCCCTTCAACTCTGACAACCGCTGTCTGGTTTTTGTACAAGTTGTAAATAACCTTACGCTCCCTATATTTTACTCCTGCTTGCTTCAGAACTTGAAAGAGTTTATTCCAATCAACATTGTCAAATGCCTTCTCCAAATCTACAAAAGCTAGAAATGTAGGTTTGCCTTTCCTTAATCTATCTTCTAGGATAAGCCATAAAGTGAGTATTGCCTCCCGAGTTCCTACATTTCTCCTGAACCCAAACTGATCTTCCCCGAGGTCGGCTTCTACCCGTTTTTCCATCCTTCTGTATATAATTCGTGTTAATATTTTGCAACCATGACTACTTAGACTGATGGTTCTGTAGTTTTCACACCTGTCTGCACCTGCTTTCTTTGGAATGGGGATTATAACATTTTTCTTAAAGTCTGAGGGTACTTCGCCTGTCTCATACATCTTACACACCAGGTGAAACAGGTTTGTCATGGCTGGTTCTCCCAGAGACTTCAGTAGCTCTGAGGGAATATCATCTACTCCAGGGGCCTTGTTTCGACTTAGGTCTTTCAGGGCTCTGTCAAATTCTTCTCTCAGTACAGTATCTCCTATTTCATCTTCATCTACATCCTCTTCCCTTCCTACAATATTGTCTTGAAGTTCCTTTCCTTTGTAGAGCCCCTCTATATACTCTCTCCACCTTTCAGCTTTCCCTTCTTTGCTGAGAACTGGTTTTCCATCCGTGTCCTTGATATTCATAGAGCTGTTTTTCTTATCTCCAAATGTTTCTTTTATTTTCCTGTAGGCTGTATCTATTTTTCCTCTATTTATACATTCTTCTACATCCTTGCATTTGCCTTCTAGCCACTCCTGCTTAGCCATTTTGCACTTCCTGTCAATCTCATTTCTTAGTCGTCTGTACTCCATTTTGCCTGTTTCAATTACTGCATTTTTATATTTTCTCCTTTCATCGATTAAATTTAGTATCTCCTGTGATATCCAAGGATTTTTTGTAGGTCTTGCCTTCCTACCTATTTTGTCCTCTGCTACTTTCACTATTTCATCTCTCATTTTTACCCATTCCTCCTCTACTGTTTTATTTTCCCCTATTTCTGTCAATTGTTGCGTAAAGCTCCCTCTGAAATTCTTAAAAACTTCAGGTTCCTTCAATTTATCCAGGTCCCATCTCCTTATTTTCCTACCTTTTTGTAGTTTCTTCAGTTTCAGCCTACAGTTCATAACCAATAAGTTATGGTCAGAGTCTATATCTGCCCCTGAGTATGTCTTACACTGCAAAACCTGGTTCCGAAATCTTTGTCTTACCATTATAAAATCTATCTGGTATCTCCCGGTGTCTCCTGGTCACTTCCATGTATACAACCTTCTTTTGTGATTCTTGAACCAGGTGTTTGTTATAACTAAATTATGTTCCGTGCAAAATTCTACCAGGCGGCTTCCTCTTTCATTCCTTTTGCCCAGACCATATTTACCTACTATCCTCCCTTCCCTTCCTTGTCCTACTACCGAATTCCAGTCTCCCATAACAATTAAGTTTTCCTCTCCCTTAATTGTCTGAATAATTTCCTTTAGCTCCTCATATATTTCTTCGATTTCCTCATCATCGGCAGAGCTAGTTGGCATATAAACCTGTACTACTGTTGTCGGTGTTGGCTTCGTATCTATCTTGACAATGATAATGCGATCACTGTGCTGCTCATAGTAGTTTACCCGCATTCCTATTTTCTTATTCATTATCAATCCTACTCCTGTGATACCCCCAATTGATTTTGTATTTATAATCCTGTACTCACCTGACCAGAAATCCTGTTCATCCTGCCACCGAACTTCACTAATCCCCACTATATCTAACTTCAACCTATGCATTTCCCTTTTTAAATTTTCTAATTTTCCTACTCTATTAAGGGATCTAACATTCCACGCTCCGACCCGTAGAATGCCAGTATTGTCTTTCCTGATGATCACATCCTCCTGGGTAGTCCCCGCCCGGAGATCCGAATGGGGGACTATTTTACCTCCGGAATATTTTACCCGAGAGGATGCCATCATCATATGTTCATACAGTAGAGCTGCATGTCCTCGGGAAAGGTAACGGCTGTAGTTTCCCCTTGCTTTCAGCCGTTCGCAGTAGCTGTGTGGCAAAGCCACATTAGCTGATGTTACAAGGCCAGCTCAGTCAATCATCCAGACTGTTGCCCCTGTAACTACTGAAAAGGCTGCTGCCCCTCTTCAGGAACCACACATTTGTCTGGCCTCTCCACAGATACCCCTCCGCTGTGGTTGCACCTACGGTACGGCTATCTGTATCGTTGAGGCACGCAAGCCACCCCACCTCGGCAATGTCTGTGGTTCATGGGAATGGGAGGTATGTTTAAGATGTTGTTGTTGTAATGAATTAATGTATGTATTTTGTATCGAGGTATGTTTAAGATACAAAATACATACATTAATTCATTACAACAACAAAATAATTTATATTCAAAAATTTTGAACCCACACAATTGTCTGTTTTGGGCCTTCACTACAAATTTTTAGGATCTGCACCATCTTACATTAATGTGTCTATGAAAGAAATGACATCATATATATATATATATATATATATATATATATATATATATATATATATATATATATATATATATATGAAGATTACTTACCAGGCGAAGGAGCACAGGAAGTGATAGTAGCACAAATAAATTAATAAATACACACACACAAACGCTAGCTTTCACAGCCTAGCTGATTCTTCAGGCAGAAGAGAAGGAGAGGGAAAAGGAAATGATGAGGGTTTTAGGGCGTGGGTAAGGAGTCATCCCAATCCCGGGACAGGAAAGACTTATCTTGGGAAAAAATGGAACGACTCCTTACCCACTCCCTAAAACCCTCATCATTTTCTTTTCCCTCTCCTTCCTGTCTGCCTAAAGAAGCAGCTAGGCTGTGAAAGCTAGTGTTTGTTTGTGTGTGTGTGTAAATTTATTAATTTATTCGTGCTACTATCACTTCCTGTGCTTCTTCACCTGATAAGTAATCTTCATCTATTTTTTTATATATATTTTTCCTGCTAGGAATTTCTCCTCTATAATATTTGTAAATAAATGACATAATATCACACCTGTAACGTGGCACTCCAGACTGCTCGGCTACTCCTGTGTGGCCACACTCTATTAATATTAAAAAAAGTCTGTATGGCAGAAAAATACTGATGGCAAGAATACTTTCTTAACAGTACCCTAACTGTCATTGCCATAGCTAACAACTGTCTTATCTTTGATAAATTACTATTACATAATGGTGCACCTATGATGGAAATGTGAATCCTAATCAGTTTTGATGTCTGTTAATTATATGGGAACTATACAGTCATAGGTCAGTGATTTCTTGTTGCAATGCAGCTACTTGTATTTTAAGGTAATGCTAATTACAATTTATTGATACCAATTTCTGACTCAGAAGGCTTGATCCTATGTACAAACTTTACTACATATTTTAGAACAATAACACATTGATGTAACTCATTGATGACATTGTGATAGAACAGTGTCATACAACATAACATAATAGCATATGCAGTGCAGGAAGATTGGTGTGCTGTCATTCAGAATGTTTCCAAACATTCTATAGTGGAATGTGGTACATGATGTTTACTATATTCCTTTGATGAGTAATCAAATCCATAACAATAATTTTTGTATCTCATGTTTAAAATCTTTAAATTACTTCAAAGATTGTCCCATTAATTAGAAATTACAAATATTTATCAGGTTATGTAATGAGCATTCTTATAGATTCAAGGAGGCCAGTTTCATGTCTAGATACAGTGGATGAATTGCTAGATAGGGATGACAGACAAAAAAAAAATTTTTTTTAATTCCCTATTTTGTGTATGAAAATTGTATTATCATTGTTCTCCTGTTCTATTGTGACAAACAAGTTTTTCAAAATGAATTCAACAGTGTGATAGCAGCAGAATATTTTAGAATACAGTGCATTCAAATTTTCAAAAGAGCCATCGAGGTACAAATATTCCAGGATTGTTTATTTCCTGTAAGCTGTGGTTTCAGTTGTGTGTGTTTGTAAATTATTTCTTCTACACAAAATATATTATTCTTGCTACTCTTCTCTTTAACATATGACATTACTCATTTTATTTTTGCAGCTTTCTGTCATCAATAACACTAATGGGTCAACCAGCAGAAGTTTACCTCTTTGGCCCACAGTTGTGGTTGTTTGGAATTGCTATGTTACTCAGTATTCCAGCAGTCTGCTACATTTTCATTCCATTCTACCACAGGATTAAGTGTACATCAGCTTATGAGGTAAATATAAGACGAAAGTAGTATCTCATATTCATTTCATATACAATGCCTGACAAAAAAATACATCCAGTCAGGAGTGGTTGGAAATGAATGAAACTAAATATGCTGAAAAGACTATGTGAATTTATTGAACCAATTACAATCTGGAGTTAAAAAGGCAAGGCTGTTGTCAGTTGCAAGTGGAACATTAGCACCATCAGTGGATTGTCACATCCTCACTGACCATAATGTATGCAGTTCGGAATGGTGTCAGACAGCCTCTGGTTCCTTCCTTGAGACACGTTTTCCACAATTGTTGCAGCTGTCCCTTCAGACCCTGAGGATTCAGATTCTGAAAGTTCATGTCATCCCACATGTGCTTGATGATAGCAAGTTCTGAAGACCTTTCTGGCTATGGGAGGATCTCAGCATTTTGTAGACAGTCTGCAGACATATGTCCTGTGAGTGGGCATACATTATCTTGTTGGAAAACTCTCCCTGAAGGCATATCCTATGGGTCCTCACACCATGATGTGTAACACTTTACACCTGTGCATCTCTCCACAATTTTGGTAGGATATTTTCTCTACCCTTGATGCTCAAACTTGAACAGGATGGTCATGGGAGGTTATGGACAAGTTGGAACGTTGCTGAAACATTAATCCTTTGTTCTTGCCTCCCAGGCATGTATTGGTGTTCTGGTGTCGTTGGCAACTAATACATAGGGCAGTAGGACCCCATTTTGGCAGATGAAGTCATCAAAACACTGTATGGGAACTCGTAGGATATTGCAGAGTGTCCAGGACATATTTGCGAATGGTGGGCACTAAGCTCAGAGGATCCCTCATTGTTTGATACATCATATGACAGTCCTTCCTTGGGGTGCTGTTTCTTTGTTAACCTGACTTTGCACGACATGACCATGTACCATCATGTATCTACTTATTCCAACATTGGGCCACTGTGACATATGAATGGCCCACATTGCTGATAGTTGCACAATGTGCCCGCCCCACTTCACATAGTCCAATAATGAAACCTTTGTGAAATGCATTCAGTTGGTACGTAGGCTGTGTAACCCATGACTGAGGCATCATGGGTACTGTACGTAAACATCTTGCTTCATTGTTTGACTCATGGCATTTGCTTAGTCCCAATTCTGCAACATCAAGAATGCACTCTGGTGGGCATTCTACACATTACAGAGCCATCTCACATTAATGGTATGCATTTATACTAAACTGGGATAATATTGGACCACTGCATCTGAGTGCATCAATTTTTTTGTCAGGCAATGTATAAAAATATCTATACATGTTAGTTGTAATTTTATATGTATTAAATTTTCTTTTCCAGTACTTTGGCACAAGATTCCACAAAAATGTCCAGCTCCTTGCATCTATTCTCTTCACAGCTCAGATGGTAAGCTAATAGTACAAGTAACTTTATCAGTATGTAATATTATTTGTTGTAATAATTTTATCATTTTAAGTACATATTTGGAATGTGTCAAGGTACTTTTAAGATCTGGATCAACTTACAGCTTGGGACAACACATTGCTTAGGGCAATCATAGTTGTGGTAGTACATTCTTAAAAGAAAATTCCCCTTACAACTGCCACCCATGCCAATTTTTATCCAGGCATTGCAGGTTTCATGTAAAGGGGTGGATGTTCTGATGTTCTGTCATTTTCCTTCAGATATGCACCTGCTGATGGGTCTCTGGGTGACAAAATCAGAAATTCATGGATAAACAGCAGGAAAAAGCCAAGTTTTATTTCTTTCTTTCAAATAAATAAACTTTCAAATTAAAATAATTTGAAATAAACAACAAACTAAAAAGCCCTGATAGGATAGAATATAATTGGGATTTCAGTGTAACATTTGGGATATGTGTTTAAATTGTCATATTGGTAAGTAACCTTGTGTTTAAACTGTATGATTGTCATTTGTTGTCACTTTTGGCCAATTTATTTTGTGAGTGATTAAAATTCCTCTTTCAGATGTAGTGAAATGATGTTTTTGAGGTATGTGAAGTAAATTTTTATCATTGCATCATGTTCTCTACATTGTTTGCAGTCATGAACAGTTGCTTAAATTTCAAATATTAAGTCTGTGGTCATATACTAGTGTATTTTGGTATAAAGCAAAATTTTCCTAGTGTTGGAACTTCTTAAAGAACTTGTGGATGTAAAATAGCTTCTCTCTGACACATTTATAACTCTGAACACTCTAAGACACATGGTTGTAAACTACAAGAAGTGTATTAGGTCAAGGTGTCACATACTACAATTAACAAATATTACATGAGCGTTGATAGACAAAAGTGGACCATATATGAATATTCATAAGTGATTTCCCAATCAGTGATGGTTGATCTTGGGGTGCACAGGTCAGTGGCACTTATAATAGTCTGGATGTCCCCTGGTGGTCACCCAGGGAAAATGGGTTGCATGTGCACTGTCAACCATATGATGTCACACTCTAGGAGCTGTGATGAGAAGTGTAGTAACTAATGGATTACTACGACCCTTCTCCTTTCGCAGGAAGATCATCCACATGTCATGTCCCTTGCAGGGCTGTGATTCTTGGAATGTCCATGGTGCCAGAAGAAGTCTCTCTTCATGTGAGCAGCTACCAGGCTGTCCATGTTGAGCAGGAGACTTGTTGAGTGGGAGGTGCCTGAAGCATCAGCAGGCACACACAAAAACTGGTAGCTGAGTAGGAGGCACCAATAGAGATGTTGGAGGCAATGGCTGAGGTGTAGCGTTCTGTGGAGGAGTATTTGTGCTCACTTGAGAATATAAATGATGATGATGGTGTGCCAAAAGATGATACTCAGTACATAGCATGCTATGGCTGTGGAGTGTGAATGACGGCACTGTATGAAACTCCTAGCTCATGGATTCGGGTGTACTGCCAGTGATCTGCATCTTTCAAACGCGATTTTTTGACGGTGTCGAAATATCGTGGCCACCTCCACAGCCAGAAGAGGTTTAGCAGCATCCATGGCAGCTGGTTGTTCATCAGGGTTTTGAAGGAGTTGGGCAGGAATCTTGTGCCCAATTGAAGTTTTTTCTGTTAAATTGTCAGTCTTCACTGTGGTTTGCTGTTCATGTCTCATAATAAATTTTTTTAATATCCTAATTTCTGCCTCTGACAATTCAGTATTGCGTGAATAAATTATGCCAATGGCAATAACATTTGTATATCCATAAAATCTTCACTTTTTGGTCTCTGACAAGTGAGTAATTTAGTTATTACAGAGTTCACTGTATATTATATGTAAAACTTTATCAAAACTAAATATTTGACATCAGCTGGCTTTAAAGTTCAAGATTGTCTTTATTCAGTAAATCACAAACATATTACCCAAGATGTTTTGGCAACTTTGTAATTCTATCAGGAGAATAGAGACCTGTAGGAATCTCAGCACCTATTTTTGTTGTGACATCCATACTTTTAATCTCGTAGGCTTCCCCAGTGATTCGTTGACATCTCGTGGATTTGGGTGTACTGCCAGTGATCTGCGTCTTTCAAACACGATTTTTTGACGGTGTCGAAATATCGTGTTTGAAAGACGCAGATCACCGGCAGTACACCTGTATCCAAGAGATGTTACATCTATATCTACTTTCTTTCCATACATAAGCAAAATCTGAATCTGATTCACACTTTTTTTTTTTTTTCAAATTATCCCATGTATCTTCTACTGAGTATATTGTAGCGATTGTATCACAGTCTATGCTCTGAAGAACAACAGATAGCGACTTGCACTTTTCAAACAAACATGTGAACAGGCATAATTGAAAAATTATAGAAAAAGTTCAACTTTGCACTAAATCCTGATGCTTCTGCAGCACTTTCTCAGTCTTCTGCCAAAATGTTTACTAGAGTTACAATGTTCAATTGTCTTCTTCAAAGCTCATCTACAGTTACTTAACTTTTTTAATTCCACTTTTCAAATCTTCATTTTTATTTGTTTGTCAATAAACATTTGATATACTGCTGACCCTCTCATGGAAAAGTCTCGCTGACTTTGTGCCTCTGCACGTTGTTACTGTGACGAGATTCAACTTAAGATTCAGACAGTGTGTATAGATGACTTATGGGGACTTCTCTGGATAAAAGAACCTGAACACCTGCCCAAGAACCACTCATAACTAGAGCTCCATCATCACTCCATGAAACACAGTAAGTTAACTCCATAATTTGTTAGTTTCTCGTTAATGCAGACAAAGAAGAAGCTTGCATTTTTTCAGGTTCAAAGCCTTGAAACCTTTCATATTGATACCATCTAAATAGTGTGAAATTAAAAAATTGATACACTACTGGCCATTAAAATTGCTCCACCAAGAAGCAATGCAGATAATAAACAGGTATTCATTGGACAAATATATTATACTAGAACTGACATGTGATTACATTTTCACACAATTTGGGTGCATAGCTCCTGAGAAATCAGTACACAGAACAACCACCTCTGGTCATAATAACGGCCTTGTTACACATGGGCATTGAGTCAAACAGATCTTCGATGGTGTTTACAGGTACAGATGCCCATGCAACTTCAACTCGATACCACAGTTCATCAAGAGTAGTGCTGGCATATTGTGATGAGCCAGTTGCTCAGCCACCATTGACCAGACATTTTCAATTGCTGAGAGATCTGGAGAATGTGCTGGCCAGGGCAGCAGCCAAACATTTTTCGTATCCAGAATGGCCCGTACATGACCTGCAACATGCAGTAGTGCATTATCCTGCTGAAATGTGGGGTTTTGCAGGGATCAAATGAAGGGTAGAGCCATGGGTCATAACACATCTGAAATGTAACAGTCACTGTTCAAAGTGCCGTCGATGCAAAAAAGAGGTGACCGAGACATGTAACCAATGGCACCCCATACCATCACGCTGGGTGATATGCCAGCATGGCGATGATGAATATACGCTTCGAATGTGTGTTCACCGCGATGCGCCAAACATGGATGTGACCATCATGATGCTGTAAACAGAACCTGGATTCATAAAATAAAAAAAATGACGTTTTGCCATTCGTGGACCCAGGTTTGTCATTGCGTACACCATCGCAGGCACTCCTGTCTGTAATGCAGCGTCAAGGGTAACCGCAACCACGATCTCCAAGCTGATAGTGCATGCTGCTGCAAATGTCATTGATTTGTTCAGGCAGATGGTTGTTGTCTTGCAAACCTCCCCATCTGCTGACTCAGGGATCGAGAAATGGCTGCAAGATCAGTTACAGCCATGCGGATAAGATGCCTGTCATCTCGACTGCTAGTGATATGAGGCTTTTGGGATCCAGCACGGCATTCTGTATTGCCCTCCTGAACCCATCAATTCCATATTCTGCTAACAGTCACTGCATTGTGACCAATGCGAGCAGCAATGTCGCGATTCGATAAACCTCAATCGCAATAGGCTACAATCCGACCTTTATCAAAGTTAGAAACGTGATGGTATGCATTTCTCCTCCTTACATGAGGCATCAGAACAATGTTTCACCAGGCAACACCGGTCAACTGCTGTTTGTGTATGAGAAATTGGCTGGAAACTTTCCTCATGTCAACACGTTTTAGGTGTCGCCACCGGCGCCAACCTTGTGTGACTGCTCTGAAAAGCTAATCATTTGCATATCACAGCATCTTCTTCCTGTTGGTTAAATTTCATGTCTGTAGCATGTCATCTTCATGGTGTAGAAATTTTAATGGCCACAAATGTATTTGCTTAGTTTTTTAAGAATCTTTTGAGTAATTAACCATTAGAGCAAAATACTGGGCTTCTTTCACTTCATCTGAGTTATGTTGTAGCATGACATGGGCCATGGTCCTATGAATTTCATTTTATATATCATGATGTATGTATTCTTCCTGATTTTGAGCAGAGCCAGTCTTAGCTGGTGCGGGGCCTATGCAAAACTTTCCTGCTCTCTCCAACAGAGGTTATATACTTTTGTCACATGCAAAAGAATTATAAGTTTCATCATTAACATACTACAAATATATTAAAAGATTGTTTCAACAGTAGTTTCATAAACAAAATTACATTCTAGTGTTTTACGTGGTGTGTCTAGATGTTGGGGGGGGGGGGGGGGGGGGTGAAATTGCACCATTTGCAAATGCCTAAGGCTAGCTCTGATTTTGGAAGCCATCAATGAATGTTGCACCAACCTGACTGAAAATTTCTGTTTCTGTCTCCAAACAAGTTAAAAGGAGAATACCTTAATAGAGGTTCTTTTGGTCCATCATTAAATAAATCTTTAACTCCATTTTCACTGTTTCTTTCATTTTGCAACTCCTTTAATTCTTTTTCTGCTTAAATTTCATCATAAGCAAGTACAACTTCTTCTATTTCACTTTCTAGGTCATGAAAAGTAGCATCAGCAGTTTTTGCTTTTACAGATGGAAACGTTATAATGCCCTCGTTTAATTTAATAGCCTTTTTTTCCCACTTAATAAGTCTGAAACTATGTTCACTTTTGTTAAACACACACACACACACACACACACACACACACACACACACAATTCATTGCAGAAAGATAAAGAAACATACCACAATGATATCAAAAATGCTTTTATTGTTTACAGTCAATTTGAACTATAAAATACATGAGCAAATGCTAAACAGAAATGGGAAAGAGCCATTCATTCAGTATATTGATCAACTAGTTTGTTTGCTTGTACAGATCAATCAATAGGTCCATGCTAACTCTGGCATCATAAAATCCTCTTTGAATCTATTTGTTTTATTTTATGGATTTAATATAGAATGATACAAAATTGTTCAACAAATTAACAGAATGAGTTACCATATGCCTATAACTGTGTCCTAGTCATTTAATTACATGAAGTATGGCTTTGATTTTGAGATTTGTGTACCTTATTTAGTTGGCCCAAGAAAATTTTGTGTGGGCCTGGGCCCACCCCTGTTGCTGCCACTGACTCTGCATCTGAGATCTTGTGTTGCATCCTCCCTATTTGTTTGATATCCCACATCAAATAACCTTATGGCAATTGAGTAGTACTGCATCCAGCCATTTACTTCTATCAATGGTTTTAAAAATACCATTGTGATGTGTATAATTTGGTTTTTAGATAATCAGCATTATTTTAAACTTCTTGGTGGTTATCATGGAGGAGCTTGTGCTGTTTTTGATACCTAGTTGTGTTTGTGCTCAGAATATATTCCAAGATTATAGAACAATGGGACAGACATCAAATATATTGGATGACAATTTTGTCAATCACTGCTGCTACCTTTTTTGTAGGCACTTTCTTACAACTGCTAGTGTAATTTGGTTAGTAGAATGTCTAAGCTGCAGACTCTGGGTAGTATCTGGCAAGGTTTCCATCAAGATCTAGGGTCCTGCTCAATTTTTGTTTTTGTTTTGTAATGATATTTTGTCAGATGCGCTTAAAAAATCCTATCAGTTTATTTAACTGAAGGACAAAATGATGTACATTATTGTATCTATCCTTTCCTTTTCAGGTACTGTATTTGGCACTAGTGCTTTATGCACCAGCTGTTGCCCTCTATCAAGGTAAGGGAATAATTCTCCACTATGCAGTAAGTAGGCCTACCTAACTTATATGCTAGAAAAAAACATTGGCAGACCTTTTTTGTCAGGTGGAAACAGTTCTTTAAATTAATGAAACAGTGTGATTAGACAAATAAAAAAATATATTCAAGAAGTGGCAGCAGAAGAAAATACAGTTAAAGGTAATGAAACTTGTTAGCACTCTGACTCGGTAGATCCTTCTTCTGGCAAAAAGATAAGCCACTGGATCCAAAAGCATGCAGATTTCCATACCTTTTATCAGTGTTTTCTCCTGTCACTGCTTGATGAGTAAATTTTTCATCTACAATAATTGAATACAATTTACAATTGAACAATTTACAATAATTGAATATTTTGTTGTATTAGATCAGTACTTGTTCCATAGATCATAAACACAACACTTTGTAATGATGTGGAATGTGTCAGGCTAATGAAAGATGTCTTTACAAATTATTACTTTTTACTAAATATTGCCTGACACAATTTTTTTTATTTTTATTTTTTCAGATTTACTAATTTATATCTAAAAATTCATCTATAGTGTAGAAGGAGTTGCCACTCAGAAATTCTTTTAATTTATTTTTAAATGCTAGTTGGCTATTGTCAGGTTTTTATGCTGTTCAGTAGGTGAGCAAATACTTTTGTGGCAGCATAATTCACCTCTTTCTGTGCCAAAGCTAGATTTAACCTTGAATAGTGAAGATCATTCTTTCTTCTAGTGTTGTATTTATGTACACTGCTATTGCTTTTGAATTTGGTGGGATTGGTAATAACAAATTTCATAAATATATATATACTGTAAAGCTACTGTGAAGATCCCTAACTCTTTAAATAAGTGTCTGCAGGATGATCTTGGATGGGCTCCAGCAGTTATTCTGATAACATGCTTTTGTGCAATGAATACTTTTTTACTCAGTTATGAATTACCCCAGAAAATGATGCTATATGAAAGCAGAGAATGAAAATAGGCATACTAAGCTAATTTATTGAGATGTATATCACCAAAATTTGCAATTACCCTAATATAATTTGCTGAACTCAAACATTTCAGCAGATCTTCAATGTGCTTTTTTTTTCCAGTTCAACACCTCATCAATGCATACACCTAAAATTTTTGAATATTCTATGATTGCTACAGATTTCTGATCAGAGTCTATATTTATTAATGGTGTCATTCCATTTACTGTATGGAACTGTATGTACTGTGTTTTATCAAAATTTTATCCTAGTTAATTAATCCCTATGCTAATCCCACAGTTCCCTGTCAGAAATAATTTCTGTTATCAGAGACCTGCCCAATCCACCATCCAGCCGTAACTTTTCCAGTGCCATGACAGGCTTCTCCTACACCACGAAAGGCTGGATGGACTATACTATCTACTTTGATGAGCAAGCCAACAAGGAGATCAGGGTGAAGAGAAAGGTGCCCACAACTGTTGACCAAAAGATGTATGCAAGTAGGAAACCTAGTGCATCACCTTCTGGCACTTGCAGCTCAGTTGTTGAGACACTTCGACCAATGATAGACATGGCTATGCAGAGTTGTGACTGACAGTTGAGTGCTGCAGTTCTGACAGTGTCCATCCCCGTGATAACTTCATCATCTGCTAAGGGTGCAAAGCTCTCCACCCAGCCTGCACCAAGGAAATCATTTGACCTGCAGATGTATGTCCAGAAATCCAAGAACTATTCCTATGATATCTTGTGCAAACCTAGCCAAAAACCACCTGTGTCCTCATCTGAGACCCACCAGGGTCCAAAGAAGTTGAACAAGGGGAGAAGACCTTCCCTTTCTCCTCCTCAGCATTCCTCTTTGACAGTGTCATCTACCAACAATGCTCTCCCCTGGATGATATCAGTGTACCAGGGTGCATCGCCGTTGGTCAGGATGCCTAGATAAGGTGGATTGTGATTCCACTTTCAAACTAACAGTCACTGGGATGACTGCTCCTCGTCTGATCCATTTCAGTTACGGTGACTCTTCAGTGGAACATTTGCAGCATCCAGTACAATAGGACTGAACTGCAGCTTCTCTTGTTATCTTACTCTCCAATGATTTTCTGCTTTTAGGAATTAAATTACACTCTCACGATCTTTTATTCTCTCACACTTTAACTTATTCTTTTTCCACATTCCACCCAAAGTAGGGACTCCAGCTCACAGGGACCTCTTGCTGTTCCTATGGGACAACATCCATAGTCAGATAATTCCTTTGCACACCCAGCTTCAAGCTGTAGCTGTCAATATTTCACTTTCCATTTTAACTTCTCACTGTGCAACATATACACACCCACACCATTATCATCACAAGGGCAGACCTTTTACACCTCATTTATCAGCTTCCTCCTCCATATATGCTGGTTGACAACTTCAATGCGGATCATCCCCTTTGGGGCTCTCCGTGTCCGTGCTAGATATCTGCCGCATATCTGTAACAACCTTATTCTCAGAATGAAACCTTCACTCTGCAGTGGAGTTTGCTCTGATATGAAACTTCCTGGCAGATTAAAATGCTGGAACTGGGACTCAAACCTGGGAGCTTTGCCTTTTGCGGGCAAGCACTCTGCCACTGATCTACCCCAACCCTGAGAAGGAGCAGCCTCCTCTGGCTCCTCTCGAAAGGAAGGCATTGCTGGCATCCCATCTTTCCTTGGCTTTCTCCGCTGAAAAAATGGACACCAGAAAGTGGCAGACCGTGCCAACGAAGGCTGGTCATAGGGCTTCGAGGTCATCCTCAGTGCCAGAGACTGAGTCAGCGAAGCCCACTAGATGTGAGAAGCCAAAGGATCAGTGAGTGACACAAAAGAAGAAAAAGAAAACTAGTTAAAAGAAAGAGACCACGGTAGTTCCTGCACTACTGCCTCATACCTCCACCTCTAAAGACGAGGTGGAGATTCTAGCGTCCCCCAAGGACGTGAATCTCGATGGTATCTCAGAAACTATGGACACTGATCCAACATCCTCAGCAGCAGTGAAATCAACTGATCCTGAGGTATAAAAGCCGTCCTTAGTACCTCATGTCTTCCCAGACCATCCTCCAGTGGAATTGTGGTGGATTTTTCTGACATCTGGCTGAATTACGACAACTTCTAAGCACCACACCTGCTTTCTGCATTGCCCTCCAGGGGACCTGTTTCTCGGCAATGCGGACTGCTGCCCTTTGTGGGTACAGCGGATACTACAAAAGTCACAGTGTTTATCGTAGGGTGTTAGGTGGAGTCTGTGTCTACCTCCTTCACTCTGTTTATAGTGAAACCGTACCCCTTCAGACACCTTTAGCAGCTGTGGCTTATATCTCCCACTGGATGATGTTGTATCACCAAACATATTAGCTGCACTGATATCCCAACTCCCACCGCTGTTTTTACTATTGGGCGATTTTAATGCCCATAACTCCTTGTGGGGTGGTGCAATAGCCAGTTGCTGTGGCAGAGATGTTGAGAACTTAATATCCCAGCTCTATCTCTGCCTCTTAAACACCAGTGCCCCCATGCACTTCAGTGTGGCGCACGGCAATTTCTTGGCTATTGACTCGTCAGTATGCAGCCCTGGTCTCTTACCATCTGTCAACTGGAGAACACACGACGATTTGTGTGATAGTGACCACTTTCCTATCTTTCTGTCACTACCCCGTCATCAATGCCCAGAACGCCCACTCGATAGGCTTTAAATAAGGCAAACTGGGATGACTTCTGTCCTGCTGCCACTCTTGAACCTCTCCTGAACAATATGATCGACGTAGTGGTAGAGAATGTCACTAAGACGATTGTATCTGCTACTGAACACACAATCCCCTGTTCATCCAGATGCCCCCGGAGAAAGACAGTGCCTTGGTGGTCATCGGAAGTTGCGGAAGCCATTCGAGGCTGTAGGTGTGCTCTTCAATGCCATAAGTGCCACCCATTGCTCGATACTCTAATCGTGTTTAAACGCCTCCAAGCCTGTGCTCGGCGGATGATACAGAGATGCAAACAGGAATGTTGGGAGAGATATGTCTCCACCTTAGGGTCGTGTACCTCCCCTCCTCAAGGCGGGACGAAGATCCGACGCCTGTATGACTACCAGACCCAGACAGCAATTCCTGGGATCCGTTACAAGGAGCTATCTGTACACATCACAGCGCCATCTCCAAGGCTTTTGCTGAGCACTACGCTTGTGCTGCTGCATCTCAAAATTATCCGCCTGCCTTCCACATGTTAAAACAGTGAATTGAACGCAAACCTCTTTCATTCACCACACACCACACTGAGGTGTATAACGCTCTGTTCAGTGAGTGGGAGTTTCTCGGTGGCCTTGCGAACTGCCCTGACACTGCCCCAGGGCTGACAGAATGTAAAATCAGATGTTGAAGCATCTATCTAATGCTTCTAAGAGACATGTTCTAGTCTTGTTTAATTGGATCTGTAGTGGAGGTGGCTTTCCATCAGAGTGGCAAGAAAGTACCATCTTTCTGGTGCTTAAGCCATGTAAAAACCTGCTAGACGTGAACAGTTATTGGCCAATCAGCCTTAGAAATGTCCTCTGTAAACTGCTAGAATGCATGGTAAGCAAGCGGTTGTGTTGGGTTCTTGAATCCTGGGACCTGCTGGCTCCAAGCCAAGGTGGTTTCCATCATGGGCGCTCTGTCTTGGATAACCTGGTCCATCTTGAGTCCACCATCTGGACAGCCTTTTCTCTATGTCAGCACCTGGTGCCATCCTTTTTGACTTGTCAAAGGCATACCACATGACCTGGCGACGCCACATCCTTACTGCCCTACATTGCTTGGGACTTTGGAGCTCATTCCCACTTTTTATCCAAAACTTTTTAACTGTACATACCTTCTGTGTACAGGTTATGGTGTTCCATAGCTCCTTACATACCCAGAAGAATGGCGTCCCCCAGGGCTCGGTATTGAGTGTCCCCCTGTTTTTAGATGCTAGTAATGGCCTAACGGCAGCAGTTGAATCGTCAGTGTCACATTCATTGTATGCTGACAACTTCTGCATATATTTTTAGCTCTTCTAGCATGTGTTGCTGAACGCCAGCTGTAGGGTGCCATATGAAAGGCGCAGACATGGGCCCTCTCCAATGGGTTTCAGTTCTTGGCCACCAAGATGTGCACTTCTGTTGGTGTCGTACGGTCCATCCACATCCAGAGCTTTATATTAACGACCAGCTACTCACTGTAGTACAAACTCACCATTTCTTAGGACTGGAATTTGATGATCGGCTAATGCAGATACCACATATTCGCCAGCTTAAACAGATGTGCTGGTGGCACCTCAAGTCCTCTGATGCCTTAGCAGTACCACTTGGGATGCAGATTGCGGTACCCTGCTGCACTGTTAGAAAGCCATTGTTCTGTCACATCTGGACTATGGGAGTGTAGTATATGGTTCCACATCGCCCTCGGTGCTGCAGCTTCTGGTTCCTACCCACTACGGCAGTGTATGACTCGCAACAGGGGCTTTCAGAACTACCTTCTTCTTATTCCAAACAGAGTACTCCATATACCATAATGGCGGCCAAGATTGGACTTGATGGTCAGTGTCCGCGTTTGGTCTCTTCTGAGTGAATTGGAGTCTTTTCCTCTTCCATCTTTGTTCAAATTCCAGTCGTGTACACCACCCTGGTGTCTACCTCGACCTCTACTTTGACTGGACTTGACACACCGCTCCAAATGCTCCATTCAGCCAGAGGCACTTCGTGGGCAATTCCTGTCAATTCTAGATGGGTACCAGGACTCCACAGTAATCTTCACTGATGTCTTGAGAGCAGATGGTTGTGTCAGCTTTGCATATACGCATACCGGATATTGTGTTCCCTTCCGGATGGCTGCAGTGTATTCACTGCTGAGCTGGTAGCCATCCTTCATGCAGTTTATCACATTCATTCCTGCTCTGGGGAGTCTTTCCTCATATGCAGTCACTCCCTCAGCAGTCTGCAAGCCCTTGATCAGTGCTTCCCTCACCATCCCTTGATTAAGGCCATGCAGGAACCCTATACGACATCAACAGTTGTGGTGGGTTGGTAGCATTTGTCTGGATGACAGGGCATGTTGGGATAGCTGGAAATGAGATGGCTGACAGGTTAGCAAAAAGAGGCTACCCATAAACCAACCCTGGATATAGGTATCCCAGCTCCTGACATCCATTCGATGTTACATAGTCGCGTTCTTGGTCTGTGGAGTACAGAATGGCGTACCCTACAGACGCCCAACAAAATTGTAACTAATAATGGAGACAACCAACGTGTGGAGCTCCTCACAGGGATTCTGTCATCCTCTGCCAACTCTGCATCGGCCATACTTGACTTACGCATGGTCACATTCTCCGTCTTGAGGATCCTCCTCACTGTCGATGTGGTGCACCTTTGACAGTCGCCCACATCTTACTCGAATGCCCAACTTTCGCACCTCAAAGGCAGACTTTTAATCTTCCTGACTCTTTACAACTTCTTTTAGGTGACAATGCCTCTGTGGCTGATTATGTTTTAATTTTGATTTGTAACAATGGTTTCTACAAATCCATCTGACATTATTGAGTATGCTTTATCTATTTATTCTGCAGCTGCTTAATATTTTTAGGCAGATGATTTTAATGTGTTGCAGAGTGGCTGGATGTTCTATTATTATTTCTGTGAATGCCCAGCCTGGACGCTCTGGTCTTCTCTTTTAAATCTCTTCTGCCTTCCCTTTAGTTAATTCTTTCATTTCTGACAATTTCCATCTATGGTTTGATGTAGTTTGATACATTATGTCCCGTTTCAGCAGTCTATTATGTTTTCTCTGTGATTGGAAAAATGGACTGATGACCATAGTAGTTTGGTCCCTTTCAAACCTCAACCCGACCAACCTTATTCATCAATATGTGTTTTTACATAATGACATAAAGTAGCTTCTGGGAGCTTGATATTTCTAGTGGTGACTTTAACAGTACAGTATTTCCATTCCTTACATGCTGCATTGTCTCTTTCATTCATTCATTCCTTACTCCATTTCTATTTATCTGTCCTCTTATTTACACTTTATCCATATTTATTATTTGACTGTAATAAGTAACAAAGAAATTAGAAGCATGGCAACAGAGAGAGATGGGTAAGATGACAAATTTTCTATCTTATCTGCTGCATAATTTGTCATCTTAGCCATAGCAGACATTTTGGAAAAAGACTTTGACATGCACAATATCTGACACAATACTTTAATTAAACAAATATTAAAACATTAGTAACTCCACAAGGCTTAAGAGGAATCAACTAATATTCATTAATATAACAGTATTACTTACACAAAATGTATTTAAACCATATGAAAATTGTTACAGGAACAGTGTTCCAAGCCTGTTTTCAACAAAACAAAATGACCAAATGGTTTCAGCTCAATAGTCATACCTACAGAGTGCACTAAGTGGAGAAATTCATTATCTTAGATTAAGAATTTTGATGCTACAGTCTGATATTAAGTAGAATCCTTCCCTTTTGTGCCTCTACACAGTGTCTAAAAATATGCATTTTAAATATCTTTACCATTTACAATTTTCCATTTTTTCTGATTTCTTGCTTTCTTTTTCATTTTATGCTTCTGTACTTTGGTAAAGATTAAGAAACATTTTATCAGAATTTTTTACTCATATTTTTTTGCAGTAACTGGCCTGAAGACTGAAATAATAGTTTCAGTGATGTACATAGTGGTGATATTCTACACAACAATAGTGAGTATACATTATTAATATATTTTGGATTAAGTTTTAAAATATGAAATAAAGAATAAGATTTGTTGTTTCTAAAATATGTTAATGATTTACCCCTTTCCATTAGTTAAAAAAATTGAATTCTCAATGTTTGCTCATGAGACAAGCATTGTCGGAGATAGTAAGTCTGCCACTGATCTAGAGACTGATTGATGTTAACGATACTTGGAGAAGTTACAGCTTGGTTTTCAGTTAATTCTCCTTCAGTTAATATTGAAAAAGCTAATGTTATTCAGTGCCACACAAAACATAAAATTACATAAAATATAGTCATTGCATATGACAACCGGGTACTAGAACAGGTGCACTCCAACAAATTCCAAGGGGTTCACATTGACAGTAGGCTCAGCTGGCAACATTATGTTTTCTTCACTCTAAAAATGCTTTCATCAGCAACTGTTACTTTAATAATCATCACTCATTTTGAGGACATTACTATTTTAAAATCAGCATACTTTGGTACTTCCACTCATTAATGGGTTATGGGATAATCTACTAGGGTAATTCATTTGCCTCAAAAAATCTTAACAGCTGAGAAGAGAGGAGCCATGATCATGTGTGGGGTTCCTCCATGAGCTTTATGTAGAAAATGTTTCACACAGTTAGGAATACTGACAACAACATGTCAATATATATATACTCTCTGAATTTTGTCATTAAAAACTATACTCAGTATGAAAGAAATTGTTCATACCACAACTATAAGACTACAGGTAAAGATCTCAATATTGAACTAAAAAGAATGTCACTTGTAAAGAAAGGAGTAAAGTATGCTCATATTAAGACTTTTAATGCGCCACTTGATTATATTAAATTTACAAGAAAAAAATGAAGTGATATTCTAATGTACGGTAAAGGAATACAGGCTTGATCATCCACTGCACTCCTTAGATGAATTCTTTTCCAGAAATAATGCACTTCATTAATAAAAGATGTATGTTGTTATTAGATGGATGATACAATACTATGTTAATGTTAGGTAGTGAATTACAATACTAGTTAAATGTTAGCTAGTAAATAAGAAAAAATGATACATATTAATATATAGTTTATTATACTGTAGTGTTAATTATACTTGTACAATTGTTTTGATATGTTCCACATCCAAACAAATTACTAATATGTACAGATCCATGGAATACTTGGGCCAAACAAAATAGACAAAAATGTATTTTTTTTGTTTTTGTTTTTTTTGTTTTTTGTTTTTGTTTTGTCTTTATAATTTGCATGTATACATGCTCTTCATACATAATTGGCTCATGGACACTACATAACTTTCTCTTACTTATTTTTAACTGATAGTGGTTTGGGATTTGAGAGTATCATGCTAAGTCAATACAAAGTCATAAATTCCAGGGAAATAACTGCTTAAATAATATATACCATGCACATTTACGCTAACACTAATTTAAAGTGTCTGTAAATTAGTATTTTATTGTGGTGAAGGATTGTTTATGGTTTAAGAACATAAATCGTATGGTATAACTCACTGAAATATGGATTTGTGTAGATATTTAATAATGAATGCCTACAAATTCAAAATTTATCTATAAGTAGGAAATGTTTGTCCTTAAGTAGCCAGTTTACAGGTGGTGTTTCCCATCCCACATGTATAAGACAATGTATTGATTAGCTTCATGTATTTGCTGCTGTTTGTCATGAATATTTCTGGGAAGTGTATCCCACAATTTTTTGAAATGCCATTTCATATGATTAGGGCCCATAATAATGTATATGACACCTTTAAGAAGCTGCTGAAGTACATCTTCTATAGACAAAATTGTTTTACTTTAACACTAAAATAAAATGTTTTGCTTATTATTTCTGTATTTCACATTCTTTCTATAATAATATGAATGGCAGAAGTTCATTTTATTAAGTAACACATCAAGATTATCAACACTGACAGATAATAATTTAGATTTAATTCTGGACAAGTATAGAGAATGATCTGACCTATACTTAATTATCTCTGAAATATATAATTTATTCATATGGTTAAATGCTACAAGGAGATATAAATTGTAGGTAATTTACCTAAGGATATAGCACCGATATGAAAAACACACACACACAAACACACACACACACCCTTGTGGACATGCATGTATACACACACCTGAGCTCTAACATAGTGTCAACTGGACACAAGTACTGCTTTTTGGCAGGTGGGAAAGGTGTAGAGTTGGTTGAGTTGGGTGTGATGAGGGTTGTTGGGTGGAATATGAAGAGTTGACAGAGAGGCAGGAGGGATTGTAAATGGGTGGTTAGTAGTCAGAGGAAGACAGACACATTTTAATCAGGAATGCAGGGGGGAAGATGGGAAGGTGGACAAGCTAGGAATGTGATACACAGGTCTCGCATCCAGTTGGAAGCTGAGCATACAGAAGGTGATATGTGGATGTGATTTGCAAGGGAGTGAAACGATCAAGGGTGTAAGACAACAAAGGTTACTAGAGGTTGAGCCCAGGATGAATTAAGAATGGAGAAGTACTGTAATAACAACTTCCACCTGTGTAGTTCAAAACAGTTTGTATGATGACTGTTTTATTAGGTATATCTTTTGGGTAGAGCAACCACATTTTCACATATAGTGAAAAAAAAAAATTCACCAGAATCTTTTTCTCCTCAGAGATGTAATGGTACAAACAAATCAAAAGATTCACTATGGGAGGTAGGTTAATTCTTAGTAAAACTTTTAGTGTGTTACTGACATAATTGTTGAGAAAATACAATCCTTAAACTACAGCACTGTCACCTTATGATACACTGCTGGTATCTGCTTAAGTATTAAAGATTTGTCTTTATAAAATGTTATATCTGTAATGAAAAATTTTGTTGATTGGTAGATTCTTGGGTATGGTCTCATAGATACTGCACATTACTGCAACAAAGCAGCAGATGAGGTGTAGAATCTGCTTGCACAGCAGGGGGAAGTGTAGTCACAACCTACGCATTGGAGTTCATTCACTTGAGAGAGATGTTGGTAACCATCCTAGCTGTTCTGGCTTTGACCTGTCATTATTGTACTCTCACATATTTGGTTTCTCTGCTGCCAGTAATGCCTTAGTGCTGCCAATGTTGGTTCCTATACTTTTTTAGACTATAATCCTAATCTAGGTTAACAAACTCATTTGTTATACATATTTAGACTGATTCTTTATGAAAGAGTCACAATAGTTGAAGGCGGGCAAGAGAATTTTTGTCTCCCTTCAGTTCACACCATGAACTGTATCTCAACAATGGTCAGTATGTAACTTCTTTAGTGCTACATATATACTCTATAATCCACCATAAAGTGCATGGCAGAGGGTACACTGTAACATTGCTAGCCATTGCCTATCCTATTCCACTTCCAAATAGAACAAGGGAAAAAAGAATCTCTAGAAGCCTCTGTATGTGCCATAATTTCTCTTATCTTGTCTTTGTGATTTTTATGGGAAATGTAGGTAGGTGACAGGTAGATCATTCTACACTCAGCTTCAAATTCCGGCCCTCCAAATTTCCTCAACAAAATTTCTCAAAAGAACTTTTATTTTCTCCAGTGATCCCCATTTGAGTTTGCAGAGCATTTTCGTGACACTCGTGCATTGGTCGAACCTACCAGTATCGAACCCAGTTGCTCGCCTCTGAACTGCTTCCATGTCTTCCTGTAAACTGATCTGGTGCAGGTCGCAAACACTTGAGAAATACTCAAGACATGGTTGTACAACTGTTTTATATGCAGTCTCCTTTACAAATAAAGTACATCTTCCCAAAATTCTCCCAATAAACCGAAGTCGGCTGTCAGCCCTACTCAGAACTCTCCTTACAGGTTCATTCCATTTCATGTCACTCTGCAATGTTATGCCTAGATATTTGAATGAAGTGACTCTATCAAGAAGCTCACTACTAACATTGTATTTGAACATTATGGAATTGTTTTTCCAGGTCATCTGCATCACCTAACATTTTTCTACTTTTAGAGGTAGCTGCCATTCTTCATACCAAATACAAATTTTGTCTAAGTCATCCTGTATACAATTACAGTCAATTACACAATTACAGTCTCATACACCACAGCATCATCAGCAAACAGAAACAAATTACAAGTTACTCTGTCCATCAGATCATTTATATAGAAAGAAAATAACAGTGGTCCTATCACACTCCCCTGGGGCACGCTTGATGATACACTCATCTCTGATGAACACTAGCCGTTGAGAACAACGTACTGCGTTCTTTTACTTAGGAAGTCTCCCAGCCAGTCACAAATCTGTGAACCTATTCCATATGCTTGTATCTTTGTTAGCAGTCTGCAGTGTGGCACCACATCAAAGATCAAGCTGATTTTCACATGAATGATGTTTCCTAAGTCTGTGCTGTTTATAGTAAGAAGCTTATCAGTCTCAAGGAACTCTACTGTATTCAAACTGAGAATGTGCTCCAAAATTCTACAGGAAAATTATGTCAATGACATTGACCTGTAATTATGTGGGTCAGTTCATTTACCTTTCTTATAAATGGAAATCCCCTGCACTTTTTTCCATTCACTATGAACTTTGTGCTGAATTAAAGATTTGCAATAAATTCATCAAAAACATCAAACTACTAACTTTACCTCTCTTAGACCTGTTGTATTACTTGGATAACTTCAAAGTTACTCTCAACCTAAGTAGAAACAGTATCTTTGTCCACTGCGATGAACACTCCCCCTCCAGTTGTGTCCAATCTGTCTTTTCGGTATACATTCCACACCTCACTAAATATTGTCGCATTGAAATGGTACCAGGCTTGACTTTGAAGGCAACTGAACACAGCACTTATACGGAAAGGAGGTTTATTATGAACTTAACATACACGCAGCACTAACTGCCTCTCGGGCAGAGTGTTCTGCTATTTATACACAGACAGAATGTACCAGAAATAAGAAGAACAGTTAACATAAGAAACAAGTAGAATTTATAAGTGAACATAAGAAAGATGTAGAACATTTTGCAATTGTTAATTACAAAGATAAAATTTTTGCCAGTGGACAGGATTGAACCGGCGACCTTCAGCACCGCAGTCGGTGTCACTATCCGCTGCGCCACACCAGCAGTTGGTTTATGTGGCATCTTGCGGCAATATCTCTGCACTTCCCACATCATGATTTAGCCAGCTTTTGGTGTCTAAAACTATCTGAGCACAATAATTTCCCTGCAGCATGGTAAATTCAGGAACTTTGTTTTTAATGCTTTGAAAGTTTACAGCTAAAAATTTGATAGTAGAATTATTGTTCTAAATGTGGCCTGATTTCACTGTCTGAATGTTGACTGGTGAGTGCTCATCAGAGCTAGTGCCTAGCCTAAACAAACTCATGTGCACACCACAAGTACTCTAGTACCCGAGTAGCTGCTTCCTTAGTGTAGTGCACTCCTGATCTATCTAGGGGCATCCTACAATTCCCCACTCAATAATGCAGATCCATAAAGTTGCACCCATGGCAGTCACAGAGTCAGTGAAGCCTCTGGTTTGGAGCTGATTGCAGGGTCTGAACGAAAGGACCCAGATCATCCCTGGGAACAATGCTACAAATCGACAGCTCTGCTTTCACCCAGCGTGTGAGGGCAGCAGCCTTCACCAATTCCGCCAGCCGCCTGTAGTAACTGAGGATGTCCTCAGAATCCAAGCAACAAGCACTATTGGTGCCGACATGAGCCACGACTTGCAGCCAATCACACCCGATAAGCTCAATAGCTGCCGTCAAGGCCGCCTCCACATCTTGGATAAGGCCCCCCCGGCAGACACACAGAGAGACACCGATGTTATCTGCCCAAGGAGCTCCATCATGTGCCTAACATTGGAGATCCCAATAACTAATAATCCCCTCCCCCCCTGCACCTGCTCAGACTGTGCTGAAGGAGTGGCCACACATCCACTCACAGGACAAATAGGCGTGGCCGGACGGCCAGCCACCACATTTATCTTGAGCAATGCAAACACAATTCAATCCACCACTCCACTTGCAGAGGGGATGGCTCGACCACAGAAAGTACACCTGAAGGTGCCTCGACAGCAGGGACAGAGAATGAAACATGAGACACCTGAGGTATCCCGCTTGATGCAACAGACTCCCCACTGCCGCTGCATTCTAAGACAGCAGCCTGAAGATGGTGAAGACAGCTAACTATAGCCAGCAGCAAGCTCAGCTGTTCGTGAACTGCAGCCAACTCCTCCTGCATCTGCACACACCAGGCACACATCCTATCCATCCTATCAATACAATTAACTGTGAAGAGTAGAAAACTAAATAATCAACTTGTAACTAGACTAGTACTTTAATAAAGGCAGCTGACTGAACTGTGGTCAGTGGTAACTATACTGTCAATAACAACAAAACTGAATCTGGCTGTTTTCAAAATAAACAAGAAAATCTATGGAGCACACTACTATCCAATACATGAGAATAAAAGCTTTATAAAAGTGAAACACATGAAATAAAGAAGTGATAAGTAAGTTGATACTTAAATTACATAGCTTGCAGCACAAACAAAATCTGCCAAGTACGCGAGTATAAACCTCTTAAAAACAAAGCACTAACAAAAATGAAGAAATTAACTGGCAATTAAATGTCACACAAATTAAATTATGATACTTAGCTAAAGTGGTTGTGTTCAGGATTAGAAGTTACGACACAATGAGAGTGTGATTTTCTCCAAATGTATTTGAACTCTAAAAATACTTCTATGAGTATTCAGCCATGGAAGAGAGTACTTCAGATCATTGTGAGCAAAACAATCCATCGCTCAGGCTCTTTTCAAGCAGCAAAAAGCTATCCTGATTGTCATTGTCAGAAACATTGTCTAATTGTGTATCTCAGCACTCTCTGCCCTTCCTCTCCACCACATGATGAAGCAACCAAAGACTGGAATGCATATGAAGACAACTTCATCAACATTTCCTTGCCTTTCATATTGTTAATGAGCACTTGTGTAAGTCTTTATTTGTCACCTGGATTTCTCCATCTCTATACTAGTTGCTTTGTCAGTTACCTCCTCTTTGGAAACCAGCATTGCTTTCCTTTGTGGACATGTGTGATGCAAACATGTCACTGTGGTGCTTGTTGAATCTAACATTGTCCCAAGTGTCTGTCATTCCTACAGAGTTTGGGCAGCTAAGCTTCACAGCCTCAGTCATAAATGTAACATTGTCATAGATACTCATCATGAGTCTTAATGTGAATTCAGTGGTCTGTCATGTTATCATCAGGTGGTTTCCTGACAAGGAAGTGCATCAGTGAGTCCTTCGGTTTGAAAATATGTCTTTATTTTAAGTTTTGAAAATGATTCAGTCTTACAAAGTTTCTCAGGCAACATGTGATCAGATTGAGAGATGGTGTGAAGTTGCAGCAATGGCCCAATTCCTGAATTCTGGGGACAGAGAGTCCAATAGTTTGCATGAGGATGATGTGACAGCTGTTCATACTTGACCACAGCCTCTCAGAGGCTGATAGCATTCAAAACAGCAACAGCAATGGCTATCCTCTTCCCTTGCCTCTTGTCCACAGTAGTTTGTACAACATGAAATAGTTATGTTTCTAAAGCATTACACAGTTTGCAACATATGTAGAAAGAAAGCATACATGCCATCTGTTTGTCAGTCTCAGGTGACCACTATGGATAAAGATACTGGCATGAACTTGGACAACAACTGTGCAATACCAGTGCTGTCAGGCTCAAAATAAATTTTTATAAATGTGAAATTGTTTAACAAGGACCTGAATATGCAAGTAGACACATTTGCAATGATGACATTATTGAATTTTGAAACTTTTGTGCACTTATATTTTCCTGCACTGGCTCTAATGACTCAACACTTGATGAGTTATAAAACACATAAAATTCCCATTCTATGACAATATTCAGCTTCTAATACCTACAAATCTAACTTCTATTGTTGTAGATGATGCAGGCACAGCAAATGTATTTAGCTTGGATACATTTGAACTATTTGGTTTCCATATTTCAGACATTGTTCATCTTGTTTTTGATCAGCTTCCGTATAAAAAAATTGGAAAACATGTGCTCTGAATTCTCATTGTTCTCTTAAGGTTATAATGAGTTTTAGTATACATAGGTTATCACAAATTACATCACCTGTTGATTGCCGTCAACTTCTTGAACTCGCCTGCCATATTCATTAAGAAAAGATTAATAAGTGTACATGTAGTGTGGGTTCTTATATGTTAAAGGAACACCAGTTTGTTGTTTGAAGTTGAGTAATTGGTTTATTGCATCGGTCTGTACTGAAACTATGACTGACTGACTAAGACATGTTGCAGACTTATTGAATCTGTCCTCCAATTCGTGTGTATTTATAAGAGTTTTCTAGTACAAATCTGTTACAAAATAATGTCTTAAATACATTTGTTAAACATAAAGGAATCCATCACAAACAAGAAATATATAAAATTATTACAAATAAATCTTAAAGGTTTTCGTAACAACCAAAACAGAAATTAGGTGTGTAAGTAAATTATGACTAGAGCAGTGCCAGTATTTGTTTACAATTTTATACGGGACAATTTCTATTAATATCCAAAATTTTCAGGTAAGCGGTACATGGCAAACTTATTAGTCAGTTACCAAAGTCATCAGAAACTATTAGTGATAAAATCTGTTGACAAAAGTAGAATGTTACATAATATTATTATGACATTAAATTATTTCTGTTCATAAAATAAACAAATGATTTAGAAAACAATGTTCTTATTATACAGTATTATTGTAGTGTAAACATAAGTAGGGTGTAAATATATTTGAAGTTATACAAAGTTATAGCCTCAATGCATACGAAATTATAGTGGTAGTCAGATCTTCACTTAACCAATTATGCTAATTTCTGGGGGTTAAACACATTACATAGTCTTGAGTGTGCTACCAATTTTGAAGCACATATTACTT
This sequence comes from Locusta migratoria, assembly GCA_026315105.1. NCBI lineage: Eukaryota > Metazoa > Arthropoda > Insecta > Orthoptera > Acrididae > Locusta > Locusta migratoria. The sequence goes on from CM048755.1 coordinate 275,003,957, forward strand.
TGAACTTGATGACACAGCCCTGTTTCTTCCAGATGTGCCCTACACCAGTAACTTTGTGTGACGCAATCAAAGCAGAACTTGATAGTTTAACATCTTGTGGGGCTATTCAGCCCATTTTCTCTAGTGAGTGCTCTTCTCTTCTGGTAATTGTATGGAAGCCAGGAAACTGTGAACATGTAGTAACTTTAAGGTTACATAAAATGCCCAATCGATTACAAATACATATCCTTTGCCTCGGCAGGATGAGTTGCTTACCAAATTTGGTGGACTCCAGTATTTCTCTGAGGTTGATTGTGAGAAACATGTCACAGTCCCCTTGAATGAGGACTCCAAGAATCGTTTGATAGTCAGCACACCTTTCAGACTGTAGCAAAACCCTTGCCTTCCATTTTGGTGCTGGTAGCACACCTGCCACATTTCATGTCCTGGGGCAGTTAACAATGTCTGTTTCTAGCTATATAAATTATCTGGATCATACTGTAGCCACAGGTGCTTCCACTGAGGAACAGCTTTACATTTTACATGCTTTGTTGAGGTTTTTACAGAATGGTGGCCTAAAGTGCAACCTTTCGTTTGATTGTTTTGCTGCTATTATGGGTCTCCCTCTTCTTATCACTCAGCAGAAGCGTCACTAGCGACCACACAGGAGGCCCGGGTTTGAATCTCGGCAGGGGACTGGGTGTTTTGTGTTGTCGTAAACATCATTATCTCATCATCATTGGCACGTAAGTCACCCACGCAGTGTCAAATAAAAAGACTTACACTAAGGCGGCTGAACAGACCTGCAAGGGTTCTCCCAGCCAAGAAAGCCATACGCTCATTTCCATCTTATCACTGTCGAGGAGCACCCAGGATTTTTGAGACAAAAATTGAAATTATCACAGATTGATTCCAGGTGTGCTGAGAACTCATGAGATTGCTACTACTACGGCTGCTGATCCTGCCTTTTGTGAGATAATTCACTTTAATCAGCATGGGTGGCAAAATTGCTCCACTTTCATGGACTCTAATCCTAATGCACCTATTTTGAATTATATCACAGGAAGCTTTTGTACTACTGCTGATAGAAGACTCATTCCTATGATTTGTGGTTCCCACCAATCATTGGTAAGAAGTACTTCACTCTTACATCATGGTTGTTGGGGGATTTCATACACAAAATCCTTGCTGCTCATAAATGTCTTTTTGGCCTGATATTGATCCTGACATCACTCATTTTGTGGCAGAGTATACACCTTGTGCAATGCCTTCTCCATGATGGAAGATTTATAGTCAAACTGTTAGTATACTAGGAACTTTACTATATTCTTTGTGATTGCTTTAATATTGATGAAAAATTGTTTTCAGACCTGGTGACAGATTTAATGTTATTTTCAAAGGTTTCTTTGTCATTGTCTTGAATAATTAAGCTGCAGGTGTCATTTAAAAGCTGGTACAAATTTCTATTGCTCCTAGTTATAAGTAAATCGCTTACAGAGATTAAAAACAGAATTTGGCACCATATGAAACCTTGGGAACTCTGTGTATGACCACTAATAACTCTAACTCATTGTAAATGACTGTACCATTTATTTAATATGTCACCTCTATGAGCTGTTTTATCTCATGGAGTTTTGATTTAATCCAGTTTTGTACTGCTTCCCTAAAACCACAGTTCTCAGATTTCGTAAATTTATCATCATTAGCAAGGCATTTGATTAGTCTAGGAACAAATGTGCCTAATTATTGCATGTATCTTTTTAAACAGTAAAATCTATTATAAAGTAAGTGTTGAATATATTAGCCACATTTTTCATATTGGTGTAAATTTGTGAATTTTCATAAAACTGTATTGGTATATTATTTCAATTTTATTATTTCTTGTTTTGTGTTTACAACTTTCCAACAATCTTCCATTTTATTGGGCATGTTTATTATGAATCTGTCACTTTACAGAATTTTGACACTTTCATTCTCTTTGAGTACTGTTTCAGCAATTTTTAAAATTTCTCTCTGTATTGCACAATTTGGCATTTCTGTAGGACCTACAGCTATTGTTTCTATGTAAATGATTTTTTAATATATGAAATGATCTGTTTGTCTATATGAGTGGCTTTGAACAACATAATAAAGACAGTTTACAACTCGCCACAAAGATGCAACGGTGAGCTGCGACAGGCACATAAAGACACATACATACAACACTTAAGCTATTGGCCATGGCCTTCTTCAGAAAATAGAACATTCACACAGGCACACTACACAGTCACACAACCATCATCTCTAACTGCCACACTCCAAATTGTATAAATGTATTCACAATTGTGAATATGAATAAATATTAGCTGTACAATTTATTGTTGAAACGTTAAATAATTTGCTGGATTGTGTTTCAAACCCACTTTTCATGCTTTTAGTGAGTGATAACATTAATTATGCTATCTATATATATGCATGTCTCGTGGGCCAACCCTAATTTGCATTTGCCACATATTGTCTACTACCCATTAGTGCTCTTAAATTCCACTGTGTAATTCCCACAGAGGGAGAACATGAGACCACATGAAAAGTGAGAAATCTGGGTTCCAATACTGCTCCAGCACAAATTTTCATGTCACCAAGCAATTGTATAGCTGATGCCAATTCATATTCATAACTGCAAATATATTTAGTGTATTATTGGCCACTGTAGTCACTGCAGTGTTCCATTGCTTTAGATATGAATGCATGTTTGAAGGGCATATGCATTGGTTACATTGTTAAACATAGTCACTGCACATTCTCAACAAGTTTAGTTTCTTGTTCATAGTAGCTATGTCATGTTTGAAGCCATTCTCCAATTTTAGTACTTCTAATTATTTGTTTTATCTGCCTCCATATTGTACTTTCATCCATTTACTCATTACCACAGTCATTCTGCTATTTGTAATTCATATTAGATGCAGAAACCCTATTTTTAATAGAACTCTATCATAAGAGGATGTCAAAATTGTATGCCACTGGAGCCTTTCCTGAGAATAACTATTTTATTTATTTATTTTGCATATTTAATGCCAGCAGAAACTGTTGAATTGTTGACAGTTGGGATCATTGCCACATGGAAAACATACTATTGCACTAAAAATGGCATAGTAACAAATAACAATGGAAATTCTAATTGGAATGTCAATAGTAGAAGATAGATAACAAGTCAGTGTAAAGATGTTCACTGAGCTGTAGACAAGTACAAAAATAGACAATCACATTCACACAGCTTCAATTTTTGGCCTTGGCCTTCATCAGAAAAAGAAAGGCATACATTCACACAGCCACTCAGACGATTATACACACACAATCACCATCTCCAGCCGCTCCAGCACTAAAAGCATCATGACAGTCACGACGCTTGTAGTGGCCGGAGATGGTGGTTGTGTGTGTATAGTTGTCTGAGTGAGTGTATGAATATATTTGTTTCTTTTTCTGATGAAGGCCATGGCCAAAACTTTGTTGTGTGAATGTGATTGTTTATTTTTTGTGCTTATCAGAGGCTCAGCAAATGTCTTTATGGTGAGTTATCTATCATTCAATACTGATATAGGAACAATTAACTGACTTCTGAGATGACCTTTGCTTATTAACTTTGAACAGTACCTCTCTCAATCTATATCTGACTCCAAAGCCAACAACAGACTCCTTTCTATACAACACTACTGGTTCATGGTTGATATTATGTCCTGTTGTTCATTTTAAAACACAACCCTCAACAGAAGCAGTTCACACGCTACCTGTAGTTTATTGGCACGTTTTGCAGAGTAGGGGCTGGTTGTGTGGTGTTCAGGGATGTATTTAGGATATGCAATGCCCCTGTGCAGTTATTTATTTCATCCCCCTCCTCTCCCCTGGCATCTGGGAGTCAAACTGATTGCTTAAAACAAAACAACACACACACACACACACACACACACACACACACACACACACACACACCTCTGGATCGCCACTACTATAAAGAAAACAACCCGAATTGTAAAATTTATTGTTGTAATCTATACTCCGAATAATGATGATTCAATTAACATTAAAATAATATTAAAATTTTTTTCAATAACAAAACTTTGCTGCCCCTAAAATTTTGACGCCATGTGCAGCTGCACATGTTGCACCTGCCGAAATACAACCTTGGTGGTGTTGCATTAAGCTGAAAGCCTATACCGGGTTCCATTTGTGCATTGATAAATAAATAATCAGTGAATTTATCAATATACATAGTTATTTACTTTGATTCTCTAACTGACATATTTGGAGGCAAGGCAAAATAAAATAAAACTTAGTCCTGCTTTAGTGCATCACAAGTTCATGAAAAACATTTATATGATATGTTCTCAAGTGGCTCATAGTCACCCAGATCCCTCTTCTTCTGGCACTACATACAAAAAGAAGACCCTGTTCTCATATTATCTCGACCCTCCAAAACCTGGTCATGTGACCACTGCTCAGTTCAAATTCACAACATAATTCTCAGCCACCGATATTACAAATGTACAATTTTAAAGTTGTCTTTCTTACATTAAAATTTTATATATATACGCATATTTTTAAATAACACTTCTTTAGTCCTCCTTTTGATAATATCATAATTTTTGAGATAGCATAGCAAACTTTCCAATTTACAATTAATTTAATTTATAATAAATGAATTCTACTTTGTATGTCTAACTTCATAATCTTTATTACTATTAAAATATTCTTAAATTTGTTTTTATGGAGTCTCAAAGAAACCACTTAGTTTGTGTTCATAATGCCCCACCTAGTAAGCATGAGTAACCACTCACCCCCCCCCACCCCCACACACACAATGTGCACATAGGTACAATAAAAAAGAGCAGGTAGAGGGCAATAAAACAATGGTTTCCTCAACACAACTCTTGCAGAAGTGCAGTCCTGCCAATGTCGCAACATTTTTAATGTGTGATATTAATGCTTATGCTGCATCCCACTGCTGATACATCACTATTGGTTAATTAAGTACATTAATTTCAAAGATATGATCATGTACAAGGTTTACAAACTATGATCATACTTACTTTCCAGCTAGGACTTCCCTCTACCAGTGGATCCTTACACTATGTAGGAATAATCAACTGTCCGTGTTATTTATGGACAAAGAATGTTTTACCAATGATAGTATTATAAAAATCTAGATTAGACTTTTTCAGGGTTATGTGAAGCCTCAGATGGCAAAATCAGTAGGAAGTTTCCATCAGCATATGGGCAAATGCCACTAGTGATTGGTTGACATGGTCAACTTATTGTGTATCTTCATTTCTTTCATCAAAGACTAATCAGCTAGGGACTGATGACCCCGTAGTTAAGTCCCGCAAGCTCTACAAGCATTTGAACTAATCAGCTATTTTGAAAGGTTCGTTATGGTGATAGTTTGTGTTACTAAAATGGTGGTAAAATGGCACATATTGATGTTGATGTGGCTGTTTAGGAATACAGAGAACAAATCTTTGATAATAACTTTGTTGGTCATGTCATGCAAATACCATAGTCTTCCAGATTCCCACTTGAACCTGTGTTTTTCTGGGTATATGTTGAAAAACCTTTTGATTCAGTCAGAACACACAAGGAAGTTTAGAACATGAATGAGCATCAATAATGTTACGTGTTGAAGATTGTATTCACATGAATATAGGCCATGTAGAACATTTGTTGTATTGTGTCTCTCCTCCTTGATACCTATGTCAGAAGGTGTTCATGTACTCAGTTCTAATATGTCCTATTGAGATAATGATTGCTTTTAGGCCTGTGTTTATTATGATTATTTGGGTGATTCACTGTCTTCTACACACCCCTTTCATTTTTTTTCTGTACTGTGGGTTGTATTGCAGTATGCACTGAATTGGCCAGGAAGGTTTTGGAAATAATAAGTTTTTTTAATACTTTAATGTTTTTAATGTCACTTTTATAAATATTGTTTCCTTGTATGGGCTTCATTAATCTCACAGGGATTGTTCTTTTAAATTCATAGTCGTTATTTTTATTGTGGATGTTTGCTTTTCTGAAAGTCTTACATTGTCTAGATTGAATGGAGGCTGCTTTCATAATTAGTTAACATTTGAGACAACTTCTTTATAACTTACATTATTTGATCATTGTTTGCTGTGTTAGATTTTAAAATTATTAACCCCTTCTTGGAAAAAATTAGTAGCTCACAACATACTGGTTGTGTTCCACAATGTAAACTACAGAAAGTTAAATGTTCTAATACTTCCATTTTATAGCTCAGTTATCCTGCCAAGTCTTGAGAGAGGAAGAAATTATTTGCAACAAATCCGATTCATTTGTGCTGCTAGTAACATGTACCAGAAACTATTTTTTAAAGCTGAATGACTACTTTAGATTCAAATATCACTGTAGAGTAACAAGGATGATATTGGACAGTAATATCATATTAGAATCAATTAAGTTTGTATTATTTGTTCATCTTTCTATTTAAAATAACTATAATGCTGGTAGATGTAAAATATAATTGATTAATAATCAAACAGTCAAATTTGCTTTCAATATAATGTAATAAAAAAGTTTCATTCATAAAACCAAATGGGGAATTATTTGAAATGAATATAAGTTTGGTACCTTTTTATAAGACCAATCATAGGAATCCATATCAGAACAGATTTACTAGGTTTCAAAGAAATTTTATGCTCACAAAATTTGTTACATTTCTCTTGATACTAATTATTCTGGAAAGGAGTTCCATGTTAAAGAAATTTTTAAGAAGTCTAAAAATGGAAAATCCAGTTTAGAATGTCAGTAATAGAGAATAGATAACAACTCTATAAAGATGATTGCTGAGCCACAGACAGGCATGTAAAATATAGAATAACAGTCACACAACTTAATTGTTTCACCATCAGAAAAAGAAACACATACACAATCACTTAGACATAACTAGATCACACATGACCACCATCTCTGGCTGCTCCAGTGCTGGAACAACTGGAGGTGGTGGCTGTGTGTGCATAGTTATGTCTGAGTGATTGTATGAATGTATGTGTTTCTTTTTCTCATGAAGGCCATCGCCAAAAATTTAAGTTCTGTAAATTTGACTGTACCATATATTTTACATGCCTGTCAGTGGCTCAGCAGTTGAGTTGTTAGCTGTCATCTATTACTGAATTTTTAAGAAGCTTTGATAAATATTATAATTTAGTGTGCAATCAATATAAACATAAAAATAAATCCAAGTTTGAAAGGTGCTAGGCATTCAAGTAAAGAAATAAAAAATAAAAATAAAAAAACATTGTTTTTGTTAGCTACTTTCAAGGAAGGAAAGCTCATTATGTTTTCAATTTTATCTGCTATATTCAGCCTACCTGGCAATAATTTATGTACAATCACTTATTTCCACTGCATAAAATGATTCACTGTCCATTGAAGAGCAGGAAAATTCATGAACCTCTTTCAATTTTAAAAATAGGAGTGTCGCACTTCCTTGGATTTCATCATATAAAAAACAATATTTTCCATCATTACTTATATAATAACTTTTATAATAAAATTTCATTTACATGAAAACTGGGAACTGATACATGAAGAAACTCAAAGGAGAAAAGAATTTTTGCTGGACACATTACATTTCAGAGGAAATTAACATTTAAGCAATCTCTCACAGGGTGGAATAAAAGCAGTGATCTGGACAGACTGTTTTCAAGTGTTTGTCCTCTTCATCTCCATGATAGCAGTTCTTACAAAAGGAACAATAGATATTGGTGGACCAGAAGTAGTTTGGACAAGAAATGCAAAAGCTGGTAGAACAGAGTTCTTCAAGTAAGTTACTAATAGTTTGTCAGATTATATAACCATTGCTTAACATATCTTAGAATGCTCACAACTAATTTTCATCTACTCTTTAATTTCACATAAGATTATTTTTTCAGTTGGGATTTTGATCCTACAGAGAGATACACAGTTTGGTCATGTTTGCTTGGAGCGGGATTTCTGCACAACTCAGTTTATGGTGCTAACCAGCTGCAAGTTCAGAGGTACCTCACAGTCAAAACTGTCAACAAAGCTAGACAGTAAGTATATGAGAACTGACAATAGCAAATAAATTTCAGAAGAAACAGTTGCTTCATCTACTTTGTTATTAGTAATGTCTTTTCTTGTTTTGTGCTCTTCAGCATTTAAATACTTTTGTGCTTTCTTGTAGTAGATACACTGTAGCAGTTTACATTGTGCTGAATTTTATATCAAACTGTTTTCATTTTGAAGAATGATTTATGTTAAGTTATATGGAGCATGCCCTTCACTGATTACATGTAAGAAGTTAAAGCCATATGCTTGGCTAGGACTAAATTATCTGAGCATACCTTACAGACTTACTTAGAGCTCTAGCATCTTACTGACCTTTGCTCTACCTTTCAATCTTTGTAGAGACACTCTCAGAATGTAGTGAGAGTAACAACCCTGAGAATACTATTCCATTTTATATCTTTGCTGTAAATTTGTGTGTAATATTTAATTGCATAGGCTTTTGTGGCCAATGTCAGTTCACATAAAAAGCTTCTTGGTAAGGTATCCAATAATATTTGTCATATGTGCTATCTTAAAGTTGCTGTATATAGATAACACCAAGTTTTGGAAAAGTGATAGTCTCATTTGTTTTCACAACTTCTGTACATTTTAAAAACATCAAGGGCTATCATGGTGTTATAATCTGAGTGATAAATATTTATTTCTGTTGCTTTTGCACTATATAGGGAATGAATTGCATTATTTAGTTGAGTGGTCAGCATGACTAAGTGCCATGCAAGGTACCTGGGTTGATTCCTGGTTCTGATAGGGATTTTTGCTGTTAAAAGGACTGATACAAGATGTGTGCAGCCTTATGAGGCCATCCGAGGAGTTACTGACTGTGTAATAGTAGTTGTATGGTCAATAAATTCCATGACAACAACAACAACAAAAAATACTCTGACTTCATGCCCTTCCATACGACATCTGTTGATACCATTCACAGAGAAAGAGATGGCAGTTGAAAAGGCCCAGTTGGCCCACCCAGAGTCAAACTGCAGAACTTTACCTTTTATACAGCACTTGGATACTCACATTACCAGATTAAATGTTCAAATGTTTGTAAATCTATCAGACTCAACCACATGGTTATTAGTCCATAGCTTACAAACTACTTAAACTAAGGTAAACTAACCTAAGGACAACGCAAACACCCATGCCCAAGGGGGGACTTGAACCCTCAATGGTGAATGTCCATGCGCACCGCAGCACAGCGCCCCAATGAGCACAGCTAATTACTCAACAGCTTACCAGATTACATAGGCTCTTAAATCAAATTGGTGAATGTGAACAAGTGCATGGCACTTAGTCATGCTGACCACTCAACTAAATAAGTGCACTTCATTCCCTATATAGTGCAAAAGTAACAGAAATAAATATTTATCACTCAGATCATAATACCATGATAGCCCTTGATGTTTTTAAAATGTACAGAAGTTGTGAAAACAAATGAGACTATCACTTTTCCAAAACTTGGTGTTATCTATATACAGCAACTTTAAGATAGCACATATAACAAATATTATTGGGTACCTTACCAAGAAGCTTTTTATGTGAACTGACATTGGCCACAAAAGCCCATGCAATGAATGGTGAATGTCCATGTGCACTGCAGCACAGTGAGCAGCATTGAGCACAGCTAATCACTCAACAGCTTACCAGATTACATAGGCTCTTAAATCAAATTGACATATTGATTTGTAAGTTATATCAAATATTAGGGTTGTGTCCGAGTGGTTCGGCTGAATCCATTATTCGCTGAATCTGGCACACTGCCCTTGGATTTGAGATTTGATGCATAACTTAATGGCCAAATACTACTGAATCCTGAATCCAAAGTGTTATACGGAAACCTTCAGTTACAAATGTTGTAGTTTACTCTGCATAACAGTGCACTTTCGTTTGCATTATTTACATTATTTTCCATAGATATGCAGACTGACATGATGTCATAAAACACAATGATCTCATTTTGAATTTATTCAAGTGAAGCCACTACGAAACTTAAGCAGTTGTGTGACTATTGTGAAAAAAGTCTATCATATTTACCCAAATCTAAGTTGCACTTTTTTCCAATTTTTGGGACTTAAAAACCGTCTGTTGTTAAATAGAGTACAAAGTGAATGAAGTTCTGAAAAATGGCACGAGGAGCCGCAACAAGTAACTTTTCCCTTCTAATACAAGCAGTGCTACACAGGCACAAATATAAACACTGGTGCTAAAACTTTTGTGCTCGTAAAAATAAAAAAGAGATGAGTCTAATTTCCTTTTTATTTTCCTACTATTGAATTTTAATACACCATACAACGAAGGAAATAGAATTGCTCAACTTCAAATTTAGCAGCTTTTCAAATATCAGTAGCAGCAAAAATAAATTTCTTTACATAAATACGAACAATACAAGAGTCTATAGGATTCTTGCATGACTTGCCTCATTCTGCTTTCACGTATTGTTTCATCAAATTTTTTGAAGTGCTGGTGTATTGAACCATAATGAAGTACTAGGATTTCAAGAAGAAAGTTATTTATTATGTGGAATTGTGAGCCATCCAGGCAGAATGACGTCAATGTAGGAACACATGACGTCTGTTTCAATAAATTGTTTGTCAAGCTTAAACACATGGTACACCGACTGCCTTTAAAAACGTGACAGACAGCTAGCACCAACAGGTCATGTAAAAGGCAGAAGTGTGCCAATGGAATTGGTACATGGAAATGGTTCCAATCAGATTGCATAAGAGGCATTTAAAAATATTTAATATCGAATGTACTAGATTGATGATGCTCTGTAGCACAAAAGAACTGTATAACAAGGAATCAAGTGATGGTGATTCAGAATTAACATACCGGTATCTAGTTGCTATTATAAACATTTTGTATTGCTCAACTTCAAATTTAGCAGCTTTTCAAATATCAGTAGCAGCAAAAATAAATTTCTTTACATAAATACGAACAATACAAGAGTCTATAGGATTCTTGCATGACTTGCCTCATTCTGCTTTCACGTATTGTTTCATCAAATTTTTTGAAGTGCTGGTGTATTGAACCGTAATGAAGTACTAGGATTTCAAGAAGAAAGTTATTTATTATGTGGAATTGTGAGCCATCCAGGCAGAATGACGTCAATGTAGGAACACATGACGTCTATTTCAATAAATTGTTTGTCAAGCTTAAACACATGGTACACTGACTGCCTTTAAAAACGTGACAGACAGCTAGCACCAACAGGTCATGTAAAAGGCAGAAGTGTGCCAATGGAATTGGTACATGGAAATGGTTCCAATCAGATTGCATAAGAGGCATTTAAAAATATTTAATATCGAATGTACTAGATTGATGATGCTCTGTAGCACAAAAGAACTGTATAACAAGGAATCAAGTGATGGTGATTCAGAATTAACATACCGGTATCTAGTTGCTATTATAAACATTTTGTAAAATTTGTATTATATGTCTAATAATATTGTTTTATATTTCCGCATTTACTTTCAAAGTTATTTCCATTCTCATTTAGTAAGTGTTTAGTGTTGCTACAACAGATGTACATTTGAAGTCTTATCTAAAAGCTGCTACATAAAGCCAACTGGCAAGCTTGTGTTGCATCAATATGCCTGATGCTACAGCTTTGCCTTTGTGCTGCAACTTACATGTTTTTCTATTAGGGGCAAAAGATTGTTCCTATGAATCGTGATTCGTAAATTCCACACTCTCTTCGCCACAAGAATAATACAAATTTAAACATTACGCCATGTAATCTTCTGTTATTGATACCACATTTAAATCCCATCCGCCTTACAAGCCCGAAAGACAGTGGCAAATGCAGGAGAATGTATGTAGCATGTTAATGTTTACTTTTGTATTATTCTTATGCCGAACGGGAATAGTTAGAAATGAAGCATGTCAACTGACTTCTAGTACTGACTTTTAAATCTTCTACAAATAAAAATTCTGTGCAGACAATTTTCATGATCTTAAATGTTTGAAATAATAAATAAATCTACAAAATACCCTTGCTTAACCCTCCGCAATGTGTAATCTGCATGTTAAGTACTTGTTACAGTTCTGAAATGTCTTCATGGCAATACCAAGTACACACACGTCGAATAAACGCGGATTTCTCTCTGTCTGAATGTCCTGTTCATCACTCATGGAATGCCTGATATGTCACTATAGAATTATTTAAAATTTACACATCCTATTTTTCAACAAATCTATTTTGCCAACGTCCAAAATATCTATTCATCTTTCCACATTTTATTTCTGATTCTTCCCCTTTGAGAAGAAAAAATACATAATTCTTTCCTTTCTAGGACTTTGTTATGCAATTATTTTTATTTCATCAAAATGAAACAGTTTGTAATAGAATGAAGAAAGTTTCTTATTATCTTTTAGAGCATCTAAACAACATATCTCAAAATTTTTCATACAAACATTTATTTTAAGGGGAGGGGGTGGGGATATTAAAAAAAATCTTTCAGATTTAAAATAAAAATCTAAATGAAATTTTAATTTCTTAAATTATACTGTATATTGTTATTTGGGATCCATCCCATAAGGCTTTATCTTCATCACTGGCTATGATAGAGTAGTAATTCCTTATAAATGCATGTACTTGAGTTGATGTTTGGTTCGAGATTCAGAAGATTCAATTCAGAATTCGGCACATGTTTTATTTAAGATTCGGTATTTGGATTCGATTCGGTAAAATTAGGGTTCTACCCATCCCTATCAGATATATTTATAGTATGTATCACCTATTACACCAGGCAGTTAATGAGATAGTTGTCTGTAAAACACTATTGAAACTTAAATACGAACTTTAAAATCTCCCACACTGACATATGGTACACACTACAAATGTCATCCCTTAGTGCTACACCTAAACTAATATAGTCCTAAGAGAAACAAATTAATATTTCCTTCAAATTTAATACTGGATTTTGATTTGGTGCTATATGTACCAGTATTCAATGCATCATCACATTTTAAATTAATGTGTATTTCTTTATTGAAGAGATTTATGTTGGGGGTTGATGGCTGTTTGTTTTGCATGTTGTAAAGATGCATGGTGATTGTTTTCTCTGGTGAACCATTCTGCAATGTGTTTACTGTTGTAAGTCTGTATCAGTTTTGCATTTTATTAGAACATTTTTGTCATCTGAAAATTATATATAGTTTTGGCAGTTGCTAGATCATTGTATGTAATTGTGAATAACAAGAACAGCACTGGGCCTAAAAATAGAACTTGTATACTCATATCTGATTTCTTTTCTCTTAGACTGATAGATGTACATGGCGTTTTGCTGCCAATGTGCAATTTCTACTATCTGCACCCTGTTTTTCAGATATGATGACAACCATTCATAGGCCAACCCCTTAATTCCTGTATATCATAATTTTTGAAGGAGTACCTTGTGGGCTATCATTATACCTGTCATATACTGAATGCATAAAAGCCATCTTTTGGTCAATATGTTCATATTTAGGATTTGCATTGAGGTGTGCACTTCTCATAATCTGCAAGTACTGTAATCTTATCATTCTGTGGATGAAACTATAATTGTGAGATGTTTTAACAGCTCCACATGTAACTTACGTCACAAATAAGTTAATATTTTCCTTATAAGACAATGGTTAATGAATTTTTAAATCAGAAAGTGGATTTTAAGTTTCTTTTGCTGTAGGCAATTGTACTGTTGGTTATCAAATCTGTTTCATCAGTTGTAGTGATAGTCATATTTACGCTTATATTCCTCACTGACAAAAAAAGTTAAGCACCAAAATGACACAAGATTGAGATCTTTGTAAAATCACATCATATAGTAAAATGGGCAGTTTTTTCATTCTTAATTGGTTGTGCCATATCTCCAGAACTGAATGCACATTTTCTCGTGGTCCATAATCATATTTGACAAATGTTGGCTCCTCTTTGGAGTAACCTGATCCACTTTGTAGTTAGTTTCTTGTTTTGCTGATTGTCATTCTGGATATTAAATTATTGCAGTTCTAAAAATTTCTATAATCATTGCTGGTATGCATATGTTCGACATGATACCCAAACAAGACCACTCATTCAAGGTGTTTAACTTTTTTTTCAGTGAGTTAATATATTTGAGGAGGGCACATGGCATGTTTATCAGCAGAAGCCCTGTTATAAAATTGCTGCATATTATTTGATTGCAACAGAAGTATGTTATGTTTTGATATTTGAAAATCAGTTGCAATCGTACAGTGAACTTCAGGAAAATAGCTGTGGAATATATTACAGTAAGTTGCACACTCATTAATAGCTAAAATGATGTGGCAAAAATTTCGGTATGTTATTCAAGCTATCAAACATTTTTTTTAAATTTATATAAATAATAAACATTTTCTGTTGCAGAATGATGTGGATAAATGTAGTTGGATGGACAGCTATTGTACTCCTGACGGTGTATGCCGGGATGCTAATATTTGCAAGGTACCATGACTGTGATCCTGTCAGATCTCAGGTGAATATTGTTTGTCAGGTTATGATTCAGTTTAGTTGCTGGTATCTTAAATGACAAAATTGAGTATGACAGAAAGTATACCACATGTTAAATAACATTGTTACATGTCTCCTCTCCTATGCATATTCCACATACAGATTCTACATACAAAAACAGTAATCACCATTACCACTCCTCTACACCTACAAAATGGAACTCCCAACAAGGACTTGAGATATCACAGTGATATGTCCGCACACTGTGTAACGAAAAACGGTGCTGACACTATTGCTACAGGTCGCCAGCTGGTGCACCACGGGCGCCACACAGAGCGTGCTCTATATGAGAAGGTGCGCACACACAGTGCAATGCTTCGGCAGTTTGATGTGTGACTTCACCCGAATGTGTTATGTTTTCGTGTGCTAGCCATCTACCTAGCACTTGCCAATGAGTCTATCGTATTGCATGTGTGTTCCATGGTCTCCATACCGACCCTGTTCTATGGGCGCATTGTCTGCTCTCTTACTTGTTTTTCTGGGGAATTGTATGTGTGTGTCCTTCATCCTCTATGACTACTCTGGACCCCGTGTCACTGCAGGTGCTGCAACAGCAGCAGCTGCAGCAGCATGAGCAACATAAATAGCAGATTGAGCTCTTAACTAAATTGTTTACTTCATCGCGCAATGTTGCGGTGCTGCTGGGTTGTCCTACTTTTCTTTCCTATGATGAGGCCACGGAAGAATTTTTATTGAGATGAGGTTCAACAGCCATAAGATATTTGAGGAAATGTATACTGTAAACTATCAGCTGTTTATTATTTTTCCAAACTTCTACCAGTTTCGGTTATAAACCATCTTCACGGAATAGAACTAAACAGACTGATTAAACAGGTGCATTATATGCCTCCTTATGCATACTGGCATGCATGTCACACAATAAAAATAATTATGTCTGTTTAGTTCTATTCTGTGAAGATGGTTTATAACCGAAACCGGTAGAAGTTTGGAAAAATAATAAACAGCTGATGGTTTACAGTATGCATTTTCTCAAAGTATGAGCATCATTTATGTCAACACTTTCAGGCTTTTGGTGTTGTGAACCCTACGTTGTCACGCTTTCTTCTTTCCTGGTGTTCTCCTCAGGTGTACCGGGTTTTTTGTAAACTGATGTCGTTGCACAATCCATCTACCCTTTCTTTTGACAATATGTGTTCTTTGCTTTCTGGGTATTACTGCCAACAGATGAATACAGTGATCTCTGGTATGGAATTTTACCAATGTTATAAACAACCCAACCAGACATTCACAAGGAATCCTATGCAGATCGCTTGGTTCAGGATGTTATCCTACGCTTGGCTCCTGACAGGCAAATCCATGACCGTGCTCTCCAACAGGATGACCCCACCTTGGCCGATGTTTCGAAAATTGCTCAGGCTTTCGAGGTTACACGGGTGGCGCCCCACACTATCGACACCTGGAGTGACTTTTCCACCCAATTCTACTCAGCATCCTTCCGCTGATGGAACGGGGGAGATGGCGGCGGTTACCTCAAACCGTCCACTCCAGTCACATGCCCGATGACAGAATGGCTCAGCTCAACAGCACAGTCGACAGCCTTCTCACTCCGGTAAATGGGCAGCACTGTTTGCATCTTATCCTGAATGTTTTTCTAGTCATGAATGTAATGATTGCCTGTGTCGTTGGGCCACATGTCAGTACTGTAGGAAAAAGGGACACATTTCTTCAGTATGCCGCTCAGCATCGGTGCCACCTGCACATGATATGGATATGGAAATTAACAATGTTGCAGCACTCGCACACACTCCTGCTGAGCTTTTTATTGAAGTATCTGTTCTGAACCACGTGGTACAGATGCAGGTAGACACAGGGACAGTGGCCACATTACTGAACTCTTAGACATACGTATATCTTGGATCACCCCCCCCTGCAACCAGCATCATGGAAGCTATTGAGTTACAACCAACAATCTATTCCTGTGTTAGGTCAATTCATGGCCCCAGCGACCTATCACTCAGTGGTCCGTACAATCACGTTTTTAGTAGCGGATCAAGCCTCGAGAGCCAACCTGTTTGGTTTGGATGCTTTTCAAGCCTTCATGTTCTCTATATCCGATGATGATCATTTAGTATTGGACCAAGTGCTGTATCCATCTTTAGAGTCTATTTGTTCTGAATATGCTACTCTTTTCTTACCAGGACTGGGTTGTGTTTCCTCCTTCCAAGCTCACGTTACCATGAAACCAACAGCCTGTCCTCATTTTTTCTGGGCACGTGAGATAGGCATTGCCTTTAAAGCAGAGGTAAAAAAGGAATTGTACTCCTTACAGATACTGGCATTATTCCACCTGGTTGTGTCTAGTGAATGGGCCATGCCACTGGTAGTCATTGTCAAACCCTCTGGCAAACTCCACATTTGCAGCAACTGTAAGGTCACAATTAATGCTCAATCCATCATAGACACATACCCCCTGCCTTGACAGGATGAATTGCTCTCAAAATTGTCTGGTGGACAATATTTCTCGAAAATATACCTGGTGGAACCATACTTACAATTGCCGTCAGACGAGGAGTCGCAATGCAAACTGGTAGACAACACCCCATTTGGACTCTATAAATACTTACGTCTTCCCTTTCGGGTTGCAAGCTCACCAGCTATTTTCCAACACTTTTTAGTGGAAGTTACACACCCAATTCTGGGATGTATCAACTATTTGGATGATATTGTAGTCAGTAGGCGTACTAATGAGGAACATGTGAACAATTTGCGAACCTTATTCTCTGTTTGTAATATTTGGGTCCTGCAGCGTTAAATATGTCACTTAATGACATAATATAAATTATATTATGTCTTTTTCTCTGTGTTACATGACAAGGACTCAAATCCAATCTCCAAAAGTGCCAATTTTTTCAGTCCACTATCTCAGATTGGAGTTATCGGGACGAGGTGTTTCCCCCATT
Source organism: Locusta migratoria (assembly GCA_026315105.1). Lineage (NCBI taxonomy): Eukaryota > Metazoa > Arthropoda > Insecta > Orthoptera > Acrididae > Locusta > Locusta migratoria. The sequence goes on from CM048755.1 coordinate 275,021,444, forward strand.
CTGGATCATGTGCATGCCGTGACAGCATTGCTGTGCCCTACGTCTGTTAAGGAATTGCAGGCCTTCTTGGGAAAAATTGCATATTATCACAAATTTATTCTGGGGGGGGGGGCCTCCACTCTTTCACATACTCACTATGATTTGTTACAGAAAGGTGCCAAATTCGAGTGGTGCCCCACGTGCAAGGCTGCCTTTTTGTCACTTAAGAACAAATTACTTTCTGCTCCATGTTTAATGATGTTCCAATCCTAGTCAGCACTTGGTTTTGGCAATGGACATGTCTCAGTACAGGGTGGGTGCTATTCTTTTGCACCGATTCCCTGATGGCTCCGAGCGTCCCATCGCATTCACCTCCAAACCCTTACACCAGCCCAGTCAAAGTCAATGAAGCTGTGGCAATTGTGTATGCTCTTAAGAAATTCTATGTTTTCCTGTATGGTATTAAATTTTATCTAGTGACAGATCACAAGCCTTTGGTGTCCCTCTTCAACCCCTCAGGTCCACTACCAGACAAAGTTGCACACAGGCTTCAGCATTGGGCATTGTTTCTTTCTCACTTTCACTATGAGATCCATTTACACCCTATAGCGAAGCATGCAAATGCTGACACATTGTCCCATCTGCCGATTGGACCGGATGCTGCTTTTGATCATGATGAACTTCTGTGCTTCTTCATTGATGACGAGGCACAGCAGACGGTTGAGGGATTCCCCCTCACTTCCAACCGCTGTGCTGCAGCAGTGGCGTCAGATCCAGTGTTGCATCAAGTAGTGCATTATGTTCAATATGGGTGGCCAGAGTCTCCTCCTTGACGGGCTTCAGACCCCTCTGCAACTATTACTCCTTCTAATATCAGCTGGCCATGCATGACTGAGTGCTTTTGTTGCAGCCGGCAAATTGTCCGCCGTGAGTAGTGATTCCTAGTGCTCTCCGGCGTGAGGTTCTTCGCCGCTTGCATGTGGACCACTGGGGCATCCTCTGCATGTTTTCTGGCCAGGTACGGACACTGACACTGTACAACTAGTAAATGCTTGTGAGACATGTGCCACATAGCAAGTGGTCCCCTGTGCTTCGCTTACACCATGGCCTCAACTGACCTCAGCCTGGGAACGCATACATGTGGACTATGCAGGACCCTTTCTGAACTCGTACTGGCTCCTTGGTGTGGACACATATTCAAAGTTTCCTTTTGCTGCACGCTGCACGCATCTGTCTTCCTCAGTGACAATTGCAGCACTCTCGAAGATCTTCACCATGGAAGGGCTTCACGTTACTCTGGTTACAGACAACGGACCACAATTTACTTCTCATGAATTCAATGAGTTTTGTGCCCAGCAGGGTATCTGCCATGACCTGGCCCCACCTACCCCACAGTCTAATGGGGAGGTTGAGAGAATAGTGTGGACTTTTAAAATCAGATACGTAAATATATCCAGTCTTCCTCACCCAATGTGGCATTAGACAGGTTCTTGGCTTCATATCGCTTCACCCCATTAGGCGATATGAGCCCAGCAGAATTGCTACATGGTCGGCAACCCTGCACCATGCTTCACTTGCTAGTTCCTCCACCACAGGTGCAGCGAGAGCACCCCCATCATAGGCTCAGTCTGGGGGTTACGGTTTGGGCCAGAATGTATGGTAGGCACCTCAAATGGTCACCAGCAACAGTCACTCGGTGTGAAGGCTGCCGTCTCTGTATCCTTCGTACGCTGGATGGGGAAATTACCTGTCATCTTGGCCAACTCCACCCATGAGTTCCTGCTGGGTCACCAAACTCCAGGCAGCAGTGTGACATGCCTACCTCTCCTGCAGATTTCAACTTAACACTGGTAGTTGAGTAGTCTTACCCGTCAGATGTCAGTGCAAATCCTGAATGAGGTGCCCGAGGGGAGTCAATGCCACCCTCGTCAAAGAGTCTGTCATCCACCTGGTTGCTGCCATCTACACAGCCAACTTCGGCCCCAGCCTCCCAGCCACAGCAATTGATCACATCATCATGTATCATCTCCAGCTGGAAACCGTCATGATGACCAACACGTCACAACGACCTATCACAGTTGCATACAGTAGTTCAACCTCGGCGTCTGTGCAGTGGTGGTAGATTCAGTGTTGTGAACCCGGGCTCCTCAGAGGAGAGAGGTGCGATATGTATGTGTGCCATGTAATTATAAACGGCACCAACACTAGTGCTACAGGCCACTGCCTGGTGTGCCTTAGGTGCCGCACAGAGCACACTCTATATGCGAAGGTGCGCATACACGGCGCAACGCTTCGGCAGTTTGATGTGTGACTTCACCCGAGTGTGTTACGTTTTCATGTGCTAGCTGTCTCAATAGCACACAGCCCAATGTATCTGGCAGATAAAAAGTTGTAGAAATATCATATGATTGAAAATGGAGCTCCAATTGAAGTATTTAAGTAAGGAAAATAATGGTCTGTCATTGCTGGTTAAATCACTGCTACGTTTCTTCGCATTGAATCAAAGAGACTCTGGGTGTGTTGGTGGGGTATAGCAGTTCATGCTACTTCCACACATTGGCTAAGCAGATCAGATGTAACAGAAGGTGGTATCCAAGGTCAGTCATTTCACAACCATCAACCAGATGTTTATAATAGGCAAGAGATTGGGAGATCAGGGTAGCCAAGGCAGCAGTGCAGTTCTATGGGCAATGGCACATGTAGTCACACATTATGCTGTTGCAATGTGACCATCAAGCAGCTCCAGAGATATTGAAGGGCAACAGACTCCAACACTTCAGAGGCATTCATGAAGACAGCAAACAGTTGAACACCAAAATATTGAATAATTTTGACTTTAGGATCCAGCAGCAAACCTGTGTAGATTACTTAGTAATATTTGTTTATCCCACCGGGAAAGTTTCCCTCTATAATTTTTACTTAGTAATATATTTCACAAACCACCCTGGTGAGGCTGAGGTGATCCTATGCTGATTCCCACATCCTCAGTAAGTTCCAAACAGTTGAATGATGAGTTTTGTGAATCACAGCATGAATACTATCCACTTGGCCATCTGTTAATGTGAAAGGATGTCTACAAATTGTCACAGATCAACACTCTGCCTTGTTTAAAATGTTTAAACCACTCAAAGCACTGCATGTGACTCATACTTCCAGTATGCTTGGATAAGCATTTGAAGCATCTCTGTGAAAGGTTGTCTAAGTTTGTAGCAGAATTTCACAGACAAGCATGGTTCTTAAAACTCCTTTATTGCACTAATCTGACGAGCAGGTTGTACACATGCTTACTTCGGCAGCTATAGTTTGCTAACTTATTGTGTAAGTGGCATGAGGCAAATGGCAGTTTGTTGTCTAAACATGCCACTAGGTGCACTCAGAAGCTGCAGGTGCACTCTCTCTACTGGTTGGTGCAGTATTTCAACACTCTGGTTTCTTTTTAACTAACTTCTTATGTTCCCTGTGGACTGAAAGATGGCTGGAGCAATTTTGATGAAATCTTCAGATTAGGCCAGTTGATGAACCTGTTAAGTTTGGTAGGGATCAGATCAAGATCTTTATTAATGTATATGTAAAAGTTTACACCTGGCACTTGTAACAACAGTAGTGCCCCTGGCAGAGAAAAAACCAACCATTTGCATTATGCAATTCTTCTACACTACTAGCCATTAAAATCACTACACAAAGAAGAAATGCAGGTGATAAATGGGTATTCATTGGACAAATATATTATACTAGAACTGAAATGTGACTACATTTTCACACAATTTGGGTGCATAGATCCTGAGTAATCAGTACCCAGAACAACCACCTCTGGCCGTAATAATGGCCTTGATGCACCTGGGCATTGAGTCAAACAGAGCTTGGATGGCATGTACAGGTACAGATGCCCATGTAGCTCCAACATTATACCACAGTTCATCAAGAGTAGTGACTGGGGCATTGTGACGAGCCAGTTGCTTAGCCACCATTGACCAGATATTTTCAGTTGGTGAGAGGTCTGGAGAATATGCTGGCCAGGGCAGCAGTCGAACATTTTCCGTATCCAGAAAGGCCCGTACAGGACCTGCAACATGTGCTTGTGCATTATCCTGCTGAAATGTGGGGTTTTGCAGGGATCGAACGAAGGGTAGAGCCACGGGTTGTAACACATCTGAAATTTAGCGGCCACTGTTCAAAGTGCCTTCAATGCGAACAAGAGGGGACAGAGATGTGTAACCAATGGCACCCCATACCATCACGCTGGGTGATATGCCAGTATGGCATTGACAAATACACATTTCCAGTGTGCGTTCACCGTGATGTTGACAGACATGGGTGCAACCATCATGATGCTGTAAACAGAACCTGGATTCATCCAGGCGCTCCTGTATGCGTGATGCAGTGTCAAGGGTAACCGCAGCCATGATCTCAGAGCTAATAGTCCATGCTGCTGCAAACGTCGTCAAACTGTTCGTGCAGATGGTTGTTGTCTTGCTAACGTCCCATCTGTTGACTCAGGGATCAAGATGTGGCTGACGGTCCATTACAGCCATGTGGATAAGATGCCTGTCATCTCAACTGCTAGTGTGCTGTTGGTATCCAGCACGGCATTCTGTACTGCCCTCCTGAATCCACCAATTCCATATTCTGCTAAGAGTCATTGGATTGTGACCAATGCAAGCAGCAATCTCACAATTGATAAACCGCAATCGTGATAGGCTACAATCCGACCTTTAGCAAAGTCAGAAACGTGATGGTACACATTTCTCCTCTTTACACAAGGCATCACAACAATGTTTCACCAGGAAACACCGTCAACTGCTGTTTGTGTATGAGAAATCGGATGGAAACTTTCCTCATGTCCACACATTGTAGGTGTCGCCACCAGTGCCAACCTTGCGTGAATGCTCTTAAAAGCTAATAATTTGCTTATCACAGCATCTTCTTCCTGTCGGTTAAGTTTTGCATATCTGTAGCACGTCATCTTTGTGGTGTAGCAATTTTAATGGCCAGGAGTGTATTACATGGAGGTAAGAGTAAATGGAGGCGCTCTGACACCACAGCTGTGAAGTCAAGGGTAGCCATCTTGATCCAACCAAAACACTGCTGTTTTTACCTTGTTTGCAGATGCTTGTCACTCGCTTTTAGATTTTGCACTGTCATGGTGACTTGTGTGATGTTTATATGTACGAATCATTCTGATTGTGACACAAAATCAAAGTAAATATACATTTTTGTGTGTAAATTGCCTTGCCAATATTTGATTTTACCACTTTTATTGTGAACAGACCTATACAAAATCTTGTAATGTAACGAATTTTTCTCTAATGATTTTTGATTTCCTAAAGTTATTTTCCCCACTTAACATACTTTTTATGAATGAATAAGGAATAAAATAAAAATCTAATTTTTATTAAGTCGATGATTTTGAAAGCAAAACTTAGTTTCAGTATTAATGAAACATGCTACACAAAGAAAAAATATTGTCACTGTGCTCGTAAATCTTGCATTGGTTCACTCACTCAAATAATTTTATCTGATGATAGTCAGATTACCTAAAGAAAGAACCCATGTTTGTGATTTGTAATACTGTAGTAACAACTATTTTTAAACAGAATAAACGCAAAAATTTTCATTTTCCAAAATTTTATTTTAAACAAAAACTTGAAACAACCAGTTTGAGGACGTTACATGCATACGTGATGCAACTAGCATCTGTAAATAGAGACATAGCTATAACACACTGTCAGTGTTTTAGTTGGAGTGTCAGGGCATCCATGGCTTCAACGCATAGTATGGCTGGGATACATAGCACCACCTCCCTTTATTCTTACCTCCATGTTTACTACAGTGCTGCCACTTGGAATGCTAGTGTTGCCTCCACGAATGTTTGTGTTAGACTGTACATTGATATTGCTGCTGTGGTTGACCCTTTCTCCAATAGAAGTGCTACTGTTGTTCCAAGTGCCAGACAACCTTTTACATATATGTTAGACTGTGATATTATTATGTAAATATGCATTAAACATGGTGAGGTTTTTATAACCATGGTATTCATTGTGTTTAATCATCTTATAACATAGCAACATAGCAACCCATAAAATACTTACACACTATGATTTTTATAGATATAGAATATTAATTCCACCTGTGTGAAATCGGGATGGGTCACTAGTCTGTATATAAAAATGCATAACATATTACCCTTAAAATGCTCATATTGTAAAACTTAACATGTTTCTGCATGCATATCAAATGATTTGAAAATTGTATGTAATTAGATAAATAAATCACATTACACTATACATAGTTAAAATGTAACATGAATGTATGAGCAGTGAAAGACTGGGGGGGGGGGGGGGGGTGCGGATTTCCCCAGGCCTCTCATCTTTGGGGGGGGGGGGGGGAGGGCTTCCAGATCTTTAAAAGCCCCCCCCTTTTTTTTCATTCTGGGGCCTCCAAATCTTGAAAGCTATTCTTTTTAGGCTGTCCGGTGCCTCTCTACTGGGGAGCCCTCCTTTTGTTTTGCCACCACCCCACGCCTCTGACAGCCTTAGTCCACCACTGCATATGAGATTAAGTAATATTATGTCTCCGTATTCTTTCCCAGTGTAGTAATTCTTCATAATATCTGTGGGTTTGCTCCTGGATCCTAAATCTTAAAATCAAAATCATCTAATGTTTCAGAAATCCATCTGTTCATTATCTTCAGCAACACTATTGGGCTGAGTCCCATTGAACTTGGAAGCAGAGGTGTTCATAAAGGTGTTCATGAAGATCCAGCAGCAAACCTGCACAGATTATTTAGTTATATAGTACATCATTGAAAATTTGATCCAATCAGAAGCTAACAATTTCTTGATTTTATTTTGTCATTCAACACAGATGGTGAAGAAACCAGATCAACTTTTTCCTCTTTATATAATGGACACCTTGAGTGACTATCCAGGATTTCCTGGTGTTTTTGTTGCTGGGATATTTAGTGCTGGGCTGAGGTAAGTTCTAGGTGTTTATCCGCATTTACACACATCAGCATTAATAGTTTACTTAGTTCTTGATGTATATCTGAATAATTATAAAAAGCAATGAGAGCATTGAAGAAAGTGCTATAAAAATCTCTTATCAGGTAATACTCAATCTTTACACCCCACAACAACAGTATCTAATAACAATTTCTGTGAGGGTACTGAAATTGCTGTTACAAATTAGAAACTATAAATAAATATTCAATCTATACCAAAATGTAAAATTTTTTTATTTCAATTTCAAAGAAAATAGGCACTTGACTAAACATGGAATGCACAGAAGTTCCTTGGGAAGAAACATTAAATTAACAGAAAAGTTTAGAAAGGTTTAAAACACTATGCTTGAATTGGCACTGTAAGCAGTTGCTCAAAATATACAAGCATTAGTAATGTGAGAAAAACAAAATAACTGTGAAATTATTGAATCACAATGGTGGAAACCAATAAAACACCACCAGATGAAGCATCAAATGAAACTGTGATGCAGTGCAGAGTATTAAGTCCACAGGAAAACTAAAATGTTATACCCCAAAAGCTCCATAGCTTCTCCAAACTTTGACTGATGACCCGGCAGCAAATGTATTATTGTTACTAATATTGGCTGGTTAGAAATACATGCAGTGAGACATCAGATACATCAACTCAATTAGGGTCAACAGAACTGAAATTGTGATGAAAATAACTACAAATTAAAATACACAAGAGATAAAAGTAACAAAAATAAAGTAACTTATCCATTAAAGAGACTAAACAGCGGCAACGGAAGTTTTTTTAATAGCCACAGAAGAAGATCACTGATCTTCATCCCTCTCCATCCCCAGACACACACAGTAGTCTTGCATACTGTGTGTCTTGTTAACTTAAAAAAACTCTACCACTCACGAAACTTAATGGCTTGAGGTTTTTTATGATGCCTCTGAGGAAAGTAAGTAGGGACATGAATATTACATAGAAAAGAAGTCAGACACCACAAGCTAAAACAAACTGAAAATTTTACAAGTCCAGGTTGGAGCACCAACAACATTGTGCAAATGATATGTGACTTTCCAAGCAGCCTGCAGGCATCAAAAAAAGAGAGAGAAAAATATTCTTCACATAAACTTTTGGCTAAAGCCTTAGGCAGAAAAAGAAGGAACACACACACACACACACACACACACACACACACAAACACCAAAACTCATTGACACATGACTGCTGTCTCTTACTGCTCTAGTCAGAATGCACTGAATTAAAATGAAGAGCAACCTGGACATTGACAATGAAAACAGGCAACCACTAAAAGCATCAATCACAATAAACCAGTTAGTGTTCCATAATGCACCAGCATAGTCAATATGCACTCGTTGCCATGGTGAATCTGCTTTTGGCCACGCAAAAAATTTCTGAGATGGGGCTGACTGATTGGTAGTGCACACTTAACACTGTGGCGTCATCTTTTCTATTTGGGTGTCCATACCCTGCCAAGTACAGCATCGTGTGGGCTGGGAGGGCAAATTTTTTTTCTTTTGCTGTAAGCAGACTGTTTATATGTGATCTTTCTTGCCACATGCATAGCATTTTGCTGACCGGGATGAACAGTTCTGCCTTGTGCCGTGAGAAACATGGTGAAGAATTCACTTCCTTATTAGGCAAGGCTTTGCATTTCTCAACTTCTTTACACTTTGAGCGGGCAGCAGGAAGTACAAGCGATCGACCTTGCACTCACCAGCGCATGACGTGACTATACTACACATTGGAATTGAATCAAAGTTTTCAGCTGTTGTGGCACCTGTATCATACTGTTCCAAAATCTGTTCTACTTCGTGGAATGACGGATCTGACATTTTTAGATTCTGTTCCCTAAGTCTACCATCAGGAATATTATAGACAAGAGCATCACGTAACATGACATCTGAATACAAAGCTCCACATGAACATTTAAAGTTACACTTCCTAGTGAGACCTTGAAGATCTGTTATCCACTGCCTGTATGTTTGGTTAGGATTTTTCCTACACCTGAAGAAGTGATATCTTGCAGCCACTACATTGATTTGCTGATCATAATATGCCATGAGGGCTCCTATCACTGAATCATAAGAAAGTTCAGAAGGCTCTGCAGTGGGAAACAGTTTTTTCACAAGACGGAACACTGGTGGGCCTACAGACGATAACAGAAAATGAAGTTTGATAGTACCTTGTATCTGGTGCACTATGGCGTAGGCTTCAAACTGTAGTAGTCAGTCTGATCAGTCCTCTTCTTTTTCATCATATTGTCAGAGTGGTGGAATTACTGGTGGTGGCTGCTGCAGTGGAACTTGCGTATTTTGAGACACAGGTTCGTCCAGAAGTTGTTGTACTGTAGACAGCAGTGATGCGATTTGTTGGCTCTGAAACTGAAACATTTGCATTAGCTGCTGTCCATAGAGCGCAGGAAGCTGTGGCGCAGTGGCAGGGACACTTGTGTTAGTAGAAACTGACACTGTGCAACAATAACAAACAAAGCAAAAATATATAAATTGTTGCTGATCCTTGTAATAGAATCAAATGATTATTTACTTACTTTGCCGAGACCTGAAAGAAAACAAAATTAATAGCACAGCGTAAAGTCACGGTAATTTTAGTATCTCATCGGAATGTGGGTGGTTGTAGTCCTTATTGCCATTTGTTGTATCATACTCGTCCCGGTCTAGTTGTCAGGAAAGGTACTGGTTCAGGAATCGATGGTCAGCTAAAACATTTCTATAGAGATTAGTATTATAAGTTTTATTGACTGAAAATTACAATGATACTCAACTTAAGAACATTCTGTTTCTTCTCTCTTCTTGCTTCTCATGGTGGCATCCGTATGATGCTGGCTGCGCTGTGACCTAGTTACTATTTAGTTCATTGCCGCGTTCTGACTTAGTACTGTCCTATTTCTGACTTCGTAGCTGACTAGTAACTGACGGGGCATCCAGAGTATAGGCCGGTCTAGATATAGCCACTTGTAGAGGGCGCGCATTTTCGGTTACTCCCTCCAGGATGCGCTGCACCTGCTTGCGATTGGCTTTCAGTTGATCGCTGCCTTATCCACAATCTTTCTCTTACGTCTGGCATGTGGCGCTGACTTTACGCCACAACAAATTCACTTACGAATGGAGGTGGTGTCTCATACCCTCTTCCAGGTGCTGAAGTGCAAGGACTTCAGTTTCAGGCCTCAGATGTATGTTGTAGGAACTACACAGTAACTAGAATTTGCCGAAGGAACATTGGTGGTCCTGGAATGTCTGCACCATGCAGATTTATTTTTTCAGTAACAGGTCTACAAAGAACAGGGACTTTTATGATTAGGCCATTGGTGGAGAAGGGGGAAGGGGGAATCTATGCTTAAAACAGAAGTGAATATACAGTATTTGGGACTGGATTTTAGTCAATGAAAGTGGTAACTTTCTGAAAAGGTGCAGATAGGTGCATTAGGGGGCCATTGGGGGATAGGAATAGTATTAGGGAAATGATGTGGAAATTGGCAAACGAAGGCATTTGCTGGTTGTAAGGGGAGCTGGATAATAGAAAAGATGCTTAAAATACATAGCCTACAGATACATGCATAGATATAAAAATATGTGAAAATACGTAAATGTACATAAAAATGAGTAAAATATACAAAATTATGCTTAAGAATGTAAAGGTGCTTCTGAAAAGTTCAGTGAATGGTCTCAGGAAATATAGGAAACAAGAATTACAAACAAAATACTGTTACTGGCCTTGAAAGTAATTGCCATTAGCTACAATACACTTCTGACATTGGTTGTACAGCTATTGGAAACTGTCAGCAAACTTTTCTTGTGGAATCTCTTGAAGCACTGAAGTCATGCATTGTTGGATCTATGCAACCAGTCAAACACACACTTTTTACTCACTGTTTCAACACCATTCATTTGCACTATCATCCCATGGATCTCTGTCACCATTTTGCCTAATTTGAAACAAAACGTGATGTTAATATGTTGCTCCATTGCTCAATTTTGCACTCCATGTTGAAATGATACAAGTTCTCACACTGACCCTGTTAGCTGGGTAGCATTGTGTACCACCACTTCACTGCAGTGCTTTGTGGAATAGGGGGCACTTGTTGACATGTTCTCAATGTGTATGTATGGGCACCTCATCCTCGCCAGTGTGGTTTGTAAAATGTGGGACCATTCACTGAACCTTGTACAAACATGTAAAACAGAAAGGGGGGAGGGTCTTGCTTAGGTCAAGGTTCACAAGTTCATGCAGCACAGCTAGTTATGCAAAGAAACGCACAAAACTATGTAAGGATGAGGGAGGAAATGTGACCAATAAATAATTATAAGAGGAAAGACTTTAGGGCATGAGATTCTGCACCAACACCCTGCACAATCATGTCACCATAAGTTGTGCGTGGGAAGACTAATGATTTTTTGTGGCTTCAGTGTTGTATAATGTACAATTTGGGATGGAATGAAAACCATGTGGAAGAATAAAGCTTTAGAGTAGTAACAAAGGAAAACATTACTGGGTTCTGATTCAGATACTACATAGGAAACCAGTTACAAGGAGTTGAAGTCTCATACATAACCAACAGATTGGTGGTAAAATACTTATCAAATTATCTTTCTCATCTATACTCGATGTATCTGAAATGAATGTAGAAAATGATAGCATTGGTAGATTGGATCATAATAAGGTCTGCAGGGCAACATTCAATGTATTTGTGATTTGAAGGTAAAAGAGAAGTTGGGTTTAAATCAGGGGCATACAGTATTTCGTTTATACATTTTTTAGGGGACTAAATGAAAAAAAAAACCGCATAAGTGTGAAAAACGTATATGTGAAAGGAAAGAAATACAAATGACAAATGAAACTGAGATAATTCTGCCATTATGTTGTCAGACACATTATGGTGCATCACAATTTGTTTTATTCTTTCCAGTGCATTTACTGCATTGTTGAATGTTACAGATGAATGTTGAGGTTTGTCAGTATCGTCCTCCTTGTCAGTTTCTTCCTCAAAGTTGCATGATGCAGCTTCAACAATTTCCGAGATGCTCATGGCTTCTGTTGTGATGAGATTTATGTTAACATCTACATAATCATAAAATGATGCCTAATCTTGGAGTTGATTTCAGTCTTCATCATTTGGTGAAACATCATCAATAATTGGAGGATCATTCACATAATTTTCGAAACCAGCTTTTCAGAAACAGTTTCTAATGGTTGCATCCATAACCCTCTTACAAGAAGCTACAATGTAGTGCATTGTCTATCAGAAAAAACAAATTCATTAATAATTTCTCGAAAGTGACAAGTAAAAATCTTACCTGCAAACTGTTGCTTTTCATGTCGTCGTTCTTACCAACGTTTACACATCTAATGGCGTGCTGCATGGGCATATAATGTGAAATTGTGGATTACTCCAAGATCAAGTGGCTGGAGCTCACTGGTGCAGTTTGCGAGACTTCAACAATAATGTTCGTCAAATGGGAAGTAAGTGGAAGATGTGCTGCACATGTCTACAAACAAAAAAATCTTCCGTCCCACTGCACCCATTTTTTCATAAAGGCTTCTGAGCAAATTTTCAAAAACTTTCATTGTAATTTGCAATTTCTTATTGTTTGTGTATTTTGCGGGAAATGTTACAACAGTTTTTAAACAATGCGGCTTTGCAAGTTTTCCGATTGTAAGTGGGGAGAAGCTTCTCAGTACCATCACTGCTTTTGTATAACAGTACCGTGTATAACAGTCCCTCCATGGCAGTTCTCATCTTTAAATGCTATTGTGCGGTCAGGCATAACATTGTAGAAGAAGCCTGTCTCGTCAGTATTAAAAATGTCTTTCAGTGCATACGGAGATGTAAGTTCTTTCAAATGACTTTGTTTCCAATCTCGCACTGTTTCGGGATCCACACCTGCTTTTTCCCCAGACACATTATGACACCTTATACCATGTCTCACTTTAAATTTATGCAGCCAGCCTGATGAAGCACTGAAATATTCCATGCCGATACAGGCTGCTAATTCAGTAGCTTTTACACAGAGCATTGGGCCGCTAATAGGAATGTCTTCTGCTCTATGTTGTCAGAACCATTGTAGTAGGCAGTCTTCCATATCTCCATAGTTCCTGCCCTGAATGCGTGTTTGCTTACTACAAGAAAATCTTAACATACTTGCACAGTCTTCAATTTTCTTCACCTTCGTAATGATTTAATTTATAGTAGACGTTGGAATTCCCAGTTATTTAGCAATCTTTACACGCTTTCTGTTTGTTTTCTTTAATTACACTCAAAATCCATAATTTTTAAGCATTCTTGATGCTTCCCGTCATCCTTCCACATGTCTACTGCAAGATTAATGATAGAGGGCAGAAATTCTGCTGAGACATTAAAGGATGCTGATATCCTGTTTTGAAGTAGCCAAAAAGTGGTTCAAAGCAAACAAAATGAAACTAAATGAAGATCAAACCCAGAAAACATGATGCAGCTTTGATGACTGTGGATCTATATCCAGTACTGACAGTGTCAAACTCCTGGGTATCACAATTGACAATAAACTGACATGGACAAAGCACACTTCATATGTGTGTTCCAAGCTCTCAAGAGTTATCTATCTCCTCAGGAAGCTCAAAAGTGTAATAACAGAGCAGTATTTAATCACAGTATATTATGCACTGTTCCACAGCCATGTCACATATAGACTGTTGCCATGGGGACACTCTTCAGAAGTAAAATAAAAAAAAATAAAAAAAAAAAAAAAAAAAAAGCCTCTACAAATGAAGTCTGTATGGATAATTCCTCCAGCAAGAAATTAGACACTACAGACCCATTTTTAAGCAGTTGGGAATGATGACCATATACAGGCAGTATGTTTTTAACTCTCTCATCTATATAAAAGAAAATCAAGGAGCCGTCTTCAAAAGACATGAGATTCATAACTACAACACACGAAATAAGGCTGATATTGATATTCCAAGCTGTTACCTACGTAAGACACTGTTCAGTTTTACCACAGCTGTCATGTAGATGTTCAACCACCTTGCCACCAAATGTTCAAGCATTACCAACAAGGATGTTCAGAAATAGCCTAATTTGTGTGCTCAAGCAACAGCCACTACATTCAGCGAAAGAGTTTTTCTGTACAAGTGAAGTCACAAACTGGACATGATCTTATAGCTAAAAGTGTTGTTTATAAGCATATTTAGAAAAGTGTTATGTAATATTTATTCTCATAACTTAGTTTTAATTTCAACAGTGGTTCTAATATATAGTCATTATGTACTGACGCAATGTGTACGGCCATTACCATTGAATGATGTAGACATGGTAATAAAAGGGAAATCACAATTTCACTGCTTTTTTACATAAAGTACATTAAATATCTTTGTAGATGTGACAAGGTAATTATTAATTTAACCCTTTATGCTTTTTCTGATGCTCATTTCATTACACATCTTACAGTATCACAATACTTCCGCAGAAGAACAGTGTACTCAACATTAAATATGTTCTACCATTTGCAAAATGGTGTTTACTATAGAATATTTGTGAGACAAAAATATTTTTAATTGTACCTTGTAGACTAGACTTCAAGTAATAATAATATTAAGTAAAATTTTTAACATAACTTTTTGAAATAGAAGTGAACAAAAGTCCTTGTATTATGAAATATGTAAACACTTTGTTGGATAATGCTCTTGTCATGAGAAAACCTTTTGGTGAAAATGTAGAAGATATTAGTTCAAACAGCTGAATGCCTAAAACCTGTTATTCAGACTCTACAGACATTCAGCAACATTACACTTATATGGGGGAATTTGATATGAATCTGTATCTTTTCCTTCCAGTACTGTCTCAACTGGTCTGAATTCACTTGCTGCTATATGGTTTGCTGAGATGGATGGCTCAAATTTCAAGAAGAAATTGAATCAGTCTAGGGCAGCATTAACAGTAAAATTGCTAGCCTTAGTGTTTGGATTACTTTCATTTGCTTTAGTGTTTGCTGTACCATACATGGGTGGTCTTGTGCCAGTAAGTGTTTATTTTCTGTAAACCACAGTCATATTAATTTACTCTTATGGACTATAATTGATTAATATAAGAAAGGTCAGCATTAAAGCCAAAAGTCATTATTTATGTTTAGCAATAGTCACTGATTATTTTAATATTTCGGCAAATCTTATATACTTACAGCATTATCACTTGCATTACCTTGTGTAATATTCTTCTAATTTTCTTAATATATGTTATTGTAGATATTGTTACCCATCCAGTTCAAGACATTTATTCAGAAATGGACTCCACCAATTGGTGATTTACTGAAATCAAATTTTATTTGCAAATTTTTATACTGACGTGGTAGCAACTGAAATGTGACACTCAAAATGCACAATTGGCTGCACCTCCTATGAATTAACTAAAAAATTCATGTTTTTCTGTAGAATATTTTTTGTAATTGCAATTCATATATGTGTTTTACAATCTCTTTATTACCAAAATATGTGAAACAAACAAGTGCTTACAATTTTTTACAAATATATATAATGTAAATGGACCAAACAAAGAGAATAATGTACAAAATAGGTCTTGCTGTCTTCTTTTTTGATTAAAAGAAATGTTAGCTACTTTTTAAAACCTTTTTCTCTGGAATGAAGAACTACTTTATATTTCATAAACCATATTTTGTTGTCAAATTTCTTATTTTCAGATTGTTGAAACTGGTTGAGATTAGTAAGAACACTTACTATTTGTTATTTTATTATTCTCTACAGGTTGCAGTGTCTCTATCAGGATTCTTTTCTGGATCACTGTTTGCTCTTTTTCTACTTGGAATGTATGTTCCCTGGGTAAATGCAATGGTAAGTGTAGTGCACAAACTGTTCACTTATTTGTCCTATAAATTGTTCCTTTAAAAGATGAGCACAAGTTGATGCTCAAAGCAAATATGACGTTACTGCTTAAGTCATAGTTTGATGTGTTTATTGATGCCATGAAGAAAATTAATGAGCATTTACAAAACATTACTTTAGAGAACTCTTATTTATTACATTGTTATTTTAGTTTCTTTTCCCACTTATACTTATTCAGACAAGAATATGCTCACCATAGTTACAGAATTCAACTTATTATTTGCTTTATACAATTTTAAGTTTTACATTTCTGTCTACATTCCGCAACACCAGATGTATTTCATGGCAAAGATATCTGTAGATCAAGCTCTATATTTCTTCATCTGTTAAATCTTACATACACCGTCAGCCATCCAAAATGCACACCAAGAAAGACTAGAATATCACAGTCTAATTTTATTGGGAGATAATACAATGTACAAAGATCACATGGCCAAAAATATAGCACCATGTGAAGTGAGAAACATGATGGAATCAGTATTGAGTCTTTTTCTGGCTATAACCACTGCTAAACATCTTGGCATTGAATCAATGAGGCTCTGGATGTATTGTTTGGGTATTGCACTCCATACTACTGTCACATATTACCAAAGTTGATCTGGTGTAGCAGCAAGTGCTGTATCTCAGGTCAGTAGTTGCACAATCATCAAATGTTTTCAATTGGTGAGAGATCAGGAGAACAAAGAGGTCAAGGCATCCTTGCACCCTGATGGGCGATGAAGAAGTTTTCAACATTTCATGCCACATGTGATTGCTAATCATCCCGTTGTAATGAGTTCAATGGCAAGCTCCAAAGATATGGGAGGACAACATGCTCCAATACTTCAGAGATGTAATACTGGCTAGGTAGTGTACTGGCAGTGCATGTTAAGGGTTTGCAGGAGTGGAATCAATTACCAAAACAAACTATAATACTGGGTGAATAGCCAGTATGGCAGTGCATAAGACATCAGTTCAGACATCAACTGTCTCCAGGCTCTAACCAACCACTGTAGTGATGCAGACTGAATTACAATTTGTCGATAAGAACAATGTTGTTCCAATTCAGCCAGCACCACCATGATGATTGAATCAGTGTCTGGAGATACCATGGTAAGAAACTGTTGAACTGTTGCCTTGTGTGTCACCATATTAGTCCTGAACCCAGTATTACGGTTCTGGATGGTATTCGATCCTGCTCCTGCACTCTCCTAGTACACATTACTGATGCATTAACTAGTGAGCATTACATCTGTGAAGTTTTGGAATCTGTTGTCCTCCCATACCTTTGAAGCTTGGCAATAGCCACATTGCAACAGGATAATGTTGAGCCACACATGCCACAAATGTTCCCAATTTCTTCATTCACCACCAGAGTCCATTGTTGTTTTCATGATCTCCCATCTGTCAAACACATCTAGTCAATGATTGTGGAATGTCTGGCTTGGGATATACCACTTGCTGCTACACCAAATCAACTTTAGCAATATGTAGAAGCAGCACGGACTGCTTTACCAACACCACCTAGAGAGTAGGGCGTGGCACTCTCATGTGACGTCAGGCAAAGTAGGTTGTGTGCATATAGCTAACTGGGTAGCCGCTGGGGCATGGCCCACTATGCCGAAGCAGCGATCCAGTCGGCTATGCATGTGCAACCTATTCTACCTGGCGTCACATGAGAGTGCCATGGCCTGCTCTCTAGGTGGTGGTGGTTTTATCCACATAACACATTCAGTCTTTTTAATTCAATGCTGAAGCATTTAGTAGTGGCTACAGCTAGCAATGGTGACACATAGTCTTCCTCACTTCACAGGGGACTGTATTTCCAATAGTATGATCATTACTCAATGTATTATGTTCTAAATAAATTTGGCTGTGATATCTCCAGTCCTCCTTGATGCTGCATTTTGGATGGCTACCAGTGTAAATAATGTTTATTATAAACATTATGAAGTGTAACATTTTATTTTAAAATTATGAATGGAAAGACCAGGTTAAATGTCAGTACTACAGGGATAGGTAGCAACTCATCATAAAGACTAATACTGAGTCACAAACAGGCATGGAGGAAAGAAAGTTATACTCACACAACATAATTTTTTTGCCCACAACCTTCTTCACAAGAAAAGTACACATACATTCACACAATCACTCAGGCACAGCTCATGCACATATGACCGCCATCTCTGGCCACCCATTGAACTGTAGTCTGATATACCATGGATTTGGAATACAATGTGAAATAAAGTATGTCCTCCAAAATAAAGTAACATTTATAAATGATTTTTGCAGTCTGTCTGTTTTATAAGACTGAAAAAATCTTATTAAAGTCAGTATTTGACCCCTCTGGAATATAATTTACTGCTGCATTCTCCAAGCTCCCTAAGCAATAATCAAAATAGAACAGGAACAAACTCAACCTTTGGTTTGTCTTACTAATTTATCAGGAATGTTGGTGGACAGAAGCTATGAATACACATTTCATTATTAAGTTTTCATAGTCAACTAAGTGGTTATGCAATAGTAGTTAGCAGTAATTGTAATAAGCACAACAGTCATAGTGTGGATTTCTGTGTCCTTCTCGTGATGACACAGAAAGAGAAAGTGTACTATGTGTGTGTTAAAAACTAAAAATTATTGTTCGTGTGTAGAATTGTGAAACAGAAGCAAGTTTATCACATTGTGGTGTACCTGAAAGAACACTCAGGAGATGTGTGAAAGAAAATAAACTTAGGTCTGTAAATGCAGTCAAAAGTAATACGGGAACAGACAGAAAAAGGACTAAACTAGGAAAATACAGTGAACTTGATGAATTTGTGTTTTTAATAAACAGAAGTGAAGGTGTTCATTTCCCAGGACAGTAACTGAAACTCAAGTTCAAAAATTTTGCATTGCTTTACATGGGAACTAAGAGTTTATAGGTTCTGCTGGATTATTTTCAATATGGAAATGTCACCATGGAATTAGCCAAACCACAATTGATGGTGAAGCAATAACTTGCAACATTAAATCTGCTCCACGGTTGTCTGAAATTCCACATTAAGTAATGGTGAGCAAAAATTGAAATGATTATCAAGTATATAATGGTGAGAAAATGGTGCTTTGTTATTGATTTCTTCCAACTATAACTCTTGATACAAATAAATCAGGAAATAATATGGATTTGAATCTTGACACAAATATATTGGGCAGCCATAAGATGAAACCTCATTCTAGAGCTAAAATGTACACATGTACACATGTCATCATTACAGTTTACTTACAGGCATTCACAGAATGCTTGGATCATGTGTGACATTTTCACAAATTGTTTTCAAGAAGTTCTGTTCTCTCAATGACAAAGCACACTATTAAGAATTATTGGAATGAGTGTACTGTTGAAGGAAATGCAACAGATGAATGTTGTAACTACACAGATTTCAACAGCAGTGATAATCTGCAGTTCAATGCTGATGTTGAAGACTTGCACTAGTGAGTATATATTAAAAATGAGGAACAAATTTCAGACAACATTGATGTCAAGGAAATTTTGTTGCTATTTGAAATGAGATTAGTGAAGCAGGCAAGGATTAGAATGACAAAGCTGAAGAAGAAAGCATAGATATTGTTCCAAGTACACATTAAATAGTACAAATAAAGTGATTATGTGGATGGAGTGTTCAAGTGAAGCAAACAAAATTTATTTGTTGCACCTGATGAGCACAAAATAGCAGGTACTATGGAAAATACATGACATGACCCACCAATGAAAGATAACTTGAAAGTACCAAAATAATGACAAACTGTAGCCTGCAGGCAGTGTTGTAAATCATTGTACTGTATTTGACAACATACTGAAATTCATCTCATTTTTTGTTGAAATTTGTAAAATTGCTATACTCTGGTAAGTTTCAGAACTATTCTATAAATTTAAATACAGCATAGTACAGAAATTGAATTGGAAGAAACACATTAAAGAATTGCTGAAATGCCTGAGTTTAGCAATTTATTCTGTTAGGGTTATTGCAAATTGTGGCAATAAACATCTCAGTAAATTAGGGTACTATGCTTATTGTCATTCACTTCTCCCATATGGTGTCATATTTTCTAATTTGAAGGGGGAAAACAGATGGCACTATATTTGACCCACTAGATGGCGCTGCAATAGGTCAAACTGCATTTTTTTTAAAAAATAGGTACCCCCATTTTTATTACATATTTGTCTAGTACGTAAATAAATATGAATGTTTTATTTGGAACACTTTTGTTGCTTTTTGATAGATGGCACTGTAATAGTCACAAATGTATTGCTCACAATTTTAGATGAACAGTGGGTAACATGTAGGTTTTTTAAATTAATAAAATGTAGGTACGTCTGAACTTTATTCGCATTGTTCCAATGTGATACATGTACTATTCTGAAATTATCATATATTATGAGAACGCATGCTGTTACTGCATGATTACCTGTAATTACCTCATGACTTCAATAAATTCTCAAAATGATGTCCCAACTTCAATGCATTTGGCAATACATGTAATGAAATTCCTCTCAACAGCGAATAGTTTGCCTTCAGTAATGTTCTCACATGCATTGACAATGCGCTGATGCATGTTTTCAGGTGTTGTTGGTGAATCACAATAACAAATATCCTTCAATTTTCCCCACAGAAAGAAATCCAGGGATGTAAGATACAGTGAACGTGCGAGCCATGGTATGGTGCTTCTAAGACCAATCCACCTGTCATTAAATATAGCATTTAAGAGTGCTTCAACTGCATGTGAGCCATGTGCCGGACATCCATCATGTTGAAAGTACATCCCCATTCTGTCATGCAGTGAAACAGCTTGTAGTAAAATCAGTAGAACATTACGTAAGAAATCAGTATACATTGCACCATTTATACTGCCATAGATAAAATAGGGCCCAATTATCCTTCCTCCCATAATGCCACACCATACATTAACCCACCAAGGTCACTGACGTTCCACTTGTCACAGCCATCATGGATTTTCTCTTGCCCATTAGTGCATATTATACCGGTTTACATTACCACTTTGTGAATGATGCTTCGTCACTAAACAGAATGCGTGAAAAAAATCTGTTATCATCCCGTAATTTATTTTGTGCCCAGTGGCAAAACTGTACACAATGTTCAAAGTCCTTGCCATGAAAATCCTGATGCATAGAAATATGGTTCAGGTGAAATTTATGTTGACATAGAATTCTCAACACTAACGTTTTTGAGATTCCTGATTCTTGCTCAGTTTGTCTGCTACTGATGTGCAGATTAGCTGCAACTGCAGCTAAAACAGTTACTTGGGCATCATCATTTGTTGCAGGTCATGGTTGACATTTCGCTTGTGGCTGAACACTTCCTGTCTCTTTAAATAACATAACTATCCAACGAAAGGTCTGGACACTTGGATGAGATCTTCCAGGATAATGATCAACATACATAGCACAGGCCTGTTGGGCATTTTGATCACAATAGCCATATATAAAAACCATATCAACCTTTTCTGCAATTGGTAAACGGTCCATTTTAACATGAGTAATGTATCACGAAGTAAATACCGTCTGCTCTGACAAAATGTTGCGCCATACCATGTACTTATACATTTGTGACTATTACAGTGTCATCTATCACAAAGCACAAAAATTGTTCCAAATAAAACATTCATATTTATTTATGTACTAGATGAATATGTAATAAAAATGGGGGTACCTATTTAAAAAAATGCAGTTGATATCCATTTGACCTATGGCAGTGCCATCTAGGAGGCCAACCATAGCGATATCTGTTTTCCCCCTTCAAGCTAGAAAATTTTTGTTCTTTGTAGTTTTTTCATTTGATCCTTATTTCATGAGGGGCCTCGTCACTATCAATGGACCACCCTGTATATATATACAGGGTAATCTAAATTCACACACTCGGGCTTCGCAGCGTTATTCCTCACATACTAGAAATAAAAAAATATCTCTCACAAAATTTCATCCTGCTCATATTTCTGACAGTAAATAGATGTCAAAGATTAAGATGGGTATGTGTCCCATACGTCAGTGTGTTCCAGAATTATACTACTACACCAACAAACTTCTAGGGGATGTGGGAGGTGTCTTGAAGAACAAAGTGAGCATAGAAGTTCATCCCCAGAAACATCATCCAATGACGCAACGGAGAGTCCAAGTTATAAGCACCAGCTCCTGCTGCTAGATATCCCCTCCAGCAACTTCGACAGTCTGTAGCTTCATTGGATGCTGTTTCTGGGCTTGGGTTTCTATGCTCACTTTGTTCCTCAAGACACCTCCCACATCCCCTACAAGTTTGTTGGTGTAGTAGTGTAATTCTGAAACACACTGACATATGGGACATACACCCATCTCAATCTTTGATGTCCATTTACTGCCGGAAATATGCCCAGACCAAAATTTTGTGAGAGACATTTTTTTATTGCTAGCATGTCAGGTATTGTGCTGCAAAGAGCCTGAGTGCACGAATCTAGATTCACCCGGTGTGTGTATATATATTCCTCTGATCTCTGGACAAAGAAGTTGGACAGAGATGCCAGTCAAGGCAGAGCCTCTGTCCAGAGATCAGAGGAAAAGATGTTGTTGAATGTTAGGTGGGAATTTGAATTTACCAGAGGTTGAGACCAGGTGGGCAACGGGAAGAGAGAATATGCTGAAGGGAAAGTTCCCATCTCCGGAGTTCTGAAAGGTTGGTGTTGGTGGGAAGTATCCAGATACCCCAGATGGTGTAACACTGCGCCAAGATCTGCTGGCCATGCACCAAGGCATGCTTAGCCAGAGATGATCATCATTACCAACAAACAGTGTTTGCCTGTGTCTGTTCATGCAAATAGCCAGGTTGTTGCTGGTCATTTCCACATGCATTGACAGGCATGTCAGCTGGTAAATCACATGTGGCTCTGCCTTTTCCTTCACTATATCCCATATTGTTTTTATTTTGTTATCTTATGTGACTATCCTATTCTGATAATGTGTATTCTTTGATTTACATATCACTGTCATCAATATTTTGCAGTGTGGTACATGTTATCATGATCTATAGCATTTACATCCAAGCTGCTTCTGATTGCTACATATCTTTTAGGAGTTTTCTCAGAACAATTTTTGGTCTACTGATTAACCTCTTGAACTCTGATGTAGATTTTATATCCTGATCAGTATTAGCATTTAGTAAAAAGTATGTCATTTTGTAGCATGAGAGACTACTTACTGGCTTTATAATGTATTTTTGTTAATTAGACATTTTGATAGAGATATCAACTTTGAGCCATTATCCATTCAAGTTGGAAAGTTAACACTGAAGGAAACAGTGTTCAGTGTAAGAAGAAGAATACATAATTACAGGTCATATTTTGAGATACAAACTACACATTATGCACATCAATATTTTTTTTCTTTTTGAATGCATCTTCTTATGCACACTCCACTCCCTATTGTTGGGCTTTTTGTCATTGTTTTTGACAAAAATTCTTGATGATGCGTCCCTACACACATAAGAAAAAGTGATGCATCACAACGATTTTAGTGGTTCATGGTCCTTCACATATAAATTGAATAGAGGTATACAAAAACAACATTTCATTTCTGTTAATTGTTCATGAAAACAGAAATTACAAAGTTGTGTAACAATAACCTAGACACTCCAAATTTGTGTTTCAGGTTTCAGCATAGAGCAGTACCCCTAATACCCAGTAACATATACTCTTGCACTATCGCTTGCCTGTATTCATCGTGGCATACTATCCACTAGATCATCAAGGGGCTGTTAGTCCCCATTGTTCCACTTCTCAGTGGTGATTCGTTGTAGATCTCTTAGATTGGTTTGTGGGTCATCTTGCCCAAAAGCAGCCCTTTCAAAGTAATCCCAGGAATGTTTGATAGGTTTCATGTCTGGAGAACATGATGACCATTCTAATCATGCAGTGTCATTATCATGAAGGAAGGCATTTACAAGATGTGTATGATGAGTGTGAGTCATCCATTAAGACAAATCCATCACTGAAATGCTGATGATATGGTTGCACTATATGTTGGAGGATGTTCTGCTAAAGCCAATTTGCCTATTTTCCCTTGTCAGCAAAAACACAATCATGTGTTTTTGCTTCTCTTGGTTGTTGCAGTGTAAACTTTATCACACATATACAGAATTTTATACGCCACATGCATGGATGTGTGTGACAAGCTGAAAGACAGGAAAAAAGTGATGGATCAGCTTGGAAAGATTTTACAAAAACATATTAGACTATTTTTCAAGACAACCAAGATAATATGTCTGGAACACTGATCTGTAAAGGATACACACCCTCCTTTACAGCATGTGGTGTATGTAAATTTCCAGGTATGTATGGTGAAGGTTATATTAGAACAATGGAGATAAGCATAAATGCTCAGGTAAAAGAAGACAAAACTCTTTGCCAATTAGGAAAAATAGTCAAATTGGCTGTAACACAACATGCTCTTCAATTATCAAATCACAAAGTGAAGTTTTATAAATTAAAACTTTACCTATCATGACAAACTACCATCTAGGACAATTTTTTAGAAGCTTATGAAATATATAAACCAGTGTTGCTGCGTGGTATTGTTGTAGTGTTGCACAACTTCCACTTTTTAAAAACTATATATGTCCCCTTCTCTTATACATTTTTTGGTTTAAGAAGTGTAATTAAATTTGAAATATCTTCTGATCAACTACTTTTGGTCATCCCACAAAATGGACTGAAAAATGCTGCAGGCCTTGTGATTTGCTCAGATGGTTTGCAATATTGCTGCATCTCCCTGGTCCACTATACCTATTACAATGGAAAGTCAATGCCTGACCATGGCACTGCATAACATTCTTGCCAGTGATATTTCAGGGCATTGCAGGCTATGTGCAAACTCCCTGCTCCTTGCACTGCACAATATATTTTCTCTTTGATGTGCTTCATAAAGAAAGATAATTCAATTTTTAAGCCGAATAGTGCATATCATAGTTATGATACCAGAAGGAAACATTATATCCACTGTGAACAGGCAAATCTAATTATGATTAATTTCAAGTCAATTTTTATCATCACCTTACATGTCTTATACAGTCAAAGATTCGACATAGGTGACTTGTCAATGTTACACTACATACAATACTATTACATACGGGCAATAAACTAACAACACATGTGGTGCTACATCAGAAGGAGATATTTTAGAGGACCTACCATTATAATGAACTGTTGTCATTCAAGAAATTTTCTACACTGTAATAACATTTATCTTTCAGATATTTTTCCAGGTCTCTTTTGGTACATCTGAGTCATCCATACCTTTACATATTTTATTTACAAATTTCATGCCCATATAGTATGGTTTTTTTTTCATTCAATCTATGGGTTGGTAACATTTAGTTCATTCTATACCTAGTTTGATACTAATGTGAGAAGCAGTTGGCCTCAAAAAGTTGTGGGTTTCTTTTTGTGAAAGTGAAAGTTTCATAGATCTACATGTTTGGAATGGTGATTGGATCTAGTTTTGAAAATAAAGGTTTACAGTGTTGCTTTGGCTTAGCTCCCACCATTGCTAGAATTATCTTTTTTTGTTGTCTAAAAGCTGTAAATAAATTTGTTTTTTCAGGAACAATATATGCATTATATACAGTTTTCCTTGCAGCTAAATCAGTGACACTATGCAAAATATTCATAATATATACAAGACTATTCAGCCAACTCAGTATGCTGTCCACATGTTGACTCCACAACATGTTTTTATTTACTAATATGCCAAGGAATTTGACACTGTCTGTAGTGTCAAATTTTTTGTCCAAATACCTTATTTCACTTATAGACTGTGCAGATTGTTTTGTAGTGAAATGAACAATTTCTGTTTTAGTAAGTTTTCATTTCAGATTATTATTTTTGATCCATCCCTCTACTTCCCCAAGTGTTTTTTCAATATCACGAATTAGGTCTACCTCGCTTTTACAACAGACTATAGCTGTTGAGTCATCTGCATAGAGGATGGTATCAGACTGAACCTGGCTTGTCATATCATTGATGTAATACAGAAACAATAGTGGCCCTAATACCAAACCTTGTGGAACACCTAATTGAGAGGGCTTCCAGCCAGAGACAAATTTCTTGCCGTTGCTGTTAACAATTACTCTTTGCTTTCTGTTTCCAAGTATGATGACATACAACTGAGAGATTTGCCGTGAGAACCATAGAGTGCCAATTTTTGCAGGAGGAGGTCATGATTTACTGTATCAAAGGCTTTGGACAGGTCACAAAAGATGTCTGACATACACATTCTATCATCAAGACATTTGTTAACTTTTGTGGCCAATTCATTAATTGTGTGGATTGTGCTGTAACCTTTTCTGAAATCATACTGATTGCATAAAATGATGTTGTTAGAGGAATTGTAATTTTCGATCTGATCACATGCAGCTCTTTCAAATATTTTTGAGAGAACTGGTAACAGTGAGTTTGGCCTATAGTTACCCAATTCATCTTGTTTGCCTTTTTTATGAACCGGCAGAACTACTGCATATTTTAATTGATCTGGGAAACATCCCTCATCAAAAGATTGGTTGATTATGAGGGAGAGTGGGTGTGCAATAATGTGCCTAACTGTTTTTATTATTTCAGTGGGGATCTCATCCCACCCCACAGATTTGGAATTTTTTAGGGACACTATGATTCTTGTGATGTCTGAGATAGAAACATGAGAAAACTCAAAACCTGGGCACTTTTTGTCCATCACATTAGACTTTGTTTTCGGTGGTGAGCACTCAGCAATTTTGTTACAGTTTGTGTAAAATTCATTAAAGGATTCACAAATGGCACTGGGGTCTGTAAAAGTTCTACCAGTTATCACTATTTTAGAGGGACATTTTCTCTCTGGCTCACAGCCAATTTTGCTTCTTATAACTGACCAAACACCTTTTGATTTGAAACTTCCTGGCAGGTTAAAATTGTGTGCCGGAACCGGGACTCGAACCTGGGACCTTTGCCTTTTGATTTTTTTTATTTATTTTATTTTATTTATTTATTTATTTTTGCATTTGAGATGAAGTTATTATTTGCCATACGTTTTGCTACTTTAACTACTTTATTGAATTTTTTTTTGTATGTGCTTACATACTTAAGAAATTCAGGGTTTCGATTTACTTTTGTCGCCATATGCAGTTTCCTCTTACTTATGCTAGACACTCTAATTCCTTTTGTTACCAATAATCTACATTTTTGGGACCACAGCCTCATTGTTACGAAAGGGAAGCATTCATTGAATATACCTAGGTGTTGTGACAGTGCGTCGCAAATTCAAAACTACCGCATGCGTAATGCACGCAAAGTAATATAGGGGCGCTACAGCAATTAACAGCGACACCTAAGTCAACCAGGACTCAGCGGTTGGTGGTGAAATGTGATTTAAAACACTTGCTGTATATAGTTGGTTTTTCTCGTGTTAATAAAGTTATTACACTTTAAAGTGGCGACGAGTTGTGAAATAATCCACAAGTTGTCGTCGGCAGTATTTTGATAAAATATGGAAATCTTATACCAGCTATTGCACATGCTCATCGAGCAACAGACTGCCCTTGTAGTGTCGTTACATGACTTACCACAGACGCTTATGTCAGTTGTGTCAACGTCGTTGTCCAGTCGGGTTACACCGTGTTCTCTGCCTCCATTCCCTCCACACGAGGAAGCTGCAGAAGAATGGGAGGACTTGAAAAGCAGCTGTTACAACATTTTGTGGCTTTTGGCGTTGGCGATGATCAGCTGTGCAAATTTTTAATTCTTTCGTGGATTTCTCCAAAAGTGTATCAACTATTGTCTCAGCTGGCCCCCCCCCCCCCCCCCCATGGGATTCGGTGTCGTTATCTTTTACTGAAATGTGTGACATGCTCTCCAAATATTATGACAAAAACACCCACTTTGTTGATTCCCGGATGCTTTTTACTAGTGCCA
Organism: Locusta migratoria; assembly: GCA_026315105.1. Classification (NCBI taxonomy): domain Eukaryota; kingdom Metazoa; phylum Arthropoda; class Insecta; order Orthoptera; family Acrididae; genus Locusta; species Locusta migratoria. The sequence continues at coordinate 275,049,253 of CM048755.1, forward strand.
CAAGCAGCCACATCAATCATACTGCGCATGGGCTGCAGAATTACATGGCCTTAATAGAAAATGTCAATTTGTTACTGATGTGCATCATGAGTCTTATGCCAATTCCATGGTTATAGGTGCTATTCTTAGGTTGGCTCCTGATAAGGAAGTCAGACAATGGGCCCTACAGCTCCTGAATCCCTCTTTATCTGAAATATTGAGTATTGCCCAGTCGTATGAAATTTCTCGTGCCACCGGCACCCAAATTGATGAATACATAGACGTCAGTGTTGTGCAGTCTGATGCCGCGCCAGACGACACATTTGTTTTGTATGATGATGGGGAAGTTACCGCTGCACACGCGTGTCAACGACAACGAGCAGGGAAACCGCGCGCTAAAAAGAAGCGACAGCTGCAGATTCAGCAACCGCGGCAGCAAAATCAGGTATGTTCGGTGCTTCCATCCTATCCAAATTGCTTTATCAAACACGAGAGGGTAGACTGTCCTCAACACTGGGCCACGTGTCACATCTGTCATAAGAAAGGTCACATTGCCTCAGTCTACCGGTCTAATAAGACTCCTGCTGTTGCTGAAGATGATGACTCTGTTATGACTGTCAACAGTGTAGTTTCCAAAACTGTAAGTTATATATAGATGTTCAGGTCCTTTACAAAAATATTCGCATGCAGGTAGACACAGGTTCTGCTGTCACTCTCATAAATTCCCACACACACTTGGAACTGGGTTCTCTGCCGTTGTCTCCTGCCATGCTCAATTTGCGGACTTACAACAAAAAGAAAATTCCAATTATCGGCCAATTTGAGGCCTCCAGTTCTTACATGTTGGTTGTTTGTTCCCTCACCTTTATTGTTTTTGATCATGCAGGAACCGAAAACATGTTTGGGTATGATGCTTTCCAACTTTTTGGATTCTCCATTACAGATGATGTACATCTGGTAACTGATGATATTCCTTATACTCGGTTATATGCATTGTGTACTAAATTTTCCTTGATTTTCTCTCCCGGCCTGGGCCGTGCTGTCGAATTCGAGGCACATATAGTGATCAAACCGGCGGCCCGCCCGAAATTTTTCCGAGCCCGCCCCCTTCCGTGATCCAGTCAAGGCTGAATTAGATACATTGGTGTCTTTGGGGACTCTCCTTCCAGTTACTTCTAGTGAATGGGCATCCCCCCCCCCCCCTCGTTGTGGTTTGCAAACCTAATGGCAAATTGTGGTTGTGTGGTGATATCAAAAGGACCGTCAATGCCTAATATGTCACTGATACTTACCCACTCCCTCATCCTGACGAGTTGTTTGGCAAACTTGCGGGCGGTCAATTCTTCTCCAAAACTGATTTATCAGAGGCATATCACCAACTGCCTTTGGACGCAGATACCAGAAAATTTCTCATCTTAAACACACCGTTTGGCCTGTATCAATACAAAAGTTTGCTGTTCAGCATTGCCAGCGTGCCAGCTATCTTTCAGTGTTTTTTAGAACAAGTGACGTCTTCTGTGGCTGGTTGCATAAACTATCAAGATGATATTGTATTTACAGGGGCTTTCATGGATGAGCACCTTGCCAATCTTCGTGCGCTTTTTCAAGTTCTTCTGTTGGCAGGGTTGAAGTGTAATCTCACTAAATCTCAATTTTTTCAGTCTTCTATTGCGTATCTGGGGTTTCAACGGTCCCGTGATGAGATCTGCCCCTTAAGTCAGCAATGTTGAGGCTATCGCGGCCCTCCCACGGCTGTCCAATGTTAAAGACCTTCAGGTATTTCTTGGAAAAATTGCCTATTATCATAAATTCCTTCCTTCTGCTGCTGACGTGGCCCATCCATTGAATCAGCTGCTCCCTAAGAACATTCCTTTCCTGTGGACTGACGACTGCAAACGTGCCTTGTCTGCCTCAAAGATCAACTTCAGTCGGCACAGTGTCTAGTCACGTTTTGCCCGGGGCAGCAACTAGTGTTGGCCACGGACGTGTCCCAATATGGTCTTGGGGCCATCGTTGCACACTGATATGATCGTGGATCAGAGCGGCCTATTGCTTATGCTTCAAAGACGCTCAACGATGCTGAAAGGCATTATTCTCAGATTGAGGAAGAGGCACTTGCCATAGTGTATGCCTTAAAAAAACTTCATGTTTTCTTGTATGGTTCCAAGTTTCATCTCATTACCGACCATAAGGCTCTTTTCTTCCTTTTTTTGAATGATTAATGCTGCAGCAGTCACGGTTTATAAATATTTTTATTCGCACGACGCGTTTCGGCAGCATGCTGCCATCATCGGGTGCATTTTTACAGTTACTGGTTACATTCTTGATGTATTGTGTTTTGTGTTGTGGATGCCAGTGAGGTTATGTTTGTACAGTTTTAACCTGTTAGGAAGATATAGCTATTTTTACAATTATATAAATATATATATAAATATATAATATATAAAAATAGCTATATCTTCCTAACAGGTTAAAACTGTACAAACATAACCTCACTGGCATCCACAACACAAAACACAATACATCAAGAATGTAACCAGTAACTGTAAAAATGCACCCGATGATGGCAGCATGCTGCCGAAACGCGTCGTGCGAATAAAAATATTTATAAACCGTGACTGCTGCAGCATTAATCATTCAAAAAAAGATTATAATACAGTCGCAGACCTCAAAAAAATCCAAATAACATGGATAAATTTATCTTTTCTTCCTGTTTCATCTTTCAGCATCACTTCCAGATAAAGCTGCACACAGGTTGCAACGTTGGGCCTTATACTTGTCTCGATTCCACTATGAGATCCATTACCGCCTCACAGCCCAGCATGCAAATGCTGATGCCTTATCGTGGCTGACCCCGTTTTCGATCACGATGAGTTACTCTGTTTCTATGTGGATGAGGATGAAAGTCATGCGGTTGATCGTTTTCCAATTACAAGGGACCATGTGCTTCTACTACAGCCAAAGACCCAGTTCTCTGTAAGGTGATTAGGTTCATTTAACAAGAATGGACTTGCCTCTGGCAAGACTTCTGACCCGCTCCGTAACTATTATGCCTTGCAGCTGTGACTGTCTGTTCGTAATGGTGTGGTTCTCCTCCCTACAGACAGAGCATTTCAAAGGGTGGTGGTTCCTGCTTCTGTGCATCAACGTGTTCTTCAGTTGTTACACCAGGGACATTGGGGCATTTCCCACACTAAAAGTCTGGCTCGTAGACATGTTTACTGGCCAGGAATTGATGCAGACATTTCACGCATGTTCGCCCTGTGTACCAAATGTGCTCAACAGTTGGCAGCCCCCCGAGCTGACCCTTCCCCATGGCCTGCCCCAGTGCACCTGTGGGAATGGGTCCACGCTGATTTTTCGGGGCCTTTTCTTGGTGCCTACTGGTTTCTTGTCATTGATGTTTATTCCAATTTTCCTTTTGTGGTTTGTTGTGTGTCCCTTCCACTGCAGCAACCACAAAAGCACTGGCAAAGATTTTCGCCCTTAAAGGTGTACCATCTACACTTGTCACAGACTATAGTCCTCAGTTTTCCTCACAGGCTTTTGCAGATTTCTGTTCTGGTCTTGGTGTTTATCATGGCACAGCGCCGCCCTTCCATCCACAGTCGAATGGAGAGGTAGAGCATCTTGTATGCACATTCAAATGTCAGATGAAGTTCCTCACTGAGTTTTCTACAGGAGATACTTTACTTCACTTTCTCAGTTCTCATCGATTTACACCTATGGGTGATCACAGCCCGGCCGAGCTCTTACATGGTTGTTAGTCGCGTACATTGTTACATCTTCTTTGCTACCAACAGTCTCAGGCTGTTTCTCAACCTCCTGACAAGTTCTGGGTAATTGTTCCTGTCTGGGTACGGGGATATGTCTCTCATGCCAAGTGGATCAAAGAAAACATCAAAAAGTTTAGAGGCCGTTGGTTGTTTGCCATTTTGACCAGATACGTTGACGGGCAGTGGACCTGCCATTGTCAATGTTGTCTCCAACAGGACTATTCAAACTCCATCAGAAGCCAATATACACCATCTATGGGCCCCACCCTTACTGCTGACAACTCAGAATACCCAACGTAACCCTGCAGAAAATGTGCTTCCATCACATGAACTGACTGTGCGATGAGATGTGCCGGAATCACAGTCGCATGTACCAGAGGCATCACAGCTGTCTCCTGTCAATCAGTCCCAGGGACGTATGCCTCCAGCAGAGAGCGTACCAACTTCTCCGCCACCTGCAGTGAATACTTCAGAGATGTCACCTATCATTCAGTCACGAGTCCGTGTTCCGTACAAAGAGCCCCATCTGGGGCACTTTCACCTATATGTTCATGTGGTACCACGTCTGACCTGACCACAACACATCAAGAGCCGATGGATGTCTCCGCACTGTACAACACCTCTGCAATGTGAAGTGAATTTCTCAAAGGGGGAAAAGTGTTGTGACAGTGCATCGCAAATCCAAAACTACCACTGCACGTAATGTGTACAAAGTAATATAGGGGCGCTACAGCAATTACGCAGTGCCGCCTAAGTAAACCGGGGCTCACCTGGACTCAGCGGAGCATGGCGGTTGGAGGTGAAACATGATTTAAAACACTTGCTGTATATAGTTGGTTTTTCTTGTGTTAATAAAGTTATTACACTAGGAATTCAGTTAAAGTTTTTGTAATTTTTATTTGTGGAAGTGTGTTTGCTGACTGACCACTTGGTTTGACATAGTTGTTTTACAAAATACATCCACATTTTCTTGACTGAAATTCCTAAATCTTTTCATTGTGAAGGTTGAATTTTGTTTTGGCAGTGATATGAATAGTGCTTTGTGGTCTGATACTCCTAAATCTAGAAGAAACTTTTCTTTTACTTCATAATTGGAACTGCTCATAATGTTATCAATACATGTTGCAGACATTGCTGTAATTCTTGTATACTGATAAAAATTGAGATTTAGTCCATTTGTGGCTACGAGGTTCTTCAAGTGTGAAGAAAATTTGTCATCAGTTCTTACAACTATGTTGAAGTCCGCACATATAGCAATTTTCTTACATGGATTCTCATTTTTTAATTTATGTAGCAATGTATCAAACTTATCTAAAAATACAGAACTTATATGGTACCAAGAGGTGTGATATATGCTGATAATTACAATGTTATATTATTTAAGTTATATAGAACAACTTTCAAATGTAGCTTCTACATTCAGATAGCTAAAATGTTGCCTGATATCATAGTCTATCGAGGAATGAAGTAGTATGCAACTGCCTCCATACCCATTAGTTCTACAAAAGCTAGTAGCCAGTTTATAGCCTGCAAGTTTATTTAAGAGATTTATATTTTCAGATTTAAGCCAATGTTCATTAAGGCATATTTCTTTTACTGATTGTTTCACACTTTCTAATAAAATTTGTATATCATAAAGCTTGCTGATCATTCCTTCAGATAGACCTCTGATTTTTAAGTGCATAATGAAATTACTACTGCATATATTATTAGGTAGAGGATCTTTAAAACTAAACTGACTGTAAAGTAATGGAACATCCACCTGAGTATTTACTGTTTGTTCTGGATTCATTATGATGGGCCTAATTCAGAATTAATTGGCCCCTTTCATCAGTTTCCCTGCTTGTGAGCATCTGTATGACGAGAAGGTAGAGTTTTCTTGACGATTATTTCACTTTCAGCTGTTTCTTCTGGGGCTGCTCCTGGTGCTGCTTCATCTTCTGGATGTGTTATTCCTGTTGGAACTGATGCTGTGGCTGTGACTATGTTCCAGGTTTTGACATTGTTTTCCCATTTTTCCATTTCCTTGGTTGAAACTGGTTGCATAGCAATTGGTTTTCTTGCAACATCATCATCACACTGTATTAGTTTTGCAAGCTTTTTGTCAATGTGTGACTTGCCTGCATTGTTGTGATGTAGCCCATGTCTCATAAACAGATATCTCGCTTTTGGAAGCTCAAAAAAATGTTACATTTTGATGGGACTTGCATATTTTGTGGAACTGTCTGTTTAGTTTTGCAAGTTCCAGATTTACGATAGAAAAAGAGTCCATTTCAGTGGCTGTAAAATTTTTAATGCACTCCCCTCAAGAATTAAGTATTTGGTAGAAGATGAGCTCATGTTTAAAAAAAATGAGGAATTTCCTATTGTAAGGGACCTTTTACTCAATAGACGAGTTTCTTAACCCATTTCTTCCCAGCATTGTGTACACACAACACGAAATTTACCCTTACAAAATGCAGTCCAAATGGACTTACTATACAAAACTCACCATGCTGGGAAGAAATGGGTTAACTACAATGCTTAGTATTTTCATGTAATGTAAACTGTAAATACATGTACAAATCAATAGTTGTAATCCTTATTATTTTTTATTGTAAACCAATATTCTATTATACATATTTTCTGTAACTGTTTTTGGCTTGTAATATTCATTTATCAGTGATTTTTTTCTTGTGGTAGAATCATGAAGGAAATGTCCAAAACACACAATTACAGGCCACACTGCAAGGACAGTATGACTTTAAGTTTTTTGTTACATATCCAATTTATCGCCACCACTACCAATTAATTATAATGAAGACAGATTAAAATTCACCATAAATATGATTACTGTGCCACAGACTGGCACGTAGAAAAGAGTCAAACTCATACAACTTACCTTTCGGCTTAGCCTTCATCAGAAAAGAACACAGACACAATTCACTCTCATTCAACTGTCATCTCTGTCTGTTGCACCCTGAGTCATATTGCATCATATTTTCTAAGTGCCTTATCATCTTTGCAGTGTGTTGTAACCTATCCTCATTATATTACTGAATTTTAGCCTGGACTTTCCAATGTTAGATTTAGCCCTCATAAGTTTATTTTCCTTAAAACCAGAAAACTCCTTTCTGTTTTACTGCTTTGTCCCGACAACTTTGGTGCTGTTACTTATCAGTTTGTAAACAAAATCTAGGATACTGTTTCATTTGTCAAAGTAATTGCAATGACATTTCCAAGTAAATTACTGGGAAACTTGAAACAGTTAAAAAAAGCCACTGTTTCTTCAGTATAATGAATTCCCTAATTTGTGTCCTTCACAGAATAAAGAAAAAAAGTTATGACTGGCCAAAATATTTTATATTTACTGATGAGAGGTACCATATAATGGAGGGAATATTTTGAGGAAGCTTCTGCATCACTCCATGAATTGCTAGTAATCTTCATATCGTATACTAATCATGCCAGTTATCATGATAAACAGATATATAAATAAATGTTTTGGTCTTTGCTCAAAATGAAACCAAAAATTATTCAATACTTTGTGTAACTTCATCATTAATTATTTTACAGGGTGCAGCAGCTGGAATGGTATTTGGTATAGGCATACCAGCTTGGTTAGCTACTGGAAGCAACATAGCAACTGAAAAAGGGTATGTCCCTGACATGCTTCCTCTTTCAACCCATAATTGTTCAACAAATACAACACTCCTGCCACAGCATGTAAGGTATGTAACACATTCTGTGGTTGCTGCTTATGAACCAAGACCTACATCTTTAAATATTTTTACAGCACTCCTATTTTCGAAAGATTTTAATTGTGAATTACTTTTTCAGGATTAGTGATGAGATTTTTTATCCATACAAAATATCATTTCTATGGTATTCATTTATCTCAATAATACTGACACTTCTCTTTGGTTTGGGTGTCAGCTGGCTTATGAGTTTCAATTGTTTTCAAAGACAGAAACTTTGTAACATCAACCTGAGAAGATTGAAACATAGAACAACAGAAATGGAACATCAAACTCTATCTGCTACAAGTGAGGAGTCTAACAAATTATTAATTGCAGAAGGCAGTGCTGACAAGGAATCATACAGACAAAGTTGAAAATATGTAATAGTTGATGAAATAATTGTGTGTGTGTGTGTGTGTGTGTGTGTGTGTGTGTGTGTGTGTGTGTTTGTTTGTTTGTTTGTTTTTTTAGCACCATCTTTATTCTGACTCTAGGTCATGAACATAGTAGGTTTGTTCCACACATAATTGTAAGTTGTTTGTGAAGATATGGTTCCAGTCTGAGACAACAATGGCCAAAATATCAGTCTACTGTAGCAATATGCATACTGGTACACTATCTTCCTCACTAATTGTATAATATTATTATTAGTATAAATACAGTTGTATCCTGCTCAAATTTTGTACAAATTTTATGTATAACTCTACGATTACATATAACATTAGTATGTTAATTATTTTTCATTACCTATTGGATGGTTGTCAAATGCTACAATTTATTCAAGAATTAGCATTACTTACTGTTTCACAATGTAAAATAAAAATAGTAGCCTGCCATACAGTATGTAATTCTAAGATGAAATTAAAATGTATTGTGTTGCATTCAACTCATAAAATACATTTTATGAACTATTTGCTTGTACTGAACAGGAAATATATCAGTTCTTCTCATATGATGTAGATGGTATGTTATTAAGTTCTGTAACTATTTTTACAAGCACAGTTTTATGTTGAACATGGTAATGTTATTAAATCATTTTTCTAGAGCTGTATCAGTATTTAGTGCCTAAATTTCTGAGACTTTTTTTTTACAAATACAGTATTACATTTAGCACTATAATATTAAATAGTCACACTGTCGAAATGATTCTCACATCATTCATAAATTCTTCCATTGAGTAACAGCATTTTTCATCAGAACATCATGTAGTTTTATTTTTGGTGAACCTGTTTCCATGCTCAATAAATCACTACCATATAATTTATTGCAGAGTTTCATTTCCGTGTATTGTAGTGTCTGTTGGTGTAGTTTAAGGTTTGTTTTTAAATCATGAATTTTCTTTGTATCTACTACTGTATATGTGTTGGAAATTTTTTAAAAGTTAGCTCAGAAATACTTTGTAAAAAGATGATGATCAAAAATATCTCCAGTGCATGAACAGTAATATTTTAAGTTCTGAAATAATGGCCAAAAAGATATTCTTGTAGGAGCATCACTCATTTTTCTAATCATACTTTGAAGTAGCAGGATTTGTGGCATGTGGCTTAAATTTCCTCCTTTATAAAGCACATCTAATTATGGGTTGAAGACTAACTGTGGTACATTAATCCCCAGCTGTTTATGTCCAATACTCCATGTATTTTCTCCTTTATAAAAGCAAGGCTATTCAGTTTACTACTGTAGCTAGATAACAATGTGTGCTTAGCAGCCTAGATTTTTGCTCAAGTTTAATTCCAAGAATCTTATGTACTGAACTTCTTCCATAACTTAAGTTTTGTCTGTGTGTGTGTGTGTGTGTGTGTGTGTGTGTGTGTGTGTGTGTGTGTGTAAAATAGAAAACGGATGACTCACCCAAAGCACAGGCCCAGACACAAATAAAATCACACACAAACACACATATAAGTTTTCGCCATCGCCGCTAGTAGCTTCTTCAGAGAAAGAGGAAGGAAGGACGGGAGAAAGGGTTTTAAGGAAGTGGAAAAGGAGTCATTCCAATCCCAGGAGTGGAAGGACTTACCTTAAGGGGATAAAAGGAGAGGCAAACAAGCACGCGCATGCCAGTAAATTTCGCTTAAATGGTTCTAAACTGAGTAAAGAGAGTCTTATTTCAAGACCATTCTGTTGAAATCATTTATCTAGTATTTTAATTGTGCATTATGATATGGTATGAAATTTCATTTTTGTCTTACATAACTACTGAAATGTCACCAGCAAACATGACTGGTTGGCCACTGATGTTGAAAGGTGAATCATTTGTGTAAAAGAGAAACAAGATTGGTCCTAAGATTGAGTCCTGAGCAACTAGTCATGAAACCCAATTCTGCTGCAATGCATAATTTTTGGTACTAAATGTTATAATTACCCTTTACTTCCTGTTTGCTGGATAAGACTAGCAGCTGGAAAGCAGCTGATGCAGTATTCATCTAATTGTTTGAATGAATTAGGAGTGATTCACTGAATCAATTGTTTTTAAGATAACAGAAGATATCTGCCACTTTATTGCTCTTGTTCTCTGATGAACTGACTTTTACATTATATTTATTACTGAATTATGGTGCTTTTCACTTTTAAGGAATCCACATTGGGTTTTGTAAATACAGTAACATTTTGTCTGGATTGCAGCTATTTTTAGAATATTTCATTAACACTGGGGTATAGGGGTAGTATTGTAATTTCCCATACTATCTTCCGATACTTTTTTTGTTAGTGGTTTTTATTTCTGCATACTTAAATACATCAATGAAGTTGGCTAGATTTAACAATAAAGACAAAGCATATTGTATTTAATCAAATACAAATTTCATTATTTTGGTGGATATTTGATCCCACACAGCAGTGTTTTTGTTTTTCAATACAAAATAGTATTATCTTTCATCTGCAGTTGAGAGGAGGTCATTATTATGGACTGGCTAGAAGTTAAGCTTCATTTTCAAATCCTTTTTGATGCTTGACATCAGGGCTACCAATGTATGTGTAGCTAATGATGCATGGATTGTTTTCTAGTGAACATCATACAGTAACACATTCAAAAGCACAAAATTGAAACCACACAAGGAATGAAGGTATCCGAGAGTGTTAAAGTAGTTGGAATGAAATTCATTAAACACACAAGAACACTAACATCAAAAACACAGATTATGAGAAGCTACTGCCTACATAAATATCAGGTGATGCCACAAACAAAACCTAGAATCTAAGGAACACTCAACTTTTGGGTTGTCTCAGAAACATAAACTAACATTAGTGAACAAATTAGGAGAAACAGTCCACAGGTAGTACAGAAAATGCAAGTGGTCTTGGCCTTCAATTTCAGATGTCCATAACTTAATAAATATTTGTCACAAAATGGCACTTTCAGCATACTTAGTATATCTCTTCCTTAGTTCTATAACAAAAAATGAAGCAAGTTCTATGGTCCTGTTACATAGACAACTGAATACTGGACATAATTCTTGGGAATGTCCTTGGTGTCTACATTTGGACATCCTTACATAAATAAACATTCATTTTTGTAATATGTTATCTTCAGCATCCAGAGTACACCCCTTCCTTAGTTTTGTGACAAAAGATGATGCTTCCATTTTGTGGTCCAATTAGGATATATGGGCAACAGTATACCTCACAAAATTCGTTAAAGGTGTCTCGACGTGCTGCTTCAGATGTCCATAACTAGGTAGATAATCTTCGGAGTATTGCACTTTCAGTATCCATAGTATACTTTTCTATAGTTTTATAACATAAAATAAAGCCAGATTTGCAGCCTGATTGTTGTACAGGGTGAGTCAAAAGTTGCAGTAACACTTTTATTTCTTAAAAAAACTGGGAACACTGAATATTCCAATAAGATAAATTTTTAAACTGAAAGGGGCACATTTTTAATGGATGAGGCAATTTTTTTTCAGTGGTGAAATCAACTGACACAACCAGATACTGGAGTTACTCGAATTTACATTGGATGGAACCTTCAAAGCTGGATGGTGACATAAAGGCTTTGTGTGATGTGAAGAATAGGGTATTTGTGTAATAATTGCACCCATTTTCATTGACCAGAACCTAAATTATCAAAGCTACCTGAAAATGCTACAAAAATTTGTGTTTCCCTTTGTTCTGAATGATAATGATATCTTTTACTTTCAACAAGATAGGACTCCACCACACTGTGGAGCAGCTGTTTGTCAGTGGTTAGATGGTCAATTTCCTCGTCATTGTTTTGGCCAGTGTAGTTCAGTGAGACTGGCTACCCAGATCACCTGATCTCACACCACTTGATTTACGTCAGTGAGGCCATTTAAATTAAATTGTATAGGCAGAGAAAATAAGAAACAGCAATGCATTGAAGAATCATGTGCTAGTACCTCTGCAAAAATCCTTCTGCAAGTCCATGACGATTGGATTCAGCACCTTCAAATGTGCATTTACTGAGAGTGACAGCATGTTGAACATGTTAAATAACTATTATTTATAAAGAACAATCCAGTCTTTATCTCCAAAAAGAATGCATTGTAGCTTTTGAACCATAATTGCTATGTTGAAACTGTTTACAGAATGAAATTTTCAGAAAATGCTTAGGTTTGTTGATATATCACACAACCCCCCATTCCATTTAGAAAACTGACTTATATTAAAGATAGCTGATTTGAAGATGTTGACATACTATAAGATAGATCACCTCACTCATACCTTATTGGAATATTCAGTTTTCACAATTCCTGCAGAGTTTTTGAAAGAAGAGGTTGTGCAAGGTGTACTCTGTAGATCAGTTACTGAATATTATAGGAAAATTGTGAGCTGTGAAAACTGCACTCTCAGTATGGTATCCAACTTGAGTCTTTCATTAGCAGTACTAAGTAAGTATGCAACTTGCTGCATATACAGTTCGGTCTTACTTAGCTTTCCTGAGACTATGACAGTGTATCAGGTTTGGAGACATCAGATGAGCCCACAGCTTTGAGGTCAGAGTCAAACAGCTGTCAGTGGCTTCTGCACTAAAGCAAATTAATTACTTAAAATAAGCTTTTACAATCAGAACATTTGTGTAACACCAAGCATGTAGTTATGTGTCTATCTGAACACTGGTTGGACTAACAAGGGAACATCATCAACTCGACTTCACATTTTCTTGAGGAAAAAAAAAAGTACATGAGCTAGGTATCAATCCCAGATATCGATATCACATGAAAATTTGAGCCATTATTCAGATACTACGCAGTTACAGTCTCCTCAAAGTACAGCTTTTAAACATTCGCACACTCGGGTTGTTCCTCACTCGGCCCGCTTCACTAAGGCAGCTTAATGCCTGTACTTCTAGTACTGTGAGCAGAGTCTATTAAGATGTTTGTGTTTGCCATATCAACCCACAGACTATCGTGCGACATCTCCAGGAACGGTGTGGAATCATTAATCTGCAATGATTAAATGTCAAAGAATTAGCGCTCTTTAAAGTCGTCACAAGTAAGCACCGGTAGGCACACGGTAAAAGAAAATACATGGCAATTTCTCTATACTTTTTCTTGCATCTTTCAAGTGTGTTGCAGGTATCATAGACAGTTGCACTGATGAAGACATGCTAGGTATAGAAGACAATAGTGGGTTGACGTTCGGTGCAGATTTACAGGAGGATGATGTCGGCAATAACGACGCTGCCATTTCACCACCGTCAGATTCATTGAGCACTTTCATTGCTTCAATGGGGCTTGGGCATGGAATTGAGGTCATCAGTGATGGTGTAAACTGTTTTGATGATTTTAAATTGTTGAATACCACTTTGCCTGTCTCCATAACAGAAGAATGTACGCAAAGAGCCATTGCGTCTTGGAAAAGTGGAAAATGGCGGCCATCTATCTCCCAAGACCCTCAAGAGGAACTTCCAGTTATTAAAACAGCAAAGGCACCTGTATGTTCAGAACAAATATGTTGAAAACTGTTGTACACATTGTCAAAAGCTTGCAGAAGTAAATTTAATCTGTTTCAATAAATTCAATAATGCATGCAGCAATAAGTTGCCGATTCATGGCATTAACATACAGCAATGGGGTGATCAAGCCGCAGTGGAGGTGGGCCTGAATAATTTCAAGGCATCTGCTGTGTGGGTTCACAGTTTCAAGAAGAAATATGGTATTGTGTCACGAAAAATAACTCATTTTGCAACAAAAAAAAGTTAAGTAATGAAAACAGCCATAATTAATACCTGTGAAAAATTCATCGCCGACACCAGAGCTGTTATTGAAGTGGTCGGTACACGTAATGTTTACAATATGCAGCAAAGTTAATTTAATTTAGAAATGATGTCAGGTTGATCTCTTGTAAAAAAAGGGGACAAAAGATGTCATCACAGTCGTGCAGTCAGTCAGTAATACGAGTCATCGTTGGCATTATTGTGTAGCTATATCTGCAGAAGGGCATTTTCATTCACCTCTGTTCATTGTTTTAAAAGAGCTGACTGGATCGTTTGGGATGCGAGTCAGACAAAATTTCATGCGGACAGTATTGTCGTAGTCACCTCATCTTCTTGGAAAAGTGAACAAGGAACACTTACAGCATGGCAAGCAGGGGTGTTTAATAAAATCATCCAAAATGGTAACAGATCAGTTTTAATAGTGAACTCGTTTTCTGGTCATAAAGGTATTCCAGTAGATGAAGGACATGGAGTTGAAGACACCACAGTTTCCATATTGACGATACCACCCGGTGGCACAAGATACTGTCAGCCACTAGATGTATTTGGCTTCCGTGTGTCAAGGGTTTTGGCTTGAGGTTTACCAATTCTGTACAACTTCTGAGTGTCAGTATGAACTTTGGTCAGCATCACACCATCCTGCAACTGCAGTCACTTATTCACAGGCAGTTATGTGGACCAGTGTTTAGGTCAGTGTTCCTGTACGTTTGGTATCTAAGTGGCTACACCAGTGACTGGCCAAAAGACTGAACATCCTGTAAAATACTGTTTTGATGCTGGTGGAGTGCTTCGTTCATTATGTCAAAGTGCGGGATTTCTAACGTGTAGCTGGTGTCGGAGGCCTCTTTGCTTTGAACATTTTTATACTGTTCTTCACATACGCAGTGGAAACGAATGAGACAGTTTTTCAACAAGCAATGTAACGTATGGTAATTTAATACCTTTTATGTACATCATTTTGTTATATGTAAAGCTGACACTATGGAAGTGGAGTAAACTTGAAAGAGTTACAGTACATATGTTTCATTCTGTAATATTATTTCCTCCTCCACTTCCCTAATTCTTCAAATTTTACATTTTGGAGGACTCGCGGTTGCCCCTTCATTGCACAGCACTTGGAGTTCGGCCATTAAGCGGCCAAAGTGAAGTGGGCCAAGTGAGGAACAACCCGAGCATGTGAATGTTTGAAAGCTGTACTTTGAGGAAGCTGTAACTGCGTAATATCTGAATAATGGCCCAAATTTTCATGTGATATCGATTTCTGGGGTTGATATCTAGCTTTCAACAAAATATGAGGTCGAGTTGATGATGCTCCCTTGTAAGATCATATAAATATATTTGTTTCCAATGGTTATGTTGTAGGAGGCATAATGTGTAGAAAACAGATAAGGAATGGCAGAGCTGGAATTGTCAAAGAAGGAGTAAAATTTTCTAAAATTGATTTATCTACATATTGCTCTAAACTAAATGGAGAGTTTAGTGTGGTGGCCGAGCCATCTGCGGTGCGCCATTCACAGTCTGCACAGCCACTACGGTTGGGGGTTTGACTCCCCCCCTCGGGCATGGATATTTGTGCCGTCCTTAGTATTAGCTAGTTCATAAGTAGTTTGTAAGTTTAGGGACTGATGACTCCGTAGTTAAGTCCCATAAGCTCTACAAACATTTGAACATTTTTGGAGAGTTTAGTAATGTAAAACCAGTAAAAGAAAATATAGTGATGGTTAGTCTTGAATTAATAGTTGAAAAGATCTTGAAGAGAATGTCCAGAATTGCCATCTATGGTGATTTCAATGTAGAAATGGCAAACAGAAAGAGGCAAGTCACAAGGATATTTCTGAATATGCTAATATCATTAGACCTCTACAGTACAAAAAACTATGCCACAAGGATGAATACCTGCTTAGACAATTAGGTAAAGCAATCAGTAATCCAAAAAGTGGTTTGAACACCACAGTGCTTTAATTGGAATTGTCATGTTTGAAGGTGGTATGTCATTACCTTCCTCTGACCTTTGAACTGACATACCCAACCAGTTATAGGGGGACCTACAGTTTAATGTGGATTCCGAACCACGGTGCTACTTGTTATTTTTGATATGAGCAACACTGCCAGAGGTGAAATTAGTGGAAAGTAACAGATGAAAATCCTAGGACCTGGTGGGGATTGAATCCATGGCCTTTGGACTTCTAGACAGGCACTCTACCACCGTGCTACCGAGCCACAAACTTAGAAATATTACTGTGAATTTCCATTGGCAGAATTTTACACTTTGACTTGCAGGAGGAGGACTAGCAGATCATGAGCCACTACTCCTCACAATATATAAAAGCCAACCACTTAAAATAAAAAAAAACTTAAAGTAGTATGGGTAAGAGTGCAAAAGGAAGAGTATTTAAGAGAGTTTATTGACTGACTCGGTAGTGACTATAACTTTATATATTGTTGTCAATCTGGGAAAGGGGAGCTGAAATGGCCTTTGAGAACTTCTTTAAAAATATACTGATTTGTGGTATTCTTGTTCACCAGTAAGAAAATAATATTTCAAAATTTATTATCAGATGTTAAATACATGAACATAACACTGGATCTAAGACTAACTTAGATATACCAAGACACAGGTTAGGAAGAACTAATAATTCCCACAAAGCAAATCCTCTTAAAATCTTCAACAAACTACCAGTCCATGCTAGGGCTATGAAGCTAGGGATGCTTAAATTCAAGTGGTACAACTGGCTATCAAATAACCCATTTTATGATATTAAAGAATTCCTTGAGATCACAGGGAAGGATATTAGCATTTCAAAGTTTTCTGTGCTTAATCACAATTTTATGTGCTGTGGTTAAGTCTTACGTAGTTATGTACTGTGTGTGGAAAACTAATACTATGGATAGTGTATTGTATACCATACTAATGTATGGTATATATAGCCTATAGCAGGTCTTCCCAATCTTTTTAGCTGGTGGACACCTTTTTTAGGTAAATGTCCACTGTGGACTCTTTGTCAGTCAAGCGCATTGTAATTGTTGATATTCAGTGCGGAACCCATAGAAATTGAACACTTATCAATACAACTGGTATTTTTCACTAAATTGATGAAGAATCAAGGGTTTATTGTTTAGAGATAAATTAAAACAATGCATAGCAATGTGGTGCTATGGAAACCCAGTCCAATATAAAAAATAAATTTGCAAGGTGTATAGGCTATGTTTTTATAGCAAACCACTAAAGATGAAAACACATGACTGCAGACAGGAAAAATGTTACGTGATGTTTTTTGATGGCTTGTACTAACAAGCGTTCATAGCCAACTAAACTAAACTGAGTACTCAGCTAGCACGTCGCTTATAAGTGTTACCCACACTGCCACGTTCATAGTGGAAATGCTTATAAGCGTTGGCAGCACTGGCGTGTTGATGGCAGAAATGCTTATAAGCATCAGCCGCAGTGAACATGTTAATGAGCATAATTCACTTCTGATTCTTGCCTGAAGTGCAAAACACTCATTAAAAAAATGTTTGAATGTTTATAGAGCTT
Source organism: Locusta migratoria (assembly GCA_026315105.1). Lineage (NCBI taxonomy): Eukaryota > Metazoa > Arthropoda > Insecta > Orthoptera > Acrididae > Locusta > Locusta migratoria. The sequence goes on from CM048755.1 coordinate 275,066,437, forward strand.
ATGGGACTTAACTACAGGGTCATCAATCCCCAAACTTACAAACTACTTATGAACTAGCTTATACTAATGACTGCACAAACATCCATGCCTGAGGGGGGATTAGAACCCCCAACCGCAGCGGCCAAGCAGACCATGACTCACACGCCACAGACCGCTCGGCCACTGAGGCGGCACTTGTTAACCAAAATATATTTTTCTGCTGGAGTCATGTAGAAATATGATAATGTGTTCCCTTCTGAAAAAAAAATCGTCCAGCAATTAAAGAAAGTGACAGCTCATGCTCAGTTTTGTTGGTGTGGTTCAGACAAAAATTTAATACTCAGTATAATGGAATCAGTCTGAAGTGTTGATTATATACCCTCCATTTACATAACATCATTTAAACACATTTGGAAGATATTAAATATGGTAATTATGCAGTAACTAATATAATCCACAAAACACTACAGCTAATAAAAATTTATACAAATGCAGAATAAACATTTTTATTTTATTACTAGTATTGCTTTTTCGGTGGGGAGTAGGGAGGGAGGGGGTTATGTGTGTGTAATATTGTAGTTGGTCTGGCCCAGCAGCTCTGCTGGTTTCCATGTATTTTTGTGGGTGTCTGAGTTTATGCTGTGGTGACACAATTTTTGAAGAACTCAAGGGGCTTGGAGGTGTTTGGATTTGAACCGAAGTTCACCAGCTCTTCTCATGTTGAAGTTCATACTTATTGTAATTGTGCTTCTGTGTACTGATTGTGATGTCAAAATCAAAATGAACTGTGGGAGGGTGTATGTGACTTCTCTCCCATTGGGAATGCACCAGAAAGACAACAGGAACCCTCCTGGCTTTTGCCTTATGGACAAGGTAAAAACTCTGGGGAAAACCTTGGCTAGCACATTAACTAATGATGTCTCTGTTGTGACATGTTACTTATACAGTAAATGTGCACATCTGTTCTTATGACTGGCAAACTTCTCAATTACTCTGTTGTTGAAGTTTGGAATATCACCGAATGGATCAAACAGCCAGTGAGTTCAGTCTTTCCTGACTCATACTTTTCCTGAGGAAGGTTTTGATTCTTTTTAAGATGCTGAAACTGTTCTCTGCTTCTGCTGTTGAAATTGGCGTAGTTACCACAATTTGTAATGTTTTGTGCTCTTCAGTGAATGATTCTTCAAAGGAATGTTCCACAAAGAAAGTAAACATCTCACAAACTAATGTAATGCTTCTAAATGTATCATTGCGATAAATCATTGACAGTTCATTGTTCAATTTATTGTGGCAAATAAATGGACTGTAGTTTAATGAAAAAGTAATGACCAATGTGACTGGGAGATTTTCTCTAAAAGAAGCAAACTTTTTGGAATAATTATGTTGAAGCTACTAAGTACATGAGAGCTTTGAAATCTTCTTTTCAGTTGGTTGATCATGATGTCACATACTTCTTTAGCATCTGCTGTCAGATTAAGTTCACTGACACATTTAGAAAGTTTTCTTGGAGCAGCAATACACTCATCATCAGAAACTCGAAACCATTGAATGTTCTCTCGTATTTCAGATACAGCACTCTCAAAATGATGTAATGCATTGTATATGGTAACGGCATTTGCACTCTGCATCTGGACAGTCTAATAGAAAATATCAACATGTCTCATGATATCATAGAAAAAATTTAGGATGAACAAAAAGTGTGGATTGTGAAGTAAATTTCTTAAGGCAAATGCTTTTGTTATTGTAACATCATCCCAGGAATTCTCTTCCACAATCTTTTCAAAACATTCCAATAAGTGTAATTTGTTTTCTTTGGCAGTATTTACAATGTGGGACTGGAAGTTCCATCTAGTTGAAGAGACTGAAGGAATTCTCAGGTTGCAGACTCTCTGTAACAAATCACTTTGCTTGAAATATGAAGAGGAAAAAAAAAGTTGTGATACCAGCAATATTTACGAAGAACAACCTTATCAATTTTATGCTTTTACTGCAAGCATTCTGAAGAATCAAATTCATTTGGTGTGCAGAGCAGTGAACATACTTGGCATGTGAGAAAGTGCTCTACATCAGTGTTTGCACACCACTGTGACTGCAGCTCATTGCAGGGGCACTATTGCATGCCTGTGTAATGACTTTTTCTTAAACATTGAAAGGTTCCAGACTTCTTTTTAAAACCTCACTAATTCCACATGCTGTCCTATCATTAACATTTTCAAAGGAAAGAAATCTTTCAACAGGTTTCTTCCCCTTAATATACTACAGTATAATGGCAAATTGACTTCTGCACATAATATCTGTTGTTTTGTCAGCCTGCACAGAAATTGTTAATCTCTTTAATCAGTTCTCCGATGTAAACGTGATACATACAGTCCAGAAGCTCATTTTGTATTGTGTGTGACGTATATTTACACATGGAATTACTAGAGCTGCTTAACTGATCATCTAAGAGTTCCCAAAAGAGATACCAAGTGTAAGCAATTGCCATGGTTTGCTACTCTTGCTCTTCAATGTGAGCTCTTAGTGCTAATTCATGAGTTCCACAAAACATTGAGCATTTTACTATTCTGTTTAATATGTGTTTGTTCTTTGTAACTAATTCATTATGTTTCTAAATTGACATTTTATATGCCAAAAAATCTGATCAGCAATGTTAATTATGCCAAACATTTTATATTTACAACCATTTTCTAAATGAAGTCCACTTTCCTTATGTTTCTTAATTCACTTAAATGCTTCAAATTCCTGCAGCTGACTGTTGTCCACAATCCTTCACCATCAAACAACACACAGTAGAAACAAAACAACTTTTGTTTCTCTACACTCATAGTTAGCCAAGACTATTTGCAGAACCATATACTGCAAAAATTTCTCTTCTTTAAAAAAATTTCAAATGTTTGTTAAGCTTAAAGGACTTAACTATGGGATCATCAATCCCTATTCTCTTCTTCTTTCCGTTGAGTTGAGACATCAAGAAATCTTTTGGTTGATGTGTGCCTAACCACTTGATTTCTAGCTTCTCTTCCATACTTAATAAATGAAAGGGCATTTTAACCGAAGACTCTACTTTATTAATTTTATACTCAGTTTATGGACACTCAAGTTGCAATGACACAGCTCCAGAATATGGAATACTACTGACAGATGCTCGCATTCGGAAGGATGGTGGTTCAAATCCACCTCCAGCCATCCTGATTTAGGTTTTCCGTGATTTCCCTAGATCACTCCAGGCAAATGCCGGGATGGTTCCTTTGAAAGGGCACGGCCAATTTCCTTCTGCATCCTTACCCAAATACTTCGAGCGTAAGCTCCGTCTCTAATGACCATGCCGTCGATGGGATGTTAAACTCCAAGCTTCCTTCCTTCTTCCTACTGACAGATGGCCTTGTTTGCTATTTTCCATGTTTCCTGTTGATGAGTGGCAGTGGGGATGGTGGAAGGGGATGGGGAGGGGGGGAGAGAAATGCAGTAAGGCACCTGACATAGGTGCTAACTGCGATCCTGTGGACAAGTGCGTGAGGAGTGGGGAGCAGGAGCACGACAGGTACATCCCGCTTCATCGGGCTGCAGCGGAAGAGGGGCACGGGGGTGCCACACTGTGGATGCCAGGCCCCAATCAGCATTAGGATGAGGGTTGAGGAGGGGAAAGGGAAACAGCTCTGTGGAGACATCACTGGGACTGCAGTTCTAGGAGTCATGGTTGCAGGGAGAGTATGGGCCAGCTGCCACTGGCCCTCGTCTGTGCAAGGAATGAGGAACAGGGTTGCACTGGTCCAGGAATAATGGGCCCCTAGCAGCTCTAGAACATGGGGTGAGGAGGGGAAAGGAAAACAGCTCTGTGACGTCACTGTGACTGCGGTCTTAGGAGCTCAGGGTGCAGGGGGTATGGTCCAGCCCCCCACAGGCCCTTGGCTGTTGGAATGACTGTGTAATGAAGAGAGGGGAGTATAAGTCCACTGGGCACATGCTAGTGGGCCCTCAGCTATGCTGTGGTGAGAGATAAGTGAAACCATTTGATCGTGTCATTGTAAACTGAGCTAGGATGTCGAGGGGATCATGTCACACTCCAACTTTCTGACAGAATACTGCAAAAGTATATCACAAATTTTCTGGTGGGGCTGTGCCCCTGTAACCCTTTAGAATGGAGCCCTTGTTAAAAAGAAAGCTGAAGCAAAAGAAAGAAGATTAGAATTCTTTCATCTGAGATAACATAGTTTTGTTATGGTTCATGAGGAGAGGGGATCGTCATTGTGGTGTCACACAAGTATGAAGTGCGCGTCACGTACTGCGCCGCCATGCACGCTTGGTGCGGCGTTCTTACGTCAACCACGGGCGCCCTCTGCTGCAATCCCATTCATGGGCACCACTGACCTGCATCGTTCACTTGGGAATCAGATAGGCACCACTTAAGACTTGGCTATCGGATAGGCACTAGGAATCATCAGTAGTCAGGCCTCTATCTAAACTATGTATCAACATTCTACTAGTCAGCTGCTCTCCAAGTTAAGTAATGTATTATTTCTATGAAATATATCTCTTATACTAATCTAGCTTAGTGTTTCTAGTTTCTGCTGTCCCACTGGCTGGTCACCTCCTTACCTGCACACACGTGCATCCTATTTTCCTGTGTCGGTCTCTCTCTACTCGGCCACCGACATCCAGGACAACCGGTAGAAACGAGACACAAAAGTGGCGACAAGGCTAGGACACAAAAGCCATAATATTTTAATGCGGAAGCGGGTCATCAGAATATTTTTGCTGGAAAGTGGTCGCAAATTCGAAAAGGTTGAAAAATACTACCTTATGGCATGTGCGACACTCACAAGATAGTCGTTGTCAGATGCAGTGCTCCTTGCGCTAGACCTCGAACTACAAAGAAGCATTTGAATGGTATGTGTTTGTCAAGTCATCTGCTTGGTTTTTTGTCAAATTAGAGCAAATGGATTCCAGAGTTAAGACCACTTTCAAGACTGTCAGATATATTGTGAATATTGCAATGATTAAAACATTTATTTGTATTTTAGACTGCCACTGTGGAACTGTAGTTGATTGTTTTTGTGCAGTTCATGTGAAATTACATCATTCACATGTGTAAACGTCCTCATTATAATGGCCAATTAAATACTTCCAGGCCAAGCAGGAATGGCCTATGTAAATGATGAATAAACTCAAAGAGGGTAAATGAGGGCATTTTGACTGATTCTTCCATCAGTTCTTGGTAGATCATATCGACTTTTATTTAAATATCAGATTTTTGGCTCACCTTAAAGACTGAAGATGACACTGTGTGCTGAAAACTGGTAAACTAAATGGATATGAACTTGTAGGACATACACAAACTTGTATTTTGTAGTTAGTATGTTAATTTACATTTTCTCTAAGTTTGTTTGGCTTTCATATTAACAGGTATATCTCTGTACCAGTTTTCAGTAAACATTGTACACGTGTATCTCTAAGTTTGTTTGGCTTTCATATTAACAGGAATATCTCTGTACCAGTTTTTAGTAAACATTGTACACATGTTATGTGGGATTTGTATTGCAATTTGTCTATAGTACCACCTCCTAAAATACTTAAGACTGCTCTTGAAACAGCCTGTAGGAGAAATATTGACATAGAGGCCACAGTAGAGGATTTTTTTTCCAATAAGTAAAAATTGCTAGATGCACATAAAATAAGGGATAACTTAGCTTACTAATGTGTACTTGAAAATTTTCACTTTTACTCTATTTCAGTCATATTTTACGAAAAAAACTGTTTATTACTCACTCTGCAAAATGGCCAGTATGCCACAGCAGGCAGGGTAAAGTGGCCAGCCTTTGGCCACTATGCAAGATATAAAAAACGACAGTGTTTCAGTCCACTGCCGGAAGGTGAGAACAGACCAGTTGTATTGAAACAATGATGTTTCACTCTGCTTAAACTTGGAACAGATACACATTGAACTTACCAGTTCTTTATTGGTTTCAGGAGTGCTGAAAATTATTTGCCATGTGGGTCCAACTTAAGAATACTGGAAATAAAACTTCGTCTCTTAGCGACTGCTGTGTTCTGAAATGACAATGTTTGCTTCATAACCCCAAAAAAGCAAACTAATGCACACTATTTGTATTAAAATAATAATATAGTTATATTCCGTTGAATTCTACACCTATTAAATTATAGGATTATCTGTACATGCACGGCAACCGTATCTAAAACACGAGTAAACCTACAACTTTAAAAAAATAATGAACATAAAGGTTGAAACGACAGATATTATACTAAAGGCCAGTTCACACTGACCATCATGTCAAGTTGTATTCACACTGTCCGTCATGTCGTGTTCCTGTAATCCCACGCATCTGGGAGGCCGTTGTGTGGAAGAGGGCTGCCCTGATCAAGCAGTTCGGCACGTACCGAGGCCATGGTAAGTACCCTCTTATCAAACCTTACGTGCCACACAGTTAAGGAAGGTCCTTCCCCATCAGCAACAGCCCGAGCTGACCAGCAAGCCAAGCTCTCTCGCAGGGGCCTGTGCGTGGGCGTTGCACTCTCAAAACCTGATGTTGAAAGTGAGGTTATGAGTGGTGATCTGTTATGTAGAAAACATAGTTTAATACTAGAATTTAGGAAACAATAACGCTAAATTTTATTGGTGGCCATAGAAAACTTTACAGTCCGTTTTTTTGGTCAGCTTAGTGCTGGGAAGTCAAACAACATTTCAAAACATCAACATCTATTTTCAAGCGGAAAAAAAATTCAAACACATCAAACAATATTTATAAGAGCATAAATAGAGCTGTTTACTTTATCCATTACTATTTTCCCATAAACATTGTTGATACTGTTGTACACAGCTGAATTTTTGTTCTTCATTATCACTGACGTTTTCATTTAAAATGTTATTTAATGAAATTTGTGTGATCAAATTACAATCTTATTTAAATAAACAATTTGCTTCAGTCTTTTGTTTTACAATATTACAAAGCATAAACCATTTTTCGGTTTCAAATATCTGCATCACTTTTATTGAGAAAAATATTTAAGTCATCATGAAACATTTGGAATTTACTGATAAAACAAAGTATAATAATAAAATAAAGATTAATAAGATGCATTTGCATGTAAACATGTATAATTGTGGACTACATTGTGAAAATTGCCTGATGAAAATAGGTTAACTTCAGATGTTAGCAGATGACCGTTCTGTCGAAACATTGTTCTCGAGAAAGCTTGATGTGACATGATGGTCCAGTGATGGACTGTGTGAATGCCACCATTACAAATACATTGTGGAATGTTCTGACACATGGTGATGTGATGTGACAGATAGTGTGAACTGGCCTTAACAAGGGGAGTTCTCTTTGAAATTAGTTAAATTTTTCCCCACGGGTTTTGTGAGGCAAACCATACTAACATCTATAAAAAGCAAACAATTTTTAAGTAATCAATAGAGAAATGTCATCTTCATTTGGCAAAGATGGAGCACAGAAACTACAATTAAATGTTAAGCTAGGTTTTAATATAAAGTTTTAATAATTTGAAAAGTATTTAACTGTCCAAAATGAGCTTTGTCTTGAACTCATAAAAATAATTTACATAGAACATGCAACATGTTTAATGTGGCCACTTTTTCCTCTTTGATGCCATTACAGAAATGCAATTCTACAGGTCTAACAATCAACAGTAGATCTTATTTTTATACATGCTTTTAAATATTAAATCATGTCAGTTCAAGTTGTGGCTGTCAATTGGATATACTAGAAGCTTATATTTAATTATAACAGTTAATATAGTGCATTTGCAGTACATCAGCAAGTTGAAAAACTGGAAAATCATGGATAACTTCCCAACAATGTGCTGGAATTTCATTGGAGCAGAGTAGTTGAGTCATTTGCCACTTGGTGTACGCACTCTAAGGTAATAAAAGATAGTCAGTGGCAACTAACCCCATAGTGGCTACTATACCCACCCTCCCGCTAACTACGTTCCTCTAAGCAGGAAACAAGTACACATTTCTCAAACAGTTTCGCAACTTGGCTTCATTCATCAGCTTGGCTCCCCGCAAGGTTGACTGCGCATGCGCAAAACACCTCCATATGCATGAGAGTAGAATCTATCCTAATCCGTCTATGAGATGTGTGCATCTTGTGCAAGTGTGTGTGTGTATAGACAGTATGCAGCCAGCAGAACCGATGCAACATGAGTAATCTTGTAAGTGCTCACTTCCTGTGTAGACTGGGCTTAATCAGGACAGTGCCAGCACCAGCAGTCAGTGATTTTACTCCTGATGCTGACGGTGGAGTTTACCATCAAAAGGCTGGCAATTTTATTTGACTTGAAGCAGCTTGGATATTGAGATTTTATTGATGAATGCTACCTGAAAGACTCCAGTGATACATACACATTTACTATAATATCAAAAATCGCCCACATTAGATAGGCTTTGTACAACATTGTGTACAACATTGCAACAAATCTTTGTTGTGACAATTCTGCAGAATCTTGGTTGTAACGATTAAGACGACAGCCACAAGGTGATTAAGATAGTTGCATGAAGTTAAAGACATTATCTTCTAGAAGACTGTCTAGGCCAATAAAACATTAGCCACAGCCCAGGGGATGTTCATATCACCGCACACTCCGCTGCAGAGTGAAAGTTTCATTCTGGAAACATCCCCTAGGCTGTGGCTAAGCCATGTCTCCACCATATCCTTTCTTCCAGGGGTGCCATTCTTGCAAGTTTCGCAGGAGAGCTTCTGTGAAGTTTGGAAAGTAGGAGCCGAGGTACTGGAAAAAGTAAAGTAGTGAGGTGGTATCGTGAGTCGTTTCGGGGTAGCTCAGTCGGTAGAGCGCTTGACCGCGAAAGGCAAATATCCTAGGTTCGAATCCCAGTTCCGGCACACAATTTTAATCTGCCAGGAAGTTTGATATCTGGGCACTCTCCGCTGCAGAGTGAAAGTTTCAATCTGGAAACATCCCCTTGGCTGTGGCTAAGCCATGTCTCCACTATATCCTTTCTTTCAGGGGTGCCATTCTTGTAAGTTTCGCAGGAGAGCTTCTGTGAAGTTTGGGAAGTAGGAGGCGAGGTACTGGTGGAAGTAAAGTTGTGAGGCGGTATCGTGAGTCGTTTCGGGGTAGCTCAGTCGGTAGAGCGCTTGCCCGTGAAAGGCAAATATCCTAGGTTCGAATCCCGGTTCCGGCACATAATTGTAATCTGCCAGGAAGTTTCATATCTGCGCACACTCCGCTGCAGAGTGAAAGTTTCAATCTGGAAACATCCCCTTGGCTGTGGCTAAGCCATGTCTCCACCATATCCTTTCATTCAGGGGTGCCATTCTTGCAAGTTTCGCAGGAGAGCTTCTGTGAAGTTTGGGAAGTGGGAGGCGAGGTACTGGTGGAAGTAAAGTTGTGAGGCGGTATCGTGAGTCGTGTCAGGGTAGCTCAGTCGGTAGAGCGCTTGCCCGCGAAAGGCAAAGGTCCCAGGTTCGAGTTTCCGGTTCTGGCACACAATTTTAATCTGCCAGGAAGTTTCATATAAGCGCACACTCCGCTGCAGAGTGAAAGTTTCATTCTACATCCAGAGACATTGTAACCTAAAGTTGATGCTTGAAACCTCTGACGTTCAGTTGCGTGTTGTATCAAACACGGGCCACGGTTGGCGAGCAGCATCTGCAGGGACATGTTTACGATGACGACCGTGTTTACGACTATGGCTGTAGTGCACTGTTGTGGTTTGGTCTATCTGTCGTAGTGTCCGCAAGTAGCGCTTGCTGCTATTGTTATTCTGCATTCGTCTTTGCATGCAGACTAACTGTAGTACACTGTGTTACCAGACGTCTGTGATAGTGTAGTGTTGTAGGAACTGTGACCATGGTGTATTCGAACTCTGAAAAGGCGGAGATGATACTCATCCGTGGCGAGTGTTGACAAATGCAGGTGAAGCCTGCAGTGTGTATGCAGAATGGTACCCGGACAGGGAGCATCCGACTTGCCGCACATTTCAAAACATCTACCGCCAACTGTATGCAACAGGTATGGTCGTAGCACGCAAACGGGTCCATAACAGGCCCATCACAGGAGAAGCGGGTGCAGTTGGTGTGTTAGCTGCTGTTGCAGTGAACCCACACAGAAGTACACGGGACATTGTGAGAGCCAGTGGATTGAGTCAAAGTAGTGTGATGCGCATACTGCATCATCACCGCTTTCACCCATTTCGTGTGTCACTACATCAGCAATTACATGGTGATGACTTTAATCATTGAGTGCAATTCTGTCAATGGGCATATTAACAGAGAATGCGTTGCAGTTCTACCTGTTAACCGATGAAGCGGGTTTCAAAAACCACGGGGCAGTGAATCTACGGAAAATGCATTACTGGTCCGTGGACAATCCTTGCTGGTCTCCAACAGGTAGAGCGACAGTGACCGTGAACTGTAAATGTATGTTGCGGAATCATTGGTGACCACCTCATTGGTCCTCACTTCATTGCAGGGGCCCAAACAGCTGCAACATACATCGCGTTTCTACAGAATGATCTGCCAACGTTGCTCGAAAATGTCCTACTGGAAACGCGTTGACGTATCTGGTATCAGCATGATGGTGCACCTGCGCATTGTGCAATTAACACTAGGCTGACCCTTGACAGGATGTTCGACGGGCGTTTCATAGGACGTGGAGGACGCATAAATTGGCCAGCCCGTTATCCTGATCTTACGCCTCTGGACTTCTTTCTGTGGGGCACGTTAAAGGAGAATGTGTACCGTGATTTGCCTACAACCCCAGAGGATGTGAAACACGTATTGTGGCAGCCTGCGGCGACATTACACCAGATGTACTGTGGCTTGTACGACATTCATTACGCCATAGATGGCAATTGTGTACAGCAAATGATGGCCACCACTTTGAACATCTATTGGCCTTACATGTCGGGACACACTGTATTCCACTCCGTAATTGAAAACGGAAACCACGTGTGTATGTGTACCTCACCCCCATGGTAATGTACATGTGCGTCAGTGAAAAAGACCAATAAAAGTGTTAGCATGTGGACGTAATGTGCTGTTCTAGTGTCTTTGTCAGGGCCGGCGCAAGGCACGTGCGAAACGTGCGGCCGCACGGGGCGGCACTTTCCGAGGGGCGGCAAATCTGCCGCCCGCTTTTTTTCCCCCTTTAGGACAAACTCAACATTCATACCCAAGAGGCGATTCGAAACCAAACCTCGGAAACTGTGGCATGGCGCCTCGACTACCCGAAGGCCGCCCCTGCTGAACAAGGGGAGGGAGGAGGACTAATTTCTTGCTCGCCACTGTGGCACCACAATCGTGTTTATGCCGGAGGAACAGAGAGGGGGAAGCAGTCTGGCGTACACGCCGACGCCAGTATTCTTATGAGTGGAGTGCTGCCACCCTGTTACGTGCCGTGCGTTTACTCATAACTAATTTTGCAGAACACGAAATCTAATCTGAAAATTGGAATGCAATGTTCGATACTGCGGTTACGTATTAAGCCTGAAGCAATTTTGCTAAGCCCTTCAGTGGCAGTTTTAGTGTGTTTTACTCTTCCAGCATTATGGAAAAAATGGTTGAACATTACTACAGTCAAACATGTCCAACACCTACAATGGCTAGTATTATTCCGAATAGGTAAAAACGCTGCGAGTAATTTCAAGGGATAAAGACAATGGTAATAAGCCTGGCATAAGTTGGGTTTAGACGTATTTTTGAAAATTTTTGCTATCCGTTTGTGAGTGATAGTCGGACGTTTTGATTTTTGAGCCATGGAACACGTCTCCGCCTATATGAACAAAAAGTAAACTCTCGCCGGCACTTTTGTTTGACAATACTACTCGCACACTATCACTTTGCCAACATTTATTTACTGTATAAGTTTTAATGCGTGTGAATCTATGTTTCATCTAAGTAAACTACTGGTCGCTTCGATTCTGATGAAAACCTGAGAAAGTATGGTCTTTTAGCAACAATGCCCTCTCGTCCGCACAAAACAAAACGTTATTTTTGACACCTTCTAAAACAAACATTCATAGAAACAACATTGCTTCTAAGGGTCTCCTTGCTAGCTTTGTAGCTCATTTCTGTTTGACAAACGGGCGAAGATTACCTCGCTGTTGAGTGCCCTAAAACGCCAATAATCATCATCATCTGTTTGACAAAAGTTGTGCAGTTTTCGCAATTCGTATTTCTATTGTTCTTAATGCCATAGAACTTGCTGCCTGATAATACATTTACCCATATCATCGGTCACATACTTACTGTGAGTTTCTTGCTTCTTATTCTTGGGCGCTACTTCAACCGTAGCCTCACTGTACCTCGTCACGTGACATAGTTCCTGGCACTGCCACGTCACCACTTCGCCTTTCCAGGCAATAGGTATTGTTGCGTTCTCTACAACGAAAACTACAAAATTAGTTTCGGTAGTGGGCCGAGGGAGTCATGATTGGTCAGAAGCACTTTCATTGCGTTTCGTAAGAACAGAAGAATTAGTGCGTCCGAATTTCTAGCAACTTTGTATGTAATAGGTAAGTGCTTTTCATATAACGTACAATTAGTGTTGCGCAAGCATGTTACTCATAAGTTACAATTTTTCTCCTTAAAGATATCAGAATAGGAAAATTTATTTTTCTTGTGATCTGTTACTTCAAAAATTGGCAAGTCGGCAAATAAGTACGCGTCGTTCTATTAGCTAGATTGAAAATAAAGCGCAGGAAAGTGAAGTGATACGGCGATGACTAATTTCTTACCCCTTATTCCATAATCAGACACGAAATAACTGACACATGGACTTTACGACAGATGTCGAGTGTCAGTTCTTTGAAATGAACAACCGCAGTGCAGTGAGTTAATATACCAGGCGCGTTCAGAAAGTAAGTACCGTATGGTTATATAAAACGAACGGGTACAGATGCAGAAAAAATATTGATTGTACAAAAATCTACAACTGTTAAACTACTTTTCTACATAGCTTCCGAAATTTTGTAGGCAATTGTCATAGCATGGCACAAGGTTTTGTGTGCCTTTTTCATAGAATGTTGCCGCCTGCGTATTCAACCATGTGGTAACATGTCATTTCAGCTGGTCATGATCGTTGAAGTGTTGTCCACCAATGACAGATTTTAGGTGTAAGAAGAGGATTACTCTCAACAGATTTTTCTTGTTTCACAATAATGCCTGACCTCACACACCGAATGTGACTAAAAAATTCTCACGGAAATTTCAATGGGACCTGTTTGATCATCCCCCATACAGCTCGGACCTCTCTCATAGCGGCTTCCATCTCTTCTTACACCTAAAATGTCCTTGGTGGTCAACACTTCAGCGATGATAAAGAGCTGTTACCACATGGTTGATTACACAGGCGGCAACCTCCTGTGTAGGATGAATGCAAAAACGTGTGGCAAGCTATGACAAGTGGCTACAAAATGTCGGTAGTTATGTGGAAAAGTAGTTTAAGAGTTTTAGAATTTTGTGCAATAAAAATTTCTTCTGTATCTGTGTACAATTTCATTTTATTACCAAACGGAACTTACTTTCTGGTCGCGCCTCGTATTTCGACTAGCATTAGTACCCGTCAATGCCCGCGTGTGCATTTATTGCATTATTATGTTACTCCATCTCCTTATTCTTCCTCGCTCCATTGTCTTCCGCCCCACTCTTTGACCGTATCACCTGCGTCTGTAGTGAAATTCAGTCTGAACATCCTACAGTAATATAAGATTCCACACAAATTTGAACATTTTTGTAAATTCACAAGGATTATTAAAGTTAGCTAGATTTTTTCATTCAGGTTTGACTCCATTTTTGAGCTGGTGCGACTGTTTTTTCGTTTTCAAATGTTCAAATGTTTGTTAAGCTTAAGGGACTTAACTGCGGGGTCATCAGTCCCTAAACTTACAAACTAATTATCAACTACCTTATACTAAAGACGACACATCCATGCCGAGGAGGGATTCGAACCTCCGACCGTTGCGGCCGTGCATACTGTAACTGGCGCGCCGTAGACCGCTTGGCCAACGCGGCTGGCTTTACTGCTTTGTACAAATCTGTAGAGAATGTCACAAATCAGTCGCAATGTTTCTTTTTTATTATTTTTACTTTCCAGATCTACATAGATTTCGGGCACATTGTGGCTATTCTCAATGCTTTGAGTTACGTTAACATCTATACCGTCATGCTGAACGTAACTGTCAACATGACGGTTTAGATGTAAGCACACATTAAAAGCTATGAGACTGGCCACTCAGTGGCGAAACATAGATACCTCTGAAAACTAAAAAGCCGGCCGCGGTGGCCGAGGTGACTGAGGCGCTCCAGTCGCGGTCAGCACGACCACTACGGTCGGGGGTTCGAATCCCCCCTCGGGCATGGATATTTGTGCCGTCTTAGTTCGTAAGTAGTTCATAAGTAGTTTGTAAGTTTAGGGACTGATGACCCCGTAGTTAAGTCCCATAAGCTTTACAAACATTTGAACATTTGAAAACTTAAAACTAAAATTGCAATTAACTGCTGACATTTCCTAAAAATTCTATAAACGTTTCTTTAAAAAAAAAAAAAAAAAATAGAGGGGGGCGGCAATTTGGCAGCTCGCACGGGGCGGCACTTGGGCTTGCGCCGGCCCTGGTCTTTGTACCTAAGGTACATCACCGTTTCCTTTGGATCCCTACTTAATTCGTTGCTCTCCGATACACACGATTGAACAGCGGAGGAGTGGTACTCAAGCGTCAACTTTAGGTTACGATATCTCTGGATGTAATTAACATTTTACAATGCAACAAACGGCTCTGATTACGTATTTTTGTTTATATGTTCAGATGTGCTAACGAAACTAACGGGGTTACATTTAAAAAAAACGTAGGTTTGTGTTAAAATACATACTTCTGTGCATTTTTTTTATGGTTTGTATTAACCAGTTGCACTAGCCCCTCTCCTCACGTTCGGTCTGTGGAATCGGTTCGTCAGTATTTGATGTGGTTTACGAAATATATCCAGCGATAATGTTAGGTGACTCACCCTGTATAGTCCTATCTAAAAATCATTCTGTATTCTTGATTGCTTTTCTCTCCACAGTCTTTTTGTTTAAACATCCTCTCTCATACCCATCATAGGTATCGAAAAGAATTTTAATATTAGTTTGCCCAAGGCAAGGCTTTTCCTTCCAGTGTCCCCTTCATAATTTCAGTCTTTTGCAGATCACTCATTCCATCCACAAATCAGTCTCTTCAACGACCATAAAACCCAGGCCGACGAGAGAGACAGGCCGGGGCGCGCACGTCATATCACGTAATCAAGTGAGGCCTGAGCCGGCGCGATCGCTAGCTGGTTGGACGGCCGCGGGGGCACAGCCCACTGTCTCATAGCGGCTAGGCAACCCGCTAGCGATCGCGCCGGCTCAGGCCTCACTTGATCACGTGATATGACGTGCGCGCCCCGGCCTGTCTCTCTCGTCGGCCTCGCATCAAACTCAATGGGTGATACTTTCCGTCATTACTAGAACACTTTAAATCTTTATTAGTCTAGTCAAATACGCCGAAAAAAGGCGTCAACCTCGGAATGAGAGGTAACAAGCTGAATATTTGCATGAGCCTTTGTTTTCGCATTCTAAATGATGTGTCAAAAGTCTCATAAAATCTCGTGTCCGCGTCTTAAGATATTAAAGGTCAAAGGTCACGAAAATCAGTTTTTTCGCAAATATCTCGCTTCCTATGCGTTAAGTGGTATTTGCATCTCTGATAAAAGTTGTAGAGCATGAAATTCTCTACAATTTTTGTTTTAAACATTTTTTGTGCAATTCATCGTTTTTTTAGATAGAGCGCAGAGAGCGCACAGGCCACAGCGCTCAGACATATAAGACATAATGCAAGGTCAGCTGCGAGGTGAAACCCTAATTTGACTGGACTATATTCGTAAAAATGAATTGCCGCATGTATGAAAGCGCATCACTTGAGAATGGCTTCACCGATTTGGCTGATCTTTTATTAGTTCTGTGCGTAATTCTCAGGGCAAGGTTCGTATGAAAGAAAGTTTTGGAAAATCCAGACTGAATCATTTTCTACATTCTTATGGGACTTACTGCTAAGGTCATCAGTCCCTAAGCACTTACGTACTACTTTACCTAAATTATCTTTTATTTATTTTTTTATTTTATATTTCATTTTTTTGTTTTATTTCTTTATTTATTTACAAAACGTTTGTGCAATTTTATTTAAACAAATCTGTAGGAAATGTCAGCAATCAATCGCAATTTTTGTTTTTACTTTTCATTCCTACCTAGGTTTCGGCCACTGAGAGGCCAGTCTCAAAGCTTTTAATATGTGCTTACATCTAAACCGTCATGTTGACAGTTACGTTCAGCATGACAGTATAGATATAAACACAACTCAAAGCACTGAGAATAGCCACACTGTGCCCGAAATCTATGTAGATCTGGAAAATAAAAACAAAAATTGCGACTGATTGGTGACATTCTCTACAGATTTATACTAAACAGTCGCTGGGCACCAGCTCAGAAATGGAGTCAAACCTGATTGAAGAAATCTAGCAAATTTTATTAAGCCTTGTGAATTTACAAAAATGTTCAAATGTGTGTGATATCTTACAGGACTTAACTGCTAAGGTCACCAGTCCCTAAGCTTACACACTACTCAATCTAAATTATCCTAAGGACGAACTCTCTCACACACACACACACACACACACACACACACACACACACCGATGCCCTAGGGAGGACTCGAACCTCCGCCGGGACCAGCCGCACAGTCCATGACTGCAGCGCATTTTTAGACCTCTCAACTAATCCACGCGGCATGAACTTACAGTTAACGTAAATTAACATTTTTCAATGGCTGTGAACAGATAATGTATTCAACGGAAAAGAGTATACAGTAAATAAATGTTGACAAAGTAATACTGTGCGATCAGTATTTTCAAACAAAAGTGCCGGTCAGAAATTAATTGTTGTTCATGCAGGTGGAAACAGGTGTTACATGACTCAAAATCAAAACGTCCGACTGTCAGTTAGAAACGGATAGGAAAAATTTTGAAAAATATGTCGAAATCCAACTTATGTCAGGCTTACTGCCAATGTCTTTATCCCTTGTAATTACTCGCAGCGTATTTACCCATTCAGAATACTTCTAGCCATTATATGTGTTGGACATGTTTGAGTGTAGTATTGTTCAACGACTTTTTTACATAATGCGGGAAGAATAAAACACTCGGCAACTGCCATTGAATGGCTTAGCAAAATTGCTTCAGGCTTAACATGTAACCGCAGCATCGAACATTGCATTCGAATTTCCAAATTAGATTTCTTCTCTGCCAAATTAGTTGTGAGTAAACGCATGACGCGTAACAGGCTGGCAGCGCTCCACTCATAAGAATACTGCTCCCCCCCCCCCACCTCTGTTACTCCAGCGTAATCACGACAGTGCTGCCACAGTGGCGAGGAAGAAGATAATCCTCCTCCCTCCCCTTGTTAAAAAAAAAAAAAAAAAAAAAAAAAAAAAAAAAAAAAAAAGGGGGGGGGGCTGGCCTAGTGACTAAATACGCTGTAATGGGGCGAACAAATCCGCCAAAGAGCTTACAACAAAGGGAGATGGCGTTATGCACACTTGGTTAAAACATCCAGACAGCTTTAACATGAAATGTTGTTTCTTTAGAAGTTCCTCCATATTACTCTTACCTGCATGGTGTTATCAGTGGTGATCATAACTTTGGAGTGTTGCAAAGATAGAATTGATGTCAGTTCGTGATATTTTTGAGAGTTACAAACAAAATTAGTACAAATCATGGTTTATTTTTTTTTAGAACAAGGCCTCCAAGGTCCTGATTGCTATAGCAATAAATAAGATAAGAGAAGGGGGAGCAGTAGATAGAGAGGGGGAATGAAACTGATTTAAAAAGGGGAGATGATATAGACACAGAGGGGAGGGGGGTGAGATGGATATGGTGTGGGATAAGAGGAAATGGTGTGAAGTTGATGGAAAAAGATGGGGGGAGGAGGAGATGGACAAAGGAAGGGGAGAGGTGGCGATGAGGAAATAGAGGAAGGAGGAAGGGATAGAGATAGGAAGAAGAACAGATTAGGGTATAAATCTGATACACATCACCTACTTTGAAGCGTTGCTGGGTTCGCTAGTTCTGTAAATAAATGATCAGGACGTTAACGATATTGCCCAAATTTCCTATTCCATAATAGCAATCTTGGTTCCGTATTTTTTTTTTTTTTCAAATTTTTTGAAATCATAGTATGAACATTAACTCTTAATTTAGTATCCTCGAGAGGTGATGGAATTGTTATGACAGTTTTATATCTCTAATTTTTTTCATTTTATCTCTTCATTCTACTTTTTTTTATGACAGAATAAAAGTTTGTTGCATATTTTGTCTCTTATTTTGATTTCATCTGTCATTTATTGGTTGATAAATAGGTGATGGGACTTATGGACATTGTAGTATTGGGTGTATGAATTTCCCAAAACTTTTTCTGTGGACTACTTGTGGCAGGGACGAGAAAGCTGTTTCTTGGACATAGGAGAGAGGAAGCTATTTAAACAAGAGGCAACCTGTGACGAGACATGGGGCCTCTTTCCCACATTAGAGGAAGACCGGAATGTCCAACTGGCTGTAAGATTTTTTCACAGTACAGTGGTCAAAACAGAGCCGCTGGACGGCTCTCTGCATTACACTCTGGAGATAAGGGGCGTGGAGTGCGGTGTGGAGATCCGTTTCTTAGTGAGGGAAAATGTGCGTGCTACCTGGCTGGCGACCAACATGGCCAATGGTCACAATCAGGTCTACATTCCACGGCTGTGTAATTCACTGGCACCGCTTGACGTGCAGCGGCGAGAGCATTGATATCCAGGTCTAACGTCTGCACTTTCTAAGGACTTTCAGCATGGAGACGCTCATTTTACGAATAAATGATTAGCAGGACATTCTGTATGCAATTTTTCCATGTGGGGGCAGATGTCTGGCACTGTATGGTTTCAATGCCGATGGTACTACAGTTTGGCGCCAGTTTGGCAGGTCTACGATAAGAGGCGATAATGATCACAGATGTCGGCATCGGGTAATGTCCTCACTACGGTGGCCTAGGTGAGAATTTGCTCTGGTATGGCACGCACAGATCAGTCTGATACTGGCTTAGAAATCTTAGGATAACAGGGCGGACAATCCATCATCAGGTCTCCATTGGATAACCCATCACTCTGAGATTCGTTCGATAGATGAGAGTGGCATGGCTGGGAAGAGACAACCAGAGAGCAGCTCAGCGGTGTGGAGGAAGAAAAGGAGGACTCTGATGGTAGTATCTGTCCGAAGCGGTTTTAGGAACTATCATAACGGAAATGAAGGTTCTTGGGACAATCAGAGGCCTCCAAGTCCGCGACTGCAAAGGGCGGTGGAGGCCATTCAGGTCATAGGAGCTAACACTGCACTCAATATTAACAACAGTAATATTGACCACAATTGATGGGCTTACCATGTGGTACGTGTGCCACCACATACTATCGAACTATTCAGCTATTGTACACTATGAAGATATCCGAGAGAGAGTGCTGTCTATATAGTTGTTTGAATAAGATGCTAATTTACTTGTCTAATTTGATGTTTTATTAATAGCCATATAGTTAACTTGTGTCTCATGTTTATTATCTTTCTTGTAATGCATTTATGTTTTGTATGATAACAATTATCATTTATGTAAACACGCTGTGTTTTGTAGGAATGCAAAGTCTCATGGCGATAACATTGAAAGGAAAGTTCTCGGGTTTTCGACCGCGGGAAGTGGTTAAAATCACACGAGCTTTCGGCCAAGCACTCTTTGGTCATTGTTAAGTGGTATGACTACCTGGTGGATGCTGGTGCGGCTTTATACACGCCAGCTGCCGGCCGTGACATCACTGCTGTCCCTGCCATCTCCATATATGGTAATGTTTTGGTTCGGTGGCCGGTGTGCCCGCTTCAACTTCGCGATCGCTGGGTTCCATGCCGCGTTGAGCTGCCGGCCGCAGTCTTATTGAGAGTGTTATCACTGATTTTAATTTCCATTTCTTTCTAACTTATGCAATCCCAGAAACCGGTGGTGCGAGCCACGAACTTGATTGGGTGGCCGTTTTCTAGCGCATTTTCTGCTAAAGCTGAATTCTCTGGGTAGCGTAGACGACACCTCTCATGTTCCTTCCTGCATTGTTCTATGGTTCACACAGCTTGTACAACGTAAGATTGACCACACTCACTCGGTATCCTATACACGTCAGGTGTTCTGAGACACGCTGCCTCTTTAACTGGCCTCAATCGTTGACGAATTTTTGCTGGAGGTCTGAAAACTGATCTGATTTTGTGTCTTTTCAGCAGGCGGCTTATCTTGCCTGACACAGAGCCAGAGAATGCCAAGAAGTCAAACTTCATTTCCTGTTCCTCATCCGTCTTTCTTACTCTGATTTTTATCTGGAATCACATCATTTATTTCAAAGCGTCTGTATCCACTGGTCCTGAATACATTTTGTAGGTGGTTCAATTCGTGGGGCAGGTTGTTGGCATCTGATATTTTTCTTGCACGATGGAACACGACGACTACAATACGAAGATCTGCACGATACTAGAAGAGGATACCTACCGGCAGCTCCCACGTGACCCAACGTCAAGAATAATAAGAAATACATCTGAGCTTCTTAAAAACTCGTCGTTGTAAGACAGTATGGTGAAGAATATTCACCCACAGGCACCTAGACCACCTACTGCATATGGTTTATCGAAGAGCCACAAAGATGGGACACTCATTGTGTGTACCATCAATTCACTAACATACACGCTCGCCAAGTACTTGGCCAGTCGCCTCGCCCCACATGTGGCACGATGTGAGCACCATATAAAAAACTCATCTTCGCCTCAGTAAAAGTGACATTATGGTCAGTTTCGATGTGGTGTCACCTGTTACGAATGTGCCTATCAAGAACTCCATGGACCTTGTTTCGCAGCCAGGGTGCAAAATCCTGGGGGGGGGGGGGGGGGGATTGATAGGTTCCCCCCCCCCCCACACTACTGATCTTATCATAAAAATTACCTGCCACTAAAATATACCGGGGGGACGGTTAATTATAATGAGGCTAACCGTAAAACATACGCTATTAAAATATTAGCGGTTCATGAGTAATTTTTATTATGCAACTAACAGTAGGCCTAATCCATTGAACGTCATGAATATCGAGTTTTTAGAACATCAGCAACAATCAATCGGAAATACTTAATCCAGCCTGGCAATGTTACACAGAATGGCGTTTCAGCCTGTGGTGGCCCTTGGCCGCACAGTGAGTACACTTTGTTAGTGATGTAAAATATCTTTCTTGTGTGATCTTTGATGTTGTTGTTTTGATTGTGGTAGAGAGTTTTAAAATATGGCGGGAATCTGTCCCTGTGTGTATGTTATGCTAAAATAAATGCTTATTTTCAACTGTGACTGTGTGATGTGCTGTGCTATTTGTGTGTGATCCCTGCTGTCCTCAGAAGGTCATGGGCCCAGGATCGCCGATCAACACAGAAAAGGAGTGAAGTTATCATCTAAATGAAGACAGGCTGGAAAAGCGTTCCAACACCAATAAACTGTGAGTAATGAAAATTTTCCATTTTGCTGATTGCGAAGAGGATTTGTGAACGATATTACGAAATTAGTGAGACAGTGACAGAAGCGACGTAATTCCTAAAAATCAGCAGAAAAATATACAATCGGAAAGGGTTTTCTTACTGGAAGATATAGTTCAGTAAGAAATGCAAGATATAGTTCAGTGTGCGCCTCGGTTGCAGAGTGGTAGAGTTCCAAGGGTTGCGGGTTCGATCCCCACCAGGTCCTAGGATTTTTATTTGTCACTTTCCACTTCTGTGGAAAAAATACCGAGTAGCACCGTGGTTCAGAACCCACGTTAAACTGTATGTCCCCCTATAACTGGCTGGGTAAGTCAGTTCGAAGGTCGGAGGAAGGCAACGGCATACCACCTCCAAACAGGACCATGCCTAGTAAAGCACTGTGGTGTTCAAACCAATCTTCGGATTGTTAACTGCTTTACCTTTATAGTTCAGTACAAACATGGCGGACGAGCGAAAAATCGAACTGTTAAATGAAAGTAATTACCGTCACTGGTCACAAAGAATTAAGGGAATTCTTATAAGTAAGCAATGTTGGTGCGCCAGGGCCGGCGCAAGGCACGTGCGAAACGTTCGGCCGCACAGAGCGGCATTTCCCGAGGGGCGGCAAATCTGCCGCCACCCCCCTTTCCTTTTTTAAATTTCTTTTCTTTTATGACATACTCAACATTTAAGCCCAGGAGGGAATTCGAAACCAAACCTCGGAGGGAGCGGCTTCGGGAACTGTGGCATGACGCCTCGACTACCTGCCGGCCGCCCCTGTTGAACAAGGCGAGGGAGGAGGACTAATTTCTTCCTCGCCACTGTGGCAGCACCGTCGTGTTTACGCCGGTGGAACAGAGAGGGGGCAGCAGTCTTTCGTACACGCCAGTATTCTTATGAGTGGAGCGCTGCCAGACTGTCGCCGTAATTTAACATTGCTCTCAGAATTCTCCCAACACTCCCAGTGACAGTTGCGAGTGCTGAGGAGTTTCTCAAAATTGAAAGTGATAAAGACATACCTCCGATGAGCCAAACTCGTTTGAATGATCTTGCAACAACATCGATTGAGCACGAGCTTGCAGAGGACTTAAATTACACAGATTGTGTGAAAGAGTTTGTTTGCACAAGCAAAAGCCAGGAAGTTTTGATTTGTCTAGTATTTTTTTTTTAATTTTTATATTATGATTAGTTTCTTGATTATTTACTGTGTTGTTTCTTATTCTTTCAACATTGAATAGTTATTGTAAATATTATTGTTCAAATAATATTATCCTCAAATTGTAAATATATTTTCTTTTCCGTTGAATACATTATCTGTTCACAACCATTGAAAAATGTTTATTTTCGTTAACCGTAAGTTCATGCCGCGCGAGATTAGCCGAGCAGTCTAAGGCGCTACAATCATGGACTGTGCGGCTGATCTCGGCGGAGGTTCGAGTCCTCCCTCAGGCCTCGGTGCCTGTGTTAGTCTATAGGATAATTTAGGTAAAGTAGTACGTAAGTGCTTAGGGACTGATGACCTTAGCAGTAAGTCCCATAAGATTTGACACATATTTGAACATTTTTGTAAATCTACAAGGCTTATTAAAATTAGCTAGATTTCTTCAATCAGGTTTGACTCCATTTTTGAGCTGGTGCCCAACGACTGTCTTTGTACAAATCTGTAGAGAACGTCACCAGTCAGTCGCAATTTCTGTTTTTATTTTGCAGATATACATAGATTTTGGGCACATTGTGGCTATTATCAAGTTATGTTCACATCTATACCATCATGCTAAACGCAACTGTCAAAATAACGGTTTAGGTGTAAGCCACTCAGTGGCCGAAACCTAGATAGATCTGAATAGTAAATACAAAAATTGCGATTGATTGCTGACATTTCCTACAGATTTGTTTAAACAAAATTCTACAAACGTACTGTAAAAGAGAGAGAGAGAAGGGGGAGCAGCAACTTGGCAGCTCGCACGGGGCGGCATTTGCGCTTGCGCCGGCCCTGTGGTGCGCTATCGAAACACACCCACAGTAGCCGAACGAAAATCAAATGAAAGGGCGATGGGAATTCTACTTACAACTGTAGATGATACTTCACAGGACGATATACAAGACTGCGAAAGAGATATGGGACGCGCTAAAAGATTCCCAAACACATTTTGATTTGTGGAATGGAATGCCTGCTCTAAAGGAAGGTGCGAACATCGAAAAGAAAGCGGACGAAGCGATGTTAGATTACCTTGGGAGACGCAACTATTCAAAGTTCGCGGTTCCGGCGTAGAATTATCCGACAAAGAAGCGGCGGTGCATACATTGATGGGCTTGCCTTCAGAGTACGAAACTTTCGCTAGTAGAAAGCGGTATTACGAAGCGGATTTCTCGCTTAAGAAATTCAAAAGCCTCCTGTTAGAAGAAGAAAGACGACTTACAAACATGAAGTGCTAAAGTGAAGCCAGAGCATTAAACGTTGCGACGTTCAGAATAGGCTCACAACAACAAACAAAGCGTGGCGTAAGGGGACGAGGACGTGGAAACAATCTGTGTAATAACAAAAGCGAGAAATATATGAGCGTGGTCCACGATATTTCGTTGTCAGGAGTATGGACATATCGGAAAATATTGTACACAATTTGGAGATAACACTTCAAACAGTGAGCAGGAGAGCCACAGAAATGGAGCAAATGAAACGTCATCAAATTCTGTGACATTAACTGCCAGCAAAAGAATGCTACTGACAGAAAAACACAGAATCACGAATTGTCATTCTACAAATGAATTGTGTGTCAGCAGGTTGGACACTGCTGTATACTCACATGTTATATACATCACTTTTCTCGAAAAGGAAAGAAATTTTTCAAATTCAAATGTTTGTATAGCTTGTGGGACTTAACAACGGGGCCGGCCGCGGTGCCCGAGGGGACTAAGGCCCTCCAGTCAAGGTCTGCAAGGCCATTACAGTCGAGGGTTCGAATCCCCCTCGGGCTTGGATATTTGTGCCGTCCTAGTTGGTAAGTAGTTCATAAGTAGTTTGTAAGTTTAGGGACTGATGACCCCGTAGTTAAGTCCCATAGACTATACAAACATTTGAACTTAACTACAGGGTCATCAGTCCCTAAACTTACAAACTACTTAGCAACTAGCTTACACTAAGGACGGCACAAATATCCATGCCCGAGGGGGGATTCGAACCCCCGACAGTAGTGGCCGCACAGACCGTGACTGGCGCGCTGTAGTCCCCTCGGCCACCATGGCCGGCTGGAAAGAAATGATGTGTGGATTCTGGACAGTGGAGCAACACATGACGTTAGCGGCGGAAAAATACCAACCGGAAGTGCTTGTAATTACGCAGTCAGAAGTATAGTATCTGTGTCTTCAAGATCTTTGAGTAGGCTTCTTTAGGTATTACGTAATTTTCTTTCCTGTCCGAGTGAAAAATAACTGTTTCACAGACAGTACGTATCTTTCAGTAACTACTCAACTACTTATTTTTTTAAAATAAATATTCAATAATAATGTTCTTTAAATCGTGTATCCAGCCACAATCTATGTTGTACATAGGCCCTGCTGGCTTCTGTCTAGGAGTTTCCAGCCAACGTTTGTTTGATTTTACAACTTACGTTTCGCTACCACCAATTTAGATTCAAATTGGCTAGCACTGTTGATATTTTATACTTCATTCCTCTTGGAGGGTGAAACTTGGGCAATGTCAGCGAAACGTCTGACTAACCTCAAACTTCGACAGAAAACTCGAGACAGATGCCAACAGACAACATGTCAACAAACTGCCATAAAAGCTTAAAATGTACAATAGATAAGAACTTGGGAAACGTCTTTAAACATCTGTGTCTCTCAGTATCTTGAAGCTCCAGTAGCTGCGACCGTTATTTATCTTATAACTGACGATACCAATATATTGTTTGGATTGTACCTACCTTATACCCACAATAAAACATTTTAATGAACACTGTGTCATTAGCTCCTGTTCTGCAGATGAATAAGAAGCTGCTTATAAAATATTTGTATTATCACTTTGCTCAAACAAACCTGTGTTATGGTAACAACGTTCTCTTTATTAATGACCCAACCAATGAATAATGTCTACTGTCAAGTCTCAAATACAGAAATATTTATCCTTCTCAGTGTACTTTGTTAAGTGATATTACCCATACGGAAATATTATTACGGTACATTTACAGTGATTTGTTATTAGAACAGTATTCCCCTAAACACACACTCGGAAATCGTCACATATTCGGAAATTACTATCCAAATAACTGTTTCGTCCTTTGTTTTCTAATCAGTTTTAAATGTAAATGAAAGACAGAAACGTAGAACTAACTTTTAATACAATCAGAGAAGTTCATTTAAAAACGTAAAGACGAAAAAAAAATATTGAGGGATGATAGGATTCGAACATACACCTATAAATAATACGCTTTACAAATCTACAACACTATCCATTACGCTACGATGACATGAGTTGAAATAAGCTCCAGATTACTTATACCTACACTTGAAAAGTTACGTTGTTAATTTGCTACAAACCACTATTTATTTATTAGGTAAGCGTTTTCGTGATTGCTCTTAAAGGCATCACAATTGCATTCTTAATGTTTAAAGTTCACAATTTCTGAATAAGCTCAATTTAAAATGGCGCCTGTCACATCGTGCCAAAGATTCTATCCTTGCTGTGTATAGTCTCTGGTCCAAAACGGAAGTGGTATTTTTCCGCCGCTAACGTATACTGTGGAGCAACAGACCATACGACTTAACAACGAGATAAATTTGTAACATTCACAGAAAGCGAAGCGTCAGTAAAGGTAGCTGGTGGTGGATTCTTGTTGAGTTCTGGTTTTGGCATTGTGCGCATTTATTTGTCAGAAGAATGTGGAGGACAAACTGTTGACTTGCATAACACATTGTACATTCCAGACATTATGTGTAATTTGATATCAGTGCCTCAGGAAGCTGATAAAGGAGTGTTGGTTTCTTTAACAAAAACGGAAGCTAAAATAATGAGACAAAGTGGTGAAATAATTGCGAAAAGTTCCAGGAAAGGAAATCTCTACTACTTTAGTGAATCCAATTTCAGTACTTCGATGTATGAACCGGGCCATATCGCCAATTTTAACATTAGCAGGGAACTGGATTTGTGGCAGCGAAAGCTAGGCCACATTCATATTGATAAAGCAAAGAAACAGACCAAATGTAGTGGAATAACGCCAGAAGCGTCAGAAGACAAAATAAATGAAATGTGCAGTGTGTGCATTGAAGGCAAGATGAAAGCTAAGCCTTACCCCAAAATGACAGAAAATAGAGCAAATTAATCACTAAGTTTGATACACATTGATGTAATGTGTGTCTCTGGCTCACAATCACTTGGTGAAGCAAAATATGTTGCCGCATTCATTGATGATTACATGAGGTATGCAGTGGAATACTTGCTAAAAGCCAAAAGTGGAGGCGAATATATGAGTAAACAATTTGAAACGTATCTACAAAAGGAAGGAATTCGGAGGCAGTTGACTGTCCCTGGCACAGCTCAACAAAATGGTGTAGCAGAGTGGTTCAACCAAACTTTTTCAAATACAGTGTGATGTATGCTATTAGAGAGTAGATTGCCACAAGATTTCTGGGGTGAAGCAATAGCTACAGGAATTTACTTGCGAAATAGATGTCCAACAACAGCAAATGATGGAGAAAGTCCCTGTAAACAATGGCATGGACGAGAACCAAAAATTGACCATCTACGTTTATTTGGATGTCGTGCATGGACAAAAGTGAAAAACCGGCACGGCAAATTTGAACCTAAAGGACATCCTTATGTAATAGTTGGATACTCAGAAACCACAAAAGCCTACAGACTATGGAATCCAGCAACCACCTGAAGTTGAAAACCCAAAACCCATCTGACGTTAATGGGGGTCATGGTCCGGGGGGGGGGGGGGGTCAGTGATGTAAAATATCTTTCTTGTGTGGTCTTTGATGTCGTTGTTTTGCTTGTGGTAGAGAGTTGTAACATTTGGCGGAAATCTGTCCCTGTGTGTATGTTATGCTAAAATAAATCCTTATTCTCATCTGTGATTGTGTGATGTGCTGTGCTATTTGTATGTGCTCCCTGCTGTCCTCCGAAGAATATTGACCCAGTTTACGCGCAGCAGCTTCCTGCATCCGCACACTAGGAGAACATTTCATTTTCTCCCGGCGCCACCTGGGACAATAGGGTAGCCCAGGTAAGAGCTTTCCCTGGATTCCTAGAAGGGCCCCGCCAGTTGGCACTTTTCTTCCGCTGTGTCCCCGTCAGTGACGACATGTGTCGGTGTTTCTTGCAACGTGCAGTGTTCCGCAACGCCTACTGTACGTTCCTCTGCGCCACAGCTTCCACCTGTGTCGTGTCCTGTGCCGCACTGAGCACTGTCAGACATTGTAAATCATTGTTGTCAATTGCTTATTCAAGCAATGCGGTGAACACCGATAACGGACGTGATGAAGCGTTCAGAAAGTGGATTAACTACCAATTTCTTTAAGCACAATAGTGTTAATGCATCAGCAGAATATTGTGTGATACCACAAGTTTTATCAAATGAAAATGTGTAGTAAAACGTAAGTTAAATACCCAGAAGTGATCTCGGACGTGGAGTGTATTTATACAGGGTGTTACAAAAACGTACGGCCAAACTTTCAGGAAACTTTCCTCACACACAAAGAAAGAAAATGTTATGTGGACATGTGTCCGGAAACACTTAACTTCCACGTTAGAGCTCATTTTATTACTACTCTTCAAATCACATTAATCATGGAATGGAAACACACAGCAACAGAACGTACCAGCGTGACTTGAAACACTTTGTTACAGGAAATGTTCAAAATGTCCTCCGTTAGCGAGGATACATGTATCCACCCTCCGTCGCATGGAATCCCTGATGCGCGGATGCAGCCCTGGAGAATGGCGTATTGTATCACAACCGTCCACAATACGAGCACAAAGAGTCTCTATATTTGGTACCGAGGTTGCGTAGACAAGAGCTTTCAAATGCCCCCATAAATGAAAGTCAAGATGGTTGAGGTCAGGAGAGCGTGGATGCCATGGAACTGGTCCGCCTGTACCAATCCATCGGTCACCAAATCTGTTATTGAGAAGCGTACGAAAACGTCGACTGAAATGTGCAGGAGCTCCATCGTGCATGAACGACATGTGTCATACTTGTAAAGGCACATGTTCTAGCAGCACAGGTAGAGTATCCCGTATGAAATCATGATAACGTACTCCATTGAGCGTACAGTAGGTGGAAGAACATGAGGCCCAATCAAGACATCACCAACAATTCCTGCCCAAACGTTCACAGAAAATCTATGTTGATGACGTGATCGCACAATTGCGTACGGATTCTCGTCAGCCCACTAATGTTGATTATGAAAATTTACAATTTTTCATTTAAAGAGAAATACTAAAATGAGCTCTAACATAGAAATTAAGCGTTTCCGGACACATGTCCACATAACACATTTTCTTTCTTTGTGTGTGAGGAATGTTTCTTGAAAGTTTCGCCATACCTTTTTGTAATACCATGTGTTAACGAACGTGAAGTACTAAGTCATGACGGTGGTCAGCCTACATCATCAGAGACTGATGGCGGAATAGAAAATAATTTTTCGGCGTCCTGGAAGAAAAATCGCCCTTACGATGGCCAATATTACGATCAGACTAACGGTGTTGCGATGAGAAGTCTGTTGGCTCCGGCCAATGGCAAACCTATTCATGGAGAATTTCGAGGATGTGGCCCTAGAAACGGCGCCATTAAAACCTAGGTGTTTCTTCCGTTATGTCGACGACACGTTCGTCATCTGGCATCACGGGAGCGAGAAGCTTGCAGTGTTCTCGGGACATCTAAATAGTATTAAGAAGCACATCCAATTCGCCACAGAGGTAGAAAAAGACAATGTACTGCCTTTCCTCGATGTCCTTGTCCGTCGGAAACGATATGGATGCCTTGGTCTCATCGTCTACAGAAACCCTACTCGCACAGATCTGTACTTGCACGCCAACAGCCATTATCACCCAGCACAGAAGTGCACAGTATTACAAACATTGGTGCATCGTGCAAGAAAAGTATCAGATGCCAACAACCTGCCCCACGAATTGAAACACCTACATAATTCAGGACCAATGGATACAGTCGCCATGAAATAATTGACGTGATTCCAGATACAAATCAGAGTAAGAAGGCGGATGAGTAACAGGTAATGAAGGTGGCTTTCTTGCCATTCTATGGCTCTGTGTCAGGAAAGATAAGTCGCCTGCTGAAATGACGTAATATTAAATCGGTTTTCAGACCTCCAACAAAAATTCGTCAACTACTGAGGCTAGTTAAAGACCCAGCAGGCCTCAGAACACCTTGCGTCTAAAGGATACGGCGTGAGTGTGGTCAGTCTTATGTCGGACAAACTGTGCAAACCACAGAAGAATGCAGGAAGGAACATGAGAGGTGTTATCGTCTACGCTACCCAGAGAAGTCAGCTTTAGCAGAACATGCGTTAGAAAACGGCCACCGAATTATTTTTGATGATACCTCGGTCATGGCTCGCACCGATGGTTTCTGCGATTGCGAAAGTAAGAAAGCAATAGAAATTAAAATCGGTGATAACACTCTCAATAGAGACGGCGGTCTGCGGATCAACACAGCATGGAACCTGGCGATCGCGAAGTTGAAGCGGGCACACCGGCCACCGAGTCAAAACATTTCCATATATGAAGATGGCAGGGACACCAGTGACGTCACGGCCGGCAGCTACCGTGTATAAGGCCGCACCAGCAGCCACCAATGACAATGGCCAAGGAGTGCTTGGCCGAATGCTCGTGTGATTTTAACCACTTGATGCGGTCGAAAACTTTTCAATCAGGCTGAGTTTTGTTTTATTAATTCAATTTTGTAATTTATCTTGGTTTAGAATAATTGCAGGATTCTTTTTTTCTAATGACTTGTTGTGTCATCGTGTTTGGTGGACACTGGATTATCATTTTTTAACAGGTTCGGGTGGTTGAGCATTATTTGGAAATTTTATAGTTGATATAACTCTTGTCTGGTAATAAGTTCGGGGTCTGTTGTATGCCAGATACGGTGCTCCATTGTACATCATCAGGCGTCTTTTGTCATTTGAGTGCTGTTGGTATTCGTAACTTTTTCTATGAACACTTGTTTACTGTAGTAATTATGTTGCCTTCGTCTTCAACATCATACTGATTGAAAAAAATATGTTGACACAGGCCTGTGTCTGTCGGTTTTTTCTGTTGAGATGGAGCTCTGTTGCTCTGTTGTGTTTGTTTTATAAGAGAGATGTGCTTTTTTTGACTGCTTCAGAGACCGTAAGGTCAGTTGTTTTGTTTTTAATTCACTCGATGTTGGAGGGCAAGCCAGAGTGGATTTGCTTTAGTCGAGGTAATAATTCTGATTCTGTTCGAGCACGAGATGGAGTGTAGGTTTAAAGTCGTTGGTTATTCTTAGTGTTCACGTTGTTCAGTGTGCAGACATTGTTGGCATTAGGTTGGACTGTCACCACGGGTCCCATGATAACCATATTAGGGCGGTCACATGAGAAGTTGTTTCCCCATAGTGCTGCAGATGAAATTTTATTAAACACCAGCATTGTATAAAAAGACAACAATCAATATATAATAACATTCACCGTTTATTTCAGAAATAGGGAATATACCAAAACAAGTGAACTAATATTCTTTTTTAAAAATTCAGGTGAGCTTATTTAATTGTCCCATATGAGCAAAGGACGACAGAAAAGGGGACACCGATGACCATATATGTGTCGACCTGGCAGGAAAGTAGGTTACCTATCCCTAAAATCCCTATTATCTTACTCTTCCTGTCGTAATTATGCATGTATGATGTTTTTCGAAAATCTCCTCTCTCATCCTGACTTCAGTCTGCAGATAGGTAAACATAACTGGCAGCCATGATAACGATAAACTACAACAAGGAATTATGTACTGAATTCCCAGCGCCTGAGGAGCAATATGATAGAGGTGAAATGAGAGGACGACAGCTGAGCCATGAGCGCCAGTAGTAATGGTGCGAGTGTGTCTACACGTACACAAAGGGAAGTTCTCCTGCGTCGTGAAAAACGTTAACGGTGCAGTCCAGTCCATCAGAGTACCAGGCTGGTGGCGACTATGGCTGTGGAGTGACCGCCTGGGACTCCAGCTATTACCATCTGAAAGGGAAAGTCGCCACAGACACAATATGGGCCAGCACGTCTCTGCTCCTTGTTGCCAAGAACTCGCCAACTCACATAATGGGACCTGTTACTCGCCAAGGGGTTAGCCTATTGGCAGAAAAGGTATCCATGCAGTAGTCACATACCAGAAGGAAGAGCATGTACTATGACAAGGATGACTCCAGGAAACTCAAGCATTTGAGGAAAGGCTGTTCAGGACATGCAGCTAACTACCGTTTCATCAGGAAGAAATCCTGACCCAAGATGCCAACCATATCATTTCCTGTCAAGTGCGGGCGTGAATTTCATGCTGTTGTTCGTATGCCAGTGTTCCTAAAAGACTAGTTAATACTCTTGCACTAAAAATGAAGGACATATATCTAACTTCCTGGCAGATTAAAATTATGTGCCGGAACCGGAACTCGAACCTGAGACCTTTACCTTTCGCAGGCAAGCGCCCTATCGACTCTGCTATCCCGACTCGACTCACGATGCCGCCCTACAACTTTACTTCCGCCAGTACCTCGCCGCCTACTTTCCAAACTTCACAGAAGCTCTCCTGCGAACCATGCAAGACTAGCACTCCTGGAATAAAGGATAAGGTGGAGATTGCCCGTGAAAGGCAAAGGTCCCAGGTTCGAGTCCCGGTTCTGGCACACAATTTTAATCTGCCAGGAAGTTTCATACTCCGCTGCAGAGTGAAAGTTTCATTCTGGAAACATCCCTTAGGTTGTGGCTAAGCCATGTCTCCACCATATCCTTTCTTCCAGGAGTGCTGGCCTTGCATGGGTCGCAGGAGAGCTTTTGTGAAGTTTGGAAAGTAGGAGGCGAGGTACTGGCGGAAGTAAAGTTGTGAGGCGGCATCGTGAATCGTTATTTATTAGACACAATTTCTTCGGGTCTGGTTGTCCCAAATGTTATGTGCCTTTCACTCTCCAATGCAATGCATTCGAAGATTAGATGTGATGCAGTTTCATCACCGTCATCACAGATCCTACATTTAGGGTCCTCTTCTGTTATTCCCATTGTATGTAGGTGTTTTTTGAAATCCCATGGCCTGTCAGCAATCCAACCATGAGTCTACTCTCTCTCCTGTTCAAGCCCAGGATTGCAGAGCTTCTTTCAAAACATGGCTTTGGCATCATTACCTTGCCATGTTTTTGTTGGTAGACTTTGGTCCAATATTCTACATGCTGTCTTCTGAGCCAGTTAACGTAGCTCCAATTCGATCATTACCTTGGTGATTGTGAGGACAGGTTCCGGTCCAATAAATGGAGTCTCTGCCCCCATCCTGCCTAATCTGTCGGCATGTTCGTTGCCACTGATCCCCGAGTGCCCAGGGACCCACAATAGGTTTACTCTATTGCTTTCCCCTAGCTCCACCAGAACCCTGTGACATTCTGCAAAAAATTTCAGACCTTGTTGCAGGACCTGCCAGTGATCTCAGGGCTGTCTGAATAGATATAGATGCTACGATCTTTGTAGCACCTACGCAAATTCTCCTCCACACATGCCCTGATGGCAGTGATTTTGGCCTGGAATACTGAGGCCAGTGACTAAAGAGATGACACCCTCCAGTCTTGGCTGCACCCGTATCCCCCGACCCCAACGCCTTGGTCTGATTTTGACCCGTCAGTGAACCAGACAATATCTCCCGTACGGTGTCGAACTATTTTCTCCCACTGCTCCCCACTTCCAATTGTTATATTGAAAGGCTTGTTGAAGCAGTATGGGGTTATAATATAGTCGGCTGGCATTTCCCCAATCTTTCCTATATTTACCTCACTCACTATTTTAGTGTGTGATTCTGGATAACCCAAAGAGGTCCAGTTGTTGCCAGTTTTGAGTCTGTGTGCACCAGCCGCTGCCTCCATCTTGACCCAAAGGTGTAATGGGGGCATATCCAGCATGGTTTCCATCCCAGCAGTTGGTGTGCTGCTAATTCCGCCTGTTATGGCTAAGCAGGCTAATCTCTGCACCTTACCAAGCTCCTTAGCAGCAACCTGCTGTTCTACCTTCTTCCACCACATGACCGCCCCATAGGTGATCCTGGGTCTAATCACCGTGGTGTATATCCAGTGCATACCCTTGGGGCTCAGGCCCCAATTTTTGCCACAAGCTCTCCTGGTACTTACAAGAGTACCTTTTGCCTTGGAGCAAATATTCCTAATTTGAGGGGTCCATGTCAGTTTCTCATCTAGGGTAACCCATAGATATTTCACTGTCCCCTTCACAGGTAGCACTTCATTGAAAAGCTTTAGATTCCAACTTGAGTGTTGGATATGTTTCTTTGTGAATGGTACAACAACAGTCTTCTTAGGACTAACCCCCACATCCTATTTTCTGCACTAGTATTGCACAATGTCCAATTCACCTTGTGCCTTTTCTTGACTGTGTCAGCAAATTTGCCAAGTATTACTATGACGAGATCATCTGCATATCCTTGGCAAAAGTA
Organism: Locusta migratoria; assembly: GCA_026315105.1. NCBI lineage: Eukaryota > Metazoa > Arthropoda > Insecta > Orthoptera > Acrididae > Locusta > Locusta migratoria. Next base: position 275,100,709 of record CM048755.1, read on the forward strand.
CTGCCTAGAGTTTAATTCTCCAATGAGATCATTCACCACTAGATTCCACAATAAAGGGTAAAGAACTCCTCCTTGCGGGCAACCCCTAGAAGTGTTGATTACCATTTCTTCATTCATCATGGTAGCCTCTACCTTTCTTCCACTGAGCATGGCCCTAGTTCACCTGCATATAGTGGTCCCTAGGTCATGCACCTCTGCTGCCCTAACCATGGAATCGAAGGTCGTGTTGCTAAAAGCCCCCTCGATGTCCAGGAAGAAACAGAGGGCTATTTGCTGAAAGTGTAGTGCTTTCTTCACCTTCCCAACGAGTTGGTGGAGAGTTGTCTCACATGATTTACCTGGTTTATATGAATGCTGGTTTGAATGTAGAGGAGCCCTTCTTAACCTCCTTTCTCCAACATGCACATTAACCAGCTTTTCCAATGTCTTAAGAATGAAGGAGGACAGGCTGATTGGTCTCATATCCTTGGCCTTGGTATGATCAGTTCTCCCTGGTTTTTGAATGAAGACAACCTTCACTGCCCTCCAGGCATTGGGAATGATTCCTGCTGCTTGGCTAACACTGAATAACCTGCATAGGAATCTAATAAGATTTTCTCCCGTTTGTTGCAGGAGAGCTGGAAGGATTCCATCTGGGCCAGGTGACTTGAACGGTTGAAATGTTCCCACCGCCCATCGGACCTTACTGAAATCGACACACTCCTTGGCCAAATCCCAGTCCTCTTTGCGAATATCTTAGAACCGTTGTCTTTCAGGAATTGAATTCTGGTCCAGAACGCAGAGCGCACTCTCGGCAGGCTACATAAAAGAGACATATGCTAAGTGTATAAACAAAAGCACCTAAGTCACATCTCCAAATGTTTCAAATGTTTGTATAGCTTATGGGACTTAACTACAGGGCTATCAGTCCCTAAACTTACAAACTACTTATGAACAACTTACGAACTAGGACGGCACAAATATCCATGCCCGAGGGGTGATTCGAACCCCGACCGTAGTGGCCGTGCATCTCCAAATGATCAAAACCTTCTACGCAGACTCACCACTCTGACAAGGATAGCTCGCATTGCATTTATTTAATGGAGCTGAGCCATGCCGAAAATTCCGAAATTTAACACTCTCTCTCTTTAGCGATCTTGCCCTGTTACGTTTCCTTCTTAGATCGAGGTATAGATGCTCCTTCCGAGAATTCGGGTACTTTAATTTTACCTCTTATTTCCTTGCTACAGCAGTACACATCCCATCTAAGGAATCTCTATGTCCTGTTACGATGCAAACTACATTTATCTGACACCGATATTCCAGCGCTCCAGAAGACATTTAAACCCTGTTGTGCAACGCAGAGTCGAAATAAAAGAAAAATACGTGAAATAATTTACCAATTTCCGACCGTCTACACTAAAACTTTTCGAAATTATTGGCCTAACAACACCCTTATTCGACAATACAGCAACCACAAAACCGAGGTTACCTGCCCAATGCAACACCGATTTCCAGTTCGACCCGCCCTTTACCCACAAAATTCCTACTCCAAGTTTCTTTCTTGTGCATTCCACTAATCCGAACTAAGATTTATTATTATTTTAATTACAAGTAGATGTCTACCGCAAACGAAGACGGTAACCTACACACCGCAGGACATATAGGACATGGAGTGTTTACATTTTTTTATTACAGTACAACTCAGTACATGCAACTTAATGTTCGCAAACACTTCTATCGCAACCAGCTCCCGCACACATCGATCATAACCTGCTCTCTAAGGAATGGATGGGAGTCACACAGTACAAACACGTTTGTCGTGTGTTCCGCTAATTTCGGTCAATACAATGATGCGAGACCAACACCCCGCCTGTTTACTGTAAAAGCAAATATTTTTCCCCACACTATCTCTTTAAACCGGGCTTGCACACACGCAATAGCCTCCTTTTAAAAGCATGTGTCTTCGCCATATAACCCAGTTTTAGTTTACCCTTCTTCTTCTTAGGACTTGTGGAATAACGTAGACGATATCTACGTATGTGGATAATAAAGTCCTGGAATGCTAAAAAAATATAGCTCCTTGCTCGACTCTACAAGTAATTTACAGATGAAACTAAAAAAAAATAAAAAAAAAACAAAAAAATAAACATAATGTCCGAGAGAGCGGTCAATTTTCGGGTAATCTTAATACCCAAGTAATCAAATCTAAAAGTGTATATTAACCGGGAGCGACGCACAGTACAACGGCGCACTTGTCTCATCCTCGCCCGCAACCACATTGATGTTGTTCCTTCCATCCGAAAGTCATGCTAGGTTAAAGAAAAAATCCCTTCGAAATCTTGTGTGTTGTCCAAAAATCCAGGAGGTAGAAGCCATCTACACGAAGATGCTGCTGTAGTATAGATGGGAGCGCCTCCATTAAAAAACATCGATTAGTTGCAGTTTATAAGATATATACCCACAGGACATACATATTTCCCCCCATGCATTCCAGAAATAGTAACTTCCTCTTATCTCCAGCGTTTGCAGTATCGAACGTGCTGAATTTACTACACACACACGCACTCCATTGACTACAACTAGCGCACTTTAAGTTACGAAACTATAGGAGTTTTATAAAACACGTTGATTTTCGACGAAAGAATTATGATTTACCGCAGCAGACACATCGCTACGTAACGTAATGCACACCAGCCGTAAAGTAGACAACACTAGCAAACGATTAAACAGGCGATGCTTCGACGAAAGATCACTGCGCCACCAAAGTCGGTTTTCTTTAGAGCTTTACCGTGACGTATATTTAGGATATATCAACACTTTTTACTTAAATTCCGTCCCATCTAGCCTACAACACTCTCTGTAAGCGCCAAACATTTCCAACACAGTAACAGAAGTACACCTGCAGTCAACACGAACCTACAACAACAAACGAATCTAGCCATTCCAACTCGTTTTTTGTCCCAACTTGCATGCTGCAAGCTATGTATACGTTCGTAACAACCCAGACAGAGCTATCCTTACATCCATCACTAGCCCAGCACCAACTCTAAACAAGTTACAACAGATGGTGTTGTAGCCGCGATCAGTAACAGACAAGATCTCCCAGACACACAGCGTTTTAATAATGTTTCGATCTCTCTCTCTCTCTCCACCCAATAACTACATTGGTTGCTTGACCCGTCCCTAACATCTAACCACAACTTTGTTTCCAATGCATAGCCCGGCAGACAATATTTCTGGAACGCTTTTTCTTTATTATTCTTGTTATGTGTAACTTTAATTTTCTCCGCTGTAACTCGTAGTTTTAGATCCACATCGGGGTCTCCTATTACCGTTCCAGCCAGAAGTTCGAAAGGTAGAGGGAAGGTATGTTTTCGAACTCCATTACGTATCTTCGTTTCCTCCTGCACCTTCGGGCAATGCTTCTAGACGAGAACAATCGTGTATTTTAACTTTTCCCATTATTTCCTGGTTGTAGCACTATGCGTCGCTATGTGTGTACGTTAACAACTCCTGTGGTAATTTCCGTATGGAACACTAGGTTTTACGATTATTGCAAACGATTGCTTGTTATTCCATCCGTTTTTAACTCTGCAAATGGCTGTCCCCAGTCCACCACATTTGGATGCAATGTAGTCCCTTCTCCAAACGATAATGCAATACGTTTTTCGTGTCTTCCGCTATTTTCGGTCAGTACACCGACGCGTGACTAATCTCCCTGACTGTTTACTGTAAAAAGCAAATATTTTATTAGTCCCAGTCGTAACCAGATTTCTCCACACCCTCTGTTTAAGCCGGAATTACACATATACCATAGCTTCGTCATTCTCCAGCATTAGTTTGTACTCGTCCTTTATGGCAGTTGCTTTAGCCATATATTCTAGCTCCCTTCTCTTGGCCTCGATATCCGCCATTTCCAGTTTTCTTTTCGCGCACATAGGACATTAACTGCACGTAGCGATGTAATTTCTTTAATGGAGTATGGCTTAAGCCTGTGTGATACATTTATTCTTTTCACTGGACTTGCAGAATGACATTGTTTGTAGGTACCAGACCTAATTCGGCGATATCTATATCTGGAGGCAGTGTGGAGAACAATGTTCTGGATTGGGAGAAGTATGTTTCCCCTGCATTAATGTAGCTTTTAAGTGTACTGCTTATATCGTCTTTGCCGCTGCCAGTATTACGAATCTACACCTAATTTACAGGTAGACAATGGAAACTAAAAGCTGATAGAACGTAACGTACAAGCTTTTATCGATCTGGAAGGTTTAATCTGTACACGGATCAATTTTCGGGTATTTTTATTACCGCAGTACACAAATTGCAGGACACTATTAAACACTACAAAGCATCTGTTGTCCCAGATGTTTGTTATTCGCCCCCCACATGGTGGAGAAACACTTTGCAGATACCGTTTAAAAAACTTAAAAGAGTCTTGCACAAGATCAAAAACACTCTCCATCCGGTAATCGTATATTGTAATACCCCCTGTTCTCGACCCAACGACGAAGTAAGTGCTCAAATGCAGCAAATAGACCTCTATCTCTCTTTTTAGGGTAAATTGGGTCACGGATCACAAAATTCACACCACAACTAGCGGATTATCCCCTAGTAAGACTCCACGACGTTCTCCAAATTATGGAGAAAATATTTCCAGGCGAAGTACTAAATAACATCCATATAGGCGAGATTCTAGATGCGTTCTTCGGGACTTGTGGTATAGAGACAAGTGCGTAGAATCGAATCCTGCATATGACAACGCGACGGTGGCGAGTCCCGAAGCGCAACAGCTGGGAGGACCCCGATGTGGACCTAAAACTACGAGTTACAGCGGAGAATATTAAAGTTACACATAACAAGAATAATAAAGAAAAAGCGTTCCAGAAATATTGTCTGCCGGGCTATGCATTGGAAACAAAGTTGTGGTTAGATGTTAGGGACGGGTCAAGCAACCAATGTAGTTATTGGGTGGAGAGAGAGAGAGATCGAAACATTATTAAAACGCTGTGTGTCTGGGAGATCTTGTCTGTTACTGATCGCGGCTACAACACCATCTGTTGTAACTTGTTTAGAGTTGGTGCTGGGCTAGTGATGGATGTAAGGATAGCTCTGTCTGGGTTGTTACGAACGTATACATAGCTTGCAGCATGCAAGTTGGGACAAAAAACGAGTTGGAATGGCTAGATTCGTTTGTTGTTGTAGGTTCGTGTTGACTGCAGGTGTACTTCTGTTACTGTGTTGGAAATGTTTGGCGCTTACAGAGAGTGTTGTAGGCTAGATGGGACGGAATTTAAGTAAAAAGTGTTGATATACCCTAAATATACGTCACGGTAAAGCTCTAAAGAAAACCGACTTTGGTGGCGCAGTGATCTTTCGTCGAAGCATCGCCTGTTTAATCGTTTGCTAGTGTTGTCTACTTTACGGCTGGTGTGCAAAAAAAAAAATGTTCAAATGTTTGTTAAGCTTATGGGACTTAACTACGGGGTCATCAGTCCCTAAACTTACAAACTACTTATGAACTACTTACGAACTAGGACACCACAAATATCCATGCCCGAGGGGGGATTCGAACCCCCGACCGTAGTGGCCGTGCTGACCGTGACTGGAGCGCCTCAGTCACCTCGGCCACCGCGGCCGGCGGCTGGTGTGCATTACGTTACGTAGCGGATGTGTCAGCTGCGATAAATCATAATTCTTTCGTCGAAAATCAACGTGTTTTATAAAATTCCTATAGTTTCGTAACTTAAAGTGCGCTAGTTGTAGTCAATGGAGTGAGTGTGTGTGTAGTAAATTCAGCACGTTCGATACTGCAAACGCTGGAGATAAGAGGAAGTTACTATTTCTGGAATGCATGGGGGGAAATATGTATGTCCTGTGGGTATATATCTTATAAACTACAACTAATCGATGTTTTTTAATGGAGGCGCTCCCATCTATACTACAGCAGCATCTTCGTGTAGATGGCTTCTACCTCATGGATTTTTGGACAACACACAAGATTTCGAAGGGATTTTTTCTTTAACCTAGCATGACTTTCGAATGGAAGGAACAACATCAATGTGGTTGCGGTGAAATATAAAATAAAATTAATTCCGCAACACAAACTCTTAAAGAAATGCATGTTAAGGAAGATCTTTATATGACTCTTTGCAAAGAAAATTACTTAACTTACTGTAGAGTTCAACCTGATGAGGAAAGTGAAAAGCTAGAGTTTGATAAAATAAGAGAACAAATAATTCATGGGTTAATAAATGAACTTGAAAGAAGGTTTCCAGTCGTAACCAGATTTCTCCACACCCTCTGTTTAAGCCGGAATTACACATATACCATAGCTTCGTCATTCTCCAGCATTAGTTTGTACTCGTCCTTTATGGCAGTTGCTTTAGCCATATATTCTAGCTCCCTTCTCTTGGCCTCGATATCCGCCATTTCCAGTTTTCTTTTCGCGCACATAGGACATTAACTGCACGTAGCGATGTAATTTCTTTAATGGAGTATGGCTTAAGCCTGTGTGATACATTTATTCTTTTCACTGGACTTGCAGAATGACATTGTTTGTAGGTACCAGACCTAATTCGGCGATATCTATATCTGGAGGCAGTGTGGAGAACAATGTTCTGGATTGGGAGAAGTATGTTTCCCCTGCATTAATGTAGCTTTTAAGTGTACTGCTTATATCGTCTTTGCCGCTGCCAGTATTACGAATCTACACCTAATTTACAGGTAGACAATGGAAACTAAAAGCTGATAGAACGTAACGTACAAGCTTTTATCGATCTGGAAGGTTTAATCTGTACACGGATCAATTTTCGGGTATTTTTATTACCGCAGTACACAAATTGCAGGACACTATTAAACACTACAAAGCATCTGTTGTCCCAGATGTTTGTTATTCGCCCCCCACATGGTGGAGAAACACTTTGCAGATACCGTTTAAAAAACTTAAAAGAGTCTTGCACAAGATCAAAAACACTCTCCATCCGGTAATCGTATATTGTAATACCCCCTGTTCTCGACCCAACGACGAAGTAAGTGCTCAAATGCAGCAAATAGACCTCTATCTCTCTTTTTAGGGTAAATTGGGTCACGGATCACAAAATTCACACCACAACTAGCGGATTATCCCCTAGTAAGACTCCACGACGTTCTCCAAATTATGGAGAAAATATTTCCAGGCGAAGTACTAAATAACATCCATATAGGCGAGATTCTAGATGCGTTCTTCGGGACTTGTGGTATAGAGACAAGTGCGTAGAATCGAATCCTGCATATGACAACGCGACGGTGGCGAGTCCCGAAGCGCAACAGCTGGGAGGACCCCGATGTGGACCTAAAACTACGAGTTACAGCGGAGAATATTAAAGTTACACATAACAAGAATAATAAAGAAAAAGCGTTCCAGAAATATTGTCTGCCGGGCTATGCATTGGAAACAAAGTTGTGGTTAGATGTTAGGGACGGGTCAAGCAACCAATGTAGTTATTGGGTGGAGAGAGAGAGAGATCGAAACATTATTAAAACGCTGTGTGTCTGGGAGATCTTGTCTGTTACTGATCGCGGCTACAACACCATCTGTTGTAACTTGTTTAGAGTTGGTGCTGGGCTAGTGATGGATGTAAGGATAGCTCTGTCTGGGTTGTTACGAACGTATACATAGCTTGCAGCATGCAAGTTGGGACAAAAAACGAGTTGGAATGGCTAGATTCGTTTGTTGTTGTAGGTTCGTGTTGACTGCAGGTGTACTTCTGTTACTGTGTTGGAAATGTTTGGCGCTTACAGAGAGTGTTGTAGGCTAGATGGGACGGAATTTAAGTAAAAAGTGTTGATATACCCTAAATATACGTCACGGTAAAGCTCTAAAGAAAACCGACTTTGGTGGCGCAGTGATCTTTCGTCGAAGCATCGCCTGTTTAATCGTTTGCTAGTGTTGTCTACTTTACGGCTGGTGTGCAAAAAAAAAATGTTCAAATGTTTGTTAAGCTTATGGGACTTAACTACGGGGTCATCAGTCCCTAAACTTACAAACTACTTATGAACTACTTACGAACTAGGACAGCACAAATATCCATGCCCGAGGGGGGATTCGAACCCCCGACCGTAGTGGCCGTGCTGACCGTGACTGGAGCGCCTCAGTCACCTCGGCCACCGCGGCCGGCGGCTGGTGTGCATTACGTTACGTAGCGGATGTGTCAGCTGCGATAAATCATAATTCTTTCGTCGAAAATCAACGTGTTTTATAAAATTCCTATAGTTTCGTAACTTAAAGTGCGCTAGTTGTAGTCAATGGAGTGAGTGTGTGTGTAGTAAATTCAGCACGTTCGATACTGCAAACGCTGGAGATAAGAGGAAGTTACTATTTCTGGAATGCATGGGGGGAAATATGTATGTCCTGTGGGTATATATCTTATAAACTACAACTAATCGATGTTTTTTAATGGAGGCGCTCCCATCTATACTACAGCAGCATCTTCGTGTAGATGGCTTCTACCTCATGGATTTTTGGACAACACACAAGATTTCGAAGGGATTTTTTCTTTAACCTAGCATGACTTTCGAATGGAAGGAACAACATCAATGTGGTTGCGGTGAAATATAAAATAAAATTAATTCCGCAACACAAACTCTTAAAGAAATGCATGTTAAGGAAGATCTTTATATGACTCTTTGCAAAGAAAATTACTTAACTTACTGTAGAGTTCAACCTGATGAGGAAAGTGAAAAGCTAGAGTTTGATAAAATAAGAGAACAAATAATTCATGGGTTAATAAATGAACTTGAAAGAAGGTTTCCTTCAATTGAAGTAATAAAATATTTATCTGTTTTTGAAGAAAATCAAGGTAGTGGTAAAAGTCGATTGTACGGTAATTCTGAGGTATATAAAGCAGCTGAATTGCTTGGTCTGGATGCTGACACTGCTGTGTCACAATGGAGAGAGTACAAGTCAGGTTCTCTAGGCTTAAACGCCTTGCCTATCCTGCAAAAATTAATTCGTAAAGCCCGTTCAGTGCCTCTGTCAAGTGCCGCGTGTGAACGAGGCTTCAGCTTTCCTCATAGCATTCAAACTATCGAAAGAAATCGTTTGTTGGTGAAAACGCTACAGTCCTTCATGACAATTACACTTAAAGGGGCGCCACTCAATTTGTGGGACACCTATGCCCTCGCAGATTAATGGGTCAGCTCCGGTCATCATTTGGCAGATCAGTCGTACTCGCTATGGGAAAGCACGCAGGAGAGGCACCACCTCAAAATTTTTCTTTAAGGTAAGCTTAATTTGTTTGAAATATTTTAACTCTAACTCAATGGGACCTGCTTCACTGCATCTTTGGTGGTCTGTCAATGCCGCTTATTAGTTTTTCATATCCATTTTATGAAAGCAAATACCTATTTTTTCTTTTAATTTTACATCTCTTACTAGTTCAACACATTTCTGTAAATGACTTTCTGTCATGCCTTCCCTTACCAGTACCTACACACACTAGAACAGGCGACATAAAATCGTTCATGTGCAAAACATGGGTTTGTAAATAGTCAGGGGTGGTTCTATGGGGGGGGGGGGGGTTATGGAGGCTATAGCTCCCCCATCCTCCCCCACCATGGAGGATCATGCTTCACAAGTCAATAAATTCAATATTTATTTTTTTATAATTATGTATTGTTATAGTTTACAATGGATTTAAAATATAATACTTTGACAGAAGAATAACAGCGACAAATCTACTATGTTAATTTTATTATCATTGATCCAAAGTAACTTTTGGCAACAGACTAGACCAGATTTGTTACTGGAGAACCCCAACTTTGGCCCCTGTCCCCCCTTTGACCGACTTCTAGAACCGCCCTGTAAATAAGTCCCTGCGACTTTATGTGTCTGCCCTTGTGTTTTATTTACTGTCACGGTCTGCGGATCAACACAGCATGGAACCTGGCGATCGCGAAGTTGAAGCGGGCACACCGGCCACCGTGTCAAAACATTTCCATATATGGAGATGGCAGGGACACCAGTGACGTCACGGCCGGCAGCTACCGTGTATAAGGCCGCACCAGCAGCCACCAATGACAATGGCCAAGGAGTGCTTGGCCGAATGCTCGTGTGATTTTAACCACTTGATGCGGTCGAAAACTTTTCAATCAGGCTGAGTTTTGTTTTATTAATTCAATTTTGTAATTTATCTGGGTTTAGAATAATTGCAGGATTCTTTTTTTTTCTAATGGCTTGTTGTGTCATCATGTTTGGTGGACCGGATTGTCATTTTTAACAGGTTTGGGTGGTTGAGCAGTATTTGGAAATTTTATAGTTGATATAACTCTTGTCTGGTAATAAGTTTGGGGTCTGCTGTATGCCAGATACGGTGCTCTATTGTTCATCATCAGGCGTCTTTTGTCATTTGAGTGCTGTTGGTATTTGTAACTTTTTCTAGGAATACTTATTTACTGATTGAAAAAAATATGTTGACACAGGCCTTTCATCCTAGTGTCTGTCGGTTTTTTCTGTTGAGATGGAGCTCTGTTGCTCTGTTGAGTTTGTTTTATCCGAGAGATGTGCTATTGTTGACTGCTCCAGAGACTGTAAGGTCAGTTGTTTTGTGTTTAATTCACTCGATGTTGGAGGGCAAGCCAGAGTGGATTTGCTTTAGTCGAGGTAATAATTCTGATTCTGTTCGAGCCCGAGATGGAGTGTAGGTTTAAAGTCGTTGGTTATTCTTAGTGTTTACGTTGTTCAGTGTGCAGACATTGTTGGCATTAGGTTGGACAGTCACCACGGGTCCCATGATAACCATATTAGGGCGGTCACATGGGAAGTTGTTTCCCCACAGTGCTGCAGATGAAATTTTATTAAACACCAGCATTGTATAAAAAAACAACAATCAATGTATAATAACATTCACTGTTTATTTCAGAAATAGTGAATATACCAAAAAAGTGAACTAAAATTCTTTTTAAAAAATTATGGTGAGCTTATTTAACTGTCTCATATGAGCAAAGGACGACAGAAAAAGGGACACCGATGACCATATATGTGGCGACCTGGCAGGAAAGAAGGTTACCTATCCCTAAAATCCCTGTTATCTTACTCTTCCTGTCGTAACTATTCATGTATGATGGTTTTCGAAAATCTCATCTCTTATCCCAACTTCAAGTCTGCAGATAGGTAAACATAACTGGCTGCCATGATAACGATAAACTACAACAAGGAATTATGTTGAATTCCCAGCGCCTAAGGAGCAATATTATAGAGGTGAAATGAGAGGACGACAGCTGAGCCATGGGCCCCAGTAATGGTGCGAGTGTGTCTACACGTACACAAAGGGAAGTTCTCCTGCGTCGTCAAAAACGTTAACGGTGCAGCCCAGTCCATCAGAGTACCAGGCTGGTGGCGACTATGGCTGTGGAGTGACCGCCTGGGACTCCAGCTATTACCAGCTGAAAGGGAAAGTCGCCACAGACACAATACGGGCCAGCACTTCTCTGCTCCTTGTTGCCAAGAACTCGCCAACTGTGGCTGGCTGCCCCTCCAGCTGGGCCAATGACGATCACATAATGGGACCTGTTACTCGCCAAGGGGTTAGCCTATTGGCAGAAAAGGTATCCATGCAGTAGTCACATACCAGAAGGAAGGGCATGTACTATGACAAGGATGACTCCAGGAAACTCAAGCATTTCAGGAAAGGCTGTTCAGGACATGCAGCTAACTACCGTTTCATCAGGAAGAAATCCTGACCCAAGATGCCAACCATATCATTTCCTGTCAAGTGCGGGCGTGAATTTCATGCTGTTGTTCGTATGCCAGTGTTCCTAAAAGACTAGTTAATACTCTTGCACTAAAAATGAAGGACATATATCTAACTTCCTGGCAGATTAAAATTATGTGCCGGAACCGGGACTCGAACCTGAGACCTTTACCTTTCGCAGGCAAGCGCCCTATCGACTCTGCTATCCCGACTCGACTCACGATGCCGCCCTACAACTTTACTTCCGCCAGTACCTCGCCGCCTACTTTCCAAACTTCACAGAAGCTCTCCTGCGAACCATGCAAGACTAGCACTCCTGGAATAAAGGATATGGTGGAGATTGCCCGTGAAAGGCAAAGGTCCCAGGTTCGAGTCCCGGTTCTGGCACACAATTTTAATCTGCCAGGAAGTTTCATACTCCGCTGCAGAGTGAAAGTTTCATTCTGGAAACATCCCTTAGGTTGTGGCTAAGCCATGTCTCCACCATATCCTTTCTTCCAGGAGTGCTGGCCTTGCATGGGTCGCAGGAGAGCTTTTGTGAAGTTTGGAAAGTAGGAGGCGAGGTACTGGCGGAAGTAAAGTTGTGAGGCGGCATCGTGAATCGTTATTTATTAGACACAATTTCTTCGGGTCTGGTTGTCCCAAATGTTATGTGCCTTTCACTCTCCAATGCAATGCATTCGAAGATTAGATGTGATGCAGTTTCATCACCGTCATCACAGATCCTACATTTAGGGTCCTCTTCTGTTATTCCCATTGTATGTAGGTGTTTTTTGAAATCCCATGGCCTGTCAGCAATCCAACCATGAGTCTACTCTCTCTCCTGTTCAAGCCCAGGATTGCAGAGCTTCTTTCAAAACATGGCTTTGGCATCATTACCTTGCCATGTTTTTGTTGGTAGACTTTGGTCCAATATTCTACATGCTGTCTTCTGAGCCAGTTAACGTAGCTCCAATTCGATCATTACCTTGGTGATTGTGAGGACAGGTTCCGGTCCAATAAATGGAGTCTCTGCCCCCATCCTGCCTAATCTGTCGGCATGTTCGTTGCCACTGATCCCCGAGTGCCCAGGGACCCACAATAGGTTTACTCTATTGCTTTCCCCTAGCTCCACCAGAACCCTGTGACATTCTGCAAAAAATTTCAGACCTTGTTGCAGGACCTGCCAGTGATCTCAGGGCTGTCTGAATAGATATAGATGCTACGATCTTTGTAGCACCTACGCAAATTCTCCTCCACACATGCCCTGATGGCAGTGATTTTGGCCTGGAATACTGAGGCCAGTGACTAAAGAGATGACACCCTCCAGTCTTGGCTGCACCCGTATCCCCCGACCCCAACGCCTTGGTCTGATTTTGACCCGTCAGTGAACCAGACAATATCTCCCGTACGGTGTCGAACTATTTTCTCCCACTGCTCCCCACTTCCAATTGTTATATTGAAAGGCTTGTTGAAGCAGTATGGGGTTATAATATAGTCGGCTGGCATTTCCCCAATCTTTCCTATATTTACCTCACTCACTATTTTAGTGTGTGATTCTGGATAACCCAAAGAGGTCCAGTTGTTGCCAGTTTTGAGTCTGTGTGCACCAGCCGCTGCCTCCATCTTGACCCAAAGGTGTAATGGGGGCATATCCAGCATGGTTTCCATCCCAGCAGTTGGTGTGCTGCTAATTCCGCCTGTTATGGCTAAGCAGGCTAATCTCTGCACCTTACCAAGCTCCTTAGCAGCAACCTGCTGTTCTACCTTCTTCCACCACATGACCGCCCCATAGGTGATCCTGGGTCTAATCACCGTGGTGTATATCCAGTGCATACCCTTGGGGCTCAGGCCCCAATTTTTGCCACAAGCTCTCCTGGTACTTACAAGAGTACCTTTTGCCTTGGAGCAAATATTCCTAATTTGAGGGGTCCATGTCAGTTTCTCATCTAGGGTAACCCATAGATATTTCACTGTCCCCTTCACAGGTAGCACTTCATTGAAAAGCTTTAGATTCCAACTTGAGTGTTGGATATGTTTCTTTGTGAATGGTACAACAACAGTCTTCTTAGGACTAACCCCCACATCCTATTTTCTGCACTAGTATTGCACAATGTCCAATTCACCTTGTGCCATATTCTTGACTGTGTCAGCAAATTTGCCAAGTATTACTATGACGAGATCATCTGCATATCCTTGGCAAAAGTACTGCCTAGAGTTTAATTCTCCAATGAGATCATTCACCACTAGATTCCACAATAAAGGGTAAAGAACTCCTCCTTGCGGGCAACCCCTAGAAGTGTTGATTACCATTTCTTCATTCATCATGGTAGCCTCTACCTTTCTTCCACTGAGCATGGCCCTAGTTCACCTGCATATAGTGGTCCCTAGGTCATGCACCTCTGCTGCCCTAACCATGGAATCGAAGGTCGTGTTGCTAAAAGCCCCCTCGATGTCCAGGAAGAAACAGAGGGCTATTTCCTGAAAGTGTAGTGCTTTCTTCACCTTCCCAACGAGTTGGTGGAGAGTTGTCTCACATGATTTACCTGGTTTATATGAATGCTGGTTTGAATGTAGAGGAGCCCTTCTTAACCTCCTTTCTCCAACATGCACATTAACCAGCTTTTCCAATGTCTTAAGAATGAAGGAGGACAGGCTGATTGGTCTCATATCCTTGGCCTTGGTATGATCAGTTCTCCCTGGTTTTTGAATGAAGACAACCTTCACTGCCCTCCAGGCATTGGGAATGATTCCTGCTGCTTGGCTAACACTGAATAACCTGCATAGGAATCTAATAAGATTTTCTCCAGTTTGTTGCAGGAGAGCTGGAAGGATTCCATCTGGGCCAGGTGACTTGAACGGTTGAAATGTTCCCACCGCCCATCGGACCTTACTGAAATCGACACACTCCTTGGCCAAATCCCAGTCCTCTTTGCGAATATCTTAGAACCGTTGTCTTTCAGGAATTGAATTCTGGTCTGAGTTATCCACCAGAGTATATTGAGGAAAGTTGGTCTTGAGGAGCAGTTCCAGCGTTTCATGTGCTGTCTTTGTATACTCCCCATCCTCCTTCCTTAATGTTCCTCCTGGATTAGTTGGTACCCTAGTGAGGATTTTATGAAGTCTCGCTTGAGCAGCTGTGCCCTCCACTTCCTCACAGAATACCTTTGCCCGTCTGATGGCAAGGTTGTAATTGACAAGGGCCTCACGATACTATGCCCATTGTCCTTTGTGCCTCGCAAGGTTAAACAGCCTTCGTACCTGTTTCCTTTGCATTTCCAGGTTATTATTCCACCAAGGCACCCTCCTATTTGTGCACTTCTTGGTGATTGAGCAGTTGTCCTGGTATGAGATCACTATAGCAGTAGTGGGGTAATGGGCATTGAGCGCCACTGAGATTCGCGCGTCTTTTGTTTTTTTGGCGGGAAATTTGAATTACGCCCCACCCTTCCTCCCTCGGCCAATTGCCGGACCGCAGATCAAAGGATACCGCCACAAGATGATTGATAGGTTTACCGGGAAGAACGAAAGATGATTGACAGTTTACATTTAGGACCTTTTGATTTCTACTTAAGGATTGACAGGTTGCAACACCTCCCTCAGCCACACACGACGCCCCCCCCCCCTCCTCCCCTCGGCGCCGCCGCCAGACAGGCGGCATCTCCTGTGGTGTCGCACAAGTACAAAGTGCGCGCCACCTACTTTCGTCGCGCGCCGCCATGCGCACACAGAGCGGCGTTCTCACGACAGCCACGAGCACCCTCTGCTGCAACCCCGCTCGTGGCCACCACGGAAAGACATCGTGCACTTCGAACTGAGATAGCAACCAGTTAGGACCTTCGTAATCAGATAGGCACCAGTGAAGACTTTGCTATCGTACAGGCACTAGGCAGACCTCTAACAACTATGTATCAACATTCTGCAGTACTATGTAAAAGTTAAGTATTGTTACATTCTGTGCAATATATTTCTCTTTCTAATTTACTCGAGTGTTTATAGTTTCTGGCTGCTCCCCTCCGTACCTGCACCAGCGTGCTATCTTATTCCTGTGTCGGTCTCATCCACTCGGCCACCGACACCTACGACGAAGTTGGGACACAAAACCTCCGACAGGTCGAGACCTGTAGACCCCTCGACATGTCTGTACTCACACCCGCGACCCCTACTCGCTCGGCCGATTGCCGGACCGCCGCCTCCGCCGCCGCCGTCGACAGATGCTACCCCCTCCTCCTCCACGCTCGCGACCGCTTCTCAAAGGACGCCGCCACCCGCCCTACCCACGAGAACAAACAATATCGCGACGATTGTATTGTCTTGGCAGCGTGGACACCGTCCCGGCCGACCCCTGCATACTGCACTCTTTTTACGGCGACTGCGCCCCGCCCGGTCAGCAGCCAGTTAAAATGCTTATTTATTATATAGCGCGCCGCAACGAACCGTACGCCAGATCTCGATTTATCTAACAACAATTTCCGCCGTTTATTATTATTAACAAGTATTTCGGTGTAATGCTAAAAACAATTTAGAACAGAAATGCTTAGTTGGTCTCGTATACTACAGCATGTAGTAGTAAAATATTAAAACTCGTATGCAAAATTTGCAAGTAAGAATTTATCGATGCGCAAACGCTCCCATCTCTCTCCATGCCCTTCGCTTAGACTACAGCCGACAGGCGTGTTTAATAATAATAGCGCAGGATAGATAATAAACCCCACAAACTTACGTATCCATCTTAACATATACTCTTTCGATATACAAAAACAATTCTAACCAAAAGAAAAGAAATGGTCCGTTTCGGAACTCGACCACAACCTTAGATCTATAAATGTATTTCTTTGTTTAGACGATGCAAGCAACAGCCATCGAACGGAATGTAACTTGTATGCCAACCACTCTTTCGATAAAACAGCAACAACAGCAGAAGCAGCAGCTGCAGAAGACGACATATTGTTTATACAAAACATTCCAAATAAAGAAAATCGGCAATGACATCTAACACAACGTCTCTAAATATACATCTGCAAGCACCGTTAACAATCGTCCAGAACGCAGAGCGCACTCTCGGCAGGCTACATAAAAGAAACATATGCTAAGTGTTTAAACAAAAGCACCTAAGTTACATCTCCAAATGTTTCAAATGTTTGTATAGCTTATGGGACTTAACTACAGGGCTATCAGTCCCTAAACATACAAACTACTTATGAACTACTTACGAACTAGGACGGCACAAATATCCATGCCCGAGGGGGATTCGAACCCCGACCGTAGTGGCCGTGCATCTCCAAATGATCAAAACCTTCTACGCAGACGCACCACTCTGACAAGGATAGCTCGCATTGCATTTATTTAATGGAGCTGAGCCATGCCGAAAATTCCGAAATTTAACACTCTCTCTCTCTCTCTTTAGCGATCTTGCTCTGTTACGTTTCCTTCTTAGATCGAGGTATAGATGCTCCTTCCGAGAATTCGGGTACTTTAATTTTACCTCTTATTTCCTTGCTACAGCAGTACACATCCCATCTAAGGAATCTCTATGTCCTGTTACGATGCAAACTACATTTATCTGACACCGATATTCCAGCGCTCCAGAAGACATTTAAAGTGCAACGGAGAGTCGAAATAAAAGAAAAATACGTGAAATAATTTACCAATTTCCGACCGTCTACACTAAAACTTTTCGAAATTATTGGCCTAACAACACCCTTATTCGACAATACAGCAACCACAAAACCGAGGTTACCTGCCCAATGCAACACCGATTTCCAGTTCGACCCACCCTTTACCCACAAAATTCCTACTCCAAGTTTCTTTCTTGTGCATTCCACTAATCCGAACTAAGATTTATTATTATTTTAATTACAAGTAGATGTCTACCGCAAACGAAGACGGTAACCTACACACCGCAGGACATATAGGACATGGAGTGTTTACATTTTTTTATTACAGTACAACTCAGTACATGCAACTTAATGTTCGCAAACACTTCTATCGCAACCAGCTCCCGCACACATCGATCATAACCTGCTCTCTAAGGAATGGATGGGAGTCACACAGTACAAACACGTTTGTCGTGTGTTCCGCTAATTTCGGTCAATACAATGATGCGAGACCAACACCCCGCCTGTTTACTGTAAAAGCAAATATTTTTCCCCACACTATCTCTTTAAACCGGGCTTGCACACACGCAATAGCCTCCTTTTAAAAGCATGTGTCTTCGCCATATAACCCAGTTTTAGTTTACCCTTCTTCTTCTTAGGACTTGTGGAATAACGTAGACGATATCTACGTATGTGGATAATAAAGTCCTGGAATGCTAAAAAAATATAGCTCCTTGCTCGACTCTACAAGTAATTTACAGATGAAACTAAAAAAAAATAAAAAAAAAAAACAAAAAAATAAACATAATGTCCGAGAGAGCGGTCAATTTTCGGGTAATCTTAATACCCAAGTAATCAAATCTAAAAGTGTATATTAACCGGGAGCGACGCACAGTACAACGGCGCACTTGTCTCATCCTCGCCCGCAACCACATTGATGTTGTTCCTTCCATCCGAAAGTCATGCTAGGTTAAAGACAAAATCCCTTCGAAATCTTGTGTGTTGTCCAAAAATCCAGGAGGTAGAAGCCATCTACACGAAGATGCTGCTGTAGTATAGATGGGAGCGCCTCCATTAAAAAACATCGATTAGTTGCAGTTTATAAGATATATACCCACAGGACATACATATTTCCCCCCATGCATTCCAGAAATAGTAACTTCCTCTTATCTCCAGCGTTTGCAGTATCGAACGTGCTGAATTTACTACACACACACGCACTCCATTGACTACAACTAGCGCACTTTAAGTTACGAAACTATAGGAGTTTTATAAAACACGTTGATTTTCGACGAAAGAATTATGATTTACCGCAGCAGACACATCGCTACGTAACGTAATGCACACCAGCCGTAAAGTAGACAACACTAGCAAACGATTAAACAGGCGATGCTTCGACGAAAGATCACTGCGCCACCAAAGTCGGTTTTCTTTAGAGCTTTACCGTGACGTATATTTAGGATATATCAACACTTTTTACTTAAATTCCGTCCCATCTAGCCTACAACACTCTCTGTAAGCGCCAAACATTTCCAACACAGTAACAGAAGTACACCTGCAGTCAACACGAACCTACAACAACAAACGAATCTAGCCATTCCAACTCGTTTTTTGTCCCAACTTGCATGCTGCAAGCTATGTATACGTTCGTAACAACCCAGACAGAGCTATCCTTACATCCATCACTAGCCCAGCACCAACTCTAAACAAGTTACAACAGATGGTGTTGTAGCCGCGATCAGTAACAGACAAGATCTCCCAGACACACAGCGTTTTAATAATGTTTCGATCTCTCTCTCTCTCTCCACCCAATAACTACATTGGTTGCTTGACCCGTCCCTAACATCTAACCACAACTTTGTTTCCAATGCATAGCCCGGCAGACAATATTTCTGGAACGCTTTTTCTTTATTATTCTTGTTATGTGTAACTTTAATTTTCTCCGCTGTAACTCGTAGTTTTAGATCCACATCGGGGTCTCCTATTACCGTTCCAGCCAGAAGTTCGAAAGGTAGAGGGAAGGTATGTTTTCGAACTCCATTACGTATCTTCGTTTCCTCCTGCACCTTCGGGCAATGCTTCTAGACGAGAACAATCGTGTATTTTAACTTTTCCCATTATTTCCTGGTTGTAGCACTATGCGTCGCTATGTGTGTACGTTAACAACTCCTGTGGTAATTTCCGTATGGAACACTAGGTTTTACGATTATTGCAAACGATTGCTTGTTATTCCATCCGTTTTTAACTCTGCAAATGGCTGTCCCCAGTCCACCACATTTGGATGCAATGTAGTCCCTTCTCCAAACGATAATGCAATACGTTTTTCGTGTCTTCCGCTATTTTCGGTCAGTACACCGACGCGTGACTAATCTCCCTGACTGTTTACTGTAAAAAGCAAATATTTTATTAGTCCCAGTCGTAACCAGATTTCTCCACACCCTCTGTTTAAGCCGGAATTACACATATACCATAGCTTCGTCATTCTCCAGCATTAGTTTGTACTCGTCCTTTATGGCAGTTGCTTTAGCCATATATTCTAGCTCCCTTCTCTTGGCCTCGATATCCGCCATTTCCAGTTTTCTTTTCGCGCACATAGGACATTAACTGCACGTAGCGATGTAATTTCTTTAATGGAGTATGGCTTAAGCCTGTGTGATACATTTATTCTTTTCACTGGACTTGCAGAATGACATTGTTTGTAGGTACCAGACCTAATTCGGCGATATCTATATCTGGAGGCAGTGTGGAGAACAATGTTCTGGATTGGGAGAAGTATGTTTCCCCTGCATTAATGTAGCTTTTAAGTGTACTGCTTATATCGTCTTTGCCGCTGCCAGTATTACGAATCTACACCTAATTTACAGGTAGACAATGGAAACTAAAAGCTGATAGAACGTAACGTACAAGCTTTTATCGATCTGGAAGGTTTAATCTGTACACGGATCAATTTTCGGGTATTTTTATTACCGCAGTACACAAATTGCAGGACACTATTAAACACTACAAAGCATCTGTTGTCCCAGATGTTTGTTATTCGCCCCCCACATGGTGGAGAAACACTTTGCAGATACCGTTTAAAAAACTTAAAAGAGTCTTGCACAAGATCAAAAACACTCTCCATCCGGTAATCGTATATTGTAATACCCCCTGTTCTCGACCCAACGACGAAGTAAGTGCTCAAATGCAGCAAATAGACCTCTATCTCTCTTTTTAGGGTAAATTGGGTCACGGATCACAAAATTCACACCACAACTAGCGGATTATCCCCTAGTAAGACTCCACGACGTTCTCCAAATTATGGAGAAAATATTTCCAGGCGAAGTACTAAATAACATCCATATAGGCGAGATTCTAGATGCGTTCTTCGGGACTTGTGGTATAGAGACAAGTGCGTAGAATCGAATCCTGCATATGACAACGCGACGGTGGCGAGTCCCGAAGCGCAACAGCTGGGAGGACCCCGATGTGGACCTAAAACTACGAGTTACAGCGGAGAATATTAAAGTTACACATAACAAGAATAATAAAGAAAAAGCGTTCCAGAAATATTGTCTGCCGGGCTATGCATTGGAAACAAAGTTGTGGTTAGATGTTAGGGACGGGTCAAGCAACCAATGTAGTTATTGGGTGGAGAGAGAGAGAGATCGAAACATTATTAAAACGCTGTGTGTCTGGGAGATCTTGTCTGTTACTGATCGCGGCTACAACACCATCTGTTGTAACTTGTTTAGAGTTGGTGCTGGGCTAGTGATGGATGTAAGGATAGCTCTGTCTGGGTTGTTACGAACGTATACATAGCTTGCAGCATGCAAGTTGGGACAAAAAACGAGTTGGAATGGCTAGATTCGTTTGTTGTTGTAGGTTCGTGTTGACTGCAGGTGTACTTCTGTTACTGTGTTGGAAATGTTTGGCGCTTACAGAGAGTGTTGTAGGCTAGATGGGACGGAATTTAAGTAAAAAGTGTTGATATACCCTAAATATACGTCACGGTAAAGCTCTAAAGAAAACCGACTTTGGTGGCGCAGTGATCTTTCGTCGAAGCATCGCCTGTTTAATCGTTTGCTAGTGTTGTCTACTTTACGGCTGGTGTGCAAAAAAAAATGTTCAAATGTTTGTTAAGCTTATGGGACTTAACTACGGGGTCATCAGTCCCTAAACTTACAAACTACTTATGAACTACTTACGAACTAGGACAGCACAAATATCCATGCCCGAGGGGGGATTCGAACCCCCGACCGTAGTGGCCGTGCTGACCGTGACTGGAGCGCCTCAGTCACCTCGGCCACCGCGGCCGGCGGCTGGTGTGCATTACGTTACGTAGCGGATGTGTCAGCTGCGATAAATCATAATTCTTTCGTCGAAAATCAACGTGTTTTATAAAATTCCTATAGTTTCGTAACTTAAAGTGCGCTAGTTGTAGTCAATGGAGTGAGTGTGTGTGTAGTAAATTCAGCACGTTCGATACTGCAAACGCTGGAGATAAGAGGAAGTTACTATTTCTGGAATGCATGGGGGGAAATATGTATGTCCTGTGGGTATATATCTTATAAACTACAACTAATCGATGTTTTTTAATGGAGGCGCTCCCATCTATACTACAGCAGCATCTTCGTGTAGATGGCTTCTACCTCATGGATTTTTGGACAACACACAAGATTTCGAAGGGATTTTTTCTTTAACCTAGCATGACTTTCGAATGGAAGGAACAACATCAATGTGGTTGCGGTGAAATATAAAATAAAATTAATTCCGCAACACAAACTCTTAAAGAAATGCATGTTAAGGAAGATCTTTATATGACTATTTGCAAAGAAAATTACTTAACTTACTGTAGAGTTCAACCTGATGAGGAAAGTGAAAAGCTAGAGTTTGATAAAATAAGAGAACAAATAATTCATGGGTTAATAAATGAACTTGAAAGAAGGTTTCCTTCAATTGAAGTAATAAAATATTTATCTGTTTTTGAAGAAAATCAAGGTAGTGGTAAAAGTCGATTGTACGGTAATTCTGAGGTATATAAAGCAGCTGAATTGCTTGGTCTGGATGCTGACACTGCTGTGTCACAATGGAGAGAGTACAAGTCAGGTTCTCTAGGCTTAAACGCCTTGCCTATCCTGCAAAAATTAATTCGTAAAGCCCGTTCAGTGCCTCTGTCAAGTGCCGCGTGTGAACGAGGTTTCAGCTTTCCTCATAGCATTCAAACTATCGAAAGAAATCGTTTGTTGGTGAAAACGCTACAGTCCTTCATGACAATTAAACTTAATGGGGCGCCACTCAATTTGTGGGACACCTATGCCCTCGCAGATTAATGGGTCAGCTCCGGTCATCATTTGGCAGATCAGTCGTACTCGCTATGGGAAAGCACGCAGGAGAGGCACCACCTCAAAATTTTTCTTTAAGGTAAGCTTAATTTGTTTGAAATATTTTAACTCTAACTCAATGGGACCTGCTTCACTGCATCTTTGGTGGTCTGTCAATGCCGCTTATTAGTTTTTCATATCCATTTTATGAAAGCAAATACCTATTTTTTCTTTTAATTTTACATCTCTTACTAGTTCAACACATTTCTGTAAATGACTTTCTGTCATGCCTTCCCTTACCAGTACCTACACACACTAGAACAGGCGACATAAAATCGTTCATGTGCAAAACATGGGTTTGTAAATAGTCAGGGGTGGTTCTATGGGGGGGGGGGTTATGGAGGCTATAGCTCCCCCATCCTCCCCCACCATGGAGGATCATGCTTCACAAGTCAATAAATTCAATATTTATTTTTTTATAATTATGTATTGTTATAGTTTACAATGGATTTAAAATATAATACTTTGACAGAAGAATAACAGCGACAAATCTACTATGTTAATTTTATTATCATTGATCCAAAGTAACTTTTGGCAACAGACTAGACCAGATTTGTTACTGGAGAACCCCAACTTTGGCCCCTGTCCCCCCTTTGACCGACTTCTAGAACCGCCCTGTAAATAAGTCCCTGCGACTTTATGTGTCTGCCCTTGTGTTTTATTTACTGTCACGGTCTGCGGATCAACACAGCATGGAACCTGGCGATCGCGAAGTTGAAGCGGGCACACCGGCCACCGTGTCAAAACATTTCCATATATGGAGATGGCAGGGACACCAGTGACGTCACGGCCGGCAGCTACCGTGTATAAGGCCGCACCAGCAGCCACCAGTGACAATGGCCAAGGAGTGCTTGGCCGAATGCTCGTGTGATTTTAACCACTTGATGCGGTCGAAAACTTTTCAATCAGGCTGAGTTTTGTTTTATTAATTCAATTTTGTAATTTATCTGGGTTTAGAATAATTGCAGGATTCTTTTTTTTTTTCTAATGGCTTGTTGTGTCATCATGTTTGGTGGACCGGATTGTCATTTTTAACAGGTTTGGGTGGTTGAGCAGTATTTGGAAATTTTATAGTTGATATAACTCTTGTCTGGTAATAAGTTTGGGGTCTGCTGTATACCAGATACGGTGCTCCATTGTTCATCATCAGGCGTCTTTTGTCATTTGAGTGCTGTTGGTATTTGTAACTTTTTCTAGGAATACTTATTTACTGTAGTAATTATGTTGCCTTCGTTTTCAACATCATACTGATTGAAAAAAATATGTTGACACAGGCCTTTCATCCTAGTGTCTGTCGGTTTTTTCTGTTGAGATGGAGCTCTGTTGCTCTGTTGAGTTTGTTTTATTCGAGAGATGTGCTATTGTTGACTGCTCCAGAGACTGTAAGGTCAGTTGTTTTGTGTTTAATTCACTCGATGTTGGAGGGCAAGCCAGAGTGGATTTGCTTTAGTCGAGGTGATAATTCTGATTCTGTTCGAGCACGAGATGGAGTGTAGGTTTAAAGTCGTTGGTTATTCTTAGTGTTTACGTTGTTCAGTGTGCAGACATTGTTGGCATTAGGTTGGACAGTCACCACGGGTCCCATGATAACCATATTAGGGCGGTCACATGGGAAGTTGTTTCCCCACAGTGCTGCAGATGAAATTTTATTAAACACCAGCATTGTATAAAAAAACAACAATCAATGTATAATAACATTCACTGTTTATTTCAGAAATAGTGAATATACCAAAAAAGTGAACTAAAATTCTTTTTAAAAAATTATGGTGAGCTTATTTAACTGTCTCATATGAGCAAAGGACGACAGAAAAAGGGACACCGATGACCATATATGTGGCGACCTGGCAGGAAAGAAGGTTACCTATCCCTAAAATCCCTGTTACCTTACTCTTCCTGTCGTAACTATTCATGTATGATAGTTTTCGAAAATCTCATCTCTTATCCCAACTTCAAGTCTGCAGATAGGTAAACATAACTGGCTGCCATGATAACGATAAACTACAACAAGGAATTATGTTGAATTCCCAGCGCCTAAGGAGCAATATTATAAAGGTGAAATGAGAGGACGACAGCTGAGCCATGGGCCCCAGTAATGGTGCGAGTGTGTCTACACGTACACAAAGGGAAGTTCTCCTGCGTCGTCAAAAACGTTAACGGTGCAGCCCAGTCCATCAGAGTACCAGGCTGGTGGCGACTATGGCTGTGGAGTGACCGCCTGGGACTCCAGCTATTACCAGCTGAAAGGGAAAGTCGCCACAGACACAATATGGGCCAGCACTTCTCTGCTCCTTGTTGCCAAGAACCCGCCAACTGTGGCTGGCTGCCCCTCCAGCTGGGCCAATGACGATCACATAATGGGACCTGTTACTCGCCAAGGGGTTAGCCTATTGGCA
The DNA here is from genome assembly GCA_026315105.1 of Locusta migratoria. NCBI lineage: Eukaryota > Metazoa > Arthropoda > Insecta > Orthoptera > Acrididae > Locusta > Locusta migratoria. The sequence goes on from CM048755.1 coordinate 275,125,752, forward strand.
GTACAGGTATCCATGCAGTGGTCACATACCAGAAAGAAGGGCATGTACTATGACAAGGATGACTCCAGGAAATGCAGCTAACTACCGTTTCATCAGGAAGAATACCTGACCCAAGATACCAACCATATCATTTCCTGTCAAGTGCGGACATGAATTTCATGCTGTTGTTCGTATGCCAGTGTTGCTAAAGGACTAGTTAATACTCTTGCACTAAAAATGAAGGACATATATCTACATTTTTTCTCGAGTCAAGATCGTTAAAAATAAAATTATTTTGTTCACTAATTTAGGGATTGAACTTATATTGTGAAGAACATTAAATCTTGAATTTTGTTTCGAATTTGGTCTGTAAAAGCAAATTATTTGTTTGGACTGAATTTAAATTTGATATTCATTAATTTACTAAACAATGATTATTAAAGAAAATTTGTGCAAAAATTTGTAGTATGATAATTTTAATACAAAATGTATCAGAGGCTCAGACTGTTCTGCGACCGTATAGGCTGCAGATTCCTTGACTTGCGCCATCGGGTGGTGGGTTTCCGGGTTCCGCTGAATAGGTTAGGAGTCCACTATACGCAGGAAGCGGCTACACGGGTAGCGGGGGCTGTGTGGCGTGGACTGGGCGGTTTTTTAGGATAAAGAGCTTCGGGGAAATAGAAAATGGGCAATCTCAAAGGGTTCAGATGGATCACAGGAGAAATGTAGATCCGGAAACTATCGGTATAACAGTTGTAAATTGTCGTAGCTGTGTCGGGAAAGTTCCAGAACTGCAAGCGTTAATAGAAAGCACCGAAACACACATCATTATAGGCAGCGAAAGTTGGCTCAAGCCGGAAATAAGTTCAGAAGAAGTATTTTCAAAAGATCTATCGGTGTTCAGAAAGGATAGATTAAACAACATAGGTGGGGGCGTGTGTGTCGCCGTCAAAAGTAGTATTTCATGTAGCGAAGTTGAAGTTGATAGTTCGTGCGAGCTATTATGGGTAGAGGTTGTACCCGAAAATCGTAAGAAGTTAATAATCGGTTCCTTTTACCGGCCTCCCGACTCGGACGATACAATAGCAGAAAGGTTCAAAGAAAACCTGAGTCTAATTACAAAAACGTACCCGACTCACACGATAATAGTAGGTGGTGATTTTAATTTACCCTCGATCTGTTGGCGAAATTATATTTTCAAATCAGGAGGTCCGCATAAAACATCGTCCGAAATTGTACTCAACGCATTCTCTGAGAATTACTTCGAACAATTAGTTCATGAGCCAACTAGAATTGTAAATGGATGTGAAAACACACTTGATCTCTTAGCAACAAATAATCCTGAGCTCATAATGAGCATCAAAACGGATACAGGTATTAGTGAACACAGAGCTGTAGTAGCGAAATTGAATATCGAAAGTCCCAAAGTTACCAAAAATAAACGCAAAGTATATTTGTTCAGGAAAGCAGATAGAAACAAAATACATTGCTTCTTGAAAGACACCTTCCACTCGTTTCTAACACTAAACGTAGGTGTAGACCAGATGTGGCTCAAATTCAAAGAAGTGGTATCGACAGCAATTGAAAGTTTTATACGTAATAAATTAATAAAAGAAGGAGGCGATCCCCCTTGGTACACAAAACAGGTCAGGACACTGTTGCAAAAGCAAAGGAAAAGACATACTAAATTTAAACGAACACAAAATTCCCAGGATTTGCGATCCTACTCAGAAGCTCGAAATTTAGCGAGGATTTCAATGCGAGATGCCTACAATATTTATCACAACGAAACTCTTTCTCGTAATTTGACTGAAAACCCAAAGAGATTTTGGTCATATGTTAAATATACTCGGGGCAAATCACAAACAATACCTTCACTACGTGATAGTAATGGTGATCCTGCCGATGACAGCGCTACTAAAGCAGAGTTACTAAACTTAGCTTTTAGAAACTCATTCACCAAAGAAGACGAAACGAATATTCCAGTTTTCGAATTACGAACAGACGCCGTAATGAGTAACATAGAAGTAGATATCATCGGAGTAGTGCAGCAACTAAAATCACTTAACAAGAACAAGTCTTCTGGTCCGGATTGTATACCCATTAGATTTCTATCTGATTATGCTGAAGCGATAGCTCCTTACTTAACAGTCATATACAACCGCTCTCTCATAGAAGGATCTGTACCAAAAGATTGGCAAGTTGCCCAGGTCACACCTATATTCAAGAAAGGCAGTAGGAGTAACCCACTAAACTATAGGCCTATTTCATTGACGTCAATTTGCAGCAGGGTTTTGGAACATATCCTGTATTCAAATATTATGAATTATCTCGAACAGAACGATCTATTGACCCAAGGTCAACACGGATTTAGAAAATATCCTTCATGCGAAACACAACTAGCTCTTTATTCACACGAAGTGATGGGTGCTATCGACAAAGGTTCGCAAATCGATTCCGTATTTCTTGATTTCCAGAAAGCTTTTGACACCGTACCTCACAAACGGCTTTTAATCAAATTGCGTGGTTATGGTATATCGCCCCAAATTTGCGATTGGATAGAGGATTTCTTGTCAGAGAGGACACAGTTCGTAGTAATCGATGGTAAGGCATCGACTAAAACAGAGGTGATATCGGGCGTTCCACAGGGTAGTGTTATTGGTCCTCTGCTATTCCTTATTTACATAAACGATTTAGGGGAAAATCTAAGTAGCTCTCTTAGGTTGTTTGCAGATGACGCCGTCATTTACCGTCTAGTAAAATCATCTGAAGATCAAAACCAACTGCAGAACGATCTGAATAAGATATCAGTATGGTGTAAAAATTGGCAATTGACTCTAAATAATGAGAAGTGTGAAGTCGTCCACATGAGTACGAAAAGAAATCCGTTAAACTTTGTTTACAACATAAATCAATCAAATGTGAAGGCCGTAAACTCCACAAAATACCTAGGAATTACTATTACTTCAGACCTAAACTGGAAAGAACACGTAGATAATATCGTGGGAAAGGCGAACCAGAGACTGCGTTTTATTGGCAGAACCCTTAAAAGATGCAACAGAACTTACTAAAGAAACTGCATACACTGCGCTTGTCCGTCCATTTTTGGAGTATTGCAGCCCAGTGTGGGATCCTTATCAGGTGGGTTTGACGGAGGACATCGAAAGAGTCCAAAGAAGGGCAGCTCGTTTCGTATTGTCACGATACAGGAGAGACAGCGTTACGGAAATGATACAGGATTTGGGATGGGAATCATTACAACAACGGCGCTTATCGCTGCGGCGTGGGCTACTTGCGAAACTCCAATCGCCAACATTCTCCTCCGAATTCGAAAATATATTGTTGACTCCCACTTACATAGGTAGAAATGATCATCAGAATAAAATAAGAGAAATCAGAGCTCGAACAGAGAGATTCAGGTGTTCTTTCTTCCCGCGCACTATTCGAGAATGGAATGGGAGATAAATAGTATAATTGTGGTTCGATGAACCCTCTGCCAGGCACTTAAATGTGATTTGCAGAGTATCCCATGTAGATGTAGATGTAGATGTTATTTTTTTGCTACATTATAGAATGTTTGCCTTATATATATTTCATGAATGAATGAGTTGTGGACTGGGGCCCATGTTTGGGTTAAGAACAGCACCTAGTTTCTTTGAGAATTGATGTGGGGTTATGTAGGTCAGATGCCTTGAGGAGGCTGAATGCTTAACGAATGATGTAGTTTATAAATGTTTACCTTGAGATGTTATTGAGGTCTGGAATAACTTAAGAATGATTTATAAATAACGAGAAACACCTCCAAGATTCAGGATGTGAATGGGGCACTGGTTGTGTGCTCAGATAGGGAAGAATTTGCTTCATTAACGATATTTTTAATTGAAATGTAGGTTGTTTGTTTTTGTAGGAGTAATAATAAGTGAATGGCAATCTATATTAGTGTTCTAAAATTTCTTCAACTCCTTAGATGTGACTCTCCACTCAGGAAATTTTACCAAGTGTGGGGTGTGTAGAGATGGTGGAAATATTGTGACTATTATATTTCTCTTATTTTCTCATTTTAACACTTGGTTTTATTTTATATATTTTAATTTTTTATAACAGATGTTGCGAATAGTAGTTTATAGCATAATTTTATCTCTTATTTTGATTTCATCCATCACTTATTGGTTGCAAGATAGGTGATGGGAGGTATGTACATTGTAGTATTGGGTGTATGAATTTCCCAACACTATTTTTTATCTTTGGGCTGCTTGTGGCAGGGAGAAGAAAGTTGTTTTTTGGACTAGGAGAGAGGAAGATGTTTAGACAAGAGGTAAGCTGTGAGATGACATAGGGCCTATTTCCCACATTAGAGGAACATTGGAATATTCACCTGGCTGTCAGTTTTCTTGCAGAACAGTGGTTAAAGTGGTGCCATTGGCTGGCTCTCTTCATTGCACTCTGAGGATAAGGTGCAGGAATTGCAGTGTGGACTGCCATTTTTCAGCTAGGGGTAATGTGCGCACTACCTGGCTGGCATCCAGCTGGGACACTTGCCAATGGGCACAATGACATCTGCATTCAGGGGCTGTGTAAGCCACTGGCGCTGCCTTGCATGCAGCAGCGAGAGCATTATTATTTTGCATGGGTAGTTCTAGCACCAGCAGTTTCTAAAGCCTGCATACACCATCCGTTTTATCGAGAATTATTGCTCTCAGAGGGCACCGAATTTTGAACTGTCAGCACAGGGATGCTCGTTTTACGATTAAATAAATGGTTGGACATTCTGCATGTAGTTTTCTCATGTCAGAGCGATGCCTGACACTGCATGATTTTGACACAGATGGTAATAAATTTGGCGCTGGTTTGGCAGGTCTACAAAGGGAGGTATGAAGATGCTGGCGTGGGTTAATGTTCTCACTATAGTGGCCCAGATGAGAATTGTGCTGGGTCTAGAGTTTTCATTGGATAGCCGATTAGGAGAACTCTGAGATTGGTTTACTAGGTGAGAGAGACATAGCTGTGAAGAGGTGGCATCTGTTCAAATGTTTGTATAGCTTATGGGAATTAACTACAGGGTCATCAGTCCCTAAACTTACCAACTACTTATGAACTAGCTAATACTAAGGATAGCACAAATATCCATGCCCAAGGGGGGATTCGAACCCCTGACCGTAGTGGCCGTGCAGACCGTGACTGGCGCACTGCAGACCACTTCGCCACCGCAGCCGACCATGGCATCTGTCTGAGACAATTGTAGGAGTTTCCACATTTGATTTGTGCTGTGGCATTACAAAGTGCGACCATAGTTGCACTTAGAATTTGATGGTTCCATCATTTGCGGCCACATTGATTTAATTCGTTTAGAAGCACCTCTCTTTGCAGCAAGTATTATTGTTTGGGCGTGAGTTGCCGTAGTGTGGACTTGCCCGTATTTCTGTATTTTGTACTTATTGGAGATTTGATGGATTCGTGTAGGTTTGAAGGACACTTTTCATTTGATAATTGATCGCTTATTCAGTTGCTGAGCATTTAATTATTCCAGCTGCTCACAAAACTAGTGCACTGACACATTAGTGACGATTCTCCAGATTTGGGGACGTATTTGAATTGAAACTCGTGTATTTATATACTGGTGTTAGATAATCTGAAGTCCTAGCCAATTCAGCAAGTACAGTCTATGACTGTGGGCCTACCGGGTTAACAGAGGCTGGAGATTAAAAGTAAATATCATTGCTGGTTAGCAGAATGAAGTTTATTTAATTTGGTAGACAGGATTTATAGCTCGTGTTTGCAGAATGCCAAGCCCTCTCTTTGTTTCTGAGAGCTTCCACATATGTTGAATGGGTAATGTAATGCCAGGAATTGCTAGAGTCATTACACAGTCAGTGCAGCACTTTATAATTACAATTTTTTAGAGGGGTGTATTCTCAGGCAGTGTATGTTATTGTTCCTATCAGAATTGGGTACATACTTTTAGTAAAGATTCTTTTCTATAAACTGTAGGACCTCCCCATTTTTATATCCAGTCATTTATCTAAAGGGATTAATTATAATTGTATTCATTTGTAAACAGTTTAGTGTCAGGTTAGATAGTAATATAAATCTCTTTGTGTGTAATTATGACATCTGTCATTTAGTATTGTCCATTGTTAGGGCGTTCATAATTATTAGGCAATAATACCAACTTTTAGCAGATATCCGTGTTGACTACCGTCATACAGCACTCCCTATCATTATTTTGGAGGAGAAGATAAAGATAAAATTATGAAAATGAGCCACAAAATTTGTGTGTTGACTGAGGAGTTTTTGAAAATGATAGAGATTGGGGATTTGCATATTTGTTCTATAAGAGAAGGTTTCAGACATTGACATTTTGATAATGTGTAGGAATTGAGTTAACTATGTAATACTTGATAAAGTGACTTCTGAACGCCACTGTGCTCAAATAGGCCAGGGTTAGTCTTTCTATGTTTAGGAAAACACACTGGCGACCCGATTACTCTGATTTGCTGACAATTCACCTAAATAAATGCTCCAGTTACTACTAGTCTCCATTTTCATATAAAATACTTATTTGCATATTGAATAGTAATTTGAATAACAAGTAGTAATTTACATATCAAGTATTAATTTGCATAATAAATACTAATTTGCATATTAACCTGTTAAAAGCATCTCCCCATGCAAATAACAATAACCCCCCTTACAACCTTGTTATCTACTCTGGTAACATTGTGCATTATTGCTAAATGGCTCGTTTACAATTCCCCTTTCAGCCTCTGATCCGGTTTTGAACTTTCTGTTCTGCATTTTTCATCCAGATTAACAATTCCATTACTTATCTCAGCATTTAATTTACCACATTCCTGTTTGTTTTTATCTATTTCCAATCTTAGCTGCCCTTCCATTTCTGGTAGCCCTTTATTTGATTTATCCTCCACACACTGATCACTGGGTTCATTTCTTACATGCTATTCTTAACTATACATTGTGGTTACACATTGCACATTACTTTGAACTTCATTTACTCTTTTCTGTAATTGACTAAAAGTGTTCAAAATTGCTTTTAACCTATCTACATCAATACTGTCTACTGGAAGTCTAACGTTTTCATCTGTTGACTTCACATAACTTGGATATCATATGTTGGTTCCTTTATTATAACACAGAGAGATTGAAAACACGAAATCTGCAGCACCCACAATCATCTTTACTCTGTGGAAAATTACATATTTACTTAACTTTTGAAGTTTTCGTTTCCACTACACAATGGGTAGCGCTGTCTGTAGACGCAAAAGACTTACGTTGTTCACCGTACTATATTCAAAGTAGCCACTGCACATGTGGTCCTTTGTTGCTTGGTTCTGCTGCCAGTCTTCAGCTCGAGTGCTGATACGTTGATAATTATTTATACTGTATCTTGCCGCAACAAAAACTGCTTTATGGCACTCCAGTACTATTCAGAAATCGTGGACTGAGTTCCCATTTCTAACACTAATGGCACTTTTTCTACTAAATTGTTTGAAATTTGCAGTTCTCCTTATGGGTCGCTAGGGGATAGTAATATCATGTTAACGTTAAAGATAATGTAGTTTACATTATTTATATGCAGGTGGTGTGGCAAAATATTTTCCAATTTCAAAAAATATTTTATGTAGTACTTGTTCTACCACTACCCAACGAAAGAAGACCATGAGCTCTCATGTTTGGAGCCTGTGCAACATGCACTATTTCTTCATATTCAATATAGTGCACAGCAAATTTCAATTTGCACATCTTTATAGAAATTTTGTAACTATAAAATACTTAATAAATAGTGTGTTATAGGTACGATCTGGAACAGTGCAGGGTCACTCCAGTAATGCTGATTCATGAAAGTGGTGGGCTTTCAGATTACACAAGTACACTATTTCCAATCAGAGCACTCTAACAAGGGCACTGCTGTCCATATGTCAAGATGAGGGAACGGGTGGGTCCCTTCCATCCTTATAGGTATCTACATCTACATAGATACTCAGCAAGTCACATTGAAGTGCATGGCAGAGGGTTCACCGAAGCTTGACATTTCTCTACAGTTCCATTCTCTAATAGCTTATGGAAAAGAGGAACACCTAAATCTTTCTGTTTTCGATCTGATTTCTCTTATTTTATGATGATGAGTGTGTCTCCCTATGTAGGTAGGAGCTAACAAAATTTGTCCGCATTCAGAAGGAAAAGTTGGTGACAGAAATTTCGCAAGAAAATCTCGCTGCAACGAATAACACATTTTTAAAAAATAATTTCTACCCCAACTCATGCATAATTTCCATGACACTCTCTCCCCTAATCGCGACAACACAAAACGAGCTGCCCTTCTCTGAACTTTCTCTAAATCATCTGTGAGGTCCACCTGGTGTGGATCCCACAATGCACAGCAGTACTCAAAAAAGGACGCACAAGTTTAGTTCAGGCAGTTTCTTTAGTAGAATTGTTGCATCTTTTAAGTGTTCTGGCAATGAAATGTAGTCTTTGGTTCGCCTTTCCTACAATGTTTTCTGTTTTATTTCCAGTTTAATTAGTTCATAATTATTATTCCTAGGTATTTAGTTAAATTGACAGCCTGTAGATTTGTCTGATTTATCATGAACTAAAGTGTAACGGATTTCTTTTAGTGGTTATATGATTGACTTCACACTTATTAATAAGGGTCAATTGCCAATTTTTGCGCTATGCAGATATCTTATTTAAATCATTTTGCAGTTTCTTTTGATCTTCTGGTATTACACAAGTACAAAACATCCAATTAGAGTACTTCTTCCTCACCTCTGCCTATCATTAATACACAAAGAGCACTCTGTCAAGGTCTTCACACTCCACATGTCAAGGAGAGGGCATTTTTTCATGAAATTAACTCTCACAATTCCGTGAAATCTCCCTCCACCCGAATCATGGTTTTCTAGATTTCTGCATTGCAAGTAGATCCAGAACCATGTATAACGTATTTCTTGACTGCAAATGTTTCTGCAGTATAAGCAAGCGTTTTATTCCACAGGAAATAGCATACTGAATTATTGCTGGTGCACGATCTTGAAGGGTCGCTTCTGGCATCTTCATTTTGTGGTGGACAACATGTTACTATGATGTGGATGTATGTTCGGCAGTATGGTCAATGGTAAATCAACATTGTGACGCTATGTAACAGTGGAATTGGTGTTAGCTGTGATAAAGCTCACCTGAATTGCAAGTCTTCATGAAAGGGCTGGAGATACAAAACTGGATAAAACATTTGTTACCATAAAGAACCTGTATGATGGCAAGAACAAAGACAGCTCCAACGCTTCCTGTGCAACAGGAGAAAATGGATATTTGGAAAAACGAGCCAGTGACTCGACAGATATATGTCAAAATGTTGGAAAAACAGTGCCACCTGTGTGATTGCTTCAATATTTAGAAATTTAATACAAATTGTAATAAATATAACTTTTATGTACGTAAAGCATCTCTCTATCACCTATAAATCACCTGAATACTAATGTAAGATGATTAGCAAGCAGAATGGCTAATTGGTGTAAACAACAACAGGCACTTGCGGAAACAAACTGGTCCTACAATGGTGCTGGTAACAAGTCCAGAAAAAACAAATGATACACTACTTTCTGACAACATAGGTGCATTTATTGTTGGACCAACTGACTAGAAAAACAAACCAAGTTCTTTCCCTGTTAACACATCCATAAGTAATTTGTTTCAAGCACGTATATGTCTTTTCAAAACAGTATTTTGAGCAAAATACCAACTGTTACAGTAAATTCTACACAACACCGAACTTTTAGCTAAATCAATAATTTTCCACCATTCAAATATGAAAAACCAAACAGTATGTTTATATTTGATGATGTTGCAGTGGAAAATACGGATCTGATATGCAAATACTTTTCCTTTGGTCAGCTTATGACAATCGATGAATTTTACCTGACTCAGACATATTGAAGAGTGCCAAATCAGGTAATAAGTAATAATGCTAACCTAATTATTGCCTTTAGACAATATAACTCAAAACATATTTACCAATCTGATCTAAGATCTGATATGACAGTTGTAGATGAATAGTGTAGTTTCTAGATCATTAACTCAATTTCTGCCTCACCTTTGGTTTCATAAAAAATTTGGTTATTTATCAAGAACCTAAATTTTTCATCTACAATAATAAAAAAAATTTGGTCAAATTCACTATAAAATTCACTTTACAAAAGGTGAATGTAAGAAAATAAAATTAATATCTTTTTTAACAAAAGTTGATTGTAGGAAAATGAATGAAACATCATTTTTATAACAGCTGAGGGCAAGAACAATTATTTAACAAAAGTAAAACATATTATTTACTTCTATCTTCCAGAGCAGAATAAGATTTTTAAGAATAGGTGAAAAATTGCATTCACTTCTTACAGTCACATATAACTTCATCAGAATTTTTATCTTATATCTCTCACAATAATATTTTTGTACAATTTCTTCATACCTGTAATTTCGATGCATTCTTTATAAAGTTTATCAACGTTTTTATTCTTAGTCACAGTATTGTTTTACATAATTGGTACTCTCCATTTAGAAATTAAAAAATTTATTGGGAAAAATAATATCATTAAATTCTTTATGTTCATTTTTAAGTTTCTTCAGTGCTTTATAGTTTGTTGTAATTCCTCCTTTTTCCATTCTTTCATCATTCCATTCAGTGATTAATTTATATATATCTCTGGTAAAATAACTTTAAACTCACTATCCATACAAATTTTATCTACATAAATGTTATTTACATATTCACATCCATTAGTATTATATAAAACATTTTCCATCTCACTAATTTTTAATCTCCTTTAAGACATTTAATTTGTTGACCTTCTAGATTACAGTTTCCATTTGTATAGAAAAATATTTTCTAACGAAATAATTTTTTAGAGCAATGAGTAATGTCCATATGGTAATGTGTCTATTTTATTTTTCAGAACATGTAGTTTGCTATTGTGAGTGCTAAATTCTTTCTTATTTATTACATGTTTTTCACTTTGAGCATATAAACTGTCCTACACTCTTCTCTATTGTAAAACAAACTCCGTTTACAATTCACTAAATTTATTCTATTTTAATAACAGATTTCTTAACTCCTTTATATTTCTTCTCGTTTTATCACTGACTTTATAAGCATATATTTTTGTTGTTAAGCCACAAAATTCTCCAAGTAGTTTTCTATTACATTCATCTTACACTTTTCCTAGAACTTTCTTGTTTGCCCATGGAATACCATAAATATTATCTATTCGATAATCACTTGTAATGAAGTAATCAATCATCATTTTCATATATCTCACAGGAATCTTCAGTATATTGTTGTACATGGAAGAATCCATATCCATGTAACATAATTCAATATTTTCTTCATATATTGATTTCATTATTGTGGAGTGAAAATCATACATCAGTTCTTTCCATAAGTATAATCATACCATTGTGGATCTGTTTATTAAATATGATTTTTGTTTTATTCATGTGAATAGCTGCATGATTTTTATTAAATGTAGTTTAAAGTTTGATTCAGCTATTAAAATCTCATTTTCCTCCAACTGAAACGCATTTTATATTGACTCTGTTTGTAATATATTACATTGCCCTCGAAAATACTGATTAATTTATCAGTTTGCTGGCCACGGTGGCTGAGGGGACTGAGGTGCTCCAGTCACGGTCTGCACGGCCACTACGGTCGGGGGTTTGAATCCCCCTCGGGCATGGATATTTGTGCCGTCCTTAGGATCAGCTAGTTCATAAGTAGTTTGTAAGTTTAGGGACTGATGATCCTGTAGTTAATTCCCATAAGCTATACAAACATTTGAACATTTTTTGAATACATCAGTTTAAATTAGTTTTCAAAATCATTTTTGGCTTTAGTTTGCATTGCAGTATTAAGTGCTATATACTTTTTCAAACAATCTGATTAAATTTTAATAATCTCTGTATATTGTTAATTGCATTCCTGATGATACATACTGTATCAGATTTCGATAATAAACTACATAATTACTTTTAATTTCTAAAGTAATTAACATTTCACTTTCCTTAGTGCTAGGCACAAACTTTATTTAAATCATGTAATTCTTTTGGATGTTCTAAATATACTTCGAAATCATGACCAATTTTAGCAGTATCTGAAGTTTCGCTTATTTTTGTACAATCAAAATAATTTGGTTCTTCCACATGTAATCCGAAATTTTGTAAATATTGATTCATAGCATTAATAGTCAAAGTGTTTGCATCTTAACAGGCTAGATCAGGGCACTCCAACTCGCGTACTCAGTGTTTGCACCCCCAGTGGTGCGCAGAGTGGGCCTGGTGCTTTCTCCACACCAATCTTCCCTTGTCATGCACGACAGCACGAGTTTGACAAGAGACAGTGCTCGCTCTTGCGAGGGGATTGTAGGACCAGACAGGAGATTAATACATTAAAAATAAACAATTTCCGCAATTTCAAGATGTCTTTGTTTATTCTAAAAGAAAAAATATTCCTATTTTTAAAATTGTAGTTATTTCAGATTGCGTGGCCCCTTACGTCGAAGGTTCAAGTCCTCTATCAAGCATTTGCGTATGTGTTGTCCTTAGTACAAGCTAGCTTAAGTTCTTTGTGAGTGTAGGGATGGATGACCACCGACCTTTTGTACTGTATGATTGAAAACATTTGAACATCTGGATCACTGACCTCATTTTCAAGAAAAACATCATGAGTTATTTACATGACTTAAATAATGGTTGCAAGGCAAAAATAAATCAATTGGTACTATGAGTGACAGTATTGGAATTTCCAGATTCCAGGTTTTGCTTTCTCAGTCAGCTTCAAGATGGAAATTTGGACAATTTTCCCTTTCTAAAATGTTAAAATGTTTGTAAATTTATGGAACCTAACTGCAGTGGTCAACGGTCCCTAAATTAATGAACAATTTAAACTACCTTATCCTAAGAACAATGCACAGACCCAAAGGAGGACTCGAACCTCCAATGGCAAATGGCCACATGCACCACAGCAACGTGCTTTATTGTGCATGGGTATTCCACCGTGGCCTTCTTTAAAATCCTTGAAATTAAGTACTTATGTCTACATCAGGGTGTACATCAATGTTTTACAGTCATTTAAAAAAAGTTTGAAATAAAATAACTAACCCTGCACCCAATAGCTTATATGACACATTTTCCTGTGCACCCAGAGGATGACCCATCAAGTTTTCTTATTGAACTGATAAAACTATAGTATGATTCAATTCTGACAGACCGCTATTACCATCACAATTGTGAGTTTAATTATTTTTTATAAGGCATCGATCAAAAAAAATCCGTGAGGATTCACACCCATCCCTTAAATGTCTTGCAATGTTCTGAACAACATACATTTGTGAACAAATGTTTCGAATATTAACAAATCAAAAACAGTCTCGAGTTTAATGTATCGGTGCAAGCTGTATTTCGAATTGAAACTGCCAAAACGATTGTGCCTAATAAGAGCAAATTAGTGGCTTCAAAACTATGTCAAATATCAACAAAAAAATTTGAAAATTAATGCAAACTAAGGAGCACAATAAAACAATTCTCTCTGTTTATACACAAACATTGGTACTATAATTATTCGTTTCAAAAACAACAACTTTCTCCTCGCTCAGCACAGTGACAACATGTTCCTCTGGTACCACTGCTGTGACAGTGCTGTACCAGAGCACCAGTGCTTTTCCCTTAGCCAGGCTGTGCTCACAAAACACCTGAGTTGGAGAGGCCTGAGCTAGATAATTGGTATCTTTTTATTGCCTCGATCTTTCATATATGTATTATTTGATTTTACAACAGTGTGATATTACTCCTCTTGTTCACTTTCAAACATTAAAATCGTATCATTTTCATGTGATATAGAAAGTTGTTGTTTTGTCATTTTCAACATTGCATCCCAAGATAAAGTTGAAATATTATAATTTCACCAAGGATCTAAATCATGAGCTTTTATACTAGTATTTCTAAAATGTTCAAACACACCAGACCATGACAATAAATCATTTATGAGATACAGATCAGAATACTCACTGAGATTTCAAATATTAAATGTTTCCGAAATTAATTTTTCATGTTTATAATCGTCGTCGTTTATTTCACAATTATTGAGTTTCTTGTAAGACTCCTCCTGTGGTATTTATAGCTTCTCTTCAAATTTATCCTAGTATTCCATGTAATCATATGGATATACACCTTTTCTGATCACTACTCTAAATAATACTTCTACCAATATTTTACTACAGTTTGTCATTTTAGTCTATTTCAAATTGAAGAAACCACAATCTAAAATGAGTCAATAAATTTCATTTTCAATACTTCTGTCCCCTTGCCTAAACTAATATATCTACTCTTAAATGTTGTGTATTACATCTATTTCTTTATAAACATAATATTCTGGAGCCAGTTAAAAATTGTCCATCTTTATTAGTAAACTTTCAAAGTCGGCATAGATAACAAATGGAACTTTCTGTGAATGTTGATAATTTCTAAAATGCACATATTACACTTTCTTTGGCGTTTCTACTTTTAATGCTTTCTTAATTAAGCAATTCGAAGTGTGATAATCCTACTTTCCCTGAGTGTTGAAATGAAACAAACAGATATCACAAAAAAAGCTTCTTCATGTTTATTAGTTTGACACAGAACAAGTCTAGATAAATTTTTATATGCTAATATTTTGAATTAATTACTTCTTTAAGCAAAAGATGTTTACATATTTCTGATATTTCCATTTTATCGATAAACTTGAAATTTTGCTTTAAAAGAACAGACGTTGAGATATATATTAAGTTTACACCCAGATTTTGGAATAGGAGCAACACTACAGGAAATAGAAAAGTTTCAAGTATCTCATCAAGATGAGAACCAGAATTTTTATAGTTACGCATTCTGAGTTTATATCTACAATGTTCAGTGCAATATTCATAGCCAAAACAAAACATTTTTCTAACTTGATTTATTTTAACATTACAACAAGTTTCTTTATTTTTTATTTGATCTTGTAATACAATCTATGACGATCTTAAGTTAATCATATCTGTTTACTGCTGATTGAAAACCAATAAGTGTATTTAATGGCCAACCTGATCCATGTGCTGCGGAATCACCCATTCTTAAAAAAGATATTGTTTACCAATCCAAAAATGTTTAACTACTTCTCTTTCATTTGTGATGCTATAGTTTTGTGTTTGGAAACCAGATTCCATGATATTTCTGTTTCTTTTCATTCAGTATTCACAAAAATGTCCTAAACTTATTTTCCAACCACAATGTTCTTTCACAATTTTCATAATTTTCGGTTTTACTGCTGTCAACAAATGGTTAGCTAAAAAATGTAATTTTTCAAAACTAATTGCTTAAAATCTGTTAAAATACAATGTCAATGAGATAATCTCTAATTGTTGTACTGTTTCTTGTTTTCTCAAATCAAGGAGTATTAAATTGAAAGAATGTTTATTCATTAGTTCTAGTTAGGTTAATTTAATTTACCATACAACATAAATTTTTTATTTTACACTAATTACGAAGATCAACTGTGAATATTTCCATTTGGGGAAAATAATTTTCATTATATATATAAACACTGATTTTTAAAAATTGTACTGAGAAGAATTCTTATATAATACACGATATTTTTAAGATTATTTGCTTTTCTTTTTTTTAAATTCGAAAGAAAATTTTTTACGTTTATTATCATGCACACTTTTTTAAATTCAAAACCAAATCCTTAAAATCCTTAAAATTTGTTAACAACCTTTAAATTTTTCCATTATGGATCAAATTGTTCTGGATTATTATTCATTAAAAACAAAATTTTCCAATGTTCTTCAATTTAAATTCACTTAAATGCATAAATTACGTTTACATATAAGTAATTCAATATTGAATTTCATGCAATGGTTCACATGATTCTGTAACAATTATTACTTGAAACAATGGATTATTTTCTCGTATGAACGATTATGTTGTCCTTTAAACAAAATCTGAATAGTATTTATGTTAAGTTGCCTTAATTCTACATTTGAAACAGTATGATAAGAATCATCTGAATATTGTGAACCTCATGAATAAACAATTTCATGAATTAATAGATTTGTCTGATAGTCTAGTGTATTTCCTTCACTTTCCAAATAACAGGAAGGAAGATTGTTGTTTAATACCCATCAACAACGTGGTCATTAGTCACGGAGCTTATGCTCAGGTTATTTGGATAAGAATGGGAAATCGGCCATGCACTTTTAAAGAAACCATCCTGGTATTTGTCTTGAGTGGTTAAGGGAAATCATGAAAACCTAAATCTGGAGGGCCAGATGTGAGTCCAGTGTGTTACCACTGCACTACCTCGCTCGGTTTCCAAATAACAATTTGCATCATTGTCGAAATGTATTTCTATTAGCGCATTCATGTAAATGTATTCCTCTCACTTGTGTTTAAAATATCGGTATTATTATATCACAAAAAATATCAATAAAATCCTCCTGAGAATGGAGTATTGTTTCTGTCACTTTTAATATTTTTTAATTTGCTAATTTATAATTCCATTATATACATTGTTCCTATATATACTAACCAGTTCTGTAAATGCCAAAATGACATTTTACATCACATCTATGTTTATTTATATATTTTTAAAGTATCTTTCCTTAATTCACCAGCTTTTTCAAGATTGTGTGTTAGTCCAAGTAACGTTATGGATGCTTTGAATACATCATCACTCACTTGGATTATTTTAGTCAATTGACTATATTATTACTTAATCTCATATATTTGTGGTTACTGTTCACTAACAACTGCAGTAGAGCTAATTTCATTTATGTATATTATATAAGTAATTCTTCGCTAGTTTCAGTAAATATGTAGTTATTTTGTAAAAATATATAAAAATATACTACTTTCTGTCAATAGTTTCATAATTAAAAACTAATTATATGAAATATTATACTAATTCAGATTAGTGATAGTGCATACATCAAGAATCAAAAATTTTTTTCAGTGCATAAATCAATCAGATAACATAAGCTTAATTATTCTCTAAAAATCGAAAACTCATATAAAATATATTATATGTAATCAGTAATAGCGTTAATCATAAGTGTATGAAAATTAATGGAAAGAAAATTCCCTGGTTTATGCAAATCTAGTTATTGAAATTGTAGGACATGTATGACCTAGGAAGGCCGTTCGATACCTTTTACAACAAAAATATTGTATATCATTTAATAATTTTAATAGCACTGAAATTGTGCTACCTTAATACATACAACCATCAACAAACCCTATTAATGAAGCATGTTAATGATCTTAACTCATGAAATCCAAAATGCCTTCTGCAGAAAATTTTCAAATTGAGAATTATGGAGAAATATAAAATAACGTTTGTAATTTAAAATTCAGCCTCTCAAAGTAGCTAACAATACTATTGATAAAGACCAGATAAAACAAAAATTATTGTATAGAACATCTACAAGAAAAAATACAAAATGAGAAGAATCCATTAAATTAGAGGAGAGACGAATAGAAAGTTTGAGAGAATCAAAGAATGTTGCTTTAAAAGTAATAAACAAAATAATGAAAAATAGTTTATTAACACATATTGTCACTAAAATTGTGGAAACAATTTAGGACCAAGTTTTATTCTTTCAAAATCATTTGACGATGACTGGGAATTTACTTACTATGTCATTAGATCACAATGAAAAAAATTACTAAAACATTTGTATACAATCGAAGATACACATTCTCAATGAGAACAATTGTGGAGACTGAACACAATCAAAACTGTATTAACGGATGAAAGAAAATTTAAGAATTTGTTGTTGGTATAATTACATTTATAATTTAAATCATTACAGTAAGGATCAATTGATCAATGATATAATTATCCACAATCACAAACATTTAATACAAAAATTCAAACTGTTATAAAAAATTAATTCTAATAAAACTGACTTTAATATCACTGTAATGTGATTGCAGTTTTACTGAAAAATAGTTATTCTTGATAAATTAAGCTTTCAGAATTTTCATCATGCATTATTATTTTTGAGGATTAATAAATTTCTAATGTAACAATCTGAAAAGTTTTGATACCTTAAAATAAATTCTCAATTAACATTATATTAATTAGAAAATCTTCAGTCAAATACTGTTCAATTCTCATGAATCCAATTTAATTTGGCTTGAAAATCTCTAATAAAATTTTCAAATAGATTTTGAATATTTATTCTTAATTTGTAATGCATTTTATATTTAATGACTAATTTTTCATATAATGATAAACTCACTTTTTATTTTATTTCATGACTTTTTTATTATATCTACAGACAAATTTTGCAGTAACCATTCAGCTAGAAATGCTATAATAAAACTTTGAGATAACATTTACTTCCTAGTTTCTTGATTAATATTATGTCAATATTCTCGGAGATATTTTCCAAATAAGTTTTTCTTTACATGATAAAGTATTCAAATGTTATTTATTTAGAAATTCTCTTATGCACATGTTACTTAAGATTTGTTTAAAATTTAATGTCACTTACTTTCATCCTGAAATTCTCTTATTAAATCCATATCTAAAATCTAGAAATTAAAATTTACTTTATGAATCGATATATTACTATTTCATGTATCACAGATTTCTCGTATAAATTCTTCGCATAATCTATCGTATCTTGACAATAGAACCAATCTAATTTATCTATTAAAATCTTCAGGATAAATATATCACATCTTTTATATCGAAATTATCTCAGAAAATCTACAGAAAAAAATATAATGTCATGATAAATATTACCATTCTGATGTATGAAATGGATTATTAGTATTATTAATATTCTTAACCATTTGTTTCTATATGTTACAATAATTGTTAAATATATTTTATAGATATTCATACTTACACTTGAACAATGTAATAAATATTTCCACCTCCAATTTAGAACATCTTTTACTTCATAATTATTTTTCTTTATGTCTTAATTATTTCACAGTGAAATTACAAGTAAATTGTTGTTTACTAACTGTTCTCTGAATTATTAAACCATAACCATTCAATGTAAACTGTATGTTCATTCTTTCCCATAACTTTTTCAACCAGATATTCACTGCGAGATTTTGATTTATTTAACTCTTGTTCATAAAAATTTTGTTTATATTTTTAAATATTTGTTTTATTGTATTGGAATGAATAGTGGTATCAATTTCCAATAATTCTGTTGATCAATTACATTTGTATTCATTTTCAAAAATTCCTTTTAATTTTTTGATTCCAAACTTGTCTCCTATTTTAAATTTAGCCTTATCTATATTTACAATGTTCCACTTTCATAATTCTCTTTTGCGCTCCTATTGTCTTCATTTTTACGGTTGAATTTTATGTATTATTGCACTCATCAACTAATTTCTAAACTATCATAACACAATTGTAAGCTCTTAAAATACAATTTTTTTCCTCATCAGATGCTTTTTATTTTCTAAAATTCGAATAATTATTAATGTTAGTGTTTCTCATCACTTCTAGAAAATCTTTGAAATTAAATTGTTTACAACTAAGTGATTCCAAATTTTTTGGCTTCCTATACCAATTTTTCCCAGAGCTTCAGTTACATTGATACCTCTTCTATCTATCACTGGAATAGGCCAAGAATTTTTGAAAAAAAATCAATAATAGTTAATAAGTACTTATATCCTTTTTAAAAAATTCCTTTTAATTTTCCAGTATCCATTTCAGCTACATCAGTTTTCCATAAATCATTAATATTAAGGCAAATGTCATTATTGTTAATTTTTTCTAATTGGGATATATATATATATATATATATATATATATATATATATATATATATATATATATATATCATTAATAATTGCTTTGCTAGATAGCAATTTGCATTTACCATCGTCTTCAATATTTTTTAAATGTATTTACTATTTTTAATTTTATATACTGTGGAAAGACCTTCAATTCTTTGTCTTCTATTTGTGCTTCAGTAATCTTTTCAAACTTCAAGCAATGGGTGAAATATTCTATTTATATAGATGAAAATTTAATAAAAATAAAATTGTGTCGTCCAATGAAAGTTTTTTGTTTCTACTGGTATACCTTTAACAGAATCCTTTAATCTTCCAGCAAGAAAATAATTTTTGTGAAACATTAATGATTAATTAGTATCATTTACTCCATAGAGTTTATTAGATACATTTACAGTAATATTAAACATATCAAATTTCAAACCTTTGTTAAAATTTATACTAACAACAATTCTGAAATCATTTCATTGATTAATATTTTTGTTCATGTCCAAAACCAAATTTAAGATCTGTATTCATTGTTTTTATATGTTGATAAACATTTTTCATAATGCTAAAATTATCTTGATGAACATGTATTACTTTTTCAGTATTTTTAGTGACATAATTACTGACTTGTGTTACAGTAGACATGTATTCAGATTTTGAAACATATACCTTTTATGACTACTGTTCAGTAACCACATCATAAGAACCTATTGGATCTTGCAAATCAATTTATCATTTGCCTTTAAAATCCATAACTTTTTGTCACTTTAGAATGTTTTAGTTCATGATGAAACTTTTTACACATATTTTCTATTTTTAAGTGACTATTGAATCTTCTTTAACTACTTCATTTTTAATTTGTTTATTTCTAAACCTGTCCATTTTTTGAATTCAATATATTATAAAGTTATAATTATCATACAGTAAATTAAAAAATGAACAGAATGATCAAATATTACTTAATGGTGGAGTTGTATTTATTGACCTTCGTAATTCAACTCATTCTGAGATATTAACTATGTTTTGGTATATTACCACCAAATAAATAAGTGAATCAAATTCAAATTTTACTATCATTTTTTTAACAAATCCAATGAGTACCAAATTTATCTAAATTGACTATTCCACATTCATATGCTCCAGGAAGACTATATAATTCATCAATAATGAAAACACCACGAAAATCTTTGATTTTCAATCTTTTATTTACTTATAGAAAAAGTTTTTGTATAGTTCAATAGGAATAAAAATCGTCTAGATCGCTAAAATTATATTTAATTTTATGGTGTTTTAGCAGCTGCCATGAAAAGATCTAAAAACCTATGAACTTGTGGAGTAAACTTCACAATGAAAAACAAAATCTATACCTAGTAGGGGTGTCAAAAAAGTAGACATCTTATTATTGACAATGAGATTTATTTTGCAATTTTATAGTTTTAGGAAACTGATGATACAGATGCCTCAACACCATATTAAATAAGTATAATTTTAGTGATCTAGACGATTTTTAATATATATTGCAGAAAATTTGGTTCATAAATTCGTATAGGAATATCATTTCATATGTACAAAAAATGCATTTTCAGTCACTGGAGATCCACCAGTAAGTGAACCAACTATTGTTGGTCATGGTAATGCAACTCTAATAATAATGGTAAACATGCATATTCTTGTTTGTTTAATTCACTGCCCATTTTTGTTTTGTCAGATATTTATAAAAAAATGTTCGCACTAGGAAAAGCTTGTGTAACATGTAAATTTTCTGCAGTTTTTACCTTCTTTCTTTTTCGAGCATCTGTTAAAATGATTAAATATGTTTTAATTGTTCAGTGTTCAGTTTAAATGTAAATTATTTTGGTAAATGAGTTTGGTTACCACTAGGTTCAAATGTTTGTAAAGCTTATGGGACTTAACTGTGCGATCATCAGTCCCTATAACCACTAGGTAGCAAAGTGTAATCACTTGAAAAGTTTTGATTTATATATCTAAAAAATTTATAAAGATTTAATAAATTACAATCCCCAACCATTTTCGTCTAGTTCAATACAGCATGTTTTTCTGGAATTCTTAATTTTGGTTGCCAATCATTGTGATTCATTTATTTGAAAAATAATGGTTCAGTATTTCAATTAAGAGTTAAAACCATTTTCTCTCAAAGAAAGATTGACTAAACCTACATGAGAAAGTTATAATAATCTCCCTGCGGTTGCATTTTACATAACTTTTTAAACTCCATATACTACATCGAAAAATACTATATTACATAGCAACGAATAAATAATAGAAATTCCAGTAGGTCAGTATGATTTTTTTAAAAATGCAAAAAATTTAGTCATTAAGAAACCCTAATATACAGATTGAAGATGATAAAATTTTAAATAGAGATATTAAGGAAAGTGGTTTTAAAATTATATGCAGATAAAGAAGATTTATAGCAAATGCACTAGAATATAGTGGACAAATTGATTAAATTGGTGAATGACGTTGCTAATGATATTCCAATGTTAATTTCCTTTGAATCAATACGTATGAATTGGAATGTAGCTTATGGAATGTTTGCTGATCGTTTTCATAGAGAAACTAAATTATTGCCTTATTTAAGTCAAATGGTGAGTTTAGAGGACCAATAATTAATGAACCGCATTATCAGTCAATGGTTTTGTGTTACAGTTGTTTTAGAAAAATTTTAATAAGAGGTTTGCAGCTAAGATCGCTATCTTCATTTAATTACATAACCGTTTTCGGCGTTCTACATGCCATCTTCAGACCTGTAGTAATTTTACATGAATTCGCTGCTATTACAACAATTTTTACATAGTAAAATGGTGTAGATCCACATTGATGTGTCATCAATATAAAGTTTATAAGCCAATAATAAAACATGTCACCCCAAATTTCTCATGGACTTAACCAGAGGCATTTCAGAATCCAAGTTCAATACTGACTGAAGACAAGTACAATACTGACTTCTAGCGGTGGCCGAGGGGACTGAGGCGCTTCAATCACTTTCTGCATGGCCACTACGGTCGGGGGTTCAAATCCCCCCTCGGGCATGGATATTTGTGTCGTCCTTAGAATAAGGTAGTTGATAAGTAGTTTGTAAGTTTAGGGACTGATGACCCCGTAGTTAAGTCCCATAAGCTTAACAAACATTTGAACATTTTTTTTACTACTCTGGTTAAGACCATAAGAAAGGTGGGTTCAGACGTTTTATTATTGGCTTATAAATTTTATGTTGATGGCACATCAATGTGGATGTACACCATTTTTTGTAATAGCAGCGAATTCATGTGAAATTACGACAGGTCTGAAGATGGCATTTAGCACCCCAAACCGGTTACGTAATTAAATGAAGAAAGCGATCTTGGCTAGAAACCTCTTATTATACAAATCTAGAGCGCCCCAATAATGAGTTCCTTATATTTCAGAAATGTTTAAAAAACTTTTTATTCAATAACTAATGAATAAAATCGAGAGTTATCAGTTTTACTAATTCCCATTAACGTGAAGACTAAATTTAAGCCGTGGTGGATTAGCCGTGCGTGCTGGGGCACCGTGTTGCAGTGTGCGAAGCCGTCCCCGACAATGGACTGTCGGGGGTTCGGATCCCCCCTCGGGCATGGATGTTTGTGTCGTCTTTAATATAAGCTAGCTCATAAGTAGTTTGTAAGTTTAGGGACTTATGGCCCCATAATTAAGTCCCTCAATCTATACAAACTAAAAGTATTTTTAATGTTTCTCTACATGGATATAGGAATTGAAGTAAATATTTCTGATGAATGGCATGTAAATCCATGCTAAATTTGGTATTAATTTCAGTGTAATTGGAACTGATGGTGCAGATTATCCAACATATGATGAAAAACTAATTAAAAATTAATTGATAATTATGTTGCAAAAGTATTCGATTTTATAACCATAAAGGAAGGATTTCATACATTGTGGTAATTATTCAGCAATCAGTCATCTTAAATAACATAACAGGAATTGCATTCAGGACAGTTGATTCTATATATACCTGATCTTTGGTAAACATTATTTGCCTCGACACTGTTTTTCAAGATTTTACCTAAGTTACTGGTGGTGGAAAATGCCACTTTATTTTTTTATTTTCTGAAGACTGCTGCAATTCTGTCACTAATTTTTCCGTAGTATGGTGAACAGATAAATTTATTATGCATGTCGTTTACAACAGGCGATCTACTTTCATTCTGTTCCTTGCTCAGTATTTTATTATACATGCTGTCAACAAAATTGGGCCGGTAATTGTTGACCTTGGCAATATATTTGATTGTATTAAGCTCTGTTTCAAAACTTGTCTTTGGAAGTGGGATTTTTAGTATACGATTAATAGCAAAATTGAAGTAGGCTTTCTTGTGTTGGCTGGGATGGTTAGAATTGTAATCTATAACACAATCTGTGCACGTGTTTTTCCGATAAATTCCGAATGAATGTTTCCTATTTACATGCGCAATGTTCAAATCAAGGAAATTGATGGACCTATTTTTCTCGACTTCGCATGTGAAATTTATTTTATGATGATGGTCATTGAAATTGTTAACAATTGATGTAATATCTTCATCATTCCCTTTAATTAATAACAGAGTGTCAACAACATATCTGAAATAGTATATTAATCTCTTAGTTAGTTCTGAGTTGTCTTGAAAAAATTTTGTTTCCAAATGATTGATAAAAATGTCAGCTAAAAGTCCTCATAGGGGGCTACCCATACTTAAACCATCTTTCTGAAAAAAGATACTACCATTGAATTTAAAATAATTGTATTCTAGGATTAGAGTAAGAACCTCCATGTATTCGGTGATTTTCCCATTGGACAATGTCTTTTGCATTAAGAGGTTTTGCTTAACAATTTCAAGGGTATCATTAACTGGTATGTTGGTATATAAATTCGTAATATCTAAGGAAACCAATTTCATGTCGTCTGTTACTGGCACGTCTTTAATTTTGTCAACTAGTTCATAACTGTTTTTCACTGAATACTGCTGGTTGAAAATAAAGTGCTTTTTTAAAAATTCAAAACATTTTTTTGCTACTTTACTAAAGGGGGAACCTCTACTGTTAACGATTGGCCTAAAAGGCATGTTTTCTTTGTGGACCTTTATTTGGGCTCTAAGTGTAGGTGTATGTGGGTTCATTACTCTTAAGTTGTGAACATCTTTGGGCGAAACGATTTCACTACATTCTTTAAATTTTTGATTTATTTTCTTATGTGACTCTGTAGTTAAATCTTTATTGATCTTTGTGATATTATTTTCATCAAGGAATTGTTCAGTTTTTGTAATATATTCGTTTTCATTTATTATTACTACTGACCCTCCCTTATCTGATTTGGTTACTATAGCACCTTCTTGCAGTAACTTAGTATTATTACGATCAATCATTCTCTTTTCATTATTGCTCCTTATACAACTTTTGTTAGTTTCCCTTTCGACAAACTTATTGACTGATACAGCTATCTTACTTTGTTCGAGCTCGGTAGTTTTCAAACTGTCAATTGCTGCCTTACCCTGTACAACAGTATCATTAACCTTCTTAGCATCTAGGTTTGAATGGATATTGTATTTTAATCCTTTAGATAACAACGCTTCTTCACGTTCGTCGAAAGTAATGTTAGTTAGATTTAAAACTCTGGGATAAAATTGGACACTTAAACTGTTATTACTATGAACGCTTACAGTATGGCCTACTAGGTTATCTATTTTCTTACTGTGTCTAAGTCTACTTTCATTTGCAACTTTCTCTACTGTATCTAGCACAAAAAGAGACACTAGATCAAACATTAAAGGACTTATAATTGCGGATAATTCTAAATGTAACCTGTACAATTCATGATTTACAGTTTCTTTTTTGCGGTACAACTCCCTGATTTCACTTTTTATAATAGTCACTTCACATTTCCGTCTGCATTTCAACACATTCCTCTTGCTGTGGTAGTTGTTGTTGAAGTGAGCTTGTACATACCTTGGTGTTACGTTTCTTGAGAGGCACGTCTTGTTGAAGTTGATATGCTGGTTCAAAACAGCGAGTTTCACACGCATATTTTTGTATTTATAATATGTAGCACTTGCCCAGCTACGCAATAATTTTATCAGGCTTGATTCCATATTGGAATGAGTGCTCCACGACTGTATTTGATTTGTGGTAATTATTCAGCAATCAGTCGTCTTAAATATAAATTCTTTATTTGTTGGCAAATCCGGATTTCCACCACTGTGTGGTCATTATCAATGCTAAAATAATTACAACCGGGCCGGTTAGAATAATATATAGAATCAACTGTCCTGAATGCAATTCCTGTTATGTTGGGCAAACAGGAAGACGGCTGGAAACCAGATTCAGTGAACACATCACGGTAGATCGGCACAATGCGGCAGAAAAATAAAATTTCCCGGCCCACCTAATAGCTAGTAAACACAAGCCACCAGTTATAACAACCCACATGCAGTTGCTCCATACATGTGAAAAAGGTAAACGCATGGACCTGTGGGAAGAATTCGAAATCTATCGCCATCAGATCTCTAATAAAGTGACACTGCTCAATGAGCAAACGATATCGAAAAGTTTCCATTTCTGGGAGCTATTCAAAAGTCAGTTGAGTCCAACTACATAAAGCTGAAACCAACACATGCACTGGTCGGCCGATATTTACATCTAAACTTCCCACCTGTCACATGCGAGTACCTTTCATACAGTGACAAATATTGTACCCATCAAGTATTTTTATGTATACAATAGGAATATACAGTACTTTTAGCACTAGACTACAACATCTGTTACATGTTTTAATGAAAACCCTAACAGACAAGCATGTTTTATAATATAAACGCTCTAAGACACTTTTTGATAGACGTTGGTTAGCACCATCTGACAACTGTACTTACTACTACAGCTACTTTTTAAATTGACATAATTTGATTTTATGATTTTGACTGTGAACAAATTATCAACAGATCATCAGTTTTATATAAAATATTTTAAAAGAGTTGCTGTATATATATATATATTGTAAGACACCAATTAGTACACATTCTTACTACCAATTATATATAAACAGTAAACGAGACTCATTAATAAAGAACAGTTTAAAGTTAAAATGCCTACTAAAATTACAATAAAATGTAACTTTCTCTACCATAAATATACATCATATAAATTTGTTATTTATATGAAACTTTAAAGAGGGCATCTTAGTCACAAATGACCCATGCTGACATCAACTGTGTAAGGATTGTAACAGCTGCGTCAGTACAAACACAACCTCCTACATGGAGGTCGAGATATTTTAAGTACTTTAACTTATTTTAAGGTATGTATTTTTATCATTGACTATAACTGAAACTTGTACAATTAGCTTATAATCTGACATGCATGTTATTCTAACCGGCCCTGTTGTATTTATTTTAGCATTGATAATGACCACACAGTGGTCGAAATCCGGATTTGCCAACAAATAAAGAATTTATATTAAGACAACTGATTGCTGAATAATTACCACAAATCAAATACAGTCGTGGAGCACTCATTCCAATATGGAATCAAGCCTGATTCATACATTGTCTACCATTTAATGTCGTTTTACTAGTGTCATCACTTTTATTGAATTTGACTTCATTTCTTAATTATAAAATAAATGTGGAAGAAATGGTGTTTTACCCATTAAAAATAGTTGGTGTTTTTTACGATTGTAAACAAATTCCGTGGGAATTAGATTTAACATTAATCAAGTGCTGTAGATTCTATTCTTTGTCAGTCAGATTCCACACAAGCTGGAGTTGAAGCTGTAACAACACATCCAAAACAAGGCAAAATTGTGGTAGAAATTATGGAAATACTTTTGGCTATTGATAAATAAGAACCACCATAATGGGTTCGAACAATGAGAATAGATTTTTCATCCTAAAGTACCTATACCTTTTTCTGAATTAACTGTATAAGTTACTGGATTCAGCAACAAGAAATATTTTCAGTTAGATATCAGAAACTACTGTAATTCAGTTGCATTTGATATGCCATAATTTTTATTTGTTACATTTCAGACAAATCGTAAAAAGGATCAGTTACATGACTCTTCATTATTCAATCACGTTCATCTGCAGAATATTTATTTGAAAATGTAAGAAACGAAATTTTTCCAAAGGAGATGTGGAATATTTATCCACCAAATCATTTTCCTAAAACAAACAATGGATTTCTAGGTTTTAAACTTAACTACTAAAAGGAGATGTAGATATTAGTCAATATAATTTCATAACAAATTAACTTATTTATACAGTTATTATGACTCATAGAAGAAGTATTACTACAATAAGGATAATGGTTATGAAATTTTGGCCATCTTTCAATGATAAATTTCCAAATAACTAACAAATCTTATGCAGTTGTGTAGGGAAAAATATTAAACTAATGATGCACAATAGAAAATACTTACTGAAAATATTTAATTACACAAATGATTACAAATTAGGGAAAGTTATAGAAGAAGCAGGCTTAGCACTATACTCATGTTTACAATTCATTTTGAAATGTTTTCAGATAGATAAAGAAAATAAAAACTGAAAAAAATGCTGTTTTT
Source organism: Locusta migratoria (assembly GCA_026315105.1). Classification (NCBI taxonomy): domain Eukaryota; kingdom Metazoa; phylum Arthropoda; class Insecta; order Orthoptera; family Acrididae; genus Locusta; species Locusta migratoria. Next base: position 275,154,163 of record CM048755.1, read on the forward strand.
CATAATCTGGGTAGTCCTTTTTTATTTATGTAAACATTTTTTATTTTTAAAATTAGTTAATATTGGCTGAGAAATTAACAAGAAACATCAAGTAAACCTGTGAAAATAAAAGTTCAAAACTGCTGAGTCATGAAAGTCGACTTTTTGTTTATATATGGTCTACAATAGTGGTCTGATGAATGTATTTAATGAAAAAGTTTCATTCTCAGTTACTATACGCTAGATATACATTAGATACATTTTTACTTGAATAACGATACAGCTGTTTCAACTTTTATATACCAAACTGTACATTACAAGCACTTTATATCTGTGAAACTGTGCATACAGTATAGCAGATATATCTGTGTGAAATAAATAGATTTCAGCTTTTCTCAACAGATGGCACTGATGTTTGTTCCATTTAAAGTATCATGGGAACATTCTTGATTTTAAAATCGAATAATTTTATGTGTTGTTAATTTGAGTATTGTCATTATCCTTACATGTTATCTACATTTCAAATAAATTATGAACAAATTATTTATTCACATCCAAAATCATCAAACGAAAATGAATAAATTTTAATTAACTTTGTCTGTGGAATACTAAGTATAGACATGATTTTTGATTGATTGTACACCAGCCAAACTTCATGCATTAACTGAAGGGAGTTCACATTGACGGAAGTAATTAAAACGCATTTTGTGGGGACTGCTAGCCATTTGGATAAAACGATCAACACCTCGATCTATGCACTTAAATGCTGTAGTCCAAGACCTTAATGCAGTGAATAGGAAAAAAAGTAGAGGAGAGATGAAACCTTTTGCAATAGTCTCAGTTTGATCGTCTAGTTAACATATAAAAGTACCTGAAGCTCCAGGCTATGGATCACGGTTATGATGTCATCAATATGGCCGACCTAAATATTGTGCTGTAATTTTTGAACGGCTATAAATTCCCACAGAATAAACATAACAAGGTCCTTTTTGTACCAAATTACAGAGGAATGGGGTGAAAAATTATTATGTATTAGTATATAATGCACATGTAACATTCCTTCTGAGGTATATTAATCAAAGAGGAAAAAATTCATTTTTTTCAAATATTTTTTTAGTTTCTCGATGAATAACTGCGTAATTATGGAGCAAATTGACAATTTCTTTTCATCAATCTTGTAGAGCATTCTTAGAGCTTTAAAATAATACCAATATGTTTTTCCTACTATTAATACTAAGAGCGTTATCTGAATTTATTTACTGAAAGGTGTAAGTGTTCATTAGTCAGACTCACATTCTGCAACATACTTTTCCCACACGTTCTCAGGAGCAGTTTACGCTTTACTAGAATAATGTGAGTGTGTAGCAATTGGGGTGCCAACTTGTGTGTGAAGTAATATGAAAAATTTGGCATACTAATGCTTTTTGTCCATGCTGAGTGCACAGATGATTGGGGATTGCTTATAGAAGTGGTGAAAAATACGATTCCTTTTTTCATACAGCTGGTAACCTTGCATATGCAAAGTGCGCGCATTTATACATAGAAAAGATGTCAACACGTGAAGACGGGCTGACACCACAAGAGTTCCACAAATTTGTCACCACAGGACAGTTTGCAATTAGACATGCCAACAAAATGTGGACTGGTAATTGGAGTGACATGATGATAGAACAAGTATTGATGAAATTGTTCAAATCATCTGGTGGCCTGACACATGGAAGTGGTATAACGAGTAGTACCTTGAATCCACGGATGCAGGGAAAGTATGCATGTTAAGAGCTCATTCAGTACTTTGACAAATTTTGTGGTATAGAAGTAACCTCCTCTGACCAATATGTTCAGCTAAGAAAATCATGAAAAGCAGGTGATAATATCGATTCTTTAAAAGTGGTGGCATGGTTCGCCTCACATTCTCTGGCCACAAATAGTTCTGAGCTCATATCATTGTCAGGTGGTATCATAATAAGTGAGGCTATTAACTGTGACAATGCAGTTAATGTCAGAAAAGCTGCAGTTGTACGAATTGTAGGGAAAACATTCATGGATATTCATTTACATCGAAGTGACAAGGTGCGGACATCAGCACACATGACTAGCGCTGTCAAGATCAACGATGGCATTGTTACACCTATTAACACCATGCAACTATTCTTCAGAGCTGGTTGTGTTGCGAAAACTGATAATGTCTTCCAGAAATGCTTAAACCATGAACTGACAACTCATCCCTTATCCTTGTTTGATGATTATTACATGATAAAACCATAAAATCCTATTTTGTATGATATATTAGATAACAGTATATCAAGTGACAAGCATCTTTCACCTCCTCAAGATTCTGCCTATGTTGACTTACAAAGAGTTACATGGACTGTACGTAAATTATGCGAGGAAAAAGTTTGGTAATAACTGTGTTGTTTTTTATGGTTATTCCACACCCAGCACAAAAAGCGAAGAGCACAAAAAACGTCAGGCAAAATGTCAATCACTTGTTATCCACTTTACAGAAAAGGTGATGTGCACAGTGTGCCAAGGAACAATTCTGGAAATAAAGAACGATTTATTGTTGGTTTAAGAATTCATCTTGAATTTGGTAACATTTTGACACGGCAATCACAGGTTGATGCTGATAAACTGATTGAAGGAATAGCACTGGAGATAGCAAAGGAGAAGGCAATTATGGTGGTTGGTACAGATGTCGATTTATTCGTCCTTCTAATTGCACTTGTTCCTGGTAATGTACCCATTTACTTTCAGAAGTAATCTGTGGTAAAAGGCCCTTCATGGACTTCTCATATTACTTTCCTCCAAGAAGCACTTGGAGATTTATGTCAAGGTATGTTATTTTTGCATGCTGTATCCGGATGTGATACGTTATCGTCTTTGTTTGGCCAAGGGAAGAAAACAGCACTTAAACTCCTCCAAAGGCAACCTACTCTATGGAAAATTACTTCTATTTTCAATAATGACAATACAAATGCTCAAGAAGTAACTGAAGCAGGCGAACAATTTCTGCTAGCATTGTACGGTGCACCTAAAGGAACGAAGTCATGAAATAGTCTTAGATATAAGCGTTACCTAAAAGCTGTGGCAACACCTTCAACCACCTTTCAGATAGATCTTGCTCGACTTCAACCAACATCTGTGGCAGCAAGAGAGCATGCAAAACGTGTTTATCTTCAGGTGCAGCAGTGGAGGAGCAAAGAGTTGCTCACCAATTCAAGGGGATGGGTCTCTAAAAATAGTTCTATTCATCCAGTTTTAACTCAAAAACTTCCTTTCCCCGACTTTATCATCTTGTATGTGTGAATCTGGATGTGAACGAAATTGTCGTTGTTGCATTGTTGGTTTACAGTGTTGTGTTTTGTGTGGATATTGCAATGGCAGTGGGTGCAGCAACTCAAATATTCTCGATTTTGATGAGGATGATGATGAACATTCTGTGCAGGAGAGTGACGAGAAAGATGATTCAGATGTTTAAGATGTGATTCATATTTTTAACAACAAATTTATGTAGACATTCAGCTTCTTATATTGTAACAATTTTTAATCATGTGCGGCACTCTGTATCGGCATTCAGAGTGTAATCTGTTCATTTTTTACACATATGTGTTAATTATTGCTGCTCAGAGTGCATCCTTATTAGCTGATTCAATGACAAAATAATATTGTTAGTTATAGTTAGTTGTTAGTTATAAAATAAGTGTTTTTGAGTGATTTTGACCCGAGTTTTTGTATAATTGTAGTTGAAAAGTGTAGGTTTTTCATAACTAACCAAATTTTTCACGAAACCAAAGGTGAGCCAGAAATTGCGTTAGCGAACTAGAACCTACACTTTCATCTATTGACATCTTATTAATTTATAGCTATATGCACAGATTGGTGGAACCACACAGCAGTTGGATTTCTGGTTTTTGACAAAACAAGGAGAGTGAATAAGGGAGGATATAAGTGGAACTTCCAGAACATTATACACCTTAAAAGGTAATGTTCCAGTACATAAGTCTATCACTACACACAATTGAGGAGAAGGCTATCTGTAAGCTGGAACTGGAAAGTGATTAAGAAAGGAACATTTCCCCTATGCCATGTGGATCCTGTTTAGAAATAACTCCAACAAGACATACCTTAAGAACAGGAATAATACGACTCAAGAAGACACTGAGTTTCGGTGGCAATGCAAATCAATAACCTACAATGAGTATAAATATTTAAAACATCTTGTAGAGAATGATGGTGAAGTGTTAGCATCTACATTTATGCTCATTAGTAAAGATCTGCAGCATGTAGACATAATCAACAGAGATGATATCAAGCAATGCAGTGATGCAGTTATATATTACCAAAAAACAATAACTGTAAGAAAAAACCTGGCTACTGTAAAAGCTATATGTGCTATAGCTTGTGGGAATGGTTTAAGAACTGTCCAGCGTGTGTGTTGTGAGGGAAAATCTCCAAAATTCGATTCTCCCATGATGAATATTAAACATCACAGTTCTTTAACCGAACTGAACGTCTTTGGCGGACTGACTATGAATTTTATGACAGAGATGAGTTCCCAACATCATAAAAACTATGAAAAAAGTTAAATGAAAAAGTAAACTAGATCCGTCATACATATATTAAATGATATAGGATTCAAATACAAGCGTGAGAATGGTGGCAGACAGTTCTTACTTGAACACAATGACATAGTGGCGTCCAAGATAAAATTTTTACAGCTGGTTAATTCGCTGTGTAGTTCAGATGACATGCAGTCTGTATTCTATTTGGATGAAACTTGGCTTATTGGAAATCATTCACTAAAGTATATCTGGCAGAATTAGAGCCAACATGGGGGCTTTAAGGTTCCACTTGGGAAGGGGGCGAGACTGATTGTCATACATATGGGATCAGTGATGATTGGATTTCTTAAAGAAAGTAAATTAGTTTACAGATGTAGCAAAACAAACAAAGCAGAAGATTATCATTCGGAAATGAACACACCTAAGTTTAAAAATTAATTTGAAAACAGGTTTTTGAATTTATTGAAGAGGGTTCAATCATCAGCATGGAGAACGCCAAGAGTAATTTGGCATTAATGAACTGTGCTCCAACAATAAAAACACAAAAGTCTGACACAGCCACTTCGCTAACCACAAAAATATTGTCTCTCAGGTACAGACACAAGAGCTGTGAAGTTGGATAAGATTTGTTTAAATAAAGAAGCACCTATTTATGAGCTGCACATGCTGGAGAATGAAAGGGGACACCAAGTAGTACGCTTAGCACCTTATCATTGCCAATACAATCTGACTGAGCTTATTTGGCCTCAAGTTAAGAGCGAAGTAGATGCAAAAAGCAACAACAAGTTCAAAATCGCCGATACTGAGCGCTTTCTGGACGAGGCCTTGGATAATGTCCGAATCGAAGAAAGGCAGAAATGTTTTGAGCAATGCAATGCAGAATCAAGATTTCGCGAAATAAGACGTCTGAGACACTGTAATCAAGCCCATAATCATCATCTGCATCAAAAGTGTTAAATAACACTTTTATCCCAGTTTATTGTGCAGTGGTACTTTCGTAAGAAATAATTTTATTTTTAATAAAATATCATTCTTTAAACCAAAAAAATTTACCTTAGCAGCTAAACAATCATTCGGGAAATGATGTGGGCATTTACGCCATACAACAAAGTAGTAATTTGCTTTTATTGTGACTCTAGATTTCAGCTTCCTCATAGGTAAATGTCAGTGTATTTAAATTTTTTTTATAGACCAATTCAGCATTGTTGCTGGTGGTGGTATTTGGTTCAAATTAAGTAGTTACCCAGTTTACTCTGATGTGCATTTTTCTACATATTTATGTACATAACCACATCATATAAAAATAACAACAGTTAATGTTTGTAATAATTTTACTTATTAGTAATCGAAAGGTAGTGCCTTAAAACATGAAGTGCTCATGCTACAAGAATGTTACTCATAGTAATTTTTAAACAATCAGCATTTTGGAATTTTTATATAGTAATTTTAAATAGTAAAACACGAATGCTTTCTTATAACAAAAAATACACATATTAAGAACATTTCAAACTCGTCATTGAGTGTTAGGAAAATGCTATACACATGACCAAATGCATAACTTTTCATGAATTACTGATTACAAATTCAAATAATTTACACATATAATTAGAGTGCTTGTATAATGATATAATTGACGACATAGTAAAAAAAATTCACTGCAATAACGAAACTGATCTGACCAATGCAGAAATTATTAAAGTGAGTAATAGAGGTGCCTGTAACCATAAAGTACATGTCGCTCATGACATGGCAACAGCACGCCAGCAGCCACCTGCCAGTAACTCTGGCCAGAGCAGTCTTATTGTATGTATGAACTGAGCTATTTCTTGAAAAAATGGATATATTAGTTATGAAAAATTTCATTAAGGAATAAATTCCTCAGAGGCAGTAGTCAGTATATCAAGTTTTTCGAAGAGGATTCTACAGGATGTCTGTGAATTTACTACACTAATAATATGTATTATACGCTTTTGGACTCTGAAAACCTTTGCTAGACTAGATGAGTTATCCCAAAATATTATATCATATGACATTATGGAATGAAATAAACAAAGTATGAAAGCTTTTTTTATTTTGTGTCTTCTACGTCTGATAACACCCATACTGCAAATACAGATTAGTTATGCTGTTTCAGCAGTTTTGTGGTGTGCTCCTCCCAACTGAATTTATTATAAAGCTGTAATCCCAGGAATTTAATACTGTCAACCTCTTCTATCTGTTCTTCATACTTCATGAATATGCGGAATGGAAACCTCTTACATAATCTGAACCACATGCAGTGAGTCTTTTACAAGTTTAATGTTAATGATTTGGCTTTAAATCATTTATTAATGTTCATAAAAATGTCATTAGCAGACCTTTCTAGAACTATGTTTGACATGCTATTTATTACAATACCTGTATCATCTGCAAACAAAGCGAACTCTGCTTCTGGCAGTGTAACTGATAAGAGATCATTAATGTATACTAGAAAAATCTGACATCCATTCTTGATTTTCCTACTTGGATAGTAGAGGACAGCAGAACATTGATAGATAACTGTTTTAAAAACCAAGATAAGTTTAACAGCATAAATGCCTGTCCTACTGAAAATGGTGTTTCTGATCATGGTGCACAGCTAGTTAGAGTATAATTATGACAGCGTCATTCAGTAATTCGAAACAGTCCTCCAATTAATAATTTTACAACTAGAAATTTCAAAGAAATTCTACATCAGTTAGACTTGGATGAGGTTTATAGGGAACGTGATGTTAATTTAAAATATAACTTAGTTAAGCATAATTGTAAGAGAGCCTGAAAAAACCATAGTTTTCTAAGGGACTAAAATATTTTGTAATCGAAAAAGAGTATTGACCCAGAAACAATCAAATATTATAAAAACTACTGTGCTACATCAAGAAAAGTTATTTAAAAATACAGAAGGATGTGCATCATGTCTGAGATTAGTTCTTCTGATAATAAAATTAAAAAAAATTGGAATATTATTAAAAGGGAGACAGGACAACCAAAAGCACTGGGAGAGGGTATTACCATCAAAGCAAATGAAAAGTTTACTAACAAAAAGTACCACTACAGTCTTCGTTTCCCCAAGATGTTGGCAATAGGGACCATGATACCAGCTGTTTCTCTGTGTACCTCTTTTCTGATCTTGTCTCTCCTGGTCCTCTGATTCATAGTCCTGATAAACCCCATTTCTGTGTCTTGGATTCTGCTGTAATCCTTTTTTTAAGAATGCACAAGTTTCCATGCCATATATAAGGATTGGAGTAAAGTACGTGTTATACAAAGTTAACTTTGCTGCCTGGGGTACTTTTTTGTCCCAGAGTAGATTCTGAACTTGCATGTCGAAATCTGATGCTTATTATGTTTTGTTGAAGATTTCTTGCCAGACGGAGTTGCCCTTGGAGAAAATACTTCCAAGGTACTGAAAGTGGGAAACTGATTTAAATTTTCCTCCCTCCAAGTAGATGTTTCAACTTGTTCCCTCTCTGTTTATGGTCATCTCAACCGTCTTGGGCTTGCTGATTTTCAGGTTAAATTCTTTAAATTTATTGTTCCAAACAGTCAGGAACTTCTGCACTTCCTTTTCTGTTTCTCCCCATATTACAACATCATCTGCAAATACCAGTGATCTCGACTCATTTGCAGTTTCCTTAATAGATTTTAGCATTCTGTCCATCACAATAATAAACAAGAGAGGCGATAAGCACTTCCCTGCTGGACTCCTCGTTTCGTCTCAAACCATTCAGAGCTACCTTTTGCTACTTGGACACTACTATTGCAATTTTGTTACAGCATTTTTACTGTCAGTTAGGTAATTGAGCACTTTTAGATCTTCCAGGCATTTCCATATTTTATTACGAGGGACACTATCATACACCTTCTCAAGAACATCATCACTAATTTCTTGGCGGCCACAGTGGCTGAGTGGTCTGTGGCGTGTCAGTCACAGTCTGCACGGCCGGGGTAAGGTCGGGGTTCGAATCACCCCTCGGGCATGGAAGTTTGTGCTGTCTTTAGTAAAATGTAGATCATAAGTAATTTGTAAGTTTAGGGACTGATGACCCCACAGTTAAGTCCCTTAAGCTTAACAAACATTTGAACATTTTGAACTAATTTATTTCCATGTTCCCAGTATTTCTCTGCCAAAATCCTTACCGCAAAGATGAGATCTATAGTACTTCGTCCTTTCCTGAAACCATGCTGTTCTTCTTCTAATAAGGGTTCAAATATCTTCCTAAGTCTGGTTTCTATATTTTTTCCAACAGCTTTAGAGTATGTGAAAGTAGGGTCTCCTTTTTTAAACAGTGGAATGATGATACCTTTTGTCCAGTCATCTGGAATTTTGTTGTTAGTCCAGTTGACTGACAGGACTCTGTAGATCCATTGTAGGCCAAGGGTTCCGGATGCCTTCACCATATCTAAGCTTAGCTCATCAAACCCTAGAGACTTTCCGTTTCACATATTTTTCAGAGCAGACTCAACTTCCAACCAAGTTAATGGTTGTAGAACCTCTTGTGTTTCTTCAGATGGACAATCACTATCATCACTGATGTCAACATTCCCATTCAACAGCAAGCTGAAATGGTTCCTCATTTCACTCTTAATTTCGGCTTTCCTACCTCAGTTTCCAGAGCAACGATGTTAGTACGCTCATATCTTTTATCCTTGACTACCTTATATAGCAGTTTTATTTATTGCCTTGACAGTCGTCTTGTAATTTGGTGGTGAAGACATCCCAACATTTATCCTTCTCATTTAGGATCAGCCTTTTAACAGCCAACTTCTTTTTCGATATTCTTGAAACAAACGTTCAATTTCTTACATCTACTCTATTTTCTTTTTCCCAGTCTAATTTCTTCTTTAACACATTTCTTTCTTTAATTGCTGTCTTTACTCTGTCATTCCACCAGGGTGTTTCCTTCTGTCTTTGTGCTGCACTTGTTTTCCCACAGATGTGGACAGCTACTGTAATAAGAGTGTCTTTAAAGAGCTTCCATTCCTCTTCTACCCCAAGTTTTTCAGTTTTGGGTATTCTATTCTTGATCCTTTTCTTGTAATCTTGTTTTTTTTTCAGGGTTTATCAGTAGCCAAGTCTTAATCTTTGGCATTTCCTTATACTTATCTAATGGGACTCGTATGTTCTTCACATCCGCAGTTAACAGTCGGTGATCACTGTCCATACATTCACTTGGAATAACTTTAACATCTGTAACAGTCTGACTAGCTTTTTGGTCTGTTATAATGTAATCGATGACAGTTTTATGTTGTCCATCCCAGTCGTAACGGGTTATTTTGTGACTCTCTCTTTTCTGATACCAAGTGTTCTTGATGATTAGCTTGTTTCGTGCACACAAGTCTACACGTGTTCTCCCTCAGGCTTTCTCGTACCATAACCATGAGGTCTTATAATATTTTCGCACTCCTGCCTCTCCTTACCCACTTGGGCATTTAGACCACCCACGATGATGACATTATCTTCCACTATTATGTCCTCTAGGTTTTCCAGAAACTGTTCTTTCTCAATCAGCTGTGCAACCTGTTTGTGGGGCTTAAACTTGGAATATGGTTATGTAGGTGTTGTCAACATGTAGTTTCATCTGAATGATTCGATCACTCACATACCTGATGTCTGTATGTATGGATACATCTTTATGCAGGAACAGGGTGACTCCATTTCTGATCTCTGTTTGACCACCACACCAGTGTAGTATATATCCATTTCTGAGAGTTTTCTTGCCAGACCTTAAAAATTCAGTGTCATGTATAGACACCATTTATTAAACTGACACCTTCTACATCAGTGCGAAATGTCGTATTTATGATATATGGAACAAATATAAATCTCTCTCTTTTAGGAGTAACTTTGTTGTTACCGTCAACAACTTACAAAAGTACGAAGCACACACACGTTCATAATGGTGTAAAACAAGCTACTATTCAGAATAAAAAGAGAAGACTGTCATATTAGTAAAATTAAAAAAAAATTAACTTAGTCCCAGCCATTTATAAAGTGCAAAAGAAAATTTATTAACTAGTTCGTTTAGGACAAAACTTTGTCATTGCTCAGTAAGTAAAAATTTCGAAGTAATGGTTACTCATAAACCCATTACATTTAAGTACACTCTTGATTTTTAAAATAGTATGCTATTTTCCATAAAATCACTATTCTGCAAGTATATGCCTAGGCAGGAACCTAAGGACACAGCAGTACTTATTCAAGCTAGCTATGATCTCATTTTCATTCTTTATTCTGAAAAACATTTTGTTATTCTCTAGAAGCATGTCACGATTTACTGGTGCATGCTTTAAATTGTCCTGACTCTCACTATGTTTCCCTGCAAAACATCTTCTGGAAGACGAAAACCGTTTTCCGCTGTTGTGTTTACATGCTATAATCTGAAGCGGATTTCCTAGCCTACTCAGTAGGGCGATTGAAAAACAGCTGATTCATTTCCTGATTTAGGACAGCAGAATCGCTATTTACCTTTACTGAAATACATAGATTCATTGCTCACTCTAATATTTATACTTCTCTTTCACTGCATGAAATGTCACTTTGTACATGTGAGCCCAATATTCTTAACAAAAAAAAAAAAAAAAAAAAAAAAAATCTGACAAGCCAATAACGTTTCAAAAACGGTTGGGTAAACATGGGGCACGAAAATCGATTGTCGAACTGGAAAACCGCTTCACACAAATGGATTTCAAGAATCGATTTTGGAGTGTTCACATCACCAACCGAAAGCAGATTTGGGAAATCAGTTTACGAAATCCGGTTTTAGGGAGCCCACATAAATAGGCAAACTCTTACTTTTATTTGGTTAATTTAAGCAGCTGCCATCGAGTTACTCACAGATGCACAGAGCTCAAATTAAATTCAAGCAGCGCCTTCTCTCGCTTCTGGCTACTTGCCGATTGGCTGTTTGCTGTTTAAGCAGTAACCACAAGCTACCAGATTCTATGCAGAAAAATGTTTCTGGTGTACTTAAGCTGCCAGATTCGTGCGTGTGCAGAAGTGTCTGAGTTTTAGTGGTAGGGTACTGGGATAGTTTCCACGTGGTGAGTGCTTACGTTTTGTGATATTTTAATTTGTTTGTTTTTATGTACAACTGTCTCATCATAAGAAAACAAAACGGATTTCTGTGACTGGGAACTGTTAGGTGAATTTAATCACAAATTCATGGAAGGCTAATGACATGATATGATAATATTTCGGTTTTCTGATTTTATTTCTACGTTATTAGTAGATTTCAAGCACTGAGATGAACATTTAATACACACCTGACAGTAAATTAGCCTACTAATTTTCATTCACTGCTTTTGAATGGCATCATATTCTAGGGTAATTCATCATTGAGTAAAAAAGTATTCATTGCACAAATTCCTGGAGCCCACCCAACATCATCCTGCAGAAATCTATTTAAGGATTTAGGTATCCTCACAGTAATTTCACAGTTGGCATATATATATATTCACTTATGAAATTTCTTTTTTAATAACCTAAACCCAGTTCAAAAGTAATAGCAGTGTGCATAGGTATAACACCAGTAGAAAGGATGATCTTCACTATGCAGTGTTTAATCTGACTTTGGCACAGAAAGCAGTGAATTACGCTGCTAGAAAAGTCTTCAGTCATCTACCAAACAGCATCAAAAGCCTGGCAGAGAGCTAACTAGCATTTAAAAATAAATTAAAAGAATTTCTGAATGACAACCCCTTCTACTCATTTTAATGAATTTTTGGATATACATTAGTAAATCTAAAATATTTGTGTCATGTAATTTTTGTGTAATGTAGTATGTTGTATAGACACCTTTTATTAACCTGACACATTCCACATCATTATGATGTGTCGTATTCATGATCTATTGAACAAGTATTAATCTAATCTACAGGTAATGTTATAAATTTAACTTTTTAAAATCTGTGCAGTGTACATGAGTTACCTCAATTTTAATCTATACTGATGATGTTCATTCAGTGAATGAAATCGATATGCTATATTAAAAAATAGAAATTTTATATAATAACCACCAAGCGGAAATGTCTATTATTGTTATAATATTGTAGTGATTTGGGACACATGACTCATTACCCAGTGTTCATAAAAGATCAAGAATTGTTCGACTTGAAGAACATGAAAGTTATTCTTGTTGCATTGCAAAAAAAAAAAAAAAAAAAAAAAAATGGCTTTTATCACTCAAGTACAATAAACTGTTCTTTGCCACAGAAGCAGTCAATTTATTTGAAACAATATTCCAGACTGTTGCATTGTTTAAAGTGTTCACAATGTTTTAAAGAGCTACTTTATAATGCATATAGTGTTAACAGATTTCATATTCTGCTATAGTAAAGAACTAAATATGAGGATATACTTCAAGGAAATTGGTATTCTGAAAACCACAAAGAAAAGCTTAATAACAGGTACATCTACACGAATCTGGACATGTTGATATACTCTTAAAGGCGAATAGTGCTTTCAGTAAGGATACGAAATTGTGATACTCTTGGCTTATCCTTGGATCATGTGTTGTTTGTTTTATGAGACAATGGAGGATCTTTTAATGCTGTACTTACGAATATTAGTAAATATACCTGAAGGTTAATAAGCAGGCGATTTAATCAGTAATTGAGAATAAAATAAATACCTATATTGACAGCTTTATAAGAAAAAATGGTTTGTTTTAGGCACCTACCATCCATTACACAATGTGTTTGATACTTATATGGTACATTCTCTAGGCTTCAATTTATGTCTTGACTTGTTTTTTACATTTTAAATTTACAGACTGACATTCTTTGGCAAATTACTGAAACTCAAGCATATCGTTCAGTGTTTTATCATTGTACACATTTTCGTTACTTTGTGTATATGATGTATTATGTGAAACGTTTTAATGCCCTTATCACGGTCTCATTAAGTCATACTAATAAAACTGAAAATACACCATTGTTGTTCTGCATAACTGATCGGCATTATATAGGAATACCAAAACCATAATGAGATCGCAGATCAACTGTTGATCCACCTGTGTGCACGAGTAGTAGTTGTTGTTGTTTTTAGGGGATTAAACAGCTAGGTCACCAGTCCCCTGTTCCTAGCTAAGAGTCCACTGTCAAGAGCATAAAAAAATAAAACAAAGCTCCGAAAATAAAAACTAACAAAAGGGACAGGCTGACAATGGACAAGTCGCTGACAATACAAAACGAAGACACACAATAGGTAAAAAAAAGTCATAAATTCAACTAAAACTGGACAGCAGAGTACCATGGCAGGCTGATCACAAAGATAAAACAGGATGAGCCAGCCATACTGTACGTACTAAAAACACCTAGGTATTGTACATAAGGGTCTTAAAAAGTCTTTGAAAGCGCTGGATAGGCGGGGACCCGAGGTATCAGGTTATAGCACCCACCACTAGATGGAGTTGTAAAAACCAGATGCACAAATAAAACTTAAAACGGAATTAGCTGTGGAGGCATCGTCGCCTAAAACTAAGGGTAGCGCGTCTGGTAGGTTAAAAGACTGCCACAAGGTGGCTAAAACTCGGTAGTTCATCAGAAGATGGACTACTGTCAGCGCTGCTCCACACTGACATACAGGCGGGGCCTCACGGCGAAGGAGATGGCGTGTGTCAGCCAGGTATGCCCAATACAGAGGCAGCAGAGGACAACCGACTCTCGGCGGATAGGCGACAGTGAAGATTTCCACAGAGATGTGAACAGCTTCACCGGCCGAAGCTTATTTGGTGCATTCGCTTTAGCCCACTCAGTGCTCCAAGCCTCGCGCACCTTTTTGTATAATGCTATCTTTAGGTCCGATTCCGTGACACCAATGGTTAAAGGTGGTGCAGTGGTGGCCTGTTTGGCCAACTGGTCGACACGTTCGTCCCCAGTATGCCAATGTGGCCAGGGGTCCATAGGAAGACCGCAGAGCACCCAGAGTTTCCAAGAGAGTAAGTAGTGTCTTGGATGGACTGCACTAATGGGTGATGAGGGAAGAACTTGTAGATTGCCTGCAAGCCACTCAGGAAGTCACTACAGATGACAAATGACCCCCTGGGGCAGGCTCAGAGATGTTCTAGAGCCTTTAGGAGGGCGACCAGCTCTGCAGTAAAGACATTATTTTCAACTACTTTCACAGGGTAATGAATGCTGTTCTACATGGTCACCATGGAGACATGCATTCCAAGCACGACCAACTGCCAGGGACGCATCATTATAAATGGCCTGAGAGCCACGGAAAGAATCGAAGAGATGCAGGAACTGGCAACAGAGTTGTGTCAGAGAAACAGAGTCTTTCGATGAACGGGTCAGATGCAGACAAAGCTGCAAACGGGGAATGGACCAAGGAGGGGTTTGAAAGGAATATTGGAAGGTGACAGGGAGTGGATGGGATTCAAGGGACGAAGGGATAGAACAAACACGGACTGACATCGGATAACCCGACCAGGGCCGTCATGGAGTGCAGCGCCTGGGAAAAGAAGCCGGTGGTTCGGATGGTGTGGCAAGGCCTGAACATGGGCAACATATGAAGCCAGCAGGTGTTGCCAGTGGAACCGCAGGGGATGGACCCCAGCTTCAACTAGGAGGCTTCTCACAGGGCTCGTGCGAAAAGCCCCTGTCGCCAAACGAACACCACAATGTAAAATTGGGTCTAACGCCTACAGCGCTGAAGGTGCGGCCGTATCATAAACTATGTAGCCATAGTCTAGGCGCGACTGAATAGGTGCCTTATAAAGTTGCAGGAGCGTTGGGCGTGAGGCTCCCCAAACAATCGGGCTGAGACAGTGCATTATGTTGAGGTGTCGTCAGCACATTTGTTTGAGCTGGCGAAGGTGTGGCAGCCAGGTGAGACAGTCGTCGAACAAGATGCCTAAAAAACGGTGTGTCTCTTCGAAATTCAGCAGGTCATCAGCCAGATATATTTCTGGTTCCGAGTGTACCGCCTGACGCCGACAGAAATCCATCATCCGGGTTTTCGATGCAGAAAACTGGACCCTTGGGAAACGCCCATGATGGCGCCTTTCGAATAGCTATCTGCAACCGCTGTTCAGCAACGCCTATGCTAGTGGAACTAAAATATATGTAGAAGTCATCGGCATACAACGAGGTGGAAACCGATGACCACACAGCAGCAGCAAGACCATTAATAGTGACTAAAAATCAAGGGACACTAAGAACGGAATGGAACCCTGTGGGACACCGTTTTCTTGATAGTGAGGGGAGCTGAGACAGAGACCAACACGCACACGAAAAGAACATAGCGCGAGAAAGTTCTGTATCAATACAGGAAGTGGACCCCATAAGCCACAGTTGTGCAGCGTAGACAGTATATGGTGGCACCAGGTGGTGTCGTACGCTTTCCGCAGGTCAAAGAAAATAGCAACCAGATGTTTGCAGCGTGTAAAGGCTGTATGGATGGCCAACTCCAGCGACAAGAGATTATCGGCAGTGGAGCGGCCTCGACGGAACCCACCTTGTTGTGGGGCCAGGAGTCCCCGGTGCTCAAGGATCCACATAAGCCTCCGACTGACCATCTGTTCGAGGAGTTTGAATGGAATGTTGGTGAGGCTGATTGGTCGGTAACTATCAGCCACCTGCGGATCAGCCCCAGGCTTCATTATTGGGATGACGATGCCATCCCGCCATTGAGATGGGAGTACACCCTCAACCCAGAGACGATTCAGCAAGGAGAGAAGTTGGCGCTTAGAGTCCTCTGATAGGTGTCGGAGGAACTGACTGTGAATGCGGTCGGGTCCGGGGGACGTGGCTGGGCATGCAGCAAGGGCGCTTTCAAACTCCAACTCACTGAAAGTAATATTGTATGCTTCCTGGCGTCACGTTCGAAAAGATATCAGTTTTCTCTCTGTGCGCTCGTTAAGGGCGCAAAAGACCGCAACATATGCAGCGGTCGCTGGGTGCGAGCATAGTGATGTGCCAAATGCTCAGCTATGGTGACAGATTGTACCCTGAATGCTTATGCACGGAATTTCCGCTTGTGGGCAGTGCCCGATGAGGCTTCGAACTGGTGACCATACCCACGAAGGAGATGCACGGGATCCAATGAAAGCGACATAAAGCTCCCAGAAGGCCCTCCCGCTTTGCTGGATCAATCGCCGTGCCATGCCCGGAGACGCTTAAATGCGATAAGATGATCGATGGAAGGGTGGCGTCAGTGGCGCTGTAGTGCTCGCCGACGTTCCCGGATTGCCTCAGCAATCTCCGGTGTCCACCAGGGCACCGACTTACGGTGGAGTGATCCAAGTGAGGTCAGCAGCAGAAACGATGGTATCTGTGACCTGCTGAACAGCGGCATCAATATCAGCAAGAAGAAGAGAGGTAAGCGCAGCGGCTATGGAATAAGATGGCCAGTCAGCCCTATGGAGGGACCAGTGAGGCAGATGGTCAGTAGGCGGGAGCGACAGGAAGATAGGAAAATGGTCGCTGCCACACAGTTCATCGTGGATCCTCCAAGTGAGATGTGGAAGCAGGTTTGGGCTGCAAATAGACAGATCTATGGCGGAGAATGTTCCATGTGCTACACTAAAGTGTGTAACAGCACTGGTCTTGAGGAGGCAGATGTTCAGCTGCGTCAGTAGAGTCTAGACATCTCTACCCCACGCCGAGGTCTGTGTGCCACCGCACAAAGTGTGGTGGGCATACCCCCCCCCCCCCAAAGAAGGAAAGGTGGGGGAAGTTGGGCGACCTAGGCAGTGAGGTTGTGATATTCCTGGCCTGTGGCCACTTCATATTTCTGGCCGCTGGCCGTTTCTTTGCTAACATTGTACGTGCCTTAAACGCGGAAGAAAGACAGCAGTGCAGCATATGTTGAAATGTGGGGTGGGGAGCAGTAGCATATGGCGCAGTAGGTGCTGGTTCCCGTGGGAAAGCCCGCCTATGTTACTGGTGCTCTCCTCGCATTGGCTGCTGCATTTCACGTCACGTGATTTATTTTGAAATTACTTTTGTTTATTATAAACTAAATATTAATTATTCAGAGCTGAGAATTTATAATAAATATCTCTCAAGGACAGGCTAGGTTTTGACAATTTAAAAAGTTTAAGGTGCCTTCTCTTATTGTAACAAGAGAAGAGCGATTTTGCAGAAGGCGCGCGACGGCCCTGTTTTGGCGCGAAATAGAGCGTCAGGTGCCCTCTCGCAACGCGCCGCAGTTTCAGTCTCGAGCTGACCACTATACGCGCCGGACCGAGCCGGTCATGAGTAAAGATTTTTGCATAAATGTGATAACAGTCGAGGTTTCAACATGAACTATGGGCAGCATAGGCCGTATCATATTAACAATAGTTGCTAATTTTTTTATTATTTATTTAATAAATGGCATCCCTGACAATTAAAAATCTCGCGAGTCGCTTATTATGCTTCCATCATAAAGAACTTTAGCCTCACTTGTATGCTGTAGAAGAACCAACGACCTGTGTGCTGTCTTCTGCGCTGGGGACACAACTATAGAAGACAACAGGTTAGTCAGAACTCTATGCTTTCCGTAAAGTCTCGGAAAGCAACTACGACACCTCGTGCGTACTGTAGGGCGGTAAAAACGCACACTGCTACGCAACAGCATCCGCAAGGATGTGGAGGTTTTAGGGGACTTGTGGGAGGAAGCAGTACTAACTTCTCCGTCCGCAAATAAACCCTAGGAAGCTAGTACATGGCATCCCTTGCGGGGAACAACATTTCGGAACGAAATAGACAGATACAGTGAGGCGATAAACGGTGGAAGTGATTCGCGAACTGTTAGACTCAAGAATTTTACAAATAAAGTGACCGTTAGCCAGTTGATGTAAGCGAGTGAAACAAGTGCAAGTGTTGAGTTCGCGGTCCATTGGATTACGTAACTTCAAGAATCGAAGAGCTACAGAACGGCGGCGTCGCAACACTTCACCGGCCACGTCGACGGAACAGCCACGCTCAGCGCCATAGCAGACAGAAGAGGGGGGCGGCGCCTGAAAGGAACGGCCGTAAACATCGCCAGCAGCGGCAGACGACGACTCCATCTATTAGCGGAGCTACAACCACCAGCCTTCACGTCGCAACAACTGCACATCGCGACGCGAGAAAAAAAAACAGGAGTAAGTGCCAACTCCTGTAAATTATAATTAATTGTGTATGTCTGTTAATTAAATTTGGAAATTAAAAACTAGCGTAAAAAGTATATTAGAAATGGAAAATGAGGGAAAGACTAGGTATTATCTCAGAAGTAGGGACGGAGAATGTGTTCAAAATACAGGTAATGATCATTCAGGTCAACTACCTCAGATGCAGGGTGAAAATGTCAGTCCATATTTTGTAGCGAATATGAGTGAATTTCAATCTAATATTATCCAGGATATGGAGATTAATCAGATCAATAGCACACATAATGTAGAACAAAGTGCTGTTGAAAATTTTGTAAGTGGCGTGCAGAGAGATACACAAGTTTGTCAATCTGTCGCTCCTAACCATACTGATGTGGTATATCTGGATGAAGCTGTCAGAGAAAATGTGTCTGGCGCCTGCATAACAGAGGAGCAGATGGACGTATCATGTGACAGAAACCATAGCACAGCTTCAGCTACATTGCCAGTAGAAAGTAGTGGAGAGAAGGAAACTGGTATTGACAATAATAGTATATCAATGCTTAGCGATATGTTAGCTAAATTAAATCATAACATGCTTGCTAAGTTAGATCAAAGCATGAATAAGTTGGCAAACGATATTAATGCAAAATTTGATCAAAACAAAGAAGAACAAAATCAGAGCATGAATATGTTGGTGAATGAAATTAAAGAACAAAAACAAGGCATAAATAAGTTAGTAGCAAAACTTGACCAAAACATTGAAATATTAGACCGTGTGATAGAGGAAATACGTACATCAATGGCAAGTGTAAATAATAAATTCCAGGACTTAGAAAACAGAGCAATTAATAATAAAGAAGAAACAGAAAAGTGTTTTAAACAATTAGATTTGGAAATTTGTAAAAATGATGTAGTGCACAGGGTGGACTTTGAAGTAAGCAAAATTAACGAAAGATTACAGGTTAATAGTGACATGCTGTATACTGTTACAAATAAGGTAGTGTGTTTGAGAAAGGAACAGGCTAGCGTTAGTAAAACATGTAAAGATGGATATCTGTCACAGCAATCAGACATCGAAAAACTGAACAGAAATGTAGCATTAATTGACAGTATAGTGTCACAGGTAGGCACATCATGTACAAGTAATGCAAATGCACCTCACAGTAAATTAACAGAGATCGAGCAGAAACTGAAAGAGCTGCCCGATTCATGTAATTTAGTGGAAAATATTAGCAACAATGAAAATGAACTTGAGAGAAAACTTGAAGCGTGGGTGGAACAGGAACGTAAGGAAGGTATAAGTAACATAGTTCCGGCACACAATTTTAATCTGCCAGGAAGTTTCATATCAGCGCACACTCCGCTGCAGAGTGAAAGTTTCATTCTGGAAACATCCCTTAGGCTGTGGCTA
Organism: Locusta migratoria; assembly: GCA_026315105.1. NCBI lineage: Eukaryota > Metazoa > Arthropoda > Insecta > Orthoptera > Acrididae > Locusta > Locusta migratoria. The sequence goes on from CM048755.1 coordinate 275,174,199, forward strand.
AGCCATGTCTCCACCATATCCTTTCTTCCAGGAGTGCTAGTCTTGCGTGTTTGCAGGAGAGCTTCTGTGAAGTTTGGAAAGTAGGAGATGAGGTACTGGCGGAAGTAAAGTTGTGAGGCGGCATCGTGAGTCGTGTCGGGATAGCACAGTCAGTAGTGCGCTTGCCCTCGAAAGGCAAAGGCCCCAGGTTCGAGTCCCGGTTCCGGCACACAATTTTAATCTGCCAGGAAGTTTCAACATAGTTGATGTTGCAAATGATCCTTATTCATACAAATTTCAGAATTTTTCAAGGACAGGTAGTGTGCATCCGGTTGCTTTCATCAGGCAGTTCGATGGAGTTATTCCTAATAACATAACAGAACAACAAAAGATGAAAATCATTGTATGTAGATTTGTAGGTGATGGAATTTCGTGGGGAACAGCAGCTATAAACATTTGTAAAACCCACCAGGAATTTGTCGCTGCATTTCTCAATCAGTATTGGTCTGAAACCACACAAAATAATATACACACTGAAGGCCGCAGGAAAGACTACAAGTATAAATTTAAAGTCAGGCCCAAAATAATTGAGGAACTTGTTCAGAAGTTTCATGGAGTCAAGATATTAAAAAGCATGGACTTGACTGCTAGCTTCTGGCAAATACAGCTAAAAGAAAATTGTTGCAAATACACTGCTTTTACATATGGAAGAAGGTGTTGTCAGTTCAGAGTGTTGCCTTTTGGTCTGAAAATATCAACATCTGCCTTCATATGCAAATTGGTACATATACCTCAGGGGGCAATAGCGCTCTTTGCTTTGCCGGGTAACTGACGCCTACCAGGTACCCTAGTTAACTAGCAGCTTACTTCCTGTCCTTTCACGCTGTTAGTTCTTCCTCTTACTATTCAATCTGAACTCTTTTCTATCGTCTTTACTTTCTTCTCTATCCAAATACCAGATTGGACGAAAACACTAATTTAGACGAGTAAATAAAAAGCAAGATTTGACATGAGTAAGCGAGAATACGAGATTTACAGACTTAATACGTACTGAATTTGGCTTATGCGAGTATGTAACAATTATCGAGCATGGTATATATTGTAACTCAGCAGTAAACATCTGCATAGCACGAGTTACCTTTACAAAGTTAAATGGCAGTCACAGATCTTCTCAGAACGAAACATAACATTGAAAATAGCTGACTACATTATTGGTGGATTTTTATTTAATTTATTCGAAGATTGTTTAAGCTGATGATTAAAATGTAATATATGACGCTGAGAAGAGGATGGCGCAACAACAGGTGAGTGAACTTAGTGAAAATGGCTGTTGGACATAGGCAATGTAAAACATGGTTTTATTGTGAATGGTATGAGGAACGAGGTGTATGGTCTGCTATGTGTAGTTTTAAGCAAGTATAGAGAAAGTGGTAAGTAGGGTCAAGTACAGGTGACTGATAAATTCGGCCTGGAAATAGGCTCATAATTATGAAGGTAGGAAGGTGGTAAGTAGGGTCAAGTACAGGTGACTGATAAATTCGGCCTGGAAATAGGCTTATTATTGAGAATGTAGTGAAGTGGTAAGAAAGAGTCAAGTACAGGTGACTGGTGGATCCGGCCTGAAAGTCGACTCATTATGATTATATATATGGTATTTTAGGCGGCAGTGAAGTCGTCATTTGTGAAATATTGAAAATAGGTAGGGGATGCAGTGTGTGCCTCACTCTACATTTTTTAAATTAGAAATACACAGTAGCAGAAATGGCACAATTTTTTTGAATACATTTGTCCTATGCTCTTACACATACACATCTATGAGTAATTATATGATATTTTGACCTGTTTCACCTCCACATAAACCTCAGGAAATCATAACACATCAGAGCTATAAACAACATGTACTATGGAATATGTATCATACATAATGGAATTTCACGGTCAGCTGTCAATGAAAGCAATGATCTGTCAGTCGGAACTATATTTTGCCTTTATGCAGCAAATGGTTTCTGTTCATTTCTGTGATATGCATTTTGCATTAAATATTAAGCATTATCAGAAGCTATTGTAGACGATTACAGTGAATATAAAAGTGGCATCTGTTCGCCAACAGTATGGTATTAAAAATTAGACATGGCATGTGTGGCCAATTGTAATATGGGAATAGAGGTAACGTCTGATGACAACATAGAGTATTGTCAATGAATGAAGGGTCAGTGGCCCAATTATGAAACAGATATATATGACTTAATATATCTTAAAGCGTGTCATGAAAGATAATTAAATATAAACTGATGACAGAAAAGGTAACTGAAGAAATATGGGAAAGGTCAATGACCTCCTTGATTCAATATACAAAATGTCTGTATTGATTTGATTTCATAAATGTATTTGTATGCATAAATTTTATGTACCACTTTATATATATCCTTTGTATGTACAAGCGTGTGAAGCCAGCAGTGCTATATAGGCTATGAGAAATGTTATTAAAAGTATAAACTCATGAGTGTCTAGTGTTGAATTTGCACTCAATGCGTCTGTCAAAATTGCAAAGCCTAAAGTGAGTAGGCAATTGATAGGCTTGGTGGACGGCATTGTGCCGATATAAGTGATAAATGGCCTCGTGCCAAAAATAGTTTCATTTGTTTTTTCAACAATCGGAGTTGTGTGGTTTTGATGGATGGCAATGTGCCAAAAGTTAGTAATTTTGTGTAAGGCTATGTACTATGTGTTGTGGTGGAATTGATGGATGGCAATGTGCCGAGAATTTAGTTGGTGTTATAAGCGGCCATGAGCCGAAAGTCTAAATGTCAGATATTAAAATGGCAAGGTGCCAATAAATTTTGTAAACATGGACGGCAATGCGCTGATTTTAAATCACAACAATTGAGAGGCTTTATGCCTGCTGTATTTCCTCGAAGTATTCAATTATTAATTATCTATTGTTTAATCGTCTATTTTCTGAACATTTTCATAGAAAGTATTAAGTAATTTGTAACTTTGTGATTTTGTGTATGTATTTTCAGGATATTTAGGGTGTATATCAGCATTTATATGTAGTTTCATATATTGTAAAGTTAGTTAACTCATAGCTGCCCAAGTTCAATTTAGGCTGGGTTATAATTTTGATGTTTCTTTACCTTTTTGTGTAATCATTTTTGATTTAGATGGGGAGATTTAGAAGTAATGGTTTCAATATTTATGTAAGTTCTTGAGAGATAATGGGTACTATTTTTCAAAATTTAGAGGGTTTCTTATTTCCAACTTGTCTGTTGTCTTTGAGAACATTCCAAGTTTGGAAATCTCCGAAGGAAGGGGATGTGTGATATTCCTGGCCTGTGGCCACTTCAAATTTCTGGCCGCTGGCCGTTTCTTTGCTAACATTGTACGTGCCTTAAATGCGGAAGAAAGACAGCAGTGCGGCATATGTTGAAATGTGGGGTGGGGAGCAGTAGCATATGGCGCAGTAGGTGCTGGTTCCCGTGGGAAAGCCCGCCTATGTTACTGGTGCTCTCCTCGCATTGGCTGCTGCATTTCACGTCACGTGATTTATTTTGAAATTACTTTTGTTTATTATAAACTAAATATTAATTATTCAGAGCTGAGAATTTATAATAAATATCTCTCAAGGAGAGGCTAGGTTTTGACAATTTAAAAAGTTTAAGGTGCCTTCTCTTATTGTAACAAGAGAAGAGCGATTTTGCAGAAGGCGCGCGACGGCCCTGATTTGGCGCGAAATAGAGCGTCAGGTGCCCTCTCGCAACGCGCCGCAGTTTCAGTCTCGAGCTGACCACTATACGCGCCGGACCGCGCCGGTCATGAGTAAAGATTTTTACGTAAATGTGATAACAGTCGAGGTCTCAACATGAACTATGGGCAGCATAGGTCGTATCATATTAACAATAGTTGCTAATTTTTTTAATTATTTATTTAATAAATGGCATCCCTGACAATTAAAAATCTCGCGAGTCGCTTATTTTGCTTCCATCATAAAGAACTTTAGCCTCACTTGTATGCTGTAGAAGAACCAACGACCTGTGTGCTGTCTTCTGCGCTGGGGACACAACTATAGAAGACAACAGGTTAGTCAGAACTCTATGCTTTCAGTATAGTCTCGGAAAGCAACTACGACATCTCGTGCGTACTGTAGGGCGGTACAAACGCACACTGCTACGCAACAGCATCCGCAAGGATGTGGAGGTTTTAGGGGACTTGTGGGAGGAAGCAGTACTAACTTCTCCGTCCGCAAATAAACCCTAGGAAGCTTGTAAGGTCTACAGGAGAGACATCCTCATCAGCTAGTAAGTAGACAGAACATATTGTAACATCTTGCACTGCCCGGAGCCGAACAGCAACTGACTCTAGACGCGTTTGAAGAGGTATGGCAGCGCTTGGGACAGTGGCTAGGACATAGACGCAGACTCCACCGGAAACTCTGTCATAGATGCGACGATTTTTAAAATAGCTATGGTAGCCTCGAATGGCATAGGACCTCATCGCTGGAAACCTGGTTTCCTGTAGAGCGATACAGAAAACAGGTGTTAGGCTTAGAATTTGTCATAGCTCAGCCAGGTGGGGGTCAAGCCATGACAATTCCACTGGAGGATAATGTTTTCTCCAGGCTGTACCATCATAATGAATAAAGGAAACGGATCACTCGATTGGATCGTCTGCTACCATGTGCTCTAAATCCACAGAAACAGAAAGCTTATGGTCTGGTGAATTAGTAAATGAGAGATCCTCAGGAGATGCGAGGATCTCGATTTCATCCTCTGAAGAAGAGGATGTGGGTGGTTGTGGCTCTGAAGCCACCAAACATTCTTTTTTCTTGTTTCATTTCTTCTTTTCCTCTCACTGGCCCTTTGGTGTGCAGGGCCGGGACGGCTTCTCAGAAGTGGCATCCGGGATGGAGGAAGAGTGGGAGGCTCTTCGACTGGCAGGTTGTAGATCCTCAAGCCTGCGCCAGGATCCTCTGGAGCACTCTGAGTAGCCATGGAAGAGGGTGTCTCGAGGGACCCCTTCCGAGCGAGAGGGGCCAGAGAAGGCTTCTCCTTCTCTGGCTTAGAGGTGGGGACTGGTGTCCCTGATGTTTTAGCAGTTGATGCTCCCACAGTAAAAAGAGTGGGAGCCACCAAAGAGGAAGTGCCCATAGCTGGTAAGGGGGCAGGGTCAGTTGATTGGGCCTGGGGGCCCACTAACATTGATTGAACGAATTGAACAGTAGCAAAAGTGAATGAAGAAGGTGAGGCTGCCATGGCATAGGTATTAACCAGGCGCACAGGGTAGAGCTTCTGATACTTTCTCTTTGCCTCAGAGTAGGTCAGTCGATCTCTGGTCTTGTACTCCATGACTTTTCTTTCTTCCTGCAGAACCACACACATAGGTGAGCAAGGGGAGTGATTCTGTCTGTAGCTGACACATACTGGAGGGGGCATGCAAGGGATGTTCGGATGAACCGCATGTCCGCACTCCCAACATGTAGAGTTGGCATCACATCAGGAGCTCATATGGCCAAACCTCCGGCACTTAAAACAGCACGTAAGGGTAGGAATGTAGGGCTTTACTTCGCACTGGTAGATCATCACCTTGACTTTCTCAGGCAATGAATCGCTCTCGAAAGCCAAGATGAAGGCACTGGTGGCGACCGTGTTGTCCTTCAGACCCCTATGGACTCGCTGAATGAAATATACTCCCCGCCATTCTAGGTTGGCACGCAATTCGTCATCTGACTGCAGCAACAGGTCTTTATTAAAGATGATACCCTCTACCATATTTAAGGTCTTGTGCGGCGTGATGGTAACGGAAACATCACCCACCTTGTCACAGGCAAGCAATGCCCATGACTGGGCTGGGGATGACGTCGTTATTAACACTGATTCTGACCGCATCTTCGACATCCCTTCCACCTCTCCATACTTGCCCTCCAAGTTTTTAACAAAACATAATGGCTTCGTTGTCTTAAAAGATTCCCCATCACTGCGGCTACATACTAGATATTTAGGGGCATAAGCCTCACTCTGATGTCATCCCCAAAGTTCCTTCCATGCTGTAGCCAGGGAAGGGAACGTTTGGGGATCATACTCTGCGACATTGTACGTTGTATGTCCGGCAACGTTTCTAGGTCTTTTCATGGTGTTCCCACGATAAGCTAGGGATCTAAAGGTCCACCCAGGCAGAGCCTGGTGAACATTTATTAAGACTAGTAGGACCTTCTATTCAAAGAAAAAACACATTAATGTGGGATGCTATTCTTGCCCCTTTAAAGTTACAAGTCGCTCTGGGATATCTTGTTTCCAGCGATTCATTTGCTGCACTGCAATATATGTATCTTCTTCTCAAGTCCACCGTATCCAAGTTTATGCCTGAAGTGCTGGATGCAATATACAAGGCATTAGAAGTACATCTGGAGGTAATTTGTTGTCCAATTTTAATCAGTATTTTGAAGACTGTTATGTTACACTTATAAATAGACAGATGTATATTTTACAGACATGGAAGCTCTTCATATAGTTCCAGAAACTAAACAGTGTATTGCAACGTCCACTTTTTAGCAACTACCATCGTTCTTATCTCAGAAACAAAATATTATACTCGTGTTATAACACGCGAATGTACAGACACACACACTGTAAACAAGCTATTTGACAGTTACAGCCATCTTGTGGAAACAATGAAAAAGTAGTGGGGCAAGCAATCGATGGTCTCATTTCAGGTCGACATCACAGCGCCACTAAGCAGTGTTGCCAATTTAGCCATTTTGTGACTATATCTGGCCATTTTGGCTATTCTGGCCATTTCTTCCCTTCTCTTTACCCACTTCTAGCTATTTTCATTTCCCCTTACAATGCAATATAGGCGCTGGTGGTCATTGATTGTGAGGCAACCTGTTGGGAGGCAACCAAGGCGGCAACAGCATGTTTGCGAGTCGGCGAAGCCGACGAATGTGAAGGGTTGTACTAAGGAATGTTGACACTGGCCACAAAAACGTCGCCATAGCATGTGACGTTACGGCCTATATGGGAGTGAATCTTTCATAGCCGTTTCCATGGACAGACATTAGTGTTGTCATTTAGGTTATCGTACTAGAATTGATATAAGACTACAGTAAGAGGGAAATAACGTGTAAATGTTGTTGTTTGGAAATGTATTTTGCGTATGAACAACAGTCATATATTAAAGACAGGTATAAACAAAGTAGCACATGTAAACAAACCTCTACTACTGAATCAATTATGAATTTAAAAAAGTAAATTTCGATTGGGATTTGCTTATCAAGCTCTGTAAGAAAGCCCGGTATTAATATTATAAATGCAGTAATTGATCAAGTGATACTATAAGTGTCATTGTGATATTGTCGCGTTGCAATGGAATCAGGCTTGACTTCGAAGGCAACTAAACACAGCACTTAAACTGAAAGCACGTTTATTACGAACTCAACATATACGCAGCACTGACTGCCTCTCAGGCAGAGTGTTCTGCTATTTATACACAGACAGAATTTACCAGAAATTAGAAGAACAGTTAACATAAGAAACAAGTAGAATTTACAAGTGAACATAAGAAAGATGTAGAACCTTCTGGAACTGTAAATTACAAAGAATTAAATTTTTGCCAGTGGGCGGGATTGAACCGGCGTCCTTCTGCTCTGCAGTCCGTGACGCTATCCCCTGTATCCCCTGCGCCACGCCGGCAGTTGATGTTCGTGGTCTCTCGCGGCATTGCTTCCTCTCCTGGAGAAACAGCGACCCGCTGTTATGATCCCTGTGGAGCCAGCTGCAATGTCCTGGATCTTGACCGTGTCATGGGTCCTCTGTATGACAGTTCAAGAGAATCCTTCCCTTCTACGCGATTATCGACGACAGACGTTCCTGTCGTGGCTTCATCAGGAACATTACCGTCCTTAAAGTCCTTGAACAAGAAGCCATTGTCGTCTACCTGCTCTTCAGGATCGTAGTAAGGCTTCATGCGCAGAACGTGAACAATGTCTCTTCGTTTTTGATGTTTCGACGACGGCTCATAATCCTCAACTTCGTATGTGACGTCTGACAGGCGGCGTATGACACGATACGGACCAAAGTATCGCTTCAATATCTTTTCTGACAGTTCAACCTTCCGTACAGGGGTAAAAATCCATACCAGATCTCCTGGGCTGTACACAACAGGTCGGTGTTTATCGTTATACCGCTGACGGTCCTTCTCCTGGACGTCCAGTGTCCGTATGCGAGCCAGCTGTCATGCTTCTTCGACCCTGGTGATGAGCTGTTTAACATAGTCATCCTGAGTGTCGTCCCGTTGGAACGGGAACAGTGTATCCATTGTCGTCTCAGCTTCACGGCCATGGAGCAGGAAAAACGGAGTGAAGCCTGTGGTGTCTTGTCTTGCGGTATTGTAAGCAAATGTCACGACTGGCAGAATTGTATCCCAATCCTTCTGCTCAGCATCGACGTACATCGACAGCATGTCGGCTAACGTTTTGTTTAAACGTTCCGTAAGACCATTTGTCTGAGGATGGTATGCAGTTGTCATTCTGTGGACAATGTTGCACCGTGGCATTAACTCTGATACTAGTTTTGACTGGAATACTTTTCCACGATCAGATATCATGACACGTGGTGCTCCATGCTTCAAAATAATGTCTTCTACGAGGAATTTTGCGATCTCTGAAGCTTCTGCAGTCAGCACAGGTTTGGTGACAGCGTAGCGTGTGAGGTAGTCAGTGCAGACTATTATCCAATGGTTACCGGTTGTCGAGTTTGGGAACCTCCCTAAAAGATCGATCCCAACTCGGTGGAATGGAGCTGCTGCCGGCGGAATCGGTACGCGATGTCCTGGAGGTAATTGCGGCACATGCTTCCGTCGCTGGCACTCTTTACAGTGACTCACATAGTGCTTGACAGATCGGTAGAGACCTTTCCAGTAATACCTGCGTCTGATTCTGTCTAGGGTCTTCACGAATCCCAGATGACCGGATATTGGAGCATCGTGGAAATATTTGAGAATAGCTGGCTGGAGATGAGCTGGAACAACAAGTAGCCATTTGGGGCCCAGTGGATCGTAGTTGCTCTTGTACAATGTTCCGTTTATAAGTTGGAATTCTCCATTGGTCGGTTCTCCTTTCTCCAAGGCCTCTATCACTTTAATAGTGTTGGATCTTCTCTCTGTTCAGCTGTAACGTCATCTAATTCAGTGAGAGCCGAAATTTCATTAATGCTGTTGTGTTCCACTAATGGATTCCTCGAAAGGCAGTCGGCATCCTTGTGTTTGCGCCCGTTCTTGAATACCACTGTGACATCGTACTCTTGGAGTCTTAGTGCCCATCTTGCTAGTCGACCTGATGGATCCTTCAAGCTAGTCAGCCAACACAAAGAATGGTGATCTGTCACGACGGTGAATGGTTTGCCGAATAAATACGGCCGGAACTTGTTGATAGCCCAGATAACCGCGAGACATTCTTTTTCAGTTGTAGAGTAGTTTATCTCGGACTTTGAGAGTACTCTTGACGCATAGGCTATCACTTTTTCGGCACCTTCCTGAACTTGTACAAGCACTGCACCAATCCCATAGTCACCGGCGTCTGTGTGAAGTTCCGTTTCTGCATTCTCGTCGTTCAAGGCTAGCACTGGTGCGGAAGTTAGAGCCTCCTTAAGTGCCCGGAAAGCTCTTTCTTTTGTCTCATCTCAGTAATATTTGCAGAAGTTCTTGTAATGGACGTGCCTTGTTACAAAATCCTTTTATGAAACGTCGGTAGTATGAGCACAGCCCGAGAAAACTTCTCACATCACGAATGTGCTGAAGAGTTGGAAATTCTGTGACTGCCCTTACTTTATCTGGATCAGGACCAACACCATCTCCGTTGACTAGGTGCCCCAGGATTTTTATCTCTTTGGCGACGAAGAGGCACTTCTTTGGATTGAGGCGGAGACCTGCAGCCTGAACACACTTCAACACAGTTGACAGGCGACTCAGATGTTCTTCAAATGTTTTCGAGAAAACGACAATGTCATCTAAATAACAGAGACACGTCGTCCACTTAAGGTGTCGAAGCAAGTTGTCCATCATGCGTTCGAATGTGGCTGGAGCATTACATAATCCAAATGGCATTACTTTAAATTCATAGAGGCCGTCAGGTGTAATAAAAGCCGTCTTCTCCCTGTCAGCTTCGTCAACCTCGATTTGCCAGTAACCTGTCTGCATGTCCATAGTTGAGAAGTATGTAGCTCCTTTCAAGCAGTCTAAGGTGCCGTCAATACGCGGTAGACATCTTTCTTTGTGATTCTGTTCAGCCACCGATAGTCGACACAGAATCGCCACGTGCCATCCTTCTTCTTTACGAGGACCACCGGAGACGACCAAGGACGCCCCAAACGTTGAATAATGTCATCTCGCAACATCTTCTCCACTTGCTGCCGAATTATCCGTCTTTCAGCTGGTGACCCTCTATACGAACGCTGGCTAATTGGCGGATGATCCCCAGTATTGATACGGTGCTTTATCGTGGGCCGTTTCGTCTGACTTTTCCCCTGCTGAGGTGTGAATGCACCCGAAAATTGGCATAGTATACCTAACACCCGCTGGCGTTGTTCCTTGGTCAGTCCAGGCCCTATTGGCAGTTCCACGTTTGTTTCCTCCAGCGTGTTGTCTGTACTAACAGCAGGGCATGGGTCTTCATTGATGACACTGAGCTCACCGTCCTGGATTGGTTCAGCTGTCCCGATACACATTCCCTTGGGGATAAGTTGTGACTGCTCGTGACAATTTGTGATCCAAATCTCTCCTTGACCACCGGTAATGCTTATGATAGCCGTTGGTATGTAAATTTCTTTTGTGAGCCTCATAAATTTTTTACTATCAACAAGAACTTCACAGTTTAACCAGTCATGTGTGTTTGTGACTGCAACTCTTCTCATTGTCAACGGCGGTATCGTCACATTGTCAACGACGAATAGCTTCCCAGAAAATTCTGTATTACGTGTATCCGGCGGAACAGCTTCTTCAATTTGCAGCTCAGATCTTCCACAGTCAATGATAGCTTGGGATGCCTGAAGGAAGTCCCATCCGTGGATGACATTGTGACTACATTCTGTTAACACGGCAAATTCAAACGGCTGCGTCCTGTTGTTGATGGTTATTCTTGCGACACAAGTTCCTGCTGGATGGGCGTACTTTCCATTCGCGACATTCAGCACAGTTGCTCCCGTATCACAGAACATTGTCTTCTTTAGTGTGCGGCGGTAATTATCCGATAATACAGAAAAAGAGGCTCCTGAATCAACAAGTGCCCGGACAGGTTGGCCGTCGATTATGACGTCGATGAGATTTCCCGACATCTTGGCGACTGTCGTCCATGGAGGATTTTCATCTGCGGCGGCCTCACCTCCGTAGATGGTCGCCTCGCTTAGTTTTCCTGGGAGCGGCGGCTAGGGGAGCGGCTGGTACCTCTGTACGGCAACGGTGAACGGCTGCGGCGCGTCGGGGTACGGCGATGGGCTTCTTCCCATAGGTCGACTGAACTCATCAGTAGGTGACTGCCTTGGATAGAACTGCTCCGACGGCTGACGTCTTGCGGCAAAATAATCATCGAATACTCGCCTCCTCTCTCTGCAGTAGCGTACGACATGTCCAGGGCGTCGACAGTGGAAACACAGTGGTGTGTTGTCTTCTGTCCTCCAGACATCTGTTCTTCTACGGGGCATTGTTACCGGGGGAGTTGGCTGTGGTCGCATCGGTCGGTTCATGGGCTGCCGTTTGACGGCTGCAGCGTAAGTCATAGCAGGGCGATGCCATTCTTCACGTCGGGTGCGATTGACGGGGCAGACAGGAGCTAATGTTTGAAATACCTCGTCCTCAGCGGCGTCGGCTACCTCGTGACTTACAGGGCTCACATCCATGGCCATAATCTGATGCTCGCTCGGTCTAATAGTCCCGGCTGCCATGCACTGTTGTAATTCTTCTCTCACGATTTGTCGTATGAGAGAAGCCAAGTTCTGCTGGTCTTCCACAACGGCCATAGGGTCTACATTTGGGAGTCTGTCATACTTCTTGCGTCCAACCCTCCTTTGTTGCATCTCTTCAATACGCTGGCACCACTTGATGAACTCTTCTGTCGTAGCGACGTCTTTTATCAGAAGAGCTTGGTACATATCTTCTGCAATTCCCTACATCAGTTGCGTGATTTTGTCCGCCTCAGTCATGTTCGGATTCACTATGTTACACAGGGCCAAAACATTCTGTATGTACGATTGTGTCGGCTCACCAGGTCGCTGGGCCCGGTTCTTCAATTGTTCTTCCGCCAAGCGGATTTGACACTGGCGGTCTCCAAACGTCTTCTTCAGTTCCTCCTGGAACGTCTCCCAGTCATTCAACTTGTCTTCGTTGTTCTCGAACCATTGCTGGGCTGTTCCATCCAGATAGAAGTAAACGTTGACCAAGCACATCGCATGATCCCACCTGTTGTACTTGGCGACTCGCTCGAACCCTTTTAGCCATTTGTTTGGGTCCTGTCCAGCGTCTCCAGAGAACACCGACGGGTGCCTGATCCTGATGTGTAGCTGGCTTACTGCTGGTTTCGTTTCCACAGTTCGTCTGATGATACGGACTCTTGGAAGGACGTACTCGGTGTATCCCTTGTATTCCGGTTCCAGTCCGTGTAAGCGACGGATGTTACGTTGCCTAATCGGAGCCACAGTGATGCAGCTGTTGCACAGTGTACCCAGCGCCTCCACCAAACAATGTCGCGTTGCAATAGAATCAGGCTTGACTTCGAAGGCAACTAAACACAGCACTCATACTGAAAGCACGTTTATTACGAACTCAACATACACGCAGCACTGACTGCCTCTCAGGCAGAGTGCTCTGCTATTTATACACAGACAGAATTTACCAGAAATTAGAAGAACAGTTAACATAAGAAACAAGTAGAATTTACAAGTGAACATAAGAAAGATGTAGAACCTTCTGGAACTGTAAATTAGAAAGAATTAAATTTTTGCCGGTGGGCGGGATTGAACCGGCGACCTTCTGCTCTGCAGTCCGTGACGCCATCCCCTGCGCCACACCGGCAGATGATTTTCGTCGTCTCTCGCGGCAATATTTTTCACACCTGACCATTACCTGTCATCTCTTCAAACTTGATATGTCATCAAAACAAGTTCAGTGTTGTGATGTAATGTTCTGGATGTTATTTGCAATGTAAGAGACGCTTATTTGAAACTTAATACAGCTACCTATACTTCCCCACAGTTAAATACGACGACTTTTTTTATTTATATTGATTTTTGATGTTATGCTTTGTACAACTGCAGTAACAGTTACTGTAATACAGTTCATTCCCTTAATTAAATGTTCAAATGTTTGTAGAGCTTATGAGACTTAACTACGGGGTCTTCCGAACTAGCTACTACTAAGGACGGCAGAAATATCCATGCCCGAGGGGGGATTCGAACCCCCCGACCGTAGTAGCCGTGCAGAGCATGACTGGCGCACAGCAGACTGTTTGGCCACCGCAGCCGGCTTTTAATTAACAGATACACTCAATCAGAAATTACAACATGAACCTTGTCACTTTCTTTCTAAAATCCATGTGGCAAGTGTTTATGAGCAATGAAGATGCCAATTCCAGAATCTGAATACACTGCCACTTATTTTCCACATTTGTAGAATTAAATAGGCTGTTCTGTAACTACAGATCTCCCTTCAGTAATCACTCAATAACACCTGTTTAGTCACACACAAATCTTAAGCATACACTGTAAAAGAACATAAAAAAATACGCAAATTATCTACAGTATGCTCATGAAAACTTTTGCCTGCATTCTGATGTCTAACTATCACTGTTATCCAACAAACCAAATTTACAAGCACATATTTTAGAAAGCTCTTTAATTTGATGAGCAATTAAACAGTTTCCAGACGAAAGCAGTGAATGGCGATGCAATGTCTGTCTGAAGAGTACTTATCAGTGGTTATTGAAGAGAACCTAGCTCTGGTTAAATAAAACGAGCAACTGAAGAAGGAATGTGCAGCACTTAATCAGGAACTCATTAAACACATTTCCCAAGAAGAGGTTAGCGTCCTGTACACAGAACCAAACAATCAATGTAGGCCAGACGACCGCCTTCAAGGACATTGGCAGACTATTGCTACCACGAAACTCTGTAATTCTATGCGGGTTAGAGACTGTGTAAACTTTCCACCCTTGGAAAACAGATATAATGTTATTGATCATGTTGATACAACAGGAAAAAAACATTAAAGTAGACAAACAAGTCAATGTGCCTAACACAAGTAAGCTTAATGAAAGCAAAGTGAGTAATAGGTGCAGTAAAAATATTACATCGACTGTCAATAGAAGTGAAGTAAGTAATGGGTGCCGTAAAAATATTACGTCAACAGTCAATAGAAGTAATGAAACTGAAATCACCAAGAAAACAGGCTTCAAACGCAAACCTAGGCCTGTGAAAATACATTTATATGCAGACAGACAAGGAAGGAAAGTAAAGGATATAGTTGAGAACAATTCAATCCACCATATCTCAGTTACATATAAAGATGTGATGGAAGGTTCTTCACCAGTAGATGCTATGGTAATGGCAGTTTTTCTGGCTGGATCAAATGATGTAGCGACAAATGAAGGAAAAGACTTGTTGTTATCATTAAGGAAGAAGCTGCAGGAACTACAAAATACAAAAATCCTCATCTTTTCAATACCATTTCGGCATAATCTTCCATCCTGGTCATGTGAGAATGTTGAAGTGACAATATTAAATGAAGAAATGAAGAAAATTTGTAAATACATTAAAAATGTCTCTTTGGTAAACATAACTAACTTAGGTAAAAGATTTCATACGGCTCATGGCCTCCATCTGAATCTGCTTGGAAAGAAGTATGTCAGTAATGAAATCATAAATCCAGCCAATGAGTTATGTATAGCACAAATCGATAGGTCAGAATCAATACCAATTAGATTTAAGAAAAATTCTATTTTAGAGGTAGTAAAGTAGGGCTGAGCCCAACTGGTTTGCCCAGATTCACACTGGAAGACCAGATTAAAGATAAGAATAATCTAATAAATGTTTGTAATATTATAGAGAAATATAGCAGAAACGATGATTACCCTCATAACAAAAATTATTCATCAACATTGTCATTTTAGATAGGCTATCTCAATCTTGAAGGTATGAATGGAAAACACGCAATTTTAAACGATTTTGCAAATTAGAACTTATTTGATGCATTATGCTTAAGTAAGCACTGGTGTAAAGGAGATGAAATATCTTTTCATGTATTATATGATTTCCATTTAGTTAACAGTTTTAGCAGAGAGCAGCATATTCATGGGGTTGTGTCAATTTACATTAAGAAAGCATTAATAAATTGTAATAGTGAACTAGATCTAGGATTCTTGTGCAGTGAGATACATTTTGAAGCCACAGGTGTATATATGGATCATTTAAAACTTGTTATTGTAGCTCTTTATAGATCACCTAGTGGTGATCCACTAATATTTTTAGAAAAACTTGAGAATTTAATCAATTTCACAGTGGAAAAAATATAGTATAGTGATTGGGGGGGTGACATCACTGCTACATTAAATGTAAACAAAGATGCACACGTTGTAAATGAATTTAAAAACCTTTTACGACAATTCAACTCCAGTCTTACAAACTCCAAACCCACAAGACAGTCTGCTTGTCTTGACAACGTACTTACAAATGTCAATAGAGAGTTACTGTCCTCAGATGTAGCTGTTTTTGATTTCTCAGACCATGACTCAGTTTGGGTAAAAATAAGTACTGATAGGCCTAATATGGAGTTCAAAGAGCCTAAAATAGTCATCACAAGACCAATAACACAGGAAAAACTTTCTAATTCACTCAGTAATCATGATTTGTCACATATATTCAACAATATGGCTCATGGCTCTGCTAACACATGTTTTGATAGATTTTTTCATAACTTTCTTAAATATGTTCGACATCAACTGCCCTCAATACAAACATAAAGTTCATCCTAAAAGAAACAGTAATAAACATAGGGATAAGAATCCATGGTATACTTCTCAACTAGCCAATATGAGAAGAAGGTTGTTGTAGTATTGAATACAGATGTGGCTAAACAAAGGTACTCAAGAGCATAAAAGGACTATAACCATGGTGTTAATGAGGCAAAAAAACAGCATAACCTAGTCAGCATTGACTCATCAAAAAATAAATGCAAAAAAGCATGGGCTATAAATTCAGTGTCTAAAAGCAAACAGAAAGTTGATGTAGTAATATCATTCGATGAATTTAAAAACTTCTGTATAAAATCTGTTAATCAAATTAGTGAAAACATTGTGAGGCCTCATGAGACTGTAGCTGATCTTATTAAATGGCATAATGTAAACTACAGCCTGAAAGATAAATTCCTATTATCAGAGGTCACGCCAGATGTTGTTTTAACTATTGTAAATACTTTAGGCCCTCTGACAGTGTAGATATATATGGTATTTCTTGTAACATATTAAAAAAGATAATTGGCTTCATAGTATATCATCTTACTAAATGTATAAATAAATGTTTAATTGAAAGAGTATTCCCAGATGTGTTAAAATTATCTAAGGTAGTACCCATTTACAAGAAAGGAGACAGAAATTGCCCATCTAGCTATCGCCCAATACCTCTGACACCTATTTTATCCAAAGTTTTAGAATCCGTCATCTACTACCAGTTGTGTGATCATTTGACATGTAATAACATTATTTCTGCTCTACAATTTGGATTTAGGAAGGGCAAATCTACTGTTCATGCCATTGACTCTCTGATTAAAAAAGTGCTTAATGCTTATGGAGAACAAAAATTTGCTCAGGCTACCTTTTGTGATCTTAACAAAGCCTTCGATTGTGTTGAGCATATTTCACTTCCGAAAAACTAGTTTATTACGAAATCATTAAGAGTGAAGTTGACAACATTTTTGAATCTTTTCTCAGTAATGGTAAACATATTGTTTGTATTGGTAAACAGAGATCACAGCTAGCTGAAGTTAAGTGTGGTGTGCCACAAGGTTCAGTTTTAGGACCTCTGCTATTTATTCTAATGATAAATTATTTACCATCTTATATAAATATTCACTCAATTCTCTGTGGCGATGATACCACTTTTTTCAATATCATCTCAGACTTTGATATGCTTCAAACTGTGACAAATGGCACAGTATCACAGACATCAGTCTGGTTTAGAGCTAATGGGTATCTGCTTAACGAGAGCAAAACTCAAAAGATTGTATTTAGTTTAAGAGATCTGCCAGTAGAAGACTTCATAGATAATGTTACGTTCTTAGGTATTGTTATAGATACTAAATTGTCTTGGGAGCCACACATTAAATATATTACTACAAGGCTGTCTAGGGTGGTGTACTTGCTAAGAAATCTAAAAAATCAGGTACCTGCGGCTAATGTAAGTTTGGCCTACTTTGCTTTTTTTCCAAGTATGGGCTATGGGCTTTTAATATGGGGCAATAGCTCAAATTTTCAGCACATTTTAGTACTTCAGAAGAAAGTAATCAGAATCATTACAAACTCTGATAGACTTGCCCACTGCAAACCACTGTTTATCAACATACAAGAAAAAAAATTAACTATTATAAACTTGTACATTTACACTGCTTTACTGCGTATAAAGAGCAACTTATGAGAATACCAGCATAGAGGAGATGTACACTTTCATGGAACTAGAAATAGTAGCCATCTTGACATACCTTACTACAGGTTATCCAAATCACTGAACAACTATGAAGTGGTGGGTATGAAGATGTTAAACAAACTTCCACAGGGGTGGGTAGAAGCTCCATTAGATTCATTTAAACACAAACTGTACTGTTAATTAGGTGCAAATGCTTGCTACTCACTTGATGAATTTTATGAATGTAAAATATCATAGTAGTACCTGTTAAGAGAATGTACTATAATTTCTTTAATGGAGTCAGCGTTCCACATTATATTATTTTAAATATTTAATGAACTTTATGGTAAACCTATAGTGACCTATTGATTTTTGCCCTATGTAAAGTAATTTTGTATATATGCTTTGCCCTATATAAAGTAATTATGTATTATATGCTGTATATTACATTTGTGACTTTGTCAATTGCTGTAACAGCTAAACGACAATAAAATTTCATTTATTTATCCAACTTCCAGGTTTGCACACATCTAATATCTGTGCAAAAGTGCAGTCCACACCAAGGAGATCCTCCTTGATCGACACACAACGATTTGTGAGCGAATATGGAAACGACCAGGGGTTTAGCAGACAATTGTACTTATTTTTTGAAAGATATGTTTCAAAATATGTTACGATTATGACGTCTATTGTTTTTTTGCACTGCTGTTTTACTCAGTAAACACACAATCAGATGAACTAAGAACATAGCACTCGAATGTGTAAAACGAAAATTCTCTCCTTAATATCTGCACTAAAGTCAAGTGATACGGCAACGGCGCTGGAGGCCATATAGCGCTAAGCGTATTTCAAGCATTATAAATTCGTTATTACATGCAGATATCTTTCAGAACTATAGTAAAACTACATTTACATTTTAATAGACATCTTAAAAATTATATTCATTGGATGAAGTTATTTACACACGCAAAGATCGAGGTGAGTGTGATGCTTTTTTATGAGAACTGAAATTTTAGTTGTTTTTTTCCCCATGACTGAATGGAACTTGACAGACAACCATATTATTTTTGGTTTCTACAGCTGTTAAACGAATGTCTGCTCGAATTAATTATGTTTCGAAGACACTCATAGCCACGGAAAAAGTAAAGAAATTCTTAAAGCAAATGACAGCTTTCCACAACTATCTTCAGTCTTTGCTTATCCTTTTGATTTTTTTAATGCAAGGAGGCAGTTAGTACAGCGTATTTCATAACCTTCATTGGATAAGTTCAAAGGCTAAATAGGGAGCATTAATTAGCATGGAATGTAACAACTTTGTAATCGTTTGAAAAATACGTTACTATACAGACAGCTTCTCCTTTGGGTTCTGAGTTCAGTCTTTTGCTGAATTGTGTCTCAATTAGGAACAGGGGACTGATGACCTGCTGTTTAGTCCCCTTAAAGAATGCCAAAACAACAAGAACAGACATAAGGTAGCTTTTGTCCTAGGAAGTAGGCTATTGTTCCACCCACTAATGAAAGCCAATCTCTTACACCACCAACAAACATATAAACAATCTGGAGGAAATTAAGGACATTTGGACAAACAATCTTGGAAATTATACAAACCTCACTCATTCATGAGAACATTCACTCATGACGAAATAAAGCACAGCCAACTTTGATGTTTTTGATCCTCTTAAATTACATCCTGTATAAAGTTTTACCATTGTGTAAGTCTAGTCACAATAGTACATGAGCAAAATTAAGAAAAATGAACAATACCGGAATCAAAATAAATTGTGGCATGTATCATGAGATGTAAAACTAAATCAGTATAGCACCATGTTACACATCACTAAACACTGGAGCAAATAGACAGAAACTCAACCTTTATTTTCTTTATATGAAATTTATTTTAATATTCTGTTATAAACAT
The DNA here is from genome assembly GCA_026315105.1 of Locusta migratoria. Taxonomy (NCBI): domain Eukaryota; kingdom Metazoa; phylum Arthropoda; class Insecta; order Orthoptera; family Acrididae; genus Locusta; species Locusta migratoria. The sequence goes on from CM048755.1 coordinate 275,193,750, forward strand.
TAGACGATCTACATAAACTCAGATGTTATGTAGCTAAAGCTGGTGGTGATGAAACATACGGTAATGGCCTAACGTGTCCATACATGCAAAAAAGAAAAAAATACTACGTGTGATTTGCCTACAAATGTTAACAATATGATACTGTTGTACAACAGGAATTAGAACAAACCGAAAAAAGGAACCACAAGTGAAATCAGTAGAACCCCCCCCCCCTCCTTTACAATAAACAGACTTGCCACAGATAAGAAATAATATACATTTAGAATCTTCCATAATACTATTAGAAGCTTAATTTAAGAAATACTAACATTTCCATTCATGAAAATAAAAGGAAAGTGTCATTTCAGTAGATGTGTTTACACCAAATCATCACATGAAAATTAATGGAATAGAACAGATTCATCTTGATTGATACAAGCTGATCTATTACTATATAACTAATAAAAAGGAAGATGAAGTGGCTGGTTGCCAACATCTATCTGTGTTATTTTCCACAATAAAATTCCCTACAAGGACCAGGGTAGTCAAATGTTAACACTTAACAGTAGAATCTTACACTGTTGTTGTTGTGGTATTCAGTCCACAGACTGGTTTGATGCAGCTCTCCACGCTACCCTGTCCTGTGCAAGTACCTTCATCTGAGAATACGTTTGGCAACCTACATCCTTTTGAATCTGCTTACTGTATCGTCACTCGGTCTCCCTCTATGATTTTTACCCCACACACTTCCTTCTAATGCTAAGTTGATGATTCCTTGATGTCTCAGAATGTGTCCCACCGATCTACACCTTCTCTTAGTCAGAAACTCCTTTTCTCCCCAATTCGGTTCAGCACCTCCTCATTTATTACGTGATCTACCCATCTAATTTTCATCATTCGTCTGTAGCACAACAATTCCAACGCTTCTATCATCTTTTTGTCTTAACTCCTTATCGTCCACGTTTCACTCCCATACAATGCTATAATCCAGACAAATGCTTTCAGAAAGGACTTCCTAACATTTAAATTAATATTGGATGTTAACAAGTTTTGCTTCTTTAGAAATGCTTTTCTACCCATAGCCATTCTGCATTTTATATCCTCTCTACTTCGGCCATCAGAAGTTATTTTGCTACCCAAATAACAAAACTCATCTACAACTTTTATTGCCTCATTATGTAATCCAATTCCGTCAGCATTGCCTGATTTTGTGATATTATATTCCATTACCTTCGTTTTACTCTTGTTAATGTTCATCTTATACCTTCCTCTCAAGACACTGTCTATTCCATTCAATTGCTCTTCCAGATCCTTTGCAGTCTCTGACAAAATTACTATGTCATCGACAAACCGCAAACTTTTTATTTCTTCTCCCTGAACTTCAATTCCCTCTCCAAATTTCTCCTTCAATTCTTTCACTGCTTGCTCAATGTATAGATTGAACAACATTGGGGAAAGTCTACAACCCTGTCTTACTCCCTTCACAACCTCTGCATCCCTTTCTTGCCCTTCGACTCTAATAACCACTGTCTGGTTTTTGTACAGGTTGAATATAACTCTTTGCTCCCTATATTTTACCCCTGCTACCTTCAGAATTATGAAACAATTATAGGAACAATACTTGGAAAAATTCTGTGTGTGGCAATTAATGTATGTCTGATAAGGTTAAATTTTTGATTTATTGATTGATTTCTTTATTAATCCAAGCAACAATTTACATTCGACTTTTAAATAAATCTCTCAATCAAATTTTAACCCCAGAAGTAGACACACAAAAAATGAAGAACAGAGCATAAAATTCCTTGGGGCACAGCTGTTACATAATGTGTCTCTTTGTGAGGTTAAAACTTTAACCAGTTGCTGTGAATCACTTATATACCCCTCCAACTATTCTATAGTTATATCAGGTCGAGTTTAATCAGGACTCTTTGGTTAGTATGTTGTGTTGTCAATAAGTCTTGGTTCCTTTTTATAGGGCATATACACAGAGACTGCATTGAATGGAAACAATGTCAAGATAAAATAGCTGTTTTATGACTCTGCTGAAAAATGCATGTTCACTTGCATATCTACCACTGAACACTTCCACTGTACTGTAAATGATTGTTTTCGCACTCTACATGCCCAAGACTAGTCTGTTAGTGAGGTCCCCTATTGTGGAGGAAGGCCATTCATGCCCTGATATTTTACTTTGTTAAGTCTAATTTTATGTTTTGCACTGTTAAAGGCTTTGACAAGCTCACAAAACATACCTCTATCAATACTTCATTTGTGAGATCATATGTAACTCATCACACTACATGCAATGATAACGTCAAAAGATAGGCAAATAGTCTATATTTTGGAAATATCACGTGATGAGGTCAGATACTATGTGTGAAATCATGTTTATGCAGGTGTATGTGTTATGTTCCCCCGCGTTGCCATCTGCAGTTACAGACTCGCTCTTGTAACGGAGCAACTGACTGGAGGGCCGAGGACGTGGGAGTAGGGCCGATAGGAACTCTGCAACCTCAAGAACATTAATAGATGATAATTTATTGGACAAACACTTAACTTGGTATTTACACTGTTGGCGGCGGCCTTTGCCACTTTAACATAACTTAAAGTTCTCCCAAATTATCACATAACTGTCCACGGACGAAGCTAGCCAGTACGGCCAGAGCAGTATGCAATGTTATTACAAGTCTAAGATCAGTCCACAAAACAGGCGCACTAAAACAAGTCACCAGTCGAAGTCTCCTGCCAGAAGTGAACTACTCCGTGGTACTGTCCAACGTTTCTCCACTTTCTCTAGACGGCGCACCTGCTCCACTTGTCTATCATGTGGCGCCTTTATATGACGACTCCGTCGGCGATGTCTGTGGCGCGCACGCATTCAAATTTGCTACTCCACAGTATGAAATCTGCATGCAGATACTTTGCATGCAAGTGCAACACAGAGAAAGAGACTCACGTCACCCAGAAGAATCAATGTAAAATGTACACTATCTGACTACAGTTTTTCTTTCTTGTTAAAATATTGTACATTTGAATTCTGACTTGGCTGTGCAATAGATATGTACTCAGGAGAGGTGCTGAAACCCAATCTTGCCTTATTACTTTAAATATGCCTTTTAATACATCATTAGTAAAAGGATAGCTTTGCAGAAACTTCAAGACACTCCAGAGCAAGAAGTTACTCAAAATATAACAAAGTCCAATGCCACATTTTTAAGGTATTTGCCAGTTTCTGGGAACTGACTAGCAGAGCCCAGACGTCTGAAGGACCTTAAAATATTCCAGAAGTATTCACACAATATATGACATCTACTGCGAATGGGCAAAGCTAAAAATGTGTACCCAGCTGGGATTCGAACCTGGGTCTCCTGCTTTCTAGGCAGTTGCACTGACCACTACACCACTGAGGAAACAGTGATCACCGCCCCTGCGACAGTGCACACGGCTAAACTCGTGCGAAACATCAACACCGAATACGCCGACTTAATTCAAACATTTCCAGCGCTTACGAGACCGCCAGGGGCACCGAAGCAGATACTTCAGGACACGGTGCATTAAATCAATACTACCGACGACCCACCTGTCTCCTGCCGACCACGACGCTTAGCACCAGATCGCTTAGCTATAGCAAAAGCGAAATTTGACGCCATGATTCGAGATGGTGTAATGCGACCATCCAGTAATCCTTGGTCGTCAGCACTCCATCTCGTTCCAAAGAAGAGTGGTGCATGGCGTCCTTGTGGTGATAATCGAGCTCTAAACGCCAGGATAATACCTGATCGTTATCCTGTGCTGATATTACGTGACTATAATTATGCATTGTGTGGTGCAACAATTGTTAGTGTCTTAGACTGTGCAAAAACATATACACAGATTCCAGTGGCAGAAGCAGACATTCAGATAACAGCCATCATCACCCCTTTCGGTCTTTTTGAGAGTCTCTTCATGACCTTTGGGCTAAGAAATGCTGCACAAACTTGGCAGCGGTTCATTGACTCGGTGCTGCAAGGACTTACTTTTTGTTTCGCCTACGTCGACGATATTCTGGTATTCTCTGCTTCCCCAGAACAACATCGGCAACATCTTACTGAAGTATTTAAAAGACTGGAACAGTATGGCATCATTCTAAACACCAGCAAATGCGTTTTCGGCCAAAACTAAGTCAATTTTTTGGGCCACAAGATTTCATCGTTGGGATCGCTACCCTTGCCAGAGAAGGTCGAGGCCATCCTACAAATGAATCGTCCAAGGACTTGCAAAGAACTGCGTCGTTTTCTTGGTGTACTGAATTTTTATCGACGTCATCTGCCTCACGCAGCCGAGATGCAAATTCCGTTAACAGCAGAACTCGCCGGCCCGAAGAGCAAAGGAAGCACGCCAGTTTCGTGGACTGAAGAAATGATCTCGGCTTTCGAAGCAGCCAAGCGAAGTATAGCAGAGGCGGCATTGCTTGCTCACCCTGATCCGTGTGCACCCTTGGCGCTGGTAGTTGACGCGAGCCAGACCGCTATTGGCGGAGCGCTACAACAATTACGAGAATGCGCATTGCAGCCGCTAGCTTTCTTTTCTCGCAAGCTTTCTCCATCTCAACAGATATGAAGTGCCTACGGTAGGGAATTCTAGCCATCTATGAAGCTATTAAGTACTTTCGATCGCAACTAGAGGCAAGGGAATTCACCATCTATACGGACCATAAGCCACTAACATATGCTTTTCGACAAAGTAACATCAATTGTTCACCTCAGCAGCACAACCAGTTAGTGTACATTTCCCAGGTTACGACAGACATTAAGCACATTTCAGGGATAGACAACATAGTGGCCGATTATCTTTCTCGCGTCGGCAGCATTACTTGTGTAACTGATTTCTCGGAACTGGCTGTTGCACAACAATCAGACCCGGAACTACACGGCTTACTTGAAGATCCTGAATCGTCGCTCAAACTGGAGATGGTGGATATTCCAGGCACCGACGTCAAACTGTATTGTGATATGTCCAGTAGCAACCCTCGTCCTTTCTTGCCCACCTCATTCAGAAAAGGTGCTTTTGACAATATTCATAACTTGTGCCACCCTGGAGTTCACGCGACAACACGACTGGTATCCAATCGTTTCATGTGGCCAGGAATGAAAAAAGACTGTTCAAAAATGTTAGAATGTTTGTTAAGCTTATGGGACGTAACTATGGGGTCATCAGTCCCTAAACTTACAAACTACTTATGAACTACTTACGAACTAGGGCGGCACAAATATCCATGTCCGAAGGGGGATTAGAACCCCCGACCGTAGTGGCCGTGCTGACCGTGACTGGAGCGCCTCAGTCACCTCGGAAAGACTGTCGTGAATAGGCACGGACTTGTATTAAATGCCAATGTAGCAAGGTAAATCGACATGTGACGCGCCAGTGGGCAATTTTCCTAATACAACTGCTCGATTTGCACCTGTCCATAACGTTGTAGTAGGCCCTCGCGCTCCATCGAATGGTCAACGTTATTTGTTAACAATGATAGATCGTTTCACCCGGTGGCCAGAAGCCGTGCCACTAGATAACATTTCTGCAGAGACATTAGAATCTGCCTTCGTTTCTACTTGGGTGTCACGTTTTGGTTGCCCTTTGCATATTACAACGGACCGCGGAAGACAATTTGAATCCGATTTGTTTGCACAGTTGACAAAATTTTGTGGCATTGTGCACCATAAGACAACAAGCTATCATCCCGCTTGCAACGGAATGATAGAACGCTGGTACAGAACAATGAAGGCAGGCCTGATGTGCCATGATGAAAGCTGGACCACAGCTCTACCAATGGTTTTGCTTGGCCTCATAAACGCTTATAAGCCGGATCTGGATTGTTCAGCTGCAGAACTTGTATGTGGTGAAACGCTACGACTTCTGGGAGAGTTTGTGGACCCACGGCCGTTACAGATACCCAACACGACAGATACCATTTTTATTTGTCAGTTGAGAGAGCGCATTTCTCGCATCCAACCTTCCCAAGTTTCCAGGCACGGCACTCGCCCTACTTATGTACACAAGGACCTTGACAGTTGCACACACATAATGTTACGAGGTGACGGCGTCAAAACCTCCATTAAAACCACCTTACTCAGGCCCTCACAAGGTTATAAAAAGAGGAGACCGCACGGTGGACATAATTGTAAATGGAAAAACTACTACCGTCTCGCTAGACCGCGTCAAGCCTGCATACATTCTTCACGAGGAAATGTCAACGAAAACACAACAGAAACCCGACCCAGTCCCAGCTACTTCGCCACCTCAAGCTCTTCCTGCCGCTGATGAGAAGCAGCCTTCAGGACGCACAACAAGATCAGGTCCACGAGTTCATTTCCCTGCAAGATTTTTAGACAACGCTCCGCTTTCCCGGCGGGGGCTGATGTAGCGGACAGCGAAGAAACAGTGCAGAGAGAGTTGTGTGTTTTCGCGCATTATTTTGGTATTACTATCAAAGTGCTTCCGCGCCTGCCGCTAGGGGCGTTGTGCCGCTTTCGCGCTTACTCTTTGAAAGTTTTTGTTTTGTTTCTTTAATTAGTCACGGAGTTCTTATGTTCTTGTTTGTGTCGAGATTCGTATTACTGTTTGTAAAACCTCTCGATTATGCATTGTTCTGCAATCAACTCCTTTCACATTGCTTTAATAAAGAAGTTAAAATGTTTCTAATTAAAGTGTCGTTCTCATTACAACTTCGGCGATTTTAATACGGACACGAAGTGTTGTATATTCCAACGGCCACTCTCAAACAACTCAGGCCTCTCCGAAAGTATTTACGGTTGTTGGTGGTATATGGACATGGACTTTCATTAGTGTCTGGATCAAAACTTCTTATAACAAAAGCTACTTAATGTCTGTTGTTTTGGGACTTTTAAGGGGACTAAACAGAAGGGTCATCAGTCTCCTGTTCCTAATTGCACCTAAAGCAGAAACTATCTGTACAGTAACTTATTTTTCAAACCATTACAAATTTGATTCATTCCATGCTAATTACTGCTTCCTATTTAGTCTTTGAACTTACCCAATGAAGATTATGAAAAACGCTGTAGGTAACTGCCTCCTTGCAGTGAAAAAAGCAAAAAGATAAGCAAAGACTGTAAATAGTTGTGTAAGGTTGTCATTTGCTGTAAGATTTTATTCTTTTTCTGTGTCTATGTGCGTCTTCTAAACATAATTCGAACAGACATTCGTTTAACAGCTGTAGAAAAACAAAAAGAATATGGTTGGCTGTCAATTCCATCCTGGAAAAAAAAATCAGTTCTCATAAAAAACTACCACACTCTCGATCTTCGCGTGTATAAACCAACATCATCCAATGAATATAATTTTTAAGATGACAAAATGTGTACATAGTTTTACGATACTTCTGAAAGTTATCTGCATGCAATAAAGAGATAATAATGCTTGAAATACGCTTGGCGCTATATGGCCTGCAGCGCTGTCCCTATATCACTTGACTTGAGTGCATATATTGCGAACAGAGTTCTAGTTCTCAGCATTCGAATGATATGCGCTTAGTTAATCTGATTGTGAGTTTACTGAATAAAACAGCAATACCAAAAAACAAACACCGGACGTCATAATCATATGTTAAAACACATCTTTCGAGAAAGAAGTACAATTGGCCGTTTCCAATCTAGAGGCAACACAAACGAACATGTAGGTAGAATATTATACACCCCACAAGTGTTCATATGCACGCGCGTGAACACAGTCTTCCCATTGGCTTTTTTGGAGCACCATATCATTGATCGCTTGGTTACAGCTGCTAAACCCCTGGTAGTTTCCATATTCGCGATTTGCGAGATGTGCGCAGACAGATCGTGGCGTGTGGACCCGGGTTTAACTAAAGCCGGGTCCCCATGCAATGATCTGTCTTAACAAATGTCTGTGCACACCAATCGTTGCTTGTGGACGGGTGTTCACATCGCTGCAAATTCTCGCGCCGGACATCTTTCGGTGAAAAAAGAAACTAGGTAGTACAGACTGCAATCTGACTGGCAAATGAATACATTAAGCTTTTTAAGAAGTTTATCTTTCTCAGTGATGGAAGAAATCTTTTTCCGGATACTATTTGACACGTGTCTTGCAAAAACAAAAAACAAAAAAATTGCAAACAAACAACAATAAACAGAAATGGTCTAGGCATTGTCTGCTTAAACGAAAGCAGTTGTCACATGTGATTCTACATCGTGAGTTGGAGCGCGAATGGATGTGGAAACTTATAATTATCTTTTGACAATGGTAACTCCTCGCATAATACGTAAAGACACTTGTATGAGGAGATATATTTCTCCACGTGATTGGCTGACAGTTACATTAAGATTCCTGGCCACAGGAAGGACCTACAAAGACCTCGAATTTTCAACAGCAATTTCTAAACAAGCATAGTGTTATATCATCCCTAATACTTATGAAGCTATTTACGCTGCCCAGAAGAATGATTTCATGAAAGCAAGTAAAGTAGGCCTACCTTCTAGCAAGATACAAATAAAATGTTTGAAACACTGTACGCCTACTTCACTTTATATTATACTATGTGGCCAATAAGCTGCGGCTAACTTTGTTTCCCAGTCGGAATTTTCAGTTCTCAGCCATTTTATCCACTGTCAACATAGTAAACACACGAAAAAAGTATACACTGTCCAACTTGTCTGCGCAGATGTGATTTGAATCCACAGGTTTGCGCACATCTAATATTTGCGCAAATTTCCTGTCCACACGCAACGATTTGCGAGGTGTGCGCAGACGTATGCGCAGACAGATCGTAGCGTGTGGACCCTGCACTAACAGTGCTAAAAAATCAATACATGTTTCGGCATGACAAGTCTGACAATTCCCTTGTTAGAATGATGTAATTAACGCTAAGTGCTGTACGTAACGGTAATATGTTTTTCAGTGAGCTCAGTCCCCCGTTCCACAAGACCAAAGTTTGAGAAGAAATGTGGTCACTTTGATTTTAGCCATTTCTGGCCAGTTTTTTGAGTCAGTTCTAGCCGCATTTTTGTCAGCGTGTGTTGGCAACACTGCTACTACGTCCTAACGTCAGTCCAGCAAAAAAGTTGTGGGAAAGATGCCGGAGAGGCCGCGTTTTATGTTTGTTGCGAGTGATACAGAAAATACGTTGAATGTAGGAGAATCCTAGTTGCTGTTATTGCCTTCATCACATTGCGTGTGTGTTGATATTATATCCAACCAATGTTGCTGCGTGATTGTGAATGCGAGGCGAATTTTGTTAGTTTCGTGGCGGCTAGAGCTGTTTTGCGATGCCTGTTGATACATGTGAATTGTTTGAGGGGAGAGAGTTGGTGAAGGTCTGTGCTCCGATGGTGCGATACAGCAAGTAAGTTTAAATTGCTAATTTGAATAAATAGCAGGTAGGTTGTTCCAGTAGGCTGTAATGTATGGTGTTCAAAATCGGTGTTTGTGTAGGGTTCAATTTTGTTAATGATATGTTGGTGAAGGCATTTTGCATTAAAAAGTTTGCTCATTTGCATGTCATGTTACGGTCATATTAGTTTATCACCCTGTAGGGGATTTGCCGCGAGTTACAGTGGTGGTGGGAAATGTTTAATTTTTGTTTGGTCTCTGGCGGCTTGTTTTTGCAATATGTTTCTAGTTATCGAAGGAGTTATTAATAACTTATACAATCTTCAGGTTGGCATTCCGCACCTTGGTTAGACGTTACGACTGCGATTTATGTTTCACACCCATGATACTAGCAGATTCGTTTATTAAATCAGAAGAAGCAAGGAACAGTGAATTTGCAACATTTGCAGGTATGGGGTTTTCAGGTGGTGACTAAGATTTTATTTAATTTTGGACTTTTTCATTTACAGTTGTTTCTTTCCAGGTGATCAACCATTGATTGTGCAGTTTGCTGCAAACAATACCTATGATTTTGTCACTGCCGCTGAAATGGTTGCCAGGTAAGTTGGCCTATAAGCTAAATTTTCCAACACCCAATTTAATAACAAATATCACTAGAAATGATGCAAGAGGTTACTGGGTTTTGTTAATCAAGGCCTTTAGCTGATGACCGAGGAACTGAAATTGTGGAACTGTCTGTCATGGTGATGACTTTTTTTTATGCAAGTTAAAACTTAATGACTTAGTTTTCCATTCTCAGATGTGCAAGTTTCTTGACTTTGTTATTTGAGTTAGTGTGTACATAAAATCAAATCCTGTTTAGGTGCCCAGTCATACATCTGATGATAAAATGTTAGTTGATAACAATTAGGCGCATAACTTAGTTTCTCATGAGTAAGAAACTATGCTGTGCAGCTGGTAGAAATGTAAAATATAAATGGGTTTGCCTCTGTCCTGCTTGATGTAGTTTTTGATGTTTCAACAGAACAAGTGCCAGATAAATCCTCTTTTAGGTGACACTAGCTTCCAGTTGATACGCAGATATTGTTAGTGAAAGGCAGCCGATCAGTACTGTTGTTGAGAGAGCTAATGAAAATATCTTTCAGTTTTGTTTTGTAAATGACACTGCAGTCTCCATGTTTTGGACAAAATCGGTGATAAGCTCGAAATTCTTGTCCATCTACCTGCATTCTCTCCTGTACCGGTAATCAAAACGAACAACTATCAACTATGACAGTACGAAGCGAATCACGTCTTATGAAACATGACTTTGGGAAGGATGTGTGTTTTTAAGTTTAATTTTGGTATCTATTTTCGATTATTCTTCTATGTCCTTTATCAGCGTCGACTTAAAGTGCTAAAAACTGATACTAGCTATTGTAACAGACTCAAATCACTGAATGTAGGCTTTCGTTGCTGCCATTAGGCAGTGTTATGAGCTGCAGATCTGAAGACTACCAATCATAGCCGATCAGCTCATGCGAATGGCACCAAGTTTTGCATTCCCCAGGCCAAAGTGATCCAAAGCAATACACGACATTGGTACTGACATGAGCCACCATCTGCAGGTGGTTGCACTCCGTACTCTTAATGGAATATGGAAGGATCCTTTCCACATCTGGAATGACTCCACCCAATATGCATGCTTTGTACATTGGCCTTCTTCCTCTCACTAGCAGCCATACCTCCAAGGGGCTCCATTAACTGCATAACGTTGGAGCTCCCAACTACAAGCAAACACACCCTTTATGATAGCCCTGAAATTGCAGGCTGGAAAGTGGCCTCTGGATTAGTGACATCATCTGGCCCGGGAACATTGTCTGGGACAGATAGTGCCTTGAACCCGTTGGAAAGACGTACCAGGGAGGGCTCACTCTCGGTCCCCTGGGAAGTCTTTCACTTCCTGCTACAGGCGGATGCGACCTTCTACACAACCTAAGGTGGTGTTTCTGCCCCATTGTGAGCAGTAACAGGGCTTGTCTCTGCTGTGGGCCAATCAGTGGACACATTGGATGCCATAGATATCTGTTCAGTCCCAACAGCCGGCCAACAACAACACACCCTTCGACCGCAACCTCGAGCTATGCAACCAAGGTTAACACAGCCTGAAGCTGGGAGTGAAGTGTCACCAGCTCAGTCTTAATCCACACACAGAAGCCGGAGTCCCTATCCATTACTACAGTACCCAGAGAAATGAATGACTAAAAGGGCATTATGTAGATTTGACAGAGTAAGTAAGGTAAACTAAGATGACTGGAGCAGCAGCAGCAGCAGCAGCTGCTGCTGCTGCTGCTACTACTACAATGATAACAAGGCCGAAGACGGTCACGATTGACAAAGTCAAACAATACAGTAACCAGTTATGTAATGTGAAATGGAGTCTAATACGTATTAGCACAAGATAAATGTAATAAACTGAAGCAAGAACTGCACAGAACAATCAAACTATGTCACTTCTAGTAAGAAGCTGCTTACACTTAAAAGTATCAGTGTGCTCTGTACATCTGGCCAGATTTTCTACTGTGTTGTTCATGTTGTCAATGTAATCGAGCAAGGATGCCAGGATGGGAATAAAAGTCTTAACATCTTATTACGATACCTTAACAGATTATCTTTCTGGGTCAATTTTAGATCGGGATACCACCTGACAGTTTTGACAAATGATGTCATAGCTTAGTCACAGTCTAGTTCATAGAATTTATTTGGGAATACAAATCGTTTCCAGGTCTTAATTCAACTGACTACTCTGAGAACCAGTCCCTACATGAGTGTGACAATTTGCTTTAGTTGATATAAATTGACCGCATTTATTCAGTAATAACTTCCATTCTTATGTCACTGGTCAAGGCTGACAGCTGGTATCCCAATCTTGAATTATACCCTGTGTTGTAATTTATATATGATTTTCTATTTTTCCCTTACAACACTTTTTAATTTTCTCTGTAGATACAGCAGTGGAGTAGATTTGAATTGTGGTTGTCCTCAGCGCTGGGCACTAAGTGAATGCATTGGAGCCTATCTACTTGATAAGCCACAGCTTGTGAGAGACATGGTGCTTCAGGTGCGCAACAGGATTCCGCACCCATATTCAGTGTCTGCAAAAATACGCATAAAACATGACATTAGGTAAAGTGTCTTTATACAACTGTAATTTCTTCCCAAACACCCAATATATTTAGTCACTTAAATATTATTATTATTATTATTATTATTATTATTATTATTATTATTATTATCTACAAATGATTAACTTATTTGGCTTGAGTGGAATATTTGAAGAATTGTATGCAGAAGCCTGTGAACAGATTCTATAACTTCCCTTGCCTGTGTCTTGAATGAACTTCAGGTTATCATGTACAGTAATGCAGGCAGATTACCGGTGCAATGGATGCTTATTTATTTATTTATTTTTCAAAGCTTGGTAGTCACATTTAATACTTTGATTATAGGAACAGTGTGCTGTTCAGTTAAAGCTGACATTCCTACACTGTACATGCCGGTCTTTATTAACATCTCAGATTTGGTTACTTGCTCCTGTAATTGTTCTTTATAGCACAGGGGCATGGTACTACTGTAAAATAGTTTATGTACACACATGTAGCTGGAAATAAAAGTATGTGTTGTTTGTGTGTCCTTTCTTCACGTTTTATTGTAATTGGAATAAGATACCACTTTGGTGTCAACCACTGTATAAAATGTACATAGTAGTAATTACTTATATTGACTTCTGCATCTGTATGGATATAATGGTTGAACAGTCAGTGGTCAACACAGTAATTTTGGGCCTGTTACTTTGATTTATGAAAGTGATACATACACTCCATTTAATTTCAGGCAGAGAATCTCCATATTAGTCTGCCAGCTTGACTGAAAGTAGTAATATGGTTCAGTATATTGGAGCGCTATATTGCACATTATCATTTTCATGCAAAAAAAGTAACATAATACACATGTATTATAGCTATCAAAGCATTACATCAATGTGATTTATAAATATTTTGTGCCCCAAGAAGGTAAAATTAATAGACTTGTCAATGTTCCTAATACCCATCACTTTCTTGGACAATTTCCTTTCTAGACTTAAAATTTTATAACAATTTGTGAAAGATCCAGAGCTCTGGAGCATTATTTTGCTGTTCTAATATAATTGTATATTAATCCAGTTTTTTATTCAAATATTAGTGGTTTTATTTATTTATTGCTAGACTTAGCATTCATACTATTTTATATGTGGAAGTAATTGACATATTTGGTGTTTCCACATAATGATCTACCTACTTTCTCATACAACAAATTTTTATGGGATGTACAGCCACAGTAACGAACTTATTATATCACAAATTAGATATTATTTGTGTTTCTGTCTAGGAAGGGAATTAAATTTTATTTCTCCATAATGGGATGTAATTATTTCCCGAACACATGTGAAGTGATATATTCTCCTCAGTTTCTAGATATATGATTCAATTTATTTTTTATTATTGCAGTTTCACTTTTTGTCATTCATCCTGCTGTAGTTTTGATTGTGGAAAGTTTTCAACATTCTTGGGTGGTAATAAAAAATGAAGCTATTGAGCACTTGTAGTTGTCTAAATGTTATGAAGCTCAGAGGCCCATGTATTTCTGCTTGAAAAAGTATCACCATCTTGGAAAGAGTTTTTGGTAATTATCTTCACAGTGGCTCTGCAACTTACTTCATTTAATTTTTTCTATGTGTTTAGATTACTGAAATGTTTACAAATTTGGCAGGTTGACAGTTGAACTCTGTAGAACTTTGGAAGCAGCTGGTTTATCATTTTTAACAGTCCATGCTCGAACCGTGGAACAAAGAAACCAGCCTATCAATCAAGAAAGCTTGAAACTGATTTCAGATTCACTCAGAATACCAGTAGTGGCAAATGGAGATGTCAAGACTTTGGCTGATGCTCTGGAACTGCAAGAAACTACAAAATGCAAAGGTCTGTAAAAATAAAATAAATAAAAATTTAGATATGATTAGAAACTGTTACCTAACTCACAACAATGTAACATACTATTTAGGAGTCCTCAAAGCCATTAGTGCTAGTACTCTAGCTGACAAGTTGAAGTTACTGATCACTTTTGTATGTCTTGGCATACAGCATGGAAACACTCCTACAATACTGCTGCAAGTGTAAATGATTGGAGATTATATTAGACTTAACAACAGAATTTCTCATTTGGCACTGGGGCTTGACAAATAATGCTGATACATTGAGAAAAGTCTGTTACCATCTCTGAAAACAAGTGACACAACAGCCTGGTGACAAAACTTAAATGCACTACCATTTTTATGGGAAGTGACTTGATATGTTAATACCATATTACTAGCTAAATTAACCAAAATAAAGTGTCTTAACAAGGAGCCCACATGGGTATCTGATTTCAGAATTTCTTTATATTTATGGTATCAGGATGGCCACCGAACCTTAAAACCGGGGAAAAAGCCTTGAATTTGAAGAGAGAGAGAGAGAGAGAGAGAAAATAAACAGGAAAAGACCTTGAATTTTAGCCAGAAACCTGGCTTTTTAACCTATGAGATCTCGCGGTTTTAAGAGTTAAATGATCGTTCACGTGTATAGCCTATTGCTCAGATTACACGAACAGTTCAAAATGTACTTAAAAAGTGTAAATAAGTAATCCCTGTAGTTTTAGTAAGAAAAAACGTCAAAGTTTAATATAAGTAACAAAATGCCAGTCGTTTTAAAATTACGATTTGCAAAATGCTCTGATCACTAGTGCCCACGGGTTAAATAATATTCATCGCTTCATTTTTGTGTAAAACAACATTTTCAGTTATATTTCTGGGAGGTTTAAAAAGTTTTATAATTATAGGTCACGTATTCAATTATCTATTTCTGTATTTATCTCAGTGTTGTTCAACCACACGACTCAATTCCTCACGAAGTACGTCGAAGAGACACGACGTTATCGTAAGGCGTGACTACAAATTCGCAGCTAGAATGATAGGCGATATTTATTTGTACTAAATTGTAGCAATTTTTGTAATTGTCCCCCCCCCCCCCTCCCCCCAGTGATACTCATCAACTCGTTAATAGAATTCCGCTTGTTAAGTCAATATTGTAAACTGGAGGCGGCAACCTTTAATTGTATTAAATGATTGGAAATGAAGTGGTTTTGGTACGATACACTACGAATTTAATTCCCGGTATCTTTTAAGATAACATTTTGACAACCACATATGTTACCAGTGAGTCTACATACTTGCTTTGAAGACTGCCCTATCCTTTCTAGCTAAAACATTCTGTAAACAGACAGTTCTCAGAAGGTCTTTGTGTTTTAATTGGCAGCTCTACAAAATTCTCGAAACTCAACAGCTATTGATAGATTTTTTTTTTTTTTCTGAATTTGAATTTTCAGGCTTCAGCAATTTGTCAACAACAATGTAGTAGTCGGACCTTAGTTTCTTCTCTTTTTGACCTGTCACCTGTGCATGGAATTAAGTCTTAACCCTTTCCCTCGCCTTATCTTTATTTGTCCGTCTAGCCACAACTATTTGATCAAATATTGTAAATAACATTGCAAGGCTTCCAATAATTCATTGTGACTAGATTGTCTACCATTACCTTGAGGAAACAAAAGCATTAGGCTACAAAGCATGTCAAAATATATAATGTTATTACTTACGATAAAGGAAACATATCCTGCACACTGATGCCATCTGTAGTCATCCCAAATTTCCTTCCAAAAACTAAAAATAATCAAAAATTCTGTCAAATATACATTAATCCAATAGTTATTTATAGGTATATCCAAAGAAATAATTTTGTTCATAAATCAATAAAATTTGTGTGTTAAAATCGTTAAAATGGATAAGTATATAGTGAAATACAAAAGGACTTAGACTTATAATAGTGATTGTGATGGTGATATGGAATCGATGGCGTGTATGTTTTGTACAGATTTTTGGCTTTGCTTTGTATTTATTTTTTCTTTAGAAATACCTCGGTACGCCACTGAGCATACCCCAAGATCTTCAAAAGTCGGCGTCTATGTTCATTAGTAATATAGACGATTCCGGTGACTGGCGTAACATTGGTAATATATAAATAGTAAACAGTCATCATGTGTGTATTGTTGATGGCTCAACTGTTTTTCATGCGGCCCGGCTAGCGCCAATGAGGAGTCGCGGTAATAATTACTAGGATAATTAATTTACTTAGCGGACAAGGGTACATCTAGAACCTGTCAACCATAGAACAGGAACAGCATTAATTATTTATTATGGTCAACACAAAAGATTATTCCCCTCGTTATATGTTAATGGGTTTTCAAAAAGCATACATACACGCAACGCCACCTAGTGAGCGCTAGCCGGGCCCGTATGAAATACAGTTCTAACATTGTTGATTGCGACTTTTTGACATGCTAATTGTCCTCCAAAAAAATGTAAGTATAACTCTGTAATACAGTATGCGACTTTTTGAAAAGGCAATTTCTTTCAGTTGTAATTTATTGCTTTGACGTCGGTCTTATAACAATACATTCAAAACATCGTTAAATATATTTCGAGACTAATGCCATCTACATCTTTCTGCGATGGAACAGAGTGAAATAATCGTTGAAAAGAACTATAGAGTGAATCCAAGCGTGAATCGACCTTGCCTGTGTCCGCACAGATGAAGTAATTCAACGTGTTTTAGAGTGAAGTGTTTGTCCGTCATGTCAAAACAGAGTATAACTTGATATCAGAGCTTATATGAGACAGTGTATCTGTGGGTTACATGTGATCCCAAATCACATACGAATGCATTATGCTCTTGGTGCAACACAAAGATAAATATTTCTACAATCGAGAAGAGTGCTTTGAACAGTCATGCAAGAAGCAAGAAACAAAGTTTCCATAAACAAATGAAAGTATGTTGCTTTCCACAATATATATTTCACTGTCTGTTTAGTACTACAAGAATTTAAAAAATGAAACAAATTCATTAGAACAAAATAATGTTTTCATTAAAATCTGCTGTTGAGTGTTATTTTACCAGATGACAGTTGAATGCAAATACCACACAGCTGTTGCTCCAGATATGTTTTTGCATTTCCCATTTCATCTCCTCGAAGTTCAACAACTCTCCCACAACATTGTGCATTATTACGCATGCTGGGTCATTAACATTCATTGATCTTTTAGCTAGAGTTTTCCAGGGCAAAACTTATTTGACTGTATGGCTGCTGGAAACTGAAAACTATCATTGGGAACAATCTAAATGAAAACTTGAAAGAGGTGATAAGGTTGTTCATATCCTGAATGTAATGTAAATCATAATATATGTATCGAGTTCTCGATCACTAGTTCATGAGATGAGTGTATTTTAATGTATCAGGGAGTCTAGTATAAAAGAACGGGCTATGTAGCATAAACAAATGAAATTCATATTAAAACCTACATAATTCTCCAACTACTTGAACTCAACTCCATTATACAGGGTGTAAATTTTAAGTCTATCATTTGGTTGGGTCATAAATATGATTAACCTTTATTTTCTTTCTTGGGTGGTCCATTTCTTCGGCAGTATGGCAAATAATTCTTACCATTACAGTGCATTATGTTGCCAATTGAAAGAAACAAAAAAATTCAACCAAACTATACATGATTTGGTCTGTAGAATCTGAATCTGCAATAAAAAATGGGAGTTTCCATTTAAAATTTTACACTAGCCACCCACACCGCTCCCAGACGGTGGAGACAGTTCAAGTGCAGTATCCTTTCCTAAGCCTCTGCCGTCCGTTCATAATGGTGAAAACCATTATTGAATATATACCGATTCCTCCCCCCCCCCCCCCCCCTCATTTATCTTGGTTTGTCAACTTAAAATGTACACCCTGCACTATACATTGTGTCACTGTCGAATCTCTCATCACGGTCTTAGCTGACCACACCCTGACTTGCACTCCATACAGAGGTCATGGGACTGATGACCTAGCTGTTTGGTCCCATCAACCAACCAGCCAACCAGTGTCGAATCTGTGGTGGGGGTAGGGAGTTCTATGGGGCTGCGGATCCCCCAAAACCACGAGGAAAACTTCATAATATGAGCTGGTTCTTTTTAGATCAGTTTGAGGTACAATGCCACAATTTTTATGAGCTCTGCCCCTCCCCAACACAAATCCTGAATTCACCGCTGCTTGGTGTGTATTACAACGTGACAGGATTCAACTTGGATGGCATGTGTTTTAAAAATATGTAACTAGTTTCTTTACGGTATAGTTGTTTGCTAACTGCCTTTGAGCAAAATTAAGTTTTGTGAAAACCTGGAAAATAATTATTTTTAACCTGGAAAAAAAAAACTTGAATTTGAAAATGAAGATTTGGTGGCCACCCTGGGTATGTGAAGTTCATAACAAATAACAATCAGCCAAAGCCATTCGATACAACTCTCAAAAATTCTCGAGAAAATAAACTTTGATGTTTTGTAAGTATACATTAGTAACAATAATAAAAATGGTTGCACGATCTGTCAGCTTAGCTCAGGTGGTACGGTTCTGGCTTCACAACCATAATCGGTGGTTCAAATCCCTCTGTGACAAATATTTTTTCGTTGTTTTCGAATTCAGTTATATAAAACATTTTCGGATCTCTAATTCCACGTGTTATCTGTTTTTGTTTATGTGTATGTAGACGAGCTGAAAACCTTGTCAACTAAAACGGTGGTTGATTAGGTTATCTGCTTGAAAAGCCATTGTTAGCTATGGATATGACTTTCTAAAAATAGCATCGTAGCTCCTCACAAACTGAACAATCAAAGATTACTGTCGTCAACTAATAATGAAGCCAGTACTGTAAAAATTGTAGCTTAAGGTTTTTTTTATTGAAACCATAATTGTTTACACAGGGTGGCCACCGAACCTTGAAACCGGGAAAACTGGGAAAAAGCCTTGAAAAACTGGGAAAAAAGCCTAGAATTTCAGCCAGAAACCGGGATTTTTAACCCATGAGATCTCGTGGCTTTAAGAGTTAAACGATCGTTCAATATTACGCACTGTCTATCCAATGTAATATGTCAACACCCACACAGTATCTTGTACCCACCAAGCATTCTGACACCTACATCACCTTTCACAGGTCTCATCAGCTATTTTAATTTTTAAATCGTGCCTGAAAACTGAGTTGATCTGGGGTCTCTTACGGAGGTGGATAATCTTTCCTATTACCGAACCAGAAAACAGCAAAAATGCAAGCTTCTTTGTTTCCTCCTCAACTCCTGCTCGCGTGTCTTTGGGTGGATGGCGTTTGAAATCTGGTGGTTGCTGTAGCCATTTTTCTTAAATGCTTTCCATAAATGGCTCAGTCCTTTCTGCAAATGTTGTCTGAGAATACTTCCACTCAGTGCAGCAACTTCCTTAGAACAGATCATTTTTGCGATGGGTGGTGGTGCCTCGTGGCGAGCAGATACCAGTCCTTGTGGATGGGTTTCTGGTAAATACTATGGCTCGGGCACCCATTTGCTATACACTTGACAAGTATGTCAAGGACCAGCAAGGCACCATATCCCGCTACCTCTATCGTGAATATGATTTTTGTCATGGATGTTGTTGATGTGGCCCAAGAAGTACCCTGTTTTCACGTCTGCGAGGCCAGACAACAAACGTATTGTCAATATAGCGATAAAAACAGCTAGGCTTCGCAGGAGCTGTCGAAAACAATGTTATGTTCTCGGACTGGCAATAACTGCAGCTAATGGCTCCCCATTGTGACACTGTCCTTCTGGTTACAGTATTCTCCACCATATAAAATGTAAGACAATGTCAGAGTATTTGAATAAAGCCACAATAGTATCATCGAGTAACTTGGGTGGCAGGTCTATGGAGTCTTTGATGGGAACGTTTATTGAATAATGACTCCACATCAAAGCTGATCCATGATATGTTCTCCAAGGCACAATGATTTGATTCTGCTAATGAAGCTTGGAAGTTGTGATGTTACAACAATGTACAACACCCATTTGGAGTGCAAAGCGCACCAGTTTGATAGCGGAGAGCGTCGAAAGTTGCGATGACTGAACAGGCAGTCAGCTGCCGCGATGAGGTGAAGACTCATCCAGCTTCGCATCAGCAGCTGGAGAGCACATGGAGAACATGCTGGCGTATGTGACATTATGTTCAACTGCCATTTTTCTCGCTAAAATGGAGCATTGACTTTATTTTTAGATACTAAGCTGAAAATATTAGTTATAGATTAGAACTGAGAAGAAAATGAAGAGGAGAACAGCGTGGTTCAGATGTGTTGACATAATTTATATTAATTATACACTAAAAGTTATTGAGAAAACTAATATTAATTCACTTGCAAAAACTAATTGAAGTACAGTAACGAGCAAGGGCTCAAATGAAAGGTCTCATCAAGATGCAAAGTTTGGTACAACCATGTCATCTGCAACATTTATATTGCATATAATAATGCACTTTTAAGGAAAAACGATGATTTGTTAATAGCAGTCAATAAAAGACAGATACACAAACAGGAGGGCAGTGATAGGTTACAGATGTCATAAACACAAATTATGACTTGTTCAAAATATATTATTTTTGTTTATTTTAATATGTCATCTTTGTGTAAACTAATTTGTTTACATTTATGAGCACGGTAATTCTGAACAATGCATTGGAAAGAGGACTCTTAAGTCTACGTGAGCAACACTTTACCTAAGTGATTGCTTAAATATTCATTGTGTGATGGCCGAGGCAGTGGCTGTAAGAATCAGAACAATGCAGGACATAACTCTCTGCTCTCTATACCTCCCTCCGGTTGAAGCTGGGTCCCTCACTGCCTTGGTCGCGCAACTTCCCCAACCGTTTATCCTTCTGGGGGATTTAAATGCCCTCACCCTCTCTGGGGTGGTAGCCAGCCCTCGGGACGTGGTTGAGATGTTGAAATTTTACTGACACAGTAGGACGTATGCCTCCTAAATAATGGTGCACCCACACATAGTGCATGGCACAGTGTCTGCTATTGACCTGTCTGTGTGTAGCCCAATCCTGCTCCCATATTTAAGTTGGAGGGTCCATGATGACCTTTGTGGGAGCGACAATTTTCCCATTCTTATATCACTCCAGCATTTCGAACCTGCAGGGTACCCATCAAGATGGTGTCTATGTTAAACAGACTGGCGGGGTTACACCTCGGCTGCTGTGGTTCCTGTTCCACTACCAACCGATATCGATACGGCCGTCAAACGTCACTGCTGCTGTAGTCTCAGCTGCAGAGGAGACTGTACAGACCACCACTGGCACCCCTTGGTGGAACGTTGTGCCCTGGTGGATGCCTCAGATTGCTGAGGCCAACCGGGACTGTGGGCGAACATTGCAACATCACCAGTGCCACCCTACAATAGAAAATCTGATAGCCTTTACAAGGCTCCGGGCCCGAGCCCGACGACTAATCCAGCAAAGTAAACAGGACTGCTGTGAGAGGTACGTTGCCGTCATTGGCTCTCATACCTCTCTGTCTCGTGTTTGGTCTCAGGTACGGCGGCTCTTCGGATACCGCCCACCGGTGGAATCCCTTCTCTGAACATCGATGGCACTCTTTGTACTGATCCGGCTGTTATTGCTGAGTGCATTGCAAAGCATTATGCGCGTTGCACTATGATGGCGAACTATAGTGCATGCTTCCGCTCCCTCAAACAACGGGTAGAGCGAAATTCTCTATCTTCCCACACTCGCTGCCGGGAACTGTACAACACTCCATTTACGGAGTGGGAGTTTCAAACTACTCTCGCTGCATGCCCGATACCTCTCCAAGAACAGACCGCAAACACAGCCAGTTCGTCTGTCTCCTGTCAGTGGACTGTCACCACCAATTGCTTGTCTTATTTAATAGGATCTGGACAAGGGGTGATTTCCCATCCCAGTGGAGTGATAGTATCATTATTCCCATTATGAAACCGGGAGCAGATCGCTGGCAGTTGACAGTTACTGCCCCATCAGCTTAACAAGCATCCTGTGTAAGTTGCTTGAGCGTATGGTGAGTTGCCATCTTATGTGGATCCTTGAAGATTAGAGCCTGCTGGCCCCACAACGGGGGTTTCCGTCAGGGTCGCTCCACTATTAACAATTTAGTGTCATTGGAGGCGGCCATCTGTACAGCCTTCTCTAGGCATGGGCACCTAGTTGCGGTCTTTTTTGGCCTTCAGAAGGCTTATGACATGACATGGTGCCACAATATTCTTGCTACATTGTATGACTGGGGCTTACGGGACCCACTCCCAATTTCTATCAAGAATTTCCTCTCGATCCACACTTTTAGGATTAGAGTTGGTTTGTTCTTGATTTGCCAATGAGTTTTGTTTATATTTCAATTATCCTAGCATTGGTGTTGCTTAAAGGTGCCTGCAGGGACCCGTTCCAAAGGCAAAGTCATGGGCCTCGGCACGTGGTTTTACGTTTTCAGCTTCCAAAACCTGGGTCGTGCAACTGCTTCCTACTGTGACGTATCCTCTGTCACACTAGAGCGAAGCTTGTTTGATGAAATATTCTTCTGGGCACAGCAGTATTGACATGGTGGCTAACAATGGCAAAACATGGAATAGTCTTATTTTTATGATAGTGCAATAGGAAAGCTAAAGAACTTATCAAATTAGCCTCCTTGACATTCAGTTTTCCAAGGCATTTAATGCTACACCACTTTCCCCCTCCCCTCCCCCCCCCCCCTAGAGGTACGTAATGTACAAATGCATAGTTTCGCAGCATGTTTTACTGATAACATATGGGCTTAGACTTGCAAAACATCTGGCCACCCTCCTTACTCCACATGTCGGTCACTGTATGCATCATACCAAGAACTTCTTCAGCAGAATCAGATCCTTGTGTCTTGGAGAAAAGGATACCATTGGTCAGCTTTGTTGTGGTGTCATTATTCACAAATGTTCCCATCAAAGACTCCATAGACTTGCTCAACCATGACAATTCTGTTGTAGATTTATTCAAGTATACTCTGATGTTGTTATATTTTTTATATGGTGGATATTATTTTAACAAAGTGGACAGTGTTGCAATGGGAAGCCCATTAGCTACAGTTACTGCCAGTCTGATTATGGACTACTTTGAAAACATTGCCCTAGACACGACTCCTGCAAAGCCTAGTGTTTATGGTTTTTATCGTTAGGTTGACGATACGTTTGTTGTCTGGGCTCACGGTCATAAACAACATCCATGATAAAATCATATTCACGATGAAGGTAGAGAGATATGGTGCTTGCCATTCCTTTACATACTTGTCAGGCGTAAAGCAAATGTTTCATAAAATGCATTTTTAAAACCATTGGCTGTTTATTAAAAACCTTATATATCAACCAGTTTTGGTCAGTTGACCATCTTCATAGATAAAAAGGTGTTAAAACTGAATGGTCAAATGCATCAAATATAATATATCTAGTTGAGACAAACAGGAGTCGGTATAACTAAAAATATTAAAAATACAGTGGCCACAGTCAACACAACTTAAAAGGTAAGAACAGACTAAGGGCTCCTGTTTATCTCAGCTAGATTTTATTTGATGCATTTGACCATTCAGTTTTCTATGAAACAATATATGATGGCTGTTGACACTCGCCTCACCAAAGCATTTGTAAAGCAAATGGGTGCCTGAGCCGTAGTGTTTACTGGAAACCCACCCACACTGACTGGTATCTGCATGCCAAGAGGCACCACCACCCATCGCAAAAAAGTTCTGTTCTAAGGAAGTTGCTGCACTGAGTGGAAGTATTCTCAGACAATATCTGCAGAAAGAACTCGGCCATTTATGGAAAGTATTAAGATAAATGGCTACAGCAACCACCAGATATGACAAACCGTCCATCCAAAGACATGCAAGCAGGAGACAGTTGAGGAGGAAACAAAGAAGCTTGCATTTTTGCTGTTTTCTGGCTCGGTAACAGGAAAGATTATCCGCCTACTTAAGAGACCCCAGATCGACTCGGTTTTCAGGCCCCATACAAAATTAAAACGGCTGATGAGACCTGTGAAAGGTAATGTTGGTCTTGAATGTCTAGTGTGTACACGATACCGTGAGGGTGTAGACATTTTATGTTGGAAAGTCAGTGTTTAATATTGAATAAGGTTGTGTTGAACATGAAAGATGTTTCCGCTTTCAATATCCCGAAAAATCAGCAATTGTGGAACACACACTGGAAAACAAATGTGACATTGCGTTTGACGACACATCAGTCATTACCAGAAGAAATACTTTCCTAGAAAGTGTAGTAAAAGAGGCAAACAAAATTAAAATATCTGAAGAAGGAAGGGGGGGGGGGGGGGGGGAAAAACCCCACCCTCTTAATGAAGAAGGCGGCTTAGAGCTGAGCACACCTTGGTAGCCGGCCATTGGATGTTTGAAGTGGGTGCGAGCGACAGGTATATGACAAAAACATTGCCATATATGGAGATGCGATGAGCACCAGTCGCGCAGCTATGTAAGGACACTAGCAGCAATCAGTCGACAGTCAGCACTTGGCAATGGCCAAGGAGCTCTCGGACAAAAGCTCATGGCTATCAAACCACTTGGCACAGCTGGCAGCCTGAGAGAATTTTATCAGTAAAACTCGCTGTGTAACTATACATTCATACATAATTAGCCATTCCTTACACTGTCGCATCCTAGGCTTAGTTTTCAACAGGATTAGGTAAAATAATTTTCATGAATGATTCTACATGGTTGACAAATGATAGTTTGAGTATAGTTTGACTGAAAGGAATCTTTGTGGTAATCTTGGTAAGAGGCAAAGATGGCTAGGAGGAAAAAAAAAATCAAATCAAATCACAAACAGCAAGGTATTTAGGTTGCTAAGAGTGCAGTAATTGTGGCCACTTAATAAACTCAAAGTATATTCCCAATCTCAGACATGAGCAACTGGATCATTGCTTCTTACAATTAAAGACCAGCAGCAAACACATGTAACGATGAATACTATGCTAAATTTCAACATATGAATATTATGATATTTCTCAAAACACACAAGAACAGACCCAGATGCCACTTTCATTACTGATCCTTTAATACCCTCTCTTATATATCTTGTTGAGGGAGAGGGAAATCCTTTGTTTGGCAATTGATTATGACATATGGGGTATATTCATAAAGTATAGGTACCTTTGGTTGCTAGAAGTACAGTGTAATGATTTGGGGTTATTGTACATTATATAAGACAGCACCTCCTTAAAGAAAGAAAGAGAGAGGAGAGAAAAATTCCAGTTCCATGTGGGTAAATATGGTTAACAATCATATGTAATAAATTATTTAACAGTGTTTATAATTTTCTGTATTTAACACATCTTGAGGTTTTTGTTGTTGATATATTGTGTTATCCTCTGAGAGTCATCAGGTGCAGTTTTCCTGCATGTGTTTGAAATTTTGTTTTCACAATACATAATTGGAGTCACTTCAAATATTTCAAATCACCTTTTCCATGCAATGCTTGGTGTCAGAATAAAGTGTTGGTTTGTTTCCCATTACTAACTAAATTATTTTTAAAACAATTTTATGTGGCTGTTTGATACAGCGGTCCGAAATTAGTGTAGTACAATATTCACTTTCCAGTATTTATGAACAGGAACTATGAATTGTGAAGAATATTGTGTACTCCAGCAGCTGTCCTTCCCCAGTTTTTCCTGCCTCGTATAGTGCCCTTGGCCAATGCTGTCTATCATCATGCAATGGTGCTACTCATTTGTTTCTAGAACCTAATTATTGTTTGTTTTGTTTGTGTGTGTGTGTGTGTGTGTGTGTGTGTGTGTGTGTGTGTGTGTGTGTGTGTGTGTGTTTTACTGCCCTTGCTGAACTGAAAAATCACATTAAATAATTTCGGACCACTGCACCAAAATACCATATAAAACTCCATTTCAGAAATAATTTTGTTTGTAACAGGAAACAGACCCACATTTTAAGCTGATTGTGGGTCTTGTGTTAAACATACAATGAACTGTGTGTAGACTGGTTTCATCTACTCTTTGCAGAAACAAAATTGCATATATGTTTCAAAACACCAGGGAAACTGCCTCTGACAACTCTTGGAAGAGAGACCTTATACTGCAGAACCCTGTACCCAAATAATTAGAAAATAACAAAATATGAAGTTTATTAGCTTCAAAGTATCTCCTCTCCCATCCAAGGGGCTTGCACCCCTTTGTGAAACCCATGGCTCGCATATGGAGACCCAAGCTATTACAGCTTTTCGTCTTTCCTGCACTGCATTAGTTTATATGTTCGCCTCCCTCTATGTCCTCTGTTCTTACTCCTTCCTTTGACCCCCCCCCCACCCTCTTTTTTGTACCCTGTAGACGTAAGCTGCAATTGACCCACTCTTTTTCATTGTCTGTCACAAGAGGCAACTAAAAAGAATAATGGGTTTTAGCATATTTTGTAATGCAACACATTATAAAATAGCAAGAGAATTTACAGTTGTCTTTTCATTTTTCCTGCTTTATTGGTTGTGATGGAGTTTGTCTTCCTGCAGATAAATTGAACTGAATATGGTGCCTTCTGTTTAATTTAGTCTGATTTTATTTATTTATTTGAGGTTATGCTATGAGTCATTATTTGATCATATCATTGTTCAGAATTTTTATTTATAATGTGTAGCTGTAGACTATTTCATTTGTTGTATGATATTAGGTTGTAGGGCTGATGTCCTTGCAGTTTGGGGCCCTCCCCCCTTCCAACCAATCATCTATCCATTTTAAAAGCCTCCAGCTGCATTATGAGTAAGCTGCTCACCACAGCCACTATGTCATTTTAATAATAATTGGCTTTGCAAAATTTTTACCAAATGTCACTTCCCAATGCAAGAGACCACATGCTGTACTGCAGACTACTTTATCAGCAAAAACTACTGTAGATGAGTGCCTTTCTTCTAGCTTTTTTATTAACCTATAATTTAGTTCAAAACGTTTTTCCACACATGAATCTTGTCATTGAAATTCTGAGAGTTGTGTGTAGCACTGACTCCCCATTTTAATTATCACGGTGTTTTGGCAGTACACCTTAAGTTAAATTAAAAGTGTAAAAGTAGGTTAATGAGTTATTTGCCTATTGGGTAGTGAAGTTACATGGCATGTCTAGAGGTTGTAAGTTTGATTGTAGTCATTGTGGTGTAACTTCCATGGATTCCATTATCCACAATGTAAGTATTAGAGTAGCCTCAGAGGGGTCATTTAAAACGAATGGTATGGATTCATCTGAATCTCCCCTGTCCTATGTGAAGTTGCACAGTTAGCAAGCCTTTGTTGATAAGTGCCGTATAGGAAGAGTGGATTGTATCTCTCCTCATAGTACCTCATCAGATGAAACAGCAGTGTGCTTTTTATGAGGGACCATTGTGCCCCCAATTGTCTTTGGCTGGCTGGAGGTAGTCTCACCACCACTAGGTTAGGCACCATACTATATACTAGTAATAAGCCATTGGACCAACTTTCCAAAAAGGCATGTTAGTCATTGATATTCCTGGTCTAGTATGGCATACAGGTGAAGGCCATGCCTCCTTGATGTTGGGAAGTCCCTTATTACAAGGCTTGGTCTGGTTGCAACATCCAATGTAAGAGGTGAGTGTCTGCAACCAATAAAGTTTGTTTTAAATTCAGTGAAAGGGGCCACACATTGCTGTCTTTGCAGTAAAGAAGGATGTTTCAAAGTAAAATTGTTGGCTATTAATGCACTTATGCCTTGTGAGCTTTCGCTGAAAGGGCCTAATTTTGGATGTTCAGCTGACTTTACACTTGAGTGTATCTGTAGCATCATTGATAAATGGTTATATAGCACGTGCTGGATAGCCAAGTGACAGTAGTAGTGGTAAATTCTTTTTATGCCTTCAATATTATAAGATTGGACACCTCTATAGCATATGTATAGGGTCATTCCACATCAAATCACCTAGCGCTCCCTGCTCGACCATCGCGGATTTTGTTGAAATTTTGTGAGAACGTGCGCACATGTCCCCAATGAACATTGGAAAATTTTAAGACTCATCAAAGCAATACTGACTGAGATATAGTCAGTTGTTTGATGCCATGCACGACTTTTCGCAGAGCGACCATGAATTTCTGGCGATGTTGAGTTGTTATAACTCGGGCAATATTACATTGAAATAAATGAAAATTTTCCATCTTGTACCATTGTATGCATTCTTTTAGGACTATTAATGAATATAATTTTACATGCCATATACAGCCAGGAAAAATCTGGCAAAGCTGCTCCAAAAAATCGGTGCGCAAGAAAATTTCAAAGTTTGGTGCTCTATATCTCAGGGACTAAAGTTATGACGAACGTGAAACTTGGCACTTGGTAACCCAACAGTACAAGGTTATCAAACATAAAGGTTCCTCTGTGTACTCCATTCCAGTACTGAGTAAGGTAACTGCAAATTTGAAGATTTTAGAAAAAGACCAAAAATGAGACATTTTTGCCCTTATTTTGTAAAAACACTATCTTCTATAAATCTTTCCAAACTGGGGTAATTAGAAAGACCTATGTTTTATCTGCGAAAAAAAAATGTATTTGATCATCCAATGCGGGCTAACAGTGCTAGATAATTTTAATCTGAACATGTAAATCACGGTACAAAAAAAGTGTATACTTTGGATTCTTATCTCCTAAAGTAAATGCATGCGAGCATGAAACTTAAATACTTAATAAGCTTGCAGCACAGGGATGTGGCATAAAAAAATTCAGCATCCTACTATTTTCCAATATTCTACAAAATAGTTGTAAACATGACGGTTTTTGTGAAAAGATGAAAACGGGGTATATTTGACACTTCTTTTACAGATACCAGTTTCTAGTAAACCTTCAAAACCAGTCTCTTATGAAACAACATGTTTTATGGAACCACAGACACATGGGTTTAATGCCCAACATTGAAGAACAGTGTTACATAAATTGAAGCAAACTAGGCGGCAAAATAGCACTGCGAAAAAGGTTTTACCTTTGTGTTTTTATAACTCTTTAATGAAAACTACGATAGGTGTGAAATTTTGCATACAACAACTTAGTACCGTAAGGTTTCCCAGTGTAAAATATCATTCATGTACTACTTTTCTGATTTTTACAAAAATCAGATCAAATGTTAGATTTACGTAAAATTACAAATGTGTGTATCAATTACTTTGCTCTTTGATATTTTTTTCATAATTAATTGGATCTATTCACAGTTGGAATGAGCATGTTATCAAGCATCCAGAAAATTATGTTCGGATTTCCAATGTGTGCTAATAAAATCTGAAAATGACGGACAAATTTGCAGGAATCTACCGCGTCAACAGGTTACATTGCAGCAACCTGTTGTCCATGTTTTGCTGTTGGAGTAATTGTCTCTGCTGCTGTGTTGTTAATAGTGGTCCTTACAAGGTATTGTAAAATTTAGATGAACTACTTTCCAGTGTTGTAAATTCTGTTTAAAATGGATGTAAGTTTATCGATGAGTGATGATCCAATGCCTGTATGGTGTTAGGAAAGAAATTATCCTCAGTGCCACAAGGACAACTTCTGTTCGATGAAAATTGAGGTCGAATCTGTGGACAGTTGGTCAGTACAGCAAAAACTACTTGTTGCTCTATGATCATAGATCAAGCTTAAGGATAATGTCCATGTCTGCCTATACTACAAAGATAAATACCTCAACATGTATGAGATAGTGCAAGGCATTATTGTGAGAAATTACGTACCGATTTAAAAACAAAAACCACCTGCAACGTAACACAGGCATAGGTTGCTATATTGTAGCCTGTTGACGTGGTAGATTCCCTCAAATTTGTCAGTCATTTTCAGGTTTTGTTAGCACTCATTGGAAAACTGAACATGATTTTCTGGATGTTTGATAACATGTTCATTCCAACAGTGAATAGATTCAATTCAGTTATGAAAAACCAATTTTCAAAAAGCAAATTAAATGAGATACCCGTTTGTAATATTCCAATAAATCAAAAGTTTGAATTGATTTTTGTAGAAATAAGGAAAGTGGTATGTGAATGATATTTTACACTGGGAAACCTTATGTTCCTAAGTTGTTGTTGTGCAAAATTTCACACTTATCGTAGTTTTCATTAAAGAGGTATAAAAATCCAAAGGTAAAACATTTTTCGCTGCACTATTTTTCTGCCTAGTTTGCTTCAATTTATGTACCATTGTTAGTCAATGTTGGGAATTAAACACGTGTCTGTGGTTCCTTAAAACGTGTTGTTTCATATGTGACTGGTTTCGAAGCTTTACTAGAATCTGTTATTTGTAAAAGGAGAGTCGAATACACCCTGTTTTCATCTTCTCACAAAAACCGTCATGTTTAAGACTACTTTGTAGAATATTGGAAAATAGTAGGATGCTGAAATTTTTTATGCCACATCCCTGTGCTGCCAACCTATTACGTACAAAGTTTCATGTTCAGCATGCATTTAGTTTAGCAGATATAAGAATCCAAATTTAACACTTTTCTCGTAGCATGATTTATGTGTACAACTTTGATTTAAATTATCCATCATTGTTAGCCCTCGTTTGATCATCGAATAAACTTTTTTATGCAGTTAAAATAATGGACTTTCTAGTCAGCCCAGTTTGGAAAGTCTTATAGAACATATTTTTTGCAAAATTAGGCCAAAAAGACTGCATTTTTAAAATCTTTTTCTAAAATCTTCAACTTTGCAGTTAATTAATTCAGTATTGCAAAGCAATACCTGAACGAACTTTGTTTGAGATCCTTGTATTGCTAGGTTACCACATGCCAAGTTTCATGTTCGCTATAGCTTTAGTTCCTGAGAGATAAGACGCCAAACTTTGAAGTTTTGTTGTGCGACAATTTTTTTTGAGCAACTTCGGCTGAATTTTTTCTGGCCGTATATGGCACATAACATTATTTTCATTATTATTCCCAAGAGAATACATACAGTTGCATAATTTGGCCAAATGTCATTTCTTTCAATGAAATATTGCTGAGTTATAACAACTCAGTCTTCAAACATTCACGGTCGCCCTGCGCAGAATCGCGCACGGTGTCAAACAACTGACTATATTTCGGACAGTATTGCTTTGACGAGCCTTAAAATTTACCAACGTTCATTGGGACATTTGCCAATGTTCACTAAATATTTTATCGAAATCCATGATGGTCTAGCAGGAAAATGTTCGGAAATTAGGCGATTTGATATGGAATGACCCTATATCGTGTTAATTTGTTTTCTCCAGTCATTCCTTTTAGCAACTTATGAGTTGCTTTTGCTGTCCTATAAACAGTGACTGGAGTGAACATTGGATACAGCATTCGATTTTTTGGCCCACACTCCATTTTCGAAGGGTCATGTTAATTTGGGCCCTCAAGTTTGACCATTACTTGTGTTGGACACAAGGGGTGGTAGACCAACATAAGAGTGTTACTTTCTGATAACATAGCTGGAAACAGTAGATGTTATAAACAAAGGAAGCAATTAAGAGTGTATCACAAGCATAGCCAGATGCCTCTTAATGGCGTTGACACGAGACATAAGACCAGTAGGGGTGACAGTATTTCTCCTCATTTGTCATAGACAGTAATTCTTGACATCCCTGTACAATGATAATTAGTTAAGGTCAAGGCAGCATTTTTCATCCATGGTGTAGGGCAACAATCCATTGAGGTGGAGCTGCTCAAACAGCAGCTCAGTAGCCTGTTAGGAATAGCAAAGAAACATTGTGACATTAAGTGCCTGGGAACTGGTCCCACTGAAGGGGGAGGGGGAATTTAGTATTTCCACCTGCTGGTAACGCCGTACTGCAGGATGTGGCCTGGGCAGTGCTGGCAGCCAGTAAAGTGTTTATGGTGGTTCCTGCTAGTGGGAACATGACTTGTGCCCATTGGAGAGAGAGCCGCTGGTGACATAGGTGACAAATTATGTTAGCTGCTATGAAGGTCAGTCGTGTGTATGCTAGTGTAAAATGCAGACCAGCTGTTGTACTGTCACTTTTGACGTTTAACTCTGTCGAGGACTTCTCTCCCGGTTTGTACTTAGGAAATGTTGGATGCTGTTTACATTTCATCTTGTGGTCAGTAATTTGAGGATTATTTGGTTATCAATAAAATTTGCTGGTGTCAATTAGGCATGTCCCTCCCAACAGTGAGCCATGTGTTTCTTAGTATTGGGAACTTAGCTTCTGATGTGTTAGTAAATCGTGCACGTGTCTTAATAGATCCGTCTATGGCCATTGCCTGCAAAAGGCATTGTTTCAAGTTGGAGTTTTGTTTTGGCACAGTTTCAAATTGCTGGGTCTGTAACCTTCGCGAAGTGAACAGGATGGAAATGATACGTTGGAATCTCTTCAGAGATCTTTATCTGCCATAGATCACTTAAGACTAGGTTCGACTCAGTAGAGACATTATTTAATCTTAATTGTCCGGGACAGGAAAGCACATTGTATTGAACGTGATGTTGAGGCATATTTGACTGGTGATGTGCATACCATTTATAGTATGCCACTATAGTGTCAGCTCATCTGAAACATATGTCTTACCATGCCTGGACAATTAAGATTCAATAATGACTCTTTGATTCGACAATGTATATAAGCAATTGATGGCAAATAAAGATCTCACAAGAGATTCATAAGTATCATATTAAGATCGCATCCTATATAAATCCTGAATACAATGGCAGGTAATTATAACTATGGAAGTGGTCTGCACTTACGGAGATGATGGGCAGTCATTCCATACTGTGAGTAAATTACATGGCCAAATACCAAGTTCTTGATGTCAATGATTGAATCAATCTCGGAAACATGTCCTAGGGAAGTTGAAATGGTAACACTCATTTCTGAGTTTCACTGTCTGAACTGTTGTTGTTGTTGTGGTGGTGGTGGTGGTGGTGGTGGTGGTGGTGCTGTTGTTTGATGTCTGTGAGGTACATTGTCACTTGTTTTGACAATTTTGCAGTGTTTGCTGTTGTCACTTCATGCATTTAGTTTTACACTGACCATTGCAGTCTACAAAGTGCATGTATATGTGTCATTCTGGTAATATTTCTCAATCTTTGCTGATACTTTTGTACATATCCTCTGAATATGAATTCATTTGGGCCATTTGGGTGATTCATTTAATGTGACTTTTACTGTATTACTTGAGAACACATTCATTTAACTCTAGTATCTTGTACTGGCTCCAAAACAGGTATTTTTGGACCTCATATTTTAGGGTTTTTTGTGTCTAGATCAAAAACTTAATAGTACATGTTTAAATTTGTTTCAGGTGTAATGGCAGCTCGTGGAATACTTACCAACCCAGCAATGTTTGCAGGATATCACCAGACTCCAGTGGAATGCGTTGAGGAATGGACAACATTAGCCAAGGCAATGAATGTTCCGTTTAAATGTTTTCATCACCATCTTGTGTTTATGCTGGAAAAAGTTCTTCCCAAACAAGATCGTCTTATTTTCAATTGTCTGAAAGATGAACAATCTGTTTTGCAGTTTCTCAAAGATTATTTTAGTATTGCACCCAAAGTAAAATCACAGCATTTCGATCCAGCAGTTTTTACAGTCTGTGATTATTCAGATGTGTTAAACAGAAGTTTATCCCAGATCAAAACTGAACCCTCTGAAGATTCAAGTTCAGAGGCTATTTTAGAACATTGCTCTATTTTTAACGTCTGACAGCTTAGATTAGAAGCTAATACACATCTTCCTTAATATAAAACATTTTTTGAAAGATGCTTACCAAAATCTGTATATTGAACGTTTTATGTTGCCAGATTTGTTGCTCTGCATTTGCATGTATTGGGCATGAAACATATTCACATGCTATGGTTCACTTACTTACCTACCAGTCTTCTGTTTGTTGCCAGTAACTTTTATCTTCGTCAACTATTGAAATAGTGTCTTGAAGCTCTGAACTTTGTGGCATGACAAAAATATTTCATTTCATATTTATGTCCTTGTGATGATGCTAGATTGTGCCTACGGGGCCATAGCTTATAAGTGTTATGCCTTGATAGGTTATGGCTATTTTCCAAATTTATCTTTGAACATTGTCTATAGCTGACATTCTTTAAGTTGATCCCTGGAAGTTGCAATATGTTGGTTGCATCAGCTTCATCCACATACTGTCTCCAGTCGTCTTACACAATTTTGTGTATATGTGATTACAAATTATAGTTTTCACCAGAAGTAGTTTGTACTTTGTTCTTAAAACTTGCAACAACACTGCAAATTGTCAGGGATCAACTTACACTGACCCAACTCTAGGGTCAGTGCAAAGTGTGCTGTTCAAATGTAGCACAGCGGCTATGTGACTTTTCAGAACATTGTTGGGGTTTCATTCTCGGTTTGAGGTGATCCTCGGAATCTGCATCTATACTTCACAAGCCACTTAGTCATTTCCTAATGTGATCAAGGGTTCTTTGTGTGTGTGACAGAGATTGTTGGGTGGTACTTGCCTCTGGATGTAATTTACTTATGTTTTAGATGAACCCCTTTGTAGAAACCTCACAGGACTATCGTAATTATCTGGTGCCATGCATAGAAGTTCACAAAGACATCAAATGTCGTCATAATTTTAGTTGTTCAGGACCTTCCTAAAATTTCGAATTAAGTGGGATCATTGGAAGGGTAGAGGCTGGTGGTGTAGTTTAACTTGGGGGTAATTTGGATCTGTTGGGATGTCTATTTACATTCTATAACTATAATGGATTACACTTATTAACCTAGTTTTACATTATCTCTATATGGCAGGTATGGTGGGACTGAAGAAAATTCATAATTCTTGCTTTGAATGACAGGCCATGAAGTTCATTAAGCAAGTGCTCAAGAGTTGTATGTTATTCTTCATTTACTCTTAAAACTTTCAGAATTCATCATCATCATTTCATTCGATAAAATTCTTCAGGGTATGAGGCCACATTGTCAATTTTTAAAATTTTCCAGGTGGCCTCTTCCTGGGCATTAGACCGCTGAAGGAGCAAATGCTCGGTTCTTTTAATGCAGAACAGTGGTTTGAGGAAGAGGAGGAGGGATTCCTTATTGGTGTTTTTATTATTTCATGCCACTGGTGGAAAGTGGCATTCTAAACTGGTCTTTACATGGCGTATTTTCTTGCCATTGGTGGTTGCATTATTTAATCTTACTGGTGCATATAGAGGTCTTTAATTGGAGTTTGGATTGTTGTTTACCATTGGTTGATATACAGTTTTTCTATGAACTTAAAAAGTGTACAATGTGGGGAAAATGTAAAGGATAGGAAATTGCTGTTTAAGCAGTAAATGCACCCCCCCCCTCCCTTTTCTCTTGCATTGTTGTTTTTGTATGATACATGTACATAATATACACCAAAATACATGCTGCAGTCTTGTTTATCTAATAAAGGTTTATTGAATTCGAGTCTGAGTTGTTACTTTGTCTCGATCCACGTAATATACAAGAACTTGCATTGCCGTGGCAGAACGAGGTTAATCTGAACGAGCCCCGCCTACCAGTCACAGACGTGGCAGTCTACACCAATAATTTGTGATTCTATTCTGCAAAATCCGAATTTATATGCGGTCATAGAAATCGCTGATCCTTTTTGAGATCGTGGGAATCGTATCAAATCCTGTGAGGGACTTAGAATAACCCCTTAACGTTTTTCAACGTAAAAACCGAAAACGACGAACAAGAAATTCGTAAACCGCTACCAGACTTGTTTGCTAAGGTTGGCCCGACCTCTACAGGTATCCTATGCATAGACCAGGTCTATGATGTTAGGCAGTATGACAGTATTTGTTTCCTTTGCCACTTCTCTTCAGGTGCAGCATTCTTATATTCAATATATGATGCAGAAATTGCAAAATCAAAAACATGGTGTCGTACCCTTATTGTCCACTTCTTTGTTCTACCTCTCATGGCATACTTGCTGATGACTCTGTCCATAAGGTCCACACTGCCCATGTGAGTATTATACATCTTTACAGCTAAAGGACGCTGAATCTCTATGTACTGACCATGCTGCTTGTTCCACCTTCTAAAGTTTCCACCGGATTTACCCTGCAGTATGTAGAGGCCAAATGAATGGCACGATTATCATGCCATTTTATAATTGCAACTGCATCATTGCCTCTCACCATTTGGTCGAAACTTCCTCTTCCTTCACGTTTGAGAAGTCCATCCTTTTTCAAGTCAATGTTTTTTGGTAATCTTGAAGTCATTACTGTTCCACACCTTTGTATTGCTCTGTAACTGAGGAGAGAAGTCAGAAGAGGCAAAGTAGTATAATACTGGTAAATGAAAATCGTTGTTTCTGCTGGCAATGTATCAGATAGCTTCAACACCACTTTCCCTCCAATATCACGATTTTCAGGAATATGTGTCATCTCTGAAATAACGGTCTCTGTCCATCCTCATACATAAAAAAATCTAAGGGCAGTCTATTTGGTGATGCCATAACAAAATTTTTCAAATCCACAGGTTGAGGTTTCCCTCATTCGGACTTGCCCATTGAATGGCACCATTTGTTCATCAATGGAAACCATTACAGTGGAAACATTTTCCCCTCTAATTGAACATGTAATTCCACTCATTGCATGTTTTAAACCTCTTAAAAAAAACAATCACATGGATTCGGATTATTCTTCCTGAGAAAACCAGTAATGAATTAAAAAGGTATCATTTTTTTGGTGAAATTGTAACCACAGCAGTTCTGCATGAATGTGAAACATTGTATAATAACTGGAAACCTCTGGAACAAAAACTAGCCACTTCAATTATAGCTATTGAACAGTGTGGTGAATAGGTTATATATATATATATATATATATATATATATATATATATATATATATATATATATATATATATATATAATATTATAGAAGGAGACCTTCCAGGTAGGAAAATGGTATAAAATAAAGATTTTTTGACTTACCTAAAGTACAGGCTGGTCGATAGGAACACTAAACACACACAAAAAAACGCACAACCATTCGAGCTTTCGCCACCAGTGGTGGCTTCTTCGGGAAAAAGAGGGAGGAAGGAGAGGAGAAAGGGAAGGATACGGGTTTTAAGGAAGTGGAAAAGGAGCCATTCCAATCCCAGGAGTGGAAGGACTTACCTTAGGGGACAAAAAGGAAGGTAAACAAATACACACACACTCACACATATCCACATCCAAACACACTTAGGCAGACATTTGTAGAAACCAAAGAAGTTGGACAGAGATGCCACTTCAGGCAGAGGCTCTGTCCACAGTCTGTGGACAGAGCCTCTGCCTGAAGTGGCATCTCTGTCCAACTTCTTTGGTTTCTACAAATGTCTGCCTAAGTGTGTTTGGATGTGGATATGTGTGAGTGTGTGTGTATTTGTTTACCTTCCTTTTTGTCCCCTAAGGTAAGTCCTTCCACTCCTGGGATTGGAATGGCTCCTTTTCCACTTCCTTAAAACCCGTATCCTTCCCTTTCTCCTCTCCTTCCTCCCTCTTTTTCCCGAAGAAGCCACCACTGGTGGCGAAAGCTCGAATGGTTGTGTGTTTTTTTGTGTGTGTTTAGTGTTCCTATCGACCAGCCTGTACTTTAGGTAAGTCAAAAAATCTTTATTTTATACTATATATATATATATATATATATATATGGTGGACCTGTAATTGACAAGCAATTTTTCTTACCATTAGACTTATTTAAAATATTAAACAAAGTAGTAATAAACTCAGCAATACGGTTATAGTCTTCATCAAATTGATATTCTAAAAGATCATACACAAGTTTATATGAAGTATTAAAATCATAGTAATAATCATCAAAGTCAACAGCAAATGCTTCAAAATACACTTTGTCTGCACTAGTTATAAAATTATACAATTCTTGAATAGTAAGTTTCATAATTCTAATCTGTACATTTTCAAATACAGTCCATAGAACTTTTTCACTTAAAGTACACAGTGAAACATCATTGAGCCACATTTCAGTATGAGTAATCTTATTTAATGGACAGCAAATGTTTTTTGAAACAATAGCTACTAATTCCCGAAAGTTTTTACGGTTTCTTCTATTTGTTCCGGGTCTGTTTTCTTCAGGTACTCCAAATGGTTCTGAGCTAAAGTTATCAGTCCTTTTACATATTTGCCCAGAACACAATTTGGGTCCTTCGGATCGCAGAACATTTTCACCTGTTTCATCTTCGCTGTCCACTCTCTCGGTTTGGATAGATTCTTCATCTTCAGGCTGTCGTATAGGTCCAAGGTAAAATAGAACGGTTTCTCCGACTCCTCGTTCCATGTAAATGTGGTGCTCTGCTTGTCTTTTACCACATAAATACTTGATGGTATTTTTCTTTGCTTCTGTGTCACACGACTTACTGACCTTGCAGTACTCGGCGGTTCCCACGTGAGCCATGAAATATCGTCCGTAGCAACATCGGCAGGTACCCCAAGGTCGTCGGCAGGCATGTAACACGTGGACGTGTTTTCTTGTGTGGTCGGTTTCGTAGCAACAGTACCACCATCTACACTTTCTACGTTTCTTTCCGCTGTCGTAAAGAATTTTTGCAAATTCGACAAAATTTTTTTGATGGTGAAAGAAGGTATCCCACTCAAAGACATGATGTGTAATATCAAGGTCTTTTGCGTTGAGAGCGTTGCGGATAATGTCTCCTTCATATTCTTGGTCAATACTTGATACACTTTGAAGAATGGTGAACGGTAGTTTTTTGGCAAAGTTTGAATCCACTGTTGGAAGTTGTCACACCATTCTTTTTTATCGTATCCAACCATTAATTCCATTAATATCGTAATTATTAACTCTTGCACTTGTGTTGGATATACAAATCCTTGCAATTTATTTTTCTTCGTTGGTACTTGAGGTGTAGCCAATTTGTCGTTCTCGATGTCATCAGCAATTCTGGAAAAGTTTCTTTTTATAGCTTGGTGTTGTTTCTTCTGAACAGCCAGTGGAGATAATTGTGCACTAGTTGTTGGAGTTGCTTCGTCATCGATATCGGAGAATATTTCTTCTATATCCTCCATCAACTCGTCTATAGCTTCTTGTGGAATGTCCTTTTTTGTAGATGATTCCACTGTAACACACATAAATTACACACATCTTTTAGTTTTCGATTGAGTAATTGTTGGAGTCATTATATTCTCAGTTAATTTAGATTCAAAACGATATCCAAAATTTGGCTTCATACACAAGCAGCAAAACATATGATCACTATTTTTTAATATTGTTTCAAAGAATGATCTTTTGTCTTTACAGTAGAATTCTAAATGATACAGTTCATATCTGTGCTGATCAGGTAACGTTAGCCATGGATTATATCCTTGTGTCACTCGGTTTGTATGTGAATGTGTAATAACATTTAATGATAGATTGTCTTTTTGAGTAACGAGGTCATCCAAATAGCATCGATGACATAATGCTGTTAAATAACTTTGTCTTCGGTAATTTCTTTGATGACCAAGACAAACTTTCAATACTGATTCATAGTGCACAAATTCATAACCACTGGCTACTATGATTATTGATATTTTAAAACAGTTTTGTCTATCTAAATCACTCCATGGAATACTTGCTAAATCATTATTCACTTCACTGTAGTATTTCATGAGCATGTCAAATGTTCTGAATTCTGACAATGACCAATCGAATTTTTCTGCAAATTCTTTATCTGGATATTTATTGCATGTTGCGTACAGGCGCGTATATGGCGTCCACAGACATGCTGGATATGTCAGAGGCTTTCGCCATAATTTATATTCGTCTGCAGTAGGCATTCTTAATTCTCTGACATACACTTTACAAAAAACACAGTTTTTTGTTTTTTCGAAAAACCAATTTCGATAACTGGAGTTTGTTTCAAACAGATATCTAATTACGTTTGGTATACACCTATATTGCTGAATCGCAGTTAGACTTGATATATCACTCGGGTGTACCATAAATTTTATGTCCGAAAACACTGCTTTAGCTATTTTGTCTAAAGTCACTGCACAGTCAATCCACGATGTTTTAAGCACTATTTGTTTGTATAGAAGTCCGCTGCAATCATGTAATTGAATAGCTATCCACGTTAGTTCGTCATCACTTGAATCACTATAAGATTGTTCGAGGTAAACACTCATACTCACTTTCCATAAAACACTGTAAAAAACACTTCCAAGTTGAATCTGACAGCGTAACACACGTATAGTAGCTCAGGAGCAACTAAATAACCCATCCACGCACGCACCATTATATACTTCACTCGCCGGAAAAAACTCTGATAACTTGCTACAGCAGCAGTCAAGCGCAGTAGTCACTCCAGATAATATATATATATATATATATATATATATATATATATATATATATATATATATATATATATATATATGAAAATGATTTATATACTATATAAACAAACTCCCAGTATCTTCTGAAAAAAATATATTTTTCCAGTCTAAAGAAGTCAAGACTTTACATTAGAAATAAAATGGTAGATGAAAGACTTTCTGTTCTTGCTCTATTGAGAGTTCATCATGATTCAGAAAAAATTACAAAAATTAAAATTATGCTGCTTTTGTTTGGTAGCCATGCGGGAGTAACAAAGCTGTCTGGACCACCACATTGCGGATCGCGCAGCCTCCCACGTCGGAGGTTCGAATCCTCCTTTGGGCATGGATGTTTGTGTTGTCTTAAGTTAGTTCATAAATAGTATGTAAGTTTAGGGACTGATGACCCCGCAGTTAAGTCCCATAAACTTTACAAACATTTGAAGATTTTGTTTGTTTTTTAAGTACACGCCACTTAACAGTTGTTACTAGAACCAACTTTATTCAGGCACTGCCGGTTTCATGGTCCATAGCCTCGGTACTAACAATAAGTTGTCTGTAAAAGTTATGACTTAAAATAGACGAATGTATGACACACAGCTACAGCTAAATACCAAACTACGCGAACTTAAATACAAACCTGCAATAATGTAATAACGTAGTTACTAATGTTTTGGTTTGTTAATTTTGTCTTAAATAACATCGTTTATATGTGCATTTCATTTGTTTTATGCAAAGGTGTTTGGATTAATTAGTATTTACCTGGAGACTTATTTGCGTATTTGTAGATTCCAATGAGTTTGTAGGATTTTTAATTTCCAGTTGATTGATTTTTATTGTGGTTAACAGTAATACCCTGTTATAGCTTGGACGGAGTTACAGGAAAAAAGTAGTTTATCTCTCTAAATAACAGTGTTGGACACCCCCATGTCAAAGCTATAAGTATGTCAGTGCTCTGCACTGTTTTTCATTGCCGTACTGTGCTAACACATACAAAGTAAATATTCCTGCCAATCACAGAAGGTGCAGAAAACCCTTTCACCCACATTTCATAAAGGTTACTAGCTCAAAATGTTTCAAATGTTTGTAAATCTATTGGACCAAACTGCGTGGTCATCAGTCTGTAGCTTACAAACTACATAAGCTAAGGTAAAGTAACCTAAGGACAATACAAACACCCATGCTCCAGGAACGACTCGAACCTACAACTGTGAGCAACCGCGCGCTCCGCAGTGAGGCGCATTAGATTGCTCGGCTACTCCACCGCGGCGATATGCACATTTCACAAAATTTGCAAGATGCAAGCTTTGTTGTCTCATCATACAGTAGCAATTAAAGTGTTCATATATGCTGAGTTTACATTTCTGTTGTCAATTACTTAAACATACTTAATATCTACAAATTATTGATAAAGGAGGGGAAGGAATAAGGTTTAATGTGAGCCGGGCCATGAATCGAACCCGGGTCTCCCGCTTCGGGCCAGCGGTCCCCTTAATCACTTTTTTTTTTTTAAAGCATCTTCTATGGTTCGCGGTCGTTGTTTGAGTTCGTTCTTGGTTGCTCATTGAATGGTTGGCTCAGTTTTTTTATTACAAAGGGCGTCCGGCCTCCTTACCGGGCGCGCTGAGCCATGGCGCCCGGCAACCACTTGGATACCTGTGCTCGCCTACCATCTGTCTCAAATTCCCACAAGTCGCACACTGTGGCTGTAGCACTCCTATTGTCAATGCCCTCTTAAGGTGCCCGTAAACGATCAAACATATTTGTTAGTGTCGCTCTTGTCTAGCAAGGTGTTTGACAAGCAAGCCCCTACACGTACAAACACAGTATGGTACTTACTTCACTGCAGGAGCAGACACTATTCGTGTTAAGTATTTTCATTCTAATTGAGAATGTCTTCAAATGCAGACAAAACATTCCTGGCATTGACTTTAGCATTGTGTATCAAAAAGAAGAAGAAAACAAGATGCTGGACCAGAGAATGGCTTAAACTGAGACAGAAATACACCCATGAAAATCTCCTAAAGGAAATATTGCTCACAGAACCCAATGATTTCATCCACCAACTGTGGAGAATAACATGAGCTTCTGCTTGAGCTAGTGCTTATGTCACTTGTAAATACATTTTGAACAGATGTCAGGGTATGTGATTGCCTGTGTTGATGATAACAGCATTTCTGTGAAGATTACCACTATCTCCTTCAAAAATAATGTTGTTGATAAATTTTTCAGTGAGTTGTCTTTGCACACTGTTCATACGGTCAAGTTTCATTGCCCAAGTTTTCGCCATCAGAGCTTTCACTTTTGGGTTTCTTAAAGTGCTCCTTTGCTAGTTGCATCAATTCTTCTTGTAATGCTTCTGTCTTTCTTCTTCCTGTGAGCAACTGAAGCTGCTGGTGGAAGTCGATGTTGATGGCTGTGTTATAGATTCCTGTACAAGAAATAGAATTTGTATCCAATATATTCATGTATCTATTCACTTGTGTAATGATGTATTTTTTTAGCAACTCAAAATGCAAGAACGTTTTAAGAATATAGCTAAAAACAAATGTTACTTACTTGATCCTCGACTGTGGTAATTCCCACACCGTGTTCCATTTGGTCTTCCAGAAATGGCAGTTCTTTATAATACCACAATATGGGAACATATATATCATCCATAGAAGAGCTGGATTGCTTCGACCTCTTTACTTTATTGCTCTCACGCCTGTATGAGGTCCGTAGGATATGTATTTTTTTCCTTACATCCTCCTGAGTAATGGTTGGATGCATAACACGTAAAACTTCTACCATTTTATTATATTTTACTCTCTTGACTTTGTCCACGTAATCAGGGAACGCACTTTCCATAACTATGGAAACTCTCGATATAGCGATATAAATTGAAGTAAAAATTCCTTTTCGCCCACATATCGCAGAGTCTCGTCACTACTAACTCCCGCCATCTTCGACAAACGGCTTACTTCTGCTGTTTCTATTGTTTTTATTTACATTGCTGCTTTACAAACGCTCGTGTACACGTGCAAACATGCTTGTCAAATCCTGTCAAACGATTCCATCAATCCAAATTTCTGGCAAACACGTCAAACACGCTCTATGCTTGACAAACACGTCAAAAACAACCTTACACTGTCAAATGTTTGGCAAGCATAGTTACTTTGGCCAAACGTGTTTGCACGTTTACTGTGGTCACAGTGGCTCCGAAATCGGTGGGTTTTTCTGATGACAGACATCAGCGGAAAACGGTAGATTGTTCCAAATCGGTACTCCACTATGGGCACGGTCACAGTGTAGCCGATCTCATCGCCCGAACGTAGAGATTTCGAACGACAGTCGGTGAAATTCAAATCAGTTTGTTTTCTTCACCAACGTGAGAAACTGATATGC
Source organism: Locusta migratoria (assembly GCA_026315105.1). Classification (NCBI taxonomy): domain Eukaryota; kingdom Metazoa; phylum Arthropoda; class Insecta; order Orthoptera; family Acrididae; genus Locusta; species Locusta migratoria. The sequence goes on from CM048755.1 coordinate 275,237,750, forward strand.
TTTGTGAAGGAAAGAAAGAGAGAGATTGCGGCACCAAAAAGATGATAAATATCACAATTGGGATATATATATTACAGTTCATTGTAAACCCCAAGTTAGTTAAATCCTTTATCAAAAATTTTAGGCGTAAATTGTAACCTCAAAAAAGGTGTTCAAAATGGGATTGTGGCATATCTTAAGGTTGTTGTAGTGGCTCTCTGTTGATTTGCACTGTGATAATCGGGTATTAGCTGTCGAAAAATTATTCTTACTGGTTTTGGTCTTCTTCAAAAAGGTCTCTTCTGTGAAGTGACCTGCAAATGTGGTGCAGGCCTATGTGTGCTTCCCCTTTTCAGTGGTTTCTGTGTTCAAAATTATTCTTAACGTCACACTTGTCTTTCACAAATATATTGAATGACAGTCATTGATGTTCAATGTACTGTAACTTCATTTCGTTCATCATAATCGTATGTTTCTGGGTGGCCTATTACTGTGTTCTTTGTGGATTTAAATACTGAAAACTGCATCCATTATGTATTTTTATGCATAGCACAACACATTTCGAGAATTTTTCTCTTTTAGTGCATTTGTGTACATAAATACATCATGAAATTTCCATGTGTGATTTTATGCAGCTGTTTCACAGGTTACTGTAATGAGGGAAATTGTAGCATACATAATAAAATCTTGGCAACTCTTTTACATACTAAATAGTATGTCTGTCTATACTTGCAGGTATTGTCTGCTCCATTAAACTGGATATCATAACACAAAATTGTCACTTACACTGCTTTTTGTACACAGGTAGGCCTAAGTCACGATTATTATACTGCATATTCTGAGTAATGGAAGAAGCACAATACCTTTAAGCAGACAGAAAAAAGTTTTGGTTTCTAACATTAGGATCACACACACACCTCAATATTTATTTTGTCGGATTTTCCGAACTTCAGCAGCTAACCTAAAGAGACAACTGCAGTGCAAGTATGTCAGCAAATCACACATTGAAACGTCGCACTTATGTAAACAAATGCACTAGAAGATGCTAATATAGCTCAAAATTCGTTGTGATAAGCAATAAACTTCCCTAACTGATGTAGTTTTTCAATATTTAAAGCATGGAGGTTAACTGGTGTATCTCTGCACAACTTCAAATATATTCAGCAAAACTGCAATATTGCTTGTCAATGACACCACGAAATATCACAATATGTAATAAAAATTTCTCCTTTTACCGGTACCTCACATATTCGTCAAGATTGTCTGGGAGTAGTAATAACTGAGGACAGTACACAATCCTGGCCACTTTCTTCTTTCCAGACAAGTGTAGCTCATTCGTATGCATTCAAAGTCTTTGTTAATAACAAAAGCCGCATTTTAGCACTAATTTCGAAGTATAAAAATGTCTGTGGTATCCATTGCATCCCATGGAATTGAAATCTAATATACTTCAGACACAGAATACATTCAAACCTAACATAACTTTCTCCATTAACCGGACCAAGTGACAAACTATATTGGATGCAGTGTGACCACGCCGTCAGTCGATATTTTCAGTCGAACTCGGTCGACAGCGTCTGACGACGGTCTGTCGGTGCCAACTTGCCGTTACGGATTCTTGTGCGAGGTCGAAGGAAGACCATATCTGCGGTGAAGTAATTGATGCCAACGTCGTCTTCTCGTGAATATACTAATGATATAGATGTGGTGTCTGTTCTTTCAAACACCACACCTATATAATAAAAAAACGTAATAGTGCGTTCCTACTGTGACGCATTAAGCCATTACACATTCTTTTGTTTTAAAATCTGTCAGCTATACGCATGAAAATGGCAGCATTGGGAGAAAGAGATGGGGCCAGTGCTAACAACCAATGAGCTTCGAACTGAATGCAAGTTCGCTCGCAGCATCATATGTTTACACACCTTGTAAGAAAGTGCGAGACCTGTGCCATGCTATACGGTTGTGCTTTTTAGAAGAGGTGGCCATGCTGTTATTTTATGAACCAGGACTTTCTCGTTCTCTATAAGATGAAATAGAATGCTTACCTTACGATTAATGATGAAACATAAACACGACAACTGCAAAGCTTCAGAAATATTGAAGAACCCGTCACAAATAAAAACACGAATTACGCGAGTCTACCCCCAGTTCAGCTCGACAGCTCTGCTCATCCATGAAACTGGCAGCTAGGTAGCACGAGAAAGGGGGGGGGGGAACCTCCGTGTGGATTTTGCTACTTTGGTTGTTTGCTGTCGTTGCTTAAAATATGTTCACACTGAAAACCAGTCTGTTGTAAGTTTGGAAAACTTGCAGCTGTTGTTACGTTGTTAACTGTTGCTTCATTTACTGTGCCTCGTTGCAAACAGTTACAACAAAAAATCACAACAAATTAGTATCTATTCATTGTGTGTTGGTAAAAGTAATCACATACTTGCACAATCTTTATTACTTGTTTATGAGCCATTGGTACTTAATGACAATACACAATCTCGACTTACCATTATTGAATGATTATTTTAAAAATAGTGAATTCAAGAGGCAAAATATTTATCATATATTTGGCTTTTTCAATATAATTATGATTAAAGGTCTCTATGTTCAAGACAGGTCAGGTTTTAAAAATATTTCGGATTGACACGTGGGCAGCTAAACTGCTGTTTTATCCAAAATGTCTTTCAACAAATAATTTCATTCAGATCTGTCTTTATCCGCAGAATAAGTGGAATTCCACAGAGGTTTTTCTCATTGCAGTTTGTAACAAAAATTGAATGTAAGTAGTGGAGTAAACTTTCACCGAAGCAAGTTATATGTGGTATCTGTAATTTCGGAACAGACGCCACTTTTTATGCTGCATTTATTATCTATTCATATTCATGAAATGAAAAACATTAACTGTGAATGGGTTACGTTGAAAATTCGTCCCCTGCTGGGAATCGAACCTGCGTCTCCTCCTTTTTTAGGCAGTTGCCCTGATCCCTACACCACTGTGTTTAAATACTGGGGAGACTGCAATCACCACACCTGCACGGAATTAGTCAAGTGCGCCTCCCGCCAGGCACAAATTCTCAACTTTAGCCTGCCCACTAGACCTCATACGTGTATTATTTGTAAACAGATTCTCGTCAGAGTAAGGGCCTTGGAATGCCTCCGCACTGAAGAAAGGATCATTGCATGTAATCGGCATATTGTATAAGTTATGTATATATGCGTTGTCTGTTCTTTTGTACATGTCTTACCTCTGCAGACTTGTTAATGTACAATTCTGAACGAGCGCTAGGGAGTTTACAGTATAATATAAGATTAACATGTAAACCAAGGTCCCCCAGCTGCCAATTTTCGTCGCTAATGGTGAGTTGGCGACCGGAAATTTCGCAACCTGTCCTAAATAATTCTATTCTCCAGACCAAGCACGGCCAAAAACCGCCCTGCGAGCGGGGGGGACCTCGCGGGCGGTCATTGCCGCGCTCCTGCCCCACGCAATGTGCACAGCGGCATGTTTAGAGAGCCTATATAGGGAGAGAGTGGCTAACCGGCCGATACGGCGGCAATTTTTCAGCCAAACTGCTGGCGGGACTTTGAATGGCCAATAGTGGAGTACGCTCTCACCGAAGCAAAAGCCCAGGACAATATGGACAAATCTATGGTTAAACGGTTTTCTTTAGAACAATAATATACCCATGGTACTAAGTACACTATAGGAAAATTTGATACAGTGACGGTAAAAATTATTCCAAACTTCTGTATGTGTCTTTTACAGTTCGTTTAGTATAAGGCGGCCAACTGTTCTGGATTCTGTGGGACAGTCTCGCATTTGGATTCAGTATTCTGCATTGTGATGATTATTGAAAATGTCCCGTAAAATGGCAAAAGCGTCCCGCAGTCCAGTAATGTTAAACTTGTTGGTCGAAGAACTCAAGCTGAAACTTTTTTTGTACTGCACGCTATGTCATACTGCTTGAAAGTCAACTTCACAATGCATCATCTACAAATAAATTATAGTAGTCTTGTTGTTGTTTTTGTTGTGGTCATCAGTCCGGAGACTGGTTTGATGCAGCTCTCCACAATACCCTATCCTGAGCAAGCCTCTTAATCTCCACATAAGAACGGCAACCTACATCTGTCTGAATCTGCTTACTGTATCCATCTCTTGGTCTTCCTCTGCGATTTTTACCCCACACACTTCCCTCCAATGCTAAATTCACAATTCCTTGATGTCTAAGAATGTGTCCTACCAATCTATCCCTTCTTTTGGTCAAGGTATGCCAGAAATTTCTTTTCGCCCCAATTCTGTTCAGTACCTCCTCATTAGTTACGTGATCCACCCACCTAATCTTCAGCATTCTTCTGTAGCACCATATTTCAAAAGCCTCTATCCTCTTCCTGTCCGCACTGTTTATCGTCCAAGTCTCACTCGCATACAACGCAACACTCCATACAAATGCCTTCAGAAAGGACTTCCTAAGGCTTAAGTCAATATTCGATGTTAACAAACTTCTCTTTTTCAAGAACGCTTTTCTACCCATTGCCATTCTGCATTTTATATCCTCTGTACTGCAACCATCATTTGTGATTTTACTGCCCAAGTAACAAAACTCATCTACCTCCTTTATTGCTTTGTTTCCCAATCTAATTCCTTCAGCATCACCTGATTTTCTTAGACTGCACTCCATTACCCTAGTTTTGCTCTTGTTAATGTTCATCTTATATGCACCTTTGAGCACACTCTCCATTCCGTTCAATTGCTCTTCCAGGCCCTTTGCTGTATCTGACAGAATTACTATGTCGTCGGCAAAACGTAATGTTTTTAATTCTTGTGCTGAACTTTAATTCCTTCTCCAAATTTCTCCTTGCTTTCCTTTATAGCTTGCTCAATGTACAAATTGAATAACAATGGAGAAAGACTACAATCCTGTCTTACTCCCTTTCCAACCAGTGCATCTCTTTCATGCCCTTCAACTCTCACAACCGCTGTCTGGTTTTTGTACAAGTTGTAAATAACCTTACGCTCCCTATATTTTACTCCTGCTTGCTTCAGAACTTGAAAGAGTTTATTCCAATCAACATTGTCAAAAGCCTTCTCCAAATCTACAAAAGCTAGAAATGTAGGTTTGCCTTCTCTTAAATAAATAAATAAATAAAAATTACATGTCATCTGACTATTTCAACATGACAAATTCGCCAGCGGTAGCAGTTGTTTTTAAGCTGGCACTGCATTTGGTGATAGGATGACTTATTAAAAAATTCTGCTTTTGGCATCATTTCAGTGCCTGCTTAAATACTTTACGTGTAATGGAATATTTTTCGGTACTCAGGGTGGCAAACATGATGTATAAACATGTTTAGAATCTGGCATGCAAATACAAAATCAGCATGCATTTTACTTCCTTTAGGAATAAAAAGGTGATGAAATTGTAAAAATGCAACAACTAAAGTGAGTGAGCATTGTATGTAGTAAGGCACAATTACAACTATGCACTTCGTCGAAGTAGTTGAAATTGTTGTAAGTAGTAGTTTTCATCAAATTTATTTTGAGATTATTGCAAACCATGGAGTAATTCTTTGGACAAAGTAAGCTACTTATAGAAATGTGTGGAGCACAATGCTCTAAGAGCTGGAACAATTAAAAGTAGTACAGACAATGAAGGTGATCGGAAAAACCTAACGGAGAAAGAATATGTAAAACTTGTCAGACTCGAAATTTCAAAATAAGAGCATAAGAAATTGTTTATGAAATGTAAGTAAAGATTGAAAATTAAGATTGAAATGTCACTCATGATAGATTTGTTACTTTAACCTCGTAACATATGCATTATTCACAACATTATGGTTCTTTTTTCACCTATTTCTTTATTGCTAGAATGACATATTCAGTGAAGTACAATAATGACACAATTACATTATTTTTTAAGTGTTTAACAATGGACTTTTTCATCTCCAAATATCCCATAGTTTAAAATCACGAGTGTACTCGTGAAATGTTTAACCCTTTATTTTCTTCTTAAAATTACATAAAAAAGTGAATTCTGGGTATCAAAGCACTAACAGTGAACAGAAACACTAACCATGAGAATTTGGAGCCATTGTTTATATGTTTGTGGTTGTGTGAAATACCCTGAAGCAAGGATCAATACACATAGCTACACCACAGTCTTTACACATATATCTTGATTCCCTCCGTGCCTTCTTATCACTGGCATAATGCACACTACTGCACATCCTACATATTCTTGTTGGATTCTGCTTCTTCTCGGTCGGAGGAATTGCAGTTGGGAAATGACGTCCAACAAGTTGTGTTGGGGTTGCTTTTACTGATGGAAGGCCCACTGCTCTGGGTGGACATTCCACCCCCTGATGTTTGCCAATGAGCTGTTCAGCGACAGCCACGCGAAAGTCAAGGGCAGTGTGCTTTCCTCCATGTTTTTTTATAGAGGTCAAACACATTCCATTCTGCTAATTCCAGGAGATGAAAAAATAACCTATTACCTCTCTTGCGTGGCAATGATTTGTTTGCGATGTGCTGATCAACTTTATCCACACCTTCCATTGTGTCATTATAAGCAAATACAGCCACTGGTTTGACAACATGTTTATTTCTTACTTTCAGTGTTTGCATTTCTGCATTGTGGATAGTGGACGGCATGCAGATGTCTCTTATCGTTCCATTTCACTGCAGTTAGTTTACCATGCTGGAATGCTACAATCTCCCCTTTTTTTAGTTTCTTGGTCCGGAAAGAAGGCGGCATTTTTTTTCTTGTTGGATGCATGGTGCCACACATACCTGTTCTTTTTGTTATCAGAAGGTCAGCAAGCTGGGGAGAACTATAATAATTATCTATCTAGAGTCAAGCAGTATCCCATATTTAGCAAGGGTTGCATTAGTGTCATTACAATTTGTGATGACATTGGCAGATCCTTGTAATCATCATCAAATTTAGTGCCCTTGCCAACATAAATAATTAGGGACCAAACATATCCACTCACTGACTCACATTACATGAATGTTTTTATGTGAAACCTAGGTCTCTTGAGCGGTAAATATTGGATCCATCCCAGTCGCCCTTTATACAGCAGCGGGCTTTCATCTATGGTGACATCTCTTTCTGGAACACAGCTGTTTCTAAATTTAGCTGACAGGTAACTCTGAAAAATGTAAATTCTTCTTCAAATTGACAAACCTCGTGTATGGTAGAATCTCGTGAAATATTGGTGTGGCTAATGTAGCTCTTTTTGTCCAGTGCATCTGATATGTGGGTTTTTCACAATGCTTTGTAACAATATTACAGCAAGAAATATGTACATTTCATCAATTGTTGGCTTCCATGTTGGGATGTTTGCTTGTGTTGCATATTTGTTCGTCTCGGTAAACAAAATTTGCATGAATCCTTCATCAATAAACTGTTTGAAATAATGCAAGACATCTTCAATACAGGGTTCAAAAGTGATTTCAGGTTTACCTGTAAATGGAAAATGTGGTGGAGCAGGTGGCAGTGGCCTTGAGGGATCTATCTCGCACCTCAATATGGCACTCGCAATGTCACAATCAGAAGTAACTGAATCGTCACTTTCTTCTTCCGAACAGTCTTCATAGCTATCTTCAGAATTCTCACACCCACTAAATTCAATATCAAACTCATCTTCACTCTCCATTTTCATAAAACAAAGAGAAAGTAACAGGAGAACTGCAAGAACACGTTGTAGCTAATGTGCCTGATTCAGAGACATCTCTTGGCAGAAATATGAATTTCAGAGTAACAGTCCACAGCAATATCTACCAACAATATCAAGGAATTGCCAAAACACTAAATAGAAAGAGTAAATTCGGCCTTTTAAAATGTGTGCCGCTCGGAAATGGTAAGCCCGAGTATACTCAGCGTTTTAATATTTCGTCAGAATTAAAAAATGAGTATACTTGGGGTTTTATGTTAAGCAGTTAAGAGTAACCCTACTCTGCTCTGCTGGTGTTCTGATTCTTTCCTAGTTTAAGAATAATTGGCACAATGAATCAAGAGATCTTAGTCCTCCTTCACATTCTCGAAATGTCCTGCAGTGAGTTTTTAAAAAGTTTACCGCCTTAGTTTAGCACACACATTCCAATGACAGCAACATAAAAAAAAATATATTGTATACAATTTCTTTTCAGTAGAAAGTGCAGGACACTAAATATCTATGTTAACGTACATACCTATATTACGTTAGATGAATTAAAGTCGTCGGCAGTTGTTTACTTGTGACATGCAAAATGTTTGAAGACATGACAAGAAGTATCAGGTGTTTTTCTTTTTTCTTTCGACTGAATATCTCTTGTAGATAAAAAAAACAAAAAATAGGAAATGGGTAATGTTAAATGTAGGCTGCTGCAATAATGACCCAATATAACAAGAAACCTATCCCTAGCTCGCAATAAGTATTGAAAACTGTTTTCAAGTGTACCTACAATTATTTATGTTGAATTATGTTACAGCAACAACTGCGAAAACATGCGTGCTTACTACTTGCCTGTGTCAATAATACTGAAACCAAATTAATGCCTGGTGTTCTGATTCGTAATGAAATCACACTTTAGACGTATATTACTTTTACATACCTTACATGAGAAATTTTTTCCAACAAGAACAGTCAGATACTGGCTTCAGGAAAGCTTGTGATGCTACCACTAGGCACGAAATTGTAAACACATAACAGCTTAAAAAATTAAGTAAATTGCAATAGGCCCACCTGTTTTGCGTGTTTGTAAAATAACAGATTCCCATTTTAAAATCAGTGATCTCTCATCAAAGTGAAGAAGCAAACATTTGTATAGGCTTTTCTTCATAAATATTTATGATAATATACAGTGTGGTCCGAAAATGTCTGAAATGCTTGTCAGGACGTTGTAGGGCAGGTTGTACTGATACATAAATGTTAAGAAAAAAAATTTGATATGTTGCACCGTTTCAGAGTTATTCAGCTTAGAAGTTAGCCAATCACGTTGTTTGGCACGCAGATTTGAACAGCCCGCAAGAAGCAGCGTTTCCAAACGTATTCTCCATGTGGTTGTCTCACAAGGAGAAGACGCCTACTCGTCATCACCTAATTCGAATTACGGTATATGCAGTTCATGGCCAGAAATGAATGTGATAGTACTGGGAGCTCCAGATGGCCAAGCGTTTAGGAAAAAATAGCATTTCTTGTGCGGGTGTGGAACGCTGTATGAGACAAGTGAAAGCTGTCAGCAAGCTGCGGCTGGTGTTGTGGGAAGAAGTCAGATCGGTAATCAATGATGCGATGAATGTGGGTTCGAATTCTACTATGGGGAATTATTTTTAATTTTTATATGTCACTGCAAATAAATGAAAATTATGCACAATATATTGTATTTATTAATATTTCATAAAAAAGACTTGAAAAGGAAAGGCAATGGAATATTTGTTATTGCAAATCCATGTCCTAGACAGGACTGTATCACAGCGTCGACAAGGACTCTGGAAATAACTTTCCAAAACAGGATTGTAACTGAAGCGTACAGGACTTCGTATTTCGTTAATTTAATTTCCATTACACCTCAACAGCTGCACGCGAGCATTAGGTTCGTGGTTCCAGTAAAATTGGCCAACTGGTCGTTGTGGATAATAGTTACGGTTGCCAGGAAACCTATTTGCAGTCACACATTTTCGCTTGCCTTTCCTTGTTATTCCTTTCATGAAATATTAATAAATACGGTATATTGATCATAATTTTGATTTATTTTTGGTGTACTTAATACAGAAACTGACATGAACAAAGTAAAAGTAAACACTCCCACACGCGGATTCGATTGTACGCCTCTCGTGTGTTCAATTGCCGAACTGTGTTCTTGCCACTACGAGTAGGCGTCCTCTCCTTGTCAGATTGAACGAGGGACCAATACAAAAACAAACACGTGAAAATAGTCGACGGCACTGGGGATCGAATTCGGACCAATGAATCGGCAATCCCTGCGCTACGATGTAAGCTATGCCAACATCCGGCAATAATTGTATTGGCCTTGTAGTGACCCTTTTTCTATTTGTCATTGGATCATCATTGGGAATCATATGTATGCAATCGATCTTTGCCGGAAGAGTTCGTGTAGTTGCGAAGATACAAAGAAGGAGGTGCGGTAGAGTAGTGACGGACGTCGTCGTGACACATAAGTAGTGGTAAAATGGCGCGTCATCGGTACTCCTTCGAGGAATACGCAGATATGCGTTTAGCTTACAGCACTATGGGTCAATATGCACCAGCTGCCCGCGACATCTACCACGCAAGATTTCCCAGCCACGTTATTCCGTATGTAAATACCTTTTTAGCTGTTGATAGACGGTTAAGGCAGTCTGGAAGTTTTGCTGTACCCAATGTTGATGCTGGAAGAATGTTACATACGAAACATTCAGTTCGAAGAAAACATTCTCGAAATGGTTGCTGCAACACCTAGTACCAGTACTAGCTGTAATGACCTTCGCACTGGTGTCTCCCGGCGTATCATCGCCCGTTGGTTTTTACATTGGTCATCCCTGTCAGGGAACAAATTGGGGGCCATTAAACCTTTGCCTGATCTTTGGTCAATGTCATCTTGACCCTCTCGTCGAGAGGAAATTTTCCTGGCCCGGCTTCGTATTGGCCACTGCCGTTGTAGCCACCAGTATTTACTTCGTAGTGATCCTGCTCCCTTATGTGAAGACTGTGATGAACCTTTTACTGTGTACCAGCTTTTAGTGCAATGTCCATTTTTTAATCGTCTCCGTCATGATCTATGTTTGCCATTTGAAATGTCTGATAGGTTAGCTGATGATCAGCATTCTGCTAACAGAGTTTTACTTTTTATACACCGTGCAAATATGGCGAAAGCCATTTCAGGTCTAACCCTGGTTCGATTTTACTATGGGCAGTGTTGGGCGCTAATGACCTCAGCAGTTGTGCGCCCTAAAACCACAAATAAATAAATAAATAAATAAATAAAATAGGGCCATTGGTGCTGCTTTGGGAGTAAGTCACGTTATTACTACATTCTTAAAGAATGCCTGCAAACTACACATGGCAAAATGTATCCTTTTGTTTGTTGTTACAGGTTTCGTGTGGTGTAGTATTGGACATCTTACACGACGAAAACTTATTTATTTCACGTACAGAAGGTGCATGATTTGGTTGAAGAGGACTACCCCTCTCATTACCAATATCCTGTGTTGTATTTAAATAAATGTAGCTAAAATCCACATTTCGCAAAGATGGTGTTGTGGACAGGCGAGACATGTTTCAACAGAGAAGAATCATTCAATTCCCAAAACAGCCACATTTGGATGGACACAAATCAGCATGGCACTTAAGTTAAATCCTATCAGCATAGGCTTAGTGTCAACATTTGGGCAGTTATCGTAGGCAACTTTTTGTTGGGGCCCGTCCTACTCCTTCCCCATTTAAATGGAACAATGTATTTAGCATTCCATGAAAACGTCCTTCCGCTATACATAGATGATGTTCCTCTGGCGTTCCATCAGGGAATGTGGTTCCAACATGATGGCGCACCGCCACACTTTGCTTTTGCGGTACGTAAACATTTAGTGTGTTGTACCTGCAAAGGTAGATTGGCCGAGGCGGTCCATTCCTCTGGCCAACTCGTTCATCAGTTTTGACACCGTTAGACTTTTATTTGTGGGGCCATATGAAGCAAATCGTCTACGCGACCCCAGTAGACACAACTGAATAGCTCTTGCGAGGCTAATCTTAGCCTTTGATGAAATCAGGGAAACCTTTGATTACGGAAAGCTTGCGGAGTCAATGACGCAGCGTTGTAATGCATGCCGTCAGACTGGAGGGAGGACACTTTGTGCAGCTACTGTGAATTTAGTGTTAAGTTTCGCTCCTGAAAATAATGTTCTTCCGTTAAACAGCTGCCAAAATATCAGTTTATTGTTTTATGTTATACATTATTTTCCCTGCATTTGTTACATGTATGACCATTGACTGTGTACGAGGTATATTGTTTTTCATAGTTATGTCCAAACAGGTACACATTGTTAGACCTTTGTCGGATGCATTTATGAGCAATTATTGAATGTTATGGATACTGTAGCTTTCGGAATAAATGTGCATACTTGGGGCCAACGCCAATGTGTTTTTAATGCAAAAAAAAAAAAAAAAAAAAAAAAAAAAAAAGTGCAGTTCTGTTACTTACATGAAATCTATACATAAATGATTAGACAAAAAATACAGATGTGTTCCCCAATTTGGATAAAAACAAAATGATAACCCTGGTAGGGATCAAACTCAGGACCTTCTGTCCAGCTCTTTACCCCCAGACCACAGTGTCTCACATTCCAACGGCCTTTCATATACAAGTTTATACCCATATGACTACAACATGGAGGATATGTTCGGCAATGCTGCCTCTTGCGCGTTGTCCGAATCTGCGCGCCAAACGACACGATTGACCAACTTCTAAACTAAATAACTTGGAAATGGCATGACGTATCTTTTTTTTACTTAACATTTATGTCTCAGTACATCCTGCCCTGCAACGTCCTGACAAGCATTTCAGACATTTTTGGACCACCCTGTATGGCTATGGCACCATTAAGTAGGTTGTACCTGGTCTGTATTACAAGTCACTCATTTCTTCCTAATGACACATTTCAGAATGCAGCAAGAAGTTAAAAATTTTCCTAAGGATTACCAAATTACATAATTCTTGTTTCTAGTACATTTCATTTGGAAACTCTGTTAGCCACAAATATGAAATAAATGCACCTAGGCATCCAATAAAGAATGAGGTTTTGCCATACACTGTTCATTTACAGTACACTTCAATGGGGTTATGATTCTATGGTGATTTTTTTGAAATTTGTCAAGCTTTTAGACAATACTGCACATGAGGCTACCACCCATCACCTTTGGACAAGCTACACTTTAGGTCTACATTACTTTTTCATACTTTGAGATGTTTCTATATCACTTTGACTGCTGAATATTAAATTTGACAACTTGTCAGCTGCAAACAACAGAACTTTTTTTCAATTTGTTTTTCTTTAATAAGGTTTGCACTTAGGGCCTATAGAGCTTATGATGATTTCCATTCACGTTTGGTAGTAAAAATTGCCTGTGCACGGAATTCATCACACACGAGAGACACAAACACAGTAGTACCGCTGACTACCACTGAGAGATGACAGAAATCGTTGGGATGAATGTGTGTAGTAAGCTCGTACGTTTTATTGGTGGACACGGCAGTGCATTGAGGCGGCGGTGGCAAGAAACAGAGGTAAGTTGAGGTGGGTGAACTGACAGAAGTGGGTGTGGTCTTGAGGGGTGCGGTTGTGTGTGGTTGGGTTAACCATGCCAAGTTGAACGGTTTGATATAGGGGTGGAATACAGGCTCGAACATGAGGCTGGCAGAACAATGATAGGGTTTGGGGGGGGGGGGGGGTCACGTTCTCTGTGGTAGGAGCCGGGAGGTGAAATGCCTCGAAAGAAACCCGATAGGTCTGAAGTAGGTTTATCGAAGCTCGAACTTGGAGCATTAGTCAAAGAAAGCGATTGGCTCGTGGAAGAAACATCTTTAATGAGAGGAGGAAGAGAACATGGCTCGACGTAAGCTGGTTTCATGCAATTGAGTGAAACAGTGGTCGGAGAACCTTTGACAAAAATGTCCATAGTGTTCTGTGAGCATTTGAAGTCTCGGTAGGAGCCAGTGTAAGGCGGTTGCAAAGGTGACCTCACTGTGTCGTCACAAAAGATGATGAAGTCACAGGTTTCAAGGCTCAGAGAACATGTGTGTGTGTGGGGAGGGCGGGGGAGCTGTAGGGGGGAGGTGGCTGAAGTTTACTGCAGTGTAAGTGAAACCGCTCGACCGAGGTAGGGAGCTCAGGGGGCAAAGGAAGTGGAGTCGGTGCATCTAACTCGCCAGGGAGTACTAGTTGTTGCCCATAAACAAACTCCGCTACAGAGCCCTTGAGGTCCTCTTTGAAAGTGGTACGAGGGCCGAGCAAAACAAACAGTAGAGCCATAGTCCGCAAGGAACCATGGCAGCGCAGGTAAGTTTTCAAGGTCCTGTGCCATCGCTCGACTAAACCATTGCTCTGTGGGTGGTAAGCAGTTGAGTGTATCTTATTAATGCTACACATCTTGCATAAATCTGAAAACAGGATGGGCTCGAACTGGCGGCCCTGGTTGGTAGTAGGGACAGCAGGACAACGGAAACGAGCAAGCCAGGTATCAATGAAGGCTCGTACTACAGTTTCAGAGGTATTGTTGGATAAAGGTGCAGCCTCCACCCAACAAGTAGTTCTGTCAATCATAGACAGTATGTAGCAGTAACCTTCGTATGGGGTGAGTGGGCCTACTACGCCTATGTGCAACATGCTGGAAATGACGTGAAGTGTCTGGGAAGTCACCTAGCGGGGGTGATGTGTGCCAGGAAATTTTGTTTTGTTGGCACAGAATGCAGGAACGTGCCCACGACTGGCAGACACAGTGCATGTCCCGCCAGACAAAACGCTCCGTAACCAGCCTAATGGAAGCCCTCACTCCAGGGTGAGCTAAACTGTGCAGTTTGTCAAAGACTTGACGTTGCAGCTGTTTAGGTATGAACGGACGAAGAGTACCAGTGGACTCATCACACCACACTTCACCCACTACACCAGGAAAAGTTGTTCAAACAGGTTTTAGTGAAGAACTATGGTTGGAGATGAGTTCCAAGGTGTTAGCATCAGCAGATTGAAGCTGGGGTAGGTTTCAGAGGTCGACGAGTGTGGTGACAGCTCCCACTCGAGACAGGAAGTTGGCCATGACATTGTCAGTACCCTTAATTTAGCGAATGTCTGATGTGAACTGCAGTATATAGTCCAAGTCGCGGTAGTGGTGGAGGGTTGGCTGGGGGGTTATGAATAGCTGCGACCAAAGGTTTATGGTCTGTCAGTACATAGAAGTCTCTGCCTTCAACCTCGGTGCGGAAATGCTTTACTGCTTCGTTCACCGCGAGCAACTCACGGCCGAAAGCTGAATACTTTTTTTGTGCACTATTTAGTTTCTTTGAAAAAAAACTGGAGTGGGAAGCTAGTGGCACTGACTGTTTGGCTGAGCACAGCGCCGATGGCGTTATCGCTTGCATCCATGGTATTAAACAGAATTGCATCCGGATGTGGGTGGGTGATGGTTACTGCCTTAGCGAGAAGGTTTTTAAGTCTCTCGAATGCGGCCTCCATCTCACGTGTCCGTGGCACAGGACGAATGCCAAAGGTGTTAGGCCCAGCTAGAGTATCTGTTAAAGGGGCTTGAACATCGGCAGCTGTGGGCAAGTGCTTTCTGTACTAATTAACGGTTCCGATAAACATATGCAGCTCTTTGGAAGTCTGAGGGCATGCCACGTCCAACACAGGCTTAACTTTGTCGCTAAGTGGTGAGATGCCGTTAATGGAAACTACATAACCCAGGAAAGTCACTGAGGGCTGGTGCAGTTGCAGTTTTTTTGTTATTTGTTTCAACACCAGTGGCTGAAAGTGTGTCTAATACAATCTTAACATGTTCTTTATTTTGTTCAAGAGAGGAGCTGAGGATTGGAATATCGTCAAAGTAGACGAAACAAAAGTTTGAGTGAAACAACACATCATTGATGACCCTTTGCCATGTTTGAGCTGTGTTAAGTAAACCAAAGGACATGTAACAGAACTGGAATAAACTGAAACGCGTTGTGAGCGCCGTTTCTTCAATGTCTTCTATTGCCATAGGGTGCTGATGGTAGGCCTGCTTACAGTCAATTACTGAGAAAAACCTAGCGCCTGACAGTGCGCACTAAAGTCTGCAACATTGTGAGCAGGGTACTCATCTATAATAGTATGCGTGTTCAAATGTGTGTAATCACCGACCATGCGCCAAGTGTCGTCGCTTTTAGGAACGAAATGAATAGGCGAGGCCCAGCAATTGGAGGAAGGTTCGATGACACCTGCTTTTAAGAGTTCATCCAAATGTTCGCGAGCTAATTTCACAAGTTCTGGTTTGAGACGGCGCAGTCGGTACTGTTGGTAACCATAGATACGCGGGAATCAGCTCGTGCGTCAGCTGTTGTGGCCGTACTGTGCTGAGCGGCCGCTAGCTTGTGTTGTAGCATGGACGGCGAATCTTCCATGGGGTCTGATGCGCTGTCTTTGCATGGAGGTGAAAATGCTGGCAGGGTTGCAAGCTTAACAGACCTTGGTTTACCGGTACCCGGTAAGGACGCGGTATTAACAAGCTTGCTGGTATGTTCACGTTGTGGCACTTTTTATGAATACTTCACCTCTTTTTTTGGTTGTTCAGTGGTCTCGTAGATCTCATAGCTCGCCTGCCATTAAATCATGAAAAAAATATTAGGACATTGGGTTTTTGTTGTACATGGAAACGACATTTGTGACACTTTTAAAATTAAACTGATTTATTTTTCATTCTTGATAGAGCACAAATAGTAGTAATATGACAAAAGTAAGACTGGTTCACAACTAACTTTACAACTGACTGCCTTCGCAGTAATTCGCGCGTATTAGTACACATATTGTATTCTAGAATACAGAAGTTAAATGTTTTACATTTGATAAATTTGTTCATGAAACGTGCATAAATCTTGCTTTACGTAAAGATACACAAAATTATGACAAATGCAATAATAAGTTTTTCATATCAAAACAAAACAATACAAAAGATCATAAGTAAATAACAATTAGTGTAGTGTTAATATATGTTTACATTATTAAAAATCGTTAAATTAGAGTTATTATTGAATTTTACATCAGCAAAGTATTAAATTATGGTCAATACATTACAGAGGACCTCAGATATTGTTAGTTATTAATTCATTAACAAATACAGTATTGCTTACGACTCTCAATAATTAATTTATGTAGTTCATTAAAAGACCCAAGTATTGAAAGTGATAATGTGACCAGCCAGAAGCGCCATAAAATGCTTATATAATACAAACATGGAATATTAGGGCACAATACTACGATCAAATGTAGTATCGAATACTTTATTTGTTCAAACAAACGGGATTTTCTAGGGTATATACATTACAACGTCCGAACAATGGGTGCGGCTGATAACTGGCAGAGCTCGCTGACTGCTGGGCACAGAGTGAACGCTGTAGAGCAGAATAAACTCGATCGGCAGTGCGTAAACGCTCGCTGTTTGATCTATCTTCGTATGTGGAGATAACGGCTTGGACAGGCAGAGGCAGCTTCTCCGTCCAAATTTCCGTAAGTGTGTGGTCTGGCATGTCGTACTCTGTGACGAGAGGTCTGAGGCATCGCCACAGCTGGGGCGGGGACCTGTTGCCAAGACTTTCCTCGTAGATAAGCTGCCGCACATTCTCTATTCTGGTCTTGGAAACGCATTCCAGGATTGTCTGCTTAGCCATAGTGTACTTCTCTACTGGTGGAGGTGACTACCATGTCATAAATTAAATCAACATGCTCGTGAAGGTGGTTCATAAGGCACACGAAACGGGCACGGTCGTCAAGAGCGCAGACACTGAAAGTTTGCTCGACCAGATTAAACCTGGGTGAGCAGGTTTAAATGCTGGTAGCTTTGGTAGGTTCGACAAAACTGAAGTCAAAGTAATGGTGCAGTTATTGCTTTGGATGGGGGCATTGTAGGGCAACTGGTCTGAACAATGAGCGTCTTGCCGAGGTGGTATCGAGAAGTTCATTTGGTGCCGAGCCTGTGGTTGCAAGGTTACAGATGCTCGATCACTGTGAGCGTCATAGTTGTCATAAACATTATCACAGTCTAGATTGCTCGACAAGAAGTGGAAGAGGTTGCTGCACACAGTAGAATGTTCATTATCGCCTGACTGAGAGCGGTGCATTTGATTTTCAACATCTGGGAGGTTACAGTGCCCTCCAGAATTACTGATGTGGTGTAGCGCTGTGCGCGAAATGCCCAAATGACCCTTAATTATTTACACTTGGCGTAATATTTACAGTTTGGTGAGGGTCAGCCGTGTGCTGGCTGCGTGGTGCGAAAGGATACACACATGGCGGGTACCGGCTCGAATTTGAAACTTGATTATCAAAATAACTGAAACTATGTTTGGCACTTTGAGCAGGAAATAGTGGCAGGTTCGACAGAACCACTTTGCTGTGAAGATCGAAACACGTCAGGACTCTTGAAGCCGGAGTCTGCGTTAACCGTTGTCTGCTGTTGTGTTTTCGTAGCACTCGGTGAATTCCGCTTCATGTTGGGGCTGTAAGATGTTTGATATTCTGGATCCAAGTCGATTACAGCTGTAGGAGTGCTGGAGAGTTGGTGATACGGTGAAAACCCGGGCGGATGCCCTGTTAGCGTTTTGAATATAGTCCAGAGTTTTCATCCTTTTCTGTAGTCGAGTTGTTTGCATGTCTCGTCCCACTGTCTCTGTCTATATTCGGAAACAAGTCTTTAAATCGTTGCATTAATTCTGTTTCAGATGGGATTCAGGTCTGGGTTATTTGTCCTTAAGATTTCGGAGTGCAGTCGTCGTTTTTGTTTAATAAGTTGAAGGATTTCATGGGGAAGGTGGGGATTCCATTTGGGGATTTTTTTTTTTTTTTTTTTTTTTTTGGGGATGGCCGTGTCGTTGGCAGATTGAAGTGTTTTAACAAATCTAACATTTACCTTGTCTAAGTCGGAGTTGTCAGAGATTGTCAGTGGTGCGAGTAGCTCGTTGTTGATTGTATCATTGTATTTTGTCCAGTCGGCTTTTGACAGTAGGTGAATGGTGCGGGAGGTTGGTTGGCGAGGGGGAGGATTAATGGTGGTTGTACCGAACAGGATTGGGAGGTGGTGGCTGGAGATACTATCTCCAACTGAGGGAGCAGTCATTGTGTCTGAAAGCATGGGTCTCAAGCGGATGTGGTCAGGAAGGGAGTTACCCCTGTGCCCCATGAAGGTGTATGTGGTAATTGGTAGTTTGGTCATGTTTTGTGTCGTTAGGAAGTCCAGTAGTGCCATTCCATTCCAGTTGTTACCTGTGTTGCCTAGTAGTTCGTGTCGAGCTTTAATGCCAGTCATCAGTGTGTACTCTTTGAAGGAGGAAATGTAGCAGTGGAAGGCTCTAGGGATTTCATTGTCGGAGCTATTGTATAGACAGACAATTAAAAGATGCCTGTATCGTCTCCTTGAGACAGTTATCATGACCGCCTCTATGTGATGGAATTGTGGAGGAGGAGGTGCTGCTTTGCAATCCCAGAGTTTTGTTTATAATATATCGCCATGCTGCCCCTGCCGTCCGGTCTGTGTTTGGCGAAGCATTCATAGTCGTTATGAAGTTTCATGTTGTAGGTCGCAGTCTCCTAGGTCTCGGCTATGCCCGCGATGTCAATGTCATGTCTGAGTAGTTGGTCGCGAAGGAGGGTCTTTTTGTTTTTGATTCCAAATAAGAGCTTAGTAAGTCTCGTGGTAAAGTGCATCGCCATGTTAAGTCGGGTACGGGGGGGAGGGGGGTAGGTTAGGGAGGGTCTTGTCTAGTCCCTGAGAGTTCGTGCGTAATTCTTCTTAGTCAGTGTCATCGTCACTAGTTGTCTTGTTTGGTTGTAGATAAGTTGTCTGTCAAAGAAGCACTGTGCCACTTGGTTAACCGCCAAGATGACATCCTTTTTGCCGTTCTGCAGCAGGGTGGTGAGTGTGAAGGCAATGGATTTAAGGAAATCGTCAATGCTGATGGGTGTGCCTTGCGGAGAGTAGATGTCAGCAAGGAGTAGGGGGGCCTGCAGGTGTTCGTCATTGGCTTCCTTGGGATGCTGAGGGCATTTTAGTGAGCTGGAGGAATGGGGACCGCCACAGTTTGCACAGGTGGGGGTGGTGTCGGGATCAATGCTGCATTTTGAAAGGAAGTGTTCTTTGCTGCATCATCTGCATTTAGGCGTGTTGTTGGGGCAGTGTTCAGTTTTGTGGTTGAATTGCTGGCACTTCTGACATTGTATAGGCTGGGGCTTTGGGAGATGGGAAGGTTCAACTTTGTGATGGGACATGAAAAGATATACTACTTCTGAGTAATCGATCAATGTCATTCTTGTTGTAAGAGAGTACGCTAATCATTGGAGCCTCATTTGTTGTCCTTTGAGATCTGATCCTCCAGGCGTTGAAGCCCTGCCTGGCCAGTTTTTTCCAGACTTCTTCTGGGGTTACATCGAAGTCGACTTTAGTGATGACTGCAGAGAATGAGGGGGGGCTTGGGCTGCAAGAGATGTCCTTGGGAGGTCCTGGTAATTTTTTTCTCGACCTTGATGTTACTGTGAATAAATCTCCTGAGTCGCTGTTGAAGGTCATTTACGTCGAAGTCTTTTTCTGTAGTCAGTTTCGCTGTTTTGCCGTCCCTCAAGACATTCAGGGAGCCGTTGTGGTCTGGTATGTAGTTCCTAAGCTGGAGAGTAAGGGATTTATTAGTGTTTTTTTTTTTCTGGGAGAGCCTTCAGGAAGTAGACTGTTTCTTTTGGAGCGCCCAGTTTATTGACAAGTTCGTCAACCAGTGCCCTATCGTCCTGAGAGTTGGAAATTTGTTTCTCTTGTGTGCTTGTCTTATGCTGGGGGGAGGACACAGAGTTTCTTCTGGAGAGATTTTTGAGGTAGTGCTGCCTGTTGAGAGGTGCCTGCCACGGTAACGATCTTCCGTATATCCTTTTTCTTGTTGGGGGACTTCGGCAGGTTCACTAGTGAGGAGGGGTAGGGGGGCCCCTGTTGAGGGGTGGCTGGTCTTCCACCTATTTCAGGCTGGAGAGGGGAGGGGGGCTGAAGGGTGGCAGCCCACTTTGCCCGCCATTGCTAGGTGAAGGTGCAGTGAGGTGTTGGTGTGGTGTGTGTCTGTGAAAGTGTGGCCACACCCGCTTCGTTGTGCACCTCTTCGTGACCTGAAAAGTCGAGGTTTCCACGGAAGGCGCCGCCTACTTACGCAACGTACGCGGGAAACAAGGCAGCGCCTACGGCCCTGGTACGCTAAGAGTCCCTAGTTTTGAGGGGGGAGGCAGTCTTGACTGCCGTGTGGCACTATGTGCTGCTGGGAGACACGACAATTTTGCTTATCGCTTCATGCTGGTAGCAGCATAAGCGGGAAAACAACAATTTTGTTTTGTTTGTGAACTAGGCCTCGCCAGTAGGTTGGGCCAAGAGTATTGGGAAGTAGAGTGCTCAAGGTGAAGATTCTTCGCTCGAGTCCTTCGGCGTATGGCTTCCCGGTCCGTCTTCTATCTTCCTTATCGATCCGTATCTTCTCCCCCCACTGATGAGCGTGCAGCGCAGAGACATCCGCTCGCTCCTGCTTCGTAGGCCGGAATGACGGAGCTGCTTTTTTTAAACTTTTCATTCTCGTTCCTGATGGGATATGGCGGGCAGTTTCAGAGCTTTTGCCCTATTTGGCCTTGGTGTTACAGTTTATTTTTTAACATTCTTTATTTGGTTCTTTACTTCCAATTTACAGTATGCTTAATAGTAAAAAATTTTAAAAAACTTAAAACTAACATTAATTATACATTAACTTAATTATTTACAGCTAAGATACATTTTATTTTGTGTATATACATATATATTGACATAAGTAATTTGATACTATTTGAAATGTCATTTGTTTGTTGTTCAGGGGAATAAGCTGCACTTGTGGTAACTGCTTTTGTTGTATGTAGGTCTTTTGTGGTCGTTACGTGGGTGGGAGGTGCATGGGGTCGGGATCTGGGTCCAGTGCCAGGAGATGCTGAGGAGTTATCCTGTCTTCTATCAGCCACCTTAACTGCTGAGCTTGTTCATGGGAGTTTATTATTTCAGGGTATATCAACATGGTGTTTTTAACTATTGTTTGTGGTGGGGAGATGTATTTGTGTTTTGGTTTGTTTGTATGCTTTGGTGATTTGGTGAGTATGGTGGACAGGTCTGGGCGGTTGGTCAGTGTTCATTTTCCATATCTAGCTCTTAGGTGGGCTAGTCTGGTTTGGAGAGGGGTGACGTCAGCCTTGTTGTAAGCTTCTTGTCGGGGTGTGGTCGGTGGGAGTCTGAGTATGCTTCTCAGTATACGTCTTTCTGTCTGGAATAGTTTTTCAGTCTTCATGTTAGTCATTCCGGCTAGGGGGACTGCTGCATAATCAAGGAGAATACTTACAAAGGATTTGTACGTTACCACAGCTGTTTTGTCACCACAGCCTTGGAATTTGCCTTGCACTCTGCGTATGAGGGATCGTCTTTGTCTTACTGTGTTTAAGTGTCTGTTTCGTATGTTCGTAAAAGTTTAGGTATTTGTCGAGTGTCACTCCTAAGTAGTTTGCCTTGTCGGTAATGTCAAGTCGTAATCCCTGCAGTGTGAGTCAGATGTCGTCAGTTAGTTGGTTGCTCTTTTTGGGGATGTTGCAGTGTCGGAAAAGTATTGTTTGGGCTTTGTTGGCGTTCGGCTTAATTCGGCACTTGTGCATCCACTCTTAGAGTTTCGTAATGTAGTTTCTTGACTGTCTGTTGATGTTGGAGGTAGTGGGTCCAGAGTTCCAGTAGGCTGCATCATTTGCATAGAGTTGAACTTGTTCGTTAGGTCCGGTCGTGATGGGTATGTCGGTGGTGTATAGAGAGTAGAGCAGGGGGGAGATTATTCCCCCCTGTTCTACACCTGCTTGTGGAGAGAAAGGGGAGGAGGTTGCGTCATTCATGTGTACTTTGCATTGTCTGTCTCTCTTTTTTATTTATTATAATTATTTTTTTAAGATAATTGTTTTTCCTGACCAATTCCACATCCACAAGGGCAATTACATTTGGGGTCTGTGGTAGGTACATTAACACATATGCTCTCTTTTTGTAAGTATATATTGTGTATTTTGTTCTGACATGCTCTACATCCAAGAGGATTCCCTCAGTTCGGATCTACTGGAACGAAAAGTACATCGAGTATAATCTAATCTGTAGTTAGGATTTGATAAGTCTGTCTTAGGGGAGGCCTGTTTTGAGTAGTCTGTATAGAAGTCCGTCACGTCATCTACAACTATACTCAGCAAGCCACCCGACGGTGTGTGGCGGAGGGTACCTTGAATACCACTATCGATTTTCCCTCCTATTCCAGTCATGTATTGTTCGCAGAAAGGATTGTCGGTATGCCTCTGTGTGGGCTCTAATCTCTCTGATTTTATCCTCACGAACTCTTCGTGAGATATACGTAGGAGGGAGCAATATACTGCTAGACTCCTCAGTAAAGGTAAGTTCTCGAAACTTCGACAAAAGCCTGTACCGAGCGACAGACCGTCTCTCCTGCAGACGTCATGGGCATGGATTTTGTCGAAAGCACGCTCGATGACTAAAAAGATAGCGAGCGTGCATTGTCCTATGTTTGTTTGTGTGTCTTGTAATGTCTGTCATTCGTCTTAGGAGTGGATCGTTGGTAGAGTGATTTTTATGTAAGCCTAACTGGAGATGAGGGATTATTTGTAATTTGTCTGTGTACTTGGTAAGTCTGTTAGTCAGTATTCTTTAGAATGTCTTCCTGATGACGTCTATTAGGGATATTGGTCGGTATGACTTGGGGTCCGTTTTAGGCTTTCCAGGTTTAGGGATCTTATGGTCTTTGTGGTTTTCCACGCTGTGGGGATTATCATTTTTCAGGCAGTAATTGAATAGCATAGTCAGTAGTGGGATTAATGTCTGTGTCGGGCATTTGCGCAAGTGAAGTCTCCGTATGCCGTTTTCCCCTGGGGCTGAGTTTTTTCCCCGAGAGAATGGCATCTTGGACTTCATTTTCTGTGATGTCTTTCTGTAGTTCGAGGTCGTCTTCCGTGGGTGCTGTTGGCCTGTCCATCAGTTGTGGGAGTTCGTTCTGTACAGTGAGTAGGACATTTTCGTCAAAGTTGTTGTCCTGGGGGAAGCTGTGGGTGGCAATTAGTACGTCTTTGAAGGCTTCTGCTATGTCTGAAGGGTTAATGGTCGGTGTGTTGTGGATGGTCAGCTTGTAGTCTCTGCCTGTCTTTTGTCCTGTGAGCGTTTTGAACCTGTTCCAGAATTTGCGGCCTTCTCTGTAGTCTAGTTGTTGGCAGGTTTGGTCCCATTCCATCTGGCGATGTTCTGAGACTTTTTGTTTTATGACATTGTTGAGTCTGTTCCAGATAGGTCTCAAATCTGGGTTGTTGTTTTGTACCAGCTCTTTGTGTATTTGTCGTTTTTGTCTGATTAGTTGTAAAATGTCTGGGGGCAAATGAGGCTTCCAGTTACTAATAGTTTTGGTCGGGATGGCCGAGTCTATAGCTGTTTTTATTGCATCCGTTATTTTGTCGTTTATAAAGTTCATATGTGTCGTCCATGATGGTGAGGGGTGCAAGTAGTTCGTTGTTTATAGTTTCATTGTATTTTGTCCAGTCAGCTTTTGAGTTTTATTGTTATTTTTAGTCTATTGAGATGGAGGGGGTTGATTGCTGTCGTGCCAAAAATATTTGGGAGATGTTGGCTTGTGATTGTGTCACCCACTGTTGCCTCAGTCATGGAGTCATGGATTTCAGAACAGAATCACTTTCTTTGTCCATATAGTTCTTCTTCTGGAGTGCCTTCAATGCACTATTTAAATCAGAATTTTGCTTCTTCAGACGGCAATTACTTTGTTGAAGGCATCTTATTTTCTTTCAGTACTGCTTATTTTCATCACACACGGTGTCCACCTTCTTCTTCAGAACAGCAGTAGGGTCGTCACTTGGGTGTGTGGATCGAGGGTACCATCATTCGGCAACACTAGAAAAGACACACATTCATGAAATCCCAAAAGTTATCCACACATGCTGTAAACGTTTTAATACCATAAGTTACCATAACTTTCTGGTGCAGTGGTGTCTAATTTCTGTTCTATGATTTTTTTTAAAATCCTCAATTATTCTGCACCCAATTTCCTGCCAAGTAAAGGATCTCTATGCACTAAAGGAACACAAAAACTATCATACATACGCACCGCCACACTGTTTTGTCACACTAGTACCGCATAATATATAAGGTAGACTAAAGAGCCTCTGCTATAGAAATTTATTCATAAAAGAGATGGACAGATGACAAAAGTTGAGAACCACTGCACTGATCATGTGATACTTACATTCTTGAGAATGTGATGATGGTTCATTGTTCTTTTCATCATATTTCACAGATGAATTGACCTCTGTGTGACAGTTTCCGCAAAATACGTCTATTTTGGAACCTGCAACATTAAAAAGCTTGGTTAAGAATCCAACATGTATTTTGGTGGATAGGCTATATGGTCATAAACTTACTTTGGCAAGGGTTGTGTTTGTTATAATACCATCATCATATATCAACATAACACCAAGTCTAACAGTTCACTAATTTGCTGGAGGACTTGTTAATTTGCTCAGACATTAGATGGCAGATTAATACTTATTGAAAACTGCCATTTCAGTGATACCATATACAAAATCATTATAAGTTCTATACATCCATTTTGAACAATAAAAATTAAACTAGAGCCATCCAGTATAGGTAACACGAAGAAGGAACTTCACTACCAGGCTGTTTCTAAACACACTAGTAGATATCACTGTATTACCCAAAATACCGGTAATTGATGTACATCTTACTTAAAGATTCCTTCTCGCTCACATTACTCATCGAATGAAGTCTCATTCGTGATTAATAAGTGATAAATGTATAGCATAATCAAAAGCCACATAAGACCACTGTCATAAATTCCGGGCACGCACACTGGCGCCCCCCCCCCCCCCCCCCCACACACACACCTCACGCAGTTACACAATATGATAATGTATGAAAGATCTAGTGAAACTTACTCTCTGCAGGAAATGACGAAAATATGCAGGGCACAGCGCCGTCTCTGAGGCCAACATTTGATAGCGACGTCCGATCAATGTCAGCTTCAAGGAAATGATCTGAACATATTTTACTGTTTTGGTGGTTCTCAATCTTTTCGTCGCATTGCCTTAATCCATAAGCTTCTTCGGGAAACTACATGTCGTAAACATAAGAGTTTGAAGGCAATGAGTAAATTCATTGAAACACACAGCACTTATTTAAGCCAGAAATATGAAAATTAACAGTACGACATTTACTATCGGCCTACCTATGACTTGTTATATTTAGTAATAAACTGGATTTTTTAACTATTAATTGCAGCTGGGAATGTCTATCACAGGAATATATCCTTTAACAAATTCATCATATCTTGAAACAAAAACCCTTTTGCATCAGGCAAACAAGAAACTACTGACTCAACAAATTCAAATATATTTGACATGTGTGCCTGGTAGTTTCGTTGTGCAGTTTACACTAGCAAATTTTATACTTTCTAAAGACAGAGGACACTCCAGAGCCCTGTCAACAAATAAATAAATGTAGGGCTAAAATTAATTATTACATCACATTTGTCAGTGAAACACTGCAGTCACATGAGCATTCGGCACATCATAGTAGTTCACAACACTTAAATTTTCCAAATAATCGCTTTCTGAATGAAGCACTGGCTGCTGCTAAGTATAGGCGAAAATTATGAAAAATCGACAAAACTGTATTTGGTACCAGTTTTCGATAACGTCTTAAAAAGGTGTTTCTTCTCCATAGACTTCTGAACTCACCTGGTTTACTTGTACTATGGTCTCTTCTGTAAACTGCAGAGTATTGCAGGCTTCAGCTAGAGTGTGGTTTTTCCCGTCGTTTTGCCTTTAGTTCATCACATCAGCACCTCAATATTTTTAGTATCTGAAACAAGGGTTCGATATTGCTGTTACAAATAAAATATACACAAGTTACAAGTGTGTGTTTGTATTTCAAACTTCAGACATAACCTCGAAGCATAATCTGATGGATATTTGAAAATAATAATCGATTCTTAAAAAAATTACAATTACTTGTACTAGTTCTTAGGTATTACTTACCTTTAGGATACTTCCTACTTTTTAGTTCTCACATTATTCTTTGAAATTGACAATAACATATTCGCTGGCGGCATTTAGTTCTTAAAAATGGCGGAATTTACGAAAAGTAAACATAATTAGGGAGAGGGGTGGTCGTGTGACCGACTTGGCACCCGGTGCCAAATGTTTTAGTCTGTCCATAGTCACTCGTCGATAGGGCCTCTTCCTGTATTCTAACATTCTTGACAACCCGGACATTTTAGACCTTTGCCTGATGGAAAAAGTTAGTATCTCTGGATGGAAAGATTTTTGCGTGGTAAATAAGCGTATTTAGGGCTGACCAAGATAGCTGGCGGTCGTAAAAGTCCATAGATATCACCGATGCTGGAATCTGGCAGTGCACACGTCATACAGATGTTACGTTGATGCCCGATTGTGGTGTTCGTAACGTCTTCCTATTTCATTGGAGTAAATGATACTCAAAATACTGCGGAAGGAAACGTTGCTTAGCCTAAAGGCTGCCAAATGTACTTTCACGAGCACCAGTTTTACCAACAAGCCTCTGTGGTAACAGTGCACAAAAGTACAAAAGAAAGAGTTTAACAATGATACAAGGCAGTCTATGACTACACGAAATTTCAAGTTACATCTCTGGCGTTACAAGTGTGAAAAAAAATACACGTAAAACAGTAGAAAATTATACATGTTTCTTGTATCGGCAGCAGAGTTCTAGTAATGACTGCAACAGTGCAAACATGGTTGAATTAAGGGTCTCTACTACAGATTGTCTGTGGTCAAGAAACATGCAGCATGTCATTGGCTGATGGCTCCTACCAACAACCAATCAGGTCTCCCGGTGCCAGTTGAAACTGCTATTCATAACGCCTCATGAGTAACACGTTCGCTGTGGTCAGTAGTGCGGGCTGCTAACGCTCTAGGTGGTCACCTGTAAGGCGCACATACGCTGAGTGCACAGCCAAACTAAACTGAGTACTCAGCTAGCGAACGCGCTGCTCATTAATACTGTTCCTGCTATGTGGTTGACAGGTTCTTGTATACCTATTGTCCGATCAATAAATCAGATATCCTGGTAAGGCAAATCCTTTAATATATAAACACTGATATTTTTTAGAGTAACACCCAAAGAAACGTGCCGGCATAGCATGTGAAACCATGACTTTGTTCTTGCTTATGTGATATGCAGATTTGATGACCTCCGGGGGGGGGGGGGGGGGGGTAAATAATGATAACCCTCAACTTTTGTATGTTTTATGTATTTGGTGCAAACAGTCATATCCGACAATGTTTTGTTTTCTTCAAGTAGTACACGAATCTGCATAGAGATTGGCAAATATAAATATTAAAAGAAATATTTAAACGTATGACTACTTTTATGTTTGAAAAGTTGCTTATATCTCAGAACTTCATAAATGAGGGTTATTATATTACCCGACGTCTTCATTTAATTTTGAACGAAACCCATTCCTATTTGCATGTTGTTGCGGCGAGGAAGTATACTATTCGCGAACTAATGCTATTACAGAGCACTATCCTCAAGTAGCGTAACACAGGAACACCGCGCATTTCGTATTTACTCTTCCATATTACGAAATTTTGGAAGGTAAACATAGTAATAAAGATACTCCCGAAACACGCATTTTTACTACCCATAAATGCTACGACCATACAATGAAATTTAACCCATGTGTTATGTAGCGTGTAATTGCTATACGTTATATCTCTTAGCAAGCTTTTAAATTAATAACATAACTTAACTGTGATGCTAGACAACAATACCTGGCAAGCGAGAGTAATGCAATTTCATTCGCTCATAATACAATCGCCAAAGGTGAGCATTCGGAAACGTCAAAATGCAAGTCACAACCGAGAACAATCAGTTTTAATAAAAGCTTAGAAATATTTCATTATTCCGCTCCTGTACAGTGTCTGAACTGAGAGTCAGCATTCTTAACAGCACAACAAACAATCACGTTGACTCAGTCAGATGACGCAAACCAACTAAGCTGAAATCTGAAAAGCGCGCCTGCTACTACGGGCCAGTCACGTGACCAGCAAGCTCCGCCTCCCCCGTGTCGTGGGGGGGGGGGGGGCGGATACGCCGAGACCTGGGGTTATTAAAAGTTTTGCGATCTTTTTGCTTGGTAAATAAGCGTATTGAGGGCTGAGCCAAGATAGCTGGTGCTCGCAAAAGTCCATAGATATCACCCATGCTGGAATCTGGCGGTACAATCATACAAATGTTTTTTTCTGAATGCAGCACTGGCTGCTGTTATGTATAGCCGAAAATTATGGAAAACCGACAAAACTGTATTTGGTACCAGTTTTGAATAACGTCTTAAAAAGGTGCTTTTTTTCCATCGAATTATAAAGTCAGCTGGTTTACTTGTACTATGGTCTCTTCCGTAAACTGCAGAGAATTGCAGACTTCAGCTAGAGGAGGATCATTTGAGTGATGTTCAATGTATTTGCTTCGTTGAGTCATATTTCACAGCGTACTGATTAGACACTAGTTAAACGAACTGTGACCAGCTAGCTTCATCATAAAGTTATTTAAGGATACTGTGGTCTGATATACTCTTCTTATTTTTACAATTAATAAAGATGGCTGAACGGTTGTCAGCCGAAATATCGTTGCAAGAAGTCGATGGAATCCGGCTGCAATCCCGAAATGTATGGAATATTCCGTACGCCGGGAAAACTTCAGGAATCAATAAAGGTTGCATTGTTAGGTGGTCCTCACAGGTGTTAGACATCTCCGTTCTTCGAAAGAAGCTTTCCCTTGCAATGATCCTGTTTTCGGAGTAAGCACATCCACGCCTTATTATGGCGTAAGCATTGTAGTGGGCAAAAGGCCTGCCCTTGGCCATTGTAATAACTTCCATACTAACGGTCGTACAACGAAATGCGAAAGTGACCAGTGTGCATATGTCGGGACACCGTCCACGGAGTTCACGGGCCGGGTGGAGGGAGGGGGGGAGGCGGAGACAGGGCCTCCCGACCCTTCGGAGCAGGTAGAAGTGTGGCAAGTGTCCGGACACCTTATCTAGCGTGTATTTTATAGGGGAAGGGAGGGCAAGATGGAAGGGTTAATTTAACGACACAATAATACGAAAATTTGCAAATGTAAACATTTTTTAATTAGTCATGAAAGGTGTCCTATTAAACTACAAAACGTTGTAGTTAATAACAATCAATATTTGATAACTCATGTGATATGACACACAAAAGAAAACTAAAGAATATTTCATCTTGCCCTCACCCTGAAGGCAAAATGGAAAGCTTGAACAGGCAAGATGGAATGTTTGGGATTATCTTACATTTCACAATGGACACACAGAAAATAACCATTTTCCGTATTGGTGCACAACTCATGTGCTCAACCATGACACGATGTACATTCCAACCAGTCTTCTGTGGGTGGATCGATGTATCGTTCACCGCACAGTAGGCAAAACACATCTGCATGACTGGATGCCTCTTGATTTTGTGATATCTTCTCGTCTTTGTCCGTTTTCCCTTTCCTTTACCTTTTCCCTTTCCTTTTACACCCTGTCCCCTTCTGTTGTGTTCTCGTTTATATTCATTTCCTTTAATGGTCTGGGCTACGTCTATTTTTTTTTTCCCCCTCACTTCATTCTTCTTTTCAGTTATTGATCTGACTGGCGAACTCGTAAGAATCTACAATTTTTGACTCCTGACTTTGCTTTTTTTAATTAATGATGTAACCTTTGGTAACGTAAGTATTTTTCGTGGAGAGATGGTGTACGATGTAGACGGTTGTGCAAAAACGTCAACAGGGTCTACACTAGATGCATCTTCGCTGTCTTCCACAATGTTCTGCTGAATATCTTGTTCTTTTAATACAACATCCTTCTCATTAACAGACGTGACGTCGTTTTCATCAATAGTGATGTCAGGATTCTTGCCTTCGTTAGTAACAATATCAATGTCGGCGTTGTCGTGACGTTTAGTCATTGAAGAACTGTTATTAATAGTAGCTGCATTGTCTGCGCAGTTATTTTCTATGGCTATTACATCATTCTCGTCATTGGTCGTAGGGCAGTCTTCATTGACTTCAGGCAATGGACTGGTTTCCGCCAAATCGTCGGTAATGTCATTGTCAGCATAGTTGTCCCCCTTCTGAGTCGCAGCGGTATTCTGATCATGTACCATCACTGGAGCATTTTTCATAAACGGTGGCTGGTGCAAAATCTAAATCTGTGAACAAATGTTTGTTATACGGAAAAATACTGGCCTTTCTGAAACCACTTGTGGCGTTCTGCACAGTAGCGCTTTTTTCGTAGGCGGTGCAAACAAGTCTTGCAACGTCTAACTGTGTTACTCTTCTTCCAGGATGGTTCTTTTGGAAAGTGTCTATGGTTTGTTCAAAGGCTACTTTAAATTAGCGGTAAACCGACACACCTAGTGGCTGAAGCTTGTGGCTCGTGTGTGGTGGAATGCTAACCATGATTACATTATTTGTTCTTGCTATATTTAAACCTTCCAGATTTTGATGGGTTTTGTGATTGTCTAAAATCAATAAAACTGGCCTGTCAGCTGATGGTCTCGTCTTTTCGATAAATAGCTGCAACCAGTTATTAAAAGTAGTGTTTGTTATCCAGCTAGATTCAGAACACGAAGCTTGAAATCCATTAGGAGTACCATCCAAAGAGACGCTCATACATTCTTTTTCTTTGCCCAAATATAAAACATGGTGGAATGAAGCGACCAGTGGCACTACAAGCACAAATAATAGTAGTAAGCTGACCCTTTTCTGCAGTTGCGACGTCTCCTACGTGCCGTTTACCTTTTACGGAAATTACTCGAGGAGGTCGGGAGGCGCTGGTCGTGACACCAGTGTCGTCCATGTTATATATGTCATCTGGCCCTGCCAAAAACTGATGCTGAGAAAAAACAGTCCATAAGTTATCAGAGATGCGTTCAACCTGAGTGCGATTAAAAGCAGAACAATGTGCTAGGGCTGTGGGTTCAGGTGTACGAAATGTTAGTTTGGGGGTGTCTTGCCATAAAGCCTTCGACCGACGCTCGACCAGCCTTTTCACGTGCAAACGGATGCGCAATTTTGTGTGTCGCCAACTCATAAGCTAATGTCTGCAGGCTATCCTTTGTTAGGCCATAAAGTAGAAAAGTATCGCGAGCGACTGCGAGATCACAGAGCTTCTGTTCCAGTTCTTTAGAAAAAAAAAACAGGCTGAAATCATCCTAACTTTTTTGATGTGGCGATGCAAAGTTCCAATCGGAATTCCATATTTCTTCGAAGCTGCACTTATAGTTATGATTTGAGCTTCATCCATCGCCTTCTGCATTGTTTGCTTACTCCAAGACCCTCTGGTAATCTTCCGTTTGTAATTGGATACCATCTAGAAACAAAAACAATGCTGCTATTAATCGGAAAAACTCTCAAATCATGAAAGGAGTACCATGAAGGCAAAACTGACCCTTTTCCATCTTGCCCTTAAATACATATTTCCATCTTGCCCATAACCGTCTCCAATGTTAAATTGACGTATTTAGAAACTGGTAACCACTTTCTGTGTTAAAATACCAATTCTAACAACCTATACTTCGTAGATATGTATCGTACAAACAAAATAGTAACAAGACTTAACTTTTACAAACAATAACGCCGCAAAAACCCACAATTTTCCAAAGAATTCGACAAAAAACTAACACAGAGCACGTATACTTCACTTGGCAGCGCGAGCCCGACTAAACTCCCTTCATAGATTCCAGGTAGTCGCCTGTTGCTGTGAGCGTCGCCACTCGCGTGCCTTGTCACGTGGTTCGGAGTTGTCAGTAATTTCCGTCTTGCCGGCACCTTCCATCGTGCCCTCCCTTCCCCTATATGTTATTTCTCTTAGCAAGCTTTTAAATTAATAACATTACTTGACTATAATGCTAGACACCAATACCTGGCAAGCGAGAGTAATGCTAATTCATTCGCTCATAATCCAAATCACCAAAAGTGAGAATTCGGAAACGTCAAAATGCAAGTCACAACCGAGAACAATGACTTTAGTAAATAATTACAAATATTTCATTATTCCGTTCCTGTACAGTGTCAGAACTGAAAGTCAGCATTCTTAACAGCACAACAAACAATCACGTTGACTCAGTCAGAAGAGACAAACCAACTAAGCTGAAATCTGAAAAGTGCGCCGGCTACTATGGGCCAGTCACTTGACCAGCAGGCTCCACCTCCCCCGTGTCGTGGGGGGGGGGGGGCGGATACGCCGAGACCTGGGGTTATTAAAAGTTTTGCGATCTTTTTGCTTGGTAAATAAGCGTATTGAGGGCTGAGCCAAGATAGCTGGTGCTCGCAAAAGTCCATAGATATCACCCATGCTGGAATCTGGCGGTACAATCATACAAATGTTTTTTTCTGAATGCAGCACTGGCTGCTGTTATGTATAGCCGAAAATTATGGAAAATCGACGAAACTGTATTTGGTACCAGTTTTGGATAACTTCTTAAAAAGGTGCTTTTTCTCCATCGAATTATAAAGTCAGCTGGTTTACTTGTACTATGGTCTCTTCCGTAAACTGCAGAGAATTGCAAACTTCAGCTAGAGTGTGTTTTTCCCATCACTTTGCCTTTAGTTCTTCACATCGCATCAGCACCTCGATATTTTTAGTATCTGAAACAAGGGTTCGATATTGTTGTTACGAATCAAATATACACAATTTACAAGTGTTTGTTTATATTTCAAACTTCTGTTATAACTCGAAGCATAATCTAATGGATATTTGAAAATAATAATCGATTCTTAAAAAATTACAATTACTTGAACTAGCTCTACGGTATTACTTACCGCTAGGATAATTCCTACTTTTTAGTTCTCACATTATTCTTTGAAATTAACAAACTAACTGGTGTATTCAGACCTTAAAATGGCGGAATTTACGAAAAGTAATCATAATTAGGGCGAGGGGTGGTCAAATGTTCAATTGTTTGTATAGCTTATTGGACTTTACTACGGGGTCATCAGTCCCTAAACTTACAAACTACTTATGAACTAGCTAACACTGAGCACGGTACAAATATCCATTACCGAGAGGAGGGTGGTCACATGACCGGCTTGACACCCGGTGCCAAATGTTTTAGTAATCACTCGTCGATAGGGCATCTCCCTGTATTCTAACATTCTTGACAACCTGGACATTTTAGATCTTTGCCTGATGGAAAAAGTTAGTATCTCTGGATGGAAAGATTTTTGCTTGGTAATTAAGCGTATTTAGGGCTGACCAAGATAGCTGGCGGTCGCAAAAGTCCATAGATATCATCCATGCTGGAATCTGGCAGTGCACTCGTCATACAGATGTTACGTTGTTGCCCGATTGCGGTGTTTCTAACGTCTACCTATTTCAATGGAGTAAATGGTACTCAAAATACTGCGGATGGAAACGTTGCTTAGCCTAAAGGCTGCCAAATATACTTTCACGAGCACCAGTTTTATCAACAAGCCTCTGTGGTAACAGTGCACAAAGGAAAAGTGTCTAGAATAAGAAAGAGTTTAACAGTGATACAAGGTAGTCTATGACTACACGAAATTTCAAGTTACATCACTGGCGTTTACTAGTGTGAAAAAATACATCTGTAAAACATTAGATAATTATAAACGTTTCATGTATCAGCAGAAGATTACTAGTTATGACTACAGATTGTGTTGGTTGGTGTCTAGATGAGCTCTGATGGCACTGGTAAGCACTGGAGATCGGATGTCACGTCTGTACCTTGCTCTATATTCAGCAGATACTCCTCTGACACCATTTCCGTACTTACTTACCGTTTCCATGCACAGAAAGACTTTACTTGTCTCTGCCCCAGCCCATGTAACTGAACGTCTCTTTCAAAGGCCTTTTTAGGTATAAATGGACTCTAACATGTGTAGAAAGGGGCACGAGTAAAACAATAAACAATTAAGTCGTGATGGCAAAGTTGCTTGTAATCAATGTGAGTGTAAGAACAGAAAGGAAATGCAATATGCATTCTAAATAGCCACGCTGTCCTATACACTTACGCGCGCCTTTGTGTGCACACTAGAGATCGGTAAGTCACAACTCGTCACCCACACAGTAAGTAAAAAGCAGGTACATTGCCTTTACAAACTGTCGAAAAATATTGACACCTGGAAATACAATGTCTATTATGATCCTATGATGGTAAATGCGAGCAGATAGCGTAGTAAAACAGATGACATGAAGACATCTGTGTGTAACATAATAGGGCATGTTAACAGCCGTAAGCAAACAGGCACCATGCCACGGAGAATCGCTCATACTTCCTACAGGCAAATGAGTAGGTTTGAATGGGATCAAATTGTGGCTTTCCGAGTGGTGGAATAGTCCTTTTGGACAACTGCCACACACGTTGGACGTGTGGCATCAGTTGTGCAATGATGGTCGTTGTAATGGCCACTTGAAACTTCTCACACCCACAGGCGTTTGTCGAGATTATCGTATTGTAAGAGTAGCAGTGGCAGATCGTACAGCTTCCACAGCACAGATAAGAGGGTTTGTGATCCCAAAAATATCAACAGGAGCTGATGATGACCGGTTTCTAGCAGTGGTACTACTGTCACACCCAACGCTATCCTGTCTTCCACTCACACCGTGCTGCGGTGGAGTAGCCGCTCGGTCTAAAGCGTCTCGCTGCGGAGCGCGCGGTTGCTCGCCATGGAGGTTAGAGTCCTCTCTGGGGCGTGTGTGTGTGTGTGTGTGTGTGTGTGTGTGTGTGTGTGTGTGTGTGTGTGTGTGTGTGTGTGTGTTGTCCTTAGGTTAGGGTAGTTTAAGTAGTTTGTAAGCTACTGACTGATGACCACACAGTTTGGTCCGATAGTTTTACAAGCATTTGAATATTTTCAGCTGACGCCACAACATCGACTGTGCCGTAAGAGAATCTCTTGGTAGACAGAATGGTGGGTCTTGATCTTCAGAGCTGAAAGCAGATTCTGCTTGCACGCAAGTGATGCTCGTTTGCTGAAAGACCTAGGTCTGGCGAGTGCTGTCTCGTAGAGTGGATTTATCAAAGACATCCCGCCATCACCCCAGGTCTTATGGCCTGTGGTGCAATAAGCTAAAACTCTCATTCTTCTTTGGTATTTATAGAGGAAATGCTGACCAGCGTCAGAAAGTGCAGAATGTTGATAAGTCCCTTTTCTTGCCATTCTTGCAATGAGGAGATGATGTGTTGCTGCAACAGGATAACGCTAGCCCAGGCAAAGCTCCTGAAACTCAAGTGTTGTGCAAGATGTGCAGCAACTTCCGTGGGCATTATCTGTGAACTTGTCTCCAATAGAGCACATTTAAGATATGATGGGACGAAAGTTAACATGAGCTACATCTCAACCCAAAACTCTTGCGGAACTATGTGGACAGGTCGAGAAGGTGTGAAGTAGTGTATTACAAGACGGGATGCACCGTCTAGTGATCGAATGGATACCAGTATAGAGATCATTTGTGTGTAGCAACTATTATTTGTGGTGGTGGAATTCGTGTCACTATAAATTCATTTCTGATTTAACTTTGAAAGAACATAAACAGGAATAATGCTTTTTTATTATGTCTGTAGTAGTTCAGAGAATTAAGTTTTAAATTTCGGATGTTGTGTAAATTTCAATTATTACAACAAAATCCAAAATGTTTTTATCTAGTGAAAAAATTTTAATAACGAAATTTATTCTTTTGTATTGATACTTTTATTTAAAAAAATACAATGCAATATAAGAGTTATAACTGTATATCTACGCCCATCATTTTCAATCAGTAAACATGTATATAGTCAAACAGGAGAAAATTATCAGTGTTGTGATTTGTCTCGCGTTTGAAAAGATTCACGTACAAGGCACTGACATAGGAGTACATACCATTTTCAGAACCAACTGGTACAGCATTGGCTACAACAATTTACAGATTTCCCGCCACTTCAATACATCACTGCTTTTTGGTAAAAATGATTCCGCTAAGTATTTGTCCAATTCAACAATTTCCACATGTCGTGGGTTCCGACATCCTTGGAGCTGGCTAACATCATTAGCGAAGCTGGGGTGCGGGGCTGCAGCCCCTCTGGAGCAGGACTTCTTTCACAGTGAGAGAGATCTCATCTACTGCTATATGAAATTCGATATTACCACTGTCTTGTTTCCCTTTTTTTATCAGTTTGTGGCACAGACACTCAGTATCCCCCAGACCAAACTTCTGCCTTTCCTATTTATGCTATTTTTTTTCAACAACCAACGCTTTCATTTTTCCACCTGGGCCCATGGTTTCATCTAAACAATCTGTTAATGCTGTGACATTACCTGACGAAGTGTAGTCTGGCAGCTCTAGTACAACTAAAATGCCCTCCTTGATGTGGCCATCACTTGCGTCCATGTGTCTAATGTACACATTTGCATGAAAAATTGCAAATCAGACATTGGAATCATCAATTAAAAGGCTGATGTTTTTGCATTTTTCAAAATTGTTTAGGAGAGCCTGTTTTAGTGTATCTGCTTTAAAATGAATAAATACTCTGCACCATGGACGTATATAAGGGAGGGGTCCAGGGGGTCCGGACACCCCCCTTAGCTTACATTTCAAAAAAATAAAGCTAGAATATTTGCCTATACACAATTTCTTAAATCCTGTGGCACAAAATTGTGGTCATGACACGTGCTTGGTTTGCATAGTAATCTATATTGAGGTATGATTCAAC
Organism: Locusta migratoria; assembly: GCA_026315105.1. Lineage (NCBI taxonomy): Eukaryota > Metazoa > Arthropoda > Insecta > Orthoptera > Acrididae > Locusta > Locusta migratoria. The sequence continues at coordinate 275,275,285 of CM048755.1, forward strand.
AAACAATGGCTGTGCCCTGTAGCTGAATGTGTTCCTGTTTAACTGTTGAATTGTCATATATTTGAAAGAACTATGAAACGAATATGTTGGAGATTTTGGCTTAATGCATCGCCAGTTGCTGCTTTTCATACCCTACAGATCCCCTGTCTAGAAAATTTTGTAAATGGTACTGATTTTCTGCTGATTTTACTAGACTGTCAAAATCATCATCATGATGTGCAAATAGCCTAAGAGGTTGCTCAGATTATTTCCTTGATCATTCCTACACATTACGAGAAGCAGAGGACTAATGACATTTCTCTATCATTTTCCGTCTATTACTGTGGACTGTGATCTTTAGAGCAAATCATGAATCCAGTCACACAAAAGAGACGATAATTCGTTGGCATGCAATTTGATTAAAAATTACTTTTTACAAACAGTGTAAAAAGCCTTCTGGAAATTTTGAAATGGAATCAGTCTGAGATTACAAGTCGCATTACTTCATGAGAATAACTCATATTGTTGCGGATTCCCGTGCAAGGTCGAAGGAATGAACACAGCCACAGTGGAGTAGCCGAGCGGTCTAAAGCATCTCGCTGCGGAGCGTGCCGTTGCTCGCCGTGGAGGTTAGAGTCCTCCCTGTGTGTTTGTCCTTAGGGTAGTTTACCTAGGTTTAAGTAGTTTGTCAGCTACGGACTGATGACCACGCAGTTTGGTCCAATAGATTTACAAACATGTGAACATTTTGAATGACCACATCTGCGGTGAAGTAATTGCTGCCAACGCCGTCTTCACGTGAATATACTAATTATATTGGTGTAGTGTCTGTTCTTTCGGACGTGTCCGAAGGAACGGACACCACACCAATATAATAAAAAAAACTTAATATCGCGTCCCTACTGTGACGCATTATTTCGTTCCGTAGATCCATGTTGAGGAGGTCCTCGTGAATGTGGAACATCTCAATTAGAAATACACTAATGGAGTAGAAGGAGTTGGCCACGAGTAAGTCTTTTAGGTTTCTCTTACACTGATCTCTATTTGTAGCTAAATTTTTTATATTTGATTGTAAATTATTGAAAATGTGGGTTCCTGAGTAGTGGACCCCTTTTTGAACTAAAGTAAGCGTTTTTAAGTACTTGTGTAGATCATTTTTGTTCATAGTATTATATGTATGAACTAAGCTATTCATTGGGAAAAGGGATATGCTATTTATTGACAAATTTCATTAAGGAATAAATATACTGAGAGGCAGTAGTTAATATACCCAGTTCTTTGAAGAGGCTTCTATAGGACGTCCGTGAATTTACTCCACAAAAAATACGTATTACACGCTTTTGGACTCCGAAAACTTTTGACGGACTTGAAGAGTTACCCCAAATATTATACCATATGGCATTATGGAATGAAAGTAAGCAAAGTATGCAAGCTTTGTTATTTTTATGTCTCTTATGTCTGATAACCCTCGTATTGAAAATACAGATTTGTTGAGTTGTTTCTGCAGTTCTGTGGTGTGTTCCTCCCAACTAAATTTATTATCAAGCTGTAATCCCAGGAATTTAATACTGTCAACCTCTTCTATCTTCCTTTCTTCATACTTAATGCATATGCTGGCGGGAAATCTCTTACAGGTTCTGAACTGAATGTAGTGAGTCTTTTCAAAGTTTAATGACAATGAGTTGGCTTTTAACCATTTATTAATGTTCATGAAAATATTATTAGCAGACCTTTCTATAACTATGCTTGATGTACTTTTTATTGCAATACTTGTATCATCTGCAAACAAAACGAACTCTGCTTCTGGTAGTGTAACTGATGAGAGGTCATTAATGTACACGAGTAAAAGCAATGGCCCTAAGATTGATCCTTGTGGGACACCACATGTAATTTCTTCCCAATCCGATGATGACTGTTGGCTTAATTCACTAGTCACTTGCACTGACACCCTTTGTTTCCTGGTAGTGAGGTGTGACTTGAACCATTTTGCAGCATTTCCCATGACCCCATAGCATTCTAATTTACTTAAAAGGGTGTTATGGTTCACACAAATGCCTTTGAAAAATCACAGAAAATACCTGCTGCTTGCAATTTATTATCTAATGAATTAAGTACATTCTCACTGTAAGTGTAAATAGTCTTATCGATATCGGAACCTTTCAGAAATCCAAACTGTGTTTTGGACAATATATCATTCATGGTCAGGTGGTTGAGAAGCTGCTTGTACATTACCTTTTCTAGAATTTTCGAGAATGCTGGCAAAAGTGAAATCAGTCTGCAGTTTGATGGTATCTCTTTATCCCCATTCTTGAATAGAGGTTTAATATCTGCATATTTTAGCCAATCAGGAAAAGTTCCAGTTATAATAGACTGGTTACACAAATAACTTAGAATTGTGCTAAGTTCACAAGAACACGCTTTAATTAACTTTGTTGATATATCATCATAACCACTAGAATGCTTTGTTTTTAAAGATTTTATTACGGAAGTTTTTCTTGTGGTGAAGTGAGTGACATATTCATGTACGGGAAGTTATTTGTAAATGCTAGTTTCAAGTATTCAAGGGCATTATTTACTGACCCAGACAATCCCATACTATCAGTAACAGATATAAAGTACTTGTTAAATAGATTTGCCACACTATGTCCATCAGTTACTAATGTCTCATCTACTCTTAATGCTACCTGCTCTTGTTCCTTTCTGCTTCTACCAATCTCCTCTTTCACTATATCCCATATTGTTTTTATTTGGTTTCCTGATGTTGCTATCTTCTTCTCATAGTGCATTTGTTTAGATGCCTGAATAACTTTTTAAAATATTTTACAGTATTCCTTATATTTAGATACAATTATCATCATTGCAACTACTCTTAGCTGATAGATACATTTTCCTTTTTGTCTTACATGAAATCTTTATTCCTTGTGTAATCCATGGTTTTACTATAGACTTCTGTTTAATTAAAGTTACTTTTAGAGGAAAACATTTTTCAAACATGATACTAACATTATTAATGAATATGTTATATTTTTCATTCATGCCATGAGCACTATATACATCTTTCCAGTTCATGTCTTTCAGGAGTTTTCTAAAATTTTCAATTTTTGGTGGGTTGACTACTCTCCTGTATGTCGATTTTGCAGTCTTCATAATCTGTTTAGAATCTATACCTAAAACCAGGAGCTGCATTTCATGATCTGATAGGCCATTTATTATTGGTTTTATGATATGATTTTTTCCCTTTTATTTGTCTATAAAATATTATCAATTGCTGTCCTAGAGGTTTTAGTTATCCTAGTTGGAAAGTTTACGGTATGTGCTAGGTTGAAAGACAAAGTTACTGACGGCAATAAATTTTTACTGGAGGACTGCATAAGAAAATCTGCATTAAAGTCACCAGCTACCAGGATTTCTTTATTTCTACCTGTTAAATAACCCAGTAGAGCTTCTAGATGATTTAGGAATAGATTATAATTTCCTGCAGGTTCTCAGTAAATAGTAACTATTATATAGCGTCTGTTATGGAATTCTACTTCCGTTGCACAAGCTTCTAAATGCTGCTCTAGACAGAATTTATTTATATCAATATTCTTGAATTTATAGCAATTTTTAATGAATGTGGCGACTCCTCCTCCCTCCTTATCTGATCTACAGAAGTGTGGAGATAAATTACGTCCTGGAATGTTTAACATATCTATACCAGTGGCCACATGATGTTCAGAGAGGCAAATTATGTCAATTGGGCTAGAGGAATCTATTTCATCAATACAAATGAGTAGTTCATCAAGTTTATTTCTGAGTCCTGGAATATTTTGATGTAATAAAGATAACTGATATTGCATACTAACAGTTTGACTAAGATTTACTGTAAGTTTCTGAGTACTTTCTGTTAAACATTGTTTGCTAAAATCTCTCCCCTGTTTTTCCAAAGTGAGGGTGTCTTCCAAGCTCTCTCAAAACTGGTTTTCTTTCCCCCTCCCTATTCTAAAAAAGGCATCCCTCTGACACCTGTAACCACTGGTATTTTACCATTTGTGACAGTGCCGTCACCCCCCCCCCCCCCCCCCCCGTAAGTTACTTGCAATCAACCCAGACAGTTTTCCCTTCCCTTTCCTGTTGAGGTGAAGAGCATGCCTAGTGTATTCCCACCTACAGATATCATCCACACGAATCAAACCAATATGGGACTCCATATCTGACATGAGTAGCCGTTCCAACTGCAAGTTTACTCTCTTGACAGAGGGGTTCAAATGAGGCCGATCATGGCGACCCAAGACAGATGCAAACCCCACCCTAGTATGATTCGTTGCCGATGATATCTTCACCAGGTCACTCTCTATAGAATATTCACAGTTTCTATCAATGCTGTTTTCCGGCCCATCCACTATAACCACGGCATCCTCCATTGTGAGATCTTTACACAAAGAACCTATATCCTCTGTTACCTGACACAGACCCGTATTTGGTTCGAAAAAGTTTGTGACCTGGTACTCTGATCCTAGCTCTTCTTGCAGTAGTTGGCCAACACCTCTACCGTGGGAGCTGCCTAACAACAAGACTTTCTGTCTTTTCACAATTTTCCCTACCTTTTACAAATCCTTCTTGAAAGTTTGTTGTCCTTTCTACAGCTTCAGCTACATGAGGCTCATCCTATTCTGACTGGGGCAACAGGTAAAATCTATTTTTTAGATTAATGACAAACCTGTCTGAAACTGTCCTAAGCCTGTTCCCCCTGTTAACTGTTGCCACTTCCCACCGCTGTTCACCCTTCTCCCTCCTTAACCTGCTCAGAATCTCCCTTGCCTTATCTAATTCAGCTTGAAGAGCTGCAATTTTCCCCTCCTGTTCCATTATTTTCCTATCTCTATTGCAGATCCTACAAAACCACTAGTGAGGCTCATTTATATCCCCATTTCCCACGCCACTACGTTCGCCCCAATGAAAGAAACCACAACTATCACACCACACCCTGGAACTAACGATCCTATGGCATGTCACACACTTCTCACCCATGGTAAAAATATAAATCGTAAAAAAAAGTTGATTAAGTACTGACTAAAAGGTGAAAGTTACACCACGAGACAGTAAAATCTCTTCACGCAAATATAATTAATTGAAAGGGCACAGGATATAAAGAAACTAGCTCACAAAAATAATAATTAGGACGTAAAAAACACGTTCACGAAAACAAAATTTACGTCTATAAACACGGATTACTGTACACACTTTTGCTAAATCACGAAATTTACGTCTGATAGTCTGGCTGCAGCTGCCCCGAGAAACTCGGTCCTTTCTCCTGTGCAATGACTCTTTTTAAGTGAATTTTTGTCGCGCTTATTCAATATGAAGACCCAGAAATTGTCTCGAACCATGTCATATGGTGTAGCAAGTGACATGGTTTGCTGTCTGTATGCAAACTCGTAGTTATTATTGTGGGCCTTAGCTACAGAAGGCGACACTTATAGTAGACCTTGTGGCATTCCGTTTCAGATATAACTTCGCGGAAAATTGTATCCAACAGCGGCCTTCACACGACGAGCAATCACACAGTGTTGTACACTAGAGACGGGCAAACCCGTTTATTTTTGGAACATAGTTCAAAGATGCTTGTTTCTTTTTTGGAACCGTCCGTGTCCACTCGTTCACGGTTCCTTTTTTTTATCCAGTTGTCAATGTCTATGGTTTTCATAACAGTCGGAATTGCAAACAAGCAGCATTGTCTCTCTTCTCACCAACTCCGTTTTACACATTTTACAAAAGTTTATTCTCTACAATTGATGGATCAGCGGTATAAATCGCTGTTCCTTCCATAACAATGAGCAAACTGCTTCATCGTAGTCAAAAGAAATATATATATACAGCTCGATACTGAGGTGGAACTGCAACCTTCGACCAGGAAGGGAAAGGCCGCGTCACCATTCTGGAGCTGGAACGGGAACTGCCACGCGACCGGGACCGCCGAAGTGAACGTTCCTTGTAACCAGTTCCTCGGTCCTTCCGTTCACTCTTGTGAACGGTTCCTTTGTACCAGTTCGTTCGCGAACGACCCATCTCTGAAGTGAACAGAGCAGTGGCATTTGATGGCAGAGCCAGTTATTGGAATTAGGACTCTTTTTGTAAGGGGTGAACGTCACTGAGGAAGTGCAAAAGAAATCCTAGTGAGCAACGCAAAGGGTCTCATAATCTTATACTTTACCGTAACTACTATCCTTGCCAATGAAACACGCGTAAGATCCAAATCTTTGAAAACCGGGCCATGCGGTGAGAATGAAGGATTTCATATGTGGGATAATGCCTACAGACTTGCTTTTGACAAAAGCATGCCGTTAACAGACCTATTTCGAGAGAAGTAATGGAATTTCATTTTAGCATTGATCTGAATTGTACGTTTACTTTAGCATCCCCCTAGATATGTCGGTCGATCACGATACACTTCTGACTTCAGGTAATCCCAAAGCCAATAATAGCACAAACTGAGGTCTGGTGACCCGGGAGGTCAAGCATGACGAAAGTGGCGGCACAGCACACGATCATTGCCAAACGACGCGCGCAAGACATCTTTCACGCGTCTAGCAATATGGGGTGGAGCGCCATCCTGCATTTTGGTTCTAATAAAACCACGTGTAATTCCAAGCATGTGTGTAAATTTTTACCTCTCTACCTACATTATTCCGTGATTTATTAAGTTTTCAAATTTATACTGACTGTTTGATCACCCAGTATAAAGATAAAACAACTGACTTGAAAAAATTTGCAGCATTCGTCTCTTGATGTTGCTGGGGCCGAGCGGTGTGTTCCCAGCTTCAGGTCAGGATGAGGCGTGGAACCTGGTGGAGCGCCAAGGGACGCTAGTGAAACAGAATTATAGTTGATACATTTTATTCCGTAACATACATAAGTTTGATGAAGGCGCTAGCTCAACAGCAGCTAGGAGCGTCGCCTTAGAGCTGCAACCTTGGTGTTTCGTATGATGGTAGTGCCCGCACCGCGCCGCGATGCCGGGAAGCGATGCAACGACCGTTATTGTGAAGTGCTCTATCCCTTCACCAGGCTATGCAGCGGCCAGTGGATCCACGTAGGGACCCCTCTGAAGTCGGATGTAGTGCTGGTTCCCGACTCGCGATACGGGCTGGCCGGATTAGCCCCAGAGTGCTAACTCGACGACAGGAACATAGGCCTTTAGTAACCAACCACTGAAGACTGCGCTGGCCTTAGGCAGCCACCATAGAGGTGCGAAGTCGTCTGCACTGAGGATCACCATCTTTCCAGATGATGATTAGTGTGAAGCATGGCCGACGAGACTGCATATCTTAGCTGCCTCTGGCAGCTACCCGTATGTACTACTATCTGTGACAAATACTGAGCACGACGATTAGGGCAGTGAATTGACGACTACCTCCAGAACATCGTCTATTCAGAGGACCAAGTGACTGCTACTTGTAAATGTGGGAGTATTTATACGTAAAATTGGCTAAAGCTATGACGTATGAAACGATTTTAACGTGTTCTCTTTGAAAATGCAGTGTTCGCCCGATGTGTGTATACCGCTGACGCATCCGCGGTCTTATTTACTCTTGTAACAGAGTTACGTGTAGTTATGAAATGTTTACTACATTCGTCTCTGTCTGAGAGCCATTTCACTTACGGACAGTTCGCTGACGGTAGGCTTTCCAACTTGCCGACGCAGCGGCTGCCGTCATCACCCAAGGAGGATGAGCATTTCTGCCAAGTTTTTTTTAACCTAATATTCCTTGATGTGAGGTTACTGACCTCCTTCTTGAGAGCTAATATTTGGTTTTGCTGTGACTGCATAAAATCCTCTAGCTCCTTTACTCTATCTGTAAGCTCACATTCGAGGGTTTTCTTTGGGTGGTTTTTCTCCACACTACATATGGGCTCTTCTTCACGCTCCTGCTGGAGTTCTGCAATTGTCTCCGGTGAAGAATTTCTGTACTCATTTTAAGGCTAATAATACCTACTTTGCGTAGATAGTACTTGGTCGGTTTCCATAAGGCTCCTGTTTTATTTATGTCAGCCCTGTTGACATTGACAGCCCACTGTATTCGTCGTTCCTCATTTCCTGGGAACACTAACCTTCGAAATCCACCTTCGCCGCTGTTTGAACAACCAAATGCATCACAGCCTGGCATCGTTTACGAACGTCTGCATATCGAATTAAACATGTCAAAAACAATTCGGTACATTACTAACGTGCTTAGTTAAAGTTTGTAAGCCTACCGATTTAATCACTTAACTCTTGATTATTTCAACTCGTATTTAAGCTCGCAAACGCTAATAGCGTAAAAAAAGCAATGCAACTAAAGCTCACATGTATATACAACGCATAACAAGTATCTAAATAACTCAACCATTTAATCGTTTCCAAAAGTCGTCTAAATATCAATTCAATTCCAAAACGCACGGCGGACATAGAAAGCGAGAGTGTTTTGTCTGAAAAATGGCGCCGATGCAATTCAACCAATCACGCGCAACTACACTTAGGGCCTTTCTTTTTCCTTTATTGTGTTTCACAACAGAGTGACACTGGTAGGCTGGCAGCAACACCATAGATAGGCTGCTCTTCAGCCGAGATGAAAGAAAATACATAGATGAGGTGAGAATTAAAATACATAACAGGAGATAAAACAACGGAGATTCAATAACATAGACTAGGTGACAGTTTGAAGTACATTACAATAGAAAGATGATTAAAACCACATTAGTCAGTCAGAAATGAGGAGCCACGGTGACCTAAATAAAAAAAAACACGTAGGACGACAATAACACAGGACGGCGAGTACACGGAGACACTAATTAAAACGCACGGTGCGACGTTTGTCTATTTGCAGTGGACGCAGTTTAAAAACCATACACTTCACTGAAGCACTGCTCACAACACTGAACGTAGCACTGATAAAACTACTTATGGCCACTTTCTCCCTATACATAGGCTCTATGGCGTGTGGGTCACTAGGGACATGGTCGCGGCCGGTGCTGTCAACTACAGTGTACTCCTATCGCGGGGCGCTTCTGTCGCTGCACCCTTCAATTTGCCCTGTACTTTTCTAATGAGAGACTGTTTTTGTCATGCTTTGTTTAGGGTCAGTTTGATGTGTTCATCAAAGTGGAGGTACTTCTCTAGCGTCACTCCTAGGTATTATACTTTGTCAGAAGGACACACCCGAAAAGCGGAAGCACTGCATGATTATTATCAGCATATCAACAACGAGCATAATCTTGACTCTAGTATCGATTTGTGCAATTTATTTACGTGTAAAACGGAAAGTAGCCTACTGACAAGGGAGGAGAGTTGACTGTGTGACGTCACGTGCTGTGTACTGCCGCCGCGGAGAAATAGAATGCAGCGTGTGGAGTGCAACAATGTAGGAAACACAGGGAACAGATCTGGTGTGGAGAATACAGTGGCGTCTACGATATCACAATTTTAAAAAATACTGTTTTAATTAAATAATAAACAAATATTACAGACAATTGTATACCGCTTCTATACTATGACAATATTACACTGTAGATGTAATTTAATGTGAGGATAACACTGTTATAAAATAAAGAGATTGGAACATAATGCAATTTTCTCTGCAATTTAAAGCAAAACTATACGGTACAAATAAGTAGAAATTTTCCGACAGTTTCCATTTCGTTTGTTAATTTTTCAAGAGCTTTCAGAATTTTCACACATTCTTCAGAAAGATTAAGATGAGGAACACGCACCTGCTATATCTTCGGAAAAGGCGTAGTGTTTCCAGTGTGTCTCTGAGTCGTCCAAATATTCAGAGTCATTTTGCAGCTTTTAATTCTGTAGTACATATCTGTTACGAGGAGGTCCTTTTCTTGGACTGAGGTATTTAAATCGTTTAAGTGGCATGTTAGTCACAAATCCAGGTTTCTTCTTGCAAAGGAGAAACAGGCTGGTTTTGCTAGTCATGGGTAATGCTATTTCACTTCTTAACTCAAAGAATCGATCTACCACCTGAACTCTGCTAAACCAGCGCAAATTACAAAAATAAGGAAGATCACAATACTATATCTATTGCAGATGCTACAAAACCACTGTTGATGCTCATTTATATCCCCATTTCCCACGCCACGACGTTCGCCCCAATGAAAGAAACAACTACTACTATCACACCACACCCTGGAACTAACGATCCTACGGCATGTCACATACTTCTCACCCATGGTAAAAATAGAAATCGTAAAAAAAATTAAGTACTGACTAAATGGTGAAAGTTACACCAAGAGACAGTAAAATCTGTTCACGCAAATATAATTAACTGTAAGGGCACAGGATATAAGGAAACTCGCTCACAAAAACAATAATTAGGACTAAAAAACACGTACCCGAAAACAAAATTTAGGTCTATCAACACGGATTACTATACACACTTTTGCTAAATCACGAAATTTACGTCTGATAGAATATAAATCCTAAATACCACGACCGTCTCTACCATAGGGGCACAGGCCCAGGGCCCCCAGTCTGATGGGGGACCCGAGAAACTCGGTCCTTTCTCCTGTGCAATGACTCTTTTTAACTAAATTTTTGTCGCGCGTATTCATTATAAAGACCCAGAAATTGTCTCGAACCATGTCATATGCTGTAGCAACTGACTTGGTTTGCTGTCTGTATGCAAACTCGTAGTTAATATTGTGGGCCTGGTAGTAGACCTTGTTCCGTTTCAGATATAAATTCGCGGAAAATTGTATCCAATAGCGACCTTTACACGACGAGCAATCACACAGTGTTGTACACTAGAGACGGGCAAACCCGTTTATTTTTGGAACCTAGTTCAAAGATGATTGTTTCATTTTTGGAACCGTCCCTTTCCACTCGTTCACGGTTCCTTTTTTTATCCAGTTGTCAATGTCTATGGTTTTCATAACAGTCGAAATTGCAAACAAGTAGCATTGTCTCTCTTCTCACCAACTCCGTTTTACACATTTTACAAAAGTTTATTCTCTACAATTGATGCAGCAGCGGTATAAATCGCTGTTCCTTCCATAACAATGAGCAAACTGCTTCATCGTAGTCAAAAGAAATTATATATATACAGCTCGATACTGAGGTGGAACTGCAACGTTCGACCGGGAAGGGAAAGGCCGCGTCACCATTCTGGAGCTGGAACGGGAACTGCCACGCGACCGGGACCGCCGAAGTGAACGTTCCTTGTAACCAGTTCCTCGGTCCTTCCGTTCACTCTTGTGAACCGTTCCTTTGTACCAGTTCGTTCGCGAACGACCCATCTCTGAAGTGAACAGAGCAGTGGCATTTGATGGCAGAGCCAGTTATTGGAATTAGGACTCTTTTTGTAAGGGGTGAACGTCACTGAGGAAGTGCAAAAGAACTCCTAGTGAGCAACGCAAAGGGTCTCATAATCTTATACTTTACCGTAACTACTATCCTTGCCAATGAAACACGAGTAAGATCCAAATCTTTGAAAACCGGGCCATGCGGTGAGAATGAAGGATTTCATATGTGGGATAATGCCTACAGACTTGCTTTTGACAAAAGCATGCAGCTAACAGACCTATTTCGAGAGAAGTACTGAAACTTTCATTTTAGCATTGATCTGAATTGTACGTTTACTTTAGCATCCCCCTAGATACGTCGATCGATGACGATACACTTGTGACTTCAGGTAATCTCAATGCCAATAATAGCACAAACTGAGGTCTGGTGACTTGGGAGGTCAAGCATGACGAAAGTGGCGGCACAGCACACGATCATCGCCAAACGACGCACGCAAGACATCTTCCACGGGTCTAGCAATATGGGGTGGAGCGCCATCCTGCATTTTGGATCTAATAAAACCAAATGTCATTCCGAGCATGTGTGTCAATTTTTACCTCTCTCTCTACATTATTCCGTGATTTATTAAGTTTTCAAATTTATACTGACTTTTTGATCACCCAGTATAAAGATAAAACAACTGACTTGAAAAATTTGCAGCATTCGTCTCTTGATGTTGCTGGGGCCGAGCGGTCTGTTTCCAGCTTCAGGTCAGGATGAGGCGTGGAACCTGGTGGAGCGCCAAGGGACGCTAGTGAAACAGAATTATAGTTGATACATTTTATTCCGTAACATACATAAGTTTGATGAAGGCGCTAGCTCAACAGCAGCTAGGAGCGTCGCCTTAGAGCTGCAACCTTGGTGTTTCGTATGATGGTAGTGCCCGCACCGCGCCGCGATGCCGGGAAGCGATGCAACGACCGTTATTGTGAAGTGCTCTATCCCTTCACCAGGTATGCAGCGGCCAGTGGATCCACGTAGGGACCCCTCTGAAGTCGGATGTAGTGCTGGTTCCCGACTCGGGATACGAGCTTGCCGGATTAGCCCCAGAGTGCTAACTCGATGACAGGAACATTGGCCTTTAGTAACCAACCACTGAAGACTGCGCTGGCCTTAGGCAGCCACCATAGAGGTGCGAAGTCGTCTGCACTGAGGATCACCATCTTTCCAGATGATGATTAGTGTGAAGCATGGCCGACGAGACTGCATATCTTAGCTGCCTCTGGCAGCTACCCGTATGTACTACTATCTGTGACAAATACTGAGCACGACGATTAGGGCAGTGAATTGACGACTACCTCCAGGACATCGTTGATTCAGAAGACCAAGTGACTGCTACTTCTAAATGTGGGAGTATTTATACATGAAATTGGCTGAAGCTATGACGTATGAAACGATTTTAATGTGTTCGCTCGATGTGTCTTTACCGCTGACGCATCCACGGTCTTATTCACTCTTGTAGCAGAGTTACCTGTAGTTATGAAATGTTTACTAGCTGCGTCTCTGCCTTGACAGCCATTTCACTCACACACAGTTCGCTGACGGTAGGCTTTTCAACTTGCCGACGCAGCGGCTGCCGTCATTACGCTAGGCAGGTGAGCATTTCTGCCAAGTTTCTTTTTTAACCTAATATTACTTGATGTGAGGTCACTGACCTCCTCCTTGAGAGCTAATATTTGGTTTTGCTGTGACTGAATAAAATCCTCTAGCTCCTTTACTCTATCTGTAAGCTCACATTCCAGGGTTTTCTTTGGGTGATTTTCCTCCACACTACATATGGGCTGTTCTTCACACTCCTGCTAGAGCTCTGCAATTGTCTCTGGGAAGGATTTCTGCACTCATTTTCAGAAGTATGTTGTTGATATACTGTCAGTTGTCTTCTCTCTGCCTTAGGTGCTGTGTGGGAAAAATTGTTGGAATGGCAGTTGCCCTTCGTTTTCTTTTACCATCAGCTCTGACTTTCTCCCACTGATCGTGTGTAAAATGTTTCTGTAAGGAAAATAACAGAATTGTCATTATTTGATATTTGTGTATGTTTAGACGGTACTACAGAAAGAAAGAAAGAAAGACATAAATAAAGCAACATCCGAAACTTCCTATCCTAACAGCATTAATAAAATAGTTATAAAACTACTATCAGATTACCTGGAATTACGAACTGCGGCCTACACATCAAATGAAACTTGTGGAAATCTTTAAATAAATACTGTTAACCCCGCGGCAGGCGCGCTTGATATTGTTACGTCAGCTGGCGCGTGCGGCACTAAGTGCCGCCTACATTTAAATACATACAAAAGCTATTTTTTTTAATTTTTGGGATGAATGAAATATTTATTGTGTATAACATCATTCTTAAAAGCAACTTTTAATATGATCTGTATACATATACAGAGGGTGCATGGGAAAATTGTTACAGTATATCTGACATAACTTTCCATGATATTTCGATAGCGATCCTTTAATAAAAATAAAAAACCACAGATATGATTCGATCGTTTGATATTGTTGAAGCAAGTTTTACAAAAAAAGTGTAATACGTATAAATTCTTTGTAGTAATAATAAAGAATAAGGCAGTCAGTAAATATACATCAAGAATCACACACTTTCTTCCTCCGGAGCTCTGCAATCATTACATGTGACAAAATTGTGACAATGTTGCTTGCAAACGAATCTGTTTGCCGCTATTGCAATTAACAGTAGCTTTTTTTACTACCACAAAGATGGCACCTCCCACAACTTCTTACAGTCTCTCGTGATTGGCGGGAATTGATCGATGAGGTGACAGAAATTCTTGAATATCTCTTGGTAGAGTAGAGAGCTGCGCCCTTTCATTCAAATGGCAGTCAGAGCCAAGGCCAGGTTAGTTACATAGGTTCTTCTTCTGAATCTTTCCTCTGGATTGTTTGCAAAGAACAAGACCTGGGAATTTATCCCAGCAATATCCAGATAACGAAAAATCAATGCTAAGGGCCATCTTCTTGTGGTCCTTTGTGTAGAATAGGATGTACACATATAATCCACAGTATCGACTCCATCTTTTGTTGCATTGTAGTCCAAATTTACAACAGACTTGCCTGTAGCGGGTCTATTTCAGCAGTTTCATGCATTGATGATAGGAAAAGCACAACCTTGTTCCTTTTTGTGTGGCACGAAACAGGACAGCAGTCATTTTGAAATCCGAAAAGACAATTTCCAATTTCTCACGAGCTGTTCGGCAAAAATTCCGGAGGTATTTCCTTCTTGTTCTTTTTCAATGTTCCAATGAACGTTAGCCCATTTTCTAAAAGATGATGGGCTACAGGGTAACTACTGTAGTAGTTGTCCGTAGTTACATTCCTGTGAGTTCCCTTGATTGGCTCAACCAATCTCTTCACAATTTTCGCTAGAATAATCTGCAGTTTCAACTATTTCTGCTAATTAAAACACACGGTGCGCCGCTTGTCTGTTTGCAGTGGACGCAGTTTAAAAACCATACACTTCACTGGAGCACTGCTCACAACACTGAACGTAGCACTGATAAAACTACTTATGGGTTTTTTTTTTTTTTTTTTTTTTTTCCTTCATTGGAGTTTTGAAGCCAACTATGTGAAACAGTTGGCAGGCTGGCAGCAGCTGCAGTGGCTGCTCTTCAGCCATGTGACATTCATGTTAAGACAGAGTGAAAAACAATATATAAAAAGAGGAATCAAATTGCGGAATGAAAAAGAATTGACACACTGAGTTTTTGATGGACTAAAACGTACATGGACAAACGGGACAAACATATATCAGAGAACGAGAACAGACGAGTAGGAATAAAACACACATAGTCAGTAAAAACAGTTGGCCACGGCGACGATTTTAAAAGTGCATTGCAGAAAACACTAAGGACAAACACGAAGACAGTGGACGGTGCACAGAATAAAACTTGGGGACGGCGATCACGGAGGCACTGATTAAAACACACGACACTGGATACACTGGCACTGTAAACGTTGTTATAATGTCAAGACACCCCCGCGGGGGTTGGGGTGGGGGGAGGTGGGAGGTGGGACAGGGATGGGAGAAGCATGGTGGAGGAGTGGGAGGGGAGGGAAAAGAGGGAAAGGAGGGGAAGGTGTGAAGAGACTCTGGGCATGGGAGAGGGGTAGTCGAGGGGGTGGGAAGGAAAAGGGACGGGCGAGAGGGGAGGGGCGCTGATGCTACAGGGAAGGGATCAGAGTTGGTAGGAGGGGTAGATATCGGAACGAATTTCGGTATCCGGTAGGGAAGGATGTGGAAATTGCCGTGGGAGAGGATACGGAGCGTATGTTGGTGGAGGTCGGGAGGGATGGTTTGGCGGAGGCGTGGCAGAGGCCCAGGATTGGTGAGCATAGGGTATACCAGAGGGTTTTGGGACTCTATTTTGGGGGTTGTATAAAGGAGTCGGAGATGTTCGAGGTGTTGTAGGAGAGGAGGGAAGGGGATGAGGTCCTAGAGGACTACTTATGGCCACTTTCTCCCTATATATATTGAGGAACTTTCCTTTCAATATCACGGCGACATGGTCTACTACAACATTGTTCCGTTTCAGATATAACTTCGCGGAAAATTATATCCAATAGCGGCCTTCACTCGACGAGCGATCACAGTGTTGTACATTAGAGACGGGCAAACCCGTTCATTTTTGGAACCTAGTTCAAAGATACTTGTTTCTTTTTTGGAACCGTCATTTTCCACTCGTTCACGGTTCTTTTTTTTTATCCAGTTGTCAATGTCTACACATTTTACAAAAGTTTATTCTCTACAATTGATGGAGCAGCGGTATCGATCGCTATTCCTTCCATAACAATGAGCACACTGCTTCATCGTAGTCAAAAGAAATATATATATACAGCTCGATACTGAGGTGGAACTGCAACCTTCGACCAGGAAGGGAAAGTCCACGCCACCATTCTGGAGCTGGAACGGGAACTGCCACGCGACCGGGACCGCCGAAGTGAACGTTCCTTGTAACCAGTTCCTCGGTCCTTCCGTTCACTCTTGTGAACCGTTCCTTTGTACCAGTTCGTTCACGAACGACCCATCTCTGAAGTGAACAGAGCAGTGGTATTTGATGGCAGAGCCAGTTATTGGAATTAGGACTCTTTTTGTAAGGGGTTAACGTAACTGAGGAAGTGCGAAAGAAATCCTAGTGAGCAATGCAAAGGGTCTCATAATCTTATACTTCACCGTAACTACTATCCTTGCCAATGAAACACACGTAAGATCCAAATCTTTGAAAACCGGGCCAAGCGGTGAGAAAGAAAGTTCATATGTGGGATACTGCCTACAGACGTACTTTTGACAAAAGCATACAGCTAACAGACCTATTTCGAGAGAAGTACTGGAACTTTCATTTTAGCATTGATCTGAATTGTACGTTTACTTTAGCATACCCCTAGATATGTCGATCGATGACGATACACTTGTGACTTCAGGTAATCCCAAAGCCAATAATAGCACGGACTGAGGTCTGGTGACCTGGGAGGTCAAGCATGACGAAAGTGGCGGCATAGCACACGATCATCGCCAAACGACGAGCGCCAGAGATCTTTCACGCGTCTAGCAATATGGGGTGGAGCGTCATCCTGCATTTTGGATCTAGTAAAACCACATGTCATTCCAAGCATGTGTGTCAATTTTTATCTCTCTATCTACAATTATTCCGTGATTTATTAAGTTTTCAAATTTATACTGAATTTTTGATCACCCAGTATAAAGATAAAACAATTGACTTGAAAAATTTGCAGTAATCGCCTCTTGATGTTGCTGGGGCCGAGCAGTGTGTTCCCAGCTTCAGGTCAGGATGAGGCGTGGAACCTGGTGGAGTGACAAGGGACGCTAGTAAAACAGAATTATAGTTGATACATTTTATTCCGTAACATACATAAGTTTGATGAAGGTGCTAAGTCAACAGCAGCTAGGAGCGTCGCCTTAGAGCTGCAACCTTGGTGTTTCGTATGATGGTAGTGCCCGCACCGCGCCGCGATGCCGGGAAGAACGACCGTTATTGTGCTCTATCCCTTCACCAGGTATGCAGCGGCCAGTGGATCCACATAGGGACCCCTCTGAAGTCGGATGTAGTGCTGGTTCCCGACTCGCGATACGGGCTGGCCGGATTAGCACCAGAGTGCTAACTCGACGACAGGAACATAGGCCTTTAGTAACCAACCACTGCAGACTGCGCTGGCCTCAGACAGCCACCATAGAGGTGCGAAGTCGTCTGCACAGCGGATCACCATCTTTCCAGATGATGTTTAGTGTGAAGAATGGCCGATGAGACTGCATCTCTTAGCTGCCTCTATCAGCTACCCGTATGTACTACTATCTGTGACAAATACTGAGCACAACCATTATGTCAGTGAATTGACGACTACCTCCTGGGAAGTATGGCCTCGACCAGGCTCCATCTCTTAGCTGCCTCTATCAGCTACCCGTATGTACTACTATCTGTGACAAATACTGAGCACAACCATTATGTCAGTGAATTGACGACTGCCTCCAGGACATCGTCTATTCAGAGGACCAAGTGACTGCTACTTGTAAATGTGGGAGTATTTATATGTAAAATTGGCTGAAGCTATGACGTATGAAACGATTTTAATGTGTTCTCCGTGAATATGCAGTGTTCGCACGATGTGTCTATACCGCTAACGCATCCGCGGTCTTATTCACTCTTGTAACAGAGTTACGTGTAGTTGTGAAAGGTTTACTACATTCGTCTCTGTCTGACAGCCATTTCACTCACAGACAGTTCGTGGACGGTAGGCTTTCCAACTTGCCGACGCAGCGGCTGCCGTCATCACCCAAGGCGGGTGAGCATTTCTGCCAAGTTTCTTTTTTAACCTAATATTACTTGATGTGAGGTTACTGACCTGCTACTTGAGAGCTAATATTTGGTTTTGCTGTGACTGAATAAAATCCTCTAGCTCCTTTACTCTATCTGTAAGCTCACATTAGAGGGTTCTCTTTGGGTGGTTTTCCTCCACACTACATATGGGCTCTCCTTCACACTCCTGCTGGAGTTCTGCAGTTGTCTCCGGTGAAGAATTTCTGTACTCATTTTAAGGCTAATAATACCTACTTTGCGTAGATAGGAGTACTTGGTCGGTTTCCACAAGGCTCCTGTTTTATTTATGTCAGCCCTGTTGACATTGACAGCCCACTGTATTCGTCGTTCCTCATTTCCTGGGAACACTAACCTTCGAAATCCACCTTCGCCTCTGTTTGAACAACCAAATGCAGCACAGCCTGGCATCGTTTACGAACGTCTGCAGATCGAATTACACATGTCAAAAACAATTCTGAACATTACTAACGTGCTTAGTTCAAGTTTGTAAGCCTACCGATATAATCACATAACTCTTGATTATTTCAACTCGTATTTAAGCTCGTAAACGCTAATGGCGTACAAAAAGCTATGCAACTAAAGCGCACATGTATATACAACACAACAAGTATCTAAATAACTCAAATACCTTTTAATCATTTCCAAAAGTCGTCTAAATATCGATTCAATTCCAAAACGCACGGCGAACATAGAAACCGAGAGAGTTTTGTCTGAAAAATGGCGCCGATGCAATTCAACCATTCACGCACTACTACACTTAGGGCCTTTTTGATTTTTTCTTTATTGTGTTTCACTCCAGAGTGACACCGTTAGGCTGACAGCAGTACCTTATGCTGCTCTTCAGCCGAGAGAAATTAAAATATATAGATGAGGTGAGAATTAAAATACATAACAGGAGATAAAACAACGGAGATTCAATAACATAGACTAGGCGACAGTTATTAAAATAGACAGATCATAAAACCCACATTAGTCAGTTAAAAGTGAGGAGCCACGGTGACCTAAATAAAAAAAACACGTAGGACGACAATAACACAGGACGGCGAGTACACGGAGACACTAATTAAAACTCACGGTGCGACGCTTGTCTGCAGTGGACGCAGTTTAAAAACCATACGCTTCCCTGGAACACTGCTCACAACACTGCTCACAACACTGCTCACAACACTGCTCACAACACTGATAAAACTACTTATGGCCACTTTCTCCCTATACATAGGCTCTACGGTGTGTGGGGCACTAGCGACACGATCGCGGCCGGTGCTGTCAACTACACTGTACTCCTATCGCGGGGCAGTTCTGTCGCTGTACCCTTCAGATTTGCCCTGTACTTTTCTAATGAGAGACTGTCTTCGTCGTGCTTTGTTTAGGGTCAGTTTGATGTCTTCATCGAAGTGGAGGTACTTCTCTAGCGTCACTCCTAGGTATTTTACTTTGTCAGAAGTGCAACGTCGGGATCCCCACAGCGAGTTGTTGATGTCGTCAGTAAGTTGTTTCGTCTTATGGCGGATGTTGCGGTGTTTGAAAGGTATGAGTTGGGTCGTGTCAGGGTTAGGTTAGATTCTCCATTTACGCATCCAGTCTTCCACTCTGGTAAGGTATGATGTCGTTTGTCGGTTGATGGACGTAGTGTTGGGTCAGTGAATTGACGACTACCTCTTGGGGAGCATGGCCTCGATCAGACTCCAGTCTCTTAGCTGCCTCTAGCAGCTACCCGTATGTACTACTATCTGTAACAAACACTGAGCACAACCATTAGGCCAGTGAATTGTCGACTACCTCCAGGCCTTCGTTGATTCAGAAGGCCCAGTGACTGCTACTTCTAAATGGAGTTTTTATACGTAAAATTGGCTGAAGCTATGATGTATGAAACGATTTTAATGTGTTCCCTTTGAAAATGCAGTGTTCGCCCGATCTGTCTATACCGCTGATGCATCCGCGGTCTTATTCACTCATGTAACAGAGTTACGTGTAGTTATGAAATGTTTACTAGCTGCGTCTCTGTCCGACAGCCATTTCACTCACAGACAGTTCGCTGACGGTAGGCTTTCCAACTTGCCGACGCAGCGTTTGCCGTCATCACGCAAGGCGGGTGAGCATTTCTGCCAAGTTTCTTTTTTTAATCTAATATTCCTTGATGTGAGGATACTGACCTCCTCCTTGAGAGCTAATATTTGGTTTTGCTGTGACTGAATAAAATCCTCTAGCTCCTTTACTCTATCTGTAAGCTCACATTCGAGGGTTTTCTTTGGGTGATTTTCCTCCACACTACATATGGGCTGTTCTTCACACTCCTGCTGAAGTTCTGCAACTGTCTCCGGAGAAGGATTTCAGCTCTCATCTCAAGGAGTAATTTGGTGATATACTGTCAGTTGTCTTCTCTTTGCCTTAGGTGCTGTGTGGGGAAAATTGTTGGAATGGCAGTTGGCCTAGTTTTATTTTACCATCAGCTCTGACTTTCTCCCACTGGTCATGTGTGAAATGTTTCTGTAAGGAAAATAACAGAATTGTCATCATTTGATATTTGAGCATGTTTACACGATACTACAGGAAGATAGAAATACAAAATAAAGACATAAATAAAGCAAAATCCGAAACTTCCTATCCTAACAGCATTAATAAAATGGTTATAAAACTACTATCAGATTACCTGGAATTACTAACTGTGGCCTACAAATCAAATGACACTTGTAGAAATCTTTAACTAAATACGGTTAAAAACAAGTCATGACGCTGAAATCGTAATTATGACGTCTGCAGCTTAAAATCCTTACACACAAGATACAACTACCATTTTAATTCTATTTTTATAAGGATGAGATGTTGTAATAATTTGTACATAGCCAATTTATAGACGTGTTTTCAAATCGGTGTGTATTGTAACTACGCTATATGTAGTAAAAGGCAAAAACCACTTACTTCGCATAGATAGGAGTACTTGGTCGGTTTCCACAAGGCTGCTGTTTTAGTTATGTCAGCCCTCTTGACATTGACAGCCCACTGTATTCGTCGTTCCTCATTTCCTGGGAACACTAACCTTCGAAATCCACCTTCGCCTCTGTTTGAACAACCAAATGCAGCACAGCCTGGCATCGTTTACGAACGTCTGCAGATCGAATTACACATGTCAAAAACAATTCTGTACATTACTAACGTGCTTAGTTCAAGTTTGTAAGCCTACCGATATAATCACATAACTCTTGATTATTTCAACTCGTATTTAAGCTCGTAAACGCTAATGGCGTACAAAAAGCTATGCAACTAAAGCGCACATGTATATACAACACAACAAGTATCTAAATAACTCAAATACCTTTTAATCATTTCCAAAAGTCGTCTAAATATCGATTCAATTCCAAAACGCACGGCGAACATAGAAACCGAGAGAGTTTTGTCTGAAAAATGGCGCCGATGCAATTCAACCATTCACGCACTACTACACTTAGGGCCTTTTTGATTTTTTCTTTATTGTGTTTCACTCCAGAGTGACACCGTTAGGCTGACAGCAGTACCTTATGCTGCTCTTCAGCCGAGAGAAATTAAAATATATAGATGAGGTGAGAATTAAAATACATAACAGGAGATAAAACAACGGAGATTCAATAACATAGACTAGGCGACAGTTATTAAAATAGACAGATCATAAAACCCACATTAGTCAGTTAAAAGTGAGGAGCCACGGTGACCTAAATAAAAAAAACACGTAGGACGACAATAACACAGGACGGCGAGTACACGGAGACACTAATTAAAACGCACGGTGCGACGCTTGTCTGTTTGCAGTGGACGCAGTTTAAAAACCATACACTTCACTGAAGCACTGCTCACAACACTGCTCGTAGCACTGATAAAACTACTTATGGCCACTTTCTCCCTATACATAGGCTGTACGGCGTGTGGGGCACTAGGGACTCGGTCGCGGCCGGTGCTGTCAACTACAGTGTACTCCTATCACGAGGCGGTTCTGTCGCTGCACCCTTCAAATTTGCCCTGTACTTTTCTAATGAGAGACTGTCTTTCTCGTGCTTTGTTTAGGGTCATTTTGATGTGTTCATCAAAGTGGAGGTACTTCTCTAGCGTCACGCCTAGGTGTTTTACTTTGTCAGAAGTTCAACGTCGGGATCCCCACAGTGAGTTGTTGATGTCGTCAGTAAGTTGTTTTGTCTTATGGAGGATGTTGCGGTGTTTGAAAGGTATGAGTTGGGTCTTGCCAGGGTTAGATTAGATTCTCCATTTACGCATCCAGTCTTAGAGTGTGGTAAGGTATGATGTCGTTTGTCGGTTGATGGAGGTAGTGTTGGGTCCGGAATTCCAGTAGGCAGGTGTTGTCCAGGGCCGCTGAGAGTCAGCACCGGGCCCGACGCAGGGAGCTAGATGGGCCCCAACTCCATATAGCAGTAAATTTTTTTAAAAGAAAGTTTTACATTGTTTTTAACCGTTTATTTCCGATTTTCGTAAATTCACATCGTACTGTTGTAGCCTTCATATGTGGGAGAATTAGTATGTTCGAGAGCCAATGCCGACTGAAGGAGATTCTCACCAGGGGAGGACAGGCAGCGTCGGTGTGACGTCAGCCCAGGCTGACCAGCTGTTATCACGGGAAGCACAATGAATAACGTGTCACAAGCGGTATAATGGCTGGACACACCTTCATACTTCATGAACAAAACCTTACCTTTATTAACAATACCCTAGATTCCACTTTATTAGAGTCACTAAATCAGTTGATAGTGTCCGAAAAAGAACGAATTTCGATGAATCAAATTTTTGCAGCACGTGAAGCAGTACAGAGCATCTCTGAAGTGAACAGAGCAGTGGCATTTGATGGCAGAGCCAGTTATTGGAATTAGGACACTTTTTGTAAGGGGTTAACGTAACTGAGGAAGTGCAAAAGAAATCCTAGTGAGCAACGCAAAGGGTCTCATAGTCTTACACTTTACCGTAACTACTATCCTTGCCAATAAAACACATGTAAAATCCAAATCTTTGAAAACCGGGCCAAGCGGTGGGAATGAAGGATTTCATATGTGGGATAATGCCTACAGACTTGCTTTTGACAAAAGCATGCAGCTAACAGACCTATTTCGAGAGAAGTACTGGAACTTTCATTTTAGCATTGTTCTGAATTGTACGTTTACTTTAGCATACCCCTAGATATGTCGATAGATGACGATACACTTGTGACTTCAGGTAATCCGAAAGCCAATAATAGCACGGACTGAGGTCTGGTGACCTGAGAGGTCAAGCATGACGAAAGTGGCGGCAGAGTACACGATCATCGCCAAACGATGCGCGCAAGAGATCTTTCACTCGTCTAGCATCCTGCAATTTGGTTCTAATAAAACCACGTGTAATTCCAAGCATGTGTGTAAATTTTTACCTCTCTACCTACATTATTCCGTGATTTATTAAGTTTTCAAATTTATACTGACTGTTTGATCACCCAGTATAAAGATAAGACAACTGACTTGAAAAATTTGCAGCATTCGTCTCTTGATGTTGCTGGGGCCGAGCGGTGTGTTCCCAGCTTCAGGTCAGGATGAGGTGTGGAACCTGGTGGAGCGCCAAGGGACGCTAGTGAAACAGAATTATAGTTGATACATTTTATTCCGTAACATACATAAGTTTGATGAAGGCGCTAGGTCAACAGCAGCTAGGAGCGTCGCCTTAGTGCTGCAACCTTGGTGTTTCGTATGATGGTAGTGCCCGCACCGCGCCGCGATGCCGGGAAGCGATGCAACGACCGTTATTGTGAAGTGCTCTATCCCTTCATCAGGCTATGCAGCCGCCAGTGGATCCACGTAGGGACCCCTCTGAAGTCGGATGTAGTGCTGGTTCCCGATTCGGGATACGGGCTGGCCGGATTAGCACCAGAGTGCTAACTCGACGACAGGAACATAGGCATTTAGTAACCAACCACTGCAGACTGCGCTGGCCTCAGACAGCCACCATAGAGGGGTGAAGTCGTCAGCACAGCGGATCACCATCTTTCCAGATGATGTTTAGTGTGAAGAATGGCCGACGAGACTGCATCTCTTAACTGCCTCTATCAGCTACCCGTATGTACTACTATCTGTGACAAATACTGAGCACAACGATAAGGTCAGTGAATTGACAACTACCTCGTGGGAAGCGTGGCCTCGACCAGACTCCCATCTCTTAGCAGCCTCTAGCAGCTACCCGTATGTACTACTATCTGTGACAAACACTGAGCACAACCATTAGGCCAGTGAATTGACGACTACCTCCACGACATCGTCTATTCAGAAGACCAAGTGATTGCTACTTGTAAATGTGGGAGTATTTATACGTAAAATTGGCTGAAGCTATGACGTATGAAACGATTTTAATGTGTTCGCCTGATGTGTCTATACTGCTGACGCATACGCGGCCTTATTCACTCTTGTAACAGAGTTACGTGTAGTTATGAAATGTTTACTACATTCGTCTCTGTCTGAGAGCCATTTCACAGTTCGCTGACGGTAGGCTTTCCAACATGCCGACGCAGCGGCTGCCGTCACCACCCAAGGCGGGTGAGCATTTCTGCCAAGTTTCTTTTTTAACCTAATATTACTTGATCTGAGGTTACTGACCTCCTTCTTGAGAGCTAATATTTGGTTTTGCTGTGACTGAATAAAATCCTCTAGCTCCTTTACTCTATCTGTAAGCTCACATTCGAGGGTTTTCTTTGGGTGATTTTTTTCTCCACACTACATATGGGCTCTTCTTCACACTCCTGCTGGAGTTCTGCAATTGTCTCCGGTGAAGAATTTTTGTACTCATTTTAAGGCTAATAATACCTACTTTGCGTAGATAGGAGTACTTGGTCGGTTTCCATAAGTCTCCTGTTTTATTTATGTCAGCCCTGTTGACATTGACAGCCCACTGTATTCGTCTTTCTTCATTTCCTGGGAACACTAACCTTCGAAATCCACCTTCGCCTCTGTTTGAACAACCAAATGCAGCACCTCCTGGCATCGCTTACGTATGTCTGCAGATCGAATTACACATGTCAAAAACAATTCTGTACATTACTAACGTGCTTAGTTCAAGTTTGTAAGCCTACCGATTTAATCACGTAACTCTTGATTATTTCAACTCGTATTTAAACTCGCAAACGCTAATTGCGTACAAAAAGCTATGCAACTAAATCGCACATTTGTATACCTCGCATAACAAGTATCTAAATAACTCAACCTTTTAATCGTTTCCAAAAGTCGTCTAAATATCGATTCGATTCCAAAACGCACGGCGAACATAGAAAGCGAGAGTTTTGTCTGAAAACTGGCGCCGATGCAATTCAACCAATCACGCACAACTACACTTACGGCCTTTCTTTTTCCTTTATTGTTTTTCACTCCAGAGTGACACTGGTAGGCTGACAGCAGTATCATAGGCTGCTCTTCAGCCGAGAGAACTTTAAATATGTAGATGAGGTGAGAATTAAAATACATAACAGGAGATAAAACAACGGAGATTCAATAACATAGACAAGGCGACAGTTTGAAGTACATTACAATAGACACATGATTAAAACCACATTAGTCAGTTTAAAATGAGGCGCCACGGTGACCTAAATAAAAAAAAACACGTAGGACGACAATAACACAGGACGACGAGTACACGGAGACAATAATTAAAACAGACGGTGCGACGCTTGTCTGTTTGCAGTGGACGCAGTTTAAAAACCATACACTTGACTGGAGCACTGCTCACAACACTGATAAAACTACTTATGGCTACTTTCTCCCTATACATAGGCTCTATGGCGTGTGGGGCACTAGGGACTCTGTCGCGGCCGGTGCTGTAAACTACAGTGTACTCCTATCGCGGGGCGGTTCTGTCGCTGCACCCTTAAAATTTGCCCTGTACGTTTCTAATGAGAGACTCTTTGTCGTGCTTTAAGGTCAGTTTGATGTGTTCATCAAAGTGGAGGTACTTCTCTAGCGTCACGCCTAGGTATTATACTTTGTCAGAAGGACACACCTCAATACTTCATGAATAAAACCTTACCTTTATTAACAATACCCTAGATTCCACTTTATTAGTGTCTCTAAATCAGTTGATAGTGTCCGCCGCCGCGGAGAAATAGAATGCAGCGTGTGTAGTGCAACAATGTAGGAAACACAGGGAACAGATCTGGTGTGGAGAATAGTGGCGTCTACGAGATCCCAATTTTAAAAAATACTGTTTTATTTAAATAATAAACAAATATTACAGACAATTGTATACCGCTTCTATACTATGACAATATTATAATGTAGATGTAACTTAATGTGAGGATATCACTGTTATAAAATAAAGAGAATGGAACATAATGCAATTTTTTTCTGCAATTTAAAGCAAAAATATACAGTACAATTAAGTAGATATTTTCCGACAGCTTTCATTTAGTTTTCCTTTGGTTAGTTTTTCACGTTTACGATGCAGTGTGTGAGATATTTTTAATCGAAGACTGCATGATAGGTTGTTATCTGGCAATGTGTGTCGGTATTGGAACTTTGCTAATTTCATAATAGAAAATAATTGTTAACACACACACACGTCGAAGCGAACATACATAATATCCGTAAAGCAAGGGCATACAACCTCTGAAATCTATTTTGAGGAACATTCTTATCAAAATCTGCCAAGCCTTCATTGTGTTTATATTTGTTCTCCAATAAATCGTCACACTGTAAATTTAACAGTTCCATTTGAAACCTGGTAGGAACGTTAACATTCATTGAATACGGTGTTGCAAAGAGGTGAAACATAGTAGACAGTATTTCCACATTTTCAAACCTTGACTCAAGCCCACTGCCTCGTAGCGGGCAGCCAGCCTGGTCAGTATGACGTAGCGCGGGCTGTTGTAAGGCCTTGCCTGTAGGTGGTGTTCATAGGGCACCTAGATATAGACGCGCATGCGCATCAATTTCTGCTATAGCGGCAGCTCCCGCCGCCATTTTGGTTCCAGGCGGTCATAGCGTGATCATGTGAAAGGCGGAGTTTTTCTGCTGTTATTGCTTTGAAATATCGCTTGCTTCATTTCTAATATACGAACCACATATAAAATATATGTTTGGATTAAAAATTAATGTCGTCGTAATAAGTTGCTGTAATATGGTTTGACAAATCGTTAAATATGTTTTCTGGTATTTACCCACCTGGGTGTGCATTGTGAGCAACTTTTTCGCATTCGACAGATCAGTTTTAAAGGATACCACACACACTACCAAAGTTGCGCTAACATGCAAGAAATCTCCGTTTTCGAATCTCATAATTTTGCTCTAAAATATACTACCAGGTCGCTACATTTGTACCGCGCTATTTTTCAGTATTCATATAAAACACTTTTTCAATACACATGATATACCACCTTGATGAACTAGGTCTAACATGTGTGTCGTTGATGTGATATTATATTATGCTTCCAACTAATTTTAAATGCGCAAGATATCTGACTCGTGATGTACCCTTGCCTCCTGCAAGGAAGACATCTACAGCAAGAACACATTGAAATCTGAGAGCTGCACTAACACTTATCTCATGATGCCAACACTGGTGTGCCGCTGTCACTGTCGCTGGCAACTCCTGAAAGAAAAAGCATACAAGCTAGTAACTAGTGGAGCTCATTACAGGTACGTTATGATGCCTCTAGCTACAAGAAAAATAAGTTCTTTTACTAAACAATGACTGGTTTATTTTACTATAACAAGTGAGATAAAAGCAAATTTATATACATAGTTTCTCTACTGCTCCCAGTTCATTTAAAAATCATAGGATAGGTATAGACTGGATAGTAAATAATAACTGTAGTAGGCTGATAGAATGGTTGACAATCGCGCCTACTGGATTTTACACAATTTACCGCACTCTCAGTTTGGCAAACGAGATGGTCGCGATGCCGTGAACTATGGTGAGAAATCTGTAAATGCTGTCAGGGGTCTGGGAGGACTCGCCTATCGCAAATTGCTCACTGTACCTTGTTACTGCGCTGACGACAAGATGGCTGCCGCTGGGCTCTGCCACTGCGTCACAAACTACTCTCTTTACTGCCTCGATCGACCACCGCCGATCGCGCTGTCCCTGAATCTTGATGAAGTCAAGATAGCTACAAGCCCTAGGTTAATTCTACTGGGGTGGTACGTCGGCCTTTGCCAACCCACCGCGATGCCACTCAATATGCGCTCGCAAGCGTTACACTATCGCCACTCTGTCGCTTGTTCACAGCCAGATATGAAGTATCGCGACTCAACACTCGAACAAACGCGTTATCACACGTACTCCACTAGAAGATACTGTGATTCGCTCGCCGACAGAGCTGCTCTTCACGTGAAAGTCCGCGAAAAGACTTCGCCCACACAGAGGATGGCGTCATCCAATAGCGGCCTTCACACGATGAGCAATCACACAGTGTTGTACACTAGAGACGGGCAAACCCGTTTATTTTTGGAAGTTCAAAGTTCAAAGATGATTGTTTCTTTTTTGGAACCGTCCCTTTCCACTCGTTCACCGTTCCTTTTTTTTTTATCCAGTTATCAAGACTGCGCTGGCCTCAGACAGCCACCATAGAGGTGCGAAGTCGTCAGCACAGCGGATCACCATCTTTCCAGGTGATGTTTAGTGTGTAGCATGGCCGACGAGACTGCATCTCTTAGCTGCCTCTGGCAACTACCCGTATGTACTACTATCTGTGACAAACACTGAGCACAACCATTAGGCCAGTGAATTGACGACTACCTCCAGGACATCGTCTATTCAGAAGACCAAGTGCTACTTATAAATGTGGGAGTATTTATATGTTAAATTGTCTGAAGCTATGACGTAGAAAACGGTTTTAATGTGTTCTCTTTGAAAATGCAGTGTTCGCCTGATGTGTCTATACCGCTGACGCATCCGCAGTCTTATTCACTCTTGTAACAGAGTTACGTGTAGTTATGAAATGTTTACTAGCTGCTTCTCTGTCTGACAGCCATTTCACTCACAGGCAGTTCGCTGACAGTAGGCTTTCCAACTTGCCGACGCAGCGCTGCTGTCATCACCCAAGGCGGTTGAACATTTCTTCCAAGTTTCTTTTTTAACCTAATATTCCTTGATGTGAGGTTACTGACCTCCTTGAGAGCTAATATTTGGTTTTGCTGTGACTGAATAAAATCATCTAGCTCCTTTATCTGTAAGCTCACATTCGAGGGTTTTCTTTGGGTGAAAAATGTTGTAAATTTGCTCTAAAATATACTCCCCGGTCGCAGCATTTGTACGGCGTATTTTTCAGTATTCAAATAAAACACTTTTTCAATACACACGATATACCATATTGATAAACTAGGTCTAAGATGTATGTCGTTGCTGTGATATTAAATTATGCCTCCAACTAATTTTAAATGCGCGAGATATCTGACTCGTGATGTATCCTTGCCTCCTGCAAGGAAGACATCTACAGCAAGAACACATTGGAATCAGAGACCTGCCCTAACACTTATCTAATGATGCCAACACTAGTGTGCCGCTGTCACTGTCGCTGGCAACTCCTGAAAGAGAAAGCTTACAAGCTAGTAACTAGTGGAGCTCATTACGGGTACGTTATGATGCCTCTACTACAAGAAAAATAAGTTCTTTTACTAAACAATGACTGGTTTATTTTACTTTAACAACTGAGATAAAAAGCAAATTTATATACATAGTTTCTCTACTGCTCCCAGTTGATTTAAAAATCATAGGATAGGTATAGACTGGATAGTAATAATAACTTTAGTAGGCTGATAGAGTGGTTGACAATCGCGCCTACTGGATTTTACACAATTTACCGCACTCTGTTTGGCAAACGAGGTTGTCGCTGTGCCGTGAACTATGGTGAGAAATCTGTAAATGCTGTCAGGGGTCTGGGAGGACTCGCCTATCGCTAATTGTCACTGTACCTTGTTACTGTGCCAACGCTGGGCTCTGTCACTGCGTCACAAACTACTCTCTTTACTGCCTCGATCGACCACCGCCGATCGCACTGTCCCTGAATCTTGATGAAGTCAAGATAGCTACAAGCCCTAGGTTAATTCTACTGGCGTGGTACGTCGGCCTTTGCCAACCCACCGCGATGCCACTCAATATGCGCTCGCAAGCGTTACACTATCGCCACTCTGTCGCTTGTTCACAGCCGGATATGAAGTATCGCTACTCAACACTCGAACAAACGCGTAATCACACGTACTACAGTAGAAGATACTGTGATTCGCTCGCCGACAGAGCTGCTCTTCACGTGAAAGTCAGTGAAAAGTCTTTGCCCACACAGAGGATGGCGTCAGCACCAGTGATCTCTATGCTACCTGGATGTTGAACTTCAGTTGTCTGAGCGTGCCAGCCATAGATGTACATATTTCGTTTCTTGCCAAATTCAAATATGGCTGCTATAAAGTATTGCAAGAAAACTAGAAGAAAATACGTTTCGATTACTCTTCCATATCAGCCTGTTACATCGAGTATTGACATAAATTTCAAATCAAGAAGTAAGTAAGCAATTCTTCGTCACGTAATAACAGTTGGAAATTCGTATGCCAAATTTAAACATGGCGGATAATGCGAAAAAGTGTGGAAAACATCTGAATGTGCAGGCACGCTACAGTTACATGCTCGGGTACCAGAGTTATACATCCAGTTTGTATAGAGATCAATGGTCAGCACACACGACTACCGCCTCCTATGGCCGCCCACCAAAAAGAAGTGAAGCTTCTCGTTACTTTCAGGGGCTTTCTTGTCCGTAGTTCTTGTCTTTTCCTACGTGTGGTGCGTGTGTCGCTTCATCTGCGAATCAAAACGTTTCTCTGAGAGGGTGTGCTGGGGAACAGCCAATCGCGTCTCTCCCTTTAAATACCCTGCCACCGGCGTGCGCCGTTTCGTCACTAGGTTTGGTGTTGCAACAGCTCCAAATCTTGCCGATTATTGCACCATGAAGTTTTGGGTTGCGTCAGCCGCGACTACAAGACTGCTCTCGCACAATTAACTGGGACTGCTAACGCACAATTAACAGTGAACTGTCTCACAACTATCTCTGTTACCTGTGCTGTCTCCCGCTATCCTGTTCTCTGTAACCTGTGCTATCGAGGGCTGGCTTATCGCCGAGTGCCATCTGTCGCTCGCTGCTCGCTCGGGTGTTCCACCACCTGGTGTTTACGCCGGGCGCTCCCCATTTTTTTTTTTTTAAATACCTCCAGTGTATAAAAGCGTTTGTGTGCGCGACAACCTCGCAGTTAATTATTCCTTTCCTTGTCGCACTGCGGCATGACCGTAATTACTATGAGCAATATGATGATAACTTCTTTATTAATTAATTGAATACTGTCGAGTTTATACTCAAATTGTTCATCTCGAAGAGTAGAAAACGTTTCTGAGGGTGAAATATGTCGGAAAATAATATAAGGGAATCTTGACTCCTTACATAGGAAGCAGTAAGACATATATATACGCGATATTTTAATTTCTTATTTAACAATTTACTTTCTCATTTAATGTGAGTGTATACATATTTCTTAAGTATGAAGAAATCTTAATTTTGAAGTGCTATGCACTTCAAATTACATATTTCTATACATTGCATCCACTTTTTGAAGCATAACACTTTGTAGATTTACTAGAAATGTGATTTTTAAGACCATACCATCTAATATTTAAAAAATGCTCAATAAGTTTTCTTATTATTTGACAGCACTCAGGAATGTCAACCGTTTTGGATTCATGTAAAACTTCATTTGCATAATTTTTGCCAACTGAGGGATTACATTCCAATATTTGTTTTATATTTGCCAGAAAAATAATTTCTGCAATACTTAAAAATTTATAAACTTCAGCAGTGGCCTATGTCAATCCACCACAGTTTTGATATTCAGTAAGGAATGCTGCACTTCCAATTTCAGCTGTATTATTATCCTCAGTTGATTTCACTTTGGATATGCTGGTGGCACATTTTAAATTTTTAATCACAGAATTTACACAACTGCCACCAACGAAATACAAATTATTGCTCTCTGAACTGGTTAGCGCTCTTTTTGTGTTAGAACTAGTGCTTGGGGAATCAATTTCTTCACAGACAGTTCCAGTAGCAGCACAAGATTCTTGAATGGGGAATTGTTTAATTTCTTTAATAAGCTGTAGTAAATGAGCGTCTTTTTCGGGTTTATAATTGCCATGTTTGCTGTCTGCTAAGAACTGTGAAACACATCAGTTTCAATCTTCTTTGACATTGAAGAGCAGTTGGCAGCTTTCCGGCTTTTTGTCTCAGAACTGAAAATGTATTCTCAACCACATCTTGGTTTACTCTCCCTGTCAGCAGATAAGCATATCCTTGTAGAAAACATTCACGAGCCAAGTTAATCATTGAACACGCGGAGAGAATAAGGCCAGTCTGTATTGGTTTCCAGCCATTACCAATCTTCAAAGTCTGTATCACTTTAATGAAATCTAAGAGAAACTGTTCTTTTCTAGCAAAGTTTTTGGCTGTTATAGAACACTTTCTAGATCGAGCTGACATTAAATCGAACCATGTTGAAACAAGCCTAATGAACCATGCTGTTAGGGCTTCCTTTGGTATTAATCCTATGTGAACAGCACACTCCAAGCCAGCAGCTGTAGTAATGGAAAAAACTCGTGTTGCTAGTGCCACTTTCATTTTTTGGAAGTGGCTTGGAAATATATGCTTTTTCAGATAAATGGTGTAAGAATGTCAGACGAGGACCTTCTGCTCTTTCTTTGAGCCACGGTTTTTTGACATATTCAAATTTGATGACATCACATGGTAGATCTTCATTCTTAACATCATTTGCTGAAAGCTGTATATCATTTGTGAACACTTCCCCCCGAAGGTTTTTCAAAAGATGTGGAATTTCTGCAAAAACAGGAATAATTGAACCATCATCACTGGTGAAAGATGTGTTTCCAGTACTTCGTGAGACTTCCACACCAATGGAATTCCAAAGTGACTTATTTGATGACCCCATGTCACTAACAATAGTACGAACCTCGAGACCAACGTTTTGGCATGCACCTAAAATGTCTGATAAAAAATTTTTCATGTTCAAGCTATCAGTTGTAGGACCAGTAATTTCGTAACTTATAACTTGTTTCCACGGGCTGTTCAATCCTCTGATCAGTTCCACCAATGAATGATTGCCATTAGCTTCTTTGTTCCCTAAGGTTACTTTTCCAACAAAGCACTTCTCTGACTTACCAAAATCCAAAGTATTATCGATAAACATTTCATCAAACTTCAGAACACAGTCTCCTTCAGTCATGATTTCAACCTTTTCTGTAAGAAAGGGTAGGATAGATTTTATCACACCAAAGTCAAAATTTAATGCCCGCAATCGCCTATTCAAAGTATTAACTGAAGGCAAAGGGTATTTAGTATCCCTTAAAAAATTATATCCAGTAATGCCAAGAGCATACTTTAACGCACTTATTACACCTTCCTGAGACCATTGAGTTCTCTGCTCCGGTTTCTTTTCTAGCATTTCTCGGTGTTCCTCAGAGAGAAACGATGAAACCGAATGTTTAGTTTCCTTTGTACACTCTCTCAGATGTTGAATTTCTTTCTCTTGTTTCCAATTTTTTTCCTTGCAGACTCTTGTTTCTTTTGAGAAGTAATTCGGTGTTTTGAGGATTACACAGATTTTCATTATTTTCGAGATTTTCACACATCATTATAGGCTCTTCATTTGGTGTTTTATTATTTTCAGTTTGAAAACGCTGAAAAAAAAACTTTCAAATTGTTGTGCATATAAAATTAGAATCCATTCAGATAAAATGTTGCAGTCTACAAAACAAGGCTTATGAAAATAATAATAATGATCATACATCTTATCAGCATTTACCTGAAGTACTTGAATTTTATTATGTGGTTGTTCATAGACATTCGAAGGATGCCTTTTTCTCATAGGTCTTTGAACTACTAACCGTGGTGGAGGATTAGGAACATTGAAAATGATTGGTATTGCTGTCAATTTAAGTCGTTTCCAACCATCAGCTCTATTTTGTTCAAATTGACTGTCTTCAAAATGAATCTAAAAATTGTTTTCTCAATAAATTAACAACAAACAATGTACACGTTAAAAAAGGTTTTGAACTACAATTACAACATGCAGACCACGACTTAAGACAAGAAGCACTTAAATAACTGAAAACCGAATCTCTTCAGTAGTACAATAAAAAAGGTACAGTGTGGAGTTAAGACAGTTTATCAGTAATCTACAAGGTA
The DNA here is from genome assembly GCA_026315105.1 of Locusta migratoria. Classification (NCBI taxonomy): domain Eukaryota; kingdom Metazoa; phylum Arthropoda; class Insecta; order Orthoptera; family Acrididae; genus Locusta; species Locusta migratoria. The sequence continues at coordinate 275,309,642 of CM048755.1, forward strand.
ACTATACCGTAGGCTCACAGAAGTTCGTCTCATAGTCCCAAAATATAGATAGAACGGCGGCATTAGAGCTAAATTTATACATGTGGACTGAACATGGGTGATAACCACATAGACAAGTATTTCCTACACACTTCCAACTCGCATTCTTTCTGAAAAACCACAAATACAGTATATAAATAGGATATAAGAGTCCTATTTAACTATACCATGTCAAAAGAAATGGACATATTCAAGTTTCATGTTACGAAAAAGTGATGAATATGTCCGCTGATTCACCAGATCTCAATTTAATACATTCTGTGCGCCAAAATCAAGCAAAAGCATCGGTTATCATCCAAGACAAAGAAAAAGCATTTTCACGAGTAATAGTTTGAAAACACTTTTCAGCTAATGCAATTTTAACAGCTACCAGGGCTTTAATAAAATTGTCTGTGATAAAATAGGACAATTTTACCTACGGCCTCGGTGGTGTAATATTCTGATATTGGCACCGACCTTTGAAAACTCGTACAGGTAGAATGAGAGAAAACAATTTTTCATGTTTACCAATTTCTTGTATGTACCCTTGTCCGGTCAGTAAATTAATTATCCTCGTAAAGCGAACCTTTTCTTGCCAACATTAGCAACTAAAATTAATATCGCAGTAGCTGTAACTAAAATTAACATTGCAGTAGCTTCAAACAACGTTATGAGCCGTATGAGCCATTATAACTAGTAAAAAACAGTGTGCATCGTTTAAAAGTAATTAGTGTTGTTATTGTCTAACTGTTGATACTGTTTGTTATTGCCAATGTATGTATAAATAAAAGTCTGTCACAGTAGTTCGTAACGTCTGATCCTTCGTTAAAAAAAACACGTGTTGAAACTTGTCGTTTACAACGTATAGAAATTGTGCATAATTACAGATGAATTAACCCACCTCGCATAGTCACGACGACAGTTTATGTTGTGACGCAATAAGCGGATCTTCACACAACACACCTTTATTGGCGAATTCAGTTAGTACAATACATATGATAAAGTAACGAAAACTCCGCTTCTGGAGTATGACAAAGTTCCCAGGTTGCACAGACTGCCAAACTCTTAAGTTCACTGAGTGAAGCTAATAACGCTATCACAAGTCCTCCTACTGCGAGGAAAGTCAAGTCCCTTACACTGAACCAAGTAAAGTTCACAAGGCTTAACCGCCAGAGAAAGTCCAAGTCCGTAGCCGGTCGTAGAATAACACTGGAAACACAAAGTCCGCAACACGCAGTCCAGAATAACCAGATCGTAGCCGAGGTCGTCTTTTTTTCCTTTATTGTTATGTTAAAACCAACTATGTACAGTTGGCAGGCTGGCAGCAGCTGCGTTGGCTGCTCTTCAGCCCTGCGAAATACATGTTGTGACATACGGTGAAGGAACATAAAACAGATGAATAAAAAATCGTGGAATTAAAAACAATAGACAGCCTGAGTTTTTGAGGGACTAAACGTAAATGAACAAAGAGACAAACATATATGGTAGAACGAAAAAGGGAACAATCAAGCGGTAATAAAATCACACAGTCAGTAAAACTGTTTAGGCCACGGCGGCGGTTTAAAAGTACATTGGAGGAAACGCAAGGACAAACACGAAGACAGTTGATGGCGCACATGATAAAACTTGTTGACGTTGATCGCGGAGGCACTGATTAAAAACCCACACAAGACACTGGCACACATCTGGCTCCAGCGCCTTAGGAGAGAAAAATGGAACATATGCTTCACTCGTAAAAGAACTTTGTATGACAGGCAACCACAGCTAAAATATTTATACATACTTAAGAAACTTTCACACAGCTAAAAATTAGGTGTTAAAGTTGTAAGTCTGAATTAAAGTCCTTGGTCCACTTGAGCTGTTATTTTTATTGAATCGTGAAGACCCGCACAACCGGTTTCGCAACCTACAGTTGCATCTTCAGGCGCTTTTTACTGTACAAAATGATAATTGTTTTAATAAATGAATGAGTAGAATGAAAATTACATATTAAAAACAAAAAATCCGAACTAGTATGTATGAGAAAGTTACACGCAAAAAAAATTTTTATATAGAAGCCAGTAGGCTATTGATAGCAATAAATATTTTTTTTATATTACTTACATAGTTTTCCATATAAGTGATTTATGATGGATAACGGGTTTAATGGTTAGGTGGTACCGCAAGCACCTTGGCCCTTTTCGTCAAAAAGACTAAAAAAAAGTCTACCGTGCGGTCCATGTCATTTTTTGTTAATAGAATAGAAAAGTCGGCAAAATTTGTCTGGCCTGTCACAAAAAGCGACGTGATGGGTAGCCCTACAATAGAAAATATTATAATGATTAGTGAAAATCACGGATGTTTTTGGGAAATCAGAATTTGCGTAGAATAAAGATAAATAATTATTTCAACTTACAGATTGTTGTCGGTGTAGTGAGGATCATCAGATCCATCCAGCTGATCAAAAAGTTGCATATTCATGCTGGGCGGAAGTGCAAATACAACTAAAGAGACGGATCACCCTGTGTATGGGCCGCTAGACTCGTAAAAGTTAGACATATGCTCTCGCGGACTTTTTTTAGACTTTTGTGAGACCTACAATTCAAAAGAAACCTCATCACGATACGTTCAGTAGTTCTCGAGTTATAGAAGATTAAAGGAACAGACAGAGAGAAAATGTGCTTCTGTTTTGTATAATATCATGATTTCACTCCCTTAGAGTGCGGATTTCGAAATTTTACTATGCCTGTAACCGTGACGCTAGTTCATGCAATAAGTTGACGTTTTATCGCAATCGACTGAATGACATTCACAGGCATAGCATACGGACAGAGGCCTTCATTTTTATATATTAGATAAAGAAAACTTTCGTCACAACGCAAAAGTAGCAGCCGATATGTGGAAAAATTGTTCCCTAATACAAGAAAGCTACATTTAACAGGTCACGAAACGAGCGAGCGCAAAACACAACTTCCTGCTTGCACGTTTCATAAGGGTACTGCGGCAACTGCTCAGCGCTTGCTGCCAGGTGACGTCACAGAAGCAAAGCGCGCGGGTCAAATTTACACCCCCCTGGGTAGATATCAGGACGAAGTTCGTTATCCGGTAAGGGAAGGGTGCGGAAATTGCCCTGGGAAAAGAGGCGTTGGTCTTTCTTCCTTTATTGTTATTTCAACACCAACTACATACAGTTGGCAGGCTAGCAGCAGCTGCGGTGGCTGCTCTTCAGCCCTGCGTTATACAGGTTATGACAGATTGTAAAAACAATATAAAACAACGGAATAAAATTGTGGAATTAAAAACAATTGACAAACTGAGTTTTTGAAGGGCTAAAACGTAAATGGACAAAGAGACAAACATATATCAGAGTACGAGTACAGACAAGCAGTATTAAAACACACAGTCAGTAAAAACTGTAGGCCACGACGGCGGTTTAAAAGTGCATTGGAGGAAACACAAGGACAAACACGAAGACAGTTGACGGTGCACATGATAAAACTGTTGACGTCGATCGCGGAGGCACTGATTAAAAACCACACATGACACTGGACACACTGGCACTGTACATGTTTAAAAGGTCGAGACGCCCCCGCAGGGGGGGAGGAGGTGGGACAGGGATGGGGGAAGCGCCGGAGAGGGGAGGGGAGAGGGAGAAAGGAGGGGAAAGAAGGATTGACGAGACTCTGGGCATGGGAGAGGGGTAGCCAAGCGGGTGGGAAGGAAAAGGACGGGAGAGAGGGGAGGGGCGCTGATGCTACGGGGAAGGGGTCAGAGTTTGTAGGAGGGGTAGATATCGGGACGAAGTTCGTTATCCGGTAAGGGAAGGGTGCGGAAAGTGCCCTGGGAAAGGAGGCGTTGGTCCCTATTTCTTTATTGTAGTTTCAATTCCCCTTAAAAAGGGGGCGGGCGGGCAGCGCTCACTGGCGCTCTTCAGCCTACAGAAATAAAATTTGACAGAGGAGAAACATAAAAACACAAAGGAGATAAAATTTTGGAGATAATACATACATAAAAACGGAGATTTAAAATGGAGATAAAACAACGTACATAAAATGGAGGAAAACGGTGGTGAAGTAAAACATTTGGAACGGCGAAAGTGGTGAATAAAAACAGTTGCTCGAAGTCAGTGGCGCACACACACAATTAAAATGAGCGTAGGGTGGCGGCTATGGTGAGACTATCCGCTATTGTGGAGTTAAAACAAAAAACACAACACACACTCGGAGAAATACACAAGTTAAAACTGACGGTGTCGGCTGTGGGTTGGCCGTCCACTGTTGTAAAATAAAACAATGTAGCTAAAGCACACCACACTTGTCGAAGCACAAAGGAGGTTCCGTAGATGGTGGGGTGCTGACAGCATGGAAGATGTGGTGTGGGAGGGTAAGGGGATGAAAGGAGAGGGAGAGGGTGGGGAGGAGCCACAGAGCCGGTGGGGAAGGGACGGAGGGATGATGTCCCAGGAAGCCACGGGGAAGAAGGGGAGGGGAGGGCGGTAAGAGGAGGATCCGGAGGGACGGGGAATGGAGGAGGGGAGAAGGGATGGGAAGGGAGAGATAGTCGGGGCCCTCAGGGAGAGAAGGGGGAGAGGGAGCAAGGAGAAGGATCACAGCTGGTGTGAAGGGGAGGGTACGGAAGTTGCCACAAGAAAGGTTCCGGAGGGTAGACAAGTGGAGAGCAGGGGGAATACAATGGTGGAGGCGCGGCAATGGACCAGGTGCAGAGAGGAGGAGATGGACTTGAAGATTAGGCGGATCTGATTTGCGGGATAAGGCGTTGGTCCTTTTTTTTCCCCCTTTATTGTATTGTCAAGCCAACTGCAGGAAACAGTTGGCAGGCTGGCAGCAGCTGCGGTGGCTGCTCTTCAGCCATGTGATATACAGGCTAAGTCCGAGAGTAAAACAATATATAAAAACAGAGGATTAAAATTGCGGAAATTAAAAACATTGACATACAGTGTTTTTGACTGACTAAAACGGACATGTACAAACGGGACAAACATATGGCAGAGAACAAAAAACAGACGAGTAGTAATAAAACACACACACAGTCAGTAAAAACAATCGGCCTCGGTGACAATTTTAAAAGTACATTGCAGAGACACTAAGTTCACACATGAAGACAGCGGACGGCGTACAGAATAAAACAGGGGGACGGCGATTATGGAGGCACTGAGTAAAACACACGACACTGTAGGCACTTGCACTGAACACGTAGATAAAAAGTCGAGACGCCCCGCGGGTGGTGGGGAGGGGGATGCAGGGGGGGAGGTGGGACAGGGAAGGGGGAAGTGCGGGGGAGGGAAGAGAGCGTAAGGAGGGAAGGACTGACGAGACTCTGGGCATGGGAGAGGGGTAGCCAAGCGGGCGGGAAGGAAAAGGGACGGGAGAGAGGGGAGGGGTGCTGATGCTACGGGGAAGGGATCACAGTTGATAGGAGGGGTAGATATCGGGACGAAGTGCAGTTTCCGGTAGAGGAAGGGTGCGGAAATTGCCCTGGGAGAGGATACGGAGCGTATGTAGGTGAAGGCCGAGAGGAACGGTTTGGCGGAGGCGTGGCAGAGGCCCAGGATTTGTAAGAATAGGGTAGACCAGAGGGTTTTGGGACTCTATTTTGCGGGATGTGTAAAGGAGCCGGAGATGTTCAAGGTGTTGTAGGAGAGGAAGGAAGGGGATGAGGTCATAGAGGATCCGCATGGGGGAAGGGAGTCTGATACGGTATGCGAGGCGGAGGGTGTGGCGTTCTAGGATCTGGAGGGATTTGTAGAAATAAGGAGGGGCTGATATCCAGGCGGGGTGGAAGGAACAAAGGACGGGGCGCATGATTGATTTGTAGGTGTGAAGGACAGTGGAAGGGTGGAGGCCCCACGTTCGGCCAGTAAGGAGTTTCAGGAGGTTTAGGCGGGACAGAGCTTTCTCACGGAGGGATTTGAGGTATGGAGTCCAGGACAGTTGGCGATCAAGGGTAAGGCGTTGGTCCCTGCCGGTCGTTCGTTTATAGGCAGGTGGGACCAATCGCAGCCAGAGGCGTGGTGCCGATAGCGGTCTCTGGCTGCAGGACGCATGGGAGACTGGCTGGTCAGCACGGCGGCTCGGTATGTTTGTTGTTGCCGTGTTGTCATCGGCCGCCCTGTGTTGTTGCGTCCCTTATGGCCCGACCCGCGGTAACCAGTCTTAAGCAACAACGCACTGGGCTCTCCCCGCCGCGGTGCTTGGTCGCCGCCGCTGCTTAGAACGCACTGGTCCGCCATCCGCCTCGAGGTGCGGCGCGCGTTCTGCGATTTCCGCAGCCGTCACCGCACTGGCCCATTCAAAGCCGCGGTCTGCCGACTCCTGTTGCCTGATCTGCGGCTCCCGTTGCAGTACTTGTTCTCTCGAGCATTCTATAGGTATTTTTTGTTGTCGGTGTTGTTCGAAATTAAAAATAAATGAAATTGTCTGTGGCCATTTGAGCATCTGTACGACGTTAGAGAAACGAAAGACGTCGCAAAAGCAGAAAATATATGTAGCGAGTGCATACTTTCCTGCAAGAAAAAGTTGCTTTTTACATGGAGTTAAGAAACTATGAGAATACATTTTTAACTATAGCAGGATGTCAACGTCTTACTTCGACGAACTATTTTCCTAAATCAGACGAATAATAACTGGAGTGACGAGAAATTTGCGGTCATTTATAGACCCTGATGAAAATATGCTGGCTAACAATTGGGAGTGAATGTTATTCTATTTAAATATTTTAATACCACAAGGTTTCACAGGATAAAATACACACATCAACATAACAAAACTTTTGTTCGTAACTTAATGGTAATTGTTTACATTATTATGCTTGTAATTAAAGTCACTTGTTTAAGAATGATCCTATATAGAGATCAACGTCCTGCAGATCTTACGCCTGCGACATTTTCATACATGTTTGAGTGGCATCCCTTATTACTTTCACGACATTAATTTGCGTCATTACTTTGAAATGTTCAGGAACTCTTTTAAAATCATTCAACAATGACAACACAGTGACGTTCAGGGTCATCGTCTTTCCTGGCAGATTTTATTTCAGTGGCCCAAGAAGCTGTACGTCTATGTTAGTTTCTGTGTCATTATCTTTATCTTATTCACTCTTGATAATCTTAGCCCTGAAGTGTCATGTCATTCTTCAGTAAGTTCAATTGTTGTCTCGCTGTTTTACTACAGTTGAGCTCAAACTGTCATCCGTAATATTTCTTTCAATAACATCTGCAAGAGACATTAGCTCGTTGGAGTAGACTCACATGGACTTCCGTGTAGCGCTTCATCCACAATTGATTTTCCGATATTCTTTTGCAAGAACATAGCTTCTTCTTTTACTCTTACTACAACTCGTTTACTACATATACAGAGGTTCCAACCCTTATGATTTAATCGTAAATGTTACGAAAATTGTTTAAAATTACGAGTTTACGATTAGAGTGGTTCGAATTCCGATTTTCAGATTTATGTAATAAATCGGTGTCATTTGTTTCTCGTCAGCGAAACTCTGTTCCTTTCGAGTGAGTTTGTGTGATGTAATCGCTAAAAATAAACTGGTTATGAGCAATATCTAGCTTGTTCTTGTGGAAATCACCAGTATTGACAATAACTTGTAAGGACTCGAAAACTGTGTAATACGGTATATGGGGTGAATCTACAAAGGCGCGCCATTGTGGAATCTAGCAGAATCCAATGTCACTTTACTCGTAGCTGCGCCGTTACAGGAAAAATCCTAAAGTGTGTGGTCAATAGTACACGACGTTCATCATATATCCTGGTTCGTTAATCTTTGCTCAGAAGTTGAGGTTGTTTTTTTATCTCATCGTAGCTATTAATACAGTGATTTCGTGTGTGTGATGTGTTATGCCAAAGTGTGTGATTAACATTTCTTATTTGTAAAATAGAGGTCTGCGAGAAAATCACAAATAAATCTCATCTCGTTTCAACGTTTTTTCGTAAAATGAAGCTTTTATTGAAGAAAAAGAGAAAAAAAAAACCTCGTGTGATTATGAATCATTGCAAAAAAAAAACTGAGTTATGATTTTACATTAGCTTAGATATGTATAAAAATAAAATATTAATCTGGAAATCACAAAATCTAAGATGTTCGGTTCTGAGGATGAAAATAGTTTCGCTCCCCCCACTCACCCCCACACACCCACCTACTGTACACCTCATCTGCAACCTTACTGAAACTGTTTCCACAATTTTGATGATTTCTTATTCACGTACTTCCTTGGACTCCTTTATTACCCTCCCCTTCCCAACCAACTCATACACAAGTAGGTCGCATTACTATTTGACATATTCAAAAGTTGGCACCTCTGCATATATCCGTACTATGTCTTTCCACATTTCAAACTTTAAAATTCTGTCACCATATTCGTTCGCCTTCATATTCCATACTGCTCGACGTTTTTTCACTTCTAGAATAGGTTTCTCCGTGTCGAATTCCATCAGCGCTTTTATCGTGGCAGAAGTCACATTTGAGACGATGCAACGTGTTGTCTGCACTTGGCGGTAGCCGCGCCAACTGTCGCCACCGCTAAACCGCGCGGCTGTCGAGTTTTCCGCGGCCAACAGCGGCGCCCGGTCACCCTCGCGACCAGTGCGTTGTCCTCCATACTTTCACCTGTTATTTGTGCAAAGTTTTATGTATTTTCTTTAGAAAGCAACATAATTTTTTTTTTTTTTTTTTTTTTTTTACGTTGTTACCCCTAGTTCATCTTCATTGCAAACACACGTATCCAACTGTACACCTACCAAACACACAAGATTCCTACAGAAACTTTATATCCTGACATTTTACTGAAAAACGTAATTTACACGCATCTCGTTTGACATCCCAGAGTTATCTCCCTCTCAAGAGTAACTTTGTTGTTATCGGTACTGCAAATGCACACGGCACACAAATGCGAGTAAATCCTTCAAATCACGTTCATCGTGGTGTAAATGAAACTATCACTCAGAATAAAAATACAAAAGACTGATACATTAGAAACAATTTAAAAATTTAACTTCAGTAGTCTATAAAAGCCAAAAGAAAATTTACGAGCTAGTTATCCAAAGCAAAATACTTTATTATATGTGCAAGGTGAATTTTATTTTCTGTTATTTCAGAAACAGTTGATATTTCGTAAACTTCAGGGATTATTCGCGCGCAGAATTCTTGCGATAACCTTCATAACCTCTAAAAGCAGTCAGTTCTCAACGAAACTCGACACTTTGTAGCGCGTGCGACAGCGACAAGATTCAAACGGGTTTGAAATTCAAACGTCGCTCTTTGTAGCGCGCGACAGGCATCGCCACAGTCGGCGCTCACGCAGGACACTCCCGTAGCCATGCATGTGGCCGTCTTTTGTCGCGTGAAGCTGTCGCTAGAATGTGTAGCACACGCAGGTCGCGGCCTAAGGGACTGCAGAAACTGACAGCCGCTGACCCGCCAACCGCCGCGGGGGGGGGGGGGGGGGGGCGGCCGGTGCGCTTGAGATTGTTACGTCAGCGGGCGCGTGCGGCACTCAGTGCCGCCTACATTTAAATACGTAGAAAAGCTTTTTTTTAATTTTTGGTTGGAATTAATTATTTATTGTGTATAACATTCTTAACAGCAACTTTTAATGTGATCTTTATACATACATAGTGGTTGCTTGGGAAACATGTATAAAATCTTTGTAGTAATAATAAAGAATAAGGCAGTCAGTAAATACATATCAAGAATCACACACTTTCTTCCTCCGGAGAAGCTCTGCAATAATTACGTGTGACAACATTGTGACAATGTTGCTTGCAAACGAATCTTTTTGCAGCTATTGCAAGTAACAGTAGCTTTTTTTTTTTACCACCACAAAGATGGCACCTCCCACAACTTCTTACAGTCTCTCGTGATTGGCGGGAATTGATCGATGAGGTGACAGAATTTCTTGAATATCTCTTGGTAGAGTAGAGAGCTGCGCCCTTTCTTTCAAATGGCAGTCAATCAGAGCCAAGGCCAGGTTTGTTACATAGGTTCTTCTTCTGAATCTTTCCTCTGGATTGTTTGCAAAGAACAAGACCTGGGAATTTATCCCAGCAATATCCAGATAACGAAAAAACAATGCTAAGGGCCATCTTCTTGTGGTCCTTTGTGTAGAATAGGATGTACACATATAATCCACAGTATCGACTCCACCTTTTGTTGCAATGAAGTCCAAATTTACAACAGACTTGCCTGTAGCGGTGTCTATTTCAGCAGTTTCATGCATTGATGACAGGAAAAGCACAGCCTTGTTCCGTTTTGTTTGGCACGAAACAAGACAGAAGTCATCTGGAAATCCGAAAAGACAATTTCCAATTTCTCGCGATCTGTTCGGCAAAAATTCCGGAGGAATTTCCTTCTTGTTCTTTTTCAATGTTCCAATGAACGTTAGCCCATTTTCTAAAAGATGCTGGGCTACAGGGTAACTACTGTAGTAGTTGTCCGTAGCTACATTCCTGTGAGTTCCCTTGATTGGCTCAACCAATCTCTTCACAATATCCATTGGCTGGTTAGATGCAACATATGGTCCAGGATTCAGTCTGCCGCAGTATACTTAAAAATTAAAAGTATAAAATATCATGCTATCGCACAATGCATACAATATCAATCCATACTTAGCGGGCTTATTTGGCATGCACTGAACAAACCACAACGTCCGCGAAATGGGACAAGCATATCGTCTGTGGTTGTTAACTGCCCTGGACCATCTTATTCTGCAATCTGGAAGGAGAAAAATTCCAACTTATGAGTAACATGCATGCGCAATATTGTACGTTATATGAAAAACACTTACCTATTACACCCCAAGTTGCAAGAAATTCGGACGCACCAATTCTTCTGTTCTTACGAAACGCAATGAAATTGCTTCTGACCAATCTTGACTCCCTCGGCCACCTACCGAAACGAATTTTGTAGTTTGCGTTGTAGAGAACGTAACAATGAACAATACCTATTGCCTGGAAAGGCGAAGTGGTGACGCGGTAGTGTCAGGAACTAGGTCACGTGACGAGGTACAGCGAGAGTACGGTTAAACTAGCGCCCAAGAAGAAGAAGAAGAAGAAGAAGCAGCTCACAGTGTGATATGGATAAATGTATTATCAGTCAGTAATTTGTATGTATCACGAACAATAGAAAGAAATACGAACTTTGCGAAAACTGCACAAATTTTGTAAGACAGAAATGAGCTTCAAAGCTAGCAAGGAAACCCCTAGAAGCAATGTTCTGTCTATGGATTTTCGTTTTACAAGGTTACAAAATTAACGTTTTGTTTTGAACGGACGAGAGGGCATTGTTGCTAAAAGACCATACTTTCTCAGGTTTTCATCAGAATCAAAGCTACCAGTAGTTTACTTAGATTAAACGTGGATTCACACACATACTGTAAATAAATGTTGGCAAAATGATAGTGGACGATTAGTATTGTCAAATAAAAGTGCCGGTCAGAGTTTGTTGTTCATGCAGGCGGAGACGGGTGTTTCATGGGCCAAAAGCCAAAACGTCCGACTATCGCTCAGAAACGAAAATCAAAAATACGTCGAAACCCCACCTGTGCCAGGCTTTATCCCGTGTAATTACTCGCAGCGTATTTACTCATTCGGAATACTTCTAGCCATTGTAGGTGTTGGACATGTTTGATTGTAGTAATGTTCAACCATTTTTACCCATAATGCGGGAAGAATGAAACACTCGGAACTGTTATTGAAGGGCTTAGAAAATTTGCTTAAGACTTAAAATGTAACCGCAGTATCAATCATTGCATTCGAATTTCCAAATTAGATTTCATCTTCTGCAAAATTAGTTGTGAGTAAACGCACGGCGCGTAACAGGCTAGCAGCGCTCCACTCATAAGAATACTGGAATGTACGCTAGACTCAGTGTTGCCAACCCTGAAGTTCAATTTTCCCCTAAATCGTATGTGAATTCCCCCTCAGAAACCCTAAAAGATTTTGTTACGTCGCGTTTTGCAGGTCTTAAATGTTCTAGGAAAGACATTTTTATGTATATATTGTACCAAAGCTGCTTTTTTATTGAAATGCTGACTAGTTTCGGGCTTTGTCCATTTTCTTAAACCAAAGCCCGAAACTAGTCATCATTTCAATAAAAAAAAAGTAGCTTTGGTGCAATATGTATATAAATGTCTTTCCTACACTATTCATTTTCGTTGGTAAAACATTCCAATAAAGCTCTGCCTGACGAATTAATGCATTCGTTCTAAATGTCAACGAACACCTAATTACTAATATTCTTCTCTTTAGGGTTACTAAAAGAAAAAGCAGTAGTTTCTGCATGACATTCTAAGATGTAAGCCGTTGTATATAGGCTGCAGGGAGAAGTTATGATATATAAACGTCCCTGTTCAGCTGTGCTAATAAAATCTAACAAACTGGGAATAAACGTACCTTTCAACAAGGGATCTGATTCCCACGTCTTCGTGTATCTCTGGGAATATTTTTTTCTCTCTTGAAGCCATAGTCACTTGAATACACACACACACACACACACACACACACACACACATACACATACACTTCCAGCGTATTCAACTTCAGTTCACAATCGCAAATACAACAGTAGTACGGTACAGTAGACGTTGCAGAAGCGCCTTTAAAGGAGGGCAGTACCAACGAAAACACAACAATGAAGTATTTCATTGTAAGGTAGGGCTAAACAAATTTTGATAGGTATACGTTATTCATGTCTGAGAAACCCCTAAAAATTCCCCTCAAAGAACACTTCCACCTAAATTTCCCCCTGAAGTACAAATCCCTCCAAAGGCCCCCCAAGACAGCAGTCCCCCAAAATTGAGGGACAAAACCCCCAAGTTGGCAACACTGGCTAGACTGTTTCCCCCCTCTGTTCCTCCGGCGTAAACACAACGGTGCTGCCACAGTGGCGAGGAGGGAATCAGTTCTCCTCCCTCTCCTTGTTCAACAGGGGCGGCCGGCAGGTATTCGAGGCGCCATGCCACAGTTCCCAAAGCCGCTCCCTCCGAGGTTTAGTTTAGGATCTCCTCTTGGGCATGAATGTTGAGTTTGTCCTAAAAAATAAAAAAAAATAAGAGTGGGCGACAGATTTGCCGCCCCTCGGAAAGTGCCGCCCCGTGCGGTCGCACGTGCCTTGCGCCGGCCCTGCCTTGGACTGTAGTTAATTCTGCAGTTGTTCAGAAATGCTGAGTGGAGGTAGCGGATGGCAGCAACTTTATCAGTTGCTAGTCGTTCTTGTCTTGTAGAAGTATCATCAAACCTGAGTGACTGGAACAAGAACAGAAAGCGCTTGTAGCTAATTGCTGCCCTTATAATAATCATTCCAGTTCCATTTGATGCCCGCAGTTGTAATACATTTGTGCGTCCTCCTTTTTGTACAGCAATGAGTGCTCCTAAAAGAGCCGTTATTTCAGCAGCAGAGTTTGCTATCTCTAGCCCTTGAGTAATTCACAGATAATCTCGTGTTATTTATGTACTTGTTTGTGTTTTCAACAACATAATCAATTATCTCAGGATCAAAAAATTTGAGAAAACTTTCAGTTTCAGTTTTAGCTTCTCTACCATTCAGTTTCGGGCCAGATAGGACTTTGATTATATTCTTACGTTTTGTTTTCCTTGGTAGTGCTTACGGATTATTTATCCACAAAGTTTCTTGGTCCTTACCAATATAAAAATGGCAGTCATCATGTGGCATTCGTATCACTTCATTCTCGTCAACGCATGACTGCTCAGATTCGCTAGAATGATCTGCAGTTTGAACTATTTCTGCTTTCTCATCGCTGTCAGAGAAATCAGCGTAATCTTCGTCAGATGATTGCAGAGGAAGACGCTCAATTTCCTCTGGTGTTAGGCCTTTCCTTTGTGCGGACCTGGGAGACAATAAAATAATTCTAATACCAAAGCAATGTTAATAACTAAATCATCATACACCCACAGAGTTGTAAAACTAAGCTTCTAATCATCAAAACATCCGACTGTGGAACGGTTACATGTACTTACATTACCGGGCGCGTGCGGTACGCAGTGCCGTCTCGGTGCAGTTGTCCACTCCACAGGTCAGTCACAGCTGTTATGATGAGTATTTTGGGGACGCAGTAATGTGGTTTGGCGCGTGACTAAACAATCGAAGCATGTCTAGCACCATGGTTGCGTGCTCTGCACGCTGACGTACTTATTGAAAGAAAACAAAATTGGCGGCACTGTATGCCGCAGGGTTAACGTTGTGTCGGGCGGTTTGCTGCCTGTCGGCGTGCAGGCGTACGGCCGGCACGACAGTTCATTACGCCTTTCAGGATCCCTTGGAAACGAAAATACACGAAAACCATTTTCTGAACGATTAAAACAATTCGGAGCTGCACAGCCCACCATGCTGAAAGCGTGTTGACTGTCCTATTCCACAATCGCGCGTCGAAGCGAAGGAACCAAAATGGCGAATGCCCTACTGATTGACAGCCTTACACGTCCTGTTCACGTCACACTGTCTGAAGTTGGCTGCCTCTGTTCTACACGAACGGGCTCAGCGCGTGTGGCGTGTGCTGCCGTTAACGGTAATTTTCTTTCCGCTTCATCGCCCCATAATGTTAACACATCAAAGTTACACTCTTGCATACCAAACTGGCTTTGGTCAACAGCTTGTAAAACAAATGACTGCCACTGAAGCGAACACAGTCGTCCAGATCAGTGTAACGCACTCGATAAAGGAAACAAATTGAGCTGCCTCCTTCTTGTACCAAATCTGTCAATTCTTTATCAGTGCCCAGACTAGTTCAATGACCTTCAGTTTAGAGTGATATAAACATAATGGCAGTCTTAAAATTGTTTTGTTTACTGAACTTGCCATACAACCACAACATACTTTATTTACGAAAGCATTTCCCGCTTCAAATTATTTTCCAATTGACTTTTTTCCTTGCGAGATCAGTCTTTGTCTATTTCAAGATGAGATAAGCTTTACGTTTTTTTTTTTCCGAAGAACTCAATATACGGATGAGCTGCTGACCACAAAAAGCAGTAACCCTTTAGCAACACCACCGAACAATAGTCACATGATTCTAGAAACGGTGAGCATTATTGCGCTAATACCGTATGTGTCACTTTGTAGCGTTCATGTAGTTCGACGGTCCGTTCAGTGCACACGTTGTTTTATTCGTTCGTAGAACAGCCAACCTAAAACTGCCACGTGTATGTTTATGTTAGTGGGACTATAATACGATATCGATTACTTCTCAACACAAACATTTGTCATCTACAAATAAGTGATAAATTTTCCCATGTATGTAGCTATTGTAAAACTGAATACGTTACAAAATTTTCTTTGTCTGATATTCACTAGTTCAGAAACCTGGGCCCTCACTACGCCCGGGCCCCGGGGATTTTGTGCCCCTTCCCCCCCCCCCCTCTCCGCGGTCCTGGTGTTGTCAGCATATAGTTGTATTTGTTTTTTGTGGTCTGGTCGTCGTGGAAATGTCGGTCGTGTAGATGGAGTAGAGCAGGGGGATATAATGCCCCCTGTGCCACCGTAGCTTGGGGAGTGAAGGGAGAGGACAGTTCGTCGTTGACGTGTACGTGACATAGTCTGTTTTGAATTAGTGCTCTTATGAGTTTGTCTTGGGAGGGAAGCCTGCTAGTAGTAGTTTGTAGAACAGTCCGTCGTGCCAAACGTTGTCGAATGCCCACTCAGTGTTCAAGAGCACGGTGAGCGTGCACTGTCCAAGGTTTATGTATTTCGTTACGTCGGAGGTCAGTCGGAGGAGGGGGTCATTGGTGGAATGGTTTTTACGGAATCCGGGTTGAAGGTGGGAAAAGATTTGAAGTTTCTCTGTGTACGCGTAAAGTTGTTGTGGTCTTCAGTCCGGAGACTGGTTTGATGCAGCTCTCCACAATACCCTATCCTGAGCAAGTCTCTTCATCTCCACATAAGAACGGCAACCCACATCTTTCTGAATCTGCTTACTGTATTCATCTCTTGGTCTTCCTCTGCGATTTTTTCCCCACACACTTCCCTCCAACGCTAAATTCACAATTCCTTGATGTCTAAGAATGTGTCCTACCAATCTATCCCTTCTTTTAGTCAAGGTATGCCAGAAATTTCTTTTCTCCCCAATTCTGTTCATTACCTCATTAGTTACACGATCCACCCACCTAATCTTCAGCATTCTTCTGTAGCACCATATTTCAAAAGCCTCAATCCTCTTCCTGTCCGCACTGTTTATCGTCCAAGTCTCACTCACATACAAGGCAACACTCCACACAAATGCCTTCAGAAAGGACTTCCTTAGGCTGAAATCAATATTCAAAGTTAACAAATTTCTCTTTTTCAAGAACGCTTTTCTACGCATTGCCATTCTGCATTTTCTATCCTCTGTACTGCGACCATCACTTGTTATTTTACTGCCCAAGTAGCAAAACTCATCTACCTCCTTTATTGCTTCGTTTCCCAATCTAATTCCTTCAGCATCACCTGATTTTCTTACACTGCACTCCATTACCCTAGTTTTGCTCTTGTTAATGTTCTTATATGCACCTTTCAGCACACTGTCCATTCCGTTCAATTGCTCTTCCAGGTCCCTTGCTGTATCTGACAGAATTACTATGTCGTCGGCAAAACGCAATGTTTTTAATTCTTCACCCTGAACTTTAATTCCTTCTCCAAATTTCTCCTTGCTTTCCTTTATAGCTTGCTCAATGTACAAATTGAATAACAATGGAGAAAGACTACAACCCTGTCTTACTCCCTTTCCAACCACTGCATCCCTTTCGTGCCCCTCAACTCTGACAACCGCTGTCTGGTTTTTGTACAAGTTGTACATAACCTTACGCTCCCTATATTTTACTCCTGCTTGCTTCAGAACTTGAAAGAGTTTATTCCAATCAACATTGTCAAAAGCCTTCTCCAAATCTACAAAAGCTAGAAATGTAGGTTTGCCTTTTCTTAATCTATCTTCTAGGATAAGCCGTAAAGTGAGTATTGCCTCCCGTGTTCCTACATTTCTCCTGAACCCAAACTGATCTTCCCCGAGGTCGGCTTCTACCACCTTTTCCATCCTTCTTTATATAATTCGTGTTAATATTTTGCAACCATGACTTATTAAACTGATGGTTCTGTAGTTTTCACACCTGTCTGTACCTGCTTTCTTTGGAATGGGGATTATAACATTTTTCTTAAAGTCTGAGGGTACTTTGCTTGTCTCATACATCTTACACACCAGGTGAAACAGGTTTGTCATGGCTGGTTCTCCCAGAGACTTCAGTAGCTCTGAGAGAATATCATCTACTCCAGGGGCCTTGTTTCGACTTAGGTCTTTCAGGGCTCTGTCAAATTCTTCTCTCAGTACAGTATCTCCTATTTCATCTTCATCTACATCCTCTTCCCTTCCTACAATATTGTCTCTAAGTTCATTTCCTTTGTAGAGCCCTTCTATATACTCTTTCCACCTTTCCCTTCTTTGCTGAAAACTGGTTTTCCATCAGTGTCCTTGATATTCGTAGAGCTGTTTTTCTTATCTCCAAATGTTTTTTTATTTTCCTTTAGGCTGTATCTATTTTTCCCATATTTATACATTCTTCTACATCCTTGCATTTGCCTTCTAGCCACTCCTGCTTAGCCATTTTGCACTTCCTGTTAATCTCATTTCTTAGTCGTCTGTACTCCATTTTGCCTGTTTCATTTACTGTATTTTTATGTTTTCTCCTTTCATTGATTAAATGTAGTATCTCCTCTGATATCCACGGATTTTTTGTATGTCTTGCCTTCCTACCTATTTTATCCTCTGCTACCGTCACCATTTCATCTCTCAATTTTACCCATTCCTCCTCTACTGTTTTATTTTCCCCTGTTTCTGTCAATTGTTGCCAAAAGCTCCCTCTGAAATTCTTAAGAACCTCAGGTTCCTTCAATTTATCCAGGTCCCATCTCCTTATTTTCCTACCTTTTTGTAGTTTCTTCAGTTTTAACGCGTAAAGTAGGTCGGTTAAAATACGTTCGACGGTTTTCTGTATTACGTCGATGAGGGAAATGTGATGGTAGGATTTTGAGGGCTAAATATTTGACCTTGTCACACCAGGGGAGACCCCTACCGACATGAGTTAGTTGACGAAATGGAGGTCTCCATCTGGTTGTGAACTTTCCAAAGGTTACACCATTGAGTGATTTCCTTAAGGTGTCATTGGATGCGCATGACGGTGTAATTGGGGTGTGGGTGACTGGCGTAGACGGCAGTGTCATCTGCAAAGAGGGCAAGATGAGTACTTTTAAGTTTAGGTATGTCATTGGTATGTAAGCTGTACAGGATAGGACCAAGTACAGATCCTTGGGGTACCCCCGTCTCTATTGGTTTTATTCTGCTTTTGCTGTTATTTAGACTAACATAGAAATTCCTATTTGCTAAAAAGGATCTGATTGTTTTGATTATGTGTAGGGGACTTTCCAACTGGTGTAGTTTGTAGACGATGCCATCGTGCCAAACACGAGGCCTTCTCAATATCGAGGAAGACTGCTCTCGTGCTTTGCCCTTCAGATCTAGCCTTGCAGATTTGCTCAACCAGCTGGGTGGCTTGGGATACTGTGCCATGCCCAGCACGGGAACCAAATTGCTCAGGAATGGTGATTTGTGTCTCATTGAAGTAGGCCTGGAGTGAACATAAGGATAATACGTTAAAGGATTGTCCCTAGGAAGTTGAGGAGTGAGATGGGTCTATAGTTTTGTGGAAAAAACTGGTTCTTGTTGGGTTTGGGGAGGGTGCTAACTTTGGCGATTTTCTAGAGGTTGGGATAGTAATTTCGTTCAAGACAGGAATCGTAGATGAAGATAAGGTGTCTGATGGCTTGTGGTGGGAGAAATTTGAGTTGTAGTGGTCAGACTCTATCAGGACCAGCGGATTTGGAATTGCCAAGCCCATTGATGGCTGAGCTAACTGCTTGACATGTGATGGGCGCGAAGGACGTCTGTGGATTCTTCTGAGTATTCTTCTTATTTCTCGTTCGCCTCTGTCCTTGTGATCGTCAGCGTCATCGTCGTCCATAATATTTTTCCTGAACTGTAGTTCTAGGGAGTTTGCCATAGCTTCGGATTTATCCGGAGCTGAGTATACGATTCCATTTTGGCCATGGAGAGGTTTAATAGCTTTTGGTGCCTCCCTTCTCGACTTTACTAGTTTCCAGAACCTATGTGGGTTTTTTCATCATCATGGAGACTCTGGACCCATCTGGTGCTTCTCATTTCCGTCAGGTGGATCCTGGCTTCCTGTGCCAGACTATTTGCTATCCTGCGGTCTACAGGATCTCTGTACATCTGCCAGCGTTTCCTGAAGTGATGCTTTGACCTCAGGAGTTCCTGGATTTCCTCAGGAACGTCTTGTCGTCTGCACTGGTGGTTAGTACGGGTAGTAGATTGTTTGTAGCACTCGTTTATTATTTCGGTAAAGTGCTGTGCAGTGTTCTCTATCTCATGTTTGCCTCTTATGGTAGGTAGGTTTTCAGTGTGGATTTCTATCAGTCGAACATACTGGTCCCAATCGGTGTTGTATTTGTGGTAGGAAGGACCTTCGGACACGTGATTGGCACTGACTAGTTCTAAGTATACAGTTATGTGATCGGAGTCCAGGTCGTTTATGATCCTTGGATTGAATGTCCATGGAAAATTTTTGGTGACATATATGTCTAATATGTCAGGGCGGGTGTTTGGGTTTTTAGGGTAGTATGTCGGCTTGTCTGGAGCTATGATGGTTACATCGTTCCTAGCTGCGACATAACTATGCAACTCCTGGACACTCCTGTTGCTGGCTCTACAGCCCCATGCCAGGCTTTTGGAGTTTAGGTCCCGGCCAATAATCACTCTGGGCCCTAAACCTAACAGAATGTCTAAGTCTATTGATAGTATGAGTGCATCTGGGGGATGGTAGGCAGCTACTAGAATTAATGTGGTTCTATTGAGCTCCAGTTCAATAACAGTGGCATCTATTCTTTGCAGCTGTGGGATAGCTATCTGTCTATGAGGTATCCTATTTTTGATTAATATTAACGTCCCCGCCCCCTTTGGACGGTTTAACCTATCTACTATTAGCATACAATAATTTCTAACCTTAAATCTAGTATGGGGCTTCAGGTGGGTTTCCCCTATTAGTGCTATGTCTACCACATGATCGTCGAGAAAGAGCTCCAACGCGTGTTTTTGATACTGAATGCTCTCTGCATTCCAATTTATTATGTTCAGTGAGTCTTTTAGGTTAAGGCCCTTTAAAGAGGGACATAAGTGCATAGGCTAAAATCATCACTGTTGACAGGTTGTCCGGAGCTGTTCTCAGCTGTTCCATAGTGTTTTTCACTGTGGTGATTATTTTTGGTATGTTGAAGCTTCCGAGCAGTTTTGCGATGTCTTGAAGCTGCGATAGGATTGAGGTACCACCTGGTGTGGTGGAGGTTTGTGTAGGGAGGTTGCCGAGCGTTTGTGGCTGCTCAGCATGCTGCTGTTCAGGGGCCACAACAGATGAGGTGGAGGGGTTTGCAGCAGGCTGCCAGGCAATTGTCGCTTGTTGTTGCTGGCGTTTGTTGCGCAGCGCCGGGAAGTTTTGGGTAGAGCTAGCAGGGGCTGCTGGGTGAGCAGTTGCCGCACTTTGTGATTGCCTGTCTCTCATGGCCTTGGCAATTTCGAGCCGTGCTGTACATTTCCTGAAGTTTGAAGGGTGGTTTCCTTTACTGTGGACGCATTTGGGTGCATCCGCTGTGGGTTTGAGGCACAATTTTGTGAAATGGTTTCCACCACATTTCACACATCTCGCGTCTGCGGTGCAGTTCCTTGAGCTGTGGTTGAATCTATGACAGCGGAAACACTGTGTAGGTCCCACTGTTTTCTTGTAAGATTCGATAGTAACGCTGTGGTATACCAAGTGCCTAACTTGGTAAATGTCAGCAAAGTTGACTATGATGCTCGTCGCAGTTCCAAGCTAGCTGGGATTTAGGGCGTTAGATAGGGTATTCGTGAGCCAGGGCCCCTGGCTACACTATGAAAAGAACGTAGGGCCCGAACTCAGGGAGAGCAATATGCACCACGTTATACAGTCTGTACGAGATCCGATGGTGAAGCATTCATTTCCACTAAGCCCCAATTTTTTGTACAACACCTGGAAGATAAGTTCAGAGAGGTGGACGGGATGTAGAAGATGCGTTCTGGCTCAGTTCTGATAACGACATTATCCCCAGCGCAGTCACGAGCATTGCTTACCTATGATAAGGTGGGTGATGTTTCCGTTACGATCACCTCCCACAAGAGCCTAAACATGGTCCAGGGAATTACCTTCCATAAAGATCTCCTTTTGCAGTCAGACGACGAGAGAGACAAGAATTTGGAGTGGCGTGTAGTCCATTTCATCCGCCGTGTCTATTGGGGTCCGGGTTGCCACCGGTGCCTTCATCTTGGCCTTTGAGGGCGATTCTTCGCCCGTGAAGGTCAATGTGATGATCTACCGTTGCGATGTAAAGCCCTATGTTCCTCCCCCTATGCGCTGCTTCAAGTGATTGAGGTTTCGCACATGTCCTCCCAGTGTGATGCCGACCCCACCCGTCGGGATTGCGAACGTGCGCCACATCCTGGCGTGCCTTGTGTCCCACCTCCAGTGTGCGTAAACTGTGGACTGCACCATTCCCCTTGCTCGCCTTATTGTGTAGTTCTGCATAAAGAAAGGAAGGTAATGGAGTATAAGACCCTGGACCGGCTGTCCTATTCAGAGGCAAACCGGAAATACATTAAACTTCACCCTGTGAGCTTGAAGACCTCATATGCCACCGCAATGTCTCAATTACTAACCCTGACGCCACACCCATCTACGTATTTTTATTTTATTTTGGTGTCTTTTACAATGACCAGTTATCTAGATGCTAAAACAGGTCGTATTTTGCACAGGTAGTTGATTTTTTACACTGTATAATTTCTTCTTATAACTAGTTAAATTTAACAATATACAGCTTAACTAATTTGCAAAATAAAACTATAAATAATAATTAGAAAAATTAGTTAGATAATACATATCAATTTAAGAAGTAGTAGTAAAGACTAGAGCAAGTACAGACGTTTATGTTGAAAAACACAGTTTTGTTTGTAATGCTATCGGACCAAACTGCGTGGTCATCAGTCTGTAGCTTACAAACTACTTAAACTAACCTAACCTAAGGACAACAGACACACCCATGCCCGAGGGAGGACTCGAACCTCCACGGCGAGCAACCGCGTGCTCCGCAGCGAGACGCTTTAGACCGCTCGGCTACTCCACCGCGGCGAAAAAGACAGTGAATGAATAACATGAATTTATTTAGTAGAAGAAGATGATATGAGAGAGAAAGATGGAGAGGATGGAGTTCGACACTTTGTGATGCTTGAGGGTCGAGGACTTGACATTCCCATCAAGTCGTCAACCCTCAACCATCGTTAGTATTATCTATAACAGTGTAACAGGTTTAAAGTGGTGTTTTGCCGGTGACAAAGAGCGACAATTTCATATTTGTCCTTACTACTATAGTTACGTTAATTATTATCTATTAAATGATGATCACTGTCCGCGTCAGTGTTAGGGTCCGTGTTGTTGTCCCTGTCGTGTTTCCAACTTCGGTTCCTTTGCTGGTACGCTCTATGCCATGTGTTTGTTCGCTGCATATATTTTTGCCTTCTGTATGGTCTATTTCGTTTGTATTCGTCATATGTCGCGTGTGAAATTTTATCTGCTAGTGTATAGAGTGTTGTCCATTGGTCCTCTTGTCTTATGGCCTCGTATATTTGTTGTTCTGTGTGAGGGTGTAGTGCTGGTGATGTGTCTCTGGGGTGATTGTAGGTCCCGCAGAATAAGACAAAGTGTTCGGGAGAGCCCCTCTCCCCACAAGTGCAGTATGGTGTTTCCCTAAGTCTGATGCGGTGTAAGTGCATAGGATAAACGTCGTGTCCTGTCAAGAAGTGAACCATGCCGCGGCTGGGATCGCAGAAGGGTATATATCAGGACGAAGATCGTTATCCGGTAAGGGAAGGGTGTGGAAGTTGCCCTGGGCGTTCTAAGGGTTTTTTCCCTTTATTGACATTTTAATGCTAACCCAGATTACAGGCAGCAGGCTGGCAGCAGCTTCGGTGGCTACTTTTCAGCCTTGTGAAACACATGTGATGACAAGAAGTGATGGACATGATACATGGAATAAAATTTGCAGAGTTAAAACCATAGACAATGTGAGAATTTGGAGAACATTAAAAAGACAATTTGACAGACAAATACTTGGAGGACAGAGACAAGTAAGCGGCGATAAAGTACACACATATATTCATAAAGACTGTTTAGAGCCACGGTGATGGTTAAAAGTACATTGAGAGACACACACGCAGAAATCGGAGACTGGTGAACGGTGCACACGGTAAAAAATTTGTAGGACGTTGTCGGTGAGGCACAGGTTAAATAAAATACATCAAAGATCACTAACACTGGCACTGGAGCACTATTTAAAATGTCGTGACGCATGGGGAGCAGGGGGATGGTATGGGAGAGGGAGGGGAGGAGGTCGGAGGACGGCACCCTGGGGGCGGGATAGGGGCAGCCAAGTGGGGGGAAAGGAGGGGATGGAGGAGATGGGAGGGGCGCCGATGCTACGGGGAAGGAATCAGGGTTGGTAGGAGGGGTAGATATCGGGACGATGATCCGTTCTGAGTTATCATTTTTGTATCAATAAAAACTTTGAAGCATATGCTCTGAGCAGGAAGTTCATTCTCGCTACCCCTACTCCTCCTCCTCCTTCTCCGCGTGTCATGCCCAGCACAGAACAGCTGTTCAATTGTGTACTTCTTTAAACTAGCCCAACAGGCAAATTATTCAGTGTACAAATATGGAGTAGGCAGTCACGGTTTAGAGAAACACTGTATACAGAAGATCAGGTTCAAGTACACAAAATGCTTCCTAGATGTCCTCAGCAACTGTTGTGCAGGGAAAGAAAGACTGTTTCATTCTACCATCTGGTGGAGAATTTTTTTAAACTTGAAGTACAGTATACTGTACCTGGGGGTACCAGGAGGATAAGCTAAACTGGCTTGCTATACACTCTTCAGTTAACTGCTTCATGCATAGTGCTGGCTCCATTTATTTCCAGAAGCCAGTGTGAATTCTTCTCATCCAATTTGCCTCTAGTTTTTGAAGTCGGGAAAGGAAAAGAGGCTGATCGATTTCGTAATTACTTTTTGGTACCAGCCACACAACAGCTCTTTTAAAGTTTTACTACCTGAAACAAGTGTCCAATGTTGTTTTTACGATAGAAATGTACACATTATACAAAACATTTGTTTATATTTGAAATCCAGTAACCTCCGACATAACCTTGACGAAATAATCTGAGAGATAATTGAAAATACCTGCTGTTCAGAAATTGATACAACTACTTATAGCCGGCCGCGGTGGCCGAGGAGACTGAGGCGCTCCAGTCATGGTCTGCACGGCCACTACGGTCGGGGGTTCGAATCCCCCCTCGGGCATGGATATTTGTGCCGTCCTTAGTATAAGGTAGTTAACAAGTAGTTTGTAAGTTTAGGGACTGATGACCCTGTAGTTAAGTCCCATAAGCTTAACAAACATTTCAACATTTCAAAGGCTACATATAAAGGAACTTGCTTTTGCCTTCTAAGTAACAAAATTGTTGTCATTTATTATAAACCTGAGTAAAACGTAACCTTAATAGAAGTTACTCAGCACGGAGTATGCCATAGAGCTCACTCCAGAAATCTGAGAATGTTCTCCCGTCGTGAGAAACTTCTGCAGTTTTATTCATATGAAATTGGAGAATGTTCTCTGTTGCGAGCAACTTCTCCCACCCCGTTACTCACGCCGAGAACATACTCGGCTGAAGTATATTATCCGACTCGCTTTATTCGTGAGAAACTGAGTATGTGCTCTGGAATCCAGAGTACAAAGTAGATACTCCATTTTATTCATACGGCCCCCTGTCTTCTAGGTGGTGTTGCAGCTGCCTCACCTGGTGACGGGCGAGGCACGCCGACACGGTCCAGCGTATTGAATGACGCTAGCGCGCGACAGTGTGTGTTCGCTCTGCTGGTGTATGCAAAGATAAAGAAACCGCCAGTATAAATTGC
This sequence comes from Locusta migratoria, assembly GCA_026315105.1. NCBI lineage: Eukaryota > Metazoa > Arthropoda > Insecta > Orthoptera > Acrididae > Locusta > Locusta migratoria. The sequence goes on from CM048755.1 coordinate 275,334,747, forward strand.
ATATTTTCTAACACACACAACTTTTATTTTCTATGACATAAGTATACACACACGGACAGAGCATGTGGCTGATAATAACTCACCTATTTCTCGTTCATACACATCTGCAGCCCACTGCCAGATGTCAAACGGCGGGTTCTCAGGCTGTGAGGACCAGGTCTCCTGAGACATGTCGAGTGGCAGGTCCTCTACATTTTGCGATTCGATCGCATGTCTATCATCGCAAACTTAAAAATGAGGAAAAAAATTAATAGAATATGCGCACATTCAGGATACATTTTTTTTAAAGGGGGGGGGGGGGGGGGAATTATACACTCACTCATCAAGTGATTCTGGGTGTGCCTTTGTACTTGGCGACGCCTCGTTTAAATATCGTCTCCCTGGCTGGAGTTCCATTTTTACAGCTGAGCTGTATGCATTATATCAAGCCACTCAATACGTCCGGCGAAACTCGCTCAATAAGAGTGTCATTTGCTCGGACTCTCTGAGTGCTCTGTTGAGCCTTCGCACGCTGTATCCTGTCCATCCCCTGGTACAAAGCATCCGCAATCGCATTTCCTGTCTTTCAGCGAGCGGAACTTCTGGGACGTTTCTGTGGGTCCCTGGTCACGTGGGAGTGTTGGGGAATGAGTCTGCGGATACGGCTGCCAAGGAGGCAGTTCTCCTTCCTCGGCTATCTACCTTTTCCACCAGCTCTGATGACCTCCGCGCTGGTGTCTCCCAGCGTATTATCTCCCGCTGGTTTTTACATTGGTCATCCCTGTCAGGGAACAAATTGCGAGCCATTAAACCTGTGCCTGATCTCTGGTCAACGTCATCTTGACCCTCTCGCCGAGAGGAGATTGTTCTGGCCCAGTTTCGTATTGACCACTGCCGTTATAGCCACCAGTATTTACTTCCGTGGTGATCCTGCTCCCTTATGTGAGCACTGTGATGAACCTTTTACTGTGTACCACCTTTAGTGCAATGTCCGTTTTTTAATCGTCTCCGTCATGATCTATGTTTACCATTTGAAATGTCTGATACTTTAGCTGATGATCCGCATTCTGATGACAAGAGTTTTACTTTTTATACATAGTGCAAATATGGCGAAAGCCATTTAATTTCTAACCCAGGTTCGATTTTACTATGGGCAGTGTTGGACGCTACTGACCTCAGCAGTTGTGCGCTCTAAAACCACAATTAAAAAACACGTCATTCGTAATTTCCTGCAGTACAGTTTCCCCCAAAAGCAAAGTGTTGATACTGGGATCTATGGAAAAACAACATAAAAAATAAATTATACGAATATTAATCTATTTATGTATAAAGAATGACAAGAAAAATATTCCCCTTACTTATGTTTGCAAGGGTATCATCACTGTCGACGAAACTGGCTATCAAATAATTCAAGCACTCGTCATCCATAAGTTGAGATGGTGTACTACATCACCAACAGCTAAGAAACAAAGGGTGACATTTCGTTAGATTATACACACACACTTATAAAATACGATGAGAGGAACATACCGTATATTTCCGCAGATAAGACCATGGTTGAATCATAAAAAAAGGCCCCAAAATCGGAGATCGTCTTATCCGACCGTACAAAAAAAAAAAAAAAAAAAAAAAAAAAAAAAAAAAAAAAAAAATAGATTGAAATTTAGTCTGAAATTGGTAATTTCGCAGATGTGCGGCAAGGCGTGGCTTCGACCTCCAAACGATATATATCGAAGCGGTTAAGTATCGAAACGATACGTATGGAACAGGCAAAAATTTTGATTTTTATGGATATGTCATGATTTTGAAGGATGTAGTTAGGCAGGAATCTAAGATTGCAGCTTTCTGGGTAATTTACAAGAAAGCTTACAATCGAAGTAGCTCGGCCTGAAATGATATATATCGAACGTACAACTGTAAATCGATTTAGTGTTTCTAAACCGTAGATTCGGACGCTACGCGCCCTCACGTACTAAAAAAACCTTCTATACTAACCTTCTTAAGGCTACGCTACAGATAACTTTTTTAAAAGATTTACGAAAACAAAGTTTTGCCCAATTTTTTTAAAATATTCGCCTTTCGAGCTTTATTAATTTACTGAATGGACAATGGTACATACGACAATCTATATGCCATAAAGCAGGAATAGAATTAATTATTTACAATGCAGCTTGATTTTACAATGTCGCTTGTCAAAAATAATTTCTGAATATAGATATCCAGAGTCGCACTGAAACGATTCGAGTATATTTACGAACGGAGCTGTGAATGAGTTAAAATATTTCAGAGCTATACGCAACAATTGCGGCTTCCTTCGAAATCCTCTATCTTCTATTCTCGGAAAATTTCGTGTTTTCACCCGCATAATATCTGCATCGGCGCGATTAAATGTGGTATCGGGGAAAGAAATTACTTTTTTTATAACGTCGCGGTTTAATTAAAAAAATTCTTCTTCACGATCGGATACAACACAGTACTACAAGCACGAAAGTTCAAAAGCAGATCGCAAACACTGCAACAAAGGATGAAATCCAGGTGTACCAATCAATAAAACTACTTATGGCGGCTTCTAACGGCACTTTTCGGAACTTCCTGAAGCTTTACTTCCGAATCTAAGTACCAGGCGTATTTTTAGATCCCGAAAACTGAAAAAAAAAGTGCGGCAGGCATTCGCGTAAATACGGTAACTTGGGGGTCGTCTTATAAGCCAGATGTGTGCTTAAACTATAAAATTTCGATGAAAATTTGAACCTCGTCTTATCTGAAGGTCGTCTTTTTTGTATCCCATCCTCGTCGCCACTTTTGTGTCCCAGCCTCGTCGCCGCTTTTGTGTCTCGTTTCCGTCGTAGGTGTCGGTGGCCGAGCAGAAAGAGACCGACACAGGAATAAATGATGCACGCTTGTGCAGGTATGAAGGTGAGCAGCCAGTGGGACAGCAGAAACTAGAAATACTAAAGTGAATTAGAACGAGATATATATTGCACAGAATTTATACAATACTTAACTTTTACATAGCTCAGTACTGCAGAATGCTGATACATAGTTGAGCTAGAGGCCTGCCTAGTGCCTATCCGATAGCCAAGTCTTCACTGGTGCCTATCTGATTCCGAAGTGTTAGCTGGTTCCTATCTCAGTCCCAAGTGAACGATGTCGTTGAGTGGTGGCCACGAGTGGAGTTGTAGCAGAGGGCGCTCGTGGCTGACGTCGTAAGAACGCCGCGCCGTGCGTGCATGGCGGCGCGCGGCGAAAGTAGGTGGCGCGCACTTTGGACTTCAGCGACACCACAGTCTTATCTGCGGAAATATACGGTAATTACATACCGGAAGACGAGCGACTTCTCTTCGCATCACAGGACGTGTCGTTGCAACTGCATGAACGTTTCATCGTGATAGATACGTGTCCTAACAATTCTGAAGCTAGACTGAACTCGACCTGCGACGGAGGCCTATTTATTCATAACGCCCGGATGCTAGCGTAGGGGAAAAAATAACGGTCTGATTCCCCTCGTCTGTTTGGATTGTGGGGGGCAGGTGTGCGTTCGCGGGCAGCTGTGTCCTTTCCGCGCTATCCATTCTTCAGCGGGGGCGTGTACCCTCATTCTTCAGGTGTCACTGTGTGGCGGACCTCCAGCGTCGTGATTCTTCACACGATACTGGAATTAGGACCTGGCGGCTTTAGCGGATAAAGGAACCGCATAAATTGTCCTCTTACCTTGGGAAGCAATGCGAGCTGATGCATTGTTGCGCGGGTCGGTATAAATTATTTTTAGTACAATAGGGCGGCGAGTTTCAAAGCCCACACGTCGTCGTGCCTTAATTCCGCCGACGGCTCGTGCCAGCGGTAGATGTACTACGCCATGAAATGCGTACGTTTTAATGATTCGATGTTGTTGTTGTTGTTGTTGTTGTTGTTGTTGTCTTCAGTCCGCAGACTGGTTTGATGCAGCTCTCCACGCTACCCTGTCCTGTGCAAGTCTCTTCATCGGCAACCTACATCTGTTTGAATCTGCTTACTATATTCGTCCCTCGGTCTCCCTCTGCGATTTTTACCCCACACGCTTCCCTCTAATGCTAAGTTAACAATTCCTTGAAGTCTCAGAATGTGTCCAACCAATCTATCCCTTCTCTTAGTCAGGATATGCCAGAAACTCCTTTTCTCCCCGATTTGGTTAAGCGCCTGCTCATTAGTTACGTGATCTACCCATCTTAATTTACATCATTCGTCTGTAGCATCACATTTCAAAAGCTTCTATCATCTTTTTATCTGAATTCCTAATCGTCCACGTTTCCCTCCCATACAATGCTACACTCCAGACAAATGGTTTCAGAAAGCATCCTAACATTTAAATTAATATTGGATGTTAACAAGTTTCGCTTCTTTAGAAACGCTTTTCTTCCCATAGCCATTCTGCATTTTATATCTTCTTTACTTCGGCCATCATAAGTTATCTTGCCACCTAAATAACAAAATTCATCTACTATTTTTATTGTCTCATTACCTAATCTAATTCCTTCAGCATCGCCTGATTTGCTCACTTTGCATTCCATTACTTTCGCTTTACTCTCGTTAATGTTCATCTTATATGCACCTTTCAGCACACTGTCCATTCCGTTCAATTGCTCTTCCAGGTCCTTTTCTGTATCTGACAGAATTACTATGTCGTCAGCAAAACGCAATGTTTTTAATTCTTCACACTGAACTTTAATTCCTTCTCCAAATTTCTCCTTGCTTTCCTTTATAGCTTGCTCAATGTACAAATTGAATAACAATGGAGAAAGTTTTTCTATTCGTCTGTAAATAATTCGTGTTAGTATTTTGCAACCAATGATTCGATAACTGTACACAATCTAGTTACTTGGGCCTATGCATCGCATATGGCCAGAATTGGTCACTGGGAGCAGTTTGGTAGGGATACAGATAGGTTCATTAGACGAATTGAGAATGTAAGCAGGATAATTAATTCGATTTTAGATAGGGAGCACCGCAGGTGAGTCTGGCAGAAATTACATAAGAGTGGTCAACCCATTGATGGCTGTACAAGTGTTATAAAGGTTTGATCCTCGGCCGGCAGGTGTGTGGACGAAGGCGGTTCTCGCCCTGCAGTGGCCTCTTGTCCCGGCACGCCCCTCCCACCGTCTGTTTGACGCTTGCAGCTGCGCGCGGTCTCTTTGAAGCATGTACAGTCGCGAGCGCCTCTGCCTCCCCTCCCCCCCCCCCCCCCGGCCTATGGTTTGTCCATTCTGTTTGAGAATTGGTGAAGCTATTGATTGGGAAAGGGCAGCAAACCCGGTTGCGTTAAAGCATGTTGTATTAAAATCCAATATTTGCTACTAAAACATTTCTATTAGCTACACAAATTAGCTTTTCCACCATCTTAATTTCCCATCGCCTCTATTCTTAGGCATTACCAACATACAAGTCATGGTAAGAAAACATGTCGCCTTTTACCCTGTATTATTTTACAAGAATGAGAGTTGTGAGTTTTGGCAGTTCCCTTAATTCATAGTCAAGGGCAATCACTATTGAAATAATAGGCAAATTGAAGATGTTTTTCTTGGAGGTGGTTACAGACACTGAAATAACAGATGCAAGTTTTTACTAATATTTGTTAACGAAAATTGACTATGAAATTACTTATCTAAAGATTGCATTTCTATACTGTTGTGACGCAATAAGCGGATCCACACAACACACCTATATTGGCGAATTCAGTTAGTACAATACATATGATAAAGTAACGAAAACTCCGCTTCTGGAGTATGACATAGTTCCCAGGTTACACAGGCTGCCAAACTCTGACTTCACTGAGTGAGGCTGATAACGCTGTCACAAGTCCTCACTGCCAGGAAAGTCAAGTCCCTTACACTGAACCAAGTAAAGTTCACAAGGCGTAACCGCCAGAGAAAGTCCAAGTCAGCAACACGCAGTCCAGAATAACTAGATCATAGCCGAGGTCATCTTATGGGTCTTCCGTCCCGTGAGTGTGTCGTAGCTCATTTGGCGCCGACCAGAACTGGCATTGGTCCTTTTATTGTTTTTTTTTTTTTTTAAACCAACTACATACAGTTGGCAGGCTGGCAGCAGCTGCGGTGGCTGCTCTTCAGCCCTGCGATTTACAGGTTATGACAGATTGTAGAAACAATACAAAACAGAGGAATAAAATTGTGGAATTAAAAACAGTTGACAAACTGAGTTTTTGAAAGGCTAAAACGTAAATGAACAAAGAGACAAACATATATCGGAGAACGAGAACAGACAAGCAGTAATAAAACACACAGTCAGTAAAAACTGTAGGCCACGACGGCGGTTTAAAAGTGCATTGGAGGAAACACAAGGACAAACACGAAGACAGTTGACGGTGCACATGATAAAACTGTTGACGTCGATCGCGGAGGCACTGATTAAAAACCACACATGACACTGGACACACTGGCACTGTACATGTTTAAAAGGTCGAGACGCCCCCGCAGGGGGGGAGGAGGTGGGACAGGGATGGGGGAAGCGCCGGAGAGGGGAGGGGAGAGGGAGAAAGGAGGGGAAAGAAGGATTGACGAGACTCTGGGCATGGGAGAGGGGTAGCCAAGCGGGTGGGAAGGAAAAGGACGGGAGAGAGGGGAGGGGCGCTGATGCTACGGGGAAGGGGTCAGAGTTTGTAGGAGGGGTAGATATCGGGACGAAGTTCGTTATCCGGTAAGGGAAGGGTGCGGAAAGTGCCCTGGGAAAGGAGGCGTTGGTCCCTATTTCTTTATTGTAGTTTCAATTCCCCTTAAAAAGGGGGCGGGCGGGCAGCGCTCACTGGCGCTCTTCAGCCTACAGAAATAAAATTTGACAGAGGAGAAACATAAAAACACAAAGGAGATAAAATTTTGGAGATAATACATACATAAAAACGGAGATTTAAAATGGAGATAAAACAACGTACATAAAATGGAGGAAAACGGTGGTGAAGTAAAACATTTGGAACGGCGAAAGTGGTGAATAAAAACAGTTGCTCGAAGTCAGTGGCGCACACACACAATTAAAATGAGCGTAGGGTGGCGGCTATGGTGAGACTATCCGCTATTGTGGAGTTAAAACAAAAAACACAACACACACTCGGAGAAATACACAAGTTATAACTGACGGTGTCGGCTGCGGGTTGGCCGTCCACTGTTGTAAAATAAAAAAATGTAGCTAAAGCACACCACACTCGTCGAAGCACAAAGGAGGTTCCGTAGATGGTGGGGCACTGACAGCATGGAAGATGTGGTGTGGGAGGGAAAGGGGATGAAAGGAGAGGGAGAGGGTGGGGAGGAGCCACAGAGCCGGTGGGGAAGGGACGGGGGATGATGTCCCAGGAAGCCACGGAGGAGGAGGATAGGGAAGGGCGGTAAGATGTGGATCCAGAGGAACGGGGGATGGAGGAGGGGAGAAGGGATGGGAAGGGAGGGATAGTCGGGGCCCTCAGGGAGAGAAGGGGGAGAGGGAGCAATTAGAAGGATCACAGCTGGTATGAAGGGTAGATGTCAGGTCGGAAGGCATCATCCGGGAGGGGGAGAGTACGGAAGTTGCCACGGGAAAGGATCCGGAGGGTGGACAAGTGGAGAGCAGGGGGAATACAGTGGAGGAGGCGCGGCAATGGACCAGGTGCAGAGAGGAGGGGATGGACTAGAGGATTAGGCGGATCTGATTTGCGGGATAAGGCGTTGGTCCCTGCCGGTCGTTCCTTTATAGGCAGGTCGGACCAATCGCAGCCAGAGGCTGCTCCGATAGCGGCCTCTGGCTGCAGGACGCCTGGAAGGCTGGCTGGTCAGCACGGCGGCTCAGTATGTTTATGTTGGTGCTGTATTATCATCGGCCGCCGTGTGTTGTTGCGTCCCTTATGGCCCGACCCGCGGCAACCAGTCTTAACGTTGTCGTGCAGTTTGCTGCCTGTCGGCGTGCAGGCGTACGGCCGGCACGACACATACCATACTGGTTTTCATTCGGTTTCTAAAACACATTACTGGCACCGAGCAGCAATTATAGTCCAGTATCAAAAATCTGTCTGAAAGGCCTAGATATTTTACATAGGCACCTCAGCATAATTGAAGACAGGGATACCACCAATCTGTGACATCATACGAATTTACTGAATAAATGCACTCAATTTACATTACCTAAAGCAAACTGTTACACCCATTTAGTGATTGGTTCCCAATGTACTAGCCTGATTCACCATCTGGTAGCAATCTGTATTCCCAAATATATTCTGTGAACTTGACTGTGACTAAGATATGACGTCATTCATCAAAGCTGATGGATGGTATCCCACTCTTCATCTGCCCTCGTACCTCTATGTTTAGTAAATAATCGAAATAATTGCAACCTGTTTAATCTAAAAGACAAGCTGGACAAATCGTGAAAGAAGAAAATATGAAACTCTGGAAGGAAATGCCTAGTACAAGTGAATACCCAACTCTTGGAACATGATTGGATTAAATACATAACAAGAACTTTGATGCCCATATTCAATGCATTCATTTCATAGCAATTAATCACTGTGGCACAAAATTTGTGATACAGCAGTAAAGTGAAATTTACAATAAAACAAGTTTAAATTTTTAGGCTCAATTTTACAACTTTTTCTTGTAGAAACCAAAGCAAGATGAAAGTGTATGTAAACGTGAAACATTACAATTGCATATTTTGAATCATATAACACTTTGTAGGAATTACATTCAACTAAGATGTTTCGTTAAGTTCTGTTATGTAGGAATATTAAATTTAAAAATTTACTCAGAGTGAGTTTGGCCTGTCTTTTCATCCCACAGAATATCATCTTTCTGACAGTGGATGTGGCACACCTGTAAATGAAAATAATGGGATTGTAAAACCAGGTATTTTCAGAAAGGTTTCTAAAAATTTTAATAGATTTATCAGAACATTGGAAGATAGGTCTATTAATGCTGATCAGGTCCTCTTTTATATTATCAGCATTCACATATTTACAGAAATATTCCGAACAAGATATGTTGAAAGAAAATAAAAGTTCTACTTGAATTATGTGGCTATCAAAAACTGTTGTGTATCACGTACATAGGCCCCTAACTATGAACTACTATGACTTTTTTACAGAATATCTGCTAGGCCCTTTTGTATCTGTGTTTAATTATAATTTCATACACAAAAACTGACTACATATTCTCAGAAAGTTAAATCGTTGCCACTTATGTGCTCCCTAGTAGCTGTACTACAGGTCTTTATAATTGCCATAGGCTCTTTTAAATTACTTACATTTTTTACCTTCTGTTGAAGTCTACGAGCATTTTTAAAGAAAAATTATTTGTGCTTTCTAAGTTCAGGGCCTTTTTCAGATTTAAGCCGGATTTCAACATCAGGTTGCTGGTGTAGATCACATAGACCTAGATTCTGTTTTTCGTCTTCTTCAAAACAGGTAGCTTACCGATTGTTCTGCAGAATAGAATAGAATGGAATACTACAACCTATAATTTCGAAGTTATTTATACTCTATGTATAGCAATCACACTAACAGAAACCGATTTGTATTATTAGCAAGGCTCAGAAGAAATGTAGTGCAATGATAATGTAAGATATCTTAATAAACTTGAGGCTTCCGAATGTCTTTCAGTTATCAGATTTATCGTACACAATTGTGTACTTATTTCGCCTGCAGAACAACGAATTTACACAAGGTATATAAGCTTATGGGGGTGGTTTAATAAATAAAATTAATTGCAATATACTACGGTACTGGTACTCAGTCATGGCTTACAACTATTTTAGGTTACGCAAATACGAAAACTCACTCTTGAAGGTGTCACGTTGCCTTAGGAATCTTTATATCCATTTCTTCTTCATTGTTTGATCCTCCATAAGTTTAAAGACGGTAAATTTTGGACCACCGTCCTAATTGCCTCTGCATAGCACTGAACAGCAAAACAGCATTTTGTCAGAAAAAAAGGTCAGACATTAGTCTCAGACACACACAAATCGTCCAGCTTAGCGATCACGCCGTACGCAAAAACAGTTTACGTAATAAATACACTCCTGAACGAACGAATTCACTATAAACAGCGAAACAGCGTGCACTGACAATGTTTACAATTTCACCCAAACAGTAGGTGGGAAGAGTACTCCTGGCGCTTCCTGTGGACGTCTATGGAAGCTGCCTTATACAGAGGTTCCAACCATTACGATTTAATCGTAATAGTTACGAAAATTGTTTAAAATTACGAGTTTACGATTGGAGTGGTTCGGATTCCGATTTTCAGGTTTAAATAACAAATCGGTCATTTGTTTTCCGTCGGCAAAACTCGTTTCCCTTCGATTAAGATCGTGTGATGTCTTCGACAAAAATAAAGTGGTTATGAGCAGCATCTTCGAGCATGTTCTTCTGAAAATCACCGGTATTGACAGTAACTTCTACGAACTCGAAAGCTACGTAATACGGCATACGGGACGGATCCACAAAAGGCGCGCCATTTTGGTATCTAGCAGCAACGAATGAAAATGCGGCATGCCACGTGGGTTGTATGTTTCATAATCTGCATACTCACCGAAATAACTTAACTTGCTTTGTGAGTTGTGATTGTGGTTGTGTGCAATTTTTAATGATTCTTCTATATATCTATGGAAATCACCAAATCCAATATGTTCGGTTCTGAGAAAGAAAACTATTAGTTTTGCTTCAGCCCTTCCCCACCCACACATATTCCTGCTGTACACATCAGAATGGTGTAGTAATAATACGCTGCCCATATATCATCTGGAATCTTACAAAATTGGCTTCACAATTTTGATCACTTTGTATTCACGTATTCTCCTTGGAACCCCTCAAGTTGGCAGAAAACATGCATTGTAAAGTTTTCTTTGGCCGTCAATAACATTTAGCGTTGTTGATCCACGCCATTTCTCTGCCTTGTAGAGCTAGATTCTGTCAGTATTCCTGTAATGTCGCCTGAAATAGCTTTTTATTGGCATCTACTTCCCGTCCAGCACACATGATCGCACAATGGCGCGCGCGCACACACACACACACACACACACACACACACACACACACTACATAGAAAATGAATAACGGAATTCGCGCTGTCCGCGCTGAGTCCCTGAAACGCGCTCGCAAAAGTCGATAGTCGAAAGCCCACCAGTGACAGCCATAGACCATAGATAATGTAGACTGCGCGTGACGTCATTACACTGAAACCAACATCGAAGTCACGTGACTCGGGGCAACAAGCCGTTCTCGTCATAACGAGAAATGTGAAGTGGAGCTAACAGATGTATTTTTACCCATTTATAACTGAAATATGGCTTTGATTTTAACGACAAAACGTCTAATCATATCCTTATAACGCTTTTAGCAGTAGAGTTAACGTTATTTCTCCGCAATTTTTAATGTTAATGCGATGGTTACACTTTTTACATGTGTATTTCGTATTTAGTTCCATTGATTAATAATCCATTACCTTGTAAATCTAATTTCATCATTCCCGCTGCCTTACCATTTAAATAGCAAGAGATAATTACTGTGTCAGAATTATATATTGAATATATCCAGTGATCGGTAATTCTCTGGAATTTCGGCTGCGGAATCAAGACATTTCTCTTCCACTCAGATGTGCTCATCCTACCCAAGAATAATTGCATTTCAGACGACCGATTGTTATTCTGTAGCACCCTGGCGTCACAAATAACTACTTTTCCAGTAATACGATGTTCTAATTCTGTGATTGTCATCAGGACGTCTAGTTGCTTTGCGAATAAAATACCATTGTGTAACGGTTGGTTTTCTATTAACCCTCCTATACAATAGTACACCAGTACTACACCGAGAAGTACGCTTCTGTGTATCATCTTGGTACCCCACCTGAGGGAGGAAAAAAAATTTTCCTCCCTTTCTACCCTTATAACAAAAAATACATACAGAACATGGATAAGAATATAAAACTAACTCACCAACAACATAAAACATGTGCGTACTATTTATGCTTCTTATTCCTCGATCTAAGCGCATAGGGTACATCCAGAGAATGATCCTTCTACATTTGAAGGAATTTGTGGTAGTGTATCAATTTCTCCTTTAAATGGTTTCACTCTACTAATATGGACTATAGAATATTTAGTCGATAATTGCAGTTTGACATTGACTGGCGAAGTCATTTCAATAACTTGATAAGGACCATTATATTTCGTTAAAAACTTTTTTGTTTTTCCCTTAGGAGTGTATGGGTTAGCTAGTAATACCCAATGTCCTACCCCGTACTGTGGCAGTTTACTTACTCGTTGCCCAATCCGTTCTTGCTTTTCCGAAGCCTTAGTGTTCGCACGTCTCACTTGCTGCCATATTTTAGTTTTTTAGCAAAATTCTTCACTGGTTCACCCTGAGGACCCAATTTAGTTTGAAGTACATCGAAAGGTGACGGCATTTTACGCCCGTAAAATATCTCATATGGTGAGAGTCCAATTGAGGTGTGTACTTTTGAATTGTAAGCAGATACCAAGAATCCTAAATAGACATTCCAATCAGAGTGTTGTGAATTTACGTAGTGGCTTAACATTTTGGCTATCCTACGATGAACTCTTTCTGTTCGCCCATTTGCCTGTGGGCGGAAAGGACTTGTACGTAACTTCTTAATTTTTAACAAGCGACATAGCTGTTTGAAAACATCCGCTAAAAAGCTCGTACCCTGATCTGATATAATTGTCTGGCGTGCCAAACTTTAGAATCCAATTATTGACTAATGCTTCGGCTATTGTGGTAGCTTTTTGATCTGGGAGTGGAACCATTACTAAATATCGCGAAAATTGATCTAAGATGGTATGGACATATTTTTTACCTGCCTGTGTCCTATTAAAAGGTCCTAATATGTCCACACCAAGGAAGGACATAGCTTTATCTGCTTCAGGTAGTCTTTGCAGAGGAATTTTCTGATGACCCCATTCTGTTCGTTGTGCACATGGAATAAAGTTTTTGACATATTACTTAACGTCACTGCGACGTGTTTTCCACCAAATTCTTTCAGCTACTCTTCGCTCCGTTGTCCTTTTCCCCCCGTGACCTGACAAGATGTGGCCATGAGCCTGCCGCAACACTTCTTAACGATTGTGGAACTAGGACGCGCGGTCCGCACTTAGTGGATCTACATAACAACCCTTCTTGCATCTCAAACTGGTAACTTGCCAGTGAACGGGTGGAAAAACAGTAAGAATTTTCATAAAGTTTGTAAGGCTCTAGCTACATAATGTGAACTCCAATTACAAAGAAATTGTAGGATAATGAACGTCCTTTAAGGCTGATGATTTTGGTATAAGACTAATAAGAATAGCTTTGATATACACCTCATTTTATAAACATTTATATCGGTCAGTAATTAAAATTTTTTTCTGCGGGTCTATGTTTGAAGTCTATAGACTTATTAACTACTTTTCTTAGATGCTTGAAACTTTGTGCACACACTGATGACCTTACTATCTAAAAAGTAGACTACAATCAGATGATTTCAATCAATAGTTTTTATTCTAGAAATACATATATTAAACAGTCAAAATTAAGGTATTTTTTTAATTAATAAGGCTGTATTATTCCTCCTGGTGATAGTATGCTGCTGTCTGTAGTCTACATTTCTCCAAATGGGAGCCTGAAACATCACAAAAAATTTCAGACCTGTAACTCAAATAGTTATTTTTTGCATAAAATTAACATGTCAGAAAATGTGATTCTCGGGAAATTCAATTTAAAGTTACATTTCAACTGTTACACACCTCTGTTGTTCTTAGAACCCTCCAGCTGCATAATATTCTTGATTTGTGTGTTCTTCATCTTCTCTCTTCCTTTTCTTGCTCCTCTTTGCTATTCTGGCCTCTTTAGTTGCCTGAAGAACCCATTTGTCGCCTTCGGCCACTCTCAAGGAATCAATTGCAGTTAGTGCTTGTCTCATATTGAAGCCAGGAGTTACTCCCAACAACTCCAAAACTTCACACCGGCTAACTGCCCCATCGTTAAAGCAAATAACAGCATCTAATACACCTAATCTCATAGTTTTGAAACCAACAAACACAGTTTTAGGCAACCGTTCCCATATCATATGGTTGAAACATTCATTAACATTTTGTGTCTTTCCATGTAAGCACCGTGACAATAGTTTATTGTCACTTAGGTCCCTGTATATTGGTTTAATTGCTTCCAGTACATCAAATGGCAGGGAGTGATGGTGTGTGTAAATCTCACCATTTTCAATAGCTTTTTTGTATCCGCACCATGTGTCTACACCACTGTTGCAGAGAGCATGCTGTGGATGGTCATCAGTAGAAGCTTTATGGAAGAAGGTAGCCCATACCGCTTTCTTCATGGCCTCAAGGTCACCTTGATTCCTTCTTATGGCTAAACCATAATAAAGCTGCAGTTTGTCCACCTCTTCCTTAGTAAGTCGACCCCGACCACCAATTGGTTTGCCATCACTAAGCTTTTTCCCCTTCATGTCTTTTATTAGCTTACGTAAACGTGTGCCCATCCTCTTTTGGACATGACCAACACACTCTAACTTTTCAATTTTCACAGTTCTTCCATAAGGCATATTTTCCAACACATTTCCAAATCCTTTGGAGTCTCCATCTCCAAGGTACTTCACATACCGTACACCATAATTCTCTTCCGACCTTTGAAAGATTCTGAGAACACCCTCTGATTCCATTCCACCACTGTACCCAGAAAAATTCTGAACACATACATGATCCTGTTTATTTACCTTGCAACCATGGCAGTACTTTGTCATACATTCTATATCTATCACCTTTCCATTTTCAAGGGATGTTGCGGTGACAACACCATTCAGTGATAGGTGACCACGCTTTTGCCATGCCCCATCAAAGGCTGCAGCTATATCAGTGTCACCTTCATTGTATAACACAGTTTCTTCTACTGCTTTCTTCATAGACACAGCACTCACTTGACCAAGACTTTCAAGAAGTAACTGTGTGTACTTCTCAAATCTTGTAGGTGGGGGCAAATTCATAATAGCACAAAATGTTTGAGCTGCCTTTCTACCCTTCCCAATACACCTCATTCCATATGCAAGTCTGATATTTGTGTTATAAGCCCTTCCTTTGCACAATCCAGAAGAATAACCGGTTTTAGTTACCCCACAGAAATCACAAACCACTTGTAACTTACTTGCGACACCTCTCCTGCCTTCAAAATCTTCTTCAATTTTAATACCACCTCTTCCACAAAGCGCACACACAACAGCATTCTTTAGAAGTGAACATAAAGCACTCAATTCAGCAATAATGGAAACACAATCCGTTAAAGTATTTTGATCGTCGTTTGTAGAAACGTCACTCAAATATTTGAGCTTCTGTCTTGAGGCACTTGTCGGAGTCGACATAACATCCTGTTGGTTTGTGGATGTAATTACACAGTCTCTACTTCCTAACGAAGTAAACCGATTACCATAAAACTTACGTTTTCCCCTTCCAAAACACTTTTTTGGAGGCATAACTTTTACCGAGAATGACACAACAACAACAACAACTAAACCACATACACACGTTTGAATGCAAATAACTCTCGAAAACCAAAGATATACAAAGGGAAACAAAGGAGCATCGGAATGTGTGTGTTAACAGGGTTGCCAACTCAGAAAACGATCACGCAGTGTATCTTTTCTAATTGGCAGATAATGACACCATTTGACAGCCGAGAGCAGCGGAAACAGTCGTTGCCGCATACCGACATATTTAAATATGTTTTTAAACATGTTTCCGATGTCCGAATCGATTCATTTAACTACCATTTTGTTCACAAAACTCTCAATATTGATTTGAGATTTAAAAAAAATCGAATTTTTGAAGCTGACTCACTGGCAAGTGACCTTAACGATTGTGGAACTAGGACGCGCGGTCCGCACTTAGTGGATCTACATAACAACCCTTCTTGCATCTCAAACTGAGCTGTTTCCTAAATAGTTGACACTGTCCGCTGCCTGCGCCTTAATCCAATCGTTCTTACTTCCACCAACTACTTCCATATCCGGTACCTTCCTACTTAAGGAATCGGCATTCGTATGCTTCACCTCGGGTCTGTGAATCGCCTCGTACTCAAATTCACTTAATTTCAATGCCCATCTTGCCAAGCGACTAGACGGGTCTTTCAGGCCTAGAAGCCACATTAACGACACGTGATCGCAAAGAACTTTGTACGACGGGCAACCACAGCTAAAATATTTATACATATTTAAGCAACTTTCACACAGTTAAAAATTAAAGTTGTAAGTCTGAATGAAAGTCCTTGGTCCACTTGAGCTGTTATTTTTATTGGAGTCGTGAAGACCCGCACACCTGTTTTCGCAACCTACAGTTGCATCTTCAGGCGCTTTTTACTGTACAAAATGATAATTGTTTTAATAAATGAATGTTTAGAATGAAAATTACATATTAAAAACAAAAAATCCGAACTAGTATGTATGAGAAAGTTACATGCAAAAAAAATTTTTATATAGAAGCCAGTAGGCTATTGATAGCAATAAATATTTTTTTATATTACTTACAAAGTTTTTGATATAAGTGATTTATGATGGATAACGGGTTTAATGGTTAGGTGGTACCGCAAGCACCTTGGCCCTTTTCGTCAAAAAGATTAAAAAGAAGTCTACCATGCGGTTCTTGTCATTTTTTGTTAAAAGAATAGAAAAGTCGGAAATTGGTAAAATTTGTTTGGCCTGTGACAAAAAGCGACGTGATGGGTAGCCCTACAATAGACAACATTTTAATGATTAGTGAAAATCACGGATGTTTTTGAGAAATCAGATTTTTGCGTAGAATATAGATAAATAATTATTTAAACTTACAGATTGTTGTCGGTGTAGTGAGAATCATCAGATCCATCCAGGTGATCAAAAAGGTGCATATTCATGCTGGGCGGAAGTGCAAATACAACTGAAGAGACGGATCACCCTGTGTATGGGCCGCTAGACTGAGGCCAACTGGCTGTGGTTCGAGTGGGCGCAAGGTGTGACGTCGATGCTTGTTGCGGTAGTAACCGACCAATAAACCACGTTAACCATTTTACACATGTATGTATAGTAATTTCGACTAATGATTATGTGCTAAACTGAAGTCATGTTGACATCACGGTTACAATGAAATGAGATAAAATAAGAATTTTTTTAAATAAAAATGCATCATACTGGACTTAAAATAAAACGTTATGGATTACAATTCTGCAAATGCATGGTAATAAGAAACATAAGAACTTATTAAATGGGGGGATAATACCACAGGTATACAGGGCCACATGACCGAAACAAGCAACAAGACAAGAAGTAAAAAGAGTGGTTGGGAAGGGGGAAGACGTGTTAAATTACTTAATGTTTTAATGGTACGGATGCATATTTCTTTAATGTAATTACATTGCTTGTAGGTAGTCATAATTTGCCAATATTCCATTATGTTTTAAATCCGTCTGATTATTCAGCGTGTTATCAGGTAGCTGTGCAATAGATCGTTTTATGTATATTTCTTCAAGTGCGTTGAAAACAGTACCCTTACTTTCAATGTGCAGAATGTCTAAATTATTTTGTAGGCTTGCAACAGAATGTTTATTGTCTTTTCAAAAATGTTCAAATGTATGTAAAGCTTATGGGACTTAACTACGGGGTCATTAGTCTCTAAACTTACAAACTACTTACGAACTACATTATACTAAAGACGGCACAAATATCCATGCCCGAGGGGGGGATTGGAACCCCCGACCGTAGTGGCCGTGCAGACCGTGACTGGAGCGCCTCAGTCCCCGCGGCTACCGCGGCCGGCTTATTGTCTTTTAAATGTGCAGTTAATGCGGATCTGGAGCTTTTAAAGTTAAGGTGTTCTTTGAATCGTGTATTAAACGATCTACCAATTCGTCCTATGTACTTTTTTGGACAGTCACTGCAAGTGATTAAATAAATACCTGAATTTTTGTATGGGTCCTTACTTGACTGTTCCCTGTGTCTGAACCTACTACCAACATTTTGTGGGATGAAAAAAGCTGGAGTTAGGTTACTTTTTTCAGTTGTTTACCTAACTTTTCAGAAAAAAGTCCGTAATTTGGAAACCGACGAAAGTTTTTTCTATTTTTGTCATGTGTCGGTGCTAGCGTAGTAGAAAAGGCATGTGTGCTGGAGGTTGCGTTTGTGCTTTTCTTCATTTCTGTGTATATTTTGTGGACGAAGTCCGAGCTGTAACCATTTGTGAGGGCGATGTATTCTATTATCTCATATTCCCGTTTGAAACCATTAACCCCGTTATCCATCATAAATCACTTATATGGAAAACTTTGTAAGTAATATAAAAAAAATGTTTATTGCTATCAATAGCCTATTGGCTTCTATATAAAAAAAATTTTTGCATGTAACTTTCTCATACATACTAGTTCGGATTTTTTTGTTTTTAATATGTAATTTTCATTCTAAACATTCATTTATTAAAACAATTATTTTGTACAGTAAAAAGCACCTGAAGATGCAACTGTAGGTTGCGAAACCAGTTGTGCGGGTCTTCTCGACTCCAATAAAAATAACAGCTCAAGTGGACCAAGGACTTTCATTCAGACATGTGATCGGTAATTACCTTGAACTTACCACCATATAAATAACAACGAAAGTACGAAATCCCGTATACAACTGCTAACATCTCCTTTTCCGTGGTAGAATAATTCATCTCAGCTTTATTCAACTGTCTGGAGGCATATGCAACTGGATGTTGTTTTCCATCGACCTTTTGAGACAAAATGCAACCCAAAGTTATGTTGGAAGCGTCACAGGACAGTATGAACTCTTGTTCGAAATCAGGAAATATCAACACCGGACTCGAAGTTAAAATATGTATCAGTTTATCAAATGCTCCTTGACACTGTGTTGACCATAGAAAAGTAAATCCTTTGCGTAGCAACTTAGTTAATGGCTGTGCTATTTCAGCAAACCCCTTTACGAAACGTCTGTAATAAGAACACAGCCCGACGAAAGATTGTAACTGCTTAACCGTTTGGGGAACCGGAAAATAGTGTACAGCTGTTGTAAGTCTAGGGTCAGTCCTGATTCCCTCCTTTGTAATAACGTGTCCAAGATAATTAACTTCTGCATGAACGAAGTGACACTTTTCTATCCCCAGTGTATGTTTTGCTGCTCTCAGCCTATTAAATACCTCTTTCAGATGTTGCACATGATCATGTGTAGCCTTAGAATACACAATAATATCGTCAAGGTATACCATACAGAATTTCCGTTTTAATCCACGAAGAACACCATCCAGTAGCCGCTGAAATATTGGAAATGTCCTGAAGGCACTGTGAAAGCTGTTTTAGGTCTATCTTCTGGACACACTTCTATTTGGTGGTATCCACTTTTTGGACCCAATGTAGAAACATATTTACATTTACCCAAGTTATGCAGGGTATCCGTGATGTTCGGGATCGGATATGCATCCGTTGTTGTTCGTGCATTTTAAGTAACGGTAGTCACAACAAAATCGATATTTTTTCGTACCATCAGGCGATTTTTTCGGAATTAGATCGATGTTTGTAGAGCAGGGACTGTCGCTATGTTCAATAATATCTTCCCTTAATTGTTGCTCTATAAATTAGTCTACTACAGGTTGCAGGTGCTTTGCTAATCTGTATGGCTTCCTAGACACTGGTGGGTTATTACCTGTCGGTATGTAGTGTTGTGTGATAGGAGTTGCTGGCATCGAACCATCTGAATTAAACAAGTCTGAATATTCTAACAACAAGGATTCTATGGGTTCCCGTGCACTATCTATCAAGTGACGAACCTTCGTTCGTAAAACAGATGCATTAACGGCTTCCTTGATGTTTGGATCATAGCGGAATCCACTGATACCTCCATCTTCGAGTACGTCTAAACTTGCTATTACTAACCCTTTCGTGAGATATACTTCATCTTTCCCGAAGTTATCTAAGCTCACTGGAACCATTAGTTCCCCATTCACGTTAGTTACGCGTGCAACGCTTCTACGAACAAACCTATGCATTTCATCCAATGCCTCTTTGTTCTGCAGTGGCTCTACCACACACAGTTGCTGCTGCGGAACCTCAGAATCTACCGATACCCAAACTAACTTCCCTGTACCAACGGGTACTTTATCATGCGTAATCATCTGTAATGTACGTGTACGCAGTTTAACGGGTTACACTTTGACTATCGGTGTCCCTTGCGGCATTAAAACATTTACTGCTGTTGAACCCATTGGAAATAAATTACCACTAAGCTCAACTGTGCGCTGTGCAAGATTAATTTTGGCATGATGTTTATCCAAGAAGTCAAGTCCGAGAATCGCAGAATATCCTTGTCCCACAGTTGGCAACACTTCGATATGCTCCCGAAACCCTACAGTTCCGATCTGAAAACTGAGCAGTGCTGTCCCTAATGATGTCAAATCATTATTTCCCACTCCACGTAATTTATACCTTGGAGTTGTTAGTCTTCTCCTACTCACGAGGTCTAGACTAATCGCAGATACATATGCCCCTGTATCTGCCAAAAACTTACATTCGGCACCATTTACCGTGCCCACCGAGCAACAATCCGTCTCTGTTTTCCTGTTTGCAGTACTCTTATTTATGGGGAATGTTTTCCGACGGGCGAAACATTCCCGTTTAACGACTGTGTTCTCTATTTCCTCCGTTCTACTTCCTAGTTCTACACGCGTCCGCTTTATGTCCAACCCTTCCACACGTGTAACACTGTGGCTGATTACACTGTGCTTTCAAAGGGCCTTTTGCCCCACAACGGTAACACTTTTTTCCGACGCAAAAATACATTTATCACCGCGTACCCGTGTTACAGTATCTATTTCCTGCAAATGTGTAGCCACACGCAAAGCTGCAGCTAAATCTTCTGGATTTTCCATCCACACTCTGCGCGAGAATTCTGGCGGAATCCCTCGTAGAAATACATCGAGAGCTCTGTTCTCTGCTTCTTCAAGTATGACCCGATCTGTGTTAACTCATAGGTTTGAGCATTAATTTTCCGGATCCTATCTGAAAAAGTTTCCACAGTCTCGCCTACTTTCTGTGTCAAACCACTCAATTTTCCCCTAAAAAATCTAGCACTGTTCTGTTTCCGATATCTGTGACACAAACCCTATGCCAGTTGTTCAAAAGTGCTCGCTTTGCCCAGTGTTTCATGATACGTCACGTATGGCTTGGCCTCACCTGTAAGGCGTAGATTGGCCATCCGAAGAGTAGTTTCATCTGACTAATTATACATTCCACCTGCCGCCAACACATCGGTAATGAATATCGTGACATCCTTTGTCGTTTTACCGGAAAAAGGTGTGATGAGGCTTGCTACGGAAGGATCTACTGAGGGAGACTTTATTGCTGAAGGCGCTTCAAATTTACTTGTTTCTGACTGCGAACTCTGTGCAGTCCGAAAGGAATCAAGTTGTGACTGGAAGTCCTGATAACCTAACTTTAGCTGAGCATTTTCTTCTAGCAAACGCGACACTTGCTCCGTCAGAGCGGTTATACACTCACTAATGGAAGCTGACCTTGTGTCTGGCATATTTGTGCAACTTATTTTACCTACCTTGCAACCAACAATTGCTTCACAAACTGAATACCTTACAACAAATCATTACACAACGACACTCAGTACAGTTGTGTGCTGTGTGTCCCAACACAAAGCTGACTGCCTCTTTTAACTAACATGTTTTATTATGCTTACCGCACTGCTGCCGATGGAGATTAGATTGGAGCCCTTCTTCCTGCTGTCCGAACTTGCACTGACGCCGCTTGGTAGAGTCGGACGACTCCCGGCAAGACTCCAGACACACTTTGCTGGTGTCGACCGCTTCTGACGCTCTCTGCCGGCGTCGTTGCTACATTGATGAGGCAGGGGCTCTTCTGACACCACTTTGCTGGTGTCGATGACTCTCGCGCCACGCCATTCATGTAAGACCACTTCTGACACCACATTGCTGGGGCCGAGAGGTGTGTTCCCAGCTTCAGGTCAGGATGAGGCGTGGAAACTGGTGGAGGGCCAAGGGACAATAGTGAAATAGAATTATAGTTGAAACATTTTATTCCCGACTCTAAGCTGCATCTGGTAGCTACCGTATGTACTACTATCTGTGACAAATACAGAGCCAACGATTAGGCCAGTCAACTGGCGACTACCTCCTTGGAAGCATGGCCTCGACCAGACTCCCGTCTCTTAGCTGCCTCTACCAGCTACCCGTAATGTACTACTATCTGTGACAAATACAGAGCACAATGATTAGGCCATTGAATTGGCGACTACCTCTTGGAAAGCATGGCGTCGATGAAACTCCGCTTAGCTGCCTCTAGCAGCTACCCGTATGTACTACTATCTGTGACAAATACAGAGCACAATGATTAGGCCATTGAATTGGCGACTACCTCTTGGAAAGCATGGCGTCGATCAAACTCCGCTTAGCTGCCTCTAGCAGCTACCCGTATGTACTACTATCTGTGACAAATACAGAGCACAATTATTAGGCCATTGAATTGGCGACTACCTCTTGGAAAGCATGGCGTCGATCAAACTCCGCTTAGCTGCCTCTAGCAGCTACCCGTATGTACTACTATCTGTGACAAATACAGAGCACAATGATTAGGCCATTGAATTGGCGACTACCTCTTGGAAAGCATGGCGTCGATCAAACTCGGCTTAGCTGCCCCTCTAGCAGCTACCCATATGTACTACTATCTGTGACAAATACAGAGCACAATGATTAGGCCAGGGAATTGGCGACTACCTCTTGGAAAGCATGGCGTCGATCAAACTCCGCTTAGCTGCCCCTCTAGCAGCTACCCATATGTACTACTATCTGTGACAAATACAGAGCACAATGATTAGGCCAGGGAATTGGTGACTACCTCTTGGAAAGCATGGCGTCGATCAAACTTCGCTTAGCTGCCTCTAGCAGCTACCCGTATGTACTACTATCTGTGACAAATACAGAGCACAATGATTAGGCCATTGAATTGGCGACTACCTCTTGGAAAGCATGGCGTCGATCAAACACCGCTTAGCTGCCTCTAGCACCTACCCGTATGTACTACTATCTGTGACAAATACGGAGCACGATTAGGCCAGTCAACTGGCGACTACCTCTTGGGAAGCATGGCCTCGACCAGACTCCCGTCTCTTAGCTGCCTCTAGCAGCTACCCGTATGTACTACTATCTGTGACAAATACAGAGCCAACGATTAGGCCAGTCAACTGGCGACTACCTCTTGGGAAGCATGGCCTCGACCAGACTCCCGTCTCTTAGCTGCCTCTAGCAGGTACCCGTATGTACTACTATCTGTGACAAATACAGAGCACAATGATTAGGCCAGGCAATTGGCGACTACCTCTTGGAAAGAATGGCGTCAATCAAACTCCGCTTAGCTGCCCCTCTAGCAGCTACCCATATGTACTACTATCTGTGACAAATACAGAGCACAATGATTAGGCCAGGGAATTGGCGACTACCTCTTGGAAAGCATGGCGTCGATCAAACTCCGCTTAGCTGCCCCTCTAGCAGCTACCCGTATGTACTACTATCTGTGACAAATACAGAGCACAATGATTAGGCCATTGAATTGGCGACTACCTCTTGGAAAGCATGGCGTCGATCAAACTCCGCTTAGCTGCCTCTAGCAGCTACCCGTATGTACTACTATCTGTGACAAATACAGAGCACAATTATTAGGCCATTGAATTGGCGACTACCTCTTGGAAAGCATGGCGTCGATCAAACTCCGCTTAGCTGCCTCTAGCAGCTACCCGTATGTACTACTATCTGTGACAAATACAGAGCACAATGATTAGGCCATTGAATTGGCGACTACCTCTTGGAAAGCATGGCGTCGATCAAACTCGGCTTAGCTGCCCCTCTAGCAGCTACCCATATGTACTACTATCTGTGACAAATACAGAGCACAATGATTAGGCCAGGGAATTGGCGACTACCTCTTGGAAAGCATGGCGTCGATCAAACTCCGCTTAGCTGCCCCTCTAGCAGCTACCCATATGTACTACTATCTGTGACAAATACAGAGCACAATGATTAGGCCAGGGAATTGGTGACTACCTCTTGGAAAGCATGGCGTCGATCAAACTTCGCTTAGCTGCCTCTAGCAGCTACCCGTATGTACTACTATCTGTGACAAATACAGAGCACAATGATTAGGCCATTGAATTGGCGACTACCTCTTGGAAAGCATGGCGTCGATCAAACACCGCTTAGCTGCCTCTAGCACCTACCCGTATGTACTACTATCTGTGACAAATACGGAGCACGATTAGGCCAGTCAACTGGCGACTACCTCTTGGGAAGCATGGCCTCGACCAGACTCCCGTCTCTTAGCTGCCTCTAGCAGCTACCCGTATGTACTACTATCTGTGACAAATACAGAGCCAACGATTAGGCCAGTCAACTGGCGACTACCTCTTGGGAAGCATGGCCTCGACCAGACTCCCGTCTCTTAGCTGCCTCTAGCAGGTACCCGTATGTACTACTATCTGTGACAAATACAGAGCACAATGATTAGGCCAGGCAATTGGCGACTACCTCTTGGAAAGAATGGCGTCAATCAAACTCCGCTTAGCTGCCCCTCTAGCAGCTACCCATATGTACTACTATCTGTGACAAATACAGAGCACAATGATTAGGCCAGGGAATTGGCGACTACCTCTTGGAAAGCATGGCGTCGATCAAACTCCGCTTAGCTGCCCCTCTAGCAGCTACCCGTATGTACTACTATCTGTGACAAATACAGAGCCAACGATTAGGCCAGTCAACTGGCGACTACCTCTTGGGAAGCATGGCCTCGACCAGACTCCCGTCTCTTAGCTGCCTCTACCAGCTACCCTTATGTACTACTATCTGTGACAAATACAGAGCACAATGATTAGGCCAGGGAATTGGCGACTACCTCTTGGAAAGAATGGCGTCGATCAAACTCCGCTTAGCTGCCCCTCTAGCAGCTACACGTATTTACTACTATCTGTGACAAATACAGAGCACAATGATTAGGCCAGGGAATTGGCGACTATCTCTTGGAAACCATGGCGTCGATCAAACTCCGCTTAGCTGCCCCTCTAGCAGCTACCCGTATGTACTACTATCTGTGACAAATACAGAGCCAACGATTAGGCCAGTCAACTGGCGACTACCTCTTGGGAAGCATGGCGTCGATCAAACTCCGCTTAGCTGCCTCTAGCAGCTACCCGTATGTACTACTATCTGTGACAAATACAGAGCACAATTATTAGGCCATTGAATTGGCGACTACCTCTTGGAAAGCATGGCGTCGATCAAACTCCGCTTAGCTGCCTCTAGCAGCTACCCGTATGTACTACTATCTGTGACAAATACAGAGCACAATGATTAGGCCATTGAATTGGCGACTACCTCTTGGAAAGCATGGCGTCGATCAAACTCGGCTTAGCTGCCCCTCTAGCAGCTACCCATATGTACTACTATCTGTGACAAATACAGAGCACAATGATTAGGCCAGGGAATTGGCGACTACCTCTTGGAAAGCATGGCGTCGATCAAACACCGCTTAGCTGCCTCTAGCACCTACCCGTATGTACTACTATCTGTGACAAATACGGAGCACGATTAGGCCAGTCAACTGGCGACTACCTCTTGGGAAGCATGGCCTCGACCAGACTCCCGTCTCTTAGCTGCCTCTAGCAGCTACCCGTATTTACTACTATCTGTGACAAATACAGAGCACAATGATTAGGCCAGTGAATTGGCGACTACCTCTTGGAAAGCATGGCGTCAATGAAACTCCGCTTCGCTGCCCCTCTAGCAGTTCCCCTTATGTACTACTATCTGTGACAAATACAGAGCACAATGATTAGGCCAGGGAATTGGCGACTACCTCTTGGAAAGCATGGAGTCGATCAAACTCCGCTTAGCTGCCTCTAGCAGCTACCCGTATGTACTACTATCTGTGACAAATACAGAGCACAATTATTAGGCCATTGAATTGGCGACTACCTCTTGGAGAGCATGGTGTCGATCAAACTCCGCTTAGCTGCCCCTCTAGCAGCTACCCGTATGTACTACTATCTGTGACAAATGCAGAGCCAACGATTAGGCCAGTCAACTGGCGACTACCTCTTGGGAAGCATGGCCTCGACCAGACTCCCGTCTCTTAGCTGCCTCTAGCAGGTACCCGTATGTACTACTATCTGTGACAAATACAGAGCACAATGATTAGGCCATTGAATTGGCGACTACCTCTTGGAAAGCATGGCGTCGATCAAACTCCGCTTAGCTGCCCCTCTAGCAGCTACCCGTATGTACTACTATCTGTGACAAATACAGAGCACAATGATTAGGCCATTGAATTGGCGACTACCTCTTGGAAAGCATGGCGTCGATCAAACTTCGCTTAGCTGCCTCTAGCAGCTACCCGTATGTACTACTATCTGTGACAAATACAGAGCACAATGAATAGGCCAGGGAATTGGCGACTACCTCTTGGAAAGCATGGCGTCGATCAAACACCGCTTAGCTGCCTCTAGCACCTACCCGTATGTACTACTATCTGTGACAAATACAGAGCACAATTAGGCCAGTCAACTGGCGACTACCTCTTGGGAAGCATGGCCTCGACCAGACACCCGTCTCTTAGCTGCCTCTAGCAGCTACCCGTATTTACTACTATCTGTGACAAATACAGAGCACAATGATTAGGCCAGTGAATTGGCGACTACCTCTTGGAAAGCTTGGCGTCGATCTAACTCCGCTTAGCTGCCCCTCTAGCAGCTACCCGTATGTACTACTATCTGTGACAAATACAGAGCACAATGATTAGGCCAGTGAATTGGCGACTACCTCTTGGAAAGCTTGGCGTCGATCAAACTCCGCTTAGCTGCCCCTCTAGCAGCTACCCGTATATACTACTATCTGTGACAAATACAGAGCACAATGATTAGGCCAGAGAATTGGCGACTACCTCTTGGAAAGTATGGCGTCGATCAAACTCCGCTTAGCTGCCTCTAGCAGCTACCTGTATTTACTACTATCTGTGACAAATACAGAGCACAATTATTAGGCCATTGAATTGGCGACTACCTCTTGGACAGCATGGCGTCGATCAAACTCCGCTTAGCTGCCCCTCTAGCAGCTACCCATATGTACTACTATCTGTGACAAATACAGAGCACAATGATTAGGCCATTGAATTGGCGACTACCTCTTGGAGAGCATGGTGTCGATCAAACTCCGCTTAGCTGCCCCTCTAGCAGCTACCCGTATGTACTACTATCTGTGACAAATACAGAGCCAACGATTAGGCCAGTCAACTGGCGACTACCTCTTGGGAAGCATGGCCTCAACCAGACTCCCATCTCTTAGCTGCCTCTAGCAGCTACCCGTATGTACTACTATCTGTGACAAATACAGAGCACAATGATTAGGCCATTGAATTGGCGACTACCTCTTGGAAAGCATGGCGTCGATCAAACTACGCTTAGCTGCCTCTATCTAGCAGCTACCTGTATGTACTACTATCTGTGACAAATACAGAGCACAATTATTAGGCCATTGAATTGGCGACTACCTCTTGGAAAGCATGGCGTCGATCAAACTCCGCTTAGCTGCCCCTCTAGCAGCGACCCGTATGTACTACTATCTGTGACAAATACAGAGCCAACGATTAGTCCAGTCAACTGGCGACTACCTCTTGGGAAGCATGGCCTCGACCAGACTCCCGTCTCTTAGCTGCCTCTAGCAGCTACCCGTATGTACTACTATCTGTGACAAATACAGAGCACAATGATTAGGCCAGTGAATTGGCGACTACCTCTTGGAAAGCATGGCGTCGATCAAACTCCGCTTAGCTGCCCCTCTAGCAGCTACCCGTATGTACTACTATCTGTGACAAATACAGAGTACAATGATTAGGCCAGTGAATTGGCGACTATCTCTTGGAAAGCATGGCGTCGATCAAACTCCGCTTAGCTGCCTCTAGCAGCTACCCGTATGTACTACTATCTGTGACAAATACAGAGCCAACGATTAGGCCAGTCAACTGGCGACTACCTCTTGGGAAGCATGGCCTCGACCAGACTCCCGTCTCTTAGCTGCCTCTAGCAGATACCCGTATGTACTACTATCTGTGACAAATACAGAACACAATGATTAGGCCAGGGAATTGGCGACTACCTCTTGGAAAGCATGGCGTCGATCAAACTCCGCTTAGCTGCCTCTAGCAGCTACCCGTATGTACTACTATCTGTGACAAATACAGAGCACAATTATTAGGCCATTGAATTGGCGACTACCTCTTGGAAAGCATGGCGTCGATCAAACTCCGCTTAGCTGCCTCTAGCAGCTACCCGTATGTACTACTATCTGTGACAAATTCAGAGCACAGTTATTAGGCCAGGGAATTGGCGACTACCTCTTGGAAAGAATGGCGTCAATCAAACTACGCTTAGCTGCCCCTCTAGCAGCTACCCATATGTACTACTATCTGTGACAAATACAGAGCACAGTTATTAGGCCATTGAATTGGCGACTACCTCTTGGAAAGCAAGGCGTCGATCAAACTCCTCTTAGCTGCCCCTCTAGCAGCTACCCGTATGTACTACTATCTGTGACAAATACAGAGCACAATTATTAGGCCATTGAATTGGCGACTACCTCTTGGAAAGCATGACGTCGATCAAACTCCGCTTAGCTGCCTCTAGCAGCTACCCGTATGTACTACTATCTGTGACAAATACAGAGCACAATGATTAGGCCAAGGAATTGGCGACTACCGCTTGGAAAGCATGGCGTCGATCAAACTCCGCTTAGCTGCCTCTAGCAGCTACCCGTATGTACTACTATCTGTGACAAATACAGAGCACAATTATTAGGCCATTGAATTGGCGACTACCTCTTGGAAAGCATGGCGTCGATCAAACTCCGCTTAGCTGCCTCTAGCAGCTACCCGTATGTACTACTATCTGTGACAAATACAGAGCACAATGATTAGGCCATTGAATTGGCGACTACCTCTTGGAAAGCATGGCGTCGATCAAACTCCGCTTAGCTGCCCCTCTAGCAGCTACCCGTATGTACTACTATCTGTGACAAATACAGAGCACAATGATTAGGCCATTGAATTGGCGACTACCTCTTGGTAAGCATGGCGTCGATCAAACTCCGCTTAGCTGCCTCTAGCAGCTACCCGTATGTACTACTATCTGTGACAAATACAGAGCACAATTATTAGGCCATTGAATTGGCGACTACCTCTTGGAAAGCATGGCGTCGATCAAACTCCGCTTAGCTGCCTCTAGCAGCTACCCGTATGTACTACTATCTGTGACAAATACAGAGCACAGTTATTAGGCCATTGAATTGGCGACTACCTCTTGGAAAGCATGGCGTCGATCAAACTCCTCTTAGCTGCCTCTAGCAGCTACCCGTATGTACTACTATCTGTGACAAATACAGAGCACAATGATTAGGCCATTGAATTGGCGACTACCTCTTGGTAAGCATGGCGTCGATCAAACTCCGCTTAGCTGCCTCTAGCAGCTACCCGTATGTACTACTATCTGTGACAAATACAGAGCACAATTATTAGGCCATTGAATTGGCGACTACCTCTTGGAAAGCATGGCGTCGATCAAACTCCGCTTAGCTGCCTCTAGCAGCTACCCGTATGTACTACTATCTGTGACAAATACAGAGCACAGTTATTAGGCCATTGAATTGGCGACTACCTCTTGGAAAGCATGGCGTCGATCAAACTCCTCTTAGCTGCCTCTAGCAGCTACCCTTATGTACTACTATCTGTGACAAATACAGAGCACAATGATTAGGCCATTGAATTGGCGACTACCTCTTGGAAAGCATGGCGTCGATCAAACTCCGCTTAGCTGCCCCTCTAGCAGCTACCCGTATGTACTACTATCTGTGACAAATACAGAGCACAACGATTCTACATCTACATCTACATAGATACTCTGCAAATCACATTTAAGTGCCTGGCAGAGGGTTCATTACCCTCTTTCATAACTTTTCTCTACCGTTCCATTCTCTAATAGCGCGCAGGAAGTAAGAACACCTAAATCGTTCCGTTTTCGATCGATTTCTCTTATTTTATTGGGCTGGTCATGTCTCCCTAAGTAGGTGGGTGCTAGCAAAATATTTTCACATTCAGAACTAAAAGTCGGTGATTGAAACTTCGCAAACAGATCACGCCGCAATGAATAACCTCTTTCTTTTAATGATATCCATCCCAATTCGTGCAACATTTCCGTGACGCTCCCCCCCCCCCCCCCCCGTAACGTGATAAAACAAAACGAGCTGTCCTTCTCTGATCCTTCTCAATATCTTCCGTCAGTCCCACCTGGTGAGGGTCCCACAAGGGGCAACAGTACTCCAAGAGAGGACGCACAAGTGTGATGTAGGCAGTCTCTTTGGTGGAGCTGGTGCATCTTCTAAGCGTTTTGCCAATGAAACCTAACCTTTGGTTCGCCTTCCCCACAATATTTTCTTTGTGTTCTCTCCAGTCAAAGTTGTTCGTAATTGTAACTCCTAGGTATTTGGTAGAATTTACTACCTTAAGGTTTGACTGATTTATCGCGTAATTGAAGTTCAGCGGATTTCTTTTAGTGGTCATGTGTATTACTTCACACTTTTCTTTATTTAGTGTCAATTGCCAATTTTAGCACCAAGTATAAATTTTGTCTAAATCGCTTTGCAGTTGCTTTTGATCCTCTGTTGACTTTACTGACCGATAAACGACAGCATCATCCGCGAACAGTCTAAGGGAGCTATTCAGATTATCTCCTAAATCGTTTATAAACACGAGGAAGAGTAGGGGACCTATAACGCTTCCCTGTGGAACGCCAGATATCACTTCTGTTTTACTCGATGACTTACCGTCAATTACAACGAACTGTGTCCTTTCTGATAGGAAATCGTGAATCCAATCGCACAATTTGGGAAGATATTCCATAAGCACGCAATTTCATTAGAAGCCGCTTGTGGGGTACAGTATCAAAAGCCTTCCGGAAATCCAGAAATATGGAATCGATTTGAGATCCCTTGTCGATGGCACTTAACACTTCATGTGAATAAAGGGCAAGCTGTGTTTCGCAAGAGCGATACTTTCTGAATCCGTGCTGACTATTGGTTAATAGGTCGTTCTCTTCGAGGTAGTACATAATATTCGAACAAAGTATATGTTCCAAAATCCTTCTGCAAATCGACGTCAATGAGATAGGCCTGTAATTTTGGGGATCACTCCTATTGCCTTTCTTGAATATTGGAGTAACTTGGGCAACTTTCCAGTCTTAGGGCACGGATCTTTCGCTGAGTGATCGGTTGTAAATTATAGCTAAGTACGGAGCTATTGCATCAGCATACTCTGAGAGGAATCTAGTTGGTATACAATCTGGCCCGGAAGATTTATTTTTGTTTAGTGACTTAAGTTGTTTTACTACTCCAGGAACATCTACTTCTAAGTTTCGCATGCTGGCAGCTGTTCTTGGATTGAATACTGGAGTGTTCACTTTGTCTTCTTTGGTGAAAGAATTTCGGAAAGCTGTGTTTAGTAATTCTGCCTTAGCAGTACTGTCGTCGGTAGTATTACCATTGCTATCGCGTAGTGAAGGTATTGTTTGTGTTTTGCCGCTAGTGTACTTCACATATGACCAGAATTTCTTTGGATTTTCTGCAAGATTACGAGACAGGATTTCGTTGTGGAAACAACTATAAGATTCTCGCATTGAAGTTCGCGCTAGGTTGCGAGTTTCAGTAAAAGATTGACAGTCTTGCGGATTCTGCGTCTTTTTAAATTTTGCATGCATTTTTCTTTGTTTCTGCAACAGTGATCCGACCTGTTTTGTGTACCACGGGGGGTCAGCCCCCTCTTTTATTAATTTATTTGGTATAAATCTCTTGATTGCTACTGATATTATGTCTTTGAAAGTAAGCCACAACTGATCTACATTCGCATTTTTAGTTTTGAAGGACTGGAGACTATCACTCAGGAAAGCGTGAAGCGAATTTTTATCTGCTTTATTGAATAGATATATTTTTCGTTTATTTTTGGTGCATTTGGGAATTTCGATATTTAGTCTCGCTACTACAACTCGATGTTCGCTAATCCCTGTATCTCTTTTGATGCTCTTTACTATTTCGGGATTATTTGTTGCTAGGAGATCAAGAGTATTTTCGCAACCACGTACTATTCTAGTGGGTTCATGAACTAACTGTTCGAAGTAGTTTTCTGAAAAAGCATTCAGAACTAGTTCGGACGATGTTTTATATTTGCCCCCGGTTTTGAATACGTAATTATGCCAACATATCGAGGGTAAATTAAAGTCGCCACCGATTATAACAGTATGCTTCGGATACCTATTTGAAATATGATTCAAGCTTTCTTTGAACATTTCTGCAACCGCATCGTCTGAGTCAGGGGGCCGATAAAAAGATCCAATTATTATTTCGGTGGTCAGGTATAACCTCTACCCAGACCAATTCACAGGAAGTATCTGCCTCAATTTCGCTGCAGGATAAACCGTTTGTAACAGCAATAAACACGCCACCCCCTGTTTTATTTATTCTATCCTTTCTGAAGACCATTTGGCCCTTTGAAAAAATTTCGGCCGAATTTATCTCAGGCGTCAGCCAGCTTTCAGAATCTCTAACGATTTGTGCCTCAGTACTTTCTATCAGCGCTTGGAGCTCTGGAATTTTCCCAACACAGCTACGACAATTTACAACTGTTACACCAATGGTTTTTAGGTCTGCTTCCTTTCCGTGTCTGACATGCCCCCTTTGACACTGAAACCCATTTTGTGTATTCCCGAGGCCTTCTAACCTAAAAAACCGCCCAGTCCACGCCACACAGCCCCCGCTACCCGTGTAGCGACTACCTCCAGGACATCGTCGATTCAGAAAACCAAGTGACTGCTACTTCTAAATGTGGGAGTATACATACATACATACATACATACATAAAATTGGCTGAAGCTATGACGTATGAAACGATTTTAATGTGTTACCTTTGAAAATGCGGTGTCGCCCGATGTGTCTTTACCGCTGACGCATCCGCTGTCTTATTCACTCTTGTAACAGACTTACGTGTAGTTATGAATTGTTTACTAGCTGCGTCTCTGTCTGACAGCCATTTCACTCACGGACAGTTCGCTGACGGTAGGCTTTCCAACTTGCCGACGCAGCGGCTGCCGTCGTCACGTAAGGCGGGTGAGCATTTCTTCTACCGGCTGCTGACCTTATTTCTTCTTGCTAAAGTGAGCAAACAAAGATCTTAACACATTTCCCTGTCACAGCGTTTGCGGCGTAACAATGGTAAACTTCCCTTTCAGCTGCGAATTTGACAATTAAACATTTTTTTTAGCACATGAACTACCACATGTAATGAAATGCAAGAATTTGGTACAGGAACATTTCCATCAATTTTTATTAACGCATTTATAAATTGTTTGTGGCCATTGGAAGTAAATTGGGCTTTGTTACCTGCGCGTGCTCTGGCACGCTCTGCACGCTCCCTTTACAATGGGTCATTAGATATTAGTTTTGGTCACTGTTTACAACGATTCGCGCGCGTTAAATTAGGCCTACAAATCCGTATTGTAGGGGCGAGAAGAAAAATAAACTTTTTACACCGTTTTTCCTTATTTAACACTACACTAACACTTCCACTAATGTAACAGTACTTTTATTTATACCAACTGGAAACGATTAAAATATAGCTTAAAAACAACGTTTTTTGTAATTATTTACTGGAGCAAATACTCGAAACGTTCGCGCGGCCGCAGTGTTAACAACCATCTTAGTGACTGTCGTCCACGGAGGATTTTCATCTGTGGCGGCCTCATCTCCGTAGATGGTCGCCTCGCTTAGTTTTTCTGGGCGCGGCGGCTAGTGGAGCGGCTGGTACCTCTGGACGGCGACGGTGAACGGTAGCGGCGCGTCGAGGAGCGACCTCGTCCAGGGTACGGCGATGGGCTTCTTCCCGTAGGTCATTCAAAGTTAAGAAGTCAGATCTTCCCAAATAATGATCTGTGTGAACCAATGAAGGAGCAAAATCTTCTTCTAAAAACACATCTCTGTTCAATGGCCAAATACCTGATTTACTGAAGCCTGATGATGCATTTGAAATTGTTGCACACTTTTCAAAGGCCGTTTTCACCAACTCAGGAATATCATACTGGTTGATACGTAAACCTGGATGCTTATATATATATTGTGTGTGTGTGTGTGTGTGTGTGTGTGTGTGTGTGTTGTGTGTGTGTCCACAGCAGTTTCAAAACAACCGTTAAAGGGCTTAAAGAAACTGGCATCTAATGGCTGTAACTTATGAGTTTTATGTGGAGGAACAGAAAGCATTAAAATTGCATTCTCCCGAGGATACTGGACTGCAGGCAAATTAACATGAGCTATAAGATTGTCAAGAATAAGGAGAATAGGGTGATCTTTAGATGGTCGGACTGATTCCACAAAAAATTTCAACCATTGCATAAAAATATCTGAATTAATCCAACCAGAATCTGAACACCAACCACGACTACCAGTGGGAGCATCGTCTAACATTCTCTCTCCTAATGTTTTCCTGCCCAAATATAAAGCATGGTGGAAGATGATTGCCAGCAGCATTACAGCAAGCAATAACTGTAGCCAGCTGGCCTCTCTCTGCTGAGCTCATCACCCCTCCTTGTTTCTTCCCTTTTACAGAAATTACTTTAGATGGTCTGCTTGCTGAAGTTTGTACACCTCTCTCATCAATGTTGTAAATATCAAGTGGTCTTTCAAAGAAGTTGTATTTATTGTATGATTCCAACAAGTTATCAAAAAAGCAACTGAACTTTGTTAAAACCTGCACATCTGGCTATGCTTGTAGCTTCTGGTGTTCTGATAGATAAGTGTGGATGTCTTTTTATGAACCCCTCAAGGCAAAGCTCTACCTGCTTTTCCATTCCTAAAAGATTAGGTATCTTGTTACGTTCTGCTAAACAAAATGCCAATTCTTTAAGGGAATCCGTTGTTAAAACATAGTACATTTTATCCAGTTCTTCTGCATATCTGACAATTTGCATTTCAATTCCAGAGGAAAGAACAGTTTTGTATCTACCCATCACCTTCTTTGCAGATCTTGTTGTGAGGTGTCTGTGCAACGTTCCCAGTGGAATGCCATACCGCCACG
Organism: Locusta migratoria; assembly: GCA_026315105.1. Classification (NCBI taxonomy): domain Eukaryota; kingdom Metazoa; phylum Arthropoda; class Insecta; order Orthoptera; family Acrididae; genus Locusta; species Locusta migratoria. The sequence goes on from CM048755.1 coordinate 275,369,917, forward strand.
AAGCTTCTGCTGAGCTGCTTCTATGTGCTTCTTGCGGAGCATATTCCACATCATGCTCTGACCATCTGCACCGATTGGTTTTTCTTTTGTAGTTATGTACTATTTGAAAAAGTACACATCAGATAAGATTTTATGCCTGTATTACACTACGATACATGCCTAGGCACTGCTTTTTCCAACTAATGAAGAAAATATAGCATAAAATATATAGAATATCTATATTCAAGCAATATGGGCGAAAATGGAACGTTTCTTTATTTCCATTTTGCCCTCCTAACCTACAAGTGCAACTTAGTCTATAAAACACGATTTTAAACGGATTTAGCACTAATCACAATCAAAAAACATACGCCATAAGTTAGTTTACATTGTGATACAGTAAATTAGGGCAATAATTTACCAAATCATGACAAATATTGCACTTTAATTGCAAAATTTATCTTACCTTGAAATCACATCCAGGAGCAGCTTGTCACAATGATGCACGTTCCCACCAACAGGGTAGGCAACTTGATTTCTACATTTGCTTCTTTCATCTACTCTTTGCATGCTCGTGATATTATTTCCTCGAACCAAAAAAACATTCCATTCCAAAGATAAATCACGACAGTGCATTCAACCAATTAGAATGGATGTTTCATCAACCAATGAAAACGTTCGATGCGAATCGGATGGTGTTATTTACAAATTCGAAACATTTGTTTGTCAATAACTCTTTCGAGAGAGAAAATAAATGTGCTTTTGAAAGGGCTATGAGTTCCATAAGCGAAAATTATTGCCAGTTAATCAAAGTGTGAAACTTTGCGTGTTGCCTCCTTTTATCTCAATGATATTTCCTGATAATTAATATTTCGTGTTTGCTAATCTAGTTCTGGAAAATTCTTTAAATCTATGAAAATGAAGTAATGAAGTAGGTGCTGGGTGAACATTTACGCTTGTTGGATATGATGATGTGGGCGCACGACAGCTAGGTCTCTAGTGCCCTTACAAGAGTATTAGAAAACGAGTGTGACCGAAGAAAAAACGTAACGCATGAAAACTGGCAACAGGAAGGTACGTATCCAAACAAGTCACATGGCATGGGGGACGAAGCAATCACAACAATAGGTACTGCTTGTCAGCAATGGAAAATGGCCCAGTGAAGTACACGGTCAAAAAGAGCTCTTAAAGCAACTTCAGGGTACAAGGGACTGTTGACTGACAGAAGGGCGATGGGCCAGCCAGTCGTCAGTGCACTAAAACCTCCAGCCTAAAATCTTAGGCAAGAGCCCAGAAAGGTCACAAAATTTTGAAACGGTCTTCACACTTGTCATTCTCAGCTAAAAAAGAGAGCAGAGAACGATCAAGATTCACTGCCGCCCTCTCAGCACGATAAAAAACACATTCAAGTAAAATGTGGCGTACCGTAATTTGCACGCCACAGGTATTACAAAACCGGGGATCCTCTCGACAGAGTAAAAAGCCGTGGGTCAACGGGCAGTGTCAGAGTCGTAGACGGGTCAAGGCTACCTCATGCTGCATCAATGACTGACACGAGGTTCGCCAGGGTCTGACAGTTGGTTTAACCAACCACAGTTTACTGCCCGTCACTGCCTGCCACGATTCCTCCCACAAATTTAAGGACATCTCCCGCACCACAAAGAGCATGTCCTGCAGGGGAATAGCACATTGTTTGATATCACAGCCTCTGCAGGCCTCCTTGGCAGCCATTTCATTGCCACGAATGCCGGTATGGCCAGGTACCCGACAGAATGATATTTGCTTCGCCCACTGCTGGAGAGAGTACAGTTTGTCATGTATGAGCTGTACTATCTTCTCTGCTGGGTACAATGTTGGTAAAGATTGCAGTACGCTGATTGAGTAGGAGCACGTGTAACTGCTGAGAGTACACAGTATGCTGCTGGGAGACGAATTCTGATGGTGTCCAGGAACACTTCGGAGCAGCCTAGGGATCCCTTGTTTGGACTCATCCGTGCAAACCACCGTAAATCGCGATGCTCATTAAGATGTTAAAAAACATGGATTGGAAAGTAAACTCAGAAGTAGATTCCTTCTTAAAATTTGTCAAGTCTAAAAGTAATCTGGGCCTCTGTAGGAGCCAAGGTGGACAGTTACTCCAACCTCAGTGTAAAACATTCAAACCTGCCACACCAAAATCTAAGCAACAATCCTGAGTACGAATCCCAAAAGGCCTCGTAGCTCGAAGCCGGTTACGAAAAGGCCTTTCCATAGACGGCCGAGCAACAGTATTGTAAGCAGGTGTATATGGGGTGAATAACATGGTACATGCCTGGCGCACCATGTGGAGCTGTCGCCGTATTTGGAGCGGTGGCTCAGCAGCCTCAGTGCAAAGACTACGTATAGGACTGGTTCGAAATGTCCCGGTAGCCAACCGAATTCCTTCATGGTGCACCACATCCAACATTTTTAGGTACGAAGGTCTTGCAGACCCATACACCGTCCAGCCGTAATCAAGGCGTGATCGTACAAAGGGTCTATAAAACTGGAGCAGACGAGTCCTTTCAGCTCCCCATGATGCGTGACTAAGACACTTTAAAAGACTTAGTGTTTTGAGGCACCATCTCTTCAAGTCTTTAAGATGCGGCCAACCAGATTAAGTTTAGAGTCAAATGTGAGGCCCAGAAAACGCACAGTGTCTTTAAAATTAAGAACTGTGTCCCTCATCCGCAATTTGGGTAAGTTAAAAATAGAACGTGAACGGTTAAAAAGAACACACAGACTTCTCGGAAAATTTAAAACCGGTCTCCTGTGCCCATTCGTCCGAGAGTTAGCTGCAGCTGATGAGTTGTCGTAGCAAGGCTGGAGGAAGAACAGAAGACAGAGAAGTCATCAACAAATAGTGAACACTGGACAGGACTTTTCACAACGGAAGTAACACCGTCAATGACTATAGCAAACGACGTCACACTTATAACACTACCCTGAGGGACACCGTTTTCCTGCTCAAAGCGATCAGAGCACGCCACCAACTCAATAAAATTGCTTCTCGCCACGAGTCAGGAAAGTGACGTGACGACCAAATGGCATTAAAAAGGCTAAGGAGGATTTCTTTATTTCGTGGTGTGAGGTGCCGCAGCATACTGTAGTGGATTATATCATTGCCAGGGGATGTATCACCCGCCGCACGCAATGCAGAATCCAGCTCCCACAGTGTGAAATGGCAGTTGTAGTCCTGGTGGCCAGTGGACCTGAAATTCAAATTGCCCCTCTCAGCACCCACTCTGTGACGCTGGAATGCTGGATCCTGACGGGCAGTGGCTGTAACATTGGAAAAATAGACAGCCATGGTCTGGGCAATGTCTCGCGGGTTGGTGTGAAGAATGCCATTTTCCATTATAGCAGCCACTGGACACCTCCCTCCTTTCCCAGAGATCCTCCGTATTGTCTCCTATACTGTGGAACTTTTAGTTGAACGATTAATGGTACTGAGGAGCTGATTCCATGATCTCTCTCTCTCTCTCTCTCTCTCTCTCTCTCTCTCTTTGTCGACATTTTGCCCTTGCCATCCGAAAAGCTGCCAGGTTGTTCGCAGTTGGCCGGTTCTTAAACAGACACAGAGCTGTACGCCTGGCCCTAATCAGAGAGCGGCACTCTGCAGTCCACCGAGGAACAGGCTGCCATTTTGGTTGTCCTAACGACAGTGGCATAGATGCTGCAGCAGCCGTATGGATTCTTTCAGTGATACAGTCCACCCATTCCTGGACATCGTCGTGTGTTTACAACTCAGCGAGTTGGCTAAACTGTGTCCAGTTGGCTTTACTGATCAACCATTTAGGTGGTCTGCTTTCTGGCTCTACTCTCTGGCAGGTGAATCCAGATGGGGAAGTGGTCACTGCCATGCAGGTCATCGACCACTTCCCAGTGAGTACTGTGAGTGAGGGCTGGAGAAAAAAAGTGGAAGATCTATGGCGGAGAACGACCCCGTTGCTATACAGAAGTGTGTGAGCTGTCCTGTGTTTAAAAAGTGTGCATTTGATAACAGAAGCCTCTCAGTTGCTCGACCCCTGGGGCAGGTACCGGCAGAGCCCCAAAGCACATTATGTGCATTAAAATCACCACAAAGGCTGTATGGATGGGGAAGCTGTGTAATAAGGTCTTAGAGAGCTTCTATATTACATATGTCATGAGGAGGCTGAAACAGGGAGCACACCGTCAATCGGTGATGCACATACACAGATACTGCAACAGCTTGTAAATGTGTGGTGAGTGAGGGGCTCGGAGTGATAGGCTGTATTAGTAAAAATAGCCACTCCGCCTCTAGCTGTCTCTCCGCTGAGGTCGTCCTTCTTATGGAGAATATAGCTATGTAGCTCAGGTTCGTCTGACGATTTGAAATTTGTCTCTTGTTGACATATACATATCGGTCGACACTGAGTCAGTAAACCTTCCTCCACATGCATCCGGTAACAGTGCAAGATCCACTGCAGTATTGGGGCCATTTATCACGGAGGTTGGATCTTTACTCTGTCTTTTTTCCGAGATGGAGACACTGAACGTGGTGGAGGTTCAGTGTTGGGGCTAGATGTTTCCCCTGAGGGACATAAACGCCATGACTTCTGAAGCTGGATTAGACGTACCATCAGAAATAGTAACTTCCACATAATCCGACAGTTGAATTGCTGGCTTCAACTCGTTCTTAGCAGGCTTCTTTTTTTTTGGGTGGGGGGGGGGGCGGGGGGTTAGGCGGTTTGGTTGCTGTTGCAGTGGATGTGGTTGCGAAGGCAGTATCTGCAGTTACTGGAACAGAGGGTTCTGCAGAGATGGTACGTATAGCTTTTTCAGCGGTTTTCGGGGGGGGGGGGGGGGGCTGTCGGTGTTAAAGCTTCTGCTGCCATACACTGGCGCGTGCAGGTGTTTGTACCCACGCTAACCTCATCAGTCTGGGTTGAAGCATCAACTTTAGGAGCCGGTTTCTGCAGTGCAGAAGCGAAGGAATAGGGAAATACAGGCGGTTGCATGGCTTGAAAGACCTTTTTGGTCTCTGCATAAGGGATCCGTCTTGTGGACTTAATCTCCTGTATTTTCTTCTCGTCAAGGTACACACTGCATAAGCGACTCCAGACTGGATGGTCCCCTGAACAGTTCACACATTTTGCAGGTTGAGTGCAATCAGTACCTTCATGGGACCACTTCCCACATTTGCCGCAAGTCGCCTCACCCTTACAACCTAGAGTGGTGTGTCCAAACCGCTGACATTTGAAACACCACATTGCGTTTGGAACATAGGGTCTTACATTCAGTCGGAGGAAGCCTGCTTTGACCTTGTCCGGAAGTTTGGAACTATTCAAAATGAGGATGAAGGAGTCGGATCTTACCAACTCCCCATCCACCATTTTTGTGATGTTTTGTACATCCACAATCCCTTCGGAAGCCCACTCAACCTTTAGTTCCTCAGTTGGAATGCCCACTAAATCTCTACAAGTAACAATGCCTTTGCTGTAATTGAGAGTGTTATGCAGTTCGGTCTCTATAGGATATTCTCCAAGGCATTTAGCCTTCTGAAGGTTCGCTGCTCGTTGGGAAGTAGAAATTTCAACAAATAATTTTCCATTATGTAAACGGTAAACTGATTTGAGATCGCCAGAAATTCCCTCTAGAGCTTTCTGAATGTAAAAATGGGACAGCTTTTCAAAAGTGACTTCTTTTCACTTCACTACAATAAACACATTCTGTGGAGCAGCATTTATTCCGTTACTGTACACTACACGTTTCTTATTCTGTGCAGAACCCGGAGGACTGGCTACCCTAGTCCTCTTGGTAGGTTGGGTGTTGGTACCCCCAGTGGTACACCCATCCCACCAGGAGGTGGAAAATTTCTCAGAAGGTCCATCTCGGTCCCACGAGCAGCTAGGGAACAAATTGTCCACCTAGACAGAGCTCCGCATGCCTAGGTAAGCCTTATACAACTGAGGTGCGGCAGTATCCCCAGAGGTTGCTCGCTAGTGACTGTTCCACCTCAACAGCCGTGCATCGCATCAGCACGTAGCATACTTTGGGATTGAAGGGTTTTTATAGAGTTTTGGACCATCGTCGCCCCCCCCCCCCCCCCCGGGCGGTCAAGCCAAGATCCCCATTCTCCGGTACACACAACATTCCACCGCCGCGTTACACGGTGGTTGCTGAAGCGTGCCCAGAGGCATAGGCGTCACCAGCACTAAATTATTGGGGAGGGGGGGGACTCAACCGGGACATTTCCGTACATTCTGATGCCTTAGACGCCGATGGGTAGGGGGGGGGGGTCGTTGGCAATAGCAAGTACTTGCTTGCAAACTGAATAGGTTTCAAAACAATATTCTGCTTGATTTTGAATGGAGATTTAACCAAAAAACCAATTACCAACACATTTTGTTTTTCAGTCATTAATAATACATTATAAAATGAACAAATTTATACACAGGAATAAACAAGTAAGTATCAAAACAGTCAGAAACGATAGTTAGCTACAGTGTCAGAAGCATTAGGTGAAATACTCATACAAAGTTCCTCCTACACTGATCCAAACATAATTCTTCTGTTGCCACAATTAGATATAAATTTTCTTGCAACATTTCTTAAGTCATCCAACAGAAAGCTGTGCACATTGCAGACTGCTACGTGATTGAGCCTCTGCTGCGTCATTGTCGAACGCAGATAGTTCTTCAGTCGTCGTAGAGCTGAAATAATTGCGTCCTGCTTCACAGGCTGACGCTGGACACACAAGCAAAAGTACAACACGTGGTTTCCGTTTTCAATTACGGAGTGGAATAGAGTGTGTCTCGACATGTCAGGCCAATAGATGTTCAAAGTGGTGGCCATCATTTGCTGCACACAATTGCAGCTACACACAATACACACAAGGTGATGTACCTTACGTACAGAAGAGACTAGAACAGCACATTACGTCCACATGCTAACACCTTTATTGGTCTTTTTCACTGACGCACATGTACATACATTACTATGAGGGGTCAGGTACACGTACACACGTGGTTTCCGTTTTCAATTACAGAGTGGAATAGAGTGTGTCTCGACATGTCAGGCCAATAGATGTTCAAAGTGGTGGCCATCTTTTGCTGCACACAATTGCAATCTATGGCGTAATGAATGTCGTACACGCCGCAGTACATCTGGTGTAATGTCGCCGCAGGCTGCTACAATACGTTGTTTCATTTACTCTGGGGTTGTAGGCATATCACGGTACACATTCTCCTTTAACGTACCCCACAGAAAGAAGTCGAGAGGTGTAAGATCAGGAGAACGGGCTGGCCAATTTATGTATTCTCCACGTCCTGTGACACGCCCGTCGAACATCCAGTCAAGGGTCAGCCTAGTGTTAATTGCGGAATGTGCAGTTGCACCATCATGCTGATACCATGTACGTCGACGCCTTTCCAGTGGGACATTTTCGAGCAACATTGGCAGATCATTCTGTAGAAACGCCAAGTATGTTGCAGCTGTTTGGGCCTCTGCAATGGAGTGAGGACCAATTAGGTGGTCGCCAATGATTTCGCACCATACATTTACAGTCCACGGTCGCTGTCGCTCTACCTGTCGGGGCCAGCGAGGATTGTCCACGGACCAGTAATGCATATTCCGTAGATTCACTGTCCCGTTGTTTGTGAAACCCGCTTCATCGGTAAACAGGTAGAACTGCAACGCATTCTCTGTTAATGCCCAGTGACAGAATTGCACTCGACGATTAAAGTCATCACCATGTAATTGCTGATGTAGCGACACACGAAACGGGTGAAAGCGGTGACGATGCAGTATGCGCATGACACTACTTTGACTCAGTCCACCGGCTCTCGCAATGTCCCGTGTACTCCTGTGTGGGTTCCCGGCAACAGCAGCCAACACACCAACTGCACCCGCTTCTCCTGTGACGGGCCTGTTACGGACCCAATTGCGTACTACAACCATACCTGTTGCATACAGTTGGCGGTAGATATTTTGAAATGTGCAGCACGTTGAATGCTCTCCGTCCGGGTACCATTCTGCATACACCCTGCAGGCTTCAGCTGCCATAGATGAGTATCATCTCCGCCTTTCAGAGTTCGAATACACCGTGGTCACAGTTCCTACAACACTACACTATCACAGACGTCTGGTAACACAGTGTACTACAGTTAGTCTGCGTGCAAAGACTAATGCAGAATAACAATAGCAGCAAGCGCTACATGCAGACACTGCGACAGCTAGACCAAACCACAACCGTACACTATAGCCACACTCGTAAACATGGTCGTCATCGTAAACGTGTCCCTGCAGATGCTGCTCGCCGACCGTGGTCCGTGTTTGTTACAACATGCAACTGAACGTAGGAGGTTTCAAGCATCAACTTTAGGTTACGATATCTCCTGAAGTAATTAACACTTTACAATGCAACAAACGGCACTGTTTACGTATTTGTTTATATGTTCAGATGTGCTAACAAAACTAACGAGGTTTAATTTAAAAAAAAAAACGTAGGTTTCTATTAAAAAACATACTTTCGTCCATTTTTTATGGTTTGTATTAACCAATTACACTAGCCCCTCTCCTCACGTTCGATCTGTGGAATCGGTTCGTCAGTATTTGATGTGATTTACGAAATATATCCAGCGGTAATGTTAGGTGACTCACCCTGTATAACTTCATTGTTTTTACATCTTATTTACCATGTATCTAAATATTTCATAAAATATCTCATTCCCATCATAAAAGTTAGTTTTCGTGAACTGTTAGATGAGAAAGAGTTTTCCTTTCTGCGGACTACACACCTGACAGATAAGCAAAAGAACTAAGAAGGAGAGAAACAAATAACTTACGTAATAATATTTTGGTGGTTAATTGATTAGCGTTTGGTCTTTTAATCGCTTTCATTTAGTGGTACTTTCAACATTACAAATGAAATATGTAATTCGGGTGGCTAGCTCATTGAACTACTTAAAGTTAACTATGTAGCTCATTTGAACTACTTGTACATGATGGAAAAAGAGGGCAAAATGGAAATGTTTTTTTATCTCTGAACTACCACCAGCTTGCACTATATAATCTTTGACACTCGAAGGTGTATGCCAGTGATTGTTGTGTCTAGCTTCTTCCATCGCTATTGGCTGATTAGCAGATGCAGTTAATATCTTTGGAATGGAATGAATTTTAGGTCGAGGAAATAAGCATTCCTTTTGCATACACCATTGATCTCTATACTATCACTGAATTTGCTGAACCTCTTTGCAAACACGTTTTAGGTTTTCACTTAGCTCCTGTACATATTTTTCTAAATGGTCTATGTTTTGACGTTGTTTGTTTAGTTTTTTGTCTAATTTTCTTATTCCGCTACTTTGTTTTTCAGAAGTGAGCTGGATTAAATTGGCAAGTCTATCATATGTGTTTGCATCCCTACTATTTTTGCCTCACTTTTGTCTAGACCTCGAAATGATGACCAAACACTACTAGTTTTGTCCGCTTGCTCAGTTTCTTCTTCTGAATAACTTTCACTAACTGATCCTCATGAAGGCCAATTCACACTGTCCGTTACGTCACGTCACCGTCCGTCAGAACATTCCGCAATGTATTTCTAATGGCGGCATTCACACTGTCCGTCACCGGACCATCACGTCACGTCAAGCTTTCTCGAGAAGAATGTTTCGACGGAACGGCCATCTGCTAACATCGGAAGTTAACCTATTTTCGTCACGCGAATTACATGTTGCACTCAACGATTGCACTGTTTATATGCAAATGTGTCTTATTCATCTTTATTTTGTTGTTATACTTCGTTTGTAGGGCTAAATCTCAAATGTTCCATGACGACTTAAATATTTTTGTCAATTGAGTGCCCCCTAAAATCGAGGTCGGATATCTGAAACCAACAAATGGTTTATGTTACGTAACATTGTAACAGAAAAGACTAAAGCAAACTGTTTATTTGAATACGATTGTAATTTGATTACGCATTTTTCATTAAATAACATTTTAATTGAAAAAGTCGGTTCTAATGAAAGACAAAAATTCAGTTGTTTATGACGGTATTAACAATGTCAACGGGCAAACCGTAATGGATAAAGTAAACAGGCGCTATTTATGCTCTTATAAGTATTGTTTGATGTTTTCATATGTTTATTTTTTCGCTTCAAAAAGCGATGTTTTGAAATGTTGTTTCATTTCCCAGTAAGTTGGCGAAAAACATACACTGTAAAGTTTTCTTTAGCCGTCAATAACATTTAGCGTTGTTGTTCCCTCAATTGCAGTATTAAACTGTGACTTTCTACATAACATATCGCCATTCATGACCTCACTTTCAACATCGCGTATTGAGATGGGCGAATTGACGTGAAGGACAGTGTGAATACAACTTGACGTGACGTTGCCGTGACGTGACGGACAATGTGAATTGGCCTTTACTCTCGACATTTTCTGCATATAAGTTTCCCATTTTATTTTTTTTAACAAAAATTAAACTAATCACTCAAAATGAAAGCATCAATCTAACCACAGATTTCTTCACTTTCAAAAACTGAGAAAAAAGAAAACAAACAACTCCTTGAGATACGTTGCCGTAGTTGGGGTTGCAGCTGCTCAGCTGTAAGATGATGAACACTGCTGTACTCAGGGACGAGATTCTGCGACGAATTCTTCCAGAACAGATGATGATGTTCCTGTAGGTCTATTACATGGCGATAAAGGACTACTGCTGCTGCTGTACTTGGGGTCAAACACTTTCACCGAATATTCTCGTTCTTCTTTGTTTAAGGACCATTGTCCCCATTTGATGTTGATTATGGTGCTTTTTTATATCCGTCGGAATATAACAGGCAAGTAAACTATAATCTATGTGAGCCCGTTTGGTCAGAATTATACGCCGATCCCAGCTCCTCCTCCAGATGAAATGTTCCACTTCATATTTTCTTAATTGAGAATTCAGCTACTGACCTGGCAAATAAACTATCTACCAATAACTTTGTGCTCACATGTTTTTATTACAATGTTCTTTATTTCACCACATTGCTGTTACAAAAACTATCTACAAAAGCACATGGCCACCCACCCTTTCGTTATTACCGCCACTTCTGGCCACACCAAAGATCTTCCCTCAAAGACTATACACTTCAACTCCTCACACACAACGTGAGCAAAAGCATTCTCGTAACAAATATCAATTCACATCCTAGCTACTACATTTCACTATGAAGCGCTGCATTCTCTGCAACAGGATGATCGATCTGTTTCCTGGACACATTTTGATGTTGGCCATTCATTCGGATAGACAGCTGAGTGTGAGTTGTGCCCACATAGAAAGCTGCACAGTGGTTGCAGATCAGTTTGTAGATAACATGGCTGCTTTCACAGGTTGCCCTGCCTTTTATGGGATAGGAAATGCCTGTGAAGAGACTGGAGTAGGTCATATTGGGATGGTGGATAGGACAGATTTTGCATCTAGGTCTACTGTAAGGATATGAGCCATGGGGTAAGGGGTTGGGAGCAGGGATGGAGTAGGGATGGATGAGGATATTACGTAAATTTAGTGGGCAGTGGAATACCACTGTGAGGGGGGGGGGCATATCGGGTAGGGTATTTCTCATTTCAGGGCGTGATGAAAGGTAGTCGAAACCCTGACAGAGAATGTGATTTAACGGCTTCAATCCTGGGTGGTACTGACTCACAAGAGTGGTGCTCCTTTTGGCCAGATTGTGGGTGTGGGAGAGCTGGTGGGTGACTGGACAGACAGCGCCTGTGAGATCTGTTTCTGGACAAGGTTTGGAGGGTAATTGCAGTCAGTGAAGGTCTCAGTGAGGCGTTTGGCAAATTTGGAGAGGAACTGCTTGTCACTGCAGATGCGACGACCATGGGTGGCTAGGCTGTATGGAAGGGACTTTTTGATGTGGAATTGGTGGCATCTGTCAAATTGGAGGTATTGTTGATGGTTGGTTGGTTGGTTGGTTTGATGTGACTGGAGGTACTGATAAGGCCATATTTGAGGAATAGGACAACGTCGAGGAAGGTAGCTTCTTGGGTTGAGTAGGACCAGGTGAAGTGAATGGAGGAGAAGGTGTTGAGGTTTTGAAACAGGTTCGCATAGGAGGGTGCCATACGGGTGCCCATGGGTGTAGCCCAAATTTGTTTGTAGGTGATGCCTTCAAAGGAGAAGTAATTGTGGGTGAGGATGTAGTTGGTCAAGGTAACTAAGAATGAGGTTGTGGACTTGCAGTCGGTTGGACATTATGAAAGGTAGTGTTATACAGGAGGGTAGGTTGTGGATAATAGGCTGAACGTGTGTTGGTCCACAAGAGCAAAGATGCTCTCAGTGGGTGTGCCATAACCGACTATAATGGGAGATCAAGGGTGGTTGGGTTTGTGAAATTTAGGGAGCATGTAGAAGATGGGGGTGCGGGGTGTTGAGGAGCGAGATTGACTCTGATGATAGGTCTTGAGATGGTCTAAGGATTTGAGGTGGGACTGGAGGTCGTGTTGGGTTTTTGGGGTGGGATCATTGTAAATGTTGCGTATTGGTGGATGCAGTACTGCTAGTTACTCACAGGACATCCTCCTTAAATCATGCAAGTGGCCACGACAGTCGATCATTTAATAGTCCTCATTTAAGAGAGCCCATCCAGTTCAAAACTCATCCCAGTCTCTATACAGGAGAACCTGATCAAACTTGGATTCTGTCGTTGACTTGCCACATATAATAAATGATGTGCCTGTTTAGACCAGACCACATTTGACTCTGTGTTTATTGACTGATAATCTCTGAAACTTTCATGGTGTGTAACAAAAAATTATTCCACCATTCATTGTTCAGTTGCTTGTGGAGTATATATGCAGGCTTGGTTTTGGTTTGATTTTTAATATCACATAGCCATCCCACTGAGTCCGTGAATTATATGGACTGTCGGCAAAGTGGGCATTACTGTGCAGTGAAAGGTGCTAGGAGAGGTGAGCTGGCCTTACATTCTGCCAATCAGTTATGTCAGTTGTACATATGTACCTAATGGATAACTGTGATGAATATTTATAGATATTTATTTTTTAACCTGAATAGGCATGGGAGAAAGCCTTAATTCTTTAGAGTTAGAACATTCACTCAAGTTTTTAAAAATTTTTGTGTGCAAGAGGAATAATAAATCTAAATGTTATCATTTTCATAAAAGTTTAGTCAATCTTGTTAATTAAACGATATTTCACAGCATTATCTTCAGGTTTGTGTGTTCATTAGCAAGCATGTGACATTTCTGACAAATTATCATGTATAGTAGGCTACAAAATTTAACAGTTCTCATGCAGGCTGCACAATAGATTTATAGCATGCTTTGGGAATACTAAATATTGTTTTGAAGTTACACATAGTTTTCTTGTTTATATCATAATGTTCTACCTTATAAATAGTAATAAATGAAAATTTCTTGTTAAAGGTGTGCAAACAGTTACAATTTTTATGCTTTTGAGAAATTAACTTAGTTAGAGCTCTGGTTGCCACCCAGGTGAAATAATAAACCAAATAAACTATTAGTTTTAAGGACATATCAAAAAGTGTCTATAAGCACTTGTAATTAAAATTACACATGAAATATATGTCTATCAACACACTAAATTTAACGCAGAATTAGATAATAGATACCCATGATTATTGTTCTGTACTGCACATTACATCAATTGTTTTGAGCATTATTTGGTGAATATCATTGTCAGTGCAGGCACAAAATATGTTTGTAAAAAATTATGTAATGATTATTTATTGAATTTCATTTGTGCAGAGTAGTTATGAGTGATGATTCTAGTGAGTGTCATAAGCAAGTGAGAGACATAATGTTTTGAGGATCCATGCTTTTCTCAAATGTACAGTGTCTCTGTGTAGGTCAACATACCATAATTATCAGTTGGACACTTGTTGCACCATTATGAGTTCCAAGCCTTGACCTGTACAGCCCATCAATGTTTGTGAGCCGGACTATAAATTGTGATGGGAATGACACTCTTTGAAGCAATTTGCCATTTCAACAAACGCACCTGGCTGCGGACACACTAATTATATATTAGTTTAACCAACTAGGAAATGTAATGAAATAATAGTTTGGAAGGGCTTAACTTTGAGACACCTACGTTGTAATAAGTTCCCAAGTTTTGAGATAAAAGAACATCTGGTTGCAGCATACTTTATTCTAATAAAGATCCTGTGATTTTGTGCAGGCTGAATCAAGTATGTCACAAAAAATATGTAACTTTATGTTCTAGACATAGAATAGTATAGTGAAAATATTGAGGTGACACGAGGGCCAAGTATGTTTTGGCATAACTCTCTAATAATGTGTTCTACTTCAGTAGTTCAAGATTCCTGTCTTTCATATCAAATCCATAAATGTTCTTTACACCTAAATATTGTATACAAAAATAAGACCTTTCTTTGAGCTACTTGTAAGTGCTTATATTATCTACTGTTATTTTGACTACTTACACTGAATTGGTTTAAAGGATAGATAACTTAGATTATGGCAGTTTGTAGATGTTTTCCATACCATTGTTGATATACTGTTGATATATTATGGTAACATACATGTAAGCCACTTAACTTTTTTTGCTATTTGTCTGCTAATTTGTTTGAAGTTAATTGCATTTGTTACTCTCAGTAATACAAGCAAGGTACATTGTACACATACATTGTTAATGCTCCATACAGTCTCATTTTTCTTTTGTGTTATCAGTATTGTATGCTTGTTTATGTGCTAGTGTTGTAGGTTTATGTGTAAACCACTTTAGTGTTTAGATGGAACTCTCATATTGAGTTTCTGAACTGATTTGTATATGTGGTTGGAATTGTTAATCCGTTATGTATTTTTTCCCGTTAATACTGAATATAAAAATTTGTGTCAGTAGTAAATAAATTTCCTGGTTTCTGAAAATCCAGATCCAGAAAGTAAGTTTCCTGGTGTTGTTTCATTTAAATATACGTATTTAGCTGAGAAAATTGTGCATACTTAGCAGATCTGTGATGAGAGTATCAAATGTGAGCCAGACAGGTCCCACCTGCTGTCCAAAAGGTTCAGTCAGTGATAAAGTTCCTTAATGCACATCAAAATTCATAATCATGTCAGTCAGATACACAGTCAGAACAATAGTGCATCACTGATGTAGCCTTTTTCTGAAGGTCATCAGAGTATCAATGATAAAGAGCAAAGTGCACGATCATCCCTTATCAATGATCCCCTGCTTCAGCTGGTGTGTCACACATCCTGGAGAACTGTTGCTTCAAATTACGAAGCTCAGCAGCCATTTTCTGTAGATTTTGTGATCCTTGTTGCTGTAGATTGTCACTAAGCATCTGCTGTTCAAGAAATTGTGTGCCAGGTGGGTGCACCTGAGCCCAAAAGGAATGACTTTGGAGCAGCACTGACATTTCTGCAGTGGTATCATGATGTCAATAATGAATTCCTTAACAGAATCATCATGGGTGATGAAATGTGGAGTTTTCACTTTAGATCAGAAACCAAGCAGCAGTTTCACATTTGTATCACAGTGGATCTCCAGTCAAGACAAAACTTAAACATACTGTGTCAGTGCAGAAACATTATGTGCATGTTGTTATCAGACATTTGGCAGCTAATAATTTGCTCAGATGCAGAGAGTACAAAACAAACATAATTGTTGGTTGTTTAGTACTTTTGTAGTGCACTTATACTAAGTGTTTTTCAAAGGGTGTGTGTGTGTGTTCCAAGGAAATATTATTCCAAAAATGAAGCAAATTTTCTGTTGATTATTTCAATGTACAGTGGGGCAAGAGGTTGTGCAATGTTTTGTAGTATTTAACATTATGCACCAGAGGAGTGTTGAAATGAGAATTATTGTTGCAAGCTGTGGTACACATGGTGTGGTGTATCAGTTACCATTGTTACCTGCTATACTAGGGGTCACCAGTATTCATTTATTATTTAGGATTTGTAATTTTTGGAAGGTTATTGATTCAGGATGTATGATGTGTTCTCATGTCTCACCAAATAATGCACCTATGAATTAAATTTGAAGAAGATTGTCAGTCCAGGTATTATGGTGTGGGGAGTCATAATGCTGCATAGGCCCATGGACCTGTAAATCTTGTTGTACACTTACCAGTCAACATTGTTATTGTGACACTACTCCTCCCCCTGAGTGCCTTGACTTGACTTCATTTCATGCATGACCACATGGAAGAGTGCACATGTAGGAATTCTTAGAATGAGAGGTTATTCAGTGAATGGACTAACCTGCCCATCTGCCCTCCTTAAATTACAATGAACAAATGTGGGGTGCATTGTAGAGATGTATTGCAGCACGTCCACATGCATTGATGACAATCCAGCAAAATATCATTTGTATTGGTGGAGGAATGGAATGTTCTATCATGGTGACTTCAGTGTAATTATTGCCAATGAATAAAAATGTAATTTCTCTTTGTTCCACTACTTATTTTTCAGTTATTGTATGTACTGTACTATAACAGTTCTTTCTATGGATGGTCAAGTTTCAATCTAGTATGTTACTTTAACACGTCATGCAAAATTTAACTTTGTCTCTGAGTTCCGTACCTGTAACTTACAAGTTTTATCATACCACAGTGACACATTGTAGCAAAAAGTCAGAAGCTTAAAAAATACGTAAAATGTTCTGCAATGCGGAATTTATCCATGTGAATTTAAAAGAAAGAAGGCATCTTACAAGACAGTACATGCATGTAAGTTGCTCCACTAAAAACTATAGTTGCAAATGCAATTTTAGCATAAATGTACTGTTTAAGATTGATTCACTCCCATAGATGTTGAAAGGTACTGCAAAATATAAAAATATATTAGGAATATAATAAAAATAAGCAGCAATATCACATCGCCCATTTACAGTGATAGAAAGGAAAATAACACTGTAGAAGCTTCTGGTTAAGAAATAATATCTAACACAAAAATGATGTAGTGGCTCTGGGAAGTTGTAGGACAACTGGTTTCATACTTCAACTTTTCGAAAGCTTGTCTGAAATTTGATGATAAAAAATATGGCCTAGTATCATTATTGGTATTAGTTGTCTATGGGAAACTTGGAAATAACTGTAAGCCACGAAATTACAGATAGAATCTGTCACCAATACCAGTAGAATGGAGGCAGGTATCAAATAGTCAGCAGCCACTCAAACGACTAAGAGGTGATAAAAAAAGTGGCCTATCCATTCAAGATGTTCATTGGTAAGAAGTAAGAGTTTTTGGTGGCCACAGAAGTAAATAACGCTTCTTCATTTATGTCTATAATAAAGTGAAGTGTTCAGATACCAGATTCAGTGTGTTATCTTTCTCTTTAATTGATTACAAACCTGGTCACAACCTTCTAATGTACAATGTATTAAAAAGCTGGCAGTAAAAAACTTGGTGCACAACTCTTAAATACTGCAAATAAAATGAGTGTGATTAATGAGTAAATTGAAGACAAAAAAATTTCAGTTCCAGTGTTAACATCATGCTGTAATTTCTTGCTTTCATTTCTCACCTGAAATTATCCTCACATTGACTACACAAGGTCATATATTACCGATGGTATACTGTTGGCATTCAGTTTTAGATTATAGATGAGACAGACATGGCTCTTAGAAATGAAGCATACATGCAATTGTAAGGGAACGTTTTGTGTACACACCTCCATCAACTGTTAATTGCAGGTAGCTGTTTTGTTTGGAAGAAGGGAGATAATGGGCTTCATAGGAATGGGAAAGGAAAAGGTGTATGTGCAAAGAAACCCTGGAAGTAATTGATGAAAATACCAGGAAAAAGTCACAAACTATAAAGCTGAAAGGGCCCCCAGCTATAATTTCATTACCAGACAGCAAAAGTGAGTTCCCTCAAGGAAAATCAGTGTCACCAGCAACAAAAAGGGTGGAAAAATCGTAAAGTGGGAAAAGGCCAGAATATCATACCAAACAGGCAAGAAAAATAGGAGAAACAACAGCACCTGGACAAGCAGACAAGGAAACTGAATCTACTGCTGCAGGAACAAATGAAATATCATCAGTAGATGAACAAACGGCACTGCAAGCAGGGGAAGAGGGACCTACTCATATAGTGTCAGAAGTGCAAATGAGTGCAGTATGCTTAAGGAAGCAAATGAAGGCAGGCAAAACCAAGGTCAAATCTACAGCAGCAGGGGAAACAGACGCAGAAGACTTTTCAGTGACAGCTCAAAATAAAGGAACTAGTGCGATAGGAAAAGGGTAACAGTTCTTCTGGGTCGTCTGAAGGACTTTTTACTGACCAGGCAACAGAAGTTGAATCCAGGATAAACAGTGATAAAAAAGTGAAAAATATGCAGTCAATGAGAAATAAAATCCAGCAAATAGGACTATTTTCCTCATATATCTCATTGCTAATATCAATTTAAGTGTAGACAAATTTCACAGGACGCATGTTTACAAAATAGTTTTCTCCAATTCTAAGATGAGTGAGTTTGCAAAGGAACTACATCAGCAGACCTGGAAGGAAGTGTATACTGAGGACAACGTTGATCCTAAATACCACAATTGTTCTTCAGCATTTAAACTAAAATCTGAGGGATAATTCCCAAAACTATTACATTTTATTGGAGGTACAGTTAATAAGAAGTGGGTCACTAAGGGAATTATTGGATTAGATTAGTACTTGTTCCAAAGATCATGAATATGACACTTTGTAATGATGTGGAACATATCAGGTTAATAATAGGTGTCTTTACAAATTATTACTTTGTACTAAAATTACATGACACAATTTATTCTTATTTTACTAATTTATATCTAAAAAGTCATCTGTAGTGTAGAAGTTGCCATTTAGAAATACTTTTAATTTATTTTTAAATGCTAGTTGGCTATTTGTCAGGCTTTTGATGCTGTTTGGTAGGTGACCAAAGACTTTTGTGGCAGCATAATTCACCCCTTTCTGTGCCCAAAAACTTTCAAATACCTCAACTCATTAAAAATACAGTAAAGTGACACAAAGTTTCTATATAACTTAAAGAAATACAAAAGGATGTACAGCAAGGTGTTGCTGGCAGCAAAGAAAGCTATGAATGATAGTATCATATGCAATTCAAAAAATTGCAAAGCTATTTGGGCAGTTTAAGAAAGGAAAGAGGGAAGGAAAAATCAGAGTGCATTAAACTCCAAATAAGAGATATAGGAGCATTAATTAGTGACCCTAAGGAACTGGCCATTTCATAAACAGTTATTTCACTAGTATTACTACAGAATTACAGAAAAACTTCCCAAAGCCATACACATGGAATGCCAGAAACCATGCAAAAAAACTCAATGGTCCTAATACCTACTAATGAGCAGGAAGTCGAACGTAGGCCTAGTGTGTTGGTTAAAAAATAGAAAATCTTCAGGTCTCGATGACATTTTGATGTGTGTGCTCAAGGAATGCATAAATAGCCTAAAAGTCCCTCTAACAGATATTATAAGAGTTACAGTACAAATATATAATTTTTAAATGGAACAATAGTTTTTCTATTGTGCATTGGAATCATTGAAACCAGCTGCGTCCAAATCAATTTAAACTACATTCCTATCACTGTTAGTTTGGAAGCTACAACCCTTCAAAGTTTCAGGGCCAGATACCACGCCAGCCGCGTTGGCCGAGGGGACTGAGGCGCTCCTGTCACGTTCTGCACGGCCACTACGGTCGGGGGTTCGAATCCCCCCTCGGGCATGGATATTTGTGGCGTCCTTAGCATTAGTTAGTTCATAAGTAGTTTGTAAGTTTAGAGAGTGATGACCCCATAGTTAAGTCCCATAAGCTGTGCAAACATTTGAACATTTCAACATTTTTGAGCAGATACCACACACTGTACATAATACAAGGCTGTGGGGTGGGTGATGGATGTTATGGCGGTGGGAAGTTGATTTATATAAGATGTGCAAATGTGTCTCCATGTTCCTCAATGCATAATGCAATGCGCCATGAATGAGGACCATGGCGCCCCAACCATCTTCCTGCAAACCTGTTGTTTAGTTCTTCCACAACAGCACGCGCAGAATGGGCTGGGTGACCATCGTGCTGCATCCACCTATGGACTCTCGTGTGTAGACACACATGTTCAAGACCACCCAAACTGTCGGCTATAAAAGCGCGATATAACTCACCTGTCAGTATACCTGGGAAGTAGTGTGGAACGATGATTTCATCCCCAAGGATTCCACACCACACGTTAATAGACCACCTACGTTGACGGTCGACAGGTCGTACCCACCGAGGATGATCTGCGGCCCAGTAGTGCATGTTATGGCGATTCACTGCACCATAATTTGTGAACGTGGACTCATCAGAGAAACATAACACTTTGTAAAGACTCCAGCGTGAAATTATGCATGGCCCACTCACAGAATGTCACTCTTGCACAGAAATCGTTCCCATGCAGCTCCTGGGTCAGTGACAGGCATTACGGGTTATACCTGTGGCGCCGTGGTGGAGTAGCCGAGCGGTCTAAAGCGTCTCGCTGTGGAGCGCGCGGTTGCTCGCCGTGGAGGTTAGAGTCCTCCCTGAGGCATGGGTGTGTGTGTTTGTCCTTACGTTAGTTTACCTAGGTTTAAGTAGATTGTAAGCTACAGACTGATGACCACGCGGTTCGGTCCGATAGATTTACAGACATTTGAACATTTTTGAAACCTGTTGCCGTGTACTATACGCCACACAGATATGAGACTGACACCAGCGACTGCAGTAACGGCTCGTAACCTGACATGAGGATCGTGGTGTAGTGCAGCTAAAACAAACACCTCCGTCTCCTCACTTCTTGCAGGTCTTCATCTGTTACTGCAGCGCATTACCAAGCAGCCTGTTTCCCAAAGTCATTGTTCGGCACGTAAGAAAGTAATGGCTGCCAAGGCTCTTCGTCTAGGATATCTCACGGCATACGCAGTGGCTGCTTCAGTGGCATCGTGTCGGCACTCGCCGAGCATCAGCATGTCAACGTACGCGTTGTTCGTGTATGCCATCGTCATCTGATGTCAGTAACTGTGGTATATTGAGCCCCGGTTGTTTGTGTGGCTCCAACTGTCGGGTATACGGCCGTGGGCGGCGACAGTCGGCAGTCTAACAGCGCATCGAGGAAGCTTCTCGCTCCGTGACACCGGCGACGTTACAACTCGGCCGCACCGCATTTAGAAGGCGCGTTGCATTATGCGCAGCATTTGTGGTATCTGCCCCTGAAACTTTGAAGGGTTGTAGCTCCGTAACTAACAGTGATAGGAATGTAGTTTAAATTGATTTGGACGCAGCTGGTGTCAACGAAACCAATGCACGATAGAAAAAACTATTGTTCCATTTAAAAAAATTATGTCTTTGTGCTGTAACTCTTTGGAAAATGATACAATAAAAGATGTTCATAGATCGGCAGAAAGTGTAACATTTCTTGTGTTGACCTACCGCATTAAAATTTCCCGTCACCTATTATGTTATAAGTATGTTATAAGTTACAGAGGCAAACATACTTAGTGAAACTCCATATATATATATATATATATATATATATATATATATATATATATATATATATAGTGTGTGTGTGTGTGTGTGTGTGTGTGTGTGTGTGTGTGTGTGTGACTTCCCAGAAATTGTCACCAACAGAGTCAAAATTCTGTTTGCTGATGACAGTAACATAATACCCGCAAGTAAGACACCTGAAATACTGCTGTGTAAAGCTGATAATGTGCTGAAAGATGTACACAAATGGTCAGCAGATAATAAAGTAACACTTCATATAAATAAGACACAGTGTATGAATTTCTCTATAAACAAAATTAATTATATAAATATCATTATAAATAGAAATTTTACAAACCTTGAGACTGTTTGTGTCTCAATAATGTCAAAGACATTAAAGATAAAAGGTGAAGCAATGAATTAAAATTTGTGATGCAGCTGGGAATTTTAATTAAATGCTTCGTCTTCCTTTTTAATGCCTTTAAAATTAATTATATTAAATTGCATTTAAATGTTTACTCTGTGAACTGTGTAACTCATATGAAATTTATAGGTAAGAATATAGATAACAAACTGAAGTGGAGAGAACATACCACAAGGACAGCTAAAAGAATTTCATGTGCATGGTATGCACTAAGGGTACAAGTATCAGTATGCAATAGTAACTGCCTCAAAGTAACTTATTATGCCTATGTTCATTCATTAATTATGTATGGTTTAATCTTCTGGGACTCACACAGGCATAACTTAGAAACAATTTTCATATTACATAAGAGGGCTACTCAGATAATAATAAAAACGAACAAAAGGGCTTACTGCCTTGAATTGTTTAAAGAACTAGAGACTGCCCCTGTGAATATATTTTCCAAAAATTATTGTTTATCAGAAAAAATGTTATTGTTATGCCACAAACAGCTCTACACATAAACACAACACAAGAATTAGGGAACACCTGAACCTAACAAGAAAAAACAAAGTGAGAAAACAAAACAGTATTGAATACCACAGTATAAAACTGTACAATAAGTTGCCTCAAGACACCAAACAAGTAACTAATATGCACAGCTTTAAAATTTCTGTCAAAATGTTTCTCATTTTAAAAAGTTATTACACAGTGAAAGACTATTTAAATGAAATATAATCTGAAAAAAGTACAAAAATGCCCTTAGAGAAATGAGAAACAGTATATTTTGTAAGTATTATACATGCCATATTTCATATATTGTTTGATTTTTTTTCATTTATATATGCATCCAGTATATTTATATTTGTGATGAAACCATAGGCGTAGCAAGGATTTGATTTCAGGAGGGGTTTTCAACAAATGAACATCATAAAAAAATTAGGTGGGTCTTTTAATAACATGCATCAAAATAAATATCCACGGCTGTCGATTTGCTTCAGATGAAGAGATGCACTATCTTCACTCAAGGTGGGATAAATTACAGTAATGGTGATTATTTTCTAAATAATGAAGGCAGAAAATTATGTTCACGACGGATGAACTCAGATGGTTTCTGCTCCCTGCAGCTATTGCCAAGCTGTTTACACACAAGGCAAGCGATTTTGTTTGCCTTTGGGAAGAGGCAAACTTAACCTGAGACATAAGGAACCTGTTTCAGATCATGATGTAATGAACATCATTCCAGAAGATCCATTAATCACATATTCAGAACACATTCTTAGTAGACTCTTCTTGTCATTGAACACTAGTTTTTTATGTCAATAATGAACTGTTGAACAAACAGGATAACCTGAGTAGGGAGGAAGCAGTCAAAAATAATAAAAGAAGAATTGTTAAAAGAAGATAAGGGAAGAAAAAAAAATCAAACCATCACATTGCTTAAGTTAGCCGTTTCTTATACTTTGAAAAGACAGTAATTTGACATGAAGATTAATTGGCAGTCCATTTTTAGACAACTTCTGCCCCTTTTTTTTACTAGCTTTGTTAAAATTTCGAGAGGGGTTTGTACTCCTAAAACCACCTCCTGGCTACGCCCATGGATGAAACCCATATCAGTAAATGGTAAATTGTGAATAAAGAAATATATTATTAGATTTTGTGTTCTATAAAAGTAACTATAAGATTTTAAAACAGGACAGTAGCTCATGTGTGTCTTTAATACATAGCTCATTGATGTTATATGTCTGTGATACTGAATATCTTTGGAGATATCCACAATTACGTTGCGGTTTCCTGTGCAGTCTCCTTCCATACAAAAGTCGTGGGTGGATACCATATAGTCGCACATCTCCACTTTGTTCAAAATCTTGTGTGATGTCCAAATCCAGCAGATAGAAGTCATCTGCTCGAAGCTGCTGTAGTATAGCAGGGAGCTCCTCCATTAAAACATCCATTTGAACATCGGCTAATTCCACTTTATAGGGTATAGCAACAGGATTTGCATATTTCCTCGAGATGTTTTCCAGTGCTTCCTTGTCGAGTTTCTCCAGTATTCCTTTTGATGCTGCACCGCAACCACCATGTAGCAGAAAAGGCAACTTCGCCTTGACTCCATGTTTTGCAGTGACGAACTTGTCGAATTTACTACGCAGGTAAAAGTTAAATGAGCCGCACATTTCCTTCTTTACCATTACAGACCGCCTCTTCTCGGTCTGCTCCTGGCAGTCCACTTGATCGCAGATTTTAACTACCATAATGTTGTCGCAAAAAGGCTCTGTAATTGGTATAGGCGAACTTAAGTTCTTCTTGCTGAAGAGCGTAGCATTTTTGGTGTAATTTATGTTACCTGCGTAGTAAATTCGACAAGTTCGTCACTGCGAAACATGGAGTCAAGGCGAAGTTGCCTTTTATGCTGCATGGTGGTTGCGGTGCAGCATCAATAGGAATACTGGAGAAACTCGACAAGGAAGCACTGGAAAACATCTCGAGGAAATATGCAAATCCTGTTGCTATACCTTATAAAGTGGAATTAGCCGATGTTCAAATGGATGTTTTAATGGAGGAGCTCCCTGCTATACTACAGCAGCTTCGAGCAGATGACTTCTATCTGCTGGATTTGGACATCATACAAGATTTTGCAGGGATTTTGAACAAAGTGGGGATGTGCGACTATCTGGTATCCACCCACGACGTTTGTATGGAAGGAGACTGCACAGGAAACCGCAACGTAATTGTGGACAACGGTAAGACAGTAGGGATAGATTGTTTAACTTGGCTAACATCGAATTGCCGAGTAAAAATATATAATAAATTTGTATGTCAAATTACGAGCCGTGGTGTCACCAAAGTTATCGGTAATCACATTATCGATTTTGTAAAGTGTCCAGACAGACGGGTACAAGAGACTTTTACTTCTTCGTTGGATCAAGATCATGGCATTACGAGGCTGGGGGCTACAATATACAATTACCGTATGCACAGTGTTTTTGACCCCGTACAAGATTGTTTACGTGTTTTAAACGAGAATAAACGGTAGCTGCAAAGTGCGCCCATGTATAGTGTGTCAATCTCCTCCACGTGGACGCAGTTAACGAATTCCCTACATAAGAGCTGCTGTGTTGTGTTTAATAGTGTTCTGCAATTTGTTTATTGGGGTAATAAGAATACCCGAAAATTGACTGGTGTACAGGTAAATCTCCCAGACACTAAAGACCGAGAAAAGCTTATACATTATGTTCTATCAGCTTTTAGTTTTAACTGCCTTCCTGTAAATTAGGTGGAGATTCGTAATACTGAGGACTTATAAAATATTTGCGTTTACAGTAAACAGCCAGGGAGATGGGTCAAGAGTCTAGCCGAAATTAATGGGATGCAGGATGTATTCTACATTAAAGGATACACGAAAAACATGTTTATAAAGATGTACTCCCGTTTGGATTTGCTCAAAAAGAACGGATACATTGTATCCAAATGTGGAGGCTTGGATGTTGTCCATCTAGCTACAGAGAAGCCATTTGCGGAATTAAAAACCGATGGAATAACAATATTTAACAGCCATTCGTTTGCAAAAGTCGTAAGCCTAGACTTCTATACAGAATTACCACAGGATTGTGTATCAGAAGAATTGGTGGCGTACACACAGGGGGATGTGGAGTGCTATAACCAGTATGCCATGCAGGAAATAATGGGTAAAGTTAAACTACCCGGTTGCTCTCGTCTAGAAGCATTGCCATAAGGTGCAGAACTTGTTATTAAAGCTATAAAAGAAGTGGATTACAGGAATAAGCGTAGGTACGTAATGGAGTTCGAGAACATACCTTCATTCTACCTGTCGAACTTATGGTTAGAAAGGGAAATAGAAGACGCGGATGTGGATCTAAGCTACAAGTTTAAAATTAAATTAGACAAAATTAAAGTTACATCAAACAAGAATAAAGAACTAGTTGTATTCTGCGTCTAAATGTATATATATAAACTTGTATTTTGTATGTAAACATCTATACAAAAGTCATAAAAGTTTTGTACTCTAATATTTGTGTGCTTATTTACTACCTTACAAGAAATCCTAAGAACCCTACATTTACTGTGCTCTTAGCATTGAGAGATGAAATCGTGAAGGCAGCAGAGGAGAAAATAGGTAGAAAGGCAAGACATACAAAAAATCCTTGGATATCTCAGGAAATACTAAATTTAATTGATGAAAGGAGAAAATATAAGAATGCAGTAAATGAAACAGGCAAAATGGAGGACAGACGACTAAAAATGAGGAGTGGCTAGAAGCCAAATGCAAATCTGTAGAAGAATGTATAAGAAGGGGAAAACTAGATACTGCCTACAGGAAAATCAAAGAGATATTTGGGGACAAGAAAAGGAACTCTACGAATACAAAGAACTCAGACGGGAAACCAGTTCTCAGCAAAGAAGGAAAAGCTGAAAGGTGGAAAGAGTACATAGAGCCGCTCTACAAAGGAAATGAACTTGAAAACGATGTTGTAGGAAAGGAAGAGGAAGTAGATCAAGATGAAATAGGTGATACTATACTGAGAGATGAATTTGACAGAGCCTTGAAAGACCTAGGTCGGAACAAGGCCCCAGGAGTAGATTACATACCCTTAGAGCTACTGAAGTCTCTGGGAGAGCCAGCCATGACAAGACTATTTGAACTGGTGTGTAGGATGTATGAGACAGGCGAAATACCCTCAGACTTTAAGAAAAATGTAATAATCCCCATTCCAAAAAAATTCAGGCGCAGACAGGTGTGAAAATTACAGAACCATCAGTTTGATAAGTCATGGTAGCAAAATTTTAACACGAATTATCTACAGGAGAATGGAAAAGCTGGTAGAAGCCGAACTCGGGGAAGATCAGTTTGGATTCAGGAGGAACGTAGGAACCCGGTAGGCAATACTCACTTTACGTCTTATCTTAGAAGATAGATTAAGGAAAGACAGACCTACATTTTTAGCTTTTGTAGATTTAGAGAAAGCATTTGACAATGTTGACTGGAATACACTCTTTCAAATTCTGAAGTCAGCAGGGGTAAAATATAGGAAAAGGAGAGTTATTTACAACTTGTACAAAAGCCAGACCGCAGTTATTAGACTCGAAGGGCATGAAAGGGAAGCATCAGTTGGGAAGGGAGTAAGACAGGGTTGTAGCCTTTCTCCGATGTTATTCAATTTGTACATCGAGCAGGCGTTGAAGGAAAGCAAGGAAAAATTTGGAATAGGGATTAAAGTTCAGGGGGAAGAAATAAAAACATTGCGTTTAGCTGATGACATTGCAATTCTGTCAGAGACAGCAAAGGACCTGGAAGAGCAGTTGAATGAATTGGACAGTGTGTTGAAGAGAGCGTATAAAATGAACTTTAACAAGAGCAAAACAAAAATAATAGAATGCGGTCTTAGAAAATCAGGCGATGCTGAAGGAATTAGATTAGGTAACGAAACAATGAAGGTGGTAGATGAGTTTTGTTACTTGGGTAGTAAAATAACATGCGATGGTCGCAGTACAGAGGATATAAAATGCAGAATGGCAATGGGAAGAAAAGCATTTTTGAAAAAGAAAAAATTGCTAACATCCAATATTAATGTAAGTGTAAGGAAGTCTTTTCTGAAGGCATTTGTGTGGAGTGTTGCCTTGTATGGGAGTGAAACATGGACGATAAGCAGTGCAGACAGGAAGAGAATAGAGGCTTTTGAAATATGGTGCTACAGAAGAATGCTGAAGATTAGGTGGGTTAGATCGCATAACTAATGAAGAGGTACTGAACAGAATTGGTGAGAAAAGGAATTTTTGTCATACCCTGACTAAAAGAAGGGATCGCTTGGTAGGACACATTCTTAGACATCAAGGAATCGTAAATTTAGCATTGGAGGGAAGTGTGTGGGGTAAAAATCGCAGAGGGAGACCAAGAGACGCGTATAGTAAGCAGATTCAAGTGGATTTGGGTTGCTGTTCTTATGAGGAGATGAAAAGGCTTGCTCAGGATAGAGTAGGGTGGAGAGCTGTATCAAACCAGTCTCCGGACTGAAGACCATAATAATAATATATATGTGCCTGTATTTATAGTGGAATGACCACTTGTTTTTTTTTATTTTTTTTTTTTTTTATTTTATTTAATGTTAAAATTCTATAAAGAAATTCCGCATTAGTGTGGAATAGAATAGGCTTAATAGTTGTAATATTTTGGGCATAAAAGTTAAAATCTCGAATGCTGGTGATTGAAGGATTTGCAGGAGAGAAAAGAGATGCTAATATTTGGAGAAGAAACTTTGCTGTGTACAACGGTGTGCATGCAAGTATATAGATAGTTCGAACTGACCAGTTGGATGACCTTGAAAAGTAGTTGAAACTAGGTAGTTGAAAGTGTAGCAAGGTAGCTTTCTTACCTATATGATTAGCGGTCTCTCGTCAAAAACTGAGGGACGAAATTGATGCTGCCTCACCTGTTGATTAACAGTCACTATCGATATTTTTGATGTTTGGTCATCTTTGGTTGTGTTGACTCTGCAGTGACTTGTATTGTATGTGTTATCTTCCTTGTTTACCCTTTGCAAACCGAGGTATTAAATACGCTTGCACATTGCTTCCTAGAGTGCAGTTGTGCCGTGAGAATGTCACGGTGTCGAGGAGTCGAAATATCGGCGGTTGTCGACGTCACCCGGCGGCATACCCGTAAGTTGTTTGAACCTCTATTTATTGCCCCTGCCCCTGATTGATTGCTGCCCCCCCCCCCCCCATCCTTGCTTGTTAGGTGCATGTCACTTTGACTTGGAGACCATTAGGTGCTCCTAAGTGAGCGCCACGCATGGTGGCAGACACCCTGGTTTGTTTCTTCTTAGGTCTGGTGCTGATGTTTCAAGATAACATAACAAGCTTATTGAGGGTTTCAAGAATGAAACTTTCACTCTGCAGCGGAGTGTGCGCTGATATGAAACTTCCTGGCAGATTAAAATTGTGTGCCGGAACCGGGACTCGAACGTGGGACCTTTGCCATTCGTGGGCAAGAGCACTACCGACTGTGCTATCCCCACACGACTCACGATGCCGCCTCACAATTTTACTTCCGCCAGTACCTCGCCTCCTACTTTCCAAACTTCACAGAAGCTCTCCTGCGAACCATGCAAGACTAGCACTCCTGGAAGAAAGGATGAAGTTTGGAAAGTATAAGGCGAGGTACTGGTGGAAGTAAAGTTGTGAGGCGGCATCGTGAGTCGTGTCGGGATAGCACAGTCGCGAAAGGCAAAGGTCTCAGGTTCGAGTCCCGGTTCCAGCACACAATTTTAATCTGCCAGGAAGTTTCTTATTGAGGGTTTGTTCATCTATATTCTGAAGTATTCTTAATTCTTTTTGTTGAAGTAATTCCTTAATCACAGTCAGAGTATCATATGATGAAAGCAGCATATCTAACAAATTTTTCCGTTTATTTGCGTGATTTTGAGAGTCTTTTTGAAAAACCAACCCTCTCACAATGTGTCACTTGTGCTTTCCATTAATTTATTGTCTCGTCTACACGAGTTAGTTCTGGTTTATATGCCAAAACCTCTAACTTAAAATTATAAAAATCTAATAATGGAAAGTCCAAGTTCAAATTAACAATATAGTGATAGGACAGTTTACGAGTAAAGCCTTTGAAAGGTGGAACAACGTCGCGGGCACATGTGTCCTTTCTATTACAGGAGGAACATCAAAAGGTGATTTTAAGAATCGTGACAATTTCTCTATTTCTGAAATGTCTTTGAATCTTACTGCAAATTCCTTCTTAATATCTGCCAACAAATTTGATAATATGGAAATGTCTGAAACTTATGGAATGTCTGTGTCAGGATTATTTTTATATTCAAAAATTGTTGCAAAATGAAGAGATTCTTGACTTAAAATGTCTCTTGTGACAGAAACTGCTTGTGACAGAATGATGATACACTTTGAACCAAATGACATATTAATTCCCCATTTCCTTGTAGCTCGGTTTTGTTAACACAGAAAAATATTTTTTTTATAATTAGAGTATGTAACTTACACTTTCAAAATACTTTTGGCAGTCCAGTTTTCGGGCATCCACGGTCTGGACCTGAACCACGGTCTGCCAGTTGCTGACCACTGCACTATACAAATCTTAAGTGAGAGTAACATTGCTCTTGGTTTGCATGTTAAGTGCACAAAATTTCATCAAGATTGTAATAAAACTGTAGTTTGTGGAATTCTGTATGTGAAGTATCCTCCACCATGCACCACATGATATTCTGTAAGTGTGAAATTCCTCTCACTTTCAAGGTCAAGTGTACAAAATGTCATCAAGATGGTAATAAAACTGTACATTTTGTGGACTTCTTGAAGTGCAGTACCCTCTGCATGCACTACATGAGTCCTATGTAAGAGTGACTTTGCCTTGTTTTATATGTCAAGTATGCAAAAGTTCATGAAGATCATAATAAAACTGTAGATTTTTTCAATGTCCATATGTAATGTAATCCTCTGCCATGCACCACATGGAATTTCAGGTAGACAATGATACTTCTCTTGTTTGAAGGTCAAGTGTGAACTGTTTATCAAGATTGGAATAAACTGTAGATTTGTATGAATTACAAACACAAGAACACTCATTTATAGAGGCAACAGCAGAGACAAATGTATCAAGCTTCTGAGTGCACAGAGATAATGAGTATGAAGCTTATGTCAGAGCACCTGCGGAGCTCGTGTCTGGTGAATATGAACCAAAGACCTATATAAACAACATAGACTGGCCACAGCGCCGCCATAGTTGAAGCCAATTGGAAAGGTTGCCGCCATCTTTGAGAACGCCAGGTGATGCTGGGCGTCTGCTAACACTGAATCGTAAGTTTTATATTAATCATGGCCAGTCTCAATTTTTCCTTAATTTCTGGGCGATGCATTTCGGAAAGTAATTCCCACTACGAACAGCATTTCTCGTTTACTACTGCATCCGAAGTGTAATGTTTACAATCGTCGAACTGCTGCATTATTTGATGTTACTATAATGTCAATCAGTGGCGTAACTAGGACTTGGCTTTGGGGGGGGGGGGGGATAGATCTGTTTGATGAGAAAAATTTTAGTCAGTTTCCAGACAGACTACCATCTACCACTCCCGTTGAAGATTAATTCACTCCCATCCAATGAAAGCTTATGGTAAAACACCCCGAGTTTCCAATCTTTACCTTTACCAGATTGCTGTTGTACAATTTTTTTCATTTTTTTTTAGGATTGTGGGGGGGGGGTTCTATACCCCTCATCCCCCCCTCCATAGTTACGCCACTGATGTCAATAATCGTTTGTATTTGCCGACATATCTTCCCTATAAATACAGGCGAATTTCTTTAAAATCTTTAATTACCTTTATTCTACCTGTGGTTCAAATGATGTTTCACAGTTTGAAGTACATTACGTATTTATCGAGTTCTCCACAATTTGACGTTTCCTTGGTACTCTCCTTACAGGTTTTGGTTTCTGTAGGTGCACAGAAAACGAAAATATTGTTGGAATGGCATTTGCCAGTAGCCGCTTTTGATCGGTGGTAGCATCCATAACTTTTCTTCAAAATGACAAGAGCATATGTAACTATATTTTGTAGGCTGCCACTTATCACGCCTCATACTGGTTACCCGTTGGGTTAGCAACTCCTTGTTTTTCAAAGTAAATCTGTATAAAGAATAGCTTAATTGCAGTTCATATACCTAGGCTACATACCCAATGGTCAATACGCTTTTGTACATTATATAAACCACTATCAATACATCAAAACACACCAAATACACCCGTCCTCTGCCTACCTTTTTGATGGGCGCGAAGTAAACATAATTTTGAAACTTGGTAAATGCGAGAGTTAAGTATAATGAATATTTATAGGCAAATAGACGCTGATACACAGCGACCTATATAATTACATATCTCTTTCTTCAATAGTTTTATCACCGCGGTTGCTGCAGTTGCTCGCCGAACGTACACTGGGCATGATTTACCACTAATAACAGCGCTGACACGTTAGTTTAGACCACAAACAGAAGCGTCTGCTGCGTCAAACTGACCATCTCAAATATGGCGTCGAGTGTTGCTTAGTTCTGCCACACAGAGCGCTGTAGCTCGCCTATAGCCTCTCTATGTTGTTTATGTACCTCTTTGCTATGAACCCATGACTACAAAACGACAGCAGCGCCACTGCACACAGGCTTGTTATACACAGGAAATTACAACAGGGACGGAGGAAGGTGTTTCTAGTGTATGCAGCCCATAATATGGGGCTCATATTTGGCCCGTTTCTGATCTCTAGTAGCCGTGATAGTGATTCCACACTTGAATGCTTGGTTGTGGGCCTAAATGTCAAGTCGTATAGGTAATTAGACAGTAGTAAGGCAGGCTGTGAGAAGCCAGAGCTGTCAGAGGCTTAACCTAGAAATGACAACCTCCAAGTATTTTGTGACCCCATAATCAATAGTAAGAGCCTCATTTCCTAACTCACTGTATTTTTGCTGTGCTTTGGTTGAAATGTCTGTGCAGCCTCCATGGTATGGCAAAAATGCACCAATTCTACAAGAAGAGTTATCTACTGCAGCTTCGAGGGGTTGAAATGTAACAATGATCACTTAACAAAGCATCTTTTAGACACTGAAAAGTGTTCTAACAGTCTCTAGTCTACACAAAAGGTACATCGTTGCAATGCAAGTGGTTAAATGGCACCACAATCTGTGGTGTTGGGAATGAATCAAATATAATGTCAATTTCCCCATCACTGCCTCGACTTCATTAATATTTGTGGAACCAGACAAGTCTCAAATTGGACTGAGATGAATGAATGCCTTACACATTGATCACATGACAGAGATACTCTACCTCAGTGTTGAAGAAA
The DNA here is from genome assembly GCA_026315105.1 of Locusta migratoria. Taxonomy (NCBI): domain Eukaryota; kingdom Metazoa; phylum Arthropoda; class Insecta; order Orthoptera; family Acrididae; genus Locusta; species Locusta migratoria. The sequence goes on from CM048755.1 coordinate 275,402,628, forward strand.
GAACACATTTTTGAATTATTACATTTTAATCCTTCCTTTGAAAAAACTTTGAATGTAGGTTCTAAATTTTGTAAATGTTCTACTGGCTTAGGGCCAGAGCAATTTTACATTAGAAAGAACCTATCATAAATTTAATAACTGGATTTGTTCACTTCCACCTGAACAGAAACCAGAAACAAATTTAATTTTCCTACTTCACAAACTGTGTTTGACAATTTCTAAATAGCTAATATGAAGAGCATTTCAGAAATCCTACCGTAGAAAATTTTTCTCATTCCTCTGTCATCTCAGCACAAGTCATACAAAGAAAATGAAATACCTTATTTATCTTTTTCTATTTGGAAGTGTACTGGACATGCCAAAATCATACATATAAAGAGGAAGGACATTTACCATGTAAAATGTTCGTCCTCTTGGTATACTGTTTGTAAACAGCAGTAACCTCTTCAGTAGTTGGAGGGGCAACAGTCTGCCATTGTCATACAGTTACTCCAAATTAATGAAAGCAAGAGGAAAGTATGGTTTTACCTTTCCCTGAGCAGAAACAGGCAGAGGCGTGCAGCAGGCTTCCGCTACCCGCCAGGGCCCGTAGCCGGCCGCGGTGGCCGAGGGGACTAAGGCGCTCCAGTCACGGTCTGTGCGGCCACTACGGCCGGGGATTCGAATCCCCCCTCGGGCATGGATATTTGTGCCGTCCTAGTTCGTAAGTAGTTCATAAGTAGTTTGTAAGTTTAGGGACTGATGACCCCGTAGTTAAGTCCCATAGACTATACCAACAAACAAACAGGGCCCTTAGCCGCGCCTTCCGGGCGGGCCTGGCCACGCGCTGCCCGGCCTGCCAGCACCAGCCGCAGCGGACTGCCGGGCAGCGCGGGTACCCGACTACTAGGGATGGCGGTTATTGCTGAAACAACCGGTTTTCGGTTATACCGGTTCTTTTCATCTCCAGTTTAACCGCACTGTAAAAACAGCTCGAGATAACCGGTTTTTTAAATAACCGGTTTTCTTTTTTTTTATTGCGATTATTTCCAGTAGAGTTCGACCGAAACATATTTTGCGGCCGAAACGGAAACCGTAATCGAATCGGTTCTTCTAGTTTCGGCCGAAACCGAAACTAACGAAATTTAGTTAAAATTTAGGTAAATTTACGTTATACGACAAATCACTAGTCTTTCCATATTTTGCAAGATCCCCTCCCAAAACTACGCCTTCTTGAGTGTGTGAGAGCCTAGTCAGGAGTCCGTAGAAGACGATATACGAAGCATACAGATTTACTGGCCTAGTATTTCCATCCGGCAATTGCGAATATTGAGCCAACCACTCCGTAAGTTGGACTTCTGATCCAGCGCATACGAATATTCTTAACTTCTTTGCTTTCTACAGTATGTCTGCCTAGGTGTACTTGTGTCTGTGTGAATGTGTGGGTGTGTGTGCATTTGTTTACCCTCCATTTTTCCCTCAAGGTAAGTCTTTCCTCTCCCGGGATTGGAATGGCTCCTTACCCCCTTCCTTAAAACCCTCATCATTTCCTTTTCCCTCTCCTTCCCTTCTGCCTGAAGAAGCAACTGGGTTGCGAAAGCTTGCGTTTGTGTGTGTGTATTCATTTATTTATTTGTTACAGACAGTAAATGAACTTCAATCAGTGCTGCAGAAGTATATCGAAAATAAAGTCGCAGTTCCGACTAACAGTATGCTTGTTGTCAGTGGAAATTTACGCAGATTGAACTAGGAAAGCTGTGTACCACATGATCAAAGAATGTTCAAATGGGTGTGAGTTCTTATGAGACCTAACTGCTTACGTCATCGGTCCCAAGACTTAATCTAACTTAAACTAACTTACGCTAAGGACCGAGGGAGGAGGGAGGACTCGAACCTCCGACTGGAGCAGCCGAACAGTCCATAACATGGAGCCTCAGACCGCATGGCTACCTCTCGAGGCGCCACATGATCAATGTTAGCTGAACCCATATTGGTTATTAAAAAAGCCCCTCGCTTTCAAGGAATCACATTAATAAAACTTGTTAGCATAACAATATGATAATACATTAAAAGTTATTATTGCAATCTTACATAGTAGGTATATGAATCGAATTTACCTTCTCTTCCAAGAAACAATTTGGATGTTTTCTCCTTAAATGACACTGCATCTTTGTAGTACCTACACCCATTTTCAGCATTTTAAAGCAAATGGAGCACAGTACGTCACCGCTACCGTACTTCGTGAAACACTTCCACACACGGGATGGTCCCATTTAAGACACAACCGATGTCTGGCGACGACAGCAAGGAACTGCCGCATGACCAGACGGAGGCAAGTCTTGTACACTGCCGGTGCACGCGCGTCGTCTAATAGGCCACGCCACACGGCAACAGCTGCATCGATGCCTCAATAGCTGCACCAGTTCTTAAGTTCTTATGGCACGCATTTGTTGCCCGTTTATGACTGCCGGGATTGTTCTTAAATTATCACTGATCGCTTTTCTTAGTTACTGCGATGACCTAATATTTCACAGCAGTGGAAATTTTAGGAATAGCTCTAAATATTAGGATTTACTAGTGGTAACTTTTTAAAATTATTTACAAAAAACACATTTTGAACCACTACTACAGGAAGTAGTCGTACCAGATTTTTCACCCCGTTTCTTGGCAATAACTTAAAAAAAAAAAAAAAAAAAAAAAAAAACGGTTACAAACGACACCAAATAAATACCAAAAAAACCGGTTACTGAAAACTAAAATACCGGTATCGGTTTTAACCGGTCGGTTTTTCCCATCCCTACCGCCTACCCGCCGAGCCCCGGTCCGCCAGTCGCCCGTGTCGCTCTGCTGCTAGCGCCCGCCAGCCGCTACACCAGGGCTGGGCAAATGCAGTTTCGCGAGCGCGAGCGCTCTCAGCGGCTCACGCGGCCTGCTCGCGGCTCCCCCCCACTCCGCCAGCCAGCAGTGCCCCCCACTCAAACTCGACTAGCCGCGCACCTCACTACACCACTCGTTCTCGATTACTTCGAGATGTTGGTTCAAAATCATTTTAAATAAATTCAGAATGATGTAAATTAATGCTTATTTCTTTTTTGTTCGTAGTACCTCTCCTCTGAAGTGACAATTCTTTTATGTGTATGTCACCTTGTTGTTTATCTTGACAGGAAACTAATAGGTTTTGTGATCATAGAGTTTCTTCCCCTTTATGTTTTCTATATATCATAGGAGTTACGTTTAGTTATCCGTTTTACTTCCTCCAGGGAGAAGGTTTCTTTTTTTTTTTTTTTTTTTTTTTTTTTTTTTTTTTTTTTTTTTTTTTTACACTTGATAAATTATACTTATCTTAATAGTTCCTATGTTTTTGCTTCCCGCAGCAGGGATATTTTAGTTTCCTTTAGCTTACAAATTTTCCCATGTACTTATTTGGTTATTTTTGAGAAGTTCTTTATCGTACCACGACAACTTCGTTGTGGTACCACTGACATAGGCAGGGAACTTTTTCCATTGCTCTCAAGTCTTGAGTTCTGGAATTTTTTCCCCTTCAGAATGGTGTCAGTTTTCATCCTTTCCTAAGGATGTAATGAACCTTAATAATTGTTACCTCTGACCGACCACCCAGTTTCTCGTCATTGTAATGAAGCAAGTTTTTAGTTGCAGAAAGTTCAGTTTTGTTACATTTTGTTTAAAAAAATCTACACAATTCTTTGAAAATATAACGTAAAATTTAGAATAAAAGAGTCTTTTCTTAATTCCTTACGTCTATGTCCTATTTGTGTCCACGAAAGTAGGTTTTACAGTGGTTCGCAACTGTGATTCATCCTTACAGGAGCAACCGTTGCATGGTACAGGATACACAATTTTCGGGTAAGCACTATTAACACTTACTTCCCACTGAAACAAGCTGTGGCAGATATGATTGTACCGGTGCCCTTTTCACGGAAGTCGCATCAGCTGGAAACGACCACATGTGTTTTGTACGTGCAGCATGTATTTCAGCTTGTCCTTACTCAACAAAGCGCCCTGACAGCTGCACAGTTGCCCCCTACCCGTGCACTGTGCACAGCCCTGCTACCGCACTGCTGGCTCTCAAGGCCGCTCAGCGCTGCCCTCGCGGCTCTCGCTGCTCGCGGGCAGCTCTCGTGCCCACCCCTGCGCTACACTCTTAGTGGGAAATACACTATTCCGATTTTCACGCTGCACAGACTGTTCACGGTACATACGACCATCCCACATCGGTTTATGAACTTAGTTTTTCCTTAAAAGCTTTACGTTCTGTGTGAAAAAAAAGTCTACTTTTCATTCTGCGTGAGTTTTTAGATTCATAATGCTTATCACTCGATTCTGAAGAAACTATGGGGTTAAAAAATCTGATTTTTAACATGTGATAGTACAGAATCTTAGATTTCTTACAAAGCATTCAACTTTCCATAATTCGTAAATATCGTTTTAAAATGGCGCTATTAGTGAAGTATGTGCACGTCATTTACAAATCGTATATTGAAAAAGACAGCAGGCAGCTTAAATGACCTATGCATTTTAGACCATACATTACCGCGAGTTAAATAGAGCTGTCTCATTTCACGAGTAATTGCGAGATAAGGAGCATCAGTGCCGCGATAGCAAGTGTATGTATTCAGCGCGTGTTCTAACAGCGTTTCTGTCGACATTAAGATAAATTGCTTGATGTATCCTTGCTGAAAGAAAAAAGGAAGATCGGTTGCAATAGAGGTCATTATAAACGATTAACTGGTAGAATGTTGGAAGGTTCATCTTACGCTCAAGCACTCCAAGAGAAGTAAACTAATTACTGTCCATCGACAAAGGCGTGTGGTCAGTTGTTCTTCCCCCCCCCCCTCTTTTTCCTTTGGCTGGAGCGAGCTGAAACCCCGAGGGAGTCACCACTATCGGAGAGGTGACACATTCAAGGTCACAGTCATCAGTTTTGTATCGCTGGGCAGATTGCATGTATCTTCAAAACACTTGTAATTTTTCTCGCTGAATGAATTGTCAGTGCAGTATCAATTGCGAGTAAAAAAATATAAAAGGGACGTGCGCAGTAACTGATCTGGTAAAAGCAGCCAGAAGACGCCCAATTTTGTGCTGCAGAAGGAAAACGATAGCCGTATCGGCTCGCGCCGGAAATATTACACCTCTTGTAACTCGTCGGCTTCGCGTAGCCGGCTCCGATACGTTTGTAGACAGTTTTATACTTTGCTCAGTATTTACTTACACAGTGTTTCACTTTCATTCTATATTAAACGAAGTGATGGCTCTAAAATGAAGAGCAAGATGAGACCTTAAATCTCTTCAGTTCCTTGTTCCTGGTAAATCTACGTATTGTCATGTGTGTGACGAAAATTGATATGCCCTACGATGATGTGATAATATTTAACCCTCGAGCGGCAGCGCTGGTGCAAATATGCCACCACTTTTCATTAAATGCTTATTATTGTCGCAATAATGGAGATGCCGTTTTTCAGCTTTAGCTATTCCTCAAATAAGCCTTAACAATGATGTCAGTGAAGGTTCTGAGTTTCTAGTGCACGGCTGTGTCCACTCAAAAAAAGTTTTGTTGGGGAGTGCATCACTGGTAGCAGATATGCACCGCGCTGCTTATCATGTAAGTAGAGTTGAAATGTTTTGTGTATATTTTTTCCTTACAAATGGATTTGTGGCAGTTTCTAGTCAATATTCATTGTATAAATTTTACCATACATATTAGAATGCTCAAAAATTTAAAATAATTTCGTAAATACAAGTTTAACTCTCGATACATTGTCCTCTAGTTTCTCTTGATTAGCTGTGCTACAGTTTCCGTCAATCTCATTTGTAGCCCTTTTTAAGCCTTACAGAATGCGAAAATTTAATCGTCACGTTTCGTAGACGTAGTATGGGTCTAACAGATGAGGAAATAGACTTCTTTCAACAAGTAATGAAGATCTTAGTGATTTTTGTCTTGATCCATCATCAGATCATAAACAGGATACTATTATTCAAATGTAAATCGTAGATTTCAGAGACAATGAATCTGATACTGAAGACGGTACCACTCTGTGGAGTAAAACGCCATAAAAGCAGCACTCCAAAACACTGAAAAAGAATATCATAAAAGTCTTCCCTGGTTGAAAAGGGAACGCAAGGGGCGTGAGGTCAGATACGCAAGCTATCTCATTCATGATAGATGATAATATGATTGATCACGTGATTATCTGTATATAAGTTACACAAAACACAGAAAAAAGCTGACATTAATTACTCAAGAGACAGGAACTACAGGGAAGTAACGAAAGAGGAAATGATAATATTGCTGGGTCTATTATACATGATTATTGTCCACTTTCGGAATAATGTTACATTTGTTATATTTATACACCGAAGGTAATTGATATACTAATTTAGATATTAACAAATGTGATATTTCTACCTGTACATTAAACTATTTTTCTCATATGATCATTTAGTAGCTATATACTAGGTTTGTAACACAGAATACACAGTGGTAGCAAATCTGCACCGCGCTGCTGCTGAACTTATAATTGGCGCTGCCGCCCGAGGGTTCATTTTATTCAAGGTCGTCCTACTAATTATCTAGCTAAAATTCTGTCACGGTAAACAAAAACTCTTTAAAAAGCCGGTACTTTGGGAAAACTGGTAAACGGTAAACAAAACCTCTTTAAAAAGCCAGTACTTTGGGAAATGAGTAAGAATTTCATTCAAAATGAGTGCTTCAATAACCACGACGACTTGCTGGTGGAAATCATCTTTCTTTAGAAGAAAATGTCAAGAACATAACTGAAGAACATTTGGAGGGACTTCAAAACTTTCAAACATTATTTCCTTTCCTTGTCTACTAATAGTAGAGGTCTGCATTATGTCCGATTTTTACCGGCGAGTCCCGCTCGCCCCTCTGGCTCTCGGGAGTATGCGACCGAGCGTCCTCTTTTACCGGTTGTGGGCAACCGATCGCCAGCGCTCGGCCGAACGCTCGGTCGGTCGCCGGTAACCGGCGCACTCAGCGCCAGCCAGCTGCACTGCGTCACACTGCTTAGATTAGATCATTCCATAGATCATGAATACGACACTTCGTAATGATGTGTAACTTGTCAGTGTAATAAAAGGTGTCTGTACAAGATATTACATTACACAAAATGTTATGACACAAATATATTTTGTATTATTTTTCTTTTTCTTATTATTTTTAATTTTTTATTTTTTACTTTTAGTTTTACTAATTTATATCTAAAAACTCATCCATTGAGTAGAAGGAGTTGTCATTCAGTTATTCTTTTAATGAATTTTTAAATGCTAGTTAGCCATCTGTCAGGTTTTGATGCTGTTTGGTAGGTGACCGAAGACTTTTGTGGCAGCATAATTCATCCCTTTCTGTGCCAAAGTGAGATTTTACCCTGCATAGTAGTATCATCCTTTCTCCTGGTGTTATACCTATGCACACTGCTTTTACTTTTAAACTGCGTTTGCCGCGGCGGATTAGCCATGCGGGATGCGCACGGCCGTTCGCAATCAGGGGTTCGGGTCTCCTCTCAGGCATGGGTGTGTGTTGCTTTTAGGTTAGTTTACCTTAGTTTAAATTGTTTGCAAGCTAGGGACTAATAACCAAGCAGTGGAGTTCGATAGATTTACAAACATGTGAACATGTGTGTGAACTGGGTTGGATAATTAACAACAAATTTCATAAGTGAATATATATACTCTGAAGTAACTGTGAGGATACCTAAATCCTTAAATAGATGTCTCCAGAACGATCTTGGGCGCGCTCCAGTAATTATTCTGATTACACGATTTTGTGCAATGAATACTTTTTTACTCAATAGCGAATTACCTCAGAATATGATGCCACACGAAAGTAGTAAATGAAAATAGGCGTAGTAAACTGTTTTACTGAGATTCTTATCGCCAAAATTTGCTAAAACCCTAATAGCATACGTAGCTGAACCCAAACGTTTTAGCAGACAATCAATGTGTTGGTTCAAGTTTAATCTCTCATTAATTCACACATCTAAAAATTTTGAAAAACTCTGGTTTCCCTTCAAAACGAACGAATAATTTCGAAAAACCTTAGCTACATACTTCTGTTCAAAGTCTATATTTATTACTGGAGTTGTGCCATTTACTGTACAGAACTGTATATGCTGTGTTTTTTCAAAAGTTAATGAGAGTTCTCGTTTTTTGGATGTGATTACTATACTTGTATCATCAGCAAACAGAACTAATCTTCATCACTGTAGAATGGCAAGTCATTAATGTATATCAGAGATGAGAGACCACCGTTTCATATTAACAACTTACTTATTTCTTTTACAAATGTCTTTCGTTGTTTACTATCAGTTCTATAAACCAAATACTACAACTATATATGTCACATTTGGTGTTTGATGTTTAAGTTTAGGGAATGATGATCGCGCATTTAAGTCCCATGAGCTTTACAAACATTTAAACATTTTTAAATATTTTGCAAACTACTGGAGTTTCTACCATTCAGGTGATCATGTTTTCCAGTAACTGCAACATTAAAAACGTAATTTCTGTATATAGTATTTTGTTCCGTTTGGTAGACAAACGGTAATACAGTAGTCTAATCGTGCGTTATGTGCAGCGTATTTCCTTGTAGTTATCAGACTACAGATCAGCGTTTAAAAAGAACATTTTGTTCTTTAACGCACATATTAGCTTGGGCACCATTGTCATCCGTATTTTGTCGGCCTTTTCTTTAATATGACGCGATACAGTGGTAGGGTGCGGAAGAACATCTTCTATATCCACTTAGCCATACGTGGCGCCAACATTGATGAGCTCCTACGAATAATTCTTGAAGCCAATCTTACTACAAGAATTTAATGGTAGCAAATCTATTCTGCCCATATCGACCAACCTATCAACAACAACTTTCTTTATGCTACTTGGTACTGCAAGTGGTCCGTGTAATTCTGCTCGGCATTTACTTTTGCAGTGCAGTGCCGAATCATACCTGTTGTGCTTTACCGGTACGAAAGTACATTGCACGAAACCAGCAGAAACCTGTGTGACAGGATCCACTACAAATGCAAAAGATTTCCAAGCTTCACTTTTCGACTCCTCTTCCGACATGTATTTCTTCCTCAGGACTAACGAGTCGCTCCTAATTGTCTCCACAATACTTCTTTTTGCTTCATGACTGGAGCGTTTACGACCTGTAGTTCGATGATCCATAACGCTGTCTGCGCTGCTCAAAGCCAGGTCGGCTTGTAATGCAATTCCGCAGTGTTGAGCGCGCGTCGGTCGTGCTGTCACCGGCCGAGACTACGAGCGCGCTCGAGCGGCCGGCAGTGCTCGACACTTCCGCCGGTAACCGAGAGGCGGACGGCGACCGGCCACGTGGCGCATTAAGGTGCGATTCCGAACGCGGCGGCAAGCGCCGTATACCTGCTCCGGCGACCAGCGGCCGTCCGGTCCCGAACCAGTGGTGTCGCTTGTCGCCGACCCGACCCCCCGCCGAAGACCGGTTTTATGACAACACCCAAGGGAAATGAGCGCTTCAGACTCTGACGAGCCGCGGCGGAGTGGCCGAGCGCATTGAGGCGCTATCCTACGATACGCGAGACTGTTTCCCGACGGGCATGGCAGTTTGTGCCGTCTTTATTATAAGCTAGTTCATAAGTAGTTTGTAAATCTAGGGACTGATGACCCTGTAGTTAAGTCCCATAAGCTCTACAAACATTTGAAAGTTTGAACTCTGACGAAAAGAAGTCCGTAAAAACAGCAGCAGCTGTCCGCGGTGGCCGAGGGGACTGAGGCGCTCCAGTCACGGTCTGCACGGCCACTACGGTTGGGGCTTCGAATCCCCCCTCGGGCATGGATATTTGTGCCGTCCTTAGTTGTAGCTAGTTCATAAGTAGTTTGTAAGTTTAGGGACTGATGACCCCGTAGTTAAGTCCCATAGACTCTACAAACATTTTTTTTTGTTCAAAAGAATTAAGAAATTAACTGTTGGTAATTACATAAATGGTGTTCTTAAAAATGATTATGTAGAGTAATAAAGCGTTTTGTGTAAAATACTGTCAGGACAGGTTTATTTACTTCTAGTTCACGAGAGGTGACAATAGATTAATGTTACGTACCAACAAAGAAAATAAAACTGAATAAAACTAACGATGGTACAATATTAAAAGTGTGAAAGGAAAGGAAAGAAAAGAGGCAAAAGTTACTAAAGGCTTTTATGCGACGCAAATATGATGTTGAATTATTTTCTGGACATATCAGAGCAGTTTTACGGAGTTCATTTCCAATATATAAAGCAGAACCGAAAGAAAAATAATAGTCGCATTGCTTCTGATTACGAAATAATGGGCCCACAGTGCAACACAAATCAGCAATCAAGAGATAATAACACATCTTCAACATTCACATCGCTGAGATTGTTCCGTACCAGTTGTTGAGCAGATAGTAAATAATGCACGAGTTTTTGCGTACTTCTCAGTGTAAAATGTAATTTTTCTTCTTCAGTTATTGCATTTATTAGGCACTGTGGTTTTATGTCATCCAAAATAGAACTCTGTACGAAGTTGAACTGTCTTTTATTTAAACGTCAACAGCTCCTGAATAAATTCTTCACTAAACTTTTTTTTTTTAATCAGCGGCCTGTAACTTCCCTCGGCAGCTGTACGTTTACATAAAGTCATTACCAGCTGTCGTGTTTTCTTAGTATGGAACAAAGCAACGTCATCGCCTTCCCCTCCAACTACAGCGCAACAGCCGCGGCAGTCGGCGGACACCCCGCCTCTCACCGGCGACCGCGCTGCTCGCCTGCCGCTGCGTTCCGCAACGGGTCGGCAGCAGGCGGCTGCGTCTCGGTCGTTCTCGGCAGCGGCAGTGGGCCGCTGTCGCCGTGTTCGGACTCGCACCTTTAAGGTGCGACAGCGACCCACTGCCGCTGCCGAGAACGACCGAGACGCAGCCGCCTGCTGCCGACCCGTTGCGGAACGCAGCGGCAGGCGAGCAGCGCGGTCGCCGGTGAGAGGCGGGGTGTCCGCCGACTGCCGCGGCTGTTGCGCTGTAGTTGGAGGGGAAGACGATGACGTTGCTTTGTTCCATACTAAGAAAACACGACAGCTGGTAATGCCTTTATGTAAACGTACAGCTGCCGAGGGAAGTTACAGGCCGATGATTAAAAAAAAAAAGTTTAGTGAAGAATTTATTCAAGAGCTGTTGACGTTTAAATAAAAGACAGTTCAACTTCGTACAGAGTTCTATTTTGGATGACATAAAACCACAGTGCCTAAGAAATGCAATAACTGAAGAAGAAAAATTACATTTTACACTGAGAAGTACGCAAAAACTCGTGCATTATTTACTATCTGCTCAACAACTGGTACGGAACAATCTCAGCGATGTGAATGTTGAAGATGTGTTATTATCTCTTGATTGCTGATTTGTGTTGCACTGTGGGCCCATCATTTCGTAATCAGAAGCAATGCAACTATTATTTTTCTTTCGGTTCTGCTTTATATATTGGAAAAGAACTCCATAAAACTGCTCTGATATGTCCAGAAAATAATTCAACATCATATTTGCGTCGCATAAAAGCCTTTAGTAACTTTTGCCTCTTTTCTTTCCTTTCCTTTCACACTTTTAATATTGTACCATCGTTAGTTTTATTCAGTTTTATTTTCTTTGTTGGTACGTAACATTAATCTATTGTCACCTCTCGTGAACTAGAAGTAAATAAACCTGTCCTGACAGTATTTTACACAAAACGCTTTATTACTCTACATAATCATTTTTAAGAACACCATTTATGTAATTACCAACAGTTAATTTCTTAATTCTTTTGAACAAAAAAAATGTTTGTAGAGTCTATGGGACTTAACTACGGGGTCATCAGTCCCTAAACTTACAAACTACTTATGAACTAGCTACAACTAAGGACGGCACAAATATCCATGCCCGAGGGGGGATTCGAAGCCCCAACCGTAGTGGCCGTGCAGACCGTGACTGGAGCGCCTCAGTCCCCTCGGCCACCGCGGACGGCTGCTGCTGTTTTTACGGACTTCTTTTCGTCAGAGTTCAAACTTTCAAATGTTTGTAGAGCTTATGGGACTTAACTACAGGGTCATCAGTCCCTAGATTTACAAACTACTTATGAACTAGCTTATAATAAAGACGGCACAAACTGCCATGCCCGTCGGGAAACAGTCTCGCGTATCGTAGGATAGCGCCTCAATGCGCTCGGCCACTCCGCCGCGGCTCGTCAGAGTCTGAAGCGCTCATTTCCCTTGGGTGTTGTCATAAAACCGGTCTTCGGCGGGGGGTCGGGTCGGCGACAAGCGACACCACTGGTTCGGGACCGGACGGCCGCCGGTCGCCGGAGCAGGTATACGGCGACCAGTGCCGCCGCCGCCGCCGCCGCCGCGTTCCGCATCGCTCGCATTGCAGACAACGGGGACCAGTGGTGCCGCCTGCCGCGGGACGGCGACGACCGCCGCTTGCCGCCGCGTTCGGAATCGCACCTTTAGACGGCCGCAGCCGTGTCGCAGCGTGGGCCTACCCCGGCCGTCGAGCAGCGGCACCAAACGGGAAAGGCTCGAGCGGTTGTTTTCGTCGAAATGCAGAGCTCTAACTAATAGCAATGGGATTCGCAATTTCTTGGAAGGAGCAATAATTTTAGAATCCACATAACTGCAAATTAATAGTAATAGCTTCTGGAAACGTCCAGTAACTTTAAGTCACATAAACCTTTGGTATTGCCAAGAGGTAACACATTTATTACATGTCTCGTTCGCTTGTTGTGGGAAAAGACTTTCACTTCTAACACTTACAAGGAAAGTACTTAGGCTCGAACAAACAGAAATACTCCAAAATCGTATGATAGATATGTCCCTTGTTGAACTAGTGATACTCCCGCATCTACAAAACACTGCAGTCGTCCGTTAGAGGTCTCTGCGTGTGCCATGCCGCATTGCACATGGACCTGCCGGTACCGGTACGCCAGTAGTGACGGTGCAGTGTGCCTCTGAAGTTGCGTTTTGTGCTGTTATTTGTGTGGTGAAATGTCGGATGGGTTGGCGATTGGTAATCAATCCTGCTAATATAGTGTGACTGGTTGAGAGGAAGTTACGAAGAAACCTTCTTCGTGAAGATTGGTGCAGAAGATTGGTGCAGAAGATCAGTCATTCACATGTTACCTGTTATCTATTATAGTGTTTCTAATCTATGCTCATATTTCTGTACTATAATATATACCAGAAAACATGTGAATGATTCATCTTCTACACCAAGACCGTATTCACGAAGAACGGCTCTTAGGAATTTCATCTCAACCAATCGCAATACATTGGCAGGATTGATTACCAATCGGCGACCCATCTGACGCTTCAATACACAAATAACGTCACAAAGCGCAACTTCGGAGGCACACTGCACCGTCACTACTGGCGTACCGGCACGTCAGAGTGCAATGCGGCATGGCACACGCAGATGCCTCTAATGGGCGACTGCAGAGTTTTGAAGATTCGAGAGTATCGCTAGTGCAATAAGGGACCTCTACATTATCTCTCACACGATTTTGGTATATTTGTGTTTGTTCAAGCCCGAGTACTTTCCTTGTTAGATACAAATAAATACAGAAACACTCTTCTCGTTGAAAGTAACCAGAGACTCGCTTGATCGTCTGTGGATCCTCTACTAAAAAGTTTAGCCACTTAATTCCATAACGAAAACTTGTAGGTTAACAGACAAGTGTAAAATACTTTAATATTGACATTTTGGATAAACGGGATTATTGCCGGACGTATGCGTCGTTCTGGCACAATATTTCGGCCGCGTAACTCGCTGCCTTCTTCAGGTGCTACCTGATACCTGAGACTGCAACTCAGGTAGCACCTGAAGAGCCGGCCGCGGTGGCCGAGGGGACTGAGGCGCTCCAGTCACGGTCTGCACGGCCACTACGATCGGGGGTTCGAATCCCCCCTCGAGCATGGATAATTGTGCAGTCCTTAGAATTAGTTAGTTCATAAGTAGTTTGTAAGTTTAGGGACTGATGACCCCGTAGTTAAGTCCCATAAGCTATACAAACATTTGAAAATTTAGACCTGAAGAAGGCAGCGAGTTACGCGGCCGAAATATTGTGCCAGAACGACGCATACATCCGGCAGTAATCCCGTTTATCCAAAATGCCAAGATCTCGCCAGGAAAGCATGAAGAATTACTTTAATATTGTATACTGCACCTCTCCATTATGCAAAATCCTGCATATGCCCTTTTGATATGAAACTATTGATGAGTAAACAACAAAAACCATTAGTTGTACGTACCAGTAAGAAACTTTTTCGTCTATTATTTTTGTATTTCACTTTATTTAATTTTAATAATGTGGAGCTTAAACTACTATATATCTGCGATATGGTAATAGGACAAAAACGTTTAAGAGGCACTGTGCTTAGGAATTTAAAAAATAAAAAATAAACTCTACATAACATCACAGCTTTACGACAGAGCCTAATTGTCTTTTGGCTGAATATATGGTTGCTACAATTAAAAGATGAATTAATGAAGGAATATTAGAAACTTTCTTGTTTTAAGTAGCGTCTACTCCTTGCACATTGGTATGATCTGTGCTGTTCGTTATTTATTTCAGACATAGCAATAACGTATATATTGCTACGTAAGAAATCAAAAATGTTCTCGATGCCTACGCTCTGATTATACAACGTGTTGCGCAGCGGGCATTCCAGCGCTGGCAGCGCCGTCTGTAGCGCTGTTGCACCGAGGCCAGAGAGCACGGACCCGCTCGCCCGGCGAGTGTCGGGACTCTAGGGCGCACCTTGGCTCGCTCGCTGTGTACAGCGGTGCAGTGGGTCTGGACTACCCTTGGTGCGGGTAGCAGAGCGCAGCGGACGGACGCAGGCGATCTCGGGCGCGTAAATGTGGCGCGCTCGGGAAACAGGCCTACTGTATGGATACATAACGTGAATATGTAAACAGTATGCAAATAAAGTGAATTATTTACTAAACTCTGCCAACTTCCAAGAGATCCCACACAGTCTTATAATTCTTCTTCCTCTTCTTCATTAGCATTTGTCCCACGAGCTGACAGGGTCCACTGTTTTGGCTCACTGTTGTCACTTTTCACGATCTTGTGCCTGGTCAAGGTGGAGATATGAGATCTTGAGGACCTCCTGCAGGGTGACAAGCCATCGTTGCCTAAGTTGTCCTACTGGGCATTTCCCCTTTACTTTTAAACAAAAACCAGTCATTGCCACTGTTTTTCAATAATCTAAGGACATTGTAATATTTATATATATGCACACCCTATATCACTACCCATTAGTGTCAGACCCTATATCTTTATGAAATTATTCCAATAAGTGTTACCTTCGCAAGACAGCATTAGTTAAAAAAACTATATAATGCATTCTAATTGATTGTAATTACACCTAAATGCCAGAATAACAATACATAAGTGGACCATCCATAATTTTACCCTAAGTCGAAAAATTGATTAGCTATAATACAGCAAAAAGTACATAATAGCCGGCCGCGGTGGCCGAGGGGACTGAGGCGCTTCAGTCACGGTCTTCACGGCCACTACGGTCGGGGGTTCGAATCCCCCCTCGGGCATGGATATTTGTGCCGTCCTAGTTCGTAAGTAGTTCATAAGTAGTTTGTAAGTTTAGGGACTGATGACCCCGTAGTTAAGTCCCATAGACTATACAAACATTTGAACATTTTTGAGTATATAATAGTAGGCCTAGGCCAAAATATATTTTCGTGTATAATAAAAAAAAGTGACACACCATTTTTCTGTTAATAAATAGAAGTAGAAGCAAATAGTGTTGGGTGACACATGTTGCAATAATTTGAAAGTATAAATAAAATTATAACAGCGAAACCTATTAGCACACATGAAACTTCAATGCTCGCCGATAACGAATATTATGTTTATATACTCAATAACACTGAATCTTGCCATTAATTGCCGATTTAATAAATATAACGGGACTTTCCAAATTCATGTAAACATTGGTCACTGATGAACGAAACAGATACACCAAAATATATTCACGAAAATAATAAGTCATTTAATAACACGCACAAACAGCATTAAACTCGTAACAGATCTGTCAAAACATTTAATATACTCGAAGTAAACAAACAGACGCCATTTTTCGAAGTCATGACAACTACTTTGTTAGACGTACATTTTAAAACTGTCTTACAAATAACTAGCAAAACAAAAACACCATTAAATTAAAGAAATGAAATATGTATATTGTTTACTACTTTTACGTAATATGTAAATAACATTTACCTTGCTTTAAAATATTAAGTGGATAAAGACATACTTGTAAACCTCAGAGTGGGAATAAAAGCATCGAACTTGCAAACGCTGGGGCACTCTCACTCGCAGGACACTGGCAGTGACACACTGACTCTTGCTCTGAGGCCATGTATCTGATATTGTGTTATTTATATTTGTGAAAGTTTCAAAATGTTCAAATGTTCGTTAAGCTTATGGGACTTAACTACGGGGTCATCAGTCCCTAAACTTACAAACTACTTAGGAACTACCTTATACTAAGGACGGCACAAACATCTATGCCCGAGGGGGGATTCGAACCCCTGACCGTAGTGGCCGTGCAGACCGTGACTGGAGCGCCTCAGTCCCCGCGGCCACCGCGGCCGGCTGTGAAAGTTTGCGCAAGAGAAGAAAAATGTTCAAATGTTTGTAGAGTCTATGGGACTTAACTACGGGGTCATCAGTCCCTAAACTTACAAACTACTTATGAACTACTTACGAACTAGGACGGCACAAATATCCATGCCCGAGGGGGGATTCGAACCCCCGACCGTAGTGGCCGTGCAGACCGTAACTGGAGCGCCTCAGTCTCCTCGGCCACCGTGGCCGGCCGCAAGAGAAGTGCAGTAATAGTTAATAAAAAGTATAAACTCTTCTACGTGTTTCCATTTCATCAAATATTTCCTGAAAAATATTTACAGTGAAATAACAAGACAGCTAATGGTACTCAACGCAAGAACATCGCAGTAAGCAACGCAACTGGCCAAGATAAAAGATAAGTACAAGATTTTATTTGACGTGTGTTTAACATTAACTGAGTGGACTCCTCTCCATAACAGCCATCCAGCAGATACTTAATTGTCCAATCCTACGTCTCTGTAGGGGACAAAAAGATATATGTTGGAAGAAGAGCAAGAAGGGAGAGGGACGTCGCAACATGCCTGTACCAACGCAGACAGCTTTCTCTCATCTTGTCTATTATTGGAGCTACTCTGTATAAACTATGAACTTCATTGTTTGTGACACGCTCATGAAGTGTTAATCCAGGTACACACCTGATCGTCTTTGGTTCCATAACAGTGAGTCTTTTCTCCTCTTCTTTTCTAGAAGGCTATCATTCAGTCCCCGTACAGTGCAACTTGAGCCTGTTTGGGCTTTTCCTGTCACAGAGTACACCAGTCACAGAACATCATTTGAGTCATGCACTGCTCAGACAGCTGGAGATTTCTGCACTGAGATTTCCAACAGCAGAAACTGTCAAGCCCAAGTACTCGCATGCTTTTGCCCTATTGCTAGTCATCACCATTGATTCTGATGGTAATAGAGTCATTTAAATATATGGTGAGGTAATGGGTTTTCAGTACTTTGAGCCAGTCCTACTTCTGCACGGTAATCGTTCCAAGCTTGGACTAGAAGTTGCAAATCAGTCTTATCTTCAGAGACCAGTAGCACATCATCAGCATACAATAATCTCCAGGGTGCAGTTTTCTGCAGGTGTCTTGTGACCGTATCCATGGCTGTGTTAAATAGGAGGGGTGATGGAGCATATCCCTTATTTTCTCCTACAGAAATAAGAAAGTCATCTAATAGCCCAGCAGCTGATTGTATCTGGCTCTTCAGATCATGGTACACTCTTTGACAAAAAACATGGCCGACGGCCGGCCGCCGCTGAGCCAAAGTCCGAGCCGATCATGACATGGGCACACAGTAACATATACAGAGAAGCAGCCCACCCTAAACCACTGTCCTACGCTCCCCTCGTAGTTCCGTAAGATGCTAGCAGGTGTCAGGCGGTTCGCTGGCTTAGGGTGCCTCTCGCACGTCAGAGGGTAGCGTGGAGGGGAGGCTGAGGGGAGAGCTCGTGCCGCCTGCCACGAGGCCACGGCTGTGTCCGGCTTGCTGGCACTGGAGGGGAAGTGGCGGTTGGGGCAGCCGCTACCTGCCGCCTGCTCTGGCCAGTTTAAAGGGCTGCTTCTGACCGCAGCGCCATCATGGGACATCTTACAGAACTGCTGGAAACCCTCGCTCCCCACACCCCGGAGCGTAGGACCGGGCCCTTACAGAGGTTTCCCGTCTGTATATATTTGTCTGTGACATGGGACAATAAACATGGCCGCGCTGATTCGCTCCAAATCTGGCTATCTGCAAAATCTGGCAACACTGTAGACTGCGGCAGTTCATACAGTACTTCTTGTGTTCAGTTAGAAGACGTCTAGGCAAATACCTATATAAAAAACATAGACTGGCCACAGCGCCGCCATAGTTCTACATCTACATCTACATACATACTCCGCAATTCACCGTAAGGTGCGTGGCGGAGGGTACACTGTACCACTACTAGGAATTTCCTTTCCTATTCCACTCCCAAATGGAACGAGGAAAAAAAGAATGCCTATATGCCTCTGTACGAGCCCTAATTTCTTTTATCTTGTCTTTGTGATCTTTACCCGAAATGTAAGTAGGCGGCAGCAAGATCGTACTACACTCAGCTTCAAATTCCGGCCCTCTAAATTTACTTAACAGAAATTCACGAAAAGAATGTCGTTTTTCTTCCAGCGATCCCCAATTGAGTTGCCGGAGCATTTCCGTGACACTCGCGCATTGGTTGAACCTACAGGTAACAAATCTAACTGCTCGCCTCTCAACCGCCTCTATGTCTTCCTTTAAACTGATCTGCTGTGGGTCCCAAACACTTGAGCAATACTCAAGACGTGGTCGTACAAGCGTTTTATACGCGATCTCCTTTACAGGTGAAGTACATCTTCCCAAAATTCTCCCAATAAACCGAAGTCGGCTGTCCGCCTTACAACTGTCCTTACATGTTCGTTCCATTTCATATCGCTCTGCAATGTTACGCCTACATAATTGAACGACGCGACAGCATCAAGAAGCTCACTACTAATGCTGTATTCGAACATTATGGGATTGTTTTTCCTACTCATGCGCATCACCTTACATTTTTCTACATTGAGAGCTAGCTGCCATTCTTCGCACCAACTAGATATTTTGTCGAAGTCATCCTGTATGCTATTACAGTCAGTTACAGACGACACCCTCCCATACACCACAGCATCATCAGCAAACAGCCGCAAATTACAACTTACTCTGTCCGTCAGATCATTTATGTAGATAGAAAATGAAAGCGGTCCTATCACACTCCCCTGGGGCACGTCTGACGATACACTCGTCTCTGATGAACACTCGCCGTCGAGAACAACGTACTGTGTTCTATTACTTAGGAAGTCTTCCAGCCAGTCACAAATCTGTGAACCTATTCCATAAGCTCGTATAAGCAGTCTGCAGTGTGGCACCGCGTCGAACGCCTTTTTGAAGTCGAGAAAAACACAATCCGCCTGTTGCCCTTCATCCATGGCTCGCAAGATGTCATGTGAGATAAGGGCAAGCTGAGTTTCACATGAACGATGTTTCCTAAACCTGTGCTGATTCATGAAAAGAAGCTTTTCCGTTTCAAGGAAATTTACTATATTCGAACTGAGAATATGCTCTAAATTTCTACATGAAACTGATGTCAACGATATTGGCCTGTAATTGTATGGGTCAGTTCTCTTTCCTTTCTTATACACGGGAGTCACCTGCGCTTTTTTCCAATCACTAGGAACTTTGCGCTGAATTAAAGATTCGCGATAAATGCAACCTAATTAGGGGGCCAATGCCGCAGAATAGTCTTTGTAAAACCGAACTGGTATTCCATCCGGACCAGCAGACTTTTTCGTATTTAGCTCTCTCAGCTGCTTCTCTACACCGGAAATACCTATTGCTATGTCCCCCATTTCGGAATTAGTACGTTGATCAAATGATGGTACATGAGTGCGGTCCTACTGTGTGAAAGATTCCTTAAAGGTTATATTTAGAACTTCAGCTCTCCGTTTGCTTTCTTCTATTACTGCCCCGGAATGATCAACGAGTGACTGGACAGTGGGCTTTGACCCGCTTATCGATTTTACATAGGACCAGAATTTTTTCGGGTTCTCGGAAAGATCTTTTGCTAAGGTATGGCTGTGATAATTATTGTATGCTTCGCGCATCGATCTTTTTATAGACGCACAAATCTCTACCAACTTTTGCCTGTCATCATTTGCGTGTTCTTTTTTGAATCGAGAGTGCAACAGCCTTTGCTTTCTCAGCAGCTTTCTAACATTATTATTATACCACGGTGGATCTTTTCCATCCTTAATCGTATTTACTGGCACATATTTCTCTAACCCTTTATTAACAATGCACTTAAATTTAGTCCACAATTCCTCTACATCCATAGTCCCGGAATTAAACGATGCCCATTCATTTTCTAAGTGCGATCGTAACATTTGCTTATCGGCTCTTCCCAACAGAAACACGCTCCTAGCCTTCTTGATTGGTTTATGAACTTTGGTCACCATCGACGCTATGACGATATCATGGTCACTAATTCCTGTCTCTACACAGACATCGTTAATAAAGTCTGGTCTGTTTGTGGCTGTAAGGTCTAGAATATTACCACTGCGCGTGGGTTGCCGTTTGAACTGCTCAAGACAGTTTTCGGAGACTGTGTCCAAAAGTTGCTCGCAGGACTGCTTGTCTGTACCGCCTGAAATGTAACTAGCGAGGTCCCAATCTATACTCTTAAGGTTGAAGTCTCCTCCGACTAATATTTCATGGCCTGGATACCTATGCACTACCTGGTGTAGACTTTCTTTGAATGATTGTAAAACTACTACAGCAGCACTGGGTGGGGGGGGGGGGTGGTAAAAACACCTATCTATTAACTTTACTTCTTTTAGACCTGTTATACGTGCCCAGATAACTTCACAGTTACTTTCAACCTCGATCTCAGTAGAAACAATATCTTTGTCCACAGCGGTGAACACTCCTCCAGTTGTATCCGATCTATCTTTCCGATACACATTCCACGCTTCGCAAAATATTTCTGAACTTGCCACATCATGATTTAGCAAGCTTTCGGTGCCTAAAACTATCTAAGCGCAATAACTCCCATGCATTGCGGAAATTCGGGAACTTTGTTTCTAATACTCTGTAAGTTCGCGGCTAATATTTTGATGTTCGAATTTTTGTTCCGAACGTGGCCTGAATTCGCTGTTTGAATGCTGACTGGCGAGTGCTCATCAGAGTTAGCGCCTAGCCTAAAAAACCACCGTGTGCACTCCACAAGTACTCTGCTACCCGAGTAGCCGCTTCCTTAGTGTAGTGCACCCCTGATATATCTAGGGGCACCCTACAATTCCCCACCCGATAACGCAGATCCAGAAATCTGCAGCCATGACTGTCACAGAGTCGGCGAAGCCTCTGGTTCAGACCCTCCACTCGGCTCCAAACCAACACCGATCAACCCTGGGAACAATGCTTCAAATCGACAGCTCTGCTTGCACCCCGTGTGCGAATTCAGCAGCCTTCACCAATTCCGCCAGCCGCTCGTAGGACCTGAGGATGTCCTCAAAACCCAAGCGTCATTGGTGCCGATGTGAGCTACGACTTGCAGTCGACTGCACCCCGCACCCTCGATAGCCGCCGGCAAGGCCTTTCCGGATCTCGACGCTATCTGCCTAAGGGCACAGAGTAACACATACAGAGAAGAAGCCTCCCCTAAACCACTGTCCTACGCTCCCCTGGTAGTTCCGTAAGATGCTAGCAGGTGTCAGGCGGATAGCTCGCTTAGGGTGCCTCTCGCACGTCAGAGGGTAGCGTGGAGGGGAGGTGAGGGGAGAGATCGTGGCGCCTGCCACGAGGCCACGGCTGTGTCCGGCTTGCTGCCGTGTGAGGGGAGTTGGTGGTGGGGACAGCCGCTACCTGCCGCCTGCTCTGATCAGTTTAAAGGGCTGCTTCTGACCGCAGCGCCATCATGGGACATCTTACGGAACTGCTGGAAAACCTCCCTCCCCGCACCCCGGAGCGTAGGACCGGGCCCTTACGGAGGTTTCCCGTCTGTATATATTTGTCTGTGCTAAGGGGCTCCATCATGCGCCTAACATTGGAGCTCCAAATAACTAATAATCCCCTCCCCCCGTGCACCTGCTCGGACCCTGCTGAAGGAGTGGCCACACGCTCACTCACAGGACGAACGGGCGCGGACGGACGTCCAGCCTCCACATTGGCCTTCCGCCTCGAGCGACGCGAACTCCGTACAACCCGCCACTCACCTTGCGGAGAAGGCGGCTCGACGACGTCCGGTACACCTGAAGGTGCCTCGGTAGCAGGGACAGAGAGCGAAGCATGAGACACCTGAGGTGTCCCACTCGACGCACCAGACTCCCCACCATCGCTGCACCCGAGACAGCAGCCTAAAGACGGCTGACCGTAGCCAACAGCACGCTCAGCTGTTCGCGAACTGCGGCCAACTCCTCCTGCGTCCGCACACAGCAGGCACACATCCTATCCATCCTATCGATACAATTAACTGCAGAAAGTAGAAAACTAAATAATCAACTTTTAAGTATCATAGTACTCTAATAAAGGCGGCTGGCTGCTGACTGAACTGTGGTCAGTGGTAACTACACTGTCAAATCAACAAAACTGAGTCCGGCAGTTTTCAAAATAAGAATATATGTGGAATACACCGTTATCAAAAGCGCGGGAATATAAGCTTAGCGCTGATTACTATGTGGCACTGGTGGCAGCTGGCACTGGACTGACTGATAACCAGCTTTAGTAATGGTCTCTGACTTGTTTTGAAATACACCATTCAAAGACGAAGACTAAACATAACGGTATTTATCAAATACGATAGAATAAACTATTAAAACAGTAGTACAAACGAAATGTGCCAAGTACGCGGGAATAAACATCTTAAAACAGAAGTACTAACGAAAATGAACTAGACTGGCAAATTAAATTTTACACAGATTAAATTAAGATACTTAGCGCTGTTTACGACGTGGCACTCGTGGCAGCTGGCACTGGACTGACTGATAACGAGCTTAGTAACGATCTCTAACTTGTTTTGAAATACACCAGTCAAAGACGAAGACTAAACACAGCGGTATTTATTAGTTGAAGCCAATTGAAAAGGTTGCCGCCATTTTTGAGAACGTCAGTTTCACGCCAGGTGTTTACTGGGCGTCTGCTAACGCCGATTCATAGATTTTATATTAATCATTCAGAGTCTTGATTTTTCCTTTAATTTCTGGGCGACGCAATTCGGAAAGTAATTCTCACTACGAATAGCATTTCTCGTTTACTACTGCATCGTAAGTGTAATGTTTACAACCGTCGAACTGCTGCATTATTTGATGTTACTATAATATCAATAATAGTTTGTATTTGCCGACAGCCGGCCGCGGTGGCCGAGGAGACTGAGGCGCTCCAGTCACGGTCTGCACGGCCACTACGGTCGGGGGTTCGAATCCCCCCTCGGGCATGGATATTTGTGCCGTCCTTAGAATTAGGTAGTTCATAAGTAGTTTGTAAGTTTAGGGACTGATGACCCCGTAGTTAAGTCCCATAAGCTATACAAACATTTGAATTTGAAATGATGTTTCATGCATTGGCGTACATTACGTATTTATCAAGCTCTCCACAATTTGTCTCTCCTTACAGCTTTTGGTTTTTGTAGGTGCTCAGGAAACGAAAATAGTGTTGGAACGGCATTTGCAAATAGCCGCTTTCGATCATTGGTAGTACCCATAACTTTTCTTCAAAATGACAAGAGCATATGTAACTATACTTTGTAGGCTGCCACTTATCACACCCCATACTGGTTACCCATTGGGTTAACAACTGCTTGTTTTCAAAGGAAATCTGTATAAAGAATAGTTTAATTACAGTTCATATACCTGGCCTACCTACCCAATGGTTAATACGCTTTTGTACACTATATAAACAACTGTCATTACATTAAAACACACCAAATACAACCGTCATCTGAATAGATTTTTGATGGCCGTGAAGTAAACATAAAAAAAATGTTCAAATGTTTGTTAAGCTTATGGGACTTAACTACGGGGTCATCAGTCCCTAAACTTACAAACTACTTATGAACGACTTACGAACTAGGACGGCAAAAATATCCATGCCCGAGGGGGGATTCGAACCCACGATCGTAGTGGCCGTGCAGACCGTGACTGGAGCGCCTCAGTCTCCTCGGCCACCGCGGCCGGCTAGATAAATACTCGCTAATACACAATGACCTATATAATTACATATTTCTTTCTTTATGTGTGATATTGCAACAGTTTTATCACTGCGGTGTCTGCAATTGTACGCCGAACACACACTGGACTTGATTTACCACTAATAATAGCGCTTACACGTCAGTTTAGTTTACAAACAGAACCGTCTGCTCACGCTGCTGCTTCAAACTGACGTTCTCAAATATGGCGGCCAGTGTTGCTTAGTGCTGCTACCCAGAGCGCTGTAACTTGCCTGTAGCCTCTCTATGTTGTTTATATACCTCGTTGCGTCTAGGTAAGCTACCTCCGTGGTCTCAGGTGAAGTGCGTGACTTGCACGCGCGACTCTTTGCGATCGAAATCAACTGGTGACCAAAAATTTTAATTTCGCGTCCCTCGTGCATGCTGATGCCACATGTGTAAGGGGAGCATATGTGTAACGAATATCATTTTTTGGTACACTGATAATCACATTTCGGCCCAATAACATTGCTGCCTCTGGCCGCAGCACTTGTCAGAGCTCTCCGCGGCCCACTCGCCGGCAGCAGCGGTGGCGGCGCTACACAGCGCTGCCTCGCCCTCTGCCCACAGCGCCTGCCGCCGCTCATCGCCCTGGATATGGAACATGCTGTAGTGTTGCCGAGTGGTGAGCCACAAAAAAGTTTGCGATGTGTATTTCAGACACGATGTCAACAGAGCAGACTACCCATTTTGCATGATGAGCATATTATTATACTAATACATAATACATTATAGAGGTAAAAAATTTGTCATAGCCATTGATCCAATCAAATGGCACTCTGCGATGGTTAACACTTATTTGTGGTTTAAATATCGAAACTTTTCCTCTCAGAAAAGCCCTTCCTGTAATTTGTTATTGTCATCAGTTCATATGTTTTCATTAAGACACAGTGCGTAACTGCACTAATGATAATGTTTTAGTGTCGTTGTTTGTTTCCTTACGGTAAATGTATGAGCTACATTATGTGAATACATTTCAGCGCACGTCCTAAAGCAACACAGGCACACTGCAAGGTTCGTATCTTCATGTCTCATTTCTGCAGCAGATATTTCGCATGAAGGAACTATATTAATCATTAAGTTCACTTCCTCCGTAAGTATCCCCTAGCATTAGGTCCTAAGGGAGTAGTAAAAATTCGAATCGATGGAGGTCAATTCGAATTTCTTCAAAGGCGTTTGTATGGTAAAGCAAAGAAGGCATCTAATTCCATTTCCATAATTTGGAGTAGACCTTTCTGAAGGACTTATTGTATAAAGCTTTTCTTCTGATTCCGTTAAATAGTTTCTTCTTGCAAATTGCAGCGTACAAAGTAAAATAAAACAAAGCAAAATGAAATACCATCCTCAATCGCACTGTCTCCAATCAGGATTATAACTGCCGACTCAAACCAGAGTTGCATCACAAGACACAAACATAACCACACAGCCAACCACACACTGCCACGTGGTGCCCTCAGTCTCCCCATATTCAATGCTGAGCCTCCAAATGTTCAAATGTTTGTTAAGCTTATGGGACTTAACTACCGGGTCATCAGTCCCTAAACTTACAAACTACCTATGAACTACTTACAAACTAGGACGGCACAAATATCCATGCCCGAGGGGGGATTCGAACCCCCGACCGTAGTGGCCGTGCTGACCGTGACTGGAGCGCCTCAGTCACCTCGGCCACCACGGCCGGCTGAGCCTCCAACGCATCGCAAACGATAACCTGAAAGTCACCGACACGAATAACAGCATTCCTTGAGTGCAAAAGTTCAATTTGTGTCTCACATATCACATGGGTATTACACAGCATGAGTCATGAAATGGCATAACTGTAGACTGGGATACCACCCGTCTGCTTTGACCCATGACGACATCAAGATGTAGGAAAACCAGTATACTGGAAATCTTAATACTTCTGTATTGTAGATACACATAATCTGTAGTTATTATAGGTAACAGGATGTACCATCGATCATAGGTCTTAGCCCAAAAAATCGCGCCTTCGGCGCTCACATTCGGAAAGAAAAAAAAAAAAAAAAAAAAAAAAACCTCGGTTAACCTACACCTAATCATCAGAGAGAAGCTACAGATCACTTTTTAAACACAAAATATTAATCTGTTTTATTTGTAAACAAACTATAGTCTTTAACTCAACCACCACATAATCACTCACACCTTCTACAAACTCGCACGAACCTCAAAACTACCACGCTGCGATGACGTCACGGGTCAAAGCTGACTGGTGGTATCCCCGTCTACAGGTGAGCCCACGAAAGCAGAAGAGGAATGTCAAGTGCACTTATGGAGACAATTCAGTACCACTTGCGGAAGTAACTGCACTGTCACAGTGTTGCCAAACATTAGCAACGATGTTGCCAGTTATTAGCTGTACTAGGAAGACCTGTGTAGCGATAAGCGACGCAAAATCGCGCTCGTCTCATAGGGGCTTCTAGAGGAGAGTCGCGGATTTTGGTTAATACGCTGCGCTGCTGATAGTTCACAACGTCACATTTGGGATGCAGATATATAATTCGTCCTATGAGGCCGAAACCAGCGTTTAAACTTTTTGAAGCCTCACAGCATTATGGTATAATTTCAGGAAATGACTAGAGAAGTTAGAAATACTGATATTGTGCTTGCAACATAAAAAGGTAAAGCAGTCAACAATCCGAAGATTGGTTTGAACACCACAGTGCTTCCTCCGACCTTCGAACTGACTTACCCAGCCAGTTCTAGGGGGACCTACAGTTCAACGTGGGTTCCGAACCACGGTGCTATTCGGTATTTTTCATATGAGCAATACTGCCAGAGGTGAAAGAAGTGGAAAGTGACAGACAAAAATCCTAGGACCTGGCGGGGATCGAACCCGCGACCTTTGGATTGGAGGCGCATTGCTTGCAACATACGGCAGGTTAATGGGTGAGGTATATAAACTTCCATGACTATTGAAGACCACACCCCCCCCCCCAAAAAAAAAAAAAAAAAAAAAACAAAAAAAAAAAAAAAACAGCCTAAAACAATTACTTTGTTAGATTGTGACAAATCTATTTTCGTGGTTTTTTTTTAATGAAAAATCATTGGAAATGAACGTGGTCCCACCCGTCATAAACAGTAAAGTATCAATCACTTCGCATCTTGAAAGCGACAGCCCACATTATCCTCAATCCTAAAAACAGCTTGCCTCAACTGGATTTTAAGGCGGCTACAGACGACCTGGCCGGCCGCGGTGGCCGAGGGGATTGAGGCGCTCCAGTCACGGTCTGCACGGCCACTACGGTCGGGGGTTCGAATCCCCCTCGGGCATGGATATTTGTGCCGTCCTCAATATTAGTTAGTTAATAAGTAGTTTGTAAGTTGGACTGATGACCCTGTAGTTAGGTCCCATAAGCTATACAAACATTTGAACAGACGACCTGATCTATCGGCACGACAGCGGACCCGACCAAGTGAGGTGGTGCGTCCACACGGCCCGACGCAGCGCCCAATTCTGCCAGTCGGCAGTGGCACCTGGCTTCTGTCGAGAACACACACACAAGCACGCGTCATGCCTCCTGTACTGTCCAAACAACAGAGACTTGGCATTACTCTGCTAGCATTGTCAGGTACTCCTCGTGTAAGAAAAAGAAAGATGTAGGCCAAAAATGGTTTGTGAAACGTAAACAGTTTACTCATATGACGTTATTAAGAGAATTAGATAGCGACGATTTTCGCAATTATCTGACAATGGACTACGACAGTTTCATTACATTGCTACATTTGGTGACTCCATTGATTTTTAAGAGGAACAGTGCCATGAGAGAAGCGGTTACTGCTGTAGAAAGACTGGTTGCCACTTTAAGGTTTTTGGCTACGGGAAGAGACTACGCAGATCTTAAATACAGCACTGCAATCTCTCCACAGCTACTTTCAGAAATAATCCCTGAAACGTGTGAAGCCATATGCAAAGTTCTGAGAAACTACACATACAGGTAAATAAAACACTTTTTGACAATTTAAATTATTTATTTTGAATTTATTTTATGCCAAACGGTGTTTTACTGTGTACTATTGTTGCTAAATAGAATTAACCCATTCACACTGAAAGCATAGTTTTCCAATTCTTCTCCTTGGGCTGCACTCTGTGTAACAGAATAGTGTGCCGGTACGCTTGAAATAATGAGGGGAACTGCAGAACTACTGCTGGAACAGCTGTATCTGTAATTGCCCGATGATGGAGTTGACAGTGAGGGCACGGGAGTAGTATCAGTTAAATTCGTTATAGACGATTGCACAGTCAGCTTTTCCAGTTTTCCATAAAAAATGATGTCAGAAATCAGTTTTTCCGCTATGCATCGTTGAACATCGTTCAGTTCCTGTAGCCGTAGGTCAATAGCCCGCCCATATGTCTCGGCTGGATTTTCTTGCGCTGAAAGTAATGACTGTGCTGTCTCTGCTAATCTGTCCTGTTTGCTCATCATATCTGCGGCACGTCTTTTCCTGGATGTAATGCGGCGTGTTTCTTTCTCCTGTTTCAGATACCTGCAACAGAAAATGGTTGGTTAGAAACAGCAAAGGATTTCGAAACATTATGGCAATTCAACAATTGCATCGGCGCTTTGGACGGCAAACATGTGTTAATAAAGAAACCACCAGGAACGGGATCGCTGTTTTATAACTACAAAGGAACATTCAGCGTCGTTTTATTTGCCGTTGTCAACGCCAAATATGAATTTATATACGTTCATACAGGTGTAAATGGAAGTATTTCTGATGGTGGAGTTCTGAAGGAAACGGGATTATATCAAAAGTTAGAATCAGGAACATTAAATCTACCCTCTCCAGCGCTGTTGCCTGGTACTACTGTTTCAGCTCCATATGTATTCCTCGGTGACAATGAGTTTGCTGTGAGTAAACATCTCTTGAAATCATATCCGCAAAAGAACTAGACGTACGAGAAGAGGATTTTTAATTACAGATTATCACGTGCCAGACGAGTAGTGGAGAATGTATTTGAAATTTTGTCATCACGTTTCCGAATATTTCAAAAGCCAATTATGCCGGATATTAAAAACATAGATAAGGTTGTCTTAGCGTGCAGTTTTCTGCATAATTATTTGCGAAAGACCTCTAGTACATATATTACAAATAACTGTATAGACTATGAAGATATCGATAACGGAACACTCCGGGAAGGGGACTGGCGACAGCAAAATTCACTACTAGATCTTGATTGAAATAGCCAAAGGCAACAAATAGAAGAGTGAAAATATCTTAGAAATATATTTACGGAATACTTCAATAATGAGGGCAGCGTGCGATTTCAAGAGAGAATGGTAAATGTATTAGGTGATACTTAGGTCATGTTATCAGCTTGAAATCATTACATACCTCATGCTCATCATCTTCAAAAGTGCCAATAGTGCCCATTCCACTTCTGACAACACTATCTTTCTCGCTCAGGAAAGTTAGGTATTCAAAATACCACAAAGACGGTACATATATGTCATTCGTTCCCGCCCCAGAATGTTTACTTTGTTGTACCTGCAAATTCACATTACTAATTACTGTATTGATTATTACTTATGCAAATAAACGTGGGTGCTACTTAATACCTAATATTCAGAGAATATATGACATCAACTGCGATTGGGCAAAGCTGGGCAAAGCTGGGATTCGAACCCGGGTCCCCTGCTTTCTAGGCAGTTGCGCTGACCCCTACACCACTGATCGCACCTGCAAGGACTACCTAAGCAAGCCTCCCGTCAGATACAAATTCCCAGTTTCGCCCTGCCCACAGTACTCAAACTCGTAGTTATAAAACTAATTCCCGTAAGAGTAAGGGCTTCAAACTTGCCCACCCCTCCCCACTAACGATAGGATCATTGCCCGTCACCGACATATTATATATATACATGTGGCGTCTGTTCCGAAAGAACAGATGTCACTCCTGATCCTGCAGATACGGGAGGCGTGCTTAGGTAGTCCTTGCAGGTGCAGTGATCACTGTGTCCCCAGTGGTGTAGGGGTCAGCGCAACTGCCTAGAAAGCAGGAGACCCGGGTTTGAATCCCGGCTGGGTACACATTTTCAGCTTTGCCGAATCGCAGTTATTGTCATATATTCTCTGAATATTAAATAATAACAACTGCAGGATCAGAAGTGACGTCTGTTCTTTCGGAACAGACGCCACATGTATAACTACTTAATACCTGTTTACTTACCTTCTTCCACTCTCTTTTGTATGCAGCCCTCATATTCTCGATCTTCCTTTTTGCTGTTGTTATGGTTGCGTCAGGTTCTACTGATTTTAGTTTATCTACAAGAATTTCTAGTGCCTGACTCCTCGCATCCTTATTGCAATACTGCTTATCAGATGTATCCCATAGGCATTTGAAGTTCTTATAGAGTTCTAAAAACTCAATAATTACCTCACGCTCAGTAGTAACGGTGGGCATTGTAGCGCAAGTAAGTGCGACCTTCACACGATGAAATTCACAGCACAACTGACGAACATTTTCATACGACAGCGCCGGCCGCGGTGGCCGAGGAGACTGAGGCGCTCCAGTCACGGTCTGCACGGCCACTACGGTCCGGGGTTCGAATCCCCCCTCGGGCATGGATATTTGTGCCGTCCTAGTACGTAAGTAGGTCATAAGTAGTTTGTAAGTTTAGGGACTGATGACCCCGTAGTTAAGTCCCATAGACTATACAAACATTTGAACATACGACAGCGCTACAGACGGTCTGATTTGGTGAGGCGGTCGGGAGGCGCGGCCACCTGACAAGGACCCGACAAGACATCTGCCAGCCGACACCGACAACGCGTCTGATCTGACCAAATCTGCCCGACCGCCTGACCAAATCAGATCGTCTGTAGACCGCTTTAGCCTTGCCGCACTAGCAAATGCCATCATAAGGAACGGCTTCAGGCCGAAAGCAGACAACAACATTGAGAAATGCTGATATGATGACTTACCAACTTTGCCCAATGAGAGTTTTTTTGTAACAAAACGAAAATGTTGTGCGAACGATCATTTTCTCCAGTGATACTAGGCTCTTTTGTCCGAAAACGGACTGTATCTACGCTGAGTCTTCTCATACGCGTCTCACATTCAAGAAATATTTCCTAAATGAGCAGCTATTATGGAAATATACCCAAAGCATCCATGCTGTGGGGTATTACAATCAAATCATGTTTTACACAAGCATGTTTGAATGTAGTCCTCTTGAAGCTGAAACAAAACAGAGGAAGTGGGTAGTTGTGTATATTCGTAATTTTCTTTAACTTGCCGTAATGCTCGATGCAAAGATGAACAAAATAGAAATCCGTCATCTATCGGTTTCTTCGATTCTTTGGACAGTCTTCTTTGTTTTGTACACCTTCACTTCATCGGCGATCTACTGGTTTCATGGACAATACAGTAATCAGAATTACGCAAGTATTTGTCCCACATTTTAACGTCCTTGGTTTTTATTCTGTATGACAGTGATAATTTCTGTTGGACTGGTTCCATACATCCGGGCCTATTTAATGAAATTTTATTCCCATGACAGATGAAAGCAATTAGAACGTTGGGTCTGTGTAATGAATTTTCATATGAAAAAATTTAACACCTGAAGATGGGTCCTTAAAAACGTGAAAACGATCGTGGACCTGTAAAGAAAGGATCTTAAAAAAAAAAAAAAAAAAAAAAAAAAAACCACACACACACACACAGCTGACGCGGCTTTAGAAGTTGTTCTATCAATATTTAAAATTATACCTTCATATTAGAACAATTGATAAATTTATTTAAGAAAATGTTCTTTCGTTTTGTTTGTGATGTTAAGTAGTAGGGAAAAAGCTTGTAATAATTTCTTTTGATTTAACATCGTGATGACAGATACTAAGCAACAACACATGGAAGTCGTGAGTAGCAACATTCGAAGCATCCATCAGACACATGGGTTCGGATTCTCATCATCATTTGTTGGCCCAACAAGGCTGTAACACTGCGCAATCAATAAGCTGGTTAGTAGTCAATATATTATATGTATAGGTTTGCAGATGAAAAACCTCAGAGTTGCACATTTCCCACATATACAGTTTAGTTTCTGTGTTCATGGCCATAGTTTTAAGTATCCTGTCTTCTGAATCCTCAAATGAAGTAATTACAGTCTTGCACAAATAATCAGTTAACTATGTTTCTTCTGGCTTTCAAGCAAACCAACACATTCCTGTACTCACATAGATTTCATGAAATATTACTTGTACGGTCGTAAGGCTGCATTTTGAAACGCACTCGCTTTCAAGATGTGAAGTTTTTCGTGACAAATGGGGCAACGTAGATTTCCAGGAACTTTTCATGAAAAAAATTACCTTGTGTCGAAATCTAAAAAAGTACTTGTTTTAGGGATTTTCTTTTTCTTTATTTTTTTTTCTTTATTTATTTTTTTTTTTTTTAGAATTTTTAACTTCTCTAGTCATTTGCTGAAACTATACCATAATGCTGTAAAGCTTCAAAAAATGTGAACGCTGGTTTCAGCCTCATTTTAGGCATTAAATATCTGCATCCCGAGTGTGACGATGGAAACTATCAAGATATAGCGCTGCGTATTAACCAAAATCTGCGACTCCCCCTAGAAGCCCGCATGAGACGAGAGGGATTTTGGTTTGCTTATTGCTGCACATGTCTTCCTAGTACAGCTAAGAACAGGCAACTCCATTGCTAGAAACTAATATTTGGTGGGGACTGAGGTGCTCCAGTCACGGTGTGCACGGCCACTACGGTCGGGGGTTCGAATCCCCCCTCGGGAATGGCTATTTGTGCCATCCTTAGTCTTAGTTAGTTCGTAAGTTTAGGGACTGATGACCCCGTAGTTAAGTCCCATAAGCTATACAAACATTTGAAAATTTGAAATAATATTTGGCAACACTGTGACAGTGCAGTTACTTCTGCAAGTGGTACTGGAGTTGCAAGTGGTACTGAATTGTCTCCAAAAGTGCACTTGACATTACTCTTCTGCTTTCATGAGTCATGCTGTATAATGCCCATGTGATATGAGAGTCAGAAATTTAACTTTTGCACTCAAGGAATGCTGTTTTTTGTGTAGGTGTCTTTCAGGTTGTCTTTTGCGATGCGTAAGAGGCTCAGCATTGAATATGTGAGAGACTGAGTCACGACGTGGCAGTGTGTGGTTGGCTGTGTGGTTATGTTTGTGTCTTGTAATGCAACTCTGGTTTGAGTCAGCAGTTATAATCCTGGTTGGAGACAGTGCGTTTGGGGATGGTATTTCATTATGCTTTGTTTTATTTTACTTTATACGCTGCAATTTACAAGAAGAAACTCTTTAACGGAATCAGAAGAAAAGCTTTATACAATACGTCCTTCAGAAAGGTCTACTCCAAATTATGGAAATGGAATTAGATGTCTTCTTTGCTTCACCATACAAACGCCTTTGAAGAAATTCGAAATGACCTCCATCGATACGAATTTTTTACTACTTACAGAGGAAGTGAACTTAATGATTAATAAAGTTGCTTCATGCAAAATATTTGCTGTAGAAATGAGACATGAAGACACAAACATGGAAGTGTGCCTGTGTTGCTTTAGAATGTGTCCTGAAACGTATTCACATAATGTAGCTCATACATATACCGTACGGAAACAAATAACGACACTAAAACATTATAGTGCAGTTACGCACTCTGTCTTGATGAAAACATATGAACTGATGACAATAAATTACAGGAAGGGCTTTTCTGAAAGGAAAAGGTTCGATATTTAAACCACAAATAAGTGTTAACCATCGCAGAGTGCCATTTGATTGGATCAACGGCTATGACAATTTTTTGCCTGTCTAATGTATTATGTATTAGTGTAATAATATGCTCATCATTCAAAATGGGTAGTCTGCTCTGTTGATATCATGTCTGAAATACATATCGCAACCTTTTTTTGTGGATAACCACAACACTACAGCATTTTACATATCCAGGGCGATGAGCGGCAGCAGGCGTTGTGGGCAGAGGGCAAGGCAGCGCAGCGCTGCCACCGCTGCTGCCGGCGAGTGGACCACGGAGAACTCTGCCAAGTGCAGCAATGTTATTGGGCCGAAATGTGAATATCAGTGTATCAAAAAATGAAATTCGTTACACATATGCTCCCCTTACACATGTGGCATCAGCATGCACGAGGAATGCGAAATTAAAATTTTTGTCACCAGTTGATTTCAATCGCAAAGACTTGCATGTGCAAGTCACGTACTTCACCGTGAGAACAAGGAGGTAGCTGACCTAGACATCTCCTAACTGAACACAAGAAGTACTGTATGAACTGATGCAGTCTACAGTTTTGCCAGATTGTGCAGATAGCTGGACTTAGAGCAAATCAGTGCGGCCACATTATTGTCCCATGTCACGATCGGCTCGGACTTTGGCTCAGCGGTGGCCGGTCGCTGGCCAGGTTCTTTGTCAAGGAGTGTACATCAGTCGGACCCATTTAACAAGCTCTCCAAGTACTCCATGTACTCACAGTGCAAACCAACTCAACTCGTGTGGCATTATATTGTAACTGAAACTCAGATATGTATATAAAAAGGTTTAACATATTAGCTTAAAATGCTCGCATTGTAAAATTTGGCATGCCCCCTGCACACAAATCAAATGATTTGAAAATTGTATGTAATGAGATGTATAAATCACGTTTCATATTCGAGTTTCATTTTAAAAATTAGCAAGAGTGTCAAATGACCTGATCAATAGCATAACCCTATTTAAAATAAACCATGATATTCTCAATGCAGTTGATTGAAAGAAAAAGTTAAGACATCCAAATCCCTTCTACTATCTAGCTAATTATCTTGTATCAATACTTTATTCACTAATATACCTTTACAGAAGTGACTAAATCAGGTGTGTACAAACTTTCAGCTTACCTGGGCCACAATGGAATAAATAAATAAAACACCTGGGGCTTGTCAGAGGTATAGAGTAGGTACAGAGTTAATACATTTAAGTCAACACATGTAATTTTGTAATTTATAATTTGCTACTTTATGAATCTTTATTCTAAATAGGAAGATGAAAATCTGGGGCTCTAACTTTAAAGAGCAGCAAAAATGTAGAAAGCCAGATTCCACAATAAAGTACAAAAATCTTCTTTACCCTCTTTTTTCACAAAGCCGATTAGGTTGCAAGTAAAGATCAATTCAAATTTGATTAAATCAGTTTGTTATCTTTATTTAGTTCACAGAAATGTACAAAGACCCAATTGTGTTGTGACCTTGGAACTGTAGGTACAGTTCAGCCATGAAAATTTGTTCTCTTGTCATGAAGAATGCTGAGTGTTATGGGCTGAGGAAAAGATTGGATTGGGGAAGGGGGAGGGAAAGAAGGGGGGGGGGGGGTGTCGTTTAGTGCTGGCAACTTCACACTCCATGCCAATCACTTGCTTTATTAAAAATGATGCACAGAAGTAACAATGTTTTGATAAGCTAATTACAGAGATATTCATGATCAAATGTGGTTCTTATTTGTTGCAACAGATGAGAAAGCAGAATTCTGTTATAAAGGAATTAGAGTACTGTTACTTAACAAACATTGGCAATAACTGAAATTCAATGTTCTATCAATGTGTACTGATCAGAAGTACTGTGAGCTCTGTCCTTTATTGGAAATGTACATAAATAATACAGACTTTCCTTCTATTTCCATGACCTAATTTTGTTATACTTCTCTAAATCTCTAGTTTTGCAGGTGCAACTGAAGTAGCCATAAGATGATAGACCAAAGAGTCTGACATAAAGTTAGAAACTGAAAACATTTAGTTAAGTGTAATTATTATTATTATTATTTTGGTAGGTGTTCACACAGACTTACCAGATAAATCAGGAACTAGCCCAGCAAGATGTGCAAACAGGTAGACGGCTAGCTATGGGATATCCATTAGTCCAGTTCTTTTTGAAATATTTATGGACAATTTTGAAAAATATGTCTCATAAAATACCCCATTCACTTCTGAGGTGGTATACTTGTTTAGGTACACTGATGATGTCTTATGCTTGTGGGTCGGACTACTAAGCAGCTACAAACATTCCTCAAGCAACTAATTCTTCTCACAGAAGTATCAAATTCACAATAGAGTTTGGGGGCATCTCTATAAATTATTTAGATTGACAACAAGTATCAGTCATCACATCCATACCTTTAAGATTTATGGAAACCTTCCATTACAGACATTATAATACCTGAATGAACTTTCACTCTGCAGCGGAGTGTGCGCTGATATGAAACTTCCTGGCAGATTAAAATTGTGTGCCGGAACCGGGAATCAAACCTGGGACCTTTGCCTTTCGCAGACAAGTGCACTACCGACTGTGCTATCCTGACACGACTCACGATGCTGCCTCACAACTTTACTTCCGCCAGTACCTCGCCTCCTACTTTCCAAACTTCACAGAAGCTCTACTGCAAACCGTGCAAGACTAGCACTCCTGGAAGAAAGATATGGTGGAGACATGGCTTAGCCACAGCCTAAGGGATGTTTCCAGAATGAACTTTCACTCTGCTTCTGTGAAGTTTGGAAAGTAGGAGGCGAGGTACTGGCGGAAGTAAAGTTGTAAGGCGGCATCGTGAGTCGTGTCGGGATAGCACAGTCGGTAGTGCGCTTGCCCGCGAAAGGCAAAGGTCCCAGGTTCGAGTCCCGGTTCCGGCACACAATTTTAATCTGACAGGAAGTTTCATATCAGCGCACACTCCACTGCAGAGTGAAAGTTCATTCTGGAAACATCCCTTAGGCTGTGGCTAACCCATGTCTCCACCATATCCTTTCTTCCAGGAGTGCGTCTTGCATGGTTCGCAGGAGAGCTTCTGTGAAGTTTGGAAAGTAGGAGGCGAGGTACTGGTGGAAGTAAAGTTGTGAGGTGGCATCGTGAGTCGTGTCGGGATTGCACAGTCGGTAGTGCTCTTGCCCGCGAAAGGCAAAGGTCCCAGGTTCAAGTTCCAGTTTCGGCACTAAATTTTAATCTGCCAAGAAGTTTCATTATAATACCTGCCAATTCTTAAAACCCAATGACTGATAAACATGCTGCCTTTCATTCAATGAATTGAGCCCAAATGATTGTGTGAATGTGTGTGTGTACTCTCTTTTTTCTGATAAAGGCTGTGACCAAAAATTTAGGTTATGTGTCATTGTATTCTCTATGTGGCTGTCTGCAGCTCAGAAATTGTCTTTACCGTAAGTTACAACCTATCCTCACTATATTACTGACATTTCAAACTGGTCTTTCCATTGTTAAAACAATTCAAGAATAACACTAGAATATACATAATTACTTGTCAGTATGGCAAATTCTGCATAGGTAAATTTGTCAGAGAAATATAGGCCTATACCTGCTTCAATGAACACCACTGAAGTTGGAAAATTAGAAAAGGAGATTCTACTTTTGCAGACAATCTGTTTAAAGAAGGCCATTACACCCAAAAGATTGGAAGATAAACCTCATTCAAATAACGGAAACTGGGGAAAAAAAAAAAAAAAAAAAAAAAAAAAAAAAAAAAAAAAAAAAAATTAATTTCCTCTAACTTAGTACAGAATGATCAGAGACAGTTTCCACACTCACCACTTCTGGTTGCATAATCTAGATGTAATCACTTCCATGGCGTGTTGTAAATTACTGTCCACTAATTACCTACTCCTTTTATCTTACCATAGTTTTATTTTATATAATCAGATATTTTTGACTTAATATCAATTTTATACTGGAGCAATTTTCTTTTCATAATGCACCTTGCTCTTGAGCTTCAGTCAGTTTCCTTCTCATCAAAAAGCGATGCATTCAACACACCTTGGTTCAGTTGGATCAGATTGGATACATGATGATATTAATGGACAGATAACCAAATGGAATTGGTATTTGAAAGCAGCCACATTTTGTAAGACATGGTGGTCTGATAAAAATCAATTCCTCCCAGAGATAAAATAGTTTATCTTTTGGTTCTGGCCATTTGTTGTACAACCTTGGCTGAGGTTGGGGGGGTGGTGGGGGGGGGGTTGGAGGGGGGGGGGGTGGTCACATTGTGGCACATAGTGCCAGGTAGTTACCCTTAGTTGCTCCATCTGTTACATTGTATTCTTGTGTGTCCACATAACATGGAACCCAGCTGAAAGACAATTTACTTACATTCATTTAACTTGTTTTCCTACGAGTTCTATTGCTGAATGGCTAGAAAGCAACTCAGGGAATTAAAGGAGATGAGGTTTTCTAGTCACAATTATATCTGAAATGCTTTTGTACTCCAAAGATGACAAGTATTTTTGTATTTAAAAATGTGATTACATTGTTTTATGATTGAATCTTGAGGGCAGTTTTGCAGAACACCACGAAAAATCTGTGCCGTAGCTTGAACATGTCAGTATAAACTACAAGATCAATGAGATGCTCAGCTTAAAATGGCACAACTACGTCAAAACTTATGCCGGCATTCATTTTTTATGCCAAATATTCCTGGTACTGTTTAAGAAGTAAGTGGTAAAAAAAATTCAGAGTTATGGATCATAATGTTACTTACACAAAAATGTAAATGAATCATGTTTAACATGTTATTGTTTTTTATGCTGATGATGTGGTCTTTGCCTGAAGACTGGTTTGATGCAGCATTCCATGTTAGTCTATCCTGGGGACACCTGTTTATCTCTGAATAACAACAGCAACCCATGTCCATTTGAACCTGGTTACTGTACTCAATTTTTGGTCTCCCTCTGCAATTTTTGCACCGACTTCCCTCAAGGACTATAATGATGACTTCTTGATGTCTCAGAATCAGTCTCCCAAATGATTCCTTCTTTTAGTCAAGATATGCTGCAAATATATTTTCTCCCCAATTTTGTCCAGTAGCTCCTCATTAGCTACGCAGACTACCCATCTAATCTTCAGCAATCTTCTATGGCAGCAAAGCTTCTATCCTCTTCTCACCTGAACTTCTTAACAACCATGTTTCATTATTATGTAAGTCTTCACTTCTTTATAAAAGACTTCATAATACTGAAATTAAAGACTAGATGTCAACATATTTCTCCTCTTGAGAATTTTTATTTATTTATTTTGCTTATTTTTATTTATTTATTGCAATAGGCATTCTGCATTTTTCATCTTCTCTACTTTGGCCACCATAAGTTACTTTACTGCCCAAATAACAAAACTT
Organism: Locusta migratoria; assembly: GCA_026315105.1. Lineage (NCBI taxonomy): Eukaryota > Metazoa > Arthropoda > Insecta > Orthoptera > Acrididae > Locusta > Locusta migratoria. The sequence continues at coordinate 275,442,188 of CM048755.1, forward strand.
ATTTACTACTTTTATTGTCTCATTTCCTAATCTAAGTCCTTCAGCATCACCTGATTTTATTTTACAGCATTCCATTACCCTTGTTTTACTCTTGTTAATGTTCATCTTATACCCTCATTTCAGAACACTGTCCATTCAGTTCAGTTGTTTATCCAGGTCCTTTACTGCAATGTCATTGGAAAGTTGCAAAGTTTTTCTTCTTTCTGGACTTCAATTCCATTTTCAAATTTCTCATTGATTTCCTTCACAGCTTATTCATTAAATAACATTTGGGAAAGGCTAAACCTTCTCTTACTCAAGATGACCACATTGTATCACAGCATTGCAGCTGAGCATAACATGCTTAATTTCAATAGTTGCAACATAGCTTGAGTCATCTGGGTCTTCACATCTCTACCATCTTATCTGAACCGTGCAGCCAAGAGCTATTTTTGCAGCACGTTGTCCATCCTGCCACCCTCTCCCAACTCACACCTCCATACTGCCAGTGTGCTCTGCTTCCCACTGGCAATGACATTTGTATAACACAAACACCACTGACATATATTACTAGACTGGCAATGCCGTATACAGTGTCATTGGTGTCGCTGAAGTCTCTCCGGCAAATACATCTACTATGGAAGTATTAGCTCAAATGTAGAGCATGTTTAAATGAACTAGTAAAGCTTACAATGTCATTTCGCATTAGAAGACCATAGTAGTATCATACAGAAACTTTTTGACATGAGGTGATGCAAGATGGTGGTATCAGGCTTCAGTCACAGAGGCAAGTTTGCATGTCTAATAATGTATGTCTGTGACAAACATAGCTCGCCAGCCTGCCACCCCTCTGCCCCTCTGCAGCCAACCAGCTGCCTTGTGCCGAGCTGCTAGCCACCCAACATTATCCTCTCCTATTGCCATCTGTCTCTACCCATCCCACTTAAAACAATCCTCAGCCCAACTTGTCCACTATGATTTTCAAATATTTTGAATCATATCAAGAGGCCTCACAAAATCTAAAATAAATGGTGTATAAAGGCTCTCGTGACATCAGATTTAATGCCCTGACACTGATGGATGATACATGAACTAAATCTGAAACTAGAAAACAAATCCAGAGATGGTGGACTCCATTTTCAAATGATCCAATACAAAGGAAGTTGGAAGAAACTAACAGTTTAATTCTCACACCACTCTAAATACATATGTTAATGCCAGTTCAGTTGAGAAACTGCTAAAGTTACTGAAATTAAACAAATCTCTAAGGCTTGATAAAATCATGTTTGTGTACAGTCATATCAAAATAATTGACAGCATAATTCCACGCTATTTGTGTTAGTATATCAGAGACTTTTGTGCTAATACTTTCTTCTATGGCAGTGGAACATTAGCACTTTGTAATACCTTTACTCAGTCTTTGAAAGGCAAATTTTTAAGTGTTACACGAATAAATGCACAAAAGTGAAAACAACACAATATTATCAATATAGTACTCTTCCTTTGTGTCATTATAATAAACAAACAGAATTTAATAAAAAATTGTTTATTTGTCTTCTCAGAAAAAATTAGAATATCACTCAACAATATCTAACATAAAAATAACAACATTAATTTAATGTACAAAAGTAATGAGATCAATCAATAAAATTATGGAATAATTATCTATTATAATATTTTGTGTTCCTTTTAAACAAGGAAGTCTTCACAGTCCAACTTTTATATTCTTACTTCAATACTTTGTACATGATACAAGTTCATTTCAGTGCTGTTATTAACAAACTAATGTAATGAAACAAATATGGTACACCAGTAAATGTTTACAGGTTGGTCCATGGTATAGTACATTTCAGTTAATAACCGAATTTGTTTGTACTTAAATAACTCAGTGAATTCCAGATGGAATTAATATAAAAGAAAAGCATTTTGAAGTAAATAAATAGTTTCCAGTTTATCATTACCACAATAAACTGTTGTAAATGTTAAAAACATGACATATTTAAGAACATTATCCACAAGCATTTACTGTTTCTTGGCAGTATATTGTGTACGTGCTAAGATGTTTCCTCAAAAGGCAAATGAGACTGAGTTGTTGTCTCATTTGAGGTAGTAATCTGAAGAAATTGGTGATTAAGTGACACATCCAGCTCCAGTTGTTCTTGTAGGGCTGTTTCAATATAACCTGAAACAATTAAAAATATATGTTTCATATAGCTATATACTAGCTATTAAAAGGAAACAAACGAAGATTAAAAATTATTAAAACAATCTCAAAAGGCGTACACACTACCAAATACATTAAACCAGATTTTGTTAAATATGCTTATAACACAATGTATATTATGTGTTAACATCAAAGTGTCTTCGTTATGTAAACAGTTACCAGTGTAATAAAAAATTACACTTGGTGCCACATTTGTAGTTCCTATGACATTCAGAAATCCTTGGCCATTTTATAAATAATGATTACAAGACATAAGCAGACTGGATGATGGCATGGCTGATGACTATCAGGTGATGTAATATACTATTTTGAAGTTGTTGGGGCAGTTTCTGTATAATAATATATACTGAACACATTAAACTATGCAAACCTTTTCATCTTTGAATAAGAATGGCAACACACATCCTTTTGAATCTGCTTACTGTACTCATCTTTTTGACTCCCTCTGTGATTTTTACCCAACACACTTGCCTCCAATGCTAAATTGATGATTCCATGATATGTCAGAATGTATCCCATCAATTGATTCCTTCTCTTGGTCAAGCTATGCCAGAAACTTATTTCTGTTTAGCACCTACTCATTTGTTCCATGTTCCACCCATCTAATCTTCAGCATTTGTCTGTAGCGCCACATTTCAAAAGCTTCTATAATTTTTTTTCTGAACTCCTTATCATTCACATTTCACTCCCATACAATGCTACACTCCAGACAAATGCATTCAGAAAGGGTATCCTAACATTAAATTAATTTTGAACGTCAACGAATTTCACTTTTTAAGAAATGCTTTTCTTTCCATAGCCACTCTGCATTTTATATGTTCTTTACTTTGGTCATCAGAAGTTATTTTGCTACCCAGATAACAAAACTGATCTACTATTATGTCTTGTTACCTAATCTAATCCCTTCAGCTTCACCTGATTTTCTTACATTGCATTCTATTACCCTTGTTTTGTTCTTCTAAATGTTCATCTTATAACCTCCTTTCAAGATACTGCCCATTCTGTTCTAATGCTTCTTCCAGGTCTTTTGCTGTTCCTGGCAAAATCACAGTGTCATCAGCAAAGTTTTATTTCTTCTCCATGAGCCTTAATTTCATCTCCATATTTCTCCTTCCATCCTCTACAGATTTCTCAATGTACAAATTGAATAATATTGGCAAAAGCCTACAACCCCATCTTTTTTACACCCTTTGACTCTTTCACCCTTTCATGCCCTTCAACTCTAAAACCGCTGTCTGGTTTTTGTACAAGTTGCAAGTAACTATGCATTCATATATTAAATCAATGCAATCATTGAAATTGTTAGCAGTAGAGCTCAGTATCATAAAACAAGTCTATACATTAATAATAATTTTGTTTCAGCATTCAGTTACACATATAGTGTATGGTTTACGTAGATGCCAAGGTTGTTTCTATTTTGTTACAAATGTTTTTGCCACCATTACAATCTAGGTGATTAAAATAGCATTCCTGTTCTTTTTAATATACAATTTATACGATAATACCTAAGTGATCAAATACATCCTGAAACTGCTGGAACAGAAATGTAATAGTGATGTCTCTATTTTATTCTTGCAGTTTTGGTCACCTGTCATGTTCATATGTCCTCTCTCTTTTACCACTTGTCGTCTTCTATCACTGTCTCCATCTCATCTTTTAGTATCACTATAATGTGTGACTTCATAGACTTTCCAGGTATAATAGTTGATGATATTCTTTTTAGGTTTCCAGTTGATTGATCAAGTAATCTTGACACAATATTTCAGTGATACAACTGTGTGTCGCTACACGAATTCACTGGAACTGAAGTCTACCCGTGAGTGGTGACCTATTTATATGCCAGAAATGACCGATATTACCAGTGAGAGAAATTGTTGGTTTTTTCCTCTACTGTAAGTGAACCTGGTGGAAGCTGGCAGAAATGATAAATTGCTATTGAGCACTGTTATCACACTTTACTGGGCAACTGAAATACCATTGTTTTTTATGCCTGATAAGACAGGTTTGCACAAGAGGAAACCCATTGTTTTATTTATAATATTCTCAGAAACTCTAATTGCAATTGATTCTTTTAAAACACAGTTCCAATAGTGAGACAAAGACCCAACCATTTGTGTCCCATCATAAAGCACTCTATGTATTTTGATAAGACAGTGTTCTGCCATCCCATATTTCTCTGGCTGAAGCAACTGTGTATGTCAATGGTGCTCAACACATCATCAATATAATATAATTGTGTACATACAGATGCTTTCTTATTTATTGGTGTGTGTGTGATTTTTCTATGTATTGCTTCTTACCATTATAATTTCTTCCCCTTCCACTCAGCTTTCTTCTCCTCCCTCTCAACATTATTCAATTCACTGCAGGGCCTCAACTTCTCTTTACTTCTTGAGTTATCATTGTATCATCTTTGGTTTGCAGCTGGCTTGTCGCAGTACTTGTCATGCAGTATCCTTGACCTCCAATTAACACCCTTCACTCCATCTTTAGCTCATGGCTTAGTTTGTGAGTAAAGCAAGTCCACCTACACTTATACTCCCTTTCTTCTTCTTCCTCTCTCATGCTCGAAGAAGAAATTTTTTTCTGTAAGCTTGCTAAGTGTGTCTTTGTCTTTTTTATGTTACTATCAGCATTTCTGAGCTGAGGTAACTAAGTGTATTGACTACGCACTCTAGCTAAAGAACAATACCATTTTTTCAGCAAAAGGCTAAACATGACAGATAGGGATCCTATAAACACCAGATTCTTCAACAAACTGCCTCTTAGCATTAGGTGCATAAAGGAATGTAGTGCCTTCAAAAGAAAATTACAGGAACATCTCATCTCTGGATGCTGGTATAAGGTGAAGGAATATTTGACAGAAAATTTGTAATTTAAAGGTGAACTGATGTAGTGCTGGAAACAGAGAAGTGGACTGTGTCTTTTCACTGAATTTCTAATAATTAAATACCACATGTTATATTTATAAATGATAAATTTTTAAAGTTTTCTTTCTTTCTTATGCTATATAAAATTAACAACATGACTTGCCTAATATCATTGTAAATATGATCTACAGACAAATAAATTATTATTATAGCTTTTTAATTTTTTTCATAATCATACATCATCTCACATAACTTTATTGATTATAATAATGAGTCTGTGAAATGCTGCACCTTTGTAATTCTAATCAAACTATGAGTTTTCCCATTTACAATATTCTATTAGTTTCATACTATTTACATACATCCTGCCTGCTGGTACATATTTCATAAATAGTAATATGACCATGAAAATAAATAAAAGAGAAGAAAAATAAGTAAACTATTAAATCAAGAGGTACTGAAAGTGTCTTACCTATATTATCACCAAGCATTTTCTGTATAGAATCATAGGGAATGTATTCTGGAACTGCTCCATTATGACTCTCTGGTGGTTCTTGTGAGACAGCTGATGTCATATCCTCTTCATTATTTTCATGATTTGTGCCATTTTTAAATATATGTTGATCTGTAAAGAATATTTAAGTGAAATAAAAGTATTCTAAAAAATTTTCTATGGTGATTAGTATTTATTTATTTATTCTACTTGGTGCATATTCTGGGAGTGCTAGTCTCACTTGATCATAACAGTTGACCAGTTTTAACTGTAATCAGTGTCACAGATCTTTAGGCCATCAGTCCAGGCAGTCTTAGATACGTTTAATTCTTTCATATACTTAAATACACCTAACGTCAAAATCTGCTATGTTATATGTGGAATTAACTCCGGTTCAAAAATTGTTAGAACTGCATTGATCACAAGCAGAGGGAAACTGTGCTCAGCTGGCCAAAGCATTTAAGGGGTAATCCAGGTTCTATTTTCATCTGTCAATGTTAAATTTATTTCAATGCCTTGTAGCAGCTTTCATCTATAATTTCTATTTCTTTTTAGAATTCCTCTTACATACAAACACAAAATTGAGAAAGATAGCGGAAAGACTCTAATTTTAGAGAGAAGCCTAATTAATGTTAACAATGTATGAAAAAAATAGCATTTCATTTTTGACTACTTCTCACATATTTATCATGTTATTAAATAATCAGTTATTCATTAAACATTTGCAAAATGTGCCGACATTAGCTGCATTTCTAAAATTGGTCTGTTAGTTGGTGACAAATGAAAATTGTCCCAGACTAGGACTTGAACCCAGGTCTCCCACTTTTTGTGAGTGATCATCTTAACTGCTTGGCCACCTGAACACCCTCCCTGGCCAGACCCAAATTCCATTTGTTACACTAGCAAACATCCCCACAGCGGAACAGATGTTTCATAGTATTTATCATGTGTGTGACATTTTTATAAAAGTTGGGTTGATGGAAGAGATAGGAAAAAAAATCAAAGAAACACTACACTATTTACTGCAGACTTGTTTAGTTACCATGGTGGTTTTCCATACTGAATAAAAAATATTGTAAATTCTTCTCTACAAGAATGAAAAAGTGATGAAATATAATTTCATAGGCAAAGTCATTGAAACTGTTGCTTACCTGTTATTAAACTGCAGTCCCTCTGTTCATTTGAGTCCCTTTGTTCTGAAACATCCATCATATACTGCAGATCTGAACTAGGGGCCACAATGAATGGTTGCTGCAGTGGAGAGCTAACTGTGTCACTGTCTTCACTTGCAGCCTGAAATTAAGTATCTTATTATCATTTTGTTAACATATATTACAATATTTGCATTCAACTTGATGTAAAATTTATGAAGTAGTGCTTTCTCGTAATTCATAATTCTATCAAAAACAACTTTTTAAAAATAAATACTGGTTATACAAGGGCTGTCCACACAGTCAGTTCTGCTTCCACTTAACACAAAAGTAGTGGGAGTAGCACTGCCATTTTGATATCAGCTTTCACAGTGGCTCAGTATGCTTCTAGCTGTGAAAGGAAGAGCATCATACTGCCACATGTTTGTTAGGTATAACCTAACAAGATGAGGGTCACAATAACCGATTCTGCCAAGAATGAAGTGCTTGGAATTATAAGATTTATTTTGATGAAACATCACTCAGCAGCTAAAATTCATCATGAATTGTGTGTGGTTTATGGTCCAAACATTATGAATCATGGTGGTGTCCAATAATGGGTATGAATGTTTAAAAAGGGAAGAACAAGTATTCATGATGAAGACAGGAGTGGTAGGCCTTCACTTGCCAGTGATGACCTAGTGAACTAGTTGATGAAAACATTCATGCAAATAGTCAGTTAAGTTGATAAAACGGTTGGTGTTAATCCTCAGTGCACAAGCATAGAACTTTCTGCTGATTTTACTGATGCTTTGTCAATGCTGAAGAGATTCAAAATACTGTGACATGTTGTCTACATTCACAAGCAGCCAAGTTTTATGCAGAGGGTAATTTAAAGACTATGAAAAGATGTGACAAGGGCTTAACCTGTTTGAAGACAACATAAAAAATAGAGTAAAGCTGTAGTTTTCAGGTATATATTGTGAATCTTTTGTGTTAATACTTGTTTGACTGTTGTTTCTAAATGGTGGTTACTTTCTCAATAGCCTTCATACAGTAAACAGTTGCTCACTGAGTACATATTGTACAAAACATGAAATTAATTACTGAAAGGACTAGACATACCAGTACATAATTTAAAATTATTTCCAATCCATGGTGTGGTACAGCAACCAGTAAAATTTTATTTTGAAATAAAAACCATCTTTGTGGCAAAGGAATGAAGATGGTTTTTATTTCAAAGTACATAATCTAGGTTTATGAAAGAAAATGTCCTGAAATAGCAGGTGATCAAAAAGTCAGTATAAATTTGAAAACTTGATAAATCACAGAATAATGTAGATAGAGAGGTAAAAATTGACTCATGCTTGGAATAACATGGGGTTTTATTAGAAAAAAATAAAAATAAAAGGAAAATAAATAAATAAAAATTCAAAAAATGTCCGACAGATGGTGCTTCATCTAATCAGAACAGCAATAATTAGCATAACAAATTAAGACAAAGCAAAGATGATTTTCTTTATGGAAATGCTCAATATTGTCACCATCATTCCTCAACAATAGCTGTAGTCGAGGAATAATGTTGTGAACAGCACTGTAATGCATGTCCGGAGTTATGGTGAGGCATTCTTGTCAGATGTTGTCTTTCAGCATCCCTAGAGATGTTGCTCGATCACAATACACTTGCGACTTCAGGTAACCCCAAAGCCAATAATCACATGGACTGAGGTCTGCGGACCTGGGAGGCCAACCATGACGAAAGTGGTGTCCGAGCTCACGATCATCACTAAACAACGCATACAAGAGATCTTTCACGCTTACAGCAATATGGGGTGGAGCGCCATCCTGCATAAAAATCATATGTTCCATCAGGCTGGGGATGATGTGATTCTGTAACATATCGGTGTACCTCTCACCTGCCATGGTAGCTGTTAAAAAAATCAGAATCACGCAGTTCCTCAAATAAAAAAGGCCCGATAATGGTAGGTACGGTAAATCCAACCCATACTGTGACTTTCTCGACATGCAATGGAGTTTCCACAACAGTTCTAGGATTTTTGGTAGCCAAAATTTGGCAGTTGTGGGCATTGACAGACCCTCAGAGTGTAAAATGACCTTTGTCGGTCCACTACATGTTACTCAACCATTCATCATCTTCCGCCATCTTTTGAAATGCTACACCGCAAATGCCCTCCGTTTCACTAAATCGCCAAATAGCAGTTCATGATGCTGATGGATTTTGTAAGGACAGTATCAGAGGGTATGGCTAAGTGCCAACAAAAAAGTAGTGTATGGAATGCCGATGCAACATGCGAATGCACGAGCGCTGACTTCCCTGTGCATAGACGAACCCGCTACAGTCCCCATTTCTTCCTGAACTGTCTCAGCAGCATTACGCATTGTGCCTGGTCGGCCACTACAGGGTCTAACTTCTAAACAACCCGTGCCTTCGAACTTCAAAATTATTTTTGCCACAGCTGCATTTGTCAACAGACCTTTACCCGTTTGAATCCCCTTCCTGTGGTGATATGATCATAAGGCTGAACTAGCACATTACTCATTCTGATAATACAGTTTCACTAAAAGTGACTCTTCAGGTAATGTCAACATGCTGCGACTGTTGGTGCATCTGATTCTCTCTCTCATTACAGCTCCTTTTATACATGATTTTCACGCACAGTCACAGATGTTTTGCTGTCCAGCGCTATCTGACATGTTTTGAACTTCTCTCTTTTTTTTTTCCTAATAAAAGCCCATGTCATTCCAAGCATGTGTGTCAATTTTTCCTCTCTATCTACATTATTCTGTGATTTATTAAGTTTTCAAATTTATAGTGACTTTTTGATCACCCGGTATATTCACTTCTAATGATACAAAAAGAAGGAGGAAGGAATATTAGGATTTAATGTCCCATTGACTGAATGCTCATTAGAGATGATATAATCATAAAGAATACTATATTGCTATTTAAGTGTGCTTTATGACTTGTATTTTTGTCTAGATTACGCATCTGAGTTCAAAAAGTGAAATAATCCCAGAATTTATAACAACAGATGTAGTTCATTAATTTTAGACAGAAAGAGGTTGCCCAGATATTATTAAATAATGTTCTTATGTTGAATAAATTGCTGAGTAACAGGAAATTGCATTGACATATGTGATTAAAGGAAATATTGAAAATGTGTCTGTGTTGAGTGTATTTTTTAAAATCTCAAGTAGTAATTTTTAATTGGTTTAAAGTGTAAATCTTTAATGTGTTTTTGGTCTACAATTATCTTAGTAATTTGCATTTTCTAGTTTCCTGCATCTGCTAGAAAATATAAGAGGATCCAAAGTGAATTATATTTAACAAGTATGAAATTGTGAAGGTAAGGAAACTCATTGGAAAGGCAACACATTCTTGATACAAAGTCTACTAGTTGCTGAAAAGTGAAATGCAAATGAGAATGATATTTAAAAATGAATTAAAGATCCACAAAATATAAATACTAAGAAACTGACACTTCAGTTTCAAAAATGAAGCATGTCCCTTGTCTCAATTACCTTTTTCTTTACTTGCAGCCTCTCTTTTTCAGTGTGGTTTTTCACATGTTTCCTTAAAGAACTTGGATCTGTGTAGCGTTTTGGACAGCCAACCACTTGACATGCATAAGGTTTCTGAAATGAATAATTACTTATTAGTGAACTGTTGTTTTCAATTTAATGTGTAATTTGAACTCAGTTAAGAAGGAACAGCGGTAGAAGATCTGTACTCTCACTCTGTAATAGCTAACAACAAAGGAAACAAAATCACAGTGTTAGACTCACTTATTTAGCCACGTGACACAAATTTAATTTTCAATTAACATTGATATGGTATTTTTAACCAAATATATGGAAAATATTGTGCCTTTAACATACCGTATCAAAGTGAGTTCTTTGATGTTTCGCTCGGTCAGAACTGTTACTGAAAGCCTTGGTGCACCCTGCATATTGGCATAAATAAGGCCTCTCTCCTGTGTGAGACCTCTGATGAATTTTGAGATTTTCTAAACGGGAAAATGCTTTGGTGCAGTCAGAATACTGAAAGACAAAAAAAAAAAGAAATTTTTCAGAATTATAAGGACTGATTGTGACATTAATATGTGGTAATGGCTTAAACATACAATTTGATAACTTTAGCATGCTTTATGAAACATACCTGATATAATTTATTAGTATAGTAGACTTTTTGTACATTGTTTTACATTTTTAAAGACTTTTCTTACTTAGTTAACAGAGTTGGACACTATTAGAATTCCTTTGTGTTTTATTATTTTTACAGCCATTGCATGTGTAGGGTTACCAGATGCCCTTTTTTACAAGGTATGCCCTCTTTCATAGACACTAAAAATGTTTCCTTGTTATACAGGGTGAATCACCTAACCCTTGCACCGCAAATATTGCGGAAACAGACAGTACGATTGATGTGCAGTTTTCACAGAGTGGATTGGTAGTCAAGGACTCGTATTGTTAGTCAATAAACAGATTGTAAAAATACCTAGAAAGTGTATTTTTTATGCAAACATACAATTTTTCAAATGGAACAATGGTTGTTGTCATCATGCACTAGAAGTTTTGACACCAGCTGTGTACAAAGAATTTTGAATATTTTTATCATGTTTAGTTTGGCAGCTACAACCATTCAAAGTTTTACTGTACAAACTGATTCAGTTTTGAATGATAATCTATACTCCTCTTCTGCATGTGTAATAATAGTTTTATAAATGGTTCTCAGGTGAAATGGTGGATATCAGTGTAAAAGTCACACAATATTTCATTGGTAAAAATGACTTAACAATATCTTCATCTATTGTAATTTAAAAGTGGACTCATTCCACATCATAGCAAAATGATTGAAATTAAGATTTGTGGGGCATGGAAATAGCTAAAGAAATTTAGAAGAGCCTATCTTAAAGTACAACAGCAATTTTCACTCTTATGACATTAGACATAAGCATAACTTACATGTCAGTACAATACATACAAACATATGTGAGGGGGGAGTAGGCCTATATCATACTGGTGTTATTCTGTAAAACCATGTTTCATCATATTTGGAACAGATAATCAACTAATTTACATAATTTTAAAGTGAAACTGAAAGAATACTTGCTTGAACAGTGCTACTATTCTGTTCTGGTTCTCAGAAGTATATAATGACTAATGTTGATAACCAAATATTCTTAAACATACCATTCCTTAAATCAGTGTGCAACATGTGTTGAATTATGTTTTTAATCATAGTAGATACCTATAAATTGTAATTACTATATTGTTTTTCAAAATTGTTACCAGTGTACAATGTGTACTGAATTATGTATATCATATGTGCAAACTGTGAACTGCATCATGATTTATATGACCAATAAGGAACTTGAACCTGAACTTGTAATTTAACTATACCCATTTTATCATCCTTATCCTCTAATGATTCAAGTATTTTAATTTTTATTCTCATTTGGAAATTATTTATTATATTTATTTCTTTTTCCTCTCATTCTGTTTCACCTTACTTTACACACTGGACTACTATTCCAAACCTTTTCCATTAAACTATGCAACAACAAACAATATCATTTTAAAAACTATTTTTGTGTTGTTTACTGCAATATATAGGTAGAGAATGACTTCCCCTTTCGTTTTTTGGGTCTGATATTCATTTCCCAAACAGTTCCCTTTAAATATGTTGAACATATGTTAGTTTTTTGCTATGTTGTTCTTTAAGCAAAGTATTCATCTAACATTTTCTACTGATTTGATGCCAGAAACATATCTGTAAAGATGCCACTATTTATACTTACTGGACATTTATTTGGTTTTTCTCCAGAGTGAACTCTCATGTGTATCAGCAGCTTGTATCTTGCATTAAAAGGTCTTGAACGCCTTGAACATCCTTGCCAGAAACACGAAAAGTCTTCACCTTTCCTCATTTCTACATGACTCTTCTCAATGTGGTTGACTAGTGACTCTTGATCCATAAAAACAGCATAGCAGTCAATCCATCGACATTCTAGAAGACTTTCTGCTGTAATGAATAAGAAAAGTTTTTTCCATTGGATAATTAATAGCTATTTAATTTAAATTTGCTTAGATGAATATTTTGAGTTCATAAAATGAAAATAACAAATACATAACATTCTACTTATTTGAGCAAATGTTTTTATGTATATGTACTAATCTATGTATTGTATTATGAATCTGTGTGTGTGTGTTTGCAAGAAGTCTTTTTTTTTTTTTTTTTTTTTTTTTTTTTTTTTTTTTTAGTTGTGGGTAGGGGAGGGGGTTATTTAGAAATAGAGAGGTAATTGGGGAAAGGAATGTAGTGTAAGAGAAAGGTTTATGAGGAACACATCTTGTCTTTAGTTACAATTAAAATGTCTTTGAAGACTATTCGTAATGCATATGTATTCATTTATACAGTAAAGAATGCACTAATATAACCAGAACATTATGTCCACCTATTTAATAGCCAGTATGTCCACTTTTTCTTGGATAATAACTACAATGAATTTTGGCATGGAAGCAATGTGGCTTTGGTAGGCCACTGGAGGGAGTTGGCACCACATGTGCACATACAGGTCACCTAATTCCTATAAATTCCAAAGATAGGAGCCATGAGCTCTGACACCACATTCCATCACATTGTAGATGTGTTCATATCGGTTTACATCTGCCTAGTTGAGGGTCCAGCTCATCAATTGCACTTCCCTTGCACTTCTGGCCTTATGGAATTTCACTTTATCTTGTCGAAAAATGCCAATGCCTTTAGGAAACATGATTTCCATGAAGGGATGAATATGGTCTGAAACCAGTTATGACACTTCTTGGACATAATGGTGTCTTGCACGAGCACGAGTTCCACTGGACCCATGGATGTCCTGTTCTGCAGTACAGATGTAAAGTAGCTGTTCCCCTGAAAGATTGCACACCTTCCCCATTCCACAAGCAGACAGAATGCTCACTGATACTGCATGGACTGTGTGTGTTTGTCTGACTAATAGTCAGGCCCTGTCATATAATGCTGCTAGCTCCTGGATGATTTTGTATCAATAGTAGGTAGCTGGTCATAATGTTCTAGCTGATCAGTTTATATGAAACAATACTTTAGAGGCGCAAAGTGATACAGAGGTTAGAGGTTTCATGAGATATTAAATTTCATGATCTTTATGATGTAGATTAATGGTTAAACTACAAAAATATTGAGTGATCATTTAATTTAGAGGTTTATTTACTAACCTGTTGCCTCATCATCTTCAGCAAGTTCAGAAGTAATTCTTTGTAATGACATATTTTCATTTTCCAGTGTACCAAGGAAAGGATCATGAGGAGGTCTGAGGCAGTCAGGCATATTTCCATTCTTTGAATAATGGCGGTGATAGTTATCCTTTGAATGATCTGCTGCAAGATGAATTTGATGAAAGGATGGTAGTTGCTGTTTATTCAATAAATTTGAAAGAATTTCACCTTTGTATTTAGGTAGAACAACCTGTAAAGAGAAAATAATGATTTTCAGTATTTTATTACATATCCATGGACATGAGTTCCAAGGAAATGAATTGCTTCTATGAGAACTGCACATATCCGTAAACAGTGAATCAGACTGTTATCTCATGCTAATATAAGCACTATTGTAAAAGAATCTGGACTCCTATACATACTAGTGATAAGGCAAAGCAGTCAACAATCCAAAGTTTGGTTTGAACACCACAGTGCTTTACTAGGCATGGTCCTGTTTGGAGGTGGTATGCCATTGCCTTTCTCTAACCTTTCAACTGACTTACCCCGTCAATGTGGGTTCTGAACCATGGTGCTACTTGATATTTTCACATCAGCAACATTGCCAGAGATAAAACAAGTGGAAGGTGACAGATAAAAATCCTAGGACCTGGTGGGCATTGAACCTGCATGACCTTAATATTAATTCACTGTAATATAGATAACTTGTAAATCCTTACATGGCCTTATGTGTACACAAAATATAACAATACAAGTAAACAGTCCTCCAGGTGCAGCAGCAACCAACTTCAGAGTTTTTATCAATATTTATTCGCAATATCAAATTTCTCACAGCTTCAATGTATAAGGTTTGGATGTACTACCAAACAGTGATATATGAAAATTTGTGCCAGGACTCAAACCCATGTTTCCTGCTTTTTACAAGTGGCAGCCTTACTGTTAGGCTACGTGAACATGACTCCATGCCTGACCCAAAGTTTCATATGCCACAATGACTGCACCTGTGAGTCATCTACATTCATCCCTTGGCACTAACAGCTTATACTGTATTTCTGCATTTCTGCACCAGAGAGAATGAAAACAACGAGGAATTACCCTATGCTGTTAACGTCATTGCCTCACTTAGACATTTATTAAATGAGTGTATGGTGATGAATTACAGTGATGCAATATTTTATCAACATTTATTTGCAATAGGTAATTTCTCACAGCTTCACTGTATAAGGTATGGCTGTACTACCAAATGGTGACAAACAAAAATTTGTACTGGGCCAGGACTTGAACCCAGGTTTCCACTTTTCATGAGCGGTCACTTTGCTATTAGGCTACCCAAACATGACTCCAAGTTTGGTAGTACATCCATATCTCATGGAGTGAACCTGTGATAAATTCGCTATTGTGAATGAATATTGATAAATTTTTTTTATCACTGTAATTCGTCACCATACACTAATTTACCCCAGATTTGTTTTCAGGTCATGTAACGACAAAGATATTCTTAATGAGGAAGATATCTACCACAGTAAATCAAGACAAATTATTCATCATATACTATGCAGGCATTTATAACCACACATAACCTACTGTATACTGACCTATGTTGTCAATGTACAAATATAACAGCTTGCAAAGGTTCAGAAGTAAGCTAACAAATGTATAGGAACAATTCTCTAAAGATAATTCTGGTTAAAGGAGTTCAAGGAGCTGAAAATATTAACTGTGTCAGCACTTATAATAAATGAAACTTTCCTTGTTTTGAAAATGCATTACAATTTTCTGTCAAATAAATATTTCTTAGTTATAACATAAGAAGTAAGAATGATAGCAGAATTGCTGAAATTAAGTGTAGGATGCATTTTATAAGAATTTTCTATAAAACACATGGAATGTACAAATGTATTCAGTTTTCAAAAACTAACTGAAATGCTACCTCCTAAATGCTAAATCATTAGCCTAGGGAAGTCAATAGGTTTCCCCCCAAATATCTCAAAATTAAATATTGTATCTTTTTCATTTTGTTATCATTTAGTTTCTGAAAACAGTTTTCCGGCTTTGTATTTATCAGTCGTTAATGCATTGTATTTATTATAAAACAGTCTATTTCATAATCAGTTCCAAATTAACTTTTACACCATCACTCAGGTAACTATACATACACAATCACCATGTCCGGCTGCTCCAGCACCACAAGCATCTTGACTTTATGTGATGTAGGGAGTGTAGGGGAAAGGACGTTGGGACGTAAAGTTCCATCCCCACCCTTACCAAGCACCCTTCCCCTGTCACTTCCCACCTCACTCACAGTCAAGATGCTTGTGGTGCTGGAGTGGTTGGACATGGTGGTTGTTTGTGTGTAGTTGTCTGAGTGATTGTGTGAAAGTATGTGTTTCTTTTTCTGGAAAAGGCCATGGCTGAAAAATTAAGTTCAGTGAATGTGATTGTTTATTTTTTGTGCCTGTCAGCAGGTCAGCAAGTCTCTTTAAGGTAAATTATTATCTATTCTCCATTATTGACATTCCAATCACATTCTCCATTGTTTAAATTTCACTTTTATTTCAGAACTCCTAGTATTTAGACATGCACTGGTCTGGTCATTTTATGGCGCAACTACTTCCTTCTGTAGTACCTCCCCCCCCCCCCCTTCCTGCGGTTGGGACCCACAGGTTGAAAAATATTGGCCTATCACACTGCTGAATACTTACACTCAAATAAGAAAAGGCTAAACAATAATCCCACTTACATTTCTTGACATCTGTCAAATCTGCAAATACTTAAGGTGTCTTTTTATATGCGGTGTGTGTGTGTGTATGTGTGAAAGAGAGAGAGAGAGAGAGAGAGAGAGAGAGAGAGAGAGAGAGAGAGAGCAAACTATTTCCAGTTTCTATATCTATTTTCAAGTGTTTAACTAGACTAGTATCAATATGAGCGTAAAATGACTTATTATCCCAGAATATATTATGAAACAGCAAATAACAGTGTATCATGTCTAATGCAATGTACCAAAAATGAAAATAGCAGAAACCTATACGGCTTTTAGACAGATGGTATAAACCTTTTATGTCTGTAATTTCTGATAATATTATTTTTTGTCCATCACCATTACTGTGTATTTTAATGAAAGAAATTGATTTATTTATACACTTTTACATGCTGTACCAGTATACTATATTATTTTTTGCTTTTGTATTGCTGGCTTAATCAAGGCAATTATTGTGTGTACTATGGACAAGGAAATTACTTAGTTGTTTATGTTTATTCAAAAAGGAATAAAATTTGGCACTAGGAGATTTTATCTAGTTATACTCAAAGACAAGTTAGCAGCTGAAAAGCAAAACAAATTTTTAGGGTCTAATATTAATCTGAAGTAGCATATCTGTGTTTATTCACCAACTACCAACAGTGAAAAAATATATAAGCTTTTAAGCCTGGCTTAATGTCAACTATAATTTATTTAAATTTCAGTCATCATATGCCTGATTGTTTGTATATTGATGTAAAAGATGTATGTGCTTAATGATAAAGTAGTGGTTTTTAGTATTGATCCTTCAGTAAATGAACTGGATCCCCCCCCCCCCCCCTTTCCTGTTCATACCAGATGATGAAACCAGATGTAAGAAGACAAGAAGTTGCAGACTGATGCTTTGAGCCTCTTTCTGAGGCACAGATTGAGGTCCTTGTGGGAAAGTAACTCATGATAAAGCAAATTTCTAAATTCAAGTCCTGATATGTCATGAAGACTTAATCAGTATGTTTTGCCAATCTACATCTGAAGACAGAATACCCTTGGGTCAAAATATCATGGCTGTAAGTAACTGACACTTGACAGCTCAGCCAATAATTTATGTAAAAAGATTTAGTCTGTTTAATCAAGTTCATTACTAAGTGCTGCTATTTTCACTATAATATATAGACCACTCAGATGAAAGTATAAAAAATAATTAATTAAAATTTGGAAGCTGATTGTGTCTCTAGCAATGGCCAATGATGGTCAACCTTATGTGTTATAATGTTAATGCTTTTCTGTAAGGAAAGATATGAACAATTGGAATTTGTATATTATATTCTATTATGTTTACTTACCTGATTTGAAGAGAGGCCTTCACATGGGGCGAATGATTTATTTTCTACTAAGGTCACCGACTCAGAGCTGTGTGAGTGTCCATTTGCTAGCAAATTATTGTTATTGTTGGAAATGAAACTCATGCTTGGTGGACTACAAGTGGTCCTTGCTGATAAGTGACCATAACTGCCAATTATACCGGTACTGCTGTGCTCCTGGAAATGATTGAATGGTTAATTCTGTACAGTAAATACACATAAAAGTATAAGTAAATTATAACAATAGTTTGTAATTCCATTGCTAGAAAAAATAATTATTTTTATCTCATAAAGTAGAAATATAAATAAAAATATTTTTTGTAAGACTATTGTTCTACTTACAAAAGCACAAGATCAATAAATGTATACATACAAGGAGGTGATGCAGAATTTAAATGGCAGTCATAAAGTGAAAATAAGCTACTAACAGTATAACTGGAGGTATTATACAGATTGTCATTTATAGGTTGACTTTTATTACCAAAAGTGATAACATTTTTACTATTATTTTAATAGATTGGAAGTTGAAAAAGTGGCATTAAGAGTTTTTGTTTGTGGCAGTATTTAAACAAAGTGTTTGTAGAGGTACTATAAGGAACTTCATGGCAGAATGCTGTGAGAACAAAATTCACAATATCAGTAATGACTGCTGGATGATACTGATGCAAAAGATACTGACTGAAATCTTTATAATCATGTAACATACCTAGTTACCAAGCAGGATTAAGAGAAAAGAGCTTAAGAAATCCTTCTCACTTATAACCCTGAAGATTGAGTAAGTCAAACACTCCACAATATCCAGTCTAATTTCACAGGTGTTAATCTCATAGCAATCAGAGAGCCTTCATCAAATTTGGAGGCCATGAAGTGGGGCTGGTGTTAAGCTGAAGCTTTGAGTTGGCTCATGCAGCAAGTTCAGGTGGCTCAATTGTTAGAGCACTACCTGTGAAATGTAAGTATCATACTTTGAGTCCTTATTCAGCACACAGTTTCAACTAATCTTATCTAATCAGCCATCATTCAAGTACAAATAAAATGAGGTTTGAAATACCATCTGCTACCAATTTGCATGCCAATTTTTTGTCTATAGTGGGTGCAACACAAAGTGTCAACAATTCATTGCTAGCATCTGGTACGTGTTTTGCAGGAAGATGAGTATGATTGTCTGGGTATAATGAAGCATAATCAGTTGTCACATTTCCACAAGTTACAGATATTTACAGTACCACTTACTGCTGATAGGAAGTTTAATATTAGGCCTAATTATTTCTCAAGCATTATTGTAGTTGTTGATGGATCCAAGATTTTTGTTTAGGAGGGGCTTGACTCAGTTGAGGGTAGCCTGTATCAAAGTACTAAAACCCGGGTACTTCAGGGTGGCTTGCAACGCTTAACCCCTCTCCTCCCTCCCCTTTCCCAGGAACTGCAACTGATTTTGGTGCTATCTTTTAGCATAGTAATGCCTACATATCACAATATATAAGCTATCTTCAAAGCCTGTTGATTTATCCAGTTGCTTGTTAGTTCATCAAACGTATCATGCATGACACACAGTGTTGCCAGATGGCAGAGAGAGCAAATACCTACAGTCTCACAAAAATGTACCTACGTTTTCCCTACTTTCTCCGTACACCTCATTAATGGCCCTACATCAGGGTCGTAGCCAGGAATTTGGGTCTGGGAGGGGCTGAATCCAAGAGTCCGGCTAGAAGAGGTTAACCAGTTGATTAATGTGACATGTTACAATTTTGAAAAACTTTAAAATAAATATTTGTCATCATGCTTCACTTGCTAGATATGTTTTTTCAGTGACTGATCGTTACTGATTCATGGAGTCAATTGTAGATTATGCCACGAATTCCTAGTTCTCTAATACAAGATTACTGATTTATTGATTGGACAAGGGTACATCAAGAACCTGTCAACCATAGAGAAGAACAGCATAAATTAGTTTCCTCAAATAGGCCACTTATTCCGTGTGCACTGTTACAGGAGGATAACTGATTTATTGACCAGACAAGGATACATCGAAACACTATCAACCATAGAGTAGTAGAGTAGGAACAGCAGTAATTATTTAGTTCACGGTCGGCACAAAAAAGAAAGTCCGTCACTCTACATGATTTGATTTTCAAAGAGTAATGCTATGTTGACAACAAATATCTAGCGCTTTTTTCATTATAATGATGGCTGTCGCGAATGTTTTAGCATTTTCTTGTCAGCATCTTCTCATTTACAAATACTAACTAGTATATCGTCCTGACGTAAATAAATAAGTCTAGTCAAGGTAATAAAACGTCTACCATTCATGGAAACAATGAATTTTTATTGCTGATATTTTCTAACACTATTTCCAAAGCAACTCTTTATTCCACTGATATACATTGAAATCATAATATTTTAATCAATTTTAATGTGTCTGAAACAAAGTTTTCAAATTAATATTGTTTACTATGAACAGAAATCAACTATGCCGTCTAAATTATAATTGGCTACTTCAAACTTTGCCGCAATTGGTCGGCTTCATTCCAGTGCGCTGACAACTGTTCTGTTGCCAACATTAGCCGCTAGGCCTGTGTCGGCGATTGTAAAATTTTACCTAAGTACCTACGCATTGGGGACTTTTGGATGAAAATTCCCTACATGATTTTAATGCTTAAAAGTACCTACGTGTAGGGAAAATTCCCTACATCTGGCAACACTGGTCACGCATGAAACTTAATGATTGCCTCATTGTTGTTGACTTTTGAAAGATGACAAATACATGATGGAGTCAATTCAAAGATAACTGTGACTCCACAATTTGATACAATGCCTCTTTGATTTCATATTGGCTGATTAGCTTGTTGGTCATGTGTGCCAAAACTTGTATTACACCTTGTGTTATCTTCATTAAATACTGATTTTGTGTTAGAATCATGGTGATTCTACAACATGAATATGATTTACCTAATCCTAAAAAAAAAAGGTAAGAAGCATGGATCTAGAATTCTATCAAAGCATTGCAAATACATTGACATAATGCTATAAGGAAATAGATTATTAAAATGGAAAGGAAGTTCAGAAACTATACCAAATGTTATTTTGAAACAAACAATGCACTGTTGGCCATCCACAATGCAACTCCAAGAAGGACCAGAAATATTTCAGGCAAATTCATTTGAGCTTTAACATGTTGTACAAAGAGCACATGATTAAAAATACTCCTCCATGTGAAGTGAGGAAGGTGATATCAGCATTCATTGTTGCCACCATTGCTGGCAATAACTGTTGTTACACATCTTGTCATTGAATCAAAGATGCTATGGGAGTGTTTTTGGGGTATAGCAGCCCTTGCTGCTTCCATATATAGGCAAAGTTGATCTAGTGTAGCAGTAAGTAATTTTCATTTCTGAGTCTGAATCGTCCATAATTAAATGACCTAGAAGAAATTATGATTGAGAATGTCAGTGGAAACATATATTAACATCTGTGAATTGTGACACCTAAGAAAAGTTACCTTTGTTCCTGAATTAAGGTAATAACATTGTAGAGATAGGATGCACACACAGATATCTTATGTGAGTAGAAACATCAGTGTCATGCCAGTTTTAGATCTCTAAGCAAAGTTGAAAAGTAACAGAAAATGCTAGTACATGTCTTTTATGTCCAAGAGCACAATATCACTATGTAAGTGAGTGCAGTTTTAACTTAACTCCGGGGATTTTCATATTCTGACATTTTGCCATATCAAGGAATATTTTAATTACAGTGACATATATGTGAAATGAGTAAGTGGAAAAGTATGTAAACATCAATGATACATTACTACATAATGTAGTGTGGCCACATTATCAGAATATACCATTAAGGTTTTTCCAGAATGTCAGCTCATTGTTTGGGACCATTTATCATTTGTTGATGTGATTGTAATTAAGGTTCAATACTTTTTATTCCAGCTATTATGATTTCAAAGAAGTCTCCTTTTGGCTTGGTCTCCAACAATGACCACATACTTGTTGTCTACCTATATCAAGGTTACAATACAACAGCCTTCAGTGAAAAGCAGTATAACAGACATAGAGGCAGTGTGATAGTCTGGAGTACCGTACCATTAGATTCAATGTGAATAAAAACTACTGCATTTGAGATTTTTAAGCCAGAGATATGTATCCTCTTTGAAGATACTTCACATGCTGCATTTCAGGATGACTTTGTCACATTTGGGGATAAATGTGCAAGCAATCTTCAAAGAATGATGGAAAATACTGCATAAACTGATTGCACATTTACCCCTCTAACATACCTCAGATATAATGGACATAGTCCTATAAAATATTAGACTTAAGATGGGGAGTTTTGTGATGCTTCAACACAATATTCATAAAATATGGTAAGAAATATGTTGAACAGCGTATCTTCTGTGGTACCATAGATAAGAAACATTTTCTCTGGCATGAATGTAGGAAATCTGTTTAATGACATATAAAATAATCTTCTTCAATTCTTGACTACAGATTTATCAACAATATAAATAATTACTTATCTCCTAGATTTCTGATGGCATTTACACAGCATAAGTAAGACAATAATAGTTTTTATTACCTGTGTGGTTGATGTTCCCAGAAGACTGGTGGAGGAATGCCTTATTATACTGTTCAAGTTCATGCTATCATTTCTAAAAGAAAAGGAAGTTCTTCTTGAATCTGTATTATGGATATTCCAGGATGAAAATTTTAAGTCTGTAATTTCATTTTCCATACTGTCAACAACAGTTTGTTCACAAACACTTTGATTATTTGAACTAGTTCTTTCTCCTTGCAGCACATTTGGGGCAATTTTAATATGCTGTTGTGATGAAGAAGAGGGTAAATCTACATTTGAACAAGGTAGTGATGTTTCACTGTTGCTATCTTCCACAGAATAATTATGAGTGTCTGTTACACCCGAGTCAGATATTACTGAAATCTCAGACACATCATCAAATGATACTGAGAAATTTTCACAAAATGATGAGACTTCATCCACAGAATATTCAGAAGTTTCATTTAACAATGGACTTTTGCTCTTGTTTGTGGTAGTTAGGAAATCACTGCACACTAATTCACGTAGATATAACGAACAGTCTTCTTGTGAGAGGAATGATGGAATTGCAGTTGTGTTGTCCAAAAGTGGCATATGCTCATCCATCTTATCCTGTGCTGACACACTGAAGTCTTGTTCAAAAAACTCATTATGTGTGGGTGCGAGTAAAGCTGATGAGTAAGCCTGTGTTCCACACTCTTCTTGAACTTCTTCAGGTGCAACACGTGCTGAAATGGCATCCGGTATCATGCTGAAGTACGACGCTGCATCTTGTGGTGTCTGACTAATAGATGAGTACACAGCTGATGAAAAGTTCAATGTGGGTGATGCACATGATGTTAATGAGTGATGCAGTCCTCTGGATGACATTTGACTTTCTGCTGGAGTTGCTGGATCCAAATGCATGTTTCATGTCAGTCAGAACCTGTGGAAAAGAAAGTCAAGTCAGCAATAAGAAGACTATAACAAATGGAAAGTCCAGGTTGGAATATCATAAGTAATATTAGAATAGATTGTGACTCTCTTCAAAGGTGACAACTGAACTGCAGACAGGCTCATAGAAAAGACAATCTCTCTCTCTCTCTCTCTCTCTCTCTGTCTCTCTCTCTCTCTCTCTCTCTCTCTCTCTCTCTCTCACACACACACACACACACACACACACACACACATTGATCATCCTTATGGTTATGACCAATCTTGATAATATTTTCAATAAAAATACTATCAGATATTTCAGTTATTTTTTAGTACATTCAGATCCAATATTAAGAATGACTCATATGAACAATTCCAGTAAAAGAAATAAATTAAAAAAATTTACATCTGTAAAGTTATTCCACAAGTTCCTTCATGTATCTGTTTTGTTCTTGATTGCTTTCCAGTCCTTGCCAAATCAAAAAACAAAAGTATGTTGCCTCTAGTGACACAGTAAACATATATATTGCATCCAGTAGGTTATCTTAAAGTGCATAATATTTTATACCATTGATGGTGGTTTTCTCCCAAATTAATTTCCTGATGGAAAGAGAGCAGTATTATTGCTGTGTGGGAGTGATATGACTGAATGAAGGCAGGGAATGGGGAGGAAGGTGGGATTGTGTAGGGGGGATTCATTCTATGTCCATAGCAGGTAAGATACACATGCCTCCTGCATAGTTCCAAATAACAGGCTCCTCAGGGGACAGTTGTAGTATTTACTAAGTGTGAGTTTGTCAAATCCAAAGTACAAAAAAAGGAGCTTTGGTGCATTACCAATCCTCTATATAGGTATTCTACAATGTCATGTATTTACTTAATTTTTTTTTTCACCTCTGAAGAAACATTGCAATATATACGGGCAACACAAAGTAGAAAAAGTATGTATGCTTATCAATGTACATCATTTACAAAAATACCCATGTTCATAGGCAAGGTCACTATGACATGCCTGTGTAGGGGTATTAGATTAGAATACTGCTAGTGAAAGATTTGTCACTACATTATTTGGCAAGCAATGGGTGGAGAAGTGCTGACACTAGTGATCCTGATCACCAGACTTTGTATCAATGTTATGGATTTGATTTAAAGTCTGAACAAGTGTTTCTTCAAGTGAGAGTATATGATACTATAGATCATGATATGTCCATTTGGTGGAGTTTTAAGTCTAGTGCTCACATTGTGCTATTTAAGAGGAGTTTTTTACCTTCTCCTTTTTCCCATTGTCATACAACAGAAATGTGACAGCACATTACGCATACACCAAAAATAGTAATCTACAATGAATAGACACATTTTAGATCAACTGTCTTGCATGCATGGTAAAGAGTCGTTGTGAGCAGAGGAAGAAAACCCATTCCATTTAAAACGCTGAACCTGTCCCTTTGGGTATCCCAGACAACAATACCTACTGACTCTTTCTCCCTTTTTCCAGCAAGTAAAACAATGTACCTTGTCAACACATTTACCCAAGATAATAACTGTAAAATCCATCCTACAGGCTTTGAGAGGGCCTCCATCTTAAGGCATCAATGAATGCGGTATGGATGGGGACGTGGTCAATGCCCCATACTCCTGGCCATTGTGACGGTTTTCATGACTGGAGCTGCTACTTCTCAATCAAGTAGCTCCTCAATTGACCTGACAAGAGCTTAGCGCACCCTGCTTTCCAACAGCATTCTACAGACCCATTCAAAGATAATAACTACCATACAATAACAAAGACAGTTTCAATACAGGGACCTCAACCTAACCAGTGCTTTCCTCTCCAAGGAAATGAAAATAAAATCAATTGAAATGGGTCTCAAGCTATCAGATCACACAACACTTACTGTTTCTGAATTATAGGCGAGAGGATACTGCTGTTGTTGTGCATTTCAGTCTAAAGACTGGTTTTCTGCAGCTCAACACACTGCTCTGTCCTGTGCAAACCTCTTCATACCTGAATAAGAATGGCAAGCCACATCCTGTTTAACTGATATTTGTCTCTCGGTCTCCCTCTGCAGTTTTTACACGACACACTCTCCTCCAATGCTAAATTAACAAATTTTGGATGTCTCAGTTGTGTCCCACTAATTAATCCCTTCTCTAATTCAAGATATGATGGAAATGTTTTTCACCGCCAATTCTATTCAGCACCTCCTCATCAGACTTACCCATCTGATATAAGGCATTTGCCTGTAGAAAACACAAAAAATTAATTTCATTTAGAGAATGTTTTAATTTCAAAATTATATTCCCATCCACAAAATTCTTTACCACAACAGAAATAAAATTCACCAGTAAAATTGATCTAATAATGCAGTGAAACAAGAATGGTTTCAGGATTCAAATATTGGTGCAGTATACAATGAAAATACTTGTGTGTTTGTCTCCAACAAATAAATTGCAAAACTACTGATGACAGTCCAGCTCAAGCCATGGGCTAGAGAAATGTGTAACTCCTACTAACTTCATGTACACCTAGTACATTTGTGGAAAGTACAGTAATAAAGTTAAACGACTACACTTATTTCTATCGCATCAACCGTTCCATGCATTAGATGAAATTATACCTAACAGAACTTTCCCAAAACATAAAAAAAATTAAAGTGGAGGCCTCCCTTCCACCCGGAGGCCCAGGTCTGCAGCTCTCTAAGATACACCCCCCCCCCCCCCTATTCCGGCCTTGACTGATTGTGCCATCCTGTTGTTATGGGATTATAGCCACCTCATTGCAGAAAATGTTTAAAGTGGACCTATCTGTCATTTCTTAAAAAAATGGGCCATTGCATGCTCATCAGTATTTGTAAAAGGCTGCTGTTCATTATCATCGTATCAATATAGGTAATTTGTAACCCTTGCAATCAATGTCTGGTGGAAAATGATTGATGATTTGCACTACAATGATCACTTCAGGGACCTGATTCATTTAACAGATTGAGCAGCACTCAAAAAGAAACGACAGAAATTGATACCCAGTGAGGTTGACTGGACGCTGAGAAGTCAGAAGGCTGTTTGAACAAGGCTGACCACATCGAGGAATAGGTAGATCGTGTAACCGATATGATCCACCGTGTTATTAAATCATTCACATGGCCAATTAAAGTCAGTGAATCCCTCATTCGAGTAACAAATGCAGTGTTACAATCTGGGGTTGTTGGGCAACTCTGTGCAGTTTCAAATGATGATCAGTTGCTGGGAACCTCGAATTTTTCAGGCACTGAAAACAATATGTCACCCAATTATTAAAGACAGCACTAGCAAATGGCAGTATCCATGTGCTTTCCTCTCCATTAATTCTATAAATGGGTAAAATAAGCAGAGAGTAGTGCCATACTGAAGATGATCAGGAGGATTTCTGTGAGATTCAAGACATGCTGAGTTACTGGTGGGATAGAAAATGCAATCTCTTAGTTCGCCAGAGGAGTATAATGTAAGGCACTGGTGAAATAACTCGAAAATGTTCAAATGTTTGTAAAGGTATGGGACCAAACAACAGTGGTCATTAGTCTCAAGACTCACAAACTACGGTACTTAACTAAATTATGGTAACTACAATACACACACTCATGCCCGAGAACTCGGACCTCCAACGGAGAGCAGATGTGTGCTCCGCATCAAGGGGTCTTAGAGCACACAGCCACTCTCGCCCTGTGAAGTAACTCGTTAGTGCAGACGTCATCACTAACCAGAATCCAGATTTTCGTCAGCACTAATATCACATTGATAGCTTGGTCATTCGAAACAGTGGCGAACTAAGGCTGTTGGAGGCCCGGGGTGGCAGCAAAGCAAAATTTCAGGAAGAATTGGAAAATTTCGGAAGATTCATTCTAAATTTCAGGTAGATCTGGAAAATTTCGGAAGATTCACTCCAAATTTCGAATTTTCTGGAGTAATTTAAAATTCTGGAAGATCTTCCGATTTTTCAGATACGGGATAGTGATACGCACAGTTACAGATAGCGTTAGCATCACGAACACGCTGTATAAAGGAGCGGTGCATTGGCAAACAGAATGGAGAATTACACATAGAACCATCCAAGAGGAGATCCGAAGAAGATCGACGAAGCTGCACTGCAAGATCGACCTAATACGGGACTCGATACACCAAATAAGGACTTTGGGTAGAGCTATGCCATTATCTTGGCACGGATACAGAGTGCCAAGGTCTCTTGTACAATGAATTGTAATTAATGACACCAACAGGAGGTAGCTTGCGGACCAACATATAGGCCCTTATAAACACACTACTAAAGTTTAATAAATCTATTATAATTGTAATTATAATAAAAAAATAATTAAATTGTAATTCTGTGAAGTCTAAATCGTCGCCGGCCGCGGTGGCCGAGGGAACTGAGGCGCTCCAGTCACGGTCTGCACGGCCACTACGGTCGGGGGTAGAATCCCCCCTCGGGCATGGATATTTTTGCCGTCCTTAGTATAGGCTAGTTCATAAGTAGTTTGTAAGTTTAAGGACTGATGACCCCGTAGTTAAGTCCCATAAGCTATACAAACATTTGAACATTTCATTTTCTAAATCGTCCCTGACGATGGAACTTCAGTCACGAGGTTCCATTAAAAAACATAAATAAATAAAATAGGCAAACGGGGGCGTAACTTGTACTTCTATAATTCACGTGAAAGGTTTCCGACCTGATTATAGCCGCTTGATGGGGAATGAACAGAGTTTGAACGCGGGATGGTAGACGAAGACGGTCACCGAGTGCAGTGGCGTCTGCTAACGGACAAGCGACACTGCGTGGAATAACCGCAGAAATCGACGTGGGACGTATCCGTTATGACACTGCGTCGGAATTTGGCCTGCATGGGCTATGGAAGACGAAGACCGACTCGAGTGCCTTTGCTGGTAGCACGACATCGCCTTACACCGCTTCTCCTGAGCTCATGGCCGTGTCGGTTGGACCATGTGAAAAACTGTGGTTTGTTCCAATGAGTTCTGATTTCATTTAGTAAGAGCTGATGTTAGGATTCGAGTGCGGTGCATACTCCACGAAGCCGTGGAGCCAAGTTGTCAACAAGGCGCCGTGTACGCTGGTGGTTGCACTATAACGAAAATGTTCAAATGTTTGTAGAACTTATGGGACTTAACTACGGGGTCATCAGTCCCTAAGCTTACAAACTACTTATGAACTACCTAAGACTAAGGACGGCACAAATATCCATGCCCGAGGGGGGATTCGAACCCCCGACCGTAGTGGCCGTGCAGACCGTGACTGGAGCGCCTCAGTCTCCTCGGCCACCGCGGCCGGCACACTATAACGGCGTGGGCTGTTTTTACGTGGCATGGAATGAGTCCTCTGTCCAACTGAACCGACCATTTACTGGAAATGGTTGTATTCGGCTACTGGAGACCATTTCCGGTCATTCGTGGACTTCATGTTCTCAAACAATTTAAATTTTATTGATGATAATGTGCCATGTCACTGAGCCGTAATTGGTTCGCAGTTGATTTGTAGAACATTATGGACAGTTCCAGCGACATAAATCCCATCTAACAACTATTGGACATAGCTGAAAGGTCAGTTCGTGCACAAAATCCTACACTGACAACACCTTTGCAATTACGGACGGATGTAGAGGCAGTGTGGATCAGTATTCCAGCAGGGACTTCCAGCGTCTTGTTGAGTCCATGGCACGTCCGGTTGCTGCAGTTCACTGGGGAAGAAGGAAGTACGACAAGATAATGGGTGGCATTCCATAGTAACCGTGTTTTCAGCACCACTAGGAGGATTAATTTCACTGAATAGCTTCACACAATGTTCCTGGGGCATGCCTTCAACATATACATTGACCTTACTTTCACATATATATTTCATGTTGGGTTTTTGCGTCAAAGAAGTCCTAACAACAGCTTAGAAAAGCAGAATATTATCCCACACGACAGCTTCCTTAATGTTAAAAATGTTCAAATGTTTGTAAATCTATGGGACCAGACTACTGTGGTCATCAGTCCGGGGGCTTACAAATTACTTAAACTAGCCTATGGACAAATACACACACACACACACACACACACACACACACACACACACATGCCCGAGGGAGGACTCGAAACTCTGGCGGGAGCGGCTTCCCAGTCCCTGACATGCCGCCTAGAAATCCTTAATGCCAACGTATGTACCATCAGTACGTCCACAGTAAGATTTCTGGTATAGTGTTAGCTATTTGTGGGAGAAATGTCACATTTCGCACCTTCTTCAACCTGACAGTAGCAAACTGTCAGTTACTACTAACGCTTGAGAGACAGCGGGAGTAGATGCAACTCACCAGCTTCAGATTCGACATACAATCTCTGACAATAAAGTTCCATCAATAGTCCTGTAACATTAACGTAGATGAAATATAAATTACATTTAGCTACCTTACCGTCCTTCGAAATAGTCACCTTCCTAACTATGCACCGCTGAGCTCTGCGATACATGTGCTGGAAACTTTGAACGAATTCTTTCTTTGGGATGGTGTGTAAAAGCCTCGTCACGTTTCGTCTAATCTCTTTCGCTTCAAAATTAGTTTGAGTCGAGGGAATAGGAATAAGTCTGGAGGATTGAGACCCAGCGAAAATCGTGGATGTTCAGGTTGCACCAACACCTTCTTTGACAGGAACTGTTTGTCGATATTGGTTGTGTGTGGGCGAGCGTTGTCGTGAACAAAAAACCAGAAACACTGTTGTGTGTACTGGGGTCGTATCCTGCGTAGAGCCGGCCGCGGTGGCCAAGGGGACTGAGGCGCTTCAGTCACGGTCTGCACGGCCACTACGGTCGGGGGTTCGAATCCCCCCTCGGGCATGGATATTTGTGCCGTCCTTAGTCTTAGGTAGTTCATAAGTAGTTTGCAAGCTTAGGGACTGATGACCCCGTAGTTAAGTCCCATATGTTCTACAAACATTTGAACATTTTTTCCTGCGTAGACATTGGAAAGTGAGAATAATCCAGACTGTCAATTTTTAGAAGTTCGTCAGCCAGGTGTGTTTCTCCGGTAGCAGAGCACTTTAATGCGAACTGAAGTGTTGTCCAACTATTGTGGAAACAGCTCAACCACGTTGGGTAGTAAGAGAGAGTCAACGTGTCATCCTTTTCATTGAAAAGAGGAAAGCTGCTTTCCTCCTACGTTCTCATCAACTATTTGTTTAAATCCTAATCTTCATTGCTATAACAAATGATGATTATGATGATAAATAATTTGTGAGTCGTTTACTGGAGTTATTCAGAATTATTTAATTAAATTAGCAGATTCTGCTTGTGCACAAAAAAGCAACTGAGAAAGTAATTTTAGTGCCTAACGTGCTTAGGTACTCGGAGAAAAAGCTAACTGTTTTGATCCGTATTCCAACGAGCCATTCACCTAGACCAACTCAGGAAAACATGGATATATCTGAATCAGAATAGGTGAAACTGTTGTGGAACTCAGATCCTTTAAGCACAACATTAGGACTTCATTACTATTTTTAGTAAATAACTAATATGATTTTGTAGGTCTTTTCCAAATTCATATCCAATGACGGTACTTTCCTGTGTTTGTCTCAAGTCATTACAAACTGATGAACGAGGAAGCACTAGGATGGGCAGCACCTCATGGACGGTCGCAAGGCCAGTCAAGGCACAGTCTTCAGTTAATCAAACAAGTTTACAGTGAATTTGCTCGATGTATAGAGATATGCAAAACTGTTTAGAACACATGAAATTTCGACGACGGAATTGAAAATGACTGTCGTTCTTAATGTGACTTTTCGGCGAAGAGAGTGTGAAGTAGAATTCACAATTGTGAGGCTGTTTGGATTTACTTATGAATATTACTGAAAAGTACTTTTACACTTGTGCGTATTGTTAATTTTACACTTGTGCGTATTGTTAACATGTATGGAGACTTACTATTACCAGATGGAGTTTTATTTATTGTGCACAATCCAACTTCTAAATAGTTCAAATGTTTGTAAATCTAAGGGAGCATACTGCTGAGATAATCGGTCCCTAGGCTTAAAAACTATTTAAACTAACTTATGAAAGGACAGCACACACACACACACACACACACACACACACACACCTATGTGCGTGGGAGGACTCGAACCTCTAACGGGAGCTGCTGCGCAATGCGTAACATGGCGCTTCAGACTGAGCGACCACTGTCGCGCCTCAGTCCAACTTTTACAATTAAGCTTCAAAGTGCATTGTATGTTAAATACAATATACGTGTGACTGAAGACAGATTTTCTTACGCCAAAATATCTTTTAACCAACTGTCAAAAATAAACAAATTAAACTGTCATCTCCCTCGGCCCTGTAAGTTTGGCGATATTTGTTGTTGTGGTAACAAGTTTTTCTTATACCATACAAAACTGTGACGAGGTCATGGATATTTATTCTTAGTGGATCTTCCTAATCGAACGATAATTGAAGGCAGATGGAGTAATAGTACCTCACATCAGAAAGAAAGACTGGAAAAATAAAATTCATTGTACAACAAAGCGCTTCTTACAATAGTTGACACACATGGGCTGTACTGACACAATGCCTCCGGGATCACTCTGATGCTGTACTGCTCGACTTGGTCATCATTGTTACCGCCGCGGTGGAGTGGCCGAGCGCTACAAGGCGCCTAACTGTGGAGTGCACGGTTGCTCGTCGTCGGAGGTTCGAGTCCTCCCTCGGGCATGGGTATGTATGTTGTCGTTAGGATAAGATAGTTGAAGTAGTTTCTAAGCCTAAGCAACATTTATCATTTTCAATAATTGTTACAGTGCTTTTCTGCTGGAGCAAAACTCTCATTTTACCGGATCTTGTTCGAGATGGGGAACGCTTGAACTTGCTACAGAACAGACAGCACTCCAATTTTCGAAGTCAAGTTATATTCCTAAAAAGTGAATACACAAGGTCATGTGCGGTGTTCTAGCAATGAGACTAGAATGTTAAAAGCAGTGTTGGTTTTCATACTGTCTGTGGTCACTTACGCAATATATCTACAAAGGGTAAACAATACATTACAAATGTTTGTGAATCTATGGGACTTAACTTATTTGATTATTAGTCCTTAGGCTTACAAACTACTTAAACTAAGTTGAACCTAAGAACAGCACACACAAACACACACACACACACACACACACACACACACACACACACCAATGCCCCACGGAGGACTCGAACCTCCGACGGCGAGCAACCGCGCTCTCCGCAGCAGGGCGCCTTAGAACGTTCAGCCACTCGACTGCGGCTAAACAATACATTAGCTACAGTCAACTACGCTATGGAATTACAGATATAATACGTTAACCAGGGTTCGCGTGAAAGTGTGGGCAAGTTTCTCCTACAGCGCGGGAGTGGCGGAGCGCTCTAAAAGGTGCCGTGCTGCGGAATGCGCGTCTGCTCCCCGTCGGAGATTCGAGTCCTCTCTTGGGCATGGGTGTGTGTGTTGTCCTTAGCATAAGTTATATTAATTAGTTTGTAAGTCTACGGACTGATGACCACTGCACATTTTGAACAAGTTTCTTCAATGGAACTCGGTCGGAAATACAACAGAGGATTCTTACATAGCCTCAGCTCTTTGCTGACGAATGTGTTTCCCCTTCGTGGCTAACTGAAATGTATGTTAATGATATCATTGTAGCAAGCAGACAGATTCTCAAGAAAACAGATTCTCTGTCCAATAATGGCAGTTGAAAGAACATGACATCATACACAAATAATCACTTTTTTTCCAGTGCTGGGTAGGAGAATTTGTCTTCCTTAAGAATGAAGGTTAACGCGGCATGTTTGGAGCATTTTTCCAATTTGGGGGAGTCTCTGTGCATTTAATTTAACAGATGTTGTAATTAGAAAGGTACACCCCTATCACCTCCCCTCTCCCCTCCATCGGCTGTTCCTTACTTGGAAGAGACAATTTTTACTAAAACCGTATGTCCTTGGAGTTCTCGATACGATCTGAAACTGATGTTGCTACCAATGGCCAAACGTAGAACAGGAATTATAGAAAACATTTTTAATGACGGCTCGTATAACTGTGAAAAATCCTATCTCTTATATAAGTGTGTGCTCATTATAATTGGTAATAAAAATATAAAATAGTTACCGAATATGGTTTTCCAAAACCGTGAGTTATTGGAGATTGTTCGACTTTAGTTATGTTCTTTTTTACTCTATCTGTCAATCAACTGCCCAGTCAAATATGAAGAGCTCCACAATTTGACTGAAAATCTAACCACAGATCTGATTTTTATTGTTGACATTCTCAGAATTAGCACCTTAAGCGAAAGTGCATTGAATCGCACTTACTTGTTTTTTATTTTTTATTACTCGTACTACCCTTCCTCTGAATTTCGCAATCCACCAGGTTACTCAGAATAAAACGAATAGATTTATTACCGGAAAAAGCGGCCTGGATACCTGGATAACAGTTTATAATGATACAGAGGACTCTTAAAATTTTATATATACAGTAAAAGGTCCGTAGAAAGGTAAAGAATGTGTTCGTACGTCACTTTGTTATGGTATAAGGGTGAGCATACGGAATAAGAAGACGAAGATGACTTTTCCTTCTGTTGTCACTAGAAATGGAATGGCCACCATTGTTGCAAATCATGGTTAGATTCTAAAAGATATATTATCGTGCTACTGCGGATTCTTCTCTAAAGAAGCAATAAAAATTGAGGTCTCAGAATTAAAAGTACCCATTTCAATAGCTTTGTCCGTGTACAGAATTTGCAGTTAACGAATTCTAACACGATCTTTTGTCCTTTTCTTGTCTCCATGGCAACCGTGCGAACGCAAAGTGAGGTTATCAATATGTGGTAGGATTCCCAACCTATCGGCTCACATCGGTTCAGGGTCAGCTCCCGCGGGCAAGATAAAGCCTCAGCAGCATGGCAAACAATTTCAACATGCTATACCTCGCTCCTCCAAAAAACCATATCACTATTTTATTGTGCTTCTTATTCTTTAGAGGGAAGTATGGTATCGAACCACCTATGAAATGCCCTACTATAATGACAGTAGAAAAAAATTGATTATGAGACCGCATATGTTCAGTTCATCATACCTCTAGTGACGTAATACTAGGCGCGTCCAGAAAGTAAGTTCCGTTTGGTAATAAAATGAAATTGTACACAGATACAGAAGAAATTTTATTGCACAAAATTCTACAACTCTTAAACTACTTTTTCACACAACTGCCAAAATTTTGTAGGCACTTGTCATAGCGTGCCACAAGTTTTTGCATGCATCCTTCACAGAAGGTTGCCGCCTGTGTATTCAACCATGTGGTAACAGCTCTTTATCATCGTTGAAGTGTTGACCAGCAAGGACAGATTTTAGGTGTAAGAAGAGATGAAAGTCGCTAGGAGAGAGGTCCGAGCTGTATGGAGGATGATCAAACAGGTCCCATTGAAATTTCCGTAAGAATTGTTTGGTCACATTCGGTGTGTGAGGTCAGGCATTATCTTAAAAAAAATCTTTCCTCTTCTTACACCTTGGTGTACAACACTTCAACGATGATGACGAGCTGAAAGAACATGCTACTACATGGTTGAATACACAGGCGGCAACATTCAATGAAAAAGGCACACAAAACCTTGTGCCAAGCTATGACAATTGTCTACAAAATTTCGGAAGCTATGTAGAAAAGTAGTTCAACAGTTGTAGATTTTTGTACAATCAATATTTTTTTCTGTATCTGTACCCGTTCGTTTTATATAACCAAACGGAACTTACTTTCTGGACGCGCCTCGTATATCGGCGTCTCTAAAGACTCGAAGCAAGAAAGTGTGCTCAAAAATGTGATTATTAAGACAGAGTAAAAATGTAAAAGGCGAGAGTCTGCTGTTAAAATTTAGGCCTACCTATTACACTTGACATAAAAGAAATAGCAACATCAGTAAAATTGATTTTCTACAAATAAGAAACTGGTCAAAGTATCTGGTTTACTCTTTAGCGGAAACTGTAACTAAGTAATGAAACAAAACCAATAAACATAGATTCATATAGACGTGTTTTGAACGTCATAAGATAACTCATGAATAAGCAACGCTGCTGACGAAATTGTTTTCGTTTGTTACACGAGCTTCTCGGATATCTGTGTGTTGCAATAGTAGCAGTTGGATGATCCGAAATTTAAACGATAATTCAATCAATTTGATCACCGTAAACGGCGTACACCAAGACAACACACCACTTGTCTTAGATACTCGCTATTTCTATTTTTGATATCGCTGTCATCTAATGGAGTCAACAGGCACCTGAGCTGACGCACGATTGTTCAAATCAAATGTTCAAATGTTTGTAGAGCTTATGGGACTTAATTATGGGGTCATCAGTCCCCAAACTTACAAACTACTTATGAACTAGCTTATGCTAAAGACGGCACAAACATCCATGGGGATTCGAACCCCCGTCCGCAGCGGCCGTGCGCAGACCGTGACTGGCACGCCGCAGACCGCTGGGCCACTGCGGTCGGCGCACATTGTTGCTTCATGCGTTAATGCAATGCTCAGAAATACACTCACTGTATTAGTAGGGTTCAAAGTTATCAAAATTCTACTGGGTTGCTTATAGCGAGCTGTCAACCAATTAGTCCCATGAAACAGGTAATTAAGACCCTGGATTTGCAATGGCCGGAGTGAAACAGAAATCCGCTTCACTCATTCTGAATCAGCTTCTTCGTGCTTTCCCTAAATCAGTGATTCCCAACCTGTGGTCCACGGACCACTACTGGTCTGCAAGAGCGAAAAATGGTCGGCCAAAGACATAAAATTTTAAAATTTAATTTAGTAAATCCTCGTTACATGGTTAGTCAATCGTACTATGTCATCACGGTAACTTGACAACTTCACTGGTGATGACAGGTGTGGAGAACATCGGTACAATTTTAAATATATCGATCTGTTTCCTAGTGTTGTCAACACTTACTGAATTCCGAAATGATAGAAACTGGCGGTGGCCGAGCGATTTGCGGCGCGCGTCACGTTCTGCACGGCCCCTACGGAGGTTCGAATCCACCCTCGGGCATGGATATTTGTGCCATCTTTAGTATAAAGTAGTTCGTAAGTAGTTTGTAAGGTAGGGAAAGATAACCCCGTAGTTAAGTCCCATAAGCTCTACAAACATTTGAACATTTTTTTTTTTTTATAGAAACTGGGCAGTTTTATTGTGAAAAGGCAAACTCATGCAATAACGTTCCAGAAATCGCCTTCGTTGTCTTACGATATTCTACACGTCTTATTTAGGTGAACAAGGATTTCCTGCTTAAAAATCCAGAATCCATTCAAAGTAATTGATGGTGCAATTGTTGCTTAGAACAGCAGTATTAGCCCTAGGATTACCGAACTTGAAATAAAGACGAAAGCTGTAAAATCACATTGCTGTAAACAAAATTTAGTGTTCTACTAATCGTTTCTATATTATAGTGCTGTCAATACGTATTACTTTCGAGTTAAATGAAAATTTTAAATGTTCCGATTAACTTTTATTTTTCTTGAACCTTGTGGTCTCTGCTCACAACAAAATGTTCAAATGTTTGTTAAGCTTATGGGACTTAACTGCGGGGTTACCTGTCCCTAAACTTACAAACTACTTATGAACTAACTAATACTAAGGACGGCACAAATATCCATGCCCCAGGGGGGCTGTGCAGACTGTAGTGGCTGTGCAGACTGTGACTGGAGCGCCTCAGTCCCCTCGGTGCTCACAACAAATCAATCAAAATGATACCAGGTCTAAAAAAAAAGTCGAGAACCACTGCCCTAAATACTTCACACAAATGCCAAGACAGTTCCTGTAACAATACCACGGAGGGTATTGTTGTACATTCCCCGTCCAACTGAACCAGCGCTCCGTCTGTTATCACTTCCCTTTAGAACGAACGATCATTTCAAACGAGACTAATGATCTAACTGATATTAAGAAAGCAAAATTTCCCGCGGAAAGAACCGACGTTAAAACCGGCTTCGAAACTCGTCACAGAACAAGACCCAATCTCTTAGCTGCCTCATATTTCCTCGTTCGTAAATTCGAAACAACCGCAGGTCGCCACTATTGGCGGAAAGAAAGGAGCCGGTTTGGCGTTTGTGGTAGGAAAATCAGCGAGACTCACCCAGCGGCGGAGAGAGACGGGTTCGGTGGTGGAGGTGACGGCAGCGGGTGCGTCCGTTGCGTGGCACTGTGGCAGTGGGACTGGCGACTGGCGACTGGCGTGCTCGCGGCTGACACTCGCGCGCGCCACTGATCCCGGCGCCGTTCCGAATGCGACTGGCGTCTCTACTGTCGGGTTCATAATCGCGGGCCGGCCGCGGCCGCCCAGCCACGCTTACGCACAGATTTAAACCACGCCCCCGCGCGACACGCGTGTTCCGACCGAGAGGCGAGAGGAAAAAAAGGCGAGCTGCTCGCGCCGGGACGAGGGGAATAAAAAAACGAAATTGATGCTCGCCCGGCAGGGACAAGAAACGGAATGAAATGTGTACTTAGGGAACGGCTGCGCCCGCGGCGGCATCGCGCCATCGTTGCTCTTGTTTTGAGTTAACCTTCCGCTGACCGGAAGACGCCAAACGCTGCCAAAACGGTCGCCGGGAACACTCCCGGCAGTTTGTGCTCTAACCGCCCCGAGGAAGTGCGTCCTGCTTGCACACGGAAAATACTTGCATTCTATCCGTTGGCGTTCGTCAGTATTCAAGCAAGGAAGATCAGGGTTTAACATCCCGTCGCCAATGTGGTCATTAGAAACGAAGCATGTGATCGGATAGTTTTTCTCAGGGATGTGGAAGGAAATCGGTCGTGAGCTTTGAAAGCAATCATCCCGACATTTGCCTGGAGTGATTGAAGGCAAATCACGGAATACCTAAATCTGGATGGCTGGTCCGTAGCTCAGTGGTAGCGTCGCTGACTACCACGCAGAGGCCCGGGATCGATTCTCGGCAGGGGACTGGGTGTTGTGTGTTGTCCTAATCATCATCATCTCATCATCATTGGCACGTAAGTCGCCCACGCGGCGTCAAGTAGAAAGACTTACACTCAGGCGGCCGAACAATCGCGTAAAAAAATCGCCAGAAAGCCATACGATCATTTCATTTCCATCTGGATGGCTGGAGGAGGATTTGAGTCACTGAGCCGCGCCAGAATAGTCTTGCGCACTAAGGCGCCCAGCTGCGGTGCGCGCGGTCGTTCGCCTTCGGGGGTTCGAGCCCTCCCTAAAAAATTGTTGAAATGTTTATAATTCTATGGTATCAAACTACTTTGGTCATCAGTCCCTAACTTACAAACTACTTAAACTATGTTAAACTAACCTAAGGACAACATACACATCCATAATTGAGGGAGGATTCGAACCTCCTACGCGGGAAGCCGCGCGATCCGTAACGTGACGCTCCAGACCGCTCGGCGACTCCTGTGCGGCAGTCCTCCTTCGGACATGGGTGTTTGTGTTGTCCTTGGGATAAATTACTTTAAGTTAGTGTAAGTAGTCTGTAAGCTTAGATTTAGATTTACAAACATTTGAACCACTGACATCCCGAACGCAAGTCCGGTGTTCTAACGACTGCGCCACCTCGCTCGGTCCAATATTTAAGGCCACCCTGAAACATCAATTTCCCAATTACAACAGCAAAAGTAATGGAGTTGAAACACATTTAC
This sequence comes from Locusta migratoria, assembly GCA_026315105.1. Taxonomy (NCBI): domain Eukaryota; kingdom Metazoa; phylum Arthropoda; class Insecta; order Orthoptera; family Acrididae; genus Locusta; species Locusta migratoria. The sequence goes on from CM048755.1 coordinate 275,481,393, forward strand.
GTTTTATGGGAAATCTCAGACTACACACTTTTTACGGAAATAAGCGAGTCAGCCTCTCAAAAATGTCTTATACAATAATATTTTGGAATAACTCATCTCTTAATAACTGAGCAGTAATGTATAGATGTATGGTATCTGTTCTTTCGGATATGTCCCAAAGAACAAACACCACAGCTAGTTAGCAGCCGACAGCACTTCCATTATTTTTAAAGGCAGGAAGAAAGAGGGAATGAGTCTGGCTGTACTAGGGCACTCAAATAACTCACCGGCCACAAGTGGAAATGTGTGCCTCACTGGCCTTCGAATCCGGGTTCCCACTCCCACTTTGCGACTCTGTAAGGTTGTATTTTTTTAAAAATATAATGACACTTCCAGTAAGAGAGTAAGTCGGGTCTGGTGGTCTAGAGGTAAGCCGTCGCTGTTGACTCATTGCTTTCGGTGAGAGGGCTGTACGCCATCTGTAATAAAAATCTGAGCCAAGAACTTGTCGATTAATATCAAACCAAACGATCCAATGTTGGCACAGGACCAATCTACTAGAAGGAAAAATAAAATAAAAAAAGAAGAGGTAAGGCGCTCGGCTGGAAACCGAAGAATCGCGAATTCAAAGCCCGGTCGTATCACGGGATTTTTTTCTGTCTGCGTTTTAGCCAGCCTTCACCTTTTAACAATTTGAGGATTCACCAGAAACGACACGTAGTTCGGATTCCACATTAAACTGTAGGTTCCCTTTCCACGGTTGGATAACTGGAGTAGGTCAGAGACACGCAAGTTGCCGAAGTGGCGTCCAGTTGAAAGACTTGCACCAGGCCCCTGAGCCACACGAAAATAATATTATTAGTGGGAGAATTAATCCATGATACTGTGTCTAAACAACAATAATCACAACCTGATACAGAAAATAATCTCTAACAAGTAAACCTACTTGTGTCACTCTACGATGCTTCTGAAATTTGGATGTTGTAATACATGAACAACTAAAGAACACGTATTATTTTTAGCGGCGGTAAAACATATTTAAGGGGTGAAACAGTCCCCCCCAATATAGGGGCTAAAATGGGAAAATTGCGATTTTAATAATTTTTGGTATGAAAGTATCTTTTGATAAAAGACGAAAATCGGCCTAGGTATATTGTAGGGGGAGTGAAAAGTAGGGGACCAACTACCCCTAATTCGACCATTTTTTTACTAAAAGTGTTTTGATTTAATCGAAGTAGAATCTATTAAAACTTCATAAGGAAGGTTAATTCAGAAAAGTATTTTTTGTAATTTTTTATATCAATATTCGAGGGGTAAACAACCCCTATATTTCCGCGCTGGCTTGATATATGACAAATACATTAATAATAAAATAGTTTCAACAAAAAATCATTTATTGCCTGTAGGTAAGCGTTCAAACAATCAATTATCTTCTGACACACGAAAAGAAAATTGTGAGAGGCAAAGGGGACTCATCGTAATCAAGCAGCGCGAAGAGATGTAAATCCGGCATTGAGACCTCCATGCGCTACACCACGGGCATCGCTAACGCCGGCGGATAGACATTTTTTACAAGTTTTATACACTTTTATTGACCGTTATTTCAAAAGTTGATTTTACAGTATTTTGAATGTCGAGTTACTGTCTATTCAAGAATTTTGTCGAGTTTTCGTCCACTCTGCTGGATCAGCCACATTGAATTTTCAGAATCTTGATTTCAGATTCGGATTCAGCGCCTTTAAATACCGATATATTAAAGACATGAAACCGTTCAGAAATATAGATTCACAAGGTGTTTCATAGGCAAATCAAACGATACGATAATATAAGGGTTGCTTACTCCTCAAATATTGATATAAAAATAAAACATATGCTTATTTCTTAATTGGCCTTCCCTTTGATGTTTTAATGGATTCTACTTCGATTAAATCAAAACACTTTTTTAGAAAAAAAAACCTGGTCACTTTCGGGGTAGCTGGTCCCCTACTTTTCACTTCCCCACCATTATACCTAGGCCGATTTTCGTATTTTATCAACAGATACTTTCATACCAAAAATGATTAAAATCGCTTCACTGCTCTCTAAGTTATCGCATTTTTTCCATATTAGCCCCAATTTTGGGGGGACTGTTTCATCCCTTAAAAATGTTTTACCGTCGCTAAAAATAAAAATAAAAATATGCGTCCCTTAGTTTTTCATGTATTATAACACATACAAATTGCATACAAATCGGGGAGTGACAGATAGGTTGACTTAACAGTGCTTGCGTAAACGAAATAAAACCTTCCATTTTTCAATTACCGAAGCGGGAACTGAAATAGCTTTTCAGCGGAATCCATGGGAATGAAATGACAGACGTTTTAGTCTTAATCGGAACAAAGATCTCTCTGACAAGTCGCCCAGAATTATCCAGCGTCTCAATTAATAGACTAATTAATAATAAATTCAAGAAAAGGTTTTATGACCGCTTGAGGACACAAGGGAAAGGAAAAACACGGATTATACTGTTAGGGCACTTCCTAAACACCTAAGAAGGGAAAAGGCAGCATTTGGGAACAATTACTGGGCGCGACTGCCGTGCGGATATCAGTATGGTGTAAAAATTGGCAGTTGACTCTAAATAATGAGAAGTGTGAAGTCGTCCACATGAGTACGAAAAGAAATCCGTTAAACTTTGATTATAAGATAAATCAATCAAAAATGAATGAATGAAGGCCGTAAACACCACATAATACCTAGGAATTACTATTACTTCAGACTTGAACTGGAAAGTACACGTCGGGGGAAAGGTGACCTAGAGACTGCGTTTTATTGGCAGGACCCTTTAAAGATGCAACAGAACTACTAAAGAGACTGCATACGTACACCTTGTCCGTCCATTTTTGGAGTATTGCTGCCCAGTGTGGGATCCTTATCAGGTGGGGTTGACGGAGGACATGGAAAGAGTCCAAAGAAGGACTGTATTGTCACGATACAGGGGAGACAGCATTACGGAAATGATACAGGATCTTGGATGGGAATCATTACAACAACAGCGCTTATCGCTGCGGCGTGGGCTACTTACGAAACTACAATCGCCAATATTCTTCTCCGAATGCGAAAATATATTGTTGACTGCCACTTACATAGGTAGAAAAGATCATCAGAATAATATACGAGAAATCAGATCTCGAACGGAGAGATTCAGGTGTTCTTTCTTTCCGCGCGCTATTCGAGAATGGAGTGGTAGATAAATAGTACAAAGGTGGTTCGAGGAACCCTCTGCCAGGCACTTAAACGTGATTTGCAGAGTATCTCATGTAGATGTAGAACACCTGCCGGAATTGGGAACTTCCCCTCACCGAAGTACGCTATATGCAAAAGAGAAAACAGCATTATGAACCGGAAGCATCTAAGAACCTGCGAAAGACTGCAGTGTTGTGACGGAATGTCAGATGGTCAATAGTACCGTGCAGTTAGGGAAACAATGACTGTGTATCAAATGTCTGAGCACTGAATAAATAAATATTTGAAATATTTGCAACCCATAGTTAAGTATCACTCTAACAAAGAACACACCAACGCCTTGAGCAAACTGTAATAAATGTCTGTGTTTTTCGCCTGGTGATGTGGGGGATGGGTAGAGGGGCAGCAGAGATGTTTCGCCAGGAGGCTGTGAGGAGTCGTAATGAAGGCCTGTTCGCAGCCGCCCCTATCCCCCGTCAATGTCCCGCAGTGCGCCACAAAATGTTCAAATGTTTGTAAATCTTATGGGACTTAACTACGGGGTCATCAGTCCCTAAACTTACAAACTACTTATGAACTAATTACGAACTAGGACGGCACAAATATCCATGCCCGAGGGGGAATTCGAACCCCCGACCGTAGTGGCCGTGCAGACCGTGACTGAAGCGCCTCAGTCCCCGCGGCCACCGCGGCCGGCAGTGCGCCACAGTTTCCGCAGCGTCAGTTTTGAATCGCACCACTTTGTCATGTACGCTACACTAACCACGGCGACATACGAACAGTTTATAAACCCAGACGTTTCGGAAATGTTTCCACCCTTGGTCCGGAAGCCAATGAAGATGCCATTTTGGATGTGAGATAAATCGCAGCAGTAGGACAACCAGTGCACTGTCTTCGGCGCCCCCTGACATTGTATGTGGAGCCTTCACTACAAGCGCGGCCACCACGCCCGCCATGAGCCCCTCCGACACCCGTGTGCAAACCAAATTATAGCCCCACCACCCGCATCCCACCCTTCACGAGTCTATTCTCCCTTTCAGGATTAGACTTTCAATTTTCTCATTTAAAAGTGTGCAACACAAGACAAAGAAAACCACACTGGTCAAAAACAGTTTAGGGATCAGTTGACATATATAGATTCTAAAGTATTGTGTTTTTGACCGTTCTACGGAGTGGAGACAACAACATTACGGCAACCGAGATAGAGGTAATAACAGAAAGTTGCTGTAGATGTAGTTGGTGTTGACTCGTGTTTACTCTACCAAACGAACTACACAAGCATTTGGGTTCAGATACAAAACTGTTACTCGTTCGAAGCTATGGTATGGAGAGTCATAGGAAGGCTGGAAGCGAAACAGGCACAGAGGGAGGTGGCTGCAGCTAATAGAGTAACCCAAAATGTTATTTACAGGACCACAACACGATTTAAGACAACAGGAAGCGTTAAAAGAAGGCAAGGCCAAGGTCGTCCACGGGTAAAATCAGCAAGAGATGACTGTTACCTCTGGTTGACAGCCCGTCGAGAGAGGACAGTCCGAAATCGCCTTCGGGAATGTGGTATCTACGCACAGAGCCCTATGATATGTGTCCCATTAAAACCACAACACCGTTTAGCACGCAGAAACTGTGAGGAGGAACATCAGGTTTGGAGTTGTAACGAATGGCGCTAGATTCTCTTGACAGATGAGTCAAGATTTTGTGTTCAGCCGGACAATCGTCGTTTCCTCATTTGGAGAGAAGATGGAACTCGGAGCAATCCTGCTTATGTGCAGGAAACATCACCACATCGTGGTGGTGGACGACTGGTGTGGACAAGTGTCAGTATTGGCGGTCGTTCAGAATGGCGCTTTGACTGAGAGACGAGATTCTTTTTTGTGCCCTACGTTGGTGCCACAGGTAATGGTCCTTTTGGTGGACGATAACGCTCGTCCCCACAGAGCTGCACTGGTGGTCAAAATGCTTGAATCTGACGTAATTGAACGAATGGAATGGCCAGCTTGTTCTCCGGACTTAAACCCGATTGAGCATGTCTAGGATGCGCGTGGCAGATGCATTGCAGTCAGACCAGCACCTCCCACAACAGTTGTAGAGCTGGATATTGCACTCATAGAAGAATGGCCAAATATACCTCAAGAGCTGACTGATAACCTCAAATGTTCAAATGTTTGTTAAGCTTATGGGACTTAACTGCGGGGTCATCAGTCCCTAAACTTACAAACTACTTACGAACTATCTTATACTAAGGACGGCACAAATATCCATGCCCGAGGGGGGATTCGAACCCCTGACGGTAGTGGCCGTGCAGACCGTGACTGGAGCGCCTCAGTCCCCGCGGCCACCGCGGCCGGCGATAATCTCATACTGTCCATGTCATGCAGGTGTGCAACTGTATTGGCTGTTCTATGTGGTCACACACCATATTAGAGGGCAACGAGAAAGACTTTCACATTTATGGTAGCTGCGTGGTGCGTCGCACAAAGTAAACGCCAAGTAAACCTCAAGTAAAGAGTTGAGGCAGCAAAACATCGCTCTGTATCACATACAAATTACAATTGTAACCAATATATGAATAAAACACTTTACCATATAAATATTGTGCATGATACCGTATCTCACTTGATCCCCTAACTATTTTGAGCAGTGTGTTATTTTGCCAAATCCAGGAATGTTTTAATTTCTGTATATTCGGTGACTTACTTTGTGAATGAAACTTACTTTCTGAGTGAAACACGCTCATAGAAACTCTTCTGTCATTTGCCTTGCATGCAAACTAAGATATCTTGTTCTACCGAAATAATAAGCAAATTAATACGTCTTTGCTAGTGCATTGTTGATCTAAAATAACTTTTAGTTTTGAGAAGTAATTTTCACTTCCTCCGTTAGAAGAAAGTTGATACTTAATAAATTGTAAAAAAGATACTGTCGAATGGTTTCACACGACTGAAATCTAAAAGAAACGAAAAGGAAAAGGATGCAGTCTTAAAACATAAAGTTCATTATACAAATGAAAACCGTCAGTTTGCCGCGGTGGAGTAGCCGAGCGGTCTAAAGCGTCTCGCTGCGGAGCGCGCGGTTGCTCGCCGTGGAGGTTCGAGTCCTCCCTGGGGCATGGGTGTGTGTGTTTGTCCTTAGGTTATCTTACCTAGGTTTAAGTAAAGCTACGGACTGATGACCACGAAGTTTGATCCGATAGATTTACGAACATTTGAACATTTTGAAAACCGTCAGTTTCTATTTCAGTCCTGAAATCACCTTTAAGTTGCAGATGTAAATCTTTATATTGTTTGATCAGTTCTTCCCTAGGGTAATTAGTAGAACGGGACCATACGCGGCTAAGTGATAGTGAAGCACCCGATATCCTCCGTCAATCAACATTTACTGAACCACGCGATTCCGGCTCAGCCTACCCATTTTCACTGACTTTTGTTATACAGGGTGTTACAAAAAGGTACGGCCAAACTTTCAGGAAACATTCCTCACACACAAAGAAAGAAAATATGTTATGTGGACATGTGTCCGGAAACGCTTAATTTCCATGTTAGAGCTCAGTTTAGTATTTCTCTTTAAATGTAAATTGAAATAATTCGTGCAGAGAATTGTCAAATTACCCTATTGTTTCTTTAGTATGTACTGTACTTCCTCGATTCACCGCATTTGTATACATTGCACTGACTGCAAAACCACGTTCGTGATGAACACTAACCAGTTGATGCTACGTACTGATGTGCTTGATGCTAGTACTGTAGCGCAATGAGTCGCATGCCAACACAAGCACTGAAGTCAACATTACCTTCCTTCAATTGGGCCAACTGGCGGTGAATCGAGGAAGTACAGTAGATACTAACGAAACAATTGGGCGTTTTGACAATTGTGTGCACGAATTATTTCAATTTACATTTAAAGAGAAATACTAAAATGAGCTCTAAAATGGAAATTAAGCGTTTTCGGACACATGTCCACATAACATATTTTCTTTCTTTGTGTGTGAGGAATGTTTCCTGAAAGTTTGGCCGTACCTTTTTGTAACACCCTGTATGTTAGAGACATTGTACGACCATCCGTCTTTGTATACATAAATCATTATTCATCAAACTGAGAGTCAGATTAAAACCAGGTATATGTTTTGCCCCGAAATCAGCTAAAGCATCTGTAAATATGACTGGCTGAGAATACCATTACAAATTTTTATGAATGCATTCTTGCATATAGGAGAACATTTATGAATGTAAATCAGTAAATAACATTTAAAAGGGCTTTACTACATTTTTAACAAATAGCTATTATAAACTAATTCCGTCAGCTAGCTAATGCCGCGGTGTACTGGTCGAGCGTTCCAAGACGCCTTGCTGCGGAGCGCTCACTTGTTCGCCGTCGGAAGTTCGAGTCCTCCCTCGGGAATGGGTGTGTGTGTGTGTGTTGTCCCTAGCTTAGTTTAACTTAGTGTAAGTAGTTTGTAAGCCTAGGTACTTTATAACTAAAGCAGTTATGGTCCCACAGCTTTACAAACATTTGAACATTTGAGATAATTAATACGTTAATGATATAGTGTGTAATAGGAGAGCTGTTCGTTTCTTTTACCACGAAAGCCACGCAGGATGGCCCGGGTTCGATTCCCGGTCGGGTTGGAGAGTTTCTCCACTCGAGGACTGGGTGTTGTGTCGTCCTCATCATCATTTCACTATCATCGACACGCAAGTCGTCCATGTGACGTCACCTAATAACTTGCACTAGGCAGGTCGAACACGATCCCAGCTGGGCTCTAACTGCCAAAAAAGCCACACGAAATCATCACCACGAAGCAAATAAGAGTGGCCACTGATATAAACGATTTGCGGATTTGCGACGGCAATAATTAAGATAAAGTTGTATTTACCGAGTCGAAATTGAACACGTACTTTTAATCAACAACTCTCTTCTCGCGATGACAAAATATTTGTTTTGCTTCCCATTTCAGTAGCAGGAAATGGTCATTGCCATAAAGTAAGAGAAATCGGAGCTCGAACTGGCACATTTGGGTTTTAGAGTCTTCGCTCGTTGTTCGAGTGTGGAACAGTGGAGATCCAGTTTGAAATATGTGTAGTGCTCAAAATGTTCAAATGCTTGTATAGTCTATGGGACTTAACTACGGGGTCATCAGTCCCTAAACTTACAAACTACTTATGAAATAACTAAGACTAAGGACGGCACAAATATCCATGCCAGAGGGGGGATTCGAACCCCCGATCGTAGTGGCCGTGCAGACCGTGACTGGAGCGCCTCAGTCCCCTCGGCCACCGCGGCCGGCTGTGTCGTGCTCCACCGTGAAGAACTCACGTGTGAACTGAAAAGTAAACATACAGCGCAGACGTAGAAACCTCGATCTGTTCCAAAGTTTAGCTCTGATAATTTTGGCTTCTGAGTTGATCATTATGATCTAGATTATTTATTTTTTATCACTAGAAAATGATATTCAATTTCTAAGTTACATTTGGCGATCTGGCGGCGGAGTTGCGACGCATCCATTCTTATAGGCTGAGGGCGTCCGCATCCTGACCTTGAGACATTGTAACTGACTACGCATAAATACAGGAACTTCGTTCATCCAGTTTTTGAGAAAGCGAACATTTAGCAGTGTCTATCTTTTAACAAACAAGTTAAAAGTTTTTTGCAGAGACTCTCTACAAAATGATAAATGAAAAAAGTTCATTATTTATCACATTTTTTGTTTATGCAGTCAAACTCAGCATAATAAATCACTTTTTAATTTATTACATATTTACTACTGACCCAATTCGTAACACAATTTGCAGACAGTAATCGCATATCCCACTGAATGCATCTGCAAAATTTTATCATTTTACAATACATAGTTCAGGAGATATGACTTCATAAACATTTAGATGGGTAAAAACTAGCTTTTGCTTATCATAGAGTGCAAATTACTTAGTTTCATTATTCAGTGTTTCATTAAGAAAATATTTAACAACTTACAAGAGAATTTAAACATAATATCAAACCGTTCCTAAACTTTTTCTCGTTTACACGTTTAAAGGCAAAATGTAACACGTTAAATCATTTGTAAAGTAATCAATTGTTTGAAGTTGTTTTATACGAATGAGTTCGATACTTTAAGGAATCGTGGGTTTCTCGGTTTCTTCGTAAACAGCGTACTCACTCGTTTCTTCTCTATTTCTCATCTGACATGAGCATTCGATTCATTATTTGACTTTACCTAAAATAAATAGGTAAAAGAAAAGAGAAAGTGATAATGAAAAGAAGACTAGAGTTTAATATCTGGTCAACATCGATATTTATGGAAATGGACCTCTGGAGAAGATAGACAAGAACGCCGTGAAATGCGGCCGTGGAAGAAAACATTCCTACATTAACGTCAAGCAACAACGGTAATCAAGGACTGTAGCACTCTATTCCGCTATTCGGATTCGGTAGCCCAAGGAAAGTGTCGCCTCACTAGAAGAAAAAAGGGGGCAGAACGCACCGATCAATCAAGTATTTAGTTCCAACCGGCGAAGAACCGCACCAGATTGGCTGCAGTGTGCCGTCAAACAGCTGGATTTCAACGAAGCTATCCGCCTTCCGATCTGGCTGCGCCACGTGTTAGCACATGTGGCTAGCGCAGCCTCTTGTTTTTTTATTGCCACTAACAACATGTCGCAGCAGTTGCACTCGAGGCTCCAACTCGGTTTCTTCTCTCAACTTCATCACTCTCTACCCATGTATCAAGTTATTTCTGACGGCAAACTGCTTTTCATTTACATGTGTGCTTATCAAAGTTCGAGACACATCTGTTACGGAATTTGTTGGAGCTTACATTCAGAGCCAGAAACCTGAGTCCATTTCGAAACAAAGGAAAAATAATCTCTTATTACCAGTTTCTTTGTTCGCTCAAACGATGCCACGGTTTTCAGTTTATGTTCACGATCCTCTGGAGCTGTGGTGTGGTGCCGAAAAATAAAACTTGGTGGTGAAAGAAACTTTTGTCAGTAGTAATTGGACAGTATAAGTAGTAGAGATACCCGCATACAGCTGCTTAATATCCGTGTAAATATTGCAAGTTAAGCGACGAATCCCGCCCATTCTTTCATGGTTCAGTATGGTTGATGGTAATCCACATGGTAGATAGATATGGTATTATCGGTAGCCCGTTTAATGCTGTTCAAGAGAAGTGGGATACCTGCCGCCAAATGACAACTGCTTCCTTCCTTTCGTCAGTATATTGATGTGAACAAAGTACTCTGGGTAGATGATTAATCCAACAAATCTGAACAGATTTTTATTATATTTAACTAAAGCTACATTCCATTAGGATATACAAAATACAATTCAATTAGAGAAACAGAATATGTGGACAATGCAGCACAGCGGAATCACACGGAAAAGAAGACAAATTGTAGCAAAGCTTACAGCACAAATTAAGGTCATCCGTAGCAGTGTGGGTGAAAGATTGAATATAATATATTCGGGATTGGATAAATTTGTAGAAAAATGGAAAGTAATGCACTTGAGTAGGAAAAACAATCCCATAATATTCGAATACAGTATTAGTAGTGAGCATCTTGATGCAGTCACGTCATTCAAATATATAGGCGTAACATTATAGAGCGATATGAAACGAAACGAACATGTAAGGACAGTTGTGAGTGAGGCGGACAGCCGACTTAGGTTTATTGGAAGGATTTTGGGAAGATGTACTACATCTGTAAAGAAGACCGCGTATAAAATGCTTGTATGACCACGTCTTGAGTATTGTTCAAGTGTTTGGGCCCCACAGCAGATCAGTTTAAAGGAAGACATGGAAGCAGTTTAGAGGTGAGCAGATAGGTATAGGTTCGTTACTGGTAGATTCGACCAATGCACGAGTGTCACAGAAAAGCATCGGGAACTCAAATGGGAATCGCTGGAGGAAGACGCCGTTCTCTTCGAGAAATTTAGAGGGCCGGAATTTGAAGCTGACTGCAGAACTATCTTGCTGCCGCCTATTTACATTTTGCGTAAAGATCACAAAGACAAGATAAGTGAAATTAGGGCTCGTTCTATTTGGGAGCGGAATAGGAAAGGAAATGCCTAGTAGTGGTACAGTGTACCCTCCGCCATGCACCTTGCGGTGGATTGCGGAGTATATATGTAGATGTACTACTGTTTCACGTGGTTACCCACAATCGCTTAAGGCAAATTCCGGGATTTCAAATAAGTTCAAATGTTTGTAAATCATAGGAACTTAGGAACTTAATTGCTGAGGTTATCAATCCCTAGGCTTGCAAACTACTTAAACTAACTTATACTAAGGACAACGCACACACGTGTGCTCGAGGGAGGACTCGAACCTCCGACGGCGAGTAACCGCGCTCACTGCATCAAGGCGCCTTACAACGCTCGGCCACTCTACCACGGCTCCGGGGTTTCTTTGAAAACAATACAACTTCCCTGCTTCGCCATCCTTCCAGAAACCGAACTTCTGTTCCGACCTCATCGTCGACGGGACGTTAAATTCTTATTTTTCCTCCGTACTATTGTTTCCTCCTTCTGCAACATTTTCGTCGTATATGTTTCGCGGAAAAAGAAAATATTGCCGTTGTGCTGTCGTATGGGCTCTAATCTCTCCAATTTTATACTTGTGGTTGTTTCGTGAAATATACGTAGGAGGAAGCAATATATTGTTTGACTCCTTAAGAAACTTGATAAAAAGCCCGTACCACAGTACATAACGTCTCTCTTGCAGCTAGGGCTTGGGTGTGTATGTTATCTTTAATTTAAGTTAGTTTAAATAGTTTGTAAGTCTAGGTACTAGAGACCACGGCAGTGTGGTCCGATAGGCTTACAAATATTTGATTTGATTTGATTTGACGTTGATGAGCAATACTCAAGCATTGGCCGAACATGTATTGTTTTGTATCCTACTTCCTTTGTTGACGGACTAAACTTCCTGAAAATTCTTCCAATGAATCTCAGACTGACATCTGCCTATCCCACGATTAATTTTATATGGCCGTTCCATTTCAAATCGCTCCTTATGTCTACTTTCAGATATTTTATGGAAGTCTCAAATTCCATTCCCTGCGCCACGCGCTGATGCATTGCAGTGCCTCCTGTATTTCGCCTTCTTTTCCTGTGTTGCGACTTCTCGATATACGAAAACATAATTCGCAAAAAGCCTCATTGAACTTCCGATGTTATCTATCTACGAAGTCATATATATTGAAAAGCAACGGTCTTATAATAACACTCCCTTGGGGAACGCCAGAAATCATGTTCACTTCTGAAGACCTCTCTCCGTTGAGAATGAGATGCTGCGTTATGTTAGCTAGAAACTCTTCAATGGAGTCAAACAGCTGGTCTGATATTCCATGTGCTCGCACTTTGTTTATCAGGCGATGGTGCAGATCCGCCTTGCGGAATAAACATGGCATCTACCTGGGACCGTGTGTTTTCTGCTCTCTGGATCTTGTGGATGAATATCATATGTTGCTATAGCATATTATACACACGACAGTAATATTAATAAAAAAGGAAGTTTCTGACAAACATTACTTGTCCTGCTCACCTAGCATGTTATTTACATTGTATTTCACGGTCATATAGAGTCGAAAAAATGAATGAGACTACCCAGAGCATAACCTTGAACTTGTCCGCTGCTGCGTGGGCGCAGAAAGGCAAAAACTGAATCGCGTACTGCTAAACAGTGGCGTGAACGGATAATCCACGCGCGCAAGTCTATTTTTAGAAAGCGGCATCAGGGGGAAAAATACATTCGCCAGTTTGGTGTAAACGGTCCACAATGATAAACGTAGGTTTTTTCCCACTAAGAAAAACTTGCGGCCCTGAGCTCCCGAGATGATGCGACGCTAAGCGACGTAACACTGTTTATCTTCGGCAATAAACACTTCCTGTTATTAACAGTAATGAAATCAAGGTTGTTTTCACCAGAGAGTGATGACTGGGAGGACTTGAAAATACTACTGACACATTCTGACTTAACAGCAATAAAATTTTTAATGTAGTAGAGTAGTTGTTATACTTTTTTGTTGCCATGAGATGGAAGTATGCGTTTACAGTATTCCATTTGGCTTGTACAGAAATCAAAAGAGTGAAGTACCTATAAAAGAAAGTTGGATGTCAATGTAACGTCTTAGATATATAAGTTACCGTACGATATGCATACAGAGTGTTTCCGAAAGAGAGGGCAAACATTTAACAGGACATAGCGAGTGCTCCACTGAACAATTTGAGGTAGGCGACCTGGGGTCGGAGAAGCCAGCTTAAGGATATAATAGGAAAACAATCACATTACTGCGTACTTTTTATTTACATAAGTTACAGTTAACCGCAAATACTATCATTTACACAATGAACGTACCATTTGCACTGTATCTTACAAAATGTGCTGAAACTAGCGGCCATCAACCTTAATGCATGCATGGCATCGGTGAACAAGATTCTGACGTATCCTGACAAATATCTCTGAGGTTTTGAATCACATCACAAGCAGTTACAATACTGGCAACTAATTACACCTCCCTATTCTCTGTAGGCTCATTTAAAAGTGACTTTAGATGTCCCCATAGGAAATAATAAACGGTATTCAGATCGATGACGTCGCAGGCCATGTAATAGGACCTTACCTTCCACCGTGCGAGGTGGCGCATTGGTAACGCACTGGACTCGCATTCGGGAGGATGGTGGTTCAAATCCACCTCCGGCCGTCCAGATTTAGGTTTTCCGTGATTTCCCTAAATCACTCCAGGCAAATACCGGAATGGTTCCTTTTAAAGGGCACGGCCGATTTCCTTCCCAAACCGTAAGCTCCGCCTCTAATGACCACGCTGTCGACGGGGCGTTAAACACTAATCTTCCTTCCTCCTTCCTTCCTTACCTTCTAATTCAGAGACTAGGAAATACAGCACTGAAATGGTTGTGGACATCCATACTGAAGTGAGGATGTGTACTGTCTATCATTGATTCACATCATGTCGAATCGTAGGACAATGTAAATACCATACAAAAGTGCCACTTGATGGAGAATAAAAGTAAACAAAACTTGCGTCATGACTTCCTAGTAATCAGGATCATCAAACTTGTTTCCTGGCAGGAAATAAATAATTAACATGTAAATATACAGCACAGTACGTGTAAACTCGTATGCATGTTGTAAACAGGTGGAGAACAAAAATGCGAGACAAATGTTCAAATGTACTGTTTGAGGCTTTCCCGACGTATTGATTCCTTCCATTGTTCACTGGCGTCGCGTCGGATCGTATTGTTGAACCTGAACAATATTTCCACGAGGCAGCTGCTCGTCATCTTCAGGTGCTAACTAAACTGATGTTGCTGTCGTCTCGCCTATATACTGACGGTTCCTTGGGTCACAGTGATTTCCGCAAACCGACACACACAGACCTGTACCTACGAGCTGTCATCACCCTTCCCAACGTAGTGGTGTATTACGGACCCTTGTCCACAGGGCTAATATCAGACCAAGAGAGCTGACCAGCAGAGCTCAACCATATTCGCTCTGTGTTTCTCCAGAATGGATACTCTGAGAAGCAGATTAGAAATGCGCTACAACCACCTCGCGCAAGACCCGAAGAGCTGCCAGAAGAAACAGAGGAATCGAAAAGATTGGTTTTTCTCTCTTACGTTGGTGGCGTATCCTTCAAGATTGGCAGGTTGTTCAAGAAATATAACATCAAATGCGTCTTCCGTCCTCCAGCACGAGTACAAACGATGCTGCGTCCCGTCAAAGACAATTTAGGTCTGAGGAAACCAGGCATATATAAAAACCCATGCCAGTGCGGAAAATCATACATTGGACAGACATGTCGCAGCCGGCCGCGGTGGCCGAGGAGACTGAGGCGCTCCAGTCACCGTCTGCACGGCCACTACGGTCGGGGGTTCGAATCCCCCCTCGGGCATGGATATTTGTGCCGTCCTTAGTATTAGCTAGTTCATAAGTAGTTTGTAAGTTTAGGGACTGATGACCCCGTAGTTAAGTCCCATAAGCTATACAAACATTTGAGCATTTTGACGTGTCGCACTGTCAAAGACATATGCGATGAACACAAGCGACAGACGAGACTGGGTCAGCCAGGAAAGTTTGCTGTCGCTGAGCACTGTTTGGACACGGGGCATAGCATGCACTATGAAGAGACAAAGATCCTCTCGTCTGCATCTACGTACTGAGACACCATCTTTAAAGGAGCAGTCGAAATACGTATTTCGAACGACCTGATTAATAGAGACACGGACTTTCAGCTCAGCAAGGCATGGGAACCAGCTATGGCGGTACTAAGGCATCGTCGGCCGCATCCAGAAGTATCCAGCGAGTCGCCGCCAAGGAGGTTAGAATAAAGGGAGGTGGCATTATCTATGCAGAGCACATACGTCAGTTGAAGCCTGTTCGCCATCTTGGTCAGTGCTGGATTGATATTTCTCCGTTAAAACGATGTGTTATGTCGACCATCTTACTGTTAATGCACTGGACTGACAGTCACTGCGAAGTATGTACTTTCAAACGATATACTTTTTTGAATAAATAGTAATAAATACTCAGCATATTATATTTGAAAACTTAACTTTTAACGGCTAATTTGCACTCGTTTAACACGTTGTACATTAAGGCAAAACCGTCGAACGGTTTATGTCTGTTTTAAGTGACAAATAACATTAGCTCTACAATACGAACACTTCTCCAAGACTTAGCAATATGGCGGAGGCAGGCTTCACTTTTTCAGCCTAAGGGCGTCTCCCTGTATTCTAACCTCCTTGGTCACCGCAGACGGGTCACCGAAGCGAGCATTTAAACTGCGCGCCACACTACCCGCGACTTGCGGCCGCGCTTTCCCGTGTCGTGTACGCGGAGACCACCAGAGGGCTCTATATGTTTTCATCTACGATTCGCCTACAATGATGTCATTGCCCCCCACCACCGTCTTCACGCCTGCACTTTTCTAGCCAGCCACAGTATATAGGCGAGACGACAGCAATCAGCCGTTTAGTTAGCACCTGAAGATGAGCAGCTGCCTCGTGGAAATATTAAGCAGTTTCGACAATACGATCCGACGCGACGCCCGTGAACCATGGAAGAAATGTTCAAATGTTTGTAAACCTAATGGACGAAATCAGTCCCTAGACTTACAAACTACTGAAACTAACTTACGCTAAGGACAACAAAGACACCCGTGCCCATAGAGGACTCGAACCTCCGGCGCCAACGGCCACCGAGTCCGTGGCATGACTCCTTAGACCACGCGGCCATACCTCGCGAATAATGCGAGACAAAGTGGTAGACAAGTTTACTTCCATATCTCCGTAAGGTGGCTTCTCCGACCCCAGGTGCCCTGCCCCAAATTGTTCTGTTGAGCATTCTCTGAGTCCAGTTAAATTTCTTCAAGCTCTTTCGGACATATCCTGTATCATTACACTTTCAGTACTATGTTAAGAGTTAGAAGAACCACCAGAATGGGATAGTGGCCGGCCGCGGTGGCCAAGCGGTCTGAGGTGAGCAGTCACGGTCTGCCGTCCTTAGTATAAGGTAGTTCATAAGTAGTTTGTAAGTTAAGGGACTGATGACCCCGTAGTTAAGTCCCATAATCTCTACAAACATTTGAACATTTTTTTTGGGATAGTGTTGTTACCAGTCTTAGCAAGGTTTACAGACTTGTGGTAAATAGCCTGAAAAGCTTGTAAAGCCATTGTGCTGTGAAATATCAGGTGAGATAAAAATTAATCGTTACGCAGTTTCCGATTTAATTAGCAGTGAAAGAGCTGATGAGGCCTGTCAGGTTGTTCCACGCGCAAATTCCAGCGGCCTTCCAGTTTCGCCAAACGTGTTTTTCGTCTGGTTTTTTAAAAGTGAAAAAGACAGCGATACAAAAATTGGACGGTAACAAGATACCAACCACAGGCAAAAGCTCAATAGTCTCGTTACCTACCATTCGTTTGATTGGTTTCAGTTAACTGTATGTAGAACATGTTTAGCTGCTTGAATTTTCCCGGCCAACGGCCTGATTGTCTAACTTCAGTGCTAATAACATAGGAAACGACGCAACACACAGAATTTTTTGATAATTATTTCTCAGCACAACGTATCCCGCAAGAATATAATAATATAAGCTTTCCATACTGTATGTGACCGCCATGCAGAATGAGTTTGCGAAAGTCATGGGACAGCAATGTGTACAGATAAATATGGCGTAAAACAAGGGTAATGGAATGTAGTGTCAGAAAATTAGGCGATGTTGAAGGAATTAGATTAGGTAATGAGAAAATAAAAGTAGTAGATGCGTTTTGTTATTTGGGTAGCAAAATAATATCTGATGGCCGAATTAGAGAAGACATAAAATGCAGATGGTTATGGGAAGAAAAGCGTTTCTGAAGAAGCGAAATTTGTTGACATCCAATATTAGTTTAAATGTTAGAAAGTCCTTTCTGAAAGTATTTGTCTGAAGTGTAGTATTGTTTGGGAGTGAAACATGGACGATAAGGAGTTCAGACAAAAAGATGATAGCAACTTTCGAAATGTGGTGCAACAGACGAATGTTGAAGATTAGATGGGTAGATCACGTAACTAATGAGGAAGTGCTCAACAGAATTGGTGAGAAAAGGAGTTTATATATATATATGAGTCTCACAAAGCCTTTACGGATATGTTCACCTTCCTTAGCCTTGTGCCCCACCCAGGAAAAAATTCTGTATCCGCCACTGATTACCATCACGCCATAATGACGTCGGAAACTTTTTCACGTGAATCATTGGAGTCAAATTATAGGTCTGGCAGTTTACCTCCCTTTTTGTACCTTCTGTAAGCGATGTTATTGCTGTGTTCTTCAGTCCGCAGACTGAATTACAGTCATTATTACATATAACTGATATAGGAAAAAGCCACAGTCGCTTCCTAGAAAAAACATTTTAATACATTTCCATCTAACTACCAATGCAGTATTAATTTCTGCGCACTATGGCGTCATTTTCAAGTGCCTCTGATTACAAAAATATTAAAATGATTCAACCACATTAAACAGCGAGAAGTTTCAAAATTCAACACAAAAAAAAGAAAAAAAAAAAATAGAAAATCTGACGAGTGGAACACTACTTTCATCAAAAAGGCACTCAAACCATGTACCCTGGATTTTTGTACAATTAGCAGTAATTCATTTGGCTCTTTTAATACCATAATCATGTGGGCATCATTGTACAAAACTGTTATTTTTTGACCATACTGAACAACGTTTTGAGTTTTAGACTGGTCAGCCTTATTCAACCTTATAGACCAATTATTCCCAATTTGTAAATATGTAGACTGCAGAGGAACCTATGCCAATTTCGTATGGCTCCTGTGTATAGACATTCCCATATACCCATCTGACCAAGCTGAGAAACAATTACAAATAGAATTAAATTCAGAGCCTGAGTGCTCTAGGTTAAGCTGTGGGCACATTTGTTTGATCCTTTATGATCATACAGGGTGAAACACTTGTCATGGGTGACGTTCCCAACTCTACGACGCTGCCTTCCTCTCACTGCTGCTCGCCCCATGGCAACCATGGTACACGCCTCCTGCCGCTACCAACAGACAGAGCACGAATCGTCAAGTTGCATTGTAAAACTCACAGTTACATCCTGCTGTAAGTAAAAGTTAATTATTCTTATGCGAATTCTCTCTCCATCCCTTTCTCTCGCTCCCCCTTCTCTCTCTCCCTCCCTATCCCCCCTCTCTCCCTCCCTCTGTCTTTCTCTCCCCCCCCCCCCTTTTCTCTTTCTCTCTCATTTTTTTGTTGGGCTTTCTGGGTGGGGGAGGAAGGCACATGCCCCTGCGCCCCTACCCTAAATCCGCCCTTGATGGTAATTAACAGATCCTGAATGCGGAATGGTAGTTGTAGTTACAAGCATGAGACATTCAGTTTCGGAAATCATTGGGGAATTTAATATTTAGAGATCCACAGTGACAAGAGTATGCCAAGAACATGACATTTGAGGGATTATCACTCACCACGGACAACGCAGAGGCTGAAGGCCTCCACTTAATGAGCGAGAGCAGAGGCATCTGCAGAGAGTTGTCAGTGCTAACAGGAAACTGTACTGCGAGGAATAACCACATAAATCAATGTGGGAGGGACGACGAGTGTCTCCGTTGGCAGTAGAGCAATTTGGTGGTAATGGACTATGGCACCAGAAGACCGACTATAGTGTCTTTGGTAGCAGCACATCACCTGCGACGCCTTTTTTGGGCTTGTGACCATGTCGGTTGGACCATAGATGACAGCTAAGAGCTGACAGTGGGATGCGAGTGCGACACAGACCCCACGAAGTCATGGATCCAACAGCCAACCGCCAGCAGCCGAGACAGGACATGGTGCTGCCCTTATGGACGTCCGGTTATGGCGTCAGAGGGAGGTTCTGGTCGCTGGCGACCAACCAATACCTCTGTAATATTTGGCGCTGATCGGTTGAACGTCGCGACCTAAAAATAGGGAACACGTAACAAACACAGTGTCAAATCACCGTTATTTTTGCAAGTATCTCTGAAACGGCGTGAGGTACGTAAAAAACGCAAGAAAGCAATGTTGTAGAGAATTTTCTCCTCTACAAGTCCGTTTATTCAATTTTTGTCTCAGATGAACGGTTAATACGTTATTTCAGGCGGTTAAACGACCATCGCAAAGGGCCCACTGTAAGTGTTACTAACCTAAATTGAGCCAAAAGAAGTAGGAGGGAGTTTGATTTGACAACAGAGCGCAAAATTTGTAATCCATGACACTAAGCGTTACGCTACCAAACAGCGGCAGATGCTGCCTGAGCAGATAACCTCACTTCACATGTATGGTCAATGCAAAGCTTCGACCGTTATTTTTCTTTGAAAATATTTAACGTTGGCATCTACGCCAAAATATATATACTCATACTTCACCTTTCTTCCGATGAGAAAAATGCATACTGGTATACGGAAAGTGACTAGCGAGTAAAATTAACTTAAGTTACAGAAGAATTAATCTGGATCCGAAATGTAATTAAATAGTGGCCACTAATAACAGTGTCAATTTAAAAGTGAAATATTTGACAGAAAAACGGAGATGACAAGTTTATTACATAAGTTTGTGATGTATAATAGGCTAAAGTCTGTTGATACGAACAAGCAACAGTTTGGTTTTAAAGTAGGTATATTTTACTTTAAACGTAGTGTTTGCCTTTCTGATTTTCGACATAAAAAATCTGGGTTGTTTGCAAAAAATTAAGATACAATAAACACATCAACCACCTTCACGAACCACAGATATTGCCGAGGTGGGGTGGCTTGCGTGCCTCAACGATACAGATAGCCGAACCGTAGGTAAAACCACAGCCGAGGGTATCTGTGTAGAGGCCAGACAAACGTGTGGTTCCTGAAGAGGGGCAGCAGCCTTTTAAGTAGTTACGGGCGCAACAGTCTGGATGATTGACTGAGCTGGCCTTGTAACCCATGTTAGAATCAGTTAACATGGCTTTGCCATGCAGTTACTGCGAACAGCTGAAAGCGTATGAATATATGATGTTGGCGTCTTCTTGAGTAAAATATTCCGGAGGTAAAATAGTCCCCTATTCGGATCTTTCGGCGGGGCTACTCAGGAAGATGTCGTCATTAAGAAAACCAAAACACATGCATTCTATGGATCGGAACGAGGAATGTTCTAACCCTTAACCGGGTAGGTAAGTTAGAATATTTGAAAAGAGAAATGGATAGATTGAAGTTCGATATGGTGAGGATTAGTGAAGTTCGGTGGCAGGATGAATAGGATTTCTGGTAGGGTGAGTACAGCGTTATAAATACAAAATCAGTTGGTGGTAACGTAGGAGTAGGTCAGATAATGAATAAGAAAATAGGAATGTGGCTTAGTTACTATGAACAGCATAGTCAACACATCGTAGCAACACCGACCACAGCAGCTCTACCGATGATGAGAAGACCGAAGAAATGTATGAAGAGATAAAAAATTATTCAGACAGTTAAGGACGACGAAAACTTAATTGTATTGGGAGACTGGAACTCGGTAGTAGGAAAGGGAAAAGAAGGAAATGTAATAGGTGAATATCGACTAGGAAAAATGAATGAAAGAGGAGATCGCTTGGTAGAATTTTGTCCAGGGCACAAATTTAATCATCATTATCACATGGTTTAATCATCACGAAAGAAGGTTGTATTCGCGGTAGAGACCAGGAGACACTGGAAGGTACCAGATTGACTTTATAATGGTAAGAAATAGGTTTAGAAACCAGGTTTTGAACTGTAAGTCATATCCATTGGCAGATATAAACTCCGACCATAACTTATTGGTTATGAACTGTAGATTAAAATATAAGAGACAGCAAAATATAGAAAATTAATGAGATGTAATCTAGACAAATTGAAGGAACCAGAGAGGTGGTTGAGAGTTTTAGAGGGAGCATTCGGCAAGGACTGACTGAAACGGGGGTAAGTAATACAATAGAAGAGGAATAGGTAGCTTTCAGAGACGGAGTAGTGAAGAGGATCATATGGGTAGAAGGACGAGGATAAATCCCTGGATAACACAGGAGATACTCAACAGCAGAAAGGAGAAAATACAAAAATGCAGCAAGTGACGCTGGCTGACAAAAGGGAATTCAGACGGCTGAAAAATGAGGTTGACAGGAAGTGCAAACTGGCTAAGCCAAAGTGGATAGAGGACAAATGCAAGTACATAGAAAAATGTATAACTGAGGGAAAGATACATTCGGCCTACGGGAAACGTTTGGAGATAAGAAAAGCTGCGGCATGAATATCACGAACTCAGATGGAAAACCAGTACTAAGCAAAGAAGGAAAAGCTGAAAGGAATATGTAGAGGGCCTAGACAAAGGAAGTGAACTCGAAGGCAGTGTTCTAGAAATAGAAGAGGAAGATGAGATAGGAGATACTATACTGCGAAAAGAATTTGACAGAGCACTCAAAGATTTGAGTCGAAACATGGCCCCTGGAGAAGATAATATTCCATTTGAACTGCTAATATTGTTGGGAGAGCCAGTCATAAAGAAATTGCTCCGCATGGTATGCAAGATGTATGAGACAGAGGAAATACCCTCCGACTTCAAGAAGAATATAGTAATTCCAATTCCAAAGAAAGCAAATGCAGACAAGTGTGAAAATTACAGAACTGTCAGTTTAATAAGTCATAGTTGCAAAATACTAAAACGAATTATTTATAGACGAATGGAAAAACTGTGTGGAATTCGACCTATAGGAAGATCAGTTTCGATTTAGGGGAAATGTAGGAACACGCGAGGTAATACATTTCGATTTATCTTAGAAGATAGGTTAAGGAAAGGCAAACTTACGTTTTTAGATTTTGTAGATCTGTAGAAAGCTTTTGAAAATGTTGACTGGAAAACAATTTTTCAAATTATGAAGCTAACAGGCATAAAATATAGGGAGCGATGAATTATATTCAACTTATACAAAAACCTGACACCAGTTATTACAGTCGAATAGCATGAAAGGGGTGTAGTGGTTGGGATGGGAGTAAGTACAAGGTAGTAGCCATTCCTCAGTGTTGTTTAGTGAGAAAGCTGTGAAGGAATACAACGAGAAATTTGCAGAAGGAATTAAAGTTCAGGGAGAAAAAAGAAAAACTTGCGGTTTGCCGATGACATAGTAATTCTGTCAGCAAAGACCTGAAAGAGCAACTGAACGGAATAGAGAGTGTCTTGAAAGAGTTAATAAGATGAACATTAACAAAAGTAAAACAATGGTAACGGAATGCAATGTGAGAAAATCAGGCGATGTTGAAGGAATCAGATTAGGTAATGAGGCATTAAAAATTGTAGATGAGTTCTGTTAACTGGATAGGAAAATAACTTCTGATGGCCGAAGTAAGGGAGATAAAAAATGCAGAATGGCTATGGGAAGAAAGGCGTTTCTGAAGAAGCGAAATTTGTTGACATCCAATATTAGTTTAAATGTTAAGAAGTTCTTTCAAAAAAATGTTCAAATGTTTGTAGAGTCTATGGGACTTAACTACGGGGTCATCAGTCCCTAAACTTATAAACTACTTATGAACTAGCTAATCCTAAGGACGGCACAAATATCCATGCTCGAGGGGGGATTCGAACCCCCGACCGTAGTGGCCGTGCAGACCGTGACTGGAGCGCCTCAGTCCCCTCGGCCACCGCGGCCGACGAAGTTCTTTCTGAAGGCATTTGTCTGGAGTGTAGCATTGTATGGGAATGAGACGTGAGAGATAAGGAGTTCAGACAAAGCAATGATAGAAGCTTTTGAAATGTCGTACTGTCACAGTCTGCACGGCCACTACGGTCGGGGGTTCGAATCCCCCCTCGGGCATGGATATTTGTGCCGTCTTAGTATTAGGTAGTTCATAAGTAGTTTGTAAGTTTAGGGACTGATGACCCCGTAGTTAAGTCCCATAAGTTAAAAAAAAAAAGAAAACAAACAAACAAACAAACAAGATTGGTAGATCATTAGAAGAGGTGCTCAACAGAATTGGGGAGAAAAGGAGTTTCTGGCATATCCTGACTAGGAGAAAGGATAGGTTGGTGGGACGCATTCTGACACATCAAGGAATCGTCAATTTAGCGTTAGAAGGAAGTGTGTGGGGTAAAAATCGATGGGGGGTACGGAGAGACGAATACAGTTAGTAGGTTGAAAAGATTGTAGGCTACTGTTGTTATTCGTAGATGAAAAGGCTTGCACAGGACAGGGTAGCATGGAAAGCTGCATGAAATCAGTCTGCGGACAGAAGACAACAACAACAAAACTAAACCCGCCAACTTTCGGAAGGTTTTTACTATCGGACTTCACAGATTTCTTTTACATTCTTACATAAGCGCTGTAAATGCGTTTTCCTCATGTCGTGTGCCGTCACCAGATCTTCACCCATTGGCGGAGCGTTTTGGATCACGTGACCTTATTTTGAAATTTGATTATTTTTAAGCTTTAATTCCAGAAAATTAACATGTGTTTTGTAACAATAATGACAGAAAATGGTATTTCAACGTTATAATCATTCAAAATAACAACAATTCGAATCATATTTTTAACACAGGAAAATAGTCTATAACGGACGGCTATAGAGGCAGTACGTCTCAATATTCCTGCAGGGGACTTCCATCGACTTTGTGAGTTCATGCTACGCCGAGTTGCTGCACGTCGTCGACCAACAGAAGGTGCGACGCCATATTAGGAGGTATTCCATCTCTTTCGTCACATCATTCTAATGAATGGGGCCAAACTGTGTTCGGCATTAATCGTGGTATTGCACTACCCAAAAGGGACTTTTCGACAATGGTGTTTCCGACCCATTTGTAGGTGTAGGTACTATGGTACTTCCTGCCGACAATTTTTGCTCAGTGCCATTTGCGTCTAGAGCCTCCCCTACTGTTACTCCTTACTTTCACGCTGCAACAGACTGTTAATAGGAAGGAAGAAAGAAGTGTAGTGTCTAATGTCCAGTGACATTGAAGTCCTTAAAGATGGAGATCGTGTACAGAATGTTTACTGTGTGGGGAAGGAAATCGGTCATGCCCTATAAAGGAAACGTCCAGATATTTGCCTGAAACGCTGTAGGGAAATCACAGAAAAGCTAAATCAGGATAGTCGTACACGGAGTAGGGGTTCGTCCTTCTAAATACGAGGCCAGTGTGCTACCAACTACGACACCACGCTCAGAAACGCATTTCACTGGCAGCAATTTAAGCTGTGCTCTTTCTCTAAGTAGATCTTCGGAGATGGCGACGTGTTAGGAAAAAAACAGCCAAATACTTATAAGCAAGAATACAAATGTCACTTTTGCCCATTTCACTCGTAGCAATGAAATCTTTCGTTTTATTAAGCATACTAACAGCAAGAAATTAAAATAAAAAAATCCAGACATTCGTAATTGATATGTGCATAGCCAGTCCTAAGCCTGAATAAAATGTGAAAGGATGTTCTTAATGCAATACGGTCAGAAAAGCTATCTACGTCCGTCACAAACCAGTTTTGCACCAGAAACTTTCCCACATTTGTAGCTGCCTCTGATGCTCAGAAGAGCCACATCTAAAATATCTGTTGTCAGCAACACCACACTGCCACGTAACACATAGTACATGGTAGGAAATACCAAGACACCATATGACCGTCATCGGTGAGTACGCGACATGATATGGGCTACTGTCAAAGTTGCGAGTGGGTGCGTTTCTGGAAGAGTTAACCAATATATTGCTTCCTCCCATGTTTATCTCGTGAAAAGAGCGTGATGTTAAAATTAGAGAGTTTAGAGTCCACGCGGAGGATTACGTCCAGTCGTTTTTACCGCGAACCATACGCGACTGGAAAGGCCGATACTATTCTAGATTATTGTACGTGGTTCTAG
Organism: Locusta migratoria; assembly: GCA_026315105.1. NCBI lineage: Eukaryota > Metazoa > Arthropoda > Insecta > Orthoptera > Acrididae > Locusta > Locusta migratoria. Next base: position 275,506,951 of record CM048755.1, read on the forward strand.
GCCTTTGAAATGCATGGGGCTGTTAGGGAAAATATACAAATTTTAGAGACATAAAATAAAAAAAACTGATATCCCAAACCGTAGTAAAATCATAGGCTTTGTAGTAAGCATTCCAGGATCAAATGTTGACACAGAAAGAGTTTTTCTCAAACGAATAATAAGTGGACAGATCAAAGAAACAGCTGCAGCCTAGAACTGCTTAAGTCTGAGCCAACAATTGAAATAAATTTTGATTATTTCAATAATAAAATAAGGCCAAGATCGCTAATTATTTTATTTTTATTACTTCAGGGACCAGTTTCAACAGATTTAACTTCCATCATCAGACCTGAAAATACGTGTAAACATTGCAAAAACTTCCTGTAGAAATATCAAAGTGACATGGCCATCACAATACATTTTAAAATTGCCAACCCACCTGAATACTCTTGTCAATTTCATTAGATCATTTTAAAATTAATACATCTCGCCAGTACCATCCCTGGCATGTCAACATTAAAATACAAACAACTCAACATCATTTTAAAAACAGTACTAAAATTCTATATTTTGTTGTAGGTTAAAAACACAACTGACATGAGTCAATTTCAGTGTAGCCAAATGCCAGGTACGTTGCTGGTCGCAACATTTTAATACTGACTTAGTTTCGATTGTACATTAAGCTCTTGGATCTATACAATAGGATCTCTGCAATTTTGTCATAACAGTGTCAGACTCGTTTTTACGAAAACATTTTTGTTTTGGAGACAAAGCATCATATGCAGGCCAATTTCAGCATGTATACATCCATGTGCATCACAAGTGTAATCCCACGTATAAACCTCAAAATATAAAGAATGAACCAACAGCAGTACAGTCTAAAGCCTCGTTTACACTGGGGCAACATCTTGCAACATTGTGGCATGCGACAGTGCCGCACGCTACAGTGCCGCATGTTGTCGCATGTGTCATGCGACACAGGCGACACAATTCGTCATGCCGCAAGCTGCCGCAGAGTGCCGCAGATAGCTCCCGAGCTGAGTGGATTCGTGTGCGACATTTTCTGTGCGGCAGCGCGTAGTTCGAAAACATGGAGTGGTCCAACGAGAAGTATTTGGCGTTCATTCAGGTCTATAGACCATCAGAAGAGCTGTGGAATGTGCGTGACGGCAATTATAAAAGTAACAGACTAAAAAGAGACGTCATACGGAAACTCGGTTCATTATATGAAATTAACGAGGTCACTGTAAAGAAGAAGAAAAAAAATCTGAGAAGTGCATTTCATCGCGAGCAAACACGTATGATAAATAAGAAAAGCCGCTCAGCACCTGATACGGAACGGAAATGGTTTGCATATGAATCATTAAAATTCATTCTCGACTTGATGGAACCATGTGCCAGAATGGACAGTCCAATTGTAAGTGCCTTGATATTTCAATAACCATACATATTTTATAACTGAGTACTGTAGTATACTAATCAATGGCCATAAAATTATGAATAAGTATATTTGTACATTTGGCAATTTTCCTCTGTTCATACAGACTCCGAGTTTATTTATATTGTTGTAGTAATGGGCTACAAACAGCATCTTCTAACAAACCAATCCGAATAAATATACAATTGAGTAACAGTAGTTTCAAAACTCATTCTACTATAGCATACGATAAAATACGTTTGTAGGAACAAAGTCACCAAAAAGTGTGAGTACATTCATAGAATTCTTTTTATTTACATAAAATAATATACATTGTTGTACATGGCACGACACTATTAGTATCCTTCTTGCCAGAATTCTAAATATTTGAAAGTAAAAGAACAATTTTTCCAAGTTAAAAGGAATTTTTTGTGACGACTATTTATAGTGTAGACTTTTATTCATGTGAAATTAAATATTATATAAAAAGCCAGTATTGCATGTTGCTTACTTACCTTTATGTAATTCTTCAACCCTGATGAAAGAGCTTCATACACTTCTGGCACTATGAGGGAAATAGCTGAATATGATACTTTGAATAAGTACATAAGTGACTGTACGAATCACCTGTGGCTAGAAATCTTATTGTGATAGCCAGTCGAATTCTTGAAGAAATACTACCTTGGAATTTTTTAAAAAAAATAAGAGGTGCAATTAATTGCAGTAAATAATTAAATAGGGACTGTTGACTCCGTAGTTAAGTCCCATAGACTATACAAACATTTGAACATTTGAAATAATTAAAGTCCTCATTCGACATACTCGTAAAGTTACTAAATAAAGCACCATCATCTGCTGTTAGATCTCCTAGTATACTATTCCGTGGGCCTTCTTTAAATATTTTCCTCTTCCACCATCGTTTCCTTTTCCGTTGATTTTCTTTTCCATTGTTAGCTGCATCTTCAATGACCAAGTAAGCCACCGCTGCAATCACTGGATCCCCCATTCTCCTACAAGACCGACTCCGTGTGGCACGAATTCTGTTGCTTTGGTATAAATTAAACTGACACATGCAACATTCACCGCAAGATGTTGCCTTTTGTAGCATGCTACAAGGCGACGCACGACACATTTACGTAGCATGCCACAATGTTGCAAGATGTTGCCCCAGTGTAAACGAGACTTAAATTAAACTGCCACATGCAACATACGCTGCAAGATGTTACCTTTTGTAGTATAGTACAAGGCGACGCATGCCACATTTACGTAGCATGCCACGATGTTGCAAGATGTTGCCTCAACATAAACGAGGCTTAACAGGCAGTGTCAACCACACTGTAACCCAAGGTCTATGTTTCAATGTAACAATATGTTTACCATTACGTACAATATAACATCAAGTGTCATTCAACCTACAGTTTACTTTTCATAATGGAGAATGTGGTTGTACCTATATTTTATTATTGTAATAATCAATCATATCGGCCCCCAGTCGCATTTTTTTAATTGTTAAAGATAAAAAGATAAAAAATTGCTGAGCTCTACTTCTTCTTTGAATAAGAGGGTGTATATTTGTTACGTTTTACTATGATTATTTTGTGCATTTTATGCCATGAAAAAATAGTTTTGTGTATATTAAATTCGTTTATTTATCCCATTGAAGAAAAAACTAAAGTATAATTGTATTTGTGGAACGTATCAGAAAAGAAAGGTGCTTAGAACATGTCAGTGTGACACATGTTTCAGAGATTTTTAGTCAGGATGCTGTCGGTATATCTAAAAAAGATACAAAATTGAAACTTTTCATATTTACAGGATTAATACTGAGTCAGAAGGTAACACAAATGTTAACTTTTAATAAATTTGATCATACAAAAAACTACTTAAATATTTGACTATTGTAACCAAGAAAGAACAGAAAACCAATGGTCATTTACACCTATACTTTACAGTTTCCATTAAGTGAGTCATTATGAAGTACACGGAGTAGACCACTAAAAGGTCTCTCCAACAATTTTTTTGTCTGCAACTTAAGCTCTTAATGAGTAATGAAAATATGACTTTCTGAATAATGGACCCCTTTTTGACTAAGGCAAGTTTTTTTAAGTCTGCTGTGCATTGTTTTTATCTCTAGTATTGATGAGTGTATTTTGGTCTAAGCTGGGGAATAGGGCTTAGTTAAGGAACAAATACGAGTATACTGCAGAGAAGCAGTTAGAACACCCACTTCTTTGATTAGGTTTTGGCATACTGTTCTGAATATACTCCACAAATGAGTCTTATTAATGCCATTGCAATCTTAAAAACTGTCTTTCAATTTTTAGAGTTACCCCAAATTAGGATATATGAGAACAAATCAGCAAACTATCTCTGATTTTTTATGTTTATATCTATCCACATTGCCATCCATTCCAACGAAACAGGTATAGTTGTGCAGTTGAAATTTATAGAAACTAAATCTCCCTTATTCTCCCTTGTAATCATTGTCAGATTTTGGCCATCTCTTTTAAACCCGTGATCAAAAGTTGGTCGCCCTATCGCTCGAGTAGTACAGATGTAGATGTGGACCTAGGGGAAGGTTCCATTCTTAGAATATTTTGTGATCATGGTGTAGGGAGCTATGGGACATAGCTTGAGGTAACAACTGGTAGTTGTTGGAGAAACGCCGACCGCACAACCGTTCATCAGGGGCATCCTACGACCTTGTGGGTTCGTTCACATGTGACAAGATTGTGGTGCTATTTTGACATGGAGATGTCTGTGCTCTGGGGTTCAGCAAAAAATTTGAGCGACTGAAGTGACGTCAAAGATCACGTGACCGGACTCAAGAGTTCACTAATAGTTTTTTATGACTGCTCGTTTGGTTTCGCGTGCCCTGCATGCGACCGTCTGAGATTTGGAAACGATCTACGGAGTGCACTGAAAGAAAGTTTGGATTTATTGGCCGAAACTATTTCAGGCGAGTATGTATCCGACTTCAAGGTATTTCAGACGTGTTATGAAAACTCGCTGAGGGAAAGATACCACATCTGTCTCGTTGCAGCGGTTTCGTACAGGGCCATAATGCCGCCCTGTGGGAGATGCAAAATTACACCCCTTCATAAAATCCTTGTTAATGTTAAAAGTGAGTTATTTCTATAACAGTTCTGCTCCACATTTTTGATCACAAAAATAACTTTAACGGTTACATAAAAGACATAAAAGTATATATCTAGGCTTGATATACAAAGCTGGAAACGCCTTTACCGAAAATCTTGAAAGTTCTTGACCGAATTATTACAAATTTTTGAATCACACAATGATGAACATTCTGAAGGACATCAGCTGTATATTTTTGAAATATAAAAGGATTTTGGAAACTCGCATTATAAATTTCGAGGACTCGTACAGGAAAGTGAGTACATGACAAGGACCGCACGATCGTATATGTCATCAAGTGACAACATGAGCACTTCTTTACGTTTGTCACTGTGAATCAAATCTCTTCCAATGCAAACTTTGCGCTTTCTCTATTGTGAAAGAAGCTGACATGGAAGAAACCAGGAGTAAAAGTTTGCTAAACGTGGAGTCTACAACGAATACCTCAAGAGTTATGAACACTTGAGACCATTAGGAGAGAAGTTCAGACACTCGAATACGAATATGTTTCTCATAGCTCGAATGTATGCATTTTAGAGCCCATGTTTACCTGACATTTAGTTCAAATGTTTGTACAACTTATGGGACTTAACTACGGGGTCATCAGTCCCTAAGCTTACAAACTACTTAAGAACTAGCTAAGACTAAAGACGGCACAAATATCCACGCCCGAGGGGGGATTCGAACCCCTGACCGTAGTGGCCGTGCTGACTGTGACTGGAGCGCCTCAGTCACCTCGGCCACCGCGGCCGGCTGACATTTAGTTCTTGTTTTGATCTATATTACTCCCGTCTAAAATATGGAAAGCAAAGAGGTTGCAGCAGCATAGATTTGATTCACTGTGTCAAAAAGTCAAGAAATCGTCTAGCGTCAATGGACATTCATCACAAAGGACATACACTTGGACGAATGTAGTCCGTATCGTGACAACTCTTTCGTGACTGATTATTCAGTAAGTGATAATAGGCCAGTCACCATCGTCGTATCACTTCACTTTTCTTCCCTTTAATTTCTATTTAGCTATTGGGAAGAAACCTGCTTTTTTGCCACCTTACCAGTTTTTCAAATAACAGAAGAAAAATGTCCCTGTCCGCAACCTTGAAGAAGAAACAGTGTAACTGAGGAGCGACATGATTGAACTATACTAATTTTTCGCCGCGCTGGAGTAGCCGAGCGGTCTAAAGCGTCTCGCTGCGGAACGCGCGGTTGCTTGCCGTGGAGGTTCGAGACCTCCCTGGGGCATGGGTGTGTGTGTTGTCCTTAGGTTAGTTTACCTAGGTTTACGTAATTTGTAAGCTACGGACTGATGACCACGCAGTTTGGTCCGATAGATTTACAAACATTTGAACATTTTTTGTCGAACGGTTCAAACATCGTTTCACAGACCAAAACGAACAGAAATTTCAAAGAAATTGTATAATTTGTATTGCTCGTCAACAGTGTGTGGATATGCTAAAAATATGGGCCTGGCAGGAACGTGCTAGGATAGAAGGTGCAGATGTGACCACTGTGTGCAGGTGGGTAGCGCGACTACCTAGTAAGCAGGGAACTAGGGTTCGACACGTGGTCTAGCCGAAATGTTCATGTCTCCCCATTTAAATCAAAGCCCAGAGGCAGCTTAAGTCGAAAATACCTTTGTGTCTTGTTTGAATTTTAAATCTATTCTGAATACTATTACAGGCTTCAAATTGACTGGCTCTGTAAAATCCACAACTTACGAGTGCGAATGGGAACGTAGAAATCAAATGCAAATTAATTACCTTCCAATAGTTTTAAGACTCTCTGTAGGAAGTTGATTTGAAAGGTAAAAGGTAACATTTAAATTTATAAAATTTCTCATGACAACAATTCCATATTCCAGACATTCTGAATTTTTTCAAAGTATCTTATTCTTCCAATCTGGCAAGACTAATTGTATTGAATACTTCCCTGTTACATCCGTTATAGCCTATAATCGCGACTTACAACAAATCGTGGTGTGCCTCTTTTTCCAAGATTAGGAAAAGGAATGAAATTGCGTCTGATCGATCTTTACTCACTCGAACGACTGCCAATATCAATTCTGTATTTTCCATTCTTAAGAAACTTAACAATGGCTGGAATGGTACTAATTTGTAAAAAACTTAACAATGGCTGGAATGGTACTAATTTGTAAAAAACTTAACAATGGCTGGAATGGTTCTAAAATTAAGGTAACAACTGAAAAATAGCCTTCATAGCCAGCGACGACACAAACACCACAATGGTTACTTCCAAAACAGAGAAGCGAGTTGTGACAGAATTGCCTCTGCTCCTCTGCCTCTCCTTGTCCATCTAGCACTGCCGAACCTGTCACTGCCTGTCTGGCTGAAGTGCGGCCGCACTTTTCGCGCGTTTGGTATACTCACCGTACAGAATACATCCAAAAGATCTTAGCTATTTCCCACTAAGAAAGTCATTTACGTGGAGCTGATGATCTGAAAATGTGCTGTAAATAAGGGATAAAAGAATTTCTATTGAATTGGTTCAATACGCCAGCGCTCTTCCACACATAATAAGTGTCTCTATGAATTTTTTGTCTGATATTGAAGTACTCCCGTGGCCAACAAGATTCCTGCATGTGTTTCCGATAGAATATATGTCGGACCAGTTCTGATGCCTAGTATGTCTAAGTATAGCATCCATAATATCGAAGACCAGTTACAACAGTTATGGGTCATTTTGCCTCAGGAGAGGATAAGACTTTTGAGACCTTTGCAACAGATTCAAGGTACTCATCCAGGTCAGACGGAGTGTAGTGTCATACTGATAAGTAGACCATGTGACAAGTTCTTTGTAAATGCGACTAGATTTTGTAATAAAAAAATAATACCTTCTCAGTTCGTGAAATTTCTTTTTGTTTCCTCTACAACCTCTGGGTGTTTTTCTTTTTTTTTTTATCATATGGTGTGTATCCAAAAAGTGGGGTACAACAGAGCTATAAGAATAATTTCAAATGACAAAATTTTCGCGGAAAATTATGAACTAAGTTTTTGTTCTAGGCATGTACTATCACTTCTATGCTAGGTGAATAAAAAACGCTAATTCCTATTTAACACTAATTACTTCTAATAATACAATAATAATTACAATAGTTATTTCACATTAATCGAAAACAGCCTTTCTGAAATGTTTCTGTTCTCGTAAATCACCTTTAGTATCCATAGACAAATTGCTTATAATGTCTCACACCAACACAATATTCATGATACAAGGTGGTACATTTTTGGCATTGTATCCATTCACGTTTATCTTCATTTGCAACTCGTTTGACAGAATTCACATTTCCATTTCATCGCCTCGTCTAGAGAATCATTTAGATTTAGAGCCACAAGGCAGCTGGACACTGCAATATGAAACAGTATCTACAACTTTTCTTATAAGCTTAATTTTGTTAGCTGCTTTCTGGAATAGGTCAACGCTAGAACGCTAGCTCTCTTACTAGTACCGGCAGTTCTTTTTCCACCACCCTTAGGATTAGAAGCTTTCTTTTTTGTTATACTCTGCACTTTTCACTTTTTTTTCCCTCGCCACAGCAATGTTCACTGGAGATGTTATGTGAAGAGCGCGTGTTTTTATTTCTAATATTGTATCTATTTGGAAAGAACAGTATCATAAGTGGACTATTCTGCTGTAGCTATTGATTACCGATGGCTGCACCTTTCTCTGTGATTGTTTCCGCATTTGCTCTTAGGGTTTCAGAGGGAGCAAACTCATAATCCTCGGTCGCATCTGCCGCCTTAAACGAATATATCCCACTACAGGAAAGTCCACTCACAGCTAACCTGACTGACTTAGCAGACGTCCATGTTCAAATAATGTTCAAATGTTTGTAGAGCTTATGGGACTTAACTACGGGGTCATCAGTCCCTAAACTTACAAACTACTTACGAACTAGCTAACACTATGGACGGCACAAATATCCATGCCCGAGGGGGGATTCGAACCCCCGACCGTAGTGGCCGTGCAGACCGTGACTGAAGCGCCTCAGTCCCCGCGGCCACCGTGGCCGGCTTGACGTCCATGCTTCGCTGAATAACTCTTCAGGCTTTCCTGGCGATCTGACATGATGGGTAGTCGGATGTTCTGCCGGATGTCAGTGTCAAATTTGCACATTATTTCAGGTGTGACTGAGACTGCTTTCTGAATGGACCGGGTGCAGTATTTATGTCTGCGGCCTTCCCCCTCCACTGGCAGTTGTAGGCGCTTTCCTCTGTGATCCGCGCCCGTCAGACCCGCCTCCAAACGTTCTACCTGCTGTCTGGCGCTCCGTTTACGATCCGCGCCCGTTCGCTGAGCTGTTCTGGAGCGTTGACGTTCCGTTTTCCGTTCACTGGGGCCCTGGGTGGTCTCTCTTTGTTCCGCGCCCGCCATACCTGTCTTCTGCCTGGCACTCCATTTGTGGTCCGCGGCCACTCGCTTAGAGCATTTTCATTCCGTTCTGTGTCAGACGTCGCCCTAGGTGCCCCCTTTGTGGTCCGCGCCTGCTAGACACGCCTCTGAGCGTTCCATCAGTGGTCTGGCGCTCCGTTTGTGGTTCGCACCTGCTCCCTTAGCTATTCTGGAGCGTTGACGGTCCGTCTACCATCTGCTGCGAACCTGGGTGCTATCTCTATGGTCCGCGCCCGCCAAACCCGTCTCTGAGATTTTCATCTTCGGTCTGGCGCGCCCTCTGTTGTCCTCACCGGTTTTGCCCGCTCCTGGACGTTTTATCTTCGGTCCCGTTATCCTGATGCTCTGCTTGGGGATCGTTTTGAATAGCCACACCTTCACTTCTGCTGTCCGTGTTATGATGGAGCTGTGCTCTTTGCTTCTTTAATAATTCCAGAGCAGGGTCCCAGGCTCTACTTAGTTGGTAACCCTTGTCTCGGTTCATGAGATTGTTAGCCACTTTGATCTGTAATGATTCCTTGATAAATCTGTCCCAAAATCTGGGTGTCTGTGACAGAATCTTGGTGTCATCATAATTCATGAGATGTTGCAGCTCCAGACATTGTTCATCAATGGCTGATTTCGTCACCTGTCTTGATCTGGTGTGCATCTGATGTTCCTTCCACCTGATGTCCACTGTTCTGCCAGAAAAAAACACTTCTTCCTGCCAATCTGCAAAGTTTGACCACATGAGCAAGAAAGAATAACAGATAGAAAAAACTCGTACCAAGACGAATCTGAGTGGCACAGAGTTCGATGAGACAACCTTAAATGTTCTAGGCAAGGGTCTCAGCTTGGCCACAATTCCTAGAAATCTGCCCATCTCAGGTTTCATCAGTGCAGTAGAGTAAGTTGCAGCCACACTACCACCCAATGTGGCATACGAAGTTCGCCAAGAGGGCCCTCACCAACGCCAGACCTCCAAAATCGAAAAAAAAAAAAAAATTCCAATGTTTGTAAATCTATCGGACTCAATTGCATGGTTATTAGTCCATAGCTTACAAACTATTTAAACTAAGGTAAACCTAAGGACAACACGAACACCCATGCCCGAGGGGGGATTTGAACCCCCGACAGAAAAAGGCCGTGGGCACCGCAGCCGTGACTCGAACACCACAGCTAGGGAGAGGCTTGCACCTAGGAAGCTCCATGAAGACAGCAGTATTGTAATACTCCCAGCACACAAAGGGAACTCTACAGTCATCATTATGATGAGAAGGTGTGCCAACTTCTTGAGGACAGTGCATACAGAACTTTGGAGTGTGACCCCACTGACAAGGTGGACAAGAAGGTACAGGCTCTCCTGAAGGAGACATGGATGCCTTTCAAGATCATCAGACAACTTAAGGCAAAAACACCAGTACCTCCTAGACTGCATGGTCTTCCGAAAATACACAAGAAGGGCGTGTACCTCCGCCCAATTGTCAGTAATAATGGGCCACCCACATATGAAACATATGCAAAACGATCCCCAAGCAGAGCACTAGGATAACAGGACTGAAGATAACACTCCAGGAATGGGCACAGCGGGCATGGATTGCAGAGGGAGTGCCACACTGAAGATGAAAATCTCAGACACAGGTATGGCGGGCGCGGACCACAGAGAGAGAGTACCCTGGGCCACAGTCGACTGAAGACGGACTGTAAATACTCCAGAACAGCTCAGGAAGCGGGTGCAGACGACAAACGGAGCGCCAGACCGTATATGTAACGATTAGAGGTGGGTGTGGAACACAGAGGAAACAACCTAGGGCCGCGAATGACGCAGAACAGAGCGTCATTGCCCCAGAACATCCCAGCGAGCGGGCGTGGACCACAAACGGAACGCCAGTCAGAAGATGAAGTTCTCAGAGGCGGGTCTGACGAGCGCAAACCACAGAGGGAGTGACTGTAACTGCCAGACGCAGTAGCCGACATTACTCCAGCCACCGTAGGTGGACATGTCAGCGTCTTCCTACCCAGCAATCGGCGCGAAGATAATAACTCGATATCTGACAATGACAACTTCCATCAGGGATTCCTTTTACTATGTTCTCCATTTGGGAGTCTGTGCGATGGTCAAACGACTGTATGTCTGTATGAATCTCCCGCATAGGCGATTTTTACAATGAGAATTTTAAGCTTATAGTTTTCCTTTTGCTGTCTTCCATCGCCACCCTACACTGATCAACGAGTGACTACGTAGAGGCCTTCGACCCGCTTATCGAATTTACGAGGGTTGGAACTTAAATAGTGACAAGAATGCTGTGGAGACACTATGCAATGTAATCTACTATTGTCGCTGATGGCACACGCTGTTGATATACCTACCTTACCTCCGAACAAATGGACTCGCTCGTACCACGTCACCAGCGTGGAAAACACAGTCACTTGTGAGCAAGCGGTCTAACGTAACGGTGTCACTATGTTTTCGAAACAGGAACAACGGAGTTGGATCAAGATTGAATGTGCCAGACGTCATACAGCACGACAGTGTCATCAAGGTCTTCAAGAAGCGTGCGGGGAATCGGCATGGCCGTACAGAGCAGTAGCACATTGGGTATTGTTACACTGGATAAGACATGGATCACGTAGTACGAGCTAAAACTGATCGCCAATCCAACGAATGGCGTCATTATGGGTCGCCGCGAAAGTTGAAAGTGCGTCAGAGACCCAGTGTGGTGAAAGTTATAGTGATTCTCGTGTACGACTGTGATGGTGTTATCCTAATGCATTACGTTCCTCCGCGGCAGACCGTCAATGTACAGTATTGCTATTCGTTTTTGGAACATCATCTGCGACCAGCTTTGCGAAAGAAGCGACAACATCTTCTGCGCAACCCACCCATCATTTTGTACGACAATATGCAGGCGCATACAGCGCAAGCTTTGGCTGCTATGTTCGGTCGATGGGAAGTACTGTACCAACCACCATACACCCCGAATTAAGTCCTTGTGACTTTGATTTGATTCCGAAGATAAAGGAACCAAATCGTGGTATTCGCTTCAGAACTGTTCCAGACATTCGCCAGGCAGTACAGCGCTCCATTCTCGCCATCAACAAAACAGGCTCTGCTAACGCTATGGTACGCCTTCCACATTGCTGGCAACGGGTTCTACACAAGGCTGGTGACTACTTTGAAGGACAGTAACAGGTGCAAAAATGTAACGCTTTGTATCGGTTGTGAATAAATAGTTTCCACTATTTAAGTTCCAACCCTGGTATAATTCTATCTGGTTCTCGGCAAGTTATTTCGCTAAGGGATGACAATGGTAGTTGGTGTATTGCCGGCCGCGGTGGCCGAGGTGACTGAGGCGCTCCAGTCACTGTCAGCACGGCCACTACGGTCGGGGGTTCGAATCCCCCCTCGGGCATGGATATTCGTGCCGTCCTAGTTAGTAAGTAGTTCATAAGTAGTTTGTAAGTTTAGGGACTGATGACCCCGTAGTTAAGTTCCATAAGCTCAACGAACATTTGAACATTTGTAGTTGGTGTATTCATCGTGCATCTCTCTACTTTTTCCGTCTTCATTTGCTTGTTGTTTTTTGAACCAATAGTGGAATAGTCTATTCTTCTTCAACATTATACGACTTTATTATTAACCCAGTGCGAGTATTCTGCACCCTTAATCCACTTAGTTGGCATATACAGCGCTGATATTCAATTCATCTAAACTTTCCCATAATTCTCCTGTGTTACTCAGAAACTAAACGACATCCATTCATTTTCTAAGTGAGACTCTAACAACTGCTTATCAGCTTTTATCGTCAAAAACAAAGACGTCTTGATTCATTTATTAACTGTTGTGTCTGTCTTCGCAGTGACATCACGATCACTAAAGCCTGACTCTACACTGGCAGTTGACAAGGTTAGCCCTTTGTTTAGCTACAATGTCTAAAATACTCCATTGCTCGTAGGGTGTCGATTTGGGTGCTTAAGTTTTCGCAAAACGCCTTTCATCTGTAGTTCACAAAACTGATCGTTCATAACACCTGAAGTAAAACCATACTGAGTTTATACTCATTACGTTAAAGTCACCCACAGATACTATTATATGATACGTTCATCTACATGCTACTGATAGTAGACTTCTTTTTGAATGACCCTAGAATTGCATATGGAGTGTCTGTGCTCTTGGACATGATTTTTGTTTTTAATAGCGCGCGGGATAAAGGAATACCTAAATGTTTCAGTTTTCGATCTGACTTCTCTTATTTGATTACAATATCATTTATCCCTATGTAGGTGGGTGCTAACAAAATATATTTGCATTCAGATGAGGACGCTGGCAAAAGAAATTTCTCAAACATACACTCCTGGCCATTAAAATTGCTACACCACGAAGATGACGTGTTACAGGCGCGAAATTTAACCGGCAGGAAGAACATGCTGTGATATGCAAATGATTAGCTTTTCAGAGCATTCACATACGGTTGGCGCCGTGCTGAATGAGGACAGTTTCCTACCGATTTCTCATACACAAACAGTAGTTGACCGGCGTTGCCTGGTGAAACGTTGTTGTGTTGCCTCGGGTAATGAGGAGAAATGCGTACCATCACGTTTCCGACTTTGATAAAGGTCGGATTGTAACCTATCGCGATTGCGGTGTATCGTATCGCAACATTGCTGCTCGCGTTGGTCGCGATCCAATGAATCCAGGTTCTGTTTACAGCATCATGATGGTCGCATCCGTGTTTGGCGACATCGCGGTGAACGCACATTGGAAGCGTGTATTCGTCATCGCCATAATGGCATATCACCTGGTGTGATGGTATTTGGTGCTATTGGTTACACGTCTCGGTCATCTATTGTTGGCATTGACGGCACTATGAACAGTGGCCGTTACATTTCAGATGTGTTACTGACCCGTGGCTCTACCCTTCATTCGATCCCTGCGAAACCGTACATTTCAGCAGGATAATGCACGACCGCATGGTGCAGGTCCTGTACGGGCCTTTCTGGATACGGAAAATGTTGGACTGCTGCCCTGGCTAGCACATTATCCAAATCTCTCACCAATTGAAAAAGTGTGGTCAATGGTGGCCGAGCAATTGGCTCGTCACAGTACGCCAGTCACTACCCTTTATGAACTGCGGTATCGTGTTGAAGCTGCATGGACATCTGTACTTGTACACGCCATGCAAGCTCTGTTTGACTCAATGCCCAGGCGTATCATGGCCGTTATTACTGCCAGAGGTGGTTGTTCTGATTTCTCAGGATCTATGCACCCAAATTTGGGAAAAATGTAATCATTTGTCAGTTCTAGTATATTTGTCCAATGAATACCCGTTTATCAGCTGCATTTCTTCTTGGTGTAGCAATTTTAATGACCAGTAGTGTATTTCACCGCAACGAAGAACGCCTTTCTTTTAATGATTTATACCCCAACTCATGCATCACTTCCGTGAAACTTTTTCTACTGTATCGTAAGACAAAACGAGACGTCCCTCTAGATTATCTGTCTGACCCAGTTGATCAGGATCCCACAGTGTGCAGCAATACTCCAAATTATGGCGGGCAAGTGTAGTGTAGGCAGTTTCTTTAGTAGAACTGTTGCATCTTCAGAGTATTCTGACAACGAAACGTATCCTTTGGTTCGCCTTCTATACTATATTTTGTGTTTGTTATTGCCAATTAAAACTCTTCGTAATTGTAATTCCTAGGTATTTAGTTGAATTTACTGCCTGTAGATTTGACTGATTTATCCTGTAAATGATGTTTAACAGATTTATTTTAGTGCTCATGTGGATGACTTCACACTTTTCATTATTTAGGATAATTGACAATTTTCATGCCATGCAGAGATTCATCTAAATCGTTTTACATATACTTTTGATCTTCTGAGAACTTCACTAGCCGATGAACGACAGCATCATCTGCGCACAATCTGAGAGACCTCCTCAGATTTTCTCCTAAATCTTTTAAAAAGACAAGGAACGATAGGGGCCCTATAACACTTCTCTGGGGAACGCCAGATATCACTTCTGTTTTACGCTATGACTTTCCGTCAATTGCTGTGCACTGTGACTTTTACGACAGGAAATAACGAATCCAGTCGCACGAGAGAGACGATAATCCATAACCACGCAATTTGATTTGATCTGAAGCCGCTTTTGAGGTACAGTGTCAAAAATATATATGGAATCGATCGATTTGAGGTCCCTTAGCGATTAGAATTAATCAGTTCATACGAATAAGGAGATAGTTATATGTGATAAGAACGATACTTTCGGAATCTGAGTTGACTATTGATCAACAGGTCGTTCTCTGCGAAGTAGTTCACAATGATCAAAAAAGTATACGTCCCAAAATATTGTCCAGCAGATCGACGTCAATGATCACTGCTATTGCCTTTCTTGAAATTGGAGTGAGCTGAGCTACTTTCTAGTCTTTGGGTACATATCTTTCACTGAGCGAGCGTTATTATCTGATATTGAGCTACTCGTTAAGCACACTGTGAAAAGAACGTATTTCATATACAGTCTGGATCGGAAGACAGCTTTTATTAAGTGATTTAGGTTGCTTTACTACTCCAAGGATTTCTGCATGATGGCAGCTGTTCGTTATTTCTATTCTATGGTCTCGGCTTCTTCTTCTTTGGGAAGGAAGCCGGAAAGTTGTGTTTAGCAACTCTAATTTAGCAGCACTGTCATCATCAGTAGCCTCTCCATTGCTATAGTGTAGTGACGGTATTGCTTTGTTTTGCCGCTAGTATACTTTACATATGTTCAGAATTACTTTGAATTTTCTACCAAATTGTGAGACATAGTTTCGTTATTAACCATATTATAAACCTTTCGCACTGAAGTATCTACTACATTTTGAGTTTCTGTAAAATATTGCCAATCTTGGGCATTTTGTGTCTATTTAAATTTGCCATGGTTTTTTTCTTTGCTTCTGCAAGAGTAATCTAACCTGTTTTGTGTACCAAGGAGGTCACCCCTTCTTTTGTTAATTTATTTGATATAAATCTCTCAATTGCTGTCGATATTATTTCTATTAATGTAAACCAGAATGTAAACTCTTCAATTCAATGTTCAATTGTTTGTAGAGCTTATGGGACTTAACTACGGGGTCATCAGTCCCTAAACTTACAAACTACTTATGATCTAGCTAATACTAATGACGGCACAAATATCCATGCCCGAGGGGGGATTCGAACCCCCGACCGTAGTGGCCGTGCAGAACGCGACTGGCGCGCTGCAGACTGCTCGGCCACGGCGGCCGGCTGTAAACTTTCCCTTTTCAATAAATCTTTCCAAAAAAATTCTCAAGAGATCGATTGCATCTCCTGTGCGTTTATTACGTCGAAAACCAAATTGTCCTTCAGACAAATTCTCCGCTATTACGTTTTCCAGTCTTTTATTAGTGATTCTTAACATAATTGTGTCTGCATGTGAAGTGAGGCTAAATGTCCTGTGCTCACTGCAATTCTTTGTTCCCTGTTTCGTTGGCACCAGAATCATAAATGTTGTCAGAAAGTCCTCTGGCCACACTCCACTGTCATATATTTTGTCACATAACATCAATATTTCTCTTAGAACTTCACGGTACAAACATTTTAGTATCGCATCTGTACCAACTGCTTTCCCCTATTTTGTACTCTTTACTTCCTGCACGATGATTGTGGGTCCTTCCTCAAAATAATTCACGGTATTCAACGATTCAAGTTCCAACGACGTTGGTTTGTGATTGTGTCATTTTATTACTCCAGTGCACGACTATCCTTAGTTTCTTATAACTACTTGTTACGAAGTAGACAAAGGATTAATAGGACGCAGAAGCGTTTCTGTTCCACCCTGAGGCATCCGCATTACATTTTCTCGGAATAAGGAAGTAAGATACCTGACTTAGGTTTAAAATAACTGCGAGTAGGGGCTTGTTGTTCCAGCGCTCGCACTTGCTGCGCCAGCTGAAATACAGCCCGTAGTATCTGGAGGTCGCGACTCTTGGCTAACACTTGTTTAAGAATAATAGACGCGATTCTGTAATCTGAGGTTCACTCACTCAGTCAGCAAGGCTCCTCTCACAAACATGCCGTCACTTCGGTCCTTGAGAAGTTTGTCTGCGTAGAATACTCTTCTGTTCCATTAGTTGCACTGGACTGAAGGGCCAACAACTAAAGTCTAATGCAATTTGTTGAATCCTTTGCGATGTGTATGTCACAGTTGTTACTCATATCACCTACAATTTATATGTGAAACTGTCGTGCTCCATGACTGCTTGTACTAGAGTTTGGAAATTTTGTTAAAGCTTCGATGGTGATTCGTCGACTGATTATTGAAACACGCACATTCGGGAAACTGAAACTGGTCTAGACTCAAATGAATTTGCCGGCCGCGGTGGTCAAGCGGTCTGCGGCGCGCCAGTCACGGTCTGCACGGCCACTACGGTCGGGGGTTCGAATCCCCCCCCCCTCGGGCATGGATATTTGTGCCGTCCTTAGTATTAGCTAGTTCATAAGCAGTTTGTAAGTTTAGGGACTCAATTGTTCAAATGTTTGTAAATATATCGGACCAAATTGCGTGGTCATCAGTCCGTAGCTTACAAACTACTTAAACCTAGGTAAACTAACATAAGGACAACACACACACACATGCCCCAGGGAGGACTCGAACCTCCACGGCGAGCAACCGCGCGCTCCGCAGCGAGACGCTTTAAACACTCGGGTTTAGGTGCTGATGACCCCGTAGTTAAGTCCCATAAGCTCTACAAACATTTGAACACTTTTTGAACTCAAATGGATTTCGTCTCAGTCTGTAGTTAGGTAAAAATAGAGTTTGTGAAGTTTCATTTTACTGCTTTAGATGCTCGGCACTGCTTATTCTCTTCCTAATTACATGAAGTATATTACCGATGTGTAGCCAAGTACTTTAGCGGCGCAAAGCAATCATTGCTACAGTATACAATCATTGTAAGAGCTAAATTGTCAGTTGGGTTTTCCCTCTGTTTCTTCTACCGATGTTTGTTTGAGGATTTTTCAGACGTTTCGACAGCACTGTTAAAGTTTCAGACTCCATTTTTGCTGGAAGACAACAATGGAAGTGAACCTTTGACACTGTCAGCCACTCGTGCTGGCGAAACATCTGGAAAACCATAGAACAAGCGTTGGCCGAAGAACCCGATATAGAAGCCAACACGCAAACTGTCAACAAGTGACCATTTTATTTTCAGGGACAATGAAAGTACGAAATTTCTGCAGCAACAGCTTGTATTCTTTCGTGGACAACCAACAGTGTTGACTTGTAGCGAAATACGCATTCTTTCCCTGGAATTACGAGAACCCTGGTTGTTGTTATGGTCGTTAGCCTCTTCAATTCTGAACAACTATTGAAAACTTTGAAAACTACATAATTTGGAACGTGCTTACTGTATTTATCTCACTTTCAACCTTAGAAAAGGCTTCTTAAAACTTAAATCTATATGCAATTTCAACAAATTTCTCTTCTTAAGAAATTATTTTATTGCATTGATACATTTCCTTGAGACAACATTGTCTAGTAATACCAAAGGTATTAAACATAAGGCCTCTCCTTATGTTTTTTCATTGCCATTGCTAATATACATGTTATATCTTCTCTACTTCCCCTTTATAAGCTATTTTGCTGCCCATAGAGAAAAAACTCATCAACTAATTTTATTGTGTCGTTTCGTAATACAATTTCCTCAGCATTGCCGGATTTAATTCGGCTAGGCTATATTGCATTAAACACATTTAATCTTTGTTGATGTTCTTCTTAAATCTTGCTTTCAAGTTCAAATGTTCAAATGTTTGTAAAGCTTATGGGACTTAACTACGGGTGTCATCAGTCCCTAAACTTACAAACTACTTACGAACTAGGACGGCACAAATATCCATGCCCGAGGGGGGATTCGAACCCGCGACCGTAGTGGCCGTGCGGACCGTGACTGAAGCGCCTCAGTCCCCTCGGCCACCGCGGCCGGCTGCTTTCAAGCCACTGTCTATTACAGTTACATGCTGTTATACGTCCTTTGTCGTGTCTGACAGCATTACAGTATCATCGAAAAACCTGAACGTTTTTGTTTCTTCTCTCTAAACTTTAATTCCTTCTCTTAACTTTTCTTTGGTTTCCTTTATTGCATTATCAATCTTCAGATTGAATGACTTATAAGCAACAACCATGTCTCAGACACTGCTTCTCTTTCATGTCCCTCGATTCTTAACAATGCCATCTAGTTCTGTACAAGTTGTATAGAACCTTTCGCTCTCTATTTTTTCTGATATCTTCAGAGCTTTGAAAAGCGCATTATGAAACGTTTTCTCCATATCGACTACGGCTGTGTACGTAGGTTTGCCTGTCCTTGAGCTATCCTAAGATAAAGCGTATGAACTGTATTGCCTTGTATGATTCTATATTAACCCTGTACTAAACTGATATATATTTTGATGAGAGTTTGGCTAGCTTCTGATTATGGGATCCATGACAAAGTAACGGAACTCTTCAGTTCTTAGAAGCAAATTAACGATACTCGGCCGAATCTTTTATAGCATTTCCGGATATTCGAGTCACATACCGTAACGTCGTTACGGTCAAGTAATTCCCTGTTCAAAACATTTTTCATGTAAAGCCGAATTTTTGAAAGTCTATTTTTGCGCTATTTGCAAGTCCTGAGATTGTCTTCGAGGAAGATTTCCTCTGTTGAGATAGGCGTTTCTCCTTGACTTCGTTTGTTTCATTTAAACGACGCTGTCTCATATGGGCACTACGTTTAGTAGGTCTACCCATATTCGGAAAAATTAGTTAGTGTACTTCAGATTCACTAAAAATCAAAAATTTTAACAAAAAACCGACTTTAAAAACATTCCAAAACAAATTAATATGCACTAAAAAGTAAAAAATAATTGTGTATTTTTCAACTTAATAATCAATTTACTTTTCTACTAATTAATATGTAGGTACGATCTATGTGTTTACCACGCAAGAAGGTAGATACATATCTGCCCACTTTAAATCTAACTCAACACTTACCTATGCATAAAAACAATGATCAAAATATATTTTAGATTTCTCCTAAGTAAAATGAAATGAAAAATATCAGATTACTTAAAAGTCAATCGAGTTATTACGATAATATAATATAGTTACAATTACACAAATTAGGGTCCCCATAACTTTGAAATTGAGTGTCTCCCCTCCTTGAACATTTCAGACCACTTTCTAGCTGTGCTGCAGGGAGGAACAGACTCTCCATAGGTGTCCTGTAACAGTGCACAGGCCTCAGCTGAAGATTTCTTGAGACAAAAGCAGAATTTCAAAGACGCGTATTTGTAGCTCACATGTTACCTCCACTGCGGCGGTATGCGATAGTGGAAGAACTTTTCTGTCTCTCACGAGCGGGTACCGGAAGTCACAACAATAAAACCACTACGGCGTGATTGTTTCATATTGAGCTAACTGAAAATCATAAGATTACCGTATTTACTCGGCTATCTTACGCCACCGCCTATAGTATCCCCCTTAATTTTTGACGTCAAAATACGAAATTTGAAAAATCTCGAAAATCCGTGAAGTACATCCTTTACATCAACATGGGATACTCTGCAAATCACATTTATGTGCCTGGCAGAGGGTTCATCGAACCACCTTTATACTATTGCTTGAAGTTACGTGAAGTTCGGCAGCACTAATTTACACGAAATTCGACAATATTGCCTGCCGCTGACTTATGGAACGATGGTATTTTTATAACATAACTGTAATAATATCTGACTACACCCCGCCTCTCCCTACAGTAAAATCAAATGTTTATAAATCTATCTGACTAAACTGCGTGGTCATCACTCCGTAGCTTACAGACTACTTAAACTAAGGTAAACGAACCTAAGGACAACACATACACCCATGCCCCAGGGAGGACTCCAATCTCCTACGACGAGCAACTGCGCGCTCCGCAGTGAGGCGCCTTAGACCGCTCGACCACTCCACCTCGGCTCCCTTCAGTATCGCCAGACTTCCATTTTCCCGCATTTAGTGTTGAGAACAGATTTATACTGAGAAAATGAATACCGGCGATCGGAGAATTAGCTTTACAACGTTCAAATGTTTATATAGCTTATGGGACTTAACTACGGGGTCATCAGTCCCTAAACTTACAAACTACTTATGAACTAACTGATACTAAGGACGGCACAAATATCCATGCCCGAGGGGGGATTCTAAACCCCGGCCGTAGTGGCTGTGCAGACCGTGACTGGAGCGCCTCAGTCCCCTCGGCCACCGCGGCCAGTTTAGCTTTACAGCATGGTTTAAATTAAGAACTGTCGGGTTTGCAAGAAATAATTGAATAACATATTAGTTGTGTGTGTGTGTGTGTGTGTAAAAATGAAGTTTTTATTGTTGTTTTGTTTTGTGGTCTTCAGTCCTCAGACTGGTTTGATGCAGCTCTCCACGCTACCCTGTTCTGTGCAAGTCTCTTCATTTGAGAATATGTTCGGCAACCTACATCCTTCTGAATCTGCTTATTGTATTCGTCCCTCGGTCTCCCTCTACGATTTTTACCCCACACACTTCCTTCTAATGCTAAGTTGACAATTCCTTGATGTCTCAGAATGAGTCCCACCAATATATCCCTTCTCTTGGTCAGAATATTCCAGAAACTCCTTTTCTTCCCGATTCGGTTAAGCACCTCCTCATTAGTTAAGTGATCTACCAATCTAATTTTCATCGTTCGTCTGTAGTACCACATTTCAAGAGCTTATATCATCTTTTTGTCTAAATTCCTTATCGTCCACGTTTCACTCCCATACAATGCTACACTCCAGACAAATGCTTTCAGAAAGGACTTCCTAAAATTGAAATCAATATTGGATGATAACAAATTTCGCTTCTTTAGATACGCTTTTCTTCCTATTTCCATTCTGCATTTTATAGCTTCTCTACTTCGCCAATCAGAAGTTATTTTGCTATTCAAATAACAAAACTCATCTACTACTTTTATTGTCTCATTACCTAATCTAATTCCTTCGGCATCGCCTGACTTTCTGACGCTACATTCCTTGTTTTAATCTTGTTGATGTTCATCTACTACCCTCTATTCAAGACACTGTCCATTACATTCAATTGCTCTTCCAGGTCCTTTGCTGTCTCTGACAAAATTACTATGTCATCAGCAAACACTAAACCAACACCGATCACAGTAGTGCAAGTTTATATGCCAACTATCACGGCCGATGATGAGGATATCGAAGAAATGTACGAGGAGATAAAACAAATCATTCAGAAAATTAAGGGAGACGAAGACTTGATTGTGATGGGGATCTGGAACTGGGTTGTAGGAAAGGGAAGAGAAGGAAATGTAGTAGGTGAATATGGACTGGGAAAAAGGAATGAAAGAAGAGATCGCTTGGAAGAATTTTGTGCACACCACAATTTAATGATCACCAACACTTGTTTTAATCATTATGAAAGAAGGCTGTATACGTGTATGAGACCAGGAGACACTGGAAGGTACCAGATTGACTTTATAATGGTAAGGAATAGATTTAGAAACTAGGTTTTAAACTGTAAGGTATTTCATGTATAGAGTGATAAAATGATTAATAAATGTAGCCCATCCCGAACCAACCGTATGCACTATTGAATTTATGAAGTTTGCACCTATAGTACCCTACCCAATTTGAGAAGTTAAAAAAAATGGCAGGTACTATAGACGATGGAAATTATGACTAAAAATTATGATCATTCTTTATCGAACAGCCCTTGTATCAATTTCCCCTCACAGTTAATTTTCCCTGCTTTAATTGCCTTAACTGTCTGAATAATGCTGCTAACTAATTGAATTATGCGTCTGCTGTTATTTTCAATAACCACGATTCAATAGTGTAAGGAAGTATTCCCTAAGACTTAGGCCTAACAAATACCTACCAATAAACGGCAACTGTAAGTATGCTAAACAACAGGCGAATAATCCAAATCAAATGTTCGAATGTTTGTAAACCCAAGGGAGCAAAATGCTGAGGCCATCAGTACCCCGACTTACAAACTACTTAACTAGTTTCCACTAAGGACAACACACACACCGGCTAAAGAGAGGCCGCAGACCACCGACGAGAGCGGCCAACGCCGCCTACAAGACAAGGCGTGACAACTGGCCGTGCCTACGTCACACCAGGAGGCGGCGGCTGCCGGTTGACTGGCTGTTGGCTGGGACACGCCAACACCGGACACGCACCTGGCCAGTCAGCTTGCGTCTGCCGCCTCTTGGTGTGACGTAGGCACGGCCAGTTGTCAGGCCGCGTCTTCTAGGTGGCGTTGGAGCTATTCCCGCGCGGCGAAAATAATTTTTCTTCCCTTCTTGTGTAGTTGCGGAAAAGATCATGTGCTCATTTGGAAAAGTAATTTACTGAGAATCGCCCTACCGATAGGTCGGCCCAAGCACATAATCATCTGTTATCTAATGAGGTTTGGAACTTAAATAGCGGCAATTTTTTTTATTCACAACCAATACAAAAGCGTTACATGTTTTCACCTCTTACTGTCCTTCAAACTAGTCACCAGCGTTGTGTAGAACCCGTTGCCAGCGATGTGGAAGGCGTAGTATACCGTTAGCAGAGTCTGTTCTGTTGACGGCGCGAGTGGAGTAGTCCACTGCCTGCCGAATCTCTGCAACAGTTCTGAAGCGAATGCCACGAAGTGGTTTCTTCATCTTCGGGTTTCAAATCAAAGTCACAAGGACTTAAGTCCGGAGAGTACGGTGGACGGTACAGTACTTCCCAGTTCCATCGACCGAACAGAGCAGCCACAGCTTGCGCTGTATCCGCCCGCGCACTGTCGTGCAAAATGATGGGTGGGTTGCGCAGTAAGTATTGGCGCTTCTTTCGCAAAGCTAGTCGCATTTGATGCTCCAAAAACGCGCAGTAATACTTTGAATACTGTGCATTGACGGTCTGTCGTGGAGGAACGTAATGCGTTAGGATAAGACCATCGCAGTCGTACAGAAGAATCACCATAACTGTCACCATACTGAGGCTCTGACTCTCTTCAATACCTTGATGACACTGTCGTGCTGTACGACGTCTGGAACATTCAATCTTGATACAAATTGGTTGTTTCTGTTTCGAAAACACAGTGACACTGTTACGTTAGACCGCTCGCTCACAAGTGACTGTTTCCCTCGATTGTACACACACCGGTGACGTGGAACAGGCGAGTTCATATTCTCGGAGGTAAGGTAGGTATGTCAACAACGTGTGCTAACAGCGACTATAGCAGATTTCATTGCATAGTGTCTCCTCAGCAGTGTTGCCACTATTTAAGTTCCAACCCTCGTAGTTTTCGAGTGGTGTGCACGTTTTGCTCTCATGTGAATAAGCTGGATTCAAATCTCGATACTGCCAGGGATGCTTCTTTGTTCAGATGAGTGGATGATGGTGCAGGCATCTTCTAATAGTAGCTAAGGAGATACTCTGCCGCGAGAGAATAGCCGTGCGGTCTGAGGCGCCATTTCACGGATAACGCAGCCGCCCATGTGTGTGTGTGTGTGTGTGTGTGTGTGTGTGTGTGTGTGTGTGTGTTTTGTCCTTAGTATAAGTTAGTCTAAGTAGTTTGTATGTCTACAGACCGATAACGTCAGCAGTTTAGTCCCTTCGGTTTAGAAACATTTGAGGTACTTGATATTAAAGCAGCGGCTCCAACTTCTGAAAATCATGAGAGGTGTGCTGACCCTATGTCCACATCAGCTTGACGCCATATGGCTGAGGATAACATGGCATCCGGTCGGCAATGAGTGATCTGATCACGTAATGTAGTTACTTAGATTCATAACAACTTTAGATATGTGCATCAGTAGCGCAGGGAAGTAGATTAGTGTCCTAAAGAAAAGCATAATGGGAAAATAAGAAAAATGCAAATAGAAAAGACGTGAACTCAGCGAAAAAGATAATCAAGAGATTTACCTACAAATCGGCATTACGATATCTGTACTTTCTTTACGTTCAGAAACCTGGGACTGAGTTGCAGTATCTTTCAGTGAAACTTAATAGTTCGCCATTCTTTTCAATTCCACGGGCGTTCCACGGTCGGTGTCCTACATTATCTGGCTGTTGTGCGTTATTTCTTAAGTCTGCTTCATCATCTTCGTGTATTTCAGTAGAATCTTGTGGGCAGTAGTCTCTCATGGTTCAGAATGTTCCTCACCCAAATATCTCTGTTTCTCATCATCTCTCTCAGACATGACACTCCTTAAATATCTAAGTAACTGTTTTATTTGACATTTTAGACTTCCATGGAATTTCGAACATCCTTCTGAGACTTCATATCCAAATGTACAGGTCTCCCTCCGGCGAAGAAGCACACTGCACTCAAAGTTCTACGTCTGCATTCTACATCCATTCTCTCAAGGGAACTTTGCGTACCAATGTGAGTTCCTCCTCCTATTTCAATCGCGTATGGTTCCTGGAAGAAAACGATTGTTGGTACGCCTCCAACTGGGCTCATATCTCTCTAATTTTATCATCGTTGTCTTCCCGCGAGATATACATAGGAAGAAGCAATATATTGGTCGACTCTTCAAGAAACGTATGCTTTCAGAACTTTGACATTCGCAACAGAACGTCTCTCTTGCAGTGTCTGCCACTGAAGTTTGTTGAACATTTTCGTGACGCTTTCGCGCTTTCTAAATGAGCCTGTTGCGAAGCATGCTGCTCTCCGTTGGATTTTCTCTACCTCTTCTATCAACCCTACCTGGTACGGATCCCAGACTGATGAGCAATACTCAAGATTCGGACGAACCTACTTCCTTAGTAGGTGGATTATACTTCCTGAGGATTCTTCCAATGAATTCCAGTCTGGAATCTGCCTTACCCACGACTGATTTTATGTGGTCGTCCCATTTCAAATTGCCCCTTACGCCTACTACGAGATATTTTATGGAAATAACTGCTATCAGTTATTGTCTTGTTATTGCGTAATTATGTAATAAAGCATCTTTCTTTCTATGTATTCTCAGCACTTTACATTTGTTTATGTTGATGGTCAATTGCCATTCGCTACACCATTCGTCGATACGCTGAAATCGCTCCTGCATTTCGCTACAATTTTCAAGTGTTCCGACTTCTCGATATATATAGTATCATTCGCGAACTCATTGGACGTCCGATGCTGTGTAAGAGGCCATTTATAAATATCGTAAAAAGCAATGGTCCCCCAACACACCCTGGGGCACGCCAGATATCACATTCATGTCGGAAGACGTCCTTCCATTGAGAATGACTTGCTGATTTCTGTTAACTAGAAACGCTCCAATCCAATCACACAGTGGGTTTCATAGTCCCACTGTCTTATCTTGTTTAATAGGCGATTGTGCGGGACTGTATCGTGCGCCTTGCGGACGTCAAGAAATATAGCATCTACTGGGACCCTGTATTTACTGCTCTCTGGATCTCGTGGACGGCGTGATTTCGGTTTCACATAATCGCTGCTTTCGGAACCCATGCCGAGTCCTACAAAGATTTACTTTCTCTAGAAATGCCATAATACTCGGACATAAAAGAGGTTCCAAAATTCTATAACTGACCAATGTCAAAGATATAGGCCTATACTTTTGCGCATCTGCTCCAAGACTCATCTTGAAAACAGGAACGACCTACGCTTTTTTCAATCATTAGTAAGGCTCCACTCCTCTAGAAACGTACAGAACACTGCTGCTAGAAGGAGGGCAAGTTCCTTAGCATGCTTTATGTAAAATCGAATTGGTATCCCATCAGGTTCAGCGACGTTTCCTCTGTTTAGCGATTTCAGTTGCTTTTCTATCACTCATTTATTTAAATATCTGCTACTTTGTCGTCAGTGCTACGAACTAGAAGAGGAACTACAGTACAGTCTTCGTCTGTAAAACAGGTTTGGAAAACAAATAGTATTTCTAACTTTTGTGTTTCGTCCTCTGTTGCATTGCCCTTACGGTCACACGGTGTCTGGGTAGATGATTCCGATCTGTTGAACGATTTAACATAAGACCAAAATTTCATTAGATTTTCTACCAAGTCGGTACACAGATCCCTCATTGCTAATTCTTTCAGTGGCAGGCTATGCGATTTGAACGGTACTTTAGTCTGATGTATTCGGCTTATATTGCCACTACACCCATTTCATGTTATTTCGCTTCCTACGTAGGATGTTTATTATTATTTTTATTTATTTATTTATTTATTTATTAGATTATGCTGCCCACTCACTGATACAGTTGTCTACACATTGGTTTCGCTCACTATAAAGTTCTTTTTTGCCCTGTTTATAATTTAAAACTGCAATCAACCACAAGTACATGATGATTAGAAGAATGAGTTGTTGCTGATATTGGTTTCTTGGGTATAAGGCTGTGGTCCAGGACAGAATTTTCTGCTTGGCGTTTCGTCTTCCCCTGCTGAAGATATCTTCGGAGCCTTTCGAGATACAAAACGCTGATCCACACTCTTATAAGCTCAGTAAGCCGAACTGTTGATGCATATCCACGCAACGGTCGGTTCCTGGTGGCATCAGACCTTCTACATCTACATGTAGCTCGGGACCAGGAAGAATGGCGAAGGAGGGATGTAGTTGCCTTTACAAATAAACCCTGGAAGTTGCCTTAAGCTATTGTGGGAAACTACGCGAAACAGTAGTAGAAACGCATTTATCCAATGCCGAATCACTATATTCACTCCTTCACCAACACTACTACAGATGACCTTCGTTTGTACAGCAACCTTTGTTAAATTCCTGTCTTCTTTTCTGTGTGATTCAGCTATTCTACATTGTCCACATATTCCGTCCCTCTAATGGAATCGAATTTTCTATACCAGATGGAAAGTGGCTTTCGTTAAATGTAATAAAAGTCTGTTCAGTTCTGTTGTGTTAATCGTCGACCCAGCGTACTTTGTTCACATCAATATTGTCGCGTTGAAATGGTAGCAGGCTTGACTTCAAAGGCAGCGTTGTAAACTGAACGCAGCAATTATACTGAAAGCAGGTTTACTGCGAACTGAAACGTACACGCAGCACGACTGCCTCTTTTTATAAATTTTTATTTTATTTTATTTTTATTTTTGCTCTATGAGTAGTTCTGTTCATTGCGGACGCTGATCGTGTTTGTTTGTTCTTGTTCGACGTGATTTTGGCTCAGCTTTTTTATTGCAGAGGGCGTTCAGCCCTCTGACCGGGCGCGCTGAGCCACGGCGCCCGGAACTCTCGGACAGAGTGCTCTGCTATTTATACGCAGACAGAAAGTACCAGAAATTATAAGAATAGTTAACATAAGAAACATGTAGAAATTACACGCGAATATAAGAAACATGTAGAACATTCTGGAAATGATAATTACAAAGAAATAAATTTTTGCTGGAGGATGGGATTAAACCGACGACCTTCAGCACCGCAATCGGTGATGCTATCCATTGGGCCACGCCGTCACTTGGTTAACTTGGAGTCTCGCGGAAATATACTAATGAAAGGAAGGAAGCAGTTGTAGACCACCATTGGTAGCAGGTATTCTACTACATCTACATCTACATCTACATGGGATACTCTGCAAATCACATTTAAGTGCTTGGCAGAGCGTTCAGCGAACCGCCTTTATACTATTCATCTACCATTCCACTCTCGAATAGCGCGCGGGAAGAAAGAACACCTGAATCTCTCCGTTCGAGCTCTGATTTCTCGTATTTTAATCTGATGATCTTTTCTACCTATGTAGGTGGGAGTCAACAATATATTTTCGCATTCGGAGGAGAATGTTGGTGATTGGAGTTTTGTAAGCAGACCACGCCGCAGCGATAAACGCCTTTGTTGTAATGATTCCCATCCCAGAGCCTGTATCATTTCCGTGACGCTGTCTCCCCTGTATCGTGACAATACGAAACGAGCTGCCTACGATAGCGGAGTCGCGCCGTCGTATGCTATGGAGGTCGAGTTGAAGAATTGGCACGATTTATTTTATTTACACAAAGGCTCACAATTTGGTCTTATGACCTCACGAACCGACCCTTGCTGCCACAAATAAACAGTTTGACATGCTTACCTGGCTTGAGTGTGAACCAGCCTTTTGTGTCTTTTAAGCCCCAGAAGACGTATTAAACAGTGGAAAGCGATACCCCGGTCGCGGTGGCCGAGGGGACTAAGGCGCTCCACTCACGGTCTGCACGGCCACTACGGTCGGTGGTTCGAATCCCCCCTCGGGCAAGGATATTTGTGCCGTCCTAGATCGTAAGGAGTTCATAAGTAGTTTGTAAGTTTAGGGACTGAAGACCCCGTAGTTAAGTCCCATAGACTGTACAAACATATGAACATTTTGAAAGCAAAACGACAGCCAGATGATTATGCCCCTGAGCATTGTCTTGTGCCTGAGTGTCTTGCATCACATCCAGGGTGGATCCTAATCTCTTTTCGGCTACGGTTATGGCAGCTTTATCATCTGCAAATACGTGGAGGTTCGAGTCCTCCCTGGGGAGGGTCTTTAGGTTAGTTAACCTAGGTTTAAGTAATTTGTAAGCTACGGACTGATGACCACGCTGTTTGGTCCGATAGATTTACAAACATTTGAACATTCATCTGCAAATACCAACCTATCAACTTAATTTCCTTCCATTCTGACACGACTTATCTTCCCTTTTGCTTTATCCAGTAGTATCTGGCCGTAAATTGCAGCTATTCCAACTTTGCAGCTGAACCATGAAGTATCATTTAGTGCCGACCGCCTTCCGTGTCATCTTCCATATCGCCTTATTCAAATCATAGTGCCTCATTTAAATTAGATATGAAGAGAAATTCTATCAGCGAACCATCTTCACGGCTTCTGGTAGCATCCTGGATCTTTGCGCCGTCACTTCTCATTCAAACAGCTCTTCAATTATCATCAAGAGGCTGGCTGCGGGCCCTTCCAGACCCACAAGCAAGAAAAACTTTTAGAATTAAACCCGGGCCTTCCACACGTCAGAGAAACCGGATAAACACGCAACTACCGGCTTTTTTGGCTGTACATACTCATATTAAAGAGAACAAGGAAGAGAGAAAGCCCTGCCTGCCTTCTACCACGAGCATTTTTTTTGTACTGCTCCTGCCTGTGGCATCTAGTTGCCTCTGTCTCTTCTTTATAAGCGCTAATGAGCCAACAAATTATCGTCCCATGCTGACCCACTTTTGAAACGTAGTACAAAGAATTTTTGAGTGTTATTGTTTAGATAAACAGTTGGTAGATTTATGGAAGTACGTAGCAACAGTAGGTACTTGCGCACGGTTCACGCAATACACCTAAATTCCGGGCCGATGGTTTTGGGATCGGAGCATTCTGATAGCATCCCATATGTGTTCCAACTGATTCACATCAAGCGAATTTGGTGGCCAAAACATCATCGTAAATGCACTGTCATCCTCCGCAAACATCTGTAAGGCGCGATGCACACTGGAGAAACGTTTCGTGAAACGTGAAACTGTAATTGCTTGGAATCGATGGGTAAGATAACACATGGCCGAGTACACAAATTCCATGAAGCACCAGTTGCATCGTTTTCGTGAGACCGAGTTTCTTGAAATATGTAAAAATGATTTACTGTGAATTCGGTTTCACGATTCAAGTGATCAAACCTATATTCCGCAATTTCTGAGAACATGTCTCAATCGGAGATGAACAGCGATTTCGGTAGTATATTTTTTTTCTTGAATGGAAAACAGCGACGATGATTTAACTGTTTCCCACAGATGACAACCTGCATTTTCTAGTATATATTTATTTTTATATCTGTACTAAGTCACTGTTTCAGTTAAAGCCGCGCCGGAGCGGCCGAGCGCATTGAGGCGCTTTGCTGCGATGCGCGAGTCCGTTCCCCGTCGGGGGTTCGAATCCCCCCTCGGGCATGGATGTTTGTGCTATCTTTAGTATAAGTTAGTTCATAAGTAGTTTATAAGTTTAGGGACTGATGACCACGCAGTTAAGTCCCATAACCTTCACAAACATTTGATTTCAGTTAAAGTAATGTAATTGATTTAATCTTTTATCTTTAACCTTTTAAGAAACTGGGGTGTGTATGCATTTTATTACAAGAAGCAACTTCTTACAGCCTGACTGGCTTTCACTGATGTAAGGCGGTTGTGGTGGGCGGAGCATCCCGTATTCAGCAGTGCTTCTGCCACTATTCACTAGTTATTCATTCACTCGTGCTAAAACGGCGGCTGTTGGCTGACTACCACCACCAACTGTAGGTATAATTCGCCTTTAATTCCATGTATATTTCACGTCTTTTATTTATTAAGACTGAAAACGGTCCCTGAATAAAACTAATTGGTTGCGATCAATGACAGTTTCTCAATCAAGAAAAGTATTTATTGCTCATTCTGATTCGCCTACGCTGTGTATCCAGGGACAAACATGACAGCGATTGCATTCCATTTGAGGTTGGCAGAAGCTGTCGCAAAACATCCGTGTGTAAACGATTTCCACCTAAAGCAGTATAGCAATAAGGGAAAAGTTAAAATGGCCTGGGAGGCAGTAGCACAAGAAGTGGAAAGTTCGGGTTTGATTTCAATATTTATATATTTAGCATATTGTTATCAGATGGAATTAACGTATATCAGTACTTAGGAAACTGCAATATTTGCCATACAAACCTAACATCAATTAAAAAAATATGTTTGTAAAAAGTGAACACAGGCACACATTGATAATTAATGTCCAAGTTACAAAAACAAAGAGGTATTAAAAAGTGAACCAAAATATAATATTGTGCCTAGGTACATATGAGTTACTACCTCATCAGCCTTTTGCTATTTCCAACCTCCAGAGCAACTCTCCTTGCAAAATGAGTAACAATGAATAAATACAGAAAATGAAATTCAATTACCTACTCGCTGTTTTCATTGATTCTTTCCAATTTTGAAGGAATTTCTACGCTCGGAATCAAGAAATATTTTGTAAGATATTCGCTGATAGCCTTTGCTGATGTTAAATTTGTGCGAATCTTTGAGTATGATGACTAGGTTCAAGGACGAAATGAGGGTTTTTAGGTGTGTATGGGACACCTTCAGACGTCTCAGTGTCATTGTGCAACACGCGAGCACTCGCCATTATTGATTTAATTTTTTTCTGTACAGGCAATAGGCACATCAAATACACGAAATTTTGACGTGAACATTCCAAATGCACACACTACTGTCTTGCGACCTGAAGTCAACCGAAGATTGAAAATTCGATTCCCATCTGTCTGTGAAGCTCTCGGGGATGGCCGTATGAGGTACGTTTTCGAAGGGAAGGCCTCGTCCCTAATGAGGAAAAAGGGGACGGGAACTTGATTGTTGGCTAATGGCAGTGTCTCTGGTTGTAAACTAAGGCCCCGTATTTCCAGCCAGCGACCTAAACGTGATGAACGGACTACACCCCCATCGCTGTTTCTTTCCAGATCAATCGTGTATAACAGCCATTTACATGAGCACACACAACAGAATTTGAACAAAGGGGTGACCATTGTAACAATAATAACTTGACTGCTTTTTTAAATTTTCTAATTCTGGCATGCTCCCCATCGACTAAATCGAAGCAGTGGGGCAAACTCCAAAGTTGTTGGTAGCGCTGTGCGTTATGCTTCCACACATTCCCATCAGGAACTGCCTTGTACAGTGGTTGCAAAGTGGTCCATACTGCGTCCTTTGTCTCAGCTACAACCAAGCCAATAGTTCGTTCTCCTCTTCTGTAATACTCAACCAAGGATTTGAAAGAGTTGCCAGTACCCAGATACTGGAAAAGTAATAAATTTTATAAATAAAGTAGCACGATCTAAAGTAGGTAATACTTATTCAATGACTAAATTTAACTTTCTGTTGGAGTGCAAGAGTGCCACAAAGTGATTCACTGTAAACTTAATTGGCACACATTCTTACAAAGAATATCTAATATTATTATTTCTCGCTACTTCTACATAAGTAGGTACTTTTTCATTTCTAGAATGATGTTTATCTTAAAATTATTATATTATTCCTTTCAGTTCGTATAATTTGTAAGAATTAATAATTTTTGGAAATAATAAAATGGTTTCTACTTACCTTAGTGTTATTGTTAGTTTCTCCTCAGGAGTCAAAGCTAATCTCCACTTGGTGTCCTTTGTTACGATTAGACTGTGGTGTCGCACAAGTACAAAGTGCGCGCCACCTACTTTCGCCGCGCGCCGCCATGCATGCACGGCGCGGCGTTCTTCCGACGACAGCCACGAGCGCCCTCTGGTACAACGCCGCTCGTGGCCACCACTGAAGGACATCGGCCACTTCGCACTTCGCACTTGGCACTTCGGACTGAGATAGCAACGAGTTAGGACCTTCGTAATCAGATAGGCACCATTGAAGACTTTGCTATTGTACAGGCACTAGGCAGGCCTCTAACAACTATGTATCAACATTCTGCAGTACTATGTAAAAGTTAAGTATTGTTACATTCAGTGCAATATATCTCTTTCTAATTTACTCGAGTGTTTATAGTTCCTGGCTGCTCCCCTCCGTACCTGCACCAGCGTGTCGGTCTCGTTCCACTCGGCCACCGACACCTACGACGAGGCTGGGACACAAAAGCGGCGACGAAGTCGGGACACAAAAGTGGCGACGAGGAGTGATAGAACCTTGGACCAGCCCGCTTACAGCAGCCAGACAGCAGCAGTCGGAGCACGCAGAAATTTCTCCCGCCCACCCACCCTTATTATAAGATTTTTGGGGGAAGATATTTTGTTACGTGTTTTGTGGACTTTTTTTGTTGCAGAGCGAGCCCTCCTTTCATATTGCATTTGTGTTTTGTTATAAGTTACTTGTATGCGCGGCGCCTAATCGGTCAGCATGGCCACTACCCCGAACCCAAACTTAATGGAAATTATTCAGTTACAGACGGCGCAAATCACCCAGTTGCTCCAGGCGGTGGCCGAGCTCACAGCGCAGGCAGCTAACCAACAACAACAGCCGGCGCATCAGCAACCCACACCTGCCGCCGCACCGCTTCCGACGTTCCGCCAGTACAACGAACGTGAGGAAGAATGGAGCGACTACTTCGCACAGTTTCAAGAACTCGTCGCGGCTCATCAAATTACAGGTCAGAAAGTGAAGCATCTGCTATTATCTGTGGTGGGCCCCAAAACGTTCGTATTATTGCAAAAACTTTTTCCGCAAGCATCTCCTCGTGATGTAGACTTTGAACAAATAGTAGAGGCACTAAATGCTCATTATGAGAGAAAAGTTCTTGTAGCCGCTGCACGATACCGATTTTTCAGACTTAAAAAATTACCGCAGCAGTCACACCAAGAGTGGATTACGGAATTGAAGGGCTTAACCCGCCAATGTAAATTTACTTGCTCTTGTGGACTTTCTTATAGTGACGTTATGTTAAGAGATGCGATTACGCAGAACATTCAGGACCCCAGAATTAGAGCAGCAATTCTGAAACAGTCTGACCCCTCATTAGACAGTGTACTGCAGCTTATAGAAGCGCATGATACTTTTGACTTAGCTGATGTAGAAATGCAAAGCCACAGTGTAAATTCGGTGCGCCGTAACGGACGCTTTCCTAGCCGTAGTTCTCAGTATAGCACTAGTGATTCTTATTTTTCTACCGGCCGTGCTGAACAGACAGTGAACAGTAGCCAGTGTAAAAGTGCGACGCAAAGGTCGCCCCGTAGTGTTAGACACAGTAATTTGAATAACGGGCGCCAAGGCTCATTTCAGAAAAATGTACGTAAATCTTGCCCCCAGTGTGTGTCTCGCCACAAGCGTGCTCATTGCCCTAGTCGCAACGCAACCTGTTATCAATGTGGCAAATCGGGACATGTGCAGTCTGTGTGTATGCAAATTAAAAACTCAAAGAACAGTAACGTAAGAAACGGTGCTTCGCAAAGTGCGAGAACAGTTCATTCTGTAAATGTTATACGGGCTGTGGAATTGAACACTGCTTTCCTTGGATCTCAATTGCAAGAAAGTAGTTCTGCGCCTATGGCAAATCTATATAGTGCACCACGTAGCAAGCGCCGACGAGCGCGTAAAACAGTGCAACGGAAAAGGGTTCGGGACAAGCAAAATGACTATGAACAGTGCATTCCTGTCGTGAAAATAGTGCCTTCTGCAACTGCTCCTTGTAATAGTGCCCAGTATTGTGTAGCTAGTGACAGTAGACATCCAGTAGCTACTCGAAAGTGTAGTGCAGTAGTTAGTGACTCTGTAGTAGCCTCGCAATGCGCGGACGCCGATCCGGCGGTAGTGTCATCTAGTGACAGTGTGGTTAATCCGCTGTGTACCGAGTATGCGCCGCTTCCTACCGCACGCAACCCGCGCAAGCGCAGTAAACAATATGTATTAGACGTTGCCCACATTCGCGCACCTGTCGAGCGCCGAAAGCAAAAACTTTTTGTGAATCTTTCCATTGACAATAAGACTGTGCAATTTCAGCTCGACACTGGTTCCGCTGTCACATTAATAAATAAAGAGACTTATGAACTTCTGGGTTCGCCAAAATTGTCGCCGTCACAGCAAGTGCTAACAGCGTACACAGGTCAGAGTATTCCCGTGCTTGGAACGTGTAGCCTGCCCGCCTCTTTTCAAGGTGTAACAAAAACAGTTGCTTTTGTGGTTCTTCAGGCCAAATCGACACAGAACATTTTTGGACTAGATGCTTTTGACTTGTTTGGTTTATCAATTCAAAGAGATGTGCTTCAAATTTCGTCAATAGTGCCTCAGGATAAAATCAATGCATTGTGTGACAAATATAGTGACTTGTTTTCGCCGGAACTAGGTTGTGCAAAAGACTTCGTGGCACATGTAACTTTAAAAGAATCTGCAGTTCCAAAATTTCGTAAAGCTAGACCAGTGCCTATCGCCTTGCGTGATACAGTTGCCGAAGAACTTAAACGTTGGCAAGATAGTGGGGTGATTTCTCCTGTTTCTGCGAGTCAGTGGGCCTCGCCTATAGTAATTATACCCAAGCCGTCAGGAAAACTTCGTCTCTGTGCGGACTTCAAATCAACAGTGAACAGTCAAACAATTGTAGACACTTATCCCCTGCCCAGACCTGAGGAACTGATGGACAAATTAGGACAGTCTCGCTTCTTTTCTAAGATTGATTTAGCAGAGGCATACTTACAGATTCCGCTTGATGACGAATCAAAAAAATTTTTCGTCATTAATACTCACATGGGCCTTTTTCAATTTCAACGCCTACCCTTTGGCAGTTCTTCCGCTCCCGCTATTTTTCAGCGTTTTTTGGAACAGCTGACAGTTTCTGTACCATGTTGTTCGAACTATTTAGATGATATTGTGGTATCCGGACGTACAGTTGAAGAACATTTAGCAAACCTGGAGTGCCTTTTCAAAGTTTTGACTGCAGCAGGTCTACGTTGCAATAAAGCAAAGTGTTCGTTTTTTCAAACTGAAATAGAGTACCTAGGCCATGTGATTAATGCTCAAGGAATCCATCCCTTACAGTCACATCTTCGAGCAATCAAAGACTTGCCTCCTCCTAAGAATGTGCACGAATTGCAAGCAGTAATGGGGAAGCTGAACTATTATTTCAGATTTATTCCCAATGCCTCTCAGATTGCAGCTCCACTGCATCACTTACGTAGGAAGAATGTTCCTTTTGTATGGTCCAAAGATTGTCAGGTTGCCTTTGACAAACTAAAGTCTGCACTACTCAGTGATGCATGTTTGATTCCCTTTGACCCCCAGAAGCCTGTAGTGTTAGCAGTTGACGCCTCATCGTACGGTCTCGGCGCTGTAATCTCACATCGTATTGGATCTCACGATCGTCCTATTGCCTTTGCATCCAAGCTACTGACGCCAACACAACAGAATTACAGTCAGATAGAAAAGGAGGCCTTAGCAATCATTTACGGCGTCGCAAAGTTTCATCATTATCTCTATGGCAGAAAATTCTATTTGTTGACAGACCACAAGCCTCTCACGTCGTTGTTCTCACCCACAAAGCCAATTCCGCCACGTACGGCACAAAAGCTTCAGAGATGGTCCTTGATATTGTCAAATTATCAGTATGAGATTTTGTACGGACCTACCACTAAACATGCCAACGCGGACACACTTTCCCGACTTCCGGTTGGCCAGGATGTATCATTTGATTCTTCAGAAATGGCATGTTGTCAGATAGACTCCAGAGATGCTTCCGCTGTCGCAGACTTTCCTTTAAACTCTCGTCGGGTTGCACAGGAAACAGCTGCGGATGCAGACTTAAGTGTGGTAGCACGTTTTGTTCGCTTTGGTTGGCCTGCCAGAGCCAAAGACATTGATCGGCCTCTGGTTCGACGTTATTTTGCACAACGTCATGCATTATCTTTAAGTCAGGGTGTACTGTTGTTGCATACCGACAACGACCAAGCAAGAGTGATTGTTCCTCGTTCCCTGCAACGAGAAGTGTTACGCCTCCTGCATCAAGGACATTGGGGCATTGTTAGGACAAAGCAACTGGCCAGACGTCATTGTACCTGGGTTGGTATGGACGCTCAGATAGAGAGCATGACATCACAGTGTACAGTTTGTGCGGAGCGTCAGGCGGCTCCTCCACAGCGTTTCTCCGACTGGCCACGCCCCAAGGGACCATGGCAACGTTTACATATTGACTTTGCCGGACCATTCTGGAATACGCGCTGGTTAATTGTTGTAGACGCTTTCAGCAAGTTTCCTTTTGTGATTGCCATGAACTCAACGACGGCGTCTAGTACAATCAGTGCCTTAACATCAGTGTTTTGCATCGAAGGCTTGCCTGAAACTATCGTCAGTGACAATGGACCTCAGTTTGTTAGTGCGGAATTTCAACAGTTTTGTCGTGTGAATGGCATTCAGCATATCACCACCGCACCTTTTCACCCTCAGTCCAATGGTGAAGCAGAACGTTTCGTTCGAACATTCAAGTCTCACATGGAAAAGATGAAAGGTCAGCACTCCAGGCAGCAAGCTCTTCAAATTTTCCGTCTACGTATCGGTGCATGCCACGTGACGGCCCGTCTCCTGCCGAACTGCTACACGGCCGCCGTCACCGCACTCTCCTTCACCTGCTGCAGCCTCCCACGCACCGAGTCGGTTCGTATGGCGCTACGCGTTTTCAGGTTTCCACGCCGGTGCTGTACAGGGTGTTTGCTGGAAACAAGAAGACATGGTTGCCGGGCACCATTCAGCGCGTGCTTGGTCGCAATATGTTTATTGTACGTTCTTCCACAGGGTCGGAGCTGCGGCGCCACGCAAACCAATTGCGCCTGCACAGGCCGCGCGATCCTGTCTCCGGTTTCTTGATTCCAGACCCAGTTCTGCGCCAGGGAGCACAACCACATCGTTCGTCCCCGGACTACGAGATCCCTATGGACGTCGACGTACATCCGACGCAGTCGTCGCCGCCGCTGTCGCCGCCGCAGATGACAGCGTCACCGAGAGGGACTCCGGGACCGTGCGGGCCCCCCCAGCTTGGGCCACGCACCTCAGAAGAAGATGACCTGCTCCCTCTGGGCGGGGGCGGGCGCCCTTCCCCAGGTTTCGGCGGGTTCCCTGGAGGATCGCAAGGCGGATGCCGGGGCGCGGACGGCGTCTCGATCCCGGCCTCAGCTACGACGCCCGTCCCACCAGTAACGCCCCCGCTCAGGCCCTCCTCCCAGTGCCGTCGCCGTGGCCCTCAGCCCTACGCCACGACGGCGCGGCGGTTTGGGGGGGAGGGGTGTGGTGTCGCACAAGTACAAAGTGCGCGCCACCTACTTTCGCCGCGCGCCGCCATGCATGCACGGCGCGGCGTTCTTCCGACGACAGCCACGAGCGCCCTCTGGTACAACGCCGCTCGTGGCCACCACTGAAGGACATCGGCCACTTCGCACTTCGCACTTGGCACTTCGGACTGAGATAGCAACGAGTTAGGACCTTCGTAATCAGATAGGCACCATTGAAGACTTTGCTATTGTACAGGCACTAGGCAGGCCTCTAACAACTATGTATCAACATTCTGCAGTACTATGTAAAAGTTAAGTATTGTTACATTCAGTGCAATATATCTCTTTCTAATTTACTCGAGTGTTTATAGTTTCTGGCTGCTCCCCTCCGTACCTGCACCAGCGTGTCGGTCTCGTTCCACTCGGCCACCGACACCTACGACGAGGCTGGGACACAAAAGCGGCGACGAAGTCGGGACACAAAATAGACCATCCAACTCCAGGAAACGATTAAAACGAGGCTTTGACATTCTGAAAAATCATTAAATTTGATAGGATTACTGCACAGTGCATGAGCTACAACGTAAGTGCTGTATCTTCGATACCTGATTAGATGGTGAACCCAGTACATCCTTTTTTTCCTTCTTATTTCCCAGCCATCACCACAAAACAAATACACCACTCTCATCGTCATCGGAATACATCACGAAATTGACGAAAACCCGTTTCCTCAGAGGGCATATAAACGCTTTCTTGAAACCCGTTTCATGAAAGAAACATGCAAGAAGGAATGCAAGTGAACTACAATAATGTACACATAGTGTAGTCATTGTGACTTTGATTACTATCAAAGGTTCCGTGGAAGCTCAAGTTAATGTCCTCTAGAGCATGGAACTGCCGCCATCGACATACCTCCGTAATGCCTTATCTGCCCTCAACAACCTCTCATGTAAGAAATTTTCCGACAAACTGTTTCTCACGTGTTCACCACTCGTGATCTGTATGTAAGAGCTCTGACAGAACACGTTAACTTTGCCACCTGTCACTTAATACGGCCGCGCGGAATGGCCGCGTGGTCTAAGGCGTCATGCTACGTACTGGGCAGTCGTTCCGGTCGGATGTTCGAATCCTCCCTCGGATATAGGTGTGTGTGTTGTCCTTATTGTAAGTTAGTTTAACTAGTTTGTAAGTCTGGGAACTGATGATCGTAGCAGTTTGGTCCAATAGGTTTACAAACATTTGAGCATTAATACGCAGGGGTGACAAAAGTCATGCGATACCTTCTAACATCGTCTCGTACCTCCTCCTGTCCGGTGGAATGCAGCAACTGG
Source organism: Locusta migratoria (assembly GCA_026315105.1). Lineage (NCBI taxonomy): Eukaryota > Metazoa > Arthropoda > Insecta > Orthoptera > Acrididae > Locusta > Locusta migratoria. Next base: position 275,546,891 of record CM048755.1, read on the forward strand.
ACGTAGCATGGACTCAACCAGTAAGAAAAAAAAGTTTAAATGTTTGTAAATGTATGGGACTTAACTGCCTGGTTAGTAGTCCATAGCTTACAAACTACTTAAACTAAGTTAAACTAAACTAAGAACAACACATACACTCATGCCCGTGGGAGGACTCGAACCTCCGACAGCGAACGGCCGCGGGCACCGCAGCTCGGCGCTTCAGTGCGCACGGCTATTCTGCCGCGGCACTCAACCGTTCTTTGGAAGTTCTCTGCAGGAATAATGAGCTATGCTGCCTTTATAGTCGCACATAATTGTGAAAGTCAATACACAATTACAACAGAAGCTTCAAGTGGATATTGTAATGGAGATGATTGAAAATTTGTCCAGAGCCTGGATTTGTACTGATAACTGCATTCGATAGCTCTTGAGAGAATAATTACTGTGATATAGCGTTTGTTAGTGTTGACGTTGAGACCTTGTGAAATGTAAACTTTCACGTCGGGAAAGATCAGTATTACTAAAATTTTCCGGGCTATTATGCCGTGGTCTTATGGATTTGTTACTGAAATCCAACGTTTCTGTACGTACTGTATAGGGGCTATAGAAATAATAAACACCCCAGTAATTTCTGTAAGAATGAGGAGGGCGTATAACTGAATGAAATTTGGAGGAAATGTAACTGTTTTCCACCATGGGACGAAATTAACAACGGACAACGGTAATTGGCAACGACGAATTGCGCGCTCCTGTGACGTCACCCCTTTGCGCGCGAGCACTCGTAAACGGAATTCAGTAACGAGCCAGGGTGTTTCTCGGACGTACAAAAGAGCCACCATCCCCTTTGAGCACGTCCTCCGCAGACGGGGACGAAACGTTGGGTTTCAGTAACAAATCCATAAGACCACACCATAATAGCCCGGAAAATTTTAAAAATACTGAGAACTGTCATAAAATTTACAAGAAATGTCCTAGAATTTGAGAGAACGGTGGCTGGAAACATCGTTTGCGGTGCTAACACTGTGAAGCATCGTCTCGGACCAGGCTGCTTGGTTGTATATCGTAAAGCAGGTCTGCACTGTTGAATAAAGACTTATTTTTCCCTTGAACTAACTTAAAACCTGGTTTCAGGTTCACCTGCGAATGTTGTATCTGTAAATACGACGTAGACTAGAATCTATCGTATCACAAAGGGCTATGTCAAATATTTAACATTTGTGTATCTTACCAGACGTACGTGAGCTGAAACAGTAAAATAAACTGTTCATTCTTCAAAGGTAAAGACGTTTTATACACTGTAAAAAGCAACTACAGTATTAAATTTTTAAATTTTAGAAGTAAGATTTGACTTAAATTTTTCTTTATGTGTTTATGTGCTTCTTAGATGATATATTCACGCTGTCGGACAATACTCTCTACCCACACTGCTGTAAATGATATCGTGTAGGATACATTCGATGAAGTAAACGTTTTATTGAAAATATTTTGTGACTATCGGTATACCGCAAAATAAATATTGTCAACGAAATGTCGTTTCGTGGTGAATGTAAGCGCGTACATGCAACACACGCTGTCGACTTATTTGAAAATGCAATGCCAATTCGTGCACACGTGAATTTTAAACAATTTGATAACGACCCGAATGACATAGAACAATTTTTTTGTTACAATCATATAACTTTACCCTTATTCAACCATGGATTCATATTGTTTACCACGGACTGATAGGCACATATGAAACCGCCGCACGGAAGAAAGAGGAACATGAAATATGTTATTGCAGTGGACGATATGGCAGATATGGCGATTCGACGTAGTATCGTCTGACATAGTTGTGGCTTACTTGTGGATTGCATCTTTCAATGCACCCCGAGGAAAGAAATCAAGAGGTGTCAAATCTGGGGACGTCGCAGGAAATTTTACAACATAATTTCGTCCATGAAAGTTTTCTTTCAGTGTTAGCGGTGCAACTCGGGAGAGTGAACGAGCCAAAGACCGTATTGCAACCACATAAAGTATCGAATATTCAGTTGTAGATTAGGCGTTCCAAATATCGTCTACTCGTGCAAAGCACTAGTGAATTAAGCCAACAGTCATAATCAGATTGGGAAGAAATTACACGCGGTGTCCCACAAGGATCCATCTTATGGCCATTGCTTTTTCTTGTGTACATTAATGATCTCTCATCAGTTACACTGCCAGAAGCAGAGTTCGTTTTGTTTGCTGATGATACAAGTATTGCAATAAATAGCATGTCGTGCATATTTCTAGAATAGTCTGCTAATGATACTTTCAGGACATTAATAAATGGTTTAAAGCCAACTCATCGATATCAAACTTTGGGAAGACTCACTACCTGCAGTTCAGAACATGTAAGAAGTTTCCATCCAGGATATGCATAAAGTATGAAGAAGAGCAGATAGATGACGTAGACAGTATTAAATCACTGGGATTACAGCTTAATAATAAAGTCAGTTGGGAGGAGCACACCGCAGAAGTGCAGAAACGACTTGACAAATCTGTATTTTCAATACGAGTGTTATCAGACATAGGGGACATAAAAATAAAAAAGGTTGCGTACTTTGCTTACTTTCATTCCATAATGTCATCTGGTATAATATTTTGGGGTAACTCTTCAAGTCAAACAAAAGTTTTCAGAGCCCAATAGCGTGTAATACGTATTATTTGTGGTGTAAATTCACGGACATCCTGCAGAAGCCTCTTCAAAGAACTGGGTATATTAACTAATGCCTCTCAGTATATTTATTCCTTAATGAAATTTGTCATAAATAATATATTCCTTCTCCCAACAAACAGCTCAATTCATACCTACAATACTAGGAACAAAAATGATCTACACAAGGATTTAAAACCACTTACTTTAGTTCAGAAAGGGGTCCACTACTCAGGAACACATACTTTCAAAATGTACAAAAAAAATGTTCAAATGTTTGTTAAGCTTAAGGGACTTAACTACGGGGTTATCAGTCCCTAAACTTACAAACTAGTTATGAACTACCTACAACTAAAGACGGCACAAATATCCATGCCCGAGGGGGGATTCGAACCTCCGACCGTAGTGGCCGTGCAGACCGTGACTGAAGCGCCTCAGTCCCCCCGGCCACCGCGGCCGGCTCAAAATGTTCAAATGTTTGTTAAGCTTATGGGACTTAACTACGGGGTCATCAGTCCCTAAACTTACAAACTACTTATGAACTACTTACGAACTAGGACGGCACAAATATCCATGCCCGAGGGGGGATTCGAACCCCCGACCGTAGTGGCCGTGCAGACCGTGACGGAGCGCCTCAGTCTCCTCGGCCATCGAGGGAACTACCAGGTATCTGTTGTTTCCATTTATACCACTTAAAAGTATATTAAAAAAGGATTCCAATCGTATTATTAATAGCAGGAAAAGCTGCTTTGAAGCACTGTCCTGTTTGTTTGTGTTGATCGAACTGTGTTTCTAACATCGCCCATTAGGTGGATCCCAATATCACTCCTAGGATATTGGGTGTACCTATTTTAATTGGTTAACAAATGCAGCTCACAGTTTTCTCAAAATTATTTTCTTCTAAAAATGATTTTACTTTATTCAATTCCTCATCTGCTTCCACCTCACTCCATCCTTTGGTCTCGCCCAAATACATAATGGCTGCACCAGAATTTCAACCAAAATTTCTCAAACAAAAGCGCGGGGAGAGTGTTGATTTGACCAGTACTCCTATTCTCCTTACAAGTAAAAGGTTGAAACCTATTATGTTTTTCTAAAGCACAAACAGTTCAAAAGAGGGTTCGAGAAGTGGAGCCACACGAAACAGGGAGGGGGGGGGGGGTGTAGGGAGGGGGCAGGGTCGAACCGAATCCACCAAATTTCACGTGGTGCAGAGGGGGTCTCGGAAAATCTCCCGTATTTTTTCCCGCGAGAAACAGTGCAAAACCAGGATAAATTAAGTAAAACATGTTTCACGTCTATAATATGGCTAAATCCTACACAGTAATACTTATCGCGGCTCTGTGAACATCAAATAGTAACACAGTAGCCCCTCGATAGTTTTTCTAAGGATACACGACCCTTTTTTTTCATACACGTTTTTGTATTGGAAAGCAACACTCGCGGCAGCGACAGTGCTGGCCACCCGGGCGCCTCTCTTACGCCGCGTGAAGTCCAGGCCAGTCCGCTCGGCTACAGCCATACCAGCGTTCATATTTCTTGTGTCTAATTGTTCATAGCCTAAACAAATATTTGCTAATACTTTGACTTCTGATTCAATGTCTGAAGTAATTGCTTTAGAATTTTCTTTTAGGAATTTATAAACATTCATGTGCTTTTTAAATTCTTCAAAATTTTTCTTTTTCAGCTTTCCTTTTCCGATTTTCTGAACTAGAAAGATGTTACTTAATTGTTCCCCTCTCTTCAGAGATGATTTAATAATCTGGCAAATTATGGTGTAGACAATGCTCTATTTCGCGATCACAATATTAGATTTATAAGAAATAAATAAAATCACCTATTACTAGACATAACTAGGAAAAGAAGACATGAACTAAACGATAAAAATGTTTTTAAACTTATCACAAAATTAAAATGTTGTCCCCGTCACGACACTCTTTTCAGTCACTATGATTCACCATGACAACACGAATCCTGCCTTCGCCTCGTACTAACAGTTACTGAGAGATGGGTGTAAATCGTAGCGCTGCCAACATATGCACTCGAACACACATTGGGTGTCGCTGTATTATTTTAATACGTTAGGGGAGTATTCTCGATGAATGCAGTACAGGGTGTATTAATTGCTGTAGATAAGTCATTATGTCACAAATATTCGATATAAATCCATTCAAATTAATTAATTTAAAATGTTCACTATCCGTCTTTTCCTTTATTTGGACCGGCACCTGCTAGTATTTTGTGTGGTGCACGAGCCGCGGCGGATTAGCCGCGCGTGCTGGAGCGCCGTGTTGCAGTGCGCGCGGCAGTCCGCCGTCGGGGGTTCGAATCCCCTCTGGGGCATGGATGTTTGTGTCGTCTTTAGCATAAGGTAGTTCATAAGTAGTTTGTAAGTTTAGGGACTGATGACCCCGCAGTTAAGTCCCTTAAGCTTTACAAATTTTGTGATGCACGAGAGATGGTGCAGCTGCATGGGCGCACCATTTTTGCAGTTCTGGAAACAAATAACAGAGGCGCTGTGGTAGACCCGTCTCCCAGACGTCAGACAAAGCGCGCGTGAAACATGGATGAATGCAACCAATAGGAAGATTGCATTCAGCGCGTTTTCTCTTCTGACATCCTGAATTCACCGCGCGTTTGTGATATTAAAGACGTATGTTGAATGACGTTGACTAATACTTTATATTCACAAGATGGATGATTGTAAATTGTAATATTGATGGTATAGTAGGGCACCAGCGTGTTTTTGCCGTACGCGGCGCCCCTGGGCCTCGGCGACCGCCCGGGTCGTCTGACCTTAAAGCCGGCGCTGTGTGGGGCCACCGTACGCCACTAGTGGTCGTAGAATGCTATCAAACGGCTCTGAGGTACATGAATGACATCCTTCGACGAATAGTGCAACCATATCGGCAGCATTTCGGTGACGATTCGTCTTAATTGAAGACAATTCCGGTGCACATCGTGCGCACCTTGTGAATGGATTCCTTCATGATAATGACATCGCAAGATTAGAATGATCAGTATGTTTCCCAGGTATCAACCCAATCGAAGATGCGTGGTATACATTGAGAAGGTCTATTTTTGACGAGACGACCAACTAACCAATCTGCAATCTGGAACACATATTCGGAATATCTACGTTATTGTCGTACAACTTGTCAATTTCTACGTTGCTTGTAGTGGCCATTTTAGCAGCAGCTGAATACTGTGTATTTTTACAGTAGTATTTTTTAAAGAAAACGTCTTCTTCTACTGCAAATATAGGGGTTTTTATTTTTAAGATTCACCCAGACACGTTTCGCATTTTTCACAAGGCATCATCCGTGGGTGTCCTGAGTATTAACATGTTTTTATTTACACATATAAGTTTGGCTTTTACATATGTACAAAACACCTCGAGTATGATTCAAAACAGTTCGTTTTTTGGTTTAAAATTATGTACTTACTTTTGTGTCCCAACTTCGTCGCCGCTTTTGTGTCCCAGCCTCGTCGTAGGTGTCGGTGGCCGAGTGGAACGAGACCGACACAGGAACAAAGACAGCACGCCGGCGCAGGCACGGAGGGGAGCAGCCAGGAACCATAAACACTCGAGTAAATTAGAAAGAGATATATATTGCACAGAATGTAACAATACTTAACTTTTACATAGTACTGCAGAATGTTGATACATAGTTGTTAGAGGCCTGCCTAGTGCCTGTACGATAGCAAAGTCTTCACTGGTGCCTATCTGATTACGAAGGTCCTAACTGGTTGCTATCTCAGTCCGAAGTGGACAGTCCTTCAGTGGTGGCCACGAGCGGAGTTGTCGCAGAGGGCGCTCGTGGCTGTCGTCGTGAGAACGCATCGCCGAGCGTGCCTGGCGGCGCGCGGCGGAAGTAGGTGGCGCGCACTTTGTACTTGTGCGACACCACACTTACAGCACCTGCTACTCCATATCTACCTCTATATGGCAACCAGGTCGAAATATTGCGCTATTTATAGAAAAACTTCGCATTTTCATACTTGCACTGCCGTCTACTGCCATAACTGTGTCCAGTGTAGCTTAATGCGTTCAACACACTTTCAATAAAATAGCTGAATTACAAATAAGCCGCTGTGGTGGAGCGGCCGAGCGCATTGAGGCACTATGCTACGATGCGCGAGACCATTCCCCGTCGGGAGTTCGAATCCCCCCTGGGGCATGGATGTTTGTGCCGTCTTTGGTACAAGGTAGTTCATAAGTAGTTTGTAAGTTTAGGGACTGATGACCCCGCAGTTAAGATTTACAAACATTTGAACATTTGAACAAATAAGCCGAGAAAGTTGAATAAATATAACACACACACACACACACACACACACACACACACAACACACACACACACACATAAAGATACCTTCAACACATTTCCAGTAAAAACAGTTGAATTATAAATAAGCCGTGAAAGTTGGCAGCACTTACAAAACAAGCTACAATGGGCACAGTTATGGCACTAGACGGCAGTGCAAGTATGAAAATGGGAATTTCGCAAAATAGTGCAACATTTCGACCTGGTTGGCAGAAAGAGGGACATATGGAGTAGCAAGTGCTGTAAGTACATCATTTTATACAAAAAACGAACTGTTTTCAATCATACTCGAGGTGTTTTATACATATGTAAAATCCTAATCTATGTGTGTAAACAAAAACATCCATTTATTTCAGGACACTCACTGATGATGCCTTGTGAAAAAGGCGAAACGCGTATGGGTGAATTGTAAAAATAGAAAAATAAAAAAACTACATCTGTAGTAGCAGAAGGCGTTTTCTTTGAAATATACTACTGCGAAAATACAATGTCAATTTCTGTTTTCAAGAGCAATAGAGAGAAATGAAGTGTCATTTTTATGTAAAGGGTCATGATTCCCTACAATCGTGGCGATACAATACTTTAATGTGTGTAGAACTGTGCTAATGATTTAAAAAGCAACACATGTAATTTTATTTTTATTGATACTTCACTGATAAGTCAGGAGCACTGTTCGTGGGGATGAAGGCGCACTGCAGGCAGCTTTGGCACGGTGGCTGCGCGGCGTGAGGGCAGCGGTCGCATAGGCGCCAGTTTTGGCTCCTTTTAATCAGCTGACGTGGTTGTTGCATCTTCGCGCTTCGCTCCCTACGAGTATAAAACGCAGAAGTTTCTCAAAACATCTTCGCAGCCATCCAGGTCTGGTACAAAAAGAAAAATAATACATTTGATAACGACAGTTATTTCAAGTATGTTTTAACTGTCGTCGGTAATAAAACCCACTGTGTATTTGCGACGAAGTATTGTCACGTTAGAGTACGAAATCATCAAATTTTAGGCATCACCTCTCAACCAAACATTCCAAAAAAGATATTAAAAACCATAGCATTTCTTCGAAAGTAAACTGGAAACAACCAGCAGAGAACTATAGTAGTATGATTCAGGTACTAAAATAATATTGTTACTTTTGTTGTTTACAACTATATTAACTCGGATAGAGTGAAATTATTTTTGGTTTAATTTCTTTTTCAGGAGCTATTAATAACCTTCATATGACTGCACCAGATTGTTGTAAGTGATTGTTTTCACAATCATGCCATTATATTAGTTTTGATATCCTGCCCTTTTTTCAGGAAGGATGTCAAAATAATTTTTTTATAATTTTTATTCTGGTGAATCATTATTATCAAACTATCATTTAAAATGAAATATGTACATATAAATCTCGCAAAAATTAAAGAACGTTCAAGAAATACAAACCCAACTGCGAGGAAGTCTTCAATATCTTTTGAATTCGAAGCCATATATAACCACTTTGCCATCACCAATACAAGTTAAAATGGATCTGCAATGAGAGCAGGCTACTCAAAGAAATAAAATACGACACAGTGCACGAATTCTTAGATACAATAATGAAAAAGTAAGTTGTCATTGTCGTCGTTCTGGAAGGACGTCAGTCCTATCTGGGTTAAATTGTTGATTGTGTGGTACTTTTGTTTAACAACGTTTCCCTGATTTTAAGCACCCGTGTTAGAAGAAAATGTTATCAGCTAGTTACCGAGAACACAGGAAAGCCGAAAACATTATTTTGCCAGCAGTCCTAGTTATGGTTCAAATTGTGTTAGGTAAGCCAGAGACCAATACGTTAAACGATATGATCGGTGACATTCGAGTAGTCGAAAAATTAGAGAATAACTCACATTTTGCCTTGTTGTTGCATGAATCAAATCATGTTTCAGATTGTGAGCCAGTTGTGATATTTTTATGCTTTCAATCCGATGAAACTATCATGGAAGACATTTTGCAGAGTACTACTAGTAGTGATACCCTTCGCCACGCACCTTTGGGTAGATTGTGGAGTATGTATGTAGATGTGGATTGTTGTACTTAGTCAGAGAAGAAGAAGCTTACACAGAACAAGAGTAGTGCGGAGATCTGAATCAAACCCGTTTTCGGACCGAAGACCGCACAATAAGAGGAGGAATACATTTTGTACATGCGACATAAAGTCGCGTAGGAGGCAGGCGACCACAATCAAACTAAGTTGTAGTACTGCAGGGAAGCTGAATATATCTCAGTAATTGTAGGTCACAATTCAGCCACAGCATGACTTTATTATGACGCGTTTCGTAAATATTTCCATCATCATGTGTTCATCTACAAAAATAAAAATAAAACATTTATGAAGTAATATCACTGCAATATGTTCGCAGGACGTTGTAATGTTAGCCTCACAATTTTGTTATTTTGTATTTAAATTTCTTATTGTATAATGCTTTTAACTATAGACTATGTGGGTCATTGTATGGCATGTCGGTAATAAAATATTAACTGTACAACTTCTGTCAATGTATTGATAATTTATAAAACAAGGTATGCTATCATGTCGTTTACAGTAAGTTAGGGACTGTCCTTCAGACCTATAATATAACAATTATTCAAAATTCGATGCGCTGTGGTGCTATGTACTCTTTGTAATACCTGCTACATTTTTGAACGCTTATGTACCTACATCTATCTACGTGTAGCTGTCGTTCACAAAACAAGTATTACATAATGAAAACCCCCAAAAATCCCGTATTATAAATATATGTACATTTTTACTCCTATGCGCTATATGAAAAAGTTTTTCTTTAATTTTTTGTTCAAATGTTCAAATGTTTGTACAGCTTATGGGACTTAACTACGGGATCATCACTCATCAGTCCCTAAACTTACAAACTACTTATGAACTACTTACGAACTATGACGGCACAATTATCCATGCCCAAGGGGGGATTCGAACCCCCGACCGTAGTGGCCGTGCAGACCGTGACTGAAGCGCCTCAGTCCCCTCGGTTAATTTTTTTTTTTTTTTTTTTTTTTTTGTAGATGAATATTTGATGATGGAAGTATTTCCGAAACGCGTCGTAATCAAATTATGCTGTGCTTAAAGTATGACCTTTAATTACTGCTACCTATCCAGCTTTTACAGTACGACTGTGTGAGTAGACCTACATTTGTTTTGCCAATCAGACAAATACATTGCCAACTGTACAGAACCAATGTTGAAGGTGATATTTCGAATATTGTAGTCTGCTTACATTTTGTTGTTTCCTGAATCCCATAGCTCTGTTCTGAATACGGGCGCGCGCGTTTGTGTGTGTGTGTGTGTGTGTGAGAGAGAGAGAGAGAGAGAGAGAGAGAGAGAGAGAGAGAGAGAGAGATTTTCTTTGCCTTCGTGTGTCTCATGAATAAGTACCACACGTGCGTCTCTTCAGAGCAGGCAATTGGTATAAAATTTGGAGGTATAGTATTACACTATAAACGCTTCACTTCTGTTTCAATGACTGGTACCCAATACCTGATTCTTGTCTTAAAGACCTACTCACGTCAAAAAGACGTATGAGTGAGTAGTCATGGATGAATTACATTATGAAAAAGTTTGACAACGTCAGAAAATGCATAGAAAGGGAAAGAGGGGCGAAGGTAACTTGTAATTTTCGAACAAGGTGACAAAATGACTGGAGTTAGTCCATTTTCTGGGGATCCAAACTCAGCACCCGGCATTATGTCCTTATGGTGTGTTCAAATGTTCAAATGTTTGTATAGCTTATGGGACTTAACTACGGGGTCATCAGTCCCTAAACTTACAAACTACTTATGAACTATCTAACACTAAGGACGGCACAAATATCCATGCCCGAGGGGGGATTCGAACCCCCGACCGTTGTGGCCGTGCAGACCGTGACTGGCGCGCCGCAGTCCCCTCGGCCACCGCGACCGGCTCTTATGGTGTGTCAAGCATATAAGATCGCGGCTGTTCCAGATTTATTAGCACACTATACTGCTGCTTGATCAGTTATAGTAAACATTCTTCTTCAATCATCCAAGAGCAACAAGGCCGTTTGTAATTCACATGAAGTTTCAGGTGGAGCCAATATGTGCGAGATAAGTACAAACGCAGATCCTATTTTGGAAATGATATCACCATTGTTATGGCAGTAATTTTATATTTAGGGAGGGGCTACACTCCTGTGTCTGTTGTAATAGAATATTTTACGACTTTTCAAATAAACACAACTATATAGCTATATCCGCGGTTGGGTCATAACAGGCTGTTCTGTAACTTTCTCTGACCTATAATATCAGACTGGCCCAAGAATTCACTGTGATCGATTATTATGCGTGACGTTGAGGGCAATGGAGCAGATGATATATGTTCAGCTGTTTGTAAATCTATCGGACAAAACTGACTTGAACCCCCGACGGCGAGCAACCGCGTGCTCCGTAGCGGGGCGCCTTAGACCGCTCGGCTACTCCACCACTGCATGATATGTGTTCCGGCTGTTATATTTCTCGTTAGTTTCCGACTATATGAGCGCCCTTCAATCTCTGCAACACATTTACCCAGCAGCAACGAACGAGGTGGCGCAGTGGTAACATACTGGACTCAGATTCGGGAGGACAGTGGTTCAAATCCACCTCCGGTCATTCAGATTTAGGTGTTCCGTGATTTTCTTAAATCACTCCAGGCAAATGTTGGGATGATTCCTTTCAATGGGCACGGCAGAGTTCCTTCCCTATCATTACCCAAACAGTCCGAGCATGAGGTCCGTCTCTAATGACCACACTGTCGGAGGGACATTAAACTCTAATCTACCTTCCTTTTTTTACCCAGTAGATAGTGAATGTCTGGGACACCCTTCTCCACTTAAAAACTTTAAAGAAGGAGTTGTCGTTCTGCTGTTTTACCAGGCCACATGGGTGCTGCGGGAAATGCAACAGCTGATGCAGCAGGCAAGCAGTCGTGTCCCGAAATTCAGACAACACAGTGTGCCATCCCATTGCATTCTATCACCCTGCTGGTGAGGTATACAGTCTTACATCCATGACGTACCTTCTTCCAGGTACACACAAGGGATTAAGTCCTATTCACTCCTCTCCCCGTAAAATACAGCTCTGTGCAGCATGGTTTCTTCCTCCAGTGAGAGCACACTTCACTTTATGGTGCTTGTGGCTTATAAATTACAATGCCTCAAATTTTAGTTGCGTGTGGTAGTTTTTTTCAGACAAGAGGCCAGCAGTTAATTTACCAAGATATTTGTCCTCTATTTTAACTTTCAATGAGGCGAAATTGTAAGATTTTTATAGTTCTGTGAAATGTTCTCCCTTATCACTAGAATATTAGGAAGAATTTTGTAATTTTTTCTCATGAAGGCAGGCTCATCCATATTTGTAAGTAATAATTCAGTCACATTACCCCTTGTATTTCATATGATTTAATAGAAAGTCTCAGAAAATTTGACCAAATTTATTATATCTTGCCGCGCGGAAATGGTCACGCAGTCTGAGACGCCATGTCATGGATTGCGCGGCCGTTCCCGTTGGAGGTTCAAGTCCTCCACCTGGCAAGGGTTTGTGTGTCTTCCTTAGCATGAGTTAGTTTAAGTAGTTTGTAAGTCTAGGGATCGATGACCTCAGCTGCTTAGTGCCTTACGTGTAGTAACATTTAATTATATCTTAAAGTACGTGTGTTATAGTGTTAAGTATGATTTTGCGGGTGAACGTGGATGATAATGGGAGGGTGTTGTTGTAAGAATACATCTGTATTTGTTTTATAAAATTTTGTATGTTTTAACCACATTCATTGCTACAAAATTTAGGAAGAGTGTCTACTCACATACACACCATTCAACTGATCATCAGAGTCTGTTGCCATCTCCGACAGAATTACAACGTTATAAAACTCAAACCCTTAACATGTCTCTGTTCTCATATTCCATTTCAAGTTTTGTGTTTGGCAACCTTAACAGATGTGCTCAATGTACAGAGGGAATAACATTAGGCAATGATACGTCTGTTCTTAAGGAACATACGTTGCTGATGGTCCGCAGCTATAAATGTTAAATATACATATATTAATTAGCAATTTGCGAGAATTTCCGACTTTAGCTGCTCTTCTTAAGTTGGTCTGTCATTTTGTAACATATGAAAATTTGTGCCGGCCCGGGTCTCGAACCCAGGTCTCCCGCTTTTCGCGAGCGGTCGCCTTAACCACTCGGCCACCCGGACACGCTCCCCGGGCAGGCCCAAACTTCCCTATGTTACAGTTGTCTACTTCCCTTAGTGCTCGCACGCTATTAGCGTGATTCCCGCGACGTGGAGAGATACTACACCATCTTTAGCCCGTCTTGACTGTGGTATTTACCATGATACGTCAGTTCTTAAGGAGCAGACGTTGCTGATGGTCCGCAGCTATACATGTCAAATATACATACATCTTCTTAGGTTGGTCTACCATTTTTTAACATACGAAGAGCAGCTAAAGTCGGAAATTCTCGGATATTGCGCATTAATATGTGTATATTTATCATTTATAGCTGCGGACAATCAGCAACGTCTGCTCCTTAAGAACTGACGTATCATGGTAAATACCACAGCCCAGACAGGCTAAAGATGGTGTAGTATGTCTCTCCCCGTCGCGGGAATCACGCTAAAAGCGTGCGAGCACTAAGGGAAGTAGACATCTGTAACATAGGGAAGTTTGGGTCTGCCCGGGGAGCGTGTCCGGGTGGCCGAGTGGTTAAGGCGACCGCTCGCGAAAACCGGGAGACCCGCGCTCGAATCCCGGTCCGGCACACATTTTCATATGTTACAAAATGATAGACCAACTTAACAAGAGCAGCTAAAGTCGGAAATTCTCGCAAATTGCGAATTAATATATGTATAAATAACATTAGGGATATGATTAAATTATGACTAATTCCCGTCTCAATGTCTACTTCCCTATCATGCCCTTCTACCGCTGTAACTGCCCGTCTGGTTTCTATACAAGTTGTGGTTTTATACAACTTTTAGATGACCTTTGATTCCCGTAGTTAGTTTTCGCTACTATTTAATTTTAAAAGGTGTATTCCAGGTAGCACTGTAAAACCTTTCTTCAAATCTGCAAGTGCTATAAACGTAGTTTTGTGATTGTTTCTTAAATAAGACGCACGGTCTATATTGCCTCACGGATTTCCACATTTCTTTTGAACCCAAACTGATATCCGAGGATAGTTTCTACCAGTTTTCAATTATCCTGTAAATAATACGTGTCACTATTTTCAACCACGATTTATTTAACTTATGGTACAATAATATTCACATCTGTCAATTCCAGCCTTATTTGTAATTGGAAATGTTACGTTCTTCTTCAAGTCCCACGGTTCAGCGACCACCTCTCATTACAAGAGTGGAATGTCGTAGATTGGGCAGACTGATAAAACGGGACAGCCGGCGAACTATAGCGACACTAACATAAGACGTAATTGCTGGGCAGAATGCAAGGGTGTCTGGGTGTACAGTGAACCGAACATACGTAACACTGGGCTTCCCAGTCGACGACTAATGTTATGTGCCAATGTTATCACCACAACATCGCCAGCTACGACTGAAATGGGTTCGTGACCATGACCATCGTCACTGGACGTTAGAACACTGGCAGGTCGTTGCATATTCTGATAAGCCCCGATACATTCTTCATCATATCTATGGGACGGTGCCAATCTCTCGTGCTTCCGGGGAACAGCTCCTTGATACCTGTATTGCGGGAGGCAGACAAGCCTGTGGCGCCACAGTTTTGCTCTGGGGGAACATTCACATGGGCATCCATGCGTCCTGTGGTACTTGTACAAGACATCATGGAAGCCAGAAATAGCGTACTGGTCGCAGACAACGTACATACCTTCATGGCGATCATTTTTCCCAACGGCAGTAGAATTTCCAACAGAATATTCCGCAGTGTCACAAGTAACACGGTGGCGACATATCTTCTGGTTCCCCAACTTGCTCGATCTGTTTCCAAGCTGTATCCAGTTTTAAGTTAGAGTGCCTTGGGAACACACAGGAAGGTTTTCAACCTCAAAGGGTACAGGTCAAAGATAGGACGAACACAAATCAAAAAACCATTGCTCTAACAGTTGTAAACTGTCGTAGTGTGTTGGGAAAGTACCAAGCTCCAAGCGCTAATAGAAAGTACTGAATCTCAAATCATTATACGTACCGAAAGCTGGCTAAAGCAGGAGATAAGTTCAGCTGAAATTTTTATTAAGGGGCAAATGGTGTTCAGAATTTATCGATTGAATAAAACAGGTGGTGGCGTAATTGTTGCTGTCGCAAGCGGTTTATCTTGTTGCGTAACTGAAGTAGATAGTTCCTGTGAATTGTTGTGGGTAGAGGTTATACCTGTAAACAAGAATAAATTAAGAATTGGATCTTTCCGCCGATCCTCTGACTCAGATGATTCGATTGCAGAAATGTTCAAATGAAGCTTGGGCCAAATTTCAAAAACGTTCCCTAAACATAAAATTCTAATAGGTGGCAACTTTAACTTTCTCTAGATATGTTGGCAAAAATACATGTTCAAAACCGGAGGCAAGCATAAAACATCGTCCGAAATTGTATTGGACGCATTATCTCGAGCAGTTAGTTCATGAACCCACTAGAATAGTAAATGGTTGTGAAAATATACTTGCCCTCTTAGCAGCTAATAATCCGGAGCTACTAAGGAGTATCAGACACAGGGATTAGTGAACACAGAGTTGTCGTAGCGAGAATAAATATAGAATTTTCAATGTTTAAATGTTTGTAGAACTAATGGACTTAACTACGGGGTCATCAGTCCCTAAGCTTACAAACTACTTATGAACTACCTAAGACTAAGGACGGCACAAATATCCATGCCCGAGGGTGGATTCGAACCCCCGACCGTAGTGGCCGTGCAGACCGTGACGAGCGCCTTAGTCCCCTCGGCCACCGCGGCCGGCAATAGAATTTTCCAAACCCACCAAAATAAACGAAAAGTATATCTGTTCCAAAAAGCAGATAAAAATTCGATTAACGATTGCCTGAGTGAGACTTTCGAAACTAACAATGTTAGTGTAGATCAGATGTGGCTTACGTTCAAAGAAATAATATCGACAACCATCGAAAGATTTATACCAAACAAATTAGCAAAAGAGGGGTTTAGCCCGCCGTGGTACACAAAACAGGTTAGATCAGTCTTGCAAAAGCAAAGAAAAAAGGGTGTCAAATTTAAACGGACACAAAATCCTCAAGACTGTTTTACAGAAACTCGAAATTTAGCTCCAACTTCAATGCGAGAAGCTTATAATAAATTCCACAACGAAACCCTGTCACGAAATTTAGTAGAGAATCCTAAAAACTTCTGGTCATATGTAAAGTCTACTAGCGGTAAAACACAATCAATACCTTGACTACGCGATAGTAGAGGTGATGCTACTGATAACAGTTCTGCTAAAGCAGAATTCCTTAACACAGCCTTCCGAAAATCCTTCACGAAAGAAGACGAAGCAAATACTCCAGAATTCATATCGAGAACAGCTGCCAGCATGCGTAATTTAGAAGTTGATATCCCTGGTGTATTAAAGCAACTTAAATCACTTAACAAAGATTAGTTTCCCAGTGTCGATCGTAAACCAATTAGTTTTTTCAGAGTATGCTGATGCAATAGCCCTATACCTAGTTATTTACAACCGCTCGCTCAGCGAACGTTCCGTAGCGAAAGATTGGAAAGTTGCACAGGTTACGCCAATATTCAAGAAATGCAATAGGAGTGATCCTCAAAATTACCGGCCTATATCACTGACGTCGGTTTGCAGCAGGATTTTCTTCAAATATTATGAACTACCTCTAAGAGAACGACCTATTGACCCATAGTCAACACGGATTCAGAAAGTATCGTTCTTGTGAAACACAGCTAGCTCTTGACTCACATGATGTGAAGAGTGCTATCGACAAGGGATTTTAAATAGTTTCCGTATTTCTAGATTTCCGGGAGACTTTCGACACTGTACCTCACAAGCGTCTTCTAATCAAACTGCGTGCTTATGGAATATCGCCATAATTGTGCGACTGAGTTCGTGATTTCCTGTCAGAAATGACACAGTACGTTGTAATTGATGGAAAGTCATCGAGTAGAACTGGAGTGACATCGGGCGTTCCCCAGGAAATTGTTGTAGGGCCCCTACTGTTCCTTATTTTTATAAACGATTTAGAAGACAATCTTCAGTAGCTCGCGGATGTTGCTGTCACTTATCGGTTAGTAAAGTCACCAGAAGATCAAAAGCAACTGCAGAATGATTTAGATATCTGCATGGTGCACAAAATGGCAATTACCCCTTAACAATGGGAAGTGTGAAGTGTATGACCACTAAAAGAAGCCCATTAAAGTTCATTTACACGATGAATCAGTCAAAACTACGGGCCATAAATTCAACTAAATACCTAGGAGTAACGTTTACAAACAACATAAATGGAAAGGAACACATAGAAAATATTGTAGGGAAAGCTAAACAAAGACTACGTTTCGTTGGCAGAATACTTATAAGATGCAACAGCTCTATTGTAGAAACTCCTACTCCACATTTGTGATTCCTGTTTTAGAGTATTGCTGCGCTTTGTTGGATCCACAAAAGGTGGGACTGACTGACGATTTAGAGAAAGTTCAGTGAAGGGCAGATCGTTTTGTATTTTCGCGATATAGGGAAGAGAGTGTCACGGAAATGATGCTCGAGTTGTGGTGGAAATCATTAAAAGAAAAGTGTTATTTGTTACGACGAGATCTATTTGCAAAATTTCTTTCACCAACTTTGTCTTCCGAATGCGAACATATTTTGCTAGTACCCACCTACATAGGAAGACATGACCATTAAAATAAAATAAAATAAATCAGATCGAAATCGGAAAGATCTAGGTTTTCATTTTCTCCGCGAGCTATTAGAGAATGGAACTGTAGAGAAGTATCATAAAAGCGGTTCGATAAACCCTCTGCCACGCAGTTCAGTGTGACTTGCAGAGTATTTATGTAGATGTAGAACAGATTTGGGATGTGATTGAACGTGGCGTCGTAGCTCATCGCAGCCTTCCCTGGAATTTACGAGATTTAGATAACTGCCGCGGCGGATTAGCCGTGCGTACTGGAGCGCCGTGCTGCGGTCGCCGTCGGGGGTTCGAGTCCCCCCTCGGGCACGGGTGTTTGTCTTGTAATTAGGTTAGTTTACCTTAGTTTAAGTAGTTTTTAAGCTACGGACTAATAACCCAGCAGTTTAGTCCGATAGATTTATAAACAATTAGATAACTTGTGAGGACAAATGTGGATGCGCGAGGTCGTTCCCCGTCGGGGGATCGAATCCCCCCTCGGGCATGGATGTTAGTGCTGTATTTAGCATAAGTTAGTTTATAAGTTTAGGCACTGATGACCCCGCAGTTGCCAGCCGCGGTGGCCGAGGGGACTGAGGCGCTTCAGTCACGGTCTGCACGGCCACTATGGTCGGGGGTTCGAATCACCCCTCGGGCATGGATATTTGTGCCGTCTTTGGTCTTAGTTAGTTCATAAGTAGTTTGTAAGTTTAGGGACTGATGACCCCGTAGTTAAGTCCCATAGACTATACAAACATTTGAACATTTTTTGAACCCCGCAGTTAACTCCCATAAGCTCCACAAAAATTTGAACATGACAAATGTGGTGCCTACTTCCTCGAGAGACATACCAAGGCATCATTGCTTCCGTGTCAAGACGGGTCTTTGCTGTTACTCGTGCCAAAGGTGCACATGCCAGCTATTAGGTAGGCGGTCATAATGTTCTTGCTGAGGAGTGTATGATGCATAGCAGGGGGAATAGTGTTTGCATTTTATATTCTGCAAGTTATTGTTGCAGCATCATAAGAAATCTTAAGACTAGAGTGTAAATCGAATTAGTAACGAAATGAATTGGGGAGAAAAGAAACTGAGGCATAATATGACTGAAAGAAGTGATCTGTTGAGAGAACACATGCTGGGGTACTAATAAATGGATACAGGTTCTGGTAGTTATACAGACATGAACAGTCATAAGCAGGATAGATATAACGGGGAAATGAATCTTCGAACTGAAGACAATTCGAAAAAGTATCATTCTCCAAAGAGATATGTCATTTGGAACAGACTGAAAGAATGACCAGCGATACCGCCATTAAAAAAGCCACAGTGAAGCGCTTTGCCAAAGACTGGAAAATTCCACAGCTCACCGCAATATTCAAGAAAGCAGTAGAAACAAAATGTTCAAATGTTTACTGCGGCCTGCTAAGAAAGGCAGTAGCAGTGATCCGCAAAATTACAGGCTGATATCATTGACGTCGGTTTGCAGTAGGATTTTAGAACATATTCTTTCCTCCAACATTATGAACTACTTCGAAGAGAACGACCTATTGACGCATAGTCAACATGGATTCAGAAGGAATTTTACTTGTGAAACACTTCTAGTTTTTTGTTCTCATAATGTAATGAGTGCTATCGAAAAGGGATATCAAAGCGATTCCATATTTCTCGACTTGGGGAAGTGTCTTCTAATCAAATGGAAGGAAAGTCATCGTGTAAAACAGAAGTGATACCTGGGGTTCCCCAGAGAAGGTTATAGGGCCTCTACTGTTCCTCAACTTTATAAACGATTTAGGAGACAATGTGAGCAGCTCTCTTAAACTGTTCGAGGATGATGAAGTAATTTATCGGTTAATAAAGTCACCAGAAGATCAAAAGCAACTACAAAATGATTTAGATATCTGCATGGTGCAAATATTGGAAATTGATACTAGATACTGATAAATATTGAGTCATCCATATGATAGCTAAAAGAAATCCGTTAAACTTCATTTACACAGCAAATCAGTCAAATCTCCAGGCCGTAAATAAATACCTAGGAATTACAATTACAAACAAATTAAATTACGAAGAACACATAGAAAGTATTGTAGGGAAAACGAATCAAAGGCTACGTTTCATTGGCAGAACCCTTAAAAGATGCAACAGTTGTACTAAAGAAACTGCCTACACTATAGTTGTGTGTTCAATTTTAGAGTTTAGCTGCACATTGTGGGAGCCTCTTCCAAGTGGGACTAACGGACGATTTAGAGAAAGTTCAGTGAAGGGCAGCTCGTTCTGTATTATCACGATATATGTGACAGCGTGTCACGGAAATAATGCACGAATTGGGGTGGAAATGATTAAAAGAGCCGCGGGGAGGGGAGTGGCCGAGCGGTCTAAGGCGCCTTGCTGCGTAGCGCGCGGTTGCCGCCGTTGGAGGTTCGAGTTATCCATCGGTCATGTTTGTAAGCCTAGGAACTGATAACCGTAACAGTCAAAGTCCGTTAGATTTACGAACATTTAATCATTTTTTACATTAAAAGAAAGGCGTCATCCGTTGCAGCGAAATTTATTTGCGAAATTTCTGTCACCCACTTTCTCTTCTGAATTAGAACGTATTTTTTAGCACCCAGCTATGCAGGAAGACATGATCATCGTAACAAAATAAGAGAAATCAGATCGAAAACGGAAAGATTTTGTGTTTCTTTTTCCCGCGGGCTATTAGAGAATGGGACGGTAGAGATATCTCATCAAAGCGGTTGATCAACCCTCTGCCATGCACTGCGATGTGATTTTCAGAGTATTTATGTAGATATTGATGGTCCTTACCAGACATGAGTACCATTCAGCCGAACTTCTGACAGCAGAGTTTGCAATCAATGATACACGCAAGAACCACAACTGGTGGTAATCCTGCACAATTCATTATTAAATTTGTTAATCTATTTCCTACTCCATCACTCCGACTCTGTGCTTTCACACACGGCGAATAAAACAGTACTTCTACTCTACAGTCTCTATCGACTGTCTGAACACCAACCTAAGTTTGCCATACAGTTGTCGTACTCTGTATCTTCGTACCACACTGTAGGAAGATTCAAGTTACTAATAGTATCGAATTACCAGGCGACTGGTTTATTATCAAAGGAGCTTAAATGCAGCGGTACATGGGACATGCCCGGAAAATTCCGAGCGCGTATCATGCTGTCGGCCGCGTGACTACATTCGTTTGATATGAGCCGAGTCACGTGCACCAGCGCACTCGGCGTCTGCGCCCGCATTGAATTGGGATCACTGAAGCTCTAAATGTAGAGTTCACAGTTTTTATTTACGGCACGTTGGCTACCTCCAGACTGTAATTTTGTATTTGCAGCGGAGTGTGCGCTGATATGGCTCTTGGCAGTATTAAAGGGGCGAGCCGCACCTTTGCCCGCGAGGGGCAAAGGTCCTGGGTTCGAGTTCTCGAACGGCACATAGTTTTAATCTGCAAGAAATTTCATGTAAGCGCACACTCTTCTGTAGAGTGAATATTTTGTTTTGGAAATATCCCCCAGGCTGTGGCTAAGACATGTCTTCACAACATACTTTCTCCCAGGAGTGCTAGTGCCTGTAAGGTTCGCAGGAAGTCTTCCGTGAAATTTGGAATGCAGGAGGCGAGGTACTGGCGAAACTAAAGGTGTGAGAATTGGCCGTGTGGTGTGGACGTGTAGTTTAATCATTAGAGCCCTTGCCTGCGAAAGGCAAAGCTTCTCGGTACGAGTCACGGAGCGGCACAGAGTTTTAATTACGTTAGCCAGGAAGTTTCACATTGACTACTCGCTAAATTGCCAGATAACTGCCGCTTAACTTGTGTTATTTGCTGTTAGCCAGCTGCACTTGTACTTATAATATAATAAATAAGCGTTTCAAGCTTAAAACATCATTATCAAGCATATTGTGGATACAGCAGCTCATGTAATTATGGCGTAAGTAATGAAAAGAAACTTGAACTTATCATTCCTTACATCTACATAGATACTCTGCAAATCACATTTAAGTGCCTGGCAGAGGGTTCATTAACAATTTTCATAACTTTACCGTTCCATTCACTAATAGCGCGCGGGAAGAAAGAACACATAAATCGTTACGTTTTCGATCTGATTTCTCATATTTTATTGGGATGGTCATGTCTGCCTAAGTAGGTGTGTGCTAGCAAAATATTTCCACATTCAGAAATAAAAGGCGATGATTGAAACTTCGCAAACAGATCACGCCGTAATGAATAATGTCTTTCTTTTAATGATTTCCACCCCAATTCGTGCAACATTTCCGTGATGCTTCCCCCCCCCCCCCCCCGTAACGTGATAAAACAAAACGAGCTGCCCTTCTCTGAACTTTCTCAATGTCTTTCGTCTGTCCAACCTGGTGAGGGTCCCACAAGGGGCAACAGTACTCCAGGAGGGAACGCACAAGTGTGATGTAGCCAGTCTCTTTGGTGGAGCTGGTGCATGTTCGAAGCGTTTTGCCAATGAAACGTTTGGTTCGCCTTCCCCACAATATTTTCTGTGTGTTATCTCCAGTCTTAGTTGTTCGTAATTGTAACTCCTAGGTCTTTAGTAGAGCCGTGGTGGAGTAGCCGAGCGGTCTAAAGCACCTCGCTGCGGAGTGCGCGGTTGCTCGCCGTGGAGGTTCGAGTCCTCCCTGGGGCATGGGTGTGTGTGTTTGTCCGTAGGTTAGTTTACCTAGGTTTAAGTAGTTTGTAAGCTACGGACTGATGACCACGCCGTTTGGTCCGATAGATTTACACACATTTGAACATTTTCTGTAGTAGAATTTACGACCTTAATGTTTGACTGATTTATCGCGTAATTGAATTTCAGCAGATTTCTTTTAGTGGTCATGTGTATTACTTCACACTTTTCTTTATTTAGTGTCAATTGCCAATATTCGAACCATGTAGAAATTTTGTCTAAATCGCTTTGCAGTTGCTTTTGATCTTCTGTTGACTTCACAAACCGATAATCGACAGCATCATCCGCGAAACAGTCTACGGGAGCTATTCAGACTGTCTCCTAAATCGTTTATAATCACAAGGAAGACTAGGGGACCTATAACGCTTCCCTGGGGAACGCCAGATATCACTTCTGTTTTACTCGATGACTTACCGTCAATTACAACGAACTGTGTCCTTTCTGATAGGAAAACGTGAATCCAATCGCACAATTGGGGAGATATTCCATAAGCACCCCATTTCATTAGAATCCGCTTGTGGGGTACAGTGTCAAAAGCCTTCCGAAAATCCAGAAATATGGAATCGATTTGAGATCCCTTGTCGATGGCACTTGACTATTGGTTAATAGGTCGCTCTCTTCGAGATAGTTCGTAACGTTCGAACAAAGTTTATGTTCCAAAATCCTACTACAAATCGCCGTCAATGAGATTGGCCTGTAATTTTGAGGATCACTCCTATTGCCTTTCTTGAATATTGGAGTAACTTGGGCAACTTTCCAGTCTTTGGGTACGGATCTTTCGCTGAGTGATCGGTTGTAAATTATAGCGAAGTACGGAGCTATTGCATCAGCATACTCTGAGAGGAATCTACTTGGTATACAATCTGACCCAGAAGATTTGTTTTTTAGTAACTTACGTTGTTTTACTACTCCAGGAACATCTACTTCTAAGTTTCGCACGCTGACAGCTGTTCTTGGATTGAATCCTGGAGTGTTCACTTCGTCTTCTTTGGTGGACGAATTTCGGAAAGCTGTGTTTAGTAATTCTGCCTTAGCAGTCCTGTCATCGGTAGTATTACCATTGCTATCGCGTAGTGAAGGTATTGTTTGTGTTTTGCCGCTGTGTAGCTCACATATGACCAGAATTTAAATGTTTGTATAGCTTATGGGACTTAACTACGGGGTCATCAGTCCCTAAACTTACAAACTACTTATGAACTAGCTAACACTAAGGACGGCACAAATATCCATGCCCCGACCGTAGTGGCCGTGCAGACCGTGACTGGCGCGCCGCAGTCCCCTAGGCCACCGCCGCCGGCTGACCAGAATTTCTTTGGATTTTCTGCAAGATTACGAGACAGGATTTCGTTGTGGTAACTACTGTAGGCTTCTCGCATTGAAGTCCGCGCTAGGTTGCGAGTTTCAGTAAAAGATTGCCAGTCTTGTGGATTCTTGGTCTTTTTAAATTTTGCATGCGTTTTTCTTTGCTTCTGCAACAGTAATCTGACCTGTTTTGTATACCACGGGGGTCAGCCCCCTCTTTTATTAATTTATTTGGTATAAATCTCTCGATTGCTACTGATATTATGTCTTTGAAAGTAAGCCACAACTTATCTACACGCGCATTTTTAGTTTTGAAAGACTGTAGACTATAACACAGGAAAGCGTGAAGCGAATTTTTATGTGCTTTATTGAGTAGATATATTTTTCGTCTATTTTTGGTGCATATGGGAATTTCGACATTCAGTCTCGCTACTACAACTCGATGTTCGCTAATCCCTGTATCTGTTTTGATGCTCTTTACTAGCTCAGGATTATTTATTGCTAGGAGATCAAGGGTGTTTTCGCAACCATTGACTATTCTAGTGGGTTCGTGAACTAACTGTTCGAAGTAGTTTTCAGAAAAAGCAATCAGAACTAGTTCGGACGATGTTTTATATTTGCCGCAGGTTTTGAATATGTAATTATGCCAACAATCGAGGGTAAATTAAAGTCACCAGTATGCTTCGGATTCCCATTTTAAATTTGATTCAAGCTTTCTTTGAACATTTCGGCAACTACATCGTCTGAGTCAGGGGACTGATAAAAAGATCCAACTATTAATTTATTCCGGTTGTCAGGAATAACCTCTCCCCGTACCAACTCACAGGAAATATCTGTCTCAATTTCGCTGCAGGATAAACCGTTAGAAACAGCAATAAACACGCCACCCCCTTTTTTATTTATTCTATCCTTTCTGAAGACCATTTGGCCCTTTGGAAAAAAAAGAAGAAAAAAAAAGAAATTCGGCCGAATTTATCTCTGGCATCAGCCAGCTTTCGGAACCTATAACGATTTGTGCTTCAGTACTTTCTATCAGCGCTCGGAGCTCTGGAACTTTCCCAATATAGCTACGACAATTTACAACTGTTACACCAATGGTTACTAGATCTGCTTTCTTCCTGAGTCTGACCTGCCCCATTTGAGACTGAAACTCATTTTGTGTATTCCCGAGGCCTTCTAACCTAAAAAACCGCCCAGTCCACACCACACAGCCCCAGCTATCTGTGTAGCCACTTCCTGAGTATAGTGGACTCCTGATCTATTTAGCGGAACCCAAAAACCCTCCACACTTTGGCGCAAGTCGAGGAATCTGCAGCCCACACAGTCGCAGAACCGTCTGAGTCTCTGATTCACACCCTCCACTCGGCTCTGAACCAGGGGTCCGCAATCACTTCTGTCGACAATGCTGCAGATGGTGAGCTCTGCTTTCATGTTGCAAGCAAGACTGGCAGTCTTAACCACTTCTGATAGCCGCTCAAAACCAGAGAGAATCTCTTCCGATCCAAAGCGACACACATCATTGGTCCCGACATGAGCCACCACCTGCAGCTGGCTGCACCCTGTGCTCTTCATGGCATCCGGAAGGACCCGTTCCACCTCTGGAATGACTCCCCCCCGGTATGCACACGGAGCGCACATTGGACTTCTTCCCCTCCCTAGTAGCCATTTTCCTAAGGGGCTCCATCACTCGCCTAACGTTGGAGCTCCCGACTACTAACAAACCCAACCTCTGTGAGTGCCCGGATCTTGCAGGCAGAGGGGCGAGTACAGGACAAGCAACACCATCTGCGTCAGGAACATCCTCTGCCACAGACAGCGCCTCGAATCTGTTGGCAAGACTAACCGAGGAGGCCTTCACTTCGGTCCCCCGGGAAGTCTTACACTGCCTGACACGCGCTGAGGAGACCTCCCAATCCACCACGGATTGGGGGGCGACCCTCTCGCGGGCAGCGAGCGGGCAGGCCACAACCGCAGGCCGATCGGAGGCACAGAGTAACATATACAGAGAAGAAACCTCCCCTAAACCACTGTCCTACGCTCCCCTCGTAGTTCCGTAAGATGCTAGCAGGTGTCAGGCGGATCGCTGGCTTAGGGTGCCTCTCGCACGTCAGAGGATAGCGTGGAGGGGAGGCTGAGGGGAGAGGTTGTGCCGCCTGCCACGAGGCCACGGCTGTGTCCGGCTTGCTGGCGTTTGAGGGGAGGTGGTGGTGGGGGCAGCCGCTACCTGCCGCCTGCTCTGGCCAGTTTAAAGGGCTGCTTCTGACCGCAGCGCCATCATGGGACATCTTGCGGAACTGCTGGAAACCCTCCCTCCCCGCACCACGGAGCGTAGGACCGGGCCCTTACGGAGGTTTCCCGTCTGTATATATTTGTCTGTGTCGGAGGGCACAACGGACGCACAGGGCGTCTACAGCTCCCCCGCGAGCGGCCCACAACAGCGGCGCCCACCCAGTCTCAAGCGTTGCCAGCGAAGCCAACGTCGCCCACAGCTGCGAGGGAAGAGTCACCAACTCTGCCTGCATCCGTTCACAGTAGCCATTCTAAAAACCTATGTATGTTCCAAATAAGTACGACTGAGGACACAGAAGTTCGATAAACAGTGAGCTTCGAAAAATATGTACCTAACACTAAGCTGTTCATTAACAGCGAATCTGAAAAATATATTACGCGAGCTAATAGATAAAAAATATCGACAACTGAACTGACAACTAAACGCGATTCTTAATAAATAAACACGCGAGCACACTAAAGTTTGAAGAACTGTAAAAGAAAGCACTCACGAAAACAAAATAAGTCGCTTCTATTAAGAAGCCGGTTACCGTACAATGTAGAGCTGCTGCTGTCACGTGTGCACTGGCCGGCAGTCACTGAGCAACATGTCACTGCTTTTAATGATGTTAAGGGTAATCGAAAGCAAATGTTCAAATGTTTGTATTATGGGACTTAACTACGGGGTCATCAGTCCCTAAACTTACAAACTACTTACAAACTAGCCAATACTAAAGATGGCACAAATATCCATGCCCGAGGGGGGATTCGAACCCCCGACCGTAGCGGCCGTGCAAACCGTGACTGGAGCGCCTCAGTCCCCTCGGCCACCGCGGCCGGCTAATCGAAAGCCAAGTGATCTACTGTCTTCTGTGTTAAGAGTGAATAACATTTTTTCCACCTTTCTAATAAGATTAGCTAATAAATAGTTGCAGAATAGAAGGCAGGATTTCGATAAATCATATGCTGAATAAATTTTTGATTTAAAAATCGTCCTTCGTATTCGTTAAATTAGTCAAACAGGAACGATTTTGTTGGATTCAGATAGACATGCGATTCCACAGATAAACATAGACTTTTTAAATACGTTCGAGAAAGCTGAAGTTGACAAAAGGAAAAAAGAGAAACAAAAAAATGTAGGAAGATTAGTGTTTAACGTCCCGTTAACAACGTGGTCATTAGAAGCGGAGCAAATCTCTGTTTTGATAAGGATGGAGAAGGAAAACGGCGGTGCTCTTTGAAAGTAACCATCCCGTCATTTGTCTGGAGCGTTTTATGGAAATAACAGAAAACCTATATGTCGATGGCCGGAGGCGCATATGATCAGCTTACCTCCCGAATGCGATCCAAAGTGCTAGTCAATGCGCCACATCATTCGGTGAACAGAGTTACTGGCTAAGCTCTGACGAACAGAACATAAATTTCTGAGCATTTCGAAATCAAAACAGGGATCCATCAAAGGTAAAACTGCTCCCATCATTGTTCTTTCGAGCGCTACCAAAAGTGAAAAGGATAATTAACACTGAAAGGAACCGCTTTTCAAGAAATGGAGCTCACAATTATATTATCATTTGTGTTACAGTAAATGGATAAGAAAACTTCCGAAACTATGAACTTACGTTAACATCCGATTAGAAAGACCCACTGGGTACCGATCGGCCGCCGTGTCATCCTCCACCCAAGAGCGTCAGTGGATGCGGACTGGAAGAAGACGTGGTCAGAGCAGCGCGCTCCCGGCCGTTATGTCAGTTTTGGTGACTGGAGCCGCTACTTCTCCATCAAGTAGTTCGTCGTTGGCCTCTTACTTGCTGAGTGCACCCGGCTTGCCAACAGCACTCGCCAAATCCGAAAACGCTTAACCTCGGTGATCTAGCGGGAATCGATGTGTCCAGTGCTGCACGGAGGCACTCCTAGGCACTTACTCTTACGGGTATCAGTTTACAAAGCCGAGTTTCAGTAGTAGTGGGCAAGGTAAAGTTAAGAATTTCTGTCTAACGAGGGGCTGCTTGAGTAATCCATGCAGGTGTGGTGATCCCTGTGTCTCCGGTGGTGTAGGGATCAGCGCAGCTGCCTAGAAATCGGGAGACCCAGGTTCGAATACCGGCTGGGTACACACTTTCAACTTTACCCATTCACTGTTAACGTCATACATTTCCTGAATATGAACAGATAATAACTGCAGGTTGTTTCCGACATGCCCGAAAGAAAAAGTACCACATTTATATAACTTTTACTATATGCCGATGACGGGCAGTGATCCTTTCTTCAGTGCGGAGGCACTCCTAGGGTCCTTACTCTTACGGAAATCAGTTTACAAAACTACGAGTTTTAGTAATAGTGGGCAGGGTAATGTTGAGAATTTGTATCTGGCGGGAGGCGTGCTTGAGTAATCCGTGCAGGTGTGGTGATCGCTGTGTTCCCAGTGGTGTAGGGGTCAGCGCAACTGCCTAGAAATCAAGAGACCCGGGTTCGAATACCGCCTGGGTACTCACGTTCAACTTTACCCATTCGCGGTTAATGAATATGATATTCCATAAATGTTAAGCTTCAGCAGTACTGTTTCTATCGAAACAGTATTACTGAAGTGAGGGTTTCGTTCCACAGTTGCTTGGCCGTGGTTAAAAAAAAAAAAAAAAAAAAAAAAAAAAAAAAAGGAGAATTGTTTGTTAAGCTAATGGGCGTCATCAGTTTCTAAACTCACAAACTACTTATAAACTACCTTATACTGAAGACAATACAAACATCGATGCCCGAGGGAGGATTCGAAACCCCGACAGGTACGGCCTCGCACATCGGAGCATGGCGCCTCAATGCGCTCGGTTACGCCACCGCGGCTTGCCGTGGTAGTTACATCTTGTCTGGTCACACCCTTCATAATGCTCGTCGGACGTTGGGGTGGGTTTCGGCTACTGTTCCTATTCGCCAGTAATGTTTAACTTTGTTTTGTGCACGCTGTTATTACCGAGAATACTTCGCTATTGAAACGTTAAGGAGTGCAGCCCTTGTCAAAGATGCTCCCACTAACTGTGCACCATTGATTGGTTTCTTTTGAAGTCTGAGAGATCACGCATTTGACAGATTATTTGCGTTGACCAACGCAGAAGAAAACATAATATTCTACGAGGTAACGTCAGTTGTGGAATGCGCTCGCGTCTCAGTGTTGAACGTATGTTGTGGTGCATGATGTTCATACTATTATTGTCCACTTCCTCTATATGTCTTTGGCAAACATTTATATTTCCATATTTTTGTTGATACTTAAATATCACACCAAAGAATCTTTGTGTGGGCAACCCGACACAACGAGAAAAATGGTTCCGTTCAAAAGTAATAACTATACAACGCCGACCGCGGTGGCCGAGGGGACTGAGGCGCTCCAGTCACGGTCTGCACGTCCTCTACGGTCGGGGGTTCGAATCCCCCCTCGGGCATGGATATTTGTGCCGTCCTTAGTATTAGTTAGTTCATAAGTAGTTTGTAAGTTTAGGGACTGCTGACCCCGTATTTAAGTCCCATAAGCTATGCAAACATTTGAACTATACAACGCGAGTTAAAACATTTATACCACTGGGAGGTGAGACGATCAGTTTCTGTTTCGTGGAACGCGGTCGGTAGTTGACGTGGGCTCGTCCGAAATGGGCAACTTCTGCCTGTTGGTGATTAACGGAAGTCTCGAACTCGACAACTGTCCCCGAAGTGCCCCCTTTTTGCACGCACGCACTTTCACCTGCTCCAGCTAGACTGACGACACGAACTCGGGAACTCCTACTTGCTGCTGGCAGACCGACTGCGTAATCTCGCAAAATGCATCAAAATCTAAACTTACCGAGTACCAACCTCTGCTCCTAATTGTAGAGTTCTTAAGGAACAATGTCAAGGAACCAGATATAAAAAACAAAGAAATTATATACATATACAAAGATTTTATTACTAATTTCACATACAAAAATATTTGCGGAAAACAAATGCATTTAGTTTGGCTCAATTTCTGCTCACGGCTGCTTGCTTTGTAACGCACTTTACAAAGTCTAATTTGCCAATTTCACCATTCCTAAGTAATTCTAATTTCTGTTGCAGGAAAGCGTTCCTCTTCCTGGTTTTTGAGTCAGTTTGGATGGTGATAATTTCTTTGCTGAGTTGATTCTTATATAAGTATCAGTTTGTTCATGCTTCTGACTTTTCACAAACTGAAAGATGTTTGGGTGAGGAGATTCACGTGGCAGCGCGGGAGTAGCCGAGCGGTGTGAAGCGGCACGTTACGAAACGCGCGGCCTCCCGCGTCGGAAGTTCGAATCCTCCCTCGGGCATGGATGTTTGTACTTTGTAAGTTGAGGGACTGATGACCCCGCAGTTAAGTCCCATCAGCTTAACAAACATTTGAATTTGAGATTCACTTGAAGCACTGAATCGGGAATGAAAACTTTTGCAAGAGTTAGTCGTTCTCCACAAGGAAGCGCAATCTGATGCCCAAACGTTTGAAGGAAAGGCTGCATCTTTTTCATCAATGTAGTTCTCAGTTACGTAATCCGCAACTTTTGTGATGTCGTGATAACAGCACAACGCGAACTTTTGTCGCAGCATCGCCATCCACGTTCTTCCGTTGCTACAACTCTTCTGTAAGGTTTGAATTTATAACCGTCACAGATCAAATGCCACGATCCCTAATAACAGGTTAGAAATCGTTACTTTCTGCCTTATTATTCGTCTCCATGACTAAAGTAGAAAACGAAATACTATGTGATTGTACACAGATGTCAGCAAGCTGGTTTCATTTACAGGACTGACGAGTTCAGTGGGGGCCAGGAACGCCTTGGATAGGACCGTCCCGTTACCTGCGAGGGGAAGTTGTCCAGTTCGAGTGTCGGATTAACTGTCGTTCCCAGAGTACCCTTCTAATGGCCACTAAAAGTTGCCCAGTTCCGGTATGCTCGCTGACGTGTCCACAACCGCAGCCATACTTGCTCTTCCTTGTCCACCTGAAACCGAGGTCCGCACACGTCTTTCTTTAGGTCTCCAAAGATACAAAATAACACGCTGGAAGATCCGGACTGCACGTAGCTTCTTGATTCAGTGTTTCTCAAACAAATCGATGTAACGAATCCTTCGTCCGATTGGTTGTGTAAGGACGGGAGTTATCGTGCAATGTTTCAGTCCCCTATCGTCACACGGTACCATTTCGAGACCGACGCCAAACGGCGAAGCCAACAGAGGCTACATCCCACACCTCCTCCGCCAATGAAATCCTAAGCTGTTCACATATGTTCCAGTAAGGTCAATGACCTTGTTCGACTGCAATGGTCCATTGCTCGTCGAGTTTCTCCAGCTTGGAACCACAGTCAAAGGCCAGCTGTATGCAGTAACTTGTAAACAGTGCGACGCGCCATGACGTTAGAACGCTTGGCAATGTTATCTGAGCCTCCCGCGTCGGAGGTTCGAATCCCCCCTCGGGCATGGATGTTTGTGCTGTCTTTAGTATAAGTTAGTTCATAAGTAATTTGTAAGTTTAGGAACTGATGACCTCGCCGTTAAGTCCCATAAGCTTTACAAACATTTGAACATTTGAATGTTGAATGACGGGAATATCCTGCGCAAGATAACGCCTACACACAAAGTGCCAATCGGTGCAGCCTACACACAAAGTGCCAATCGGTGCAAGGCTATGCACAGCGATTTGAGTGGGAAACAATGCAACATATTCCGTGCAACCCCGGTCATTCGCCGTGTCATATTCACATCTTTGGCGATCAAGAAAGATATTCGTGGACGCCGGATTCAGTCGGGCGAGGAGGTGCAGGTGTAGGAGCTGGTGTTGGGTCCAGCTAGATTATGAAAATTCGAAAAAATCCCATTGCGTAGTTTGTAGGGAGTCCTGATTTGAGCTTCGGTCAACCATCCGACCAAAGGCAAAATAGAGACATGGCCATCCCAATAAAATAAGAGAAATCAGATCGAAAACGGAACGATTTAGGTGTTCTTTCTTCCCGCGCGCTATTAGAGAATGGAACGGTAGAGAAAAGTTATGAAAGTGGTTAATGAACCCTCTGCCAGGCACTTAAATGTGATTTGCAGAGTATCTATGTAGATATAGATGTAGAATACATTCAAGTGATGAAGAACTGCAAAGAGAAAGATAAAAGAGAACTGTTAAAATAAGTTCAAGTGCTCTTTCTACTTAGCT
Source organism: Locusta migratoria (assembly GCA_026315105.1). Lineage (NCBI taxonomy): Eukaryota > Metazoa > Arthropoda > Insecta > Orthoptera > Acrididae > Locusta > Locusta migratoria. The sequence continues at coordinate 275,579,174 of CM048755.1, forward strand.
GGACCCTATGGACAAAAATATAGGTGAAGGTAGGGTAAGGTGACGAGGAGTCTGAGATGACGAATCATTAATTTAATGCGATTGTCGAGACAAATCAGCAAATGAAGGCATTCCCTTGCTAGCTATTAGCACTCTACGTGAGCTGCAATATGGACTAAAGTCCACCGTCATCATTTAGCGCTGATACACTATCATTTATATTTACGCACATATTGGTTGTAATATTACAGTGCACCGAAATACACGTGTGGTAAATTTTTCCAAGCTGGTTTTAATTTTTTCGTAAACTATAAACCATGCTGTTTCTTTAAAATGTATATTAAACTGCAAAGAAAATTTAATGAAGTGTTGTTCTTAGGTTTAAATTATAAATGACCATTTCGGGTAAGTTGACGAATTTATTCGGCAGACAAGATGACGACTCGTCATATTTCCCAAAAAATTTATAAATCGTTTTAATGAGGTTTTCCTACTAACTTGCAATATTGATCGTGTGTAACAGGTATAAATGAAGAGCCAACAGGCAGTGATGGCCACAGAAATCGATGACCGTCGTGGAGGAGGTACAGAATGGTGCAAAAAAATGTTCAAATGTTTGTTAAGCTTATGGGACTTAACTACGGGGTCATCAGTCCCTAAACTTACAAACTACTTATGAACTACTTACAAACTAGGACGGCACAAATATCCATGCCCGAGAGGGGATTCGAACCCCCCCACCGTAGTGGCCGTGCTGACCGTGACTGGAGCGCCTCAGTCACCGCGGCCACCGCGGCCGGCACAGAATGGTGCAGTGGTATATGGAATTTGAAAGAGAAAGCAGAGGAAAAAGTTGCTCTCATTACACATCCCAAACAGAAGCCAAACTGAAGAAAAAGAAATATAAAAGAAAAAGGCAGAAAAATTGAATGACACATAGGGGTCCAAGGGGATAAGAGAAAACAAAACAAATGTGAATAGGCACTACTTAATTCCTCGATGTCAGTCAACTACACTGAAGACGACGACGACGATCATGATTTCGTTAGAGAAGAACTTTGTGAAATCAACAATGTCTGTGTTAAATTAGGGACTTTGTTTGGTTGTTCGTGCTGCCGTAAATGGGTCCATCCTGCTGGTACCAATATCACTGCGGCAGATACGAATCTCAAAGCAAATGTATGCCACTTCTGTGCTTAAAATAAAATGATTTTTTATGTTTATCCAATTGTGTTTTCCTTCATGAAATTACCCGCCGATATTCGTCGTCTTATCCACAAACGAGGGTCAAATGACGAATTTGACATCATTTGAAAAAAGTCCAAGTAATCGTCATAAATGTTACATTTAGAAAAAAATACGAAATGTGTAGTTGGGAACAAAACTCTAATGGTTTCACTGAAGTATTCATGTAGGCGTCAGGTCTAAAATAAGAAGATTCAAAGAATTCGGAAGCTTATTGTCATCATCTTACGCTCCTTCCCCTACGGGATATAGGGCTGGCTATGATAGAAATGAATGTCATTAAGATTTTATTTGCCACACAGCATTATATCCTAGAAGTTTTTGATGTTACGAGATAGCCCTGCCACGCTCTTAGGAGTTGGTACAGATATACTGACTGAAACCACCATTTCAGATCCTCAACATATCCGGAAAAAAGGCAGAAAGTTTAGAAATTTTATGTTCTGTGCTAAGGAGATGGCTCCCACATTCGTGGTGAATTCCGGAGGAATGTAACATATGTGTTTGCTTTGAATTTTTCAAGACTGCTGCTGAAGGAAGTTAGAACTTTTCTTTCCACAATTTCCAAATCAAACGATGTTTCGCTACAGTTACATGCTGAAACGGCACAGGTTAGGAATGATGTTTAAATTCACGTCTGGCATCTAATTTAATTTTTCACTTGGGTTCCTTAAATCGCTTAAAGTAAAAGCCAATATAGTCTACTTTTGAAGGACTCGAACGACTTTCGCGTACACCATTATTTATTTAAATTGATGATACTTCCTTAAAATATTCGGAAATATGTCTACGGGGCGATTTGGGTGGAACGATTACATAAAATTAATCATAGGTAAGGCAGATGCCATGCTGAGATTCATGTGGAAAGGATCCTCAGCAAATGTAGTCCATCAACAAAAGCAGTACCTCACAAAACACTTGAAATACTTGAATATTCTCATTAGTATGAGATTCGTTCCATATAAGACTGACAGAGGAAACAGAGCAGATCCAAAGAAGAGCAGCACCCTTCGTCACAGGTTCATTTGGTAAAGGGAAAAGCGTCACGGAAATGATCAGCAGATTCCAGTGGCAGACGCTTTCCGCGTCAGGGAATAAGCTACGGTCAGCGTTCCGAGAGCTTACGTGTCTAAAATATTATATTCAATACCTTTGCTATAATGAGGTGACGTTAAACCCTAAGCTTCCTTCCTTCCTATAATGAGGTAATGTTTGTCTCGAGGAACTGAATTATTGTTGATATTTATATCACCACTGCCTGAGGAACAAGGCGGGATTGTTCCCAATCACGTTCTTTGCTGGAGTACTATTCCACTATAGGAAAGCCATGGAAATTTGATACGTATTTCACAGGGAACATTGAGGCAGAATTAAAGAATGTGGTGTGGAGGGAGTTGTGTTTGAAGACATGTCGTGTAGCCACATCATCCGTGACACTGTGTTAGCTGAGCGGTTTGATGTGTCTGCCTACGAAGCAGAAGGTACCATGTTCGAATCTCGACCACAACACAAATTTCAATTAACCGCGTCTCCTTATATTCAATACAGTGTCTAGAAGAGTCGACCAGTATACTGTTTCTTCCAAAGTATATATATATATATATATATATATATATATATATATATATATATATATATATATCACAAAAAGAACATGAAGATAAAATGAGTGAGATTACGAGCAGTCGTTCCTTCTGCGAAGCATACACGACTAGAACAGAAGGTGAACAAGTGAAAGTGATACACAGAGTATCCTCCGCCACACACCGTTAGGTGGCTTGTGGATTATAGCTGTAGAAAAAGACGCCACGTTAATTATTACAATTATATTTTTACAGCTTCAGTGAAGTTGAAGTACCTGTTTGTAATTCGTTCTCTTCTGCCAGAGAATAATATCACATTGCAAGACATTGTGATTAATTCGTTGGTGACCGGGTCATCATAGTAGGACGAGATAAGCGATTTCTTTCAACAGCTACATGTCATCTTATTAGACGCCACTTTCTGTATTTGTGCTCCCGTATCAGCCTGAGCAGCAGATGGTTCAAGGTCACGGCCGGTCTTCGCTTTTTAGCATTATGCTAATCAACAATATGCGGGCATGCGACATGGCATATCATGAAGACTATTACGGATACTTCTGACATTAACCTCACGAAAATTGTCGAAGGGAGGGAAGGAATATCTGGTTTTGAGGACCAAAAGTGATTATAGACAGAACATTGACTCGAATTTGAGGACAGTGAAGAAAAGTGGTCAGTCTGTGTACTTGAATCTGGATGAGCGGACAAGTGTTTGAAACAGTTCCTTGCAAATGTGTTGTATCATTTCATCATGTAAGATGCAAGTCAAACTGGTGTCTGTTCACACAATTCTTCTTTAACTTGACAGTTTGCTGGGGGAATGGCGATTCGAATGTTTGTGGAGTTTGAAACCTTTGACAATTACATAGTTAGCGTTTGTCAAACATCAGCGTAGATGAATCGTTGTGTCGCACAGTTATAGCAGAGTTAGAGGAGCAACACTTCTACATTAAATACAACATCTAATCCACGAAAACCTATACAGAGCGACCCATAATGATGCAGGAAGCCTACTGTGACGGGCACTGCGGTGGCCGAGGAAACTGAGGCGCTCCAGTCACGGTCTGCACAGCCACTACGGTCGGGGGTTCGCATCCCCCCTCGGGCATGGATATTTGTGCCGTCCTAGTTCGTAAGTAGTTTGTAAGTTTAGGGACTGATGACCCCGTAGTTAAGTCCCATAAGCTGTACAAACATTTGAACATTTTTTGATGGGCACTTAAGCCGTTCTCGGTGTTACGAATGGTTCACGCGGCTTAAAAAAGGCCGGACGGAAGTTAAGGATGACCTTCGTTCAGGACGCCGTTCGCCAGACGGGAATGACCGTGCGCCTTGCAACGGAGTGCGCGACTCAAGGAGGTTAGAATATGGGGAGATACCATTAACGGCACAGAAGTGAATCCATTGTCGCCATATTACGGGGCCAATAAAATTTTTGGCGAGGAGTGTTTTCATTGCATTACGAGTTGAAAGTGCTACTTTATCTTAAAAAAAAAGTAGTAACCTGCATTACCTATGGATGTGCAAGCAAAAGAAGAGTCATGTGCTGTTTTACACAGAAAAATTTTATTGCTGTTATTTTCTCTCAATAACTTCTAATTTTAATTTTGTGTCTGTGATTCTCCCTGAATAACTTCTAATTTTCATTTTTACTGGGTACAGTTTCCCTTGAAACTTCAAAGACCTGGTGCTACAGAATTTTAGTACGAATATTTAATGGTATGGAACCTGTAGAAAGAATTTTCTTAGGTAGTCAATATAAAAATCACCTCTACAGTTCTGAACCTATGAACATCATTATTGGAAATATCTTCTTCTGCATTTCCGGTGAATTAGTACTACAACTGACAATTTCAATTCTTGTTAAGTATTTGGGTATTATCCCGATATGTAATACATACTTATCGAATGAGATTTCGCGTTAATAAATGAGAGTTCAGGTATATGGAAGGTCTGCAATTGTCCACAAAAGTATGTTCAAATGTTTGTAAAGCTTATGGGACTTAACTGCGGGGTCATCAGTCCCTAGATTTACAAACTACTTATGAAATAGCTTATACTAAAGACGGCACAAACATCTATGCCCGAGGGGGGATTCGAACCCCCGACGGGAAACGTCTTATAGCGCACCGTAGCATAGCGTCTCAATGCGCTCGGCCGCTACGCCGCGGCCACAAAAGTATACTACATCAAATATGTACTCAGAAAAAACAGTCGTTTAAATGTATGAAAGTTAACAATGCATGAACCACACATTGCTTGCTATTTCCTTGGCTCAGTAAGGTGGTTGACTGGCGTCAGTAGACTGCTATGCAGTGGATAGTACCACCATCGCCCCTTATTGTAACCTCCTTGGCACGGCTGATCCCTGTCGGATTTTCTAGTCCTCCCTCGGGCGTGTGCGTGTGCGTGCGTGTGTGTGTGTGTGTGTGTGTGTGTGTGTGTGTGTGTTGGCCGCGGCGGATTAGCCGCGCGTGCTGGAGCGCCGTCGGGGGTTCGAATTCTCCCTCGGGCATGGGTGTTTGTGTCGTCTTTAGTATATGTGTCGTCTTTAGTATAAGGTAGTTCGTAAGTAGTTTAGGGACTGGTGACCCCGCAGTTTAGTCCCTTACGCTCTACAAACATTTGAACATTTTGTGTGTGTGTGTGCTCTCCTTAGCGTAAGTTAGTTTAAGTATTTTTTAAGTCTATGGACTGATGACCAAAGCAGTTTCACCCCATAGCTTTACAAATATCTGAATATTTCAGCACTCCGTTGAACGTCTACCGACGTGCTCATGTCAGGAACGTCAACGAAATTGTGCGTGCGAATCGAAAACTGTCCGAGAGATGGCAGAAGGATTTAATATTTCAGTTGTATCGTGTCATGAAATCCTAACAGAGCGTCTGGGAACGCGTTATGTTGGCACCGGCCGCGGTGGCCGAGGGGACTAAGGCGCTTCAGTCACGGTCTGCACGGCCACTACGGTCGGGGGTTCGAATCCCCCCTCGGGCATGGATATTTGTGCCGTCCTTAGTTGTAGGTAGTTCATAAGTAGTTTGTACGTTTAGGGTCTGATGACCTCATAGTTAAGTCCCTTCAGCTTAACAAACATTTGAACATTTTTATGTTGGCACCAAGTTCGTTCAAATCAAATGTTTTATAGTCTATGGGACTTAACTACGGGGTCATTAGTCCCTAAACTTACAAACTACTTATGAACTAACTAAGGACGGAAAAAATATCCATGCCCGAGGGGGATTCGAACCCCCGCCCGTAGTGGCCGTGCAGACGGTGACTGAAGCGCCTCAGTTTCCTCGGCCACCGCAGTGCCCGTCACAGTAGGCTTCCTGCATCATTATGGGTTGAAGACCAGCACCTCGCAATCTGTATATTAAATCCTTCTGCCATCTCTCGGACAGTCTTCGATTCGCACGCACAATTTCGTTGACGTTCCTGACATGAGCACGTCGGTAGACGTTCAACGGAGTGCTGAAATATTCAGATATTTGTAAAGCTATGGGGTTTTGTACCATGCAAATCAGAACAACTTGGCCCGAGTGGACTTTATTTTTAATTCCACAATACCGTTGAACGGAAACACCGTTGAAAGGACGAAGATTACAACGACAGACGAGATAAAAGAAAATTCGCAGACAGCGCTTCGCGCGATCCAGCAAGAGGCTTACCAAAACTGCTATCTGTCAGTTGTGAAGGAGACTATTTCGAAGGTACCCATGAACAGTAACAAAAAGTAAGTTTACAAAAATTTTGTGGACGAAGTTCCGCTATTTTTTGAACAGACCTCGTATTAGCGGATAATATTTCTTCCGCTCTCTCTGTATAAATTTTCGATTGGTTGCCTCTTGTTTCGGTTAGCTTGGTTGTGGAAGTACCCACTACACGAGCACCAACAATTTGCACACGTTCGAATTCACTTACAAAGGAAACTCCCCATCGCTCCCGCCTCAGATTTTGTGGTGAAATGACGCATCGAACAGCCCATAAAAACTTAACACAGTTCTAGCCGAAAACAGAGAAATAGTTGTATGGAACTGTGAAATAAAAAAGAAAAATAGGAACAATTAACGGGCGAAGTGCTAGATGTGCAACATCGAGTGTAGTGCTTGAGCTGTGGCCTCGTGGCTCTGGGACCCTCACCAGTTGGGAGTGACGGAGGACATTGAGAAGGTTCAGAGATGGGAAGCTCGTTTTGTTTTATCACGTTGCGGGGGGAAAGCGTCACGGAAATGTTGCACGATTTGAAGTGGAAATCATTAAAAGAACGACGTTATTCGTTGCGGCGAGATCTATTTGCGAAATTTCAATCACTGAATTTTACTTCTAAAAGTGAAAATATTTTGCTAGCACCCACCTACACAGGAAGACATGACCATCCCAATAAAATAAGAGAAATCAGATCGAAAACAGAACGATTTGGGTGTTCTTTCTTCCCGCGCGATATTAGGGAATGGAACGGTAGAGAAAGGTTATGAAAGTGTTTAATGAACCCTCTGCCAGGCACTTAAATGTGATTTGCAGAGTATCCATGTCGATGTAGTTTTGCCGGTATGGTAGCTCAGCGCGCTCTGTCAGAGAGCATCGAGCCGTCTGCAATAAAAAAAGTGAGCGAAGAGCTCAACGAACAACCTAGAACAAATACGAACCAACGACCGCTCTCCGCGATGGACTTTACGACGTACGATGCCGCCTCACAACTTTACTTCCGCCAGATGGTTATGGACTGCGATGCTGGAGGTTCGTATTCAAACCTCCTTCGGTCTACGTATTTTTGCTTTTAGTTTTTCACAACATTGTCAACCGTCCATTCGGTCATTGTCACATCCGTTCTCTTTTTGTAGCCTTGGAAATTGTCATATTATACATAAGTCATGTGGTAAGTATATATTACCGTCACAAGTAAATGTGATGATAGTGAGAGCAGACGAGACCTCTCGCCGAAATGAAAACAATATATAATAAACATAATCAACTTCGCCCTCCGATATTCTAGTAAATGTTCTGATTGGCTTGGATATATGCAGAATTCGAAGTTGTACATGTCAAAATCTTCAAAAACTTAAAAAAAATATGAAACTTCCTGGCAGATTAAAATTGTGTGTCGGAACCGGGACTCGAACCTGGGACCTTTCCCCTTCGCGGGCAGGCGCACTACCGACTGTGCTATTCCGACACGACGTACGATGCCGCCTCACAACTTTACTTCCGCCAGTACCTCGCCTCCTACTTTCCAAACTTCACAGAAGCTCTCCTGCGAACCATGCAAGACTGGCACTCCTGGAAGAAAGGATATGGTGGAGACATGACTTAGCCACAGCCTAAGGGATGTTTCCAGAATGAAACTTTCACTCTGCGGCGGAGTGTGCGCTGATATGAAACTTCCTGGCAGATTAAAATTGTGTGCCGGAACCGAGACTCGAACCTGGGACCTTTGCCTTTCGCGGGCAAGCGCACTACCGGAGGCGAGGCACTGGCGGTAGTAAAGTTGTGAGGCGGCATCGTGAGTCGTGTCGGGATAGCACAGTGCCGGGCGCCGTGGCTCAGCGCGCCCGGTCAGAGGGCTCCACGCTCTCTGTAATAAAAAAAAAAAAAAAAAAAAAAAAAAAAAAGCTGAGCCAACAACACATCGAACAAGAACGAACAAAAACGATCAGCGCCCGCAACAAAGAAAGCTACCCATAGAACTAAAAAAAAAAAAAAAAAAAAAAAAAAAAAAAGCTGGTAGTGCGCTTGTCCGCAAAAGGCAAAGGTCCCAGGTTCGAGTCCCGGTTCCGGCACACAATTTTAATCTGCCAGGAAGTTTCATATCAGCGCACACTCTGCTGCAGAGTGAAATTTTCATTCTGGGTTTTAAAAAAATATGTTTTTACAGCGCAAAGGGAAAGAATGTGATTGTAAAACTGTTACGTTCATCTGTTGCACTTATGTGACAAACTGTTAAGTTTTCATCATTTCTTTGGAAGTGATCACATTCACATTCATACGAATGCATAAATCGGACGAGGAGGCGTATCTCACTCACTCACCAGGCGTACAAGTTAAGTGCGCCGATAAGCGATTCCTATCCTATGACGCACATACTGACACAAATATTGGGTACGATCAGACGTGTTTTCCCGCGAAAGATTCAGCTGTCGTCTTGTCATGAAATGTTTGCGGCTCTCTTTCAAAAGCCACAACTTTTCGACTGCTAATAGAACACTTGTGCAGTACGCACTTTACACCACAACAAAGAGACCACACGGGTATCGGATTTTAGAATTTTTTGATATTTATCGTACGTGGAGTTCAGAACTCAAACAACAATCAGCCAAAGCAAGTTGACGCAATTCTCAAACATTCTCTAGAAAATCAAATTTGAAGTTTTGAAAGTACAATGAAGCACCAGTAATTAAACTTCGTGCTGTATATGTCTCTGTGGCTCATGCGGTAGCATTATGGTGATACAACCATTAGATCGGTGGTTCCAATCCGACCATGACAGATTGGTTTTTTTTTTCCGTTGTGTGGGAATATTTACACAATTGTAATATCTAATGGTAATTTTTACGAGAAATGCACGTATTTTTGTTTATTCGTAACTTTCTATATATTTTATAAAAGACTAGCTGTAAACCCGGCGTTTCCCGGGTGTTTATTTATCCTACACTCGCGTAGTCCACATTCCCTTCCTCCTCTCTCTGCATCCACTTCTTTCTGTCTCATCTCTCTGTTCGTTTCTACCTTTCCCTCTCTCGGCAAAGTTTTCTGCAAGGTACCTTCTGTCATGTACCATACAAACATTTTTGTACCCAGTGATCTTCCTCGTAGTTTAAAGGTCATGGTTGCAAAAATTCATAAAGATTGGAGTAAAACTATGCATTTTGTAAAATTCCGTAAGTTAAGAACCCTCCACTACGCACCGAACGAAACAGTCAGTGATATTCCTCTTGTTTTTAAGGTAGAGTGTGCAAAATTTCATCAATATCGCAACAAGACTATATATTTCTATGCAACAGAAACGCAGGGTCACATTGAAAAACGCACTTTGTTGTTATCAAGAATTCCAGTTTTATTTCATACAACCCTTGTTCTGTGAATAACGATAACAACAAAAAAAGGATCTGTGAAATCGGTCGAGCCGTTGTCATGTTATGGCTCGACCAAGGTATTTAGGGATCCATTTTTATGTTGCAAAATACCCTCTCCCATGCACCGTATGAAATGTAAGGTAGACGGTGACCTTCCTCTTGGTTTGAAGGTCAAGCGTGCGAAATTTCGTAAAAATCCGAATGAAATTATAGATTTCATGAGTATGTAGGAGAAGTATGCTCCGCCATGCACCTATCACAAAATACTTTCTTAGCTGGGTTTTCTACCTATAAACTATATTCCCGCCAAATTTAAGCTTAATAGGTGAAGTAGTTTCCGAGATTTCGTGTTTAGTCAGTGAGTGAATGTCCTATCGCGTTTATGTAGAGACATCAAGAAAAGCCGCGGTGGAGTAGCTGTGCGGTCTAAGGCGCCTCGCTGCGGAGCGCGTGTTGCTCGCCGTCGGAGGTTCGAGTCCTCCCTGGGGCATATGTGTGTGTGTGTGTGTGTGTGTGTGTGTGTGTGTGTGTGTGTGTGTGTTTGTCCTTAGGTTAGTTAAACTTAGTTTAAGTAGTTTGTAAGCTACGGACTGATGACCACGTAGTTTGGTCCGACAGATTTACAAACATTTGAACATTAAAAAAATAGATTGCTTAATTTTGGATGCAAGAGAATTCAGGTAGACTTGCAGACAAAAATAATTAGTAACATGCAAATCTGTAATGCTAACTTTATTTGATACAAGTTCATACCTGATTCGACAGTTTTGCGGCATCTATGACATTTACAGCGAAACTGTTGTGAACGGTAGACTTCGTTTCATCATTTTGTGGAGAGGAGGTGTTCATTTACAAAACGCTTCATAAACGTCCGAAATTACATGCGAACTTTGTTGCAGGTCCCTAACTACTCCCATTTTCCAATAATTGACGCATAAATCTGGGTATTCTCCCGAGGTGGCCTCTCATTGTTTATTACGTCATATCTCCTGAACTATGTGTCGTGCTCTTTTGTTTTTGGGTCAGGAACCTTCGTGGGCGTACGGTGAACAGTTCACCAATGTTTCATTGCAATCGAATGAACGGTTTATGAACACATAGAAGACATACAGACAAATATTCATATATAAAGATTGGCTTCAATACAAAATATAAGTTAAATTTTTGGCTTCAGTATTAATTGACGGCGGTAGTCTTTGATTGTTCACTTTTTGAAGAGCTACATCGCTGTTTTTGGAAAGTCGTCTCCATAGCTACTAATGGCTTTCCAAGCAGCAGCGAGGCGCCTTTGACCGATTTTTTTTTTTTTTTTTTTTTTTGGGGGGGGGGGGGGGCAGGGTGGTCTCCTTCCTCCCCTTCAACCCGTCCTTGCTCTCGCCAATTGTTGCCTTCTCGGCCCGGCTCGGCCTATTCTGCGGTGGTTACCCGCATCAGTGTGATGGGACCACTTGTTTCTTTCTTTCTTTTTTTTTTTTTTAACCAAAGCTGCTTGCAAGGTGTAGGGACAATCTTTGCACTAAGTAGGTGTCTCTCCTTGCCAGTAAGGAACTAAAAAGTGTGGAACGTTCTTCTTAGGGTGAGAAACTAAAGAGAAATAAAGGAAATAAAAAAATCCTCTCCGCGGTTAGTTCAGTCACATAGAGGCCTCCAGAGTTCGTCTTCTCGAATTGGTCTTGGAAGTGGTCCGTTTCAGTTACAACTGTTCACTGTTACCGACGTGTAGTTTTGAATGCGTCTTCTCATAACTCTGATGGCACCATGTGCTTTAATAGCAGCGTTTCTGTGAGCACTAAAATCCATAACGTGATACTATTTGTAATATTTTTATGTCTTCCCCACGATTTTTAACATATTTCCGTATGTGTTCGTGTAATCAGTTTGTAGTCTTATTTTGTCATGTTCGTATTCCAAGTAAGCGCGATAATCGGCAAGTGTTGCTGAACGGTTATAGATGGCATAGACAGCGGTGCGGCCCAAAAGACAAATCGCTGCATTGTTCTTCTTACGGGGGTACCGCAGTTTTTCTGGTCGTAATAACTCTAAAAAATCTATGTTTTGCGGAACCGTTCGGTCGATAATGGCCAATCTGCATCGCATGAATTCCACGATCAACTCAGTTGCACCGCATGTGAGTCTGTGAATTACTGTGTCCACGTATCCACAGTTTGTACAGGCGGGTGTTGGGGTCAGGTGAATGTTGTTAAGTTTCTCGTTAGTCGGCACTTTGTCATTAACAATTATGTACCACATTGATTTGATACGTGACGGTAGTATAGGACTGTGCACGTTTCTCCAGATCGTATTCCATTTTGAATGTGGGTATTATTTGTGACCCGGTTTTCTCTGACATCTGTCGTAAAGAAATTGTAGATTTTCTTATTCGTATAGGGCGGGTCGTTGTCATCAGAGTGCTTTATATAACTGAATTACCTGTAGTAAAGTCTGATATGGCGAAAAATTAAAGATATTGCAACTTCATAAATTGGTGGCATCAAATTGCTCGGGTTCCAGTGTGATATTAACCATTGGGTTAGGCTCGGCGTCTGCTTATTTATAATTATACTAATGCGACCGATTAGTAAAGTCCGGCATTTATATCTGGCGTGAATTAAACCAAGCCCTCCGCGTTCATGAGGTAAGGTTAAGGTGTCAAAGCAGACTTTAAAAATATGGCCCCTTACAATGTACCAGCAGAACGCCTTCTGGATACTATCTGCTAGGTGGTTTGCCACCGGTATGATCTGGCCCAAATAAAACACTGCTCGCTATCGATATCCTGACTGTGTGCACTCTTTGCAACAAATCCAAATCTCTGTCAGAATAAAGACGAGTTGTGGCTCGGATCTTATGCAACATGTCTGTCCAATTCTTTGTTGCCATGGCATCTAGTGTCGCGCTCCAGTAGACTCCAAGTGATTTATGTTGCACTTTTGTTTCACACCAGTCTAGGTAGGGGGTATTGTTCAAAATGTTCAAATGTTTGTATAGCTTATGGGACTTAACTACGGGGTCATCAGCCCCTAAACTTACAAACTACTTATGAACTAACTAATACTAAGGACGGCACAAATATCCATGCCCGAGGGGGAATTCGAACCCCCAGACCTTAGTGACCGTGCAGACCGTGACTGGAGCGCCTCAGTCCCCTCGGCCACCGCGGCCGGCGAAGGGGGGGGGGGGGTGTTGCCGATGCCTCTTCCTACGTGGAGCAGTGTTGTTTTCCTCCGTATTCAACTTCGCTCCAGTTGCTATGTTAAAAGTAGTAATTACTTCCCTCACTTTCGCCAGATCGTCCGTGGATGTTATTGCTAAACAGACGTCATCGGCGTATGCAATGCAAGCAATTTTCCACATTCCTATACTGATTCCCGCTGTCGCGCGTGTTATGCTTGCCAGCAAAGGCTCGACAGCTATGGCGTATAAAGCCGTTGACAGACGACAACCTTGCCAGATAGATCTCCTTATGGGTAGTGTGTCAGTCATGTGACCGTTAATCAACACACGTGATGTAGCATTAGAAACACAGTTCTGTAGCAGGCGGAGAAAACGTTGCCGAAACCAAATCCTCGACATTGACTTGAATAGACAGTCGTGGCTTATACGATCATAGGCCTTTTCAAAATCTAAAAATAGTAGGGCGCCGGGTTCATTATTGTCTGCTAGGGTACATATAATATCCCGTAATTCGCAGGTGGCTGATATCACACTGCGTCCCGGTAATGCGCTGTACTGGTATTCGCCTAGTATCTTATGTAACACTGATTGCATCCGCTTCTTGATTGCCCTCGTTATAATTTTGAAATCCGCATTTAATAGCGTAATAAGGCGCAATTCCTGGATCTTCTTGCTGTTTCCTTTCTTCTTCAGCGGCACAATAAAGCCTTCTTTCAGTTCATTCGGGATTGTTGGAAGTAGGTACATTTCGTTTGCACTTTGTGTTAAGGTTGGGCCAAAGCTATGCCAGTAGTGTTGATATAGTTCAGAACATAGTCCAACGGGTCCGGGAGACTTCCGTTTTGCTGCATTGTGTACTGCCTCTTGAATATCCTCCTCGGTGAAAGGAGCTTCGAGGCCCTCGTTGTCTTGAAACACTTGGGGGCGCTGTAAGTTTATATAACATTGGTGGACACTGTGATCCGAGAAGCCAACGGGTGCAATGTCACTGTTCACTACATTGGGAGCGAGAGATTCGGATACATAGATACGATCAACCGGCTGGCCAAATCACTCGTTATATGGATATACGCGATGTCATTTCCATGTATTTTTCCCAGGTGTCTATCAAATTGATCCCATGGACTAGGTGGTCAAGTTCTAAGCACTTGTTTAAATGTGGTGTCTAATCTTTGGCTGAGATTACACAATTAAAATCTCCTCTTCACTGATGTTCGTGAGTGTGACAAACCCCTCTACGTTTGGCTCTATTCTACGTTCGTGTTATATAAGAAGTCCTTAAGCGTTCTAAGTTTTAACTCACTCTGGATTCTATAGATATTGATAGTTGTTATATTATATGTGAAATTACTATTCATTTATAGGGAAAGATTCAAGTAACACTATATACTTCTATATCAACACAAAAGTTCTAACAAAAACATTATTATAAAAGCTATGTTTGGTACTCGTTAGTATCCATTCCATCATCTTGCGGAGACGGTTCAGTCAAAACTTTTTATAAACATGCGCCATGATCTGTTCTATCTGCGGAAGTGGTGGCAGGTGCTCAAAAAAAAAAAAAAAAAAAAAAAAATGTTCAAATGTTTGTATAGTCTATGGGACTTAACTACGGGGTCATCAGTCCCTAAACTTACAAACTACTTATGAACTACTTACGAACTAGGACGGCACAAATATCCATGCCCGAGGGGGGATTCGAACCCCCGACTGTAGTGGCCGTGAAGACCGTGATTGGAGCGTCTTAGTCCCCTCGGCCACCGCGGCCGGCACGGGTGCTCCTAGGTTTCCAAGTTGCTGATTTTATAATTTTGCGGCAACTTGTTGCGCCACAGGCCTCAACTGATTGGCTACTTCAGAAGCACCCCCGTGGGCAACCCGTATTTTCTTTTTTTCAGTGGAAGTTTGCCCTTTACCTTCCTTCTGTGATTCCGATGACGAGTTTGTTGATTTTTTTTTTTTTTTTTTTTTTTTTTTGCGCCAGAAACCAGTCTATCAGTAGTCATCGAAGGTTTGTCAAGGGTTCCATGGGAGTCTGTCACGTCTTTGTCGAGTTTTTCGATCGGTTATGGAGTATTGCCGTTGATGGTTGCAGGTACGCACGGAGAATCAGTTGGGGAGGTGTCAAGATTCGCACTTGTGTCCGACGGTGCATCGGGCGCGCCCTCTTTCTCTCCGAGAACATCCTTCAAAGCTGTGTCGCCCGCTAGGTTACATGTGACAGAACTCAGTTCGGAAACAGCACTTAATTGTGGGGTCGGTTAGTTGCCTTCATGAGCTTCCGACATTTCAACGTCATCGCTCCACGACAGTGCATTTGTTGGCGGCACTACAGAGTTTGCTGACGCGGCAGCTAACATCTACATCTACAACCATACTCCGCAAGCCACCCGACGGTGTGTGGCGGAGGGTACCTTGAGTACCACTATCGATTTTCCCTCCTATCCCAGTCACGCATTGTTCGATGAAAGAAGGACTGTCGGTATGCTTCTGTCTGGGCTCTAATCTCTCTGATTTTATCCTTATGATCTCTTCGAGAGATATACGTAGGAGGGAGCAATATACTGCTAGACTCCTCAGTAAAGGTATGTTCTCGAAACTTCGACAAAAGCCCGTACCGAGCGACAGAGCGTCTCTTCTGCAGAGTCTTCCACTGCAGTTTAGCGATCATCTCCGTAACGCTTTCACGATTACCAAATGATCCTGTAACGAAGCGCGCTGCTCTCCATTAGATCTTCTCCACTTCCTCTATCAATCCCACCTGGTAGGGATCCCACACTGGTGAGCAGTATTCAAGCTGTGGGCGAACAAGTGTACTCTAACCTACTTCCTTTGTTTTCGAACTGCATTTCCTTAGAATACTCCCAATGAATCTAAGTCTGGCATCTGCTTTACCGACGATTGATTTTATATGGTCGTTCCATTTTAAATCCCTTCTAATGACTACTCCCAGATAATTTATGGAATTAACTGCTTCCAGTTGCTGACCTGCTATAGTGTAGCTAAATGATAAAGGATCTTTCTTTCTGGGTATTCGCAGCACATTACACTTGTCTACATTGAGATTTAATTGCCATTCCCTGCTCCATCGTCAATTCGATGCAGATCCTCCTGCACTAAGTCATCGGGAGGGGTAGCGTCGCTCTCCGGTCCAGTAAACAAACGGCTGGCGACTGAGGCATACTGAGGGCGCGGTCTGCCTTCCGCATCGACCTCGACGGGGAGCTGAACTGGTGCACGCCTGCGTGGACATTCCGCTCTAAGGTGTCCAGGCAGATTACAAGCAGGCCAGTGCGTGGTTGTTCCTCATATACCACGAGAGCCCTGAAGCCACATACATTAATGAAAGACGGTATGTGTGACTGAAGGTCAATATTAACTGTTCTCACACCATTATCGACCTTATAATGCATGTTACCGCCCCAACGATCAGCAGTTACTGCATATACTGTTCCAAACTTCGATAGCACCTGTTTGATATACGCAAATTCAACTTCAAACGGTAGCAGATGCACTTTTATATTCCTGAGACCCAAACCGGCGTAAGAAATGGAAACTCGACTCACCTCGCCTATGCTGCTCTGCACTCGGCTGTCCCGTTCGTTTTGTCCATTATCCTTTGGCACCAGTCGTCGTTCCGCAGCTTCACTATTTACTCGTTACTTAGAAAGTCGTATGGCATCCCAAGAACATCATCTTCTGGTACTTGAAAACATCCGTTGAACCAATCATCAAATTCGTATATCTTAGCTCGTGCAATACCGAAAACGAAACTGATCTTCGATATACTTCCGCAAATGCGACTCCATTTCAGACACTAAGTATCACACAGCGCGCGCGAAGTAAACAAGCAGCGGCGGCACCAAACACCGCATCACACGTACCGACCGCTACGGCGGTCTGGCCGCGAATGACGGCTATTCCACTGCGGCTAACCTGTTCAACCAGAGTTTTAGGAGACAAGGTGTTCAGCTCGTCTACATACATATATACAAAAAGTAACACAACACGTGGAATTAGAGATCCCAAAATGTGTTATATAAAGTAATTCAAAAACAACGAAAAAAATATCTGTCACAGGGAGATTCGTACCACCGCCTCTACGCGTGTGAGACGAGAAAGTTACCCCCTATTTTTTTTCTCCTTGTTTGGGTAGATAGATGTTTTGCGTTCGTTTGTTCTTGTTCGCTCTCTGCTCTTCCTTGAGCATTGACGGCCGCGGTGGCCGAGGGGACTGAGGCGCTCCAGTCACTGTCTGCACGGCCACTACGGTCGGGGGTTCGAATCCCCCCTAGGGCATGGATATTTGTGCCGACCTTAGTCTTAGCTAGTTCATAAGTAGTTTGTAAGCTTAGGGACTGATGACCCCGTAGTTAAGTCCCATAAGTTCTACAAACATTTGAACATTTTGAACCTTGAGTATTTGGCCCAAATATTTTTATTAAAGAGAGCGTTCAGCCCTCTGACCAGGCGCGCTGAGCGACGAGGACCGGCTAATATTTTCTGCCAATCCACCTGAGCTACACCGACAGATGCTGCAACTGTGTCTAATTACTGGTACTTACGTGAACTTGCAAAACTTGAAAGTCGATTTTCGCGAGAGGTTTTTAGAGTTGCGTCGAATGGCTTTGGCTGATTGTCATTTAAGTTCTGAACTTCATGTAACATAAACATAAAAAAATCTTAAAATCCGGTACCTATGTGTTCTCCTTGGCAGACCGGACGGATAGTTTATGAAAAACAAAAAATAAAAATATACAGCATGATGCAGTGTTTTTTTACCTTATATTCTATTGTTTCTTTTTGTATTGTTGTTTTCTTTTTTTGTGTGGTTTTTTTATTTTTTATTCGAACAGGCGTCCTTCACGTTCGTTTTCCCCCTTGAATTCATCTCTATTTTGAACAAATCAGGAGGAAAATAAAGACATCCGAGAAAAAATTGGAGAGATTAACCGAATGAGTCCTTCAATTTTTGACAAAAGAATATCTGCGATTTCTGTGTAATAAAATTAGATAAAATGACTCCGTGGGACCAGGACGTCCTCACAAGACTGGCGATTGCTTTCGAGTGGCAGCGCGGGGAATACCCTGCGGCGGCGATATGTCAGCTGATAGTCCATACATGTCTTTGAACACCGATCTAGAGCCTTGTAGTCCAACAACATGACCACATAACCAGTGCTACACGGCTTTTGACCCTTCCTCGATATTGCACGTCACGCGTCTGAACAAGTCAATGTTTACATTTTTCTTCTTTTTTGACAGTTACTGACAACTTCTTCCTGTTTACGTGCTCAATCTGTGTTCAGTTTGTGACGGGATACACACGGTGCCAACTTGACACTAAATCTGAGGCGGAGCCTCCCTTGTTAGCTCCACAATAACGGAGTCACAACAACAGAGAACAGTGGTCTGACTACGACTGATACTTGTAACACACGGAGGACGCTGCGCAGCTGCTGTTGGTGGTCTGATAGATGTTCAAATGTTCAAATCTTTGTTAAGCTTAAGGGACTTAACTGCGGGGTCATCAGTCCCTAAACTTACAAACTACTTATGAACTAACTTATACTAAAGACGTCACAAACAACCATGCCCGAGGGAGGATTCGAAGCCCCGACGGGGAACGTTCAAAAATGTTCAGATGTTTGTATAGCTTATGGGACTTAACTACGGGGTCATCAGTCCCTAAACTTACAAACTACTTATGAACTAACTAATCCTAAGGACGGCACAAATATCCATGCCCGAGGGGGGATTCGAACCCCCGACCGTAGCAGCCGTGAATACCGTGACTGGAGCGCCTCAGTCCCCTCGGCCACCGCGGCCGGCGACGGAGAACGGCCTCGCGCATCGTAGCATACCGCCTCTATGAGCTCGGCCGCTCCGCCGTGGCTGTCTGACGGCCACTAGAGTCGGGGGTTCGAATCCCCCCTCGGGCATGGATATTTGTGCCGTCCTTAGTATTAGCTAGTTCGTAAGTAGTTTGTAAGTTTATACAAACATTTGAACATTTTTTGCGGCTGTCTGATAGAGCAGGGCCACCTGCAGCCTAGGCTAACTACTGTGTCTGTGGTCTAGCGTATGGTTTTTGCCGTGGTTACATATTTTTGTCCAATCCCTGTTTTCTCAGATACTGGAGTTCACTTGTATGTGTTGCTTTTTCGTGGTACATTCTGCTACAGTGCGTAGCAGGTAAGCTAAGGGTTTTAATTTTTAAGAAATATTACTGGGAGACCCTGATACTACGGTATATTCATGACCTGCCTGAAAAGTACATTCGTCTTATGGCACACTGCCACATTTTATTGGAGATAAATGGCAGGAAGAACAGTTAGGGGATTTAGTTCTAGTCAGTAGCGAGTGCACTAGAGAAAGAATGCAAGCTTAGATAGAGGGATTTGTAAGGGACTTGGTGCAACGTTTATAAGGCAACTAACCCAGAATTCACCTGCAATAATTAAGGGAAATGATGTATCACTGCCAAGCAACATAGCTCAATGAAACTTAGAGCATATATAGAAAAATCTGCTACAGTATAGTACAGAAGGTAAGTGAAAGAAATGCGGGAGGAAGTTAAAAGAAATTAAAATGTTATTCGAAAACAATAATTACACTGAAAGAGCCAGAATTAGTTCCCTTCCACCGTGAGGTCTTATTTGGGTGGATGACGACCTCGCAAAGAGCATAATGACAAAGAAAAATGGGTGGCTGCTGTCTCTGAAAAGGTACAATGAGAAGCAAAAAGATTGCTCAGCTAGAATAATTGACAGTGTAGGAACAACACATTGCGCTTGCTTAAGTTCAGAAGTGCCAGGTGCCAGTGTCGCCAATTGTAACCGTATGTGAAGCTGCAGCTTGGTGTCCACATCGTCAAATGGAAGCAACAGAACAGTTAGGACACAGTGTATGTCGAGATTCTCTGCAGTTTAACTCATCACATGCTTTCATTTGAAAATGATTGTTCTAGCGTGTAGAACTGGTTGAAATATAAGAACACTAGATAAATACAACTACTACAACAAGGAGCGTTTCATATCTGTTTCAGTGGCTAAGTGCATTGGCTGAAGGTTTACGTATGTAAAGTACGAGCGCTCAAATATAAGTGGAGTCAATTGTCATTTTCTTTTTCAATTTTTATGACCTGTGCAGGTAATATATTAAACTTTAATTCGATACAAATTCTGCAGTTATAAGCTTTTCTCGGTTCCATTTTTTTTAAAGATTTTATTTTGCAATATTCTAATCTATAAAGAAACACACATATGGTCGTAGTAAAAATTTTGAAAATGTATGAATTTATTTGTAATTACTTACGATTTTGAAGCAGATATATGACGTATGCAATCTCTTAGCTGAAAACTATAGACACACAAGGTGGGTCGAGGTAATTACAAATTATTTCATCAGTTTTCTAAATTTGTATTATGACCATTTGTCTGATGAGACTATTATAAAATAGAATCTTTTGAAAAAAACAAGTGGAATCTAGAGAAGCAGATAATGGTACAATTTGTAGCTAATTAAAGTTTAAAATCTTATGTTCACGGGTCTAAATAAATGAAAAGAAATACAGTTGACTGAAGTAGAATTCGACAACTCATCGTTTACTTTCGTAAACCAACGGATTGTCCACTCAGTCACCAAAACAGATGTAAAATGCTTGTAGAGTTTTCCAATTCACTCAAGATTTATATTCGAAACAGGAGCCAAAGAAACTAGTATAGGAATGCAAATGCAAACACAGAGATATGTAAACACTCTCAGGACGCTCTGCGGTAATCAACGCGTATATAAGACAACAGGCGTCTGGCACAAGCGTTAGAGCGGTTACTGCTGCTACACTGGCAGGTTATCACGTTTTATATTCGGTGCATGAGAGATGGGACACAGCGTCTCTGGGGTAGTGATAAGGTGGGGATTTACCATTTCATGAGTGCACCATGAATATAGGGAATCCGGTAAAACATCATATTTCAGACATCGTTGCGACCGGGAAAAGATTCTGCAAGAAAGGGACCAACGATGACTGAAGGGAATCGTTCAGCATGGCAGAAGTGTAGCCCTTCTGCCAATTTCTGCCATTTCAGTGCTGGGCCATCAACAAGTTCAGCGTGCGAACCATTCAGCGAAACATCATCCACGTGGGCCTTCAGAGCCGAAGGTCCACTCGGGTACCCTTGCTGACAACATGACACAAAGATTTACGAATCGCCTTGACCCTTAACACTGACATTGGACGATTGGTGACTGGAATCATGTTGACTATTGACGACTGGAGTCGTGTTTCCACTTGTATCGATCGGGTGGATATCTACAGGTATGGAGACAACGTCATTAATTCAAGGACCCTGCAGGTCAGCAGGAGACTGTTCAATCTGGTGGAGTCTCTGCAATGGTGTGGAGCGTGCGCAGTTGGAGTGATATGGTACACCTGATTTGTCTAGATACGACCCTGACAGGTGACAGGTACATATGCAGCCTGGCTTCTCACCTGCATCCATTCATATCCATTGTGCATTCCGTCGGACTTGGGCAATTCCAGCAAGAAAATGTGACCCCCAACACGTCCAGAAATTGCTACTGAGTAGCTCCAAGAACAGTCTTCTGAGTTTGAACACCTCCGCTAGCCAGAAAACTCTCCTGACATGAAAATTATTGGGCATATCTGCGGTGCCTTACAAGTAATGTTCAGAAGAGATCTCCACCGCGATGCAGTGTGTCATTTTCCACCAGCAATACTTCAAACATTAGTCGAGCCCATGCCACGTCATGTTGCGGCACATCTGCATACTGGCGGAGGCTCTACACTATATTAGGCAGGTGCACCAGTTTCGTTGACTGTTCAGTGTAGAACGTTGGTGTACCCATCACGGGCGGTAATGCAGGCGCTGATTAAAAAAAAAATGTTCAAATGTTTGTACAGCTTATGGGACTTAACTACGGGGTCATCAGTCCCTAAACTTACAAACTACTTATGAACTACTTACGAACTAGGACGGCACAAATATCCATGCCTGAGGGGGGATTCGAACCCCCGACCGTAGTGGCCGTGCAGACCGTGACTGAAGCGCCTCAGTCCCCTCGGCCACCGCGGCCGGCGGCGCTGATTCTGGCATTCATTCGATCATACATGTGACTAATACATTCTTGGGATACATTGTTCCACGTCTGATTGACCTTTTCACGCAGTTCTAGAAGAGTTGGGTCTTGACAAGTCACACATGTCATTTGGCGTCTTATCATATTCCACTTGTGCTTGATTAGAGACAAATATGGAGATCATGCTGGCCAGGGATGTTGCTGCTCGAATTGCAGAGCATATTGACTTTCATGCGGAGTGTGAGAATTATCCTGTTGGAACAACGCATCAACAGTAGAAAATTGTATTGAAATGCAGAAGGATCTGAATCGAATTGACGCATGGTGCAGGGAATGGCAACTGAATCTCAATGTAGACAAGTGTAATGTGCTGCGAATACATAGAACGAAAGATCCTTTATCATTTAGATACACTATAGTAGGTCAGCAACTGGAAGCAGTTAATTCCATAAATTATCTGGGAGTAGGCATTAGGAGTGATTTAAAATGGAACGACCATACAAAATTAATCGTCGGTAAACTGAGATTCATTGGAAGAATCCTAAGGAAATGCAGTCCGAAAACAAAGGAATTAGGTTACAGTACACTTGTTTGCCCACGGCTCGAATACTGCTTACCGATGTGGGATCCGTACCAGGTGGGGTTGATAGAGGAGGTAGAGAAGATCAAACGGAGAGCAGCGCGCTTAGTTGCAGGATTCTTTGCTAATCGTGAAAGAGTTACGGAGATGATCGATAAACTCCAGTGGAAGACTCTGCGGGAGAGACGCTCTGTCGCTCAGTACGCGCTTTACCGAGGAGTCTAGCAGTGTATTGCTCTCTCCTACGTATATCTCGCGAAGAGATCATGAGGATAAATCAGAGAGATTAGAGCCCACACAGAGGCATACCGACAATCTTTCTTTCCGCGAACAATATGTGACTGGAATTGGACGGAAAACCGATAGTTGTACTCAGAGTACCCTGCGCCACACACCGTCGGGTGGCTTGCGGAGTATGGGTGTAGATGTAGATCACCTTCCTGTGACAAGAATGGCAAAAGAGCGGGTCTTTCAACAATCTGCACCAGCGACCGCTCATAACAGTTCCCTCCACAAACACTAAAGATGAACGAGAGTAGTAGCTCATCGCGCCCTAGACCATGAGCCCCCGGGGTAGTAGAGGGGGGGGGGGGGGTGAAAGGGGGCAGTGTGCCTTGGACGAATACTCTCTACTAGACAGCGCTCACCGGGTCTACGTTGTACGCACAAACGACCATCACTTCCGTGCAGACGGAAGCTGTTTTCATCGCTGCAGCTGCTTTCAACGGTCCGCCATTTAATCTTGCAAATGATCCATGGCGGTATCAGTCGAGCCGTGCAAGTCGCTGCTGTGGCTCTAATGGAAGGCGAGTTAGAGGTTTGCTCTCCCATAGTCCCACTGCTAGTAACCAGTTGACAACAGTTCGTGTTGATACCTGTGATCTCACAGACCCACGTACTTGTGCTGTGGTAGCTGTACGATCTGACTCATTGCCCTTACAATACGACGATGTTGGCAGACGGCTGTGCTGATTGGACGTCCAGAACCTCGTCTACAGGTGTGAGAATGTTTACGCGTCCGATATCGTTAGACGACTGACGCAGCGAGTTCAAATTCTCTGTTGATTTTCTGAAAAGACTTCCCGACGCTCGGAAGGCCACAATTTGACCCATTTCAGACTCGCTCAGTTGGCTGTAGGAAGCATCAGTATGTCTCCGTGGCATGGTGCCTGTTTGTTTCACACGTTGATATCATACATAGCCCTATGGCTGTAAACATTCCCTATTAAAGAGCGCTGGCAGAGCTCTGGCAGCTGTCACTGCGCCATTTGCTGGTGGACGGCGTTGAAAGCATTACCAATACATCATATTTCCCCAGGCCGATATCGGATCAAAATCTATTTCGTCTTTCAAGGTGCACTAATTTTTTTTCGACAGTGTATATCAGGATTTATGATGGTTCTCTTTCCAATGTGTATCGGGTTTTATGATGGTCCTCTGTCCATTAAAATGGGCTTATGTGTCTTAATATGGTGTGTCATCACTTCAGATGCAAATTCATGGTCTGCAAAGTGACTTCATGCTGGCCGCAATGTTGTTAGGGCGTTCCATTCCTCCAGCAGCTGGATGGTCATTGGTCGTGCTGCAGTACGTCTCCCAGACGCATCCCACATTTGGTCTGTGAGATCCAAGTGGGGGAACAAGCACGCTAGTCCATTCGCTGCACATCCTCTCTTCCCAAGAGCTGTTCCAACTGAGCTCTTCGATGCGGTCGCGCATTGTCAATTACAATAATGACATCATGGTCGAATGTACCCCAGAAGAGTCTCACGTGGCCAAGGAGTGTCACAATAATATTACCGAGCGAGATGGCGCAGTGGTAAGACACTGGACTTGCATTCTGGAGGACGGTAGTTCAAATCCACCTCCTGCCCTCAGGCTTTAGGTTTTCCTTGATTTCCCTAAATCACTCCAGGCAAATGCTGGGATGGTTGTTTTGAAAGGGCACGGCCGATTTCCTTCTCAAAAAACCGAGCGCAAGCTCCGCCTCTAATGACCACGCTGTCGACGGGACGTTAAACCCGAAGCTTCCTTCCTTCCACAATAATACTGAGTTGTTTGTGTACCGTGTTTTGAAGAAGAGTACGCCTATGCAACAATATGCCTCCGCACATCATAATACCTGGAAAACCAATAAAGATAATGTTCAGTAATATTCTCAGAATGAAACTTCACTCTGCAGCGGAGCGTGCGCTGATATGAAACTTCCTGGCAGATTAAAATTGTGTGCCGGAACCGGGACTCGAACCTGGGACCTTTGCCTTTCGCGGGCAAGCGTACTACCGACTGTGCTATCCCGACACGACTCACGATGCCGCCTCACAACTTCACTTCCGCCAGTACCTCGTCTCCTACTTTCCAAACTTCACAGAAGCTCTCCTGCAAACACGCAAGACTAGCACTCCTGGAAGAAAGGATATGGTGGAGACATGGCTTAGCCACAGCCTAAGGAAGGTTTCCAGAATGAAACTTCACTCTGCAGTGGAGGCTGTGGCTAAGCCATGTCTCCACCGTATCCTTTCTTCCAGGAGTGCTAGTCTTGCGTGTTTGCAGGAGAGCTTCTGTGAAGTTTGTAAAGTAGGAGACGAGGTACTGGCGGAAGTGAAGTTGTGTGGCGGCATCGTGAGTCGTGTCGGGATAGCACAGTCGGTAGTGCGCTTGCCCGCGAAAGGCAAAGGTCCCAGGTTCGAGTTCCGGTTCCGGCACACAATTTTAACCTTCAGTAATATTATTTGGTGCATTACGGGTTCATTACGGGTTGTCACCTCTTATCATACGAATGTGCGTCCAGAATTATTGCACAGGCCGAACCTGTTACCATCCGAGAAGCAAACGCGACCCCAGTTTTCTTTCATTCAGTCCCCATGCTGTTAGCAGAATCGCCAGTGGTGTTGGACTGATCGTCGGTCAAACAGACAACCCCCTTACAGTCCCCGTGCCACTGTGAAGAATGACATTGAGGGGTTCGTTGTCCTGTGAAATATGGTCGCTACTGCATCTCTCCCTGGGGCATGGGTTTGTGTGTGTTGTCCTTGGGTTAGTTTACCTTAGTTTAAGTAGTTTGTAAGCTACGGACTGATGACCACGCCGTTTGGTCCTATAGATTTTGAACATCTGAAAATTTTTACTGCATCCGCTCATTGTTGTGGGTCTCTTGTTAACTTATTACCAGCTGCATAATGTGGCCACCTGCTGCTGTATTTCCAGTGGTCGACCAGTTTCTCTCCTTCGTATAGTAGTGCACATCAAACAATGTTGTGAGCATTTACACTCCTGGGCTACACTCGTCACAATTTGTCCTTATTCTAATTCCCTGTGATCCTTCTCCCTCTGAAGTCATCTCCGTGTCATACTATAATGAAGAACGGTACCAGTGTACCGAAATTTCTCACTGATTGATACACATCGTCATTTAACGTTCCTGAAACTGCCTCGTGTTGTGAGGATAGTCCCGTTTGGTGCTAAATTCAAGCTGGCGTAAACTATAGGATAAACAGCATTCTGTTCCCGATCAATGACAACATGACCTCGGTGTTTCATAAACTTCCATCGAATAGTTAATATTTTATGGTACTTTATCCGCCTCCTCCTTATAATCACCCGCGGTAGCACTATGGTTGTCGAACAGAATTAACCATTTCGAAAGGGTGGGGTTAAGATTTCTATTTTGTCATCGAGTTCTTGGATTTCAGTGCTTTCCATAAATAATCCTGTGTTATCAACCCTTGTTAAACATCACATATATTTATCAAACAACACAATTTTAAGTAAAACGTTATCTATTTTCCATATATTTCTGTTTGAGGCATTCCACGTAATCTCATAGATATTTTGATGTCAGCTCTATGAGATAAAATCACAAATAACTGGCATCAGGCGGACATGACATTCCTGAAGAAACTTGTGAACCCTCTTCCTCGTCCAGTTGTGGTCATTATAAGTGCCAGATGTTGTTCTAAACGGTGTTAATGTGGTACCTCCTCAGAAATTAGAAAATTATAGTGTGCCATTAAGTACACTCCTGGCCATGAAAATTGGCACACCACGAAGATGACGTGCTACAGTCGTGAAATTTAACTTAGAGGAAGAAGATGCTGTGACATGCAAATGATTAGCTTTTCAGAGCATTCACACATGGTTGGTGCCAGTGGCGACACCCACAACGTGAGAAAAGTTTCCAACCGCTTTCTCATACACAAACAGCAGTTAACCGGCTTTGCCTGGTGAAACGTTGTTGTGATGCCACGTGTAAGGATGAGGAATGCGTAACATCACGTTTCCGACTTTGATAAAGGTCGTATTGTAGCCTATCGCGATTGCGGTTTATCGTATCGCGACAATGCTGCTCGCGTTGGTCGCGATCCAATGACTGTTAGCAGAATATGGAATCGGTGGGTTCAGGAGGGCAATACAAAACGCCGGGCTGGATACCAACGGCCTCGTATGACTAGCAGTCGAGATGACAGGCATCTTATCCGCATGGCTGTAACAGACCGTGCAGCCACGTCTCGATCCCTGAGTCAGCAGATGGGGACGTTAGCAAGACAACAACCATCTGCACGAACAGTTCGACGACGTTTGCAACAGCATGGACTAACAGATCGGAGACCACGGCTGCGGTTACTCTTGACGCTGCATCACAGACAGGAGCGCCTGCGATGGTGTACGCAACGACGATCCTTGGTGCACGAATGGCAAAACTTCATATTTTCGGATGAATCCAGGTTCTGTTTACAGCATCGTGATGGTCGCGTCCGTGTTTGGCGACATCACGGTGAACGCACATTGGAAGCGTGTATTCGTCATCGCCATACTGGCGTATCAGCCGGTGTGATGGTATGGGGTGCCATTGGATACACGTCTCGGTCACCTCTTGTTCGCATCGACGGCACTTTGAACAGTGGCCGTTACATTCGAGATGTGTTACGACCCGTGGCTCTACCCTTTATTCGATCCCTGCGAAACCCTACTTTTTAGCAGGCTAATGCACCACCGCATGTTGCAAGTCCTGTACGGGCCTTTCTGGATACGGAAAATGTTCGACTGCTGCCCTGGCCAGCACATTCTCCAGATCTCTCACCAACTGATGACGTCTGGTCAAAGGTGGCCGAGCAACTGGCTCATCACAATACGGCAGTCACTACTCTTGATGAACTGTGGTATCGTGTTGAAGCTGCATGGGCCATCCAAGCTCTGTTTGATTCAATGCCCAGGCGTATCAAGGCCGTTATTACGGCCATAGGTACTTGTTGTGGGTACTGATTTCTCAGGATCTATGCACCCAAATTGCGTGAAAATTTAATCACATGTCAGTTCTAGTATAATGTATTTGTCCAAAGAATACCCGTTTATCATCATTTCTTTTTGGTGTTGGAATTTTAATGGCCAGTAATGTATCATTTAAGTAAGTATTATTGCCTTTGTGAAGAAAGAATATTAAAAATTAATATATTAACTACTTTCAGTGATTATTTTAGCAGTTAAAATATTTTGCTCACAAGAAAGTCATTTATAAAATTTCTTTGTTTTGATTGTATATTGTACTATCTCGTCTCAATATTTCGGCTTCGTGCTTCTTTCTCTTAAAATCGAGGGCGCCGTTATTTCAGTATTGATTTCAAAGACGATGAAGCATATTACACTGGTCAAAACAATTTGGGAATCAGGTAAGATACCTGGGTTTTGAAGTACTGGTCATCGGCAGTATGAACTAAATGGTTCAACGTCTTTCTGTCGGTTCTACGGAGTGGAGACAACATTAGGCAACCAAGATAGTGGTAATAACAGAACATTGCTGCAGACGGGTTGGTGTTGACTTGTGTTTATCAATCGAGTTAAACAAGCAGTTGGGTTCAGATGAGTCAAGATTTTGTGTTGAGCCGTACAATTGTCGATCCGTCATCTGGAGAGAACATGGAACTTCGAAACTATCCTGCTTATGTGCGGGAAACATCACCATATTATGGTGATGGTGTGGACAGGAGTCAGTATTGGTGGACGTACGGACCAATATGTCGTTCAGAATGGCGCTTTAACTGCTCAGAGGTATAGAGACGAGATCCTTCGACCTCTTGTTGTGGTCTACGCTGTTGTCAGAGGAGGTGGGTTCCTTCTGGTAGACGAGCAACACAGAACAACACTGGTGGACAACATGCTTGAAGCTGAGGGAAGTGAACGAATGGAGTATCCAGCTTGTTCACCGGACTTAAAACCGATTGAGCATGGCTGGGATTCAGTTGGCAGACGCAATACAGGCAGAACAGCACTTCCCACAACGGTTGCAGAAGTGGATATTGCGCTCATGGAAGAATGGACAAATATCCCTCAAGAGCTGATTGATAACCTTATACTGTCCATGCCACGCAGATGCACAACTGTACTGGCCGTCCGAGGTCATTACACGCCATATTAGAGGGCAACGAGAATGACGTTTTTAATATTATGGTAGCCCTGTGGTGCCTGACTTTACGTAAAAGCCGTATAAATCTCAAGTAAAGAGTTGAGGCAGTAAAATATCGTACTGTATCATAGACAAATTACGATTGTAACCAATATCGTATAAAATACGTTACCGTATGTATATTATGCATATCACCTGATCCTCCCATTGTTTTGAACAGTGTACCTAACAATAACTTTCACATCGACGGTAATTACAAACGCGCCCTAGACAGGAATGTCTGCAACACTGCGCAAACCATAAGAACATACTAAACACCCTAAAGCTTCACAGTTTAAACTGAACATTAGATTTCAGCGTTAGGAAAAACACGTACAGAAAACACGTACGAATAGATTTCAAAAATTTTCAAAGTGTGGGCTGAATTATTGACAGTGGCTAATGTGTGATATGGAATTTGCGTTTGAATGTCCGTATGGAAAAGCAGATTGGGTTTTAACGTTCCGTGAAAGGCGAGTTGATTAGAGACTGAGCGCATGTTCGAGTGGGGAAACTGTTTCAAAGTTTACTTAAATGATCTATGGAAACAGCGAAAACTATAAATGCAAATGACTTCGGGATAGGAACTGTTTCCAAGTGGAATACTTAGATTTAAGATGCTGCCTTGAAGCGGTTAAGGAAATGTAATTCCTATCGTACGCTTCCACAGCCGTGAGACAAGTGTGAGAGACAAAATAACATTGAGAAAGGATGAAGACAATAGGGAAGAGCAGGGGATCTAATAAAACATCGCCCTGTTACCGTATGTACAAGGGGTCATTGAATGTGTTGGCAAAATTCTCCGTCGGCAGGCATCGAGCCAATCTTCTCAGTAACAAAATGTTCTTGGTTCAACGAAGGACGCAGTAGACAAACTAAATACTGCCGGTGTCTACGAAATAGGTTGCGACTGTTTAGTTGAGATCGGACGACGAAAATGAAAGATATATCCGGCTTGTGCAGCACAACTGTTCAGCAATGGCAGAACACCAGAACGAGTACGGTAAAAAGCTACTTTTCCGTGATGCCTGCGTATTGGTGAAAAACCCACTTATGATGAATGGTGGAAGAAAGATTTGGATGTAACGTCCCGCCGACAGCGAGATCACTAGAGACGTAGCTTACGAACGGATTTTTCGGGTAAGGCTGGGGAAGGGCCGGCCGCGGTGGCCGAGGGGACTAAGGCGCTCCAGTCACGGTCCGCACTTCCGCTACGGTCGGGGGTTCGAATCCCCCCTCGGGCATGGATATTTGTGCCGTCCTTAGTGTTAGCTAGTTCGTAAGTAGTTTGTAAGTTTAGGGACTGATGACCCCGTAGTTAAGTCCCATAGACTATACAAACATTTGCACATTTTTGAGCTGGGGAAGGAAATAGGCCGTGTCCTTTCAGGAAACCATCCCGATATTTGCTTGGAGTGCTTCAGGTAATCGTGGAAAAACTAAATCCGGATAGATGGAGGTGGATTTGAACTACCGTCCTCCAGTGTGTTACCACTGAGTCATCTACCTTGGTCATTTACAATGAGAAGGAAGGACAGAGAGGCCATAGAAATAGCCAAGCGACCCCCCAATGTGAACAGAGAAGATGGGTACAGAGTTCCGGCTGGCAGCGGCGGCAGTGCGCGCAAAGCAAGTGAGGCAGGCGCGCGGCACACCACTGCGACCGCCGCCCGCATCAGACGGCAAGTGAACACCGCCCCGACATAACTCAAAATGTTTGTAAAGCTTATGAGACTCAACTGCGGGGTCATTAGTTCCTAAACTTACAAACTACTTATCAACTAGCTTATACTAAAGACGGCACAAACATCCATGCCCAAGGGGGGAGTCGAACCCCCTATGGGGAACGGCCTCGCGCTTCGTAGCATAGCGGCTCAGTGCGCTCGGCCGTTCTGCCGCGGCTCCCTACATAACTGCCGCCCATTTTTCCCATTTGCATATTCCAACCAGTAGCAAGCATCGATGCAAACACCAACTGAAGACGACTATTTTCACCATTGAGACAAAATAATGCAACCACCAATGGCAAGGAAAAATACTTTAGGACGCCCATTTCCACTAATAGCGTGAAATATTTCAAACACCAATAAAGAACGCACAACATCCCTCCTCCTCTTCTCCAAACAACTATTTCGCACTATTATGTCAGCAATCAGAGGAAGGTCATTTGCAACAATTGCCGTAACGTCGGACAGTTTTAAAAAATAACAATGTGATCTCACATCCTGAAGAATTCTATCGACTGAAGTAAAACTGGTTTTGAAAATTAATGGCTTTGAATTTCAGATGTTTGCTTGTAAATCTATCGGACCAAACTGCGTGGTCATCAGTCCGTAGCTTACAAAATACTTAAACCTAGGTAAACTAACCTAAGGACAACACACACACCCATGCCCCAGGGAGGACTCGAACCTCCACGGCGAGCAACCGCGCGCTCTGCAGCGAGGCGCTTTAGACCGCTCGGCTACTCCACCGCGGCAATTTCAGATGGAAGAGCTATGTTGCTACTAGATGATCTGGTGCAATATTCTTGGGATATTCAGGGGATTTGATTCAGAGAAACCGGTCAGAATGATTTTCTATGGAAGACTATGTATTGGTGCGAAAGAGAATACTGCAGCCGCGGTGGAGTGGCCGCGCGCTCTAAGGCGCCTTGCTGCAGAGCGCGCGGTTGCTCGCCGTAGGGGGTTCGAATCCTCCCTCGGGCATGTGTGTTCCTGTTGTCCTTAGCATAAGTTACTTTAAGTTAGTATGATTCTTCAAATTAGTATAAGTAGTTTGTAACTCCAGGGACTGACGACCAACGTAGTTCAGTCCCTCAGATGTACAAAAGTTGATTTTGAGAGTACTGCAATAATTTTTGCGTAAGAAAAGCGGCGGGATTAGAAAGAAATGTGTACTGCAAAAGGCGTGAAGTGGAAATACGTGTACTCGTCCCCATTACATTGCGAATAAATACATTCGAAGATTCATGGGGAAGGAGCAGTTTAGTTAGAACTTAAGTTTCGAATAGCGGCCATTTGTCGGTACATATTTAAAAATTGTACGAAAGCGGTTGTCGGAAAGCGGAGTGTATGCTGTTGCTGTTTCGTCTTTTTCTGAGATGTAAACATCTGGTAAGATTGTGGATACGCATGCCGCACAGCACAGAGTGTGCGTTTGGAGTGCGTGGCGTAACACTGTTAGCCAGTGATTGGCTTCAGCGCGGCTGGCTGTCGCAGGCGTTATGAAAGCATGGCCGCGCGTCCACGGCAGCTTGTCGTACACATGTAGGCTGCAGCACGTGTGTTTACACGCGCGCCTGAGTGCTCCCAAAGTGGTGGCTGGCCGGCGCCGCTGTTTATCCGTACAAGGCGTCAACCTCGCGATAACTGATCCTCCTAATAAACAACGCGCCACACTCGTTTTCACCAACCGTCGCTTTTATTTAATTACTAGCTGAAACCCCGCGTCGGCCAGGTACTTATTTATTCCCGCTTAAGTGACTCAACCTTTCCTCCCCTTTTCTCTCTCTGTCCACCTTCTCTTCCCATCTCTTTCTGTCCCTCTCCTCCCTCTCTCTGTTCGTCTCCTCACTTCCCCCCTCTCTGTTCGTCTCCTCCTCCCTCTGTCTCTGACCATCTCCACTTTTCTCTTTCTCTAACAATCACCTCCTCGTCTCTGTGTCCAACTCCTGCGCCACCTCCTCAGTCCTTTGCCTCCTCCACCTGTTAAAAATTACGTAACTTTGTTCACTTTCATGAGGATCAGTGAAGTGATGTATTACTTTATTGTAAGGCACCCTCCGCCATCCATAGCGTGAAATCTTAGGTAGACGTTGATATTTCCCTTGTTTTGAAGTTAAAGTGTGCAAAATTCTACCAAGATCGGAAGAAACTGCAGATTTTGTCGAAGATCGTAGGTTGAGCACTCTCTACCATGCACCACACAAACTGTTATTTAGACAATGACTTTCCTCTTTGCCGCGGTGGAGTAGCCGAGTGGTCTAAGGTGCCTCGCTGCGGAGCGCGCCGTTGCTTGCCGTCTGAGGTTCGAGTCCTCCCTGGGGCATGGGTGTGCGTGTTGTCCTCAGGTTAGTTTACCCTAGTTTAAGTAGTTGGTAAGCTACGGGCTGATGACCACGCAGTTTGGTCCGATACATTTACAAAAATTTGAACAATTTTTGAACTTCCCTCTTTGCCGCTGCAGAATACCCGTGCGCATTAAGGCGTTCAGCTGTGGTGCGCGGGGCCGCTCGCCGTCTGTGGTTCGAGTTCTCGCTCGGGCATGGGTGTTTGTGTTGTCCTTACCATAAGTTACTTTAAGTTAGTGTCAGTAGTTTGTAAGCCTAGGGACTGATGACCGACGTAGTTAAGTCCCTTAGATTTACAAACATTTGATTTGAACTTTCCGCATGTTTTGAAGTGCAACTGTGAAGTTTCATCGCAGTCGGGTTCAGTTTACGGCAGCAAATACAATACGAATAAACATGATGCGGTAGTTTCCAATGCGTCTCAGAGTTGATGACGTCTATCTACTAAACTGTAAGTCGTACAATGAAATAATTTTGTAGGTATGTACATTCATTGGCATAATTGGATAGCCGCGCGAAATGGTTGCATGGTCTACGGACTGGGCGGTCCTTCCCGCCGTAGGTTCGAGTCCTTCACCGAGCATGAGCGACTGTGTTGTCTTTAGTTTAAGTAGTTTGTAAGTTTAGGGACTGATGACCGTAGATATTTGCTCAAATAGGTTTACAAACATTTGAACATTTGACAAGTGGATACCGTTTCCTTCCGCGGTGGAATAGCCGTGGTGCACTGAGGCGCCGTGCTGCGGTGCACGCGACCGTTTGCCGTCGGAGGTTCGAGTCCTCCCTCGGGCATGGGTGTATGTGTTGTCCTTACGTTAGTTTAACTTAGTTTAAGTAGTTTGTAACGTAGGACTAATAACGAAGCAGTTAAGTCCCAGAGAATTACAAACATTTGAATTTTTTTTTACTGTTTCCAAAATATGTTGCAAATACGTGCAGTAACAAAGAAGTAATAAATTTAACCGTAATTCGTAATGCGGCAGTTATTCACGCGTCTAATTGTTCAGGACGGAATGTTTCCTGAACTATGTTTCGTATACTGATATAATTATGCCTGGAACCTTAGCAAAAGTGCAAGCAATATGTTAGAAACGTTTTATCCCAATAGTCTCAACGGCACGGAACCGCCCAAAATGCGAACAAAGATTCATTCATATACAGGGTGAATCTAAATTCGCGCTCTCGGGCTTCGCAGCGTGATTCCTCGCCTGCCAACAATGAAAAAGTCTCCCACAAAATTTCATCCTGCGCATATTTCCGCCAATAAATAGACGTCAAAGACTGAATGGCTGTGTTTTCCATGTGTCAGTGTGTTTCATAATTACAGCAACAAACTTGTAAGGGATGTATTAGGCGTCTTGGGGAACAAAATGAGCATGGAAACCCATGACCGGAAACGCCGTTCAACGACGCTACGCAGATTCCAAGTTGCAGGCACCAGCTCCTGCCGCTAGACATCCGCTCCAGCAACTTCGATGCTCTGTAGCGTCATCGGATGATGTTTCCGGACATGGGCTCCTATGCTCACTTTGTTCTTCAAGGCACCTCCCACATCCCCTAGAAGTTTGATGCTGTAGTGGTGTAATTCTGAAATACACTGACGTATGGAACACACACCCATCTCAATCTTCAACGACCATTTACTGCCGGAAATATGCGCAGGACGAAATTTTGTGACAGGCATTTTTTTATTGCTAGCATGTGAGAAATCGCGCTGCGAAGCCCGAGTGCGCGAATTTAGTTTCACCCTGTATATATTAAACACATCAAAAGAAGTTTCACATTACCCACCAAGCGAAAGTTGTATGATATTCCATACTATGGTGAAGTGATATTTATAAAGTAACTAGCAAACCCGGCAGCAGCACTTCGCAATTGCTGATACGTGCGGTAATTGGATATACACCGTAACCTCCTACTGCCCTTTCTCCATCCCTCCTTTCCTCCGCTCTCCTCTTCCCTCCTTTTTTTTGCCCATCTTCTCCTCCCTCGCCTCTGTATCTCTTCCACCACCTCTCTCTACCACCTCCTCCATCCCCTTCCTTTCTGTACATATCCCCTCCTGATGTCAACAATGGTACGTGTTATTCACAGTAACATTTCCTACATTGTGTTTTTAGTCGGATCTTCCACCTGTCCATCTTCTCCATCCTCTTCTCTACATGTTAACCTGTTCCTACCCCTTTCACCGTCTACATAATGATTCTGCAAGTCACATTAAAGTGTATGGCAGAGGGTTCATCGAACCGCTTTCATGATATTTCTCTACCGTTCCATTTTCTAGCAGCGCGCGGGAAAAATGAACATCTACATGTTGCCGCTTTCGGTCTGATTTCTCTTATTTTATTATGATGGTTATGTCTCCCTAAGCAGGTAAGCCGCGGCAGAGCGGACGAGCGCATTGAGGCGCTATGCTACGATGCGATGCGCGAAGCCGTTCCCCGTCGGGGGTTTGAATTCCCCCTCGGGCATGGATGTTTGTGCTGTCTTTAGTATAAGATAGTTCATAAGTAGATTGTAATTTTAGGGACTGATGACTCCGTAGTTACGTCCCTTGAGCTTAACAAACATTTAAGCAGGTAGGTGCTAACAAAGTATGTTAGAATTCGGAGGAAAGAAAAACAAATTTCGCATATTCTCACCACAGCAAATAACGCCTCTTTTTTAATGATTTCCACCCCAACTCATGCATCATTTCCGTGACACTCTCTTACTTACATCGTGATAATACAAAACGAGCTGTCCTTCTCTGAACCTTCTCACTATCCTCTCCACCAGTCCCCTCTGTTGAGGATCCCAAAATGTCAGCAATACTCGAAACTACGCCGCACAAGTGTAGCGAAGACAGTTTCGTTAGTAGAACTGTTGTATTTTCTAAGCGTTCGGTCAATGAAACGTAGCCGTTGATCAGCCTTCCCTTAGATATTTTATGTGTTCTCTCCTATTAAAGTTGTTCGTAATTGTTATTCCTAGGTCTTTAGATGAATTTGCGGCCTGCAGATTTGACGGACGTATCATGAAAATGTAGTTTAATCGATTTCTTTTAGTGTCTATATGGCTTTACACTTTTCATGATAAATGGCAACTGCCAATTTTCACACCCTGTAGCTATCCTATTTTAATCGTTTTGCAATTGCTTTTGACCTGATGATATTACTGGTAAACAACAGCATAATCCACGAACAGTCTAAGAGAATTGTTCACGCTGTGTCTTAAATCCTTTATAGAGACAAGGAAAAGTAGGGGCCTTTTAACACTTCCCTTGGGAACGCCAGATATCACTACTGTTTTATACCGATGACTTTCTGTCATTTACTACGTACTGTGTCGTTTCTGAGAGGAAATCGCTAATCCATTCGCACAATTGTCACCATATTCTACAAGCACACAATTTGATAAGAAGCCTCTCGTGAGGTACAGTCTCAAAAGCCCTCCGGAAATATAAAAATGTGTTGTTTTGGTCTTCAGTCCGGAGATTGGTTTGATGCAGCTTTCCACCCTACTCTATCCTGAGCGAGCCTCTTCATCTCTTCATAAGATTCCATTTGAAACTATTTACTGTATTCATCTCTTGGTCTCCCTTTGCGATTTTTACCCCACACACTTCCTTCCAACGCTAAATTCACGATTCCTTGATGTCTAAGAATGTGTCCTACCAATCGATCCCTTCTTTTAGTCAAGGTTTGCCATAAATTCCTTTTCTCCCCAATTCTGTTCAGTACCTCCTCATTAGTTACACGGTTCACGCACATAACCTTCAGCATTCTTCTTCGATTTGAGATCGGTTGTCGATAGCACTCTTCACTTCATTTCTGTAAAGAGGTAGCTGTGTTTCACAAGAACGATACTAGGTGAATCCGTCTTGACTATGGGTCAACAGGTCGTTCCCTTCGAAGTAGTTCATATTGTTTGAAAAAGAGTATGTTCTAAACTCCTTCTGCAAACTGACTTCAATGATATAGGCTTGTAATTTTGTATATCACTCCTATTGCGTTTATTGAATATTAGAATGACCTTTTCAACTTTCCAGTCTTTGGATACTGATCTTTCTCTGAGCTAGCGGTTGTATATAGCATGGAGCCATTGCATCAGCACATTCTGAAAGGAATCTAATTGGTATATAATCCGTACCAGGAAACTTGCTATTGTTCAGTGATTTATGTTGCTTTAATGCTCAAAGATATCTACTTCAGAATTACGCTTGCTGGCAACTGTTCTTAATGCGAATTCTGGAGTATTTGCTTCGTATTCTGTGGTGAAGTAATTTCGGAAAGATGTGTTTAGCAATCTTGCTTGAGTAGCATTGTTATCAGCAGCAGCATCATTGCTTTCGCTTAGTGAAGGTATTAATTGTTGTTTGCGTCTAGTATACTTTACATATGACCAGATTTTTTAAAACCAAATTACGTGACATGGTTTCGTTGTGGAAATATAATAAGTTTCTCTCATTGAAGTTCGCGCTAAATTTCGAGTTTCTGTAAATGCTTTCCAGTCTTAGGGATTTTGTGTCTGTTTAACTTTCGCATGGTTTTTTATTTAAATTTGCAAGAGTCATCTAAGCGGTTTGGTATACCGCATGGGAGTCAGCCCCCTCTTCTGTTAATTTATTTGGTATAAATCTCTCAATAGCTGTCTATATTATTTGTTTCAATGTAAGCCACATCTGATCTTCACTCACATTGTTAGTTTCGAAAGACGGGAGATTCTCACTCAGGAAAGCGTTATGTGAATTTTTATCTGCTTTTCTGAATAAATGTTTTTTGTTTAATTTTGGCGAATTTTGGCATTTTGATATCCAGTCTCGCGACGACAACTATGTGTTCATTAATCCCCGTATCTATTTTAAAGCTCTTTATTAGCTCTGGATTATTTGTTGTTAGCCGGTCAAGTATGTTTTCACGACCATTTAATATTCCAGTGGGTGCAGTACAGTACAACTTCCGACGATGTTTTATGCCTCCGGCTGTGAACATGCACTTTTTTTCAACATATCGAGGGTAAGTTAAAGTCGCCACCAATTACAATTTTTGAAATTTGATTGAATGATTCTTTGTACATTTTTATAATATAATCGTCTTAGTCAGGGATTGGTACAAGCATTGTTTTATTAATTTATTCCAGTTGTTAGGTATAACATCTACCCGTGCGAACTGGCAAGAACTACCTACTTCAATTTCGCTACCTGCTTTATTTAATCTATCTTTACTGAACACCATTTGTCCCTTTGTAAAATTTTCAGTTAAATTTATTTCCGGTTTTAGCCAGGTTTCGATACCTTTAATGATTTGTGCACCAGAACTTTCTATTACTGTTTGGAGCTCTGGTACTTTACCGGCACATCTACGTTAATTTACAACTTTTCTCTGCCCATTTTCTCCTGCTCCTGTATCTATATAACTCCACTTCCCTCTCTTTGTCTCCTCAGCCCCGCTACCTATGATAAATTACATATACCTGCCAACTTTTATGGTGGTAGATCAAACGTCTTCGAAGCCTATTACAAGGTACTCCCGCCATGCACTACATGGTGCGTTGCGGAGCATAAAATCCTTTTGGATGAAAAAATACAGACATGTGCCAAATTAGATGGTGATCTGTCAAACTAAATATGTCGTTCCAAAATGTTCAAATGTTTGTAAATCTATCGGACTTAACTGCGTTGTCATCAGTCCGTAGCTTACAAACTACTTAAACTAAGATAAACTAACCTAAGGACAACACAAACATCCATGCCCGAGGGAGGACTCGAACCCCTGACGGCGTACGTATGTCGTTCCCATCGTCACCTATGGGGCATACAAAAATTATGATTGTTGCACGTTGTTCGAATGTTGTGACTAACCTTTGTAGTCGCAGCGGATTAGCCGTGCGCACTGGGGCGGCGTGCTGAGGTGCGTGCGGCCGTTCGCCGTCGGGGGTTTGAGTCCCCCCTCAGGCATGGGTGTTTGTGTTGTCCTTAGGTTAATTTACCTTAGTTTAAGTAGTTTGTAAGCTACGGACTAACGACCATGCAGTTGAGTCTGATAGAATTGCAACCATTTGAACATTTTTTAACCTTTGTAACTGTCAGGAATTTTTTTCTAAAACATTTACAGGATCATAACTAAAAAACAAAGACGAGTATTAACCCAATCCATCGTCCGTATCGTGAAGTATAATGATGAGTTCATTAAAAAAGATACTGAAAAATGAACTTTCAGGTTTTTTTACGATTTTACGGCAGATTTTCCAATTTTTTTAAAATAGAAATCTTGCTCTGAGAATTAGGAACAAAAGAAAAACTGGTCAGCCAGCCAAGTCAGTCGAGTCGTTCTGAAGTGATGCCCTTACATACATGCGGTAATTGAGTTTTATTTACATAAATACGTCTCCCGATTTATTGACAAACAAAAACCAACAAATCACTTATTTTGTATACAGACAGAACCTAAAATCATTTTTCTTGAGGTTAGCCGATTTTATAGCAATCTCATTTAATATTGAGTCACATGACCCTTGAATGAATGCATGCCTGCACGTTACGTGGTCTGCTGCCGGGAATTATTCTCTATTTATCACTACATGTTTAATTTATCCCATTTTAATGGAAATTCTGCTCAACTCCCGTAGATTTCGTGATTGGTCAGGACGTACTCGCTCAGCTATTCTCTATTTATCTGCCGCGGCGGAACGACCGAGCGCATTGAGGCGCAATGCTACGATGCGCGAGGTCGTTCCCCGACCGGGGTTCGAATCCCCCCCTCAGGCATGGATCTTTGTGATGTTTTTAGTATGAGGTAATTTATAAGTAGTTTGTAAGTTTAGGAACTGATGACCCCGCAGTTAAGTCCCATAAACTTAACAAACATTTGAACAATTTTTGTTTGTCACTGCTCTGCTCAGTACCTCTCTTAACATATCACTTGCCTATCATCATTCTATAACTGTAACACCATAGGGGATACTTTCAGGAAAGAGACTGTCCCTGTGGATAAAATAAATGTTTCTAAGGGTTTTGAGCCCAACGCCTCCATATCAAACTACGCTGTAAATTTTTTCCGATCCAAAACCACCATGTATTCAACAAAAGATTCAAGCTCTACCTGTTCTCTCTCTTGTTATTTTTCAGCTTCTTCTGTGTAACAGTGAACCACAATCTCTATAACGTTTCCACTACTCATTCCCATATATTTCTGTTTTTTACTCTCCATATCATCTACTAACCTTAAAGTGTTGTTTTTTACATTTTATTTGACTAATTATCTTATTCATCCAGATTTAATACCTTACGTACAGCCAGCATCACTCTACCTACGCAAGAGCGTACTGACATCGCTTAACACGATGTCAGTGAGAATGATACTTATTAAATTACGTATATTTAGTACTCTCTCGCTTGTGGGACATGATTAAATGGGTGGCATATGATGGCTATAGACAAGTACTTCCAGGTGGACGAGCGACCTCCACTCTCATTTTTTATGCCTTTGGAAAGTTGAAATAGGTATAATATCTTACAATTTCTGACAATAAAATTCAGTGAATAGTCCTGTAACATTAACGTAAATGAACTACGAGCTAGAATTACCCTACTGTCCTTCGAAATAGTCACCTCCCTAAACTATTCACCGCTGATCTCTGCGATACATGTCCTGGAAATTTTGCACGAAGCCTTTATTTCGGATAGTGTTCAAAAGCCTCATTACGTTTCGTTGGATGTCAGGAACATCGTCAAATCTCTTTCCTTTCAAATAGATTTTGAGTGGAGGGAATAGGAAGAAGTCTGCATTGAGATCCGGCGAGTATGGTGGATGTTTATGTTGCACCGCCACGATTTTTGCCAGGAACTGCTTGACGACATTGCTCGTGTGTGGGCGAGCGTTGTCGCGAACAAAAAACCAGGAACCTTGTTGTGTGTACTGGGATCCTACCCTGCGTAGAGGTTGCATGAAACGGGACAAAATTTCAACTTAAAACATTCAACTCTGTTCCCTCAGGTAGAAATTCCTTGTGGATAATGCCTTGACTATCAAAAAAGGTGAAGAGCATAGTTTCGATGCGCGATTTTCCGGCTCTGAACTTTTTCCAAAGAGGTGATGTCGGAGAAAGCTATTCCATGCTTTACAGTTTCGTTTCAAGATTGTACTGGAGACACCGGGTTTCATCTTCAGTGACAACCACACACTTGATGGACGGTGCTTGATCCCCATAAACAGGTACCAGCATCGCATGCGTTTCCTTAGGTGTCTTACCACGCTTAAAAAAACTTGATCCTTTGCTCGTTCATTGCCCTGTTCTCAGTTTAGAACCAACGCAGCGAACAAGCACTTCGTGCAATAGGTCTAACACGGAACACGCACGATGTTCAATTGAACAACGGTGGGTAGCAGGTTGTCAACACCGGCCACTACGCAGGTGCAGCGTTGTGATTCGCCTGTGTTGTCCGGTCGACAGTTCTGACTTTATTCCCCGAACTTTATTGTCAGAGGTTGTATAAAGCATAGCCTGGATGACATTATAGAACCATACTGGTAAAACCAATTAGGGGATCAGTTGAGATAACTAGGTTGTGAAGTACTGCCATCGGCAGAATGAACTAAAATGGTTCGATGTCTTTCTGTTGGTTCCACGGAGCAGAGAGAACGCCGGCCGCGGTGGCCGAGCGGTGTGCGGCGAGCCAGTCACGTTCTGCACGGCCACTACGGTCGGGGGTTCGAATCCCCCTTCGGGCATGGATATTTATGCCGTCCTTAGTATTAGCTAGTTCGTAAGTAGTTTGTAAGTTTAGGGACTGATGACCCTGTAGTTAAGTCCCATAAGCTCTACAAACATTTGAACATTTTTAGCAGAGACAACGAAATTACGGTAACCGAGATAGTGACAATAACAGAAAGTTGCTGCAGAGGGGTCGATGTTTACCAAACACGAGCAGTTGGGTTCAGATAGTGAAGTGAGCAGGTAGTGCAATGCAACAACAACGTGACTTACCTGAAGCTATGGCATGCAGAGCCATAGGAAGGTTGGAAGTGGGACGGACACAGAGGGAGGTGGCTGCAGCTTTTGGAGTGTCACAAAGTGTAATTTCCGGCCGCGGTTGTGTGACTGAGCGCTCCAAGATGCCTTGCTGCGGAACGCGGAGTTGCTCGCCGTCGAAGGTTCGGGTCCTCACTGGTATGTGTGTG
Organism: Locusta migratoria; assembly: GCA_026315105.1. Taxonomy (NCBI): domain Eukaryota; kingdom Metazoa; phylum Arthropoda; class Insecta; order Orthoptera; family Acrididae; genus Locusta; species Locusta migratoria. The sequence continues at coordinate 275,621,580 of CM048755.1, forward strand.
TGTGTGTGTGTGTGTGTGTGTGTGTGTGTGTGTGTGTCATGTCCTTAAGTTAGTTTAAGAGTTTGTAAGTCTAGGGATTGATGACCATAAAAGTTTGGTCCAATAGGTTTACAAACATTTAAACATTTCGTAATTTACAGGACATGATCACGATTTCAGACAACATGGCGAGGTCGTCCACGGGTAACTTCTCCAAGAGATAACCGTTATCTACGATTAACAGCCGTCGAGACAGGAAACTGAATGTAACGCTCTCTCCAGGCAGCAACAGGACAATATTAACACAACAGTTCGAAATCGCATTCTGGAATGTGGCTTCTACGCACGGAGGCCTATGGTGTGTGTCCCACCGTTTAGGCCGCATAAACTGTGGCGGAGGAACATCAGGATTAGAGTCGTAACGAACGGCATCGGGTTCTGTTCACAGATTAGTCAAGAAATTGTGTTTAGCCGGACAGTCGTCGTTCCCTCATCTGGAGACAAAGTGCAACTCGGAACAATCCTGCGTATGTGCAGAAACATTACCATATTACGGCGGTGGACGAACAGTGTGCGTAGGAGTCAGTAATGGCGGACGTACGGACCTCTATGTCGTCCAGAATGGCGATTTGACTGCTCAAAGGTATAGAGACGAGATCCTTCGCCCTTTCGTTGTGCCCTACGCTGGTGCCATATGATATTGGTTGGTTCTGGTAGATGATAACGCTCGTCTCCACAGAGCTGCACTGGTGGACAACTTGCTTGAAAAAAAAAAAGTTCAAATGTTTGTAGAGCTTATGGGACTTAACTACGGGGTCATCAGTCCCTAAACTTACAAACTACTTATGAACTAGCTAATACTAAGGACGGCACAGATATCCATGCCAGAGGGGGATTCGAAACCCCGACCGTAGTGGCCGTGAAGACTGCGACTGACGCGCCGCAGAACGCTCGGTCACCGCGGCCGGCAACATGCTTGAAGCTGAGGGAATTGAACGAATGGAGAGTCCACCTTGTTCGCTGGAATTAATACCGACTGAACATGTCTGGGGTGCGTTTAGGAGACGCTTTGCAGACAGACCAGCACCTCCCACAACGGTTCCAAAAATTTAAATGTTTTAAATCTATGGGACTAACAAACAACTTAAACTAACCTAAGGACAACACATACATCCGTGCCCGACGGAGGACTGGAAACTCCGACGGGGAGCAACCACACGCTCCGTATCTAGGCGCCTTAGAGCGCTCGGCGATTCCACTGCGACCGGCGCGGCGGTTGCAGAGCTAGACATTGCACCCATGGAATAATTGCGAAACATCCCTCAAGAGATGATTGATAACAGCGTACTGTCCATGCCACGCAGGTGTGCAAATCTACTGGCCGTCTGTGGTGATCACACACCATATCACAGGGCAACAAGAGTGACTTTTTCACGATTGTGGTAGCCTCTATGGTGCCTCGCTCTATTAAACGCCATGAAAACCTCAAGTAAAGAGCTGAGACAGCAAAGTATTGCACTGTATCACACACAAATTACAACTGTAACCAATATCTGAATAAAATAAGTTGCCTTATGTATATTGAGTATGATATCTCACATGATCCCGTAATTGTTTTAAGCAGTGTAACCTATCCTAACCTAACCTAACCTGTTACAGTTCATCTCTGTACGCTACAGTGTGTGGTCGCGTCATACAAGTGTCATATTCATCTATGTGCGTCGTGTTTTGGGATTTACTTGAAATACATAATATCATCATGCAACATCGTTCTTTCCAAAATAAAATAAATGAAGCTGTAGTATTGCACAGCTCAGCATTTGGAGAAAGCATGCCGGTTGGTTACGTTTCCACCCCAGGCTGTAAGCACGCCAAGCAAGGACGTCGTGTGGGTTGCCTGACTCTCAGAGAGCCACCTGGTCGCTCTCCGCTGCACACGGTCGTGGAAAACAGGCACAAGTAGCTCGTGTTTTTAAGATTATCTTCTTGATTTATTGAGGTGCTGCATCTCGTAATATTCGTATACAGTTGCTTAAACACACATGGTTTAAAAATTCTACTTTATTTCAATACCTGATTCATGAGTTAAAATGCCGTATTTAAATCACTTCGTTGTGTGTAAAGTACATTATGAATATTGGTTGTTATAACAATATTTTCCCCTCAGTCTGTACTCAGACAGCGATGAATATTACATTTCAAGTTATTACATTTTTAGGTGTCATGGTTCGAATCCCGGTCTGGCAAAAATTTTTACCTTTCCCAATTGATTTAATTCTATATCCACTGGCGGCTAATGCCGTAAATTCCTTTGTCTTGATTCATAGTTGATGCAGCATAACAATGGTGTCTGTTCTTTCGGACATGTCCGAAAGAACAAAACTCTCGTAAATAACTATAATTTGTCAGATACGCTGACCAGAGTGATAAGAAAAACATCACCATCTTGACATCAAAATAGTCTGGCATTGGTGCAGTTGGTACCTTCCGTATCCTTCAAAATTGGTAAAGCTATCGCTTTACTGGTCTTCCCAATAATTTGTTGCCTCTTGGTTTATACTTTATAACGGTTTTATCGATTCTTGCATTTGACATAAGGTCTATATGTTCTTTCCATCTTAACCGATACTGTTTTACTGTGTTTAGCATTTTAATGACACCCTTTCAGCTTTCATCCATAAAAATACATTCAGCCGCGTATCTAAGTAAATTAATTTCACGTACTTCTATTATCTTTGCATCTCTCTCCTTAAGGGTGCAGTTTTCGAATCACGGATCAGTGCTGTTATAGCTGTTACACTATAGAACGTAAGCGGAGTATCTTTGTGGACTTTCTTTCACAATGTTGTGCATATACTTCGATAGAAACATACTGTTGGACAATTAAACGTTACACTGCGACCAAATATGTCACAGATAAATTTATTTTGGAGGCAATACGTCACACAAAGATAACATGACTAAAAATAAAACCCCATGATGAAATCAGTATTGAGTCACGCGCAGTGTTCAAGAATTCTTCGTTGCGCATCGGATTTCATTGTTGCCTTGTCCTGCCAGTTCTTCCGATCAATTTCCTATTGACAACCTTTGGTCGCTCATTGCAGAAAAGTTGTCCTGGGGAACATCACCCACTGCTGCGCCAGATCAACTTTGGTGTAAGCAGTATGGACTGTTATACCCTAGTGAAACAACCAGAGCCTTTCCGACTCAATACCTCGGCGTGTAGCAGTGGTTATAACCATCAATAGTGATTTCATCATCTTCGTGTGATCTTTTTACAACATGTTTCTCCCAAATAAATCTGACTGTAACATCTACGATTCTTCTTCTTAATGCAGTCTTTCAACACGCACAATTAGAATTTCTGTACGTCTTCGTGCTCCGCGGACAAGAATATGGCGGGCATTACGTATACAGGAATGTCATCTTCAACAAAATTCAAATGTTCAAATGTTCGTAAATCTATGGGACCAAACTGCGTCCCCCCAGGGGGCTAACGGTTCTTTCGCGAGTACGTGCGTGGCGAGCACGGGGCTCCGAGCTAATGCAGTCTTCCTTCCTTCTTTACTTCCCGGACTGCATTTCCTTTCCCCTCCCCTCCTTTCCTATCCTCACTCCTTCCCCTCCCCACCAGGGGACTGATAACCTCAGTAGTTGAGTCCCCTTATGCTTATCAAACAACCCAACCCAATCAAACTGCGTGGTCATCAGTCCGTAGCTTACAAACTATTTAAACTAATGTAAACTAACCTAAGGACAAACACACACACACACACACACACACACACACACACACACACACACACACATGCCCCAGGGAGGACTCGAACCTCCGACGGCGAGCAACACGCGCTCCGCAGCGAGGCGCCTTAGACCGCTCGGCTACTCCACCGCGGCCATCTTCAACATTACCAGCTCAAAATGGGGTGGTGTTATGGCGTGGTTGTGTTTTTCAAATGTTCAGATACTTGTAAATCTAAGGGACTGAATTACTTCGGTTATCAGTCCCTAAGCTTACAAACTACTTACACTAACTTAAAGTAACTAATGCTAAGGTCAACACAGACACCCATCCCCGAGGGAGGACTCGAACCCCCGACGGCGAATGGCCGTGCGCACCGCAGTTGGGTGTCTTAGTTTCCAGCTCATTCAGCACCTTTGGGAAGAGGATTGGAATTTTGTGGCTGTAAACTTGAAAACTACCAAGTCATCCCATGTTTACTCTTCACTGATTAAGGCACTTTCACTCGTGATGCCATCGATAACACTCGTAATTTTTCGAAGAAAGCCCACATGCCATTTGTGGGGGCAAGTTTCCAAAAAGACTTCTCTGGAAATGTGTATTGTGGTTTGACAGAGAATCATTTGATTGGGCCTGTTGTTTTACCGCATTGTCCTACTAGATACCGTTATCTACACTTCCTTGAAACAGACGTTCAAGCATAATTGGAAGAGTTTCCTTTAGCTGCAAGAGTGCGTCTGTTCTTTCATGATGACGGCCACCTGCGCATTCTAGTCGTCAGGTGACACATCATGTAACAATCTCCGGAAGACGGATCGGCCGCGGCGAAGAGGCCGAGCGCATTGAGGCGCTATGCTACGATGCGCGAGGCCGTTCCCCGTCCGGTGTTCGAATCCCCACTCGGGCATGGATGTTTGTGATGTCTTTAGTATCAGCTAGTTCATAAGTAGTTTGTAAGTTTAGGGACTGATGACCCCGTAGTTCAGTCCCATAAGCTTTACAAACATTTGCACATTTGAAGATGAATCGGTAGGTATGCGTACGTTTCATGGCCACGCAGCTCCCCGAATCTTACTCCTACGTATTGCCTGTGGGGATGGTTGAAAGGAGAAGTCTACAAGGAATAAGAAATCACAAGAATGGATTTCATCTTTCGGATTATTAATAGTGCAGCCTTCATAAAAGAACACAAAGGCAATCTCAGGAGAATTGCACGTTGTGTTATCAAGAGAAGTGTATCGCATTTGGCGGTGCAATTTTTGAAAATCAAATTCGAACGTCCTCATTTGTCTTGAAGTAAGTATAAGTTCCATACTAACAGCTGTATCCCCGTAACAATAAAAATTGGAGATGTTATATGGAATCCTTTTTTGTACTTTGTCTGAACTTTAATGTACTAAAATATTTACTATTCCTCCGAGGGTGTCTGTTCTTTCGGACATGTTCTAATGGAAGGAAGGGAGACTGGGGATTAATGTCCCGTCGACAGCGTGCATATCAGAGACGGAGCTCACGCTCGGATTGTTTGTGTAAGGACTGGGAAGGTAATTGGCCGTGATATTTTCTAGCAATTTCCTGGAGTCATTTAGGAATATGACAGGAAACCTCAGTCTGGATGGTCGGATGTGGATTTGTACCGCCGTCCCCCCGAATTCGAGTCCAGTGAGTTGCCATTGTGCCACCACTCTCGATGATGTTCAAACGATCCGTTATCGTTTTTGCAGATATTACGAATCAAGATGACTTTATGAGATTGGTTGTCAGAGGTCATTGGATTAGATTAGTGGGGAAAGTTGAATATTATGGTCTAGCGTGCTAGGGTGATCGGTGTTCAGGTGGCGTATTGGTCACAGCGACTGCGTAGTAATCCGCAGACTCGGGATCTAGTCTCGACCTGGGACAAATTTTCGACTTATCTCATTGATTTAATTTACTGCCTACTCATAGCTACGTAAATTCCTTTGAACGAGGGTTGGAACTTAATTAGTGGCAACTACTTATTCACAATCGATACAAAAGCATTACATGTTTTTACCTGTTACCGTCCTACAAAGTAGTCACCAGCTTTGTGCATGAAACCGTTGCCAGCGATGTGTAAGGCATAGTATACCGTTAGCAGAGTCTGTTCTGTTGATGGTGAGAATGGAGCGTTCTACTGCCTGTCAAATCTCTGGAACAGTTCTTAAGAGAATGCCTTCATCTTCGGAATGAAATCAAAGTCACAAGGTCTTTAGTCTGCGGAGAATGGTGGATGGTACAGTACTTCCCAGTCCCATCGACCGAACAGAGCAGCCACAGCTTGCGCAGTATGCGTCCGCACATTGTTGTGCAAAATGATGGGTGGGTTGAGCAGAAAGTGTTACCTAGTGTTTCGCAAAGCTGGTCGTAGGTTATTCTCCAAAAACGAACAGTAATACTGTACATTGACGGTCTGCCGTGGAGGAAAGTAATGCTTTAGAATAACACCATCACAGTCGTACACGAGAATCACCATAGCCGCGGCGGAGTGGCCGAGCGCATTGAGGCGATATGCTTCGATTCGTGAAGCCGTTCCCCGTGGTTTGTTCGCATCCTCACTTGGAAATTGATGTTTGTGTTGTCTTTATTATAAGTTAGTTCATAAAGTAGTTTCTAAGTTAAGCTTAACAAACATATGAACATTTTTGAATCACCATAACTTTCATCATACTGGGGCTATGTGGCTCATGCCGGCCGCGGTGGCCGAGGGGACTGAGGCGCTCCAGTCACGGTCTGCACGGCCACTACGGTCGGGGGTTCGAATCCCCCGCTCGGGCATGGATATTTGTGCCGTCCTTAGGATTAGCTAGTTCATAAGTAGTTTATAAGTTTAGGGACTGATGACCCCGTAGTTAAGTCCCATAGACTTTACAAACATTTAAACATTTTTAGCTCATGTCTCATCCAATCTTCCGATAGCCGCTCCTTCGCGCTCATAGCGCTACTAGTGCGTCTGAGCAGCGTCGTAATGCGTCCATTTCTGCATTTCCGTCAATTCATGCGGAACCCATATGCTGTACGACCTCTGGCACATCCAGTCTTGTTCCAAATCTGTTGTTCCTGTTTCAAAAACATAGTTAAATCGTTACGTTACGCCGGTCGCAGTGGCCGAGCGGTCGGCGGCTGTCAGTCACAGTCTACACGGCCACTACGGTCAGGGGTTCGAATCTCCCATCGGGCATGGATGTTTGTGTCGTGTTTAGTATAAGGTAGTTCATAAGTAGTTTGTAAATTTAGGGACTGATGACCCCGCAGTTAAGTTCCTTAAGCTTAACAAACATTTGAACATTTTTTCGTTACGTTAGACCGCTATCTCGCAAGTGACTGTGTTTACCTCTATTGTGCACACGCCGGTGACGTGGGACGGGCGAGTCCATTTGCTCTGCGGTAAGGTAGGTATGTCAACAACGTGTGGTATCAGCGACAATATTAGATTCGGCAATTATTGATAAAAGAGGGGAAGGAAGAAGGATTAGGAAGGAAAGGATTGACAGTGACTGCATTAGGGCACTGAAATTAAGCAATAGCGACAAGTTATAATGTGAGTCGGGACTCAACCCGAGTCTCCCGCTTCGGACCAGCGATCGGCTTAAACACTTAGCTACCCGTGCTTGCCTCCCATCCGTCTCAAACCTTTCACACGTCGCACGCTATGGCTGTAACGCCTCTTCCATTCATGCCCTCTTACACTCGCCATTACGGATTCGCGTGAGAGGTCTAACGTATGACAGCATCAGCGGTGAAGTGTGTGAAGCTAATGTCGTCTTCGCGTGTAAATACTTATATTGGTGAGGCGATCCAGTCACGGTCTGCACGGCCACTACGGTCGGGGGTTCGAATCCCCCCCCCCCTCGGGCATGGATATTTGTGCCGCCCTTAGTCTTAGTTAGTTCATAAGTAGTCTGTAAGTTTAGGGACTGATGACCCCGTAGTTAAGTCCCATAGACTCTACAAACATTTGGACATTTATATTGGTGTGATGTCTGTTCTTTCTGACATAATAAATATTAGATTCCATCGCATAGTGTCTCCACAGCAGTGTTGCCACCTATTTAAGTTCCAACCCTCGTATAATGAAAGGAAACTTAGCCTACCGTGGGGATCCGCAAGTCAAGTAACGATTCGTTGTTTGTCTGGCAAGTGTAGGAGACCGACGATTGCCGATTCCCAGCGCGGATTATATCCGGTGCTGTCTTAAAGCTGCTGAACAGACCGAGGGAGATGGCGCACGCATTCGGGAGAATGGTGGTTCAAATCCACCTCCAGCCATCCAGATTTAGGTTTTCCGTGATTTCCCTAAATCGGTCCAGGCAAATGCCGGGATGGTTCTTTTCAACGGACACGGCCGATTTCCTCCCCCATCCTTCCCCGAAAATCCCGGCGTAAAATCCGTCTCTAATGATCACGCTGTCGACGGGATGTTAAACCTTGAGCTTCGTACCTCCTCCTCGGAGATGGCGCAGTGGTAACACACTGGACTGCCGTTCGGGAGGACTGCGGTACAAACCCGCCCCTGGCCATCCTGAATTTAGGTTTTCCTTGATTTTCCAAAAATCACTCCAGGCAAATGCCGTTATGGTTCCTTACAAAAGGCACGGCCGATTTCCTTCCGCCAACCCCGACGAAAGCAATCCGAGCGTGAGCTCCGTCTCTAATGACCGGGTTGTCGACGGGACATTAAACCCTCATCTTCCGTCCTCGTGCAGAACAGAGGCTAATGGTCACGAAATCGCGATGTTTACCACGCGTTGAACCGGAGCTCGTGCAGCCGGAAAGTGGAGGCGTCGTCCTAAGGAGAAGGCGGAGGAGACAAAAAGTGTGAGTGGTGATAGCAGAGGGGCGACAGAGGTGGAAAGCGGGGGCGAGCGCGAGGGCAGTGGCTGCGTCGCGTGGCACCGCAACAATAATAAAAGCACGGCGACAGCGCGCCTGAAAGACGAGCCCCAACAGCTGTGGCCGGCTTTTTGCCCGCGGCTGCACGTGCTAGCCGGGGCCGCTTCCCCGCCACAGATTTGCTGCTCCGCAGCCCTCGGCACGTGCAGCCCCAGCCACCAGCCCCACACAATTACGTCGCCCCTTCACACATTGGCGCCAAAAACTGAACGTCTGTATTCTCGCAATCGTAGCAGTTAGCGTCAGACATCTACACTCCTGGCCAATAAAATAGCTACACCACGAAGATGACGTGCTACAGACGCGAAATTTAACCGACGGCAAGAAGATGCTGTGATATGCAAGTGATCAGCTTTTCAGAGCATTCCCACAAGGTTGGCGCCGGTGGCGACTCCTACAACATGCTGACATGAGGAAAGTTTCCAACCGATGTCTCATACACAAACACGAGTTGGCCGACGTTGCCTGGTAAAACGTAGTTGTGGTGCATCGTGTAAGAAGGAGAAATGCGTACCATACCGTTTCCGACTTTGATAAAGGTCGGAATGTAGCCTATCGTGATTGCGGTTTATCGTATCACGACATTTCTGCTCGCGTTGGTAGCGATCCAGTGACTGTTTGCAGAATATGGAATTGGTGGGTTCGGAAGGGCAATACGGAACTCCATGCTGGATCCCAACGGCCTCGTATCACTAGCAGTCGAGATGACAGGCAACTTATTCGCATGGCTGTAACGGATCGTGCAGCCACGTCTCGATTCCTGAGTCAACAGATGGGGACGTTTCCAAGACAACAATCATCTGCACGAACAGTTCGACGACGTTTGCAACAGCATGGACTAACAGCTCGGAGACCACGGCTGCGGTTACCCTTGACGCTGCATCACAGACAGGAGCGCCTGCGATGGTGTACGCAACGACGAAACTGGTCGCACGAATGGCAAAACGTCATTTTTTTCGGATGAATCCAGGTTCTGTTTATAGCATCATGATGGTCGCATCTGTGTTTGGCGACATCGCGGTGAACGCACATTGGAAGCGTGCTTCGTCATCGCCATACTGGTGTATAACCCGGCGTGATGGTATGGGGTGCCATTGGTTACACGTCTCGGTCACCTCTTGTTCACATCGACGGCACTTTGAACAGTGGCCTTTACATTTCAGATGTGTTATGACCCATGGCTCTACCCTTCATTCGATCCCTTCGAACCCCCACATTTCAGCAGGATAATGGACGACCGCATGTTTCAGGTTCTGTACGGGCCTTTCTTGATACGGAAAATGTTCGACTGCTGCCCTGGCCAGCACATTTTCCAGATCTCTCACTAACTGAAAACGTCCGGTCAATGGTGGCCGAGCAACTGGCTCGTCACAATACGGCAGTCACTACTCTTGATGAACTGTGGTATCGTGTTGAAGCTGCATATGGGCATTTGTACCTGCACACGCCATCTAAGCTCTGTTTGACTCAATGCCCAGGCGTATCTAGGTCGTTATTACGGCCGGAGGAGGTTGTTCTGGGTACTGATTTCTCAATATCTGTGCACCCAACTTGCGTGAAAATGGTATCATACGTCAGTTCTAGTATAATATATTTCTCCAATATATACCCATTTATCATCTGCATTTCTTCTTGGTGTAGCAATTTTAATGTCCAGTAGTGTAGGACGTCAACCCGAAAAGAAATCGCGAACAGACCTCAGGGCCTTTTCTAAATAGTGGGTGGCCCTACGATATACTGAAGTGATAAAAGTATTGAACTACCGATATGCACTCCTTTACAGATTGACGCCAAATGTGAACACCTGTATTTACGAAATTGCAGCAGTTACACTACGAGAGGCGTTTGAAAAGTCTGTACAAAAATAAAAACTACTAACGTGTTTGGGGGGAAAAATTTTATTTTTCGACATAGTCTCGTTTTAGATTTATATACTTTGTCCAGTGCTGTTCTAATTTATTGATCCCTTCCGAATAATACGAATTGTCCAAGCGTGCAAAATAGCTATTAGTTTCTGAAATGACATCCTCGTTTGAATGAAATTTTCGTCCCGCCAGCAATTTCTTCAAATTGGGGAACAAATAGCACTCCGAAGGAGCCAAATATGGAGATAAGGGGGATGTGAAACCAGTTTAAATACTATTTACCAATAATTTCGCGACCACAACTGCTGAGGCGTGTGCTGGCGCATTGTCATGATGGAAAAGGACTTTTTTGTGGGCCAGTCGACGTAGTTTTTCTTGCAGGTCGGTTTTCAAACGGTCCATTAACGATGAATGATATGCACCTTTAATAGTTTTACCCTGTTTCAGATAGTCGATGAGGATTATTCCTTGCGAATCCCAAAAGATAGTCGCCATAACCTTTTCGGCCGAAAGACTGATCTTCGCCTTTTTTGGTGCAGATTCTCTCTTGGTAACCCATTATTTAGATTGTTCTTTGGTCTCAGGAGTATAGTAATGAATCTATGTTTCATTCACAGTGACGAAACGACGCTTTAACGTCCTGCGGATTCTTCCTGAACCTTCCTTGCAACACTTCACTCGATTCTGTTTTTGGCCAAACGTGAGCAAACTCGGCACCCATCTTGCAGATAGCTTTCTCATGTCCAAATCATTATACAAAATTGTATGTACCCGTTCATTCGAGATGCGCAAGGCACTAGAAATCTCACGCACCGTAACTCTTCTGGCATCCATCAGCATATCATGGATTTTATCAATGATTTCTGGGAGTCGTGACCTCCACAGGGCGTCCAGAACGTTCAGGGTCACTTGTGACCATATGCCCACTCCGAAAATTTTGAAAACACTGATAAACTGTTCTAATCGAAGGTGCAGAGTCACTATAATGCTTATCAAGCTTCCTTTTAGTTTCCTGAGGCATTTTGCATTTCATAAACTAAAGTTTAATCACCACACGAAATTTTTTTGTCCATTCTTTGGCAATCACATGACTTTACACAAAGAAATAGACCAATATGGTTGAAACTTGGTGTGAATTGAATATGGTGTTGGCCCACCCTTAGCCTTGATGACAGCTTCCACCCTTGCAGGCATGCGTTCAATCAGGTGCTGGAAGGTTTTTTGGGAATGGCAGTCCATTCTTCATGGATTGCTGCACTGAGGAGAGGAATCGATGTAGGTCGGTGAGACTTGGCACGAAGTCAGCGTTCCAAAACATCCGAATAGCCGTGCGTACTATGGCTCCCAGCTGTGGTGCGCGCGGCCGTTCGCCGTCGGGGGTTCGAGTCCTCCCTCGGGCATGGGTGTTTGTGTTGTCCTTAGCATAAGTTACTTTAAGTTAGTGTAAGTAGTTTGTAAGCTTAGGGACTGATGACCAACGTAGTTAAGTCCCTTAGATTTACAAACATCTGAACATTTGAAAAACACGACCACGCCATAACACCACAGCATCAGAATGTTGTTGACACTACACACACTGGCAGTTGATGTTCACAGGACATTCGCCATACCCAAACCCTGCCATCGGATCGTCAAATTGTGATTCATCACTTTAAACAACGTTTTTCCACTGTTCAGTTATCCAATACTTACGAACCTTACACAAAACGAGGCGTCGTTTGGCATTTACCTGCGTGGTATGTGGTTATGGGCAGCAGATCGACAATGAAATTAGTTTTCTCACCTCCCGCCTAACTGTCATAGTACTTGGAGTGGATCCTGATGCAGTTTGGAATTCCTGTATGGTGGTGTGTGTAGATGCCTGCCTATGACAGTGTATGGCTCTCTTCAGCTGTTGGTGGTCTCTGTCAGTCAATGGACAAGGTCGGCCTATACGCTACATCTACATACTTACTCTGCAAACCAGCCAAAGGTACGTGGTGGAGGGAACTCAGTAACACTACTAGTTACTTCAAAAATGTTCAAATGTTTGTAGAGCTTATGGGACTTAACTACAGGGTCATCAGTCCCTAAACTTACAAACTACTTATGAACTACCTTATACTAAAGACGGCACAAACATCCATGCCCGAGGTGGATTCCTACCTCCTCCCGCAGTGGCCGTGCAGACTGCGACTGGCAAGCCACAGACCGCTCGGCCACCGTAGTCGGCACTAGTTACTTGATTTCCTGTTCCATTCCCATATAGATCGAGGGAAAAGCGAATGCTTGTATGCATTCATAAGAGCCTTAGTCTCTCTGATCTTATCTTTGTTGTCTTTATACGAAATGTGGGTTGGCGGCAGTAGAATTGTTCTGCAGTCCGCCTCAAATTCCGGCCCTCTAAATTGTTCTGAGAATTGGTAAACCGAGATCAATGTCAGCCTGCCTAATGTTACACGTGTCGAACCAGTGATGGTGATTATCACTGTTCTGCTGTCACCTTTGCCTACACTGTTCTCGTGTATTATTTCACGCTGGCTGTAGTGGCACGACATATCCGAACGAGTGAAATCGTAGGAACCGAGATCCACCGGGGTCATAGAAGGCTAACAGTAGTTAAATACCACTTCTGCAATACGAAGTCGAGTTGTTTTTTGGAACTACGCCTTACAGCAATCAACACACACTGCCGCAGTCCAGTGTGGACTCAGCGGCACCGCCAGTCGCCACAGTTTTTTTGGTATGGTATCGCCAACACTTCCTTGTGCGACACAGGTTGTTCGCGTTAACAAAGTTAACGTTAGGTTATTTACAGGAATCAGACACCGGAATATTGTTCTGCATTACGCCACTGTTTCCCACTTATTGTGGGTTCTTATGTGAATCTTGTATTATTTACAATAATCGTCGACTTACCAGTTACTTACTGAAGGAGTGTTTATTTCTATTGTGGATTTTATATGTTTATTAATTTGACCTTTCGTTAATTGTATTTTGATCTTATTTTTGCTTCTGATGTGCATTTGACATCAGAAAATAAAATGAGTTTGAATTTAATTTTCAATGTACGTAATTGAGATTAGTTTAGTTCCTTTTACCACTATTTTGGATGGGTTTGATTAAAACGTTTAATTTGCAAATTAAAGCTTAATTAATTGTTCTGTCTTTGGAGGGCTAACGATAATCCTTCGATATCAAGTGTATTAACCTTTGACATATGCATACTCCAATGAACATACCCCTTTCTTTCTCTCCACTGACACACTGCCTCCCTCCCTTTGTTTTCCACCACACCTTACTTTTGACGACCCTGCCAGGATCACGCTTCCACGGTAGTTCTGTGACAGGACAGATACAGTTATCCCTTCTTTACATTTTGGCCATTTTAAATTAACAGTTTGTTGTAGACGAGTTTAAATTGTTGTAGACGAGGAATCGATTATAACACAGTGCTTAATAAGCAAATAACAATATTTTTCTTTCAGTATTTATTTACGTGTTTATTAGTGGCTTCTGTGTCACTTTATATGTAGTTAATGGTGATTTTCGTGTCACTATTTGTGAACATTGGTGGTTTCTGTGCCACCTCAGCACTGAAAGAATGGCATTGAACCCAGCATTGTAATGTAGTTTGGAGGGGTGATTAATTTGTCTTTGTAAAATGTATGAGGAGATTTATTATTCAACAGTACTTGATGTTACTGCATTTTTCTGGGAAAGTTCAGGTTTATACACGCCACTGGTCTCATGTGTTAAAGATATGCATGCTGAATAAAATTTGTTCAATGCAAACTGAACGTGTAAATCATGGGATGTTAAAGTTAGATGAATGCTACCTAGGAATAGGGCGTGATTGTTAAACTGTAAAGATAATATTGTTAAAGGGAGAAATATGAGCGAGTCATAAAGTCACTCAGTAGCAATTAAAGAAACAGATCAGTCAGCGGAAGAATATATGCAAATCGTAGCAAGGGAACCTGTGCAGGAGATCATGCGTACGAGGTTTCTGATCACGCTAAGCGAGGAGGAAATTCTTCTCTCGTTTTACGGAGATAGATACATAACTACACGGTATGCCACGAGTGATGACAGTGCGACATACTCACGCAGTACAGGCAACCGTAATAGGTTGTAACATTACAGACAAAGGGGAAAGCTGATTGTTTTTGCGTGAAAATCAGGTTTTGGCAAGCTGTTCAGTTCCCCAGTCGGCCGGCTAGTAGTGTGGACCTAGTGAATGGAATACAGGTCGTTAGGGAAACCCTAATCTGTTCCGAAACAGGTCACGGAGGTCTTTGACTAGCGAGACGGCTATCCCAGATTGCAAATAAAAAACAGTGTAGCACATACACATTATTCAAAAATCCATATAAAATCGGGGAATGATCATACGGCAAATATAATTATATGAATGGATTCAGGAGACATGAGACAATCAAACGCCGTATTACAACTTCAATATCCCTTACAGATACAAAGCCGGTAAATTTCGGTACTATAATAATAGTATTATAGGACTTATATTTACAATTATTGATACATAGTGTTTATAAGTAATAGTTTAAGCAGCAAATGAGCAGTATTACACCACGCTATCTTAAAAGACGCATCACGCTATTTCCGTATTCTTTCAATAAACTGTGTTTTACTCTCTTATTCTGCTTTTCGTTGAGGTAGTAATATTCTCGTGTCAGAACATAGATTCTGTGGTGTCGCACAAGTATAAAGTGCGCGCCACCTACTTTCGCCGCGCGCCGCCATGCACGCACGGCGCGGCGTTCTTACGACGTCAGCCACGAGCGCCCTCTGCTGCAGCTCCGCTCGTGGCCACCATTGAACGACATCGTTCTCTTGGGACTGAGATAGGAACCAGTTAACACTTCAGAATCAGATAGGCACCAGTGAAGACTTGGCTATCGGACAGGCACTAGGCAGGCCTCTAGCTCAACTATGTATCAGCCTTCTGCAGTATTGAGCTATGTAAAAGTTAAGTATTCTATAAATTCTGTGCAACATATATCTCGTTCTAATTTACTCTAGTGTTTCTAGTTTCTGCTGTCCCACTGGCTGCTCACCTTCGTACCTGCACAAGCGTGCATCCTTTATTCCTGTGTCGGTCTCCTCCTACTCGGCCACCGACACCTACGACGGAAACGAGACACAAAAGCGGCGACGAGGCTGGGACACAAAAGATTCCCCCACAGAAACACAAAACATGAACCCAGCAAAGCGCATTACATTTATATATGTATTTTATTATATTTAATATTATTCTTAATAACGTTCTTTTTTATGTTGTAGACTGCCATTTAAATATTTCATGGCCGACTAAAAATAGTAGATATGCAGCAGACAATTCATACATAAAAAATTATATGTATTTGTGGATAATAACCGAATATATTTGTATAAAGAGTCATGATAAATTAAATATTAATTGTGTAACTATATTTCGACGGCGGCAGTATATTTGAACAGTGAGACGCCACGCTTAATAGCTAACTGAGCAAAGAGCTTCTGTCTCCACCGATTTTAGTATTGTTAAATATAAATTTATTTGTTAATCGTGAACAGTATTTGTAAGGAGGTGGTCACAGCTTTTAACTCTGTGATATTCGAATGTATAATATTTTGGAAGGGAAATTGTATTTTAAAGATGAGGCATTAGGATGAGCGGAAGGATACAATTTTGGGAGCAGCTAGAGCACGCTTTCGAACGCTTGGGAGGTTGAAGCCGCGTTACGAACTTGTGATTTGAAGAGAGGCATGTGTGGACTTTGAAAATTTACGGGACTGTGACTGCAGAACTTAGTTTTTGGTTGAAAAGTGGTATACTATGGACGGTCGTAGGGCTATGGAACTGTGATAATTCAGCAGTCGTGTACTGTGTTTTATAACAAACACTGTAATTAATCGCGGATTAATTTGGAACGGCAATGTTCAGTGGACTTCATTAATTTACGAGTGGTAATTTGAAACTTCCACTCTCGAAACCGTGTGATACTTATTGTGCCTCTCATGAACAGTAGTTGGGGAAATATGCAATTATTTATCGATGTATAAAATAGGACCACCTCCGCATATTCATGTTCAAAAAGAGTAATAAACGCCATTTATAAAAAATTTCTTCTGATTATTATCAGAAAATCCTTTTTGTTGGTTATTTGTGATTGTTTAAATATATTTTTCGCGTCATCATCTGCGAATTAATAGACTGGTTAAACTACAGATTAATTATTGATCTTATTTAAACAGTTTGGGTAGCTGTTTAGGGCAGACAAGCAAACATACATAACTCACCTCTATGAACGGAGACAAAGAGCCATAAACCTTTTACTACCCTGAGTTATGTATTGCTCAATTCGTATTGGTGAGTACCGATAGGAAGGTCGCAAGGTGATCACAATCCTCCACGCCAGAGCGAACACGCGAGGGTCCACAATTAGCCGATCTGATGCAAGTAATTCAACAACTGGCGGAGAGTAATAAACGACAGATTCTGGAGAGTTTTTACCCAATGTGCCACTGTTCTGTACGGCAATGCCCATTCCCCACAGGCCTCTTGAAGACGTTGATGTCACTGTCGTGCTGTACGATTTTGGCACATTAAACCTTGATCCAGCTCCATCGTTGCTGTTTCGAAAACATAAGTGACACCATGGTCTAGATGAAGGGGCAGGGGGCTAAAGGGGCTGTAGGCGCGGGCCTCCAGGTAGACGGGGCCTCCACTCTCATCAAAATATCTGATCACTCTCCAGCAGGATTCGTACAAAACCAACGGATGGCCGGCCCAGTGTTTGAACTCTGCCCCCAAGTATGTGCTTATTACTGCGATAATCCGCTGAATGATAAGTTTCGCAATCCATTTAATTATATAATATCCAGTTTCAATCCAGTAGAGAAATTAAATCACTGCATAGGTGCATAAAATAAGGTAGAAGTCGTTAAACATAGTAATAAGTTAGATCTGGTTGTGCCGCGCGGGAGTAGTCGAGCGGTCTGGAGCGCCACGTTACGAACCGCGAGTCCTCCCGCGTCAGAGGTTCGAATCCTCCCCCGGGCATGGATGTGTGTCTTGTCCTGAGGTTAGTTTAACTTAGTTTAAGTAGTTTGTAAGACTAGGGCCGTCTCTAATGACCACGCCGTCGACGGGACGTTAAACTCCAAGATTGTTTTCTAAGACTAGGGTAGGTACTGATGATCCCTTAGTTAAGTCCCATAAGCTCTACAAACATCTGAACATTTTTTAAGACTAGGGACTTATGACCAAAGTAGTTTGGTCCCGTAGAATCATAATCATAATCATCATCATCATCATTAGAGACTGATTATGCCTTTCAGCGTTGTCTGGAGCGTAGTACCTCTAATAAAATTCCTCCATGATCTCCTATTCAATGCTAACATTGATGCCTCGTCTGATGTTATGCCTTTTAGTTCAAAATCATTCTGCACCGAATCTAAGTACTTTCTTCTTAGTCTACCTCGACTCCTCTTACCCTCCGCTGCCGAGCTCATGAGTCACTTAGGTAACCTTGCTTCTCCCATGCGTGTAACATGAGCCCACCATCTCAGTCTGTTCGCTCTAACAGCTTCATCTATGGTGTATCCCGTAGAATTACAAACATTTATTTATTTCAACATCTGTTTGTAAACTGTGTGTAGAGTCGGATAGACCTTTTAACCAGAGTAATAGCCAGTTTACTTCAGACACATTTATGTCCTGTGGTATACATTCACCCCACGCCCCTTCCTTTTTTGTTTTTGTTGGGTGCTCTTATCGCTTATCAGTTATTGTAGAGTGAAACTGTTGATTCGTGAAACAGTATTGTTTAGAGCGCTGTAATGTACACTTTTTTTGCAGATCAGCTGTGTTTCGTAAGTGATGTGATATTGCTTATTGTAATCAATTAGTGCATTACTCGTAATTGAATTTCATTTCTGGTATTCGGCACTTGAAATGGAATCGTCTCATGTGAGAAAGTTTGTTAGTGGCGCCAGTAAAAGAAAGGCACATAAAGGAGCAGCAGAATTTGTGAAGAAACTGCCAAAAGTTACTTCACACTTTACAAACAAAGATGACTGCTGGGAATGTTAGTGAAATTTGTAACGAATCAGACTCTCCCACACCTGTGTGTACTCAGCAACATTGTGTCGCTGAGACGGTGTTGACTAGTAGTGTTAAACCAGGCAATTATAACACTGAAAGCGGTGGCAATACCGACAATGGTGGTGAAACAGTGAAGTCTCCAGTATTCGAGAAAGAACCCGCGAAAAAAAAAAGAAGAAAAAAAGACAACGAATTCGTGCAACTGTGTTTAGTGACAGGTTTAGATTATTTTAGGAACACTTTAGATGACCTAAGTCATTCTAAACGTGTCTACAAATCATAAAAAAGTATACATCCGAAAATTTGTTCTTCAAAAAACTGAAAAATGGAGAGAAAAAGGAAAGAAAATGGCTACAGGCAACGTATTTATATTTTCTGTAAATTATTCAGCGATAGCGTGGGCTCATTCAAGGTGCGTAACCATTTTTCAGCCTGCGGATTTTCTGGATGGAAGCAGGCGGAAGAGAAAGTTACTTCTCATGAGAATAGCGCTTACCATGGCGAAAATTCAGTGACTTAGCTTTTACGATCGAAGAACGAGGGGCGTATCGATAGTAAACTGCAGCATATGAATAAAACTAGGTAAATTATTGGCAAGAGTGCTTTGCCGCTTGGTAGAAGTCGTTAAACATTTGGCAATACGAGGACTTCCTTTTCGTGATGATAAAAAATTTTTGGATCCCCAAATAATGATAACTACTTAGGTTCTATTGAAGTAATTGCTCATTTTGACCCATTTTTAAAACAACACATCTAAGATCACGGGTCTGAAGGTCATAGCGAAACGTCATATTTGTCCAAGATTATTTGTGAGGATTTTATCAGCCTTAAGGAAAACAAGGTACTGAGTAAAATAGTTATCGAAATTGAAGCAGCAAAATACTACGGATTGGTTGTAGACACGCCACATGAAGAGTTTTGTGTTTTGCTCCCTACATAGTCATACAGGAGAAATTCTTAAGGAGGTCGCAATCGATCTCTTCATAAAACATAATATCAGGATAGAAGATGGCACTTGAAGAAATTGGCAAAAACAAAGAAGAAAAGACAGAGACACGAACTGAAGCAGAGATTGCTATATTACTTGTGTTCTGGAATGACGTGTTATCTCGAATTGACACAACTAATAAATATTTGCAAAAGCCTGGTCGTGATTTAATTAGCGACTGTCAAACGTTGCAATCATTAATTCCGTTTTTCAGTCGTATTAGGGAGAATTATGAAGACTTTGAAAACCAAGCTAGGAGCTTAAGCGAGCATGTACATCAAGACGGAAACGCAAAATAAAAACTAGATTTCCTGATGAAGAAAAATCAGAAGAACTGGCTGGATGCAATAAATTTCGTGTATCACTTATTGTAGTTGTTGACAAATTACAAGCAGGACAGTGAAGTAGTCGATCTTTTCCGACCGTAAACAAACAATATTGTGAAGCAACGAACTGAAGAGATCTTAGGGGAAACGTCAATACTGTGTGAGAAATACCGAGGTGATCTCAATGAAGTACTGAAATTCTTCATTTTGGTGAATATTTGAAGTGTTCTCTCAAAGAAAAAGCTGCAGACACTTCACCAGCCGAATTATACGATTTATTGTATCAAAATGATCTTGGTGATGTTTTCCCAAATGTAATGATTGCTTATCGGATCTTCCTCTCGATACCAATTACTAATTGTGAGGATGAGAGAAAATTCTCCAAATTAGCTCTTATCAAAAACAAGTTACGTTCTAAATGTTCAAATGTTTGTAGAACTTATGGGACTTAACTACGGGGTCATCAATCCCTAAGCTTACAAACTACTTAGGAACTAGCTAAGACTAAGAACGGCACAAATATCCATGCCCGAGGGGGGATTCAAACCCCCGACCGCAGTGGCCGTGCAGACCGTGACTGGAGCGCCTCAGTCCCCTCGGCCACCGCGGCCGGCAGTTACGTTCTACAATGCAACAAGAACGAATTTCTGCTCTTGCACTGTTATCACTTGAACATGCGATTACCAGCTCTCTTTATTTCGAGAATGTGATAAAGGACTTCACAAGGACGAAAGCAGGAACAGAATAT
Source organism: Locusta migratoria (assembly GCA_026315105.1). NCBI lineage: Eukaryota > Metazoa > Arthropoda > Insecta > Orthoptera > Acrididae > Locusta > Locusta migratoria. Next base: position 275,642,231 of record CM048755.1, read on the forward strand.
TTTAAGGTAGGCCTAATCATTTTTAATTTATCACATTGATATTTCTTTGTGTGATTTGGGAACCTACATACGGTACTATATGATTTAATGCAAGAAATGGTTTTTGTCGTAGAAGTATGACCTGTTGTACTTTCACAGAAATATATTAGGCCTAAATGACGTTAGCAGGGCCACAAATGTTTTCTAGCCCCGGGCCTCCAGCGGCCCTGGTGACGCCGTTACGTTAGACCGCTCGCTCACAAGTGACTGTTTACATCGATTGTGCGCACGCCCAGGGCCGCCGACTCCGTGGGTGCTCCGGGGCTCGTGCACCCACATAAAATTCAGGTGGAAAATAAAATTGTATAAATTTAAAAAATCGGGAAAAATCATAACCTACCTCATGACTCAAGAGGCAATGCAAAACGTGACCATAGCCAGAGACGATATTTCATACGTGAAAGAAATGTTCAGTTTTGTACGCGGTTCCCCAAGCGAGTAGTAATGAGTGTCCGTGTTTTACCCACTATACTAGCTTTATTCATCCTGAAGCACGTCGGTCCTGTTGACTTTTCAGGTGTACGTATTTGTTGTTATGGTCATCAGTTCGGAGACTGATTTGATGCAGCTCTCCACCCTACTTTATCATGAGCGAGCCTCTTCATCTCCTCATAAGAATGGCAACCCACATCCATTTGAATCTGCTTACTATATGCGTCTCTTGGTCTCCCTCTGCGATTTTTACCCCACACACTTCCCTCCAATGCTAAATTTACGATTCCCCGATGTCTAAGAATGTGTCCTACCAAGCGATCCCTTCTCTTAGTCAAGGTATGCCAAAAATTCCTTTTTTCACCAACTCTGTCCAGTACCTCTTCATTAGTTATGCGATCTGCCCACCTAACCTTCAGCATTCTTCTGTAGCACCACATTTCAAAAACCTCTATTCTCTTCCTGTCTGCATTGTTTATCGTCCATGTTTGACTCCCGTACAAGGCAACATTCCACACAAATGCCTTCAGAAAAGACTTCCTTACACTTAAATTAATATTCGATGTTAGCAAATTTCTCTGTTTCAAAAATGCTTTTCTTCCCATTGCCATTCTGCATTTTATATCCTCTGTACTGCGACCATCATATGTTATTTTACTACCCAAGTAACAAACCTCATCTACCACGTTCACTGTTTCATTACCTAATCTAATTCCTTCAGCATCTCCTGATTTTCTAAGACTGCATTCTATTATCTTTGTTTTGCTCTTGTTAATGCTCATTTTATACACTCTCTTCAACACACTGTCCATTCCATTCAACTGCTCTTCCAGGTCCTTTGCTGTCTCTGACAGAATTACAATGTCATCAGCAAAACGCAATGTTTTTATTTCTTCCCCCTGTACTTTAATCCCTATTCCAAATTTATCCTTGCTTTCTTTCATCGCCTGCTCGATGTACAAATTGAATAACATCGGAGAAAGGCTACAACCCTGTCTTACTCCCTTCCCAACTAATGCTTCCCTTTCATGCCCTACGAGTCTAATAACTGCGGTCTGGCTTTTGTACAAGTTGTAAATAATTCTCCTTTCCCTGTATTTTACCCTTCCTGACTTCAGAATTTGAAAGAGTGTATTCCAGTCAACATTGTCATAAGCTTTCTCTAAACCTACAAAAGCTAAAAATGTAGGTTTGCCTTTCCTTAATCTATCTTCTAAGATAAGTCGTAAAATGAGTATTGCCTCCCAGGTTCCTACGTTCCTCCTGAATCCAAACTGATCTTCCCCGAGGTCAGTTTCTACCAGCTTTTCCATTCTCCTGTAGATAATTCGTGTTAAAATTTTGCAACTATGAATTATCAAACTGATGGTTCTGTAATTTTCACACCTGTCTGCGCCTGCTTTCTTTGGAACGGGGATTATTACATTTTTCTTAAAGTCTGAGGGTATTTCACCTGTCTCATATATCTTACACACCAGGTGAAATAGTTTCGTCGTGGCTGGCTCTCCCAGAGACTTTAGTAGCTCTGAGGGAATGTCATCTACTCCCAGAGCCTTGTTCCGACCTAGGTTTTTCAGAGCTCTGTCAAATTTATCTCTCAGTATAGTATCTCCTATTTCATCTTGACCTACTTCCCTTCCTACAACATTGTCTCTAAGTTCATTTCCTTTGTACAGCTCCTCTATGTACTCTTTCCACCTTTCTGCTTTCCCTTCTTTGCTAAGAACTGGTTTTCCATCTGAGTTCTTGATATTTGTAGAGCTGTTTTTCTTGTCCCCAAATATCTCTTTTATTTTCCTGTAGGCAGTATCTACTTTTCCCCTTCTTATGCATTCTACAGATTTGGATTTGGCTTCTAGCTACTCCTGCTTAGCCATTTTGCACTTCCTGTCAATCTCATTTCTTAGTCGTCTGTACTCCATTTTACCTGTTTCATTTACTGCATTTTTATATTTTCTCCTTTCATAAATTAACTTTAGTATTTCCTGTGATATCCAAGGATTTTTGTAGGCCTTGGCTTTCTACCTATTTTGTCCTCTGCTGCCTTCACTATTTCATCTCTCAATGCTACCCATTCCTCTTCTACTGTTTTATTTTCCCCCGTTATATCCCCGTTATATCAGCTCCTGGGTACGTGTTTATGAACATTCAGTTGTGTTCTTTTAGGAATTTAGATTGAAGAATCTGATGCTGATGCTAAAGTTAATCGTTTTTCAATATCTTTGTCACTTCCCTTGTTATTAAAATTATAGATTCAGTTGAAATTTGTAATGCTTTTCTCTCAGACTTAAAAAAAAAAACCTTGGACTATATTAATACTGTCAGAGATGTCATGAAGTTATCTCGAAGTGATGAAAGTTTCGATTAAGTATACAGCTCTTGCTTGGGACTGACCAAAAAAATTTGATGTCGGACTTCAAAATCTCAAAATATTTCAAAGAATTCTATAAACCTTGGTGACGGTGTTCTACCAAACGCTTTTGTCAGAATAGCTTCGCACAAAAAGTGTCAGATTAGTGTACAGTGAAAAATTATTTCATTGGTCGTGTAGAAGTTTTGGGGTGTTACGTATATCGAAATATCCACTTCGGCCAATTATATCGCTTTATTTCACTGTCCTAATGCAGCCATGCTTTCCTTTTCTTTCTCCTCTTTCTTCCTTCTATCTTTCAAAGGTCAGACAACTGCCTATTTACTTTTATCAAGTATTGCTCATTCAAAAATGCACGAACATGATTTTCAGGAGGGTTGGTTTCGAACATTTGTGAACCGTGATATAGAGCACCCACACTGATTTTCAAAAGACGGCGCCTCTGCGCAAGCCTGTGACGTGGGAAGGGCGACTGCATTTGCTCCGAGTTAGGTAGCTATGTCAACAACGTGTGCTATCACCGACACAGTAGATTCTACTGCAAGCGTCTCCGCAGCAGTGTTGCCACTATTTAAGTACCAACCCTCGCAGAAGCAATTCAGAGGCGGGCGGCTTGGTATGTTACTGGTAGGTTCGAACAATGCGCGACTGTTACTGAGATGTTTCTGGAGCACAAATGAAAGTCGCTAGAGGCAAGGCGACGCTCTTTCCGAGAAACAATGTTGCAGAAATTTAGAGGGCCGGAATTTGAAGAGGACTACAGAACGATTATACTGTCGCCAACTAAACATTTCACGTAAAGACCACAAGGATAAGATTACACAGATTATGGCTCATACAGATGCATACAAGCATTCATTTTTCCCTTCGTTCTACGAGGCGCGTCCAGAAAATAAGTTCCGTTTGGTAATAAAATGAAATTGTACACAGATACAGAAGAGATTTTTATTGCACAAAATTCAACAACTCTTAAACTACTTTTCCACATAACTGCCGAAATGTTGCAGGCATTTGTCATAGCGTGGCACCAGGGTTTGTATACCTTCTTCATAGAAATCTGCCGCCTGTGGCTTCAACCAGTTGGAAACAGTTTCTTTCAGCTCGTCCTCATTGGTGAAGTGATGACCGCCAAGGAAAGACTAATTGTAAACCTACGGTTTTCCTGGATCTTGTCATCAATCGCGTGAACCAGTTCTTCTGTAACCAAAGGTGGACGCCCATCTCGTTCTTCATCGTGCACATCACTACGCCCGCCATTGAACTGTCGGCCCAACCTTCTCACCACCGAATCACTCATCGCATTTGGTCACTAAACATCGCAAATATGCCGATAAATTTCACTTGGTTTCACTTTCCTCGCATTCAGAAACTGAATCACCGACCTCATTTCACCGGCGGCGGGATTTTCAATCAACGCCGAAATTTCAAACAAGCACAACAAAGCGTACGTAACTGACAGCGATCTCCAAATGGCGCACGTTCTTCTCAAATAATCAAATGTTTGTAGATCTTATGGGACTTAACTACGGGGTCATCAGTCCCTAAGCTTACAAACTACTTATGAACTAGCTAAGACTAAGGACGGCACAAATATCCATGCCCGAGGGGGGATTCGAACCCCCGACCGTAGTGGTCGTGCAGACCGTGACTGGAGCGCCTCAGTCCCCTCGGTCACCGCGGCCGGCCACGTTCTTCTCCTTGATACACATCGTCTACAGCGCATGTGCGGAACTGCAATCGCAGCGCTAAAGCGGAGATAAATTGAAACGGAACTTACTTTCTGGACGCTCCTCGTATATGGGGAGTGGAAGAGTTCAAATGTTCAAATGTCTGTAAATCTATCGGACCAAACTGCGTGGTCATCAGACCGTAGCTTACAAACTATTTAAACCTAGGTAAACTAACCTACGGACAAAGACACACACCCATGCCCAGGGAGGACTCGAACCTCCACGGCGAACAACCGCGCGCTCCGCAGTGAGGTGCTTTAGACCGCTCGGCTACTCCACCGCGGCTGTAGTGCAAGAGTAACTAGTAATGGCACTAGGTACCTTCCGCCACGCACCTTTGGGTGAAGTACGGAGTATGTATGTAGATGTAGATACATGTTGTAAGTGTTATTTATTTTCACTATTGAACAGTACGCAAGTTTCTGTAAGAAAAAGCCTGATGTAACTTTTTAAATAAACCTCGTTTTTTTATTTTTTTATTTCATTTAATCTCAATTTGGCGTTCTTTTATTCCAACTTCGACCATCTCCGATGTATTCCTCCACCACTAAATTAAACATTCCTCTTACCTATTAATGAACAAATCCCATATGTTGCTTTGACCTTTTATAGAAACAGAACCGACTGTTTGATAGCATTTTCAGTGCCGAAACAGATCTGGTATTAGAAAACAAACTGCGAAAAGCTATTAAAATCGTTCAGTAAAAACCTCAGAGTATGCATATTTGATAGGCAGTGGCGATAAAATATTCCAAGGTGGCGTATTTGGATTGCAATATGTACAGTCCTCGAAGTCGACGCTCCGCGAGTGTCGTTCTTCCCCACTCGTCGTTTGAAGCTACCAGCTGATTGCCTTATCGCACTGGACGTCAATGGAATAGTACGTAACGGCGCTACGTCATCAAGTTGTCGTGTTATCGCTCTGGTCTTAAATTGTCGTCACGTCATATCACGTTACACCGCGCTGCTGTCCTCAAATGCTTTTTATGCGGGAACTGAGCTCATATGTTCACCCGAGACTGTTGAGTTCGCTGTTTAGTTCCTTAATCATCGACCGTACTCAAACATCCGTTCGCACGATACTTTTTATGATATGCTAGTCGATAAAACCTTGATGCTTGTATGTTTATACGCAACTACTAACGATGTCACACAACCTTTTCATAGTATTAAAGAAAGAATTATAAACACGCAAGACAATGCCCAAGACGATTATTGGCGAGTAAAATGACAGAATTAGGGTTTCTAAAGGGGAATTTCCTACATTCTACAAGAAGATGGAGAAAAAGAATCGTCATTTTATAAATAAACTCAGAAATACAAAGCAACAATTATTTTTAGAATTAGTAAAGCTAACTGTAACCAGAATAACAATAAAGAAAACCGTTTTAGAAGCGCTCATCACACCATAACAAAAACAGTGAATTGTTTGAAGTGAGCCTAGTTGCAAGCTTTGTATAACACAATAATCCGTTTTCAAATCCAGTAACTAATTTTGTACGTTGAAGATATCTGAACAACACTATAGAATTCCATTTTCATATATCACATCAAAATTCTTAAACACTGTATTTAACACACAACTTTACAAAGCAATTTAAAACTGAAACACTGTATTTCGTATGAGCTACAAAGGCAACATGATGTACAAAACACGAATTAAATATATATTGTATTGCGTTATTTTCGTAGAAGGGACAGATTTTAGCGCACAAAAACTAAAAAGGAATTAATGTTTATTGTAACATACAAAAGCCAAAGAATATACTCCACATTCAGTTTGTTCCCGCAGGACGTTCGAGTCTTCCCTCGGGCAGGTCTGTGTGTGTGTTGTCTTTAGTGTAAGTTAGTTCAAGTAGTTTGTAAGTCTACGGACTGGTGACAATAACAGTTTGGTCCAATAGGTTTACATACATTTGAACATTTTGAAAATATTCAGTCCTGTCGTAAACTTGTGTGAAGTAAAAATAATTGCAACCGTTTGGATTAAAAATTTCATGTACCATTTTTTCTCATGTGTTGTGTTGGACTACGAAGTTGCAGTAATTAACAACAATAGGCAATCCATCATTGATGTAGTCCTTAGCTCGTGATACCTCCTTTCCATTTCTTTAATGTTTCGGTAAAAAGTTTCACCCTGTTCTTCACTCACTGCTCGAAAGTCTTCTGAAAATGTGTTTAAATGTGAGTGAAGGAAGTGTTCCTTCATACTCATTTTGCATCTTGAAGCTGTATATTTTCCAGCATGTTAATCACTTATTCCACACAGACTGAATTTTCATTTTCCCAAAAGTGCAAGCTTTCTTTTCTTGAGATCCATTCATTCTTCAAAACATTAGTCCCCTATTCTGCAACCCTGCAAATGTATCTCGTTTGTTTTTTTGCCTTTGATAGCTGCGGAAATTTGCTAGTTAAATATTTTAAAAAATGGTCATTGTTATCTACCATTTTCGCAAAATTCCTTCAGTAGCCCCAATTTAATATGCAAGGGGGGGGGGGGGCTAACAGAATTTTCTGAGGATCGACTAAAGCTTCTCTCACGGTGATCTTGAATCCTAGGATTGGTGTATTTCTTCGAGGTCATCTTCGTGTAGTCCAATGGTTATTTCTATTTCATCTGTTCCATTCACAAATATTACACTGGTGCAACGTATAGCGCTGTAGTTGTCCTAACAACATACACAAAACCTTCAGTTTACGACAGATCAGTCATTGATGTTCACTAGATTTAACGTTTCCGAATAGCAGCTCGAGATTCAAATTTATCTTCTTGAGATGGACGGAATAAATCGAATGGAATTAGTGCTGGAATGTTGCCGTCATACAGCAACACACCTTGTAAAATGCTGTTAGTAGTCACTGAAGAGCCTCTGTTTTGTACTTTAGTTCGTACTTAGTACTGAGGTTTGGAATATCGATGCAGTTTACTACACCGGATGACAGTAGTCGTGGAATACCTTCTAATATCGTGTCGGACCTTATTCTGGCTGCCGAAGTGCAGCAACTCGACTCAACAAGTCGTTGGAAGTCTGCTTCAAGAATACTGAGCGATGCTACCTCTACAGTCGTTCACAACTGCGAAGTGTTGTCGCTGCAGGATTTTGTGCACGAACTGAACATTCGATTCTGTCCCATATATTCATGTCGGGCGATCTGGGTGGCCAAATCATTCGCTGGAATTGTCCAGAATGTTCTTCAAACCAATATCGAACAATTATGGTTAACTGATATAGCACCTTTGTCGTCCATAAAGATTTCGTCTTTGTTTAGGAACATGATGTTTATGAATGGTTTCAAAAGGTCTCAAAGTGTAGCGGAGGAATGGCCGAGCGCTCTAAGGCGCCTTGCTGCGGAGCGCGCGATTGCTCCCAGTCACACAGGTCAGAAACGGGCCAAGTATGAGCCCGGTCTTGGGAGTTGCATACACTACAAACGCCTCCCTTCAACCCCCCTGTAATTGCGCGAGTACAGCGAGCCTAAGTGCGCTGGCGCAGCCGCCCCGTCGTACTGGCGGGCTCGTAGCCACCAGACGTGAGCTCCGCGGGTACTCTGACGCCATATCCATACTCGCTGTCTCCGTGAGTTCGGCGACCATATGTTTGTAATTCATATAAATCTTCAGTTTTATCCCGGTCTTAATGAAATGCTGCATACTTGATCTTCAAAATAAGAGGAATATCACTGCCTACACAATATTCCACGTGGTGGATGGCGAAGGCTACTTTACTCACAGAATTCGACAAAATCAACAGTTTTCTTACGATTCTGTTGAAATTTTGCACACTCGATCTTCAGATCAAGTATTCATCAGTTTCTTTCTGCAATGTGTCGAGACAACTTCATACCATTGTACTGAAAATAATTTCCCCACATTCATGCTATACTATCAACTCATTCAATAAATGTACTAATTCTTTCAGCTCACTACAATTTTCTTGCAGGTCAAAGGTCAAAGGAAACATTTGTTACTCCATGTTAAGAAAACAATTCGCAGAAGATTTTACATATATTATAGTTTGATGTAATAAAGGTCTAAATTTATTTTCATTACTATGTAGCATCGAATTAAGTGAAGTATTACACAAAAATTAAGAATGTGCTTTGGTAAAGACACATTGCATAATCGATTTTTGATCAAAAGTTGCTGTGTTTGAAATATAGACAATATTCTGACTTTTCATTTGAAACCGAGCAGAATGATAAATGTTAATTCGTTTTTGAGGCACTGGCGCTCTCATTTCCATCCCTGCGCATCGGGAATCATGTGATAATATCAATCGTCAAATTTCATACTCATTTCAGCGACGAGGAATTGCTTTATATATTACTGCATTAAAAATATCATCAAATAAATGTATTAGAGTGAATGGAAAATCTGGAAGATGTCAAACTACTACGAAGACAAGTGATGCTGATTTTACATCGGACTGACTAATATGCAGTTTTCAGAAGTATAATATATGGAATTATATAGGACGCCAATTGACTTACATGAATGTATTTTGCAAGATTCAAAAAATGTTCAAATGTTTGTAAATCTATCGGACCAAACTGCGTGGTCAGTCCGTAGCTTACAAACTACTTAAACTAAAATAAACTAACCTAAGGAGAACACACACACACACACACACACACACACACACACACACACACACACATGCCCCAGGGAGGACTCGAACCTCCGACGGCGATATTTTGCAAGAGACTGTTGCAAATGAACCGGCATTGTCGGATTCTTTGAGGTACGGTAGACGTTGAAATCTCACAATTGTGTGTGTTTTAACCAAACGAAAGCCTTATTTCATTTATTAATAAAGAATGACCTAGGTTTCGAATCATAAGCTCATCTTCCAATAAATAACTGATACAAAAAATGACAACCAAGAAAAGATAAACGTACCAACTCCCGAAGATATGGAATGTTGACTTGAGCTTTAAATTTTATCTTTGAGATTCTAACCACATTATGTATGGATTCAAAAATTCTTTAGCATTAATTACAGTAACTAACACAATTCTGACAAAATTATCTAGATTTTTACTAGTTCCTTAGGAACAAAATGATTGGTTTTATTTGTTTAAGAAGCCATAAAATGTTGCATCCATTTATCTACTACACTTTCGACGGTGTCCTACTACGAAATTAAAATTTTCTGCGTTGGTTGTTGATCATATGATGTTACAATAGTTCACTAAACAAAACTGTACCGATATAAGTACGCAGTAACTGAAAAGTATAATGCACAAATGAAAAGAGAACGTAAATATTGAAAAACGAATCACTAGTCTATGACAAACACTTTCAGTCGTAAGGCAATATTGTTCCGTCAGCCAATAATCTATGGACTGGGCGGTCACTCCACTCCCGCCGAGGGTTTGAGTCCTCCCGCAGGCATGTGTGTGTGTGTTGTCCTTAGTGTAAGTTGGTTTAAGTAGTTTGTAAGTCTATAAGTCTATGGACTGATTACTATAGCAGTAGGGTCCAATAGTTTTACATACAATGTAACATTTTGAACAACCAACAATATAGGCCAGTCGTCGTAGACAAATAAATGGCCTTAGGTCCAAAAAATTGCAGGAAGCTGAATTTTTGGTATGTTGTTAGGACATATTAGAGTAGTATTAAACCAAGTTTGCAGCTTCGAAATCCTTTTGCGTAACTTTTAAGAGCCAAAAAACCTCGAAATTTTCGGACTTTTTTCTGGTTTTGGCTTATAACTCGTTAAGGGTGGTTTTTTGACGAAAAGTCACTCACACCTCTATTAATGTAGATAAAATATTCTAAAATTTAAGCCCAACCGCAGCTCTGTAAGTCCAATAGTTCCCGAAATATTGGACTTCAAAAATTGACTTATTTCTCCAAAAAGTTCAAGTTTTCGATTTTAGTCATCTTTCATCTAGAATATTGGCTCTAATGATCATCCCACGCGGAATGTCATACAAAACACAGTAATAGAGCAGTTATTTAACTTTAATCTAAGTACTGAACAAAGTCCATAGGCCCAATAGATTTCTAGTTATCGTTAAAAAACGAAAACTTGGAAAAATCGGAGTATTCAATAAATTGACCCAGACGAATTGCAGTCCTCTTCTCCTGTGTATCTTAAAGAAAAAGGAAGAATTACTCATTGATGATGATTATTAACGCATCGTATATAAAAAGGATTTTTCAACACTGTTTTCCGCAAATACTGAACAGAGAATTTCCTTGAGTCACTTCCTGCCATTATGGCACCGAGCTCCCCATGATTAACATGAGGTGGTGAAAACCTCTAAGTCTCACCCCTATGTTGACAAGCTGAGGATGCTGGTGGCTCTCCACAATGTCTCGGGCTTTCAAGTGCAGTGGTTGAACGTAGGTCACAAAACATGTTTCCTGACCGTAAATGCTTGTTCTTTAACTGGCTTCTAAAAGTGATGTTAAAACAGTGTCGTAGTCAGTTGGGGGAGCATGGATAAAAGGGAGATCTTTGAACGTTTGTAAGGAAGATCTTCTGTCACTTGATCCATGAATCCATTCCATCCTGGGATGCCTGGCATGTTAGTTGCTTTTCCAAACAACCACAGCAGGTCTGGGGATTTTGGCAAAATGACTTCAGCGAGTTTCACTTCGTTAATTGAAATGGCTGACAAGCCAAATTTCTTTCTAATAGAAGAATGTTTAATGTGTGTGGCAGTGTGTGAACCTGATATACTCGGCACATGCAGACTTCAAACATGGTTTGTTTATGTCTGGGCGAACGGAAGAGTGAGGGATCATGATCATTGTACCACCCATTTCATGGAACGGATCAATTGTGTTAACGTTCACATCTGCATTGTCGAAGACGAAATGCATGAAAGCTCCTTTGTCGACTGGTTGGGCCACTTCTCCACGGAGGATAGCGGAACTTTCAAAGTGCATAGCCTCCGTATATGTACAAGAAATTCCCATACAGTGGCAAAGTTCAACAAGGTGCTTTGATTCAAATTTTCTATACAAATAGGTTCCAAAGCTTATTTGAATTGAGGGTAGGAAAGATTTGGGCCTCGTTTCAGCCATGATTGCATGAGCAAATCCTATGCACTTCTTTTTCCACTGTTCAAGAGAAGGATGCCTTTGCGTCTTTTAAAAAAGCATCTGACGAGGGATATTGAGTAGTGTCAAATGTTTGGGAACGAATGTCTTGCAGGATAATCTCTGCTGCAACCTTGGCAACTTTAAGCCGCTCTTCAGCAGGATCGCTAAGTCTTTGATTGTACCACTTTTCATAAAGGATGTTTCGTCCAATGTCTGTGAACATCAAGACTGGGCTGTGATACGACCAACCTGCGCAAAAATAATTTTTCCGTCATATCGCTTTTTTAGATGAGCTTGAACACTTGCAGCTGCTGGTTTGTAATCACTTGTGGAGGTCTCTGCAAACAAGTCACTTATGGAAAATTGGTTTTCCTGTCTTGTTTCTGCAGGGTATGCATATATACGCTCCATACCTTCGATAAGGAAGGGATGTTCGCGACGGCCTTGTTTACCTCCTGCACCAATAGATCGCGACAAGGAGTGCAGTTTTACGTAGCAATGGTTGTGGTACTTATCCTCAGTAGCAACAAGTTCACATATACATGAAAGACGCCGAAGAATGTGTTGCCCCCATTCACTAGTTTGTCTAGCTTTTTCCAAAATCGATTCTTTCACTTCAAGTGTTTCCCTTTTATGGAGTTCATCCTGTAGATATTTGGGCAATTTTACTGCTTCTCGAAATATTCCTTGGAGAATTTTTCACCACAAAGGAAACAATAATATCCAATGATGTGACGCCTTGAATCCGACGCACTTTTCAGCCTTTCCCCACACGAAGACGATGGTTGAGCAAATCAAACATTTCCTTCTCGCTGGACAAATGCTTACACATTACTTTCGACAGTGTACCTCTTCCTACATGCGTCATGTACGGTCACTTCATTTAAACTGCACAAAAAATCTCATGTGCCTTTCAAGCCCACGTTTCTGACTCATTTTTATCAGCGTCTAAATTCCGCGTTTTTTCACTGTCACTGTTCCCTCTGCAAGCACTTACCGACGACCCCGAAACAAACATGCGACGGGGGTAGCTCCGACATATTGTAAAACAGAAAGTACTTAAAACGCCACCAAGATCAAGATTTAGACGATTTTTGTTTGAAACGTTCTTCCGGATCCGAATACGGCTGTTTATAAGGGCAGACTGGGTGTATTGGGGAAGGCCTCGAAGGCAAGAAGTTTGGGAGGGAGGACAGAACACCCGCTAAGTCACGACTCTGAGTAAGGGGGACGGGAGGGGGATTGATACCTTCGCACAACAAAAGGCCTCGCTACGAACGAATGGCTGACCAATACCCAAAAACGGAGAGGCTTTCGTCTTTTTTTTCTTTACAGCAATACCTACTTTCACAAATATATTTGTATGCACTGACACATAATTACACCTATTTATATACAATACATTAATAATTATCATCAATGAGTAATTCTTCCTTTTTCTTTAAGATACACAGGAGAAGAGGACTGCAATTCGTCTGGGTCAATTTATTGAATACTCCGATTTTTCATAGTTTTCGTCTTTTACGATAACTAGAAATCTATTGGTCCTATGGACTTCGTTCAGTACTTAGATTAAAGTCAAATAACTGCTCTATAACTTTGTTTTGTATGACATTCCCCGTGGGATGATCATTAGAGCCAATATTCTAGCCGAAAGATGACTAAAATCGAAATTTTGAACTTTTTGGAGAAATAAGTCAATTTTTGAAGTCCAATATTTCGGAAACTATTGGACTTACAGAGCTTCGGTTGGGCTTAAATTTTAGAATATTTTATCTACATTAATAGAGGTGTGAGTGACTTTTCGTCAAAAAACCACCCTTAACGAGTTATAAGCCAAAACCAGAAAAAAGTCCGAAAATTTCGAGGTTTTTTGGCTCTTAAAAGTTACGCAAAAGGATTTCGAAGCTGCAAACTTGGTTTAATACTACTCTAATATGTCCTAACAAAATACCAAAAATTCAGCTTCCTGCAATTTTTTTTGATCTAAACATACCTGACGACTGGCCTAATAGTGCCACTTTCGATACAGAGCGTACTGCAGAGTTCTCGCCCGCTCCCCGCCTCCCCTCTCTGTGCCGCGGCTGCAGCGACACGCAGCCCAGCGCAGGTGCAGGTCGCATCAGCGTCGCGTCCCCTCTACTCCCAGTCCGCGCGGCCCCATTAGACTGCGCTGTGCCGCCCGTCTGTTTGCCTCAGAGTCAGCCACTGTGCTGCTTGGTCGCGCACGTGGGACGTAGAATGTAACATTTCCATCACACTCCTTAGCGACGAATACTAAAGCGTGTACTGTCACAGTATTACCCGTTCAACTTATAATTGCCATTTCAGCTGCAGGCGCTGCGAACTGTTGACTTGTTCTATCATTTATTTTGTATGGCGTATGGGCGTTATAATTACGCTCACTGGTACATATACAACAGATACTAGAACTGTATATTCTGTTAACTCATTCTTGAACAGAAAAGCAATCGAAATGAATATTAAGAATATAAATGTATTGTTTTACGATAAAACAAAGCGACAGCATGTTTGCAAAATAAAAAATAAATAAATAACATAAAATAAAATAATACAAAAAATGTCGTTTTTAATATATTCTTCTGAAGGAAAAATATGTGAACTGAAAAATAAAAAAACCTGTAATGTTACTATGGAATAACTGGAGCAAATGCATAATACATTTTCTATAAATATATTTTTCTACAGAAAATTGTACGAAATTAAAATAAAATTATTTTGCAATGTAATAATTAGGTTTTGCAGGTAGCTGATAAAAATACATTTGCTGTTAATACTAAAATCTAAGAAATTAAAATATTGAGGTACAGGCTAATAACTAAAAGGAAGATGTTCCCACTGGCAGGATGGACGCTGGTGTAGATTTGTCATTCACCCTGCTGAGCCTTAGTTTGAGTAGTAGATGAAAACTGAAAATTATTGAAGTTTTCCTTATAAATGTACTTTGTCACGACGTATATTTGCGCGATACCTATCCATTTCAGCAAACGCTCAGATTACGTAACCGCACTGTGTCAATAGCGTGACTGTACAATGCGGCCGGTCGCAGTGGCCGAGCGGTCTGCGGCGTGTCAGTCACAGTCTGTACGGCCGCTGCGGTCGGAGGTTCGAATCCCCCCTCGTGGCTGTTTGTGCCGCCTTTAGTATAAGCTAGTTCATAAGTAGTTTGAAAGTTTAGGGACTGATGACCTCGTAGTTAAGTCCCATAAGCTCTACAAACATTTGAACATTTTTGTAGAATGCGGGGCCACGTGAGTCGATCGTGTACTGTCGAGTGTTCTCGGACGCCTTCGGCCCTCTCTGACCGTGAACAAAGTTTGGATCAGCATGCTGCCGTCGACAATTGTAAAGTGAACAGGAAGTACTAGTCGCGACGTAACACGGCAGTTGAGTGCCCGATCTCGTTTTGTTGCGTATCACTGGCAGACCGAAAATGACCGACTCTAGCGATGCGTAGCCTCTAATGAATCTGTTAGTTGTGAGACCGTAGAGGATGCAAAAATAAAATTAAATGATGGAGTGTACGTACTTGCAAATATGCTGAAGAAGAGAAAGATGACGCCTTGGAAACGTTTGACGCTGTAGTGAACGCTGCAGATGGAAAATACACGAAGTTTGTACATTGCAGAGAAAACGGTTGTATTCTTCTCTACTCTACCTCTTCTGTCGAACAAAAACACAGGCTACGGAACTAAGTGTGGAGTAAGCTTCCCCCACCCCCCTTAACGAAACAAAATCTTATAAATGATGGTATCCCGGTTATGATTTAGTAGAATTCGTAAGTGAAGTACCTTGCACCATGTACCAGACGCATCTTATGTAGACAGTGACCTTCCGCTAGAATTCTTAAGTACCCTCCGCCATGTACCATACGAATCTTACGTAGCAAGTGACCTTCCGCTTGTTTTGAATGTCAAGTATGTGAAATTTCATCAAGATCGTAATGAAACTTTAGATTTTACAGAATTGTTAACTGAAGTACCCTCCGCCATGTACCACGCGAATCTTACGTAGTCAGTGACCTTCCGCTAGTCTTGTCGTCAAGTGCGCGAAAGTTCATCAAGTTCGAAATAATACTATAAATTTTGTAAACTATATACGAGAAGTAACCTCTGCCCTCCACCACGTAAATCTTATGTAGGCCGTGACCTTTATTTTGGTCAAGTATGCAAATTTCATGAAGATCATGATAAAAACGTAGATTGTAAGAAATTCTGTAACTGAATCACCCTCTGCCATACACTACACGAATCCCAGCAAGAGTGTTCTTTCTCTTGTTTTGAAAGTGATGAGTGATCATTTCATTAAGTTTGGAATAAAGCAGGTGTAAGTAATGCAAAATCATAGGTAATTATCACGTGTAAGTTGTATCTGTCGTGAAAATTCTGCGCGCCTTCTGTTAAGAGTCAGAGGCTAGGCGTAGCTCTCCAGGGCCGGCCGCGGTGGCCGAGGGGAATGCGGCGCGCCAGTCACGGTCTGCACGGCCACTACGGTCGGGGGTTCGAATCCCCCCTCGGGCATGGATATTTGTGCCGTCCTAGTTCGTAAGTAGTTCATAAGTAGTTTGTAAGTTTAGGGACTGATGACCCCGTAGTTAAGTCCCATAGACTAAACAAACATTTGAACATTTGGCTCTCCAGGCTCGCTGTACCCGCTGCGCCCGCCGGCCTCCGCGGGTTCCGTGTAACCGACAGCGCGGCTCGCGAGTCTGCTGCGGGTACCGCCAGGCCCGGCCAAGCAACACCGCCTAGAAGACAAGGCCTTACAACAGGCCGTGCCTACGTCACACTTAGAGGCCGCGGCCGCCATCTGACTGGCCGGCCGCTGCGCGGCGGTAGGCGTGCCCCAGTCAATAGCCAGTGAGGTGGCGGCCGGGGCCTCTAAGTGTGACGTAGGCACGGCCTGTTGTAAGGCCTTGTTTTCTAGGTGGTGTAGGGCCAAGGCGGCGAGCCGCGTCGGCAAGCCCACGAGCGTAGCGGGCCGAGCCGGTGACGTCATAAAGACCGCTAGCGGGTTTTAAGCAACATTTGGAAGCCCGTTTCGGATCTCCCCGTTCGATTCCTCCCTCGGGCATGGGTGTGTGTGTTTGTCTTAGGTTACTTTAAGGTAGTTGAAGTAGGTTGTAAGCCTGGGACTGATAACCAGAGTAGTTAAGTCCCATAGATTTACAAACATTTGTTTCTGTGCTGCATAGCTGTTCTAAGTCATGCAGGGATATTTGTGTAGGGTGATATCAAACTTTGCTAACACGCAAAAAAGACAATTTAATAAAAATCTCTCCTGCATAAGAGCTTACAGCCACTTCAGTCAACAATGGAAGCTCCCGTGTCCTTCAAACCATCGTCTCAACAAACAAAACGATAACAATCCAGATTACATGAAAACAAGTGCACGGAAATCTTAAACCACACCGCTGTTATGTTTTTAAAAATCGGCTTCCTTCTATTGCGGATTATTCTTTATTATTGCTCAATATTGGCAAGAAATATTTGAAAACAATTGTTGACGATTGGAATCACACGTATTGTAGCGAATCATTTGCAAGGAAACATGAAAGCAAGCGACTAAACGGGTGTACTCGACAAAGTGAGCCGGCCGCGGTGGTCGAGGGGACTGAGGCGCTCCAGTCACGGTCTGCACGGCCACTACGGTCGGGGGTTCGAATCCCCCCTCGGGCATGGATATTTGTGCCGTCCTTAGTTGTAAGCAGTTCATAAGTAGTTTGTCAGTTTAGGGACTGATGACCCCGTAGTTAAGTCCCATAGACTCTACTAACATTTGAACATTTTTTTCGACAAGTGATCACACTTTCTACCTTTCATTCGTTATGGTCTGAGCGGGAACTTTGGAGGAATAATTTGCAGAGTCGCCGCTCAGATGGCAGAACCGTCGCGCACGGAATACGAGACCGTCTTCCATACGACTTGGTTTCATATTATTAGCTCCTTGCAACTTCTATATCCTGTCTTGTATCCAGGCACAGAACAGGAAGGCATCATCACTTCAGTTTAGGAGACTGCCACTCTACTAACCGTTTCATTCGAAATATTTGCTTGGAATTCATGTCTTTCGGTTTAATATCAAACACCACTATACCGCTGAACAATTCTTCATATAAAACTCGAAACACCGACAAATCGACAACGAAGCATACGATATTGCGTCTATAAACATGAACACAAACAGCGCGTAAAACGATCGCAGCGCTACGCAGTGGGAGATTCCCGCACTAGCCCTATTCAGCCCATGTCATCGGAGACGAGAATCACACTTTGTACTTCTGTACGTTATGTTCAGATAGCACAGCGGCGTGGCGGGCAAGACGAGTGCCATAGGGCCCTCATACGTGCCGTTTTAACGAAACGACTGAGCGCGGCGCAGATTCGTGGCGCTCAGGTGCGTGTGGCCAAGTAGGGGCACGTTTCCGACCGCACGGAAGTCTGCGTTCAGGAGTGCCACGCGCAGGAGTTTGCATGTAAATGGCGGAACCGGCACGCAAGTGGAGTTCCATCAGACCTGAATATCTTGCGTGGCGCGTACGTAACGTGTAGTTAGTTGAAACCCATGTTCCGCGATTAAGTAGATCGAAAGCGTGCTGTTATCGCTGCTATAGCAATTGGCAACAGCAACATAAATAAAACTATTTGCCAGAGGTGTCCACGCCCTCTTGGCTAATGACTCACCCCCCTTCCCAAACTGCGACCAACCCTCCCCCACACACCCGAAATATTTGAATTCCTAGTTTATGACCTAATAAATATGGTTTTGCCATTTGATACTGAAATTAAATAACTTTTATTTCACGTTTTGTAAATTATTTTATAAATCCCCTCCCCAGGCTGGACAAAAATAAGAATTTTTCAGCCCCACCCACAAAAAAATAATAAATAAATAAATAAAAAATAAAAAAAAATAAGTAAATAAATAAAAAAATTCAATGACGTAGTTTGCGTCATGACCACCCCCTGTAGGCACCTCTGCTATTTACTGTACCGTACATAAAACTGTTTACTGCATACTAACTATATAAACACACAACTGTTTCATCAGTTTTTCACGTTGTTGTACAGTGTATTTACCACCATCATCAATTGAACCCTAGCTTATCTCATCACTGTATTCATGGTCAATTCCATTGTCATTATCTTCAGCCAGAGAGAACGTCTTCCACACCTACATATAGGTCCATTTTGGAACAACACGCATTTAGCAGCTCTTGATCAACGGTAAATAAAAACAAGTCATAGAACCAAATGAAATGTTCATACGTTTGTAAATCGAAGTGAAAGAAAAATGTTTGTTAAGCTTATGGGTCTTAACTGCGGGGTCATCAGTCCCTAAACTTACAAACTGCTTATAAACTATGTTATACTAAAGATAGTACAAACATCTATGCCCGAGGGAGGATTTGAACCTCAGACGGGGAACGGCCTCGCGCATCGCAGCATAGCGCCTCAATGCGTTCGGCCACTCCGCCACAGCAAAATCGAAGTGATTTAACTACGTTGGTTAACAATCCCTAGGCTTACAAACTACGTAAACTAACTTAAAGTAACTTACGTTAAGGACAACATAAACAGCTATGCCACAGGGAGGACTCGAATCCCCGACGGCAAGCAACCGCGCGCTCAGCAGCAAGACGCCTTAGAACACTTGGCCACCCCACCATGGCGTCATAGTACCAGAAAGATGCCATGTATGCCTTGTCATAAACCTTGTTCAGCTCCTTTCTAAAGAAGCTGCGTAAGCTACATTGTGTAAACTGTTAGATGGCAGAATTTTGAGGGGGGGGGGGGGAGCCTCACACGACGACAGAAGCGGGGCGAGAGGCGAGCGGGGCAGACAAGCAACACCTACATCCTGCAGTGCTGACACACAAACTATGCGGCATGCTTCCGCGAAAGTACAGGTAAGCGCACATCGCTTTAAATGTTGGTCGTAAATGAAACAAAGCAGTATACTCACAGGAATCACTCACTTAAGTTACGAATTACACAAAACGGAACACTCCGAACACTGGTATGCAAACAATAAGAAAGCAGACGTATATTGTTGCCTCCCACAGTATTTTCAGTCAGTAATGTTGGCTGCAGCCTCGAAACAAAGACTGCCGGCCGAAGCCGGCCGACGTCTACCGACTTGTACCGATTCAGGGCAGGGCCGGCGCAAGGCCAAGTGTCGCCCCGTGCGACCTGCTAAATTGCCGCCCCCCCCCCCCCCCCCAGTTTTTTTTTTTTTACAAATTGTTTGTGCAATTTTATTTAAACAGATCGGTAGGAAATGTCAGCAATCAATCACAATTTTTGTTTTCACTTTTCAGATCTACCTAGGCTTCGGCCACGAATGGCCAGTATCAAAGCTTTTAATAGGTGCTTACATCCAAACCGTCATGTTGACAGTTACGTTCAGCGTGACGGTATCGATGTAAGCATTAAAAGCATTGAGAGTAGTCACACTGTGCCCGAAATCTATGTAGATCTGGAAAAAAAAACTGATTGGGGACATTCACTAACAGCTCAAAAATTGAGTCAGACCTGATTGAAGAAATCTAGTTAATTTTAATAAGTCTTATTAATTTACAAAAATGTTCAAATGTGTGTGAAATCTTAGGGGACTTAACTGACAAGGTCATCAGTCCCTAAGCTTACACACTACTACCAAGCCTTAAGACAGCTCGGCTAATTGTATTGTCAAACAAAAGTGCCGGTCAGAGATTAATTGTTGTTCATGCAGGCGGTGACAGGTGTTTCATGGGTCAAAAACCAAAACGTCCGACTATCACTCTGAAACGGATAGCAAAAATTTTCAAAAATACGGCATAACCCAACTTATGCCAGGCTACTAGCAATGTATTTATCCCTTGTAATTACTCGCAGCGTATTTACCTATTCGGAATACTTCTACCCATTGTAGGTGTTGGACACGTTTGACTGTAGTAATGATCAACTATTTTTTCCACGATGCGGGAAGAATAAAACTCTCGGAAATTGCCATTGAAGGGCCTAGCAAAATTGCTGCAGTGTTAACATGTAACCGCAATATCGAACATTTCATTCGAATTTCCAAAGTAGATTTCGTCTACTGCAAAATTCGAAAATTTGTTGTGAGTAAATGCACGGCGCGTAACAGGCTGGCAGCGCTCCTCTCATAAGAATACTGCAGTGTTGCCAACGTGGTTCCATGGAAAGAAGTAGACCCGAATCGTAAAAAGAAGCAGAAAAATGTAGAATTTCGAGCGGCAATGCTAAAGAGATCTCAAGGATGACGACTAAAAAAAAAGAGTGTTTTATCAAATTTCCCTGACACATTTTAAATTCCCTGACATTTACCTGAATATAATTTATTTACAGCTTATCTATCATGTCTCATGCGAGACCAAATGAAAAGCACTTCACAATAATAATGAAGATGAGTGACTGCTTTCCTTATCGGCTGCGAATAACCCTTAAAAATTAAGTAGGTTTTTGGCGGATATTAAAAAAAAGATTTTGCATTTTTGTAACAAGTAGATGCTTCCCCCCCCCCCCCCCCCCAAAAAAGAGATCTCCTTCTAAAGAAGTAGACATGGCAACACTGGTATAGTAGCCGAGCGGTCTGCGGCGTACCAGTCACAGTCTGCACGGCCACTACGTCTGGGGTTCGAATCCCCCCTCGGGAATGGCTGTTTGTGTCGTCTTTAGTGTAAGGTAGTTTGTAAGTTTATGGACTGATAAACCCGCAGTTAAGTCCCTTAAGCTTAACAAACATTTGAACATTTTTTGGCGTGTGAACCAGACTGCTTGCCCCCATCTGTTCTTCCTGCGTAAACACAACGTGTTGCTACAGTGGCGAAGAAGAAAATAGTCATCCTCCCTCACCTTGTTCAACAGGGGCGGCCGGAAGGTAGTCGAGGCGCCATGCTACAGTTCCCGAAGCCGCTCACTCCGAGGTTTCGTTTCGAATCCCTTCTAGGGCATGAATGTTGAGTTTCTCCTAAAATAATAATAATAATTTATTATAATAATAAAAATATAAAAGGGGGTCGGGGCGGCAGATTTGCCGCCCCGCGGAAAGTGCCGCCTCGTGCGGCCGCACGTTTCGCACGTGCCTTGCGCCGGCCCTGATTCAGGGCTAGGGAGAGCTCTGCCATCTAACAGTTAACACACTGTATGTATTTTTTTATCTATTTTTTTCCAACCTAGACGCTGATCGTTTTGGGTAAAACTGGTTTGAAAAACGCAAACAATTTATCATAATCAAAATATCCACGGGTGTACTGCCGGTCTATAGTGTCCAACGGGCACAATATTTCGGCGATCATACATGTCGCCATCATCAGGTGAACTGACGGACTTAGCTCCTGGAAACGCGCCGGCACGGAGATCCGCACGCTACGGCTGCTCCCTTCGAGCAGCCGTAGCGTGCGGATCTCCGTGCCGGCGCGTTTCCAGGAGCTCAGTCCGTCAGTTCACCTGATGATGGCGACATGTATGATCGCCCAAATATTGTGCCCGTTGGACACTATAGACCGGCAGTACACCCGTGGATATTTTGATCATCAAATACGCCGGGAGAAACTGAAGAATCACAATTTATCATAAGCTTCTGTCTTTAAATTCTTCTTTATGTGCTCTTTGGATCTGACTTTCCACAAGTGCTCAAACGCCAGGCGTGCACGTGGGGAGGCGCTGTCAGGTAGGAACGGGCCGCACCTGACAGGGGTTAGCCGAACATCTGTTACTCTAATGACGTGTTCACACGGACGTTCTTGTGTGCATCTCTGCGTGGCTCGCCGTAAAGCGCGCGGTTAAGAGTGTACGTGTGAAGGCCCCTATTTGGCGAGAGAGAAATGGATCGCGGGCTAAGTTGGTGGGCTCCCCTGCTCTATAGAGTTCACGACTGGCCGTGTTAGACTCTGTTGTCATCTGAGGTTCGTTCAAAGAGCTGCAGGGCTGCTACCGCGCATGCGCAATACGGAAATTCGTGTTCAAAGAGCAATCCTGCAGCATGCTGCAGCCTACCGACTGTTCAAGGAAGCTCCCGGCTGCAGTGTCCTGCAGCTTCCTGGCTGCATGAGCTGCAGGCAAAATTTCCTCCTGCAGGCTGACTGACGTCATCGGCACCGCGCATGCGCGGTAGTGCCTGCTTTACTGCTGCAGGAAGCTCTTTGAACGAACCTCTGGTGATGCCGCGTCGTGGCAACGCTACCTAGATACAAGGCCTATGCGCTGCCTGCCAATAGTAGTCATAACACTAGCAAACTATTTGTCTTACGTAGCGCTGTGCTGAGTTCGGTAATTCGTACACCGATGCACACTGTGTTTCAGAATGTTTATCGTGTTATCTATGTGATTCTCCATGCAGATTTTGGCTGGCATGAGACAAAATGCCTAATATGAATCGCCCGATTCCAGTATCGGTAAGATATCTAATAGTTCATAAATATTTTGTACCAAAACAAATTTGTGAGTCACATAAATAACATTAAGAACATTCTGAAACACAGTGTGCAACGTGTACGTATTCCAAAACTCATCACAGCGCTACGTAAGACAAATAGTTTGCTTGTGTTATGACTATTCTTGGCAGGCAGCGCACAGGCATTGTATCTAGGTGGCGTTGGTCGGGGCCTGTGTTTTCATTTTCTCGTGGCATAATGCCCAGTTGCCCACTCTCCTCTGTCACGCTGATGCGACGGATGATGGGGGTCAACTCGTAACGTTCCAGGTAAAGACACTGTTCGTTGAAGAGTAAAGCCGGTTGTCTTTATGTGCGTAAGCAATTATTGTACTTTTGGTGCCTTGTGCCAATTATACATTTAACTAACTGAAAACCCGGCGATGCCCGGGTATTTATTTATTTATTCCTGTCATTTTTCAGGTATATATTCATTTGTGTAAGAGCTATTTGTCTGTAAAATCTCTTGGGAATACAATTAGTAGTAAAGATGTAATAGATTAAAACTTGGTGCGTGATGGAGCGGTTTTCCATAAATGTTACTGTGTATGTGCTCATATATCTTGAACTACGTCTCGTATTGCGATACAATTTAGTAGGTACATTCCACTACATGTTTGTATACCGTGTGTAAAATTTCCTGCGACTACAACTTGTAGTGTTCAAATTATAAACTGTAACGTCATACCGAGAGCCGTACTTTTCCTCCATAAACAGCGGAAAAGTAGTACGCGAGAAACTTTTTTCCTTTCATCATTTTACTATGGTTGCCAGCGAGACAAAGTTTAATAAAGGTTTGAAATTATGTTTAAAGTTTGTTGCAAGTCGCTAAGTACTGTCATTCTCATACACTCTATTTCGAAAGTCTCGCCGCATTATGAGCCAGTTTTTTTTCGATTTCTATTGGTTATGGCGTAATATCTTTTGAACCATGTGCCGTATGTGATTCTTAACCATGCAGCAATTGTTACCTCACGGTAAGGAATGTGTGTACCAAATTTGGTTGAAATCGGTCCAATGGTTCAGGATAAAATGAGCAGCATTGTCGCAAAATGAGGCAGTTTTTGGCACATCTCATTGTTTATGACGTCATATCTGGTGTACTACATATCGTATGCGATTCTTACACTTACGGCGACCGTCCTCATGGATTGAAGCTTACGTGTACAAAATTTCACAAAGATTGGAACAAAACTGTAGATTTGTATGCAACACGTACAAACATACGGACACTCTGCTTTATATATTAGATTTCAAATCCATTACTTTCGTTATTCTGATAGCTTGCAGAATTGAAGACCGGGATTCTATCCGTCGGCTTTGACCCTGACGTCGGCGTGTTAGTGTGTGACTTCATCGCTGCGCGGTCGTTTTGAGGTTTGTTGACAGGTGGCGTGAGTAATTGTGTGGTGGCGCTGTCTTGTGGTGGAGTTTCAGTTTACTTACGCTCGTACTGGCAATTTGGTGTTTACCAGTGCTAGTGGTCTTTTGGTCTTGTTGGTTATCTTGTCATTTTTCCGTTTCGGAAGTGCGTATGTTGATGGTATGTGCAATATTTCGCGTAGTAGTTGTATTTTTCCGATTTATTTCTCCGTTTCTAATTATTTGTTTTATTGGTTTGTTTTTCTTAGCATGGATATTAAAAGGAAATAATTTTGTATTGCGTGATGCTATGGGACATTCTGTACTGGGAGTCATTAAATTTCTCCAGGTTTTTGGATTGTTGGCGGAAATTGTCAGGTGTTGGGAGTCTCGTCTGCCAATGAAGCTGACTAAAGTCTCAGCCTCTCGTACCAGTAACATCTTCATTTGGAGACGTTGACGCGACAACTGCTGGCGTTCTGTACGGAGGGACACCTGGTTCGAGAAATCGAGGTTGATCCTGAGGGAGATTGCGTATATTAGGCATCATTTTTATCGGTCGTCTGTAGAGTTCTGTACTCATGAGACTGATGTGAGTGAGCATACAATTAATGATTAGTATTATTTTTGTCGGGAAGTGTGTTCCGGTTTATTTTGTATAGGGGTAGTTTTGGGGGTGTCCAGGGGTAGTCGTGATAGTCCAGCCTTGGCAAAAGGAAATATGGGAGGAGTGGGTCGCGCGTTTGGTTGTGGGTGTGGGGTGGGAGGCGCAAGTCAGTAAAGGGTTCGTGCCCACCGCGATCTCACATGGAAAATATCAGAAAGTAAAATATCACACTGCTATTAAAAAGCAATTTTGTATCTTACTGCCCGCTGCAGATGAAGAAGAGTGTGTTTAGACACTCCCTGCAGCCCAGTATAGTACAATGAAATAAAATGTTATTAAATTAAGAAAATTATATACAGGGTGTTACAAAAAGGTAAGGCCAAACTTTCAGGAAACATTCCTCGCACACAAAGAAAGAAAATATGTTATGTGGATATGTGTCCGTAAACGCTTAATTTCCATGTTAGAACTCATTTTATTACTTCTCTTCAAATCACATTAATCATGGAATGGAAACACACAGCAACAGAACGTACCAGCGTGACTACAAACACTTTGTTACAGGAAAGGTTCAAAATGTCCTCCGTTAGCGAGGATACCTGCATCCACCCTCCGTCGCATGGAATCCCTGATGCGCTGATGGCGTATTGTATCACAGCCGGCCACAATATGAGCACGAAGAGCCTCTACATTTGGTACTGGGGTTGCGCAGATAAGAGCTTTCATTTGCTCCCTTAAATGAAAGTCAAGAGAGTCCGCCTCTACCAATCCATCGGTCACCGAATCTGTTGTTGAGAAGTTGTTGCTAATCCATACATCAAATGGGCATCTGCCAACTCCGCATTTGTAAACATTGCACTGACTGCAAAACCACGTTCTTGATGAACACTAACCAGTTGATGCTACGTACTAATGTGCTTGATGCTAGTACTGTAGAGCAATGGGTCGCTTGTCAACACAAGCATTGAAGTCAACATTACCTTCTTTCAATTGGGCAAACTGGCGGTGAATCGAAGAAGTACAGTACACTGTAACGAAACAATTGGGTATTTTGACGATTGTCTGCATGAATTATTTCAATTTACATTGAAAGAGAAATACTAAACTGAGCTCTAACATGGAAATTAAGCGTTTCCGGACACATGTCCACTTAACATATTTTCTTTCTTTGTGTGTGAGGAATGTTTCCTGAAAGTTTGGCCGTACATCTTTGTAACACCCTGTATATTGTCGAAAAATCTAGGATATTTTTATTTCAAAATTGAGTCTTTTAAAATCGCATTTAGCGACTTTTGGCAAGAACGAGTTGGCAACTTGAGAGAAACTTGAAATATATTGTTCACTTTTATTTAGTAGTTATGGGCTCCCATATGTTAATTGGTTTTCCTCATCCTCTAAGTGCGCTAATCTTTCAGAATTAGCGTCTGCTAAGTTGGAATCTTTCTTTCAATATTTCACCAGGGACTCGTGAAATGGCCGCGTGGTCGAAGGCGTCATGCTACGGACTGGGCGACCGTTCTCGCTGGAGATTCGAGTCCTCCCTTGGGCATGTGTGTGTGTATGTGTATGTGTGTGTGTGTGTGTGTGTGTGTGTGTGTGGTGTTGTTGGTGTCCTTAGTGTAAGTCAAAATAAGCAGTTCGTAAGTCTAGGGACTAATGACCATAGCAGTTTGGTCCAATAGGTTTACAAACATTTCAACATTTGATTTCATCTCGAAATTCCACAGATAAAATCCAGTCACCCTGTGGTGTTCACTTTGCATGCACTGTACTTATTACGTCACAGAAAACTTCCACTGCTCTTATATCCTCTCCGTACAAAAAGTCCAGACGCAGAATCTACACATGACTACGTGAAGATGTTAGTGGTGACGTGCAGTGTGGGGCGCGCTATGCTGCGCTGACTATAGTCGGATTAAAATGACTTGCAAGTTGACGTTTGTCAGCTGCGGCTACAGTGTTGCTACCACAGCTGCCGACTGAGAGCTGGCGCTCCGTACAGGCGGCACTGCG
Source organism: Locusta migratoria (assembly GCA_026315105.1). Taxonomy (NCBI): domain Eukaryota; kingdom Metazoa; phylum Arthropoda; class Insecta; order Orthoptera; family Acrididae; genus Locusta; species Locusta migratoria. Next base: position 275,669,302 of record CM048755.1, read on the forward strand.
GCGAGTTCTGTCAGAGATTTGCACACATTGTTGACAATACTAAGTAGTCAAGCTATAAATGAAATGAGATGACCTTCACAGTTAAATATTGTTAACATTGTCCACATCAATGATACTGTTAACATTTACTGTTACAATGTCATTTTACAAAGCTATGATGTCGAACACCAAAATGAAAAAGTGTGTACCGCAATTATTTTCGCTGTAACGAATACAACGAAAAAGACGGAATACTTCTGAGAATTGATGAAAAAATACGACTGTGAATGGATGTGAAAGAACAGTTGTTTTGTGTTATTTACTGACAAAAATGTTGATGTGATATACGAGACATAAACAAAATTCGTTAGTGGGATGAGCGATAAACAAAAATCTTTAATGGGATGAAAGATTAAGTGTAGCGTAACTGAGATTATTGTCGACAAGCAGTTTAGTGCTGCAATATCAGTCAACAAAATTAGCAAACTGTAATTATAAAACCAGTGACGAATAATAATTGGGCTGCAACGATACAGTCTGGTAACAAACGTAAAATATATTTTTTTTTACATTTTTTCGTAATCTGATAACGTTGATTCATATTTAGCAGTCGCTGAATATTTACATATATACTGCAGGGACATCCATGTTTCCAAATTAATTAATAAAGACATGCCATAGTCAATACGCCGTTCACCACTGTAAATTGTTAATACGACCACTGTTCCATAGTTTTATTAAAACTGTCCAAAGACCCCTTGAAAAACTGAATCTGACAGTCGTTATAGTAAGAGATTAAGTGAAATAGTGAACACACTAACGCTGTGTGGCTGGTTCATGAAGCTTTGTCAACATCTGAATTTAGAATGCTGTTAACATGTCAATACTCGACGATTAAAACTAACATCTACGAGCAAATTCGAAACAGAAGTCAATGCTAAAAATAAATTATAATCTCTCGCCTTAATTAATTACATGAAACTGTCTTCAATGAGCTGAAGTATTACAGCTTATAGGCGACAGTCACGACACATACATTGCAAAACGAAGCCCACCGTTTAAAATTAATGAAATTTTCTGTGTGTACATACCTCCACCGACTGCTAACTGCAAGCTGTTGCATCAGCGGAAAGAGGGTAGATACCACTCATTTCCGAATCACTAGAAGTTTCCGAGGTGGATGAACCGCTGAAAGTAATGATAAGTTCCGTCACACTGACTTCCAGAAGACCTTCATTTTTTCCATGCTTCATTTATTACTCGCATTGTATGCATCACAACATCCCTCCAGACATTACGACGACACCAAATAACAACACACACGCACAACGACAGCAACGAAAACGGTTCCTAACCTAAGACGCACGCTTCTACACAACACTAGCCGAACAATGGACGCGAGCTGTCCACCTGTTGCGGCAGCTTGGCAACAGGGGGCAGTCTGGGCGTGACGTTGAGCGCTCTGATTGGAGGAAGATAGCTCCAGCCCGTGAACTGTCAACTAGCAAGTAATTTTAATCAGAGTATAGTCAGAGGCCCTTTGCCCTGCTCTGCCCATCCTCTGCTGCCTGCTATGTATGTGACTGTGCGGCGGGCCTGTTGGCTCACTAATGATGTATCGCTTCTGATGCCATGTCACTGTTATTGAATGAGTGCGCGTTGCTTCATTTTTCATATATTGAAATATTTGTACATCTAAGGGACTTAACTACGTTGGTCATCATTCCCTAGGCTTACAAACTACTTAAACTAACTTGAAGGGTTTAAGACTTCAAGTGGGCCGACTTGAGGCAGGAGAGGCACAACAAGACATTTTAATTTACACTGTCTACACTTTTAAAATAAATTCACAAAATTTTATCAGCATGACCGGAAAGGATTCAGGATTCACACTCATAGCAGTGGGAATTCTAAAATATAATGAATTAATTTTTATTTACATGAGAAAGTTCATTATTTTTTCACTTAGTATTGTCTGCATTTGTTGCTATAGGTACAGTTTTCTTCATAAGTAAGATAGATTCTTTGATGTGTTTTACACAGCATACAAACCATACTTACAGGCAGTGCTTTAGTTCGGCCGGTACGGGGCGATACGGCGTACCGCCTAAAATTCAAACTCGCTATAAGTGCACCGGCTTAAATTCTTTCTTAAATCTGTAAAAAAGAAGAAGACCAACTGTAAATTTTCGAATCGATTTCAGAAAGAAAAATTGGAAAGTTTTTGGTTCGTTCGAGTTGCGATCATGACCGTCGAAGCGTTCAAATAGCACTTTCGCACAATTCCAATGGAATCTGACTGGCGGTCACATGTTCGAATTAGCCAATGGAGATCTCCGACCATTCTGAAGCGAGACAGGGGAAATGCTTCTTACCGACTCCAAAGCGTTTAAGAACCTTGCTCCGAAGAGATAAGCGACTACATACGCAAAGCCTTTTGTATGCCAAATCGTTTCCTATTCGTTAAAGAAAGCAAGTGGGAAATTCCGGCAATTCTATAGAAAATTTTAGGAACAGTGCATCGCAATATTTAGACTTAATTTCCATTGACTGAATCATGAAACACTGCACGAGTTGCGTATGTTTTCATGCTTAGCACGACACGTTTTGAGAACGACTCGCTGTCAAGATAAAATATTTATCGTAAATATTATGTTTACTTAACCGTCTTTTTCGCACTGTAGTCAGTTTAAGATTATAAAATAGTGTGTCGTAGCGCTATCAGTCAAGTTGTTGGTAACGCTGTCAGTTTTCCTTCTTACGGCGGTAGACGCTTGGTTCCGTTTTTAAAAGTTCCACGCAGTTCCATTGTCCGAATTTTGTAATGGTTTTCGTGTGATATAAGTCTGCTTTTAATTCCCGGCAGCAACACGCTCTCTTATTGTCTTCTGAAACGCCACTCCTGATTAGTTGTGATAAGATGTCGTTGTCCAAAGCTGATGGGTGGTATCCTCATTCACACTAAACCCTTGAATGCAACAAAAACGAGTTTCAGATCTTTAAATTATAGCTGTATTTTGTTTGTGTATTTACATGCCTAAATCTTCCCTTTCTCGATTTTCTAAAAATGAGTCATTTCATGTGGAATGAGCAGAGTACCGTCTAAAACTTTTTCTGCCGAGGAGGGTACCGTCTAAAATTTTTTCCAACTAAATCACTGCTTACAGCAGTAAAAAGTTCTAGAGTTTCACACACCTGTAAGTACGGTTTGTATGCTGTATAATACTCGTCGAAGAATCTCTCTTACTTGTGAAGAAATTTGTACCCATAGCAACAAATGCAGACAATAGAAAGTGAAAAATGTCGAAATTTCACAAGTAAATAAACAGTTTTCTTATGTTTTAGAATCCCACTGCTATGAGTGTGAATCCGGAATCCTTCCCGGTCATGCCGACAAAGTTTTATAAATTTATTTGTAAACGTATAGACAGTGGAAATTTAAATGCCCACTCGTGCCTCTCCAGCCTCAAGTCGGCCCGCTTGACCTCCTAACCCCCTTCAAGTAACTACCGCTAAAGACAACACGCACCCATGTCTGAGGGAGGACTCGAACCTCTGACGACGAGCAACCGCACGGGTAATTTCCTAGAACCCGTGTACATAGAAGAAAACGGCGTTGCGATCGATATATACCGAATATTCGACTCTGGCGCCACGGTCTATGTGGTGGCAGACGGGAAGCTAACATGGCGGAACAGCTGATTTATGTAGCTAATGACAAGGTACGCAATTGAAACAAACTATAGGTATAACTACTTTGTCAGCATTATAAAAGATGTGGTTAGGCAGGAACCTAAAGCCCCGTTTACACCGAAGCGAACACAAGCGAACGGGCAGCAGCGAACGAGCATTCGCTCTGGTGTAAACGCTATGCGCGTGCTGTTCGGTCACGTTCGGCTCGCATTCGCAGGTGTTCGCTTGTGTTCCGCTGGGTGTCGGTTTCAGGGTGAACCATCAAAGGCAGTTCGCGACCCCTCCGCTGTGTATGCTCTAGTGATGGGCAGTTCGGATCATTTCACTGTTTCGAAACACACGGATCATCTGAGTCTAGCGAGTCGACTCAGTGTTTCGGCACACGAAACATCTGGCGTGCTGCAGAGTCGTGCGCCGCGCTACCTTCCCTGATTGACGTGAACCGCGACAGCTGCAGGGCGCCGTGGTGAGTCGACTCACTGCTTCGGCACTCGAAACATTTGACGTGCCGCAGCCATGCATCCGGCTACCTCCGCTGATTCACGTGGGCCGAGGAAGCTGCAGTAGGGCATACAGTAAATACGAAACATTCATGGAATATCAGCATGGTTTTAATACTTTATTTACTAGACTTAATTAAACAGCACAGGATTTGTTTGCTACTACGATTTTACAATCGTGTTAAGGCGTAATCGTTTCCTACGTTACTCGTATTTTCATACAAACAAATATTGTAACAAAGGAAGCAGAAAAAGGTAATTTTAAAATTCGAAAGTCATGAAACTTTTTCCAACCTTCAAAATTCCATAATTAAGTTTAAATAAAACAAGAAAGATCATGGTACAAATGTCTACGTGCATCCAGAAATGAATAACTTTTCTAACCTATCAATATAAACAAAATATTTAAGATTTATTCCTAAGAAATTTTTAATACAATCAACACATATTACTACAAGTATTAAAACAACGAAACACATTTCATAATTTACGTGACGAAACTACAAAACTGAACAAAAATGTTTCAGTGCCAGATAGGTATTCCAACAATCAGATTCATCTTCAGTTAGTCAAATAAAAGAGAATCAGTTACAGTTTCTTTAAATTGAAATTGAGAAACGTTCTTTTTGACATCTTACTTAGAATGCGGTTTTGTCTCACTGAAATTATTTGCCATTGCTTCGAAAAGATACCTTCACCTAGCACAGATGTAGTAACAATGCACGCGAAACTACCTCAAAACACCGAAGAATCCACAGCTTTTCTCGGTGGTATCGCTGTTTTGAAACCTCAGTTTAAGGGTACCGGTAGCATAATTGAAAATCTCGCGTGGCGCGTTAGGGGAACAACTTCAAACCCGTTACACCGCTGGGCGCTGTATCGAACTCACCCAAGCAGACTGACAGAAAAACGCATGTTAACGTTATTTTGTATCCGATACATGAATCACAAGATTCGTTGTTTCGAAACAGTGCCGATTCAAGTTTCTACTCAGTCGAACAGTTCGCTGATTCAATTCAATGAGTCGAAACATCAACTCAGTAGCCAACTCTACTATGCTCGCCTTGCGGCAGTGTGCTGTTTTCCTTCGCTCCTTTGTAAACGCTTATTCGCAAGTACAAGCCAATGCGTGCGCGCACAGGCGAATTCGCATTCGCCTGTGTTCGCTCGTGTTCGCTTTGGTGTAAACGGGACTTAAGAGTGCAGCAAGAATTGCACTAACTAAACAATCATTTATTATAGAAATAAAAAATTTCACTTACATTATTCCTGAGAAACACCTCCGGTACTATACGAATGTGGTAGTATTTTTACTTTTCCATATTCGGGATAAACTTTGGCAATGTCTTTAAGGAAAACCGGTAATTTCTCACGACACATCTATTCCACTTATTTGTAAATTAGGGAAATACAAGAAATGAAACACAAACAAATTGTCGTTGTCTGAAGGTCTGCCCAAGGGCGTTGCCAAGGGGGGGCAAGGGGGGCGGCCCCCCTTTTTTTTCTTTTTTTGACGCGTTTTGGAGGTTTTAAACTATCATTTCATAGACCATAAGAAGTTAAAAAATTGTCTAATATAAAACATGATAATTTTACAATAATGATAATACACTGAAACAGGAAATCTCCATGTCCATGTGTGCGACTTCGGCATGTTGTACCCCGCGTGCGTATATGGTTAAATGCAGCACGGCATGGCGAGAGCGTTCGCAGTGACGTCACTGCTCATAGCCTGCCTGCCTGCAGTGTATTCTACTGTCTGTGGCAGTAGTGGCCAGTGGGCCGTGAGACCGCACCGAGGACGGCAACACACAAGATGGGACATCAGAAACTTTTTTGGTAAGTGATTGCTTTGTTTTATTATGTTCATATCTTTGTGATTACTTGTTATGGTTGATATAAACGCAAGATTTTGCGTTCTCTAAGATGCTCACGAGCAGCAGGACAGCGTTAAACAATCCTGAAGGAGCAGGTATAGAAATTAGGTATGAAGCCTGCTGACTTCATCTACTGGTAGATCTAATTAATTTTTGTGCTCTGAACGATACTGTTGTGCGAATTGGCAGTTTCACTCTCTAATTAAAGACCGCTTACAGAAGAGCGATGTAAATCGCTTAGTGTTGTTGTTAAAGCCAATACCTGAATCCAAGCATACAGTACAGACGGAAACAGAAGGTTCTTAGTAGGGCTACATTATTGTTCTTAAATGATTGTGTGTAATACCATTTTTTTTAGTCGAACAGCGAGCTATAAATATAGCCTTACTATTATTGTCGATGGAAGGTTTTATTCGAGCTTCTAGCTTTTCCTCGTGATCTTCCGTGCATGTAAGGCCGGTATTACACGGACAAGTATTTACATAAAAAGTGTTATGTCATAGATTTACATAAAAGAAATATGATAGTATAATAGGATCTTTGACATACCTCGAATTTCGTTTCAGAAACATTATCAAATCTAGGGCTTCGCCCAACGAGCTTGGTCGTTGGCCTCGCCATATTATTTGATGTAAAAGTCGCTTGTCTTCTGTTTACTGCAATGCAAAATTTAACCGCTTGGAGTGCCAGCATCGCTGCAGCTATACTTGACGTTTGTACTTTGTGAACACCAAAGGGGTTCCAGAATGAAACTTCACTCTGCAGCGGATTGTGCGCTGATATGAAACTTCCTGGCAGATTAAAATTGTCTGCCGGAACCGGGACTCGAACCTGGGACCTTTGCCTTTCGCGGACAAGCGCACTACCGACTGTGCTATCCGGACACGACTCACGATGCCGCCTCACAACCTTAGGCTGTGGCTAAGCCATGTCTCCACCATATCCATTCTTCTAGGAGTGCAAGTCTTGCGTGTTTGCAGGAGAGCTTCTGTGACGTTTGGAAAGTAGGAGGCGAGTTACTGGCGGAAGTATGGTTGTGAGGCGGCATCGTGAGTCGTGTCGGGATAGCACAGTCGCTAGTGCGCTTGCCCGCGAAAGGCAAAGGTCCCAGGTTCGAGTCCCGGTTCCGGCACACAATTTTAATCTGCCAGGAAGTTTCACCAAGGGGGTTGACACTAATTTTTGTGTTCACGCTTCTACCTATAGAGCTCCATGTTTGAACTGAAATTACTAATCATTTGCAATAAAAAAACAAGTTTATGTAAATGTAACATGTTGTCTATGTGGCCAATGGTCATCGGGAAATCGGGAAAGTACATTGAAAACCAGTCACTACATGGGTGTAACAGTTTGCTTTACGTAATCTATGATGACTGCTTTTATTCTGTAATAACGTTTATCATTATCATTGTCAATTAAATGAGACTTTTCGGCCAAATCTACGTAATTAAAACAATGTTATTACACATGTAGTGACTGGTTCTCGGTGTACTTTTGTTTTTACTTCTTCAGCTTGTTCTTTTGTGACGACAGTGGAATGTATAATTTTTCTGCGGTTATGTCACGAATGGAAAATGTTACTTGTAAAACCACTGACATTCGCAACGCCGATTTGTTTACAAGGTGTAAAGCGAAAAGTTATTTTTATTTGCTGTCTTCACGTGCATGATCAAAGTCGACGGATTTCCAACATTAGCAAACTACGCCACAGCCGCCGTCAGTGAAATTAAACCAAATAGTAAAAAATTTCCTTACCTTCAGCTGTTTCATCTTTCAGTGAGTCGTAAATTGCTTGACATGTTTCTGGAATAATTTGGGTTAATGTGCACTGTGGTATTCTAGTACTATACTGAAAACTAGAATAATTCTCTCCAGTGGCAAGAAATCTAAGTGTCACTGTTAGCCGTTCTTCAACTGATATAGGATTTCTCATTTGGGTACATTGTTTTTTGAGATAGAGAGTCACTTTTTTGAGCAAATATTGAAATGCGTTATCTTGAATTCGCAAGTAATTTGCGTATGCTTTGGCATCCTCCAATTGCAGTTCACGCAACAAATTTGCCTGGATACTTCTATCACGACGAGGAACCCACTGTCTACCGAAGCACGTTTTTACCCCCTCACCTTTTCTTCAAATATGCAGAAAGTGCAATTGTCGTAGTAGCGACTGCAGCACATAACAAATGTTTGCTATCCGCCACCTTGAAATATGATGATAAATCTTTGACCGTGTAATATACCTTTCAAGCGAACGTCAAAGATTTACGTGAAAGAAAAATTACCGACATTGGATAATATTTTTACGTCAAAGATTTGACGTAAATACTTGACCGTGAAATACTGGCCTAAAGCGCCCTGCGGTGTGCAACTGCAAGAAAGAGTTTTAAAGTCGTGTAATACATTTTATTTTATTTCTTAAACTTATTATTAATGTGACTGTTTGTTCTATCACACACACATTATACATATAGTTGAAACCGTTTATACTGACATTGCTTTTAACGACGTATTGGCTATAATGATGAAATGTAATGGTCCCATCTAAATCCTATGAAATCACTGTAGTTAAAAAATTGCATAGTACGACATCCCTTATTGCGGCTTAACATATAAAACTATGTATTTTTATCAACTTTTCGGTCGAATATATCGGCTGTAGCGTCCAACGTTCATTTTTTCTGTTACTTAGTTGGGGATTACAATTGTAATTTCATCAAGTTGCATGTCACCAGTCGTCTGTTCTCACTAGGGTTGCCATATGTGTTAAAAATCGGACACGTATTTAATTTTTATTTTTTAATATAAATTTACTGAAAACAGGGGTTCGTTATCAGTGGCAAAAAGTAACCCGTTACTTAGTTATTAAAACAATAAGTCAATCTACTTTTTCATATATTTAGTACTCGGTGTCACTGCTTTTATTAAGGTTATGTATAAAATTTTGTCCTGTTTACCAAGATTTTTTTGCGTGGACAAGCATACAGAAAATCGAACTGTCCTGTCGAATACCGGACATCTGGCAACCATAGTTGTCACACAGGTGCAGTGACGAGGACCATGTGTGGCGTACGTGAGTCAAATGTGCCGCAGGAAGGCGTGAGAAAGCATTGCTGTGCTGAGTGATACGCAAGGGAAGCAGTCGTTCCGGCGAAAGTAAATATTAAATGATAGAATCCAGTATTTAATACATTCAAGTGCTACAAGAATTTTTCCGTTCTCTGGGGCCCGCAGTGTAGCGTATGCCTTTTATCGACATTTTCAATACCACAATAAGTATAAATTATTTTAACACTGCTTTAAAACTTTATTATCTCACTATAAGCTTATTTCGGCCTTAGGCCATCATTAGATGTTCTGTAATACTAGTAATATAGAAGAGTTGTTACATATATTCTTATAACATTATTACATAAAATTTTTACATAGTTTTACTTACATTACTTATAATATTGTTGTTTATTTGCTGCCCAATTGATTATAGAAGCTGATGTAATGCTTATCTATTACTGCTTATCTGTATATATGCAGCAGCACTGGTTATATGATTAGATTTTTATCAGTTTTTGATAGTGGCAGTCTGTAGTGGCAGCTTGCATCGATATTATAAGTTTACATGGTTACCAGTAATTTATATATTAATATCTTTGGTTTATTGGTTTTGTATTGGAGTTTTACTATGGATTTGAAATTTTTTGTGTTTATCCATTCTCTTGTTTGTTTATAATGTGAATAAAATTTTCGATGTAAAACCTATAGAGGAAGCCTTAAAAATTTTACAAAAATAAATAAATAAAATAAAACTACGCATTATACAAAAAGGACCAAAAATTAATATTCTCGAGGACATCGAACTATATTCCCATATACACAACAACCAGAACGATGTACTAAATAAACGAACCGAAATCAAACATAAAAAATACATCTAAAATTTTATTCACATTATAAACAAACAAGAGAATGGATTAACACATTTGTAAAAATTTTATGTAACTATGTTATAAGAATATATGTAACAACTCTTCTATGTTACTCGTAATACAGAACACCTGATGATGGCCTAAGGCCGAATTAAGCTTAGAGTGAGATAATAAAGTTTTAAAGCAGTGTTAAATAATTTATAATTATTGTGGTATTGTTACAAGAATGTTGGTTATAATCACTTTCTGAATAATGGTAATATAAAGTAAGACGTACGAGTTATTACAAAGTTATACGAAGTGAGTACGAAAATTCAACCAAATGGAGATAGGACATAATATGAGTCTGGCCATGTAGTGACCATGTTCTCAGATTTGCTCTTTTTTGAAGTGCTGTTAATTTTGTTTTGCGGTGTCGTTATTAATAAACACATTGCAAATGGGATCGCAACACTTATTTTGAGTAAATAACAGCTGATTTGAATTTCAAGTATCTCCCTTGCACTGTCTTTAGAATGTCAACGTTTTGTCAGGACTGCGAGTGACAACGACTACGAGAGCTTCACGGCAAAACAAGTAGGAGGAATCCCATGCGTCGACAAAGTACGACAAATCAGGGACGGGTTGTCTTAAACACTGCAAATCTCGGATGGGAAGGACAGGCCAGTCATAAATTCTGTAGGTCTCCTAAAGCGGCTTGTAAGGATTCGCGGCCAACAGTGGCGTAACTATGGGGGGTGGGGATGAGGGGATAGAACCCCCCCCCAGAACCCGAAAAGAAAAAGAAAAAAGAAAAAAAGGAAAAAAAAGAAAAGAAAGAAAGAAATCGTATAACAGCAATATGGTAAAGATTGGAAACTTGGGGTGTTTTACCATAAACTTTCACTGGATCGGAGTGAATTAGTTTCTTCAACGGGAGTGGTAGATGATAGTCCGTCTGGAAACTGACTAAAATTTTGCTCGTCAAGCAGGTCTATTACCCCCCCCCCCCCCCCCCCCAAAGCCAAGTGCTAGTTACGCCACTGGCGGCCAACGTATGAAACGTTTATAATGGAGATTTAGGACAGGGAGGGGATATTGCATGTTTTTGTTTCTTTCTCTACTTATTAAAAAAAATTAATTTTGGTGGAAGGTTATTCGTGTGCACATTGCAAAAAGTCGAGGCCATACCTGATGGGCCCACCGCGCAGAAACGACAAACCAATTCGATGTACCGTTTTGATCCATGTGACGAATAAAGAATACAATACAATACAGTTGCCCTGTGCGGGCTGGCGCGAAGAAGAGCAGTGTGTGCACGCGCGCACCTTCATAAAAAAAAACTGAAAACGAGAAACGCCGTCGAAACAGAATTGCACACGAATCAAGCGTTTCCTTTGTTGTACCGACAATGCTCGTAACCTGATTGTTGTTGCACAGGGGGAGCGGTATGACGTCCACACCGGATGCGCTGATCTGCACCAAACCTCTTTTGTTCAGGGTTGCCACGTGTGGCGATTTTTCGTATTCTTGGCTATCTTTTTGTTAGAAAAGTAGCCATTCTAGCTTTCTGGCGACTTGCGATTAGATTTGGCTAGTAAAATAATTAGTTGGCGACTTAATGGCTATATTATTTTGCTTAAAAAGAAAACGAATGTAAGGCAATCATTTTTGAGACATTGGGTAAATGATAGCGTCCAAACGGTAAAATGATAGGGAAATGTAATCAACCTACAGACGTTAGCACAAATGTCCACAGGTATCTTTGATCTGTGGGAGAGTGTCTCAGAGATACAAAGAAACTGAACTTGCAGACTCTTCAAGATAGACATAAACTACCTCGAGGAACCTAAAACGGTTCAGTAACAAGCTTTAAACTTTTACTCCTGAAATATATTACAGCACGATATGTATGGCTCCTGTAGAGATCGTGAGGATAAAATTATATTAATTACAGTTTGCACAGAGGCATTTAAACAGTAATTTTTTCCGCGCTCCATAGGCTACGTCAACACAACAGAAATTCCGAGCTGTTACTGTGAGACGAACCATTTGATACGCACTTCACATTGGTTAACAATGGTTTGCAGAGTATAAGTGTCGATGCTGAACACACGATATTTCCCGTCATTCTCATGGCTGATTTTTCAGTGTTTCATGACGCATTATTACGAATTCAAGTCCATCTTTCCTCAAAGTATGAAATGCTTCGTGCATGATTCTTGAACAATTTTATGCTATAATTTTTCTGTTGTTGTTGTGGTCTTCAGTCCGGATATTGGTTTGATGCAGCTCTTCACCCTATTCTATCCTGAGGGAGCCTCTTCATCTCCTCATAAGAACGGCACCTACATCCATTTGAATTTGCTTACTATATTCTTCTCTTAGTCTCCCTCTGCGATTTTTACCCCAACGCTAAATTCACAATTCCTTGATGTCTAAAAATGTGTCCTATCAATCGATCCCTTCTTTTAGTTAAGATATGCCAGAAATTCCTTTTCTCCCCAATTCTCTTCAGTACCTCCTCATTAGTTACGCGATCCACACCAAACCTTCAGCATTCTTCTGTAAGACCACATTTCAAAAATCGTCCATGTTTCACTCCCATACAAGGCAACACTCCACACAAATGCCTTCAGAAAGAACTTCGTTATGCTTAAATTAATATTCGATGTTAGCAAATATCTCTTTTTCAAAAACGCTTTTCTTCCCATTGACATTCTGCATCTTATATCCTCTCTACTGCGACCATCATATTTTATTTTACTGCTCAAGTAACAAAACTCATTTACCACCTTTATTGATTCGTTACCTAATTTAATACCTTCAGCATCGCATGACTTTCTTAGACTGCACTCCATTACTCTAGTTTTGCTCTTCTTAATGTTCATCTTGTATGCTCCTTTCAACACACTGTCTATTCCGTTCAATTGTTCCTCCAGGTCCTTTGCTGTCTCTGACAGAATTACAATGTTATCAGCAAAACTCAAGGTTTTAATTGCTTCCCAGATGTCTCCTTGCTTTCCTTTATAGCTTGCTCAATGTTGAAATTGTATAACATTGGGGAAAGGATATAACCATACTTACACCCTCCCCAACCACTGTATTCCTTTCATGCCCTTCAACTCTGATAACTGCTGTCTGGTTTTTGTATAAGTTGTAAATAACTTTCCGTTCCCTATATTTTACTCCTGCTGATTTCAGAATTTGAAAGAGTGTATTCCAATCAACATTAAAATTAATAAATATGATTGTTAACTGTAACTGTGTTTAAATTTAGTATCCACAGTACCTCCCGAGTCTCCCTATTACACCTACAGTATGACTGTTTTGACCAGCCGTCGGTGTTCAGTTCATAGCTGGACTCGGCTAAATGTTTCCTTGAAGAGCGAGGTTCCTTGGGACGTCATTCTCCTGACTGTGAGAGTGCCGCTGTAACTTTTTTACTCAGTAAACAGCTTGCACCCAGAATTTAGGGAGTATTATTGTAGAGTCACACGACATGATTACCGTAGCACAATATATTTAAGTGATAAAAATTTGCTATATTTGGCTGTTTTTACCGACGAAAAGATGGCCATATCTTGACATTTTATGGGCAAAAATATGACGATATTTCGGCTATTTTTTTGTTTAAAATCTGTCGGCAGAGCAATGGAAAACCTTGCCAATCCTGCTTTTGTTGGTTTTCCGCTGCGCCGGGCAACGCGGCGATTCTCATGTGGACGCAGCTTTAGAAAACTTCTCTCTTAAATTCCTTTCCACAAAAAACGTAAATACTCAAGGTGTGCTGTATTTCTGCTACTTTATGAATAGTAAACCCTATGGCAGCCGAAAATTAATAGATATATAATAGTTATCAAAAAGCTATAACCTGGTTTGGCTAACTATCAGCTATTCAGCTATAAAGACCGTATTTTACATCGGTCGTTAAAACACACACATAGTGTGTGTGTGTGTGTGTGTGTGCTCCGATGCTCAAGAGTATCCGATGCTCTCATCTACTCCCCCCCTCCCCTCCCCCTAACCGTCGGGCTGGCGACGCCCTTGGGTCTGGTCTGCCCTCTATTTTCACTGCACACTTATCTGGCAATAAGCCATATTTCCAACAAAATTTCGTAGAGTTCTCTACGTCAGTTATTTGAGGAATTAATTCGTTCCACGATAGCGAGATGGATTCACACTTAGAACTTTATATCCTCCCACAGACGCACCAGGAAATATCACTCACTAAACACAACAGAGAATACTAATCAAAACTAGCGCTTCCGTCCGTCACCACATCGAGTGTGGCGCAAGAGTAGAACGATCGATATATATCGATCGCAGTGCCACTTTCTTCGATGTACATGGGATCTAGGAAATTACCAACACACGATCCTCAGCAAGACGCCTCTAACGCTCGACCACTCCACCGCGGTGCTTCATTTTTAACCCAGTATTTCAAACCAATAGAAATTTTATCTATAAAAAGATTTTATTTAGAAACTGCAAATTTCAACAACACTGCTGAGTTGATTTTTTGCGCCGGCCTCTGTGGCCGAGCGTACTGCGGCGCGCCAGTCACAGTCTGCACGGCCACTACGGTCGGGGGTTCGAATCCCCCCTCGGGCATGGATATTTGTGCCGTCCTTAGTATTAGCTAGTTCATAAGTAGTTCGTAAGTTTAGGGACTGATGACCCCGTAGTTAAGTCCCATAAGCTATACAAACATTTGAACAATTTTTTTATTTTTTTATTTTTGCGTTTTCTATCCCGCTGTATTAGTTGCTGGGTTTTTTCCCTTAAAAGCGATTAAAACTGAAACCAATTAAAAACAAGTAATTTACTATGAGTAAAATACCCATATTCTCATTACCTATTCCTCAATTTTCTTCGCGACAGTACCGTAGCGGATTTCATACGCCATCGCTGAAGTAAAGAATTACGCGATATCAGGTACTTCCCTTGCTATTTCCATAGAGTAGATATCTCTGGAGTGAGCATTCACATGCGCAGAACAGAAATCTTGTTCTCAACGTGTATTGGCCGTCTGGTCACGTGATGTCGGTATGCAGGAGGTTTGGCCATGAAGCGCCGTGTACATTTATAACGTCATTTCAGCGCTAGTACAGGCTAATTGACGTTGTTACTATGGAAACTTCGTGAACATGTTAAAAGTTTCTATTTGATACGTAGCATAACCGGGCACTTAGTTTTGAAGAGTAAAAAGAAATGTCATTTAGTCTTTTGGAACAAGTGTCGCAGCTCACATGTAACTATTCCTTTTACGTGACAACGCCAGCTGTTCTTCCGTTTTACGCAGAATTGTTATCATATTTCTAAGGCTTCTGTAGTAAATATTTCTCATAAGAAAATTCCAAAATGGCTCGATAGGAACCTAGTGCCTTTTATGGTGTCCAAAAATCACTTGAACTTATGGACCATTGCTGATCATACCACATACATCTTCGTCGTTATTTCAATAGATTTTGTGTAGCATGTTTATTTTTCCTCTTTCCGGTTTCAGGCAAGCGTAAAATTTTGATTATTGATTACAGTTTGATGTGTTCATTATGCGCATTTTATGTAGGTCTAAGGTAGATGCACCAGTGCTTGCACTGTACCAGTAAGCCGGTCGCAGTGGCCGAGCGGTCTGCTGTGCACCAGTCACATTCTACAAGGCTACTGCGGTCGGGGGTTGAACCCCCCCTCGGGCATGGATATTTGTGCCGTCTTTAGTATTAGCTAGTTCACAAGTAGTTTGTAAGTTTACTACGGGATCATCAGTCCCTAAAGTCCTATAAGCTCTACAAACATTTGTTTTTTTACCAGTAATTTACATTTTTGTTCTATTATGGGATATATTAAGGAAACCACCCTCTTTGGCCACATATAACAAAGATATACAAAATGCATTAGTTTCTGAAGTTGACTACAGTAACATAGTAATTTACCTACTTTTTGTTATGGGTGGAAAACTGTCAAACATGTGAAGGTGTGTGCACATTAGTTTTTCTGTTATTTATAAAAGTAATTGTTAAGGTAGTTTCTTCTGAACAGTAGCTGTAGTGGCAAAATTTGATTGTCACAAATGATTTTATTTTAATGAGTGCACCAGTACTTCCATGTTCAGCTTACCATCCACAAAACTTGAAATTTAAGTTATTGCAGACGTGTATGAGGAGTTGTGACTTTGGAAACAAATAATTCGACGAGAAAGACGTAGTGTGTGCAGATGAGCTCTGCTTGAGAAGTATATACATGCAATAGATTGTCTGTTAGCAAACTGTCACATCTTTCTCTTGTCTTTTAAATCTGACTATACATAAAATTCACAAAATAGTGAAAAATTCATTGTGAATAGTAGTTGCTGAAATGTGACTTCTCCTCCTTTCACATCTTTTTCTATTAAACCGTAGCAGCAACAGTAATTCACCGTTGCTGTTAATAACAAGCAAAAGTTGAAAACTCAGGAAATACATGTAATACGATAAATTTCGTGATCATTCACAATCAGTAGCAGAAAGATGCGCACCGCAATCACGTGATGCTCCCATACAGATGTTTATAACATGCGCAGAAAGCATTGCTCATTCCAGAGATATCTGCTCTATGGCTATTCCTCTACAGATGATCGTCGTTGCGCACACCAGTTAGGACGCTTTTACACGGGAGACAGTGAGTCACTCACGACCGCTGAGAGTCGGCTCACTGTAGCTAGACGCCAGCTGCGCACGCAAGCCAGCCTGCTGCCCTCACTTCACACCATAGTTATTTTCCTGTCAGTGATTCTTGCGGTATGCTGGAAGCAGAATAATTTGTCGCTATAACAGCTCTGGTGATTTTGAAAAATAGGAACAGGAGTCGAAGAGAACGTTTGGTGCCACCATATTCCTAACACCAGATTAGAATTGGGCGCATTTTATTGTCTACAAGACGACCTTTGGAAAGATCCACAAAAGTTTTTCAATTTCTATCGTATATCAGTATCATAGTTTGATCAAATCTGAAACCACATTTCACTGTGCAAGACACCAACATGAGAAAATGCATTCCTCTTCAGGAGAGGGTTGCTGTGACTAAGGTAAGAAGAAAATGAAATAACACACTGAAGAGTGTAAAATGTTGCCAGATGCCAGAACGCACTCCTTGAACCTCACCCTCCCCCCGGCACTTTCACTTACAAAAATATGAGTACTGATTTTTAAATACTGTAGATCATTGGTATTGGCGCAGCGGCAAATTATAGTTACGTTGCGATTCAGAAGACAAGATTGCATCTTGAAAAACAGCTTCCACTCGTTTCCAACACTAAACGTAAGTGTAGACCAGATGTGGCACACATTCAAAGAGGTGGTATCGACAGCAATTGACAGTTTTATACCAAATGAATTAATAAAAGAAGGAGATGATCCCCTTGGCACACAAAACAGGTCAGGACAATGATGCAAAAGCAACGGAAAAAGCATGCTAAATTTATCCGAACACAAAATCCCCAGGATTGTCGATCCTACTCAGAAGTTCGAAATTTAGCGAGGACTTCAATGCGAGATGCCTACAATACTTTTCACGACGAAACTCTTTCTCAAAATTTGACTGAAAACCCAAAGAGATTTTGGTCATATGTTAAATATACTAGGTGCAAAACACAAACAATACCCTCACTACGTGACAGTAATGGCCATCCTGCCGATGATAGCGCAACTAAAGCAGAACTACTAAACATAGCTATTAGAAACTCATTCACCAAAGAAGATGAAACCAATATTCCAGATTTTGAATTACAAACAGAGGCCAGAAGGAGTAACGTAGAAGTAGGTATTATCGGAGTAGTGAAGCAACTAAAATCACTTAACAAGAACAAATCTTCTGGTCTCTCATAGAAAGATTTGTACCAAAAGATTGGAAAGTTCCACGGGTCACACCTATATTCAAGAAAAGCAGTTGGAATAACCCACTAAACTACAGGCCTATTTAATTGACGTGAATTTGCAGCAGGGTTTTGGAACATATCCTGTATTCAAATATTACGAATTATATCGAACAGAATGATCTATTTACCCAAGGTCAACACGGATTTAGAAAATGTCGTTCATGGGAAACACAACTAGCTCTTTACTCACAAGAAGTAATGAGTGCTATCGACAAGGGTTCATAAATCGATTCCGTATTTCTTGATTTCGTAACAAACAACTTTTAATTAAATTGCGTGGTTATGGTATAATGCCCCAAATTTGCGACTGGATAGGTGATTTCCTGTCAGAGAGGACACAGTTTGTAGTAATCGATGGTAAAGCATCGACTAAAACAGAGGTTATATCGGGCGTTCCACAGGGTAGTGTTTTGGTCCTCTGCTGTTCCTTATTTACATAAACGATTTGGGAGAAAATTTAAGTAGCTCTCTTAGGTTGTTTGCAGATAATGCCGTCATTTACCGCCTAGTAATATCATCTGAAGATCAAAACCAACTGAAGAACGATCTGATTAAGATATCAATATGGTGCAAAAAAATTGGCAATTCACTCTAAATAATGAGAAGTGTGAAGTCGTTACATGAGTACGAAAAGAAATCCGTTGAACTTTGTTTATAAGATAAATCAATCAAAAGTGAAGTGAAGGCCGTAAGCTCCACAAAAAGCCTAGGAATTACTATTACTTCAGACTTAAACTGGAAAGAACACGCAGATAATGTCGTGGGAAAGGCGAACCAGAGACTGCGTTTTTTTTTTTTTTTTTTTTTTTTTTTTTTTTTTTTTTTTTTTTTTTTTTGGCAGAACCCTTAAAAGATGCAACAAAGCTAAACTTGTCCGTCCTTTTTTGGAGTATTGCTGCCCAGTGTGGGATCCTTATCAGGTGATTTTGACGGAGGACATCGAAAGAGGCCAAAGAAGGGCAGCTCGTTTTGTATTGTTACGATACAGGGGAGACAGCGTTACGGAAATGGTACAGGATCTGGGATGGGAATCATCACAACAACGGTGCTTATCGCTGCGGCGTGGGCTACTTATGAAACTCCAATCGCCAACATTCTCCTTTGAATGCAAAAATATATTGTTGACTTCCACTTACATAGGTAGAAATGATCATCAGAATAAAATACTAGAAATCAGAGCTCGAACGGAGAGATTCAGGTGTTCTTTCTTCCCGCGCGCTATGGAATGGGAGATAAATAGTATAAAGGGGGTTCGATGAAACCTTTCCCAGGCACTTATATGTGATTTTCAGTTTATCCCATGTAGATGTAGACAAGTACTGTTTTAAATCTCAGGTGCTAATTTCTTTCATAAAATTAATATAATGAATAAAATTATCTCTAGGAGGTGCCGGAAAGCATTTCCCGCGTGTTCCGGCCGAAATTATGCACTACACTGCATTATTATACCTATAGTGAAGTAAAAAACACTGATATGAAACTGTTCTACCAAGGAGATGGAAGAAAGCCTCAAACTAATTTAACTAACTGCGCGTTCCATGGCAGAATATTTTATGCATTGTAAATTAAAACACACAAATGTAAATAAAAATTCAGTGTTTGTGTGATCTTATTTATAAAACACTGACTAATCGGTATAAGAATTGCAATCCTACTATTGTAAACAAATGTTAGCTACGCAAATTAAACTCTTACCTATCATTTTCTGCTCTTCCTGGGGCAGCACGCTTTAGTTGGGGTTCTACACACTGCATACGTCGTACTATGCCTCAGCTTTCTTGTTTTCATTTGAATAATCTGCTTAGGAGGAATCCCATATTGCTGTTCGTGTCCGAGTTTCATTTATAAATTGTTCCACATCAAACAAAGAAACCAGTTTCTCCGTTTTTGTTCGGCGCGACTACACTCTGTCAGCTGAAAAACATAAACTAAGGAAGCCCAGTGACACCTGTTCGGCTCGCGCGCGCTCGTCTGGAAGCACCCATTTGACTGTGTAAAACGCGAGCAGCAGGAGATTCGCTTAGCAGCCGGCGTGTCGCCTGCAGAGAGTCGAAGCACTCGCTCACGCCCTCCCGTCTCAAAGCTCTCATTTGACTCCGTGTAACGGAAACCGACTCAGCTCACTGCAGTGTTCCGTGTTCCGTGTATAAGGGCCATTAAGGCCGTTTCACACCGCGGGTACACTAAGTCACGTGACAGACGTGCAATTTACACCGCCACCGACGTCTGTGAGCTATTAGGACATCGTTCCTGCTCTAGTCAGTTCAGTTGGAAAAGGTAACATGGCAGGTGGTTCGTGGTGCAACAGCGCGTTTACTAAAAGTGTGCCTTGGTTGGGTGATGGCGAAAGTTAGTTCGAGTAGTGATAAGTAAGACATGCTGTTGTACTCTGTTACAAACCCAACGCACTGGGTACACCCCATCAGAGACGGGAACAGTGCGGCGAGTATCTTCATCTGATGGACTTGGAGCTAGATGATTACAGATTCACAACATACTTTCGGCTTTCTAAACCTGAGTTTGAAGAGGTATTGACACTGATAAATAACGATATTAGTAAAAAAGACTCCAACTACAGATCTATTTCCAGCAGAGAGAGATTGGCGCTATGCCTAAGGTAAGTTTACTAATACTGTATATAATTTACTTTTTTGAAGTCGGAACTTTATTTTGGTAAAAAAAATGAAACATTTAAACAATTATTGATTTCCTTTGAATATCAGCATCTATTTTCATTTAATTCTGTTCACGTCATAACCAAATACTTTTTTGATGTAAAGGAAAAATAAATTAATAGTTAATGGTAGTGGCTGCCGAGTTCGATTTTTCCCCCTAATCCCTAAACGTTCATTAAACTGTCCTCCTATGACCATCAACCAAAACTAATTCTCTACAAAATATTGATAGTTTTTAACATTTTACAAAAGGAAATGACAAGAAAACAGCTTCTTGTTGTAACGAGTTGAAACACGAAACTGAGCGACAGTAGGTTCGTTCCAGCAGCTTTCAGACTGCTTGACGCGCATGCGCAACGTTTGAAATTGTGTTCCAGCAACGCCTTCTCCCGCTTCTGGCTACTTGAAGTGTTACTGTTTGGTGTTCCAGCAGTTGCCGCAAGCAGCCAGACGCTACCCGGAAAAATATTTCTGGCGCCGTCAAGTTACAAAGGCCTGAGTTAGTGGGGGGGGGGGGGGGGGGGGGGGGTAGCCATCACGTGATATGTGTGTGTTTGTAGCGGTGTTTTCGATTATTTTGAAGTCACTGCAATCCCGTTTGAGATCAGATATTTCTTGTTTACACTCCTTCATTATTAGGAAGGAAAGTATTTTAACTATTCCTTTAAACTCACCTTCGCCTGCAGCCAGAAACAGTTCAAAAAGCGTTCCAGCAGTGCAAGTATCAAACAAGGGTTATTACGTCATAGAAGCTACACTTTCCCAGTGACACATGTTTCTTAGCGCTTGAAAGTAGCCGTCTGGCAGCTGCTGGGACGAACCTAGTGTGTGAAGTGGTCATGCGCGCGGCAGTGTAGTGGGCCACTGCGCATCGCGAGGCTTCAGACGTCGACAGACGTTTTGAAAGGATCGCTCGCGGAGCGATCCCGCAGATTCGTCTGTCGACGTCTGTGGCGTCTGTGAGGCTCTGCGAAGTCGGTGTGAATTGCCCCATTTGAAACTATGGAAACAGATCTGTAGAAAAGTCTGCCACGTGACATAGTGTGACCATGGTGTGAAACGGCCTTTACACGTCAGCTGCACTCAGGACGGGGGAACTACCGGGCAGTAATAACTTTTTAACGGCTCAGATTCGTACGTACAATAGCGAGAGGCAAAAATGACATTACGATTTAAAAGATGGGTTCAGGAAAGGCAAACCTAAGTTTTTAGTTTTCCTAGATTTGAAAAAGCTTTTCACAACGTTGACTGAAATACATTCTTTCAAATTCTGAAAATAACATGGGTTAAATGTAGGGAACGCGAAGTTGTATACAACTTGTAAGGAAACCAGACTGCAGTTTTAACGATCGAAGGGTATGCAAGGAAAGCATTGGGCTAGAATGGAGTAATACTGGTTTGTAGGCTTTCCTTAACGTTATTCAATGTGTACATGGTATAAGTTGTGAAGAAAAGGAAGAAAAACTTTGAAAAGGAATTTACAATTCAGGGGGAAGAAATAAAACTCTGCAATTTGCCGACGATATTTTCATTCTGTCAGATATCAAAGGACCCGGATGAGAGGTCAAATTATCGTCTTTCCTGAAAGCATTTGTGTGGAGTGTGGCCTAGTGCAGGAGTGAAAGATGGACGATAAATAACGTACTTCAAAAGCATGATAGCTTTTGATATATGGTGCTAGAGAATTTTTTTGGCGGTGGCCGAGCGGTCTGCGGCGCGCCAGTCACGGTCTGCACGGCCAATACAGTCGGGGGTTCGAATCGCCCCTCGGGCATGGATATTTGTGCCGTCCTTAGTCTTAGCTAGTTCATAAGTAGTTTGTCAGTTTAGGGACTGATGACCCCGCAGTTAAGTCCCATAAGCTTTACTAACATTTGAAAATTTGATTACAATTGCTTTCTAAATCGCTGTAGTATCATGTGGACAAAGGAGAGTGACAGAAGGCATGAGGCAATACCGATAAAGTGTCTGGGCAGCAGTAACAAACTGTATCTATAAAGCAAAAGGAGATTACAAATAATCAGTGTTATTACATACTTCAAATATTCTTAAATTTTATGTGAATAGCGCAAGTTGATTTGATTTCGTTGCTTTCTGTTTGACACGATACCGAGGTCATCAGAGACGAACTAATCCAGAACTAAATGACTGTCGTATATATGGTCAGTGTGGTACACAGAAATTTAGGTGGGTCCTGGAAACGTCCACCTATAACCGAATGTTACAAGGCGACCGATCACGAAAAGCGGGGAATCCAGGTTCGAGTCGCAGCTGGGCACAAATTTTCGTATGTCTCTACTGGGTAGTACATCTGTACCTAATACAGGAGCTGTAAATTCGATATTGCGGGTAAACTTCAAATTTAAATTATTTCATCCACTGTAATTCGTCAACATCGAGGCTTAGGACGTTGTGAAGTTGTGAAGATCCTTCCCATGTTTTCGCCACATCCACGAGATCGTCCATTGTCCTCGTCCCTGCACTACGGGTGAAGTGAGACGCACTCTACTTCGTTACGAAAAGTAATCTTCGCTACATCACTATCTGTAAAGGAAACATTTATTAAGTTTTCTTTGGTGGCTCTATAAATACTGAAAGGTTCGGCCTAATTCTGTAGACAAGGATATTTCGTCACAACTACTTCGCCTCTTTGCTCTAGCTACAGACAAATCTGTTTCTCTCAGTGAAAAGCCTTCAAAACCATTAACTCTACAAACTAACACATGGACACCTGCA
Source organism: Locusta migratoria (assembly GCA_026315105.1). Lineage (NCBI taxonomy): Eukaryota > Metazoa > Arthropoda > Insecta > Orthoptera > Acrididae > Locusta > Locusta migratoria. The sequence goes on from CM048755.1 coordinate 275,692,576, forward strand.
GAAGATCTGTCAACTCAGATAAATGTACTATGTGGCCAACAGGTGTATTGTAGAACTTAATTTAGTTTATTTGAAAATGGGCTAAAAGGCCTGAAACTGGTAAACCTACAAAATGGAGTGTCTGTCCACACGCAGACTCATTTAATGGGCTTAAGACCTACCCGCCTAATACATGAGAAATTATTCACCCGACTTTATTCAGAATACCATAATTTATTGCCATAAAACCTCTGCAGGCGCATAAACTTTGTTACAGTGTGTGTACTTCTCAGTGCAAGATTCCTTTTTAATTGAAACTATCTTAAATGTATGAAGCTTTTATTTGATGTTAGAGACACCTCAGATATATAAGTCTTATAATCTTCAAATAGGATTTGTTCATCATAACGAAAGAAAATAGAAGAAACAAAAATTATTCAGGGAAAGTAAACTGCAGCGCCCATAATTTATTTTGATACTGAAACAATGTTTGTTAAGCTTAACTACCTTATTACTTGCAATGTAATTTCACTTACCTTACTCATCAGTATTGTCTTCGAAAATTCCTTGGGAAGTGTACGCAACAGGGATAAGTCCTTATTCCGTAGCCAGGATACACCCTTGTTTTAAAAAGGCCGTTAAGATATCGGATTGAAGCTTGATGTCACGCAATTTCAGGTTATGAAAGTAGATATACTGAAATAGGTATAATTCGCCGCGCTTTCCAGGTCGGCCTTTTTTTATGGAGGACTTCAAGGTTTTCCACAAAAGCTCAGTATTCTGTGTATGAATGGTTGGATCGTCGTTGGACACAAACTACAGGGAATGGTTCACAAATTCATGATCGAATCCTTCGTTTTTTAGAGTGTTATAGGATTGAAACACATCTATAATGACTTTTATTTCGGGCAGTATAAAGTTCTTTATTAAAGGTACCAGCGTATCTTTCGTTCTGGATTTCAATTACACGATTAAGTACTTTTTTGATCCTCTTTCTATACCTCCGAATACGCAAATGATTTCGTATTCGTTTCTTAGGAACCTTTCTTTTCCAAATTTACGATTCTTAAACGGAATTCGTCTATTTCGACTATCTTATTCTCACCAACAATTGCAGTTGTTTCATTTGTCACTACAACGTAGCAAACTTCTCGATAAAACCCGAAGTATTCGTACACTGTTTTAATAGACAATCTGGTTTCAGAAGCCGTATTTTCTAATGTGTAGTTCCTCACCCAGCAAGAAATTATAACAATACTCTGCTGGATCGTTAATTTGCAATTGTCGAGCAAAGTATTCTTCTTGATGCTTGTTCTTTTACGACACTTTGAACAATACAAGGCCGGCCGCAGTGGCTGAGCGGTTTGCGACGCGCCAGTCACAATCTGCACGGCCGCTACGGTCGGGGGTTCGAATCCCCCATCGGGCATGGATGTTTGTGTCGTCTTTAGTATAAGCTAGTTCATAAGTAGTTCGTAAGCTTAGGGACTGATGACCCCGCAGTCAAGTCCCTTAAGCTTAACAAACATTTGAATATTTTGAACAGTACACTTGGAAAGGAAAATCACACTCAGAACTTTTCACTTACTTTCACACTTAATTGACTATTACAATCGACACAATTTTTTTCCTCTTTATTTGGTAATAAATTATACTCGAAGAAAAATTCGATACTGCTTTCTACCGTACTTAATCGCGGAATTAAATTACGCCATGACAGGGTATTAACACTCGATGAACTACTCGTCTGTTGTGTTTCTAGCACGTACTATTCGAACTATGAAATTGAAATGACCGCCGTTGTAGACGTATCAACGCTTGATAGATCGATCCGCAACAGTCGCACCTTCGATATATATCGTTTGCAAGCGTTCTACCAAATTACCGACAATTTGGAACCTACACTCGGTTTTAGTGAGTTCTTTAACTTGGCCATATTAATTCTGAGGTTTATAACACGATTAACGATAGATTTCCAGAACGCTGGACGTACAAATGACGCCCTTCGGTAAGTAAATCTTTGCCGAAAGAAGATTGCTTTTTCCACTCAAAAACAGGTTGAGACTGCTCGTAGATAATTGACTAATGAAGGGCGTACATTTAACTACGTGTTACGCATGGTGAATCGGTCTACATAATGTTCTTTGGGTATGTTACTGTTGCCGACACTAGTTTTAAATACTTTATGACAGAAATAGTCGAAGTGAAAGTTCAGACTATCATTACAGACACATTGAAAGTGAAAATTTCATTCTGAAAACATCCCTTAGTCTGTGGCTAACAAGGAGAGGACGCCTTATCGTCGTCGCCGAATTCGTCCAAATTTATGGTACATGTAGGGCGTGGTGAGACACGAAAGCGCCCCATGTGGGAACTCCAGATGGCTTAGCGTAAAGGAATTGTGATACTGATCTATCACCATGTGCACCTTATCAACTGCCCTTGAGAGAGTTTAGAAAGCGGTGTTCGGCTCAGCGGTGAGAGATCAGATTTTTTATTGAAAGGTTCGAGGGTTCGATTCAGCCCAGCGGCAAATATTGTTTCGTTTTCAGAATGTAAATCAAGTTAGATTTTCTATGGATACATTAAAAACACCATGTAACTGCAAAAGAGCGGCTTTGATACCGTAAGGTGCGGTCAGAATTATTGCTTCCCCTGTCTCTTCGATGAATATCACCACGGCACATGTAATTGATCAATTGCAAAAGAATGGAAGTATCGGTTTACATACACGACGTTCTCAAGTACGCGTTACCTACAGTTCCTTTTTAAATGTTTGTAGTCCTGAATTTCATCCAATATCCTTTCTTTTTTTGCTTATATAAATTAACTAGCAGTAAACCCGGCGTTGCTCGGGTGTTTATTTATCCTACACTCTCCTAGTCCATATCCTCTTCCCCCAACTCTCTGCATCCACCTATTTCTCTCTCACCTCTCTGTTCGTTTTCACCTTTCCCTCTCTCGGCAAAGTTCTCTACAAGGTACTCTCTGTCATGTACCATACAAACATTTATGTACCCAGTGATCTACCTCTTGGTTTACATCTACATCGATACTCTGCAAATCACATTTAAGTGCCTGGCAGAGGGTTCTTTAACAACTTTCACAACTTTTCTCTGCCATTCCATTCTCTAATAGCGCGCGGGAAGAAAGAACACCTAAATCGTTCCGTTTTCGATCTGATTTCTCTTATTTTATTGAGATGGTCATGCCTCCCTAAGTAGGTGGGAGCTAGCAAAACATTTTCACATTCAGAAGTAAAAGTCGGTGATTGAAACTTCGCAAACAGATCACACCGCAATGAATAACATCTTTCTTTTAATGATTTCCACCCCAATTCGTGCAAAATTTCCGTGACGCTTTCCCCCCTGTAACGTGATAAAACAAAACGAGCTGCCCTTCTCTGAACCTTCTCAATGTCTTCCGTCAGTGCCACCTGGTGAGGGTCCCACAAGGGGCAACAGTACTCCAGGAGAGGACGCACAAGTGTGATGTAGGCAGTCTCTTTGGTGGAGCTGGTGCATCTTCGAAGCGTTCTGCCGATGAAACGTAACCTTTGGTTCGCCTTCCCCACAATATTTTCTGAGTGTTCTCTCCAGTCTAAGTTGTTCGTAATTGTAATTCTTAGGTATTTGGTGGAATTTACGACCTTAAGGTTTGACTGATTTATCACGTAATTGAAGTTCATCGGATTTCTTTTAGTGGTAATTGTGTATTACTTCACACTTTTCTTTAGTTAGTATCAGTTGTCAATTTTCGCACCATGTAGATCGTTTAGGTCCTCTGTTGACTTCACTAACCGATAAACGACAGCATCATCCGCGTACAGTCAAAGGGAGCTATTCAGATTGTCTCCTAAATCGTTTATAAACACAAGGAAGAGTAGGGAAACTATAACGCTTCCCTGGGGAACGCCAGATATCACTTCTGTTTTACTCAATGACTTACCGTCAATTACAACGAACTGTGTCCTTTCTGATAGGAAATCGTGAATTCAATCACACAACTGGGGAGATATTCCATAAGCACGCAATTTCATTAGAAGCCGCTTGTGGGGTACAGTGTCAAAAGTCGGCCGCGGTGGCCGAGGGGTCTGAGGCGCTTCAGTCTCGGTCTGCACGGCCACTACGGTCGGGGGTTCGAATCCCCCCTCGGGCATGTATATTTGTGCCTTCCTTAGTCTTAGGTAGTTCATAAGTAGTTTGTAAGCTTAGGGACTGATGACCCCGTAGTTAAGTCCCATAGGTTCTACAAACATTTTGATTGGAGCAAAACTATGCATTTTGTAAAAAAAAAAAAAAAAAAAAAAAAAAAAAAAAAAAAAAAAAAAAAAACTTTCTTAGCTGAGGTTTTCTACGTATATACTACATTCCTGCCAAATTTCAGCTTCATAGGTGAAGTAGTTTTCGAGATTTCGTGTTTAGTCAGTGAGTGAGTGGCTGTTCTTTCGCTTTTATATAAATAGAGATTAAGAAAACAGATTGCTTAATTTTGGATGCAAGAGAATTAAGGGAACAAGTTTATGCCTGATGAGACAGTTTTACGGCATCTACAGTGATACTGTTGTGAATGGTAGACTTGTCTTCGTTTCATAATTTTGTGTGGGGAAGGGGGGGGGCAGAGGGGGTCAATTACAAAAGGCTTCATAAACGTCCGAAATTACATGCAAACTTTGTTGCAGGTCCCTAACTACTCCCACTTTACAATAATTGACGCTTAAATCTGTGTATTGTCACGCGGTGGCCTCTCATTATTTATTTCGTCATATCTCCTAAAGTATGTGTCCTGCTCTTTTGTTTTTGGGTCAGGAACCTTCGTGGGCATACGGTCAACAGTTCACCAAAATTTCATTGCAATCGAATGAATGGTTTATTAACACATGTAGGACATACAGACAAACATTCATTTTTATATATATAGATAAAATAACCTAAATGATGTTGCGGTTAACTGTGACGTCAATCTACATCTACATCAATACGCCTCAAACCACTGTGAAGTGCATGGCAGAGGATACGACCCACTGTACCAGTTATTAGGGTTTTTCCTCATTCCATTCACGTATTGAGCGCGGGAAGAATGATTGTTTAAATGCCTCCGTGCGTGCTGTAATTAATCTAATCTTGTCCTCACGATCCCCACGGGAACAATATGTTTGTGTACGCATTGCCAAGGAACATTAACAAATTTGCCGCCGGGTGGAGTTGAACTCGCGACTTCCTCAATACGAATCCGATCTTTTACCGCTGAGCCAAACAGGTTGTCACAGGGACAGTTGATAAGATGCATATGGCGATGGATCCGTATCAAACTTCCTTCTATTTCCTAAATGCTTGGTCATTTGGAGTTCCCACTTGGGGCACTTTCGTGTCTCACCACGCCCTGCATGTGCCATAAATTTGGACGAATTTGGCGATGACTAGAAGGCGTCCTCTCCTTGTAAGCCATGTCTCCACCATATCGTTTCTTTCAGCAGTACTAGTCCTGCTTGCTAGCAAAAGAACTTCTGCGAAGTTTGGAAAGTAGAAGGCGAGGTATTGGCAGAAGTAAAGTTGTTTGAACTTCTCGTGAAGCGTGCAGGGATAGCTTAAACGGTAGAACAATTGCCCGCGATAGGCAAAGGCCCCAAGTTCGATCTCTGTTCCGGCACACAATTTAAATCTGTCAGGAAGTTTCATTACCAGAAATGAAAGACGTCATAAGTGAGGGATAAAAATCCTAGGAATGACCAGGGTTAGAACTTATGATCTTTACATTTGTAATTCGGCACTCGGCAATTTACCAGCGAACGACGGAAAGGCTGAAGCCGAGCAATGAACTATTGTCCTTTAGCTGCTGGCGGTTCTTGTGGTCCTATTTAAGTGAAAATGTATTGGTGGATTGGAAAAAAAAGACTGACACAACTAATAGCGCCAGCAAATAATGAAGTCGGGCTAATATGCGGTAAAGGGTACCGTTATATATTAATAAAAACATGAAACATAGCTAAATATATTTCCTTGTAAAACTAAATACTTTACTCGTTAGAGCCTTGAGCAGATAGACATCAGTACTAGCAGTCTGGTAGACAACCAGACAAAAGATAGCCATTTTCTGTTATCTAGTATACCGCTATTGTTCTTATTTTATCTCTGTCGTCATTCATGACTATTTAGTCATTGTCTTTTGTAACATTTATAACCGCCGTATTTTTACACAGAAGGAATATTTTCTCAAGAGTTTTCTCTTATAACACAGTGCAGCTGTTATCAGTTTGTAATGTTAATTATTATTATTATTGTTACTATTGAGAAGTCTTTTCGTATGCCACATTCTAAGAGATGGTACACCATAGCCGCGGCGAATTGGCCGAGCGCATTGAGGTGCTATGCTCCGATGCGCGAGGCCGTTCCTGTCGGGGTTCGAATCCTCCCTCGGGCATGGATGTTTGTGTTGTCGTTAGTATAATTTAGTTCATAAGTATTTTGTAAGTTTAGGGACTGGTGACCCGAAGACCCATAAACTTAACAAACATGTCCCTTTCGCTACGAGTCTGACCGAGTCGCCTCGCTCGGAAGCGCTTGTGCTCGAGCTACGAGCTGCTCGCTAAGCCACTCCGGAACAACGGCCGCGCTTACGAGTAACGAGCGAGTTTCTTGGGCCTCTGGCCGCCTCTGCAGTGGGGGTGTTGGAGCGACGCCTCTGGTGGCGGTGCATACATCATCCTCAGTGTATGACTTTGCCATCGCCATCACGCCCCACCTACATCGATGCTCCACAGGTACCCCTCACCGGACCGGAGGAAAAGGTGATGAGTCTGTGTGTGTGTTTCTTAGTGTAAGTTAAAGTTGTTTGTAAGTCTAAGGACTGATGACCATAGTAGTTTCGTCCAATAGTCTACAAACTATTGAACATTTACTAGTCTAAGACAGATCACATCAGACAGTGGGTCTGCCCCTCATGACAGCCGAAACAGGAGTGACTTAGGGTGCGTTTACACTGCCACCTCACAGCTAGCAGCTCGCTGCTCGCTGCTGGCATCTGCAGCTCGCTGCTCGCCGGCAGCCTTGTTGCATTCACGCTGCAGGCACCTCACTGCTCGCCATGTGTATTCTCCTGCAGCTGTTGCATTATAGCTGAGTGCACAACTGCAGTGGCGTGAAGCATCAAACATGTTGTTCACGTCGTCTGACGACAGTTATTAGAAAGGAGAAGGAAGAGGACGTATGGAGTGAATCCTTTGAATCCTGAACGTCCTCACTACAGATACTTTCACAAGTACTACTGACAGCTGAAAAAGCATCCAGATCGCTTTTTCAGACATAATAACCATTTTCAGATCTTCACTCATTGTTGCCTGTACTGAAACTACCTCTAACAAACAATATTGTGCGCGATGGGCACGAGAGTTCACGCGCGCAACAAACACAGCTATGCTAGAGTGACCTTGAAGCAACCAATCACAGTGTAAATTTCAGACCGAGCGACGATGGTCGTAGCGCGAAACACAAACCTGTTCAACATCACCTGACGAGGATCGTAGCGAGCAGCGAGCTGGGCGAGCTGCGGTGGTGCACGCTAAATGGGCCGGTAAGACTCGGTGGGTTCGATTCATCACCGCCGTGCCATCTGGCGAGCAGCGAGGTGGCAGCATAAACGCACCCTTACACAGCGCGATCCACCTCGGTCTGCAGGCGCACTACATCGCGCCAAAACATGGCCGAAGTGTTTCGTTTGCCTTTGTTTATTTTGTGTTGTTATGATTTAAAACAAAAGAATGGGAGCTTGCTATTTAGAGATGACTTATGAAACCCAAATTTAATAAACAAACATGTATTTAATTTTGACTAAAGATGAAATTAATTTTTGTGCACAATCACAGCAGAGTATTAGAATTTTGTGCGGCCTTTCTCGCGGGAATATTACCTACTGTACCACCTGTTATAAGTACCTCACTGCGTCGCTGCATACTGCTCTGTTCTGACTTGCTGTGCCGAAGGTGAATTTGATGGCTGCAAGCCAGAACTATCAAAACATGCAACATATAGTCCAGTCAATGAATGCATTCTAGAGTGCATGGAATATGCGAGAATTTTTGACTTCAGGACATTGTTATGGATAGTTAGGAGGTGAACATACTAAAAGTCCCCGCCCCTGGGGAGTGAGCTAAAGCGGGGAGGGGGTGGAAAGGTACCATTTTTTGGTTTTTCGCTTATATCTCAAAAACGGTCCGCATTAGGAAAAAATTGATCCAAATAAAAATGAAAGATAATTGAATTTGCTATAAAATTGTTTCTATACATATATGCGAATTCCCAACAGTTTACGAGATATGTGTCATTGAAAATCGACAATTTCAGAAAAAATCATCTTTACCTCACTAATTTTGTCAAACATTTACTTCTAGTGACTCACTCGATCGTTTCATGGAAAATTTATCGGTAAGAAAGTTGTAGAGCATTACATTTCCTTCAATTTGATGTGCACATTTGCTACCTTATCTTCAGCCAATCAGAAGTTACATCATTTATAAGATGTGCGCTCAGTTTCGATGTCCCTCCATAAATGAGTGTTTTGAGGGACTGTGACGTTTTTACCTTATGAAACGTGCTAGCATGGTAAATAACAACAGTTTAACAATGACAAGAAGGTACTTACAATTGAAACTGAACACCTTTTTATAAATGTAGCTTTTCTGATATTATGAATCATACAATTAAAGTATTTACAAGCACTGAAAGTGACTCAGGATGAAAAAAAATTACATTCAACGCAATATCATCTTTTTTTTCTGAGGCGGAGGAGTTGAGACTCATTTATTATCGCCTGCAGTGGATATGTCGTCAAGGTCGTCAGTACCTAACGCCCGGGAGAGGGTTAACGATGGGGAAGCCCCACGACGAACATCGACGGCCTTTCACTGACTGGGGGGTGGAATGGAGTGTTCTCACTTGCTTCTTATTTCAGTTCACTTCAAAAGTTCGCCAACCGCAGTGAAGTTTGTGTATTGGTACTGTGTGTCAGCTTATCGAGATATTTTTTACTTATTTATGAAAACGTTGACTGTATAGTGCGCGCAATGGCTATTCAGTGTTTTGTATGTGATGAAACAATAGATGGACCAGGTGTTTCCACAGTGACAAAAAAGGAATACTATAACTCATCAAAGCTAGAATAGAAAGGGGAGATAGCAATGGCTCATCTTTAGAAGGTTCGGACATCCTTCTGATTCATACTGAATGTCGAAAAAATTACATCAGGTTGCAATGGTTATGTTAGATTTTTGAAGACCAATTGTCTTGGGAGAGGTTGTACAGTGGTTTTTAATGGGTACTCTGACATATCAGAGAGGATAAAGCAGCTAAACAGTCGACGATATCAGTTCAGGACGTGTAGGGAAATGAATGTCAGTCTATAAACTAAAATTACATTGAAGCAAGAGGATTTCCTCTCCAAATTTAACAATAAGAATCAGCTGATAAACCTGTTGGTGATGCAACTACAGAAAAATGGAATAAATGGCCTTCAAGCTTCAGGTGATGCTGACGTTGATATTATGGAGACGGCTATCAATATATAACATAATTCCTCGATTGCCATTATTGGAGAGGATGTCGACTTAGCTGTTCTCTTAACAGCAAAATTCTGCTTGTAGAACCAGTAAGAGGAAAGGTTAAGACGTGTTAATATTCTTCCCAATAGCTGCATCAGGAGTTGAAAATGTAGGTCAATGCCCATTTGTAATTTTTACATGCATTTACAGGCTGTGACATAACATCCGTAGTGTATTTCTAAAGTGGGTTTTGTCAAAATGCGTAAAGTGGGTTTTGTCAAAATGCACCTGAAGTTCAACATCATACAACATGCTGCTGAGATATTGCCAACAGTTCTTCTTCCACCAACTCCGTTGAGACAGTGAGAATCACGAGTACTCTAGCCATCACAGAATCCCTCATCGTGTTCCACTACAAATCATCTATAAAAGCAGCTGGGGACATAAAGCCTAATCTCTCAACTCTCGCTCCAGCTGAAGGAGTTGTTAATCAACATGCATTCCGAACTTACCACCAAGTACGTCTTTGGTTAGGAGAGGAACCTAAAGGAGGAGCGCCGAATTGGGGTCGAATGGCCAACTAGTTCCGAATCGCTCAGAGTTAGATGCTGCCCCTGACGAAATCTTGATTTTTTTTTTTGGCGATGCACGAAAGGATGTGACAGTGGCAGATATGGTTGCAGAAAAGCGTTGTTACACTGTTCTGTTACATGCCTGAACTGCAAGGGCAACTGCAACAACGGAGTCGGAATATTAATTCAGGATGAAGATGACGAGACTCTACCAATCTCGTGCGACGACGTCTCCACTACTGACGAAGATGAATGAACTTGATCATTCCTCCTCAGAAAAACGAAGATGTTGCTTTGAATGCTCTTATTTTTCATTCTGAATCACTATCAAAATTCAAATGTTTGTTAAGCTTATGGGACTTAACTACGGGGTCATCAGTCCCTAAACTTAAAAAACTACTTTGAACTACTTACGAACTAGGACGGCACAAACATCCATGCCCGAGGGGGGATTCGAACCCCCGACCGCAGTGGCCGTGCTGACCGTGACTGGAGCGCCTCAGTCACCTCGGCCACCGCGGCCGGCAATCACTATCAGTGTTTCTAAAAACTTTCATTATATGATTCATAATATTGTAATAAAAACTACAATTATGAAAAGATTTCAATTGCAAGTACCTTCTTGTCATTGTTAAACTGTTGTTATGTGCCATGCTAGCACGTTTCATAAGGTAAAAGCGTTATAGCCCCTCAAAACACTCATTTATGGAGGGACATCGAAACTGAACGCACATCTTATAAATGATATAACTTCTGATTGGCTGAAGATAAGGTAGCAAATGTGCAATTCAAATTGAAGGAAAAGTAATACTCTACAACTTTCTTTCAGATAAATTTTCTGTGAAACGATCGAGTGAGTCACTAGAAGTAAATGTTTGACAAAATTTTCAATAACGTTTATCTCGAAAACCGCTGGGAATTCGTGGTATATGTATAGAAACAATTTTATAGAAAATTGAATTATCTTTCATTTTTTTTGAAACACGTTTTTCCTAAAGCCACCCGTTTTCGAAATATAAGCGGAAAACCAAAAAAATGTACCTTTCCACCCCCATCCCCGCTTTACCTCACCCCCCAGGGGCGGAGACTTTTAGTATGTTCACCTCCTAACTATCCCTAACAAAGTCCTGAAGTCAAAACTTCTCGCATATTCCATGCACTCTACACCCCTATTTTGAACACTCATTGACTGGACTAATAATAATACTGAGCATAACACACTTTAAGTGACACCTCGCGACTCTGGAATAGGGAAGGTGGATGTGTTAATTCGAATTATCGTGAAAGGACAGCATATCTTATTATTTCCATTTGCTTCACAGTCTGTTTCATTCGTCTAAAGCCATGCCCTTACTTGTATTGGTATACAGTAGTGTTTTTCAAGGTTTTTGATATCGCGACCCCCCTTTCGGAGTAAAAATGTCCGTCGAATCCCCCCCCCCCCAGGCCCGTAATAAAACTACGTCAGTGACTCCAAAGGCAAAGTATTTAATTTTCTGTCTTTGATACATCTAAGATCAGCGCAGCCATTTAGGTCTGGTGAAAGTTGCAGTAGAAGATGCTAATCAAAAATGAAAAAGCTTTATGACTGCAAGTATTTGGTGTATGGTTTTACTGTGATGAATAGTAAATTTCAATGTGTTGTATGTGGCGACGTGTTGTGTGCGAATATGAAACCATCAAAGCTGATGCATCACTTCTTAATATTTCAAGGATGCTCATAAACTTTGGATTTTTTCAAAAGGATACTGAAAATCCTTAACCAGCATGAAACTATCACGATCCAATAATACAATGGTAATGTTGTTTTTCATTTTTCTCTTTAGCCGTTTTCCCACACATTGCAGGATCGGCTTGTTAATGTGGATTTGGCATGTTAGTAATTACGGGGTGGCCGGATGCCCTTCCTGCCACCACCCCATGCCCCCCAGGAGGAAATGTGTACCCCAAATGTCTGCGTATAGTGTTATACGTGTGAAAGTGTAAAGCGTTACGAAATGTTTGCGAATCGTGTAACTGAGGCGGGACTTGGGTACCAGCCCAGTATTCATCTAAGGGGATGTTGAAAACCGCCTAAAAACCACATCCAGGCTGGCCGACACTCAGACCCCCTTCGTTAATCTGCCAGGCGGATTCGAACCGGGGTCGGTACGCCTCCTTGTCTCGGAAAGCGGTGCGTTAGACCACACGGCTAACCGAGTGGGTTACAATGGTAATGTTATTAGCTGATTAAAAATAATATGCATCGAAAATTCGTTACCAACTGCAAATTACTATGATCTAGTAGTAAAAGGAAAATGTTATGTTTTTATTAAAAATAATACTAGTTAGTGATTATTTGTTTTCCTGACATAACAATATTTGAAAATGTAACAGTCATACAAGAAGATTGCGATCATTGTAAATTGTAGCAGTACTGCACGAACGCTGGTAAGTCGCTTAATTAACAAGTCAACATGAGGTGGAAAAATAGCTTCATTGTTTCGCTTTTCGATCGGCCCATTGTCAGAAATCAAATGTGCCACAGGTACATCATGTACCTCTGACACTTTTGATGTCTGATTGAGGGCCACCCGAAACATGTCACAAGAAAGCCTACTCTCCACCTACAGATGATTTGTTACTTAAGCGACTTTCACGTAACCCTGTCACTTCCATGTAGCACTTCTGCCATAGTAGCTGATCGTCACGAAAAGTAGATTTACTATTTACCCACAGGTTGAAAAACACTGGTATACAGTATTATTCGTTTGGACACAAAATTAAGTCTCGTTGTAATACATATTGACGAATATGACATAGATGGTTGGCTATTCAGGAGGTCCCTTACATTCACTACATACTTTTACAATCTTTGTAATTCAATAAGATTTCCTGATGTATAAAATCGTTTGTTCCTTTGTAAACCCTGTCAACTTGTGTACTTGTGTTTGCAAAAATACCTAATTAACCGCCTGATTCTTACCATCAAACATATAATATTACTATGTAATGGGACATGTTAAATTATGAATAAATAATAGATTGCAGCACTGATTCTCTTGTCAGTGAAGCTGTAGCAACAATGGATCTCGAGAAAAGTGCTGTGCGTAAACATGCCCCATGCATAAACGTGCGTCTGTCTCACCAAATCATATAGAGAATTTGTGGTATATACGCGATAAAAACCATCAGGAATACAGTACTACGGAACGTTCTACAACAGGAATGGCGTAAAATTACAGTGCAAACAGAATCCCTGGTGAAATCTATGCCATGGGGAATGTGAGAGAAAACAGAGGATTATATGACCCTCTTAGTAATAACAATAACATTCTTCGTTAAAAATGCGATTTTCGGTACCATTGCGTATCTATAGTTCTGAATGCTTAACCATGCTTATTAAAATAGCAGTCTATTTCTTAATTGTATTCTCATTTTCATTGATCAATGGTGATATTCCTGTATCTGCTTCATTTCTGTCTGTTTTCCTATATTTACACGTCCTTATACACAAGCTCATGCATTAGATGAACACTTCCTTGAGTAAGTTTTGGTGAGTTCTCTGTCTGTAAAGAGTTGCATCTTAGTTGTATACAGTTATGCTGCTAGTCAGTGAGTAAAAAAAAAGTTCAAATATTTGTAGGGCTTATGGGACTTATGTCAGGGGTCATCAGTCCCCCCGAGGGGGGGATTCGAACTCCCGACAGCAGCGGCCGTGCAGATTGTGACTGGCGCGCCGCAGACCACTCGGCCACCACGTCCGGCTCAGCGAGTCATATTACACGTAGTCTGCACCCACCAAGTGGAGCGTGCTTGTTACATGCGGACCGTTACTTTTTCTTCTGCAGAGTCTTACCTAATTTCAACATAAAATCTATTCCTGTACTAGCGAGACGAACACCTTCACTTCCATCGAAATCACAAAGAATATTACCTTTAAGCATGTTCCCTGCCTAGCTCGTAACGTTACTACTTTCTCGGCCTCCAAGCCAACAGGACGTCGGCTGAAACCAGTGCAGTGTGTTGTTGCAATTCATAGATTCAACGTGACGTTTCCGTGATTTACGAATTAAATTATTTGTGTATTCTTGGGTGCTAGTGTAGAGTAATTATTAAATCAGTTCAATATTTTTGTATTGGACAGTGTTGGTATCACATTTAGTCTTAGAAGTTGGCACTGCTGTTATTGATATGTTTCTAGTGATCGTCAGGGACGTCTGAGAGCAGTGCTGTTTTTTCAGTCAGCTGTAGCGAGTGCAGAGCATAGCAGTCATCAGCATTGCAATAGCGATATACATTTAGACTCATATTCGTATTGCGTGTTACCGTTTTGGGAACAGAAAAAAAAATGGCTAGTAGTGTTAAGAGGTAACCTCCGCCACGCAATTTATGGTGGATTCCCGAGTATGTACAGGGCGTCTCACGAAAGACGCCTCCCAGGCGTCCGCGGATCGCGCGGTACGGCTCCCGGCCGCCGCCACCGCATACGCCGGCAGCCGAAATTCGTCGAGTGTTCGCAACTGTGTTCAAGAGATGTCAGGCCGCTCTTTCCATAGAAGGACATCATTTTTAACATTTACTGTAAATAAACGTAAGCTTAGGTTACTCAGATGGCAATGTTTTCTAGACTTTAACTCAGTGTATGCGCCCGCGGCACAATGGAGTCCGAGAATCGGGCGCTGCCGTGGCCGGCGGATGCGGTGGCGGCAGCCGGGGGGCCGTACCGCGCGATCTGTGGACGCTTAGCAGGCGTCTTCCATGAGACACCCTGTATGTAGGTTTAGACGTACAGGGCCAGGAGATAATAGCCCTCAAATGTCCCGAGATAGTGCCATGTTTAGTGGAGATACATTCATATTGCAAACTACCATTTCCACAGTAAAGGTGTCGGTGAGTACAGAAATCCAAACACACGAGGAACGAAGAGAAGTAATGAATTATCTTATAGAAGCTGAATTAACGGTTTACATCACGCGTGCAGATCAGTCTTAGATATTATATCGTTCCGTAATAATCACGTAAATATTCTCAAGATATCACGAATGTACGTGCTAATTCTGAGCATTACAGATAAAGTGTCCTGAATTACATAGCTTTAAGATTTCTCCCATTAGTTGAGAATCATAATGATGTATCTTAAAATGGTCCTTGCTGATTAAGGTGTATTAAGAACTGAACAAATTAAGTTTGCGTAACTGAACCTGCAGCAGGTCTAACAGAAACGTCGATTTATTTGAGTGTTAGATGGGAAAAACTCTTTGAAACAGAGTTCTGAATGTGTTAATATGAAGCTTCATAAATCAAATAACAGTAATGAAAATTGTAAGAGTAAAACCTGTCGGAACTTGCATATCGTATCCTAATGCTCACTGAGCGGAAGGATAACACGATTATGTTAATTTGTACGACAGTCTCCAGGATTTGACGATGTTTCTGCTTGTATCAAGTTTCATGGTTTTGTACTCTTTTCACCGTCAATTTTTTATCAACTGTTTATGATTTGTCATTCGAAAATGTAATGGGTTTATAGCCAGTGTGACAAAAACAGCGAAATAAAACGTAATTTTATCATTTAGATTTGGTAAACTATTTCAGCAATTAGTTATATGAAGAATTTATGGAGATGGTACATAGTTGCGTAGAGGGACGGAACTGGCTCCGGAATCTCGAGATCGAGGGTTCAGCTCCCGATGAGCAGTTTTGCACTATTTCCATGTGAAAGATGGTGAGGAGAGGGGGCGGCCGACTGTGGCTTGGGAAGAGCCTTCAGCTCTGTTAGATGACACCTCCGACGCAGGCAGATCACTGTAGGCACACATGACACTGTGGCTCGAGAGTTGGGTAGGCAGCTGGCCGGAAGCCGTCTACGGACAAGTCGTGGCTTGTAGCGCGCCTGCGCGGGCCGGTCGCCGCCACCTGATGCTCACAAGGAGAGCGTCTCAATGTGGCTCACCGATTTCTAGCAAGTTTTGCATGGACGTTCTACATTCAATATGAAGACACGTGTTTTAAATTTTTGCTTAGATACTCAGTAGTTTATGAAAAAATAAAGGTCGACTTTGATGATGGAAAATAGTTTTCAGTGCTATACATCGAAAAATCGTCCGAAGATAAGCAATTTTACTAATACTCGTATATACTGTATACACTGGTGGACATAAGTATTCACACATCAGAACATATCAACGTACATTTAATGTTTAGACTATTTATAATATTTGTGATTACAATTAGTTATATGACGAATTTATGGAGATGGTACATAGTTGCGTAGAGGGACGGGACTGGCTCCGGAATCTCGAGATACAGGGTTCAACTCCCAATGAGCAGTTTTGCACTATTTCCATGTGAAAGATGGTGAGGATTTCCAGAAAGCTTTTGACACCGTACCTCACAAACGGCTTTTAATCAAATTGCGTGGCATCGACTAAAACAGAGGTGATATCGGGCGTTCCACAGGGTAGTTTTATTGGTCCTCTGCTGTTCCTTATTTTACATAAACGATTTAGGGGAAAATCTAAGTAGCTCTCTTGGGTTGTTTGCAGATGACGCCGTCATTTACCGTCTAGTAAAATCATCTGAAGATCAACACCAACTGCAGAACGATCTGAATAAGATATCAGTATGGTGAAAAAATTGGCAATTGACTCCAAATAATGAGAAGTGTGAAGTCATCCACATGAGTACGAAAATAAATCCGTTAAACTTTGTTTACAAGATAAATCAATCAAATGTGAAGGCAGTAAACTCCACAAAATACCTAGGAATTACTATTACTTCAGACTTAAATTGGAAAGAACACGTAGATAATATCGTGGGAAAGGCGAACCAGGGACTGCGTTTTATTGGCAGAACCCTTAAAACATGCAACAGAACTACAAAATAAACTGCGCTTGTCCGTCCATTTTTGGAGTATTGCAGACCAGTGTGGGATCCTTATCAGGTGGGTTTGACTGAGGACATCGAAAGAGTCCAAAGAAGGGCAGCTCGTTTCGTATTGTCACGATACAGGGGAGACAGCGTTACGGAAATGATACGGGATCTGGGATGGGAATCATTACAACGGCGCTTATCGCTGCGGCGTGGGCTACTTGCGAAACTCCAATCGCCAACATTCTCCTCCGAATGCGAAAATATATTGACTCCCACTTACATAGGTAGAAATGATCATCAGAATAAAATACGAGAAATCAGAGCTCGAACACAGAGATTCAGGCGTTCATTCTTCCCACGCGCTATTCGAGAATGGAATGGGAGATAAATAGTATAATAGTGGTTCGATGAACCCTCTGCCAGGCACTTAAATGTGATTTGCAGAGTATCCCATGTAGATGTAGATGTAGAAGTGACCAAACTGAAACAATCTATTCTTCATGTATATCCGTTTAACCACCCTGAAACACAAATAATAATTAATACAGTTCCTAAAAAAATTAAAGACGAAACTGTCCTGTGATAATGGACGTTCATAAGTATTCACACAGTTACTTAAGTTGCACTGCTTGATTTAGCTGCATACATCTAAAAGAGTGTACTCATTCCCTTGTCTTGTATTTATCGTACTAGCTTTCTTGTTACTTTAGCGCAAGGGCGGATTTGGGGGTGGGGGAGCACAGGGGCACGTGCCTCCCCCCCTCCCAGACCAGCCTCCAAAAAAAAAAAAAAAAAAAAAGAAAAAGAGAGAGACAGCGTGATGGGACCACGGTGGAGTAACCGAGCGGTCTAAAGCGTCTCGCTGCGGAGCGCGCGGTTTCCCGCTGTGGAGGTTCGAGTCCTCCCTGGGGCATGGGTGTGTGTGTGTTTTTCCTTAGGTTAGTTTACCTAGGTTTAAGTAGTTTGTAAAATACGGACTGATGACCACGCAGTTTGGTCCGATAGATTTAGAGACATTTGGACATTTTGAAAAGAGATAGGGGGGGGAGAGAGGGAGTGAGAGAGGGGGGGGGGAGTGAGAGAATCTCAGCATAAGGAATAAGGATAATTAACTTTTACTTACAGACAGCAAGTAACTGTGAGTTTAGAAAGGTAAAATCCTGTCATTAACATAACATAAATTGACTCTTTGTGTCATGGCTTCCTTTTAATTGCTTCTTGCTCCTTTTTAGTCAGTAATTTTCGATAAAACTAAATAAAAGTCGCTTACTGTTTTGTGATTGTTTGGGAGATAAGTGAGATAATGTGTACGTTTTATTCACACGTAAATAAAGTTAGAGTATTTAACTATGTGATAAAAATCGTGAATTTCTAGGGCTGCATTCAGCTGGCGCATTCAGGTCAGGTGTTTTCGATTGTTAATTTATCACTCTGGATTCTTTTCCTAGACACTTAAAACAGTTTTAGTTAAAGCTACACGTTTCGAGTTTCCAGCTACTGGAGCAAATTAGAATTTTCAACGGCATTTTTCCGCACATCAGATACGAAGGATTTTCATGCTACTAGAAATATCAGGTTCCCCACACATGTCGCAGCCATGCACCGCCATACCATGATACCACCGCCATATTTTACAGTATAAGTCATATTAACAGATTCTAACTCAGTATTTCGTCCTCTGCACACTAAAATACGTCCATCATGCATGATGGCAAAAGTTGAAGTTGCTCTCGTTAGAGAAAATAACTCTTGCTCACATATTGATTTGCAAAAAAATGTTCAAATGTTTGTAAAGCTTATGGGACTTAACTACGGGGTCATCAGTCCCAAAACTTACAAACTACTTATGATCTACTTACTAGTTAGGACGGCACAAATATCCATCCCGAGGGGGGATTCGAACCCCGGAGCGTAGTGGCCATGCAGACCGTGACTGGAGCGCCTCAGTCCCCTCGGCCACCGCGGCCGGCGTTGATTTGCAAATTGCAACCTTTTCTTCCTATTTGTCTTGCTTCCTGGAACTTGAGCTTTGTAGCCGGCTCGATGAAACATCCTCCGGAAAGTCTGTGCGTGAACTTGTTTACCATGAAGGTCGTGTATTTGTGCAGAAATCTCTGGTGAACATACTTTAGGTGTTTTCTTAATAATCCTTACAGTGTCCTTTCTTTCTGAAAGGTCACGATCGCGTAGCTCACTGGCTGGCCGATGGTGCACAGCCCACCGCCTCGCACGGCAGTGCGCAGGCCTTGTCTTCAGACGGTGTTGCATTTACCCGACCGAGCTCGCCTGTGTCCGGCCGCTGCGCTCTGCTGCCCGCAACACGGGTGGTCGAGCGCCACTGCACCGCGTACACAGTGAGCGAGCTCCGGTGCGCCGTCGAGTCCCGACCAGTGTTGCCAGATGGCAGAGAGACAAAATACCTACAGTCACACAAAAATGTACCTACGTTTTCCCTACTTTCTCCCTACCACCTCATTAATGTCCCTACATCAGGGTCGTAGCCAGGATTTGGGTCTGGGAGGGGCTGAATCCAGAAGTCCGGCCAGCAGATGTTAACCAGTTGATTAATGCGAGGCGCTTCAGTCACGGTCTGCACGGCCACTACGGTCGGGGGTTCGAATCCCCCCTCGGGCATGGATATTTGTGCCGTCCTTAGTATTAGCTAGTTCATAAGTAGTTTGTAAGTTTAGGGTACTGATGACCCCGTAGTTAAGTCCCATAAGCTTAACAAACAGTTGAACATTTTTTGATTAATGCGACACGTTACAATTTTGAAAATCTTTAAAATAAATATTTGGCATCATGCTTCACTTGCTAGATATGTTTCTCCAGTGACTGAACGTTACTGATGGAGTCAAGTGTAGATTATGCCGCGAATTCCAAGTGCTCTGTAACAAGAAGATTACTGATTTACCGATCGGACAAGGGTACATCAAGAACCTGGCAACCGTAGAGAGGAACAGTATTAATTAGTTTCCCCAAATATGCCGATAATTCCGAGTGCACTGTTACACGAGGAAACTGATTTATTGACCGCACAAGGATACATCGAGACACTATCAACCATAGAGTAGGAACGGTAGTAATTATTTAGTTCAGTCAGCACAAAAAAGGAAGTCTGTCAGTCTACATGATTCGATTTTCAAAGAGTAATGCTATGTTGACAACGAATATGTAGCGCTTTGTTCATTATAACGTTGGCTGTCGCAAATGTGTTAGCGTTTTCTTATCAGCATCTTCTCATTTACAAGTACTTATTAGTATATCGTCCTGTCGTAAATAAATAAGTCTAGTCAAGCTAATAAAACGTGATTCGTTCATGAAAACTATAAATTTTTCTTGTGCTGACATTTTCTAACACTATTTCCAAACCGTCTCTCCATTCCACTGATATACATTGAAATCATCTTAATTCGCATCAATTTTAATGTGTCTTAAACTAGATTTTCAAATTAATAATGTTTGCTATGAACAGAAAACAACTGTGCCGTCTAAAATATCATTGGCTACTTCAAACTTTGCCACAATTGGTCGGCTTCATTCCCGCGTGCTAACAACGGTTCTGTTGCCAACATTACCCGCTAGGCCTATGTCGGCGATTGTAAAATTTTACCAAAGTACCTACGCGTTGGGGACTTTTGGATGAAAATTGCCTACATGGTTTTAATGCTTAGAAGTACCTACGTGTAGGGAAAATTCCGTACGTCTGGCAACACTGGTCCCGACACTCGCCGGGCGAGCGGGTACCCGCTGGGCCCGTGCCTTCTGGGCTCAGCGCTACAGACGGCACTGTAGGTTTACCAGCAACAAGAAACTGAATATATTTAAGCAATCATCTTGTTCTTTATGTTAGGACCATCACTTAGTTTAATATAAAGTTAAAGTGAAACACTGTGTAACTAAATACCGAGCGAAGTATAAATTTCCCTACACATGTGCCGGAGCAGACTAACGCGAAGCCGACGACTTTCAACCTGTTTAATATTTCCGGCGCGAGCTTATTGGGCTACCGTTTTGCTTCTGCAGCACAAAATCGGACTTCTCGTGTCTGGTTTTACCAGATGCGTTACTGCTCATAAATAGTTTTTAAGTTCAGGGACTGATGATCCTGCAGCTAAGTCCTTTAAGCTTAACAAACATATGGACATTTTCAGCTCACCCCACCGAAAGGGAAAAGGGGAAAAAATAAAACAACAACAATGGCCTACACTCCTGTACCGATGGACAGTAATTAGTTTACTTCCCTTGGAGGCGCGCCAGTCACGGTCTGCACGGCCACTACAGTCGGGGGTTCGAATCCCCCCTCGAGCATGGATATTTGTGCCGTCCTTAGTGTTAGCAAGTTCATAAGTAGTTCGTAAGTTTATGGACTGATAACCCCATAGTTAAGCTATACAAACATTTGAACTTACCTTGGAGTGGTTGAGCGTAAGCCGAACATTCCAACAGTTAATCGTTTCTAATGACCTCGATTGCAACTGAAAGTAACAATACAGTCTTTCTTTTTTGTTTATTCTTACAGGAAGGATAGAGACATCTTGCAATTTAGCGAAATGTCCACGAAAACGCTGTTCGAACACACGCTGAATACATATACTTGCTATCGCAGCACTGATGCTGCTACTGTGGCGGATTAGCCATGCGTACTGGGGCGCGCGTGCAGCGGTGCGCGTGCCCCTCGGGCATGGGTGTTTGTGTTGTCCTTATGTTAGTTTACCTTGGTTTAAGTAGTATGTAAGCTACGGACTAATAACCCCGCAGTTGAGTCCGTTAGATTTACAAACGTTTGAATATTTTGATGCTGCTAATTAACTCGCAATTACTCGTGAAATGAGTATTGTTATACTCCGCCACTATAACACAAATAAAATCCCACTGATGTAACAAAATTTATTTCAAACAGTCCAGCCTGCACACAACAAAACAAATTGAATAAACTGGTTCTTACATTCTGAAAACAGACACGTAACAGAGAGGCTAATAAGTAGTGGTTTTACAGTCTGTGACAAGGTTCATAAATACCAAAAGGGCAAACAGAACTTTCCATAGCGTAGCGAAGAGTCCAATCCGGTAAGTGGTCAGTATCCAGTTTCTTCTCGAAGAGCCCAAGCACGGTCCGTCGTAATCCTTGATCAGAGGCAGAGTCGTAGACACTTCCCAGGCGAGACGAGGACTGCTGGAAGTGGCTCTGTGGTTCACTTATATTGACAGGTTTGGCCAATCGTTACCTTTGTTGTCAGTAGTGCTCAAACTGGTGGCGAAGGAAGCGCCGTCTAGATGGCACGTATCGATTGTGGTGTGTATACGCTGCCGCTAGCCCAGCAGACGACGCGTTCACTCGTGGCCGTAGTGGATTTCCTGGTGCGGCGTCAGCGATGCTTGCTGCGCGTCGCGCGTGGTGTGGCGCACCGAGTCGGTAATATATAGTCTAAAAAAAAAAAAAAAAAAAGTTTAAATGTTTGTATAGCTTATGGGACTTAACTACGGGGTCATCAGTCCCTAAGCTTACAAACTACTTATGATCTAGCTAAGACTAAGGACGGCACAAATATCCATGCCCGAGGGGGATTCGAACCCCCGACCGTAGTGGCCGTGCAGGCCGTGACTGGAGCACCTCAGTCCCCTCGGCCACCGCGGCCGGCTGTATAGTCTAAAATGTAGGTCTGTAAGCTGCTCGCTATCCGACTTTTTCAATACACGATTTGTAAATGACGTGCACATACTTCACAAATAGTGTCATTTCAAAACAATAGTTAGGAATTATGAAAAGTTGTATCCTTTGTTAGAAAGCTAAGATGCTGTACTATCACATGTACAAAAATCAGATTTTCTTAACCCCATAGTTTCTTCAGAATCGAGTGAGGAGCATCATGAAATTAAAAACTCAAGCGGAATGAAAAGTAGACATTTTATTTTATCTCATGCAAAGTAAAGCTTGTAAGGAAAAATTAAGTTCATAAACCGACGTGGAAATGGTCTATTGTACCGTGAACAGTTTTTGCAGCGTGAAAATCGGAATAGTGTATTTCCCGCTAAGAGTGTAGCGGCTGGCGGGCGCGTGCCACGGTTAGAAAGCAGAGCGGCACGGACGGCCGGGCGGACTGGGGCTCGGCGGGTAGTCGGGTACCCGCGCTGCCCGCCGCGGTTCACTGCAGCTCGTGCCAGCAGGCCGGGCAGCGCGTGGCCAGGCCCGCCCGGAAGGCGCGGCTACGGGCCCGGGCGGGCAGCGAATGCCCGCTGCACGCCTCTTGTGACCAACAGGTTGCTCCGCGAGCAGCAGCGCACAAGAGCGCTCACTCCCCCAGCTCGGAGCTGCAGTGGTGGGGGAAGCTGACGTCACGCACGCTAATACCACAGTCTAACATACACAGTCCCCACACTCACTTGTGTGTAAGTTGTTACCAACTGACAGTTGAAACGACACTTGCGCTCCTAGTGGTGGGCAAGCCGGCGTAAGAGTGATGTTTGTTTATAATTATTTGTGTGCGTAATTAACGAAATAGTTGGTATAGTTTTTGCGTTACAAGCATTAGTAAAATATTAAGAGATCTGTATAACAAGGACATTGACATAAAAACAGGCGAATTTATCTGATTCAGAGGCGTAATGAACAACTTCGTCATTAACGAATACTTACGAATATGTGTTGTTTTGCAGCTTATTCCGCTGAAAGTAAGTAGAATATAAACATAAGAGAAACATAAATTTCTACTATGGTGTGTTCTTATAATGATAAGAGTATCAATTCGGTGTCTTTCTGATACTCATGTATTCGTTTGAGTGAAATTATTTCAGCTTAAGAAGACAATGTCTTGAAGGTTCTTGCCGTTTGTGGTTCAGCTGTAGCAACAATTGTGGAATTGTGTTGTTCTTTGTTGAAAACAGTTAGATATCTTTTTTCGTTTTCTTGCCAGGTCTGTGACGTTTTTCCATGAGCTACAGCTGTGGTGGCTGCTTTGGTACGTTAAATACTGTAGTTATTGCATTCTATATGCGTTTCCTACGTTCCGTTCATCGATTTTACTGAAATTGTAGTGAAGAAACCATAACGTTCCTGAGTAGAAAAGCGTCGACTTTTTGCCAAAGGCAGGTCTTCCGATGTTTCTTAGCCATTTCCTATTTTTAATAGAAAATGATATTATTCAGCAAAAGCCTGTAGGTTACAAGATAATTGTAAATAAACTGTCCTGCAATGTACCGTTTCGTACCTCATCAGGGATCTTAGTAAAACTAATAAAGACAAAGGTGGAGCTAATTTTAAATTACTACCTATTTTTTGGCATTACATACGTTCTCTAGAGTGAAAAGTCTGTAGAAATCAATATAAACGATACTATTCGCACTCATCCAATATCGCATTCAGAGACGTAGCTTGCCGGCCGCTTGGAGCGCTGCAGTCGTAGTGTATAACAAAAATCTGCGGGAGTGTCGTGACTGAATATGTTAGACTGTGCTAATACTCAGCGATCAAAAGTAAAACGACGCGTTCATTTAGTGTCTCAGTGGTATCAAAACGTGAAGGCAGTTTCATAGGAATGCAGCTGGGTTCATGTGCATGTACGGATCGACGCAATGTTGTTAGCAGATGATTTCTGCAATGAAGAGAATAAAAAATAAGGAAAGGCCATTGCTTCAGAACCCTACAATGAAGAGTATGCTGCGCATCGCAGCAGCAAACAAGATAACCTTAATTTCTCCTGGCGAATAACAACTTCGAAAAACTTACGGGTATGCTGCAAGGTACCAAAATCGACGACGGTCGATATTTCGGCAGGAGACCACCCTGCCATTCTCAAGGCGAAACTGCAGTGAGGAAACAATGTGCAACGATCTTTAAAACCTCGGTTTTCAATGAGTAAACAGGAAAGACAACACACACCGAGCAAGCAAGCAAACAACACACCGACACCGACAGCAGTTCCCAACGGATGTTTATTATCGATATTCTGACTGGTTTCATCTTTGGTTGTGTCGGTGTTGTGTGCTTACTTGCTCGGTGTGTGTTGTCTTTCCTGTTTACTCATTTAAAAACCCGAGGTTTTAAAGATCGTTGCACATTGCTTCCTCACTGCAGTTTCGTCTTGAGAATGGCAGGGTGGTCTCCTGCCGAAATATCGTCCGTCGTCGATTTTGGTACCTGGCAGCATACCCGTAAGTTTTTCTAAAACAATATAACACCTGATATCTGGTCAGCCGGCCGCGGTGGCCGAGGTGACTGAGGCGCTTCAGTCACGGTCTGCACGGCCACTACGGTCGGGGGTTCGAATCCCCCCTCGGGCATGGCTATTTGTGCCGTCCTAGTTCGTAAGTAGTTCATAAGTAGTTTGTAAGTTTAGGGACTGATGATCCCGTAGTTAAGTCCCATAAGCTTTACAAACATTTGAACATATCTGGTCAGTTGTGTCGCAAAAAATTGCAAACGACAAAATAGTCACTACATCTTTTGTTAGTTGTACAAACGTTACTAGTCAATTTGTTCTGATTGCCACTTCCACTTAGCCGGCTCACGATGCAACATTCTTTTCGCTTTAAGTTAGTAGGCGTAATTCTAACAGATTGCACGCAGATTTTTTAAAAAAAAAGTACAGCTCTTTTCTTTGCTTTTGTGTCTCATAATTTTTATGAGGAAGCAAATTGGTTCCGTATTTTCTGGCACTGTCTTCCTAAATTGAAAACCTTTGTATTTGTGCCACTTCTTGTGATAAATGCTGGATCGGCAGGTTATGCCACTTGTTGTTGCTACTGTTTAGCGAGTTACTGTATGTGAACATTTAAGATAGGCCAACCGGCAATTAAGATGGCGTGTTATTAACTTATCCGAAATAAGGTATTATGCCGAAATGCAAAAGTAACATTTCTGTGAACTGAAATGAAAAACATACTTTTCTCGAAGACAGGAAATAGTTATGAAGTTATTTTGTAAAATTCATATTGCCATATTTACGATTAACGTCGTGTAAACTGGGATGGGGTTCAATGTGATAAATCA
The DNA here is from genome assembly GCA_026315105.1 of Locusta migratoria. Lineage (NCBI taxonomy): Eukaryota > Metazoa > Arthropoda > Insecta > Orthoptera > Acrididae > Locusta > Locusta migratoria. Next base: position 275,718,503 of record CM048755.1, read on the forward strand.
ATCATCTGGCTTCTTTTGAGTTCGTAGCAACAACTTCTAAAATCAGTGACGCCTTCATTAACAATTAATGGGAAAATTCGTTATATAATTCGTTAGGAATACTCTTTACGTTGATTCCATGAAACAGGCATGTAACAATGTAAAAAAAATCACCATAAACATGCTTTATTAAATTCCAGTCATGAAATCAAATCGTTGATATTCAGGATCACAGAGCTTTCCAGTAATTATAATAACGAAAGAATATAATATCATCGCTTAGGATTGACTAGGTGTCGCGTGTCGCATGTCCCCATTTTCACGGAGAAAAATGGCAGTCTCAGTTGTAGCTATTTCAAGTCGGCCGCGGTGGCCGAGGGGACTGAGGCGCTCCAGTCACGGTCTGCACGGCCACTACGGTCGGGGGCTCGAATCCCCCCTCGGGAATGGATATTTGTGCCGTCCTTAGGATTAGCTAGTTCTTAAGTAGTTTGTAAGTTTAGGGACTGATGACCCCGTAGTTAAGTCCCATAAGCTATACAAGCATTTGAACATTTTGAGCTATTTGAAAAACAGTTGTGCCTATGGCGGGAATTGCAGCGTGGCCAGCCCAACCGGCTGCTCGGCGCAGCCGCAGCCGGGTGGCGTGCCGCATTCCACACTAGGGAAGGGCTAAACTGCGATTTCCCGATACCAGTAATTTCTGTGACTGCTAGTTTTAGGTATCTGCGATTCTTAGTTGCGATTTGTCACTGTTTACAATCGCAGTTTACAAATCCCCAACATGTATCCCTACACACTCAAACTGCGATCTCCGTGACTGAATGCTACTCCTGAGATTTCTGCTACTTCCGCGACTTATACGATTTGTGTGGCAAATGCTATATATATACCATCCATAACAGAATCATCGTCCTACATATATACACAAATAAAGAATATTGATGCTCCATTTGCAGTGATGTTCGGATTCTTTACACTTCGGCAAATGTCTTCTAATTTCAATGTTTGGTGTGTAATGTATTGTTAAAAGTGAGGTTATTTGCAAGTAGTGTGTAACAGAAATTAACAAGTAGGCCTATAGCCTATCTTAACAGAAACATTCGGCAGATTACAGCAACTGTGTCAGTGCAATAAAAGTGCTATGTTCTTGCCTGTAGAATGCATGAACAGATTTTTTTTTAACATTGTGTGATATAAGTCACTTACCAAAATAAATAAATGTGAAATAAACTGTGAGTTACGTATGAAAATTCTATTTTCCCTTTAAAACCTTTCGGTGTCGCTACATATTCTGCCAAATAACTATAGATAAGAGCTTACGTTATATTTTACTTATCGAAGTGTCGACCTAGTGTGCTAATGTTGGCAACTAAATATTCATTTTATAAGACTATTTAATTTACTGACTGTACAAGGTTACATGCAAGAAACCTTACAGCCGGCCGAGGCGGGCGCCGTGGCTCAGCGCGGCAAGTCAGAGGGCTCAACGCCCTCTGTAATAAAAAAGCTGAGCCAAACAAGAAGGAACAAATCGATCAGCGTTCGCAACGAAGAGACGTACCCATAGGGAAAAAAAGGGGGGAGGGACTGAGGCGCTCCAGTCACGGTCTGCACGGCCACTACGGTCGGGGGTTCGAATCCCCCCCCCCGGGCATGGATATTTGTGCCGTCCTTAGTATTAGCTAGTTCGTAAGTACTTTGTAAGTTTAGGGACTGTTGACCCAGTAGTTAGTCACACAAGCTGTACAAACATTTGAACATTTTGAAGAAACGATACAATCACAGACCAAGAAAAACAATTTTTTTATGAGAAACAAAATTTATTTCCATCATTCTATGTTGATTTAGATTTCTAGAATCATTCATCGGTCGTTGCCAACATAATCACGCTATGCCACCACTGCAATAAGCAAAAGTTTTCATAACACTGAAGGACCCGATATCACCAATCTGCTTTCACTCATGTCATCACAGGAGGGAATGTACAAAAAAGGAAAAAGACAGTAAACAACATTCCTAAACCTAAAACAAATCTTATAAAACTTTCCTTTGCGCGCAAAACTTGTTTATTTTAAAGTGTAAAATTTTTATCGAATCCTCGAAGAAACAAGTTCACTCATATATCGCAGTACGTAGCACTGTCCACACTGAAAATGGAGTTGGCCTACTGTTCAACATTTCGTAAAATTATTTATTTGATCACTTGATACCACCCCCTTGGAATTTTGACTTTATGTACGATGTATAATGCATGCCAAAATATTCGTCAAAACTAGATTTGCAATTTAAGATACGTATTCTGAATTCACATAATAGTTGTAGGTTCTATGACGAAAAATGATTTTGAACAGGGATCAAGTCCGTAATACAATATTTATTTGGCATTCACAGTCGTTGTCTTTACCAACAACTATAACCTAAAAATATAGATGCCAGGCTTTGCTTCACAACACGTAAGTGCTGTCGCCTAGTAAAATAGTGCCACTAATTGTAAACATTTTCACAAAGCAAATTATCTTCTTGCTTATTATTTCGACAACATCCCTAAAGAATACTCTAGTGAAAGTATGACAGTTGGCCATCAGGTAGCACAAGGCGGAATATTAAATGCTATTCTCAGTTACTACTTGTGACTCTTAGTTGCGCCTTTTAACTGAAATAGACCTAATGTCACACACACACATATATATATACACACAAAACCACACATACACCACGCAGACGGCAGAAAGCTAGAAGTACCAATTTCGGCCAACAGATGGCAGTTGGAAAAGTCTAAACTGCGACTCTTAGTTGCCACTTGCGACTCTTAAACGTGATTTGTCACTGAAATCGCAGATAGACTCTATAGCCCAAGGAGGTTAGGATAAGTGGATATGGTGTTATCTATGCCGAGCACATACGTAAGTTGAAGCCTGTCCGCCATCTTCGTCAGTTTTGAAATGCTGTTTCTCCGTTAAAACTACGCGTTAATTCGGCCCTATTACTGCTAATGCATTGAACTGACAGTCACTGCAAAGTATGTACTTTCAAACAATATACTTTCTTGAATAAATAGTAATAAATACTCATCATAATATATTTGAAAACTTGATTTTAACGGCTAATTTGCACTCTTTTAACACGTTGTACATCAGGGCAAAACCGTCGGACGTTTTATCCCCGTTTTAAGTGACATAAAGCATTAGCTTTACAACAGGAAAACTTCTCAAAAATTTAGGAATATGGCGGAGGCAGGCTTCACTTTTTCAGCATAAGGGCGTCTCCCTGTATTCTAACCTCCTTGCTATAGCCTGTCCATTGCAAAGATGTTAGTACAAACTTCGACCAACAGATGGCAGACTGCGTTGAGAGCGTAAACTGCTTCTTGCTAGTCTTAGTTGCGACTTGCTCCTCTAGTTGCTACTGCGCTGTTGAAAGCGGCGCCCCGCGAGCAGATGAGTGCTCGCTAGCTCGCGAGGGAGCACGCCAGGTGGAGCAGCCTGTTCTAGGGTGATCTGCTGCAATATTATTGTGGCATTCAGGGGATTTGCTGCAGAGAAATTGCTAAGTATCATTTTCTGTGGAAGACTGTATATAGATGCGAAAAGGGAATATTGCAGTAATTTCTGCGTAAGAAAAGCGTCGGGATTCGAAAGTTATGTGTGCCAGAAAAGGCGTGAAGTTGAAATACAGTGAATAACTTTAATATTCAGACACTAAGATATTTTTACTTTGTTGCATCATAACTGTATTCTGAATAAAAGAAAAAAGAAGTAAATTTAACGTTTTTGGGTCGGATGGACGAAGAATGAACTTAGTTACAAATACTAAACCGACTGTAAAGCAAGGACTTAGCAGCGTTCTTGTCTGGGGCTGTATATCGACATTTGGACCGGGAGAATTGGTGTTCATTGATAGTATTATAGGCATATATGTCTACTTTAACAAATTAAAGAACAATTTGTGGAAAAGTGATGAAACCATGGAGACATCAAACACATTCGAGTTTTAACAAGACAATAACCCGAATGGTGCAGGAATATTTGTTGTAAAGTTGTCCCAAAGTTTTACGGCCACCACCTCAATCACCAGATCTCAAACCTATTCAGAAAGTGTGGGGAGAACTCGAAGGACGTATTACAAAAACACCAGTACCTTCCAAAGAATCTCTGAAGCGTCGATTAAAAGAAGAATGGGACTGTCTACATGCGGACGATTTAAGAAAGATCATTTGCAGTATGCCTCAGCGTTTGAAAGAAGTGATAAAACAGAATGGCCACCCGACAAGATATTGAAACATATATTTTTCACAAAATTTTCTATTGTAATAATTAGTTCTGCAAAGCGTCAGAATATTAAAGTCACGTGAATAGAGAACCGAGCTGTATTTAAATCGTATTATTAAAGAACTTCTGTAAGTTACAAATCTTTCTATTGTACACAACTTAGGCGACATACGTATCCCTCACCAAGACCAGGTATACTACTGGGAAAAGGAAGGACGTGGAATCAGAACCTATTGTTTCTGGCTAGGTTAAAAGGAACACAGAAAATCCGCTATTCTACTCATGACACTTAGGCATCCATAATTCACTGTTCTGCTAGACCAACTAGATACGTAATTTTGGCCATTGAGCAACACAAAAAGATTAATGTTGTGTTTCTGTTGCGATCTTCAGTCCGGAGACTGGTTTGATGCAGTCTCCATCCTACTCAACCTTAAGCAAGCCTCTTCACCTGCTCATAAGAACAACCCATACCCATTTGAGTTCACTTATATATTAGTCTCTTGGTATTCCTCTGTGATTTTTACCCCACACTCTTTCCTCCAATGCTTAATTTACGATTCCTTGATATCCAAGAATGTGTCCTACCAATCGATGCCTCTTTTAGTCACGGTATGCCAAAAATTCCTTTTCGACAATTCCGTTCAGTACCTTATCATTAATCTTCAGCATGCGTCTGTAGCACCACATTTCACAAGCCTTTGTCCTCTTCCTGTCTGAGCTATTTATCGTCCATATTTCACTACCTTACAAGTCAACACTCCACATAAATGTCTTCAAAAAAGATTTCCTTACGCTTAAATTAATATTCGATGTTAACAAATTTCCAAAAACGCTTTTCCTTCCATTTCCATTCTGCATTTGTACTGCAATCATCATACGTTATTTTACTGCTCAAGTAACAAAACTCTTATTGTTTCGGTACGTAATCTAATTCCTTAAGCATCGCCTGATTTTATTAGACTGCATTCCATTACCCTTGTTTTGCTCTAGTTAATGTTCATCTTATATGCTCCTCAAAACACATTGCCTCTTCCCTTCAATTGCTCTTCCAGGTCCTGTGCTGTCTCTGACGGAATTACAGTCTCATCGGCAAAACGCGATGCTTGTTTTTCTTCACCCTGAACTTTAATCCCTTCTTCAAATTTCTCCTTGCTTTCCTTCACAGCTTGCTCAGTGTACAAATTGAATAACATTGCAGAAAGGTTACAACCCTGTAGTACTCCCTTCCCAACTACTGCTTCCCTTTCATGCCCTTCAATTGCTACTAAGTTGTAAATAACCTTACGTTCCCTATATTTTACCCCCTGCTAACATTAGAATTTGAAAGAGTGTATTCCAGTCAACTTTGTCAAACGTTTTCTCCAAATCTACAAAAGGTAGAAATGTACGTTTGCCTTTGCCGTAGAGGGAAAGGAGCCTTTTCAATAGTTGCAGAGGTAACAGTCTGGATGATGCACTGAGGTGCGCCTTGTAACATCAGCTAATATGGCTTTGCCATAGTTACTGCAAACGGTTGAAAGCAAGGGAAAACTACAGTTTTTACTTTTCCCGAGGATATGCAGCTCTATTGAAATGATTAATATAAAATTATTTTTCGTGAAATAAATGTAAACTATCCATCCACGAGGAAGTGTCGAAACCAAGGAGGTTAAAATAAAGGGAGATGGCGTTATCTATGGCAAGCACATATGTCAGTTGAAGCCTGTCCGCCATCTTGGTCAGTCATGGTACGCTATTTCTCCGTTAAAACTATGCATTACGTTGACCCTCTTACTGTAAATCTATTGAACTGACAGTCAGTACAAAGTATTAACTTTCAAATAATATACTTTGTTGAATAAATACTAATAAATACTCATCATAATATCTTTCAAGACTTTAATTTATAGTGCTAATTATCATTCTTTTAACACGTTGTTGATCTCGATAAAGCCGCGGTACTTTTATTTATGTTATAAGTGACATAAAACTTCAGCTCTACAATACGAAACTTCTCCATTACTTACCAATATGGTGGAAGCAGGCTTCACTTTTTCAGCGTATGGGCGACTCCCTGTATTCTAACCTCCTTGGTCGAAACAAAGGAGTATTTGGCCGATTGAGTTACAGAACCTTAAAGATTAATCACACAATCAATCCGTTTTCTTTCTGGATTGATTACCTAGTGAGGAAATACCTAATTGAGACGTAATGGCTCCAAGGGACGAAGGGGGGATGAATATCAAGGGTTTAATGTTCCATGGACATCATGGTCATTAGAAACGGAGCTTCGACAGTTTTTGTTAGGGATAGGGAAGGATATATAGGCTGTGCCCTTTGAAAGGACCATCCCGACTGTTGTAGCGGCCCAAACGTATAAATCTCATCCATGGCTGGGAGTGAGGTGTGCCGTTTGCTGAGCATGATATGGCTGTTGGTCGAAACAGCGTTGTTTTTAGGACCTGATTGCGGGATTTACTTTCCATTTTTATAGGCACTCAACCGTCATAAGCTCTTTATTGCAGAAATTACACAAATGAAAAAATGTGTTCCATCACATTGGTTCCGTACAAAGATGTAAACAAGCAATCAAGAGCAGCAGGAGTGGGTAGGACGGCCGATTAGTTGCAGTCATAACGCCAGGAAGGAAGTACACTGCTTCTGTTGACTATAGTTCTGCCATTCCTAGAATGTCAATTCCCAATTTTAACAGTGTCCGTGTCGTTACTTTTTGTCGGAGGGGGGACTCTCATCAAGGGATGTTTCCAGACGTCTCGGTGTGAAGCAAAGCGTGGAGATGATACAGAGATGCGGGAACTGTCGATTACTTGCTTCGCTCTGGCCGCCCAAAGGCTACGACAGCAGCTGATGCCCGCTATGTACGGATTTCAGCTCGCAGGAACCCTGAAAGGGACGCCACCGTGCTGAATAATTATTTTTGTGCAGTCATAGCACGTGTTTTTCGACTCAAACTGTGCGTAGTAGGCTGCATGTCGTGCACCAACACCGTCTGAAGAGAAAGCCTGTGCACTGACGTGCTACGTCACGTCACGCAAAGTATGTCGCGATCGCGTAGCTCACTGGGTGTCTGATGGGGCACAGTCCACCGCCACACAGCGGCCAGCCAGTGAGCTACGCGATCGCGACCTACTCCGCGTGACGTGGCACGGGAGCGTACAGGCCTTCTCTTGATATGGTCTTAATTTTCTCTTTTTTCATTGGTTCTTAAGTTTGAACGGGTACTTTGTGGACGTTGGATGTTTTGTCCTATTTTGATCGTCTCGGATAACGCAGTTTTCGCGACACAGAGGGCGTCGAGCTACCATGCCCGCAAGCCTCTGACCGAGCGCGCTAAGACACCGCGCCCTAGCAAGTTCCGAACCACCGTCTAACATGTTCGTACATCCCAAACTAATTCCTCGCCTATTACGCTATGCCGAACAGCTGCGAGAGTACTCAGTCATTCTCGTACCATCGATGGCAGGTGTTAACTAACTAACCAACATTAGATTATAATTCAGTGTCCTAAGAATGACGTGTTTTTGATAATTTTCAGTGCGCTATTGGTTTGCAATGACACCGCTTGATTTGTAATAAGAAAATCATCAAGTAGAGAAAGCAAGATAGCGTACGCAAAAGAGATTTTATGGCGAGGAATGTTACGTGACTGATTCACGAACGCCAAATGTACGCTGTGTTCCATCCAGGCTGTAGTTACTCGTCCGAACGCCAAATAGACTGTAGCACCAGACCCTGCTGATAAGAGACTTCACTCTGAAAGGATGAAACAAATTTGTGCAGGAAGGAGACCAACCATCGAAAGCGATATTGACTGACTGTACTTCGCGTGGTCCTATTTTGCCCATACGTGGTGCTGGTGCCCACAGTTTGGGAACAACTGTTTAAGCAAAAGCAAAGCATGCGACATTTGTAATAAACATCTTTCTTTTTCCATGATGGAAAAGGAGTCATTATAATAAGTATGTGTGTGTGTGTGTGTGTGTGTGTGTGTGTGTGTGTGTGTGTGTGATCCAAACACACGACAAAAGGAAGCTGGACAAGGAAGGAAGATTAGTGTTTAACGACCCGTCGACAGCGCGGTCATTAAAGGCGGAGCTTACGCTCGGGTTCTTTGGGTAAGGATGGGGAAGGAAATCGGCCGTGCCCTTTCAAAGGAACCATCCCGGCATTTGCCTGTAGTGATTTAGGAAAATCACGGAAAACCTAATTCTGGATGGCCGGAGGTGATTTGAACCACCATCCTTCCGAATGCGAGTCCAGTGTTTTACCACTGCGCCACGTCGCTCGGTGCCGGACAAGGAGTTTGAAGTGAACAGACTCATTGTTGTGACAGTTTGGGAGCGTCCGTGTGTTGAGCGCTCTTAGTATTCAGATTGAGCAACGAATGCAGTTTCATGTAAAAACTTGAGTAGCAACAATTCGTAAAAAGTGTCACTTGTTCATACCTGATTTTATATGGTGTAATTTTTGACGTATATACTTGTGTTAGATTCTTTATATTAGTGCTATTTTTTATTTTGGTGGATACTTGAATGGTATGAAAAGTCAACATTTTAATTTCGCTTTCTGTACTGTTATACTTGGAATAAACTCCTACTACATAGCTCTTGTTTGAGCAAAAAAGGAGATGACTAACGGTTCAGTTACCTGAATCCATTAAATTTAAAGTGTATCAGATAAATGAAGTGTACCAAATACATAAACACACGCTGGTCGCTTATTTAAATTCTAGTGTGACGCAAAACTTCTCGTTTATAGAAGTATGCACAGTGGGGCATTTAAAACATTTTTAATAATACAAATCCTATTAAGAAAAGTTGTAATAAAAGTTCTTCACCTCGAAGAGAGACATCCATTGACGTAAAGCTCGACCCCTTGCACCACCTCTGGTGGAGGGAGACTTTCAAGTCTCAAATCCTAACCCTATTTTTATTGCAGATTTGTATTCTTCGTGAAAAACTATGCAAATTTTGTATGAAACTTTTTTTTCGTTCCATGGTAGACGCTGCTGTAATGCAAAAAATAAAATTTGTTGAAAATTGTTGAAAAATGGTAATATCTCGAACGAATAGACCTCGGACTCCTCCTCTAGGTTTATCACTTCCAGTTTCAACAAACAGTTGTACAATACTGCGAAAAGTCGTGTCAGAAGGAATACCCCCAACAGTGAACAGATTAGCGTACGTTTGACGAGTTTCAACATTTTTGAGAGCCTCAACGTACAAGCAAATGACAAATGATCTCTCTCTCTCTCTCTCTCTCTCTCTCTCTCTCTCTCTCTCTCTCTCTCTCACACACATACACACACACAGTGGAAATATTGTGTAGGCATGTGTGCATGTGTACTGTCCGAATCATTAAAGTACAATGACCAGTCTGACCACGGACTGACAGCATGATCACTGTCTGTGCTTCATTCGATTGTAGGTGTCACACGATAGAATTATCAAATGTTCATATGTTTGTAGAACTTAAGGGACTTAACTACGGGGTCATCAGACCCTAAGCTTACAAACTACTTATGAAGTAGCTAAGACTAAGGACGGCACAAATATCCATGCCCGAGGGGGGATTCGAACCCCCGACCGTAGTGGCCGTGCAGACCGTGACTGGAGCGCCTCAGTCCCCTCGGCCACCGCGGTCGGCATAGAACTATAAAAAATATCAAAAACTGTACTTTTATTTCCCTAATCAGATGTGTATTTGAGATACTAATGTTCTTCAACAATTCTCAACTTTTTGTTTGCATAGTACAGCGCCAACTATCATGAAACGAAAAAGATGTTTCATACAAGTTACATTTTTTCCTGAAGAATCGAAATCTGCAATAAAAAATATGGGTTCCTATTGAAAATTTCAAAGTCACCCCTCCTCCGGCAGTGGGGCAGGGGGGTCGAGTTTTTTATGTTAATGACTGTCCATCTTGGAGGTGAAAAATTTTATTACAACTTTTGTAATATGATTTTTATTTTTCCAAATATTTCATAAAACACTTTTAAATGCCTTATCCTGTATTTCCACTGTATACGACGCAGTTGTTAGTAGGGTCAGATGCGTTAATGAAGTCATTTTTATTCTTAGCGATCTGACTGTCGTCTTTGAAAAATAATAATAAAAATACAGATATTTGCTTTCACTTCGAAAAGAGTTGCTTCTTTCCTTATGACAGGAGAAGCCAATCAGACATGTTATCTTACGTCCCGGATATTGAGGGACTGTCAGGGAACTTATATAAAAAAACTGTTATATTGGATCTGAATGCATCAAGTAGGCAGCCTTTTTGTGTACTTTACTTCCCCTTGTGTAAGTTCAAAGGATTACGCCTGCAGGCGTTGTCGAGACGCGCTCGCCTACGAAGGGCCAACTAAAACTTTGTGAAGACGGCGTTTATTAATGAATTGAGGCGGCCGCGCGCACATAACAAACACACGTGCTTCACAACACGTGCGGGGCAAGTGTCGGCCGAGGGAAAGGTCGCGTGCAGGTTCATTAAACTCCAGCCTCCCAAACACTTCTCTACCACAAAGACACAAACATCTACTGTCGAAACATCGTTGGAGATCGGTATACGGTGTCGTTCCGTTTGATGACAAAATTATCCTGTCTGCGAAGACTTTCATTTATGCCAATTTCAACGATGGCAGAACTGGTAGTATTATAATTAGTGTCTGTTCGTATATATTAAACAAGAGCGCACAACTTTCTATTGAACCGCCAAATTTCCACACTAACAAGGGGAACACCAAGTATGGTACCAACGAATTTTGATGAGCCGTAGGTATATTGTGCGAGAACTCCTCCAGACCACCAAGCTAAAAGAATTTGTTCCAATTCGCCTTGGTTTCCACGAAAATTGCGATCAAAGTCCAGTGCGTATCAGTTATACCTGTACTGAGTCACCAAGAGCACGTGACCAAGCGTGGTGTAATTAGCAGGGCGCTAGCCTGTCCGCGCATACGACGCGAGCTCAAATCCTGCTTGCAACCAATTTTTTTTTCACTTTTCCGACGATTGATTATGCATAATTATATGCTTTAATAGCCACTCTTATGTTAATGCTTGAGTAATTGGTCGTGATAATAGCTTATGTTAACTGCTCAGTATGTTATGTATTGCGCACGATTATTTCATTTTATTCGTTATTTCGAAGCACAGTTTTAGGGCGACTGAAAGATCAGTAAACCGTCTGTAGTTATCAGCTGTAACATTTGTGCAGCATTTGCTAACTGCGTTTACAGTCCCCGCCCCCACTGTTACACCGTCGAATGCAGTGGTGTCCACTAGACGAGTCCCAACGGATTATTATGCTGCGGCCAGGCGGCTAGTCATTCGTAGCGTATCGTTCACATGTAACTGTAATTACCTGATATAACTTTATCTTTGCAATAATAATTAAGGAATATAATTATACACAGTCAGTCGCTGGACAAGTGTGTATATATATATATATATATATATATATATATATATATATATATATATATAAAATCCCAGCAGGATTTGAACTCGGGGCGTACGCATGATAGTCGAACACCTTGCTAATTACACCACGCTGGTTCACGGGCTCCGGAGGCCTCAGTACACGTATAGATGTTACGCGCTGGACTTTGATCGCGATTTTCGTGGAAACCACGGCGCATTGGAACAAATCCTTTTACCTTGGTGGTCTGGATTACAACACAACATACCTGCAACCCATAAAATTTGTTGGCACTATACTTGGTGTTCCCCTTGTAAGTATGATCCTTAGGCTTTTTCCACATTCCTTTATTCATATGCATGACTTATTCATTGGTCTAAAAAAATATTAATGTAATATTTTAACACACCTGTTCTTGTTGTGGTCTTCAGTCCGCAGACTGGTATGATACAGCTCTCCACACTACCCTGTCCTGTGCAAGTCTCTTCATCTGACAACACGTTCGGCAACGTATATATTGAATAAAACTCGTAAGAAAAGGGAGGTTAGTGTTTAATACACTAGACACCTGCAGATTCCAAAATACACTATGTGATCTAAATGATCCGGACACCTCCAAAAACATGCGTTTCTCAAAAAAAAAAAAAAAAAAAAAAAAAAAAAAAATCAAATGTTTGTAATTCTATCGGACCAAACTGCGTGGTCATCAGTCCGTAGCTTACAAACTACTTAAACCTAGGTAAACTAACCTAAGGACAAACACACACACCCATGTCCCAGGGAGGACTCGAACCTCCACGGCGAGCAACCGCGCGCTCCGCAGCCAGACGCTTTAGACCGTGCGTTTCTCATATTAGGTGCACTGTGCTGCGACCTACTGCCAGGTAATCCATATCAGCTACTTCAGTAGTAATTAGATGTCATGAGAAGGCAGACTGGGGCGCTCCGTGGAACTCACAGACTTCGAACGAGGTCAAGTGATTCGGTGTCACTTGTGTCAGAAGTCTGTACGCGAGATTTCCACACTCCTAAACATCCCTACGTCCACTGTTTCTGATGGGATAGTGAAGTGGAAACGTGAAGGGACACGTACAGCACGAAAGCATACAGGCCGACCTCGTCTGTTGATTGACAAAGGCAGCCGACAGTTGAAGAGGGTCGTACAGTGTAATAGGCAGGAATCTATCCAGACTATCACACAGGAATTCCAAACTGTATCAGGATCCACTCCGAGTACTATGAAAGTTAGGCGGGAGGTGAGAGAACTTGGATTTCATGGTCGAGCGGCTGCCCATAAGCCACACATCACGCAGTTTAATACCAAACGACGCCTCACCTGGTGGAAAGAGCGTGAACTTTGGACGATTCAACAGTGAAAAATCTTTGTGTGGATTTAAGAATAACGGTACGCAAAGAGGTATCCGATGGCAGGGTGTGGGTATGGCGAATTCCAGGTGAATGTCATCTGCCAGCGTGTGAAGGGCCAACAGTAAAATTCGGTGGCGGTGGTGTTGTGGTGTGGTCGTGCTTTTCGTGGAGGGGGCACGCAGCCTTTGTTGTTTTGCGTGCCACTATCACAGCACAGGCATACACTGATGTTTTGCTTCCCACTGTTGACTAGAACCAAATGATGTATGTATCTGTTTCCACACTATTAGTATCATTGTATCAACTTATAAAAGACTGACATGTTGCACATCCACTAGGATTTCCTGAAGATGGATCTACGGACCGAAAAACTAACCTCACGGCCTGCGGCGGAGTGGTTACACAACAATAACATGCCTGTAATGGACTGGCCTGCACAGAGTCCTGACTTGAATCCTACAGAACAGCTTTGGGATGTTTTGAAACGTCGACTTGGTGCCAGGCCTCACAGACCTACATCGATACCTCTCCTCAGTGCAGCACTCCGTGAAGAATGGGCTGCCATCTATGAACAAACACGACTTGGAAATTTTTCCAGCTAGAATGGCTAAAACCGGACACAAGTGCCTTTAAAACACGGAACAGATTATTTATCTGAAAAACTCCATAGCTGAGTATGAATGAATGATAACGAATGTAACCACTAGAGAAACACAAGTCGCTGATTAAATAATACCAAGTAACGGACCTTTATGATCAGCGGATACACATAATGCATAACTGAGGTATTAGCTGGAAAACACTATGTGACATATGCTTTAAAAATGTAATATATTAATAGAAGCAATACGCAACAGACCGTATTTTCCATACTAACCGATGATGTGTTCTGTAAATTCTTCCTTTATTCGTCATCAAATGTGTGCCTCAAATGAGACACTGTCTGCAGTGCACTTGCACTGTATTAATCCAATATAAAAGCTACAGTGAGCACACTATCAATTCCAAGGCAGGAATATCAACATCTAATTGGAACTATTCCCGCGCATATGGTAATGCCGTTTCCTGCCTCAGTGCAGAAAGTGGGTTGTGGTAAACAAATTGAAGGTGGAGGATAAAAAATATCGATTGTGTAATGTGACCTGGGGTTTGTCAATTTTCAGGCGTACATCATCAACAAGATGTCTAAAATAGACTCTGTACTGTATAAAAAAAATATTTGCTGTGGACACCAATTTGTTAGTGAAGGATGATACAGGATCTGGGATGGAAATCATTACAGCAACGGCATTTATCGTTGCGGCGTGGGCTACTTACGAAACTACAATCGCCAACATTGTCCTCCGAATGCGAAAACATATTGTTGACTCCCACTTACTTAGGTAGAAATGATCATCAGAATAAAATACGAGAAATCACAGCTCGAACGGAGAGATTCAGGTGTTCTTCCCGCGCGCTATTCGAGAATGGAATGGGAGATGAATAGTATAACGGTGGTTCGATGAACCCTCTACCAGGCACTTAAATGTGATTTGCAGAGTGCCGGCCGCGGTGGCCGAGAGGACTGAGGCGCTTCAGTCACGGTCTGCACGGCCACTACTGTCGGGGGTTCGAATCCCCCCTCGGGCATGGCTATTTGTGCCGTCCTAGTTCGTAAGTAGTTCATAAGTAGTTTGTAAGTTTAGGGACTGATGACCCCGTAGTTAAGTCCCATAAGCCTTACAAACATTTGAACATTTTTGATTTGCAGAGTATCCCATGTAGAAGTAGATGTTGTATGCAACATTGACGCAGTATCAAATTATCCAATAATTCAAGACATAGGTTAATGGCGTGTGGAAAATAAATTGATTCGTAACCACAGTAAGACTCAGTTTCTAATTTTCGAGCGTACAAGGTGGGTCTGAAAAGTTCGGCGAATGGTCCCATATTTTACAAACCGCTCTGGCGAGGATGCGGGCCGCGGCGGAGTGGCCGAGCGCATTGAGGCGCTATGCTGCAATGCGCGAGGGCGCTCCCCGTCAGGGGTTCGAATCCCCCCCCCCCTGAGGCATGGATGTTTGTGTCGTCTTTAGTATAAGATAGTTCATAAGCAGTTTGTATGTTTAAGGACTGATGACCCCGGAGTTAAGTCTCTTAAGCTTAACAAACATTTGAGGATGCGGTACCCTCGCATACATTGAGGGACATGTCAACAAGCGCTCCTTACCGTGCAAAGCACTGCAGTCTAGCGGTGGTACACGCAGCGATTTATTTAACAAGGTCAGTTGTGAGAGCGTGTCATTGCAACATGGAGCGCAAAATGTAGCAACGCCTTAACATCAAGATTTGTTTCAAATTAGGCAAAACGGCGTCGGAGACCCATGGGATATTAGTGCAAGCGTATTTGGAATATTATTGAAAGGGAAACAGGGCAACCAAAAGCACAGGAAGACAGTATTACCATACAACTGAATGATAAGTGTACTAAAAATAAGTCACAAATGGAAAAGTTTCAATAATCGTTTTCTAAATGTTGTGGAGAAAATAGGATCTAGACGTCACTTACAAGAGTCCAGGCTACTAATAGAAGGGCCCATACCTACACAGTTTGATAAAAATTGTAATTCCACCAACCTCGCCCCTTGAATAATAAACTCACTGAAAAGTAAAAACTCATACGGAATTGATGGCATTTCCAGCCGGGTACTTAAAGCTTGTTCCCTATAGATAAGTAGGATTTTCAATCACTTACGTAATAGCTCACTGAAGCAATGTGTTTTCTCCGATAAACAGAAACATGTCATTGTCAAACCATTACATAAAAAATGGGATACATTAGATATTAGCAACTACCGCCCAATCTCTCTTCTGACAGCTTTATCAAAATTTTTTGAGAAAGTAATGTATTCAGGAGTAGCCTCCCATATTTGTAAAAACAAAGTACTAACCAAATGTCAGTTTGGTTTTCAGAAAGGCTTTTCAACAGAAAATGCTATATATGCCTTCACCGATCAAATATTAAATGCTCTGAATACCCGGACGCCACCCATTGGTATTTTTTTGTGATCTTTCAAAAGCCTTTGATTGTGTAAATCATGTAATTCTTCTAGATAAGCTTAATCATTATGGTTTGACTGGGGCAGTGCACAAATGGTTTAATTCATACTTAAGTGGAAGAATGCAGAAAGTTGAAATAAGTGGTTCATGTAATAACAAAAAATCAGCCAATTCCTCAAACTGAGGGAGTATCAAGGATGGAGGCCACAGGGTTCGGTCTAGGTCCTTTACTGTTCTTGATATACATAAATGACTTGCCATTCTACATTGATGAAGATGCAAAGTTAGTTCTTTTTGCTGATGATACAAATGTAGTAATCACATCCAAAGAACAAGAACTAAGTGATGTAATCGTAAATAATGTTTTTCACAAATTTATTAAGTGGTTCTCTGCAAACGGACTATCATTAAAGTTTGATAAAACACAATATATACAGTTCTGCACAGTAAATTGCACAACTCCAGTAATAAATGTAGACTTTGAACAGAGTCTGTAACTAAGGTAGAATTTTCAAAAATTTTAGGTGTGTGCATTGATGAGAGATTAAACTGGAAGCAAAACTTAGACGGTCTGCTGAAACGTTTGAGTTCAGCTACGTATGCTGTTAGGGTTATTGCAAATTTTGGCGACAAGACTCTCAGTAAATTAGCCTATTTTCATTCACTGCTTTCGTATGGCATTATATTCTGGGGTAATTCATCATTGAGTAAAAAAAATATTCATTGCACAAAAGCGTGTAATCAGCATAATTGCTGGAGCCTACCCACAATTATCCTGCAGACATCTATTTAAGGTTGTAGGTAGCCTCACAGTAACTTCACAGTCTATATAGTCACTTATGAAAGTTGTTGTTAATAATCCAACCTAGTACAATAATAGCAGTGTGCACAGCTATAACACCAGGAGAAAGGATTAGCGCCGGCCGCGGTGGCCGAGTAGACTGAGGCGCTTCAGTCACGGTCTGCACGGCCACTACGATCGGGGGTTCGAATCCCCCCTCGGGCATGGATATTTGTGCCGTCCTTAGTGTTAGCTAGTTCATAAGTAGTTTGTAAGTTTAGGGACTGATGACCCCGTAGTTAAGTCCCATAAGCTTAACAAACATTTGAACATCTTTTGAAAGGATTATCTTCACTATGTAGGGCTAAATCTGATTTTGGCACAGAAAGTGGTAAATTATGCTGCCACAAGTCTTTGGGCACCTACCAAGCCGCATCAGAAGCCTAACAGATAGCCAATTAGCATTTAAAAATAAATTAAAAGAACTTCTGAATGACAACTCCTTCTACTTATTGGATGACTTTTTAGATATAAATTAGTAAATCTAAAAATAAATAAATAAATAAAAATAAAATAAAAATAAATAAATAAAATAAAGTAAAAAATTTAAAAAAATGTTTCATGTAATTTTTGTGTAATGTCACGTCTTGTACAGACACCCTTCATTAATCTGACACGTTCCACATCATTACGAAGTGACGTATTCCTTATCGATGTAACAAGTATTAATCTAATCTAATCTGGTGCTGAAGCAGTGAGTGAAAAGTGTGTTTTTGAGTGGTTTAAACGTTTTAGAGACGGAAAGGAAGGTGTCGAGGATGAGTCACGTTCTGGTCGACCGTCTACAATCACAGTCCCAGACAACATTGAAGAAGTGCGACGGTTGCTTGTGGATGACCGGCGGCTGTCTTTGAGAATGATAACGAGTTGAAGATCAGCAACGGTTGTGGAGATCCAACAACGCGTGACCTCAGTGCTTCGAGCGATTCCTGCCGCGCGGGAGTAGCCGAGCGGTCTAGAGCGCCACGTTGCGGATCGCGCGGCCTGCCGCGTCGGAGGTTCGAATCCTCCCTCGGGCATGGACGTTTGTGTTGTCTTTAGTATAAGTTAGTTCATAAGTAGTTTGTAAAGTTTAGTGACCGATAACCCCGCAGTTAAGTCCCATAAGCTTTACAAACATGTTTTTCGAGCAATTCCACAAGAAGTGTTTGGTGACAGTTTCCAACAGCTGTACCATCGCTGTTAGAAATGTATTGTAGCCAATGTCGATTACTTTGAAGGCCAGTAGAGGTATTTTGTTTGTAAATCTTGTTTCGAGTATATCCTGAGACCATTCGCCGAACTCTTCAGACGCATCTTATATGATTAGTGAGACTGAACTGATCAAATTCCTAGGCACACAGTTAGTAAGCAGTCGTGGGACGACTATTTTCAATATCTTGTTCAAAAAGTAAATGCTGTTAATTGCTTTGCTAGCAGTTTTCCTGTTGGAAAAGCATTATTGTATGACTCTGACACTATGAATAACATAGTAATAGACCATTTCTCTCTAACATATTCACAAAGTACCCAACTCAGAAGGCTTTCCAAGTGTTTATAGTCCGCTGAGCACGTAGCATCACCGAAGTTAATCATTCGGAGCCGCTTAGTACTGCTTGATTATTATATGATTTGTCATTTAATATTACGTGGGGGGGTGGTACTTTTGCCGTATTCGAAAAATTATTTTTCTTTCCTTTTGCAGATCTGAATATGAGAAGTTTTTTCCCCTTTTTTCTCAGAACCAGTTAGTTTCCTTTTGACCCTCAAAAGACTGCTGTCCCTTTGTTGAGCCAATGAACGAAGATCCTATTTACGTTAATTATGTTTGTTACCCAAAGTCGTAATTTCACTTCACCAAAGATCGTGTCTTGCCCCTAGCTGAAAATAGCTCTCTTTCTATGAAATAAGAGGAGTGTTCAAATGTAAAGGTAGGAAATGTCTTAACAACCAAACCGGTTGAAATTTGAATATCCCGCTTTGGGATGACGCAGTGCGACATCTAGGGTCGCGAAGAATGCGTCACCTCCCCCCTAAAAAATTCAAGGCTGTGTCGTTATCAGGGAAGGTCACGCTCGCCTGTCTCGGCGTCCGAGGTCCGAAACTCGTTGTATTTCTGGAGCACGGAAAAACCATTAACTGTGACGTGTACTGTGAGACACTCCGTAGCCTACGCAAGTACATAAAGGGAAACGGCCTGGGCTGCTCACGGAGGGAGTGATTCTGCTCCATATAACGCACGTCCACAAGTCTCCAGGGTCACGCAAACTGTAATGGCCAAGTTCAAGTGCAAGCAGCTTGAGCTTTCGCCCTACAGCCCGGAAATGTCGCCCTGTGATTTCCATCTGTTTGGTCCGCTTAAAAAAAAAAAAATTAAAAAAAAAAACCTCAAAGGGAAGCACTCCGAGTGACGAAGTGAAGGGAACAGTAGAAAACTGACTACTGTCACAGCCACAGGAATTTTGGAAACAGGGAATACTTCGACTCATTAAACAGTGGGATAGTTGTGCTCAGGGCTCTCTTGATTACTTTCAACGAGACTTCAATTATACCCAGAGTGTCGTTTCGAACCTTTTCATTTGAACACTCCTAGTATAGTGTTTCGCATTTCGTCAAGTTTGAACAAAATTTCAACTGTCTTTTCCTATTGAACATTCACTTTAAACTACTATAAAAATGAAACTTCCTGGCAGATTAAAATTGTGTGCCGGAACCGGCACTCGAACCTGGGACCTTTGCCTTTCGCAGGCAAGCGCACTACCGACTGTGCTATCCCGACACGACTCACGATGCCGCCTCACAACTTTACTTCCGCCAGTCTCCACCATATCCTTTCTTCAAGCGGTGCTAGTCTTGCTTGTTCGCAGGAGAGCTTCTGTGAAGTTTGGAAAGTAGGAGGCGAGGTACTGGCGGGAGTAAAGTTGTGAGGCGGCATCGTGAGTCGTGTCGGGATAGCACAGTCGGTAGTGCGCTTGCCCGTAAAAGGCAAAGGTCCCAGGTACGAGTCCCGGTTCCGGCACACAATTTTAATCTGCCAGGAAGTTTCATATAAGCGCACACTCTGCTGCAGAGTGAAAATTTCATTCTACTATAAAAATATCCATAGCATTCCATTGTTTATTGCCTCTGGTACCATGCCAACGATAGCACATTCTCTTCAGTGGATTTGACTTTTTGACGAAAAGTCCAGAAAATTGAGTATAACAGAGACATAAAACTTAATTCAGAGCCATTAAACACACATGAAATCTTTTCACCACTGAAGTAACTGAAATGCCACATCAGAGTGAGTCCTATTTGAAGCACAAGTCAGATTTCATGTTGTCCCCATAAAATAAGTCACATTCTCCCGAAATATCTTTTAATGTTTTTACATCAAGGCTGCACATTTTCCAATCAGTGGGTCTTAAAGAAGACTGGTCAGAGCAATTAGGGAATCAGTTGAGATCTGTCGGTCCTAAGAAGTGGAGATAACAATATTACGACATCCGAGATGGTGGTATAGCAGAGAGTTGCTGCAGCAAGGGGGTTGATGATGTTTACCAAACGAACTGCACGAGCAGTGTGGTTCAGACAGTGTAGTGAACAGATAGTACGATGCAACAACAATGTGACCTACCCGAAGGTATGGCATGGAGAGCCATAGGAATCTCGGAAGCGCGACAGACAGAGGGAGGTGGCTGCAGCTAATGGAGTGTTCCAAAGTGTAATTTTCAGGACATGGACTGCGTTTTCAGACAACAGGAACCATTAAAAGGAGGCAAGGCCAAGGTCGTCCATGGGTAACATCAGCAAGATATTGTTTAAAAAATACGCAAATTATAAGTAACAGTTTTCTTTTATCTCAAGGGAAGTAAGGCAGAAAACCGAAATGGAGTAGTGTTACATATCAAGTGTTTTAAAGCACGAAATCCAAGTAGTGGTTTTCCCATCGGCTATAGTAGACGGTCAGAGATTTCGAGCACGGCATGCTCATATAAGCACGAGGAAGATAGACTGTAATTGCTCCCAGAGTGCTAAGCGACTGCGTTGACGTCTGCCGAACTATCAGGGAACTATGTGCAACTTATAGTTCGGGCGAGCACAGACACCAGATGCAGATCTCTGTTCGGAGCTAACTAGGTCACGTAGTTATAGAAATGAACGAAATAATATGAACACCAGACACACACAGTATATATTTCTTAATAATCAGTTGGCCTACCATTGTCTTTGAGAACGATCCAATTCTTTGAGGAACAGATTTCTAAAGCGTCTTTATAGTTTCCAATAAAATGTTACCTATTCTTGTACTAAAACATCAGATATTTACTTCAACAATACTGGAACTGTTGATTTATTATTCTGTGTTCTAAAACTCCCAACAACGATTCAGTTATATTGAGACATGACGATTAGTGATGTCCAGAAGAGATGTAATCTGCATAAGCAGAGGAGTGGAGATCGCTAGTTTGAAATTGCTTTATTTAGACTGGTTTCGGCAATTATAAGTTGCCATATTCAAGTCTCTTAACATTATGGTAATATTTCGTCACATTTACGTTCTGTTCTTCGATATGGGTATGTCTATTATAAAATATGTTGCACACAAATCGCAAGCCCATCGCTGAGCACTGGTGAAGATGTTAGATAATTTTCTGATGCTGGATCCTTTTGACTCTGTGGATGCATTATTTTGGAATATGACTGTGTTGGTGAACCATTTGTTAGTTATTTTAAGCAGTATAGTAAAAAAAATGTTCAAATGTTTGTAGATATATCGGACCAAACTGCGTGGTCATCAGTCCGTAGCTTACAAACTACTTAAACCTAGGTAAACTAACCTAAGGACAAACACACACACCCATGCCCCAGAGAGGACTCGAACCTCCACGGCGAGCAACCGCGCGTTCCGCAGCGAGACGCTTTAGACCGCTCGGCTACTCCACCGCGGCGCAGTATAGTAGCCGCGCGGTCTGGAGCGCCACGTTGCGAATCACGCGGCCTCCCGCGTCGGAGGTTCGAATTCTCCTTTGGACATGGATGTTTGTGTTGTGTTTTTAGTATAAGTTAGTTCATAAGTAGTTTGTAAGTTTAGGGACAGATGACTCCGCAGTTAATTCCCATAAGGTTTACAAACATTTGAACATTTTTTGCAGTATAGTAAGAAAGATTCATTCAGTTATCCGTCCATTGTATGCAATAATAGCAACAGTTGAATACCTCAATACAGATGCCCAAACCATAATAGAACCTCTAAAAATGTTCAAATGTTTGTTAATCTTAAGGGACTTAACTGCGGGGCCATCAGTCCCTAAACTTAAAAACTACTTATGAACCACCTTATACTAAAGAAGACACAAACATCCATGTCCGAGGGGGGATTCGAACCCCCGACGGGGAACGGCCTCGCGCATCGTAGCATAGCGCCTCAGTGCGCTCATCCACTCCGCCGTGGCTAACTGAACCTCCCCCAAGCTTGACTGTAGGAAGCAGGTACGCATTATTGTAAGCTTCTTTCCAGGTTTGGTTACATACACCCGATTATTTATAGGAAGTAATGTAGATGATGAATGACTGGACCATAGCACGTACTGCCAGTCATGAAGGGCCCACGTTTAATGATCATGACACGACTTCCATTAAGGGTTTAGCAGTGTTGGGAAAGTTACTTTTTTAAAGTAACTGAGTTACAGTTAAAGTTACTTCCCTGAAAGGTAACTTAATTATAGTTACTATACATCGAAAGTAACTGTATCAGTTATAAGTATCTTTACAGTTATTTTTAAAAATTGTAACTCATTTGTAATGTTGTGTTCTCGTTGCCTTTTGTTGAGTACTCGTCCCGATCTAGTTGTCAATAAAGGTACTGGTTCAGGAATTGAAGTCTACTGTAACAACTATTCAGATTAATAATCCAAGTTTTATTGACTGAAAGTTATAATACTCAACTTTAGAACATATGTCTGTTTCTTCTCTCTTTTTGCTTCTCGTGGCGTCGTCGGTATAATATTAGCTGCGCCGAGACCTAGTTACTGCCATGTTCGTAGCTGCGTTCTGACTTAGTACTGCCCTAGTTCTGTCGCCGTAGCTGCCTACTAACCGCCTGAGTTCTGAATAGTAACTGACTAGTGCTCACTGGTAACTGATGGGGTTCTCACTAGTAACTGCCGGGCGTCCAGACGTATGTCGGCCTAGATATAGCCGCTTGTAGAGGGCGCGCATCTTGGGTTACTCCTTCTCCTCCAGGATGCGCGGCGCCTGCCTGCGATTGGCTTCCGGTCGATCGCTGCCTTCTCCACGATCGTTCTCTTACGTCTGGTGTGTGGCGCTGACTTTACGCCACAACATGTAAATCTGTAATAAACCTTACTTGTGTGAAAAGAAATGTCAATAAATAATTCAATACATTAATACATGCAACATTAATAATAAATAATTAATGCATTATTAAATAAATTGTCCACAGCATCGTCTATCTGATTGCATCTCAATTTCATTGTTTGTTCATTTTCTCCAAATGTAGTTGCTTAAACGTTCCATCTCATGAAAGTTACGTTTCATCTTGTTCGTTGTTCGCGTCTCCGTGAAAAGTGCCGCATTTGTTGTGTACTATATATTCGCAACGTCTGTCACGCTGAAATGGCAGCAATGAGCAAACATTTCAAACTGTGTATTCGCATCGAGAGCTACGCTATGACAGGTGAAGATGAAGAATTAGTGATTTAGGGCGCTGCATTAATAGTAGGCTATTCGACGAAATAAGACGAAGAAGACGTAGTTGTCCGAGGAGGGCAAAATACACACCATAGAGGATGTGACGGGAATAACACGCTGCCGCACGTCGCTCCCGCCTGGGTCAAGTCCTCCCTCGGGCATGTGTGTGTCTGTTGTCCTTAGTCTTAAAGTAGTTTGTAAGTCTACGGACTGATGACCACAGCAGTTTGGTCCCTTACAAGCATTTGAATTTGACAAACAGGCTGTGCGAGCTGAACTTGGAAGCCAGTTGTTTCAAAGAAAGGCATAAAGTTCAGAAAATCATCTCCTGTGAAGAGTAGCTGTTATTCTTTGTTTCCCGGCAACAGGAAGTGCCTATGAACCCCTTACATATTTATCCCGCATTTCAAAGCCCACCTTGTGTCATTACTGTACCCGCAGTTTGTAGAGAATTGGATGAAGGCTGATGTAAACGTAATTCAGTATTATTAATAGCACTGAAGCATATTTAATGGTCGTGTATTTACGTTTTCACATTATTATAAATCGTCATTTTCAATGAAGGAAACTTCTTTAGCCTTAAAGGCACACTAAAATTGAATGTGACTGCTGCTGACGATCCCCTTTTCACGTTCAAATTTAGTACACAAGATAACGAATCCTGTTGTTATTGCTGCGGTTTTGAGAAATGAGAGAGTTAATTGTTTTATCTACTTCACATACGGCTGATGCCAAACAATGTAGCAATTTTCTGTTGAGAGTCGGGCTTCTTTTTAATTATTTTTATGACATCGAACATTTCACAGGCTTCCTTTGCCTCTTATTAGGTGACGACTTCGTAAATGTTGCTTCTTGTCTGCTTAATTTCGTGAATGAACAGACGGAGAAACAACATGTAATTCTATAGATACACAGGAAAAACGGAACACTATCGCTGCAAAGGAGCATTTAGTGCTAGCAAGCCACGGACATTGTTTCTTTACCGCCACTGCCACGGAACGCGGCTTTTGTGTTGCCAGCATGTTGTGAAAATCTGTACCGTAGTCCAGAACTAGCAGCAAGAAACGTCGCAAAAAGTGTTTCAAACTCATTGTAAACACGCCTTAATGCCAACAAGCAAGCAAAAGACAGATTGTACATGAATTCTTAAGTTTGCTTTGGAGTTTCGACAGCTTTGAATTGTTTTCCCACCGCGATACAATTTGCAGCAAAAGGAATCATTTTTTTTTCCATCCAACGTCAAAAATTCGAACACTTCATAATAAGCTGGCCAAGATATGCGCGCGTCTTCTTCCTTCTCCATGTCGAAAGTTGTGGAAAATAATCGGAGAATGTTTACGTGTGACGCGTCAGGCGATTGTTATATACTCATTGTTGCGTACATAATTATAAATTAAGTGAATGTTAAGCTCCAGTGGTTCTGTTTTTATCGAAATAGTAGTACTCAAGTGAGTGTTTCGTTTTACAGTTACGTTTCCTGTGGTCAGGCTCTGCGGTTGAAGTGGGTACCGCGGTAGTTGTACACACTCAAAAAATTGAGAGTGGATAAAATACCCACTCTTGATTTGAAGGCATATTTATTTATATTGAACCGCGTGGAGATGATTACTTCCGGTAGGTTCGGGCTGGGAAAAGGGGGAAAATCACTTTCCTGATGTACACGCTGTAAAAACTGTTGGCGGTATTTAGAACCACCCCACATCGTTTTATCAACTTATTTTTTCCTTACATGTTTCACATTGCTTGTGAAAATCGACGGTTTGAAGATCTGATATTTTGACAAGTGGTAGTACAGCATCTTAGCTTTCTAATAAAACATTAACCTTTTTCTCAATTCGTAACAGTCGTTTTAAAATGACACTATATCACGTATGTGCTCGTAGTTTATTCAAAAATTCAAAAAAGTCTGTCTATAATTTTTGTTCTCATCGTATTGACAAAATTTTGTCTTACTCTGATAGCTAGAAGTTCTTTCATGGTTTTCGAACGGGGTGATATGTCTTAATAAATGTGAATGAGTAGGAGATCTGGATCGAAATGGAGGTGAGGCTGTAGTGGAAATCGGTCACGTCGTTACCAAATGTTCAAATGTTTGTACAGCTTATGGGACTTAACTACGGGGTCATCAGTTCCTAAACTTACAAACTACTTATGAACTACTTACGAACTAGGACGGCACAAATATCCATGCTCGAGGGGGGATTCGAACCCCCGACCGTAGTGGCCGTGCTGACCGTGACTGGAGCGCCTCAGTCACCTCGGCCACCGCGGCCGGCCTCCTCCTCTGTCTCCTCTTAGAACTATATCTAACCTAGAGCCATGTGTAGTGTTATGTCCAAAATCTTAGATCTCCGAAAGTTCTTGACCGAATGTTTTGAAATTTTAACACAACGTTCTACTGGAATATGCGCATGTTTTATATACATAGTTTTTTCAGTACATGTCATACACACAAATGTTATAATTTTTGATAAATTTTTATAATGGGCAAACGTTGATACAAAGGCGTAAAATATACATAACGGTTTTATACAAAATATTCAAGAAGTAGGTTCCTAGAAACCTTCCTCTTTTACAATGCAACGTTGTGTAAACATTTCAAAGTAATCGGTCAAGAACTTTCGGAGATTAACGGCTACACACAAACCAACAGAACGTTTTTATGTATAAAGATTACTGACACTCTTAAAAATATGAACCGCCGGCCCTGCCAGTGGTGGTTTTATGTTGTCTGGCAACAATCTTTCTTAATGCTCCACGGTCATTGGCAATTAACTTCAGGTTTCGCTCAATACCCCTCTTCGCCAATGTTGTTTTATGTGTTTTTGTGTAATCTGTCATTACCGCGGATACTGTCGCTAGTGAAACGTTAAACATTGCAGCCGTTTCTGTTTCCACAAACTGAGCACTATCCTGTTGGCCTCTTTGAAAGTCTGAGAGATGATGCATTTCGCCGATCATCTGTGTTGACCATCGCAGAACAAAAAATCGCACTGACGTGTTTTACGGCCCACTTTAGATTTACAGTGTTATGATTTTTTTGTAAACATTTCGGCCAAAAATAATAACGTAAATAATAAAAAAAAATAGTGATATGATTACGACTGTACTAATGTGATAATATCTATGAACCCAACACGTAATATTCTTTCTGACCGTATTTTAAAAAACAGCTTTGACAAACATACTCTTTCTTCAACTTTTACCTCTTTAAACTATCATTTTAATATCTCGCCCACATTTTCATTATATTTTTGCGTTAAAATTTTATCACTTGTCTTCCTTTGGTAGTTTGTTCAAAGTTTATTTTCTTTGCTTGTACTGGAACGAACGTAGCGTACATTTGGCATTCGGACGAGTAACTACAGCCTGGATGGAACCCAGCATACTGCATTTGGCGTCCGTAAATAAGTTAAGTGACATCCCAAGCCCGAAGAATCTCTTTGCGTACAACATTTTGCTTTCTCTACTTGATGATTTTCTCGTTATAACTCAAGTGTTGTCATTTCAAAGTAGTGGCACACTGAAAATTATCAAAAACACGTCGTTCTTAGGACAATGAATTATAATCTAATGTTTGTTTGTTAGTTATTTATTTTTATTTTATTTGTTTTTTTCTGTTCCATAGGACCCACTTCAGGAGTAAGACTCCATGGTCATGGAACAAGTCAATACATTAATTGTTACACAATAATGGTAATAGAAAAATTTTAAGTAGTCCTTTGCACACGACAATCTTAAGACAAAGTGAAAAGAATCAATAAAGAAAAAATAAATTAGCTTAATTCTTTAACTTTTCTAGGAGTTCCTCGACAGAATAAAAGGAGTGAGCCACGAGGTAACTCTTCAATTTAGATTTGAAAGCATGTGGATTAGTGCTAAGATTCTTAAGTTCTTGTGGCAGCTTATTGAAAATGGATGCCGCAGAATACTGCACCCCTTTCTGCACAAGTGTTAAGGTGGTGTGGTGCAAATGTAGATTAGACATCTGTCTAGTATTCACCGAGTGAAAGCTACTAACTCGTGGGAATAAGCTGATATTATTAACAACAAACGACATTAAAGAAAAAACGTATTGTGACGCCAGAGTCAAAATTCCCAGACTACTGAAAAGGGGTCGACATGACGTTCGCGAACTTACACCAGATATTGCTCGAACCGCCTGTTTTTGAGCCAGAAATATCCTTTTTGCATCAGGCGAGTTACCCCAAAAAACAATGCCGTACGTCATAAGTGAGTGAAAGTAAGCGAAGTAGACTACTTTTCGTGTTGAAAAATCACTTATCTCAGATATTGTTCTAATGGTAAATATAGCAGAATTTAGTTTTGGAACAAGATCCTGAACATGGGCTTTCCATGACAGCTTACTGTCTATATGAACACCTAGAAATTTGAACTGTTCAGTCTCACTTATCACATGCCCATTATGTGTAATCATAATGTCAGATTTCGTCAAATTATGTGTTAGAAATTGTAAAAACTGAGTTTTACTGTGATTTAACATCAACTTGTTTCCTATTAGCCATGAACTTATCTCCTGAACTGCATTATTTGATACTGTGTCAATATTACGAGCAACATCCTTCACTACCAAGCTGGTATCATCAAGCAAACAAAAATATTTTACAATCACCTGTTATACTCGAAGGCATATCATTTATATAAATAAGAAACAGCAATGGTCCCAAAACAGACCCCTGGGGCACCCCATACTTAATTGTGCCCCATTGGGATTGCACGTCATAGGCATTTTCTACACTGCGGAGAATTACCTTCTGTTGTCTATTATTAAAGTAAGAGGTGAACCAGTTGTGGGCTACTCCCCGTATTCCATAATGTTCCAACTTCTGCAACAATATTTTGTGATCAACACAATCAAACGCTTTTGTTAAATCAAAGAAGACGCCTAATGTCCGTAGCCTCTTATTTAACCCATCAAGTGCCTCACAGAGAAACGAAAATATAGCGTTTTCGGTCGTTAAACCACTTCTAAAACCAAACTGTACGTTTGACAGGAAATTATGTGAACTGAAATGATCAATTAATCTTGAATATACAGCCTTTTCAATAACTTTGGAAAAAACCGATGGCATAGAAATAGGTCTATAGTTGTCTACATTATCCCTTTCTCCTTTTTTATAAAGCGGTTTCACTACTGAGTACTTTAATCTGTTAGGAAAATGACCATTCTGAAAGGAAAAATTACAAATATGGCTTAGTACTGGGCTAACATATGGAGAACAGTACTTTAGAATTCTGCTAGATACCCCATCATATCCACAAGAGTCCTTAGTCTTTAGTGATTTAATTATTGACTCAATCTCACCTATGGAAGTATCATGAAGGATCATTTCAGGCAACAGCCTCGGAAACGCATTTTCTAAAAACGTTATATGATTACCTGTAGAAACTAGAGTTTTGTTTAGTTCCTCTACTATATTCAGAAAGTGATTATTGAATATTGCACATATATCTAACTTGTCAGTAACAGAAACATTCCTACTACGCACTGACGTTATATCTTCTACCTGCTGCTCCTGACCAGACACTTCCTTCACGACTGACCAGATAGTTTTAATTTTATCCCGAGAGTTTGCTATTCTTTTTGCGTACCACATACTTTTTGCATTCTTAATGACATTTTTCAGAACCTTACAGTACTGTTTGTAATGAGCTACTGCATCTTCATTCTGACTGCTTCTAACATTTTGATACAACTCCCGCTTAGTTCTACATGATACTCTTATCCCCTTTGTCATCCACCCTGGCTGTCTGTTACTGAAAGTACCCTGTTTTGAGCGTTCTAGCGGAAAGCAACTTTCAAACAGCATAATAAATGTGTTCAGAAAAGCATTATATTTATCATCTGCATTATCAGCACTATAAACATCCTGCCATTCTTGTTCCTTAATTAGGCTTAAAAAGGTCTCAATTGCAACTGGATTAACTTTTCTGAGTAGTTGATATTTATGTTTAACATTTGTTTGAGAACAAATACTTTTTAGAATTAAAAGTTGGGCATCGTGGTCTGATAGGCCATTTACTATTCTGCTGACAGAGTGCCCCTCTAATAATGAAGAATGAACAAAAATATTGTCAATGGTAGAACTGCTATTTCCTTGCACTCTCGTTGGAAAAAATACTGTTTGCATCATGTTATAGGAATTAAATAGATCTAACAGCTGACTTTTCCTTGAGCTATCACCTACACGATTAATGTTGAAATCTCCACACACAATTAAATTTTTATACTTCCTATACAGTGAACCCAGAACCAATTCCAGCTTGGGCAGAAACATTTTAAAATCTGAGTCAGGGGATCTATAAATAACAACTATTACTAATTTAGTTCCATTAACATTAACAACTCCTGCACAACATTCAAATATCTGTTCTGTGCAGTGTTTAGAAAAATCGATTGACTCCGATGAAAAATCGTTTTTTACATACATGGCCACTCCCCCACACTGCAAAGAACTCCTAGAGTAGAAGGCAGCTAACCTGTATCCTGGCAAAGGAAGTCGCTTAATTGTCACACCACTTAAAAAGTGCTCTGAAATTCCAATAATGTCAGAATCAGTATCAATAAGCATTTCATTAACTTTATCTCTGATACCCTGTATATTTTGATGAAAAACAGTAATTCCCTTATTACTTATATTCTTAGACTTTGTCAAAGGTGGTTCATCATTTCTTAGAGGGACTTCCTTTAAGCAGGAATATCTATCAGCTGTCTTCAGTCTAAAAAAGGTGCAGCCCTAACACCAACTACTACAGGAATTTTTCCATGAGTGAAACCCCCACCCCCTACTACACTGTCACCTATGAGCTTTGCCAACCTCCCCTTCCCATACCTATTGAGGTGCAGACCGTGCCTAGTAAAATCCGACCTTTGGATAGTTTCAACTGGCACCACTGCAATGTGATCCATGCCCTCCGTCATCAGCGCCTTCTCAAGCCCCATGTTAAGACGGCTGACAGCCGTATTAAGACAAGGCCTATCATGACGCTGAAACAGCTGCACGAAATGCACATTCGTGCCACCAGTCTCAGTTGCTATCCTTTCCAGATCACCACCTATATCATATTCCCCGTCCCTATCAAGACTGTTCCCGGCCCCACCCACTATAACTACCTGATCCTCTTTTGAAAAATTCCTACATAAGTCCCCTATGTTACAAGTGACCTGATCTAACCCTGCACTAGGCTTCACTATGCTGGTGACCTGGTACTCACTCCCAAGTACTTCCTGCAACTGTTGGCCAACACCTCTGCCATGAGAAGTACCTAGCAGCAGAACCTTCTTCTTCCTAAGAGACCTCTCTACAGATTTCGGCTTACCAAAAGCTGAGGTCTGCTGCGTACTTCCTACACCTACAGCTACAGGAGGTTCATCTCCACTCAACTCTGACAGTTGGTCAAACCTATTTGCAACTTGCAATGTAAAGCTATCTGAATACCTTCTCCTAGCTGCCTTCTTGCCAACTGCCAGTTCCCATTCCCCAGCCCCCTTCCCCTTCTCAACCTACCTAGTTCCTCTTCAGCGTTTTTCAACTGCACCTGAAGGGCGCAGATCAAACGCTCCTGCTCCTCTATCAACTTATTCCTGCTGCAAATCCTACAGTTCCAGGAGAGAACCTCACCACAATGCCCACTGTCTTCCCCACTGCACTCCCCCCCCATGAAAATACTTACTACAAATCCCACACTGCAGCCCACTACGCACGACCCTACGACAGAGCCCACACTTTTCACTCATGGTAAAATTTTACAATAATTTGTTAAGAAAAACTAGACGTCTACGTTATGAAGTTAAGTTTCTACAAAATAAGTAGGAAGTACCTCTTAACTACAGCAATCAACAAACCTCAGTCTCTACAAATCAAGTAACAACAACTAATAGTATCAGAAAAGAGCAAATAACACTACCACAGAAACTTTACACTGTTGCTTGTATAAACAAGTTCAAATTCAAGCGTCACTAATAAAACAACTGAACACTGTGAGAGTACAAGAGTTATCAAATACCGTAACTTAAAGTTTCCCAACCTCAACTACGTTAAAAACAGCAAGTCACCTGTTGAAAAGTACTAAAGTTAATAAACAACTAGCGCGATAACACCTCCTGAAATCTAAAACTTTAATAATTTAACTACAATACACAAACACTTATTAGAACTTAGCTTTCGGAGACCGCTACGGCTGGAACCACTCGCCACCAGATGTAAACAAAGCAGTAAGACGTCGATGCCGGCGCACACGCGAACACAAATAACACCACTTAAAGCAATTACGGCACAACAAACGCTAAAATAACTGACGAACCTTTACTAGAACACCTCTAGATTGAATATTGTCACGAAATAACAATTAGAATAATTATATTAATCCTAAAATTAAATAAAAAATCGAGAGCGATGTGCACAGCAGTCCAGCACTCGTGACGTCACGCCAAAGATGCCATCGATGGTACGAGAGTTACGGATTACTCTCGCTGCTGTTCGCCATAGTGTAATGGGCAAGAAATTAGTTTGTGATTTTCGAACTTGTTACAGGGTGGTTCGAAACTTGCTAGGGCACGGTGGCTCTGCGCGCTCGGTCAGAGGGTTGCCGGCATGCTAGCTCGACGCCTTCTGTAACGAGAAAACACTGATCGACGAAGCGATCAAAATAGAACAAAACAAACCAACGTCCACAAAGTACCGATCAAACCGAAGAACCAATGAAAAGAGAGAAAAAGAAAGAGGGTTCAACCAATACCGTCTGAAGAGAAGGCCTGTGCACTGCCGTACCACGTCACGCCAAGCAGAGTAGGTCGCGATCGCGTAGCTCACTGGCTGGTTGCTGTGAGGCGGTGGACTGTGCCCCATCAGACAGCCAGTGAGCTA
Organism: Locusta migratoria; assembly: GCA_026315105.1. Lineage (NCBI taxonomy): Eukaryota > Metazoa > Arthropoda > Insecta > Orthoptera > Acrididae > Locusta > Locusta migratoria. The sequence continues at coordinate 275,750,987 of CM048755.1, forward strand.
CGCGATCCCGATCTACTCTGCATGACGTGGCGTGGCATGGCAGTGCACAGGCCTTCTCTTCAGACGGTGTTGGTTCAACGCCATCTGTCATTTTTAATATAAATTGAGTCAAATTCTCAACGAGCAACCCAGAACAAACATGAACAAACGACCGCAAAGCATCTCCCCCCTGAAGAATATATATCACTGACATTTTTTTCCCTCTTGCTTCCTAAAAGGTTGTCGCACACTCTTGTTAACTGAACACAAATATTCTGCAATATTCCGAGTTGTTCAAAGGTAACAGCGCTTTTTCTGAAAAGTGCACTTGTTGTGTTTCGAGAACAGGCCATGAAATATATACCAATGAATTTCGAAGCGGCGGAGTGGCCGAGCGCATTGAGATGCTATGATCCGATGCGCGAGGTTGTTCCCTATCGGGGGTTCGAATCCCCCCTCGGGCATGATGTTTGTGCTGTCTTTAGTATAAGTTAGTTTATAAGTATTTTGTAAATTTAGGGACTGATGACCCCGCAGATAAGTACCATATGTAAATGACGTAATGATAGTAATAACTTTTTATATATATTAAGTACTACATTTATGTGGAATTCATTATTACCACACTTATTCCGTTTGTGAATTTAGCTGTAAAAGAAAACGTAATCACGGTTTGAAATAGAATATTTGCTCTTTATTTTAGCGCATAACAAAGTAACATGAACGACGTCATATCTGAACTAGAGGAAAGGTAATACCATCTACGTTAAATGCGTCCATCGCAACCATGCCAAAGACAAACATTTTAGTAGATGCATTGATTCCAATAACTTTCAATATATTCCATAAATAGTGAATAATTGCATAGAAAAAATAAACAAGGTAATTTGTTGCAATGTATACACTTCCCTATCGTTTCATTGGGAACTACACTTGCCAGAGAAATCTAGGACTTCTTTTATATACGAAACTACCAGTATCAGCACGTTGTTCAGAATATTCATTATTACAGTATCGTCCCAGTTCATGTGCATATGCTTCAGAAGACCTTTGTTAACTTCGTTGTTACGTATTTCGCGGCATATTCACTAAATTGAACATACACGCATTTTAGAGGGAGCATTCTTACATATAAACAACTATAAATATTGAGAATATAGTTCCGTTGAATTAATAAGAGTTCCCGATACCCTTTTAGGAAAAAAAGGAGAAAAATGTTTAGTAGTGTCGGGATCCGAACCACTAGCCGTGTACATTACAATTCATTTGGCTGTCCACTACACTACACTACACTACAACGAACAGTTGCAAGATTTGTCCTTTATCTCGTACTATTGATGGTAGTTGTTAACTGATGCTAATATGACATTTTAGAAAATAGATTATCATTTATCGTACGAAGAACGACTGTTTTTGTTAATTCTTCAGTGCGCCGTTGACTTTAAATGACAACGTTTAAGTTATAAAAAGAAAATCATCAAATACGTAACGCAAGATAGCGTATGCCAGAGAGAGTTCCGGGCGTGGAATGTCATGTGACATCTCTGAATCGTAAAATCAATGGACGGTGTCAAATCGCCGTTATTTTTGCAAATATCTCTCAAACGATACGAGATACGAAAAAAACATAAGAGAGCAAATTTGTAGTCTTTTCTCCTCTACTAATTCGGTTATTCAGTTTTCGTGTAAGTTGAGCGGTTTATTTGCAATTAAAATTACATTACAAACGACTTTTTTGTGTTACTAACGTAGTTTTTGTCCGAAATATCTGAAAATGCCAGGTTCTGGTCTCTGGCGGGCAACAATTATGTCTGTAAAATTTGGTGCCGATTGATTGAACGGTTCGACCTAAAAAGTGGGAACACGCTACAGACAGACAGACTCGCCAAATCGCCGTTACTTATGCAAATATCTCTGCAACAAGGCAAGATATGAAAAAAACGTAAGAGAGAGAAGTTGTAGAGAATTTTCTTCTGTACAATTTCGGTTATTCAATTTTCGTGTCAGATGAACGGTTCGTTTGCAATTACAATTGCATTACAAACAGATTTTTTTAGTATTACTGACGTATTTTTTGTACGAAAAATTTGAAAAAGGGAGGTTCTGGTCTCTGTCGGCCTACAATTATGTCTGTAAAATTTGGTGCTGATCGGTTGAACGGTTGAACTTAAGAAGTGGGAAAACGTTACGCACAGACATCTCAAAAACGCCGTTATTTTTGTAAATAACTGTGCAACTATGCGAGATATGGAAAAAAAACGTAAGAGAGTAAAGTTGTAGAGAAATTTCTCCTCTACAAATTCATATATTCAGTTTCCGTGTCAGATGAACGGTTAAGCCGTAATTTTCATTTAAATTTCGAGCTGTCAAAAGGCGATCGCAAAGGCCCATTTCTAGTGTTACTACCGTAACTTAAAGTGGACCAAAAAGTACAACATACTGCAAGGTAACGTCCAAGACTTTGTGTATCAAATTGTGCACTTCGGTCGCGCCTCAGTGTTACCATTTATGCACTAATGCCAATTTGGAACGAGATGTAGAGCACTGGATTCGTATTCACATTATTTTATTCCGCTTATTTCACATCAGAACAATGTTCACTGTCCCCTGTGGAAAGAGCGGTATCCACAGAACAAAGGATAGCAATGTCGTCAATAAAGTTACGGATCAGTACGATTACACAAATTATCTAGTCTAATTTTCGAAAACTCTAGCCTCATGGTTCTCCGTCATATGATATAAACATGTAATTTCGCGTAGCAATTATCTCACCGAGCAGTTTGTTTCCGTGGAAACCGCATACCTCACTTGTGAATGTAAGATGTGTATAGTGAGACACCATTCAAGCGGAAGTGTTGGCTGAATTTGGCACATCACCAAGAACTTCCAGTACGCTTTTAATTGCAAGCACCTCCTGCTAAGCGTCTGTTTAGCAAAGTCTATTAATAAAGCACACGGACAGACGTAGCTCGCGCCAAACATCTGTCGACGTCAGTTGAATCACAGCCAACGAAACGTGGTTCTGGTTTGTTTTCTGATGATACGTGTCCGCTCCATTTTATGTGCAGTGAAAATATCGAATATTTGGAAGGTGGTAGTCGCCAATAAAACAGTAAACAATTGTATTCATATTCACAGAATGTATGACATTAACTGCGAATGGGTAAAGTCGAAAATGTGTACCCAGCCGGGATTCGAACCCGCGTCTCCTGAGTTCCAGGCGTTATCACTGACCCCTGTACCACTGGGGACACAGCGATCATCACACCTGCACGGAATTACTCAAGTACCTCTTCCGTCAGATACTAATTCTCAACTTTACCCTGTCCACTAGAAAACAAACTCGTAGTTTTTGTAAACTGGTTACCGTAAGAATAAGGGTCTAGGAGTGCCTCCGCACTGAAGAAAGAATCATTGCCCGTCATCGGCGCATATGTAACTTAAACAATAGTGTATTAGACGTCGGCTCTAAAGTGCATAAAATAAGAACTATGCCCACTTGTTTCATAGAAAAGATTTTTCCACAGTAGCGAAGATGAACAAGATAAATATTAGTATTCATAAGAAAGACAGTCATCAAGCCGAAGATTGGTTTCAGCAGAACACTACTTTACTAGACACGATCCTATTATTGTATATCTTTGCCTCCCTCCAGTTTGTGAACCAGCTTCTACAACTACGTAGGATAGGACCTACAATTTCGTATGAATTGGGAACCACGACACACCATAACCTTTCCTCCTATACAAAGAAACGATAGAAACAGTCACTGTGTCTGACGGGTGGGTTACAGAAACTATCAGACTGAAAATGATTTCGACTGCGTATTCGCGTTGAGCAGTTTAATTGCATCACTTAACTTGATGATAGTCAACGACACATTTGAAATACATTGGAATTAGAGTTCTTGAAAATAGCGTAAACATAATAGCAAGTAAATATTGTGAGATTACCTTGGTACCTGGGCATGGATTTAATTTGGCTTAATTATTGGAACAATCGTCCATCCGTCGCCGGCAGTAAGAAATCTTCACACGTAGTACTGAATTCATTATCAAACAACTGCTTGCGACAACTAGTTTGATAGTCAACAAGCAAACTAAAATTCTTAGAGATCTTGGTTAAAAAGAAACACGAAATTTTCAAGAACGGGTTACTACGAATGGTTGTAATGCTATTATAGAGACAATGACAACCAGAGGCTACTTTTCAACAAGAAAACTATATCACATGTCGTGTTTGGTGGAAATGATTGACGTTCACAAATATCCAATGTACAAGATAAGCAGAAAATTTCGTTAAATGCTGACAAAGGTAGGTGTAGTTTAGAGCTAAAACATATCTTAAATCGCGTAATGTATAAATGTGTACCAAACAATGTATAAGAGACGACTGGTTTGTCCCAGCATGTCATTCAACATAGGGTGAATCAAATCGAATGTTTGTAAAGCTGTTGGACCAAACTGCTATGGTCATCAGTCCCTAACCTTACAAACTACTTAACTTACACTAATGACAAACACACACACACACACACACACACACACACACACACACACACACACACACACTGCCCAAGGGAGGACTCAAACCTCCGGCGGGAGCGGCCGTCCAGTCCGTAGCAGGACGCCTTAGATCACGCGGCCATTCCGCGCGGTGCAATATAGGACCCAGGCACACTGTTTTTCACACAGGTACAAGAGAAGAAATGCAATGAAATGACTAAATTCATGCCACGCGAGTGTCGCCGCGTGGTCTAAGGCTGCATGCTACGAACTGAGCAGCCGCAAACTCCGGAGCTTCGAGTCCTCCCACGGGCATGTGTGTGAGATTTGTCCTTAGTGTAAGCTACTTTAAGTAGTTTGTAAGTCTAGGGACTGATGATGTTCAAATGTTTGTTAAGCTTATGGGACTTAACTACGGGGTCATCAGTCCCTAAACTTACAAACTACTTATCAACCAACTTATACTAAGGACAGCACAAATATCCATTACCGAGGGGGGATTCGAACCCCCAACCGTAGTGGTCGTGCAGACCGTGCAGACCGTGACTGGAGCGCCTCAGTCCCCTCGGCCACCGCAGCCGGCAGGACTGATGTTCAAATGTCTGTATAGTCTATGGGACTTAACTACGGGGTCATCAGTCCCTAAACTTACAAACTACTTATGAACTACTTACGAACTACTTACTAACTAGGACGGCACAAATATCCATGCCCGAGGGGGGATTCGAACCCCCGACCGTAGTGGCCGTGTAGACCGTGACTGGAGCGTCTTAGTCTCCTCGGCCACCGCGGCCGGCCAGGACTGATGATCGTAGCAGTTTGGTCCAATAGGTTTACAAATATTTGAACATTAGAACTTAATTGATTGGTATTGCACAGATACACAATGTATTAAAGGGCGGTAAATTGGCAGAGCCATCATTTGTACTTTGTTGAATCATATGAATAGGTTTCCGACGTGATTATGGCCGCACTACGGTAATTAAGACTTTGAATGGGGAGTGGTAGTAGAAGCTAGACGCAACGGAATCGGCAGTGAATTGAATATTCCAAGATTTACAGTCTTAAAGAGAGTGCCACGAATACCAGATTTCGACCATTACCTCTCAACACTGCCAACGCAGTTGCTGCCGACCAAACGCAGCGGCGTTTGCGTAGAGTTGTCACTTGTCAGTCCTAACAGATAGGTAACAATGCGTGGAATAGCGGTAGAAAACGATTTCACTTAAAATTTCCGGGCTGGTAGGCCATGGTCGATGGATAAACTCCCCCCTAACGTTTCGTCTTCAACTGCGTAAGACATCTTCGGAAACTGAGTGGCAACTGCGATGGGGCCTCGAGGGAGGGGGCGCCACAGTATATCACGTGACGTCGGCTGAGCAACTATCTATGGTAATGCCAACCTTATTTTAGAAGAAGATCGAATGTCAACGTGCTTGTCCAACGTTGAATTCCAAATCTTGTCCAATTTAACACCCTCCTCCTTTCTATTGAAATTATTCGATGTTTGTAAATTTCAATGGCTTCTATGTATGTGCGAGCATAGACACTGTTTAGACACTGTTTAGAGACTGCATCACCACTACTTATTTTCAATATAATAACAAATTTTATGAACAGATTGACGGGGTGGCTATGGGCAGTCCTCTAAGTCCAATAGTGACCAATTTATTTATGGAGTCTTTCGAACAACAGGCGTCGCAAACTGCTAGTAAAAAACCGGCCAAGTGGTATCGTTATGTTGATGATACCTTCGGGTTCGAGTCCCGGCTGGGTACACATTCTCAGCTTGCCCAATTTCAGTTGATGTCATATATTCTGTGAATATCAAAAAATAACAACTGCAGGATCAGAGGTGACGTATGTTCTTTCGGAACAGACGCCACAAGTATGTACATAATATGCCGGTGAAGGGCAATGATCCTTTCGTTAGTGGGGAGGGGTGGGCAAGTTTGTGGCCCTTACTCTTACGGGAATTAGGTTCGTAACTACGAGTTTGAATACTGTGGGCAGGGTGAAGCTGGGAATTTGTGTCTGACGGAAGCCGTACTTAGGTAGTCTTGTAGGTGCGATGATCACTGTGTCGCCAGTGGTGTAGGGGTCAGCGCAACTGCCTCGAAAGCAGGAGACCCGGGTTCGGATCCCGGCTGGGTGCAAATTTTCAGCTTTGTCCATTCGCAGTTGATGTTATTGTTTCAAATTCACAGAATATATGACAACTGCAAGATCAGAGATGACGTCTGTTCTTTCGGAACAGACGCCACAAGTATATATCTAAAAACTGTGTCTGCTTTCTGTACAAGTGGTAAATAAGTGGTTCGGATCCCGGCTGGGTGCAAATTTTCAGCTTTGTACATTCGCAGTTGATGTTATTGTTTCAAATTCACAGAATATATGACAACTGCAAGATCAGAGATGACGTCTGTTCTTTCGGAACAGACGCCACAAGTATATATCTAAAAACTGTGTCTGCTTTCTGTACAAGTGGTAAATAAATGGTTCGGATCCCGGCTGGGTGCAAATTTTCAGCTTTGTCCATTCGCAGTTGATGTTATTGTTTCAAATTCACAGAATATATGACAACTGCAAGATCAGAGATGATGTCTGTTCTTTCGGAACAGACGCCACAAGTATATATCTAAAAACTGTGTCTGCTTTCTGTACAAGTGGTAAATAATTTTCATATCCTTATATTTCACCCCTGCTGACTTCAGAATTTGAAAGAGTGTATTCCAATCAACATTGTCAAAAGCTTTCTCCAAATCTACAAAAGCTAGAAATGAAGGTTTGTCTTTCCTCAGTCTATCTTCTAGGATAAGTCCTAAGGTGTGTATTGCCTCCCTTCTTCCTACATTTTTCCTGAATCCAAACTCATCTTTCTCCGAGATCAGCTGCTACCAGCTTTTCCACCCTTCTGAAAAAAATTCGTGTAAAATTTTGCAACCATGACTTATTAAACTTATGGTCAGTCTCCTCACGGAAATACTCTGTAGTGAAACCACTTTACAAAAATAGAGAAAGGGATAATTTAGATAACTTTAGACGTATTTCTATAACATCAGTTTTTGCTAAAGCTAGTGAACATGCTGTATTTCAAGGTTAATTGATCATTTCAGTTCCCAGAATTTGGTGTGAAATGTACAGTTTGGTGTTAGAAGTGCTTTAACAACCGAAAATTCTATATTCTCTTTCTCTCTGTGAGGCACTGGGTGGATTAAATAACAGACTGCAAACACGGCGCGTATTCCTTGATTTATCAAATGCATTTGACTGCGTAGCTCATAAAACATTGTTGTAGAAGTTGGCGCATTACGGAGTAAGGGAAGTAGCTCGCAATGGGTTCACCTCTTTCTTTAATAACAGACAGCACAAGGTGTTGAAAATGGCTATAATATGAGCTCACTAAGAGGCACAGTTAATGAGATATATGGTGAGCTTCGCCGTTTACATGCTAGAGTTTATAAGTTGAATTCTTGCTCACTTTGTTCTCCACACATAATTTATGAATATATATGGTCGTTATCAAGAACCACGAAAGGATTCAAATCCGCTAAAACCTTTCCTTCGTCAGTCAGCTAAATCGTAGCATCTCCTTTCGTCAGTCTACTTCCCTATACGTCTGATGTTTGCGTAAGCTCGAACATTCCTCGTGCTGCAGCAGCTTTTCTCTAGAATAATTTGAATAGATTTGACGGCGTTCACTTCCATTATCTTATCCCGTTTCGTGAATATCAGTGCTTTTTCCGCTTTTGTCACATCTCGTGTTAAGAGTGAGGTCATGTGATACGGAGAGTTCGCGGTTATCAAGCGAGTGAATGACCGTGACCTCCTGCAAGCCATTTGCAACACATCTGTCTGGCCACTCCCTTGCCATTATCACCAGGATGCAGTAATAACCTGAATGACTTGCTTGTGCGGTTTCGGCCAGATGTACACCCGAGGCGCATCCAGAAAATAAGTTTTACTATTTTTTTATTTTTTTATTTTATTTTTCAAAACAAAGGCAACAAAGTTATATGAAAGGTTTTACTGGTAACAGGCACAACAATGTTCGAGCTATTTTTCGACAGCCACCAACTTGACCACTTGTCATATCGTGGAATCAACTTTGGTATTACTGTGTCGTGAGAGTCTGCCTCCTGTCGATGGAACCAGCGTGTGGCAGTCGTCAAAATGTTCAAATGTCTGTAAATCTATCGGACCAAACAGCGTGGTCATCAGTCCGTAGCTTACAAACTACTTAAACCTAGGTAAACTAACCTAAGGACAACACACACACATCCATGCCCCAGGGAGAACTCGAACCTCCATGGCGAGCAACCGCGCGCTCCGCAGCGAGATGCTTTAGACCGTGGCAGTCGTCTTCAGCTCCTCGTCGTCGAAACTCTGGCCGGACAGGAATTTCTGGAGGTGCAAGAAAAGATGTAATACTTACTGCACGTGTTGTGCTGCTCTGTGACAGTGGCTGGGAGCTGTTTCATCATCCAACATACCACTGGACTCCCATTTGGGAGGACGGCGAATCAAATCCGTCTCCGGTCATCCAGATTTAGGTTTTCCGTGATTTCCCTTAATCACTCCAGGAAAATACCGGGATGGTTCCTTTCAAAGCGGACGGCCGATTTCCTTCCCCATCCTTCTCAAAAATTGTACGAGCTTTCGTTTCTAATGTCCATGATGTGGACGAGTCGTCAAACCATAATCTTTCTTCTTCCTTCATCCAGCAGACAGTGCTAATATTTTCCCACCGAGTTTCATTTTTTTCTTGCACCTCAAGAAATGTCTATCCTCCGGCCAGCGTTTTCACAACGAAGAAGAGCAGAAGACGACTGTTACACGCTGGTTCAATTCCAGGCGGTAGATACAGGAATACAAAAGTTGTTCATCGCAATGTAAAATCTTAAATTGGTGTGAGGCCTAAGGGACGAAATTACTCAGGTCATCGGTCCTTGACTTACACACTACTTAAACTAATTTGTGCTAAGGACAACAGCCGAGCTGGAACAGCCGAGAGTTCTAACGCGCCTTGCTGCGGAGTGCGTGGCCGTTCCCCGTCAGAGTTCGAGTCCTCCCTCAGGCATGGTTGTGTGTATGTGTGTGTGTATGTGTGTGTGTATGTGTGTGTGTGTGTATGTGTGTGTGTGTGGTGTTGTTGTTGTTGTTGTTGTTGTCGTTAGCATAATTTGAGTAGTCTGTAAGTTTACGGACCGATGACCACTGCAGTTAGATCTCATAGCTTTACAAACATCTGAACATTAGTTTTTTAAGAACACACACGAAAACCCGGAGGACTCGATCCTCTAGCGGCATCATGGGAACCGTGCATTTCCGGATATACGTTGATTACAGATATTTTGTTCCGCATCCTCTCCTCGATCAATCCCTTGAGTTATGCTGTGGAAAAAATCATCCTGTATATATCAAACTAACGGTTTTCTGTTCTGTACTTTAAGCATCTGGACGGATGCAAAAAAAAAAAAAAAAAAAAAATAAATAAATAAAAAAATAAAAAATAAAAATAAAAATAAAAAAAATAAAATAAAAAAAAATGACGTATTGTGCAAGTGATTTGTAAAACATACAATGTCGTCTTTAGATGACGCCAGGGTATTGTAGTCGGTATCCAACGGATGAGAATTAAAATTTCGGCAGTGGTGCAGGAAGTCGGCTTGACACGTTCAACCGTGTAGAGAGTGTATCGTGAATTGTTTAATGAGGATGTCACAGTCCACAAGAGATGAACTACCGACCGTCCAGCCATCCTCGATGACTGAGACCGACAACATCTGAGAAGTATCTTCATTAGTGACAGAATGATAACGGTGCAACATATGATGGCGTAGTTCAACACACGATGTGCTAGACACGTCTCCCAGCAACGATCTTTAGGAGCATGGGTTTCATCGGGTATGGGAGACAACGCAGCGCACATGTGACACTGCTACCAGGACTTCACCGGGAAAAGCGGCTTGCGTTTATCGCCAATCATCGTGAACTGTTGTTGTTGTGGTCTTCAGTCCAGAGACTGGTTTGATGCAGCTCTCCACCCTACTCTATCCTGAGCAAGCCTTTTCATCTCCTCATAAGAACGACAACCCACATCTATTTGAATCTGCTTACTATACGCGTCTCTTGGTCTCCCTCTGCGATTTTTACCCCACACACTTCCCTCCAATGCTAAATTTACGATTCCCCGATGTCTAAGAATGTGTCCTACCAAGCGATCCCTTCTTTTAGTCAAGGTATGCCAGAAATTTCTTTTCTCCCCAATTCGGTTCAGTACCTCCTCATTAGTTACGCGATCCACCCACCTAATCTTCAGCATTCTTCTGTAGCACCACATTTCAAAAGCCTCTATCCTCTTTCTGTCCACACTGCTTATCGTCCATGTTTCACTCCCATACAAGACAACACTCCATACAAATGCCTTCAGAAAGGACTTTCTTAGGCTTAAATCAATATTCGATGTTAACAAATTTCTCTTTTTCAAAAACGCCTTTCTACCCATTGCCATTCTGCATTTTATATCCTCTGTACTGCGACCATCATTTGTTATTTTACTGCCCAAGTAACAAAACTCATCTACCTCCTTTATTGTTTCGTTACCTAATCTAATTCCTTCAGCATCACCTGATTTTCTTACACTGCACTCCATTACCCTTGTTTTACTCTTGTTAATGTTCATCTTATATGCACCTTTCAGCACACTGTCCATTCCGTTCAATTGCTCTTCCAGGTCCTTTGCTGTATCTGACAGAATTACTATGTCGTCGGCAAAACGCAATGTTTTTAATTCTTCACCCTGAGCTTTAATTCCTTCTCCAAATTTCTCCTTGCTTTCCTTTATAGCTTGCTCAATGTACAAATTGAACAACATTGGGGAAAGGCTACAACCCTGTCTTACTCCCTTTCCAACCAATGAATCCCTTTCATGCCCTTCAACTCTGACAACCGCTGTCTGGTTTTTGTACAAGTTGTAAATAACCTTACGTTCCCTATATTTTACTCCTGCTTGCTTCAGAACTTTAAAGAGTTTATTCCAATCAACATTGTCAAAAGCCTTCTCCAAATCTACAAAAGCTAGAAATGTTGATTTGCCTTTTCTTAATCTATCTTCTAGGATAAGCCGTAAAGTGAGTATTGCCTCCCGTGTTCCTACATTTCTCCTGAACCCAAACTGATCTTCCCCGAGGTCGGCTTCTACCAGCTTTTCCATCCTTCTGTATATAATTCGTGTTAATATTTTGCAACCATGACTTATTAAACTGATAGTTCTGTAGTTTTCACACGTGTCTGCACCTACTGAAAGTGGAACAATTCCGCATCCTGATATGGTCAGACAAATGACAATTTCAACTGTACCAAGCCGATACGAGGCACCATGTATTTCGCATATCACATGAATGAATACATTCATTCCGCCAAGAAGACGTGGTCGAAGGTGACGATTTGTCTGTTACGGTTTGGGCTGCATTTTCCTGATATAGATTGGGCTCCGTAGCTGCTCTGGAAGGGACTTGAAATGGTCCTCGCTACTCGCGGGCTACCTCCTCCCATTTTTGATCTTGGAACACCCGGACGGTTCTGCGGTGTTTCGAAATCATAACGCTCCGCCACATCACCAATATACCGCCCTGAAACGGTTCCAGGAATACGCAGGTGAGGTCAAAAGACTAAGATGCCCACACCTGAGACGAGGTTTGAGCCCCATCGGTCATATTTGGGATATCATGGAACGTATGCTCCGTGCCATGAATCCTACACCCAACAACAGACCAGAACTGGCTGCCGCTCTGCAAACCATTTGGTGTGAACTGTGCCCAGAGGAGTATCAGAGAGTCTTATTTTCATGACATCTCATTGCAGTCCGAAGGATCAGAATAGGCTCCACAGGATATTCTGCACCTAAACCTACATCTACATGGTTTCTCAGCAAATCACATTGAAATACCTGGCAGAGCGTTCACAGGATCTCTTTCATAAAACCTCTGACAATAAAGTTTGGTGAATAGTCCTGTAACAACGTAGACAAACTGTGAACTACAGTTATCTCGTTCTTCTAAATAGTCACCTCCGCCGCGGCGGAGCGGCCGAGCGCATTGAGGCGCTATGCAATGATGCGCGAGGCCGCTCCCCGTCGGGAGTTCGAATCCCCCTCGGGCATGGATGTTTGTGTCGTCTTTAGTGTAAGGTAGTTCATAAGTAGTTTGTAAGGTAGTTTAGGGACTGATGACCCCCACAATTAAGTCCCTTAAGCTTACCAAACATTTGAACATTTGGACTTTAGTCACCTCCCATAACTATGCACCGCTGAGCTCTGCGATACATGTTATGGAAACTGTGCATAACGTCTTTCTTTGGTATGGTGTTGAAAAGCCTCGTCACGTTCTTTCGATGTTAGGAGTATCGTCAAATCTCTCTAATTTCAAAGCGAGTTGCGTAGAGGGGATAGGAAGCAGTCTGGAGAAGTGAGATCCAGCGAGTATGGTAGATTTCATGTTTCACTGTCCCCTTTCTTCCAGGAAGTGTTTGATGATGTTGGCAGCGTGCTGGCGGGTGTTGTCGTGTAACCTGAACATCCACCATACTCGCCGGATCTCAATCCACCAGACTTATTCCTATTCCCTCGACTCGCTTTGAAAGGAAAGAGATTTGGCGTTATTCCTGGCATTCGACCAAACGTGACGAGGCTTTTGAACACCATCCCAAAGGAAGCCTTCGTGTACAGGTTCCAGGGCATGCTTCGCAGAGCTTATCTATGGGACTTACCTGCTTGGTTATTAGTCCGTAGCTTACCAACTGCTTAAACTAAGTTAAACTAACCTAAGGGCAACACGTACACCTATGCTCTAGGGAGGACTCGAACCTACGACGGCGAACGGCCGCGCGCACCGCAGCACGGCGCCCCAGTGGGCACGGCTATTCCGCCGCGGCATCGACCGCAGAGCTCAGCGGAGAGTATTTAGGGAGGTGACTGTTTCAAAGGGCAGTATGGTCACAGTAGTGCATAGTTCATCTACGTTAATGTTACACGAATATTCAGCTTACTTTGTCAGAGGTTGTACTATTTACCTACGAGTCCATTCTCGAATAGCAAATGTTCAAATGTTTGTTAAGCCTATGGGACCCAACTACGGGGTCATCAGTCCCTAAACTTACAAACTACTTACGAACTAGGACGGCACAAATATCCATGCCCGAGGGGGGATTCGAACCCCCGACCGTAGTGGCCGTGCAGACCGTGACTGAAGCGCCTCAGTCCTCTCGGCCACCGCGGCCGGCCTCGAATAGCACTCGGGAAGAAAGAACACCTTATCTCTCAGTTCGAAATTTGGTCTCTTATTTTGTTTTGATAATCATTTCACCATATGTACGTGGGAGTCAACAATATATTTTCGAAGGAGAAAGCAGGTGATCGAAATTTCTTAAGTAGATCTTGCCCTAACGATAATTGTCGTTGTTGTGATTACCACCCCCAAACTCTCGTATCATTCCGTTGCACACTATCCCTTGTATCAGAATAGTACAAAACGAGCTGTTCTTCTTTGTACTCTTTCGGTGAACTCCGTCAACCCGGCACCAAGCAGCAAAACTCCAAACAGGACGGACAAGCGTAGTGTAGGCAGTTTCTTTAGTAATTCTGTGGCATCGTCTGAGTGTTCTGCCAATAAAACGCCGTCTTTGGTTCGCCTTCCCCACAACATTTTGTGTGTTCTTTCCTATTTAAGTCGATCGTTATTATAATTCCGAAATATTTAGTTGAATTTAAAGCCTTCAGATTTGATTGATTTATCTTATAAACGAAATTTAGCAGATTCCTCGTGTGGAGGACTCTGCGCTATTCATTATTTAGTGTCAAATGCCAATTTCCGCGTAATAAAGATATCTAAGTCGTTCTGCATTTGGCTTTGATCTGCTGCTGGCTTTACTAGACGGTAAAACAGTATAATCTGGCTGCAGCCTAAGGGGATAGTTAAGATTTTCTCCAAAATCTCTATATCTATACAAAAGCGAAAGGACACTCATTCAGACACTCATTCACTCTCACATTGACTAAACACGAAATCTCGAAAACTACTTCATCTATGAAGCTGAAAGTTGGCAGGAATGTAGTTCATCGGTAGAAGAAAGGATTTTGCGATAAGGCCGAAAGTTCAAGAGATATGACTTCATAATGAAAACTTCCCCGTATTACGTCACGTGATAGTGTGACTTTATCAGTCCAGTATTTGAGAAGGAGAGAACTTAGCGACTTGCAACAAACTTCAAACATAATTTCAAACCTTTAGGAAACTTTTTCTCACAGACAACCCCAGCAAAATGATGATAGGAAAAACGTTTGTCGCTTAGGCTACTACTTTTTCGGCATTCATGAAGTAAAATTACGGCATTTGGCATGACGTTACAATTTATTACTCGTAAACTATTAATTGTATTCGCGAGAAATGTTACAGACAGTATACACACATACCACCGAACGTACGTTCGAAATTTTATCATAGTACGACACACAGTTCATGAGATGATGAGAAAATGAAAAACTGCCACATCACGCATGACGTTTTGATTTGTTACGTCTTTCCTACTAACTCTATTCGCGACGTATTTTGCAAACGTTTTAATATGCACCACTGGATGTACCTTCGAAATAATATTGTATTACGACATGTAGTTCAGGTACTATGACGTCAAAGACATTGAAATGCATGAAACTTCGCCCTAAAAAGCATGCCGTAATTTACTACGTCTTTACTACCAAATCAATTTACAACACATTTCGCAGCAGTTTCCTAATATTCCTCTCTATGAACCTGGTAAGTAACGTCTTTGCAGGACCCATAATTCATGAGATCTAGCTAAGGTCACTCACTCACTGACGGAACTCGAAATCTCTAAAACTACTGCACCTATAAAGCTGAAATTTTGCCGGTCTGTAGTTTAAAAGTAGATGTTAGCTAAGAAAGTATTTACTATAGGACGGAATGCAGGTGCATGGCGGAGAATACTTTTCGTACAGATTGACGAAATCTACAGTTTCATTCCGACCTTCTCGAAACTTTGCACGCTTGACCTTCAAAAGGAAGGTCACCGTCTACCTAAAGTTTCATACGGTGCATTGGAGAGAGTATCTTGCAAGATAAAAACGGATCCCTATGTTGGTCGCACCATAACTTGAGAACGGCTCGACCGATTTCACAGATCCTTTTTTTGTTGTTTTAGTTATTCTCAGAACACAGGTTGTATGAAATAAAACTGGAAAATTTGAGAACAACAAAGTGCGTTTTTCAATGTAACTCTGCGTTTCTATTGTATACAAATCTATAGTTTTGTTCCGATATTTATGAAATTTTGCACACTTCACCATAAAAACAAGAAGAATGTCACTGTCTGTATAAAATTTCGTTCGGTGCACGGTGGAGGGTACTTCACATACGAACTTTGACAAAATGAATAGGTTTCCACAGATCTTGATCAATTTTTGCACACACGACACTTATACCAAGAGGAAGATCACTAGATACATAGATGTTCGTATGGTACATGACAGAGGGTGCCTTGCAAAAAACATTGCCGAGAAAGGGAAAAGTGGAAACGAACAGAGACATGGGAAAGAAAGAGATGGATTCCGATAGAGGAGGGAAGGGGAGGTGGACTACGAGAGTGTAGAATAAATAAGCACCCGGGCAACGCCGGGCTTACAGCTAGTCTTTTATATAAATAAGGGAAACAGAGGACCTATAACGCTATCCTGTGGAATGCTAGATATCGCATTTGTTAGCCGATGCCTTTCCGGCAATTACTACGAACTGTCTCCTCTTTGACAGGAAATTTCCAATCCAATCACATATCTCATACGATATTTCGTAATCTTACAAATTCATTAAAAGCCGTTTGTGAAGTACCGTGTCAAAACCCATATAATGTGCCTATATAATGACATTTGTGTTTTTCGTGTTTCTTCTCCTTTCGTGTGGGCCTAATGGACTAGGTTTATTGAACAGTTTGGGGTTTTTATCGTTTTTGTAGCACCTTTTCCCTGTGTTATTTTTTCCTTTCATGTGTCCGTAGCGTACCTTTCTTTAGAAGTTTTTCCTGAAAACTACAGTCATACATTAGGATATGTTTGATGTCTTTCCTGTTTTGCACGTCTGTAAGACATCTAGGTCGAATGTATTTTCTTGTGTTGTCATATGATGTATTATTATTTAGTCACTTTGGTTGAAGATACTCTTGATACATGGCCATGGAATTACACCCTACTATTCCATGCAGAGTGAAAAAGGTTCTCTGTGTGGGAGTAGAGTCCTGAATTGTCATCTAGGCCTAGGATCCTTCTAAAAACTCTTCGCTCTCTGATCTCTACTTTTCAATCAGACCATTTCTGATCAATGACACACTGCATAGCATACAGCGCTTCAGTTTGAATTACTGTTGATTAGTGTTTAAGCTTCAGACTTCACGGCAGACATCGTTTATTGCACATGCATTTAAGATGATTAGGCAATTCCATTGTATTAACACTCCATGGAAAGGCTGTTTTCTCTGTCAGATTGGGGTCTTTCCGTTCACTGAATTATTTGAATTTTCCGGTCGCTTAATTTTGTCCTGTTCTTGTAACATCTCCTTGTTGGAGTCGTCGATGTTGATGAGATACTGTTTCCTCCAATGAAATTTATGGTTCATGTTTGTTATTGCAGTAGTTAAACTTTCAATTAAATTCATCAGATGTTCCCACAAAGAAAGAAAAAGAAAAAAAAAAACGGAACTCGTGGAAGAGATGAACAGCCGATAAAAGGTCAGCCAAGTACGTGACACCTTCAGTTACATCCGATCGGAAGACCAGTAAAAATCTGACACTTCTAGGAGCACGCGATCAGTCAATACTAGCTAGAGTACACGATCACACACACTGACAACGTGTAACAAAATCGAATTAGCGACAATGAGTTAGTGTTAGTATTGTTGTTACCGTAAACTGAAAACATGGAGAATGAAGACTAATAGATGGGGGCATAGGACTCACATACACCAGTAAGTGCTCCGATGGAGCAAGGCTGCTTAAAGACATCGACATAAGAAATACTGCGTATTTATTCTGGCTTCGTGGCTTAACTATATAATCTTGTTCAGAACAGTGTATGCGTGATTAAACTGAATTAGTTGTTACCCCTGGTTCGTGGAAGAAATTTGCCAAAGAAAGCGCTGGCTGTATGACCTGATTGCTGACTAGTGAAATTATCAGCCTTGTTTTTAACTGAGCAGCAGAAAATATCGCCCTGAATAGACGGTTATATAAAGCTATGACGAAAGCAGAAGTTGCTGCACAGCAATGCTTTGAGTAATTTCCAGTGGTGAGTACCGACAAAAGATTGTAGTTCAGTAAGTCCTATTTCTGAGTGTGCTTTGATTGATACTCGAGTTATCAGCACTACACTACTATACTTCGCGATTAATTTAAACTCCGAAATGAATTTAATTTCAACATCATTTGTAATCTCTGCCATGTGCAGTTAACCTTAATTCCAAAATTAATTTTCATTTGGAACCCTGCAAGGTGGCGCAGTGGACGATGGTTCCAGCACGCCTCCAGCCATCCTGGTTTATGTTTTCCATGATTTCCCTAAATCACTCCGGAATGGTTCCATTCAAAGAGCACGGCCAATTTCCTTCTCCATCTTCAGAGCGTGTGCTCAGTCTCTAATGACAACAATGTCGACTAGACATTAAACTTCAATCTTTCTTCCTTTTTTATAAATTTGGGTGAATGATACCACATTTAATAATACTGGTTTCCCAAAAATGATTAATAACTGAATTGACATAAACATCCGTTGGGAGTAATTTGTGATAAGGTTTTGGTATTTTTAAAGTTAGTTCTGGAAGTTACAATAAACGAAACCTGGTGAATACTGTTTAGTCCACCTTCGGAACGAAATACACCGGCGATATCTATTCGATATGTCCTTGGTAGGTTTTCGGAGTTGTATGGCGTCACATTACCTATGTCATGCGGTTTCAATCAAATGTTCAAATGTTTGTAAAGTTATGGGACCTAACTGCAGTGGTCATCGGTCCCTAAACTTACAAACTACTTAATCTAACTAAGAACACCACGCAACGGTAACAGCCGCACACACCACAGAAAGGCTCCTTAGAGCGCACGGCTATTCCGCCTTTCGCCACGACACACGTGGTTCCTTTTATTTACTAACAGTGTGTCGACTAGGATCGCAATGGCTTCGCTACCTACACCCCAGTACTATATAAAATATCTCCATAACTATGTCTCGTGCCGCGGCGGAGCGGCCGAGCGCATTGAGGCGCTATGCTACGATGAGCGAGGCCATTCCCCGTCGGGGTTCGAGTTCCCCCCTGGGGCAGGGATGTTTGTGCCGTCTTTTGTATAAGCTAGTTCATCAGTAGTTTGTAAGTTTAGGGACTGATCACCGCGCTGTTAACTCCTACAGACTTTACAAATATTTGAACATTTTCTATGTCTCGTAATCTACAGAAGTCCTTATTTAAATTCAAGATAGTTTCCAATTATAATTTTGTAAAGTTTCTATTTCTAATTTTCAACAAATGAAACAAAACCAAAGTAACTTAATAACGAGGGTTATGTCATTTTGGAACTGTCAGATAACGTGTAAAAAGTAACTCGAAATAAGACGAAAAAGTATGATAGTATGTTAGGAGAAATGATTAAACTGAAGGGGGAGTAAGAGAACAATGAAATGTAAAAAAGTGCATTACAGGATGTTTTTTGAGGTAGAAATTTCGCAAAATCTGGAACAGTGTATTACTTATCCTTATTAATATGAAAGAGGACATAAAAATTAATATTAATTAGTGTTTCACCGGGAATTCAGAAACTTTGAAAAATCTTTTTGTCTCAACTGCAAAAGGTTCTGAACTAACAACCCCTTGGAAACAAGACTTAAATTCTGCCTATCCTTCAGCTTCCATTCCCTTGTTTAGGGTAAGTTACATTAGATTAGATGCATTTAATGTTCCAGAGATAAAGAATGAGGGACTCGTAAAGCAAGTGGAACATGTGAAGAATACGAAATTCAAAATTACAAACAAATATACTTAAATTTTTATTCCACAGATTACACGTGAAATGATACTCATTGAAATGGAATACGTTCGAAAGTCTTTAAAATATTTTCACTTAAGAAAATACTGATGGATACAATACAATTTTATGCATATAATTCTGTTAGGCTGCTTTTCCAGAGAAAATCAGTTTACAGTACGCATCTATACTGATGATATTACACACAAAAGAAGTGTTGCATCACCACGATTCAGGGATTCATGGCTCTTTACATAAAATGGACTACAGATACACAGAACATCATTTCATTTCTCTTTATTGCCCATGAAAACCAGTACCCCTAGCAACCGTTAACACATTTCTGTTTGGTTGGTGCGTTGTCTCGTCCAAAAATCAGCTCTTTTTAATGTATCTCAGGCATGTTCTATACAGTTCATGTCCAGCGGACATACTGGCCATTCTTATCTGGCGATTTCGTTACCGTGCAGGAATGCATTCACAATATTTGCACGATGAGCACGATAATTGTCGTCCACTAAGGCTTATCCCTCACCGAAATGCTACCGATATTGTTGCACATTACATCGGAGGATGTCATCCCTGTACCATATAACCGTTTGATTGTCTTCTACGACCACTATCGGCATACGGTGGCTGCACATAGCGCCACCACAAAACATGAGGCAACCACCATGGCACTCATTGAATGATGTGTCCGTGACGTTTAGGCTCACCGTTGTCCGGCTGAAGGCAGATGAGAGTCTCATCTTGTGAATAGCACTTGATGGCAATTCTGACGAGTCCATTCGACATGCTGTTGGACCCATCCGTACCGCACTGCATGTTGTTTGTCAAAGCTGGACATCGTTGGGAAGGAAGTTGCAAATCAGTCAGCCTATTACATATGCACTCATGCTCATAAATTAAGGATACTGCTGATACACGGTGAAACAACGCTCTGGTGGGCGGTTTGCGGGTTTAAATAATCACCTCGGGGGGTGACCATACGGTGCAATTGACCTGCGGTCGTCTCACGGTGGTGCTGGCAGCAGTCCAGACACGCAAAGGTGACACAATAAAGTGATACATTTTACTGCAAGTAAGGTGGAAGGTGTCCTGTACATTAAGCCAAACGAACTAACGCCTTAGATGACGCAGATTTATATTGACTAAATTGGAATAGTATACAGTACACTTTTATCAAATTATTAAGAAAGCCTTCGAACCTATGAAAATATGTAAATATGAGAAGTCGGAGGTCAAAACCAAAGCAAATACATTTATTCATATTCACATAATATATGACATCAACTGCGCATGGGCAAAGCTGAAAATGTGTACGCAGTTGCGTTGACCACTACACCACTGGGAACACAGCGATCACCGCACCTGCAAGGACTACCTAGTTTGTAAGCCCAGGTACTAATAATCAAAGAAGTCCCATAGATCTACAAATATTTGCACATTTTTTGTCACTTCAAGAAACACAAATGACGGACAATAACACCACGGGTTCAGACCGTTATTGTCTTTTAAAAAGTAAAACTTATAAAAGAATACTTAATTATGCACCACATGTGGGAGTTGCTTTTGCAGTATCCAAAAATATTTTAAATTCAACAGCGGAGGTAAAATCCGTTAATAATAGAGTAAGGACAATTTCTCTTAAATGCGTAAATAAGACATAAACTTTAATTAATGCCAATATGCCAATCAATGAAGATAACAGAAAAAGAACTGAATAAGTTAACGAAGCTTGGTAAACGTTAGAAAGCGTCATCTATAAAATTCCCTCAAACCATGTAAAAATTTTAATAGATAATTTTAATACTTAATTAGGTTGTTGTTGTTGTGGTCTTCAGTCCGGAGACTGCTTTGATACAACTCTCCACAATACCCTATCCTGAGCAAGCCTCTTCATCTCCACATAAGAACGGCAACCTACATCTGTCTGAATCTGCTTACTGTATCCATCTCTTGGTCTCCCTCTGCGATTTTTACCCCACACACTTCCCTCCAACGCTGAATTCACAATCCCTTGATGTCTAAGAATGTGTCCAACCAATCTATCCCTTCTTTTAGTCAAGGTATGCCAGAAATTTCTTTTCTCCCCAATTCTGTTCAGTACCTCCTCATTAGTTATACGATCCACCCACCTAATCTTCAGCATTCTTCTGTAGCACCATATTTCAAAAGCCTCAAGCCTCTTCCTATCCGCACTGTTTATCGTCCATGTCTCACTCCCATACAAGGCCACACTCCATACAAATGCCTTCAGAAAGGACTTCCTTAGGCTTGAATCAATATTCGATGTTAACAAATCTTTCTTTTTCAAGAACGCTTTTCTACCCATTGCCATTCTGCATTTTATATTATCTGTACTGCGACCATCATTTGTTATTTTACTGCCCAAGTAACAAAACTCATCTACCTCCTTTATTGCTCCGTTTCCCAATCTAATTCCTTCAGCATCACCCGATTTTCTTAGACTGCACTCCATTATCCTAGTTTTCAAAATGTTCAAATGTTTGTATAGTCTATGGGACTTAACTACGGGGTCATCAGTCCCTAAACTTACAAACTACTTATGAACTACTTACGAACTAGGACGGCACAAATATCCATGCCCGAGGGGGGATTCGAACCCCCGACCGTAGTGGCCGTGAAGACCGTGACTGGAGCGCCTTAGTCCCCTCGGCCACCGCGGCCGGCATTATCCTAGTTTTGCTCTTGTTAATGTTCATCTTATATGCACCTTTCAGCACACTGTCCATTCCGTTCAATTGCTCTTCCAGGTCCTTTGCTGTATCTGACAGAATTACTATGTCGTCGGCAAAACGCAATGTTTTTAATTCTTCACCCTGAACTTTAATTCCTTCTCCAGATTTCTCCTTGCTTTCGTTTATAGCTTGCTCAATGTATAAATTGAATAACAATGGAGGAAGACTACAACCCTGTCTTACTCCCTTTCCAACCACTGCATCCCTTTCATGCCCTTCAACTCTGACAACCGCTATCTGGTTTTTGTACAAGTTGTAAATAACCTTACGCTCCCTATATTTTACTCCTGCTTGCTTCAGAACTTGAAAAAGTTTATTCCAATCAACATTGTCAAAAGCCTTCTCCAAATCTACAAAAGCTAGAAATGTAGGTTTGCCTTTTCTTAATCTATCTTCTAGGATAAGCCGTAAAGTGAGTATTGCCTCCCGTGTTCCTACATTTCTCCTGAACCCAAACTGATCTTCCCCGAGGTCAGCTTCTACCAGCTTTTCCATCCTTCTGTATATAATTCGTGTTAATATTTTGCAACCATGACTTATTAAACTCATGGTTCTGTGGTTTTCACACCTGTCTGCACCTGCTTTCTTTGGAATGGGGATTATTATATTTTTCTTAAAGTCTGAGGGTATTTCTCCTGTCTCATACATCCTACACACCAGTTCAAATAGTCTTGTCATGCCTGGTTCTCCCAGAGACTTCAGTAGCTCTGAGGGAATATCATCTACTCCAGGGGCCTTGTTTCGACTTAGGTCTTTCAGGGCTCTGTCAAATTCTTCTCTCAGTACAGTATCACATATTTCATCTTCATCTACTTCCTCTTCCCGTCCTACAATATTGTCTCGAAGTTCATTTCCTTTGTATAGCCCCTCTGTATACTCTTTCCACCTTTCAGCTTTCCCTTCTTTGCTGAGAACTGGTTTTCCATCAGTCTCCTTGATGTTCATAGAGCTGTTTTTCTTATCTCCAAATGTTTCTTTTATTTTCCTGTAGGCTGTATCTATTTTTCCCCTATTTATACATTCTTCTACATCCTTGCATTTGCCTTCTAGCCACTCCTGCTTAGCCATTTTGCACTTCCTATCAATCTCATTTCTTAGTCGTCTGTACTCCATTTTGCCTGTTTCATTTACTGCATTTTTATATTTTCTCCTTTCATCGATTAAATTTAGTTTCTCCTGTGATATCCAAGGATTTTTTGTAGGTCTTGCCTTCCTACCTATTTTGTCCTCTGCTACCTTCAGTATTTCATCTCTCAATTTTACCCATTCCTCCTCTGTTTTATTTTCCCCAGTTTCTGTCAATTGTTACCTAAAGCTCCCTCTGAAATTCTTAAGAACTTCAGGTTCCTTCAGTTTATCCAGGTCCCATCTCCTTATTTTCCTATCTTTTTGTAGTTTCTTCAGTTTCAGCCTACAGTTCATAACCAACAAGTTATGGTCACAGTTTATATCTGCCCCTGGGTATGTCTTACACTGTAAAACCTGGTTCCGAAATCTATGTCTTACCATTATAAAATCTGGTATCTCCAGGTGTCTCCTGGTCTCTTCCACGTATACAACCTTCTTTTGTGATTCTTAAACCAGGTGTTTGTTATAACTAAATTATGTTCTGTGCAAAATTCTACCAGGCGGCTTCCTCTTTCTTTCCTTTTGCCCAGACCATATTCACCTACTGTCTTCCCTTCCCTTCCTTGTCCTACTACCGAATTCCAGTCTCCCATAACTATTAAGTTTTCCGCTCCCTTAATTGTCTGAATAATTTCCTTTAGCTCCTCATATATTTCTTCGACCTCCTCATCGTCGGCAGAGCTAGTTGGCATATAAACCTGTACTACTGTGGTCGGTGTTGGTTTCGTACCTATCTTGACTACGATAATGCGATCACTGTGTTGCTCATAGTAGTTTACCGGCATTCCTATTTTCTTATTCATTATCAGACCTACTCCTGTAATACCCCCAACTGATTTTGTATTGGCCAGCCGCGGTGGCCGAGGGGACTGAGGCGCTTCAGTCACGGTCTGCACGGCCACTACGGTCGGGGTTCGAATCCCCCCTCGGACATGGATATTTGTGCCGTCCTTAGTCTTAGTTAGTTCATAAGTAGTTTTTAAGTTTAGGGACTGATGACCCCGTAGTTAAGTCCCATAGATTATACAAAAATTTGAACATTTTGATTTTGTATTTATAATCCTGTACTCACCTGACCAGAAATCCTGTTCCTCTTTCCACCGAACTTCACTAATCCCCACTATATCTAACTTCAACCTATCCATTTCCCTTTTTAAATTTTCTAATTTTCCTACTCGATTAATGGATCTAACATTCCACGCTCCGACCCGTATAATGCCAGTATAGTCTTTCCTGATGATCACATCCTCCTGAGTAGT
Source organism: Locusta migratoria (assembly GCA_026315105.1). NCBI lineage: Eukaryota > Metazoa > Arthropoda > Insecta > Orthoptera > Acrididae > Locusta > Locusta migratoria. The sequence goes on from CM048755.1 coordinate 275,775,699, forward strand.
CCCCGCCCGGAGATCCGAATGGGGGACTATTTTACCTCCGGAATATTTTACCCGAGAGGATGCCATCATCATATGTTCATACAGTAGAGCTGCATGTGCTCGGGAAAAATAACGGCTGTAGTTTCCCCTTGCTTTCAGCCGTTCGCAGTAACTGTGTGGCAAAGCCACATTAGCTGATGTTACAAGGCCATCTCAGTCAATCATCCAGACTGTTGCCCCTGTAACTACTGAAAAGGCTGCTGCCCCTCTTCAGGAACCACACGTTTGTCTGGCCTCTCCACAGATACCCCTCCGCTGTGGTTGCACCTACGGTATGGCTATCTGTATCGTTGAGGCACGCAAGCCACCCCACCTCGGCAATGTCTGTGGTTCATGGGAGTGGACTTCATTAGGTCAAAAGAAAAAAATATAAGATAACGGTGGGTGCATTTCCTGCACATAAATGGGCAAACTAAAATGACCAAAGACTTGTTCAAAGGTGCAAAACATTTAAATCTTAAAATCATGTCGTTGTTGTTGTTATGGTCTTCAGTCCGGAGACTGGTTTGATGCAGCTCTCCACTCTACTCTATCCTGAGCAAGCCTTTTCATCTCCTCATAAGAACGACAACCTACATCCACTAGAATCTGTTTACTATACTCGTCTCTTGGTCTCCCTCTGCGATTTTTACCCCACACACTTCCCTCCAATGCTAAATTTACGATTCCTCGATGTCTAAGAATGTGTCCTACCAAGTGATCCCTTCTTTTAGTCAGGGTGTGCCAAAAATTCCTTTTCTCACAAATTCTGTTAAGTACCTCTTCAGTAGTTATGCGATCTACCCACCTAATCTTCAATATTCTTCTGTAGTACCATATTTCAAAAGCCTCTATCCTCTTCCTGTCCGCACTGTTTATCGTCCATATTTCACTCCCATACAAGGCAACACTCCACACAAATGCCTTCAGAAAAGACTTCCTTACACTTAAATTAATATTCGATGTTAGCAAATTTCTCTTTTTCAAAAATGCTTTCCTTCCCATTGCCATTCTGCATTTTATATCCTCTGTACTGCGACCATCGCATGTTATTTTACTGCCCAAGTAACAAAACTCATCTACCACCTTCATCGTGTCGTTATCTAATCTAATTCCTTCAGCATCACCTGATTTTCTAAAACCGCATTCCTTTATTTTTGTTTTGCTCTTGTTAATGTTCATTTTATATGCACTATTCAACACGCTGTCCATTCCATTCAACTGCTCTTCCAGGTCCTTTGCTGTCTCTGACAGAATTGCAATGTCATCAGCAAAATGCAATGTTTTTATTTCTTCCCCCTGAACTTTAATCCCTATTCCAAATTTTTCCTTGCTTTCCTTCACCGCCTGCTCGATGTACAAATTGAATAGCATCGGAGAAAGGCTACAACCCTGTCTTACTCCCTTTCCAACTGATGCTTTCCTTTCATGCCCTTCGAGTCTAATAACTGCGGTCTGGCTGTTGTGCAAGTTGTAAATAACTCTCCTTTCCCTGTATTTTACCCTTGCTGACTTCAGAATTTGAAAGAGTGTATTCCAGTCAACATTGTCAAAAGCTTTCTCTGAATCTACAAAAGCTAAAAATGTAGGTTTGCCTTTCCTTAATCTATCTTCTAAGATAAGACGTAAAGTGAGTATTGCCTCCCGGGTTCCTACGTTCCTCCTGAATCCAAACTGATCTTCCCCGAGGTCAGCTTCTACCAGCTTTTCCATTCTCCTGTAGATAATTCGTGTTAAAATTTTGCAACCATGACTTATCAAACTGATGGTTCTGTAATTTTCACACCTGTCTGCGCCTGATTTCTTTGGAATGGGGATTATTACATTTTTCTTAAAGTCTGAGGGTATTTCGCCTGTCTCATACATCCTACACACAAGTTCAAATAGTTTTGTCATGGCTGGCTCTCCCAGAGACTTTAGTAGCTCTGAGGGTATGTCATCTACTCCTGTGGCCTTGTTCCGACCTAGGTCTTTCAGGGCTCTGTCAAATTCATCTCTCAGTATCAAAACAAATCATATCAAAACATTAAAAAAAATCTAAACAAAAAACTTGGCTGACACCAACACATTTATTGTGGAATTTGAAATCGATCATGAAGCAATTCTATACTGTAACTACAAAGTAATTTTAAATGCCTAAATAACGAAAGAGTTTAATATTGATTCTGATCATTATTTAAGGCGAATAAAAGTACAATTTGAACCGCAGAATCTCTTGACAATTTTATTCCAAAATTTGACCCTGCTAAAATAACTCCAATTCTAACAAGCGAACGTGACAAAAACACAATCCACCAATTGGCAAAAACTAACTATTCATCAAAGCAGCACATTTAATTCCGTTTCGAAAAAAACTAAACACGCTTGGTAGGATACGGATTGTGAAAGAGCAGCTACGTTTAGGCTGAAGCAGTCAAAAATTGGAATAATGCCTAAACTGCCACCTTTCCAACTGTAAGAAAATATACATCTAAATTAATCCGAAAGACTAAAAGAAACTTTGAAAATACCCAATTTTTAGAAATCGAAATAGACTTTCAAAAGAACAATATCAGAAACTTTTATAAAATATTCAAAACAAACTTAACCGTTTACCAACCTCAAAGTCTTTGATCCAAAATTAAAATGGCAGTTTGGCTCTGAACAACCAGGCCGGCCCCGGTGGCCGAGGGGACTGAGGCGCTTCAGTCACGGTCTGCACGGCCACTACGGTCGGGGGTTCGAATCGCCCCTCGGGCATGGATATTTGTTCCGTCCTTAGTTGTAGCTAGTTCATAAGTAGTTTGTACGTTTAGGGACTGATGACCCCGTAGTTAAGTCCCATAGACTCTACAAACATTTCAACATTTCTGAACAACCAGGAAAATTGTACACTACTTTCTAATTTCTAACTATTAAAGTGTCCAGAGCCAGCGAAGAAATTCCAACCACAGCAAACTAAAAACACCAACCCTAACTCTAGAGAACTCTACGAAATCGAAACAACTAAACAAATTAAGAGACTTAAAAATGAAGCATCCGGAGTAGAGAGTATAATTGCAGAACTACTAAAATCAGCTGGTCATAACACTATAAAACAGATCACTCGACTAATAGGACAAATCTGGAAAACTGAGAAAATATCTGAGGAGTGGAAAACTGTCCTAATTCATCCATGGCATAAAAAGGAGATAGAGCCGATGTTAATAATCACCTAAAAAAATCTTCTCTTGGTCAAACCTAAAATTATTTCACATTACCTTTTTTGAGCTCATGAACAATTGGAAGTAAAAACTGATGAATATCAAGCATCCTTCAGACCAAACAAATCCTGCCCGGAACATATTCTTAGTTTAAAACTATCCCTTTGGCACGAACGGGTTTCTATTAACAATATGGAAGGTACGTTTGTGAATTTTAAAAGTCCCAAGGCTCAGTTGCCGTGAATCTCTTTCCCAAATTTAAAAGGAACAAGAGCTAGATAATGAAACATTGAACACTGGTTAACGAAACCTTAACCGACACTAGCTCTAAAGATGAATTCATGGGAGGAATTTCGGAACCATTTGATATAAAAACTGGTGTTAGACAGGGTGAGAACTCTCACCATTACTCTTTAACTGTGTTTTGTAAAAGGTAATTGCAAAATGTCGACGACAAAAGTAGAGTCAGTATACAGATTGATCAATCAAATTAGGTAGATATAAGTTTAAACTTCCTCGCCTTTGCAAAACTGGCAGTTTTAACCAGGTTTGTTACCTCAGCTAAAAACGAAATTAAAGTTCTTAAAGGAGCGGTGGAGTGACCAAACGTTCTAAGACGCCTGCTGTGGAGTGCCCGGTTACTCGCCGTCGGAGGTTGGAGTCCACCTTCTAGCGCGCGCGCCTTTGTGTATGTGTTTTGTCCTTAGTGTAAGTTAAAGTAGTTTGTAAGTCTATGGACTGATGACCACAGCACTTTGGTCCAATAGGTTTACAAACTTGCAGTTCTGAAATTCTTAAACAACTTGAGGAAAAAGTAGGATTACAAATGTTGTTTTGGTCTGGTTTGATGCAGCTCTCCACCCTACTCCATCCTGAGCAAGCCTCTTCTTCTCCTCATATGAATGGCAACCCACATCCATCTGAAGCTGCTTACTGTATTCGTCTCTAGGCCTCCCTCTACGATTTTTACCCCACACACTTACCTCCAATGCTAAATTTACTATTCCTTGATGTCTACTAATGTGTCCTACCAATCGATCCCTTCTTTTCTTCAAAGTATGTCAAAAATTGCTGTTCTCCCCAATTTAGATCACTACCTTCTCATTAGTAACGCGATCTGCCCACCTAATTATCAGCATTCTTCTGCAGTAACGCATTTCAGAAGCCTCTATCCTCTTCGTATCTGAACTATTTATCGTCCATGTTTCACTCCCGTACATTGCAATACTCTGCACAAATGCCATCAAAAATATTCAAATGTTTGTTACGCTTATGGGACTTAACTGCGGGGTCATCAGTCCCTAAACTTAAAAACTACTTACAAACTACCTTCTACTAAAGACAGCACAAACACCCATGCACGAGGGAGGATTCGAAACCCCGACGGGGAACGGCCTCGTGGATCGGAGCACATCGCCTCAATGCGCTCGGCCACTCCGCCACGGCAATGCCTTCAGACAAGATTTACTTTCGCTTAAATTAATATTCGATGTTAACCATTTCTCTTTCTCAAAACCTCTTTTCTTCCCATTGCCATTCTGCATTTTATATCCTTTTTACTGCGACCATCATATGTTATTTTACTGTCCAAGTATCAAAACTCGTCTACCACATTTATTGTTTCGCTACCCAATCGAATTCCTTTAGCATTACCTGACTTTCTAAGACTGCATTCCGTTACCCTTGTTTTGCTCTTGTTAATGTTCATCTTATACGCTCCTTTAAGCACACTCTCCATTCCGTACAATTGCTCTTCCAGGTCCTTTGCTGTCTCATTGCGTCCCTTTAAAGCCATTCGACTCTAATAACTGCTGTCTGTTGTCTGTACAAGTTGTAAATAATTTTCCGTTTCCTATATTTGACCCCTGCTGACTTCAGAATTTGAACGAGTGTACCCAAACAACATTGTCAAAAGCTTTCTCCAAATCTACAAAAGCTAGAAGTGGAGGTATGCTTTTCTTCAAGCTATCTTCTTGGATAAGTCGTAAGGTTGTTAAAGTGGCTGGTATAACTCAGGCAGATGTTACATACATAAAACATTCTGACAAAAGATACTTGACTGGAAAGTTGGTCAGAGAAAAATTAGAAAATGAACGGCAACACTGTGGTATGATAAGAGACTTTATTCTGAAAGGATGAAACAAAAGGGTATATACGAAGGCAAACCATCATTAGCAACATTGATTGTACATTTCGTTGTCATATTGGTTACATACGTGAATAATAATAACAATAATTATAATAACGATGATTCTAGTGCTACAGTTGACCGTTTCACGAGTTTACTAATCTTTGTGTTGTTAGACACCGAGGATAATTTGTTTTCTATGCTATTTTCTTTTATTTTTCATTTTTAGCGATAGTTACTAATTTAAACTGTGGTTTTTGAGTCTTAGCTACTCGTAGATGTTGCAGTCATAAACATGAACAAGGGAAAAGTTGTGCCAGGGCCGCGAACTGAACCCGGGACTTGATGGTTACAAAGTACTTGCGCTAAGCCTGTACAGCACCCCAGGTACACCGGCTTAACACACCTGCAAGGACCAACATGCACGTATCCCTGCCGACCCACACTCTCACATGAACTCCTCCCTCCTACAGCCGTGGCTCGCAATAGGCCCTGAGTTCCCGGCAGGAGTCCGAACCTTACCTCCGTCCGCACTGAAAGAAGCATCACACCTTGACAAGGTGGATTACAATTGAGAATTGCGGCATCTGTTCTTTCGGACAAGTCCAAAAGAACAGACGCCGCAATTTTTAGTACTTACTAATATCAAAATGTTCATAATCTTTGATCAGCTAGTTAATTATTATCTACGGTTAAGATATGACGACCTAGTTCAGATCCGACGGGTTGTACCCTATGCACTAAGGGCGGTATATATCCAAATGAAAGAACGGGGGTATTAAAAATAAGTATTATGCAAAACACAATTTCTTTTTTATACACAAAGTAAGGCACTATAAAGGAGTACGATTGGATGCAGTTTCGAAATTCCAACGGACTTCCATATGCAAAAAAAGTTTTACAGTCGCAATCGCAAAATCACAAAAATTGTATCGTCTTAAATAGTTTCGGCCTACTATGCCACCATTATCAAAAGATATAATTTTCTTCACAGATCAGTGAGCAACTCTTCAGAAGTTCTGATGGCTTCACCCACTTACAGTGACTTGTTACTGTGTCTTTGTCATTGCTGAGACTGTGTGTCAGTCCAGCTGTTACTCCTCTTGGTACAGCCTTGTTATGATTTTTGAAAATCCTACTAAACCAGCAAACATTCGCTCTATATATGTCAGGTGACAATTACATATTTCATTCTTATATGGATTTGTGTTAACCACGCCATGTGACAAAAATTGTGTGCTACAAATGAGCGCGAAATACAGTGCAAGACCGGACTGCATCTATAACTGAGCCTCCTAATGCGTCGACACGTCACCAACAACATCGGAATATCTTCCTTGGATCTGATATTATCATAGACTTGATAATAAGCGAGATGTTAATAGTTGCAACTGATGATAATGAAATTATTTACACATTGTTCATGAAGTCTATTTCTTTTATCATCCCAATGTATATTTAACTAGAGAACGCAACAAAGCTTTTAAATTGTTAAATACGTGTGGGAATTGCAAATACATGTTCCATTCCTTGCCCACCTCCCCCCCCTCTCTCTCTGCGCATTGTCTCATCACTTCGCTCTCTCCGCATGTCTACTCCTCCCACTGTCCATACACTCTTCCTTTGTCTCTGTCAGTTTCTGACTGTTCAGTAGCTCGGTACATCTCCTCCTCCCCTCATCTTGCTGCGCATAACCTCCTTTTCCCTCTCTCTGTCGATCTTCTCCTGCCCCTCTCAAAGTCAATTTCTTTCTGAATGTTTCGTAGAGCATCTTGTAAAAAAACTGAAGTAAATCGATCAAGAACTTATCGCAACTAGTGGTACGTTCGTCTAAACGATCATTAGTGGGTCGTGTAAACATTGTAGTAAATCGGTCAAGAACTTTGCAAGATTTTCGGTAACAAGGTTTCCCCTTTACATATTACATATGTATTTATATATTATGTATATACCGTAATTTCATTCTACTACGCCTGTAAATGTTTAAATGTTTGTATATCCATCGGACCCAACTGCGTGGTCATCAGTCCGTAGCTTACAAACTACTTAAACTAAGTTAAACTAACCTAAGGACAAACACACACACACACACACACACACACACACACACACACACACACACACACCCATGCCCCAGGGAGGACTCGAACCTCCACGGCGAGCAACCGCGCGCTCCGCAGCGAGACGCCTTAGACCGCTCGGCTACTCCACCACGGCTACGCCTGCAACCTTCGCGCAAGTGCAAGCAATAAATTGACAAAGCTATCTCCAAATGGTGAAACGCTATGGTAATGCATAAAATACGAACACACAAACAAATAAAAAATGTATGTAGACTCTTGACTTTATGTTTGGTTTAAAGGTAAAGTGTAAAAAAAATGTCAAAATCTGAGCAAAACGGTGGATTGTGTTGAAATCAGCAAGTACCCTCCACGATGCACCGAACGCAATTTTGTCTAGGCATTGACCTTCATCTTATTCCGAAGATCAAGTGTGCAAAATTTCATGAAGATCGGAACGAAACTATAGATTTGTATTGAATAGAAACACATGGGCACATAGAAAAACGCACTTTCAGTTTTTCTCAAATTTGCCAATTTTCCGAAAGATTTCCCGAAATTTTTATTGCCTACAGACCTTGTCTTGAGAATTACGAACACAAAAAAACAAAGATTATCCAAATCGGTCGAGCCGTTCTCAAGTTATGGCGTGACCGAAAGAAATAGGAAGTAATATATATATATATATATATATATATATATATATATATATATATATATATATATGCACCGCAAATATTGCGGAAACGGAAAGTGCTATTGATGATGTGCGGTTTTCACAGAATGGACTGGTAGTCAGGGACTCGTATTGTTAGCCAATAAACAGATTGTAAAAATTCCTAGAAAGTATATTTTTTATGCAAACATACAATTTTTCAAATGTAACAATGGTTGTTTCTATCATGCACTGGAATTTTTGACACCAGCTGTGTACAAAGAATTTTGAATGACATTTTTATCAAGTTTAGTTTGGCAGCTACATCGTTCAAAGTTTCGGGGGTGGAGGCTACTACAGCGTAGCTGGCTGGCTGGTGGTTATGAGACAGTGGGCCGTGCCCAAGAGGCTAGCCATTTGGTCAGTCAGCTACGCTATCGCAGCCTTCGCCCCCGAAAATTTGACGGTTGTAGCTGCCAAACTAAACGTGATGAAAATGTCATTCAAAATTCTTTATACACAGCTGGCGTCAAAAATTCCAGGGCATGATATAATCAACCATTGTTCCATTTAAAAAAAAACTGTTTGCATAAAAATACACTTTCTAAGTAATATTACAATCTGTTTGTTGGCTAAAAATACGAGCCGCTGACTACCAATCCATTCTGTGAAAACCGCACATCAATTGCACATTCCGTTTGCGCAATATTTTTGATGCAAGTGTTATGTGATTCATCCTGTATAGATGAGAAAAACATACTGTTTGCCGGTCGCGGTGGCCGAGGGACTGCGGCGCGCCAGTCACGATCTGCACGGCCACTACCCTACAAACATTTGAAAATACTGTTTTCTCAGTTGTATAGTGGCTAATGATTGAAAGAAAGTACTGGAAAATTGTCATAATTCTAAAAGCTCATCTCTAGACGATCGCCTTGATTGGTACCAACCTAAGTTTTGTTATACCAATTTATGCCCTGTTCGGCAGTGGTACTTGAACACACAGGGTAACAACTTGACACGGAAGTAAAAAAAGAAAAAAAACTGGGGCTAAATTTCCACTTAGGGATGAAAAAGAGCATTAAACACCGGATGTAACGTGAATAAACAGAGTGATTCGGTGCTTCCGATCAACATCTATATCTATATAATTACTCTGCCAATGATTGATCGAACCACGTTAATATTTTTGTACTGTCCCATTCTTTAACAGCGCACGAGAAGAAGGAACACCAAAATCTTTCGGTTTTCAATCTTATTTCTCTTATAGTGTTAAGATCATCATGTCTCCCTATATAGGTGGGTGCTAACAAAATATGCTCGCATACGGGGAGAAAGTAGGTGAAAAAATCCCATATTGAATAACGCCCCTGATGTAATGATTTTGAACCCAACTCGTACATCATTTCCTTGACACTCACTCACCTATATTGAGACAATGCAAAATGAGCTGCCCTTCTCTGTAATTTCTCTAAATCGTCTGTCAATTCCACTTGGTGGTGATACCACAATACGCAACAATACTCCAAAATAGGACGCATAAGTGTGTGGTGTAGGCAGTTTCTTTAGTAGAACTGTCGCATATTCTAAGTGTTCTGCCAATGAGACTTCACCATTCGTTTGCTTCTCTACGATATTTTTTTGTGTTATTTCCAATTAAAATTCTTCTAGTGGTAAATGACAATATCATCCTCGAACAGTCTAATATAGCTGCTCAGATTGTCTCCTAAATCGTTTGTAAAGACAAAAAACAACAGGGGCCCCATAACGCTTCTCTGGAGAACGCCAGAGATCACTTCTGGTTTGGGTTGGGTTGTTTGGATGGGATAGGAAGACTAAACTGCTAAGGTTATCAGTCCCCCAGTGGGGAGGAGGAGTGAGGGTAGGAAAGGAGGGGAGGGAGAAAGGAAATGCAGTCCGGGAAGTAAAGAAGGAAGGGAGATTGCATTAGCTCGGGACTCTGTACTCGCCACGCACGTATTCACGAAAGAACCGTGAGCCCCCTGGGAGGACTTCTGGTTTACTTGATGTCTTTCTGTCAGTTACTACGTAGCGATATTCCATAAGCACGCTTTTACTACTCATGTGGGTCAGTTGCCAATTTTCGCACCACACTTGACACCTACAATGAAGAGCCAGAGAAATTGGAATGTGAATGCGTATACATACAGGGTGTTTCACTAAGTGTGTTTGTCTCTGTAACTTATAAAATAATAGGTGACGGGAAATTTTAATGCGGTAGGTCAACACAAGAAATGTTACACTTTCTGCGGAGCTATGAACATAGTTTATTGTATCATTTTCCAAAGAGTTACACCACAAAGATATAATTTTTAAAATGGAACAATAGTTTTTTTCTATCGTGTATCGGATTCGTTGAAACCAGCTGCGTCCAAATCAATTTAAACTACATTCCTATCACTGTTAGTTTGGGAGCTACAACTCTTCAAAGTGTAGGGGGCGGAGGCTGCGATGGCGTAGCCGACTGGCCGAGTGGCTATCCCATGGGGCACGGCCCACTGTCTCATGACCACCAGCCAGTCAGATACGCTGTCGTAGCCTCCGCCCCCTACACTTTGAATGGTTGTAGCTCCCAAACTAACAGTGATAGGAATGTAGTTTAAATTGATTTGGACGCAGCTGGTTTCAACGAATCCAATACATAATAGAAAAACTATTGTTCCATTTAAAAAATTATATCTTTGTGGTGTAACTCTTCGGAAAATGATACAATAAACTATGTTCATAGCTCCGCAGAAAGTGTAACATTTCTTGTGTTGACCTACCGCATTAAAATTTCCCGTCACCTATTATTTTATAAGTTACAGAGGCAAACACACTTAGTGAAACACCCTGTATATGTAAACACTCAGGGATCGACGCTGCGGTCGGAGACGCCATTGTAAGACAACAGGTGTCTCGCGCAGGCTATAGGTCGGTTCCTGCTGCTACAATGGCAGGTTATCACGATTTAAGAGAGTCTGAACGTGTTGTTACAGTCGACACACAAGAGCTGGGACACAGCATCTCCGAAATAGTGAAGAGGTGGGGCTTTTCCTGTATATCATTTCTCGAGTGCAAAAATGTTTGTAAAGCTTATGGGACTTAACTACGTGGTCATCAGTCCCTAAACTTACAAACTACTTATGTACTACTTACGAACTAGGACGGCACAAATATCCATGCCCGAGGGGGATTCGAACCCCCGACCGTAGTGGCCGTGCAGAGCCTGACTGAAGCGCCTAAGTCTCCTCGGCCACCGTGGCCGGCTTCACGAGTGCACCGTGAATATCGGGAATCCTGTAAAACATCAAATCTCCTTCACCGCCGAGGCCACAAAAAGATCCCGCTAGAACGGGACCGACGACGACTGAAGAGGCTCGCTCAGCGTGACAGACGTGCAACCCTTCCGCAAATTGCTGCGTGTTTCAACCCTGGGCCATGAACAATTGTCAGTGCGTGAACCATTCAAGGAAACATCATTGATATGGACTTTCGAAGCCGTAGGCCCACCCGTGTACCCTTGCTGACTGCACGACACAAAGCTTTACGTCTCACCTGGGCCTGTCAACACAGACATTGGACTGTTGATAACTGGAAACATGTTGCCTGGTGTGAAGAGTCTAGTTTACAGTTGTATCGAGCGGATGGGCGTGTACTTGTACGGGTATGAAGACAACCTCGTGAATCCATGGACCCTGCAAGTCAGAAGGGGACTATTAAAGCTGTTTGAGGCTGTCTATTAGTTTGGAGCGTGTGCAGTTGAATGATAACGGGCCCCTGATAGTCTAGATACGACTCTGACAGATGACACGTACGTACGCATCCTGGCCGATCAGGTGTATCCATTCATATCCAAATGTTCAAATGTCTGTAAATCTATCGGACCAAACTGCGTGGTCATCAGTCCGTAGCTTACAAAGTACTTAAACCTAGGTAAACTAACCTACGGACAAACACACACATCCATGCCCCAGGGAGGACTCGAACCTCCACGGCGAGCAATCGCGCGCTCCGCAGCCGAGATGCTTTAGACCGCTCGGCTACTCCACCGCGGCCATTCATGTCTATTGCGCATTCCGACGACTTCGGGCAATTTCTGAGTGACAAATCGCCACCCGACACGTCCAAAGTCACTGCAGAGTTATTCCAGGAAAACTCTTCTGAGTGTAAACATCTCCGCTGGCCAGCAAATTGCCCAAACATGAACCTTATTGCACTTATCTGGAATGCCTTGAAACGTGCTGTTCATCATGAACCTGCACCTCCTAGTACTCATACTGATTTGTGGACAGCCCTGCAGGATGTATGGTGTCAATTCCCTCCAGTCGTGGCGAACTGGCCGAGCGCATTTAGGCGCTATGCTCCGATGCGCGAGGCCGTTCCCCGTTAGGGGTTCGAATCCTCCCTCGAGCATGGATGTTTGTGCTGTCTTTTTTTTATCTTTATAATTCCCACCCCGAAGGGGGATGGGCGGGCTGTTCGAGAGCGTCTTGGTTGCTCTATTCAGCCAGAGGGTTTCTGTTATACTGTTGTGGCTCTGTTTATTTGTCTGGTATTGGGGGGAATTGTTGGGGGGATATGATTTGTTACAATTGGAAATATTTCGTGGGCATGGGGACAGCTCCGGTATAAGTAGTTCGTAAGTTTAGGGACTGATGACCCTGTAGTTAAGTTCAAATGTTTGTTTAGCTTATGGGACTTAACTACGGGGTTATCAGTCCCTAAACTTACAAACTACCTATGAACTAACTAAGACTAAGGACGGCACAAATATCCATGCCCGAGGGGGGATTCGAACCCCCGACCGCAGGGACCGTGCAGACCGTGACTGAAGCGCGTCAGTCCCTTCGGCCAGCGCGGCCGGCTGTGGTTAAGTCTCATAAGCTTAACAAACATTTGAACATTTCAATTCCCTCCAGCACTGCTTCATACATTAGTCGAGTCCACGTCACGTCGTGTTGCGCCACTTCTGAGTGCTCTCTGGGACCGTACACGATATCGGGCAGGTGTACCTGTTTCTTGGCTCTTCAGTGTATACCGTTCTGCAGTCTGTTTCGATCTCTTGTTGACTTCACAAGACGATAAATGATAACATCGTCTACAAACAACATAAGAGGTCTGCTCAGATTTTCCGAATGAAGTACTCCGAAGTCGATCACCGAAACGGCATCTGGCCGAGTCAATTACGGCGAGGCTGAGGCGACGCCATCTAGCGGCGACGCGTGTACGGAGGTATTAAATGGTGAGGCCGGCGGCTGCGGCGCGGCGCGGCATGTGTAGGAGTATTTTTTGGGCAGCCGCCGCCTCCCGCGACGGCCTCTATGTATAGCAGACGCACGTGCGAGCGCGCCGGTAAAAACGACGCACTATTGTGCCGCCGCCACATGCACGCTCTGCAGGAGAGGCGCGCCTCCAAAAAACAAAGCCCCAGACACGAGCGCATATTTCAAACAAAACCAGAACGCCGAGCGCCGCCTCCCTCCCGCTTTTTTGTCGCCTCTTGAAGAAGACGTTTGTTTTCGGAAACCTTAGGAAATCGTCTGCCGAGGAATGGCAATTCCCGGTACGTATCGTTTGCAGGCGCGCTCTCTCTTGTTGACATCTTCGGGTCCAAAATAATCGAGTGTTTTTAATGTAGGCTTCGATTGAAACGGACCGTAGTAAACAACCCTTACAGGCGTGCACCAAATGTAAACAAGTTTACAGAAGGAAATTTTTGCCCTACAGCGAAGTGTGCGCTTGAAACCTTCTGGCAGATTAAAAACTTGTTCCAAACCGGAATTCGAACACACGACCTTTATCTTTTGCAGCTCTCTACCGACTGAACTGAGCTTTGAAGACAGGCCGTAAGGCGTGCACAGGTAGCTCAGTCTATAGAACGCCTTCCCGCGAGAGGCTAAGGTCCTGGATTCGAATCCCTGTCTTGAAGCAAAGAGGAAGCAAGCTCAGGGTTCACCTACCCGTCGACAGCGTGATCATTAAAAACATTAAAGATCATTAAAGATCAGTCAAACCTACACGCCGTCAATTCTACTAAATACGTAGGAGTAACAATTACGAACATAAATTGGAAATAACACACATAATATATTTTAGGGAAGGCGAACGAAAACTACGTTTGATTGGCAAAACTGCCTATGCTACACTTGTGCGTCCTATTTTGGAGTATTGCTGCGCATTGTGAGATCCACACCAGGTAGGACTGACGGACGATTTAGAGAAAATTCAGAGAAGGGCATCTCGTTTTGTATTATTGCGATGGAGGGGAGAGAGTGTAACGGAAATAATGCACGAATTGGGGTGAAAATCACTAAGAAAAAAGCGTTATTTGTTGGGGGCAAGATCTGTTTGCGAAATTTCTTTCAGCAACTTTCTCTTCAGAATGCGAACATATGTTGTTAGTACCCACCTACACAGGGGGACATGACCATCATAATAAAATAAGAGAAATTAGATCGAAAGCAGAAAGATTTAGGTGTTCCTTTTTCCTGCGAACTATTAGAGAATGGAACTATAGAGAAATATCATAAAAGTGGATGGATAAACCCTCTGCCATGCACTTCAATTTGACTTGCAGAGTATCCATGTACATGTAGGCAGAGCTCACGCTCTGACTTGTTTGGTTACGACAGGGAGGGAAATCGGCTATGGCCTTTCAAATAAACCATCCCTGCTTTTACTGAACATTCAAATGTTTGCGAACCTAAGGGACCTACCTGCTGAGGTCATCGGTCCCTTACAAGGCCAACTCACACACTCGAGCCCGACGAAGAACTCGAACCTCCGACGGGAGCAGCCGCGCAGTCCGCGACACGACGCTGCAAATCGCACAGCCATTCCCGCGCGGCGCGGCATTTGCCTGGAATGATTTAGCAGAAACCAAGAAAAACCAAAATTTGGACTGACGGAGAGGGATTTTGAGCCATCGTCTTCGCGAAAGCGAGTCCAGTGTGCTACCATTGCACCACCTCGTTCGGTTCCCGGTCACATTACTCAGTTGTAATGTGAGGACGTTTCGTAAAGAATGCAAGGGATTAAAAACGATTTAGTCGCAATTTTTTAATTTATTTAACAATAACGCGCATCTTCACGTTACGTCCAGTGCGACTTTCTCACTTTAAGATACGGTAATAGATGAGCCAATTGCTTGAAACGCGCCATTTTTAATAAATCTATAAAGTTGCAGTAGATTTTTTTATTCCTGGAATTGAAAAAACAGTTGCTATTGAACCAGGCCATGGAGTGGAGGAACGTGTTTATCAAGGTGGCTCTCCTATGGCAGTTCCTAATATTTTCGATACTTTTCCTTGAAACACCTCCCTGTTTGATACTAATACATATAAAAATCAGGCGAGCAAAAATTGGATGTGATAAGCTAAAGGCAGTAGCCGGTGAAGTAGCCGAGCGGTCTAAAGCACCTCGCCGCGGAGCGCACGGTTGCTCGCCGTGGAGTTTCGAGTCCTCCCTGGGGCATGGGTGTGTGTGTTTGTCCGTAGGTTAGTTTACCTAGGTTTAAATAGTTTGTAAGCTACGGACTGATGACCACGCAGTTTGGTCCGATAGATTTACAGATATTTGAACATTTGAATTTGAGCTAAAGGCGAGGGCTTTCAAATTCGGAAAACCTAGCAAAATAACTTCAAATGTTTATGTATGGGACTACTCTGATCATCAGTCTCTGGGCTTACAAAATACTTAAACTAACTTATGGTAAGATTAACATGCCCGAGGGAGGACTCGAACATTCGACGGCGAGGAGCGGCGCGCTCCGCAGCTGGCGCCTTAGAACGCTCGGCGACTACACAGCGGTATAACCTAGCAGAAATGAAAATCATCAACTCTGCAAACAACTGAGAAAAGTATTATAATTAGCAAATTTTCAAAACTTGTTTTAAACTCTCTTTAAAAATTTGTAAAACAAATAAAAAAATTCTTAAGTACCGCATTAGGTGTATCGAGATACAAATGCTCAAATGTTTGTTAAGCTTAAGGCACTTAACTGCCGGGTCATCAGTCCCTAAACTTACAAACTACTTATGAACTACCTTATACTAAAGACGACACAAACATCCATGCCCGAGGGGGGATTCGAATCCCCGACCTTTGCGGCCGTGCAGACTGTGACTGGCGCGCCGCAGACCGCTCGGTCACTGCGGCCGGCTATCGAGATACTTTATTAGGAACATGTGGTTTTATGGACAATTGGATTTTGAAAATTTCTGATCGGTAATGTCTTATTAATAGTGTAGTTGTCCTAACTGCAAAACTGAAAAAATAAATAGTAAGTTTGCCAAGAACGTAAACAGATTTTTTATAGCGACGATCGGTTTCAGTAATTTTGTGTTACCATTATCTGCTCTAACACACTCTTTCAGCCACATTACTGCATGTGCTGTTCATCCCAATACATCAGGTCCCACTGAGACATCGATTACATAAACTCGTGACTGATGGAATGTATTGAAACAAGGTCACGGGCGTTGGAGAAAGATTCCAGTCGCTCACGATGCAAACATTGTTCCAATTTTGAACGTTACAACGGCTGACAATTCATCTGCAGATATTCAGGATACTGCACTGAACGAGCTTCTTGAGAAGTGAACCCACCTGCTCCCGTCGCGGAAGAGAAATGGCCCTCCCCCAAGAAAACATGAAACTCCCTCTCCACAGAACAATAAATTATCTACTCCCCTAGACATGGTACTGCCAATCGCCGGACAAAATATGAAATCTAAAACGATAAGAACCTTCTTGTAGGTCATTTGTTGAGATCGCAAATTTTCAACTTTATTTACATATTCCGTATCAGTTTCGATGAATCTGCCATCAGCTTTATATCAATTAAAAACATTACAACATTGTAACATACTACATCCTGTTAAAACTTTTGTACAACCTTGCCTTCTTACGTAAGATTTAGTATCATTTGATAGTTCCGTGCCGTGCATGGTATGACATATGGTAGAACAGAACTACACTGGCCAAAACAATTAGGGGATAAGTTGAGATATCTAGGTCCTGAAGTACTGTCATCGGCAAAATGAACTAAAATGGTTCTACGTCTATCTGTCGGTTCTACGAAATGGATACAACAACATTATGGCAAACGAGATAGTGGTAATAACAAAAGGTTGCTGCAGAGGGGGTTGGTGCTAACTTGTGTTTACCAAACGAATTGCACAAACAGTTGGGCAAAGACAGTGTTGTGAGCAGGCAGTGCAATGCAACAACAACGTGACTTACCCGAATTATGGCATGGATAGCCATAGGAAGGTTGGAAGCGGGACAAACAGAGGGAAGTGGCTGCAGCTATTGGAGTGTCCCAAAGTGTAATTTCCATGACCTGGACGCTATTTCAGACAACAGGAACCATTAAAAGAAGGCAAGGCCAAGATCGTCCGCGGGTAACATCAGCAAGAGATGACCGTTATCTCCGGTTAATAGCCCTTCGAGATAGGAGGCTGAATGCAGCTTAGCTGCATGGCACCCTCCAGGCAACACCAGGACGCGCAGTATCAACACACAGTCCGAATTCGCCTTCGGGAATTTGGCCTATACGCACGGAAACCTATGGCGTGTGTCATTGTTTTTGGACGTACGGACCTCTGGCTTTCCGAATGGTGCATTGATTAACTGGAGGTATAAAGATCGAATGTTTGTAAATCTATGCGACTTAGGTTCTGTGGTTACTAATCCCTAGGCTTACAAACTACTTAAACTAACCTAAGGACAACACACACACACACACACACACACACACACACACACACACACACACACACACACACGTCCCCGGGGGAGGACTCGAACCTCCGACGGCGATCAACTACACGCTCTGCAGCAAGGCACCTTACAGCGCTTGGCCACTGCACCGCAGCGAGGTATAAAGACGAGATCCTTCGGCCTTTTGTCGTGCCCTATGCTGGTGCCGGAGAACATGGTTTCCTTTTGGTGGACGTCCCCACAGAGCTGCGCCGGTGGTCAACAGGCTTGAAGCTGACGGAATCGAAAAAAAGCAGTGGCCAGCTTGTTCACCGGACTGAAGCAAGATTGAGCACGTCTGGGATGCACTTGGCGGACGCATTGCAGCCAGACCAGCTGCTCCCACAGCGGTTGCAGAGCTGGATATTGCATTCATGGAAAAATGGCCCAATATCCCTCAAGAGTAGATTGATAACCTCATACTGTCCATGCCACGCAGGCGTGCAACTGTACTGTCCTTCCAAGGTGATCACACACCATATTGGAGGGCGACAAGAATAAACTTTTTACTATTATGATAGCCCCTTGGTGTCTCGCTCTAAGTAAACGCCAAGTAAAGCTCAACTAAAACAATGAGCCCCCTTTGACTTGCTAACTTAAAAAAAAATTGTAACCAATATCTGAATAACATACTTTACCATATGTATATTGTGCACGATTTCTGATCCTATAATTGTTTTGAGCAGTGTAATATTAAAGAGAAATACAATGAAAAATTGCGATCAGGGCAAATAACCTTCCGCAAGAAGTCCAATGATACGGTGTCTCTTCTTTTGGACCCGTTCGAAAGAATAGACACCACTGCGTGACATTAAGAGCCCTAAATTTATGAAATATTTTATTTTACAAATATTTCGACATCTCGACTGCATCAGGGCACTCAATTACATTCAGTGGCGGTGTTGAGATTTGTACCCTACCGGGACTTGAACCTGAATTTCCCGCTATTGGACAGCGATCCCCAGAACCATTACATAATCCGGACACGTCTGTCGTCCAGCCAAAATTCTAAGATTTTAGTACCCCTTGTCCATTATTCCCAACTGATCGTAGCTGCATTCTTGCAAGGGATCGGACTTCTTTGTGCATCCGCACAGAAATTGTCATGTGCCTGTTTGTCCTAAAGAACAGACAACATACCTCAAGTTGAATGTATTTCTCACACAGGCAAATGACACTTTCTGTGTGGATACCCAAAATAAGTCCGATCCCTTGCGGGAATACAGGTAAAGCTGCGAACAAGTGGGAATAATGAACAGAGGACACTATTATCGTAGTGTGTGACAAGTCGAGAATTTTGGCAGGAGAGAAGCTAGTCCGGTTAGCCTAACAATAAAGGCGACCACTAGCCCAAACAGGAAAATGCGGATTTGAGCCCCGGTCCGGCTTAAATTTTCTTCTTCTCAATTGAGTTTAATTAATGCTTTTATGCAGCCGAAATATTGAAATATTTCTAATTCCTACAATAAGATTCTTATCATTTAAATGGCCATGTTAGGTCATTTAACAAAATGAGATAATATTCGCGAACAAAACTCTTGGCGAAAATGAAACATTTGAGAAAGGCAGCCGCGTCTTTTTCTTTCTTTCTCTCCTGACGCACGCGAACGACTGCATCTAAACCATATCAACTCAAGCCATGGAATGTTCCCTTTTTTAACTAGTCACAGCCCGTATGAAACAGACTTAAAACTTAGGACTTAGCCAGACATGCATCTGTAATGCAACACGCTCGCGCGTACGGCCAATAACAGCCAACGATGACATTAAACGAAAGTTAATTTTTTTCCACAATAAAATAAAAATGTGTGTACTTATTGTTTTTGAAATTGAATGTGTGTAAATAAATATTTCACTGATATTATCCAATTATAAGTGCAACCTTGTACATCTAATAAGAAAGCGCCCATTATCAAATGTTCAAATGTTTGTAAATCTATCGGACCAAACTGCGTGGTCATCAGTCCGTAGCTTACAAACTACTTAAACCTAGGTAAACTAACCTAAGGACAACACACACACCCATGCCCCAGGGAGGACTCGAACCTCCACGGCGAGCAACCGCGCGCTCCGCATCGAGACGCTTTAGACCGCTCGGCTACTCCACCACGGCGCCCATTATCGGGTAGTTTATGATCATTAATTTTGCTTATGCTCGTATCACTTAGTAAATTTTTAACTGTCAATCTTCCTCTTTTACTATACCAGTCCTTCATCCTTCTACGCTTTCACATTTCCTTACGTGATCGTAAAGGAATACCAAGAGCCAAATAACAGCTTCCACAAACATCCTCCATGTTTAGAAGTCTGAGATTTTGACACTAGCCTTGTGCAGTATCGATTCGCTGTCTGGAGCAACCATCAATATATAGTACAGTATTATTGCCGAAGTTTTAAGAAAATCTGCTTTCGCACAAAATTTTCAGCAGTAGAGGACTATGCAGCACCAAACTGATACAACTCTGCACACTCTGAACATGTTGACGTGACATTTAATGAGACAGTTCGCATAGTTAAGCAAATTTACCTGAATGTCGACATAGCTCCACTTCCCATGAGAAGGCAAGTGCAGCTGAGTACGAAAGGAGGAAACAGATTCATAATAGGCACACGCTATTGTGGCTACCAATCACAGCACAGGCGACTAAAGTCCCGGCGAAGTTTTATGCAAGTGACCAAACCATTTAGATGAGCCACCTGAAAAACGACGACAAAATTTATGGCGAAACAGGGTACATCAGTCGCTAATAAAAGCTAGAGAACCACTAGCTGCTGGGAATCATCTATCTTTTCAGTCATAGAGGGCACTTAATCGCTCAAGAAATGCCGCCACATGCCGGCCGCGGTGGCCGAGGGACTAAGGCGCTCCAGTCACGGTCTTCACGGCCACTACGGTCGTGGGTTCGAATCCCCACTCGGGCATGGATATTTGTGCCGTCCTAGTTCGTAAGTAGTTCATAAGTAGTTTGTAAGTTCAGGGACTGATGACCCCGTAGTTAAGTCCCATAGACTATACAAACATTTGAACATTTTTTTTTTTTTTTTTTTTTTTTTTTTGCCGTCACATGGTGCAATAGGAGCATGAAGAAATGGGGCTACAAAGAGAACGACTCCTGTGAGTGCGTTGCAACACAAGATCATCAACATCTAATGATGTGCACAAAAATAGGCAAAACTTGCACAGTAGTCACCAGAAGATCAAAAGCAACTGCAAAATGATTTAGATATTCGCATGGTGCAAAAAATGGCAATTGACCCTTAATAATAAGAAGCGTGAAGTCATCTATATGACCACTAAAAGAAACCCGCTAAAC
Source organism: Locusta migratoria (assembly GCA_026315105.1). Classification (NCBI taxonomy): domain Eukaryota; kingdom Metazoa; phylum Arthropoda; class Insecta; order Orthoptera; family Acrididae; genus Locusta; species Locusta migratoria. The sequence continues at coordinate 275,796,818 of CM048755.1, forward strand.
TTCATTTACACAATAAATCAGTCAAAACTACAGGCCGTAAATTCGACTAAATACCCAGGAGCAACAATTACAAACAAATTGGAAAGAACACACAGAAAATATTGTAGGGAAGGCGAACCAAAGAGTACCTTTCGTTGGCAGAACACTTAGAAGATGCAACAGTTCTACTAAAGAAACTACTTACACCACACTTGTGCGTCCTATTTTGGAGTTTTGCTGCGCATTGTGGGATCCCCACCAAGTGGGACTAACACGATTTAGAGAAAGTACAGGGAAGGGCAGCTCGTTTTTTATTATCGCGATATGGGTGAGAGAGTGTTACGGAAATGATACACAAATTGGGCTGGGAATCATTAAAACAAAGGCTTTATTCCTTGCGCCGACATCTATTTGCGAAATTTTTCACCAACTTTCTCTTCCGAATGCGAACGTATTTTGTTAGCACCCACCTAAATAGGAAGACATGTTCATCAAAATAAAATAGTGAAATCAGCTTGGCAACTCCACCGCGGCGGAACTGTAGAGAAACATCATAAAAGCGGTTCGATGAACCCTCTTCCATACACTTCAGTGTGACTTGCAGAGTATTTTTGTAGATGTACCTGTAGTAACAGATCTTATTGCAAGAAATGACAAAGCCATTCATGTGGCTGATTATTGGAAATATGCTGTGTCTTTGGTGACCGCGGACACGTGAAGTAAGTATTGCCCAATATTCTTGATAGTGTAGGTGCCGCTTTTTAGTGGCATGCGTTTGCGGCTAGATGGAATGTTGTACCTTACTGACCTGCCGCCAACGTTCCACCTGTAACTGCCAACGGCCTGGTCTCTTTCATTCCGTACTGTAATTAGTTCAGTGAAATCACATCGTTTTTATCCATATGTATTTTCATTTGCTTCCAATCACGCTTCTGGATACTTCCCTTTATAGTGAGGCAGTGTATGTGCGGAACGTGAACCTTGCAGTGAATGGAAGATTGCAGCACGGGAATAGCCGCGCGGGCTAGAGTATCATGTCTACATCTTTATCTACGTATTTTCTCTGAAAATCACAGTCAAGTGCCTGGCAGAGGGATCATCGAACCACATTCATAATATTTCTCTAACGTTCCACTCTCTAATGGGGCGCGGAAAAACGAATACCTGAATCATTCAGTTTTCGATCTGTTTCTCTTATTTGTTGTCTTGTGTCTCATGTAGGTGGGTCCTAAGAAAATATGTTCGAATTCAGTGGACAAAGTTGCTTAAAGAAATCTCGCAAATAGATGCCGTCGCAACGAATAACGCAGCTCGCCTTCGGAGGTTCGAGTCCTCCCAAGGGCGTGCGTGTGTGTGTGTGTGTGTGTGTGTGTGTGTGTGTGTGTGTGTGTGTGTGTGTGTGTGTTGTCCTTAGGTTAGTTTACCTTAGTTTAAGTAGTTTGTAAGCTACCGACTGATGACCACGCAGTTTGGTCTGATAGTTACATACATCTGAACATCTGAACGAATAACGCCTTTCTTTTAATGATTGCGACCCCAATTTGTGCATAATTTTTCGTGACATTCTCTCCCCTGTATAGTGATAATACAAAACAAGCTGCCCTTCTCTGAACTTCCTCCATATCCTCCGCCAGTCCAACTTGGTGGGTATCTCACTGTGGGCAGTAATACTCCAAAATAGGACGTACGAGTGTAGTGTAAGCAGTTTCTTTAGATGAACTATTGCATCTTATAAGTTTTCTGCCAATGAAACGTAGCCTTTGGTTCGTCTTCCCCATGATATTTTCTGTGTGTTCTCTTCAATTAAAGCGGCTGCGGAGCGGCCGAGGGCATTGAGGCGCTATGCTACGATACTCGAGGCCGTTCCCCGTCGGGGGGTTCGAATCCCCCCTCGGGCATGGATGTTTGTGGCGTCTTTATTATAAGTTAGTTCATAAGTAATTTGTAAGCTTAGGGACTGATGACCCCGCAGTTAAGTCACTTAAGGTTGGCAAACATTTGCACATTTTGATTTCTTCAATTAAATTTGTTCGTAGTTGTAATTCCTAGGTATGTAGTTGAATTGACGGCCTCTAGATGTTCAAATGTTTGTAAACCTATTGGACCAAACTGCTATGGTCATCAGTTAACAGAATTACAAGCTACTTAACTAAATTACACTAAGGATAACAGGCACACACCCATGCCCGATGGAGGAATCGAACCATTGGCAGGAACGGCAGCCCAGCCCGCAGCATGACGCCTTACACTGCGCGGCTTGGAATATAAGTTACACAGGTCTTTATTATTTTGTAGGCTAATCCACAGATATCGTGTAATTTTGACAAGTCCGCTGTAGCTATGCATATCCGCGGAACTGGCCACCCTTTAAAGCGGATTGAAGAAGAACTTAAGATTTTGCATAGACAGGATAAGGGAAGAAAGTTAGATCTGCTAGAACAGCTGGAGATTATAATACATAACGCTAAATCGACGCTTCATTAAATGAACAAGTTCAAGGTAATACATACAGCTTTTATTTTTAAACTTTGTGGACCTATTATAACAAAAGTCGTTTATTTTAAATTTCAACCTCTGTCATACTGTGCAAATGATTTCGTGACACCTGAATGTACCCACTAGTTTGTGGATGATCTTTGGAATTTGGAGGTCTTTGTTTTCATGTGCATACGTGCGCCCCAGTCGTGTTGTTGACTCGGTGCATTTCGGTTGTGTTATGCGCCGCCAGTGCTGGGGTCCGGTTTGAATTATGACGGAGCACAGTATGCTGAGGACCTTTCTTCGTAGGCACGGTTACAAGCGAAGTAACCACGTTTCCTTTTATTACGTTTTATATTTTTATGGTTTCATGTTTTAAGATTCTTGTACAGATTATCTGATGATGAGGGATTGACCCTTGAAAAGAGTCATATGTTAGTGTTTTTACACGATATCTGTGGTTGAGCCTACTTGTTTGACAAAATAATTAAGTAATACAACCACGACCTCACACCCATTATGGATATAATTAAAACAGTTCTTTCTTCTTTCGAAATGTCATTCTCTGTGTCGGTGTCATCAATGTCAATAACAGGGGTGTCATTTGCAAAATTGGTGCAGGATTGGCGTTTGCATAGTTTACAGACAGTGGTACACTTATGCCGTTTCTCCTGCAGAAACAACACACGTGGCACGCTGCGCTGCATGTGAAGTAAATGGTTATCCACAGTACCTAAAGCGCTGCTAGTGGGGGAGCTGGCAAGAGGACATTCATACGGAAGAATTAAGGTTAATGTTGTTTGGACCAAATGTTCAAATGTTTGTTAAGCTTATGGGACTTAACTACGGGGTCATCAGTCCCTAAACTTACAAACTACTTATGAACTACTTACAAACTAGGACGGCACAAATATCCATGCCCGAGGGGGGATTCGAACCCCCGACCGTAGTGGCCGTGCTGACCATGACTGGAGCGCCTCAGTCACCTCGGCCACCGCGGCCGGCGCCAATTCTCAGATGCTGCACGTTTTATAACGACGAAACGAGTGTTTTTCGGGAAAATGTAAAAAAAAACCACAGTTTTTGAGGCAGCATTCATTTGGGAAAATTTAATCAAATAGCAAAGTGTTGGTACTCAATAGACGCAAAATGTAACGCGCTGCAGTTTTTGTAACCTTGACGTTTTTGATTACACGTTTAGTTTCGAAAGAATTTGGAAAAAAACTAGAAGATATTAGAAATTTTGGGCAGAGCTTATTCATACCAGACGCCTACTCAAATGATTAAAACATTTTCCAATTATGTACTAATTTTTCCTACCTTAGCTTAATATCAATAAAAGTGGGCCGTTTGCGATGTCGTTTTGACAGCACAAAATTTAATTGCAAATAACAGCTTGCCGTTCATGTGAGACGAAAATTGAATAAATGGGTTTGTAGAGGAGAAAATTCTCTACAATGTTGTTGCTTTTGTCCATATTTGGCCCCGTTTCAGATATTTGCAAAAAAATAATCATTTGATTCTATGTGTCTATAACGTGTTCTTTCTTTTTATGTTGCGCCGTTCAACCAATAGGCGCCAAACTATACAGACGAGCATGTTGGTGTAATTAAACTGACGGTATTCCGTGTGCTGCACTGCGGGCTGTATACATCGCAGGACGCTAAAACGTCAAAGGGATGTCTAGAATTCGGTGCGATCGCAAAATGTGATGAAAAGCATAGTTCCACTGTCTGCCACCACGTGGCAATATGGCGCCGTAAGCAGCCAAAATGTAGTGTTGGTGCAAGAATAGGGGAAGATAACCGTGGTTCTGGTCACATCTTAGACAACATTGTGTTCAATATGTTCTCATGCTGCATCCGTAACATGGCATAGACGATAGTTGCTGGAAGCATATCCGATGTAATGTAGACAATATGGCGTCGTATTCCATCTTTCATATCAAAAAGAGTAGGGATACATCCATGATAGTCACAATTCTTAAACCATCCTCACAACTAGAAGACACATGGATTTAGGTCGGGAGGGGGGGGGGGGGGTATGGAAAGCCGCACGTCTTTCACCTGGCGTGCGACTTGTGGTGTCGCGTTATCTCTCATGAAAATAGTGGTGTACACACAGTTTCGTTCTTGCAAAGCCAGAATCAGTGTTGTAAGAGGAGGACATTAAAACTCGCAGCTGTTACTATAACCATTACAGGCCCACGAGGAAAAAGACAAACGAACGTAGAATGAAGGGGCTTTTGAAACAACAGCACACAGTCACGTAAGCTGAGTGCAATGCAGGTTCTTGTGGTGTCGCACAAGTCCAAAGTCCACCTACTTTCGCCGTGCGCCGCCATGCACGCACGGCGCGGCGTTCTTACGACGTCAGCCACGAGCGCCCTCTGCTACAACTTCGCTCGTGGCCACCACTGTACGGTATCGTTCACTTGGGACTGAGATAGGAACGAGTTAACACTTCGGACTCAGATAGGCACCAGTGAAGACTTGGCTATCGGACAGGCACTAGGCAGGCCTCAACTATGTATCAGCATTCTTCAGTAGTGAGCTATGTAAAAGTTAAGTATTGTATAAATTCTGTGCAATATATATCTCGTTCTAATTTACTCTAGTGTTTCTAGTTTCTGCTGTCCCACTGGCTGCTCCCCTCCGTACCTGCACAAGCGTGCTACCTTTATTCCTGTGTTGGTCTTCCTACTCGGCCACCGACACCTACGACGGAAACGAGACACAAAAGCGGCGACGAGGCTGGGACACAAAAGTTCTTTCACAACGTATGAGGGAGTAGAGTCGCATATGCGAAGTTTTCTCAGTTTCTTAATTTCACAGCCGTGCGGCGTAAAACGTGCTTCCTTCGTCAAATGAATATTTCCGTGCCAAAAATGAAGGGCAAAGTCGTGTCGTTGTCGACTATCCTGGGTCTGAATTTGGTACACATTATGGTTCTTGTAGGGTTACCAGTATAAAACACGCCGCAAAACGTTTTGGACTGTTGACCAGGGGAGAGACAATTTGCATACCACAGCTCGACCACTGTCTGCAGAATTTAAGGCGTGCGCTGCACGGTCGGCTACACCAACAGCAATCGCCGTGGGAATGGGACGCGTAATTCACCTGTTACTTCAAATTTCTTGGTTGTGTCGTTATCCCATTTATTGATAAGGGGCCACCTCCCACCTGCTTCGATAGCGATATTCCCGCAATGCAACGCTGCTGTTGCTGCAGTTCTGATAAAATAACGTTACCGATAGTGCACGCTCTTTTTCCTGTCAGCCACTGAAGTTTGTACGGAAAAGTCAACCTTCTAAATCCTTTACAGCAATAGTCTCTTCACAAAAAGCGTCGTCAACCAACCAACAGCAAACTTATGTAAAACTAAGAAACATTTAACATTCTGACTGCTTACAGTGCCATATGTTCGCTTGGTGGAAGAAAATGGAACTAATATATATATATATATATATATATATATATATATATATATATATATATATATATATATATATATATATATATATATATCTCATCATACCCCGCGAGTGCACCGATTACTGAGCGTATCCACGAAGTATCAGCATCTGCGATGTATGCAGTGAGCACTGTAAACACACGGAACACCGTGAGTTTAATTATAACCACCCTGAATTTCTTGACTGCCAGCGTTCACAACCTCCCTCTGGTGCATTGTTGCCATAATTGAATTTTTTTGAAAAGGTGTTCCAAAAAACCCGAAAAGTAAAACAGATTATAAAAATGAAAATCACACTGGCCTGTTTGTTGGCGCACTTTTGCAAATATTTTGGACAAGAAAATAATAAAAAATATAAATAAATTCACTAATATACAATTCAAAACATAAATATATAGGCGTATTACATTATTATTTTTATATATTTTATTTTATTTTATTGGAACGCATGGTGCAGTGGTTGGCGTCGCAGATCGCTGTTGTGGTGGTACTCCAATTCAAATCCCGCCTCTGGTAGGAAAAAAACTTACTATTTCTAGAACGTTCTCCGTGTTTATTATGATTGATGTACTTGTAAGTTCCAGAAAATCCTTTCCATGTATAAACAGCGGAGTTCTCCAATCAGGAGGCAGTCTGTTCTGAGTGTACACTAGTGTTAGCAACAATCTTGTACTAACTGTGAAGTGTTGCGCTTTGTTAACGACCCAATCTTCGAATATCGAAACGCCTGCAGTTCTCAACGTGACAATATTATGTTTGACACGTTAAGAAATTTTGGACTTCAAACCAAATTAATAAAAATGATAAAATTAACCGTCTCTCACACACCAAATCCAAAGTAAAATTCAGAGGTGAACTGTGTGCGCCATTTGTGATGAAAACGGAGTTAAAACAAGGAGATGGACTATCACTACTGCTCTTGAACTGTGTTCCTGAATACTTGATGAGACAATGGTACGAAGAGAATCCTAAAAACAAAGACTGGAACCAAGAAAGATGAAATAAACCTAAACTGCTTGGGATTCGCAGGCGACTTAGCATTAATAGCTAATAACATAGAATCCAGAAATCAGATAGTGACAGAATATAGCACAAAAAATAGGACTACAAATATCATTTGGAAAGGTTCATATGACGATAACAGATCCACTAGTAATAAACCACATAACAGTAAACAACAGAAAAATAAAAATAGTGAAGTAATTTAAATATCTAGGAAAAATTATGACACAACCTGGACGAAAAACCTGCTTGGCAAGAATGAACTAATAAAAGATCAAAAGCTAACATTGTCTACATACAATACACAATGTCTATCAATTAAAACACTAAAATACACTGGTTCAACCAGAGGTAACATACGCAATCGAAACTCTAACGTCAGTCAGAAAAACGGAATTGACAAAATACTAAAAGTAGAGAGAAGAATAGCTAAGACATACATAAATAAAAAATACCAACAGGAGGGACAATTGCTGATAGTGCCAAATGAAATTTTGTACAGGAAACTGAAACACATCACAGATACTATACGTAAAAAAGGATTTCTTTAGTTTGCCACATCATGAAGGCACCAGAAACCAGTTTAACAAGTAAAATTATAGAGAATCTGTGGACTCTGAAGCAACAAGCAGGCTGGATCAAGGAAATCAGAGAGGACATGGAAATACTAACAGAATCTCAAGACACTGAAAAAGAAGAAAAGATTTAAACCGAAAATAGATAAATGACACACAATGAAAAGGGTATTTACAAGTGGGGAAAGACGGAAAAGAATGTTCAAATGTTTGTAAATCTATCGGACTCAAGTACTTGGTTATTAGCCGTAGCTTACAAAGTACTTAAACTAACCTACGGACAATACAAACACCCATGCTCGTGGGGGACTCGAACTCCCGTCGGCGAACTGCCGCGCGCACCTCAGCACGGCGCTCCAGTACTCACGGCTAATCCGCCGCGGCAAGACGGAAAAGATCAGAACTAATGAAAACTTAGTGAGCAATTCAGAAAGGTGTGGCTCTGTTGCACAGTGATAGTGGCAGACTATGAATCCAGAGTTCATGGGTTCAATCGCCGCCAGGTCCTTGGACTTTTATGTAACTTTCCACTACTTTCACCTCTGGCAGTATTGCTGAAGGAAATATGTCGAGTAGTATGGTGGTTCGGAAACCACGTTACGGCCTTAAAAGCAAATAATCCCCCCAGGGGGCCCACAGCTCTTTTGTGGGTACGTGTGTGGTGCGCACGGGGCTCCGAGCCGAAGCAGCCTTTCTTCCGCCCCAGGCTGCTTCACTTTCCCTCCCGGTTTATGCCTTCGCCCGGAGACGGGCGTCCTTTGCGAGTTAAGGTGGTTTCTTGTAGTAGTTTCTCTCATTCCTTGGTTTCTTCCTTTCCTAACCTTTGCTTCTGTCTTTCTCTCCTTGCTGTACTCTCCTAGCCTTCCTCTCCTCATTAGTCTCCGCTTCGGCGTTTGAGACACTTCTTTCTCTTCATTTCCTCTATTCTTCTTCTTTCCTCCCTGTGCGTGTCTGAAGGCCGACCCACGCATTATCAAGCGTAGCAGATGACGGGGTAACGCGTAATTCCCTGCCCCGGGTAGACAAGTAGGGCACGTACGTACCCCCTGGTAAAGGCCAGGCCCAGGGAGGGGTGATTACCCGAGCTGGTACCTTCCGAACATGCCGATTGGTCCCTCCGTCAGTTCTCGGGAGGTTTGACCTGAGGTGTGAACAATCACCTAAGGCGGGTAAGCCCTCGGAGAGGGCCCCCACTAGGAAGGAGTGCGCCATCGGAGACGCCGGTAATCATGGGGGACACTTCCGCAATTACTTCCTTCTCTTCTTCTATGACTTTGACCCAAAAAAGAAAAATAGATTCGCCTCAGCAAAAGAAAACTTTGCCTAATCTTCCGAAATTCCTTGTTGTCTCTCGAACCGACGGTAAAGATTTCACCTCTGTAAATCCTTTCGTCATTCAGAAAGGTGTTGATACAATTGCTGGCCCTGTTAACACATGTTCGCGTCAGCGCAATGGTACATTGTTCCTGGAAGCGAACAGTGCCTTCCAGGCGCAAAAACTCATACGGACTACATTGTTACACACGTTTTCTGTCAAGGTAGAAGCGCATCGCACGCTCAACTTGTAACGGGGGCGTAGTTTTCACGAGATCCCTTGACGGGTTGTCTGATGAAGAAATACAAAACTATATGTCTGATCAGGGTGTAACTGCCGTGCATAGGGTGTTGAAAAAGGTCGATAACCAGCTTACACCAACTTGTACTGTGTTTTTGACGTTCAACAGAGTCCCGTCCAAGGTCAAAGCAGGGTATGAAGTTATCTCCGTTCGCCCTTATGTATCAAACCCAACACACTGTTTCCAATGCCATAGATACAACCACACCCATCAATCTTGCCCTAATACCGCAAAATGTGTCACTTGTGATAGTGACGCCCATGAGGGGGATTGCCCACCGCCGACCCCCCACTGCCTTAATTGCAACGGTGACCATGCGGCTTCCTCTCGGGACTGCCCTGCATATAAGGATGAAAAAGTCATTCAGCAAATTCGGGTTACGGAAAAGGTATCAACATCTGCCGCTCGTAAGTTGTTGGCGAGTCGAAAGCCCACTGTCCTCCCAGCGGGCACATATAGTAAGGTCCTCACCTCCACTCGACCTACTAAGGATTCAGGTACCCAGACCTGTGACTTCACTTTCGCTGACACAGTTGTACGATCCGCCAGCCCGAATATTGCCCGTTCCACGTCCCCGCCTCCTCCTGCTGCTTCTAAAGTTCAGTCTTCGTCAAGCTCTAATAAACTGCGGGCACCTAAACAAGATGACCGGACTTTGAAAAAGAACCCTTCTATGAAGATTTTCTGCGTTCTCAGACTTCTCAACCGTCAACTGCCTCTTCTCACCGTCACACTTCCAGAAGAGCCAACAAAAAAAAAGAGTTCCTCTCCTTCCCCGCCGAGGCGTGACCCATCCGTCACGCCGCCCAACAGTAGTCGGCCCCGATGATCTTCTGTCTCGCCGGGACGCACTACTGTTAGCCGGGCAACCGGCATTTTACCGGCGGCGGAAGCTGCCCCTCCTGATAAAGTCGGGAAGATGGCAGATGAATCGTTTGAACCTATGGAACATGACTCTCTGCCTCTAGATGGCGACAGTAGTGCTCCCTCGAAGTCCAGTCCTCAGCGGCCGTCGAGGTGACCCCACCTGCTTGTTCCTTTTTATCTTCCTTTCTTCTCTTTTATCATGGCGCTCCTTCAATGGAATATTCGCGGCTTTCGTTCCAATCGGGAGTAATTAAAACTACTCCTTCGATTGCACTGCCCACTTCTAGTTTGTCTCCAAGAAACTAAGTTACGTCCAAGTGATCGTGCAGACTTCCCCCACTACACGTCTGTGCGTTTCGACCTGCCACCTGTGGAAGGTACCCCAGCCCATTGAGGGGTTCTGATGCTCATTCGGGACGACGTCTATCACCATCCCATTTCATTGCATACTCACCTACGGGCTGTTGCCGTCCGCATCACTCTATCCAACTTTTCCTTTTCCCTTACTAGGGCAGATGTGCTACACCTCGTTGACCAGCTCTCTCCACCCTTCGTGTTGGTAAGCGACTTTAATGCCCACCACCCCCTATGGGGCTCTCCAGCACCTTGTCCGAGAGACTCCCTTTTAGTGGACCTTCTCCAACACCTCAATCTTGTCTGCCTCAACAACGGTGCACCGACCTTCATTTCCGACACAACGCACACTTATTCCCATATAGACCTCGCGATATGCACTCCTCAGCTTGCCGGTCGGTTTGAGAGGTATGCACTTTCTGACACGTACTCGAGTGACCATTTTCCTTGTGTCTTCCACTTCCTGCATCATTCCCCATCTCCTCGTCCCACCAGTTGGAACATTTCTAAAGCCGACTGGGGGCTTTATTCTTCCATGGCAGTTTTTCACAATCTGGACTTTTCCAGCTGTGACAGTCAGGTCGAATACCTCACAGAGGTTATTTTCACAGCTGCCGAACATTCCATACCTCGTACATCCTCTTCTCCACGTCGCGTCCCGGTCCCCTGGTGGACTGCAGCATGCTGTGATGCTCTTCGAGCCCGGCGCCGTGCTTTACGCACCTTCCGCCGCCACCCAACGTTGGAGAATAGTATCAACTATAAACGACTGCGAGCGCAATGTTGTCGTGTTATAAATGACAGCAAAAAGGCTTCCTGGATTGCTTTTACCAGTTCTTTTAACCGCTTTACTCCCTCCTCGGCTGTCTGGGGTGGCCTACGCCGTTTATCCGGCATAAAGGTCCACTCCCCGATTTCTGGCCTGACCGTCGAGAACGCAGTCCTCGTGGACCCTGCTGATGTTTACAACGCATTGGGCCGTTTCTTTGCGGAGGCTTCGAGCTCTGCCCGTTACCATCCTGCCTTCCTCCCTCGCAAACAGGTAGAGGAGGCACGGCCGCCTTCTTTCCACTCTTTTAATCGTGAAAATTATAATGTCTCCTTCACCTTGCTCTCGCCCTGTCCCGATCTTCTGCACCCGGGCCCGATTCCATCCATATTGAGATGCTGAAGAACCTCTCTCCTGTTGGCAAGTGCTTTCTTCTTAGTACTTACAATCGCATATGGACTGAAGGTCAAGTTCCTACAAGTTGGCGTGAAGCCATCGTTGTCCCCATCCCCAAACCAGGGAAGGACAAACATCTTCCTTCCAGTTATCGCCCCATTTCTCTGACGAGCTGCGTCTGTAAGGTGATGGAACGCATGGTTAACGCTCGGTTGGTCTGGCACCTCGAATCTCGACGCCTCCTGACTAATACCCAATGCGGTTTTCGTCGACGCCGCTCTGTTGCTGATCACCTCGTTACCTTGTCGACCTTCATTATGAATAACTTTCTAAAGAAGCGTCAAACAGTAGCAGTGTTCTTCGACTTGGAGAAGGCATACGATACCTGTTGGAGAGCGGGCATTCTCCGCACATTGCACACATGGGGCCTTCGGGGCCGCCTCCCTCTTTTTATTCAAGCGTTTTTGGCGGATCGCAAGTTCCGTGTACGGGTGGGCTCTGTTTTGTCAGACACCTTTCGCCAGGAGAATGCGGTACCACAGGGCTCTGTCTTGAGTGTGGCTCTCTTTGCCATCGCAATCAATCCGATCGTAGATTGCCTTTCAGCCGACGTCTCCGGATCCCTTTTTGTAGACGATTTCGCAATTTATTGCAGCGCCCAGCGGACGTGTCTCTTGGAGCGTTGTCTTCAACGCTGTCTTGACCGTCTATATTCCTGGAGCATTGCGAACGGCTTCCGATTCTCCACTGAGAAAACTGTGTGTATAAACTTCTGGAGATACAAGGAATTTCTTCCACCATCCCTACGTCTCGGCCCCGTTGTTCTACCATTCGTGGAGACAACAAAATTCTTGGGGCTAATGTTGGATCGGAAACTTTGCTGGTCCACACACGTGTCCTACCTGGCTGCCCGTTGTGCCCGATCCCTTAATGTTCTTCGTGTCCTCAGTGGCACGTCATGGGGAGCGGATCTTCCCGTCCTGCTTCACCTTTACCAGGCCATTGTTCAGTCGAAGGTCGACTACAGAAGCCTTGTATACTCTTCTGCACGGCCGTCGATTCTCCGCCGTCTCAACTCTATTCACCATCGGGGATTACGTCTGGTGACCGGTGCATTTTATACCAGCCCTGTTGAAAGTCTCTATGCCGAGGCTGCTGTATTACCCTTGACCACTCGGCGTGACATACTCTTGTGTCGGTACGCACGCCGCCTGCGGTCCATGCCCAACCATCCATCTTACCGATTATTTTTTGACGACTCACTCGATCGCCAATATCAATTGTCTGCGATAGCCCTGCTTCCACCTGGAGTTCGGTTTCGCCGCCTGCTTCAGCGGTTCGATTTTACCCTTCCTTCCACCTTTCGGTTGAGCGAAAGCCCATTGCCAACGTGGCATCAGGCCCAGGTTCACACCCACCTTGAACTTAGTTCGCTGCCCAAGGAGAGCACCCCGGATTTGGTATACCGCTCGAGGCTTGTCGAACTCTGTTCGCGGTTCGATAATGCCATATTTATTTACACTGATGGTTCCAAGAGTACTGACGGTGTCGGATCTGCCTTCGTCGTCGGGGACAACCGTTTCCAATATAAGCTCCCTGACCGGTGCTCGATTTTCACGGCTGAGCTTTTTGCCCTCCACCAGGTCTGTATACCTCCCGCCACTGTCATCCTTTTTATGCCATCTGTTCGGACTCCCTTAGTGCCCTACAGAGTCTTAAGGACCCTTTCTCGAACCATCCTCTTGTGTATCGGATCCAACGCTCCCTCCAGTTGGTAGCAGATGACAGCTGTCGCGTTTATTTTCTGTGGGTCCCTGGCCACGTGGGTGTGCCCGGGAATGAGACCGCCGACATAGCAGCCAAGGCAGCAGCTCTTTTGCCTCGCATGGCTACCTTTTGCGTCCCAGCGGACGATGTTCAACGGGCTCTTTGCCGGAGTATTGTGTCGTCCTGGCACAGTGCGTGGTTCTCACTCCACGACAATAAATTGAGAACTGTCAAATCGATCCCGACCGCTTGGAGGACCTCCTCACGCCCCTCTCGGCGAGAGGAGGTCATCCTGGCCCGGTTGCGGATCGGTCACTGCCGTTTCAGCCACCGTCATTTGCTAACCGCCGACCCTGCACCGCTGTGCTCCTGCGGTGAATTGCTGACGATGCGACATGTTTTACTGTCTTGTGTTAATTTTAATCATCTCCGTGTAGCCCTTCACTTTCCGTCTACTCTGGAGGAAATTTTAGCTGATGACACACGAGCAGCTGCTCGAGTTTTGCGTTTTATCACCTCGGCCAATTTATCAAAGGATATTTAACCCTTTTAATTGGTTTTTATCTTTAGTTTTTAGCCTTCTCTTGATACTTTATCTGGTAGTTACCAATTTTTTCGAGACCTAGCGAATCTCTGTTCAGATCTGGGCACTAATGACCTTAGAAGTTGTGCGCCCTGAAACGACAAAAAAAGCAAATAATAATCAATTATTTTATTATTTTATATATATATACTTTTACATTATTTATATTTTTGTTATTTTTTGTCCGAGATATTTTAAAAAGTCCTAAAACTACAGGAAAACAGGTGGGTCGTAACACACGCCAGTGCGATTATTTTGGAAGGCAGACTGGTAATTTTCTTTGGCTAGAACGTCTGCGGATGCGGATGTTCGCAGCCTGCCAGCCCCATTTCCCCACAGCGAGACGGAAATCGAGGCCAGCTGCCGACAACAGGCAGTGCTGGCTGCGGAGACACCGGGAACAGGACTCATTCCTCAGAAATATTCACATTTTTGTAAATCTGTCGGACTCAACTGCGTGGTTATTAGTCCGTAGCTTACAAACTACTTAAACTAACGTAAGGACAACACACACACCATGCCCGAGGGAGGATTCGAACCTCCGACGCGGGAGGCCTCGCGATCCGAACGTGGCGCTCCAGGCCGCTGTTTTTAGTGTATTAAGCAGGTTTGACTTTTATTCTGTGTAGCCAACATAATTCTTCTTATAGAGGTTTTTTCTTCTTTTTTTTCTTTTAAGTAAATCTGTGCACCGTGCGCACAACTCACACAGAAACTTAACTGCCTTCTCATATCATAAATAAACATACACGCAGCACAGTGTAGAGTGTTATTACAATTCCGTCGCCGCTCCAGCGCCCGGGTACGTCTTCTTGTACATTAGCGTTAGTTGCCGATTTCTTATCTTTCGTTCATCCTTTGTCGATTTAAATTTTAACTTCCCCTACCCGGGACGTTCCAGCTGTGCGGCGGGTCCAGAAACGCACTCCATAAAAAATTAGAAAAATACTGTCTATACTTAGGATTATGTACAATCTTTCTATGTCGTTCTTCTAAGTAGATCCAAAAGTCTAATACATTTTTAGGGGTATCACTGAATAAATAGAGCACCAGTTGTGCTCGAATCCATGTTACTGCATTCATTTTAGTTCGTGGATAGTAATTCCTGTCAGGAAATAACACGGAATGTGGTCGGTTTTGTTGCCCCACTCGAAGAAAGAAAGCTATTATCTGTTGTCCTAAACGCCAGACTTCTGCTGCTGGGCCACATGTTAGTCGGTGTTCGTCGTCGTCCAGTACTCGGCACTGGGGGCATAATGGCGAGTCCATCAAATGTATAGAGTGGAGTCTAGATCGTGTTGCGTGTTTACCATTAACTGTCAGATACCACATGACACGTGTTTCCGTATCCAAGGAAACGTGGTGTATCGGTCGCCATACCACCGGCCAGTCAACATTTGGATACTTCTTCTCAATAACATTGCCAGTTCTTGTGGACGTTAAGATTCGATAGATGTCGCGAGCCGTCGCAGGTCTGGTTTTCGGCACTGCCATCTGAACGTAACTATATTCTATAAAAAAGGTACTTATATGGTGGAGTGACTGTGCGATGTGCTGTACAGCTACCGGTGCGTTTGAGACCTCGGTGCTAGTTCTTCTATTAAGATTCCTGTGAGAGATGTCTGATGTCGTCTTTACAATTTTAACATGGTGCTAATGTATAGTGCCACTGCTCGATCATGAACATGTGCAAGACCTAGACCTCCCCTACCGGGAGGGATGGTAGACTATGAATCCAGAGTTCGTGGCCGCTCGGCTACTTCCGCACGGCGGACTCATTCCTCCCGACAGCAGGTAGGTCAGCAGGGGATAGGACTCATTCCTCCCCACCTTGCACATGGCCTGCAGCACAGAGTAACATCCTGCAGGTACCAGCCTGGAACCCTCCCAGCCGTTTCCAGCCTCACATGTCAGTCTGCGGCAGATCACTTAACAGTGAAGATGTTCTCCGACGCACTTGAAGTTTCAGTGAGTAGAATGGGAGACAAAACGTTACTTCTGAAAGGTAACATTTTTCGGATTTCAGAGATTGTTGAGAAGTGGTGCAGCGCGATGAACGTGCAGCATTAAGGGTTGCAGAAGCTATATTAAAACAATTTCTAATGTTCAAATGTTTGTTAAGCTTATGGGACTTAACTACGGGGTCATCACTCCCTAAACTTACAAACTACTTATCAACTACCTTATCCTAAGGACGGCACAAACATCCATGCCCGAGGGGGGATTCGAACCCCCGACCGTAGTGGCGTGGAGACCGTGACTGAAGCGCGTCAGTCCCCTCGGCCACCGCGGCCGGCAATTTCTGTTCAAGAGCCTGATGTTGTGGACATTCAAGAAGACTACTATCGCGCTGAAGTGCCTTCTACCAAATTCAGAGGCTAAAATTAATTTGTAATATGAAGAGAAAAAGCCATGGAAGACAGTTGTGAGATAATATTGCTCATAATACTTATAATGCCCTTGAAAGTCTTTCAGGAGCATTTCCCATTTTCCTATTGGCCAGTCAGCCAAGTTTTCTTAGAAACTTAAGATGTTCTTAACTTGCTTCTATTCACACAATTCATGCCAATTTCACGGCACTTTACCCCGCCCTCCCGTTGAAAGTAGAATTTCTTCTTCCTCAGGAGAAAAATTAGCTTGCCTTGATCTCTGTTTACTATTCGACGCTGTATCAAACATACTTGTGTACCAACTCCTGAAAATGCTGCACAGATTTATTGTCAGTAAAACGCTACCTTTAGATGGTAAGAACCAAAGTGATATTACTGTATGTTTATTCTGATCGTAAAGTTTACTGTGGGTTAAGGGAAGGACATAGGCAAAATAGGTCAAAAATGATAAAACAAATGCTTCCATATAATTTTGTAGCATGTTAGAAATACTGTCTCTAATTTTCAAAGATTAATTCGAACTGAAAATGATAAAAAAGCTGTCTTGTTTCAATCACTGCGCAGCACTACGCCCATTTTTCTAGATGACACTCTCCTTGTTTGGGAAGTTTTACTTTCTACTGTCATAAAAGCATCGGAAGAGTATAGAAGACTGTGGACCCGTTTGTCGTGTTATCTATGCCTTCCACTAGGTGTCTTTGGAAGTTGTGGAACACAAAACCCGAATGAGAGCTTCAACAGTTTTATTTGGAAGAGATGCCCCAAAACAATATTTAGCTCGTCTACTGTTGTTAAAATTACCACATATGATGCATGTCTGGTGTTTAAAGTTGGTAACACTGGAAGAATAAGGACCCTTACTAGACTAGGATTTGTAGCTGCTTGCTTCTCTGAGAAGCTATTGAAGAAGATAGATAATGCGAGTGTTGCAAGATCTGAAATGTCTATGAAGGATATAGCCAAAAGGGCACGCCAGAAACATCAGTTACAAAGAAAACACGCCCAAGAAGAAAAAAAAATGTTTGTAGAACTTATGGGACTTAACTACGGGGTCATCAGTCCCTAAGCTTACAAACTACTTATGAACTAGATAAGACTAAGGACGGCACAAATATCCATGCCCGATGGGGGATTCGAACCCCCGATCGTAGTGGCCGTGCAGACCGTGACTGGAGCGCCTCAGTCCCCTCGGCCACCGCGGCCGGCCGTCCAAGAAGAGCAAGATGACCAAATGTATGGTTATGATCAACATTAAGGTACTGTTTTATGGTGTAAATCTTTATAAAATCTTTTATGTGCATTTCCTATAACTTTCATTTTTCTGTGTATAAGGAACATTTTTTTTTCCCTGAACCACTGGATATAGATAAGTGAAATTATCTACAAACTTTGTTCATAGTTTGACACAAGTTCCTATGGTTTAAATTTTTTTAGGTGTATTCTGTCAAAATTATTTACATTTTTTGTGAAATTGAAATTGCTTTGTTTCATTCACATAATTTTTAAAAATAAATTGTAAGAGCTCTAAAAGTGATATTAAAAACTGTTCCACACGTTTGCTTATCTGATTACTAAGAATTACCAACCACTATATGAAAGTTGTAAGTCAAGTAATTTTTGCGAAAATGTTCCTTGTGTGATAGCATGTGTTGCGAAAATTTCCAAAAAAATTGAAAAAATTCCAGAATGTACCCCATAACATAATTACATCAAGTGCAAGTTTTGGTTCTATTACCTTTCACACACCGAAAACTGTGTTAGATTATGTAATCACGTCCATTTTCTCCTACGTCCCCTCTTAATGCTCAGTTATACTTTACTGGACAATGTAGGAAAATATGCTTGAACATATGTTTGACTCGAGTATTCATAAAGGGCTGGCCACACACTCTGTTCTCGGGCCGTCACTAGCTACCTGATTAAACGGATCACGGGAAGAATAAGTCCCATCCTTTTTCGAATCCTTGTGGGCTCGGATGGAATGAGTTCCATTTTTGTGACTGCAGGAGGAATGGATCATACATCCAAGACACCAGCTGAAACCAGGCAGTGTTGTGTTCTGTTCCGCATGTATAAGGACATGGACACGGGCATTCTTATATTAGAGGTTATAAGACAGTATTCACAGTGCCACCGACTACGGTCGCCGATTACATCGGTCGACACTTCGGTCAGTATTTGGTGGGATGGATCCCTCGACTCTTCTGTACATAGAAACGAGTGCTACTTTGCGGATTTTGCTGCTAAAACGACGCAGAATACACGTTAATGAACTAAATCAGACTCGTGAAGAACTCGGCGAGTACTACACGCTCTTGCCTCAGTTGCTAAAACAACCTGCAAAGTTTTACGAGAACATGATAATGAAGAGAGAAACATTCTATTACGTGCTGGAGATGATGCGTAGGGACACTGAGAGGCAATCAGACTTTAATATATGCATCTCTGCGGGAGAGCAGCTGGTCGTAACCATACGGTAATCTTTTTTTTTAAATTCGCACCTTTTAACCTACAAAGTAACTAGAGGGTGAGGGCGATACTTTATGCCCACCTTTCAATAATATTGTCAAGTACATTATAATTTAAAATCATGCAACAATATTTTTTATGAAGTCATATACCAGATTTCATAAATATTTTAAAATTTTAGTTAAATTTAACATAAAATTTAAGTCATTGGTAGTAGCATATGTCAATTTTCTCATTGAATGTCGTATTCAGTATTACGGTATGAGATTCACGTCTATAACTACACATCATTATTCTTATAAAGTATGTTGCGAGTCAAAGTCCCACGGACCAGCTAACACATCACTACCTCTTTAAACAATATGTTGTTAATATAAGTCAAAGGCGTGAAACTGGAAGTTTTCTTGACGTATAAATTGTTGAAATAACTTGCATCCAGGTGACGTCATTAACAACTGCCTAAAATTCGACAAGTGCACACCTTGTCACTTTGAAGGTACCTATCGAAATTGACGTAGAAGTCAATAATATTTAACGAATTTCGTTTTATATCTTTAAAATTTTTAATGATGAAGTACCCCGTTTGCCCCACCCCCTCCCATATATGGTATTGTAATACACGCTACTGAAAATGCTTTGGTATTATTAGCAGGCCGCGGAAGAATAGCCGTGCGTGCTGAGGCGCCGTGCTGCGGTGCGCGCGGCCGTTCGCCGTCAGGGGTTCCAATCATCCCTCGGGGGCGCGCGCGCGCTTGTGTGTGTTTGTGTGTGTGTGTGTGTGTGTGTGTGTGTGTGTGTGTTGTCCTTAGGTTAGTTTAACTTAGTTTAAGTAGTTTGTAAGCTAGGGACTAATAACCAAGCAGTTAAGTCCAATAGATTTACAAACATTTGAACATTTGATTTATTATTAACACAAATACAAAGTTCAAAAAAAATTCTGGTGTATTACTCAGCACAAAATCGCACATTAAGTATGATGAAATAATGTTGTTAGCAGAATTCAATTCTTTAACAGAATTGGTTCACAAATCATCTGCAGGCTTTAATTTATGCAATTAGTTAGTTGTAAACAAATAATAATAATTTTGCTCTGGTTAACATATTAATTTACAGTTAGTAAAGGAATAATATTGCAAATTTAAAATTACAATAGGATGAAAACCAATTTTATTTAAAAAGGCAAGGAAAGTTACAAATTACAAACGATTTCTCAATGTAGAAATTAGATATTCCTTACTGGGTCGTATCCAATAAACGTGTGACACATGTGAGCCAGGATTTTCTACTTGATACTGTAGTACTCCTCCTGTATTTTGGTAGTCCTCAACATGAGAAATATCGATGTGGTTCAAGTGGATTTTAGTCATTCAAAGAAAATCTACGCCAGGTTGTGCGTAGGTATCCGGCCCATGCAATATTTCTCGGGGGAAACTTCAACCTTAAGAGTATAGTTAGGGACCTCACTAGTTTCATTTCAGGCGGTACAGACAAGTAGTCTTGAGAGCTAGTTTTGGACACATAACTCCGAAAACTGTCTTGAGCAGTTAAACCGGTAACACACGCGCAGTGGAAATAATTTAGACCTTACAGCTACGAACAAGCCTGACCTTATTAACGATGCCTGTGTACAGACAGGAGTTAGTGATCATGATATCGTCATAGCGTCAATGGTGACCAAAGTTTATATACCAATCAAGAAGGCTAAGCCCGTGTTTTTGTTAGAAAGAGCGAAAAACCAGATGTTAGGATCTCACTTACAAAATCGTTTGGAATTGATACAATGGATGTGGGGGAATTGTGGACTAAATTTAAATGCATTGTAAAGAAAGGGTTAGAGAAATATGTGCCTGTAAAGTCGATTAAGGATGGAAAAGATCCACCATGGTATAATAATAATGTTATAAACCTACAACTGACCTACATAATTACAGGCCAATATAAAAAAAAATTGTTCATATGTTTGTAAAGCTTAAGGGACTTAACTGCGGGGGGTCATCCATCAGTCCCTAAACTTACAAACTACGTATGAACTACCTTATACTAAAGACGACACAAACATCCATGCCCGGGTTGGGATTCGAACCCCCGACGGCAGACGGCCGCGCGCACAGCAATATGGCGCTCCAGTACGCGCTGCTAATCCGCCGCGGCCAGGCCAATATCGTTGACATCAGTTTCCTGTAGAATTTTGGAACATAATCAGTTTGAATATAGTATATTTCCTTGAGACAAAAAAGCTTCTTCCTGCGAATCAGCACGAGTATAGGAAATATCATTCATGTGAAACTCAGCTTGCCCTTTCCTCACATGACATTTTGCGAGCCATGGATGAAGGGCAACAAGCAGATTGTGTTTTTCTCGATTTCGAAACGGCGTTCTACGCGGTACCACACTGCAGACTGCTAACGAAGATATGAGCATATAGAATTAGTTCACAGATTTGTGACTGGCTGCAAGACTTCCTAAGTAATAGAACGCAGTACTTCGTTCTCGACGGCGAGTGTTCATCAGAGACGAGTGTATCGTCAGGCGTGCCCCAGGGGAGTATGAAAGGACCGCTATTGTTTTCTATCTATATAAATAATCTGATGGGCGGAGTAACTTTTAATTTGCGACTGTTTGCTGATGATGCTGTGGTGTATGGGAAAGTATCGTCTTTAATTGACTGTAATAGCATACAGGTTGACTTAGACAAAATTTCTAGTTAGTGCGAAGAATGGCAGCTAGCTCTCAACGTAAAAAATTAAGGTGATGCGCATGAGTAGGAAAAACAATCCTATAACATTCGAATACAGCATTAGTAGTGAGCTTCTTGATGCAGTCGCGTCGTTCAAATATCTAGGCGTAGCATTGCAGAGCGATATGAAATGGAACGAACATGTAAGGAAGTTGTGAGTAAGGCGGAAAGCAGACTTCGGTTTATTAGGAGAATTTTGGGAAGATGTACTTCATCTGTAAAGGAGGCCGCGTAAAAAACGCTTGTACGACCACGTCTTGAGTATTCCTCAAGCACTTGGGACCCGCAGCAGATCAGTTTAAAGTAAGACATAGAAGCAGTTCAGAGGCGAGCAGCTAGGTTTGTTACTGGTAGGTTCGACCAATGCGCAAGTGTCACGGAAATGCTCCGGGAACTCAATTGGGGATCGCTGGAGGAAAGACGACGTTCTTTTCGAAAAATTCTGTTGAGGAAATTCAGAGGACCGAAATTTGTAGCTGAATGTAGAAGGACCTTCCTGTCGCGTAATGATCACAAAGATAAGGCAAGAGAAATTAGGGCTCGTATGGAGGCATATAGGCATTCTTTTTTTCCTCGTTCTATTTGGGAGTGGAATAGGAAGTGCCTAGTAGTGGTACCGTGTACCCTCCGCCACGCACCTTACGGTGGATTGCGGAGTATGTATGTAGACGAAACGGGTTTTACTGGCTTAGGCTCCAAATCAATACTAGAGTCATCTAGAATTTATGTACCGAAACTACTCCCAAAAATATATTTTCCAACTTTTCTCACACACCCAACACCGCACAAATTCTTATCTAGTTTCTGTAAGCACCTTAAAGGGATGCACGTAGCTTGCGCTATGACGGCTTCGTCGCTAAACATAAATAAAAACTCCGAATAACGGATAAATGATCCGATGATTTAATTCGTAATAGGAAAAACGTATGTATTAAAGAAGAGCAAATAGGGCAGGCAAATTTAGCCTTACTGTAGTAAAACTACGTTATAACTTGCAACTTGTCAAGACACCAAATGAAGATAGCAGCCACTGTGGAACTACTCTCGGATTTCAGTTTAAAACACTCCGAGACAACCCGTTAGAACGACTAAAGCGCAAACAGTCCGCTCGCGTATGCGCTGTGGAATACCACGAGTTATGTGTTAGCTATTAGAAATACTACATCGTATTATCGTATAGAGTGCAATAGAGCGAGTACCTGCATTTCTAATTACGTTGTTATTATCTCGCAATTTGTAGTACCTACTGCCATGTTCGGTACTGTGTTTTAAGTTTTAGGTACCTGAGTTCAGAGAGAGTACCGGGTAGCGGAGAAAATAAGCCAAACCCAGCACTTTAGACCCAATGCTGTGTTGTCTCCAGTTTATAAGGTCTTTTGTTCTTCTTCGCGGATGGATCACTTAGAACTACACTGAATCAACATTTGTTGGTCTTTCTTTTTGCCTAGTGCTCCTTCATGTGTAATAAATGGGCTTTTTTTCGTTGCGCAGACTGTGTATGTCGGTTAGTTTAATCTCTTTTTCCGCAGAATCCCGTAAGTTTGTTATATTTCTAACATACTAAAAGTTTGCAATAACCCGCGGGATTCCTTATCATTACTGTGAGAAGGTTGAAATACTGATGGTGTGGGAGTTAGTATTAGCAAGAAATTCTCTACGAGGTCCGTGCTTGTTGGTAACTCTTGTTTGATCGCGCTCTTATTTTTGGGCATTATGTTGCAATATTAGCGCGCTTTCTTGTCACGCTGTTCGGTGGGATGGAAACGCCTGACACCTCAGCTACACTGCAGGGCCGCATGTTGTGCGGGCAGGTCTGCATCTGTACATGATTACTTTGCAGTTCACTTTTAATTACCGATATGGTGTCTGTTCTTTCGGACATATCCGTAGAACAAACACTATTGGTTGAGATCAACGGCCGTAATTTTACGAATTAGAAATTTTCAAACATATCGAAATGAGACACCATATCAATAAGTGTATATTTGCCCCAACACGCAATTGACTATTTCTGCCACGGCGGAGCGGCCGAGCGCATTGAGGCGCTATGGTACCCCCGTCGGGGGTTCGAATCCCCCCTCGGGTATGGATGTTTGTGCTGTCTTTGGTATAAGGTAGTTCATAAGTAGTTTGTAAGTTTAGGGATTGATGGCCACGCAGTTAAGACCCGTAAGCTTTACAAACATTTGACTATTTCTGTGCGGGTGCACAACTATGCTCGATCCCTTCCGGGAATCCAGGACAGGATGCGAGCAAAAGGAAGTAGCGTGCTATAAGATGAGTGGGCAGGAAGGGAAGCATACCTTGTTATCCTATTTACTTCAGACAGCCGCTGGCCCGAAGTGGGAAACCCGGGTTTGAATCTCGGTCCAACACAAATTTTCAACTTTGCCCTTGAATTTAATTCAATTCTCTGAAACGGTCGATTTGTTTGAAAATTTAATTTCATTTTTAATTGCCTGACAGAGGGTTAATCAAACCAACTTTAGTTTATTTATCTGCCGTTTCTCTTCTGAACTGCGGGGGTAAAAAAGAACAATACAAACTTCTCGCACTGGCTCTCATTTCCCTTATTTTATTACGATAATCGTGTCACCCTATGTAGCGTGGCGTCAAAAAAACATTTTCGCATTCAGAGGAGAAATTTAGTGATTGATATTTTGTGAAACTTTCTCATTCCAAGGAATAATAGCTGATTTTGATTCTGCCTCCCCAACTCACGTATCGTGTCCTTAATAAATAACATGATTCGCGATAGTACAAAGCAAGTTTTTATAATATTTATGGACTCTACCGGTTCTTGATGTGACATAGACATATTAAATAACTGTGAACACTATATATTTGTTCTGCAATAATAATTTTGTTGTAAACTAGCTTTTGGCTTCTTCAGACAACTCAATGCTGCAGATTATCCCCATTACACCGCTGCTGTGTTTCGAATACAAAGATATGTGTCAGTCATAGACCATGTAACCTGTAAGTATGGTAAAATTCTGGATTTCGATTGAGGTGTGTGTGTGTGTGTGTGTGTGTGTGTGTGTGTGTGTGTGTGTGTTTGCTTGCACTTTGACGCTTAAGTTGCCTACATGCAGTGGCCAAAGGTCAAATGTATCGAAAAAGAATGTTGCTCTTCAGCCTTCTTGAAAATGGGTGTGACTTTATTTTCTCAATGGCTGGTAACGATCTACACCTCCTGCGACCTATCACACACTGTTGGTAGAAGAGGAGCCGCTGGTATTCCATATTTTACTCTATGTAAAATCATACTGGTATCTTATCACAATCCATAATTTTTCATACAGTCATTGATTGCAATGTCTTTGATTTTGACGTTCGTATGATACGTTCCTATTTAAAAGTGGAACTTCTCCACAATTATCTGCGTTGAGGATGAGATGTTACAGTTTGCTTACTTGCGGCATCCCAAGAAAACGACCGAAACATCACGGCCGCGGTGGTGCGGCCGAACGCTCTAAGGCGCTTTGCTGCAGAGCGCGCGGTTGCTCGTCGTCGGAGGTTCGAGTCCTCCCCCGTGCATGGATGTGTGTCGTCTTTAGCATAAGTTAGTTTACGTTGTTTGAAAGGCTAGGGACTGATAACCGCAGCAAACGTTTGTACATTTGATCTCGCCCTCTAAGAGAGAGAGTGGGTGGATGTAAACTTCATGGCAACCAATGAACTGTGCAAGTGCAAAGCTACCTTAAAATAGCACAAGTTCCGCCGACTTCTGGGGGCTCTAATGCAGACTACCGACACTAAATATTTGAAGACATTCATCAGTTTGACTGGTGATAAACTGGGTGACGCGGAAACATCCGTTCTGTTGAAAGAGCTAAATTTTGCACTGGTTCCAAACACATTAAGCAAATCTAAGATAATCATCAGCATCGAACAAGAAATCTGAGGACCTCTCTATCATATCACCAAAGAAATGAGAAGAATTGCCTGCAGGGCAGCCGCGATGGAGTAGCCGAGCGGTCTAAGGCGCCTCGCTGTGGAGCGCGCGGTTGGTCGCTGTCGGAGGTCCGAGTCCTTCCTGGGGCATGGGTGTATGTGTGTGTTTGTGTGTGTTGTCCTTAGGTTAGTTTGACTTAGTTTAAGTAGTTTGTAAGATACGGTCTGACCACACAGTTTGGTCCGATAGATTTACAAACATTTGAACCTGCAGGGCAAAAATGACAAAAACTAACACCTCTGCAGCAGAATGCAGGGCAAGATTTGGAAGACATGCGTCCTAACAGCTGAAGAAGGCAATGGGACAGTTCTCTTATGATCAGCAGACTACTGGTAAAAAAATCTGAGATGCTACTACAAGACACGACAACGATTATATACCAGCTATACCAAGGAAGACCATCTCACTCCTAAACAAATCGGTTATGAACTAGGATGTTGTCAGAATACTCTGTAGTACTGATGCCATCATAGCTGTAAGACTTGCAAAAGATACACAAAAAGGGAGTTCTACTATGACCAATAGCGAACACGATAAAATCACGAACGTATGGAAGAGGATGGAATAGGTAAAAATCTTGTACAGCAATTAAAGTCTCTTGTGGTTCACGGCACACTCCATGTAAAAAATTCAACAGTGTTTGTGAAGGTGCTTCAGGCAATTCATCTGGACAAGGGTGATCTTGTCAGTTTTGACGTCACATCTCTCTACCCAAAGGTGCCACTAAAGGACTCCTTTGCGTTACTGGAGAGTCACTTTGCTGAAAACATTATGTAACTGCTCTGTCACAAGCTCGTCACCACCTACTTCCAATTTAGTGAAAAGTTCTCCTAACGAATTCAGTCGCTATGGAACTCCCACTGGTGCCAGGCATTTCAAAGCTAAATGCGGAACACTTCAAGGAAACTGAAGTGAAACCAGGTTCCTGAAACGAAAGGCATATCAACAGAGATATGAGGATGATAGATTCATGGTGTGGGCACGGAACAAAGAAAACTAGCCGGAAATTCTTGACCACCTCAACGGTATACACAAGAGGGTAGAGCTCACCAAGAAGACGAAAGGAAACGGATGCCAGCGTAAGTAAGTAAGAGAACTAGTAGTATGCTCTATATAAAAAAGACACACATTGACCAATATGTAAGCCTCAATAGCTGTCATCATTAAACACAACCCAGATCTGTGCTCACCGCCCTGCTCTACAGAGCACGAAACATATTGTCACGTTGAAAACTACAATTCGAAGGCTAGGTCGTTAACAGAGCACAATACTTTACACTTAAAACAGGTTTACTGCCAACATAAGCGTACACTTGGAACAGACTGCCTCCTGATTTGAGTACTCTGTTATTTATAAATAGAAAACATTTTATGGAACTTTCAAGTGCATTAGTCATAAGAAACACCTAGAATATTATAGAAATAGTAAATACAAAGAAATCTTTTTCCTGCTAGTGTTGGGATTTGAACCGGAGAACGCCAGCAGAGCAGTCTGCGACGCTAACCACTGCACCATGAATTCCGTCGGAAGACTGGCGGCAATATTCAACAAGGAGAGACTATCCACCAACTTGCACTACCCGCAGGAAACCTTTTGGAAGAATGGTTATTCAGAGGTTAAGGTAAGATGCGCTCTCTGGCCGGCTAAAAAGAAGAACGACCACGATCCAGAAAAAGGCACACTGCATCTGGCGTGGCTTCAATATACTGGGCCAATATTGCCATGATAAAGAAACATTCAAACCATATTCCACTCATCGACTAAAATAAAATAAAAATCCTTGCTTCACAACAGGGAAGCTTCCGCAAAGGCTGCTCCGCCATTGACAATCTCTTGTCACTGGATTCGGCTATTCGCACTGCCTTCACTCGACGTGAGCATCTGGTTGCGGTATTCTTAAGATCTCCGCAAGGTGTACGATACTACATGGGGCCACCAATACTGGCTACCTTGCATGACTGGGGCTTACGGGACCCCTTCCAATTTTTATTCAGAATTTCCTCTCCTACCGCTCTTTTCGGGTGAGGTCGGAGCCTCTCTTAGCTTCCCCCATATTCAAGAGCACGGTATCCCATAGGGCTTCATCTTCAGCGTACCATTGTTTTTAGTGGCTATAAATGGTTTGGCCGCGGCTGTGGGGTCATCAGTCTGTTGCTCCTTGTTTGCCGATGATTTCTGCCTTTATTTAGCTCTGTTAGTATTGGTGTCGCCGAACGGCGTCTGCAGGCTGCCATCCGAAAGGCCCAATCATGGGCTTCTGCCCATGGATTCCAGTTCTCCGCGCAGGATACCCGCGCCACTTCTGTCGCCGTCAGGTAGTTCACCCTGACCCAAAGCTATACCTGGGGAGCAGTCTGTTCCACCCACTTTCAGCTTTGCAAGGCTCTTATTCAGTTGCGGCTAGATTACGGGAGCTTGGTCTATGATTCAGCACCCCTTCTGCCTTGGCGTGTCTTATATCCCATTCTCCACACTGGTGTGCGTCTCGCGACAGGGCCGTTTCGTACCAGTCCCGTATCGAGTCTCCTAGCTGAAGCTGGGATTCCTTCTCTGCGGTTCCGCCGGCAACAGTTGTTGGTGTCATACATTCTTGGGGCACCATATAATTTTAAAGTCAACGAATTTGTTCTATAAAATTATCAAGTTCGAAAGCTTTACCCCTCTTGGAAACATTTATGTAGATGTTCATGGAAGTATAGCAACCGCTGTGACATCAATAACAGCTCTGCCAACGTTCTCTCAGTGTACGAAATCATATGAACATATACACTGCTCAAAGGAATTAGTCAGGTGAGATATCATAAACAGTATACATATATTAACGTATTTTTCCAGATATTGGTTACAATTGTAGTTTGTATGTGATACAGTACGATATTTTGCTGTCTCCAATATTTACTTGAGGTTTACATAGCTTTTACTTAGAGTGAAGCGCCATGGGGCTACCATAATAGTGAAGAAGTCATTCTCATAGTCCTCTAATATGGTGTGATCACCTCAGACGGTCAGTACAGTGGCACACCTGAGTGGCATGGACATTATTAAGTAATCAGCCAGCTCTTGAGGGACATTTAGTCATTCTTTCATGCGTGCAATAACCAGCTCTGCAATCGTTGTGGGAGGTGCTGCTCTGGTTGCAATGTGTCTGCAAGTGCACCCCAGACACGCTCAATCGTGTTTAAGTCCGGTGAATAAGCTGGACACTCCATTCGTTCAATTCCCTCAGCTTCAAGCATGTTGTTCACCGGATCAGCTCTTTGTCCACCAGAAGGAGCGCATCTCCTATGGGCACCAGCATAGGGCTGATGTTATCCGTGGACCACCTTAGCCTTCTTTTAACGGTTCCTGTTGTCTGAAATCGTGTCCAGGTCCCGGAATTTACACTTTTGGACACTCAAATCACTGCAACCACCTCCCTTTGTGTATCTCCCGCTTCCAACTTTCCTCTGGCTCTCCATGCCATAGCTTCTGGTAAATCACGTTGATACCGCATTGCACTACCTGCTCTCTACCCATCTGCTTGTGTAATTCGCTTGGTAGAGTAAACAAAAGTCAACACCAACCCCCTTTGCAGCAACTTTGTTATTACAACTACCAAGGGTGGCCGTAATATTGTTGTCTCCACTCCGTAGAACCGACAAAAAAACGTCTAACCATTTTAGTTCATTCTGCCGATGAAAATACTTCAGAGCCTAGATATCTCAACTAATCCCCTAATGTACATACAAATAAACAATCCCTGAGACGGATTTTCGTCTCGAATATGTCAAAGACATTAATGATAAATATGAACCATTGAATTAAAATTTGTGATGTGGTGGTCTAGCGGTAAGACGTCTGCCTAGTAAGCATGGAGGTCTAGGTTCGATTCCCGGTCGCATCACAAATTTTAATTCAATGGTTCATATTTACGATTAATCCCCTAATGTTTTCACCAGTGTATTAAATGAACAAAGCTATCTGTAGCTAAGGGACGAAACTGTTGGGGTTATCGGTTCCTTGACTTACAAATTACTTAAACTATCTCGGGCTAAAGACAATCCACACCCATGTCCGAGGAAGCACCCGAACCTCCGACGGGGAGCGGCCGCGCAATCCTCAACATAGCGCCTTGGATTACGCGGCTACCATACCATAACTACTAAAGAGTTCCACTTTAAAAAAGTCAGCAAAATTCAATGCATTCAGCTGCAACATACAGCTGAGAAAGAAACTAAAAACTGTGTACCCTCTTTATCAGTCTTCCACAATAAGGTGCTACTATAATTAGACATGATGTTCTACGTTTAGACTTGTATATACACTGTGGAACAAAATTAAACTGACCAAAAGCGTAGAGCCGCGGCGGAGTGGCCGAGCGGATTGAGGCGCTATGCTCCGATGCGCGAGGCCGTTCCCCGTCGGGGATTCGAATCCACCCTCGGGCATGGATGTTTGTGCTGTCTTTAGTATAAGTTACTTCATAAGTTTAGGGACTGATGACCCTGCAGTTAAGTCCCATAAGCTTTATAAACATTTGAACATTTTGACCAAAAGCGTGGCATCGAGTGATGCGGCACCCCTTCAAGTAGCAAAGTGGCGAAAAAGGCGAAGAGCTCAACATTTCGAGTGAGGCTTAAGGTGGGAAAAGATGTCACACTGCCGCGCGTGAATGGTCCTGCGGTCTAAAGCGCCTTATTACGGATTGCTCGGTCACTCAACATCGGGGTTCGCGTCCTCCCTTGGGCATGGGCGAATATGGTGTTCTTAGCATAAGGTAATTTAAATTCTTTGCAAGTCTAGGAACCGATAACCTCAGCAGTTTGGTCCTATAGATTTACAAACATCTGGATATTTGAATGGTGTTGCATTGGTGCTAAATTTCAACAGAACTGTTTTTAACGCCTTCGTGAGTTTATCACACAGTAGGAAGGTCGTCACACTCCTACTTACTGAAATTACACCCCAGTGTATGACGCTCCTGGGCCGGAGGTCAAAACCGCGACACCCGGAGTTGAAATCTCGCGATGTTTATATGGGTTATGGGGGGAAATGTTTCAGACACACCAGCAGCAAAAACTAGTCCGCAGTGCACTGAAGGACGGGGAGACGTTCTTGAGAAAGTAAGACAATCTGCCACTTCCTGCATAATTCAACCCTTCTCTAAAAGCGTCGCCTGGTTGTAGCACCACTAAACGTGTTCTGAGACATTTGGAGCTTTTGCAACCATAATTTTTGTTCTTGTGTACGTTGAGTGAATCACTAAAGACCGGTGAAAACCATTCAACGAAACTGAGCGTGATCCAAAGTGACAACGGGTGTGGTGTCGCACAAGTCTCAAGTGCGCGCCACCTACTTCTGCCATGCACGCACGGCGCAGCGTTCTTACGACGTCAGCCACGAGTGCCCTCTGCTACAACTCCGCTCATGGCCACCACTGAACGACATCATTCACTTGGGACTGAGATAGGAACCAGTTAGCACTTCGGAATCAGATAGGCACCAGTGAAGACTTGGCTATTGGATAGGCACTAGGCAGGCCTCTAGCTCAACTATGTTTCAGCATTCTGCAGTACTGAGCTATGTAAAAGTTAAGTATTACTAAGTCTCTAAGAAATATATATCTCATTCTAATTTACTCTAGTGTTTCTAGTTCTGCTGTCCCACTGGCTGGTCACCTCCTACCTGCACAAGCGTGCATCCTTTATTCCTGTGTCGGTACTTTTCTACTTGGCCACCGACACCTACGACGGAAACAAGAGACAAAAGTGGCGACGAGGCTGAGACACAAAAGTGGTGACGAGGAGCGATAGCAGAACCTTGGACCAGCCCGCTTACAGCAGCCAGACAGCAGCAGTCGGAGCACGCAGAAATTGCTCCCGCCCACCCACCCTTATTATAAGAATTTTGGGGGAAGATATTTTGTTCCGTGTTTTGTGGACTTTTTTGTTGCAGAGCGTCCTCATTTACCTTGCATTTGTATTTTGTTATAATTTACTTGTATGTGCGGCGCCTAATCGGTCAGCATGGCCACTACCCCGAACCCAAACTTAATGGAAATTATTCAGTTACAGACGGCGCAAATCACGCAACTACTTCAAGCAGTGGCGCAGTTGATGGCAACTCAACACAGCCGTCGCATCAGCAGCCTACACCTGCAGCCACACCGCTTCCTACCTTTCGCCAGTACAACGAACGTGAGGAAGAATGGAGCGACTATTTGGCGCAATTTCAAGAACTCGTTGCGGCTCATCAAATTACAGGTCAGAGAGTGAAGCATCTGTTATTATCTGTGGTGCGCACTCACACCTTCGTATTACTGCAGAAACTTTTCCCCCACGCATCTCCTCGTGATCTAGAATTCCATCAAATTCAAATGCACTGAATGCTCATTATGAGAGAAAAGTTCTCGTGGCCGCGGCGCGGTACCGATTTTTCAGACTGAAAAAAATCACCGGAACAGTCGCATCAGCAGTGGATCACTGAACTGAAGGGCTTAACCCGGAAATGTAAATTTACTTGCTGTTGTGGACTTTCTTATAGTGACGTTATGTTGAGAGATGCAATTACGCAGAACATTCAAGACCCCAGAATTAGGGCAGCAATTCTGAAACAGTCTGACCCCTCATTAGACAGTTTACTGCAGCTTATTGAAGCGCATGATATCTTTGACTTAGCAGATGTAGAAATGCAAAGCCACAGTGTTAATTCAGTGCGCCGCAACGGACGCTTTCCTAGCCGTAGTTCTCAGTTTAGCCCTAGTGATTCTTATTTTTCTACTGGCCCTGCTGAACAGTCAGTGAACAGTAGCCAGTGTAAAAGTGCGACACAAAGGTCGCCCCGTTGTGTTAGACAAAGCAATTTGACAAATGGGCGCCAACGCTCTTATCAGAAAAATGTTCGTAAGTCTTGTCCCCAGTGAGTATCTCGCCACAAACGTGTGCATTGACCTAGTCGCAACGCAACCTGTCATCAATGTGGCAAATCGGGACATGTACAGTCAGTGTGTATGCAGAATTTAAATTCAAAGAACAGTAACGTTAGGAACAGTGCTTCGCGAAGTGTGAGAACAGTGCATGCAGTAAATGTCATACATGCTGTGGACTTAAACAGTGCTTTCCTTGTTTCCCAATTGCAAGAAAGTTCTTCTGCGCCTACTGCAAAACTATGTAGTGAGCCACGTCGCAAGCGCCGTTGAGCGCTTA
This sequence comes from Locusta migratoria, assembly GCA_026315105.1. Classification (NCBI taxonomy): domain Eukaryota; kingdom Metazoa; phylum Arthropoda; class Insecta; order Orthoptera; family Acrididae; genus Locusta; species Locusta migratoria. The sequence continues at coordinate 275,829,417 of CM048755.1, forward strand.
AAACTGTGCAACAGAAAAGGGTTCGGGACAAGCAAAATTTCTTAAAGCTAGACCAGTGCCTATCGCAATTCGTGATAAAGTTGCAGACGAACTTAAACGTTGGCAAGATAGAAGGGTGTTTCTGCGAGTCAGTGGGCCCCGCCTATAATAATTATACCCAAGCTGTCAGGAAAACTTCGTCTCTGTGCGGACTTCAGATCAACAGTGAACAGTCAAACAATTGTAGACACTTATCCCCTGCCCAGACCTGAGGAACTGATGGACAAATTAGGACAGTCTCGCTTCTTTTCCAAGATTGATTTAGCAGAGGCATACTTACAGATTCCACTTGATGACGAGTCAAAAAAGTTTTTCGTCATTAATACTCACATGGTCCTTTTTCAATTTCAACGCCTACCCTTTGGCAGTTCTTCCGCCCTGCTATTTTTCAGCGTTTTTTGGAACAGCTGACAGTTTCTGTACCGTGTTGCTCGAACTATTTAGATGATATTGTGGTATCCGGACGCACAGTTGAAGAACATTTATCTAACCTGGAGTGTCTTTTCAAAGTGTTGACTGGAGCAGGTCTACGTTTCAATAAAGCAAAGTGTTCGTTTTTTCAAACTGAAATAGAGTACCTAGGCCATGTGGTTAATGCCAAAGGAATCCATCCCTTACAGTCACATCTTCAAGCGATCAAAGACTTGCCTCCTCCTAAGAATGTGCAGGAATTGCAAGCAGTAATGGGAAAGCTTAACTATTATTTCAGATTTATTCCGAATGCCTCTCAGATTGCAGCTCCACTGCATCGCTTACGTAGGAAGAATGTTCCTTTTGTATGGTCCAAAGATTGCCAGGTTGCCTTTGACAACTTAAAGTCTGCACTACTCAGTGATGCATGTTTGATTCCCTTTGACCCAAAGAAGCCTGTAGTGCTAGCAATCGATGCCTCGTCGTACAGTCTGGGTGCAATATTGTCACATCGTATTGGTTCTCACGATCGTCCTATTGCCTTTGCATCCAAGCTACTGACGCCAACGCAACATAATTACAGTCAGATAGAAAAGGTTACGGCGTCACAAAGTTTCATCATTATCTCTACGGCAGAAAATTCTATTTGTTGACAGACCACAAGCTTCTCACGTCGTTGTTCTCACCCACAAAGCCAATTCCGCCACGAACGGCACAAAAGCTTCAGAGATGGTCCTTCATACTGTATAATTATCAGTATGAGATTTTGTACCGACCTACCACTAAACACGCCAACGCGGACACACTTTCCCGACTTCCAGTTGGCCAGGATGTGTCATTTGATTCTTCGGAAATGGCATGTTGTCAGATAGACTCCAGAGATGCTTCTACTGTCGCAAATTTCCCTTTGAACTCTCGTCGGGTTGCACAGGAAGCAGCTGCGGATGCAGACCTAAGTGGGTAGCACGTTTTGTTCGCTCTGGGTGGCCTGCCAGAGCCAAAGACATTGAGTGGCCTCTGGTTCGACGTCATTTTGCACAATGTCATGCATTATCTTTAAGTCAGGGTGTTCTGTTGTTACATACCGACAACGACCAAACAAGAGTGATTGTTCCTCGTTCCCTGCAACGAGAAGTGTCACGCCTCCTGCATCAAGGACATTGGGGTATTGTTAGGACAAAGGAGTTGGCCAGACGTCATTGTACTTGGGTTGGTATGGACGCCCAGATAGAGAGCATAACGTCACAGTGTACAGTTTGTGCGGAGCATCAGGCGGCTCCCCCGCAACGTTTCTCAGACTGGCCACGCCCCAAGGGACCATGGCAAGGTTTACACATTGACTTTGCCGGACCTTTCTGGAATACGCGCTGGTTAATCGTTGTAGACGCTTTCAGCAAGTTTCCTTTTGTGATTGCCATGAACTCAACGACGGCGTCTAGTACAATCAGTGCCTTAACATCAGTGTTTTTCATCGAAGGTTTGCCTGAAACTATCGTCAGTGACAATGGACCTCAGTTTGTTAGTGCGGAATTTCAACAGTTTTGTCGTGTGAATGGCATTCAGCATATCACCAGCGCACCTTTTCAACCTCAGTCCAATGGTGAAGCAGAACGTTTCGTTCGAACATTAAAGTCTCACATGGAAAAGATGAAAGGTCAGCACTCCAGGCAGCAAGCTCTTCAAATTTTCCTGTCTACGTATCGGTACATGCCACGTGACGGCCCGTCTCCTGCCGAACTGCTACACGGCCGCTGTCACCGCACTCTCCTTCACCTGCTGCAGCCTCCCACGCACCGAGTCGGTTCTTATGGCGCTACGCGTTTTCAGGTTTCTACGCCGGTGCTGTACAAGGTGTTTGCTGGGAAGAAATGGTTACTGGGCACCATTCAGCGTGTGCTTGGTCGCAATATGTATGTTGTACGTTCTTCCACACACAGGGTCGGAGCTGCGGCGCCACGTAAACCAATTGTGCCTGCACAGGCCGCGCGATCCTGTCTCGGGTTTCTTGATTCCAGACCCAGTTCACCGCCAGGGAGCACAGCCACATCGTTCGCCGCCGGGCACAGCGTCCCCGGACTACGAGATCCCCATGGACGTAGACAAGCCTCCGACGCAGTCGTCGCCGCCGCTGTCGCCGCCGCAGATGACAGCGTCGCCGAGAAGGACTCCGGGACCGTGCGGGCCCCACCCAGCTTGGGCCACGCACCTTAGAAGATGATGACCTGCTCCCTCTGGGCGGAGGGGTTCGCCCTTCCCCAGGTTTTGGTGGGTTTCCCGGGAGATCGCAAGGTGGATGCCGGGGCGCGGAGGGCTTCTCGTTCCCAGCCTCTGCTACGACGCCCGTCCCACCAGTAACGCCCCCGCCCAGGCCCTCCTCCCAGTGCCGTCGCCGTGGCCCTCAGCCCTACCCCACGACGGCGCGGCGGTTTGGGGGGGGGGGAGGGGTGTGGTGTCTCACAAGTCTAAAGAGCGCGCCACCTACTTTCGCCGCGCGCTGCCATGCACGCACGGCGCCGCGTTCTTACGGCGTCAGCCACGAGCGCCCTCTGCTACAACTCCGCTCGTGGCCACCACTGAACGACATCGTTCACTTGGGACTGAGATAGGAACCAGTTAGCACTTCGGAATCAGATAGGCACCAGTGAAGACTTGGCTATCGGATATGCACTAGGCAGGCCTCTAGCTCAACTATGTATCAGCATTCTGCAGTACTGAGCTATGTAAAAGTTAAGTATTACTAAGTCTCTAAGAAATATATGTCTCGTTCTAATTTACTCTAGTGTTTCTAGTTCTCCTGTCCCACTGGCTGGTCACCTCCTACCGGCACAAGCGTGCATCCTTTATTCCTGTGTCGGTACTTTTCTACTCGGCCACCGACACCTACGACGGAAACGAGAGACAAAAGTGGCGACGAGGCTGAGACACAAAAACGGGTGTTTACGTTTACAGCCTCTTTATTAAGCACTTCAGTTCAGTGATTTCGGTCACCAGCCGAGTAGCGCTCGATTACTGAACTAGTGCCAGCTTGTAGGCAAGCGAAATACTAAAGAATGTCGAAGGAGCTGCCTACCTTCTGGCACCAGGCCACAATTCGAGACTACTCAGCTAAATGGTTGTCGAAATCAATGCGATAGAAGTGTTCAGCAAAGGAGCATGGGTAGTTCCAAGGGTATTGCCAAACGGGGGAAATTTAGAGGGACAAGTTTCCATCCCATTAACGGAAGTGACATTGTTGCATTCACCCCTCCCCATCCTTCGTGATCAGTTCACAGGAGGGCTGTAAAAACGCAAAAGCTCTTTGCTACTTTGGATAACGTTAAAAATGTTCAAATGTTTGCAAATCTAAGGGACTTAATTACTTTTGTCATCAGTATCTAGGCTACAAACTACTCTAACTTACGCTAAGGACAACACATACACCCCATGCCCGAAGAAGGACTCGAACCTCCAACGGCGAGCAGCGACGCTCTACGCAGCAAGGTGCCTTAGAGCGCCCGACCACTCCACCACGGCGGATCACGTTCAGATTTCTTCGAATGCTTTTGAACGGTCTCTAGTACTTCCAAATTAAGCAACTGAGTAATGTTTTTGCAAGTTCTGTTAAGACCAAATGAGCAGACCAAGAATGTGAAGGTTTACAATATTTGAGTATACAAGATTCCTTAGTTTGTGCACTTAATCCCTACGACTATTGGATCATTCAGTACTAATAAACTAATTCTTTTTTTATATTGGTTCAAAACAGATGTAAGATGTATAATGGTGTACGATCCACCCAGTGATACTACTCATTTGCTTGTTTGCTGCGGCATTTACGATAAAACGGATTCACATGAACTCTACCGTACCTTTATTTCGCAACATGCGAAGTGCAGCATAGTTTTTGCACTGTGTAAATATTTTAGGTGCTGAATTAGAATTACATTTTCAAAAATTTAATATTACATTAAAAATTTAATTTTAATTTTCTTTAAACCTCCAGTACATAATATTTTACTGAATTTGCAATTACTAGTTGGCATGGGGAGCCTCAGCGTTTTTCAGCAACTACCCCCTCTGACAAAATACGAACCATTGGGACCGTCTCTTCCATAGCTGGTAAACTGAAAACTTTCACGGCTACCGTGTCTGGAAATTTTCGTACAAACATCTCTAGGTTTTCTCGAAAATATTTCATCGTTACTGCTCCTCAAGCAGGGAGTTTACGAAAGTATCAGATATCCATATTCAATATTGTAGTGAAATTTGAGTATTCTCTTAGCGGAAATAAGCCACTAAAGTAGGGTGGGAACACCGCTGAAGGTAGCAGTGCAACCCGCCTCTTGGGGCGACACTCTGAACGGCGCCACAACTGTTAAGGTTTCCGTGTAGGATGTACTACAAATACTAGTGGCTGCTTGAGTTATGAAGATGACAGGGCCATCATGGGACCCTAAATGCAAGATTTATATACAATGCCTGTAAGCAATTCATATTCTAGTGAATGTGGATCAGACAGATCAGAAGGTGTTGCAACATCAGCGATCACAGATGCTGGAGAGTCGATTAGCGAGTAAGCACTATTCACAGCACTTTTTTTAATTGTGACGCCACTACTGGCCTTTCGACTAGCAACTTTTGCATGCATAAAGGACTTCGTGCATATTGTTTTCACTTTGCACTGTGAAATGTCATAGGCCTATTGGATTTCTATTCCATAGGTGATCAAGGTTAATGTAAGGATAAGTCAAGTAATTTTAAGTAGGCACCCCATTTTTGTTTCAGTTTGCTGCCCATATTCAGATAATTTCCGCTGAAGCTCCTTTTACTTTACTGAGATAAAGCCTTAAAGCCTTTTTTTATTGTTGACATTGATCCATTAAAAATACAGCTATTTTTTTCTTTATATTCATTATTTCAGGGCAGCGGGCTGCCACCCCCCCCCCCCCCCCCCCCTTATATTACTCACCTGGTTTAATATAATGTACTGTTTGGCTACAGAAGCCACTGTTATTAACAATATAAATGTTTCTGAAACGTTTGTTAAGGTTGAGGGACTTAACTGCGGGGTTATCAGACCCTAAACTTACAAACTACTTATGAACTACCTTATACTAAAGACAACACAAACATCCATGCCCAAGAGGGGATTCAAACCCCCGACAATAGCGGTGGTGCAGACTGTGACTAGCGCACCGCTGATTGCTCAGCTACTGCGGCTGGCATAAATGTTTCTGTTTCCCGGTGAGCGCTGTGGGGACCTCAATGGGCATAGATATTTTGTTTTTTCTTCTGAGGATGGCGAGCTTGAGTACTCTCAAGGTCTTATGTACAGTAAGTTTGTTTGGATCAGTATATAAAATATTTGCCACTGAACTGAACTGTCAAGCTGTTTTAACCAGAACACAGGTTAGGTACATTGTGAGCAACAAATAGAGAAAAATTAATTTGAATATGACCCAGGGTGGGGTAGGGCTTGGACCTGGGTTGAACCCCACTCTACCCTAGGAGCAGATTTAAAAATGGAAAAACAATTTAAAAAAATTTAAAAATGAAACAAAAATTAAAATAATAAAAAAGGCAGGATGCTCCCTTCAATAATAAGGATATTATAATTTTTACTCACCTGTTGCTCCCCTGCTAGAAGGTAATTTTGCAGTCTCTGCTGGGTTTTGTGAACTGTATTTTACAAATCCTTAAATGAGTCAGTTTTTTAAGAGGAAGTAAAAAACTCGGCACATTTGTAATAGCTGAAATGACTTTTAATTTTAATTACAGCTCTCAGAATTGTAATGTCCATGTGATTTCACTCTTTTGTTCAAACTGTATCCACAGGGGAGAATGCACGCTGTGCAGCAGTGTTGGTTCCCAGAATACAAAATGAGAATTCTAGCCGATGTTAAGGTTTTGAAATGATACTCCTTACTCTTTAAAATAACACGAAACACTTTATCTGTGTTATTCTCAATGCTACTAACAAACGGAAATTTGTGTTTAAGAGATCTGAAAACGCACACTTACTCTTCGATGGCATGTCACTATCACAAAAAAACCAACCAGTTCACTGTACTCAGAGAGACTCACAACACATAAGTTACTGACTTCTCTTCTTTCAATGCTGCTCAAGCACTCATAGTATAGAATTGTTGGGCCACTTTAATGGGTTACAGTTAACATCAAAGAAAATTGCAGTGATGTCTTGCATTTTCCACCACTGTCTGACTAGGAAAACATTGTTGTCATGTTTTTGTATGAAAAGAGACAGCTAGATAATGAATATTATTGTAGTTGTGACTATTTTTGTGTCCTACATTTTAACAGCTCATGTGACAATTCTAGGCAACCATTTCTCAAATTCTAACTAGGAAACAACACCGAGATAATGAAGGCATAAAGGAAAGCAAGAACTGAATAGAAAAGTAACATTAAAGAGAAGTACAACTACTGTTCCTATAAGACATACCATGTAGGCTGGACACCGGACATAGCTTTCAAAATCAGCAATGTCCCGCTGAAAGTGGGACATCTTGGAGCCCTAACCTGTGACCCTAATGACAAACAATTTTTGTAGTATGTTTTGTAAATGTCCAAATTTCTGGTAGAACTATACCTACTTTAGTGCCAGTGAAATGAATATGAACCTTTGTATCTACAGCTTGTTAACTTTCTTTAGGATTGAACAGCAAACACATAGCCATATGGCTCAGTCTCTAACAGCCAGCATAATGGCAATCTTGATTATTTAGAATTCAGTACCATACTTTCTGACAGCATATGTCAGAGGTACCTGAAAGAACTCTTTATTTTGTAACAAAAACATTTGGGTAGATATCCTTTCAAAATTGCAATGGTTATTTGTCTCATCAAAAACTGTATAAATAGAGTAAATCATTACCAGTACCTAATATAATTTTGGTATTAAATATTTGTTGCACTTTCGTGACATGCTAGTATTCTCATTCAATGCAAAGATAAGCCTACATGTTTTCAAGACATAATTCAAATTACCGCATTGTGTGGACATCTCTCAAGGAAAATACTTACAAGGATACAATATGTCTGAAATACTATATGGTGGGATATTTAAAATATTTTGTAGATAAAGGTATTTTCAGAAATGGGACTTAGGCCTATCAATTGCAATGTGATGCAGTTTGTGGTAAATTAATGTCACACAAACTGCAATGTATGAGGTACAGTAAAAAATACACACATTAATAATTTATTTTAATGAAAACAATACATATCTCTTCACATGTAAAACAGCACTGTATACAAAAACAAGCAACAGCATAGATGATTGCCTTTTACACATATTGTTCTTTTTCTGACAACTTTTAACTCACTTTCAAGTATACTGATATGCTTCCCAGTAGTCCTTTCACTTCCAACAGACACTATGTTTGTGACCATAAGGCAATGTATGCACAATTACCCTGCATTGCAGAATTTTTCACACTTTACCACACTTCACACTTATGCACTGGATTCATCTTGGATCCCAAGGGGCACCGAAATTCTGTTGAAAATTCCTGCAAGTTGGAAAGTGGCCCGATAACTCTAAACTTTGGTGGAGCATGAGGATCCTTCTCAAGCTGTAGCTTTATAGCTTCATCTGTGCTTGCAGAGCACCATACCTGTAATTCCATAAATATTTATTAATTAGCTTCAGAATGACAGAAGAACATTGAGTTATATTGAAATTAAACCAATAAATAAACAAACTCTAAAAAGAAACGTATAACTGCCATTAAAACCCAGTACACAAAGAAAACTAAATACAAAATGGATCTTAACAGGTGAACAATATTTCAGATGAAAATGAGTGCATCTGCATCAACAGTATCTGTCTGTGGTGACATCAAATAAATTAAGTAATGCAAGTTCTTATGGAGCACATCTGACACATTTTTGCCATAGATAGTGGCATCAGAAAATTAAATAAATAATTAATGATAAATACCTGGGCAAAACTGAGGAAGAAGAGCTGTTTGTGGCTGAAGTTTAACCCAGGAAGAGGCAATTCACGGGGATTTCTCTGTTCCCATTCCAGATAGGCATGATAAGCTGCTTTAAGTCCTCCATTGTCAGCAATATTTTCACCTGAAGTGACAAATAATAATGTGAAACATAGTTAATCACTTCCTTATGGAATTATGTAAGTTACATAGTGTTTCTGGTATGGTATAAAATTTTCTCTAATTACACATGTAAACAAATTACCCAATTTTGTATGAGGCTTCATCATACTATATTTATTGCTTACTTAACCATATAAATTGAATGTTAGTAGGCAGTGTTCTGTTTTATCTGTGTACTGAAATGGAAACTCTTTTCATTTACACTTGTGCTTGTATAAGCCTACTTGATGTTTCTGAAATGCATAGCTTACATTAAAAAAAAAAAAAAAAAAAAAAAAACCCACAGTTTTGTAGTAAACCCTAAGGAATGTCACTATATATCACCAGAAAATATGATGAGGGTCAATAAATAGAGGTTTACATTAATGTTTCTAGAAATATTACACAGGGGACTGATGACCTAGCTGTTTAGTCCCCTCAAAACCAACAACAACAAGAAATATTACAATAGAACTGTGACTTCTGAAATTAAGGTTACACTTTCAATACAAATTTCTTGAAACTAATCTGTACTTAAAGAAATTTGTTGGACCAACATTACAGGTCAGATATAAAGTAATATCACCCATCAGCCAATAGAAAATACATTTACCTAAAACCTTCTAAACAGTAAAGAACTTGGGCGATGAAAAACGTGTATAATTTATTAATGAGGTTGTTGTGAAAAAGTGGATGAGAGAAGTGACTCATTGATACATGAGGACATTTTAAGTATCTCAAGCAAATGCATCAGAAAGGTTAAAAATAAATATAGCAGTGATACCTATTCTGTATGCCACTGTGTAAGATTCTTGAGCTTTCAGCAGGAAACTGACATTGTCACCAGGTTCTAAAATTCTCGAGCTTTCAAACTGTGCCATCATCATCAGAAGTTTAAAACGCCTTTTAATTCCTGTTGTCAATACTACAGTTTTCTGTCAAAAGCCCAAGAATTTTATTTGGGGTGACTTGGCTTGTATACTGAGAATATTTTATTTAAAAAAGACTTCAAGAACACAACACATAATGAGTGTCTAGAAAGCATATGATATGAAAAACTGTCAAAAAGTTAAACAACAGCATCAGTTCACATGATGTTACTGCACTATACACATAATAAAACAAAAAGTGGACCATAACAATCTCACAAAAATCATAACTGAGGATGTGAACTTTTAAATTGGTATTTTCATTTTGATATTGACTACTTTGAGTTGGTTATGTAAAATTTTATGCTTAATGGAGACATTGTTTAAACAGTCTGTTGTACACTCTTTCTTTCCCTATTGTAGAGAAACAAAAGCTAGTTTTTAACACACTGATTACTAACAAGTTGTGTTTCACTGTTTCCAGCAAGTACAGGGATCCTCTGGGCTCAAAAACAAGCAAAGGAAAATGTTAGTCAAGAGGAACTCCAGTTAAAAATAACATCTGGAAAACAAGGTTTACTGTAGCCATATATAATCTGCAAGGACTTCTTAAGACCTAACAGCAGATGATACCCACGAATGTTACAGAAAGAATACTATCATTGCAATACTTGTAGGTAATAAGTATTTTTAATATTTTGGAGGATGAATACCAACTTTTAAGTAGCAAAAGATTCTAGTTCCAACCCTGTTAAAAACTTAGTCCTGTCATTATTAAAATAATGACTTTTAAATCATTTTCTTGAAAGCAAATCATGTGTTTAAACGCAAACAGAGAACAGGAAAATTAGATTTTGGTCTGGGAACGGGTACAGGAATGGATTGGGAACAGAAATGGGCAGGGGGAGGGGGTGATATTAGGAGGTAATCATAGGTTGACATTTAAATTGTAGGAAGGAGGATTATACAGGGTGATTTTTTTGCACCATGCACAAATCTAGGGATTGATTGAAGAGAGAGGATACACAGCAAAAAAGGTGTAATTAACATATTTCCAGAAATGCATTGTTTCTATGCTAGAGATCATCTATTCAATTAAACTTTGTTACAGATATGTGCAGTACCATACAGCCACAGTTACAATATGCATTGTTCCCTTTGGAGAGTGGTACTGTTCCTCATGCTGTGACACTGATGATTCGACGGGTTATGTGGCTGCTACACGAGGGAGCTCCAGCCCACTTCACCGTTAACATCCAGCCACATCACAGTCCTGTCTTACCTGGTTGATGGATTGGATGAGGAGGACCAGTTGCATGGCCTTCTTGTTCACTGGATCTAGACCAGTATGATTTCTGGTTATGGGGACATCTCATCATATATGCAGAGCCCATGCAGTGCTGTCATCAGACTGATTTTAGTGCTCGTGTGTCAGAGGCAGCATGAATATGCAGGCATTGAGGAATATGGAAGCCATTTTCATCACATCCTGTAACTGTGGCTGCACGTTACAGTGCATATTAGACTGCAGTCTTTGTGACAAAGTTGTTGTTACGGTCTTCAGTCTGGAGCAAGCCTTTTCATCTCCTCATAAGAACGGCAACCCACTTCCATTTGAATCTGCTTACTATATGCATCTCTTGGTCTCCCTCTGTGATTTTTACCCCACACACTTCCCACCAATGATAAATTTATGATTCCTCGATGTCTAAGATATGATTGAGTAAATGGGCTGTCATGGTAATAATGAATTTCCAGACATAAGTTCATTAGACCTTTTTGTTCTGTATCCTCTCCTCAATCAATACCTAGAGTCCGTGACTGAATAAAAATTTATACTGGTGACAGCAGTAAGTGGAGTTTTCTTTCAGAAAGCTACTACCATAGCTGTGTTTGCCCTGAGTACTGAGCCATTTGTATAGGCTACTTCACCCTTAGAGCTCTCACCTGTGAATTGAGAAATCTAATATTGCTAGGGATCCAAATATTGCTGGTTGTGAAGAACCCATTGAAGTCAAACAGTTAAGTTTGCTCTAAAACTACATGGTCTAGTTGGCAATTTATCCATAGTTCACAGAAGTTGCAGTGAATCTGATACAGGGTGTCCAGTAAAGGAGTTCTTGATTTCAAAATTAAATGTCTTGAAAATGGAGATCAACAGATGAGGGCATCCAAAGTATTTTTACTGTGAAAGCTGTAATACTGTCATACAGAAGTTTGAAATAGTTTGAAAACCTGATAACAGGTGTTGCTGTATGCAACACAGCTTGTACAATATCAGTGGTCATAATGAAATTCATTTGTTACACGTCGTCTTTGCAATCACATCACAATCTTTTCAAAATGCCCACTGGCCCACAGTAAAGAGTTGGGGCAAAGAAAAAATAAAATTTGCAATCACAGCCTGTAGTGTCTCAACAGAAATGGAGTTGGATGCCTCACTAACTGAAGCTTGTCCAGTGTTCTGGGATGGTTCTGGTAGACAGTGTCTTTCTATGTGCCCCACAAACAGCAGTCACATGGAGTCATATCTGGCATATATGGAGGCCAATCCATCCCTGTGCCAGTAAATTTGCAATAATCCAATGCAAAGACCCTATTATTAAAGAATTCATTAAGAAAGTGAAATTCCTGTTTGGTGCATTGTAACACAAAACTGAAATGTAACATTCACTAAAATTTGTTTCTTGCATAAAAATAGCCAATAAACACTCTGCTGCATACAGAAGCCCACAGAGTAAATAATGGAGAATACTGCGGTTTTGCTTCAAACAAATACGGATTTTCAAAACTACAAAATTGACAGCTTTGCTTATTTGTGACTCCATTCGGGTAGAAATGTGCTTCGTCTGTGAACCAGATGCAGCCAACATCAAATCATTAATTTCAGCCATTGTGAAGTACTGGTACACAAAGACAGCCTTCTGCCACACTGCTCATTCAGGTATCGCCTGGTGGAAACAGTTGTAGGCTCTGTCCCAGTATTTTCTACATGCTGGAACACTTAAAACCAGTCTTTGGTACAATTATTTGAACAGATTGCCTTGGATTTTGCTGAATAATTTCAGAAACCATGACATTTGCAGGAGCAAGTACAGTTTACCTGCAGCTACATTCCCTGCCAGATCATCAGTGACCTTGCCTGTCCATTTGAATTAGGTGAAAAGCTTGGGAGTTGTTTTCACATCAGGACCTTTTGACATGATAAAGTGTGTTTGAAAACTGTGCCTTGTTGCCTTATGACTGTGTTGTAACCTGTAGTAATATAGAACAAGATAACACTATTACCTTCCATACTGCAACAGTTGTACTGATCGCTCAGAGGTGCAGCACATAGTTTGTGGACACACAATAGTGTGGTTACAGCACTGTCTGTTGGCAGCTTTTGGAACTATTTCAACACTTTTTTTTTCTTTCACACACACACACACACACACACACACACACACACACACACACACACACTTCCATAGACAATTTTTACAGCATTTACAACAAAAATGCTTTTTTATGCACTTGTCAGTCTATCTTCATTTTGACATATTTAATTTTGGAATAAGGATTCCTTTGCTGGACACCCTTTATATGATGTGGCAACTTTTACACATGACTCTGTCTAAAAAATGTAGATGTGAAGACGAGACAAAAGGGTTGGTCTGTGACACATCTGTTCTGCAGAGATATACTACTGGCTATTAAAATTGCTACACCAAGAAGAAATGCAGATGATAAACAGGTATTCATTGGACAATTATACTAGAACTGGCATGTGATTACATTTTCATGCAGTTTGGATGCAAAGATCATGAGAAGTCAGTACCCAGAATAGTGACCTCTGGCTGTAATAACAGCCTTGATACACCAGGGCATTGGGCCAAACAGATCTTGGATAGCGTGTACAGGTACAGATGCCCATGCAGCTTCAACACGATACCACAATTCATCAAGAGTAGTGACTGGTGTATTGTGACGAGCCAGTTTCTATGCCACTATTGACCAGAAGTTTTCAATTGGTGAGAGATCTGGAGAATGTGCTAGCCAGGGCAGCAGTTGAACATTTTCCGTATCCAGACAGGCCCATACAGGACCTGCCACATGCAGTCATGCATTATCCTGCTGATATGTGGGATTTCACAGGGATTGAATGAAGGGTAGAGCCACGGGTCATAACACATCTGAAATGTAATCGCTGCTGTTAAAAGTGCTGTCAATGCAAACAAGACATGACCAAGATGTGTAACCAATAGCACCCCATACCACCACACTGGGTGATACACCAGTATGGCTATGACGAATACATGCTTCCAATATGTTGTCACCGCGATGTGACCATCATGCTGCTGTAAACAGAACCTGGATTCATCTGAAAAAATTACATTTTGCCAGTCGTGCACCCAAGTTTGTCATTACATCCACCATCATATACACCAGCATCAAGGGTAACCGCAGCCATGGTCTCCAAGCTGATAGTCCATGCTGTTGCAAACATCATCGAACTATTCGTGCAGATGGTTGTTGTCTTGCAAATGTCCCCATCTGTTGACTCAGGGATTGAGATATGGCTGCACGATCCGGTACAGCCATGCAGATAAGTTGCCTGTCATCTCGACTGCTAGTGATACGAGGCCGTTTGGATCCAGCACGGCGTTACTATTGCCCTCCCGAAACTACCTATTCCATATTCTGCTAACAGTCATTGGATCACAACCAGTGCGATCAGCAATGTCGCATTATGATAAAACACAGTCACGACAGGCTACAATCCAACCTTTATCAAAGTTGGAAACATGATGGTCTACATCTACATACATATTCTGCAATCCACCGTAAGGTGCATGGCGGAGGGTACACTGTACCACTACTAGGCATTTCCTTTCCTATTCCACTCCCAAATAGAATGAGGAAAAAAAAAAGAATCCCTATATGCCTCCCTATGAGCCCTAATTTCTCTTATCTTGTCTTTGGATTCACTACATGAAAGTAGGAGGCAGATCATACGACACTCGGCTTCAAATTCCGGCCCTCTACATTTCCTCTACATAAATTCATAAAATGAACATTGCCTTTCCTCCAGCGATCCCCATTTGAGTTCCTGGAGCATTTCCGTGACATTTGCACATTGGTTGAACCTATCAGTAACAAACCTAGCTGCTCGCCTCTGAACTGCTTCTATGTCTTCCTTTAAACTGATCTTCTGCGGGTCCCAAACACTTGAGCAATACTCAAGATGTGGTCATACAAGCATTTTATATGCAGTCTCCTTTACCGATTAAGTACATCTTCCCAAAATTCTCCCAATAAACCAAAGTCAGCTGTCTGCCTTACTCACAACTGTCCTTACATGTTCTGCGATGTTATGCCTAGATATTTGAACAACGTGACTGCATCAAGAAGCTCACTACTAATACTGTATTCGAACATTATAGGATTGTTTTTCCTACTCATGCGCATCACCTTACATTTTTCTACATTGAGAGCTAGCTGCCATACTTCGCACCAACTCAAAATTTTGTCTAAGTCATCCTGTATGCTATTACAGTCAGTTAAAGATGACACCTCCCATACACCACCACATTATCAGCAAACAGCCACAATTTACAAGTTACTCTGTCCATCAGATCATATATATAGATAGAAAATAATAGCTGTCCTATCACACTCCCCTGGGGCACGCGTGACGATACACTCGTCTCTGATGAACACTCGCCGTCGAGAACAATGTACTGCGTACTGTAACTTAGGAAGTATTTCAGCCAGTCACAAATCTGTGAACTTATTCCATAAGCTCATATCTTTGTTAGTAGTCTGCAGTGTGGCACTGTGTCATACGCCTTTTTGAAGTTGAGAAAAACACACTGCGCCTCTTGCCCTTCATTCATGGCTTGCAAGATGTCATGTGAGAAAAGGGCAAGCTGAGTTTCACATGAACGATGTTTCCTAAACCCATGCTGATTCATAGAAAGAAACTTTTCCGTCTCAAGGAAATTTACTATATTCGAACTGAGAAAATCATCCAAAATTCTACAGGTAACTGATGTCAACGATATTGGCGTGTAATTATGTGGTTCTGTTCTCTTTCCTTTCTTATAAACGGAAGTCACCTGTGCTTTTTTCCAGTCACTAGGAACTTTGTGCTGAATTAAAGATTCACAATAAATGCAAGCTAAGTAAGAGGCCAATGTCGCAGAATACAAGGCATCACAACAACGTTTTACCAGGCAACACCAGTCAATTGCTGTTTGTGTATGAGAAATCAGTTGGAAACTTTCCTCATGTCAGCACATTGTAGGTGTTGCCACTGGTGCCAACCTTGTGTGAATGGTCTGAAAAGCTAATCATTTGCATATCACAGAATCTTCTTCATGTCGGTCAAATTTCGCATCTGTAGCACATCATCTTCGTGGTGTAGCAATTTTAATGGTCAGGAGTGCATGTTCCTTGGGTTAAGCAGAATAGGGACTAAGAGCAAACAAAATTATTTACATATTGTGGGAGCAGCAGAATATCATTTTAGGAGAATATGGCAGTCAAAGTACTGGTGAAGAATATGAATTAATTGTCTCTATTGATTAGCTGGTCTGAGGGATTTGTTTGAGTATAAAACTGTAGAGGTTTGCTTACTTACATAGGTTTAAATACTACTGTATTTTCATGTGCAAAAACCTTTGCAAGGCATGTAGCATACCAGGAGGTAGAATACTTCACAAATGAAAATGGGGAGCGACAATCTGATACAGAATGAATGGCAAAGTGTGGGTATTGTAACTTGGTTTTTCAAATTATAGGACTATATTTAAGTATATTCAATTTTAGTTAGACCTGGACTCAAACACTGCCTATACTTGGTAAACTCCTTTTTCCCTTTGTACTTCACTGTGATTTTATAACTTCAGATACAATTTTTTCAACTTATTGTCTGTTTAAAATAAAACTTTGTGATGAAATCTGTGGGAAATGAATTTTGTTGGTTTCTGTTTCAGTTTATCTAGATAAACAATATTTAAATACCGTGACACATACTCTTGTCTACTGAGAAATTGGATTGTTGCTGTGTGTAGTTTGATGAAACTATGAAGTTGTAATAAGCTAAGAAATATCTACTTTAAAAGTTTCAGTAATTTCACCTTTTTCTGTTATTCCCAGGTTACTCATTTCATTAATTGCTGTTGTTATACTTCAATGAAGTTAATACTTCAGAGTAGTCTGTAGACAGTAAAAGTATACAATTGGAAATGGTCAAATTACCAGAGCTTTTTTTCAGTCTACTTCAATAGTAAATTGTTCTTTTTATTTATTATTTATAACCTTTTCATGCCTGTTAACTCCATTTAACTTACACTTAGCTCCTGTTTAGTATTTGGCCAGAAAGGATCCTGTGCTTGTGGACATAAACAGCATGCTGAGTACGGTAACAGAGTTACTACTGATGAGACTGAATTGTGTGGCTTTCTGACAGTAAAACACCACTAGAATTGTATTCCTTGGACAGAAGATGATTCAACTCAATGAAAGTATTAGCATGTTACAAACACATTTGAGTAAGTATTATTTATCCTTACCTAGAGTCTGTTTCCCATTAACGTGTTTGTTGTCAACTGTGTAGTTAGAATATTGATCAACTACGCACTGTGTCCTCTTCTTGAATGCTTCAATTGTCTGATTGTTCCACCATTTATGTAGGTTACCATTCTGATCATACTCTCTACCTAGAAAAACATACATTTGAGGAAATTTTTAAATGGTGTTATTTAATCTGAATCATTGTAATAAAATATTTGTTTTGATCATTCTAAAATATTGAGTCTCACTCAAGCAATAAATAATAAATATTCTGCTTGTAATAAATAATTCTGTTTTTCTAATAATGATCTTGGAACTCATTAAGTGTATAGACACATAACAATGAGAAATAATCTTCAAACAATCACACTTTTACAAATTTGAGATATTGAAACATTTCTACCATTTTGGGGCATTGAAATAAATTCAGTGGGAAAGTTGAAAATTTGTACTGGACCGGGATTTGAAATCTGATTTCCTGCTTCAAGCCAGCAGTCGCCTTAGCAGTTAGGCTATCCAGGCATGCTTCCTGCCCAACCCAATTTCTTAACTTCTAGCCCCCTGCTCATTGATTCCTCTTACTCACAGATTATACTGGATTCCTACAAGGAATTGAGCATTTTAATGCGTCCACATTGAAATTGTCAATTGCTTGTTGGTATCATATTTTACAATTATTGATATGGTGTCTGTTCTTTTGGAAATGTCCGAAATGTTTGAATATTTCAAATTTGTAAAATTATGGCCCGTAATATCAACAAATGTTGTCTGTTATGTCATACATGTCCAAAAGAACAGACACCATATCAATAATTGTAAAATATACCATTAACAGGCAATTGACAATTTTAATGCCTTCACATTCAAATGCTCAATACCTTGCAGGAATCCAGTATATGCTGGGAACAAGAGAAATCAATGGGCAGGTGGACAGAATTTGAGAATTTGGGTTGGAAGGGAAGTGTGCCTGGATAGCCTAATTGGTTAAGGTGACTGCTGGCCCAAAGCAGGAAATCTGGGTTTGAATCCCAGTCCAGCACGAATTTTCACCTTCTCTGTTGAATTTATTTCATTGGACCAAAATGGTCGAGATGTTTCAATGTTTAAAATTCATAAAATTATGGTCGTTAATGTCAACAAATGGTGTCTACTATTTCGGGCATATCTGAAAGAACAGACACCATATTAATAATCACAATTTTGTTAAGTTCTTTTATCTGTAACTGATTTGGTATACATATGCCTTAATGAGGCACCACAATTTTTTAAATTTGATCTACATCTGTGCTATTCAAGTCACCACAGACTGTATGATGGAGGGTATATTTGATGTTCTATGTTCGTGTTTAATAATGTAACCAATGCAAATGTCCTTCAGTCATTCATGCATGCAAGGAACATACTCTGTGCTAACTACAGCTGCCAAGACTACAAGAAATATATTTGCAATTGTGAATATGAATCAGCATCACCATGCACATATGTCTGAAAAACATTTTCTTTGGTTACATAGGCCTAATTAAACATGGCTTCTGCACACCAAGTCAAAACATGGCATGTGACATTTGTAGTAAACGAGAATTACATGATGGAATGTAAGAGCACTCATGGGTAGTAGACACTCTGTGGCAGAATGGAAGATTGGATTGTTCTGGGTGACATGAACAGATAGCGTAGTGGCTAACATGGCCACTCAGAAAAAGTGGGAAATCTGATTTTGAATCCAGATCTGGCACAAATTTTTGTGTGTCACAGATAAATTGTACAACAGATGGTAATTCATATTCTCATTTGCAAATATATTTCTGTTCATAGAAGTTCGGGTATGCAGCCAGTCATTGTGAAATATATCACACAATATTTCAGCCAGACACCTGCTAGCCATCTTCAGGTGAGTTTTTGAAGACTCACCTAGCAGGTGTCTGACCAAAATATTGTGTGATGTATTAGATGATGACCAGCTGCATACCCGAGACTTCTATGAACATTCTATCCACCAGGAAAAATTTTAAAGTTCACTCAATATATTTCTTATAATTATGAATTCGTTTCATATGACTGTGTTGTGTGCCTGTGTGATTGCATGAGTGTTCTATGTTCTGAAGAAGGCCATGGCCGATAGCTGAAAGTATTGTGCATGTCGCAGCTTGTCACCACACCTTTGCAGTGAGTTGTAAACTGTCCTTATTACTATATTATTAATTCCTACCTGGACTTTCCATTATTATATCTCCTTTCCTTCATTGTTTTATATTTCGACGTATCTTATTTTTAGTCATATTGTTTCATTTTTATTGCCTTTACATATATCAGATTCATCTAAATATCATAAATCGAGTACATTTTCTGTAACAATATCCATAAAGAGCTGAAAATACTTCTAATGATATTGCTAGTTATGTGATGAAAACATAACTACCATGCATTACAAGCACATACATAGTGTATTCATTGCTTATTCCTATATCTATCAAGACGGTACACCTTGACAGACATATTCTTAAGTCACTGTTAAACAGTATACAATGTGTTTCTTAATAAAATTATATGGTCAATATTATGAGCACTTAAATTATTGAAATTATTTAATGATCAGTTCTTCATGAGAAATTTTCTATTATATGCTATTAGTAATAGCCTGTATTTTAAATTAATTCTTATGTTGCAGAATTTTGTGTGTATCCCTAGCTGAAGCATTGAACCACAACTTGCATTACTTACATTTAGTTTGTGGTCAAATTTTTATGAGGACCTTATGGTTTAATTTAAAAAATATTTTAGTGTTCAATTTTACTGAAAAAGTCTAATTATTACATAATAATTTCCAGTGTTTTGCAAACTTATGTAGCCTCATTCCTTGCCTTCAATGTCAATAACCCAAGTCTGATTTTTGTAAGAGAATTAGTTTTGGCTGTAATACTCTATATTCTACTATACAACCTTTTATTATGGAAGTTTATCCATAAAGCAGAATTTAACAGGATATGTATATGTGCAAACAGGCAGATGTTTAGAATGCTATATTGTGTTTATGCCCACTTCTTCCCACTAGAACATTGGTAAAACATAGTTGGAATACTAGGCGATTGATGTAATTTACAATTTGCATGCTCCACAAATCTAAGCCAGGCGGACAAGCTGATCGCTCAGTTTCTAGATTGATGCCAATCTGTATTGTATGGCCATTAAACAAATTAATGTCATAAAAATAGTAAGGTGGAATAAGAATTAAGACAATGAACTCACCTTCAGAAAGACTAGAATTCCAATCCCTATCTTAATATCCTGATTTTTCCATTACTTCTTACATAACTTAAGGCAAGTGCCAAAATGGTTCCTTTAAAAATGACACCACCACTTTCCTTCTCTATCAGTTCCCAATCTGATCCTGTACTCAATATCTATTGGCATTATTATTAATAGGATATATAACCAAAAATTTCCATTTATTTCTGTGAGAAGCTCATGAACAGGAAAATACTAGTCTCAACCATATGTGACTGACAGAAAAGAAGAGTAGTAGTTTGAACATTTTTCTTAGTTTCAATTATTCAAAAATCAGCTTTGAGAACAGTGTGTTCTTTTACAAGGTAATAACTTGCTACAGTAAATGTGTAAGATGTGACATCACAAAATCAATTTACTAACCACAAACTTTGTGAAAATATGTCAATGTTCATTTCTTAAAGACATTATATTGTGCACAATCAGGAGATTACACATAAATGGCTAACCTAATGACCCAAATACATAAAAACCTTGAACAGTTTAGTAAATATTTTAAGGTGTAAAAAAAAATCTCTCAAAATTTTCTGGAATATTTTTGTAGATGCATCAGGCCACTCAAAGTAGAAGGAGAAGTCTCAATGCAGAATAAATAAGGATGATATAGATTATTAAAAACTAGTGCTGATCTAATAACAACAAATATTCTGTATTACATAGTTGGACTATAATAACTTAACACCAAATCATAATTTGGTGAGTATATTACTTGATGGAAATAAATGTTAGGCTTTTTTAAATATTTTATATGTATACCATGGAAAAAATACATAGTCAGATTTTATAGGTTACATTATAAAATGTGAAGTGTAATATTAATTGAAAATTACATTTGTAAATCATTGTAACAACTCATTTTGCCATAAAACATATGTTATTTATGAGATTTGTAGTATAGGATTGAGTTACAGTTTGCAAAACCTGTAGTCCAAATGAGCAGGGAAATTAGACTCCAGGAAAGAACAGTTAGAATAATTGCTGATCATCTAAGGGCTATTTAGTTAGGAGCATTATGCTTATTGTGTACTCTGTGTATGTGCTTAAGAAGGAATCTGTGAATAGAAACCATGTAGTCCTGTGCAACTGAAGAATAAATGATCATCTGAAATTATCTTCCAGTGAGTTCCAAACAGCACATTCCACTGCAGAATGACAATTTCATTTTGGAAATGGTTGGCTACCCCAGACTGTGGCTAAGCCATGTCTCTACAATATAATTTCTCACAGGAACTCTAATCCTGCAAGGTAAATGGGAGAACTTCTGCAAATTTAGAAAGGTTCGAGATGAGGTACTGAACTGGTGGAAATAAAGTTGTGAGGATGGGCTGTGAGTCTTGCTTCGGTAGCTCAGTCGGTGAAGTGTTTGCCCATAAAGGCAAGGGTACCGCATCCGTCCTGGCCCAGAACACAGCTTTGATCTGGGAGGGAGTTGCAATAAGTTATATCTACTAAAGAATACAAAACAGAGTAAGAAATAATGAACATGTTTTAGCATATGATTTTAATAATAGGGACACAGAGTAAAGAAGAAAACTGGTCCTTCTATGAAGACAGTGCAAACAAATTAAATGTCTTTTCTAAATAATGAATGTCATATCAGTGGTTGTTGCTGAAAATATATCTAAATGTATGTGTTGAATTCTAAGAATGACAGTAATTTTTCTCCCTTAGATTTCTGTAAATATATTTAGAAACCTCTGAACTGCAAATAATATTATTCTCTCTTACAAACATGATGTATTCCTGTTTAAAAATTAAATAGGTAATATTCAAGAAATGATGAAAAGAGCTAATGTAAAGTAAGATTGTGAAGTACACTTGTATAGTTAATCCCTTTATCTGAAACAATATGAATATATGTTTGATACATAAGCACAAACATAAAAAAGAGTACAAAGAAGGTCAACTTGTTCTATACTATTGTAATACAGGTGAGAAAGTGGCATGGAAATGATAGAGGAGTTCTGGTGGGAATTACAACAACAATTAGAGTTTTCATTGCAGTAAGATCTACTTATGAAATTTTGATCACCAACTTTCTCTCCTCTACATTGGGAGAAATGGTCTTCATAATAAAATAAGACATATTAGAGCTCAAATGGAGATATTTTGGTGGCCTATCTTCCCAAACACTATTTGAGAATGGAATTGTACATAAATAAAAAGTGGTTCAAGGAATCCTCTACCAGGCACCAAAGTGTGATTTTTTATTTTATTATTTATTTATTTATTTTTTATTTTTTTGTGGGGGTGGGTGGGGGGGGGGGGGTAAAAGAATTCTCATCATCAGCTAAACTCTGGCTCAGTAGAAAGACTCTAGAACCGGACACCACTTTTTACCCCACGCGCAACCGAATAAAAGTCTCACAGTTTTGAAGACTCAGTCAGTGGTAGCATGCTAGCTTCACATTCTAACAAAAAGAGAAAAAAATAAAAGGAGCTCCTGGTGGGGAGGCAGCGAACGACCCTTTGCCCGCCCCTCCTTGGATCCACCTATGACCCATTTTGATGTTGATGTAGATTCAAAGAAAACTTTAGTGTAAGTATTGTTTTTCAGATATTGACATATAAGAATCTAGGTTCTCAAATTTACAAAAGAAGCATATGAGCATGATAATCTCACTGCTTATTGGTACCCATTTGGCAGAAGCTTTGCTGCTGTAGGCATACTTAGGTGCTAGTAATGTTAAAAATGTGAAATAATAAAAATGATACATTTTTAGCCATCTTATTATACTGGAAAATGGTTATCTTTGAAATATTGCCTCAAAGAAAGAAAAACTAAATCATTTGAATTCTTCCCTGTTTAGAAAGACAAAAGTATATTTCTTATCAGGGACAATGATATTAATACTTAGTTATTAATGAGAATATGTAACGGATGACAGCTGTAAGTGTTTGATCTGTCCAATCAACTGCAGTCTTTGCTTGAGTGTAGATATCTACAATAATTGTACTACATAAGCTAAGGTAAAGCAGTCATCAATCCGAAGATTGGTTTGAACACTACAGTGCTTTACTAGGCATGGTCCTGTTTGGAGGTGGTATGCCGTTGCCTTCCTCCGACCTTCGAACTGACTTACCCAGCCAGTTATAGGGGGACCTACAGTTTAACGTGGGTTCCGAACCACGGTGCTACTCGGTATTTTTCACATGAGCAATACTGCCAGAGGTGAAAGAAGTGGAAACTGACAGATAAAAATCACAGGACCTGGCGGGGATCAAACCCGGGACCTTTCGATTTGTAGTCTGGCACTCTACCACTGTGCAACTGAGGTGCACTCTACATAAGCTATGGTTGCAAAATACTAACACAAATTATTTACAGATGACTGGAAAATCTTGTGGAATCTGACCTCAGGGAAGATCGCTTTGGATTTAGGAGAAATGTAGGAACACAGGATGCAATACTCACATTACAACTTATCTTGGAAGATAGGCTAAAGAGAGGCAAACCTATGTTTTTAGCATTTGTAGATTTGGAGAAAGCTTTTGACAATGTCAACTGGAGTACACTCTTTCAAATTCTGAAAGTAATAGGGGTAAAATATAGGGAGCGAAGAGTTATATTCAATCTATACAAAAACCAGACAGCAGTTATTAGAGCCGAGGGGCAAGACAGGGATGCAGAGGTTGGGAAGGGAGTAATACAGGGTTGTAGCCTTTCCCAATGTTGTTCAATCTGTACATTGTGCAAGCAGAGAAGGAATGTAAGGAGAAATCTGGAGAGGGGATTAAAGTTCAGGGAGAAGTTGAATGTTTATGGCTTTATGAAGAGAAAGACTAGTAACTATAACTACTTTGTTCCTTGATTTCTGCTCAAGTCCCCGCCCTCACATTAATTTCTGTGAATAATAGAGATTGACAGTACCATTACCACATGCATGATCCTTCTGCCTATTTCCCACTTGTTCCAGTCCTCCTCCAATCCTCATGCCAACCCTCTTCGCTCCCATTACTATTTGCCTCAATCACTATTCCTTATTTCAATTCCCATACCCATTAGCAAAATATTCTCTACATGATCTCTGTCTATGTGTGTTGTGACTTACTTCCTCCCTCCCCTCCTATCCGAAGCCTGCATCACCACTCTGTCATGCCCCATACACTGTTCACTTCCTGTACTAGAGGGAGTTCACTTGTGCTACAGTCTTATTCTATATTTGTGCTGCATTTCCCACCATTCTCTTCACCTTCTCACCTCCTTGATGTTATTCTCAAGCACTGTTAGTTTGCTGCATCTATTGTTTTTTCTCATAATCACCTCAGTTAATACAAAGTTGTAACATTTTTATTATATCTGTTAATTCCAGAAATACTGTAATATTAATTGCTGTTTATTTCATCTTCACACTTTACACTTGCTAAGATTCAAATCTAAATACATGTTTGTCTTTGAGGTCATATATATAAATTTGTTGGAGAATGTGCTATAAAATCAGAAATAATTACAAAAGGTTCCAAAAGGATAACCAAGATCACAAATATTTAATTTTATTTTGACAACTTGTTTCAGTGGTCTTTGGCATCATCTTCTGGTCTATAAATGTTTATAAAGTTGTTATCTTGTGATGTCAGCAGCTGTTGTTTAAAATAACTTAAAGTGCATAGATACACTATGTCATTGTAGTTAAAATATACATGTCAGTATGAGTGACAGTGTTGACATCACAAGATGATGACTTTATAAAGTATTTTACTGTCACTCAAACTGACATGTATATTTTAACTACAATGACATTGTGCATCTATGCACTTTAAATTACTTTTAACAATACCTGCTGACATCACAAGATGACAACTTTATAAACTTTTATAGACTAGAAGATGATGGCAAAGACCATCAAAACAGCTCGTCGAAATAAAATTATATATTAGCTATCTTGGCATTATCCTTTTGGAACCTTTCATAATATTGGATCACCTCCTTACATTATAACAGATAGGTAAAAAAAAAAAAAAAAAAAAAAAAAAAAAAAAAAAAAAAAAAAAAAAAAAAAAAAAAAAAACGGTAAAGCAGTCAACAATCCGAAGACTGGTTTGAACACCACAGTGCTTTACTAGGCATGATCCTGTTTGGAGGTGGTATGCCGTTGCCTTCCTCCGACCTTCGAACTGACTTACCCAGCCAGTTATAGGGAGACCTACAGTTTAACGTGGGTTCCGAACCACGGTGCTACTCGGTATTTTTCACATGAGCAGTACTGCCAGAGGTGAAAGAAGTGGAAAGTGACAGATAAAAATCCTAGGACCTGGTGGGGATCGAACCCGCGACCCTTGGATTTGTAGTCTGGCACTCTACCACTGTGCAACTGAGGCGCATAAAATTGTGTGCCGGATCCGGGACGACAAATAATTACCTCAAAGTTCTATTGTCCTGATCTCTTTTTCAGATAATCATAAGACCTAGTGTGAAGGCATGAGTGTCTAAAGCATTATGATGGAAGTGAAATAATAGTCAGGGTTCAATGCTCAATGAAAGAAGACAAAATGAACATCATTTCTGTTTCTGTCTGTGTGTGTGTGTGTGTGTGTGTGTGTGTGTGTGTGTGTGTTTAACAGTTAGATCTTAAGCGGTTACCAGAATGTACAGCATATACAAGTTACAAAACAACAAATAATAAGCGAAGAATAATAATTTATGGAATGATAGCAGCAGACAAACACCAAAGAAATTGTTGTATCTCAAATAAGTGCCATGCATGTCTGTATAATGTTATATGATAAACAGTGAAAGCATTGTAGATATGTATATTTGCAAAACTGTTGTGTAAACATGTAGCTATAAGTATAAGCATAATTTTAATTTGTCAACAAACCTTGATCATCAAATGCATGAGTAAGTTCATGTCCCATAACAACGCCCATTGCTCCATAATTCATGGATTTTGGATGTCCAATATCATAAAATGGAGCTTGTAAAATGCCAGCAGGAAAAACAATTTGATTCTTGGTTGGTGTATAGTAGGCATTTACAGTGGGAGGTGTCATACCCCACCTATAATCGCAAATATGAAAAAATAATAACTAGATAACATGACCTAATTTCGAGATATGTTCTAAAGTATCCATGTTTGAAAGAGAGTAGTATTTTTAATTTAATCAGTTTTTTTTCTGGATTACTTTTTCTTGCTATTTAATTTCCTGTCCTAATAACCTAAATGAAACTAAGAAAAATTGAAGTACATATAAAATGTAAATACTGGTGTTAACAGAAAATCTCAACTGAATCTTTCTTTATGTAACAAAAAATCTGGTAAAAATCACAGAAAGTTATTATTTTATTTTGTTTTGTTAGAAAGTAGAAACTAATGATGAATTCTTTTACATACTAAAAAAACACATGCTTTGTTAGTCTTCATGTTCCTGAGTCACCTTTATAATGAGTGATTTAAGGTGCAACTGAATCTTCAATATTCTTTCCAAGAAATATGACAAATGTTCAGTACAATTCATAATCAAAATTCAAAACAACTAGAAGTAATGTGTTTATATTCACATAATTGAAATTAAACGCATTTCCAGAAACAAAGTATGAAGTACCCACCGACATGAAACTGGTTTTTAAGTAGTTTATCATATCTAATTAAATACTTGTTCAGTAAGTGTTGGTCTCAGGTCTGGTTATACCTAAAAATGTGTTTCAGACATATTATGACCTACATTTTGCACTTAAAATTAACAATTAAATGGCAGTATTGTTTTCTTCATAATTCATTATGCTTAACTCAAGTGAAGGCACAAACAGGACCCAAGAAAATGGGTGAATGACACCATAAAAAATCTTTATTTGCCTTCAAACTAATTTCATTGCCTGCAATATAATATTGGTGGCACTGATAAAACCACTGGCATTCGTCGTCAAACAGTTATACACATCTTTGTATGTGCACTGAAAATTATACAAGCACTTGACCAAAGTAACTGTTGTGCCTTTCTAACCTGTCCCAGATGGAAGTTGTGCTACCACACCTCACATCCCTTGTAATAATGAATTTGCAGATATGTCTGTTATAGGTAATGTATATCAATGAATATGAAGCAGTTCATACACTTGATGACTTCTACTCATTATTTGGTCTGTAGTCCTCAGAGGAAGAGTAACTTTTAATAGCCCACATTTCTGTAAATAATGACCTTAACACTGCTCTTTCTACTCTCAATTTAAATGTCATGAATCTCAAAGACATCCATTGAAGTTGCCTACTGTTATGTCAGTTGATTAATAATGGTATGTTACCAATTGTTTCTCTTCATGGTTCTGAACCAGTCATACAGTGCACTGTACCTAATTAGGCAATTATCAGAAGTGGCTTCTAATCATACAATTTATAATGGGACAACATTTGCTCAGATAAGTTTTGGGATAGAGACATGGAGCTGTGCTGCTGATATACACATGAACTGAATATTAATCCTGCAAAAATGGCAATCACTATTACCCATGGAATTGGATATGGCCTATAGAGATTCCAGCAGGGATATCTTTGTACAGAATAAATATGATACCTGACTGTCTACTTATTTTAGTTATATAAATTAATCACATTTTTTGTCACAGCAGAATAAAGCAATAAAATTACAAAAGTGACAATACAAATAGTAGAGACTGTTGTAGTTTAATTCTCCAATTAGTAAAAATACTATGGCAGAGTACAGTTTTAAAAAAAATTGGCACATGAAACTTTAGGTGTCACTTGTTTCACCCACAGGTTCTGTTTCTGAGATACCTTACACCACACTCTGCCATCAATACATGGTGAGCAATGTGTTTTAATGTATTGGTGTCACTTGAGGTGGAGAGTCAAAGTGAGCACTGGCTGCCTGGCCTCATCCTTTCATCAGGTCTGAGCTGGCACATGCAAGGACTGGTTTACTAGTTATTGGAAGCTCCAGTGTTGAGCATGGACAAAGTGAACAACTTTTACAGTATTTCAGCAGAAAAACATGTTGCCATCATTCGATTCACTGATGAACTGACTACTTAGGAGCTTGTGACATGCATAGGTATCCCAAAATGAATTGACTTTGGGAGCAGGTAGAACAATGGCAGCTACACTGCCCTAGGAAGCTTTCATAGGTGCCAACAATAGACATATTGACAAGTCAACAGAAGGAGGGGTAGGGGAGGGTGAGATAAAAGTTCCATGTCAGTTCAAAGTGCACCTAATGAAGGCAGTGCTGCTAAATGCCAAAATATTGTGCCCATAGGACACTGATAATTGTGCTTTCATCCAAGTCGCATTTATATAAGTTATATATATGTGGTATCTTTTCTTTTGGAAATGTCCAAAAGAACGGACACCACTTTTGATCCTGCAGTTATTATCTATTCATATTCATGGAATGTAAGACATTAACTGCGAATGGGTAAAGATGAAAATGTGTACCCAGCTGGGATTCGAACCTGGGTCTCCTGCTTTCTAGGCAGTTGTGCTGCCCCTACACCACTGGGGACACAGCGATCATCGCATCTGCACGTAATTACTCAAGCACACCTCCTGTCAGATACAAATTCACAACTTTACCCTCCCCACAAGAACTCAAACTCATAGTCACTTTGTACTATGGGGGCCTAGAAATGCCTCCACATGGCAAATGGTCCTTTCTTTAGTGTGGAGGCACTCCTAGGCCCTTACGCTTATGGTAATTAGTACAAAGTGACTACGAGTTTGAGTTCTTGTGGGAAGGGTAAAATTGTGAATTTGTATCTGACAGGAGGCATGCTTGAGTAATTCCATGAAGGTGCAATGATCGCTGTATCCCCAGTGGTGTAGGGGTCAGTCCAACTGCCTAGGAAGCTGGAGACCCAGGTTCGAATCCCAGCTGGGTACACATTTTCAACTTTACCCATTCACAGTTAATGTCATACATTCCGTGATCATATTTATATATTGATATACTTTTAGTCCATGTTTCATTCAGTCAAGAAACATGGCGCCAACCTTATCTCAATTATTTACAGTCTTTTCATGAATGAATGTGATGTTTTCCACAGTATTCAGTGCTAATTAAGTACATGTATCTGTTCTGCTAAGGAAACATTTTGTGTTGAAAATTGTGATACATAAGTATTAAATATATTCTATAACTCTATAGAAAATTGGTATTAGTGAGACACGTCTGTGGTCATGCACACCTGTTCTGCGTCTATTCTTCAAAACTGAAGTGATTTGTAACTTTTTCCAACAACCAAGAACTCCACTAATCGAGTCATTTTCAAAAGACAGTTTCTAGAAGAACGGTCAGTAATTCAACACATAGTCCTTACACATTAGTACTGGTACACTAGTGGGCCCAGTTAATATCACTGTAACAGAAACCTTAAGTTTCTTTTTTTGATTACTGCATGTGTGCAATAGTTGATAGTTAATCCTGTATTGCACTCTTTTAGTGAATTTAGTTTTGTGACTGCCTTTAGAGTTTGTGTTCCCTAGTTGCACCTATTCTAAACTTACATAAATGATTTAGCTGCGATTTTGGAAGACTATCTTAAAACTGTCATGTTTTCAAGTAATAC
This sequence comes from Locusta migratoria, assembly GCA_026315105.1. NCBI lineage: Eukaryota > Metazoa > Arthropoda > Insecta > Orthoptera > Acrididae > Locusta > Locusta migratoria. The sequence goes on from CM048755.1 coordinate 275,859,200, forward strand.
AAGAGTATACTGATAACAAACCCAAACACATGAGTACCAGCATAATAGGGAGAGTAATGGAACAAAACTACAACTAAAAATTCTTCCATTCCATTCCTGCAACTGGTACTGCAACCAGTTACAAAGATGATGTATGTAAACAGCCTTGGTTGCAGATTTTTATTTATTAATAACGTGTTTCTTGTACAATAGGCATCATCAGATTATCTACAAGGAAAAGGAAAGAAAGATTTTAATTAAGAAATGTGATGGTCCTAGCTCGAGCTAGCATGCATTAGTAGAAAGAAGAATGTATTGCTGACTTACATTTTCTAGTCCAGGCATGGATGTTCGAAGTTCGGGTGTAGCCACCGTGTGAACGCAAAACAGAGCCTGGATATCAACATATGAAAGATAACATTGTCGGTGGCTTCTTACAATAACAAAGAAACTGAAGAGGAATGTAAAAAAGAGACAGATGGATGAAACCAAATGAAATGACAGCACAGACAAAAGTTAAACCTGCAAAGCCGATGGTGCAATTTACCTTAACCAGTTCCCAGGCACTGCATGGTGGGAACGAGGTAGGACCACACTTAACAGATGTAAGCGGCCCCACTGCCGAACATAGAATGAGGGAAAACATAGCTGTTTACAAATGATTAGGTAGAAGTACAGTAGGTGGCGCAGGTGCACAGACACTTGGCCAATAGAATAGGTTGTGCTATGGTGGGCGAGGGCACTTAAAATTTAAACTAAGATTACAGAAAATGCCAATTTGGACATGATTAAAGCTTAATAAACAAATCGGAGACAAAAAGGGGGTAGAGACTACAAATAGACGTCAAGAAGGGATACAAGATCCCGATAAATGGTTGTAGCTTGAGGAATACAACAAATTTAAAAGTAGGGATGTGTAAGGGCCTGAAAAATAAAATTGTTGGCTAAGGAGCATATTAACAAATTGCTAAGGGTGCTGCTACCCTAAGACATGGGCGATGAAGATGGGACTTATAGAACTAGAGCTCATGGCTGTATATAGTTCATGATTAAAAAGTATAAAATAATAGATAAGACAAAAAGTTAAAATTTGGAACAGCTAAAATTACATGCTGACCAGCAGAAATCAACATTATTTTGACATGATGATGTCCCTTTTTAATGGCATGTAATTTTAGCTGTTCCAGATTTTAACTGTTTGTCGTATCTATTATTTTCTACTATTTAATCATGATTATATACAGCCATGAAATGTAGCTCTTTAAGTCCCATCTTCATCTCCCATGTCTTAGGGTAGCAGCACCCTTAGCAATTTGTTAATATTCTCCTTATCCAACAATTTTATTTTTCACGCCCTTACCCATCCCTACTTTTAAATTTGTTGTATTCCTCAAGCTACAACCGTTTATTGGGATCTTGTATCCCTTCTTGATATCTATTTGTAATTTCTACCCCCTTTTTGTCTCTGATTTGTTTATTAAGCTTTAATCATGTCCAAATTGGCATTTTCTGTAATCTTGGTTTAAATTATAAGGGCCCTCGCCGGCCATAGCACAACCTTTTCTATTGGCCAAGTGTCTGTGCACCTGCACCACCTGCTGTACTTGTACCTAATCATTTGTAAACAGCTATGTTTTCCCACATTCTATGTTAAGTGTAGCCCTACCTTGTGCCCACCATGCAGCGCCTGGGAGCTGGTTAATGTAAATTGCACCATCGGCTTCGCAGGTTTAACTTTCGTCTGTGCTGTCACTTCCTTTGGTTTCATCCATCTGGCTCTTTTTTACATTCCTCTTCAGTATCTTTGTTATTGTAGGAAGCTACTGACAATGTTATCTTTCATATGTCGATATCCAGGCTCTGTTTGGCGTTCACACGTTGGCTACACCCGAACTTAGAACGCCTCATGCCCGGAATAGAAAAATGTAAGTCAACAATACATTATTCCTTCCACTAATGCATACTAGCTCGAGCTAGGACCATCACATTTCTTAATTAAAATCTTTTTTTCCTTTTCCTTGTGGATAATCTGATGATGCCTATTGTAGGAGAAACACGTTATTAATAAATAAAAATCTGCAATCAAGTCTGTTTACATACATCAAGACTACAACTGTTTCACAATGCACAGATTATCCATATTTTTAAAAATACTCTTATTATTCATTTCCAAAATAATTAATATGACTTACATGTAGCTGTAGTAGAGATCAGTCAGCACACACTTGACGAGGCTCCATTTGTGACGATCCTAAGAACCAGGTGGTTAGCAAACTAAGGTGGCACCAGCTTGTAGATAGTTCAATAAAAAAGTTCTGTTCTGAATGCTTTCCACTAATATTTTTTCACTGTGTTGACCTACAGGTAGGATTTCTAACATACTGTGCATATAAAAACTGGATATGTCCATCTTACGAGATTGTCTGTGATCCTGATTTGTATAAAAATATATAATACCAGTCTGTAGATTTACAATTGCTTTGCATATGACGAGTTTTGGGCCAGCTGCCCATCTTCAGAATGGTTAAACAAGCATCAAATGACAGTTGGAAGTAAGCTATTGTTTAGGGCCTACAGCATTTCAAATTTCAAGAAAGTTAAAAGAATGTACCCGAACTGAATTGTACAGTCATGAAGCAATTTGTCACTTGTAGAATTAGGTGTTCACTGTTGAAACTAAACATACAGTATGCTGCTGATGCTTTATATCTTTACATGAATATGATGGATAAAATGCTAATTGCTTGAAAATGCCCTCTATAAGCAGAAAATAATTGACATACTGAAGTGTTCCAAAACTGAATGTATAAAAATGATGCACATAATAAGAATCAGTTAACTTTAAGACTATTTTTAAAAATGTTTCCCTTAAAAACTTTTTCAAACTTCTTATTTAAAAAATGAAGAAAGTAATTTTAAAAATTTAATATTTTAAGAGGAATTCTGTCTTTTGTTTCAGTCATGGATGGAGTTACCCTGTGACAGGCTACAACCAGCACAACACTGAAGTTTCCTCTGCTGTGTCCCATTAACTGCTACTAGTATGTTTAGAACTGCTGAATATGATGTGTCCTATTCCAATGCCATAAAAGTTCTTACATGTAAATTTGAAGTGTTGTAAACAGTAGTTTACTATCAGTTATTACTGTATTTGGGTAATAGTTGTTTAACAGATCGGAAGACAGACAGCTGGCCTGCAACCAGTCATCTACAGATTGACATTAAAGATTTTTGTCCTGGGTATAGTTTACATAATATCCTATGGCATAATTTTAAAGAGCAATACTGCTAAGCTAAAAATAATAATGTTATGTAAAGTTGATAAATAAAGAACTTACAGAAAGCTCTTCATGGACCTTAAGATTGCTACATTTACCAATCAGTAGATACATGTACTCCATGTACTGGTAATGTATGTGTTTATTAATAATGAGAGAAAATCTAGTATAACCAATCATCACATCATAATAGAAGAAAACAAAATTTCCATATATGCAGCCCTATCTGGGGTCTAGTTTTATATTTGGTACAAACACAGATGTAGACCTACATTGGTGATAAACAGCAGACAGGAAATTTTTAAAAAGTACCTGAATATTGAAGAACAAATTAGAAGAATGTCTTATTAGTCACTCCATCAATAATTTATCAAAACATTTGAATTCAAAGATCTGTATTTCAATTTTCTCTGATGCTCATATTAAAGATCTTGAATTTGTAATTATATAGGCAATTGACAGTGGTTTGTGTAGCCTACAGTTTCGTAAATGTTTCATTTGAAGTATTAGATAAAACACCAATTTGGTAGTTTAACAGAAGAATTACTGGCTTTCTGAGAGTATCTGTTCTTTTTATAACACTCATTTACATACAGAAAGTAATCTAAAAGTAGGTCTCATGATTATGAGCAGGTTAGTACTAGTGATAGTTTAATGTTGGTGCAGTTTAGAGAAGTTGCTGGCAGTGGTCGTTTCTGCCTTTTAATCTAGAACTTTATGTTTGCAATATCTTAAGAAAACTGTCCTTCGAAAAGGTATTTGCAAAAAGTATATGAATGGGGGAATGACTTAATCAACCTACATTCTCCACTTGTAATCATTCTATTTGTCATTCTCAAACAGCAACAGAATGCTCATTGACCAATTTCATAGGGCTATTACTATTTTCTGCAGTTGACAGCTCATACAGATTTTTCTTTTCTAAAAGCAATATTTTTATGATGCTAGTATTTCACTTTATTAAACAGCACTACAAGAGAATAAAAATAACTTGAACATATCTCTCCAAACAATTAACATTTCATGAAGTGATGTTTCTTACCTTGTTTTATTAACAGGCTGATCAAGCTTTTCTAAATTTGACTTCAAATTGTACTTGTTGACTCTAAGATTATTTTCAAAATATTCATCTTCCTTTATTTCTAAGTCTTTGTATTTTTTATCCAGTTCTTCTGGATTTAGTATGTAATCTGGAAAACCTAGAACAATAGAATGTAATAAACATCAATTACATATTAATTAAATGTGAAACATGATGTAGGACCTACATGTTTAATGATATTTAAGTATGATATATAATGCATCTTACAATATTAAAAAGGGGGGTTATATAGCAGAAATCTTTGGTAGTGTGAGTGACCTTCATTTGTTGAACTTCAGATTCCTTTGCCATTAAGAAGTAACTTGTGTTTCAAATTGTACTTTTTCCACAGAAAGAGGAGAAACAGAAACCCTATTCTGTATGACTTCTGATATTTAATCTTGTTACTGTCATTAACAAGAAATCATTTAATTTTCATTTTTATTTGTTTAAAAACACAGTACATAGCCATATTGCAAATCAAAAGTGCTCTCTTGACATTCAATGCATAATTCTGAAGAATGAGTGACTTTCTGAATAAAGAGCTGTATTCCACAAACCAGTAATCTAACATGGGGCATGCTACCACTCGATACTAGTAAGCCCACACAATTTCTAGCTGTGAATGGAATTTGATATCATCCAATCAAAATGCAAATTTTGGGTCAACATTGTGACTTCATGAAGCCAATCAAGATGCAAATTTTGGGTCTACATTGTGACTTCACCAACTTTGAAGGTATAGAACTCAAAGTTGTAATAAATCATATGAATAAAAAGGCTCCTTTGTTTTTGCTTTAATTATATTGTTTTTAGGAGTTTTGAAATTTTGACACACTATAATTACAAAAGTTAAGAAGCTGCAACATTTGTTTGTATAAATGTAGTAAGAATAAGTTTTCTGATCTACCATTTTATGAAAGGACAAGATGCAACTGACCATGAAATTGAACCTGGTCATAAATCAGTATCACTGTCTGACCTTTATTGTTACTGCAAATAAAACCTTTATTCACTTAAAATAAATGAGTAAATCAGATGTGATCAATGGTCGCTACACAAGTTATGAGGCATACTCTTAAAAGTGCTGAATCTGCAAGGATAATGGCTTCAGTGACATTATATTCATACCAGTATTTTTAATCTATGAACAGGTAACTTTGCAAAGTTTGGGACAAGTGACATTACAACTTTAATAATATACAGATTTTCTGTTGAAAGTGTTTGCATATAAGACAGCAAAACAGCACATTGCTACATATTTAATTTCTGTTTAAAATAATATACACGGAGGTATAAAATTAAAGGGAGAAGTGATCTGTGAAATGATTAAATGCCCTGTTTTCATAGTTAATGCTGATAGGAAAAAATATGTACCTTTTCACAGCACATGACAGAATTTTCCGTATCTTAGAGTTTTAACAGAAAACCTGTACATTGTCGTTTACAAAAAGATATAGACTGTCTCTGCCCATCCAACAGATTTTTTATAATATTGTGTAAAAATCTGAATTAATTTGTTGACTAACTTTTCAATATTTGGGCTAACAACATTTCCCATTTCTACACTACTGGCCATTAAAATTGCTACACCGAGAAGAAATGCAGATGATAAATGGTTATTCACTGGACAATTATATTATACTAGAACTGAAATGTGATTAAATTTTCATGCAATTTGTGTGTATAGATCCTGAGAAATCAGTACCCAGAGCAACCACCTCTGGCCGTAATGACGGCCTTGATACGCCTGGGCATTGAATCAAACAGAGATTGGATGGCATGTACAGGTACAGACGCCAATGCAGCTTCAATATGATACCACAGTTCATCAAGAATAGTGACTGGTATGTTGTGGTGAGCCAGTTGCTTGGCCACTATTGACCAAACATTTTCAAATGGTGAGAGATCTGGTGAATGTGCTGGCCAGGGCAGCAGTCAAACATTTTCCGTATCCAGAAAGGCCTGTACAGGACCTGCCACATGCGGTTGTGCATCATCCAGCTGAAATGTAGGGTTTTGCAGGGATTGAGTGAAGGGTAGAGCCATGGGTCGTAACACATCTGAAATGTAACAACCACTGTTCAAAGTGCTGTCGATGCGAACAAGAGGGGACTGAGACGTGTAACCAATGGCACCCCATACCATCATGCCAGGTGATACGCCAGTAAGGTGTTGATGAATACACGCTTTCAATGTGCGTTCACCACGATGTCGCCAAACATGAATGTGACCATCATGATGCTGTAAACGGAACCTGGATTCATCCGAAAAAATGACGTTTTGCCATTCATGCACCCAGTTTCATTACTGCTTACACCATCAAAAGCGCTCCTGTCTGTGACGCAGCATCAAGGGTAACTGCAGCCATGGTCTCAGAGCTGATAGTCCATGTTGCCTCAAATGTCATCAAACTGTTCATGCAGGTGGTTGTTGTCTTGCAAACGTCCCCATCTGTTGACTCAGGGATTGAGACGTGGCTGCACGATCCGTTACAGACATGCGGATAAGATGCCTGTCATCTCGACTGCTAGTGATACGAGGCCACTGGGATTCAGCGTGGCATTCTGTATTGCCCTCCTGAACCCAACGATTTCATATTCTGCTAACAGTCATTGGATTGCAACCAATGGGAGCAGTAATGTCATGATACTGTAAACCTCAACTGCGATAGGCTAAAATTCGACCTTCATCAAAGTGATGGTATTCATTTCTCCTCCGTACAGGAGGGAGCACAACAACGTTTCACCAGGCAACACTGGTCAACTGCTGTTTCTGTATGAGAAATTGGTTGGAAACTTTCCTCATGTCAGCACATTGTAGGTGTTGCCACCGGCGCCAACCTTGTGTAAATGCTCTGAAAAGCTAATCATTTGCATATCACAGCATCTTCTTCCTGTCGGTTAAATTTCATGTCTGTAGCTCCTCATCTTCATCGTGTAGCAATTTTAACGGCCAGGAGTGTATATTAGTAGAGTTTACAAATGGTGTTAGTTTTCTTGCCTTACCTATCATGTCAGTTATGGCATCTGCTTTCTTCTCTGCAGCCCTCCGTGTCTCAGCATCCATCCACTTGAGGTTCTTCAGGTTGCTCTTGAATGCAGTTCTAATCTGATTGATCATGTTTTCTGCCTGGAAACAGACATCACAGTTTGCTAACAGTTACCAGCTGCAGACTTGTTTGGTTAATGTGATTATTTTCATGCTGTATGTAGAAGGGTCATTTTTAAAGTAAGAACTGATTTTTATTGGAGCAAGAAAAACTTTTTATAGGAACATAATTACATTGTATCAGAAACTGCAATATTCACTTTTTTTGGGTGTCAACATAGCATCAGGAACAAGTCCTGGCACCGGATTTAGGATCCCAGCATCACAGTACTCTGCCTCCTGATCATCACATGTTTTTGTAGTGAAATTACTCAGCAACAATATGATAAACTACTGATCTTACATCTTATGAAAATTTCTGATTCGTCACATCAAGAGTGAAGTCATATTTTGATCTGGATGGCATACTGTCATGAATGAAGAATTGACACAAGAATTTGATAAGGTGGTTCACCAAAACAGGCACTTCACTATTTATGAGTAGCATCATAAATTTCTACAAGTTTCATGATCAGTAGTTTATGACATTGCTACTGACAAACTTCTCCATAGAAGTATGACTGACAGATGGTAGAATTATTTGATGCTGGGATCCAAAAGTTTGTGCTACAACTAGAAAAAAGGTTGAATGTTCATGGTGACTGTGTTAAAAATAGGAAAAAATGTGCATACTGTAGTTTGTGATATAATTTACATTCATAAATAAAGTTTCTCCTACTCCATTACAAATCAGTTCTTACTTTACAAATAACCCTCATAATGTGAATGGACAGGTTTTTCTCAAAGTTCAGATTAATATTATTATATAAAAATCGTTAACTTCATAAAATGGTGATGTAATCTTTCTGATCCATTTTGTGATCTTTCAGTAGCATTTGTCCTACATAAATAATTTTCTTTGCTAAAAGTAGGCCAATAAGCATATTGGAAAGTAATTCCTCTGAATTGTTTACTGTGTTCTCAATATTAGTTGATGTGTTACATGTTATTCATTCAGTATAAGTCTTCAGTTTCCTTCTGCCACTAGGGGGCTCAAAATTGTAACTTCGAACATAGTGGTCTGTAACCTCTGTCAGTGTGTGAGAAACAAAGTGCTTTAATCGAGTATCTAGCAGCAGAAAATGTGCAGCCATATAAGAACAAGAACAAAAGAACAGATGCTCTCTCTCTCTCTCTCTCTCTCTCTCTCTCTCTCTCTCTCTCTCTCTCTCTCTCTCTCTCTCTCAATCAATATATATAAAGACAGCCAGCCAGTGATCCTCCTTTCAGTGTGGATGGACAGCAGCCTTAAACTCTTATGGGAATTGGCAAAATACTACAAATAATAAGTGAAAAGGACACAGGAAGTACATTGATATATACAGGGTGTTACAAAAAGGTACGGCCAAACTTTCAGGAAACATTCCTCACACACAAAGAAAGAAAATATGTTATGTGGACATGTGTCCGGAAATGCTTAATTTCCATATTAGAGCTCATTTTATTATTTCTCGTCAAATCACATTAATCATGGAATGGAAACCCACAGCAACAGAACGTACCAGTGTGACTTCAAACTCTTTGTTACAGGAAATGTCCAAAATGTCTTCCATTAGCGAGGATACATGCATCCACCCTGCGTCGCATGGAATCCCTGATGCGCTGATGCAGCCCTGGAGAATGGTGTATTGTATCACAGCCGTCCACAATATGAGCACAAAGAGTCTCTACATTCGGTACCGGAGGTTGTGTAGAGCTTTCAAATGCCCCAATAAATGAAAGTCAAGAGGGTTGAGGTCAGGAGAGAGTGGAGGCCATGGAATTGGTCCGCCTCTACCGAATCTGTTGTTGAGAAGCGTACGAACACATCGACTGAAATGTGCAGGAGCTCCCTCATGCATGAACCACATGTTGTGTCATACTTGTAAAGGCACATGTTCCAGCAGCACAGGTAGAGTATCCCATATGAAATCATGATAACGTGCTCCAGTGAGCGTAGGTGGAAGAACATGAGGCCGAATCAAGGCATCACCAACATTTCCTGCCCAAATGTTCACAGAAAATCTGTGTTGATGACGTGATTGCACAATTGCGTGTGGATTCTCGTCAGCCCACACATATTGATTGTGAAAATTTACAATTTGATCACGTTGGAATGAAGCCTCATCTGTAAATAGAACATTTGCACTGAAATGAGGAGTGACACATTGTTGGATGAACCATTCGCAGAAGTGTACCCGTGGAGGTCAATCAGCTGCTGATAGTGCCTGCACACAGTACAGAAACAACTGGTTCTCCCATAGCACTCTCCATACAGTGATGTGGTCAACGTTACCTTGTACAGCAGCAACTTTTCTGATGCTGACAATAGGGTTCTCGTCAACCGCACGAAGAATTGCCTCATCCATTGCGGTGTCCTCGTCATTCTTGGTCTTCCCCAGTTGCGAGTCATAGGCTGGAATGTTCCGTGCTCCATAAGACGCCGATCAATTGCTGCGAATGTCTACCTGTCATGACACTTTTGTTCTGGAAATCTGTCTCGATACAAACGTATTGCCACGGCTATTGCCCCGTGCTAATCCATACATCAAATGGTCATCTGCCAACTCCGCATTTGTAAACATTGCACTGACTGCAAAATCACGTTTGCGATGAACACTAACAAGTTGATGCTATGTAATGATGTACTTGATGAGTCACATGTCAACACAAGCACTGAAGTCAACATTACCTTCCTTCAATTGGGCGAACTGGTGGTGAATCGAGGAAGTACAGTACATACTAACGAAACAATTGGGTATTTTGACAATTGTCTGCATGAATTATTTCAATTTACATTTAAAGAGAAATACTAAAATGAGCTCTAACATGGAAATTAAGCATTTCCGGACACATGTCCACATAACATACTTTCTTTCTATGTGTGTGAGGAATGTTTCCTGAAATTTTGCCATACCTTTTTGTAACACCCTGTATATAGACAAGCTGAATACAGTCTGTTGGGAGACATGTTAGGGTAGCCACTGTGGTCATTGTGATATCTGTGTTCAGGTTGTCAGTGCAGTGGCCTAGTAAGCACAAGACCTGGTTTTGAATCCCACCCTTTCACAAATTTTCAATTTTACCCATTGATTTAATTTGGTGCCCACTGGCAGTCAAGTGTTATGTCTTGCTACATAATAACTGCAGGATCAAAACCAGAGTTCTTTTGAACATGGCCAAAAGCACAAGCACCACATGTAAGTACTGAGCGAGGTGGCACAGTGGTAACGCACTGGACTCATATTCGGGAGGATGGTGGTTCAAATCCACCTCCAGCCATCCAGATTTAGGTTTTCCGTGATTTTCCTAAATCACTCCAGGCAAATGCCGGGATGGTTCCTTTCAAAGGGCACGGTCGATTTCCTCCCCTATCCTTACCCAAAACCCCGAGCGTTAGCTCCGTCTCTAATGACCAAGCTGTTGACGGGACGTTAAACCCTAAGCTTCCTTCCTTCCTACCACATGTAATGTTTACTGCATTGATAGCGGAATGTTGTGTAGTGTCAATAATGAAGAATGCAACTGGTGCAGTGTCAACTTCCAATATCCTTAACTGATGGAAGTTAATTCTACAATTTTATACAGAAGACACTTGTTTATACTTCTGTTACTTATAAGGGATATTACCAAATCATGACATTAAAATCGTGTGGACTGTCATTGGGAGATAGGCATCTAATTTTGTAAAATGACCACTGATGTTGTCCGCTTTCAGCTGTAGTGCAAGAAATGTCAGTAAACGATCTCAATAAGGAAAAGTGTGGTTTGATAACTGTAAATTTATTTTAATCTCATTTTGGATGAAGGAATATACATCACAAGCTACTGCTTCAGAAACTGAATTATCTAAAAATATTGCTTGTACCTACTATGTTTGTGTCAAGGGGTGTGCTATGTGATTATGATGAATGACAATGTTCATATTGGGGGTTAAACCAAAGTTGTTAAAGTAGATTGATCACATATCACCAATCACAAGTACAGGTGAGGACAACATTTCATAAAAATAATTTCAACTCATATGGGTCTTCAGAGCTTAACTCCATTTTTTAGGAAAAGATAGCTTTACATATTTAACAAAAGTCACCTACTGTGTACTGAAGACATTACATGTCCAGCACTATAATGTGAGAGTTGTTGGTAATGTATGCACAATGGAAGAAAGACTAGAAGGAAGGAAGATAAGGATTTGATGTCTCATCCACAGTAAGGTCATTAGAGATGGAGCACAAGCTTGGACTGTTTCAAGGATGGAGAAAAATTGGTCACATTCTTTCAAAGAAACCATCTTGGCTTTTGCCTGGAGCAATTTAGGGAAATAATGAAAAACTTAAATATGGATGTCTGGACATAGATTTGAACCTTTGTCCTGCTGAATTGGTGCCCAGAGTGGTAACTACTGCACCAACTTGCTCAGTAAGAAAGATTAGGGTGTAACACCCATTGATGAAAAGTGTATTACTGAATATAGATTGAACACAAGTTTGGATAGAACAATGGAAAAGAAAATAGACAGTGTCTTTCTCAAGGGTACTATTTCAGCATTTATCTAATCGAGTTTGGGGGAACAAAATGTTCCACTGGAGACCAGCGACACTGTAGACCACATGTGAGAGGCCCCATAAGGGACTCATGATTTATTTGCTTGGTATGGACCTAGTGCACCTGGGGTCCCCAAGTTGGGGATTACATTGCACCAACAGTTCTCTACACTGTAAGTTCTGAGCATGCTTCCGTGATTACCATAAGGCACGATGGTGTGGAACATTGAACTGTACAGAGCCCGGGGATCTTGACTTCATTATCTGGGTTGGTAGGAAGGAATAAATCTCTATTAAAAAGCAGACCCTCAGTCTCAAGGTGAGTTGCGCATTGAGGGGATGCATGGCAGTTGAGGTGGAACAGTTGCTTGTGGACACCCTCTGAGGAACCTACCACACCCCATTTGTATTTGGCTTACCTGGGCAAGTGGGTCTCTGTCTGGGTGGACTTTTACTTCCCTAGCTGCTCATGGGACCAAAAGGAAACGAGCACTAAATAATGTTAGTGGATGGACAACCACCATCTCTAAGAGAGGTAAATTTAATGCAGTCAAATATGATCCCCAATCATTCCCATCCCTGGTCACCCCTTGGGAGGAATGTTGGGCTTAAACTTGAGGTGAAGCATACTCACCAAAATATCTGGTATGTACACAAATGGATGGGGAATCCATTTTGAACACAAAACCTAAGTTCTTTCTTGAAAACCTTGAGGATACGTTTGGGAAGGTGGTGAGTATGTCAAAGATGTGTGGCAGGTCTGTTCTAATACAGTGTCCCCAACCCAATCTCGGCACTACTTACCTGTTAGAAACTGGGTGATATTCCTGTTTCCAACACACCCCACAAGACCCCAAACATGGTCCAAGGCATAATATTTCTTTGTGATCTTTTACTGCAGACTGATAAGCTACATGCGAACTTGAAGTGACGAAGGGTTCATTTTTTATTTGCCATGTCTACAGAGGCCCAAAGGACAACAGGATCACTAGAGGTGCATTCATCCTGGCCTTTGAGGGCGATTCATTTCCTGAGAAGGTCAAAGTGATGACGTACCGATGTGACATCAGGCCTTAACATCCCTCCCCCATGCGGTGTTTTAAATGTTGGAGGTTCGTGCACATATCGTCCATATGTGAAGGCCTCCCACACCTGTTCGGATTGTGGACAAGCCTCCCATCTGAACATCCCATGTACCCCACCTCATGCCTGGGTGAACTGTGGAAACTACCAAGTTCCCTGCTTGCCGGACTCCACATCCCTCCATAAACAGAGAAAGATAATGGAATACAAGATTTTGAACAGGCTCACTTATTCAGAGACCAAAACGAAAATATGAGAAGCTACACCTTATGCACCTTTCAACACCTTATGCCACAGCGGCTTCTAAATTGCCAACAATCCAGAATCTGTTAGAGGCTCCTCAGGCACAGTCGCCTATGTCTGCCTCTACAGTGGTTGGGGGTGCCCCTACTCCCGCTACTCCCAAGTTACCAAACTTGGAAGCTCCAACCCCCCAAACCCCTGGGACATCAGTCTTCACCCCTGAGACAGAAAATTGTGTCAGCCTCCTCCAGCTCCCCTCACAAGGAAGGATCCTCAGATATAATGGACATTGGTCCGGCTGCCTCTCAGCTGGTAGTGGCGAGCATTCGTGTGACCCCTGGGTACTTTTATGTTCCCCACGTTCACTAATAGTGTCATCCTTTAGTGGAATTGAAGTAGCTTATCCCACCACCTAGCCGAGTTACAACAACTGATGTTCCACTTCCATGTCATATGTGTAGCCCTACAGGAAACCTGGTTTCCCATCCAGTGGAACCCTGCCCTTCATGGTTATAGGGGTTATTACAAGGACCGTTCACACTATGATAGGGTGTCAGGTGGACTCTGTCTCTATGTCCTTACTACTGTACCCACTGCACGAGTGCCACTTCATATGGCTCTTGAGGCAGTGGCTGTCAGAATTAGGGCAGGAAAAGAAATTACTCTCTGTTCTGTTTATCTTGCCCTGAATGAGGTACCATGTCGCTAGACCTTGCAGCCTTGGTCGCCGAACTTCCTCCACAATTCCTCCTTTTGGGGGGACTTCATTGCCCACCATCCTCTATGAGGTGGAATGCAGATCTCAAGACATGGTAGGGATATAGAGGCCTTCTTAACTCAACAGGACATTTGCCTCCTCAACACTGGTGCCACCATGCATTTTACAGTGGCGCATGGCACATACTTAGACATCGACCTTTCTCTCAGCAGCCCAACTCTCCTCCCACATTTTTAGTTGGAGGGTACACAATCATCTTTGTGGTAGTAACCACTTTGCTATTCTGTTATCTCTCCTCCAGTCGCAACCCCTGCACCACCTACCCTGATGGTCTCTCCGTGGTGCTGACTGATCAGCTTACACCTCAGTTTCTATGGTTGCTGCCCCACTTTCCGCTGATATAGATACTGCAGTTGACCAGGTCACTGTCGCCATTGTTTCAGCATCCGAAGCAATATTGTCTTGCTCTTCAGGTACCCTCTGGCAATAGTCAGTGCCCTAGAGGACAACAGAGATCATTGAGGCTATCAAGGACGGAGAGTGAGCCCTGCAGTGTCACCAGTGCCACCATTCTATGAAACATCTCATTCCCTTCAAACGGATCTGGACCCAAACACAGCAACTCATCCAGCAGAGCAAATAGAACTGTTGGGAAAGGTACATTTCCACCACTGGTTCTTGCACCTCCCCATCTTGGGTGTGGTCGCAGGTTTGACACCTTTGCACGAATGGGGCTTACGGGGTGCACTTCCGATCTTCCTTCAGAACTTTTTCTCCTTTCGCACCTTTTGTGTTTGAGTTGGTACTTGTTTCAGCTCTCCTCATATTCAGGAGAATGCTGTTCCACAGGTCTCCGTCCCAAGTGTCCCCCTCATTTTTGTGACAATTAACGGTCTTGTAGCTATAGTAGGCTCATCAGTCCCCTGTTCTCTGTTTGCTGATGATGTTTGCCTATAATTTCGCTCCACCAGTATCAGTGTAACTGCACGACAGCTGCAGGGAGCCATCCACAAGGCACAATCTTGGGCCTTTGCCCATGGTTTTCAATTCTCTACACCTAAGACTCACGTCATGCACTTCTGTCGCCACTGGATAGTTCAACTGCATCCAGAGCTTTCTCCTGCTGACGAACTACTTCATTTAGAGGAGACGCATTGCTTTCTGGGCATGCTCCTAGACATCCAGCTCACTTGGACTCCCCCCCTTCGCCAGCTTAAACAACAGTGCTAGTGACACCTCAGTATCACTTTTTGTCTCAGCCACACTTCTTGTGGGGCTGCATGAACAACTCGATTGCAGCTCTACAAGGCCTTAGTCCAATCCCGTCTCGACTATGGGAGCTTTATGGATCCTCAACCTGATCCTTCACTGTGGTGCCAGGCTAGCGATGGGCGCTTTTCACACTAGTCCGGTGATGAGCCTTCCTGTAGAAGCAGGGCTGTCTCACCTGCAATTCCGCTGGCAACAGCCCACGTACATGCCTCGCCCAATCACCGAATCCGCAGGCTCCTTTTGCCGTCTTCTGCACTCCCCTGCCCATGATGGCGACCCAGTTCAGGTCTCAAGATTGCGGCCCAGTTTCGCTCCCTACTTTCTTCGCATGAATCCCTTCCCTTCCCTCCCTCCTTCCACTATCCTTCCTAACTGTCTCCTTGGTCCCTCTCTCATTGGCGGCTATACATGGATTTGCGCCATGACCCCAAAGCCTCAGTACTACCAGCGAGTATCTGTCAGCAGTTTGTGGCACTTGTCGACTTGTTTCGTGATGGAGAGTTGGTTTACACTGATGGGTCTGTCATGGAAGGCCAAACTGAGTTGGCCTGCGTCCATGGCGATCACACTGAACAGCATTCCCTTCCTTGTGAGAGCAGTATTTTACTGTATAGATGGATGTAGTGACTCCATGAGTGGCTTGGAAGCACTCGCATTTCTCTAAACATCCTTTGGTACGAGCTATTCAAGACACTGTAGGCATTCTTGGCAGGTCTGGCTGTTCAGTAATCTCTGTCTGGACCACAGGCCAAATTGGTATACCAGGGATTGTATATGTCGATCGGCCAGTTAAGTAGGCAACCACCTCACGACCTCTGGAAGTTGGCCTCATGAAACCAGATCTCCGGTTGGCGCTACACTGGAAGGTGCGTGACACTTGGAGCTCGCAATGGTGTGCCTCAAGTGTACTGAACATGCTTCGTGCAATCAAGTTATCCATAGCCACATGGAAATCTTAATTGAGGTCAACAATGTCGGGACTCAGTTGTTCTCTGCCGCCTCCACATTGGGCATACATGGTTTACCCACGGCTATCTTCTTCACCATGGGGCCCCACCCAAGTATCGCTGTGCTGATAGTGGTCCATCTCCTGATGGACAGTCCAATTTTAGCCCTCTTGCGGCAGTCTTTTAATCTACCAGGTGCACTCCCTTTAGGTTTAGGCGATGCTACCTCCATGGCTAATTCTCTTTTACATTTTATCCGTGCAGCTGGGTTTTAACGCTCTAGCGGTGGGTGTCTTCGTCTGAATTCTCAGGCCCCTACAACTCCAGCGACTTTTATTTCCTAACTACCACTATGTTATCAGTCTTCTATGGCAATGTGTTGTGTTGGCACATCATCCACCACTCTCCATCTGGAGTTTCGTTTCAATATGTGGTTGAATGGTTGGCTTGCCTTTCTCTCCATGTTTTACCTATCCAGGCATTATCTGTCATCCTTCAATCTAGTCAAACACTTGCTTTGCTGCTTTTAAATATATATTAAGTTCTTTTATTATAGTTGTGTTCATCCCTGCTCTGTACCCTTGGGGGTTTTGCCCTCTGGATGCAGAGGTCCGTCTTCAAGAGTGTATCAACCTTTGCTGATCTATCTATGTTTCATACAGGGAACTGATGACCTTGACGTTTAGTCCCCTTTAAACCGTCTCCAACCAAAGGAGTTGCGACAGGCACTGGCATTAGACTGTCATGCTGCATACCTAGTGATATGGTATTGCCATCCTGATATACCTTCTATCCTTTACAGCTTACCATCTATCTAATTTATTCTATGAATGTTGTTGTGTTCATCAGAGTGTAGTAATTTCCGGTTACACTGTTGGAAGAAAGATAACTGCTTGTATTACTTCTTTATGGACCATCAGTTGCAGAAATTAAAAAACCGAAAACAATTTCGTAGAACTGGAAAATAATGTTACAATCATAAAACTGGATATACACAGCCTGACAGAGGAAGTAAGGCAACCAAAATAGAGGAGGAAATGGAATGAATGTTCTTCACTTGAGAAGGTATGGAATGTTATTTTATTGAATACAAAATCAAGGCCGGCCGCGGTGGCCGAGGAGACTAAGGCGCTCCAGTCACGGTCTGCACGGCCACTACGGTCGGGGGTTCGAATCCCCCCTCGGGCATGGATATTTGTGCCGTCCTAGTTCGTAAGTAGTTCATAAGTAGTTTGTAAGCTTAGGGACTGATGACCCCGTAGTTAAGTCCCATAAGTTCTACAAACATTTGAACATTTGATTTGAACAAAATCAAGTCAGATTTGTAATGAACTTGGCAGTACGCGTTTTCTAATAACTATGACGTTACATTCTTCTTGACTTAAATACATGTACTGATTTGGCCAGGACAAACATCATAAATCCATTGTATACTCTCATGAGGCAAGCTGACTCACAACATCTGTAACAGCTCCTGGATTTCCTGAAGACTGAGACTGAGACGAAATTGACTTCATAGGGGCACACGCAGTGTGGACCAGCACCATGATACAGAGCAGGTCCCACACATGTTCTATAGGAGACAGATCTAGGGACAACACTGGCCTTGGGAGTCTCATATCCTAGCTCAACGAGTTCGAAAGCCAGCTGGAAGGTATAGAACTAGATGACAGGGGCTAAACTGCATTGTTAAAAACTAGAACTACCATCACCTAAAGAGAACGCCACAGTCCGTTATTGTGACGTCACATACAAGTAGGCTGCTGTCGTGTGGCTGACTGGCCGGCCACTGGGGCGCAGCACATTACGCCCCAGTGACAAGCGAGTCAGCTGCGTGATCGTGTCCTGCTCTGTGTGGCGTCATACGAACGCGCTGCGGCCTTCTCTTTAGGTTTGCTTTCCCAATCATCGTCGAGGACTCTTCCGACACTATGTGCCCATTTCAGGGGAGATGCATCTGGTATCCCGTACGCAGTGGACTGGCCGAGAGTTCTAAGGCGCCTTTCTGTGGAGCGCTCGTTTACTCGCCGTCGGAGGTTCGAGCCCTCCTTCGGATCTGGTGTGTGTACGTGTCCTTAGGTTCATTAGTTTACGTAGTTTGTTAGCCTAGGGACTGATAACCATTGAATTTAAGTCCCATAGATTTACAAACAAACAAAAGCATGTGGTATCCCAGCTTGATTTGGGAGCCACTCGCAGGAGTACGCCAAATGATATCCAAGACAACGCGCCCCTGATGAGCGGCAGTGAGGGGTGGGCCAAAAAGAGCGACGTAGGGTGTTGTGGGAGGGGGGGGGGGGTGCCACTGCCAAGATTATGTCCCGGTTGGAAAATGTAGATCCGTCACTGGCTGTAGTTGGGCCAGTACGGCATACCACTTAAAATAAAAACTCGTTATAAAGCGTACCGGTTAAACTTCCCTTATAAATCTGTAAAATAGCCCAACTGTATAATGATTTTCAGTAAGAAAAATTGGAAATTATGATTTACTTCTTGACAGTTATTTCGAGGCACAAGGGAACTAAAATATAAGCGAATATTATTATCTTTGACTTGCGATTTTTCAATCGGCAATACATGCTGTGCTCTTGTTCACATCCTCAGCTTGGATTCTTTTGGAGCTAATCGATTGGTTTTGTGTAACTACATACATCATAAGTAATAATGAGCTTGCTTAACTTGTTAAATAGTGGGAAACGAAAAACTCCAGATGATAGTGGGAGTTGAAGAAAACAGTGCGAGATATAGCCAACCAGACCCTCAGAAAAGAATGAAAAGGAACTCAAGAGTGTAGGAAGTAATGTAATTGCTCAATTAAATTCAGTGATTCTAGATTAACAGAATGGTGGACACAATCTCAGTACAATTACTTAAAACATCTGTCAAGAAGTAATAATAATAATAATAATAATAAACACTTGGTTGTTCCTATTGTGCTGAAATTAGTAAGCATGATTTGGGACCATAACAAGGTTCAGGATTAAGACCAGCGAATGAGTGGATCGATGGGAAATACAAAGAAATGCAGAAAAATAGTTTTATTCAATTCCTATTTCCATATCAGAATGCGAAAGAGAATTTAGTGGTATGAATGGCATTTACACCAAAACAAAGGTTGGTAGAGTGAATCTGGAGAATAATTTTCGGAAGAAGGCCGCTTTTGGAAAAATTTAATGCAGAAATGTATTTTCAGTCTTGGTTCAGATCAGAAAGAATGTCAGCTGAAGAAACAGCATGCCGAAAATGTGGTCTGCTCAAAGAAGGCCTTTACGAGTCCATCTGGAACCTCCGCGAGCGATTTTTTTATGAGTACGTCCTATTTTTTCTAAATTACAATACGGTGTGCTGGGTGCACAATATGGCGATCTACACTTGCGGTGGTCAGTCATAGTCGATTGGAAAACCTTGGTGACGAGTATGCCTGCTCCCACGTTCTCATGCAGTTCAACATCAGGTCATTCTCAGAACCGAATGTCCCACAAATGTGGACATCCGCGGAGTCAGCCAAATGGAGCCCCTCAGTGAGGTCCACTGTGTCAGGTGGTGATAACGCTGCCTGCTGCGTCGCCATCTCATTCACAGTGATCATGCAATGGCTGACGCTGATCACGCCCCTTACTTTCCCAACTAGATCTGCTGGCAACACTAAACACGAACAACAATGCATTCTACTGGTCGTCCTACAGAATTGCGACTGTAATCATTCACATGCAGACCCATGTGTGCAAGTGTACGAAATTATTTTCTTTCACCTTTTTTGTCGTGCAATGTGTCATGATTATCAGACGCTTACTTTCCCATAATATAATTATTTGAAGTAATTTTCGAATTGTTTCGGTAAGTTCTGGATATTCTATCTCGTTCCTTTTAACGTTTTCTTGAACTTCTCCTCTCTCTCTTCAACACTGGACTTCTACCTATACAGATTTATTTGGTCCCTATTACGCCATCTCTGTTTTCACCTCCTTCAAATACGGAACATCTTTTGCTGTTTACGCAAGTACAGTACCTTTATTAAATAACTACTGTTTTCGTCTATGCACTTTCTTAGCTGCTGAACTTGTTGGTTAATCATAATATTAAATGTTCCCCTATTACTACGTACATTGCTGGCCGTGGTGGCCGAGCGGCCTGCGGCGCGCCAGTCACATTCTGCACGGCCACTACAGTCGGGGGTTCGAATCCCCCCTCGGACATGGATATTTGTGCCGTCCTTGGTATTAGCTAGTTCATAAGTAGATTGTAAGTTTAGGGACTGATGACTCCGTAGTTAAGTCCCATAAGCTCTACAAACATTTGAACATTTTGAACTACGTACATTATTCTGAACTGTTTTTCTGTTTTGCTAACTGGCGACGTTTTGTCTCCAGCTTTAGAATCTACCTTTATTCTTTATCTCATATGTCTAAAATCAATTAACTTCTAAATGATTTGTGAAATCAGAAAGCAGTCATTGTTAGATTTCAGTAATGAGCTCAAAATATACAGGGCGAAACGAAATTCGCACACTTGAGCTTCGCAGCGCGACTCCTGACATGGCAGCAATAAAAAAAATTATCTCACAAAATGTCGTCCTGTGCATATTTCCGGCAGTAAATGGACGTCGAAGACTGAAAGAGAGAGAGAGAGAGAGAATGTTCAAATGTTTGTAAAGCTTATGGGACTTAACTGCGGGGTCGTCAGTCCCTCAACTTACAAACTACTTATGAACTAACTTATACTAGAGACAACATAAACATCCATGCCCGAGGGGGGATTCGAACCCCCGACCGCAGCGGCCGTGCAGACTGTGACTGGCGCGCCGCAGACCGCTCGGCCACTGCGGCCGGCGCGCGAATTTCGTTTCACCCTGTATATTAAGAGCTGAAGTTGTCTGCTATTTTCCAAAGTTAGCCTCTACTTTCACTTTTGTAATATGAAGATGTTATTTACTAAGCATCATTACTGCGACTATGTATTCTTGGCAGCTGTAGTCGCCGAAATGTCCGTTCCTTCACACAAGCATACATGTCTGTAGGGCACTTGCATTGGTTATTTCTTTAAACACGGACATTACACATCGTATTTAAATCAAAGCAAGACATGCGACATTGAAAATGAATGTCTCTCTCTGTGTGGGAATCACATAATGGAATGTACGAGCACTCATGGGTACTAGACAATGTGTGAAATGTAGATGTTCTAGGGGACGTGCACGTATAGTTCGGGAGAAGAAGGGATCGACTGATTTAGCACAAATTTTCATGTTACCAATAAATTTCACAACTGGTGCTAATTCATATTAGCAATTTCGAATACATTCTTTGTTTTTGTTAAGCTGGTTATCTGATGATGGACAAAACCCTGAACGCGATATGAAAACATGGAAGTTTCATTAACATGCAGTGACCATTTTTTGCGAGCTAGAATCAGTTTAGAAATTATTATACTTTTGCTTAGGTAGATGAAACGTGTATTCTCTACGTCTTAATAGCTACTATTGTTTGTCTTGAACATACCAGATCCTTTATTCAGTACATAATTTTTGTCCAAGATTACGTATATCTTTTCTCTACTCTTAGAGAGTATTATAAAGCATAATAAATTATTATTTCTTCCTTATTAGGGTGATTCTTTAAGATTACCTGGCAGCATGCAAGGCAGTGTTCTTTACTTGTAATGTAAAATCAATTTATTTTACGTCAGTAAAATTTGCTATTCACACTACTTACTGCAGGTTTACTGTTCCCGTGGAAAGCCTCTCTGACGAACATGGCACCAATAGCAAAACCAATAACGTTGTTTGTGTCAGTAACACAGTATCTCCAAGGCTTTTCTCCCCCTTCAGAGCCTACGAGAGCCTTTCTTAATCCTTTGTAGGCATCGCGAAAGGCTTTTGACAGGTAACTTGTCATACTCCTGACTGTTTGCCACACCAGATAGTTGTTGAGGATTCTGAAATAGAAACAACAGATTTTAGTATGCATACTTGTATATGAAATTAATACATTATTGTTTGATTCACTAGTACGGAAACGCGTATATTAGAGTTAGACCTATTTTGTTATTTCCTCCCCATGGAACCGCATTAACGATATGATGACCACCAAGAGTTAACAAGTTAACAATTAAATTCGTTCTTCAGTTCGAGAGATTCAAAATGTTTCTTCTATGGCTATTGTGCGATACAATCGGAACCTACAATGTCTGCCGACTACGGCGACTTGAAGTTGATTTATGTATGACAAGGAGGTACAGGAAGGGACTGTATTAGCAGTGCTCTCTATCGGAGACCAGAGTGTACAATGAGGTGAAAAGGAGATGGGAGAGCAGAAAAAAGGAAGGCGTGTTAGAGTTTAACATATCGTCGATATCGTAGTCATTAGAGACGGAGCACAGCCTCGAAATTTTTCATCAGGTATGGAGAAATAATTCGGCCGTACAATTTGAAGGAAACTATCCAGACATTTCCCTGGAGTGATTTAGAGAAGCCATGGGAAACCTAAAACAGGATGGTAGGAGGCGGGTTTGGGCTGCCGTCTTCCCCATTGTGGGTCCTGCATTACCTCGCGCAGTCATCGTGACAGATCGAGATGCAAAGATACAAGTGGCGGCACTATCATGTACCCGTGATCGGAACAGCCGCCATTAGGTTTCTGGCGTATAGCCTCACGATTGAAATTTACAGCCTTTGAACGCGGAATAGTTGTTAGAGCTACACGCATGGTACATTCCATTTCGGAACTTATTAAGTATTCAATATTCCGAGATCCACAGTGTCAGAGTGCCGAGTATACCAAATGTCAATCATTATCTCTGCGTAGTGGCTGACAGCCTACACTCAATGACGGAGAGCTGCGGCGTTTGCGTAGAGTTTTCAGTGCTAACAGGCAAACAACAGAAATCAACGTGGGACGTGACTGTGAAGTATCCGTTCGGACAGTGCTGCGCAGTTTGGAGTTAATGGGCTATGGCAGCAGACAACCGCTTCGCGTTGGACGATAGAAGACTGAAAACCATGACTTGGTGAGTCCCAATTCCAGATGAATGGGACATTTCATGTCGGAAATCTTTAGAGAATCCAATATTCAGAGAGTCTGCCGAGAGTACCAAATTTCAGGTATTTCCCCTCATAATGGACAACATAATTGTCGACGGCCTCCAGATAATAACCGAGGTCAGTGGTAAAGTTGTCAGAGATAACAGACGAGAAATACCGCGTTAAATCGCAGGAATCAACGTGGGAGCTACTGAGAAAACATCCATTACGACTGTGTGGCGCAATTTGGCGTTAATGGCTCATGGCAACAGACGATCGATTCGAGTATCTTTGCGAACAATACGACATACCCTGCAGCGCCTTCCTGGACTTGTGACCATATTGGTTGGTCTGCTGATGACTAGAAACCCGTGGCTTGATCAGATGACTCCCGGCTGCAGTCGGTAAGAGCTGATGCTAGGGTTCGAGTGTGGTGCAGACACCACGAAGCCACGGACTCAAGTCGTGGACAAGGCACTGCGCAAGCTGGTGGTGGCTCCAGAATAATGCGGGCTAATTTTACATGAAATGGACTGAGTCCTCTGGTCCAACTGAACCGACAATTGACTGGAAATTATGTTTGGCTACTTGGAGAATATTTACACCTATAGGTGCACTTCATATTTCCAAACATTGATGGAATTTTTGTGGATGCTGCATATCATCAGACTTCAGTTGTTCGCGATTGGATTGAGGAATATTCCTGATAATGCTAGCGAATGCTCGGCCTCCCAGCATGTTTTCCTTACATGTTTTCCATTTCTTGTGAAAATCGAAACTACCAAATTTTCATTCTGCGTGAGTTTTTAGTTCCTCACGCTATTTTGAAGAAATCATACGGTTTAAAGATCTGATTTTTTGACACATGGTAGTACAACATCTTAGCTTCCTAATAAAACATTAAACTTTTCTTAAATCGTGAGAGTCGTTTTAAAATGACACTCTTTGTCAAGTATGTGCATACAATTCATTTAAAAACTTCGATAGCGGGTAGATTACTATTCGATGCGTTTTAGATCATACCGTTACATTAAAGCGAGTGAAATAGAACTAAAACTACAGAAAAGTATCTATAGCGGTTGTCGCAATGAACCTTTCTGGTTTAACGAGTAATTGCGCGTTAATATCCATCTCATCATCACACTCTTCCTGTTCGCCCCCTTCCCCCCTCTCTACCTAAATTTCCTTTACCTCCTCTGTCTCCTATCGCCGGCCGCGGTACCCGAGGGGATTGAGGCGCTCCAGTCACAGTCCGCGCGGCCACTACGGTCGGGGGTTCGAATCCCGCCTCGGGCATGGATATTTGTACCGTCCTTAGTTGTAAGTAGTTCATAAGTAGTTTGTAAGTTTAGGGACTGATGACCCCGTAGTTAAGTCCCATAGACTCTACATGCATTTGAACATATTTTTGTCTCCTATCAGAACTATATCTAACCTAGAGCCACGTTGTTATGTTCAAAATCTTATATCTCCGAAAGTTCTTGACCGAAATGTTTGAAATTTTAAAGCAACGTTCTTCTGGAATATGAGCATGTTTTACATACATAATTTTTCAGTATATGTCATATATCAATTTATATAATTTTTTGATACGAAAAATCGCAGAAGTAATATACATATAAAACTTACTGGCAGATTAAAACTGTGTGCCGGAACCGGGACTCGAACCTGGGACCTTTGCGCTCTACCGACTAAGCTATCCCGACACGACTCACGATGCCGCCTCACAACTTTACTTCCGCCAGTACCTCGCCTCCTACTTTCCAAAGTGAGTCGTCTCGAGATAGCTCAGTTGGTAGAGCGCTTGCCCGCGAAAGGCAAAGGTCCCAGGTTCGAGTCCCGGTTACAGGACACAATTTTAATCTGCCAGGAAGTTTTATATCAGCGCACACTCCGCTGCAGACTGAAAGTTTCATTCTGAATATACATATAGGTTTTATATAACATATTCAAGAAATATGTACCTAGAAACCTTCCTGTATTACAGTGCAACGTTGTGTCAAAATTTCAAAGCAATTGGTCAAGAACTTTCGGAGATTAACAGCTGCACACAAACCAACAGAACATTTTTATGTATAGAGATTACTGTCAGTGGTGGGGGGGGGGGGGGGAGGGGGGAATTAGATAGGGTGGGGCAACTTTTGGGGAACTACCCACTCTTAAAAAACTTTAAACGCAGGGCCTGCAACTGTTTAGTGAGACTTTGAGAGAACATCGGTCCAATTATACAACTTCTGAAAACAAAGTTCGGTGAATAGCCCTGTAACATTAACGTGGATGAGCTATCAACCACAGTTACCTTACTGTGCTTCGAAATAATCACCTCCCATAATCGTGCACCGCTGAACTCTGCGATAAATGCCCTGGAAACTTTGCACGAAGCCTTCTTGGGGATGGTGTTGAAAGCCTTGTCACGTTTCGTTGGATATCAGAAATAACGTCAAATCTATTTCCTTTCCATGAGATCCGGCGAGTATGGCGGATGTTCAGGTTGCTCCACCTGCCTTTCTTTTCTGTCAGGAACTGTTTGCTGACATTAGCTGTGTGTGGGCGAGGTCGGTGAGACGCGGCGGATTAGCCGTACGTACTGCGGTGCGCCCGGCCGTTCGCCGTCAGAGGTTCGAGTCACCCATCGGGCATGGGTGTTTGTGTTGTCCTTAGGTTAGTTTACCAAAGTTCAAGTAGTTTGTAAGCTGCAGACTAATAACACAGCAGTTGAGTCCGATAGATTTACAAACATTTGAATATTTTGAGGACGGTGAGGTAACTGTAGTTTTACGTTAATGTTACAGACCTACTCACCAATCTTCATTGTCAGTGGTTGTATTTTTCAACCTGAAGCGTTAAAAGCCATTTTCAGAAGAATACTATGCACCCCGACAAAATCAGATTTTTTTAAAAATGTCGTGGCTGGGTAAAACTGTATCGGACCAGAACTCGAACCCAGGAACTTTGTTTATAGAGGGAAGTGCTCACCAATTGAGCTATACGCGGTCGACTCAGCACCCGCCCTCATAGCTTTACTTTCGCCAGTACCTCATCTCCTACCTTCACTGCATTGTGAAAATTTCATTTTAAATATTTCTCATATTTACGTGACCAGAGAACAAATATAGCTTCCATATAAGTGCAAAGCAGTCAAATTTCAATTTATTCTTTTTCGATTATATTTTCTTAAAGTTGTCCAATCCACCAAAACTGCAATCCCACAGTACAATTAATGATCACATGTTTAATAATGATTTTGCAGTTAAGATCGCATTTTTCATTTATTATGTTACCAGTTTCGGCGTGCTCGACGCCATCTTCAGACCTGTCGTAATTTACATAACTTCACGACATTTTTTTATATACTAAAAGAGTACATCCAGGTTGAGGCATCACCAAACATAAAATTACTAGTCACCAATAAAATATATACATCCATCTTCTAATGGTTCTGAAGCGAGGTACTTCAAAGTCTAAAGTACCTCGCTTCAGAACCATTAAAAGATGGATGTATATATTTTATTGGTGACTAGTAATTTTATGCTTGGTGGTGCCTCAACCTGGATGTACTCTTTTAGTATATAAAAAATGTCGTGAAGTTATGTAAATTACGACAGGTCTGAAAATGGCGTCGAGCACGCCGAAACCGGTAACATATAAATGAAAAATGCGATCTTGGCTGCAAAATCATTATTAAACAATTATAGATCTCCCCATCGAACTATGAGTTCCTTATATAATGATCACGTGGTTGGTTCTGACAATACACTGCCGATATGTATTTCGTCTATAGGTTACTATGGTTACAGTTGCTACGCCAATTTCAGACGCATGTAATTAAATACCACTATCATTTTTAAACACTATTGGAATGATTATAACTTTTATTTGTGTTCGTCTTGTAGTCTCTGAAACTAGTGTTTCACAATAAAGGGTAAAAATTCAACTACTTATGAAACCATGTTGTCATTTAGAAAATTCGTAGTTAATCAGGAACCATAAAGTACAAATTCAATTTTTCTCATAAATAGGGTATACGTTGTGTGCTTTTGTCAAGCAGCAACGTTAGCATTCTTCCAGAGTGATTAGCAGAAATTACGTAAATCATATTGGGATAACTTGATAATAAAGTGTAATAAGAAACGTATTACTTTCCAAAAAAGTAACAGAATCAATAAACTGAAATTAAATGTATCCCTATGGTCTACCAACAGTTCTTCTCAAAATCAGAAATTAACGTTTGTTTATGTTAGAGGTGTTTACTGAAGTCTCTTCGTGAATTACTAGCACAACTGAAACACGCAAAAGTATGCGAAATAAATCCTTATTTCCCAGTGATCTATGTTATTCTAATATTTTACTTTTTAAGTTCTTGTTAACTGTCTTGAAAAATGGGGTACCATTTTTAGCAATGGATGCAATTAGTGTGAAATTTGGATCATATTTCTTTTAATGATACTGCATGTAACTATATAATGAACACTAGGAAAATTTAATTTTTTAATATGCAGACCAACAGAGATTTTATATGTGTAATAAACATGACTATGAGAAATTTCTTAAGTCTATGAACTTCAGTGTATTCTGTGTTCATAATTGTTACCAGTCATTGAAACAAGAATCATTATGTTTTATCTCATTCAGGGATACTTATTCAAGCATAACGTCTGAAAGAATTGAGGAAATTAGCAATACTACAAATTTTTCACAAAATATTTATACTGTCTATTGTTTCCGGTAAAGTGAAAGTTAGCAAGTAAGTGTTATGATATAACTGAGCATATTTAAGGAGAAATGACTACTTACATTTTACCGTCAGTGGTGTTGGTGTAGTTCCTAATTATGTCATTTAATTTTTCTAGGTATTCCGGAGCGTACACGACGACTTTCTCTTTCTTGCTGATTTTACGAGTTATATTTTCCATTGCATTTGAGAAAAATGCATGCCAGTTAATCTGAAATCAAAATGAAAATTGCAGTTTAAGGACTCAGGAAGGTTCATTACGCTGCCGACAAAATAATTATTGCCTTCTTAATAGCATAGCTGAATCAGTTTACTTAGTACACAATTTAAATTTTAGGCTCAAGTTTCTTTCTAGTTTATCGTAGATTAAATTACAGCGATAACACGAATAATTCTGTCTGTGTTAGCCAAGCGTTGACAGTGCAACTCAGTATAATTATTTACTACATCCAGTGTTTGTTATATTATGTGAATCAGATCCTCGAATGATGCATATTTTCGGTGAGATAGACAAACTTCGTTCTTTTGTGTGTCTTGAATTGTGACATGTATTACTCTGTCCTCCCCACGAACCACTGACGCAGCCACAATTGGGTGGTTTGCGGCATAGGGTATACAAATGATACAGTTATATAAACGTACCGAAGATGCAACCAAATCAGATAGTATTTGTTAGTAAGTTATGGTTACTGGAAAGGGGTAGTAGTCTTTTCAGTAGGTGTGGGGAACATTCGTTTAGCTGGCTTTATAAAATTATCCTAGATGGTCTAAAGGAAAATTACGGCCGTCATATTTCTCGAGGACACAGAGCTGTACTGTATCATTTAATTCTGGAACATTACTTCTCAATGCATCTATAAGGTACTAGAACTGTATAATCAGATTAAAATTCACAAACAGGGTGTGTCTTGAACCAAGGACCCTTTGCTTCAGTGTCCAACACTTCACTCACTGCACCACACTATCGGTATCTCTCATCGCTTCATTTACGACATTGCTCCCTTCTTAGGAGAACAGCGCGTCGATGTTCACGTCTTCTTGCTGAGGAACGGGTCGTCGGCCCTTTTACTGCAGCTGCCGATGGCTGATGCTCGTTTTGGCGGTGGTCCTAGTCGAATTTACAACGACATTACCTCTTTCGTTACCTTATATCTTCTTGGTACGTGCTGGAACTTCGAATTTTTCCTGAGCCGTGCGTTCTCTGTATGGTTTCTTTCACAGGACATGGACCGTGTCTCTAACCTTCCCTCGTCTAATGACGGAATCGTAATCTCCAACTTCGTAAGCAACGTCGGACAGCTGTCTCGTAACATATGGCCGAAAGTAACGTCTGAGTAGCTTCTCAGGGAGCTCAACCTTCCGAATAGAAGTGAACATCCAGACGAGGTCACCTTTTACAATCCTTAAGCTCAGTCTCCTCCAGAACTGGAAAGACAGTGTCCATCGTTGTTGTTGCTTCACGACCATGCACCAAAAAGAATGCCGTAAATCCGGTGGTTTGTTGTATGTGAACGTTACTAGAGGCAATACCTAATCTCTGTTGCTGTGCTCGACGTTGACATAAATAGACAGCATGTCAGACATTGTCTTATTAAGACGATCAATGAGCCCATTAGTTTGAAGATCGCCGCGCGGGAGTTGCCGAGCGATCTGGAGCGCCACGTTGGGGATCGCGCGGCCTCCCGCGTCGGAGGTTCGAATCCTCCCTCGGGCATGGATGTTTGTGTCGTCTTGAGTATAAGTTAGTTATACTAAGTAGTTTGTAATTTTAGGGACTGATGACCCCGCAGTTAAGTCTTAAGCTTTACAAACATTTGAACATTTTTAGTTTGAAGATCATAGCAAGCGCGCCCATACGATAGTTTGTAGGCGAGGGGCAAAGCTTGGCGGAAGAGAGGGATGGGAAGGAGTACATTTCTCTCTATCTCCGTATATCTGTTCTGCCTGTATGTATTGACTAATCTACTGGAGGAGTATTCACGGTGTATTCCTTATTACAGTGTAAACGAGGATGGTTTGAGTAGACTAATTTGTAGAATAAATGTTTAGTATAAATGACGAATGAAAGTCCAAAGAGCTGTTGAAACATTGTTACCGCCATCTGTTGGAACCCGTTGAAAGCAGGGCTTAATATGAGCCTGAATACGCCGTGGTGTTTCGGCACTTTAAGAATAAATATATATTCCAGTGGAACAATATATTGAAAGTTGTACACACAATTTTTATTTCATTTGTTAAACTGTATTTTAACTTTAGAAAGATATTTATTTATTGGAAGTACACATAAAACGTCTGCCGCGCACTATTATGAAAGATGCGAACGACAAAATCTGACAAGAGTCTGGTCATTTCCCTGAAGTAGTATGTCGGCTACATGCCTACGTGTCAGTTATCGCGGCATCAGATATTTATCGTAGTATGGTTTTCAGTTTGTATTCATTTGCGTTTGCTATAATAATGGTGAACGAGAAAACCTTAATATAAGTAGCTTGTTCCTGTCTCTCTGCCCCTCTCACCACTAGTACGATCGGCAACTAGAGCCTACGTACTTTACATATCAGTATTTGAAATGAATAGAAACACTGAGATTCAATTTTGATTTCCTTTCTAATTTGTTTAACATCGTACTAGTGGTGTGTGGGGACAGTGAGGCAGAAAGTTTTTTTAAATTAAGTTCCTCCCTTACCTTTATTATCGCTAATCACCGAACATATTAGTGGAGAATGGGGACAGGAAGGCAGTCACAGTTTATTTTAGTTAAAGCTATAGCTTACTCCAATGCTATCGCTAATGTAATGAAATGTAAAATAAGTCCTATACTGCGACGTAACTCATACTTCAGTCTAATGGCCGCGCGAGAATAGCAGTGCACTGTAAGGCGCCTTGCTGGGGAGAGCGCGGCCGTTACCCCTCGGAGGTTCGAGTCCTCCCTCGGGCGTTGATGTGTGTGTTTTTCTTAGCGTAAGTTAGTTTAACCCATTTCTTCCCACTGTTGCGTACACGCAACACAAAGTTTAGCCTTACAAAATGCAGTCGAAATGGACTTACTATACAAAACTCACCACGCATGTGTTAAAAGGCATTCACGAGTTCTCTGTATATCTGTTAAAGTTTCACAATGATCTTAACACTTCGTAAAAAGATGAAAGATTTACAAACGTCAGACGATCTACATACACAAGAAATGTCAAGTTCAGCTTCACACAGAGTGTTTTTCAATATTTCATGAGTGATACCATCAATGTAAATCAGAGTTATCATATAATAGACAATATTGCATAGTTTGAACAAATAGAAGAATGTGATCACAAAAACTAATTTTTTCTATTTTTTTTACTAGGAAACAGCGCAACATTATGGGTGGAGTAAATTATAACACATACTGCTAGTTTGTAATATTTGTAATGTTATTTCATTATTTTAAAGAGAACCTGATGACTAAATATAACACTTTTTCACAATTTCTATTTTTGGGAAGAAATGGGTTAAGTAGTATGTAAGTTTAGGGGCCGATGACCACTGCATTTAGGTCCCACAGCTTTACAAACATTTGAACATTTCAACCTCGTGCCCCAATAAATCATGTATAGCCGACATGCTTTATCGGGAAAACTTCAGAGAATTTTTGGTAGCTTCACTTGTTGAAAATAAATCTTGCGGTTTTTATTGTTTTATTTAACTGAATTTTGTTCCAAATATCTAAATTTGAGAAAAGTATTTCGCAAAATTTATTTATCATTGTAGGTCACATTACAGGTTTAAAAAATCTAAACTTGTGACTTTAGTCTATTGGAGGTGGGGAGAGATGGTTTGTATCACTGAAAAATGCAGAAAACGTGAGAGTGTGCTTTCCGGCACCTTAAATTTCAGAGATTAAGCAATGCTTGGAAGTATAGTTCTGTGCAGTGTGACGAAGCCTAATCAAAACTGACAATGAAAGTACTCCGAAACACTACTTGCCTTTTTTCTGTACGGTACAACAAAGGATGCAGAACGTTTCCACTCATTCACTTACAAGGAGACCACATGGGCATCGGATTGTAGAATTTCTTGATATTTCTGGTACGTGAAGTTCAGGATTTAAATAACAATCAGCCAAAGCCAATCGACGCAGCTCTCAAAAATTCTCGAGAAAATCGACTTTGAAATTTTGCAAAGTACACGTAAGTATCAGTAATTAAAACGGTTGTAGCAGCTGTTGAGTAGCTCAGCAGGTAGCCTTCTGGCCTCACAGCAGTAGAGTCCCGGGTTCGAAAATGTTTCAAATGTTTGTAAATTTATCGGACCAAACTGCGTGGTCATCAGTCCGTAGCTTACAAACTAATTAAACCTAGGTAAACTAACCTAAGGACAAACACGCACACCCATGCCCCAGGGAGGACTCGAACCTCCACGGCGCCCGGGTTCGAGTCCCACTGTGATATAATATTATTAATTTTATAATTCAGTGATATAAAACGTTTAGGGGTCTCTAATGCCAGATGTTGTGTCAGTTTTTGTTTATGTGTATGAAAACCTTGTCGTCACGTGAAACGATGGTTGGATAGGTTAGCTGCTTGGAAAGCCGTTAGTAGCTATGGAGATGACTTTCCAAAACCAGTGTCGTAGCTCTTCACAAACGGAACAGTCAAAGATTACTACTATCGTCAACTAATAGTTGAACGAATATTGTATAAAATGTAAGTTATGGTTTCTTTAAATTGAAACCATCATTATTAACAACCTTCTATAAAATATAGAAAATTAAGAATAAACGAAAACACGTGCACTTTTCGTAAAAATTATCATTAGATGTTAAAATTGTGTAAGTATTCAAAACAAAACAAAAATCGATCCCGACAGGATTCGAACTACTGACCCTACGGTTGTAAGTCGAGAACGCTACCACTTTTTTTCCCCTTAGATAGTTCAGTTCATTGCGGTCGTTGATCCTTTTTGTTCGTTGTCGTTCGATGAGTTCTTGGCTCAGCTTTTTTATTACAGAAAGGCGTTCAGCCCTCTGACCGGGCGCGTTGAGCCACGGCGCCATTCAAAACCTCTTCAGCTACGCCGACAGATAATGCAGTTCATTTAGTGATTGGTACTTACCCTTATTTGCAAAACTTCAAAGTCGATTTTCTCGAGAATTTTTGAGAGTTGCATCGAATGGCTTTGGCTGATTGTTGAGTTCTGAGCTTCATGTACCATTGTTAGTGTGGACTATAGTTGACGTATTTAGATCAGATGTATTCTTGAAGGACACTCTAAAATACATATAAGAGTGTATTTGTGAGCTTCTTCACGGTGGAAATAGCGATATCGTCTTGACACTTTAATCTATTGATGGTTCGAGAAAAGATGGCACATTTGTATCGGCGATTTTTTCCTTCAGATGAGAAATCACAATGCATTACCCAACTCAGGTATATCGCAGTGATAGTCTATTCATCAGCATTCTGCAATCTGCAACAGTAACATACCGAGCACTTACATTTTTTTACCCAATATTTTCGCAGCAATCGTTATTTCATAGCAAAATCTCCTGTGAATCCAAAATCTCTCGTTCGATTTATTTGCAAAAAGTAAAAAAACTACTGCAGCAGTAGATGCAGCTTTGCTTCGTTTACATTCAGAAGGTTATTTCGGCATTTCATTACATGGCTTGACTTTCACCTTCCTGCTTCCCTTGCATTATAAGTTACGTGAACACAATTCTTTGCGTGGTAAGATGAACAAGGTCTGCTACAAAGAGTGCGCGATAAAGAATTGCGGCACAGACTAGCATTAAATGTTTAGTAAGCTCAACAACTGGACTGCATCAGAGGTTTAACGTCTACATGTGGCGTATTTATTTATTTTTTCTTTCCTAATTTATTTTATTTGTGGCCTTCAGAAATGATCCTTCCAGCCAGCGTCCAATTACGATACGTTACAAATTAAAAGACATACAGCATTGAATTACATACACATACGACAATTAATCGCGTAGAATATTTACATTCGTTGCAACCATATTAATGAAATGATGGTATGCTCCCACCATTGCACGAGAAGTCACTCCAAACGCCACTTACAATACGGAACAACTAATGTTAATTGTTTCTGAGAACTTCCTTGGCGTGGGTTGCTTAAAATGATTCAATTACACGGAAGTCATTACCGTAACATATATTCACTTAACATCATAATCTGAATTGTATTCACAACCCTGTGCATTGACCCGCAAACAAATTTATCGCTACGCCGGAGAAGTCGTCCGCGCCAGTGTGTCGATGCGTACCCGGAAGGGGTGTTAGATTTTAGTACTTTGGAAAGCAAATGGCGAGTTGTAGGGAACCTTACAAAGCCCCAGTTCCGACGTAAATAAAAACTGCCTCCTCTTACAAAAATACCACACTACTCATATTCTATAAAACATTAACAACACGTTATGTTAACTACAGTATTTTATTGAAACCTGTGATATATTTCAAAACAAATGGTGGAAGAAAGAGTTTACACTTTGATGTACCAAAAAGCTAAAAATGCACACGCCAGACCACATTGTTTGGAATTAAACCATTCTATGAATTACGATGCTGTCAAGATTATCACACAAACACCCAGATACTGGGATAGTGTTATTAAAGAATCAATTGAAAGAAAGGTCACGCATGATCTTATCAAAGGTGACACGGGTTATCAACTTAGTTCCGCCTGCAACCCAATACTCTATCTCCTAAACACACAAATGAGACAACAGCCATTCGGGAGGAATAAATCTGCATATGGTGAAAGGGTGAATACTCCAGCACAAATATCGCAGAGTGCACAGACAGTGCTGAATGAGACAATAAATCAAATACCTGAGGACGGTTACGGCAAAATAACGGCAGTTTCAACACCGGGAGACAGAGAGTAATACCGAATATAAAGACGTGCTCAAAGCTCTAAGTATTCATTTGAGAGTTCATGTTTAATAGATATTTTTCTCTTGTTTTGGTCCATGCTACGTCTTTCTAAAATACGGAAATTAAAGATCTTGCAGCAGTATAGACTCCTTTCTCAGTGTCAAAAAGTAAAGAAATGCTCGTAGCGTCAATGGATGTCATTCCCGAACATGCATTCCTTATCAAATTATTGTGTATTCATTCCCCTGTACAGTGATAAAATTGTGTAATGGGAATGTACGAACACCTTGAATATACGAGAAGAGTAATTAAACAAATCTGGGCCGCGCGGGAGTAGCCGAGCGGTCTGGAGCGCCACGTTGCGTACAGTTAGCGTTGTATATTCACGTTGCTAGTAAGTTATTATTTTTCTTCTTGAAGGTTGAAGACGTAAAATATAGGGAAGAAAAGTGATACGGCGATGGAGACTAGTTTGCTATCTTACCGAATAACCAAACACTAAAGAGATAGCCGGCCGCGGTTGGCAAGGGGACTGAGGCGCTCCAGTCACTGTCTGCACGGCCACTACGGTCGGGGGTTCGAATCCTCCCTCGGACATGGATATTTGTGTTGTCTTTAGTATAAGATAGTTCATAAGTAGTTTCTAAGTTTAGGGACTGATGACGCCGCAGTTAATACCCTTAAGTTTTACAAACATTTGATTTGAACAAATCTCGAAAATTTCTTGATCGGTTTAGTTCTAATTTTTACATGATTCTCTACTGAACAGTCAGAAATACACACACACACACACACAGAGAGAGAGAGAGAGAGAGAGAGAGAGAGAGAGAGAGAGAGAGAGGGAGAGGGAGGGAGATGGGTAAAAGGTTATGTACAGTGAGATTTTTTGAGAGCAGGAGATGAACGGAAACAGAGGAAGGGGGGGGGAGAAGATGGGCTGAAACATTGGTGTCACTTGAGCTTGTCACTTTAACAAACTGTATTCAAGAGTGGTTGTATATGAAATGAAATTTGATTTCTGCAGTCAGAAGTATCTGATATCGTTAAGTTAAAATCAGCTTAAATCCCTCTTTCTAGTCACACTTTTTTGTATCTTACACAATCATATGATCTTTCCTTAATCTCCCCATACAACGTCGAGGATAGCATTACTGGAAAGTGCATCCTGATGAGAGGGTCTGGCTTCACGCGTCAGTGAGACTTAGCTCCGTAAATTTTCATCACTTTCATCTGAATTCGTTATTACACACGTGGCGCGTAGTAGAAAATGTGATTCACAGTAACATCTACAAATATAAGGAGAGGATTTCTCGTGACTGCAATCAAATGGATGACATTATTCTCAGTTGTTGGTTTATAATACTGAAATTAAAAGGTAATGGAAGATAAATATTAGAAAGAACAGACACTTGGACGAATCTCATGATTATCATGAATTATCTCTTTAGTGTTTGGTTATTCGGTAAGATAACAAACTAGTCTTCGTCGCCGCATCACTTTTCTTCCCTATATTTCACATTCTAGCAATTGGGGAAATGCGTGCATGTTTGCCACCCTTGCAATTTTTCAAATAATAGAAGAAACATTTTTCTGTCTTCAACCTTCAAGAAGAAAAATAATAAATTACTAGCGACGTGAATATACAGTGCTAATTGTACAAGAAAATGACTTCCCTGCTACTCCATGTAAATAATAACCTAAAATCGCGAGTTAAAAGTAATTGTGACTCGCTTCTTTTTCAAAGATTTGGAAAAGCAATGAAATTGTGCCTGTTCGGTCTTGACTGCATCGGCCAACTGCCAAAACGAATTGTTCTGTATTTTTCTTTCGTACAGAATGAAACAGTGGCTAGAATGGTCCATCTAAAAATAAAAGCAAGAACTGAAAAAATAGCTTTCATAGTAAGCGACCAGAGTGGCTACTCTCAAAACAGAGAAAGGAGCTGCC
The DNA here is from genome assembly GCA_026315105.1 of Locusta migratoria. Classification (NCBI taxonomy): domain Eukaryota; kingdom Metazoa; phylum Arthropoda; class Insecta; order Orthoptera; family Acrididae; genus Locusta; species Locusta migratoria. The sequence goes on from CM048755.1 coordinate 275,896,040, forward strand.
ACAGAATTCCTTCGCCTGGGACTGCCAGACCTGCCGCTGCCACCCTCCACGTTTCGCAGGTGCCTGGCGCCCGCCTTGCAGCCACGTCTAGTAAATACCAGGGTTGCGGCTATTGGTCGTCGCGGACGTCAGACGGAGCGCCTCCAGCAGCGCAGACCAATGGCAGAACGCCACACACAGGCAAAAAAATTGCACCCGTTCAACACTGGAATCAACCTCAGGAAGCACATGATGATAATCGCGAGTAACGCGATCGAAATATCGTGCTTGTACGACGTGGATTACGGGCAGAAAATCCGAATCTCCAAGATGGCAACACCTCGCCGAGAAAGCTTTAAAATCTATATAAGCAGTTTCTGCACCGGGTGATCAAAAAGTCAGTATAAATTTTAAAACTTGATAAATCACGGAATAATGTAGATAGAGAGGTAAAACTTGACACACATGCTTGGAATGACATCGGGTTTTATTAGAACCAAAAGAGAAACAAAGTTGAAAAAATGTCCTACAGATGGCGCTGGACAGCGTAAAGTCAGTGACTGCGCATGAAAATCGTGTAGCCGGCCGCGGTGGCCGAGGAGACTAAGGCGCTCCAGTCACGGTCTGCACGGCCACTACGGTCGGGGGTTCGAATCCCCCCTCGGGCATGGATATTTGTGCCGTCCTAGTTCGTAAGTAGTTCATAAGTAGTTTGTAAGTTTAGGGACTGATGACCCCGTAGTTAAGTCCCTTAGACTATACGAACATTTTGAAAATCGTGTATAAAAGGACTGTAATAAGAGAGAGAGAAAATCAGATGCACCAGCAGTCGCAGCATGTTGACGTTACCTGAAAAGGCGCTTTTAGTGCAGCTGTAGCATCAGAATGATAAATGTGCTAGTTCAGCGTTACGATCCTATCGCCATAGGAAGTGGGTTCGAACGGTTAAAGGTCCGTTGACAAATGCAGCTGTGGCGAGAATGATTTCGAAGTTCGAAGCCACGGGTTGTTTAGACAATGGACACCGTGGTGGCCGACCGAGCACAAGGCGTAATGCTGCTGAGACAGTTCAGGAAGAAATGGAGACTGAAGCGGGTTCGTCTATGCACGGGAAAGTCAGCGCATGACGAGAAAGTCACGGTATGGGTTAGATTTATCACATGTACCGTTATCGGGCCTTTTTTCTTCGAGGAACTGAGTGATTCTGGTTTTGTAACTGCTACCGTGACGGGTGACAGGTACGCCGATATATTACAGAATCTCATCATCCCCAGCCTGGCTGATAAAACACCTGCTGGAAAGTACAATTTTTATGCAGGATGGCGGTCTACCCCATATTGCTAGACGCGTGACACATTTGCGTGCGTCGTTTGGTGATGATCGAGTGCTCAGCCGCCACTTTCGTCATGCTTGGCCTCCCAGGTCCCCAGACCTCAGACCGTGTGATTATTGACTTTGGGGTTACCTGAAGTCGCAAGTGTATCGTGATCCGACGCCACTTCCTCACCATAACTCCGGACCTGCTTTACAGTGCTGTTCACAACTTTATTCCTTGACTACAGCTATTGTTGAGGAATGATGGTGAACATATTGAGCATTTCCTGTAAAGAACATCATTATTGCTTTGTCTTAATTTGCTATGCTAATTATTGCTTTTCTGATCAGATGGGGCGCCATCTGTCGGACATTTTTTGAACTTTTTTGTTTTTTTTTGTTCTAATAAAACCCCATGTCATTCCAAACATATGTGTCAATTTTTACCTCTCTATCTATATTATTCCGTGATTTATAAAGTTTTCAAATTTATACTAACTTTTAGATCACCCGGTATATCATGGTAATATCAGCTGAAGTTGAGAATGTCGTGACGAAGAATTTGTCTTCGTAGAACTGGGCTCATGTCAATGAGGAAATCCAGCCGCCTGTAACGACAGGTACCATCGTTGAGATGACATCCCTCATTGACCCCAATTATAACTGAAGATGGCCAAATTCACTGACGCCAATAAGCGCCAAACGAGCACGCCACACAACAATTAGGAAGTCAACAGGCGCATCCATTATCACTAATAACACACGATCACGCATCACGACGCTCCTTGGTAAAGCTTGCTAATAGGACAGATATAGATACGGGTATTTTATAAGAATTGTTCGTAGACGAATTTCCACCCATCGTGGTTAGGACAACTTGATGTCGCCAGCGTTAGAAACCGGTAGTGGAATAGCGCTACTCCTTGATGATGGTATCGTTGCGGAGAAGTCCCCTGCCTACCATCGAGACGAGGAGTGGCTGCAACACAACTTGGAGAGTGCGGCTTATTAACACCTATTGACCCAAGGTTAACACGGATTGAGAAAATATCGTTCTTGGGAAACACAATACATCTTTACTCGCGTGAAGTGATGAGTGCTATCGAGAAAGAATCTCAAGTTGACTTCATATATCTAGATTTTCAGAACGCTTTTAACACCATATGTCACAAACGGCTTTTAATCAAATTACGTGGTTATGGAATGTCGTCTCAGACGTATGATTTTGGGATTCTCTGTCAGACAGGAAAGGCACCGACTAAATCAGATGTGATATCTAACGTTCACCAAGGCACTGTTATTGATCTTTTGTCGTTCCTTATCTACGAAAACGATCAAGCAAAAAAATAGGGCTGTTCTTTCAAGTTGTTTGCAGATGGAAAGTCATATGAAGATCAAAACCAGCTGTAGAACGATTTAGACAAGATATATGCATGGTGCGAAATTTGGCAATTGACTAACGCGGTAAAAGTATGCACTTCTTCTTCAGAGACGCTAGGACGAACTGCCCGAAGCATGTCTGCCACAGTTTGCCGATCTTCGTTGAAGGCTTTTACCCAACGCGCCTCTGTTATGTACGGCAATGGCGATTCCCTGCACGCCTCTTGAAACCTTGATGACACTGTCGTGCTGTACGAGCTCTGGTACATTCAATCTTGATCCAACTCCGTTGTTCCTGTTTCGAAAACATAGTGACACCGTTACGTTAGATCGCTCGCTCACAAGTGATTGTGTTTCCCTCGATTGTGCGCACGCCGGTGACGTGGGACGGGCGACTACATTTGCTCGGAGGTAAGGTAGGTATGTCACCAACAATAGTAGATTCCATTGCATTCTACAGCAATGTTGCCACTATTTAAGTTCCGATCCTCTATATACGGCAGATATAGATACCGCTCTTTTACAAGAATTGTAGGTAGACGAATTTTACCCATGGTTAACACAACTTGATGTCGCCAGCTTTAAGAAACCGGTAATGGAATAGCGCTACTCCTTCATGATGGCATAATTGCGGAGGAAGTCCCCTGCCTACCATCGTCACGAGGAGTGGCTGCAACACAACTTGGAGTGCGGCTTATTAACATCTATTGACCCAAGGTTAACACGGATTGAGAACATATCGTTCTTGTGAGACACATTACATCTTTACTCACATGAAGTGATGAGTACTACTGAGAGAGAATCACAAGTTAATTCCATATATTTTGAGAAGGCTTTCAACATAGTACCTCACAAACGGCCTTTAATCAAATTGTGTGGTTATGGAACGTCTTCTCAGACAGGAAAGGCACCGACTAAATCTGAGATGATACCTAAAGTTCCCCAGGGCAGTGTTATTGATCTTTTGCTGTCCCTTGTCTACAAAAACGATCTGGGAAAAATAGAGCAATTCTTTGAGGTTGTTTGCATGTGATGTCGTCACTTATCGTCTATTAAAGTCTTCTGAAGCTTAAAACCAACTGCCTAACGATTTACACAAGATATATGCATCGTGCGAAATTTGGCATTGGCCCTAAATAATGAGAAGTGTGATGTCGTCCACGTAAAGGAATTCGTTAAATTTCGTCTACAAGATAAATCAATGAAATCTGAAGGCAGTCATTCTACTAGATACCCAGATATTACAATAGTGACAGACATAAATTGGAAAGAACGCATAGATATTGTCGTGGGAAAGGCGAACCAAAGACTGCATTTCATTGGCAGAGCACTTAGAAGAAGCAACAAAACTACTAAAGAGACTGGCTACACTACGCTTGTCCGTTCTCTTTTGGTGTACTGTTGCGTAGTGTCGGATACTACCACGTCATATTGACGAAGGACATAGAAAGAGTACAGACAGAGAAGGGCACCTCGTTTTTTTACTATCCAGATAAAGGGAAGAGAGTGTCACAGAAATGGGGTGGGAATCATTACAATGGCGTTTTTCATTGCGGCGAGTTCTACTTACAAAAATTAGATCGCCAACTTTCTTCTCTGAATGCGAAAATATATTTTTGACCGCTTCCTACTCTGGAAGAAACGAAATAGTAATAAAACACGCGAGATCAGAGCTCGAACGGAGAGATTTAGTTCGTTTCTTCCCGCTCGCTATTCGTATAGTATAAAGGTGGTTCGATGAACACTCAGGCAGGTACCTAGATGCGATTTGCAGAGTATCCTATGTAGATGTAGATCTACGTGCCGACGGGCATGGACAAGCCAAGAGAATGATTCCGTTTATTTTTTTGTAGAATAAATAACACCGCTCTGTGTAGCACGGCACGCTCATTGTATCCCTGGCGGAGATTTCAAATCTATGCCGGTACCGAAGGCTTATAACCCATGCCGGAATTGAGAACATTGATAAAAGGTCTGATGTAGGTACATTAGTGCGAATACGTTACGGAGAACGAATCGGGTACGCGTACGAAGCTAGCCACTCCGCCAGCGGTATCGATCGCCTCTACGGCACGCCCCACCCTCGCCAGAAATCTATGAAGCAGAACTCTGGCCAGCGGCCCTGCACGACCGTCCTCCAAAGACATCAAGTGATGCCAAGTCGCGGCCTATGGGAAATGAATGAGACCTACCTTAAAAATCTAGTCGTCTCAAATTATCGAAGAAGTTTAGGAGACTTGTGAATGGCGTCGATGGACCTACCCTACGATATTATGTTCTTCGTTGCAGTGTACCGAACCAGCGATAAGTGTCCCTATGAATAAGAAAGAGCACATGCTCCAAAGAAAATTTCAGAGCAAAGGAACGTTCTCTGAGTAAGTTATCAATTTAGTATGAATAGAAACTTCGAAGCATATGCTCTGAGCAGGAAGTTCGTTCTCGATAGCTCCCCTCCTCCGTGAGTAAGTTCTCCGTGTGTCATTTTCGGCACAGATCAACTGTTCAATCACGTATTTCTTTAAAGTAGCCCAATCAGGCAAATTATTCAGTGTACAAATATGGAGTAGACATCTACGTGTTCATGAATAACTGTACAATGTTTACATATTAGTTTGTTGTGCATCAGCATATTGTTAAGACGAAATATGAACTTTTTACGAACATTTATTCTTCTGACAATGCTACAAAAGTTTAGTCATGCGAGAAACTGTTATTGAAGTTGGGTGATTGGGTGAGCACAATTTGCGAACGAAATTTTAAGAATGTATCACATTTTCATCTGTTTCTACGTGGAAAGTTGTCATAGCTTACTAACACGAGATACTATTTGTTAAATATCACAACCAATAGCCAGCTCATAAGCGATAAGCCATGCGATTTTGTTACGAGAAACAGTCTACTAGGTATGTAATGGGTTATTAATTTGACTACCGTATATACTTACTTCTAACGTAACAGAAGTTACGATTACGAACGCAGAAAACGCATCTTAAATAGGCCAATCGATTTGGGTGGAATCAACAAGAGCAGTACAAAAATACTTCAGTACCTGGTATTGCAGCAATGTTTATTTTGTGATACAGACTCTGAAGTCCTGGGATGCACTTTATAACGTCATAAGGCGTTATGAATAGATCCTATTTAAAAATGCAATATTATTTTGCTATTTAGCTCTTTACAGCTGTAAATATGCACTCCAAACAAATGGGTAAAACACGCAGCTGAATTCACTTTTATTTAATTCCTATGTCGGCAATGAAAAAACTACTCTGAAATCACACTCGTCACTATATAAAATGCTTGAAGTGCCACACTTACGATTTTTGTAAAGGAAACGACTCGTCAGCAAAATATTTTTATTTGCATGAACTATTTAGTTCGTCTCATATTTCTTCAGACTACGTATAAAGGAACTCTTTGTGCCTTCTAAGCAACACAAATTTTGTTCAAATGTTTGTAAATCTAAGAGACGTAACTACGTTGGTCATCAGTCCTTAGGCTTACAAACTACTTGCACTAACTTAAAGTAACTTATGCTAAGGTCAACACAAACATCCATGACCGAGGGAGGACTCGAACCCCCGGCGGCGAACGGCCGCGCGCACCGCAGCTGAGCGCTCCAGTGCGCACGGCCATTCTGCCACGGCACAAATTTTGTCATTTTTATTACACACCACAGTAAAACGTAAACTTATTAGAAGTTTCTCAGCTTGAAGCATGTTCGAGAACTCACTTCAGAAAACGGAGAACGTTCTCGGCCGTGAGGAACTTCTCTAGTTTTATTCACGCGAAATAGGAGAATGTTCCCTGTTGTGAGCAAATTCGCCCCACACTTTTACTCACGCTGAGAACATAATCCGTTGAAGTATATTCTCTGACTCGCTTTATTCATGCGAACCTGAGTATGTTCTCTGGAATTCAGAGTATAAAGCAGATATTCTGTTTTATACATACGGCCCCAAGGTAGGGATGGGAAAAACCGACCGGTTAAAACCGATACCGGTATTTTAGATTTGAATAACCGGTTTTTTCGGTATTTATTTGGTGTCGGTTGTAACTAGTTTTTTTAGTTATTGCCAAGAACCGGGTAAAAAACTGGTACGACTACTTCCTATAGTAGTGGTTCAAAATGAGGTTTTTGTAAATAATTTAAGAAAATTAAAACAAAACAAAAATGTTCAAATGTTTGTAGAGCTTATGGGACCTAACTACGGGGTCATCAGTCCCTAAACTTACAAACTACTTAGGAACTAGCTACTACTAAGGACGGCACAAATATCCATGCCCGAGGGGGGATTCGAACCCCCGACCGTCGTGGCCGTGCAGACTGTGACTGACGCGCCGCAGAACGCTTGGCCACCGCGGCCGGCAAAATTAATACTAGTAGACCCTAATATTTAGGGCAATTCCTAAAATTTCCACTGCTGTGAAATATTAGGTCATCGCAGTAACTAAGAAAAGCGATCAGTGATAATTTAAGAACAATCCCGGCAGTCATAAACGCGCAACAAACGCGTGGCATAAGAACTTAAGAACTGGTGCAGCTATTGAGGCATCGATGCACCTGTTGCCGTGTGGCGTGGCCTATTAGACGACGCGCGTGCTCCGGCAGTGTACAAGACTTGCCTCCGTCTGGTCATGCGGCAGTTCCTTGCTGTCGTCGCCAGACATCGGTTGTGTATTAAATGGCACCATCCCGAGAGTGGAAGTACTTCACGAAGTACGGTAGCAGTGAGGTACAATGCTCCATTTTCTTTAAAAAGCTGAAAACGGGTGGAGGTACTACAAAGATTCTGTGTCATTTAAGGAGAAAGCATCCAAAATGTTTCTTGGAAGAGAAGGTACATTCTACTCATATACCTATTATGTAAGTGATGTACTATAAGCTTGGAATAATAACTTTTAATGTATTATCATATTGTTATGCTAACAAGTTTTATTAATGTGATTCCTTGAAAGCGAGGGGCATTTTTAATAATCAATATGGGTTTAGGTAACATTGATCATGTGGTGCCTCGCGAGGTAGCCGTGCGGTCTGAGGCTCCATGTTAGGGACTGCGCGGCTGCTTCAGTCGGAGGTTCGAGTCCTCCCTCCTCCCTCGGTCATGGGTGTGTATGTTGTCCTTAGTGTAGGTTAATGCCGGCCGCGGTGGCCGAGGGGACTAAGGCGCTCCAGTCACGGTCTGCACGGTCACTACGGTCGGGGGTTCGAATCCCCCCTCAGGCATGGATATTTGTGCCGTCCTAGTTCGTAAGTAGTTCATAAGTAGTTTGTAAGTTTAGGGACTGATGACCCCGTAGTTAAGTCCCATAGACTATACAAACATTTGATTTTTTGTAGGTTAATTTAAGTTAGATTAAGTAGTTATTAAGTCTAGGGACCGACGACCTACGCAGTTAGGTCTCATAAGAACTCACACCCATTTGAACATTCTTTGATCATGTGTAACACTGCTTTCCTAGTTCAATTTGCGTAAATTTACACGGACAGCAATCATATTGTTAGTCGGAACTGTGACTTAATTTTTCGAAATACTTCTGCAACACTGATTGAAGTTCATTTACTGACTGTAACTTATATATGTTCTGTGTATAGCGAGATATTCGTATGCGCTGGCTAACAAGTTCAACTTACGGAGTGGTTGGCTCAATATTCGGAACTGCCGGATGGAAATACTAGGCCAGTAAATCTGTATGCTTCGTATATCGTCTTCTACGGACTCCTGACTAAATTTCGTATGTTTCGGTTTCGGCCGAAACTAGAAGAACCGAAAATTCGATTACGGTTTCTGTTTCGGCCGCAAAATATGTTTCGGTCGAACTCTACTGGAAATAATAGAAATAAAAAAACGAAAACCGGTTGTTTAAAAAACCGGTTATCTTGAGCAATTTTTACAGTGCGGTTAAACTGGAGATGAAAAGAACCGGTATAACCGAAAACCGGTTGTTTCAGCAATAACCGCCATCCCTACCCCAAGGTGTGCACTGACTGAGTTGACGAACTAACATTCACAGTAGAGGTGGTAGACTTTGATCTTATGTTTCTCAATATTACGAGAAGGTGGTAGTCCTCCTCACCGGAACGACAGATCGCGATACAACAAGCCAAGGCAAAGATTTTTGCTATTATGCGATCTCATTTGGAAGCAGCAGCTATCCGCGTCAAGAGACTATAGAACTAGTCGCGGGCGAATGTCCATGTTATTAAACAACATAAGCGGCGACGGAGGACGTTAATACATGCCATTAGCACAGAGGATAGCGTACCTGCCGCGGCGGAGCGGCCGAGCGCGTTGAGGCGCGATGCTACGATAAGCGAGGCCGTTTCACGTCAGGGGTTCGAATCCCCCCTCGGGTATGGATGTTTGTGCCGTCTTTACTATAAGCTAGTGTGATATTCCTGGCCTATGGCCACTTCATGTTTCTGGCCGCTGTCCGTTTCTTTGCTAGCATCGTACGCGTCTTAAACGCGGAAGAAAGACAGAAGTGCAGCATATGTTGAAATGGAGGGTGGGGAGCAGTAGCATATGGCGCAGTAGGTGCTGGTTCCCGTGGGAAAGCCCGCCTATGTTACTGGTGCTCTCCTCGCATTGGCTACTGCATTTCACATCACATGATTTCTTTTGAAATTAGTTTTGTTTATTATATACTAAATATTAATTATTCAGAGCTGAGAATTTGTAATAAATATCTCTCAAGGACAGGCTAGATTTTGACAGTTTAAAAAGTTTAAGGTGCCTTCTCTTATTGTAACAAGAGAAGAGCGATTTTGCAGAAGGCGCGCGACGGCCCTGTTTTGGCGCGAAATAGAGCATCAGGTGCCCTCTCGCAACGCGCTGCAGTCTCAGTCTCGAGCTGACCACTATATGCGCTGGACCGCGCCGGTCATGAGTTAAGATTTTTGTAATAGTGATAACAGTCGAGGTCTCAACATGAGCTATGGGCAGCATAGGCCGTGTCATATTAACGATAGTTGCTGATATTATATTATTTAATTAGTAAATGGCATCCCTGCAAATTAAAAATCTCGCGAGTCGCTTCTAATGCTTCCATCATACAGAACTTATTTTAGCCTCACTTGTATGCTGTAGAAGAATCAACGACCTGTGTGCTGGCCGGCCGCTGTGGCCGAGGAGACTGAGGCGCTCCAGTCACGGTCTGCACGGCCACTACGCTCGGGGGGTTCGAATCCCACCCTCGGGCATGGATATTTGTGCCGTCTTTAGTATAAGCTAGTTGATAAGTAGTTTGTAAGTTTAGGGACTGATTACCCCGTAGTTAAGTCCCATAAGCTTAACAAACCTGTGTGCTGTCTTCTGCGCTGGGGACACAACTATAGAAGACAACAGGTTAGACAGAACTCTATGCTTTCCATAAAGTCTTGGACAGCAACTACGGCACCTCGTGCGTACTGTAGGGCGGTACAAACGCACACTGCTACGCAAAAGCATCCGCAAGGATGCGGAGGTTGTGGGAGGAAGCAGTACTAACTTCTCCGTCCGCAAATAAAACCCTAGGAAGCTTGTACTAGTTCATACGTAGTTTGTAAGTTTAGGGACTGATGGCCCCGCAGTTCAGTCCCATAAGCTTTACAAACATTTGATGGCATACCTCTGGCGACTCAAAGTGAAATAGCAGATGCCTACCTTCATCAGGATAGTCGATTATACTCCGAAGGATAACACGACAAGAGAGCCCTACAGGACTCTTTGCCGGCCGCGGTGGCCGAGGGGACTAAGCCGCTTCAGTCACGGTCTGCACGGCCACTAAGGTCGGGGGTTCGAATCCCCCCTCGGGCATGGATATTTGCGCCGTCCTAGTTCGTAAGTAGTTGATAAGTAGTTTGTAAGTTTAGGGACTGATGACCCCGTAGTTAAGTCCCATAAGCTTTACAAACATTTGAACAGGACTCTTTGAGACTCTCAGTCGAGAGGCTCGTACTGGAGAAAATTAACGAGGACAAAGAAGCTTCAGTCTCAAAAATATTCAAATGTTTGTAAAGCTTATGGGACTTAACTGCGGGGTCATGTACATAAACTTACAAACTACTTATGAACTACCTTATACTAAAGACGGCACAAACATCCATGCCCGAGGGGGTATGGCGTCGCGCAACGCGGCATAGCGCTTCAATGCGCTTGGCCACTCCGCCGCGATAAAGCTCCGTGGGTGGAAACATAGTGGAGCGGCGAGTCAAAGAGTCCAGCGGCGAGTCAAGAGGTACGTTCCAGCAGCTACCAGACGGCTACTTTCAAGTGCTAAGAAACATGTGTTACTGCGCATGCGCAGCTACTACGACGTAAAAACCCTTGTTCGGTACTAGCACTGCTGGAACGCTTTTTGTACTATTTCTAGCTGCAGGCGAAGATGAGTTTAAAGGAATAATTAAAATACTATCCTTCCTAATAACGAAGTAGTGTAAACGAGAAATATTTCATCTTATGTGTGATTGTAGTGACTTCGAAATAATCGAAAAACCCGCTAAAAACACACACGTATCACGTAATGGCTACCCCCACTCAAACTCAGACCTTTTTGCGCATGCGCAAATTGGCATCTTGACAGCGCCAGATTTTTTTTTTTTTTTTTTTTTTTTTTTTCGGGTAGTTTCTGGCTGCTTGCGGCAACTGCTGGAACACCAAACAGCCACACTCCAAGCAGCCAGAAGCAGGAGAAGGCGCTGCTGGAAAACAATTTCAGCGTTGAGCATGCGCGTCAGTCTGGCAGCTGCTGGAACGAACCTAAGCTGTGCTGCTTATAAAAATGCACGCAGTCCAATGGGGCAACACCAGTGATCTCAAATATTATCACTGGATACACAACTGTAGTGGTTACGACATATGAAAATCGTGACAGTCTATTATAGTTATGTTGGCAACTCTGTACGTATAGGCCGTGTTGTTCTTATGACCCTTGTGTCCTCTGAAAATAATTTATGAACGACTGATTACTTTAATAAATAGATAATGGTGAACTTCGTGTCGCTTATGGTTTTAGAGAGGTCAACGGAAAGGATGTAGAGTTCAGATCCATATGAGAGTTTTATTTTTATTCAGAACTAGTGTTGCTATCTTCTTTCGTTAAATGAATTAATAGCACTGCTATAGACGGTATTTCTCGTGTTCACTTTCATATTTGCCTCTTGTCTATGTCGTTTTCGTTTGATCTCACAGACTAGATATCATATGCCTCGAATCTGTCGTTATTAATCTTTATTTATTTGTCTACAACAGCGTAATTTATTCATTTTTCATTAAATTCAGTGTGGGAAAAACACTAGTTCTGAATCAAAATATAACTTAACTGTACTTTTTACACAAATTTTATTTTTTTCTACTGTTTCGTGGCAGGTGTGCGTTTAATTACATGTCTCGAACATTTTGTAAATAGTGTTCAAATTTTCATGACAGGTAGTGCCCGTTGTATATGAATTAGTTTCTACGAAATCAACTAATATAACTATTAAATTTTTTGCAAGAACACAATACTGAAAACTAGATACAGTGTGACACCAATATGGCGCCGAGCGTCACGACTTCATAATACACAGTACTAACTCCAGATTATCTTTGAGCTCACTGGGCAACACATAGTGGAGCTGCAAGCAGCGCTGGTTGCAGCGGCCAGACGTTCGGGAATTCAGCCACGATTTCTTCGCAGCGCTCTTCCAGCCGAGACGCGTTGCTCGCTACGTTTTTATGACTACGCCCTTACTTCACAGGTAACATTTATTTAAAAGAGGTATTATTACTTAAAAGTTAAAGCGTAACTACGTACTTCTATTTGTCAATATGAAATATTTAATCAAGTTTATCATATTTGTACAGAAAATCTGTCAAAAAACGAATTTATAATGAATTGAATGACGTAGTAATAATTTTACGTTAAGTCCACTTCTGTTCATTACCTTTAAACTAATATTACGTAAATGTTCTTTTGTAACTTGAGCAGTCTGCCTTGAGAAAAATATGGAATTTCTTCTTTTTTATTATCCAAACATGTTTCATTGCAGTTCCAGCATCTTCTATGCGCTTTTATTTATTTCTTGTTATTACGTGTTCAGGTATTCCTCTTGTCTATTATTATTATTAACTTATTTTAATTTTTATTGGGTCCCGAGGAAAACATGTTTGGATAATTAAAAGGAGAAACATGTATGGGTAATTAAAAGGAGAAATACATTGATTTGCTCAAGGAAGAGCGATCCAATTACAGAACAACTGGCCGCGGGGACTGAGGTGCTCCAGCCACGGTCTGCACGGCCACTACGGTCGGGGGTTCGAATCCCCCCTCGGGCATGGATATTTGTGCCGTCCTTAGTATAAGGTAGTTCGTAAGTAGTTTGTAAGTTTAGGGACTGATGACCCCATAGTTAAGTCCTATAAGCTTAACAAACATTTGAACATTTTTACAGAACAACTATGTTAAAGCAAACACAGACCACAGGAGATTGAACCTCAAATTTATGTTACCTAGATACTTGCACTTTCCTTATTATAATAATGCATTGGAGAAAAGATATCTTAAAGTGAGGACTAGTTTCCCTACAGCTTTAATTGGCTGCTTTACAAAGTTAACGCACTTCGATTGCATATGTAGTGCAACAAGCTTCATGATCGACATCAATACTCCACTAAGCACATTAAGTGCATGGCAGAGGGTTCATCGAATCGCTTTTATGATATTCCTCTACAGTTCCATTCTCTAATAGCGCACGAGAAAAAGGAACACCTGAAGGTTTCCGTTTTCGATCTGATTTCTCTGATTGTATTACTATGATCATGTCTCCCTACATAGATGGGTGATAACAAAAAAATGTTCGCATTCTGAACAGAAAGTTGTCGACAGAAATTTCGCAAATAGATCTCGCTGCAACAGATAAGGCTTTTCTTTTAAGGATTTCCATCCAAACTCGTACATTATTTCTGTGACTAAAATGTGCAAGTGGAATAAATTGTGATATTCGCCGAATTGTTGACGTTCGTGATTTACAGGGTGGAAAACATAAGTCCTCATCCCTAAAGCCGATACCGCTTTGAGTGCACTACACTCGTTTACACGTCGTATTTGCTGTCCGACATTTCCCGAACTCACGCAGCGAGCTTCGCTCCTCCACTATACGCGTGTGCAGCGTCGCTGCCATCTATACTCAAATAACGTGCAGCTTGACTCTAGACTCGACGCTCCACTATGTTTTCACCCTAAAGGCCATTTCACACCGCAGTCACACTATGTCACGTTACGTAATGTGTCATATGTCGAGCAACAGATGTGGAATTCACACCGCCACAGACGTCTGTCAGATACTGGGGCATAGTTTCTGCTTTGTCAGTCGGTTCAGTTGAAGCAAGGAACAAGGTAAGTGGTTCGCGGTGCGATAGCACGTTTACTAAAAATGTGCCTGGATTGGATGACGGCGATAGTAGTTCGAGTAGTGAAGAGAAACTCGTGCTGTTGTAGTCGGTTACAAACCGAACGCACTGGGTGCTCCACATCAACCAAACACGGAAACAGTGCAGCAAATATCTACATCTACTCGGAATACTCTGCAAATCACAGTTAAGTGTCTGGCAGAGGGCTCATCGAACCACCTTTATACTATTTATCTTCCATTCCAATCTCGAAGTGCCGCGGTAGAGTAGCCGAGCGGTCTAAAGCACCTCGCTGCGGAGCGCGCTGTTGCTCGCCGTGGAGGTTCGAGTCCTCCACACAACATGTGTGTGTTTGTCCGTAGGTTAGTTTACCTAGGTTTAAGTAGTTTGTAAGCTACGGACTGATGACCACGCAGTTTGGTCCTATAGATTTACAGACATTTGAACATTTTGAATCTCGAAGTGCGCGGGAAGAAAGAACACCTGAATCTCTCCGTTCGAGCTCTGATTTCTCGTATTTTATTCTGATGATCGTTTCTACCTATGTAAGTGGCAGTCAACAATATATTTTCGCATTCTGAGGAGATTGTTAGCAATTGGAGTTTTGTATGTAGCCCATGCCGCTGCGATAAACGCCGTTGTATTGATTCCCATCCCAGATCCTGTTTCATTTCCGTGACGCTGTGTCCCCTGTATTGTTACAATACAAAACGAGCTGCCCTTCTTTGGACTCTCTCGATGGCTTCCGTCAAACCCACCTGATAAGGATCCCACACTCGGCACCAATATTCCAAAGAAGGACGGACAAGCTCTGTTGCATCTTTTAAGGGTTCTGCCAATAAAACGCAGTATCATCATCTGATGGAGGACTTGGAGCTAGATGATGACAGGTTCACAACATACTTTCGGCTATCTAAACCTGAGTATGAAGAGATCTTAACGTTTATAAATAAAGATATTAGTAAAAAAGACACCAGTTACAAAAGATCTGTCTGTTTCCAGCAGAAAAAGATTGGTGCTGTGTTATTTCGAACATATAAACTCCTCCAAATCTGTATTCCACAACAGTGGATGCGTTCTGACGGCTTCAATTAATTGCTCCATAACAAATAACAAAAATAGCAATACAGCTTCTTGTAACGAGTTACAGCAAGAAAATGCGCAACAGGTGTGGTCATGCGCGCGACGGGGTAGCCGGCCAGTGCGCATGCACGATGCTGCAGACGCCGACATGTTTTGGAAAGATCGCTCTCGGGCCGATCCCGCAGATTCGCCTGGCGACGTCTGTGGCATCTGTGAGGCCCTGCAAGGTCGGTTTGAATTACACCATTTAAAACTATGGAAACAGATCTTTTGTAAAATCTGTCAAATTACGTAACGTGACAGAGTGTGACTGCGGTGTGAAATGGCTTTAAGGCTGTGTTCAAAGCCCGCGGTTCTTCCGCGGCGGAGCAACCGCTGTGATTTTGCGGAGGCTCCGCTTGTCACTCAAACGGCAGGTGTTTCAGCCGCAGTGACCATGGGCACCCTGTTCCCACATGGCGGCCAGACATATGGCGTACCAAACAGCCCCATTAGCCGCCGTGTACGCGGTTTGGAAGTGCAGCCGCTGGTATTTTGACGCCGGAGCTTGCGCACTTTAGGTATGAATTCAATTCGTCACGTAAATAAATACCTATTTACCGTAACGTATTCACTACTACGCACAGATTCTACCAAAGCTGTAGACGATTGCTCGTCGCATACTGATAGTATTTGGATACTTAGTCAGCACGGAAGTACTCTTCACTATCCGATACTATATCCTGAACCTACCAGTTGTCAGAAGGGACGTTGGCTCATTCATGTTCGTCATCGCACTATCCTTTTTGTATCAGTGTGGTGTTGAAAACGTGGGGCAGACAGCAGCTGATATATGCTCTTGATAGGTGAACTGGCAGCAGCTTCTCAAATGGTTATGGCGAAGAATATTTCCCATTTCAGAATGTCAGAAATGTTAGCCTGGAATATAGCGACGTTATGACTGATCTACCGGTCAATAAGCCGTCGAACCCACAGCGACAGTGTAAGCAGACATACTGCAAAGTTTAGCAGACTCACAACCATTAAAAGGCATCAAGCTTTTTATGGGCGATCTGTGGTGAACGTCACGGAGAAATCACACGCGTTTGGTACTGTGTCCGGCTGTGGCTGACCACCCGGCCTAATGTTCGGTGCAGGGGTTATTCGGTGGCAGTTTGTAACACTAAAAGTCACCCAACTCTGTTTAAATGTTATTATATGTCGGTGCTCGTTTCATTATAACACATGAAGATGGCACGGGAGGTGGAATTTAGTGACTGTTCCTACAAATAGTCATACTTTGCAAGACAATATCGGAATTTTCCAGCTCGTATCTGCAATGAAGGTCTCGTTGTTACAGGAACAGATTCTCACTTTAAAGAGGTACGGAGCCGGCCGCGGTGGCCGAGCAGTCTGCGGCGTGCCAGTCACGGTCTGCACGGCCACTGCGGTCGGGGGTTCCAATCCCCCCTCGGGCATGGATGTTTGTGCCGTCTTTAGTATAAGGTAGTTCATAATTAGTTTGTAAGTTTAGGGACTGATGACTCCGTAGTTAAGTCCCACTTGCTAGAAAGAGGTTTGGGTTTTAAACTAACTGGTAAACTACTCGAACTCAGACGTGAATGCTGACATCAAATTTTAAATTATGAATTTAGCTGACACATTTCTATAGCGGCCATCGTGGTAAAACTTCTTAAAACAAGTGACACATTTTCACAATTCAACTTCTTTGCACTCATACATAATTTGTATACAAATGCACCACATATTTACCCAAGAATCATAAAACCCCAACAGCCTCTGTAGAGATTTTCGTTCATTTTTATAAAACTTACAAAATTGTCTCTAAAATTTTAGACTGAAGATTTTATACAGTTCCTAAATGTACACACAAAATTAGGATATAAATCTCTGTGGCTCAAATGAACATAAGTAGATACGTGTCTACGTTACTACGAACATAGTATATTATTTAGATATGACTATCGGGTTTCTATCTGCAGATGATCGGAGGTGGGGATGCGATCTGCAAAAAGTCTTGGAACCTTTATATACACTGCGTGATCAAAAGTATTCGGACACGGCTCACAGTATAAAAGAAGTCGGGTAGCATTGTGCAGTCAGAAAGAATCATTAACTGTTGAATGAATCGCTTAGGAGAGCTCAGTGATCCAGTCGTTGGAGGTCCCCTGAATAACAGATCCATGATGGATATTTCAGTCCTTCTAAAGCTGCCCAAGTCGAATGCCGGTGATGTAACTGCGTAGTGAATACACGAAGGAGCAACTGAAGCTGAAACAAGATTAGGCATAACTCGTGTAATAACGATTAGGGACCGCCGGTGTTGCGGATGCTGACTGCAAAAGAGAAAAAAATTACATAGAATCAGCCGAAAGAGTCACTCGTGAATTCCATTAGTGCTACCAGCTGTCCAGCTAATACTATGACTGTAAGTACAGAGTTGATCAGAACAGGTACAAAGGTCGAGCAGCTCCTCATAAGCCACCATTTTCTGTAGTCAGTATCGGGCGACACTTGAAATGATATGAAGAGCGATGTAATAGGACAATGGATGACTGGAGATGAGTGATTTGGAGTGATGAATCACTCTATACACTGTGCCAATCCGATGGAAGAGATTGGAGTGAATTAATAGTTGGAGAATGTATGTAAAGGGAAGATTACGTTTTAACGACCCGTCGACATCGTAATCATTAGAGTCGGAGCTCATGCGCGGATTGTTTTGGGTCAGGATGGAGAAGGAATTCGGCCGTTCTATTTCAAAGGAACCGTCCTCCCGAAACCGAGTTAAATGCGTTACCATTGCTCCCCCTCGCTCGGTCATCGTGCCGTGGGTGTGTTGCTTGCTTCGGAGCACGTGGTTGCTCGCCGTTAGAGGTTCGAGTCCTCCATGGAGCGCGCGCGCTTGTGTGTGTGTGTGTGCGTGTGTGTGTGTGTTTTGCCCTTAGGTTATAAGTGAGTTTAAGTAGTTTGTATGTCTAAGGACTGGTGACCCTAGAAGTTTGGTCCAACAGGCTTACAAACATTTCGGTCATCGTATGTAGTACAAACAGTGAAGTAAAGAGGAGGTAGTAATATGGTATGGGTTTATTTCACGTTTAGGTTGTGATAGCCTATAGGCTGTTAAAGCGCTAAACGCGAATGGATATGACCACGTTTTACTCCACCTCCTGCCATCCAGATTTAGGTTTCCCGTGATTTCCCTAAATCACTCCAGGCAAATGCCGGGATGGTTCCTTTCAAAGGGCACGGCCGATTTCCTTCCCGTTCCTCGCCCAACACTTCGCACGTTAGCTCTAATGACCAAGCTGTCGACGGGACGTTAAACCCTAAGCTTCCTTCCTCCTCCCACGTTTTACAGTACTGTATATTTTATGCCGTTAAGGAACAGTTTGGAGACGATGACTGTATCTGTATGACAACTTACATCTACATGTATACAACGCAGACCACCGTGTCGCGTGACGGGGGGTACCTCGTAGCTCTACCGTCTATTTGCTTTCCTGTTTCACTACCAAATAGCGTGAGGGAGAAACGACTTTCTATATGCCTCCGTACGACTCCTAATATCTATGATACTACCTTTGAGGCCCTTGCGTGAAATGTACGTTGGAAGTTGTAGAACCGTTCAGCTGTCAGCTACAAATGGCAATCCTCTTAATGTCCTCGTGTTCTTCGAAAAGAACGTCGTCTTCCATCCAGGAATTCCCATTTGAGTTCCCAAACCATCTTCCAACACTCCCATCCTGATCTAACCTGCCAGTAACAAATCTCACAGCACGCTGTGAATTGCTGCTCTGTCTTCCTTTAAACCGATCTGGTGAGGATCCCAAAACACTTAAGCATTGTTAAAGAATGGATCGCACTAGTATTTTGTACACTGTCTCATTTTCAGAAGAACCACGTTCTCCTAAAATTCTTCCACGAAACGGAAGTCGATCATTACATTCCCCGCAAATGTCATTACATGCTCGTTTCATTTCACATCGCTTTGCAAGTTGCGTCAAGACATTTAGTAGACGTGGGTATGTTAGCACGTTCGCTGCGGCTGACGCTTATAAGCATTTCCGTGATCAACACGCCATAGCGGGTAACGCTTATAAGCGGCGCGTTCGCTTGCTGAGTACTGATTTCAGTTTGTTCGGCTGTGCACTCTTGTTAGTACAAACATCACGTAACGTTTTCCTGTCTGCAGTTGTGTGTTTTCGTCTTTAGTGGTTTGCTATAAAAACATCGCCTATACACCTTGCAAATTTGTTATATGGGATTAGGTTTCCAAAGCACCACATTGCAGATGAGACGTGTTTCTTTTTCTCCGTTTAATAAACCTTTTGGTGTTTTAAGTGTAATTCTTTTTCAATGAAGCGGATATATCGCTTGTTTGAATTTAATTTTTTTCCCGGTTTTCAATAAATCAGAGGCGTTGTTAGAATTGTTTGCAATAAATGCATATGACGCTTTTAAGCCAGAGAGCTTGCAGCATTTATCTCATAATCGACATGCAGCTTAGCACCACCTCTTGTGCAGACGTTATATTCGCTTTAAATATTCCAGGTTTCACAGGGGTCTGATTTCAGCTCTCGCCGCACGTGCGCTTACAGGTGTCCGCCTAGACGCCTAGAGCAGGGCTGGGCAAATGCCGTTTGGCGAGCGCGAGCGCTCTCAGCGGCTGACGCGGCCTGCTCGCGGCTCCCCCCCACTCCGCCAGCCAGCAGTGCCCCCCACTCTTACTCGACCAGCCGCGTACGTCACTACACCACGCGGAACCACTCGTTCCGTTTACTTGTGGAAATCGCGTCCGGTGTTCGTGATAAAGCAGAACTAGTGTCTGAGAAATGGCTGAGGAGGACGTAAAATCTTTGAAAAGAAAGTCTTCTGAACACCCACAGTGGGAAGAAGAGTACTTTTTTATTGGAACGCAAAGCGGACCTCAGTGTTTGTTTTGCAATTCAACATTGTATTCATGGAAGAAGTACAATGTGAAGCGTCATTTTCAACTACTTCACGAAAAAGATGTAGTTAGTTTGAGTAAAGAAGAACGAAAAGTCAAACTTATACAAATGAAGCAGAAAAAGGAGAAAGACGTAAGTATACTTGTAGATAATTATGTTATTATTTCAATTTACTGCTGTTAATAATATGTTGTGTGCATTTTCCGTCAATTTTACCTTCACCTGTACGTATTTACAGGTAGAAAACCTTCTAATCAAAATCAAATGTTTGTTAAGCTTATGGGACTTAACTAGGGGGTCATCATCCCCTAAACTTACAAACTACTTATCAACTACCTTATACTAAGGACTGCACAAATATCCATGCCCGAGGGGGGATTCGAACCCCCGACCGTAGTGGCCGTGCAGACCGTGACTGGAGCGCCTCAGTCCCCTCGGCCACCGCGGCCGGCAACCTTCTAATCCACAACGCTGCAGCGATGAGAGTAAGCTATCATGTAGCTCTTAAAATAGCTAAAACTGCGCGGCCCTTCAGCGAAGCAGAATTTGTGAAAGAATGTTTTGTTGCTACCGCAACAATTTTGTGACCAGCAAATCTTCCTCTTTTTGAAACCGTTCCTCTTTCACGGGGGACGGTTAGCAGGCACATTGAAGAAATGGCAAACGACGTGAAAGCTCAGTTGAGAGACAGGATCAAAGATTTAGTTTTCTTTTCTTTAGCATTGGATGAAAGCACTGATGTATGTTCACTGTGCGTCAGCAAGCGGCCAGCCACAGCGCACAGCCCTGCTCCCCGCACTGCAGGCTCTCACGGCCGCTCAGCGCTGCCCTCGCGGCTCTCCCTGCTCGCGAGCAGCTCTCGTGCCCACCCCTGGCCTAGAGCGTTAGCTGCCCACACTGGTGACCGCAGCGAACGTGTTAACCAGCACATTATTCATGTATTCGAACATATGGGGATCGTTTCTCCTACTCACCAGCATTAGTTTCCATTTTTCAGCATTTAGAGCATTTTCCCATCTTTTCCGACCCATTTTGACGCTTAGTTTTATTTTTTGAATCGCAATATCAGAAAGTTAATTACACCATGAAATTTCATTTGTATTACTCAATTATAGATGCTATATAATCCCACTACAATTTTCATTCTCATAGCTATTCTAACTTTTACAAATCCTAATTAAGTACTAACCCTACCTTTTAGCTTGAAAGGTTGAGCTATGTTTAAAATTTATAAGTTAATATTTATTTGTGAGCCCATTTATCGCAAAGACTCTAGTTAAAATATATCGATCATTTCTCGCGCCAAAAATGTAAAGAGCTTTGGGGATTTAGTAAGTCGTTGTTGAGTCTTGGCGCGAGTAGTTGTGTATCTCTCGAAAATGGAGTGTCTGTGTTATATGTTGGGACTGTTAAATTGAACTGTTAATATAAATGTGGTACATGAAGTCTTCTCAGGAATATCTGTCATCGAGATTGCAGGCAAAAATTTTTCAAGATATCAGTTCAACACGTGAAATGTTTATGAAGATAATGGCTCTCTTTGGAAAACTCAGAAAGGAGTACAATAATAATACAGATTGGCACCATGCATCAAAGTGAATTTAAGTCACGTATTCTCAGATTTGTATGTTGGATCATTATCGTAATATTAAAAAAAATCCTGACATATTGCATCAAACTCATAGACAAGAAGATAAAGTAGGATACCCGACCCACTTGAAAGAGGATTTAGAATAAAAAAGATGGTTGCCGATTTCTGTCTCTTTCGCAACATCATGTTCTGGAACTGGTAATCATTTAATATAACTGCTCCGTTTTCTGGTTTTAGGAATTTTGCAGTACTTACCAAGTACTTTGGCTACGTAAATGCAATCACTCAGAGCCTAATTATTAAGGAAAAACTTTAAAATAGTACTTTAACAGCGTTGGTCAGTAATAACGCGATGTAACGGTAAAATCGAAACGCTTTTGTTTCTGTCATATCGCCATCTCGATTCGACACACATTGGGTGATGAACGATCGAGCGAAATAGTGGTCAGCTGCAATATGGAAACGACATGACATCGAAACTTACAGCCGGCGCTGAAGTAAATTTTTATGTTTTGATTATTGGGTTAAAACCATTCAAAGTCTCTAGCTACGTCCCTGGAGAACAGTGATGCCAAATGTTTTTTAGACCAGAGAGCTCGTCGATTTCCTTTTTGTGCGCAGGGACCACAAGGTTCAAGCAAAAATGTGTCACTAAAAAATTAAACTGTATTTTTTTTTTCATGTTCGGGAATCGAAGGGCTTCTACTGTTGATCAAAGTTACACGTATATCATAACTTACTTTTAATGAGGTCCTCGATTTGTTTTTAAGTACAAATCCCTTGTTGATGTAAATAAGTCTTGAAGAAACTCGTAAGATAGCGGAAGGCGAGTTTCGGACTGCTGTATGATTTTGCGTTTTTGCAACAAAGCTGTCCAAGAGGACAGATCCAAATGCGTTGTTACAGTTTCTATCATTTTGGAATTCAATAAGCATTCACAACACCAGGAGACAAAAGAAAGCATTTCAAATGGTTCCGATGTTATACATTTTTGTCATCAGCAGTGAAGTTGTCAAGTTATCGTGGACACACAATACGGTTGACTGAGCATATAACAAATAATTAATTATTTAAAATGAAAAAAAAATTAAATCTTTCGGGAATCATATTATATCTTGCGAACCACTGCTATATAATATATATTCTTGTGAAATTGGATGAATCTTTTTGACTCTTATGAAGTAGTTCTCAAGTAATAATTTAGTGGAAAGACAAACTGCTGGAACAACAGCTAACACATGCTGACCTAAAAGCAATAATACATTTATTATTTTCTCAGAAGATATTTAATTTGTTAGATTTCATTTACGATTACTATTTTTTAAAATAATATTGCAGGAAAAGCGAGTATTAATAAGTGCCATTTCCAGATGTAGAAATAATAATAGTTGGAACTTACAAAGGGGGCCTTGGCTTGCACCTTGTCCAGCTCCATATTGTTGTAGAGTTTTTCTTCGTCCCGTCTATCTTCTTGCGGTGACATGATTTTTGCTAACTCCGTTTCAAACTCAATCACCGCCTTCATCTGTGTGCGCACGTTCTTCTCTTCACCGCCCAGTAGAACACCAATCTAAAGAAAAGGATAATTGTTATTTATCACTGGAGCTACCATGTAGTGTATTTTAAAATCTCGACCAGTACTAGTGTCCATGTTAAAAAGGGAAAAAGTATTGTTTTAATTTATAACACTGCCCAATATTTCCTTCACTTTATGAATGGAATCTTAAAATTTAGATTTTATAAAAACCTATATGACAAACAAAAAATTTCGTTATCTTTAGTTGACGTGATATAAAATGGATGGAAATAGTATTATTTTAACGGATTAAGAGGGAACGAAAAATTGAAAGAAAGTTTGACGTTTCTTAATAACAATTAGAGTAAGAATCCAAATATCGCCTATCATTATGATTTCCCTGTTTATCAGCCTCCTGGTTTGTGAAATCAAACATGAAACTAAAAGAGTACTCTATTATTAGAAACTGTACTTTGGTTTTTACGGGCCAAACTGCAGCTTCGAGTTATTTTAGAAATTTTAAAAAGTGTTCCTAACCCCGCTTACTGCGAAATTTGGAGCACCTGTTTCAAAATGGAAGATTCCATATACATTTAGGTTTTGGAATTTATTTGATCCTGGTTTATGACAGAGGATTTAGGTAAAAAGTAAGACAAAATCAAATGATTTAGAATTTGCTGGTGGACTATAACACATTTGTTCAATTAGATGAAATTATTTACACCAGAATTATGTATTTATTCAGACAGAAAAAACAAATATCAGAAAACTTGTTAGTTCACTTCATGAAGCTTCATTGGAATTAACTGGAATTAAATGTTTCCAGCTTCTTCTTATAAGGAGAACAGGTCAACACAACGCTCTCCCCAAGCTTTCGTTTGTGAGATGCTGATTAAAATCATGGTACACCCTTTATATATATATATATATATATATATATATATATATATATATATATATATATATATATATATATAATATATATATGTGTGTGTGTGTGTGTGTGTATGTGTGTGTGTGTGTGTGTGTGTGGACGAAACTACAGGATGGAGTCCAGTGGAAGCAGATCAGAAACTGAATAAAGTAAAATCATATTTAAGAATAAAATAAGTTTGAGGAAACTATGAGATGGATTTGTTAACAAATTAACAATATCGCCTAGAGTCACTTGATGGGAGATGTTAGGAACACTGTTCGATCAACACAAACACAGACATGACAATGCTTCAGAGCAGCTTTGCCCACTATTATTAATACGACTGGAACCCTTATTCGACATATTTTCTAATGCTATTAATGAAATTATTGAGTGTCAACAGTTACCTGTTAGTTCCCTCAGTTTACTACAGGTAGTAGAAAGATTGACCGAACCTACAACGCTTCAGATGCCATACGGTTTGCGCTATCACTCTTATGAAGTTAGAAACTAGTGCTGGCTGTGGCAAACCCACAGAAGCTCGATATTTCTACAGAAATTCACGAATGGCACGCATAGCAGCATTATAATAGCAGCAGGTGATATTAGCAACCCGGGCGATATTTGGAACACCTAATCTACACTATCAGAATTCTACATCCATGGAGTATTACCTGGCAATTAGTTGGATCCGAAGAGAATCTAATGGCGGATTTATCACTCCCTTGTGGTTTGACTTCCTTCATAATATAATGAATTTCGGAGCAAAATGTTCAAATGTTTGTCAAGCTTATGGGACTTAACTACGGGGTCATCAGTCCCTAAACTTACAAACTACCTACGAACTAGGACGGCACAAATATCCATGCCCGAGGGGGGATTCGAACCCCCGACCGTAGTGGCCGTGCTGACCGTGACTGGAGCGCCTCAGTCCCCTCGGCCACCGCGGCCGGCATTTCGGAGCACCCGTACACACAGTCCAGCAGTAATCCCCAAGCGTAGCTCATTTCCCGTGGCCCTTATAGCTTTGTTCCGTCACGGAGATATCCTGATATTATCTCTCTTCCCGTTCATCACTGACAACCCTCCAACAAGGAGGGAAATGTTTAGGTATGAGTGGAGAAAATGAACTTTAAGAGAAATTTTACATACGAGGTGATAGTACACTCCTAGCCATTAAAATTGCTACACCACGAAGATGACATGCTACAGACGCGAAATTTAACCGTCAGGAAGAAGAAGCTGTGATATGCAAATGATTAGCTTTTCAGAGCATTAACACAAGATTGGCCCCGGTGGCGGCACCTACAAAACGCTGACACGAGGAAAGTTTCCAACCCATTTCTCATACACAAACAACAGTTGACTGGCTTTGCCTGGTTTGTTTTAATCGTGTCAGAAGCATCAAACTTTATACGCACATTAAATAGACATCGGACAGATAGGTTTGTTAGGCTCTTCATAGATACTACATGAACATGTATTTTGTAGGGCTAAGACTTTTTCGGCTAAAGCTGGCCATGTGCAGAAGATAATAAAATTTATAAGCTAAAATCTAGGATAAATGTTATGTACAATAGACAGTTGTAATGTTAGGAGATTTTTGACCAAAAACTGTCCACGTCCAGAGCATTGGGAGTAGCCTTCATGAGCTCCTTGACTGTGCAGGTGCTTGGGCATAACTCGCACTGCATAAGGTGGGAAGTAGTCTGCTCTTGTGCATCATCGCAACAACACCGATCCATCCGATAGCCCCCATATATGCATGTTGATCTTTGTTCTTGCAACTCCAGAACACAGTCTTTTCAAAGATCTTCAGACGTTCCTCTTCTCACAGTGTCCTGGGGGAAGTTCTTCCGTTGGTACAAGCCAGTCATGGAGGTGGACATTTTTATTTCGCCACATTGATGTCCTGGTGTTTTGTGGTGTATTGGTGAGGCATTCTGTCGAATGGAGGAAACTCCTCATTTAGATAAGTCGACGACGGGTGGGTTGTTGTCCGAAAAGTAGGTGCGCCGCAGACGTAGCCTGGTGAAGCGTTGTTGTGATGCCTCGTGTAAGGAGGAGAAATGCGTACCATCACGTTCCCACTTTGATAAAGATCGTATTGTAGCCTATCGCGATTGCGGTTTATCGTATCGCGACATTGTTGCTCGCGTTGATTCGCGATCCAATGACTGTTATCAGAATATGGAATCGGTGGGTTCAGGAGGGCAATACGGAACGCCGTGCTGGATCCCAACGGTCTCGTATCACGAGCAGTCGAGATGACAGGCATCTTATCCGCATGGCTGTAACGAATAGTGTAGCCACGCCTCGATCCCTGAGTCAAAAGATGGGGACGTTTGCAAGATACAGCCATCTGCACGAAGAGTTCGACGACGTTTTCAGCAGCATGGACTATCAGCTCGGAGACCATGGCTGCGGTTACCCTTGACGCTGCATCACAGACAGGAGCGCCTGCGATGGTGTACGCAACGACGAACCTGGGAGCACGAATGGCAAAACGTGATTTTTTCGGATGAATCCAGGTTTTGTTTACAGCATCATGATGGTCGAATCCGTGTTTGTCGACATCGCGGTGAACGCACATTGGAAGTGTGTATTCATCGCCATACTGGCGTATCACCCGGCGTGATGGTATGGGCTGCCATTGGTTACACGTCTCGGTCACATCTTGTTCGCATCGACAGCACTTTGAACAGTGGCCGTTACATTTTAGATGTGTTACGACCCGTGGCTCTACCCTACATTCGACCCCTGCGAAACCCTACATTTCAGCAGGATAATGTAGGACCGCATGTTGCAGGTTCTGTACGGGCCTGTACGAAAAATGTTCGACTGCTGCCCTGGCCAGCACATTCTCCAGATCTCTCGCCAATTGAAAACGTCTGGTCAAGGGTGGGCCGTGGTGGTGGTTTTTCTGGGTACTGTTTTCTCAGGATCTATGCACCCAAATTGCGTGAAAATGTAATCACATGTCAGTTCTAGTATAATATATTTGTCCAATGAATATCCGTTTATCACCTGCATTTCTTTTTGGTATAGCAATTTTAATGGCCATTAGTTTACTTTACTAAGTTTTCTTGCCTGCAAATCGATGGGTTATTCCCTTTCAGTCTGCTGCTGTTTCCCCTCAAAAATCGCCAAACACAGATCTTGTTTACGTTTTGGCCCAACAAATATGTCTTCCTAAGCTATTGTACCACATTATGTAATAAATTTCTCTCTTTAGTAGTTTAAGGCCCATACCACCCAGTAAAAACATTTGACCGAAGCTTTATGTGAAGGGTGGAAAAACAATACCTTTATGGTCCACGGGAGGCTCTCTAAAACCAGAAATTCAGTGCGAATTTCACCACAAACAATAAGAAAATCACAGTGAAAACAAAAGAAATATTGTTTTTACCTTACAAATAACTAGAGAAAATTGCGTTCAATCATTTAACCAGCTTCACAACTCTAGAAACAAATTACCCTCAAACCAAAAATATAATTGCGAAAAAAGGCACGTAATTGATTCTTTACAGTAAGAACAAATCCGTCATATAAACTTTGGTTGTTGAAATCAAACGAAGGAAATACATAAAAACACTTTTACTGTCGGTAAGTGTTATATAAAGTATTACCTCCCTGCTACCGCGAAATCATACCTTAATTGAATATGAATATGCACAAAACTACTGGTGTACCAAAAATTTAAAGACCTATGAAGTGTGGACAATATTCTCGCCGAGTGTGAAGTAAAACATTTTATATTACCTCTTTTGCAATTAGCACGTCACTGACCGTATAATTTTAGGCTTGTATCATAAAATGCCATAGCTGTAGACTGCTAGGAAAAAAATCTTTGTTGAGTAATAGGTTTATCTGCAACGCGACGTCTTTTAAAGTCCTTCATATGCAGCGCCGCCTATAGACATTAATTGCTTTTACACTTTCGTACAAGCACAACATTCAGTGACTGAACTGCCTTTACTATGATATGAAATATTTAGGTTCCTCACATAAAGTTTAAATAGCTCCATGTATGCGAATATCCGAAATATTCTGCTTGAAAATTACCTTGAAGTTGAAACTATAAGTGTAGCGATTAAAATAGCTGACAATCTAAGGCGTAAATATTGTCCTTAAAATGAATTTCTGTATTTTATTTGATGTAGATCTGAAAGGTCAGGGAGTGATAACGGGCGTTTAGTTTTCAGTGGACTCTCTTATCTACGAGTGATACAGTCAGAAAACGTGTTTTTGACATAAAAGAAATAGGGATTTTGCGTATAAATTGATATGATGCTGCAGTATGGTTAAACCAACGCATATGAATGTCAGTATTAAATTAAAATGGGTCCAATGAGAAAACTACTAAACGAATATTTGATTATCACAATGAAATTGAGTGTTGTTTCAGTACACAATGATTAATTAAAAGAAAGACGAATATATATATATATATATATATATATATATATATATATATATATATATATATAACTAAAAGCCTTGCGTAAGAACACGTTATAAGTTTGAGAACGGGTCTGAGTAACTCAGTAGTGCGTTGCTCACCAAACATGTTTGCTGTGCATATATGAACGGTACAGAAAATAATATTTATTTTTGTTCCAAGTGACTATTTACAATACTTTTAATGGAAAATACTAATAAGGAAACGTACAATTTAACCCATCAGGTGTGTAATACGATTTATTTTTATGTGTATAAATACTCTATTCAAATTTGACTACTTATTATTATTGTTATGCATTAAAATTTTTGAAACTGAACATATAATTGCGATTTTCATCAAGTTTCATTTAATTTAAAGTTTAGGCTGCAGTCTTTTTAGTCTTCAAGAGTTCTCATATTACTAGACACCATAGTGTTTTTAACTTGGCTAAAATATCACAACTTGTGGTGCTCAGTTAGCCAAGTGGTGTGCGCTATGGAGCCAGAACGGTTAAATTTGTTTCATTGTGTAATCGTAAATTGAAACCAAAGAAGTTGTGCCAGTGTCAATTTCATGTGACTAAATTTATAATTTTTTTAAAGTGAGTGTTGAGTATTTTCCATCGAATACTTGTAGGGTGCAGTCGACAGTAAATCTTCGATAGTCTACGAAAGGAATTTCGTCTGAAATACAGAACGTAAAAATTTGCTAAACTGTTTTCCAGTAAGTTGAAGAACCCATTTGAATTTCACGTAGATATAATAATGAAAGTTTTACCTTGTGAATTCGATGTGACTGTAGACCATCTTATACAGTAATGTGTAAATACTGCGAAAATGTCAGTTGAAATTTCTCCAAGGAATTGTAAGCATGTGTTACTAATTCATGGTCCTCTCATTGCCGAATTGACACTATTACCAATTGGGCAAATATCAAATGGAGCTCGAGAATAGCGAAATAAAGATGTCTAAAATATTGAGAAAGGTATTCGAGAAAATATTCCAGAAAAATACCGTGACAGATGATCCAAATTTGTTGCTTGTGTCATCTCATTCTTAATTATGTCTACGATAAAATTTATCGCACAAATATAAACCATTGTCATTCAAGGAAATACATTTATTGTTGCCTTCTTACGGAGAATTTTCATGGGATGACAGAGAGATATTAGCGTGTATACAACAGATAATTGTAATAATTGTAGAAAGTGTAAGAAATTGTCGATTCAAATAAATTTTGGGAATCTTTTCTTTTGAAGCAGTAGTTTTCGAAACCAATATGAACATATTTTTCTCAAAAGATTTACTTTTTAAATTCCGCTATTTTTCACCAACATGTTTAATTTAATGGGGAATATAATAAAACATCCCACCTGTTTGAACATGTTCTTTTAATAAATTATTTTTTTATGAAACACCACCATTTTTCATTTTCCCTTGGAATTTTCAGAAAATAATTTAAAATTAATAACCGGTAAACATAAAACCGTTGAATACCATTTTCATTTGAATCCGGATTTTGTGCGGTGGAACCAATGCAGCTTCGTATAATAGAATATGGGGTAGTCCTATCAACAGAAACATCAGATATGCTAGAACACTTTGCTAACGGGAAAAATTTCATACATTTCTTCCATATCTCAAATGAAACTTTATTCCTAAAATTTATCTTAACTAAACTGTAGCAGATATTTAGAACATGATGATTGTGAATGATATGGCATTATACTTATCTAACGATATTTAATACTCTACTCAGTGGTACTAAAATATATAAATGCCAAAACAGTGTCTGCTCGCTCTGTATCGTATATATTAGTTTTTGTGTGAGCATATAATTTTCTTATTCTAGTCTTTTCTTGTATACTTATAATCAAAATTTAAAAAAAGTTAAGTAATTTAAATATGTCTACTCACCTTTGTCATATACTCCAGATAAGCAGATAATACTTTATCGTCCATAGTTTCATTGAGATAGTTGTCACGGGTTGGGAGAGTTAAACCTCCTTGGTCAATCTGTTAAAGAAAAGAAAAGAAAAGTAGATAAGATGCATAGAAACATATTCAGACCGTTGAAAGCTACATTTGTTTTTAATTTCCAGTTACGCAGTTGTTATTTTAACGGTATCTACAATATAAGAGTTCGTATATGCGAAGTTATGTTTTTGTTTTCCAAAGCCTAGTCGGTTGCTAAATTAAAACCACAGTGGAAATCTTTTGTAGCTTCTCGAAGATGTTTAGCACAGTGCTCACGTCGACCACGTGACCTGATCGCACTGGGAGCTTTAAAAGTGCTTAGAACAATTCTCCAGCCAAGTGTTACACGCAGGCTGTTATTCGAATTCTTTGTGATGAAGCATGCCGCCTGATCTCCGTGCAGCCCACATAACGAAACTGTGACGAGTGGCAGCAAAGAGCGGCAGTGATGCTCCAACTTAGAAGCACAATGCATAGATAAATGACGCAGGCGGTCACGGAAGAATGCGAATGTCAACCGACGACATTGTGCAGCGAGTGTATCAGGCAATTCGAGAAAATCGTTTACAAAGAGTAATGCAAAACACCACTCCCATGAACCACAGACATTGACGAGGTGGGGTGGCTTGCGTGCCTCAACGATACAGATAGCCGTACCGTAGGTGCAACCACAGCGGAGGGGTATCTGTGGAGAGGCCAGACAAATGTGTGGTTCCTGAAGAGGGACAGCAGCCTTTTCAGTAGTTACAGGGGCAAGTCTGGATGATTGACTGAGCTGGCCTTGTAACATCAGCTAATGTGACTTTGCCACACAGTTACTGCGAACGGCTGAAAGCAAAGGGAAACTACAGCCGTTATTTTTCCCGAGGACATGCAGCTCTACTGTATGAACATATGATGATGGCATCCTCTCGGGTAAAATATTCCGGAGGTAAAATAGTCCCCCATTCGGATCTCCGGGCGGGGACTACTCAGGAGGATGTGATCATCAGGAAAGACAATACTGGCATTCTACGGGTCGGAGCGTGGAATGTTAGATCCCTTAATCGAGTAGGAAAATTAGAAAATTTAAAAAGGGAAATGGATAGGTTGAAGTTACATATAGTGGGGATTAGTGAAGTTCGGTGGCAGGATGAACAGGATTTCTGGTCAGGTGAGTACAGGATTATAAATACAAAATCAATTGGGGGTATCACAGGAGTAGGATTAATAATGAATAAGAAAATAGGAATGCGGGTAAACTACTATGACCAGCACAGTGATCGCATTATCATTGTCAAGATAGATACGAAGCCAACACCGACAACAGTAGTACAGGTTTATATGCCAACTAGCTCTGCTGATGATGAGGAAATCGAAGAAATATATGAGGAGCTAAAGGAAATTATTCAGACAATTAAGGGAGAGGAAAACTTAATTGTTATGGGAGACTGGAATTCGGTAGTAGGACAAGGAAGGGAAGGGAAGATAGTAGGTGAATATGGTCTGGGCAAAAGGAATGAAAGAGGAAGCCGCCTGGTAGAATTTTGCACAGAACATAATTTAGTTATAACAAACACCTGGTTCAAGAATCACAAAAGAAGGTTGTATACGTGGAAGGGACCAGGAGACACCGGAAGATACCAGATAGATTTTATAATGGTAAGACATAGATTTCGGAACCAGGTTCTACAGTGTAAGATATACCCAGGGGCAAATATAGACTCTGACCATAACTTGTTGGTTATGAACTGTAGGCTGAAACTAAAACTACAAAAAGGTAGAAAAACAAGGAGATGGGACCTGGATAAATTGAAGGAACCTGAAGTTCTTAAGAATTTCAGAGGGAGCTTTAGGCAACAATTGACAGAAACAGGGGAAAATAAAACAGTAGAGGAGGAATGGGTAAAATTGAGAGATGAAATAGTGAAGGTAGCAGAGGACAAAATAGGTAGGAAGGCAAGACCTACAAAAAATCCTTGGATATCACAGGAGATACTAAATTTAATCGATGAAAGGAGGAAATATAAAAATGCAGTAAATGAAACGGGCAAAATGGAGTACAGACGACTAAGAAATGAGATTGACAGGAAGTGCAAAATGGCTAAGCAGGAGTGGCTAGAAGGTAAATGCAAAGATGTAGAAGAATGTATAAATAGGGGAAAAATAGATACAGCCTACAGGAAAATAAAAGAAACATTTGGAGATAAGAAAAACAGCTCTGTGAATGTCAAGGACACTGATGGAAAACCAGTTCTCAGCAAAGATTGGAAAGCTGAAAGGTGGAAAGAGTATATAGAGGGGCTCTACAAAGGAAATGAGCTTCGAGACAATATTGTAGGAAGGGAAGAGGATGTAGATGAAAATGAAATAGGAGATACTGCACTGAGAGAAGAATTTGACAGAGCCCTGAAAGACCTAAGTCGAAACAAGGCCCCTGGAGTAGATGATATTCCCTCAGAGCTACTGAAGTCTCTGGGAGAACCAGCCATGACAAACCTGTTTCACCTGGTGTGTAAGATGTATGAGACAGGCGAAGTACCCTCAGACTTTAAGAAAAATGTTATAATCCCCATTCCAAAGAAAGCAGGCGCAGACAGGTGTGAAAACTACAGAACCATCAGTTTAATAAGTCATGGTTGCAAAATATTAACACGAATTATATACAGAAGGATGGAAAAGCTGGTAGAAGCCGACCTCGGGGAAGATCAGTTTGGGTTCAGGAGAAATGTAGGAACACGGGAGGCAATACTCACTTTACGGCTTATCCTAGAAGATAGATTAAGAAAAGGCAAACCTACTTTTCTATCTTTTGTAGATTTGGAGAAGGCTTTTGACAATGTTGATCGGAATAAACTCTTTCAAGTTCTGAAGCAAGCAGGAGTAAAATATAGGGAGCGTAAGGTTATTTACAACTTGTACAAAAACCAGACAGCGGTTGTCAGAGTTGAAGGGCATGAAAGGGATACAGTGGTTGCGAAGGGAGTAAGACAGGGTTGTAGTCTTTCTCCATTGTTATTCAATTTGTACATTGAGCAAGCTATAAAGGAAAGCAAGGAGAAATTTGGAGAAGGAATTAAAGTTCAGGGTGAAGAATTAAAGAGATTGCGTTTTGCCGACGACATAGTAATTCTGTCAGATACAGCAAAGGACCTGGAAGAGCAATTGAACGGAATGGACAGTGTGCTGAAAGGTGCATATAAGATGAACATTAACAAGAGCAAAACTAGGGTAATGGAGTGCAGTGTAAGAAAATCAGGTGATGCTGAAGGAATTAGATTGGGAAACGAAGCAATAAAGGAGGTAGATGAGTTTTGTTACTTGGGCAGTAAAATAACAAATGATGGTCGCAGTACAGAGGATATAAAATGCAGAATGGCAATGGGTAGAAAAGCGTTCTTGAAAAAGAGAAATTTGTTAACATCGAATATTGATTTAAACCTAAGGAAGTCCTTTCTGAAGGCATTTGTATGGAGTGTTGCCTTGTATGGGAGTGAGACATGGACGATAAACAGTGCGGACAGGAAGAGAATTGAGGCTTTTGAAATATGGTGCTACAGAAGAATGCTGAAGATTAGGTGGGTGGATCGCGTAACTAATGAGGAGGTACTGAACAAAATTGGGGAGAAAAGAAATTTCTGGCATACCATGACTAAAAGAAGGGATAGATTGGTAGGACACATTCTTAGACATCAAGGAATTGTGAATTTAGCGTTGGAGGGAAGTGTGTGGGGTAAAAATCGCAGAGGGAGACCAAGAGATGGATACAGTAAGCAGATTCAGACAGATGTAGGTTGCCGTTCTTATGTGGAGATGAAGAGGCTTGCTCAGGATAGGGTTTTGTGGAGAGCTGCATCAAACCAGTCTCCGGACTGAAGACCACAACAACAACAACAAATGCAAAACAGGCGAAGAATCATATTGTCTTCAGCCACGGTCGTCCTTCCTGTCACTGGTCGGCCACACAGCTAGCTAGCTGCAATAAAGACACAAAGTTTTTCGGTGGGAAGTGACTGATTACCCACCACTGTTGGAGTCGCCTCCTCTGATTTTCGTATCTTTGCCCACACATAACCGCAGCTATGAGGACAGCGTTTTGGCACAGACAGCGAACGATCTGTAGAGGAGCGTACAGAACTGGCGGAAAGCAAAGGCAGCTACGTTACGAAAGAAAGTAATACAATGCATTTATTCCTCGGTCAACAACAATGTTGCGAATGCGATACGTTACGTACGATTTTGATGTTTCCTGAGTGTGCGGGCAATATTTATTGCTTTTCTGACCAATAGCGTAGCTACAGGGCCGTTTCAAAATGGCGTCTTTAAGAGATGTACGTTGATAAGGAACTTTTCGTCTCTGAATTTCTCATCGCAGAGAAAGAACTGCACGGAATATTCACAAAAGTTTGCATCTGCTGTCGACAGGAGTACAGTTAGTTGCTTGAGCACAAAGGATGACGTCATCGGTAGGCGGTTCGGTGGAGCTACAAGATTTGCAAAGGTCTAGGAGACCCTCCACGGCTGTCATACATCACAGCGAGCTGATATGTTCGGTTTTGAGGATAGACGCACTACGGTTTAGTAGTGGTAGACATTTTGAGGACAACGATGAAATGGCACCGTGACCAGAACAACGACTGGTATTGATAGGGCTGGAGGAAGGTCATAGAACGTAACTGAGATTACGTGGATAATAGGGTGTCTAGATGAAACATCATTCTTTTGTGTGTGTAATTCTCATTATTTGCAATAAATAATTGTTGAAGAGAAAATTTCGGTGTATTACTTTCTGGGCAACCCTCGCACGAAGAGGAAATTGAAAAGTTCGCACCACCGTCCAAGTCGGAGCGGAGACATTGTGGGAAAAAGCTGGAAATGGTTGCTAAATGTTAAAAATATTTTTTTCATTTTCACTGAAGTTTCCACTTTGTGACCGATCGTTTTCTGACAAATATATACACTCGTATTTTATAAAGTGACCAGATGGGAATAGGTCTAATTTCATATACTAGTTAACGATATAAAATAATAAAAGTAATTGAATATTTGTAGCACCATATACTAAGCTTCCAAAACTTAGTCTTCGGCAGATGTAAATGTAGCATATGAGTATTAAAACAGAAATACCAATGTTTCGTATCGACGTTGTCCCAAATCTAATGTCTTAATGTCTTTTACCGACGATATTCGTGTGTCGAATTTTTAGATTTGCTTTTTAAATTAATGGAAGAAACGAAGTCCATGGCCCAGATGTTTTATCAAATGTAGAAAGAATTTCTAACTACTGACGCCTTTGCATACTGATAGTCACGTTGCAATAGCTCGAAGAGAGTGACACAAAAATTCTACTTCATACTCACAGAATGCAAGTTTTTAAAGAAAATCGTAGCTATTTTAAATTTCTTATCCTTATTGTAATTTCAGTTCCAACTTCCTAAAATGGCAGTCGTACTCTACTCCATTTTATTTTGTAGATAATTTCCGCTCATTTTAGTGATAATTTTCCAGGTAATTGTAGCAATAAAAATCGAGACCTTTTTCGTAAACTAGATGAAGTGCCACACAGGGCTGCTGGTCCTGTTCCCTGCCCCGGCTACCTGTTCCTTCCCCATTTTCTCCATCCCCTGCCTCCAACCAATCTTTGTGATTTATTGAGCATGCATCAGAATGGCTTCCCAAACTTTCGATTCCTCGTGTAGTCTACAACATGGCGCGCACGTGGCTATGACGTACACAGCACCACAAAATGAACAGCTCATCTGTATGTAAAACGATCTGCAGTCAATACCGAACCGAAAGAATAACGTCAACAACTTTTTATAATCAAGGGAAAACAATGGAAATTACCTGTATAATATGTTTCTTGGAATCTCGATCGTCTTCACCTACGGCCCAGGTGAACAGTCCGCCCATGTTGTAACGGTTCTGTAACGTCTCCAGCGATTTCTGCAGGCTCCAGTTCTTAATACTGAAATTCCCAGTGATGTTCCATCCTCCAATTTTCACGAGAAGGTCCAGCATTGGCTTCGGCCCCAAAGTTTCTATTGTGTCGTTGACGTCCAAGCAGGACATGTAATAAAGTTTGGCTTTGCGCTCTGCCTCGCTTTTGAACTCTGACATTGGCTGCTCTGAAACAAATTATGAAGCAATATGAAGACGACCACCATTAAGATTTGTGCAGTTACTTTTAGGTTTAAATGTTGCATTTTAGCATAATTGCTAGAAATTACTATGCCCAAGTTTTTTTCCAAAACTTAATCTCATTTATTTAACTATTTCTCTTTTTAAAAAGAAGAGCACTCTTAATTTACTATTAAAGATACAATATTAGTAGTACGCTATTGACTAAAATTAGCAGCACATGGTACTGCATGTGTTACTCAGTCACAGCTTGCCCAGCAAGATAGCACAATGTATAAAAATCGCATTGGACAGAAATCGAGTTCAGTTCTCCAATCAGACATCTTGATTTAGATTTCTCATGTTTCCTCTAAATCCCTCCAACGAAGTCACCACGAGTTCTCTTCTCTGTCTGTATCTAGCGAGTCTAATATTCCAGTGTCCTTAAAACGTTTTTGTATCGTGTGCTGAGTCCGTCCAATTTCTTGAGGCAATTGTGAGTAAATATCTCGGAAACTGTGGATCCTATACAATCTGGAAATTAATGATCAACCCATTTTTTAAAATCAAATTAGCAGTTAGTTACTGGGCCACATAACTATTTCAACAGTTTTCAAACGTCTCCAATATTAAGTACTGTATACGTATTGGACAATAGCCAATAAACCCAAGAGTCTTAAAAAATCGACATCAATAGCATCAAAATTTTGATTACAGATGGGGTAGTATCATAAATATTTTATATTAAGCATGCGGTGGAGAAAAAGAGTAGTAAAGGTATCAATTTTTGTGAAAAGTTTGTCGGAATCCGCTGTGCTGACATTTTAAAATATTGGAAGAATATACTCTAGCTATTTACACTCAAAACAATTAATATCTGTGATACGTGTCTTACTTTAGGAAATGAATATTATGAACCATCAGCTGTTTATTATACTTACGACTTTGACCAGTTTCTGTTCTACACCATCATCGCGGACTGGTGGTTTAGAACTGAAACTGGCCGAAGTTATGAGTATAATAAACAGCCGATGGTTCATAACTTGCATTTCCTGAAATATTTTACAGTTGTTTCCAGTAATTTCAATAAAAAATTGAATTGTCTTACAGTATGTCGCGCTGGAGTGGCTGATCATTCTAAGGCACCTTGCTGCGGAGCGCGCGGTTGCTTGCCGTCGGGGGTTCGAGTCCTCCCTCAGGCATGGGTGTTTGTGTTATCATTAGCATGAGTTACTTTAAGTTAATTTAAGTAGTTTGTAAGCGTAGAGACTGACGACCATTGTAGTTAAGTCTCTTAAATTTACAAAAAATTGAACATTTTTCTTACTGTATTAAATGTTTAATGTAATATTATACCTCCTAATGAATATATTGTTGTGTTATTTAAGTGTTAAATTTCCGTCAGTAATTATGCGAATGTTGAAAATCAAATATTGTTGTCCCTGGAAACTGTCAGACAGGCAATCGCAATCTGATTACCATACCAAGATTGATAGATAAGTAATATACTTCATATGTTATTCTCTGCTGATTATGAACATTGTAACACCATGAAGGCGGTGTGGAACAAACATAAAATGGTGTGAAACATACAAAATAATTAAATGTACAAGTGATTTTTATCTCAATACCACCACACAAAGTAGATAGGAGTAACGTCATCTACACTGCTAGCTATCAAAATTGCGGCACCAAGAAGGACCAGAGATATCACAGCCAAATTTATTTGAAAGATAACACGTTGGTCAAAGGGAGATTATGAAATCAGTTTTCAATTTTACAGACGCTGCTACACGCCTCAGCACTGAAGCGAAGAGGCTGTGGATGTGTCGTTGGAGTATAGAAGTCCATGCTGCTTCCACATACTGACAAAGTTCATTTGGTGGCGCAGCGGATGGTGTATCACGAGTCAGTAGCTCCGCAATCATCGACCATACGTTTTAGATTGGCGATAGATTGAGACAACATGAAAGTCAAGGTAACAAAGCAATCCTATGGGCAACGAAGAACTCTTGGCCATTGCGCGCTGTGTGTGTTCGCGCATTATTCTGATGCAAAGTGGCTGCCGGCAAGTTCCCGAAGGTATGGGAAGATAACAGCTCCGGCACATCAGATATGTAACGTTGGCTGGTTAGTGTTGTACCGGCAATACGTAGTAAGAGGGATCGAGAGTGGAATCCAGCACCACTCCAAACCATAATACCGGTAGCAGGACCAGTATGGCGTTACATAACGCAATGGTTCACAGTCTCTCATCACGGTGTCTTCACACTCTAACCCGACCTTGGTGGTAATGGAGCCGGAATCGGGTTTGGAATGACATTTTTTGGCGAATCCCTTAGTCTGCTTGGTCCCCCACGATGGTCGGACTGAAGTTTGGATACACCGTGGTGAGCGACTGTTGGACTGTTGACTTATGTATATGCAACACCCGGTACTGTGGTTTAGGATGGTACTGTATTCCGTTCCCGTACTCTCCTAGTACACATTGTGGTTACACTAACAACCCAGCGTTGCATCTGTGATGTGTTGGCGGCTATTGTTCTCCCTTGCCTTTGGAGCTTGCTCACGGCCACGATGCTGCGCGGGGAAGACCGTGCGGTATGGGGCGTCACGTTACGGATCTCGCGGTCTCTCGCGTCAGAGGTTCGAGTCCTCCCTCGGGCTTGGGTGTGTGTGTGTGTGTGTGTGTGTGTTGTACATACTATAAGTTAAAGGAGTTCGTAAGTCTAGGAGCCGATCTCTCGCCTATTTAACATTTGGTCGATGATCGTGGTGAGACTGGCTCGGGATCACCCTCCCCTACACTATATTAAATTGGGCCATGTACAAACAACGTGGACTGAAATATCCCAAAAACACGTCCGGAACTTTTTTTATTCAATGAATTGGCGTGTAGCAGCGGTTATAGGCAGCAATAACGGCGAAATGTACAAATGTTTGTAAACCTATGTCCCCGTAGTTAAGTCCCTTAAGCTTAACAAACATTTGAACATTTTTGTAAATCTAAGGGACTGAATTGCAGCGGTTATCAGTCCTTAGGCTTACAAACTACTGAAACGAACTTATACTAAGTACAACACACACATATCCATGTCCGAGGGAGGACTCGAACCTCCAACGGGGAGCAGCAGTGTGCTCCGCATCAAGACGCCTAAGAACGCTCGGCCACTCCACCGCAGCTATAGCGGCAAAAGTCTATAATGATTTCATCATCTTCCTCATTCACATGCTGCTGTATTTCAGTCATGTTACTTGTGTACAATGTGTTATCAGAACGCTTTTGGCGTAGACAGAAATATCAGTACAGATGTGCAGTGTGTGTAAAGCTCAGCGTCCGAGCTCCTGAGGTCATCGGCCACTAGACTTACAAACTACTTAACTTATGCTAACAAAAACAACACACAAACACACACACACACACACACACACACACACACACACACACACACACAGTTATTATCCAGTTGAGAAAAGTCAGATCATTGTTCCCACAATTGATAAGGTCACCACAAATCGTCACCCGATCATCACATTGGTCTTGCGACAGATTCGTGGCAGTATGCTAGGTAACGTGATACATATTGAGGTCGTCCATCAGTATTTTGTAGCAAGTATCATGGCTGACCCTGCTGCTGCTGCGAGAGCGTCTACCAATTGGGAGTCTATAGCACGTACCAACTTTGTAAATTCCTGGATGTTGCCTTCCGTCAGAACTGTTCATGGCCGACCAGTATGTACATCGTCTTCCAGACTGCCCCGTCCTTGCACAAAATGTCGGTGCCACCTAAACACAACACTGCGACTCAATGCATTTTCACCGTCCCCTGTTGCGTCATTTCAAATGTTTCGGCAGCGGTTTTGCCTAATTGATGGCAGAAATTGATGTTTGCCCATTGCTCAAACTGTGACATGACATGGTCTGACTCGCACAATCAACTCACCGTCACAACAACAATCTACATCTACATCTACATCTACATCTACATGGAATACTCTGCAAATCACAGTTAAGTGCCTGACAGAGGGTTCATTGAACCACCTTTATACTATTCATCTCCCATTCCATTCTCGAATAGCGCGCGGGAAGAAAGAACATCTGAATCTCTCCGTTGGAGCTCTGATTTCTCTTATTTTATTCTGATGATCATTTCTACCTATGTAGGTGGGAGTCAACAATATATTTTTACATTCGGAGAAGAATGTTGGTGATTGGAGTTTCGTAAGTATACCACAACGCAGCGATAAGCGCGGTTGTTGTAATGATTTCCATCCCAGGTCCTGTATCATTTCCGTGACGCTGTCTCATCTGTATCGTGACAATATAAAATGAGCTGCCCTTCTTTGAACTCTTTCGATGACCTCCGTCAAACCCACCTGATAAGGATATCACACTGGGCAGCAATACTTCAAAAAAGGACGGACAAGCGAAGTATATGCAGTCTCTTTAGTAGTTCTGTTTCATCTTTCAAGGGTTTTGCCAATAAAACGAAGTCTCTGGTTCGGCTTTCCCACGACATTATCTACGTGTTCTTTCCAATTTAAGTCTGAAGTAATAGTAATTCTTAGATATTTTGTGGAGTTTACGACCTTCACGTTTGATTGATTTATCTTGTAAACAAGTTTAACGGATTTCTTTTCGTGCTCATGTGGACGACTTCACACTTCGCATTATTTAGAGTCAATTGCAAATTTTTACACCACAGTGATATCTTATTTAGATCGTTCTGCAGTTGGTTTTGATCTTCAGATGATTTTACTAGACGGTAAATGACGGCGTCATCTGCAAACAATCTAGGAGAGCTACTTAGATTTTCCCCTAAATCGTTTATGTAAATAAGGAACAGCAGAGGACCAATAACACTACCCTGTGGAACGCCCGAAATCACCTCTATTTTAGTCGATGCCTTACCATCGATTATTACAAACTGTGTCCTCTCTGACAGGAAATCCCCTATCCAGTCACAAATTTGGGGCGATATACCATAACCACGCAATTTGATTAAAAGCCGTGTGTGAGGTACGGTACCAATAGCCTTCTAGAAATCATATGTCTTCTTCCAGTACATACCCTCAACTGTCTCTTGGACGAGAGACTAGTCGACATGGTACCATACCATGGCGCCACCTATGCGCTGTAGTGTACCGCATGGCAGTCATGTGGTCAGTCTCAGAACTTATTGACTGTGCGACCTATATGTGATCCAGCAGCTCATAGCACTCAACATACAAAGGAATCTAAGATACCATTTACCAGTGGGCACTGAAATAAATCAATGGGTAAAGTTGACAATTTGTGACCAGCCAGAAATTAAAAATTAAAATGTTTGTAGAACTTATGGGACTTAACTACGGGGTCATCAGTCCCTAAGCTTACAAACTACTTATGAACTAGCTAAGACTAAGGACGGCACAAATATCCATGCCCGAGGGGGGATTCGAACCCCCGACCGTAGTGGCCGTGCAGACCGTGACTGGAGCGTCTCAGTCCCCTCGGCCACCGCGGCCGGCCAGAAATTAAACCCAGATCCTCCTGCTTACTAAGCAGTAGCGCTGATCACATC
This sequence comes from Locusta migratoria, assembly GCA_026315105.1. Lineage (NCBI taxonomy): Eukaryota > Metazoa > Arthropoda > Insecta > Orthoptera > Acrididae > Locusta > Locusta migratoria. Next base: position 275,938,226 of record CM048755.1, read on the forward strand.
TGAAAGAACAGAAATAATATATAATTCAAGTGAAGATGACCGACGGTCCATTCTTCAGTGTGGGTGCGCAACAGGCCCCAACTATTACGGGAATCGGCGAAATGCCGCGAGTAATGAGTGATAGTGGGCTGGGGCACTACGATAGTATTATGTGGATAAACTGTGAAGTTGCCTCAGGCGGGTGGCGTGCAAGGGTAGTCTGTGCGGCCGTGGTGATCACTTTGTCCATAGTAATACAGTGGTCAGCGCGACTGCCTAGTCAGCAGGAGGACCCAGTTCGAATCCCAGCTGTGCAAAAGATTTCAACTTTCCCTACTGATTTATTTCTCTGCACACTAAAGTCCGCTTCTCATAGGAAGGCGGCCCAGTTTTCATCGGTTCTGCGCAACCTCCTATGTTAAAATGTTTGTATAGCTTATGGGACTTAATGACGGGGTCATCAGTCCCTAAACTTACAACCTCCTTATGAACTAGCTAATCCTAAGGATTATCCATGCCCGAGGGGGGGGGATTCGAACCCCCGACCGTAGTGGCCGTGCAGACCGTGACTGGAGCGCCTCAGTCCCCTCGGCCACCGCGGTAGGCCCTCCAATATTTCCGCACTGGTATCCAATAATATTCATTCCCTAGGGGCATGGCTGGCCGCGAACAACGAGAATGTTTCTCCCGCAGGCTCGACCGTAGCTCCTCCCCTCCACGCTTCCCCTTTCGCTCCGCCTCTATTTGCGGAAACGCATTCCTACATGACGCGAACAATACCAGATGGTGTGTTAAATTCCTTTGTGTGTTAATTTTTGATCACCAAACATAATTTCCAGTTCGGTTTATTCTTTGCATTACACTTACTAGTGATCTTCTAATACTTTTTGCTGTGTTATGTGAACATATTATAAACACGTCCTAGACATTTCTATCTTACCAGAAACCACAAAATCCTTTACCACGCGAACAAAACAGCTGTAAGAGAGATAGGCTCTCTAACAACGATGCGGCCAACATTAACACTAGACACAGGACTAGTACCACATCATATTTCACTTCATTCTTGGTTACACTTTCAGCATCACGATTGATGTAGCTACGAGGGCGTGTTGAAAAGCAATGGCTCCAGATTTGTATGTGAAAACTGTTACAGATTTTTAAATAAGTCAAACTTTATTAACATTGCTTCCTCATGTCTACATATTTATTTCTCAACATAGTCACCCGGTGACGAACATATGACTCTTATCAAGTGACCAATTTGATACCACCACTGTAGAATTTTTGGATTTGTTGACGAGGGCAAAACCTCTGCTTTTAGTAATTCATCACTATCAAAGTAAAGTCCTGTAAGATGTTCTTCAGGCTTTGGAAACAGATGAAAATCAGATAGGGACCAAGTCTGAATTATACAGAGGATTATCGCTGACATTGAACCCAAGGCATTGAATTTTGCAAATATTGCAGCACTTCTGTGCGATGGTGCATTGTCATCCTGAAGTGAGTTCCAATACTCTGCAGGGTTTCTAGTGGTGCCTTTAGGCATTGATTCCAAATGCACGACACCTTGAACGTACCACAACACTGTGAGAATGCCTTTGCTGCCAGATGGTATGGTCTTGAACTATTTTTGGTGACAGTAACTGACGGCCTCTTGTTTTTGAGGACAGACAAACACCGTATCTTACTTTTTTGAGGACAAAATACTGAACCCAGCTTTCCTATCCTGTCAGGTTGTCAAGAAAACCACTACACACACGCTCAAAACGCAAAAGAAATCGCTAATAGAGATCACGTTACACGCTACAGTTTGGAGCTGCCAAGGGACAGGCGTTTGCAACTTGTGTTAATGTGGAGGAAAAGTTGAGCAAGAAATAAGCAAGCCGCGGTGGAGTAGCCGAGCGGTCTAAAGCGTCTCGCTGCGGAGCGCGCGGTTGCTCGCCGTGGAGGTTCGAGTCCTCCCTGGGGCATGGCTGTGTGCGTTTCTCCGTAGGTTAGTTTACCTAGGTTTAAGTAGTTTGTAAGCTACGGACTGATGACCACGCAGTTTGGTCCGATAGATTTACAAAAATTTGAACAAGAAATATGCAATACGTTAACCCATATTGAGAACAGAGTAAAAATTCCGAGGCATTAGTTTTCAACACGCCCTCGTATTTGCAGAGTCTCCGAGCAGTCATTGTCGTGCATAGCCAACTCCTGGTGTGATGTTATTGTCTGCCATTAGGTACACAATACCGCTCGCAACTATCTGTATGTAATAGATTACGAGAGGAGGTTTATGGCTGTTCATTACATTTACAAAGTAAGAAACGTCTTGTTAATGATTATCTGTTTCGATAATTAACCATGTCCATCACTGCAAATTCATCATTCTCCAGTTCTCGTGCTCAACTGCTATCATTTTCTTACCTGCATATGATGCATTTACGTTGATGTCAATTGACTGGTATCGTCTTGTAACTCTGATCGTATTTTCAGTCAGCATTCCATGTAACGCATCCTTTACACTGAAGTTGGCTGGCGATAAGCACAGACACAGATAGCGGTAGTTTCGCACACACAGAGTTCGCCATTGGCAGAGCTGTAATTACTACTCCGGTGATTCATTCCAAAAGGTTTACTACGTGATTGTGGATGCAAGGACTCAAATTGACATACTATGAATGCGGAGTCTTAAGTGCAGCTAGACACATAGGGCATTCCCTTTCGAAAATCATTAGCGAATTCAATACTAGGGCCCCCCAGAGGGTTCACGGTTCTTTCGTGAGTGCGCGCGTGGCGAGCATGGGTCCCCGAGCTAATGCAGTCTTTCATCCTTCTTTCCTCTCTGGACTGCATTTCCTTTCCCTTCCTCTCCTGTCATGTCCTCACTCGTTCTCCTCCCCATCGGGAGACAGATGACCTTAGCAGTTTGGTCCCCGTGGGCCAAACAACCAACTAACCAACCTACAATACTATGAGATCCACACTTTTAAGAATGTGCAAAGAATACCATATTTCAGGTAGTGCTTATCACCAGGGACAATGCAGTGACCGACGGCCTGCACTTAATCTCCTACATCAGCGGCGTGTTCAAAAATGACCAACACTGCGTAAAATAACCGCAGAAATCAAAAAGAAGGAAGATTAGGATTTAACGTCCCGTCGACAACGTGTGGCGGAGCACACGCTGGGATTTTTTTTCCCCTTTGAAAAGAGCCATCCTGGCATTTGCCGGAACGATTTAAGGAAGCCGCGGGAGATTATCCATGCGCTCTAAGGGGCCTTGCTGCGGAGTGCGCGTCCGTTCCCCGTCGGAGGTTCGAGTCCTCCTTCGGGAATCTGTGTGTGTGTGTGTGTGTGTGTGTGTGTGTGTGTGTGTGTGGTTCTTAACACTTAGCATAAGTTTAAGTAGTTTGTAAGTTTAGGGACCACTGACCACTGCAGTTAGATCCCATAGCTTTAGAAACATATGAACTGTTTCCTTTTTATTATTATTATTATTATTAGTTTTTAATTTAAGGAAATTACGCAAACCTTAAATGAGGTCGCCGGAGGCGGATTTGAACGGAATGCGAGTCCTGTATGTTAACACCGCGTCATTTATCTTGCTCCAGGGATGAGAGTGAGACGTACAACAGACGTATATTAGGACAGTGCGGCCAAATTCAGCGTCAACAGGCTACGGAAGCAGCGACCGACTCGAGTGCCTTTGATGAATTGACGACATTGCTTACAGTGCTCATGATAATGACCGTTGAACTCCTGAAACTGGAAATCCGTGGGTTGGTCAGATGAGACCCAGTTTCAGTTTGTTATAGCTCACGGTAAGGTTCGAGTGTGGCGCAGACCCTACGAAGACATGGGCTTAAGATTTCCACAAGGCACTGTGCAGACTGGTGGTGGCGCCATAACGTTGTGGGCTGTATTTACATGGAATGGACTGGTACAACTAAACCGATCATTGACTGGAAATTGTTAAGTTCTACTAATTGGAGACTATCTGCAGCCATTCGTGAAGTGCGAGGTCCAAAGTATGGCGACATCTGCGGTGAAGTAAATGAACCAAACGCCGTCTTCGCGTCTAATTCCTTGCTTCAGTTGTAGATTGGTGTGGTGTCTGTTCTTTCGGACATAGCCACCACACCGATCTGTAATAAGTATTTACACCCGAAGACGGTGTTTGATTCATTTATTTCACCGCAGATGCGGTCATACGTTCGACCTCGCACGGGAATCCGTAATGGCGAGAGTTAAAGGAAATGGACGATGGGGGCGCTACAGCCGTAGCGTGCGATTTGAAGAAATTTGAGATGGATGGGAGGCGAGCGCTGCTCTTCAAGTGGCTCAGCAGGCCCGGTCAGAGGACTGAACGCCCTCTGTAATAATAAAAAAAGCTTAGCCAAGAACATACCGAACAACAACGAACAAACACGATCAGCGACCACAAGGAACAGAACTATCTATAGAGCAAAGAAAGTGGGCTTAAGGCAACCGCTGGCCAGAAGCAGAAAATCGGGGTTCGATTCCCGGCCCGGCTCAAAAAATGTGGCCGGCCGCGGTGGCCGAGCAGCCTGCGGCGCGCCAGTCACGGTCTGCACGGCCACTACGGTCGGGGGTTCGAATCCCCCCTCGGGCATAGATATTTGTGCCGTCCTTAGTATTAGCTAGTTCCTAAGTAGTTTGTAAGTTTAGGGACTGATGGCCCCATAGTTAAGTCCCATAAGCTGTACAAACATTTTGAAACATCAAAAACTGTTCAAATGTTTGTAGAGCTTATGGGGCTTAACTACGGGGCCATCAGTCCCTAAACTTATAGACTACTTATGAACTAGCTAATACTAAAGACGGCACAAATATCCATCCCGAGGAGGGATTCGAACCCCCGACCGTAGTGGCGCTGCAGAACGTGACTGGCGCGCAGTAGACCGCTCGGCCACTGCGGCCGGCGGCCCGGCTCACATTTTCACTTGTCGCCATTGTATAATTTCAATGATGTCAATCTTCCCAATCTATCTTTCTTCCCCTCCTAACAAATATTTGCAAATGCAATATGACTGCAAACCAGGTGTGGTATCTGTTCTTCCGGACAACCTATATATAAGACAACTTGATTTCTTAAATCATTACACAGGTGTCACACCGTGAGGATTTACCATAAAACTGTTAGTAGTGTGCATTTACTATTTCATGGGTTAAGATTTAACGGCGTACAGCTAATTTCTCGTTTCGTTTGGTTGGTTGGCTATTTGGGACTGGGGGACCAAACTGCTAAGGTCATCAGTCCCTCGGTGGGGAGCGGAAGGAATGAGGATAGGAAGGGAAGGGAAGGGAAGGGAATGGAAATACATTCCAGGGAAGAAAGAAGGAAGAAAGACTGCATTAGCTCGGGGCGCCGTGACAAAGCCTCACAACATCCCGTGCCACGTCACACCGACCAGGCCGCGACCGCCAGCTTACTGGCTGGTCGCTACAAGTCAGTGGGCTGTGCCAATACCGCCTCACAACAAGTCCGTGTCACGATAGGCTGCATCGCTAGCTGAGTGGCTGGCCGCTGGGGCTCAGCCCACTGCCTCGTAGCGCCATCCAAGGAGCTTGCGATGGCGGCTTATCGGTGTAACGTGACACGGACTTGTGAGGCCTTGCATCTAGATGGTGTTGGCTGTGCCCCAGTGGGCAGCCAGACAGCTGGCGGTCGTGTGACGTGGCACGGGCTGTTGTCAGGCCTTGTCTCTAGGCGGTGTTGGCTCGCCACACACGTATTCACGAAAACACCATGAGTGGGGTCATTTTATTTAACTGTGTAGAAGTCAACAATGTTGTAAGGAAAGAAACCGTTCGTGATATAAAAAATTGTACCAAAGCAGCTCTGTTAATCACCATTAATCATTAATTTTAGTATCGGTCAGCTCTGGTGCTCAACATTATCAAGATTTTTTACTGGGCGTAATGTTCCTTGCAGATATAATCGACTTCCTCTTTTTTTACGTTACACCCTTAGATTCCTAACCACTACTGATTTGCTCCTGACATGAAATGGTGTAATCGTCTCTAAGACAGCTTAAGAGATTGGTGCATAATATCACTTTAATTACTTTTAAATTTGAGATATTTTAGAAAACTAGAAAACGCTTATTCGGTCTTTTCTTGAGGAGTATTGTTTGTTTCAAATGTTTGTACAGCTTACGGGACGTAACTACGGGGTCATCAGTCCCTAAACTTACAAACTACTTACGAACTACCATATACTAAGGACGGCACAAATATCCATGCCCGAGGGGGGATTCGAACCCCCGACCGTAGTGGCCGTGCAGACCGTGACTGGAGCGCCTCAGTCCTCGCGGCCACCGCGGCCGGCGAGGAGTATTGTTCTTCAGTCTGGTATCTTCATAGGGTTTACTGAAGAGAAAGAGAGAGAGAGAGAGAGAGAGGGAGAGAGAGAGAGAGAGAGAACAGAACCAGAACATGACACAGAGTCAAACGAGATGTGTATCTTGGCAGCGTGAGAGTTTCACTGTTAACTAAGGCACACCAAGGTAGGAAACAGTACAAGATAGACGTAAGGAGGACCATACTCACTTAATCCCATGAGGCCACTATAAAAGTCCAGAAACGTATCACTTCCTCCACCACAAACTTAGGGACGGAAAACTCTATAAATTATGAATTATAGAGAGGGTATCGGCAATGTTTATTCCCGCATACCATTGCGAAAAAAATCATATGTTTGTAAGGCTTAAGGGACTTAACTGCGGGGTTATCAGTCCCTAAACTTACAAACTACTTATGAACTACCTTGTACTAAAGACGACACAAACATCCATGCCCGAGGGGGGATTCGAACCCCCGACGGCGGACTGCCACGCGCAGCGCAACACGACGCTCCAGCACGCATACCATTGCGAATGAAACAGTAAAGAGGCGAAATATACTAGTATAATTCATATTCTCTAACGTGCCGTACGGGGCTCTAATTTTTCAAATGTAAATATAGGTTTTTTTTCTAAAAGTTTACAACTTTTCTACACCGAAAGCTGTACATTTTTGAAACTCATTGAAAGAGGCGGGTGAGATTCATGTCATCTGTAAATAAATATAATTGGAACACTTTTGTCAGCGTCTGCCAGACACAACCAGCTTACATTGTCTCACACAATATCCTATACCAGTTAACACCGAACAAAGGCCTGGGCCCGCATCAATAACTAAAGGTGAATGCCGCAGACGTGATTAAAAACCGCCGGAGCGTAGTTCCCCGATACACAGACAATGTCGCTAACGCCAATAGTAGCAGTGTCATCTGTCGCCGCTCTATGCAATGGAACCCGAAGTCCACCAGCAACATTTAGGGGGCTGTTCAGGGATATAGTTAGGGGGATTTGGTTTAAAAGACCCGTTCTGTCCAATGGATCCTTAATGAGTAATGATGTGATTATTACAGTATTGACTCGGACTATTAGACAATTGCGTTTGTTTTGTGTGAAACTACATTCTCGACAGTGACAAAACATGCAATACACATAGCAATACAACAACTGTTAGACGTAAAAGCACTAATTTAGAAAGAGCAGGCATTGCATGTGGGGGAAGCACTGTTGAAAATAAATTTGATTTTATAAACAGCCACAAGTCGCTACAATTATTTATTCAATTAACCGGTTTAACTCTGCACATAAGAGCATCGTCAGAATAGTTTGATAATAACTGATAGCTAGCTATCAATTATTATCAAACTATTCTGACGATGATCTCGGGTACAGAGTGAAACCGGTCAATCCAATACATAATTGTAGCGACTTGTGGCTGTTTACAAAATAAAAAAAATGTAAAAGCACTAGATGTGATAGTCGTCACTACAGGAACAAATTACTATGTCATCCGTTGAGTCACGCTTCAACTGTATTTAGTGATCAGATGCATACTCGCCATCTCATCCCACATCTACATGGCTACTCTGTAAATCTCATCTAACAAGGGAACATCATCAACTCGACCTCATATATTCTTGAGAAAAAAAAAAAAAAAAACATCAGCTAGGTATCAACCCCAGAAATCGATATCACGTTAAAATTTGGGCCATTATTCAGATACTACGCAGTATTTTACGAACTATGTAGTCATCGCCACGTTCCATCAGCAAGTCGTTTTCAGTCGCAAGGCACAATAGATGTTGATCTTAAGGACATAAATAAAGATGGTATTCAGTGAGGGCCGTAAGTAGGCTATTGTTGCGGCACTTGGCTAGAGTGCTACTGGATTATCCTTCTTAAAGCGGGCTATATTTGAATAATTCATTACTACGCACAACTGTTGGCATATCATTTTTGAAATCTTTTTCGTAAAAGCGTTCCTCTTTTCTGATGTCTCTCGCTGCTCATTTGAATGCCTCTCTGGGTCACATTAAATTCTGAGACTTGAAAGTATACGTTTCTCATTGAATTATGCAACCAGAGCGTTTACGTAGTGTTTCATTACAGTATTTCTCTGGAGAAATATACAGGCTGATTCAGCTGCCTTTCCCGCTGTGGAATTGCGCAACTACGCTATTCACCACGCTACACTGCCTCATTACGAACAGATTGCAATTCATACTCCGTGAGTTCAGTGTTTAACACATCATTTACCTCACTGTAACTTAGTTTCAGCATTAATTTCGCCCTTCGTTACACTCAATCGCCGGACACGACATGTTAACATAGTTAGGTGATAGACATCGATAAGTGATTGCCGCGGCCGAGTGGCCAAGCGCATTGAGGCGCTATGCTCAGATGCGCGAGTCCGTTCCCCGTCGGGGGTTTGAATACCCTCTCGGACACAGATATTTGTGTTGTCTTTAGCATAAGCTAGTTCATAAGTAGTTTGTAAGTTTAGGGACTGATGACCCCACAGTTAAGTCCCATAAGTTTAACAAACATTTTTGATAAATGATTTAAAGGATTGATATTTTGCGTACGGACTGTTTGAAGTGATCAGAAAGGTTTGCAAAATGAGCTTAGTGTAAACTGTCAGTGCAGTTTTGAATTACATCTTTATGTTCCGTATTAGTCCGGCCTGCTGTCAAATTAACGAGCAAGGTGGCGCAATGGTTACCACAATGGACTTATTCGGTAGCCGACGGTTCAAACCTACTTCCCGACATACATACATACGTTTCTCGTAAGCTTCTTCCCCGTCTCCAATGATTACGTTGTCGACGGAAGGTTAACACTCTTTTATCCTGTCAAATCGCCCCTTAATTTGGCCAATAACACTTCCATGCCTAGTAATTAGTTGTATGCAAGAGAGAAATTAATGCTTAAAACTAGGTAAGAGTGAAGTAATAATCTATCAAACACAGAAATGGAGTAAGTGTTCTAATCTTTTTGTAATAAAGCTGTGTATCATGGTCACATAAGGCGACAGTGGTAGGTACAGATTACTCGCCCTGTACAGAGAAACATATGCAGCCGGCCGCGGTGGCCGAGGGGACTAAGATGCGCCAGTCACGGTCTGCACGGCCACTACGGTCGGGGGTTCGAATCCCCCCTCGGGCATGGATATTTGTTCCGTCCTTAGTATTAGTTAGTTCATAAGTAGTTTGTAAGTTTAGGGACTGATGACCCCGTAGTTAGGTCCCATAAGCTATACAAACATTTGAACATTTAGAAACATATGCACGACGTAGGTTCTAGAGTTTTGAAGAAGAAAGGGCTGCCGGAAAATGGGAGCTTAAATGTATTGAACGGTGCAAGGTCTATTAAAAATCTACACGTACTTCTGTCACAAAAAACTACTTACAAATGTAAACGTTCCAAACAGCGAACAAAGAAGGTGTTCATTTATTAGACTGCGGGTTATTCATTCAGAACTAACATTCGAATCTTAGAGTGTTAGTTATTTGTGAGATTATCGTATCATGTCTCGGGTAAGGACAGATGCCTGCCAGTATGCGACGCCAATAGGAAGGGGAGACCGGGGCAAGTTGGCAATAGTAACGATTAAACATTATTTTTTTAAATTCATTTTTTGAAGAAAATATTTTTTCATCGCAAATATTATTAGACTAATTTTCATTGCACTGATCGTAGCTATATATAATTTGAATTTCATATTATGAGAAGTGTTTTGATAATTTTAAAAAGTAAGGCAAAACGTCATCTTCCCCCAGTACTAAGGCAACTCCATCTTGACCACGGGGCAAGCTGATACATAATAAAACTGTAATGAATTTTTGTTGTCATAAATATCAATACATCGTTGTACATTTATCAACAGAAATCACATACAAATTCCTCTCCTTCACAGTTTTAGCAGTCTTTGTGCCACCGGCTAAAGCACATGCAACACTGTATCCAGTCTTCTGACGGATGGTATTCATACATCTCATCACATCAAGGACACTGAACTAAACTTTCTTCGAGAGCATTGGTTGAAGTGCCGACTATTTTATTTTATTTATTTTTTTAAATCAGAAGAGGCAAACTTTCCTTAGTAAAACTTCCATTTCTTGCATTCCCAGCCTGTCGTCTTTGTTGCTTTAGAAGTTGTTGTTCCATCTTCTGCGCTTCTTCCTACTATGAAGTATCTTTGGTAAACGTGCTTGTTAAAACATTTGCACATTTTCAGTTCTACGTTTCCTCATTTTTTTTTAATTTTTTTTTATGTTATTTTATTTATTTATTTATTTTGGCAATGGTTTAAAATCGAGAATACTTCTGCATAATTTTGGTTTATCCTGATAAGCATTTCTTTACGGTCCTTCTTCTTCATTCAGCTTTTCTGAGGACTAAATATTAAGTTTTTTGTGTTTCGTCAACTTGCCCCGTACGTCAATGTTAGAAACTTTCCATTATTTCGGCGGTTTAAAAAACAATGACAAATACACAGTATTTTCGAAAAGCACATTGTTTAAGTTACTCGTGTATAAGAAAGTGTAAAACAATATATTTCCTGTTAGTCTGCAAAGTCTTAATTCAGAGATGCACAAAATAACAATACGTCGCCGCGGCGGAGCGGCCGAGCGCATTGAGGCGCTATGCTACGATGCACGAGGCCGTTCCCCGTCGGGCGTTCGAATCCCCCCTCGGGCTGGATGTTTGTGTCGTCTTTAGTATAAGGTACTTCATAAGTAGTTTGTAGGTTTACTGACTCATGACCCCGCAGTTAAGTCCCTTAAGCTTAACAAACATTTGAACAATACGTCACAGAGAATTCTGGATCAGTGTATTGAGATGAACGATACGACAATTGCGGCGCCAGTGCACTATATTTAGTTCCTAGTCGTGTAGAGTGTTAGTAGTATGCATACAGTGTTGCTACCTACAAACCGGAATTTTAATTAAATCATTATTCAACTTGCCCCGCTCTCCCCTACAGCGGCTGACAGGTTAGACATCTTCACATGGCCGTTCAGTCGTTGACAGAATTCGCGAGACCCCTCGCCTAATCGCTATGCACAACCGTAAAGTTTAAAATGTTCAAATGTTTGTATAGCTTTTGGGACTTAACTACGGGGTCATCAGTCCCTAAACTTACAAACTACTTATCAACTAGCTAATACTAAGGACGGCACAAATATCCAAGCCCGAGACGGGGGGGGGGGGGTTCAAACCCCCGACTGTAGTGGCCGTGCAGACTGTGACTGGCGCGCCGCAGAGCGCTCGGCCACCGCGGCCGGCCAGTTGTAACAACATGCGCGCTTTCTGTGCGACGTGAAGGGGACTTCACAAACGGATTTTAGAAACTGTTTTGCATTTTTCTGTGGTGTTTTAAGATATTCGCGACCGACACATTTCTATCCACATTTCTTATAGTTTCAGTGAACCAAGACAGCAATAAGAATTGAGATGCTACAGTTAGTGAATATTGTCGGACGTTACTGACACATTCGAATGGGAATCGTGCATGCGTAACATAGAATTAATTGAATTACAAGGCAGGAAGCAAATTATTGACATTGCCACTGCTTAAAGTAACCATCACACAAGTGCAAGTCAACAAATGTCTAGTGGGTACTACACAGGCACACTTGCTGGAGTCACGCTACACCTATTCGTTGATCGAGCCGGTAAAACAAATCCTGTTCTAAGCACTTTGTTACGAAGCGCTAACGTTTAAACTACACCATTATGTTAGGAGCGATCGTGTTCAAATGTTTGTTAAGCTTAAGGGACTTAACTGCGGGTTCATCAGTCCCTAAACTTACAAACTACTTATGAACTACCTTATACTAAAGACAGCACAAACATCCATGCCCAAGGGGGGATTCGAACCCCCGACGGGGAACGGCCTTGCGAATTGTAGCATAGCCCTCGGCCGCTTCTCCGCGGCTGGAGCGATCGTGTGACGGTTTCCGCTCACCGCCTCGGTGGTGCTATAAAGACGACAACCGATTGGCGCGGCAGATCGCTGATGGTATTTTCGAGAGTGAAGATATCATTCTATATGTCATTTCTCCTACGGTTGGCGTTGCAACTAAGATATCAGTATAAATTTAACAAACATAAACCTTGTTATTACAAATTACAGTTCCCCTCAGAGAAATGGGATTTCTGTAATCAGTTATCGGACATAGTTGATCGACCATGGAAAAAAGGTTCTAACGGTACCCAAAGGAAAATAAACACTAGACTTGTAAGATATAGTGATCATGAATGTTATAAATTTCACATATTACGATTGCTCCATTGAGAACAGCAAAAATATCCAAAACTACCAATGTGGACAGGTGATTGTGAACATCCACAGCCGCATCTAATTGATCCATAATCCATGTCTTATTAAAATACCTAATGGTAGGCATTCGATCCAATATAGGGGCCTTTATAATACCAAACACGATTATGTCAAATGAAAGTGCAGAGAAATAACCTAGGCTAAAAGATGACTTATTTATTATATTTCACCAGATTGTCAACTATTTATCAGCGAGCGACAGTTCGATTACTGACTTTTCCACATATTTCTTGTAGTATGAACTATAGCTCATGATGTTGCTCATGTAACAAAAACAAACACACATAATAATTGAGTAATAATCTGTATCGCAATCATTGTGAGGAAATTATTGTCAGTCACAGTCTTATTCCATAACCATGAAAATATATGAAAAATTTAGGACAGAAAGAGTGGGATACGTATGTTGACCACTAAGGCTTCTAAACACCTACATGCGAGATCTTGGTATATTGAGGTGTTCATTCTACAATCAGTTGGTGTTGTATTTCCTCTGACTGTATTGAAAACAGGACAGTGTTTTTAATGAATGAAGAGTGTCAAGTTACCACAAAAAGGTGGTCAGAAATTACGACACCCTGAGTTATTATTTAAATGTATCATGTTAATGGCACACCTAACAAAAGATTTATTTTTAAAACGTCTAAGGCAAACTGAATTTCATTTGGTAAGATTTAGCTGTAGTAGGTTGTCGTGTAAGAAACTTTATTTATACGCGCTCGCCGTGCTGTGAAGTGCGACTCGCCGCGGCGGAGCGGCCGAGCGCATTGAGGCGCTATGCTACCTCGTGCCGTCCCCAAGCACTGACTAGAGGAAGTGACAGCATAGTAGAGGAATGTCTCACCTTTCCTCGACTGCTCAGGGAAGTGTTTGAACCTGTCTTTTCTTATGTGGACATTTTTCCTTGTGACGGTTGCTTTTCCTTATACCGATCTACTGATGGATTCTCGCTCTAGGTTATATTATTGTGCAGTGAATTAAAAATTGTATTATTAGTTGGTTTCGGATAATCCGCCTGTTAGTTCAAATGTTTGTAGAGTCTATGGGACTTAACTACGGGGTCATCAGTCCCTAAACTTACAAACTACTTATGAACTACTTACAACTAAGGACGGCACAAATATCCATGCCCGAGGGGGGATTCGAACCCCCGACCGTAGTGGCCGGTTAGACCGTGACTGGAGCGCCTCAATCCCCTCGGCCACCGCGGCCGGCGCCTGTTAGGTGCCATATTTAGCGGTAATTCTTACATTGCTAAACAACAAGTGTATAATAACTTCTTCAACTTGGAACATTAACAAGTCGTGATTGTTTAAAAAAGGTGTGTGTGGTCTACTATAATTGTATTCTGTTGAATGTGTAACACATTACACTTCTCTGTCCCACAAAGACTAAAACTCGTTATCCACGTACTCCGAGTAAACTCTGTTTACCCTTTGTAAAAGTTTCTGACGTGCGAGGGAGTAGTTGGCGCCGACGGTCCGTTGTTATTTTTTGAGTGCCTCTGGAGAGTGGAGTGCTTTTGTCACGTAACGGACCACTCGCTGCAATAGGCCGAGGTCCGCGGAAGCAATGCACACACAAGAAGCACGAGAAAACTGGCATTTCGCAAGTACAACATTCACTCACGACGAAGAGTGATGTGGTGGGATGGGTGTTTCTAACCGGAAAGTGCCAGTAGCATAGTGTTTTGTTTCAAAACGTGATCTTCACGCGAATATGGCAAACATAAAAAAGAAAAAAAATCTATCATGACACTACACCAGTGCTGCGTCCGTCTCCGTAGTCTAGTGGATAGCGTGGTGGGTTGCCACGGGACCCGGGTTCAAATTCCGATTCCCGGTCGGGTCGAGGATTTGCTCCTCCCGGGAACTGGGTGTTGTGTCATCCTCATCATCATTGCACTATCATTGACACGCAAGTCGCCGAAGTGACTTATGATTAAAAGATATGCCCAAGGCAGGCCGAATACGACCCAAGTGGGGCCTAACCGCCAAAATTACCACACGATCATCATCATCACCACCACTGTTGTGCCGTGAATTCCTATTCGTACTATATCTACTAAACACAACATTTAGATATCGCAATATTGCTATAATTCCTTAGTAGAGAGGCGGCACTCACAAGGAGACCATATAGGTATCGGGTTTTAGAATTTTTTATTTTTTTATTTTTATGGTACGTGAAGTTTAGAACTTAAATAACAATCAGCCAAAGCCATTCGAAGCAACGCTCAAAAACACTCGAGAAAATCAACTTTGAAGTTTTGCAAGAACACGTAAGTACCAGTAATTATATCAGTTGCAGCAGCTGTTGGTGTAGCTCAGGTGGCAGCGATCAGGCCTTGCAACCACAGGGTCGATGGTTCGCATCCTGCCGTGACAATTTTTTTTGTCTTGTTCGAATATTTACACAATTTTAAGATATAATGGTATTTTTTACAAATAACGTACTTTTTTATTATTCGTAATTTCCTATATTTTATGTAGGTCGTTAATAACGATCGTTACAATCATAAAACACAAGATACATTTTTTTACACTTTTGGCATCGCTGTTAGTTGACGATGGTAGTCTTTGAGTGTTCAGTTTGTGAAGAACTACGACACTGTTTTTGGAAAGTCATCTCCATTGATACTAATGGCTTTCCAAGCAGCTAATCTACTAAACCGTCGTTTTAGGTGACGAAAAGCTGTTCAGCTCGTCTACATATACATAAAAAAATTGATACAACACGTGGAATTAGAGATCCAATTTTTTTTTTTTTTATAACTGAATTTGAAAAGGAAAAAAATCTGTCACAACAGGATTGGAACCACAGACTCTATGGGTGAGAGGCCAGAATGCTACCACCTGAGATACACTAACAGATGCTACAACTGTTTTAATTATTGCTATTTACGTGAACTTGCTAAACTTCGAAGTCGATTTTCTCAAGAATTTTTGAGAGTTGGGTCGTTGGCTTTGGCTGGTTGTTATTTGAGTTCTGAACTGCACGTACCATAAACATTAAAAAATTCTAAAATCCGATACCCATGTGGTCTCCTTGTCAGATGTTGGTGCCGCGGCGGAGTAGCCGAGCGCATTGAGGCGCTATGCTCCGATGCGTGAGGCAGTTCCCCGTCCGGGATTCGATTGCCTCCTCTGGCATGGATGTTTGTGCTGTCTTTAGTACAAGGTAGTTCATAAGTAGTTTGTAAGTTCAGGAACTCATGACCCCGCAGTTAAGTCCCATAAGCTTAACATATATTTGAACATTTTTGATCAAAAGTTGGTGATCGTGTAATAGCGTTTCAATGACATTTACAAACATTATTCATGCACAGTAAATTATTAAGAAAATTTGTGGTATTTTGCCTCATTCGTGCATGCATGATATGTTATTTCACTGTGTGGCTCAGACTGTTCTGCCCCAATTATGGGCGCTTAAGGTATACCTTGAGAATGCAGATTCATATGCACGAAAATGACCTGAGTTTAATACGATAAAGCTAACTGGCACAGGAAGTAAGCTTATTTTCATAGATAACTTGTTATATTGAGTGTAACATCTTAAGCTCGAGTTGTAATATTACGGGATAGTTCAAATGTTCGTAACTCTGTCGGACCAAACTGCGTGGTCATCAGTCCGTAGCTTACAAACTGCTTAAACCTAGGTAAACTAACCTAAGGACAAACACACACACCCATGCCCCAGGGAGGACTCGAACCTCCACGGCGAGCAACCGCGCGCTCCGCAGCGAGACGCTTTAGACCGCTCGGCTACTCCACCGCGGCTACGGGATAGTGTTGGTTTCATAATATACATTTCAACTTTTTTTTCCGTTAGAGTGTATTTTCATTCACATGGCAAAATAAGATAAAGATATAGGAAATTTTATTATCTTCTAATTGCTCCTGTAATAAAAGTTCATTAAAACTCCGCAACGTAGTATGATCTAGATGTTTTGTGGAACGACCGCAGACATTCGATTTTATTGTTCTTGTGATTTCATTTCACTCCAGTTTGTATGTTGTGCTTAGAATGCATAAACGTGCGTTAATATATGGCTGAGAAAGTGCCCACAATTGTGGATACTCACGATACAGTCAGATAAATATTAAAAACGCTCTCTGGATATCCATGTGCTGCGAAACATTGACACGATCAACTTCCTCCAAGTTCTAAAATCGACAATCAAAATTTCTATCGAACATGTCAGTAAAGGTCTATGGTTGGAAAACTGGTCAAACAAATCCGCATACTGCCATATATTTGACAAATCTAGTGAAGTCTGACAAATTTTTTGATCGTTTACAAGAGCCTTTACTGGCATTGTTGTTTCCAGAGGAGGCACCTGCGTTATACAGTTCGTACGTTGTACACCCTAGAGTAGCCAAAAAATTTAACTACATATTTTTCTAATAAGCCGTATGCGTACAGTTAGTAACTTTCATTGTTTGATCTCTTCATGGTGTTGCAATTTTAATAGTCAGCAGGGTATTTAGCAAATTAGAATTGGTCTTTGACATTTTATAGAGTGTAAAACGTCGATTTCGTCAACGTCACGTGTAAGACACGGTTCTCCAAAAGTCTGCTAACATTGCAATATGCACAGTCATGGAACTAACACACATGCTTTTAATTAATTTTTTCAAGCAACAACGAGTAAACGAACAGGCTAGCCGATGGCCTGGACGTCAATGACGGCGCGTGATGATCGTATATAACATGGGCTGCAATGGGAGAGCGAGTCAGTTGCGCCAGCAGTCGGGCTGTGTTGACTTTATCAGAAAAGGCATTCTTACTGAAGCTTTACTGTTACACAAATTGTCTAATCTGCTGTACACCGACGCCGTCCATTTCACACTCAGAGGCTCTGTCAGAACACACAACAGAGTCTGGGGTACAAAAATTCTAGAAGAGTCGTGGAAACACTAACCCAAGACGATAAAGTCATCGTTTAGATTTATCACACCAGTCGTAATCGGATAATTTTTCTTCGAGTAAATGCGTGGGACTGCTTTTCAAATTGATTGATTGGGGAGTTCCTGAAATTGCAAGGATGCCGCGATCTTCTGACCTCATTTGGGTCGCTAAAAGACAATCCCCGACCTCGGTTTCTCGTCACACCTACTGATTTGCTGTAAATGCTGTTGGCAACATTGCCTCTCGATTACAGGTGTTGTCGATGAATAGCGGCTGAAATGTTGAACATTTTCTGTAATGAACATCGTCTCCTGCTGAGAATCAATTATTATGCCAATCATTCCTTTTGTATAACATAAAACGCCACTTGTTGGTCACTTGGAGCAGTTTTTTGGCTTCAATAGAACTCTGTGACATTGCAAGTAAATGTGACAATTTACTGGAATCTGCCAACATCATTCCTTTAAGTTCACAGACGCGACAAAAGCTGCGTGGCTGGCCGCGAATTACGCAATGTTTCTCCCGCAGGTGCAACTGTTGGCGCTCGGCTGTAGCTCCTCTCCTCCACGCTTCCCCTATCGCTCCGCCGCTGTGCTGTCTGAGCGGGAACTTTGGAGGAATAGATTACAGTCGCCGCTTAGATGGCAGAACCGACGCGCATGGAAAACGAGACCGCCCTACACAACTTTGTTTCGTGTTATTCCATATTAGGATATTAAAAAAACTGAAGCTTTTGATCGTAAGAATATTATACGGTTATTGACTGCTGGTACAAAAGGAAAGGGGAAAAATGTTTTGCAACTGCATTACACTAGAAATATTGCGCGAGCCACGTTGTTTCACGTAAAATTCATACATTTTAACTGAGTTATAGAAAGAGAGGCTAAAAAATATGTAATTTTTAAGAATGACGTTAGTGATGGAATAAATTATCGTACCTACGTGTGAAAAGAAGGGTTTAACGTCCTGTCGACATCATGATCATGACTGAACCACGCGTGCCAAAAAGAATACTACCTTTCAATTGTTTGCCGACAATGCCGTGACTAGAGTTCTTAACAAGATGTATAACAAAACATATTTTTAATTACTTGTGACTCGCTAAAGACGTAACATAATTTATGTGTGGTACAAACTGTCGTCACACTGCCAGGCGGAGGCAGTTTGTGAGACCGTCATCACACACGGTACCACATAATCGTGACTTATTTATTTTTATCGTTGAAAAATAGTTTACAGGCACAATTTGAGCCAAACATGGATATAATTTAAGGAACGTCAATATGAATAAGTGCAAAGTCTTCTCGAAGAAATACTTCGTATAACACCTGACCAGTTTTAACGTAATATAATTTGTAATTCAGTCGGTAATTACGCTGTAAATCTATCAGTTCTATCTGCAAATAAACAGAATCACATTCAGATGAAGTGGTCTGGAAAAGTATAAAACAGAAGTGCAACATTAGAAGTATCATGAAAACTATTCCTGTATTTCTTCCAAAACTGAAATAAATGTTACAAATGCATTTCCCTTAACAGTAGAGAGTTGGGGGAAATATCGCCGGCAATAGGAAAACCATCGCACCATAAGGCGTAAGACACACAGTCGCATAGCACTGCAACATGGAATATCGCGCCATAGGGTGCGTTTATGCTGCCACCTCGCTGCTCGCCGACATGGCACGACGATGATGAATCAAACCCACACAGTCTTACCTGCCCATTTAGCGTGCACCACCGCAGCTCGCCCAGCTCGCTGCTCGCTGCGATCCTCGCCAGGCGATGCTATCAAACTGGTTTGTGTTTCGCGCTACGACCATCGTCGCCCGGCCTGAAACTTGCACTGTGATTGGTTGCTTCAAGGTCACTCTAGCAGAGCGGCGTTTGACTGTTGCGCGCGTAGAACTCTCGTTTCCATCACGCACAATACTGTTTGTTTCAGGTAGTTTCAGTTCAGGCAACAATGAGTGAAGATCTGAAGCAGATGATTATTATATCTGAAAAAGCGATCTGGATAGTTTTTGAGCTGTCGGTAGTACTTGTGACAGTATCCATAGTAATGACGTTCGGCATTCAAAGAATGCACTGCATACCTCCGCTTCCTTCTCCTTTCCAATAACAACGATTTTGTAGCGAACAAATCACTGTCACTGTCGTCAGACAATGTGCAGAACATGTCTCGCGCTTCTCGCCATTGCAGTTACTGTAATGTAACAGCTGCAGGAGAATACACACGGCAAACAGCGAGCAACGAGGTGCCTGTAGCGTGAATGCAACAAGGCTGCCGGCGAGCAGCGAGCGGCCAAATACCGGCAACAAGCAGCGAGCTGACAGCTGAAAGGTGGCAGCAAAAACGCACCCTTAGCCGAGGAAGTGCGAGCGCCATTTGACTCGGCTGAGTCAAGCCCAGCGGGTCCACGTGCCATTTGGCCCTCCGTGGCCGACCCTGCAGTACATGTTACGTGCTTTGGTGGAGAGCTTACCTAGTACGTTCTTGATGACGAGCTGGTTCTGCTGCTCGAGCTTGACGAAGGTGCCCCACATGGACTTGGTGTCTGGGATGGGGTTGGCGCGCACCCAGCCGCCGCACGCGTACTGGTAGAAGTCCGAGCAGGGGTCCGCCGTCGCGTCCATCAGGCTCAGCACCGACGCCGCCGCCGTCACGCACGACATGCTCACGCAGTACGCTTCCTCTGACAACAGTCCCAAAGCACTCAGCGGCGCCTACAATTTCATATTCAATACTCAATTTAAAATGTGACCCTTCCATAAAAAAATGTCACCTGTGTTACATTATATGTCCGTGACAAAGGATCAATAATAATTTTGTTGAAAAATTAACATGTTAAATAATTGCAGTTGATTTTTTTATCTAGCTGTAAATTAGGAGCATTTTGAAATGGGGTGGTAATATAAAACAGACTTTAAAAATTAAACAAATATTCAACTAGGTATTTTTCAATTTCTTGGGGTAGAATAGGCTTCCTTCCTTATTTTTCATGTGTTACATTATTTAAATCTGTATCCTTTCTAGCCACCTTTCTAAAGAATGTAGCTTTTGTTACGCTGGAACATCTTGCTTCTTCATTTAGAGTTTTAGTTATATTCCTGACAGTCATTATTGCTTGAACCATATCTGCAGTGCGCCATTTCTGTCGCATTCCCCCCCCCCCTCTTTTTTTCCAGGCATTAACCTGCTTCTTGGTATGGTGACACCTGCAAAAATAAAAAAGAGGTCGTAACACGGAACAGTGTGTTTCATATTTCCACCCAGCGCCATTTTCAAAACTAACCAAAGAGACTACACTTTCGATAAACAATTTCAGATATCTAAATTTATCATTTGTACGTTTAATTCTATTACACAATCGTAAAGTAGAAACAATAGCCCAAGTTCTAAATAAAGGTAGCAGAAAAATATTTGAATCTTTCGTTGCAAAAACTTTGGGAAGTTGGAAAACAACTCACGGTCATAAACAATGGGATACTGATCTCTTTTGCATCTCGTGGCAGAAACAGAACATTTCGATTGTGATAAACGGTCGCCAGATGCCATTACTAGTCTCGAATTACTACGGTGTTTCATATTACAACCCTGTTTCATATTACCACCACTTCCCCTCGAAAGAGACTAATAATAATACCATAAAACTTCCACTACCCACAAGTGCTAAGAATATAGGCTTTAGGCGTAGACATGTATATCAGTACAGATGTTCAAATGTTTGTAAACGTAAGGGACAATTCTGGTGAGGTCATCGGTCGTTAGACTTACAAGCTGCTTAAACTAACTTATGCTAAGAAAACACAAACACGTATCCATCCCTGAAGGAAGACTCGAACCTCCGACGGGAAGCAGGCGGGTAGTCCATAATATAGCGTCGTACACCGCGCAACTATTCCAGTACGACTATCATTACAGTAAAGAATATCTTTGTGACAAAACTCAAGGATGCACTAAAGATGGTTCGTTGCAAGGCTGGTGTATGTGTGTGTGGAGGGGGGGGGGGGGAGGTAGGGTGGTGGTGGTGGTGGTGGAGAGGGTGGGTAGATGTTCAAATGTTCAAATGTTTGTTAAGCTTAAGGGACTTAACTACGGGGTCATCAGTCCCTAAACTTACAAACTACTTATGAACTACTTACAACTAAGGACGGCACAAATATCAATGCCCAAGGGGGGATTCGAACCCCCGACCGTAGTGGCCGTGCAGACCGTGACTGAAGCGCCTCAGTCCCCTCGGCCACCGCGGCCGGCAGGGTGGGTAGAAATGGACTCTAAGCAGCAAGTTCATCACTCCCTCGGTCCAAGAATGGTGTATCCACAACCTGAAATGTAAATCGAAACTGAAATAGGTCCAAACTAATTGTTATCCGAAAGCAGTCAGTCGGCCAACATAAAAGCTTTACTATTTATGAGACTCGCTTTAGTCATCTCTGACGACAACAGGCCAGAGTAAGTAGCAATCTGCCCCTATTTGCTAATGGTGCTGTGGTATACGAGAAGGCGTGTTCACTGAATGACTGCAGTGGGATGCAACTCGACTTGGTATGAAGGATGGTAGCTAGCTCTAAATGTAGAAAAAATGTAAGGTGATGCAGATGAGTAGGAAAAATAATCCCGTAATGTTAAGATTATAGCATTAGTGAGTGCTGCTTTACACAGTGGCGTCGATTAAATGTCTGAGCAAAGCGCTAAAGAACGATACTAGATGGAACGAACGTGTGACAGTCATGGGGAAGGCGGATGGTCAGCCTCTGTTTATTGCGAGAATTTTCGGAAGATGTGGTTCGTCTGGTCTGCACAGGAGACTGCGTATTAAACGACTGTGTGACACCGTCATCAGAATTGCTCCTGTGTTTTGGATCCTGGTATAGGCGTGCATATGCAAACACAGAACTTAGTGTTATAGTCGGCGCACGAGGGATGGGACAATCTCCGAGGTAGCAATGAGGTAAGGATTTTCCCGTACATGGCTGCGGCCGAAAAAATATCACGTCAGAAAGAGACCAACGACGACTGAATGGAATCGTTCAACGTGACAGAAGTGCAACTCTTTCGCAAATCGCTGCGGATTTAAATCCTGGGCCATCAACAAGTGTCAGAGTGTGAGCCATTCCACGAAACATCATCGATATGGGCTTTCGGAGCTGAAGGCCCACTCGTGTAGCCTTGCTGACTGTACAACAAAAAACCTCGCCTGGTCCCGTCAACACCGACATTGCATTTTTGATGACTGGGAACATTTTGCCTGGTCTGACAGTTGTCGTTTCCAATTGTATCAAGCGGATAGACGTGTATGGCTAAGCAGAAGACCACATGAATCCATGGACCCTGCATGTCAGCATGGGATTGTCCAAGCAAGTGGAGGCTTTGCAATGGTGTGGGTCGTGTGTAGTTAGGGTGAAATGGGGCACTTGATACGTCTGGATACGACTTTGACATGTGAAACGTTCGTACGCACCGGCATCCATTCATGTCCAATGTGCATTACGACGGACTAGGGCAATTTCAGCAGGATAATACCACACCCCACACTTCTAGAATTGCTACAGAGTAATTCCACAAATACTTTTCTCAGTTTAAACATCTCAGAAGGCCACCAAACTCCCCAGACTTGAACATTATGGAGCATATCTGGGATGCCTTGCAACGTGCTGTTCAGAAGAGATCTCCACCCCCTCGCACTCCAACGGATTTATGGACAGCCCTGCTGGATGCGTGGTGTCAGTTCCCTTCACGATTTCAGACATTAGTCGAGTTCATTCCACGTCATAATGAGCACTTATGGGTGCTCACGGGGCTCCCACACGATATAAGGTAGATGTTCCAGTTTCTGTGGCTTTCTAGTGTAGAAGCAGTTCAGAGAGCAGGGCTCATAGGTTTGTTACTGGAAGTTCGAGCAATGCGCGAGTTTTACAGAGAATGCTTCGGGAACTAAAATGGGAATCGATGAAGGGAATCGGACGTTATTTTCGAAAACATTATAGGGGAAATTGAGGGTGTCAACATTTAGAGCCGACTGCTGAACGATTCTACTGACGCCAACTGACTGAAGAGTCGACAGCCGCGACTCTTCGAAACGCCCGCGTCTCGCGCGTGGTTTCAATACTCACGGTTTACGTGTCTGATATTTTTGAAGACACCTAGGTGGCGTTGCATTATCCTTTAGGTGTTATTCTATTTTTGCAAGGTTTAGGTCTCGTTTGACCTATACCTAACCTAACTTTCAATTTAAAAAAAGTTACCTGTAACGTAGCCCTAAGAAGATTAGTTGCCGCGGTGGAGTAGCCGAGCGGTCTAAAGCGTCTCGCTGCGGAGCGCGCGGTTTCTCGCCGTGGAGGTTCAAGTCCTCCCTGGGGCATGGGTGTATGTGTGTGTGTTTGTCCTTAGGTTAGTTTACCTAGGATTAAGTAGTTTGTAAGCTACGGACTGATGACCACGCAGGTTGGTCCGATAGATTTACAGACATTTGAACATTTTTTTTAAAGATTAGGTATAGGTTAAACAAGAAGTTATTTATTTATTGTTTTTTTGTTTTTGTTTTTTAGTACGTGAGGGCGCGTAGCGCCCGTATCTCCGGTTCAGAAACACTCATTCGATTTACAGTTGTATGTTCGACATAACTATATCATTTCAGGCCGTACAACTTCGAGTGCAAGCTTACTTTAATATTACCTAATTATTAAATGTATTTTGAAGAGGTGGTATCATTAAGTAGATTTGACGTATTTACGTGAAATCTAACTACTGATACAATGTTGTGGTAAACAGGTGTTCGTAGTATCTCTCGATTATGTTTGACGTCATATGTGACGTCATTGTTGAAAGCGGTGTCGGAGACTAGAGCTTATCCGGCCTTGTCTTGTAGGTGGTGTCGCGCCGGCAGCCGCGCCTACCAGCAGCTTTGCCCGCGCCCGTCGCAGCCCACGGGGCGCGACGCCCCATGCGCGTTCCAGCGCCGTCTGCCAGCCAGCACACCCGATCAGCTGATATACGTCAGGTGGACAGTGTGGCAGTTCTTCGCTGCCTACAAACTACTTAAACCTAGGTGAACTGACCTAAGGACAACACACACACCCATGCCCCAGGGAAGACTCGAACCTCCACGGCGAGCAACCGCGCGCTCCGCAGCGAGACGCTTTAGACCGCTCGGCTACTCCACCGCGGATTTTCAGTTAGCCCTGGTTGCCTTGTACCTGTTTGTATTGAGGATACGATGTCTACATAAATTCTCTGTTTGCTATAGAGCAGGAGGCTCATTTGACTTGTACATCTGAGGAAATATACAAAAGTTAAGTATTGGTCCGAGCTTTGTATTTCCTGTGTGTAATACTAATTACTATGCTCCTGTCCAGCTTCTTTGCGTGTGTCATCCCACTCGGACACTTTGTTCAGATTGTGTTCCTCACGTCTTGAGGGACACAAGAGTTACATTTCGCGTAAAGACTACAAAGAAAAGTGAAATTAGGGCTCGTACAGTGGTATACAGGCTTTCGTTTTGCCGTCGTTCTGTTTGGAAGTGGACCAGTGGATCAGGAAAGGAAATGTTTGGTAGTAGTATGAGGTGCCCTCCGTGGAGTATGTATGCAGATGTAGATAACGCCAAACCTGCAGGTAGAGCTACACCAAAGTTTTTCGTTCATCAATGTATGCATTCACTGTGGTGTTTCGTAAGATCACAGAGCTCAAAATTTGCATCTAGAATTTCGGAGCTAGCAGTAATTTCTAGCTTCTGTAGACTCCGTGGAAGGTGTCGTAGAAGCACCTAATTTGAGGGCATAGACTGCTGTTCAGACAGCACCGAAAGTTGTTAAATCGCACTGCATGCCGCTTTTGTCTTGCTTGAAATGAAGCGTAATGTCGCTCTGATCGAGTATCAAAAACTTACACTTGTTGTCGGGCGTATTAAAACTCATTATCTGAAGGGCAAAGTATTTTTGTATTAGGGCCGCACGTTTTCCGGCGGGTGGTTTAAAAGTAATATAGGTGTTCCAAAACAAACTTCAGAACTTTGTCCACATATAGATCGGAAAGGCAAATACATAGAAATGGGTAGTTTGCGGCATTAGGTTTTCACATGTAGAGAGCGGTCTGAAGCGCCACATTATAGCTGGCCGCGGTGGCCGAGTTTTCTGCGGCGCGTCAGTCACAATCTGCATGGCCACTACGGTCGGGTGTTCGAATCCCCCCTTGGGCAAGGATATTTGTGCCGTCCTTAGTATTAGCTAGTTCATAAGTAGTTTGTAAGTTTAGGGACTGATGACCCCGTTGTTAAGTACCATAAGCTCTACAAACATTTGAACATTTTTCTTTTTTTTTGCCACATTATATCGCGCGGCCTCCCGCGTCGGAGGTTTGAATCCTCCCTTGAGCATTGATGTGTGTGTTGTCCTTACGTTAGCTTAACTTAGTTTAAGTAGTTTGTAAGACTAGGGACTGATGATTAACGTAGTTTTGTCCCGTAGGATTACAAACATTTCACATGTAGAGGAATTTTTGGCATACCTTGACTCTAAGAAGGGATCGATTGGTAGGACACATCTTTAGACATAAAGAAATGGTGAATTTAGCTTTGGAGGGAAGTTTGTGTGGTAAAAATCGCAGAGGGAGACCTAGAGACGAATACATTAATCAGATTCAAATGCGTGTGGGTTGCCATAGTTATGAGGAGATGAAGAGGCTTGCTCAGGACAGAGTAGAGTGAAGAGCTGCATCAAACCAGTCTTCGGACTAAGGACCACAGCAACAAATTTGTAGTAGCCGTTTAACAGAGTTCAATGTAGTAATAGGCCTATATATAGCACGCGCGTTGTGTAAGCGTTGTTGCGATTCTTCCCATGGTCGCCCTAGCTTGCCAATGTTAACAAATGTGACTGCTGTTCTGATTCGAGCTCGCCTACCGGAGTTTGGTAAACAATAAACTTTACAAGGCACTAAAGAAAAAATATCTGCGTTACTAGTGCTCTGACGCACGGAACTTGACTTCTTTAAGACGCATGGTTTCAAAAAAATCAAATGTCTGTAGAACTTATGGGACTTTACTACGGGGTCATCAGTCCCTAAGCTTACAAACTACTTGTGAACTAGCTAAGACTAAGGACGGCACAAATATCCATGCCCGAGGGGGGATTCGAACCCCCGACCGTAGGGGCCGTGCAGACCGTGACTGGAGCGCCTCAGTCTCCTCGGCCACCGCGGCCGGCACGCATGGTTTCCTTGAACCTTGTATATCACTGTTTGACGGTATGCCATGATAGTGGTGTGCTTACGTGTCTACCGAAATCCGCTGAATTTTGGTGTCATATTTAGTTTATATCCACAACGAAGTGGATTGTCGATCTTATTGAGTATCGGAAACGTTTAGCTGCATGTGTCTCATTCTGCGAAGGACGAGGTGCAATTCGGAGTAGCAATAGTAAGAATGATAGCATTAGTAGTAACTGTTGTTGTTCATCAAACTCCCATGCAGATATACCACACACTGTGCCATCTGCTTAACAATTTTTGTCAACATAACAACAAAACAAAATACGGTGAGTATCCATTATGATGTAAACTACACCTTACTACCATCGTATTTGATATAAACGCTCCACAAAGGAAGTATCCAAATGGAACAGAAAACGGCAGATATAATGTACATGTAGGCGCAAACAAATGATTACAATTTCAGAAAACCTGGATGATATTTTTGAGAGAAAGAGCCAGCTACTAATGGCCCTTGCGGTTACTGGACAGCCGCGGTGGAGTAGCCGAGCGGTCTAAAGCGTCTCGCTGCGGAGCACGCGGTTGCTCGCCATGGAGGTTCGAGTCCTCCCTGGGGCATGGGTGTGTGTGTGTTTGTCCGTAGGTTAGTTTACCTAGGTTTAAGTAGTTTGTAAGCTACGGACTGATGACCACGCAGTTTTGTCCGATAGATTCACAGACATTTGAACATTTTTTTGGTTACTGGACATACACACAGCTCAACCACAACATTACGACCACCTACCTACCTACTACCGATATAAGACCTCTTAAGCGACATCAGCGTTACTTGACGAGGAATGACTGCTAAATTAGGCACTCACACGGTTTACGTAGTATCAGTGAGCGTGCTGTCCTTGTTCAGAATGGGGGAAGGCGCACGATCTACATGAGTTTTACTGAGAGCAGATTGTGGCTCTCCGTAGGCTCAGCAATAACGTTTTGGAAAGTACGCGATTTGTCGGGTGATCGAGGAGTGGTGTGGTGAATGTCTCGAACGGGAGGAGAAATCAAGGTGAAACATCGAGGGGTTAAGTGGCTACCTCTCATTCGTTATATAGGACGTCGGACATCAGGCAGACTAGTAAAACGGGACACGGTGGGAATTATGGCAGAACTAAAATCAGCAATTAATAATGGGAGAGTACAAATGAGTCTGAACACACAATGTACCGACCACACCAACGACGAACCACGCATGTGTCAATGTCTACACAACGACATCAGCAACTGCAACTGAAATTGTCACGTGACCATCCTCACCGCAGTAGCAGAGCGTTGCGTGGTCTGGTGAATACCAATATCTTCTTCTTCGTGCCGATAAAAGGGTGCGAATCCATCGTCCTTCAACGATCAGCTCCTTGACACCTGTACTGCGGGACGCAGACAAGCTAGCGGCGGCTAAATTGTGCTCTGGGGAACATTCGCGTGGCCATACATGAGTCCATTGAAGCTCGTGCAAGGCACCATGGCGCGACTGTGTCAGGCTGCTTACTACTAATCTGTATTTCAATTATGGGTTTGTTTTTCCTACTCATCTGCATCACGTTACATTTTTCTACATTTACATTCGTAACGCAAACTTGAAATTTTATCTAAGTAATTTTGTATCCGTACTTCAGTCATTTAACGACGACGCCTTCTGTTACACTACAGCACCATCAACAAACACACGCAGATTTCTACTCACCCTCTCCATCAGACTTTTTATGTAGGCAGATAATAACAGCCGTACAATCATACTTTGCTGTAGGACTCGACACGATACCCTGGCCTTTGATGGACACTTGCCGTCGAGAACAATTTACTGGCTTCTTTTATCTAAGATGTCCCCGAAACGTTTTAGCATATCTGTGTACTTATTCCATACGATCGTACATTCTTTATTAGTGTATAGCGCGGCACCCTTCAATGCCTTTAGAAATTTAGGGATCCGCATTCTGCCTGTCATTCATCCATTGCCCGCAAGATAACATGCGAGACAAGGGCAAGCTGCGCTTCACACAACCGGTGCTGATGCATGGGCAGAAGGTTTTCCATCTCAAGGAAATGTATTATATTCGAACTGAGAACATGTACAAAATTTTTGCAGCAAACCGATAATAACGATATTCGTCTGCTCAAAAATGTTCAAATGTTTGTATAGCTTATGGGACTTAACTAGTGGTCATCAGTCCCTACACTTACAAACTACTTATCAACTACCTTATACTAAGGACGGCACAAATATCAATGCCCGAGGGGGATTCGAACCCCCGACCGTAGTGGCCGCGTAGACCGTGACTGGAGCGCCGCAGTCCCCTCGGCCACCGCGGCCGGCTATTCGTCTGCAATTATGCGGGTCCGCTCTTTAACCTTTCTTATATCATGAGTCAGCTACGCTTTTTTGCAGTCACTTGGGACTTTGCACTACACCAAATCTACGCAATAAATGCAAACTAAGTAAGGGGCCAATGCCGAAGCGTACTCTTGAAATCGAATTGGGATTCCATCCAGACCTTGTGGCTTAATCGTTTAGAGCTTTCTCGGCTGCTGCTCTACATCAGAGATTCATATTACTTCACTGACAGCCGGAACACTGCGAACAGCCGGCATGGCACGGATAACAGCGACGATGCGTCTTTCCATGTCACCTAACTCCCGTACATTCCAAATGTGTTCGATAGGATCCAGATGTGGTGAGTTGGTAGAAGGAGTAGCACATCAATTGCAACTCACCATTGTGTTCCTCGAATCACTCCATCATACTTCTGGCCTTGTGACATGGAGTACTATGTTGTTGAAAAATTCTTCTGCTGTTGGGAAACACGAGTTTCATGAAGGGGTGTATGTGGTCTGCAACCAGTGTAAGATACTTCTTACCAGTCATGTGTCTTGCACGAACTCCACCGTACGCCCACGTGAATGTTCTCCAGAGCACAATAATCCGAGCCGTCGCCAGTTTGTCTCTGTCCCGCAGTACAGATGTCACTTAGCTGTTTCCCTGGTAGATAAAGAATTCTGATCCTCCCATTGGCATGACGAAGAAGATATCCGAATTCGTCAGACCATACCACCGCATCGACATCCAGTGAGGATGGTCACGTGCCTATTTCATGCACATGGGCACTTGCATGAGTCGTTGGCTGCTGGTGCCCATAGTTAGGAGTATTCGGAGCATTGTATTTTCGGACACACTTGTAATCTGCCAAGCACTGAAGTCTGATGTTAGTTTCGTCACAGATCACCTGTCCAGTTTTAATACTAGGGCCAGCCTATGACCTCCGACATCCGTTATGAGAGGCGATCACCAAGCCCCTCGACGTCTGGACGTGGTTTCACCTTGGTTTCGCCACTTGTTGAGGACACTCAGCATAGCACTCCTCGAACACCCGAGTAGTCGTGCAGCTTCCGGAATCCAGATAGATTCCTTCTCTAATGACCATGATGTCGACAGAACGCTACATTCTAAGCTTCCTTGTTTCCTTCCTTCCTTCCTGCGAAATCGTGATAAACCTAAATCTTTATTGCTATGCAGGGAAATGAATTCCTATGCATCTGAACATAAGGCTATTGTCTATTTCCTCTGCATCAACCCGTAGAGTAGGAAATTGTCGTCTTAGGCGTTAAAAAACTACAAAATACCTCCCCTTTAATGACTTACAAAGTCTCGCCTGCCATTATCATCTCAGTAAATGTTTTCACACTACGTAGTTGAGAGCTTAACGGGATACTGATATTAGCTTAACACTTAAAGCACAGCGATAAGCCACCACGAGACAATATTTTCGCTTTATGGTAGCTACTGCTGAAAGCATGCCGTGCGCTATGCCTTGGACTTCAATTATGGATCGATTACATCTCAGTTTAATGACTAATTCCTGATAAAATATATTTATAGAATGAATAGGTAATATACACTAGCCAAGTTGCACAAATTTTAATATCGCTGTCAATGAAAAAGAAAGAAAATCCCAAATAGCTGAGTAATACAAAGAGCAAGGAATCGTTACGTACAGTGAGAACTAGAAGTAAAAGAAAAATTAAGGCAAACCTAAAGTCATTAATTTCTATCCATACCGCTACATTAATTACTCAGGCCGCTTTTAATAAATTAATATGAGACTCCAATAGAATTGAGCCTACTTTCAAAACGACTTTCGGTATGCATATGATACAGATGATTAGTGTGACACTTTCCTACTATGGTACGTAAAAAATAGGAAAGAAGGAGAGTGAAAAAAGAAAAAAAGCAGATGGCATTTGACTCAGTGGCTATATACCACCAAATATTTCTCTTAAGAGTAACATAGAATTAGGCAATTTTCGTTAATGCCAAAAATAACGAGGAACGGCCTAAAATAAGATAGTTTTAATACGCACTGTTCACTTCATATGAAATCAACTCAACCAACCTTGAAACATGTCTACGAAATTTATCTAAACAAAAACCTTAGAGGTTACAGCAATTAGTGCACTATGCACAATGAGCTATAAATTCAGATCATCTTTTTTTAATGGGTTATTGAATTATCTAGACATGTAACGGAACTTGCTTTCTGACTGATTAGTTTAAATATCGGTGCTGCATTTATTTACAAATTACATTGCTATCATAATTGCAGGCTACACAGTAAGTATAAGTGTTTCTCCAAAACAAATTCTGCAAATTATTTACAGAACAAATTCCTAACATTCATAAAATTAAGCTGTAAAACAATAATTCTGACTTAATTTCCTACTGTATGAAATCATACAGCATTATTAATGTATGTAAGATATTCTACGTAAGATTCAAAATTCAAATGTTTGTAAAGCTTATGGGACTTAACTACGGGGTTATCAGTCCCTAAACTTAGAAACTACTTATGAACTACTTACGAACTAGGACGGCACAAATATCGATGCCCGAGGGGGGATTCGAACCCCCGACCGTAGTGGCCGTGCTGACCGTGACTGGAGCGCCTCAGTCACCTCGGCCACCGCGGCCGGCACGTAAGATTCGTTTGTGTTTTTATTATATCTTTAGTTTCCACAATTTTGGAAATCTACATGTCTAAGATATGCTAAACTACCTGAGTAATCAACAGGCCTAATTTTCAAGCAACATTCAGCTGTGAAAAGCAACTGGAATACTTATTTATGTGCAAAGTCACTGCACTGTTTCACTGAAACAGAATATGTGAATAGTTCGTTTGTACTATCATGCGCAGAGAAAACCGAACGACCCGAATTACGTTCCAATATCATTTAACGTAGCTGTCATGTGGGTCATCTAATAGCTTCGTGGTACATTCATTCGACTATACAAAATGTATACAAGAAGAATCCACTACAGAACATTGCTCTTCATTGCAATAATTCCTTATTAAAACCACGATGTTACAAATACAAGGAAACACGTTAATAAATATGAGACGGCCCTTGACGATTCGAAATTCCATTTTATTACAATAAAATCATTTCACAAGTATTACCACACTCATTAGAGTCTGAGACAACAAACTATGTCACATAAATCATTCCGTAATCCTTAAACAAAATTAAACCTTTTTTGTGAACAACAGAATTTACGACAATACCGGAACTCCAAAAATTTTATAGAAATATGAAGTACTTTTGCTCTCAGAATTTTTTTTTTTTTTTTTTCAAAGTTGAGTAACTTCGTTCCGGTGGTGTTTGGTTTTGCATAAACCGGTTGTAGAACTAACCATATAAAAACAATACGATTACCACCGTCAAACACTCTATGTAAACTACTATTAGCAAATTTTCTGTACCCATAAATGAACAAATATTTGTGCACATATTTGAACTTGGAATAATGTGTCCGTCCGCGGTGGCCGAGGGGACTGAGGCGCTCCAGTCACGGTCTGCACGGCCGTACGGTCGGGGGTTCGAATCCCCCCTCGGGCATGGATATTTGTGCCGTCCTTAGGATTAGCTAGTTCATAAGTAGTTTGTAAGTTTAGGGACTGATGATCCCGTAGTTAAGTCCCATAAGCTATACAAACATTTGAACTTTTTTTTGGAATAATGTGACGAGATACGTTGTTCTGGTTCTGGAACGAAACTCAGCAATTGTTAACTAAGCAGAGCTATCGTACGTGATCACGACTTCGATCATCATAGCTGAATGGGCATAAAGATTCCCCAAATACCAGTTTGCCACTCTGAACTTGAAAATAATTATTTTTTTAAACTGAACCAAGAAACCTATCAACACCCTTCTTTCCCTGTCAACAAACCACGAAAGACGTTTAATATACCTACAACCACAAACAACAAAATGCAATGACAAAACTATGTGCCATAGATACAAACCCAGTGCCTATTGGGATTCTTAAATAAGTAAAATCAGATGTCAGCTATGGAATATTTGCACCAGCTGCGAGATGTTTGAATCTGAAATAAGGTTGCAATTTCTTTTTGCCTGAGAGGGAAACGAACACTGCAACTACCGACGTTCTTTTCTTTACACGAGTATATGGTAAGTCTCGACAGTTAAGTCAATAGTAATGAGATATGTGCGTGTTTGACTAGAAATAACAATACTTATCTTAAATGTTCATAACACATGAAGAGACATTAAAAATGAAACTTATTTTTCACTAGTAGTAAGTTGTGCACTTCCTAGAGCTTCTAATGAAATCCTGAATAAATCCGCATATGTATGTACCTTTGGTGGAGAGCCTTATCAGTTTTCAAAGAATCGATCGACATGTATGATTCCGAGAGGATCAAATACCACAAAAGATGCGATCTGAATTCGAATCTCAGTACAGCAGCCGCATATTCTGCTGTTACTGCCAAATGTAAATCAGCTCTGTCTCCGTCGGTGGTAACTACGTAGATACGAATCCTGGCCTTGCACAAATATATTCATGATTGCATTTGATTTAACGCGGTATTTGAACTACAGCACCATCTGCCGTTCTGCACTTGGCGGTACTAGAGGTGAAGCAGATATGTTCGTGCCTGTTAAAAATTACGCCTGAAATGGGAATCGAACCTACACAGCGCTTATATCGAACTAGAACCGATCCATCATAGCACTGCGGTCGCATGGGGCTACCATGTAATTGTGTTTTAAAGTTATATGAGCTTAGCGTACACATTAGAGACGCCGAAGACAATGTGACTCTGTTAAATGATCAATTTTAAGCAGTACGTTTGTGACACGGAAATTATTCTACTCTCATACCAGCGGGATCTGAAGTCATCATATCCCCCATTTCGAAGCCATTATGAAATTTCTACTATTGCATTTCTTAGTTCGAGAAATACTCCTGTAGAACGCGAAGTTATCAGAAAATTC
The DNA here is from genome assembly GCA_026315105.1 of Locusta migratoria. Taxonomy (NCBI): domain Eukaryota; kingdom Metazoa; phylum Arthropoda; class Insecta; order Orthoptera; family Acrididae; genus Locusta; species Locusta migratoria. The sequence goes on from CM048755.1 coordinate 275,972,359, forward strand.
GAGTATTACCATCCGTATTGGTACTGTTATCTTCATACCGCTGCTGGAGCCATTGTCCTTGAAGAGAATGTAATGTTTTTTGTTCATTATTTGGAAGCAGTTTTCTAAAAACTGATAATTATATAGTTTTTCCGTCTATAAGAAAAACTCTTCAAGTTAATATCAGGCATTTCCAATTATTCGTTGATTACATTAAAATTACATTCATTGGAAAAGAAGTTACTTAATGAAACATATTATCTCATCATGTTTACTTCATAATTACTTCATTTTTACTTACAATTTACGGCCCTAGTATAGTCCTGAAACTGAAAAGATATGCTTATTCAAAGGCCAAGGGGTTGGTCGACGTCACCTATCTTAACCTGTATTACAAAGAAAATCTTGCAGAAGGTGAACTGTTTGCGTTGCTATTAACTCAAATTTTAGCATCATACGTAGTAAAGGTCAAATTTTTTAGTACTTAAGTATCCATTCAACAATGTAGAATATTTTTCATAGCTGCAAGACTCCCATTCGATACAGTGACCTCACAATAGATTGCCGACTCTTTGGGACGCCAGTTTACGTAATCTGATATAGCGAAGATTCTTTACTCTTATCGGGAAATGCAAATGTTCAAATATTTGTGAACCTATTGGACCAATCTACCATGGCCATCAGTTCCTAGACTTACAAACTACTTAAACTGACTTACACATATACCCATGCCCGAGGAAGGACTCGAACATTCCGCGGAAATGGCCGCCCAGTCCGCAGCATGACGCTTTCGATCGTGCAGCTACACCGCGGGGCTAGGGAAATACGGTACAGACTCTAAGCTACACTGTTACACTAATGGCGAATGTAAGCAAAGCATACGGATTTTATAATTTAATAGTGCTGTGGCTTTCACCTGTGTACTCGTAGCTCTGTCACAGATAGGCGAAAACTCTACCCCCACGAGACTATATGGACGAGCCAAAGACACCTCCACTCTAGAGACCACCGCGTTACCCCAGAGCTAGCGAAGACTTCTGCACTGCTCAAAACAGGTACAATGTATACACAGTATACATATGGCAACGTATTTTATTCAGATATTGGTTACAGTTGTAATTTATCTGCGATACAGTACGATATTTTGCTGTATATACTCTTTACTTGAGGTTTACATGTCGTTTACTTACAGCGAGGCACCGTAGGGCTACCGTAATGGCGAAAAATTTATTCTTGTTGCCCTGTAATATGGTGTGTGTGGTCACCTCTGACGGCCAGTACAGTTTCACACCTGCGTGGCATGGACATTATGTGGTTACCAATCAGCTCATGAGGAATATTTGGCCATTCTTTCATGAGTGCAATACCCAGCTCTGCAACCGCTATGAGTGGTTCTGGACTGAATGCAATGCGTCTAGCAACTGCATTCCAGACATGCTCAATGCGGTTTAAGTTCAAGCTGGCCACTCTATTCGTTGAATTTCCTCAGCTTAAAGCATGTTATCCACCAGTGCAGCTTTTTCTTCCACCAGAAGGAACCTATCTCCTATGGCACCAGCGTAGGGCACAACAAAACGTCGAAGGATATCGTCTCTATACCTCAGAGCAGTCAAAGCGCCATTCTGAACGACATAGAGGTCCGTACGTCCGCGAATTCTGACTGCTGGCCACACGATTCGTTCACCAGAATTATATAGCGATGATTCGTACACATAATCAGGACTTTTCCGAGTTCCACGTTCTCTCCAGATGAAGGAACGACGATGTTACGACTGAACACAAAATCTTGACTCGTCTGTGAACAGAAACCGGCGCCATTCCTTACGACTCCAATCCTGACGTTGCTCCGCCCAGTTTTGCGGACTAAACGGTTTTAATAGGACACACACCATAGGCCTCCGTGCCACATTCCCGAAGGCGACTTCGGACTCTTTGTGTTGATATTGCGCGTCCTGTTGCTGCCTGGAGTGTGCGTTGCAGCTGAGTTGCATCCTGTTCAAAATGTTCAAATACTTGTATAGCTTATGGGACTTAACTACGGGGTCATCAGTCCCTAAACTTACTTATGAACTAGCTAACACTAAGGACGGCATAAATATCCATGCCCGAGGGGGATTCGAACCCCCGACCGTAGTGGCCGTGCAGACCGTGACTGACGCGCCTCAGTCCCCTCGGCCACCGGTTGCATCCTGTCTCGACGGGCTGTTACCCGGAGATAACCGTCACCTCTTGCTAATGTTATCAGTGGACGACATTGGCCTTGCCTTCTTTTAAAGGTGCCTGTTGTCTGAAATCGCGTTCAGGTCCTGAAAATTACTCTTTGGGACAGTCCAATAGATGCAGCCATCTCCCTATGTGGCTGTCCTCTCTCCATGCCATATCTTCGGGTACGTTACGTTGTTGTTGCATTGTGCTACCTGCTTATTACACTATTTGAATCGAAATACTTGTGTAATTCGTTTGGGAGCTCTGCAGCAAGTTTCTGTTATTACCTCTATGTTCAAATGTTTGTAAATTTGTGGCACTTAACTACTGAGGTTATCATTCCCTAAGCTTATAAACTACTCAAATTAACTTAAAGTAACCGAAGAGCAACATACACCCATGGCCAAGAGAGGACTCGAACCTCCGACGGAGAGCAACCGCGCGCTCCGCACCAAGGCACCTTGAGCGATCGGCCACGCCACCGCGGCTTATTGCCACTATGTCGGTTGCCATAATGTTGTTGTCTCCATTCCGTAGAGCCAACAGAAAGACGCCGAACCTTTTTAGTTCGATAAAATACTTCAGAAGATAGATATCTCAACTGATCCACTAACTGTTTTGACCAAAGTAGTTTCTAGTCAGAGTATTGAATGGAAATGATACTAAAAATCAAGCGAATTTATCAACTTAACTCTATGCCAGCCAGAAAGAAACTAATCGCCCGCAGATTTGCCAGACGTATTGTACAATGTTGCCAGTTGTCCATTAGACTAGCGACTGGCCGAAGCCCTGCGCTCCTGTCGCTGGCTAGCGCTGACGGAAATCGCAGCTTCGAAGACCGGCGCTCCGGTAGCCACTGTATTGCTGAGAGAAGAAATACCTAGTATAGGCCAATGACTTTTATTCACTTTAGTTAAGAATAATAACTAGATGCATCGACTGCAACTCAGACATGTAGACCAGGATAAATTAGTTGAGAGCCGGCCGCGGTGGCCGAGGGGACTAAGGCGCTCCAGTCACGGTCTGCACGGCCACTACGGTCGGGGGTTCGAATCCCCACTCGGGCATGGCTATTTGTGCCGTCCTAGTTCGTAAGTAGTTCGTAAGTAGTTTGTAAGTTTAGGGACTGATAACCCCGTAGTTAAGTCCCATAGACTATACAAACATTTGAACATTTTTTTTTTTTTTTTTAATTAGTTGAGCGGCTCTCCTCTTGAGTAGTTGTCATACATAGTTTTGTTTTTCTGTCTTAACGAAATGCAGACTAAAAACCCCATCCATTAGAAGCGATTGCCTTTAATAGCTTTAAGTAACGTATATATTCGTAATTTCATTTGAAGCTGTAGCAAGTGCACATATGACTACTAGTGAAAAAACTGTCATTTTTAACGTATCTTCATGTGTTATCAATAATAACGACAAGTACCGTTGTTTCTAGTCACACGCACATATCACGTTACTATTGCGTTAACTGTTGAGACTTACCATCTAACCGTCTGAAGAAAAGATGTCGGTTGTTGCTGTGTTCGAGTCCCTGTCAGGTAAAAAGAAAAAAATGTTCGGTAAGCTTATGAGACTTAACTACGGGGTCATCAGTCCCTAAACTTACAAACTACTTAGGAACTACCTTATACTAAAGACGGCACAAATATCCATGCCCGAGGGGGGATTCGAACCCCCGACCGTAGTGGCCGTGCAGACCGTGATTGGAGCGCTTCAGTCCCCGCGGCCACCGCGGCCGGCCAGGTAAAAAGAAATTGCATCCTTATTTCAGATTTATCAATCTCGCTGCTGGTGAAAATATTCCATAGCTAACATCTCATTTTACTCAATTAACAATCTCAATAGATACTGAGTTTGTATCTCTAGCACAGATTTTTACGTCATGAAACTCTGTTGTCTTTGAATGTAGGTATATATGACGTCTTTCGTAGTTTGTTGCTAGGGTGTTGATAGGTTTTCCTGTTCAGCTGAAATAATAATAATAATAATTTTCAAGTTCAGAGTTGTAAACTGATATTTGTGAAATGTCCGATCTTTCACATCTCTTTATGCCCAGTCAGCTATGACGACCTGATTCGTGATCGAGTCTCAACAACACACGATAGCTCTGCTTGGTTAGTAATGGCTGTAGGTGACTGGTTTCGTTCCAGAACCAGACCAGGGAATCTCGTCACGCCATTCCTAGTTCAAATATGTGTATAAATATTTGTTCATTCATGGGTACAAAAGTTTGTTATTGATACGATGTTAATAATAATAAAGTTTACATAGAGCATTTGACGATGTTAATCGTGTTGTTTTTATATGGTTAGTTCAACTAACGGTTTATGAAAAACCAAACGCCAACGAACGAACACTTTTAAAAATCATTCTGAGAGCAAAAATTACTTCGAAATTCTTTAGAATTTTAGGAGTTCCAATATTGTCGTCAAATCTGTTGTTCACAAAACAAATTCATTTTGTTTAAGGAAAACTGCATGATTTTTGTGACGTAGTTTGTTATCACAGACTGTAATGAAGGTGATAAAGTTTTGAAAATGTACTAATGCCGCGCGGGAGTAGCCGAGCGGTCGCAACATCTTGGGTTACCGGGCGCCGTGGCTCAGCGCGCCCGGTCAGAGGGCTGAACGCACTCTGTAATAAAAATGCTGAGGGAAGGACACCTTGCACCGTAACGCACAAACACGATCAGCGTCCGCAAGGACCAAACCTACCCATAGAAAGGGGGGGGGGGGGGGAAGGCGTTCTGGAGCGCCACGTTACGGATCACCAGGCCTCCCGCGTCGGCGGTTCCAATCCTCCCACGGGCATAGATGTGTGTGTTGTCCTTAGGTTGCTTTAACTTAGTTTATGACGTTTGGAAGTCTAGGGACTGATGACCGAAGTAGTTTGATCCCATAGAGTTACAAACATTTGAATTTTCCATTTAATGTAGTAAAATGGAATTTATTTATTGACACTCCTGGCCATTAAAATTGCTACACCACGAAGATGAAGTGCTACCGACAGGAAGACGATGCTGTGACATGCAAATGATTAGCTTTTCAGAGCATTCACACAAGGTTGGCGTCGGTGGTGACACCTACTACGTGCTGACATGATGAAAGTTTCCAACCGATTTCTCATTCACAAACAGCAGTTGACCGGCGTTGCCTGGTGAAACTTGGTTGTGATGCCTCGTGTGAGAAGGATAAATGCGTACTATCACGTTTCCGACTTTGATAAAGGTCGAACTGTAGCCTATCGCGATTGTGGTTTATCGTATCGCGACATTGCTGCTCGCTTTGGTCGCGATCCAATGACTGTTAGCAACAGAATATGGAATCGGTGGGTTCAGGAGGGCAATACGGAACGCTGTGATGGATTCCAACGGCTTCCTATCACTAGCAATTGAGATGAGAGGCATCTTATCCGCATGGCTGTAACGGATTGTGCAGTCACGTCTCGATCCCTGAGTCAAAAGATGGGGACGTTTCCAAGACACAACCATCTGCACGAACATTTCGACGACGTTTGCATAAGCATGGACTATCAGCTCGGAGACCATGGCTGCGGTTACGCTTGACGCTGCATCACAGACAGGAGCGCCTGCGATGGTGTACGCAACGACAAACCTGGGTGCACGAATGGCAAAACGTCATTTTTTTCGGATGAATCCAGTTTCTGTTTACAGCATCATGATGGTCGCATCTGAGGCGCTCCAGTCACGGTCTGCACGGCCACTACGGTCGGAGGTTCGAATCCCCCTCGGGCATGGATATTTGTGTCGTCCTTAGTGTTAGCTAGTTCGTAAGTAGTTTGTAAGTTTAGGGACTGATGACCCCGTAGTTAAGTCCCATAAGCTATACAAAAAAAAAAAAAAAAAAAAAAAAAAAAAAAAAAAAAAAAAAAAAAAAAAAAAAGATGGTCGCATCCATGTTTGGCGAAATGGCGGTGTACGCACATTGGAAGCGTGTATTCGTCATCGCCATACTAGCTTGATGGTATGGGGTGCCATTGGTTACACGTCTCGATCCCCTTTTGTTCGCATCGACGGCAATTTGAACAGTGGCCGTTACATTTCAGATGTGTTACACCCCGTGGCTCTACCATTAATTCGATCCCTGCGAATCCCTAAATTTCAGCAGGATAATGCACGACCGCATATTGCAGGTCCTGTACCGGCCTTTCAGGACACGGAAAATGTTCGACTGCTGCCCTGGCCAGCACATTCTCCAAATCTCTCACCAACTGAAAACGTGTGGTCAGTGGTGGCCGAGAAACTGGCTCGTCACAATACGCCAGTCACTATTGATGAACTGTGGTGTCGTGTTGAAGCTGTATGGGCATCTTTACCTGTACACGCTATCCAAGCACTCTTTGACTCAATGCCTAGGCGTATCAAAGCCGTTATTGCGACCAGAGATAGTTGTTCTGGGTACTGATTTCTCAGGATCCATGCACCCAAATTGCGTGAAAATGTAATCACATGTCAGTTCTAGTATAATATATTTTTCCAATGAATACCCGTTTATCATCTGCATTTCTTCTTGGTGTAGCAATGTTAATGGCTAGTAGTGTAATAACGTATTTCCTTGTATTTGCAACATCGTGTTTCAAGGAATTACTGTAATGAATTACTGTAATGAATTACTGTAATGAAGAGCAGTGTTCTATAGTGGAGTCATATGGTACACATTTTGTATAGCAGGACGATTGAACCGCAAAACGATTACAGAACCCGCAAGACAACTACGTTACAAGGTGTCAGACAGAACGCAGTTCAGGTCGTTCGATTTTTCTGAGCATAATGTCAAGTATTTTGGTCAGTATTCATCAACTTTTTTATACACCACAAATCAAACTAAAGTGCGAATCATGTAGGACTCATAGTGTTGCATTCCTTAAAGGATCTTCGAGTTTCGTTCACAAATAGTGCATGGAGAAAGACAGTGTATACCAGCTGCTGTATTATCGCGCTGTATTCCGGAGCCACCGGAAACGGCTCATGAATATTACGAGCTCCTGCCTTGTGCCTGCAGAGCCTTTGTCAATGTGTTTGCTTGTTGTTTCACATTATCTGTTACAGGCTCCCGGAAGGAAAATAAGCATGGGACCAGTCACACTGCCTTTGTATACACCCGTTGTCTCGTTTTCAGTCCAAACTGACATGGGAGACTTTAGCGGTTATCCAGTATAAACTATACGAATGTTTTTTTTTACTATGCGAAACCTGAAATATACTTACAAAGAAAAAGAGGAAGAAAGTAGACCTCGTTATTTTACGCTTTATTTGATGTGTAACTGATCTAGAAGGGAATTCCCAGATTGAACCGTGCGTAGATAACACAGTAACAAGGTGGTATTAATCTGCCACTTTCTCCTTTAACACTCAGTGTTCAAGAAATTACTTGCTATTTGCGTATCTGCGAACGTACTCCACGTGATTAAAAGTATCAGGACATTCTATGTAATTCTTAATCGATCGCTGTATTCCACGAGAGGAATCACCAGTTTGAAAGCAAGCGGGGATATTGAAACGGTAGCAGCTGAAGGCGTCGGTCAGGAAAGATCGGTTACTTGAAAGAAAACCGTCTGAGTAACAAATCAAAACGGGGCATTTCAAACCTTGTGCACAAGTAGACTGTTCGTAATGAGAGTGTACTGATATCATACGCCAGCTGGTGTAGTAATCACTAAGACAACGGAGTATTTCATTGCGGCGTGATCTATTTACGACATTTCAATTCTCATGTTTATTCTTAGAATACGAAAATATATTATTGACCTCCGCCTAAATACGGAAATATGATCAAAAAAAAGCATAAATAAATAATAAATAAAAAGAGAGAGAGAGAGAAATCAGAGCTCAAACGGAAATATTTTGGTGTTCGTTTTCCCTCGCGTTGTTCTATTGCGGACAGGTAAAGAAATAGTCTGAGAACCGTCTGCCACGCACTTAAGTGTGAATTGTAGATACGTCATGTATATGTAAAAGTACATTATAATTACGATAAGATACAGCTGCAACAGATAAGCGAACTGTAGGGAAAGCGTATGTAATTTAATAACGTCCAGTAATTCCTACTTTAATTTAGTAGACCTATTAGCAGCAATCGGCCGCGGCAGAGCGGCCGAGCACATTGAGGCGCTACGCTACGACGCGCGAGGCGTTTCCCCGTCGGGGGTTCGAATTTCCCCTCGAGCATGGATATTTGTGCTGTCTTTATTATAAGGTAGTTCATAAGTAGTTTGCAAGTTTAGGGACTGATGACCCCGCAGTTAAGTCCCTTAAGCTTGACAAACTTTTGAACAGTTTTTGCAGCAGTCAGAATTTCAACATGTTTTCTATTCTAGCAATAGACAGACAAAAAATTCCTTCTGAGTTCAATGTTCGTAAAATCTGTTTTCTGTGAGACCTAATTACTAGCATAATTGTTTATCCATGTAAACGTGATACTAAATGGAGTTTATAATTATCGTTGTAGTCACATGAATTCCGTGATAACAGAATTTATAAGTGATAATTTACATGTCTCAGATATTAAAGTTCTAACTTCATTTATTTGATTAAATTACCGAATCAGACGGTCTTTAGAAATTAAAACATCCCCTTCCCACTTGGTGGAAATCCAACAGTGCGCAGTAATACTCCAAAATAGGATCCACATGTGTAGTGTAGGTGGTTTCTTTAGTAGAACTGTTGCATCTTCTTAGTGTTCTGCCAATAAAACGTAGCCTTTGGTTCGCCTTCCGTAAATATTCCTATGCGTTCTTTCCAATTTAAGATGTTCGTAATTGTTATTCCTAGGTATTTAGTGGAATTTACGGCCAGTAGATTTGACTGATTTATAGTATAAATGAAGTTTAACGAATTTCTTTTAGTGCTCATATGGGTGACTTCACACTTATCGTTATTCAGCGACAATTGCCAATTTTATGCACCATGCAGATATGTCATGTAAATCATATTGCAATTGCTCTTCATCTTCAACTGTCTAAGCTTGATATAATCGTAAACTTATGCTGACAGAACGGAGCGCATATGCCCGTTTTCGTTTGTAGACGAGTTACCCTCAGCTGAAAGATTTCTATTTTCTCTTACTTCAAGTTCTCAAGTGACCGTTCACTTTATCCAAAAAAGTACTGTAGAACAGATTTCCAAACAGAATCACAAATATGCAACTTGTGAGGATGGCACAAAACTTCTTTGAGCATGTTATAGTGAGGGGTTGTTCAGGGTCTAGTAACGATTTATGGATATTAAAGTAAGTTGGAGAGCGGCAAAACTCTAGCGGGCAAGTGTTGCCCTTCCCCGTTGGTCACCAATGTGATTTTATACCCTGATGCTCAACGGCATGCACTGCCCTCAAGATTGTCAGGCCCTGTGCACCGATTTGAATGGACTCAGACATACAGTTCTGGCGTGTTTGTGGGAACGTTCACTGACTGGACAAACAATGAGAGCTATGATCAGTAAGATTAGAGATCGCATTGACAAGGTCACAACTCATGAAATAGCCACCCTTCCTTGAGAGAAACTTGCTATTGTTTCAGTCAGTGTCAAAGACAGGCCTTGTAATGGAATTAAGAAAACGCGAGGCGAATTGTGTACGCCCATGCTCAGTCACGTGAGCGATCTCCAATTAAATTCATTTGTAAAATACCAGTTGGACGTCCAGCAATAACCACACTAAAAAGATTTTGAAATGAAAGAATATAGATCGATGCTTGGGAATGAATTATCTGATAAATGAAGAAAAGTAAAGAGTTTTCGCCAACCGTGCTTCACTGACCCAACTGCCACAAATTACGTGCTTTCTTCACTGGATTTATTTTGTGATCACTGGAGCTACATAGTTTTCTAATCTAAGAAGAAATGGAAGATTGGAAAGGAGTTTGTGTCATGCTATAATGTGGGCCCGAATGTCATCAAGATGATAATTCAGATCATAATTGTTTGAAGGACAGGTGAAGAGGCATACTTATTACGTTGGCAACACTACAATTAACACACGGTGCAGACTCAGTCACAATCAAAACAAATACGTCTGATCTGCGAAAAACAATTATGGACAGTGCAAAAGTGAAAGTGAAATTAGTGTAAAAACAATGATGCAGCAAGAAGAATCGGCGGCACTGCATGAAACAGACCGGCATTCCAAGATGTGAGGTGAAAACAAGACAAAAATTTCCGTAAGTAACAAAACATTAGGACTACTTTTCATGCTTCGCTAACGAACAGTTTTCGATCTAAAAACAAAACAAACTGTAGATTTCTGTTATTACAGACAACTGACGATGTTTTATTGTCATTAAAACGAAACGCGCCTGATGAGAAAAATCGCATTTCATTTGTAGATGGACAAACACTGCCATTCATAACTATGAAAGCATCATGGTCACACAAACGAAGAATTTTTGGGCATGATGTTAGCGTGGTTACTGACATAGCTGGAACGGAATCAATAGCCACATTGGCAGAACCCTTAAAAATGCAACAGAACTACTAAAGAGACTGCATACAGAACCCTTAAGAAATGCAACAGAACTACTAAAGAGACTGCATACACTACGCTTGTCCGTCCTTTTTTGGAGTATTGCTGCCCAGTGTGGGATCCTTATCAGGTGGGTTTGACGGAGGACATCGAAAGAGTCCAAAGAAGGGCAGCTCGTTTCGTATTGTCACGATACGGGGGAGGCAGCTTTACGGAAATGATACAGGATCTGTGATGGGAATCATTACAACAACGGAGATTATCTCTGCGGCGTGGGCTATTTACGAAGCTCCAATCGCCAACATTCTTCTCCGAATGCAAAAATATATTGTTGACTTTCACTTACATAGGCAGAAAAGATCATCAGAATAAAATACGAGAAATCAGAGCTCGAATGGAGAGATTCAGGTGTTCTTTCTTCCCGCGCTCTATTCGAGAATGGAACGGGAGATAAATAATATAAAGGTGGTTCGATGAACCCTCTGCCAGGCACTTAAATGTGATTTGCAGAGTATCCCATGTCGATGTAGATACGTGGTCACAGAAACACGGAGTTCCAGCACTTTGGTATTCAGATATGTGGTTTCCTCGATAACGAGGCCTCTAGATGGGGATGGTTAAACATCTGTAGTCCTATCTATAGACCTTACCACACCAGACGACTCATGGAGAAAAATCAAACCCAATTTCGATCAACGTTCGTATAACACTAATAAATAATTGTGCAAAAGTGTGGAATGCTCTCTAAGACTAACTCATGGCATGCCACACAACAGGTCGAGGAAGACAGAGAGAGGCATAGCTCTGTGTGTTAAGCACGTTGAGCCACGCGGTGAAGACCATGCGGTCTGGGCCGATATGTTACGGTTCGCACGGTCGCTCGCGTCGGAGGATCAAGTCCTCCCTCGGGCATTAGTCTGTGTCTTTTCCTTAGCATACTGTAGTATAAATATGTTTACGTAGTTTGTAATTTTAGGGGCCGCTGACCTCAGCATGTCCCCCTAGGTTTACAAATATTTGAACATTTTTGAAAGCAAGGTGATATACCCACAAATAACACACGTGCATAATATTTACGCTTAAGAGCCAAAACAACTGGTATAACAGGCGTATGCAAACACAAACACGCGTAAAAACTTATAGGACAGCGCTGCGGTTGCTAACGCCTGTATTAGACAACAGGTGTCTGTCGCAGGCATGAGATCGGTTACTGCTGCTAGAATGGCAGGTTATCGCGATTTAAGTCAGTTTGAACGTGATGTTGCAGTCTCCTAGTTAGCGATGAGGTGGGAATTTTCCCGTACGACCATCTCCCCAACATCTTAGGAAAACGAAGACTGCAATGGTATGGCCATGTAATGAGAATGGATAGCACAAGAACAGCTAAAAAATACTTCAGAATGGAAGTGGGAGGAAGAAGACCAAGAGGAACGTCAAGGAGACGATGGATAGAGACAGTACAATCAGACGTAGAGAAGAACGGTTTTAACGGGGATGATGTCCAAGACCAAATGTTATATCAAGATCGGATGAAATGGAGAGCGTTTGTTAGCCACACCCGGGAAACTGGAGATAGAAATTGATGATGAAGATTATGTGGGGGCCACCGTACGAACTGGTGGTTGTAGAAGGCAATGCAACGATTATACAGTACAGGTACGATATCCCCCTACGTATAGTGTAACTACATAGGCAGCGGATTCGTCTTAACGGACGACAATTCTCTTGCTCATCGTGCGCATCTTGAGAATGGATTCCTTCACGTTAACGACACCGCACGATTGGATTGACCAGGATGTTCTCCAGATATGAACCCTATCGAAAGTGCTTGGGATACATTGAAAACAGCTGTTCTAGGACGATATGATCCACCAACCAATCTGAGAAATCTACGTCGAATCGAGGAGTAATACAATCTGGACCAACAGTCCCTTGACGATCTAGTGGACAGTATTCCCTGAAGAATACAGGCATGCAACACTGCAAGACAACGGATATTAGGGGAACTTGTGTGCGCTGCAATATGGAAAACCAATTCAGAATGTCCCGGCTATCGCCGTACAACTTGTCAATTTCTGTTCTCGTGAGCAATAAAAAACTGTAATATTTTTATGTATCAATATTTAATATTAATTTAAATGGTCATGAACCCCTGGATTCGTGTTGATGCAACACTTTTTTGATGTGTATGATATATTATTTTGACCTATTTGATTAAACGTATCCGGACAACTCTATGTAATACGGAAATATCCTCCATTAGATGTCATGAGAGGGGGACCAACCAGTATAAAACGAGACAGGGAGTACTGCGTTGTCAATACCGAAGTAGTAACAGAAGACTCGGCCGGTCAGGCGTAGTCACTAGATGTCTCCTAACTAACAAAGGTACGAGAGGAATTGTAGCCCTTCTTCAGCTGCACAAGTCGCTGTTGGTGTCGAGGTTAGCAGAAACAACCAAAGCTAAACCAAGCCCACGCAGATCTCATATATTACGGACAGGGGACGTCGGGCATTATGGAAAAAGACCGTAAACTGATATTAACTGAACTGAAAAAACTCACTCGCAAGTTCTTGACTGTAACCAGCAATCCAGTTAGTTGAATGGATGAGCGTAGGGAGTTAGAAAGTGTGGATAAAATAGTCAATCATCTCCTCATAAACCACATATTGCTGTGGACAGTGCTAACACATACAGTAATAATAGTGTATGTTTGGTAGTGGAATCATTCACAGACGAGTAAATTATTACTTCTATGTCTGCTGTTCATTAAACAGTGGTCACAATATAGAAACGGGTGTACATGTAATTGTTTGCCCATATGTGAATGATACCACAGGACTATGTTTTTCTCTGCATGAGATGCCACTAGTGAGAACTTAGACACCCAAACACCGGCATGGCCAGAAATAAATTTTATGAGCAGCTTATGGTGTTACGACGTCTCTCATTAAACAGAATATAAGTTTACAGGAAATCCTCAGATAAACTATCTGTTCCAAAGTATCTGAGTACCCTGTAAAATACTGAATTGATCACTAGATGGCTGACTGATCGAAGGCTTTGGATGTGGGCAATACATGTAGAGCATTATTTGCCATCGTGCTTAGTACAGATAGATAGTGATTTCCGAAGTTAGGGTGTGATCCCTATTGTATAAAAAAATTAAATACGGAAGAAAAAGAACAAATTTTGCAGTACTGCATACAGCAGAGTAAAAGTTACAGGGTGTCCAGAAAAGGACTCCCTGATTTCAAAATTAAATATCTCGAAAACAAAGTTCGATAGAGGAATGCAGTAAACAGTATGTTTATTGTGAAGGCTGTAAGAAGTTTATACAGCAGTTTGAAATAATTGTTACAAAAGCTGCTAACAGATGGCGCTGTAATTGCCATACGTAATGCCTAGTATAAATAGTGATCCGAAGCCCAGAGCAATCAGTTCCACTATTGTTAGGTTAGCGTACCGAAGGAAGAGATTAAAACCATGTACTCCATTGAACAATGCGTTTTTCTGGTGCTAGAGTACCACATGTTAGAAGAGACCCTACGGCAACAAGGCAAAGTTTTCAAGCACGATTTAATGTTCCAAAAGGACCCAATGCGAAAATCATTCGTACGCTCTTCGCAAAATTTCAACGAACAGGCTGATGATCTAGTGGGGCATGTTGGCCGCAAGCAAACCGCAATCACGCCTGAAAATATCGCCACAGTTTCTGGAATTATTCAGCGAAATCCAATGTCATCCGTCCGTAGAATTGCATCTGAGACTGGTTTGAAGCGTTCCAGCACGCAGAAAATACTGAGAAAGAGCCTACACATGTTTCCATTCAAAATTCAAACGCACCAGGCCATACCCGTACGAGCTGTGCAACAAAGGGTTGCCCTTGCTAATCAGATGCTCACAATGATTGATAGTGAAGGATTTGATGTTGCCTGCATCTGGTTTACAGATGAAGCACACTTCCACCTGAATGAATAAGTGAATAAGCAGAATTGGCGATTTTGGGGTTCCGAAAAGCCATATTGGTGTGAAGCGAAATCCCTGTATTCTCCTAAAGTTACTGTGTGGGCTGCAGTATGCAGCAGAGGCATTATTGGCCCTTTTTTCATTCGAGAAACGGTCACTGGTGCACGTTACGTTGCAATTTTGGAACAATTTGCCGCCACACAGCAAGCGTTAGAGGATCGACCAGGTACTGAATGGTTTATGCAAGATGGAGCCCGAGTACATCGGACCGAATAAGTGTTTCGCTTTCTTGAGGAATACTTCGAGTGTGGTGACGTATCGCTGCTACGCACAGGCCACCATCGATTACGTCCTCAACGGCGTTAGGTTGGCGGCAAAGCAGCCAGCGCCACCACGCCCGCAACGTCCAATGGCTGGCCGACCACGCCCCCAGGCAACAGGACACTTGAAGCCAGGCCGCAGTACGGAGCTTGTAGTCCTGTGAAGTTGGCACCCTTTTTTTGGAAAATGTACATTTTTTCAGAGTTCTAGACAGATATACAATAGTTCTGGAGTTCTCTGTACAAAATTTAAATAGTTCTGCATAATTTCGCCGAAAAAATACGAAAAATGACCACAAAATTTAGTTTTTTCAAAATAATTTTTTGCCTAATTGTTCAAACATAGTTCTGATCACAGTTCTAAATAGCTCTCAAAGAGTTCTACAGGAAATCCTAATGACATTTTTCTGTGCAGAATATACTTCATGTGATAATTGCAATAATGGGGAATCCATTTACACGCTACTGTGAAGTTGGCACCGCTTTTCTCAAAAATGTGCATTTTTTTCAGAGTTCTAGGCAGATATGCAATAGTTCTGGAGTTCTCTGTACAAAATTTAAATAGTTCTTCACTAATTCGCGAAAACATTACAAAAAATTATAACAAATTTTAGTTTTTTCCAAATAATTATTTGCCTATAAGCGTAAACATAGTTCTGATCACAGTTCTAAATAGCTCTCAAAGAGTTCTGCAGAAAATCCTAATGATATTTTTTTGCCCAGATAATAGTTCATGAGCTAATTGCGTGAATAGGGACATAAACTACACAAAATTGCGCCAGAGTCGTGTGAAGTTTGCACCCCTTTTTTCAAAAATGTAATTTTTTTCAGAGTTCTAGACAGATATGCAATAGTTCTGGAGTTCTCTGTACAAAATTTGAATAGTTCTGTAGAATTTCGCCGAAAAAATAGTAAAAATTACCACAAACTTGAGTTTTTTTAGTTTTTTTTTAAATAATTATTTGCCTATTAGCACAAACATAGTTCTGATCACAGTTCTAAATAGCTGTCAAAGAGTTCTACAGGAAATCCTAATGACATTTTTCTGTACAAATTATACTTTATCAGATAAATGCAGTAATGTGGAATTCATTTTCACGTTACTGTAAATTGGCACCATTTTTTCGAGAAATACACATTGTTTTTTGGGGTTCTGTGTACATATACTATAGTTCTAGAGTTCATGTGAATATTTCTATGTAATTGCCCGAAAAAAATTATGTTCCCAATTTTGAATATCTGATAAGCTGTCTTATTTGTGCCCCTTATTCGAGAAATATACATTTTTCTTAGGTCTTCACAGATATTCTATCCGCTGCACATTCAATTTGTTGTTTTTACGTCTGAGTGATTACTGCTTATCGTAAACAAGAACTATTGCAAATGTCCCTAGAACTCTGGAAAAAAAGTCTATTTTTTAGAAAAAACGGGTGCAAATTCCACAGTAGCATGTAAATGAATACTCCATTATTGTAATTATCTCATAAAGTATAATCTGCACAGAAAAATGCTATTAGGATTTCCTATAGAACTCTTTGACAGCTATTTAGAACTGTGATCAGAACTATGTTTGAACAATTACGCAAAAAATTATTTTGAAAAAACTAAATTTTGTGGTCATTTTTCGTATTTTTTCGGCGAAATTATGCAGAACTATTTAAATTTTGTACAGAGAACTCCAGAACTATTGTATATCTGTCTAGAACTCTGAAAAAATGTACATTTTCCAGAAAAGGGGTGCCAACTTCACAGGACTGGAGCTTGTCCTCAGTGTGGTCACAGAGAGCAACCAGTGTATTGACATTGATTGATACAGTCGACAAGGAAACCGACACTGTCTGCCAGTCACAATTGTATAAATGTTCCACGGATGTACAAATTTATGATTGTAAATATTCATGTTCTTCAAAATGGATTAATCTCTAAAATTAACTAACCATTTTAATTGCATATAAAAAACATATTTTACTGACTGGATCAAATTTTATGTTGGCCGTTTTTCCACGAACCTTTGGCCACAACATTGGCGCAGTCGGTACGACGTTTCATCGGTAGCTGCTGGAGAACACCATTAATGCTTAAACTGTGTGATCTGGCTTCTAGTGTAGATATTTGAACTTGCTCACTATGCCGCAAACAGGCGGTAATACGGAACAAGCACTAATGCAATTTATTTAGTTTCAGAAGGAGCAATACGAGGCGTTATTAAACATTTTCGGACAATACTTGTCGAAATATGCAGAGGACGTGTGCAAAATCATGGAAACTCAGGACACTTTTTATTCTGCTTCGTCTGATATGCAATTCCCGGGCCCTGACATTTCCGCAATCAATACAAGGAACTGTGATACACCGCAAAGCAGGAAAGGCGCACAGCGCATGGGCGTGCCTAGTAAACAGGTACGCTCTGGTGGTCAACAACACCGAGCAGACACTTTCCGCGTCGCGCACAGCCAAAGCGCCAAGCAAATACGTGTGCATCCAAGCAGAATAAATTAAAATCTTGCCCACAATGTTTTTCGCAACATGACCGAAACAACTGTCCCCACAGAAAAGCAACGTATTTTTACTGCTCAAAGTCATGTTCAGCAGGTGTGTTCACAGAAATCACGCGGCCAGCCCCGCTCAAAATTTTCGTGGGTTGAACACATGGAAATTAATGTACTTAACGCAGAATCAAGTGATATTCTTAATATGACTCTCATGAACTTGAAATGCATAATGTTTCTGTTGTATCAAGTGACTCACGTCCGCGTGTGCAGTGCACGCCAAACAAACTTTTTGTTACTTTAAACATTGCAAAGAAAAACATTCGTTTTCAATTGGACACCGGTCCTTCTCTCCGCTGGTTAATTCTGATATTACCGCTTGCTCGGGAGTCCTCAGTTGTATCCTTCTAATAGATGTGTTACTACATATGATGGCTCACAAATAGACATTCTTGGAGCATGTTCCTTGCCTGCAACGTATAAGAACACTACGAAAATGCTTGAATTCAGTGTGCTCCGTACAGCAAAAGGTCAAAACATTTTTGGTTTAGATGCATTTATTCTGTTTGATTTTGTGATTCATGACTCAGTGTTGCGTGTGCAAACCTACAATGTTGAAGATACTGTTTCTTTCTGTGTTCTGAGTATTCTGACTTATTTGATGGTACGTTAGGTACAGCAAAAGACTACGAGGCTCACATTACGCGCAACCGAAATTTTGCCGTGCGCGTTCTGTGCCCTATGCCTTACGCGACAAGGTCGCAAATGAACTGCAACGATTAACAGACATTGGTGTTCTCCAGCCTATAGCATCCAGTCAATGAGCATCACCTATAGTTCTTGCTTCTAAGTCAAATGGAGACATTCGTGTGTGGGGGGGGGGGGGGGGGAGGGGGGGACTTTAAACCCACTGTTAATTCTCAAACTGTGGTTGACTCATTTCCCTTGCCACGCCCGGAAGAATTGTTTGACAGACTGCAGGGTGGAAATTTTTCTCTAAAATAGACCTCGCAGAGGCTTATTTTCAGTTACCTATTGACAGTGCAACGCAAGAATTTATGGTGCTGAACTCACATTTTGGTTTATTTAGATTTAAAAAATTTCCTTTTGGAGGCTCTTCAGCTCCTGCACTTTTTCAAAAATATTTACAAAGTGTTATTTCAAGAGTTCCATGTTGTGGTACCTACCTTGATGATATTGTTGTTTCCGGTTCTGATTTTGACTCTCATGTCTCTAATCT
The DNA here is from genome assembly GCA_026315105.1 of Locusta migratoria. Lineage (NCBI taxonomy): Eukaryota > Metazoa > Arthropoda > Insecta > Orthoptera > Acrididae > Locusta > Locusta migratoria. Next base: position 275,991,042 of record CM048755.1, read on the forward strand.
TAGGAAATTGTTTGATGTTTTACGTACATCTGGCCTTAAATGTAATAAATCTAAATGCCAATTTTTTGTGCAAGAGATAGAATGTCTGGGCCATGTCATAAACGGTCAAGGGATTCATCCCGCGCACAAGCATTTGCACGCAATTCGGGATTTGCCAGCACCTCGCAACTTGCCAGTCTGTGCTAGGCAAACATTCATATTACTGTAAATTTTACCTAATGCGGCGCTGGTTGCGGCGCCTTGCATCGTCTTCGTCGCAAAAAAATTCCTTTTGTTTGGTCAAGAGAATGCCAACTTGCTTTTCAGCGGCTTAAGGACGCTCTTCTCAGAGAACCATGCTTAACCGCCTTTGATACTGAAGCCAGTTGTACTTGCTATTGACGCTTCGTCTTTTGTTATTGGCGCCTGTGATAGACCGATTGCTTTCGCGTCCAAATTGTTGACTTCAACACAACGCAATTATAGTCAGTTGGAAAGAGAGGCAATGTCAATTATATTCGGTGTGACGAAGTTTCATCAGTGCCTATATGGTCGCAAAATTCTCCTTGTAACCGATCACAAACCCTTAACTTCTCTTTTTCATCCTTCTCATCCCATTCGAGATCGGACAGCACAAAAGCTGCAACGTTGGGCTCTGATACTTTCCAATTATGAATATGAGATTGTCTATGGCGCGTCTTCCAAACATGCCAATGCAGACTGTTTGTCCCGTCTCCCTGTGGATTCGGACTCTGCACGAGTCTTCCGAAAAATCAAAGTCAATCAGTTAGACCACACTGATCTTCAATCAATCCAGTTTTTCGCGAACGATGCTCGGACACTCCCTTCCGCTACGAAACGCGACTCACAATTGAGGTTGCTTTCTCATTACATTCGCAGTGGATGGCCCTCAAGCAGAAATGCTATTGTCGACGCTACTGTCAGATGCTAATATCCCATGAGACTTTCTCTCTCCATTCAACGTGGTGTTATTTTGGTCCATTTTGCAAATGGTTTCAGTCGCGTCCTTGTTCCTAAAGAGTGCCAAGTCACAGTTCTGCGCATGCTCCATCAGGGCCATTGGGGTATGGTGCGAACAAAACAACTGGCGCGTCAACATTGTACCTGGTTTGGCTTAGATAAAGAGATTGGACACATTACTGCGCATTGTCGCGCTTGCTCCGAACATGCCGCGTCTCCTCGGCAAGAATTTTTCTCTTGGCCAAGCCTTCTGGCCTCTGGGAACGCATCCATATTGATTTTTGTGGGGCATTTTGGAATATTCGTTGGCTGATAGTGGTCGATGCCTACAGCCGTTATCCATTCTGCATTCCCATGCGTTCCACAACCACAGCCGCTACCATTCGAACTTTAGAATCTGTTTTTTGTTTGGAAGGTCTCCCATCGGTGATTTTCTGATAACGATCCTCAACTAACCTCTGCTCAGTTTAGCACAGACAAATATATACAGACGGGAAACCTCTGTAAGGGCCCGGTCCTACGCTCAGGGGTGCAGGGAGGGAGGGTTTCCAGCAGTTCCGTCAGCTGTCCCATGATGGCGCTGCACTCAGAAGTAGCTCTTTAAACTGGCCAGAGCAGGCGGCATATAGCGGCTGTCCCCACCACCACCTCCCCTCAAACGCCAGCAAGCTGGACACAGCCGTGGCCTCGTGGCAGGCGGCACGAGCTCTCCCCTCAGCCTCCCCTCTACGCTACCCTCTGACGTGCGAGAGGCACCCTAAGCCAGCGATCCGCCTGAGACATGCTAGCATCTTACGGAACTACGAGGGGAGCGTAGGACAATGGTTAGGGGGGGGCTACTCCTCTGTATATGTTACTCTGTGGTTTCAGGCATTTTGTTCTTCTCAAACTAACGGAGAAGCCCACCGGTTCGTGCGCACATTTAAGACGCAAATGTCGAAGCTGCGCCACGAACATTCCCGCGATCGAGCGCTCTTACTCTTTTTGAGTACATACAGGACATTGCCTTTTGGCGACAAATCTCCTGCAGAGCTCCTCCGTGGTCGCCCTCACAAGTCTGCTTTGTCTTTTCTGTTACCGAGTTACTTTCCGGCTTCGCTGCCTTTTCCACATCCAAAATTTTCAGTGGGTGACAATGTTTATTTTCGAGTGTACCGCACTCCTCAACGTTGGGCGCCGGGCGTCTCACCGCTTCTGTCGGTAGGGCGCAGTACCGCTTACGTGACTCCCGTGGCGCGCAGCATGTCCGCCATAACAATCGGCTGCGCCGCCGCCTGTATGTGAGCTCTGGTGATTCTGCCCCGTTTTCTCGCCCACAGATTGGGAGTCAGCAGACGCAGTCCCACCAGTGGGACGCTCCCCAGGTCGCTAGCAGCCGCTGTCGCACACCGTCGCAGCGCCTGCCGCTCCTCCTGCCACCGCACCGCCTCCGGATGCGACGCCGCCTCCGCCGCCATCCCATCCTCCGGCGCCCACGGACGTCTCTCCGCCGGCGTCACCTCCGTCGATGTCGGAGCCGCCGTCCACTTGATCGCCGACTCATGTCCTTCCTGCAGTGGGTGTGCATCCCGGTGTCGGTTTCTTCGGCGGGGTTCCCGTCGCCCCTCGCGGCGTATGCGGCGATGCGGGCTACGCCTCGGCTACGGCACCAGCCTCCTCACTTACACCACAGACAAATATATACAGACGGGAAACCTCCGTAAGGGCCCGGTCCTACGCTCAGGGGTGCGGGGAGGGAGGGTTTCCAGCAGTTCTGTAAGATGTCCCATGATGGCGCTGCGGTCAGAGGCAGTCCTTTAAACTGGCCAGAGCAGGCGGCAGGTAGCGGCTGTCCCCACCACCACCTCCCCTCAAATACCAGCAAGCCGGACACAGCCGTGGCCTCGTGGCAGGCGGCACGAGCTCTCCCCTCAGCCTCCCCTCCACACTACCCTCTGACGTGTGAGAGGCACCCTAACCAGGGAACCGCTTGACACCTGCTAGCATCTTACGGAACTACGAGGGGAGCGTAGGACACTGGTTTAGGGGGGGGGGCTTCTCCTCTGTATATGTTACTCTGTGCTTACATCCACTAGCAGTGCTCCTTCCCGCCGTCGTGCCCGGAGACCGTACACGACGACGGCGCATCATTTTGCGGGGGAGGGGTGTGGTGACGTATCGATGCCACACACTGGCCACCATCGACGACCTCAACGTTAGGTTGGCGACGAAGCAGCCAGCGCCACCACGCCCGCAACGTTCAATGGCAGGCCGACCACGCCCCCAGGCAACAGGACACTTGAAGCCAGGCCGCAGTACGGAGCTTGTCCTCACTGTGGTCACAGAGAGCAACCAGTGTATTGACACTGATTGATACAGTCGACAAGGAAACGGACACTTACTGTCAGTCACAGTTGTATAAATGTTCCACAGATGTACAAATGTATGATTGTAAATATTCATGTTCTTCAAAATGGATTAATCTCTAAATTTAAGTAACTATTTTAATTGTATATAAAGAACATACTTTACTGACTGGATAGAATTTTATGTTGGCCGTTTTTCCACGAACCTTTGGCCACAACATCGGGAATCGAGTGATTGCTTTGGAATATCCCAAATTTACTGGTGCAGGCATGGATTGACCTACATATTCACCGGATTTGACTCCCTGTGACCTTTTTTTGTGGGGCGCAGTGAAAGACATGGTCACAGAGTAACATATACAGAGAAGCAGCCCCCTCCCCAAACCACTATCCTACGCTCCCCTCGTAGTTCCATAAGATGCTAGCAGGTGTCAGGCAGTTCCCTGGCATAGTACCGATAGACCACACTAGAGGCACTTCTGAGGGTGCCTCTCGCATGTCAGAGGGTAGCGTGGAGGGGAGGCTGAGGGGAGAGCTCGTGCCGCCTCCCCGAGGCCACGGCTGTGTCCGATGTGCAGGCGTTTGAGGGGAGGTGGTGGTGGGGACAGCCGCTACCTGCCGCTTGCTCTGGCCAGTTTAAAGGACTGCTTCTGACCGCAGCGCCATCATGGGACATCTTACGGAACTGCTTCAGCACCCCCCGCCCCGCCCCCCTGAGCGTGGGACCGGGCCCTTACGGAGGTTTCCCGTCTGTATATATTTGTCTGTGACATGGTCTACCCGAAGCATCCCGCCACGCTGGACGAGCTTCAATCGGCGATCTCTGTGGCATGTGAATCCATTTCGGTTGAGACACTACGAAATGTGATGGCGAATTTCATTCTTCGTTTGCGCCACCTCTGTAGTGCCAATGGTGAATACTGTGAAAACATTATGATGTGATTGTTTGCAAAAAGTGTTTTCGTACGATTATTTCACTTATGTGTGCTGATATAAGCTGTACAGCGTACAGCGCCATCTGTTAGCAGCTTTTGTAACTATTATTTCAAACTGCTGTATAAAATTCTTACAGCTTTCACAATAAACGTATCGTTTACAGCATTCCTCTATCGATCTTTGATTTCGAGATATTTAATTTTGAAATCAGGGAGTCCTTTTTCGGACACCCTGTAGGAGACGGTGGTTGTATACTACTGTCCATCCATAATGGAACACTGTGAACGACTAGGAGATATCACAGCCAAATTTATTTGGGAGATAATATGTTTCACAAATAATACATGATGTGAAAATGCAGTCCCGTGTCAAGCCAGGAAGATGATTAAATTAGTACCGTGTGAAGCTGCCACTGCTGGCTGTAACCGCTGCTACGCGGCTCTACATTGAATCAAAGAGGCTATGGATGTGTTATTAGGATACAGCAATCCACCCTGCTTCCAACTATTGTCAAAGTTGATCTGATATAGTAGCAGGTGGTCCACCCCAAGATAATCGTTCTGCAATCTTTGACCAGATATTTTCAATACGATAGATGTCGGAAAAACAGGAATTCCAAGGCAGCCATGCAATGCGATGGGCGATAAAGAAGTTTTGAGCATTGCGTGCTACATGTGGTCGCGTATTATCCAGTTGCAATGTGGAAGTCGACAAGCTGTAAATGTATGGGAGGGCAATATACTCCAACACTTCAGAGATTAACACTGGCTGGTTAGTGTACCAGCATTTCGTATTAGGAAGTTGCGGGAGTGGAATCCAATAACACCCCAAAATATAATACTGGGTCCAGGACCAGTTTGGTAATGCATAAGGCGACAGTCCTACGGTTTCTCACTATGGTGCCTCCAGACTGTAATCTGACCATCGTGATGGTGCAGCTAGAAACTGGATTCAGTGGTAAAGACAGTCATTCCAGTCTCGATTCTGGCTGCCATCACCACGATGATCCTATTAGTCTTTAGGCTCTGTAGTCAGAGACTATTTAACTGTTCCCTTACCCATTGCCATACTGGTCCAACACCCGTTATTATGGTTTGGGTTGGTATTGTATTCCTCTCCAGCACTCTCGAAGTACGCATTGCTAGTACACTAAACAACCAGCATTAAACCTCTGAAGTGTTGGAGCATATTGTCCTCTCATACATTTGGAACTTTCTGGCGGGCATATTGCAACAGGACAATGTATGACTTCAGGGGCACGCAGTGTTCAACACTTCTTTGTTACCCATCGGATGGCATTGCATCCTTGGCTTCTCCGTCGTTCCAGTCTCTTACTTATTTACACCTCTGGTCAACACCTGCGGATCGACTAGCCCGGAATACACCACTGGCTTACTTATCAGACCAACCATGTCAATATATGAAAGCAGCATGGATGCTGTACCCGAGCAACACATCCAGAATCTCTTAGATTCAATTATGGATATGGTGTCCTATCCTTTAGGACGTGTCCGAAAGAACAGACAATATTAATTGACAGTAACGGCAGTAAATTTACGAAATCGAAATATTGAAAAATTTCGACCGTTTCTGGGGGTTGAAATAAATTCAATGGCAAAGTTGAAAATTTGTGCTGAACTGGGATTCGAACCCGGATTTCCCGCTTCCGGCCAGCGGTCGCCTTAGTCAATCAGGGTATCCAGACACGCTTCCCTTCCACTCCAAATTCTCAGCTTATAGCCCCCTCCCCGTTGATTTCTTTTGCTCGCTGTATATACTGGATTCCCACAAGGGATCGACCTGTTCAGTGCGTTCCATTGCAATCATCATTGCCTGCTATGGACACATTTACAATTATTGATATGTTGTCTGTTCTTTTCGGAATTTGTCGTTGAATTTATTTCAGCCCCCCGAAACGGTCTAAATGTTTCAGTATTTGATTTCGTAAATTTACAGCCGTCATTGTCAACTAATGGTGTCTGTTCATTCGGACATGTCCGAAGAGAACAGACATTATATCAATAATTGTAAATATGCCTACAACAGACTATGACAATTTCAATGCGGAAGCATTAAAACGCTCGATCCCTTCGGGAATCCAGTATAGGCTGCGAGCAAGAGGTATCAATGGGCAGGGGGCTATAAGTTGAGAATTTGGGTTGGAAGGGAAGCGTGTCTGGATAGCCCCATTGGTTAAGGTGACTCCTGGCCCAAAGCGAAAAATCCGGTTCGAATCCCGGTCCATCGCGAATTTTCAGCTTTATCGTTGAATTTATTTCAACCCCCTGGGGTCTAAATGTTCCAGTATTTCGATTTCGTCTCTTTGAATCAATACCGAGCCGTGGAGCAGTGGTTATATCCAGCAATGGCGGCAATATTGGATGCCGATTTAAGCATCATCTTCACTTCACATGGCTCTGTATTTCCAATCATTTACTCCTTGTACAGCGTCGCGGAAATCAATTTTTCCGTGGTATCTGAGGTACGTCTATGTGTTGCCTTTTGGACGGCAAGCAGTGTATATCTTGACAGTGCACTCAGTCATGAGGCAACTGTTCTTGGATAGTAGCATTCGTGAAATAGGCTGGCATACCGAGGAACATCTACTGCCCTCCAGACCCCTGCGGCTCTTGAGGACATACACCTTCCATATACCTTCTGACCCTGCACCAGAAGTGTCCCCAGTAGTAAGCTATCAGGAAGGAGAAGTGTAGAGGCAGACAATAGTACAGGTGAGGTAGTTACCGGCGTGCAGCAGCGCGGGCGCGTAGGGCCTGGAGAGCAGCACCGCCGACACGATGAGCAGCGCCAGCAGCAGTGCGCCCGCCACCACCAGCAGCAGCCGCTCCAGCAGCGTGCGCGACTGCCACATCGACCAGCCCTGCGCACACCACCACCACCTGCTCTACACATAAACCTACCACATGCTACTAATCTACACACATAGCTTCAATTTGCATGCAAATTGACGCAGAATATTTCATTGGACAGGTACCTATTATGGTGTGGTGTGGGGTCTACTCTGGTCTACATCTCAACGCATCCCCCACGTCGTCGATGGGAATTGAGCTCACCGCGTAGGATGGCCGTGTACTCTAAAAGTGGATCTCTGCGGGGTGCGCGGCTGCTTCCCTAGTCTACTCTAGCCTAAATTTCAATGCACCCCACAAGTGGTTAATGGGAAGTAAGCTGGCCACATGGGATGGCTGTGTGCTCTAAAGAGGACTGCTGTGGAGTGCGGGACTGCTCCCCTGGTCTGCTCTAGTATACATATCAATGCATCACATACGTATTCGATGGTTCGATGGGAACTAAGCTGGCCGCATGGGATGGCTGTGTACACTAAAGAGGACTGCTGAGGAGTGTGCAGCTGCTCCCCTGGTCTACTCTCGTCTACATCTCAATGCATCCCACACGTGGTGGATGGGAATTGTGCTCAATGCGTGGGATGGCCGTGTGCTCTAAAGTGGATTGCTGCAGAGGGCCCAGCTGCTTCTCTGGTTTACTCTAGCCTACATTCCAATGCCTCCCACATGTGGTCTATGGGAATTAAATTCGCCACGTGAATCTCTGGGTTCACTAAAGTGGACTGCTGAAGTGTGCGCGGCTGCTTCCCTGGTCTTGGTACGCTTTGTGGTAAACACAAGACGCAACTTTGTCATCAACACAGACTTAACAGGAACTGAATTGCAACATTCTCGCCTTGTATGTATCCGTCAGATCCAACAACAAAAGTTTACGTCAGAATATACTTCACTTAAAGAAGGCAAAGAATGTCCTACCGATTCAAAAATCGCACGTTTCAGTCCCTTTTTTCAGGACAACCTTATCAGAGTTGGAGAACGTCTCCAGTTCGCTGACCTCTCAGACAACATACGTCACCCAATATTGCTTGACGGTCAGCACCACTTTGTCCAGCTTCTAACCATTAACATGCACATCCGACTTCATCATTTAGGTGTTCCCATCGTCATGTCTGAACTCAGAGAAGAATTTTGGATATTACGTGCTCGTCAAACAATCAAGAAGGTTTTGCATAGATGCCTACCATGTAAACACGCCATCAACAAAAGTTTTCACCAAATAGAAGCCCTACTGCCCGCAGATCGCTTACGGCTACCAAAACCTTTCGCAGTCACAAGAATAGACTTCGCTGGTCCATTATTCACCAAGAAGCGGCATAGTATCAACAAATGTTACATTGCTCTCTTCACCTGCGCTACTACCCGGCTGTCCACATAGAACTCTGCTCTGATATGACCACTGATACATTTCTATTGGCATTTCAGCGATTCGTGGAAGAAAAAGGTTGCCACAGACCATTTATACTGACAATACTCCGACGTTTCACGCCGCCAACAAACATCTGGCTGAACTGTGGACCTCACTCACTGCAGTTCCCACATTCAGAGTCATCGTCCAGAACAATATCTCGTGGAAATTTATCGTTACCAGAGCAGCATGGTGGAGAGAATGGTAGGAGAGAATGATATCAACAGTTAAGTGCTGCCTACGGAAGGTACTGGGACGATCGCTGGTGTCGGAAGTGTGTCTCAACACCACTCTTGTCGGAATAGAGGCTGTGATCAACTCCCGACCTCTAACGAAGGGTGAGGAGACCTCTACACCACTTTGACTCCAGTACACTTTGTCACTGGAGAAAAACTGACCGCATTACCTACCGGTTCGGTAACTATGAGGACGACCGAGTTGAAAGAGGACTACCGACAAAGGCAGAAACTTGAAGAGGATTTCTGGAAGCGTTGGCAGAAGGAATACTTCACATCATTTGTGGAGTTTCCACGAAGGATACGCCACGACAAGAGTTGGTGACGTGGCTTTGTTACATGAGGATGTACGTCCATTTCACATGTGGAAACGAGCCAGTGTAGAGGAGCTGGTAAAAGGACGAGACGGAAGGGCACACACCGCTGTGCTTCCCGCCCCTGATAGCAATGAAGTCACGCGCCCCATTAAGAGGTCAACCAGCTCGGGGAGGATGTGGTAGAGTGTCATAACATCTCTGATTAATGTTATTCTTTTACTTTGTTGATGTGTTTTGAACGTACCCTTTGAGGTAAAACAAAGTTTGTGTGAAATGTCAAACGTTCTGTATGACAGCTAAATATGCTCGAATTCCGTCATAGATTCTGTTCACTTGTCATCCTCTAGTCTAAGTCTGATAGTTACGCCAATATATGCCCATATTCTGCTCACCTTCAGCCAGAAGTAAACACGATTCATAACCTTCCGCTTCTTCCATCTATGTAAGCCAAAATCTGGACGACCTTAGACGAAACTAACCTTTAAGTGCCTCACTAGAACTACCATGAATGAGTCACGTCTTAGCTTAAATGAAAGGCCGCGTAATATGGAACTAGCTGTAATCGTAATTTCCTGGCTGTGTCTACTTATGTGCAACTGACTAAAATAATTTAACCGTGTCTTACGCATTCTACGCCTTTATTTTTCAAAGCCACTATTAGTGGTAAGGATTCAAGATACTGTTTTAAATTTGTACTTTCCTGGTTTCAGAGTTGCGCTGGTGAAATGTGTAAACACTGGATGCAAGAAACAGCTTTAAACCATAAAAGCAAAAATGTGTACTGAGCTCATCGACAAACGTTGTGACTAATGAGGTCTTTCAAAATATAAAGGCGAAACGCTTAACGCTTGATAAAATTGTTACATAGACCTCAATACACTGAAAATTATCAACATAATATTACACGAATCAGAGGCTTAAATAACTAAGAAAGCACTAAAGACTCGAACGAGCTCTGCAAGCTGCTATACTCCACGGCTTTATGCACTGAAAACAAATATAAGAAATTATTTACTTTTCTCTCACAAGGGGAGGCCACCACGTTCGGATCACGGATTTACTTCAGACTTTGCACACCTTTAGCAAGCCATTAATACAACATGATGTGCAAGTAGTAAGGAGCACTACTCAGGTAATTCCGAGGAAATAGCAAGAGCAGTTAATTATGTAGATTCCGTATCTGTGCGTAGGTGATAATCACCTGGTTAGTTGGAGACGAACGTGTTTGAGGCGACAGTTCGACTCCCGCTCAAACACAATTTTTAATTTAATTTTTTTATCACTGGTAAAATTATTTAATTACAATTACACTTGACTACAATTTTTAAAAACGCATGTGTATTTGGATGAAGTTTTAGTGAATTTCTAATGTTATTTCACTACTTTCCTTTTTTAATTAAATTTAATTATTATAACAACAAATTTGTAACTATCGACAAGTAAACGAATAATGGAATCTTGGTGGGGTATAAACTGTTAACTCCATCCTACAGGCATCGAGAGGCCCAACAGTTACTGGCCATATTAGCCTCCGTCCGAAGGCATCAACAGATGTGAAATGGAGGGGGACGTGGTCAGCGCCCCACTGTGTCGGTTTTGGTGACCGGTGCGGCTACTTGTCACGTATCTCCTCAGTTGGTGTCCTCAAGGGCTGGGTGCACCCTGCTTGCCAGCCATGTTCGGCTGACCCGGACGGTGAGCCATACAGTCGGTAATCTAGCGGGAACCGCTGTATTCACTAAGGCACGCCCGTTGGCAATCCTGGCTTGTACGGTGGCATATTTGCCCGAAGACGCAGGTCTTTCAACTTGCACGGTTAAAGTCATATCTCCAAAATGTACTCCGACTTGCCAACCATGCGACGTTTATTTGCAAAGAAAATTGAAAAGCTTTACCGAGCGCCTTAAGAAATGTAAAGCCTTGTTCACATAGTTGCAAAATGGAAACTGTAACTGCTTTGAAATCAGTTTCAATTCATTCACAAAAAGGTGTACCTTACCAGTTCCTTGCGACACTCCTTTAATTTACTCAGTAACTGTCACAACGAAAGTCAAAAAAGTGTGTGAAGTCCTATGGGACCAAACTACTAAGGTCATCGGTCCCTAAATTTACACACTACTACCACACTACTACACACTACTACACATTACGTAGACTAGGTCAACACACACACACACACACACACACACACACACACACACACACATACAACAGGGCCGGCGCAAGGCACGTGCGAAACGTGCGGCCGCACGGGGCGGCACTTTCCGAGGGGCGGCAAATATGCCGCCCCCCCCCCCCCCACTTTTTTTAGGACCAACTCAACATTCATGCCCAAGAGAGGATTGGAAACCAAACCTCTGAGGGAGCGGCTTCGGGAACTGTGGCATGGCGCCTCGACTACCTGCCGGCCGCCCCTGCTGTACAAGGGGAGGGAGGAGGGCTAATTTCTTCCTCGACACTATGTCTGCACCGTCGTGTTTACGCTGGAGGAACAGAGAGGGGGAAGCAGTCTGGTGTAAATAGCATGAACAACGATTAAACTCTGACCGGCATTTTTGTTTGACAATACTATTCGCACACAATCACTTTGCCAACATTTATTTACTGTATAATGCCTGTGAATCCATATTTCATCTAAGTATGCTACTGGTCGTTTTGATCCTGATGAAAACCTGAGAAAGTATGGCCTTTTAGCAACAATGCCCTCTCGTCCGCGCAAAACAAAACGTTAATTTTGACACCTTCTAAAATAAATATCCTTAGATAGAACATTGCTTCTAAGGGTTTCCTTGCTAGCTTAGAAGCTCATTTCTGTTTGAAAAAAGTGGTGCAGTTTTCGCAAAGTTCGTATTTCCTTCTATTGTTCGTAATGCCATAGAAACTGCTGCCTGGTAATACATTTATCCATATCATCGGTCAAATAATTACTGTGAGCTTCTTGCTTCTTTCGCTAGTTTAACCGTAGCCTCGTTGTACCTCGTCACGTGACGTAGTTCCTGCACTGCCGCGTCACCACTTCTCCTTTCCAGGCAATAGTATTGTTGTGTTCTCTACAACGAAAACTGCAGAAATCGTTCCGACAGTTGGCCGACAGAGTCAAGATTGGTCAGAAGCACTTTCATTGCGTTTCGTAAGAACAGATGAAATGGTGCGTCCGAATTTCTTGCAACTTGGGATGTAATAGGTTAGTCCTTTTCAAATAACGTACAATTAGTATTTCGCGTGCATGTTACTCATAAGTTAGAATTTTTCTCCTTCAAGATTGCAGAATAACAAAATGTAATTTCTTATGATCCGTTACTTTAAAAATTGACAAGTCGGCAAATGAGCACGCGTCCTCCCAATAGCTAGAATGAACATAAAACGAGGAAAAGTGAAGTGATACGGCAATGACTAATTTGTTGCTCCTTATTCCATAATCAGACTCGAAAGATCTGACACATGGAAATTACGACAGATGTCGAGTGTCAATTCTTTGAGATGAACAACCGCAGTGCAGTGAGTTAAATATATTTCGATTAGCATTAGTACCCGTCGATGCCCGGGTGTGTATTGTGAGATTACCGTCCAATAGAAAGATTGGTAATTAATAGCATTTGATAATTAAACTGTATGAAGTTCACTGCAAACATTGACCATGCCAATGCACCAAATGTTACACAATTTTAATCTTATTAATTATGGTAGCAATGTATGTACACAGTTGGGTGACAACATTTATAGTTAGGCCATAGGTAGAAATTCTCCACGTTGAGATTTGCTGTGTGCTTGTAGCTGACGGGAGGCCAGCGAGCAGGCCGACGTTGGTGGCTTGTTCCAGCTTAGGATTTTCCAGGCTAGTTTCCGGTGAGGGGAGAGAGGGACAATGGCGAGCGCCAGGCGCAGTGAAGTGCACAGTGTGAAATAAAATATTCTAATACTACTTGCATTTGAAGTAATACGATGCAGTTAGGAACCTTTAAGGCCCTCATTACAAAATAGACTGTTGACAAATAAACAATACATTAGCTGATATAGTCACATCTGGCGTAATGTGTTTAATTGACAATGAAAAGTAATAAATTACCAATGAATACAAGACAGTTACACAACTAGCATGGCAATGTTTGTTTATAAAAATAATATATTAACTATTTCTCATTTTATTTTTAATTAATCTTGTGTATTTTATCTTGAAATATTCAGTTAAATCACTTATCTGTGATATAAGAAATTGCACGATTATAATAAATAGTACAAAGGATGTTTATACCAATATAAAAACATAAGAAGACATTTGTTTAATGTGTAGTGTAATTATTTTGATTTTAAGTACTGTTTTAGAAATGTATTGCCTGAGCGCTGTACGTTGGCAAGTCGGTTAGAACAGCTCACATGGGGAAGTTGATGACGTAGGGAAAAAACCCGGCAGTTGGGCTTTTGGCACGCGCGCGCGCTCGGGAGCGAGTGGTGTAGCTGACCGGCCGCGGCGTCGCTCTGCACGGTCGGCATGTGGATCTCCAGGTGGAGACTATAGATTGGTGTGTGGCAATTGCCATGTGTGGTTGCTCGTCATAGACTGCACCAAGTTGAATCGAGTGCTACTGTGTGTTGTGAATATTTAGCCGGTGGAACAAGGTGTGCATCGCACTGAATTAAAGTGACTGTGTTTTGTCAATGTAACACGTGCCGTCGCAGAGGCATGAACATAAACGGTGTTTGAGACAGCCACATGGTGTGAAAACAATTTGCGACAAATATTCATTTTGTCTGGGGGCTCACGAGCTATAACTTTATTCGATAAATGTGTCGTCGTACAGACGTAACAGCCACAGGGTTTTAATATAGTGTAATAAGCAACATAAAGTGAACTTTCACGTGTTTTCAAAAATAGTAGTTAGTACACCCTTTTCTCACATGAACTTATTTTATTATGAATTTTTTGTTAATCATATGCAGGGAAGGAAAGCTGCGAACGTGTGATATCATCCCCTAGAAAACGAGTCAAACAGTAGCAATCACAGTTCCAGTGTTTTTGCATGTTTAGGAATTTGGTTCGCAGTTGGTGGTTGTGAGTTTTAAAAATTAATCATACACTATTCAAACTCTCACCCCGATATTTCACCCTCGCAGTATTTATTGCATTATTTTGTTACTCCATTTTCTTATTCTTCCTCTCTCCATTGTCTACCGTCCACTCTTAGACCGTTTCACCTGCGTCTGTAGTGAAATTCGGCCTGAAATTCAATTTTACACGGCTCAATTCTTAGACTTTATCTCCTGGAAAGCGTATCCTACAAAATAATATTTCACACACATTTGAACATTTTTGTAAATTCACAAGGATTATTAAAATTAGCTAGATTTCTTCAATCAGGTTTGAGCTGGTGCCCAGCGACTGTTTCGTACAAATCTGTAGAGAATGTCACCAATCAGTCGCAATTTTTGTTTTTATTTTCCGGATCTACATAGATTTCGGGCACAGTGTGGCTATTCTCAGTGCTTTATGTTTACATCTATACCGTGATGCTGAAAGCAACTGTCAACATGACGGTTTAGATGTAAGCACGTATTAAAAGCTTTCAGACTGGCCATCCAGTGGCCGAAACCTAGACGTAGATCTGAAAAGTAAAAACAAAAATTAAGACTGATTGCTGACATTTCCTAAAGATTTATTTAAATAAAAATCCACAAATATTTGTAAAAAACGGTTTGGGGGGGCGGCAGATTAGCAGCTCGCACGGGGCGGCACTTGGGCTTTCGCCGGCCCTGCATACAAGGCCGAGGAAGGAGTCGAACCTCCTGCGGGAGCTACCGCACAATCCGCGTCATGGCGCCTCAGGCCGCGCGGCCATCCCAGCGTGGCCAAGAAATTCGTCCTACCTAGACAGACACCCACGAGCTCTTTGACTTCTTCTCGTACCGTGCAATGAATACTCCATAATGACAGAAACAATTATGCTAACACATCTTGCATTCGGTGGTTGGCCGGGCTGAGGCTAGCTTCTAATGGCTAATGTCTAAGGTATGGGTTCGATTCCGGCTGGGGTAACAGTGTTTAACAGGCACAAGCGTATCCTTTTCACCCCCATATAGCTAAGTAAAGAACTCAGGACTGTGCTGTGTGTCAAATCAACATTGCACATGTCCATTCGCTACTAAGTAGAAAAGAGTTGAATTAATTTTCGTTGTTGCCTCAAAATGCTAAACACCTCCAAATCTCTACGAACTGCGCAATCCAGATTACCAGTGAACGAGAAAAGGATAAGTTGAAACCTCGTCGTGTGGGGTCAACAGTGACGATATGCGCGCGATTGGAGTCTAAGGCAGCACAAAATTATTTGTGGCGTTACTTCTAGTCCAGCATGTGCTCATCCCACTAATAATAAAGAGACGACGAATACATTATCTTTATTCGTGTCTATAATACAACAGCGAATGGTGCCGAGTTAGAGTCCCTGCCGGGGAAAAAAATTAGTTGTATCTCCGTTTCAGGTTCTAATATAACGCAATTTTTTAATACATTAAATACGTGATGTCTGATTGTACTTAGTTAACAATGCATATAGCTACCTCGTTCTATTCCACAACTTTATAGCATTTGACACCTGAGAATTGCACTATATTACATACCATTAGTTATTACCTCTCAGCAACAATATGAGCTTAATGCAATCCCTGGTGCAGTGCTAAGTTTACTATTTATTTCCAGGTTCGGACATCGGCCTTGTAAATTGATACTCTTGAAAACGTCAGTGTTTAACGTCTCTTTATACCTAATCGAATTTCGATCAAACACGTTAGCTTCCGTTATTAACAGTGCGTTCAAATTCAAAAACTCATGTCATTTAATGAGTGTGAGAAGGTATATTACTTGTCACTTATTGTAATGAAATTTAATTTACAATTATTACTGTCTAATCTTTAATAAAGTGTATTCTAATATTGGTGTATGACGGCACTGGTTGACATCTGGTTTGACTTCCGCAAGTAGCCATGTTCTCTAGTGTCTCTCGTGATACCCATTGTGTGTAGTCAATGACTGAGCTGTGCAGGGCTGTGACGACCAGCGACGGAGCTGTACTATGCTGGTTGCTTACTGTCAGGTGCTTCAAAAAATGTTCAAATGTTTGTTAAGCTTATGGGACTTAACTACGGGGTCATCAGCCCCTAAACTTACAAACAACTTATCAACTACTTACGAATTAGGACGGCACAAATATCCATGCCCGAGGGGGGATTCGAACCTCGAACGAGATAACTGTTTGAGAGCGCAGGCACTCAGACAGCAGACGAAAGCCAGACGTCACACACTAGGGGTTCGGCCGGCGCAGGGAGCGTCTGTTAGTCATTCCTCCGCGGCCGTACAGATGTTTATTTTAGGCGTTCATTGAGCAGTTTTAGTCCTCCATAAAACCTATCCAGTTATTTTCATTTTCCTCGTTTGGGTAACAGTTGTTGCACAGCTTTTCTGGTTGAATCCTCGTGGTTAAAAATAGCGATGTGACACAGTGCTAACACACTGGATTCGCTTTCTGGAGGACGGTGGTTCAGACACGGCCTTGTCCATCCGACGGTTTTCCACGAATTCCCAAAAATCACATAAGTTCCAGGATAGTTCCTTTCAAAGGACATGTCCGATTTTCTTCCCTATCCCTGACAACAACTCTCCGGGCGTGTGCTCCGTCTCTAATGTCTACACTGTGGACGGAACGTTAAGCCCTAATCTTCCTTCATTCCACATTGGTGGCTTGCATTTTGTTTATGTAGACTGTAATTGCCTCGTGTTTAGGACTATGATGAAGGGATGAACATTTTAATTGCATGTTTGTGTGATTTTTGTTGTTGCGCATGTTGGTGGTTGGGTCATTGAGCCTAGCGATAAGAGAAAGCAGTGCCTGGCACTGACACAGTCTGTTTCTCTCGCACGGCACACTAGGTTATCACTCTGACAGCTTCACATGTCGACATTATATGAGTGGTCTGAAACTTAACCGTATATATTGGTGCAAAATCTGGTGATTGCGAATGTTACACCCGTTGCGGGACATGTACTTGCAATGAAAACACTTTACCGACAAGTTTATAACTGAATGCCGCCAAGTCGAGCGCTGTGGAGCAAGCGTGCATTGAAGACCTCGCTACGGAAAGGAAATATACGATGCGAGGCGCATTCATAAACAAGTTTCCATATTTACAATAAAAAAGGGAACATAGTTATATGGTAAAATTTATTTGCAACAGGAACAGCAGTGCTTTAGATATTTTCGACATAATCATGGAAATGAGTGAGACACTTGTCATAACGTGGGGTCAACTTTTGTATTTCTGTGTCGTAGAAGTGTTGCACCTGTGGACGGAAGCAGCGTGACAGTCGCCTTCAGTTCTCACTGTGGAACAATCAGGAAGCTGCGGCGTGCCATTCACAACAAGAGGCTGACTGCTGCCCCATGACTGTGCTCCTCCCCAAACGTCCCGGCGCACAGCAGCTGTTATGCCGAAGTTCGGGTCGGAGCTGTGTCATCATCCAGCATACGGTCCTGATCTTCTCAACGATTTCCGTCTTTTCTCGAAACTTCAAGACATTCCTGTCTTCCGATCAGCATTTTGACAATGAAGAAGAGCTGAAGACGATTGTCCCATGCTGGTTCCATTCACAGACGGCAGACTTGTATGACACTGGAATATAAAAGTTCATCCCGTGATGAGACAAGTGTCTCAATTACTTTGGTGACATGTTTAAACAGGCGAAACATAGCTTTACCTGTTTGCCAATAAAGTTTTTTGTGTAACTGTGTTCCCTTTGTTTTATGAAAATAGGGAAACTTACTTTCTGGATAAAACTAGTATTTTCAAATGTTCAAATATTTGTAAAGCTTATGGTACTTAACTACGGGGTCATCAGTCCTTAAACTTACAAACTACTTATGAACTACTTACGAACTAGGACGGCACAAATATCCATGCCCGAGGGGGGGATTCGAACCCCCGACCGTAGTGGCCGTGCACTTCTGTTTTGTTATGTTACAGAGACCATATGAAAATGTGAGTGAAAAACAGTACGGGGCACCTTTATAGCAAACATTTGATGAGAACAGCATCATTTTGTGATTTATAACTTGAAAATATTTGAAACTATTCATAGAAGTTGAAAACTGCCTCGTTCCGCAGAATTAATTTCGAGAGTGGATACAAGAGAACTTAAATTTGACTAGGGTTGTTATCAATAGGCAGTTTAAGGAAGTGATCGTTATTTACTTAACGAATAAATTCATGTAAAAAGACTAACCCTTTCAGGACCTGCACGCACAATTGTGCGGTTTTGGTTTTGCGCGCTTTATTTCTTTATGATTCACTCTAGGAAGTTCAAGCCTGATTCATACAATCGCGGATAGATTGTGGTAACTTGCGCAACGTGTTTTATTTCCATATTTCTAACCTGGGTGTTACCAGCAGTCGGAAAACTTCCAGTACACTTACAATGGGTCGGCCGCGGTGGCCGAGGGGGCTAAGGCGCTCTAGTCACGGTCTGCACGGCCACTACGGTCGGGGGTTCGAATCCCCCCTCGGGCATGGATATTTGTGCCGTCCTTAGGATTAAGTAGTTCATAAGTAGGGACTGATGACCCCGTAGTTAAGTCCCATAGACTTTACAAACATTTGAACATTTGAACTTACAATGGCGGCAAGAAAGACTTGTTGACAAGGTGTTGATATCCATGTCTTGACATGTGAAGCTATCATATCTGACAGCCAGTCGATTTTATATGATCCTGTGATGTTATTATGTCTTTTTTTTTTTTCAAAAAGCATGTTATTGTAAGATTGTGCAGATCATAAAAATGTTTAGTGAAACCAGACAATCGTGTGGGTACAAAAATTTTGAAAATAAATATATTTTACTTTTTATAATGAATTCATGTATGCATTTTTGTATCTTTAACGTCCCTCTGCATATTAATTCACATCACCTACAACTTTGGGTCTGAAAGGGCTAACATAAGGATAATTAGATAGAAATAAGTAACGAATAAATGAAGAGCCACACAGTTTATCTTGAAAAATAATTTACTCTCCAACGCGATATTTTGTCTGCACGATAAATAGTACCAAGAAAAATTTGAGTCTATACCAAACGGCGAAAGAACATACGATTATAGCACGGAGAATTCTAGCGACAGAAATTCCATAGGGAAAAATATTGTCATCCAATTATGTGTTTTTTAAATAATACAAATCGACATCTTCTCACAAAGAGATTAAAATAATAGTAAGTTTGCAAAAATTGCAACATTTTTACATAATTCTACAGTCGATAATTTAGTGTTTATGATAAGTAAGATTTAAAAACACGAGGGAAGTTACTTTAACACTATGGCTAAACTGGCACATAGGTTAGAGTTTTTATATCCGTTGTTGACGAACTTTCTTCAGTTATTTTCTTGAATGTGGTCAATTTTGTGGTAAGCCTAGTAATGATGAGGCATAGGGATGTGATGACAGGTGGTGCTGTTTTTGCTGGGCGTCTGGCAGCAGCACGCTTCTGGTTAGGAAATATTATCAAGCAGCAAATCAAGCATTAATGCGACCCGGCTAAATTAGAAGACGACGGAAGCACGAGACAATAGAAGTTATGGAGGGTTTGGTTGTTATCAGCGTTAGCGTCGTTCATTAGGGCAGTGTTTGTACAGATGAGAAAATGTTCCAAAGGAGTCTTATATGTGGTATCGGCAGCAGGTGATCCAAGATAGTCCTTAAGATACTGCAACTCTAAAGAGTACGTCATAATTTTAAGAACTGATAAATATTACTGTAATCTTTGTGAACAGAATGAGTGACATGGAGGAGAGATTTGAAAAGATTTGGAATTAATAGCGGAAAAGGACTCGTGATGAAAGAAAATTAATATGAAGTTGCAATACCTCCTACGTGAAATATAGGTGTAACGGAAATATTCGGGAAACGAAGCAAACGAGGAAATTTTACTGACCGGTCTCAATAAGGATAAGAGGGGATATATACATGCTATGAACAAGGCAACGTACTTCACAACATCTAAGGTAACACAATCAGCGGAGAAATTATTTCTGTTACAAAGCTTATCAGCACGATAAAACTTTCACACTAATAGATTGCTTAGTCAGTAATTTGCAGAAAGTTGCTATGCTTTAATAGTAATTACTTATTTCGATTGTATGACTGTGGGTAGCAGCATCAAGCATGGCAGAACACTATAAACTGTATAATAAAATGAAACAAAACTATTTCGTAATTAACGGTAACATTTATATTCGAATAGCCGCGGGGGAGTAGCCGAGCGGTCTAAAGCGTATCGATGCGGAGCGCGCGGTTGCTCGCTGATGAGGTTCGAGTCCTCCCTGGGGCATGGGTGTGTGTGTTGTTCTTAGGATAGTTCACCTAGGTTTAAGTAGTTTGTAAGCTACGGACTGATGACCACGCAGTTTGGTCCGATAGATTTACAAACATTTGAACATCTTTTATATTCGAAGAAACGTGTCGATCTCAGTCTGGGCTATTTCAATTTACGACATTGAGTTCAATAACTTATGCATCAACTGACTTTGTACATACGTGGGTGAGAAGATGCTCCATTAATAGCAAACTTTATGACAGGCTGTATCTCAGAGCCGAATAGGTACCCGAATCCAGATGATTTTCTTTCGTGGGAATGTCTACCGCTTAATATCTATTCATGCATCCCCACATCTTTATTCTGTGAGAATTTATTACCAACGTTTACGAGTTTTTTCTCCGCAATTCGATATCTTAAAGCTTTAACTACCCTAAAGAGCCAAAGAAACTGTTATAGGCATGCGTATGCAAACGCAGATATATGTAAACAAGCTGTCGTCGGTAAACTGCGGTGGATTGGCCGAGCGTTCTAAAGCGGCTTGCTGCGGAGCGCGCGGTTGCTCGCCGTCAGAGGTTCGAGTCCTCCCTCGGGCATGGGGGTGTGTTTGTCCTTAGGTTAGATTAAGTAGTTTGTAAGCCTGGGAACTGATAACCAGAGTAGTTACAGTCCCATAGATTTACAAATATTTAACTTCATTTTTTGTAGTTGGCAAGAGTCAACAGGTGTTAGGCGCAGGCGTTAGATCGATTACTGCTGCTACAATGCCTCGTTATCACCATTTAAGTGAGTTTGAACGTAATGTTATGGTCAGTGCACGAGAGATGGGAACAGAATTTCCGATTTAGCGATGAGGTGGCAATTTTGCCGTACGACCATTTCACGAGTGCACCGTGAATATAGGAAATCCGGTAAAATGTGAAATCTCCGACAACGCTGTGGCCGGAAAAAGATCCTTCAAGAACGGGACCAACGACGTCTGAAGAGAATCGTTCAACGTGACAGAAGTGAAACACTTCCGCAAATTGCTGAAGATTTCAATGCTGGGCAATCAACAAGTGTCAGCGTGCGGCCGGCCGCGGTGGCCGAGGGGACTGACGGTCTGCACGGCCACTACGGTCGGGGGTTCGAATCTCCCCTCGGGCATGGATATTTGTGCCGTCCTTAGGATTAGCTAGTTCATAAGCAACTTCCTGGCAGATTAAAATTGTGTGCCGGAACCGGGACTCGAACCTGGGACCTTTGCCTTTCGCGGGCAAGCGCTCTTCCGACTGAGCTACCCCGACACGACTCACGATGCCGCCTCACAACTTTACTTCCGCCAGTACCTCGCCTCCTACTTTCCAAACTTCACAGAAGCTCTCTTGCAAACACGCAAGACTAGCACTCCTGGAAGAAAGGATATGGTGGAGACATGGCTTAGCCACAGCCTAAGGGATGTTTCCAGAATGAAACTTTCACTCTTTCTTCCAGGAGTGCTAGTCTTGCGTGTTTGCAAGAGAGCTTCTGTGAAGTTTGGAAAGTAGGAGGCGAGGTACTAGCGGAAGTAAAGTTGTGAGGCGGCATCGTGAGTCGTGTCGGGGTAGCTCAGTCGGTAGAGCGCTTGCCCGCGAAAGGCAAAGGTCCCAGGTTCGAGTCCCGGTTCCGGCACACAATTTTAATCTGCCAGGAAGTTTCATATCAGCGCACACTCCGCTGCAGAGTGAAAGTTTCATTCAGTTCATAAGCAGTTTGTAAGTTTAGGGACTGATGACCCCGTAGTAAAGTCCCATAAGCTATACAAACATTTGAACATTTGATTTGTCAGCGTGCGAATCATTTCAAGAAATATAATAGATATGGACTATCGGAACCAAATGCCCACAGAAGTTTACGCCTCGCCTGGGCCCTTCAAAACCGACATTGGACCGTTGATGACCGGAAACATGTTCCCTGGTCTGGCGAGTCTCGTTTCCAATCCTAACGCGCAGATGGATGTGTACTGGTATGGAGAAAGCCTCATAAATCCATGGACCCTGCATATTTGCAGGGAACTGCTCAAGTTGAAGAAGGCTCTGTTATTGTGAGAAGCCTGTGCAGTTGGGACCCCTGATACGTCTAGATATGACTGACAGGTGACACGTACGTACATCGTGACTGCTCACCTGCATCCATTCATGTCCATTGTGCATTCCGACGGACTTCGGCAGTTCCAGTAGGACAATGCGACGTGCCACACGTCCAGAATTTGCTACAGAGCTGCAAGATTAAATAACTCCTAGGATCGACAAACACCACAGACATGAGCATTATTGTGCATATCTGGGATGTCTCATACTCTTACGGACTAATGCAGTCATGCAGAGTGTATGGTGTCTGTTCCCTGCAGCACTACTTCAGACATTAGTCGAGTCCATCTCACGTCTTTTGTACTTCTGCATGCACACGGGAGCCCAACACGATATTACGCCGGTGTACATATTTCTTTGTGTATATGACTTCTTTGTGTATATGACTTCTTTTGGATATTTGACTCGAGTACTAATCAGGTATACTTTGATTCACTACGTGCCTACCTTATGTTACCTGTATTCATGGAGTCGTTATCATTTACATCTTACCGTTTTTCCCTCTTCGCCCCCTTTAGTTTTTAGTTTCATTATTTTTTTCACTTTATGGCTGCATCTCGCATTTTTAAAGCTTCCTCTTAGACACTTCAGCGCCTTGTTTTATTTTGAAAGTTTTATCTTCATAATTAACCGCTCTTTAATGGATGTCACTGTTTTCGGCACTGCAATGGAACCTTATCTATCTTATCTATCGTCTCCCGTTTGTCTAAATTACTCTGCATTTTCTACATTGTCGGACTCTATATTTCTCTAATGTGTTTACAGTGATTTCGTTACTAGATACCAGCATAATACATTTTAATATCCCTCTCTAAATAATAACCCGTATACGGAATATTCTGATAGCGCGTCTCACTTTGTGTAACTTGTATATCTTATTTCCAGAGAAAAATAGTGTTACATTTTGCTTTAGGCCACGGCGGAGTGGCCGGGTGTTCTAAGGCATCTTGCTGCGGGTCTCGCTGTTGCTCGCCGTCGGAGGTTTGAGTCCTCCCTCGGCAATGGGTTTGTATGCTGACCTTAGCATAAGTTAAAGTAGTTTGTAAGCCTAGGAACTGACAATCGCAGCTGTTTAGACCCTTAGATTTACAAATGTTTGAAATTTTTTTTATGTAGACAAGCAAAGTGAGAATTTGAATGCTTTCCCATTCTTTAGTACACGCGAAGACACATATTTTAGATTCTGCACGTGACCGTTTTTATAAATACCTAATTGGATGGGTATCTTGTTTTGGGATGGTACAAATATCGAATTTGTTTGCAGCGTCTTATATCACATGACTTTATGCCCATGCACTATGAATCACGACTATTTCAACAAATAGTAATTGCAGAAAGCAAATTCACTCTAACTGTAATATTCAGAATATGTATGATCGCGATTACATCAGTTACTATCAGTACTTCATAATATTCCCTCTCAAACATGCAGTGTAGTAGCAGCATATGCCTTGTAAACAGCAGTTATGAACGAATGCTGCATTTTGGTCTATGTATCTAAGGAAGGTTCGTAATAAAAATAAAATCAAATGTTCTCGCCACTAAGAAATGTTTATGAAAAATATGTTATTTCTAAATTTTAAGCCGCGGCGGAATGGCCGAGCGCATTGAGGCCGGGTTCAAATCCCCCCTCGGACGCGTATGTTTGTGCTGTCAATAGTATAAATTAGTTTATAAGTAATTTGTAAGTTTAGGGACTGATGACCCCGCAGTTAAGTCTCATAACCTTAACATACATTTCAAAATTCTGAATTTTAACCGCACAGTACTACGTTCAGATCGTCTTTATGGCTGCCGTACAGCAGAGGATGTACGTATTAGTACACTAATGAGGTACTGATAAAAGTTTTGTGCTGCAGTTATCGGCACTGCATGCAATGCAGTCTCGGCATTGAGATGGGTGAGATAAGGATCTGCTACGTTTGTGGTCACTCGAAGTGATGAAAGTGTGTCATGTGTTCTGAATTCAAATTCGTGATATCAAATGTTCAAATATTTGCAAATCCATCGGACTCAACTTCTTGGTTATTAGTCCATAGATTACAAACTACTTCAACTAAGGTAAATTAACCTAAGCATAACACACACCCATGCCCAATGGGGGACTCGAACCCCCGACGGCGAGCAGCCGCGCGCTCCGCAGCGAGGCGCCTTAGACCGCTCGGTCACTCCACCGTGTCTCGTGATATCAACGTCGTTTGGATAAAACTGCAACATTGTCGAAGAAAATTATCCTGAAACATGGATGCGGTGCCATAACCATTGTCGCGTTTCAGATTACTGTACCGTCCCAGAGATATCGGCAGGTATAAATTGAAATGGGACACCATGTATACTTCATGAGGAAACCCAACAGCTTTATCATCCAATACTAAGCCTAAAGCTGCCTGCTTAAGTTGCAAGGCTGGATGACTGCGTAATTGACTTCCACAATTTGTGAATATACTTCACTTGAATAAATCACCCAATTTTCTGAAATAGTAATCATTTATTTGCACCTGCACATCACATGTAACGGTTTCCGTCCCATTCCGGTTACTCCTTCATGTTGGGTCTTTTGAGTGTACGATGGTTGGAACTTAAATAGTGGCAACTATTCAAAACCGATACAAAAGCGTTACATGTTTGCACCTATTACTGCTCTTCAAAGTAGTCGCCAGCGTTGTGTATAACCCGTTTACAGCGATGTGGAAGGCGTAGTATACCGGTGGCAGAAATGTTTCAAATGTTTGTATAGCTTATGGGACTTGACTACGGAGTCATCAGTCCCTAAACTTACAAACTACTTGTGAACTAGCTAACACTAAGGACGACACAAATATCCATGCCCGAGGGGGGGGATTCGAACCCCCGACCGTAGTGGCCGTGCAGACCGTGACTGAAGCGCCTCAGTCCCCTCGGCCACCGCGGCCGGCCCCGGTAGCAGAGGCTGTTCTGTTGGCGCGAATGGAACGGTCTACTGCCTGTCGAATCTCTGGAGCAGTTGTGAAGCGAATGCCACGAAGTGGTTCCTCCATCCTCGGAATCAAATCAAAGTCACAAGGAGTTAAAAATGTTCAAATTTTTGTAAAGTTATGAGACCCAACTGCAGTGGTCCTCGGTCCCTAGACTTACAAACTACTTAAACTGACTTATCCTAAGAACAATACAAACACCCATGCCCGAGGGAGGACTCGAACCTGTGACGTGGAACGCCGCGCGCACCATAGCAGAGCACCTCAGTACGCACGGCTCTTCAGCCGCGGCTCACAAGCACTTGAGTCAGGGGAGTACGGTGGACGGTACAGTACTTCTCAGTCCCATCCACCGAACAGAGCAGCTATAGCTTGCGCTATATGCACCAGCGCAATCTCGTGCAAAATGATGGGTGGGTTCCGCAGAAAGTGCCGCTTCTTTCGCAAATCTGGTCGCAGGTGATGCTCCAAAATACTAACAGTAGTACTATATCCACCTGCCCAATCTATGTCTGCCACAGTTTTTCCATTGTTGTATACGGAAATTCAGATTCCCCGCACGGTTCTTGAAGACTTTGATGACACTGTCGTACTGTACGAGCTCTGGCACAGTCAATCTTGATCCAACAACGTTGTTCCTGTTTTGACACCGTTACGTTAGACCGCTCGCTCACAAGTGTTTCCCTCGATTGTGCGAAAGCTGGTGCCGTGCGACGGGCGAGTCTATTTGCTCGGAGGTTAGGTTGGTATGTCAACGTGTGCTATCAGCGATAATAGTATAGTGTCTCCACAGCAGTGTTTCCACTATTTAAGTTCCAACCCTTGTATATACTCACGTAGCGGTATGGATTAATCTCCCACAGAAATTTCATGAATATCCTTAACTGAATTAAGAACTGGGAATCTGATAGCGAAGCGTCGATCGACGATGAGAAGGAGTGACACGCGCTGACGTAGTGCAGGCTGCGCTGTTGTAGATTTGTAGCGCATAATCATCTGCGACAGCGGCAAATTGACCGGCTGGCCTTTGTTCTATTGGCTGATAAACTGCAGCGCATGTCAGCTGCTTCCAATTGCTGAACCACCGTTCGCATTCTTTGTTTTGGGGTCCCCTACATTTATCTTCCTACGTCTATATTCCTACGTCTAGTTTTATTTGCAAATGATGCGCGGGAACGAGGGAATGGCCGCGCGGTCTAAGCCACCATTCTGTGGCAATTCCTGTCGGAGGTTCGAGACCTCCCTTGGGTGTGCGTGTGTGTGGTGTCGTTAGCATACGTTTGTTTAAATAGTTTGTAAGTCTAGGGACACATTACCTCAGCAGTTTGGTCACTTAGTTAAAAAAAATCAATATTTGGTAGTTTCTAAGGCTCTGGGAGCAACTTTGAGATGTGCATGGCAGGAAGTAATATGTTACTTAGCTTATGAAAATCTACGCCCTCAGTAAACTTCTCTGTGATGAACATTCATTTAGTCAAACAATGGCGTTTCTTGAACAAATCTCCGTGACGCTCTTATGCTTTCTAAACGATACCGTGACGAAACGTGTTACTTATCTATGACTTGTCTCCATTTCCTTTGTTACTCCAACGAGATAAGGATCCCAAATTTATGACAAATATTCTGGAATCTGTCTAAACATGGTTTAGTAAACATCCCCCTTCACAAATTCATTACATTCCCTTTCAGTTCTTCCAGTGAATCTGTTTTGCATCTGTCGCTCCAGCATTTCGCTACTTCCTCGTGCTAGCAGTTATTTATTCATTCATTTCTTAATTTACTCTAATCTACTTTTTAGTAAGAATAATGGACGCCCACTCATCAAATTACATATGTGAATTATTAAGGGAATCATTTTGTGTCTGTATTTTTTAATATTCAGAACATTGAATTAAATTTGCAGTATCAAACTGTTTTTAATTTATCTCTGTTTTTGCTAGTCGCTTTATAAAATTTTGTTGACTACCTGTATGTCGTGATCCTAAGGCATCTTTCTTCAGGCTATCAGGTGTGTCTTTACAATGACAGAAAAAAATCATAGTATTTCGTTATTTCAATATATTTTAAATTAAATTTACACTTATCTTTAATACTGGTAGCTATTGGTAAATTGCAACTGCATATTATATCTAACGGCTACTAAAGTCAAGACACGTTTGTTTCTCGATATTTCACAGTATTATTGGCCTAATTTAAAATGTAAAATGTTGTCATAATACACTCCTTAAGAGAAATCTACATCTACATTTACATAGACACTCAGCAAATCACATTCAAGTGTCTGGCAGAGGATTCATTAACCACTT
This sequence comes from Locusta migratoria, assembly GCA_026315105.1. NCBI lineage: Eukaryota > Metazoa > Arthropoda > Insecta > Orthoptera > Acrididae > Locusta > Locusta migratoria. The sequence goes on from CM048755.1 coordinate 276,018,826, forward strand.
TCATAACTTTTCTCTACCGTTCCATTCTCTAATAGCAAGCAGGAAGAAAGAACACTTAAATCGTTCCGTTTTCGATCTGATTTCTCTTATTTTATTGGGATGGTCATGTCTCCCTAAGTAGGTGGGTGCTAGCAAAATATTTTCACATTCAGAACTAAAAGTCGGTGATTGAAACTTCGCAAACAGATCACGCCGCAATGAATACCGTCTTTCTTTTAATGATTTCCACCCCAATTCGTGCGACATTTCCGTGACGCTCCCCCCCCCCCCCCCGTAACGTGATAAAACAAAACGAGCTGCCCTTCTCTGAACCTTCTCAATGTCTTCCGTCAGTCCCACCTGGTGAGGGTCCCACAAGGGGCAACAGTACTCCAGGAGAGGACGCACAAGTGTGATGTAGGCAGTCTCTTTGGTGGAGCTGGTGCATCTTCGAAGCGTTCTGCCGATGAAACGTAACCTTTGGTTCGCCTTCCCCACAATATTTTCTATGTGGTCTCTCCCGTCAAAGTTGTTCGTAATTGTAACTCCTTGGTATTTGGTAGAATCTACGACCTTAATGTTTGACTGATCATCGCGTAATTAAAGTTCAGCGGATTTCTTTTAGTGGTCATGTGTATTACTTCACACTTTTCTTTTAATGTCAATTGCCAATTTTCGCACCACGCAGAAATTTTGTCAAAATCGCTTTGCAGTTGCTTTTGATCCTCTGTTGACTTCACTAACCGATAAACGACAGAATCATCCGCGAACAGTCTAAAGGAGCTATTCAGATTGTCTCCTAAATCGTTTATAAACACGAGGAAGAGTAGGGGACCTATAACGCTTCCCTGTGGAACGCCAGATATCACTTTTGTTTTACTCGATGATTTACCGTCAATTACAACGAACTGTGTTCTTTCTGATAGAAAATCGTGAATCCAATCGCACAATTGGGGAGATATTCCATAAGCACGCAATTTCATAAGAAGCCGCTTGTGGGGTACAGTGTCAAAAGCCTTCCTGAAATCCAAAAATATGGAATCGATTTGAGATCCCTTGTCGGTGGCACTTAACACTTTATGTGAATAAAGGGCAAGCTGTGTTTTGCAAGAGTGATACTTTCTGAATCCGTGTTGACTACTGGTTAATAGGAATCTAGTTGGTATACAGTCTGGCCCGGAAGATTTATTTTTGTTTAGTGACTTAAGTTGTTTTACTACTCCAGGAACATCTACTTCTAAGTTTCGCATGCTGGCAGCTGTTCTTGGATTGAATACTGGAGTGTTCACTCCGTCTTCTTTGGTGAAAGAATTTCGGAAAGCTGTGTTTAGTAATTCTGCCTTAGCAGTACTGTCATCGGTAGTATTACCATCGCTATCACGTATTGAAGGTATTGTTTGTGTTTTGTCGCTAGTGTACTTTACATATGACCAGAATTTCTTCGGATTTTCTGCAAGATTATGAGACAGGATTTCGTTGTAGTAACTACTATAGGCTTCTCGCATTGAAGTCCACGCTAGGTTGCGACTTTCAGTAAAAGATTGCCAGTCTTATGGATTCTGTATCTTTTTAAATTTTGCATGCGTTTTTCTTTGTTTCTGCAACAGTGATCTGACCTGTTTTGTGTACCACGGGGGGTCAGTCCCCTCTTTTATTAATTTATTTGGTATAAATCTCTAGATTACTACTGATATTATGTCTTTGAAAGTAAGCCACAACTTATATACACTCGCATTTTTAGTTTTGAAAGACTGGAGACTATCACTCAGGAAAGCGTGAAGCGAATTTTTATCTGCTTTATTGAATAGATATATTTTTTGTTTATTTTTGGTGCATTTCGGCATTTCGATATTCAGTCTCGCTACTACAACTCGATGTTCGCTAATCCCTTTATCTGTTTTGATGCTCTTTACAAGCTCAGGATTATTTGTTGCTAGGAGATCAACGGTATTTTCGCAACCACTTACTATTCTAGTGGGTTCATGAACTAACTGTTCGGAGTAGTTTTCAGAAAAAGCATTCAGAACTAGTTCGAACGATGTTTTATATTTACCGCCGGTTTTGAATATATAATTATGCCAACACATCGAGGGTAAATTAAAGTCGCCACCGATTATAACAGTATGCTTCGGATACCTATTTGAAATGTGATTCAAGCTTTCTTTGAACATTTCGGCAACCGCATCGTCTGAGTCAGGGGGCCGATAAAAAGATCCAATTATTAATTTATTCCGGTTGTCAGGAATAACCTCTACCCACACCAACTCACAGGAAGTATCTGTCTCAATTTCGCTGCATGATAAACCGTTAGTAACAGCAATAAACACGCCACCCCCTTTTGAATTTATTCTATCCTTTCTGAAGACCATTTGGCCCTTGGATAAAATTTCGGCCGAACTTATCTCAGGCGCCAGCCAGCTTTCAGAACCTATAACGATTTGTGCCTCAGTACTTTCTATCGGCGCTTGGAGCTCTGGAACTTTCCCAATACAGCTACGACAATTTACAACTGTTATACCAATGGTTTCTAGATTTGCTTTCTTCCTGTGTCTGACCTGCCCCCTTTGAGACTGAAACCCATTTTGTGTATTCCCGAGGCCCTCTAACCTAAAAGAACCGCCCAGTCCACGCCACACAGCCCCCGCTACCCGTGTAGCCGCTTCCTGGGTATAGTGGACTCCTGACCTATTTAGCGGAACCCGAAAACCCACCACTCTTTGACGCAAGTAGAGGAATCTGCAGCCCACACGGTCGCAGAACCGTCCGAGCCTCTGATTCAGACCCTCCACTCGGCTCTGAACCAAAGGTCCGCAGTCAGTCCTGTCGACAATGCTGCAGATGGTGAGCTCCGCTTTCATCTTGCAAGCGAGACTGGCAGTCTTTACCACTTCTGATAGCCGCTCAAAACCAGAGAGGATCTCTTCCGATCCAAAGCGACACACATCATTGGTCCCGACATGAGCCACCACCTGTAGCTGGCTGCACCCTGTGCTCTTCATGGCATACGGAAGGACCCGTTCCACATCTGGAATGACTCCCCCCGGTATGCACACGGAGTGCAGATTGGATTTCTTCCCCTCCCTAGCAGCCATTTTCCTAAGGGGCTCCATCACCCGCCTAACGTTGGAGCTCCCAACTACCAACAAACCCACCCTCTGTGAGTGCCCGGATCTTGAAGGCAGCGGGGCGAGTACAGGATAAGCGACACCATCTGCGTCAGGAACATCCTCTGCCACAGACAGCGCCTCGAATCTGTCATCAAGACTAACCGGGGAGGCCTCCACTTCGGTCCCCGGGGAAGTCTTACGCCGCCTGACACGGGCTGAGAAGACCTCCCAATCCACCACGGATTGGGGGGGGGGGGTGGCTACCTCCTCAAGGGCAGTGAGCGGGCTGGCCACAGCCGCAGGCCGATCGGAGGGCACAACAGACGCACAGGGCGTCTGCTGCACCCCCGCGAGCGGCCCACAACGGCGGCGCCCACCCACCGCAGACTCAAGCGTTGCCAGCGAAGCCAACGCCGCCTGAAGCTGCGAGCGAAGAGTCACCAACTCTGCCTCGATCCGTTCGCAGCAGTCACAGTTCCTAGCCATTCTAAAAACCTTTTTATAATTTTAGGTTAAAAGGTTACTACAATAAAAGTATTGCAGTTGAAATTGTGTTTTGTCCTGAAACAGAGTAATTGATGGCGCGAAAGTACTCGGATTATATTCCCCCAGTATTTGAGAATGAGAGTACTTAGCCAAAATAAACTTTACACACAATTTGAAACCTGAGACTTTTCCGTTGTTAATGCCACCCAAAACATGCTACTCAGTTAACTTGAAATTTTTCGTTTTACGGCATACAGTCACAATCGTTTAGGTGAGTCAAAAACTTGCTTTGCTCTAAAATGGCGAGTGATAAATCTTCAAAGTCATGCGGGGATGGCTGCGTAGTCTGAGGCGCCTGTTCCCCTCGGAGGTTCGAGTCCTCCTCAGACATGCCTGTTTGTGTCGTCCTTAGTTTAAGTAGTTTGTAAGTCTAGGGACCGATGACCTAAGCAGTTTGGTCTCTTAGGTTTACAACATTTGTACATTTGTTTTGTAAATACCATCATTATGTATCCGCTTTTAATTTATTACTTCCTTAATACTTATTTTGTTCGCTATATATTTTGCAGACAGTATCAACATTTATCACAAAATGTACTGTGAATACCTGCAAAATTACATATTTGTCCTCACTCGGGCATAGGTATTTATGTTGTCAATACAATATTTGTAAATCTATCGGACGTAACTACGTGGTTATTAGTCCGTAGCTTACAAACTACTTAAACTAAGGAGAACACAAACACCCATGTCCTAGGGGGGACTCGAATCCCCGACGGCGAATGGCCGCGCGCACCGCACCACGGCGCCCCAGTACTCACGGCGTTTATGTTGTCCTTAGCATAAGTTACTTTAAGTTAGTGTAAGTAGTTTGTAAGTCTGGTGACTGGTGACCAACGTAGTTAAGTCCCTTAGATTTAAAAACATTTGAAGAATTCTTTGATTCAGGAGGTATAATGTCACAAACAACGAGATTCGTTAAAACTGGCTTCAGCTTAATGGAGAGCACAAATTGTGCAAATATTCTCATCCGGCGTGTCATAATGAAAGCAAACCGTAAGTATTGTTTCAAACCAATGCCAAATTATTTCTTGCTTGCATCCAAGAAGTGGTATACTTAAGAACTTACTCATTTGTAAACTAAGCAGACTTATGAAGCTGTTTTAATATGTCAGCTATATTTTTTAAGACTCAGAGTTTTACTCGTTATAAATAAAAAAAACACCGTTACTATTGCGAGACCGATGACCTTGATGTTTGGTCTGTTCTTTTCTCAACCAACCAACCAAGCAGCCCCTTATTATTACCACCAACTTGCTCTTTCTACGGCAACTACTACTAAAAGCTATATTAAAAATACCAAATCTAATATTTCTGCTACAATGACTCATGATCCTGCTAGGCTCGTTGACCATCAGACCACAAATGTTCAAATGTTTGTGAATAGCTACTAGCTTTACCAGTCCCTAGACTCATAAACTACTTAAACTAACTTACGCTAAGGACAGAACACAAACACACACACACACACAGATGCCCGAGTGAGGACTCGAACCTCCGGCTTGAGCGGCCGCGCTATTCATAGCATGGTGCCTTAGTCCACGCGCACATTCCCGCGCGGCCATTAGAAAAAACACCTTAAGAAAAAATGATTTCAGTCCAGCCTATATCGCGTAGTAATGGAACATCCCCTCAAGACGGATAAATTTATGAAGAAAGTGTGAGAGAACGCATAGGGAAGACCGGGTATGGTAGTCATATGGGTTGGTTGTCACAAATTTTATACCTCGGCTACCAGATGTCCCACTGTAATGGGACATCGGCATTTTCTGCGTGAAGTTTCCGTAGTTTCCGTCGAATGAGTGAGGAGCTATCCATATTTATCTGTTACCTTTGATTACAGGATCTCTACATACACCTCAATGTGCTGGTGGGTTTCGTTTTTCTGCAAAGCTCTGCAACCATGCTATAGATAGCACTGTAGATGTAATTGTAGACGCCGTACGTAATGTAGATATCTTAACTATAACTTATGTAATAATCATCCTACATGTTCTCTAGCGAATTGTCATCAAAAGCCGTGATGATAGTTGCAACTTTAACCTTATTCCCGAAAGACTGTTGGTATTCACTGCCACTGCTTCCATCGCCTCTTCCCGCACTTACCGTAGCACTACCGCTTGCAATGAGTTGTTCGTCATTATCATCCTTATTATCATTATTATGAGTTTGTAACAACAGTATCTAACTTATGCTCATATTTCTGTACCATAACAGATACGAGAAAGCATGCAAATGATTCATCTTCTACACTAATACCATTTTCTCGAAGAAGGGTTCTTCGTAACTTCATCTCAACTAATCGCAATACATTAGCAGGATTGATTAGCAATCGCCGCCCCATCTGACGCTTCACCATACAAATAACATCACAAAACGCAACTTCTGAGGCACACTGCACCGTCCCTATTGGCGAACCGACAGGTCAAAGTGCAATGCGGCATGGCACACGCAGAGGCCTCTATCGGACGACTGCAGAGTTTTGCAGATGCGGGAGTATCACTAGTGCAATAAGGGATCTTTACATTATCTCTCATACGATTTTGGTGTATATGTGTTTGTTCGAGCCCAAGTACTTTCCTTGTTAGAAAAATGGTAGCGAATCACGGTGATGTTATTAGATGAATTTTCGTTAAGTCTTAGGGGAATTTCCAAACATCTAGAAGTGCACAGACAAGTAGGAGATAGTTACGGTTGTTACAGCATAGTAGAGCGTAATAGTGTACTTGTAATCATGCCGTTCTCGGGTTGCGTAAGTAATGCAAGAAGTCAGTCGCATATCTTCGCGGTATTTTCGACCGCTTTCAAGCGCTACTGTACGGAAATAGTGCAGTGGGCTGTGAATCATTTGAAGGAACGAGGACGGCCGCAGTGGAGAGGAGTGGCGCGCGTATATTCGCCTGCCCTTAATCTGCAGGATATGCTCGAGTGTTCTCGGCTGACCTGCTGCCCAAACGACGCCGCCACCAAACACCCCTCGTGCCCAGCACATTGTATAGTGAGAGCTTTCCAGCAGGACTTCTAACAGACTCCTAGGACATGTGTAATTCGCCAGTGCACCTCTGTGCACAGCGGGCACACTTCTGATTGGTTTTGTCGCATGGCCGAGATAGTGACAATCATTTCGATCGATCTAAATTGAAGCGTTTATTTCAGAAACCAGTCAAGCACCAAGTTTGTTAATTCTGGGAAAACTCAAAGAACTGTATACCATCTGATTACATTTTTCGATGGGGACTTAGTTATTTTTTGCTGAAAGTAGTATACAGGGTGTTACAAAAAGATACGGGCCAAACTTTCAGGAAACATCCCTCACACACAAAGAAAGAAAATATGTTATGTGGACATGTGTCCGGAAACGCTTAATTTCCATGTTAGAGCTCATTTTAATATTTCCTCAAATGTTCAAATGTTTATATAGTCTATGGGGCTTAACTACGGGGTCATCAGTCCCTAAACTTACAAACTACTTATGAACTACTTACGAACTAGGACGGCACAAATATCCATGCCCGAGGGGGGATTCGAACCCCCGACCGTGGTGGCCGTGCAGACTGTGACTGGAGCGCCTTAGTTCCCTCGGCCACCGCAGCCGGCTTAATATTTCTCTTTAAATGTAAATTGAAATAATTCGTGCAGACAATTGTCAAAATACCCAACTGTTTCGTTAGTATGTACTGTACTTCCTCAATTCACGTCATCAACACAGATTTTCTGTGGACGTTTGGGCAGGAATTGTTGGTGATGTCTTGATTGGGCCTCATGTTCTTCCACCTACGCTCACTGGAGCACGTTATCATGATATCATACGGGATACTCTACCTGTGCTGCTAGAACATGTGCCTTTACAAGTACGACACAACATGTGGTTAATGCACGATGGACCTCCTGCACATTTCAGTCGACGTGTTCGTACGCTTCTCAACAACAGATTCGGTGACCGATGGATTAGTAGAGGCGGACCAATTCCATGGCCTCCACGCTCTCCTGACCTCAACCCTCTTGACTTTCATTTATGGGGGCATTTGAAAGCTCTTATCCACGCAACCCCGGTACCAAATGTAGACTCTTTGTGCTCCTATTGTGGACGACTGTGATACAATACGCCATTCTCCAGGGCTGCATCAGCGCATCAGGGATTCCATATGACGGAGGGTAGATGCATGTATCCTCGCTAACGGAGGACATTTTGAACGTTTCCTGTAACAAAGTGTTTGAAGTCACGCTGGTATGTTCTGTTGCTGTGTGTTTCCATTCCATGATTAATGTGATTTGAAGAGAAGTAATAAAATGAGCTCTAACATGGAAATTAAGCGTTTCCGGACACATGTCCACATAACGTATTTTCTCTTTCTTTTTGTGTAAGGAATGTTTCCTGAAAGTTTGGCCGTACCTTTTTGTAGTACCCTGTATATTGCAAACTATTCTATCACAGAAAAAAAATATTTTAAGTTATTTAACACTGCTGTAAATTGCACCGAACAAAAATTCACTTAACTGGTTTCTGCAGTAAATTGGGTGTTACATAATATTATGGTATAAATCCCCATATTTTTAGGATTTACAAGTAAAACCTCTGTATTTGGAAAAGGACAAAATTTTTATTGAGATTGACACTACATTATTAGAACAAGGGAATTACAGAGTTGACATAATAAATTTACTCCCATCATTTCGGTAGGAGCTACTCAGTCCTCATAGCCGGCCGCGGTGGCCGAGGGGACTAAGGCGCTCCAGTCACGGTCTGCACGGCCACTACGGTCGGGGGTTCGAATCCCCCCCTCGGGCATGGCTATTTGCGCCGTCCTAGTTCGTAAGTAGTTCATAAGTAGTTTGTAAGTTTAGGGACTGATGACCCCGTAGTTAAGTCCCGTAGACTACACAAACATTTGAACAAACAGTCCTCATAAACAAATTCAACAGCACATTGTGCCTCTGTAATAGGCCATTGTAAAATTGCGCCACTAATCTTTATAATATCTGTAAGAGTGATTTGTTTTAAAATAGCCTTCAGTAGTCCTCTGACTTTCTTTACCTAACTTTTGGTCAGGCCCTTGTTTTTCCCGTCTACGCTTAACTTCATTAACCTCAATCAAAGTCTGAATATGTGTGTCTTGACAGTTTTTATTTTCAGGAGAATGAAAATATGTCTACGTTTCATCAATGACGTCCTGGTTAATGTTTAAATAACATTTTGCATTGCACTTACAAATGAGACTGCTGGGCTTCATTTTCGCATGTACTTCCTTGCTAGAGTAAGAAACATATCCTCATTTCACTCTTGCATTGCGAATGGGATTACGTTTTTACGTATCTTCGTTTACTACTCCTCGTCTCCTTTTTTGTTAAGGTTCATCTTCTAAACTTGCAGACATCTCACTTTTGATAGAGGCTTAATGTTATCACTAACCTATGAACACTGGAAAACAGAACAGAGTGATTCGACAGTGCTCAAGCTAACTTATCAGTGACAACAAGGAAAACATTTGAATATCTGTATACTGTCGATTCAGAATACGAATACCAACTGGCAATATTGAAACATAAAATGTTCCAACAATTTATTGCAGAAACCAGACAAAAGGAGTCGCTTGACTGGTTTCTGATGTAAACGTGAAATTAAACGTCATGTCAGACAACAGTTGGATATACTTGACTGCTTTCTGCACTGAAATGTGCAATTACGCTGAAATACGAATATGGTGCCATTAACTTATTTTTTCAGGTTTTGGCGCTTGACTGGTTTCTGAAATAAATGTTTCAATTGCTTCGGGAGTAGTTTCCTGTTTCTGACTCAGCAGTCTTATACAGCGGTAAGAGCGCGCGTATGCGCGTATATGGGTACCTCCAACTTATATCCGACTACTGTGACTTCGGGATGTAACTTTAGCATATTTGGCTGAATGTGTTGTTAAATATACTATTAGGTTTAATACACATAAAATTTTTACCGCATCAAAAATTGTGAGCTATGGGGGGGGGGGGGGATTTTGAAATATATAAAAATGTTTAAAGATGTGATTGTACAGTAGCAACCGCGAAAATTATATTTCAACATTTTTTAAACTCCTACCGTATCGGCGACATGTTCTCAGAAAGATAACGGCCGCGTAATACAAGACGAGCTGCAGTTATCTGAACTTTCCCTTCGTCCTCCACCAATCCCACTTGGTAGAGATCGCACAATAGGCAGCAATACTTCAAAATTGTTCGCACAATAATAGTTTAGGCTGTCCTGTGCAAGCCTCATCTCGGAGTAAGAACGGTAACCAACAACGTTTTGAACCTGCTTACCATATACATATCTCAGTCTCCCTCTTTACCTCGACACTTCTCTCCATTGCTAATTTGCCGGCCGCAGTGACCAAGCGGTCTGCGGCGCGCCAGTCACAGTCTGCACGGCCGCTACGATCGGGGGGGTTAGAATCCCCCCTCGGGTATGGATGTTTGTGTAGTCATTAGTATAAGGTAGTTCATAAGTAGTTTGTAAGTTTAGGGACTGATGACCCCGCAGTTATGTCCCATAAACTTAAGAAACATTTGAACATCCACTGCTAATTTGACGATCACCTGGTATCTTATAATATGTCCCACCAATCGATCCCTTCTCTTAGATAAGATATGACAGAAATTTCTATCCTCCCCAATTCCGTTTCGTACTTCCTTATTAGTTACGCGATCTACCCACCTAAATCTGAACATTCGTCTGTAAAACCATATTTGAAAAGCTTCTATCATCTTTCTGTCTGAACTCCTTATGATCCACGTTTAACTCGCGTACAAGGTTACATTTCAGACAAATACTTTCAGAAAGGACTTCCTAACATTTAAATTAATATTGGATGACAACAAATTTCGTTTATACAGAAGTTCTTTCCATCACATAGCCATTCTGCATTTTATATCTTCTTTACTTGGAATATCAGAATTTATTTTGTTACACAGATAACAAAACTCCTCTAGCACTTTTATTGTGTCATTACCCAAGCTAATACCTTCAGCATAGCTTGATTTTCTAACACTACATTCCATTACCCTTATTTTTACCTTGCTAATGTTCATCTTATAAATTGCCTTCAAAACACTATCCATCCCGTTCAACTGTTCTTCCAGGTCTTTTGAAAGAATTATAATGTCATCGGCAAACCGTAAAGCTTTAACAACTATTAACATTAGTTATATATATGTGGTCAGGCTTGATTCCATATTGGGTGCTCCACGACTGTATTTGATTTGTGGTAATTATTCAGCAATCAGTCGTCATAAATATAAATTCTTTATAATAAAGAATTTATATTTATGACGACTGATTGCTGAATAATTACCACATATATATGTGGTGTTTGTTTTTCGGACATGTCCGGAAAAACACACACACACACACACACACACACACACACACACACATATATATATATATATATATATATATATATATATATATATATATATATATATATATATATGCAGGGTGTTTCTCTAAGTGTGTTTGCCTCTGTAACTTATAAAATAATAGGTGACGGGAAATTTTAATGCGGTAAGTCAACACAAGAAATGTTACACTTTCTGCGGAGCTATGAACATAGTTTATTGTATCATTTTCCAAAGAGTTACAGCACAAAGATATAATTTTTTAAATGGAACAATAGTGCTTTCTATCGTGCATTGGATTCGTTGAAACCAGCTGCGACCAAATCAATTTAAACTACATTCCCATCACTGTTAGTTTAGGAGCTACAACCCTTCAATGTTTCAGGGGCAGATACCACAAACGCTGCGCATAATGCAATGCGCCTTCTAAATTTGGTGCGGCCGAGTTGTAACGTCGCCGGTGTCACGGAGCGAGAAGCTTCCTCGATGCGCTGTTAGACTGCCGACTGTCGCCGCACACGGCCGTTTACCCGACAGTTGGAGCCACACAAACAACCGAGGGTCAATATACCACAGTTACTGACATCGGATGACGATGGCATACACGAACAACGAGTACGTTGGCATGTTGCTGATGCTCGGCGAGTGCCGACACGATGCCACTGAAGCAGCCACGGCGTATGCCGTGAGATATCCTAGGCGAAGAGCCCCGGCAGCCATTACGTTCTTACGTGCCGAACAACGACTTCGGGAAACAGACAGCTTGGCAATGCGCCGCAGTAACAGACAAAGACATGCAAGAAGTGAGGAGACGGAGGTGTCTGTTTTAGCTACACTACACCACGATCCTCATGTCAGCATACGAGCCGTTGCTGCAGTCGCTGGTGTCAATCTCACATCTGTGTGGCGTATAGTACACGGCCACACAGGTTTCACCTGTACCGCCTGTCACTGACCCAGGAGCTGCATGGGAACGATTTCCGTGCAAGAGTGACATTATGTGAGTGGACCATGCGTAATTTCACGCTGGAGTCTTTACAAAGTGTTACCTTCTCTGATGAGTCCACGTTCACAATTTATGCTGCAGTGAATCGCCATAACATGTTCTACTGGGCCGCAGACAATCCTCTGTGGGTACGACCTGTCGACCGTCAACGTAGGTGGTCTATTAACGTGTGGTGTTGAATCCTTGGGGATGAAATCATCGGTCAACACTACTTCCCAGGTACACTGACAGGTGAGTTATATCGCGCTTTTATAGCCGAAAGTTTGGGTGGTCTCCTTGAACATGTGTGTCTACACACGAGCGTCCATATGTGGATGCAGCACGATGGTCACCCAGCCCATCCTGCGCCTGCTGTTGTGGAAGAACTAAACAACAGGTTTGCAGGAAGATGGTTGGGGCGCCATGGTCCTCATTCATGGCCCGCAAGGTCGCCCGATTTAACACCAGTAGATTTCTTTTTGTGGAGCTATCTAAAGATCGTGTTTATGTGACTGAGCCCACATCCCCAGATCTAAAACGGCGCATCGAGGACGCATGTCGCCCCGTCACACCGGCGATGTTACATCTCGTCCGCAGATCCTTTCGACGGCGCATTGTATTATGCATTGAGGAACATGGACACACATTTGAACATCTCATGTAAATCAACTTCCAACCTCCATAACATCCATCACCCAGCACACAGCCATGTATTATGTACAGCGTATGGTATCTGCCCCTGAAACATTGAAGGGTTGTAGCTCCCAAACTAACAGTGATAGGAATGTAGTTTAAATTGATTTGGACGCAGCTGGTTTCAACGATTCCAATGCGCGATAAAAAAACTATTGTTCCATTTTAAAAATTATTTCTTTGTGCTGTAACTCTTTGGAAAATGATACAATAAACTATGTTCATAGCTCCGCAAAAAGTGTAATATTTCTTGTGTTGACCTACCGCATTAAAATTTCCCGTCACCTATTATTTTATAAGTTACAGAGGCAAACACACTTAGTGAAACACCTTGTATATATACTCCTGGTCAGGAAGAAGATGCTGTGATATTCGAATTATTAGCTTTTCAGAGCATTCACACAAGGTTGGCGCCGATGGCGACACCTACAACGTGCTGACATGACGAAAGTTTCCAATCGATATCTCAAACACAAACAGCAGTTGACCGGCGTTGCCTGGTGAGACATTGTTGTGATGCCTCGTGTAAGGAGGAGAAATGAGTACCATCACGTTTCCGACTTTGATAAAGGTCGGATTGTGGCCTATCGTGATTGCGGTTTATCGTATCGCGACATTACTGCTCGCGGTGGTCGCGATCCAATGACTGTTAGCAGAATATGGAATCGGTGGGTTCAGCAGAGCAATACGGAACGCCGTGCTGGATCCCAACGGCCTCGTATCACTAGCAGTCGAGATGACAGGCATCTTATCCGCATGACTGTAACGGATCGTGCAGCAACGTCTAGATCCCTGAGTCAACAGATAGGGAAGTTTGCAAGACAACAACCATCTGCACGAACAGTTCGACGACGTTTCCAGCAGCATGGACTATCAGCTCGGAGACCATGGCTGCGGTTACCCTTGACGCTGCATCACAGACAGGAGCGCCTGCGCTGGCGTACGCAACGACGAACCTGGGTGCACGAATGGCAAAACATCATTTTTTTCGGATGAATGCAGGTTCTGTTTACAGCATCATGATGGTCGCCTCCGTGTTTGGCGACATCGCGGTGGACGCACATTGGAAGCGTGAATTCGTCATCGCCATACTGGTGTATCACTCAGCGTGATGGTATGGGGAGCCATTGGTTACACCTCTCGGTCACCTCTTGTTCACATCGACGGCACTTTGAACAGTGGCCTTTACAGTTCAGATTTGTTACGACCCGTGGCTCTACCCTTCACTCGATCCCTACGAATCTCAACATTTCAGCAGGATAATGGACGACCGCATGTTGCAGGTCCTGTACGGGCCTTCTGGATACGGAAAATGTTCGACTGCTGCCCTGGCCAGCACATTCTCCGATCTCTCTCCAACTGAAAACGTCTGGTCAATGGTGGCCGAGCAACTGGCTCGTCCGTCACAATACGCCAGTCACTATTCTTGATGAACTGTGGTATCGTGTTGAAGCTGCATGGGCATCTGTACATGTACAAGCCTTCCAAGCTCTGTTTGACTCAATGCCCAGGCCTATCAAGGCCGTTATTACGGCCAGAGGTGATTGTTCTGGGTACTGATTTCTCAGGATCCATGCATCCAAATTGCGTGAAAATTTAATCAAATGTCAGTTGTAGTGTAATATATTTGTTCAATGAATACCCGTTTATCAACTGCATTTCTTCTTGGTGTAGCAATTTTAATGGCCAGTAGTGTATATATATATAACTTATATAATATACCGATGACGGACTATGATCCTTTCTTCAGTGCGGAGGCACTCCTATGCCCTTATTCTTGCGACAATTAGTTTACAATAACTACGATTTTGAGTTGTAGTGGGCAGGGTAAAGTTGAGAATTTGTATCTGACGAGAGGCGTGCTTGAGTAAATCCGTGCAGGTATAGTGATCGCTGTGATGTAGGGGTGAGCGCAACTGCCTAAAAAGCAGGACGCCCGGGTTCGAATAACGGCTGGGTAGACATTTTCAACTTTACCCATTCGCAGTTAATGTCATACATTCACAGAATATGAATTATTAATATAGTGTCATTTGAACATTTCTTTTTGGACATGCCCGAAAAAAAATGTTCAAATGAAATGTTCAAGTGTTTGTTAAGTTTAAGGCACTTAACTGCGGGGTCATCAGTCCCTAAATTTACAAACTACTTATGAACTACCTTATACTAAAGACGACACAAACATCCATGCCCTAGGGGGGATTGGAACCCCCGACCGTAGCGGCTGTGTAGACTGTGACTGGCGCGCCGCAGACCGCTCGGCCACCGCGGCCGGCGTCCGAAAAAAAAACCAGACATCATATCGATAATTCTAAATATGCCCACCACAGGCAATGACAATTTCAATGTGGACGCATTCAAACGCTCGATGCTTTGTAGGAATCCAGTATAGGCTGCGAGCAAGAGGGGTCAATGGGCAGGAGGTTACAAGTTGAGAATTTGGGTTGGAAAGGAAGCGTGCCTGGATTGCCTAATCGGTTAAGGCGAGCGCTGGCCCCAATTGGGAAATCCGGCTTCCAATTCGGGTCCAGCACAAGTTTTCAACTTTGTCTTTGAATTTATTTCGTCTCGCCTAAACGGTCGAAATGTTTCAATATTTCGAGTTTGCAAAGTTTTTACTTCTTCTTCATGAACTTTAATTTCTTCTCGTTGCATTCTTTCACAGCCATATACATGATGATTGATGATTTCGTGTAGAATTTTTTGGCCGTTAGACCTCAGCTGGAATCGTGTTCTGCGTGCTTGGGGCAAGTCTTTAGGTGACGCCACTTGCTCGTTTAGTTCCCCATTATTACCCCTGATACCTTCAGAATTTGAAACAGTGTATTCCACTCAACGTTGTCAAAAGCTTTTATTTACGTATACGAGTAAAAATACCTACATAGACATTTTAAATTGCCAGTCTGTCCTCATCTACGTTTCTTGGTCAGCGTTATAGTTTTGCACAGCTATTGCCCGCTATAAATTTGTTGACTGTTTAAAGTAAACCATCACGAATGCTCAGCATTCTTAATATGATTTGTAATCGTCATACACAGTAAAACATCACGTGTGACTCCTAGCTGAGGGTATCTACAGTATTTTTAAACTATGCTACACTCACACTATTGAGTTCTCGTCAAGTGATGGTTATTATGTATGCTTTTTATACAGCCAAGAATGCGAAAATAGCTCGAATTGAAGTGATGCACATTAATATTAAACCCAAATGGGAAAATGTTTGGTGCCGGTGCCCACTTAAACAATATGCTGGTACGCACTTCGGTAGACTCTGCGTAGTAATATACGATGGGTGTTCAATTTAAAAAGTTCGAAACGACACTGTGGGTATAATTGAAGTCTTTATTCAAAAGTAATCACCAGAGACCTGAGCACCAAAATCTCACTGTTTAACGAGCCGAAGGATTCCCTGTTTCCAGAATTCCTGTGGATGTGGCAAGAGTCCTCTAATGTTCAAATGTTTGTATAGTCTATGGGACTTAAGTACGGGGTCATCAGTCCCTAAACTTACAAACTACTTATGAACTACTTACGAACTAGGACGGCACAAATATCCATGCCCGAGGGGGGATTCGAACCCCCGACCGTAGTGGCCGTGCAGACCGTGACTGGAGCGCCTTAGTCCCCTCAGCCACCGCGGCCGGCTCAGTTCTCTACTGTGTCCTTCAGTTTATCGTCCGAGTTAAGGCGCTTCTCTTTGAAACGTTTTTTTAGTGGACCAAACAGATGGAAGTCACAGGACGACATGTCCGGGCTGTATGGCGGATGCTCAAGCTGCTCCCACTTGAACTTGGCCAGCACACTTCTTGTGACCCCGAGACGTGTGGACGCGCGTTATCATGGAGCAGAATCACTCCCTCAGTGAGCAGTCGTTTGCAATTGATGGACTTACATAGGCTACGGAGTATCTCACAGAGCGCGTCACTGTTAATGGATTTTCCGTGCTGGAAACACGGTGAGCATCACCATGCTTGTTGAGGGCACAACCTTGAATGTTTTACAAGGTTACGACGCATGCATCGCATCCCTAGATATCACACTACGTTATTCCAAGCGGCATATTCAAATTTTAACCGGTTTGGTTATTTAGACTTTTCGTGCCTTTTCATTTGTACACCCTTTGTAGATGCTGATTTAATTCTGAGGAGAAAATCGAAGTCTCCAGTCGGTTTAATATTACACAATCACGGTTCTTAGAGCGTTCTTAAAGGGGATTGTTACATTGGTATATTCAACCGTTTGTTTGTTTGTTTCTATCAAAAGTAGCCAGGAGGGTAACACGATTTACCAATTAAACTGCTACCACAGTCGTCCACGACCTAATGACGCACGTAACTCAACATCCAAAGATTTAGGTCGAACAGCTGTGATATACTTACCCCCACAAGAACAGAGAAAAATTGAGTCTGTTTTTTCACATCTATGTGACATTCTCAGAAAATATCCTGTGATAAGTTCTCTCTGTCTGAACTGTCTTTTGGTGAACAGTCCCCTAATATTATATGACTGGACTATCATATTTCCAAACTCAGGGCTTTGCTTTTGCACGCAGTTTCCTAGATACACAAGGGTGTTTATATTCTACTTTGTGTCTCGCGTTCTATATATACTACAAAAACTGGGATAGGGATCAGACTTTAACGTTCCTTCAACATCGGGATTATTTGCGGCAGAGGTAAATAATGTGATTTGGCATTTAGTAACTGTTATAGCTTCCCGGAAGAGACTGCGGAAGGCGTTAGCAGACAAGTTGTTGGCGCCAGTTATTTTGAGCGTGCGTGTGATGCGTCCCACCCACCCCGGCCCCTGACAGGATAAATATGGCGCACAATCGCCACGCCCGTGCCGTTTATTTGCCGGCCTATGCCGTACGTTGCGCGCTTCCATCGCGTCTATTACGTCAGCATTAACCGATTGAGTTTTGCGAATTCAGCGCTGCAAGATGAAATTTCCCAGTTTTTAATAGTATCTTCTCTTTAGCGTCATTAGTTTTTAATGAATTTTGTTGAGAACTATCATTAAGCTCTCAACCCGAATACGTGTTTGGACAACACTACCTTTGCTAGGAGTGGTATGCCCTTGACGTCCTTTTATGTTCGAATTGATTTTATCAGATAATTAGGGGGACCATAATTTAATTTGAGCTTCATACCACGCTATTACATTGATTTTTAATATTGCTAAATAACTGACAGAGACGAAAGAGGCGAAATGTCACAGAAAACATATTGCTACCAACGAAGTATCGAAGGCCATGCTACTGGTTATGTGTTCTGGTATTAACACCCACCATAAACCACTGACAAGGAAAGTAAATGGGCTCGAACAAACATATATGTATGAACATTTGGTTACAGTATCTCTACGTACACCTCAATGTGCTGGTGGGTGTCGTTTTTATGCAAAACTCTGCAATCATGCTCTAGATAGCACTGTAGATGTAGTGGTAGACGCCATACGCAATGCAGATATCTTAACTATAGCTTATGTAATAGTCATCGTACATGTCCTCTAGCGTATTGTCATCAAAAGCCGTGATGATAGTTGCAACTTTAACCTTCTTCTCGGAAGACTGTTGGTATTCACTGCCACTGCTTCCATCGCCTCTTCCCGCACTTACCGTAGCACTACCGCTTGCAATGAGTTGTTCGTCATTATCATCCCTATCATATTTCTGTACCATAATAGATACTAGAAATCATGCGAATGATTCATCTTCTACACTAATAACATCTTCACGAAGAAGGGTTCTTCGTAACTTCATCTCAACCAATCACAATACTTTAGCAGGATTATCAATCGCCGCTCCATCTGACGCTTCACCACACAAATGTCACAAAACGCATCTTCGGAGGCACACTGCGCCGTCCCCTGGCGAACCGACAGGTCAAAGTGCAATGCGGCGAGGCACACGCAGAGGCCTGTAACGGACGACTGCAGAGTTTGCAGGTGCGGGAGTATCACTAGTGCAATAAGACACCTTTACATTATTTCTCATACGATTTTGGTGTATATGTGTTTGTTCGAGCCCATTGTGGATTTAAATTTTGCCTTTGGTTTCTCTGTAGGTTTATTTGCAATGCTGAAGGTTTGTTACATGCTCTGTTAATAACGAGTGACGAGATATTTATATGAGTGGTAAACAGGAAAACTTTCTTTCTAAGAACATCACAATCAGTAAACTTTGATCACAGACAAGGTGCATGCAAAATTACCACCCAGTTGGTTGCATACTGAAGATTGCTAATTATTCTCCGAAATTTAACTTATGATCCAAAATATTATCTGTAATTTGAAGATAGAAAGCAATAGTTGGCAGAATGTGGGTTAACGCTGTATAGTAAGTAATCGTTTTCTAATGCTTTCCCCACTTGTGCGTGGTCTCATGGCTAATCATTCATTTGGCATAGTTAATATAAGGAGTAACTAATGCGTTTCCTCTTCACACGAGGACGAAATATGTGTACCCCAGATGTCTGCGTACAGTGTTATACATTTAAAGAGTGAGAAAGTTTATCTAAATGTTTGTGGATCGTGTAGCTGAGGAGAAACTTGGGGATCAGCCAATAGTCACCTAGTGGTATGTCTAAACCACCTACTAACCATATAGTCTGGCCTGCACACACAGCCGTGCCCGTCGTTAACCAACACCACCCAGAGAGAAGGCCGCGGAACTGTCGTGTGACGTCACGCAGTGTAGGCATCGTTCGCGTAGCTAACTGGGTGGCCGCTGGGGCACGGCCCACTATGCCGTAGCGTGTAGCCAGTCAGCTACGCGAACGATAGCTACTCTGCCTGATGTCACACGACAGCGCCGCGGCATTCTCTCTAGGTGGTGTTGCGTTAACCCTCCCGGCGGATTCGAACCGGTGCCGGCATATCTACAGGTCCCGGAAAGAGGCGCATTAAACAACCCAGCTATTCAGACAGGTGCCGTATATTAAGTACTATGGTAAGATTATTAAACTTGTTGCAGTTCTGGTATACTACACTGGTCAAAAAAATTAGGGGATCAGTTGAGATACTAGGTTCTGAAGTACTGTCATCGTCAGAATGAACTAAAATCGTTCGACGTCATTCTGTCGGTTCTAACGAGTGGAGACAACATTACGGCAACCGAGATAGTGGTAATAACAGTAGGTTGCTGCAGAGGGGGCTGGTGTTGAGTTGTCTTTACTCTACCAAACGTATTACACAAGCAGTTCGGTTCAGATAGAGTAGTGAGCAGGTAGTGCAATGCAACAACAACGTGCCTTAACCGAAGCTATGGCAACGAGAGCCATAGGAAGGTTGGAAGCGGGACAGACAAAGAGGGAGGTGGCTGCAGCTATTGGAGTGTTCCAAAGTGTAATATTCAGGACCTGGACGCGATTTCAGAGAATATGAATTGTTAACAGAAGGAAAGACCAAGGTCGATCACGGATAACACAGCAAGAGATGACCATTATCTCCGGTTAACAGTCCGTCGAGACAGGAGGCTGAATTCAAATCAGCTGCAACGCCCCCTCGAGGCAGGAACAGGACGAGCAATATTAACACAAACAGTCGGAAATCACCTTCGGTGATGTGGCCTCTACGCACGGAGGACTATGATGTGTGTCCCATTAAAACTACGACACCGATTAGCCCGCAGAAATTGGGTGGACGAACATTAGGATTGGAGTCTTCGATTGTCGCCGGGTTGTGTTCACAGATGAGTCTAGATTTTGTGTTCAGCTCGACAATCGACGTTCCCTCACCTGCAGAGAACTTGGAACTCAGAACCATCCTGCTTATGTACATATCATGGTGATGGACGAATGGTGTAGGCAGGAGTCGGTATTGGAGGACGTATGGATTTCTATGTTGTTCAGAATGGCGCTTTAGCTGCTCAGAGGTATAAAGACGAGATCCTTCCATTTTTTGTCATACGCTGGTGGCACAGGAGATGGGTTCATCCGTAGACGATAAAGCGCGTACCCACAGAACTGCACTGGTGAAAAACATTCTTAAAGCCGAGGGAATTGTACGACTGGAGTGCCCAGATTGTTCACTGAACTTGAAAACACGATTGAGCATGTCTGGGATGCACTTGGCAGACGCATTGCAGCCAGACCAGCACCTCTCACGACGGTTGCAGAGCTGGATATTGCACTCGTGGAAGAATGACCAAATATCCCTCAAGGGCTTATTAATAACCTCTACTATCCACGCCACGAAGGTGTTCAACGGTACTGGCCGTCTGAGATGATCACACACGATATTAGAGGGTAACGAGAATGAGTTTTCCACAATTATGCTAGCTCCATGGTGCCTTTCTTTAAGTAGACACCATGTAAACCTCAAGTAAAGAGATGAGAAAGAAAAATATCGTACTGTATCAAAAACAAATTAAAATTGTAACTAATATCTGAATGAAATACGTTACTATATGTATACTGTGTATATCTCACCTGATCCCGTAATTGTTTTGAAACCGTGGCGGAGCGGCCGAGCGAATTGAGACGCTATGCTACGATGCGCGAGGCCGTTCCCGGTCGGGGGTTTGTACTGTCTTTAGTTCAAATGTTCAAATGTTTGTTAAGCTTATGGGACTTAACTACGGGGTCATCAGTCCCTAAACTTACAAACTGCTTATAAACTAGCTTATCCTAAGGACGGCACAAATATCCATGCCCGAAGGGGGATTCGAACCCCCGACCGTAGTGGCCGTGCAGACCGTGACTGGAGCGCCTCAGTCCCCTCAGGGACTGATGACCCCGTAGTTATGTCCCATAAGCTTAACAAATACTTGAACATTCAGTCCCCTCGGCCACCGCGGCCGGCACTGTCTCTAGTATAAGGTAGTTCATAAGTAGTTTGTAAGTTTAGGGACTGATGACTCCGCAGTAAAGGCCCATAAGTTTAACAGACATTTGGACATTTGAATTGTTTTGAGCTCTGTACTTTCTTATTTTGAAGTGGTCCAGATAGTAAATTCAGAAACAGTCGAATGTGTGAAACGATGCTATAAGAAAATATCTGATTTTTCTCCATGTCGAATTGTTAGGAAAAAAGCACAAACTCCCTTGTGTTCATTCTCTTAAGGGAGTCTAGGACTATAGTTGTACAGATAAGTACGTCTTATTGTATAATAATAGGCGATTGGTAGTAATGCAGAGTAATATATAATATAATAAAAGAATATGTATTCCGTTCTTTTAATCACTTGGAACTCACTTGGAAAATACCGACACAGCATCTTGACTGTCATTTCAATTGATGAATGGCTGTAGCTGCACTTACACCCTCGGCGTGCCAATCCTTCAGTGGTGCTACTCAACCTTCTTATATAAATTATGTATTGCACGATCTCTTTTTGTTGACCTGCGTCATATTTCCTGTCTGGTGTTACATTTCACCGGTACACTACATCCTTTATGGTTCTGCCTAATATTTTAAGCCCTGGCATCGGTATTTCACATTATTTGAAAATTAATAGCTGTCTCTTCCACATTTAGGTTGTTTCCTCTACACATTCTGCTATCCTTAATCAGCTCAAACGTTTTTGTCGTTTCTTTATTAGCACTGTAATATGACCAGAAAACATTATCGTTACTACTAAATTATTAACAAAGAGCATAGTATTCATATTCAGAAGAATTTGCAACGTTACCTACTATGAGGATCGTCAGGGAAACTGGCATTTAATCTCTTCAACTCATGGCGTAGGCCTTACTCCACCTCAACTCAGTGGATCATTTATTTCCACACAAATTGTGTCCCCCGTAGAAATGTTTCTTATCTACCCCATCACAGCACTCTCTTTATATCTAACTCTCTGAGAATGAACTGACTTGATAATTTTATCACGGTATCTATGTTTAAGTAATTTCGGCATGGTAAATTTCTAATCAACTGTGACAGGAGGCACAAGAAATTAGGGCTTGTAAAGAAGCATACAAGCATTCGTTTATCCCTCGTTATATATGGGAGTAGAACAGAAAAGTTAGTAACTCGTCATCGTACTAGGTACGCCCCGCCACGCACTTTCGGGTGGATTGCGGAGTATTGGTGTAGATGTTTTTCGTAATAACCTGATAATTTTCAAGGAATTAAATATTTCTCTAGAATAAAAAATGAAAAGCCAAGATCGCACATTAATAGTTTATTAAATGACGACGGGTTTCGGTGCACTGTGTCACCATCATCTGGTCACGTATGTGTTATAAGCTGGTCATCTTGTTAAAAAATTGGGTATAATATGACAAGTGCAACATTGCATTTAGTCATTATATAAACCAATATACAAGTTAAAAACATGACAGCTTACAAAATACTGACAGCTCTGAAGATTCTATTTTATATTTTGACGCAAGGTCGTCATTTAATAAACTATTAATGTGCGATCTTGGCTTTTCAATTTGAAAACTATAAAACGATCAGATCGCCTCCAAACCCGAATATGTTGCTGTTGTTGTTGTTAGGTTGTTTAAGGGGGACAAAACTACAATGGTCATCAGTCTCCCACCCGAATATGTCAGGTAATCTTAATTTCTCAAGAAAATTAGTACTCGTGTGGCTCAACTTGATATCTCATTTGTCGATTTAGCACTTATCATTTAGCTATAAAAATTCGCACGAATAGATATTGTACAATTTTTAGGGAGTCTTTTTTGAGCGGAACGACCAGAACTAATTTGATCTGGTGGTGTCGTATCTGAATCCTGTACTTCAAACAAAGTGAACCTGATCTATGGGACTCGTCAGAGAAAGCATGACGCGGTGTAAGTACGATGCACGTGCCACGCGGTGTTGAGGCCCCAAGGGCAAACAGTGCAGAGATCGCTGCACGACTGTTGCAATCGGCGACGGACAGTTATTTTTAAGAGCGCCACTCGTACAGTCTGCGCAGTCTCTCCTCTTGAGACGTCTCGTTTTGTTGCTGCTTCTGCAGCTTGAAAGATGTGACGAAATTTCTTCTTAATATTGATAGAATCCTTCACACTTCTCCTTTGTATGATGGCCGGACTGCTTTTAGTCCATGGTGGAAGGCTTATTATTATGCAGCGATTTATTAGGTCCAATAAGATATGTGTCGCCACTTTCCATGTTTTGTTACAACTGAATATCAACGGTCGAAACATTTACAAATTATTACGTACTTGTATATTTGCAAGAAAAGAACATGAAATGCAAGAAAAAGTTTTAACTCAATCCGAAAATGATAGTTCAGTTATAGACATGCACACAGTGCTTCTCTAGGTACTAAGTAACCTCACAAACGTTTTTTTAGGTCTTCTTGCTTACTACAAAACACGTACCCTCGCTCTTGCGCTGTTTGTACGTTAGAGTTTGAGCATTAATAAAAGTAAAGATACGAAATAATTCTTCATGAATATGATGATATTTTCTTCCGGGTCCGAACTCTAACATGGATTTCCAACTTTCGTAAGCAATCGCTTTAAATATTAAGTTTCCTGAATACACCTCTAACCTTAATTCCAACTTTTGAAGTCGCTTTTGTTTCTTACGTGAACAAGATATATAATTTTTCCACACTGTAGAATCCAAAACACGTAATATAAAAAGTTCTGAAACCAAAGGTACACATTAAATAATAATAATAATAATAATAATAATAATAATAATAGGAGATGTGACTACTTCCACCTTGCCGGCCGCGGTGGCCGAGGGGACTGAGGCCCTCCAGTCACGGTCTGCACGGCCACTACGGTCGGGGGTTCGAATCCCCCCCTCGGGCATGGATATTTGTGCCGTTCTTAGTCTTAGCTAGTTCATAAGTAGTTTGTAAGCTTAGGGATTGATGACACCGTAGTTAAGTCCCATAAGTTCTACAAACATTTGAACATTTTTTGAACTTCCACCTTTTACACTTTCACGGAACGCTGAGTCGTTCTTTTTCTGGAGCTCGTAAAGAGCTCTCCTGACAGTCAACCACATTAGTGACGAACGGAGGTGTCTCATCAATTGAAAATTAGTGTCAGTATATAAGTACGGCTTTCTCATTTGAACAACGTCCCGAAGTATGACATGAGACTACTCCCCAGACCTTTATTATCATTCCTAGAAAAGATGTTAATTAAGCAATTATTGTACACTTTTTAAACCGCCCGTATAGCTACGTACTTTAATAGTGCCCTTTCGGAATTCGTGAAAGCGCGCCGGCTTCGAGTCAAATCTTCCCTGCTCATTAACTACGAGAGCCGATTTCCTAGCAAATTGTAATGTTTCTTTTAGGCGGTTTCCCACATCCGACTCGGTGAATAAAGGAGTGGTAGTCATATCATGCCTCACTTACGTGACATTTAGAATACGTTGGCACCTTTCATATGGAAAAATACTAGGCGTAGACAGTTCCTCGCCGCGCGGGAGTAGCCGAGCGGTCTGGAGAGCCACGTTACGGATCGCACGGCCTCCCGCGCCGGGGGTTCGATTGTTGTTGTTATTGGGGCTTTAGGGCGCTCAACATCGTGGTCATCAGCGCCCAACCGGGGGTTCGAATCCTCCCCTGGGCATGTTGTCCTTAGGTTAGTTCACCCTAGTTTAAGTAGTTCGTAAGCTACGGACTAATAACCTAGCAGTTAAGTCCGATAGATTTACAAACATTTGAACACAGTTCCTCCTGGGATTGAAAGGATTTGCAACAGAATGGCTATCTGGCCTCTCTGTAGCAGTAACACTTCCAAATGCAATAACAATTAGCCGTGTCCGTGAGATATGAGATAAGAGCAATAAAATTAGAAATTTTATAATAATTTACATACATTTCCTATAAAGACGTTTAATAAAACATAGTTTAGCCAGATGCTAAAATTACTGAACTATTATTGTAGTAAATAATGGTTGCGAAATACTAACACGAATAGGAAAACTGGTAGAGTCTGACTTCGGGGAAGATCAGTTTGGATTTAGGAGAAATGTAGGAACACGTGAGACAATACCTTACGATTTAACTTAGAAAATGAATTAAAGAAAGGCGAACCAAAGTTTTTTGCTTTTGCAGATATTCAGAAACCTTTTGTTAACGTTGATTAGAAAACACTCTTTAAAATTCTTAAGATGTCAGGGTAAAATATTGAGCACGAAAATTCATATCCAGCTTGTACAGAATCAAGGCGGCAATTATAAGAGTCGAAGGGCATGAAAGGGTCGCAGTGGTTGGGAAGGGAGTAAAGACAGGGTTGTAACCTTCTCCCAGTGTTATTCACTCTGTACATTGAGCAAGCTCTGAAGGAAGTTTGGTTTTTCGCGACTGATGCTTTAGTATAGAAGGAACTCGCAACGCGGGAAAATAATAGGAAAATGCAGGATGATATGCAGCGTATCGACGCGTTGTGTACGGAGTGGCAAATGACCCTAAACATAAACAAAATATTCACAGAATATATGACATCAACTGCAAATGGGCAAAGCTGAAAATGTGTACCCAGCCGGGATTCGAACCCGGGTCTCCTGCTTAGTAGACAGTTCCACTGAAAACACAGTGATCACCGCACCTGCAAGGACTTCCTAAGCACCCCTCCCATCAATCACAAATTCCCAGCTTCGCCCTGCCCACAGTACTCAAACTCGTAGTTATGAAACTAATTCCCGTAAGAGTAAGGGCCATAAACTTGCCCACCCCTTCCCATTAACGAAAGGATCATTGCTCGTCATCGGTACATTATATAACTACGAGTTTGAGTACTGTGGGCAGGGTGAAGTTGGGAATTTGTGTCTCACGGGAGGCGTGCTTAGGTAGTCGTTGCATGTGCGGTGATCACTGTGTCCCCAGTGGTGTAGGGGTAAGCGCAACTGCCTAGAAAGCAGGAGACCCGAGTTCGATCCCGGCTGGGTACCCATTTTCAGCTTTACCCATTCGCAGTTGATGTCATATATTCTGTGAATATGAAACAATAACAACTGCAGGATCAGAAGTGACGTCTGTTCTTTCGGAACACAAACCACAGGTACATATAAACAAAATATGTAACATATTGCAAATATACAGGAAGATAAATCCTTTACTGCCACGGTGGAGTAGCCGAGCGGTCTAAGGCGCCTCGCTGCGGAGCGCGCGGTTGCTCGCCGTCGGAGGTTCGAGTCCTCCCTGGAGCGTGTGTGTGTGTGTGTGTGTGTGTGTGTGTGTGTGTGTGTGCGCGTGCGCGTTTGTCCTTAGGTTAGTTTATCTTAGTTTAAGTATTTTGTAAGCTACGGACTGATGACCACGCAGTTTGGTCCGATAGATTTACAAACATTTGAAATCCTTTACTGTATTACTACAAAATCGTAGAAAAGTCACTGGAAGTAATTACTTTGATAAAATATCTCCGAGTAGGAGTAAAGAGTGATTGGAAGTGGAGCCAGCATATTAAATTAATCGTTGGTAAGACAGATGTCCAACTGAGTTTCATTGGAAAAAGGCAAATTCCAGTGACAGACATGAATGTTTCTAAATCCGTGGGACTTAACTACTCGGTGTCCATAGGTTTAAAAACTACTTAAGCTAATCTAAGGACAACAAATACACACACACACACATATATATATATATATGCCCATGCCCGAGGGAGGACTCGAACCTCCGACAGGGATCAACCGCGCGCTCCGCAGCAAGACGCCTTAGAGCGGGCAGGCTTATGTCCAAGTTCCGATAGCGTACGTTTTTTACAAGAAGCAAACAATACATTTTTTCGTCCTACGTTGTTGTTGTTATGGTCTTCAGTCCGGAGACTGGTTTGATGCAGCTCTCCACCCTACTCTATCCTGAGCAAGCCTTTTCATCTCCTCATAAGAACGACAACCCACATCTATTTGAATCTGCTTACTATACGCGTCTCTTGGCCTCCCTCTGCGATTTTTACCCCACACACTTCCCTCCAATGCTAAATTTACGATTCCTCGATGTCTAAGAATGTGTCCTACCAAGCGATCCCGTCTTTTAGTTAGGGTATGCCAAAAACTCCTTTTCTCGCCAATTCTGTTCAGTATCTCTTCATTAGTTATGTGATCTACCCACCTAATCTTCAACATTCTTCTGTAGCACCACATTTCAAAAGCCTCTATTCTCTTCCTGTCCGCACTGCTTATCGTCCATGTTTCACTCCCGTACTAGGCAACACTCCACACAAATGCCTTCAGAAAAGACTTCCTTACACTTAAATTAATATTCGATGTTAGCAAATTTCTCTTTTTCAAAAATGCTTTTCTTCCCATTGCCATTCTCCATTTTATATCCTCTGTACTGCGACCATCGCATGTTATTCTACTACCCAAGTAACAAAACACATCTACCACCTTCATTGTTTCGTTACCTAATCTAATTCCTTCAGCATCGCCTGATTTTCTAAGACCGCATTCCATTATTTTTGTTTTGCTCTTGTTAATGTTCATTTTGTACGCTCTCTTCAACACACTGTCCATTCCATTCAACTGCTCTTCCAGGTCGTTCGCTGTCTCTGACAGAATTACAATGTCATCAGCAAAACGCAATGTTTTTATTTCTTCCCCCTGAACTTTAATCCCTATTCCAAAATTTTCCTTGCTTTCCTTCATCGCCTGCTCAATGTACAAATTGAATAACATCGGAGAAAGGCTACAACCCTGTCTTACTCCCTTCCCAACTGATGCTTCCCTTTCATGCCCTTCGAGTCTAATAACTGCGGTCTGGCTTTTGTACAAGTTGTAGATAACTCTCCTTTCCCTGTATTTTACCCCTGCTGACTTCAGAATTGGAAAGAGTGTAGTCCAGTCAACATTGTCAAACGCTTTCTCCAAATCTACAAAGGCTAAAAATGTAGATTTGCCTTTCCTTAATCTATCTTCTAAGATAAGACGTAAGGTAAGTATTGCCTCCCGGGTTCCTACGTTCCTCCTGAATCCAAACTGATCTTCCCCTAGGTCAGCTTCTACCAGCATTTCCATTCTCCTGTAGATAATTCGTGTTAAAATTTTGCAACCATGACTTATCAAACTGATGGTTCTGTAATTTTCACACCTGTCTGCACCTGATTTCTTTGGAATGGGGATTATTACATTTTTCTTAAAGTCCGAGGGTACTTCGCCTGTCTCATACATTCTACACACTAGTTCAAATATCCTTGTCATGGCTGGCTCTCCCAGAGACTTTAGTAGCTCTGAGGGTATGTCATCTACTCCTGGGGCCTTGTTCCGACCTAGGTCTTTCAGGGCTCTGTGAAATTCATCTCTCAGTATCATATCCATTTCCCTTTTTAAATTTTCTAATTTTCCTACCCGATTAAGGGATCTAACATTCCACACTCCGATCCGTAGAATGCCAGTATTGTCTTTCCTGATGATAACATCCTCCTGAGTAGTCCCCGCCCGGAGATCCGAATGGGGGACTATTTTACCTCCGGAATATTTTACCCGAGAGGATGCCATCATCATATTTTCATACAGTAGAGCTGCATGTCCTCGGGAAAAGTAACGGCTGTAGTTTCCCCTTGCTTTCAGCCGTTCGCAGTAACCGTGTGGCAAAGCCACATTAGCTGATGTTACAAGGCCAGCTCAGTCAATCATCCAGACTGTCGCCCCTGTAACTACTGAAAAGGCTGCTGCCCCTCTTCAGGAACCACACGTTTGTCTGGCCTCTCCACAGATACCCTTCCGTTGTGGTTGCACCTACGGTACGGCTATCTGCATCGTTGAGGCACGCAAGCCACCCCACCTCCGCAATGTCTGTGGTTCATGGGGGTGGTCGTCCTACGTACATCTCGCGAATAGACTACGAGGATAAAATTTAGAGATAAGAGCCAACACGGACGATTACCTGCAGTGCCATTGGTGGACAAAGTATCCTCTGCCACACCGTGCTTCGGCTTGCAGAGTGCAGATGTGGAATAGAGACTTTAGCGCAATGACCGGTGATCATGAACTTCCCGCCACCGCTCCCCTTTCTGGTTACCAAGTACTAGTGAAACTCGAAACTTCCTGACAGATTAAAATTGTGTGCCGGAACCGGGATTCGAACATTGGACCTTTGTCTTTCGCGGGCAGGTGCTTTACCGACTAAGCTATCCCGATACGACTCACGATGCCGCCTCACAACTTTACATCTGCCAGTACCTCGCCTTCTACTTTCCAAACTTCACAGAAGCTCTCCTGCGAAACATGCAAGATATATATATATATATATATATATATATATATATATATATATATATATAAGCATTTTTGTATCAGCTATCAGCTAACACGCTATTATGTTCTCAATATTACAAGAAATATAGCGATAGCTCCTTGTTCATGGAACCACTATCACATAATATTAATACATAATTTTATCGCAAACCTAACTTAACGAGTCCATAGGTAAGAAGCATAGTTTTACACTGATAAAATTTTTAGTTATTTTATACAACATATTATGAAAACAAAATTTGTGCTTCATTGCATCATCTTTTTTATACTGAGACAATGTTAATACTGTGTTTATGATTTAATTTATCCATGACTTTGTAAAAACAGAGTTTTAATGGGTAATCTCATCCATGACAACGCAAATACAAAATATCTGTAATTTTACAATAAGTCAACTATCAGGACGTCATTATTTTGCGTAGCTTATTTTAAGATTTGGTATCACTGGATGTAACTATACAATATACATCGATTTTATAATGGATGTATCGATTAAAGATCTTTGATACCACATTGTAACAAGTTTTTGGTTATAAAACTTTATATGTAGGGCAACCACAGTACATAGATTCCAGAACTTTTTAAAAGAATGGGTCCGCTGCGACTGTTAAATTCCTTTATTGAAGTACACACACGACCGGTTTCGCAACTTAAAGTTGCATCCTCAAGTGCCTCCCAAGATTATCTTCAAAGGAGATACGGATATGGCTTGAAATATCGCCATATATTAGAAGCCCGAAATCAAATGGTAGGGAATGAGCTTCACCAGTTCTTTGTAATGATGTAATATAACACCTGAGGATGCAACTTTAATTTGCAAAACCGGTCGTGTGTGTCCTTCAATAAAGGAATTTAACAGTCACAGCCGACCCGTTCTTTTCATAAAAATTTTTGGTTGTTTGTAAACAGACATTCTAAATGATGGGCTTGCCATTTGGATGCAACATATTTTACCATACAAACAAAAAATGTTTTATATTCGACATACACATATCCAAGAACAGAAAGTTAAAGTGACGAAATACTATCATATGATATTTCAATATTAATAAGTATGTAATTATGTTAGATGTGGTAATTCGTAATATGTTACAGTTAAATATATATTAGTATTGTATATGTCTTACAGACTTGGAAATGGTGACATAGATGTGCCGAAACCGATCAGTAAAATAATTTGAAACGAGCGATCTGCTTATGCACATTCCCTTATACGTTACGAGGTGTTGATTAACTTTGCGTGCAATTACATCAGCAACCTATGTGCTAACGTTCCTGAATAATTTTTCCAAAATCCTACCGTCGTCAATTATAGGGTGAATCCGGCAAAACGCCTGTAGGTATTAATCAACGCCTACTAAAGAACGGTTAGTAAAAGATTTCGCAATACAATTTAAGATATAATAGGATACATTCTTCATGAGCGGGTAAGCGGTATCCAATCAAATATTCACCAAGAAAGTGTGCTGAACTTTGCTGTTATTGCAGTAACTACGCGAAAAAAACTCTTCTGCCAGTGAGAAGCTACGATAAATAAACCCCATCAATCTTCCAGGGAACGACATTACCTACTAATGGAACTGTCTAAATGATGCATTGGCAAATGAAGCTTTCATCATACAGTGGAGTTATTGGCAGTTCAGAAAAGCACTTTATTCTGAAATAAAGTCATTCAGGAGCACATTGATATTTACAGATTCCAAAACCGTTTTGCAGAAAATAGCCGCACAGCAGTCTCCGCGCGCTCTAAGGCGCCTTGCTGAGGCGTCCACGTCTCCTCCCAGTCGGGCAAGTGTGTGTGTGTGTGTGTGTGTGTGTGTGTGTGTGTGTGTGTGTGTGTTTTGTCCTTAGCGTGAGTTAAAGTAGCTTGTAAGTCTAGGGACTGATGACCACTTCAGTTTGTTCCTACAGCTTTAAAAACAATTGATTTGAGAAGAAAAAAATGTTCAAATGTTTGTAGAGTCTATGGGACTTAACTACGGGGACATCAGTCCCTAAACTTACAAACTACTTATGAACTAGCTTATACTAAAGACAGCACAAACATCCAAGCCCGAGGGGGGATTCGAACCCCCGACGGCAGCGGCCGTGCAGACCGTGACTGGCACGCCGCTGAGAAGAAAATAAAACATCAGAAATGAGGTAACTGAATTGTTGTTGCGGTCTTCAGTTCGCAGACTGGTCTGATGCCGCTCTCCACACTATCCTGTCCTGAGCAAGCCTCTTCAAAAATGTTCAAATGTTTGTATAGTTTATGGGACTTAACTACGGGGTCATCAGTCCCTAAACTTAAAAAACTACTTATGAACTAGCTAATCCTAAGGACGGCACAAATATCCATGCCCGAGGGGGGATTCGAACCCCCGACCGTAGTGGCCGTGCAGACCGTGACTGGAGCGCCTCAGTCCCCTCGGCCACCGCGGCCGGCAAGCCTCTTCATCTCCGAATAAGACCGACTAACTACATCCATTTGAACCTGCCTACTGTATTCGTCGCCGTGGTGGAATGGCCGCGCACTCCAAGGCGGATTGCTGCAGAGTGCGTGGTTTCTCACCGTCGGAGGTTCGAGTCCTCCCTCGGAAATGGGATTATATGTTGTTCTTAGCATAAGTTGGTTTAGGTTAGCTTAAGTAGGTTGAAAGCCTAGGGACTGATGACAGCAGCAGTTAAGTTCAAATCAAAAAATGTTCAAATGTTTGTAAATCTATCGGACCAAACTGCGTGGTCATCAGTCCGTAGCTTACAAACTACTTAAACTAAGGTAAACTAACCTAAGGACAACACACACACCCATGCCCCAGGGAGGACTCGAACCTCCACCGGCGAGCAACCGCGCGCTCCCCAGCGAGGCGCCTTAGAACGCTTGGCTACTCCACCGCGGCCCCAGCGGTTAAGTCCCTGAGATTTTCAAACATCTGAATATGTGAACTGTATTCGTCTGCCGGTCTCACTCTATCATTTTTACCGCACACATGCTAAATTGACAGTTCCTTGATGTCTCACAGTGTCCCACCAATCTATCCTTCGCATAGTGAAGATTTGCCAGAAACGTCTTTTCTATACCAATCAGTTCAGTACCTCCTCATTAGTTATGTGATTACCCATCCGAACTTCAGAATTCGTCTGTAGTGCCACATTTCATAAGCTTCTACCATCTTTCTGTCCTAACTCACTATCGTCCACGTTTAACTCCCGTACACTGCACACTCTGGAGAGAAAAATACTTTCACAAAAGATTTACTAATATTTAAATTAGTATTGGATGTCAACAAATTTCGCTTGTTCAGAAATGCTTTCCATCCCATAGCCATTCTGCAATTTATAAGTTCTTTACTCCTGTCAACTCCTGTTACTTTCAAAAAATGTTCAAATGTTTGTTAAGCTTATGGGTCATCAGTCTCTAAACTTATAAACTACTTATGAACTAACTTACACTAAATACAGCACAAACATCCATGCCCGAAGGAGGATTCGAACATCCGACGCGGGAGGCCACGCGATCCACAACGTGGCGCTCCAGACCGCTCGGCTACACCCGCGCGGCGAAATTACTTTGCTATCCAAATAACAAAACTCATCTACTAATTTTATTATTTCATGACCTAATCTAATTCCTTCACCATCGCCTGGTTTTCTTACACTACATTCAATTACCCATGTCTTGCCCTTGTTAATGTTCATCTTATATGCTGCTTTCAAGGCACTATCCATTCCATTCAACTGCTCTTCCAGGTCCTTTGCTGTCACTGACAGAATTACAATGTCATCGGAAAACCGCACATTTTTATTTCTCCTCCCCGGACCTTAATTCCTTCTCTAAATTTCTCCTTGCATTCCTTCACAGCTTGCTCACTGTACAGATCGAATAGCTGCGGTGGAGTGACCGAGCGCTCTAAGGCGCCTTGTTACGGAGCGCGCGGTTATTCGTCGTCGGACGTTCGGTTCCTCCCTCGGGTATGGGTGTGTGTATTGTTCAAATGTTCAAGTGTTTGTACACTCCTGGCCACTAAAATTGCTACACCACGAAGATGACGTGCTACAGACGCGAAATTTAACCGACAGGAAGAAGATGCTGTGATATGCAAATGATTAGCTTTTCAGAGCATTCACACAAGGTTGGCGCTGGTGGCGACAGCTAAACGTGCTAAAATGAGGAACGTTTCCAACCGATCTCTGACACAATCAGCAATTGACCGGTATTGCCTGGTTAAACGTTGTTGTGATGCCTCGTGTAAGGAGGAGAAATGCGAACCATCACGTTTACGACTTTGATAAAGGTCGGATTGTAGCCTATCGCGATTGCGGTTTATCGTATCACGACATTGCTTCTCGCGTTGGTCGCGATCCAATGACTGTTAGCAGAATATGGAATTGGTGGGTTCAGGAGAGCAATACGGAACGCCGTGCTGGATCACAGCGGCCTCGTATCACTAGCAGTCGAGATGACAGGCATATTATCTGCATGGCTGTGACGGATCGTGCAGCCACGTCTCGATCCCTGAGTCAACAGATGGGGACGTTTGCAAGACAACAACAATCTGCACGAACAGTACGACGACGTTTGCAGCGGCATGGACTGTCATCTCGGACACAACGGCTGCGGTTACACTTGACGCTGCATCACAGACAGGAGCGCCTGCGATGGTGTACGCAACGACGAACCTGGTTGCACTAATGGTAAAACGTCTTTTTTTTCGGATGAATCCAGGTTCTGTTTACAGCATCATGATGGTCGTATCCGTGTTTGGCGGCATCTCGGGGAACGCACATTGGAAGCGTGAATTCGTCATCGCCACACTGTCGTATCACCCGGCGTGATGGTATGGGGTGCCACTGATTACACGTCTCGGTCACCTCTTGTTCGCGTCGACGGCACTTTGAACAGTGGCCGTTACATTTCAGATTGGTTACGACCCGTGGCTCTACCCTTCATTCGATCCCTGCGAAACTCTACATTTCAGCAGGATAATGAACGACCGCTTTTTGCATGTCCTGTACGGGCCTTTCTGGATACGGAAAATGTTCGACTGCTGCCCTAGCCAGCACATTCTCCGATCTCCCACCAACTGAAAACGTCTGGTCAATGGCGGCCGAGCAAGTGGCTCGTCACAATATGCCAGTCACTATTCTTGATGAACTGTGGTATCGTGTTGAAGCTGCATGGGCATCTGTACCTGTACACGCCATCCAAGCTCTGTTTGAGTCAATGCCCAGGCGTATCAAGGCCGTTATTACGGCCAAAGGTGGTTGTTCTGGATACTGATTTCTCAGTATCTATGGACCCAAATTGCGTGAAAATGTAATCGCTTTTCAGTTCTAGTGTAATATATTTGTCCAATGAATACCCGTTTATCAACTGCATTTCTTCTTGGTGTAGCAATTTTAATGGCCAGTAGTGCAAATCTAGGGGACTTAACTACGTTGGTCATCAGTCCATTGGCTTACAAACTACTTACACTAACTTAAAGTTAACTTACGCTAAGGGCAACACAAACACCCACGCCCGAGGGTGGACTCGAACCCCCGACGACGAATGGTCGCGCGCACCGTAGCAGGGCGCCTTAGTGCGCGCGGCTGTATTGTCCATAGTGTAAGTTAGTTTAAGTAGTTTGTAAGGATAGGGACTGATAACCGCAGCAGTTAAGTCCCTTAGATTTACAAACATTTGAATATTTTTGAACTTGCGAGTCGATTATGATGAAATGATGAAGAGGACAACACACAACACTCAGGAATCAATCCCGGACCATATGCATGATAGTGAGCGATGTTATCCACTGAGCTTCGGTGAAACACGGTTTTAATTCTTAAATGAACGTTTAATTTGCACAAGCCAGTTCACCAGAGAAGTCAACTACCTTCAGCGATACTAGCTCGTCGTGAGAAAGGTTTGCCAGTGATAAGAAATATTAATTACTACTCTATTAGGGGATGGATAGAAATTCATCCCCCTCGCGAATTTAATTTGCTTTCGTGTGAAGCGACTTAAATATTAAAGAGGGGAAACTGTCCAGTTTCGAAGACAGTATTAAAAAATATCACAAAGTTATTATTTTTAAATTTATTTCAATTTTTTGTATTTTCGACACGCACATACTAGCTGATATTTTGTGTGATTAGCTGTTGTAAAAAACTAAAACACGGAACCAAGTACTCTACCCACTAAATGAAAATATGTGCAGAAAGACTCTGGTCACATTCTCAGTTACGCACTGTCTGGATACGTAGTGGACCAAAAGTGTTAATTCAACTATACGATCACGAGTCTTCTGATAGGACCTAATCCTTTACATTTCAATTGAGTTAATAAGTTCTTGAAATCCGTTATTTACTATGTTAGTGCGGTAAAATTTCGTTTTACTTACCTTCACATATTACGTGAAAGTAAAAAGATTGAGGAATGAGGACGTATCGCTGCAGAGAGGTCTGTTTATCAGAGCCTCTAGCTTCGCGCAACCTTAAACCGGTCCTGCATGTCTTTGTGTGAGGATCTACATGGGATACTCTGCAAATCACGTTTAAGTGCCTGGCAGAGGGTTCATCGAACCACCTTTATACTATTCATCTCCCATTCCACTCTCGAATATCGCGCGAGAAGAAAGAACATCTGACTCTCTCCGTTCGAGCTCTGATTTCTCGTATTTTATTCTGATGATCATTTCTACCAATTTAGGTGGGAGTCAACAATATATTTTCGCATTCGGAGGATAATGTTGGTGATTGAAGTTTCGTTAGTATACTAAGGCGCATCTATAAGCGCCGTTGTTGTAATGATTCCCATCCCAGGTCCTGTATCATTTCCGTGACGCTGTCTCCTCTGTATCGTGACAATACAAAACGAGCTGCCCTTCTTTGAACTCTTTCGATGTCCTCCGTCAAACCCACCTGATAAGGATCCCACACTGGGCAGAAATACTCCAAAAAAGAACAGACAAGCGTAGTGTATGCAGTCTTTTTAGTAGTTCTGTTGCATCTTTTAAGGGTTCTGCCAATAAAACGCAGTCTCTGGTTCGCCTTTCCCACGACATTATCTACGTGTTCTTTCCAGTTTAAGTCTGAAGTAATAGTAATTCCTAGATATTTTGTGGAGTTTACGGCCTTCACGTTTCATTGATTTATCTTGTAAACAAAGTTTAACGGATTTCTTTTCGTATTCATGTGGACGACATCACACTTCTCATTATTTAGAGTCAATTGCCAATTTTTACACCATAGTGATAACTTATTTAGATCGTTCTGCAGTTGGTTTTGATCTTCAGATAATTTTACTAGACGGTAAATGACGGCGTCATCTGTAGACAACCTACTACTTAGAATGTTCGCAACACCACTTACGTGATTTGCATGACGTATTTGAACGTCCAGCACCTTGGTGCTGAGATGACACGTAAATGCTGCAGCAATGCCTCCATCCACACATACATCTAAGGCTCGTGCCTTGGTTCCATTGGTCATCGAGGGAAAAAGAGATTCGTCTCTAATTACTGAGTCAGAAAATGATAGGTAAGTAAAGAGATAATCTTTATTTCTTTCGATTTTGTACCAGGCATAGTCTCGTGTTGTGACTGCGGATCGTTGACGTCTAGTGCGACGCTTGTGTTGTCTGCTGGGCGCAAATGGGCTGAACTGTTGGGCAAGGTCAATTGCCCGCTCCTGCACAACAACGCGTCCCCTCATTTCTTTCGCAAGATACACTACGGCGTCCACCACGCCTCGCACTTCGCTCGTTGCTGCAAGAAAGAACAGACACCATTTGTTGACATTAACGGGAATAATTTTACTGTTTCGAAATACTGAAACATTTCGACCGTTTCGGGTCGTTGGAATAACTTCAACGGCGAAGTTGAAAATTTGTGCTGGACCGGGATTCGAAAACGGATTTCCCGCTTCAGGCCAGCGGTCGCTTTAACCAATTATGCTATCCATGCACGCTTCCCTTCCAATCAATCGGCAGGGGCTAGAAGTTGCAAAATTGAGTTGTAAGGGAAGCGTGTTCAAATGTTTGTAAATCTATCGGACCAAACTGCGTGGTAATCAGTCCGTAGCTTACAAACTACTTAAACTAAGGTAAACTAACCTAAGGACGACACACAGACACACCCATGCCCCAGGAAGGACTCGAACCTCCCACGGCAAGCGACCGCGCGCTCCGCAGCGAGGCGCCTTAGACGCTCGGCTACTCCACCGCGGGTAAGCGCCTAACTGGTTAAGGCGACAGCTGGACCGAAGCTGGAAATCCGGGTTCGAATCCCGGTCGAGCAAAAATTTTCAACTTCGACGTTGAATTTATTTCAACGCCCCAAAACGGTTGAAATGTTCAATATTTCGAATTTGTAATAAAATGTGTTTCACACCGCAAAGGAGATACAGCCTGTATCACAGTCAATGTTGAACAGCGCTCTTTACCGAAGGGCTGCAGTGTGTTCACAGCAGAGCTGGTGGCCATACTTCGTGCACTCGAGAATATTTATGCCAGCCCTGGGGAGTCCTTCCTCATTTGCAGTGACTCCCTGAGCGGCCTACAGGCGCTCGATCAGTGCTTCCCTCGCCATACTTTGCTTCAGGCCATCCAAGAATCCCTGTATGCCATCGACCGACGTGGGCGGTCAGTAGTCTTTATTTGGACTCCAGGACATATTGGGATCGACGGGAACGAGCTACCTCATAGGTTAGCAAAGGAGGCTATCCATAAACCTACCTTCGCTGTAGGTATCACAGCTAATGACCTCAGTTCGCAGTTGCACAGCCGACTTCTTGGACTGTGGAATGCAGAATGGCGTTCCCTCCAAACACCCAACAAGTTGCGGGCGATTAAGGAGACCACGCACGTGTGGAGGTCCTATATACGGACTCCCCGAAGGGACTCTGTAGTCCTCTGCCGACTCCGTATCGGCCATTCTTGGCTGACGCACAGATACCTTCTGCATCGCGAGTACCCTCCTCGTTGTAAATGTGGTGAGTATTTAACAGTCGCCCATATCCTGAAGGAATGCCCCTATTTCGCCAATCAAAGGCAGCGTCTTAATCTCCCCGACTCCTTAACCCTCATTTTAGGTGACAATGCGTCTGTGGCTGATGCTATTTTAAATTTTATTCGTAAGTGTAGACTCTGTAAGTCCATCTGATATTTATTGACTATGTTTTACTTTTGCTCTGCACCTGCTTACTTTTGTTTAGGCTGGTGATTTTATTGTATTAGAGTGTCTGCACGTTCTTTTCTTGACGTCACCTCGCAGCTTAGACACTCTGGCTTTCTCTTTTAACTCTCTTCTTTCTCCCCCTTTTAAGTGCTAATTTTATTTAAGACGTCTTCCATCTACGGTTTTCCGTATTTTAACTCTTTAACTCGACCTTTAACGATCTTTCATGTCATCTCTTTGATTGGAACAAGGGACTGATGACCATAGTTTGGTCCCTTCATATCACCAACCAACCACCCAACAGTCAATGTTTACAGCCCCCGAGAATGCAATCAAGGTAGTTGGTGAAGTGTACAGACTGTGAATTCATATTAAAAATCGTATTCGTGAGCGTCCAGGTTAACTGTAATTTTCCTGAATCACATCAGATTTCTGAGTAGCTGTCTTAGACTCTTCGCTGATGATGCTGTCATTTATCGGTTAGTAAAGTCACCAGAAGATCAAAATCAACTGCAAAATGATTTAGATAAGACATATCATGGTGAAAAACTTGGCAATTGACCCATAATAATGATAAGTGTGAAGTCATCCCTATGACCACTAAAAGAAATCCATTAAACGTCATTTACACCATAAACCAGTCAAAACTACAGGCCGTAAATTCAACTAAATACCTAGGAATAACAATTAAGAGCAACGTAAGTATCAAAGAACACACAGAAAATATTGTAGGGAAGGAGAACCAAAGGCTAAGTTTAGTTGGCAGAACACGTAGAAGATGCAACGATTCTACTAGAGAAACTTCCTACACTACACTTGTGCGTTCTATTTTGGAGTATTGCCGCGCATTGTTTGATCGCCACCAAGTGGGACTGATAGACGATTTAGAGAAAGTTCAGAGAAGGTCGGCTCGTTTTATATTATCGCGTTATAGGGAGAGTGTCTCGGAAATCATGCAAGAGTTGGGGTGGATATCATTAAAAGAAAGGCTACGAGATCAATTTGCGATATTTCTTTCACCAACTTTGTCTTCCGACATCGAACATATGTTGTTAGCACCCACCTACATAGGAAGACATGATCACAAAAATAAAATAAGAGAAATCAGATGTAAAACAAAGATATAGGTGTTCCTTCTTCCCGCGAGGAATTATAGAATGAAACTGTAGAGAAACATCATAAAAGCGTTTCGATGAACCCTCTGCCAAGCACTTCAGTGCGACTTGCAGAGTATCTATGTAGATGTAGATGAATACTAGAATAGATCCTTAAAATTCTCCCACAAACATTTCGTCTTCAGATGAATTACTGCTCCGTCTCTCAAACTTAATCGCTCCTCCTTCCTTTTCTTTAGACAATAAGTCTTGTAGATCGTCCTTATCACGGAATGTATGTTATTGATCAAGTAGCCTATATACACAGAAGCTGAAGCTAACACAGTATTCAGTAATTTTTTCTGCTAGAGGGGTTTTCCACAAAATACAATGTTCTTGATTGAACTAAACCGTTGTTCTTCAACAAATTGGATCAATGTCTATCCTCCTTAACCTACCGACGAAATAATCCACCTAAATGATCTCTATCCTTGAGATCTATATCGCATCACATTATATGGTAAGCTATTTTCAAGTTTTCTGAGACCATTTCGGCGATATTTGATATTTAGTCATTACGTTTGGGCCCATTTGTTCATTGAAAGTTCATGTATTCGAGTGACAATATCGAATGTAATCACTCTCACAAGGAGAGGACGGCTACTCGTCATCGCCGAATTCGTCCATATGTATGGTACATGTAGGGAGTGATGAGCCATGAATGCGCCAAGGGGAAACTTCAGATGGCCAATCGTTTAGGAAATAAAACGATTTACAGCTGCACGCTCTCTCTGCAACGGATCGAACAAACCGATGAAAATAAATTTAAAAAAAGGGTAAGAAGTCGGATTCGTATGGAAAGGATCGCGGGTTTGACTCCGCCCGTGACAAATATTTTTGTGCTCTTCCGGAAATGCGTACACTGGTGCTACTGACATCACAATTGACCGAAACATCATATAGGTTATTGCATTAATTCATATAAGCACTAAAAGTATAGGCATAGGACGAAAATCGGGGCTGCAAACATTTAAAAAGAAATTGTATTTGACGCGTACACGGGAACGCCGTGTATGTAAATCGATATTTCGATTCTTTTGAAATTGATCAATTGCATGCACGGGGGTGATATTCATCGAAGAAACAGTGGAAGCAATTATTTTGACTGCATCTGGCGCACGCTACAAACGCCGCCTTTTTGCAGTGAAATGATTGTATTAATGTTTCCATAAAGAAACAAACGTGATTGACATTCTGAAAATACGACGTTTCGGCCGAGATCTCCTCCGCCTTTGTCAAGTGTATGACTGTCGAATAATTTCTGTTGTCATCCATACATAGCTGCACTGCTGGCTGTGACGTCACTGGTGCTCCGCAACATGACCATAAAAGGCAATGATTTGGTCGCGTGCCTGCCGCGCCCGCTTCAACCTTGCGATCGCCGGGTTCCAAGCCGTGCTCAGCTGCAAGCTGCTGTCTCTATTAAGAGTATTGTCAGCACCGGGAGAATATAAAATGCCTTGTGGTTGTGGACAATTTTATATAGGACATACAGTGCGCACTATTGAACAGCGCTGTGTGGAACACGAACGATGTTTTCGTTTACATCATCCCGAAAAGTCAGCAATTGTGGAGTATGCACTTGAAAACAGACATCGTATTGCGATTGAGAAGACATCCATAATTACGAGAACGAACAGTGTAATAAGAGGCGATTGAGATCAAAATAGCTGACAATACTCTTAACAGAGACGGCGGCTTGCAGCTGAGCACGGCTTGGAACCCGGCGATCGCAAGGTTGAAGCGGGCGCGACAGGCACGCGACCAAAACATTGCCTTTTATGGTCATGTCGCGGAGCACCAGTGACGTCACAGCCAGCAGTGCAGCTATGTATGGACGACAACAGAAATCATTCGACAGTCAACCACTTGACAATGGCCGAGGAGATCTCGGCCAAAATGTCGTGGACAGTAAACCACATGACGCGGCTGGAAGCCCGAGAAAATTTTATCAACATAACTCGCCACGAAATAATGCATTCATTTACTCTGAAAACAGTTACTTTCATCGCGCAGCCCAGCAGCGAAACACGCCTAACGCAGCATGTCGCTGAATATTTGCGAGGATAGCTGGTGATGTATAATGGAGTGAGGTTTGCTGGGAGCTTCGCGGGAAGTGATTTCTTCTTCTTTCTCGATAATGTAAGTGCAGTTTTGAAATTGCGGTTAATCGTGACGTCAGTAGTGTGCGCATTGCCAACGAGTACAACATTATTTGCTGCCGGGCGGAGTCTGACCGCTGCGGTGGACTGCCTGAGCGTTCCAAGGCGCCTAGTTACGTAACGCGCCGCAGCTCGCTGTCGGAAGTTCGAGTCCTCCCTCGGTATGGGTGTATTTGTTGTCTTTAGCATAACTTAGTTTAAGTAGTTTGTAAGCCTAGGGACCTGAGCAGTGTAGTTAAGTCCCATAGATTTACAAAAATTTGAACATCTTTTGGAGTCTCAAATGTTCAAATGTTTGATAAGCATATGGGACTTAACTACGAGGTCATCAGTCCCTAAACTTACAAACTACTTACGAACTCACTTATACTAACGACAGCACAAACATCCATGCCCGAGGGGGGATTCCAACCTCCGACGGGGAACGGCCTCGCGCATCGCAGCTTAGCGCCTGAATGCGCTCGACCGCTCCGCCGCGACCTTTTGGAGTCTAAGACATGATCTTTTCAGCACGAATCCCAGCTCTTAGCGCTGATCCAAACCTAGCTTCCTAAACACATTTTCACAGGAATAACTGATAAGGTGCATAGTACATATAGTGATAGATCCGTATTTAAATTCCTTTTATTTCTTAAACGCTTGGCCTTCTGGAGTTCCCACTTGGTGCACTTTTCATGTTTTACATCTACAATTCGGGGATGATGAGTAGGTGTCCTCTCCTTTTCAGTTGTGTTCCTAAACGGAAAGGGCAAGACACGACACCACGCAGATACTGAGTACATAAATAAATATTCAGTTACATATTCATACATAAAACATAGACGTAATACTAAGATGAAATGATTATTTACTGGAAGGACCGAGATAGCCGCGGCGGAGTGGCCGAGCACATTGAGACGCTATGCTCCGATGCGCGAGGCCGTTCCCCATCGGGGGTTCGAATCCTCCCTCGGGCATGGATGTTTGTGTTGTCTTTAGTACAAGCTAGTTCACAAGTAGTTTATAAGTTTAGGGACTCATGACCCCACAGTTAAGTCCCATAAGATTAACAAACATTTGAACATTTGAAGGACCGAGATAACACAGCCACATTTATTTGGGAGATAACACGTTGTACAAAGATCACGTGATTGAAAATACAGCCCCACGTGAAGCGATTAAGATGATGAAGTGGATTGTTGTAGCCATTGCTAGCTATAGCAACACCGCCTAGAAGACAAGGCCTTACAACTGGTCCGCGTCCAACGGGAAATACAGGCCCCAGCGCAGACGTCATATCACGTAAGCACGGTAGTTCCGAGCCGGCGCGATCGCTAGCTCAGTGGCTGCCCGCTATGACGCAGTGGGCAATTCCCCAGCGGCTGGCCAATCGGCTAGCGATCGCGCCGGCTCGGAACTACCTTGCTTACGTGGCATGATGTGTGCGCTGAGGCCTGTCTTTCTCGCCGGCCACGACAGCTGGCGGTGTCTACGTCACACCGAGAGGCGGCGAACGCAATCTGACCAGCCGGCCGCTACGAGACGGTGGGCGTTCCCCAGCGGCCAACCAGTCAACTGGCAGCCGCCGCCTGTTGGTGTGACGTAGGCACGGCCAGTTGTGAGGCCTTGTCTTCTAGGCGGTGTTGGCTA
The DNA here is from genome assembly GCA_026315105.1 of Locusta migratoria. NCBI lineage: Eukaryota > Metazoa > Arthropoda > Insecta > Orthoptera > Acrididae > Locusta > Locusta migratoria. The sequence goes on from CM048755.1 coordinate 276,062,716, forward strand.
TAGCCGCTGCTACACGTTACGGCATCGAATCAAGGAGCCTCTGGACGAGTTGTTGGGTGCAGCCGCCCATGGTGTTTCCACGTATTGGCAAAGTTGATCTGGTGTAGCAGCGGGCCGTGGTGGAATGGCCGAGCGCTATAAGGCGCCTCGCTTTGGAGCGCGCTGTTGCACCTCGGGCATGGGTTGGTGTGTGTAGTTCTCAGGTTAGCTTAAGTAGTTTTAAGCCTGGGGACTCATAACCACAGTAGTTAAATCCCATAGATTTGCAAACATTTGAACGTTTTTGTAGCTACGGGTCAGTGATTACGCAATCTTCGAAACATCGGGGAACAGAAAGGCGAAGGCAGCCGGGGGGCCTATAGCCGACGAAGAAATCTTGAACACTGCACGCTACATGTGATCGTGCATTATCCTGTCAGAATGTGACAGTAGGAAAGGTCCAAAGTATAGGGGAGGGGATGGAATGGGGGCAACGTCTCCAACACTTTAGAAATGTAATGATGGCCGGTGTGTGTGCTGACAATTTGTACCAGGAGGACGCAGGACCATTGCTAGTACTTTTTTGTCTTGTCTTCCCATAGTTGCTTTTTATAATATAATGTAGATATATATGGAATCCGTCTATGCAGCTGGATAACACAACTTTATTTTGCCATATGCATTTTGCCTTTATTTGTAAGGCATCTGCAGTGGCAAATTTGGTGGATGCTGGTCTACATGTATTGGTGTTTGGTGACTTTAGATTGTATTTTTGTTCCCGTCTTCTATGCCAATCGGATTGGAACGACATTGTTTTACCGACTGTCTATTTTGCCTGAGACACCACAGTGGTCTGCTTAGAGTCTGGAGACACCTTGGTGGAAGACTGATGAACTGTTGCTTATGCTTCACCATAAGATGATTGGTACTTCACCCGGTATTATGGTTTAGGGTGTTTTTGGATTCCATTCCTTAGTAAACATTGCCGATACACTAACCAGCCAGCCGTGGTGGAGTAGCCGAGCGGTCTAAGGCGCCTCGCTGCGGAGCGCGCGGTTGCTCGCCGTCGGAGCTTCGAGTCCTCGCTGGGGCATGGGTGTTTGTGTTGTCTTAAGGTTAGTTAGTTTAAGTAGTTTGTAAGGCTAGGGACTAATAACCAAAGCAGTTAAGTCCCATAGATTTACAAACATTTGAACTAACCAGCCAGAGTTACATCTCTGAAGTACTGGAGCCTGGTTTCCTCCGATACCGTCGTAGCTCGACTACGGCTGCATTGCAACAGGATATTGCGTGATCACACGTGGGACGCAATGTTCAAGACTTCTTCGTCGTCCATCGAATTTCATTGCTGCTTTGGTCGATGACTGCGGAGCAACTGACCTAGGATACACCGCCCGCTGCTACATCGGATCAACAAACAACCTCCGACAATATAATTCGGTGAATAGTCCTGTAACATTAACTTGGATGAACTGTGAACTACATTTCCCTTACTGTCCTTCGAAATAGTCACCTCCCAAAACTATGCTCCGTTGAGCTCTGCGATGTATGTACTGCAAACTTTACACGAAGTTTTCCTTTGGGATGGTGTTCAAAAGCTTCGTCACGTTGCATTGGATGCCGGGAATATCGTCAAATCTCTTTCCTTTCAAAGCGAGTTTGAGTCGAAGAACAGGAAGAAGTCTGGAGGATTGAGATCCGGCGTGTATAGTGGCTGTTTAACTTGCACCGACCCCTTTTTTGCCAGGAACTGTTTGACGACATTGGCTGTGTGTGAGAGAGCGTTGTCGTGCAACTTGAACATCACCATACTCGCCGGATATCAATCCTCCAGACTTCTTCCTATTCACTCGACTCAAACTCGCTTTGGAAGGAAAGGGATCTGACGATTTTCCTGACATCCAATTAACAAAAAAGTTCAAATTTTTGTAAATCTCTGGGACTTAACTACTCTGGTCAACAGTCCCTAGGCTTACAAACTACTTTTACTTATGCAAAGAACAACAAATACACCCATGCCCGAGGGAGGACTGGAACCTCCGACGGCGAGCAGCGGTGCATCCAACTAAACACATTCAAAATGTTCAAATGTTTGTAATTCTATGGGAACAGACTGTTCTGGTCATGGGTCCATAAGCTTAAGAACTACTTAAAGTAACACTAAGAACAACACAAACATCCATGATAGCTATAGCATATTAGTCCAATATGTTTACAAACATATATAAATAATCTACTAACTAACGTCGCAAGTTCAATGAGGCTTTTCACTGATGATGCTTTAACATGCAAAGAATTCGCAAAGCTGGAAAACTATAGCGAAGTGCGAAATGAAGGATCATCTGCAGCGTATCCGCTTGGTGCAGAGAGTGCCAGCTGTATCATAATACGTATATATAGAAAGAAAGATAATTTACTGTATAACTGCGCAATTGAAGAAAAGTCACTCGCAGTTATGTACAGAAATTGTCTGGCCCGGTGCCAAAGTGAGATTCATTATATAAATCCTCAGATTCGTAAGAAGAATCCATCAACAAAGGAAGTAGCTTAAATAATACTCGTTCGTTCAATACTTAACTATCGCCAGTTTGGGATCAGTGTCAGACAGTATTGATAGGGTAGATGGAGAAGATCCGAAGGAGAGCAGTACGCTTTTTACAGGTTCATTTACCAAGCGCGAAAGCGCCACGGAGACATCGGCCAATTGTACCAGACGATGCAATAGAGCCGTTCTGCACCACGGAATGGTTGAAGTTTCGAGAGAGTACGTTTCTAGAAGAGTTAACCAATATAATACTTCCTTCTACGTATATCAGTTCATAGCGGGGTTGGTACAGCAACCAGTATGTATGACACGAAGGAATAGGCAGTCTTGGTTGCGAAGTGAGGATAATATTAGAGAGATTAGAGCTCACACGGAAGCGTATCTGAAGTAATCGTTAATCATACGAACCGTAAAGGAAAAAACAGTGATAGTGAGTTGTCTTAAGGAGCATAGATGTAGATGTAAATGGAGATCTCTACCTACAAAATGCTGTTACCAAGAAACTATTAGGACTTACATAACCAACTGTCTGAAAGATTTAGTCCGAAACCAGCGCGGTGGCTCATCTCTTGGTAATTCTTTAAATTAAAATTTAATGAGTAAATGTCTCACCATTAGAAGTTCAAAAGAAGTCATGTAACATCCACAAAGAACTGACCTCCCTGAAGGAGAAAGACAAAAAGACAAGAAACAGACAGAGGAAGAAAGAAACGTGGTTAGCGTTATTGTCACTAGCTCCTGCGCTCCCGGGTTCGATCCCTCCCGTAGTCAATGACTGGAAATTATTTCGTCACAATCAGAGACGCTGAAGTAAAGTCGAAGAACAACATTTCTTCCGAATTATTCAACTCCAATAGAAGAGGTTGCTTGGATTATTTTATATCATTTCAATATGTCAATGTCTTTACCCAACTGCCCAGACGTCGACACACACACACACACACACACACACACACACACACACACATAAAAAAAAATGTTTGTAAATCTTATGGGACTTAACTACGGGGTCATCAGTCCCTAAACTTACAAACTACTTATGAACTACTTACGAACTAGGACGGCACAAATATCCATGCCCGAGGGGGGATTCGAACCCCCGACCGTAGTGGCCGTGCAGGCCGTGACTGAAGCGTCTCAGTCTCCTCGGCCACCGCGGCCGGCACACACACACACATATATATATATATATATATATATATATATATATATATATATATATATATATATATATATATGTGTGTGTGTGTGTGTGTGTGTGTGTGTGCAAATACTAGAAGATTTGTATATATATATATATATATATATATATCTTCTAATATTTGAGCACCTGAGAGATAAAAATCTACGTCTATACACCGTGAACCACATTATGTGACAGATCATAGTGAAGAAAGTTATTGAGAGTTGAGGTTTTTAATTTGATTACATTGACAAACTACTTAAACTAACTTATGCTGAGGACAACACCTATGACCGAGGGAGGGTTCGAGCCTCCGACGAGAGCGGCCGCGCAGTCCAAATGTTCAAATGTTTGTAAACCTTACGGGACTTAACTGTGGGGTCAACAGTTCCTAAACTTACAAACTACTTATGAATTAACTTATACTAAAGGCAACACAAACATCCATGCCCGAGGTGAGGATTCGAGCCTCCGACGTGGGAGGCCGCGCGATCCGCAACGTGGCGCTCCAGACCGCTCGGCTACTCCCGCGCCCCACACCTTGCGGCCATTCCCACGCGGCACACGATTTTTCACAATCATCTCCTAACGCACTAATGAGTAATGTTTCGTGTAGAGTTTGGAATAATTAGCAGAGTCAGTATCAGGGTGCGAAGTGCAATCCAAAAGGTCACTTAGAATAAGAATGTCTCATGAAAACCTAATTGGTCGACATATCAAGCGAGGTTAGAAGTTTAAGTAGTGTCTAGATGTATGTATTACTTTTCTCTAGCCTGCTTTCCCCATTCTGAGTCATAGCCAGAATTGCGAGATTGCTGGACCCAGGAAGTGAGGCATAGCAGCGATAACCCAGTCTCCCGCTTTCGCTCGTTTTTTTTAAAGGATATATCAACACTTGAAAGAAGTCTTTCATTCAACAGTGATCTCTAGGGAGATGTATTTCTTGTGGAGTAAGGAAAGAATATTTCTGACTCCGTTGGCAGTATGGCAAAACTGAACTAGTTTTGCCCCCCCCCCCCCCTAAAACATCCAGACAACAACAAAACTGAGCTATGTCCGCACCCCTCTTATTATTTTCCAGAGACACAGTGTCGTGGAAAAAATCTGCAGCCTGCACTGTCCTAAAATGACAAATGTGCAAAAAAAAAAAAAATTTTCGTTTGACACTGGACGCTTTCATCACGTTTTTAGCTGAAAATAATTATGCCAACGTCGAGCATGTAGTGCAACTACCTCCACAAAGGCCAAATGGCAACCGAGAAATATCGCTGTATTCAAATCAAATCTGGCAAACGAATTTCTCATCAAGTATTTTCTACTCTGTTGTTCTTTTATTTTAATAAAAATATAGCAACCAGCCACTTTTGTGTATTTTGTATATATACCAAACCGCGTTTCAAACTTTCGCCTATCTTTCCTTGGCGTAATACATATTTTCTCGAAGTAGAACATTGTTAAAAACGTCGACTATCAACTGGAGGTTGCTATATTCCTTCAATAATAGTACCATCAGCCTCGGCACTCAACAAGCAGTAAAATGGAGAAATCAATGTTTTTAATTTTATTTTTGTTACGTCCATCTTATTACCTAGTGGAAATCTCCTTGGTTCTCTGTTTGCCCAGTTAAGTCCACTTTACGACTATCACTGTTCAATGCCATGAGAATACCTGAAGAGTATCAGTCTTTTACATTGTGGTATGAAATTACGGTCAACGTTCCACCTATTTTAGAATTACGGAATCGTCTCTCTGTGTCTCATAAGTATGTGTCTTAAATTTATTTCTACAACGAAATCAAGAGAAATAATAATAACTGTTTCTCTTCAACTTCCAAAGTTCTACATTAAAAATGGAATTCACAGAGAAACATTTATACGTTATGAAAAGAGAATGTTTTACGGTTTATTTCAGCTTGAGCAAGATGGGATTTGTAGCGGGCAGTATCGTACGTCAAAGTAACAATAATTCGTTTTGCCACTAAACGCAGTTCCTATTATTCTCCTTTGCAGATTTAAGTAACAAAGACGTCTTTGAATTACTGAGGACTATGAGAACAAGGTTTACACCCAAAAGGGACAAAGACATGCTTGCAGTGGCACGAAAATAAACGCTATCCTTCTTAAGAATCTTCGTTAGTCGTTTAGCTTAATGCAAACGTTTGGTAATATTTTGCAAAGTCTGAATACGGCTAGCCTTTTCGTTGTTACAAACCCAAAAAAAAAAAAAAAAAAAAAAAAAAAAAAAAAAAAAAAAAACTGCGAGAAACATGTTATGGCTATCTGCAGGTTGCATCACGTCGCCCAAAAATTGTAATGACAGCTTTGACGTGTATACCACTTCTGGTCAGTGGACACGGTTAACGAAAAAGTGTGCTCGCTCTAATAACTACCTGTACAAATACAGGAGGCGAGAAGCAAATCGGAGGCCGGCCGATGCAAACGGAAGGCCTGGTCGTCTGGCCTCTGCAGATGAGAGCACAGTTCAAATGTTTGTAAACATATTGGGCCATACTGCTACGTTCATTAGTCCCTGGACTTATGAACTGCTTAAACTAACTCACACTAAAGAGAACAGTCACAGCCATGCCCGAGGGAGGACTCGAAGGTCCGGTGGAACGGCCACCCAGTCCATACCAGGATGCGACAATTCCGCACGGCTCGGACCAGAGTGGCCGGTGCTACTGGCAGGGGAGACTCCCCACCGCACCCCCCTCAGATTCAGTGTCAATGGGCAGCCCGTCAAATACTGAGCACAGATCGAGTACGGAAACAGGAAGAAGTTGTAACTGCCCAAAAAGACGAAAAACGTAAACACTGAGCTGTTCAAGCTCATGATGTGCAACATAGAGGAAACGTCAAAAGCCATGTCCTCTTGTAATGTGATCATAATGCTGGACTACGAGGCTGGATATCCGTGTTCAACACTCCGTCGTGCTGCATGTTTTTTGTTTTTCACAAATTATCAACTGCCGTCAGGAGTTTGACATGTCTGTTCATTGTATTCAATTTTGTGTCTGTCTTGTGGTGTAAAGTTCGTGCCGCATAACTGTTCTATCAACAGTCGAAAGGTTGTGCTTCTGAATGGTAGCCGCAGACGTTTAACACTAGAATGGTCGCGAAATATCTCACAGATACGTATTCCCGGAATAGGAGCCTCGCGCGTCAGCTGACCTAAACATTCTATTGTTAATTTTCATAAAATAGATGTTCAGCTACTACTGTTGTAATACTTGACATGTTTTTCCTCTCGTTTTGTTTACTTATTCACTGCAAAATGAGGTTAATTAAAGCTAACGGTGCATTGTTGACCCTGTATCCCATAGATACAACGCGACCACTAATGTTCCTCCAAGTGACACGACCATTGCAGTGTTAATGAGCAGCGGCGGAATAGCCAAGCACGCTAAGGTGCCTTGCTGCGGTGCTCGCGGCCGTTCGCCGTCGGAGGTTTGAGTCCTCCATCGGACATGTGTGTATCAGTTGTTCTTAGGATAAGTTACCGTAAGTAGTTTGTAAGTTTGGGGACCTATAACCACAACAGTTATATCCCATAACTTTAAAAAATGCGACCTTTTTTTTAGTGTTAATGATGACAGCTGAATCCTCCAATGGAAAACACGTGTGATCCTTCACAACATTATGAGCGTCATAGTAGAAATCGGTTATCAGCGCACTTAACAAGTACGCCTGGTGAGTGAGTGAGTTTGCCTCCTGCTCCGATTTATGCATTCGTATGAATGTCTTCACTCCCAAAGAAATGATGAAAACATAACAGTTCGTCACATAAGAGAAACACACGAACGAGACAGTTTAACAGTCACACATTTTTCCCTAAGTGCTGTCAAAACATTTGTTTTAACTTTTTTAAGTTTTTGGCATGTACACCATCGAATACTGCATATTTACAAACTAATCAGAACGTACTGGAATTTCCGAGAGCGAAGTCAATTACGTTTTTTTTTCTTGTTTTAATTGTTTTCGTTTCTGCGAGAGATCTCGTCTGCTCTCACTATCATCACATTTACTTGTGATGGTAATATATACTTACATGACTTATGTATAGTATGAAAATTTCAGAGGCAACGAAGATTTCAACGGCCGACCGGACAGTTGACAAAGCCGCATGGAATGGCCGCGTGGTGTAAGGCGTCATGCTACGGATTGGGCGACCGTTCCTGCCGGAGGTTCCAGTCCTCCCTCGGGCGAGTGTGTGTGTGTGTGTGTGTGTGTGTGTGTGTGTGTGTGTGTGTGTGTTGTCCGTAGTGTACGCTAGTATAAGCAGTTTGTAAAATGGGGACTAAGGACCATATCAGTTTGGTCCAATAGGTTTACAAATATTCTTCATTTTGACAGTTGATACTTTTGTGATAAAAAAAAAAAGTAAAAATCCATAGACTGAAGGAGGTTATAACACGGACCTTCAGCATTGCAGTCCATCGCCGTCACCACAGAGCCACGACATCTCGGCTCAAGCACTATCGTTGATGTTGCATATCTAGCACTTCAACTATTAACTGTTTCTATTTCCCTTTTTTATTTCACAGTTCCATACAACATCTTCCCGTTTTCGTGCTTGATCTCCGGTTTTGATGGGCTATCCACTTCGTCATCTTACCACGAAATCTGAGAATGGTGGGTACACACGATCGGGTGCGTCGGTAGCTCAGTGGCGTTCCGTCTGGTTCACCGAGCGCGAAGGCTGTCTCTATCGCTTCACCGCAGCGTCGCGCGTGCCTTAACAGGTATTGCATGACATTGTTAGTGTCTTCTCGTGTCTCACGTGTCGTCGTTCCGTAGCTGTCAGTTGTGGCGTGAGTCTGCTGGTGCTAGCATCACTCGATCCACTATGTGGACCACGGTTCCAAGCGTGTTCTCAGAACAGGTACGGTATGCCTTACTTTTAAAAAATCTACGCATTCCGTACAGCCCGGGTCTTTCGAGAGTCGCATCTGAATCGTAGATACCGTTCTCATCATGTCTGACAAGGTTTCATACAGCCTACTTCGATGCTGGTAATTACAGATGGTAAACAAAATAATATGAAAACTTAACATAGAAACAATATTCACATGTTGGTCCACCATTGGCTTTGAGAAGAAATGTAATCCATTGAGGAACCGATTCGTAAAATGTCTTTATGATTTCCAACAAAATGTTATTAGTTTTTAACCAAAACATCCGCCAATTATTCCAACGATGTCAGAATTGCAAATTTGGTCCTCAGCCTCTGCTCTAAAATTCCCAATAACGGTTTTTTTGTTGAGAATTTGTGATTTTGATGTCCAGGGTTTATGTTTGATAATTTTCCGATGCTGTCAAAAGCACGGCTCTGTCTTTGTGGCTGCGTGTGTGGATTTTGGAATATGGCAGTGTTTGTTAGAAATATTTTGGTCATAGTAAGCAGTTTATTGTCGAGAATGGTGAGATATTCATTTACAGTTATCCGACTAGTGATGTTAATGACTTTAACAGTTGATTACCACAATATAGATGCCTAAATAATGATGGAACCTTCCCCATGCTTGACAGTATAAAGCAAGCATGCCGTATCGTAAGCTTCTTTTGCAGTAAATCCGGTTGTTTGTAGAAAACAATGTAAACTAGGATTCATTGGACCACACCACATATTCCCAGTCATCAAGTATCAGGTCTTCCTACGTGATTATAGCCACACGATGTGAATTTATAGATTTTTAACGCAGAAACGTAGTTAGAGCAAGATCCACGGATCACTCCATTTCGGAAACTGTTAGCGATCAACAGTGTCAAGATATGCAGAAAATACAAATTGCAGGCATAACCTCTCACCACGGACAGTGGGCGACCGTCTACACTTAATGACCATCAGCGACAGCGTTTACATAAAGTTGTCAGTTCAGAGAGACAACCAACACTGCCTGAAAATTTATTCAATAACTGCAGAATCAAATCAAATCAAATGTTTGTATAGTGTATGGGACTTAACTACGGGGTTATCTGTCCCTAAACTTAGAAACTACTTATGAACTACTTACGAACTAGGACGGCACAAATATCCATGCCCGAGGGGGGATTCGAACCCCCGACCGTAGTCAATAACTGCAGAAATCATAGCAGACGACCAACTGGAGTGCCTATGTTGACAGCATGACGTCGACTGCAGCGCCTCTCTTGGGCTCGTGATTATATCCGTTGGGCCCTATACGACTGGAAAACCGTGGCATGGACAGATGAGTCTCGATGGTAAGAGATTATGGTAAGTTTCGAGTGTAGTGCAGACCCCATTAAGCCATGGACTCAAGTTATCAACAATGCATTGTGAAAGCTGTTGGTGGCTCTATAATGATGTGGATTGTTTTCACATGGAATAGACTGGGACCTCTGGTCCAACTGAACCGATTACCGACTGTAAATGGTTATGTTTGGCTATTTGGAGACCTTTTGCGGCCATTCATGACTTCATGTTCCAAAATAACGATGGATTTTTTATATATGACAATGGGCTATGTCACCGAGCCACAACTGTTCGCGATTGTTGTGAAGGACATTCAGGAGGAATCCAGCGAGTGATTTTATCACCCAGACCGCCAAACTTGAATTCCACTGAACATGTATTGCCTAATGGGACATATTCGAGAGGTCAGTTCGTTCACAAAATCCTACACGAGTAAGATTTACTTAATTATGAACTCAGTTATAGTGACATTTCTGCAGGGGTCTTCTGACGACTTTTTGAGTCCATGCCACGTCGAGTTGCGAACTTCGTCGTGCAAAAGTAGGCCCAAAATGTTATTACGAGGTGTCCCATGACTTCTGCGTCCCTTCTTCTCACCATTGTATGTGGCTAGGTGGTGGAGGGGAAGGCACACGATGCATGTCGCGGAAATTTCCCTGCGTTAATGTTACGGTGATCTCTTTTGCTTTCTGAAGAGACAATTTCTTGATAAATTTAATCAAATTCTACTTTTTTCTGTGTATTTCTCTTTGCCTGTCCAATTCAAGGTATACTTTGTCTTTAGCTTTGTGATGAGATCTGTAGCAAATGGACGCGGTGTGTCAAAAAATTTCGATGAATGGTGTCATATCTGAACGGCAACTTGGCGCATATGTACGTGCATGCGCATGGGTCTTCAGAGACTTGGCGAAAATCGATACACAGCATACATTACATGTGGTTTGCAGTATTAAACAGACTGCGACCAGCTGAACGTAGTCAGTGTGAGAGGAGGCGTCACAGCGCAATGGAGCAACTGATGCTACCAGTTAGATCCGGAATCAAAACAGCAATCGACGTCATGGTCACCGTCTTCCCCACGATCAAAGAAAAAAGCTGACTGAAAAACTCCAAGGTGAAAACACTATTGATCGTCTTCTTTGACAACAACTGCATCATCTACAAGGAATTTGTTCCTACAGGTCAAACCATTAAAGCTGCATTTTAATAGTCCGGTTTGAGCCAATTGTTGCGGCGTATCCGGCGAGTTCGGCTAGAGTTGCACAGGACTGGGAAATAAATGCTGCTTGATGACAATGCCCGTGCACACTGCACGATCCGTGTGCGCCAAATACTGGCGCACAAGATGCTGTTCTCAACACCCTCCGTTCTCCCTGATCTGGCTTCTGCGGACTTCTTCCTGTTTCCCCGCTTGAAGGCGGCCATAAAAGGTGAACGTTTTTCGGGAGTGAACGCCATCAAAGAACGTATGACAGCCGTTCTGCGATCGATTCCACAGGGGGAATCTGTTGATAGTAACCAGAAGTTGTACGAACGTTGTCAAAAGTGTATTGTAGAGGACGGGACTATTTTGAAGGCAATAAAGAACGTTTGTTATTATCTTTTGTCTTGTTTGTTGTCTGAGTATTCATCGAATTTTTTAGATACATCACGGATGCAGGGAAGCCGCGGCGGAGTGGACGAGCGCATTGAGGCGCTATGCTCCGATGTGCTAGGCCGTTCCCCGTCGAGGGTTCGAATCCTCCTCCGGGCATGGACGTTTGTGTTGTGTGTAGTATGAGGTAGTTTATAAGTAGTTTGTAAGTTTAGGGACTGATGACCCCGCATTTAAGTCCCATAAGCTTAACAAAAATTTGAACATTTGAATGCAGGGAAGGCATTTCTTCACAATCATATTCAGCATTCTTATGAGACCCTGTGAAATAAAAACATCTAGATTTACTATGGCGCTCTTCCGTACCTCAATCACTTCACACATTGAATGGCGGATGGTATAAAGGCTTTCACCCTGCACTTACTACATGTCTAGAAATTTAATCTGATCTTATTTTCTTCTTTGCGACTCCTGTGTTGTTAAACGTATTGGAGTAGGGCTTCCTGAGAAGTTGCTTGTCATGTAATATTTTTATTAAGCTCTTAAGTCTTACTATAGCAATACTGCAGAAGATAACTTCCAGAATTTCTTATCAGATACTATGTCTTGCTTAGCCGGCATGGAAAGTGAAAGAGAAGCCTTAATATTATTTAATAACTATGTGATTAAGAACTGAAACGTTTGTTACAGCTCCTAAACAAGTTTCTATATTTATGACAGTTTGGCGTAATAATATGTGCAATATATTTATTTATGTCTTCATACGATGCATCAGTTCACTGAAAGACGTACATTGTAATCGATCCAAATTGTTATCCTTGTCCTCTGTAAAGATGTAAAATGAGCGAACTTCAGGCTCAGCGCACATATTTCTTTGATGCAGAGTTCGGTCTTCGTCACTTAACGGTTCCGTATGTACTACAGCAACTTCTCAGTGAAGTATGACTATCTTATCAGAACGTCATTTGGCGTGAATATCCGCGTTCGCACAAAGCACCTCATTGTATTCCTGCGGCGCATTGTCGCTGTCGTCCATCGATTTCTTCCGTCCTGGACTTTAGTCAATTCTAACCGCAGTATTTGAGGTGTCCACTTTCCTTACCTTTATCCTCACTCTCTCACAAAAGCGAGAAACTGTTCTTAGCATAATATTCGATTATAAAAAAACACTGCCCTGCGTTATTTTCATGAATAGCGTTTCCAGTGTACCACAAATTACTCTTTAACAATGAAAAACAAAGAAACTAAATATTGTCACGATCTCTAGGACGTAGAGAGTTGATTGAAGAACACTGGTTTGAACTCAACGATGATGTATTACGCACTTGTCACACACGCACAACAGCACAGGATCAATTAACTTCAGCCGGAGGTTTACACAGTATATATACACTAACCGAAACGTCTTCAACATTATTTATCAATACATCTAGCAGCTACTAGAGCTCCATATTCAAATTAAAATGTAAACGCCTGGTGGGTCTCGAATTAAAGACTCTTCGCTTCAGAATCGAACACTTTATCCACTAGACCACACTGTTGCTGTCTTTCAGTCCTTTATTTGCGGCAGTACTCCCTCCTTAGCAAAACAGTGTCTTGATGTTCACATCGTCTTGCTGCGAGAACGAGGCGTTAGCCCTGCAAACTGCAGATCCCGGTGACTTATGTTCGTTTTCGCGCTGGAAATCGTCGATTTTATGTCGACATTACCACTTTCGTTGTCCTTTTACCTTGTGTATTCCTGGAACTTCGAATAAATCAGGAGCCCTGGTATCTCTGTGCGGTTTCATTCGCAGGACATGGACCACGTCCCTAACCTTCCGTCGACTCGTGTGGAGATCGCAATTTTCAACTTAATAAGTAACATCGGGACATCTGAGATCTGTTTTATGACCTTCATTTGCTTAAAGTTACGTCTTAGCTGAGTCTCGGAGAGCCAGACCTTCCGAACAGGAGTGAAGATCCAGACGAGATCAACAGCTGGAACAAAACAGGGTGATGGCTCGCGTCATTCCTTTGACAATCCTTATTCTGAGCCTGTGGCGTATGGAGTCGAAGCAACTGCCGAGCGTCCTCGGCCCTGGTTAATAATTGACCTCTGTAATAGTCGTCCACGTGTCAGCCTGAATTGGACAGTAGTGTCCATCGTTGTGTCTTCACGTGAATGCACCAAGAAGAATGGAGTAAACCCGATAGTGTCTTGTTTCGCAGTGTTGTAGGAAAGGCAGCATCTCATCCCAGTTGCTCTGTTTGACATTGACATACCTGGACAATATGTCAAGTAATATCTTTTTAAGACGTTCAGAGAGTTCGTTAGTTTGAGGATAGTAGGCAAACGTTATTCAATGTGTAATGTTGCACTGACTGTTTTCCTCTGCCACAAGTCTTGATTGAAAAATTTATCCTCAATCTGTGATTATAAATCTTGATGCCCCGAGTTTCAGTACAATTTCTTCCACCATGAATTGATCTACCTCGGATCCTTCGTCTGTTTTCACAGCTTTTATAATAGCATATTGGATTAGTTAATCAGTGCAAACAATAATCCTCTTTTTGCCACCGGCAGAAGTTGGAAATCGTCCCAGTAGGTCAAGCCCAATACATTGAAAAGGAGTCTCCGCTGGTGGAATTGGTATGAATCGTCTCGGTGGTTCCTGAGGAACAGCATTCCTTCTCTGACACTCTCAACAGTGGCCAGAAAAACCTCTTCTGGATTATTTCATAAGTTTTTGTAAATCCTAGATGAGGGGCCTCAGGTGAATAATGGAATTTTCGTAGAGCCTCTAAGATCCGTCACCTCTTCCAAAGGGGTCGAAATTTTTCTTACAAATTAATCCATTAATTACCTTAAACTCTCCCATGCTCTGATCGATTCAAGGCATGGACTGTTTGTGGTAACTTGGCGTCCTACTTCTGTTTATCAGGAAGATCATGGAGTGCAGTTGGGCAGTCACTATCGTTATTCTCATGCTGATGTTCTGCCCTATTTCTTGAGAGACAGTCAGCATCTTGGTGGTATCTTGCACTCTTATACAGTACGATAACGTCATACTCTTGAAGACGTATTGCCCATTTGACGGATCACCCCGATGGGTTCTTAAAACCTGTTGAACAAAGCGAATGATGATATGTAACGACTGTGCATGGACTACCGTATAGATATTTCGAGGTATGTAGATGGTCCAAATACAGCAAGACACTCACAATCTGTAACACATTAGTTTTTCTCAGCTTTCAAAAGTGTCCTGGAGACATATGCTATTACCTTCTCTTTTCTCTCTAGGGTTTATACCATAGGAGCACCAAATCCTTATCCACGACCATCTATGTGCAACTGTGAAGGTGATGTTCACTTTTGGATTGAAATACTCAGAGATATATTGAAGAACGACGAATAATTTCCCATGCGGGCCAGTTCTTAAGACTGGCGACAGTCGAACAGCAAAAACTTGTCTCGTAATAGCAGAAGTTAAAACACCCAAAAACTCGTCACAAGAAGCTTTTGTCACACTCAGCCGCCTATCAGTTAATGGCTGAGCACTTGAAATGTAAGTGCTCTTGGAAGAAAATGTGGTTCTTTGCGGCAGTAACTTATTCCCAGTTACTTTCTTTGATGTGAAGACAGACCCTGGAATGAACATATCTTTCTCCAGTGATAAGCCCCTGTTATCTTCAACTATCATGTACATGGGCTGATGTGTTGCATGGCATATGCCGTTATCTTTGACGTACTAACCGCAGGAATAAGCATTTCATCCAGCACACATACCCTCTAGACAGTAGGATGTCTACCTTTCTTTCCATATACTTTCATCACTTCTAACATGATTACTGAAAGCCTTTAGGAGTCAAATGTTCAAATGTTTGTATAGTCTATGGGAATTAACTACGGGGTCATCAGTCCCTAAACTTACAAACCTCTTATGAACTACTTAGGAACTAGGACGGCACAAATATGCATGCCCAAGGGGGGATTCGAACCCCCGACCGTAGCGGCCGTGCAGACCGTGACTGGAGCGCCTCAGTCCCCTCGGCCACCGCGGCCGGCTTTTGGGAGTCCTATCCGAGGATAACGTAATGACTGCATACTTCTAAAACGAGAAAGTCGGACTGAATATAGTCGTTTACACAAACATGAATAATGCATGTTCCTGTAGGTTGCACATACCTTTCGTTAGCCACCTTCATGTGGGTGTTTTTGTTGTTCGCAAAAGTGGTCATCTGCAGCTGGCGATGATACTCCTCAGAAATAATCGAATATGATATTCCCGAGACCACAAGAGATCGTACGTGTCAGCCGTCCATAAGAATGATGTAGTTTCCTATCATTCTGGCAGTGACTGACGGCGAAGGATCTTGTTCTTCGATGACATCACCTCCAAGGAAGGTAGTTTTCCTGGTCGCGGCGGTTGGAGGATCGGCTAGAGCTTCTGAAAGGGCGATGGAGACCTTGATCGTCGTATTGGAAAGCGTCGCCTTCAGCAGTCAGCTAGCGTCGATGGTGAACTACGCCGTCCTTGAAATACACCCTCTTATTTTTCTTCTTTGCACTGTGGTTGGTATCAGCGTAGGTCTGCTTGCACGGGCATCAGCTAGTATTTGCCACCGTTGGTGGCAGAAACGCATCACGTGACCTGGTCGCCCTCAGTGAGAACACACCGGTTTGTTTCCTTGAAACATAAAAAAGTTCCTCGCGCTGCGTTCTAGGAGCATAAACCCGCTTACCATCAACGGTTTCATTGTGTTTTATGGTACTGGACGGAGAGACTGAAGCCAGCATTTGTTTCACTTCCTCTCTTATCTCTTGAAGTGTCTCTGTTTTCGGCTCGACGTGCAGTTGCAGATCGGAAGTTGATCAAAGTTTTTACATTCAAATCATTTTTGATGCATCGTCTCCATGTACTTGCACCATTTTATTAAGTCGTCTGAAGGCGAAATCTCTTTCATGAGTAGTGCCTGGTGCGTGTCCTTAGTAACACCTTTCATAAGATGCACAACTCTCTCCTCCACTATCTCATGGTAGACTCTTACAAAGCCCCATTCCTGCAGTTCCGTCTGAAATACCGCCCATCTTGTAGGCTTGTCTTCGTTATTTTCAATTGCACGGCCGTCCCCTCTAAATATAAATACACAGCCAGGCACACTTCGTCGTTCTGGTTGTTAAATTTTTTTATTTTTCTCAAATCGCCCAAAGACTCTGTTTTTCAGCACGCTGTAGCATCAATACTGCTCTTCGACCCGCTCGGGAATGGCCGTGCGTTCTGGAGCCTTACCGTAGGTTACGAATCGCGCGGCCTTTCACGTCGGATTTTATAATTCTCCCTCGGGCATGGGCGTGTGTTTTGTCCTTAGTATGAATTAATTTAAGTAGTTTGTAAGTCTACGGGCCGATTAGCAGATAGTTTGGTTCCTTAGGGTTACAAACATATGAACATCCTTAGCTCTTAAAAACAGGAGACACGACTAACGCTTTTTGTGTGAAATATTATTTACTTCACTTTGTACCTAGTGATCATCTTCGAGAAAACGCGTAGATACTGGCAAAAAAGTGGGAAAAATACTAAAATTTCGATTTCTCTTATTATATCTTGAACTTTTCATTGTGAAACAGAATTCGTACAAGGCATCGAGGGGGAAATTCGGATTCACCACTCACAAAAAACATGCAAGACCGCTAAGTGAAAAATTTCCCATATATTTCCTTGCGGAAATTGCACAATTTCACTGTACTAAACGCGTAATTATAGTGCGCAGCAGTACAGTCTCCCTATAGACGGTGTCACCTACGAAGGCGGCCCAGTTACAGCCGTTCTGCGCACCCCCTCCCCCCCCAAAAAATTACCGCAATGACAGCCAATAATGTTCATTCTGTACACACGTGGCTGGCCGCGAGTTACGCAATGTTTCTCCCGCAGGCGCAACTATTGGCGCTCGGCCGTAGCTCCTCCCCTCCACGCTTCCCCTATCGCTCCGCCTCTATGTACGGAAGCGCCCTCTTATATGACACCAGGTCGTGGTCGGCGAGAAAGACAGGCCTCGACGCACACCTCATGGCACGTAAGCAAGGTAGTTCCGAGACGGCCCGATTGCTAGCCGATTGGCCGGCCGCTGCGTCATAGCGCGCAGCCACTGAGTAGTCTGTGTAGTTCGCGAACGAACTAGTTCGGAAGAGCACTCCCACAAGCGAACTACGTGAACTAGTTTACAGATCCCTCGCCTCTTAGTTCGTCCGCTCCTTTTCCGAAGATTGACTGGTAACAGCGAGAGGACGCGAGAGCGCGCAGAATCGCGTGATTCCCTTCTGCCAGTTGCCGTCATTTCGAGCTGAGATGCAGCTCAGCTGTAGTTTTAGTAGCGGTAGCAATAGCCAAAAAGAGCGGACGAACTAAAAAGAGTGACCTACTTCGCGGCCGAGCTGCGAACTAAAAGGAGAGCCACTGGTCGCGAACTAAAATATGCGCGATAGGTCGCGAACTAAAATATGCGTGATAGGTCGCGAACTAAAATATGCCTGATAGGTCGCGAACAGAATTAAAAATCACGTGTTTGCCTTCTGCTGATGAGAGCCATTTCGAGGGTAGCGTCTGCCTGCTATATTACATAGTCCAGTGCTACAAAATTTCTGCTTTGAAGTATTCTGCACTCTGCAATATCTGACTAATAAATTCTATAAGGCTAAGATATAGAAACAACTCTAAACTTAAACGCGAGAAATTATCCACAAACTGTTTCTTTTGGTTTGCGTGATATCGTTAAAAGCTCAAGCAGCAAGCGCATGTAGCAGCTAGGTGGGGGAACTTCTCACTCCACCTGCATGCGCAGACCACGCCGCTCATCCGTCACTGGGAGCGGACGAACTAAAAGAACGAACTAGTTCGCGGCAGAGCCGCGAACTAAAGTTAGCGCTCCCGATCGCGAAGTATTATGCGCAAGTCTACCACTGAGGTAGCGATCGCTCCGGCTCGGAACTACCTTGCTTACGTGGCATGAGGTGCGTGCTGAGGCCTGTATTTCCAACACCACCTAGAGAGAAGGCCGCGGCGCTCTCGTCTGACGTCAGGCAGAGTAGGGTGCACGCGCGTAGCCGACTGGGTAGCCGCTGGGGCACGGCCCACTATGCCGAAGCAGCGAGCCAGTCAGCTATGCGCGCGCAACCTGCTCTTCCTGACGTCACACGAGAGCGACGCGGTCTTCTCTCTAGGTGGTGGTGGTACTTCCTGTTGGCCACGCACCAGGTATAGTGACGTCACTGGCCAATCGCAGTATTCAGCCGCGAGTGTCCCTCTTACATGTAAATTGCCTTGTTTATGCATGATGGTTATGTACACACTCCAGTTGTCGAGATACTAAATGTACATACTAGTACTCGGTAACAGAGCAGAGCAGAGTGATAGGAAACTTACCATGCGGAATCGGAGGCGGGGCCCGCCGGGCGTGGAGGTGCCGGTGAGCTGCACCGACCCCACGCTGCTGGCGTCGTCCTCGAACTCCGCCTGCTTGTAGCGCGCCATCTGCAACACACCACACCACGTCACGCGCTGGACACTCGCCGCTATACTTGAGGGATTATAGCCACCGAGTAGATTACAGAAACGTCAAATTAACCTTCTTGACAAGCGCTCGTGGAAGTAGATCCAAGGTAGTACTGTATCCATATTCACTGCCAGAACTCTCTCCTGCTTTCGTACATTTAAGTTCTGAATGTATGAGAGGATTCACTGACATCCCCTTACGAACACTCAGAAACAGTCAGACACACAAAAATGATTTTTAATAATAGTCTACAAAAGTTGCCAACGGGATTCGGCACTGGACTGGCTGATACATACACAGGTGGACAGAAGTATTCACGCACAGTCTTGTTTGTAGTAGATCCTCCTGTTATAATAAAGGTGATGAACTGTCGATTTGTTACGTACATTATTCGCGCCATGTGCCCCAAATGTTTGCGTATACACAAACTTATTTAAATCCAAAGCATCGGTTAAAAGCCAGAGACCGAAACGCTGATAGGTGTTGCAGTTGACGCAGACAGAAGTATTCACACACTGGCGGTACCATGCAACCATATCACCACAGTTCAAAGCTGAATGACGCTGAGTGAATACAGCAGCAAGGATAGTGTGCCGAACATGCAAATACGCCAGTGTCAACAGCATCGGTAGAAAACGGAAGGAAACAACTCCGAAAGTGAGGAAGATAATGGTAACGTTGCATGAAGAGGATAAATCATATGCCGAAAGAGCAACGATCGTTACAGGAGCCGTTATACAGTGTGCAGTGTTGTTAACAGGTACAAAAAAAAAAAAAAAAAAAAAAAAAAAAAAAAAAAAAAAAAAACATTGATAAATGGGCATCGTGTTAGAAGACCACATCAGGTTTCAAAAATAGAGGCACATTGTAAGGATTATTAAGAAAGCACCTAAAATAAGTTCATCAGAGATTGCTCCACAAATACACGACCTTTATGGGAAACAAGTTTACCCAAAGACGGTCCGGAGGACGTTTCATCGAGCCGGCTACAAATCTCGAGTTCCAAGAAAGCTCTATATAAGCAAGACAAATAGGAAGAAAAGGTTGAAATCTGCAAATCAATATGTGACCAAGGACTTAGAGTTCTGGAACAGAGTTATTTTCTCTGAGGAGAGCAGCTTCAGCCCTTTCCATCACAAGGACCGTATTTTAGTGCGGAGAAGACGAAATACCGAGTTAGAACCAGCTAAAATCGCCTGTACTGTAAAATATGGTGCTGACGATATCATGTTCTGGGCGTGTATGGCTGCCTCAGGTATGGGGAACCTGGTATTAATTGATGGAACTATGGATCGGGATGTGTATCCTGATATTTTAAAGAGAAATTTGTAAGTCAGTGCTGAAAAACTGTGTAAATGTACGTATGATATATCCTGATGTGTGAATACTTCTGTCCACCATTGTAGGTCCGCTCGCTTGTACTCTCAGGTAACTCCCTTTTAACTGCCCCTAGATATCTGAAACAGCCGAGTTTTCTACCTGCCTGCCCTGATCAAGGAGTCAGGTATACACTCACAACTAGAAAGTTACCGACGGTGAGGAGGCTGTCACTGAACGCCACTAGATGGCACCAGCAATGGCAAGGTGAATAACGGGACTCAGCAAATACTTAAGTTAATTTCTTGGTGCTATCATCCGTATTTTGACCAGTCAACCAACCGGTCCTTCAACATGAGCTTCTGCAGCTGTTGGTCAATAGCGTAAAACAGAGGTTCTCAAACATTTTGATTAACGGCTCTGCACGGCCACTATGGTCGGGGGTTCGAATCCCCCCTCGGGCATGGATATTTGTGCCGTCCTAGTTCGTAAGTAGTTCATAAGTAGTTTGTAAGTTTAGGGACTGATGACCCCGTAGTTAAGTCCCATAAGCTTAACAAACATTTGAATCTACTCGGCATTCACAGAACTGTAATTTGTATTTACAGAAACGTAAGCGGAGAACCCGATTCGCATAATTAAGTGGTTGAGAAAGACAGAAGCATACTTTAAGATTTTCAACTCATCTTTCAGCGTACACCAAAAAAACTTTTCAGTTATCTCGGAATATATCAAATCAAGCAACCATTCATATTGCTGCCACGTCAGAGAGACTCGATTTTTCGATACAGAATAAGGATTTACAATCCGTCAGAGAGCGAAAAAAATATTGAGGTCTTTGCACGATTAATTTTTTAAAACTGAAAAATAAATTAATAAAAAATCCTTATCTTTTACGCGGAGCACTTGGAATTGTTTCGCGGAACACCAAAATTTTAGGAGGTGGTAGTACATAAGAATTGAATAACAAAGCATATAAAATGTCTCCAATTTTTATTGAGTACAGAGATACAACTGTTAGTATGTAACCCAAAATCACTTAAAGCAAAGACAAATGAGGACATTTTCACTGATTCTTCCGTCAGTTCTTGGTAGTACATCATTTTAGTGAATTAAAAGCACAATGTTGTGTATGTTTTGCAAGTTTATTTCTATTTAGTTAACCGGTTTTCAGACTTTAAAGTCTGAGGATGGTTTTTAAAACCGAAACCCGACAATCTAAACAAATATAAACTTGTAAAACAGGCATAGAACTGTGCTTGTAATTTAAATTATGATGTTCTACCAAGGACCGACGGAAGAATCACTGAAAATGTCCTCATTTGTCTTTGCTTTAAGTACTTTTGGTTTACATACTAACAGCTGTATCTCTGTACTGAATGAAAATTGGGCACATGTTTTATGGCATTTTTATTGCAATTCGCCTATACTATCACCTCCGAAAATATTTTCTCTTCATCAAATGTTCAAATGTTCACATGTTTGTAGAGATTATGGGACTTAACTACGGGGTCATCAATCCCTAAACTTACAAACTACTTAAGAACTAGCTATTACTAAGGACGGCACAAATATCCATGCCCGAGGGGGGATTCGAACCCAGACCTACTCTTCGTCCTGAAAAGGCCTGTATACAATATACAGGTTGAATCACCTAAAATTTGCATCGCAAGTACTACTGAAATGGGAAGAATTATTGATATTAGGTTTTCACTTCGTAGGCTGGTAGTCAGGGGGTCGTATTGTTAGTCAATAAACGGATTTCAGTAATACGTAGAAAGTGAATTTAAATGGAAAAAATGCCTATTGACACTAACAAACTAAAAGTTGGGTATATTAGAAACTCAATTTTATTTGTTGCACTACTCTAGTCCCATTCGTTTACGAGAGATCGGATTGTCAAAAAAATTTCAATCCGCCACTTGTTTGTCGTTTACCTTGAGGTTCTAGGCACCATGCCAGGGACTGCGCGGCCGCTTCCGCCGGAGGTTTGAGTCCTCCCTCAGCATATTTTATATATATATGTCGCTTGTCAGTGGACGATGGAATTTACCTATGCAGAAAAGGCCGACATGCTCATGGTGTACGGAGAGTGTAGAAAGAGTGCAGTTCCTGTTTGTTCAGTGTTTGTGCAAATATATCCCAATAGAAGGAATACATCTTGGCAATTATTTATAGACCTCTTTCACCAGTTACGTAACACCTAGACAACATAATAGAAGGAAACAAGTGATGACAGTAGAGGTGCAATTTTATGTTTTGGTTGCTTTGCAGTTGAACCGCGCATTATTTCCCGCTCAATTGCACGAGGAACTGACATGAGCCAGGAAAATGTCCTACGCATTCTCCACCAACATCGGTACCATCCGTATCATCACCGAGCGAGGTGGTGCTGTGGTAAGACACTGGACTCGCATTCGGAAGGACGGTGGTTCAAATCCACCTCCGGCCATCCAGATTTAGGTTTTCCGTGACTTCCCTTAAAATGCAAGGATGGTTCCTTTGAAAGGGCACGACCAATTTCCTTCCCCATTATTTCTCACAAAATACGAGCGTGAGCTTCATCTCTAATGACCACGCTGTAGACGGGACGTTAAACCCTAAGCTTCCTTCCTTTTTTTTTTTCGTCCGAATCACATCTCTCTCCATTAAGTGCCGCTTGGAAAAGATTATGAGAATCGTGTTACCTTCTGTATATGGCCATTACGACAGGATACTCCATCTGCATCAAGTATCTGATTTAGTCATGAAACCACATTTGTCAATCATGACCAGGTAAACCGCAGAAACATGCATTATTGGTGCGTTGACAATTGCCGTTGAGTTCGTCGTGTGGACAGCAGCGTTCATGCATTGTAAATGTGTGGTGTGCGATAGGCCCATTTTTCATAGACAGTAGACTGAACGCCCAATCACCTGACAGACCATATGCCACCGTTGCTAGAAGGCGTTCCTCTGCGAACTTGGAGGAACCTGTAGTACCAACATGACGGCTGTCCATGCTACAGCATGTATTCACGATTTTTTTTTCCAAATAGTTGGACTGGATGCAGAGAGCCTGTACCTTGGCCAGCTCATTCCTCTGACTCCTGTAGACCTGTTTCTGTGAGAAACGCTGCACGACGTTGTCTAGAAAGACATACCAACTATACCCAATGATGTGCAACGACAAACCACAGCAGCCTGCTGTGACATCGTCGCTGAAATACTACCAGACTGGAAACGTGTATCGCCGCTGCCGGTGGTCCTTTGAAACACAATCTGTGATAGTGAATTTTCTTTTTACTGAGCACACTGCACATCACTAGTGTGTGCACTCGTGTTCTTTATTGTGTGTTAGCACAGGTATTGTAGAAGTGTAGCTGTGAAAACTTTTTACAGTAATATATCTCTAAACGAATGGCACTA
This sequence comes from Locusta migratoria, assembly GCA_026315105.1. Classification (NCBI taxonomy): domain Eukaryota; kingdom Metazoa; phylum Arthropoda; class Insecta; order Orthoptera; family Acrididae; genus Locusta; species Locusta migratoria. The sequence continues at coordinate 276,086,488 of CM048755.1, forward strand.
GAATCGTGCAACAAACTACACTGGCTTTCTACTTTTAGTTTATTAATGTCAATAGACATTGTTGCACTTAAAAACTGTTTGTTTCCTCGAAACCTATGAATTATTAAAATCTGTTTTATGGCCAAAATACGAGCCCCTGACTGCAAATCTATCATTTGGAAACGCAAATCAATAATAGAACTTTCCATTTCAGAAATATTTGCGGTTCAAGATTTAAGTGATTGACCCTGTATATAGATCTCATCGACAACCAACGAACAAACCAGAACCCAAGTCGGCAAAATACAGTAAAAGAAAAGAAAAGGATGGTCCATGTGACCGACTGCCCTTTGGAGGACCAGGGTTCAATTCCTCCCCCCCCCCCCTTTCCCTATTGCCACAATCTTTTCCTTGGTGGGATTACTGAAACGGATTGCACTCAGCCCCGTGAGCCCGACTGAGGTGACACTTGACCGTTTACTAGCGGTAGAGCGTTGTGATGACCACATACTCCTCTATACCTCAACTGTTGACGCCATTGGTCAAAGATGACACGATGGTTGGTCGGGTCCGATGCCTAATCTAGGGCCAGAAAGCGGAACTTTACCTTACCCTAACATGTATTACTCGCGGTGTTTTTACCTAGCCGCAACGTGCACTAGTAATACGCCATACGCCTGAAAATCGTATTGTACTTTCTATATGAGAGTTCCTTTTCAGGAGGAATAGCAAATATATTAGGAGGTGGTAGTACATACGAATTGGAAATCACAAAAAGAATGGCGTTGGTTGCATCGCAAATGTCAATAACATCTGTAGACAGTATGAATTTAAATGACGTATGAAATACAAGAAGCATGTAGATAGCGCGTTCCGAGACTTGAGCGTGGGTCTTACTTGAGTCTCGGGACGCACTACCTATGTGCTTCATGTATTTCATAAGTCTTAGACTGTCTCATAGTATTTGAAATTAAATACTATGAGACTGTAGGACAGAGCTTATTTCATAAGTCTAGACTATCATGACCGTGAAAGTCGTTTTTCAATAACTATTGTAGTTCCATAGATACTTCCGGTGAACAAGTTGAGTGGTACACCATATATATTTTATATCGTGTCTTGTGTGTGTGTGTGTGTGTGTGTGTGTGTGTGTGTTGTCCTTAGTGTAAGTTAGTTTCAGTAATTTTTATGTATAGAGACCGATGACCAATGCAGTTGGGTCCCTTCGGTTGGCAAACATTTGTTACTTTGTAAGGTTGCATTACTGACACGGATTATGCGACTGATCAGGTCCATTCCATGTTCCCATATTTATTCCTCACTGGTGACGGTGTGTGGCAAGACAATGTGGCCCACTGTCACACATCTATTATCGTCCAGGCTTGGTTTTTCGAGGACAAGGATGAATTGTCTTATCTTACCTGGCCACCACAGCTGAAGATTTCAATATTCTTGAGCCTTTGAGGTGTACTTTGGAGAGAAGGTTGCAAGATCGCGATCTACCTCCATCATCGTTACTTGTGGTGTCTAGTAAGAATGATATAACATATCCCTGAGAGTCGTACGTGGCTTGTAGTTATGCATTCCGAGTTATTTCAAATGCCAATGCTATCACCCTACACGATATAACACTCAGACTGGAATAACTTTTTGATTGACACGAGGGGCAACCAGAAGATAATTTACCCTACTTTTTTTTCGAAGAAAGACTGCATAGTTACCTGAAAAGCTTTACTGTCAACAGGATAGCAATGTTTGAGCTATTTTTTCGACAGTCACCAAGAGAAATGTGACTCTTGCCATGTCGTGTTAACTTTTGTATTCCTGTGTCGCAGAAACCTGCCACCTCTGAATGGAACCAGCGTGTGACAGTCGTGTTGAGCTCTTGGGAAACTGCGGCGTGTCATTGGGAACAAGAGGCGTGGACTGTTTACTGCAGGTGTTGTGCTGTTCCATGACAATGCTCGTCTCCATGTGTACGGCTCAGTTCACAACAGCTGTTTTGCAGAAGTTCGGTTGGCAGCTCTTTGATCATCCAGCATACATTCCTGACCTCGTTCCCAGCGATTCCATCTTTTCTTACTGTTCAAGTAATTTCTGTCTTCCGGCCAGTTACAACAACAGTTGTAAGAATTGTAATGAAAAACATTATGGGGGTAGCCTACATCCCTTTGAACCTCTTTACTCATATTTCGGTCTCCCTCAACAATTTTTACCCAACGTAGTCCCTTTAATACGAAATTTTCGATTCTTTAATGTTCCAAACTGTGTCCCATCTACCGAGCATAGGTTTTGTGTCAAGTTGTGGCATAAATAAATTTTTCTCTCAATTACATTCAGTGCTTCCTCATTAGCTATTCGAGCTACCCATCTGAACTTCAGAAATCTTCTGCAGTGCCATATTTGAAAAATTTCTGTTCTTTTGTTGACCGAACTGCTTATTCATCCACGTTTCATTCTTCTATAAAGCTAATCTCCGAACAAAAAACGTCATATAGATTTCCTAACATTTAAATTATATTAAATGTTAAAATGTTCAAATGTTTGTTAAGCTTATGGGACTTAACTACGGGGTCATCAGTCCCTAAACTTACAAACTACTTATGAACTACTTACGAACTAGGACGGCACAAATATCCATGCCCGAGGGGGGATTCGAACCCCCGACCGTAGTGGCCGTGCTGACCGTGACTGGAGCGCCTCACTCACCTCGGCCACCGCGGCCGGCTATTAAATGTTAAACAAGTTTCTCTTTTGTAGAAACGCCAGTGTGCATTTTACATCTTCTTTGCTACTACCATGAGCACTTACTTTGTTCATATTCACAGAATATATGACATCAACTGCGAATGGGCAAAGCTGAAAATGTGTACCCAGCCGGGATTCGAACACATTTTCAGCTTTGCCCATACGCAGTTGATGTCATATATTCTGTGAATATGAAAGAATAACAACTGTAGGATCAGAAGTGACGTCTGTTCTTTCGGAGTAGACGCCACATGTATACATACTTATTTTGTTGTCTAAACAGTGGACCGAGCAAGGTGGCGCAGTGGTAACACACTGGACTCGCATTTGTAAGGATGGTGGTTCAAATCCACACCCGGCCATCAAGATTTAGGTTTTCCGTGATTTCCATAAATCACTTCAGGCAAATGCCGGAATAGTTCCTTTGAAACGGCACGGCCGATTTCCTTCCGTATCCTTACCCAAACACTCCGAGCGTGAGCTCCGTCTCTAATGACCACGCTATCGATGGGATGTTAAACTCAAAGCTTCCTTCCTTCTTAAACAGTGGAACTCCTCTACTGATTTCCGTTTTTTAGGTATTATCTGAAAATCTCTTTCGAAGACACTGTTCATTCCCTTCAACTGCTCGTTGGAGTCATCTCTGACAGAATTACATTAAAGACTCTCTTTCAAGATTTCTCCTTTATTTCCCTTACCACTTGTTCGGTGCACAGACTGAACAGCATACAAGTCAGTCCACAAGTCTGTATTACTCCCTTCTTAATCAGTGTTTTCCTTTGACTCTTATGACTGCAGTGTGGTTTCTATACATGTCATAAATAACTAGTATTTCATCAGTTATGCTTTCAAAATTTTGATGAGTCAGATGTCAGAAGCTAATATGTAGCTTCACCTTTATTTAAACTACAAGGTCATAATTATTGAACTATGTGTCACAAAACGTAAATTAGTTGTAAACTACGACGTTAACACGCGTTATTCAACATGTAGACGTCACTAGAGTAATTCGAATTTAGGTTATGGCATGTTCAATATGCCTACGTTCCGTGGCGATGATGTGGCGAAGACAAATAGCGAAATTCTGCATGACACACTGAACTGTCGGAAACTGCTGGTTCCAGCTCAGCAATGATTTTAGGGTTATTTCTGCATACCTCGTCTTTAATATAGCTCCACAAAAAGGAGTCGCATGTGTTCAGATACAGAGAATGTGGTAGCTAATCGAGACCCATGCCAGTGGCCACTGGGTAACCCAGAGCCAGAATGCGGTCCCCAGATTGCACCTTCAGGACATCAAACACTCTCTTCCTTCAATGGGGTCGAACTCTGTTTTGCAAGAACCACATCTTGTCAAAATCAAGGTCACTTTGGCTAATGGGGATGAAATCATCTTCCAACGCCTTCACGGACTATTCGGTAGTCACCGTGCCATAAAGAAATATCGCAGCGCCAGTACTCACTGCGCCATGAAGGAATGTTGCACCGACTGGACACTGCGAAACATTGCACACGGCACAGTCTCCCGTTGAGGGTTAAGAGACTTCCTGGTCACGAAATATTGATTCTCCGTCCCCCAAATGCGCCAGTTTAGCTTACTGACGTACACATGAAAATACACATGTTCAAATGTCTCTAAACCTAAGGGACGAAACTGCTACACAACATACTACTTAAATTAACTTGTAGATCTACGTACAAACTCCGAAATCGACCAAAAGGTGCGCGGCGGCGGGTACTCAATACCATTAGTAGTTACTTGCTTTCCTGTTCCACTCTCATATAGAACGAGGGAAAAACAAATACTTGTTTTCATCCGTACGAGCATTAATCTCTCTAATTTTATCCTCGTGGTCTTTACGCGAAATGCAGGTTGGCGGCGCCGGCCGCGGTGGCCGAGGGGAACCGGGCGCCGTGGCTCAGCGCGCCCGGTCAGAGGACTGAACGGCCTCTGTAATAAAAAAGCTGAGCCAACAACACATCGAACAAAAACGAACAAACTTGATCAACGTCCGCAACGAACAGAACTACACATAGAGCAAAAAAAAAAAAAAAAAAAAAAAAAAAAAAAAAAGGGGACTGAGGCGCTCCAGTCACGGTCAGCACGGCCACTACGGTCGGGGGTTCGAATCCCCCCTCGGGCATGGATATTTGTGCCGTCCTTAGTTGTAGGTAGTTCATAAGTAGTTTGTAAGTTTAGGGACTGCTGACCCCGTAGTTAAGTCCCATAAGCTTAACAAACATTTGAACTTTTTTTTTTACCAGGTTGGCGGAAGTAGAATCATTCTGCAGTCCGCCACAAATTTCGGCCCTCTAAATTTCTACAACAGTGTTTCTTCCAAAGAACATCGCCTTCACTCCAGCGACTCCCATTTGAGTTCCCTAAGCATTTCAGTAACTCTCGCGCACTGATAGAATCTACCAGTTACAAACCTCGCCGCCCGCCTCTGAACTGCCTCTATGTCCTCCTTGAAAGCGATATGGTGGGGCTTCCAAACACTTAAGCAATATTCAAGACAGGGTCGTACAAGCGTTTTATATGCGGTCTCCTTTACGGACGAATCACACCTTCCCAAAATTCTCCCAATAAAGCGAAGTCGACCATTTGTCGTCCCCACAACTGTCATTATATACCCGTTCCATTTCATGTCTCCGTGCAGCGTTACGCCTAGGTATTTAATTGACACGACTCTGTCAAGCAGAACAATACTAATGCCGCATTCGAACATTATGGGATTGTTTCTCCTACTCACCTGCATCACCTTACATTTTTCCACATTTAGAGCTAGTTCCCATTCCTCACACAACCTAGAAATTTGGTCCAGGTCATCCTGCATCCTAGTACAGTCATTCAATGACGACACCCTCTTGCATCACCAGCAAACAGCCGCAGATTGCAACTCGCTCTATCCGTCAGATCACACACACACACACACACACACACACACACACACACACACACATATATATATATATATATATATATATATATATATATATATATATATATATATATATATATACGGTCCTATCACACTCCCCTAGGGCACGCCTGACCATACCCTAGTCTCTAACACTAGTCATCGAGGAAAACGTAATGGAGTCTATTACTTAAGTAATAATCTTCTCACATATTTGGGTATCTATTCCTTCGTTAGCAGTCTGCAGTGTGGTACCGTGTCAAACGCCTTTCGAAAATCGAGAAATATGCAGTCTGCCTGTTGCCCTTCATCCATAGCACGCAAGATGTTGCGAGGGAAAAGGGCAAGCTGGGTTTCATACGATCGATGCTACCTCATGCATGGACACTAAAGACAACACACATACCCATGTCCCAGGGAGGACTCCGACATCCGACGCCAGTGGCCGCTCGATGCGTAATGAGGCACTCTAGACCGCACGGCAATTTCCGCTCGGTCGAACCTACCCGAAATGAAAGCGTGCTTCATCGCTAAACCAAACCATATTTACATGCCAATGCGCATCTAATTCCCATCTTGAACCGTGGCCACTTGTGCAGTTTGAACATCCTAACTCAAACCGTTCAGAAGTTATGACAATTTTACTTCAAATAGTTCAATAATTGTCTTCCTGAATCTTCCAAATTATGACGCAGGATCAGCACTGCCTCACGTCTTCCTGCATTACTCCTCAACCTTAATTGATCTTCCGAGAGGTCGACTTCTAGCAGTTCTTCCAGTCGTCTATAAATAATTCTTGTCAATATTTTGCAATCGTGACCTTTTAAACATAGTATTCACACGTGTCAGTAACCGCCTTCTTTGGAATTACTGCATTCTTCTTGAAGTATGAATCTCCCCTCCCTGTTTCTAGGAAGTACAAAAAAGTATGCCGATACCTAGCTCAAGTTGTCAGTTCGTCTTCTCGAGAATTATGTGGCAATCTCCGGTTCTGTGACTTCTATTTTCACGGCGCTCTAATTCTCCGGTCTTCTGGAGAGTTTTCGTTGCGCTACTGCTGTAAGTGTAACTGCTCTTAAACTGTGGTGTTAATGGAGCCCAGCTGCGACGGGTAGGGCAATTTCGCCTCCGCGAGGGGGAGCAGACGCAGATAAGCGGCGCAGACCATAACAAGTGGCACTTGAAGGGTCTGGAGGTCGCTGGCGCGTCTAATGACGAGACGGGCTGCCACTCGCCTGCCTAGTCTCTCACACTGGCCTCACCACACGTCGAGGACGGAGCACTTAGTCATGTGAGCAGCCAGCCACTGAAATACACGGCCGGCCAACCAAAATGCTGAACCAAGAGGGATCGGGGATAACTCGTTGAATAAAGACCACATGACTGCAAATACAGCTCCATGTGGAGTGGAGGCGATGGTGAGATCAGTATCGAGAGGCGTCAACAATGCTACCCCTACCCGCTGCTGCTGAAAATGGCATTTAATCAAATAGGCTTTGGATATGTTGTTGGGTTAAAGAGATCCATGCTTCTTCCACATACGAGGGTTGGAACTTAAATAGTGGCAACGCTGCTGTAGACACACTATGCGATGGAATCTACTATTGTCGCTGCTAACACACAGTGGAGTAGCCGAGCGGTCTAAGGCGTCTCGCTGCGGAGCGCACGGTTGCTCGCCGTCGGAGGTTCGAGTCCTTCCCGGGGCATGGGTGTGTTTGTTGTCCTTAGGTTAGTTTACCTTAGTTTAAGTAGTTTGTAAGGTACGGACTGATGACCCGCAGTTTGGTCCTATGGATTTACAAACATTTGAACATTTTTTTGCTAACACACACTGTTGACATACCTACCGTACCTCCGAGCAAAAGGACTCGCCCGTCCCACGTCACCGGCGTGCGCACAATCGAGGGAAACAGTCATTTGTGACCGGCCGCAGTGGCCGAGTGGTCTGCGGCGAGCCAGTCACGGTCTCCACGGCCGCTGCGGTCGGGGGTTCGAATCCCCCCTCGGGCATGGATGCTTGTGCCGTCTTTAGTATAATCTAGTTCATAAGTAGTTTGTAAGCTTAGGGACTGATGACCCTGTAGTTAAGCCCCATAAGCTCTACAAACATTTGAACATTTTGAGTCACTTGTGAGCGAGCGGTCTAACGTAATGGTGTCATTATGTTTTCGAAACAGGAACAACAGAGTTTAATCAAGATGGAATTTACCAGACATCGTACAGTACGACAGTTTCATGAAGGTCTTCAAGAGCCGCAGTATGGTTAAAGTTATGGTGATTCTCGTGACCGTCAATTCACAGTATTACTGTTCACTTTTGAAGCATCACCTACGACCAGCTTTGCGAAAGAAACGGCAACACTTTCTGCGGAACCCACCCATCATTTTGCACGACAATGCGCGGGCGCATACAGCGCAAGCTGTGGCTGCTCTGTTCGGTCGATGGAACTGGGAAGTACTGTCACCGTATTCCCCGGACATACGTCCTTGTAACTTTAATTCCGAAGATGAAGGAACCACTTCTTGTCATTCGCTTCAGAACTGTTCCAGAGATTCGACAGACAGTAGACCACTCCATTCGCACCATCAACAGGACAAGCTCTGCTAATGGTATACTACGCCTTCCACATCACTGCTAACGGGTTCTACACAACGCTGGTGACTGCTTTGAAGGACAGTAACAGGTGCAAACATGTAACGCTTTTGTATCGGTTCTGAATAAATATTTGTCATTATCTAAGTTCCAACGCTCGTATTTCCAGAATTGATCTGGTATAGCAGCGGGGGGTGTATCCGAGCCAGTCGTTCTGTTGTCTTAGACGAGACGGTCTCAGTAGGCGAGAGATCGAGAAGTGGGAGGCCAAGCAGCAATGGAATGCCATGGGCAACGAAATAGTCCTGAATGCTGTGTACCATGTGTCGCCGTGCATCATGCTGTTGGGACGTGGTAAGCTCCAAAGATATGGGACGGCAACAGGCTCCATCACTTCAGAGGTGTAACGCTGCCTAGTCCAACTAAGGCACCAGGTGTAAATTGCATGTAGTCCATTCCGCAAGACTACATTCGACTCCATGGGAAAATTTCAGCTTGCATTGCTGCATAATCAGGGTACACACGGTAGTAGCGTCGGCATTGTGCACGCTCTGGTGACTGTACTCACTTACCAAATTTTATCTCTGTAGAATTTATTGTAACACAGCTCTGTAATCATACATTTATTATTTTCAATTTCATCTTTATTTCAAATGTTTATCTCAAATAAGACAATGTAAACCATATTTGGTAGAAACTTTAACTCACAGAGCAAAGGTATGGTTGCGAAGAACTGGTTCGCCTCCACGTGGCTAGGCACGGACAACGGCATAGAATACACGAAGCTAATACTTCCAGTTCCTACGACGGCTAAGAAACCAGCAACCGTTACCAATGCTACTAACACAGGTAGTATACGACCCACCTTAGAGTTTCAAGGTGGTGGGTCACTCTGTGATTGTTAATGGAAAAAAAATGTACTCACGTGCGTATGGCTCTCTCTGCGTGATTGTGTGTTGTGTACATCCTCAAGAATGTGTCAATAAAATTTCTCTCTGCTGGGTCGGCGAACTCATGGTGATCTTTTTTATTTTCCAGGAGTGTATTTATCTTGTTTATACAGACTATCTTACGTTCATCCACATTTTTGGCAAGCTGTCATCCACTCTACCGAGTGGATACTTTTTCCAGATAGTACTGGATTTTTCACAGCTGCTTGGCGATAACATATCCTCGCTGGCTAAAGCTATGACAGCGAAATATTTCGCAGTGTTCTTCAGCGAGCTAATTCCATATTTAACACTGTACTCGCATTACTCAGAAGTGGGATTCGAATGTTTTAAATGCCATCCAAATTTAAGTTTTCTTTAATACTATCCACAACTTCAGTTGAAAACGGGTCGTTTGACACGGTGTCCCCTTTCTAGCGCTCCTTCCTGTGACATTCGGGCATTTCTGCAGAGAGAGCACTCTTCTCCTACAGTTTGTACTGGCTGCGAAACCTTTTCCTTTTTTATACGAGTCAAGGTATTTACACGCTTCTTTCCTATCTCGGTAGCGTTTAGCGTGCCTTTGAAGATGAGCTATTTTATTCCACAATTTGCCATGGTCGTTGTTAAGCAACTATCTTATTTCATATTGAAGTGTAATGGGACAGTTTCTGATAAGGTTACACCTTAATGACTTGAAACAAAACACAAATTGTTATTATGTTAGATAGTTAGTTACATTATCCATACATCATTTGAACGATTCGGTTATCGAAATTATGTGAAACAAATCAATTTAAAGGTTACGTATAAATGATTAGCTTTAACATTTATGAACGCATTCAATGGAAAATTATTTCATTTATAAGGAATGGCAGTTATCCTGAAATGGAACCCTGTGGAATTCCATTTGTAATTTCTCCCGTCACTAAAATTTTCTAACCTTACATCACCTTTTGAACCGTTCAGCACACATTTTTTCATTCTATTTCTTGGGTATGATTCAAACCTATGTATATAAAGCCATAAATTCAGAAAATTCGAGTTTTTCTACGAGTGTAACACGAACTATGCAATCAAACGCTTTGGAAAGAACAAAAATGTACCAACTGGCGACATTTTACCGTTTAACGCTTACGTGATGAGTGAATGTATAAATAGTATACTCAGTCGAGCAACGGAGGAAGGAGGAAGGAAGCTCGGAGTTTAACGTCCCGTTGACGTCAAATTGACGTCAATTTGCGGCAGGGTTTTGGAACATATCCTGTATTCAAATATTATAAATTATCTCGAACAGAATGATCTATTGACCCAAGGTCAACACGGATTTAGAAAATATCGTTCATGCGGAACAACTAGCTCTTTACTCACACGAAGTGATGGGTACTATCGACAAGGGTTCGCAAATCGATTCCGTATTTCTTGACTTCCAGAAGTCTTTAGACATCGTATCTCATAAACGGATTTTAATCAAACTGCGTGGTTATGATATATCGTCCCAAATTTGCGACTGGATAGGGCATTTCCTGTCAGAGAGGACACAGTTCGTAGTAATCGATGGTAAGGCATCGACTAAAACAGAGGTGATGTCGGGCGTTCCACTGGGTAGTGTTATTGGTCCTCTGCTGTTCCTTATTTACATAAACAATTTAAGGGGAAATCTAAGTAGCTCTCTTAGGCCGTTTGCAGATGACGCCGTCATTTATCGTCTAGTTAAATCATCTGAAGATCAAAACCAACTGCAGAATGATCTGAATAAGATATCACTATGGTGTAAAATCGTCCACATGAGTACGAAAAATCCGTTAAACTTTGTTAACAAGGCCGTAAACTCCACAAAATACCTAGGAATTACTATTACTTCAGACTTAAACTGGAAATAACACGTAGATAATGTCGTGGGAAACCGAATCAAAGACTGCGTTTTATTGGCAGATGCAACAGAACTACTAAACAGAACGTTCTCTTTTGGAGTATTGCTGCCCAGTGTGGGATCCTTATCAGGTACGTTTGACGGAGGACATCGAAAGAGTCCAAAGAAGGGCAGCTCGTTTCGTATTGTCACGATACAGGGGAGACAGCGTTACGGAAATGATACAGGTTCTGGGATGGGAATCATTACAACAACGGCGTTTATCGCTGCGGCGTGGGCTACTTAAGAAACTCCAATCGCCAACATTCTACTCCGAATGAGAAAATATATTTTTGACTCCTACTTACATAGGTAGAAATGATTATCAGAATAAAATACGAGAAATCAAAGCTCGAACGGAGAGATTCAGGTGTTCTTTCTTCCTGCGCGCTATTCGAGAATGGAATGGGGGATAAATAGTATAAAGGTGGTTCGATGAACCCTCTACCAGGCACTTAAATGTAATTTGCAGAGTATCCCATGTAGATGTAGATGTAGCGTGGTCATTAGAGACGGAGCGTACGCTCGGAGTGTTTGGGTAAGGATGTAGAAGGAAATCGGCCATGCCCTTTCAAAGGAACCATCCTGATATTTGCCTTGGGTGATTAAGGGAAATCACGGAAAACCTGAATCTGGATTGCCGGAGGTGAGTCGAGCATCACTTCTGAATTTCATACTGTGATATGCAGAATAAATTGTTTCCACTTAAATGCAAGGTTACTCTAGAGGACATTACTTTTTCGAATATTTTGGAACAAGATACCTGTAAGAAAACTGAACGATGTTTTCTAAGTCTTTCTAGTAACCTTTCTTATAAAGAGGTGTAACAATTGAATATTTTAAACTTCATGTACCTTGGTGTATTACATCGATTATTAAGGACATTACTTCCTAAGTATGATAACTTTTCAGTATTCTGTTTGAAATTTATCAACAGTATCAGAGCGTATGTGATACTTTTTATGATTCCATAAATTACAGTGAAAGATGTTGGTGCTACCTTCAATTGCTTCAAGTTATTATTTCAATATGAACAGTCGAGATTACGATCACACATTATATATTGGCATAGATCGCTGCTGCTATGAAACAATGTTCCAAAGAATGTTGTTTAAAGATATGTTGAATCACATCTGTCATATGTTATCTTGTTTCATTTTAAATGACCATTAAGTCCGCGATTTGGTGCTCCATAAAAGAAAAAGAAAAAAAAAAAAAAACAACGTTTAAAGCGCCCAGATATCTGAATTATCAGTCACAAAATTCTCATTTAGTTCAATTGTTATGGTATCTTGTAACCTAACTGGCTGTTCTGTGCCCCATTCCAAAATATCTTATATAATTTTAATGTTACTCGCTGCAGTATTAATTTCTGTCAGGACATAAAGACTTCTAAGCGTTTTAATAATTTTCATTAAAATACTGTAATATTTTTAGCATGCAAGTAATGTCAGATCTTACATAAATTTCTCTTTTTCTCTTATATCTCGTATATGAGATTTTAATTCCCTTTGATACACACGGCGCACGTGATTTTATGGATCTTCTGAATAACTTTTAGGTTAGCAAATTTCAGCTATTGACACAATTTCACTATTGAATAAACTGAATTTGACATTTGCATCTACTTCTTAATAGGTTGACTCAGCTGCCAGTACCGATGTTGCTTAAGTAACCACACTATGTGCTATGCTACTCTGCTGTGAACATGCTGGTATTACGAATAGATTGAGTACATATTCCGTCAGTTCGGTGTTTGATACCTTTTTTTTCTCTCTCCACACTATCCTGGAAAAATTGTACTGTGCTGAATTCTATCACAGTGGGTAAACGCAGACAGAGTTGCAAAGATGTCTGCGAGTGAGGTGTGACGTTCGAATACGAGACGACGATTCAATTATTGTTTTAGTCTGTTTGGTATTTAACGCGTTTAGTGTACGTGAAATATCCTCTTTTTATTCAAATTATGTGTAAATTAAAGTGTTTATTATTCTAAGAATGGCCAATTTGTCAATATGCCGGAAATTATGAACACACCTTTGTATACGAAACATTAAACCCTTAAATCATTTTCTAAGTTCGACTACCATGTAATAGATTAATATGTCGTACAAAGAGCGAAATTAATTCTTTAAACTTGGTAGCAGTGATGTAAATAATGTATTGAAAACCGAATTGACGGAGTATGCACTCTAATTTATTCGTAATACAAGCATGTTCCCATAAGTGTGATGTAGCGCTTTGTGTAATTGCATTAAAACGACAACGTAACAGCCATCTTAATCAGACTGTATATACCTCATTCCATACCACCTCTTTTAACTTACTCTGAAAATGTATCACATTCTCATTAATAAGTGTCACTAATTTGTATATATCTGCCTTAAGACTACAAGGAGCTATACTGTTTTTCTTCCATTAATTTTGCGTCATGATCAGGCAGTACACATTGATTTAAGACACAAAGGAATTAGGACACATTGGCTGCATATGGGCACTGACTTAAATCAATGGGAAAAGTTTGTTTTGTGTCGGAACAGGATTTGAACCCAGATCTCTTGCTTATTATGCATTTGAGTTGACTACCACCATGACATCTGGCCACAGTGGTCACTACAATTGAACGGACTACAATAGCAAGCCTCCCGTCAGACTAAAAGTGTTCATTTCATTACTTACATAGTGTCCCTGCTAATTATCCTCTTTAGTTGCAGCTTTTCGCCGATTCCCATTGACGTAATTTAATACCCACAGACACGTAATGTCGGTGTGTCCATTTACAATTGCTGCAGTATCAGACATGGTGGCTGTTCTTTCGGACATATATTTAATTATTTAGTCGAAGTGCTGTCTATAAAATTGTCATCAATCAGTTTTCTATTACCTATCGGATACGAGTTAGAAGACTAACAACTGATATTAGATTGAATACCTCCAATAATGATTCTAGTTCATTTTTCCTACCCTTATCTTTCAAGAATCAATTCTGAAATTTCCATAAACCACTAACTGTTTCTGAAAACTAGCTCGCCGGCCGCGGTGGCCGAGGGGACTGAGGCGCTCCAGTCACGGTCCGCACGGCCACTACGGTCGGGGGTTCGAATCCCCCCTCGGACATGGATATTTGTGCCGTCCTTAGTTGTAAGTAGTTCATAAGTAGTTTGTAAGTTTAGGGACTGATGACCCCGTAGTTAAGTCCCATAGACTCTACAAACATTTGAACATTTTGAATTTGAAACTAGCTCTTCAGAAGAGAAATGAAAAATTGTGCCCTGCACCAAACGTAAAAATGTAGTAAATTTAGAGGACATGAATAATTAGCGACAACTGAAACAAGGCGTGTTACACGAATGGCTAGACGACATAATGTATAGAGATATGAAGTGCAATGATCACGCTACTCCGGTTACGTGGCCCAAGGAGGCGAAATAAAATAGTTGATATTCTCAATACACAGTTTTCCATTAAAATTGCAACACCAGGAGGGTTACATAGTAATGAAACTTGATCATTTTCACTGATTCTTGTGTAGCTAGTGTTTACTCTATCAAACGAATTCCACAAGTAGTTGGGTTCAGATGGTGTAGTGAGCACGTAATGCAATGCAACAACAACGTGACTTAACCAAAGCTATGGCATGGAGAGCCATAGGAAGGTTGGAGCCGGCCGCAGTGGCCGAGGGGACTGAGGCGCTCCAGTCACGGCCTGCACGGCCACTACGGTCGGGAGTTCGAATCTCCCCTCGGGCATGGATATTTGTGCCGTCCTTAGTCTTAGCTAGTTCATAAGTAGTTTGTAAGCTTAGGGACTAATGCCCCTTAGTTAAGTCCCATACGTTCTACAAACATTTGAACATTTTTTTTTAAGGTTGGAAGCTGAACATGCGCAGAGGGAGGGGGCTGCAGCTATTGGAGTGTTCCAAAGTGTAATGTTCAGGACATGGACGCGAATTCAGACAACAGGAACTGTTAAAAGGAGGTAAGGCCAAGGTCTTCCCCTTGTAACAAAATTTTCAAATGTTTGTTAAGCTTATGGAACTTAATTGCGGGTCCATCAGTCCCTAAACTTACAAACTACTTATAAACTAACTTATACTGAAGACAACACAAACATTCATGCCCGAGGGAGGATTCAAACCTCCGACGGGGAATGGCCTCGCGCATCGGAGCATAACGCCTCAATGCGGTCGGCCACTCCGCCGCGGCCACGGGTAACATCAACAAGAAATTACCATTATCTCTGGTTAACAGTCCGTCGAGACAGGAGGCTGAATGCAACTCAGCAGCAATGCACCATCCAGGCAGCAACACGACGCCCGATATCAACACAAACAGGCTGTAATCACCTTCGGGAATGTGGCGTCTACGCACGGTGGTCTATGGTGTGTGTCCCATTAAAACCACGACACCGTTTAGCCCGCAGAAGCTGGGAGGAGGAACATCAGAATGGAGTCTTAACGAATGGTGCCGGGTTGTGTTCTCAGAGTGACGATGTTGTGTTCAGACGAGAATAGTCGTTCCCTCATCTGGAGAGAATGTGGAACTCGTAACAATCCTGTTAATGTGCAAAAACATTACCATATCGTGGAGGTCGACGAATGGTGTGGGAAGTAGTCAGTACTGGCGGACATATCGACATTTATGTCGTTCTTAATGGAGCTTTGACTGCTCAGAGATAAAAGATATTTTGTTGTGCTCTACGCTGGTGCCATAGGAGATGAGTTCCTTCTGGTGTACGATAACGTTCGTCCCCACAGAGCTGCACTGGCGGACAACATGCTTTAAGCCGAGGGAATTGAATGAATGCCGCGGGCCGGCTGCGGTGGCCGAGGGGACTGAGGCGCTTCAGTCACGGTCTGCACGGCCACTACGGACAGGGGTTCGAATCCCCCCTCGAGCATGGATATTTGTGCCGTCCTTAGTATTAGCTAGCTCGTAAGTAGTATGTAAGTTTAGAGACTGATGATCCCGTTGTTAAGTCCCATAAGCTATACAAACATTTGAACATTTGAATGCCGCGGCAGAATAGCCGAGCCGTGCACAATGAGGTGCCCAGGTGCGGTGCGCGCGACCGTTCGTTGTCGAGGGTTCGAGTCCTCCCTCGGGCATGGGTATTTGTGTTGTTCTCAGCATAAGTTACTTTAAGTTAATGTACGTAACTAGGGACTGATGGCCTCCGTAGTTTAGTCCCTTAGATTTACAAACATTTGAACAAACATTTTAATTGAACGAATGGAGAGGCCCGCTTATTCACCGGTCGTAAACCTGAATGAGCATGTCTTGAATGCACTAAGTACACGCGGCTGGACTAGCACTTCCCACAACGGTGACAGAGCTGTATATTGCACTCATGAAAGAGTGGCCAATTATCCCTTAGGAGTTGATTGATAACGTCATACTGTTCAGTGGAGAGAAGTCTTCCGAAGTAAGAATGATGTCAGCTGTGCCACTGTGGAGTGTCGTGGGTGACCTTGCGGATAACATCGGACGTTCACTGGGGCTTTTTGCGGATGATGCTGTAGTATATAGAGAGGTTGTAACAATGGAAAACTGTACTGAAATGCAGGAGGATCTGCATCGAATTGACGCATGGTGCAGGGAATGGCAATTGACTCTCAATGTAGATAAGTGTAATGTGCTGCGAATACATAGAAAGAAAGGTCCTGTATCATTTAGCTACACTATAGGTCAGCAACTCGAAACAGTTAATTACATAAATTATCTGGGAGTATGCATTAGGAATGGTTTAAAATGGAACGACCATATAAAATCAATCGTCGGTAAAGCAGATGCCAGATTTAGATTCATTGGAAGAATCCTAAGGAAAGGCAGTCCGAAAACAAAAGAAGTAGGTTACAGTACACTTGTTCGCCCACAGTTTGAGTACTGCTCACCGGTGTGGGATCCGTACCAGGTGGGGTTGATAGAGGAAGTAGAAAAGATCCAACGGAGAGCAGCGCGCTTCGTTACAGGATCATTTGGTAATCGTGAAAGCGTTACGGAGATGATCGATAAGCTCCAGTGGAAAACTCTGCAAGAGAGACACTCTGTTGCTCGGTACGGGCTTTTGTCGAAGTTTCGAGATCATACCGAGGAGTCTAGCAGTATATTGCTCCCTTCTACGTATATCTGGCGAAGAGATAATGAAGATAGATAAAAGCAGAGAGATTAGAGCCCACACAGAGGCATACCGACAATCTTTCTTTCCAGGAACAATACGAGACTGAAATAGGAGGGAGAACCGATAGTGGTGCACATCATCGGGTGGCTTCCGGAGTATGGATGTAGATGTAGATGCCTTGCAGGTGTGTAACTGTACTGGCTGCCCGAGGTGATCACACACCACATAGAGGGCAACGAGAGTGACTTTTGCATTATTGTGGGAGCCTTATAGTGCATCGCTGTTAAGTAAACGCCATATAAACCTCAAGTAAAGAGTTGAGACAGCAAAATATGGTACTGTATCTCACACAAGTACAATTGTAACCAAGATCTGAATAAAATTCTAAATACTGTACCTATTTAATTACATTGGTATTTAATGAATATTTTGTGTAGTTATAATTTAAATGGTTTTTTATAAGTGTTATCCCCTTTGTAGCAACAGGTGTCTTCGCTGAGCGTGTGTAGGGCAGTCTTAGCCTCTGTTACACACCACGCTTCTGATCTGTTTTCGCTGCGTAGCGTGCCAGCACTCCGACAGGGGGGCGGAGCTTTCCCCCCTCCCTTCCGCCCCCCCCCCCGCACCATTCCACTCCCCTCTAACGTCCTTAGTTGTTATTTGTTTACGCTCGCGGCCGCTGCCACGATATAGTGTCCTAGTAATAAGCCTTTTTGTTGTGGTCTCCACTGCGAAGACTGGTTTCTTGCAGCTATCCAGTCTATCCTGTGCAAGCTTCCTCATCTCCGCATAACAACGGCAACCCACAGCCATTTGAACGTACTTACTGTAATCGTATCGTGGTCTCCGTTTACGACTTTTACCCTCGTATCTTCCCTTTAGTAAATAATCGATAATTCCTTGATGTATCAGAACGTCACACATCAGTCGATCCTCTCTTTTAGGCAATTATTTCTCCTCAATTTTGCGGCTCCGTAGCACAGTGGTAGAGTGTAAGATTACAAATCCAAAGGTCGCGGGATCGATCCCCGCCAGGTCCTGGGATTTTTATCTGTCAGTTTCCACTCACCTATGGCAGTGTTGTTAATGTGAAAAATACCGAGTAATACCACCACCACCTAGAGAGAAGGCCGCGGCGCTCTCGTGTGACGTCAGGCAGAGTAGGTTGCGCGCGTATAGGTGACTGGCTCGCTGCTTCGGCATAGTGGGCCGTGCCGCAGCGGCTACCCAGTCAGCTATGCGCGCGCAACCTACTCGGCCTGACGTCACACGAGAGCGCCGCGGCCTTTTCTCTAGGTGGGATTGGTAGCACCGTGGTTCGGAACCCACGTTAAACTGTAGGTCCCACTATAAGTGGCTGAGTAAATCAGTTTGAAGGTGGGAGGAAGGCAACGGATCATGTCTAGTAAAGCACTGTGGTGTCCGAACCAATCTTCGGATTGTTGACTGCTTTGCCTTTACCCCCTAATTAGTTACGCGATCTTCCCATTATAATCTACGGCATTCCTCTGTAATAGAACACTTCAGAAGCTTTTGTCCTCTTTCTGTTTATCGTCCAGAAAATCAAGACAAAATTAAACTTATTTAGACAACACACTTGTGTAATGCGAAAAGTGGCAATTGACAGAAGAATAAGGAGAAAGGGAGTGAGAAAAGGAATAATTCAACAGCGACAAGTTAAAATTAATGATGGATCTGGATTCGAACCTGAGTTTTCCGCTTTCAGCCAGGTGGCACAGTAACCGCTTGGCTACCTGAACTCTCCTCACATCCGGCCCAAACTCCCACAAGTCACACTCTATGGAAGTCGCTCCTCTGTCAGTCATAGTTTTTTTGTGCCCCTCAAACCGGATTCCCATACGAGATCTAACTATGATACTGCATCCGCGTTCAAGAAATAAACCTAAAACTATTATCTCGTTCTTTCCATTAATTTCCCTCTTCCTTCCCCCATGGATCGTATTTATAGCAGACAGGGAACTCAAGAGTGGTGTCTGTTCCGACATGTCCGGAATCACAGACAGCATAACTACTTTTATGATACAAAAAGTATGTGATCCTGCAAACGAGTACGAAAAAGAATCCATTTAATTTCTGTTACTTAATAAATACAAGGGCTGGAAGAAAAGTAATGAGAACTATTATTTTTCTCTGAAACGACATTATTGACAGAGGAACTTATAGTTACACGCCTCCTCCATTATCGTCCACATAATTTATGACATGTTTCCAAATGTTCAGAAGGCGTCGTACACCATATTCGCGTCTGTTTCTGTCGATGTCCCGTATTGGCCGCTTTATACCACGGCTATTATCATCTCTGCTTTTGTATCGGATTTCACGCAGAGGTTCTTTTACTTTGGCAAATGAATCGTAATCACAGGGACTCATGTCGGGTGAGCGCTGTGGATGCTGTAGAATCTCCCAACTGGACTTACTGGGATGCAGCAAAATGTTCAAATGTTTGTAGAGCTTTAGGGACTTAACTGCGGGGTCATCAGTCCCTAAATTTTCAAACAACTTATGAACTACCTTATAATAAAGACGGCGCGACAATACATGCCCGAGGGGGGATTCGAACCCCCGACGGGGAACGGCCTCGCACCGTAGCATAACGCCTCAATGCGCTCGGCCGCTCCGCCGCGGCGGGCAGCAGCAGCAGCGGTGTGGCATCATGCATTGTCGTGCAGAATGATGGGGTGCTGGCTCATAAAAGTCGTCGCTTTCACCTACGTCCAGTGCTGCCAAAGTGCAAGAACCTCTGCGAGGGATCCGGCACAACAACAAAGATAACATTAGATAGCCTGTAGAACGGCCAGGAGGAACATCAACAGAAACAGACGCACATATGTATATGACGCCTTCAGAACATCTGGCACAAGGTTATAAATAACGGGGCCATTATACTGAAGATATGTAAATATGAGTAAGTCCGAGAATGTTTTATACATGTCTCTCATGTACAAAACATTCTCGGACTTCTTGCCGCGTCAAATCTTGATGAAACGTCAAACTTTCGGCGATTACCTCCATCCCCTTCGTCAGGAGCAACTGAATGGTTGTCTAGTGCCGCAGTGGTCTTAAATACCAAGTAGATGGCTTGGCCTTGATCGAGAACTGGGGAAATCGGCAGTCGTTCACCACAACCTCACAAGCAAACGTAAAATCTTATTCGCTGACCACAGCCTCACAAGCAAACGTAAAATCTTACTCGATGAAACAACAATTTTGTTCAAATGTTCAGATGTTTGTAAATCTAAGGGACTTGACTACGTTGGTTATCAGTCCCTATGTTTATAAACTACTTACACTAACTTAAATTATGCTAAGGGCAACATAAACCGACCGGTCTAAAGCGTCTCGCTGCGGAGCGCGCGGTTGCTCGCCGTGGAGGCTCGAGTCCTCCCTGGGGCATGGATGTGTGTGTTTGTCCGTAGGTTAGTTTACCTAGGTTTAAGTAGTTTGTAAGCTACGGACTGCTGACCACGCAGTTTGGTCCGATAGATTTACAAACATTTGAACATTTTTTGACGACATAAACATCCATGCCCAAGGGAGGACTCGAACCCCAGACGGCGAACGACCGCGCGCACTGCAGCTGGGCGCCTTACTGCGCATGGCTATTCTCCCGCGGCCTATAATTTTGTCCCAGGCCTGCACATACTGTCATTCTGTAATCATAAGAAGCTGCAGAAATAAGAATGTGCGAGGACAGTTTGAACCGTGACAGCGGGTACAATCTTAGCGGTGCATGGAAACGAACGTTCGATACTGTGAAGCGGCAGAGATATTCCGTACAGCGCCTCGATACTACGGGAGCGGTGGCGCCACCAGCGCAGACGTAGACACCATCTGCAACAGCCAATCCCAATCATAAGCTGACCAATCACAAGCCATCTGCTTGCTGTTTAAGAGCACCGCAGCACTACACAACCACAACGTTCAGTGCTTCGTGTGTATAGTGTTTCGTCGCCCAGTGTTTTTTAACGTTGCGTACACACCTGTGCGAAACCAGTGTTCAGTGTTTCTTACCTCAATGTCGCCGTCACGTTATGTCTCGTCGTCTGCAGTGAAGTTTTTTTTTTTTTTTTTTTTTTTTGTTTTTTTTTTAGCCACCGTGGCAATGTCCTATTTTAACAACCATGTATGTCTATCCACTGTCATGTTCTTTTAACATTCTCCCATTTTCTCATCTTGTACTTGTAAAAGCGCCATTTTATCACCTTGTTAATTTTATATTCTGTTTGTCTACTGTTTTCATTCGTTCGGCTGTAGAGCAGCATCATCGGCTGCTGCCAGCCTGCCTGTAATAGGGCATTAAAACTCAGTAAAGGAAAAAAAACTACACAACCAGTCAGTTGCTCCTGACGTAGGCGATGAAGGTAATCGCCGAAAGCTCGAAGTTTCATCAAGATTTGACGCGGCAAGAAGTCCGAGAAAGTTTTATACAAGAGTGCCGTCGCGAAAGACTTCATTCTCATGAGAGTCCGTCAGTTAGTAAATAAATTTCCAAGATAATTAAAATTGCACATTACTTTTTATCCGGCTCTATTTATGCAGATTTAAACGTTTTCGATTCTACAATTACAAGGAAAATGTTGCGGGGAAGGCGAACCAGACACTGGATTTGATTAACACGTTTTTATTAGGTATCTTTCTTGTCTGTTTGTTCGGTATAAATTTTTCTGTTGATTTTCAATTAACTTCGCCATGAGCCAGAGACTTTCAACGTAGTTCAGAACTGTATGACAATGCAATATCAACTCACTCTCTTATCTCGCGTGTGAGGATACCGACTTTCCTTTCTGTTTGCCTGATTACTGCAAATTTTGCAATTGGTATCAAACTAACTTCCCCATGAGTCAGAGACATAGGTCATTCAACTTAGGTCAGAGCTGGATGACAGTGTAATATTAACGTGTTTTTTTTTATCCCATCCTCGTCGCCACTTTTGTGTCCCAGCCTCGTCGCCGCTTTTGTGTCTCGCTTCCGTCGTAGGTGTCGGTGGCCAAGTGGAATGAGACCGACACAGGAATAAAGATAGCACGCTGGTGCAGGTACGGAGGGGAGCAGCCAGAACTAGAAACAATAGTTGAGCTAGAGTCCTGCCTAGTGCCTAACTGATAGCCAAGTCTTCACTGGTGCCTATCGGATTCCGAAGTCTTTACTGGTTCCCAACTCAGTCCCAAGTGAACGATGTCTTTCCGTGGTGGCCACGAGCGGGGTTGCAGCAGAGGGCGCTCGTGGCTGTCGTCGTAAGAACGCCGCGCCGTGCGTGCATGGCGGCGCGCGGCAAAAGTAGGTGGCGCGCACTTTGTACTTGTGCGACACCACAGTTTTCTTGTTTGGTGTATAGAGGTGGTTACTTGGTCCACCACTGTTATTTCCACATTTACTGTTCCAGACGCGAATCTTCAGCGATAATAACAACTGCGAGTAAGAATGCATTTGATCTCGAATCTCTCAAATGTATTGGTTGATTCGGGTGAATAGAAACTGAAACTGCTGCATATCTCAGTCGCAATTTCATCAGATCGTTTTAAATAGAGTGAAAAATTTCGCACACAAACTAAAAATCAGTAAATAATTATTTAAGAAAAACTTTTGAACAGAACGGGTACTTAAAACGGACTAAAAAGTGTATCATAATTTCGTGTAGCTCCACACCGATTCCAACCCTAATACACATAGACCTGAGTATTACTACTCCTGAATGGCCAATAACTGTCAGAACTCTTGTAAAATCTAAAAGTAAAAGCGTTACGTGCGTGCAGTAGTATCGTAAGTCACTAATAATTTACTGCACTGCAAATGATATGAATAATGGGTCATTTTTCTGAATGGTAACTTCTCTCTACACTCAGTCTTATTCTTCTCTGTTTCATGCGTCGTACGTTTTTCAGTTATGAAGTTTAAAAGTATTGTTATAAATATTAAAATTCGCTAGCACACTATTTTCTAGGACTATTTATATAGGATTAGGAGTCTTACGACGCTAGGAGAAGTTATGTTGTAGTTTTTAGTCCGTTTTAAAATTTAAAAGTGTTTTGTTTCAACAAACAGTTTAGTAGAATACGTTGAAGATATTATAGATTTAATTAAGAGATTGTCTAAGACTACGCTTGATCGTTTTCTTCTAGACTATTCCTGCGCGCTGTGTGGTTCTTACCAGATAAGACTGACAGAGAACATCCAAAAAGTGCAAAGAAGGGTAGTTTGATTGTGTTATCGCGAAATAGGACACAGAAATTCACCGACATGATACGTGAGCTAAGGTGGCAGTCATTAAAACAAAGGCACTTTGCGTTACGGTGACGTTTTTACGCATAATTTTAATCACCACCTTTCTCCTACAAACATGAAAATTTTTGTTCACTCGCAACTACACAGGGATGAATTAACATCGTCATAAATTAAGAGAAATCAAATCTCACACGGAAAAATTTAAGTGTTCGTTTTGCACTTGCGCTGTTAGATATTGAAATCAGCACAGAAGTAGTCTGAAGAAGGTTGTTCAAATGTTTGTAAAGCTATGGGACCAAACTGCATTGGTCATCAGTCCCTAGACGGACTACTTAAACTAACTTATGCTAAGGACAACACACACACACACACACACACACACACACACACAACACACACACACACATGTGCGAGGGAGGACTCGAACCTCTGACGGGGAGCAGCCGCGCACTCCGCAGCAAGGCGCCTTAGAGCGCACAGCCATTACGGCGAACATGGTCAGATGAATCCTGTGAAATGCACTACAGTGTGAAATGCAGAAACTGTAAAAATGACACAAATCATTGGTCGAAAAAATTTTCTTTTCTTCGCGGAGATTCATTACACAACCTTTTAACAAAACTAAAGGAGCGTATTAAAATCTTTTTCTATACTCTTAATTGAATACTCACGGTTTTACAAATTTTTATTTAGCTTTGATTGAGTTTGAGAAACGACTGAATGTAGCAGTCAGTGTTGAAAATGTGAAACTTTCACCGGTTTGTAATACGCAGAATTGATATATAACTTTACATGTTACTGAATTCAAAACCTGATATATTACTTACTGAGTTAGATCATTGTTTTTGTACTCCTTTTGGTAAAAGCTTTTCTTTCTTTATGGTGCCAGTTTTAGGTTCAAACGAGCTTATACTGCACTTGCATCTCTTTAGAACCCTTCAAATAACATCATAACACGCGATATCATCACACTACTCAACATAGAGCCCCCAGTCATTGCATTAACTCAAAACATCCGCACTGGAATTCAGAATACGAAATTCCAACGGCAAAAAACGAGTACGAACACTTACTAGGTTCGTACGATTCCACAATCATGTCCTGCCAGATGTGTCAGAGGCCAGCTGTGATAGACATCGCCCACGCCAAGGACATCACAAGAATACTCAACGTTTCAGTTTAAAGCGATCTGGCCACCGACTACATGCCAGTAACACTCTATACAAAAGTAACAGTATAGGACATAGAGCCACGTCGAATATTAGACTACAAACGCGTAAATAAACTCAGGAATCGCTTGATAGACACAAAATCACTCTCGCAGCACATACTGAAGAAGCTTTCGAAAAGCCGGCCGCGGTGGCCGAGGGGACTGAGGCGCTCCTGTCACGGTCTGCACGGCCACTACGGTCGGGGGTTCGAATCCCCCCTCGGGCATGGATATTTGTGCCGTCCTTAGGATTAGCTAGTTCGTAAGTAGTTTGTAAGCTTAGGGACTGATGACCCCGTAGTTGAGTCCCATAAGCTATACAAACATTTGAACATTTGGAGATACTGGTAGCACACCAGGCTCCCGTTTAATAAACTGAACGTCAACATGCTCCAGACTACGGAAAAAATTTAAAAACTTCTAGTGGAACCAGAAACTCAAATGGAAACCACAAGCTCAGATGTGTGGAATATAGCTCGCATCTTCAACAAGGAGCGACACTACACACCCACTCTATAAGGGGCTGACGCAGAACTGATG
Source organism: Locusta migratoria (assembly GCA_026315105.1). Classification (NCBI taxonomy): domain Eukaryota; kingdom Metazoa; phylum Arthropoda; class Insecta; order Orthoptera; family Acrididae; genus Locusta; species Locusta migratoria. Next base: position 276,111,682 of record CM048755.1, read on the forward strand.
GCCATACACTAGCAGCGTCATTTACAACGAATCTGCTTCCTTCAGACCAATCAGTCATACTGAAAACTGTCCAGAAGGTTACACGACTTCTAGCACAATTCACGGACCTACGCGTTCAAAACTTAAGCCTTATACACTCCTATCTCACCAACAGAAATTTCAAAACTTATCCTCAGGGCAAACAACCAACACCCTATAGTATTCATGTCGGAGTACTCCTAGGCATCATTCTGCGGACGTTGTTGCTTAACCTTCATATTGCCGATATTCTAATAGCACATAACATGATGGTTGCCATCTAATCAGATGACAGCCATCCTAGCGCAAGGCTGGAAACCATCGAACATTAACAAAATGTTCAAATGTTTGTATAGTCTATGGGACGTAACAACGGTGTCATCAGTTCCTAAACTTACAAACTACTTATGAACTACTTACGAACTAGGACGGCACAAATATCCATGCCCGAGGGGGGATTCGAACCCCCGACCGTAGTGGCCGTGCAGACCGTGACTGGAGCGCCTCAGTCTCCTCGGCCACCGCGGCCGGCTCGAACATTAACGCACGACTACAAGCAACAATCTACATCTACATTGATACTCTGCAAGTTGCATTAAAGTGCATGGCAGAGGATTCATCGAACCACTTGAATTATATTTCTCTATAGTTCCATTCTCTAATAGCTCGTGGGAAAAATGAACACCTAAATCTTTCTGTTTTCGGTCTGATTTCTCTTATTTTATTATTACGATCATGTCTCCCTTTTTAGGTGGGTTCTGATAAAAGTTCTGAAGAGAAAGTTGGTCACAGAAATTTCACAAATAGATCTCGCCGTAACAAATGACGCCTTTCTTTTAATGATGTCCACCTCAACTCGTGCATCATTTTCGTGATACTCTCTCCCCTATACCGCGATAAAACAAAATGAACTGCCCTGCTCTGAAATTTCTCTAAAACGTCTGTCGCTTCCACCTGGTGTGGCTCCCACAATGCGCAGTAATATTCTAAAATAGGATGTAAAAGAGTTGTGTAGGCAGTGTCGTAAGTAGAACTGTTGCATATTCCAAGTGTTCTGCCAATGAAACGTAGCCTTTGATGGACTTCCCTACAATATTTTCTGTGTGTTCTTTCCAATTTAAGTTATTCCTAATTGTTACTCCCAGGTATTTAGTTGAATTTACAGTTTGCAGATTTGACTGAGTTATCGTGTAAATAAAGTCAACGTATTTCTTTTAGTGGTCATAAGGATGACTTCACACTTCTCACGGTTAAGGTTCAATTGCCATACCGAGCGAGGTGGCGCAATGGTAACACACTGGGCTCGCATTGAGAAGGAAGGTGGTTCAAATCCACCTCCGACCACCCAGATTTAGGTTTTCAGTTATTTTCCTAAATCACTCCAGGCAAATGCCGGAATAGTTCCTTTGGAAAGGGCACGGCCGATTTCTCTACCTCATCTTAACCAAAAATCCGAGCGTGAGCTCCGTCTCTAAGCACCGAAATTTCCTTGCTTCGTTGTATTGCCATTTCTTGCACCATGCTGATATCTAAATCATTTTTCAGTTGCTTTTGACCTTCTGGTGACTTTACTAACCGATAAATGACAGCATCATCCGCGAACAGTCTAAGAAAGCTACTCACAAGTATGGTACAAATGAATAATGATGGATTGCAGGTATGTCGTGCGAGAACTCCTCCAGACCACCAAGCTAAAAGGATTTGTACCAATGCGCCTTGGTTTCCACGAAAATCGAGATAAAGGCAGGCGCGTAACACCTATACCTGTTCTTACTCACTGTCGGTACGTGTACCAGCGTAGTGTAGTTTGCAAGGTGCTCGACTGTCACACAAACGATCCGTGTTCAAATCCTGCTAGGATTTTTTTAGACTTGTCCGACGATTGATTGAGCATAATTATATGCTTTCATAGCCACTCTTATGTTAATGCTTGAGTAATTGGTCATAATAACTTATGTTAATTTCTCAATATGTAATGGATTGCGCGACGATTATTTTATTGAATTCGTTACTTCGAAGCATACTTTTACGGCGACTGAAATATCAGTAAACCGCCTGTAGTTATCACCTATAACATTTGTGAAATCGGGTCCTCTGTATGACAATCGAGCGCCTTGCTAATTACACCACACTGACTCACGTACCAATGGTGAGTTTGCACAGGTATAAGTATTACGCGCTGGACTTCGATCTCGATTTTCATGGAAACCAAGACGCATTGGAATAATGGTCTGGAGGACTTCCTGCATAGCATACCCGTGACCCATCAAAATTCTTGTTACCATACTTGGTGTTCATCTTGGCAGATTGTGTTCTAAATCGTTTATAAAAGTAAGAAACAGTAGGGCCCCTATAACACTTCCCAGTGGAACGCCAGATATCACTTCTGTTCTACTTGATTAATTGCCGTCAATTACAACGTACTGTGTCCTTTCTGACAGGAAATCACGAATCCAATCGCACAACTGTGGCGATATTCCATAAGCACGCAATTTGATTAAAAGACGCTTATGAGGTACTGTATCAAAAGCCTTGCGGAAATCTAGTAATACGGAATCTAATTGACATCCCTTGTCGATAGCACTAACCACATTACGTGAGTAATCAGAAACAATTTTCTGAATCCGTGTTGACCATGGGACAATAGGTCGTTCTCTTCGAGGTAGTTCGTAATATTTGAGGAAAGTATATGTTCTAAAATCCTGCTGCAAACCGACGTCAATGACATAGCCCTGTAATTTTGCGGATCACTACTATTGCCTTTCCTTAATATTTTTGGAGTGCCCTGTGCAACTTTCCAGTCTTTGTGTAAGGAACATTTGCTAAGCGAACGGTTGTATATGGTATTTATGGGACTATTACATCAGCATTCTCTGAAAGGAACCTAACTGGTATACATTCAGAACCGGGAGAAACTTTTGTTAAGTAATTTAGTTGTTTTAATACTCCAGGGGTACCTACTTCTAAATTACGCATGTTGGAAGCTGTTCTTGATACGAATTCCGGAGTGTTTGCTTCGTCTTCTGTAGTGAAGGAATTGGGGGGAAACCCATGTTAAACAATTCTGCTTTAGCATAACTGTCATCGGCAGCATCACCATTGATGTAGTGTAGTGAAGGTATTCATTGTGTTTTACCGCTAGTATACTTTACGTACGACAAGAATTTCTTATGATTTTCTACCAAATTACGTGACAAGTTTTCGTTGAGGTAACTGTTGTAAGCTTCTCGCATTGAAGTTCGAGCTAAATTTCTAGTTTCTGTTCGTTTAAATTTGGCATGCTTTTTTCTTTGCTTCTGTAACAGTGAGCTAACTTGTTTTGTGTACCACACCGGGTCAGACACATATTTTGTTAACTTGTTTATTACAAATCTGTCAAAAGTTGTCGATATTATTTCTTTGAATGTAAGCCACATCTGATCTACACTCACGTTGTTAGTTTCTAAAGACTGGAAATTCTCACTCAGGAAAGCGGTAATCGATTTTTTATCTGATTTTTTAATAAATATACTTTTCCTTTAATTTTAGTTGATTTGGAACGTCCGATATCCAGTCTCGCTACGACCACTCTCTATTCTCTAATCCCTGTGTCTGTTTTGATGCTCTTTATTAGCTCCTGATTATTTGTTGCTAGGTCAAGTATGTTCTCACAACCATTTACTATTATACTGGATTCATGAGATAATTTTCTAAGAATGCGTTCAGTACAATTTCGAACGATGTTTTATGCTTGCCTCCGGTTTTGAACATGTATTTTGCCAACATATCGAGAGTAAGTTCAAGTCGCCACAAATTAAAATTGTATGCCTTGGATACTTTTTGAAATTTGATCCCAGCTTTCTTTGAACATATCTGCAATCGAATCGTCTGAGTCTGTGGATCGATAAAAAGAACCAATTATTTATTTATTTTGGTTGCCAGGTATAACTTCTACCATACCAACTCTCAGGAGCAATATATGTGCCGGCCGCGGGGGCCGAGGGGACTAAGGTGCTTCAGTCACGGTCTGCATGGCCACTACGGTCGGGTATTCGAATCCCCCCCTCGGGCATGGATATTTGTGCCGTCCTAGTTCGTAAGTAGTTCATAAGTAGTTTGTAAGTTTAGGGACTGATGACCCCGTAGTTAAGTCCCATAAGCTTTACAAATATTTGAACATTTTGCAATATATGTACTTCAATTTCGCTACAGGATAATCCGCCTGTGACAGCAATAAATACACCACCACCTATTTTATCCAATATATCTTTTCAGAACACCGTTGGCCCTTTCTAAAGATTTTTATGAGTACTGCTAAGCAAAAGTTAGAAAAATGACGTACCAAAGTTAACATCGGGATGTGCAAGGCAGTTCTGTTTAAACGTAAACCGAAGCAATTACACAAGCTCAAAAACTGCAGACAAATTACTCTGCGCTTCGGTGCAATGCGATCAGTGTACTTCGGTGTATTGCTGGACCGGAAAGTCACACGGGGGAAATCACTTATAAAGGGTCACCAAGAAGACATACGAAAGGGTCAAACGACTATGCCGTATGCTTAATACGTAGGCAAAGCACACTCTACAATACACGTCCATGACGCTGATTGTACGACAGATGACATACACAGCTCTTACACGTCTGTGCCGCCTACAGATAATACAGAACAAGATTTTACGAATCATTAGTAATTCTCCAAGATACATAAGCCCTGCGAACTTAGCTTACATAACATTCCGCCTCATCTTCTTTTAGTAAAACTGCCTTCAGAAAGGTATCAACTGGACGACCTCGAGATATCTCTGTCCTGGACATCCTCCATTTCACTCTAGTTTCTTTCTTTCTTCACATCTTTCACTGCAGGGATCTCAAAGGTTCGCACCATCAAGATCGAAGACGAACTCCTTGGGAGTTACAAACCATGTAGAACGTTGAGCTAGATATTCAGTCTCAAGGAATGCACACAAAATCACATTGCTGATTCAGGATAAAAATAGATGGTGCCGTCTGTTCTCGTAGCAGTGTCGCTTTGCGACCTAGTTATGCTATTTACATATTACTCCATTCGGTATTCTTCGTGGCAATGACGTTATGATAACCTCAACATTCAAACAGGTGTTTAACAGCTCAATGGCGAACGTGTTTCCAGTATTAATTAGCCGGCCGCGGTGGCCGAGGGGACTGAGGCGCTCCAGTCGCGGTCTGCACGGCCACTACGGTCGGGGGTTCGAATCCCCCCCTCGGGCATGGATATTTGTGCCGTCCTTAGTCTTAGTTAGTCCATAAGTAGTTTGTAAGTTTAGGAACTGATGACCCCGTAGTTAAGTCCCATAGACTATACAAACATTTTCCACTGTTAATTAATAATGTGTACGTTAATTCTGTGTTCCATTCGTACCACAGCAAAGCTAGTTCGCATCCATGGTAGAATATCACACGTGCACCCTGGGTAACGTTAAATAAACTAGCACAAGAGGCGCCAATCTTTCAAAAAATCTGGCAACAAAATCACAGTCCTCAAAGGGAAATCAGGTATGACACTGCCAAAAAATGTACCTTCTAAGGACCAGTTTACAAAGGAGCTCGGACCGAGTATACGAGCTTGCGATTTTAATATAGAAGGTATAAGCAGAGCAAAATACCAAAAACTGCACACATAAAACAAATAAATAAATAAAACCTTATCGCAATCAAATCAGTGTGCTTAATTTAAGGTACATCAATGTATTACAATACAAGGATATTAAATATATTTGCGGTTCTATATAAAAAGTCATGTGCAAGGTTTAAAGGTCCACCCTTTCCTCATCCTTCAGTCGACTAAGGTTCTGATCCTGTCCGCACCAATCACGTTCACTGGTTCCAAAGCAACGGCAAGTTATAGTTATATTGCGATTCAATACACGAGTATTGTTTTATATCTCCGGTGCTGACATGTTCCAGCGAGTTCAAAATCATATTCTGGGAGATGCCGGAACGCCGTTACGGCATGTTTCGGCTGATACTAAGCCCTAGTTAAGGTGGTGATGAGGACTGATGGACTGTGATGGTATGCAACCGAATGCGAAACATTGTCGTGGATCTTACCATGAAAACTGCTATACTTTAAGGCATAGCTGCAGACAGTACAATAATATTTTTAGAGGGTAGAAAAAATGATTATATACGCATTCTTTAAGAGTGGATACTTATCTGAATGTCCTGCATGGTTTGTAACTCCTAACGAGTTAGCCTTCGATATTGATACTGTGAACCTTCGTGATAGTTGTGGCGCGCTATTTTTTCATTGTGTGTTCACGGTGCGAGTCAATGGTTTGTTCTGAGTATTTCTTGGATGTCTCATTGGTGAATAAATCCCATAGAAGGTAAATCTCTGCACCTCCTGGATTCACTTTCTGTGGCCCTCTCGATGACAGTGGTGAGTCATTAGTAGCTAATATTTTTCCTTTCATTACTTTCACATGAGCCTAACCAGAGACTGAACTTGCAACCTCGCACTCAAAGGGGTTCCTTGTTAAATGTTCCAAAAACAGTTACTCAGTAAGGTGGCGTTCAGGCAGTGAACTCGTATGCGAAAAGAACATGTTTCAAATATCTATCTGGCTTCACTCATTCAGAGTTTTTGTGATGCCTGTAAATTCCTGTCATATTGATTTTCTCGTTCAGAATGTAATCGATTTCTTCCGCCATTCGTTATCTAATCTGAGCTCTTGACGCGTCGTTAATCTAATCTCCCCTTCTTCCGTAAATACTAAGAAAAAACGTCACAATGTTTCAGTTGAAATTAAAGACTAGGTAATTATTACATCTGCTGAGTAAGTACAGCAGCGGTGGAGTAGCCGAGCGGTCTAAAGCACCTCGCTGCGGAGCGCGCGGTTGCTCGCCGTGGAGGTTCAAGTCCTCCCTGGGGCATGGGTGTGTGTGTTTGTCCGTAGGTTAGTTTACCTAGGTTTAAGTAGTTTGAAAGCTACGGACTGATGACCACGCAGTTTGGTCCGATAGATTTACAAACATTTGAATTTTGATTAAGTACAACTCTGAACACAGGAAGAAACAATGTAGGGAGAGCCACTGTTAATAAGGTAAAGCAGTGCGAAAATTGCCGCGCGGTTCTAGACGCCATTCAAGAAATGCGCGATCGCTCCCGCCTGAGGTTCGAGTCCTAGCTCGGGCATGGTTGTGTCTGTTGTCCTCAGGTTAGATTCAACTTGGTTTAAGTTGTTTGTAAGTCTAGGAACCGATGACCAAAGTAGTTTGATCCTATAGGTTTACACCACTCCCATGAACCACAGACATTGCCGAGGTGGGGTGGCTTGCGTGCCTCAACGATACAGATAGCCGTACCGTAGGTGCAACCACAGCGGAGGGGTATCTGTGGAGAGGCCAGACAAACGTGTGGTTCCTGAAGAGGGGCAGCAGCCTTTTCAGTAGTTACAGGGGCAACAGTCTGGATGATTGACTGAGCTGGCCTTGTAACATCAGCTAATGTGGCTTTGCCACACAGCTACTGCGAACGGCTGAAAGCAAGGGGAAACTACAGCCGTTATTTTTCCCGAGGACATGCAGCTCTACTGTATGAACATATGATGATGGCATCCTCTCGGGTAAAATATTCCGGAGGTAAAATAGTCCCCCATTCGGATCTCCGGGCGGGGACTACTCAGGAGGATGTTGTCATCAGGAAAGACAATACTAGCATTCTACGGGTCGGAGCGTGGAATGTTAGATCCCTTAATCGAGTAGGAAAATTAGAAAATTTAAAAAGGGAGATGGATAGGTTGAGGATAGATATAGTGGGGATTAGTGAAGTTCGGTGGCAGGATGAACAGGATTTCTGGTCAGGTGAATACAGGATTATAAATACAAAATCAATTGGGGGTATCACAGGAGTAGGATTGATAATGAATAAGAAAATAGGAATGCGGGTAAACTACTATGACCAACACAGTGATCGCATTATCGTAGTCAAGATAGATACGAAGCCAACACCGACAACAGTAGTACAGGTTTATATGCCAACTAGCTCTGCCGATGATGAGGAGATCGAAGAAATATATGAGGAGCTAAAGGAAATTATTCAGACAATTAAGGGAGAGGAAAACTTAATTGTTATGGGAGACTGGAATTCGGTAGTAGGACAAGGAAGGGAAGGGAAGATAGTGGGTGAATATGGTCTGGGAAAAAGGAATGAAAGAGGAAGCCGCCTGGTAGAATTTTGCACGGAACATAATTTAGTTATAACAAACACCTGGTTTAAGAATCACAAAAGAAGGTTGTATACGTGGAAGAGACCAGGAGACACCGGGAGATACCAGATAGATTTTATAATGGTAAGACATAGATTTCGGAACCAGGTTTTGAAGTGTAGGACATACCCAGGAGCAGACATAGACTCTGACCACAACTTGTTGGTTATGAACTGTAGGCTGAAACTGAAGAAACTACAGAAAGGTAGGAAAATAAGGAGATGGGACCTAGATAAATTGAAGGAACCTGAAGTTCTTAAGAATTTCAGAGGGAGCTTCAGGCAACAATTGACAGAAACAGGGGAAAATAAAACAGTTGAGGAGGAATGGGTGAAATTGAGAGATGAAATAGTGAAGGCAGCAGAGGACAAAATAGGTAGGAAGGCAAGACCTACAAAGAATCCTTGGATATCACAGGAGATACTAAATTTAATCGATGAAAGAAGAAAGTATAAAAATGCAGTAAATGAATCAGGCAAAATGGAGTACAGACGACTAAGAAATGAGATTGACAGAAAGTGCAAAATGGCTAAGCAGGAATGGCTAGAAGGCAAATGCAAGGATGTAGAAGAATGTATAAATAGGGGAAAAATAGATACAGCCTACCGGAAAATAAAAGAAACATTTGGCGATAAGAAAAACAGCTCTATGAATATCAAGGACACTGATGGAAAACCAGTTCTCAGCAAAGAAGGGAAAGCTGAAAGGTGGAAAGAGTATATAGAGAGGCTCTACAAAGGAAATGAACTTCGAGACAATATTGTAGGAAGGGAAGAGGATGTAGATGATGATGAAATAGGAGATACTATACTGAGAGATGAATTTGACAGAGCACTGAAAGATCTAAGTCGAAACAAGGCCCCTGGAGTAGATGATATCCCGTCAGAGCTACTGAAGTCTCTGGGAGAACCAGCCATGACAAAATTGTTTCACATTGTGCGTAAGATGTATGAGACAGGCGAAGTACCCTCAGACTTTAAGAAAAATGTTATAATCCCCATTCCAAAGAAAGCGGGTGCAGACAGGTGTGAAAACTACAGAACCATCAGTTTAATAAGTCATGGTTGCAAAATATTAACACGAATTATATACAGAAGGATGGAAAAGCTGGTAGAAGCCGACCTCGGGGAAGATCAGTTTGGGTTCAGGAGAAATGTAGGAACACGGGAGGCCATACTCACTTTACGGCTTATCCTAGAAGATAGATTAAGAAAAGGCAAACCAACATTTCTAGCTTTTGTAGATTTGGAGAAGGCTTTTGACAATGTTGATTGGAATAAACTCTTTAGAGTTCTGAAGCAAGCAGGAGTAAAATATAGGGAGCGTAAGGTTATTTACAACTTGTACAAAAACCAGACAGCGGTTGTCAGAGTTGAAGGGCATGAAAGGGATGCAGTGGTTGGAAAGGGAGTAAGACAGGGTTGTAGCCTTTCCCCAATGTTGTTCAATTTGTACATTGAGCAAGCTATAAAGGAAAGCAAGGAGAAATTTGGAGAAGGAATTAAAGTTCAGGGTGAAGAATTAAAAACATTGCGTTTTGCCGACGACATAGTAATTCTGTCAGATACAGCAAAGGACCTGGAAGAGCAATTGAACGGAATGGACAGTGTGCTGAAAGGTGCATATAAGATGAACATTAACAAGAGTAAAACTAGGGTAATGGAGTGCAGTGTAAATAAATCAGGTGATGCTGAAGGAATTAGATTAGGTAACGAAATAATAAAGGAGGTAGATGAGTTTTGTTACTTGGGCAGTAAAATAACAAATGATGGTCGCAGTACAGATGATATAAAATGCAGAATGGCAATGGGTAGAAAGGCGTTTTTGAAAAAGAGAAATTTGTTAACATCGAATATTGATTTAAGCCTAAGGAAGTCCTTTCTGAAGGCATTTGTATGGAGTGTTGCCTTATATGGGAGTGAAACATGGACGATAAGCAGTGTGGACAGAAAGAGGATAGAGGCTTTTGAAATGTGGTGCTACAGAAGAATGCTGAAGATTAGGTGGGTGGATCGCGTAACTAATGAGGAGGTACTGAACAGAATTGGGGAGAAAAGAAATTTCTGGCATACCTTGACTAAAAGAAGGGATAGATTGGTAGGACACATTCTTAGACATCAAGGAATTGTGAATTTAGCGTTGGAGGGAAGTGTGTGGGGTAAAAATCGCAGAGGGAGACCAAGAGACGCGTATAGTAAGCAGATTCAAATGGATGTGGGTTGTCGTTCTTATGAGGAGATGAAAAGGCTTGCTCAGGATAGAGTAGGGTGGAGAGCTGCATCAAACCAGTCTCTGGACTGAAGACCACAACAACAACAACAGGTTTACAAACAGACGCGGAGGAGTGGTCGTGCGCATAGAGGCGCTATGCTCCGATGTAAGTTTAGGGACTGATGACCGCGCAGTTAACTTCCATAAGCAAAGAAAAAATAAAGGGTTAAGAAACATTTGACGCTTGAGAAAAATGCAAAACTTACTGGCTTGTCGCAGTGATTGAAGGGAGTGAGAGAAAACGATGTAGTGAGTTCATGGAAGGAAGCACATATGTTCACGATGACTGCGGGAATATTTTGCCAAGTGCATGAACTAAGAATGTCTTTTTAAAATCTGTGCGCTGTCAAGAATCAAAGGGAGCAAACTGCTGAAGTCATCTATCCCTAAATTTACAAACTACTTAAACTAACTTATGATAAGAACAACATATATCCGAGGGAAAACGCGAACCTCTGGTGGGCCGCGTAATCCGTGATTTAACCACGCGGCCATTCCCGCCTCCATGTACAAAACTCAATATTCACTTCATAGCAAAACCTATGTTCTCTTGTTGCTCGTTTTCTAGTTTGTTACATCTGTGTAACCAAAACGTGGTCATTTTCGTAATTGATCTAGTGATATTAATGTTTGTTATATGGGACTTTCCATGGCTTAGTTCAACGATCAATTGACGGCAACAGAATGAACAGTACTCTGTATGCGAAATCTAAAAACTTGGCAATGCATATTTTGGCGCAGCTGCTAACTCAATTTTCTCTCATGGCTTGAATAACTTCATCGTAAATATCAAGATAACTGCTCAGTTACTTATAATGCAATAAACTAGATCAACCTCACAAAATGTGCGACGGAGCACAGAGGAACTTTTGTTAAGTGACGTTACGGCGGGTACTACTAACGCATTTGCCATGTTCAAAAATTTCGTCCAAGTGAAGTTTCATACAAAGTCCAGTGTAACGCACGAGTGTAGATTTCTTGTCTGCCGACTAGTAACTAGATAGTTCGTGTAACTGTCTCCTAAACCTTGAAAATAAAATAGCTCACACAGTAACTGAAGTTTCACCTTCTTCGAATGTTAAATCACATTCAAGAGGGCGGTCTGTTAAGGAAATGAAATGCAGCGACTGGCTGATCAGTTATGCAGTGAATGATAACATTCAGATGCAATAGCGGCTAGTCAGGCCTTTATTTTTCTGCGCCGGCCGCGGTGGCCGAGGGGACTGAGGCGCTCCAGTCACGGTCTGCACGGCCACTACGGTCGGGGGTTCGAATCCCCCCTCGGGCATGGATATTTGTGCCGTCCTTAGTGTTAGCTAGTTCGTAAGTAGTTTGTAAGTTTAGGGACTGATAACCCCGTAGTTAAGTCCCATAAGCTATACAAACATTTGGACATTTTATTTTTCTGTGCAACATATATAACGGCATTTTTAATTACAGCAGCTAACAAATGGCCAAAATAAAACTGACTCATAGAGTGTCTTTCGGAATTTCTTAACAAAGTAATCCAAACAGGAAATAGATCTTGTAAAAATTATTCTAAACAAGTCCGATCACTTGAACATTTTGCTCAAGTGTAAAATGTGGTGTCGCACAAGTACAAAGTGCGCGCCACCTACTTTCGCCGCGCGCCGCCATGCACGCACGGCGCGGCGTTCTTACGACGACAGCCACGAGCGCCCTCTGCGGCAACTCCGCTCGTGGCCACCAGTGAACGACATCGTTCACTTGGGACTGAGATAGCAACCAGTTAGGACCTTCGGAATCAGTTAGGCACCAGTGAAGACTTGGCTATCGTATAGGCACTAGGCAGGCCTCTAGCTCAACTATGTATCAGCCTTCTGCAGTACTATGTAAAAGTTAAGTATTGTATAAATTCTGTTCAATATATATCTCGTTCTAATTTACTCTAGTGTTTCTAGTTTCTGGCTGCTCCCCTCCGTACCTGCACCAGCGTGCTATCTTTATTCCTGTGTCGGTCTCATTCCACTCGGCCACCGACACCTACGACGGAACGGGACACAAAAGCGGCGATGAGGCTGGGACACAAAATAAAATAGCCTGCAGAAGTGTGCAACGACGTTGGAAAAATCCTCGCTGCTTGCACTGTGCTTTAATTACAGGTAGCTTCCTGTTACGTGCAATCGTGCGCTGTAATTCAGTGTATTTTCATTTCTTGAGTTTTCGAGAGAATTAATTTCATTTGTTGTAGTAACAAAATATTTTGTTCTAATGTTTGTTAAACTTAAGGGACTTAACTGCGGGGTCATCAGTCCCTAAACTTACAAACTACTTATGAACTACCTTATACTAAAGACGACACAAATATCCATGCCCGAGGGGGATTCCAACCCCCGACCGTAGCGGCCGTGCAGAACGTGACTGGAGCGCCGCAGTCCCCTCAGCCACCGCGGCCGGCGAAATGTTTTGAAATAAAGTGAACGAAAATGAAAACCGATTAACGTCTCGTGATCAGGGTTCACAGTTACGTAGAACTTGTAAAAAGGCAACATATTCTGCACTAATCTTAGAAGGTATTTATTTTCCTAACTGAAATGTCGACTTTAGGCCAGAATAAAGTGGTATCCTGCAAACGCTGAAAAATAATTAAAGAATTGTATATACTTAGTGTATCAAAAATGATGGCGCAAACTTAAACGGTATAAAGTACACAATAATAGAAGCAGAAATGTGTCAGTAAACATGGGTTCGTATACGTGCCGTTTGCGAGATAATAACGAATTTTTGGTCCCAAGCCGCCACTGACGTCATCGTAAACATCGTCCTAGTTACAACACAATAATTTGAAATTTTGACTTTACTATTAGGTTTTACATCGCATTTAGTTCATATTGCACGTATGGGCTACCTGTCAAAGAAGGTGTTCGAAGTTTCTTCCTTGCATATGGATTCAATACTGTGCTCGTCTCTGCAATGAATTTCCAATTCTTTTGAAAAACCTCGGATCATTCCGTAATTCTTGATAAGCGTGTACAACTCTCCGCTCCAGTTCTTCAACCGTTAGTCAAGTCAAATCGTGCACAAAAAGGGCTAAAAGACGAAAAATTTGGTGTAATTGTTTTTAGTGGCTTATTTTATGTTTTTTGGGGTGCTGAAGTTCTCCAACAAAAATTCCATCGGCAAATATGAGAAATCATCAAAAAACAACAAAAAAATCACAATTGTCCGTGGTTTTCACCTTATAACTTGCAAAGCAAGCTATTTGCACAAAAAGTGGCCCAGTAATAAAATGAAGAGGAGAAAATTACCCACAATTTATGTCTGTAACACTTTTTTGAACGTCGTATGGTTTCCACGTAAAACAGCGTTGAAAAAGCGGTGAAATCAGTAAATTTTGGAAAACAGAAAAAAATTGCATGTTTTTTCGGGTGGATTATTTCATCAGCAGTTCCTTGCCTTTCAACGTGTTTACCTTGCGAACCATGGAAGCAGCTCTTCCTTTTGTCCTTTGTGAGCGTGCACTCAGCTGCGCGCCCACGCTGTCTCATATTTGCCGAGGGAATTTTTGTTGGAAAACTTCAGATTCGTGTTCAGCACCCAAAAAACATACAATAAACCACTAAAAACAATTACACCAAATTTTTCGACTTCAAACTACCATTTGACTGGACTACGTGTGCTGTACACTTCGCTTTTGAGGTGATTCCAGACACAAAAATCCAAAGGATTTAGATCAGGTGATCTTGGAGGCCGAGGTACAGGTCTGCCTCGACCTATCATCTTTGGCCGTATCTGCGCGTTAGATGCCGTCTTTTTATCTAAAAATTTGCCGGAGCTCCATCTAACTAACTAGGACGATATTTAAAGTACAGTCAGTGAAATGTGAACTAAATGCGATGTAAATCTTCACAGTGAAGTCTAAATTTCAAATTAATGTGTACTAACTAGGACGCTGTTTACAATGGCTTGGATCCAATTCACAAACGGCGCGTTTGTGGACCCATGTTTACTGGGACATTTTGCTTCTATTATCGATTACTTTCAACCGTGTAAGTTTGCAACAGCTTTTATGATACACCCTGTATAGAATGACACCAATATGTCATGTATAATGTAGTACATAGCAAAAATGTCGGAGAGAATACACTACTTACACTGTGGTTCAGTTTAAATATCCTCTGAGATGTACAGACGTCAGCGTTTTATCTGAGCAGATAAAGCAAAGTACGTATCGTGATTTTATAAAACACATGGTGCTTTCGACGTTTAGAAATGATAAGAAGAGAGAATGGTGTACACTCATTTTCATTATAAACTTTATCTTATTTTTAGAATGTTTCACCTTATTTGATATATTTTAGCAGTTCTATACAATCAGTCTCGGAAGTATATGCTAGGTTATTTTATTGTGTTGCATTGGTTTTATCTATCTACATAAACAAAATTCAGTTGCCCCATGTACGGAAGATGATCACTTGAGAACAGCTCGACCCATTTGGCTGATTTTTTGTTGTGTTCCTAATTTTCAAAAATGTTCAAATGTTCAAATGTTTGTAAAGCTTATGGGACTTAACTACGGGGTCATCAGTCCCTAAACTTACAAACTACTTATGAACTACTTACGAACTAGGACGGCACAAATATCCATGCCCGAGGGGGGATTCGAACCCCCGACCGTAGTGGCTGTGCTGACCGTGACTGGAGCGCCTCAGTCACCTCGGCCACCGCGGCCAGCTCCTAATTTTCAGATTTAATAATAAAGTATGTATGAAAGAAAAATTTCGTAGAGATACTCTGAAAATTGGGAAAAAGTGAAAGGGCTTTTTTCTGTGAACTCAACAACATAGTTCACAATTCAGATTGGTCCTGGAAAAGTACTGAGCAAAAACAAAATTAGAGGCAATTACAAATGACAGTCGGAAACTGCAAAAATCGGTAAGATTTGAATACACTATCGATCATTATTGATGTTATTTTAGAAATTACCATGATATTTGACACACATGTATTTTTTCCAACACAAATTTTTATAGTCTACAAGACATAATGAGGTGCATGGTGGGGAAATTTACAAAAGGCTTCTATACCGTTCGATCGATCACGATGAAAATTGTCGCATATGTGTGTGTGTTTTCATGCAAAAGGTATGTTCGGTACATTCGAAAACAACCGTACGATTCATAGCAGAAAGTACTTATGATTTATTTTATTTCAGTTCTTTCATGATCGTACTGAAATTGTTTTTGTTTCAGTTCATATAAATTTTAGGAAAGATTCGGTCGGATGAAATCCTTATCGACGAAGAGATTAGCAGAGTGACAGATAACTCACAGTCTAAATCACTGAAGAAATAGACATAAAACAAATTAAGCATACTTATGTATAATGATCCTTTATTCAGTTCGGATGCACACCAGGTCCAAAATCTTACGGCAACCGACGAAATGCCACGAGTAATCAGTGAAAATGGGCTGGGGCACTATATTAGTAGTGTATGGATTAGTTGAAAATGTGAGTCTGGTGGGAGGACACGCAGTATCGCTGATCGCTGTGTTCAATGAAGTCGTCGATCAAAAATGTTCAAATGTTTGTAAAGCTTATGGGACTTAACTACGGGGTCATCAGTCCCTAAACTTACAAACTGCTTATGAACTACTTACAAACTAGGACGGCACAAATATCCATGCCCGAGGGGGGATTCGAACCCCCGACCGTAGTGGCCGTGCAGACCGTGACTGAAGCGCCTCAGTCCCCTCGGCCACCGCGGCCGGCAAGTCGTCGATCAACATCGAACATGATTCCGCGTCCGCAATGGAAAAATAAAGTGGCCTAGTGGTCAGCGCGATTACCCACGAAAACGTAGAATGTGATTTCGAATCTCGGTTCGACATAAATTTTTAACTTTCTCCACTTCTGTAGTTCAATATCTGTCTTTGTAAAGCACACTTCCAATTTTTCTCAGTAGTAAATTGCACCCTTGCGAAATTTGGGTGAATAGCTGGTATTTTATAACAAGGAAGAATCATTTGTACTCACATTTCTTTTTATATATTTTGAATGTACGGTCGGGGGTTCGAATCCCCCTTCGGGCATGGATATTTGTGCCGTCTTTAGTCTTAACTAGTTCATAAGTAGTTTGTAAGCTTAGGGACTGATGACCCCGTAGTTAAGTCCCATAAGTTGTACAAACATTTGAACATTTTATTTTGAATGGTTTTTGTTTTACGTAAGATATTTTAGCAGTTTACATAAACATTATTACTAGTTTTTATAACTACAACTCTAAAACTCCTTTTTCTTTAACACTCTGAGCATATTTGAATTGTATCACTTCATTTACATAAGTTGTTTTATATATATATATATATATATATATATATATATATATATATATATATATATATATATTTAACGTATTAGACGATTTTTGCTCTTTTGATTCTTTCGTTGGAACGTTTCATGTTTCGGTATTTCTAAACCTTCTGTGTTATTTCGCCAGTTGTAATGTATGTGCGTGGGTTTTTTTTTTTTTTTTTTTTTTTTTTTTTTTTTAATTGAGTTTTGGAACCCCCACGGTGGGGGGGGGGGGCAGTCTGGCAGCGGCCTTGGAGCCGCTCTACAGCTGAGACACATCCATGACTGAAGAGAATATAAATATATACATGGAAACAATATACGGTGACAATATTACATACAATAGCGAGAATGTGGCGAATTTAAACGTTAAAAAAGAGATAGTAGGAAACACACAGTCAGCATAAAATGTTGCCACAGTGGCTAAAATACATTGTACGTTAAAACAACACGTAGACGGCGACGAAGGACGGAGTCACCGTTTAAAATACACGCGCAACACTGGTTCTGCGGACTATGGTGGTTGCGGCCACAAATGTTTCGCGATCACAACAGTAAAACACTGATACCAATGGCTAACATTGTGCAGGTTAAAATGGTAAAAAGAAACTCCGCATGGGGAATTGGAAGGGAAAGAGCAGGACAAGGAGAGGGGGACGGGAGGGGAGGGGCATAAGAACTCGAGGGAAGAGGAGTAGGAAAGGGAGACGAAGCGAGGGTGGGAAGAAGGAAGGGAAGGGAAGTGGCGAATGTTACCCTCGGGAAGGATGTGGAGAGAATGAAAGTGTAGGAAGGGAGGGATGCAGTTGTAGAGGCGCGGCAGAGGCCCGGGATTTAAGAGGAGAGGAGACACCAGGGGATGACGGGATTCTATGTTGTGGCATACGTAGAGGATGCGGATATACTGGAGGAATTTGAGGAGGTGCGGGAAAGGGATGAGATCTTAGAGGATTTGCGTGGGGGACGGGATGCGGATGCAGTAAAGGAGGTAGAGGGCGTGACGCTCCAGGATCTGAAGGGACTTACAATAGGCGGGGTGGCTGATATCCAGGCGGGATGGAATCTGCAGGACAGGACGCATTAAAGAACGGTATATGTAAAGGATGGCCGAGGAGTTGAGTCCCAGAGAGGAGTTTCAGCAGGTTGAGGTGCTAGAGGGCTTTTCGACAGACAAGAAGACGTGGTCAAGGGTGAGGCCAAAGTTTTTGAGGGTGTAAATTTCAGGGGTGGGACGGTCATGGAGTGTAAAGCACATCTACATCTAAATGGGATACTCTGCAAATCACATTTAAGTGCCGGGCAGAGGGTTCATCGAACCACCGTTATACTATAATATCTCCCATTCCATTCTCGAATAGCGCGCGGGAAGAACACCTGAATCTCCCCATTCGAGCTCTGATTTATCGTATTTTATTCTGATGATCATTTCTACTTATGTAAGTGGGAGTCAACAATATATTTTCGCATTCGGAGTAGAATGTTGGCGATTGGAGTTTCGTAAGTAGCCCACGCCGCAGCGATACGCGTCGTTGTTGTAATGATTCCCATCCCACATCCTGTAACATTTCCGTAACGCTGTCTCCCCTGTATCGTGACAATACAAAACGAGCTACCCTTCATTGTAATCTTTCGATGTCCTCCGTCAAACCCACCTGATAAGGATCCCACAATGGGCAGAAATACTCCAAAAATGGACGGACAAGCGTAGTGGATGCAGTTTCTTTTGTAGTTCTGTTGCATCTTTTAAGGGTTCTGCCAATAAAACGCAGTCTCTGGTTCGCCTTTCCCACGACATCTATGTGTTCTTTCCAGATTAAGTCTGAGGTAATACTAATTTCAAGGTATTTAGTGGAGTTTACTGCCTTCACTTTTGATTGATTTATCTTGTAAACAAAGTTTAACGGATTCCTTTTCGTACTCATGTGGACGACTTCTCATTATTTAGAGTCAATTGCCAGTTTTTACACCATAGTGATATTCAGATCGTTCTGCAGTTGGTTTTGATCTTCAGAAGATTTTACTAGACGGTAAATCACGGCGTCATCTGCAAACAATCTAAGAGAGCTACTCAGATTTTTCCCTAAATCGTTTATGTAAATAAGGACCAGTAGAGGACCAATAACACTACCCTGTGGAACGCCCGATATCACCTCTGTTTTAGTCGATGCCTTACCATCGATTACTACGAACTGTGTCCTCTCCGACAGCAATAGCAAATTTGGGGCGATGCACCATAACCACGCAATTTGATTAAAAACCGTTTGTGAGGTACGGTGTCAAAAGCCTTCTGGAAATCAAGAAATACGGAATCGATTTGCGAACCCTTGTCGGTAGCACCCATCACTTTGTGTGAATAAAGAGCTAGTTGTGTTTCGCATGAACGATATTTTCTTAATCCATGTTGACCTTGGGTCAACAGATCATTCTGTTCGAGATAATTCATAATATTCGAATACAGGATATATTCCAAACCCCTGCTGCAAATTGACGTCAATGAAATAGGCCTGTAGTTTAGTGGGTTACTCCTACTGCCTTTCTTGAATATAGGTGTGACATGTGCAACTTTCGAATCTTTTGGTACAGATCCTTCTTTGAGAGAGCGGTTGTATATGGCTGTTAAGTAAGGAGCTATCGATTCAGCATAATCAGATAGAAACCTAATGTGTATACATTCCGTGGTACGACTTATGTTGATTGCCTGGGATTTGGTGGGTTGACAGAAAGCAGCCACTAGTTGCACCAAGTGGAGGATTCTGAGATTTGAGATTGAAGGGAGGGGAAAAAGAGGCTGATGATAAGGTGCTCAGTGGGATCATTGAGGAGAGGCTGTAGCTGGACAGGGTGGTGGTGGAGGTGGCTGATCATCACTCTGCCTCAGGCTCGAGTAGGGGGACTATCTTGAGCGGTGGAGGAGGTAGATAGAGGTGCTGACAGAACGATAGGGTTGGTTGAAGGTTTCATTCAAAAGAAAGGCATCCAGGTGGTGTTGGGAGACAGTGTTCAGGAATAGGTGTTTGTTGGTAGGAAATGAGCAAATGTTCTGATATAGGAGTATGTAGGGGTTGGGGTGCCATGGGAAGTTGCAGGGGGGCAGGGGAGTAGACGGGGGAAAAAGGTTACAGGTGTGCTTTATATAAGGGTAACCTGCCAGGAGAAGGTGAAGTGGGAATAGTTATGGGAGAAGGTAGCAATAGTTTCTAAGTGGAACATGGAACAGGCCGTGAGGGGAATCTGCTGGAGAATATTAGGACATTGGAAGGGGTGGATGTTCTGTAGGACTGTGTTGACAAACCGGATGGCGTCCACCACTGTGGAAGGGGGGGGGGAGGGCAGGAGGGCAGAAGGAATAGTTGGAATGGACGGGTGGATCGATGGGATGGACAGGAACGGTCAGCTCAGGAGTGAATAGAGTGGGGAGAGCCTGACATTTGTGGGAATAGATGGGAGGGGGCCACCACAGGTGTTACAGATTGGGAGCAGGCGAGGTTGGGACACTGTTTTAGGAAGTGTGCTGACTTACAGTGGGGTCAGGTGGGGGTTGTTGCAGTTGTGGGTTATGTGATCGTTGTAGATGAGTCATCACCCACAACGATAGGTCTGGGGAGGAGAGCAGAAGAAATCCAGCTTGTTCGGCGATCATATATGAGTGCCCCCTCATGAGGAGATAGTCGATGGAGGATGTGTATTCTGTAAAAATCCGCATCAGGTATGTATCCGATGACGGAACAGATGGAGGTATCACGGAATTGTCCAAACGCCGCCTCCTCCTCCATGATCACCAGGCTGAATTTGGTGATCATGGCAGTGAGGGTGAGTGGACTGTGGGGAAACTGATGCTGTCAGTGAGTAGAGGAACTGTGGAAAGGGGATGAGGATGGCGTAGGGCCCAAATTGGTCCTGGGGGATACAATGGAGAAGATCTTTGTGGAAGGTAGGGGAGTTGCACTTGATAAGGACATAGTCCTTACACGAGATTAGTTTGAAGAGGGCAGCAGCAAGAAAATACTTATGTATTTCAAGGGAGAGGTTGCAGTTATCTAAGAACTGGGGTCAGGCTGAGAGAGGAAGTAGGTATAACTCTCAGGGGTAGAGGAGGAGGAAGAGATGGGAATTGTATCCATAGGAGCTATGGGAGGGAGGAAGGAAGTAGGAGCGGCAGTAGGAGGGATGATTTTATTGGCGATGGGGGCGTTTGGTCGTCCTGTGGGTTTTGTGAGAGATGGTGGGAGCGAGTAGGACTGGGGAACTGTATGGATGCGGAAGTGGCGGGGAGCGGGATATAGTTGTGGTGGTGAGACTCAGGGCTGGGAGAAGCTGGCAATTCGGCCACTGTGGCACAGCGGTGCGTTACTTTGGCCAACAAGAGGGGAGGGTATTCATGGGTGAAGTTAAGGGGAGGGAGAGGAGCTGTTGGATTGGTGGTTGGGAAGGGGCAGAGACTGTGCAAGGAAATATGTCGACAGTGTGGGCGACGGGAGCAGTGGTGGAGATGGTGGAGAGAATTATGGATAAGGGGTGAATAGGAGAGGGTTACAGGTGGGAGACACTCCACGTAGTGATCGTGAAGGTCTGGGAGGGGATGGTATAGAGGACAGATGTGGTGGTGGGACAGGAGAGACGAACACACTACAAAAACGAAGAACCTGGAGACAGCAACAATGATGCCCAGGCGATGACAGCAAAGGTGGATCCTGAGGCGATGAAGAGAGGACGGCGAAGAAGACGAAGACTGGAGACGACAGCAACAGTCACTGACGCGATGAGGCACCAGTGGAGGGCTCGACCCTCGGGTGGTGATGGAGCAGGCCCGGGACGCAGTGAACAGGCAGCAGGCACGCGACATGGACGATGAGGAGCTGCCAAAAAGGGCACCAGCGACGAGCGGCAGACCAGCCAGCTACCGCAGGGGCGACAAGCACTTCCGGTCTGTGGGCGAAGACAGAAGGAGCGACAGGTATATACAGCACCCCGGACTGGGAGCAAGGAAACCAGTACCGCATATCAGCCACAGCAAATCTACAGCTGGGGCGGATTCCTATATGTGCGTATAAAGGGATACGTAAGATTACTATTGCTAGGTTTCTTGTTTGTATGGGCACCCACGTCACTTCTTCATAAATAAAATTACTTTCCTTTTGTCTGTATGATTACAGAAGTTCTCACTTGGTTTGAACTATCTCTGACAATCACACAGAAACAACAAGCAGTGAATGTATATTTGCTCCAACTGCCACACTTGGCATGTAAACGGTGTACCAGAGCAGTGATTTATTGCGGTTTGTGAATTACGACCTGTGAACGTAATTCACGCCAGCCGCCGCAGTCCTTACGTAAACAGCGTAAAAGGGCAGTAATTTATTGGACTCTGTGTTAGGAATGTTAACATTGGTAGCAGTTTATGTAATTTATATCATTTTCACGGTGAAGGCAGCCTTGCGCTCGTTTAATGTTATTTCCTTACAGTTAAACGGCTCAGGTAGGAGAATGTGGAGATGTCTAAGGATATTTAAGTTTGACAAGTATTGAAGCCCAATGTCAGTGATGTGTTTTTTTCTGTAATATAGAACAGTATGCGTGACAGTTATTGTTTATTTTTATTTTTTATTTCTTAGTGATTACGGTATACATATAGTAACGGTCTTCAGATCGAAACTGAAATTGTGAAATTAAATATTTTCTACAAGGAACGGTAAATATAGTGTCTTTGAAAACAAAAATATAGCATGTTCCATGCCGGATGTGATGTCCCCATACCCTGGTATTTAAAAGAAATTAGTGAAATTTCTGAATGGCATCTTCTCCTACACTTTTCATGAATTTTTAGATAAAACTTAATAAATTCCCTTTAAAAAATCCTTAAAATATTGTCATGTATATATAGACACAATTTACTAAACTGACACGTTCTTCAAATGTTCAAATGTTTGTTAAGCTTATGGGACTTAACTACGGGGTCATCAGTCCCTAAACTTACAAACTATTTATGAACTACTTACGAACTAGGACGGCACAAATATCCATGCCCGAGGGGGGATTCGAACCCCCGACCGTAGTGACCGTGCTGACCATGACTGGAGCGCCTCAGTCACCTCGGCCACCGCGGCCGGCTGACACGTTCTACATCATCGCGAACTGTCGTATATATGATCTATTCTAACCTGCAGCTCGGATTGTTTTTATTGACAGTGGGAAAGGAAATCGGCATTGCCATTTGAAAGGAACCATCCCGACATTTTCCTGGAGTAATTAAGGGAAATAATGGAAAACCAAAATTTCGCTGGTCGGAGGTGGTTTTAAATCGCCGTCATCCCGAACGCGAGTCCAGTGTGCTAACATTTGCGGCGCCACCGCAGTCAGGAGGAAAAACAGTTCACTGAAAAACTTTGTTTTGTTTTGTTTCAAGCTTTTGAAGTATTCATTCAACGCTTATACTATATTAAAACACATTTTACGTATTACGAACTGGCACGAAACTATTACACTCTCGAGAAAAGATTAGTAACCTGGAAAGACGCCGTCGGTGTTTAACCGATGCCGGCAGATGCCACCTGGCAGATAGTAGATGTTCTGATAATGGATTCAACATCGTCCGTCAACAAATAGGGTAGTGTCATAGCTGTCAGAGCACCATCTTTGTGTACCCTTTAACAGGGCGTGTTTATAGAAGTAACGATCAGTGTCGTATTACCGTATGCAACTAATAGGCGATATATACCGTAGATGCGCTTATGTTGCCTACAGCCAACTCAACTGATTTGAAAGGGGTCAGATTGTAGGCTTGTGTGTGACGGGATGGTCATTTCAGAGAATGCCACCAGTGACGAACTAAGGCTGTCAGAGGCCCGGGGCCGGCCGTGGTGGCCGAGGGGATGGCGGCGCGCCAGTCACGGTCTGCACGGCCACTACGGTCGGGGGTTCGAATCCCCCCCTCGGGCATGGATATTTTGTGCCGTCCTTAGTGTTAGCTAGTTCATAAGTAGTTTGTAAGTTTAGGGACTGATAACCCCGTAGTCCCATAAACTATACAAACATTTGAACATTTTTTTTTTTTTTTTGTTTTTTGTTTTGGAGGCCCGGGGCGGTGGCAAAACAAAATGAGGCCTCCGGTCCACTTGCAAATACATGTATTACTATAAAAAAGTAACTTTTAAGATTTGGAGGCCCCCAGGACGATAAGCACGGTACAGTGTCAAAAAATAGCTTTCGAAATTTGGAGGCCCCAGAACAAGAGGCCAATTGCGAATTTAAAAATAAGTGATTTCGAGGTATTAGGAGGCCCCCAAGACGAGAGTTCCGTGGCGGTCCGCCCCCCTGCCCCACACCCCCCACCCCACCATTTGGTCGGCCTCTGAATGCCACACAAGTTGGGGGCGTGCTGCGACAGTTATGCAACGATGCTGGTTGCAATGGTCACGTGAACATTCTCACCCCCATAGACGAGGTTCTCGACGTCCACACAGCACAAACGTCATCAAAGATAGTCGTATTGTAGGGACAGAAGTGGTAGTTCGTACACCTTCCTCAGCACAGATAGGATTTGTGAAATCAGAAATGTCAACTCGAACTTTTGCCAACCAGTTACCAGTAGTGAGACTACAGGCAGGCACACCTCTAGCCCGTCTTCCACTCGAGCCATTGGGGACGTGCACAGCTCTACTGATGTCGTAAAAGAATGATTTGGAGATGGAAGAGCCAGCCGTGATATTCACCAACAAAGCAGATACTGCCTGCATGGAAATGAGGGTCGTTTGTGGGTACTATGTACACTCCTTGCCATTAAAATTGATACACCACGAAGATGACGTGCTACAGACGCGAAATTTAACCGACAGGAAGAAGATGCTGTGATATGCAAATGATTAGCTTTTCAGAGCATTCACACAAGGTTGGCGCCGTTGGCGACACTTACAACGTGCTGACGCGAGGAAAGTTTCCAAACTATTTCTCATACACAAACAGCAGTTGACCGGCGTTGCCTGGTGAAACGTTGTTGTGATGCCTCGTGTAAGGAGGAGAAATGCGTACCATCACGTTTCCGACTTTGATAAAGGTCGGATTGTAGCCTATCGCGATTGTGGTTTAACGTATCGCGACGTTGCTGCTCGCGTTGGTCGCGATCCAATGACTGTTAACTGAATATTGAATCGGTGGGTTCAGGAGGGCAATACGGAACGCCGTGCTGGATTCCAACGGCCTCCTATCACTAGCAGTCAGATGACACGCATCTTATCCGCATAGCTGTAACGGATCATGCAGCCACGTCTCGATCCCTGAATCAACAGATGGGGACGTTCGCAAGACAACAACCATCTGCACGAACAGTTCGACGACGTTTGCAGCAGCATGGACTATCAGCTCGGAGACCATGGCTGCGGCTGCCCTTGACGCTGCATCACAGACAGGAGCGCCTGCGATGGTATACGCAACGATGAACCTGGGTGCACGAATAGCAAAAGGTAATCGGATGAATCCAGGTTATGTTTACAGCATCATGATGTTCGCATCCGTGTTTGGCGACATCGCGGTGAACGCACATTGGAAGCCCGCATTCCTCATCGCCATACTGGCGTATCACCTGGCGTGATAGTATGTGGTGCCATTGGTTACACGTCTTTGTCACCTCTTGTCCGCATCGACTTTGAACAGTGGCCGTTACATTTCAGATGTGTTACGACCCGTGGCTCTACCCATCATTCGATCCCTGCGAACCCCTACATTTCAGCAGGATAATGCACGACCGCATGTTGCAGGTCCTGTACGAAACTTTCTGGATACGGAAAATGTTCGACTGCTGCCCTGGCCAGCACATACTCCAGATCTCTCACCAACTGAAAACGTCTGGTGAAT
Source organism: Locusta migratoria (assembly GCA_026315105.1). Taxonomy (NCBI): domain Eukaryota; kingdom Metazoa; phylum Arthropoda; class Insecta; order Orthoptera; family Acrididae; genus Locusta; species Locusta migratoria. Next base: position 276,137,358 of record CM048755.1, read on the forward strand.
GGTGGCCGAGCAACTGGCTCGTCACAATATGCCAGGTACTACTCTTGATGAACTGTGGTATCGTATTGAAGCTGCATGAGCATCTGTACCTGTACACGCTATCCAAGCTGTGTTTGACTCAATGCCCAAGTGTATCAAGGCCGTTATTACAGCCAAAGGTGGTTGTTTTGGGTACTGATTTCTCAGGATCTATCTACCCAATTGTGTGAAAATGAAATCACATGTCAGTTATAGTATAATATATTTGTCCAATGGATACGCGTTATCATCTGCATTTCTTTTTGTTGCAACAATTTTAATGGCCAGTAGTGTGTAGAACTGTCAAGCGATGTCCAAGGCTCATTTGGCGCTACCCCATGCCTTATGGTCTGGTGTGCTCGTCCAACTTTGGCGTTTGTGGAGGGATCTCTAGCCAGCTTACTGTACGTGCATAACGTTGCAAGATTCCGTTGTTTTTTTCATTTATTTTATTTATTTATTTGTCATTCTTGCAACAGGAAAGTGATGTGCTATTCCCAGAGGATAAAGCTCGCTCACGTACTTCTCGTGAAACTCGACATGTTCTGCAAGACGTGCAGCAACTTCCTGCCCTGCACAATATCTGGACTTGGCTCCAAACGGTCAGGTATCGGGTAGGATGGTACGACAACTGATACGTTCTGCTCGTCAACCTACAACTCTTGCAGCACTACGTGAGCAGGTCGAACAGGCGTGGAATAATGTATCCCAAGACAGAATTCGCAGTCTGTGTGATCGAATGGATACCAGAATCAGCGCCTGAATTGTAGCCTCTGCAGAATACACGTCGTACTAATATGGCAGTTTAGCATAGATCTACAGCTGCTACCTCAGTTCCGTTTGAGCTATTGATCTGTAAAAGTTAATTACTTCCTGTAATACTTATGTACTGTTTCAACAATAAATCTTGAGTGAACTGGAAATCTCTAAGAGGTTGTACAAATTATTTCCGGCAGTGTATTGACCATTCTCTTTCATTACGACTTAATACGGATTCCTACGAACTTACGCGACAGTATTGTCGACAACCAATGTTTGCTTGCCATTTTAACTGCGCTCGTTCGTTAATGTGCCATCGCATTACATCTTGCGTCCCGGCGCAGTACAGTATGACGCTTAACTATGTAGCTTGTAGCAAACTTTTGCCGTATTGAGGGTTCTAAACTTTGTAACTTTATAATGTGAAGCATTTTACTGTTTAATAATCATACAATAAGGAAATTAATTTTGAGGCGGTCAGCACAAATCAGCAGAGCCTGCAACGGCAGAGATTTAGCCCTTATACTTCTATATCTGCCTCTACATACATACTGTGTAATTCACATTATGGTGCGTGGCGGTGGCTACCTCGTACCATCACTAGTCATTTGCTTTCCTACTTGATAGTAACTGGAAGATGATAAAATCTGAATTAGTAATTCCTTCTTCCCCACTGTCAAGGAAACTACACCAGTTGACCTCATAGTTTCAGCGAAAAAGAAAAAAAAAAAAAAAAAAAAAGAAAAACACTTGCAGAAATTAGCACCATAATTTTGATCGTTCGCAGTTATCTTCTGAAACTGTGACACTTACTAATTGTCACTCGCTCCCCACCACTACAACCGCTCAATGCCCAATATCGAACTATTACACACTGGAGCAGAAATTTTATTGCAGAGCACATGTTACTCTCCAACATAAAATCTTAAGTAACACGAATAGTTAATGTGTCAACCTCATATATGCAGGCAGTTTTCGTAAGAACGTGCAAATATTTACCAGACAGAGAATGCTCTACTGAACTATATGCGGTAGTGTACATAGGGTCGAAGAAGTCGGCTTAAGGGGAATTGAAAGTAAACTTGTTTATTGTTTTGTCTCATGCTGCCGATTTACAGCTAACATGTGTACACGTTTACACGTACTGTGCTGTTTATTTACATGTACATTCCTAATTTGCTGCAAGGAAAAAGGACGACGAACCTGATTAGTAAGTCGGTGGATTGGAAGGAGACGTCCTATTCCGTGGCCTTTACGGTCACCTTATCGCAATCCCCTTGACTATATGCTTTTGAGATATGTAAAGTCGCTTGCGTATGATACCCCAGTGGAAACGGAGATGGGATTAGTTGCCATAATTGTAGCTGCCTGTGACGTAATTCGAAAAATACCAGGGATACTTGTCAGAGTGAGTCAGAATCTTATTCGCATATTATTTATGAAGGAGGGGAAGTAAGAAGGATTAGGAAGGAAAAGATTGAAATTGGCTTCAAAAAGGCATTGAAATTAAACAATGGCGACAAATGAAGATGTGAACCGAGCCGGGGATTCGAACCCGGGTCTCCCGCTTAGGGCCAGCAGTCGCCCTAACCGTTGGCTACCCATGCTCGCCTCCCGTCTGTCTCAAACTCCCACAAATTGCACGCTATGGCTTTAGTGCCCCTATAGCTCATGCCCTCTTACACTCACCGTTACGGATTCCCGTGCGAGGTCAAACGTATGACCGTATCTGCGGTGAAGTAAATGAAGCAAACGCCGTCTTCGCGTGTAAATACTTATTATATTGGTGTGGTGTCTGTTCTTTCTGGTATGTCGAATAATACGTATTTACACTCGAAGACGGCTTTTGCTTCATTTACTTCACTGCATATGTGGTCATACTTTCTACCTCGCACGGGAATCCCTTAACAGTGAGTGTAAGAAGGTATGGACTATAGAGGTGCTACAGCAGTTGCGTGCGACATGTGGAAGTTTGAGACGGACGGGAAGCGAGGACGGATAAGGGGACCGCTGGCCCGAAGCGGAAGATCCGGGTTCGATTCCCAGCCCATCTCACATTTTCACTTGTCGCCATTGTTTAATTCCAATGCCGTAATGCAGTCAATGTCACTCCTTTCCTTCCTAATCCTTCTTCCTTCCCCTCCTTCATACATAATTTGCAAATACAATATGGCTGCGAAGCCCCCTCTGTAATAAAAAAAAGCCGGGCCAAATACTAAACGATCACCAAGAACGAACATGACCTAACGACCGCGAACCATCGATCTACCTGACGGAAAAAAAAGAGGTTAGCGTCAGAGCCTTGTACACTCGTTACTATTTATATTACAATTGATATAAAGGGAAAAATACGTGTAATCAGAAGTACTTCCATTTCTTTAAGCGTCTTCAAAATTGTTCTTATTTAATCGAAAGAGAGAGAGAAATTGCGTCTCGCGAAGAGGCTGTTAAAATACAATCGATACTGCATGACCAATTATCAGCGCCGATATTTAAGGAAATGCTGCGTTATGCATGGTTTGCTTCCAAATTATCGGATGAAAGAGAGGTTTTTAAAAATGTTTGCGAGGTTTGTTTTTCCATGGAAAACCTCAAAAGACCTCGCGTATGCGGAAACATAGCAAATACAATATGAAAGATTGATTCACTGCACCTGGTGCCGTTTAACTTTGTTTTCCATGTTTTTACGAAAAATTCCATCCTGCAAGTTGTACTCGTAATGTCGAAAGCGACGATTAGCTGTACATCTTTCGAAAGCCGTCTGTGGTAGTCAAAACTTGCAGGTAACAAGTAGTTTCGGGCTCCTTCTAGGAATAAGGGATTTCTCAAATCACGGACAAGCAAACATTTTCACGTCAGTATCACTTTATGCGTTTGGTCGTTTAGTAATCGGTAGTTATGAATATTATATTATTTGTGATAATAAAACTTTGTAGACTGCCAAATAACATTGTAAATTTAGTAAACGTCCATATGATTACACGTATATTTCCCGTTATATCAATTTTAGTATAAATAGTAATGAATATGACTGTGCTGAAAAAAGGTGACGAACGGGACTCGATCCAGCGCCCAGCGCCCAGCGAGTACGGGGCTCGGAAGATAATCACTTTTTTTTGTGGTGGTCTTGGGTTGTAAGGGATATTTTGTAACTTTATTTTGTTTCTTCTAAATTTCTTTTATTATTATTTTATTTTATGTATAGCATTAACAAAGTAAAACCGTCTTTTCCATGACGAGCTTCTGTTGAAATGAAATTAATGAGTAGTTGTAGACAATAGCGTAGACTGGCGATAAAAACAGTAAGAAAAGGAAGGAAAAATTTTTTTGGGAGACCGCATTTTCTGCAGAATACTCCACTATGGACGCTGCCAAATCGTCATAGCATGTCTTCTCGCAGTACTAAGCAGTTACCATTGATCTGTTCGACCACTTTTCTGTTCTTTTTTTTTTTAATGATGTAGAAACGAGAATGTTTGACATACAAAAGAAACAATAGTAATGATATTACGGGATGATAACAAAATAACTTTTCCATCATACGTGTAGATTTAATGAAAAAAAAGGGGGCAAAGAAATATTGAAAATTAAGCATCTTCCTTCACATAAGGGTGGTATGGGACTTTCCTCGATCGTTGTATGCCTCGTTTCTGCAGCACTGCCACGTAATTTGTACGCAATTTCGTACCGTTTGTGGTTTCATGGATTAGCACTTTCCATCAGCAGTCTCTTCTGTTCTTCATCGTAAGACGTCAAACGTAGTTTGGCAATCGTCACTCGGCTACCGCCGGTTCGTGACAAAAACGGCCACGCACAGTTACATACGCTACATATTTGACGACCGACCGAAATTATCTTGCGGTTTTCTCAATAACGCTTGAGAAGTACGCGCTACTACTTACACATTTTGTTGTCCTCATGGAGTTCTAGGAGTGTACGAAGTTTTCAGTAAATCCGCGTTCCAAACGTCGTGGCCTCCCCTTGTAATATATTGTGCAAATGGTACGTTCATTGTGTCATTGATAGTACTGTATTCACAGTTAACTTTAAATAAAAAGGTAGACAGTAATATAATTAAATACTTATCTCCTTCCCTACTTCAAACTGTTCAGTGGAGCATCCTCTATATCCTGTTACATGTTTGCACCCTCTTGGAGAAACACCCTGGGTATCCAATATTATTTTACCAATATTCTCGTATTGATGTTCTGAAATTAAATAAACGGCTCAAAATAAAAACTAAGGAATTTTGTCAACTGAAAGATTATTATGAAATGAAGGTAACGAATTTCAATATACAAATTAACCATGCCAATCATGTTGAAGAGTCCTTCAAAAGTACTTCACTTCAACACATATAGCTTTAAAAAATCCAAAGAAAATAACCATAAAATAGCGAAAATGACACATTCATCCGTTTCATTCATTTACACCCCGTATGAGAATCATAAGATAAAAATGATCAAAGCATTGAGATCTCTGGCAAAAGGTACAACTCAGAGACCTCGCACTTTGATACAATAAACAAAGCTGCTACCAACGCCACAAGAATACTTCACAAACTTCTTGCTCATTACACTGTATTGTACTTGTAGCTCGGACATTCGGCAGCTGCAACGGGTAAAGCGAGTGACAAACAATCGGTTCGGACGGAAGTTAAGAAGTTGAATTTTCAGTACGTCATAGTTGTGAAGTGTCAGAAGGGTGGTCCAAATTTTCGCGCAAGATCAGTTGCTTCCGCTTATATCCTGTAAGTGTGCCGTTTCCTCTTTCAAATACGAGGTCAAGCTCGTGGAAACGGCTTGTACGAACACCCTGGCAACTAGGAGGGTGAGCTGCACCACGCTGTCGACGGGTCGTTAAAACATAATCATAGTTTCTTCCTTTTCCTTCTTCTTCGCCACTTATAGACTGATTTCTCTCCTTTTATTGTATATAGAGCAGACAAGAGTTAATTATGACGGGTGTCTTGAGGGTTTCAAGTAATGCTGGTTATTTGACGGATTTGTATTTTGTCTTTGCAACTAAATAAGATGCGTTTGTTTGTGCCATACGCGTTTCGCTCCTTTTGTTTAGGAAGCATCCTCAATGGTGATTTTTGGTGCTGTTATTCCATATGTGTCGTCCTGAAGCTCCAGACAGTCGATTTTTATCTCTCTTGACGACATATTTATTTGAAAATTTCACTTGTACTTCACACTGTGTATTGGCATTTTCCTTTGTTATTGTGACACACTAAAGAACAATTACTTCCAACATACAGTATAAGGTAAAACTGAAGTATACTCCTTTCTCGTTAATATTCTACGCATTTCGGAATTGTATGACTATGTTTACAAAAGTTGTTTCATTGTATTTATGTTACATTTCGCGTATTACAGGATGTTAAATTGTGGGTTACACATCGTCAAAATATTTTTGTCTCTATTTGTTGTTACGCTTTCGCCTGTTTAGTTGGAACTGTTCCCGTGGGAGCAGTTCTAAACTTTTTGCGGTTTAACCAATGTATCCGAGTGTAAACGATTATTTAGGATTCATGTTTGGATAAGTACCCATGTCACTGTAAGCTTTATAGAACAGGTAAACTTTGTTATGAATAACAGTCCTACCCCGTCCCTTTGATAGTATCATTACAAATGTCGTTGCTGGAATACACTATCTCTGACAATAGCCAAGAAAATACAGGGTTTGAATGTATGTTCACTCCATCTGCCACACGTAAAGAATGTACCACAACTGTGATTTATTGCGAATTGTGAATTACGTCCTGTGAAAATAATTTTGCGTCACGCTCTTAAAAACGAACACTTTCAAATACAGCTTAAAGTACTACTGAAGTGTTCAGATAGATGTGGTCGTCGAGGAAAAAAAATGAGCATACGCAGCCCCAAATCGACACATATGGAATAATAAAACAAGAAATCGCCTCTGACGATGCTTCCTAATGGAAGAAGCGGAACGTGTATGGCACAGATAAATGCGTTTAATTAGTTGTAAAGACGCAATACATCTCCATGTAATTTCTAAGCAACTAAGAAACGACGGTAAACGAGCAAAAATGACGAGAATACTGTTCATGTTTCTCAGATTATAGTTCAAAAATTATAAATTTATAGCGTTTAAATAAATGAAAAAGTTAGACGTTACCTTGAAAACTACAGTGAAGAAAAATATCTTTAGAAAGATAGAAGTTCTACTGCTGACAGTGCTACTGGCGGCGAGAGACCTTATACCAGCCGCGTCAATAACAAAATAATTCCGGACATTATAGCTTCCTATTTTTTTCTCCAGTCTCAAATATCGTGCATCTCGAAATTACAACACAAGGCTGCGGGCGGGCCGTATGAAATGGTGTTCATAGAGGAGAGAGTTCCGCATAGTCTCTGATCTTCCTTGTCGTCACAACACACATGAATGTCCGTACCATTTGTTATTGTTATAACAAAAATTTACAACAAAATACAAATTCCCTTGGTCAAAAGACCTGAAGTTGGTGGCATGGCCCACTGAAACAAGTTGCCGTTAATTAAAAAAAATACATTACAGTTGATGATGTTTACCCTATTACTTACAATATACACAGCTGAAGTCCCACCATCCCTATACAGTATGGATGAAATTAAACTGGAAGCAGTTACTTCTGTAAAATAGCAGGGAGTAGACATTAGAAGCGATTTGAAGTGGAGCAATCACATCAAATTAATTGCGGATAAGTCAGATGTAAGACAAGATACATTGGAAGAGTTCTCAGGAAGTGTAGACAATCAAAAAAGGAAGTGGCTTACGAAACGTCGCGGTGGAGTGGCCGAGAGCTCTAAAGTGCTTTGCTGCTGAGTGCGCAGTTGTTCGCCGTCGGAGGTTCGAGTCCTCCCTCGGGCATGGGTGTGTGAGCCTTAGCATAAGTTAGTTGAAGTAGTTTGTAATCCTAGGGACTGATAACAGCAGCAGTTAAGTCCAAATGTTTGTTTGTAAATCTATCGGACCAAACTGCGTGGTCATCAGTCCGTAGCTTACAAACTACTTAAACCTAGGTAAACTAACCCAAAGACAAACACACACAATCATGCCCCAGGGAGGACTCGAACCTCCACGGCGAGCAACCGCGCGCTCCGCAGCGAGACGCTTTAGACCGCTCGGCTACTCCACCGCGACAGCAGTTAAGTCCCTTAGATATAGAAAACATGTGAACATTTGCTTACAAACACTCGTTCCACAAATGCCTGACTGTTGCTCGTCAATGTGGGTAGCCTAAAATATAGGGTTGATAGAGATGGAGAAGATCCAAATGACAGCAGTACGTTTTGTGGCAGGTTCTTTAAGTAAGCGCGGAAGAGTCGCGGAGGCGCTCGGCAGTGGCGGACGCCGCAGGAGAGGTGTTGTGCATGACGGTATCGGCTTTTTCAAAGTGCCGATAGCATACATTTCTTGAAGAGTCGATATATTGCTTCCTTCTGCGTGTATATCGCGAATCAGTGGCGTAACTATGGGGGGTGGGATGAGGGGGATAGAACCCCCCCCCCTAGAACCCGAAAAAAAACAGAGAGGGGAAAAAAAAAGAAATTGTATAACAGAAATCTGGTAAAGGTAAAGATTTGAAACTTGGGGTGTTTTAGCATAAGCTTTCATTGGAAGGAACTGAATTGGTTTCTTCAACGGGAGTGGTAGATGGTAGTCTGTCTGGTAACTGACTAAAATTTTGCTCTTCAAGCAGATCTATCCCCCTCCCCCCCAAAGCCAAGTCCTAGTTACGCCACTGTCGCTCCAGTCACGGTCTGCACGGCCACTACGGTCGGGGGTTCGAATCACCCCTCGGGCATGGATATTTGTGCCGTCCTTAGTATAAGGTAATTGATAAGTAGTTTGTAAGTTTAGGGATTGATGACCCGTAGTTAAGTCCCATAAGCTTAACAAACATTTGAACATTTTTACGCCACTGTTGCGAATAGAGCACGAGGAAAATATCAGAGAGATTAGAGCCCACGAAGAGGCATACCTGCAGAATTTATAGAATAGGAAAAGAAGGAAGTGAGAATGGTGCCCTCCGCCACACACCTTTGTGGAGCAGCGGCGGCGCGGCGTCGGCGGCTAGCGGCGGCGGGCGTGCATCCCGCGGTGTTGAGCTCGCGGCCGCGCGTCGCCGACTGGCGCGGGCGTGGCGTGGGCGTAAGTAGGAAGCGACGCCCCCCTCCAGCGCCAGCGCCGCCGTGTCAAGGCCAGGCGCCTTGCACTCGCCTCCACCGTGTGCGTCACTGTTTTCCCGCGCGCCCCTAAAGCGGCGCCCCCTCCCCCTCCGCCCTGCTCGTGTCGGCGCCACGCGCCCGACCGCTCGACCGCGGCGCCAGCACTCCAATGCACTCGCTAAGCTTATCGCGCCACGCGCGGCCAGCATTTCTAGTAGCTTGGCAGGAAGCTCTCGCTGAAGGGAGAGATATTTCAGTTTGACGTCCTTTTCACAATGACTCAAACTTATAAGAACATCTTGCCTGCGAAAGGCAAAGGTCCCAGGTTCGAGTCCCGGTTCCGGCACACAATTTTAATCTGCCAGGAAGTTTCACTCTGCAGCGGAGTGTGCGCTGATATGAAAGTTTCATTCTGGAAACATCCCTTAGGCTGTGGCTAAGCCATGTCTCCACCATATCCTTTTTTCCAGGAGTGCTAGTCTTGCATGGTTCGCAGGAGAGCTTCTGTGAAGTTTGGAAAGTAGGAGGCGAGGTACTGGCGGAAGTAATGTTGTGAGGCGGCATCTTGAGTAGTGTCGGGATAGCACAGTCGGTAGTGCGCTTGCCCGCGAAAGGCTAAGGGCCCAGGTTCGAGTCCCGGTTCCGGCACACAATTTTAACCTGCCAGGAAGTTTCATATGAGCGCACACTCCGCTGCAGAGTGAAAGTTTCATTCTGGATCTTGAATATTGAAACTTATTGGCAGATTATAGCTGTGCGCCAGACCAGGATTCAAACCCGGGACCTTTACGTTTCACAAGTAAGCGACCTACATTTTTTTTTTTTAATGGGCTTCCTTTACCTCACACCACAACCCAAACTTACGCTTTCCATACGTGCCTTCAACGGCGAGATTCATATCATGTAACGCACATATCGTCACAAATATCGCGTATGATCAACACTGTCTGTAGGGAAGGCCTCCACGCAGCCGTGCCACGTCACGCAGAGTAGGCCGCGATCTACGTAGCTCACTGGCTAGCCTTTGGAGCACAGACAACACCAACTAGAAGACAAGGCCTCACAACTGGCCGTGCCTACGTCACAGTTTCAGGCCGCGGCCGCCATCTGACTGGCCGGCCGCTACGTGGTGGTGGGCGTGCCCCAGTGGGCAGCCAGTGAGCTGGCGGCCGCGGCCTATAAGTGTGACGTAGGCACGGCCAGTTGTGCGGCCTTGTCTTCTAGGTGGTGTTGGCTGTGCCCCATCGGCCAGCCAGTAAGCTACGCGACCGCGGCCTACTCTGCGTGACGTGGCACGCCAGCGCGGAGACCTTCTCTACAGACGGTGTTGGTATGATACACCAGACGTGTTTTCCGGTGGAGGATTCACTTGACAGGGCACCATCTCATCACGTGTTTGCGGCTCCCATTCGAGTGTCTCTTCCTTGCGGTTGCTAATACAGCGCCGCGCGGGAGTAGCCGAGCGGTCTGGAGCGCCACGCTGCGGATCGCGCGGCATCCCGCGTCGGAGGTTCGAATCCTCCCTCGGGCAGGGATGTTTGTATCGTCTTTAGTATAAGTTAGTTTGTAAGTTTTGGGACTGGTGATCCCGCAGGTAAGTCCCATAAGCTTTACAATCATTTGAACATTTGAGCCAATACAGCAATTGTGCGGCATGGACGTTACTCCACAACACAGACACAAAATTGAATACAGCATACATGCACGTCAATATCGGGCTAGACAGTTCAAAATTTCGTGAAAAAAATACGAAGTAAGAGGGAGAGTTAAAAAAAATGTTCAAATGTTTGTAGAACATATGGGACTTAACTACGGGGTCATCAGTCCCTAAACTTACAAACTACTTATGAACTACTTAATACTGAGGACGGCAGACATATCCAAGCCCGAGGGGGGATTCGAAACCCCGACCGTAGTGGCCGTACAGACCGTGACTGAAGCGCCTCAGTCTCCTCGGCCACCGCGGCCGGCAGGGAGAGTTAAACACGAATCTCACGCCTCGGATTTTACTTCTTTTTCACAGTTTCGTAAAGCTTCTTCCTGGGGCTCACCACTGCACCAACTTAACACTAAATCTGAGGGGGTGGGAGCATGGGAGACTCTCTTGTATATCCTGGAGAGTCTTCCTTTATTATTGCCTCTACTAACACATACTGATCAAGCGAGCACAGTACGAACTAAAAGAACCGCGCTATTGAATGGGCACATACAATTCCGCTTTTAAAAATCGTTTTGCCTATAACGGGAAGGAAACCCCCTCCTTTCACTGACAATAAGCGTCACATGAAAAATATGACTAGCAGTATTTGTTCCGGCCGACTTTAACTACACAATGCAAAACCAAAACTGTAAACATCTATCGAAGTAATTATATAATAAGTGCCTGACGACTCGTAGGAGAGACAGCGTATATTTTACTTTAGATTCGGCATCTTACGGGTTACGCGAGCAGTGCCCTACCACATCGGCCATCCCTGCACGCTTCACGTCCAACCCAAATTCGTACATGCCTGACGTCCCAGCGTCCATCATGTTCCATTTTACTAGCAATTTACTGTATTCACACACTGAATGAATCACTTACCCATCTAAGGGTACACAGAATATCTATTAACACCAAGTATTTCACAGAATTAGTTTTAATTTTAATGAAATAAATCGCAATTTGCGATCACTTATGGTTTCACTGTACTAGGTTTAGATGTAATACCAATGTGCGGTAAATGAAAATTTGTGCCCGGCCGGGATTCGAACCCGGGATCTCCTGTTTACTAGGCAGACGCATTGACCACGCCGCCACCGAGGACACAATGACCAGCCCGACTGCAGAGGACTCTTCCCTGTACGTCTCCTGCCACACACAAATCTCCATTCGCCACACTGTCTCTTTCCTGTTACCACAGCCTATTTATTCTGTAATGCTCGCAGCCACAATACTGTATTCCCGCATCAGGGAGAACAGACCATGAGGTATCGAGACACATTTAATTGTCGTCAGGATCCCAGCCTTGGCTTGTATACAATTATATATTTTTGACGACGTTACAGCGTTCATTTTTAATTATGTAATCTAAACCTAGTACAGTGAAGCCATAAGTGATCGCGATTTATTTCATTAAAAATGAACGCTGTAACGTCGTCAAAAATATATAATTGTAGTTTTAATTTTGCCTTTGTAAATGTCATAACAGAAAAGCACCCCAGGAAAAGTAGGCTAGCCGCGGTGGAGTAGCCGAGCGGTCTAAAGCGTCTCGCTGCGGAGCGCGCGGTTGCTCGCCGTGGAGGTTCGAGTCCTCCCTGGGGCATGGGTGTGTGTGTGTTGTCCTTAGGTTAGTTTACCTAGGTTTATGTAGTTTGTAAGCTGCGGACTGATGACCACGCAGTTTGGTCCGATAGATCTACAAACATTTGAAAATTTGAAAATGTTTGTAGGACTTAAGGGACTTAACTACGGGGTCATCAGTCCCTAAGCTTACAAACTACTTATGAACTAGCTACGACTAAGGACGGCACAAATATCCATGCCCGAGGGGGGATTCGAACCCCCGACCGTAGTGGCCGTGCAGACCGTAACTGGAGCGCCTCAATCCCCTCGGCCACCGCGGCCGGCAAAATTTGAAAAGTAGGCTAGTGTCCGTGACTTATCTTTCCGTGGTGTATTCGTTATTCCATGTACTTCGTGGTGAACCATAGGGATTATAGACTCATCGCACTTACTACGGTTTGATCGAGCATAGAGATACTTATCTATTATCAGTTAGCGTATAATTGTTGGTATAATCTATCTTAGAATTTTTGTTGAGTGATATTAGAATCAAGAATTGTATGCCTCATTGTATGGATTATAGTGAAGAATAATCAGTATTCATAACTCAGAGTAAGTCTTCCCCAATTAATTTCAAAGGATATTTATGTGTTTCACTTATAAATTACAGATTATATGTCTGTTCTTTCGGACATTTTCCAATGAACCACCATATAAATCGCAATGCTTCGCAGTTACTAATATATATGGGAACTGGATATACAACATTACTTACAAACTAAACTCCACATTTTTTTAATGAAAATAGGTGACAGCAGAACTGTCAAACCGATTGTCACATTTCTTTTATTGAGATTTTCAAACAGAAATACCATCCCAATTTCCGACTTTCCTGGGACATTTTCGAAAAATGTCAAAGAGGTGTCAATGCCTTGTGAAACATCATTTGGAGCAAAGAATGTCAGTTTCTTATAACGAGAAAAAAGTAGACAGCAAATGTAGCTCAATTTATGCCTTTCTCTAGGACGAAAATGGAATGTAGCAACCTAGTTACCTAAAATAATCCAATCGGGAGTAGACGAGCGGTCTGGAGCGCCACGTTGTGGGTCGCGCCGCCTCCCGCGTTGGAGGTTCGAATCCTCCCTCGGGCATGAAAGTTTGTGTCGTCTTTAGTGTGATAAATGATCTGATGGACAGAGTAAGTTGTAATTTGCGGCTGTTTGCTGATGATGCTGTGGTGTATGGGAGGGTGTCGTCTGTAACTGACTGTAATAGCATACAGGTTGACTTAGACAAAATTTCTAGTTGGTGCGAAGAATGGCAGCTAGCTCTCAATGTAGGAAAATGTAAGGTGATGCGCATGAGTAGAAAAAACAATCCCATAATGTTCGAATACAGCATTAGTAGTGAGCTTCTTGATTCTGTCGCGTCGTTCAAATATCTAGGCGTAACATTGTAGAGCGATATGAAATGGAACGAGCATGTAAGGACAGTTGTGAGTAAGGCAGACAGCCGACTTCGGTTTATTGGGAGAATTTTGGGAAGATGTACTTCACCTGTAAAGGAGACCGCGTATAAAACGCTTGTACGACCACGTCTTTAGTATTGCTCAAGTATTTGGGACCCGCAGCAGATCGGTTTGAAGGAAGACACAGAGGCGGTTCAGAGGCGAGCAGCTAGATTTGTTACCGGTAGGTTCGACCAATGCGCGAGTGTCACGGAAATGCTCCGGCAACTCAATTGGGGATCGCTGGAAGAAAGACGACGTTCTTTTCGTGAATTTCTGTTAAGTAAATTTAGAGGGCCGGAATTTGAAGCTGAGTGTAGTACGATCTTGCTGCCGCCTACTTACATTTCGCGTAAAGATCACAAAGACAAGATAAGAGAAATTAGGGCTCGTACGGAGGCATATAGGCATTCTTTCTTTCCTCGTTCAATTTGGGAGTGGAATAGGAAAAGAAATGCCTAGTAGTGGTACAGTGTACCCTCCGCCACGCACCTTACGGTGAATTGCGGAGTATGTATGTAGATCTAGATGTAGATGTAGTGTAAGTTAGTTCATAAGTAGTTTGTAAGTTTAGGGACTGATGACCCCGTATTAAGTTCAAATGTTCAAATGTTTGTAAAGCCTATGCGACTCAACTACTGGGCTATCAGTCCCTAAACTTACAAACTACTTATGAACTACTTACTAACTAGGACGGCACAAATATCCATGCCCGAGGGGGTATTCGAACCCCCGACCGTAGTGACCGTGCAGACCGTGACTGAAGCGCCTCAGTCCTCTCGGCCACCGCGGCCGGCCCCGTATTAAGTCCCATAAGCTTTACAAACATTTGAACCTAAAATAATTTTAGCAATAACCCTGCTTGTTCAGAAGGTAGTTGGCAAACATATTCCACCGATTAAGATGACGCACACCTGGAATATTACGAACTGTGGCTGTGGAAAGTAGTGTTAACAAAAATAATTAATTTTCCCTTCAGGCATAGATGGACAAACAATGGAATGGGTCTGGTTAAAACTCTCATCTACGCCTCCGAAAGGAAAACCACGAACTGAGAACAACGAATCGAGAAGGTTCGACCATGGTCTTGTCTGATGGAACAGGTGACGTCCATTATACACTAGATATGGACGTCGACGACTGCCTGGGAAAAATAGCAAGTAATTCAAGTAATTCCCCCCTAAGGGTGACTTGAAGGGAACTAGTAATGACTCAGATACAGATATATATTTATCTTAGAGGTACGACAGTAAAAAAGTGACTAACAATCATGGAAATGCAATCTCGAATGTCAGAGTTTGTTGCATGTGCATGAATAAGAGACATCGTGGTATGCGGCTAGCTGGTTCCTGCTACTGAAGTGGAGGAGGAACCCGCCAGAGGCCGGCCGCAGTGGCCGAGCGGTCTGCGGCGTGCCAGTCACGGTCTGCACGGCCGCTGCGGTCGGGGGTTCGAATCCCCCCTCGGGCATGGATGTTTGTGCCGTCTCTAGTGTAAGCTAGTTCATAAGTAGTTTGTAGGTTTAGGGACTGATGACCCCGTAGTTAAGTCTCATAAGCTCTATGAACATTTTGAATCCGCCAGATAGTGTCGTTGCGTAGTCAACCAACCAGAACATTAACCATTCTGCTGATTTACAAAACAGAGAATACTCAGATCACACGTAATTTGTAATGATCTCCAGTATGCAGGGAGGGTTTGAGAACAATTAGTAATGTGATTTGGTGCTAATATTTGATTTTGGTTGTATTGGTCAGTTTTTGTCATCGGAATCCGGAAGTACGTATGGACAAAAGGCTTATACCGATGGTTACTATACCAACTTTGTAACCATAAAACTTAGAGTAATCGTGCTGTGTAATGACAACTATGAGCATAAGATAATGTGATTCAGCTACTTCATGTAAAGCATTAGGATGTCTATGTAACCAGCACCATCTGTGATTCATACTACAGTGAGCCTCGTTAATGCAAAGCTTACACTGTCACACGAGATGACTGAAGGGATGTTCTTGGTAACAGCCGAATCTAGCCTTCGCCATTCTAAGTTGCAAACTGTTCTAATGAAGTCACCTTTAAAGTCTGGTAAGAGTTTCTGTTGAATCTGTTAAACCAAAATGGCCTATCCCTACTTGACCAATCACAATTATGAAAACTGACAAAGAAAATTTGACGTTTATATTATATAAAGACTTTTGTATCTACTTGCAATTCTTTATTAAATAAGAGCAATTACTTCGGATGTTATATTAGAGTTACTATGTTCTCTAAAATGAGCAAAGACAAAAACAAAGACAAACAAAACAAACTTATGTGCCCTGCTGAATGTTCAAATGTTTGTAATTCTATGGGACAAACTACGTTGGTCGTCAGTCCCTAGACTTACAAACTACTTAAACTAAGTTAAACTAACCTAACGACAAACACACACATCCATGCCCAAGGTAGGATTTGAACCTCCGACGCGGGAGACGTCGCGATCCGCTCAAAAATGTTCAAATGTTTGTAAATATATCGGACTACACTGCGTGGTCATCAGTCCGTAGCTTACAAACTACTTAAACCTAGGTAAACTAACCTAAGGACAACACACACACACATATGCCCTAGGGAGGACTCGAACCTCCAACGGCGAGCAACCGCGCGCTCCGCAGCGAGGCGCCTTAGACCGCTCGGCTACTCCACGGTGGCGCATTATTCTCGTTGCGCAGGCGGCAACAGATGCGGAATGAAGGGAAACGTGGTCAGCGCCGCACACTCCCGCCCGTTGGGTCTGTTTCATTTAGCAGAGCTGCTGCTTCTCAATTTGCGTCACAAGGATTGAGTACACCCAGCTATGTACGGTATTATTGGGTGACCGTATCCACACGCACGGATAACATCGCATTTCCCACATCCTGTGATCCACCTCATCAAAAACTAACAAATACGGAGATAACAGTAGACCTTTTGAGTTGATACTTCCTGGTGGATTAAAACTGGGTGCCGGAACCGGAACCGGGATTCGAACCTGGGATCTTTGCCTTTCGCGGCAAAGCGCTCTACCGATTGAGCTATCCCGGCACTCTTCACGGTCCGTCCTCACAGCCTTACTACAGCCAGTATCCCGCCTCCTACTTTCCAAACTTCTCAGTCGTTCTCCTGCGAACATTGTAGGACTAGCATTCAGGAAAGGATTTGGTGGAGACATGGTTTAACCACAGCCTATGGGATGTTTCCAGAATGATATTTTAACCCTGCAGCGGAGTGTGCGCTATATGACACTTCCTGGCAGATTAAAACTGTGTTCCAGAACCGAAATTCGAACGTGGGTGCAGCGATTGCTCGCTAAAGGAAAATGTCCCAAGTTCGAATCAGGGTTCCGGCACACAGTTTTAACCCGCAAGGAAGTGTCCTATAGCGTACAATTCGCTACAGAGTGAAAATATTCTAGAAGCATCTCACAGGCTGTGGCTAAGCCATGTTTTCACCATATCCTTTCTTCCAGGGGTGTCAGTCCTGCAAGGTTCGCAGGAGAACTTCTGAGAAGTTTGGAAAGTGGGAGGCGAGGTACTGGCTGAAGTAAGGCTGTGAGGACGGACCGTGAAGAGTGCCGGGATAGCTCAATCGGTAGAGCGCTTTCCCGCGAAAGGCAAAGGTTCCAGGTTCGAATCCCGGTTCACAGTTTCAATCCACCAGGAAGTCTCATGTCAGCGCACACTCCGCTGCAGAATGAACATATCATTCTGGAAACATTTGGTCAGCACGTTGGAGTAAGTATGAAGGGGCCTATCCTATCGTTTCCTTTCCTGTCCACTTGCTCGGCAGACAGGGACGGTGACACATCAAAGTACCAGCCACGCCCCACAGTGCTAGTGGGAATCAGTGTCTCCACTGCGACACTGTCGTTAGTGATTTTTTCCCCGTAAAACTGCTTTTTAAAGTTCCATATGCATATAAAACAGATTTGTTCACATTATCTGTAATAAAATGAACTGTGCTTTACAGTAATACAATTATTTTTCCTTTCCCGCGGTTTTAACGTTGGAGTATAGACTTAAATTCAAATTCTGACAATTTATTAGAATGTGACTGCAATCTTTTTTACTCGTAACCCTTCATTTCAGTTTGTCCAGTTAAACTAAGCAACAAGGTGAATGCATTGAAAAATTAATATTATACACACACAAATATTTTCATCGACGTATCGAAATATGGCAATGGAAAATGGAATTTAAGAGGCAATAAAGACGATTATGAAAGAATAGAACGAATATAAAGAATTTAGGTCACAATGCGAAACAGAAGATTTGTGTTCTGTGGACACGAAAAGGTGAAGATGAAATCAGAATAACAAAAATAATTTTCAGCTTTTGACAAAAACCCATCAATAACGCTAATCACAGAAGCTAAAACAGACAAAAGGAAAATACAAATAACGCAGGAAGAAACGGGAGAAAGATAAAATTTCAAAGGAACAGTAAAAAGTTTCAAGAGCTTCAAGGATAAAACAAAAAGACAGGTGAAACATGGACGGTCGAAAAGGATAACAACGTAGGAAACAATAAAATCTACTGGATAGAGAGAGAAGAAAAGAAAGAAGAGCCGGCCGCGGTGGCCGAGGAGACTAAGGCGCTCCAGTCACGATCTGCACGGCCACTACGGTCGGGGGTTCGAATCCCCCATCGGGCATGGATATTTGTGCCGTCCTAGTTCGTAAGTAGTTCATAAGTAGTTTGTAAGTTTAGGGACTGATGACCCCGTAGTTAAGTCCCATAGACTTTACAAACATTTGAACATTTGAAGAAAGAAGACGTGATAATGTCATGCGGTCCACAGTTGGGTCAAACCGAATTTAAAAAATGTTCAAATGTTTGTAAATGTATCGGACCAAATTGCGTGGTCATCAGTCCGTAGCTTACAAACTACTTGAATTAAGTGAAACTAACCTAAGGACAAACACATACACCCATGCCTCAGGGACGACTCGAACCTCATACGGCGAGCAACCGCGGCCGGCCGCGGTGGTCGAGCGGTTTGTGGCGCGCCAGTCACGGTCTGCACGGCTACTATGGTCGGGGGTTCGAATCCCCCACTCGGGCATGGATATTTCTGCCGTCCTTAGCATTAGCTAGTCCATATGTAGTTTATAAGTTTAGGGACTAATGACCCCATAGTTAAGTACCATAAGCTCTACAGACATTTGAACATTTTGAGCAACCGCGCGCTCCGCAGCGAGAAGCCTTAGACCACTCGGTTACTCCACCGCGGCCCGAATTAAAAAGAAGAGGTATGTGCACAACGAATTGCCAATGTTTATGTATTTCGATAAGATAAAGCTAACTATTGTATGGACAAAAGAGAGGAGAAAAGAAAGAAGACGTGATAACGTCATGTGGGCCACAGTTGGGTCAAACTGAATTTTAAAAAAATGAGGTATATGCGCAACTAATTGCCAATTTTTTATGTATTTCGATAATATAAAGCTAACGATTGTATGGACAAAAGAAAAACCCATAAGAGTAAAACCAACACGGGTTGCTACCGATAGACTGAATGACATGGTCCAAGCTAAGTATCATGCTTATCTTAAACTGTCTTAGCCGGCCGCGGTGGCCGAGGGGAAAAAATGTTCAAATGTTTGTATAGTTTATGGGACTTAACTACGGGGTCATCATTCCCTAAACTTACAAACTACTTATGAACTACTTACGAACTAGGACGGCACAAATATCCATGCCCGAGGGGGGATTCGAACCCCCGACCGTAGTGGCCGTGCAGACCGTGACTGGAGCGCCTTAGTCCCCTCGGCCACCGCGGCCGGCGGCCGAAGGGACTGAGGCGCTTCAGTCACGGTCTGAACGGCCACTACGGTCGGGGGTTCGAATCCCCCCTCGGGCATGGCTATTTGTGCCGTCCTTAGTTGTAGGTAGTTCATAAGTAGTTTGTAAGTTTAGGGACTGATGACCCCGTAGTTAAGTCCCTTAAGCTTAACAAACATTTGAACATTAAACTGTCTTACATAGCGACATTATCGCTGGAGCCGACGGAATGCCACACAATGTCTAAGTTGACTACATAATGTGTCTTTATTCTGTGATATGGCGTCAGCGGTTGTCTCATGGGCCGCGGCGGATTAGCCGCGCATACTGGAGCGCCGTGTTGCGGTGCGCGCGGCCGTCCGCCGTCGGGGGTTCCAATCCCCCTCCGGCATGGATGTTTGTGTCGTCTTTAGTATAAGGTAGTTCATAAGTAGTTTGTATGTTTAGGGACTGATGACCCCGCAGTTAAGTCTCTTAGGCTTTACAAACATTTGAACATTTTTGTAATCCTTCTGGAAGGTAACAAGCCAACTCTTCATTTCACACTGTTGTCCTGAGTTTATCTCGTACTACCATGTTTAATTATATCGAGGGAGGTAGCGTAGTAGTAACACACTGGATCGGCATTCGGGAGGACGGTGGTTCAACCCTCTTCATCGCTTCAGGCAAATGATCGGATGGTATCTTTGAAAGGGCACGTTCGATTTTCTTCCCAATACTTACCCCAACAATCGGAGCGTAAGCTCCGCCTCTAATGACCGTACTGTCTGTCGATGGGGCGTTAAACCCTATTCTTAAAAGCAAATGTTCCAATGTTTCTCAACCTGAGGGACCAAACCGCTGAAGTCATCAGCCTCCTGACTCACAAACTGAAGAAACTTATTTACGCTGAGGACAACACACACACACAAAAACAAACCCGTGCCCGAGGGAGAATTGGAACCTCCGACGGGGAGGGGCCGCTCAATCCGCAGCATGATGCCTTAGACCGCACGGCCATTCCCTCGTGGTTTCAGATTTTCTTTCCTTCCTTCCTTCCTTCCTTCCTTCTTGTTTACTTATAGCGTGATACATGGACTTATAAGTAAACTTTTCAAAACCCGATGGGGACTCAGCGGAGAGGTGAAAGTTGGGAATCGCTAGAGGTGACCAAAAAGCAAGTATTCATCTGACTAACTGCTGTGGAAAACAAAATTAGAATTTAATGAAAATGAAATGGAGTTGCGCATTCATACTAACGGATGATAAATAGAAAAAGGAGTTTCCTTTTAGGATTTTATATGATAAAAGATCGAAGCAACTTGATGACTAATACTGTTTGCAACATCATTGTTACTTCTCGCATCTTTAGCGCCATTGAACCTTATCTATCAAATCGCCTTTTCCAATCTTAGTATTCAACAAGAAATGGTGAAACGATTTATGTACTTATTACGTAGCCTTCCATGTTTATTTCGCTGTGTTGGAATTTAACTCCATGCTTGAAATGTTATAATTCCCTGTTCTATACGTTGCAAGAATCCGTACCGTTTTATTTCTCATCATTAATTGCATCTATAGTGGCGATTATATTTGTCATCCTTCCTCTATTTTGTTTCTCACGTGATCAAATAATGTTAAACTGCAGCATCTTCTCCCGCATGACATCTCTGTAGCAAGTTGCTTCTATTCTCTATTGCTGCTATGACCCACACCACTGATCCAAACATCGTGAATGGTTTTATTATTGCCTTAAAATATTCTTATTTGTCTGATGAGACAAGATGTTATTACACAGTATACCTTGCATTACCATGTACTTTGTTTTCTCAGTATTAACTTCCATACCCCATTTATTACGTTCTTCAATTAACTTTTCAGTCATGTATATCATATCATGCTTATTTTCTGCTATTATTATCTGGTCATTTGCAACGAGGGTATTATGAAGATGCCTATTTCAGAGATGTATTCCCATCGATCTTCATAACTACGCCTGCAACAGTTAATGTTTTAAATGTTTGTATAGCTTATGGGACTTAACTACGGGGTCATCAGTCCCTAAAATTACAAACTACTTATGAAGACGTGGCGACGAGCTGCGACAGGCACATACAAAAGACACACACATACAACACATTCAGCTATCGGCCATGGCCTTCTTCAGAAAATAGAGCACTCACGCAATCACACAGGCACACAACACAGTCATACAACTATCACCTCCGACTGCCTGCCTGGGCAGTCGGAGGTGATGGTTGTATGACTGTGTTGTGTGCCTGTGTGATTGCGTGAGTGCTCTATTTTCTGAAGAAGGCCATGACCGATAGCTGAATGTGTTGTATGTGTGTGTCTTTTGTATGTGCCTGTCGCAGCTCGTCGCCACGTCTTTGCGGTGAGTTGTAAACTGTCCTCACTATATTATTAATTCCAACCTGGACTTTCCATTATTAAACTACTTATGAACTAACTTACACTAAGGACGGCACAAATATCCATACCCGAGGGGGGATTCGAACCCCCGACCGTAGTGGCCGTGCAGACCATGACGGGAGCGCCGCAGTCCTCTCGGCCACCGCGCAACAGTTAATGGGTGGATTAAGTAGCTAGTTAACTGTTGCTTCCGGTCCCAAATCCGAATAAAGGAGGAGGGTTGACGTCAGAAAGAGAATCCGTTCATAAAAAGCTACGGGCAAAACAGAATAATTATGGATACTTCTCAAAGTAAATGTTCCGGAGCAATATTCTCCCAATCGGATCTCCGGGGGAGACGTTTTGTGAAGAACCCAACGAAAGAGGAGCAAGATGATGAAGAAAGGATGAAGTGCAGAATCAGAGTTGGTACTTTAAATATAGGGACAATAAAAGTAAAGAGCCGAGAGATTGTAGATATGATGAAAATAAAGAAGGTGAATATCCTGTGCTTAAAAGATACTAGGTGGATTGGTATCAAAGCAAAACTACTGGCATAAGCATTCAATGGTGAGGATTTTCCGCCGTATGTGAGACACCTGATTTTAATTATTTTTCCCAAACATGTTTCAGCACATTTTGTGCTATCATCAGTGGGGTGGTTTATTTTTGTTCTGAAAAATTATATTTATTGTAGAATAGTCTTTTCAGGTACATCTAAAATGTTTTTTGTAGATTCATTCGTTTTGAATATTGCTTAGGTTGTCAGGCAAATATAACTATTTCAGTTTAGTGTAATGAGGCCTAGAAATACGAGTATCACATTTTTTTACATACTTTTACATTAGGCTACGCAAAAACTCATTAAGTAGCCTACTTATTTGTTGTTGTGGTAATAGTATTTTACAAACTTGTCATCTACAAACATAACAAATAAGTAGGCTACTTAATGAATTTTTACGTAGCCTAATTAAAGGTATGTAAAAAAAATTGTGATACTCGTATTTCTAGGCCTAATTTCACTAAACTGAAATATTTGTATTTGTCTGATAACCTAAGCAAAATTCAAAACGAATGAACCTACAAAAACCTTTTAGATGTACCTGAGTAGACTATTCTACATAACTATAATTTTTCAGAAGAAAAATAAACCACCCCACTGATGTTAGCACAAAATGTGCTGAAACATGTTTGGGAAAATAATTAAAATCAGGTGTCTTGCATACGGCGGAAAATCCTCACCATTTATCCAAGCAAGCACGGAAGAAAGACGAGCAGCAACATCAAGAAGATGATTATAAGGATACAATTTGTTCTACAGCATAGCAGACAGAGGGTCCAGAAATAGATTAGAGATTACTTTGGATAAACATCTAAAGGTGGAAGTCTGTGAAGTGGACAGCATCAGCGACAAAATCATGAACATGAACCTTGTTATCGGAGGACACCTCATTACAGTTGTAAATCTGTATGCACCTCAGACTGAAGGAAGAGTTTTGGAAAATCCTAGATGAAGTAACAATAAAATTACCAGATAGCGAGTGAGAATTGGGGGGGGGGGGGGGAGATGAGAAAGTAAATTTTGGTGATGAGAGAAGTGTGGAGGATAGAATTCATAGTGGATGGAGTTACGGATAAACGAATGCAAGAAGGGCGAAGTATTACAGAATATGCAGTATTCTTTGACGTAATTTCCCCAGTATCTACTTCAATCGAAGAAGAGAACAACTTGTAACATATAAGATTGGAGACAGAAAGCGCCAATTAGATTACTTGTTGTATGAAAGGAAACACCAAAAGGAAATAAAAACACCAAAGTTATACACAGTGAAAGTGTGGCTGCACAATACAAATTTGTAGTTGTCGATTATGAGATGGTGGCTGGAAAAGACGCAAAAAGTATCAAGCGAGGAGAACAAAGAATATAGTTCTGTAACGAAAAAAGAGGAACGGAGAAAAAAATGCAAGGAAACAGTATTAACGAAAGTGAGATTACCAGAGGATGTACAGGAGTGATGGCGTTGCAATAGTAATGTAATAACGAAAGCTGGAAAAGATGTGCTGGCATAACAACGACCGCTCGGGGAGAAGGCTGCATAGTGGTGGAATGAGGAGGTTCACTAAGTGGTGAAAGTGAAGCAAGGTACTAAAAAACAGTGGGATTTATCAGGAAGACAGGACGATAGGGAAGCCTATAAAACTACAAAAAGAGGGCAAAAAGAGCAGTGGTAATAGCGAAGGATGAGGCATAGGAAGGGGTGTAAGACGACAGGATGTCAGGCAGCTCTTACGGATTATTAAAGCGAGAGGTAAGGAGTCCAAGCACATAACGTCGATGAAACATAATGTATGAATTAAGTGTAGTATTACACAACTAGGAGAAAATTCTGAAGAGGTGGATAGAGTACTTTAAAAGACGATGAGAGAAGTACCAGGAGCCTCGGCGGAGCGGCCGAGCGCATTGAGGCACTATGCTACGATGCGAGAGGTCGTTCCCCGTCGGGGGTTCGAATCTCCCCTCGGGCATGGATGTTTGTGCTGTCTTTAGTGTAAGGCAGTTCATAAGTAGTTTGTAAGTTTAGAGACTGATGACCCCGTAGTTAAGTCCCATAAGCTTTACAAACATTTGAACATTTGAAGTACGAGCATGGGGAAGTAAATGAAGGAGTGACCCAAAGTATAAGTGCGGCAGAAGTGGAACATGCGATAAAGAAAACGAAAAATGCGAAAGCGGTAGTTGCCGACAAAATCCCAACGGAAAAGTTTGAGACAACAGATGTTCAAATGTTTGTTAAGCTTAAGGAACTTAACTACGGAGTCAAACTACTTATGAACTACCTTATACTAAAGACGACACAAACATCCATGCCCGAAGGAGGATTCGAACCCCCGACTGAGAGAACAGGGCATTGATTTTCTCTGGGAAACGTTTTTCCTAACAATTTTTCCCTTTTTTCTCTTCATAAGAACTTTCTTCAGACTTCAAAGAATAGTTGGGGGGAAAAAACTGCCATATTGGTCCAGCCGTACTCGAGCTTTGCACTTACCAACACATTCAGTGATTAATTTTTAAGATGAAGTGGATGATAGAGAGCATCCATGTTTCCCCCATATGTTATTGAAAATGGGAGAGAGGTACAATTTAGGATCTGAACTATGACCTCATTATCTTTATACATACTTTTTATTGCGATTATTTGTCTTTTACTTATTCCCGATTTCTCTAAAACGGGCCATACTCCGAATTGCGAAAGTAACTTCCGCATTGTGTCACTGTCAAGAATCATAGCACGAGGAAACCTGGACCTTACATGTAATAAAATTGCCGCTGTGTAATACAGAATGGTGCGGTTCGGTGGGGAAAAAAAAAAAAAAAAAAAAAAAAAAAAAAAAAAAAAAAAAAAAGGTGGCACTGTGATACAGTACCAGATTAAGAATCGAAAGCTGGCGGGCTCGATCCCCGCTTAGTTCAAAGTGTTCAAACGTTTGTATAGTCTATGGGACTTAACTACGGGGTCATCAGTCCCTAAACTTACAAACTACTTACGAACTAGGACGGCACAAATATCCATGCCCGAGGGGGGATTCGAACCCCCGACCGTAGTGGCCGCGGAGACCGTGACTGGAGCGCCTTAGTCCCCTCGGCCACCGCGGCCGGCCCCCGCTTAGTCCTAGGATTTTTATCAGTCACTTTTCACTTCTTTCAACTCTGGCAATGTTGCTGATGTGAGAAACCCCGAGTTTAACCGTTGTTCGGAATGCACGTTACATTATAGGTCTTCCTCCCTTAAAACAGCAACAGGCCTATTAAAGGAATGTTGTCTTCAAACCAATCTTCGGATCTTTGACTGTTTTACCCTAGCACAGAAGGTAAATGAAAGCAATATGGAATACACTCAAGTCACCTCGATTTTTGAACGTCCCTTGAACATCATAATAAACGGTGCAACGTGGTTCTTCATGGGGTGTGCTATCACCACAGCAACCTGTCCCGTGTTGGCCGTATCTGCATAAGGCTGGCAGGAAGAAGTTGTGGGAGGACGTTTGATGCGGCTAGCAACTGCGTGTGGGCGTGCTGCAGTACGCCTCCCCACACGTGCTCGATGAGATTTAAATTGGAGGAACGGAAAGGCCCGTCCATTCGCCGAATATCTTCTCATTCCGAGGGCTCCTTCAGCTGCTGTCGCTCATTATCATCCATAAAAACTAGATCACGGCCAATTGCACCCCTGAAAAGACGCACTCGGAAAAGGAGGACAGTGTCAGGATAACTCTCACTGGAGAGTGAACCGTCTTCAACTACACCTGTGCAACGTTATATCTCTGCGCACCATAACAACTGAAAAATCGAAAAGATTATTTGGCGAGCAACCGTGCGATCCGCAGCAAGGCGCCTTAGACAGCTTTTTTTAATTTTTTTTTATTTTTTTTTTTATTTTTTTTTTTTTTTATTTGCTCTATGGGTAGTTCTGTTCATTGCGGACGTTGATCGTAATTTGTTCGTTGATGTTCGGAGTGTTCTTGGCTCAGCTTTTTTTATTACAGAGGGCGTTGAGCCCCCTGACCGGGCGCGCTGAGCCACGGCACCCGGCTAAACTATTTATGGACTACCTTATACTAAAGACGACTCAAACATCCATGCCCGAGGGGGGATTCGAACCCCCCGACGGCGGACGACGGCGCGCATCGCAACACGGCGCTCCAGCACGCGCGGCTAATCCGCCGCGGCAGATTATTTTCGACCTGGTCCTGAACTTAACGTCATATGACGAGAGGAGGGAATGCTGAATGCAGCGTGATCATTTTCGAGGATGATCGATTGGGGGTACAGTTGTTATGTTGTGTTGAAGCATTACGTTGCATGGGCATACTGACTGCTACTTGTTTGAATACGGTACCGAGCGAGGTGGCGCAGTGGTAACACACTACCGGCCGCGGTGGCCGAGCGGTCTGCGGCGCGCCAGTTACATTCTGCACGGCCACTACGGTCGGGGGTTCCAATCCCCCCTCGGGCATGGATATTTGTGTCGTCATTAGTATTAGCTAGTTCATAAGTAGTTTGTAAGTTTAGGGACTGATGATCCTGTAGTTAAGTCCCATAAGCTATACAAACATTTGAACATTTGATTTGGTAACACACTGGACGTTCATTCAGGAGGACGGCGGATCAAACTCGCCTCCGGCCATCCAGATTTACGTTTTCGGCGATTTTCCGAAGTAACTCCAGGAAAATGCCGAGATGGTTTCCAGCTAACAGACGCAGCACGTCATCTTCAACGGTTAGACGTCTTCATCCGTGAAAATGATTTCTAGTGTGCCCCAAGGGAGTGTTACAGGACTGTTTCTCCTCTCAATCTAAGTAAATGACCTCATGGATAACATCGGAATTTCAATGAGCCTTCTTGCTGATAATGCGTTAGTGTTGTTGTTCTATGTTTAAAGGGGACTAAACTGCTGGATTATCAGTCCCCTGTTCCCAGCTAAGAGTTCACATCCATAAAACTTAACCATTTATGACGTAGCAGTCTACGCTTAGAACACACTAGGGACAGAGTTTCAGTCGATGGTCATCTCCGTAACGCTTTCTCGATTACGAAATGATCCTGAAACGAAGCGCGCTGTTCGCCGTTGGATCTTTTCTACTTCCTCTATCAACCCCACCTGGTACGGATCCCACACCGGTGAGCAGTATTCAAACTGTGGGCGAACAAGTGTACTGTAACCTACTTCCTTTGTTTTCGGACTGTATTTCCTTAGGATTCTTCCAATGAATCTAAGTCTGGCATTTGCTTTACCGGACGATTTATTTTATATGGTCGTTCCATTTTATATCACTCTGCCTACTCCAAGATAATTTATGGAATTAACTGCTTCCAGTTGCTGACCTGCTATAGTGTAGCTAAATGATTCAGGATCTTCCTTTCTATGTATTCGCAATACCTTACACTTGTCTACATTGAGATTAAATTGCCATTCCCTGCACCATGCGTCAATTCTATGCAGATCCTCCTGCATTTCAATACAACTTTCCATTGTTACAACCTCTCTATACACTACAGCATCATCCGCAAAAAGCCTCAGTGAACTTCTGATGTTATCAGCAAGGTCATTTATATATATCGTGAACAGCAACGGACCCACGACACTCCCCTGTGGCACCCCTGACATCGCTCTAACTTCGAAAGACTTCTCTCCATTGAGAATGACATGCTGCATTCTGATATCTAGGAACTCCTCAATCCAATCACACAATTGGTCTGATAGACCACATGCTCTTACTTTGTTCATTAAACGTCTGTGGGAAACTGTATCAAACGACTTGGTAAAATGACAATTTAAAACGGAAGACACAGTTGTTGTTGACCAAATAGGCAACGAAACTAAAATATTACAGTAGAAGACCATGTCTGGCTGATCACGAGGATAATACAGGATGAGCCAGCGTTAGTGTATCGAGAAGTCGCAACACTGTTAAAGGGGCAGCGAAATGCCACGCGGGAGTAGTCGCGTGGTCTAAGGCAGAATGCTACGGATTGGACTAACGCTCCAGCCGGAGGTTTCTAGTCCTCCCTCGGGCAAGTGTGTGTGTGTGTGTGTGTGTGTGTGTGTGTTTTGTACTTAGTGTAAGTTAGTTTAAGTAGTTTGTAAGTCTAGGGACTGATGACCATGGCAGTTTGGTCCAATAGGTTTACAAACATTTGAAAATTTTGGTAACGAAATGCAGGAGGATCTGCAGCGTATGACCGCATGGTGCAGGGAATGGCAATTGAGACACAACATAAAGAAGTGTAAAGTGATACATTTACATAAAAGGAAAGATCCATTATTATATAAATACGCAATAGCAGGACAAACTCTAGAAGCACTTACGCCAATAAAATAAAAGGAGACATTTATAATGGAAGACCACATAAAATTAATCGTGGGTAAGTGAAATGCCAGACAGATTTATTGGAAGAATCCTCAGGAAGGGGAAATGGTTCAACAGAGGAAGTGGTTACAAAACACTCCCTCGGGTGGCGTTTGAGTATAGCTCGTCAATGTAGGATCCGTACCAGGTACGGTTGATAGAAGACATAGAGAAGGCCAACAGAGAGAAGCACACTTGTTTACAGGGTCATTTATGATGATGATGATGATGACGACGATGGTAGGGGTTTTTGGCGCTCGACATCTAGGTCTTCATCGCCCTATCAAATGAAAGAAGTTACGAACCAACAAATGTGAACAGTAAACAAACTGATAAAATAAAGGAGAACAATCCAGTAAGTAACACGTGCGGCTGAAGTGAAATATAAAAGCTCAACATTACAGATGAAGATGGGGAAAGTACCCCACTGAAGAAGCTGGGCAAATAGTAAAACAACTTGCAGAGGACCATGGCTGGCTGACCACAGCGATAAAAAAGGGTGAGCCAACCACCCTGCAACATATTGAAACCTCCAGCCTAAAAGCTTAGGCCAGAGTTGGGACAAATCACAAAATTTTAGGACTTCGCTCACACTCGCTTCGTCATTACCTAAAATAGAGGGCAAATCTGCACTAAGATTAGCCGCAACCCTGTGTGCACGATATAAATCAAACTCAATTAAAATGTGGCGGACAGTAAGCTGCACGCCACAGGCATCACACAGCGGGGGGTCCTCACGTCGGAGTAGGAAACCGTGCCTCAGTGGACAGTGCCCAATTCGGAGGCGTGAAACGGCGACTTCATCCCGCCTAAGAGGTCGGTAGGAGGAACGCTAGCCGCGGTGGAGTAGCCGACCGGTCTTAGGCGCCTCGCTGCGGAGCGCGCGGTTGCTCGCCGTCGGAGGTTCGAGTCCTCCCTGGGGCATGGGTGGGTGTGTTGTCCTTAGATTAGTTTACCTTAGTTTAAGTAGTTTGTAAGCTACGGACTGATGACCACGCACTTTGGTCCGATAGATTTACAAACATTTGAACATTTTTTTGAGGGACGCTATGGACGGAGAATGGGCTTCAGGTAAAGCAGCTTATTATGAGTCACTGAGAGCCAGTCCTCCTTCCATAACTGTAGTGACCGCAGCCGCAAAAGGGAAGTAATATCTCGCAAGGGAATAGGGCACTGTGTCACACCAGGGGCGCTGCAGGCCTCTTTGGCAACCTGATCGGCATTTTCATTACCCTGAATGCAGCCAGAAAAACGACATCTCTTTCCTGCGGCCGGCCGTGGTGGCCGAGGGGACTAAGGCGCTCCAGTCACGGTCTGCACGGCCACTACGGTCGGGGGTTCGAATCCCCCCTCGGGCATGGATATTTGTGCCGTCCTAGTTCGTAAGTAGTTCATAAGTAGTTTGTAAGTTTAGGGACTGATGACCCCGTAGTTAAGTCCCATAGACTTTACAAACATTTGAATTTTCTTTCCTGCGACGTTGAAGGAAGGACAGTTTGTCGTTTAATTGCTGCAGTAAGGTCTAAGTTGGATAGAGCTCGTTCAACAACTGCACTGCACTCAGAGAATCGAAGAAATCAATTGCTCTGAGCACGACGTAACTGCTCTGGTGCCTTCAAGATCGCATGGAGCTCTGCAGAGAAAACAGAGCAATTCTCGGGAAGGCGAATATTGATAACACGGTCATGGAACACAATGGAACACCCGACTGAGTCCCCATGCTTGGATCCATCAATGTACAGAACTGTAAAATCGTGATGCCTATCTAAAACAGTTAAAAACAAGGACTGATAGGTAAAATCCGAAGTTCGTTCCTTCCTAAAACTCGCCAGGTCGATAATAATTCTGGGCTTCTGTAGAAGCCAAGGTGGGACCTTGCCCCATCCTCTATGTAAAACATTAAAACCAGCCACTTCCATATCTAAAAGAAAATCCTTTGTGCGAATCCCGTATGGTCTTGTCGCTCTGTGACGAATATGAAACAGCCTTTCCATCGGAGGCCGAGCAACAGTGAGGTACGCCGGTCTGCAGCTCAGGACCCCGGGTTGGCCAAGCCCGTACTCAGCAAATTAATGCTGAGCCCCCGAGTGGCAGGGTCATTTAGTAAGCGCGAAAGCGTCACAGAGATAACAGGAAAATACAGTGGCAGACGCTGCAAGAGAGACGTTCTGTATGGCGATATGAGCTGCTGACAAAGTCCCGAGAGCATACGTTTCTCGAGGAGTCAACCAATAAATTGCTACCTAATACGTATATCTAGGGAAAAGACCACAAAATTAGAGGGATCATAGAATTCACGGAGCCATACCGGCAAACGTTTTTTCCGCGAACCATACGCGACTGGTATAGCAGGATTATGGACGTATATGGCTCTTCTCAATAGGCATGGCCAGTTTCCTTCCCGATCCTTATCAAAAGTCAATCCGAGCGTGTGCTCCGTCTCTAACGACCACGATACCGACGGGATGTTAAATACTAAACATTCTTCCTTTCTCTTCATTTTAACACTATTTGCTCTGACTATACTGACTGACTGACTGACTATACTAACTATACTGACGCGTTAGTTTCCCTTCACCATGTGCTTCTTTCCAGGGGTGCAATTGGCACCGACTTGATTTTCATAGCTGACAATACACGACCGCACTGAACAGCGCAGGTGAGGATCTTTGTTGGGACGAGAAGATCATCCCGAATGGAGTGGACTGCCGTCCCCACAATTCATTTAGCACGTGACAGATGTGTATTTCTGCATGTCTACATGTCTACATGTACCAACTTCTATCTAACAGTTGTCAAGCGTGCTGGAGGAGGAATGGAACGCCTCCTACAAGAACTTCTTAAGGCCAGCTTGGGAGCGCGTTGCAGAACACGCGTTGCTGTCCGTGGTTATCACACACCCTACAAAGAACCATGTCGCGCCTTTTGCAATGTACTAGGGGCCATCATAAATCGTGGTTGCGTATTTCTTTCAGATTCGTTCTGTACTATACTGTAGCAGTTGTTTCTATATATAGACCTAGTTTAATTGTACTATATTATTTGATACTGATACGTCATGCAAAAGTTGCCGACGTTTTTAAGTTTTGCACACCAGACTTGGTCTATGGCGTTAAAAATGACACAATAAATTATGGAACGACGTAATGGATGAAACTGCCAGACTGTCTGTGTCACCTGTATCAAATGGCTGATGACAGTAACATTTCGCTTGTGACGTAAAGTCGTTAACACTGCTGCTTATTCGAGTCGGTAAACATTACACTCTCAAAATACTCTAACGGAAATGAAAAACGTCACGCAATAAACAACTTGATCGAACGCTACTG
The DNA here is from genome assembly GCA_026315105.1 of Locusta migratoria. Lineage (NCBI taxonomy): Eukaryota > Metazoa > Arthropoda > Insecta > Orthoptera > Acrididae > Locusta > Locusta migratoria. The sequence continues at coordinate 276,169,518 of CM048755.1, forward strand.
AACTTATACTACACTATTTCCTTGCCTGTGGGATGTATTGATTAAAATTTCATTCTCATGTAAGCACTCTTTCAAAACTGAATAAATCCCACAGATAAGGAATAGTGTGTGGCTAATATTATTGTAAACTTTTTGGTGGAGATCGCGACGCAACATGCCCAGATGACTTGGACATTCGTCTTATCGACTTCTTTCAGGCGTTGAAAATGCTGAATCATTGTCATGAGGTAAAGGGCACTAACATATATCGCATAGGTAGTTGACTATGGTGGTATGAACGCAAAATGATTGACATCGAGATGCACTATGGACAAACGTATAGGATGAAGAGTGGACACGTTTCCTTTCAGAAAGACTACACCAAGAAAAAATCGTAGGTCTGCTCGACTGTCTCTGACGATTAGACGGGCGAAAAAAATTGAAATAGGTGGGAGGGGTACAGCCACGAACCGATAGGAATAGGCAGTTGGAAGCTGGGTTGAGATATGTTGTTTCCATGGGTCAGTTACGGCCGACACTAAATCACAAAACAAAGAGACTTCTATACTGTAGTCAGATTTAACTGAGACATTGAGTCGCATTCTGTAGTGTCCAGTGATAGTGACACTTCTGTTTTGGCGGTCATATAGGTGACAAAGTGTCCCTAAACGAGCAGCGATTTTCTAGACCCATACCAATGCAAGTCCTTGGATATTAAAACAGAACAGATTTGTTAATTATTGAAGGCCACCTCGCCAGTGAGTGGCAAGAATAATAAACCCTGTTATCGTACCCTTCAGGAATGTGGTACAAAATGGCACATTACAGCAGAGCAATGAACGATACGACACTGATTCACCACATACCCCTTGAGGAATATAAGAATGTGTTTGGTTCCCGGATTCCTCACACGTAGGGCAGGTCTGGAGTACAATGGATAAACGTTTTATTTCGTACCTGTCTCTAGGCTGTAATCTTCAGTAGATCTCTACCCGCGACTCGCATAAGTTACATGGTGGTAATAAATTCCTCAAGATGACACTCAGATACTGTTTTCTGACATACCACAACCAACGAAGGAGTGCATTAGTATCCATGGACGTCACACTTCACCCTTAGGTTAATGATGAACACCTTTTTCGAATGCATTGTGAATTTAATCATATAATCCAAGTAAACATCTCCACAAAGTTTGATAACCATCGAACCAGTGCTTCATGGTGTAACACTTCCCATTTTCGCCATGTTTGTTCAGTTTCTCCTTTTTTGTAATACTAGAACACTATTTTTTAAAACATATTAAATGTCTGTGGGCTCCTCCAGAAGCTCACATACTGCAAGGACGTAAAATTTGATTATTTATATCACTGTTTAGTTTTCTATAATTTATTTCATTATTTCAGTTCAGTTTTGGACAACTGGCTTCAATGTTGTGACGTGGTTGACGGTTGAGAACTAGGTTGTCATTTGCGGTAGATGCCATGAATCTTGTACAGAACTGTTTACATGCAGTTGCACTGCAGCTAGATCTTCTGGCAGGTTTCAGAACGCTTTTTTAAAACATACGTTTGTGTGTGCACCAAATAAGTGTGACACTGTTGAGCTGCAACGTCAAGAGACGAAACATTCTTTAAAGATGACGTCCCTGGAAAACGAATAATGAAATACATAATATAAAAGTATTACTAAAAATTTATTATTTATAACATTTTTATGGATAAGCCGCCTCGAGAAGCTTTAGGACGGATGGAAGAGTCGGTTCGAGGAAACCAATGAAATGCAGCTGTATTCATCTGTACGGTTGTTTACATTTGGCTACATAAGTGCATTACGTGTAAAGCGAGCACTTTTGTATAATTGGTTCCTAAGATAAATTAGAAACAACTTGCAACTGAATGCGGACAATGCTACACGAAGTGGAAGGATAAATGAGCAACGTGTATTGCGATGCACAATACTATTCAGTGGAAAATTATTAGCAAAAGATAACAAATCAGATATGATATATGGTGCATGATCCCTGAGGCTCCTCAGGCTCCCATACAGCATGCTACAGCTGCTGAGGATGGACAAAATGCTATATCCTGGTGTGCATTATCCTAGCGGATCGAACCTAAACGACTTCCTTGGCACCAAGTAATGAGTTGCCATTCCACGTGGTGGTTGCAGGTATCTAACTCACTTGTTCGTTTATTACCGTACTCAAAGTGCGTCGTGTCGAGAAGGCGACAACACGTTCTTTAAAGCTTCGTGAGCTTAGTACCGTTTCTTGCGAAGAAGATGGGTAAAGTAATAACTAAGCTGGATATGTTGGAGATCTAATTTTCTGCACAATTACCAGAACACTCCGAAAATTTCATTTTTTATCGACTTTGACACTAGCAATCCTAGCTCCTCAATAAAAGAGGTTTTTTTTTTCTTTTTCTTTTTTTAACTGAGTTGCTTAAGGAACAGATCGGTCGTATGTGGCGTACAGATCTCGCATTGCAACATGGAATTTTTTAGTCATTCCTCATTTTTATTAAGCGAACTCGTGTATTTTCGACTGTCTGAATTTTAGTATGCAATCAAACTTGATGGTTACGACGGAACACAGGTCGATATTGCAACCAAGATACACGTCACTTTCTACCACTCCAACAATTCTGATAATATCCACGAATAAAATGTGATAAAGTTCATTGAGCTATAGTAGCATTCAATTTACTGCGGTATTTTAGGAGAAAGCAGTCTGTCCCGGTGGTCTTGGGGTAAAGCGCTCGACTAAAAACCGAAGGGTCGCGGGTTCGAAACCCCTTTCTCCGGTTGGATAACTGGGGTAGGCTACGGACACGCAAGTCGTCGAAGTGGTGTCCAACTGAAAGACTAGCACCAGGCCAAATTATTATTGTTATTATTTATTATTATTACTATTATTATTATAGCAGAAAGCAAGAGGATCTCTGCCAGTGTAGTCACACTCGTTCTGTATTTCCGCATATTTCATTTTGCCCCATTTAACACATTTGCTATTGTTGGTATCTTCTTTATAGCATTACTCTCTGTTCTACCAATAAAAAATCTTTATATCAGATCACACGCACTGTACTTCGTCTCTAATTCCCAGCGAGGTGGCGCAATGGTTAGCAAACTATCCAATCATACTCACAGTACATTGTCTCTAGTGAGGTGGCACAGTCATTACCAAATTATCCAGTCATACTCACCATACTACGTCTCCAGTACTGAGCAAGGTGGCGTAGTGGCTAGCGAACAATCGAAACATACTCACCGTACTTTTTCTAACGAGGTATCACAGTGATTACCAAACTATCCAGTCATACTCACTATATTCACCATACTCCGTCTCTAATAGTTAGGAAGATGGCTTGATTTTCTTAGACTGCATTCCATTATCCTTTTGGTCTCGTCAATATTCATCTACAACGTTCTTTTCGCAAACTGTCCATTCCGTTCAATTGCTTTTCCAGATCATTTGCTGTCCCTGACAGAATTACAAAGTCGTCAACACTGGAACTGTTTTCAGGCTGCTACCCTGGACTGCAGTGTGAGGCGGTTGCAAGAGTACCTCTGGTGCCTCTTGCAGCGTCTCAGGTCGCTGATGCCGCTATGGCGACATTTTTCGACGTCGCTGCGGGTCCACATTTGGGTTTCTTAGGTTAGAGAAATCCCTCCACAGGTCCGTTAAGACGCTTACTGATTCCGGTCAATCCAGCACTCGGCACAGTGTGTGTGCATAGGACACAATGTTCCGGCAATCGACCATGTTTCCATCATCAGTTGTGCTGATGTACTGCCATGGGGGGCGGCCTGGGTGGGGTATATATCAGATTCCCCCTCCTCCTTCGGTCGCTCCATCTGAGCCCATCGCGGTCCGCGCCCGGTCCGCAGTTCAGATCCCGCCTCCTCTCGTCCGTCGTCAGGGCTTTCCCTCCTACGTCTCCAGGTCCGCTCCCAGGGGGGTCCGCCGGCGGAGGCGTTCCATCTGTTTCTCCCCCTGCCCTCAAAGTCAGTGCACTATGGGATGTTTCATTCTTCGTCTTAATCCGTGTAATTGAGGGTTCCCAGTCTTTGCTAAGAAAATAGCCATTGTCTCGATTCTGTTTTGGTTTCCTTTTTCTGATCTCTATAGCCTCTTTGATGATGCAGTCCCAGTATTTCGAAGTTTGTGCTAGGATTTTGGTCTGGTCATAATCCATACCGTGGAGGTTCGACAGGCAATTCTCGGCGATTGCCGACTTATTTGGCTGTTGTAACCTCGTGTGCCATTAGTGTTCGCGGCATCGATCTTCAATGGTGCGAATAGTCTGGCCTATCTATTCCTCACCACATTGGCAAGGTACCTTGTAAACCCCTGATTTACGAAGACCAAGGTCGTCCTTAACACCTTCCAAGAAGTGATCTGGTTTTTACCGGAGGGCAGAAGATGTTTTTAACTTTGTATCTGCGTAAAATACGTCCAATATTACCGGATAAGGCCCCACAAAACGGAATGAAAGCCATGGCCGTATTTTCCTCAGGTTCATCATCAATTTCCGCTCACTGTGTTGTGGGAAGTAAAGCTTTCCGGATTTGCCCTTTCGTGTAACCGTTCTTCAAAAACAATTCCTGTTGGAGACTATCCTTGTCAGATAGGGTGTGAGCTCTGTGTACAAGAGTTTTTAGCACTCCATTCCTCTGTGCAGTGTGGTGGCAGCTATCTGCATGTAGGTACAAGTCGGTATGCGTCTTCTTCCTATACATGCTGTGTCCCAGTGTGGCGTCATCTCGTCTTCTAACAAGAACATCCAAGAAGGGGAGCATCCCATCCGTTTCAGCCTCCATGCTAAACTTAATATTCTCGTGCCTGGAGTTGAGATGTGTAAGAAAGTCCGTCACCTTATCCCTTCCATGTGGCCATATAACAAATGTATCATCCACGTATCTGAAGAAACAAGTGGGTTTTAGATTTGCTGACGCCAAAGTTTCCTCCTCGAAGTGTTCCATGTACAGGTTGGCGACAACGGGAGAGAGTGGGCCGGCCGCGGTGGCCGAGGGGATTGAGGCGCTCCAGTCACGGTCTGCACGGTCACTACGGTCGGGTGTTCGAATCCCCCCTCGGGCATGGATATTTTTGCCGTCCTTAGTTGTAAGTAGTTCATAAGTAGTTTGTAATTTTAATGACTGATGATCCTGTAGTTAAGTCCCATAGACTCTACAAACATTTGAACATTTTTAGGGTGGACTTTCCATAGCAACTCCTTCAGTCTGCTCGTAGTATCCACCGTCAAACAGAAAATATGTTGACGTAAGAGGTTGGTGGTCTCCTCGTCAAATTTCTGGCCGATGAGTTCCAAAGATTCAGAGGGGCGAGAGGAAAGCTCTGGCTCTTCTCAAAGATTCCAATCTCCCTGAAGGGGTTACAAAGAAGCTACGCCCTAGGGCCTCTTTTCCTTAGAGGCTGAGAATGGATTTCCCAAGGTTCACAAGGAATCGGTGCCATGTCGTCCGATTGTCAGCAACATTGGTGCCCCGACCTATCCTCTCGCCAAGTACCTCAAGGAGTACGTGGGGAAATGTCCACACCATATCCACAACTCCACAGATTTCCTTGGAGGAATCAACAATCCGACGCTCAAGGAATCTGACATACTTGTGAGTTTCGACGTGGTCTCTCTGTTTACCAGGGTGCCGCTACCTGAATCTTTGGAACTCATCGGCCAAAAATTTGATGAGTAGCCCACCAAACCTCTTTAGAGATGTTCTTACGTCAACATATTTTCTATTTGACGATGGATACTACGAGCAGACTGAAGGAGTTGCTATGGGGAATCCACTCTCTCCCGTTGTCGCAAACCTGTACATGGAACACTTCGAGGAGGAAGCTTTTTGAGTCAGCAAATCTAAAACCAACTTGTTTCTTCAGATACGTGGACGATACATTTGTTATATGGCCACATGGAAGAGATAAGCTGACGGACTTTCTTACACATCTCAATTCCAGGCCAGGCACAAGGATATTGAGTTCAGCATGGAGGCTGAAACGGATGGGATGCTCCCCTTCTTGCATTTTCTTGTTAGAAGACGAGACAGCGTGTATAGGAAGAAGACGCATACCGACTCGTACCTCCATGCGGATAGCTGCCACCAACCTGCACAGAGGAATGGCGTGCTAAAAACTCTTGTACACAGAGCTCACGCCCAATCTGACTAGGACAGTCTCCAACAGGAATTGGACCATCTGAAGTCAGTGTTTTTGAAGAACGATTACACGGAAGGGCAAATTCGGAAAGCTTTACTTCCCACAACACAGCGAGCGGAAATTAATGATGAACCTGAGGAAAATGCGGCCATGGCTTTCATTACGTTTTGTGGGGCCTTATCCGGTAATATTGGACGATTTTACGCAGATACAAAGTTAAAACCATCTTCTGCCCTCCGGTAAAAAAAATGTCACGTCTTGGCAGTGTTAAGGACGACCTTGGTCTTCGTAAATCAGGGGTTTACAAGATACCTTACCAATGTGGTGAGGAATACATAGGTCAGACTATTCGCACAACTGAAAAACGATGCCGCGAACACCAAAGGCACACGAGGTTACAACAGCCAAATAAGTCGTCAATCGCCGAGCATTGCCTGTCGAACCTCCACGGTATGGATTATGACCAGACCAAAATCCTAGCACAAACTTCGAAATACTGTGACTGCAACATCAAATAGGCTATAAAGATCATAATAATAAAACCAAAACTGAATCGAGACAACGACTATTTTCTTAGCAAAGCCTGGGAACCTGCAATTACACGGATTAAGACGCATAATGAAACCCTCAAAGTGTACTGACTTTGAGGGCGGGAGGAGAAACAGATGGAACTGCACCGCCGGCGGACCCCCATGGGAGCGGACCTGGAGAACTAGAAGGGAACGCCCAGATGACGGACGAGAGGCGGCTGGATCTGAACCGCGGACCGGGCGCAGACCGCGATGGGCTCAGACGCAGCGCCCGAAAGAGGAGCGGGGAATCTGATATATGCCCCACCCAGGCCGCCCCCATGGCAGTACACCAGCACACCAAATGATGGCAACATGGTCGATTGCCGAAATATTGTGTCCTATGCATGCACACACATACACCAGGCTGTTCACCCGAGATCTATTTCATAACCAATACACTGCTTCCTCCTACATATATCTCGCGCAACACCACAAGGATAAGATCAGAGAGATTAGGGTCTCACAGAGGCATACAGGCAATCATTTTCCCCGTGAAACATACGCGACTGGATTAGAAGAAAGTGACAACAGTACGCAAAGCACCCTCTGCCACACACTATAAGGTGGACTGCGAACTATGAATGTAAATTTAGATACTCCGTCTCTAATAACGGCGAGGTAGTGAAATGGTTAGCATACTATACGATCATACTCACCATACTATCTCTTTTTAATACCACCATACTCTTACCAAGCAAGAAGGCGCAGTAGTTAACGAACTATACAATCATACTCACCATACTCCATCTCTAATACCAAGCGAAGTGGGATAGTATACGAAGATTGGTAGAGTTTACGATTTGACCGAGTCTGACTATTGGGACCGAGTACGGATAGCTCGACCCGGGACTATACCAGTGTCTAACTCATATTGAGTGTATCATTGCCGGCCGCGGTGGCCGCGGGGACTGAGGCGCTTCAGTCACGGTCTGCACGGCCACTACGGTCGGGGGTTCGAATCCCCCCTCGGGCATGGATATTTGTGCCGTCCTAGTTCGTAAGTAGTTCATAAGTAGTTTGTAAGTTTAGGGACTGATGACCCCGTAGTTAAGTCCCATAGACTATACAAACATTTTTTTGAGTGTATCATTTCCGTGAATTGCTGCAGCCAGCACAGGCTTCTCATCGTTGGTGTGTTTGTCCGGAATCGTGCAACTATAGTAAGAAGTATACTGAAAAAAAAAGGTGTAGTCATACTCATCAAACTACCTCTCTAATACCAAGTGAGGCGGCGCTGTGGTTAGCGAACTATCTGATCATATTCACCGTATTCTGTCTTTAACAAGGTGGTGCAGTGATCAGCAAACCATCTAATCATACTCACCACACTACGTATCTAATACCGAGCAAGTTAGCGCAGCGGTTAGCACACTGGACTCTCATTTGCAGGGCGGTGCTGCAAATCCACATCAAGCCATTCAGATTTAGGTTTTCTGTGAAGTCCGTATATCATTCCAGGCAAATACCGGGATGGTTCATTTGAAAGGACATGGCCTATTCCCTTCACAAGCCTTACCCATACAGTCCGAGCGTGTGTTTCTTTTCTAATGACCATGCTGTGGAAGGGACGTTTAACCCTAATCTTCCTGCCTTCCTTTCCCGTCTCTAATGACGATGCTGTTTGACTCAATGTCCAGGAGTATCGAGGCCGTTATCAGGATCTATGCAGCCAAATTGCGTGAAAATGTAATCACATGTTAGTTCTAGTATAATATATTTGTCCAATGAATACCCATTTATCATCTGCATTTCTTCTCGGTGTAGCAATTTTAATGGCCAGTAGTGTATTTGAAAAGCGGTACAGTTATGTAAAAAAATTAAAACAAGGTTGAAGGCAAATACACAGTATAGTTTGTAGTTAAAAATTAGAATAATGTAGTAGCCTTTTTTATATTCTTAAAGCTGCAGACAAACCCAACTAATCTGAAAGCTATCATGCGATAGTATAGCATTATATTTTCATATCGATTATATAACATTAAAACTATTTAAGAGTCTTGTCTTGGCGCCCGAGAAGAATTAGAAAGTAAAAAAGTCCGTCATGTTGCTTAGTGCTGACAAAATATTGAAATTTTCCGTTTCCGATTATCTTTTAAGTTAGAAATGACGAACAAAAGTAATGAGATGACGTACAAGTGTAGTACATAAACGTTTACGTTCATATGACAAACTTGACCCTGATTGTAGTAATGAATGTAAATTTAAGCTTGTTTCAACACTAATAGAGTTCTAAGGTTGGCAGTGGCAGAAAATGTTCAAATGTTTGTAAAGCTTATGGGAGTTAACTGCGGGATCATCAGTCCCTAAACTTACAAACTACTTATGAACCAACTTATACTAAAGACAACACAAACATCCATGCCCGAGGGAGGATTCGAACCTCCGACGTGGATGTCCGTTCAATCCGCAAAGTGGCGCTCCAGACAGCTCGGCTGCTCCCGGCCATCCTGATCTTGGTTTACTGTGATTTCCCCAAGTTCATTCCATGCAAATTCTGGCAAGTTTCCCTGTTAAAGACCACAAACGCTTGCTTCCTCTCGCGTTGTCCCACTTAGATTAAGTACACGGGAGTATTTGGCCAAATGAGGAATGTACCCGAAACCAATAAAATAACACCCATTTGAACAACGGCGTCGAAGTGACGCACAGAGCTTATTAACTTGTAAAATAGGTATGACAGCCAAAACACGCCACCGTGTTCCCCTCGTGAAATGCGGTCGATTAGAATTTCACTCATGATATAGTTTATTCCAGCGCAATCTTATAATTACCTATAGTAAGGCCTCTGTATGGAGACACGCGGGAAAAGTACCGGTATTTGAATATAAATGTTTGAGACATGCCTCTATTGGTGTTTTGGGTGTTGTTGACCTTTTTGCACATAATCTAAACAATGAATACTTTTGGTCAACAGCCTAGCCGCTTCATGTTTCTATTTAGACAGTAGTTTGCACCATAGCTTACGCCAGAATAATTATATTTTATAATATACAATAATAAAAATTTATTTCTCCATCTCTTTTGTGTGTTTTCATCCAATCCAGGGGGTGCAAGTGCGCCTCCTTGCACCCCCCCCCCCTCCCAGCGCCCTTGGATGGTAGCTTGCCGTGCGGGAGTAGCCGAGCGGTCGGGAGCACCACGTTGCGGATCGCGCGGCCTTCCGTGTCGGAGGTTCGAATCCTCCCTCGGGCATGGATGTATGTGTCGACTTTAGTATAAGTTAGTTAATAAGTAGTTTGTAAGTTTATGGACTGATGACCCCGCATTTAAGTCCCATAAGCTTTACAAACATTTGAACATTGATGGTTGCTACTCGACGTATTACGTTACTGCCACATGTTACGTCTACTTTACCAGGACCTCCTACTGAGCTAGGTGGTGCAGTGGTTAGCAGCATTCTAGAGGACGACGGTTCAAAACCGCTCCCGGACAGATTGGTTTCTCCGGAATTTCATTGAATCGCTCCAGGCAAAAGCCGGGAGGTTTCCTTTGAAAGGACACGAACGATTTCCTTCCCCAGTCGTAACAAAACAATCAGAGCTCGCGCTTCGCCTCTAAATGCCACGTTTTCGGCGGGACGTTAAACCATAGTCTTACCTCCTTCTAGAGTAAGCAAGGAACGAATGGAAATTTAGGGTTTAACGTCCCATCGACAGCGTGGTCATTGGAGACGGAGCTTACGCTCGAGTTTTTTCGGTAAGGAAGGGGAAGGAAATCGGCCGTGCCCATTCAAAGGAACCATCCGGCATTTGCCTGGATTGATTTAGGGAAATCACGGAAAACCTAAATCTGGATGGCCGGAGGTGGATTTGAATCACTGTCCTTCCGAATGCGATTCCTTCTAGAGTACCTCCTGTGGAACGTCAAGACTCATTCATCATAACTGCAGCGCAAGATCTTGCTTCATTCGTATCGTGACTGTATCCATATACGAAATGAAACATTTTTCAAACTCTTCCCTTGCTGCTTTCCGTATCATACACCTTAAGTGCCGTTTTACGTTGAAGGAAAAAAAAAATCTTTTGAGAGACTGAAAATCATGTCTCCCTGTCCGACAGTGAAGAAATCGCGAATTCCTTTCCTTTTTTCAATATCTCGAATTGTCTTGTATCTTTTTTTTACGGTATTAGTCATAAAATGCTACGTGTTCCTAAGTATTACTGATATTATTCTCAGTAAACACTATCAGATATGTTGTTGTTGTTGTTGTTGTTGTTGTGGTCTTCAATCCGCAGAATGGTTTAATGCAGCTCTCCACGCTTCTCTGTCCTGCGCAAGCCTCTTCATCTCCGAATAAGAACGGGAACTTACATCCACTTGAACTTTCGTACTGTGTTCATCTCTCGGGCTCCCTCTACGATTTTGACCCCATACATTTCCCTCTGATGCTAAATTGACAATTCCTTGATGTCTCAGAATGTGTCCCACCAATCTATCCCGTTTCTTAGCCAAGACATTGCCAGAAATTTTTCTCCCCACTTTTGTTTAGCACATCATTAGCTACGTGACCAACCCATCTAATCTTAAGCATTGGTCTGTAACAACCCAATTTCAAAAGCTTCTATAATCTTTCTGTCTAAACTCCTTATCGTCCACGTGTCGCCAGCCGCGGAGGCCGAGGGTACTGAGGCGCTCCAGTCACGGTCTGCACGGCCACTACGGTCGGGGGTTCGAATCCCCCCTCGGGCATGGATATTTGTGCCGTCATTAGTTCATAAGTAGTTTGTAATTTTAGGGACTGATGACCCCGTAGTTAAGTCCCATAAGCTTAACAAACATTTGAACATTTTTTCCACGTGTCACTCTACACAAATACTTTCAGAAAAGATTTCCTAACATTTAAATTAATATTGAATGTCAACAAATTTCGTTTCTTCAGAATTCTTGCCTTCCCGTAGCCATTCTGTATTTTATATCTTCTTTAGTTCGGCCATCAGAAGTTATTTTGCTACCTAAATAACAAAACTCATCTATTTTTATTGTGTCATTACCTAATGTAATTCCTTCAGCGTCGCCTAAGTTTCTGAAACATCATTATATAACCATGGTTAATCTTCATCTTATGCCCTCCTTTCAAGAAACTGCCCATTCCGTTCAATTGCTCTTCCAGGTCCTTTGCTGTCACTGAAACAATTACAATTTCATCGGCAAACAGCAACATTTTTATTTCCTCATCGTAAACTTTCATTCCTTCTCCAAATTTCTTCTTAAAGGTTGCTCAATGCACAGATTGAATAACACTGGATATAGGTTACAATCTTGTCTTACTCCCCAACGACTGAGTCCCTTTTATGTCCTCCAACTTTGATAACTGCTGTCTGGTTTTTGTACAAGTTAAATATAACTTTAAGTTCCCTATATTTTACCCCTACTAAATGTCCAAATGTTTGTAGAACTTATGGGACTTAACTACTGGGTCATCAGTCCCTAAGCTTACAAACTACTTATGAGCTACCTAATACTAAGGACGGCACATATATCAATGCCCGAAGGGGTATTCGAACCCCCGACTGTAGTGGCCGTGCAGACCGTGACTGGCGCGCCGAAGACCGCTTGGCCACCGCGACCGGCTACCCCTACTACCTTCATAATTTGAAAGAGTGTATTGTAATAAACATTGTCAAAAGCTTTCTCTAAATCTGCAAACGCTAGAAAAGTATGTTTTCCTTTCCTTATCCTATCTTCTATAGTAAGTCGTAAGGTGAGTATTCCCTCGCGTGTTCCAACATTCCTCCTAAATCCAAACTGATCTTGTACATGGCGGTGGAATGTTTATTTTAGATACCATCCTTCTGAAACAGGCGTATAATAACGCCCTCGGAAATCACAGTAATAGGATTCAACTGAACTGCATTTGAATGCGGGTTTATCGTAATTTATTCAACAGTTCATTATCCTTGACTGATGTTGTAGGTCACGAATGCCCAGTTCGTGCACGCCAGAATGAATTGTTTAGTTCCTCATTTTCGTTCGGTCTACACGTAGCTATCCTTCTTCCGTTGCAGATTACTGTCATCTTAAATTTATTGCTCCACCACGCCCTCCTTCTCCACCACGCCCTCCTTCTCAAACGTTCCAGTCTGTCGCCATCAAAATCACTTTTCGCAAAGCAGTTATGACGCGGTTATGAATAAGTTGTTGTGAAAAGAGACGTGAGGTATAAACATAGTGTCTGTAGACAAAACAATGTGTTTCGGGTATGCAAGGTTTAATTGTGGTACTGTCATCGGTACAGTACCAGGCCTGAAAACTACAGAACCATCAGTTTAATAAGTCATGGTTGCAAAATATTAACACGAATTATTTACAGAAGGATGGAAAAGCTGGTAAAAGCCGACCTCGGGGAAGATCAGTTGCCGGCCACGGTGGCCGAGGGGACTGAGGCGCTCCAGTCATGGTCTGCACGGCCACTACGGTCGGGGGTTCGAATCCCCCCTCGGGCATGGATATTTGTGCCGTCCTAGTTCGTAAGTAGTTCATAAGTAGTTTGTAAGTTTAGGGACTGATGACCCCGTAGTTAAGTCCCATAAGCTTTACAAACATTTGAACATTTTTTTTGAAGATCAGTTTGTGTTCAGGAGAAATGTAGGAACACGGGAGGCAATACTCACTTTACGGCTTATCCTAGAAGATAGATTAAGAAAAGGCAAACCTACATTTCTAGCTTTTGTAGATTTGGAGAAGGCTTTTGACAATGTTGATTTGAATAAACTTTTTCAAGTTCTGAAGCAAGCAGGAATAAAATATAGGGAGCGTAAGGTTACTTACAACTTGTACAAAAACTAGACAGCGGTTGTCAGAGTTGAAGGGCACTAAAGGGATGCAGTGGTTGGGAAGGGAGTAAGACAGAGTTGTAGCCTTTCTTCGATGTTATTCACTTTGTAGATTGAGCAAGCTGTAAAGTAAAGCAAGGAGAAATTTGGAGATGGAATTAAAGTTCAGGGTGAAGAATTAAAAACAGTGCGTTTTGCCGACGACATAGTAATTCAGAGACAGCAAAGGACCTGGAAGAGCAGTTGAACGGAATGACCAGTGTGCTGAAAGGTGCATATAAGATGAACATTAACAAGAGGAAAACTAGGGCAATGGAGTGCAGTCTAAGAAAATCAGGTGATGCTGAAGGAATGCCAGTGCCAGTGCCAGCTGCCACCAGTGCCACATCGTTACAGCGCTAAGTATCTGAATTTAATTTGTGTCAAATTTAATTTGCCAGTCTAGTTCATTTTCGGTAGTACTGTTTTAAGAGGTTTACTCCTGCGTACTTGCAGATTTCGTTTGTACTACTGTTTTAATAGTTTATTCTATCGTATTTGATAAATACCGTTGTGTTTAGTCTTCGTCTTTGACCGGTGTATTTCAAAACAAGTCAGATACCGTTACTAAAGTTCGTTATCAGTCAGTCCAGTGCCAGCTGACACCAGTGTCGCGGCGTTAACAGCGCTAAAGCTGCCGGACTCAGTTTTGTTGATTCGACAGTGTAGTTACCACTGACCACAGTTAAGTCAGCAGCCAGTCGCCTTCATTATAGTACTAAGCTTCTTTAAAGTTGTTAATTGCTGTTAATTGTATCGATAGGATGGATAGGATGTGTGCCTGCTGTGTGCGGACGCAAGAGGAGTTGGCCGCGGTTCGCGAACAGCTGAGCGTGCTGTTGGCTACGGTCAGCCGTCTTCAGGCTGCTGTCTCGGGGTGCAGCGATGGTGGGGAGTCTGGTGCGTCGAGTGGGACACCTCAGGTGTCTCACGCTTCGCTCTCTGTCCCTGCTACCGAGGCACCTTCAGGTGTACCGGACGTCGTCGAGCCGCCTTCTCCGCAAGGGGAGTGGCGGGTTGTACGGCGTTCGCGTCGCTCGAGGCGGAAGGCCAATGTGGAGGCTGGACGTCCGTCCGCGCCCGTTCGTCCTGTGAGTGGAAGTGTGGCTACTCCTTCAGCAGGGTCCGAGCAGGTGCACGGGGGGAGGGGATTATTAGTTATTGGGAGCTCCAATGTCAGGCGCGTGATGGAGCCCCTTAGGCAGATAGCGTCCAGATCTGGAAGGAATTCCAACGTGCACTCGGTGTGTTTGCCGGGGGGCCTCATCCGAGATGTGGAGGCGGCCTTGCCGGCGGCTATCGAGGGTGCGGGGTGCAGTCGACTGCAAGTCGTAGCTCACGTCGGCACCAATGACGCTTGTCGCTTGGGTTCTGAGGACATCCTCAGGTCCTACGAGCGGCTGGCGGAATTGGTGAAGGCTGCTGCCTTCGCACGCGGGGTGCAAGCAGAGCTGTCGATTTGCAGCATTGTTCCCAGGGTTGATCGGGGTCCTTTGGTTTGGAGCCGAGTGGAGGGTCTGAACCAGAGGCTTCGCCGACTCTGTGACAGTCATGGCTGCAGATTTCTGGATCTGCGTTATCGGGTGGGGAATTGTAGGGTGCCCCTAGATAGATCAGGGGTGCACTACACTAAGGAAGCGGCTACTCGGGTAGCAGAGTACTTGTGGAGTGCACATGGGGGTTTTTTAGGCTAGGCGCTAACTCTGATGAGCACTCGCCTGTCAGCATTCAAGCAGCGAATTCAGGCCACGTTCGGAACAAAAATTCGAACATAAAAATATTAGCCGCGAACTTACAGAGTATTAGAAACAAAGTTCCCGAATTTGCAGCGCTGCACGGAAGTTATTGCGCTCAGATAGTTTTAGGCACCGAAAGCTGGCTAAATGATGATGTGGCAAGTTCAGAAATATTTAGCGAAGCGTGGAATGTATATCGGAAAGATAGATCTGATACAACTGGAGGAGGAGTGTTCATCGCCGTGGACAAAGATATTGTTTCTACTGAGATCGAGGTTGAAAGTAACTGTGAAGTTATCTGGGCACGCATAACAGGTCTAAAAGAAGTAAAGTTAATAGTTGGGTGTTTTTACCGGCCCCCCAGTGCTGCTGTAGCAGTTTTAGAATCATTCAAGGAAAGTCTACACCAGGTAGTGCATAGGTATCCGGGCCATGCAATATTAGTCGGAGGTGACTTCAACCTTAAGAGTATAGATTGGGACCTCGCTAGTTACATTTCAGGCGGTACAGACAAGCAGTCTTGCGAGCTACTTTTGGGCACATTCTCCGAAAACTGTCTTGAGCAGTTAAACCGGCAACCCACGCGCAATGGAAATATTCTAGACCTTATAGCCACAAACAGGCCTGACCTCATTAACGATGTCTGTGTAGAGACAGGAATTAGTGATCATGATATCGTCATAGCGTCGATGGTGACCAAAGTTCATAAACCAGTCAAGAAGGCTAGGAGCGTGTTTTTGTTGGGAAAAGCCGACAAGCTAATGTTACGATCGCACTTAGAAAATGAATGGGCATCGTTTAATTCTGGGACTATGGATGTAGAGGAATTGTGGACTAAATTTAAATGCATTGTTAATGAAGGGTTAGAGAAATATGTGCCAGTAAAGACGATTAAGGATGGAAAAGATCCACCGTGGTATAATAATAATGTTAGAAAGCTGCTGAGAAAGCAAAGGCTGTTGCACTCTCGATTCAAAAAAGAACACGCAAATGATGACAGGCAAAAGTTAGTAGAGATTCGTGCGTCTATAAAAAGATCGATGCGTGAAGCATACAATAATTATCACAGCCATACCTTAGCAAAAGATCTTTCCGAGAACCCGAAAAAATTCTGGTCCTATGTAAAATCGATAAGCGGGTCAAAGCCCACTGTCCAGTCACTAGTTGATCATTCCGGGGCAGTAATAGAAGAAAGCAAACGGAAAGCTGAAGTTCTAAATTTAACCTTTAAGAAATCTTTCACGCAGGAGGACCGCACAAATATACCATCATTTGATCAACGTACTAATTCCGAAATGGGGGACATAGCAATAGGTATTTCCGGTGTAGAGAAGCAGCTGAGAGAGCTAAATACGAAAAAGTCTGCTGGTCCGGATGGAATACCAGTTCGGTTTTACAAAGACTATTCTGCGGCATTGGCCCCCTACTTAGCTTGCATTTATAGCGAATCTTTAATTCAGCGCAAAGTTCCTAGTGATTGGAAAAAAGCGCAGGTGACTCCCGTGTATAAGAAAGGAAAGAGAACTGACCCATACAATTACAGGCCAATATCGTTGACATCGGTTTCATGTAGAATTTTGGAGCATATTCTCAGTTCGAATATAGTAAATTTCCTTGAAACGGAAAAGCTTCTTTCCATGAATCAGCACGGGTTTAGGAAACATCGTTCATGCGAAACTCAGCTTGCCCTTTTCTCACATGACATCTTGCGAGCCATGGACGAAGGGCAACAGGCGGATTGTGTTTTTCTCGACTTCAAAAAGGCGTTCGACACGGTGCCACACTGAAGACTGCTAACGAAGATACGAGCTTATGGAATAGGTTCACAGATTTGTGACTGGCTGGAAGACTTCCTAAGTAATAGAACGCAGTACGTTGTTCTCGACGGCGAGTGCTCATCAGAGACGAGTGTATCGTCAGGCGTGCCCCAGGGGAGTGTGATAGGACCGCTATTACTTTCTATCTATATAAATGATCTGATGGACAGAGTAAGTTGTAATTTGCGGCTGTTTGCTGATGATGCTGTGGTGTATGGGAGGGTGTCGTCTGTAACTGACTGTAATAGCATACAGGTTGACTTAGACAAAATTTCTAGTTGGTGCGAAGAATGGCAGCTAGCTCTCAATGTAGAAAAATGTAAGGTGATGCGCATGAGTAGAAAAAACAATCCTATAATGTTCGAATACAGCATCAGTAGTGAGCTTCTTGATGCGGTCGCGTCGTTCAAATATCTAGGCGTAACATTGCAGAGCGATATGAAATGGAACGAGCATGTAAGGACAGTTGTGAGTAAGGCAGACAGCCGACTTCGGTTTATTGGGAGAATTTTGGGAAGATGTACTTCACCTGTAAAGGAGACCGCGTATAAAACGCTTGTACGACCACGTCTGGAGTATTGCTCAAGTATTTGGGACCCGCAGCAGATCGGTTTGAAGGAAGACATAGAGGCGGTTCACAGGCGAGCAGCTAGATTTGTTACCGGTAGGTTCGACCAATGCGCGAGTGTCTCGGAAATGCTCCGGCAACTCAATTGGGGATCGCTGGAAGAAAGACGACGTTCTTTTCGTGAATTTCTGTTAAGTAAATTTAGAGGGCCGGAATTTGAAGCTGAGTGTAGTACGATCTTGCTGCCGCCTACTTACATTTCGCGTAAAGATCACAAAGACAAGATAAGAGAAATTAGGGCTCGTACGGAGGCATATAGGCATTCTTTTTTTCCTCGTTCAATTTGGGAGTGGAATAGGAAAGGAAATGCCTAGTAGTGGTACGGTGTACCCTCCGCCACGCACCTTACGGTGAATTGCGGAGTATGTATGTAGATGTAGATGTAGAATTAGATTAGGTAACAAAACAATAAAGGAAGTAGATGAGTTTTGTTACTTGGGCAGTAAAAAACATGTGATGGACGCAGTACAAAGGATATAAAATGCAGAATGGCAATGGGTAGAAAAGCGTTCTTCAAAAAGAGAAATTTGTTAACATCGAATATTGATTTAAGCCTAAAAAGGTCCTTTCTGAAGGCATTTGTGTGGAGTGTTGCCTTGTATGGGAGTGAAACATGGACGATAAACGGTGCGGACAGGAAGAGGATAGAGGCTTTTGAAATGTGGTGCTATAGAAGAGCCGGCCGCGGTGGCCGAGGAGACTGAGGCGCTTCAGTCACGGTCTGCACGGCCACTACGGTCGGGGGTTCGAATCACCCCTCGGGCATGAATATTGTGCCGTCCTTAGTATAAGGTAGTTCATAAGTAGTTTGTAAGTTTAGGGACTGATGACCCCGTAGTTAAGTCCCATAAGCTTAACAAACATTTGAACATTTGATTTGCTACAGAAGAATGGTGAAGATAAGGTGGGTAGATCGCGTAACTAATGAGGAGGTACTGAACAATATTGGGGATAAAAGGAATTTCTAGCATACCTTGACAAAAAGAAGGTATCGATTGGTAGGACACATTCTTAGACATCAAGGTATTGTGAATTTAGCGTGTGTGGGGTAAAATCCGCAGAGGAAGACCAAGAGATGGATACAGTAAGCAGATTCAGACAGATGTAGGTTGCCGTTCTTATGTGAAGTTGAAGAGGCTTGCTCAGGATAGGGTATTGTGGAGAGCTGCATCAAACCAGTTCAAATGTTCAAATGTTTGTAAATTTATCGGAGCAAACTGCGTGGTCATCAGTCCGTAGCTTACAAACTACTTAAACCTAGGTAAACTAACCTAAGGACAAACACACACACACACACACCCATGCCCCAGGGAGGACTCGAACCTCCACGGCGAGCAACCGCGCGCTCCGCAGCGAGACGCTTTAGACCGCTCGGCTACTCCACCGCGGCATCAAACCAGTCTCCGGACTGAAGGCCACAACAACAACAACTGTCATCGGTTTGAATAGTGGGAATTTTTTATAACAAACAGCAAAAGCCTATCGTGTTTCTATTAGTATACAAAGGTTTTTAGCATTTATTTTCAGCAGCCAGTTGCAGTCAATATAGCGGCACAAGGTTGGCACACAAACAAGATTATGGCTGGGCATGTGTCGTAGATTGCCTGTTCGGATTGTCAATCACCTTACTTTGTATTTAAGTTATCAAAGTTTGCATTTTTACCGTTATTATCGTAATCTTCAGTTCGGAGAATGGTGTAATGCAGCTCTTGACGTTATTCTATCCTGATTCTCTCTGTCTCTTCATAACTACTGCAACGTATACCCACTTGGTCCTGTTTACTGTGGTCAAGCCAAGATCTCGCTTTAGAACTGATACACACTTCGTCACTATCAAATTACCTCGGAGTCCTGATGCGCCCCGTCAACATCTTTCTTTAATCATATTGTGCCATTCACCGCATTCCGATTCAGTACTCCCGCAGTTACTGGACCTACTTATCCAACCTCCTGTATTATTCAGTAACATCACGTCTTTGAAGTTTGTAGTCTCCCCCTACCTCCAGCGGTGTAGCTGGGCCGGTACGGGTCAGTACGGCGCACCCCCGAAAATCGACGCTCGTTACAAGCAGACCGATTAAACTTCGTTTTTAAAACTGTCTTAATTAGAGCAACTGTAAACTGTGGAATGCATTTCGAAAAGAATACTTACAGTTATATCGTGGCATAACTCGGCATTAAAACAGAATGGAATGTCATTCTCTTTGAATAACGCTTCTTTAACCAGCAGGATGCCTAAAACCTGTTGAGCTGTTGGAGACGTTATTGAGGAGTTACTTCAATGAGAAGTAGCGCTTCCGGTCTGGAAAACCGACACAACGGTCGGAAGTGCGAGACGCTAACCACGTCCCCTTCCATACCGCATCCGCTGACGTCTTCTTTTAGTGTTAAACTCTAGCTTCTGTGTTTGCCATTGTTTCAGTTTCGTCTGTTTCAATAGGGACTCTGTGTGAAGTGTGTGTGTGAGTGGCGAAAATATGACCAACTCAAGGAAGTCTACTAGCAGTCCATCTGGAACCTCGGTAAGTCATTTTTTATGAGTACCGCCTAAACTTCTTTTCTACTTTTCTTTCCCCCTTAACTGCCACACCGCCTACCTCTACTTTTTTTTTGTTCAGATGTTTGTAAACCTATTGGACCAAACTTCTGAGGTCATCAGTACCTAGACTTACAAACTACTTATAACTTACACTAAGGAAAACACACACGCCCAAGGAAGGACTCCAAGTTCCATTTCTAAATTTCATTCTTCCGCCATGTACCTACTTAAATGTGATCCGCAGAGTAATTATGTAGGTGTAAATGTATAATTATGTAGATTCGTGTAATTATATTTCCCATTTCCTGCAGTGTACTAACAAACACAGACATTCAAAATCATGAAAATACGTCAACCACAGTGTGAGAGCATACCTGCGTAGATAAGGAATAGTGTTACAACTTACTGCTTTTTTTAATTTTTTTTAATAAAAACGAAATATTTTGTAGTGCTATCCACTTTCATAACTAAGTGGTCAGTGTGTCTGACTGCTATACGAAGAAAGTCGATATCAGTTCCAGGTAGTGTCTGCGATTTTCTCCAGGTTGTAGGCCTGGAACGGAGTGCATTAGAACTTGTAATGCGTAATAGTTCGCGATCGGGTGCACTCACTTTTGTTCGTTCTTTTAGTTCGTCCGCTCCCAGTGACGGCTGAGCGGCGTGGGCTGCGCATGCAGGTGGAGGGAGAAGTTCCCCCACCTAGCTGCTCCATGCGCTTGCTGCTTGAGCCGCTGACGATATCGCGCAAACCAAAAGAAACAGTTTGTGGATAATCTCTCGCGTTTAAGTTTAGAGTTATCTCTATATCTTGGCATTATGGAATTTATTAATCAGATATTACAGAGTGCGGAATACTTCAAAGCAGACATTTTGTAGCACTGAACTATGTAATCTAGCAGGCAGACGCTAACCTCGAAATGGCTCTCGTCAGCAGAAGGCAAAATACGTGATTTTTAATTCTGTTCGCGACCTATCGCGTATCTTTTAGTTCGCGACCTATCGTGAATCTTCTAGTTCGCGACATATCGCGCATATTTTAGTTCGCGACCTATCGCGCATATTTTGGTTCGCGACCGGTAGTTCTCCTTTTAGTTCGCAGCTCGGCCGCAAGGTAGGTCGCTCTTTTTAGTTCGTTCGCTCGATTTTGGCTTTTGCTACCGCTACTAAAACTACATCTCAGCTCGAAATGACGGCAGCTGGCAGAAGGGAATCACGCGATTCTGCGCGCTCTCGCGTCCTCTCGCTGTTACCCGTCAGTCTTCGAAAAAGGAGCGGACGAACTAAGAGGCGAGGGATCTGCGAACTAGTTTGCATAGTTCGCCTGTGGGAGCGCTCTTCTGAACTAGTTAATTCGCGAACTACACAAGACTAGTAATGCTAGATGAGAAACTAATTGAGAGGGAAGTAGCAGCTGCAAGGTGTGGGAACCTCACAAAGGCCGGGAGAGCCGTTCACTGAGCCAGCAACGGATTTGAGAGCTGGGGGGGGGGGGGGGGGCGGAAATCAAAGTGAGGTCTCTACCCCGGGTAGCAAGTGCAGAGAGGCGCGAAATTATCTCCAAGGAGAGGGGACGTGTCTGCCGACGACGATTGGTGGAGGGTGGGTGCGGCGCCGACAAAGGGACGCAGGGCGGAGGGGAGGGGGAAGTGCCAATAACGTCGGTCGGCGAACAGTCGGGAACACTGGCAAGTTTGGCTACTAATCCGGTTTGGCCATGTGACGTAACAAAGCTCATTCCACCCATTGCGACGTAATCGCTTCACTTGGATTAGGTGACAAAAGTTTATAAAGTCCTCCAAAATGTTCTGAATGGCGCATATAACGCGTTACCTTGTTATTTCGGGGTTTGGTGTAACTTCTGGTTACTCACCATCTGGGATAGCAATAATGCAGCAACCTCTGCATCTCATTGAATACGAGCAGCTGGACTCGGTTAAGGTGTAGGAGAGAGCGGGGAAATACCGTGCACGTAAGCCTTTTTTCAAATATTTCGTATTTTTCGAACTAAATTGAGATGTTGAACACCTTTTTTGGTTAAGAAATCAATGCCCTACACGTTTATGGCTTCATACTTGCTATATTAAATCGTGGGGATTTTCCGTCGTGTGCAAGACACCTGATTTTTAATTTTTTCCCAAACATGTTTCAGCACATTTTGTGCTATAATCAGTGGGATGTTTATTTTTGTTCTGAAAAATTATAGTTACTGTACAATTGTCTTTTCAGGTACCTCTAAAATGTTTTTGTAGGTTCATTCGTTTTTAATTTTACTTAGGTTATTTGACTATATAACTATTTCAGTTTAGTGAAAATTAGGCCTAGATATACGAGTATCACATTTTTTAACATACCTTTTTACATTAGGCTACATAAAACTCGTTAAGTAGCCTACTTATTTGTTGTTTTGGTAATGCTATTTATAAAACTTGTCATCTGCAAAAATAACAAGCAGTTTGAATTTTCTTACTTTCTTATTTTCGGTTCGAGAAAGTCGGCTACTCGACGAGTTTTTAGTAGCCTAATGTAAAAAGGCATGTAAAAAAAATTTATACTCGTACATCTAGGTCCAATTTTCACTAAACTGAAATAGTTCAAAATCAAATGTTTGTAGAACTTATGGGACTTAACTACGGGGTCATCAGTCCCTAAGCTTACAAACTACTTATGAACTAGCTAATCCTAAGGACGGCACAAATATCCATGCCCGATGGGGGATTCGAACCCCCGACCGTAGTGGCCGTGCAGACCGTGACTGGAGCGCCTCAGTCCCCTCGGCCACCGCGGCCGGCTGAAATAGTTATATCGTCAGATAACCTAAGTAAAATTAAAAACGAATGAACCAACTAAAACATTTTGGAAGTACCTGAAAAGACTATTGTACAGTAACTATAATTTTTCAGAACAATAATAAACATCCCACTGATGATAGCACAAAATGTGCTGAAACATGTTTGGGAAAAAATTAAAAATCAGGTGTCTTGCATACGGCGGAAAATCCTCACCATTTATCCAAGCAAGCACGGAAGAAAGAAGAACAGCAACATCAAAAGATGATTATATTAAATCGATTTACGTTCCTACAGCTGTTTTACAAAAGTGTTGCGTTGTACGGTATTACCCCGAGGGGTGGGGCCATACCGCGCAATAAACTCTGAATGAACCCATCCACTGCAAATCACACATCGAAACCACAGCTCCCTGTTTTTCCCAAACTCTCCGAAAAGCATGCCCGGTATTGCCCCCAGACAACGTGACTCGCCATTTTTAATTCCAACCCAACAATCACGAAATTTAACGTCTAACATTTGATGTTTAAAAGATCAAGAAATGCGTAATTAAATAGAGCTACTTTAAATATTGTTGCTATTAACATATTTCGCTCACCTCTAGACATATTATCTTCAGATTTTATAAGAAAACAGTCGAAATCAGTTGAAACCGATTGTCGAAGACGTCTGCGCCGTTGGACGATCTAGACCCCTGTGTAGTGATGGGCAAACCGAGTACTGAGAATGCAAAGTTCTCGATTCCAAAGAGTTCTCGTTGTTCTCGAGAACCTGAGTCGGTTCTCGGTTTTCAGTATTTGCTTTTTAATGTTAGGAAATTGTCGACAGAAAATTTTATGATCCTACCGTTGACAAATTTAGAAGTAATGTAACATTTAGTTACGTTTTGTAGCATACGCCACACAGGTTGTGTATACCTGATCGTGTGGTGTAATGGGTTAAATCATTATAATGCTATGATGTAGGGTAAGGGCTCGAATCCTGACAGTGCAAATAAGATTTTAATTTTTAAATTATAATCACAACTACTGTAAAATCTTTTTTGAAACATCATCAATCATTAGTTTTATTGAAATGATTAAAAAGTTACGTTGAACCAAATTCTAATTCTTCGCAACATCATTTCAATCAGCGTAGTAACTTTTCATTTCCGCTCATTTATACTTCTTATCGTTCTTTTTTTATCTGGAACATTCATCTATCAGATTTTAATTATTGTTATCCAGTAACTTCAAAAGAAGTTATGCCGTTTTATCATTTTATATTTGTGTTTGTTGGAATCATTATTTATATTCCTCATTTTACTTTATTATATTTATAACACAGTACCCAATCTTCGTTATTATACTCGTAATGAAAAAAGAATTAAAGTTTAACATGTTTGTATGACGATTACCAAACAAAAGTTCTCAGCTCTCGCGCCTCAGAACTCGCTTCTTAGTTCTCGCTTTTCAGTACTCGTTTCTTAGAACTCGATTCTTAGTTCTCGCTTCAGATCTCGCTTCTCAGTTCTCGCTTCTAAGGTCTCGGTTTTCGGGTCTCGCTTCAGATCTCGCTTCTTGGTTCTCGGTTTTCGGATCTCGCTTCATATCTCGCTTCTTGGTTCTCGATTCTAAGGTCTCGGTTTTCGGGTCTCGCTTCAGCTCTCGCTTCTCAGTACTCGCTTCTAAGGCCTCGGGTTTCGGGTCTCGCTTTTCAGTTCTCGCTTCATGGTTCTCGTTTACGGTATCTCGGTTATGGTAATCGTTTCTGTTGAGCAAAGTGAAATGAAAATTTTCGATTTTGTTTTTATTTGTTTCAGTCTTGCGGCTGCTATCTTTTATTATATCCAGGCATTGTCACTAATATCCTCATTTGTCAAACAAATGGAAATGTTTAATCTGAGTATCTATTAAATCACCCATATGTTTCTTATCTCTGTATGTGTAAAAGCGAATGATTAATCACTCACTCACTCACTAAACACGGAAACACGAAAACTACTTCACCTATGAAGCTGAAATTAGGCAGGTATGCTGTTTATAGGTAGAATACATCAGCCGGAAAAGGATTTTGCGTTAGGGTCGAATTAAGGCACATGGCGGAGGGTACTTTAGCTACAGGTTTTTTTCGATCTTCATAAAATTTTGTATGGTTGACTATCAGAACAAGTGGAAGGTCCCTTCTACATAAAAGTTTGTATGGTGCATGGCGGAGGGTACTTTACAAACGGACTTCCACAAAATCTGTAGTTTCTTTCCGATCAATGTGAAATTTTGTACACTTGATTTCCAAACCATGTTTTTTTAAGTAAATGTTGAGAACGCTTATTTCACAATCAGAACTCGTTCAGAGCGGTAATACTGGCATCTAGTAGATTTGTCTAGGCACCTAATTTTTTTTAGTTCTCGGTTTGGTATTCGATTCCTTTTGGTTCTCGAGAACAGAGGTCTCGATTCCTGAAAGTTCTCGGTTTTGCCCATCTCTACCCCTGTGTATGTGTTTATAGTTACTTCCGCTATGTGGCAGCACCGTGCAGCGCTCTTTGCGCTCTCTGGGAAACCCCGCTGTACGACATTGCCCCGCTCTCCCCTACACTTTGATTTGAAATTATGTAAAACAAAACTAAGTAGGTTTCAATTAGTGGTTTAATACAGATCTTTAAATAAACTGGAAACATTTGTAACAATTGTACAATAATTATTTTCAACAATAAAATGTCAACGCGCTGACGATCATAGTATCTGCCTCGAAGTCTGATTAAAAATTGAGTTCCTATGACGTCTGCGGGCCGCCTTTATATACAAATCTCAGCAGTATCCTGCATTTTTTTATAAAAATATGAAATTATTACATTTAACGTCAGTTTTATCAATTTTAATGAGATATGTGATTCTATAAAACAACCTTAAATGTGTCTTCATCTCTTAATGACACTTAAACCTTCGTAAATGTTTCCAATTACCGAAAATACACTTAAATATGAGGAGTAATACTGAATATTACATTTATCGTAATAACTTGAAAAATATTAATAAGAAACTTTTCATAACATCTATGTAGCAATAGTTCACGAGTATTTTCAATTCTGTGATGTGACTGATTAGAAAGAATGTCTACTCTGACAAGGGAACACCAAATATGGCACAAACGAATTTTGATGGGTCGCAGGTATGTTGTGCGGGAACTTCTCCAGACCACAAAGCTAAAAGGATTTGCTCCAACGCGCCGTTTCCACGAAAATCGAGATCAAAGGCCAGCGCATAACAGCTATTCCTGTACTAAGTCATCAGCGGTGAGTAAGTCAGTGTGGTGTAATTAGCAAGGCGCTTGACTCCAGCACAGACGACCCGAGTAAGCGCGCCCGGTCAGGGGGCTCTACGCCCTCTGTAATAAAAAAAGCTGAGCCAAATGATCAAAGAACGAAATGAACCGACGACCGCAAAAGATAGATCTACCTGAAAGAAAAAAAAGGTTTCAAATTCTACTCCAAACTTATTTTTTTACACTTGTCCGACGATGATCGTGCATAATTCTATGCTTTCATAGCCACTCTTATGTTAATGCTTGAGTAATTGATCATGACAGTGGCGTAACTATGGGGGGGATGAGGGGGATAGAACCCCCCCCCCCCCCAGAACCCCCATCCCAGAAAAAAAAATCGTATAACAGCAATCTGGTAAAGGTAAAGATTGAAAACTTGGGGTGTTTTACCTAACCTTTCATTGGATGGGAGTGAATTAGTTTCTTCAATGGGAGTGGTAGATGGTAGTCTGTCTGGAAACTGACTAAAATTTTGCTCGTCAAGCAGATCTATCCCCCCCCCCCCAAAGCCAAGTCCTAGTTACGCCACTCGATCATGATGATAACTTATGTTAATTGCTCAATATGTTATGTATTGCGCGACGACTTTTTTTATTTAATTCGTTATTTCTAAGCATACTTTCATGACGATTGAAAGACATGTCTAAATCAGTAAACCGTCTGTGGTTAGCACTTAAAACACGTGTGCAACATTTGCTAGCTGCGTCTATAGTCTCCAGCTCCACTGTTGTTATACCGTCTTATGCAGAGTGTGTGCCCATTTGACGCGTCCCAGCTACGGCCAAATGTGTTTTGTTGTTTGTTGTTTAACTGCACAAGAACTTCATGTAACTGTAATTACCTGATATAACTTTATCTTTGCAATTAGAATTGATAAAGTGGGAAAAGGGAATATAATTACACACAATCAATCGTCGGACAAGTGTTAAAAAAATTCCGGGCAGGATTTGAACTCGGGTCGTCTGTGGGACAGTCGAGCGCCTTGCTAATTACACCATGCTGACTCACGTATCTCTGGTGACTTAGTACAGGTATAGCTTTACGCGCTGGACTTCGATCTCGATTTTCGTGGAAACGAAGGCACATTGGAACAAATCCTATTAGCTAGGTGGTCTGGAGGAGTTCCCGCGCAACGTACCTACGACTCATCAAAATTCGTTTGTACCGTACTTGGTGTTCCCCTTGTGTGTTTATATAAACAGTGGATTTGACATTAATGGCTTAATTAGTTGCTTTCAAAATTTAATCTAAAATTGATTATTATTAAAAGCTTAATGTGCTGTATGATAAAAGAAGCCCCACCAATTGATTTAAAATAACTGAACTTTATCTAGATTTCGACTACCACTAAGGGTGTCTTCAACAGAAATAAAACTACTACACCCTGAGACGTTTATACAAAGAATAAATGCGCTCATGTCGTATGAAGTTAGTTGTAAAACATATTTGCTAGTTATAACTAGCAGTCTGAACAATAAAATAACTTAGTGGCTGGCCGCTATGGGATGCCAACGTGTCTGCGATCAAAGCGTTGAGTGTACATAATTATGATCTCATTTACATTACATTATTTTAGATTCGTATTTGAGCTGAAATTCATGACGTCTATTTGGTCAGCCATGTGCGCTCCTATATTTGCAGATTTACATTAAACTATTTCGTAATTTATGTTCCTACCGATTGATAGGCTATTTCATGTTGCTTATATACTTTTGATATGAGTTAGATAATCTACTTTGTAGTCAGATACGTCTCGTGGACCTTTGTTTATATTTTCATGTATCGAAAACATCACAGTTTCAATTTAGTCTGTTTAGCTCATAAAATGAGTTGTTAACTGTGTTTAAATATTGCTGTAGATCTTGTCTGTTACATATCAGCCACTATCAAGTTTGTGCCTCGGTTGGGAAGTGTCGTAGATCCTATTTTACAGTCGCGTGCTGCATTAAAATTTCATGGTCATTTGTTACCAATACTGTGCTTAGAATGTAATTTAACTAGAAAATACAGGGTATAGTTACAGCAACTATTTTGTTAGTTCATATTAGACTTTATTTATAAAACTGTTTTACTTAAGATGATCACAGAAAGTATGTATATTTATCTGACAAAGATTTAAAAAAATAGTTTCAAAAAACTAAAATTACAATCATTGTCAGCCACAGACACTGGCAACAGAGAAAGACTACTTAATAATAGCCTTGCGCGCTTTCTTCTGACTAAACTGATCAATTACGTCGGAATAGTCGACAGCTCATTCTCAACTGATAAAATTGCTAAATTATTAAGACGACTTTGGCCTGTTGTACTCCTTTGCAAAGTTTTTAAAGAGTTCGCCCGTTTACTAAACGACCTTTCAGCCGTAGACACTGTCACTGGAATGGTACAGAAAAGTCTAATTGCAGTACATAGGTTCAAAAATATTGCTTGAAGGTTTCTCTCGTAGGTGGAAGTCTCATCGGGTTCATTTTCTGATTGGAAGACTGTATCATGGACGCTTTTTATGGGTAGAATTTCTTCAACTAAGCTGCCTGAATCTGAGAAGTCTGAAGAATATTTTGAGACAAGATTGATGGTTTTAACTTCATCATTTTCTAAGTCAATGAAATCCAAAGCTGGTGAAAACAAAAAAATGTTCAAATGTTTGTTAAGCTTGTGGGACTTAACTACGGGGCCATCAGTCCCTAAACTTACAAACTACTTATGAACTACCTTATACTAAGGACGGCACAAATATCCATGCCCGAGGGGGGATTCGAACCCCCGACCGTAGTGGCCGTGCAGACCGTGATTGAAGCGCCTCAGTCTCCTCGGCCACCGCGGCCGGCTGGTGAAAATAGATCACAAATTTGTTCACATCTCGTAAATCGTATTGTCAACTCTGTCATGATGAAATCCAAAACAGGAAGGAAAGCAAATAATTTTAACTCATTTGATGCTTCCAGTTGAAGATGTTCAGGCGTCTTTTCATCTCCACTGGCTTTCCTTTTTGATACCTATCTCCACATAATGACGATGATGATAATGATGATGACATTGCTGATTGCTCAGTCGTGTCTAGTAATAAGCTACCTCTACAGATTCCGACAGTTTTGTATATTTTGATGACAGCCTCACTGTCTGTGTAGGAGATGAAGAGATTATTGCTGATGTGTGCCAACAATGCAGCGATGATCAAGAAGGTAAGTGACAATAATGGAGATGACGACATTAATATTGAAACACCTGAACTGAGTGAAGTGTTTAGTTCAATCGATCTTGCACAGGCGTTAAATTAGTGGAAAAATTTGTAGTGAAAAATATCTGATGTAATTAATAAATTTGCAAAATGAGGTGTATGCATTTAATATATGGAAACAGAAACAAGCCAAATATTTTAATCCCTTTAAATCATGATCAAGTGCAAAATAACATCTTGTTAAAGCAGTGTGAAGTGCCAGATTACATTATTGTATCACATTTTTTAAAGAGGACACAATAAAAAGATTTTATTTAAATACTGTATTCTCTCTTTATCGTTTATCAACTTTATAAATACAGCCCCACTCTATCTTTTATTTTCAATTTAAAAAAATGAAATAATGGTGTTGCATTATGGGCTGGGAGATCCTACCTGGATTATTCGGCCGCCTAGTGCAAACTACTTATGAACTACCTATTACTAAAGACGACATAAATATCCATGTTCAAGCGGGGATTCGAACCCCCGACCATAGCGGCCATGCAGACTGTGACTGGCGCGCCGCAGACCGCTCGGCCACTGCGGCCGGCCCCCATCTAAATGACGCCGTTGACAGGGAATGACACGGAGGTTCAAATCAAATATCTGTAAAGCTGGGGGACAAAACTTCTGTGGTCACCAGTCCCTAGATTTACAAACTACTTAAACTAACTTACGCTAAGGATAACCAACACCACCTAGAGACAAGGCCTTACAACCAGCCGTGCCTACGTCACACTTAGAGGCCGCGGCCGCCACCTCGCTGGCTGTTGGCTGGGGCACGCCCACCGCCGCGCAGCGGAAGGCCAGTCAGATGGCGGCTGGGGCCTCTAAGTGTGACGTAGGCACGGCCTGTTGTAAGGCCTTGTCTTCTAGGTGGTGTTAGAATAACACACACAGCCGGCCGAGTTGGCCGACTGGACTGAGGCGATCCAGTGACAGTCTGCACGGCCACTACGGTCGGAGGTTCGAATCCCCCCTCGGGCATGGATATTTGTGCCGTCCTTAGTACTAGCTAGTTCATAAGTAGTTTGTAAGTTTAGGGACTAATGACCCCGTAGTTAAGTCCCATAAGACAAACATTTGAACAACACACATGCTTGAGGGAGGACTCGAACCTCCGACGGAGAGCAGGCGCGCACTCCACAGCAATGCTCCTTAGAGCGCACGGCTACCCCCGCGCGGCGACACGGCGGTCCTTGGTTGTATTTTTAAGAGTATTTTTTCACCACGTTTCAAAAAGTTTATTTAGGTCACCATGTACGCTTTGCTCTCTGCAGTGTTTTGTGATGATGTTGCAAATACTAGGTTAAAAAGGTTGGTGCAAGTACAATGTCATAGGGTAGCTGGGCACAGATGGCGCAGCGGGCTGCGAACCACTGTCCCTCTGTGCCAACTGCAGTTGTATGGCAAACCTTCTGATCCTTGGTTATGAAAGTAATTTGTTTAACGTGCGTGGGCTGACGCAGTTCGGTCAATGGTAGTCAATGTCTGACGGATGGGTATTTCGATTACGGCAGTAGTGCGTTCAACCGCGCATATAGTGTCTCGTGAATGGTTAAATGATGTCACAGTCTATAATGGCTCAACTAACGTATTTCGTAAGCCTAGGGACTGATAAACAGAGTAGTTAAGTCCCATAAATTTTCAAACATTTGAACATTTGATTTCAACTAACGTCCATCCAGTTACCCTCGATGACTGTAACCGGCGACATCTGATAAGGATAGTCAGTAGTGACAAGGGAAACAATGTAAATCACGGCTCAGTTCAAAACTGGACGTACTAGACAAGTCTCCCAGACGTCAGTTCTTAGGAACACGTGGTATAGGAGTAGGCGCAGCACACGGGAGTAACTGCCAACTTCAACGGGCTCAACGGCTTGCATTTGTCACCAGCCGCCATGGATGAACACTGGGACAGTAGCGGAACGTGATATGATCGGACGAATTACAATATAATTGTACCATGCCCATGGAAGAGCCGCGGTGGAGTAGCCGAGCGGTCTAAGGCGCCTCGCTGCGGAGCGCGCGGTTGCTCGCCGTCGTAGGTTCGAGTCCTTCCTAGGGCATGGGTGTGTGTGTTGTCCTTAGGTTAGTTTACCTTAGTTTAAGTAGTTTGTAAGTTACGGACTGATGACCACGCAGTTTGGTCCTATAGATTTACAAAACATTTGATTTGATTTGCCGAGCCCGCCGCGGTGGCCGAGGGGACTGAGGCGCTCCAGTCACGGTCTGCACGGCCACTACGGTCGGGGGTTCGAATCCCCCCTCGGGCATGGATATTTGTGCCGTCCTGAGGATTAGCTAGTTCATAAGTAGTTTGTAATCTTAGGGATTGATGACCCTGTTGTTTAGTCCCATAAGTTCTACAAACATTTGAACATTTTGATTTGCCGATGGACGGCACCGCGTGTGGCGCAAACCACACGAATCGATTAAGCCCGTCTGCCAAGAACGATTAGTCAACATAGTGGTGTCTCTGTTATGGTCGTTAATGCACTTCCCTTGAATGGACTCCCTAGTTGTACAGGAAGGGACTTTAAGTGGTCCACGGTATTTTGGGTTCTTCGGCGACCATCTCAATCCATGTTTGGCCTTTCAACACCTTCACAGTTATGTGGTGTTTTTAAGATGATAATGCGATGCCACATTGGTCGCACGCCGGCCTGGGAGACAAGAGGGGAGGTCCGAAGACTATGATGGCCATCCTATCCCGGCGCGCAGATTCTAACCCCAACGACCATATCTGGAAATCATGGAACGTAGTCTACGTGCCTCGGTAACTTCACCCACGAACAGACCAGAACTGGCTTCTCTCTGCAAACGATTTGGTGTCGGCTGCGTCCAGATGAGTATCAAGAGCCTTGTAGAAGGAAGGAATCTTAGGGTTTAACGTCCCGTCGACAGTGTGGTCATTAGAGACGGAGCTCACGTTCGGATTTTTGGGTAAGGATTGGGGAAGGAAGTTGGCCGTGCCCTTTGAAAGGAACCATCCCAGTATTTGCCTGGAGTGATTAAGGGAAAACATAGAAAACCTCAATCTGGATGGCCGGAGACGGATTTCAACCACCATCCTTCCTAATACGAGTCCAGTGTGTTACCAATGCGTCATCTCGCTCGGTCAAAAGCCTTGTAGACTCACGTCCATGGCGTCTCACTGAAGCCCGCAGGGTCGAAGGAGGCCCCACAAGATGCCTGTCCAAGCCATTTATTAAGTTGTTGTTATGGTCTTCAGTCCGGAGACTGGTTTGATGCAGCTCTCCACCCTACTCTATCCTGAGCAAGCCTTTTCATCTCCTCATAAGAACGGCAACCCACATCCACTTGAATCTGCTTACTATACGCGTCTCTTGGGCTCCCTCTGCGATTTTTACCCCACACACTTCCCACCAATGCTAAATTTACGATTCCTCGATGTCTAAGAATGTGTCCTACCTAGCGATCTCTTCTTTTGGGTATGCCAAAAATTCCTTTTCTAACCCATTCTGTTCAGTACCTCTTCATTAGTTATGCGATCTACCCACCTAATTTGCAGCATTCTTCTGTAGCACCACATTTCAAAAGCCTCTATTCTCTTCCTGTCCGCACTGCCTATCGTCCATGTTTCACTCCCGTACAAGGCAACACTCCACACAAATGCCTTCAGAAAAGACTTCCTTACACTTAAATTAATATTCGATGTTAGCAATTTTCTCTTTTCCAAAAATGCTTTTCTTCCCATTGCCATTCTGCATTTTATATCCTCTGTACTGCGACCATCGCATGTTATTTTACTACCCAAGTAACAAAACTCATCTACCACCTTCTTTGTTTCGTTACCTAATCTAATTCCTTCAGCATCGCCCGATTTTCTAAGGCCGCATTCCATTATTTTTGTTTTGCTCTTGTTAATGTTCATTTTATATGCTCTCTTCAACACACTATCCATTCCATTCAACTGCTCTTCCAGGTCCTTTGCTGTCTCTGACAGAATTACAATGTCATCAGCAAAACGCAATGTTTTTATTTCTTCCCTCTGAACTTTAATCCCTATTCCAAATTTTTCCTTGCTTTCCTTCACCGCCTGCTCGATGTACAAATTGAATAACATCGGTGAAAGGCTACAACCCTGTCTTACTCCCTTCCCAACTGATGCTTCCCTTTCATGCCCTTCGAGTCTAACAACTGCGGTCTGGCTTTTGTACAAGTTGTAAATAATTCTCCTTTCCCTGTATTTTACCCCTGCTGACTTCCGAATTTGAAAGAGTGTATTCCAGTCAACATTGTCAAATGCTTCTCCAAATCTACAGAAGCTAAAAATGTAGGTTTGCCTTTCCTTAATATATCTTCTAAGATAAGACGTAAAGTGAGTATTGCCTCCCGGGTTCCTACGTGCCTCCTGAATCCAAACGGATCTTCCCCGAGGTCAGCTTCTACCAGCTTTTCCATTCTCCTGTAGATAATTCGTGTTAAAATTTTGCGCCTGCTTTCTTTGGAGAGTATTTCGCCTGTCTCATACATCCTACACACCAGTTCAAATAGTCTTGTCATGGCTTGCTCTCCCAGAGACTTTAGTAGCCCTGAGGGTATGTTATCTACTCCTGGGGCCTTGTTCCGACCTAGGTCTTTCAGGGATCTGTCAAATTCATCTCTCAGTATACTATCTCCTATTTCATCTTGATCTACTTCCTCTTCCCTTCCTACATCATCGTCTCTAAGTTCATTTCCTTTGTAGAGCTGCTCTATGTACTCTCTCCACCTTTCAGCTTCCCCTTCTCTGCTGAGAACTGGTTTCCCATCTGAGTTCTTGATATTCGTGGAGTTGCTTTTCTTGTCCCCAAATGTCTCTTTTATTTTCCTGGAGGCGGTATCTACTTTTCCCCTTCTTATACATTCTTCTACAGATTTGCATTTGGCTTCTAGCCACTCCTGCTTAGCCATTTTGCACTTCCTGTCAATCTCATTTCTTATTCGTCTGTACTCCATTTTGCCTGTTTCATTTACTGCATTTTTATATTTTCTCCTTTCATCAATTAAATTTAGTATTTCCTGTGATACCCAAGGATTTTTTGTAGGTCTTGCCTTTCTACTTATTTTGTCCTCTGCCGCCTTCACTATTTCATCTCTCAATGCTACTCATTCCTCTTCTACTATTTTATTTCCCCCTGTTTCAGTCAATTGTTGCCTAAATCTCCCTCTGAAATTCTCCAGAACTTCATGTTCCTTCAATTTATCTAGGTCCCATCTCCTTATTTTCCTACCTTTCTGCAGTTTTTTCAGTTTCAGCCTACACTTCATGACTAACAAGTTATGGTCAGAGTCTATATCTGCCCCTGGGTATGTCTTACAGTTTATAACTTGGTTCCGGAATCTATGTTTTACCATTATAAAATCTATCTGATACCTTCCGGTGTCTCCTGGTCTCTTCCAAGTATACAACCTTCTTTTGTGATTCCTAAACCACGTGTTTGTTACGATTAAATCATGTTCCGTGCAAAATTCTACCAGGCGGCTTCCTCTTTCATTCCTTCGGCCCAGTCCATATTCACCTACTATTTTTCCTTCTCTTCCTTTTCCTATTACCGAATTCCAGTCTCCTATCACAATTAAGTTTTCCTCTCCCTTAACTGTCTGAATAATTTCCTTTAGCTCCTCATATATTTCTTCTATCTCCTCATCATCGGCAAAGCTAATTGGCATATAAACCTGTACTACTGTTGTCGGTATTGGCTTCGTATCTATCTTGACAATGATAATGCGATCACTTTGCTGCTCATAGTAGTTTGCCCGCATTCCTATTTTCTTATTCATTATCAGTCCTACTCCTGTGATACCCCCAACTGATTTTGTATTTATTATCCTGTACTCACCGGACCAGAAATCCTGTTCATCCTGCCACCGAACTTCACTAACCCCCACTATATCTAACTTCAACCTGTCCATTTCCCTTTTTAAATTTTCTAATTTTCCTACCCGATTAAGGGATCTAACATTCCACGCTCCGATCCGTAGAATGCCAGTATTATCTTTCCTGATGACAACATCCTCCCGAGTAGTCCCCGCCCGGAGATCCGAATGGGGGACTATTTTACCTCCGGAATATTTTACCCGAGAGGATGCCATCATCATATTTTCATACAGTAGAGCTACATGTCCTCGGGAAAAGTAACGGCTGTAGTTTCAAATGTTCAAATGTTTGTAGAACTTATGGGACTTAACTACGGGGTCATCAGTCCCTAAGCTTACAAACTAGTTATGAACTAGCTAAGACTAAGGACGGCACAAATATCCATGCCCGAGAGGGGATTCGAACCCCCGACCGTAGTGGCCGTGCAGACCGTGACTGGAGCGCCTCGGTCTCCTCGGCCACCGCGGCCGTCGTTGTAGTTTCCCCTTGCTTTCAGCCGTTCGCAGTAACTGTGTGGCGAAGCCACATTAGCTGATGTTACAAGGCCAGCTCTGTCAATCATCCCGACTGTTGCCCCTGTAACTACTGAAAAGGCTGCTGCCCCTCTTCAGGAATCACACGTTTGTCTGGCCTCTCCACAGATACCCCTCCGCTGTGGTTGCACCTACGGTACGGCTATCTGCATCTTTGAGGCACGCAAGTCACCCCACCTCGGCAATGTCTGTGGTTCATGGGAGTGGAATGGAGAAATAGCATTCGAAAACTGACCAAGATGGCGGACTGGCTTCAACCTCCTAACCTCCTTGTGGATAACACAGGTCAGAGGGCGTAAAACTGACAAGGGGAACACCAAGTATGGACAAACGGATTGTGATGGGTCACAAGTATTTTGTTAGGGTATTCCTCGAGACCACCAAGCTAAAAGGATTTGTTCTAACATGCCTTGGTTTCCACGAAAATCGAGATGAAAGTCCTGCGCGTAACTGTTATACCTGTACAGTAGACGGTGTCAGAAAGAAAGCCGGCGTGGTGTGGTCAGCAAGGCGCTGGGCTTCCATGCAGAGGCCTGTCTTCTATCCTTGTCCGCTGGTTGTGCACAATTATATGCTTACACAACAATTCTTATATTAATACTTGAATAATTGCTGCAATGGTCTGTGCTTTCGGAGTTTGTATGATATTTATCAACCAGAAAATTTTGTACACCTGTTGATTTTGTGTCTCGTTGCCGGCGGTTGTCCTAGGTGTCGGTGGCCGAGTGGAGAGGGACCGACACAGGGAAATAGGATGCACGCTTATACGGGGACAGAATATGAGGTGACCAGCCAGTGGGACAGCAGAAACTAGAAACACTAAGCTAGATTAGAACAAGATATATATTTCGCAGAAACATTATAATACTTAACTTTTACAAGTTTTGTGACTGCAGACTAGTGTAATGCTGATACATAGTTTTAACTAGGTAGAGGCTTGCCTATTGATGAGAGTCTGTTCTAGTGCTTGTCCTATTGCCAATTGGCCGATACAGTTCAGTCAGAGTCGAATATAAGAGTCGCGAAACTCGCAGTGATTTTTTGCAACTTCGCGACTGCAGCGCTGCCAAGCGGCCGGGTCGTAAAGAACACACCACAAAGCGATTGAGTAATGAATGTGCATTTGGACTGAAGCAGCATTTTCAAAATAACTTCGTATTTATGAGCTTTTGTGGCGCTATACATTGTAGCAACTGTCAAAAATAGAATTCGGAAATCTCTCATTTGCAAAGGATGCTCAGAAGTAACAGAATAATGTTATGAATAACAGGTGTTCGTTTACTGTGGTTATAATTTTAGGCGTAGAAGTAAATATTTAACAATTCATTCACATCCAAACTTCTTCTGTTAATCAGAATCGCAAATACTTTACCACTACTTCACAATATTACTGCTGAATAAAAGTAATGTATCAATGACTGCTTTGGTTCGTACCTCAGCTTCACTAAAATGATAACCATGTATACAAACATATTTTGATAAAGTGAAAACGTTTCTACAAATAAATAATATGTCCATATATAAGCTGTTAATGTTAGCACGTCACATTCTTGAAGATATTCAATTTGATACCTGCCAAGTAGGTAAAAATTGTGATAGGTACACGAAAGGCACAGAAGCAAGAAAGACGTGAAAAGATGGTTTAAACGATGATGTAGAATCTAGTCCCCTACAACTTAAAAATCTTGTGTACTTTTGAAAACATTAAAATGTCCGAAGTTCGCTAAAACAAAACTCGTGCAACATGACAATACGCTCCGAGAACGCCAACATAACCATAATCAGTTCCTTTTATGTACTTCAGCACATCAGGTTGCAATTCATTTCTGCTTTCAAAAGGTTTCAGACGATATTAATATGACTCGGGTATTGTGAACTGTATGAATTACACTGCACTGACAGTTTGTTGAATTATAGGCTGCCATTAACAGCAGCAGTGATATTACTTTAATGGTGTTTTCGTATTTGTTTTAGAAAGTTCACAGCAACGTTCAGTGACCAGGAAATATGAAAGTAACAGCATTAAAAACGGCAACTTCTCAGTCTGCAACACGCCATTCCAATGTTATTCCCTACTGGCCGCTTGGAGCGCTAGTATCGCTTCAGCTGCAATTTTTTTTCCTCGAGAGTTTCGCGACTGTCTGTGGTTCAGTGGTGGCCGCGAGCGGGGTTGCAGCAGAGGGCGCTCGTGGCGAACGTCGTAAGAACGCCGCGCCGTGCGTGCATGGCGGCGCGCGCCGAAAGTACGTGGCGCGCACTTCGGACTTGTGCGACACCACAGTTGAAGCTAGTAACGATTGCGACAGTGAATAAATAAAATTGCGCAATAAATGAAATAATGAAAGCACATAATTTGATAATTCATGGACAATACTAGAAGAGTGTGTTGCCTCATAAACAATGAAGAAGTGAGTGCATTTCTTTATTATAGCACTGTAATTTTGATATAAGTGTGTTTTGTTGTGCAATTGTACAAGAACTTCATGTAACTTACCTGATGTGAGTGTGATTTTATATTTGCAATAAGAATTGATGAAGTGGGGAAAGACATAATTATGTAGAATCAATCGTCGAAAAAGTTGAGTGGAGGATTTGAACACGGGCCGCCTGCGTGACAGCCAAGCGCCTGGCCGCCCGCGCTGACGCTCGCAGTGTACACATATTATACCAATTACGCGCGGGACTATGATCTCGATTTTCGTGGAAACCAAGGGGCATCGGAACAAATCAAATGTTCAAATGTTTGTTAAGCTTATGGGACTTAACTACGGGGTCATCAGTCCCTAAACTTACAAACGACTTATGAACTAACTAAGACTAAGGACGATACAAATATCCATGCCCGAGGGGGGATTCGAACCCCCGACCGTAGTGGCCGTGCAGACCGTGACTGGAGCGCCTCAATCCCCTCGGCCACCGCGGCCGGCCGGAACAAATCCCTTCAGCTTTGTGATCTGAAGGTATTCCCGCACAACATACCTGCGACCCATCAAAATCCGTTTGTACCATACTTGGTGTTCCCCTTGCGAGTCAACGACGAAAGGATCAACATAGAACAAAATGAACCAGCGTCCGCAAAGTACCGATCAAACCTAAGAACTGAGAGAAAAAGGATTTCAAACCTACCTTCAAGAAATATCTTTGTTTTTTACTTTTATTACTTGTTTTAAAAATTGGCTAATTTTGTAATAAAACTGTAGTGACAATATTTACCGATTTAATCTACCTTATTGTAAAATACACTTGGAATTATTCGACTTTTTACAAAGAAAATTTTGCAGTTAAAAATTTAATTAGCTAAATAGCTGCAACGGTCATTTCATAAATAAAATACATTTATATTTGTATTCTTCACCGTCCCAGTTGAACATTTATTCGAAAGTTGACTAGTTTCGGTACATTTCGTCCATTTTCAAACTTTTTATCTGTGCTTGGACCATAAGAAAGAAACTGATTTAATTTTAAAATTATAGCTTGATGAAAAAGGTTTTTGTTTTATTTTTGCACATCCATGTAACCAGCGCATATTCAATGCATGCATATGCAAAAACATTTTTTTTAATCAAGCTATGATTTTAAAATTAAATTTGTTGATTGCTTATGGTTGAAGCACAGATAAAAAGTTTGCAAATGGATGAAATGTGTCGAAACTAGTTACTACTTCCAAATAAATGTGCAGCTGAGATGGTGAAGAATATAAATAAAGCATTATTTAATAACAATTAATGATCCCAATCCATCTTGCCTTGAATTAAAAAAAGTTCTGTATGACGCAATTGATCATATTTTATATCATTTTAATTGTTATAATTTTTAGTAGATTTAATATATTACAATGTTTCCCCGCCACTAGGATCGAACCATAATCAGCTGTACGACACACAAGCACGCTACTGACTATTTCGCCAGACTGCCGCACAGTCCTCATTATCTGGTATACAGGGTGTCTCTGGAACAACAGCTATTGTCAAAAGACTTTCACCGGTATCAGTGTAAGGCAGGGGCTCATTATTGCAAATATTTTGAAACATTCCAAAACAAAATCATGTGTGTTTTTAACATAGACTTATGTGTTTTTAAATGGACACCTTATATTATTTCATCAGCAAATCACAAACAATGGCGTCGACTGTATCGCAATACGCCAATTACATCCCGAGATATTGAGAAGCGAAGTTGACGCTTGAAATACGCGAAACGCGCGGCTAGCGCACGTCCTGAGACTCAGGCGAGAACCCCGTGCTGCTCGGGACGTGCGCTAGCCGCGCGTTTCGCGTATTTCATGCATCAACTTCGCTTCTCAATATCTCGGG
The DNA here is from genome assembly GCA_026315105.1 of Locusta migratoria. NCBI lineage: Eukaryota > Metazoa > Arthropoda > Insecta > Orthoptera > Acrididae > Locusta > Locusta migratoria. The sequence goes on from CM048755.1 coordinate 276,209,826, forward strand.
ATGTAATGGACGTATTGCGATGAAATCAACGCCATTGTTTATGTGAGTTGTCATTCTATAGATTGCTGATGAAATAATATAAGTTGTCCATTTAAAAACACATAAGTTCGTGTTAAAACACATATGCTTTCCTTTTAGAAAGCCCGTGCCTTACTTTGATACCAGTGAAAGCCTTTTTACAATAGCTGTTGATGTTCTAGAGATATTTTGGGTGGTCAAGATAAATGGAATAACCTGTATATGATATATATGAGCTGCGTTTAAACTTTAGAGCACTTTTCTGGCCGCGGTGGAGTAGCCGAGCGGTCTAAAGCGTCTCGCTGCGGAGCGCGCGGTTGCTCGCCGTGGAGGTTCGAATCCTCCCTGGGGCATGGGTGTTTGTGTTGTCCTTAGGTTAGTTTATCTAGGTTTAAGTAATTTGTAAGCTACGGACTGATGACCACGCAGTTTGGTCCGATAGATTTACAAACATTTGAACATTTTTTTAGCACTTTTCTGGAAATTTTCTAAATAGTGCGCTTTCAAACTTGGGCGCACTTGACGTATACTATTAACATGCAAAGTCTCAACCCGAACTGAATTTCCGAGAACCTGTACGAGTTCAAAATGTTCAAATGTTTGTAGAGTCTATGGGACTTAACTACGGGGTCATCAGTCCCTAAACTTACAAACTATTTATGAACTAGCTAAGACTAAAGACGGCACAAATATCCATGCCCGAGGGGGGATTCGAACCCCCGACCGTAGTGGCCGTGCAGACCGTGACTGGAGCGCCTCAGTCCCCTCGGCCACCGCGGCCGGCTGTACGAGTTCGCTGGCAATGAACGGAAATGAGTAACAAAAAGAAAAGTGTCTGGATGTTTGTTGCGGGATTAGTCAGGCGACGCTATCTGTGCCCACAGACACTCGCTTACGCGTTCTCACGCTGCTGTTGTTGTAGCGCGATGACGCAACCTTTGCATTCAGCCGCCGGCGTCTGTTATTTCACTCACACTCCGCACGCACCAAGCATTTATATCAAGGTACACCTATAACAAGCGACTCGGTGTTATTTTCAGAGTTTGCTTTAGTGAATCTCCACATCTGTGCCAATGATTTATTTACCGAGTAATCACCTGATGCTCACTCTCTACACAAGCCCCTGCTCAGTACACAAAGATGGGCCAGCTGTAATATTAGCGACGATATCATACTCCAATCGTGTATGACCGACGGGCTTGTGACTGTCTACTAGTATACTTCCCAGGCATTGCTAATGCCTGTTCGAAAATTTCGCTTAAGGGACAAGAATTTCTGCTTTATTCTCAACAGAACTTTTCAAATTTATGAAACAGGATTACCGGAACGACCTTGCCTTTATTCCAAATAATTCTGTTACTTCTTATGTCTTCAGCATTTAATTCTATTCTCTTATGTCTTCAGCATTTAGGAACGACGCTAAAAGCACGATCGTGTCTGACAAGGAGACCACATGGGTATCAGATTTTAGAATTTTTCGATATTTATGATACGTGAATTTCAGAACTCAAATCAGCCAAAGCCATTCGACGCAGCTCTCAAAAATTCTCGAAAATATCGACTTTGAAGTTCTGCAAGTCAGCGCAAGTACCAATCATTTACTGCATTACAACATTTGTCGGTGTAGCTCAGGTAGTAGCTTTCTGGCCTTACAATCATATGGTCGGTGGTTCGAATCCTGTGGTGACAGATTTTTTATTTTTTTCCGATGAGTTCAAATACTTCCACAATTTTAACATCTAATGGTAATTTTTACGAAAAGTGCACGTATTTTAGTTTATTCGTAATTTTCTAAATTTTATAGAATGTTGTTAATAACACATATGTTACATTTTTTACTGTATTGGCTTCGCTATTAGTTGACGACGGTAGCCTTTGATTGTTCGGTTTGTGAAGAGCTACGACGGTGTTTTTGGAAAGTCATTTCCATAGCTACTTAATGGCTTGCCAAGCAGCTGAGCTATTCAGCCATCGTTTCAGGTGATAAGGTTTTCAGCCCGTCTACATACACAAAAACAAAAACTGACAACACGTGTAATTAGAGATCCCAAAATTTTTTATGTAACTGAAATCGAAAACAATGAATAAAATATTTATAACAGAAGGATTCGAACCACCGACTATGGTTGTGAGGCCGGAACACTACACCGACAAATCGTGCAACAATTTTTGTTATTGTACTTACAAAACTTCAAAGTCTATTTTCTCGAGAATTTTTAGAGTTGCGTCGAATGGCTTTGGCTGATTGTTATTTAAGTTCTGTACTTGATGCACCACAAATATAAAAAAATTCTAAAATCCGATACCCATGTGGTCTCCTTGTTAGAGCGCGGCTTACATTTACGTGATCAATCTGCCATTGTCACTGTCGTGATTACGTGTTTGGCACTTTCAGACTGTTTCTACATCGCTCTGCTCTCGAATAGCACAAAGGAAAAATTAACATATAACTCTTTCGGTGAGAGCTCTGATACCTCATATTTCATTATGATGGTCATATCTTCTTATGCTGGTGGAAGACGAAAAAACTTTTTCGCCTTTGGAGCAGAAAGTTACTGTTCGAAACTTGAAAAGATGTCGCTAAAACGTAACATGCGTTTGTTTCAGTTATTTCCGCTCTAACTCATGTACCATACCAGTGACACTCTCTTCACTGTTTCGTGATAACACAAAACGAGATGCCCTTCTCTGACCTTTTTGGGTGTCTTCTGTTAATCTTATCTGGCAAGTATGTCATACGCTGCAGCCATAAGTCAGAAGAGGACGGACAAATGTTATGTAGGCAGGCTCATTAGTCGATGTTTTGTATATTATAAGTGTCCTAGGAATAAAATGCAGTTTATCTCAAAAGTCAGTCTCCTTATGATCTGGTGCATACTACATATATGTACAAAACCTTAAACAGTTATGATAAAATAACAAGTCTGGAGGTGGGGAATGGGATTACCATCTATGGCTTAGTTCTATGCTGTACGAACCATAACTGAATTTATAGAAAGCAAAAGAGTATAAACTTACGTAAATATATGGTGAGCCATTTGTCATCATCTTGATGTCTGTTTTGGGGTCGGAAGCCATCGCCGGCCGCATTCTCTCTGTGCTGTGCGCGATGTGTGTTTGGTTTCGCCTGACGCCAAAATTTCAAACAACCATGACGATAGGTTTTCTTCCTAGAGGGCTTATTTTACGATGATGACAAATAGCTCACCATATATTTACGTAAGTTTATTCTCTTTTGCTTTCTATAAATTCAACTATGGTTCGTACAGCATAGAATTAAGCCATAGATAGTAATCCCGTTCCCCATCTCCAGACTTGTTTTCTTCTCATAACTGTTTAAGTTTTTGTACATATATGTGGTATGCACCACATCATAAGTGTTTTTTTGACTTCAGATAATCTGATGATGTCTCAAAAGGGCGAAACGCGTCAGTGAAATAAAGAAAGATTCGAACCCCCGACCGTAGTGACCGTGCAGACCGTGACTGCCGCGCCTTAGACCCTTCGGCCAACGCGGCCGGCGATATCCCTTGTGTTTCACTTGATGATTTACGTAATTTTCTAAGAACTAGAAGATAAATTCAGTAGCATAACTGAGACAATACTCAATTGACACGCAATTTGGTTAAAAACTTGCTGCGATGAACTATGACAAAAGCCTGCCATAATCCTAGAAATAAGGAATCAACTGGAAATTCCCCTGTCGATAACTATCGTTATGCATGGCTTAATGCATATATAACAAAAGGCTTTTCATGATATTTTCAGTATTAGGAAGCGAAACAAAAATGCTTTTGAAAAAATAAAAAAAAATAATAAAAAAATAAAAAAAGAATCATTTGAGGAGACGGTGACTCAATCTGACAACGTGTGAACTTGCAGTCACCATATAACTCTTAGCAGTGTATGGGAAGAATATGTTTAATTGTCAAGATCGGAAATAACTTTTATATCATTACTGGTATCGGCTATCTTTTAAGACATCTCCAAACCAAAACATTAAAATTGTGCAGTATATTGGTAAATCACTTGTCTACTCTTGGAGTATAAGCAGACGTACGTACGTGATGAGGTACGTTATATCTCTATAGAATTACGCCAAACTGCAGCTCACGCCGTTTTACATTGTTTTAATTAGTGTTTCTGTGCTGTATGCTCTTACTATGCTGTTGTTGTTGAAATCAGTTACGATTGTATCATAAATCAGTGATTGTGTCAACTTCATATAAACACACCTTTCACCGTAGCCTAAAACCAACAAAAATCATCAAGGACCCAAATTTACACTTAGCTTCACAGATCATCTTCGTTACACTTCATCTACGTATACATGGGGTACTCTGCAAATCACATATAAGTGCATGGCAGAGGGTTCATCGAAACACCTTCATACTATTTACCTACAATTGAACTTTCGAATACCGCGCGGGAAGAAAGAACACTTAAATCTCTCCGTTCAGTCTCTGATCTCTAATGTTTTGTTACGATGATCATTTCTCCTGTGTAGGTGGGAGTCAACAATATATCTTCGGATTCGGAGGAGAAAGCCGGAAATCGAAATTTCGTAAGTAAATCTAGCTACACCGATAAACGCCGTTATTGTAATAATTCCCAATCTAACTCCTGCATCATTTTCGTAACACTCTCTCCCTTGTATCGAAGTAATTCACAACGAGCTATTCTCCTTTTTAATCTTTCGATGTTCTCCATTAATCCTACCTGATAAGGATTCCACACTACACTGCAGTAATCCAAAATAGGATGGAGAAGTGTGGTGTAGCAGTCTCTACAGTAGTTCTGTTGCATCTTCTAAGTGTTCTGAGAATAAAGCGCAGTCTTTGGTTCACCTTTCCCACGAGTTGATCTATTTTGTTTCTGAATTCCCTCCGCGTCTTCCACACCACTTGGAGGCATGTTGGATGTCACTCGACTCGACATACGCTGCGGGATTCACTGGCAACCGATAGCCTCTTGGCTCGACAAGAAGCCCCTTAGCACTCCGCACGGCATTCACGCCCACGACTACCCAGCCGCATGAATGTGCTCAATGGACATGCCGCAGATGGACTATTTCAAATCAGACGATAAATGAAAAACTTTATCTCATTATTTTAAACAGTAATAGTTTATACGTGACTCAATTAGTGTAAAGGAAAACAAGAACCATAAAGTTTTCTCTTAAATGTTTACTCGTCTTTCAGTTACAGTCCGATACAGTTTGCATTATTTTCCTAGAAAAATAATTTGACATCTAACTGAATACCATATTTAGGGCCGCGCGGGAGTAGCCGAGCGGTCTGGAGCGCCACGTTACGGATCGCGCGGCCTCCCACGTCGGAGGTTCGAATCCCCCCTCGGGCATGGATATTTGTGCCGTCCTTAGTCTTAGTTCATAAGTAGTTTGTAAGTTTAGGGACTGATGACCCCGTAGTTAAGTCCCATAAGCTTAATAAACATTTGAACATTTGAACTAGCTTATCCTAAGGACGGCACAAATATCCATGCCCGAGGGGGGATTCGAACCCCCGACCGTAGTGGTCGTGCAGACCGTGACTGGAGCGCCTCAGTCCCCTCGACCACCGCGGCCGGCAGTTTGTAAGTCTACAGACTGATGACTAAGTAGTTTGGACCCATAATATTTACAAACATTTGAACATTTTGAACATATTTAGGATTGTCCGCCGTGGTGGAGTAGCCGAGCGGTCTAAGGCGCCTGTGTGTGTGTGTGTGTGTGTGTGTGTGTGTGTGTGTGTGTGTGTGTGTTTGTGTGTGTGTGTGTGTGTGTGTGTGTGTGTTTCGTCCTTATGTTAGTTTACATTAGTTTAAGTAGCTACGATAGAATTACAAACAATTTTTTTTCTTTCTTTTTAGGATTTCTACGAACTATGTTACATTTTGAAGCAGAAGCTCTGTTTCTGATGGATGTATATTACAGAAATTAATACGCCTTTTACAAGCTTTAATTCATATATTAAGTGTAATATCAGCTGTAAGTTTATTAGAGACCGTTGTCTGAAGCATGGAAAAAATTCATATAATAATATTTACGCTCATTCTGTTCAAAAAATGTTCAAATGTTTGTAAGTCTATCGGACCAAACTGCGTGATCATCAGTCCGTAGCTTACAAACTACTTAAACCTAGGTAAACTAACCTAAGGACAAACACACACACCCATGCCCCAGGGAGGACTCGAACCTCCACGGCGAGCAACCGCGCGCTCCGCAGCGAGACGCTTTAGACCGCTCGGCTACTCCACCGCGGCCGCTCATTCTGTACTGCGGTTAAGACGGGCTACCGTCAAACAGCAGGCGATGGACAACACTCATAATTATTCATCACCTTTTCCTCTGTTTCTGTTAAGGGCAATATCCCAATCGCCATAGTGGTCTGATGCAACGGAGGTCTGAGAAACAGGCAGAAGATACCTTCTGACTTGACTGTCTACAGACCTATTGACCTCCCCGACTGACAATACGGTCTTTTTAACTATGTACTATATGATTAATAGGCACAGTCCAGGACGAACGAAGATCACCTCAAAATGGAAATAATAATTGGATTGCCGCACATTATAGATACCCAGTGCGTAGTTTTGCGACTGCGCTCCCTGGCGCTTCCTGTAAGTGATTTAGATAATCAAACCACGGTCAACAAAACTATCAATGCTTCCTTCCGAAATACAGGTCTAGTATCCCCACCAGGTCCTAGGATTTTTATCTGTCACTTTACATTTCTTTCACCTCTGGCAGTACTGCTCATGTGAAAAATACCGAGTAGCACCGTGGTTCGGAACCCACGTTAAACTGTAGGTCCCCCTATAACTGGCTGGGTAAGTCAGTCCGAAGGTCGGAGGAAGGCAACGGCATACCACCTCCAAACAGGACAATGCCTAGTAAAGCACTGTGGTGTTCAAACCAATCTTCGGATTGTTGACTGCTTTTTTTTTAATCCTAAATTCTCAGAAGAACCGAAGGTTAAAAATGCACTACAATAGACTGATAAAGGAAAATGTGTTGTCCCATGAACTCTTAGAAAATTAAAATTAAACCATCCACAAACTTTTCATAGGCTATTTCTATTAAGCACCCTCTAAAATAGAACTTTCTGTGAATTAATTTAACTATGTAATTGCAGAGAGGAAGTAACATGTCAAATAGATCTGAGAACATAATTATCTCTAGAAATGAAATGTTTGTTAAGCTTAAGGGATTTAACTGCGGGGTCATCAGTCTCTAAACTTACAAACTACTTATGAACTAACTTATACTAAAGACGACACAAACATCCATGCCCGAGGGGGGATTCGAACCCCCGACCGTAGCGGCTGTGAAGACTGTGACTGGCGCGCCGCAGACCGCTCGGCCACTGCGGCCGACTAATTAGCTCTAGATCAGGGGCGAGCAGGATTTGTTCTCGTCTGAAGCGCTCTCGCACGTGTGCAGTTAACTGTGTCCAACGTGCACGCTGGGGCAAGCCAACCATCCCGTTCTCTTGGTTCCGCTCCCCGTCATACCCTTTCCTGTCCTCTCACCGCATCTTCCTGTAATGTGTCTTTTTTCCCCTAGCTTGATTTATTACATAAAGTAACAGGGTTAATAGGATAGCTGAAAATAAATCCTGGTTTGAATCCTATTACCTATGATTCATTTTATTTAATGATCACCGGTTGTGTTTACAATACGGTTAATGTCGGGTACAAAATTTCTACATTCAGGCAAACGCAAACAATTCCGCAAAACTTTCATCACTCATGGTTTGCTTGAAATCGTGACTTATTAAGTTTCATTAAAGAAAAAAATCGCTCACATACATATGTCGAGCAAAACATGACATGATCTTCGCTGCTTCAGGATGGATACAGGGAAACTCTTGTTGTGCAAACTCTTCATAAAATTCTATTAGACGTCTTGCCAACAGGAACTTGTATTTCAGACGCGAATTACCCAGATCTATTAGTTCCATTTGCAGATCAGGATGAATATCATCAACAGAGCCGCGGTGGAGTAGCCGATCGGTCTAAAGCGTCTCGCTGCGGAGCGCGCGTTGCTCGCCGTGGAGGTTCGAGTCCTCCCTGGGGCATGGGTGTGTGTGTTGTCCTTAGGTTAGTTTACCTAGGTTTAAGTAGTTTGTAAGCTACGGACTGATGACCACGCAATTTGGTCCGATAGATTTACAAACATTTGAATTTTTTCATCTACAGAAACAGCAAATGGTCTCGAAAACCATTTAGAGGCTTATGATACATTTGATACATCTTCAAATCGCTTGAGAAATTCCTCCTTTATGGCAATAAACATATTCAGTGTAGCTCTTTTCGTGGACAGAAGACAGAGTAGGAAAATGCATCACGTCCTCTAGAGCTGTCGTCCCCACAGCGCATACTTTCTGGTGAAAGCTTCCACTTATAACTCATTTCCCAGATCAGTTAATTTCGCCTTGCATTGTTACATGGAAGATATGACAAAATAAAATTGTAGAGCTCTCATAACAAAAGCAACTGACATTCGGATTTATTTGACGTCGTCTGATGGCTCTTTTTCAGATCAATCAATTTCACCATCCGCTCAGAATCCGAAAATAAGCTATACTCGTCCTTGTGAAATATTTTGTAATGGCGTTCAACAGTAAATTTCGGCTGACCAGCGAGAATACGGCCACATATAAAACATTTCGCATTTTTGCCTTTCTCCGCAAAGAAATACTGATACTCCTATTCCTGTTTAAAAGACGGCAAATCCTCACTTCTCCGTTTCTTCGATTCACTCTGCATATCCTGGTGCTTGTAACGTAACGTTTGGGGACTGATGACCCAGTAGTTTAGCCCCCTCTAAACAACAAGAACAACGTAACATTCGCTATGTAGTGGTCGCCACGCCTGTTGTCACACTGCCGCAACCTGCGACTGGCCGCCGTTGCCCCATACCACTCCGCGACAGCTCGTGTGGGAGCTAAGCGCACACGTGTCGCGTGCAGCGTTTGCCCGACCCTGCTCTAGATGATAGGTTTGTTGCACAACTAGAAATAAATGAAGTCCTCGTATTTGCAGCTTTGTGTAGGATTCACAGATTCACAGGTTCACAGATTTGTGACTGGCTGGAAGACTTTTTTAAGTAATAGAACGCAGTACGTTGTTCTCGACGGCGAGTGTTCATCAAAGACGAGTGTATCGTCAGGCGTGCCCCAGAGGAGTGTGATAGGACCGCTATTATTTTCTATCTATATATAAATGATCTGATGGACAGAGTAAGTTGTAATTTGCGGCTGTTTGCTGATGATGCTGTGGTGTATGGGAGGGTGTCGTCTGTAACTGACTCTAATAGCATACAGGATGACTTAGACAACATTTCTGGTTGGTGCGAAGATTGGCAGCTAGCTCTCAATGTAGAAAAATGTAAAGTGATGCGCATGAGTAGGAAGAACAATCCTATAATGTTCGAATACAGCATTAGTAGTGAGCTTCTTGATGCTGTCGCGTCGTTCAAATATCTAGGCGTAACATTGCAGAGCGATATGAAATGGAACGAGCATGTAAGGACAGTTGTGAGTAAGGCGGACAGCCGACTTCGGTTTATTGGGAGAATTTTGGGAAGATGTACTTCACCTGTAAAGGAGACCGCGTATAAAACGCTTGTACGACCACGTCTTGAGTATTGCTCAAGTATTTGGGACCCGCAGCAGATCGGTTTGAAGGAAGACATAGAGGCGGTTCAGAGGCGAGCAGCTAGATTTGTTACCGGTAGGTTCGACCAATGCGCGAGTGTCACGGAAATGCTCCGGCAACTCAATTGGGGATCGCTGGAAGAAAGACGACGTTCTTTTCGTGAATTTCTGTTAAGTAAATTTAGAGGGCCGGAATTTGAAGCTGAGTGTAGTACGATCTTGCTGCCGCCTACTTACATTTCGCGTAAAGATCACAAAGACAAGATAAGAGAAATTAGGGCTCGTACGGAGGCATATATGCATTCTTTTTTTCCTCGTTCAATTTGGGAGTGGAATAGGAAAGGAAATGCCTAGTAGTGGTACAGTGTACCCTCCGCCACGCACCTTACGGTGAATTGCGGAGTATGTATGTAGATGTAGGATCGTTAGGAACCTTGGCTATCCAATTTTAATAACTCAAATAATACTTTCAGGCGCATATTTTGTCTCTTTACTCGGCTCCCAGTTTCAGCATTATAATGCGTCATCTTGACGTCCCCTGACCAACGTAAAACGGCGATGCATCTAGTTACACTGTGAAGTCAGGGTAGGGGTCATCACTATGTCACTGGTATCCGTAGATTTCTGGCACAAGGACACTATCTTTCACTCAACAATGGAGGACTGAAGATACTATTTTATTTATTGTTATTCAGAAATAAATGAAGCTACCAATAACATCAAACGTTCCCAAAGACTCATTTTCTTCTGAGAGGTTTGACCTTCGATGTCAGCAAAGTTTAAATGTTCAATGTTTGTAAAGCTAAGGGATCAGACTGTTAAGATCATCAGTACGTAGACTTAAAACTATTGAAGAAAAGTGGCAGTTCTAGTACAGTGAGGCTGGTACGAAATTCAAGACGGTGCGTAGCGTAGGATTTTTAGTATATGCCTAGGGCTGGCATGTGTGCAGTAGTAAGAGGGACAGACCTTTAGGGAACAAGGTAATGACGTAACTGATAAGGATCTCTGGCGTATCCGGTTACATTTGATCTTGCGTATCATGTTACACAAGTGAACTTGGTGCTTACGAGAGTTCAGTTTAATGTGAGGCAGCCTTACTAACTTCTCTCAGGTACCGTAGAAACCTTCAAGCTTCAGACTGCATGAAATCATCTTAACACCTTAACGTGCCAGAAACATCTATTAATCAATCAAGTTTGATTCCATGTCGAATCGACATGCTCATCAAATGTTATAATACGTAGATAATGAACAGCAGTCAGTCGCAAATGTTTATTATCGCAAATCTAGATTCCGGTCACTGTGTGACATTATCAGTGCTTAAAACGTAGATTAAAACATACAATTTTTTCATTCTTCATGTTGAAGATAACGTTCACGCTAACCTTCAACACAATGAATGTAATATTTTGACTATTTGAATCTACGTTTTAAATCCTGACTGGCGACACAGTGGGCGCAATCTAGATTTGCGATAATAAAGAAATATTTGCGAGTGATCGCTATTCATCATCAAATGTTCAAATGTTTCTTAAGCTTATGGGACTTAACTGCGGGGTCATCAGTCCCTAAACTTACAAACTACTTATGAACTACCTTATACTAAAGACCACACAAACATCCATGCCAGACGGGGGATTCGAACGCCCGACGGGAAACGGCTTGGCGCATCGTAGCATAGCGCCTCAATGCACTCAGCTGCTCCGCCGCGGCTATTCAACATCTACATATCTGCAAACATTTATTAAGTCAATACACCGACACCTGAAGTTATGTTTGACTTTTCTTATTACAATAATTTGTGAACATAATTTTACTCAATTATCATAAACGTTTAGTTCGTAGTCAGTCTCTCGACTAACTCAACAGTCATTTTCAAAACATTTCCATTTGCATTTTAGATATGCATGCCGAGATCATCGGTATTCGATTGAGCTGCAAGCTACGTGGCTGCACTTGTGATAACGCCATGCTCATCACTTCAGCTCTCGTCGCTGCGTGAATCCCAGTAGGAACACCTTGGACAAATAAACAGAAGAATTACAACTGGGCGTGTTCCATAATAAATTTCGCAACACAAACTTATTTTATACTTTCGTTGAACTCTCTCCTGACAATCTTATCTAAATACCTAATTGGTCACACTTGTTCATTTATATATCTAATCGTACGGAATCTCCCTATTAGAGAAAAACGTTGCTAACCGAAAATCTCGCAGCCTCACGGGGTGGAACCTTTGAATAGGACTAGCAGTTATGGCCACAGCGGCCATTTGCTGTGTCGATCATGCAAATGAGTGGGGTATGCCAGTTCTGCCTCCAGGACACATACCTCACCAGAATGCTTGGCCACATTCAAGATCTCTTTTTCCAATCTAATGAGTGTATCTTCGGGCACACACCAGGACCCTGTACTTAGCAGAAATTGCTGGAGGAGCTGTAGAAATAATTTTGGTCCCACGTAGGGGACGTATTTACACAGATGGCTCGTACTCGCCGGCCGCAGTGGCCGAGCGGTCTGCGGCGCACCAGTCACGTTCTGCACGGCCACTACGGCCGGGGGTTCGAAACCCCCCTCGGGCATGAATATTTCTGCCATCTTTAGTATTAGCTAGTTCATAAGTAGTTTGTAAGTTTAGGGACTGATGACCCCGTAGTTAAGTCCCATAAGCTCTACAAACATTTGAACATTTTTTAGCTCATACTCTTCCTTGACAACTCACGAGTTATCACCTAGGTGTACCTGGGTGCCCTCTAGTAAAGTTCGTCCCGAATTTCGCATTTGAAGAAGAGGAATTTCTCAACATCAGTAGTTTAATGCTGAAATGTTTCTTTCTCAAAATAGCTAGACACGAAATGCCTGGTGCACGGAGATAGAAAATAGAATTCAGAAAAGAAGGAAGGAAGAAAGGAAGATTAGGGTTTAACCTCCCGTCGGCATCGTGGTCATTAGAGACAGAGAATCCAGAAATGATGTTTCCAGGCAAACAGTCTACAATTTCTTAAAGACGTCATTAAGCAGGCATACACCTGCATTCGTGTATAGCCTAGCATATTCTTATAAAGTATGGATTCTGAATGTGGGCTCCTTATCAGGTATGGTAGTGTTTGTCAGGTTGCTGCTGAAAGTGGTTATGTTGGGCCATGTGGTTTTAAGTGGTTTCTCATTTGAAAACAGATACAGGTGTCCACAAAGTAAGTTCCGTTTGGTTATATGATACAAACTTGTACAGCTACAGAAAATTATGTGAACCAGTCCATCAGTAACCACATACAGGTGTCCACTTCGTGGACTTGATCACGTCCTTCATTGAAACAGTCTGGCCACTCTTCTAACCATTAAATAACTCATACTATTTTTCCGTAAAGCTCGCAGATTTGCCGACGAAATTCCTTTGGTTTAACTTTCTTTGCATTTAGGAACGACAGATCTGGGTTCACACGCGACGGCATTTTCAATTACGGCTGACATTATAAAGAAGCACTACAAAGCACACGTCGGCAGCAGCGATCTCAAAATGGCGTACATGTCTTCTCCTTGAGTCAGAGTAACTGCCGCGCATGCTGGAAACTGCGATCGTAGCGCTGCTGGGGATAGAAATAGAAACGGAACTCACTTTGTGGACGACCTTCGTATTTGTAAATAAAGACCCGCTTCTTCGTCAAAAGCTGAAACTTTGGGTCATCAGTAAATGCAGCTGTGGTGATATGTGAATCGTTCAGAAGTAGTGTCTCAGCAAGTCTTTGAAGTGAAGCTGGCATAAATCACAGTAAATCATGGAAAAGGAAGATTAATGTTCTTGTCGTTCTCTTTTGAAAATGAAATGGACTTTTCCACTGGATCCTTTTATTTCATAACAATCGACGAGATCAAGGAGAAGTAAGCATAATGCACATTCAAATTACAGAATAAGACGGGTATGCGGTGTAGAAACTGTTACTTCACGTTGCTTGCATTGTAAGCTGAGCCACAGAGCCGCTGCAGCGCTACGACTGCAGTTCCGCACATGCGATGTACACGATGTGTATCAAGGAGAAGAACGTGCGCCATTTGGAGATCGCTGTCAGTTACGTACGCTTTGTTGTGCTTGTTTGAAATGTCGGCGTTGAATGAAAATCCCGCCGCCTGTGAAATCAGGTCGGTGATTCGGTTTCTGAATGCGAGGAAAGTGAAACCAAGTGAAATTTATCGGCAAATTTGCGATGTTTACGGACCAAATGCGATGAGTGATTCGATGGTGAGAAGATGGGTGCGACAGTTCAATGGCGGGCGTAGTGATGTGCACGATGAAGAACGGCCGGCCGCGGTGGCCGAGGGGACTGAGGCGCTCCAGTCACGGTCGGCACGGCCACTTCGGTCGGGGGTTCGAATCCCCCCTCGGGCATGGATATTTGTGCCGTCCTTAGGATTAGCTAGTTCATAAGTAGTTTGTAAGTTTAGGGACTGATGACCCCGTAGTTAAGTCCCATAAGCTTAACAAACATTTGAACATTTTTGATGAAGAACGAAGTGGGAGTCCATCTTTGGTTACAGACGAACTGTTTCACGCGATTGATGACAAGATCCAGGAAAACCGTAGGTTTACAATTAGTGCTTTCGCTATGGATTTCCCCCAAATTTCACTGTTTCCAACTGGTTGAAGACACAGGCGGCAGATTTCTATGAAGAAGGTATACAAAACCTGGTGCCACGCTATGACAAATGCCTGCAAAATTTCGACAGTTATGTGGAAACGTAGTTTAAGAGATGTAGAATTTTGTGCAATAAATGTTTTTTCTGTATCTGTGTACAATTTCATTTTGTTACCAAACGGAACTTACTTTCTGGACGCGCTTCGTAATTGATTGCTTGCAGAAGTATCATTACCCTATGGTTCGATAGCTACGCGGTATGTACTCTTTAATTTGAATATACAGTTCTAGTATCTTCTAGATGGATTGAAAAATATTTTTCAGGAGTTTTTGTTAGTGTATATATACTGTGTAAACCTCTGTCCAGAGTCAGTTCATTCTTTGCTCTTGTGCATGTGTAACAGGTGCTTAGTAAATCATTGCGGAGTCTAAACCAGAGTTCGTTATTCCATTAGCTACGTCTTGCGACACCGATAAGTGACATTAGTCTGGTGGAGGCGCCGGGTAATGCAACTTGGCATCATACCACCACCACCTAGAGAGAAGGCCGCAGCGCTCTCGTGTGACGTCAGTCAGAGTAGGTTGCGCCCGCATAGCTGACTGGCTCGCTGCTTCGGCATAGTGGGCCGTGCCCCAGCCGCTACCCAGTCAGCTATGCGCGCACAACCTACTCTGCCTGACGTCACACGAGAGCGCCGCGGCCTTCTCTCTAGGTGGTGGTGATCATACGCGCCCTCGTCACCACGTTAGAGGCGTCGCTTACGAGGCGAGAAACCAGAGTTCGAGTGGAAGACGTCGGAGTCTGAAGAAGTGGAGATAACTAACATGACAGCAACGGGTTTTTAACACTTGATAGCCGCGTGGGAATGGCCGCAAGGTCTAAGGCAACATGCTACGGACTCGGCGGCCGCTCCCGCCGGAGGTTCGAGTCCTCCCTCGGGCATGGATGTGTGTGCTGTCCTTAGTTAGTTTAAGTAGTTCGCAGGCCTAGGAACTGATCGCCATAGCAGTTTGTCCAATAGTTTCACAAACATTTAAACTAATACGTGAGACATACTTTAGTGCTCTCTGGTGATAATGGTCAAGACCCAAGCAAGTTATTAAATGGATACTAACGTATTTCTAAATTCATCAACAGGGAAGACACAGCACATCTGGCTAATGTCTTTTCTATTTGGAGGGAGGAAGGAAAGAAGGAAGCTTAGAGTTTAAATTCCCGTCAACAGCTTGGTCATTAGAGACGGAGCTAGCGCTCAGGTTTTAGGCAAGCACTGTGAAGGAAATCAGCCGTGCCCTTTCAAAGGAACCATCCCGCCAGTTTCC
The DNA here is from genome assembly GCA_026315105.1 of Locusta migratoria. Taxonomy (NCBI): domain Eukaryota; kingdom Metazoa; phylum Arthropoda; class Insecta; order Orthoptera; family Acrididae; genus Locusta; species Locusta migratoria. Next base: position 276,225,463 of record CM048755.1, read on the forward strand.
AGGTGTGATTTATGGAAATCGCGGAAAAGCTAAAACTGGATGGCCGGAGATGGATTTGAACCACTGTCCTATCAAATGCGAGTCCATTGTGCTACCACTGCGCAAATTCGCTCGGTTCTATACGGAGGAGACCACCAAGTAATATTATGAAAATAACGAGGACACGTTGGGCGGTATTCCAGGCGGAACTGCAGAAATACTTCGGAGACGCACCGCGACAAGTGTCAAGCTGAAGAAAAACTGAAGTGCATAGCACAGAGTCAAGGAGAGACGAGGAAAGCATACAGTCAAGACGTCTTACACAGTAAGATAGTCGACCCTACGATGTAGAAGAAAGAAAACAGTGCACATTTTATGAAATGTGTTGCTGAGGACATGTACCAGGTACTACCCGTCAGGGAGATTCCATAGCAGATGACTACGTAAAGTGGTGACAGTACAGTGAGATGACGCATCAGAAACGAAATGAGTTTGAACGACTTCCGGTGGTCATATCAATGGCTACAATGTAAGAGTAAACCAATCTTGCAGACGTTATTAGTCAAATGGTTAGAAAAAAAGTTACAGAAGTTCAAAAGGCAGTGGGAGTGGGAAAACCGAAACCGAGACACTCCAAGAGATAAGGAAGTGGTACAAACGCTGGATACAACGTCCAGTTCTGCCAAAAACGGTGAAACGTACGAGGGTCAGGCGGGAATACGCTCCTACAACGCAGCGTGAGGGACTTGATTATGCGCGAAGAAAGACGCATTTGGAGAACCCGGAACAGCCAACCAGTATGTTTTCGATGCCGCGGCAGATTATCCGTGCGCATTGGGGCGCCATGCTGCTGCGCGCGCTGCCGTTCGCCGTCGGGTATTCCGAGTCTCCCCTCGGGCATGGATGTCTGTGTTGTTCTTAGGTTAGTTTACCTTAGATTAAGTAGTTTGTAAGCTACGGACCAATAACCCAGCAGCTGAGTCCGTTAGGTTTACAAACATTTGAATTTTGAAACTTCCTGGCAGATTAAAATTACGTGCCGGAACCGGGACTCGAACCTGGGACCTTTGACTTTCTCGGGCAAGCGCTCTACCGACTGAGCTATCCCGACACAACTCACGATGCCGCCTCACAACTTTACTTCCTCCAGAACCTCGCCTCCTACTTTCCAAACTCAGTCGGTAGAGCGCTTGCCCGCGAAAGGCAAAGGTCCCAGGTTCGAGTCCCGGTTCCGGCACGCAATTTTAATCGGCCAGGAAGTTTCATATCAGCGCGCACTCCGCTGCAGAGTGAAAGTTTCATTCTGGAAACATCCCTCAAGCTATGGCTAAGCCATGTCTCCACTATATCCTTTCTTCCAGGAGTGCTAGTCTTGCAAGGTTTGCAGGAGAGCTTCTGTGAAGTTTGGAAAGTAGGAGGCGAGGTACCGGCGGAAGTAAAGTTGTGAGGCCGCATCGTGAGTTGTGTTGGGATAGCATAGTCGGTAGAGTGCTTGCCCGCGAAAGGCAAATGTCCCAGGTTCGAGTTCCGGTTACGGCACGCAATTTTAATTTGCCAGTACGTTTCATATCAGCGCACACTCCGCTGCAGAGTGAAAGTTTCGTTCATATTTCAATTTTGTTTTCACTGTGGGCGACCGGGTCGTGTGGTGCTCTGCTCCTGGGAGCTGCGGCAAAATATTTGTGATGCCCGTGCCCGCAAGCAGACCCAGGACAAAGAAGAAAGACAAGCTGAGGGTGCATTTACAGAACGACGTACATCATCGCGAGTCAGTCGCTGGAGAGGACGCACCACAACACTATAGCCGATCACCCAGCCGACACAACCTGGAAACTAAAAGGTGCGCCCTTCCTTGGAGGTGAGGCCCCGAAGAGCAAAATCTTCCGCCGTCAGTCTTTACCAAAACATGTGGACGGCCGACACGCACGAGCTCTTGTGGACTCGGGAGCGTCATATTCGGTTACTTCGAAGTATCGTCGCCAGTTGCAGAAGACTTCTTTTGCCAACAGTAAAAACACCAAGGTATGAACTGCCTACAAAAAATACATTATTCGTGTCTATACAAATGACAATACGCAGCTCTTTGAATTCCTCGTTTTAGAAGAATGCAGTCATGACATTCTCTGATGGAACTTTCTGAAGGCGTTCCAAGCAATTATACAGGGTGTTACAAAAAGGTACGGCCAAACTTTCAGGAAACATTCCTCACACTCAAAGAAAGAAAATATGTTATGTGGACATGTGTCCGGAAACGCTTAATTTCCATGTTAGAGCTCATTTTATTACTTCTCTTCAAATCACGTTAATCATGGAATGGAAACACACAGTAACAGAACGTACCAGCGTGACTTCAAACTCTTTGTTACAGGAAATATTCAAAATGTCCTCCGTTAGCGAGGATACATGCATCCACCCTGCGTCGCATGGAATCCCTGATGCGCTGATGCAGCCCTGGAGAAAGGCGTGTTGTATCACAGCCGTCCACAATACGAGCACGAAGATTCTCTACATTTGGTACCGAGGTTGCGTAGACAAGAGCTTTCAAATGCCCCCATAAATGTAAGTCAAGAGGGTTGAGGTCAGGAGAGCGTGGAGGCCATGGAATTGGTCCGCCTGTACCAATCCATCGGTCACCGAATCTATTGTTGAGAAGCGTACGAATACGTCGACTGAAATGTGCAGGAGCTCCATCGTGCATGAACCACATGTTGTGTCGTACTTGTAAAGGCACATGTTCTAGCGGCACAGGTAGAGTATCACGTATGAAATCATGATAACGTGCTCCAGTGAGCGTATGTGGAAGAACATGAGGCCTATTCAAGACATACTAAAATGAGCTCTAACATGAAAATTAAGCGTTTCCGGACTCATGTCCACATAACATATTTTCTTTCTTTGTGTGTGAGGCGCTCCAGACACGGTCTGCACGGCCACTACTGTCGGGGGTTCGAATCCCCCCTCGGGCATGGATATTTGTGCCGTCCTTAGGATAAGCTAGTTGACAAGTAGTTTGTAAGTTTAGGGACTGATGACCCCGTAGTTAAGTTCCATAAGCTATACAAACATTTGAACATTTTTTTTTTTTTTTGTGTGTGTGAGGAATGTTTCCTGAAAGTTTGGCCGTACCTTTTTGTAACACCCTGTATATTAAGGTCGCTCAGAGATTATGTTATACGAGATGGGAGTCTACGGGAAGGAAGATCGGTATCCTAATGTTTGGAGACGATGTGTGCTAGATGAAGTGGCAACTCCTGTGGTCAGAGCTTCAAACGTAAGTGTCATGTGCCATGCAACATACCAGCCCATGGTGTGGTGTCGCACAAGTCCAAAGTGTGCGCCACCTACTTTCGCCGCGCGCCGCCATGCACGCACGGCGCGGCGTTCTTACGACGTCAGCCACGAGCGCCCTCTGCTACAACTCCGCTCGTGGCCACCACTGAACGACATCGTTCACTTGGGACTGAGATAGGAACCAGTTAACACTTCGGAATCAGATAGGCACCAGTGAAGACTTGGCTATCGGACAGGCACTAGGCAGGTCTCTAGCTCAACTATGTATCAGCATTCTGCAGTACTGATCTATGTAAAAGTTAAGTATTGTATACATTCTGTGCAATATATATCTCGTTCTAATTTACTCTAGTGTTTCTAGTTTCTGCTGTCCCACTGGCTGCTCACCTCCGTACCTGCACAAGCGTGCATCCTTATTCCTGTGTCGGACTCTTTCTACTCGGCCACCGACACCTACGACGGAAACGAGACACAAAAGCGGCGACGAGGCTGGGACACAAAACATGGACCCCATAGTGGAAGCTAATAGGGGCTTACCACTGGAGAAAGACATACTTGTTCCAACTCTGTTGTCTCATTCGAGAAAGGAATTGAGGAATTACAAGTAGGTAACTGCCGCAAAGAAACACACTTCCTTCCAAATGACATGTGCACAGAAGCGCTCAGCGGTTAACTGAAGAGTAGCTGAGTGTCACAGAAGCCCTTCTGAGCTGAGTTTACAAGCGAGATTAGTGCGGCCGCTACGATACAAGATTTCCACGCTCGACTGTCGTCAGACTTAACAATGGACCACAGAAAGGGGAAGCAGCCCGCCGTTTTTCAAAAGTTCTCTGCGTGTTTCCATCCACAAGTGAAGAGCATATCAGGCCAGTCTAAGATGTTAAGCCATGTTGTATCTAGGAACTTTTTTCGCACTTTGGAAAACTTAACATTTCTGGGTTACTTTTTTCTACAATGGCATAAAAATACTGCGGCTCAAATAAATTAAATGGCATCGTTTGCATATGGAATGAGAAAATATATTAAACATCTATTTCTGGACTGGCTATTCGTGAAAGTCTGCAAAGTGTTTCAAAGTGCAACATTCTCCCCTAAAATAAAATTTCAGAAACTTAACCGTTGAATTACGTGTACTACTAAAGCTGATTTCAGTTGAATCAATACGTTAACACAGTCTCGAAGCAAAATGACCGAATAAAAGAAAGGAATGGAAATTATGGTTAAATGCCCCGTCGGCGACCAGGTAATTATCGGAGATCTAATAAGCAGGGCAGAGCAAAGTGAGGCCATTTTAAGAGGCTCGATTGCATTATGAAGATTCACTGTCGCAGCCTAACCACCTGTAAAGCTATTGTGAAAGAGATAAATGCCGCGTTTAGCAAAATTTCTACATTTTATTTCAAATCATTGTTAGAGTAGAATGGTGGCTGTGGAAGTAAAATCAGTTTCTTTTATGTACTCTTAAATAAGGACATGCCTTGCAATCACTGTAGTAAATAACATGATGTTCCAGTTTTTATATTCATTAGCTCACATGGAATCGTCTATAAAGGCATAAAGTTTTCGGTGAAAAATACCTAATCTCACTTAGCGCCTTAATTTATTGGCCATTCCGGTGACTCAATTACAAAAGTAAATAGGAGACTAATGTACTGCTTGCTTTTCTTCTGAAGGAATGACTGCCTGCCTTCATCCTAAATAATCATTTGTGACCAAGTCCGATTTATTCATTTGTACAAGTTTTTCGTAAGCTGTTTATATTTTACAGACGTTATATTCCCCATAGCTTCATAACGCTTCGTTAACATATTTTTGAAGATGATGATATATTTCATGTAGCTGTATTCTGACATCAGGAAATTACGAAATTAATTTGTTACTAGCAGTATCTTTCATCATTACTTTCAACACAAATGAAGCAGATATGATGTTCATATTTGATACATGTAGAGTATATGATTGATCATCAATTAAGCTGGTAAATCACATGCTATAGTTTGATTTGAATATCATAAACCGAAACCTCCCCATTAAAAAAAAAAAAATCTACAAGTAAATTTATACAGCGGTTTAGCTATGTTAAACTAATGGTTTCATTCACAGCTGTGAAATGTGGCTCAGATTTTTATTATCACATATGAGATGCGTGTAAGTTCACAGCTGCAATTGAGAAGTGAGGGGAATGTTTATTTAAAAGCTGTCAATATTTGAGACAGGCAGTACATAATGCTAGCACAATCACATCAAACGTACAAAGATTTACCAAAAGTTTTCTCATATTTACTGTTTACAAACTGAATTAAGTGACAGGCAACTAGAAATGGAGTAAAAATATTTCACGGATAAAATTAGTCTAAAGAATAAGAGAATGGTAAACAGAGGCACTGGACATTCACTCAACTGATTTACAGTAACACAAAAGTTGTTGTTGTTGTTGTTGTTGTTGTTTTTTTAAGTAGGAATATGTACTAAATGTTGAAGCGTTCACTTGGGAAATAAAGAATAAATGTTATTCTCTTAGCTCTTAAGAATAAATGTAATCTTCTTAGTAAACAGAATCGAAATAGCGTGTAATGACGTGAAAGTTTCTCACAAAATTTAAAATTACCATCAAAAACCATGTTATTGAGTTGAAATAAGTTCAATCTGTAATGAAGAAAAATTGATTTACAACTCCCTAGGTCTTCCTTCGTGGCTATATTTGAAACAAAATATTCATGAAAGAAAAAAAAATGACGTGTTCTTTTTATCAAAATACTGTATTTCCTTAACTAGTTAGGCATTTCGCTCATTGTATCGGTTGTTATGTACATTTCGTAAAATAATGAATTTTTGTGTTGTATTTAATGCTACAAAACATTTTTCCATTTCCTAATTTTCTAATATACCTAGAAACGAAAATAAATCTTGGAAACTGCATTCAAATTGCAACCCTGGTAGTTATGCTTATTTATATGTATAATGCGGCTGTCCTCTTATTCACAAAGCTACACGGAAGCTGCTTGTGCTTTGTTAAAATCTAAAAAAAACGTGAATAGGGAGTTGACACTTCTAGTAAACGAAACCTTGAACAGCAGCAAAATAATATTTGTTGATTAAAATGACCACTTTCCTTATCTCTAATTTCGTGAACTTATAAACTAAGATAAAAATAATGGGCTAGTACAATTGACAATTTGAGGAAACTTATCTTAAATGTTTTTTTTTTTTTTAATGTTGGTAACTTATCAGAATTTACATTACGTGCCTAAAAATCCAAGTTAGAACAGTTCACAAAATCGATAGAGACCTAGGTAAGTCTATTACGTAGTCTCCCAACAGTGACAAAACTTTAAACCCTGCGAACTGGCTACATCGAATCGTTTTACAGATAGATGTGAACAATAATTGGTAATTCCTAGTACCTTGTGAAACGTGGAATTTAAAGGTATTTATTGTTCAGCAAAAAGCTTACATATTTATTACGTGCACTTCAGTCATATTACAGTTTAAAGCTTTAAACAAAACTATAATACCATAAAAAAATCTTAAAAACACTCAATTAAGCTCTGAAATTTAAAATTAAAGTGAGAGGTGAAAGTCGAGAATCCGTATACGAAAATTTGTCATGTTCTGCGCACTTCTTGTTGTCGTGAACGCAATAACTCAGTTCAACAACAGCATCACTGCAAGCAACCGAAGCAGAATTTAATTGAACCGCCAGGCTCTGGTGTTATTCGCAGAGAGTAACATGCTACAAATACAAAACCACCGCCGGTGAGCTCAGAAACAAGTACGTCATTACGCACAAAAAAGTAACATGACGACAACTTTGCAAAACAAAAGACAGTAAGTAAATTTCTAAAAAGCATTTACAGATTTGCAAAATAACCGCGAACCGGCACAGGAAAGCGCTCACTAGACGCTAGTCTGAGACGCACTCGACTACAACCCGTCAGCTGGCTCGCGTAAGGCGTCGCAGCGCGACGTAAACAAAGTAGTGATGTAATAAGTGGCTAGTGGAGCACTTACTTTGACTGACATGGTGAGCGGCGTTGTTTTGCTGACACAACTAGGGCGAGGAGTGAGTCATGGCACGGGAGCAGGTGCGCTAGGCGTTGTGCCGTGCCGGAATATTATCGTATTGATCCGGCGAGCATTGCTGCCCTGCGCACTTGCCATCTGCCTGCGCGCCACTTCGATTAACGGCTTGTGCGCCCTCCTGCCTAATATTACCGTCCGCCCCATCAATACGACAGCCTTTTTACCAATATGACAACGCTGCTCCGTCTCAGTACTTGCGAGGGAAGTATAGCCCTACAGATTTCTCTCACTTTTCCCGCATTTCTAGGTCGTACTTAAGGTAACAAAGGCTGTTTTAGTTCAATGTTCAAATGTTTGTTAAGCTTATGGGACTTAACTGCAGGGTCATCAGTCCAGAAACTTACAAACTACTTATAAACCAACTTACACTAAAGACAACACAAACATCCATGCCCGAGGGCGGATTCGAACCTCTGACGGGGAACGGACTCGCGCATCGGAGCATAGCGTCTCAATGCGCTCTGCCACTCCGCCGCTGCGCTGTTTTACAAGGAGAGGACGCCTACACATCATCGCCGAATTCGTCGAAATTTATGGTACACTAGCTGTGAACCCGAGCCGGCCGCGGTGGCCGCGGGGACTGCGGCGCGTCAGTCACGATTTGCACGGGCACTACGGTCGGGGTTCGAATCCTCCCTCGGGCATTGATATTTGTGCCGTCCTTAGTGTTAGCTAGTTCCTGAGTAATTTGTAAGTTTAGGGACTGTTGACCCCGTAGTTAGGTCCCATAAGCTATACAAACATTTGAACATTTGTAAACCTGAAGTTGCCCGGGTGTTTATTTAAGGGCCCTACACACGATGCGATATATTGGACCATTTCTTTGGTCACCCGATAAATTGGGCGATTTTAGGCGGTACCCGACCAACTTTCCTTGTCGGTCGGTTGGATATGCCTGACCACCCGATCTCCGATTCTCCCACCACTTCACCCGACAAATTGTCCGTGTGTAGAGTTTCCCGACCAACTTCCATGGCTGAGGTCGTCTGCACAGCGAACACGCGAAGACAAAAACAGTTCGACAAACAGACACCAGAACAGGGTGGCGCTGCGTGCAGTTGGTCGGAACGTGTGTAGGCTGCTACAATTGATTGGTTCGTTGGACATCTTGTTGGTCGTATGATAAATCAGAGCGTGTGTGTGTGTGTGGGGGGGGGGGGGGCTTTATTCTACACTCTCGTAGTCCACCTCCCCTTCCCTCCTCTATCTGCAGTCATCTCTTTCTTTCCCATGTCTCTGTTCGTTTCCACATTTCCATTTCTCGGAAATGTTTTTTGCAAGGCACACTCTGTCATGTACCATACGAACATGCATGTATCTTGTGACCTTCCTCTTGGTACAAGTGTCGTGTGCACAAAAATTCATCAAGATCTGAGAAAACCTATTCATCTTCTCAAAGTTCGTATGGTAAGTACCCTCCACCGAGCACCGAACAAAATTTTATACAGACAGTGACATTCCTCGTGTTTTTATGGTGAAGTGTGCAAAGTTTCACATTAAAAAACGCACTTTGTTGTTCTCAAATTTTCCAGTTATATTTCACATAACCTGTGTTCTGAGAATAAAAAAAAAAAAAAACAGTGAAATCGGTAGAGCAGTTCTCAAGTTATGGCGCGAACAACATACTTAGGTATCCGTTTTTATCTTGCAAGATACTCTCTCCCATGCACCGTATGAAACTTTAGGTTTCCTTTTGAAGGTCAAGCGTGCAAAGTTTCGTGAAGGTCGGGTTAGGTCGGAATGAAAATGTAGATTTCGTCAGTCTGTAGGAAAAGTATCCTCCGCCATGCACCTTCATTCCGTCCTATCGTAAATACTTTTTTAGCTAACATCTACTACCTTTAAACTACATACCGGCAAAATTTCAGCTTCATAGATGCAGTAATTTTAGAGATTTCGTGTTTCGTCAGTGAGTGAGTGAGTGACAAAAAAAATGTTAAGCTTATTGGACTTAACTACTGGGTCATCAGTCCCTAAACTTACAAACTACTTATGAACTACCTTATACTAAAGACGGCACAAATATCCATGCCCGAGGGGGGATTCGAACCCTCGACCGTAGTGGCGGTGCAGACCGTGACTGAAGCGCCTCAGTCTCCTCGGCCACCGCGGCCGGCCAGTGAGTGACATTTAGCTTTTATATAGAGAGAGATATCTCCTGAATTATGGATCCTACATTGGTTACCATGTTCGTAGAAAGGAATATTAGGAAACTGCCTGCGAAATGTGTTGTAAATTGATTTGGTAGTAAAGACGTAGTAAATTACAGCCTAATGCTTTTTAGGGCGAAGTTTCATGTATTTCAATGACTTTGACGTCATAGCACCTGAACTATATATGTCGTAATACGATATTATTTCGAAGGTACATCCAGTAGTGCATATGTAAAACGTTTGCAAAATACGTCGCGAATATAGTAGGAAAGACGTAAAAAAAAAAAAAAAAAAAAAAAAAAAAAAAAAAAAAAAAAAAACGTCATGCGTGATGTGGCGATTTTTCATTAACGTAATTGCTTATTACTTCATATCTAAATGTTCAAATGTTTGTGGAGTCTATGGGGCTTAACTACGGGGTCATCAGTCCCTAAACTTACAAACTACTTATGAACTAGCTTATACTAAGGACGGCACAAATATCCATGCCCGAGGGGGGATTCGAACCCCCGACCGCAGTGGCCGTGCAGACCGTGACTGGCGCGCCGCAGTCCCCTCGGCCATCGCGGCCGGCTACTTCATATGTCATGAACTGTATGTAGTCCTATGATAAAATTTCGAACCTACCTTCAGTGGTATGTGTGTATACTGTCTGTAACTTTTCTCGCGAATGCAATTAATAGTTTACGAGTAAATTGTAACATCATGGCAAATGCCGTAATTTTACTTCATGAACGCCGAAAAAGTAGTAAGCGACAAACTTTTTTCCGATCATCATTTTGCTGGGGTTGTCAGCGAGAAAAAGTTTCCAAAAGGTTTGAAATTATGTTTCAGGTCTAATGCAAGTCGCTAAGTCCTCTCCTTCTCAAATAGTGGACTGATAGTCACACTATTTCGTGCCGCAATACGGGGAAGTTTTCATTGTTTCTGACGTCATATCTCCTGAAATATCGGCCTTATCGTAAAATACTTTCTTAGCTGACGCCTTCTACCGATGAACTACATTCCTGCCAAATTTCAGTTTTATAGGTGAAGTAGTTTTCGAGATTTAGTGTTTAGTCAGTGAGTGAGTGAGTGTCTGAATGAGTGTCCTTGCCGGCCGCGGTGGCCGAGGGGACTGAGGCACTTCAGTCACGGTCTACACGGCTACTACGGTCGGGGGTTCGAATCCCCCCTAGGGCATGGATATTTGTGCCGTCCTTAGTCTTAGTTAGTTCATAAGTAGTTTGTAAGTTTAGGGACTGATGACCCCGTAGTTAAGTCCCATAAGCTATACACACATTTGAAACATTTGATTTGAGTGTCCTTTCGCCATGGCCCCCACAAGGGTGGGGCTGGGTGGACCCCTGGGTCCAGGGCCCGGACCTGAAGGGGGCCCGGGAACGCTCACATGCAGTATAATTTATTAATTATGTTAATTCAAACTGGAAAAAAATATTTTTATCCAACTGAATGTTAGAGTATTGTTTAACTAACAGACAAATATTTAAAACAGATATTTATGACAAACCGTATATTGTAACAGTTTTATGAAACTGATGCTAGCAGTTACGGTCACTGCGTATGTCGTGTGAAGTTGTGTCGTGCCGCTGACGACAGGCTGGAGTTGCCTCAGACTGGCGGCAGCTGCTGGCGCATTTGACTGCTGTGTTCTCCACTGGCAGCTGACCACCTGCGCCACGGCACAGAATAAGGAGTATACAGAAAGGAAACTCACTCTGCAGTCTGTTGACCAAAATTTAGTGCGCATGCGCGGAATCGGCCATCTTGAAAAGCAGTAAACGCGTTGTCACTCCCTACTCTGTGGTGTGGTAATGCGCCGTCTTTGTTTAATTGTGTATTTTAGCTGCCTGAGTCGCATAAAAGTAAACAAGTATTTGGTGCAGTGAAAAGAAAGAACTGTGTGTCAGTAGTTGGAGCTGTTCCGTTTTTATTATGAGCAGCAATAAAAGTAAAGGCGGCCGATGGTGTTCAGCACCTAATTGCCGCAATAATTCTCATACAAATAAGGATATAAGCTTCTTCACCTTACCAAAAGATGTTGAACGGTTAGTAAACTTCGCTATATGTGTGGCAAAAGTTAAATGTTATCAGTTTCGAATGAGAGCAATGTGTGCATAATTATTAAAAGTAGCCTTGCTTCTTCTCTTGACAATAACTCTCGCTGTTGCTGTTGCTGTTCAACAGCTTCGAAATGTTGAAGTACATTTATATTTTGTAATTATAAGTTTAACGTCGCAGGGAATAATATACAGGGTGTTCACTAAGTGTGTTTTCCTCTGTAACTTATAAAATAATAGGTGACGGGAAATTTTAATGCGGTAGGTCAACACAAGAAATGTTACACTTTCTGTGGAGCTATGAACATAGTTCATTGTATCATTTTCCAAAGAGTTACAGCACAAAGATATAATTTTTAAATGGAACAATAGTTTTTTCTATTGTATATTGGATTCGTTTAAACCAGCTGCGTCCAAATTAATTTAAACTACATTCCTATCACTGTTAGTTTGGGAGATACAACCCTTCAAAGTTCCGGGGTCGGAGGCTGCGACAGCGTAGCTCACTGGCCGAGTGGCTATCCCCTGGGGCACGGCCCACTGTCTCATGATCACCAGCCAGTCAGATACGCTGTCGTAGCCTCCGCCCCCTAAACTTTGAAGGGTTGTAGCTCCCAAACTAACAGTGCTAGGAATGTAGTTTAAATTGATTTGGACGCAGCTGGTTTCAACGAATCCAATGCACGATAGAAAAAACTATTGTTCCATTTAAATAATTATATCTTTGTGCTGTAACTCTTTGGAAAATGATACAATAAACTATGTTCATAGCTCCGCAGAAAGTGTAACATTTCTTGTGTTGACCTACCGCGTTAAAATTTCCCGTCACCTATTATTTTATAAGTTACAGAGGAAAACACACTTAGTGACCCTGTATAATGAAAGACAAAGAATAGTGCGTAAGTAGCGGGACTTCAACATTTTGCTCGTGCGTTCTCTTTTAGGGTTGCCCACATATGCGAGATATTTCAGGAATTTTTAAAGCTCATCTGCCTACTCAGCTTCACATAATTTGATGCAAACGGTAATATTTTTCTAACGGCAACGGAGGCGTAGCGTGCTAATGTTAACGACCGTTGATCCTCTTACAAGGGGAGGTCGGCAATCGGGACCCGCCGATTTCGCCCAAACTGCGTGTGTAGAAGGAGATTGGTCTCCCTATAACGTGCATGAAATATTTCGCCTGAGTGGGCCTTATGAAAGGAGAAAATGCTCTCGAAAGTTTTTCCAATAGTACTTATTTAGCTATCTGTTCGTGACTAACGGCGTAGCGTAATGGTCAACCGAATTACTTGCGAAACAGACGCCCTGGGATCAATCTCAGGAGCTTCCTTCTTTATTATTATTATTTTTTTTTATCATTACGCTACGCCGTTTATTCACGATCAGAGCGCTGAATAACATGTACAGTGCTATCGGAAAAGAACTTTCGAGAGCATTTCCTCCTTTCCTAAGGCCCACTCAGGCGAAATATTTCAGGCTCGTTATGTAGAGATCCACCTCCTCCTAAACACGTAACTTGGGCGAAATCGGTGGGTCCCGATTGCCGACCTCCCCTTGTTACGATATTCAAACAAATGGAATAAGGAGAATAATCTTGCTGTTCTTGCTCTATGATTGACAGGTTCTTGTATCTGCCTTTCTCTGGTCGGTAAGGTAATTGTCCTCGTAAAACGAACATTATGTTGACAACATTAAAACATTACTCTTCCACTGCCGTAAGTAAAACTGAACCAGTCAAATCGATGACACTCATCCTGCCTCCTCCCCTTGTTCTACACTGCTTAGGCAGGTAAAAATTTTACTTACGGCAATGGAGGCGTAGTGTGCTAATGTTGGCAACGAATGCTCTTCGGATACTGGAACAAATAGATCAAGGGGAATAATTATTTTATGCTGTTCCTGCTCTATGGTTGACAGATTTTTCTATATGCCCTTCTCCGATCACTAAATTAATTATCCTCCTAAAGCAAATACAACTTTTCCAACATTGAAACACAACTACATCACTGCCATAAATAAAAAATAACATATTGGTATGATTTAAAGGCAATATGTATTTCCGATTCTAAGAAACGGACTGTGAATTCAACGAGAGCTGATTTACTTAAAAATATATTATCCAATATTTAGTAAAACTTTTTGTCAGAGTGAGAATTCTCTATTTCTTGAAGTTCACAAACAGAGACTTGAAATATAAAACCAAAATTGAAAAAAATTTAAAAGTAATAAAAGTGACCCATCTGTGACGTACAAATGGTGTGTAATATTCTAGTGAACGCATATTGACAAGGAAGACTAAGAGGAAAATGAACACTTTTTCCTTTGTTATAACTGAAACAATGAGTGCCACAATATGACAAGTACAGAGTAAGTTTGTTATGCAGTTTTATGTTTCCGCTACGTGTCCTTTATTTATGTGTATTTTAACAGTTTTATATATGCCCAGACGTCATTACTTCTGCATAATCACGTTGTACTGCTAAGTCTGACTCAATATTTTGAGCAAATTTATTCGTGGCAAATAAAACCTGGTAGTTGTAAAGTCACTTTCTTGATTACAACTAATTTCCCAAACATAACTTCGCGTTACTTGGGATTTTTCTATAGATAAACACCAAAAAAACGATCATTGATTCCATCGTACATTTTCGTAGTTGTATTAAAATTTAGGCCAATTTTTTTTTCGTTGGATTACAGTTAGGTGCAAGAACAGGGCGCAAAATAGAGGAGAGCATAATGAAAAGATGAGATCAGCTGCCATTTTTCTCTCCTGCTACGAAAGTGATTACGTCATTTGGTTAAGTCTGATGTAGAGATAAATTACAGAAAGTACTTCGTTTTGCTACTATGACGATATTCTTGAACAACGTAAGGCAAGAGAGAAACCATCTAATTCGAAAAAAGTTGATTAACAGTATATTCGGCGCGGATCCAGGATTTCTCTTACGGAGGGGCAGTTTTTAAGTCCGTTGCCTATCTTCTCAAAAACTCATTGTAAACAAAAATATTAACAAATGTTTAGTTTGTTATATACCTGTACATAATATTTGCACCTCAATTATGTTCTGATTGATTTATAAAATAGGGTGAAAAAAAAAACACGCAGAGACATTGAGAAACAATTTAAATACAGCAGAACCTAATTCAAAGGGAAAAGATTACTTGTAACTCAGAATTACTTAGAAGTCAGATAGCGATATAATTACTTATGAGCTCAGTCGACAGCACCGCTGACTACCACGCAGCGGCCCGGATTCGATTCCCAGCAGGGAGCTGGCTGTTGTGCGTTGTCTTTATCATCATTTTCATCGTCATCGACACACAAGTCGCCCAAGTGGCGTCAAGTAAAAACACTTTCACTAGGCGGTCGAATGATCCAGATAGGATCTCCCAGCCAATAATTCCATACCATTATTTCATTTTTTTTAGTGAAAATAAAGGATAGAGTGGTGCTATATTTATAAAATTTATAAATTCTAAAGATAGAACACAGTATTTAAATAAAATTATTTCATTTTGTCCAGTTTCAAAAAAATTAGATACAATATGTACTCTGGCACTTCGCACTGCTTTAACAAAATATTTTGAACTTGATCATGTTTTACAGGGATTAAAATGTTTGGCTTGTTTCACCTTCCATGCATTAAATGCATACATTTCATTTTCATAATTTATTAATAATTTCAGATATTTTTCACGAAAATTTTTTGCACTAATTTAACGTCTGCGCAGATCGATTGCACTAAACACTTCACTCAGTTTAGGTGTTTCAAGATCGTCATCTCCATCACTCTCACTTACCTTCTGGATCATCGCTGCGTTGTTGGTACATGTCATCAATAATTTCTTCATAAAAAAAATGTTCAGATGTTTGTATAGCTTATGGGACTTAACTACGGGGTCATCAGTCCCTAAACTTACAAACTACTTACGAACTAGCTATAACTAAGGACGGCACAAATATCCATGCCCGAGGGGGGATTCGAACCCCCGACCGTAGTGGCCATGCAGACCGTGACTGGCGCGCCTCAGTCCCCTCGGCCACCGCGGCCGGCATATCTTCATCTTGTACACACATAGCGAGGCTGTCATCAAAATGTAAAATTGTTCAAATGTTTGTAGAGCTTATGGGACTTAACTACGGGGTCATCAGTCCCTGAACTTAAAAACATTTTATGAACTAGCTAATACTAAGGACGGCACAAATATCCATGCCCGAGGGGGGATTCGAAACCCCGACCGTAGTGGCCGTGCAGACTGTGACTGACGCGCTGCAGAACGCTCGGCCACCGCGTTCGGCAACAAAATGTCTAAAACTCTCGAAATCTGTAGAGCTTGCTTATTAGTAGACACGACTTAATAATTACCAATGTCATCATCATCATCGTCGTCGTCATTATGTGGAATGTCAACTTACATTACCACGAAACTTTTATCGGTGTGCACTGTACAGCTGCAATCAAATTGAATCATTGTTTACTCTCTATTCATGAGAATCGCGCGCAGCTGTCTTTCCCCAGGCGACGTAAGTGAAACAGCTTGTAAACACGTTTCCTTTTTTGTTTCCAGTATAGCATTTTAATATTTATTTTTTGTTACTTCAGTGTGTACAGTAGAATCGCTCACACCGTCCCCTATACCCCTCTAGCCAACAATGCAACCCGTAACCTCAGTTTCTATCACCAGAATAGCAGACAAAATCAGTAATGAATAAGAATTTGTCAAGTTTTCAGAGAGTAATATTACTTCATTTCATCACGTTGTACCTCTAAAATTCTTAGCATAAGGCCAGTTAAATCTGTCGTCAGATTGTTTTCTACGCTCCGTTACATTATTTCTGACATCGAAATTCTCCCCGACAATTGATAATTTTTGCAACACACACGAAAATAGAACTGTGGCATTTACAAGAGAGTCGTACACTTGTTCTTTCCATTTTGTCTCTTCCACGTTTCAGGCTGTCGAGATCTCTTCTTAGCTTTGCCTTCTGTGGCTAGTGAAATATTTCGTTTCATTGCACTCCCCTGAAAGTTAATTATTGGTAACAATCCTGTAAAAATGATTCAAAAACTGAAGTATCGGCTAGTGTTTCTTAATATCAGGGACAGGCTGCCATGACAGATTTTCCAGGTCATTTGATCATATACGCTGTTACCATTGGTGCAGATTGCTTTATTCAGGACATTTCCGTATTTGATACGAAACATCTGTCTTGATGTCCGCTTTTGAAGTGAACAGTGCTTATCATATTTGAGTCCGTTAAGGAAACAAACGGACTTCGCCACTACAAACGGCAGAAAATTCCTATTAGAATCCGTTAATAACTAAATTTTGACCCGGGGATCAGATGTCCGCGTCTGATATTAAGCCACTTATTTTTCTTTTCTTTTTGGGACTTTTTCTGCAACTTTGTCGGCTAGAGAATTTCAGATAGTAATTTACCATTTGGTAAATTTAATAATAAAATGCAAATAGTAGTCTTTAGCTTAAATATGCTGTTCTTCTACGATGTGCACTGATGGGACTGACCAAGGAAAAGTTACAGGTGTGTTAATAGCTGTGTAGGGACCGTAACGAAGTTACTATTTTTGATCGGTATAATTAAAATTACTTAAAACATGATGGGAACAGGTTCCTGGCACTCTACAACTCGTCCGTGTCGGAGTAGCTACTACAGTATTATTCGTAATTCGTTTGTTGTCTGAAGAGCGTAGTGTTTCGAGTTGATGTTTCAATCACTCTATCAAAATGTTTGACTTTTTTGTATTACTTACATAGTGATGACGATTCTCTCAAACATTTAGAAATTAGATTACTCTTACAAATTTTTGCAACTAATAAAAATAGAGTATTCGGGTCGTAATCCAAAGAATGAGGGCACTTGCCCCGTGATGCCATTACCGTATTTTTTCGTTTCAGATGAGATAACGCAACAATTTAAGATGTTGAGCTACAAACATAAATCTTGAGCTTTAAAAAGAAAACTACAAAGAGGCAAATTCGAAAAAGTAGCTAAAAGTCGCCAGACTACTACAAAATTTTGGAAGCATCATGATACAGGAGAGTTGCAAGAAGTCCAGCTTCATGCTATGTCAGAACCAACAGCCTCCCCAGACAACGGACCTTCGTGCTCTGTAGTTCATTCGGTTTCAGCCCAAAAAGATGTAAAAGAAATCGCACCACAACAAGATACTGTGATATATGAACACCTGATTAAAGCAGAACAAACAAAAAATAACACAAATTTCCTTTATAAGCTATAAGTATTGTTAAGCTTATGGGACTTAACTACGGGGTCATCAGTCCCTAAACTTACAAACTACTTATCAACTACCTTATACTAAGGACGGCACAAATATCCATGCCCGAGGAGGGATTCGAACCCACGACCGTAGTGGCCGTGCAGACCGTGACTGGAACGCCTCACTCCTCTCGGCCACCGCGGCCGGCACAAATTCCCTTCATGAATGTAATGAACAATGTGGTAATCTAGACCTTGGTATGAAAACTGATGAAAGCAACTGTTGTATTTTGGATGATCCTAGTACTTGGCCTCGAGTGATAAACTGCGACAGGAAATAGCGTCGTATTATGTTGGTTTCTCAGCTTTTGAAATCGCTCAACGTCTTTTCCAGTTGGCCTTTGAGGGAAACGCTCTGATGAGACTTTGTTATACATGGAAACAGCTAATCGACCAAGTAAACCATTTCCAAGTGAGTGGTTGATGCGGAGCGAGTCGAAAAACAGTATTCATTGTTTCCCTTGCAATATTTTTTAAGCAAATCAAACTTGCTAAAGAAGGATTCTCCCCTCAAAAAACGTTGTTACCGAAGCATGAAAGAAGCTCTGAGCATCGAACACTTTACCCAGATTCAAAAACCCTTCAGTTATCACTGAAAGGCCATGGTGTCGAATGTAATCTTAAAGAGATGATTAATTGTGAAGCAACAAGGTGGAAAGCTTATTACAAAGATTTCTAAACACAACTTTAATCTTGAGTAGTAGAGCTTTAGCCTTCCAAGGCGAAAATACCTAGATTGGTGATGGTCACGGAGCGGCGGAGCGCATTGAGGCACTACGCTACGATGCGCGAGTCCGTTCCCCGTCGGGGGTTCAAATACCCCCTCGGGCATTAATGTTACTGCTGTCTTTAAAATAAGTTAGATCATAAGTAGTTCGTAAGTT
This sequence comes from Locusta migratoria, assembly GCA_026315105.1. Classification (NCBI taxonomy): domain Eukaryota; kingdom Metazoa; phylum Arthropoda; class Insecta; order Orthoptera; family Acrididae; genus Locusta; species Locusta migratoria. The sequence goes on from CM048755.1 coordinate 276,244,217, forward strand.
TAGCGACAGATGACCCCTCAGTTAAGTCCCTTAAGCTGAACAAACATTTAAACTTTTTTTTGTGATGTTCACAATGGAAATTTTGGAACTTATTGGCAAATATGAGGCAGTAACTCCTGAACATCTAGCCATAGTAAAAGAAAACCAACTAATAAATAAAAAGTATGACGGGTCAAGTTCACTGTCTATTATGGTACTGCCGGCCGCGGTGGCCGAGGTGACTGAGGCGCTCCAGTCACGGTCAGCACGGTTACTACGGTCGGGGGTTCGAATCCCCCCTCGGGCATGGATATTTGTGCCGTCCTAGTTCGTAAGTAGTTCATAAGTAGTTTGTAAGTTTAGGGACTGATAACCCCGTAGTTAAGTCCAATAAGCTTAACAAACATACAACATATTATGGTACTCACAAAATGAATTTATTTCCCTGTGAGGCAAAAAACTATTGAAAACTACATTACTTCAAAGAGAAGAGTCTGTATTCTACGGAATTATTGTTGATGAAATTCCTGACATTTCCCACCAGGAGCAGAATGTGCTCATTCTGCGCTATGTATACCAAAATATAGAAAAAAATTCATGCGGAATTTATGAAAGATTCATTGAATTTCTGAATGTTAATGGGAAAACAGGTCAGGCCAGAACTGATGAAACACTGTCCACGTTGGAAACTCATGGAATACCACTTACCGATTGTCGTTCGCAGGGCTATGACAATGGCTCCAACATGCGAGGTCACAGATTTGGTGTTCAGTCAAGAATACTTGAAAAAACAAGTCTGCCATTTTTTCTCCCTGCGAAGCACACTCTCTGAACAGAGTTGGTGCCAACGTCGTTAAGCTGAATTCTGATGTTGTGACATTTTTTGGAATATAGAAAGTTTTTATAATTTCTTCTCTAGCAGCCCTGGTCGTTGACAACTGACGAAGCAGTATGTCTTTTGTCTCTGCAAAGCCTTTCTGAAACTCGATGGAGTGAAAGACTACAAGCTGTGCGGCCTATTTTGAAGAACTATCCTTCATTCCTCACACTTTTAGACTTGTTCCAAGTGGATAAGGTACCCACATTTACTCCATCAGCAAGAAATGCTATTTTGGGACGTAAGAAGTACTTTGCATCCTTCAAAGGCCTATTGATGACATTATTTTAGCACAAGATCTTGGCCTCTATTAATCAGAAAAATTTCATTAAAAATATCTCAACGTAGAGACACAGCTGATTAAATATTTACTTAACGAAATGTAGGTCCTTAGGGATTCATGGGAAACCATTTTAAATGAAACTAAAATAGTTGCCGAGGCATGTGATGTTACATAAGAGTTTGTTATCAAAAGGAAAGCCAGTGGATATGAAAAGAAGCCTGAACAACTTCAGCTAGAAGCATAAAATGAGTTCAAATTATTTGTTTTCCTTCCTTTTTTTGGATTTCATCATGACAGACTTGACAATACGTTTTACGAGGTGTTTTAGATTTCATTGATTTATATAATGATGAACTGCAAATTAAAACCACCACTCTTGTCTCATAATATTCTTTAGACTTTTCAGATTCAGGCATCTTAATTGAAGAAATTCTACACATGAAGAGAGTTCATAGTACAATCTTCAATCAGAAAGCGATCCGATGAGACTTCTGAATTCCATATACGAGAAAAACCTTGAAGCAGTTTTTTTGAACCTATGTACTGCAATTAGGCTTTCCTGTGCCGTTCCAGTGACAGTGTCTACGGCTGAAAGATCGTAAACTGGCGAACTCCAAATACTTGGCAAAGGAGTACAACAGGCCAAAGTAGTCTTAATCATTAAGCAATTTTATCGAGTGGTAATGAGTTCACCAAAACTGTCGAGTTTTTCGACGTAATTGATAAGATTAGTCAGAAGAAAGCGCGCAAGGCTATTATTAAGCATTCTTTCTCTGCAGCCAGTTTCTACGGCTGACATTGATTGTAATTTTAGTTTTTTGTAACTATATTTATTTTAATCTTCATCAGATAAATAAATATACTTGCTCTGATCATTTTTAAGTAAAAGAATTGTATAAATAAAGTCTAGTATTGACTAATAAAATAGTTACTTTAACTATGCCCTGTATTTTTTAGTTAAATTACATTCTAAGCACAGTTTTGTAACAAATAACCATGAAATTTTAATGTAGCACGCAACTGTAAAATAGGGGTGGGGGCCCGCAATCGAATGTGGGGGCCATGGATGCAGCCGCACTTTGTTGTAACGCACAGACTTTTTGAGGGCGCACAATGCACGGCCGCAATGGCTGTGCCATAAGAGAGAAATCAGAGCAAAATAAAATTAAATATGTTATTCGGACCACGGATCCGAGTTGACATAATATTACAAACTCCCCGATACCAATAACATGCCAGACGGGGCCTTAATTAAAAAGTAGCAAAATTAAATCAATTAATCTAGGACGGTTTATTAATTTTCACCAGACAAGGAGCATCACAGAATGATTGCTTACTTAGAGGACAATCGAATGGAAGGGTGCGAGCGTGAAGGTCGGGGTGAGAGTTTAAAATAGGGAAAGATTAATTTTTAAAACTCACAACCACCAACTGCGAACCAAATTCCTAAACATGCAAAAACACTGGAACTGTGATTGCGACTGTTTGATTCGTTTTCTAGGGGATGATATCACACGTTCGCAGCTTTCCTTCCCTGCATATGATTAACAAACCAAATTCATAATAAAATCAAGTTCATGAGAGAAAAGGGTGTACTAACTACTATTTTTGAAAACACGTGAAAGTTCACTTTATGTTGTTTATTTCACAATATTTGAACCCTGTGGCTGATACGTCTGTACGTCGACACATTTACCAAATAAAGTTATAGCTTGTGAGCCCCCAGACAAAATGAATATTTGTCGCGAATTGTTTTCACACCATGTGGCTGTCTCAAACACCGTTTATGTTCATGCCTATGCGACGACACATGTTACATTAACAAATCACAGTCACTTTAATTCAATGCGATGCACACCTTGTTCCACCGGATAAATATTCACAAACACACAGTAGCACTCGATTTAACTTGGTACAGTCTACGACGAGCAACCACACGTGGCGATTGCCACAGACAAATCTCAAGTCACCACCTCGAGATCCACATGCCGACTGAATGCAGAGCGACGCCGCTTGGCCAGCTCCCCATGTGCTCCCGAGTCGTCACTTCCTGCCCTCGCGCGCGCGCGCGCGCGCGCGCCAAAAGCTCAACTGCCGGGGTTTTTTCCCCTACGTCATCAACTTCCCCATGTGAGCTGTTCTAACCGATTTGCCAACGTACAGCGCTCAGCCAATACATTTCTAAAACTTTACTTAAAATCAAAATAATTACACTACATATTAAATAAATTGTCTTCTTAGGTTTTTATATTGGTATAAACATACTTTGTACTATTTATCATAATCGTGCAATTTCTTATGTAACAGATAAGTGATACTTCAAGATAAAATACACAAGATTAATTGAAAATAAAATGAGAAATAGTTAATATATTATTTTTATAAACAAACATTGCCATGCTAGTTGTGTAACTGTCTTGTCTTCGTTGGTAATTTATTACTTTTCATTATCAATTAAACATATTACGCCAGATGTGACTATATCAGCTAATGTATTGTTTATTTCTCAACAGGCTATTTTGTAATGAGGGCCTTAAAGGTTCCTAACTGCATCGTATTACTTCAAATGCCAGTAGTATTATAATATTTTATTTCACGCTGTGCACTGCACTGTGCCTGGCAATCGCTATTGTCCCTCTCTCCCCTCACCGGAAACGAACTGGAAAATCCTAAGCTGGAACAAGCCACCAACGTCGGCCTGCTCGCTGGCCGCCCGTCAGCTAAAAGCACACAGCAAATCTCAACGTGGAGAATTTCTACCTATGGCCTAACTATAAATGTTGTCACCCAACTGTGTACATACATTGCTACCATAATTAATAAGATCAAAATTGTGTAACATTTAGTGCATTGGCATGGTCAATGTTTGCAGTGAACTTCATATTGTTTAATTATCAAATGCTATTAATTACCAGTATTTCTATTGGGTGGTAATCTCACAAGGGACAGAGTAGTTTCTACATTACCCGTTTTGTTAATCTAGAAATTGCTCAAAATGGAGAATTTCCTGTAGCCGTTTAATTTTAAAGTAACCGAAAGCGACGCCGTGGCGGAGGCATACCAGCTTTGTCCAGCGCTCCAAACAGGTGTCCCGACCTGAGTGTCCGAGACACAGTGCCGCCCACAAGGGCTAAGCTTCGCCAACGGTTCCTCTCCCCTACCTGTAAGGTTGGCTACAGTGGAAGCACACTGCGATGCCGTGCCCGGCGAAGACACACCGCCTTTCGGTTGCAGAGCTTCGAAGTGTCCACCTCGCGGACAGTCTAGGGCGGAAGCTACCGCCGTATTAGGAAAGTGTGACTTTGAGGACCGTCTGCGTCTGTTACAATGATGAACGAGTGGAAGCATCCGGTACACTTACCATTCAGTTTATAGTGAGGTAAGCTTGTCCGTTTGGCCCCTGCTCTGATTTTAGTATTACGACTTCATGGCTAGCGGCATTTTCTCTGATTCAACCACTCTCCGCTCTCTCTAGGGACTGCAAATGTATCTGTATAAAATGTGCTTACTTCTTGACAATTGTTAGTAATTCCTTGAACAACAGCAAGGTGGTTTTGTGGCAAAATAGTCTTATTTGTGAAATAATATTAAACTTGCAACAGGGTTACCTCAAATTCGTCATATTTTTATGAATACAGATTTCGTCACAATTCTGCCTATTTATTCTGTAACTTCCCTACTGTCCTCTTTTCAATTAATGAATCTTAAATAAGGCGACGGAACACCTGCCAAGAGAAGTCCAACGCCTTTACGGTCCAAGGACAGCAGGTGAGTGTAACTTCCTGTCTGAGAGGAAAGGCGATAGGCAGCAACCTTTTCTGCTTAATCTTATTTAGAAAAACATCACCAGTTACAATGTCTTGTGCACCACAGAAACTAGTCTATGGAAATACTTGATAAATGTTGGCCGTGTTTGGAAAAATACAAACAGTTTCGAACAAGCTATTGTGACAGCAACTGAATTGGCGTCAGCTCTTAAGACGCAGCTATTATTTAAACTTCAAATGCGATTAAGACGTATTAAGAGGCTGTTTATGACGAAATAACTGGCCCAAAAATAAATTTGACATAGAGGTTTTCAATATACTATTGGGCACCGTGCACATATCTATGAAAGAAAGATTCGAATAGACGGAAGACTTTTCTGCAACGTCGAGTATCTTGTTTAACATTTAAAAAATTGGAATAAAGAAGAACTAATACACCACTATTCTAAATTACAAGAAAAGTTAACTATCGAACTCAGATATTGATGCCGATTACTTGTTCGGCAAAATTTTAGGCCTGCAACATTATCTCGCTCGCAGTCAGGCAACGCCCATTGAAGCCTTAAACATAATCTTACATCCCAACATTTGGATCACGTTGCATTTTCTGTTAACAATAAACGTGACTGTTGCAAGTGCCGGAAAAGACTGACCAGTTTCGCCTCACTGTCCATTGAAAATGAAGCATGTTTAATTACTCTTTATGCCCGTTCTCGTTGTTTGAAACATGTTTCTGAGGTTTTTATCGATGTTTTTGTACAGTGTGGTACTACAAAATATTTTAGGCTATTTTCCAAAACGTGAATGTTCCAACAATACATCGCTGCTATACTGAATGTTACGACAGCGGCAGCAGCATGTTCGACATGACGTCAGAGACAACAATTCAAATGTTTGTAATCCTAGTGGGCCAAACTGCTACAAACTACTTAAGCATAAGGACAACACACACACACACACACACACACACACACACACACAAACACAAACACACACCGATACCCGAAGGAGGATTAGAACCTCCGACAGAGAGCAACCGCACGCTCCGCAGTATGTTGCCTTAAAGCTTTCGGCCACTCCACAGGCAACACAAGACTCAAATAAAACGTCTTAAAGGCTTTAAAATTACATGGACTTCATTTCCGTTTTGTATATTTATATCTTTTTATTACATATTCAAATTCACAAGGAAAATGACAATGTTATGAGCACAAGATCATATAATTAACCATTTTGTCCCTGTTGCAAAGCATCCAAGGTTCGCTGTTTATATAATGAAGGGCGACTAGCCGGGATGGTTAAGAACAGTCCTGGGCGTAACTGAATCGGTGTTTGTTAAAAGGGCGTAACTCCAAAAATCCTAATTTTACAGGAAAGACAAAAAAATGTTTTGCACAAATACCTTTAATACTGGACCTCCGTTTTTGGTCTTAAAATTTTTTTGTGGCGTATAGTTTGTCGTTGAAACAGTTTTTAAACACTTTTCATTAATGTACGTATGAAATAGAACCTTAATTAGCTATTGGATTTACGCCCTTTCAACAAATAATGGAGTTTAAGAAAATATGATTTCTTGGAAACTGACATAAACCACATTTTATTGCTAAAACTTTAATGAATAATGAGTAACATATTACAGAGTGAGAACACTGACAGTTATTGTTAATATAATTTGTAAATTACAATTTTATTATTCATAAGAAAATAATCGTACATAGAACACACAGTGTTAATATAGCGTCTGTCAAGATGTAATTTTAATTTTCCCGAGTTGAGAATGTTAATTGATTAATTCTTCATAAAAGTTTTTGTATGTGTCTTCAATGTATGGTAGAATTTTCTTCATGTCCTTCACTTTTTCTTTCTTCAGTGGCAGTTTTCCTTCAGGGTATGCCACTATATCTGGGAGCTGAATCGTGATATGGGAATTGTGATGAAGAATGAACGTGTTGTCAATTAATCCATTAATGAAGTGTCTTGTAGGAACAGTCCCTGGATGCTGATTATCGTGCACAAAATGGTAGAAGTTACTAATTCGAAAGTGTACTCTCTTAGCAGGGTCCTTGTCATGAACACTTTCAACAGATGCAAGTTTTTTTCGGTAATATTTCGGCCACCAGTCCTTGAAATTGTATATTATAGGGTTGGTGGTACCAACTTTGACCATTGTAAATTTAAGAGACGCACTACTTTAAATTATCAGTCCAGCACTTCCGCCCTGTGAACATAGACGCTCAAATTTGATATAAGAATTTAACCATTTGCAATGGGATTTTCAAAGCCCTGCTAGACATATGTCTACGGTAGGGGAATGCAAATCGTCAAAAAAGTGGATTTTGGAAAAAGTGTGAGTTACGCCCTTTTCACAAATAGCTATTTAACTATTGAGGAGGTACTGAACGTATTATGGGAGGAATGAAATTTCTGGCAATCTTGACAAAAAGAGGGGATCGCTTGATAGGACATGGTGAAAGACATGAAGGAATCGTCAATTTAGCACTAGAGGGAAATGTCTAGGGTAAAAATTTCAGAGGGGGAGCGAGTGACGAATACAGTAAGCAGGTTCAAAAAGAAGTAGGTTGTCGTTTTTATTCAGAGTTTAAATAACTTGCATTGGAGAGGGTAGTGTAGACAGCTGAATCAAACCATTCTGTGGACTGAAGACCGCCGGCCGCGGTGGCCGAGGGGACTGCGGCGCGCCAGTTACGGCCTGCACGGCCACTACGGTCGGGGGTTCGAATCTCCCCTCGGGCATAGATATTTGTGCCGTCCTTCGTGTTAGCTAGTTCATAAGTAGTTTGTAAGTTTAGGGACTGATGACCCCGTAGTTAAGTCCCATAAGCTCTACAAATATTTGAGTTGACTGAAGACCACAACAACAATATAAAACCTATTTAAAAGTCCGTATTTCCTTTAAAGCGTCAGCTACTTTGTGGGTTTCACACGAGATGGTGCACCTGTCTCAGAGCTTCCTGGTAAATGTTCTTGCAAAGTCTGAGCAAGGCGCTGTAGTCAAAAGCGTCCTAGTGAAGTGACATTTACCTAAGTGGCATTAAGATACATTATAATTTTTATAACTACAATGTTATATCATAAAAATATTTGTACTGTGTTTGGAATTGGAACTTGGTAAATTGTATGATTAAATAAAGTGATATGAAATAGTATGTTAAAATCATTTGCAGCAGATTTTAACACAAGCGGTAAAAAAATCATTAGTAAACTAATGATCTTTACCTGCATCATCATCATCAATAATACTCATACATTCCACAAAGTAATTTCTTGTTTTGCAACAAATAATCATAAAATTACACATGTGAGAAATATTATTATTTTGTACCCTTATATTTCCCTTGACAGACTCAACGCCTAATATGTTTCAATCTTTGGTTAAATGACTTTACTAATGAAAAAATATTTTCTACACTAGCATTTTGACAAGGCAAACCAAAGAAAAATCAATCAATATTCCGTGTTTCTTGGAAATATTTACATCAGATATAATTTGTCAATTGATCTCCTTCATTAACATTAGCCTGGTTCGTCAAAAAATCTGTAAAATGCACAATTAGGCAAATCCCTTTCCAACTGTTTAAAAAAAAAAAGTTCAAATGTTTGTAAAGCTTATGGGACTTAACTAAGGGGTCATCAGTCCCTAAACTTACATCTGTTTTACAGGGGGAACACTAAGTGTGTTACAAACGAATCTTGATGAGTCGCAGTTATGTCGTGCGGGAATTCCTCCAGACCACCAAGCTAAAAGGATTTGTTCAAATGCGCCTTGTTTTCCACGAAAATCGAGATCAAAGGATCAAAGTCCAGCGCGTAACACCTATACCTGCACTAAGGCAGCTTTTGTACGTGAGTCAGCGTAGTGTAATTAGCCAGGCGCTTGTCTGCCATATAGACGCGACCTCACTTCGAATCCTACTCGAACGTTATCTTCTTTTTTTATTTATTTATTTTTTACACTTGTCTGCGATTATTTGATTGACGATTGATTGTGCATAATTATTTGCTTTCATAGTTACTTTCATGCTAATGCTTGATAATAACGTATGTCAATTTCTCAATATGTTGTCTATTGCTCGACAATTATTTGATTTAATTCGTTATTTCGAAGCATACTTTTACGGCGATTGTAAGATATTTCTAAATCAGTAAACCGTCTGTAGTTACACGTATAACATTTGTGCAGCATTTGATAGCTACATTTACAGTCCGCGGCCCCACTGTGTTATACCGTCGAATGCAGAGTGTGCCCGCTTCACGCGTCCCAGCGGATTATTATGCTGCGGTCAAGCGGCTAGTCATTCATAGCATATCGTTCACAAAGAGTTGTTGTTATGGTCTTTAGTCCGGAGACTGGTTTGATGCAGCTCTCCACCCTACTCTATCCTGAGCAAGCCTTTTCATCTCCTCATAAGAACGACAACCCACATCCACTTGAATCTGCTTACTATACGCGTCTCTTGGTCTCCCTCTGCGATTTTTACCCCACATACTTCCCTCCAACGCTAAATTTACGATTCCTCGATGTCTAAGAATGTGTCCTACCAAGCGATCCCTTCTTTTAGTCATGGTATGCCAAAAATTCCTTTTCTCACCAATTCTGTTCAGTACCTCTTCATTAGTTATGCGATCTAACCACCTAATCTTCAGCATTCTTCTGTAGCACCATATTTCAAAAGCCTCTATTCTCTTCCTGTCTACACTGCTTATCGTCCATGTTTCACTCCCATACAAGGCAACACTCCACACAAATGCCTTCAGAAAAGACTTCCTTACACTTAAAATAATATTCGATGTTAGCAAATTTCTCTTTTCCAAAAATGCTTTTCTTCCCATTGCCATTCTGCACTTTATATCCTCTGTACTGCGACCATCGCAAGTTATTTTACTACCCAAGTAACAAAACTCATCTACCACCTTCATTGTTTCGTTACCTAATCTAATTCCTTCAGCGTCACCTGATTTTTTAAGACCGCATTCCATTATTTTTGTTTTGCTCTTGTTAATGTTCATTTTATACGCTCTCTTCAACACACTGTCCATTCCATTCAACTGCTCTTCCAGGTCCTTTGCTGTCTCTGACAGAATTACAATGTCGTCGGCAAAACACAATGTTTTTATTTCTTCCCCCTGAACTTTAATCCCTATTCCAAATTTTTCCTTGCTTTCCTTCACCGCCTGCTCGATGTACAAATTGAATAGCATCGGAGAAAGGCTACAACCCTGTCTTACTCCCTTCCCAACTGATGCTTTCCTTTCATGCCCTTCGAGTCTAATAACTGCGGTCTGGCTTTTGTACAAGTTGTAAATAACTCTCCTTTCCCTGTATTTTACCCCTGCTGACTTCAGAATTTGAAAGAGTGTATTCCAGTCAACATTGTCAAAAGCTTTCTCTAAATCTACAAAAGCTAAAAATGTAGGTTTGCCTTTCCTTAATCTATCTTCTAAGATAAGACGTAAAGTGAGTATTGCCTCCCGGGTTCCTACGTTCCTCCTGAATCCAAACTGATCTTCCCCGAGGTCACCTTCTACCACCTTTTCCATTCTCTTGTAGATAATTCGTGTTAAAATTTGGCAGCCATGACTTATTAAACTGATGGTTCTGTAATTTTCACACCTGTCTGCGCCTGATTTCTTTGGAATGGGGATTATTACATTTTTCTTAAAGTCTGAGGATATTTCGCCTGTCTCATACATCCTACACACCAGTTCAAATAGTCTAGTCATGGCAGGCTCTCCCAGAGACTTTAGTAGCTCTGAGGGTATGTCATCTACTCCTGGGGCCTTGTTCCGACCTAGGTCTTTCAGGGCTCTGTCAAATTCATCTCTCAGTATAGTATCTCCTATGTCATCTTGATCTACTTCCTCTTCCCTTCCTACATCATCGTCTCTAAGTTCATTTCCTTTGTAGAGCTGCTCTATGTACTCTTTCCCACCTTTCAGCTTTCCCTTCTTTGCTGAGAACTGGTTTTCCATCAGAGTCCTTGATATTCATAGAGCTGTTTTTCTTACCTCCAAATGTTTCTTTTATTTTCCTGTAGGCTGTATCTATTTTTCCCCTATTTATACATTCCTCTAAAGATTTGGATTTGGCTTCCAGCCACTCCTGCTTAGCCATTTTGCACTTCCTGTCAATCTCATTTCTTAGTCGTCTGTACTCCATTTTGCCTGTTTCATTTACTGCATTTTTATATTTTCTCCTTTCATCAATTAAATTTAGTACTTCCTCTGATATCCAAGGATTTTTTGTATGTCTTGCCTTTCTACCTATTTTGTCCTCCGCTGCCTTCACTATTTCATCTCTCAATGCTACCCATTCCTCTTCTAGTGTTTTATTTCCCCCTGTTTCTGTCACTTGATGCTTAAATCTCCCTCTGAATTTGTCCAGAACTTCACGTTCCTTCAATTTATCTAAGTCCCATCTCCTTATTTTCCTACCTTTCTGCAGTTTTTTTCAGTTTCAGCCTACAGTTCATGACTAACAAGTTATGGTCAGAATCTATATCTGCCCCTGGGTATGTCTTACAGTTTATCACCTGGTTCCGGAATCTATGTTTTACCATTATAAAATCTATCTGATACCTTCCGGTGTCTCCTGGTCTCTTCCACGTATACAACCTTCTCTTATGATTCTTAAACCACGTGTTTGTTACGATTAAATCATGCTCCGTGCAAAATTCTACCAGGCGACTTCCTCTTTCATTCCTTCTGCCCAGTCCATATTCACCTACTATTTTTCCTTCTCTTCCTTTTCCTACTACCGAATTCCAGTCTCCCATCACAATTAAGTTTTCCTCTCCCTTAACTGTCTGAATAATTTCCTTTAGCTCCTCATATATTTCTTCGATCTCCTCATCATCGGCAGAGCTAGTTGGCATATAAACCTGTACTACTGTTGTCGGTGTTGGCTTCGTATCTATCTTGACAATGATAATGCGATCACTGTGCTGCTCATAGTAGTTTACGCGCATTCCTATTTTCTTATTCATTATCAGTCCTACTCCTGTGATACCCCCAACTGATTTTATATTTATTATCCTGTACTCACCGGACCAGAAATCCTGTTCATCCTGCCACCGAACTTCACTAATCCCCACTATATCTAACTTCAACCTATCCATTTCCCTTTTTAAATTTTCTAATTTTCCTGCCCGATTAAGGGATCTAACATTCCACGCTCCGATCCGTAGAATGCCAGTATTGTCTTTCCTGATGACAACATCCTCCTGAGTAGTCCCCGCCCGGAGATCCGAATGGGGGACTATTTTACCTCCGGAATATTTTACCCGAGAGGATGCCATCATCATATGTTCATACAGTAGAGCTGCATGTCCTCGGGAAAAGTAACGGCTGTAGTTTCCCCTTGCTTTCAGCCGTTCGCAGTAACTGCATGGCAAAGCCACATTAGCTGATGTTACAAGGCCAGCTCAGTCAATCATCCAGACTGTTGCCCCTGTAACTACTGAATAGGCTGCTGCCCCTCTTCAGGAACCACACGTTTGTCTGGCCTCTCCACAGATACCCCTCCGCTGTGGTTGCACCTACGGTACGGCTATCTGCATCGTTGAGGCACGCAAGCCACCCCACCTCGGCAATGTCTGTGGTTCGTGGGGGTGGTCACAAAGAGTAACATGGAGGAAAAACGAGCAGTGATAAAGCAGGCCCATCACACGATTCAACGCTGGCGTTCGAGCTCGATTTTCGTGGAAACCAAGGAGCATTGGAACAAATCCTTTAGCTTGGTAGTCTGGAGGAGTTCCCGCACAACTTATCTGCGACCCATCATAATTCGATTGTACCACACTTGGTGTTCCCCTTGTTAGTATTAAGAATTATTTGTTCCACATCTACCGAAATTGGAAGATTCTTCAAACTCATCCATTTAAACATTAAAAACTTTATTTCTTAAGATATTTAATTGTTGCATCACACACATGCGCTTCTTCTTCTTCTAGCATATGGAAAATGTTCAAATGTTTGTATAGCTTATGGGACTTAACTACAGGGTCATCAGTCCCAAAACTTACAAACTACTTATGAACTAGCTAACACTAAGAACGGCACAAGTATCCATGCCCGAGGGGGGATTCGAACCCCCGACCGTAGTGGCCCTGCAGGCCAAGACTGGCGCGCCGCAGTCCCCTCGGCCACCGCGGCCGGCTCCAGCATATGGTACCATATTTAGAGTCATAAGCACCATCCCTCTTTTCTCAAAATTTATTTACCTTTCAGAATTATGAACTCTTAGTTTGTCTTTCTAGAACAGCATTTGCCACTCACTCAAGAATATGTGTAATTTATACGGGTGAATTTTCTCTTTTCTAGGGCTAAAATATTACGGTGAAACGATGATAAGATAATGGCAAAACCATAATCGTGCTTCACTAGGCTCATCTTGAAAAAAAGAATCAAAATTGTAAATTCATGCTGTCGAATCAAATATAATTTCAGTGCAGGATACATTTCAGTTAGTACTTTTATAATGCAAGGGAAAGGTAACAGCCACTCAATAGTTGTCTATGTTGTACACCTAAAAATTCACAAAATTCCTTAAGACTTTAGTGTGTAGTGTGTACTGTGTAAACAGAAAAAAATGAAATATTTTAATGGTTTTGAGTCCAGCATCAATGCCATGTCAAATACAGATATGTAAAACGTGAGCAGGTCGAACTACTCCTACTAATCTCCCATTTAAATTGTTTTTACCATTTCCACTAATTTCAGCAAAATTTGTATTGACATTGTCCCCAAAAAGCTGCACGTTTGTTACGAATACTTCTAAGATTATCTCATTATGTAAAATGCAAACGCTTCAGATTTTTCATTTGGAGTGCTTTAAAGTTCCATCACATTTGTTTGAATATCCCCAGATTTGGCGTCATAACAGTCAATGAGAACTGTAAACACATTAACAGCGAGTAGACAGTAAAGAACTGAGAATTACTTGTGCTTTAGTGGAAGCACATGCCATTTTTTGGCTGTATTTGAGTCTTTGGATAGCACGTTCTGCAGTTTTCTGTACGACCCCTTGATTTAAAACTTTGACGATGTTTTACATTGTAAAAAGCTAAGGTATCCTCCGCCGCACTTACCAGATCACTATGTTTGCAAATCTTTTTCGCAAAACAAAATAAAATAAAATAGAAAGTAATCAACGTTGGAAGAAGATGCAGCAGTACAAACCCGCATTTTGTGTTTACCCGTGTTTTGTTGTGCTTCGTGGTTCAAAAACGTTCAAATGTTTGTTAAGCTTAAGGGACTTAACTGCAGGGTCATCAGTCCCTAAACTTAGAAACTACTTATGAACTAACTTACACTAAAGACAGCACAAACATCCATGCCCGAGGGGGGATTCTAACCCCCAACGGGGAACGGCCTTGCGCATCGTAGCATAGCGCCTCAATGTGCTCGACCGCTCCGCCACGGCATCCTTCGTGGTATAATCCTCATCCCTCATGTCCTGATTAATGAACCACGGGCAACGTGTGTGTGGCCATGTAAGTGGTCCTGACAGCTGGTATACCAGTTACTTTGGAATAAGGTTGGACATCTCTGACATAGTCTGAGTCGTAGCTACCTTTGTGCTCAGATGGCAAATACTACCAAATTCACCGGTTAGTCACTAGGGGTAAAACCCCATGGGACCCTGGGAAATTAAGGCCAGCAACCTGCTTCCCAAGTACTTCGGCCTGAAACTAGCAACAATAAGAGCAAAATGCCTCCAATTGATAGTCAAGGGACTCCTCAGATACGACTTGGCAAACGGTCAGGAATGAGATGGTGCGCTATTAATATCAATGGGGGCTACACTGGGAAGAAGGTATAGCTGGGAGAGGCTGCAAGTAAGATGGGGTTAGTTGTTTTAGCTGTTCGGGTTAGGGGAGAGAAAGAATACGAGGGGGGAGAATACAAGGTCTACGTATAAGGAGGAGCAAAGTGGCGTGTAGGGTTTTATACCAGGAAAGCAATGGAACCAAGCATAATTGCAATAAGGTATTAACCGAACGATTCATGTGGATAGATTTGACCGGCTCCAGCAAAGAAAGAAAAATCAGGATCGTGTCAGTTTATTCGTTATGTGAAGGAACAGATCAAGATGGATAGACAGATTTTACAATACACTCAGTGATGTAGTTGTTAGAGTAAAGGACAAGGAGAGTATTTTGTTCATGGGTGATTTCATTGATAGGAAAGGAAAACCGAACATCAGTGTATGACAAGGTTATGGGTAAGTTTGGAGAGGATATGGAGGCTAACAGGAACGGAAAAAGCTCTTGGATTTCTGTGCCAGTATGGGCTTAGTTATCACAAACTTCTTTTTAAGCATAAGAACATTCATCAGTATACTTGGGAAGGCAGATATGTCATTGACTATGTAATACCATGTCAGGAATTCAGGAAGGCAGTCAGTGACATACGTATTTTCAGAGAGTTCTCTGATACTGATTGTTATTTCATCTACAGTAAAATTGGTTTTGTCAGGCCAAAAGTGCAGAAAGTCAAGTCCACCTGTAGAAGGATAAGAGTGGAGAAGCTTCAGGACAAGGATATCATGTACAAATACGTAACAATGGTCTCAGAAAGGTGCCGGTTACTTGAATGTAGTCATTTACATTCATTGGAAAACGACTGGACAATATACAGGTACACACTATTAGAAGTGGCTAGGGAATGACTTGGAACAGTAGTGTGTAAAGACAGGAAGAAGCAGACAGCTTGGTGGAATGGCACAATCAAGGCAGCCTGTAAAAAGAAAAACAAGGCGCTTCAAAAATGGCTCCATACTAGAACTCAGGCAGAGAGAGAAAGTTATGTTGAAGAAAGAAACAAAACCAAACATAATTGCAGAATCCAAGCATAAGTCGTGGGAATACTTCGGAAATAGTAAAAAACTTTTTATCAATCCGCAGGAAAACCTTTCTAGAAAGTAATTAGCAGTCTTCGAAACGGAGGCAAGAAGGGATTGGCAAGTGTTTTGGACAAAAAAAAAAATCTATGGAAAAGTACATGAAAAAGCGAAGACCACGTGGGGAATACATGTTGTCTACAGATGTTTCTGATTAAGTGTTCAAGGAAATATTCCAACTAAACAGACGGCAGAGGCACATACATTGTTCCAGGAAGACTAAGAGGGAAAGCAAGCTACATGTGGGAGCCAATGCCTACAAAAGAAGAATTAGCTGTACGTTGACGTATGTAACTGAAATAAAATGCTTTTTCCCTCAATATTTATTGAACTTCAAAGAAATAAATATCCATATGTAAACTTTTACAAATAGTAAACATTATAACATTGCGTATAATGAATTTAGTTGCGAACGTTCATTACGTTATTCTCCTAAGATAGTTTGAAGTGAGATGAAGTACTTTCAGTGTTGCATGAATCATGTTGAACCACTGGTGTATTTGAAATCTTTTCTTCAGTTTCATACACTATCTGTAACACATTTTTCTTTACAGACACATGTTAGGCTTTTGGCATCTTTTGTGGATAAGTACATCGACATGAAAAATTGGTATAAGGCGTCTTTTCTTTAGGTAATGATCTCTCACATAAAGTGTCTCTTTTCTTTTTCTCTTTCTTCGTAGCTATTAATGCTATTAAGAATGATATTTATATCTGCATTCTTCTTCCTCTCTTCTTCTTCATTATTGGCGGTAACCATAGATCGTCTTGTGATTCGACTGTGTGTGCACATAACATTTCCTCCGTCTTCATTTGCAATGCTCGATTCACTGTTTTCCTCTTCGTTCATATTTCTTACTGTACTACTGTTCGCCATGTAGAATTAAAAATGACTTCTGATTTTGGTATGTCCATGGACGGACTGAGGTAGCTGGTTGCCCACTTTTCTTCTTCTGTCTATGGAGGTCATCTCTGTGATAGTCTAAGTTTCCTTCAACATTCTTTCGCCATTTCCCCTGCAGAAAGAAATTACTGAATTTAGTTTCTCATAGATTTTGATATAAAGTGACATGAGACATGCGAATAGCTATATTTTCGAGTAGTTTTGCCTTCATTACCTTGCAGTGTCAGAAACGTTCTGAATTCGTGTACATGTACCAAGAGCGTGAAAAATACTCCACTATGGTTACTCAAAATACACAGATTTTTGTCTTTTAATTTAGGTATTTAAAGGCCGGTGGCATGTCTTCCACCATCGGTCTAAGCTACCGCATTGGTCAAAAGACAGTGCCGAGGATAGTTTATGACATGTGTGGAGCAATATGGAAGCATCCACAATCCATTTATCTAACTGCGCCTTCAACAGCTATGTGGGAAAATATTGATTCTGACAGAGGAATTGGCAGTTTTACAATCATGTTGGGGCTATGGATGGTAAACATGTTACCTCTCGAGAACCACGCTTATCTGGGTCCTTATTTTCTAAACAGAAACATAACTGCTCGGTATCATTATTGGCAAATGTCAACGCACATTATAGATTTACTTGAATAGAAGTCGGTTCAATTGACAGATTTAGTGATGAAATATATAATTTCTTTAAATCAATATTAGGAATAAAGATGATTGATGGAACGTTAAATAAGCCAGAAAATAAATAGCTTCCTGGAAAACAAAATAGGGTCCCATAAGTTTTCGTAGCTGATGAGGCATTACCGTTATTAAACCACCTAATGCAACGCACCCTACATGCAGAGTTGCTACTAATGACAAAGTATTCAACTACAGACTTTATTGTGCTCGTCAAACTGCAGTGTCCTTCTCGTATATTAAGTTCCAGATTTCATATATTTAAATGGCCTTTCTTCTCATCTACATAAATACTCCGCAAGTTCCATTGAAGTGATGGCAGAGGGATTATTGAACGGCTTTTGTGATATTTCTCTACAGTTCCATTCTCTAATAGCTCGCGGGAAAAAGAAACACCTATATCTATTTGTTTTGCTATATTTTTTGTTTTATGATGATTATCATGTCTTCATATGTAGGCGGGTGCTAACAAAATATGTTCGGATTCGGGAGAGAAAGTTGGTGAAAGAAACTTCGCAAATATATCTCGCCCCAACGAATAACGCCTTTCTTTTAATGATTTCCACCAAAACTACTGCATCATTTCCGTGACTCACTCTCCCCTATATCGCGATAGTACGAAACGAGTTGCCCTTTTGTGTACTTTCTCTAAATCGCTTGCCCGTCCCACCTTGTTTGTATCTCAAAATGCGCAGCAATATTCCAAAATAGGACGCCCAACTGTTGTGTAGGCAGTTTCTTTAGTACAACTGTTGTATCTTCTAAGTGTTCTGCCAATGAAATGTAGCCTTAGATTTGCCTTCCCTACAATTTTTTTTGTGTGTTACTTCCAATTTAAGGTGCTCGTGGTTGTTACACTTAGGTATTTACTGGCATTTACAGTCTGTAGATTTGACTGATTTATCGTGTAAATGAAGTTAAATGGATTTCTTTTAATGATCATATGGATGACTTCACACTTCTCATTGTTAAGGGTCTATTACCAATTTTTGCACCACACTGACATCTCAACCATTTTGTCTTCCTTTTGATCTCATGGTGACTTTACTAACCGATAAATGATAGCAACATCCGCAAACAGTCTAAGAGAGCTACTCATATTGTCTCCTAAATCGTTTATAAAAATAATTAACAATAGGGGCCCTATAACATCTCCATGGAGAACGCCAGATATAATTTCTGTGCTACTCGACTTCCGTTCACTTACAACGTACTGCGTCGCGAACAATCGCACAACTGTGGAGAAATTCCATAAGCACCCAATTTGATTAGAAGACGCTTATGAGTATCGAAAGCTTTCCGGAAATCTAGAAACACGGAATGTATATGACACCTGTTGTCGATAGCGCTCGTCACATCATGTAAGCAAACATTTGGTATGTTTTACAAGAACGATTCTTGCGAAATCCGTGTTAACTATGATTCAATAGGTCGTTCTCTTCGAGGTAGTTCATAGTATACGAGGAAAGTATATGTTCTAAAATCCTGCTGCAAAGCGATGTCAATGATATAGGCCTGTAATCATTCCTATTGCCTTTCTTGAATATTGGAGTGACTTTCCAGTCTTTCGGTACGGATATTTCGCTGTGGAAGCGGTTGTATATGATAGCTAGGTATGGGGCTATTGCATCGGCATACTCTGAAAGGAACCTAGTTGGTATACAATCGGGACCGGGAGACTTAATTTTGTAAATAGGTTTCAGTTACTTTAATACTCCATGGATATGTACTTCCAAATTGCGCACGATGACAGCTGTTCTTGATACGAATTCTGGAGTATTTTCATTGTCTTCTTTGCTGAAGGAATTCCAGAAAGCTGTATTAAGCAATTCCGCCTTAGCAGAACTGTCATCGGTCGAATCACCATTGCTATCGTGTAGTGAAGTTATTGATTGTGTTTTGCTGCTAGTATAATTTACATACGACCAGAATTTCTTAGGATTCTCTACCAAATTACGTGACAGGGTTTCATTGTGGTTGTTTCTGCTGGTGTGGATAAATGGAATGTCGGATAGCAAATAAATGAGTGCAGTACCGATTGCAATAAACTATATTTACAAATGTTGGAGTACATAATGGGGCAGAAATGAATATACATAGATCCATAACAAGTGTTGTGTCCATACTGCCGGCACTCTCGTGGCCGTGTTGTGCCGCCGGCGTGGTCCGTCCACCAGACTGAACATGCCTGTCGCCAAGAAATAATTATTTCTTCCACATGGAGGTGAAACTGTAAAAACACATATAAGTAATTCTGGAGGAATAATTACATTTTGTCTTCTCTGGGAAGCGGACATAAATTTGTGACAGCTCTTTTAAAAATTCCATGTGGTGTGTGTACAGTTGCTACACGCACGAGTCCGTCCTTCCCTGGATGCACTTCCTCAATAATCCCTAATTTCCAAGATAGGGGTGGAGAATTCTGCTCCTTTAGAATGTCGAGGGCTCCTGGTTTTACGTTTGGATGTGCGTTGTTCCATTTGTATTGTTGCTGGAGGTGATGTAAGTAATCTCTAGACCAGGGCCGGCGCAAGCCGAAGTGCCGCCCCGTGCGAGCCGCTAAATTGCCGCCCCCCCCCCCCCCAGCTTTTTTTTTTTGCAGAAGTTTGTAGAATTTTATTTAAACAAATCTGTATGAAATGTCAGCAATGAATCACAATTTTTGTTTTTACTTCTCAGATCTACCTCTAGGTTTCGGCCACTGAATGGCCAGTCTCAAAGCTTTTAATACGTGCTTCCATCTAAACCGTCATGTTGACAGTTACGTTCAGCATCACGGTATAGATATAAACATAAAGCATTGAGAATAGCCACACTGTGCCCGAAATCCAAGTAGATCTGGAAAATAAAAACAAAAATTGCGACTGATTGGTGACATTATCTACAGATTTGTACAAAACAGTCGCTGGGCACCTGATTGAAGAAATCTAACTAATTTTAATAATCCTTGTGAATTTTACAAAAATGTTCAAATGTGTGTGAAATATTATTGTAGGATACGCTGTTCAGGAGATGAAGTCAAGAATTGAAATTGAATCAGGCCGAATTTCACTACACACGCAGGTGAAACGGTCAAAGAGTGGGGCGGAAGACAATGGAGAGAGGAAGAATAAGAAGATGGAGTAATATAATCTATACTAATAATTAATCTGTAAATGTAGGCCTGTCGCTGTTCCCTTCAATCTTCAAAACTACTGGACGAATCTTCTTGCGGTTTTCACAGGAAACATGAGAAAAGTTTCGGTCAACATATTGGCATAATGTACCAAAATCGGATCACGTAGGAAAAAAAAAAAAAAAAAAAAAAAAAAAAGAAATCGTCATTTTAAGTGTTTTCAGTAACCGTCCTGTCTGTTGTTTCAACTATTAAATACCTCTTATCTCCACAAATCTTTACGAATTTGCATGGGGTTTTCAACAGGTAACTTGAGCGTAACTGGACATTATATAAACTTCGTTTCATAAAAGTCGGATCACGGAAGAAAAGACTATCGTTATTTCAATTTTTTTATCTACGGCCATTACGTCTGTCTCTTTGAACACGTATATCTCCAAAACAACTTGAGAATTTTCATTGGGTTTTCACACGTAACTTTAGAACATCGTGCGGTTAAATAAAGGCCTCGATAATTAAAATCGGATCACAGAAAATAAAGATATTATAATTTAATCATGTGCTTAAAAGCCATCGTGTATGTCTATTTGTTGAGGGTAATCTCCAAAATTACTACACGAACTTTCATGGGTTTTCACAGGGCCGGCCGCGGTGGCCGAGGGGACTGAGGCGCTTCGGTCACGGTCTGCACGGCCACTACGGTCGGGGGTTCGAATCCCCCCTCGGGCATGGATATTTGTGCTGTCCTTAGTTGTAGGTAGTTAATAAGTAGTTTGTAAGTTTAGGGACTGATAATCCCGCAGTTAAGTCCCTTAAGCTTAACAAACATTTGAACATTTTTTGTTTTCACAGGTAAATTGAAAATAGTTTGGTGTGTAACATAGGCTTAGTTTCATCAAAATCGGATCAGAGGAAGGAAAGATATCGTAATTTGAAGATTTTGTGTATACTATGCTTATAAGTATGGTGTAGTACAGCAAATCTCCAAGAGTACTACGCGAACTTTCATGGGGTTTCATAGGTCAACTGAGAGTACCTTGACACAACATATAAGCTTCATTTCATCAAAATCGGATCAGGGGAAGAAAAGATATCGTAATTTGTAGTTTCTGGTGTATGCTATGCTTGAACGGCAGTTTAGTATAGCAAAGATTCGATAGAGGCACTGTTACTGACATAGTATACCAAATAACTAATATATGGCGATGCTGCGTTGTTTATTCTCATAACGAAAGTCTAATACACTGAAACAAGGGATATGATTTTCACGAAAGTGGTGTAGTGTATTGCTATTGGTAACGGCCGTTGATTCCTTGTTGAAAAATCAGTCACATGCAATGAAGGGAATAATTCTTAGTGTTGATAATGAAATAATTAATGTTGTTCCGATCAGTAAATTAATGATCCCCTAAAGCGAATATTTCGTTGCCAACGTTAACATACTAAACCGCTGCCACTGCAAGTAAAATTTAACCCAGGTATGGCACAAAAAAATAGTTTTTTTACATGCTGTATCCCACATGCCTAGCAATGCCATGGGAAAAAAGTGCTTCTTTCCGCGGGTATCATTTGAATATAAAACATAACGACATTCCTTTGCGTCTATCGATGCTCTAAATTACATAAGATTTCTTTTCAAGGAAAATGGAATTTATGTAGTTCCCTTTCTGATTTCGGTGTATCCGCATTACATTTTGAGTGCGTTCTGTTTAGGAATGCCTCGTAAACGCCATAGTACAGAAGGACAAAGTGAAGCGACGTTAGTCACTTAGTACACCAAATAACTAATTATGGCGTTTCTGCGCTTTTTCCATTATCATAACTATGGTGTAATACACTACAACAAGGGGTACAATTTTACTTACGGCGGCGGCGTTATGCGCTGATGTTGGCAACGGCAATTGAATGCATAAAAAAATATCTGTCATTTAGAATAAGGGGAATCAGTTCATGATGAAATAAATAATTTATGCTGTTCTGGTCAATTAATTAATCATCCTCCTAAAGTGAATAGTTCGTTGCCAAGATAGCAAACTAAACTGCTGCCATTGCAAGTAATGTTTAGCCCAGGTAGGACACAAAAAATTTTTGTTTTTCTTCCTTGCTGTATCCCATATTCTATGCAATTTTATGGAAAGATAAGAAGTATAACCACTAAATTATACATAGAGTAGAAATATCTATGGAGTGAGCTTTGGCTTCTGCGCATTTTCTCAACATTAAGCTGGAATTACCAAATGATACTGAGACAAATCCACTCTTTCTACACATATATTTGCTCTTAGGATTGGTTTGTACCGTATTGGCTGCAAAGAAGCCCCACCTCCTTTTCGCAGAGCAACCACGTAACATGAAATAATATCTACATTAATGTGTCACAGAAGCAACAAGAAAGTTGAGGAAGCGACGCTAAAAGGGCAATTTACACAGTCATCCGTCTTAACCGAACAAAAAAGGACCAATATGAAATCATCGATTAGTAGATTTTTCCCAATATCAGGTGATATTTCCACCTTAATGTTAAGGACAGAACATCTGCCATTAGAGATAATATACACACGCGAGCGACAAACTCATCAGAAACCTCCCTGCTTTCATAATTGTTCGGTACAATATTGTGATTAAAATTTGTAATTACTTACTTTTGGTGCGGACTACATTAAGATAGAGAAAGATTTCTTCTTTTGCGGAAACAACTGTACTTACGAGTTATAATCCGACTTCCGAATATATAGTTCTATTACACATGATCGATTTCAACTTCGTGCTTTACAAAGTAATCAGTGCAGGACGTGAGGACATGTATTAGGTGAAAGAGTGGTCGATGCTGCTAACACAGTCAAGACAATTCACTGGAAATAATACTAAATTTAATGGAAAGTTCTATACAGACAATTAGCTGACGCCATTACTTCAACGATTACCCAAACTTGCTTTATCGCACGTTGACACCACCATGACGTCTTATTTAAAGAGACATGAACTGCTCTGTTGATTGAATTAGTAGACTTTCAGTATTCGTCGAGTTTTCGATAAAATGGAGCACTGCATACAGGATAACTACTTTGTCCCCACTGCCGAGCGGTATAAGGCGCTTCGCTGCGGAGCGCGCGGTTGCTCGCCGTCGGAGGTTCGGATCCTCCCTGGGGCATGGGTGTGTGTCCTTAGGTTAGTGTACTTTAGTTTAAGTAGTTTGTAAGCTGCGGACTGATGATCACGCAGTTTGGTCCGATAGATTTGCAAACATTTGATTTTGATTTGTCCCAACTGCAACATACTTAGGAATACACTTACTGTGAGAGATAAACAGTTTAGTACTACGCCATAGAACCAATACATGGCACTGTTATTATTATTACTATTTATCATCTCAACGATAGAAGTATTTCCAGAAGTTTATGCCAAACAGACAATTTCACACCTCAGTCTTAACTTCATGAACACAAACTAACAATGAATTTACATCGTTCCAGAGTACGGACTTAATTAATTTCACTTTTTGTATGAAAAACTTTATGAACATTCATCGTTTTCGACAATGACTTCTACTTAAACTTGACATCTTGGCTAAGAAAACTGAGTTTATTGACAGAGCGATCCAACAAGGATTCTGTTTTTGCTGACCTAGGTCCGGAACTTTAAAGAACCGTGATATACACAGGTCCCTCTTTAACAACCGTTGCGAAGCACGGGCATGTAAACTAGTAATTCAATTAATATACAGCCGGGCATCGATGGGTACTAATGCTAGTCGAAAGATAACTGCACTGCGGTTGTTCATTTCAAAGAACTGACACTCGACATCTATCGTAATTTCCATGTGTTAGTTCTTTGGTGTCTGATTATGGAATAAGGGGCAACAAATTAGTCATTGCCGTATCACTTCACTTTTCTTCACTTTATCTTCATTCTAGCTATTGGGAGGACGCTTATTTGCCGACTTGCCAATTTTTTAAGTAAAAGATCATAAGAAAAATAAATTTTCCTATTCTGCAATTTTGAAGGAGAAAAACTTATGAGCAACATGCATGCGCAAAACTGATTGTACGTTATATGAAAAGCACTAACCTATTCATCCCAAGTTGCAAGAAATTCGGACGCACCAATTCATCTGTTCTTACGAAACGCAATGAAAGTGCTTATGACCAATCTTGACTCCCTCGGCCAACTACCGTAACGAATTCTGCAGTTTTCATTGTTTTCAAATTCCTCCATAGTTTGGCATACTAGTTCTGGCAGTACTTCCGTATCAGTCTCTACAATTCTGGCAATGTTTCTAGTTGCTGTGACAGCATTGCGGACCTTCCCACCACTGGAGGTTGCTTATCAGCTCGTGTGTGGGCACTCCTCTTGAAAACATATCTGCTGGGTTGTATGGAGATGGTACATGTCGCCATGTCGAAAACTGTGTGTCTTCCTCGATCTCTGTTACTCGGTTCCCAACAAAAGTTTTCCACCTGGTTGCCAGAGAACATAACCAAGAAAGTACGATCGTGGAATCAATCCATAAGTACGTATGGCTTGTGTGTAATTTCTGGGCTTCAGTAGTATTTTTAAGTAATCTGGACAGCAACAGCGCTCCAATCAATTCCAGTCGCGGAAGTGAGACTTTTTTCAAGGTCGCGACTCTTGATTTTGCGCACAGTAATTTTGTCAATGTATCTTCTTGAGCATTGAGTGAGCGTATATAGAGGCATGCTCCATATGCTCTCTCAGAGGCATCACAAAATCCGTGGATTTGAATATCCTTGACATATCCCTGAAGTAGAACTCTACAGCCGATGCGGATATCATCAATAAGGAATAAGTGTTTGTGCAATTCTTCCCACGAAAATGCCAAGTCAACTGGCAGATCTTCATCCCAAGTTAGATGTCGCTGCCAAAGTCCTTGAAGGAACACCTTACATAGTAAAACTACTGGAGAAAGGAAGACCAGGGGGTCGAATATTGATGAAACGATCGACAGCACTATTCTTTTCGTCCACCCACATGAATGCCTTTTCTTAGTAATGCTATTTAGAATTTCAAAATTATCTGAGGCAGGATGCCAAAGCAGGCCTGAGTTTTTTTATACTGGCATCGTTGAGATCAGATAAAGAGAGCTGGTTTCTCTGAGCTCTTTAGGAATGCATTCAAGAAGGGTTTTATTGTTACTGCACCACTTTCGCAAATGGAAGCCACCCCTCTCCAGTAGTATGACTAATTCTGTTTGCAATTGCATTGCTTCTTCTACACACTGTGCTCCTGTTATGCAATCATCCATATAGAGATCGTTTAAGAGTATTTCTGAAGCATTAGGGAACGTTTTAGCTTCATCAACAGCTAGCTGCTTTAGGCACCTGGTTGCTAAGAAGGGTGCACTTGTCATACCATAGGTCACAGTTTTCAACTCAAACGTTACTTCTTTCTCTGTTTCGCTATTCCTCCACAATATTCTCTGTAAGTTGCAGTCACGGCGATCGACCCAGATCTGCCTGCATTTTTTCCAATATCTGCACTGAATACCATTGCATTCAGCCAAAATCTAATAACAATAGAAAAGAGCTCTGGCTGAACAGTGGGTCCTGTCATGAGGACATCGTTTAAGGATATACCGTTGTCTGTTTTTGGCAGAACAATCGAAGACGACTCTCAGTTTTGTCGTGGAGCTAGCTTCCTTAATTGCTGCATGATGAGGCATGTAGTAACCACCAGTGACAGTGGAGTTTGTTCGCTGCATGTGACCTAGTATTTCGTATTCCTCTAAGAATTTCGTGTAGCCATCATTCAAGTCCAACTGCCTCTTAAGTCTTCTCTCCAGCTGATAAAGACGAACGGTAGCTGCTTTCTGTGAGTCACCTAAACACTTACGGTCTTCTTTAAGTGGCAGACGTACCGTCAATCTTCCCGACTGGTCCCGTTTCGAGTTCTGCATAAAATGTTCCTCACATTCTCTTTCTTCTTTAATAAATATCTTTTGGGGTCATTTCTACTATTTCCCAAAAACTTTGTAACTGCTCTTGAATACAGGCAGTTTTTACCAAACAGGAAATAACCGTCCGTGAGCTGTTCTTAGAAACATTATGTACTCCAGGTAGAATCCAGCCGAATTCGTATTTCTGTAGTACAGGGTGTTGTGTTCCTCTTGTTAATTTCTGGGGAAGAATTGCGTGTGAAAACACTTCGCTTCCAAGCAGCAAATCAATTCGTCCAGGCTGATTGAAGGTGGCATCAGCTAACACAACATTCTTTGGAAGATTCCAGTTCTTGTGTTCTAATGCTTGGCAAGGAAGCTGTTCAGTGATCTTGGACAAGATCAGGCAATTCACTGATATACTAAAGCTGCTAAATCGCGATCCTACTTCGGGTAAAACACTGTGTTTCGGAGTTGAAACGTTCTCACTAATGCGTTGTGTAGTTACGTGACTCCGCACCCTTGGAAGACGTAACCTTTGTGCACATGACTCAATCATTAAGCAAGTCTGAGATCCGGAATCCAGTAAGGTGCGACAGGTGTGACAATTGCCAAATGCATCCTTTATTGTAACGAGAGCCGTAGCAAGAAGTACTCTTTTCCCTAGATCTGACTTAAACCCACAGTAATTGTGTTCGACATCATCTGTGACCAATGTGATGGAATTCTTCTCATTTAGAATCGTTGACGGTTGGTTTAACCTTTCAGAATGTAACAGCGTATGATGACGTTTGCCACAAGTTCGACAACTGCTTGATTTACAATTGTTGGCTCGATGATGCGGCTGCAGGCAGTTGAAACTAAGATTATTTCTAGAGACTACTTCCCTGTGTTGGCCAACTTATGTGTCGGCAAATTGCGGCATTTTGACAGAGTATGCGCTTGCCCACAAAAAGTACAGTGAAGAGCAGTTGTAGCGTATGCATGCTGCGTAGTGGGCCCATAATTTATCGTCGCTGTGCTGTTGCTTCTTTCAGGAGCCTTCGGAATGTTAACAACACTTGTCTGAACGATCTCCGGTGACTTACACCTTCTCTCGAGGAACTCGCACAGCTCTTCAAGAGTCGGGAATTCGTATGTACCAAGCGTACTTTCGTATTCTTTCCGAAGCGTAGCCTTTAGCTTATCCAACATGCTGTGCGGCGCTATCAGTTCTTCTAATGGAACAGTCAGTCCTAAGGGTTTTACAGCATTAAAGTTGCTCATCGTTTGATTAATGAGTGCCCTGAGTTCGGTTGCTGATGACTTGCGCATATTTGGCAAATTCAGTAACTGTGACAGATGTGCTGATGCAATCAATCTCTTTTTGTTATAGCGCTTACATATTGTCTCAAATGCTAGTGGGAAGTTGGACGCTGCTACTGGGATATTTGTTATTAGTTTGTGAGCATCTCCAGTCAGAGAACATAACAGGTAATGAAACTTCTGTATGTTATCCAAAGACTGATTATTCACAACCAGACTGTGGAATGTATCATGGAAGTGACTGAATTCCATAACTTCGACACTGAAAGTTGGTAAGTTTATGATAGGAAGCCTGATCTCTGTTTTCTTTACATTCGACTCTGATATGGCGGGCAAGGTTTCCGATCGGCTGACAGAGATTTTATTAAATATTGCATTCAATTTTGCCTCCTCATCAAACATCATATTTTCAAAATTCTCCCGGTCTTCAGCATGAGCTACAAATTCTTAAGCTATCTCTAACTGCGACTGAGCGCCTTCAAATTTTTCTTTTATAGCAGGTAACTCCTTAATTCTAACCAGAACTGCTTGTTGATCTGAATCTGATTCTCTTGCAAATCTGTTAATACACGAAAGACTTGACATAGCAACAGCCCGTGTTGTAATTAGACGTTTCCTCTCTGCTGTATCCATAGTGGTGGTTCTAGGAAGCAATGCCAAGGCAGCTGTGCAAAGCGGTACTTGGACGTTGGGCAGCAGCGGTGGCAGCTGAGGCGACGGTCGATCCAGTGTGCACGGAAGTAATTCAAATGTTCAAATGTTTGTAAATCTATCGGACCAAACTGCGTGGTCATCAGTCCGTAGCTTAAACCTAGGTAAACTAACCTAAGGACATCACACACACACACACACACACACACACCCATGCCCCAGGGAGGACTCGAACCTCCACGGCGAGCAACCGTGCGCTCCGCAGCGAGACGCTTTAGACCACTCTGCTACTCCACCGTGGCACGGAAGTAATTCCTGCTGTTCCATAGTTGCACTCGATGAGCTGAAGCACTACACTATGCCACACAATGTTTCACCTGATCGCCCTTGATCACACATAATCGCTAATCTTCCAGTTAGCGTGGGCACCTCCACTCAACTATGTCAGTACTATCTGGCCCGGAGGACCAAAATGTTTCTGCTGGTGTTACAAGCTTCCTAGGTTTTTTTATTTGCAGACGGAGAAGTTAGTACTGCTTCCTCCCCTAAAACCTCCGCATCCTTGCGGATGCTGTTGCGTAGCAGTGTGCGTTTGTACTGCCCTACAGTACGCACGAGGTGTCGTAGTTGCTTTCCGAGACTTTACGGAAAGCATAGTGTTCTGACTAACCTGTTGTCTTCTATAGTTGTGTCCCCAGCGCAGAAGAGGAAGCATAATAAGCGACTCGTGAGATGCCATTTATTAAAAAATAATTAAAAAAACTGAGCAAATATTGTTAATATGATACGGCCTATGCTGCCAATAGTTCATGTTGAGACCTCGACTGTTATCACTATTACAAAAATCTTAACTCATGACCGGAGCGGTCCGGCGCGTATAGTGGTCAGCTCGAGACTGAAACTGCGGCGCGTTGCGAGAGGGCACCTGACGCTCTATTTCGCGCCAAAACAGGGCCGTCGCGCGCCTTCTGCAAAATCGCTCTTCTCTTGTTACAATAAAAGAAGGCAACTTAAACTTTTGAAACTGTCAAAATCTAGCCTGTCCTTGACAGATATTTATTACAATTTCTCAGCTCTGAATAATTAATATTTAGTATATACTAAACAAAACTAATATCTAAAGAAATCACGTGACGTGAAATGCAGCAGCCAATGCGAGGAGAGCACCAGTAACATAGGCGGGCTTTCCCACGGGAACCAGCACCTACTGTG
Source organism: Locusta migratoria (assembly GCA_026315105.1). Taxonomy (NCBI): domain Eukaryota; kingdom Metazoa; phylum Arthropoda; class Insecta; order Orthoptera; family Acrididae; genus Locusta; species Locusta migratoria. The sequence continues at coordinate 276,273,810 of CM048755.1, forward strand.
CCATATGCTACTGCTCCTCACACCACATTTCAACATATGGTGCACATCTGTCTTTCTTCCGCATTTAAGACACGTACGATGTTAGCAAAGAAACGGCCAGCGGCCAGAAATATGAAGTGGCCACAGGCCAGGAATATCACACATCCCCTTCCTTAGGAGATTTCCAAACTTGGAATGTTCTCAAAGACAACAGACAAGTTGGAAATAAGAACCCTCTAAATTTTGAAAAATAGTACCCATTATCTCTCAAGAACTTACATAAATCTTGAAACTATTGCTTCTGAATCTTCTGATCTAAATCAAAAATGATTACACAAAAAAAGGTATAGAAACATCAGCATTATAACCCTGCCTAAATTGAACTTGGGCAGCTATGAATTATCTAACTTTACAATATATTAAACAACATATAAATGCTGTAACACATCCTAAATATCCTTCTGAAAAAACACACACAAAATCCCAAAGTGACAAATTACTAAACACATTCTATGAAAATGTACAGAAAATTTGTCCATTATACAATAGATAAGTAACACTGAATAATTACAGGAAATATAGCAGGCTTAAAGCCTCTCAATAGTTGTGATTTGAAATCGACGCATTGCCGTGCATGTTTACAAAATTTATTGGCACCTTGCCATTTGAATATACGACATTTAGACTTCCGGCTCATGGCCGCTTATAACACCAATTAAATTCTCGGCACATTGCCGTCCATCAATACCACCACCACACATAGTGCACTGCCTTACATAAAATTACTAACTTTCGGCGCATTGCCGTCCATCAAAACCACCACAACTCCGATTGTTGACAAACCAAATGAAACTATTTTTGGCACGAGGCCATTTAAAATCCAACACTAGGCACTCATGACTTTTTACTTTTAATAATATTTTTCATAGCCTACATTGCACTGCTGGCTTCACACGCTTGTACATACAGAGGATATACTTAAAGTGGTACATAAAATTTATGCATACAAATACATTTATAAAATCAAATCAATGCAGACATTTTGCATATTGAATCAAGAATAATACACATTCAGTGTTTGGTAATTACCCATTAAGTTTAAGGTCATTGACCTTTCCCATATTTTTTCAGTTACCCATTCAGTCATAAACTTACGTTTAATTATCTTTTGTGACACACTTCAATATATTTTAAGTCATATATATATTTGTTTCCTAATTAGGTCGTTGACCCTTCATTCATTGACAATACTCTTTATTGTCACCAGATGTTACGTCTATTCCCATATTAAAATTGGCAACACATGCCATGTCTAATATTTAATACAGTACTGTTGGCAAACAGATGCCACGTTTATATTCACTGTAATAGGCTACATGTAGCTTGTGATAATGCTCAATATTTACTACAAAATGCAGATCACAGAAATCAACAGAAACCATTTGCTGCATAAACGCAAAATATAATTTCGACTGACGGATGGTTGCTTTCATTGACAGCTGACGGTGAAATTCCATTATGTATGATACATATATTCCATAGTATATGATGTTTATAGCTCTGATGTGATATTATTTCCTGAGGTTTATGTGGAGGCGAAACAGGTCCAAAATATTATATAATTACTCATATACTTATTCATAGATGTGTATGTGTAAGAGCATAGGACAAATGTATTCCAAAATGGTGCCATTTCTGCTACTTCACATGACGTGAAATGCAGCAGCCAATGCGAGGAGAGCACCAGTAACATAGGCGGGCTTTCCCACGGGAACCAGCACCTACTGTGCCATATGTTATTGCTCCTCACACCACATTTCAACATATGGTGCACATCTGTCTTTCTTCCGCATTTAAGACACGTACGATGTTAGCAAAGAAACGGCCAGCGGCCAGAAATATGAAGTGACCACAGGCCAGGAATATCACAGTGTGTCCTAACGTAATCTTCAATACTTTAGGATAAATGGAATGTCGGATAGTAAATAAATGAGTGGAGTACCGATTGCAATAAACTATATTTACAAATGTTTGAGTAAGTCACATCTGATGTACTTCCATTTTTAGTTTCGAAAGACTGGAAATTCTCACTCAGGAAAGCGTTAATCGAATTTTTATCTGCTTTTTTGAATAAGTATACTTTTAGTTTTGGTGGATTTGGGAAGTTCGATATTAAGTCTCTCTATGACAACTGTGTTCACTAATCCCTGCGTCTGTTTTGATGCTCTTCATTAGCTCCAGATTGATGTTAAGAGGTCAATTATGTTTTCACAACCATTTACAATTCTAGTGGGTTCATGACCTAATTGCTCGAGATAATTTTCGGAGGGTGCTTTCAGTACAATTACGCACTATGTTTGTTTTGAACATGTGTTTGCCTACATATCGAGGATAAGTTAAAATTAAAATTAAAATTGTATGCTTTCGGTATACTTTTGAAATTTGATCAAATCTTTCTTTGTACATTTCTGCAATCGTATCGTCTGAGTTAATGGGTCGGTGAAAAGAACCAATTATTAATTCTAGTTGTCAGGCTTAACATCAATGCATACCAACTCACAGGAACAATCTACTTCCGTTTGGCCTCAGGATAAACCGCTTGTGACAGGAATAAATACGACACTTATTTTATTGACTCTAGCCTTTCTTATCACCATTTCCCATACCACTCTAGCTGCACACGCCCCACACCGTTACATAGCGTTCATCAGCTTGAACTGTCCCCTGCTGACATGCAGGCTCCATGGACTCTCCAAACCCGTGCACGTCCATCCGCTCGATACAATTGTAAACGAGACTCGTCAGATCAGTCGACATGTTAAAAGTAGGACACTGTACGTAATAAAAGTTTCATTCTGGTAGGAGGTACCCAGATAAGAATTTACTGTTATAAAAAAGCTTAATATTAGCAGTAAAATTAGCGAGAGATCCGTGTGAACTACCGGCTACACCCTGCTGTAAAACCTTGTTTCCTAATTGAGAACTGACTTGGTTCAAATTACTCTAACAACAGGAAGTTAACGACACAGTGTCCAATATACGTAGCAGCTCACACGAAATTACACACAGACATTAATAAACAAACCACCACAATTAAAATTATTTCACAAAGGTGGCTAAGAAAACATTTATGCCGCAACGGAACTTAAACATAAAAAATTGCATCTGAGCTTGTACTCAGCACTGGTGAAAAACAGTGTTAAATAAAAGGGAGAAAGTGCTCGAAAACTACAATTTATAGGCAAGTCAAAAGTATACTGAACTTAACATGTTTATTCAGGTCGAACACGAGCAAAATGGGGAACCAATTTTGTTAACGCAATAAAAGTGCATCCCATGTACGGAAGTTAATATTGACGATGCTCAGCATTGAATTTGACATAAATTACACGAAACGTAACGCTACGGGGGGGGGGGGGAGGATTTACAAACAACACTCACTCGCTCACACACACGCAATGCAACAGCGAAACTCACCAAAATCAGGGTGCTGAAGCGAGGCAGAAACAGTCGCCGCTAATCGTAGGCGAAATTCAGCAAAGCCGGAGGTACCGCATAACACAGTATACAATAAAACTACGAACATGGCTCTGGTCTGTCGTGCCTGATTTGAGATGGTGCGTGAGTACAGCAAAGTTAAGTTGCATTTAGATTAGACCGCGGCCACACATGCTAATGGCGACACACGGATACGTTACATGATCGCACTCCACTGAAGGTGAAGTGGTTAAATATCGGATTCATTGCACAAAATCACGGCGGACTCTTAAGTTGCAACCTGAGAGTAAACCATCTAGGCACTGGTTTTATGAGAAGTGGCGTGAATTAAGGTGACTAGCTACAAACCCCGGAAGTCCGAGTTCGGACCCACGTGGTTCCGAAAACCGAGAAAAATGTATAAATTCAATTTCCCTAAAATAAAGAAAAGTAACTACGGCATGCAACCCCTAGAACTGCGTAGAATTTCGTATGGAAGCTACTGCAATGCAGCAACACGCGATTGGACGGATTGCGATTGGATTCGAAGAGACGGAACAAGTCCAGTCTCAAGACCCGGAAAAGTGAAATAATTACAAATTCGGAAAAATAGAAGTAAAAACTACGGCATGTAACCCATATAAATGTTTAGAATTTCATAAGCAAGCTATTGAAGGAGGTTGTACAAGGCTAGGAGAGAATTACTGATAAAGACTAAGTGCATACTACAATTTCGGAGAAGAAACAGCAAAATTAAAATAGGCGGGGAGAGAAGATCGCGAAATGTTGGTGGAAATCAGAAGGATACACGCATAGTTGCTTGCCTGATGGGCATGGAACAAACAATAGTGGAAGCTGAAGGCTTTGTTCTAAGAACCAACCACGTGGAACACATATCACCCACAGAAGGAAACGATAAGAAACATTTTATATGCACTGTACAAAAATGAACATATTGTCTGTTAGAAATCGGGACCCACAAAGCTAGAGAAAATTTACACCGAGTTCGTACACCGGCACATAATCACCAAAGGTTTGAATATACCAGGCTGTTATCATACTGCAACTAGTAACACATACACTGCGTTTATCTGTTGGAAATCACTGAATTGAAAAACTAGAACACATTTACGCGCACGATCGGAAGTAATATTCCAAAAATGTATCAAAGTTCAATAGTCTAAGTTAAACATGCTAGATAACAAATCGCTACTATATCCACAGGCACAAGAGAAGAACCAACCTTACCTCACCACGATCTCAGCACAAAGTGAAGTCCTAGCGGCCAGGAGACGCGGGAAAGCTAACGGAAACTGAAAAATCCAAGAAAACAGCGGTGGTGGGGAGAGAAGATCCCGTGACTCGCCCTGGAGAAGGCTCGTCTACTGGCTTGTTACAAAATAGTGTAGAAACCTCTTTGGTCGCATCAGTAGTCGGGGTTGGTAACGACTAACTATCGACTCTGAGCCAGAGAGAACCATGCAAAGCGAGCTGTCACTACCCACCTTCAGACAGCAATTAGATTCTCGCACAGCCACTTAAAAGTAAAACAAGTACGCATTCTCATAGGAACAGTGGCGTAGCGGAGAAGCCGTACTTATTGCCACATTCATAACCACAATAATAAATTATTACAATAACAAAATCCTAGCAATATTAACTAACATTTCAGAAACTAATATTTTAAAACATGAAATAAAATTCTATTCCTCGTGCCTTGAAAAGAGGGGTTCTAGTTTTAACAAAATGCTAATCTAGCGACATCAAATAAATTATAGTTTTATAAAAAATATATGGAAGACGACAGACGGTCATCTTTCAATGTTTCCAGCCATCAAGACTCCACTGGCTGTGTTGGCGAGCCCAGGCGAAGTCTAAAGCTTTGTGTCGTGCAGTCAGCAAGGGTACACTAGTGGCCTTCAGCTTCCGAAAGCCCATATCGATGCTGTATCGTTGAATGGTTCGCACGCTAATACTTGTTGATGGCCTAGCATTGAAATCCGCAGCAGTCTACGGCCGGGCTGCATTTGTATCACGTTGAACGATTCTCTTCAGCCGTCGTTGGTTATGTTCTTAGATGATCTTTTTCCGTTAGCACCGATGTCTGAAATTTTATATTCAAGCGGCGCGGACTATAACACCCCTTTCAAATCACGACACCCTACCATTGTAGCTACCGTAACGGATCTAACGCCTCGTCAGAGACCTGTTGTCTTATACAAACGTTTCAGAGCGAAGTGTCGTTCCCAGAGTGTTTACACATCTCTGTGTTCGTATAGCATGCCTATACCAGTTTCTTTGGCTCTTCAGTCTACTTAGCACTTTGTAGAATTGGTGTTGAGTGGAACGGGTGGGAGCGAGGGGGGAGGAGATGAATTCAGAATCTTACAAACTACTTATGAACTACTTACGAACTACTTACGAACTAGGACGGCACAAATATCCATGCCTGATGGGGGATTCGAACCCCCGACCGTAGTGGCCGTGCAGACCGTGACTGGAGCGCCTTAGTCCCCTCGGCCACCGTGGCCGGCTGGCAAAACTCATGGGGTCACTGAAAGTGTTTTTAAAAATTACAGTAAAAGGATCTTTCTTTTCCAGTTTAAACCATGCCATCCTGCGTATTCCCGGTATCTTTGATACAAGGCATTTGCCGGCCGCGGTGGCCGAGGGGACTGAGGCGCTTCAGTCAAGGTCTGCACGCGACTACGGTCGGGGGTTCGAATCCCCTCTCGGGCATGGATATTTGTGCCGTCCTTAGTTGTAGGTAGTTCATAAGTAGTTTGTAAGTTTAGGGACTGATGACACCGTATTTAAGTCCCTTAAGCTTAACAAACATTTGAACATTTTTTGAACAAGGCATTTGACTAAAGTACCTTCCGAGCTAAGGTAGTAAGTCAGCATATAAACTACTATAAATTATCGGCTGGCCTTTGATTTTTCTGTCCCTGTTGGATTCCAAAGACGCTTTACCGGTCTGGGCTTTCTTTTAATTTCATACTTTGCCACTATACAGGCGTCCCATCAACGTTTTCCCCCCATATATCTCTGGAACTACAAAATATATTGAAAAACGACTTTCACGGCCATGAACGTACGTCTGAGGCTTATGAAATTAAGTACCATGAGAGTGTCTACAACGTAAATAAGTATTATTTTCAAAACAAACTTATATGTTTTTAATGGATGCCCCATATTATTTCTTACGCAATCAGTAGCATGTAAAATTACAAAACGAATGGCATTCGTTTCATCGTAATGCGTCAATTACATGCTTCAATTACAACCGGGGAAATAGCGAAGCGAACTTGAAGTTTGAAATACATGAATATCGCAGCTAGCGAGACTCACGGTTGAGTCTCGGGACATGTGCGTTCATGCGTCAGTTCATGGCCGTGAAAGTTGTTTTGCAATACCTTTTGTAGTTTCAGAGATATTTTCGGTGATAAAGTTGTATAACAGAACTTGTTGGATTCTGAGATTACCCTTTCGATATAACAATTCTGTGTACCGTAAAATGAGGTTACTTGGACCCAAGGAGTGAAAAGTTTTGTATACATAATACCAAATGATAGCCTAAAACCATTAATTATGCCGATATCTTAAATTCTTTAATAGTTGGGATGTTTTTCTAGTACTTTACGTCTGTTTCAGACCGAATTTTATTTTTTGTATGTGAGTAAAAAATTATTGAAATTTGGGTCCAATAACTCCAGAGTTTGCCTAACATGAAACCATGCATTTTTACTCTCGTAAAAAGCGGTTTAAAGGTTCATCGGGTGCAAGTGGAACCTGGGTTTTGGAAATAAAGACATACAGATATTTTGGTGTGAAGAATGTTCATTTAATTTGACATTTAATTGTAACATTTCCTAAAAATACATAATAAACTGTGTTTGGTTGAAAGAAAAATATAAACACTCGTTTACGGTGTTCTAAATATTCATAACAATAAATTATGGCGCACAATAAACTTAGTTTATGTTTCCACTGACAACAAACCCCTTCTAATTAAAGTGTTTTTTTTTATGTCACACCATTTGTAGAAAAAAAGGTCCTATTCTAAAGGCCAAGACCAGGCTTTTCTTGTCGGTGTCATGCATTCAACAATCCTGCTCCTGCAAGGAACCTTTTAGCATTTTGTTTTCTTCTTTATTTCGTTGTCTGGAAGATTACTATGAAGGGGTGGCTAAGAGGCTGAAAGTTTATAATGAATTGGAGAACGCTCATTTGTTGGCGTACGGATTTTATCTTCAGAAGAAAGTAAGTCGCTTTCTCCGGAGTCTCTAGTCCTATAAGCATCCTCGTCCTCAGATGTTGACTCATCATTTTTTCCGTAGATTTTCGTTTTTTCAAATGTTCAGATGTTTGTAAATCTATCGGACTCAACTGCTGGGTTATTAGTCCGTAGCTTACAAACTACTTAAACTAAGGTAAACTAACCTAAGGACAGCACAAACACCCATGCCCGAGGGGGGGGACTCGAACCCCCGACGGCGAATGGCCGCGCGCACCACAGCACGGCGCCCCAGTGCGCACGGCTAATCCGCCGCGGCTTTCTTTTTTTCTTCGGAGACACTTCTTTCTCTGCTGCTGTTTTCATTCTACGTTTATTTTCTCTTCACTTTTTAGAAGATGAAGTTCCTGCTTCTTCAGGCTGAATATCAGACACTTTTTTTTTTTTTTTTTTTTTTACTTTTTTCCCCTGCTGCAACATGGAGGTTTCTTTTCTTAGCCTGGGGCTTCACAAACTCACGCCTCTTTTCATGAAGGTGAGCTAAGAACGCTTTTCCAACGAGTTCTAAGTTTACTGATCTATCTTGTTTCGGAAAACGAGATAAAAGTTCATCCTTATTTGTGGGGAAAATGCCAGTTTTCTGAAACCCTGATTTCAAATTGCTTGGCAACTTAGGCTCAATCTGGTCTAATACAGTTTTTAGTAACATGGTGAATTGATCTTTTGGCAAAGACTCTGATTTCTTTCCAGCTTCAGACTGTTCTATTTGGTGAAAATATCTCTCCATTTAGTTAAAATAAATAAATGTTTGTAAAGTATATGGGACTTAACTACGGGGTCATCAGTCCCTAAACTTACAAACTACTTATGAACTACTTACGAACTAGGACGGCACAAATATCCATGCCCGATGGGGGATTCGAACCCCCGACCGTAATGGCCGTGCAATCCATTTAGTTCTCAAAGGCTTGAAGTAGGCCACATCGATGGCTGTGTCACATGTGAGGAGTTCGGTGACAGGCGCACAAATTTTATGTGCTCTTCACACAGCTTACCAACATTTAAGCTCAGATGCGACGACAGATTATCTCCAATTACAATCTTGTTTCTTGAACACAGGCAGCAAGTGGGCGATAAACCAATCTTCAAATACTGCATGGTCAATCCAGCCAGGCTTACTTCGGTTATACCTAGCACCCACTGGTCCATTTGCTGTCCATGTTGTCCAGAGATGTTCCGCTTTATATACCGGGTGATCAAAAAGTCAGTATAAATTTGAAAACTTAATAAATCATGGAATAATGTAGATAGAGAGGTGAAAATTGACAGACGTGCTTGGAATGACAAGGGGGTTTATTAGAACAGATGGCGCTTCATCTGATCAGAAAAGCAATAATTAGCATAACAAATTAAGACAAAGCAAAGTTGATGTTCTTTATAGGAAATGCTCAATATGTTCACCATCATTCCTCAACAATAGCTGTAGTCGAGGAACAGAACTGTAAAGCATGTCCGGAGTTATGGTGAGGCATTGGCGTCGGATGTTGTCTTTCAGCATCCCTAGAGATGTCGGTCGATCATGATACACTTGCGACTTCAGGTAACCCCAAAACCAATAATCGCACGGCTAAAGTCTGGATACCTGGGAGGCCAAGCATGACGAAAGTGGCGGCTGAGCACTCGATCATCAACAAACGGCGCGCGAAAGAGATCTTTTCATGAACTTTTTTTTTTCGTTCTAATTAAACCCCATGTCATTCGAAGCATATGTGTCAATTTTTACCTTTCTATCTACATTATTCCGTGATTTATTAAGTTTTCAAATTTATACTGATTTTTTGAACACCCGGTATTACGTATGGAGGGATAGATGATCCTGCAGCATTACAGTCACGTTAGTCTTTGTAGAATTTATTATCCTCTCCGGATGTTTGCAACCTCGGGGACAAATTACCTTCTTCCTAGCAGCATCAACAAACATGTTGGTTTCATCGCAATTGTAAATGTTATCTGGTGGAACGTCTTTAGTCGAAGCAATTAGGTTTTCAAAATACGTAGTAATTACTGATTATCGATGGGAGCGCGAGCTCTTTTCACGCTGTTTGCAAATCTGGTAGATAACTGGGGACACCTCTGCAAAAACAATTTTACCCACTCAGTGCCAGGGAGGTTGATTCTGAAACATTTCTCTGTTCTTCCCTGCATTGCGAGGTACGACTTGACAATAAATCGGAAGTCCACTTCATCCACAGGAAATACGAAATTACAAATTATATCTATGTGGCTTGCGAAAGCCAGCTCCTCTTCAGCAGTAAACTCGGTGGGATGTCCAGGTTTATTCCAGCGGTCATTCTTGTCTCCCTTTTATAGTAGACCTACTTATTTTGAAGTATTCTGAAGCCACTATTTGAGACATTTCTTCAGGCCTTACAGTATTTAAACATTCTTGAAAATTTTCAGTTGTGAAATCCGCATACCTTCTGCTCCCAGAGGATCTTTTGTAATTTCGAATCTTCTTTTTTTGCTCCAGATCTGCAAATGAATTAACATCAACAGTGTACAAATCAAGTAATAAAATAAATTGGCTGGCCGCGGTGGCCGAGGTGACTGAGGCGCTCCAGTCACTGTCAGCACGGCCACTACGGTCGGGGGTTCGAATCCCCCCTCGGGCATGGATATTTGTGCCGTCCTAGTTAGTAAGTGGTTCATAAGTAGTTTGTAAGTTTAGGGACTGATGACCCCGTAGTTAATCACATAAGCTTAACAAACATTAAAACATTTTTTGAAAATAAATTGACAAAACCTAATGATATAAATTATTTTTTAGTGAAATTAAGAAGTGTGGAATTTAAATATAGTGCTTGGGTTTACTTCATCCCACTTCTTGGCTATAGTTCAAGTAACCCCACTTTTAGATTATAAACACACTGTTCCCTAAATATATTAATTTTACTGGGCGTTCTTTATCTACATAATTAGAACAATAGTTATTTTGTTAAGGCATGTATATAAAACGTAAATTTTACTTTACCTTGCCTACAACTCCAGTGGTCAGCGCGGTAAAAGTAAAAATTTTCTCACAGCGACAATCCTTGGATTCACTACACAACAATGTAACGTTAACCGTGAGAAGGCGCGAAAAGCAAAGGCAATGCTGAGGGCACTGGGTGCTAGTTGCTAGTTAGTGCTGCTACCTGTCGACGAAATAATCAATCACCTGTATACGTGCATTCAAGGGCAAATTCAGGGGAGGGGTGGCACTCCCCCCCCCCCCCCAGACGGCCCAACGAAAAATGTGTGTGTGAGAGAGAAGGAAGACAGAGGGAGAGAAAGGAGAGAGAGAAGGGAGGGAGGGAAAGAGAGAGAGAGAGGGAGGAAGGGAGGGATGGAAAGAATCTCAGCATTAGAGTAATCAACTTTTACTTACGGAAGCATGTAATTGTGAGTTTAAAAATACTAAAAATTAACATAACGTAATTTAACTTTTTGTGTTATGCTTCCATTTAATTGTTCTTTTTTTGTCAGTAATTTACGATAAAAATAAATAATAGTTGTGCATTGTTTGTTGATTGCCTGGGAGAAAAATGAGCTATTGTGTATGTTTTACTCATACCTAAATAAAGGGTTTAAAAACGTAAAGCAGTCAACAATCTGAGGATTGGTTTGAACACCACAGTGCTTTACTAGACATGGTCCTGTTGGGAGGTGGTCTGCCGGCCGCGGTGGCCGAGGGGACTAAGGCGCTCCAGTCACGGTCTGCACGGCCACTACGGTCGGGGGTTCGAATCCCCCCTCGGGCATGGATATTTGTGCCGTCCTAGTTCGTAAGTAGTTCCTAAGTAGTTTGTAAGTTTAGGGACTGATGACCCCGTAGTTAAGTCCCATAGACTATACAAACATTTGAACATTTTTGGAGATGGTCTGCCGTTGCCTTCCTCCGACCTTCGAACTGACTTACCCAGACAGTTATAGGGGGACCTACAGTTTAACGTGGGTTCCGAACCACGGTGCTACTCGGTATTTTCACATGAGCAACACTGCCAGAGGTGAAATAAGTGGAAAGTGACAGATAAAAATCCTAGGACCTAGCGGGGATCGAACCAGCGATCTTTGGATTTGTAGTCTGGCACTCTACCACTGTACAACCGAGGCGCGATTTAACTATGTGAAAAACTGTGAATTTCAAGGGCTGTGTTAAATTTGGCGCATTCAGGTGTTTTCGGTAAACAGGTTATCGGTCTGGATTCTTTTCCTAGACATTAACAAGGAGACGGCACGACTATAGGGTCGGAGATTTGGCCCTGGGCATAGCCATCTATTAATTTGTGAATACGAGGTCCGAAATGACCGTTCGCTTCTTGTAAGCATATGAAGACATGTGGGAGCAGTTTTCCTGATAATGTTATTGTCATGCTATTAGGCTGAGCTCCTAACAAGCATACCACCAGATGGACGTCCGTGCAGAACAGGCAGCAACAGACCAGGCGTTTACCAGAGACGCCGGCTGTGACTTGTAAACATCGACCAGACAGGAAAAGTCGACCTTAAGGTCAAAGATATAAACAGGGCACTATATTTTGCAGGGGTGCTGTCACCGGACTCGTACAATCGAGGATCGACTGCTGATTGGCCGCAATCCGCTATATATACATGAGACACGGACGCTAACACCAGTTCGCCGTGAGTCATGCTGACAGCCACGACTACCTCGAAAACCGTCTACTGTCGACCTACGCCTGCCCATTGGACTTCTACTCGTGTGTTCGCCGGGATAGTGTTGATGCTGTTCCGACTTCGAACTTCTACTTGTCTACAGACTGGTATATCTAATTGCGACTTGGACTGTGTATTTCCGGGCTGTGGCCCTAGTTCTCTGGACTGAGTGAAGTAGTGTTTCTTTTGTGTCTTTCAGGGAATGGACCTTAACGTTTTCTGTTAACAGTGAACATGGATGAATGTTCATCTAGACTTGTATGTTGTGAATAAACTGTGTTATCGGAAATTTTCTGTTGTATTAGTCACAACAGTTATTGAATATTGTGCGATGTACGAATGCGTCACTTTATTCAAATCTGACTTTTTCATGAAAACTGTTTTACTCCCTTTTTCAGTGATATTCCTGTTGAAAACAGATTAATATTGGCATCCTGAAACAAAAGTATTTTTAATATTGAACAATATTCGATTGTGTGTGTAAATATCTCTTTCTATAATTAAATTTGAATTGATATATTTTACATCAACTCCGGCTGCGGTCAGTTGCCTTGCAACAGACACTCCCGGTCCCAAGCTCGGATAAAGGAGGAGTGTTGGGTATTGGGCTAACAGCCCAATCCTGTAAAAAGATCTTTGTTACGAAACACAAACTTGCCTCGGACTTGAATGGATACAATGGAATACGAAAACTCCAAAGGAAAAAGGGTTTACGATTTATAAATTTTAATTTTGGGTCTTGGAATGTCCAGAGCCTATATAGAGAAATTAGCCTGGTGGCACTACAAGAGACAAGATGGCTGGGTGGGGGAACTCACAAAGAGGACGGATAAGTACTATTCTATGGCAGATGTGTGGATAAACACGAATTCGGCACTGGTTTTGTAATACATGACAAAGCAGCAAATTCGGTCAAAGAATTCAAAGCTGTTACCAAGAGAATATCCTACAAAGTACTTGCAAATCAAATGTCAGACATTACATTCATCAATGTTCATGCCCCTACTGAGGATAAAACTGATGAGGAAAAGGAAGAGTTCTATGACCAACTACATTAATAGGAAACCAACTACAAATATCAAGATAGTGTTGGAGATTGTAATGGAAAAGCAGCAAAAGAAGACTTCTATATACCAACTACTGGAAGGCACAGTTTGCATGATGAGACCAACGAGATTGGTGAAAGGATGATCAACCTAACCATCGTAAACAATTTCAGAGTATGTTCAACTTACTTCGAACACAAGAGAATACATAAGGTAACATGGTGCTCACCAGATGGAAGAACTACCAACCAAATAGATCACATTTTGGTGGACCAGCGGTATAGCCATAGAGTCATGAACGTCAGGTCGTATAGAGGAGCCGACTGTGCATCAGACCACTTTCTCGTTGTGTGCAAGCTTAAATTGATGTTCACTTACATGCATGAGAAGAAGGGGACACTAGAACCTGCCTTGAATGTTGAGAAACTTCGTGAAAGTGTCATTAAAGAACAATATGCTATGGAAATCATAAACCGTTTTGAGGTTCTAGAGAGCCTGTAAGCAAGAGATAACGCGGAGGAAAAGTGGAAAGAAATAAAGTCCACGGTACTAAGTGTATCTGAGGATACATTGGGAAGAAAGAAGATAACAAAGGAGAGGAAATGATTTAACGAGACATGCCAGAAGGCTACAAAAAAGAGAAGGAAAATGACGGAAAAGTGGCTGGCTGATAGAGAGAATGAGCAGAAAAGATAAGATTTTGTCAATGTCAGAAGGGAGACGAAGCGAATCCTAAGAGTAGAGAAGATAATATATCCAACCAGTTTGCTGGAACAAGTGGAGGCAGAGAGCCAAAACAAGAATTCGAGGCATTTCTTCCAATGCATAAAAAGTCAGAAACGTGGATTACAGAACCTAACTTTTTTCATTAAAGGTAAGAACGGCAATTTGATAAATGACAAGGAGAGAATCATAGAAAGATGGAAAGAATACTTCTCAGAACTGTTGAATCGCCCAGACCCTGATGAATAGTTGCCTGCAAACACTAAGGAGGACAGAAAAGATGACGAAGAACGGGTTGTGAGTGAAGAAGACGTGAAGATCACAATCAAAGGACTCAGAAACAACAAGACCCCAGGGGAGGACAGAATAACATCAGAACTAATCAAGGAGGGAGGTGAGAGCTTGCACGGGTAATCAAAAAGTCAGTATAAATTTGAAAACTTAATAAATCACGGAATAATGTAGATAGAGAAGTAAAAATTAACACACATGTTTGGAATGACATGGGGTTTTATTAGAACCACAAAAAAGGTCAAAAAATGTCCGACAGATGGCGCTTCATATGATCAGAAAAGCAATAATTAGCATAACAAATTAAGATCAGGCAAAGATGATGTTCTTTACAGGAAATGCTCAATGTGTTCACCATCATTCCTCAACAACAGCTGTAGTCGAAGAATAATGTTGTGAACAGCATTGTGAAGCATGTCCGGAGTTATGGTTAGGCATTGGCGTCGGATGTTGTCAAATGTTCAAATGTTTGTTAAGCTTATGGGACTTAACTACGGGGTCATCAGTACCTAAACTTACAAACTACTTATGAACTACTTACAAACTAGGACGGCACAAATATCCATGCCCGAGGGGGGATTCGAACCCCCGACCGCAGTGGCCGTGCTGACCGTGACTGGAGCGCCTCAGTCACCTCGGCCACCGCGGCCGGCTCGGATGTTGTCTTTCAGCATCCCTAGAGATGTCGGTCGATCACGATACACTTGCGACTTCAGGTAACCCCAAAGCCAATAATCGCACTGACTGAGGTCTGGGGACCTGGGAGGCCAAGCATGACGAAAGTGGCAGCTGAGCACACGATCATCACCAAACGACGCGCGCAAGAGATCTTTAAAAAAAAAAAGTTCAAATGTTTGTTTAGCTTATGGGACTTAACTACGGGGTCATCAGTCCATAACTTACAAACTACTTATGAACTAGCTAATCCCAAGGACGGCACAAATATCCATGCCCGAGGGGGGATTCGAACCCCCGACCGTAGTGACCGTGCAGACCGTGACTGGAGCGCCTCAGTCCCCTCGGCCACCGCGGCCGGCAAGAGATCTTTCACGCGTCTAGCAGTAGGGGTGGAGCGCCATCCTGCATAAAAATCGTACGTTCCAGCAGATGTTTATCAGCTAGGTTGGGGATGATGCGATTCTGTAACATATCGGCGTACCTCTCACCCGTCACGGTAGCAGACACACGTTTTGCTGTCCAGCGCCATCTGTCGGACAAGCATGTGTGTCAATTTTTACCTCTCTATCTACATTATTCCGTGATTTATTAAGTTTTCAAATTTATACTGACTTTTTGATCACCCGGTATAAACTTGTGCTTCTGTTTAAATGCCGTGACCCATCCATCAGACGCCTTGCATTTGAAATCGACGAATTGTGCAGCCGCAGCCAATGCCCATTGCTGTAAATTTCTTGTCGTGACTTGCTGATATTGCTGTCTTGCTTCCACAAAACGGTCGTAGGTCCACGAATCTGTCGCCTCAAATTTATCCAATCGCGTACCACCACTTTTAATATCTTTCTCCCATTGTGAAAGATATTCTTTTCTCTTCAATTGGCGGCATCCTTTTTTGTTTTTTTGCAGTGTCGCCAAGTACCATGTGGGGTGCGCTTTAGCAATATTCACGACTTTGTAGGCAATGGGACTCATGTCACATTTAAATCTTTTTGGTGACAGTTTATATTCGTCTCGAGACGAATCACTTTGTGGCACTTCGAACTGTTCGTCGTTCTCCTCAAATTCTTCGCAATCCTTTTATTGTTGTTGTTATTGGGGCTTTATGGCGCTCAACATCGTGGTCATCAGCGCCCACGCAATCCTCATGAGCGTGAATTAATTCCTCTTCAGTTACGAATTTTTTTCACCCGAAAGTTCCAATGTATTATTATAAAGTTCTCCGTCCAATAAACATAGCATCGCGAGAGATTTCTTCCGAAGATGTTGATGCAATTAAATTATTTTCCGTCAACAGTTTTTCATAATACACCACTGCGTCCTTCAATCGTAATTTTGATCGATCACTATGAATGGATTCTTCAGGAATTTCTTCTCCCATTCCAGATGAGTCAGCAACTTGTTTCAGTCGACATGTTTAACCTCGGATCGGAATAACACGCTGAAATTTGAAACAGGCACGAAATCGAAAAACAAACTCCGTTCATTTCTCACAACTCGCGCACAGTTCTATGCGCAGATGACCGTTCTAATCCCAAGGGGACCCTTACAAAGTCCCTCGAAACTTTGAAACCCCATAAAACGAACTAGAACGAGCACGAATATTTTTCAGTGATTGAAAAACTTTACGTTCTTGAGCTAAAATAATGTTTTAAAATAATGTAGGTTTGAGAAACTTTTTGAATAATTGGTGGAATAACAAAAGAAAATGAAACAGAAGAAAAAAAAAGTGCCTCAGGAGGAATCGAAACCGAAACCTCTGGCATAAGAGTCCGAGCGCTATCCATCTAGGCCACACGGCGTCTTTCTAAGAAACTTCGTATCAATTTTTCTCGGGATTTTGCGAGTAGTGCGTCCTAATATTTTAACCACGTGAGGTGTTAGGGGTCCTCTTTCACCACACAAAATTTCGGACAAATCCCAGATCCTACAGTCGTACCGCCTCCTTGTAAGAGACAGTATTGCCACCCATTATAAACAGTCTGATTTGAAGCTACAGGTTTCGATTGTCCAGTTATTGGAGAAAGTTAGAAATTTCAACGGCATTTTCCAACACATAAGATACAAAGGATTTTCATGGTAGTAGAAATATAATTTTCAGAATGAAATTTTCACTCTGCCGCAGAGTGTGCGCTCATATGTAACTTCCTGGCAGATTAAAATTGTGTGCTGGAGCCGGGATTCGAACCTGCGACCTCTGTCTTTCGCGGGCAAGCGCTCTATCGGCTGAGCTATCCTGACACACTTCAAGTCGTTCTCACAACTTTACTTCCGCTAGTACCTCGCCTCCTACTTTCCAAACTTAAAAGAAGTCCTCCTGCGAAACTTTCAGGATTAACACTCCTGGAAGAAAGGTTGTGGTGGAGACATGGTTTAGCCACAGCCTAAGGGATGATTCCAGAATGAGGAGTGCTAGTCCTGAAAGGTTCACTGAAGAACTTCTGTGAAGTTTGGAAAGTAGGAGGCGAGGTACTGGCGGAAGTAAAGTTGTGTGGACAGACTGTGAAGCGTGCCGGGATAGCTCAGATGGTAGGTCGCTTGCCCGTGAAAGGCCACGGTCACAGGTACGAATCCCGTTTCTCGCACACAATTTTAATCTGCCAGGAAGTTTCAAGTGTAATTTTGTTGGTCGCGAAAGCTTTCTTGAAAACTTATCTCGTTTTGCTTAGCAACTTTACAAAGCATAAAGAAGAAATTGATTAGTACAACACAAACACATGAAATCTGATTTTAGGTTTTGAGGGAATATCAAACTTAGCGCGATATATTTACTGGCGGTTTGCTTCTGGGGGACCTGTTAGGATACGCTGCTTTTCCAATGTCTGCATTGTTTGGTAATGACACAGCTACTCCAGATACTCTACTGTTCGTCCACGGTAAATTGGCGATTCGTGAGGTGGCTGTTAGCAGCAGGAGTCATGTACCAAGGCTACCGGGGGAGGGGGTGGGGGGGCGAGCATCAGCGAGCGGAAGGTAGCGTCGCAGAGTTGGAAACTTTATCAGTAACAATGCATACAGTAATATTTCGCGTCTGGGGCAACGTAACGTTAGCAGCGCTCCGAAATAAATGGATGACCTTCAAATAGTGCAGATGTTTTCTGCTGCTGGTATCGTTGTTATTATGGTCTTTATCCCGCCGACTGGTTTGATGCAGCTCTCCACGCTACCCTGTCCTGTGCAAGTCTGAGAATACGTTCGGCACCCTATATCCTTTTGAATCTTGTCCCTCGGTCTTCCCTCTACGATTTTTACCCCCACACACTTCCTTCTAATGCTAAGTTGACAATTCCTGGATGTCTCAGAATGTGTCCCACCAACCTATCCCTTCTCTTAGTCAGAACATGCCAGAAACTCCTTTTCTCCCCAATTCGGTCAAGCGCCCAGAGCGCCGAAATCCAGGGGTAGGGTTACCAGACGTCAGTGCAAAAAAAAAAAAAAAGGACACTTTCAGAGTTATACAAATGAGCATAAGAATTATAAATTGAAATTAATAGAAGCAGATTTGTATATTTGCATATATAATTCCTTTATCTGGCCGCCTCGCAACTTCTGTTACACCCTAATTACAACCCTAAATTTTTCAAATTCTCTGAAATCTTAAGTTGAGCTCGACGCACGGGCGACATCAATAGATGATAATCTAGGAAAAATTTTAGTGTTGGAAGAAATTAAATTCTATGGAGTTTTGATTTATGAGAGTTCAAAAGATCGTATTTTCGCACTTTCAAACTGAAGCAGTTGTATTACTTAAAAAAGAAAGAGGACATTTTCCAATTTTGCAAAAAATCCGCCCGGACCATTTTAGGGTCCAGAAAAGAGGACATGTCCGGGTAAAAGAGGACGTCTGGTAACCCTATCCAGGGGCGCCGCGTAGCCAACACATGGCTAAATATAAAAATAAAATAAACACCGGTACAATAACATCAGTATTATAGTATACAATCACAAACTTTTCGAAACTAAAATAGTGATCAGTCTCATTCAATATCCGTCGTTTCACTGTTCGAACGACACTGACGGAAAAGGCGCGCAGTCATTATTAGCAGGGAGATGCTGCAACCATTCGTACGGCCTGCGCGGCTCCGGTGACGGAGAAATACAACCTGTGCGCGTAGCCACAAGATAAACGGAGCGGTGACCGGACACTTGCCACGCCGGACATTTGCCACACTTTTACCTGCTCCCAAGGGTCGGGTGGCCCTGTCTCCTCCTCCTCCACCCCTCCCCCCTCCTACCTCCCGGCCGGAGAACTCTGTGGACGGCGTCCCGACATACGCACACTAGTCGCTCCCGCATTTTGTAGTACGACCGTCAGTATGAAGTTGTTACAACGGTCAAGGGCAAGCCTTTTGCCCACTACAATGTTTACGCGATAATAAGGTGTGGATGTGCTTACTCCGAAAACAGAATCACTGCAAGGGAAAGCTGCTTTCGAAGAACGGAGGCGTATTGAACGTAGAGAACACCTGTGAGGACCACCTAACGATGCGACCTTTATAAGATCTAAAAATAAAAAGAGTGTATCAGACCTCAATATCCTTAAATAAGTTAATGATGAAGCTAGCTTGCCACATTTCGGTTCACTAGCGTTTAATCAATACGCGGTGAAATTTGACTCAACGAAGCAAATAAATTAAACATCACTCAAATGATCCTCCTGCAACCATAACTTACAGTTAAATCTACCGCTTTTCAATTTGCAATTTCCTATTTAGGTAAAAGCTCTTACAGTTGACACGTTAAGAGAACTTTTTCTACCTTCTAATATTATGGCCATACCGTCAAAGGTTGTGAGTTCTAAAATTATTCCTGTAACTTCATAGCCGCAATTAGATCCTAAAGTATCATTTTTGTTAAATTGATAAGGTACACTTCAGGCTTTAAAAAGAATCTGAAGTTTAGAATTGCATCTAAAATACACACCCTAAAACAGATCTGCTCTTAAGATTGACAAGTTCAGCAGCTATATTGTTGAAATAATTCCCATATCTCCAAAATTAGACAAGGATAGAAATAACTGTACAGTAGACGTAGATCTCAGGAAGTACATTTAGCTGTAGTCCTTAAAAATAAAAGTTTCTCACCATGTTGTTGATCATCTTTAATATGGGCAGTAAAAGGTATTGAAACAAGGCAAGGAGCTTACTATTCAAAAATAATTGTTACAAAATAATATCATAAACAAATGTATTAGACGTATTTTTCTTATGCATTACAAACTTTTGAAAACATAGTTTATCATTTCGGCTGTAACATCACTTATTTGATAGGGTGATTTGCTTTGCATAACTAAGGGTATTTACTTTTATGTTATGTTTGCAGCAGTTTTCATTTCGGATTGTGGAATATTTACTTCGTCTTATTTGATTAAAGAATTTCTGAAAACTGCATTTCATAACTCCGCTTTAGTGGCACTGTCATCAGTAATATTACCGTCGCTATCGCGCAATAAATGCATTCACCATTCACTTAGTCTTTCCGCTGCTGTAGATAGCATAGGACCAGAATATCTTTGGATTTTCCGTCACATTTCTACAAAGAGTTTTGTTGTGAAAAATATTAAACGAATGTCTCATTGAAGGCCGCGCTAAATTTCGAGCTTCAGTAAAACATGGGCAATCTTGGGGATTTTGAATTCGTCAGTTAAGTATGTTATTAATTTATTTGGTAGGAATCCCTCCAATGCTGTTGATACTATTTCTTTTAATGTAAGCCACATATGGTGTTCACTTACACAGTTAATTTAGAAAAAATGGAAACTGCCTCCTAGAAAGACGTCAACCGAATTTTTACCGTTTTTTTAAATAGACGTATTTAGCGTTTAGTATTGGTGAATAACTTTGTTACAGATTTGAGGTCGCTACAACTTAAGTTAAGCATTTAGAACAATATCGGAAGATGTATCTGCCACCCTGTCAGAAGGTGTATTTTTGTCAACATACGGATGGTAGATTTACGTCAACGCCAACTACAATTGTATGAGTAGTGTACCTATTTGTGTTCAGACTCAAGTTTTCTATGAACTGTTCAGCGGCTGCATCATAAGAGTGACGGGGTCGGTAAATAAAAATGGTTCAAATGTTTGTTAAGCTTAAGGGACTTAACTGTGGGGTCATCAGCCCTTAAACTTACAAACTTCTTACGAGCTACCATATACTAAAGACGACACAAACATCCATGCCCGATGGAGGATTCGAACCCCCGACGGGGAACGACCTTGCGCCTCGCAACATAGCACCTCAATGTGCTTGTCCGCTTCGCCGCGGCAGTTATTAATTTATTCCGGTAGTCGAGTATAACATCTGCTCACACTGACTGACAGGAACTATCGATTTCAGTTTCGCTTGTGAGCTAGTACACATATTACATTGTGCTTTTTGTTTCTTTTGTGTTGTAGATCATAGGAATTACGGCATTTACATTAAAAATCTAGGGTGTTTCCTCTGTGACTCAGCTAAACAACGTAGAACAACAGTGTACTTTACAAGCATAGCATTCTATACTCCTTCATTTCTTTATTTCAAATTTGTATGTCGACTTTAGGTGATCTATCAAACACAGACGCTCTTATCTATATTTTGTAAACGTAATTTCTGTCATTGATTTGAACATTGTCCCAATTCACTTTATTAACTAATATTTCGCCGCAAAAGAGTAAATTTATGAAGTGTATCGTTCTTCTTTCCTGCTTTTTTTCACGCATTTGTAGCAATTAATATATTTACAAATGCCGTGATCAAACTTGAATGATAAGCGAACATTCGAATTACCTTTATATCGTTTCTTTCGTGTTCCTTCTATGGCGATGGACTGTTTCTATCGCAATCAGTAAATGTGGAAGAAAGCTACCGTACAAACGGAGGGAGAATGGATCCATATTTGTGGTTGGATAAAACTAATTACACACTGACATAGCCGACGGTATTGCTTTCGTTTCGCAAAAGTTATAAATTTTTCGATTTCGGTATATTGAAAAGAAGTTGTACATTTCGGCGAGATGTCGAACAAAAATATGTACTTCGTATTGGCTGCATCGTCTAAGATCGGAGACGGAGGTTCGGAAGCAAACTGCAGGAGGACGGGGAAGGGCGTCCCATGCCTGAGGGGTCGCTAATCCGACTACCTGGCGAAGGGTCAGGTGTGGCAAGTGTCCGGCGTGGCAAAAGTCCGGCGTGGCAAGTGTCCGGCATCCAATGGAACACCCTATGTCTTTAAGTACTGCATCACTACTGTAAATATTAAAACCGGCGTCCAACATGAAATTTGCACCTTCAGAAATTTGCACTTTAGAAAAAGAGTTTAGATACAAATTTTCCAACTTCTGTTGTCCTTCTGGAGATGGACAGTCGATCTATAACACATGAAAATTTGTGTCGGGCCGGGTATCCAACCCGAGTCATTTCCGATCTTTAGTTTCTTTTTTTTATTTTATAAAAGCCTCAAATTCACGATGATAAATCATGTTAGAGGATGAAGTAATTAACTATTTACGATGATTTCTAGAAAATATTCAAATACCTATTGCAAAGCACTGCCAGGTTGGCTGTTTATATAATAAAGGGCGCCAAGTGGACCACTCGCCCTCGGCCCCTTAATGGTTAAGGTCGGCCCTGTGTGTTCGTATTTTATGCGCGGCCGTACCGTTCAACCGATTGTGATGAAACTTTGTCAACATATTGCTTGCACTTTCGCGATGGCCATAGGCACCATTAGATGACTGTACGACAAATAGTTCAGGGGATATGACGTGATGAACAATGAAATGCACGGAAAAGTGCTGCTTCTAAACCACTGTACCAATTTCAACCAAATTTGGTACACATATTCCTTCCATGAGGTAACTATTGACGTAGGGTAAGAACTACTTACGACATATAGTTCAGGAGATAGAACGTCATAAACAATTATATGGCTGAAAACCCGTGGCATCTTGCGATATGCCAGTGAGGACACTGCAGTCATCCTAAAATCTTCTTGTCCCCGTGGCTCTACCCTTCATTCGATCCCTGAAAAACCCTACATTTCAGCAGGATAATGCACGAGCGCACGTTGCAGGTTCTGTAGGGGCCTTTCTGGATACGGAAAATGTTCGACTCCTGCCCTGGCTAGCACATTATCCAGATCTCTCACCAACTGAAAACGTCTAGTCAATGTGGCCGAGCAACTGGCTCGTCACAATTACGCCAGTCACTACTCTTGACGAACTGTGGTATCGTGTTGAAGCTGCGTGGCATCTGTACCTACACACGCCATGCAAACTCTGTTTGAATCAATGGCCAGGCGTATCAAGGACGTTATTACAGCCAGATGTGGTTGTTCTGGGTATTGATTTGTCAGGATCTATGCACCCAAATTGCGTGAAAATGTAATCACATGTCAGTTCTAGTAAAACATATTTGTCCAATGAATACCAGTTTATCATTTGCATTTCCTCTTGGTGTAGCAATTTTAATGACAAGTAGTGTACATGGGCTACCTTTCATAAGCCACCGCATGTGCGTGGCGGAGGGAAGTTAAGCTATGAACGTAGACAAAATCTAAGGTTTTCCTCAGTTATTGGTGAAATTTTGCACACTTAACCTTCAAAACAAGAGGAACATCACCGTCTACCTGCGATGCATAGCGTAAGTTACCTTGCGATAAACTTAGACACCACTTCACTGATCACCATAAAAGTTAGCAGAGCTACACCTGTTTTTTCCCCCACATTGAGGAGGCACTGGACTGAGGAGGTGGAGGAGGATCTCGACCAACACCACCTAGAGACACGGCCTCACAACAGCCCACACTACGTCATACTGACCAGGCCACGGCCGCCAGCTGAATGGCTGGCCGCTACGAGGCAGGGGGCGTGCCCCAGCGGACAGCCATCTAGTTGGCGGCCGCGGCCTGGTCAGTATGACGTAGTGTGGGCTGTTGTGAGGCCGTGTCTCTAGGTGGTGTTGGCTCGACAGAGAGACGAGGAGCTGTCTGGCTGAGAAAGGGGAAGGTGGACATGGGCAGGGAGATGGGTAGGAGGAGATGAACAGGGAGAGGGGAGATGAGGAGATAGAGAGAGTTAGAAGGATAGAGAAGGTGGACAGAGAGCGAAACGAGCAGATGGATTAAATTAAGACTGGAATAAATTTGTACCCGGGCGACGCCGATTATATATATATATATATATATATATATATATATATATATATATATATATTAGTGCTCTGAAAGTAGAGACGGTCTAGGCACAACTGAAGAAGTCGCTCGAATAGACACGTCCTGTGAGACCAGCAGTAGATGGCAAAGTCACCTACGAAAATGTAAGCCAAAATACCTGGTGGGATACAGTCCATAACAGGGTTGATGGCTATTGCAAAGAGAGCGACACTGAGCCTTGTAGTACACCGTTCTCCTGTATAAAAGTGTTCGACAGGGTCGAACCCACATGCACCTTAAAAACACGGTCTTTCAAAAATTCTTGAATAAAAATAGGCAGACGACCCCGGATGCTCAAAGTGTGTAAAGTCTAGAGGATTCCCGTCCTCCCACGGGTGTCATATGCCTTCTCCAGGCCGAAGAACACCGCTACTGTTTGGCGTTTCCGTAAAAAATTGTTCATCACGTGATTGGATAAGGCGACAAGATGATCCATAGCAGGGCAGTGCTTACGAAAACCGCATTGGACAGGTGTGTGCAAATTCCAAGACTCTGGCCACCATACCAGACGACTATTAATCATACTTTCCAGTACCTTGGAATCACTGCTGGTGACACCTTACCCAGCTTTGGTATGGGAATGGCGATGGCTTCACGCCAGCGTCTAGGGAACGTTCCGTCCATCCAGATGTGCTAGTATGTTTGCAGAAGATAGAGCAATCCTTCGGGGGAGAGGTGTTATAACATCTGAACGTGAATGCCATCTTGTCCTGGGTAGGAGGATCGTGCCGAAGAGAGTGCCCAGTGAAACTCCCTCAGAGTAAATTCGATGTTGTAGCACTCACGGTTTTGAGAAGAAAAGGATATGGGCTTTGCTTCTGCTGCTCGTTTTCGAGGGAGGAAAACAGGATGGTAGTGCTCGGAGCTCGAAGTATCAGCAAAATAGCGGCCCAAGGTGTTGGAGATGTCAACTGGGTTCACAACGGTGTCATTTCCAACTGTGAGACCAGGGGTCAGGCAATGAGCCGAGGTCCTAGATAGTCGGTGGAGGTTACCCCAGACGACTGAAAAGGGGGTACAACTGTTAAAGGAGCTAGTGAAGGACAGCCAGCTAGTTCGTTTACTATCGCGAATAGTGCAGCAGCTTTGGCCAAGAAACCGTTTATAGCGGATGCAGTTCTCCAATGTGGGATGATGTTTGAAGACACAAAGTGCAAGTCTCTGGGCTCTGATTGCATCACGGCATGCCTCATTCCACCAGGGCACAGGAGTGCATCATGGCGTGGAAGAGGAACGAGGGATGGAATGTTATGCGGCTGAGAGAATTGTGCTTGTGAGGTAGTCTACCCTGTCACCAACATTGGAAAAATGATGTTCGGTGAAGGTGGCTAAGGAAGAGTAGAGCTGTAAGTCAGCTTTCGAGAGTTACCAGGTGGGTGGACGTACCGATGTAGTGGACGTCAGCAGGCGGATCACACATGGAAAGTGATCACTGGAGTGTGTATCCAAAAGGGCAGACCATTCGAGCCGATGGGCAAGTTGAGTAGTACAGATGGAAAGGTCCAAATGGGAGAGGATATAGTTGGAATCGGAAGGGAACTTAGGTTCGTCAGTATTGAGGCAGAGGAGGTTTAGATGGCTAAAACTATCAACTAAAAGAGAGCCTCTCTAACCGAGGCGAGGAGAGCCCTAAAGGGGATTGTGGGCGTCGAAATCGTCGACAAGCAGAAACGGAGGAGGAAGCTGATCTATAATGTGTAAAAGATCAGCCCTGGTGACGGTTGAAGAAGAGGGTGTGTAGACAGTGCACAGCGAGAAGGAAAAACAAGGCCGACCGCAATGGCTGATCGGTCTGCAGCGCCAGTCACAGTCTGCACGGCCGCTACGGTCAGGGGTTAGAATTCCCCATCGGGCATAGATGTTTGTGTCGTCTTTAGTATAAGGTAGTTCATAAGTAGTTTGTAAGTTTAGGGACTGATGACCCGACAGTTAAGTTCCTTAAGCTTAACAAACATTTGAACATTTTGAAGGAAAAACTAGGAAGCGTAAGGCTGACAGCCACTGCTTGAAGCTGGGAGGCATGATGTGACTACTGCAGATGGTGTCCCGCATGAGCAGCATGACATCTCCATGAGCCGGAATTCCAGCTACAGGGGCAGATCAAAACGAATGGAATTGAAATGCGGAAGATGAAAATGATCATGGGGGTTGAGTTTTGTTTCTTGTAAACAGAGGACCACCAGAGAATAAGTTCCCAGAAGAAGCTGCAATTCTGCCCTATTGGCTCGAATGCCGCAAATGTTCCACTGGAAGATCGTCATAAAGGATGGAAAGAGCCTGCAGAAGTTATTTCACTGCATCCTTCGTCGTCGACCCTTGAGAGGGAGTGACGTCCATGAGTTCCATAGGGGGCTCGGATGGCGCACCTGAGGCTGAAGCCCCCTAGGAGGTCATAGTGGCTTTTTCCTGCGACTTACGCCACTTCTTTTTCTTCTTCTCGTCCTTATCTGTGTGAGAAAAGGAGTCCTTGAAAGTGCTAGGCTCGGGTATATCTAGGTTCGAGAGGGACCTTGTAGATTTCGGGCCCACAGAGCGCGGATCCCGTTACCGACCTGCAGTAGAGGAGCAGAGGGGGGGGGGGGGGGAAGAGGGAGTGGGGGAGTAGGGACAGGGTCAGGAGGCTGGGCGGCACCGGGAGAGGGAACGGTGGTAACAGCCAGGGAGGAGGGAAGAGGGGGGAGTAACGCAATGGAGTCAAAAGTGGATGTTATCAGCACTGGATGGAGATGGTCGAATTTTTCGCATGCCTTTGAATAAGAAAGATGGTCGAGGGTCTTAAATTCCTGAATTTTCTTTTACTATTCGAAAACTGGACAATCAGGCGAACGATGCAAATGCGGATCACCACAATTCAGGCATTGTGGAAGTCGGATGCAAGGGCTCCCAGCATGAAGGGGGTGGCCACAGTTACCACAGAGAGGGTCAATGGTGCACCTGGAGGACATGTGGCCGAAACAGAGGCAACGGAAGCAGCGCATAGGAGGTGGGATATACAGCTTCAAGTCGCATTGGTAGAGCATTACCTTTACTTTTTCAGGTAAAGTTTCCCGTTAAAATGCCAAAATGGAGGCACCAGTGTCAACGCGATTATCTTTGAGGCCTCTCTGGATGCGGCGAACGAAATGAACGCCACGCCGTTCCAGGTTTGCCCTGAGGTCCTCATCAGTTTGCAGCAATATGTCCCTATGGAAAATAGCTCCTTGGGTCATATTGAGGGACTGGTGAGATGTGATGATCACAGGAATATTACCAAATTGCTGGCAAGCTTGTAGAGCAGCCGATTGACTGGCAGAAGAAGTGCGAATGAGGACAGAGCCTGATCGCATCTTACTTCACCAAGTTTATCTTCTATGTTTTCCAAGAGAAGAGAAGAAGAGAGGCTTGGTAGAAGCGAATGTCTGTCCTGGAGCAGACTAAGAATCTTGGAAATGGTTTTGCACCTAATCGACGGGCCTGGCCCTCATCCCATGGAGTAGCCAAGGATGGGAAGGCCATGGAAGACAAAATAGGAACCAAACAAATATTTCTCTCTCTAGAGACTTTGGCCGCCGGAGAGGGCCAGATGCGCTGGCATTTAATGTGCGAAAAGTCCGCCCCGATACCACCCACTCAAAACAGGGGCTCTCCCCATGGGCACCACCCAGCCACAGCAATGCCCATCTGGCTTGATGGACACTGCCCGGAGTCCTGATACCCCAGGAGGATAGGTAACTACTCCTAGGCCTGCATGGGGAGGTATCCGCAGTGTGATCCCTGTGCGTTCAGGGGTCTCAGCCAAAGGGTACATAACAGCCCCACCACACGGACTGGCTACACATGCTGGTGACCAAGTCAGGAGGATGTTACAGTGAGGAAAGGAAGGGGGAGAGCCGGCCGCAGTGGCCGAGGGGACTGATGCGCGTCAGTCACGGTCTGCACGACCATTACGGTCGGAGCTTCGAATCCCCCCTCGGGCATGGATATTTGTGCCGCCATTAGTGTTAGCTAGTTCATAAGTAGTTTGTAAGTTTAGGGACTGATGACCCCGTAGTTAACTCCCATAAGCTATACAAACATTTGAACATTTTGAAGGGAGAGAGGAAGGGAGGGGAACCCGTGCCGCAGGGGCTAGGTTGGGAGTTCTTCCCCAATTGACTCACACTACAATGGAAAATTTGGCGAGGGAGGTCAAACCCCTAAGGGGATCAGACTAGGCCGAAAATTAGGAATATGCAGAGGAAGCCAAAGCGCTAAACCATCAGGGCCATGGGAATAGCCAAGACGTAGAGAGAAGCACCTAGAGAGGGGGAGTAACTGGGGTGTGGGAAGGAGTTAGGATGATGTGTAGGGGGGGGGGGTAAAGGAAAAGCAGCCTGCGAGGATAAGAAGAAAGGCTGCAGTGGCTCAGGGACCCGTGCATGCCACACAGGTACCCACAAAAGAGCTGTGGGCCCCCTGGGGGTGGGTCAATATGAAGTGTATTGGCGTGGCTATTACTGTGATTTGTAATAAGCATTCACATAATACTAGTTCGTAATTATCTCTCACACATCTACTCAATGTTACCTTGTTCAATGACTTTGTTGAACCACTGCCTTTTTTATGTTTACCGAGCCAGTAAGAAACTTTTACATCCACCAACTAAGCTGCTTCATTTGGACCTTGGACCTGAAATCGTGTGTGTGACGCTATAAGAGAGCTTGAAACTTCCTGGCAGATTAAAATTGTGTGCCGGAACCGGAATCTGGGACCTTTGTCTTTCGAGGAAGTGCTCTATCGACTGAGCTATCCCGACACAACTCAGGATGCCGCCTCACAACTTTACTTCCGCCAGTACCTCGCCTCCTTTCCAAACTTCACAGAAGCTCTCCTGTGAAACTTGCACGAGTAACACTCCTGGAAGAAAGGATTTGGTGGAGACATGGTTTAGCCACAGCCTAAGGGATGTTTCCAGAATGAAACTTTCATTCTGCAGCGGAGTGTGCGCTGATATGAAACTTCCTGGCAGATTAAAATTGTGTGCCGGATTCGGGACTCGAACCTGGGATCTTGCTCGAGAAAGGCTAAGTTCCCAGATTTGAGTCCCGGTCCTGGCGCACAATTTTAACCTGTTGGTAAGTTTCACTTTCTCCTTGTTCTGTATGGCACACAAAATTTGTGTGCCAAGGGAGAAGGGGTCCCACCAGAGCAGATTTACCACTTACATATATACATTTATACAGGAAGACAACAATCTTATGTTGGGCAGAGGATTTAGTAGTGGAACACATATTCCTTATAATCACCATGTTATACCACAAACTGAGTAAAAAGTTAAACATATCTAAACCTTATCCTATCACAGTGGAGAATCCATGATGATGGTCTTGGGGGTGGGGGCGGGCTGAGCTCTAAGAATTTTTAGTCTTCAGATTTTTCAGAGTATGTTAACGTTATATATATATATATATATATATATATATATATATATATATGTATGTGTGTGTGTGTGTGTGTGTGTGTGTGTGCTGTTACAGCAAATATGACTAGGAACTGTTAAGTGTAGATGCTCAGTCTCCCTCTCTGCCTGTCCTCCCCTCCCCTCTTTTCTAAAAACATGTTATATAGTTATTAGAGAACATATAAGAAATAAGCCTGTCTTACATAATGTACAAAATTATAAGTGCAGTATCCAAACAAAAAAGGTAGTAATCAAAATACAAATGATATATAAAATCTTTTCTTTCCTGAATCGGTTACAGCTGGAAAACTGTATTTGTCATTACGTTTCTAAGACTTGTCAGGAGCTCAGACTTTTCGCTGTCGGAGATAGTTCTTTTTCTAGCGTAGTGTTTCAAATGTTCAAATGTTTGTTAAGCTTATGGGACTTAACTACGTGTTCATCAGTCCCTACACTTACAAACTACTTATGAACTACTTACGAACTAGGACGGCACAAATATCCATGCCCGAGGGGGGATTCGAACCCCCGACCGTAGTGGCTGCGCTGACCGTGACTGGAGCGCCTCAGTCACCTCGGCCACCGCGGCCGGCTCTAGCGTAGTGGCCTATGTCAAGTCGGTGAAATTTGGATGGTTGCTTCTCTTCCTGCGTATGTGCTTCTTCCCCTGGGTCACTGAAGTCAAGGCGTTCCTTCTTTAGCACTAGAGCTTGAAGATGGTACTGCTACACCAGTCCCTACATGTAGACTTTCAGATACGTCTGTCACAGAATTGTCTGTTCCTTTCTGTTTTTTATCAAACAGTTCAATCAAAGACAACAGTCTTTTTTCCCGTTCTCCTTTCCACTCATATTGAAACTTCCATACACTTTCTAAGGTCCCCCTGTGTGTCAGTGTGGCCCATAGGCGGAACCAAAGGGGAGGGGGGGCGCAGGGTCGTTCGCCTCCCCCCTAGCAGCTGTGTTTTGGGTGCGAAGCTAGCGTGCTATCACTGTACTGAGTCTTTAAAACTGTGAGACTTTTGTTTGATTGGCCGTGAGGTAAAAAGGGGTGGCCAATACTTGAGTCTTTCTACTGAGTCAGAGGCCGTCATGGATCCGGCCCTGGTGTGGCCGTTGAATCTCCAAGTCCCCATTACAGCTTGGACAGCAGGTAGCTGCACACAAACGTAAGCTCCCGCCAGGAACTGTTCAGTTCTGGCATTCCTACTCGAATGTCCAGACCTAGCTCTCTCTACTTTTTCCCAAAGTTGGCGTTCTCCCTTCTCCCAAAACAGGAGAACGAATCAAACACAGCTGCCCAAAACAGCCAATCTTCCCTACTCTTCCCCACTTCGGGAACCCCAAGTTCAACTTAGCGTTCTCACGCGTACACGGCCGCACCCACCCCGTTTACATGGGCTCCCAAAACCGGATTTCGTAAACCGATTTCCAAATTCCGCTCTTGGTTGGTCATGTAAACACTCCAAAATCGATTCTGGAAATCCACTTCTCTAAAGCGGTTTTCCAGTTCCACAATCGATTTTCGTGCCCATGTAAACGCAACCGTTTTTGAAGCGTTCTTGGCATGTCAGATTGTGTTTTTTTGGTAAGAATTTTCGGCACATATGGACAGAGTGATATTTTCGAATGTGAAATAAAAGTATTAATATTAGAGTGAGCATAAATCTGTGTATTTAAGTAAAGAAAAATAGCGATTATGCTGACAAAATCGGGGACTGAATCAGCTGGTTTTCAGCCGCCATCTTAAGTGGATTAGGAAATCCGATTCAGGCTGTGCCATGTAAACACGACAGCGAAAAACGGTTTACGAAAATCGGTTTTCGTCTTCCGGAAGATGTGTTACATGTAAACATAGTGACCGATATTCCCCACAATAACAAGCCGAAATTACACGCAGCTCGTGGATAAACCAACGGTATCCTCCAGGGTCAAGTGTTCTGCAAGAACCGCTAGCTGGGTGGTGCGGATTGACCGGTGCATTCCATTTCGGGGTAGTCGTACCGACTGTAAGCAGCTTACCCTCCGGCCAGTGAAGGAAGACGCCCTGACCCCTGGCTACCCCCAGCCATCGTTTCACACGCGGTTTTGCAGGAAACCCGCTCACCGGCGGTTCCCAGCAGTAGCCTTTTGTACGCCGTTTCCCAGGAATTCGCCCATAATTAGCTGCATTTAACTGAGTCCGGAAATTCTACAATTCCAAACCAGTAACCCTTACACACATTACAGGATGCAATAAAGAAAGATGGAATATTTACGATAAAATACACGCGATGTTAGTCACCCCTCTGCTTAATTCCTGATATGCACTCGCCGTTCAAAACAGGACACGCAAATCAAGACAGGTCAAATTTACTTTAGATTCGCGCGTCTATAAAAACATAAATGCGCGAATCATACAATAACTATTAAAGGCCTCTATCCATTCACTCGTTGATCATTCCGGGACGGTAAAAGAAGAAAGTATAAAGCTGAACTTTTGAATTTAACCTTAAGAAATCCTTCACGCAGGAGAACCATACAAACATGCCATAATTTGAACATCGCACTAACTCCCAAATGGAGGATATAGTAATAGGTATCTCCGGTATAGAGAAGCAGCTTAAAGAGCTGAAAGTAAATAAGTGTCCTGGTCCGGATGGAATACCAGTTCGGTTCTACAAAGAGTAGTCTGCGGTATTAGCCTCTTATTTACCTTGAATTTATCGCGAATCTTTAATCCAGCGCAAAGCTACAAGCGACTGAAAAAAAGTGCAAATGACTCCCGTTTATAAGAAAGGTAACAGAACTGACCCAAATAATTGCAGGCCAATACCGTTAACATCACTTTCCTGTAGAATTTTGGAGCATATTCTCAGCTCGAACATAGTAAATTTCCTTGAGGCAGAAATGCTTCTGTCTATGCATCAGCACGGGTTTAGGAAGCATCGTTCGTGTGAAACTCAGCTTGCCCTGTTCTCACATGACATCTTGCGAGCCATGGATGAAGGGCAACAGGCAGATTGTGTATTTATCGATTTCATAAAAGGCATTCGATGCCGTGGCACACTGCAGACTGCTAACGAAGATACGAGCATATGGAATAGGTTCCCACATATGTGACTGGCTCGAAAAACTTCTTAAATAATAGAACCCATTGCGTTGTTCTCGACGCTGAGTGTTCATTAGAGACGAGTGCATCGTCAGGAGTGCCCCAAGGAACTGTGATAGGACCGCTATTATTTTCTATCTATATAAATGATCTGATGGACAGAATAACTAGTGAAATAAATCGCAAATTGCGATGAGTTATTACTGTTTTAGATTTAGATGGAATACCAAAGTGCGGCGAATAAAAATTTGTGCCCGGCCGGGATTCGAACCCGGGATCTCCTGCTTACTAGGCAGACGCGCTGACAACTCCGCGACCGAGGACATTGAACGCTGTAACGTCGTCAAAAATATATAGTAGAATAACTAGTAATCTGCGGCTGTTTGCTGATGATACTTGTGGTTTATGGGATGGTGTCATCATTAAGTGACTGTAATAGGATACAGGATGATCTACAGATAATTTCTAGTTGGTGCGAAGATGGCAGCTAGTTTTAAAAGTAGAAAATGCAAGGTGATGCAGAAAAGTAGGCAAAACAGTGTCGTAATGTTCGAATACAGCATTAGTAGTGTAGTGCTCGACACAGTCTAGTCGATTAAATATCTAGGCGTAACATTGCAGAGCGATATGAAATGGAACAAGCGTGTAAGGACCGTCGTGAGGAATACAAGTAGTGGACTTCGGTTTATTGGGAGAATTTTGGGAAGATGTACTTCATCTGCAAAGGAGACCGCGTATAAAACGCTTGTACGACCACGTCTTGAGTATAGCTCAAGTGTTTGGGATCCGTACCAGATCGGTTTGAAGGAAGACATAGAAGCAGTTCAGAGGCGAGCAGCTGGGTTCGTAACTGGTAGATTCGACCAATGCGCGAGTGTTACAAAGATGCTTCAGGAATTCAAATGGCAACCGCTGGAGGGAAGGCGACGTTCTTTTCGAGAAACTTTGTTGAGGAAAATTAGCGGACCGGAATTTGAAGCTGACTGTAGAACGACTTTACTGCCACGAACCTACATTTCACGTTAAGAACACAAAGACCAGAGAAATTAGGGCTCGTACAATGGCATACAGGAATTCATTTGTCCCTCGTTCTATTTGTAAGTGGAATAGAAAAGAGAATGTCTAGTAGTGGTACAGTGTACCCTCCGCCACGCACCT
The DNA here is from genome assembly GCA_026315105.1 of Locusta migratoria. NCBI lineage: Eukaryota > Metazoa > Arthropoda > Insecta > Orthoptera > Acrididae > Locusta > Locusta migratoria. The sequence continues at coordinate 276,307,813 of CM048755.1, forward strand.
AACAGTGGATTGCGGAGTATATATGTAATTGTAGATTAATATAATTCTGCTTGTTAATGATCTTAGATTATTGGTGGATACATTCTGGTCAGTCGGGAGGCAAATATTGGAAGGTGGAAAATAATACCACCTTACAATTTATTTGATTACTGTGTTTATTTAAATAGTTGACAGAGAATGGCTGCGTTATTTGAGCTATTTATAATTTATCAATTTCTCAAAAAATGTTTGTAGAGCTTATGGGACTTAACTACGGATCGTCAGTCCCTAAACTTACAAACTACTTATGAACTAGCTTATACTAAAGACGGCACAAACATCCATGCCCGAGGGGGGATTCGAACCCCCGACCGCAGCGGCCGTGCAGACCGTGACTGGCACACCGCAGACCGCTCGGCCACCGCTGACGGCTCCCTTTCTCATTGTGACTCAGAATTAACACACGGATACAAACCACCTGTTTGCAACATTCTGTGTAGCACTACTATTATGATTTACATAAAGCTCCTAGGCGAGACAAATTTGGTTTAACTGGTAGAGTTAGGGTTGCAACATTTCACTATATCACAAGGCAGTGGCGTGATAATAAATCATAACAAATTACATTAAACTAAAATCCGGACAAAAAATACACTGATTAACAAAATATCGATGGTCATCTGCATCGTTTTAGCATAGTTCACCATTTATTTGGTTTGTATTTGGTTTCGATGGTAGGATTGAAGATTTGCTCTGCCCTCGCTAAGTTGTTTACTCTGCATGAAAATATCTGAAGTAGGTACGTAAAGCTGCATTTCAATTTTTCCCCCTAGACCTGGCTAGCTGGTGTGCTTTGCCACTTCTTTTAGTGGGACCCTTTCACGTGTACTAATAATATACCTAGGTCTATGCCCAGTGAATTACCCAGGTCGTGCCTCTTGTATAACTATCATTTGATAATTTAACACAGCCCAAACTAGACAGCGAGACTGCGAAAACACGATTCTGAAATAAGGTCAAGGGGGCTAATGTTGTTTGTAAAACAAGAGACGAGAAATTTGTTGATGTAGAGTATTACTACTAGTGTTAGGAAGTCTTTTCTGAGGGCATTTGTCTGGAATGTGGCCTTGTATGTGAGTGAAAGGTGGACGATAAACAGTTCACACTGAAGAGCATAGAAGATTTGAAATTTGGTGCTACAGGATGTTCAGATGTTTGTAGAACTTATGGGACTTAACTACGGGGTCATCAGTCCCTAAGCTTACAAACTACTTACGAACTAGCTAAGACTAAGGACGGCACAAATATCCATGCCCGAGGGGGGATTCGAACCCCCGACCGTAGTGGCCGTGCAGACCGTGACTGGAGCGCCTCAGTCCCCTCGGCCACCGCGGCCGGCGGTGCTACAGGAAAATGCTGAAAATTAGACGGGTATAACTCGTTACTAATGAGGGGGTACTGAACACAACTGGAAAGAAAAAATATTTCTAGCATATCTTGACAAAAAGAAGGGAGCCATTAGTAGGGCACATTCTCAGACACCGAGGAATTCTCAATTTAGTATTGTAGAGAAGCGTTGGGATAACAATAGCTGAGGTAGACCGCGAGACGAATACAGTAAGCAGATTTAAAGGGATTTGGGTTGCCATGAAGAGGCTTGTGCAATATAGAGTAGCGTGGAGAGCCGCAGCTGCACGGGAGTAGCCGAGCGGTCTGGAGCGCCACGTTACGGGAATTCGAATCCTCCCTCAGGCATGGAAGTGTTTGTTGTCCTTAGGTTAGTTTACCTTACTTTAAGTAGTTTGTAAGCTATGGACTAATAACCTAGCAGTTAAGTCCGATAGATTTACAAACATGTGAAAGTTTTTGGAGAGCCGCATCAAACCAGTCTACGGACTGAAGACGACTACAACAACAACAACATTGACTGGGCGGATACGTTTACCATACGATGTTGCGACTATGAAAAATGAGATATACTTGAAAACATTGAGTTCCAAGCAGCATTCGACCTGTGCTACTCATCTTACACTCAAAAGTAATATTAAATAATGAAGAAGGGTTTTGGGAATAGAAAATTTCCAATTTATTCAGTGTAAGCCCAAATATTTCAGGGGGAGGGGCAGGCTCCCTGCCCTCCACCCCCAATACTTGCGCCCTTAAGCCCTGGTCTCCGTGCAAGTGTCACTCCGTGCAAATGTCATTCCTTGCAAGTGTTCCATCACCGGATGGTTCATTTCAAAGGGCAATTCGCATTTCCTTCCCCATTCTTAACAAAACATAATCCTAGTGTGTGCCCTGTCTCTCATAACTACGCTGTCTACCGGATGTTAAACCCTAATCTTCCTTCATTCTTCTTCAGATGGCCCATGGGAATATTCTTATGTATACGAAGTATTGAATGCTGTAAGGTGTGTAAATAAATTAGTGAAATTAAATGCAATACTAAATGAAAAGTGAATAACAAGTGAAATAAAACTGAAAACTTAGATCAGAATATTCAGGCACAGGAGATTACAACAGCATACCTGCGGCCGCATTTCGACAGTACATAGACCGGCTCATGCAGCACATTCAGTAGGACATTGTCCCACAGAGTATTCACGTGTGGTGGAACACAAGGAGTTTGTCACTCTCTCCACATGTGGAAGCCAATGATTCAGCGATCAGGCCGTCTACCGACCACCTCTCGTGAAACCACAAACTGTCAAACGTAACCTGCTCTACGTCTCAAAGCAATGTGAACAAAGGCCAATGACCTAGTGTATTGACCTTCTGAGTAACGAGAGAATCAATCTTACTAGAAACTGTACAATTTGACAGAAGAGACAACGACTCTGAAGTCGTCCACCTCCAGCCAGGTCCCTCAAATAAATACTACGGCCAAGAAGACGCTATCATGAGTGGTAGGGAGGCTGTAGTGGAGTGACCGAGTGTTCTAAGGCACCTTGCTGCGAAGGTTCGATTCCTCCCTCGGGGCATGGTCAGCCAACGGTAGTGACAGTTTGCGTTAGTAGTAGGGCAAAGCCGCTTTCAGCACAGGGTACCATTTGAATTGAATTGAATTTTATTTGATCCTGTAGGATTACATTGTGTACAATACATGTACGTGTAATATAGGATACGTCAACAGCATTATATATTCACTTTCACTTATCTCCTAATGTGCAACAGCAAACCATATACATACTTAATTTAATACAAATTATGTCATGTGTAAGACATGTATATAACAATCAAATTTCACTTTTTACAAATTCACTAGAATGTATTAACATTTTGTACAAAATTAATTAAGCAAGTATTCTTCAATGCTGTAAAATTCTTTTTCCATTAGATAGTCTTTCAGTTTCCTTGAGAAATTATTGCCATGTATATTATCACGAAGATTTTTAGGCAGGTTTCTTAAAAACTTGATGCCCGAGTACCGAGGTCCTTTTTCAAGGATTTTCAGTCGGTGGGGTATGTTTCTTATTTCGTTCTTACCCCGTGTGTTGTGGGTATACACACTAGCATTTGTATCATAAAGTGAAATCTCTTTTGTGATGTACATTATTGTTTTATAGATGTTTAAAGACGTGAAAGTTAAGATGCCTAGACTTTTGAAGCAGTTTCTACAGGTCTCCGAGTTTTTTCTTCTTAATATGATCCTGATTGCTTTCTTTTGTAAAGTGAACAATTTTTTCGTTTCTTGGATGTTTGAGTTTCCCCACACTGTCACTCCATACTGCAGGTATGGTTCAAAGAGCCCATGATATACTGTGCACAATAGCTGTTTGTCTGCATATTGTGACAGTTGCTTCACGATGAATATAACAGAGCTTTGTTTTTTGCAGACATAGTTGATATGCTCTTTCCATTTCAGCTCATTGTCTACAATAACGCCTAAAAACTTTGTGGATTCTACTTCTTCCAGACACATATCATTGACCTTTAAATTCATTTGCACTGACTTCTCTTTGTTTCTGAACACTGTGAACATAGTCTTTTTTAGGTTTATAACTAGCTCATTTTCTGTAAGCCACTGAGCTGTCGTGTTTGCTGAAATAAATGCACTTCTCTCAAGTTGTTGCATATTTTGCCCATGGTTCAATACTGTCATGTCATCAGCGTAAAATATTTTTTTCTCTTTCTCTTCACCACCTATGTCATTCACATAGAGATTAAACAGCAGGGGCCCAATTACGGAACCCTGTGGTACTCCATCTTTGATGGTTTTGGTTTCTGATCTAAATGAGTTCCCTATTGAAACATATTGTTTCCTGTTGCACAGGTACGATTCAATCCATTCACCTGATAGCCCACGAATGCCATAATTTTCCAGTTTTTTTTTATCAGTATGTCATGTTTGATAGTGTCGAATGCTTTGGAGAGGTCCAGAAACATCGCAGCTACAACTCTCTTTTCATCTAAACGCTGTATAACATATTCTGTCAGACTCGCTACCTGGACACACTTCCCCAGCAGCCGCCGCCTCCACACACTCGGCCAATTGCCCGACCATCGAAGTACCGTTACTTTCCCTCCACCACCGCCCCCACAAATACTTGAGCCACTACCACCCCCCTCCACCCCTGATTATTTATATGAAATTTGCATATTAAATTAACCGCCCACTGCTGTCGCCACCGTCGACAGGTATGCCTCCGATTATTTTGCATAACAGTCGTACTTAGTGTGTTTATTTTTCAGGAAGAATATTTCTGTCGGAAGTTATGTATCACAACAATTGTTTATAAACAATTACCAACGATGTCAGGGACCCTTGTTTTCTGATGCGACATTTCTTAACTTACTTAAACGATCATTTTACATAGGAACAATTTATTTAACCAACTCTAAATGACTGCAAGAACATTCGACAAAACCCTCCACCCTCGCGCTAGTGTGGCTAAATATTCTCCAGCCGAAAACTAGACCGGCCAGTTCTGCAGGGTCAAGCGCGTGCGCTCCCAGCCTAGCAGCTGAAAGCGTCCACCTACAGCCAGAAATAGCAAGGAATGCATTTAAAGCCCATCTGTCTGTTAGCCTGGGAAAAATAACTGTATAGAAGATGCTCACAACAGCTGAGGAACGTAATTTAACGGTAACAACCACCCCAAACCTGAGTGTCAAACACTGTAGGCATGTGACACAACTCTCTTAACAATTTCTCTCAAAAACGGTACGAACGATCCTCGTTTTAATGCTGAACAGTAATGTAGCTCGATCCGCAGTATGATCGCAGTGTTCTCTAGGTAAGCTACATAAAAGAAACACATGCTAAACGTTTAAACAAAATATCATAACGTTTTAAGCATCCTCTCTCAAAAAACATCTGAGTTACATATCCAAATGATCAAAAACTATTACGCAAGACCTCTGCAGACACCACTTTGTCAATTCCCATCTAAGGAATCTCTCGGTCCTGTTACAATGCAAACGATTCTTTACAACAGGTCAAATACCGATAATCGAGCAGCCCAGAAGACGTTTAAACCCTATTGTACAATGGAGAGTCACAATACAAAAATGCGTGAAATAATTTACCGATTTCCGATCGTCTACATTAAAACTTTTTTTCTCGAAAGCATTGACCTAACAACACCCTTATTCGACAATAAAGCAACCACGGAACAGAGATTGTACTTTAACTGCCAAATGCAACACAGATTTTCAGAACAAGATCGACCAGCCCTTTGCTCATAAAAATTCCTACTCAAAGTTTCTTTCTTGTGAATTCTTTTTTCATTCCACTAAACAGAACTCGGATTTATTTTTTAAAGTAGATGTCTACAGCAAACGAGGATGCTAACCTACACACTGCAACACCAGATAAATTTATAGCCACCAAACCTCACATATTTCAAAGTCCTATGGCAAAGTACAGGCGATGATAGATGATCCATCATAATAATAATAGTAGACACAGCAAAATTTAGGAATCGAGGGTAGTGACACACAGTACAGGGCCACACCTTGAAAATATTGGCTATCCCCGTTTCCGATCTAGTCCGTAAGTGTATATTGCAACCTCCAGTCTGGTAAAGACAAACGAAGAGATAAAAGTATCCCGCAAACGCCTGTTATAAAATAGATAATGTGACTACCGGTAATTTTATCAACACCAGAATTCGTGATTCGACAAATAGATGTATTCGTCGGCAATCGATTCCAACTGCCCTATACAGCCTACCTCCAAGCGAAAGTCATGGGTGGATACTAAGTAATTGCACATACACAGTTTGATGGAAAAAAAAACTCCCAGCGACATCGCGTGGAATACCCAAAACCAGGAGATGAAAGTCACATACACAAAGATGGATTAACATACGCTTGCCCCACTTTATAAGGTACAACCAAATGATTTCGTAGAGATTTCTCCAATGTCTCCTAGCCAAGTTTCTCCAGTATTCCGAGTGCTCTCACAATGCAGCCGCCAGGTAGGAGAGATGGTAACTTAGCCTTATCTCCATGACGATCTTGTCGAATTTACTACGCAATTTCTTATCTCCATGACGAACTTGTCGAATTTACTATACACGTATAAGTTAAAAGATCAGAAATAATTTACCATCGCACACCACTCGTAAATTAAACACCATCAACACACGATCAAACAGGCAATACTAGGTAACGTACACAGCGCGAAGTTTTAAGAACATAATCCTAAATGAATTCTTTAGAGCTCTATCGCAACTCAAAATCATCCACAACTGGAATGAGACACTGTTCAAATGTTTGCAGATCTTATGGGACTTAACTACGGGGTCATCAGTCCCTAAGCTTATAAACTACTTATGAACTAGCTAAGACTAAGGACGACACAAATATCCATGCCCGAGGGGGGATTCGAACCCCCGACCGTAGTGCCCGTGCAGACCGTGACTGGAGCGCCTCAGTCCCCTCGGCCACCGCGGCCGGCATCAGACACTGTAGCGCATATTTCAAACACTTTTTACTTAAATCCTATCCCAACTAGCCTACAATACTCTATGTAACAACAGCTATCCACAACCCAACGACAATCTCGGTAACTCTGCGTTGCTGATGGATCCCTCACGAACATCTAACCGATTGAGCATGCATCTTTTTGCATTGCATACTCCACCAGACAGTATTTCTGAATCGTTTTCTATCAATCACTAGACCACATACCTCGTACGTTTGACAATCATTCGAGCACAAACAGTCATCGTATTCCCCGTTCTTATCAATACTCCCGATAAACATCTGTAACACACCCAAGTACATCATAAAACTGACCGACACACATAGAACAGCTAACAAGGAACGATCCAGTATCACAATACCAAGCTCTTACATGTATATCTAAACCTTACCACTAACAACGAAAAAAAAAAATAGTCTAGACCATTTCGAACTAATACAACCCCCGAAAATTTTATGGAATGCAAAGAGCAATCCTTTAAGAAATTAACCAAACTATTAAACACGCTTTCCAAAGGAGGTAACTACCAAGTTTTAAAGCGCCTAACCATAGGGTTTATTGAAATCGATGCTTCTCGACCGAAGAACAAAAATTTACCATCATAAGCATTACCGCTACGCTACCGAGAGACGTCCAGTCGTAAGTAAACGTTGCATCCCTAACACTACTAAGTATCAATATGCAGTCCACAAATGTAGAACACCTCTAGGTTGCAATGAACCGTACGACTAAACAGATCGAAATCGATATTTCGCACAAGCCAGGATATATCGTACGCACCAGATTACGAATATATGAAAGCTAATTTTACAAAGAAAGAATATTACTTTACTTCTATCAACAGCCATAAGAATAAAAAACTACTGATTTGTCACAGCTATACCAGCGCTCTTAATGCAAAATTGACACAATAAAGACCATCTCTAAAGGCCATAAAGAGACTTCCGTGCACAATCGTATTACCGACAAATACTGCAACACTTACATGGATCATTTCCTCGCAGTTGACACAGACGAGGTATTTACCGTAGGAGTTGACTACAACAGCCGATATGGCTTGTATGATGAAAATATAGCTAGCAATAACCTGTTTTATACACAAACCCACACACAAACAATCGGATGAGCGCTAATTGGCGATGTAAAGTCAGACTCTAGTCGGTACACCAACACAACATCGATTTAAACAAACGCTTGCCTAGCTGTAGACTAGAACAGCACAGAAGTACAACTCCGATAACTGACCAACTAACAGATACTCGATCCATCAAAGCACTGCTCTGCTGACACGTAACCTATCTTCCGGTATTTTATCCTAGATCGATAGACCTGTAAAAGTGAAACGTTCCACATGAAAAGCTATATGTCTTAACAACAAATAGCTGTTGCAGATGCAAACTACTACATATTTTAGGTAATCACACCGACGTTGGAGTGATTCTCAGGACACTTAATCACCCTAGAGGTCTTATGATTTACAGCAAACACCTCTCAAGGTTGTTCTGTATACACCGCAGAAGAGTAAAAGGCTCCTTCCACAGAGGGAAGAAACCTAGAATGCGTTTAACTCGATCCCCACTGTGCTACACCAGATTACAACACATTGGATCCAACTTTAACCGTTTAGTGCAAAGCAACCCACAGGTCGATGATTTCAACATCAAAACCATAGGCTTACAACACAGCACACCCTCATATAACACTTTTTGGGACAAAACTAGGCACACCTAGTAAGATACACAAATGCTACTCGAAATGTGCTTTTTGCATGATCATTCTATACGAAGAATCACGTGTTACACCGGTCTTCTTACACATTAGAACCAGGGTCATTCGTCTTATGTCCTCCTCCAAACAACAAGTAACGTTTTTATGTATAATTTATACGCATGGAAGGTTAAAGTTTAGATCAGCGCTTCATCTACGTTATTTATTTGTCCCATCCTACATCGCGAAAATTGCACAGAGCTACGAAAAAAAAAGAAAAAAAAAGAAAGAAAGAAAGAAAAAAATATCACAACAGACCCACTTATATCCCTTTTTAAAGTAAATAGACCCGTAATATTGTAGATGCGAAGTATTTAAATCCAAATACATTGCGAGGTTGTACGTCTCCTACAACTAACCACGTCTTCATATTTAAGTTAAGTACAACATGCTAGAGCTTTTATGTATCTTACCACTCGATCCTTTGAATGTTAGATCAGGGTGTAGAGGATGAAACAGAGCTGATAAAATAGGGTATAAATGCCTCTAGTTAGGGTCAGGACTATACTAACCACAGAATCGAACCAATCATCGACTGTGTTTTTCACATAGAAGACGATGCAGACGTTAACGACCACACAACATACCTCTGAGAACCCGGTAAAAACACAAAATGGAGAGACAGAACACAGTCGTCGTTATTCAACTCTTATTACATATATCGTATACACCACACCCACCTTACACAATAGTTCTATAGTAACAACAGCCTACGGTATTATTAACCAGCTAACCTTGTAGAAGACATACTGTATCGTATTTTTGGTAATCATATTGTTGCATCAGCGCACATCGATAACACTGCAGAAGCAGTATAAGGTATCTTACGACACCAACATACAATTTGCAAGTGTCATCTACACATACCACAGAATGGTAAAATGGTTTGTCAACAGAAGAATATCCCTAGATTGCTTATATTCGCAACAACAACACGTACGATTGTGCAGAGGCACGAAAAACTTAAAATGCAAGAGATAGACCTCTATCTATTTTTAGGGTAAATCAAGCTACTGAGCACATAAATCACGCCACAACCAATGGATCATGTCCTAGTATGACTCCAACTAGTTCTCGAAATTATGCTTTTGAGTGATATTTCTAGGCGAATGACCAAATAAAACCCATATGGGTGAGAGGTACAATGCATCCTTCGATTCTAGATGTTGATAGATCGGACATTTATACCCCACACAGGTAAGTACAACATGTATCTTACCAAGCGATCCTATTAATTTTAGATATGGTTATAGAGGAAGAAACAGAGTTGATAAAATCGAATATAAACGCCTCTAGTTAGGATCAGGACTATACTAACCACAGAATCGAACCAATCATGGACTGGGTTTTCCACATAGAAGGCGACGCATATGTTAACGACCACACAACATACCTGTAAGAACCCGGTAAAAACACAATGGAGAGACAGAACACTGTCTTCGTTATTCAACTCTTATTACATATATCGTATACACCACTCCCACCATACAGAAATTATCTATAGTAGCAACAGTCTGTATTATTACTGTATTATTAACCATCCTGACCAAGTTAGTTTGACCTTGTAGAATACATACTGTATCGTGTTTTAGGTAATCATATTGTCAACTACAGATGCATTAGCGCCCATCGATAACACTGCAGAAATAGTGTAAGGTATCTTACAATGCCAAGCCAACAGACAACTTGATAGGGTTATCTACACTCACCACCGAGGGGTAAAAGGGTCTGTCAAACGAAGAAGATTCCAAGAATGCTTACATTCGCTTCCAACAATACGAAAATTGTGCAGAGGTATGAAAAATTTCAAATGCACCAGATAGACCTCTACCTATCTATCTTTTTAGGGTAAATCAAGCCTCTGATCACAAGATTCGCACCACAACCAGAGGATTCTCCTCTAGTAAGACTCCAGGACGTTCTCCAAATTATGGTTTTGACTAATATTTCTAGATGAAGGACTAAATAATCTCCATATAGGCGAGAGGTACAACGCTTCCGTCGATTCTAGGTGCATTCGTCGGGGTCTTGTGGTATAGAGACAGATTGACTAGACGGCAGAATGCAGCACTGTACTATTCAATCCAAATAACTAACAGTCATATGTAAGGATCCATACTCCGCCATCTCGTCAATCTGTCTCTATACCACGGATGGGCTTTAAACGCATTCCTTGCTATTTCTGGCTGTAGGTGGACGCTTTCAGCTGCTAGGCTAGGAGTGCATGCGCTCGACCATGCAGAACTGGCGAGTCTAGTTTTCAGCTGGAGAATATTTAGCCACACTAGCGCGAGAGCGGAGGGTTTTGTCGAATGTGCTTGCAGTCGTTTAGAGTTGGTTAAACAAATTGTTTCTAGGTAAAACGATCGTTTAAGTAAGTTACGAAATGTTGCGTCAGAAAGTATAGGTCCCTAACGTCGTTGGTAATTTCTTATAAACAATTGTTGTTAAACATTACTTCCAAGACAAATATTCTTCCTGAAAAATATACATACTAAATACGACTATTATGTAAAACTAGCTTAAACTCGCGGCTTCGCTCGCGTGTTGGTTGATTATGATGCTACCTTTCAGTAGTGTGCTATTTATTTATTCTCATATTTCGTTATTCGTATGCTTATCCTAACAGAGAAAGAACTGAAGACACTGTAGCACGCATACACCAAAGATATGGTCTGTGGTATCACGTTCCGCTGTCTTTAACCTCCTTGTTATAGAGTCGCAAACGTCATCGCTGGCCTTGAGTCCGAATTTTTTAATAATTTGACGACTTTCAACCACCATATCTTCCACCCCCTTATAGCTATCGACATGGAACTGCGATGGTGTACAACGGGACACTCCGGACAACAATTACACACAGACCATTCGTTTGCGTTCTGTAGTTTCTGCTGCAGATTAACACACACACACACACGTAGAATTTTATATACACCGATAACTTTCCATCCCAATATACTCCACCCTTTTATCATTATCATCCCTCAAGCAACAATGCAACCAATAAAACCATTTTCCAAGAGTAATTATTGTTCCGCATTTCGCGTTGTATTCTTCAAATTACTAAATATCTATCTGATCGCTATAAAACCGTGAGTAAAACCTTCCTCAGGTATAAATTAGTAACAGTACAAATATTTAAGTCTCTGCGTCTTGTCGTTCGGACTTGATAAGCGTACACCGAACAGACATTCACATATACGATCGCCATAAAACGTGCCTAAAGCCTTCCCCAGGTAGACATTAGTAACTCTACAAATTTTTAGCTCTTTTGGTCTTGTCGTTCAGATGTGATAAACGTACACCGAACAGACATTCACATTTATAGATATAGATAATCAGAGGCATACCTGCCGATGGTGGCGGCAACGGCAGGCGGTTAATTTGATGTTGTTGTTGTTGTGGCCTTCAGTCTGCAGACTGGTTTGATGCAGTTCTCCATGCTACCCTGTCCTGAGCAAGTCTCTTCATCTGAGAATATGTTTGGCAACCTACATCCTTTTGAATCTGCTTACTGTATTTGTCCCTCGGTCTCCCTGTATGATTTTTACCCCACACACTTCCTTCTAATGCCAAGTTGACAATTCCTTGATGTCTCAGAATGTGTCCTACCAATCTATCCCTTCTCTTAGTCAGGATATGCCAGAAACTCCTTTTCTCCCCAATTCGGTTAAGCACCTCCTCATTAGTTACGTGATCTACCCATCTAATCTTCATCATTCGTCTGTAGCACCACATTTCAAAAGCTTCTGTAATCTTTTTGTCTGAACTCCTTATCGTCCACGTTTCACTGCCATACAATGCTACACTCCAGACAAATACTTTCAGAAAGGACTTCCTAACATTTAAATTAATATTGGATGTTAACAAGTTTCACTGTCTTAGAAAAACTTTTCTCCCCATAGCCATTCTGCATTTTATATCTTCTTCACTTAATCTGTTAATTTGATATGGATATTTAATATAAATAATCAGGGGTGGGCGGGGGCGGCAGTGGCTCAAGTGAGCATTAGTGGGGGCGGTGGTGAAGGGAAAGTAACGGTACTTCAGCGGTCGGGCAATTGGCCAAATGCGCGGTGGCGGCAGCTGGGGAAGTGTGCCCAGGTAGCGAAATGGTACCCTGTGCTGAAAGCGGCTTTGCCCTACTACTTGAGTTTATCGCCGAGATTCATCGAGTTAGTCAACAAACGCTGATCAGTCAGTCATGGCAGTTGGCAGTTAGCTTTTTAGTCATCACAGTCCATGTCCGTCTGCCATGGAAACTGCCCTCCGCCAGTAACAGAAGATAGAAAAATCTGATCGTCAGTAACAGCATTCGGGAAGGAGATCAAGAGAAACAGAGATGAAACTTCCTGCTGGAACCAGGACCCGAACCTGGGGCCTTTGCCTTTTGCGGGCAAGTGCGCTACCACTGAGCTATCCCAAGATGACTAACGGTCCATCCTCACAACTTTAATTCTGCCAGTACCTCACCTCCTACTTTCCAAACTTCACAGAAGTTCTCCTGCGAACCTTGCTAGACTAACACTCCTGCAAAAAAGGATGTGGTGGAGACATGGCTTAGCCACAGCCTAAGGGATGTTTCCACAATGAAACTGTCACTCTGCAGCGGAGTGTGCACTGATATGAAACTTCGTTTGCAGGAGAAGGTCTGTGAAGTTTGGAAAGTAGGAGCCGAGGTACTGGCAGAGTTGAAGTTTTGAGGACAGATCGTGAGTCTTGTCGGGATAGTTCAGTGATAGAGCGCTTGCCCACGAAAGGAAAAGGTACCAGGTTTGAGTCCCAGTTCCGGCACATAATTTTAACCTGCCAGGAAGTTTCATATCAGCGCACACTCCGCTGCAGAGTGATAGTTTTATTCTAAAAACAGAGGTACTTACCCAACATGACTGGCCTGAACGACAGGATGCGTTCTGATGTGAAAGTCACCTGTGAGCTCCCTCAGAGGTTCCTCCAATGAAGCCGTGCAGCCTGGAGACCTGTGGAATTACGAACTATGCACACGATGCCATACAAAAAGACTGAGTGGTTTTCTAAGTAAGGTTTTCTTTGAGACTCCATAAAAAAACAAATTTAAGATTATTTTAATAGTAATAATAATGATGAAGTAGACATCCAAAGTCGAATTCATTCATTATAAATTGGAAAGTTTGCAATGCTATCTAAACCATGATGATTTTATAAAAAGAAGGACTAAAGAATTGTTCTTTATATATAATTTGTAATGTAAAGAAACACAACTTTACCATTGTACATGTGTAATATCGGCAGCCGAGAATTACGTTTTGAATTTGAACTGAACAGTGGCCACATGACCAAGTTCTGGAGGGACAAGAGAAAACGGAACGAGATCTTTTAGTCTGCAGCGCTGGAAGGAGCTGTGCGGCTAGGATATGTCTGTAAATCTATCGGACCAAACTGCATGGTCATCAGTCCGTAACTTACAAACTACTTAAACCTAGGTAAACTAACCTAAGGACAAACACACACACCCATGCCCCAGGGAGGACTCGAACCTCCACGGCGAGCAACTGCGCGCTCCGCAGCGTGGTGCTTTAGACCGCATGCGGCTAGGAGCCGCTTGAGAACGTGTGATATGTTTTTTATGAACTTGTGATGCCCTGAAGCAGCGCTAAATTTAATTTAATTTTGCTCGGTCTCCAAATATGTTAGTTAGTGTTTCGAAATAAATAACTATGTATATTGCTAAATTTGTTGGATATTTTATTTGTAAATGCACAAAACGGTACCCGGTATAAGCTTTTACTTTAATGCAACGCCACATAACCAGCCGCTAGACTGCAAAACGTGGCAACAAAAAACTAAAGGCTGTATGTGTCAACTGCTTCCGTTTATAACAGTGTTTCATAAAATCTATTAATACATCACCTCGTTCAGTGGTAAATCCAGTAGCTCGCCCACCTATACGTTATTAAGAAATGCCGGTTTCTTCCAGATCATTTGAATTACAAATATGTCACATTTCATGGAATAAATTGATTTATTTACTTAAACACACACACACACACACACACACACACACACACACACACACATACACACACACAATTGCTGACATGCTTAGACTTCCCAAAGCAAACGACTGTACCAAGACTCCTAAGACATGTTGTAGACAAACTTACGGCTGAAAAACTCTCTCTCTTGCGCGCCAATTCGCGCGTATGTATACATTAAGTCTGCTTCTAGAACAAGAAAGTTGCAACATAATAGTTTTAAAAGCTTATCTGCTAAATGTAAATGAATCTTTCACAAAGAAGGTATACACAAAATTATGGCAATTATAGTGAAAGTACTTCTGTATTAAGACAAAACAGAAATTAAGATCGTAAGTGATTTACGACTAGAGCAGTACATACATTTGTTTATAATATTTATAATGGCTAAATTAAAGTAATTGCATAGTTTTAGGGTAAGCAGAGCATCGCAAACAAACCAGTACAAAGCAAAAGACTTCAGGAAATGTTCGTACCAAAATATGTCATCAAATAATAATGACTGCACGATGTCACAACTTACTATAATAAGTTAACTAATTTAGTATAGCAGAAGATCGAAATTATGAAGCTAATATAACGAATGTGATCAGACAGTGGTGTTATAAAATGTTTATATAGAATGCATAGCTATTTTAGAATATTAGTGTACCATTAAACTTCGATGATAGACGGTATCGTACACTTCATCATAATATTTTCGGGTATTAAAATCATTATACGTTGAAGGTCGCGTTTAAAATGAACAAAGGACACAACGACCACGAACCGGAAGCATTGCAATTAGCGACTCGTCCATTTTACTTGTCCCTTACAATCACTTTGTGTACAAAGATGAACTGTAAAGAGCAGGACTTTCATATACTGTGAATTGTCCATTCTGTGCCGCAACAGGTTGTACTTCAGTTTTTTCGTTAAGGCCGCGTGTTCGCGTGAAACGTTCTTTTAGCTGCCGTATCGCATGCTTGTGCCGTCGCCGCAGTCGTAGATGAAAACCGTTGCCTACAAGTATCGCGGTTTTATTTCCTCCGTAGTCTAGTGGACAGAGGGGTGGGTTGCCACGAAGGGGCCCGGGTTCGATTCCCGATCGGGACTGAGATTTTTCTCCGTCTGGGACTGGGTGTTGTATCGTCCTCATCATCATTGACACGCAAGTCGCCGAATTGGCATCAGCTGAAAAGAGACTTGCACCAGGCAGGCTGACCACGACCCCAGTTAGGGTCTAACGACAAAAAAAGAAATAAAGAAAAGGCCACACGAGCATTATCATTATTATTTGCATCATGTTTCACCATGCACTTTGCGTGATCTAGATGCTGTAGCGCCCACGCCACAGCTTTTACAACGTCTGGGACATCCATCGCAATAGCGTCCCTGCCCGCCTTTTCACCACAGACCCCGAGTCCTGTCGTCTACATCTACATCTACAACCATAGTCCGCAAGCCACCCGGCGGTGTGTGGCGGAGGGTACGTTGAGTACCACTATCGATTTTCCCTCCTATTCCAGTCACGTATTGTTCGCGGAAAGAAGGATTGTCGGTATGCCTCTGTGTGGGCTCTAATCTCTCTGATTTTATCCTCACGATCTCTTCGCGAGATATACGTAGGAGGGAGCAATATACTGCTAGACTCCTCAGTAAAGGTAAGTTCTCGAAACTTCGACAAAAGCCCGTACCGAGCGACAGAGCGTCTCTCCTTCAGAGTCTTCCACTAGAGTTTAGCGATCATCTCCGTAACGCTTTCACGATTACCAAATGATCCTGTTGTTATGTTTGTTAAGCTTATGGGACTTAACTACGGGGTCATCAGTCCCTAAACTTACAAACTACTTATGAACTACCTAATACAAAGGACGGCAGAAATATCCATGCCCGAGGGGGGATTCGAGCCCCCGACCGTAGTGCAGACCGTGACTGAAGCGCCTCAGTCCCCTCGGCCACCGCGGCCGGCAATGATCCTGTAACGAAGCGCGCTGCTCTCCATTGGATCTTCTCCACTTCCTCTATCAATCCCACCTGGTACGGATCCCACACCGGTGAGCAGTTTTCAAGCTGTGGGCGAACAAGTGTACTGTAACCTACTTCCTTTGTTTTCGGACTGCATTTCCTTAGAATTCTCCCAATGAATCTAAGTCTGGCATCTGCTTTACCGACGATTGATTTTATATGGTCGTTCCATTTTAAATCCCTCCTAATGACTACTCCCAGTTGCTGACCTGCTATAGTGTAGCTAAATGATAAAGGATCTTTCTTTCTGTGTATTCGCCGCACATTACACGTGTCTACATCGAGCTTTAATTGCCATTCCCTGTACCATGCGTCAATTCGATGTAGATCCTCATGCTACGTGACGTACAGCCCGCCGCCGTTACGTTTGGGCGTCTCGTCTGAGCAGTTTAGCCACCCGACTTGACAGTCTAGATGCAGATTCCTGTCGTCGCCTTACATGATATGTCGCACAGAAGCAGCGAGTGAGAGATATCAGAAAAAAATGTTCTAATGTTTGTACAGCTTATGGGACTTAACTACAGGGTCAATAGTCCCTAAACCTACAAACTACTTATGAACTAGCTAATACTAAGGACGGCACAAATATCCGTGCCCGAGGGGGGATTCGAACCCCCGACCGTAGTGGCCGTGCAGACCGTGACTGGAGCGCCTCAGTCCCCTCGGCCACCGCGGCCGGCGAGATATAAGATAATAGGCCCTAACAGTAGCAGTAATATTTCTTTGTATTTTTAATTGTCAGCCATGGCCGATGAAATAAATAAATCTGTGAACGAATGTGGGTCAGATGATGCTAGTGATGCAGGCAGTATTATAAGGGAAGAAATTGGCTGGGTTCCAGGGAATGATCTCAGTGTGTTGTTACAGACATTAATGGGAGAAATAAAATCTAGTTTTAATGTAACTTGTGACAGTATAAAATCGGAAATTAATAAAGTTAATGAGTGCAAAATGGCTGAGCAGGGCCAAAAGCCATATGCAAATCTGTAGAAGAATTTATAACTAGGGGAAAATTAGATATCGCCTACAGGAAAATAAAAGAGACAATTGGAGACGAGAAGAATAGCTCTTTGAGTATCAAGAATTCAGATGGAAAACCAGTTCTGAGTAAAGAAGGGAAAGCTGAAAGGTGAATAGAGTATACAGGTTGTACCACCCAACTCTTGCACCGCAAATATTGCGGAAACGGAAAGTGCGATTGATGTGCGGTTTTCACAGAATGGATTGGTAGTCAGGGGCTCGTATTTTTGGCCAACACACAGATTGTGATATTACTTAGAAAGTGTATTTTATATGTACACATACAGTTTTTTTTAAATGGAACAATGGTTGTTTCTATCATGACTGGAAATTTTGACACCAGATGTGTACAAATAATTTTGAATGACATTTTTATCACGTATAGTTTGGCAGCTACAACCGTTCAAAGTTTCGAGGGTGGAGGCTGTGACAGCGTAGCTAACTGGATGTGAATAAGGATTATGGCAAATCTTATATGACATCAAACATGCCTTTTTTTATAAGGACGAGGAATATTCGCCGAATTAATGAAATGGAATCTGTAGCCATTTGGTATAAAGGATTTGGATGCTGTTCTAGCATAAAAATCATTGGTGATGTAACCCACTATTATAGCAATTGAATAAATGTATGTGAATGTTAATATGTGTTAATTATTTGTGACCCCCCAGCCTGTGAGCTACGCTGTCGTATCCTCCGTCCGCAAAACTTTGAACGGTTGTAGCTGCCAAACTAAACGTGATAAAATATTACAATTTGTATATTGGCTAACAATACGAGTCCTTGAAACCAATCCATTCTGTGAAAACCACACATCAACCGCACTTTCCGTTTCTGCAATATTTGCGGTGCAAATGTTAGGTGATTCACCCTGTATAGAGGAGCTCTACAAAGGAAATGAATTCCGAGACAGTATTGTAGGAAGGGAGAGGAAGTAGATGAAGATGAAATAAGAGATACTATACTGAGAGATGAACTTGACAGAGCACTGAAAGACCTAAGTCGAAACAAGGCCCCTGGAGTAGATGACATTCGTTCACAGCTATTGAAGTCTCTGGGAGAACCAGCCATGACAAAAATATTTTACCTGGTGAGTAAGATGTATGAGACAGGCGAAGACCCTCGACTTTAAGAAAAATGCTATAACCCACATTCGAAACAAAGCAAGCACAGACAAGTGTGAAAATTACAGAACCATCAATAAGTCACGGTTGCAAAATATTAACACGAATTATTTACAGAAGGATGGAAAGGCTGATACATGCTGAACTCGGGGAAGATCAGTTCGGATTCAGGAGAAATGGAGGTACACAGGAGGCAATACTCACCGTACGACTTATCTTAAAACATAAATTAAAGAAAGGCAAACCTATATTTCTAGCTTTTGTAGATATGGAGAAAGCTTTTGACAATGTTGATTGGAATACACTCTTTCAAATTCTGAAGTTAGCAAGAGTAAAATAAAGTGAACAGAACGTTATTTACAACTTGTAAATTGACCAAACAGCTGTTATTAGAGTTGAAGATCATGAAAGGGACGCAATGGTTGGGAAGGGAGGAAGACAGGGTTGTACACTGTGCGAGTTGGGAAGTAAAGCAAAGAGAAATTTGTAGAAGGAATTACAGTTAAGGGTGAAAAAATAAAAACATTGCGTTGTTCTGATGGCATTGTAATTCTGTCGGAGACAGCAAAGGACTTGGAAGAGCAGTTGAACGGTATGGACAGTGTGTTGAAGAGAACGTATAAAATGAACATTAACAAGAACAAAACAAGGGTAATGGAATGCAGTCTTACAAAGTCAGGCGATGCTGAAAGATTTAGATTAGGTAACGAAGCAATACAGGTTATAGGTGAATTTTGTTACTTGTGCAGTAAAATAACATATGATGGTCGCAGTACAGAGGATATAAAATGCAGAATGGAAATGGGAAGAAAAGCGTTTTTGAAAAAGAGAAATTTGCTAACGTCGAATTAATTTAAGTGTAAGGAAGTCTTTTCTGAAGGCATTTGTGTGGAGTGTTGCCGTGTAAGGGAGTGAATCTTGGACGATAAATAGTTTAGACAGGAAGAGGATAGAGGCTTTTGGAATGTGGTGCTACAGAAGAATGCTGAAGATTAGGCGGGTAGATCGCGTAACTAATGAAGTCGTATTGAACAGACTTGGGGAGAAAAGAAATTTTTGACATACCTTGACTAAAAGATGGCCGGCCGCGGTGGCCGTGGGGACTGAGGCGCTCCAGTCACGGTCTGCACGGCCACTACGGTCGGGGGTTCGAATCCCCCCTCGGGCGTGGATATTTGTGCCGTCCTTAGTCTTAGTTATTTCATAAGTAGTTTGTAAGTTTAGGGACTGATGACCCCGTAGTTAAGTCCCATAAACTATGCAAACATTTGAACATTTGAACTAAAAGATGGGATTGATTATTAAACACATTCTTAGACATCAAGGAATCATAAATTTAACATTGGAAGAAAGTGTGTGCGGGGAAAAGTCGCAAGAGGGAAACCAACAGACGAATATAGTAAGCAGATTCAGATGGATATGCGTTGTCGTTGTTATGGGGAGATGAAGAGGCTTGCTCAGGATAGAATAGGGTGGAGAGTTGCATCAAACCAGTCTCCTGACTGAAGACCACAACAACAATGAGGATCCGGGGAATAAAATCGGTAATGTGGGCAATAAAATGGAGCAGGTGTAAACTAATAAGAAGTAGAACAAACAGTGGAAAATAATGATTAAATATGTGTCTAAAAAGGCAGAAGGGGTGGAAAATACTTCATCAAATAAAATTGTGGCTATGCAGAACGATCTTCAGAGGGAGGTTCAGGAACAAGAACGAAAGTGTAAACTATATGAAAAGCAAACAGATGGAGATTTTAAATTAATGAAAGCAGAAATTTCTAAGTGCAATAAAGGGATAATAATAAAAAATAGTAAAGTATTAGAAGGGGATGTAAGAAGTTTGAAAGACACTATAAGTAGTGTAGCTTCTGGTCAAGGAATGTATTATTTGGTTTACCTACGGGCTTTGGGTTAGATACAAAATACTTCAATGGAGAAGAATAATGTAATGCAGTGGATTTTTGGCTACCTGCAAACACGGCTTTTTACTTCATATGACTGATACTGATAAAATAAAATGTATAAAAAGAGAATTGGAAAGATCAGTTCAGACTTGGGCCACCCAACATTCTGAAAAATTTGTAGATTTTCACGCATTTGAAACAATGTCCTTGTCTAAATATTGGGGTCAAGCAAAACAACCGAGATTACAAAATGATTTTTTTTAGTGGGCCAAAGTTTAAAAGTGGGAAAGAAAGTATGAGGGAATTCTGTGTGAAGGAATTGATAAATTAATTCATATGGATTCCCCATTGAGTGTACTAGCAGAAATATCAACTTTTTAAAGGACGCTGCCAGATCATTTGCAGTGGGAACTGATCCACAGCCCAACTGATTCCATGGAGGACTTCCTTGAATCTATAAAAAAAAAGGGCTAGAGCTTTGTGTTACCACCCAAAGTATGGTAATGTCCATTGCGGTAATGGGCATAGTGGTAGTGGTTGTAGATGGAGGGGTGATAGAAACGGACAAAATAATACAGATAGGTATTGGAGAAATGGACACCACGGAGACAACAGAAATGGTGGGGGGAAAAGGTATAATGATAGACGAGGGCAAAGGCGACAGGAGCCACTAAACGGTAATTTCCAGAACAGAAAACTAACACAGGCCTCACTCAAGGTCCACAGCGAGGCCGGGATCAATGCAATGAAAAGGACAAGACAGGGATACAATATCACAAAAAATGCGCAAGATAGGGAGAAAGCAGAAATGGGAATATGTCATATGCATGCCATTATAGGGAGTGATAGGTTTTTGGAGGGGTTAGAAAAGTATAGTAACAGAAGAACCAGAGAACATAATAAATGGAATAACGAAACTAATTTGAATAGCCAATCTAATCTTCATATTGACGAATTGTTTAGTAGAAATGAAAAGAATGAGCCAGTAACTACAGAAGATATGGGGTTAAGCTTGCTAAAATTCATTGAAATTTCGGAATCAGGTCAATCAGTCATGATAGAGGGTAAACCTATAGGAAGGGGGAAGTTTAATAAGAAAGGTGTAGTAAATTGTGAAAATGAATTAAATACAGCTGCATTAGTAATCAGTGAGGAAACATATTAGGCCAGTCGCCAGGAACGTTTAGGTCCCAAAAAAATTGCAGGAAGCTGAATTTTTGATATGTTGTTAGGACATATTAGAGTAGTATTAAACCAAGTTTGCAGCTTCGAAATCCTTTAGCTTGACTTTTAAGAGCCAAAAAACCTCGTAATTTTCGGACATTTTTCTGGTTTTGGCTCATAACTCGTGAAGGGTGTTTTTTTATGAAAAGTCACTCAAACCTCTATTAATGTAGATAAAGTATTCTAAAATTTAAACCCAACCGCAGCTCTGTAAGTCCAATAGTTCCCGAGGCACTGGACTTTAAAAATTGATTTATTTCCATAAGGTTCAAATTTTCGATTTTAGTCATCTTTCGGCTAGAATATTAGCTCTAATGATCACCCCACGGGGAAAGTCATACACAAAAAAGTTATAGAGCAGTTATTTAGCTTTAATATAAGTACAGAACGAAGTCCATAGGCCCAGTAGATTTCTAGTTATTGTTAAAAAACGAAAAAACGAAAAATCGGAGTATTCAATAAATTGACCCAGACGAATTGCAGTCTTCCTATCCTATATATGTTAAAGAAAAAAGGAGGACTTACCCATTGACGATTTTTATTAATGCATTATATATAAAAATGATTTTTTCAACACTGTTTTCAGCAAATATTGAACAGAGAAGTTCCTCGAGTCCACTTCCTGCCATTATGGCACCGATGGCCCCCATGAATGACATGAGATGGTGAAAACCTCCAAGCCCCACCACAAAGTTGACGAGCTGAGGATGTTGGTGGCTCTCCACAATGTCTCGGGCTTTAAGTACAGTGGTTGATCGTAGGCCACAAAACATGTTTCCTGACCGTAAATCCTTGTTCTTTAACTGGCTTCCAAAAGTGATGTTAAAACAGTGTCGCAGTTGGTTGGGGCAGCATGGATAAAAGGGAGATATACAAACTTTGAACGTTTGTAAGGAAGATCTTCTGTCACTTGCTCCATGAATCCATTCCATCCTGGGATGCCTGGCATGTTAGTTGCTTTTCCAAAGAACCACAGCAGGTCTGGGGATTTTGGCAAAATGTCTTCAGCGATTTTCACTTCGTTAATTGAAATGCTGACAAGCCACATTTCTTTCTCATAGAAGAATGTTTAACATGTGTGGCATTGTGTGAACGTGATAGACTCTGCAGAAACAGACTTCAAACGTGTTATGTTTTTGCCTGGGTAAGCGGAGGAGTGAGGGGCCATGATCATTATACCACCCATTTCATGGAACGTATTTTCTCCATCAATTGTGTTAACGTTCACATCTGCATTGTCGAACACAAACTGCATAAAAGCTCCTTTCTCAACTAGTTGGGTCACTTCACCACGGAGGATAGCGGAACTTTCAAAACGCATAGCTTCCGATATGTACAAGAAATTCCCATACTGTGGCAAAGTTCAACAAGGTGCTATACAAATAGGTTCCAAAGCTTATTTGAATTGAGGATAGGAAAGATTTGGGCCTCATTGCAGCCATGATTGCGTGGGCAAACCCTATGCACTTATTTTTCCACTGTTCGAGAGAAGAACGTTTGTTTTTTAGGGCAATCTTTTCTAGCAACAGTTGCAGAGAATCAGGAACTGATGCCTTTGCGTCTTTTAAAAAGGCATCTGACGGGGGATATTGAGTAGTGTCAAATGTTTGGGAACGAATGTATTGCAGGATAATCTCTGCTGTAGCTTTCACAACTCTAAGCCGCTCTCCACCAGGGTCGCTAAGTCTTTGTTTGTACCACTTTTCATAAAGAATGTTTTGTCCAATGTCCATGAACATCAAGACTGAGCTGTGATACTGACCGACCTGAGCAAAAATAATTTTTTCTCCTTATCGCTTTTTTTTAGATGAGCTTGAACACTTGCAAGTGCTGGTTTGTAATTACCTGTGAAATTCTCTGCAATCAAGTCACTTATGGAAAATTGGTCTTCCTCTCTTGTTTCTGCAGGGTATGCATATATACGGTCCATACCCTCGATAAGGAGGGAATGTTCAGGACGCCCTCATTGCCAAGGAGTGCAGTTTTAGGTAGCGATGTTTGTGTTACTTACTCTCAGCAGCAACAAGCTCACTTATACATGAAAGACGCTGAAGAAACTGTTGTCCCCACTCACCAGCTTGTCTAGCTTTTTCCACAATCGATTCTTTCACTTCCAATGTTTCCACTTGATGGAGTTCTTCCCATAGATATTTGGGCAATTTTATCTGCTTCTCGAAATATTCCTTAGAGAATTTTTCACCACAAAGGAAACAACAATCTCCAATCATGTGACGCTTGAACCCGATGCACCGCTCAGCCTTTCCCCACGTGAAGACAATGGTTAAGCAGATCAAACATCTCCTCGCTGGACAGATGCTTTCACACTACTTTCCACAGTGTACCTGTTCCTGCATGCCTCATGTACGGTCACTTCGTTTAAATTGCACAAAAACCTCATCTTCCTTTCAAGCTCAAGTTTCTGCCTCACTTTTATCAGCGTCTAAATTCCGCGTTTTTTCACTGTCACTGTTCCCTCTCCAAGCACTTCCCGACGACCCCGAACCAAACATGCGACGGGGGTAGTTACGACACATTGTAAGTACTTAAAACACCACCACGATCGAGATTTAGACGATTTTTGCTTGAAACGTTCTTCACAGATCTGAATACGGCAGTTTCTAAGAGCAGACTGGTTGTAGTGAGGAAGATCTCGGAGACAAGAAGTTTGTGAGGGAGGACAGAACACCTGCTGGGTCACCAATCGGAGTGAGGGGGGCAGGGGGGCGGGGGTGCCTACACACAACAAAAGGCTTCACTACAAACGAAAGTCCCAATCCCTTAATGGCTGACAATACCACAGAGTAACATACTCAGAGAAGAAGCCCACCCCTAAACCTCTGTCCTACGCTTCCCTTGTAGTTCCGTAAGATGGCAGCAGATGTCTGGCGGTTCCCTGGCTTAGTACCGGTAGACGACACTAGAGGCGCTTCTGACGGTGCCTCTCGCACATCAGAGGGTAGCGTGGAGGGGAGGCTGAGGGGAGAGCTCGTGCCGCCTTCCACGATGCCACGGCTGTGTCCGGCGTGCCGGCGTTTGAGGGGAGGTGGTGGTGAGGACAGCCGCTACCTGCTGCCTGCTCTGGCCAGTTTTAAAGGGATGCTTCTGACCTCAGCGCCAGGATGGGACATCTTACGGAACTGCTCTGGCCCTCCCTCCCCTGATCCCTGAGCGTGTGACTGGGCCCTTACAGAGGTTTCCCGTCAGTATATATTTGTCTGTGCCAGTACCCACAAACAGAGAGGCTTTCGTTGTTTTTACAGCAATACCTACTTTTACAAATATATTTGTACGCACTAACACATAAATTACACTTATTTATATATAATGTGTTAATAATCATCATAAATGAGTAATTCCTCATTTTTTCTTTAACATATACAGGATAAGAGGACTGCAATTCGTCTGGGCCAATTTATTGAATACTCCGATTTTTTCAACTTTTCGTTTTTTAACGATAACTAGAAATCTATTGGGCCTATGGACTTCGTTCTCTACTTAGATTAAAGCAAAATAACTGCTCTATAACTTTTTTTGTATGACTTTCCCCGTGGGATGATCATTAGAGCCAATATTCTAGCCGAAAAATGACTAAAATCAAAAATTTGAACTTTTTGGAGAAATAAGTCAATTTTTAAAGTCCAATGTCTCAGGAACTATTGAACTTACAGAGGTGCGGTAGGGCTTAAATTTTAGAATATTTCCTCTACATTAATAGAGATGTGATTGACTTTTCGTCAAAAATCCATCCTTCACGAGTTATAAGCCAAAACCAGAAAAAGTTCGAAAATTTCGAGGTTTTTTGGCTCTTAAAAGTTAAGCTAAAGGATTTAGAAGCTGCAAACTTGGTTTAATACTACTCTAAAATGCCATAACAACATGCCAAAAATTCAGATTCCTGCATTTTTTTTTATTTTTTTTTTATTTTTTTTATTTTTTTTTTATTTTTTTTTATTTTTTTTATTTTTTTTTTTTTTGACCAAAGGCCATCTTCCGACGACTGGCCTATATGCCAGTAATAGTCGTGTGCATGTGAAAAAAGGAGTAGATGATGATTGTAACAATATTAATAGTCATGTTGTAACTGACGGAATATCAATGAATGAAATGAATATACCTATGAGTGTTCACGAGAGTTTGAGTAATGATGAATTAAGGGATGAAGTTTAGTAACAGTAAAGATGATGGAGTAGTTGCTATTGCCAATGGTGGTAACAATTATATTGTCGCACTGAAATGGAAGCAGGCTTGACTTCAAAGGCAGGGTTGTCAACTGAACACAGCGCTTATACTGAAAGCAGGTTTATTGTGAACTTAGCATACACACAGCACTAACTGCCTCTCGGGCAGAGTGCTCTGTTATTTATACACAGAAAGAATGAACGAGAAATTAGAAGAATAGTTAACATAAGAAACATGTAGAAGTTACGAGTGAACATAAGAAACTTGTAGAATATTCTGGAAATGATAATTACAAGGAAATAAATTTCTGCCCATGGACGGGATTGAACCGGTGACCTTCAGCACCACAATCAGTGATGCTATCCATTGCGCCACACTGGCAGTTTTTTTCCCTCTCTTTGTTCTCGTTTGTTGCGGACGCTGATCATTTTGGTTCGTTCTTGTTCGATGGGTTTTTTGGCTCAGCTTTTCTATTACAGAGAGTGTTTAGTTCTCTGACCGGGCATGCTGAGCCAAGGCGCCCGGCTTTCGTTGATGATGTTGAACTCACCATCCTGGATTGGTTCAGCTGTCCCAATACACATTCCCTTGGTGATAAGTTGTGACTGCTCAGGACGATTAGTAATCCAAATCTCTCGTTGACCTGTAATGCTAATGAGCCGGCCGCGGTGGCCGAGCGGTGTGCAGTGTGCCAGTCACGTTCTGCATGGCCACTACGGTCGGGAGTTCGAATTCCCCCTCGGGCATGGATATTTGTGCCATCCTTAGTATTAGCTAGTTCACAAGTAGTTTGTAAGTTTAGGGATTGATGACCCTGTAGTTAAGTCCCATAAGCTCTACAAACATTTGAACAGTTTTGAATGCTAATGATAGCCGCTGGTATGTACATTTCTTTTGTAAGTCTAATAAACCTTTTACTATCGACAAGCACTTCACAGTTTAACTGGTCATCTGTGTTTGTGACTGGAACTCTTCTCATCGTCGACGGCGAGATCGTCACATTGTCAACGGCAAATAACTTCCCGCTTACCCGTCGGAACGACTTCCTCAATTTGCAGCTCAGATCTTCCACAGTCAATGATAGCTTTGGATGCCCTGTACAAAAAAGGTGCTTCAGGGTCACAACTATTTAATAAATTGCCCAATCACTTAAAAGATATAAGCAAAGTACACATATTTAAAAAATCTGTAACCTCATATCTTTCGGAAAACTGCTTTTACTCAGTACAACAGTATCTCGAAAACTAAGCGTTGCAAATATTCAGAACATCTTCCGAATCATAAGTAAATATAAGAAAAAGAACTATTAAAATTAGAGTGAAAGAATGGCTGATCTATTATGTGTATTTATTGTATGTAAAGCATGTAACAGCGAGTTTAAAAGTTCCAAATTGTACCAAGTTTATTGCATTGCGTATACATGGTATGTTAAGTGTGTAAAATTGCATAAAGATTATTGTTTTGTGTGTCTATTGTATTGTAAGCTATGCTCCGTTCACTGTGACGAGGCGGCTCAAGGTCACGCAGCTGTATCCCCACTCTACACCCTCCCTCCCCTACTCCCTTGCCAGCACACTGCGCAGGCAGCCCCTTAACCTTGGGCAGACCGCGTAAACAACACGCTAACAACAGTAAGCACTGCCGGTATTTATAATTAATTTATCACATTTTAGTGAGCTTCATTTCGTTCATTGCGATAGGTATATAATATACTCAAACAGAAACTATGGTGGGCGGACATCAGCTTCACTATCTTTGTTGTCACTCGAAGTCTCGTCACTATCTTCACGTAGATTTATTAGAGTCCTCTGAATTTGTTCACCTCTAAGTCCTTCCTTCACAAAGTCTTCTTCCTGCAATCGCTCCGCATGGGCAACGTATTTCTGCCAATCTTCTATTGTTGTGTTTTTAATGGTGTCCTCCAGTAATTTTCTCACATCTCTAATTTTAAATGTAGAATTCTTTTCTGCTACCTCTCGCTTTATTTGAGCCCATATCAGTTCAAGGAGATTGTACCGACAGTGATAAGGAAGAAGCCGTATTACTTCATGTCCCATTTCTGTAGCTAGATCATCAAGCTCATATCGCCTAAAACTGCTGCTGTGTTGCCTGACAGTGCAAAGCAATTCGGCTATCGTGTGTGTGGGATCATGAGGTATGCTTTTGCTTTGCAGCTATTCCAAAATATCAGCTTTCTTGAAACTTGAGTTGGGAATTTTTTATTTAAGCGTGGAATGATAGCTTGTATTGTCCATGACTATCACACATCCTTCTTCCAGTGGCGGCTGGTGACCAGAAAAGATGGTAGTGCACTTTTTCACCAATAAAAAGTCAAGCTATCATAGATGTATATGGATCAGAAACAATCACTCGACCGCAGACACAATATCTACTCGAGCCATTTAAAAAAGAAAAAAAAATTGACGATTTTTCGTTTTAACTGTCTGTGAAATGGTCAAACTTGGAATCGGTCTACCTAGCCTCTTGATTTATAATTTCTCTTCAAACCTGCGTAAATTGAAGGGTTCAGAAAGCAAGGAAATTACCTGATTCATTACTTCACCTGTTCCTTGAGACTCAAAATGAACTATAAAACATGCTACACAATGGACACAACGCACAGTTACTTGGCTTGCAGCTACACGTGAAGTGGTAAGAAAGCGCGTAAAGCCCGCTTTCTTTTTAAAGGGCCGACGACTCCGGTTGTTTTCGGGAGCGTTCGGACTCTGTTTCTGCGGCTGACAGGGTGGCTCGGGCGGGGTGTGTATACACTCGAGGCGACTATAGGGGAACACTGTTGCCAAGCGTTGCCCCCGCACCCCGCACACCCCCTGAGACACCCTGGTCGGCGTTTGCAGGCCGGCTGCAAACCCAGCCGCTGTCGGCGAAGTTCGGTCCACTCGGGAGTGGTCGGTGCGTAACAGCCCGGGCGTTTCGAAAGAGATAATGGACCGCTACTTCTCCCATTTCATAGAATCTCTAACAGTAAATGGAGTTTAAGAATATTGTTATTCCTGGGGGTAGCGCAAACCTGCAAACGTATGCAGGAGCCGCCCCTGCCTTCTTCCAGGCTTCGAAGGAGATCAGTAAACCATTCCCTAAAGACTGTATTATTCATCTCTTGGTGGTAATCAACACCGCTTTTAGACTGAAACACCAATTCTGCCCCCTCTATAAAAACCATATTTGGTCGATCCAGCATGGCAGATTATCAGACGTGATCCTTTAACTAATAGGACCTTTAGACCACCGTTTCTTTTAGAATCCTGCCAGATAAAACTTTTAGAATGGTTATGATTTACCCATGTTTCGTCGATATAAATGATAGGTCGAGAATGATCTTCATTCCTTATTTCAAGCATCTTCTTAAAAATGAGGCTCTTGCGGCTACAACATCTTTTCTCTCCATCAAAAATCTTCGACTGTCATTAGCTCTTCTGCATCTGAAGCAAAGTTTTCTCACAATTTTATACAAAGATGTAATACCTCCTGCATAGTCTATCTTACCTTTTAAAACATCTTTAAGTTTTTTAAGTGTTGTGTATTCACCATTATCGTAAAATTCTTGAATTGAACGGCGGATTACGTCTTTTTGGAAATCCTCTAATTCTGTGACAGGCTTTTGGCGAGTAATGTTTTTTCTTCGAGATGAAAACCTTGGCCCTAGGATATCTTCATTTTCGATTACACTTTTATGCGCTTACTCACAGATGCGTTGCATGTTTTTTATCTTTGAAGACGTCACAAACCTTTTCTTGGAAATTTTCCAACACTTTGAAAAAAATTATACACTTTATACACAACATCCTTCGACTGACGCCTAATACCACTCAGACTCGACATTGTAGCAAATTTAAATGTAAACGCAGAGAAACGCTATCACACTGTTGTAGAACTGCAGAAGGGATGGACGGCACGCTGGGGAGAGGGGAAAAGGCACGGAATTAACTGATGAAATTGTCAATGAAGTATTTCAGAGAATTATTAGGTGGTTCTCTGTAAATGTACTCTCTTTAAATTTTGAAAAAAAAACACAGTATATTCAGTTTCACACAATAAATAGCATCACACCATTAATTAACATTGACTTCAACCAGAAATCTATAGCTAAGGTAGAATATTCAAAATTTTTAGGTTTATGCATTGATGAGGGGTTGAATTGGAAGAAACATTTTGAAGACCTGCTGAAACGTTTGAGCTCAGCTACTTATGCTATTAGGGTGATTGCAAACTTTGGTGATGTACAACTCAGTAAACTAGCATACTATGCCCATTTTCATTCTCTGCTTTCTTATGGCATCATATTCTGGGGTAATTCATCATTTAGTAAGAAAGTATTCATTGCCCAAAAGTGGGTCATCAGAATAATTGCTGGAGCCCACCCAAGATCATCCTGCAGACATTTATTTAAGGATCTAGGAATCTTCACAGTAGCTTCACAATATATATATTCACTTATGAAATTTGTTATTAACAATCCAACTGAATTCAAATGTAACAGCAGTGTGCGTAGCTACAACACTAGGAGAAAGGGTGACATACACTATTCAAGGTTAAATTTAGCTCTGTCACAGAAAGAGGTTAATTATTGTGCCACAAAAGTCTTTGGTCATTTACCAAGTAGTATCAAAATTCTGACAGATAGCCAACTAGCATTTAAAAATAAATTAAGAGAATTTCTGAATGTCAATTCCTTCTACACATTAGATGAATTTCTAGATAAAAGTTAGTACTTTAGGGAAAAAAATAAAAAGAATAAAAAATTTAAAAAATTTGAAAAAAAAGAAAAATAAATAAATATAAAATAAAATATTCAAAAATTGAGTGTCATGTAATATTATGTATTGACACATTTCATTTAACTGACACGATCCACATCATTACGAAGCGTCGTATTCATGATCTATGGAACAAGTGTTAATCTAATCTAATCTACTGTGGAGGGGGTGATCACGTGACGTGCGGAGTGCCAGTCGAATGACCTTGAGCCGCCTCGTCAGAGTGAACGGAGTATAAGCATGTAAAAATTATAACTGTGTTAAAGTACCATACTGTAACAAAGCTTATGGAACTTTGTTGTATGCATGTCCAACATCTATGGTGTAATATATGTACCTCAAAGATTTAAGGACGTAAATAAAATAAATAAATGCTGAAGGAAGTCCCATCCAAGGATGACATTATGACTACATTCTGTTAAAACGACAAATTCAAACGGCTGGGTCCTGTTGTTGATGGTTATTCTTGCGAAACAGGTTCCTGCTGGCTGGACGTACCTTCCATTTGCGACCTTCAGTACTATTGCCCCCGTATCACAGAACAGCGTGCAGCGGTAATTATCCAACAATACAGAGAAAGAAGCACCTGAATCAACAAGTGCACGAACAGGTTGGCCCTCAATGAGATTTCCTGTCATCTTAGTGACTGTCGTCCATGGAGGATTTTCATCTGTGGCGGCCTTACCTCCGTAGATAGTCGCCTCGCTTAGTTTTCCTGGGTGAGGAGGCTAGGGGAGCGACTGGTACCTCGAGACTCCAAGTTAACCAACTGCCAGCGTGGCGCAATGGATAACTCAAATGTTCAAATGTTTGTTAAGCTTAAGGGACTTAACTACGGGGTTATCAGTCCCTAAACTTACAAACTACTTATGAACTACCTATAACTAAGGACGGCACAAATATCCATGCCCGAGGGGGGATTCGAACCCCCGACCGCAGCGCCCGTGCAGACCGTGACTGAAGCGCCTCAGTCTCCTCGGCCACCGCGGCCGGCCAATGGATAACTAAGCAAGGCGACCATCTACGGAAATGGTGTCCGTCCTGATCCAAATAAAGTAAGGGCAGTCTCATAATTTCCAACTCCTCAGCACATTCCTGATGTGAGACGTTTTCTCAGGCTGTGCTCATACTACCGACGTTTCATAAAAGGATTTTGTAACAAGGGACGTCCATTGCGAGAACTTCTGCAGGGAGACGCCAAGTTTCACTGGGATGAGACAAGAGAAAGCGCTTTCCGTGAATTTAAGGAGGCTCTAACTTCCGCACCAGTTCTAGCCGTGTGCGACGAGAATGCGGAAACTGAACTTCACACAGACGCCAGTGGTTATGGGATTGGTGCAGTGCTTGTACAAGTTCAGGAAGGTGCTGAAAAGGTGATAGCCTACGCATCAAGAGTACTCTCACAGTCCGAGATAAACTACTCTACAACCAAGAAGGAATGTCTCGCAGTTATCTAGGCCATCAACAAGTTCCGGCCTTATTTCTTCAGCAAACCATTCACTGTCGTGACAGACCACCATTCTTTGTGTTGGCTGACTAGCTTGAAGGATCCATCAGGTCGACTAGCAAGATGGGCACTACGAGTGGGAAGCTTAACTGCAACTGGTTGGGAAAAGAAGAAACTGAATATGATGTTTATGATTGGATTTGTTATGCAGAAATCCATAGAGCTTTGCTGCAAGAAGACTGGGATGAATTGAAATTCAGAGTTGTTGGAAAATTGGTAGGCTTAGTAGGAGAACAGTACTGTATAGTATTGACATATTTAATGTAATAATTAAAGGGGAACAGAAATAGAGTATGGGGAAAGATGTAAGAAAGTTTACATCATGCAAGAAGAGATTAGAAAAGAGATAGACTTATTGGAGGAAATGAGATTAAATAGGAATGTTATGGAAAAGGTGTAGCCAGTTGTAGTTATTAAGGTGCGAAAAATGGAAGATATAGCATTTTGGGATTCAGGTTCGATAAATCAGCAGTATTAGAATCGTTCTGGCAACAAATGAGGTGCAAAGATCTCGTAGAGCTATCTGTAACAGGTATAAAGAGAAAAACTGCAACAGGGTTATACAGCAAGCCAGTCAATAAGGAGATTTTGTTGGAATCTGGGATAAATGGTTATCATTTTAGTATATGTTGCTTTGTAATCACAAATCTGGCAATGAATATTATTTTGGGAAATAATTTTTTATGCAAGTATGATTGTAACTTTATGTTAAAGATATAGTGGAATTTGATGCAGGAGGTTACCGGCACAGGAAGAGAATAAGGTTTAAAAGGGAACTGACAGGGGGAGCTGGCGACTGATACACAACACTGCTGTTTGAAGGAACGAGTGGGTGGAGAACAGTCTGCAATTGACTCCCAGTAGATTAGATTAGATTAGATTAATACTTGTTCCTTAGATCATGTATACGACATTTCGTAATGATGTGGAACGTGTCAGTTTAGTAAATTTTGTCTATACTTGACAATCTATATTTTAAGAATTTTTTTGTAAATTTTTTTTTATTTTTTTTTATATATATTTTTTTATGTTTTATCTAAAAATTCATCTACATTGTAGAAGGAGTTGCCATTCAGAAATTCCTTTAATTTCTTTTTAAATACTAGTTGGCTATCTGTCAGACTTTTGATGCTACTTGGTAAGTGACCAAAGACTTTCGTGGCAGCATAATTCACCCCTTTTTGAGCCAAAGTTAGATTTAACCTTGAATAGTGAATATCATCCTTTTTCCTAGTGTCGTAGCTATGCACACTGCTATTACTTTTGAATTGAGTCGGATTGTTAATAACAAATTTCATGAGTGAATATATATATTGTGAAGCTACAGTGAGTATCCCTAGATCCCTAAATAAATGTCTGCAGGATGCTCTTGGGTGGGCTCCAGCTATTATTCTGATTACACGCTTTTGTGCAATGAATACTTTTTTACTCAATGTTGAATTGCCCCAGAATATGATCCCATATGAAAGCAGTGAATGAAAATAGGCGTAGTAAGCTAATTTACTGAGATTTATATCACCAAATTTTGCAATGACTCTGATAGCATAAGTAGCTGAACTCAGACGTTTCAGGAGATCTTCAATATGTTTCTTCCAATTCAGTCCCTCGTCAATGCAAACACCTAAAATTTTTGAATATTCTACCTTAGCTACAGATTTATGTTCAAAGTCTAAATTTATTAATGGTGTCATGCCATTTACTGTATGAAACAGTATATACTGGGTTTTATCAAAGTTTAATGAGAGTCCATTTGTAGAGAACCACTTAATGACTTTCTGGAAGATATCATTTACAATTTCATCAGTTAATTCCTGTTTGTCAGGTGTGATAGCTATACTTGTATCATCAGCAAAAAGTACTAGCTTAGCATCTTCATGTATGTAGAATGGCAAGTCATTAATATATATTAAGAACAGCGAAGGACCCAAGACCGAAACTTGTGGGACCCCATTTTTAATAATTCCCCAGTTAGAAGAATTAATTGTCTCATCTACATCATGTGAACTGCTTATTTCAACTTTCTGCACTCTTCCAGTTAAGTATGATTTAAACCATTTGTTCACTGTCCCACTCATACCACAATACTTAAGCTTATCTAGAAGAATCCCATGATTTACACAATCAAAAGCCTTTGAAAGATCACAAAAAATCCCTACTGGTGATGTCCGGTTATTCAAAGCATTTAATATTTCATCAGTGAAGGTGTATATAGCATTTTCAGTTGAAAAGCTTTTTTGAAAACCAAACTGACATTTTGTTAGAACTTTATTTATACTAATATGTGAAGCAACTCGAGAATACATAACTTTTTCAAAAATCTTTGATAAAGCTGTCAGAAGTGAGATGGGCCGGTAGTTGTTGACATCGTATGTATCCCCTTTTTTATGCAAAGGTTTAACGATAGCATATTTCAGTCTATCTGGGAAAATACCCTGCTTTAATGAGCTATTACAAATATGACTGAGAATCCTACTTATCTCCTGGGAACAAGTTTTTAATACCCTGCTGGAAATGCCATCAATTCCATATGACCGTTTACTCTTGAGAGAGTTTATTATTTTCCTAATTTCTGAAGGTGAGGTGGGTGGAATTTCAATTGTATCAAATTGTGTGGGTATGGCCTCTTCCATTAATTGCCTTGCTCCTTCTAATGAACATTTAGATCCTATTTTCTCCACAACATTTAAAAAGTAATCATTAAAAATGTTTTCAACTTCTGACTTTTTGTTGATAAAGTTTTCATTTGTTTTGATGGTAATACCCTCTTCCTCTGCTCTTGGTTGCCCTGTCTCCCTTTTAATAATATTCCAAATTGTTTTAATTTTATTATCAGAGGAGCTAATCTCAGACATGATGCACATGCTTCTTGATTTTTTAATAACTTTTCTTAATGTAGCCCAGTAGCTTTTATAATATTTTATTGTTTCTGGGTTATTACTCTTTCTTGCGGACAGATATAGTTCCCTTTTTCGGTTACACGATATTTTTATACCTTTAGTAAGCCATGTTTTTTTGCATGGTTTCTTAGAATTAAATTTTACTAATTTCTTGGGGAAACAGTTATCAAATACCCTTACAAATGTATCGTGAAATAAATTATATTTTAAATTAACATCAGGTTCCTTGTAAACCTCATCCCAGTCTAACTGCTGTAGACTTTCTTTGAAATTTTTAGTTGTTAAGTCATTAATCGAGCGCACTATTCTAGTGGACAGTTTCGAATTACTGAACGGAGCTATTTCATATACTGTTACTAGCTGTGCACCATGATCCGAAAGACCATTCTCAATGGGACAAGCATTTATGTTGTTAAACTTATCTTGGTCTATAAAAAAGTTATCTATTAATGTACTGCTGTCCTTTACTACCCGAGTAGGAAAATCAATAACGGATGTCAGATTGAATGAGCCAAGTAAGACTTCCAGGTCTTTCTTCCTATTACACTCTTTCAGTGAATCTACATTGAAATCACCACAAATAATAATTTGCTTCCCCCTATCTGACAGATAGCACAACAAGGCATACAAGTTTTCCAGAAATAACTGAAAGTTCCCTGAAGGGGACCTACATACTGTTACAATTATACGATAATCATCATTAAGTTTAAGCTGGCAGGCACATGCTTCAATATGCTCCTCTACACAAAACTTTTTTGTTTCTAAATTTTTTACCCTGTGATAGCTTTTGGCATATATGGCAACTCCTCCTCTTATCTTATTATCTCTACTTACAGTTGACGCAAGAACCGCGAGTCTGACGCAAGAACCGCGAAGTCATGGTGACACATGGTGAGAATGAATATATGTGTGAAACGACTGAGTGGTTTTTAAAGTTAGACTTTCTCTGAGACTCCATAAAAACAAATTTATGGATATTTTAATGATAATAACAATGAAGAAGTTAGACATTCAAAATTGAATTTGTTTATTATAAATTAAATTACATAATTGTAAATTGGAAAGTTTGCTATGGTATCTAAAACATTATGATTTTATCAAAAGAAGGACTAAAGATTTGTTATATATATATATATATATATATATATTATATGGGACATTGAATCGAATCCGAATACCAAATCTTAAATAAAACATGTGCCGAATTCCGAACCCCGAATCGAATCTTCCGAACATTGAAACCAAATAATCTGTTAACTTGAGTACATGTATTTAAAAAGAATTGCTACTCTATCACAGCCAGTTATGAAGATAAAGCCTTCTGGTATGGATCTCAAATGACAATATTATAGTAAAATTTAAGAAATTAAAATTTCATTTATATTGTAATTTTAAATCTTAATGATTTTTTAATACCCCCACCCTTTAAAAGAAATCTGTAGGCTGTGAAACATTTTGAGATATATATTGTTTATATGCTGTAAAAGATAATAAGAAACTTTCTTTACCCTATTACAAACTGTTTCATTTTGATGAAATAATAAATAATTGTGTTATTAAGTCCTAGAAAGAACCTGAAAAAATGAGTAGATATTTTGGAAGTTGGAAAAATAGATTCTTAAAAAGGATGTGTAAATGTTAAATAATTTTAAAGTGACATATCATTCCATAACTGCCAGACAAAACATTGAAACAGAGAAATCCGCGTTTATTCGATGTGTGTGTGTACTTGTTATTGTCATTTCAGACAGGGCCGGCGCAAGCCCAACTGCCGCCCCGTGCGAGCTGCTTAATTGCCGCCTCCCCCCCCCCCCCCCCCCGACACGATTTTTTTCCCCCAAAACGTTTGCGGAATTTTATTTGAACAAATCTGTAGGAAATAGCAATCAATCGCAATTTTTGTTTTTACTTTTCAGATCTACTTAGGTTTCGGCCACTGAGTTTTCGAAGTAACAGATCATAAGAAAAATAAATATTCCTATCTTGCAACCTTAAAGGAGAAAAATTCTAACTTATGAATAACGTGCATGCGCAATGAAAGTGCTTCTGACCAATCTTGACTCCCTCGGCCGACTACCAAAACGAATTCTGCAGTTTTCGTTGTAGAGAACGCAACAATATCAATTGCCTGGAAAGGCGAATTGGTGACGGGGCAGTGCCAGGAACTAGGTCACGTGACGAGGTACAGCGAGGCTACGGTTAAACTAGCGCCCAAGAAGAAGAAACAAGAAGCTCACAGTAAGTATGTGACCGATGGTATGGATAAATGTATTATCAAGCAACAATTTCTATGACATTACGAACACTAGAAAGAAATATGAACTTTGCGAAAACTGCACAAATTTCGTCAAACAGAAATGAACTTCAAAGCTAGCAAGGTAACCCTTAGTAGCAATGTTTTGTCTATGAATTTTCGTTTCATAAGGTATAAAAATTAACGTGTTTTGTGCGGACGAGAGGCATTGTTGCTAAAATAACATAGTTTTTTCAGGTTTTCATCAGGATCAAAGCGAGCAGTAGTTTACTTAGATGAAACATGGATTCACACGCATTATACAGCAAATAATTGTTTGCAAAGTGATAGTGTGCGAGTAGTATTGTGAAACAAAAGTGCCTGTCAGAGTTTATTGTTCATGCAGGCGGAGACAGGTGTTCCATGGCTCAAAAACCAAAACGTAGGACTATCATTCAGAAACGGACAGCAAAAATTTTCAAAAATGCGTCGAAACCCAACTTATGCCAGACTTACTACCAATGTCTTTATCCCTTGTAATTACTCGCAACGTATTTACCCATTGAGAATATTTCTAGCCATTGTAGGTGTTTGACATGTTTGACTATAGTAATGTTCAACCATTTTTTTTCTATAATGCGGGAAGAATAAAACACTTGGTAACTGTCATTGAAGGGCTTAGCAAAACTGCTTCAGGCTTAACATATAACCGCGGAATCGAACACTGCATTCAAATTTCTAAATTATATTTCGTCGTCTGCAAAATTAGTTGTGATTAAACGCACGGCGCGTAAAAGGCTGGCAGCGCTCCACTCATAAGAATACTGGCGTGTACGCCAGACTGCTCCCCCTCTCTGTTCCTCCGGCGTAAACACGACGGTGCTGCCACAGTGGCGAGCAAGAAATTAGTCTTCCCCTTGTTCAACAGGGGCGGCCGGCAGGTAGTCGTGGCACCATGCAACAACAGTTACCGAAACCGCCCTCTCCGAGGTTTGGTTTCAAATCCCCTCTTGGGCATGAATGTCGAGTTTGTCCAAAAATAAAGAAAAAAAAAAGGGGGGGGGGGAGGGCACGGCAGATTTGCCGCCCCTCCCCCTCGGAAAGTGCCGCCCCGTGCGGCCGCACGTTTCAAAAAAAAATGTTCAAATGTTTGTTAAGCTTATGGGACTTAACTACGGGGTCATCAGTCCCTAAACTTACAAACTACTTATGAACTACTTACGAACTAGTACGGCACAAATATCCATGCCCGAGGGGGGATTCGAACCCCCGACCGTAGTGGCCGTGCTGACCGTGACTGGAGCGCCTCAGTCACCTCGGCCACCGCGGCCGGCCCGCACGTTTCGCACGTGCCTTGCGCCGGCCCTTTTTCAGAACTGTGAAAAGTACTTAACGCGCAGAGTGCGCATTCCGGAGTTTAAGCAAGGGTATCTTGTGGATTTATTTATCTTTCAAACATTTAAGATCACGTAACTTGTCTGCACATAATTTGTATTCGTAGAAGATTTAAGAATCAGTACTAGATATCAGTTGCTGTGCTTAATTTCTATTTCCGTTCAGCATAAGAATAATACAAATGTAAACATTAAGTGACACGTATATTTTCCCGCGCTCGCCGATGTCTTTCGGGTTTGTTAGGCAGATGGAATTTAAATGTGGTAACATCTAACACGGAGGATTACATGGCGCAATGTTTAAATTTATATTATTCTTACGGCAAAGAGAGTGTGGAATTTACGAATCACGATTCATGGGAACAATCCCTTGTCCCTAAGAGAAAAACATAAGTTGTAGCAGGAAGGCAGTGGTTGTAGGTCAGGTATATTGACACAACACAGGCTTGCCAGTCGGCTTTTACGTTTGTAGTAGCTTTAGATGAGACTTCAAATGAACGGCAAAGTAAATGTGGAAATATAAAACAATTTTATTAGACTTAAAATTTTGCAAAATGTTTATAGTAGCAATTAGATACCGGTGCAGTAATTCTGAAACACTATCACTTGATTCCTTGTTATCCAGTTCCTTCATAGTACAGAGCATCATCCCTCGTACAATCTAGTACATTCAATATCAAACATTTTCAAATGCCTGATACGCAATCTGGTTTGGATTGTTGTTGGTTTTTGGACGGGACTAAATTGCAGCGGTTATCAGTCCTTCCTGGTTTGAGACCAACTTACATGTATCATCATTCCATTGGCACACTTGCGGGTTTTACACGACCCGTTGGTATCAGTTGTCTGTCACTTTTCGAAAGGAAGTCAGTGCACATGTGTTTAACCTTGACCTTAAACGATTTATTGAAACAGAAACTTTCTTCTTGAAATCCTAGTGCTTCATTACAGTTCACATACCCCACCAAGTCACAAAATTGATATGTATATAAAGAAATTTATTTTTGTTGCTACTAATATTTGAAAGACTGCTACATTTTATATTTGCGTCAGCAAAGCAAGGCTGTGTAGCACTGCTTGTAAGGTAAAGCAGTCAACAATCCGAAGATTGGTTTGAACACCACAGTGCTTTACTAGGTATGGTCCTGTTTGGAGGTGGTATGTCGTTGCCTTCCTCCGACCTTCGAACTGACTTACCCAGTCAGTTATAGGGGGACCTACAGTTTAACGTGGGTTCTGAACCACGGTGCTACTCCGTATTTTTCACATCAGCTACACTGCCAGAGAGGGCGGGGATCGAACCCGGGAGCTTTGGATTTATAGTCTGGCACACTACTACTGTGCTACGGAGCCGCACGTCACTGTTTGTATTAGAAGGGAAAAGCATAGACTTACGGGGAAAAGTTACTTGTGGCGGCTCCTAGCGCCATTTTTCAGAACTTCATTCGCTTTGTACTCGACTTAACCCTCCGTCGGGCGCACCTCCAGATGAAACAAAATCAGGCGCACCCGGCCTGAGAGGCCACCCACATATTTTATGGACTAGCTCCGCTATGTTAAATCAAATTCAAAATGCGTGTTGGCTAGTCTTGAAGAGGATCTAAAGGAAGGAATTACAGCAAACTTAAAGCATAATAATGGATTTATTGAACCCAATA
The DNA here is from genome assembly GCA_026315105.1 of Locusta migratoria. NCBI lineage: Eukaryota > Metazoa > Arthropoda > Insecta > Orthoptera > Acrididae > Locusta > Locusta migratoria. The sequence goes on from CM048755.1 coordinate 276,348,429, forward strand.
CACCTTAAACTAAAGTCGCTCAAGCAGATTGGTTGATGACAAGCTGAACATTCGTGATTCTTCATCCTCCTAACTCTTGTTTCAGCCACGCATGGTCGACGTTTCAGCCATTTGGGAGGTAATGTGGGAGAACTTTCCCGTTCCTTGTGGGGTAAAAAAAAATTCAGTCGAGTTTGCAGCCGAATCGACATTCCGCATATATTCATAGCATACACAGGCTAAATTGTCCAGTTAGAAGTTGATGACACAATGTTTTGCAATTGGTGGCGTCATTTGTAGCAATATCTTTTACACTGGATGTTGTGTAATAATGATGTGACTCTTCACACTATGAATAGTAGAAGGTATCTACTTAGACTACTTCGTCACCTTGTCGTTTCCAAAATAAAAACTCCTCACATATTTTCTTCTCTTCTTCATATTCCCGAGTTGTTCCCTAAACTTCCTGTTCAGTTGCTGAGTCCTACTTGCCTTCTCCTACCTCATCCTGAGAGTGGGTGTCTCTCTCATGGAATAAATCTTCGAGTGCGGCTGGATCTTCAGCAGTTTCGTCCTCGAGGAGGCGCATTATTTCCACAATATCATTGGCTTAGAGGCATAATATACTTTTCTGGACATTTCAGCAGAAAATATGGATGTGATAACGTAGGAAAAGAAAGGAAAACTGAAATTAGAACCCGATCAGGCGCACTCAGTCTGAAGGGACAGGGTCGTCAAAGTCTTCTTTTTTTCCGAAGGTAACGGTGAAAATCACAGAGGACAGACTTATTTTGATTGAAACGAAGTAGTAAAATAAAAATATCTTGAAAAATCTCACCTTAAAAACTATAACGTAATCGGGCGCAGACTGCCTGTGAGGCCCAAGGAGTTCCCCGTGATCCGCGTGGAAATCGATGGCAGCCTGCGGATCGGCACTGTGTGAGGTTCCCAAAGTACGTAAACGGAGAGGCTGGGCCACCACTGTTAAGCACGGGAATCAAAAAAGTGTTTTGCTGGCCTGTGAGGCCGACTGCGCCCGATGGAGGGTTAAACCACAGAAGGTTTTTTGGAGCCCAATTTCGTGCTGGTTTCACTTAAATTCAAAGTGAGATCGTTCTGTTTTATGATGTCACGTCTATCAGTGAATCTATGGAAAATAAAGTAAATAACGCAGATGAAAGCGCAGTGTTATGCAAAGTAAACTACAACATTCGTAACTGAAGGTTTCCATATTACACTTTGGATTTGGGATTCGGCCATTAAGCATCGAATCTCGAATCTGAAGTCAGTGTGCCAGATTCGGTGAATAATGGATTCGGCAGCCAACCAATCTACGGTTCCTTTTTTGACGAAACTATTGACCGTCAATTCGCAGTCCGTCCATTTTATCTCCTACCTCCTGGAGTCCGCTTCCGTTTGCTGCTCCAGCAGCTTGGCTTCATGCTCCCTGTCACGTTCTCCATGGGTGACAGAGTTCTTCACCACCATTGCTTCATCCCGAAAGTCCAGGTTAACTTTGATCTCCATTCACTCTCCAAAGACACTAACCCTGACCTAGTTTACTGCAATGAGTTTCTTGCTCTCTGCACCCAGTTTGGGGACAGCATTTTCATCTACACTGACGGCTCAAAAACTAACCACGGAGCCAGTTACGCCTTTGTCCTTGGTGGCAATTCCTCCCAATATCATCTTCCCGACCATTGTTCAATCTTTACTGCGGAGCTATTTGCTATTTATCAGGCCACCCAGTAGATCAAGTGACACTTGCTCCCTAATAGTTTCATCTGCTTGAACTCCCTGAGTGCTCTTCAAAGCCTCTGTGAGCTATACCCAGTCCACCCCATAGCACAGCGTATCCAGGAATGCCTCTACTCAGTGTCAGTGGAGCCAATGTGGCTTTCCAGTGGGTTCCTGATCATGTCGGAATATCAGGGAATGAGTGTGCGGATACTGCTGCCGAGGAAGCAGCTTCCCGTGGCACGTGGTATCGCTCTGGCACATACATTGGTCCTCCCTCCAAAGGAACAAACTCCAGGATATTAAGACTTCCCCTACTGCTCGGTTGACCTCCTCTCGGCCATCCCGCCGTGAAGAGGTCATTCTCACCCAGCTGCGCATAGAACACTGCCGTTACTCCCACCGTCAATTACTGTGCGGCGACCCCCTCTTTGTGTGCACTGTTCACAACCCCTGACTCACTGCCACTTTCTGGCGCAATGCCCACATTTTAACGGTCGCTGTCAAAGTTTCTATTTTCTATTGGAATTTTCCAACATATTAGCAGATGACAAATGTTTAGCTGATCGTGTCTTACTTTTTATCTGTCGCACAAATATGGTGAGGAAAATTTAACTCCTCCGCCCCCCACCCTACCCTCAGGGGACTAGAGCTGTCTCTTTTGTCAAGAGGAAATCTGACCCAGGGAGTTATCATTTTTAAGTGCTCCCATTTTAAAGTCTATTGGTTTTAGCGTGTTTCCTTTTTCCTTTGATCTTTTCAGCACAGGTTAGTCATACAGTTTGAGTTGTGGGGTAAACACAGAAAGCTTATCTCAGTATTTATAATGACAGTAAAATATTCAGGTTGAGGAAATATAAAAAAATAATCCCACCTGATTGGTCATTAAACACGAATGCTTCTTTCTGATACTGAATAATAATGTGCAAATATATCTGAAACATTGTATAAATATAATTCCAATTATGCTACTAAAGTTGATTGCTTTTATTTACTACAATAGGCCAATTATGGGTGAACTGACAATAAGATTATCTACAAGTAAGTGATACATAATTTTGGTGTACTATTTCTAATTTTATACATAATCATTAATTTTATTAATATATATTTGTTACACATGCCTGCTGGTTTTGACATCCGAGCAGTATCTGTGGTTCTGTCACTTTTCCCCCTCCCCTTTTAATTTTTTCTCCTTTGGTTTTATTGGAATAACACTAATTGGTTATCACCTGGCCAAACTTATTACATTATGTAACACTCAAATTATTTTACTTTTCCTTATATTAGTATCTTCATTACAGCTTAGTTGATAGATAATCCATCAATATTGCATTGTTACAATCAATTCTGTTTCACTGCAGTTACTTAGGTACCGAACTGTGCTATTGACATTTTACTCTTCCTGTATATTATGTCTGCATTTTCTTCTTTATAATTACATGTATTTTTTAGCTTTGGTTATTATTTAGAAATCTGATCATCCAGTTTTATTACTACAAATTTTACTTCTTATTTGTATGTCTATATGGCATTACTGGGTACTGACATTGCAATATATTTTTGTAACCAAATTTTGATATTGGCTGTGTTTAGTACTTTATTTGTAACAGTTATAATTGGAGCTGATCATTACCTTCTTGTTATTTTCCACTGCACATTCCTTTTAGTTTTCCACATGCCTATGTTCCTATCTGCTGATTGACGGGTTTTCCATTGATATTGTATGGTTATAGCATTGTTTGTTTCTGTTGCTGATCTTATGAACTGAGCTATAATGTAATGACATGCTGCCTCATATTATTTGTTTTCCGTGTGCCTATCTAGTGTTCTGTTGATAATTTCAATAAAGTCTGCTGTGTGTTGATTGTGTTTCAGTTTGATTTGCTATACTCATTGGTGGTCCTTTTGGGGTTATGTATAAAATTTTGAAAGCTTGTTATGTATCATGTGTGATGTTAAATCTTTGAAAGGTGAAAAACAGTAGATGGATTCATGTTGCTGTAGATAACATGTTCTCGTTATCTAATCTAAAAACCACACATACAAATTTGAAATTTACTGAAAGTCATCTACAAACCAAAGCTTGCAGATAACCTGATAATGCCTTTAACAGACAAAATACTATGCAATGGGAGCAGAAGACTATAAATTATATCTGAATTAGTCCATACTGACAGGCCCTCCACCTGCACCCAGGAGTGGTTGGAAATGAATGAAACTATATATTATGAAAGACCAAGTGATTTTATTGAACTGATTATAACATGGGATGAAAGAGAGAAGACCGTTAACTACAGATCAGTAGGATGTCATACCCCCACAGGCTGTAATGCAGGCCCTTGTTAGGTTCGGAATGCTGTCAGATAGTTTTTGTCCACAATTGTTGCAGCTGTCCCTGAAAATCACATACGTCCATGTTGGAACAGACACACCTTCCAATGAAATCCTGTACACACTCAATGATGGAGAGGTCTGGGGATCAGGCAGGCCATGGCAGCATCTCAACATACGTTAGTAAGCCCATAGAGGCTTGTTGGAACATTGTCTTAGGGGGCTATGCCATTAGGGGTAAGATGTGTGTGTGTGTGTGTGTGTGTGTGTGTGTGTGTGTGTGTGTGTGTGTGTGTGCGCGCGCGCACGCAGAACGTCTGTGACATATTGCAGTGCTGTCTATGTCTGCTGAAGCATGATAAGACATGTTCCCTCTGCCACTGATGCCATCAAACCTGAGTGCGACAGTCATCAGAGATCATGTAGAAGTGAGAATCATCACTAAACATAATGCAATGCCACTTGTCCTCTATCCACACCTCCCAGGCACAGGGCACTATTCCAAACTCCAGCACTGGTGCTCTGGTGTCAATGGCAACTGAAACTTGCGGTGGTAGGATCCCAACCCAGCAGATGAGAGTCACAGAGACACTGCACAGGAATTTGCAGCATGTTATATGGTCTCCAGTACATGTTTGCAGTGGTGAATGCTGAGGTCACGGGATCCCACATTGCTCGGCACACCATATGATGATCCTCCTGCTGGGTGGTGTTTCTTGGTTGATCCAAACATGCATGACATGCCTGGATGCATCACCCCCCCCCCCCCCCCCCAAAAAAAAAAAAAAATAATAAATTAAAAAAAAAATTATTTTTTAATGCTCAAATGTTTGTTAAGCTTATGGGACTTAACTGCAGGGTCATCAGTCCCTAAACTTACAAACTACTTATAAACTAACAACACCAACATTCACGCCTGAGGGAGGATTCAAACCTACGATGGGTAACAGCCTCGCACATCGGAGCATAGCACCTCAATGTGCTTGGCCACTCTGCCATGGCAGTGCCCTCCCACTTCAGGCCACTGTGACATCTGCATTGCCCAAATGCCGGGCAATTACACAAGACAACTGCCCTGCTTCACAAACAGCATCATGTGTACATATGTACACAATGTAAACAACAGTGTGGACACATCATAGATGTCCTCTGGTGGGTGTTCTACACATTACAAAGTCACAAAACATGTAATCATTTACTCAGATATCAATGGCAGCCATGTATACTGAAGAGGGGTACTTTGTAGTTGAGTGTCTTGAGTAAAAAGAGGGAAAAACATAGTAATTCTTTTCTAGTGCCTGTTTAAATAGCTATCCAGAATTATAGTCAAGAGTATGCTCAATATTTCTTAGTAATATTAGTTGAAATGCAATCATTATGAGATAAAACTAATTGTCCAAAACCCTTCTCAATTGTGACTGATGCCCATTCAGTATGGAGCTCATTTAATAGTTTGATTTGTTCAAACACACACACACACACACACACACACGCACAGGCACAAATTTCTTGGCCTTGAGAGACTCTTCAAATGTAAGTAAAGATCTGGCAGATTTATAATGATATTATATATCACACAATTGTGTTAATATTGTGTAATGTCTTTTCTATGTGAGGTACCAAAAAAACTGGGCAGCATGTTACAGCCAGTGACAAGAATCATGACAATAAGGGAAGAAGATCCGTAACCACACTGCTAGCTGCCAAATGCAGTGGTATAGAGTGCTCTCCGAGAAAAAATTATGTCACTCAACAAGACTGAAACCTAAATAAACTTTTGTAATTTTGTAATAGTAGATGATACATTGGTTTTAGTTTACATGAAAATTGTGTGCTAAAGCAGTGGAACTGTAACTTATATAGGACAATCACTCTGATGTGTATTCTTCTTCTTCTTCTTCTTCTTCTTCTTCATGTCATGCTCACTGCTGAGTGTCGTGACCCCATGAACCAAGCGTCTCCATCCCGGACGGTTGTCAGCTTCTCTCAGTGCCTGCTGAAGAGGTAGACCGCAGATCATCTTGATTTGGTCTATCCATCTGCTCGCTGCTCTTCCTCTTGGTCTTGTGCCCTCGATCTTTCCCTGTAAGATTACTTTTTCTATGTTTTCTCTTTCTCTTCTCACAATATGGCCAAAGAACTGGAAAATTTTTTCGTCGACTCAAGAAGAAAGGGGTCTGGAGACATTCAGTTGTTCAATAATGTACACATTTGTTGTTCTTTCGCTCCATTTTATGCGTACCATCCTACGCCAGCACCAAAGCTCAAACGCATCAATGCGTTGTTAGTCTCTGGCCTTGAGTGTCCATGATTCGCAGCCATAAAAGAAGACAGAAAACATGAGTGTTTCAACTAGCAGAATCTTTGTGCTCGTTGTTATTGCTCTGCTCTGCCAGATCTTCGTGAGCTTCTTCATAGCCACTCGTCCTAGTGTGATCCATCTTCTTATCTCCTCTTCACAACTACCTGTGCTGCAGATGATTGACCCAAGATAGGTGAAGGACTGCACGACTTCCAGTTCCTTTAATTTACCGGTGAGCTGGATCTGTTGTTCTCGATCAATTAACATGAGTTTGGACTTACTGAGGTTGATGTCTAGTCCATATGCTAGACTAATGTCTTTTATTCTAGTTAGTAGCTCAGCAAGTTCATCTTCGCTGTTGGCTGTATCATACATACATATATAAAAACCAGAAAAGATGCCCAAGATTTTTGTCCATCTGTGTGCTTCTAGCTACTAATTGGTCAAGGAGAGCTATTTAGTAAAATGAATAGCCCATCATTAGGCAATAATACTTCACAATAAGAATAGGTTTGTCTACACTTATACAATCCAATTTTCTTATTTCAAAAATTTATTGCTCTAAGGAAGACATAAATTAACATAGTATAAAAATCCTTTAAAGTATGCCACTTTTTTCATATGGAATTTTTCTTTTCAATTAAAATTTTGTAACTGTAACCTGTAAAAATTTGACACCATCTTAAATTTTTCAAACTTAAAGATAAACAAAACAGCTTTGGCTTACAACATGCAAATTCTTACACATGAAACTATGACAGAAAACTGGTATGAGTGAAGTTACTACATGCATTTCAAAAACACGTATCTAAATGTCATACAAATTTGTCCTTTGGTTCTCTTGGACCACACATAGTAAAGTACGAACTGTATCCTACATCAGTTTACAGTTTGATCCCTGTAATACAGGTTGTGTTCAATACAGTACTTAGACCAAAGATACATCTGGAGCACCCTTTTACTATATGCCTATAAGCAAAATTTATAGGACAAAAATATTAAATACATACATCAAATTACACTGTAAAAATACACTTCACATATAAAAAAAATTTGTAAAATACTACAACATGGTATATAATATCAGATATTACTTTCATACTCTGTATAAACTCTTTGGTTTTACACGTCTACCCTCATTGTAGAGAGCACACATACCCTGTGCTGTCTTGACAGGATCTGCAAAATCACAATGACATTCCACATATGGTTTGATACACATAATTTTTTTCCTGTTTTTTTTTTTTTTTTTTTTTTTTTTTTTTTTATCAGAATCCTCTGCAAAAGTTCATTTACACTTATTTTCGAGACACCCACTTCATAATAGCAACAATCAGCAATGATATAGATTATTAACAATGCCACATTTATTCTAGATATGGCAACACTGAAAACATGACCTCTTGAGGATTTATTAGCAATATTCAAATATTAAGTATGCATTGGACCTTCACATTAAACCTACAAGAAAAGGCACTGTGATCCTGGATGGACCTGGATCTGTTAGATGGACAAAAGTACAAATCCAAAAATAAAGTAGTTTCTTAATTTAAGAAAGAGTAAATAACAAAAGCTAAAAAATGAATATACAGCAATGAATATTGTGGTGTGATTACGAATCAGAAGTCACCACCTAAGACTGAATTTTGAATAACTGTAGAAACATAAATAGCTGAAATATTAATTCACATGTGAAAGTGAAATTTTCATTTTTCTTTTTAAATTACACTGATATTAGCCATTTGAATTTATATAAAGAAACATTACTTCTATCCAGTACGAAAAAAGACTTAATGCATACAGAGCATTTTCTTTTAAGTTTAGGAAAGAAACATTAATATATTCAGTGAACACCAACATTAAAGTATAATTACATCTGACCATTAAGTATATGTGAGTGATGTCCTGTTATAGAATTTTAAAAACTACCACCACTGACACTAGATAAAAAATATTGAAGTATTTTGACATTGTATTACACATTATGGTGGAAAAAGTCTTGAGTGTGAGGACAGGTATTGGTGCACCACATTGCTGAAGCTCCCAATTGACATTATATGTAAGATTGAGAATTTGGCAAGTCAGCAAAGGCATATTGGTAAGGTTATGAGGGTTCTAATTTCATAAGAGGCTACAATTTCAAAAAATGCCATAACAATACTGATTATCATGCATCACCTATATGACTGGAGTAAAGCCAGAGAATACTGATTACAAAACTTCATCAAGCATCTTGGCACAAAACAGGGCACATCAAGTAAGAAAATTGCTTTTTTTAAAAATACAACCATGAATTCTCTACTTAGGAATGGATCTCCAGTACACTTAGCCATTCAGCTGGTCTTGTGTAGATCATATTTTAAATTTATATTCTCCTCTGGGTACTCCTCATAATGAATCTTACTGTTTCTCACCCCACTGACAGAATTGGTACAACTATAGGCCATCCTCCCCAGAGACCTCCAATAAAAACAAGTTTAGAATTTTTCTTCAAAAAATATTTCTTTATCTATAAACTATAAAAAGACCTCACTGGTGGCAAAGCTTTAGTTTCTATTAAAACAACACTGGAAATCCATTGCCTGCTTAAGTTTTAGCACCATTTTCAGCTTCTCTTGATTTACAAAATGCTTCTTACAATATTTATGTTGCCTCAATCAGCATAATTGTCTCTAAGTCAACTAATGATATGCAGCAGCACACACAACATTTTTACATGCTCAGATGCTCAGTATTTAGAAATTTTTTATAACCAGAGGAAATAACTACAGCCAACAGTGCATTACACAGACTCTCCAGCTCAAGCCACAGAAAAAAATTGTTTATGAATTCCTCAAAACTGGTAATTAAGTAAATGTTGATACAGCAGAATGTTCTAATACTGAAGGTCAAACAGTAGCCACAGAGCAGCTGAAGAGAAAATTTTATAGCACAACAAAATAATAAATAGTAAATTACTTTTGAGCCATACATCCATCTTCAGACAGAGTCGCACATTCAACAATGGAATGATGAAAAACTGCATTACAGCTATTCTTTTAACAATGATCATCTATGATACAAATTTTTCATTTTCTTTAAACAGGATGAAATTCTTTTTAAAAAATCTACCTTGTTATCAAGTCTCTGTTCTTCCACTCACATTAGCAATTTTTTCACATGGTTCATGCAAACATTTTTTCCAGTGTTGATCATTGCATATGAGTAGGTGTCAATCTGCAGTAGCTTATATCTTATAAAATTTAGCCAAAACAATTGTGTGTTTTCATCATAAAATCATGTTTGTGGTTCTCCACACAGCTATAAATAGGTGTTTTCTGTACATTGCATTATCCAAAATATTTTAGCTGGTTCTGATTAAATATAATGACCATAAATTAAAACAAATATACATAACATCACATTTTTTCCTTATATGAAGTTTTCAGAAGGCGGTTGACGTAACAGCGTGCACCCCATGCACCAGTACAGTTGGTGGGAGGTTCTCAGTCAGTGCTGTCAACAGTTCTAAATATTTTGGATATACCTCACTTTCATCAACTGTCACCGAAGATGGAGGAGATGGAAGGTAGATAAATGTTGCTGCTGTCTCTGATGAATTCTGATTTATGATCTGATTGACACTGAACAAAAAAGGAAACAATTAGTTACTGTACAACATACTTCACAAAAAAACATTTGCATTGTTTATATGGGAAGCAATATGGAAGTTATGAAAATTATTTTTAATCTTCAAAACTCTTTCTTACTATGTAGACCACAATTTGCTAACAGTTTCATTAAAAATATCAAATGGAAACCTCAATTGACAATAAAATAACAAATATAGAAAATAGCTTCAGGAGGCAAAATATCAGTTCTACCAATAAACATTTAAAAGAGAAAACACTAATCGTAATTACATTTTTCCATCTTCATAAATGAAAGAGGGGCAGGTTAGGAAGGAGAGGTCAGGTCAGTAACACTAGGACGAGAGGTGCCCACTTGTTGGGAAGATGGAGACGCACAAGTACAAAGGTACACATGGCGGGTGGGTGGGTGGGTGGGTGGTGACGATGGAAGCAGGGGGGCACTCTCAGGTAAAGGGAAGGTAGTATATCAGTAACAGGACTAAGTTTTTAACAGGATCACAATTGGAGAAGCTTTATGGCTTCTTAAAAGCCACCATTTACATCTTCCCACACATTATAAATAACTTATTTCTTCTGGTCTTGACCCCCCCCCCTTCTATTTCAACACATTCTCATAGGGTCACTCTTACAGTGTTTAGGAGGGACAGAGGGTAAGTACGGATGGAGAGAAAGTGGTAGGTAAGAAAGGAGAAATGGCGGTAGGGTACAATGTGGGAAGGGGCGGAGAGGGGAGGGCGAGGAGGGGGGCCATATACAGATATACAGTGGCAGACGGTGTCCGGGGGGGCGGACACCGAACCCGAGGGGGGGGGGGCGGACACTGAGCCCCAGGGGGGGGGGGGGCGACACTCGGACCCAAGGAGGGGGGCGACACTCGGCCCCAGGGGGGGGGGACACACTCAGCCCCAGGGACACACACACACACACACACACACACACACACACACACACACACACACTCAGCCCCAGGACACACACACACACACACACACACACACACACACACACACACAGCCCCAGGGGGGGGGACACTCAGCCCCAGGGGGGGGGGAAACTCAGCCCCAGGGGGGGGGGGGAAACTCAGCCCCAGGGGGGGGGGGAAACTCAGCCCCAGGGGGGGGGGGAAACTCAGCCCCAGGGGGGGGGGGAAACTCAGCCCCAGGGGGGGGGGAAACTCAGCCCCAGGGGGGGGGAAACTCAGCCCCAGGGGGGGGGAAACTCAGCCCCAGGGGGGGGGACACTCAGCCCCAGGGGGGGGGACACTCAGCCCCAGGGGGGGGGGACACTCAGCCCCAGGGGGGGGGGACACTCAGCCCCAGGGGGGGGGGACACTCAGCCCCAGGGGGGGGGGGACACTCAGCCCCAGGGGGGGGGGACACTCAGCCCCAGGGGGGGGGACACTCAGCCCCAGGGGGGGGGGACACTCAGCCCCAGGGGGGGGGGACACTCAGCCCCAGGGGGGGGGGGACACTCAGCCCCAGGGGGGGGGGACACTCAGCCCCAGGGGGGGGGGGACACTCAGCCCCAGGGGGGGGGGACACTCAGCCCCAGGGGGGGGGACGCTCAGCCCCAGGGGGGGGACACTCAGCCCCAGGGGGGGGGACACTGAACCCCACGGGGGGGGAACTGAGCACGTGGGGGGGGGAAACTGAGCACGTGGGGGGGGGGGAAACTGAGCACGTGGGGGGGGACACTGAGCACGTGGGGGGGACACTGAGCCCGAGGGGGCGGGGACACTGAGCCCGTGGCGGGGGGCGGGCGGAGCCCGAGGGGGCGGGCGGAGCCCGAGGGGGCGGGCGGAGCCCGAGGGGGCGGGCGGAGCCCGAGGGGGGGGACGGAGCCTGAGTGAGAAAGAGGTGAAAGGGGTAGGGTGTGAGAAAGAGGGGAAAGGGGTAGGGAGTGAGAAAGAGGGGAAAGGGGTAGGGAGTGGGTGGGAGGGGATGGGGAGGGAGGGGTATGGGGTATGTAGGGAAGGGGGGAGGTATGGGAGGGGGGAGGAATGGGAGGGGGGAGGAATGGGAGGGGGGAGGAATGGGAGGGGGGAGGAATGGGAGGGGGGAGGAATGGGAGGGGGGAGGAATGGGAGGGGGGAGGAATGGGAGGGGGGTAAACTTTGTTTACAACATAAATCAATCAAATGTGAAGGCCGTAAACTCCACAAAATACCTAGGAATTACTATTACTTCAGACTTAAACCAGAAAGAACACGTAGATAATATCGTGGGAAAGGCGAACCAGAGACTGTGTTTTATTGGCAGAACCCTTAAAAGATGCAACAGAACTACTAAAGAAACTGCATACACTGTGCTTGTCCGTCCATTTTTGGAGTATTGCAGCCCAGTGTGGGATCCTTATCAGGTGGGTTTGACGGAGGACATCGTAAGAGTCCAAATTAGGGCAGCTCGTTTCGTATTGTCACGATACAGGGGAGACAGCGTTACGGAAATGATCCAGGATCTGGGATGGGAATCATTACAACAACGGCGCTTATCGCTGCGGCGTGGGCTACTTGCGAAACTCCAATCGCCGACATTCTCCTCCGAATGCGAAAATATATTGTTGCCTCCCACTTACATAGGTAGAAATGATCATCAGAATAAAATAAGAGAAATCAGAGCTCGAACAGAGAGATTCAGGTGTTCTTTCTTCCCGCACGCTATTCGAGAATGGAATGGGAGATAAATAGTATAATTGTGGTTCTATGAACCGTCTGCCAGGCACATAAATGTGATTTGCAGAGTATCCCATGTAGATGTAGAATGGGAGGGGGAAGAATGGGAGGGGGGAGGAATGGGAGGGGGGAGGAATGGGAGGGGGAAGCAGTGGGAGGGAGAAGGAATAGATGGGGAGGGAAAAGGCATGGGATGGGGAGGGAGAAGGCATGGGATGGGGAGGGAGAAGGCATGGGATGGGGAGGGAGAAGGGATGAGAGGGGGAGGGAGTAGGAGTGGGAGTGAGGGAGGAGGAGGGATGTGGTAGTGAGGGGGAAGGTGGGAGGATGGGAAGGGAGTGGGAAGCAGACAGGAGAAAGGGAAGGGAGTGGGAAGGGAGTGGGAAGTGAGTGGGACAAGTGGGGAGTCAGAGGACGAGTAAATTTTAAAGTTCTAAATTAAGGCATATTGTCTTTATCACGAACAATGTAGACCATAACTATACTTTCTCTAAGTACTTAAATTTACAATTAAAAAATCTGTCTTGTTGGAATCAGTGCACCTAAAATGTCACAATTTTTGTGAACATGCATAAAATTATTTACCTGTGTAAATACATAAGATTTTCTCTGTGAGAATAATACTCTGTGGCACTGCTTTCCGTAGCTGACTGATATCCACTGCTAGACGTGCTTCTCCACGTGACATATAAATCTGAGTAAGATGGAATCTGTGAATAATAATTAATGTACTGTTAATACAAAATGAAGATACAAAGGTACATTACAATCTGAAATTTTTAAAGGCGAAGTTTTAAAAAAAGGATACACGATGAATGAAATCAGTACAATTAATACAAATTTTGGACTAGGTGTTTACTTAAGTGCTGATGAATAAATTCCATCTCTAATCACCACTAATAACTTTCACAAACAATTTATGTCTGGCCTTCAAAGTGCAGTCAGATTTCCATCCAAATAATTCACAAACCTCATTCAGAATGCTGTTTTACCACATTCATTTCAGCAAAAACAAAAATTAAGTACAATATAAGCAATGTAGAAAAGATTTTCACTATACATTGTGATTAAGGCCAACTGAGTATTCAGTTTTGATTTCAGCCAGTTGCAGACAAAATATTGGTTTTGGCTGCAGTTTCAGTTTCGGCCAGAAATCAGAATCTTTGGTTTGGCCAAAACTAGATTTCTTGAACTTACGGATTCAGTGCCGTTAAAAGTTTTATTTTGTTCTTAATCACAATACAATGCAATCATATCTTATAGAGATATTCTTATACTGCATTTGTAATAATTTAATTTATTCGTTATTGTACTCAATGGAATGGGTTATCATATTGTTATGCTGAATAGTTTTATTAATGTTTTCTCTTGAAAGTGAAAAGCTTTTTTAATAATCAATATGGGTTTAGGAAACACGGATTAAGCGGTACAGAGCTTTTCCTGTTGAGTTTGTGTAAATTTATACTGACAACAATCGTACTGTAAGTCAGAACTGTGACATTATTTTTCCAATTACGGTACTTTATGTAGCACTGATTGAAGTTGATTAACTGACAGAAACAGAATCTATCACTCATCAGTACTTGGCCTTTATAACAACAACTTCACTTAAAGCTAATTTCTGTAACAAACAAATAAAGAATAATAATGTTAACAAAGAGATACGAACACCCAACAAAATTTTACGAAGTCCATACAAGGTGCTGGCTGTGCGCAAAAGTCTGTCAGCGAAAGAACCTAATCTTACATGCAGTGACAGTACTCCAGAATTTTGGTTACATATCAATGTTGGGGTAAAGTATGAATGTTATTTCTGTATTACAGCATCATTAGTGATAATTGTACCGTAATTGGTACCCCAGACTTTATTTTCGAGGAATACCTCCTCGCAGCATCTTAGTATATTTTCAGCTATTCTGATTTGTAATTTCTTTAGAAATGTAAAGTGTTACGGGAACTGTGAAGGAAAGCAATATAGCTTCACTAGTTACAGGTATAAGGTATTCATATGCACTGGCTCACAAGTCGAAATTAAGGAGAGCTTAACATTCACAACTGCCAGATGGAAAGTTTAGGTCAGTAAATCTGTATGCCTCCTATGTCATCCTCCCATTTAGGCTCTCTCTCTCTCACACACACACACACACACACACACACACACACACACACACACACACAACACAACACACACACACACACACACACACACACACACACAAGAAGATTTAGTACAGGGAGGGGATCTTTCAAAATGAGAGGAAACTAATGATTTGCAACATAATATAAATTTAAGGAAATTTGAACTTAATTACTTAAGTTATGGTTTCGACTAAATCTCAAAAATTGGGTTACAGTTTCGGCCGCAAATCAAGTTTCAGTCAGACTCTAATTAGAATAACGAAGTACAGTGTACAGCAAATCTTCATGTTATCTATTTTAACTATAGAACCAAACATTCTAGTAGCAGTTGCACAAAATGTGCTGTGAAACTATCTACACTGCTCAAAACAATTAGGGATCAAGTCAGATACCATACACAATATACAAATGGTAAAATATTTTACTCAGATATTGGTTACAATAGTAATTTGCATGTGATACAGTATGATATTTAGCAGTCTTAACTGTTTACTTAAGGTTTACATGGTATTTACTTAGAGTGAGGCACAATGGTGCTACCATAATAGTGTAAAAGTCATTGTCATTGCCATCTAATATGACGTGATCATCTCAGATGGCCAGTACAGTTGGCCTTCCCAACGAGTTTCTGCCATCCATCATGGTCACACGCTACCCTCCTCCAATTTCAGCATCCGAGCTTTCATAGGTTGTCTTTCACTCCATCCAGCCATCTTGCTCGAGGTCGACCTCTTTGTTCTTGATTTCCGAAGAGAATCATCTTTGTCACCTCAGACTCCTCCATTCTCGCCACATGATCTGCCCGTCTTCTCTTCCTGGTTGCATGATTTTTGTTACAGGAGTATCAGCATAAATAGTGTACAATTCTACATTGTACCTTTTCCTCCATTGTTCTCTGTCATACACAAGGCCAATTATTCTCCTCAAAAGTCTCCTCTCAAATCCGTCAAGCAGCCTTGCATCAGTTTCTGTCAAGGGCCATGTTTCTGATGCATAAGTGAGAACTGGTCAAACTAGAGTTTTAAAATAGTGAATTTTATTGGGCGGCTGAGGATTCTTGACTGGAATAAATTACTCAAGGCAAAATATGCCTTATCAATGTAATCTTATTTGCTTTAATGATATCTCAACAGAAATTAATTGTTTAACCAATATACTTGAAGCTATCAACTCTGTCAAATGTGTATCCATTCACACTGAAAGGTGACGGCATATTGGGTTGATTTGCTTTCCCACAGACCATGTATTTATTTTTACCTTCATTAATCATATGACCCATTTTCTTACTTGCTTGGCGTAAGGCTGCAAAAGCTTCTTTCACTGCTGGTACTGCCTGGTCTTTAGACCTGCTTCTCTGATCACCTTCTTGAGCGCTACATTAAATAATAAGCATGCTAATGCATCTCCTTGACATAGCCCATTTTTTTTCAGGGGGGTCTGAGTACTTTCCTTGAACTCTAATGCAGCTTCTTATGTCAGACATCATCATTTTAACCATTCTCAGGAGTTTTCCACGCATCCCCATTTCCTGTAAGGATGAAACAACTGGTTTCTGATGCTGACATATGCAACCTTAAAGCCAATAAAGAGATGATGTGTTCCAATTCTATATTCAATAATTTTCTCCAAAATTTGGCACAGGTTGAAAATCTGGACTATTGTTCACCTTCCTCATCGAAATCCATTGTGGTATATTCTAATTTCTTTATCCACCTGAGGGAGTAGCCGATCAAAAATAATATTAGATAACACCTTCTTCATCTCTAATCAAATTGGTTATTGGAGCAAAGTGTCTTCTAGCATTGTTTACTTTTCTAAAGAAGTCCCTTGTTTCATTCTTCTTCTTGGCCAATTCCATACATTCTATTTCAGCCTTAGTCCATTCCCTTCTCTTTCAGCGATGTGTCATCTTTTTGATTCCCCTCTCCTCTCGATAATCCTCCAACAAGCTTCTTGTATAGTTCACCTGTAATGTATTTTGATATGCAGTGTTCTTTTTTTCAGCCACTCTTACACTTTTCATCAAAGCATGTGGGTCTTATTGATTTTCTCTCCATACCTAGTGTTTCCTTAACAGAAATGTCTATAGTTCTTTTTATAGTCAACCATTTTTATTCTATGTCATTACTGTCCCGCATTGTTCTTTCTTCTTGTTCTAGGACCCGAGAAACTTTCTGACAGTATGATTTGTAAGTTTCTGTTAATTTCAGTGCTGCAATATTGTAGCGTTCTTTCATAACATGTCTTTCTTTCTGAGCAACCGATATCCTTGCTCTTATATTGCCCATTACAAGAAAATTATCTAAATCCACATTAGGGCCAGGAAAGGTTCGAACATGCAACAATTTAGATTTATGCCTCTGGTCTATCAGTACATGATCAATTTGATTAATGGTTCTACCATCAGGTGATTTCCATGTGTCCCTGTGTATCTCCTTATTGGGAAACCTGGTAGAGCCTACTAACATATTGCGGGAGGCTGCAAAGAGAACCAATCTTACTCCGTTATCATTAGTGGATCCATGTTTACTAAGGGCTCTTATTAAAGGCTGGAACATGTCTTCTCTTCCAAGTTGTGCATTAAAACCACCCAGCATGATCTTGATGTCATTCCTTGGACACTTGTCTTAAGCTCTTTTAAGGGCATCATAAAAATCATGTTTTAGGTCTTCAATAGATTCTTCTGTTGCATGTGCATTAATTATATGATAATTAAATAATTATAATCACTGATGGCCATGGATTAACGGGTGTAAATTTCATCACCAAAATGTTTCAGATATTTATAAACAAGGAAACCCATACCAAATTCGTCTGTTATCATCACCGCTATAGAACTTAGTGCCCTCTTTCCTTTTACAATACCCCACTCTCTGTCCATCAGATTTCTTGGATGACAATAATGCTCTCATTAAGCTTCCCCTGTTGATCTAATAACAACAAAAATTCCAGGTACCAATTCGAAGATCTGTTTTCAGATTTTTAACCATTCACTGTTCAAGATGCGTGCCATGACATCGTTCATTGATTCATCTGGCTTACCCAGACATTTTCAGTTGGGTTTAAGTCCAGTGAACAAGTTGGCAACTCCATTCGTTCAATTCCATCAACTTCAAGCATGTTGTCCACCAGTGCAGCTCTGTGGAGACACGTGTTATTGTCCAACAGAATGAACCCATCTCCAACGGCACCAGCACAGGGCACAATACAAGGTCAAAGGATCTCATCTGTATATTTCATAGCATTTAAAGCACCATTCTGAATGACATAGATGTCCTTATGTCTACCACTACTGACTCCTGCCCACACCATTTGTTCACCACCATGAGATAGTGATCTTTCCTGCACATAAGTAGGATTGTTCCAAGTTTCACATTCTCTCCAGATGAGTAAACAACAATTGTCCAGCTGAACACAAACTCTTGATTCATCTATGAACTAAACATGGCGCCATGTGTTGAGACTCCAATCCTTATGTTCCTCCACGCAGTTTCTGCAAGCTAAATAATGTTGTGGTTTTAAGGGTGCGTTCACACTGCCGGCCGGGCCGAGCCAAGCCGGGATGTGCCGAGCCGGCTGGTGCCTAGTCGGCGCACGCCGACGGTATGGGTGTTCACACTGCGCGCCGGGCCGAGCCAAAAAAGAGGGGGGAAAAAATCAACTTTCCGATTTTCAAGTTGTAAAAAATTTTGACAGTATATAAGACCACGCCACATCGTTTTATGAAGTCATTTTTTTTCTTAAAAGCTTTGCCTTGCCTGTGAAAAAATAAAAAGTCTACTTTTCATTCTGCGTGAGTTTTTAGTTTTGTAACGTTCCTCACTCGATTTTGATGAACGTATGCGGTTAAAAATATCTGATTTTTGACACATGGTAGGACAACATTTTAGCGTTCGTATAAAACATTCACCTTTTCGAAATTCGTAACAGTTGTTTCCAAATGAAGCTTTTTGTTAAGTATGTGCACTTGATTTACAAATCGTGTATTGAAAAAGTTCGATAGCGGGCAGCTTACTCTTCTATGCATTTTAGACCATGCATTACAGCGAGTAAAATAGAGCTAAAATTACAGAAAATTTTTGAAATGGTACCTGCACTGATATCTACCACCTATAACAAGTAATTGCGAGTTATCTGAGCGGCGTTATTCCGAGGTCGCAACACTTCGATCTTGGTGGCTGTTGGACGCAGCGCGAAGCACTGCAGCGCCGAAAAAATGAATTGCTGGCCATGGTGGTCGCTTCCTCGTGATGTGTTAATGATCCATAACCAGAAAGCAAGTATATAAATTATTTTTTCTTTGGTGGCAATCGATTATAATACAATGTCCTGCTATGGTTTTACATGAGGTCACACTTTATGACAGGCCTATGACTGATTTCTTGTCCACATTACACAATAAATGGAATATATATTTCGTGAATGGAATTAGAAGTGAAGAATAAATTAATGTTAACTGTTACTTTGGTAGATGGACTGAAATAATATTTTTTGACATTATACTTATTAGGTTTCTAGTTGGAAATGATAAAAGGAAGAAGCCCAAAATTATACTGAAATTTATAGGTATGCACCTACATCATGTATAATCATTTCTTTATTTTTGCTTTTGTAGCTCTCAGAAATTTTATCACAAGGTAAAACTAATTCTATACGGCTTATCCCACATAAAAAGCAATATCACTCATGCCTGAGATTAAATTAAGAACGAACTAAGTAAGAAATAATAGATAATATTAACATTAAAAATATGTAGTTACCTCCTCATAAGGGATGTTGCAAGTGGTGGCACACATGAGGTTTACCTGTTTTATGTGGGACAATGCTCTATTGTATTTCAACCCATCTCCACTTTCACAGAACTCAACACGTCTCAGAATTTTATTATTTATTTATTTTGTTAAGAAGGTGTCTCAGGGAAACTGCATTTCTACGAACATTTTGCTGAATCATTTGCTGACAATATTGTTTGTATCAATGGTACTTCGATTTTTTAACAATGTTAACTGAAAGAAAAACACGCTGATATACTTTAGACTCAGACACTACAAGTCACTTCAGTAAAGGATGTGAAGCGTGTGTCACTTTATTTCTTGCTGTGTTTTGTGTTTTTTTTTTTTTTTTTTTTTTTTTTTTTTTTTTTTTTTTTTTTTTTTTTTTTGCTTCCTGATGGGCTTGTCCCCAGCAATAAGCTATCCTCACCCACAGTCAGATGAAGATCGAAGGAAACACTGTGGTGACCAAAACTTCTTCACTGCCGACTGAGCTAGCTAACAGTTCACTGATTTTGTTATTACATTTCTTTTGTTGTCACACTGTAGTGACCTATCTGATTTTAAGCACATAAGAAACAGGTGGTAATGGATTCATCCCCTGAATTTCGACTGATATTTAGGAAAGTTTTTCCTTATGAGAACAGCTAAAAAGAATTCTGAATTTTGTATTCATTTTACAGAATTAATAGTAATAAAAGAAAAAAATAAACAACATATTTTCACAATTGTTATTTAAATTAAAAAAAAAAAAGCTATCATGCAAAGAGACTTAAAAACAGGCTGGAAACGTGAGATACTTGTGCTGCAGAAGCAATACCATAGCCCAATCGGCTTCCGCTGGCACCGGCTCGCGGCGGAAATATTAAACATCATGAATGTCATCGGCTCGGCATGAGCCGGCTGAAGCGGAGTCCTCTCGGTCCGGCCAGCAGTGTGAACAGTGCAATTTAAAACAATGTGTTTAATCTTCCGGCTCGGCTCGGCTCGGCCGGCAGGGTGAACAAGGTTTTGGGACACACACACACACACACACACACACACACACACACACACACACACACACACACACACACCATACCTCCGTGTCTAGAAGACACATGCCCAAAGCCGATATCAGACTGTTTGTGTTGATATTGTACATCCTGTTGCAGCTGGGGAGTGCATTACAGCTGAATTGCTTTCAGCCTCCTGTCTCAACAGGCTGTTAACCAGAGATAACAGTCATTTTTTGCTGATGTTACCCATGCACGTCCTTGCCTTGCCTTGCGTTCTTTTGACAGTTTCTGTTGTCTGAAATCATTTCCATGCCCTGGAAATTACATTTTGGGACACTGCTTTAGCTGCAGCCACCTCCCTCAGTGTCTGTCACACTTCCAACCTTTCTATGGCTCTCCATTCCATAGCCCTTCGGGAAAGTCACATTGTTGTTGCATTACACTAGGTGCTCACTACACAATCTGAACCCAACTGCCTGTGAAATTTGTTTGGTAGAGTAAACACACATTCACACCAAACCCCTATGCAGCAACATTTTATTACCACAATCTTGATTGCCGTAATGTTGTCATCTCCACTCTGTGAAATCAGCAAAAAGATATTGAACTACTTTAGTTTATTCTGCCGATGACAATACTTCAGAACGTAAATATCTCAACTGATCCCCTATTTGTTTGAACAAGTGTAATACATTATAAGCCTGTACAAAGTAGAATGAAACATTCCAGCAATTATTTTACAAATGAGCACCTAAACTAATAAAAGATGAGCAGTCATAAAGTAAGTAAACTGAAAGGCAGAGTGCAATTTGCATTGATGCAATTAAACAGACCCTAGGGCACTCACTATATTTATTTATCTGTGATACATCTGCTTGGTTTCATGAATCTATTAGCATACATTTTACCATCTTCAGTTCAGGTCCTCCTTGGCATCACACCCAGGAAGCACACACATTCCTCATACATATAATCAGAGCAAATAGAAATGTATCAGCAATGGTATCTATGAATGTCTTCTCTTCAATATCATCAGGAGATAATAAGCAAATGAATAAACTTCAGGTGGGAGGGCACAATATCTGTCAGATAAAAAAGCTTTTATAGGTCTTAAGTACATATCAAAGAGTAACTCAAAAGTAGAAGAGTAAACAAGTTAGTTACCTAGAATATTTTTATTAAGCAGAAAATAACTTTCTCATATTACTCTGCTTGGTGTATGCGAAAAAATAGGCAAGTGAGCAGTAAGTGCAAACCATTTACAGGAAGTCTATACCAACTGAAATGATGTGAAGTCCATTTCTCATCCTCATGTAGACAATAGATATCACCTTTTAATTTCGAAGTGCCATTACAAGTACAAATTCCATATAGAAATAAAGAACTATTGCCACTAAAACTCGCCTTCCCCAGTGAAGTCCAATCAGTACCCTATTGGGACACAAATGTGTGTTTTCTATTTATATTTGTACTCTAGCTCGAGAAAGAAGTACAGTAAAACCCCGCTTTTATGTTAACCAGATTTTACATTTTCCCACCATTTACACTTTTTTTTGGTTGGTCCCGTCCTATGTTCAGAATGTTCATTTGCCCCCATTTTTTGCATTAATATATTTACATTTTCCCCGCATTTTATGTATTTAAAACCATGTTCATGAAGGGGAAAAATGACGTAATTGACATTATTTGATGCTGGCATGGCTTTTGCCTTCAAGTGCAGTGTTTATAAATGTTACGCGGCCAAGTTTCTTGACACTCAGCAATTATTCAAACATATATTTCACGTTTCAGTGTTTGCAGTACACCCCAGTAGTTGGCTCACAACACAGAGGCTGATTGGATCCCATGAGCCACCATGCTGATTGTCAGCTTAGACTATTTTTATTGTGAAATGTAAATATTAAGTATTTTTTGTGAAGTTTTATATACAGTGAGACTTATCGTGTACTCATGTACATTTTTCTCAAACACTGAAGGAGGCACAGTATATTATAACCTCAAAAACGCGATTTCATTGTGTAATGCCGACACTGTGCTAATGTCACGAAAATACTTATGCATATATTTGCACTCGAGAATGTGAATAAATTCTAGAATATCATTGTGTGAAACATCACAAATACAAAAAAGTACGGAACTTGGGCAGTTTCGCTATGTAAATAATGAATGCCAACTAAAGGCTTGCTTACAAAGTCAATTATCATGAATGAAATTACGTCGAAACTTTCTACTTTCTATAAGTTCCAATTCTGCCTGGTACTTGAAATAGTACACAATTCAGATAACCTTTATTACACAATAAATAAACTTACTTACGAGTAATTTGATGCCTATTATGTACATATACCACAAACTACAAAAATGCAAGAGTGATCCAGTAAGCATATTTACCTTAAAACATTATTTCCTGCATTTTACAGCATTTTCATTAAGTCCCTTGAAAAGTGTAAAAAGGGGGTTCTACTGTAGTTACAAAAGCTATCAAGGTTGTGTTTAAGTATCCATCAATGACTCAATGCTTTAGCTTTTTAGAGAGTGATCTCTTTTCTTTCTTAGTATTTAACACTTACTTTATTGTTACATGACGTGTGTATTTACATCTTCGTGTTCCCTCACAGTTTTCCTTTCCCCATCACTGTCATCCCTGGTTGTAAACTATAAATTATGGTATTTGTGTTCAGAAAGAAAGATAAAAAAAGAGGTAGCAGTTGTTAACAAGATCATTATTCAATGAAGCACAAATGGCATATGCCTTTTATTTTTAATAAAATGTATCTTTAACCATCAGCTGCTTTATTAAAATCCTTAAAAATCAACTAGTTTCGGTCCAGGACCATCATCATATATTAAAAGGTATTAAAATAGGTTAGTCAACAGCATTAAATAAAATTGATCTGGCTGAAAACAGCAGGAGTCACTTTGAATAAAATTACAAATGTCATACTAGATTATTATAGTCAAAACAAACATAAAATGTGAGAATGGACCATTTTTAAGGATTTTAATAAAACAGCTGATGGTTAAAGATGCATTTTATTAAATACATGACGGCTGTTAGCACTGACCTTACCAAAACTTTTTATTTTTGTCCAGGCCTAGTATTCAAATTATTTGTGGTGTATTTAATGACATATTTAAAATTAATATTAATCATAAAATTCAGTACCAAATGTATTGTGGCAGCAATACGGAGCATCTGCAACAATTCACGCAAGCGCTGTTCACCCCTAAGTGGAGCTGATGCTGTATCTGCAGAGTCAAGAGATGAAGATAAATTTGCTAATTGTTGTTCTCCAGTTTCACAAAGAAAAACTCTGAGGTGAAGTTTTTTCCAGCCAGGAACCTGAGGAAAAAGAAAAAATAACATAAATAAGCCAATCAACATGAATGTACTTTCACATGATAATTGCCCACGAGTCATTTGGTGCTAAATATGTAACTACCATTTGTAGCATTTTTTCTTAACCCAGATAGTGCGGAATTATTTTTGGTTTCATTTTTATTTCAAGAGGTATAAATTACCTTCATATGACTTTACAAAAATGCCGTTAGTTTTGGAATATTGCCCATATTTCTGGAAAGATGTGAAAATGAATGTTTTAGAATTTTCATCTGATCTATCATTAGTATTAAAACACTATTTAAAATGAAATATATGCATATAAATGTTGCAAATATTAAAGAATGTTCCAGAAATATGAACCTACCTACGAGTAAATCTTCAATATCATCTGTATGAATCTCAACTTTGTAGCCATATCCAACCACATTGCAATCAACAATATAAACTACAATTCATCTAAAATGGAAGGAGGAGATTCAAAGAAATAAAGTACAACACTGTGTAACTACAAGTGTGAAAAACTAAGCCACCATTTCGTCCTTCTAGAAGGATGTCAGAGCTATCTGGGTTCAAGTTAACTTTGAGCATTTTGATTTTATATATATTTGTCGAAAAAGTGTCATTATGTTGCAGGATAATGACCATCCACACAATGGCATGGTTGATTTAACTACACTGTACACACTGTGCTGGAAAACTCTTAAACATCCGCCCATGCAGTCTCAATCTCTCCCCATGAAATTAGCATATTTGTGGAGCCCTGATAAAGACAACTGTGGCCTTTGATTTATAAACAGATGCACGCCCAGGAATAATCATGGTTCCATACCCAACCAGACACATATTTCCATAAAGGCAATGTCTACCTTTTCTCACTGTGGGATGATTTTCGAAAGGTGTTAGACAAAGTAAGGCACTACAGACTGTTAATGAAGGTACAAGTGTATGGAATAGGTACCCAAATATGTGAGCGGCTCAAAGACTACTTAAGTAATAGAACCCAGTACATTGTCCTCAAAGGTGAGGGTTAATCAGAGACTTACGAGTATCGTCAGGGATGCCCCAGTGAAGTGTGATAGGACCACTACTATTTTCTATCTATCTAGAGTGAATTGTAATAGGCAGCTGTTTGCTGATGATGCTGTGGTGTACAAGAGGGTGTCGACATTGAATGACTGTAGTAGGATGCAGGATGACTTGGACCAAATTTCTAGGTGGTACCAGGAATGGCAACTAGCTCAAATGTTTTAATTCTATTGGAGCAAACTGCGTGGTCATCAGTCCATAGCTTACAAACTACTTAAACTAAGGTAAACTAACTTAAGGACCAACATAAACACCCATGCCCCAGGGAGGACTTTAACTTCCACGGCGAGCAACCGTGCACTCAGCAGCGAGGTGCTTTAGACCGCTCGGCTACTCCACCGCGGCTAGCAACTAGCGCTAAATTGTAAGGTGATGCAGATGAGTAGGAGAATCAATCCTGTAAGGTTCGATTACAGCATTAGTAGTGTGTTTCTTGACAAGGTCGCGTCAAATATCTAGGTGTAACGCTGCACAGCGATATGAAATGGAACGAGCATATAAAGACAGTCGTGGAGAAGGCAAATGGTTGAATTTGGTTTATTGGTAGTGTTTTGGAAAGGTGTGATTCGTTTGTAAAGGAGACCACATATAAAGCACTTGTATGACCCTGTCTTGAGTATTTCTCAAGTGTTTGGGACCCCAACCAGACCAGCTTATACATCTATGTCTACATCCATACTCCACAAGCCAACCGAGGGCTTGGTGGAAGGTACCTTGAGTACCACTATCGGTTTTCTCTCCTATTCCAGTCACATATTGTTCACGGAAAGAAAGATTGTTGGTATGCCTCTGTGTGGGCTATAATCTCTCTGATTTTATCCTCATGATCTATTCGTGAGATATATGTAGGAGGGAGCTAGACTCCTCAGTAAAGGTATGTTCTCAAAACTTCAACAAAAGCCCGTACTGAGTGACAGAGCGTCTCTCGTGCAGAGTCTTCCACTGGAGTTTATCGATCATCTCCATAATGCTTTCACAAGTACTAACTGATCCTGTAACGAAGCACGCTGCTCTCCGTTGGATCTTCTCAACTTCCTCTATCAACCCCACCTGGCACGGATCCCACACCTGTGAGCAGTATTCAAGCAGTGAGCGAACAAGTGTACTGTAACCTACTTCCTTTGTTTTCGGACTGTATTTCCTTACGATTCTTCCAATGAATCTAAGTTTGGAAGTCTGCTTTACTGACTACTGATTTTATATGGTCGTTCCATTTTAAATCACTCCTAATGCCTACTTCAAGATAATTTTTGGAATTAACTGCTTCTAGTTGCCGACCTGCTATAGAGTAGCTAAATGATAAAGGATCTTTCTTTCTGTGTATTCACAGCACATTACACTTGTCTACACTGCGATTCAAGTGGCATTCCCTGCACCTTGCGTCAGTTCGATGCAGATCCTCCTGCATTTCATGGCAATTTTCCATTGTTACAACCGCTCTATATACTACAGAATCATCCGCAAAAAGCCTCAGTGAACTTCTGATGTTATCCAAAAGGTCATTTATATATATTTTGTGAACAGCAACGGATCCACGACAAGAGAAGTTCTAATATGTTGTCGCCACGAGTCGGAGCTCTTTTTAACTGCTCAAGGTAGTTTTCAGATAATGCACTCAAAACTATTTCACTGGATTCTTTGTCCCTGCCACCCATCATAAACGATTGCGTCTCCCAGTTTATATCCCGTAAATTAAAATCTCCTTCCAAAACTAAAACATGATTGGGAAATCTACTCTGAATATTTTTCCAAAATTTCCTTCAGATGTTCTACCACAACAGCTGCTGAGCCAGGAGGCCTACAGAAACATCCAATTACCATGTTCGAGCCTGTTTTAACCGTGACCTTAATCCAAATTATTTCCCATTTCGGATCTCCGTCAATTTCCTTCGATACTAGTGCCCTTTTTAATCGCTATAAACACACCTACCCCTTTACTATCCAGCCTATCTCTGTGGTATACATTACAGTCTGAGTTGAGAATCTCATTACTGTTTACATCTGGTTTCAGCTAACTTTCTGTCCCTAGTACTATGTGCGCATTGTGGCCGTTTATTAAGGAGAGCCGTTCTGGGACCTTTCTATAGACACTCCTGCAGTTAAGTAATGCTACATTGATCTTTTCATTCCCTGTTGTGTTCTGCCTACTGCTACCTTGTTGTGGCTCAGGAGGCGTCTTGTCAGTCCTAGGAAGGGAATTCTCTAATCTAAAAAAAACCCATTTGCACTCCACACACACACACACACACACACACACACACACACACACACACACACAAGTCGAGACAGACTGCAGAACGATTCTACTGTTGCCAACCTACATTTTTCATAAAGACCACAAAGATAAGATCAGAGAGATAAGGGCTTTTACGGATGCATACGAGCATTCATTCTTCCCTCACTCTATATGGGAGTGGGACAGGAAAGCAAGTAACCAGTAGTGGTACTGAGTACCCTCCACCATGCACCTTTGGGTGGATTGCGGAGTAAGTATGTATTAGCAGTTGTGGTGACTACTTTTTAATTAATAAAAAGCTCGCTTACTTTTTTCAACTGTATTATTTCCATTTGTCTGCCCCTTATACATTAAAAAGTACTTTCTAGCACTGTTGAGTAGTGCACAAATATTATATGGAAAAGGACAGAACAGCAGAAGTTGAGAACAGGGAAAGACACACAAATAGTTGCGCAAAGTCACAACAACCTAGTTGAAGAATAGGAGGTAACAAAAACAAAGGAAGATTAATGTTTAGTGCCACATCAACAATGAGATTGTGACAGATGGAGCACAAATTTGGATTACATTAGGAATGGATGGTAAAGTAAATCAGCTCACTTTTCAAAGAAATTATTCCACCATTTATCTTAGGTGATATAGGGAAATCACAAAAAAAAAAAAAAAAAAAAAAAAAAAAAAAAAAAAAAAAAAAAAAAAAAAAAAAATCTCAATAGCAAATGGTGCAACAAATAGTAGGTGTATGGAAGGAAAATTTCATGTATTTTCCCTTGTCATGCATGATATGGAGAATTGCATGGTATGTACATAGATGTAGTAGTTCACAATTTGTTAGAGGTTTCCTCCCAGTGTAGTTTAAACTATGACAAGAAGTAGATAAGAATTTAAGTGTCAAATTCTTGAGATTACAACTTGAAAATATATTCAATTAAGAGGAACACCTGTACAGAGTTGCTGAAGCATCATTCAAAATAATGTGTTTTAAATGCATATGTTGTTAAGTATACCTGATTTAAATATATATATATATATATGTTAGAAGTTGGGCCCTGTGGTCTTGGGGTAGTGTTCAACTGGAAACCGAAGGGTTGCGGGTTCGAAACCTTGTTAGATCTCAGATTTTGTGTCTGTGTTTTAACCCATCCTTCAACTCTCAACAATATGAGGAGTTGCCAGTAACAACACGTGGTCCCGTGGTCTGGGTTCCATGTTAAATTGTAGGTCCCCTTTCCCCAGTTGGATAACTGGGGTAGACTACGGACACGCAAGTCACCGATGTGGCGTCCAATTGAAAGACTTGCACTAGGCCAATGAGCCACATGAAGTTATTACACAGGTCTGTGACAAATATTGTTTCAAATTTAATAAGTGATTTTTATAGTGTTTTCAATGCTGATTTTGGGAAAAATAGTGAAAAAAATTCCATCATGTATGTCACAAACTGCTTGTCTAGTTTTAGCTTTTTTCCATATTTTTGTACATACTTCAGCACTCGATTTAGTTTGAATTTTTGTTTTTAGGTTTCTATAAACTGCTTTTTAGCCATTTTTATACTAGATATACGTCAAATAAAGAGTCTGTATATTTGTGTATCCCAAGAAGATGTTACTTCCACCTCTTCACATTAATTTGGGGCTGATGAAACAATTAGTTAGGGCATTGCCAAATGATGGAGTGTTTCAGATAATGGACATCTTTTAAAATAGTTGTTACTGGTTTCCTAGGAAACTAAAGAGATCCAAACTACAACACAATCGTCACAGACATGCTCAAAAACTTTAAGAAGCTTAGCTATAAAATGAGCATTAAAGTTTCTTTTGTCCACTCACATCTTGACTACTTCCCTGAAAATCTTGGTGATTTAAGTGAAGAGCAGGATGACAGATTCCACCAAGACATCAAAAAATGGAAAAAAGATATCCAGGAAGATGGAACATCAACATGACAGCGGACTACTGCTGGATGATAAAAAGAGATGATCCTCTATGAGACAAGAGCCGGAAAAGCAATAAAAAAAGCTTTGACAGAAACCGAAAGCATAATTATAAGGACTTAAGAGCTTAAAGAAAAATGGAAGTGTACTGGAAATGTAGTTTAGAACATGATTTATAAATACAATAAAATTTTATAATGTTGGAAAAATGTGAAAACTGCTTACATTTTGTTATTATACCCAAACATACTCCCTTTTTTTGTGAAAAAAAAATGGGCTGTGATTTTTTTTTTTAATTTAAGAAAAATGGATTGCATTTTTGAAATCAGTGCTGAAAAGTACATAAAAGCCAGACATCAAATTTCAAATATTTTTTTTGCAGACCTGTGTAATTATTACTTTGTAAGATTTTACGAATGTCCTCAAGAAGTCGGCTCAAGAAAATGTTGATATTAACTATTCGTTTTGAATATTCATTTTCAATCTAAAATATAAAAATGAATGTTTGTTTGTATTTTATGCACTGCCATACCGTTCATCCGATTGTGCTGAAACTTTGTCAACATATTGCTTGCACCTTCGCTAAGTTTATAGGGATAATTATATCACAATATATATAAAATTTGTATGGTGCATGGCGAAGGGTACTTACCCACAAACTCCAACAAAAGCTAAAGTTTTATTCGGATCTAGATGAAATTTTGCATACTTAATCTTCAAATCAAGAGGAACATCACCATCTACCTAAGGTTCAATAGAGTACAAGACAGAGTGTACCTTACAATAAACTTAGACACCACTTCACTGTTCACCATGAAAGTTAACCGATTTATATAATTTTTCAAAGATGGGGGATGCAATAGACTGAGGAGAGGAGGAGGAGGAGGAGGAGGAGGAGGAGGAAGAAGCAGAAGAAGAAGAGTTCAACAAAGAGACGAGAAGGTGATTGGAAGAGAAAGGGGAATGTGGAGATGGGCATAGGAGGAGATGAACAGAGAGAGTAAGGAAATAGACAGTGGACAAAGAGAGAAAAGGGAAGTAGGGATGGACTAACTCACGACTGGAATAAATGAGTACCCATGCAATGCTGGGTTTTCAGCTAGTTCCTTTGTAACTTTGTCATAAATGATATATTTATTTTTCAAATCAACTGTTCAGTTCATGGAACTGGTACCTATCTTGATCCAGAAGGGTGTCCACAACTAAGCAACATGCACTTCTAATAAATTGGCAGCAGTATATAAAGTTTCACTACTAATAAGAGTTCATTTTAAAAGTTATCTGTGGCTAACTCCTCCTATTCTACCAGTAAATTATCAGTTAAACTAATTGATGTAATAGCAAATGATACATAAAATCTGACATGTGTACCATCTTCTACATCTACATAGACACACACTCCACAAAACACCATACAGTATGTGACAAACAGTGCCTCATGCCATAACTAGTTATTTCCTTCCTGTACCACTCCAAAATAGAGTGACGGGAAGAGACTGCTTCTGTGACTCTGTATGAGCCCTAATTTCTTGTAACTTATCTTTGAGGAAAGGAAGGAAAATGCCCCATCAACACAATGGTCATTACAGAAGAAGCACATGCTCGGATAGTTTTTGTAAGGGGTGGGAAAGGAAAGTGTCCTTGTCATTTGAAAAGGGCGATCCTGACATTTGCATGGAGTCAACTTATCTTTGGTGTCCTTATGCGAAATGTAAATTGCAGGTGTTAGAACTGTTCTGCAGTCACCTTCAAACATTAACCCCCCCCCCCCCCCCCAATTTCCTCAATACTGTTCCTCAGAATGAAGATTGTCTTTCCTTGGAACCATCTTCGTAACACTCTCCTACTGCATAAACGCCTCCCCTCCCTTCTCTCATACTAATTGAACCTACTACTAACAAAGGTAGCACCCCACCTGTAAATTGCTTTCACCTTCCCAAAATTCTCCCATTAAACCAAAGTCGACTATCCATCTGCCTCATAAATTTCCTCACATACTTGTTCCATTTCATATCACTCTGCAGAGTCACACCTCGATATTTCATTGATGTGACTGAGCCAAGCAGCTCAGTACCAATTATGTATTCGAACATTATTGGATGGTTTACTGTAATCATTAGCATCACCTAACATTTATCTACATTTACAGCTAATGGCCATTCATCACAAAAATTTTGCCTAAGTCATCTTGTATTCCACTACAGTCACTCAATTACAGCTCCTTCCCCTACACCATACCATCATCAGCAAACAACTGTAGACAGCTACCACCCTGCCTGTCGCATCATTTATGTAGATAGAAAAACCACTTCCCTGGGGCACTCCTGATAATACCCTTGTCGCAGATGAACAATGGCCATCGTGGACAACATACTGATTACTATTACTTAAATTTTCAAGCCATTTATGTATAAAGAAGCCTCTTCCACACGATTCTGCTTTTGTTAACAGTCTACATGTAGCACCGTGTCACATGCCTTTCAGAAATTGAGAAATATGTAGTCTGTCTGTTGACCTTTATCCATGGCTTGCAAGCTATAATGTGACACGAGTGATGCATAGACTAAAACTTTTACATCTTAAGGAAATTTATTACAAGATATTAGAACTGAGAAATGTTTTAAGAACAGGCTATTTCCCAATGTTAAAAATATATTTTGTATGATTGTTATTCTGAATGGTTGTAATGATCAAATGGCATTTACGATCATTATTCTTAAAAACAAAATGTTTGTTTTGGTTTCTTAAATTAAAGCTTAAAAATAATTAAATTTGAAGTTTATGTCACGTGATCAAAAATGCTCTGTCATTGGCTGAAGCTCTAGTGATGTTACATGACATGAGGAAGACAAATCTACACTAACGTTTGACGAAATTGCAACACCAAGATGGAAAGCCATGAATTCAATAAATTTAATACCACAGGTTAGGTACTTGGAAAGTAACAAATGATCATCTTTTCAAATCTGTAATGTTCTTCGAGCCCTACTATTCAGTACCATGCAGTGCAATTAGAGCTGCTATATGGCGTGGCATTGAATCAATAAAGTTCTGAATATGTTCCATGCCATTTGTATATTAGCCCACGAACCCATGACACTAGTTACTGGAGGACCGTGACACACCAAGTGCCGACCAACCATATGCCAGAGATGTTCAATGGCTCACATGTCTAGTGAATGTGCAGGTCAGGAATACAATGGTAGCCGTCACTCTTTGAAGAAGTTCTATACATTCTTCACAATATGTGGCCGGGTATTGTCCTGGTTGAAATGTGGTGTAAGCAGGCACCTAAAACAGGGGTGTACCTCAGACACCACAACCACTGTTAGGTACCTGCTGCTGATCAATGTGCCCTCAATACATAGGACGAGAGGTCGTATTTGTAACAAATAGCACCCCAAACCATTACACCTAGTGTTTGTCCACTATGCTGCTCCATAATGCAACCCTCCAGGTTGCGCTCACTACAGTACCCACAAACACGTATGTGGTCATCAGTGTAGGACACGTTGAAGCGGGATTCATCCATAAAAATTACATTTTGCCACTAAGCCTCCCCCCTCCCCCCACTCTGGTGACAGTGTTCATGTGCCCATTGGTCGGAGAAGCTTATGGTTTCTGGACAATGGAAGACAACGTAATTCCATGTGCACAGCCAGTCCAATCTGCAGCAGATGGCGACAAACTATTGATGCAGACAGGTTCACACAAGTAGCGGAGCTCCAGTGACGAGTCAACCCTTTGATGTTGATGAGGCATACTGGCATCCACTGTATTGTTTCCGCCTTGTGTGACAGCTCTGGACCGACTACACTAGGTGCAACACTGATCTTGTTGTCCAACACGAGAGGGCTGTGCTCGGCCTACGTGTACCCCATCATGCTGTAAAACATATCACTTTTTGCTTGCACACTCATCACCGCTTCCAGCAACTGTGGCACTATTTGGACAATTCCTTCTTGGTGTTGCACTTCTCACAAACAGCAGTGTATATAAGTATTATAGCAAAAGTTACTAGATTTTTGCTTAATTTTTTCTGTGTTTAATATTTTTCTGTTGGAAGACACATTTACAACTTTTATGTAAGAATGGAAAATAATTTTGTGAAGTCTGATAGTGAAAACCTTCACATTTACTGTATACTATATCTTAGTTTTTCAAAAACAAGCAAGATGTTTATGTAACAGAAGTCTTAATGATGAAAAATGCATTTAAAGTAAAATATACCTGCATTTAAACCAAACTGTTGCTTGTTTGTATCAACAGATTGCTTCTAGTCTACAGATATGAACTGTTTTACATGGTAAAAATGTGTAAATAAGCATTGATTTATCCATCATATATTGAAATACTGCATCGCTGGTGTAAATATTAAAACTGACAACCAACATAAAATTTCTATGTTCACCGACTACAATAGAAAATGACTATAAATATAAATTGTTGGCTTGTCATATTGTGAACAGCTGTTTCACACATGGAAACATTCACTCACTAATCTGTACATAATAATACTTTACACATTTGCAGCTGCAAAGCATGAAACTTAATAGTAAACTAATAAGAGTAATAAATATGTACAGAGTGTTTACTTACATCAAAATGATCCTCACTAAAATAAATGAAGTGACTGCTATCTAATTTTAATCTCTGGCTGTGAGTTTCAAAAAAATTTTATGCATTTCTCATTGCTTGGAACATGCAATATATATAGTTTTTAAGATGTATTTGTGTCATGTGGTATACACAATATTTGTACATAGTTTTCAGAAAGATGAGTGTCCAAACAATGTATCACTGTTAATAAATTTTATAGCATCAGCTATAGCATCATGTCAGTTGATGACAAGGCATCACATGAATCAAGTGGAGCAATTTAGCAAGCTTTCAAATGATTTGAATTTCATCCCCCCCCCTCTTCTTCTTTTTTTTTTTTTACAAAATACTGTGATATAAGAGGGGGGAAAGCATGTTATAGGCGTAAGCTGACATAATCTATTTAAGATGACTTCCATAATTCAGTCAAATACCCTATTCTGCACCAAACAGATGTTAATGATATTGGTCCTTAATTATGCCGGGTCATTCCTGATGACATCGTCACCACAAACCCCTTCCTCTACACTGGTATTGTTGATAAGGTCTCACCTGTTTGTAACAACAAGGTTTAATATACTTACATTGTGAGAAGGCACTCAATTTAGATGCTCAAGACACGTTTCATAAAACATGTCCAATAATAGTTCACAAGGCTGCCTGTACCAACTGCAATTATAAACAACAGACATCCCAGTCTGTACCTGATATATCAAATCTGCCTCCAACTCGTATTGCGTGATTCTGTTTTTGTCCCACTACTGAGGTACACTATTCCTTGAATGATTCTGAAATTGTCACAGTGGAACTGGCATTTGTCTGAGGATGGTAGGCAGTTATTCTGTGGACAATGTCACAACGTAACATTCCCTCTGATACTAGTTTCGACTGGAATACTTTTCATGCTGAGATATCTTCACACGTGGAGCACCATGATTCAAAGTAATGTTTTCTACAAGGAATTTTGCTATCTCTGGAGCTTCTGCAGTCAGCACAGGTTTGGTGACAACGTAGCAGGTGAGGTAGGCAGTGCAGACTATTATCCATCGGTTACTGGTTGTCAACTTCGGGAACCTACCTAAAAGGTCAATTCCAATCAAGTGGAATAGAGTTGTTGCAGGTGGAATTGGTAGCAGATGCCCTGGAGGTAATTGCGACAGATGCACTCCTTACAGTGACAAAGAGAGCTTGGCAGATCAGTAGAGTTCTTACCAGTACTACCTGCATCTGAATCTGTCTAAGGTCTTCACGAAACCCAGATGACTGGATATTGGAGAATCATTGAAATACTTGAGAATAGCTGGGCAGAGATGAGCTGGAACAACCAATAGCGATTTGGGGCCCAGTGGATTGTAGTTGCTTTTATACAATGGCTTGCTTACAAGTTGAAACTCTCCTTTGGTCGGTTCTCCTTTTCCAAGGCCTGTATGGTTTGTAATAATGCTGTATCTTCCCTCTGTTTAGCTGTAATGTCACATAACTCAGAGAGGGCTGAAACTGCATCCATGCTGTTTTGTTCAGCTAATGGATTCCTTGAAAGGAAGTTGGCGGTGTCATGTTTGTGCTATTTTTTAATACCACTGTGACATCGAAGTCTTTGATGTCTTTGTGCCAATCATGCTAGTTCACCTGTTAAAATGTTTGTGAAGTTATGGGACCTACCTGCAGTGGCCACCAGTCCCTAAACTTACAAACTACTTAAACTAACTTAGCCTGAGAATACAAACACCCATGCCCAAGGGAGGACTCAAACCTCTGACGTGGAACAGCCAAGCATGCACCGTAGCTGAGCACCTCAGTGCCCATGGCTATTCTGCCACGGCAGTTGACCTGTTGGATCCTTCAAACTGGTCAGCCAACATAAGAATGGTTGTCCGTCATGACGTGAATGGTTTGCCGAATATATACTGCCAGAACTTGTTGATAGGCCAGATAACAGCGAGCCACTCCTTCTCGGTTGTAAAGTGGTTTGTCTCAGACTTTGCGAGTACTCTTGATGCATAGGCTATCACCTTTCCAGCACCTTCCTGAATTTGTACAAGCACTGTGCCAATCCCCTAACCACTAGCATCAGTGTGAAGTTTCCGCATTCTCGTCATATAAGGGTAGAACTGGTACAAAAGTTAGAGACTCTTCAAGTGCCCGGAATGCTGAGGAGCTGGAAATTCTGTGACTGCCCTTACTTTATCTGAATCAGGACAGACACCATCTCTGTTGACTAGGTGCCCCAGTATTTGTATCTCGTTCGCAAAGAGGAAGGCTTGAGGTGGAGACCTTCAGTCCAACACACTTCAACACAGATAACAAGTGGCTTAGATGTTCCATAAATGTCCCTGAGAAAACAACAATGTTATCTAGATAACAAAGATATGGCGTCCATTTTAGATGTTGAAGCAAGTTGTCCCTCATGCGTTCAAATGTGCCCGGAGCATTACATAGTCCAAACGGCACGACTTTGAATTCTTAGAGGCAGTCAGTTGTAATAAAAGTGGTTTCCTCCATCAGCTTTGTCAACCTCGATTTGCCAGTAACCTGTCTGCATGCCCATTGTTGAGAAGTATGTAGCTTCTTTCTAACAGTCTAAGGTGTCGTCAATGCGAGACAGTAAGTAGACATCATTCTTTGCAAATTTGTTAGGCCAGCAATAGTGAACACACAAATGCCACATCTCAATCTTCTTCTTCACAAGGACCACCGAAGACGATCAGGGACACTCTGAAGGTTAAATATCATTGTGCAACATCATCTCCACTTCATACCGAATTATCGGTCTTTCAGATGGCAACACACTATGAGAATGCTGGCTAATTGGGAGATGATCCCCAGTATTGATACGGTATTTTATCATGGGCTGTTTCATCTGGATCTTCTCCTGTCTGGCTCTGAATGCACCTGAAAATTGGTGTAGTATGGCTAAAACCTGATGACAATGTTTCAGGGTCAGACCGGGCCCTATATACAATTCCATAGTAGTTTCCTCTAGTGTGTTGTCAGCAGTAACAGCAGAGCATAAGACTGCCAATGACATTGAGCTCACCCTCCTGGACTGGTTCAGCTGTTCCAATACACATTCCTTTAGGAGTCAGTTGCGATTGCTCATGAAAATTAGTGATCCAACATTACCCTCGACCAGCTGTAATGCTTATCATCGCTGCTGGTATGTAAATTTTCTTCACAGTTCAACTGGTCATCACAGCTGCTGACTGGAACTCTTCCCATTGTTACTGATGGGATTTCAACATTCTCAACAGCAAACAACCTCCCAGGGGAGTACGTATTACGTGTAGTCATTGGAGTGGCTTACTCAATTTGATTCTCAGATCTTCCACAGTTAATGACAGCCTGGGACGCCTGAAGGAAGTCCCATCCAAGGATTGTGTTATGACTACATTATGTTAAAAAAAATCAAATGGCTGCATCCTATTTTTGATAGTTACTCTTGCAACACATGTCCCTGCTTGCTGAACTCCAAACTCTGGGAAGAATGCTGCAAACTGTTACTATGCTTGCACCCCACACGTAAGGCCAGCAGTCTTCACCAATTCTGCCAGACACCTGTATGAACTGAGAATGGCTTCAGAACCCAAATGACAAACATCTACAGTGCCAATGAAAACCCACAACTTGTAGAAGACACCTCTTCCCCCTCCCCTCCGATACACTCAATAGTTGCACCTACTCTGCTTGGAGGAGGGCCCCTCAGCAGATATACTGACTGCGCAATGGAATACTTTTTGGTCCATGCACTATTTTTCTATGGAGATCCACAAATAACTTCACATTGGAGTTCTAGCAACCCCCCGCCCCCCAATACCCTCCTGTGCAGTGCTCGGAGCCTGT
Source organism: Locusta migratoria (assembly GCA_026315105.1). Taxonomy (NCBI): domain Eukaryota; kingdom Metazoa; phylum Arthropoda; class Insecta; order Orthoptera; family Acrididae; genus Locusta; species Locusta migratoria. Next base: position 276,386,030 of record CM048755.1, read on the forward strand.
TGATAGAGTGACCATCTGTAAGAGCTCTATTTCTGATTTAGCAGGGTAAGGTTCATTAAACTTTTTACAAGTAATGAGCAATAACTTATTTCACTAAAATTAATGGAAACAAACTAGTACATACCATATTTATTATGCATGCTAACTGCATCATGAATAAGCTTGTTGTATCAAAGTGATCCAGATCATTTGGAGAAAAGAAATTGATTGGCCAAACATCTATATATTTTATTGCAGATGACCTGTAGAGAAGAAAAAAAAAAAACACTCTTGGATTAATTGTACCATACCCAAGACAGAATAATAATCACACACCCTCAGAGTAAAGTGTAATAGTGAAATTTTACTCATGCCAAATTCAGTATATTTCATGGTAAATATTGCATTTGCATAGAAATAAAAGAGAACCACTCATCAAAAAGTCTTATAACTGGTCAAAAGGTATTCACAAAATGGATGTGAAAAAACCAGAACAGAGATGTATGAGGTGTGGTGCTACAGAAGGACATTGAAAATTAGATGGACTGATAAGATAATGAATATGAAGGTTGTAAGGAGAATTGGCACAGAAAGGACTACATGTAGAACATTGACAAGAGGAGACAGAACGATGAGATGTGTATTACGACATCAGAGAATAGCCTCCATAGTACCGGAGGGAGCTGCAGACAGCAAAAACTGTAGAGCGAGACAATCCTTGGAATATATTCAGCAAATAATTATAGGCACATGGTGCAAAAGCTACTCTGAAATTAAGTGGTTGTTACGGGAGATAAATAGGTGGTGGTCGACATCAAACCAGTTATAAGACTGACAATCAAAAAAGACACTTGCTTGTTTTTATGCTACACACACACACACACACACACACACACACAGTCCCAATGCAGTATGGCAGAACACACACTGCCAGTACTGCTTTTGAGCAGGTAGACAAGGTGGAGAGAGGGTTCAAATAAGTGAGCTGCATGACAGAGATTGCGGTTGGGTAACTAGCAGCTCAGCAGAAGGCAGCAAGGGGTTTTTTTTTTCCTTTTCCTTTTTTTACTAGGAATTTCAGATAGTGGTGGAGCAGGGTTGCAAGTGAATGTCTAGGTGTGACGTAATATATCACAGTGATTGCGTGAAAGAAGGCCTTTTCCAATTATCTGACTCCAACTACAACTGCAAGCTCTGTCAAACAAATTCCAATTCCTGCTGAAATCGTTAGGCCCTTACCAGAACCTCTCCCTTGAATCCATCTCCCACCTTACTCCAACAACACACCTCATACCATTCTTTTACATGCTCCCCAAAATCTGCAAACCGACAACCCTGGATACCCCACTGTAGCTGGTTAATGTGCTTTCTCTAAAAGAATTGCAGCCCTTGTTGACCAACACCAAGCCTCCCACATCGAAAGACACCAACCTATTTCCTTCACTGACTCTCCAAGCATTACCACACCTTTATCTCCTCCATCCCTACTCGGCACTGTTGATACCAACTCCCTATAAACCAACAACCTTCATGCCAGTGGTGCTGTCACTACTGAACATTACCTCTCCCACCATCCTTGAGTTGCCAGGCCCACTATCTCATTCTTCACACACCTTACCAACTATATCCTGACACAGAACTTCTACTCTTTTTAAAGAAACATATACAGATTTGTGGCACAGATACAGGTATTCACATGGTACCCTTTTGTGACAAGTGAGAACTCTTAGTCTAGCTCAGCTTCATTGATGATATCTTCAATGATCTAGACTCAGAGCCAAAACATCGTATCCTCACTCCTTCATAACCACACCACCTGCTCTCTTATCTGTTTCACCTGGGCCCCCTCAACTTGATGCACCACCTTGGCTGGACATTGATCAACATTTCTGTCCACATCAAACCCATTAACCAACAGAGCCAGCATTTTGAAAGCTGTCATCCCTTTCACACCAGTAAATCCAATCCACATATAGCCTGGTCTTCTGTGTATGGTGTATCTGTATTGACAAGAACTCTGTTACTCAGTTATGTTGACAACATAAGAATGGCCTACCCCCACCCCACGATCTAGCCAGAAAACACATTTAACATACCATTACCTCACTCCATTCCCACAAGAGCAACCCCCTCATCATTCAATATCACCCTACACTAGAACAACTGAATCATATCTTTTGTCAAGGTTTTGAGTATCTATCATCATACCTGAAATAGGGGTCAACCAACTCAATATATTCTCCACATCTTTTAAACTTGAAAGTGATGGTCTGTTGGCAAACTGATCTACACAACATCCTAGACCATACATATGCCTCACCTAGTCCAATCCTTACATCACATGGATCATATCACTGTGGATGTCCAAGGTGCAAAATCTGCCTAATCCACACACCCAACACTTCCTACTACAGCCCTGTCATAAGATTATCCTATACCACGAGAGGTCAGGCCACCTGTGAGAACAACTATACTGCTGCAATCAATTCACAGAGTTTTACAATTTTATGACAACCAGCCAGCTGTCAATTAGGATAAATGACCACTGTCAAACTGTAGTCCAGAGTGCATTTGACCATCCTGTGACCTAACATGCAGCTGAGCGTTTCAATAGCTGCTTTCTAACTCAGGTCATCTTCCCTCTAATACCAGCTACTCTAAACTACATACATCAGTGCTTTCCTTGCAGCACTTCCTCTGCCCTTAATATCATACTGGTAACCCACTAACCCCATTCCCTCCACCCAATGTTTCCCCTTCTTCCATCCTGTCAGCCATGTTACTCCTTCAGCATACCATGCTTTTGACCAATGCCAACACCTAAATATCACACACCTTACCCATCCACATGACCCCCACCTCCATCCTTGGATTCATAGCTCACAGCCTTCCATCTAGCTGCAATCCATCCAACCACAATCATTAATTTACCCCACTGCCCACACCAAACAACATAACCCCTACCTCACCTTGTCCATCTGACAAAGTATTGGCAGCATGTATCCAACCAGCATAATGTACAGGAATTTGGAATCATAATGCAGGGCTCGCTCTCTCTCTCTCTCTCTCTCTCTCTCTCTCTCTCTCTCTCTCTCTCTCTGTGTGTGTGTGTGTGTGTGTGTGTGTGTGTGTGTTTTCATGTCAAGAAACTGCCTCTGCTTATCAGTAAATTGTCTCCTTTATTCCCAAGTATTTACCTTCAATCATAACTTGGCAACTACAATTACAGGTAATATTATATTATGTTCTTTCTCCACATGTTATGTGAAAAATCTGCCACTATGTACTGTGCTATTGACTAGCTGAAACTTGCAACGAAGCTTTGTCTTCAGTTACTTTTACAAGTTTCATATGAATACATGTAAAATATAAAACCCACAAAGTAGTCAGCATTTCAGTTTCATGAATTATTTAATTCATTTTTTTGTTTCATTAGTAGTTAATATTTATAATAATAAAATATTTATTAAATCAAAATTGCAACTATTTGGTGAAAACATATAACAGCAAAAAAATAGGAGCACTTAACATTATTTATAGAAAATTTTTGTCAAAGGATATAACCCCAGAAGAATGACAGACTGCTGTAATGGTGGGAAGCCTGTGTTTTTTCAACCATGTAAAATGTTCACATAATTAACAGGTATGCATTTGGGTAATTCCAATGACAACAGATGATTTTTAGCAAACCCATAGTCTGTCATTTTCAAGGCACCAATGGAATGAGAAAAATTTGAGCAAACATACTGAAAATCTTTGTATGCAGAGAATACAGGAAACTTGCACGAGCACACAATCAAAGATAACCAATGTAAGAGTTACTGACAGTTAATTTAATACCCAGATGGTTGTTATTTGAATAGTATAAAATTATTCTTTTCTTCAAACCTTACTGTCAAAATTACCAAGAAGGAAAGCTATTGTGGAACATATTCATTCTACATTAAAATTATTGATAAGGGACATTTGTAATAGCTGACTGACCATAAAGAAATTCTGCCTTTAGAAAGACAATCTTTGATTAGTTGTGTTTTACACAAATGTGTTTCACTACTTTCTGTGGTACCTTCAGTGGATTTTACTTATTTTATTCTCTATTATTATTATTATTATTATTATTATTATTATTACATGTAAGTATCTCACAGAAACCTTATACAAAAATGCAGGCATTCTTGATGTATTTTGATCTCTTGAACTTGAAAATGATACTCAAAACATGGCATCGCCAATGTGTAATTAACAATAAAGCAATATAATGATATAACAGTCATGAAAACACCATATGGACTTCAGAATTTCCTGTTGCACGTGTGAATGGGAGAGCAGGGATCGTGACAGACATTGAAAGTTGACTGCAGTTAAAATGAATTCATGATGTAGTAACAATGAAATGAAAGAAGTTTACATCACATGACAGTCATCAAATATATTAAACAAAATTAAACCATTTGACTGTCCTGACTCACTTATGTTGTGTATTTAATTAAATATGATGGACTGTATTCCTTACTTTAAGAAATTTTATACAAATGTACTAGAATGTGTGTCTAATCTCTTGATAAGATTTTTTGAAATGGCTATAAGAGATTTTTTGTTGTTGTTGTTTTGTATAAATCCCTAACATTTTGCTTTAAGCCTAGAAACATAAGCACATGATAATATACCTACGACATAACCAGATGCAGATGACACAGGTATCTGTCTAGAAAAATCACTTTTCATCATATATTTGAATACCCAAATTAGTCTGAATAATTGAGTCTTCATTGTATATTAATTCTCTTAGAAATTATGCACAATTAAGAAAAAGCCAAAGCTTTTATCCCCAATGAAAAGCAATTACACACACACACACACACACACACACACACACACACACACACAAATCAGCTGTTGTACCATAACAGTTATTGCTAATGTGCACATAGACCTCAAATTAAATGAGAAATGCTGACACACATTACTCAACAACCTAAGGTGTAATAATCCTGAACTTTGCTGACTCACCTCTATTAAACAATGCTACATACATTAAAATGTTGCAACCCCTGGGATGGTTTCTAGTTTCTGTAGTGGCAGTGACAGCTTAAACAACCTATATAGTGTTGTAGTCCACATCATAATGCACAATTCAAAACCTCAAAGTTACCTAAAGGATTTATTGACCATAGCTGAAGGAAAATTCCAATACATAGTGTAATAAATGTTTATGGGAAACATATGCACAAGTGCCACAATACACATAATGTCTGTTCACTTTTGAAAATTAAGATGAAAATCATAAAAGTCCTATAAACTAAAGGGAAAAATTGAATAAAGCTTTGGTACAGAAAAAACGAACAGTTATGTCTGCATTTCATTTGTAATATCTGACATTTAAAACATGTTAAATAAGGAATCAAAATGTCCAGCAAATTATAAAATGTAATTCACTTACTTTGCAACACGAAATTTATCAAGTGTTTGGAAATGGCGGCATACACAAAGATTTTTTTTCATCTTCAAAACATCTACCATCATTCCCACAAATTCAGTTTGATTTATATGCTTCTCTTCAGAATCTCTGCGCAACTTAAAAAGGGGAATTCCATCACATGCTAATATTCCACTGAATGTTGTCGTATGGTAGCCAGAATCAGAACTATAAGAAAGTAGACAACAGAAGACTTTATTACACCTTGAGTAACTATAAATGTGCACTACACATAAAAGTGATGACCAACCTTTAGTTGCACGGAACTTAGAGAAACTGGACACACATTAAATAAATCTTGTGGATCACTGACAGAACAGGAACTAGTTGGAGACATGTAAATTTTACACTGTGTTCTGGAAGGTTTTGGAGTTTATTTTACATATTATCTAATTGCACATTAAATATTAGCTAATTCTCCAGCACATTTTAAAAGACAGATATAGAAATAGTAATGCCCACAGCGAATCTTGCAAGAATTAATAATATATTCAAATACATTATTAGCATACATGATCTAGTCTTTCGGGAAGTATTTTCACAAGCCAAAACAATTACTTCTTTTCTTCCTACAATGACGTACCTCTCAAAGAAGTCCTTGGGTGCAGAGTCATCATAAAAACCCAAAACAATCGTATTGGGCTTCATTGCTCCCAATCCAGACATTCGGATCATATGATGCATACCTTCTCTCACAGTCTTAGCAACTGTCAGTTCAATAAATGCTTTCACCTAGAAAATGAAAAATAAATGTTTGCAGAGTCCATAACAAATGTGTTGTGATCTTCATTTTTTCCCCATTTAATGAGACACTACAAAAAATTACAAAAATAAGGATAAACTAAAAAAGTTACTATATTGTTATTACACACATCAAAAAGAGATTTGCTTCACCTGTGTATATACAAACACTTTCCCTCCTAGATCTATGTTGAAATGATTGGTCCTTTCAATGGTAATGTCCAAGAATGCTTGCAATTAAAGTAGCTCAGCTTGATATGATATATATCAAACATGGAACTCTAAATCAATTATGAGGCTATTCCCGCGCAACTTATGAAGTATGTTTTTTTCATAGTTATGCAAACGTATTTTATTGGTTTCTATGCTCATGAGTGACAGTGAATTATTATTATTATTATTATTATTATTATTATTTTCCATTTATGAGTTAAAAGACTTCACAGTCAAAGCTATGCAAAGGAAAACTGTCACAACCATGTAGTGACTGTATCTTGATCTTCGGAAAAGTACATCAACAACCAGTCACTATATGGTTGCAACAGTTTTTTCCCTTTAGGTTGGTCTGACTGCAAAGTATTTTAGATGTTAAGAAATCAATATAATGACAAATGAAATACTCTCAATTTCCATTAAAAACTTTCTCACCCATTTAGTGACGAGTTTTCAATGTACTTTTCTGAAGAATTTCTGCAGCGATTTATTATGCAATGAAAGTCTTATCTATAATATTTATTTATTTATTTATACATACAAAAAATAAGTGTTGATCTTTTGTCCTCACTCATCTTAGAAATATATAATGTATGATATGTAACACATATTCCAAATTACATTACAATGTAGATCGTCAGAAACATTCAACAATTTTCTACGTAAATGTCATGATATCCAAATTTGTTGTTACGTAGATATGTACTACCACAGCTTCAAATTTTATCAGTGACAGTTGGAGTAATGACATTTATACTAATTCGCGAAAAACATTGAGCTATTTCTTATGAATGTGTCATGATACTGCCATAAAAATATTCTCGTCGATGCAGCTTTACATTACCACTCTCAAAATTATTAGTATGTAAACATTAATACTTTGTCATGTCATGCATCAATGTTCATGTAATCAATTTAGAGTTACATGTTCGATATATATCATTTCAGGCCAAGATACTTTGATTGCAAGCATTCTTGTAAATTACGCTATCAACTGCCATAAAATGTGGGAAACAAAAGTATACAGTATCTATATGCAGTGTAAGGACATTTTCTGACAGAAAGAAGAAGAAGAATATCAATGTTTGACCGCACACTGTTTGTTGCTTTTTGTTAAGAAGGACTTTCATCAAGAAAATTTGTAAGGTGAATAGTCACAAGTCAGGCTGATGTAGTAAGAAGGTTCATGAATTGCCCTGTACTGGTCAGCTTAGGACAACAACTGCAGCAGACAACTGTATCTGCAGATTATCACACGAAGGAAGTCCTCACTGTGATAAACAATGACCACTGGGAGTCATGTCAAACCGCACTGTACGAAACACTCTCCATAATGCTCTGTATTTCAGACAGCCACGGAGAAGCCGAGGTCTTAAACCCAAACACCATATTACACATGACAAGTGGGCGAAAATGAACTATGGAAAAGTGACGGAAATTCTCTTTGCAGATGAATGCCACATTTCTGATACCAGATGACTGTCAACAATGTGTTTGGAGGGAACCTGGTAATGCTGCATGCCAGAGGCATACCATCAATTGAGTACAGAAAGGTGGCAGATCAACAATTTTCTGGGTGGTTGTCACGTGGGGGTTTCAGAGACTATTGCCACTAATCGAGAGCAAGTTCAAGGTTTCGCAATATAGCAATAACATCTTCCAACTTATCTTTTAACAATTTCATTAGCATTTCAGGGAAGTATTCAAGTTCATGAACAACAACTCCCTAGTACTCCATGTAGCATCATCAATGATTTCATCAATTGCACCAGTTTCACATGACTGGATTGGCCTGAGCATTCATCTGATATGAACCCAAATGAACATGGTTCGAATAAATTGAATAGAGCTTGTGAGCACATTGTGACAAACCATGAAATCAATGGGAGTTAAGCAGGTTTTCCATTGAAGAAGGAAATACATCTAACAAGCAGTTGTTAAATAAACTCGTGGGCAGCACGACATGTTGGGTCAGGGTTGAATTCATACAAGGTGTCATGCAACTCTTTATAGAATGATGTTGTAACATAATGGGCTTACCTCAAGAAAAGTGATTTTAGGTTCTGTTTCAATACAGCACTATATTGGTGGATTGAGTAACCCTGAAGTGCTGCTGCCAGTCCCAACCCCGGATAAAGGAGGAGTGTTGGCAGCCAAAGAAGCCGTAAAAGAAAAGCCGGGTCACATCTCAAGGCACCTCTGAGGCTAACTACCCCAGTTGTAATCACGTTGACACCTAGGCGTCAACCGCCAATATAAATCATTCGTTTCAGCATGATGGCAAGTTCGCTAAAAGGAAGCACTACCCCAGGTGGTAACCAATCCACCATTGTCAAGGACAATGTTAGTGAGCCAACGGATTCTGGGGAGCTCACACCAACATGCAAGAGATTGAAAAGCAAGAAAGTTTCATACTTTTCAACCTTCAATGTCAACTCACTCCTCAAAATTGGAAAACTGAAACATCTTACTGACACTCTGACCAACCAAAATATCACTATAACAGCACTACAAGAAAGGAGATATACAGATGAAGCAGCGTTTGAATCAGAAGGATTTCAGATTCTGAAAGGAAAACCTGGCGGGGAGTAATGAAGAACGTACCTCAACTTGGCACAGGTTTTATCATCAATAGACAAATCCTTGGAGCCATCACCGACTTCAGCTCTAAAAGCAGTAGACTCTCCACACTTACCTTTAGAGGAGAAAATAAGATGTGTACTATGGTCAATGTGCATGCTCCCACAAATGAGACTAATAAAACAGACCCAGAGAAAGTGGAAGAATTTTAGGACGACCTGGAGGAAACACTATCCAAGATTCCAACAAGAATGTTGTTATACTTCTTGGAGATTTCAATGCTCAACTCGGCAAAGAAAGAAAATACAGAAACATCATTGGGAACTATCCAGCTCACTACAGGACTAACAGAAATGGTGAACGACTGGTGGAAATTTGTAAGACCTTTGATCTGATAATGAAATCGACGGCATTTAAACGACTTCCTAGAAAACAGATGACATGGGTATGCCCAAATCCTCTGTTAGGAGAGTTCCAGCTAGATCACGTAGCAATACCAAAATGTGCAGGGAAGGAAATTCAAATGTAAAAGTCCTCAGGGGTGCCAACTTAGACTCGGATCTCTTTCTGTACAAAATTAAGATCAAAATTATACCGAAAGTCCATCAGCCTAGAAACACTATCCGTACCGTAAAGTATGATACAGGAAAACTTAAAACAAGTACAGATTTTAAAACGAGCCTGAGTTAGGAGGACTATCAAGGGTGGGAACAGCTGAAAGATGCACCGATTTACAGCGCGAAAGAAACTGTTCGCTTGGAGAAGATGAGGAAACACGCCTGGTGGTTGGCAGAAGGGGATCAAGCGATTGAAAAACGTCAGAAAGCATGGGCTGATTGGTGCTCCCATAAAACACTAGAAAATCTAAATAAGTTCCAAGAAGTAAGGAAAAATACTGCCAAAACTATCAGAAATCTTAAAAGAAAATATGAACAGGCACGCTTAACTCAAATAGAAGATGACTTTCAGAAGAACAATACGCGAGACTTCTATAGAACGTTCAAGACTAACTTGAACAGATATGATCCACCAACCCTCAGCTTTAAGAATAAAAAAGGGAAGATAGTATATGGAGAAATTGAAAACAGTCAGATCTTGGCAGAATACTTCGAAGAGCTCCTGAACTGCGAAGCACCAGCTGATACATTCAGCTACAATGACACAGAACCTAACCCTGACTCAGAACCACCTACTGCAGAAGAGATTAAGAATATCATAAATACCCTGAAGAATAACAAAGCTCCCAGGGAAGAAGGGACCATTGCAGAACTCTTCAAGTATGCCAACGAGAACGTTATCATTGAACTAAAACAAATTATAAGTAAAATTTGGGAAGAAGAGAAGCTTCCAGAAGGCTGGGCATTGGCACTAGTGCATCCCATTCACAAAAAAAGGAGATAAGACAGGTCCTGGGAACTACAGGGGAATATCGTTAATACCTGTGACCTATCAAGTATTTTCAAAAGCATTGCTAAACAGAGTGGAAAAACAACTAAACCCACAGATTGATGAGTACCAAGGAGGCTTCAGAAAGGGTAGATCATGTGCAGAACAAATTTTGAATCTTAAAATGATAATGGCATATCAAAAACAGAGGTGCAACAAATTCTTGCTTACATTCGTAGACTTTAAAAAAGCATACGATTCAGTAGACAGACAAACACTGTTCCAAATTTTAAAGGAGATGAAATTAGATAGAAAATCCATTGAACTAGTGAGACAGACCCTAAACAATACAACATCCAAAGTCAAGTTCAGAGGAAAACTGTCAGAGTCCTTCAAGATTAATACCAGAGTGAGACAGGGAGATGGACTATCCCCTATGCTCTTTAACTGTGTACTCGACAAGGTGATCCAGGGAGTGGCGACAAGGATGAAAGGAGTGGGCGGGATACGTCTGGGGTGCAAGAAAAAAGGAATACGAGTAGATTGCCTTGCATTCGCGGATGATATTGTTTTACTGTCAGAATCATTAGAAGAGGCAGTGAACCAAACCAAAGAACTACAGCGACAAGCAGCTAAAACAGGCCTACAGATCTCTATTGAGAAGACAAAATATGTGACAAACATCACGGAAGCTCCTGGTTGGATGGCAATAGACGGAGGGAAAATTCAGAAGGTGGAAAAATTCAAATACCTAGGAGAATGGATAGACACTGGACTGACAGAATAGGATGCAATGGAAGAACGAATAAACAAAATTAACTTAGCATATAAACTGACAATGAAAATCTATAATAAGAAGAATATTTCTATCAATGCAAAACTGAAACATTACCAGACAGTGATCCGCCCTGAAGCTTTATATGCAGCAGAAACACTCAACCTAATAAGAACTGGAGTGATCAGGAGGCTAGAACTGGTGGAACGGAAGATTCTCTTGAGAATATTAGGACCTCGAAGAACAGAAGACGGTCAGTTTAGAAATCGATCCAACCAGGAACTCAATTCCAAAATAGAAAAAATATCCAATATCATTAAGAAAAGAAGGTGCGAGTTCTTTGGACACATTTGCAGAATGGACCAGGGAAGATTAACACAGCAAATTTCACAATTCTTGTTGTACAAGAAAAGCAAAATACGGTGGATCCAAGAAGTACAAAGGGATCTAGAAGAAAGGGGAATATGGGATCAAGAAATACACAACAGGGTGATCTTTAAATAAAAAATTCAGGCATTTGCAGGATTTGAGGACAGAATTAGACCGAGAATGAAATCATCATGGACAGAAGAGTGAAGAATGATGCAAAGTATGAGAATGAAAGAATACTGGAAGAGGAGGAAGAATGGAAGAAAGGAAGCTGATGTGAATTAACGTGTTCCAAAGATAGCCGAAACGAAAGAAGAAGTTTGGTGGTTTTTGTCAATAAATTGGAAGCTGTGAATATTTGTTCGATGGGTGAGGCAAAACATTTTTTTGATGTATGCATTTCATCAGAATGGTGTAAATTGTACTGCACCTCATGAAGCAATGAGTAATATTGATAGGGGCTCTCCAATGTTTCTGGATTTTCGTAAGGATTTTGGCTCAATTCCTTAAAGTAACTTTTAATCAAATTTCATTCCTGTGGAGTATTGTCTCAGTTGTGCATCTGGATTCATCATTTCCTGTCAGAAATGATGAACCACCCACTCTGCAGCACACTGAAACCTCCAGCCTAAAATCTTAAAGAAAATTACAGATACATCACACATATTTAATCACACTAGCCTCATTAGGAACTAAAATATAGGGCAGATCTTCACCAAGGTCCTCTTATGCCCTCCAGGCACTCAGTTAAAATATGGCATAGAGTTATTTGTATGCCACAGGCATCAGAGAATAGGGGATCCTCTCAGTGGAGTACGAATCCATGTATAAATGGACAGTGTCCAATTCAGAGGCAGGTAAGGGTCACTTTATCCTGCCCAAGAGACCAACAGGAGGACTGCCATAGTTGGATGGTTCTTTTCACCAACCACACCTTATTATTCATCACTGCCAAATGCTTCTTCTACCACAAATCCATGGAGCTCTGCTGAAGCACAAAGATTATGTCCTACAGGGGACTATCACACTGTGTTACATGTTTCCTATGTGGACCTCCTTGAAGCCCAATCAACCACTTGGTCATGTATTAGCAGTATTAACTTTGGTGTTTTGAAGGGACTGAAAGACAAATTTCATCAGTCCCTTGTTTCAAAAATACACTTACCACTACAAAAGCACAGATGAAAATAAGCCTATCAGTAGGTACCCAGGGGAGAGGAAAACCCCAGGGTCTACAGAAAGGCCATGAGGGTTACAAAGGACAAGACAAGTGAAGAGAGAGATGTACAAAAGAATGTGGGAGAAGGAGATAAAACAATAGAGCAGATAGCAGTGGTTGGTTAATCACAAGGTTACAAAAGAATGAGCCAGTCACTCTGCAAAACACTAAACTTAGGCTGAAGTCCAACCACAACGATAAACCAAGTAGTGCAGAAAACACATTGAAGAGGGGCAGAGAGTAAATTGCACAAAGGGTGAATGCTTGAGAAATCAGGCTGTAACACTACCATCGTGGATTAAACTTAAAAATGAGTCAGTCATTGAGGCATTGTCACCTAGCACAAAAGGCAGTGCACCAGGAATATTTAAATTCTGCCTCAGGGCAGTCAGATTAGTACAGTCCAACAAGATGTGAACCACTGTCAAATGTGAACCACAGCAACACTGAGGAGGGTCTTCATGACAGAGGAGATAACTGTGAGTCAGTCAAGTATGGCCCATATGGAGACAGCAATGGATGACAGTCACTGCAACAGAGCCACATAGAGGACTTTCATACATTGTAGTCTCCTTGATTGCACGTAATTTATTTGGAACTGTCACATTGTGGCATTTAGAATTCCAAATCCCAATAACTTTGCAGTGTTATACTGATTATGCTGATCTCCAGAATCAGTTTACTGGCAGCCTACTTGGCCAGCCTGTCAACAAGTGTATTTCCTGGGATTGAAAGAATAGATATGCTAAAGAGTTAGAGACATGGCTACCAGTTCTGCAATGTTAACACTGCAGCCAACCTGCAAGAAGCGTTGTTCAGAATGTTCTGCACGAGCATAAGTAGAGCTGACGTAGCCATCAAATATCGGACAATCAGTGTAGACTGGGATGGATGTACAAAGGAGTCAAATTGACAGCAGAGGGCCCCAGGGTGAACAATCTATTGGACTTTATGACAAGTACAGATGAAGTTGTGGTCATGGAATAGACCAGGGAAGTGTATGTAAGTGAGCCAAAAATTGAGGTGGTAGAGGGAAAGATTTGAGTTCAGATAGAAGGGACCGAATGGGAACCACGATCTTACGACCTGAACAGGGCTGCTGATGTGGGGAGATGGATTACTGTATTTGGGAAACGTATATGGTCATTTGGAGGCTTGAGTGAGCTAGGAAGGTGTGCAGCTTACAGCAGGTGTTGGTGTCGATTCCACAATAGGACACCCCAGCCTCCACGAGTAGGCTGTTCACAGGACTTGGTCAGAAACAGAACTTTAAAGCTGTAGACAGTCACCAGCATAAAGTATTTTGAATGCATTATTTTAAGCCTTAAGCTGTATATTTTGCCACTTTATTATTCAATCAGTTTTGCTTGTTACAAGCATCATCAGGGAATAAAAGCACATGTCAGCTTGGTCCCATGAGCAGCTAAGGAAACAAGGGTCCACAAAGGCTGAGCTCCGCCTACTGGGTAAGCCTGCAACCTTCCTATCAGTACTCACCAATAAGAATTGGGAATACATAACTCTGGGTAGTAAAAGTTTATGGCTCATTGACTCTGTTCATAGGGGTGAGTTAAGTATGTCAGCTTCTATGCCCTAAACCACCTTCTTCAGGTGGTAATAGAATTAACTTCCTGAAAATAGTGTTCTAATAAACTGTCATTATACTTAATATACAATTTAATGTAGAGTGACAGATTCACATCAATAACTTACCTTCAAATGGTCAACTAATTCTAGCCAATGTGTATATTCATAGGAAGTCACATCACGATCATGTTCATGGAAGTCACCAATTTTAACGTGGCCTAATACATACAGGCCACTTTTCTTCAAATCGTTAACAAAGTGAATCAATGGACACGATGTTCTAGGATTACTAACTAAAAGTAACATCTGAGGTCTCCAGAATTTTACATGGTCCTTTCTTGAATCCAGCAACAACAAATATTTGCGAACCTGTAACAAATTTTGCAAATGATGACATTCATGTAGGTTTGTTCAATGTGATTTATGAACTTAACATTCAATAGGTATACCTAATGCCACAGATTTTACATAGTAAAACTTCAGTAAAAGATAAACATTTGTTAAAAAAAGTCCAGGTTAGAATTCAGCAAGACGATTGCTGAGTCACAACAGGAACACAAAAAAAAGACAGTCATACACAAGCAACTTCGCTTTGAGCCACAGCCTGCATTAGAAAAGACACACACTTTCATTCATTCAACCACACAGGTACACAATCATCATCATCTCTCGCTGATGCATTCCAAGTAATGTGCTGTGGTTTGTTGAGGGGAAGGGTGGGGAGGGGAGGGGACAGGAAGTGTGCAAGGTGGTGGTGGGGATGGACACAGTGCTGCCTTAAGTGCTAGATGATTGAAAAGATATGCAGCTTAGAAATGCAGTGTGGAGGTAATACCATCTGTGTAGCTCAGTATCCAGATGGCCTGGGTCATGAAGCGGCTGTTAAAATCAAACATATGCTCAGATGGATGTTGTGCCACAGGCTGGTCTACCTTATTTTTGGTCACAGTTTTTGGTGGTGGTCATTCATTCTAATCAACGGCTGGTTGGTAGTCATACCAATATAAGAATCTATGCAGTGATTGCACCACTGTTGGTAAATCACGTGGCTACTTACACAGGTGACCTGTTCTTTGACAGAGAACAATCACTAGAATAAAAAGTGCTGGGTGGATGGACTGGGCAGGTCTTGCAACAGGATTTTCCATATGAATATGACCCGTGTGCTTGGGGGCTGTCATTAGGAGTGGCACAGGGATGTACTAGGATGTTGTGAAGATCAGGTAGTTAATGAAACACCACTTCAGTTGTGTTGAGGATCTTGAGTAGGATGTGTCTCATTTCAGGGCATGGCAACAGAAAATCAAAGCCTTGTTCCATTCCAGGGTGATATTGAGTAACTTTTTTTTTGTAGCTGGTTATTGGGGGTGAAGGGAGGATTGGGTTTGTGTGGGGATATGTCATGGGAAATCTGTTCTGCAAACTACGTCAGGGGGAGGGGGGGCAGTGTCTGTCTGTGAATGCCTTTGTGAAACCTTCAGCATACTGCGAAATTCTCATCCACGGGTGGCTAGGCTGTAAGGTAATGACTTTTTATGTGGAAGGATGGCAACTGTCAAAATGTAGGTACTATTGGTGGCAGGTAGTTTAATGTGGTCGAAAGTATGGAGGGAAACCATCAGTGCAGTGGAGGTTAACATCCAGGAATGTAGCATGCTGGGTTGAGAATGACCAGGTGGAAGAGGAGTTGAGTTTGGTAAGGAAGGAGGGTAGGGTGTCCTGGCCCAGAGCCCAAATCATGAAAATATCATAAATGAACTTGAACCAGGCCAGATGTTTCAGGTTTTGGGAAGCTAGGAAAGTTTCCACCAGAAAGCCCTTAATGTCTTGGAGTGTAGGTAGGGAGTTTGGAAAAAAAAAAAAAAGTTCGAAAGGTCAGGTAGGCATGATCTAAGAGTTATGAGGGGTTCATGAGGAGGAACATTGTGGATAAGATAGGTGTTTGACAGTGGAGCACCAAGGTGGCAATAGGGTGTCAGCAGAATGGATAACTTGTAGAGGTGTTGTCTGAAGTGCTCCTCCAGGTGCTTGAGAGCAAGTCATTTGATCTGAGAGATGGGCTGCATGATTACGCATTACTAATATCTTGCAGGGGGTGTAGGTGGTTTACGGATGAAACTTCCTGGTAGATTTAAATTATGTGCCAGAACCTGGACTCGAATGTCAGACCTTTGCCTTTCACAGGCAAGTGCTTGCCTGTGAAAAACAAAGGTCCCAAGTTTGAGTTCCAGTTCTGGCACACAATTTAAATCTGCCAGAAAGTTTCATATCAGCACACACTCCACTGCAGAGTGAAGGTTTCATTCTGGAAACATCCCTTAGGCTGTGGCTAAGCCATGTCTCCACCATATCGTTTCTTCCAGGAGTGCTAGTCTTGCAAGGTTTGCAGGAGAACGTCTGTGAAGTTTGGAAGGTAGGAGGCGAGGTACTGGCAGAATTGAAGTTGTGAGGGCGGACCATGAGTCATGTTGGGATAGCTCTGTGGTAGAGTGCTTGCCTGTGAAAGGCAAAGGTCCCAGGTTTGAGTCCCAGTTCCGGCACACAATTTTAATCTACCAGGAAGTTTCATATCAGTGCACAGTCTGCTGCAGAGTGAAGGTTTCATTCTGGTTCAGGGACGTTTGTGCCATGGAGATGAAGTACCAGGTCTGTAAGGTGCAAGGACTGGTGGAATCTGAAAAGATCACTGTGAAAGGAGGGGTAGGATCAGAGAATGGAATTTTTATGGTTAGGCTATTGCAAGGGATTTCATGGTTTAGGCAGCATTTAAGAAATAAGTTTTGGAATTGGGCCTTAGCCAGGAAAGGGATACTTTTCTAAACCAATGGAGAAAAATGAAGCAATAATGAAATCCAAAGGAGAGCCATTCACAACATCAAAACAAATCCCGACATAATCATCTTCCCTACAGATAAAGCTTCCACCACTGTTGCTATGAATCGCAGTGACTACCTGGAAGAATGTCTCTGCCAACTTTCTGACTCTTCATCTACAATTAGTGCCAGAATGATACCATCCCAAAAGTCCAACAATATCTCCAATCCCTGTTGAAATCATAAGGCTCCTCTCAGAAGTTTTCTCCTGAATTCATCTCCCTTCTGAGCTCAACAGCACCCCACAAATCTACCTTCTACATACTTCCCAAAATCCAAAAACCAAATAAACCTGGATGCCCAATTGTAGCTGATTACTGTGCCCCTACTGAAAGAATTTCAGCCATCATTGACCGAAACCTTCAACCAATTGTCTGAAATCTATCCTCTAACATCAAGGGTACCACCATAGTCACTCCTTTCCCTCCTCGATCCTTAGTCATTACAGTTGACACCTACCTACACACCAATGTCCCTCATGTGCACAACCTTTCCACTATTGAATACTACCTGTCTTCCAACATCTCCCAGAATCCAAACCTGATATCCCTTTCCCCATAACCATCAATAACTTTATTCTAGCAAACAAATACTTATTCTTTGAGAGGAAGGTATATAAACAGATCTTTAGCACAGACATTGGGAACCCCATGACATCCTCCTATACCAAGCTGTTTATGGGCCTTCTTGCATGTGCATTTATTTGGTAGTGCCAATATAAAACTGATTACAGAGCATTTATTCTTCACAATATGGTGTATGGTAAAACAGTGATGTCCACAATTCAGCATAATCTCTTTACTAAACACTGATTTCCATGATCTGCAGTATAAAATTAGATGCTTCAACATAGATCTGATGGAATGCATAGCTTGCATACTGTAATTTCTAACAATGTGTTTGTCACACACTGTTAATACCAGTGCAACTTCACTTATTTCTAGTTGTAACAAATGAGGAATAATCTGGGACAAAAGAGAGAAGGCCTTTGGCATTTACAGGTGGAATATTGGCATCATGTCAGTAAGGTGTCACACCCTCCCGGGCCACAATGCATGTCCTTATGCCGTTTGCAATGGTGTCAATAGGCTTTTGATAATCCCTGAGGCAGCTTTGTCCACAGTTGTTCCTCCACATCCCACAGGTGATTCCTGGGACAGAGGCTCCTTCCAATGTCATTCCACACATGCTCAACAATGTAAAAGTCCTATTTTGCTAGCCAGTGGAGAACCTCAAGATGCTTTAGGGAGGCCATAGACGCTGTGTGTGGGTGTGCATTATATTGTTAGAACATTGTCTCAGGGTGCTATGCCATCAGGAGTAGGATGTAAAAGTGCAGAATTCACTTTTTATGCAGTTTAGTAATTTATGCTTTTACATGTGTAGCGATCGCTAAGTTGGTGTTTTTCTAACGTCAAAATTTACCTGATAACTTCAGTCAGTCTTCACCACTTTATTAATTTTGAGCATTAGTTTTGGAAAGTGTATATAAGGCATTTGAGTGGAGTTGAAAGTAGTCACATAGTTTTATTAAGTTTACTTAATTAGCAAACACTACTACTACTACTACTACTACTACTACTACTACTGTTTCTTAATGAGGTTCTTAGATTTCTCAAATTTACTGTTCTATCGTTCTCTGCAATAAAATAAATAAAAAATAGATATATTCAATTGTTGGTCATCTACAAATTCACCTACACAAGTGTAACATCAACTTCTTTATGGTTATTTGTCAAATTCTGAAGCATCAGCCCACAGCAGTCCTTCCGTTTGACAAGAACAGATTTCTCTCTCTCTCTCTCTCTCTCTCTCTCTCTCTCTCTCTCTCTCTCTCTCTCTCTCTCTCTCTCTCACACACACACACACACACACACACACACACACACACACACACACACAGGGATAATATATACAGCATATTAGTGTTCACAAACCTGATGGAAAATGAGAGCTTGTGTTATAGATCCCCATCTAGAACCACGAGAAGGAGAAAACAAATGTAGTGCTGTAACTAGCAGCAAACATAAGATAATGCTGCATGATGCATAAATTGTGTCTATTACAAACATCATAATCATAGTTCCAATTAGACCAATCAGGGCAGTATGCCATGTGAAGTATCTGAAGGAAGGTCTGTAACAAAAAACAAAACATATTTGTCTTTCTTCTCTAACAATGATAATCTTATTAGACCCAATATTATTGTTACACATGTCACTACTTATTAATATGCCACATAGAACGGTAATATTAACTGCTAGAAACTATTTGTGAAACTTACGGAACACTACAGTATACAAATAGCAATAATAATTGAAAATGCAAAAAACACACCAGGATAGGATACATCCAGCCCGTGACTATATACTCCATCCCACAATTAAAATAATGTCGATTTGTCAATTAAATTGGAGCAAGAGTTTAGAATCAGTGCCAATAACACCAAGATTTTAAAAATAACCAATACATGGAGAGAGGTACTGCTTCATAGCTCTTTTGAATAACATGTACAGTCTTGGACATAAAACCCAATCATCACACAAAGTTCAAGTCATTCACTAAAAGCAGCATGAAGCTCAGTTACACCTCACAATCTTCTGTCTGGCCATCTGCAGAAATTGGCAACACTGAAATACAGGTGTTTCTGAGGAAAGTGTTCGCTTCCACTTTTACCCATTCATTTGCGATATCTGCTTGTGGTAAACACAATTTTAAGCCCATCCTTCCTTGATATTTCAAACTGTATTTCATCTATGTGATACAAGTATCAGCCCAGTGAAACTGAAAAGAAAATATACTTAAACTCTTTGTGACCTGTCAGTAATAGAAAACTTTTCAAAAGCACCTTTGTGATGGATCTCATGGCTACCTGGCCAATTGTGAACACTTAACTGCTCAGAAGCTTGCTCTCAGATGTAAACAAAACTGGCCACCATTCACCAATAGCCTCACGGCAATAGGGATTCACCAAGTTAATTGTAATGCATCTGACCTTGCACCTATGATCTACAAGGCCATGTTGCAGTACTCACCCAGCAAACTTAAAATTATGTATTATTTCAGTTTGAATTTACATCGAAATATATTCCATAACTGAAGTATACACCAAATAGTAACAATGGTGTGACCATTTCATATGCAACATATTTGGTACGTAAATTACCAATACATTTAATATTTCACTTAAGAAAATGGAGGGGGGAGGGGGAAGGAAGGCAGGAAATAAAAAAGAAAGAAAGAAAGAAAGATAGATAGATAGGAAAGATGGTGCCCAAGGTCGTATAGTTTTTAATGAGCAGTCAGCACGAAGCTTGCAAGATTTTATATAAAGAAAAAAACCTGAACATTGTCATTGTCAGACTGTTGTATGTAACAGGATAAACTATATTATCAATTAATCATCCTGTGGATGTTGCAGTTCTTCTTATTTTCACACTTGCTAAGAAAACTGAAGAGGAATTGTGCCTTATGCGAGACAACTTTTTTGTATTTATTCGCCCAGGCAAGTTTCATCACTTCTTTTCTAACTTCAGTGGGTTTTATGCTTTTAATTTCTTACATGAAATTATTGTCAATGTTTATTTATGGCGTTAAGTGTGCAGTAATATGCTTCATAGACTGTCACTTTTTGTGCAGCAGTGGTGTTTTCTTTTGTTTCTGCCATGTTATCAACTTTGTTGTTCTGCTGTAATGTTTGTGATTTTGCACCATTTGATGTCAATGAAAACTACTTATGATGCCATTTGTAGTGATGTCATGCTGTAAAGCATATTACTGTACACTTAAATCCATAAACTCAGCCAACAACCTCGAGTAAGAAATTAAAGGCATAAAACCCGCTGAAGATAGCATGTAAGTGCAGAAACATGATGGTAAATAAACACAAAAAAGGTTTCTTGCTGAAGGTGGAATTCCTCTCCAGTTTATTATCAGTGATCAATTTATCTCTTATAACCTTTTAATACAGATTGGCACAGTCAGTTAACCAAGACAAGAGGCTGAACCAGACCTGAATTGTCCACTTCCATGGTACACCAAACAGTCCGAGTGTTGTTTTTAGGCAATGCCCCACACTTGTTTAACAAGCAAATCCTGGGCTGTTGCCCAGTCACTACCTCAACAAACACTATAAACAAATTTTTAAATTACGATAAGAACAGAACATGGTTTACACACTCCAATGGCAGATGGCACCAATTTCTCTCT
The DNA here is from genome assembly GCA_026315105.1 of Locusta migratoria. Lineage (NCBI taxonomy): Eukaryota > Metazoa > Arthropoda > Insecta > Orthoptera > Acrididae > Locusta > Locusta migratoria. Next base: position 276,407,437 of record CM048755.1, read on the forward strand.
CTTAGGTTACCAGATGATAAGTACATCCAGTCACAAAGTTCAAATATAAGTTTTTCCCAATCATGAACAAAGTGGAACTGTAAGACAAGATAAAGACAATGGAGTAGAGAGATTAATTTCTCTCTTACATTTAATTGCTAAATTCAATATAAGACAATAAAAATCTATTAATATACACTTCACAAATTAATTAGAATTTTACAATAATCATTGATACAGCAGCTTGTATCTTAGTAATGAAAAAAAAAAAAAAATCCAGCAGGATTATAACCAACAGCTAAAGTAACCTAACTTCACATTGTTGCCCATTCCCACCAAGTTTAGCAAGCAATTGGTGCATACATCCTGGCCTCACTCTCAGAGATGACTAATACAGATAATCAACACTGTAAAAGGTGACAGTTGTAGCTGCTGTATGGAATGAAATTTATGAATTAAAAAAACGCACATTTATTAAACCAGTGTAACATTTTAAGTGATAATCATTCAGAATATTTAGCCAACTGACAAGAAAATAATAACTGTATTTACAGTATAACTCTGTGCCACCCCAGGAAGAACACCAACAATGAAAGAGTTGTCAAATACATTCTAGATGCTGCCAACTTCCAGTTACACTAGCTATTTCCAAAGCCTTTATCTTTCTTAGGCATACAGCAAATTTGAAAAAATCATTCATCTAATGGAAATAATCTTGTTATTTTTATTTTTTAAATTTCCAGTAGTTATTCAGAGACAACTATGAGCTGATAATACTTTGTTAATCTTATTACTGAAGACTCTCAACAACATTTTATGATGAATACTTTCATTAGCACTACCCTCAAAATGCAAATATAACACAGCAGTGACTGTAAAATTCCACATGTTACAAATAACAAAGATTCAAATCAAGAGTGTGTACTGAGCAAGGAAGTCACATACAATGAATGAGAAAGTTTGCTATGAAGAAATTAAACCAGCAAATGAGAGCTATGCAAGTTCAATACCAGTAACTACAAACATGAAAGGAGAAGCAGTAAAACATGAAAAAAGAGATACAAAACATTTTGTCAGTCAAGTCTGGATCATATCTTCTTCAGCTAAACTGTTATTCATACTATACTGATAAAAAATGAAAATTATCATTTACTTGGAATGATTACAACTACCTCTTCCTTACATTTTCTCAATAAGCTCATTTCAATCCAGGTGATAACAAGGGAAGTCCCTAACTGGAGTTATTAAAAAACATTTTCAGTGCCTAAGTGGTGTTTTTCATTTGCATACTTATACATAATGATAAGGCTTAATGGTTAACTCATTTGTATAATTAAGAAAGGCAGCTGACACGACAGTAATGGAAGTTTATGAGAGATACAGTGAAAGAATGGTTTAAAAACATTGGTTCAGCTATCTCCTTTAAAATCCTGATGTAATATATATATAACGTGTTTCTTGGCCATTTTTCTCCAATAAATTTGCCCTATACAGGACAAGGGATCCAAGGTAACACTTCTCATCCTCCTCAGCTAACGTCATTTAACATCTCACAGAAAGAGTTTTCAACTACTTTTGAAATTCCGTTTTACCAATACTTCAAATCTTTCTCAGCCCCCAGTCCCATTATTTAATTTATTTTTTATATGACAAAAATTTTCTTTTCTTTGTATTGCTTCCATGAAGTATGGATTTAAACTATTAAAGACTGTTTTTTGAAAACAATGTTCACACACACACATACACACACACACACACACACACACAGGGTAAACTCAACATACTGAAAATTCAAAAACCATTACATTTGTGTTTCCTCTATCTTATTCTACTGACAAATATAACAATTTTTATGATAAAAAATTAAAAATTTAACATGTCTTTTACTGAAATCTTCTGTCAAAGTCTTTAAATGGAGTATTCTCTACCATGCACACTTCCTATATGCAAACTCCTCTTTATTTCAACCTAAGTGCATCTGGGAAGTAAGCTTACCAGTAGGGATTAACTAAATTCCATTACTGTGACTTCTCTATGTGTAATGATGCAATAGTTGGACAATCGATAAATTGTGTTCATCAAACTTTTTAATGAATGTAAAAAAAATTAATTAAAATTTACCTGAAGTTTGGTGCAGCAGCAAGTTCTAAACCAAGACAAGCCAGATTTGTTGCACAGTATGAAAGAAGAAACAGGACAGAGTTAATCTGTGCAATTGTATTGAGTGAGCCAATTAACAACACTAATTGAACTAAGAACCATGACGTCAGGACAGCAACAACAGGATTACCATTCCAGGAACCTCGAACAATGAAATACAGCAGACGTCCTAAACAAATACAAAAGAACAATGAAGTGCAATAATTAGTTCGTTGGAGCTATGCAACACAGAAAAATGTACACTTATTATCACCAAATATTCAGCAGACACTTTGATTTATTCTATTGTTTCTTGATAAAATGTTCTTTAAACAGTTTTTAGTTAGATAATCCATTACTGCATAGAATATTGCCAATTGTGTGGTAAGAGATTTTCTGTTTCATATTATTTGTTTACTGTATAAGCCACATCAGAAAATTGTAGATGACTATCAATCATAGCTCTCAAAGGTGTAAGGGGCACCCACCATAACACGACAGGTAACCCCTACTGTTGTTACATTTGAATACTGTCAAAATAGTGGCACTGGAACAGCATAGTGCCATGTCAAAGGTGCATGTAGTTGTTGGTCACTGGCAGACTGGCATATCATGTTCATCCAGCTGCTTACATGGAGGCGACAAAGACGAGCAGAAAAGTTAGGTTTGTGTAGTTCATTTTTTTGTGGCCGAGGGTGCTGGGGTATGCAAAATACATTGATTCATATCCAATCTGTACGGAGAGAACTGCATGTCCCTGAAAAGTACATAGCAGATGAGATTTCAGGAATGGCACATATTCCTGCAATACGATTTATGCGCAGTACAGGCCCACTGAGCCATTATTCCCATTGTGATTAGGTGATTTGATGGACTTTACAAAAGAGATTGACAAATCACAAAAGATGGAACTCGTGGCTAGGTCAGCATCAGTCATGGCTCCAGGCAGGCCATCATCAAAGACCACTTGCATTGCTGCAAAATCTGTACACAGTGGGTGTCACATCTTTTAACGGAGGCCCTTATGATGGACAGAATTGCATCAAGTCTGTATAATCTGCTGAGATACCAAGAGGAAGAACATGCAATTCTGTCTGTATTGTCACAGGGGATGAAAAGTGATGCCACCATTTCAAGCTCAAAGGAAAGGGCAAAACCAACAGTGGAAACATCACACACTTTCTGTGCCAAAGAAATCCAAAACTCTTCACTATGAATATTTATGAGTGTTGGCCTGGTGTTGTGGCCTCTGGCAAGTTTGGAAGAGTCCATGTGATATTGAACATTTGAGTTTGCAAGGAAGGAATATTAGGGCTTAAACATCCTATAAACAACATTGTCATTAGAGACAGTTACCCTGAAGGCACGTGTGGATGGCATCACTGGTAGCACAAAGCCCACAAAAAGCAGGGATCCTAGTTTCTACCCAGGTACAGCACACAATTAAAACCAGCTTCTGTTAAGAGTATAGTTTTGAAAATAAGTGAAAGGGAGGAATGGCGGAAGACTGGGGCTTAATGAAGTTATTAGGACTGAGCTCAAGCACAGAACAAACAAGGAAAGAAATGGGAATTGGCCATATGCTTTTCAAAGGAATTGTTCTAGCATTTCCAGTAAATGATTTCGCCCAGACACATAAAAATAAATCAGAATCATTGAATCTAGTTACATGTGAAACCAATTTCCTAACAACTAACAATTTCTTACAAAGATAACTTTGTCTTATGTGTTTCGTTCTAAATAAAAGTTTAATACACAGCCTGACAACAAAAGTGATGTAACTAGAAAAGTGGTTGGAAGCGAATGAAATTACTTGTGTTGAAAGACCATCTGACTTTATTGAACTGATTACAATACAAGATTAAAGAGACAGGGACATTAGCTGTTGCAGGTGGAACATTGACGCCAAGTCAGTAGCACGTTGCACCATCTCCGGTCACAATGCGTGCCATTATGAGGTTCCTGATAGGGCTGTGCGTCATGAGGCTTTGCGGTTACAGGATCCCACCCTTGACGAGGTTCTGTCCATTGCACAGGCTTTTGAGGTGTCTAAGGCGGCAGCGGATCAGTTTGAGGAAATGGTAGAGGTGGCGGTGGTACAGTCCTCACGCCTCCACAGGTGTCTTTCTTCACCCTCCTCTTCGTCGTCTTCTTGATCTTCACGATTACCTTCAGCCGTTCCATTCCAACGACACAACTTTCTCTCTTGTCCAGACTGTTTTCGTGCGCATGATCGCCCGTGCTGCCCCTTCCACCGAACGTGGTGCGCGTCCTGCCGTAAACAAGGCCACGTGGCGGCTGTTTGTCGGACTTCAGCGCGCTGTCAGCCGCCGTATTCTGACGAGTCTGAAATGTAAGTACACTGTCTTTCTACCACACCTGGACAGGAGCAGGCCACTTCTTCAAAGATTTATGTCACACTTTTTATTCAAAATCGGCCTTTCCGTTTTCAAGTTGACACCGGTGCCTCTTTCTCCCTTGTAAATTAGGATACATATTTGGTACTTGGGAAGCCGCTTCTTGTTAAAACTTCTCGTCATTTGGTCAGCTATGGTGAACAGCCGATTCCAGTGTTTGGTCAGTTTATGACTGAGGTGGAGTACCAGAACGTAGTGCGTGCTGTCACATTTTGGCTGTCACAAGTGCGGCTACAGAGAACATCTTTGGCTTGGATGCATTCACAGCGTTTGGTTTCAGCGTTCACGACGCTGTTCATCTTGTGTCTGACTCCATCCTGTTTAATGAATTGTATTCGCTTTCCCAGGAGTTTGGAGCGCTTTTCTCAGCAGGTTTGGGAACGGGCATTGGTTATGAGGCGCACATCACTCTCAAACCCACAGCAGTTCCAAAATTTTGGCGCACCTGGCCTATTCCTTTTGCTTTACACCCAGCGGTTAAGGACAAGTTGGATTGGTTGCACGGCTTGGGTATCATCAAATCAGTTTCCTCTAGCCTGTTGGCGACGCCTCTGGTGATAATAAAGAAGCCCACAGGAGCCCTTCGGTTGTGCGGTGATTTCAAGTCCACGGTTAAGTCGGTGTCAGATGGTTTTCCCATTCCCCACCCAGAAGACATTTATGCGAAATTGGCGGGCGGTGAGTGTTTTTCTAAAATTGATTTCGCAGAAGCGTATCTCCAGCTTCCTTTAGATTCTGATTCCCAACAATTTATGGTTCTCAACACCCCTTTTGGGCTGTACCGCTACAAACGTCTGCCGTTTGGTGTCGCGAGTGCACCCGCAATATTTCAGCGATTTTTGCAACAGTTGTTGGACGACATTCCGTGCTGTACAAAGTATCTGTTAAGTCTATGACTTCAATTTCAATACTTAATGAAAAATACAGTGAGAGTACATGTGAGAAATACATCAGTACACCGGGTACTCGCCTGGTCGTGACGGCGCTGCAAGCCCTCGGAGGCAGCCGACTCGGCCATGGCGGGTCTTTCATATGCCGCGGACAGACAGGACACAGCTTGTGGTGGCACGCTCCAACATCCCTCCCCCTCTTCCGGGAAGCCGACACTGCAGGTGGAGGCGAATGATGGCCAGCAGCGCTGAATTGTGGTGGCCATCAGAGTCACCCACTTGGCCCTGTGGTGGGGTCAACTGCGGTGGGGCAGGAGCCGGCCAGAGACGACGAGCGCCTCCATCGCCTCATCTGCATCCGAGGGGAAGTCATCAGCATATTGCTGCGCGGCCAACCAGTCCGGGGGCACATAGGGGCGGAAGTGCCCAGCCTGGTGGTGACCAGGTCGGGGCAGGGTCCCTGCTAGTACAGGTGACAGTGGCGGAGGGGCAGTTTGCATCGCAACGTTGCCACTGGAGGAAGATGCCTCCCCTGCCGGCGCTCCCACCATTGCCGGTGTTGGAGACAAAACAGCTGCATCCGTAGCAGGACCCGAGAAGGCAGGATGTGAGGGTCACAGGGGGGAACCACCCGTTGCATCGACCCACAGGGAGAGAGGCCGCATCTCGATGTCATCATCGGCGGCCAACTGTTGGCTTTGTGGTTGCCCATCCGTAGTGCCCCTTCCCTGAACCTCGTTTAGCATTGGTTCCATCGGTACTGCGTCATCGGGGTGGTGGGAAGGGAACGATAATGCAGCAGAGACTGCCGGGTCACCACCAGGCTGGGCACTTCCGCCCCTACGTGCCCCCGGACTGGTTAGCCGCGCAGCAATATGCTGATGACTTCCCCTCGGATGCAGATGAGGCGATGGAGGCGCTCGTCGTCTCCGGCCGGCTCCTGCCCCGCCGCAGTTGACCCCACCACAGGGCCAAGTGGGTGACTCTGGTGGCCACCACAATTCAGCGCTGCTGGTCATCATTCGCCTCCACCTGCAGTGTCGGCTTCCCGGAAGAGGGGGTGGGATGTTGCAGTGTGCCACCACAAGCTGTGTCCTGTCTATCCGCGGCATATGAAAGACCCGCCATGGCCGAGTCGGCCGCCTCCGAGGGCTTGCAGCGCCGTCACGACCAGGCGAGTACCCGGTGTACGACACCTCACCCTCAGTTATGATATAGCTCTCACCTGAGCCTCTTGTGTATACATTAGCAGTGTTCTGTGACTTGCAATTGTATTATACCATTCACTTGACCTATGCTGTAGTGTTGTCCTCTTGAAAGAAAGAAATTATACTGTTACATCAAAAACTTTTGTACTACCCCATATTGAGTATTACTCAAGTGTGTGGGATCCCCACCAGATTGGTTTAAAGGAGGACATTGAGGCAGTTCAGAAGTGGGCGACTTTGTAACTGTTAGATTGCATCAATGTGTGAGTGTTACTGCAATGCTTTGGGAACTCAAATGGGATTCACTGGAGGGAAGGTGACATACTCTTCAAGAAACAATGTTGAAGAAATTTAGAGTGCCGGAATTTGAGGTGGACTGCAGAACTATTCTACTGCCACCAAACTACATTTTGTGAAAAGACAACGAAGATAAGAGAGATTAGGGCTCATAAAGATGCATACAAGCATTCATTATTCCTTCATTCAATATGTGAGTGGAACAGGAAAGCATGTAACTAGTAGTGGTACCGAGTACCCTTCGCCATGCATCTTTGGGTGGATTGTGGTGTGTGTGTGTGTGTGTGTGTGTGTGTGTGTGTGTGTGTGTGTGTGTGTATGTTTGTATGTATGTAGGTAGATACAGATGATATACATGTACGTATAGTGAAATGGGTTAAAATGCAGTTTATTGGTCAACAGATGCTGCTCAATATGTAGATGATGGTAGTGGTGCAATGAATGATAGGAGGTGAATACAAATGTGACTTTACATTTTTAAATTGCAAACAGTTCAGTGTTGTGGGCATAATTATTTTTAAAAGTACTATATTGGAAAATTGTGACACATTCATAGAAAAAGCATTGATGTCTTGACTGGCTACACTATAGGAAGGAAGGAAGGAAGGAAGGAAGGAAGCAAGCTTGGAGTTTAACATCCCGTCGCTAGCATGGTCATTAGAGACGGAGCTTATACTCGGAATGTTTGGGCAAGGATGTGGAAGGAAATCGGCCGTGCCCTTTGAAAGCAACTATCCTGGCATCTGCCTGGAGTGATTTAGGGAAACCACAGAAAACGTAAATCTGGATGACCGGAGGTGGATTTGAACCACCATCCTTCCGAATACGAGTCCAGTGTGTTACCACTGCGCCACCTCGCTCGGTGGCTACACTATAAATGTTATTGCTGCTCCTTTCACTCACAGAAATTAAAGCCATGCTGGTAGGTACTGATAAAATAACATCATCAAAAATTCTGATACAGTCACAGAAAATAAAATCATATTTTTGATGAGCTACAATGAAACCTAATTTGGCAGAAGCATTTTGAATCGAAGGCACAACTTCTTAAGTACGCATTTATATAATGACCAAAATTTTGAAATATTTACAGAATTAAAAATTATGGATACCACTTTCATCAAAGAAGAAACCACTGGAGGATTTTTTTTTTTTTTTTAAGTGCATTGAGAACCTTTCACTACATGAGTGTAAAAGTTCTTTCAATTACCTAGCTTCAATTAGAAACTATTAACTGATGACCATTAAATGTTATTGTTTAATCAAGACGCTCAATTTCCATTACATAAAACAAATTGTTATATCAATGTAGTGATTAATTCTTGATACACGTTTTTGATTCATGGCCCGATAGCAATTTGTATTCCCAAGAAAATTCTATCACTTATGACATGAAAGAAGCATTGTAATTGGTTGTCTTAACATCATTCATGATTGGCTGCCTTCACATCACATCATTCACCACACTGCTATCAACATCTACACGTGAAGCAGCAGCCACTGACATGTAAACTGCATTTTAACTCTAAAAGGAGATAATATTGGGCTACTCCTTCTAGGTGCATCACTTTTTTTTGTCAGGCAGTGTATACTTGGTTTCCAATCTTCTTGTAAATTCATTCATAATTTATTTATTATACACTCAGATCCCTCAAATGTTACCCAGACTTTGAGTAACTTATGTATTTCTCACATGTACTCTCACTGTATTTTTCATTAAGTATTGAAATGGAAGTCATAGACTTAACAGATAGTTTGTACAGCACGGAATGTCGTCCAACAACTGTTGCAAAAATCGCTGAAATATTGCGGGTGCACTCACGACACCAAACGGCAGACGTTTGTAGCGGTACAGCCCAAAAGGGGTGTTGAGAACCATAAATTGTTGGGAATCAGAATCTAAAGGAAGCTGGAGATACGCTTCTGCGAAATCAATTTTAGAAAAACACTCACCGCCCGCCAATTTCGCATAAATGTCTTCTGGGTGGGGAATGGGAAAACCATCTGACACCGACTTAACCGTGGACTTGAAATCACCGCACAACCGAAGGGCTCCTGTGGGCTTCTTTATTATCACCAGAGGCGTCGCCAACAGGCTAGAGGAAACTGATTTGATGATACCCAAGCCGTGCAACCAATCCAACTTGTCCTTAACCGCTGGGTGTAAAGCAAAAGGAATAGGCCAGGTGCGCCAAAATTTTGGAACTGCTGTGGGTTTGAGAGTGATGTGCGCCTCATAACCAATGCCCGTTCCCAAACCTGCTGAGAAAAGCGCTCCAAACTCCTGGGAAAGCGAATACAATTCATTAAACAGGATGGAGTCAGACACAAGATGAACAGCGTCGTGAACGCTGAAACCAAACGCTGTGAATGCATCCAAGCCAAAGATGTTCTCTGTAGCCGCACTTGTGACAGCCAAAATGTGACAGCACGCACTACGTTCTGGTACTCCACCTCAGTCATAAACTGACCAAACACTGGAATCGGCTGTTCACCATAGCTGACCAAATGACGAGAAGTTTTAACAAGAAGCGGCTTCCCAAGTACCAAATATGTATCCTAATTTACAAGGGAGAAAGAGGCACCGGTGTCAACTTGAAAACGGAAAGGCCGATTTTGAATAAAAAGTGTGACATAAATCTTTGAAGAAGTGGCCTGCTCCTGTCCAGGTGTGGTAGAAAGACAGTGTACTTACATTTCAGACTCGTCAGAATACGGCGGCTGACAGCGCGCTGAAGTCCGACAAACAGCCGCCACGTGGCCTTGTTTACGGCAGGACGCGCACCACGTTCGGTGGAAGGGGCAGCACGGGCGATCATGCGCACGAAAACAGTCTGGACAAGAGAGAAAGTTGTGTCGTTGGAATGGAACGGCTGAAGGTAATCGTGAAGATCAAGAAGACGACGAAGAGGAGGGTGAAGAAAGACACCTGTGGAGGCGTGAGGACTGTACCACCACCACCTCTACCATTTCCTCAAACTGATCCGCTGCTGCCTTAGACACCTCAAAAGCCTGTGCAATGGACAGAACCTCGTCAAGGGTGGGATCCTGTAACCGCAAAGCCTCATGACGCACAGCCCTATCAGGAGCCGAACGGACGACAATGTTGCGAATTGCAATAATCTTAACACAGTAATATGGCGGCAATAGATTAGTGCAGTAACACACTGATATCCACAAAAAAAGCCAGTGCGCAATATTTAAGCATTTAAGGAATGTGAAAAACGTGTGCAGAAAGGTATCCTTTGTGTAAAATGTAACTTCTGGTGCCATGAAAGATGTGCAACAGTTAATTTAAAATTCATACACGTGGATTTTATGTTGTTGAATCATGACCATGAACATGAAGAGAAGTTGGAACTAATTGAATCCATGAACTCTAAAAACAAAATTATAAAGCAACTAAATAAGGTCATCTAAACACTGAAGAAAGAAATTGCTTCACTGAAGGAAGGAAACACTAAACTACCTCAGGAACCAAGAACATATTCTGATGCTGTTAAAGGTAGGCCTACAAAGGAAGTGAATATGAAATTCTCCACGGATAAGCGATCGTTTTCTGAAGCCAATAAATGTACAAGAGAATGTTAACAAAATACAGGGTGTCCAAAAAGTCTTTCACTGAGTACATAAATTGATAACTCAGGCTAGAAGTAAGATACAAATAAGAAACTTGTGTCGAATTGTTTACAAAGTTTTTTTTTCTGTTTTAGGTTTGTAGTACGTAAATAGTGGATGAGGTGCAGTGCCCAAGAAGCCATGTTAACCAATCAGGAGAAAGCACAGTGTGTCCTGTGGTACCATGAGACACGATCATCAACCACAGTGCAGAGACACTTCCAGACAACATTTGGAAGTAATCCACCTGATGTCAAGAGCATTAAAGCCTGGTATGAGAAGGTCAAGAACATAGGATCGGTTGCTGACCTTCCGAGGTCTGGTCGACCAAGAAACCCAACAGACAGGGTGAAAGCTGTGAGGCAGTCTTTTCTGCGAAATCTGAAGAAATCATTGCACAGGTCCTCATGTGAATTACAGATGCGAAAAAGCTCTCTCCATGACATTTTACACAAACATTAGTTGTTTTGTGTGTAAAAAGTGCAAATCGTCCAGGCCTTGTTGCCCAATGACAGTACACGTCGATATGACTTTGGGGTCGAAATGCTATCACGTATTAAGGACAATGATGGTTATCTCAGATGAACTGCCGTTTCCGATGAAGCGACCTTTTTTGTCAGTGGAGTAGCAAATCGCCATAATGTGCGCATTTTGGGTTCACAACCCTGTGGTGAGGTCGTGGAGTGCACCAGAGGCAGTCCAAAGGTGAATGTTTGGTGTGTGCTATTGCATGATCGAATTATCGGGCCATTCTTCTTCGCTGAGGCTACCATCACATCTGCAGTGTATCTGGACATGTTGCAACTGTATGCTGTTCCTCAGCTGCTTCAGTATCACCCCAATGTTGTTTCAGCAAGACGGCGCAACCCCTCATTGGGGTTCGTATGTCCATGCCTATCTTGATATGACCTTTCCTGGGCGATGGATTGGTCATGATGAGCAAACGGTTTGGCCCCCACGCTCTCCTGACATAACCCCATTAGACTTCTTTTTATGGGGTTATGTCAAGGATGATGTCTAACGAACACATGTACCAGATCTTGAAAGCCTGTGGCAATAGATAACCACGGTCGTTGAATCGATCCCTCCACTGATGTTGGCTAATGTGTGAACAGAAATTGAATATCGCCTAGATGTGCTATATGCGACCAAGCGTGCTCATGTGTAAGTTTACTGATGTGTGAAAAAACTTTGATAGTTTGTAAACAATTAGACAACAGTTTCATATTTGTATCTTACTTCTAGCCTGAGTTATCAATTTATGTAATCAGGGAAAGACTTTTTGGACACCCTGTAGTACTATTCAAGCCTAAAATATGAGTGGAGTGAATGGAGAAAACAGGAAACTGTCCACTGAAAATCATTTGTCCTCTCAAGATGACACAGCTACAAAAGAATGAGAACAAAGCAGTCCCATTCAGGTTTCAAATTTAATGCCGAGTGTGAGGAATAATCCTAAAAATGTGCAAAATGAAATGGATAAGGACTCAAAATGTGTGAAATCAAATATATACAAATGGACAAACATAAAAAACACCCATCAGACTGAGAACCAAGAGGAAGAAAGTGTGCCATAAATGAGTTTCTTATAATTGGCGACTCTTTCATGAAAAATATCGTTGTGTCTGGGTGTAATGTAGACGTTCACCCAGGCATCAGGACACATCAGATGCATAAACACTTAAAAAAAATTTGGACTTCCAAACAAGACACAAAAGACATTAACCCTACTGCCTGCAACGAAATACCAATGTATAAAGGTATCATTGTGCATGTGGGGTCAAATTCTCTCCGCATTTGGAGAGAAGATGACCTTGTAAACGAAACAAGGCATCAATTAGAACAGCAAAAAACATGTACCCTGGATCCAAGATAGCCATCAGTGAAATTCTGCAAAGAAGATCAGTGAGTGACAGCTACATTGACAGGATAAATGACAATGTGTGAGAACAAGGTAATATTTTCAGATCATAACAAACTCATTAACAGTAAGTGCCTAGCACAAGATGGATTGCATTTAAATAGAATAGGCTCAAATACTTGTTGTAAAGTACTAGCAGATGTGTGTGCAATAATAAAAAATGGGGGAAACTAGTATGTAATGCAGGTGGTGAAAAACTGATCAAGAAGACAGGAAGTTAAAGATCTTATGTCTGTGATGAAATAGAGCATCTAATAGAAAGATGTAATGAAAACAAAACAAAGGGAAGTACTCAACCAAGTAATCCAGAAAAAATGGCCTATAAGCTGTTCCGTCAGAATTTTCAAACCCTCAACAATAAGTTATCAGAAACTGAAATGCTTTCAGTTGAATTAATTGATGTTTCTGTAGTGTGTATGATTGAACATTGGTTAAGAGAGGATGTTTTACAAACAGTGAACATAAACTACGAACTGGCAGCCTACACTTGCATCAGCCATATAACTACCATCTCTTAAAACAACTGTAATGTGCCCCTACAGATCTCCTTGAGACATAAAAATCTTATTTCACAACATAGAAAACACTTTAATTCAAAGTGTAAAAAGTAAGCAAACCATTATCATATGTGGTGATTTTAACATGAATTTTAAAGTGTCTCATAAAGCAAGAACAGAATTAATTAACATCTCAGTCTCTTTTAATTTGAAAATCACAATACACTCCCCCACACAAGAAACTCGTCATACAAAGTCCACAATTGATCAAATAATAATTAACTCTACTCCAGAACAGTATAAATCAGAAAAAAAGTAAAGACAGGACTTAGAGACCATTATCGACAGACTATAAGTTTCCTTATAAAAAGTGATAAAGATAATAAACTGACAAGCACACATAAGACAAGGATTTACAATGACCAGGAAATTGAAATATTTAGAATTTTTTAAAAAGTGAATCATGGGAGCAAATTTATGATACAAGTACTGGAGATACAGCTGATAAATTTGATATATTTATTGACAGAGTTATTACCATTTTTATATAGCATTTCCACTTAAAATTAGGATGACAAAAAACACACTTGCAAATACAGTAAAACCCCTTTATAACGAATGTCAAGGGTCCAAAAAATTTGTTCCTTATAAGAGGGTTTTCCTTATATAAGGGTTTAGTTTAAAATTCACTAAAGAAGTGTCCCAGAAATAAATTTGGAACCTGGGCTATGTAGGCCATATTAATTCATCAAAACCTCACCTTCTGCTGCAAACAAAAACAGTATACCATGAAAAAAGTTTACAAATTATAAACTGTTCTGTGCATTTGTGTCACTTCAAGATATTTTAACTGTAAGGTTATATCAAAATTCATCAACTATTATCACAATTTAAAAGGAGTATCAAAAAAAAAAAAAAAAGTTTAAGACAAAAAATTTATTTCTCTAATGGCACTGAAACAATTTGACAACTCATTTCTGAATAAAATTCTGAATAATAAATAAATTTTCAATTAAGTTACTATCTTTATTTCTGGAAAAAATCTAGAAGTGTCATTTGTTTCTTCGTTACAGCATAACATACTCCTAAAAGATGTCATTCAAGCTGGTTAATATTGTTTAGAACTGTCTCATCTACAGCAAAGGATGAGATATATCTTCTGACACTCTCAAGTCCTTCCACAGCTGCAGAAAAACCTGGTGTGGGTGATTCCTCTTCTTCAGCCTCATCATTGTCGTAATCACCACCGCTGTCACCACCAATCTGTTTTTCTCACCACTATCAGCAGCACACAGCTCACTTATGTCCATACTGGGTGTGTAAGTATACAATTGATCATCACAAGAAATGAAGTCTTGGAACGTCACTGTCTCAGGAACATCAATAATGTTCCAGTCTTCCTCAGGTATATCATCTTCCACAGATGATATTGTCCCACAGCCAGCATTTGAAAAGTAGTTTACAACAGTCTGCTGTGTAACGGCATTCCAGGCAGCAAACAAACATATGCATGGCCTGCAGGATGTTCAACTTCATAACTTGTTTCCTCTGCAAGAGTGAAATTGACTTCTGCACTAGAGCCATTCTGTATTTTGCCTAAACTGAATGAATTATCCCAAGTCCAGTGGCTGCAAGTGACTTGTGCAGTTAGCAGGAAGGTACACAACATTTATGTTTCGTAAAAATGATGTGCCTTTGGGATGAGCAGGGCATCTATCAAGTATTGGAATAATCTGTCTGCTGCAGCCATCTTTGAGTCCAAGCTCCTCAGAAATCTTACAAAAATATTAGTAGTCACCCAGGCATTTTTGCTGAATTCGTATTTGCAAGGAAGTATCTCAGTGATCTTGAAACATCTTTGAGTGTTGTACTTCCCAATAATTAAAGGAGGCAGATTTTAAGTCCCATCATTATTCACACACAATAACACAGTCATCCTTTCTTTACTTTTTTGACCCCTGTGGCATTTTGCACCTTTAACTGACAATGTTTTTGATGGAAGAAGATTATAAAATACACCAGTCTCATTGTCATCAAAAATATTTTTTGCATCATACCCTTGAATTAGTTGTGGCACTGTAGAACTTTTCCAGTATTCCACACTTTCTTTGTTCACATATGCACTTTGTCCACTTAAATTCTGGGTTGAAATATTGTCACATTTTTTGAAACAATCGATCCAGCCATTTGATGTGCTAAAGTTCTCTTCTCCCATCCTCAGTGAAATTTCTCGAGCCTTCTCACGCAACACATTGTCACCTATGGGAATATTCGCAGCTCTCATTCTCTGAAACCACTCGAAAAGAGCAGTTCCTGTGTCTTTGAAAGACGAACCACGAAGTTTCTTCCTTTTGGACGAACATGAACCACGAGCTTCCAAATTTAATAACATCTCCTTATTTTTTAATATTCTGCACAAGAATGATGACGCCAAATCATACTTTTTTTGCCAAGTCACATAATTTCTCACCACGATTATCTTCATATTCTTGAATAATCGTTATCTTCTGCTGAATCATCAGGGTTCTCCATTTGCTAGACATAATCATACATTAAAAACACTATTAAAATTAGACAACATAAACACATGATACTTCGCTTCTCTTCAGGTTCTCTACACAATTTTCTATGATGACGTACCGTTCGAGCTGAAATTTAAGCTTGTTGTTCGAGCTACAGCCAGAGATATCAACAAGCTTAACATCTTTGACAGATATACATGTCTGTGACTGCAACATAAAATTTTTGGCGGAAATTTCGTGATTGCATTCTTAATTGTTTGACCTTTTGATTAACAATGTTAAAAGTTTGAGCCAAAATAAAAAGTTGGCCTTTTTTTAATTTATCTCAATTTTCCATCTAAGTTTTTCTACGAAAAACACACAATTTAACTCTACACTGCCAGTAGCTTTCCAAGGTCAGAAATAGCATCGTTGGCTACGGTGTGTGCACAGCCGATTTGACGTGTACTAACATCGACTGCAGCCTGCAACCTTGCGCTATCGATATGTGATCAAGATTCAAATGCTAACGCGGTTTGCGGAATTTAAACGACTCAGGTGTTCGGCCTAATATGATATGATTTAATGTTCAAAAATAAAAAGTGCAGCTGCAAACCGAATTTTAATTTGCGACTGGTGTCACTTTTGTACCTCAAAAGCGGACTTTAAAAAAATTTGATTTGTTAAAACCAATTTCAGGAACACTGTTTATATGGCGTTATTGCCGGGACCAACGAAGCGGGAATTCTTTAAAAGTGGGTTCGTTATAAAGGGGTTTTACTGTAAGTGGATCACTACGGGCATGAGAATATCATGTGCAAACAAAAGATTCCTGTACAGAATTACCTAAATGTGTGACAACTCCTGATTTTGATAGTTACTTTAAAAACTATAAAACAGTACTCAAAAAGGTAATATAAAGTGCCAAAAAGCTAGAAAAATGACAGATACATAAGAAATGCATCCAATAAAATGAGAGCTGTGTGGAATATTTTAAAGAAAGAAACAGGAAACAACTAAATTAAAATTAAGAACATAAAGTTGAATGGAAATATGCAAACTACCAGCAAACCAAAAGATGTAGCTAATATGTTTAACAGTTATTTTAGAAATGTAGCAGAAACACTTGTTGAAAATAAAATGTCACCTGTAATACCCCATCAAAAGTAGCATTAAAAATTAAAGAGGTAAATAAATCGATATTTCTCATGCCAACTAATACACAGAAAGTGCAGCAGGAAATCAAACTTTTAAAATAAAACCACTCATCAGGAATAGACAACATACCAGATTTCCTTGTAATAAAATGTGTAGACTTACTTTCTGAACCACTGACTTATCTTGTAAACCTGTCCTCCTCAACTGGCAGCTTTCCAACATGCTTAAAAATTCCTGAAGTCAAACCACTTCACAAAAAAGAAAGCCAGGATGAGGTGTCAAACTATTGGCCTGTTTCCCTATTAACTGTATTATTCATTACAGGAAGTGCAAAACAAATCTTTGAAAGCAACATAGCAGCCTTTGCGAAAATCATTAGAGATTACTTTGATGCAAATTGTCTGATTATAAATTAAAAAAGATTGTTGCAGTGGATATATTTACCACCCATAACAGGTCACCAACTAATCCACATATTGAAACAAACATTAAGGACCTGCATATCGTACGGATCCTTATATTTTGCATACGCACAATCACAAATGAATACGGTATAGTAGTTTGGGAAAACAGCGGAGCAAGTTTAAAAACTTTTAAAATACAGAAAAAGTTTATTAGAATAATGGAAGGGGTAGACCAAAGAGTATCTTGTAAGCCACTGTGTAAGAGAAACAAAATACTCTCACTTCCATGTATTTACATATGAGAAAATGTAATTATTATATGAGAAAAATTAAATCGTAATAATCCAGGCATCACTCTTAATGAATCGATACACAGTTATCACACAAGACAGAAAAATGATGTTCATGTAAAACAGACAAATACGACACTATTTCAGAAGGGAATACTACATCCCAGAATTAAACTACATAATGCTTTACCCAAAGCTATAAAAACAACCAGTGACGCAAGCAAATTTACAATTGAATGATTATTTGGTGAGGCACTGCTTCTATTCAGTAGATGAGTACCTACAGGAAAAACATTCAGCATCACCTAAAATAGTATGTAAAACATATACAGTAGATTAAAAAAGATAAAAAGCATAATGTAAATTTACTTTTAGTTATTGTGATGCATGTAGAAATGGTCCAATATCTACTGTACTCAATACAGTCCTAGATTCACAGGACCAGTAAATAAATAAATGAAATACAACAATTGCTGTGTAAGTATAGCTGATTTATAAACCTGTAATTAAATTCAAATAAAGACACTTCAATATTTATATTAACAAATGGCCTAAGGAATTAATATCACTTACCAAATACATTGTCCTTTGCCAAAGCCTCCAACACCCTACTTGTTCCAATAAGATTGCTTAAGCTTGCAGAAAATGTAGCTGTTAAGATGCCAATGGCAACAAATGGTGGCCACCAATTTATTGGCATCATAAATAAATAATTATTTTGCAACAGCTTGTCACTGCAAGTAGCAGCTGTCAGAATTGAGACCACGATGTAGCATATAAATGTAAAACCAACAGCAGACAAGGTTCCTTGTGGAATGTTTCGAGCTGGGTTTTTTAACTCTCCTGAAAACAAAAATTACATATATTTTTTATGTCTTTTCATTCAAAGTAGAATTCATTCCAGTCAATAGAGCATAATTAATATTCCATTTTATTGGCTGAAATTATTTGCAAGATAGAAGGAAAAGTATTTTTTATTGCTGAATCTAAAACTGCCATTAGTTCATGAGTACTGCATTGATTTTATTCTGCATATTATTTATCATACAAAAAGCAAATACAAAATCACAAACTGACACCCACAACAATCTAATCAACCTTAACTACCACCCTTTCATAACTAGTCTGATATGAATCCGTTTCAAATGAATAAAACCTAACCACCACAAATAAAAACATTTTTAGGCAAATAAAATGTGGAGGCTGTGAAGGAATGTAAGGAGAAATATGAAGGAGTTACAAGTCCAGGGAGAGGGAATAAGAACCCCATGGTTTGCTAACAACATAGTAATTCTGTCAGAGACAGCAAAGGGCCTGGAAGAGCAGTTAAACGGAATGGAAAGTGTCTTGAAACATTGTTGTTGTTGTGGTCTTCAGTCCTGAGACTGGTTTGATGCAGCTCTCCAAAATACCCTATCCTGAGCAAGCCTCTTCATCTCCACATAAGAACGGCAACCTACATCTGTCTGAATCTGCTTACTGTATCCATCTCTTGGTCTTCCTCTGTGATTTTTACCCCACACACTTCCCTCCAACGCTAAATTCACAATTCCTTGATGTCTAAGAATGTGTCCTACCAATCTATCCCTTCTTTTCGTCAAGGTATGCCAGAAATTTCTTTTCTCCCCAATTCTGTTCAGTACCTCCTCATTAGTTACGTGATCCACCCACCTAATTTTCAGCATTCTTCTGTAGCACCATATTTCAAAAGCCTCAATCCTCTTCCTGTCCGCACTGTTTATCGTCCATGTCTCACTCCCATACAAGGCAACACTCCATACAAATGCATTCAGAAAGGATTTCTTTAGGCTTAAATCAATATTCGATGTTAACAAATTTCTCTTTTTCAAGAACGCTTTTCTACCCATTGCCATTCTGCATTTTATATCCTCTGTACTGCGACCATCATTTGTTATTTTACTGCCCAAGTAACAAAACTCATCTACCTCCTTTATTGCTTCGTTTTCCAATTTAATTCCTTCAGCATCATCTGATTTTCTTACTCTGCACTCCATTACCCTAGTTTTGCTCTTGTTAATGTTCATCTTATATGCCCCTTTCAGCACACTGTCCATTCCGTTCAATTGCTCTTCCAGGTCCTTTGCTGTATCTGACAGAATTACTATGTCATCGGCAAAACGTAATGTTTTTACTGTATTTCTTCACCCTGAACTTTAATTCCTTCTTCAAATTTCTCCTTGCTTTCCTTTATAGCTTGCTCAATGTACAAATTGAATAACATTGGAGAAAGGCTACAGCCCTGCTTGAAACATTAACAAGAGTAAAACCACAGTAATGGAATGTAGTGTCAAAAAATCAGACAATGCTGAAGGAATTAGATTGGGTCATGAGAGAATAAAAGTAATAGATGAGTTTTGTTATTTGGTTAGCAAGATAACTTCTGATGGCCAAAGTAAAGAAGATATAAAATACAGAATGGCTGTAGGAAGAAAAGCATTTCTGAAGAAGCACAATTTTTTGACATCCAATATTAGTTTAAATGTTAGGAAGTCCTTTCTAAAATATTTATCTGCAGTGTAGCATTGTTTGGGAGAGAAATGTAGACGATAAGGAGTTCAGACAAGAAGATGATAGAAGCTTTTGAAATGTGGTGCTACAGATGAATGATGAAGATTAGTGGGTAGATTACATAACTAACGAGGAGGTCCTTAACAGCATTAAGAAGCAAAGTAGTTTATGGCATATCCTGGCTAAGAGAAGGGATAGGTTGGTGGCACACATTCTGAGACATCAAGGAATCGTTAACTTAGTATTAGAAGGAAGAGTGTGGGGTAAAAATCGTAGAGGGAGACTGAGGGACAAATACAGTAAGCAGATTCAAAAGGATGTAGGTTGCTGTACGTATTCTCAGATGAAGAGGCTTGCACAGGACAGGGTAGTGTGAAGAGCTGCATCAAACCAGTCTGCGGACTGAAGACAACAACAAAGTGTTTCCCTAATTGTCCAAATTTTCTCATGTGTTGAGTACATTCACTGAAAGAAAGCTTGAAGGGCACTCACATATTCCAATCAGATGAGGAATTTCACAGCAAAACTATGTCTCATCTACTCCAGTGCCTTTATAGTCCCAAATACCTCTGCATTACAAGCAATTAAACACTTGATAAGTGGATGTTGAATATATGAAAATGCAGATCAGGTAAGACTATTCTCTGCTTAAACATTTTTGTGAATACATCAAATAGGGTGCCCATTTAAAATCATAAAATATTCAGAAAAAAACAATAAGTACAATGTTACTTGAATTGTAGTAGTATAGTTAAAATAAAACGGGGTACTTTCACTGAAATGGGTGGTGGTAATAGTAGTAGTTAGCAACAAATTTGTTACAGTTCAGATTTATCACACACCAAATACAAGTAAGTTATGTTAGGCATGTAACATAAATGGTCTCACTGGTTGTAGGCAATTTATGAAAATCAATTATATGGTACATCAAAATGGCATAACTTGTCTGAAAACATGAATGCATTGACAAGGCATGCCCTGACATTTCAATGACTAGTTAAATTTTATAGTGGAAGGAACTGGTTGACATAAAAAATTGTATAATGAAACCAGGAAGTATATACAGTAAGATGATTCAAATTTATTTAGGATGCATCTTATACAAGAGAGACTACCTTGGAGAGGTAGACCAACCCCGTTTTTGGAATTGGTCTCTAACAGATTATCAGACCTTGAATCTTGTCATATGCCTGAACAAAGTTATGAAGTGACAACACTGCACCAAGGGATGCTCTTCCTCTTACTGAGGCCTGAGAACTTTAGAATGTGATGTCACTGTAGAACTATAAAATTGTGGCATTGCTAATATGGGTGTCGTTGCTGCTCTTATACCTCTACATCCATTGCGATGCTATCAACTCTGTCCCTGAAGTAAGTCGATCCTTTCTCCATACTATGTAGTGTAGTAAAATCGTGCGTGAGGAGAAATGGGTGAGCAATTTCTATTATAAGGTCAGGTCAAAATTTTAATCTGAAGCCTTTTTTGTTGCTAGGTAGAGGGGTTGGGGGGGGGGGGGCATTAAATTATGTATAGGACATTAGCTGTACTGTACCACAGTGACAGCGGGGGTGTCCTGTGTCTTCTACAACAGATAAACTTCCTCGGAACTTTGTATAGTGGAGAGAGTAACTTGTTACGATATGAAAATCAGTGACCTTAAAAATATTTATTTCCTTAAAACACAACCATTGAGGTTTTCACTATATTTACAGTAAGGAAGCCATTATAGTGGTGATATATTTCCTTGTCTTTCATCTAAATCTTGTCTGAGCTACATAAACCACAAGAGACAGGCACCTGAAAGAGCAGATCACTGATTATCTATGGCAGAATTTATATTACATAACAATGTGAAAATATCAAGCAGAGCATTTCAGCAGATATAAAACTCTAAATATAATTTTATCACCTTCTGAATGTTGATGACTGTCAGTTTGGAGAGCACAGTCAAGAAGTTAAGAGTGGAAATAACTCTTATTTGCTCAAGTAGCTATTGCAATGTGTTATCATGTGGGAAAAACTTTGAAATATATGATTAACTGCTCCAAGGCATAATTCACAAACCTGATTTTGAAATGCATTACTCAAGAAAATAAATTCTTAAATCACCAATTTTCTCAGAAGTAATGTCAACATGTTTGCTCTTTCAGTAAAGTCATTCAAGAGATATCAAATGCAGTGAGCTTATTTTCATAGTGCAGTCTGTTGCTACCAAAAGCTTCAAACTGTTGGTAACTTAGAATCACAACATTCAGATTACACCAAACTGCCAGAAATGCAACAAGGCATGGGAATAATTGCATGGTCATGGGGTTAATGAGAACTGAAATAACTTATTTCTACAAGTTAAGAATTTTTCTCGATTCATATATGAAGTTAAAAAGAGCGAGGGGGATTTTAGAACTTTGGTGAGGTGTTGCAATATCATATAAGATCTTTTCATGTGCTGGTAAACATTTCAAAGGCTGCCAATAAGTCTTCACCCAGTTCCCAAACTGAAAAGGCTAATTTTAGCCAGTTTTTCATTTGTATAACTGATCACTTGGTGGGGATCAAACTCATGGCCTTTTGATTCATAGTCTGACAAACTACCACCTTATGTTCAGAATATACCACATTTGTACTTTTGTACAAGAAGGCAGTATGGGCCCCATAGGACAATGTCCATGTTAAAATCTCCACAAATGAGAAAAGGGCTGAAGTGAGTCTATATGACGGGATCAGTTACAAGCCCTAGGTTACGTCAGTCGTGACAAAGAAGAGAGTAAACATTGTTATTTTCTGATATAGTTGCACTTTTTACAGCAACTGCTGATAAACAGTGGAACAATGAACCACCCAACTCAGGATGGCTAGATTGGGGACTAAATTCAATTAACAGACAATGGTTTTATCAGAGAGTATTGACTTACACCTCTTATTGCATCACTTTACTCATCAGTTTCCTGTAATCACACCACTCAATTATTTCCTGTTATTTCATGTTTAGAATTGGATTTAATATTCTTGTCAACTAGAGGGTCAATTCAGTTTTCTAGCAAACATATCTTAGTTTTCTTTTAATTTTATTGTATGCTGACATTCACCTCTAATACATATCAAAACTACAAAATTAAATAATAATAATAATAATAATAATAATAATAATAATAATAATAAAGAAAAACACATCAAACTGTTAACGAACAAAATTGTTGAGTTTTTCATTAATTATTTACCCAAAACCATGACCAGTTGAGGCCTCAATAGTGGCCCTCTTCATATCTAGCACACCATATGGCTGTAGCTGTCAGCAGACAGAGCAGAAGCATGCAGTCATGATGGTTCACAGAAAGTACAGTAAAGGATTGTGACTGCACAATGTTGCTCCATGCACTTCCAGGTACAGACACATATAATGTGCTAGGCCTGAAGATGGCCATTATCAAGGCCAAGACCTGTAATCATTTTGAAAGAATGATTAATACAATCTTGGGACGTTTTTATTAATTAACAACTGAAAACAGGCTGCTGCTTTTATTCTAGCCATGTTATGTAAAATTAGACACAACTGTTTTGCATAAATCAAAATAATACTTTTACAACCAAATCATTTTCAAGTCTGAAATAAAGTTTTGTTTCAACGAAAATTTCTATCAACTTGCACAGAATCCTAATACAATGAATGAGTTTAAACTACATTGAATGCAAAGTTGTTCAGTTTGTATATTACAAGATTTCTCATAAATTACTTTTGGACAAATAACACTATCCAAGTTCCCATTGCCAATTCTGACACTCTTCAAATATGTTGTAGTCTAGGTCAAAATATGAGACATCAATTTTTTTTATATGTTCCCATACAGTCATTCAATTGGTGAAAACCCTTCTGGAGAAAATGTGGTTGTTATCTTTCAGAGCATTATCATTGAAACAGTAGGACATATTGAAAAAAAAAGTTGAAACATAATTTCCATCATTGCTACTGCACTGTACAACTGTGAAATCACATCTTTAAACATTATGATGTATTTCAAAATCCTTCCCTCACCTCACAATTTTTGAAACTGTGAAAATTTAGTGTGTAGTAAATCTAGTAGTACATTTCACAACTAATTCAACCATATACCATATGATAAAGTTACATCCCAAAGTCGCAGTAGTCAGGTGTAAGTTGTAAGTACCTTTATATACCACTATATGTGTGCTTTGACCATTGTATGATGTTTGTCATACATGGTGATAGTGTTGTTTGCAGCTTCATAGTGCAACCATGTAGGATGGGCTCCAGAAGAATTTAAATGAAACGATAAGGTCTCTCTCTCTCTCTCTCTCTCTCTCTCTCTCTCTCTCTCTCTCTCTCTCTCTCTCTCTCTCTCTCTCCCCCCCCGGAATAACCAATATGGAGGTTGCAAGAGGCTATTTCATTTTGTTCTTTCTTGGTCTTTGTTAAATTGTTTTATTTTGCTGTTGTTAGATTTATTCATTTCATTGTTTGGTTTTAGATACTACATTTCACATCCATTTTACAGTATTTAGGTCATTTTGCATTATCTTTGGTATTCAAGTCAGTGCAACAATGGGGGAACTTTGTATTACCAACTGTGAAGAAGTGCTGCATACACATATATGCATCACACACATCTGATTATTGCAATATTATTGTACAATTAACATGAGGTTCACATTTATCAGGTTTTTCTGTGATGTATCAACTCTTTAACCACACATACCTAAGCATGTTCACAAATTGAGGGGATGAGAAATTATTTTGAACAAAAGATTGAATTTTCAGAATATTACTCCTAAGGTGCAAATTTACATCATAGCTTTGTAGTAGGCTTCCACCAGACAACAACTCTTTTGGAAAATTCTTCCGCGGTCTGAATGTATAAAAATCAAGTGGCTGGATTATGCCAGTTGTTCCAGCATGTATCATCATAAATTTTACTTCCTTATTCAATATATTTGTGATAGATCACAGAAGGGGGTATTACAGGAAAGACCAACCCACACTATTAATTATTACAAATGATGCAGTAAATATGAGCATGTAGGAAGTATTAATACAGACTTATTGTGGCCCCATGTATGGAGTGACCATGTACTCTGAGAGGAGGGTAGCGACAAGAGCATGGCATCCTTAGTCTACCCAAGATTTGAGCACACACATGTATGGCCACCTCGTGTTTACACCAATAGACGTCACATGTCAGGGCAGGTACGAATATCAAATCACTAGGTGTAAACATGATGATGAGGAAGTCTTGGATGGGCGAATGTTAGGTCAGGTATGCATTAATGTGTGCACACAATTCAGCTGTGTGTGTACATACTGTCATTTGGTAACCACCACTTCCATAAACAGGCAGCTGGAATTTGCACACCAAATGTCAGATTGAAAATGTACAGCGTATGTAGATTATAATAGAATGAGTGTATACACCTTTGTTCCGAATACAGCACAACAAATCCAAATAATGTAATACACGTATTACGCAATAGGTTCAACCATCTGCAATACAATATTGACTCTCATCATTACCAACAAAGAAATATAGTTCGCATTACATTTCGCAAATTTGATTAAATAATCCATCAATATTGACATATTTGTAGACAGTTATAATTCTTTGACCTATGACAATGAAAGTGTATTTTCTGAGTCTGCCACAGTGGAAGATATGTTTGATAAGGATATTGAGGATGTTTTGGAAGACAGTAAGAAGAATAAAATGATAATAGATTTGCAATATAAAGAGAAATAAAAGGCAGTTACTGTAGTATCGTCGCCGAAGGACCCCTGCAAGCTGTGCGCTTATACGCCTGGCTCATTGTTTGGTGGCGAAAAAAGCGGGCTGTAATGCACCAGCATGTACTAGCTTCTACGCCGCGCAACCGAGGAACCAATGGCTACAGCACCTCAGGACCCCGCCTTCTGATGCACGCCGAGCACGCCCTCTGGACATGTAGCATTTAAGGGCGGCGTCAGAAGAAGCGCAGAGAGAGTGTGTATGGATCGCCTAGGAGAAGCTATGGGAGCTTCTAGTTGTCCAGACCTAGTGATGTCTGCAATATTCTTGTTGTTGTTGTTGGGTTTTGGAAGGGACTAAACTACGACGGTTATCAGTCCCTTGTTCCAGTCAAAAAGATAAAACATTTTGTTAAGCGATCCGAAGTGAATGCATTAACAAGTCAAAGTTTAAAACTTTGAGACTAATAGAAAGAAAGAATACGATTAAAAACGAAGAAGGGATAAAACAGCTGAAACAGCACAAGAGTGTTTTTGCTGGGTGGTCACAAGGATATAAGGAACACACCCAGCCACTCTGCAACACGCTAAAACCACCTACCTAACAGACTTAAGCAGGCGGAGAACAGAGAAACGACAGAGAAACACAAACATTAAATGGACTTGTAAAGTCCACACTCACGCATAAAATGTAAAATAGAGTCAGCCATGGAGGTGTTGTCAGCTAATGCAAGCTGCAAAACGTCAGGGATATTAAAATTTCGTCTCACTGCGGCTAAATTGTGGCATTCAATTAAGATGTGGGCGACCGTCAAAGGCGCACCACATCGACACTGCGGAGGGTCCTCGCGACGCAGAAGGTGACCATGTGTGAGCCAAGTATGGCCTATACGGAGTCGGCAAAGGACAACCGACTCCCTGCGAGAAGCCCTCAGGGACGTCTTCCATGCAGCGGTAGACGGCTTGACAGCACGGAGCTTATTTGGTTCAGTGGAATCTGCCCATTCCAAATTCCAAACCCTTAAGACCTTGCGGGTCAACTGGGTTTGGAGATCGGAAACTGGGAGGCCAATGTCCAGGGACCGCAAAGTGGTGGCCTGCTTGGCCAGCTGATCCACACGTTCATTGCCCGGTATACCTACATGCCCTGGCGTCCAAACAAAAACGACAGAACGGCCTGACTCGCCAAGGGCGAATACAGCATCTTGAATGGCTCGCACCACAGTGTGTTTGGGCAGAAACTGATCGAGGGCCTGTAAGCCACTCAGGGAGTTGCTACAGATGACGAACGACCCCCTGGGGCGAGCTCTGAGGTGTTCAAGAGCTCTCAAAATACCGACCAGTTCTGCGGTGAAGATGCTGCTTCCACAAGGCAATGACCGCTGTTCGATGTGGTCATCATACATAAAGGCATATCCAGCATGGCCATCGACCAAAGAACCGTCCGTGTAGATGATGGTTGCTCCATGAAATGTATCAAGCAGTGCATGGAACCGGCGACGGAGAAGCAGGGGGGAAATCGAGGCTTTCGAATCCCGGGACAAGTCCAGCCGAAGCTCCAGGCGAGGAATTTTCCAGGGGGGGATACGGGGGGAGTAATGGTAAGGTGGGGGAAGGGGTAAAGAATCAAGTGAGGAGAGAAGGGAACGGACACGGACCGCAATCGGGAGACCCGACCTGGGCCGACGTCGTGGGGGATGGAGTGCAGAAAGGGGGAAGAGAAGCCTGTGGTTCGGATGGCGGAGTGAAGCATGAACCCGGGCAACGTAACTCACCAACAACCGTTGCCGGCGATACCGCAGAGGGGGAACACCAGTTTCAGCTAGAAGGCTCGTTACGGGACTGGTGCGAAAAGCCCCTGTTGCGAGACGCACACCTGTGTGGTGAACGGGGTCTAGGACCCGCAAGGCAGAAGGGGCTGCGGAGTCATACACCAAGCTCCCGTAATCAAGCCGTGACAGAATGAGAGACTTGTAGAGCTGAAGAAGGGTTGAACGTGCTGCTCCCCAACTAGTATGGCTGAGGCATCTAAGAACATTTAAATGCCGCCAACACTTCTGTCGCAGCTGACTTAGGTGTGGCACCCAAGTCAGCCGGGCATCGAACACCATGCCCAGGAAGCGATGTGTTTCCTCGGCCTGAAGTAGTTCACCACCCAAGTAGAGCTCTGGGTCAGGGTGAACTACCCCACGGCGACAGAAGTGCATCACGCGGGTTTTCAGTGCGGAGAACTGAAATCCGTGAGTAGAGGCCCATGAGTGGGCCTTTCGGATGGCACCCTGCAGCCGCCGTTCAGCTACGCCGATGGAAACGGAGCTGAAATACAGGCAGAAGTCATCGGCGAACAGAGAGCAACTGACTGATGACCCCACAGCCGCAGCAAGACCGTTTATCGCCACTAAAAACAATGGAACGCTAAGGACGGAGCCCTGTGGGACACCGTTCTCCTGAATACGGGGGGAGCTAAATTGCGAATAAAAACAGGAAGGGCGCCACGTAAGCCCCAGTCGTGCAGAGTCGTCAAAATATGATGGCGCCAGGTGGTGTCATACGCCTTTTGAAGGTCGAAAAATACAGCAACGAGATGCTCACGCCTAGCAAACGCAGCGCGAATGGCCGACTCCAATGACACGAGGTTGTCAATGGTAGAACGGCCCTGGCGAAAGCCCCCCTGTTGCGGAGCAAGGAGTCCGCGCCCTTCTAGGATCCACATAAGCCGCCGACTCACCATACGTTCGAAGAGCTTGCAGAGAACGTTGGTGAGGCTGATCGGACAGTAATTGTCAGCCACCAGGGGGTCTGCACCAGGTTTCAGCACCGGGATGATAGTGCTTTCCCGCCACTGCGACGGGAAAGTGCCCTCTGCCCATAGATGGTTGAACAGGGCGAGAATGCGGCGTTGAAACTCTGGTGAGAGGTGTCGGAGGAATTGGCCGTGAATCCTATCTGGTCCCGGAGTTGTATCAGGACACGCAGCAAGGGCAGATCGGAACTCCCACTCGCTAAACGGGTCATTGTATATTTCCCGACGACGAGTGCGGAAAGAGAACTGTTTCCGCTCGGCCCGCTCTTTGAGGGTGCGGAAGTCAGCACTGTACATGGCAGTCGCAGAGCATTGTGCGTAGTGGTCTGCCATGTGCTCGGCGATAGCTGTCGGGAACGTGCAGAGCACACCCTGGATGGTGAGGGATGGAATTCCTGTCGGCGGGCGGTATCCGAAGACGCGTCGGACTTGCGTCCATACCTTAGTCAGGGAGGTGCGGGAGCCGATACTGGCTACATACCGCTCCCAGGAATCCTGCTTGCTCTGCTGTATGAGTCGTCGAGCACGGGCACGGAGCCGTTTAAAGGCCACAAAATTCTCCATGGATGGGTGGCGTCGATGGCGCTGGAGCGCTCGCCGACGTTCCCGGATAGCCTCAGCAATCTCCGGTGTCCACCAAGGCACGGACCTACGCCTAGTGGAACCGGTGGTTTGCGGAACTGCTACCGCAGCGGCCCTGACAATACTATCAGTCACCTGCTGGACTGCATTGTCAATGTCATCTGGCAGTGGTGCAGTGATGACAGCGGTTGAAGTATAGACTGGCCAGTCAGCCCTACGGAGACACCAACGGGGTAAGCTGTCTGCAGCTTGGTACTGCGGGAGCGACACAAAGATTGGAAAGTGGTCGCTTCCACACAGGTCCTCATGCACACGCCAACCGAGGTGTGGTCGAAGGCTGGGGCTGCAGACGGAGAGGTCGATCGTTGAATACGTGCCCTGTGCCACGCTAAAATGCGTGGGGGCACCTGTATTCAGGAGGCAAAGGTCTTGTTGCGCCAACAATGTCTCAACATCCCTACCGCGGCCTGTGGTCTGGAGTCCACCCCACAAAGGGTTGTGGGCGTTGAAGTCCCCCAAAAGGAGGAATGGTGGGGGAAGTTGCGAGACCAGAGCGGTAAGGGTGTTGAGAGACACGGCCTCATCCGGAGGAAGGTACAAGCTGCAGACAGTGAATTCTTGCGTTACCCGAATTCTGACAGCCACTGCCTCAAGAGTAGTTGTGAGGGGTACGGGGGCACTTGGGACAGTGTCCAGGATATATAGGCAGACACCGCCAGACACCCTGTCGTAAAGGGTCCTGTTGCAGTAGTACCCCCGATACCCACGGAGGGCAGGAGTGCGCTGTGCTGGAAACCATGTCTCCTGTAGGGCAATACAAAGTGCAGGGTAGTGCCACAGTAATTGGCGCAGCTCGGCCAGGCGATTAAAGAAGCCGCCGCAATTCCACTGGAGAATAACTCTTTCTACTCGCTGTAAAGCCATAAAATAAAAGAAAGGAAAGAAGATTATTCCATAGGAACATCTGCCGCCTTATGGTCAGGATCTACAGAATCTAAGACCATAGGTGATTCTGGATGTGCAGAGTTCCTACGTTCGGGCGAATCAAGAAGTGCGAGATCCTCAGCGGAGGCAAGGATCTCGACTTCATCCTCTGAAGCAGAGGATGTGGGTGTGGGTGGCTTGGAAGCCACCAAAGAATCATTTTTCTTCTTTTCTTTCCTTTTAGCCTCTCGCTGGCCCTTGGGTGTTAAGGGCCGTGAGGGCTTCTCAACAGGGGCTGCAGCTGCCGACGAAGAGGTGGAGGCCCCTCGATCAGCGGGATCCTTCAGCCATTTGCTGGGATCCACTTTCCCATGAAGAGAAGCCTCGGAAGGGAGTGTCCCATGGGACTCCTTCCGGGCGAGAGGAGCCGGAGAAGGCTGTTGTTTCTCCGGCGCTGGGGTGGGGACCGACATCCCCCGCAATGGTTTGTCTGTTGCTCCCAACGAGAAAAGTGTGGGAGCAACCGAAGGAGTAGTACCCCCAACTGTCAAGGGGGCAGGTGCAGTAGTTCGGGCCTGGGGGCCCGGTGGCATTCGTGGCACAGATGGTCTGGTGACTGATGATGAAGCTACTGTGGCGTAAGACGTTGTCATGGTGACAGGATGGAGCTTCAAATATTTGCGTCTGGCCTCTGCGTATGTCAGCCGGTCCAGGGTCTTATACTGCATGATCTTGTGCTCTTTGTGGAGTACAGAACAGTCGGGCGAACAAGGAGGATGCTGCTGATTGCAATTGACGCACACTGGAGGTGGGGTACAGGGGGCGTCTGGATGGGATGCACGCCCACACTCCCGACATGTTGGGTTGGCGTCACATCGGGAGGACATGTGACCAAACCTCCAGCACTTGAAGCAGCGCATAGGGGGAGGAACGTAGGGCTTGACGTCGACCCGGTAAACCATCACCTTGACTTTCTCAGGCAATGAATCGCCCTCGAAAGCCACGATGAAGGCACCGGTGGCAACCCTCTTGTCCCTCGGACCCCTATAGATACGGCGGATGAAGTGCACACCTCGCCGCTCCAAGTTAGCTCTCAATTCATCGTCCGATTGCAGCAGCAGATCCCTGTGGAAAATGATGCCCTGGACCATGTTTAAGGTCTTATGTGGTGTAACGGAAACGGAAACATCACCCAGCTTGTCACAGGCTAGCAAAGCCCGTGACTGGGCTGGGGATGACGTCGTTATTAAAACGGATCCAGACCTCATTTTTGACAATCCATCGACCTCTCCATATTTGTCTTCTAGATGTTCCACAAAGAACATTGGCTTTGTGGACATGAAAGATTCCCCATCTGTACGGCTGCACACCAAATACTTTGGGGCGTAAGCCTCGCCTTGAATTTTGGCCCTACGTTCCTCCCATGGTGTAGACAGGGAAGGAAACGTTTGGGGGTCATACTGTTCTGCGTTGTAATCGCTTCTACCGCGCTTAGAGACGGCGGTTGTACGTCCGCCAACGTTTCGTGGTCTTTTCATCGTGTTCCCACGAGCAGCTAGGGAAATAAGGGTCCACCCAGACAGAGCCCCGCTTGCCTGGGTAAGCCTTATACAACTGAGGTGCGGCAGGTTCCTCAGAGGTTGCTAGCTAGCGGCTGTTCAACCTCAACAGCCATGCATCTCCTCGGCACGTAGCACACCTTGAGATTGAGGTTTTTTTTAGAGAGGTTTGTACCATCCTCGCGACACGGGCGATTAAGCCAAGATCCCCGGGCTCTGAAACGTACAACGTTCCACCATCGCGCCGAACGATGGTCGTTGAAGCACGCACAGAGCTTACGGTGTAGCGGACTGTTGGCGCGACACAGTCCACAGCTCAGGACCCCGGGTTCGCCAAGCCCGTACTCAGCAAATTAATGCTGAGCCCCTGAGGGGTGCAATATTCTGATTGTTGTAACCGTGTCTCTGTATAATAAAATATAAGTATATTTTTAACTCGGGGTTTCTTGTTTGCTTCTCATCTAGTCTATGTTCCTAGCTGGCTACTTCGGCAGACGACACGGGACACAATAGTTACATATTCTTGTGAAAAGAAGACAAATAAGATTTTAAAACAAAACAACAGGATACCAAATTACTATACACATGAGAAACAAGTCACTGAATATGGGGCACAAAGGGACAAATTGTTCAAAGTGTTCAAATGGTTGTAAATCTTACGGACCAAACTGCATGGTCATCAGTCCATAGCTTACAAGCTACCTAAACTAAGGTAAACTAACCTAAGAACACACACACATCCATGCCACAGGGAGGACTCGAACCTCCGACGGCGAGCAACCGTGCGCTCCGTAGCGAGGTGCCTTAGACCACTCGGCTACTCTACTGCGGCGGACAAATTGCTACAGATTTCCAAATAGATATTGGAATTGCAGAAGGCATGCGATCAATTATCACCAATCCATGACTTGGACCTGAAACGTTGGGCTTTGAGGACTAAAGATGAAGTTAAATTTGTCCTGCTACCTATTCACAGCATCTACAAAATGGTTTCACTATTTTAAAGTAATGCGTAGACATATTTACTGAAAAATTTAAATAATTGTTACTAAAAACAATTAACCAGTAATGATTAATAAGTAGAACAAGTTAATGCATTTATGGCAAACGTAAAATCGAATATTGCATCATTATGAAATCACTGATTTCATTAAATGATAGCTACACTATACAACCAATCATATCTATAGGAGGTATTTTACAATCACATTTGCTCATAGTCCTGCAGGAAACAGGTGGCTAGTTTGGAGCCATTGTTCAACAAACTATGTACAAAACCAATAATATTTTTGAATTTGCTTTTATTATCTGGTAAATTAACATAAAATATTGCTATTAAATGGTTTGTGGAGGTTTACTTACCTACTGCTAGTGAATGATCTGTGATTCGATTCCTGGGCAGGACGAACAGTAAAGAAATTTAACAACATTATACGAGGATGACCTCCCACCCAGGTCCCCTTTAATACCATGTAACAACCATTTCCAAATAAAAACCCACTCTGATATTACCATAACTTCACTTCTTTCTCATTTAAACCCAATGTCCACATCAGGAGGCAGCATAGACAAAGGTAATAAGGTCATAAAAATTATGATGATTTCTACTGGAACAACTAGCATAATCCAGCCACTTTATGTTTACACATTCAGACCATGGAAGAATTTTCTGTAAACAG
Organism: Locusta migratoria; assembly: GCA_026315105.1. Lineage (NCBI taxonomy): Eukaryota > Metazoa > Arthropoda > Insecta > Orthoptera > Acrididae > Locusta > Locusta migratoria. The sequence goes on from CM048755.1 coordinate 276,440,564, forward strand.
TTCTCTGATGTAATCCTATTATAAGGCTACAATGTAAATTTGTACCTGAAGAATAATATCCTGAAAATTCAATATTTTATTACAAAAAAAAAATATTTTTCATCCCATCAATTTATGGACATATTTAGGTATGTGTGGTTCAAAAGCAAATACATTACAGAAAAACCTGATAAATGTAAACCTATTGTTAATTATTGCTTAAAATTGTAATACATGCTGTAAATTGTGCAATAATATTGCTATACCCAAATATGTATGGTGCACAATGTGTATGTGTATGCAGCACTTCTCTGCAATGGACAATGCAACACCGCTTCATTTTTTGCCCCGACTATCAAAGATAATGCAAAACAACCTAAAAACAGTAAAATAACAGAGTAGATTTCAAATATAATATCCAACGCCAAATAACCAAAGAAATGAAACAAAACAAGTAAAAAACAAATAAAACAAAGAACATGAAAAAACAAAATGGGAATAGCCTCCTGCCACCTCTACAATGCTTACTCCCAGACTTGACAGAGAGCGAGACCTTTCTGTTTCATTAAAATTCTTCAGGAAACTGTCTTTTAATTGTTGCACTTAGAAATTGCAAATGACCCTACAGAAAGGATCATAAGGTGGACAGATCGTGTATAGGCATACTTCCAACTTATATCTGACTACTATAGCTTTGGGATGTAACTTTATGATAACCACATATGGTTCAATTTCTTGTTAAATACACTATTAGATTTACTACATACAATCTTCAGCTTTCCAAAAATTGTGAGGTGAGGAGAGAATTTTAAAACATATAAAAATGTTTAAAGATGTGATTGCACAGTTGTAAAGCACATCGTGTTTTCTTTAATAGGGTTTTCACCACTTCAATGGCCGTACAGGTGCATATTTAAAAAATCTCTCAAATTTTGTCCTACATTACAATATATTCAAAGTGTGTCAGAGTCGGCTTGTGGCCTTGGGTAGTGTTACTTGTGTGCTAAACGCCATGTCCTTATCCCTGAGATTGTTCAATTTCATTTGCTTAAACTTTTCATCAGTTTCTGTGGACTTAATGGTAGGCTATTCATTTGTGAAAGAATCAAATCTGCAGTCTTCTTTCACATGCTTGTTTAAGTTGTATAGTGAGACTTGAATTTGCCTCAGCTTATCTTAACTATATTCTGCTTAAACCTAATTGTAAGAATTGGATACTGCTGCTATTAACTGAAGATATAGTAAAGATTTAGAGTATGTATGTAATAATTTTTTCATCAATACAAGCACAAAGTTGTAGCTCAACTATCTGCTAAATATAAAAAATATACATACAGGGTGTTACAAAAAGGTATGGCCAAACTTTCAGGAAACATACCTCACACACAAAGAAAGAAAATATGTTATGTGGACATGTGTCCGGAAATGCTTAATTTCCATGTTAGAGCTCATTTTAGTATTTCTCTTTCAATGTAAATTGAAATAATTCATGCAGACAATTGTCAAAATACCCAATTGTTTCGTTAGTATGTACTGTACTTTCTTGATTCACTGCCAGTTGGACCAACTGTGAACGTTTGGGCAGGAATTGTTGGTGATGTCTTGATTGGGCCTCATGTTCTTCCACCTACACTCACTGGAGCACGTTATCATGATTTCATACAGGATACTCTACCTGTGCTGCTAGAACATGTGCGTTTACAAGTATGACACAACATGTGATTCATGCACGATGGGGCTCCTGCACATTTCAGTCGACGTGTTTGTACACTTCTCAACAACAGATTCGGTTACTGACTGTTTGGTAGAGGCGGACCAATTCCATGGCCTCCATGCTCTCCTGACCTCAACCCTCTTGACTTTCATTTATGGGAGCATTTGAAAGCTCTTGTCTATGAAACCCCGGTACCAAATGTAGAGACTCTTCATGCTCGTATTGTGGATGACTGTGATACAATACGCCATTCTCCAGGGGCTGCATCAGCACATCAGGGATTCCATGCGACGGAGGGTGGATGCGTGTATCCTCGCTAATGGAGGAAATTTTGAACATTTCCTGTAACAAAGTGTTTGAAGTCATGCTGGTACGTTCTGTTGCTGTGTGTTCCCATTCCATGATTAATGTGATTTGAAGAGAAGTAATAAAATGAGCTCTAACATGGAAATTAAGTGTTTTCGAACACATGTCCACATAACGTATTTTCTTCCTTTTTGTGTGAGGAATGTTTCCTGAAAGTTTGGCCGTACCTTTTTGTAACACCCTGTATATATTGGTAAAAGTGAAAAGTCATGAATTTTGATATTAGAGATGCATACTATTTGTAAATCTAGATCTAAGCTCTGAACATCGCTTATGCCATGTAATAGTGGGAACTTCAGGTAACAGTATCGCTTAACGCCTTTTGTTATTCCATTCACAAATGGCAGTCAAGTAAAAGGATTTCCAGTAAGCATCAACATTATAAGCTCAAATCTCTCCAATTTTCCCACTAATATTTTAGAACATGTTTGCAGGAGGAATCAAAATGTTGCATGGCTTTTACCCAGGAAAATGAACTCTCAGAATTTTAACAGTAGAACTCTGCATGATGAAAAATACTTCTCCCCTGGCAACTGCCACTGTGGTTGATGAGTGCACCTTATGGCACTTAAGTCAACTTCTTCGGATCTTTTCTAACAATAACATAAAAATAAGTGCTTTACTATACTGGCATTTGTCTTATAAAATCTTTAACATGCAAGGTTTTACCTGACATATTTGCTCCAGCCATTATTCCAGTTACTCCACTGAAAAGCACACCAAACAATGATGCAAAGTTCACTATTTCCCCATCTCTTGTGTAGTCTTTTCCATAATTTTCATATATGTTTTCATGGAGTATCTCTGCTGACAAGCCTGTATACATTCCAAATCGTTCTGTTGCATTTTTGATGAGCTGATTGGCCTCAGGAAATGGAACCTATCCATGAAAGACAGAAAAAGAAGTAAATAAGTATCTCTTGACATTGTTGTAAAACACTTTAAACACCTACATTCTCCATCTCCAAAGTTCAAACATAGCATTTCATACATTTCATTCAAGTGGGAGAGTGTAATAAAAACAAATAAAATTCAAACAAATGGCTTATCAATCCTACAAGTGCTCCCAGCCAAAATATTTAACACTGTTTATTTATAATTTTACTATTTTGTTACATGTAACCTGTCACTGCCATCTGATAACAGAACTCACTATATTTCGTAAATGTTAATTGAATACTGCCTTAACCCTTCATGGCCTGATTTTTATTTTTTTACTTTGATATTTCGAAAAATTTTCAATGTATTTTAGTTGTTGGAAAATATGTTTAGTAGAAAGGAAAACCAAATCAAATGATATTATATAGGCCTGAAGAGACTTACAATTAACAAATTATATTTACAACTTTATTCTGGGGATTTATAATATACTCCGCTCCTAACCAATCATTATCATAAATTGACTTACCGAGTAACAGGGGAAAATCAAGATAGCTTTCCCACAGGAAATGCCCAGAATACAAACTGAACAATCATCCGCATACAACTAAATATCCCAAAGTCTACGTACTGAAATTCAAATTGCTTTGGCGTCACAGATATCACATCAAAGAAAGAACTGCGATGCATTAACAATGCACCAAAGCAAGAATAAGTGGCACACTACATTTCCGCGGAAATTTAAATGACAAAGAATTTTTTAGTCATTTGTATGAAATGGGACTTTGAAGTTCCGTGAGATCATGAAGGGTTAATTAAGACAGACCATGCAGTCGCCGTATTCATGAAGTCATGGTGGCTTAGTGGTATAGTGCCTGCATAGTAAGCAGGAGGTCCGGGGGTTCGAACCCTGACCATGTCACAAATTTTAACTCAATGCCTCTCCTTCAGTTTAATATCTTAATTAAATACATGTAATAAATGGTAATAATCTTCAGAAAATCTGCATGAAACATAGATTCACACTTAGTAACAATAGAAATGAAATGTATCTAACTGATTTGCTCTAATGTATTCCATGCATCACAAGTACTGATGGTCAACATTCTTTTAACACATATAAAACATTGATGAAGGCTTCCATGGATGTTGTCATTGTCAATAAAATTCTTCTGGGCATTGGACTGCATCATCAATATAACAAGTTTCACTGACATTTCAGCCATGTTGCAAGTGGCTTTCTTCTGGGTGTTGCGGAAACTGATTCAGGGCATTTAAATAAATTCAATGGTGAAGTTGAAAACTTGTTCTGGGTCAATATTCAAAGCCAGATTTCCCACTTTGGTACGGTGGTTACCTTAACCAAGTAGGCTATCTAGGCACTCTTTCCTTCCAACTCAATGCCCTGAAATGGTTGAAATATATCAATATTTCAAATATGTAAAATTAGGGCGGTTAAAGTCAACCGATAGTGTCTGTTCTTTTGGGTATGCCAGGAAAGAACACCATATTAATAATTGCTTTATGAATATAGCATAGTAGCACATATTTTGAAGCTTGTAAGAAACCAAATGAAATTGAACACATTCAAGGTCTGTAAGTCAAATAGTTTTTGAGATACAGCCATTTGAATATTCCAAAATGACGCAAAAAATGCAATAACTTCAGAAACTTCAAAAATCACAGAGTTCAAACATGAATCATCAAAAAATAAATAAATAAATAAAAAGAAAATAAAAAAGAAAAAATAATAATTTGGGATTCTTCATGCAACCAACTGCTACTGCAAATACACAAAAAATTATGATAATGTGAAATGTAAAGAACCACACCATTGGTTGATTTCATGTGTCCTCAGCCCAACATAAGAAACAAAGCAGGTTACTGTGCCTTATTTTTATGCTAATTCATTTTCTGTTCTGTATAGTGTAAAATAAGTTTCTACTTCCCATCAGCTAAAGAAGGGTGAAGTGAACTGCAATAATTTCCCTTGATTCCATGTAGGCGATGAGCCATGATGGCTTCTGATTTTGGTCCACTGCGTCCTTCTCGTTTGCCTTGTTGGTGAAACTTTCATTTTACAATATCCCCTTCCTTCTTATTTCACCTCATCTTGTTACTACATCTCCCTTGTGACTTCTATTTAAGCCCCATTTCTTGATGAGCAGGTCTGTATGTAGTTCTTATGATTATTATTTTACAGCACTTTCTATGGTTACTGTTCGCACATGTGTAGTATCATAGCTTCTTAGCATGGATAACGGTTTTGCCTGCTACCACCGAGGGTGTCGTCGTCGTTATCGATGCTCGGCAATTCACGCGTGTGCGGCGATAAGGTCCCAGTTCGCTTTGTTCTGTGGGGCAGTCGTGGCGAGTGCAGAAATGTATTAGCAGTGCCTGCGGGCCACCTCGTGCCACAGGCCCTGTGCCCCAACTGTGTTTGTGGCGGCACCAGACATCCACCAGCAGTCGCAGTTTAATTGCTGTTGCATCACACATTCCACCTACGGACGAAGCTGTTACATTCCATTACTCCATTACTAATTACCAGGCACTGCAGCTTCAAAGGTGTGAAGTATTATTATGTTCAGATTAGTGAGTTGATGTTTATATTTGCGAAACAGTTGTTCATGTTATGACACGTCAACAATTTTTTCTTAAAGTCATTTCATAATGTAGTTGGTGAAAGCACAAATTTCATGTTGGTTCTCAGTTTTTAATATTTACAGTGGTGATGCAGTATTCCAAGACTGACTGATAAATCTGCAATTTGTATTTCAAAAATGCATTTTGAGCACATCTGGTGAATACAATTATTTTTAATACACTGTAAATCAATGTGGCTGAAACAATGTAACAGAGATAACAGTGGTGTCACAATTCTACCAGGACGTCACTAATATAAAAGTATAGTATGATAAATTCAAAGACATTGTGATCTTAAATGAAATATTCATCCAAAAATAAAAGATGATACTAGTTGTAGTTTTTAAGGGGACTAAACAGCTGGGTTATCAGTCCCCTGTTCCCAGCAAAGAGATCACATCACATTTACAGTTGAAGACTCCACAGCCAGTACACGAGAAGTGTGCTAAAGTAACATCATAAAAGGAAAATGGAAACCACAAAAGTAGTGAACAGCAGAAGAGAGTGGCTGGCTGATCACTCCATTATTATGGATGAGCCAGTCATCCTGTACACACTAAAGCTGCCATTTGGAAATAGAACTGGCAAGAAAAAAGGAACAACAGATTAAAACTGTTTAACTGGTGGGCGCCTGAAAGATCAGGCTTAGGTACCCACCATTAAATCATATGATAAAAACCAGCTGCGCGAATAAAACCTAAAACACTGTCAACATCGTCAGCTAAAAGTGAAGGAAGCACAGAAGGCAGGTTAAATGACTGCCACAATGCAGCTAAAAGTGGACAGTCCAACAAGATGTGGATCACAGTTAACAGAGTGCCACCACAGCAGTTTGGCAGGTCCTCTCGACGTAAGAGGTGGAAGTGCGTGAGCCACGTATGACCTATAACGCAGGCGACAGAAAACGACCGAGTCCCTCCAAAAAGGCCTAAGAGAAGTCTTCCAAGCTGCTGTCGAAGGTTTGATCGCACACAGCTTATTGGGCATGCTCAATGTCAACCATTCTGAGTTCCAGGCCATGGATATCTTGCGGTGCAGACCCAAGCGGATATCCCTTTCTGTGGCACCGATATCCAGATACTGGGAGGCAATGGCCTGCTTGGCCAGCTGATCAGCTTGTTTGCTCCCCGGGATGCCAATGTAACCCAGGGTCCAGATGAAAGCCACAGAATGGCCAGACATGCCAAGACTGAACACACAGTCTTGGATGGATCACACCATTTGGTGTTTGGGGAAACATTGGTCGAGAGCTTGCAAGCCACTCAGGGAGTCACTGCAGATGACGTATGACTTCCTGGGGCATGTACGGAGGTGATCTAAGAGCACAAATTATGGCGATCAGCTCTGCCGTAAAGATGGTACAGTCAGGAAGCAGGGAGTATTGTTCAATGTGGTCACCATGAACATGAACCCACTCTGCCTTCTACCTGGGAGCCATCAGTGTATATGACTTCTGCATAATGAAACGTGCCAACGATGTCCAGAAACTGTTGATGAAGTGTATGTGGTGAAACTGATGCCTTTGGATTGCAGAACAATTGCAGGTGGATCTGTAGGCGAGGGACGGATCCAGGAGGGATACAAGATTGGCAGGAGAATGTGGGAGGGAGAGGTAGGAACTCTAGTGAGGAAAGGAAAGTACATACCCAAACCGCGACTGGAAGACCTGATCTGAGTCGACGTTGTGGAGAGGGAAGGACGGTGTTTGGAAACAAAAGCCTGCAATTTGGATGGTGAGGCGTAGCGTGAACATGGGCGACATATGAATCCAATAATTGTTGCCGGTGAAATCTCAGGGGAGGGATGCCAGCTTCAGCGAGGAGGCTGGGCACAGGGCCCGTGCGGAAGGCCCCCGTTGCGAGACGAATACCACCATGAAGAATGGTATCCAAGATCCGCAATGCTGAAGGTGACGCAGAGTCGTAAACCTGGCTCCCATAATCCAGGTATGATAATATTAGGGTCTTAAAGAGGTGCATGAGAGTTTGATGGCCAGCTCCCCAAGCAGTGTGGCCAAGACAGCACAGTATATTTAGATGCCATCAGCACTTGTGCTTCAGCAGACGAAGGTGTGGCCCCCAAGTCAGTCGGTTGTCAAACAGCATACTGAGAAACCAATGTGTTTCTGCGACATGCAGCTGTTCGTCAGCAAGGTAGAGTTCTGGGTCAGAATGAACGATCCGATAACGACAAAAGTGCATCACTCTGGTTTTGGATGCTGAGAACGTGAAGCCGTGCGCTGAGGCTCATGATTGTGCCTTTTGACATCTTTCAGTGACACTAATGTTAGCAGAACTGTAATATAAACAAAAGTCATCGGCAAACAAGGATGAACAGGCTGAAGACAGTGCAGCCACCGCAAAGCCATTTATGGTAACTAAAAATAGAGGTACACTGAGAATGGAGCCCTGGGGGACACCTCTTGGATGTGACGAGAACTGAGAGAGGTACCGACCCTAACCCAAAAAAGTATGTAGTGAGAGGAAGTTCTTTATGAACATCGGTAGGGGACCACGTAAGCCCCAGTCACACAGCGTAGCCAGCGGTGCCAGGTGGTATTGTACGCCTTGCGAAGATCGAAGAAGACTGTAACCATGTGTTCACACCTAGTGAAAGCAGTGCAGACTCCAAGGACACGAGATTATCTATTGCAGAGGGGCCATGGCGGAAGCCCTCTTGTTCGCGGGCGATGAGTCCCTGGTCTTCAAGAATCCACATGAGCCGCTAACTCACCGTTGCACAGACCTTGCACAGAACGTTGGTGAGGCTTATTGGATGGTAGCTCTCGACCACCTGTGGATCGGCACCAGGTTTCATCACCGGGATAATGATGCTATTCCGCCATTGGGACGGGAAAGCACCTTTCACCCAAAGATGGTTGTACAGGGCAAGAAAACATTGCTGAAAATCCGCACGGAGGTGATGAACGAACTTTGAACACTGTCTTCCTGGGGAGGTATCAGAACATGCAGCTAGGGCACTCTCAAACTCCCACTCACTGAACGGCGCATTGTATTTTTCCTGACATCGCGTGTGAAAGGAAAGTTGCCGCTGTTCAACATGTACTTTGAGGGCACGGAAGTCCGCAGATGCTGAGCTACGAGCATAATGTTCTACCATGTACTGTGCAACACAGCAGCTGGGTCTGTGGACAGAGTACCCCAAATGTGGAGACTGGGGATTCCTATCAGTGGACAATGCCTGAAAAGGTGCCTAACTTGCTTCCACACCTCAGTTCGGGAGGCCTGAGAGCCAACAGTGGCTACATACGTCTCCCAGCTATCTCGCTTGCTTTGTTCTATCAGCCGACGAGCTTGGGCACGAAGCCGTTTAAAAGCAATCAGGTGCTCCAAAGAAGGATTGTGTCAATGGCGCTGGAGAGCCCGACAATGCTCCCTGATGGCCTCAGCGATTTTCGGTGTCCACCAGGGCACCGATGTACGACGGAGCAAACCAGAGGATTTTGGGACTGTAGCTTCAGCAGCAGAAACAATGGCCCTAGTGACATGATCAACAGCCAAATCAACATCGTCTGTTACTGTAGCAGCCGAGGTGAAAGCTGGCCAGTTTGCCTGATGGAGTGACCATCAGGGCAGGCAGCCTGCAAGTGGTGACTTTGGGAATGACAGGAGGATAGGGAAATGGTCGCTTCCACAAAGGTCATCATGGACCCTCCAAGTAAGGTGTGGAAGTAAGCTCGGAATGCAAAGGGACAGCTCTATGGCTGAGTAAGCGCCATGGGCTAAGTTGAAGTGTGTGGCGGCTCCATTGTTAAGAATGCAAATATTTAGCTGTGCTAGAAAGTACTTCACGTCTCTACCATGGGCCGTAATCTCAGTTCCGTCCCACAAGGGGTTGTGGACATTAAATTCCTCCAACAGGAGGTATGGCAGGGGAAGATGAGCAATCAAGGCAGCTAGTTCCCTGTAAGACACTGCCTTGTCTGGAGGAAGGTACAGAGAACAGATAGTGATCTCTTGTCCTGCCAAAGGGCCAAATGGTCTTCAGAAAGGATAGAATAAATAAGGGGGTTGCGTGTGTATTGCTGTTACAAACAGTTTATCCTGCAGTGAAATTAAGGCAGATACTTCCTGTGAGTTCGTATGGGTAGAGGTTGTACCTGACAACCGGAATAAATAAATAATTGGATCTTTTTATCGGCCCCCTGACTCAGACGATGCAGTTGCCGAAATGTTCAAAGAAAGCTTGAATCACATTTCAAATAGGTATCCGAAGCATACTGTTATAATTGGTAGCGACTTTAATTTACCCTCGATACGTTGGCATAATTACTTATTCAAAACCGGCGGCAAATATAAAACATCGTGTGAACTAGTTCTGAATGCTTTTTCTGGAAACTACTTTGAACAGTTAGTTCATGAACCAACTAGAATAGTAAATGGTTGCAAAAATACCCTTATCTCCTAGCAACAAATAATCCTGAGCTAGTAAAGAGCATCAAAACAGATACAGGGATTAGCGAACATAGAGTTGTAGTAGCGAGACAATGTCGAAATTCCCAAATATACCAAAAATAAACGAAAAATATATCTATTCAATAAAGCAGATAAAAATTCGCTTCATGCTTTCCTGAGTGATAGTCTCCAGTCTTTAAAAACTAAAAATGCGAGTGTAGATCAGTTGTTGCTTACTTTCAAAGACAAAATATCAGTAGCAATCTAGAGATTTATACCAAATAAATTAATAAAAGAGGAAGTTGGGGCTTATCCTAAATGCCCCAGTTGCCAGCCAGATCCCTGCATGGTGTACCGCATCCACCATCTTTAAATAAGACGGATGTGCAGACTCGTACACTGTGCATCTGTAATCGAGACAGGATTGCATGAAGGCTCAAACTTAAAACCATTCTTTTTTGCCCATTCATCCAGCCGTTGAAGAGTGAGCTGCAACTGTCGTGTAGTCGTTGGTAGGTTGGAAGAAGAGCAAAAGACAGAGAAGTCATCCACAAAAAGGGAACACTCGACAGGACTTTTCATGACAAAAGTAATACTGTTAATTTCTATTGCAAAGAACATTGAAACACTACTCTGAGGGACTCTGTTGTTCTGCTCAAAATGATCAGAAAGAGCATCTCCCACTCGGTATCTAAAATAACGTGAGGAAAAGAAGAACTGAATAAAACAGGAAAGACAACCACGAAAATCCCATTTGTGGAGCTGCCTTAGGATAAGGTGCTGCCAAGTAGTATCATAGGCTTTTTCAGTATCAAAAAATACACCCAGAAGGTGATGCGGATGCAGGAAAGCCTGTTGTATAGGCGCCTCCAGGGAGGCAAGGTTATCAAAGGTGGAGCAGTATCTCCTGAACCCACACTGAAAGCGGCTGAGGAGCTGCCTGTATTTCAGCATCCAGACAAGGCGGCAGTTGACCATCTGCTCTCAGGTCTTTCCTACACAGCCAGTCAGAGTGACACTATGATAACTACTTAGGCAAGTAAGGTCTTTCCCGGGTTTGAAAAGGGGGATTAAAATAGCCTCCCTCCATGAGTCAGGGAAATGTCCAGATGCCCAGATAAAGTTAAAAAGATTGAGGAGGACTACCTTGTTCTGCTCTGTGAGATGTCGTAACATGCTATAGTGGATACCATTGTGACCTGGTGAGGTGTCACGAGCCACAGACATTGCTGAGTCCAGCTCCATTATAGAGAAGGGGCAGTTACACTCCTCTTCATTTCTGGACCGAAAGTCCAAAATACCTCTCTTAGCACTCACCTGGTGGTGCTGGAATGCTGGATCATAACCAGCAGTGGCAGTAACTGTAGAAAAATAAACCGCCATAATCTGGTCAATGTCTTGCGGGCTTGTCTGGAGAGTACCATTCCCCATCACGGCAGCCACTGGACACCGTCTTCCTCTCCCAGAGATCCTCCTGATGGCTTCCCAAACTTGTGAGCTTTTTGTGGAAAAAAGTAAGGGTATTTAGGAACTGTTGCCATGATCTTTTCTTGCTCTCACATATAGTTTGACGGCATTTTGCCCTCGGCACACGAAATGCTGCGAGGTTCTCTGCAGTTGGCCGGAGTTTGAACCTACGCAGAGGAGCATGTCGTGCCCTTATTGCAGAGCGGCATTTATCACTCCACAATGGTACATTCTGCCTTCTCGGTTGTCCAGAAGACTGCGGAATAGAAGCTGCAGCGGCGTGGTGGATTGTGTTGGTGATATAATCCACCCATTCCTGGACACCCAAAACGTTGATCTTACACAGCACATTGGTTGCAGTGTCCAGTTCGCTCGGTGGAGCACCCACTGTGGTGGTTGTTGTACAGGCTCTATGCTATGTGGGTGATTGATCCAGTTTGGGAAGTGATCACTGCCATGAAGGTCATCAACCATTTCCCACTGAGTAGTGAGGGCAAAGGTTGGAGAGCATAATGTAAGATTGATGGCAGAGAATGACCCTGTTGCAGCACAAAAGTGTGTGCTCTTACCTGTATTTAATAAATGGGCACATGAAGATAAGAGAAACCTCTCAATTGATCGACCCCTGGGGCAGGTCACTACAGAGTCCCAAAGCACATTATGTGCATTAAAATCAACACAAACTATGAATGGGTGGAGGAGCTGTTGAAGAAGGTTGTCAAGTGCCTTTTTTATAAACAGGATCGCGAGGAGGCAGATACAGGGAGCATATAGTCAGTGGGTGGTGCACATGTACTGACACTGCAACAGCTTGTAGTGTTGTGTTAAGAGAGATGAGTGCAGAGTGGTGGGCTGTGTTTACAAAAACAGCCACTTCTTCTCGAGCTCTCTCTCTACTAAGGTCGCCCTTTCTGTGGAGACTGTAACCACGTATCTCAGGGTTATCAAGGGTTTAAAATTAGTCTCCTGGAGACATATACACATAGGTAGCCCCTGATATAGTAAACGTTGCTGCAAACACTGATATGCTGAGTGGTGGGTGTGTGTCTGTGCACAGAGCTGTGACTGTGATAGCAGTGTACATAAGGGAATACACATGGAAGATACAATCACCTAGATCACTGAAATGACTTTCACAGTGACAGAGATAGTAACAGACAATGAGGATGCAAGTTACATAATAGAGGCCCTCAATGTCAGCATATTGATTGTTGATTATATAATGAAAGTTAAACCAGATCCTTTATTCTCCCATCTTCCTCCACAAATTACTTAACAATGTATCTTGGTGTGTATATCTATGTACCTCTGAAGCATATTGTTTTCACAGCTTTCAGAGAAAAGGACTATTTTCATGGTCTGCCAGGTGTATCTAAACAATGTTGTTCAGGAGTGAAAATGAATCCAAGTTGTGATTCAAATCTCAACCAACAACATGCTGTTTTTAATACTGACATATACTGTGCCTAAAGCATTTATTAGATTAAATGTGTTATCCTGTACAAGATGTACATGTGAATAAAAGGATAAAGTAACATATCAAATTTACAACACAAAAACATCTTGCTAATCATTACACATTTTACTAATTAAACTTTTTTGGTGTAATCAATGCAATAAATTGGCACTAACATTGGCTACAGAAAGCATGAAACACAGGATGTATCATACTATTTGCTTACCAGTTTTTAACCCATTCATATCTGGTTTAAATGAAGCACGGGACCCTAGAAGTTGGATTTAAATGGGTATTCAAATAACAAAAGTACAAACATTTATTTTAAAAAATCAGTATCAGATGTTAAGTATCCTGTACTAAATTTTACATCAGTATATTAAAAACTCTATGAGAACTGTCAATAAATGTTTAGATTGGTGATTAGATGTGGTAGGTTTTGAAGCATTCTGGCCATTTATGTTTTTATTTATGTTTTCGATGACAATAAATTTCATTCGTTTTCTCCTGCTGCAGCACTATGCACAACATTTTATTCCATTCTTTTCGTTTCAGTAGCTATAATATTTATCAGATAAGGTGCACAGTCCTTTGCTTGTAAGTGTAGACAATTAAAAGTTAATGTGTACAGTCCTGTTGAGTATTAAATGACTCTGCACTGATTGTAGTAATTGTTCTGCAATGTTTACATGAAAGTTTGATAACATTGTAGGTGTTAGACATCTTTCCACAATGTAAAAAAAAATTAATTTTTTTTCACTATTTCTATTACTAGTAACATGATCTTTCTCAAACTTTTGGACAAATACGGCTATCATTATCTAAAATATTACTAAATTCATAGTTGTCCTATAACAAAATGATTTAATTTTTTTATTATTTTTTATATTTATTATTATTTTTTTTATTCTCTCTTCCCCACAAAAGTTATATTGCCCACAACTTGTTTCACAAGTTGAGAATGAAATTCAGTATATTCTCCAGGTTACACAACAGCCACCTGTGGTTATAAAATATCACTACTTTGATCCACACTCAGTGTTGTAACTATGAACTGCAAATGACAAGGGCCTGATAGCAGTGTGACAGACTAGGCTTGTCAAATGATGGGAATGGGTTAGAGAGCAATGCATCTGACAATAACCAAAAAACCACAAATAAAAGAGTAATAAGCACGAATCAAATGTTATTTCAAATAGAAGGAGAGGAAAACACAAATCTATAATGTTTTCATGCATTCATTATAAATAGGTACATTTAGGAATGTTACAAACAAGGCATATACCTGCATAGGTCCAACAGACAGGAAGCTGACGATCACTGAAATTAGGCATATGCATACAATGCCAAACACTACGACACTTGTCTTTGCAAACATACTTGCTCCAACCAAGCACACCAGCAAGTTGAGGATATTAAGACCAGAGCAGTACAAAAACCTCCACCACCGACCATCTGGAAGCACATTGTGCACAAGATATCCTGCCAAAGAAAAACATTATCATATTCTTGTATACCCAGAGTACACACATAATGAAAATACATTTTTAATGAAGCAACAACTAGTTTCAGTTGAAATGGTTTACTTATTAATTGTTTCGAGCACTTAAGGAGGTGAAGATCTGCCGCAAAAAGTGCAGGTCTATCATGAAGGCAATCTAGCAGCAGATTGGGTAAAACTACTATTATTAGCAGACAGTTTATCCACATGATGGAAGAGAGACCAATTCTAAGTTCCCGTGAATTTTCACAAACGCAATAGGCAGCGCGAACACAGAAGCGGGTTCTGAAGTAAGCTTACTGCTTGTTATTTGTGTATGATTTAATGTCACCGTTGACATTTGTCATTAGGATTGATTTCAGACTTTTTACCGATGACATGTATTTTTACAGTTAGTAGATTTTCTTAAATGCAAAAACAATATCTGTTTGCCAGCAGACTTTCTAGTATACCAGATGTCTGTGAAAAGGTGAACAAGTTCAAAAATTCTTGCGGATCTCCAGGACTTAGTTCTTTCATTAGCAGTGAGTATATTTCCCTGCCTTCCTTCTTTCCAGAAACTGTCAAACGCAATGTCCGGCTTTTCTTTGTCCTCGTGCCCTAAAAAGATTTACCACCATGGCTCCAAAAATGGGTCCTCCTAATGCAAAATGCATCTTATCCGCATGGTTGTAATGGATCGTGCAGCCACGCCTTGATCCCTGAGTCAACAGATGGGGACGTTTTCAAGACAACAACCATCTGCACGAACAGTTCGACAACATTTGCAGCAGCATGGACTATCAGCTCTGAGACCATGGCTGTAGTTACCCTTGACGCTGCATCACAGACAGGAGCGCCTGCGATGGTGTACTCAACGACGAACCTTGGTGCACGAATACCAAAATGTTATTTTTTTCGGATGAATACAGGTTCTGTTTACAGCATCACGATGGTCACATCTGTGTTTGACAACATCGCGATGAACACACATTGGAAGCGTACATTATTCATCGCAATACTGGCATATCACCCGGCATGATGGTACGGAGTGCCATTGGTTACATGTCTTGGTCAGCTCTTGTTCGCATCAACGGCACTTTGAACAGTGTCCATTACATTTCAGATAGGTTATGACCCATGGCTCTACCCTTTATTTGATCCCTGCGAAACCCTACATTTCAGTAGGACAATGCACGACCGCATGTTGCAGGTCCCGTACAGGCCTTTCTGAATAGGGAAAATGTTCGCCTGCTGCCCTGGCCAGCACATTCTCCAGATCTCTCACCAATTGACAATCTCTGGTCAATTGTGGCCAAGCAACTAGCTCATCACAATATGCCAGTCACTACTCTTGATGAACTGTGGTATCGTGTTGAAGCTGCATGGGCATCTGTACCTGAACACGCCATCCAAGCTCTGTTCGACTCAATACCCAGGCATATCAGGGCCGTTATTATGGTCAGACGTGGTTGTTCTGGGTAACGATTTCTCAGGATCTATGAACCCAAATTGCATGAAAATGTAATCACTTGTCAGCTCTAGTATAAAATATTTGTCCAATGAATACACGTTTATAATCTGAATTTCTTCTTGGTGTAGCAATTTTAATGGTCAGTAGTGTAAAAAAAAATCTCTTTAAATAGGACCCTTAAGCTCACAGAAATAATTTGAATGTATGGCAGTCCAAGAAATCAAAGTTTCCCCTGGATTCTTGTAGTTTGAATTACAAAGAGACCAGAGTTAATCTGGCCCAGTTCTCGCTGGTCCACTGCAGACACAGAGCTCCTCTAAGTTATCAGTAGTGGACCAGCCTAACCACGGCTCCACTTATTCCCTCCCCTCCCCTCAAGTGCACCCTTCCGCAGTGACAAACCAGTTTTCTTTTGCCCACTCCAGACACCAGCACCTAGGGCATCATCAGGTAGCCTATTTTTCCTGACACACCCTTATTTGGAATACTGCAGTGAGTCAGCAAGCTGATTCCCTTTCTCCACCTTGCCCCTCTCTATAAGTGTAGCTTGGGGCCTATTTGGGCTGGCACTGCCGGTGGATGAACTAATAAATGCTCCTCTCACCCTGCATTACAGCAAAACCCATTGTTTCTATCTCTTTACCTGTCTCTGCTCCTTGCCTAATTGTTCACATGTCAAAAGAATGGGGCAACAGGCTTGAGCCTGTAGCTCGAATCAAAGTATTTGAGTGATTGTTAAACTGATGTTCTTTATTCTGCATCTCAATAGCTTTGGTTTTTTAGTTGCCTGTTTATATTGGATATCTAAAGAAACAAGAAGTATCATTACCATCATATTCAATAACTGTATACAGTCTATAAATCTATGGTAGATGAGAGGAGTTCCAGTAGAAAAACATTACTTAGAAAAATCAATATTTTCATGTACCAGCCACTGCGAGTATTGCATTGAGATGTCTTCAATAATATAGTGTCTGCTGATAGTCAAGCTCCTGTAACACTGAAAGAGAATGGGATGGGCAGAGCACATGAAAAAAGTTTTATGCTCATTTCAACCATTTGCTAATGTTCACTTCAGTATACAGTTTATTAGCTACAGAATTTAATGATAATTATTTATAGTTGTATAATTGCCATAGACACTATTTTTGTGTTTTTGAGCAACTTGACATAAATAAATGTTACATAACAAACAACTCAAAATAATGTCATTATATAGTTAAACGATTTTCTATTTTGGCCACACGTTTGAAAATAAGCACAGGTGCACCACTGCACTAACACCCAGCCATTGTATCTGGATTTCGTCAGCACAATAAAACTGTTGCAAAATATGCATTCATAGTAAAAAAGGTGTACCATCTATGCATTACTGTAAATAGGTACTACTTAATCAAAAATGTTATGGTCTATATATTGGCTGTACACAGACTTCAGAGAGATATTGCAGTGTCATAAATGAAATAATTTTGATATACTCTAGCACATTCTTGTAAATGATCTTTTGTCCAAATACAGCTGTAGTTGCACTTACATTGAAAACTGAGTCTTGTTGTTAAGCATCCGCTTTTGTAGCTTTCACCTTACAACAGTTCTTCAGAATGTGATGAGGTAATTTCATAAGTGTATGTCACTTATTAGATAACAGCAAGATGAAGAAGATCAAGGTGTTGTCGTGTCTGCAATCTCAGGCAGCAGAATTTAACACAGTGGAAAATTGTTACCTCATTAAGAGGGACAATACACGTTTAATAGTGATTACCGAAGATTAGATTTAACATCCAGTCGACAGCATGACATGGAGCTCATGCTTAGATTAGTTGGGTAAGCTTGGGGAAGAAAATGGGCTGTGCCTTTCCAAAGGAACCATCCGAGATTTGGCTGCTGTGATTTGGGGAAAACATAAATCAGGATGGCCAGAAGTAGATTTGAACCACAGTCCTGAATACAAGTCCAATGTGCTAACCACTGTGCCACCTCACACAGTACATTGATTATGTAGAGAAGTAATACAAAGGTGTAGTTTTAACACTTTGAAATATATTTTCACTAGCTGTCAAACCCAGCATTGCCCAGATATTTATTTTTCTCCTGCACACATCTCCTGTTTCCACCTCTCTCTCTGTCCATCTCCTCCTTCCCCTTTCTCTCTGTCAATTCCCTGCGTCACTCTTTTCCATCTCCTTTTCTCACTTTATCTGTCAACATAATCCTTGCCCCCCTCTATGCTCAGCCATGCCCATCTGTACATATTCAATACACTTATTGTACCCATTTCCTCTCCCCCATCTCCTCATCCATCTCATTCTCCCTTAATCTGTGACTCTATCATCCTCTTCCCTCCTGGCCATCTCTCTCTCTCTCTCTCTCTCTCTCTCTCTCTCTCTCTCTCTCTCTCTCTCTAACCATCTTCTCCTTCACCCCAATCTCTCAGACCAATTCCTCTCGGCCCTTCCTCTGTATATCTCCTCCCCTCAGCTGTCTCTAACCATTTCTTCATACTTTCTCTCCCATCTTCTCTTCTTTCTTAGTCTTCTGCTGCCCCCAGCTTGTCTGTCCAACTCCACCTCTGCCTTTCATGCCATCCTCCTCTCACTGTTTCTCTGATCAACTGGATGCTAATTTCACCTACTCTCAATCATATTTGTTAGGCAATAAGGTTCTTTTAGTTGTTATTAAAGAATTATCACATACCAAGTACTTTATATGGCAGGTGAAGCACAAAAAAGGACTGGAACTAGAATTTGACCACTTACCTGAAGGACCAAAAATTTCAACCAGTCCCTCCGCACAACCAGTAATGTAAAGGGCACTGCTAACAATGTTTGCAAAGAACATTAGAGTGCCGATAGCACCTCCAAATTCTGGTCCCAGTGTCCTGCTGATCATAACTTTATTTCTGTTAAGAAAAGAACTTATTTTTTAATTATATGAGCATGGAGTATAACACTCTAAGAAGATTTGGTCCACCACACTACAGCTGTACCACACTCACTCTTTCAACTACCACATCAAACATGAAATAAATATTTTTGAAGAAATGAATAAATGGGTAAAATTGAGATCATGGTCAGTGATTTAATGTAATTACATATGTTGGCGTGGTTATGTTGGCAGCAGTCATCGTACAGCACGCCATGTTCTAATTAAAGATATGACGAATATTACATTTTCACCACACAACAATTTCCATTGAAATGATAAATTTTTCAAATGATGTGTATTCAAATTAAATCATATGGTTCAGTAGCTGGATGGGTGAATGTAAGTGGTTCAGGCTGTATTGTAAAAGTCAAAGTGACATGTTATTGGCTACATGAAATGTGTAGCGCTGCCAACCTACGAAAGATCCCCCTGAGCATAATATCGACTTTAGCCGAGTAAATTAAAAACATAAATAAAGATATGTAACCCATGAATTCTACCAGCTTATTTTCTGGTTCTAAATTTGTAGTGAAACTAACAAGCAAGAACCCCGAATAACATACAATCAAATTAATTTCATAAATTCAGTAACCTCTCTAGAAAAATTTTACAGGCTCCCACCCGATACTCAGATGATAGCACTGGAAATTTAAGTGCTACTATATAACTCACATATGCATTCAAAAAACAATAGAAACAACCATTTATGCAAAAACAGTCTGGTAAAGTCTGCCTCAATTCAACCTTATGCTGTTTTCAGACAAATATTAATAACCCTAATAAATTACAACACTAACAACCTATCTTTATTGTCAAACCATGGAAGCCAAACATACACAGACACTGTAATAAAATGAAGTTCACTGGTTTCCTCAAATCAGAGAATTCACGAGAACTGCTGTGTTGCAGAATAACAAAGCAAGCACATAGAAACCAATGATACCACAACTTGTGTTCAGCAGACAGCCATGTAATCATTAATTGTCTGTTCCAGAGGAAGCAATGTTGACAATGGTCTGCAGCAGTAGTAAATATATCACAAATTGCGAAATTTTCTGACATCTAATGCTCTTCTAATGATGGACTATTGACCTGTAACACATGAAAGTTTGTGCCAAAGTGAAACTCAAAAAGTGGAAACCCAGATTCGTGTCCCGGTCCGGCACAAATTTTCATGTGTTACAGATTGATCATCCATCTTTAGAAGTTCTGTAGATGTCGGAAAATTTTGTAATATGTAAAATTTTATATATATAACACACACGCACATGCGCGCGCGCGCACGCACGCACGCACGCACGCACACACACACACACACACACACACACACACACACACACACACACACACAGAGAGAGAGAGAGAGAGAGAGAGAGAGAGAGAGAGAGAGAGAGAGAGAGAGAGAGAAATAAGTGATTGGTTGATTACTTAAAAACCAGGACACATGTGCCAGGTGATTAGACAATGAAATATCTTTCCTGTTACTTTTTTTTATATTAAGGATTAATATAAAAAGATTTATACTGGAGTCTCTCCACTATACAGCAAAACTGAAGACCAGGATACAACCCCTTGGCTTTAAACAATGACAACACGGTGGAAGTGACGCATATCACACGTAGCCAATATGGTGGCCGAATCAATAACAAAACTACACCAACGCACGCACATATAAAAACACAAAAACTTACAAAACATCAACAAAATGACACGAATGGGACCAGTTCGAGAATGTGGCGGTTTTGGGCAAGGACATTCTAATCGGAAAATAATGAAAGAAAAAAAAATAATAATAAAGAAAAAAACACATTATGTAAAACAAACCACCCCAAAACGACCAAAGAAATGACAATTGGTATCGCACACTTCATTTGACCTATACTACACCTCAATGAAGTATAGGATACAGTACAACCTAGACCTAGACAGATCAGTCTGTAGCATAGCCCCAAGTCTAGGTGGGAATACTGAAGCATGCGATACAACCTGTCATATCTGAGCCTCATGTTATGTAGATACACCAACTAGTAAAACACTCAATGAATATAAACATATGGGATACTATTGCCGCTAGACACCAAGTAAACCGACTGCCGGCGTGGCGCAGGGTATAGCGTCACTGACTGCGGTGCTGGTCGCCGGTTCAATCCCGCCCACCGGCAAAAATTTATTTATTTGTAATTAACAATTCCAGAATGTTCTACATCTTTCTTATGTTCACTCGTAAATTCTACTTGTTTCTTATGTTAACTGTTCTTCTAATTTCTGGTACATTCTGTCTGTGTTTAAATAGCAGAGCACTCTGCCCGAGAGGCAGTTAGTGCTGCGTGTATGTTAAGTTCGCAATAAACGTGCTTTCAGTATAAGTGCTGTGTTGAGTTGAAAACCCTGCCTTTGAAGTCAAGCCTGCTTCCATTTCAACGGGACATTGTTTGGTGGAGGCACCGGGTATCCAGTGCAACAGCTGCATCACTGTGGCTCCGATTAGGCAAAGTAAAAGCCGTCGCTTACATAGACTCAAACCGGAATACAAGGGATATACCGAGTACATCCTTCCGAAAGTCCGTATTATCAGAAGAACGATGGACACGAAACCAGTGGTAAGCCAGCTGCACATCAGACACCCGTCGGTGTTCTCTGGAGATGCTGGATAGGACCCCAACAAATGGCTAAAAGGGTTCGACCGAGTCGCCAAGTACAACAGATGGGATCATACAAGGTGCTTGGCCAATGTTTATTTCTACCTGGACAGAACAGCGCAGCAATGGTTCGAAAACAATGAAGAGAAGCTAAATGACTGGGAAACGTTCCAGACGTAAATAAGGAAGACGTTTGGTGATTGCCAGTGACAAATCCACTCGGCAGAAGAACAACTGAAGAACCGAGCCCAACGACATGGTGAGCCGAAACAGTCATACATACAAAATGTTTTGAGCCTGTGTAACATAGTCAATCTGAATATGACTGAGACCACCAAAATCATGCACCTGATGAAGGGTATAGCAGAAGACATGTACCAAGCCCTTCTGATAAAAGACGTCGCTACGATGGAATACTTCATCAAGTGGTGCCAGCATACTGAAGAGATGCAACAAAGGATGGTTGGATGAAAGAAGTATGACAGACTCCTCAATGTAGTCCCTACAGCCGTTGTGGAAGACCAGCATGACTTCACTTCCCTCATACGACAAATTGTGAGAGAAGAATTAAAACAGTTTATGGCAGTCTGGACTATTAGACCGAGCGAGCATCAGATCATGGCCACGGATGTAAGCCCTGTAAATGATGAGGGAGCCGATGCCGCTGAGGAAGAGGTATTTCAGGCAATATCCCCTGTCTGCCCCGCCAATCGCACCCGACGTGAAAAATCCCAGGCAATCTCCTGCTGATGAGTTCAGTCGACCTATTGGAAAAAGCCCTTCGCCGTACCCTAGATGAGGTCGTTCCCCAACGCGGCGCAACCGTTCACCGTCACTGTACAGAGGTACCAGCCGCTCCCCTAGCCGCTGCGCCCAGGAAAACTAAGCGAGGTGACCATCTACAGAAGTGAGGCCACCGCAGATGAAAATCCTTCATGGACGACAGTCGCTAAGATGTCGGGAAATCTCATCGACGGCCAAACTGTCCGGGCACTTTTTGATTCAGCAGCGTCTTTCTCTGTATTGTCGGATAATTACCGCTGCACACTAAAGAAGACAATGTTCTATGATACAGGGGCAACTGTGCTGAAGGTCACGAATGGAAAGTACGTCCAGCCAGCAGGAACTTGTGTAGCAAGAATAACCATCAACAACAGGACCCAGCCATTTGAATTTGTCGTGTTAACAGAATGTAGTCACAACGTCATCCTCGGATGGGACTTCCTTCAGGCATCCAAAGCTATCATTTACTGTGGAAGATCTGAGCTGCAAATTGAAGAAGTTGTTCCGACAGGTACACATAATACAGAATTTTCTGGGAAGTTATTTGCCGTTGACAATGTCACGATCCCATCGTTGACGATGAGAAGAGTTGCAGTCACAAACACAAATGAACGATTAAACTGTGAAGTGCTTGTTGATAGTAAAAAGTTTATCAGGCTCACCAAAGAAATTTACATACTAGTGGCTATCATAAGCATTATCGGTGGTCGAGGAGAGATTTGGATCACTAATTGTCAAGAGCAGTCACAACTTATCCCCCAAAGGAATGTGTATTGGGACAGCTGAACCAATCCAGGATGGTGAGCTCGTCATCAACGAAGACCCATGCTCTGCTGTTAGTACAGACAACACGAAGGAGGAAACAAATGTGGAACTGCCAATAGGGCCCGGACTAACCAAGGAACAACGCCAGCTGGTGTTAGCTATACTATGTCAATTTTCGGGTACATTCACACCTCAGCAGGGGAAAAGTCAGACCATATAGCCCATAATAAAGCACCGTATCAATACTGGGGATCATCCACCAATTAGCCAGCGTTTGTATAGAGTGTCGCCAGCTGAAAGACAGATAATTCAGGAGGAAGTGGAGAAGATGTTGCAAGATTACATTATTCAACCTTTGGAGAGTCCTTGGTTGTCTCTGGTGGTCCTCGTAAAGAAGAAGGATGGCATGTGGCAATTCTATGCCGACTATCAGTGGCTGAAAAAAATCACAAAGAAAGATGTCTACCCACTGACGACACCTTAGACTGCTTGAAAGGAGCTACATACTTCTCAGTTATGGACATACAGACAAATCGAGGTTGACAAAGCTGACAGGGAGAAGACGGCTTTTATTACACCTGACGGCCTCTATGAATTTAAAGTAATGCCATTTGGATTATGTAATGCTACGGCCACATTCGAACGCATGATGTACAACTTGTTTCAACACCTTAAGTGGACGACGTGTCTTTGCTATTTAGATGACATTGTCGTTTTCTCGAAAACGTTTGAAGAACATCAGAGTCATCTGTCAGCTGTGTTGAAGTGTGTTCAGACTGCGGGACTCCGCCTCAATCCAAAGAAGTGCCTCTTCGTCGCCAAAGAGAGAAAAATCCTGGGGCACCTAGTCAATGGAGATGGTGTCCTGCCTGATCCAGATAAAGTAAGGGCAGTCACAGAATTTCCAATTCCTCAGCACATTCATGATGTGAGAAGTTTTCTTGGGCTGTGCT
Source organism: Locusta migratoria (assembly GCA_026315105.1). Taxonomy (NCBI): domain Eukaryota; kingdom Metazoa; phylum Arthropoda; class Insecta; order Orthoptera; family Acrididae; genus Locusta; species Locusta migratoria. The sequence goes on from CM048755.1 coordinate 276,464,505, forward strand.
CATACTACCGACGCTTCATAAAAGGATTCTGTAACAAGGCATGTCCAGTGCAAGAACTTCTGCAGGGAGACATCAAGTTTTACTGGGATGAGACAAAAGAAAGAGCTTTCCGAGCACTTAAGGAGAATGCAGAAACTGAACTTCACACAGGCGCCAGTGGTTATGGGATTGGTGCAGTGCTTGTACAAGTTCAGGAAGGTGCTGAAAAGGTGATAGCTTATGCATCAAGAATACTCTCTAAGTCCGAGATAAGCTACGACTGAGAAAGAATGTCTCACAGTTATCTGGGCTATCAACAAGTTCCGGCCATATTTATTCGGCAAACCATTCACCATAGTGACAGACCACCATTCTTTGTGTTGGCTGACTAGCTTGAAGGATCCATCAGGTCGAATAGCAAGATGGGCACTAAGACTCCAAGAGTATGACGTCACAGTGGTATTCAAGAACGGGAGCAAACACAAGGATGCCAACTGCCTTTCGAGGAATCCATTAGTGGAACACAACAGCATGAATGAAATTTCAGCCCTCACTGAATTAGGTGACATTACAGCTGAACAGAGGGAATATCCAGCACTATTAAAAACCGTATAGGCCTTGGAGAAAGGAGAACCTACCAATGGAGAGTTACAACTTATGAACGGAACATGTATAAGAGCAACTATGATCCGCTGGGCCCCAAATGGCTACTAGTCATTCCCACTCATCTCCAGCCAGCTATTCTCAAGTATTTCCATAATGCTCCAATATCCGGTCATTTGGGATTTGTGAAGACCTTAGACAGAATCAGATTCATGTATTACTGGAAGGGTCTCCACCAATCTGTCAAGCACTATGTGAGTCACTGTCAAGAGTGCCAGCAACGGAAGCATGTGCCACAATTACCTCCAGGGCATCTCGTACCGATTCCGCAGGCAGCAGCTCCATTCCATCGAGGTGGGACAGATCTTTTAGGGAGGTTCCCAAAGTCGACAACCGGTAACCGATGGATAATAAGTCTGCACTGACTACCTCACATGCTACGCTGTCACCAAACCTGTGCCAACTGCAGAAGCTCCAGAGATCATATCCGATTGTGGAAAAGTATTTCAGTAAAAACTAGTATCAGAGGTAATGTCACAGTGGGACATTGTCCACAGAATGACAACTGCATACCATCCTCAGACAAATGGTCTTATAGAACGTTTTAACAAGACGTTAGCTGATATGCTGTCAATGTATGTCTATGTTGAGCAGAAGGATTGGGATACAATTCTGCCAGTCGTGACATTTGCTTACAATAACGCAAGACAAGATACCACAGGCTTTACGCCGTCTTTCCTGCTCCATGGCCGTGAAGCTGAGACGACAATGGATATGATGTTCCCATTCCATTCAGACAACACTCAGTATGGCTATGTTCCTCTCCCGGGGGACACCACCTTGACGAAGCACTGTCCATGTGGGTGGAGAGGATTGCGCATCCGTGGGAAGCTGAGGGCTATACCGAAGGTAGAGAACCTACTACCGGAAAGACGTCAGCTGATGGATCAGACTAAGAGTGTCACACAACGTCCCGTCTTCCTTATCCTCTCCCAGTCCTTTCCCAACCCAAGGTGTGATGCGATCCGTGCCGAGGGGTGCATGGCACATGGGTGGATGTGTCTTGAATGGAGCCTCAGGGATACCGAGCGACCTCCCTGAGTAAACAGCCTTGAACCGCGCGGGGTTATCGTAGTATGGACCATATAAATCCCCAAATCTCATGGGACTAAGATGAACACGGAGAAAGAAAGTATTTTAAAAGAATCTGAGGGGCAATCTGAGACCTCAGATACTCAGACATCGGGATCAGGACCGATGGAGTGCACTCCTTCTTCTGAATCAGGGTCTAGACCTGAGCAAGTAGTGGGAACTGTAACAGAGAAGTTGGACCAGATAAGGATTAAGGCCTTGTCTGGGGCTCAGAGGAGGAAACTTCTCAAGGAACAGAAGCAAATGGAAGGAAAAGAGTGGATTCCTAAGCATAAGTGGAGGGAATCAAAACGGCTTGAGCCCAAGACCCCCAAAAAGAAACTGCCTCAGGTCGAAGGGGATGCACAGACCCCCTCGACAGGTGGCAAGAGGGTTAGGGAGGAATCTAAGACTCCCTCCTCTCTGGACAAGCGTGATCCTAAAAGGCTGAGGCAGGAAATAGGGAAACAGACCTATAGTACTGCAGTCTCGGTCTTTAGAATCGCAGTTGTCCAAGAAGGATACCCACTGGTGAGCATCACCTCGCAGCAGGAGCAGCTCTTGCAGATGGCCTTCTTTGAAGAGATTGGGGGGACGCTGGTCCAGGACCCAAATTCAGGAGGGTCTATCTAGATCGCGGTGCCCTCATTTTTGTCTGCAAGGGGGAGCACTCAGCAGAATGGCTTAAGCACAAGGTGCCCATGATATCCCCGTGGGAGGACGCTAAGCTGCTGGTCAAGACAGCAACCGAACTCCTGAAGATCGCAAAAGTATCAATATGGGTACCAAAGAGGCCAGAGAGAAGTCCCTGAAGGCAATGTGAGAGCAAGGCCTGAAACTGTTTTTAGGGTTCTCGCAGGTCTCCGTCAGGGTAATCAAAGACCTTAAAGGCAATAATGGCAGCAAGATGGGGACTGGAAGTGCTGCAGATAAACCTGCAGCACAGTAAAGGGGCCACTGCTGCCCTGAGCCGTCGCCTGGGGAGACAGGAGGTGGACGTGGCCCTGATACAAGAACTATTTATACAAAGGGGGTGTATCGGGCCTCGGTGGTACTGGAGGTAAGCTGATTTATGCTAGAAATCTAAAAAACTCCAGAACATGCATTTATGTTAGAAATGGAATCCCTTTCATACCAATGATGGATTTTTGTTCCAGGGACCTGTTGACCACCAGGATGCAGCAACGTGAGGAAGGTATCATGAGGGAAATTGTTTTGGCCTCAACATACCTTCCTTACGAAGACAGCTCTCCTCCTCCTTTGGAAGTGAGGAGACTGACGGAAGCCTACCATCAGCAAGGTGACGAACTGTTGGTGGGATGTGATGCCAATGCCCACAATCTATCGTGGGGCAGCAAGGACACCAACAGTAGAGGTTAGCACAGTCTTGAATTTCTCCTATCTAACAACTTGGAGATCCTGAATAGGGGTGATGAACCCACATTCAGGAATAGTAGAAGGGAAGAAGTAATTGACATAACTTTTGGTTCCATGATGATGGGCAGTTACGTCAGACAGTGGCATGTGGTCCTGGAGCCATCCTCATCAGATCACATGTATATTAATTTCAAGGTTGAAATTGGAACCAGACAGACCATGGCCTATAGGAATCCCAGGAAAATGGACTGGGAAACATATAGGAGAGACCTTGACTTCAGCCTATCAGAAATTAAAACTTCGATAAGGAATCCAGCAGAGTTTGAGGAAGTAGCAGAGACCGTAACCTCTGATATAGTGACCTCATACCAGGACAACTGCTCAATCACCAAGAAGTGCACAAATAGGAGTGTGCCTTGGTGGAATAATAACCTGGAAATGCATAGGAAACAGGTACGAAGACTGTTTAACCTTGCGAGGCGCAAGGGACAATGGGCAAAGTATCGTGAGGCCCTTGTCAATTACAACCTTGCCATCAGACGGGCAAAGGAGGCATCCTGGAAGGTATTCTGTAAAGAAGTGGAGGGCACGGCTGCTCAAGCGAGACTTCATAAAATCCTCACTAGGGTACCAACTAATCTAGGAGGAACATTGAGGAAGGATGATGAGGAGTATACAAAGACAGCACATGAAATGCTGGAACTGCTCCTCAAGACTCACTTTCCTCAATATACTCTGGTGCCATACTCTGTGTGTGTGCCATACTCAAACACAAATATCAGCCGATTCACTTCTTAAACTGAAATCAAGTCTTATCTGACAAAGCCACTGTTTTCCAGTCATCTACGGTGCAATTAACATGGTCAGGAGTGCAGGAGAGGCACTGCAGACAATATCATGTTATTAGCAGTAAAAGTTGAAACCACAATCAGCTACATACTGTTCTTATGTGTGTTGGTGTGGCGATGTTGGCAATGGTCATGCAGCATGCGGGGACGAAGCAGCGCGAGTCTATCATTTGTTTATGTGCAGCAAGTGTAACAGCCACGTTCCAAAGAAAACTATGATGAGATATATTTTCACCATGCAGCAATTTCCACTGCACGTAATAAATATTACAAGTGATTGGTATTTTTAATTCAATTGTGGGGCTCAGTAGGTGGATGTGTGAAAGCAAATGCATCAGATTGTATTGTAAAAGTTAAAGTGGCATGTCACTGACTACGCAAATTGTAGTGTGTTGCCAACCTATGTGCGTTACGAAAGCACCACTGAGACTCACTGTGACCATGATGCCACCTTTAGTTGCTGTTAATAAAGGCTTTAGAGTTAGTCATCTGCTGCCATTAAAGCTAAATTCCTAATGGATATGTTGTATGTGCCATACAGATTTTTGTAATTATTTCATGGAGTATTACTTCCCTGTTAGGAATGACACACTATGTAAATACCCCTGCTCTTGATCATTACAACCAGGATGTCAGCCACTGTTTTGTCAGTGGTTAGAAATAATGCCTGACATTTTGTGTTCTTAGCAGGTTCTTGATACTTTGGAGCTCAGACATTAAATTTTCTAATGATTTCCAAGCATTTAGTTCTAACTACAATTCCATATTCAAAGGCTGTTATTTCCCATCATGTGGCCATAATCACAATGAAAACCCTTCTATGTGAATCAGCATAGTACAAATGACAGCTCTCTCAAAACACTGCACTTTTGACCTCATGTTTTACACTATGTATATGTACATATCACTATACCTTGACTTTTATCACTTCAGTGTCATTATCAATATCTTCATCTTCAGCAAATATCCAAATGTTTTCTAAGCTGAGAGAGCAAACTGCTAAGGTCATCAGTCCGTAGAGCATCTTCCGCAGTCACAACCAATAATTTGTTTCTCTCAACTCTCATGTGACCTAGTATCCAACAACATTAAAGCTTTCTCCCAGCCTTTGTAGGTGGAGAACAGTGAGAGATCTTTTGAACTACATATCCATTGCATGTAAGCATGTCAGAGACTGAAGGGCACTCAAGGAATCTGAGAAGGCAAGGAAATATGCAGCCTGAACACATCTGGTAGGGTCTAGATACCTCAAGAATATGTGTAATACTGTATCTCAACTTATAAGTTCTTTAAGTAGGTAGATTTTGAGGAACTAAATTAACAATTCCTAAGACATGTCAACATCCACATTAGTAATCTGAAATACCCATCTTCCACATTTTTCTGTAGGACCACATTTCCATAATAATAGTAATAATAATAATAATAATAATACTTTCATACAGATCAATGGTCTGGTGGAAGTCTGTTAACAGGATGCAACTGCGACAACTTGGATGACCTTAACAAATGCAAGTTATCCAACAGGGAAAAGGGGGACCTACAGTTTAGCACAGAAAGCAAGCCACCTGTTACATTTCACTTCTGTGCAGTGCTACACCTTAAGAAAGACTCCCTGATATTCTGGAGGTATCAAACACAGGTAAATTACAGGGCATCTATGAGTGAAAAGGGCAGAAATAATATTTATAGTGTAACTCAAAACATAACTATTTTCTATAAATGTGTGTCAGTTTTGCAATATTTTATTCATACTAAAATAATTACATACACAACACTGAATTGTTTACAAAGAAAAAATGTAAAGATGCATTCTTATTGGCTGGCTGAATGCTATTTGTGATTAACTGCCTTCACCTCCCCAACACATCAATACCAACATCTACTTGCCAAGCAGTAGTTGATATCATGTAAACTGCACTTTAACTGAAAACAAGGTAATGGGAGGCCACAGAAATTAAGCCGGCAATGCTGAGAGAAATATACATGGCACATCAAAATGAATATTTGGGTTTTAAAGCTTTGTAGAATTTATTATGGTCACCTTACCATTACAAATTATACATCAAATGAACTCAGTTTTTCCTACAAGTGTGCATGTTCTGGTTTCCCTAAATTAAATATTTTTTGTGCCATAACCAGTCAGAAATTTTATGGGCCTTTCATTTATGCTGAAGTAACTGTAACTGGTGTTTCTTATCTTGATGTGATACAACAATGGCTCTTTCCTCTTTTACACACAGCTGAACCCGAGGACTTTATTTGGCAGCAAAATGGTGTGCCACCTCACTGGCTTGCTGTCATACAAACAACATTGTTCCTAACAGCTAGATTGGCTGCAAGGGGGCAGATGACAGCTTGTTTCACATGGCCTCTATGTTCAACAGATATGACACCTTGCAATATTTACTTTTGGGATTTGTAAAGGATCAAGAGTATGTGCCTCTGCTAAAACCTGGCTTAAACAATCTATGACAGTGTTTCCAGAGAAAACTATTGTAAAACTTTAGCTGACTGCAGAACAATTTTCTACCGCCAATTTACATCTTACATAAATAGGCAGGTCTAAGTAACAAATTGAATTATACAGAAATGTCTTTTAATGACATATTAAAGTTTTAATCCAAGACACTGCAAGCCCCACAAAAATCAAATTATAGAGAAACGATTTTTAATGTATAAAATAACAAAAAGTTGACTGTACACATTCTGTGCCATATTGATTTGGTAATGGAGGAGATATTGGGGGGGGGGGGGGGGGGGGAAGGGGGGGGGATTGTAGGAGGAAGCCAAAGCATGAAGCTAACTGTCCCTGGACCTGTGCAATTTTTTTAGATTATACCAGGGGTGTAGATAACATTTCTTCTCGGAGGGTAAGAAGTCAGTTCTCAAGAGCATACATTACACCACCCTTTGCTCAACTATTCATTCATCCCAAGCACATGGATGAATGAAAAAGAAAAAAAAAAAGTTTTATAGACTCTGGACCGCCAATGAATTTGAGAAAGCCAAGAAATCACACAAATGAATTTTTTTATCCCCAAATAAGGGTAAAAACAAGAACTGCATGGTGGCTGAAATAGGTTCTGCATTTTGCCCTGTAGCTCATCAAGATGCACTTCTTGCTCCTACACCTCCAGGGACTGTTTCGGTGAGATTTAATGACTGACTAAAGAGCAACAACCTTCCTGGTCAAGAGATGGATACTTCCATTCATGTATATCCTCCCAATTCCACAAAATAAGTTCAAAAATAAAGATGCTGTCACATTCCAAACAGTGAACGTATCTATATAACATTGTTATCTCAAAAACTGGAAAAACAGTCAGAAGAAAGCAACAGATACAAAAATGCAATACTTCTACACAATGGTACAATTTCCCTTCCTTCCTGTGAAAAATATATCCAAATACCGTAAACATCCTTACAGAAGTAGACTATGCAAGATATTAGTGAGGTGTTTGTTGATATCTGAACCACAGAAATTGAGAGGTGGGGTGACTTGCCTGCCTCTACGATACAGACAGCCGTACCATAGGTCCAACCACAGTGGAGGGGTATCTGTGGAGAGGACAGACAAACATGTGGTTCCTGAAGAAGGGCAGCAGCCTCTTCAGTAGTTACAGGGGCAACAGTCTGGATGATTAACTGAGCTGGCCTTGTAACATCAGTAGAGGCAACTGTTTGAGGTGAAAATATCTGCTCGATTTTGACATTTTTTAAAACCTAGTTCGGTATATTTTTCACTACTTTTATTTTATTTCGTCAATAATTTTGCTAATTTTATTTTCACTTTTTAACAAATAAAAACTAAATCAAAAATCAATTATAGCCTCATTACAGTGCAACACTTTATTTTATTCAGAAAAAAATGAAGATTTTGCATTGATGGAGAGACATAATAGAAAAATAAAAAGAGTTTGAGAAACACTTATCCTGCTACTTAAATAAGTTTTGCGTAGCCTAAGTAATTTACTTAAAATGAAAAATATGCGCAAACGACAGCCGTGAGAAAAAAAGATATCTATTAACCCTTTCACTGCGCATTTACTCTCGGCAGCGCCCACATTGTGCACGTAATTATTAGGGAACACTGCAGATGGGGACTTATCACATGGTGTGTGTGTGTGAGAGAGAGAGAGAGAGAGAGAGAGAGAGAGAGAGAGAGAGAGAGAGAGAGAGAGAGAGAGAGAGACTATAGCAGTCCATCATGATTGAGACAAAAATAAGATGCAGAATTAGTATTGGTGTGTAAAATACGTTTCCTTTTTAATTTTTGGTGAGAAAATCGTATACAGGGTGGTCCGAAAATGTCTGAAATGCTTGTCAGTACATTGTAGGGCAAGTTGTACTGAGACATAAACGTTTTAAAAAAAAAAAAAAAAAAAATTTGATAAATCGCGCCATTTCCGAGTTATTTAGCTTAGAAGTTAGCCAAAAACGTCGTTTGGCGCGCAGCTTCGAAGAGCCCGCAAGAGGCAGTGTTGCCAAACGTATTCTCCATGTGGTTGTCTCACAAGGAGAAGACGCCTATTCATCATCGCCTAATTCGAATTATGGTATATGCAGTTCATGGCCAAAAATGAATGTGATAGCACTGGGAACTCCAGATGACCAAGCGTTTAGGAAAATATAGCATTTCTTGTGGGGGTCTGGAATGCTGTATGACACGGAAGTGAACACTGCCAGCAATCTGTGGTTGGTGTTGTGGCAAGAAGTCAGATTGGTAATCAATGATGCGATGAATGTGGGTTCGAAACCTGAATGAATTAAAGATTCTAAAACTGAAATATATAGCAATATTTTAGAAAATAAATTTGTATAATTCATAATTCGTCAGGAATTGAGGATTGTTTGAATTCTGAAAGTGAAACAACTCTAATCATTCATTTGGAAAAATTAAAAAACACTACAGATTTCGGCCGGTTGAGAATTACGCTTCCAGAGAAATGTTTTGTTTGTTTAGGTTTCATTAAGAGAAATGTGAGGTTTCAAATTGCTAAGAAAATGTAGCCGTAGCGAATATTTTAATTTTTTTCCTGTGAGACTTAAAGGAAATGATGTTCTTCACGGAATTAGCAAGGAAATTAATGCAGAGAATGATAAATCTTGGATTAAAATGCATGATGAATTTACTTATTTAATCTAGTTATAATGTTCTTTAACTGTTAGTAAGTGTTAAAACTTTCAAAATGTAAAAATTTTTTGCATTCTTCCCGGGCCAAAGAAATATTCCCAGCAATATTCCGATTTTATAAGTTCCTTCCCACTGGGTATATTCCCTGCCCACATCACTAGTAGCGTTAGAAAATAAGGCGAAGCTGAAAGAATTAGATTAGGTAATGAGGCAATTATAGTAGTAGACGAGTTTTGTTACTTGGGTAGCAAGATAACTTCTGATGGCCGAAGTAAAGAAGATATAAAATGCAGAATGGCTATGGGAATAAAAGCGTTACTGAAGAAGCAAAATTTGTTGACATCCAATATTATTTTAAATGTGGTGAAGTCCTTTCTGAAAGCATTTGTCTTGAATGTGGCACTGCATGGAAGTGAAACGTGGATCATAAGAAGATCAGACAAAAAGACGATAGAAGCTTTTGAAATGTGGTGCTACAGACGAATGATGAACATTAGATGGTTAGATCACATAACTAATGAGTATGTGCTCAAAAGAATTGGAGAGAAAAGGAGTTTCTGGCGTATTCTGACACATTCTGGGACATCAAGGAATCATCAACTTAGCATTAGAAGGAAGTTTGTGGGGTAATAATCATAGAGGAAGACAGAGGGATGAATACAGTAAGCAGATTCTAAAGGATGTAAGTTGGTGAATGTATTCTCAGATGAAGAGACTTGCACAAGACAGGGTAGAGCGGAGAGCTGCATCAAACTAGTCTGTGGACGTAGGACCACAATAACAATGTCTTAAAGTAACATTATTAGCACTATAATACTACCTCAAGTACTGTTGTATCCCAAGTGGGCAGTTCTGCTAAATACAAACACTAATTGCCGAACAGTACAATAATGAGAAACTCAGTCAGTACTACTTTTTTATTTATTTTATTTTATTTGTTTTTTCTGTTCCATAGGACCCACTTCAGGAGTAAGACTCCATGGTCAAAAATTCCCGGGAATTTAAAACCGAGGAAATATTCCCAGGGAATATTGCCGGCAATATTCCCAAAATTCATAAACTCCTAGGAATTTATGAATAATTAGCCAGATAGCTCAATAAAATTTAATGAATAGCTTTAAGGCAGTGATTATATAGTTAAACACAAAAACTGAGATTTATTTAATTAAAATTTTTCTTAAAATATATTTCTTGGGAATTTATAATTTTAAAAACAAAATCGCTCAAATTAATAGGTCAATGTGGTAATTGTGTTATTAAATCAAACATTAATACCCTTTGGATAGGTTAAGTGTTTTGTGGATCTGAACTTAACCTCCTTGTTTGAAATAAAACAGTTTTTCGGCTTTCAGTATTTTAAATATTAAAGAATTATCCCTAGAACTACGTCTCCTCGAAATAATCAACCTTTAGAAAAACCGAATTTGTAACATTGATATACCATCTAGTGAGTAGCTACTATAGACTAAAATACACAGGGAGGTTTGTTTATTGAATCTGTTAAGTTTTCTGTCGATTTTAGTGATATTTGAGTCCATAAAGTTTAAAATAAACTGACACGAAATTTGTAAACATTAGTCAATGAAAATGGCATTTTAGGGGAAAATTATGCAAATAAACTGGCCAAGATTTATGATTTACTTGAAAAGACAACTGATTTTATTAACTTAGAACATTGTAAAACATAAATTAAAGATTATAAAACTGAAATTGATAGTGATATTTTAGAAAATAATTTTTTACAAATCAAAAGTCATCGCAGGAATTGTGGAATCTTTGAATTCCAAAAGTGAAACACCTCTAGTCATTCATTTGGAAAAATTAAAAATTACTACAGATGACGGCTGGTTGAGAATTATGGCACCAAATATTTTGTAAGTTTAGGTTTCATTCAGAGAAATGTGGGGTTTCAACTTGCCGAAAAATTGTAGCCCTAGCAAATATTTTAAATTATTTTTTTTCCACCAGACTTAAAGTAAATGATGTTCTGCATGGACTTAGCAAAGAAATTACTCAAAGAATGATAAATCTTGTATTAAAATGTATGTATTTACTTAGTTAACCCAGTTATAAGGTTCTTTAACTGTTAATAAGTGGTAAAACTTCCCAAATCTAAAATTTTCATAAATTCCCAACTTTTTGCAATCATCCCAGACTAAAGAAATATTCCCATTTTATAAGTTCCTTCCCTGGGAATATTTCTGGCCCACATCACTAGTCAGGCAAGATTGTATACCAACTAGATTCCTTTCAGAGTATGCTGATCCAATAGCTCTATAGTTAGCTATCATATAAAACCGATCACACAGTCAAAAATCCACACCCAAAGACTGGAAAGTTGCCCAGGTCACTCCAATATTCAAGAAAGGCAATAGGAGTGATCCCTAAAATTACAGGCCCATCTCATTGACATCGATTTGCAGTACGTTTTTGGAACATATACTTTGTTTGAACATAATGAACTACCTTAAAGAGAATGACCCATTAACCAATAGTCAACATGGATTCAGAAATTATTGCTCTTGCAAAAAACAGCTTGTGCTTTATTCACATGAAGTGATAAGTGCCATCGACAAGGGATCTCAAATCGATTTCATATTTCTGGACTTCCAGAAGGCTTTTGACACTGTACCTCACAAGCGGCTTCTAATGAAATTGTGTGCTTATGGAATATCGCCCCAACTGTGCTATTGGATTCGCAATTTACTATCAGAAAGGACACAGTTCATAGTAATTGATGATACATCAAACAGTAAAATAGAAGTGATATCTGGTGTTCCCCAGGGAAGCGTTTTAGGTCCCCTACTCTTCCATGTGTTTATAAACGATTTAGGAGATAATCTGAATAGCTTCCTTAGACTGTTCGTGGATGATGCTGTCATTTATCGTTTAATGAAGTCAACAGAGGATCAAAAGCAACCGCAAAGCGATTTAGACCAAATTTCTACATGGTGTGAAAATTGGCAATTAACATTAAATAATGAAAAGTGTGAAGTAATACACATGATCACTAAAAGAAATCCGCTGAACTTCAATTACACGATAAATCAGTCAAACCGTAAGGTCATAAATTCTACCAGATAACTAGGAGTTACAATTACGAACAACTTAGACTGGAGAGAACACACAGAACATTTTGTGGGAAAGGCGAACCAAAGTTTACATTTCATTGGCAGAAGGCTTCGAAGAAGCAACAGCTCTATCAAAGAGACTGCCTACATCACAGCTGTGCATTCTCTTCTGGAGTACTGTTGCCCAGTGTTTGACCCTCACCAGATGAGACTGACGGAAGACACTGAAAAGGTTTAGAGAAGGAAAGCTTGTTTTATCACGTTACGGGGGAAAGCGACACAGAAATGTTGCAAGATTTGAGGTGGAAATCATTGATAGAATGACATTATTTGTTGCAACGAGATCTATTTGCAAAATTTAAATTACCAACTTTTACTTCTGAATGTGCTATTAGAGAATGGAACGGTAGAGAAAGGTTATGAAAGTGGTTAATGAACCCTCTGCCAGGCACTTAAATGTCATTGCAGAGTATCTTATGTAGATGTAGGGATGAAGAAAGTGTTTGGCATAAACCTCTGATAAAGCTAAGAAAAGTTTTGCTTAAAACACTACATATAGGAGATTTTGTAAAATCTTCAAATACACCTATATTCACTTTCAAATGTGAAGATACTCATATTCAGTTTCAGAATAGTCAGGGTGTGTGTGTGTGTGTGTGTGTGTGTGTTTCAACATACCATACGAAACCATCAGAAAACACTTAGTCTAAGTAGTGAGAAAGGACATTGAAGAAACTGCATGCTAATTCTTGAAGAATATGTCAAAAAGTTTTGCAGGTAAATTTGACACAGAAAGCTCTAGAATAGCAGAAGATGGACTGAAGCACTCTTATACATGGTATATGGTGAGTTCTTTTATTGAATATTTCACTACTAGAACAAGGTACATTTACATAAAGTCACACTCAAGTACATGGCAGAGGGTTCACTGAACCGCTTTTATAATATTTCTCTATACGGTAAAAGTCTCGATCAGCGGCATGGCCTAATGTATTTACGTGACATGAAGTGGCAGTGTTGGCAACAGTCGCTGTGTACGCTGGGATGAATGGCGGCACACAATGTTTACAAGATGTGAGAATGAATGTGTTAACATCGCATTAGCATGATTTTTATTTTTGAAACGAATTACAGCATTCGAATGTAGATGGCACACTACAAAACTACATTTTTCCACATGCACTGTCTGTCTGTTCAGATGTAACACTTCGTTGTTATGTAAATCAAAATACAAATTACAATAATTTTCTCAATGTTCATAATTTGGTAAAACACTTGCAACAATCTGATTTGTCCTCTTCGATTCCTGCCTAACCACAACCTTTAAAATCATGACATATTTGTAAAAATTAATAATATTCGTCGATGTACCCTTGTACAGTCAGTAACTGAATTATCGTAAACACCATAGGCTACTCTAAATGTACTACATTGCCAATCTAAAACTGCTATGGACGCACCGTGACGCTACCCATGCCGCTGATCGAGACTTGCTTTCTCTAACAGCTTATGGGAAAAAAAGAACACATAACTCTTTCAGTTTTTTATCAGATTTTATTTTGATCATGTCTCCCTATGCAAGTGGGTGCAAACAAAATATGTTCGCATTCAGAAGAGAAAGCTGTAAAAGAAATTTTGCAATCAGATATCGTTGCAATGATTAACACCTTTCTTTGGCTTAACTTTACTATCCGGGCCGCCGCACAGTATCGAGTGTTTAGAAGTTGGCTAAGGTGACATCATCTGACCAGCCAATCAGGTGGTAGTATACGGCAGCCAATGAAATTGGTTCTTTTATACTGGCGCAATATTCGAATGTATTCCCTTCGTATTGAGTATTTACAGTCAATTTACTGAACGGGCAAGGGTACATCGAGAACCTGTCAACCATAGAGCAGGAACAGTATTAATTACTTACTTGATGGTCAGCGCAAAATATTAATCATTTATTACATCAATTTATATTTACGTAAGTTGTCATTCGCAATGTGGAAGTACTTTCTATTCTCAAAGAAATTGTACCGATTTCTATAGTGATGTTTTGCATATATGTATCATTGCGCTGTTTATCTGCTTAGGGATTGCAAAATACAGTAAAAAGTTCATTCTGAATGAATATTCAGCGAAAGATAATGACGAAGAATGTTTCCTGATTGTCATTGCAGTTTTTTTTCTTCGAAAGCTGTTGTTTGGCCATACTACCTTGTCAAGATAGTGTTCACGAGTGATTTTAATTATGGTGATTGTAAGACTTTTACCACTTATTTGTATGGACATAACAGAGTGTTCCAACATATGGCTTCCTTTAAGAGAGTTGAATGAAAATTTCAATAAGTTGCATTATGAGCGTATCCAAAGGCATTGGAAAAATTTTCATAATTCATATCATTTACGTGAAAGACACTTATTTCGATTTAAGTTACAGGAAATTACTGAATTTAAACAAGAAACCTGTCCATGTACAGGAGTTAGCGATGTTCCGCATTCGAATAGTGTTATTCATTTTAAAAATAAAGTAATTCAAACGTGATGTTAACACCTTTTTTTCACTTGTTGTGATCATAGTGTGTCACGGTCAAAGTGAAGAAGTTCTAAACAAAGATCATTATGCTAACAAAAAATACGATAATTATTTCGTGATACTAATTATAACAGTGTTTAACATGTATCATTTGCAGTTACTGATGAATTTTTCGTGTGGTGTTCATTATAAATTGCGTAATATTTCAGTGCTTTCGTCTCAGTGTTTTATCACTTACGTCATAATTATTACTACGTTTTTCGTACATTAGAATAGGCAAAATTTCATCTCGTATTGATGTGTGTGTTTGACATTACTTTACTATCATTATCATCTATCGTCAAAGCAACACATATATTACGCGATATCTGATTGGCTGTCACCGTCTGTGCTACGATTCGTTGGCCGCGGCCGCTACCAACATCTGAACATTAGATACTGCGCGGCGGCCCGGATTGTAAAGTTTTACCCCTTTCTTTTAATGATTTCCACTCTAACTCATGCATCATTTGCGTGACACTCTCTCCCCTATATTGCGATAATACCAAACGAACTGCCCTTCTCTGAACTTTTTCTAAATCGTCCGCCAGTCCCACTAGGTGGGGATCCCACAATATGTAGCAATACTCCAAAATATGATGCAAAAGTGTGGTGTAGGCAGTTTCTTCAGTACCAGTAGAACTGTTGCACCTTCTAAGTGTTCTCACAATGAAACACAGACTTAGGTTCACCTTCCCTACTACATTTTCAATGAGTTCTTTCCAATTTAAGTTGTTCGTAAGAGTTACTTCTAGGTATTTAGTTGAATTTATGGTCTCTAGGTTTGACTGATTTATCATGTAATTGAAGTTTAACAGATTTCTTTTAGTGATCATATGGATGACTTCTTCAACGTTGCCATCAGATAGACTTTTGGAGATGATCTGCAAGAATTTCTAGGCGGGAAAAATTCAGAAATGAAGTCATCAGGAAGAAAATGGACATTAAAAAATCAATTACAGATTTTATAGAAAGAGAACAACTCTTATGGCATGAGCATACAGAAAGTATTCGAAGCAAAGACTACCACAGAGAGTTATGGAATGGGAGCCACTAAAAAGAAAGAAAAGAGTAAGACTGCTAACAACATGGATCCAAGGAATTCAGGCATCTATCCAAAGAAGGAATATAGAAGAAAATTTATGGACAGATAGACAAAAATGGAGAGTAAAAATAATGTTTAATAAATAATAATGTAGGTAATGTATAATCTTGGGATACTGGAAAATGTAAATGAAATTACATTGTAAAAGCAGATATTAATAATAATACTGGATGACTTCAGACTTATCATTATTAAGGGTCAATTGCCCATTTTTTGCAGCATGCTGATATCTTATTTAAATCATTTTGCAGTTGCTTTTGATCTTCTGATGGCATTATTAACCTATAAATGAAAGCATCATCTGTGAACAGTCAAAGAGAGCTAGACACTTTGTCTCCTAAATTTTTTTATAAAAATAAGTAACTGTAGGGGCCCTGTAACACTTGCCTGGGGAATGGCAAATATCACTTTTGTTCTTTTCAATGACTTACTGTCAATTACAACGTACTGTGTCCTTTTAACAGGAAATCGCGAATCCAATCACAAAACTGTGGCAATATTCCATAAGCACACAATTTGATTAGAAGATTCTTGTGACGTACAGTGTTGAAAGCCTTCCGGAAATCTAGAAAAATGGAATGCATATGACATCCCTTGTCAACAGCTGTCAACACATAATGTAAAAAAAGAGGTAGCTCTGTTTCACAAGAATGGTACTTTTTGAATCCATGATGACTATGGACCAATAGGTCATTCTCTCCATGGTATAAAAGATTATGGTGTTCAGCGATTATCACTGACAAAATGCATTTCGCCAAAATCAGACCACAAAACAGGTACTCTACACATATTTCATGTGATTTTTTCTCCTTTTCTTGTAAGATATATAAAACAAATTCCATTTATTCACAGCAACCAATTTACACTAAATGTTTGGGTGCTGTCACTAGAAACAAAACAAAAAAAAATATCTTATTCGCTAAAACATTGGAGTATTTAAAATTGACTTTTTTTATACAGAACGCTAGCAAAAGTGAAAGGATACAATATGCTCCACCTCCTTCAACAGCTCCATTTGTTGACACAGCACACACTGACGCAACTGTAAATAGCAATATTCCATACGCAATGACAAACTGTAATATAGTTTCTACCAAGCCAGCATTTCCAACAATGAAACCTGTATAAAAAAAGGAAAAAAACTATTAACTCAGACAGAAAGAATATGTGCAAATAAATCTGATTTTATTTGGGTTAGAAAAACAATTTTTTGTCAGGCATATTGAAATATAGAGGTTAACACCAATGACACAAAAACTATTAACAAAAAAGAAAACATTGTTTAGTCAGAGATTTTCTTAAACAGCAGTTCAGAATCTAATGAGTTTGGAAAACATTGTTTCCTATTAGGAAGGCAGCAATCTGGTACAAGATTAAAAAATAAAACATCAGTCAAGTTTGAAAAAAGTTTTTAAAAATTATTTTATAATAAGGTAACCAGTTTCGGTCTATATTAATATCATCCTCAGACCGATTCGTCTCAATGTGTCGATTACTGTGCGGCAATCAAACGCTCATCACCTCAGCATCAACGTTGGGGCGAATTGGTCTGAGAACAATCTTAGCATTGATTAAATCTGGTTATCTTACTATAAAATAAATTGTAAGAACTTTTTTCGAACTTGACCGATATTTCATTTTTTAGTTTATAATATCTAAGGCAACTGAAAATGTAAGTGGAACACTTGTTCATCCCAACAGGTGTACAGATAAGAGCATTGTCACCTGACATAATTCTTTGCCATGTTCACAACAATACATAACTTGGTGAGGTATAAGACAGGAAAGTAAAAGATTGTTATATGCAGCCATATGCGCGTAAAACTAAAAGCTTAAACGAAGAATTAATAATTAGTATTGTCTTAATTAAAAGCATTTTCTTACCCACTCGAAGAAACAACAGTGCACTGAACATAGACAATGCTACAGGACTAAAAACTCCCGCAAAAGTTCCTAAAGTTCTACCATTGTTGTTGTTGCTGTTATTGTTATTGTTATTGCTGCTCTTAGAGAATGGATTAGACGCGCGTGGCCATTTCAAGAAAAATCGCCTCCGACTTATCAAAGGGGCGTCTTCCCTTTGTGTTTGTACTATAACTGGCACACTTCCTTCTGAGGCCGAAGTAAAAGAACCCGGATTTATTGTTCCCTCCTCTGGTGACAACATCTTCACAGAACATCAACAAAGAAAAGAATTGTCAATTTCACAAAGCAAGAAAGAAAACCATCATATGTGTAACGCCTGCCAAGAACACGATGCACCACACACAACTGTCAAACAACCAAACCCACCCCTCATTCGCGAACGTCTGCTGTTTCCATAGATGAATGCGCGACATGAAGTATATCTTTGAAATATTCCATAGATAATATATATCTTTAAAATTTTGACAAGTGGGACGTAACGTCTTTGCAAAATAGGGTCGCACCGGACAGGCGAACAATACCATATGTTGTGACTTGTGAGTAGCGACTAGCGATCTAGTGGACTAGTGTTGATTGTGGAAGTGATGTTTGGTTGTGAAACGGTGTGACAACTGGTCTGTGAACAACAATGGGGTCTAAATAGTTGCCGGAAGTGTCACCCAAGAGTTTTCAGTGTTTTGTGAAGAAAAAACTATATATTACACTTAGAAAACAAGAAAATTCAGACATGGACAATAGAAGTTTACCAAAAGGTATATTTTTCTACGTTATTTAGCATAGCAAACATACCATCTGACAATTGTTTAGGGCAACTCTGTAGGGTTAATGCTACTTTAACATATATTTCCTGTGTTTAATAAGCGGATACGCTAAGAGTATTTGCATTGTTTCAACAACAACAAAATAATAATAATTTTTACAAAATGCTTCCGTGACTAGTTTTACCGCTCACAGCACGAGTTACCCGGTTAATAGAGAAGCAAACTAGGCTACATTTCTTCAAAGGCTCTGACAATTTACTCTCATATTCATTCTCTGCTGACATACGTCGAAAGTATTCAGTAATTAAAAATGAGAAGAGTTTTGAGCGTGTAAACTTGTTTCATTTGCTTGTTTCAGTTTTTGTGTTTGTGTTTTAATTCCTGTAAATAATTATCGATGTGCGAGATAAGTTATTTGGAATAATACTGTCTTTTGCTATTGACAGACGATTTGCATAAACAAATTAGAGACCTTAGTACGAAAGGCTATATTTGGCTAAGAGTACTTGTCTTTAATATTAAATGCTTCCTAGTTTTTATGTTCGAATGTCTTTAAAGTAATTATTGTTTTGTGATTTGAAAAGTTAAAAGCTAGTTGCGTTTAAAGTACAATACCATGTCAAAATTCTTAGTGATATTTCCAGTTCGCTACCTCTGAATGTTTACATAATGAGAACAAATAATTGTTCAGTATCGAATACTCTTATGACATGGATTACTATTAGATTAGATGTTTACTTGCACTTTTCATTCCAGTCAATACAAATTGAAGAGATCCTCTTGAATGTATAACATGTCAGAACAAAATACACAATAAATACGTACGTACACAATCGTACGATTACTTTTATGTACCTTCCACATATCCCAAATGTAAGAATATTTACATTTGAAAGGACAGAAAACTTATTACTATGTACTAAATGTTAAATATAGGGCCTACTAGGTGCATATGATGATTCTTTTATGTCAGTTTACCTTTTCAGTCTCAGGGGGAAGTCTTTAGTACAGGAGCTTTGTAGTTTCCTAGTTAGTGTTTTTATCAGTTACTAGTTTCATGTTACTCAGTAGCCCATTCATTTCTTGTATTTTGGGAATAAGTGTTTTCAATGTTCACAAATAATTTTGCTGTTGTAGTAAAATCACATTATACTTAATTTCAATAGTCTAGTAATATTGTCAATAATTGATTGACTTTTAAGATTTTCTATCCTTGGTTATTACAGTATCTTTAATGTTATATTGGGTAAGATTTTACTTCCCGTCCCAGAGGCTTCACGTGATTATGTTGGCAGTATCAAAAACACAGTAGAAAATCTTTGCCAAGATGTTAACACTTTTGCACCTCAGCCAAATGCTGCTCCCAGGTGCCCAACTAACTGAGCATTTTTCATGATTAACTTTTTAAGCTGTAATGCTATGAACTTCTCATGTTTTTGTAGCTTGATGTATCCTCTTCTTTTAAATAGGCCTAAGTAGGTTATGACATGACAGAGAAGTAACTCGGACTCAAGCCATTCAGCAGTACCACACAGCCAGAGTCAGGCTTGGGCACCAACACAAATTTGTTAATATTAGATATCTGAACTACATAGAATGATTAGCAGTAAAAGACAGTCGGGGTTGCAACTTTTTTCTTTTTTACACGTTTCACCCTTGTGGGGCATCCTTGGAACATCTTAAAATATCAAATAGGATGAGTAGAAGTAAAACAATTGCTAGCCACAGTCTAGCAGTGTCAAATCATTAAAACTGGGATATGATTGACATAACCCGTCAGAATCCTATAACAGAGCAGCAGCAGCAGCGGTCAAGATTGTGCAATGATAGCAGCACATTCACACTCCTGGTCTACATGCCGAATAATATGGCGAATGCCCAGTTGTGGTGCTCATGTACAATACGTCAAACAGCTCACTTGATTAGTATCTCATACACACCATGAAATAAGTAAATGATGTTGTTCCTGCTCTGACAGACAGGTTTTTGCATGTATCCTTGTCTGTTCAGTAGAAGTATTGCCCTTGTGCAAAGAAGATTTATCATGATAAGATATATGTGTTGTCATGCAAATGCCCAATGTCATGTGATTGCTGGCATTCAGCATTTTTTGCCAAAATTATCATGCAAAGTACCTGGGACAAGAAGTAAAATTTAACAAAAAAAAAGGAGCTCTTCATATTGTGACTAGGCCTAAGTTCAGAAAGAAACATCAGTTGAACAAACAAAAAAAAATGTGGTCAGACGTTCGGCATATTTCCCATACCATGAACAAATATTAGGCTGGTAATATTTTTAAAAGATATGTAAATAAACTGAGAACTAGTCACAGTAATTTAAGTTTTTCAGTTCGACCTTATAAGCATGACTGAATCATGATGATGTCAGTACTGCATGTTACCGTAACTTGTTACTTTCAATATTAGATTGAATGAAACAATTGAATATACCTTTTTCTTGGGTCAGCTGAAGCCTGAGGTACCACCCATTAGCTTTGACTCGTGATGGCGATCTGTTGTTAACTTGAGACATTGATAATTTTGCTTTTGTTATGAATACATCATTTCTTTTTACAATACAAATTGATCAATTTATTTTCACCTGTCTACCTATCCAAGCCCCAATTTTTTTAATTTAAAACAACTAAGCACTTAAAAAGTTTGATCATTTGTGATAGCAATTGCTTGGTAGAATGCTGTGTCCAAGGAAAGCTTCTTTATGCATGGTGGAAAGTTTTTTCCAATTTAGTATCGAATTTAGGTACTGTTGTCACTTCCTCCTATTCCAGTTGTGGGTAATTTCCTGGGAGCCGTGTACATCATATGAAACAGCAGTGCAATTGATACATATTGGACGTTCAACTCTCACTCTGCTGGCAGTGATGGGAAGTTAAGATAGCGTAACAGCTCATTTGTGCAGCTAATACTAATGTCGATTCTTGACGTGATAATTGTATGAAATTTCTTGGTCAATAAAAATTACATCCAGATCATGAATCGCAACAGTACATCAGATCCAGTCACTACGGGGGTGTAACAGTTTGTAAATTGACCGCATTCGCTTAATAAACAACTCGGCTTTGTTGCCAATGAAAACAGACTTTCAGCCAAAGCTATGTAATTAGAACAAACTATAGGTATTGAACAAGCGAATGTTATGATTTTTATGAATATGTCAACATTTTTAAAGGATGTGGTTTGTCAGGAACCTAAGAGTACAGCTTCTTCACCCACAAGTTAAGCTGTACTCTTAGGTTCCTGCCTAAACACATCCTTCAAAATCATGACATATTCTTAAAAATCGTAATATTCACATGTTTGATACCTACCATTTCTATACGAAACACCGTCAGATATATATCAATTACACTGCCGTTTCATTCGATGTACACGGCTCCAAGGCATTACTCAGTTGTGTATGGTTCATAGGTAAAATTGTCGGTATGCCTCCGTGTGAGCCCTTACCTCTGATTTTAATTTGGTGGTTGCTTCATGATATGTACATAATGGGGTGAAATATATTTGTTGACTCTTCATAAAACATTTTTTTTTCTTGGAACTTTGACAGATACCCCGACCCCAATAGAGAATGTCTCTCTTATAGCATCTGCCACCGGAGTTTCCTACTCATCTTTGTGATGTTTTTCCACTAATTAAATGAGCCCGTATCGAAGCATGCTGCTCTCTGTTGGATCTTTTCTATGTATTCTATAAAGTCTACCTAGCATGAATCCTTCACTGATGAGCAATACTTGAGCACTGGGCTAACAAGAGTTTTGTAACCTACTGCTTTTATTGGTGGATTATTCTTCCTGAGGATTCTTCCAATGAATTTGTCTAGCATCTGCCTTACTCGTGATTGATTTTATATGGTTGTTCCATATTAAGTCACTCCCAGATATTTTATGGAAGTAACTGCTTCCAGGATTTGTTCTGCTACTGTGTAACTATTTAACAAAGTTATACATGTTGTGAAAAGCAATGGCCCTATAATATTCCCCTGGTGCATGTCTGAGATCTCACCCCCCCCCCCCCCCCCACAACCTCTCCAAGGGGGCTTATAATTCTTTCGTGAGTATGTGTGTGGCGAGCAGAGGGCCTGAAGCTAATGCTTCTTTCCTCCCTGGACTGCATCTCCTTTCCCTTCCCCTCTTTTCCTGTCGTCACTCCTTCCCTTCCCCACCGGAAGACTGATGGCCTAGGCAGTTTAGTCCCCTGTGCTCAACAACCCATCAACCCATGAGATTTCTTTAACATATGAAGATTTATCTCTGTTGAAAATGACAAGCTGTGTTATGTTAGCTAGAAACGCGTCAATCCAATCACACAGTTGGTATGATATTCCATATTTGTCCATCAGGTATAGAATGCCTTGAGGAAGTCGAGCAATAAGGCATCTATCTGGGATCCTATATCTACTGCCCGCTTATTCTAATGGATGAATAACTTGAGCTGTGTCTCACATGATTGTTGCTTTCAGAAAAAATGTTGACTCCTACAAAGGAGATTTTTGGTCTTAGAAATGATGTAATACTCAATTTTAA
The DNA here is from genome assembly GCA_026315105.1 of Locusta migratoria. Lineage (NCBI taxonomy): Eukaryota > Metazoa > Arthropoda > Insecta > Orthoptera > Acrididae > Locusta > Locusta migratoria. Next base: position 276,487,546 of record CM048755.1, read on the forward strand.
TGGGTTCCAAATTCTGCAACACACCGATGTCAGAGATATACGACTTAACTTTGTCCATCTGATTGAAAACCTTTCTTTTAAACTGGAATTAACTGTGCTTTTCTTGAATCCTTAGGAATGCTTTGCACCTCTAGAGACCTTTGCTACACCACTGCTAGAAGGAGAGGCAATTTCCTTTGCATACTCCATGTAAAATCGAATTGCTGTCCCATCGTGTTCAGTGCCTTTCCTCTGTTGCGCAATTTAGATTGTTATGTTCCTCTAACACTTATTTCAAATACTGCCATTTTGTTGTTCATGTGATGGCTTATAGGAGGAACTTAAGTGCAGTTTTCCTCTGTGAAACAGTTTTGGTAAAAGATATTTTTTATTTCAGCCTTTTATGTGTCATACTCTATTTCAATGCCATTGTGGTTACAGGATATCTGATTTCAAACCTTTTGCTGATCTGACATAGGCTAAAAAGTTTTAGGATTTTCTGCGAAGTCGGTACATAAAACATTGCTCTCAAAGTCATTGAATGCCTCTCATGTGGCAGCTCTTACACTAATTTTGGCATCATTTAATTTTTGCTCATCAGCATGACCTTACCTATGCTTATTAATTGCAGTTAAGTTTGTTTGCTTTTGTAACAGTTTTGTAACTCGGTTGTTGGAACATGGTGGATCTTTCCCATCTCTCATTATTTTACTCTGCACATACTTATCTAATGCATACTGTACTGTGCACTTGAATTTCATCCACAGATGCTCAACACTGTCAGTCATAAAGATGAAACTTTCATGTTGAAATATTTCACTTCTACTAAATAGGAAGATCTTCCTACCAGCCTTACAGCTGTATTCATTGATACTATAGCAGCCTTATGATTGCCACCTTCATGTTATGTGCTAACAGTCTGTTTGTCATCAGCAGATATAAGACATTACTTCTATGAGTTGGGGTAATTTTTTGGAGAAATCACTAAAAATAATAATGCTTGATTCCGTGCCCATGCCAAGAGCCTTAAAAACTTGAGTCTCCCAGTATATATCCAGTAAGTTTAAAATCTCAACACAAAACTATAACATGACTAGGAAATCCATAGGAAACATTTTTCAAGTTTTCCCTTAGAATTTTCGCCACTACTGCTGCTAAGGCAGGTGGTTTATAAAAACATCTGTTGACCATGTTTGATCCACTTTTAACCCTGTCCTTAGCCCAAATTTATTCCATTCTACCTCTCAGGGGCTCAGCATTTGTTTGCTGAGTACGGGCTTGGCAAACCCGAGGTCCTGGACTGTGTGTAGTGTCCGGCCAACAGTTCATTACTCCCTAAGCTCTGTTCGTGCTTAAACGACCATCATTCGGCGCAATGGTGGAACATTGTACGTTTCAGAGCCCGGGGATCTTGGCTTAATTGCCCAGGCCTCAGAGACAGTACAAACTTCTATTAAAAAAAAATAAAAAAATAATTAAAAAAAAACACCCTCAATCTCAAGGTGTGCTACATGCTGAGCAGATGCATGGCTGTTGAGGTTGAACAGTCATTAGCGAGCAACCTCTGAGGAACCTGCCGCACCTTAGTTATATAAGGCTTACCCAGGCAAGCGGGGCTCTGCCTGGGTGGACTTTTATTTCCCTAGCTGCTCATGGGAACACCATGAAACAATCTTGAAATGTTTGGGACGTACAACCGTCTTCTTTAAGCGACAAAGGCCCAATTTAAATGTTGCCACATATGACACCCACTTATTCCCTTTTCTGGCCACTCCATTGGAGGAACAGAGGGCCCATCAGCAAGGTGAGGCTTACGCCCCTAAATACCTGGTCTGTACGAGAACAGATGCAGAATCATTTCAGTCGATGAAGCCATTATTCTTTGTGGAGCACCTGGAGGATAAGTATGGAGAGGTCGAGAGCATGTCTAAAATGAGATCAGGGGCAGTCATCCCCAGCACAGTCACAGGCATTGGTTGTCTGTGACAAGCTGGGTGATGTTCCCATTACAATAACACCTCACAAGAGCTTAAACGTGGTCCAAGGCAATATATTCCATAAAGACCTCCTGTTGTAATCTGACAATGAACTAAGACCAAACCTAGAGCGATATGGCGTTCATTTTATTCGGCATATTTATAGGGGTCAAAAGGAGAACAGGGTTGCCACCGGTGCCTTCATCTTGGATTTTGAGGGTGATTCATTATCCCAGAAGGTCAAGGTGATGATCTACCAGTCCGACACTAAACCCTACATTCCTCCCCTTGCGTGTTGTTTCAAGTGCTGTAGGTTTGGGCACATGTCTTCCCGATGTGATGCCAATCCAACCTGCCAGGAATGCGGACATGTGTCTCATCCTGAAGTCCCGTGTGTCCCTCCTCCAGTCTGCATCAACTGCAACCAGCATCACGTGCCCTGCTCACCACATTGCACAGTTCTGCACAGATAGAGAAAAATCATGGAATATAAGACCTTGGATAGGCTGACATACTCAGAGGCAAAACGTAAGTACCTGAAGCTCCACCCTGTAACCATGATTACCTTCCATGCTACAGCCACTTCATCATTATCTATGGTCCCAAGACTGCAAACTGTTCAGCCAGCTGTATAGGGCCAGCAGGCCCCACCGTATTCACCCCACCTCACCCCCAGATGATTGAGGGCACTTCTTCCTGTGTTGCTCTCAAAACCCCAACTTTGGGAGTAACTCCCCCCCCCCCCCCAGCACCAGGGACATTGGTCCCCACCCCTGTGCCAGAAAAGGAGCAGCCTCCTCTGGCTCTTCTCACAAGGAAGAGATTGCTTGCATCCCATCCTTCTTCGGCTTCCTCTGCTGGAAAGGCAAACACCAATGAGTGGCAGACAGTGCTGACAAAGGCTGGCCGTAGGGCTTCGAGGTCATCCTCAGTCCCAAAGACTGAGTCAGTGAAGCCCTCCCGGCATAAGAAGCTGAAGGGGCAGCGAGACACAAATGAAAAGTGGTAAAAAGAAATAGACTGCAGTAGCTCCCACACTAACACCCCCTACGCCCACCTCTGAAGACAAGGTGGAAATTCCAGTGTCCTCTGAGAACCTAAATCTCAACGGCATCTCTGAAACTATGGACATCGATCCCACATCCTCAGCAGCAGTGACAGCAAGTGATCCTGAGGTCTAAAAGCTGTCCTTAGTACCTGATGCCCTCCCAGACCATCCTCCATTGGAATTGTGGTGAATTTTTCTGACACCTGGCTGAATTGCGACAACTTTTAATCACCACACTTGTTTTCTGCATTGCCCTCCAGGAGACCTGGTTTCCAGCACTGCGGACACCATATTTTAAACACACTACATAGGCGGGGGCTGCGGGGCTCACTCTCACTTTTTATCCAAAACTTTTTAGCTGTTCGTACTTTTCGCGTTCAACTTGGGGGGGAAATTCAGCCACTTTTCCCCGAACAGAGTACTCCATATTCCAGAACGGCGGCAGAGATCAGCTTTGATGGTTAGTGTCCACGTTCAGTCTCTTTTGAGTGAATTGGAGTCTTCTCCACTACCACCTCTGTTCAAATTCCGCTGGGATCCGCTTCTGAGGATGAGGTGGAGATTCTTGCATCTGCTGAGGACCTCGCTCTCAGGTACGCCTCTGAAATAATGGATATGAAAGCAGACAAACCTCCATCGGTGGATGCAAGTGATGCTGAGGTATAACTAGTCTCCTTGTATCATTCTTGTCTTCCCAGTACTCAAACAATGTCATCCTCCAGTGGTGCTGCAGCAATTTCTTCCCCCACCTGGCTGATTTACAACAAAGTTTGAGCATAACACCTGCTTTCTGCATTGCTCTCCAGGAAACCTGGTTTCCAGCAATGCGGACCCCTGCCCTTCAATGGCTACAGGGGATATTCCTGCAATCAGAGTGCATTTAACAGGATCTCGGGTGGAGTGTGTATTTATGTCCTCACTAATGTTTATAGTGAACCCGTGCCCCTTCAAACACTATTAGAACAGTGGCTGTCAGGGTGAGGACAACACAGGGGCTCACTGTATGTAGTCTCTATCTGCCTCCAGATGGTGACATTTCCCTGAATGTTTTAGCTGCACTTGTATCACAACTACCTCCACCTTTCCTGGTATTAGGCGACTTTAATGTCCACAATATCTTGTGAAATGGTTCCCCAATTTCTGGCCATGCCAAAGTTGTCGAGGCCTTACTGTCTCAACTTGACATCTGCCTCTTAAACACTGGTGCCCCCAGACATTTTAGTGTGGCACGTAGCACATTCTCGGCCACCGATTTGTTGATTTGCAGCCACAGCCTTCCGCCATCCATCCACTGGAGAGCTCACAATGACTTGAGTGGCAACGATCATTTTCTGATCTTTTTGTCACTTCCACAGCGTAAGTCCCTAGGGCATCTGCCCAGGTGGGCTCTAACCAGGGCTAACTGGGAAAACTACACCTTTGCTGCCATTGTTGCACCTCCCCCTCTCGACAACATCAAAGTGGTGGTTGAGAGTGTTACTTGTGCCATTGTTTCTGCTGCCAAAGTCACAATACCTCAATCATCAGGGTGCCCAAGGCGAAAGACTGTTCTGTGGTGGTTGCCGGAAGTTGCTGAGGCTATTAAAGACCGCAGGCATGCTTTACAGCAATAAAAGTGGCACCCCTCTCTGGAGCACATCATCACTTTTAAACTTATCCATGCTCGTGCTCGCCACTTTAGAAGACAGAAACAGGAGTGTTGGGAGAGGTACATGTCCGTTATTCAGTCAAGTACCTCCACCTCACAGGTCTGGAGCAAGATACTTGACACCAGGAGAAATCCCTCCGATCTCTACAAATGGAGTCATATCTTCATACCCAGCCACACTTGTGGAGATGTTTGCTGAGCATTACACTCGTGCCTTTGCCTCTGCAAACTACCCACCGGCCTTCCATACAATAAAGGAGCAGGTAGAATGCCAGCCCATCTCCATTACTGCCTGTCATACTGAGTCTTAAAACGCTCCATTCAGTGATGGGGAGTTGCTCAGTGCTCTTGCACAGTGTCGCAACACTGCCCCTGGGCCTGATAGCATCTCTCTGCAGACAGCCAGTGTAATCTCCTCGCTCTTTTCAACCGAATCTGGTGCGACGGGATTTTCTCATCACAGTGGTGGGAGAGTGTAATCATACCGGTGATCAAACCTGGCAAAAACCTTGTTCATGTGGATAGGTATAGGCCCATCGACCTGACCAATGTCCTGTGTAAACTGTTGGAGTGTATGGTCAGTAGGCGGTTGTACTGGATCCTCGAGACTCTGGTCTTACTGGCTCCAGGCCAGGGTGGTTTTCGCCATGGCCGCTCTACCGCTGATAATTTGGTGTACCTAAAGTCTGCAATCCACACAGCCTTTTCCAAGCGCCAACATTGTAGCCGTCTTCTTCGATATGCACAAGGCATATGACAACCTGGCGACTCCACTGTTTTACGTGTTAGGGTCTCCAGGGCTAGTTCCCAATTTTTATTAAAAAAAAAAAAAAAAAAAAAAACACTATTTAGCTGTTCATACCTTTCATGTTCAAGTTGGTGCCTCCCATAGTGCCTCTCACGTGCAGGAAAATTGGGTTCCTCAGGGATTGTTTTGAGCATCCCATTATTTTTAGTGGCCATTAACGGCATAGCATCAGTATCTCCTTCGCTCTATGCTGATGGCATCTGTATCTGTTTTAGTTCCTCCAGCACCCAGGTTGCTGAATACAGATTGTAGGGACCCATTCAGAAGGCGCAGTCCTGGGCTCTTGCCCACAGCTTCCAGTTTTCTGATGCCAAGATAAGTGTTATGCACTTTTGTCAGAATTGGACAGTTCACCTTCACCCCGCACTTTGTCTTGATTACCACTTACTTGATGCAGTGGAGACCCATAGTTTTTTAGGGCTGGTCTGTGACGTCCGGCTGACGTGGCTTCCCCACATTTGTCAGCTGAAACAGGAGTGCGGGTGCCATGCCAATGTTCTACGCCACCTGGGCCATACTGCCTGCAGTACTGATCATTCCACCCTGTTTCAGCTGTATCAAGCTCTGATGCAGTCCCATCTTGACTTTGGATGTGTCACCTATGGATATCCATCATCTTTGGCATTGGGCTTGCTGGACGCCATTCACAACTGTGGGGTTCACATTGCAACGGGTGCGTTCTGAACCAGCCCCGTGAAGTTTACTTGTGGAGACTGGGGTCTCACCTTTGTGGGTTCACCACCAACAACTGCTCAAGCATATTTTCTCTAACGAGGTCGCCTGTGACCAATGAAGATGACACAGGTCAAGCCATATGATTGCCTTTTGAGTCCGGTTCCTTCTGTTAGAATTTGAGTCTCACCCTCTACCATCTCCATATCTGGTCGATGTCGATGCACGCACATCTCTGTGGTGCCTGCCAAAGCTGCATATTTGTCTGAACTTGGTCTGTGGACCCAAAGACTCAATTCACCCTGAAGCTCTACGTTGTCAATTCTTCATGGTCGTAGCTACATTCCCTGGACATGACCTGGTTTGCATGGGTGGTTCAAAGGATGAGGGTTGTGTTGGTTTTGCGTAAAGCCTTATATTCCTCCTCCGATGCAGTGCTTTAAGTGCTGGAAATTAGGGCACATGCCCTCCAGGTGCAATTCCAGCCCCACATGTAGAGAATGTGGGTGTCTGTTCCATCCAGATGCTCCTTGTGCTTCTTTTTCTATTTGTGTGAATTGTGGACAGCACCACCCATCGCCAAACTGCATGATGCTTCATAAAGAACGAAAAATTATGGAGTAAAAGACCATGGACAAACTGTCATATAATGAGGCAAAAAAGAAATGTGTGTGACTGCACCCTTTGGCGTTAAAGACATCGTTTGCAACTGTCACGTCATCACCATTTCCTTCAGTGTCAGCAGTCCCCATAGCTGTGACAGGACCATGAAACTCAATCAGCCCCCTCGATGGTTGGGGGCTCTCCATCATGTGCTCCCCCCACCCCCTAGACCTCCTGGGAAAGCACCTCTCACCAACCATCGGGAGTCCCTTGAGATGCTTTCTTCCGAGACCTCTCAAACTACTACGGAGGATACCTGCCAACGGCAGACGGATTCGTGCACCCCTGGTCAAAGGGCTCCGCAGTCTACATCGGGCCCTGACATCGTGTCTGAGAAGCCCTCCCAGCCCTTGAAACCAAAAGGGCAGCGAGAGGGCAAGAAAAAGAAACAGAAGAAAAAAAGTAATCTACAGTGGCTCTAAAGCCAGGCCTTCCCACATCTTCTCCTTCTGAAGACGAGGTGGAGATCCTTGCAAACCCCCCTCCCCCCCCTGGATCTCGCCCTCACCGACTCCGCAGAACCAATGGTTCTGGTTTTTATAGGTACGCAGTCAGCAGCAGCAGGTGGTGAACCTATGAAATAATCGTTATCCTCTCTACCATGGCCTATCCAGTTAGCAACAATAAAATTCTCCAGTAGAATTGCAGCGGTCTTTTTCCCCCATATGGCAGAGTTACGGCAGCTTCTCAGCACTTTACCTGCACTATGCATTGCACTGCAGGAAACCTGGTTTCCCTCAATGTGATGCCCTGCTTTACAAGGTTATTGGGGTTATTACAGGAATCGCACAGATTATGGCAGGGTTTCAGGTGGGGTATGTATTTTTGTACTAGCGTCTGTCTACAGCGAACCTGTTTCCCTCTAAACGCCTTTAAAAGCTGTGGCAGACAGGGTGAATACTACAATTGATATCACTGTTTGCAGTGTATATCTGTCCCCAGATGGTGTGGTACTCCAACATGTCTTGGTGGCATTAATTTCTCAGCTTCCCTCACCGTTTTTACTTTCAGGCAACTTCTACGCCCACGACCCCTTGTGGGGGGGGGGTCTGTGATTACTGGCCATGGCAGAGATGTTGAGACTTCATCAACTCACCTCAAACTCTGTTGGCACTTACTCTGCTATTGATCTGTCAGTATGTAGCCCTGGCCTTTTACCGTCCACTGGAGAGTGTGTGAAGACTTTGTGTGGTAGTGACCACTTTCCAATATTCCTTTCACTACCTCAGCCTCAGTCCCCTGGACGTTTGCCCAGATGGGCTCTTAATAAGGCTGATTGGGACTTGTTTACTACTGCTGTGACAATTGGTCCTCCAACAGATGCCACATAAATGTGGTGACTGAAAGTCTCACCGCATCCATTATTTCTGCAGCTGAATGTGCTATCCCTAGCTCTTCTGGATCTCCCCAGTGGAGGACAGTGCCCTGGTGGTCACCAGAGATCACTGAGGCAATCGGGGATTGCAGGCGAGCACTCCAGTGCCATAAGAGATACCCATCCTTGGAGAACCAAATTGTGTTCAAGTGGCTCCATGCTCGAGCCCGTCTTTCAATTAGGTGTCATAAGAAGGAGTGTTGGGAACGGTATGTGTCCACTATTGGAACATGTACCTCTCCATCCCAGGTCTGTGAGAAAATCAGACGCCTCTATGGATACCAGCGTGCTTCAGGTGTGCCAGGGATTTCTTTGAATGGAGAAGTGTGTACAGACCCAGATACAATTGCTGAACATCTCGCTGAGCACTATGCTCAGAGTTCTGCATCTGTGGATTACCCGCCATTTTTTCACGTCCTGAAAGAGTGGGAAGAACGGAAGCGACTGTCCTTCTCAACCTGCCGTATGGGATCGTACAATGCTCTATCCAGTGAATGGGAACTCCTCAGTGCCCTTGCACACAGCCTCGATACCGCCCCTGGGCCAGATCGCATTCATAACCAGATGCTAAAACACCTGTTGGTGCAGTCTACAAAACACATCTTATCCATATTCAATCACATCTGAAAAGATTGTCTTCCCGTCGCAGTGGCGAGAAAGTATCATCATGCCGGTGCTTAAGCCATGAAAAACCCACGCGATTTGGATAGCTACTGACTCATCAGCCTCACCAACGTTCTTTGTAAACTGCTAGAACATATGGTGAGTTGGAAGCTGTGCTAGCTCTTTGAGTCTAGAGGCCTACTGGTTCCATGCCAGGGCGGTTTCTGTCAAGGCCACTCCACAACAGATAAACTCGTTTACTCGGAGTCCTGTATCCGTACAGCCTTTGCCCGACGTCAACACCTCGCTGCAATGTTTTTTGAATTGCGAAAAGCCTACGATACAACATCCAGCTCCCAATTTTATACAAAATTATTTAGCTGTCCGTACCTTTCGTGTTCAAGTTGGTGCCTCCCGTAGCACATCTCATGTGCAGGAAAACTGGGTTCCTCAGGGCTCTGTTTTGGGTGTTTCCTTATTTTCAACAGCCATTAATGGCTTAGCGACTGCAGTTGGATCATCAGTATCCCCTTCCCTCTATGCTGACAACTTCTGTATCTCTTTTAGCTCACCCAGCACCCAAGTTGCTGAACATAGATTACGGGAGCTATTCGGAAGGTGCAGTCCTGGGCTCTTGCCCACGGCTTCCAGTTTTCTTGAGCGAAGGCAAGTGTTAGGCAATTCTGCCAGTGTCGGACAGTTCATCCACAGCCTGAACTTTATCTCAATGACCACCTATTAGAGGTCTTTGATACTCGTGGGTTTTTAGGGCTCGTCGTTGACTCTTGGCTGACATGGCTCCCCCACACTCGTCAGCTGAAACAGAAGTGCTGGCGCCATCTGAATGTTCTCTGCCACCTGGGCCATACAACTTGGGGTGCTGATCGTTCCACACTGTTGCGGATATACCAAGTGCTGGTGCAGTCCCATCTCAATTTTATGTACCTTGCTTATGGTTCAGTATCCCCCTCAGCTTTGCGCTTGCTGGACCCCATTCACTACTGTGGGGTTCGCATCATTACTGGTGCCTTCCGCACCAGTCCCATGAACAGTTTACATGTGGAGGCTGGGGGTCTCACATCTGCAGATACATTGCCAACAATTGCTTCCGGCCTATGCAGCTCATGTCCATAGCTTGCCAGGCCATCTGAACCGGTGTTTGCTTTTCTCTGACGTGATCGTCCATCCTCACCAATGGTGACCCCATTCACGTCACGTGATCGCCTTCCGCGTCCAGTACCTTGTTCTGGAATTAGTTTTTCCTTCTTCCATCTCCGTATCAGGCCCGTGCATGTACGTCTCCATGGTACGTGCAAAGGCTGCGTTCTCAGCTGGACTTGGCCCATAGATCTCCAAAAACTCAGTTCCTCCAGAGGCACTCCACCATCAGTTCTGCTGTCATTGCGGAATACACTGGATATGTCATAGTCTATACGGACGGTTAATTGGTTGATGGTTGCGTTGACTTTGCCTGTGTCCATGGCAACCACGCTGAGCAGCAGTCTCTGCTGGATGGCTGCAGTGTTTATACTGCAGAGCTGGTGGTCATTTTCCGTGCGCTTGAGCATATGTGTTCCTGCTCAAGTGAGTCTTTTCTTCCCTGCAGTGACTCCCTGAGGAGTCTTTCCGCTGGACCAATGTTACCCCCCTCAGGGGCTCAGCATTAATTTGCTGAGTACGGGCTTGCCGAACCCCGAGCTGTGGGCTGTGTCGCGCCAACAGTCCGCTACACCGTAAGCTCTGTGCATGCTTAAACTACCATCGTTCGGCGCGCCAGTGGAACATTGTACGTTTCAGAGCCCGGGGATCTTGGCTTAATCGCCCGGGTCACGAGGATGGAACAAACCTCTATTAAAAAAAACCTCAATCTCAAGGTGTGCTACATGCCACGGAGATGCATGGCTGTTGAGGTTGAACAGTCGCTAACGAGCAATCTCTGAGGTACCTGCCACCCCTCAATTGTATAAGGCTTACCCAGGCAAGCTGGGCTCTGCCTCGGTGGACCTTCTTTCCCTAGCTGCTCGTGGGACGAAAATGAAACGTGCACTTAATAGCATGGGCGGTCGCAGAAACGCCATCTCTAAGTGTGGTAAAACAGAGTTCAATGTGTCAACCTATGAACCTAAGACGTTTCCTTCCTTAACCACCCCATGGGGGGAACGATTGGCCCTTAATCGATCAGAGCCATATTTGCAACAATACCTTGTTTGTGCGCATTCAGATGGTGAATCTTTCATGGCCACTAAGCCTCAATTCTTTGTAGAACAGCTCGAGGATAAATTTGGTGAAGTGGAGTCTTTCTCGAAAATGTGAAGTGGGGCTGTGCTGATACAGACTGCGTCCCCAGCCCAGTCGAAGGCATTACTTGCCTGCGATAAGCTGGGTGATGTTCCAGTTAGTATCACGCCCCATAAGTCACTAAACATGGTCCAGGGCTTAATATACCACAGAGATCTCCTCTCTGACCGTAGAAGAGTTGCGAGTCAACTTGGAAGGTCAGGGGGTTAACTTTGTCCGGTGTGTACAGGGGAAGTAAAGATCAGAGGGTTGCCACCGGTGCTTTTATCTTGGCCTTCGAAGGCAATACACTACCTGAGAAGGTCAAGGTAATGATATACCGGTGTGATGTAAAACCCTATGTTCCTCCCCCTATGCAGTGTTTCAGGTGCTGGAAATTTGGGCACATGTCCTCCCGATGTACTTCCAGCCCTAACTGCAGGGAATGTGGGCAACCATCGCATCTGGATGCCCCATGTACTCCACCTTCCGTTTGCGAGAACTGTGGGCAACATCATCCACCATGCTCGCCGAACTGTGGCATATTGCATTGTGAGAGAAAGATAATGTAGATAAAGACGCTGGACCATTTGACGTATACTGAGGCAAGCAAAAAGTACGAGCGGCTCCACTCCGTACGGATGGTAACATCCTTTGCTTCTGTTATGTCGTCGCCACCTTCCATGGGGGCGACGGCTCCACAAGTGCTCTCTACCCCTGTGGCCCCTAAGGGTCAACAACCTCCTATTGCCCCCTTGATGGGTGGGGGCACCTCTTCATCTGTTGCTTCCACAACACCACCTGTGGGAGCAATTACCCCCTCTCCATCTGGGAATCAGCCCCCGACTCCCAGCCGGAGAAGGAGCAGCTCCCTGTTCGCCGATGACTTCTGCTTGTATTTCAGCTCCGTAGCTGAACGGCAGCTGCAGGGTGCCATTCAAAAGGCCGACTCATGGGCCTCTACTCACGGATTTCAGTTCTCCGTGCAGAAAACCCGCGTGATGCACTTCTCTCGCCGTCGGGTAGTTCACCCTGACCCGGAGCTCTTAACTACTTCAGGTCGAGTAAACAAATCACTTTCTGGGCATGGTTTTCAATGCTCGGATGACTTGGGTGCCACACCTACGTCAGCTGAGACAGAAGTGTTGGCAGCATTTAAATATTCTCCGATGCCTCAGCCATACTAGTTGGTGAGCAGCCCGTTCCACCCTCCTTCAGCTCTACAAGGCACTTATTCAGTTGCGGCTTAATTACGGGAGCTTGGCTTACGACTCAGCAGCCCCTTCTGCCTTGCGGGTCTTAGACCCCATTCACCACACTGGTGTGCATCTCATAATGCGAGCTTTTTGCACCAGTCCAGTACCGAGCCTCCTAGCTGAAGCTGGGGTTCCCCCTCTGCGATATCGCCGGCAACCGTTGTTGGTGTCTTATATTGCCCGGGTTCATGCTTCACCCCACCATCCAAACTACAGGCTTCTCTTCCCACTTTCTGCACTCCCTTCCCCATGACGTCGGCCCAAGTTGGGCCCGTGTCCATTCTCTTCCCTCCTCACTTGATTCCCTACCCCTTCCTCCACCTTTCCACTACTCCCACCCGTATCCCCCCTTGGACAATTCCTCATCTGGAACTTCGGTTGGATTTGTTCTGGGATTCGAAAGCCTCCATTCCACCACTGATTCTCCATCGCCAGTTCCAAGCACTGCTTGACCATTTCATGGTGCAAACGTTATTTACACGGACGGTTCTTTGGTCGATGGCCATGCCGGATATGCCTTTGTCTGTAGTGACCACATCGAACAGCGATCATTACCTTGTGGAAGCGGCATCTTCACTGCGGAACTGGTCGGTATTACAGGTCCTCAACCAGTTTCTCCCCAAACACATTATGGTGCGAACAATTCAAGATGCTGTCTTCACGCTTGGCGAGTCTGGCCGTTCTGTTGCTTTTGTCTGGGCACCGGGCCACATAGGTATGCCGGGCAGCTGGCGAAGCAGGTCACCACTTCATGGTCCCTGGATATTGGCCTCCCAGACTCAAACATCCGAACACAGTTGACTCACAAGGTCCTTGGGGTTTGGAATTCTGAATGGGCAGACTCGACGGAACCAAATAAGCTCCGTGTTGTCAAGCCCTCTACCACTGCAAGGAAGACCTCCCCGAGGGCTTCTCGTAGGGAGTCGGTTTTCCTTTGCCGGCTCCGTATAGGCCATACTTGGCTCACGCATGGTCACCTTCTGCGTCGTGAGGACCCTCCTCAGTGTCAATGTGATGCACCTTTGACAGTCGCCCTCATCTTACTTGAATGCCGCCATTTAGCCGCAAAGAGACGAAATTTTAATATTGCTGATGCTTTGCAGCTTGCTTTAAGCGACGATGGCTCCATGGTTGATTCTGTTTTAAATTTTATCTGTGAGTGTGGATTTTACAAATCCTTTTAAAGTTTGTGTATGTCTGTTATTGCTCTGTCCTCCACCCGCCTAAGTGTTTTAGGTGGATGTTTTTAAAGTGTCCCAGAGTGGCTGGATGTGTCCCTCATATTTCTGTGATCACCAGGCAAAAACACTCTTGTACTGTTTCAGCCCTTTTACTCCTTCTTGGTTTTTACTTGTATCCTTTCTTCATATGTACCTGTTCCTTTTAAACTGTGACATGTTAACGCATTTACTTAGGAATGCTTACCACAATGTTTTACCTCTCAGACTGGAACAAGGGACTGATAACCGTTGCAGCTTAGTCCCTTCCAAAAACAAACAACAACCAATGTTACCCACGTTCTTGTTTGGTGACAGCTATCCACGAGACTCTTTTTGCCCTCGATCGGTCTGGTCGATCAGTGGTCTTTCTTTGGTCTCCTGGTCACGTCGGCATCCTGGGCAACCGAGGAGCAGATAGGCTTGCCAAACAGGCTGTCAATGCTTTCCATGCATCTGTATTAGAGACTGGCCTGTTGGTTTCATATCTCCAGCCTGTGTTCCGACATAGAGTCCATGAGCTATGGGTCACTGAGTGGCTAGCTGTGACCTTGACCTTGACCTTGAACGACCGCACATCGCGGCCGGCGCTCAGTAAAACTAGGAGCGCCGGCCCCCGCAGGATGCCTACCTACGCAGGCGCAACGACACTCGCGCGCTACCTTAACAAAGACTGCTAACTTATCAAAGATATATATCAAGATAATTTGATGTATCACGGCAAGTATAATATGCCGTGATACATCAAATTATCTTGATATATATCTTTGATAAGTTAGCAGTCTTTGTTAAGGTAGCGCGCGAGTGTCGTTGCGCCTGCGTAGGTAGGCATCCTGCGGGGGCCGGCGCTCCTAGTTTTACTGAGCGCCGGCCGCGATGTGCGGTCGTTCAAGGTCAAGGTCAAGGTCACAGCTAGCCGTTGGCAGCTGCGCGCCAGATGTTGGATGACGTAATAGGGCGTGGCGCTAGGTTTAAAAGGGCCGTTAGGAGTTTCTTGCGGTCTTTCTGGATCGGATAGACGTACATTATGGTTCGTAGGCGGAGGATGAGGAGTTCTCGTCCTACAGTGTTTAAGGCTATTGATAATATAGACATTAAGAATGCGACTAATAATGTAGGGGCACAGGTGTTTCTGCAAGGACCTAGTGTGTTTTGCGGTGGTGTTTTCCAGTTTACAGTTAGTAGATCTGACACGAATCCGAGTCATGGTAATGGTTGGATTACAGCTGCAATTGTTCGTGGTAACGGTGACAGTGGTTTTTACCACTCTATTTAAAACCTTGCTTCAGTACACTGTCTCATGTCCTCTGATTGTAGGTTTCCACATGTTGCTGCATGCTTGAATTTTCCTCTTTTTATTGTCATGGTCAGTCAACCACAGAAACAGCTTTTACGTGTCATTTCTTGTCATTGTTTGGTGTTTCTGTGTGATTGTCTCATTTTGTGTTCTCTTGTCCATTTACTGATTTTGGGGGGGGGGGGGGGGAAGGGGTATTCCTCCCCTTTGCTATTTTAATCTCTGGGCTGTTTTCCACATTTATGCCTCTTCTTGTGACGCCCAGTGAAGGAATGGGGAACTGATGACCTTCGCCGTTTTGTCCCCCTAAAACATCCTAACAACAACAACAACATTATTTTTGGTGCCTCAGCAACACTACATGGAGTATTCTATTTTAATACAGCTGTACAAAACATTGGTCGAGTCCTGTCGAGACTATGGGAGCCTTGTATATGCCTCAGCAGCTCTTTTGACACAACAGATACTCACTCGATCCACCATTATGGGGTACGCATGGCAATTGGAATGTTTTGGACAAGCGCTGTGATCTCTCCTAGCAAAGGCAAGGATTCCTCTATTGCAAGTCTTCCAATGACAGCAACCGCATATCCGCTGCTTCCCGCAGAGCACACAAACTACTATCTCCTCTTTGCAGACATAGAGTTCTAGATATCACATTGGCAGCTGAGTACTAGATTTACGATTACAGTTTGGATCCCATCTCTCCTTTCTGACCCCTCACGGGCTCAGCATTAATTTGCTGAGTACGGGCTTGGTGAACCCAGGGTTCTGAGCCATGGGCTGTGTCGTGCCAACAGCCCGCTACACCATAAGCTCTGTGCATGCTTCAACGAACATCGTTCAGCACGGCGGTGGAACGTTGTACGTTTCAGAGCCCAGGGATCTTGGTTTAATCGCCTGGGTCGCAATGACGGTACAAACCTCTATAAAAACCCATCAATCTCAAGGTGTGCTATGTGCCGAGGAGATGCATGGCTTTTGAGGTTGAACAGTCGCTAGTGAGCAACCTCTGAGGAACCTGCCACACCTCAGTTGTATAAGGCTTACCCAGGCAAGCGGGGCTCTGGGTGGACCTCTTCCCTAGCTGCTTGTGGTAAAACCATGAACCAGTCTCTAAGAGAGGAAGGCCTGATTTAAATGCAGCAACATATGACCCCCACTTGTTCCCTTCCCTGGCCACCCCATGGGAAGAACATAGGGCTCGTCAACAAGGTGAGGCTTATGCCCCTAAATACCTTGTCTGTAAGAGGACAGATAGAGAATCCTTTTAATTGATGAAGCCATTATTTTTTGTGAAGCACCTGGAGGATAAGTATGGAGAGGTCATGGGCATGTCTAAAATGATATCTGGGACAGTCCTCATAACATCATCATCCCCAGCATAGTCACATGGACTGCTTGCCTGTGACAAGCCTTGGGTGATGTTCCCATTACAATAACACCTTATAAGAGTCTAAACATGGTCCAAGGCATTATATTCCATAAAGACTTCCTTTTGCAATCTGATGACGAACTACAAGCAAACCTAGAGCAGCGAGGCGTACATTTTATCCGGCGTATTTTTAGGGGTCCGAAGGAGAACAGGGTTGCCACCGGTGCCTTGATCTTGGCTTTCGAGGGTGATTCATTGCCTGAGAAGGTCACGGTGATAATCTACTGGTGTGACGTTAAGCCCTACATTCCTCCCTCTATGCGTTGTTTCAAGTGCTGTAGGTTTGGGCTTATGTCATCCCGGTGTGATGCCAATCCAACCTGCCAGGAATGCGGACGTGCATCTAATCCGTGCCCCTCCTCCAGTCTGTGTCAACTGCAACTAACATCACGCTCCCTGCTCGCCACATTGCACAGTTTTGCACAAAGAGAGGAAAATCATGGCATATAAGACCTTGGACAGGCTGTCATACTCAGAAGCTAAATGTAATTACATGAAACTCCATCCCGTAAACATGATCGCCTCCTATCCTACAACTGCTTCATCGTCGCTGTCTACAGCGCCAAGATTACAAACTGTTCAGCCAGTTGCAGTGGATCAACAGGCCCTACCACCTCCACCTGCCCCCGATGGTTGGGGGAACCTCTTCCTTTGTTGCTCCCAAAACTCCAATTTTGGGAGCAATTCCCCCTCGGAACATTGGGGACATCGGCCCCCACCCCTCGAGCCAGAGGAGGAGTGGCTTCTCTCACAAAGAAGGGATCGCTTGCATCCCATCCTTCCTTGGCTTCCTCCACTGGAAAAGTCGCCCCCGGCGAGTGGCAGACAGTGCCAACATAGGCCGGTCGTAGGGCTTTGAGGTCATTATCAGTCCCAGAGACTGAGTGAGCGAACCGCACCAGACGTGAGAAGCCGAAGGAGCAGCGAGAGAGTCAAAAGAAGAAATAGAAAAGTAGTGAAAAGACAGAGGCCACAGTAGTTCCTGCACTACCGCCCCATACCTCCACCTCTAACGACGAGGTGGAGATTCCAGTGTTCCCTGAGGACCTGAATGTCGACGGTATCTCAGAAACTATGGATATTGATCCAATAGCCTCAGCAGCAATGAAAGCAACTGATCCTGAGTTATAAAAGCCGTCCTTAGTATCTCATGTCTTCCCAGACCATCCTCCAGTGGAATTGCGGTGGTTTTTTCCGACACCTGGCTGAATTAAGACAACTTTTAAGCACCACACCTGCTTTCTGCAATGCCCTCCAGGAGACTTGGTTCCCGGCAATGTGGGCCCCTGCCCTTCGTGGGCACAGGGGATACTACAAAAATCGCAGCTTTTATTGTAGAGTGTCCTGTGGAGTATGTGTCTACATCCTTAACTCTGTTTATAGTGAACCCGTGCCCCTTCAGACACGTTTAGAAGCTGTAGCTGTCAGAGTAAGCATACCACTTGACGTAACTATCTGCAGCTTACATCTCCCACCAGATGATGTTGTACCATCAAACATAGCAGCTGCACTGATAATCCCAACTCCCGCCCCCTTTTCCACTACTGGGTGATTTTAACACCCATAACTCCTTGTGGGGTGGTGCAATAACAAGTGGCCGCGGCAGAGATGTCCAGAGCGTAATACTCCAGTTTGACCTCTGCCTTTTAAACACTGGTGCCCCCACACACTTTTTGTGTGGCGCACGGCACTTTCTCGGGTATTGACTTATCGGTCTGCAACCCTGGCCTCTTACCATCTGTCAACTGGAGGACGCACGACGATTTGTGTGGTAGTGACCACTTTCCTATCTTTCTGTAACTACCCCATCGTCAATGCCCAGGACATTCCCCCTCCGATGGGCTTTAAATAAGGCAAACTGGGATGACTTCCATCCTGCTGCCACTCTTGAACCTCTCCTGAACGATACGATCGACGTATTGGTAGAGAATGTCAGTAAGACGATTGCATCTGCTGCTGAGCATGCAATCCCCCGTTCATCTGGATGCTCCTGGAGAAAGACAGTGCCTTGGCGGTTGCCGGAAGTTGCGGATGCCATCCGAGACCGTATGCGTGCTCTTCAGAGCCATAAGCGCCACCAACGCTCGATACTCTAATCGTGTTTAAACGGCTCCGCGCTCGTGCTCAGCAGATAATACAGAGGAGCAAACAGAAATGTTGAGAGAGGTACGTCTCCACCATAGGGTCATGTACCTCCCCTCCCCAAGTCTGGACAAAGATCCGACGCCTGTAGGGATACAAGACCCAGACAGCAATTCCTGGGATCTATATACGTAGAGCTGTCTGTACGGATCACGGCGCCATCTCTGAGGTTTTTGCTAAGCACTACACTCGTGCTGCTGCTTCCCAAAATTATCCGCCTGCCTTCTGCATGTTAAAACAGCAGATTGAATGCAAACCCCTTTCATTCACAACCACGTCACCCTGAGGTGTATAACACTCCATTTAGTAAGTGGGAGTGTCTCAGTGCTCTTGCGCACTGCCCCATGGCCCGACAGAATTCACAATCAGATGTTGAAGCATCTATCTGACGCTTCTAAGAGACAAGTTCTAGCCTTGTTTACTCGGATCTGGAGCGGAGGTGTCTTCTCGTCACAGTGGCGAGAAAGTACCATCGTTCCGGTGCTTAAGCCAGGTAATAACGCACTAGACATGGACAGTTATCGGCTAATCGGCCTTACAAATGTCCTGTGTAAACTGCTAGAACACATGGTAACTCTCTGGTTGTGTTGGGTGCTTGAATCCCGGGGATCTGCTGGCTCCATGCCAAGGTGGTTTCCGTCAGGGGCACTTGGTCTTGGATAATCTGGTCCATCTTGAGTCCACCATCCGGACAGCCTTTTCTCGACGTCACCACGTGGTAGCTGTCTTTTTTGATTTGTCAAAGGCATACGACATGACCTGGTGATGCCACATCCTTACCACCTTACATGGCTGGGGACTTTGAGGCTCACTCCCACTTTTTATCCAAAATTTTTTCACTCTATGTACCTTCCATGTACAGGTTGGGGCGTTCCATAGCTACTTACATACCCAGGATAATGGGGTTCCCCAGGGCTCGGTATTGAGCGTCCCTCTGTTTATAGTTGCCATTAATAGCCTAGAAGCAGCAGTCAGGTCGTCAGTATCACCTTCATTGTATGCTGACGACTTCTGCATATATTTTAGCTCTTCTAGCATGTGTGTTGCTGAATGCCAGCTGCAGAGCGCCATACGCAAGGCACAGACATGGGCACTCTCCCATGGGTTTCAGTTCTCAGCTGCCAAGACATGTTTTATGCACTTCTGCTAGTGTCAGACGGTCCACCCACATCCAGAGCTTTACATTAACAACCAACTACTTACTGTAGTAGAAACGCACCATTTCTTAGGACTGGATTTTGATGATCGGCTAACATGAATACCACATATTCACCAGCTTAAACAGAAGTGCTGGCAGCACCTCAACGTCCTCCGGTGTCCGCGCAGTACCTCTTGTGTTGCAGATCGTAGTACCCTGCTACACTATTACAAAGCCCTTGTTCTGTCACGTCTTGACTACGGGAGTGTAGTATATGGTTCCGCATCGCCCTCGGTGCTACAGCTTTTGGATCCTATCCACCACAGGGGCATTCGACTCACAAGAGAGGCTTTTAGAACAAGCCCTGTGGACAGTCTCCTTGTGGAGGCTGCGGTGCCTCCTCTGCGGATTAGGCGGCAACAACTGCTGGCAAATTACACATTCCACATATATGGTATGCCTACTCATCCCAACTACCATCTCCTTTTTCCAAACAGAATACTCCAGATACCGGAACGGCAGCCGAGATCGGCCTTGGCAGTCAGTGTCTGTCTTAGGTCTCTTCTGAGTGAATTGGAGTCTTTTGCTCTACCATCTTTGTTCAAATTCTAGTCACGTATGCCACCATGGTGTCTACCTCGACCTCTACTTCGACTGGACTTGACACACCTCTCCAAACGCTCCGTTCATGCAGAGGCACTTCGCAGGCAATTCTAGATGTGTACTAGGACTCCACAGTAATCTTCACTGATGGCTCGAGGGCAGATGGTTGTGTCGGCTTTGCATATATGCGTGCAGGACATGAACTGCATTCCGTGCCAGATGGCTAAGCTGGTAGCCATCCTTCCTGCAGTTGATCACATTCGTTCCTGCTCTGGGGAGTCTTTTCTCGTATTCAGTGACTTCCTAAGCAGTCTACAGGCCCTCGATTAGTGCTTCCCTCACCATCCCTTGATTAGGGCCATCCAAGAATCCCTATATGACATCAGCCTTTGTGGGCGGTCAGTAGCATTTGTCTGGTAACCAGGGCACTTTGGGTAAGCTGGAAACGGGATGGCTGACCGGTTAGCGAAAGAGGCTACCCATAAACCAACCCTGGATATAGGTATCCCAGCTTCTGACATCCATTCAATGTTACATAGTTGCATTCTTGGTCTGTGGAGTACAGAATGGCGTACCCTACGGAATTTGTTGGGCAACAAATTGCGACTAATAAAGGACACAACCAACGTATGGAGGTCCTCTATGCGGAATCCTTACAGGAATTCTGTCGTCCTCTGCCGACACCGCATTGGCCATACTTGGCTTACGCACGGTCACATTTTCCGTCGCGAGGATCCTCCTCACTGTCGATGTGGTGCGCCTTTGAGAGTTGCCCACATCATACTTGAATGCCCAACCTTTGCCCCGCAAAGGCGGACTTTTAATCTTCCTGACTCCTTACAACTTGTTTTAGGTGACAATGCCTCTGTGGCTGATGCTGTTTAAACTTTTATTCGTAACAGTGGATTCTACAATTTCATCTGACATTAATGAGTATGCTTTATCCATTTATTCTGCACCTGCTCAATATTATTAGGCAGGTGATTTTAATGTGTTGCAGAGTGGCTGGACTTTCAATTTTTTTATTTCTTTGAACACCCAGCCTGGACACTCTGGTCTTCTCTTTTAAATCTCTTCTTTTTTCCCTTTAGTTGATCTTTGATTTGACATTTTCCATCTATGATTTGATGTAGTTTAACACATTATGTCCTATTTTAGCGGTCTGTCATGTTGTCTCTGTGATTGGAAAAGGGGACTGATGACCATAGTAGTTTGGTCCCTTTCAAACCCCAACCCAACAAATCAACCTCCTTTCTGATTACATGTGATTAAGGAAACCACAAACTGCTGTCCCACAGGGGGCCCACAGCTCTTTTGTGTCTACATGTGTGGCACGCACGGGTCCTCAAGCCACTGCAGCCTTTCTTCTTATTCTCCCAGGCTGCTTTTCCTTTACCCTCCCCCCCCCCCTGCCCATTATCCTACCTCCTTCCTACAACCCACTCCCTCCCCCTCTCTAGGTGCTTCTCACTACGTCTTGAGCTATTCCCATAGCTCTGATGGTTTAGCACTTTGGCTTCCTCTGCATATTCCCAATTTTCGGCCCAGTCCGATCCCCTTAGGGGTTTGACCTCCCTCGCCAAATTTTCCATTGTAGTGTGAGTCAATTGGGGAAGAACTCCCAACCTAGCCCCTGCGGCACGGGTTCCCCTCCATTCCTCTCCCCCTTCCTTCCCTCACTGTAGCACCCTCTTGACTAGGTCGCCAGCACGTGTAGCCAGTCCGTGTGGTGGGGCTGTTATGTACCCTTTGGCTGTGGCCCCTGAACGCACAGGGATCACACTGCGGACACCTCCCTATGCAGGCCTAGGAGTAGATACCCATCCCCCTGGGGTATCAGGACTCCAGGCAGTGTCCATCAAGCCAGATGGGCATTGCTGTGGCTGGGTGGTGCTCATGGGGAGAGCCCCTGTTCGGAGTGGGTGGTATCGGGGCGTTCTTTTCGCACATAAAATGCCAGCGCGTCTGGCCCTCTCCGGCGGCCAAAGTCTCGAGAGAGAGAAATATTTGTTTGGTTCCTATTTTGTCTTCCATGGCCTTCCCATCCTTGGCTACTCCATGGGATGATGGCCAGGCCCGTCGATTAGGTGCAAAACCATTTCCAAGATACTTAGTCTGGTCCAGGACAGACATTCGCTTCTACCAAGCCTCTCGTCTTCTCTTCTCTTGGAAAACATAGAAGATAAACTTGGTGAAGTAAGATGCGATCAGGCTCTGTCCTCATTTGTACTTCTTCTGCCAGTCAGTCAGCTGCTCTACAAGCTTGTCAGCAATTGGGTAATACCGTATTTGCTCGAATATAGGCCCTCTTTTTTTCTCCAAATTTTGTTGTACAAAATTGTGGTGCGGCCTATAATCGAGATTCAATCCCCCCCCTCACCCAATCACCCTTTTTCCCAGAGCCGGCCGCGGTGGCCGAGGGGACTGAGGCGCTTCAGTCACGGTCTGCACGGCCACTACGGTCGGGGGTTCGAATCCCCCTTCGGGCATGGATATTGTGCCGTCCTTAGTATAAGGTAGTTCATAAGTAGTTTGTAAGTTTAGGGACTGATGACCCCGTAGTTAAGTCCCATAAGCTTAACAAACATTTGAATTTGAATTTTTCCCAGAGTCATTAGTTTCAAAAATTACATGTTCACTTTTATTTTAACTTGAGAAACGTGATAAACTAGATAGTCTTCAGAAATGCCACAGTAACAGTTCCGCAGAACTGCATCTACATTTTTGTACACGTTTATGGAAACAGTGCGGGAATTCGTGGCAGTCGATATTTCGATATAAATCGAATGGTGTCATTCTTTACCGCAACCAACAAAAGCTGACGACTGTTTTTTACAGTGATTTCTAGATCACAGATTTTTTAACACATCCGTGCAGCCTTAGACAAAAATAGAATGTAATACACACTTCCTAAGCACACAAATGATTTTTTATTTGATGTAGTCAATTAAGCTAGTCTCCGTGATAAAAGTTTAGTGTGTATTGTGAGTGCTTTTACTGTGATTGGTATGGTAATGCCTACCGCGAGCGGTGATGGGAGGTTAAGATAGCGGAACAACTGATTTGTGTAGCTAATGCCGATGTTGAGTTCCAATGCTACTTTTTAAAATAACATATTTTACTACAACCAGATTCACTGGTTTCACATTCGTTGGGGGTTATTTCCATGAAATGTTGTATATGGAACTCGGGGCATATTTGCAGCCTTGCAACTGAATCATTTTTGTTGTAACAGCAAAACCACAACTCCTGTTTTGAATTACGAAGTCAAGCAAATGTGGGGATATTTACATTTTAGCCCTTCAAATGCACAACAACTCTTCGAACATTTTAATAGTTTGTCCTCACTTACACACTAGCGTTGAACTTTTTTTCGTCAGCGTCAGATTTACGTCGAACTTCCCATTTTCCATGTCCGTTACTGTGATTGAGGAACCTGAAGCTTACATTTGGTGGTGTAACTCGTACGTTTGTTTCCCGCTACCACTTACAAGCCAAAACATCATCTCACAAACACACCGAAAAAACTATATTTTCGCAGCACATGCCTACGCTATACAACACTTGAAACACCCAGTAACACGCCTTGGTTCAGCGTCCCCTCACTTGGGGCGCCCGGATCAGCCGCTCATCTCGCTTTCTTATTATTCGGTTGATTTAGTTTTGCATATTTGTTTTGAATTTATTGAAAAGAGAACATTAATTTGTTAACATTGTGTTTCTGATTACGAAATAAGTTCGATTATACAAAAAAGTAAATAAAATAAAAATTAAAAAACCTGTGGCCTATACTCCAGATATTTTTTTCTATAATCTCGTGTCAAAAGTTTAGGTGCGGCCTATACTCGCACGCGGCCTATATTCGCGCAAATAGGGTATTCCTGTAGTCATCACACCTCATCAGTCCCTCAATATGGCCCAAGGAGTTAATTTTCATAGGAACCTATTGCTGCAAACTGATGACGAACTCAAGAGCAAACCTGGAATGGCGTGGTGTGCATTTCTTTCGCCGCGTCCAGAGAGTCCCCAAAGATAATCAGGTCAACATTGGTGCCTTCATTTTGGCATTTTAAGGGGAAACTTTACCTGAAAAAGAAAAAGATAATGGTCTATTGATGCGATGTGAAGCTGTATATCCCACCTCCTATGCACTGCTTCCATTGCCTCCGTTTTGGCCACATGTTCTCCAGGTGCACCATTGACCCTATCTGTGGTAACTGTGGCTGCCCCCTTCATACTGGGAGCCCTTGCATCTCCCCTCCACAATGCGTGAATTGTCGTAGTCCGCATTCGCCTCGGTTGCCTGATTGTCCAGTTTTCTGAAAGGAAAAGAAAAATCAGGAATTTAAGACCCTCGACCATCTTTCTTATTCTGAGGCAAGCAAAAAATTCGACTACCTCCATCCAGTGCCAATAACATCCACTTTTGTCTCCATGGCGTCACTCCCTCCTCATTCTTCCTCCCTGGTGGTTACCATTGTTCCCTCTCCCAGTGCTGCCCAGCCTCCTGCCCACATCCCTACTCCCCCTCTGCTCCTCCCCCTCCCCCTCTGCTCCTCCCCCTCCCCCTCTGCTCCTCACCCTCCCCCTCTGCCCCTCCCCCTCTGCTCCTGCCCCTCCCCCTCTGCTCCTGCCCCTCCCCCTCTGCTCCTGCCCCTCCCCCTCTGCTCCTGCCCCTCCCCCTCTGCTCCTGCCCCTCCCCCTCTGCTCCTGCCCCTCCCCCTCTGCTCCTGCCCCTCCCCCTCTGCTCCTCTCCCTCCCCCTCTGCTCCTCCCCTCCCCCTCTGCCCCTCTCCCTCCCCCTCTGCCCCTCTCCCTCCCCCTCTGCCCCTCTCCCTCCCCCTCTGCCCCTCTCCCTCCCCCTCTGCTCCTCTCCCTCCCCCTCTGCCCCTCCCCCTCTGCCCCTCCCCCTCTGTCCCTCCCCCTCTGTCCCTCCCCCTCTGCCCTTCCCCCTCTGCTCATCTCCCTCTCCCTACCACTCTGCTCATCTCCCTCACCCTTCTCCCCTTCCCCCTCTCCGTTCCACCTCTGCTCCTCTTCCTTCCCCTCCTCCCCTTCCCCCTCTCCTTTCCACCTCCCCTTCTCCTCAACTGGAGAAGAAACCCTCTTCTTCAGTCCCACTGGGAACAAGGCTCCATTCCGGAACCCTTTCCCCAGCAATCTCTCAAAAAAAAAACTACTGCAGGTCGATCAAAGGATCCGCACTCTGCAGGTCTGAAATCTCTAAGGTCTCTCTCGGACCTTGCACTTCTAAGGACTCCTCTTCTCACACAGATAAGGATGAGAAGAAGAAAAAGAAATGGCATAAGTCGCAAGAAGAAGCCACCATGACCTCCCTGGGCTTCGCCCTCACTTGCCCCATCCGAGCCCCTACGAAACTTATGGACATCACTCCCTCTCAAGGGACAACAACTACGGATGCAGTGAAATAACTTCTCCAGGTTGTTTCCATCCTTTATGACGATCCTCCAGTGGAACATTCGTGGCATTCGAGCCAATAGGGCAGAATTGCAGGTTCTTCTGCGAACTTATTCTCTGGTGATCCTCTGTTTACAAGAAACAATACTCAACCCCCATGATCACTTTCATCTTCCACATTTCAAATCCATTTGTTTTGACCTCCCCCTGTAGCAGGAATTCCGGCTCATGGGGGTGTCATGCTGTTTGTACGGGACACCATCTATAGCTTCAAGCAGTGGCTGGCAGCCTTACACTTCCTGGCTTTTCCTTCTCACTGTGCACTGTCTACACATCCTCTTCTTCAACCGTCTGCAGGGCTGATCTTTTACACCTTATAGATCAGCTTTCTCCTATGTTTCTGCTTGTCGGCAATTTCACTGCTCACTATTCCCTTTCGGCCTCTCTGTTAACCTATACCTCGCCATCAGAATGAAATACAGATCACTTTTGAAACACAAAATCTTAATCTATACTCTGAACCTTACGTAAACTCGCCTGCTTTGACAACTAAAAGTTATGAATTGCCCTCTCCCACCTCCTCCACATCCACCAAAAAAAGAAGAAATTGCAATTTTCAATATGGCAGCGGTATAAACATTAGCCTTTGAAACTAGTCTATTTTGTAACCACAACTGTTAATTGGCTTTCACATTTCCTGGCTTCGCCAGCTCATAACCAAACTCTTGCCTCCCAACCTAAGCTAAACCTTGGGCTGCACTGCAGATCAATCTATCACCACAACCAAGATTTCATGGCGAGTCCAATATCACACTTTAACCGCTATGACCTACGACAACATCAACATATCGGACAACCCGTATACAGGATAATATCTTAATACTTGAGTATTGTTCATAATCAATAATCTTCGCTTATCCTTGTAAATTACGGATTATAACAGCTAAATGTAAAATCGATCACAGGTCTCAGCCCAAAACTTTGTGCCTTTAGCACTCACTTGCAAAAACAAAACCCCTCTGTTACCCTATACCTTACTATCAGAATTAAATACAGATCACTTTTTAAACACAAAATCTTAATATATACTCTGAACTTATGCAAACATCATCAACCACCACCAACAGTAACGAGAAAATACCCATTCTATGTAACCTCCACCACAAGAGAGCACCACTCGATACTGACACATACCACTTATAAACAAACACATCTCAAAACTACTCCACATATGATGTCATACAACACAACATGCCGACATCACGAGTCAAAGCAAACGGGTGGAATCGTGTGCTATAAATGATGGGGATTAGCAAAATACGGTGGCAGGATGAACAGGATTTTTGGTCAGGTGAGTACAGGGTTATAAATACAAAATCAGTTGGTGGTAATGCAAAAGTAGGTCTGATATTGAATTAGAAAATAGGAATGCGGGTAAGTTATTATGAACAGCATAGTGAACACATTGTCATAGTAAAGATAGACACAAAACCAACACCAACTACCGCAGTACAAGTTTATATGCCAACTAGCTCTGCCGATGATGAGGATATCGAACAAATGTATGAGGAGATAAAAGAAATTATTCAGAAAATTAAGGGAGATGAAAACTTGATTGTGATGGGGGACTGGAACGTGTTTGTAGGAAATGGAAGAGGAGGATATTTAGTAGGTGAATGTGGACTGGGAAAAAGGAATGAAAGAGGAGGTCACTTGGTAGAATTCTGTGCAGGGCACAATTTAATAACCACCAACACTTGGTTTAAACATCATGAAAGAAGACTATACACATGGAAGAGACACTGGATGGTACCAGATTGCCTTTATAATGGTAAGGAATAGGTTTTAAACTGTAAGACATACCAAGGAGCAGAGATAGACTCTGGGCATAACTTATTGGTTATGAACTGCAGATTAAAACGTAAGAGACTGCAGAAAGGTAGATAAGTTAGGAGATGGAACCCCCAAATTGAAGGAACCAGAAGTGGTTGAGAGTTTGAGGGAGCATTAGGCAAGGATTGGCTGAAATGGGGGAAAGTAATACAGTAACAGAAGAATGGGTAGCTCTGAGGAGAGAGTAGTGAAATCAGCAGAGGAGCATATAGGCAGAAGGACAAGGCCTAATAGAAATCCCTGGATAACACAGGATATACTGGACTTAATTGATGAGAGGAGAAAATATAAAAATGCGTCAAGTGAAGCAGGTAAAAGGGAATACAGATGTCTGAAAAAAGAGATTGACAGGAAGTGCAGACTGGCTAAGCAGGAGTGCCTGGAGGACCTATGCAGAACCATAGAAGAATATATAACCAGGGGAAAGATAGATACCACCTACAGGAAAATAAGAGAGAGATTTGGAGACAAGAAAAGCAGCTTTATGAATATTAAGAATATTAAGACGGACAACCCGTATTAAGCAAAGAGGGGAAAGCTGAAATGTGGAAGGAATATATAGAGGGCCTTTACAAAGGAAATAAAACTTGAAGGCAGTATTCTAGAAATGGAAGATGATGTAGAGGAAGATGAGATAGGAGATAGCCTACTATACTGCGAGAAGAATTTGACAGAGCACTAAAAGATTTGAGTAGAAACAAGACCCCTGGAATAGATGATATTCTGTCTGAAATGCTGATATCATTGGGAGAGTCAGTCATGAAGAAATTGTTCCACCTGGTATGCAAGATATATGAGACAGGGGAAATACCCTCCGACTTCAAGAAGAATATAGTAATTCCAATTCCAAAGAAAGCAAGTGCAGACAAATGTGAAAATTACAGAACCATCAGTTTAATAAGTCATGGTTGCAGAATACTGACACGAATTATTTACAGATGAATGGAAAAACTTGTGGAATCTAACATTGGGGAAGATCAGTTTGGATTTAGGAGAAATGTTGGAACAAAGAAGGCAATACTCACATTACGACTTATCTTAGAAGATAGGCTAAAGAAAGGCAAACCTACATGTTTAGCGTTGTAGATTGGAGAAAGCTTTTGACAAAGTCAACTGGAATACATTATTTCAAATTCTGAAGGTAGCAGGGATAGAATATAGTAAGCAAAGAGTTATATTCAACTTATACAAAAACCAGACAGCTGTTTTTAGACTCGAAGACCATGAAAGGGACGCAGAGATTGGGATGAGAGTAAGACAGAGTTGTAGTGTTTCCCCAATGTTGTTCAATCTGTACATTGAGCAAGCAGTGAAGGAATGTAAGGAGAAATTTGCAAAGGGAACTAAAGTTCAGGGAGAATAAATAAAAACTTTTTGGTTTGCCGATGACATAGTAATTCTGTCAGAGACGGCAAAGGATCCGGAAAAGCAATTGAACGGAATGGACAATGTCTTGAAAAGAGGGTATAAGATGAAAAACAACAAGAGTAAAACAAGGATAATGTCAGAAAGTCAGGCGATGCTGAAGGAATTAGATTAGTAAAAGTAGTAGATGAGTTTTGTTACTTGGGTAGCTGTAGTAAAGAAAATATAAAATGCAGAATGGCTATGGGAAGAAAAGTGTTTCTGAAGAAGCAAAATTTGTTGACATCCAATATTAGTTTAAATGTTGGGAAGTCCTTTCTGAAAGCATTTGAGTGAAGTGTATCATTGCATGGATGTGAAATGTGGACCGTAAGGAGTTCAGACAAAAAGACGATAGAAGCTTTTGAAATGTGGTGCTACAGACGAATGATGAAAATTAGATGGGTAGATCATGTAACTAATGAGGAGGTGCTTAACCAAATTGGCGGGGAAAAAGGAGTTTCTGTCATGTTCTGACTAAGATTAGGATAGATTGGTGGGTCACATTCTGAGACATCAAGGAATCGTCAACTTAGCATTAGAGGGAAGTGTGTGGGGGTAAAAATCATAGAGGGAGACTGAGGGACAAATACAGTTAGCAGATTCAAAAGGATGTAGGTTGCCGAACTTATTCTCAGATGAAGAGACTTGCACAGGACAGGGTAGCCTGGAGAGCTGCATCAAACCAGTCTGTGGACTGAAGACCAGAATAGCAACAACAAATTACCCAAAAAGGTTTAACAGTTCATAAAAATAATTTTGAAAAAAAAATTAAAATCATAACTGCTTAAAACTTTCCATAATCTATAGCAAAAATTTATTGCTTCTTTGTTTTATTTATATAGTGTGCATTTTAAAATGTATGATAATACTGATTTTGTGATATTCAGCTGAAATGTGAATTTAGTTTGAGATTACATAAAGTATGTGTCTGAAATTGTATTTACAACTATTATACTTTTCATCTACAGCTCCCACTCCTGGTTGGAATGATCCACCGCAGCTCCCTTTTGACCCATCAAGGCCTCAACAAACATCATCAGGAAGAACAAAACTGACGAAGAGAGTGGCATTCCCAATACAAGGAGCACGGACATCACAAAAAGTTGAGACAATGCTCCCGCCTTTGTCAGCTCCACCCGTTGGCTCTGTTATATTGGAGAGAAATAAAATGATTGAAGAGAATTTAGCTTGCTCACCTGAAGAATTGAGTGTATCACACGAACAATGTTCAAAGGTGGTCAAAAATCTCTTGGAATGCTTGGAGCACAGTGGTTGTGACAAGGTTGGTTCACTCACCCCTTACAGGAGCTTAGTGTAGTTTTCGTAGTATTGGTTGTGGATCACTTCTTTGCTGTGTCAGCTTGTTGTGTATAATTACTTATTCTGTAAATGAAGACCCATTGTTTACCGTGGATTTGATTAGTTTGCTATTGAATCTGTTTTGTTCAGTTTCTTATTTTGATAAACAGGGACTACGATTTGACAAGTGTAGGAAAAAATGCCAATAATAATGTTAGGCACTTACAGATAGTCAGAAGCATGAACTTACAAAATAGATTGTATTTTAACTTCTTATCAGAATTGTATCTTGCAACTTTTGCATCACATGATAGGCAGGAGTAATTATGTTTGACTGTATGTCAGTTATTACACTGTTGGCCATCCAAAATACAACACCCTGAAGGAAGCATCCAGATCGGGTGAAATTTGAAGCATCCTTTTTTTTGCATCAAAAGTTTCATGCAAGTAGTATTTCAACACAATCACACATTGTGGGCACAAGTAGTGCCATCTGCGATCACTATATAAAGGGGAAACAGACTGCAGTGTGTAAATACTGTAACTTTTCTTTAGTGCAGTTGTTTTGTGTAAGCAGCTTCAGTATGCCTTGTAAAAGGCAGTAATTATCTTTGAGATCCACTAAGGAAGAATAGTTGCCTATAGTAATTGTGGATTGCCCTTCAGAGACTCGATCATTTTGTCGGGCATAACTGAGCATCAGTGATAACAATCTGTAATCATTGGATGCAGAAAGGAATGACAGACTTATTGCACTCACATTATTTCACCATTACACTTGATGACATTCATACCAGGCACAAAGCAGTGATGGTTTTCTCTACTACATCACAAACTATATCACAACAAATTCGGCCTGTTGTGCAACAAGAATTGTCCATGTGTACGATAAATTTCATTTGCAACACAATTGTCCATAAAGCATCCGTTGCCACACTTACCATTGAGTCGATACCACAGGTGTTTGTGCTGGCAATGGTGCAATGAGTGATCAGCATCATCTACTGAATGGAATGACTTACTTTTTTCTTTTTTGTACCAATGAATCCCAATTCTGCTGCAGCCCCACAATAGTAAGATTCGAACCTAGTGACACAATGGTTATGTACTGTTGGACTGTTGCCTTATGCATCACCATACTGGTCCTGCTCCTGGTATTATGGATCTGAATAGTATTTGATTCCATTCCCACAACACCTTGTACGCATTACCAGTATGTTAACCAGCCAATGTTACATCTCTGAAGTGTTGGAGCCTGTTGTTCCACACTTTAGGACCTCGCTAACTGCCTTAAAAACATCTGATAGATGATTGTGGAACGACTGGCCTGAGATCACCACCTGTGGCTATAGCAGATAAAATTTGGCAATATGTGGAAGCAGCATGGTCTGCTGCATCACACCACCACATCCAGGGCCACTTAATTCAGTGCTGAGAGGTATAGCAGAGGCTATTGTCAGAAATCTTCCTTATTCACATTGAGATGTATTTTCAATTGTGTGATCTTTGTACAACATATTTCCCAAATAAATTTGGCTATCATCTTTCTGACCCTTCTTTTGATGGCCAGCAGTATATTTCTCATAATTCAGATAGTGCCCCACAGCGGTCTGGAACTCTATTTACTTCTAAGTTTTTTATTATTTCATTTTTTATAAACATATTTTGAGGGAATGTGATGCAATGCAGGTGGGAAGTTTCAAAAATAGGTGAGAAAACATTATTTTATCTGCTATATAATTACTCCTATACTGTACCAGAAAGCAGTAATAAATGTCAATTGTTCTCCAGCTGTTGAATAGTTTGACTGATAAGAGGTTGAGTAGTCAGATTACAATTGCTTATTAGTCAACATATGCCACAATTTAAGTGACCAGTGATTTAACTTTAGCAGAGGAGGCATTTTGTAGCCCTGAATTTTAACTCTTCTCCCAGACTAACCACAACTTCATGATACACAATGTATCCGAGAAATATATGGTCCGCAATCTGCGGCAAAACTGAGGTCATAATATCTTCCTTCGTGGTGATTAAAGCTAGCCTCTACAAGCAAACTAAAGATGGAACATATTCAGTTCCAGTGTTAAAAGCAGACTGTAATTTATCGCTATGATTAGTTATGTGAAAATATCCTCACACTAGCTAGTGGCTACTGAACTACTGTGTTGCAGACCAATGAGTAGTTTACTTGGCACTCAGTTACTGGTTATAGACAGTACAAGCAGATTCCAGTCGATAAAAGAATTACAGCAAGACAAATTAAAAGGAAATATATAATAAAAAGGAAATATATAATAAGATTATGAAAATTATGTGGAAAGTTTCAGAATGAATGAATTAATTAATTTAATTAATTGAATAAAATATCAGTCATTTTGATTAGATCAATAAATTATATAGCCTTTGACAATATTTGAGCCAACAATCTTTAACACGGGAATCAACAATCTTACCACTGCACATTGCTGCAACATTTCTTTCATTTGTTTCCAGGTAGCTGTAATGTAGCTTTGGAAGTGTTCATTTTTACATATTTAATATGAGGCTAATGTAATGGAACAGGTCTCTCTTATTATGCAATGAAGATCTAAAGAAACGTATACAAAAACTCTTAGATGATGGTACTACAGTTGACAATGCCTATATAAGACAACAGGTGCTAGTGCAGATGTTAGATCGGTTACTGCTGCTACAATTGCATGTTATCATGATTAGAGTGAGTTTTAAAGTGGTGGTATAGTCAGAGCATGAGAGATTGGGCATGACATCTGTGAGGTAGTAATGAGGTGGTAATTTTCCCATACAACCATGTCACAAGTGCACCATGAATATCAGGAATCCAGGAAAATATGATATCTCCAACATTGTTGTGGCCAGAAAAAGGTAGTACAAGAACAGGGCCAACAATGACTCGGAACTGTTAAACATGAAAGCAGTGCAACCCTTCTGCAAATTATTGCAGATTTCAATGCTGCACCATCAGCAAGTGTCAGGGTGTGAACCATTCGTCAAAACATCATGGATATGGGCTTTCGGAGCAGAAGGTCCACTTGTGTGCCCTTACTGACTTCATGACATACTGTTGTGAAATTCCTGGGAATTCAAAATATAGGAAATATTCCCAGGGAATATTGCCAGCAGTCTCGAAGACCTCTTTGTCTTCTTCCTGTTGTCCTGCTTCATCTGGGTTGGCTTCTGCTTGCTTTCTTGTTTCTTTCACGTTCTCTTTTGGAGGTGGAGCATTCATAAGTTTCCATTTGTACGAAAGAAATGTCAGTTTTGCTGCTTGCTCAGAAGAAAGACAGTTTATATATACAGGATGTTACAGAAAGGTACGGCCAAACTTTCAGGCAACATTCCTCACACACAAATAAAGGAAATATGTTATGTGGACATGTGTCCGGAAACGCTTAATTTCCATGTTAGAGCTCATTTTAGTATGTCTCTTTAAATGTAAATTGAAATAATTTGTGCAGACAATTGTCAAAATACCCAATTGTTTCGTTAGTATGTACTGTACTTCCTCGATTCACCACCAGTTGGCCCAATTGAAGGAAGGTAATGTTGAATTGCTGAATTCCTGGTTGGTCTGAAAATAGTTTCCACCCCATATTTGTTCAGCACTTTTCCAATGCGATCTATAATCTGACTAATAAATGGAAGAAACCACTTTCCCGTTAGATAGTTGTGGTTCCTTTTTGTTTTTAGTTTTCTCCCTAGGATGAAGAACTCGGTCTATGTCTCTGGTGGAATGACCATTCTTGTTGAAGGTCTTTTGTAGATGTTTGACCTAGTCTTGTAAACAAACCGGTTCACACATTTTGGGTGCTCCATCAACCAAGGTTACAGGTTAGCTGCCTTCTACTCTAGGAGTTCCTTGCAGTGTGGGGGAGTGGCCATGTATGTAAAAAACGATTTTTCATCGGAGTCAATCGATTTTTCTAAACACTGCACAGAACAGATATTTGAATGTTGTGCAGGAGTTGTTAATGTTAATGGAACTAAACTAGTAATAGTTGTTATTTATAGATCCCCTGACTCAGATTTTAAAATGTTTCTGCCCAAGCTGGAATTGGTTCTGGGTTCACTGTATAGGAAGTATAAAAATTTGTGTGTGGAGATTTCAACATTAATTGTGTAGGTGATAGCTCAAGGAAAAGTCAGCTGTTAGATCTATTTAATTCCTATAACATGATGCAAACAGTATTTTTTCCAACGAGAGTGCAAGGAAATAGCAGTTCTACCATTGACAATATTTTTGTTCATTCTTCATTATTAGAGGGGCACTCTGTCAGCAGAATAGTAAATGGCCTATCAGACCACGATGCCCAACTTTTAATTCTAAAAAGTATTTGTTCTCAAACAAATGTTAAACATAAATATCAACTACACAGAAAAGTTAATCCAGTTGCAATTGAGACCTTTTTAAGCCTAATTAAGGAACAAGAATGGCAGGATGTATATAGTGCTGATAATGCAGATGATAAATATAATGCTTTTCTGAACACATTTATTATGCTGTTTGAAAGTTGCTTTCCGCTAGAACGCTCAAAACAGGGTACTTTCAGTAACAGACAGCCAGGGTGGATGACAAAGGGGATAAGAGTATCATGTAGAACTAAGCGGGAGTTGTATCAAAATGTTAGAAGCAGTCAGAATGAAGATGCAGTAGCTCATTACAAACAGTACTGTAAGATTCTGAAAAACGTCATTAAGAATGCAAAAAGTATGTGGTACGCAAAAAGAATAGCAAACTCTCGGGATAAAATTAAAACTATCTGGTCAGTCGTGAAGGAAGTGTCTGGTCAGGAGCAGCAGGTAGAAGATATAACGTCAGTGCGTAGTAGGAATGTTTCTGTTACTGACAAGTTAGATATATGTGCAATATTCAATAATCACTTTCTGAATATAGTAGAGGAACTAAACAAAACTCTAGTTTCTACAGGTAATCATATAACGTTTTTAGAAAATGCGTTTCCGAGGCTGTTACCTGAAATGATCCTTCATGATACTTCCATAGGTGAGATTGAGTCAATAATTAAATCACTAAAGACTAAGGACTCTTGTGGATATGATGGGGTATCTAGCAGAATTCTAAAGTACTGTTCTCCATATGTTAGCCCAGTACTAAGCCATATTTGTAATTTTTCCTTTCAGAATGGTCAGTTTCCTAACAGATTAAAGTACTCAGTAGTGAAACCGCTTTATAAAAAAGGAGAAAGGGATAATGTAGACAACTATAGACCTATTTCTATGCCATCGGTTTTTTCCAAAGTTATTGAAAAGGCTGTATATTCAAGATTAATTGATCATTTCAGTTCACATAATTTCCTGTCAAACGTACAGTTTGGTTTTAGAAGTGGTTTAACGACCGAAAACGCTATATTTTCGTTTCTCTGTGAGGCACTTGATGGGTTAAATAAGAGACTACGGACATTAGGCGTCTTCTTTGATTTAACAAAAGCATTTGATTGTGTTGATCACAAAATATTGTTGCAGAAGTTGGAACATTATGGAATACGGGGAGTAGCCCACAACTGGTTCACCTCTTACTTTAATAATAGACAACAGAAGGTAATTCTCCGCAGTGTAGAAAATGGCTATGACGTGCAATCCCAATGGGGCACAATTAAGTATGGGGTGCCCCAGGGGTCTGTTTTGGGACCATTGCTGTTTCTTATTTATATAAATGATATGCCTTCGAGTATAACAGGTGATTGTAAAATATTTTTGTTTGCTGATGATACCAGCTTGGTAGTGAAGGATGTTGCTCGTAATATTGACACAGTATCAAATAATGCAGTTCAAGAGATAAGTTCATGGCTAATAGAAAACAAGTTGATGTTAAATCACAGTAAAACTCAGTTTTTACAATTTCTAAAACATAATTTGACGAAATCTGACATTATGATTACACATAATGGGCATGTGATAAGTGAGACTGAACAGTTCAAATTTCTAGGTGTTCATATAGACAGTAAGCTGTCATGGAAAGCCCATGTTCAGGATCTTGTTCCAAAACTAAATTCTGCTATATTTACCATTAGAACAATATCTGAGATAAGTGATTTTTCAACACGAAAAGTAGTCTATTTCGCTTACTTTCACTCACTTATGACGTACGGCATTGTTTTTTGGGGTAACTCGCCTGATGCAAAAAGGATATTTCTGGCTCAAAAACGGGCGGTTCGAGCAATATCTGGTGTAAGTTCGCGAACGTCATGTCGACCCCTTTTCAGTAGTCTATGAATTTTGACTCTGGCGTCACAATACGTTTTTTCTTTAATGTCGTTTGTTGTTAATAATATCAGCTTATTCCCACGAGTTAGTAGCTTTCACTCGGTGAATACTAGACAGATGTCTAATCTACATTTGCACCACACCACCTTAACACTTGTGCAGAAAGGGGTGCAGTATTCTGCGGCATCCATTTTCAATAAGCTGCCACAAGAACTTAAGAATCTTAGCACTAATCCACATGCTTTCAAATCTAAATTGAAGAGTTACCTCGTGGCTCACTCCTTTTATTCTGTCGAGGAACTCCTAGAAAAGTTAAACAATTAAGCTAATTCATTTTTTCTTTATTGATTCTTTTCACTTTGTCTTAAGATTGTCGTGTGCAAAGGACTACTTAAAATTTTTCTATTACCATTCTTGTGTAACAATGTATTGACTTGTTCCATGACCATGGAGTCTTACTCCTGAAGTGGGTCCTATGGAACAGAAAAAATAAATAAATAAATAAATAAAAGGTTTTAATCATCCTTCTTTTTTGTGTAGGGTGGTCTTTGGAGTCTTTATGAAGGTAACAATCTGTATTTGTGGCCTTCCTGTAAATCTTTTGACCCAGTGTTCCATCTTCTTGCTTTGATCACTGACACATATAGAAAATTAGGTTGGCCATTAATCTCTCTTTCCATTGTAATCTGGATCCTTGGATTGATACTGTAAATATGTATCAAGAAAGCATTTAATTCCTCTTTGCCGTATTTCCACAGTACGAAGTTATCATCGATATAACAATACCACTTGGCTGGTGTTCTACTCGCAGTCTGCAGTGCCTGTTGTTCAAAAGACTCCATGAATAAATTGGCCACTGCTTGATTTAGAGGACTGCCCATAGCCATCCCGTCAATTTGTTCATAGAATTCGTTGTTATATTGAAAATAAGTAGTGGTGAGGCAATGACTAAATGAAATCACCAAGTTCCGATGGACAAACTTGCGCTATACATGATATGGCTTCGTTTACTGCAATGATGGTAAATAAAGACACAACATCAAAACTAACAAGAACGTCACTAAGAGCCATATGACATTGCCTCTTTTACATCTATTACACCTCCCCCTTCCTCCTCACCCTACTCCCACCTTCCTCTTCACTCTCCCTCTCCTGGACAACCCTTGCCCCCCCCCCCTTCCATGCTTTCCCCTCCTCCTTCCCAGCCAGAGAAGTGCTCCCCTTCTCTGGCACTTGCTGATGAATGTGCCACCCCGCAGGGCCCCTCCTACCATTCACCAGATCGGATATCTTCTACCACAAGTCAACCATTGGACTCACAATCTGCGAGTACCGAGATCACCCGTTCTTCTTCAGTCCCAGACCTCACTGACACCAGCTCTCTCTCTCTCTCTCTCTCTCTCTCTCTCTCTCTCTCTCTCTCTCTCTCTCTCTCTCTCTTTCTGGGAACTGCTCTCCCCATCCTATGAGAGAGAAAGAGACGAAGACGACGGAGTAGGAGAAAGGTCGCCTGATGAGGCCCCTCTGGTGCTGCCTGAGGTGTCAAACTTGTCCTCACACCCAGCTCAACATTCTGAGCTTGAGTCTGATCCACTGTTTATGGATGTCTCCCCTTCCATATCAGTGACAGACACTGATCCAGCAGCATGATTGACTTCAATCTGTTTGCCTCGCCTCTGGATTCTTAATCTGTTATCGTCCAATGGGACTGTAATGGCTGTTACCGTCACCTCCTGGAGTTAAACCGAGCGAGGTGGCGCGGTGGTAACACACTGGACTCGCATTCGGGAGGAAGGTGGTTCAAATCCACCTTCGGCCATCCAAAATTAGATTTTCTGTGATTTCCCTAAATCAATCCTGGAAAATGCCGAGATGGTTCCTTTCAAAGGGCACAGCCGATTTCCTTCCCCATCCTTACCTGAACAATCCGAATGTAAGCACCACCTCTAACGACCAAGCTGTTGACGAGGTGTTATACACGGATCTTTCTTCCTTCCTGGAGTTAAAATAACTTACTTCCTTCTTCTCTGCAACTTGTGTAGTTCTGCAGGAAACACATTTCACTGATGGCCATTTGCCAACCCTTCATGGATTCCGTGCCTTCTGTCAGAACTGTGTTGGCCCCCTACGAGCATCTGGTGGAGTTTGCACCCTAGTTCATAAGGAACTTGTTAGTTAATGGATTCCTCTCTGTACTACGCTGGAAATGATTGCTGTACGGGTTCACTTACACACCCGATTAACAATTTGTAATCTGTATCTCCCTTCTAACAGGCCACCTACATCTGCTAGCCTAACGGCTCTTCTTCAGCAACTCCCCCCTCTCTTCCTCACTCTTGGGGATTGCAATGCCCATCAGGCTTCATGGGGCAATGCTCACGCAACTACTCGGGGTCGCCTCATAGACCAGTTCCTTGCAGACCACGACCTGTGCCTTCTCAGAGATGGTTTCCCAACCCATTTTAGTACCACTCAGGGCACTTTATCTGCCATAGATCTTTCACTCACTTCTCCTCCCCTTTATCCTTCATTCCACTGGTCACCACATGATGACCTTTGCAATAGGGACCACTTTCCGTTGATTTTTTTTCAATCTCAATGGATGAGGGACAGGCTACCCCATTGGGTTTTCTGTCATGCTAATTAGTCTTTGTATACATCGGAGGTGGTTTTCACACCATCCCCATCTGCATGTCTTGATTATGTCATCCGTGATATGTCTACTGCGATTACTCGAGCTACTAACATTGCTGTTCCCTGGTCAACAGGCCCTCTTAGCTGCCACCCAGTTCCTTGGTGGAACACAACAATTTCTATGGCGATTCATGAGCGCTGTTGAGCCTTCCAACATCTTGAGCACCACCTGTCCCACTCTGCTCTTATCAACTTTAACCCTGCTGTTCTGTTCGGGTCTATATGACCCGAAATGAATATACACTTTTTTTTTTCATTACTTAAATACCTATGTATATTTATGAAACTTGGTGAATGACTGTCTGAAAATAGAAGAGCAGCAAGTGTTTTAAAAAGTTTAAGAAGTTTGGCTTAAACTGTAATAGTTTCATATGTAATGTTCGGGTCATAATGGCCTGACGCAAATATGTTTACTGTAATTCGTATTTATTTCTAAAAGATGGAAATGGTGAGCATTATTTTTGTTGTATTGTGTGGAAATAGTGATTTGCATCATTCCAACTCTCAACAATCAACTAAGGCTCCATGCGTTCACAACAATGGGCTTGTTTCTTGTTTTTTCGAGGAAATAATAATTAGCAGTTCTCGACAATTTGAATGCTTTGATTCTGCTCAGTTTGAATTGTGACACTGTGGCAATTAGACTATTGACTGATGGTAAGTTGGAAGAATTAGTACATGCCTCAGCAGATGAAGGATCACTTTCTGAGTTTGAAGATCATGTCAGCAATGCATCTTAAAGTGAGTGTTCTGATGATAGTTACGACAGTCCACAGCCTGTACAAAATAGTGGAGAGACTTTCCTTTCTAAAAATGGAAATATAGAATAGCAGTTGCATCCACCAGTACAACATAGTCACCTAGCAGCTTCAAACATCATCAAGAGTATCCCAGGAGTTACCAGGTATGCCATGAGCAGAATGTCTGATGTAAAATGTTCACTTGAAGCAGTATTTCCGACAGCGCTTCAAAAAGAAATAATAAAGATGACAAATATTGAAGTGCAGCAAGTTTATGGTGAACAGTGGACAGACATTGATGGTTTTGTTTTCCATGCATATTTAGGACTCTTACTTCTAGCGGGTGTATATCGATCTCATGGGGAGTCTACAAAAAGTTTGTGGGGAAAGTGGGCGAAACATATTTCGATCAACCATGTCCCATGAAACATTCTGTAAGATATCACGTCCTGCGATTTGACAAGAAATCTACTAGAGAGAAAAGACGACGTACTGACAAACTTGCTGGATTTCGTAGTATTTGGGAGAAGTGGGTAGAGGTCCTTCCTAAACTGTATAATCCAGGAGCAAATATTACCGTTGATGAGCAGTTAGTAGCATTTAGAGGTCGCTGTCCATTCAAGCAGTATATCTCAAGTAAGCCGTCAAAATATGGACCATGCGTGACAGCAAAACTTCATACGTACTGAAAGCCCAAATTTATACAGGAAAGGTGAGAGGAGCAGCACCAGAAAGAAATCGGGAAATGAGGGTGGTATCTGATCTCACTTCTTAGTTATGTGGCCAGAATATCACATGTGACAACTTTTTGACGTCATACAGTTTGGGACAGCTCCTTCTGAAAAGGTAATTGACGATGTTGGGAACTATGTTAAAAAATAAGCCGGAGCTGCCATGTAAAATGACCAACAAGGAGGTACACGGCTCTTCATTTTGCTTCACAAATGACACTACTGTGGTTAATTATATTCCTAAGAGAGACAAGAATGTTGTACTTACGAGCAGTCTCCACCATGATGAGGAAATCGGTGACAGGGCTGATAAGAAACCGAAAATGATTTTGGACTACAGTTCAACCAAAGGGACTGTAGACATGCTTGATCAGATATTAGGTACATAGACAAGCAATTGAAAAACCAATAGGTGGCCAATGGTAGTTTTATACAATATTCTTTATGTTTCTGCTTATAATGCATACGTCTTGTGGTTTTTGATTGACCCTAATTGGAATGTAAGCAAATAGATTATCAGGAGAATATTCTTGGAGGAACTTGGAAAGTCACTGATAAAAGAACACATGACATCAAGAACGTGTTTCCCGAGAACAGAAGATTCTTTGAGAATGGTCAGAAGCATCCAAAATCCTAAAGATGTGGGTGGTGTGTCATAATCAGTAACAACAAGAAAATCTACAAAACATGCACGTTTTAAGTTCTGTCCATCAAGTAATGACAATAAAACAAATGTGTTGTGTGGAAAATGTAGTAAATATATTTGCAAGAAACATGTAACCTACTTGCGTCCAAAGTGCAAGCAGTAAGAAGAAAAGTAAGAAAAGAACTGTAGTGTTTTCTAAGACGATTCTATTGAAAACTCTGTTTCAAATTTATGTGAATACTGGTTCCTAAACTGCAATCAGTAAGAAGAGAAGTTTTAAAAGTTGCAGTGCTTTCTAAGTTGGAATGTAATAAAAGAACTGTAGTGTGTTCTGTACTGTAGTGTGCTCGAAGATGAATATCTGTAATGAAAACTGTCTGTTGTTAAAAATTTGTGTCAATACTTACACCTAAACTGTTAACAGTAAAAATAGAAGTATGTAAAAACTGTAGTGCTTTCTAACTTGAGTGCCTGTAATGGAAACTGTATGTTGTTTCAAATTTATGAGCATATTTAAATAAAAATATCCATCAATAAAGTTGTGCATTATTATTATTACTACTACTACTACTACTACTACTACTACTACTACTAATGAGGTTCTCGAATAGAACAACAATGTCAATAGCGAACAATTGTACAAAAAATTTATGTTTGTATAAAATTTATGCAGCATTTTGATGTGTCGGGACATATTGACCCAAACAGTATATCTGTAAAGTAAAAGTGAACAGAACAGAGCAAGTGTGTGTGTTGGGCGCGTTTTCTCTCTGCCTTGGGCTTTTCTGTACCCTTGTCATGAGTGTGGGTTCTGCTCCGCACCATCCAAGGTTGCCAGTGGCCGTCGTCAACCCCTGGCATCAATCAGCTGATAAGCTCTTTTTGGCCATTTGTCACTCCTGTGCTGTATGTGGATGACTTTTGCGGGCGATGGTTTTCGACTTCCTGATACTAGCCTTCGACTTTGTTCACCCGTCGGATTGCACCTTCCTTCCATTTATAGGGACTTCCATCTCCCTTCCCTTGACAGTATGCACAAGGTTATATCTTGCACACCCCCTTGGATGGTGCCCCGACCACAAATCTGGATGGATCTCTTCCAAGGTCCAAAAGCTTCGGTCTCCCCCATAATCTTCTGGCTTTTGTTGCACACAGTACTTGTAGTATTTCAAGGTGCCATGATTTCCTACACTGGTGAATCGAAATCTGCTGGTCATACAGGATATGCTTTTACATCTCCCATTGGTATGGAATGCCATTCTCTGCCAGAATTGTGCAGTGTGTTTACAGCAGAACTGACGGCTATTAGAAGTGAACTTCCTTTTATCAAACAGGCAGCCCTGGATCATATATCCTTCCACTTACTCAAACAACAGGTAGAGCGAAATCAGTTATCTTTCCATATGTGCCGCCAGGAACTGTACAATGCTCTGTTTACTGAGTGGGAGTTCCGAACTGCTCTCACCGCATGCTCTGATACCCCCCCCAGGACCAGAAAGCATACACAGCCAGTTTGTCCGTCACCTGTCAGTTGACTTTCAAAACCAATTGTTCGCCTTGTTTAATAGTGTCTGGGCAGAGGGTGTTTTCCCATCCCAGTGGAAGGATATTATCATTATACCCATGATGAAACCAGGTGCAGATCTGGTGGTAGTTGACAGTTACTGCCCCATCAGCTTAACTAACAT
Source organism: Locusta migratoria (assembly GCA_026315105.1). Taxonomy (NCBI): domain Eukaryota; kingdom Metazoa; phylum Arthropoda; class Insecta; order Orthoptera; family Acrididae; genus Locusta; species Locusta migratoria. The sequence goes on from CM048755.1 coordinate 276,530,438, forward strand.
CCTGTGTAATTTGCTGGAGCATATGGTGAGTCGCTAACTTATGTGGATGTTTGAGGATCGGAATCTCCTGGCCCCACAACAGGGAGGTTTCTTTCAGAGCCACTCCACTATTGACAAATTAGTGTCACTGGAATCTGCCACCGTACAGCCTTCTCTAGGTGTGGGCAATTAGTTGCTGTCTTTTTTTACCTTGGTAAGGCATACGACACTACCTGGTGCCACCATTTTCTTCGTACATCTACATCAACATAGATACTCTGCAAATCACATTCAAGTGCCTGGCAGAGGGTTCATTAACCACTTTCATAACTTTTCTCTACCGTTCCATTCTCTAATAGCGCGCGGGAAGAAAGAACACTTAAATCGTTCCGTTTTCGATCTGATTTCTCTTATTTTATTGGGATGGTCATGTCTCCCTAAGTAGGTGGGTGCTAGCAAAATATTTTCACATTCAGAAGTAAAAGTCGGTGATTGAAACTTCGCAAACAGATCACGCCGCAATGAATAACGTCTTTCTTTTAATGATTTCCACCCCAATTCGTGCAACATTTCCATGATGCTTTCCCCCCAGTAACGTGATAAAACAAAACGAGCTGCCTTTCTCTGAACCTTCTCAATGTCTTCCGTCAGTCCCACCTGATGAGGGTCCCACAAGGGGCAACAGTACTCCAGGAGAGGACGCACAAGTGTGATGTAGGCAGTCTCTTTGGTGGAGCTGGTGCATCTTCGAAGCGTTCTGCCAATGAAACGTAACCTTTGGTTCGCCTTCCCCACAATATTTTCTATGTGTTTTCTCCAGTCTAAGTTGTTCGTAATTGTAACTCCTAGGTATTTGGTAGAATTTACGACCTTAAGGTTTGACTGATTTATCGCGTAACTGAAGTTCAGCGGATTTCTTTTAGTGGTCATGTGTATTACTTCACACTTTTCTTTATTTATGCCAATTTTCGCACCATGCAGAAATTTTGTCTAAATTGCTTTGCAGTTGCTTATGATCCTCTGTTGACTTCACTAACCAATAAATGACAGCATCATCCACGAACAGTCTAAGGGAGCTATTCAGATTGTCTCCTAAATTGTTTATAAACACAAGGATGAGTAGGGGACCTATAACGCTTCCCTGTGGAACACCAGTTATCACTTCTGTTTTACTCAATGACTTACCGTCAATTGCAACAAACTGTTTTCTTTCTTATAGGAAATTGTGAATCCAACCGCACAATTGGGGAGATACTCGATAAGCACGCAATTTCATAAGAAGCCGCTTGTGGGGTACAGTGTCAAACGCCTTCCTGAAATACAGAAATCGCAAGAGCGATACTTTCTGAATCCGTGTTGACTACTGGTTAATAGGTCGTTCTCTTCGAGGCAGTTCATAATATTCGAACAAAGTATATGTTCCAAAATCCTACTGCAAATCGACGTCAATGAGATAGGCCTGTAATTTTGGGCATCACTCCTATTGCCTATCTTGAATATTGGAGTAACTTGGGCAACTTTCCAGTCTTTGGGTACGGATCTTTTGCTGAGTGATCGGTTGTAAATTATAGCTAAGTACAGAGCTATTGCATCAGCATACTCTGAGAGGAATCTAGTTGGTATACAATCTGGCCCGGAAGATTAATTTTTGTTTAGTGACTTAAGTTGTTTTACTACTTCAGGAACATCTACTTCTAAGTTTCGCATGCTGGCAGCTGTTCTTGGATTGAATACTGGAGTGTTCACCTCGTCGTCTTTGGTGTACGAATTTTGGAAAGCTGTGTTTAGTAATTCTGCCTTAGCAGCACTGTCATCAGTAGTATTACCATTGCTATCGCGTAGTAAAGGTATTGTTTGTGTTTTGCCGCTAGTGTACTTCACATATGCCAGAATTTCTTTGGATTTTCTGCAAGATTACGAGACAGGATTTCGTTGTTGTAAGTACTATAGGCTTCTCGCATTGAAGTCCGCGCTAGGTTGCGAGTTTCAGTAAAAGATTGCCAGTCTTGTGGATTCTGTGTCTTTTTAAATTTTGCATGCGTTTTTCTTTGTTTCTGCAACAGTGATCTGACCTGTTTTGTTTACCATGGGGGGTCAGCCCCCTCTTTTATTAATTTATTTGGTATAAATCTCTCGATTGCTACTGATATTATGTCTTTGAAAGTAAGCCACAACTGATCTAAACTAGCATTTTTAGTTTTGAAAGACTGGAGACCATCATTCAGGAAAGCGTGAAGGGAATTTTTATCTGCTTTATTGAATAGATATATTTTTAGTTTATTTTTGGTACATTTGGGCATTTCGACATTCAGTCTCGCTACTACAACTCGATGTTCGCTAATCCCTGTATCTGTTTTGATGCTCTTTACTAGCTCAGGATTATTTGTTGCTATGAGATCAAGGGTATTTTCGCAACCACTTACTATTCTAGTGGGTTCATGAACTAACTGTTCGAAGTAGTTTTCAGAAAAAGCATGCAGAACTAGTTCGGAAGACGTTTTATATTTGCCACCGGTTTTGAATACGTAATTATGCCAACATATCGAGGGTAAATTAAAGTCACCACCTGATTATAACAGTATGCTTCGGATACCTACTTGAAATGTGATTCAAGCTTTCTTTGAACATTTCGGCAACCGCATTGTCTGAGTCAGGGGGCTGATAAAAAGATCCAATTATGGGCTGTATGACTGGGGCTTATGGGGTCTACTTCCAATTTTTATCAAGAACTCTTTTTGCTCCGCTCTTTTAGGGTTAGGGTCGGTACCTCCATCAGCTCAACCCACGTCCAGGAGAATAGTGTCCCACAGGGCTCCATCCTCAGTGTAACACTCTAATTGCAATCGATGGTCTTGCTATGACAGCGGGGTCATTGGTTTGTTGTTCCTTATTTGCTGATGATTTTTGTTTATATTTCAGTTCTCCTAGCGTTGGTGTTGCTGAAAAGCGTCTGTAGGGAGCCACTCGAAATGCACAGTCATGACCCTCAGCGTATGGCTTTACGTTCAGCATCCAAAACCCAGGTCATGCACTTTTGTCGTCATCAAGTTGTTCACCCAGACCCAGAACTCTACTCAGCTGATGAACAGCTTCACGTCAAAGAAACGCATTGGTTTCTCAGCATGCTGTTTGACAAATGACTCACTTGAGGGCCACACCTTCATCAGTTGAAGCAGAAATGCTGATGGTATCGAAATCTCTGTAAGGCCATAATCCAATCACGCCTGGATTATGAGAGGCAGGTGTATGACTCTTAGTCACCTTCAGCATTACGGATCTTGGATTCCATTCTTTATGGTGGTGTCCGTCTAGCGACAGGGGCTTTCCGCACCAGCCCTGTGCCAAGCCTCCTCACTAAAGCTAGCATCCCTCCCTTGAGGTTTCACCAGCAATAGTTATTAGCCTCATATGTTACCCACGTTTACACTACACCTCCGCGTATGTACTCTCCTTTCCTCACTCAAGTCCATACCTCTCCCTACCGCATTCTATTGCCAATCCCATACCCCTCCTTGGTCCATCCCTCACCTGCAACTCCACCTGCAATTGTCCTGTGACCCAAAGGCATCAGTCTCACCACAAACACTTTGTCACCAGTTCCTGGCCATAATAGACACATTCTGTGATGCAGTAGTAATATACACTGATGGCTCCCAGGTAGATGGCAGAGTGGGTTACACCTATGTTAATGGCGATCACATCAAAAAGTGCTCTCTGCCTCCTGGCTGTACCGTCTTTATGGCAGAGCTGATCGCAATACTTTGTGTTCTAGATCACCTCCATGCGTACCCCCAGGAAGGCGTATGTCATCTGCAGTGACTCCCTGTGTGGCTCGCAAGGTCTTCACCAGTGTTTCCCTAAACACCATTTGGTGCGGTCCAAGACTGTGTTTGGTCTTGGCAAGTCTGGCCATTTTGTGGCCTTCATCTGGACCTCAGACCACACTGGCATCCCGGGGGACAAACAAGCTGATCAGCTGGCCAAGCAGGCTATCACTTCCCGGCATCTGAATATTGGTACCCCCGAAAGGGATATCTGATTGGGTCTGCACCGCAAGCGCTCTGTGGCCTGGAATTCAGAATGCTCAACATAGAGATTGCCGAATAAGCTCCATGCTTTCAAACCTTCAACAGCAGCTTGGAAGACTTCCCTCAGGCCTTCTCAAAGGGACTCGGTCGTCCTCTGTCACCTGCGTACAGGCCACACATGGCTAATGCACGGCCATTTCTCACATCGAGAGGGCCCACCAGACTGCCGTTGTGGCGCTCTGTTGCCCGTGGTCCACATCTTGTTGGACTGTCCACTTTTAGCTGCGTTGCAGCAGTCTTTTACCCTGCCTTTTACGCTTCCTTCGATTTTAGCTGACGATGCCCCTATAGTTGTCCATGTTTTAGGTTTTATTTGTGCAGCTGGTTTTTAGCATACAATTTAATAATGGGTACCTAAAGACTGATCTTTCAGGCATCCACCACTCAAACAGTTTTAATCTGTTGTTACTTTTGTATTGTCAGTCTTATTTTTGACTGGCAGTTTTAGTATGTGCAGAATGGCTGACTCATCCAGGGGACTGATAACCCAGTCCTTTAGTTCCCTTTAAAAGCCCCAACAACAACAACAACAACAACAACAACAACAACAACCAATGTCAAAAATTTGATAAGCTGTACCGTCTCTGCTAACAGCACTCTCCAAACCACCAAGTGCCTTAACAGTGCTGCCATTACAACTAAGAACAACAGTCAAGGATTCACTTCCATGTTGGTTACTTTGTTACATATTGTGAAATTAACAACACATCCACAAAATGTAGTTGGGCCTTGCAGTATCAATCGTGCACCTACATTTGTGTCAAAATTCATATTCATATTGTCAATTGCTTTATAAACAGGCAAGTGGGAACATCCAAATCGCCTTTTATATAAAGTATTGTTTTGTCTGTCATGTGCAGCTGCACAATGACTGATGTCGTCTCTAAATACTCACTGCAATAGCCAGGAGCCAACCGCAACTTCCGGCATAGCCATGTTATCTGTTATCACACTTCCACCCGGCTGAATTTTAGTGCTCCGTGACACTTGTAGAACTAGAGTGCAGCAGCCTCAAGGCCACAGTTCAAACAACCTGCCACAACGCTACAGCCACAGTGCTGCCAACTTAGCCACTATGAACACCCAGAGATGCCTCACACAGAGAGCATCCCAGAGTGCCCCTGAGGGCTACAACACCAAGAATCGCTTCTCGGTAAATCTAATTTGACAAGTAACATTCAATTTTATATTAGAACTGTGAATTGATACAAAATTAATGAGATGGAGTCTGTTGCCATCTGGTACAAAGGTGTTGTTGTTTGTTCAAAAATAAAGATGATTGGTGATGTAATACAGTAATACAGATGATGAATAATTACTGTATATTATCATTCTTAAATAAAGACATTCCTCATCAGTTCTCATGTTTCCTTATCAGTTCTTATGTTTTCTTTCCAATAAAAAAAGGAAAAAAAAATTACACATTTGATGTTCCACATAGCTGCTAGCTGCATCACCTGTACTTAAGGTCTTGGCTCTGTTATTCTTAAGGAAATGATCACATTTGTGAAACTTCGATTTTTTTTTTTTTCCATATTTTGAAACTTACAATGTTTTTCAGGATGTGAAATGTGACCTGAACATGAGAATAAAATGTTTTGAGTCTCAATGGAAAGACAACAAGTTTCCTACAGAGTTAAGAGAAAAATTACTGAGGCTCTCTGAAGGTAAGCTGTGAAATGTATTTTTTACTTATTTGATGGGACGGGATTAAATTTGTAATATTATATACAGAAATATTTGGAATGAGTGAGTGAGTGAGTGAGTTAGAGTGTGTGTGTGTGTGTGTGTGTGTGTGTGTGTGTGTGTTTATTAACAAGTTAATTTATGCATGTGTGTGAAACATAGTAGTAACAGCTGCAACCGGGTGGTTTAACAAAAAAAAAAAAAAAAAAAAAAAAAAAAAAAAGAATATTTGTAATAAATCTGTAGAAATTATGTATTGGTGCCCTGCCCTGTGTAGACATACTGAATGAAATATTAACAATTGAAATTGGTGTATATAAATTGATAAAACAGGCATACAAGGGCATCATGGTTCCAACGATGTAGAACAGTAAACTGATGAAACTTAACTGAAAGAAATATGCAGTGGAAATATAGTGTGCAATTAAAGAGATAGCACACAACTGACATCATATATGTTGGCCCTATTCAGTGAAACATTTGCCATATAATTAACATGTGTGTAACTTACAGTAAATAGGTGCAGTAGCTTAATAATGAGACACTTAAATGGATAGTGACAAAATTAAGTCTGGAACACTAATTTCTGCTGGCCGCGGTGGCCGAGGGGACTGAGGCGCTCCAGTCACGGTCTACACGGCCACTACGGTTGGGGGTTCGAATCCCCCCTCCGGCATGGATATTTGTGCCGTCCTTAGTGTTAGTTAGTTCAGAAGTAGTTTGTAAGTTTAGGGACTGATGACCCCGTAGTTAAGTCCCATAAGCTATACAAACATTTTGAACACTAATTTCTGCTTTTTAGAATCTTAATTTATTTATACAATAATATAGTTTATCTGTTTGATGGTTAAAAGTCTGCAACATTAAATACATATGCAGAATTGACAAGCAACAAAACCTTGTCAACAAAAGTGAAACACCAAATCTATCTGAATTTCCTGTTAGGTTCTGTATTGAAAATGTAAGAAAGTTGGTACCCTAGGTAGTTTCTTTTAATCCACATTTTATTAGTGATGTGCTGAGGTGTTTCAGATTATTAAAAGAAACAAGATATTCCAATTTTCAATATGTAATGTAACATTGTCAAATAATTGCGTGGCTTGGCCTTTGTCATTGTTAATAATTTGTTGTAGATTTATTGTACACATTTCATATATCTCTTCTTCCGTGGCGCTACAGTCCAGGATGAACCTTGGCCTTTCCAACGATTTTCTGCCATCCATCACGGTCATATGCTGCCCTCCTCCAGTTTCTGCATCTGAGCTTCCATAGGTCTTCTTCCACTTCATCCAGCCATCTTGCTTGAGGTCTACCCTTGATCTCTTTGTCTGCCTGGATTTCCAAAGAGACTCTTCTTTGTCACCTCAGACTCCTCCATTCTTGGCACGTAACCTGCCCACCTTGTCCTTCCTGATCATATGATATTTGGTACAGGAGCATCGGCATATATAGTGTACAATTCTGCATTGTACCTTTTTCCTCCATTGTTCTCTGTCATACACAGGGCCAATTATTCTTCTCAAACCTTTCATCTCAAATCCACCGAGCACCCTTGCATAAGTGAGAACAGGTCTTAGTAGAGCTTTATAAAGAGTGGATTTTGTTGGACAGCTGAGATGTCTTGACTGGGATAAATTACTTAAGGCAAAATATGCCTTGTTTGCTGACATCAATTTGATCTTAATTTCTGTTGAGGTGTCATTAAAGCAAGTGACTGTTGAACCAAGATACTTGAATGTATCAACTCTTTCAAATGTGTATCTATTCACACTGAAAGTTAACGGCATATTAGGTTGATATGCTTTCCCAAAGGCCATGTATTTAGTTTTATCTTAATTAATCATAAGACCCATTTTCTTACTTGCTTGACGTAAGGCTGTAAAAGCCTCTTTCACTGCTGGTACTGTCCATGCTATGATGTCTGTATCATCTGCATATGCTAAAATCTGCATTGACTTATAGAAGATGGTACCCCTGGTCTGTAGGCTTGCTTTCCTGATCACCGTCTCGAGTGCTACATTAAATAATAAGCATGCTAATGCATCTCCTTGACATAGCCCATTTCTTTTTTTGTTTTCAGGGGGGTCTGAGTAATTTCCTTGAACTAGAATGCAGCTTCTTATGTCAAACATCATCATTTTAACCATTCTCGGGAGCTTTCCGTGTATTCTTATCTCCTGTAAGGCGCGAAACATCTGGTTTATATATATGCTGTCGTATGTAGCCTTAAAGTAAATAAAAAAGTGATGTGTTCAAATTCTACATTCAACAGTTTTTTGGTGCAGGTTGAAAAATCTGGTCTATTGTTGACATTCCTCATCGAAATCCTCTTTGATATATTCCAATTTCTTTATCCACCTGTGGGAGTAGCCGATCAGAAATAATGAGGTGGGGTGGCTTGCGTGCCTCAACGATGCAGATAGCCGTACCGTAGGTGCAACCACAGCAGAGGGGTATCTGTGGAGAGGCCAGACAAACGTGTGGTTCCTGAAGAGGGACAGCAGCCTTTTCAGTAGTTACAGGGGCAACAGTCTGGATGATTGACTGAGTTGGCCTTGTAACATCAACTAATGTGGCTTTGCCACACAGCTACTGCGAACGGCTGCAAGCAAGGGGAAACTATAGCCGTTACTTTTCCCGAGGACATGCAGCTCTACTGTATGAACATATGATGATAGCATCCTCTCGGGTAAAATATTCCGGAGGTAAAATAGTCCCCCATTCGGATCTCCGGGCGGGGACTACTCAGGAGGATGCTGTCATCAGGAAAGACAGTACTGGCATTCTACGGATCGGAGCGTGGAATGTTAGATCCCTTAATCGGGTAGGAAAATTAGAAAATTTAAAAAGGGAAATGGATAGGTTGAAGTTAGATATAGTGGGGATTAGTGAAGTTCGGTGGCAGGATGAACAGGATTTCTGGTCAGGTGAGTACAGGATTATAAATACAAAATCAGTTGGGGGTATCACAGGAGTAGGACTGATAATGAATAAGAAAATAGGAATGCGGGTAAACTACTATGACCAGCACAGTGATCGCATTATCATTGTAAAGATAGATACGAAGCCAACACCGACAACAGTAGTACAGGTTTATATGCCAACTAGCTCTGCCGATGATGAGGAGATCGAAGAAATATATGAGGAGCTAAAGGAAATTATTCAGAAAGTTAAGGGAGAGGAAAACTTAATTGTGATGGGAGACTGGAATTCGGTGGTAGGAAAAGGAAGAGAAGAAAAATTAGTAGGTGAATATGGACTGGGCAGGAGGAATGAAAGAGGAAGTCGCCTGGTAGAATTTTGCACGGAACATGATTTAATCGTAACAAACATGTGGTTTAAGAATCACAAAAGAAGGTTGTATACGTGGAAGAGACCAGGAGACACCGGAAGGTATCAGATAGATTTTATAATGGTAAGACATAGATTCCGGAACCAGGTTATAAACTGCAAGACATACCCAGGGGCAGATATAGATTCTGACCATAACTTGTTAGTCATGAACTGTAGGCTGAAACTGAAAAAACTGCAGAAAGGTAGGAAAATAAGGAGATGGGACTTAGATAAATTGAAGGTAAGTGAAGTTCTGGAGAATTTCAGAGGGAGATTTAGGCAACAATTGACAGAAACAGGGGGAAATAAAACAGTAGAAGAGGAATGGGTAGCATTGAGAGATGAAATAGTGAAGGCAGCAGAGGACAAAATAGGTAGAAAGGCAAGACCTAAAAAAAATCCTTGGATATCACAGGAAATACTAAATTTAATTGACGAAAGGAGAAAATATAAAAATGCAGTAAATGAAACAGGCAAAATGAAGTACAGACGACTAAAAAATGAGATTGACAGGAAGTGCAAAATGGCTAAGCAGGAGTGGCTAGAAGCCAAATGCAAATCTGTAGAAGAATGTATCAGAAGGGGAAAAGCAGACACCGCCTACAGGAAAATAAGAGACATTTGGGGACAAGAAAAGCAACTCTACGAATATCAAGAACTCAGATGGGAAACCAGTTCTCCGCAAAGAAGGGAAAGCTGAAAGGTGGAAAGAGTACATAGAGCAGCTCTACGAAGGAAATGAACTGAGAGACGATGTTGTAGGAAGGGAAGAGGAAGTAGATCAAGATGAAATAGGAGATAGTATACTGAGAGATGAATTTGACAGAGCCTTGAAAGACCTAGGTCGGAACAAGGCCCCAGGAGTAGATGACATACCCTCAGAGCTACTAAAGTCTCTGGGAGAGCCAGCCATGACAAGACTATTTGAACTGGTGTGTAGGATGTATGAGACAGGCAAAATGCCCTCAGACTTTAAGAAAAATGTTATAATCCCCATTCCAAAGAAATCAGGCGCAGACAGGTGTGAAAATTACAGAACCATTAGTTTGATAAGTCATGGTTGCAAAATTTTAACACGAATTATCTACAGGAGAATGGAAAAGCTGGTAGAAGCTGACCTCGGGGAAGATCAGTTTGGATTCAAGAGGAACATAGGAACCCGGGAGGCAATACTCACTTAACGTCTTATCTTAGAAGATAGATTAAGGAAAGGCAAATCTACATTTTTAGCTTTTGTAGATTTGGAGAAAGCATTTGACAATGTTGACTGGAATACACTCTTTCAAATTCTGAAGTCAGCAGGGGTAAAATACAGGGAAAGAGAGTTATTTACAACTTGTACAAAAGCCAGACCGCAGTTATTAGACTCGAAGGGCATGAAAGGGAAGCATCAGTTGGGAAGGGAGTAAGACAGGGTTGTAGCCTTTCTCCGATGTTATTCAATTTGTACATTGAGCAGGCGGTGAAGGAAAGCAACGAAAAATTTGGAATAGGGATTAAAGTTCAGGGCGAAGAAATAAAAACATTGCGTTTTGCTGATGACATTGTAATTCTGTCAGAGACAGCAAAGGACCTGGAAGAGCAGTTGAATGGAATGGACAGTGTGTTGAAGAGAGCGTATAATATGAACATTAACAAGAGCAAAACAAAAATAATGGAATGCGGTCTTAGAAAATCAGGCGATGCTGAAGGAATTAGATTAGGTAACGAAACAATGAAAGTGGTAGATGAGTTTTGTTACTTGGGTAGTAAAATAACATGCGATGGTCGCAGTACAGAAGATATAAAATGCAGAATGGCAATGGGAACAAAAGCATTTTTGAAAAAGAGAAATTTGCTAACATCGAATATTAATTTAAGTGTAAGGAAGTCTTTTCTGAAGGCATTTGTGTGGAGTGTTGCCTTGTATGGGAGTGAAACATGGACGATAAGCAGTGCAGACAGGAAGAGAATAGAGGCTTTTGAAATGTGGTGCTACAGAAGAATGCTGAAGATTAGGTGGGTAGATCGCATAACTAATGAAGAGGTACTTAACAGAATTGGTGAGAAAAGGAATTTTTGGCATACCCTGACTAAAAGAAGGGATCGCTTGGTAGGACATATTCTTAGACATCGGGGAATTGTAAATTTAGCATTGGAGGGAAGTGTGTGGGGTAGAAATCGCAGAGGGAGACCGAGAGACGCATATAGTAAGCAGATTGAAGTGGATGTGGGTTGCCGTTCTTATGAGGAGATGAAAAGGTTTGCTCAGGATAGAGTGGGGTGGAGAGCTGCATCAAACCAGTCTCCGGACTGAAGACCATAACAACAACAACAACAACAACAACAACGCCTTGTAGCCCACGTTCAGGAGGGTGATTCCACGGTGGTTTCTACACTCCTTCGGTTGCCTTTTTTTATGTGTGGGATGTAATATTCCATTGATTTGGTATCCTTTCCTGTTCCCATATGAGAGTGATGAGCTCAACCAGGGACTGCTCTAATGTTGCTCCTCCATACTTTAGCAATTCTGTAGGAATACTGTCAGTGCCGGGAGCCTTGTTATTTTTCCATTCCCTTAAAGCTTTTTTAACGTCATCCAACCCTGGGCCATCCAGTGGCTGATCATCATCCAATCCTTGCTCACAATCATTAGAGATATCCTCTGCTTGCTCAATATCTCGGTTCAGCAGGTCATTAAAGTATCTTGGCCATCTTACTCTCACTTATTGTGTCTCCTTCTTAATCTCTAATCAAGCTGGTTATTGGAGCAAATTGCCTTCTAGCATTGTGTACTTTTATAAAGAAGTCCCTTGTTTCATTATTCTTCTTGGACAATTCCATACATTCTATTTCAGCCTTAGTCCATTTCCTTTTCTTTCAGCGATTCGTCATCTTTTAGATTCTCCTTTTCTCTCGATAATCCTCCAACGAGCTTGTGCAGTTCCCCTGTAATGTCTTTTGATATGCAGTGTTCTTTTCTTCAGTCTCCCTCTTACATTCTTCATCAAACCATATGGGCCTTATTGATTCTCTCTCTGTCCCTAGTGTTTCCTTAGCTGAAAAGTCTATAGCTCTTTTTATAGTCAATTTTGTTCTATTTCGTATACTAAATGATCAATTTTTTGGATCCTGTTCAATTGCTCCATTGGAATCGGTGAGGATTTTGGAAGCAATGAAAATATGAAACATAACATTTTCTTTTTATTCACATTGTGTAGGCTTCATAAGATAGTAAGCGGATGCATGTCATGTGTCTTAATACTTTGAGGACTGGGCACTGTGGGTGTCATTCAACTGGCTGATACTGAGCATCTTCACAATTATTCTAAATGTCATACAGTAGATTATACACCACAGGAAATTAATCACTATTCTCTATTTGAAAGAATACTGTACACAAAGAAACATTTACTCCAGAGATAAAGATTTTATATTATAATTAAAATGTTTTGGGTTCACACTGCAAAAATCAAACATTACTGTCAAAATTAGAGTGTTCTTTGTCAAATTCTGAACCACTATTGTTCAGTAGAAACTATTTCTTCATCCCATAAGGCCATGACAAAAATCAAACATGATGTTTACCACCAAAAACAACTGTTGCAGTGCATGAAACAGGCTAGTGTGAGTATGGGAAAGCAAGTGACTCACAATATATTTTATTCCTGCATCAAACAATGACAGCTGTTGGTATCTGTAGCTTTTTCTTGGTGCTACAATATTGTGATAGTACTGTTATACTGACAGAAAATGAAAGCCATGTGTTGGAAGTTATTAAGGAAGCAGAAAATCAGCTGACATAGGTATTATGTCACACGTATTTTAGGCAGAGTGTCCAACCGACATATCAGCTACGTCGCTCGTTAACAAAGTGCTAACATTTATAAAACTTTTGACACTGTTCCATTAGTTAATCAAAAAGATATGTACCTGCAGAATACTTTGTCAGATACAATACAAAATGAAATAATTGCTTGCAGTGAAGAGGGGCTCGAAAGGTCTCTGATACCCTGCACCAAACTCGCCAGAGGCTGGCCGCCGTGCCTAGAGATTACATGGCCCAAGTACACGAGGAACGGTTGAAAGAACTTCAATTTACTGAGATTGCACCACAGGCGCATGGACCAGAATTTGAGAAAAAGGGTCCAGAGGTTGTGCAAATATTCCTTCGTGTTGCGACCTGTGACTATTATGTCATCAAGGTAATTGATGCAGTGGGCGATTGCTGACGTGACCTGCTCGAGATAATGTTGAAATTTGGCTGGTGCCCCAGCCATCCCGAAGACCAGACGCTGGTATTGAAAAATGCCAAATGGGGTGTTTATTACCGCCAGACGTTTGGAGTCCTCACCAAGAGGTATCTGGTGGTACACCTCCAAAAGATCGAGCTTAGAAACAAAAAATTGGTCTCCGGTTAGCTGGGCAAACACTTCTTCTGAACAAGGCAGTGGGTATGTGTCCACCAACGATTGGGAATTGACAGTGGCCTTGAAGTCGCCACAAAGACGCAATTTGCCTAAAGGCTTCCTCACAATAACAAATGCATGGCCCATTCACTGGAGGACGTGGGTAGAACTGCCCCGGGGGCTGTCAGCCGGTCCAGTTCTGCCTTTACCTGATGCTGGAGAGCCAAGGGGATCTGCCTAGCCCGGAAAAACGCAGGCACGCTGCCGGCTTTAATGTTATGTGGGCCTGAAAGTCGGAAACACTCTATGCCTTCCTCAAAGAAGTATCGAAATTTGGATGTCGAAGATTCCAATGAGTGATATGGAACGTGTTCTGAGACCAACTGAATGGTGTCCGAAATTGCAAAGCCAAAAGCCTGAAAGGCATCCAATCCAAAAAGGTTGGCGGAACTAGCATCACAGACGACAATAAAGGTAAGAGGGCGCATAACTGATTTGTAAGTGACGTCGGTCGTGAATTGCCCTCGCAGAAGAATGCACTGTTTTTGTTTTTCGGTATCCGCGAAGACGCTTGTGAACTGGGGCCGACGGGGAGACCTGAGGTCCGAGTACATTTGTGCATTCAACAAAGACACTACCGCCGCGGTGGAATAGCCGAGCGGTGTAAAGCGCTTCGCTGTGGAGCGCGCGGTTGCTCGCTGTGGAGGTTCGAGTCCTCCCTGGGGCATGGGTGTGTGTGTTGTCCTTAGGTTAGTTTACCTAGGTTTAAGTAGTTTGTAAGCTACGGACTGATGACGACGCAGTTTGGTCCGATAGATTTACAAACATTTGAACATTTTTGAAAGACACTACCGCGCCCATGTCTACTTGCAGGTGGAGTTGCGACAGAATGGAAACCTCGATTGAGAGCTTGTTTGTAGTATTGTAGGGCGCCAGGCCCGCTGAAACTTCCTGAATAACTACGTCCATATCCTCCGAACCTGCGTCGTGTGCCGCTGAGCGGCGAACTGTTGCCACGTGTCCTTTTTTGTTGCATTTGCGACACACGGCCCAATGCCGGGGACACACTGATCGGTCATGTTTTGTACAGCACGACGGTAAGAGGGGTAGGGATGGGAAAAACCGACCGGTTAAAACCGATACCGGTATTTTAGTTTTGAGTAACCGGTTTTTTTTCGGTATTTATTTGGTGTCGGTTGTAACCGGTTTTTTTAGTTATTTCCAAGAACCGGGTAAAAAAACCGACACGACTACTTCCTGTAGTGTGGTTCAAAATGTGTTTTTTGTAAATAACTTTACAAAATTAAAACTAGTAGACCCTAATATTTAGGGGTATTCCTAAAGTTTCCACTGCTGTGAAATATGTCTTCGCAGTAACTAAGAAAAGCGATCAGTGATAATTTTAGAACAATCCCGGCAGTCAGAAACGCGCAACAAACGCGTGATATAAGAACTTAAGAGCTGGTGCAGCTATTGGGGCATCTATGCACCTGTTGCCGTGTGGCGTGGCCTATTAGACGACGCGCGTGCACCGGCAGTGTACGAGACTTGCCTCCGTCTGGTCATGCGGCAGTTCGTTGCTGTCGTCGCCAGACATCGGTTGTCTCTTAAATGGCACCGTCCCTAGTGTGGAAGTACTTCACGAAGTACGGTAGCAGTGAGGTACAATGCTCCATTTGCTTTAAAATGCTGGAAACGGGTGGAGGTACTACAAATATGCTGTGTCATTTAAGGAGAAAGCATCCAAAATGTTTCTTGGAAGACAAGGTAAATTCTTCATATACCTATTATGTAAGCTTGGAGTAACAACTTTTAATGTATTATCATATTGTTATGCTAACAAGTTTTTTAATGTGATTCCTTGAAAGCGAGGGGCTTTTTTAATAACCAATATAGGCTTAGGTAACATTCATCATGTGGTGTATCACGAGGTAGCCGTGTGGTCTGAGGCTCCATGTTACGGACTGCGCGACTGCTCCAGTCGGAGATACGAGTCCTCCCTCCTCCCTCGGTCGTAGGTGTATATGTTGTCCTTAGCGTAAGTTACATTAAGTAGTTTGTAAGTCTAGGGACCGATGACTTAAGCATTTAGGTCTCATAAGAACTCACACCCATTTGAACATTCTTTGATCATGTGGTACAGAGCTTTCCTAGTTCAATTTGCGTAAATTTACACTGACAACAATCATACTGTTAGTCGGAACTGTGACTTTGTTTCGAAATACTTCTGCAGCACTGATTGAAGTTTATTTACTGACTGTAACTTATATATATATATATATATATTTATTTATTTATTTTCGTATGCGCTGGCTCACAAGTCCAACTTACAGAGTGGTTGGCTCAATATTCGCAATTGCCGGATGGAAATACTAGGGCCATTAAATCTGTCTGCTTCGTATATCGTCTTCGGCGGACTCCTGGCTAGGCTTACACACACTCAAGAAGGCGTAGTATTGGGAGGGGATCTTGGAAAATATGGAAAGACTAGTGATTTGTCGTATAACGTAAATTTACCTAAATTTTAACTAAATTTCGTAAGTTTCGGTTTCGGCCGAAACTAGAAGAACCGATGATTCCGGTTTCTCTTTCGGCCACAAAATATGTACTGGAAATAATAGGAATAAAAAACCGAAAACCGGTTGTTTAAAAAACCGGTTATCTTGAGCAATTTTACGGTGCGGTTAAACTGGAGATGAAAAGAACCGGTATAACCGAAAACCGGTTGTTTCAGCGATAACCGCCATCCCTAAAGAGGGGCCGGCGGTCGGAACTCTGTCTATGTGCCTGGCGGGTCAGCCGGCTTGTATCATCCTCCCCTGCCGCGTCAGACACGTCCGCACCTCGCCGCCATGTCGCGCCAGGCTTCCAACTGTCGAGCCGCGGCATGAGACACTTCATAGCAGTGCCGGATTAGCCACGTAGCGAGAGGTAGCAAATGCTACGGGCCCCGCGCCTGGTGACGAATACTCTTGTCGGCTTTTTTTTTTTTTTTTTTTTTTTTCGTGTATAGCATTTATTTCTTGCAAGTAGACTTGTGAAAAAGGTGAATTATCTCAACATTTGGTTAAGTTCTCAAAATTCTGCCGACCGACTAATAATGTTTCTGGCGTTACGATGAAGAACAGGGTAATCGGTGTGTCGGAGCTAACCTCGGTGGCCAGCAATAGCTTCTCAGTGACATTTAGTTCATGCGATCCCGTTGCTGTATTCGCTGCATCTTGAGTCCCAAATTGCGGTGTCAATACTCACGGTGCTGTGCGAACGGCAGATAGCAGCCGCTCGTGCACAGACGGCCGCGCGGGTAGACGCTCCATTTGTTTGCACTGTGGAACGTTGGCCGCTGCTGCCGCGTTACGAGGCCTTATAAGAGCGCAGGAGTGTAGGCGCGACGGCGATTACAAAAGGGCAGTCGAGACAAGTACCGACATCTGCTGCTTCGAGACCAATCGTCAACTTCCTTTACAAAGCAGATGATGTGAAAAGTGAGTGATTTCAAACTTGCTGACTGAAAAGAGGGACCCACTGAAGCATAAGGTAAGGTACTTGTCTGTTCATATATACCCCAAAGTTTAAACAATAAATTACAAACTGTTAATGGAAAATTCATTAGGATCGTCTTTTCAAATGTAGAAATAGCCTTACTCATTTACTTACCATTAATGATCACCAACTGCAGTGGAGAACTTTTTTTTTTTTTTTCTCCAACGGTTAAGTGCATTAAAAATGAATTAAGAAATGCGATGGCACAGGAACGTCTAAATGACCTAAGTATAATGAACATTGAATACGATTTGCTCAGAGAAACTGATGTAACTTGTATTATTTCTAAATTTACCAAAATTAAATCGAGAAGAGTTTCCAGAATGAACCTTTCACTCTGCATTGGAGTGTGCGCTGATATGAAACTTCCTGGCAGATTACAATTGCGTGCCGTAACCGGGACTCGAACTTGGGACCTTTGCTTTTCGCGCGCAAGCGCACTACCGACTGTGCGTTTGCCCGCGAAAAGCAAAGGTCCCAGGTTCGAGTCCCGGTTCCGGCACGCAATTTTAATCTGCCAGGAAGTTTCGAGAAAAGTTTATTTGTAATAATCTTGTTTTATTTTATATCCTAGACCATATGACTTTAAGTCCTAAACAACCAAAGGGCCGGACTGATGGCCCCGTAGTTAAGTCCCATAAGCTTTACAAACATTTGAACCAAAGGGCCCCACGCTTGCTTAATCCGGCACTGCTTCATAGGATTAAGCGATAGAGGGGACTTCCTCAAGGGAAGGGTCTTCCAACTGCAGAGCCCTGTCTCTGACCCCCCTATCCGAGGCCAGACCAACTATCACGTCGCGAACCATAACGTGAGCATACGACTCATTTTATTTCTCCGTCACAAAATGTCACTTGCGGCGGAGGCCGTGCAATGTAGCGTCCCAGGCACGGTAAGACTGATGGGGCTGTTTCTTGCACTGGTAAAACTCGACCCGCGCAGCCACAACGTGTGTGCGGTGGCGATAATAGGACGGCAATAATGAGCGTAAAGCGTCAAAAGACAAGGATGAGGGTTCTTGCAACGGCGCTAACTGCCGCAACACCTCATACAGTGAGGGGACTATCCACGAAAAAATAGAGCACGACATACCTCCGCGTCGTCGACACACAAAACAGAGGTGATATCGGGCGTTCCACAGAGTAGAGTTATTGGTCCTCTGCTGTTCCTTATTTACATAAACGATTTAGGGCAAAATCTAAGTAGCTCTCTTAGGTTGTTTGCAGATGACGCCGTCATTTACCGTCTAGTAAAATCATCTGAAGATCAAAATCAACTGCAGAACGATCTGAATAAGATATCAGTATGGTGTAAAAATTGGCAATTGACTCTAAATAATGAGAAGTGTGAAGTCGTCCACATGAATACGAAAAGAAATCCGTTAAACTTTGTTTACAAGATAAATTAATCAAATATGAAGGCCGTAAACTCCACAAAATACCTAGGAATTACTATTACTTCAGACTTAGATTGAAAAGAACACGTAGATAATATAGTGGGAAAGGCGAACCAGAGACTGCGTTTTATTGGCAGAACCCTTAATACATGCAACAGAACTCCAAAACAAACTGCATACACTACGCTTGTCCGTCCATTTTTGGAGTATTGCAGCCCAGTGTGGGATCCTTATCAGGTGGGTTTGACGGAGGACATCGAAAGAGTCCAAAGAAGGGTAGCTCGTTTCGTATTGTCACGATACAGGGGAGACAGCGTTACGGAAATGATACAGGATCTGGGATGGGAATCATTACAACAACGGCGCTTATCGCTGCGGCGTGGGCTACTTGCGAAACTCCAATCGCCAACATTCTCTTCCGAATGCGAAAATGTCTTGTTGACTCCCACTTACATAGGTAGAAATGATCATCAGAATAAAATACGAGAAATCAGAGCTCGAACAGAGAGATTCAGGTGTTCATTCTTCCCGCGCGCTATTCGAGAATGGAATGGGAGACAAATAGTATAATTGTGGTTCGATGAACCCTCTACCAGGCACTTAAATGTGATTTGCAGAATATCCCATGTAGATGTAGAAAGGCCTGGAAATGCTGCCGAAGATGATGTTCATAGGCGTCCCAATCTTCCGTCTCCTCGTACGGGGGAAAGGAAAGGGGGAATGGCGCCGAGGAAGACCGTTTTGAAAGCAACGCCGGAATCGCCTTCTGCATGATGGCCATGAGCTCCTTCTGCTGCTCAACCAAAACTTGAACTGCAGCTTCCATGCTTGCACCTTCGCATAACCTGACGACCAAAATAACACGCCCGAGGATGACCCCATTCGTCGCCAATTGTGTAGTACACGACACGCGATAGAGCCTAGCACGAGTGTTAGCCGGGGCCCGGCCCATATCGCACTGCCTTGGCCGGGCCGTGCTCGCGGAATGGGCTGCTCTGGTGGCCAGGCCTTATGCCGTCCTCTCACGGGACGTGGCGGAGGACGTGGTGCCGTTGCAGCGTGGAATTCCACCTTCCGCTGCCCTGCGAAGCGTGGAATGAAGGATCCAGCATGTTAGATTTTTGCTTCGTGGAGTGGAACGTGGCCAATGAAAAGCGACCTGGTTTGCACGTGACAAGCAGAACTTTTGATAAGCCATTTTGCAAACGGAACTCCGTATTTCGTGCCTTCTTTCGTTTTAGCGTACGTCGTATAAAAAGTGGCGGCTCGTACAAAATTTGACCAGTGTGCTACAATATTACAAAAATAAACAGGGAACAAAATACACTAAAATAAAAAGTCAACCTTTGTGTGGTTGCCTTTAATTAAATATCAATTAATATTGTATTGACAGTAAGACCTTCAGGGGAATCTATAACAGCGCTGCCAACTGCATGAATTCACTGCAGGTAGTAAATATAACGTTTAAAAACATTAATTTTATTTACAGAAATTAAAAATTTAGACTCAGAGGTATTTGAATACGAGCCTCACACAGGTGGGTTTGAGAGACAACGCGCAAGACGCCTGAGCCAGCGCGCTATTTGACTCTGTATGCTGCAGTATTCGCCATATACTATTCTTCCGCAGCCGTTACTCGCAGCGCGAAGAGAAATATTGATCTGGCGCTGCAGTCGGTCTCAGGCTCTGCACACATGAGCCTCCAGACCTGACGTCACGTCTGCGCATGCGCACTAGCGAACAGACGACTGCGCCGCCTCTCTGCGCACGTACCAGCGCGGCTTAATTCCACTTCAGCACACGAAACTGGTTTCCAGCTATCGCGGCGAGAGCGCTCCAAAATGCGTTTTGATTCTTATTATTAGCATTCTAATACGCATTGGAAAGGAATTGGCATAATTTTATTGTGATATCTGGCTCGTATTCTAAGAGAGAGGATGTAATTTTATAGCGATTTCTCGCTTGCATTCGAAGAGAAATGGCATAATTTTAGTAATATATTTACAGTGTGCTGCAGCACATTAGCACATTATCACCAGCCGCCATAAATATAATCTTTTTAAAGTAACAGAAAATTGAAGAACAGTTGAAAACGCATCAAATTAGGTATGATTTGTTACAATAAATTACCGGAAACTATATTCATAGCTTTAAAGTATATCGTATTTAACGCTATAGTTAGTGTTATAATTTGTCTACCTTGAAAGAATATCGTTCCTATGCTACGGTTCAACGCCACTCTATCAAAGGAGCGTCTTTATGATACTTTGTCATAGATAATTAAGATATTACAACATATTTTAGGTGCATAGTATATCACAAATACAGTGCACACTCTCACGAGGAGAAATAGCGTAGTTGGTAGCGCGGTGAGCTGCGGAGCGGAAGTCGAGAGTAACTCGGGTTCGCGACATCATACTTCTAAAATATTTTTCCTTTTTATGTTTCCTTAATGGTTCTTCTTCTTTCTTATTAAGTGTAATATCTGATATTCGTTGTTATTTCTTTTTAAGACGACGGATTAGCGTGGTGGTTAGCGTTACGAGCTATGGATGAAAAGAGATGTAAATAACAGGTTTGAATCTATACTCTCCCAGATATTTTTAACCATTTCGTTTAATTACGGTTAATCAACTTATTTGTTAATTTAATACAATTGTAATATTCGGTATTCGACGTTATTTATTACAAACAAGAACGAACTTTGTCCACGACAGAATTTGTTGAGTTTTTCGTTCTAGGTCACAGGAACAAATAAAATTCAAGACAGTACCCTACATCACTCGGTTTTCCCTACGGTGTTTAAGTTGCAGTTCAGTACACTCTTGGAATAGTTCAGTTTCATAGTGCAGAGTGAACATGGCTAGCGCGTGGTTACAGAAGCAGTTGCAGTGTAGGAGGAACAGTGTTTACGTACAATACCAAAAGCAAAAATTACCACAACGAGCATTGTCGAGCTGGGGCGTTGTTCCGCGTGTATAACCAGTAAAATATATGGTCAGAAACTATTATCTCCGAATATACAGAATATGTACAACGTGGACAATGGGAATATAAGAGCAAGACGACTGGAGCTGGTGCAAATGATGTATTTCACCGTTGGCAATTTTTTTTTTTTTTTTTAAGAATTTTTGCCGAAATTGATTTTGTCGTAAATTCGTTATTATCTCAACTGCTTTCAGATACATGTACCGTCTTTGTGCTTCGTGAAGAAAAAAAATACAATTTCTGTAAGAGTATTGCATGCCACAAGCAAGCATGAAAAAGCATTTCGTTTTTTTTTTTTTTTTTTTTTTTTTTCCGACGATGGCTAAGAGAGAAACCGTGGAATTTTATGCACATGCATCTTTTTAAACACAATGATAAATGCGCCAGCCCGCAACGGGCGCTGGAGAGCGCTGCGGTCACAAAGCAAATCAAGATTAGCAGCACGTTCCGTGTAATGTAGCGGCTCGTTTCAGAGTGTGCTGTAGCTAGGTAGACAGCACGTCTGGCCTGCGCCACGTTGGGACAACACGTCCCGTGTCCCCCTGCGGGTTCGGGGGTAAGAATAGGCCCGCGGTATTCCTGCCTGTAGTAAGAGGCGACTAAAAGGAGTCTTCATACTTTTCGGCTTTCCGTTGAGGTCCCCTATTTGGGTTTGACCCTCCATTTTTCAAAATTTTTTCAGAAGAGCGAACCATTTGGGGAAGGACACCTTACGTGGTGCTACATGTAATTCTCGTGCCATGCCATCCTACGCACCCATCATGGAATGGACTTGCGGCTGCAGCTTCTATTCTGCCATCGGGCATGCCATCTCTTTTTCATGCAAGTCGCGTCCATTGTGCACCGATATCTCAGCACTCTCGATTATGATGGTTCACATAGCGCCAGAAAGCCAACACGGTAGCCAGTCCGTTGTGGTGGGGTCGTCATGTACCCTCGTGGCTGTAGCCCCCTGACAACGCAGGGATCGCTCTACCGATGCCAGAGCTGTAAGCTCCTCATGCAGGCCTAGGAGTAGATGCTTGTCACCGTGGAGCATCAGGACTCCCGGCAACGGTCATCCCGCCAGGTGACGTTGCTGCGGCTGGGTGGCGCCCATGAGGAGAGCCCCTGTTCGGAGTGGGTGGCATCGGGGCGGATGATTCGCGATGAAGCGAAACAAATCCAGCCCCCAAAATCCTGGTCAGACAGGTGTCTCTAAGCGTGGAAAGTACAATGCAGTTACTTATGATCCCTCATCGTTTCCTTCCCTGACTTCTTCTTGGCGGGAACGTGGGGATCGACATAATGAGTCGTATGTCCCGAAATTTCTGGTATGTACTAGGACAGATGGGGGATCCTTCCAGGCAACCGAGCCCATGTTCTTTGTTGAACATATTGAGGACAAGTTCGGTGAGGTTGCGGGAATTTCTAAGATGCGAGACGGATCGATTCTTATACAAGCCGAGTCCCCTGCACAGTCCCGTGCTCTACTCACATGCACTAAGCTTGGCGACGTGCCTGTCTCTGTAACGGCACATAAGACGTTGAATCTGGTGCAGGGAGTCATTTTTCACCGTGACCTCTTGCTGCAGTCGGATGAGGAGTTGCGCGAAAACCTGCAACGGCGCGGTGTCCATTTTGTCCGCAGAGTCTTTCGGGGTTCAAAAGACAATAGGGTGGCAACCGGGGCCTTCATCTTGGCCTTCGACGGCGATACCTTGCCCGAGAAGGTCAAGGTGATGGTATACAGATGTGATGTCCGACCGTACATCCCACCACCCATGCACTGTTTCAAGTGCTGGCGGTTTGGACACATGTCTTCCCGTTGCGGCGCAGCCCCTATTTGTCGTGACTGTGGCCGTCCCGTACACCCCGATGCACCTTGTACCCCACCACCTTCCTGTGTGAACTGCAGCGGCCATCACTCGCCTTGCTCACCGGACTGTCCCGCTTTCCAAAGGGAGCGCAAGATCGTAGAGTATAAGACCCTCGATCGCGTAAGTTACTCTGAGGCCCGCCGCAAGTATGAGAAACTCCACCCGATATCCATGATTGCTACATATGCTGCTGCCACAGTGTCATCACCTCCATCGAGGGCGGTTTCCCCACCCCCTATTACACCTTCTGTGGGCCCTTTGGGCCATCAGTTAATCTCCGCTCCCCAGACGCCAGGGGGAGCACCTTCTTCTGCGAGGCTTTTGCCTCCCCCTTCAACGGGGTCTTTGAACCCCGTCCCTCTGCCGGAGAAATGTCTTCCTTCTCCGGCTCTTCCCTCAGGGAAAGGGCCTGACAAGCCCCTTCCACCACCTCCTGCAGTTCCCACTGTGTCTGACACCCTGGATGTCAGTCGACCTATAGCTGTACGGAAAGGGTCTCTTGAGGTCTCCGAAACGCCAGTTTCGTCGCAGTCAAACGTCAGCCAGTGGCTCAAAGTTCAGGTACCTGCTGGTAGCCGGGCCTCCCCATCTGCGTTGACATCCGACGCCACTTCTGGGAAGCCCACTCGAGCACCGAAGCCCAAACCCAAGCGGGAGCGGGCGAGAAAAAAGGATGTCCCTCAGGAGAAAGAGCTGGCGGCAAAGGCGGCTTCCTCGATGCCGTCCGCTACCAGTTCTGACTCAGACAATGAGGTCGAAATCCTTGCGTCTAAAGAGGACCTCGCTCTTACAGACACCCTAGACGCAATGGATATGGACACTACAGACCCTCAGCGGGTGACGGTAAGTGACACTGAGGCGCACCGCGTCTCTTAATCACTTTCATGCCTCCCCAGTCCTTAGGCAGCACTTTCCTCCAGTGGAATTGCGGCGGTTATTTTTCCCACCTAGCAGAGTTAAAACAACTTTTAAGCTCTTCTCATGTACTGTGCGTTGCCCTCCAGGAAACCTGGCTTCCGCCAACGCGAACCCCAGCCCTTCGTGGCTATCGTGGGTTTTACACGAATCGTCCTGTATATGACAGAGCATCTGGTGGCGTCTCCATTCATGTCATCAACTCTGCCTACAGTGAAGCTGTGCCCCTTCAAACACCTTTGGAGGCAGTGGCTGTTCGGATCAGGACACCACTAGCTATAACCGCCTGCAGTGTTTATCTTCCACCTGATGGTGCAGTCCCCTGCCAAGTGTTAGCTGCACTGATTGCTCAGCTCCCCCCACCTTTCCTCATCATGGGCGATTTCAACGCCCATAACCCTTTGTGGGGTGGCGACATGATTACTGGCCGAGGTAGGGAGATTGAAAATCTTGTCTCCCAGCTCGACCTTTGTATTTTAAATACAGGTGCTCCCACGCATTTCAGTGTGGCACACGGCACCTACTCGGCCATCGACCTCTCTATTTGCAGCCCTGGCCTCGTACCATCTCTTCATTGGAGAGTGCATGACGACTTGTGTGGCAGTGACCACTTTCCGATTTTTTTGTCACTGCCCCAGCGTCATTGCCCTAGCCGTTTGCCCCGTTGGGCTCTTAACAAAGCTGACTGGGATGCATTTACAACTGCTGCCACTGTTCGATATTTGCCGGACACTAACATTGATGTGGTGGTCGATAATTTAACAGACGTCATTGTCTCTGCAGCTCAGTCTGCAATCCCGTCTTCTTCTGGTTCGTCCCGGCAGAGGTCCGTGCCCTGGTGGTCGCCGGAAATCGCTGCCGCAATCAGAGAACTAAGGCGAGCTCTTCAGCGTCACAAACGGCACCCATCAGTGGCCAACCTCATCGCTTTCAAGCGACTTCGTGCCAAGGCTCGGCAACTCATCAAACGAGCCAAACAAGAATGTTGGGAGAGGTATGTCTCGACCTTAGGTTCTCGTGTCTCTCCATCTCAGGTGTGGACTAAGATCAGGCGCCTCTATGGCCACCAGACTCCTATTGGCGTCCCGGGTCTTTCTATCCATGGGGCTGTGTGTACAGACCCGAGTGTGATCGCTGAACATCTTGCTGATCACTTCGCTAGGTGCTCTGCATCTGCTAACTACAGTGCAGCATTTCGCTCCCGCATGGAGCGTGTGGAGCGACAGCGCCTCTCCTTTGCGACGCGCCGTCGGGAGTCCTACAACGCCCCATTTACCGAAAGTGAGCTGCTTAGTGCCTTGGCCAATTGCCCAGATACGGCTCCCGGTCCCGACCGTGTCCACGCACAGATGCTGAAACACCTCTCGCGGGATTCTCAGCGCCATGTCCTAGAGATATTCAACCGCATTTGGGGTGGTGGCGAGTTTCCGTCCCAGTGGCGGGAAGCCGTCGTCATACCGGTGCTGAAGCCTGGCAGGGACCCACTGGAGGTTGACAGTTATCGTCCCATCTGCCTGACCAACGTTCTCTGCAAGTTGCTCGAACGTATGGTCGCACGTCGCTTGACTTGGGTGCTCGAGTCCCGGGGCCTTCTGGCGCCATCGCAGGGTGGATTTCGCCAGGGTCGTTCTACGATGGATAATCTGGTGTGCCTGGAGTCAGCGGTTCGAACAGCTTTTTCCCGTCGTCAGCACCTTATTGCAGTTTTCTTTGACCTTCAGAAGGCCTACGATACCACATGGCGGCGTCACATCCTCGCTACGCTGCATGAGTGGGGCCTTCGGGGGTCACTTCCCATCTTCATTGCAAATTTCCTCCGACTCCGCACGTTTCGGGTCCGAGTCGGTGTTGCCCATAGTTCGCCTCATATCCAAGAAAATGGGGTCCCACAGGGGTCTGTTCTGAGTGTCTCACTGTTTTTGGTGGCCATTAATGGCCTGGCTGCAGCTGTGGGGTCATCGGTGTCTCCTTCCCTGTACGCCGATGATTTTTGCATATCTTTCTGCTCCACCACAACAAGTGCTGCTGAACGCCGACTCCAGGCGGCCATCCGCCAGGCTCACACGTGGGCCCAGCATCATGGCTTCCAGTTTTCCGCCGGCAAAACACGTGTGATGCACTTTTGTCGGCGTCGGACGGTGCACCCCCACCCTGAACTCTATCTTGACGGCCATCTGCTTCCTGTCGTGGACACCCACCGATTCTTAGGCCTGATCTTTGATGCCCGACTGACCTGGCTCCCTCATATTCGTTCTCTGAAACGGGAGTGCGGGCGACATCTCAACGCCCTTCGATTTTTGGGCCATACCGCATGGGGAGCTGACCGCTCCACCCTGCTGCGGCTCTATATGGCCTTGGTGCTCTCGCGCATAGATTATGGATGCCTTGCTTATGGCTCTGCAGCGCCTTCAGCGTTGCGCTTATTGGACCCTGTTCACCACTGTGGGGTTCGAATTGCGACGGGAGCCTTCCGAACCAGCCCTGTGGCCAGTCTTCTAGCGGAGGCCGGGGTCCCCCCGCTACGGGTCCGCCGCCAGCAACTGTTGACAGCGTATGCAGCCCGCGTGTACAGTTCAGAAGGACATCCTAACTACCGCCTCCTTTTTTCTACTGCGGCTGTTCGTCACCAGCAGCAGCGCCCCAGTTCAGGACACACAATAGCTGTCCGCGTGCAGTCCCTCCTGGGGGAGCTTGAGTCCTATCCTCTACCACCTCCATTTCGGACCCATTCACGCACACCTCCATGGTGCCTGCCACGGCCATGTCTTCGTTTAGACTTGGCCCACGGGCGCAAGGACTCGCTTCCCCCTGAGGCTCTCCGTCGCCAGTTTCTTGCTGTCGTTGCTGAGCACCCCGGCTACGACATTGTTTATACGGACGGCTCGATGATAAACGGCCGCATTGGCCTTGCCTACGTACATGGTGACCATGTTGAGCAGCTGTCTCTGCCAGAAGGCTGCAGTGTTCTTACTGCAGAACTGGTGGCCATCTTCCGTGCTCTAGAGCATATGCGTTCCTGCTCAGGTGAGTCTTTCCTTCTTTGTAGTGACTCCCTGAGTAGTTTACGTGCTCTGGAACAGTGTTATCCACGTTCGCCATTGGTGATGGCCATCCGAGTGGCTGTTTTTGCCCTTATTCAGTCTGGCAGATCAGTGGTGTTCCTTTGGTCTCCGGGTCACGTTGGCATCCCAGGCAACGAACGTGCCGATGGGCTTGCCAAACAGGCGGTTAATGCCTCTGTCTTAGAGATCGGCCTCCCAGCTTCAGATATCCGTACCTTGTTGCGCCGTCGGGTACATCAGCTTTGGGATGCTGAATGGCGCAACCTGAGCACGCCCAACAAGCTTCGGGTTGTCAAGGAGACTACGGCTGCGTGGCGCTCCTCAATGCGGGCCTCTCGCCGGGACTCGGTAGTCCTGTGCCGGCTCCGCATTGGCCACACTTGGCTGACCCATGGCCATCTCCTGCGCGGTGAGGACCCGCCTCGTTGTCGTTGTGGTTCTCCCTTGACAGTGTCCCACATTTTGATGGACTGTCGTCTTTTAGCCGCCCTGCGGCGGGATTTCAATCTTCCTGCAATTTTATCTGACGTTTTACGTAACGATGCCAATATAGCTGTTCTGTTTTAGGTTTTATTCGTAACAGCGGTTTTTACAACTCTATATGAAGCTTGTGTTGCCCCGTGGCTGACCCTTCCTATTTTATTCTCATGGTCGGTCAACCACGAACTTTGACTTTGTCATTTCATTTCCACACTTGTTTGCTGTTTCCGTGTGATTGTGTCCTATCATGTTGTCTCCCGCCTTGTTGTCCTTTGTCGAATTTGTTTACATTTTATTGATTGAGTGGGGTTTTCCTCCCGTAACAGTTTTAACTCTGGGCGGACTTTTCAGTGTTTCCACACTTCTCTAGCCCTGTGATGGAATGGGGGACTGATGACCTCCGCAGTTTTGTCCCCCTAAAACATCAAACCAACCAACACGTCCCGTGTGAGGACGGCTGTACTTGCTGCGTCTGCTGTCCGGGGCGCAAAGCCACCTTAAACTGTAGGTTGTCAACAATCGCAACAGGTGTCGTTATTTCTGATCAAACACGCACACATCTTACTGTTGGTGAGTAAGTAATTGATCCTTAAGCTATATTCGTGAATGATAAAGGGCGGTAGGTGTTCGGTTCGATTGTCGCGCATGCACAAAAATGTGTATCCTTATTTTAGATTCAAACACAGAGTAGCTGGTAATAAAAGCCGATACGTAACATTTGACTTAGTTAAGTAAAGTAAGTAGATTATGTGCTGGGTTCGTATCTCCATCACAGACCTTCACATCGTGCACTCCATCTTGAAATGTGTGCACACTTTGTCTTCTGAATGTAGGTATATCAGACATCTTTCGAGGTTCGTTAACAGGGACGAAAGGGTCTTACTAGGAGTTCCAGTTTATTACAAAAACGGACGTCTTTTATTTTCAAGTTTAGATTTGGTTACTGATATTGGTGAAAATTTCGGTAATTCATGAATCTTCACGGCTAGTCAGCGATATGATATGATTAGATTAATATTTGTTCCGTAGAAATCTGAATACGACATTTCGTAATGATGTGGAACATGTCATTTTAATGAAAGATTTCTTTACACAACAGGATCCAATTTTTTCTCTCATTCTTTTTATTTTCATATCTCTCTCTCTCTCTCTCTCTCTCTCTCTCTCTCTCTCTCTCTCTCTCTCTCTCTCTCTCTCACACACACACACACACACACACACACACACACACACACACACACACACATATTCTATTTTGTTTGTTGTGCTCGACTATCGGCCAGTCACGTAAACGTCCATGAATGAGTTTCTTAAGTTTCTTAGTTTTGAGTGCACTTACGAAAGAAATACAAAAACAACTATGAGAGTTACTGAGTATTATTAATAATTACGCTCCAGTCCCTAAACGTAGTTACAGAAATGCGAATCAGACTCATTAAGTATTCCAGGTCGTAGCAGCCGCGTCTTTGGGACGCCAGCTATGGTCACTTCCCAGCCCGCTGTAGGAACACGTTCGTCTTCTTCCTGCTAGTACTGTAACTGAGATTTGACAACAAGGCAAGGTATGTTTGGCAACTCTGTGATCGACGAGCTACTTCCCGGTGTGCACGGTATTAAGCCTCACTGTTCACTTGATTCTACCTGTCATTTCCATTGAATAATCTGAGTTATTATCGTTTGAGGTGCAACAAAAGATTGTAAATTTACGGTTTTCAGCCCAGGAGAGTCGTTGTACGTGGAAATCGCAACTAATCTCATCCTTTAATTAGCGGTTTACGAGTTCTAGCCACTTTTTGCCTCGTAGGAGAAAGTTAAGACACATACCTCTTCGCTAGCTCTTTGGTAACGTGCTGACCTGTGAAACAGCGCATGTTATGGTTCGTG
This sequence comes from Locusta migratoria, assembly GCA_026315105.1. NCBI lineage: Eukaryota > Metazoa > Arthropoda > Insecta > Orthoptera > Acrididae > Locusta > Locusta migratoria. The sequence continues at coordinate 276,560,039 of CM048755.1, forward strand.
TTTCCAGTCTCGCTGACTGCAACTTTTTTATACCTTCTGTGAAAGAGCTACAAGCAGTCAGATCAAACATCAATAAGTAAATCGCAAGAAAATACATTCGGCTCATAGTGCAAAGGTGAAAAACTTACAATGCTGCACATCAGGCAATACCTCTTTCCGCTGCTGACAAGCAAATTTTGGGTTTCCAGGAATACATAACTTTATTTATGAAATGCCACATTTACATATCATGTAGAAAAATTGTTCTGAGTGAAAGCTGTCAAACAAGGTTTGAAGAAGAATAAAATGCTACTACCGCACGACAGCTAATGTAGAAAATACTTTTCTGGCGTATTTTCGCACGATGCGCTCTCCCCATACATATACAAAAGTTTCGAGATGCATCTGCTGCCTCCACCCGTCTATTAAAACTGAAAAGAACAAAATGTCGCCAAAGTTAGCCCTTTTTCCGTATGTGACTATTTTGGGTTGAGAAGTGAAGGGAATTATGTTCAAAGTTCCATTAGATTGATAACTTCAGCAGACAGCAGAATTGCGTTTAAAAAAATGTGCATCCAAAATTGTTGGCAGTATTGTGTAAGCGGCAGTTACGTGATTTTATTTCGGGGATTGCAAAATAGAGACGAATGTATGCACTGGGTAGCGGAGGTAGCTAGTTCATGGCGATTCAGTCAGCCAAGTAAATAAATGTACTGAACCACTAGGCCTACAGGGAGCCTGTGTGTCAGAATTCTCGTCCAGTGTGGCGCAACGGCGTTACGATAGGAAAATTAGTCACAAAGGATTTGGTGGTCTGTTGGATTGATGATAGGTAGATATACTTACGGTCTGGGTTCGATTTCAAGTTCCACCGATGATTTTTGATAGGGAGAGACAGATTATATTCACTTCTGCCAACGCCAAGTGAAGAAGGTATACTGGGATTGTGGTCTGAAATTCATATTAAACATGATATTCCTTCTGTACTAAGTAGAGGTAAGGTTGGACCACAATAAAGTCAGGAGGGGTGATGTGTAGAAAAATGTTCCAATGTTGGTAAATCTATGGGACAAAACTGTTTGGTTATTAGTCCCTAGCTTACAAACTACTTAAACTAAGGTAAACTATCCTAAGGACAACACGTACACCCATGCCCAAGGGAGGACTCGAACTCCCGACGGCGAACAGCCGTGCGCACCGCAGCACGGCGCCTCAGTGCGCATGGCTAATCCGCCGCGACGTGACACGTAGAAACTATCACCAGTAACCTTTCTTATACTAGTTATTTATTTCTAGTGACGAAACAAACGCTATTTAGGGTCCCAGGACACTTATTCCATTTTTTTTTATTTGAGCTTCTGTATGTCGATAAAATTGATTCTGGACTGGGAATGCAACTCAGACCGCCCTCAACGCGGATTTTGATTCCATCTTGATAATACAGTTCGACTATAATTTGTTGTTTGTTCAAAACTGCAGATTCCTCAACATCTCCACATATTGCACTTGAATGGGTTCGAATCGTAGTTCGGCACTAAAGTTTCAAGCTCTAGCATGAGAGCACCTGTCTGCTGGTGGACAATAATTTTGATTTTCAGTGTATTTTCATTCGTTACCAACACGTTATGATTTTTTGACTCCCAGTGAGACACAGAACTATTTGCGAAATCACTGTAAGTTCAAGAATGTTATTCCGAGCTGCTGGTGGAGAAAAATTCGGCAGCTGACGTCTCTTTTTGTGTAGTCAACAACTATATCTGTGGGGTTCGATTCCCAGTCAGCACTGAATTCGTCATATTATTTCTAGTTCAAACATGCTCACATGTCGCTGCTGGTGTAACAGACCCATATTTAACTTTTTTTTCTCTAGAATATAACAGCGATAGGTGCCGAGTTGGAGTCCTGGGAAGGAAACAAATCAATGTTTCGTCTCGTCATTTCAGTTAAAAGATGTAGCTACTGCCGAGAAAATCAGATATGCCACAGTTGATTGTGCTTCGATAACAATCCGATTAGGTCGTGGGTTCGAATTCCTGTCCAGCACAAAGCTTTACCTCACGGCATTTCAAGTAAGTTACTTGTGAAGAAGAAATATTTAACATCTCTCGAAGTTCGTTAACAGGGATAATACATGCTGGGTAGGAAATCCCGTCCATTAAAAATGTTTACGTTACGTAATTTAAAGTTGATATTTGATAACCGATACTGTCTAAAATCGAGGTATATCACTCTCTGTATGCTTAGTCAGGAATGACTGTTAGTTTCCATCAGTCACGAAATCTTTGCTCAGTCTGCATGACCTGGGTTTGAATCCATATGAGCCGGCCGCAGTGGCCGAGCGGTCTGCGGCGCGCCAGTCACAGTCTACACGGCCGCGACGGTCGGGGGTTCGAATCCCCCCGCGGGCATGGATGTTTGTGTCGTCTTTAATATAAGGTACTTCGTAAGTAGTTTGTACGTTTAGGAACTGATGACCCCGCAGTTAAGGTCCTTAAGCTTAACAAACATTTGAACATTTTTGAATCTATATGCAGAACCAAACAGGACCATGCCTAGTAAAGCACTGTGGTGTTCAAACCAATCTTCGGATTGTTGACTGCTTTACCTTTTTATGCAGAACGAGACGGTTAGTCGTGTCATTTGAAGTTCATACATATTCTCAACTAGCTGCTCATGAGAGACAATTTTAATGTCATTTTGTGTTAAATAAGTACGGTATGTTACTTTGAACAAGAAATCATGAATACGACGAACTTACCTATCTGACGTAATAATGAGAGTGGTAACATTTCAGGTATGTCATTTCTTGTAATAAATGTGATTTTACAAGCCTTAAGGACAGACTTACTTGTGATAGGGTGTTCCCTGGTATTTGTAGTATCGTGGTATTACTTCACATCTTCAGTTATTGCGATAAAGAGCAACGTTTAGTAGAACGACTGTAACTAGGAGCGAGTAGAGTATCCGCAAGACAGGTACGTTAGTTGGCTTGCATGCGAATCAGACGAAATGCATTTCAGGTCGTTCGGATTCTTTTGAGCACGATTGTACATGATATTAACATACAACTATAAGATGTTACATTTTCTTTGGAAGGTACTTAGTTGCTGTATGCTAAGAGGCACTCTAGCATTTGCAGAATCACTGTCACTTTGTCATTTCCTATGTACATAATAATTTTCCCTATTTATAGTATTGTGGTCATGAATGTCTGTGTTTCATGCTAATTTACAATTTCTCATTTGATAAAGTAGGCCTATTGTTTCATATGCACAAACCTGGTACCGATAATATTTTTAATTCTTCGTTTTTGGAGGAATCACATGGCGTTAATTTCGCTATCCATTAAATGATTTTATATTGTAGTTCTTTAGAGAACATTTTGCATTTTTCTACTGTCTAAAATGCCTTTTTAAAGCCATTTCCATATAGCGTTTTTAAATATCGCGTATGCCGAATCGAATGCCAATGCCGTACATTTCATATCCGTACGATTCGTATCACAATCGCTATTGCTGCATTCCAGTATAAGGATTCTCCATATTGGTTTTCGTTATCGAGATCGTATCGATATGGTAGATGCGAGTAGTTTCGTCTGGAATCGATACGGTCAATGCTAGTAATTTTGTATCGATACGGTCGATGCTAGTAACAATATGACTGGACGTTAAATCCTGAGCTTCCTTGGGTCGCCAACCCTGTGGTCGCGAAGGTCGCGGTCGCAGATTGTACTCGCCGCGAGTACGGAATGCTGCCACTAGATGTCACGTGCAACGGATTCATGACGGGAAAATAAGTGCACATGTTAGTTATTGTCGCCTGTTAGACTGTTACGCACTCTGTATATGTGTGCTGTTTGACGAGACAATACGTAACATAATTTTTACTTTAATATGCGTGTACATATGCGATTATCGCATGACATATAATATGTATGCCTATTAATGGAACCTCCTTCATTGTATTACAGTGTGTGGTCATGAGTTGTAAGCGGCAAGGCCCTATGTTCAAACCTACTTACTGCCTAATAATTTTACTTATTTTCATTTCAGTGCCACGTTTTCTGACGTCTGGAAATCATAATAAAATGTGGATTATTTTTTAATGATAATGACATTTTATTTTGTATTGTCCACTGTGTGAAAATGTTTCATAAAGGCACATAAAATGACTTCTGTACACTAATAAGTTACTGGAGAATAATTCCCACTTTTCAGTGGCGAGAATGCTGAAACGAAATATTCCTGCAGCTTAAAATGAGGTTAATTTGCCAGCATAATTCGTACATGATTTCGCCACAGAAGGAAGGCATTATTGGGCATTAGCCTCACACAGAGGAGATATAAAATACCCAGAAAATGCGTCTGTAGTTGACCTGCAGAGTTTTCTGCAGATTCTATACAGCCTGCGGAATTTTTACATCCAGTCTTCCAAATTTTAACGATTAGTATGCGGAGAACGCTCTGCTGATCAACAGCATGTGCATTTTTCTGGCGTACTTGATATCGCCTCTGTTTTCTGCTAATCACCAAAAATCTCGTCTTTGTTCCTTCCTTCCGAGGAGAAACAAGCATGTACGAATTTCACCATCATCACTGAAGAAGTTTCCTGGCAGATAAATCTCAATTCCTTGTGCAAGGAAATTTCGTTTCAGCATGTAGGCTACTCCGTTGAAGAATGTAGATTCACATCTGTTCATTATAATTTCCAGTTCACAGAAAATGTAGTAGTGAAATAAAAGGTAGTGAAGTTGCCAGAATGCAGGCGGTACCGATTCATTGCAAATTTAGCAACCAGTGCAAGCCATGGTTTTGAGAAAACTATAATTACGTGCGATAAACGCTTATATTTATCATTACTTATAACTTCCGGGCTGAGATGCCGTGGTCCATGCATAAAACTTCCCCCGGACGTTTCGCCTTCGTCTGCGGAAGGCATCCACTGAGGTAAAGTGGCGTACTCTAACGAGAAGGGTCGGACTGGGCCAGAGGGCCCGGCTGACCACCCAAAAGCCTGGGATGAGGGTAGATGGGATATTATAGGATGGTAATGTAATATACAAATTATTCATTTTCAGTTATATACATATTATTATTAAGTAAATTTAGTTACAATTTAACATAATACACCAAATCTAAAGTTAGCCAATCATCATTAAAAAAAGGTTTCTGCTAAGTTGTCAGTAACTTGGTCGTAGAAGGTGCTATTCTTGTCATCTTCGATTAGATCCGATTCTGTGTTTAACACAATCAATGACTAACAGTTCTTGGTCCAGTAAAGACCGATGTCTTGATGTGCTTCGGTGCAGAAAACCGTCTCTCACAAGTCATTTGCGTGAATGAAATTGTGAGAATTACACAATAGGCAACATACAGGGTGTTACAAAAAGGTACGGCCAAACTTTCAGGAAACATTCCTCACACACAAAGAAAGAAAATATGTTATGTGGACATGTGTCCGGAAACGCTTACTTTCCATGTTAGAGCTCATTTTATTACTTCTCTTCAAATCACATTAATCATGGAATGGAAACACACAGCAACAGAACGTACCAGCGTGACTTCAAACACTTTGTTACAGGAAATGTTCAAAATGTCCTCCGTTAGAGAGGACACATGCATCCACTCTCCGTCGCATGGAATCCCTAATGCGCTGATGCAGCCCTGGAGAATGGCGTATTGTATCACAGCCGTCCACAATACGAGCACGAACAGTTTCTACATTTGGTACCGGGGTTGCGTAGAAAAGAGCTTTCAAATGCCCCCATAAATGAAAGTCAAGAGGGTTGATGTCATGAGAGCGTGGAGGCCATGGAATTGGTCCGCCTCTACCAATCCATCGGTCACCGAATCTGTTGTTGAGAAGCGTACGAACACGTCGACTGAAATGTGCACGAGCTCCATCGTGCATGAACCACATGTTGTGTTGTACTTGTAAAGGCACATGTTCTAGCAGCACAGGTAGAGTATCCCGTATGAAATCATGATAACGTGCTCCAGTGAGCGTAGGTGGAAGAACATGAGGCCAATCAAGACATCACCAACAATTCCTGCCCAAACGTTCACAGAAAATCTGTGTTGATGAATCGAGGAAGTACAGTACATACTAACAAAACAATTGGGTATTTTGACAATTGTCTGCACGAATTATTTCAATTTACATTGAAAGAGAAATACTAAAATGAGCTATAACATGGAAATTAAGCGTTTCCGGACACATGTTCACATAACATATTTTCTTTCTTTGTGTGTGAGGAATGATTCCTGAAAGTTTGGCCGTACCTTTTTGTAACACCCTGTATAAGTTGGAGTATGTACTGATGTGCATATTATATTGAGACAGAAGTTTACATGCACATGGTATGCAACTCTGGCAGGCGTCCAAACCACTTCGGGAAAAACAAATGGCGTCTTTTGCAGTATGGTGTAAGACATCTTCAAGTTGATCGTCTTCCTCACTCTGTGAATCTGAGCTGTTAACACAGCCTCGTTCGATGACATTTCCGAACATGGGTTCCTTATAAAAATATTATGTACTCACTCTCTTCTACCAGCCATTTCATTTTCTACATTCATTTCAGATACACCCTGTAAAAAAGATAAACCGAAGTATCGCATGGAAAATTATGCATGCACGCTACTTAAACTTACGCTAAGGACAACACAAACACAACAGTCGAACCTACGGAGGGAGCGGCCGCGCAATCCATGACGTGGCATCTTAGATCGCCGCGGCAACATTAAAGCATTCGACAATAAACATTATTACATATAAAATGGTTCTTGAAGCCAAATTTAAGGGAACGCCTAGGCAATTAAAGGAAACTATTATTTTTGAGTAAAATGTTTTGGAATGACCTTAATGTGACATTAAAGAGAATGGCCGCCACTGATTACAGTATACGCCAGTATACAGTATACAGAGATAAGGGCAGCAGGGAATATAGCAGGTAGATGAACCTTTTCAATTCCTAAAACATCTCTACTGACTAGACTATAGCAAAAAAGGAAATACAAAAGATTCCAAATTACAGTATAAGTGGCGTATAAGCTAGTTCGAGACAATTGCATTTGACGTTGTCATAGCGTGTTCAGTAAGCCATTAGGCTGATAATTTTGCGGCCTGGGTTCGATTCACGCTATTTCCATTTATATCAGTTTATTTTACTCCTTGTATTGTTAAACAGTTAATTATAAAATTTAAATATAGTTAAACATGTATCGAGCGCACATTGAGCGCTATTTGGGGAGATCCGATTTATTCAGTACCACAATTATTTCAAGCCAATATCTTGGCTTGTAACCACTGTGTTACTAAACATTTCAGTTCTCCTGAATTGCTACAGCGACAGCGAGAGTTGCCGTCAAGAGAAGATGCAACTGAAACATATTCGGTCGCACAGTGTCAATTCAGTGCTCCTGTTTTCAATCACACGTTTCAGTATGCCTATATAAACTTGTCCACAAGTGAAGGGAATTTTATAGACACCTGGTGTAGCCAGGGTATGTCGCTTATCTTTTGTGGATCTTAAACATTCTTTTATTTTTGTGGCTGGTCTGAAAACAGTTTCCACATCGTACTTGCTTAAAATTTTTCCAATACTATTAGTGACCTTACTGATAAATGGTAGAAAAACTTTCCCCTTGGGTTGGTGTCGGTCTTCGTCCGTCCTGGTTGTCAGTCTAGGGAATAGTGCAGGATCTATCCCTCTGTCAGAATAACCATTCTTCTTAAAGGTCAGTCCAATTTGTTCAATCTCATCATCTAAGTGAGCTGCTTCACATATTTTTTTGTGGGACCTGTCCACCAATATTTTTATCAAGCCTCTTTTTTTGTCTTGGGTGGTGGTTAGAATCTTTTTGAAGAAACGATTGGCGTGTGTTTGTGTGTGTGTGTGGGGTGGGGGGTCGTTCCTGTAGACGTTATGAAACGATCGGTGTGTGTGTGTGTGTGTGTGTGTGTGTGTGTGTGTGTGTGTGTGTGTGTGTTTTCCTTCCTGTAGACCTTATGACCCAATGATCCGTCCTCTCGTTTGATAACCATCACATCTAAAAAGTTCAGTTGACCATTTTTTCCATAGTGAATTGAATTCTATGATTGATACTAATCAGATGTACCAGGAAGGCATCCAGCTCCTGTTAACCGTGTGTCGATATGAGAAATGTGTCTTCTACGTAACGATACCATCTGGCTGGTCTTTTTCTGGCTGTCTGCAGCACCCGTTGTTAAAAGTTCTCCATGAACAATTAGCAACAGCCGGACTAACAGGACTACCCATAGCCACCCCATCAGTCGATTCATAAAAAAATTATTATATTGAAAATAAGTTTTTGTGAGGCAGTGTTTGATATAATTCCACAATGTCACTAGGAAAAATATCCGCTATGCATGTGATAACTTCGTTCACTGGGATCATGGTAAACGACAACACCACATCAAAACTGACCAGGATATCATCAGGTTCCACACTCAATTCCTTTATAATATCGATAAACTGACATGAATTCTTAATATGGCTTTTAGTTCCGCCAACATAAGTTTGCAGCAATGAGGCAAGGTGTCCAGCTACCTCATGGGTGGGAGACCCTATTGCACTGTCTATAGGTCTCAAAGGTACCAGCGGTTTATGCATCTTCTGTAGCCCATAGAGTCTGGGTGTGTAAGCTTCTGTTTTACAGAGTTGCTTCTTGTCTGAAGAGAAAGAAGACGCTTTCACCAATTGATTGGTCATTTTTAAAATCTTCGAAGTCTGATCCTTCTGAAGTTGTTTGTAATTGTTGGGCTCCAAAATGTCTCTGATCTTTCCATGATAATCTTCACTTTGCAGTACAACGGTAGCGTTGCCCTTATCCACAGAAAACACGGTGTTGTTTTCATCTGCGTTGATGTCCTTCAGTGGCTTCCTTGGTGCCTGTGACAAATTTCTAGTAGGTGGCTTACATGCACGTATAATTCTAGCTGTTTACATTCTTATAACATCAGCGGACTGCTGTGAAAGTTGACGGATACCTGTCTCAACATTTGCCACAATATCTTCCGTAGGAACCTTTCGGGACGTCACTGCAAAATTTCCACCCTTAGCAAGCACTGAAACTTGATCTACAGTCAAAACTGACAAGTTAATAACGATCCGAGATTTCTCGTCAATTGTGCCTACTGATAAGTTCTTCTGTAAGCTATCAAACTTTTCTTTTGTCTATTCACTGGAATTTCCGCTCTTACTTCCATACTTCTGAATGTAATATTGTCAATCTTATTCCAGTCGTCCCACTGCATAGTATTACTAATGAGAATATGAAGTTGAAATAGCTTACTGTTGGTTTCCGCTAGTGCTCGCCGCGTCTGATGTATCCTCCCTCGTAACATTGATGATTCCATATGACTGTAAATTCGATGAGCTTGTGCGGAGCGGAACGTCTTCTTCACTTTCAGATATTTCGGAACAGTTGACATGTCGCTGCAGCGCAACAAGAAGGTAAGAGAATATAGTTGTTGTGACGTCTTCTTACCCATGCTCTCGAACCGCCAAACCGATGTTGACTATCCTCCCTGTAGAGGTGTTTGATCATAGAATGCTTTCACGGCAGGTACTGTCATTACTTATAACTTCCAGGATGAGATGCCCTGGTCCATACATAAACTTTTCTACTGACGTTTCGCCTTCATCTGTGGAAGGCATCCTCCGAGGTAAAGTGGCGTACTGCAACAAGTGTTCCCTCGCACGCGCAGTGACGGAAACAGATGAGTTTCCGAGGTTTCGGTGGAGTCCAAGCTGCTGTGCTACGCCTCCAAAATGGCTTGGTTGTGGTAGTCGTTTTCCTGGCATTTTTATTGTCCTGGCCGTTTGCGTTTTCAATTGTTAGTCCTTGTTGTGCATCCAACTTCTAATCGGAGCGGAGCAGGTGGGGCCACCTGGTGGCATTCAACCGCTGCACTCTGTAGCCAAGTGCGCGAATGAGGGCATTCGGCGACCGAGCAGCTTTCTGGTAAAAGAGCCTCGCAGCATGCCGGAATCTGGCTTTAATCGTGGCTATTCCCGTTACTCGTAGGAGATCTTCGGTCGGAAAATCGCGTGGTAGGTGGAGTACGAGACGCAGAATCCTGTTTTGAAGACCTTGGAACCTGTTGATATGCATCTGCACAGCATTCCCCCAGACGACCGCCGCATACTCGAACATGGGACGGATGAGCGTGGTGTAGATGGCCACACCAAGTTGGGGCTGTAGAGTGGAAGTCGGGTTGAAAAGGGGATACAGATCACTCAGCCGACCCCGAGCTCTGCCGATGATGTCGTCCACGTGTTGCTGCCAGATAAGCCGCCTATCAAGCGTTACTCCCAGGTACTTAGCCGTCCTGCCCCATGGAACAGCTGTGCCCCGTACCGAGAGTCGTAGTAGGTCGGCAGGAACACGTTTCCTGGCGATTATGAGCGCCTGCGTCTTCGCCCCATTAAAGCTGAGCCTAGATTTGGTGGCCCATCGACTCAGCTCGTCCGATGCTCGTTGCAGCCGAGTACCTAGTGTGTGGGCGTTGATGCTGCAGGAGAAGAGCGCAGTGTCATCCGCGTGGAGGGCGAGATGCACCCTGTCGAACCGTGGCATGTCCGCAGAGAACAGCATAAATAGAATCGGCCCCAAGACAGAGCCTTGGGAGACTCCAGCACGAATGGGTCGTGTCGTCGAAAGTTCCTCAGTGCGCACCTGGAACGTCCTGTCTTGGAGATACAACCGAATTAATCGGACGTGCGGCAGGGGCAGCCCAAGATCCAGCAACTTGAAGAATAGACCGTCATGCCATATGGAGTAGAACGCTCGCGAAAGTCAGTGAATACTGCCCCAAAGTATTTCCGCCGTTCAGTCGCATCGGGATCCTCTTCCACTAAGGGGAGCAGCTGGTGGGTGGTGGCATGTCCAGGTCGGAAGCCACATTGTTCGTCCAAAAGGATGTTTCCTCGCCAGATGTGGTCCATGAGACACTTCAGATGGACGCGCTCAAACACTTTGCTGATAGCTGGTAAAAGGATGATGGGCCTGTAGTTGCTAGGTAGGCGATGGTCCTTCCCAGATTTAGGAACTGGGACTACAGCATGTTTCGAGGCCTGTGGGTAGTGTCCCATTCGCATGATGTTAGTGAACAATGCTGCAAGGAGCATCGAAGCTTCGGACGGCGTTTGTCGTAGCATTTCGTTGGTGAGCTGGTCCGGGCCTCCAGCTTTGCGTTTATTGAGGCGGCGCAAAATCCGGGACACCTCTTCTGGACTGACTTCGGCTATAGGGTCCTCCTCCGCTTCAGCGTTAAGGAATGCCGGCTGCCTTTGCTGGTCTAATTGAACATGTTCAGGGTCGATAGGGTCCTCAACTGGCGTGGAGTTAGCCTCGAAGACGTCGGCGATGGCGTTGGCCTTATCTTCGAGGTCGCTGACGATCATGGGGCCAACCTGCAGCGGTGGTATCTTCAGAGGCAGACGAAGGAACATCTGGGTGACCTTCCAACCAGAACCATTGTCGACGCAAAGTGTGGCAAGCTTGTTGGACCATTCATGATGTTGGTGTTCAGTGACTGCAGCTTTGATTTCCTGCTGCATCCGATTTACTGCCCTCTTCGTAGCAGGGTTGCGGGTAAGTTGACATTCCCTAAATATTCGGTTTTTAGCCATTATCGTCGCCAGTATATCTGGTGGGAGCTGTTGAGATTGATCTGGTGGATCCCACTGAGGTCGCGGTGTGGCCCGTTGAGATGCCTGGATAGCTTTCTCGGTGAAGGTACGGATGCACTCATCTACTCCGACATCGTCTGACATCGGTGCATTCTGAAGTATGTTCCCTAGGTGGTCTCGGTAGCGGTTCCAATTCATGCTGTTGGTGCTAATCCATCTCCTCTTCACAGGCTCAGAGTCCACATCAACATCGAATACGACCGGTACATGGTCAGAGGAAAGAACGTTGCGCGTGCTGGCGGAGATGACATACGGCTCGCCTTTAATCAATGCAACATTGATTACATCCGGCTGTCCCCCATGCTCTGCAATATGGGTCAGATCGTGAGGGCCAAGAACAATAGCATCATGGCGTTGAGGTTCCCGCTGTAGGTTACGCCCATGGTGGTTGGTGACGCAAGAATTCCATATATTGTGTTTGGTATTAAAGTCCCCCACCAAAAAGACCTTACCAGGAGGCGACAGTAATGCTTCGATATCTGCAGGATGCACCACAGTTTTCAGCTGCCTGTAGATAGTGACGAATGTAATCCTGTTGATAGGTGTGTATACCGCTACCGCCGTGGCTTCCATAGCTTGCAGAGGAGGTAGCTGAACACGATGATGGGCCAAGGACGTGCGGACGTAAATGGCCGTTCCGCCCCATGTGTAGGTCGATCCCTCCGGTGACATACGTAATTCGCGGCGCGGACGTGGACCCCTGTTTTGAGGAAGGTCTCGTTGACAAGACAAACGTCGACCTCCTCCTCCCTAAGGAATTGCCTAAATTCGCCTTCCTGGGTGTGACTGCTTTTGGCATTCCGTGCAGCAACAGTAAGTCCTTGTTGACTACGGGCCATGATGAGTGGTAGTAGATCCAGCGGAGATTGTCTGGACGGCTGAAGTGACGGCGGCTGTGATCTGCCGCGGGATTTCTTTGAAGAGTTCCCGCAGCTCATGGAGGAAGGTCATCATATCCTCCAGACGTGGGGTATTCTCCCTTGAACGGTTGATGAACTGTGCAGAGGGGAAGCCACGTCGTCTTCCTCTTGTCCCTGGTGGGCGTGGTCGCGTTGCTCCTGAGCGCGTTCACTTCTGGTAGGAGGCTGAGTTGTGCTGGCATCGCCTCAGTCCTCTTCCGATGTGCTGCCTGGGTCCCCGTGCTAGTGGATGTCACCTTGGCAGGGACGAGTCGCTTGTTGGCCGGTGTGTTTGCTGCAGCAGCGGTATAACTAACTCCTGGGCGTACTGACGATGGTTTCCTAACAGTCCCAGGGCGTTAACCGCGGCTCTTTGCAGCAGCCCTGAGGAACGCGGAGCAGCCACGGTAAGAGGCGACGTGTTCCCCACCTCACTCAGCGCACTTAGGTGGTCCGTCTACTTTCTTTCGTGAGCAATCTCGGCTGGCGGGCTCCCCAGCGCACTTCACACTTCACATCTTAAACATTCTTTTCTACCATTTATAAGTAAGGTCACTGATCGTATTGGAAAAATTTTAAGCTAGTACGATGTGCAAACTTTTCAGGCCCACCACGAAAATAAAAGAATGTTTAAGGTCCTCCGAAGATAAGCTGGCTATACCAGGTGTCTATAAAATTCCCTTCACTTGTGGACAAGATTATATAGGCATAACAGAAAGAAGTGTCGACACTCGTCTGGTCGAACACAAAACGAAGTGCCGCCTTGAACATATTGATAAATCGCCTGTAGCGGACACACGTGTATCAAGGTGACCATGAAATAAAATTTAGCGAGACGACGGTCATAGCAAAGACGTCGCATTGTTACGCGCGCATATTCAGAGGCCATTGAGATTTTTTAAACACCGAAATAATTTTAACAAAAAAGAGGAAGGTGTTAAACTTGATAAGATCAGGATGTCAACATTGCAGCAACAGCATGACAATCAATTAATTTCAATCGAGAAGGTTGGCAATAGATGAGAACATAGCACAGCCGACGTCACGTGATTGACAGCGGCGCCCTCTGTTTTGGCTTATATATACTGCGCTCTCTCGTTGCAGTACGCCACTTTACCTCGGAGGATGTCTTCCACAGACGAAGGCGAAACGTCAGGGGAAAGTTTTATGTATGGTCCACGGCACCGCAGCCCGGAAGTTATAACAATACCTGCCGTGAAAGCCTTCATGCTTATATTTATGTTTGTTGAAGAAAAATTAACACAGCGTATTGTCTGACCCGACAGCAAACACATACAGAGTGTGTCGACAACAGCTAAACTACATTGCACTTATTTTCGCGTTATGGAAAAACAACTCGTCGCAACTGACATCTAGTGACAGCATTGCGTACTCGCGACGTCTTTTATCTGCGACCGCGACTCAGAGAAGCTCAGGATTTAACGTCCAGTACAAAATGTATTTGTGAGGAACGATTCAGTACTTTGAGTCAGCCAAAAGCATTCGTTATTCAGTACCGAATACATAGGGTTTGCCACAGTTCTAGCGCCTGAGTCGGTCAGTTGAAGTGGAGACTTATCACGGTGAGCTTGACGTGCTGTGTTGTGCGTTACAGCAGTAATTGGCGACGAGTTTCAACGATTCCGCACGTCTTAACGGTCGTACGGGTGTATGGTTATGGATACCTAGGCTGTCATTCAGACTCTTCTGGGGCAGCTGAGAGCTTTTACATATACTGTCACGACGCTTTACACCACGTTATTTGCTAGGCTATCTGCGCCGTCGACGTTTCTTCCCCCGCTTCCTCAGTATGACTTGGCTGAAGACTGGGACACTTACGAGTAGTGGCTTCGGCGACATTCTCGCGTACGGGGTCGCGGATGCTAACTTATTCTTGTATATCAATTGCTCGGTCAGTTGGCCCCTCTGCTGGACCCAGCCTCGCTTTCTTTTGACGAGATGTCAGTTGTTACCTACTATCGCCCACAAACGCACGCATGTTGTTGCAGCGGGTACCGAATTTTACCGCTGACAGAAAAAGCCCCACCAAACTTATCATGCTTGGGTCGCGGAACTTCAAGGTCTAAGTCGGAGATATCTGTCTGTTACCGGTGCTCACGATTCTTATGCTGATTCTATGGTGTGTGATCCTGTCATTGTGTTGGCTCCTGACAAGGAGGTTCGTGAACATACTCTTCAATGAGAAAACACGTCGTTGGCTGAGGTCTTGAACATTACTCAGTCTTTCGAGATTTTGCGAGCAGCTAGCGATCAGATTGGGCCTTTGTGTGATGTGTAGTACAAGCTTCCTAGGGTTTTTATTTGCGGACGTAGAAGTTAGTACTGCTTCCTCCCACAAGCCACCTAAAACCTCCGCATCCTTGCGGATGCTGTTGCGTAGCACTGTGCGTTTGTACCGCCGTACAGTAGGCACGAGGTGCCGTAGTTGCTGTCCAAGACTTTATGGAAAGCATAGAGTTCTGACTAACCTGTTGTCTTCTATAGTTGTCCCCCCAGCGCAGAAGACAGCACACAGGTCGTTGATTCTTCTACAGCATACAAGTGAGACTAAAATAAGTTCTGTATGATGGAAGCATAAGAAGCGATTCGCGAGATTTTTAATTTTCAGGGATGCCATTTATTAATCAAATAATATAATATGAGCAACTATTGTTAATATGCCAATAGCTCACGTTGAGACCTCGACTGTTATAACTATTACAAAAATCTTTACTCATGATCGGCGCGGTCCGGCTCGTATAGTGGTCAGCTCGAGACTGAATCTGCGGCGCGTTGCGAGATGGCACATGACGCTCTATTTCGCGCCAAAACAGGGCCGTCGCGCGCCTTCTGCAAAATCGCTCTTCTCTTGTTACAATACGAGAAGGCACCTTAAACTTTTTAAACTGTCAAAATCTAGCCTGTCTTTGAGAGATATTTATCGCAAATTCTCAGCTCTGAATAATTAATATTTAGTTTATAATGAACAAAACTAATTTCAAAAAATTACGTGACGTGAAATGCAGCAGCCAATGCGAGGAGAGCACCAGTAACATAGGCGGGCTTTCCCACGGGAACCAGCACCTACTGTGCCATATGCTACTGCCCCCCACCCCACATTTCAACATATGCTGCACTTCTGTCTTTCTTCCGCGTTTAAGACACGTACGATGTTAGCAAAGAAACGGCCAGCGGCCAGAAATATGAAGTGGCCATAGGCCAGGAATATCACAGTAGGCGGTTGTTCCTTTTTCTCCAGGTCCTCCTCTTGAATCTCAGGGCGGGACGTCGGAGCCCAGCTTCGCATAGGACACCGGCGGCTGCGTCACAAGTCACGGCGGGCAACATCACAGCCGCACGCAATACTTCCATTGTGCTCCTTATGTTTCGTCCAACATGACCGAGCGGCGTGTCCCAAACGCCGTGCCACGTGCAATAAATGCAGGAAGAAAGATCAAATAGTGACTGTGTGCCGTTGCTGACGCTTTCAAATAATTCACTTCTGGGGTTGAACGTGACGATTATGACCCTCCATTATTGCAACACTATCACTATGTTTCAAAACCATTCAAGTTGCAATCACATTATACTTGTTTGACCAACAACCATCACTGACCGTAAAAGTTTTTAACAACACCGTGCCTTGATGCCATCATCAAATTTCTAGGAAGCTCTGTTCAACAGTGGTGTGTAAAGAAATTAAGTCATTATTTCTGCCACACACTGGAGTTACACAGCAATCCATTGCTATAAGTACCTGAAAACAAGCCTTATACTTTGGTCAACAAATTAAGGATTTTATAAGCTTTTGTATTAGGTATGGCTTCATTCCTAGTTTCTGAGAAGGAGCGTTTTTTCACTGTGGTCAGTTAATCTTTATTTCCCTCGTTTTACTAAGCAGTGATGTCTGTATGCGTCATATAGTCCGTTTCATCACTGTCAGCTACAGATTTATATTTTAAGTCGGTATCCTTGGTGAACAAGTTAAATTAACAAATTTAAAGTTTTAAATGTTTTGTATGACAGTTTCTGGGAGGTCAAGCATTACTTTTATTTGACTGCACTTAATAAAGGGCCAACAACAAAGCTACAATTATATGTACAACAGTTTGATATTTTCTGTAAAATAATTACTTTAAATACATTTCTATAACACTTTTATCCAACTGTTTGGGATCACTAACTTTCCTTTTGACAAATGAAGATTGATTGATTCCTAAGTGACTAATTACCCAGTAACCTGGAGATAAATCTGAAAGTGAATTACATGTGACATCAAAACTGGCTGTCTGTAGAAATTTTGAAGCATAGTAATAGTATATAATAACAGTAAATCAGTTCAGAAGTATTGGTGAATTATTCCCCCATTCATATACTCATAATTGAAATAGAAATGAGTAACTACCAACAACAAGTAAATATAGACCAGTGACTGTCATTAGAGAACACAGAATGGAAGCAATAGGAATAAATTAGGCTTTTAGGCACACTGTAAGTTTATGTATGAAATTTACTCGTATTTTTATTTTCTTTCAGCACTTATTGACAAGAATGAAGAAACAGCAGAAGACTTACTGAAATATGTGACTGAAAATTTCTCTACCCTTGCATCTGGATGGATTCCAGTAATAAGCCATCTTCTGACTGTGTTGGATTCGACCACTTGAAAAAGACAAAATAGAAACCGTATTTGTGGAACTGAAAATAAAAGATGTTTATTGTGTTTTTGGACTGGAGTATATCAGATAAATTTAATAACTTTCATTTCAAAATTTATTTATGTTGTGGTGTGAGCAATTTATGTATTATATTTATTATGACGAAAAAGGTAAATGTTCCAAATTTAATAGCTGCTCACATCTAATATTTGTCTTTTAAGCAGAATTCGGTGCTGTATAACTATTAATTAAATGAACGCTCACTGTGTCTATCCTCCTGCTTCCTTACTTGAATATTCCAAAAAAATAAAATATGCAAGTTTATCATTTCTTTTTATTTCCCCAACAAAAGTTCATATGTTAGGCATAAAATTAATAAAAATAATTTACTACATTTTAGAATTACATCGCAAATTTGAAATAATATGACATAGTATTGTAATGCAAAAGAAAGACAGTTAATTTGGAAACAGTAAGTAAGTATGAATAATAGTTTAAACTTTTAAGCTCTTCATATCCTGAATTTTCATCTCTAACTAATTTCTCCTCATTTTTGTATATGCAAAATGGTCATCTTAGAATCTATATTCAACACTGACTCATTTTCAGTTGGTGGTAAACCAAATAACTAATTGATTCATCGTAGAATGTGATAAGTTTTTTTCTTGTATTTAGCTCAGGCACTGTTTGGTAAATCAGGACCACTGTGAATACATAAAAGTAAGTAGACACCAGTAAGCTATGTTAAATAACTCTAGTTATGTATACCAGACAATATCAGTATTCACACTTTCAGTGGAATTCTTTATATGGTCATTAGAAAATGTCGTAAACTGAGGTACTCCGCTTTTAAAACCTACATAGGCTGATCAGACAGTATTTATTTAAATTGATCAGATTAGGCTCTCAGGTGCTCTAGCATTTGACCAGGATTTCACACATTTCTTTTTCTTTTTACATCAGAGTTATCCAAGGTATAGCCAGTGTTTTACCCATAAATGTAACTAGATTCAATTACAATTACTTAGAAAAATATATACTTAATTACAATTACAAATTATTTTTCAAAAAGTAATAGGTAAAATTAAGATTACTTTTCAGCTTAACGGAATTTTGACCTAATTGAAAAGTGGGAATACAGCACGAAGCAAGAATAATTAACATAGAAAACAGTTAAACATCCCCTGCTCCAACCTATTCAGATTCACTTCACTTGTGCCTTACCCAATCCCTTCTCACACATTATGTCTGGTATTGGTACATTGTTCAAAAGGCGTTATCCACTCGCCAAATCTGTTGTGCCCAATGGAAAAGTGAAGCCACACACCTTGAACCTTGATCAGTAGTGGTCTGAATAACAATCGCCATTTTGAAAAGTGTCATCTGGCTCATGATGTTAGGGAGAATCATTTTAAGTAAAAAAACAAGACACCAAACAACAAAAGAATTCAATATTTATAAAAACAAGAGGGTGATACAAGAATGAATACCCAAATTAAGAACACGTTAAGTTTACATTTATAGTGTTAGATTACTGCTGACTTTGCAAAGCATCTGGATTGCCAATAATTTGTCATTATGCCTAGTCCTATTTGGTGAAAGGATCTTTTTGCACACATTAGAGATACTCCACAGGAGCACTTGATGGTATTCCTACAGTTAATTAAAAAAATATGTATATTTTGCATCATATGAACTATTGGTAAGGTGTGATGCTGCCTCATCCTACACCATTTAATTCAAAAATAATTCCTTAAGTACAGAAATGGAAACACTGTAACCTCAGTTTCACTGCTTCCTACTTTACTGATCATATTGTATGTGCACAGTACATCAAATACAGAAAGATAGAGAAACAATGAACAAACAATTATTTTCTTCACTCAATTTCAAGAAAAAACCTTCAACCAAAAGATAATGACTTGTTAGAAAGTAACGATTACAGTTTTATTTGAATAAGTAAATTACTTTTTCTAAAATTTATCGATTACAAGGAAAAACTACTTGAAATGGAATCATTGTATTGCCGCGAGTCTTCCAATGGAATGCGTAGTGCAGTGGTTAGAATCGCAGATTGCTGTGATTGCAGTCCCCAGTTCAAATCCTGCCATGGACAAAAAAATATTTCTGTGTATTTACTATTTATAGAATGTTCTGTTCTGTGTACAAATAGTGGAGCACTCCGAGCAGGAGGCAGTCTGGTAATGAGTATACACTTGTGTTAGCAATACACGTGTTCTTGGTGAAAGTGTTGTGCTCTATTAACGACCAGCCTTTGAATTCCGGACCACCCGCAGTTTTCACCCTGACATTTGCTGGTGAAGGAGCCAGGTATCTTGTAATACATCTGCATCATCTTGGCTCCAATTAGGCAGCATTAGAGCCATCATCTACACAGACTAGTACAGGACTACCAAGGCCATAATGATTACCTCCCTCTGAAGGACCGTGTCATCAAAACACTGATGGATGCCAAAACACCGGTAAACCAGCTGCACATCAGGCACCCATTGGTGTTCTCAGTAGACGCTGGACAGGACCCACATAAATGGCTGGAAAGATTCGACAGTCGCCATGTATAATAGGTGGGACCACATCATGTGCTTGGCAAACATATATTTCTACCTGGAGGGGACGGCCCAGCAGTGGTTTGAAAATAACTAAGACAAACTCGATACCTGGGAAAAATTCCAGTCAGAACTCAAGAAGACATTTGGAGACCACCAGCAATAAGAACAGGGCTCAATGACTTACCGAGTCAATGCAGTTGTATATACAGAATGTTTTGGCTTTGTCATGTAGTTAAACCTGATATGAATGAAGCCAATAAAAATTCACACCTTATGAAGGGCATTGCAGACGACCATATTGAACTGTTCCGTTAAGACATTTAAATGACAGTTCATCCATTGGTGCCAGAAAATTGAAGAGATGCTACAGAGGAGGGTTGGACAAAAGAAGTATGACAGACTCCCAAATGTACTCCCTTTGGCCATAGTGGAAGAGGAGCATATTTTATTCTCTCATACAACAAATTGTGAGAGAAGAATTACAACTGTTTATGGCAGCCGGGACTGTGGACCAAGCGAGCACCAGATATGGCCATGGATGTCAGTCCTGTATGTCATCAGAGAGCCGACACTGCGGAGAAAGAGGTATTTCAAACATTAGCACCTGTTAGCCCTGCTAGTCGCACCCAATGTGAACAATTGCCTCGCCCTACTATGACTTACATCACAGCTGCCAAATGGCAGTCTAGCAACTAACCGACGTGGCCACAACCAAATCCTCTAGCAACTATGACGCCTCACAGGAGGATAGATACCTGGAGGACGCCATTGTGTTTTCACTGTGGGCTTCCTGGACATGTCGTACGATACTGTAGGGAGAGAAGATGACTATTTGACAATGATTATGCCACAAGACGCCAACCATCGGAGCAGTCCTTTCAATGGTAGTCAATTGCAGATGATTACTGTCGACATATGGGGTGGGGCCCATCATCGTATTCTTGAGATGGTTGCTCTCCAACATGCTGCCACCATTCCCCGTTGCCTTATAGAGATACCAGCCACCGTGTTCGGGAAAACTAGGCGAGACTACCATCTATGGAGAATCTCATTGAAGTCGTCATCGACGGCCAACCTGTCTAGGCACTAGTCTATTCAGGAGCTTCCTTCTCTGTATCGACAAATGATTACCGCCGCAAACTAAGGAAGATAATGTTCTGTGATACAAGAGCAACTCTGTTGAATGTTGCAAATGGAAAATACAGCCGGCCGGCAGGAACATGTTTCACAAGAATAACTATATACAACAGGACACGGCCTTTTGAATTTGTGATTTTAACAGAATGTAACCATAACTTCATCTTCGGATGGGAGTTAAGGCATCCCAGGCTGCCGTTGACTGTGGAAGATCTGAACTGCAAGTTGAGCAAGACATTCCATCGAGTATGCATAACACGAACTCCCCTGCGAAATTGTTTGCATCAAGAATGTTGAGATCCCGCTATTAACAATGAGAGGAGTTCAAGTCAGCAGCTGAGATGACCAGCTGAACTGTGTAGCAAAAAGCTAATCAGTATAACGGAGGAAATCTACATACCAGCGGCTATCATATTCATTACAGGTGGTCGAGGAGAACTTTGGATCACTAATTTCCATGAGCAATCGCAACTCAGTCCTAAAGGAGTGTGTATTGGAACAGCTGAACCAGTCCATGGGGGTAAGGTCAATGTTATCGATGAAGGCTCATGCTCTGCTGTTACTGCCAACAACGCACTTGAGGAAACTACTATGGAATTTCATATAGGGCCCGGTCTCAACCAGGACCAACACCAGCAGGTGTTAACCATACTACACCAATTTTCAGGTGTATTCCAGGCCAGGCAGGGAAAGAGCTAGATGAAATGGCCGACAATAAAACACTGTATCAATATGGGGATCATCCGCCAATTAGCCAGCATTCGTACAGATTGTCCCCAGCTGAAAGACAGGTAATGATGTTGTATGATGACATTATTCAACCTTTAGATTGTCCCTGGTCGTCTCCGGTGGACCTCGTGAATGAGGACGGCATGTGGCGTTTGTGTTGACTATTGGTGGCTGAATAAAATCACAAAGAATGATGTCTACCAATTGCTGCGCATTGACGACACCTTTGACTGCTTGAAAGGAGCTGCATAATTCTTAACCATGACATGCAGACAGGTTACATTTTTCATGATCTGTTGATAAGACAGAGCCGACACAGGTAGAGACTAAATAAATAAAGCCGGCCGCGGTGGCCGAGCGCACTGCGGCGCGTCATTCACAGTCTGCACGGCCACTACGGTCGGGGGTTCGAATTCGCCCATGGGCATGGATATCTGTGCCGTCCTTAGTCTTAGCTAGTTTATAAGTAGTTTGTAAGTTTAGGGACTGATGACCCTGTAAAGTCCCATAAGCTCTACAAACATTTGAAATAAATAAAATATTGAAACTTCCTGGCAGATTAAAATTGTGTGCCGAAACCGGGACTCGAACCTGGGACCTTTGCCTTTCGCGGGCAAGCGCACTACCGACTGTGCTATCCCGACACGACTCACGATGCCGCCTCACAACTTTACTTCCGCCAGTACCTCGCCTCCTACTTTCCAAACTTCACAGAAGTTCTCTTGCAAACACGCAAGACTAGCACTCCTGGAAGAAAGGATATGGTGGAGACATGGCTTAGCCACAGCCTAAGGGATGTTTCCAGAATGAAATAAAATATTGTACAGCTGCTGGCACAAAAATGATCTATGTAGACAACCACTTAAAAACAAGTTCATTAGAATTCAAGAAATCTAATAATGAATAAATTGAATTAGATGATTAACCAGCAGTTATAGTACCAACATCTAGTCTAGTACAATATAAAAGATAAAAACCTACAAAGAAAAGATCACGTATCATTTAAGTAAGGAAAAATTATAACAGTGGTAATCAACCTGCGGCCCACGGGCCATTTGTGGCCCGCAGAGGTTTTTTAAGTGGCCTGGCAACAAGTCGTCCAGTATTCCAAATTTCGGAATAAACGTCTCTAATGACTGGCTGATAAAAATGGGCGAGATGCGTGCAGCGAAATCGTCTTAACTTAAGCACATTGTCCACAACGCATGTCGTTTGTTGTGAAGCAGGCCCCTCTCGAGTGTTTGCGCGCCCCGTGCTGCCACGGTACTTTCCCCCCTCCGTCTCCCCTGGTGGCAACTTGGACAGCACTCGCAATCGCGTCTTTTTGGTGTGCTGAAGTAGCCGTTATGAATCCTATCAAGTGTGACACTAATACTCTGTCTCGCGAGCGTTCAGCGTGAGCAAAAAAGGTTCGGATATAAATGTGCCATTTTTTGATGCTTACTGGGAAGATTGCCGGCCGCGGTGGCCGAACGGTCTGCGACATGCAAGTCACGGTTCTCACGGCCGCTGCGGTCGTGGGTTCGAATCGCCCCTCGGGCATGGATGTTCAAATGTTTGTATAGTCTATGGGACTTAACTACGGGGTCATCAGTCCCACCGCGGCCGGCGAGCATGTATGTTTGTGCCGTCTTTAGTATAAGCTAGTTCATTAATATTTTGTAACTGTAGGGACTGATGACCTCATAGTTAAGTTCCATAAGCTCTACCAACATTTGAATTGATTTGACTGGGAAGATTCGTATTCGTTTGTAAAGTGTGTTGGGAAAACACTGTGCTAAATATGCAACTCGGCCATAAATATCAGAACACCGCCAGTGCACTGTCACCACGAAAATTAACACCCCATAACACACGAGGTGCAAGGAAAAATAAATTAATCGGTACTATGCATGACTTTGCTGAAAGTTTCAAATTGCTGCTTTTGCTTTTTAAAAGTCAGCAGCAACAAAGAAATTTGGACAATTTTCCCTCTGTAAAATTCTTGAATTTACAGACATTGCTGAAAGATGTAAGCGTAGCCTTTCACTGCCATTGTCACTGTCAATAAAGGAAATTGCTGAAAGAATTTGAATATGGGTTGATAAAATAAAACAAGTAAAACCTTCACTCGGAGTTTTTATGTCGCCGTTTTCGGTGCATCCACAGCATGCACCATTAAGAGTCTGATCTGAATTGACAATAATACCATCCGTTTCAGTTGTGTCAAACTGCTATTACCATTACATTGGAGATATCCCCAAACGGCATTGCATTTTTAAATGTCCCAATGTTCAAATGTTTGTAAAGCTTATGAGACTTAACTGCGGGGTCTTCAGTCCCTAAAATTACAAACTACTTATGAACTACCTTATACTAAAGACGGCACAAACATCCATGCCCGAGGGGGGATTCATACCCCCAATGGGGAACGGCCTCACGTGTCATAGCATAGCGCCTCAGTGTGCTCTGCCATGGCACTCCATTTTCAATTCAGAACTTTAGAAGAAGTGACAATTCATAATTCAGTGCCAAAAAGTGTGTAATATACTTCCTCTTTAAATTAGCCATGGACCATCTCTCAGAGTGTTATAATTTTTTTCCGTTTTCATAATTGGTACATCACTGTAAATTGACGTGGGAAGTCCCTATTGGATGTGGTGCACAGATTCCAGAACTCTAGGACTGTTAAAACAATGTTTTTCTTATTAACCCTCAATGCAAGCAGAGGACCGAGAGCTGTTTTTCTTTAAACTTTATTTCATGAAAAGTCTGATCAGCCATTTAAATTTCAGCAGCCAAGTTAAGAATATTTACCGCCAGCGTTCTATCTTGATATGTGCTGATTAATGAATAACAGTAACATCAAGTCAGGTAGTACAAGGTTCTAGAGTTCTAATTAAAAGCCAGCTGTTAGCATCCATAGTAGAAGATTTAAAATTTAAGCAAAAAAAAAAAAAAAAAAGAAAAATACTCACAAACAGTGTCATTTATTTAGTTTTGAAGCAAGTGCAGGTGAGTTTCAAAAGCTCTATGAACTTACCGAAGCAAGATTTTTACTAATTTTTAATACTTGAGTGTATGTTACACAGTAGCTGTGAATATATGTATGTTTTATGTTATATCTGCTATATTATGATTTGGTGCCTGTTTCTCATTTCATTGTAAGCTTCAATAATGTATAACAATCACAGGGTAGGTGTTGCATTCTGAGTAGTGAGTTGTTACAAAATTGGTCCGACCTTAACAGGCATTATTAGGAGAAAAAACAATAGTAGAAGTCGGAGGAATAAAAATGTTCAGATGTTTGTAAATCTATCAGACTCAACTGCTGTGTTAATAGCCCGTAGCTTTCAAACTACTTTAAACTAAGGTAAACTAACCTAAGGACAACACAAACCCCCCGACAGTGAACGGCGCGCGCACAATAGCATGGTGCCCCAATGTGCATGGCTAATCCGATGCGGCTAGAAGAATACGTACATGCCAATTTGCCTACCGAAATAACCATTTCTGTAAATAGCCTGGAAATTTTTAGTAATATTGACCTTTCGAGGCGTGAAAGTTTACATTTTACTATTTCTGTAACTCTCTTTCACACAATCAACATTAATTGTAAATACTTATTGGTGTGTTGTCTTTCGAAAGAACGGACATCACACCAATATATAAACAGTATTCACATGCGGTGATGGCATTCTGGGTTCCAGTCTTCATCGCTAATGTGATAAAATCTATAGACCTTGTGTGTGGATCCCTCATGGTGAACATTGAGGAATATGGTCGTGGGATGCTGCCGCACGGGAGTAGACGATCAGTCTGGAGCGCCACATTGCGGATCATGAGGCCTCCCGTGTCGGAGGTTCGAATCCTCCCTCGAGCATGGATGTTTTTGTTGTATTTAGTATAAGTTAGTTCATAAGTAGTTTGTAAGTTTAGAGACTGATGACCCCGCAGTTATGTCCCATAAGCTTTACAAACATTTGAACACATTTTCGAGGGGCGTTAGTTTCGTAGCGTGGGACTAGTGAGAATTTTGGGCGGATGGGAGACGCGCTCCGGATAGCCAACGAAAAGTTAAGGCGACCGCTGTCCCAAAGTCAGTAATCGACTATTACACATTAACGTAATATTTTATCTTTATCCCGAAGTCTTCAGTTCTTTCTAGCACTAAGGTCACCAGGTGCAGTAATGAATATCATTTTTTTTCTTTAAATGTTTACTGAAGGCGAGATGTCATAGCTGCACAATACAGTTCCGAGTTAACGGTTAACGTTACCTTCCGTTAAATTGTTCATAAAGTGACGCTTTAACGTTTAACCAAGTTTACTTTTTTTTTGCAATGGGTTAATGATTAATGATGTTAACTTACTGGTTAACGCTGTCCAGCTGGTAAGTATTATAGTGGCAGTTCGCAGTAATCACTCGCCCAGTCTGCCTTGAAAAAACTATCGCTAATTGTCATATTTCATTGATTAACGTACATTACGAACAAAGATATTTAACAAAAACGTAGCTGCTTGGAAATGGCTGTCAAAAGTTTGCAACAGAGTTTCAGATGGCCACTCAAACTTTTTAAACAAATGGGTGTAGTTATTTCGCAGTGTTATTTTGTCCTGTGATGATGATGTGGCCCACTTGAAATAAAACTTTCGACAATTTGGGCCGAGGTAGAAAAAGGTTGAGTACGGCTGGATTCTAACAATGAATACAAAAAATTATTAAAGCAGGAGAAGTGTAGGAAAGCAATTTTATGTAATAGCATTTGTTTGCACCTTACAAATTAATGTAACAGCATCACTAAAAGGCTGCACAATACCTACAAAACACACTATATTTGAACCATTCAGAATATGATTATAGCCTAATATTATCATTGCAATAAAATTAACAAATAAATAATTACAGGAAAAGTTCATAATAAACATATAAAAATAACAAAGGTGCACACTAATTGTAGGAAAAACCTACATCAATAAATTCTAAATTCAACACAGTAATCTCTATAAATAGTAACCAATTATTTTTAATCAAACAAAAAAATATTCTCCCCACATGATCCTTTCATACTAATATACATTTATATAAACCTAGGATAAAACCTGACAGGGTAATGTAGGAATTTGCAGGTCGAACAGACAAATGTATTTGTCTACAGCAGCCAAAAGTTTTCTTAACCCAACATCAAGGTCACAATCTACTTTGTTGATATGAGTTATCAAACTAAACAAAAACCCATTGGTTTAAAAATGAAGACTTTATTTACCCTTCATTACATGGAAAGACAGTCAAACATTCTATATAAATAAAATATGAAGCTCCATGTATTCTTTTTGTCCCAAAGAAAAATTTAAGACTATTGACTTAAAAGTAAAACATTACCAAAAATTTAGGTTTATTTACTTTAAAATACTACATGCTAATAAAAGATAGTCAATTTCTCATCAAGCAATTCATTCCATCCATTAATAAGGAGGCTAATGATTATATGAGCTACGGACTGATGACCACGCAGTTTGGTCCGATAGATTTACAAACATTTGAACATTTTTGATTATATGAGCTTTACACAGTCAGAACACTGCAGGTCTTCAAAAATGCATTACTGATCATGTCAGATCTCAAAATTTTATCAAGTAACAAAAGAAGCGGAAATCGGTTTGCCTATTTTGTTATAGTAAATTAACAAAATAAATATACAAATTCCACCATTAGTTCAAACGCTTAAAAATTAAACTTATTATCTTAATAAAATCTTTAGAACATTTATAAATCAAATTAAACGATAACTAAAACATGATCTTTAAAAAGCACCTTAAATACACATTATTTGTTCAATTATTTCATAAAATACAAAACTAATTTGAGAGATTATCTCCTAAAGAATAAATAAGTCACTATTCCAAACAAAAAATTTAAATTCAAGAAATTAAACTTTTCTTTAGAAACTCAATATGTGAGGAAACTGTTAACATTTCATTTCCATAAATAGATTAATTCTAATTATGACACACTAACTATACCCTATTTCTAAATAAACTTAATTGAGAATAGGAAATAAATACTAAAACCCTGATAAATCCCCCAAAACAAAAACTTAAAAATACTGCCTTAAATTTAAATAATTACTTCCTGTATTTCCTATTTAGTGTGCTAATAAACTTACTGCACAATATATACTAACAAGGGGAAGGACTCGGACATGTCTAAAGAATTCGGCTCAAATTTGCCAGGTCGCTTGTGTTCATCCTGAAACAAGACCCTCTATGATAATTGGGCTGAACACCCCTTTGTTTTTGTGAAACTCAGGCCTAAAGATTATGACGATCAATCTGCTCAAAATGATGGGATCGTTACGTAATTTAAGCAGAGCATTTTTCATAATCATGTATAGGGTCCACAAACCCATATTTTTCCCAAAATGGAGGAAAAAAACTTTTATATCTGACACTTATGTATCCACATGCTAAACGCTTTTCGCCAAGAGTGCTGATAGAGCAATGGCCAGTGGAGAAGTGGATGCAAATCTCGAGCATAAAGTGCTGTTTCCATTTCTTTAAATTGTAATTTTCGTACCAGAAATCGTAGGGTCAGGACGGTTATTAAGGTAAGTAAATCAATAAGGAATGACAATAAGTTAGGTGATAGCAAACAACTGAAACGTTATTTCTGGTCACTTTACAGTAGCTCTTCCAGTAACTGTTGTGTGTCGTCACTATTCTTCAAACAACTAGATGGATAGTACAAGTTATATTCGAAAAAAAATATATACCTGGGGCACCAAGAACAACTAATGAATGAAGTCAGTCAACAGCTACACTGTTCCTTCCAAAGACTTAGGGAATCTTGAACTTCGTTTAAAATAAAAATATGTCTTTTCGAGACTTAATTTTGATGTGTACCATGCATACAATATCGCGTTTTTCGCTTCCTACCTGGTTACCTTGGCCGTTGTGCTAGTGGCGCTTTTGGCGAAAACCGTTTACTATGTGGGCATATAAGTGGCAGTTTCTTTCCACGATTTTAGGAAAATTGTGCATTTTCGAACCCCATACATGGTGATGAAAACTGCTCTGTATAAATTATCTATTGATCCCGGCAATTTTGAGTAGACTTAAGGGGTGAGTAAATCTATTCTCAGGGGTATTGAGCCAAACCATCTTAGGGTCCTTTGTTTTAGGTGGTACACATGTGACCTGTCAAATCAGAGCCGAATCGGTTGGATGTGCGTTCCCTGTGTAAGACAGACCCCAATAAAATTATTTCCAACACATTATCTCATCTTAATTGAAATTCGCTTGAAAACTTTAAACAGATTTATCAATGAGTACTGTGAGAATTGTGTACAGATCTTCAGACTATATCAGTTGCAGTAATAAAAATTATAATGCTATGAAATACACTTTCATTAACCCCTTTTCGCTATCAAACCCACAATAATAAAAAATCTGTTGTAACCCACTTACTCTTAATTGTTACACTGTGTAATGAAATACTTTATAAATTATGAGAATCATAACTCTGAAAGATTTCCTTATAATGGATGTACAGAAAGAAATACACTAAGTCAGGTTAATCTGTACTGTCAGTTACAGATTAGATTAGATTAATACTTGTTCCACAGATCATAAATACGACATTTCGCAATGAGGTGGAAGATGTCAGATTAATAAATGTTGTTTATAGATGACACTCAGAATTTTAAGAAATTTTTTTTTTATTTTTTTTTTTATTTTTGTTTTGTTTTGTTTTTTGTTGTTTTTTTTTTTTTTTTTTTTTTTTTTTTTTTTTTATGCCCGCCAGGTCCTAGGATTTTTATCTGTCACTTTCCACTACTTTCACCTCTGGCAGTATTGTTCATGTGAAAAATACCAAGTAGCACCGTGGATCAGAACCCACGTTAAACTGTACGTCTCCCTATAACTGGCTGGGTAAGTCACTTCGAAGGTCGTAGGAACAGCGTACCACCTCCAACCCGACCATGCCTAGTAAAGCACTGTGGTGTTCAAACCAATCTTCGGATTGTTGATTGCTTTACCTTTATGTGTGTAACTTATAGGGTAAGTTCCTCTTCATGGAATGTGACACCGCCAAATTCGTTGAGTTTGAAGACTGTAAATAAAATTACACAGGAAAATAAAATAGAACATAAAATAATATGGCCTCTAATACTAGTTTATTGTTGTTTTTGAACATTATTTGAGTTTCACAGATTCATAAACAGAGTGTTTAAAATTTTGGATTTAACTTTTTAGATTTGTAATTTAACTCAAAATTAAAATTACATATTTTACCAATCATATTCACTTGTATTAACCATGAACCCACAGCTGCTGGAATGAAATATACCAATACTAAATCAGGTGCTAGTTCTGAAATAACTTGCTAGTTAAATAGCTACAGAAAGAGGGATTAGTGCAATAAAACTTGTACATAATACAAACAAAAACTGAATTAATAAGGAAGAATAAAACTTTAAAAATGTTAGACAATTATAGAAAATAAAAATTATTTTAAGAAAATCACATGAGAATAAGGACGAAAAAAAATTATCACAAAATTTCCAATGACCACATCAACTTTCCCATCTTATATAGATAAATATTGAACTTGTTTAGAAGTAAGTGTTTCATTTTTATATAACACATGCCAGCCCCTCAGGAGCTCAGTATTAATTTGCTGAGAATGGGCTTGGCGAACCCAGGGTCCTGAGCAATGGACTGTGTCGTGCCAACAGTCCGCTACACCGTAAGCGCTGTTCGTGCTTAAACGACCATCGATCGGCGCGACGGTGAAATGTACGTTTCAGAGCCCGGGGATCTTGGCTTAATCGCCCAGGTCGCGAGGATGATACAAACCTCTATAAAAACCCCTCAAGGTGTGCTAGGTGCTGAGAAGATGCGTAGCTGTTGAGGGTGAACAATCGCTAGTAAGCAACCTCTGAGGAACCTGCCGCACCTCAGTTGTATAAGGCTTACCCAGGCAAGCGGGGCTCTGCCTGGGTGGACCTTTATATCCCTAGCTGTCCAAGGCATTATATTCCATAAAGACCTCCTGTTTCAATCAGATGAGGAACTAAGAGCCAACCTGGATCGGCGAAGCGTTCATTTTATTCGACGAATTTATAGGGGTCCAAAGGAGAACAGGGTTGCTACCGGTCCCTTCATCTTGGCTTTTTTTTTAGGGTGATTCATTACCAGAGAAGGTCAAGGTGATGATGTACCGGTGCGACATTAAACCCTACATTCCTCCTCAGTCCCAGAGACTAAGGCAGTGAAGCCCTCAAGACGGGAGAAGCCAAAGGAGCAGCGAGTGGCTCAAAAGAAGAAGAAATACAGTGGGAAAAAGAAAGTGATAACGGTGGTTGTCACACCACCACAGTATCCCTCCGCCTCCGAGGACGAGGTGGAGATTCTAGCGTCCCCTGAGGACCTATCTATCGATGGTACCTCAGAAACAATGGATATCGATGCAACAGCC
This sequence comes from Locusta migratoria, assembly GCA_026315105.1. Lineage (NCBI taxonomy): Eukaryota > Metazoa > Arthropoda > Insecta > Orthoptera > Acrididae > Locusta > Locusta migratoria. Next base: position 276,591,186 of record CM048755.1, read on the forward strand.
TCTCCAGCAGTGCCTGCAAGTCATCCTGAGGTATAAAAAGCCCCCATTAGTATCTAATGTTTTCCAAGACCTTCCTTCAGTGGAATTGCGGTTGATTTCTCCGACACATGACTGAATGACACATGACTCTTAAGCACAACATCTGCTTTCTGTATTGCTCTCCAGGAGACCTGGTTTCCAGCAATGCAGACCCCTACCCTTCGTGGATGCAGGGGTTATTATTCTAATCGGAATCTGTATAACAGAGTTGCAGGTGGTGTCTGTGTGTATAGCCTTAACTGCGTTTATAGTGAACCTCTGCACTTTCAGACACCTTTAGAAGCTGTGGCTGTCAGGGTAAGAATACCATAAGACATAACCATCTGCAGCCTGTATCTTCCACCAGATGGAGATGTACCACCACACACACTGGCTGCGCTGATCTTACAACTCCCGCTGCCTTTTCTGCTACTGGGCCAGCCGGCCGAGGGAACTGAGGCGCTACAGTCACGGTTGCACGGCCGCTGCGGTCGGGGGTTCGAATCGCCCCTCGGGCATGGATATTTGTGGCATCATCATCATTATCATTAGAGACTGATTATGCCTTTCAGCGTTCAGTCTGGAGCATAGTACCTCTAATAAAATTCCTCCATGATCCCCTATTCAATGCTAACATTGATGCCTCGTCTGATGTTATGCCTTTTACTTCAAAATCATTCTGCACAGAATCTAAGTACTTTCTTCTTGGTCTACCTCGACTCCTCTTACCCTCCACTGACGAGCTCATGAGTCTCTTAGGTAAACTTGCTTCACCCATGCCTGTAACATGACCCCACCATCTCAGTGTGTTCACTCTAACTGCTTCATCTATGCTGTTCATTCCCAGCTTTTCTTTGATTTCCTAATTATGGACACCCTCCTGCCATTGTTCCCATCTATTGGTACCTGCCGTCCTTAGTATTAGCTAGTTTGTAAGTTTAGGGACTGATGACCCCGTAGTTAAGTCCCATAAGCTATACAAACATTTGAACATTCTACTGGGCGATTTTAACGCTCATAATACCTTGTGGGATGGCGCAATAGTCAGTGGCCGTGCCAGAGTTGTTGAGAACTTACTATCCCAGCTCGACCTCTGTCTCCTAAACACCAAGAGCCCCCATACATTTCAGTGTGGCGCATGGTACCTTCTCAGCTATTGACCTTTCAGTTTGCAGCCCTGGCCTCTTACCATCTGCACATTGGAGGATAGTACCTTGGTGGTCGTCGGAAGTTGCGAAAGCTATCTGCGACTGTAGGCGTGCTCTTCAGCGCCATAAGCGCCATCCATCACTAGACGATCTAATCGCATTTAAGCGACTCCGAGCTCGTATTCGCGAAAGGCTCAAACGGGAATGTTGGGAGAGGTACGTCTCAACCATAGGGTCACATAGCAGTCCTTCCCAAGTCTGGACGAAAATCCAGCGCATGTATGGCTACCAGGTCCAGACAGCAATTCCTGGGATCTCTCTCCAGATCTGTACGGACCAAGTCGCCTTTTCTGAGGCATCTGGCGAGCATTATGTTCACGCTGCTGCATCCCATAATTATCAGCCCGCCTTCCGTATATTAAAACAGTCGATGGAACGCAGAAAGCTCCCATTTATCTCACGCCACCCTGAGGTTTATAACGCTCCGTTTAGCGAGTGGAAGCTCCTCAGTGCCCTTGGCACATGGGTGAGGTCTCCGGGGCTCACTTCCACTTTTTATCCAAACCTTGTTAGCTGTGTGTACCTTTCAAGTTAAAGTTTGTGCATCCTGTAGCACCCCTCATGTCCAGGAGAATGGTGTACCTCAGTGCTCTGTTTTAAGCGTTCCTCTGTTTTTAGTGGCCATTAACGGCTTAGCGACACCAGTTGGGTCGTCAGTATCCCCTTCATTGTATGCTGACAACATCTGCATATATTTTAGCTCGTTTAGCACGTGTGTTGCTGAAAGACAGCTACAGGGAGCCATACAAAAGGCGCAGACGTGGGCTCTCTCCCATGGGTTCCAGATTTCTGTCGCCAAAATGTGCGTTATGCACTTCTGTCAATGATGTCCAGTCCACCCACACCCAGAGTTGTATCTTGATGGCCAACTACTTAATGTAGTTGAAACACACCGTATTCTATGACTGGTATTTGATGATCGGCTCACATGGCAGCCACACATTCGCCAACTGAAACAGAAGTGCTGGTGGCACTTCAATGCCCCCTGCTGCCTTTGCAGTACCACTTGGGGTGCAGACCGGAATACCCTGCTGCAATGCTAAAATCTCTTGTCCTGTCGCGACTTGATTATAATCTAAGATCCGGTATAAGAAATATATACCCTTATCTGTTATTTAATTTTAATGAAGTTTATATGGTAGATAATGTATAGATTGATATATTGCTAATAGGTTGCCTAGCTAAACGGCTGGTGCCGATGATGTTAAACAATAAATTGTTTTATCAAATTTTTTCGATCAACTTCCCCCATCTGTTATTTATGAAAGCATCAACTGAGAGAATATAGCCCAATGAAATGAAAAAATGAAGGTTGTCTACTTTCACCTCTTGTTAACTATGGGGTTGCCTAGTATAAAGAGGTAAGTAAGTGTAGTTAATTTACCCTCATACGTTATTTAATGGAATTACATATCAAATGAAGGGTTATTTTATTCTAAATCCAACTTTATTTGGTTCCCTTATCAAAACGTTTGCTGAATCAATGGTTGCCAAGGTTTAAGATGTTAACTTTTCTGCGCAGTCACAGTGGTCGTGAGTGGAACTACTTCTCTCCATCTCGGTGCTAACGAGTGTAAACAGTATGCGTTTCGGACTATCTGAGTGTTTCTACTTGTTTTTAACAGTAATAAGAATATTTTAAATAGTGAGATACCCTACAGAATATCCGGGACACACCCCATATAGACACTGTCAAGTGATAGCGGCTGGTATTGCGGCATGATACGCTGACTCCACTATTGTGTTGTTGTTGTTGTGGTCTTCAGTCCTGAGACTGGTTTGATGCAGCTCTCCACAATACCCTATCCTGAGCAAGCCTCTTCATCTCCGCATAAGAACGGCAACCTACATCTGTCTGAATCTGTTTACTGTATCCACCTCTTGGTCTTCCTCTGCGATTTTTACCCCACACACTTCCCTCTAATGCTAAATTCACAATTCCTTGATGTCTAAGAATGTGTCCCACCAATCTATCCCTTCTTTTAGTCAAGGTATGCCAGAAATTTCTTTTCTCCCCAATTCTGTTCAGTACCTCCTCATTAGTTACGCGATCCACCCACCTAATCTTCAGCATTCTTCTGTAGCACCATATTTCAAAAGCCTCTATCCTCTTACGAGAATAATATTCCTGTACACTTTGCGGGTTTGCCGCCGGATGACATTGTGAATCTCCCACAATATTTCGCCGACCCAACTGTTCGACATCTTCAGGTGGTGGTAGCTGTCAGTACTTCACGGCGCTGATGGTAATTGCGCGGCAGCGGCGGTATTTATCAGGGCGTGTGCAGAGATTACGCATGCGCGAGAGACCGTTCAGTGTTGGTCGGCGGCGGCGCTTCTGGTGCCCCCTGCTGGGAGCCGAGGAGGTGTCTTCCGCGCGTGCGCCGTGGGCAATGATGTGCTGCCGGACGCTCCTGTGGTGGAAATTGGAACTAAGTGTCTGCGTTGCGCTGCGTTCCTTCATGTTTCCGATTTTCTCTTTGTTCCTGTTTCGTTTTGATTGCAGCCAATAGTGGATTCCAGGCTGCGCTCATCTGGAAACCTGCATCCCTGTTGATAAGATTATCCGCCGTACGGATGTGTATGGCCTCCTTAAAAATACTGTCCCAGAATGATGATACTGACGATAGAATTTCTGTTTTCTCGTAACACATCCGATGACCTGTGTTCAGGCAGTGCTCTGCTACCGCTGACTTACTGGGTTGTCCTAGGCGTGTGTGGCGTTGGTGTTCAGTACAGCGTTCTTGCACAGTTCGACATGTCTGCCCTATATAAGATTTTCCGCACTGACATGGTATTTTATATACGCCGCGTTTGCGAAGGCCAAGTTCGTCTTTGACCGAGCACAATACATTCCTCAGTTTTGATGGCGGACGAAACACACATTTGATGTCGTGTCTCTTCAGGATACGTTCTATCCTAGATGACATGCCACCAAAATAAGGCAAGAACGCCGTTACAGTGGGTGCTTCCGAATCTTCATCAACATCCTTTCGTTGAAATTGCTTCAATCGAAATGCATTGCGTATTTGTCGCTCAGAATAACCGTTTTGCTGGAATACAGCAAAGATATCATTCTCACTGAATATGAGTTGGCTGTACCAAAGGATAAGGTGGTACAAAGTAGTCTGGTTCTCCTAATGTATAATTGAACACGGTGAATCCTCAAACACTTATACAAATTCTGTTTCTAGATAAGGAATGGCTTATAATAGATTTGAAATCACTGCTTCTCCTCAAAAAGATACATATACATACATACATAATCCATATATGTGGTTCTTATAACTAAAAATAAGATTATTGTCCCGAGCTATTTCTCTTCTCTCTCTCTCTCTCTCTCTCTCTCTCTCTCTCTCTCTCTCTCTCTCTCTCTCTCTCACACACACACACACATACACACACACACACACACACACACACACACACACAGACATATATCCTTTATGCAAATAAAGAATATACTACCTTTATTTGCATATAAATATCAGTGAGTTCTTAATTATTTACATTTCAACAAACGTTAGATATACTTCTGAATGCTATTTTGTTATTTGGTGTATAATGTATAGCTACAAATGATGCAGTTATAATTGGAAATATTGAACATAATACTAGTAATAATCCAAGATTTCATCAGGATGAAATATTTGTCTGTGTTGATTATTCAATTAAGTAATTCTTGATTATAGGGTATTTTAAAGGTAAAGGTTTATTAAAAAGTATACTTATTTTATTTTACAAATAGTTCATTGTTCAATATTTGTGATTTTTATCATTACTAGTCAAGCAATAAATATTTAATTATTAATATTGTAATTACAATTTTTGTAATGTTATGGGAATTTATTAGAACTACTGTTATTTTGTTGATAATGTATTAGTGGTAAATATATGTGAATTCTGTATGTTTAATTAAGAGTATAAACATTATTTTATTTATTATATATAAAATTAATCTACTGGAAATCATTATAATTAAGATAAACATTGTAGTGATTGATTTAAGTTTCAAAATAATATTTGATGCAATTCTTCTAATGTAGATTAATAAGACTAGTATGCCACAAAGAGATGTTAACAATAAAAATATGACAATCGAAATCTTTTTATTATTATTCGTGTTATTAAATCAATTAGGACGGTTTGGGTAGTAATAATTGTTATTATTATTATAAGATGATTGAATTCTATAAACGTAATATTCGTTATATTTGATAATGCTATAATTATCATTTTAATCATTTCAGAGGCGAGTTTTATCAAAATATCAGTTTTGATGATCAATAATACAATTTTTTTTAACTTTGAAGTTTTAGAAGTTGTTTTCTTATTTTTACTTTACAAGATCAATGTTTGTTTATAACTAAGGAAAATAAGTCTTTGTATGTTCATCTTGAAAGAAGATGATCTAGAACAAGGGCTGTAATATGAAGAAAGCACCTTCTGACATTAACATTTGGAACGTTTAATTTGTCCTCTTTTGGTAATTCAATATTATAATCATCAGACCCTGTGAAAGACAATAATAATAACAGTTTATAACAATGAAAGTGTACAATACAAAAATTATATTATGTTCACAATATGATATGATATAATTATCCAATATTATCTAATGCTAACAAAAGTTCTGTCTCATGTCTATTACAGATTTTCAATTAACCATATATTATAAAAAAGAATTAAGGTTAGAGGTAACATAAATCCATTAGATCACTCATGTGCCATGTTTGTAATACCATGTATGTGGAATTGTATCTTATACCACAACCAATTTCCACTACATACAGTTCTTATAATATAATATAATAAAAGTGGGCAGTGGGATGTGAAGTTACATACTATATAATATACTAGTGTTATGAATGTAATTATATTTAAACACACCCAATATCATATTTGAAGTAATGCTATGAAATAGTATTCCTGCCTCTCAAGTTTCAAACAGTTTATATTTTTGGTGTAGTAAATTTTAGAAAAATGAGTGACACAAAATAATCTACATAACTGTGTTGATATCAGGAAAAATGAAAATGGTTGTAAAAATGTGAAACAGAAGAATAGCACTATCACTTGCATAAGATAAGGCGAAGCAGTGTATAACTAAAAAAATCGTCCTAAAATAATTACACCACTATAAACATTGTAATAATTGGGATATTGTTTACTTGCCTGTGAAATTATAATAAGAGTCTTTTAAAAGTATATTCAGATTATAGCAAAACATCGGTACTTTTCTTAGATAAACATAAGAATGTGGTTGTTTCCACATGGATCGACATCTGGTAGCTCAGAACTGCCTGAACCATTCATTTGTGACTATGCGACCTTCCTATCAGTATTCACCAATAAGAATTGGGCAATACATAACTCAGGGTAGTAAAAGTTTATGGATCATTGTCTGTGTTGATAGGGGTGAGTTATGTATGTCAGCTTCTATGCCCTAAACAGGTACTCAATCTGTTTAAACAAGATCAATAATTAATCTGTAGTTTAGCCAGTCTATCAATCTCCACATGATAATGTGAAGTATATCTAAACAAACATAAATTAAACCACTGAATGACGAAGTAATTCTTTATAAATGGAGTTTATTACTCTTACTGGACATGAAATGTGGAAGCAGTCGAAATTTATACATTGGTAAATAACTGAAGCCGGCTGCGGTGGCTGAGGTGACTGAGGCGCTCCAGTCACGGTCTGCACGGCCACTACGGTCGGGGGTTCAAATCCCCCCTCGGGCATGGATATTTGTGCCGTCCTAGTTCGTAAGTAGTTCATAAGTAGTTTGTAAGTTTAGGGACTGATGACCCCGTAGTTAAGTCCCATAAGCTTAACAAACATTTGAACATTTTTGAAATATTTCTCCTACCATTGTTCATGAGAGGCACAATAAGTATCACATGCACTCCAGAGTTAAAGTTCCAAATTATCACTCGTAAATTAGTGAAATCCATCAAACATTGCAGTTCCAAATTAGTTCGCGATTAATTAGAATATTTGTTATAAACACAGTTTGTCATCACACGAGTACACGATTGCTGAATTATTATAGTTCCACAGCCCTACTACCGTGTATAGTTTATCACTTTTCACCAGAGACTAAGTTCTGCAGTTACAGTTCCATAAATTTTTTAGGTTCACACATACCTATCTCTTCAAATCACAAGTTCATACCGCCGCTTCAGACCGCCCTGCGTCACAACCTTTCACCACCGCATTCAAGTTCTGAGTCCCCTCCCAAGCGTTCGGAAGCATGCTCTCCCTGCTCCCAAAATTGTATCCTTCCGTGCATCCTAATGCCTTTAGATTAGATTATTTATTTGTTCCGTAGATCCATATTGAGGGGATCCTCATGGATGTGGAACATGTCAAGAAACAAAATTTACAAGTTGAATAACAGATAATACTAATAATATAAATACAAATACATACACTTATAATATAAATACAGATACATAATTTTAAGGCTTTTTTTTTGCTGATAATATAATAATACTAATATAGTATGAGTGCATGCATCATTTGGTACAATTTAGAAATTCACTAATGGAGTAGAAGGAGTTGGCCACTAGAAAGTCTTTTAGGTTCCTCTTAAACTGATCTTTATTTGTAGCTACATTTTTTATACTTGATGGTAAATTATTGAAAATGTGTGTTCCTGAGTAGTGGACCCCTTTTTGAACTAAAGTAAGTGCTTTTAAATCCTTGTGTAGATCATTTTCATTTCTAGTATTGTATGTATGAACTGAGCTGTTTGTTGGGAAAAGGGATATATTATTTATGACAAATTTCATTAAGGAATAAATATACGGAGAGGCAGTAGTTAATATACGCAGTTCTTTGAAGAGGCTTCTAAAAGACGTCCGTGAATTTACTCCACAAATAATACGTATTACACGTTTTTGGACTCTGAAGACTTTTGACTGACTTGAAGAGTTACCCCAAAATATTATACCATATGACATTAAGGAATGAAAGTAAGCAAAGTATGCAAGATTTGTTATTTTTATGTCTCCTATGTCTGATATTGAAAATACAGATTTGTTGAGTCGTTTCTGCAGTTCTGTGGTGTGGTCCTCCCAACTAAATTTATTATCAAGCTGTAATCCCAGGAATTTAATATTGTCAACCTCTTCTATCTGCTCTTCTTCATACTTAATGCATATGCTGTCAGGAAATCTCTTACATGTTCTGAACTGCATGTAGTGCGTCTTTTCTAAGTTTAATGACAATGAGTTGGCTTTAAACCATTTATTAATGTTCATGAAAATATCATTAGCAGACTTTTCTATCACTATACTTGACGTACTTTTTATTGCAATACCTGTATCATCTGCAAACAAAACGAACTCTGCTTCTGGTAGTGTAACTGATGAGAGATCGTTAATGTACACAAGAAAATGCAATGGCCCTAAGATGGATCCTTGTGGGACACCACATGTAATTTCTTCCCAATCCGATGATGACTGTTGGCCTAATTCACTAGTCACTTGCACTGACACCCTTTGTTTCCTGTTAGTGAGGTACGACTTGAACCATTTTGCAGCATTTCTCGTGACCCCATAGAATTCTGATTTACTTAAAAGAATGTTATGGTTCACACAATCAAATGCCTTTGACAAATCACAGAAAATACCTGCTGCTTGCAATTTATTATCTAATGAATTAAGTACATTCTCACTGAAAGTGTAAATAGCCTTCTCAATATCGGAACCTTTCAGAAATCCAAACTGTGTTCTAGACAATATGCCATTTGCGGTTAAGTGGTTGAGAAGCTGCTTGTACGTTACCTTTTCTATAATTTTTGAGAATGCTGGCAAAAGTGAAATGGGTCTGTAGTTTGATGGTATCTCTTTATCCCCCTTCTTGAAGAGAGGTTTAATATCTGCATATTTTAGCCAATCAGGAAATGTTCCCGTTATAAGAGACTGGTTACACAAATAACTTAAGATTGTGCTAAGTTCACAAGAACACGCTTTAATTAACTTTGTTGATATTTCATCGTAACCACTGGAATTCTTTGTTTTTAAAGATTTTATTATGGAAGATATTTCTTGTGGTGAAGTGACTGACATATTCATGTGTGTGAAGTTATTTGTAAATGCTAGTTTCAAATATTCAAGCGCATTATTTACTGACCCAGACAATCCCATACTATCAGTAACGGATATAAAGTACTTGTTAAATAGATTTGCCACACTATGCCCATCAGTTACTTATGTCTCAGCTACCCTTAATCGTACCTGCTCTTGTTCCTTTCTGATTCTACCAGTCTCTTCTTTCACTATATCCCATATTGTTTTTATTTGGTTTCCTGATGTTGCTATCTTCTTTTCATAGTGCATTTGTTTAGATACCTGAATAACTTTTTTAAATATTTTACAGTATTCCTTATATTTAGTTAAATCATCATCATTGCAACTACTCTTGGCTGATAGATACATTTTCCTTTTTGTCTTACATGAAATCTTTATTCCTTGTGTAATCCAAGGTTTTATTATAGACTTCTGTTTAAGTCGCATTACTTTTAGAGGAAAACAGTTTTCAAACATGATACTAACATTATTAATGAATATGTTATATTTTTCATTCATGCCATGAGCACTATATACATCTTTCCAGTTCATGTCTTTGAGGAGTTTTCTAAAATTTTCAATTTTTGGTGGGTTTACTACTCTCCTGTATGTACATTTTGCAGTCTTCATAATCTGTTTAGAATCTATACCTAAAACAAGGAGCTGCATATCATGATCTGACAGGCCATTTATTATTGGTTTTATGATATGATTTTGTTCTTTTGATTTGTCTATAAAAATATTATCAATTGCTGTCCTAGAGGTTCCCAATAGAGCTTCTAGATGATTTAGGAATAGATTATAATTTCCTGCAGGTGCTCGGTAAATAGTTATTATTATATAGCATCTGTTATGGAATTCTACTTCTGTTGCACAAGCTTCTAAATGCTGCTCTAGACAGAATTTATTTATATCAATATTCTTGAATTTATAGCAGTTTTTAATGAATGTGGCAACTCCTCCTCCCTCCATATCTACTCTACAGAAGTGTGAAGCTAAATTAAATCCTGGAATGTTTAACATATCTATACCAGTGGCCACATGATGTTCAGAGAGGCAAATTATGTCAATTGGGCTAGAGGAATCTATTTCATCAATACAAATGAGTAGTTCATCAAGTTTATTTCTGAGTCCTGGAATATTTTGATGTAATAAAGATAACTGATATTGCATACTAATGGCTTGAGTAAGATTTACTGGAAGTTTCTAACTACTTTCTGTTAAACATTGTTTGCTAAAATCTATCTCCTGTTTATCTGCTTTTCCAAACTGAGGGTGTCTTACAAGCTCTCTCAAAACTGGTTTTCTTCCCCCCTCCCTATCCTAAAAAAGGCATCCCTCTGACACCTGTAACCACTGGTATTTTACCATTTGTGACAGTGCCCCCCCCCCCGTAAGTTACTTGCAATCAACCCATCTTCATAATATTATACATTTGAATATCACAGAATTAAATGCTTTGACCACCTCCCTACAAATGTTATTTACATTTAACAAACAAATATATATTTACCAATACTAAAAACAATTGAGACTGAAGCTCTTTGCATTTAAGCATGGCGTCTCACTGTTCAAATATACTGCCGTTGTCGAAATATAGTTACACAATTAATATTTAATTTATCATAGCTTTTTAAGCAAATATATTCAGTTCTTGTCCACAAATACATATAATTGTTTATATATAAATTATCTGCTGCATATCTACTATTTTTAGTCGGCTATCAAATATTTAAGTGGCTGTCTACAACATAAAAATTGAAAGTTACTAAGAATATTAAATATAATAAAATACATATAAAAATGTAATGTGCTATGCTGGGTTCATATTTTGTGTTTCTGTGGTGGAATCTATGTTCTGACACAAGAATATTACTACCTCAACGAAAAGCAGAACAAGAGAGTAAAATAAAGTTTATTGAAATAATACGGAATTAAAGTGGTATGTCTTTTTAGATAGGTAGCATGGTGCAATGCTGCCCATTTGTTTCTTAATTTTTTAGTGATAAACACTACGTATCAGTAATTGTAAATGTAAGTCTTATAATATTATTATTATAGTACTGAAATTTGTCGGCTTTTCATCTGTAAGGGATATTGAAATTGGAATTACAACGATTGATTCTCCCAAGTATCCGGAATCCATTCATATAACTATATTTGTCGTATGATTTTTCCCTGATTTTATATGGATTTTTAGAATAATGTGTGTGACTATATTGTATTTCAGTTGCAATCTGGGTGAGCCGCCCTCGCTCATTCAAGACAGTCGCTTCCTGTTTCCGAGCATGTTAGGGAAACTCTGACTACCTGTATTCCATTCACTAGGTCCAAATTGTTAGCCGGCCGTCTGGGGAACCTAACAGCATGACAAAACCCACCTTTCACATGGAAACAATCAGCTTCCCCCAGTATCTCTAATGTCACAACTGGTATCATTTGATTTTCTCCATATGCATAGTTTCGATAATAAATCATGAGTGACTTGGAAAACTTTAAGAAGGTGTACTAATTTTTATTTCTACATACTATAAATGGGGTATAAAAAGGGGAGATAACAATGTGGGCGATTGCTGTAATTCTCTTTGAAGTCATTAGACGTGTTCGGCTGCCATGGTTCTGTGGCAAGAAATTACAGAACACTGCTTAAAGTCGTTGTTCTTTATGTTTAACGTTTTATCCAAGCAATAACTTCAGAACATGTTGTGTGTTACAGTGTTTCATGCATGACACAATATCAGGTATTTTTTTCAGGCGTTTTTGTTTTGTTTTTAAATCTATATTTGACCCAACAATACAAAGTAGTAGGCTTTGTCATAGTAACTGTTTGATGTGATTATGAAACAATACAAAATAGTGCACAGTGTGATAAGCACTGTCCAGACTAACATCAGATTACATGTTTTGTATTTGCGTCGATGTAAGCCAAAGGCGTGAGATTGGAAGCAATGCTTTTTTATGGATTTTGTTTCCTGCTCCTTGAAATTTCACCTTTATACACTTGCTCAATAATTTTTATACAGAAGTGTAAATACAAACTTTATTTTTGCTTTCAGTGTCACTCCAAATCATTGTAAAATTAAGAAATTACTAGAAAAATAAGCACAAGCTTACAGTACTGGTTTTTATGAATAACAACACAGTAAATTATCATACTAGGTTTACTATACCATTGTAGTTTCATCATCTGAACACATTGAAATGATAGCTGTAGTGTGTTGCTTTGTGTGTGTTCATTGATAGCACAATACTCCTACAAGTCAGATGTACAATTCAATGTCATTACATAGCAGTTTTGGTACAGTGAACAGTTAAACATCCTTAAACTGGAAAACAATACTGTGATTAAAATCATCAATAATTAAATTAAGATGACCAGCAGACATGAAGCCTCAAAATTTCAATTTTAAAATCAAGCTAAACATTAGCCAAAGACAGGTAGTTATTATGTGGAATATTCTCTGTAATGAAACTGACAAATATGAAATATTACAGAAGAGAGTGGGGCATCTTGGTAGTTTCAAGCTACCATGCTTTATTATTTGTTTAATCATTTATGTCTGTACTAGATGAAGGCACAAATCGGAAAGCAATACACGTTTACATATAGTACCAATATCACTTCCTACATATTGAATTTAAACTATCAGTACATATATACAGGACTGGGTAGTAATACAACAGTTTTAATGCCATTACTTGTAACAATTAGATTTCAAGACTAACGATCTGAAATTAAGTTAATTTTATTGGTAACGACTTATTGGAAGAGTCATAACTTTTTTTTAGAATGTAACATTTTGCTGTAAGAATCTGAAAACAGCTTAATTTATTTTTAAAGTATTATCACTTTTGAATAATATTTAAAGCATACATATTTAATTCTCACTCATTCATTCATAACATTTTTGGCAGTTATCTGTGTAACAATGAGTATATTCCAGCCACATAGAACGTCCCATGTGAATAACATGAAATCTCCAATGTTACCATATTTTCGACATGAAAAAGGAAGCAGAAATAAAGATATATTGACTGTCTTCTGTTCAAATGCGCCACTGGCTATCCCCATTCAGGTTTTACAGTATTGCACTAAATCTCTCCAGGCGAATTCCATGACAATTATTTTTGAAAGGGCATGGTCAGTTTCTGTCCCCATTCTTAAGAAAACAATCCGAGCTTTTGCACTAACTCTTATGACTGCACTGTGATGGGACATTCTTCATTACTCTTACTTCCTTCCTGCCTATAATTTAATTTTTTAGTAATTCCTACCAATCACACATTAATTTTATGTGTTCTCACACCATTAACACTACACAAATAGTTATCCTTTCTACATGTGTAGTATTCATTATTTATTTACAGATGAGCTATAATTACAACTTTTAAAAGTAACTATATGGGACTATGAAAGTAACTGTAATCACATCTGTAGCTAATGCACTTATTTTCAACATTTTAACTCCCACCCCTTCTTCTACGTAGGGGTCTGGGCTGCCCCCTTTTCGATGTGGAAGATCAAGTCATCATACTATGACATTGCATCCTTTTGGAAAGTAGGAGTTATGTCAAAAATCCTTATCTCATATAGTCTTTTGTAAGAGACTGCTAGTAGAAAAACAAAAAATACTAGGTACTTGTATGACCTCTTCAGTGTGATAACACAGAGGAAACACCACAACAAAGTTTAAGATGGGAAAGCATTTCTGTAATATGAATAGGTTAACTTCTGATGTTAGCAGACATTTCTCACTTTTGGGGCATTCGCATTCTGCTGCACACTTTGAATTTTAGAACTGCACACCTGGCACAATCTATAAATTATAAAGGACCTTGCAATGTGGTTGGCTGCTGATATACATACAGGCACGAACAGTGCAGATACTTCGAGTAGTCAGTTTCATCACAAAGTGTAAAATGGACTTGAGCTCTCAACATCAAATGTTTCTACATCTAAGGCACTTAAATGCTTTAGTTTTCATTCCCTAGGCCTGCAAACTACTTGAGCTAACTTACACTAAAGACAACACACACACACACACACACACACACACACACACACACACACACACACACACACACACACACTTGCCCAAGGGAGGACTCGAACCTACAACAGCTAGCAACTGCACGCTTCTCAGGTAGGTGCATTGGAACGCTCAGCCACTACACTGTTGCAACTTAAGCTCTCCGACGTCTGTGCTCGGCATAGATAACGACATCTCCTTTATTTGAAGATCCTTGTTTAGTAGCATCTTCCACTAGTATTCTCCCAGCCTTCCCAGTTCGCTTGACATGCGTGTAACAGAATTAATATCTCGACGTTATCGTGTTGGGTGCAGTGGTAGAGGGCAGTAGAACCGAGCTTGGCGAACATTAAAATCGACACTACAAACGGAGTAAAGTATGATTTATTTTCGTTTGTCTGTCCAAATTTGCGAGAATACACTGAGGTGTGATAAAGGAATTATGCTTTATTTATTTTTTAATAGTGAGGAACACAATAAGAATAATTTATTATTAGAAACACGTGTTGCATAAGTCCGATTTACATTTCATCTTTCATACACTCTCTAATTTTGTATTCCTTGGGACATCTGCTCTGATTAGTTACTCATTATGATCTTGCCATACATTACGTTAACACAGTAATATCTAATTATAAGGTTTTACAAGTCAAAGTAATAAAACAAAGGAGTTCCATTTCACAAATTTCCCAGCTAAAGTGATTTCAGAGAATAGTGGCTGAAAGCAACATCAAAGAGCACATTTCACACCCGATTTCAACTCAAGATCGTTTGTGGTATGTAGGTTTCGTTTCGGAGAGTTTATCTGCCTATATTAAAAATTAAGAAATTGGGGGATGCTGTTGTTCCCTCTGTTTTTCCTTTAAATCCACCTTATAAAGCTGGACAAGTTAAATGGGGGGCAGGGGGGGGTCGAATCCCCCCTTGGACATGGATGTTTGTGTCATCTTTAGTATAAGGTAGTTCATAAGTAGTTTTTAAGTTTAGGGACTGATGACCCCTTAAGCTTAACAAACATTTGAACATTTTAAACAGGAACGTAGGGCTGTTATAAAACACACAATGGGTATGAAAAAGAGAAACGAAAATGTAAGAATACCAGGGAAAACCTTGATGAAAGTATCACTGCTGGCTTCCTTTGAATCTCAGAATATTAACTATTTGAGCCTAAACGATGATTCAAGTAGAGCAAAATAAACTGCAATTCTAACTGTGGAGATTTTGAAAAGAAACTTCCTGAAAACCACTCATCAGCTGGAAACTTAAAACAATAAATAAGCATGTCTGAAAAAACATACAACACAGACATGTAACTTTAAAAGTTTATTGTATTTATGGTGAAGCGCCTGGGAGGGTATCCTCATGTATTCAAGTTTTTGCAGTATTCAAGTTTTCTTGCTCGATCAGACAGGCCATGATAGAGTTAATGTTCTGGTGACATGAGCAGTGCCACGCGCTCACAGGACCGTAGAGAGGAATTTCAAAAAAAATGTTCAAATGTTTGTATAGCTTATGGGACTTAACTACGGCGTCATCAGTCCCTAAACTTACAAACTTATGAACTAGCTTACACTAAGGACGACACAAATATCCATGCCTGAAGGGGTATTCGAACCCCCTACCATAGTGGCCGTGCAGACCGTGACTGGCGCGCCGCAGTCCCCTCGGCCGCCCTGGCCGGCAGAGGAATTTCTTGTCATAAACAAACGCTCTGTCGTGACCTACTTTGCCACAGCTATAGTAAGTCCCCTGCCAGCTTAGGCATTATGAGACCTCATGACCAGTGAAGCATAGCGGACACGATTTCTGCATTTTCTGCTGAATGCCTTCATGCTTGCAGCGAGACAATATGAGAGTACCCATATCCTGTGACTGCACCTTGTTTTTATTCCATATTTTGTCTTTGCATTGTGATCTATTCCTTGAATTACTATTAACTCTAGAAATCACAGGAGAGTCAAAGTTCACCTTCATAGTGTCTACTAAGTCTTGTAATTCAATTATTGAAATCACAGTTTGCAAGTCCAGGTTTGGCAGTTTGAGAATGGCAACATGCATCCTAACATCCGGATTCCTCTGTATGATGGCAACGTTCAACATGAAATCATTGTAACTCTTTCCTAAAGTGCACTTAAATTTACAATGTCTTGTTAGTCCCATTAATTCCGACAGCCACTGCTTGAAGGTTTGTCCCGGTTCCTTCTTTAGTCTAAAAAATTCAGCTGTAGTAACATAGAGCTGTCCGTCATAGAGCGTGTACAACTTTTTGACTAGTGCCTCATTGGGGATGACAGACGAATTAACGTCAGGGAAGATCTTTTGATAAACAGCAAACAAGAAGGGACCGACAGTGAAGAGGAAGTAAGCAATGTGCTCATTACATTGTATTTTACATGATTAGAAGTGGGCATGGAGCTGCTGCAGGTAGGTTTCCCGGTTTTCTGCTGCAGCATTGAAAGGCCGAAATTTGGGTGCTGTTTCTGGCTGTGCTGCTGCATATTGCGTCAGCACTTGAGTAGTGGTGTGGACGGTTTGCAGTAGTTTTTCAGTTTGTTGAGCGTGAAACTGAATAATCTGAGTTAGCTAAATCTCTTCATGAGGTGCAGCCATTCTGAAATTCTACAAGACAGGGCACAGAAATAGTGATAAACGAATTTTTGCAGTGCTACATCACTAAAATAAAACATCAGTTAGTAAAAAATGAAAATTCTGGGTCTCTGTCATCCTTCCATAGTGTCAGCGTTCTCTCATAGGTTGCAGAATACTCTCGTCGCCAGTTGTAGCCTGCTGCAGGAATTTGAGTATGAAGTACTAGGACAGATATGACCAAATAATCTGGAATAGGTCAACAGTTATTAGTTAGCAAAAGAATAAATAATTTATTTACAGAATACTTAACTTCAGATAGTTGAACACAAGACAGGAATAATTGACTGATATAAAATATCTAACTTAATACAGCAAGATGTAACACTTGCTTGAATATAGATTTGTGCCATGCCTCAAACTATCAGTACAACGTGCACGGAACCTGTTGATCCTCCCTTATGCCTCAACTTAAATCCGCACATAATTGAGACTGATTCTTGAAGAGTTTTGCCTTATGAAACGTGGCAATGCGATGGCGTTCAAAACTATGCAGACGCATGGCTAGTGCGATGTAATGGATCGTGTTGCCAACTGTTGCAATGTCAGACAGTAGCACAGTACATATCAGATTTGCTTAGTCCAATGTCCAATGTTGAATGTGAAGTTATGAGCGACTATCCGTTATGTAATAAACTCGTAGCTTAATACTGGAATTGAGAAAACAACGATGTTACAATTTATTGACGGCAAAACAAACTGTATAAAGTATGTTTTTGATCAACATAGTGTGTTAAAGTGCTGGGAAGTGAAACAACATTTCAATACATCGACAGCTATTTTCAAGTGAAAAGATAAACATGTAAACACATTAAACAATGTTTATAAGAGAATAAATAGAACCTGTTTACTTTATCCATTACGATTTACCTCCTTACATTGTGAATAATGTCATAAAGAACTTAATTTTTCTTTCCTTCAGTAGCGCTACTTTTTCATTTAAAATGTTATTTAAAGAAACTTGCTCCATCAACCTAGTCTTACTCATATAAACTGTTTTTTTTTTAGGCTTTTAGGTTGCGCTATTATAAAACATTAATCTTTTTTTCTGTTTGAGATATAGGACGTTGCTTTTAGAATTTAGAAGGACACTCAATTCAAAAACAAAAAAGCCAAATTGGCATGGAAAATTTGCAATTTACCGTTAAAACGAGGTATAGTAATAAAATGAAGATTACGACATCAGCGTTTGGTATAACAGGTGTAATGTCCTACTATAACAGAAGTGAACATGTCGAAAATAGGTTAACTTCCGATGTTAGCAGACGACTGTTTCATTAAAACGTCCTTCCTGATAAGCCTTGATGTGACGTGACAATCCGGTGTAGGATTTAAATAAGAAGCCAATAAATAGAAATGAAATCCGACCGCAACAAATGTGATAAGTGCCTGCAGTTTGGGTTGGTCAGACTACTGCATGCTTCGAAGACTCCAGTGGTGCACGTGAGAACTTCTTGTGTTTGCATGTTTTCTCAGAGTGGGGAGGCTGGTAATTATGAGCTGGCGATGGTAGAAGGTTCGTTTCAGCAGCTGCCAGACTGCTTGAGGCGCATGCACAACGTTGAAATTGTGTTCCAGCAGCGCCTTCTTCCGCTTCTAGCAGCTTGGAGTGTGGCTGTTTGGTGTTCCACCAGTTGCAGCAAGCAGCCAGAAGCTACCCGGAAATATATTTCTGGCGCTGTCAAGCTGCCAGATTCGTTCATGTGCAGAAAGGACTGAGTTAGAGTGAGGGTAGCCATCACATGTGTGTTTTTGGCGGGTTTTCGATCATTTCGAAGCCAACGCAGATCAGATATTTCTCGTTTACACTTCTTCATTGTTAGGGATGTAAGTATTTCAGTTATTCCTTTAAAATCACCTTCGCCCACAGAAGTGAAAAAGAAATGTAATTAGTTGAAATGTGAAACTGATAATTGTCGTTTATTCCAGATGTCCAACGATTCCGAGTCTGAGTATTGTCGAGTGACAAGGAGTTTGAAGTGATACGTAGTGCTGATAGACAGAAAACTATTTCCAGCATGTTGTGCCGCAATATAGCGACACAGCATTTCTGGAACATTTTCGTGTATTGTGCAGTGTGACAGAGTCAGGGCCAGTTTAAGGCACAAGCGAGACAAGTGGCCACTTGGGACGCCAAGCTGAGGGGAGCGCTAGAGATGCGCAAGAGAGGAGAAACAAATAAAGAAAAAGAGAGAGAAAAGAAATGAAAAAAATTTGCATGACATTAACATATAATACTTGACCATGTGCATCATTTCCTGTTTCAGCTAATAAGTTAAACCTTATGACATTTATCTTGAAATATGTACTATTACTCTTGGATTTGTGTTATTATACATAGCTTTCAAAATGTGCGCAGCAGTTCGAAAAAGTACTGGCCAGTACTAAGAGGTTAGAAAATATGAATTTGAGAGTGTTTCTTGGATAAAACGAATAGAATTCTCCGTAAGTTCGTTTTATGCGCATATTGGTTGCCATCAATAGTAGCTACTGTTTCTTTCACATATGTATGTGGTTTGCATTATCTGAAGTACTACCCATCTTTGATACTGTCAGTGATTTCTATACAGCTTGAGTCACTAAAAACTGCCATTCGAGATATTGTGGAAATGGAAAGTGCGGTTGATGTGAGGTTTTCACATAACGGATTGGTAGTCAGGGGCTCGCATTGTTAGCCAATAAACAGATTCAAAAACTAGTTAGAAAGTGTATTTTTTATGCAAACATAAGTTTTGAAATGGAACAATGCTTGTTTATATCATATACTGGAATTGTTGACACCAGCTGTGTACAAAGAATTTTGAATGACATCTTATCACTTTTAGTTTGACAGCTAAACCATTCAATGTTTCAGGGGCAGAGGCTGCGATAGCGTAGCTGACTGGCCGAGTGGCTAGCCCCTCGGACACGGCCCACTGTCTCATGGCCACCAGCCAATCAGCTACGCTATCATAGCCTCCGCCCCCATAACTTTGATTGGTTGAAGCTGCCAAACTAAGCGTGATAAAAGTAATTCAAACTGCTTTGTACACAGCTGGTGTCAGTAATTCCAGTGCATGAGAGAAACAACCATTATTCCATTTGAAATATTGTATGTTTGCATAAAAAATACGCTTTCTAGGTATTTGTACAATCTGTTTATTAGCTAACAATACGAGCTCCTGACTACCAATCCATTCTGTGAAAACCGCACATCAATCGCACTTCCCATTTCAGCAATATCTGCAGAGGTAATTTTTGGTGATTCACCCTGTATGTGTGTCTTAACACTTTTGACCGTCCTTGTCACAGGTGTCAGTGAAACGCCAGGAAAATGTCGAAGATAAACTTTTTCTAAGAAACGAACCTACGGGAAAATCTGCATAGACGGCCGCGAAATCCTGAATATTTTTGTATAAGTACGGTTTTTAATTCTTACAGGCCGTTCAGGTAGGGACAACTTACTGAAATTTTGCCTAGCTGAACTTTTTATTGTCCATGATCTATCCCACCCTTTGATGATATCATTGCAGATGGTCCAGAGTCCATTCTGTACTTATAGACTCCATTGCACATGGCACGCCAGACCCCCACTTTTAATAATGTATTGTTTGCAGCGTTGCCAACAAAGAAAAATGTGTTTCGTTAAACTGAAGTTAAAATTCGCTAAATGCTTAATATTGTTATTTACCCTCCTGAAATGTCATCATCATTTCATGTTATTATTATTATTATTATTATTATTATTATTACTTCTAAAAGGAAGTAAACTTAATTTGGAAAAAATTATACACCACATTAATGTACCCTACTGACGATTAAAATTGCTATATCAAGTAGAAATGCATATGATAAATGGGTATTCATTGGACACATATATTATATTAAAACTGACATGTGACTACGTTTTCACACAATTTGGGTGCATAGATCTTAAGAAATCAGTACCCAGAAAAACCACCTCTAGCCGTAATAATGGCCTTAATGGCATTGAGTCAAACAGAGCTTGGATGGCGTCTACTGGTACAGATGCACATGCAGCTTCAACACGATAGATACAACAGTTCATCAAGAGTAATGACTGGCGTATTGTGACAAGCCAGTTGCTCGGCTACCATTGACCAGACGTTTTCAGTTAGTGACAGATCTGGACACTGTGCTGGCTAGGCGGGCAGCAGTCGAACATTTTCCTTATCCAGAAAGGCCCATACAGGACCTGCAACGTGCGGTCGTGCATTATCCTGCTAAAATGTAGGGTTTCGTAGGGATCGAATGAAGGGTAGAGCCACAGGTCGTAACACATCTGAAATGTAACGGCCACTGTTCAAAGTGCCGTCGATGCAAACGAGGTGACTGAGACGTGTAACCAATGGCACCTCATACCATCACACCGGGTGATACGCCAGTATGCCGATGACGAAACCACGCTTCCAATGTGTGTTCACTGCGATGTCGCCAAACACGAATGCGACCATCATGATGCTGTAAACAGAACCTTGATTCATCCGAAAAAAGCACGTTTTGCCCTTCGTGCACCCAGGTTCGCCATTGCGTACACTATCGCAGGCACTCCTATCTGTGATGCAGCGTCAAGGGTAACCGCAGCCATGGTCTCCGAGATGATAGTCCAAGCTGCTGTAAACGTCGTCGAACTGTTCGCGCAGATGGTTGTTGTCTTGCAAACGTCCTCGTATGTTGACTCTGGTATCGAGACGTGGCTGCACGATCCGTTACAGCCACGCGGATAAGTTGCCTGTCATTTTGACTGCTAGTGATAGGAAGCCGTTGGTATCCAGCACGGCATTCCGTATTACCCTCCTGAACTTACTGACTCCATATTCCCATATTCTGCTAAGTCATTGTATCGCGACTAACGCGAGCGGCAATGTCGCAATACGATAAACCGCAATTGCGATAGGCTACAATCCGACCTTTATCAAAGTCGGAAACGTGGTGGTACGCATTTCTCCTCCTCACATCAGGCATCACAACGTTTCACCAGAAAACGCCGGTTAACTGCTGTTTGTGTATGAGAAATCGGTTGGAAACTTTCCTCATGTCAGCACGTTGTAGGTGTCGCCACCGGGGCCAACATTGTGTGAATGCTATGAAAAGCTAATCATTTGCACATCACAGAATCTTCTTCCTGTCGGTTAAATTTCGCGTCTGTAGTACGTCATCTTCGTGGTGCGGCAATTTTAATGCCCAGGAGTTTAGTTCAAGCCACAGTATTTTATTTTCGTCATCATCCTGCAGTAGGGTGTTTTTGCTGTCAACTGCTGAAGTACATGGGCCAGGTTAAAACATATTTGTGGCGTATGCCCTTATGGTGCCGATTTCTTGGGCATCCTCCGACAGGACAGGAATTACCAACACGATTAAAACCAGCTCTACTGTAATAATGGCGTTCACCATAGTAGTTAGAGACGTTTTTATCAGATTTAATTGGCTAAAGGTCCTTTCCACCTCTATATCGGACATAGTAAAATCAAAAGCTTAAGAGCCAGATCCGAAAGTACTTGGAAAGGATTTAAGCCACTGGCATTTCTGTACCAGCCCATTTCTTTCGAGAACGCCACAGTATTATTTCCTTACATTGAACAGTAGTCAACTTTGACCACTGAAAATCAATTTTCGTTACTGTACTGTTTGACAAGCCCTTTCCCTTAAAACCTGAACGCCACGAAGGCAGGTGGCTGCGATCGAGTGTAGGCAGCAATGCCTATGAAGCTCCACCAGCCGCTATCAGGCCGCTTACAAATATTTTCAACTATGTTATGAGGACTGACAACTACCCTACTGTATGGAAACATGCATAGATGGTTGCCATCCCTAAACATGGGAAAGATATGAGGTTACTGCAGAAAACAGGTACCAGTTCACGAGATGCGTTCTAGGAAATCCCAACACGTGACAACAACAAGCAAAAAAGGCGATAATGCAACCGACAATAAGGCACTCTTGCGTTCGCGATTTAAAGACGGCTTAAGGGGCACAGCAGCATTTCGTAAAAAATAAACTTTGGGGACAGAGTTCGAAAATTCTCGCGCGGTCTGAGAGACCACACCTCGTGAGTTACGGGTTAAAGCTTTCTTAATTTCTTTGATCTTGACAAATCTGATGTCATTATGATAGTGTTCTGAGGAATTGTATCTTCATAGCATGAAAAAATAAGTCCACATTACCGTGACAGAAGAAACATGCTAGCACCATAATATTAGGCTATTGACAATACCCTGTGCTGTTTTTGCATGAATTCGAAGATTTATTTATTTATTTCGTGATCCATAGATCCACTTGAGAACATATCTCTGGATGTAGAATGTGTCAAAATATTTTTTACGCTGTTGTATATGTATTACAAGAACTATGTCCTTATCATAAAAATAATAGAAGTTGATTAGTTCATCACATAACATTAAATATATATTACTAGACTTCAGAAGGCTTATACAGCTATAAATACATTTCTAGATTAAATTACATTTACATAAGTGAAGAATGTTCAATCCACTGTAAGGACCACAAATAGATTTCAGCATTCTTACGAGATACAGAAATACATAAATTTGAGTTTAAATTTCTCCTCAACAGCTGTTGTTTTCCGTCTGTGACCTGAACTTCGCTGTCTAGCAACAATGTGCCTTTCATTGTATCGTTTCCAGATATTGCATTTTGACGTAAACCAACTGCTGCATAAAGCTGTGAATGATTCTTCTACAGAAGAATTAAACTACGACTGATTTCCTGCACTCTTAATTGTCTGTTTACCCTGTTACTGACTTTTCTATGCTCTTCCATGCCTATCCACTGTTGTATACTGTCTTTACAAACTGACATGCTGTACACTCACTTCTTTGTGAGCACCGTAAACTTCAGCTCCATCAGTTGACATAGTGAGTCAACAACCCTAGGGTTCATGTAAATGTGAGTCTGCGAGGCTACGATTCATGCAGATGCGCGGATAATATTTCTCACCAATAACTGAAGTGCTACATTGTACTTAATATACTCATGCGCATAACATTTGGAACTAATGACAACTTTTTTTTCTTTGAGATAGTGTATATTCCTTTACATACAATACGGGGCGTCTGTAGAAACATCAGAAAGTACTAACTTCTTGATTTTCTTGTTCACCCACTTCTTTGTTTTGTGTTTAATTGTAATTTTCACATTTTTGGTAGAGATATAAGCTGCTTATCAACTTATTAAAACTTGCATTTTATATTGCATGAAGGACCATCTGTCTCATACATCGTAAATTATCGACTGTTGCATTCAGTGTCCAGATAAAATAACTGATGACATATGACAAACTCTTGTAGAAAGAGGCCATTTTCAAATAACTGATGTCAACTTACCTGCCGCTAAGAGAGGTAGGCGGTTTACTGCACCAAAAAAAGAAAAGTGCCTAATGCTGAAGAAATCTGCAGAGAATGTCCCATTTTTCCTATTTAAAAAAATTCTATTCTGGAAATGTTTTGAAACTAATAGAGCATATCGCTACATTTGATGTTGTGTTAAAAGAACATTTGCGAAAAGTAAATTATCAGGAAACCAATGTTCACTATCTCAGTAAAGGAATACAAAATGAATTAATCGCTCTGTTATCAACACATGTTCAAAATCACATTTTACATGGACTTAAAAAACTACATACTACTCAGTTATTTTAGACTGTACTCCTGAATTGAGTCACACAGAACAAATATCAGTAATCGTCCAGTTTGTTCACATAAAGTCTGGCAAGGAAATTATTATCAAAGAACATTTCCTCGGCTTTATTCTAGTCATAGATACCACTGGCGAATGCCTTACCGACGTTCTCTTATATGTTGGCAAGACGGCAGATTACCTTGAAAAACCTGCAAAGACAAGGAAACGATAATGGTGCAAATATGAAAGGAAAAAATGTGGGTGTTCAAAAACGAATGAAAGACCTTATTGGCCGCAGTGGCTGAGCGGTCTGCGGCGCGCCAGTCGAAGTCTGCATGGCCGCTATGGTCGGGGGTTCGAATCCCCCCCTCAGGCATAGATGTTTGTGTCGTCTTTGGTATAAGGTAGGTCATAAGTAGTTTGTAAGTTTAGGGACTGATGACCCTGCAGTTAAGTCCCTTAAGCTTAACAAACATTTGAACTTTTTTTAAGGCATTCTTTGTGCCTTGTGAGGCTAATTCGTTAAATCTTGTGGTGAACGCTGCAGCGCTATCATGTCCTATTGCTGTGAACTTTTTCAGTACAGTCCAAGAACTTTTCAATTTCTTTTCTACATCTACGTGTAGATGGGGTATTTTGAAGGTGCATGTATCCAATCTGAGTGTAAAACCTCTTAGAGGTACTCGTTGGGAAAGTGAAATAGATGCCTTGGAGCCTCATAGATATTACACTGAACAAGTGTATGATGCTATTTATGAAGCTAGCGAAGATTCTAAAATAGTTGGTTTTGGAACAAACAGCGCCACTGGTATAGCAAGAAAGCTACAGTAATTCAGCTTTCTTTGTTGTTCAGTGGTGTAGTATGAACAGGACCGGCGCAAGGCACGTGCGATACGTGCGGCCGCACGGGGCGGCACTTTCCGAGTGGCGGCAAATCTGCCGCCCCCCCCCCCTTTTTTTTTAGGACAAACTCAACATTCATGCCCAACAGGGGATGAGGGGATTCGAAACCAAACCTCTCGGAGGGAGCGGCTTCGGGAACTGTGGCACGCCGCCTGACTACCTGCCGGCCACCCCTGTTGAACAAGGGGAGGGGGGAGGACATTTGTTCGTCTCCACTGTGGCAGCACCGTCGTGTTTACGCCGGAGGAAAGAGAGGAGGAAGTAGCTGGCGTACACGCCAGTATTTTTATGAGTGGAGCGCTGCCGGCCTGTTACGCGCCGTGCGTTTACTCACAACTAATTTCGCAGAATACGAAATCTAATTTATCTAATTTGGAAATTCTAATGCAATGTTTGATACTGCGGTTACATGTTAAGCCTGAAGCAATTTTGCTAAGCCCTTCAATGGCAGTTTCCGAGCGTTTCATTCTTCCCGCATTATGGAAAAAAAAATAATAATTGAAAAAAAAATGATTGAACATTACTACAGTCAAACAAGTCGGACACCTAAAA
This sequence comes from Locusta migratoria, assembly GCA_026315105.1. Taxonomy (NCBI): domain Eukaryota; kingdom Metazoa; phylum Arthropoda; class Insecta; order Orthoptera; family Acrididae; genus Locusta; species Locusta migratoria. The sequence continues at coordinate 276,617,262 of CM048755.1, forward strand.
TGGTTAGAAGCATGCCGCGGCGGATTAGCCGCGCGTACTGGAGCGCCGTGTTGTGGTACACGCATCCGTCCGCCGTCGGAGATTCGAATCTCCCCTCGGGCATGGATGTTTGTGTCGTCTTTAGTATAAGGTAGTTCATAAGTAGTTTGTAAGTTTAGGGACAGTTGACTTCGTAGTTGTCCCTTAAGCGTTACAAACATTTGAACATTTGATGTACTAGAAGTATTCAGAATGGGTAAATACGCTGTGAGTAGGGATAAAGACATTGGTAGTAAGCCTGACATAAGTTGTGTTTCGACGTATTTTTGGAAATTTTTGCTATCCGGTTCTGAGTGATAGACGTTTTGGTTTTTGAACCATGAAACACCTTTCCCCACCTGCATGAACGACAATTAAACTCTGACCGGCACTTTTGTTTGACAATACTACTCGCACACTATCACTTTGCCAACATTTATCCATATCCATATTCACATTTCATGTAAGTATACTACTGGTCGCTTTGAATCTGACGAAAACCTGAGAAAGTATGGTCTTTTAGCAACAATGCCGTCTCGCGCTCACAAAATCTAAAATATCCATAGATAGAACATTGCTTCTAAGGGTTTTTCTTGCCAGCTTTGAAGCTCATTTCTGTTTGAAAAAAAGTTATGCACTTTTCGCAAAGTTCGTATTTCCTTCTATTGTTCGTAATGCCATAGAAATTGCTGCCTGATAATACATTTATCCATATCATCGGTCACATAATTACTGTGAGCTTCTTGCTTCTTTCGCTAGTATAACCGTAGCCTCGCTGTAGGCCTGCCTCGTTAGTCTAGTTCCTGGTACTGCCGCGTCACCACTTCGCTTTTCCAGGCAATAGGTATTGTTGCGTTCTCTACAACGAAAACTGCAGAATTCGATTCGGTAGTTGGCCGAGGGAGTCAAGGTTGGTCAGAAGCACTTTCATTGCGTTTCGTAAGAACAGATGAATTGGTGCGTCCGAATTTCTTGCAACTTGGGATGTAGGTTAGTGCTTTTCATATAACGTACAATTAGTTTTGTGTCCCAGCCTCGTCGTCGCTTTTGTGTTTCGTATCCGTCGTAGGTGTCGGTGGCCGAGTAGGAAGACCAACACAGGAATAAGGGTAGCACGCTTGTGCAGGTAGGAGGTGACCAGCCAGTGGGGCAGCAGAAACTAGAAACACTAGAGTAAATTAGAACGAGATATATATTGCACAGAATTTATACAATACTTAACTTTTACATAGTTCAGTACTGCAGAGGGCTGATACATAGTTGAACTAGAGTCCTGCCTAGTGCCTGTCCGATAGCCAAGTCTTCACTGGTGCCTATCTGATTCCTAAGTTCTTAACTGGTTCCTATCTCAGTCCCAAGTGAATGATGTCGTTCAGTGGTGGCCACGAGCGGAGTTATCACAGAGGGCGCTCGTGGCTGACGTCGTAAGAACGCCGCGCCGTGCGTGCATGGCGGCGCGCGGCGAAAGTAGGTGGCGCGCACTTTGGACATGTGCGACACCACAATTAGTATTGCGCATGCATGTTACTCATGAGTTAGAATTTTTCTCCTTCAAGATTGCAGAATAGGTAAATTTATTTTTCTTATGATCTGTTACTTCAAAAATTGGCAAGTCTGAATGAAGCTAGAATGAAGATAAAGAGAAGAAAAGTGAAGTGATACGGCAATGACTAATTTGTCGCCCCTTATTCCATAATCAGACACGAAAGAACTGACACGGAAATTACGACAGATGTCGAGTGTCTGTTCTTTGAAATGAACAACCGCAGTGCAGTGAGTTAATATATTTCGACTAGCAGTAGTACCCATCGATGCCCGGCTGTGTATTTATTGAATTATTATTTACTCCATCTTCTTATTCTTCCTCTCTCCATTGTTTTCCGCCACACTCTTTGACCGTTTCACCTGCGTGTGTAGTGAAATACGCCCTGAAATTCTATTTCACGCGGCTCAAGTCTTATGACTTCATCTCCCGAACAGCGTATCCTACAATATTATTTCACACACATTTGAACATTTTTGTAAATTCAAAAGGATTATTAAAATTAGCTAGATTTCATAAATCAGGTTTGACTCCATTTTTGAGCTGGTGCCCAGCGACTGTTTTGTACAAATCTGTAGATAATGTCACCAATCAGTCGCAATTTTTATTTTCCAGATCTACATGGATTACGGGCACAGTGTAGCTATTCTCAATGCTTTATGTTTACATCTATACGTCATGCTGAACGTAACTGTCAACATGACGGTTGACATGGAAGCACGTATTAAAAACTTTGAGACTGGTCATCAGTGGCCGAAACCTAGAGGTAGATCTGAAAAGTAAAAACAAAAAAGGCGATTGATGATTGATTGCTGCTGACAAAAAAACAAAAAACAAAAAAACAACGGTTTGGTGGGGTGGGGGGGGCGGCAATTTAGCAGTTCGCATGGGGCGGCACTTGGGCTTGCGCCGGCCCTGGGTGTGAAATTATGTTTAAGATCAAACAAGTCAGCAAAGCTCCCCAAAGAATTACTGTACATCTGCAGAATGCTGTTGATCTAGTTGAAAGTGTTCGCATTTGTTCTGAAGAAGATGAGATCAGAAGAAGGTTTTAATAGTGTGGTAATAGATGCCAGAGAGCTTGATGACAAACTTGTTTCTCATTCAGTGTTTGACAAAGAAAAGAAAGTTTGTCCCAGGAGAGTGAAGAAGTAGTTCATATACGAGTGTAATGATGAACCTATTGATGAAGGTGAAGCAGAATGCTCATCTAGGTAATTTTTTTTACCGTACACTGGATACAGCTGTCTCCTCACTAAATGATAGATTTGAGCTTATGAACAGCCATAGCAAGAGCTTTAACTTTCAATACGATATTCATGATCTGCAGATGTGAGATAGTGGAAAACTCAAAACTTCATGTGTGACTTGTCTGACTGTGTTCAGTGATGGTGATGAACATGATAACAATGGGATAGAACTGAACGATGAAATATCGATCACAGGACTAATACTTTTTGCTGAAAGTTCTCCACAATGTGTACCATCCTATATTACAAAAAACAATTTCATTGACATTTTCCCCAACACTTTTGTAAGCTTGCAAATCCTTCTGACCTCACCAGTACCTGTAACTAGCGGTGAAAGAAGTTTATCAAAACTAAAACTGATAAAGACTTACCTTAAGTCAACACCTTCTCAATAAAGATTATGTGGACTGTCAACTTTAGCCATTGAAAGTGATATGTTGAAGTCAGTAGACTGTGACAATATTTTGAAAGATTTTGTCAAAGCTAGAAAAATTTCACTGTAATGTTTCTGTGCAAGAAAAAATTTGATATATATATATATATATATATATATAGAGAGAGAGAGAGAGAGAGAGAGAGAGAGAGAGAATATACATGACCTTACTAATATAATATTTTTTCGTCATATCCCACAAATCTGTGTCTTCCTTTACAGTTGTCTATGTATGAAGTTTGGCCATTTTTTTAAAAATCAATTCTGAACTATTGGCCCACTTTAGGTTACGGTAGTAACACTAAAAGTGGGCCTTTGCGTTCGTCTTTTGACAGCTAGAAATTTAAGTGAAAATAACGGCTTAACCATTTATCTGACACGAAAATTGAGTAACGAAATTGAGTAGAGGAGAAAATTCTCTACAACTTTGCTCTCTTATGTTTTTTTTTCATATCTCATATCGTTTCAGAGATCTTTGCAAAAATAACGGCGATTTTGGGATGTCTGTCTGTCTGTAACGTGTTCCCACTTTTTAAGACGAACCGTTCAACCGATCAACACCAAATTTTACAGATATAATTGTTGGCAAACAGAGACCCGATCCTCCCTTTTTCAATTTTTTCGGACAAAAAATACGTTAGTAATACCAAAAACAGCCGTTTGTAGTGTAATTTTAATGGTAAATAAACCGTTTATCTGACGCGAAAATTGAATAACCGAATTTGTAGAGGAGAAAATTCTCTACAACTTTGTTCCCTTATGTTTTTTTTTCATATCTCGTATAGCTTGAGAGATATTTGCAAAAAAACGGAGATTTGACACCCTCCATTGAATTAACGAAAACCAGCCATTCAGAGATGTGAAATTCCTCGCCCAGAACTCTCTCTGGCATACGCCATCTTGCGTTGCGTATTTGAAGATTTTCTTATTTTAACTTACGCGTTGTAATTTCAGAGCAATGGCGGAATGAAGAATTAACAAAAACACGTCGCTCTTCGTTCGATAAATGATATTCTAGTGTCTAAAAATGCCGTATTAGCATCAGGTAACAACGGCCATCAATAGTACAAGAATGAAGAGCAAATACTAATTGTTAGCCATAGTGTAGTGGGCAAGGCGTTGGTCTGTGATCCTGAAGGTCAGTGGTTCGGAACTCACCACTACCTAAAATTTTGTTTCTCCTAAAAGGGTCTCAGACACTCTTATTAATTAAATAGAGCTATGTTCTTCAATGTATAGAGTTGTGCATATGTCAGAATGCTCCCTCTAAAATGTGTCTTTGTTCTATTTCGTGAACATGCCGTTAAATACGTAACAACGAATTGAACAATGGTCTTCTGAAGCATATGCACGTAAACTGGGAGGATACTGTAATGATGAACATTCTGCACAAAGTGCTGATACAGGTAGTTTCGTATATAAAGGAAGTCCCAGATTTCTGTGGAAAGTGTACTTCCTTAATCAAACAGAAGGGAAGTGTATACATTGCAACAAATAACCTTGTTTAATTTTTTTCTAAGCGCTTACTCACTATTTCTGGAATATATTGAAATTCATTAATTAGAATCACTGCATCTACTAAAATGTTTCTCTTTTACATGGTTGCTATGGACGCTTTTAACGTAGATGGTATTACCTTTCCTGTAGTTCAGATATGACTTCGTTCGTGTTACACTGTTCTGCGCTAAAATAAAGAGCAAATATTCTATTTCAAACCGTGATTACGTTTTCTTTTACAGCTAAAATCACAAACGGAATAATTGTGGTAATACTGAATTCCACATAATTCCAGTGCTCAATATATATACAAAGTTAGAACTATCAATATGTCATTTACAACAGTCATTGTAACAGTGTTTATGTACATGTGTTAAAGAGGTCTATGTTTACAATTTGTTGCTATGTATTTCATGCCATGTCCTTGAAACAGAACAAATGCGCTTTTCAAAGAAAGTGCTGATACCTTTGAACAACTCAGAAACTTGAAGAATACAGTTGCGTTTAGTTAACAAGAGTGTGCAAAACCTTTTAGGAAGCCAGAGGAAAAATAAAGTGGGACAAAAACCCAGTGAAATCTATGCTTTGCGGTCGTTTGTTCATATTTGTTCTGGGTTGTTCGTTGAGAATTTTACTCAGTTTTTTATTGGCGTTGAACCAACACCATCTGAAGAGAAGGCCTGTGCACTGCCGTGCCATGTCACGTCACGCAGAGTAGCCCACGATCGTGTAGCTTACTGGTTGGCTGATGGAGCACAGTCCACCGTCTCACAGAGGCCAGCCAGTGAGCTACGCGATCTCGACCTACTCTGTGTGATGTGACGTGACACGACAGTGCACAGGCCTTCTCTTCAGATAGTCTTAGTTGAACCGTCTTTCATTTTCTCTCTTATGGTTGGTTTGTCGGTTTGAACGGGTACGCCGGCTGCGGTGTCCGAGCGTTCTGCGGTGCGTCAATCACAGTATGCATGGCCACTACGGTCGGGGGTTTGAATCCCCCCTCGGGCATGGATATTTGTGCCGTCTATAGTATTAGCTAGTTCATAAGTAGTTTGTAAGTTTAGGGACTGATGACCGTGTAGTTAAGTCCCATAAGCTCTACAAACATTTGAACATTTTTTTTTCAACGGGTACTTTGTGGACGTTGATTTGTTTTGTCCTGTTTTGATCGCTTCGGATACCTCAGTTCTCTCGTTACAGAGGGCGTCAACTACCATGGGGGAACCTTCTGACCAAGCACGCTGAGCAACCGCGCCACTGCAAGTTTCGAACCACCGTGTAACATGTTCGTACATCACAAACTAATTCCTCGCCTATTACGCTATGTTGAACAGCTGCGAGAGTAATGCACGATTCTCAAACTATCGATGGCAGGTGTTAACTAACTAACCAACATTAGATTATAATTCATTGTCCTAAGAACGACGTGTTTTTTATAATTTTCAGTGCACCATCGCTTTGAAATGACAATGCTTGAGTTATAATAACAAAATCATCAAGTAGAGAGAGCAAGGTGGCATATGCAAAAGCGATTTTGGGGCGAGAGATGTCACGTGACTGATTTATGAACTCCAAATGTACGCTATGTTCCATCTAGGCTATAGTCACTCATCCGAACGCCAAATGTACGCTATATTCGTTCCAGTCTATAGTCATTCATAACCAGTACAGGCAAAGAAAATAAACTTTGAACTACCAAGGCTTCACAGGTGATAATATTTTAACGGAAAAGTGGGAGAGATATTAGAATAATAGTTCAAAGAGGGAAAAGTTAAAAAAAGAGTATGTTTGTCAAAGGTAAAGTCAAACATCATATAATTTGGGTTGTTTGTTAAAATACGGTCAGAAAGAATATTACGTGTTGGGTGCATAGATATTACCACAATAGTAGAGTCGTAATCTCATCACCATAATTTTTTATTATTTATTCTATTATTTTGGCCCAAAATGTTTGCAAAAACTTAAAAACTACAAATCTAAAGTGGGCCATAAAACATGTCAGTGCTATTTTTTTATGGAAAAATATCTAAAACTCAACTATTTCGTTATAAGTTTTCTTCACTTGTGATATACAGTTTATAAAATTATTTATGTTTAACACACGAACTTAAAGTGAAATGATATTTTTTTATGTCCTACTATTTCCCATGATAGTGAATTAATTTGTAAACTTTTGAAATAAAACCAAGTTCCATTATTAAACTAAAAAAATAACAGAGATTTTATACTTTCATTGAATCCATCTAGGAGTGATTCTAGCCTCCTTGGTATCCATCGACTTTAATTAATAACATATTTTTATTGAAGTCGGAGTGTGGATCTTTCTGTTTTCAATAAAAGCTTTGAAATATCTCAGGAATTAACTTATATGGGTATGGATTCTATCTTCTTTTAATTCTTAGCGGTAGAATAAGATTAAGAAATTTTATATCTGTGACAGAACAATGTGTATATAGTACTTATTTTAAAGAAAAAAATATCAACTCATCATTCGTTCAAAATGTTTAAATGTTTGTAAATCTATCGGACGAAACTGGGTGGTCATCAGTCCGTAGCTTACAAACTACTTAAACTAAGGTAAACTAACCTACATACAACACACACACACCCATGCCCCGGGGAGGACTCGAACCTCCGACGGCGAGCAACCTTGCGCTCCACTGTGAGGCCCCTTAGACCGCTCGTCTACTCCACCGCGGCCTCGTCATTGGCTGATTACTTATATTTACTCTTAAAGGTCTTACCCAAGACCCCAAAGAAAGGCAACTAATGTCTGGAGATAAAGATGCAAGCATTGGGAAGGGGATGGGGAGAGGGGGAGGGCGCCGAATGGTATGACGCTTGTATGGAAAAATGTTCTCAAGCCAGACCTAGACAGATTAACGAACAGAAAAATTCAGGAATTCTAACTACAATTATCAGGCAGGATGAAATTGGAAACTACTGTCACTGCAGCAAATTCGAATATTTTTCTGGTTTGCTGGCAAAAAAGAAGCTTAGGGTTTAACGAGCCATAGACAGCTTGGTCATTAGAGACAGAGCAAATTGTCGGAGTTTTGGGTAAGGATGGGGAAGGAAATTGGCCATGCCGTTTGAAAGGAACCATCCTGGTACTTGCCTGGAGTGATTTCAAGGAAATCATAGAAAACCTAAACTTGGATCGCCGGAGGTAGATTTGAACCAACGTCATCCTGAATGCGAGTCCAATACATTACCACCGCGCCACTTCGTTTGGTTGGTTTGCTCCCCATGAAGGAGCAAGTTTTAGACATGCGGCAGACAGTTTCAATATCAGCATTAGTTGCTTGCACTGTGTCATAGACAAAGTGACCTAATTTGTTAGAAATTTAGAAATTAGTGTTATAAGTGGCCATCTGACGAATAAAGAGCACAAATAGACTCAATTTCAGGAGAAATACGATGCCAGGTGTGCTTGGGGCAATCGATGGCACTCACGTTAAAATGGACGGACCTGCAGATGATGCCCAGTCGTATTTGAACAGAAAAAACGATTTTTCTATACAGTTAAAAATAGTGTATGATGACAACCGACGGATTCGTGATTTATTTGTTGGTTTCTTTTAAATGAAGGGTCATGGCATCCCATAACTGTTGTTTTCTTTTCAGGCCCTTACCAAGTTATTTATTATGTTGCTGGTAAACTATTAGTTTCAAAACGAGGGTGAAAAATTAAGAACTTTTCTATCTCTTCGAAGTCTGAAAACCAGTGGCGTAGCTATGTCACCAAGGGCCCCGGGGCAAAAATGACATTGGGGCCCTCTTTAAACTAAAACTATGCAAAACTACTTCATCATCAGTTCCTTACCACCTATTGGAAGACATAATAAGGCAAACCTAAAAACTATTAAGTAAATTGTTATGTGTCACGCAGCAGATAATATTTAATTGTACTCTCAAATATAATTATAACTGTGAAAGTTGGTTTGTTTATTATGCTTTCACGCAAAAGTTACTGGGCGGATTTCAATGAAATTTTGCAGAGGGATAGATTTGGACCTGGGTAGGACATAAAGATAAACGACCTCTTGGGACAGTTTCCGAAGTTGCTCCTTACTAGGTTAATGAAGTCGCAGGCATAAGCTAGTAAAAAATAAACAATGAAGAAATATTACTTAACCATGAAAACATGGTCCCCTGCCGCGAAGCAAACCGGGAACAGTCAAGTCCGCGGTGACAGCAGGCGGACTGTTGTCAGTGCCGACAACTCACTGTCGGTAAACTTCTCGCTGTGAGGTCATTGCTCCGTACCGATCAGCCTAATTTCATTGATAGCCCAATCAAAGAAGGAAAATAGGGTAAATATTCATGTAGGATGGTTTCAGAATAGAAAGTTGCCGGATTTTGTTTGATGGAATACTTTGGTTTGACCCGTGCCCCTACCAGGCTTCTTGAAGTATATATTAATGTCTGGCCAGGAAAAAGTAATAAGTAAAATAACTAAGTTGACATCTTCCCTTATTATACTGGCAGTGGGGTACAGGGTAGTGTCTTGAATGCACAATTTATTATTGTGACAAAGTAACCATATTTTCTTCTTCTTGCACGGATTTCAGAGTGCAATTGGCTACAGCACTTCATTGGGATCTATGATTATGGAGCACACCCTTGGGGAATTCACTACACCAACAGTTGAGTTACAATAATAATACCGTTCTGTAATAACACATTGTAGAGACTTCATATTCAAATGTGGTCACACTGTCTACTGTCAAATACTGTGCTAGTAATTCAGCACCGTTCACTGTTATTTTGCAAAGATTGGCAGGCACGGCAACTCCGACTTCAACCGACAATACGCTGACGATGGCAGGGTCCACGTCTTAGCAGTCAAGCATAGAACATTGTTATCTTTATATTCTGAGGTGCGAATAATTTTTGGATTTCATTTCGTGCGTTTGAGGTTTGTTTGTCAGGGTTCAAACAGTTCAAAGTCGGAAAACCTTCATTCTACTAAATTATTATCTACAGTTGAACTTCGATTATCCGAAGTAATTGGCGGACATGAAAGTGTTCAAAGATCTACGGTAACTTTTTTCGAACGTCGCTCACGTAGGTCAAGGGGCCCCTGGAGCTCGGGGGCCCCGGGGCACTGCCCCGCCTAGCCCTATGATAGCTACGCCACTGCTGAAAACAGGAATACTTTATAATTTCCATGTTTCTACCATAAATAATATTAACAAAAAATAACAAGAACTCTTGTTTTTAAAATTATTTAACTAAAATACCTTACTTTGCGACATCTCTTCCCCACCCTTTACGAAATTATTGCCGTTACATTTGTCAGCTGTTCATCTAGTGCTTTGCGCGGGAAACCAGCCAGAAATATTGCAAAAAGCGCTCCAGCAGTGCAAGTATCAAACACGGGTTTTTCGTCATAATAGCTGCCAACGAGCTTGGAGTTGCGCATGCGCAGTAAGACATTTATTATTTACAGCTTGAGAATAGCAGTCTGGTAGTTACTTGAACGAACAAACGAACGTAGTAGTTTTATCTTTTAATACTCTTTGGTTGTATTGTTGTGAAGATGCGTGTGTAGGCGGCTTCTGGAGATATTTATATACACATAAACAGACAACAAACAAACAAAACAAAAACTATGCCGACTGGAGATCATATATCCTGTCAAATAAAGTACATTTTTTGTTTGTGAATCTTGAAATAACGCAGCAGTGCTGAGAATGTGTGGCTGGAAAGTAGTCAACAGTGAGCAATACACAGTGAGTATTGACGAAAAAGTGCAGCCTTACAAGGTATCGCAGCTTGAATTATTCAATGAGTGAATATTTTTATTGACGCAGTAATAGTTAACGTATTCAAGATAAAGTTCTGGAATGTGGTTTGAGCACTAGATGCTTGTTAGTGAGCAGTGTGCATGATACTTTGAAAATATTCAGATTATTGTATCATAATAATTAAAGACTACTCTAAAATTGCCAAGTATGGCGTATAAAATTTCATAAAGGCTGGAGTACATGTTATGCTGATTAGTCTCATGGCTTCATGACTTTGCCGACTCTTGTCATACCAATGTCTGTCAATCCCACCTTGGTTTAGACATTCTACAAGGGTACCCTGTGATATTCACATTACTGTCTGGCTATCGAGATTAATATTTTCTGTGGTTTGTAGTAATTATTTAAAGTAACTGGTTGTCTTCTTTAAACAGTTGATTAGGCTACATCTTCAGTTCGAGCTTGAGCTCTGGCTGATAACCTCTCTGTCAATGCTATGGTACACCCTGTTCTCCCGTTTTCTATATATCATTATGAAGAAAATGTAGCTGCTGCAGGTGATACTGGCACTTTGTTTAATTTTTTAGCAGCTGGGTAGTAAATGTTTGTCTTTTATGTGCAACATATTAAAAAAGCATGCAAAATAAGCAAAAGTGTTCTAAGTACATAATGTGAAGCTGTCGTTTGATTAAAAAGCAATTTATTCGCTATAAATAACTGTAACAGTACTTTCACAAGAATGATGGAAGAAATTAAGAGCTTCATTGGTGGCCACTGAGCACTATGTTGTTCACTTAGAAATTGACACATGTCAGCTCTGTCAGTACTGTCTCTGGACACAGTATTCTAACCAGTGACGTTATGAATCAAATGTGCCTGGGGAGCATTTGTGGTCCAACTAGGACTCACAAATTTGTATTGTATAATGGGGCCATTATATGAGCTGAATGTATGTGACTGGGACCTGTATTGCAGCTCATTTGCATCTGTGGCTGTAATCATGTTATGTAGTTAACTGTGTGTAATTAACACTTGTTGTCTGTATAAGTAGGCCTACTGAATGCATTGGGTCAACTGAAGCACATGATACGACCTGTTGGCTTTGACCCTTGATGTTGGCGACTTGTGTTGTCTGACTCAAAACATTGACCGTTTTCTTTCAAATGTGACATTACTTTTTACAATACAAACTGATCAATTTATGTGTTCACCCATCCACCTACCAGAGCCCCTGGCTTCAATTAAAAATACTAATTGTTTGAAATGTTGGACCATTTGTAATAGCAAATGCCTGGCAGAACACTAGAAGCTTTCTTTGCGCATAATGGAACGTTTTATATTATGATTATTGTTGTGTGTTTTTGATGCCCCCCCCCCCCCCCCCCCCGTCCTCCATCCTCCATCTGTTTAGTATGTTCCCGACAATGATGTTATGGTTCGAAGCAGACAGGTAGTATTAGGTCCTTCAGTAATGCCTCTTTGCTTATGTCTCAGTATCTTCAGAAAACATTTGTTTAATGATTGTTCTGCTGTTCCACCAGCAAGAATGGTTGGCATTGTCAGTGATTCGCCCACCATTACTGGTGTTGCGCTGGGAGTGGAGGGTGAACCTTCACTTCCAGCTACTCAAACTGGCAATAAATTGTTTAACTAGTGTAGGCTGAAGATGTTGCGACAGAACCCAGGAGGCAGTATGCAGATAGGTGGCTGCAAAAGCTTCAACAGTTTGGTATACATAGGAATTGATGTAAATAAGTTCATAAGCCAGACACAAGTACTTATGGTGAAACTTTGCGATTCGTGTCCTGGCGCAATGTTGAATGTTCAGATGTTGGTAGCAGCCACAGCCGACCACCCATAGCACAGATGGTGACAGCCAATCATATATTAGAGCATAACAGCTGTTTTGCCTAGAACCAATCACTACGTGGGTCTAAAGAGGTAGTTTTACGTAATGTAAGTTGACCTCATTTATTCGTAATAAATGATTACTTTTTTGTCCTGACCATGAAGTAAATAATTAATGCTGTTCATGCTCTATGGTTAACAGGTTCTCAATGTACCCCTGTGTGCTCAGTAAATTTACTGTAATCATCACCGGAACGATTCATTACAAAACTATTGGCACATATAAATCAATGAATTTGATTGGCTGCTGTACATTATCACGTGATTGGCTGGTCACATGCAGTGGCTGTAGCCAACATCTGAACAATGTACAGCAGCATGGATTGTAAATTTAAGCCAGTACTTACAAACCGGTACCAATAAAAGTGTAGTCGAAAATTACTCAATAGATAGGCCTAAATGTGTCCTAACGTCTAAGATGGAGGGATGAATATTAAATCACAAATGTTCAATTGTTTGTTAAGCTTATGGGACTTAACTACAGGGTCACCAGTCCCTAAACTTACAAACTACTTATGAACTACCTACGAACTAGGACGGCACAAATATCCATGCCCGAGGGGGGATTCGAACCCCCGACCGTAGTGGCCGTGCAGACCGTGACTGGAGCGCCTCAGTCCCCTTGGCCACCGCGGCCAGCAGTAAATCACAGTTACACAAAAGGATTCAACCCAAGCTGTTAAAACCAATAAGCATTTTCTTCTTCCTTTCTGAGAGGAGCAGAAGGGGAGGGAGTGACTAGTGAGGTATGTACTTCTTCACATGCCAGATTTGAATATTTTTGTCTTGTTTTGAGATCCATAGTAATGTGCTTGTTTAGTGCTGCTTTCTCTCTCGCATCCATCTCGTCTTTTCCCTGTATCAAGCTTGATATTAAAAAGAGTTGCTGCACGTTATGCAGAAGTAGATTTTTAATTAGCTATTTAATACTGGGAACATATAGGCTAACTTTGGTTCAGATATTGCATGCAGCAGAATGGTGCCTTTTATTAAACAGATAATTTATCTCATTGTAGCAGTGGCATAATATGGGATGATGCATTGTTATTGGTGTCAGGTCAATTGTTTGTGTAATCCTGATTCTATTGCAGAATTCTGTTCATAGTTAGTACTGGCTTTAAAGAATTATTTACAGATACAAACATACACACATGGTTACTGGTGTGACTAGTGAGATGCTATTTCCATTAGTTCGTAGGTTAAAGTGTACTTGTGGTGTAGTGTGATGATGTTGGCAATAGCTGAAGTTGACAAAACATGTCGCAGATGGAAACAGCCAATCAGATATTGGCCTCTAACAGATGTTTTGTCTTCACACTAAACAATATTATTTTCATGGGGTAAAAAAAAATCTTGTGGGATATAGACAGATCTATATTTCATTCAATGTAGCCCCATGTTTTGTAATGGAATTCGGACTCCGGCTGGTCGAGTTTTAATTCAAATTAGTTACTTATCCACCTACAGCCGTAAATCTATGTTGCTTTATTTACATGACTGGCTTCGATATTATATTAATACCATGTCATACCATCCATCCAAGTGAATAGTTAAAATTGCCAGCCTCTGAACAAATGTGATGTGTGAGGTGACACATATTTGTTCAGGAGCTAGGGGAAATATAAAGAAACCAGTATATATGGCAGTTATGACTGTTCACTTGGATGGATGGTATGTCATGGGTTGAACATGGTATGGCATAATTGAAGACTGTGATACAACCCGTCGGCTTTGACCAATGATGTCATATCTGAGTCTCACAAGATAAGCTATGTTGATATACCAACTAGCAAAACAAACACTGTCAACAAATATAAACATGTGGGATAATATTTTAATATTTATGTATTGTAGATAATAAATAATTTGTGATATTTACAGATTACCACAGCAGAATGTACCATTGATCACAGACCTCAGCCCAAAAATTCATGCTAAGTAAATAAATTGATTTAGATCTATATTTCATTCTGTTTTCTTTACTATGAAGACACATGCCGAAGTGGGGTTTACTCCCCCCCCCCCCCCCTGATCTTGATGTAAATAGTGCTGTTCCTGTTCTATGGTTGACAGGTTCTAGTATGTACCCTTCTCCACTCAATAAATGAATTGAAATCAGAAATATTTTCCTTACTATGGAGACACATGTGGAAGAGGGGATCACTTTTTTTTTTCGCCATATACTATCACCTGATTGGCTAACGTCACATGCAGCGGGCATTGCCAACATTACCACATGTCACCCTACGACACAGCAAGTAAACTTAGCTGTTCCATAGCATACAAAATGAATGAAGTACCGTAGTGTTATTTTTCTTTCACTTTTCGTTGGCTTGTTAATAGGCAGGCCGACACTTTATTTATTTATTTTTATAATTGGTCAGCAGATAAATACTGAAGCATTTGATACGGTGTGTTGCATTTGACCCATGAAGGTATCTGAATTCATTATTTAAGTTACCGTATTCCATGGAATCCAATACATCAACCATGGCATCACTAATGCAGCCATAAAAAACAAACAACAAAAACTTAGTCATAAGAAATATATAGTCTAAAAACCAGCATGCAATAAAAATTCAGTATTCTTTCCAGAAAAATAAATAAATAAATAAAATAAAAAAATCCTTAAAAGTAGCACTAGTACAAATTAGTAAGAATAGACTAATTTTCCTTACTTTCTATTTATTGTTAACTGTCATATACTAGAGGTAGATGGGGACAGTAATGCAGGAGGAGTTTGTTTATATTAAATTTCTCTGCTCACCTTTTTTTTATCACTAACTGTCAAATATACTAGTTGAGAATGGGGACAACAAGTAGAAACACCTTATTTTAGTAAAAACTTTCTTGTTGTCCTTTCTTATCATTAATGGGAAGAAATCTAAGTCTTATACCACGACTTAAGCAGATTTGGGCATGCCCCAATAAATGATATAGTTGCTGCACCTAATTGGGAAAATTTCCAAGAATATTATTAGCACATGTTGTTTAAAATACATTTTGTGCTTTTATTCATTTGATTAAAAGAATTATCATTCCAAACACCTGAATTTCAGAAAACTACTTTGCAGAAATTATTTTTCATTATAAGTCATATTACAGGTTTTTAATAAACTCTAACTTGTGACTTCAATGTATTGGGTATGGTGGGGGTGGTACAGTGTACTGTTGAAAGTCAAACAAATTTTTTGGGGTGTGTTCTGGCATCTTAAGTTTTAGAAATTAAGCACTGGATAAAGAGACCGATTTATCACCTATTATGGATCTTTACTTTGCTTTGCTACCAATGGCCCTTGCATGACAAAAGTTATCGACTGCTGCCCTAGGCAAACAACCATGTAAACTTACCCTTCTCCCTAAAACCCTTTACGTCAAAACAAATGCTCAAATAAAGGACACTTCTTCCAGAAAAAAAAATGTATTGGGCACAAAATATTTGCAAATACAAATTCTTGACGAAAATGCGATTTTTTCCTGTCTATTATGCTCTTTGCAGCATTTGAAAATTTGTCTTTTTTTGTTTCCCTTGCTTCTAGCAATTTGCTGTTATGTGCTGTAGCTTACGAGAATCTCAGATTGTAGTAACATATATATATCAGTGCTAGATACAATTTTGTTCTGTGTACACACACACACACACACACACACACACACACACACACACACACACACACACACACAAGCTATTTATTGATATACAGAACTGAATTATAATTGCTATTGGAGGATGGATAGAGCTTCTTAAGTGAGTTACATGACCTTTAATATGTGTTGGAGCTTGAGATGTGAAAGTTGACTGAATATCAAAAAAATGTAGAAAAGTTTGGTTTCATCATTGGATAAAAGCTGCTCCTGCCCCTCACCTCCAATGAACTACAGATTTTGCTTAGATGTGGTGACTTATGTGCTTCAGTGATACATATAGTTATACCATTCCAGATGGGTATCTGTGGAGAGGCCAGACAAATGTGTGGTTGCTGAACAGGGATAGCCTTTTTGCAATGGAACAGTTTGGATGATTGTTACTGAAAAGTGGAGGTAAACTTGATTGTGATGGGTGGCTGGAATTCAGTAGCAGGAAAAAGTAGAAAGTGAATTTGGACTAGGGAAAAGAAAGATCAAGTTATTTGGTACAATTTCCCACAGAACATTAATTTAGTGATAACTAACACTTGGTTTAAGAACCATAAAAGAAGGTGGTATCCATAGAAGAGACCAGGGTACATTTGAAGATTTAAGACTGGTTTTATAACGATGAGACAAAAATTTCGGAATCAGTTTTTCAACTGTAAGAAATATGTAGGGTCAGATATAGACTGTTATCATGACCTTTTTGTTATGAAACATAGCTTGAAACTTAAGAAACTGCAATAAGGTAGGGAAAATAATGAGATTAGACCTCAATAAGTTGAATGAATTTGAAGTTCTTTAGAGTTCCAGTGGGAATATTAAGTAACATTTGACTGACACAGAGGACAGTAACACAGTAGATGTGTGGGTAGTTTTGAGATATAAAATTTTGAAGGCAGCAGAGGACCAAATAGGTAGAAAGAGAAGGCTATTGAAATCCTTGGATATCACAAGAGGTACTGAATGTAATTAATGTCAGGAGATAATATAAAAATACAGAAGATGATGAAGAAGATGGCTAAAAATGAGATTCACAGGAAGTGCAAAATGGTTAAAACAGTATTAACTAGAGGACAGATGCAAGTCTGTAGAAGCATGTGTAATTAGGGGAATGTTTGATACCATCTACAGGAAAGTTAGAGAGATGTTACAGAAAAGAAAAGTAGCCATATGAATATTAAGAGCTCAGAGGGAGAAGCCAAGAAGGGAAAGCTGAAAAGTGGAAGGAATATATAGAGGGCCTATACAAGGGAAATGAACTTGATGACAGTACTGTACAAAGGGAAGAGGAATTAGATGCCCTTTTTTAAAAAACTAAGAGTGCAACAAACTCTATTTCTCTATATTTTCCTGATTATTATCAAATGAAAGGTGGGTTTTACCAATTCTTAATTATTGCATACTTATCTCAGATGCATTATGTGATACCTACATTTCTTCCATCACACCAGTTGTCTTGTTTTATGTATGGAATTCGTATTGTGAGTACATTGTTGGTGACTGTATATCTGTTATATCAGGCACAGAAAAATCACTTTGCTGCCTTGGTGAATTTTTAGTCCAGATAGTATCATGGCTATCATGTTACCATGCTTGTAAAGCTTTACCTCTTTATTGCTGGTGAGATTGTTTGTAGCCATAAAGTCTAAACTTTTTTGTGTGTGTTTGTCAGATTTCAAGGCTGAATTGCAAAAGGGCACACTAACTGTCAAGGATCTTCTCTCCATGTAGACTCTAGTTGTTGAATGCAGTTTTTGGAGAAAGCGTTCAGAACAATCTTACAAGACTGCTTCTCCATTTCACCAGCAGTGAATGCGCAGATGCTACTGTCTAAACTCTGTAGATAAAAGTCTCTTGCCCCTCCTATTATTACAGTACAAATGGGGTGTTCCCATATAATGGAGCTTAAAAATTATTTGAATGATTCTATAAATGTATCAGAATTGGATGGCAGGTAAAATTATACCATGGTTAATTTGTAAGCATCCATACTGGTTAGTCACATTCACATAAGTTCAGTCATACTCGATTTTGATGATGCAAGACATAATTTATTTTTTATTGAAGTGAAGATAAACTGAACTTGTGATGAGTGCAGTGCAACCACTTGAGTATGCTGCTGGTACCTCATCCGCAGTTGATAGTTGTTGTGATGCAGGTGGGAAATGAGTTTCTATGCTATCCTTACACTTGAAGTCAGCTACCTGGAGCCTGTTCTTGGTCCCCAACAGTGCCTCCAGCTTATTATGCACCACAACTAGCTCCTCCCACATACATACACAACAAGTGTACTTCCTGTGCATACTACTGCAAAAAACTGTGGGACTCTCCACTTCCTTCTGGCACTGATTAAAATACCCAAAACCATGTTTACCAAGGGTGAATGCACTCACTACTGCCTACAGTTAGGTAGATCTTAGATACTAGTAATGACTGTCACTCTACGGTTTTCAAAGTGCACAATTGTGGTATAATGATGCAAGACATAATGGCAGGCATAATGAAGCTGCACTGCTACCATAAAAATTACAAAATATGAATACAAGAAAAGAAAACACAAAAATACCAAAGTGTTTAATGCTGGTTATTAGCCTTGATATCTGATGTCATCAAAATTGCAGATGTAACAAAACATTTAAATCCAATATGGAACCCATGACATCACTCATGCAGCCATAACACACACACACACACACACACACACACACACACACACACACAACAACAACAACAACAACAACAACAACAACCATTTTTTCAGAAAGAATATATTCAGAATACTTTAATAAATTACTGACAGGACACATGCTGTAATGTGAGGGATATGGGCAGGGATAAACAAATTGGAAAGATATATTTTTTTCCCATGAGATTCTACTTCTCAGTCAAGCAGTGCCTCAGTTGGCCTCACAACGGCACCAAGCAGGCCAGGACAGTAATCTACGCAACTACTAGCAAACACTAACAGTGCTTGTATTCGGTTATTTGCCAGGAACTTGTGTATCCGCTGTTGTTAGGAATAATTAATTCTACACTTCAAATACAAAAATAAAACAGAAGCTATTATTATACATTTTATATTATGAAATCTCTTTTACTTGCTCTAGTGTATTCATTTCCTTCCAGAAATATTCAGTGGAATAGTTATTTACCCGTTTCACAGGTTCGAGGTCTCCAACTTTCTTAGGTTGGTAATGTGAACACAAACAAACAAAATATGAAAATGCACATAGTGAGAAAAAATGTGCTTTTATTTACAAAACATATATTTATGTATTGCTGCAGAAGGTAGTCACACAAACAAACTTTTTAAAAGCTATTAATATCACATTACACAAATCTTTTTTTTTAAATGGTTTCAAATTTCTATCTTTGTCTTCAAATATCCAATATAGACAAGCTGGAATTCATAATTTTAAATAACTTTCATAGAGAAATTAACACATGTGAGGGTGTATGTGCAGATGTTAGTCCTGATAAATTTAATTAATCTATTTAGCAAAATTAAGCTCCATGATATGCACCAACCAAGAAATAATGATGTAAAAAATTTGAAAAACCATTTCTGATGTACAACTGGTATCATTATTTGTATTTATTATTATTATTATAATCCATGTACAGTAAATAAGATTAAATTCAATATGAAACAGGCACTCATCAACTACATCTGAATAATAGTCATTTATGACATGGGGCTGGTATAATCTTATTCATTTAATGTAAATGAATACCACAATAACCAACAACTTCAAAAAATAATATCCACTAAGAACGTAAATATCATGCCAATATCGACAAACATTTGTACCATTAAGTACAATGAATCCATGAGACCCAATTAACAGAAATCAGTCAATTCATAATAAAGAAATTAATTTAAAAAAACTGAATAACTACATCATAACATCATATTTACCTATTTGATAATGTTTTTTTTTTTTCCTTTTTTCTGTTAAGTTGATTAAATATGGAAAATGATTTGTCTAAAATGAAATAGTGAAATAGATTAGAGAAATAATTAACACACCTCATTTTCTGTGTACAGATAACGTGTACACCTGGGTCAGAAGCAACACCTATTAACAAATGCTTTGGTTGGCCTGTAAACCAAGTCATTATATCTTCTATATGATTTTATTAGCTAACTCTTCCATCACATATGAACAAGATAGGTGACAGATTTATTAATTGAAACATTCTGTCTTCAGTCTCTGTAGACTGAAAATAGAATATATCAGTTAATAATTCCCTAACGTAAGAATTAGTCACAGACAACTCACAAATATCAGGTCTGTTAAGAAGCAGCCTGTTTAGCAAGCCACTGGAGTGTGCCTACTACCCTACAGTCAGGAAGCTACTGGAATGGAGTGAATCAAGTCAGTCTTCTAGAGCAATATTATTTTTTGTACAAATTGTTCATTAAATTTTTACATCCTAATGAAGTATAAAACTTCATATTTGAGCATAGAATGGAAAAGATTTGCTATAACATGAAATAAGCTAGTTACATTATATTTTTCCTACTGCCAGTGCAAGTTGCTGTACTTGTTACAGTGTTTGGTTTTTAGTCAAAGGGTCTTCGATCATCCTCCTGTGTTGGATGTGTGTGAAATTTTAATGTGCCTCTTTGTTGTCTAGGTGCTGTCCTGTGTTGTCCATTCAGCAGTGGGCACGAGCAGTGGTAAACTTGTTGCCATGGGGGCAACAACTTTTCAGTACTTAGTATGATTTACATCGTATGGAGTACATGAAATTGGCCTTGAGGCCTAATTACTGTGTTTTATGAGAGCCTCACCAACAATGATGTTACTCAGCTCATGAATGTTACATTAATAGTGAGCACATACAATGAAACAAATATAAACTACTAAATATTCTAGCATTTAAAAAATGCACCTATCCAGAAACAGAATTTTTATAATATTGAACTCACCATGATTTGAATGAAAAATCGGATTATTAACATTTTGACTGTAATTATACAGTTTGATGTTTTGCAACTTTCCAAGAAATTTTTAATGCAGCTTTTATTAAAGTATGAGTACTTTATTGATTACCCATAACTGTGATTAGTAGAAGAGAGACAGTTAAGTTACCTGACTGCTGCAAAGTGTCCTTCAGTTTTTAAATACCTTCTGGCACATAAAATTATCTTTCTCAAATTTTTGGTGGCAGTGTAGGATCTGTAATAGTCCAGAATACACACAGAGAATGGACAACAGAATGTTCAAATTACATATTCTAAAGTTTTCTCCTATCTTCTTAGTGTTGCACTGATGGTGTCGCCTGTAAAACTTCCTTATGTATAAAACTATGTGAAACCAGGGTTCGAGTCTGGGCCTTATCTTCTTCTTGTACTTCTCTTTCTGACAGAGGTGCCCAGTTATAACTTATCTTGAGTACTTCAGTTACCTCAGTATTGCTTCCTGAAAAAGATAGGTAACAAGTTATGATTTGAGAACTCAGTCAGAAAAACTCACCATAAAATAAACTGCCCTGTATTCAAGCCCCAATTTGGAACACTTATCATTAATCAAAGTCAGTCAACAAGAAACATTACATTGCAGGGTGAAACATTCATTGTGAAGTGTCCTTTTGTTTCTCCTGGAGTGTATGTATATTATCATTGTGGTGTTGTGTTGACCTCCTTTCATGTTGGACTTTACAGACTTCTAACTGTAATAATATTAGTTCTTATGTAATTGATACACACACGACAAGAGTCATATATGCAGTTGCTGTAACTAATGACATGACAGTAACAAGTTTTAGCATTGGTCCATACCATAGTATGAGTGTATGTATAGTGAACACTAGGGAAAGCATCCATTTGTTAAGTGTGGCTGAGGTTTGTAATAACTTTTATAGTATTTTTGTGGTTTTAGTTCTACTGAAAGAAAAGGTACAAGTGTGCCGTGAAATTGCCACCAATGTTCTTCCTGGCTGTTGTCTCAACTTTATCCCACATCATGTTACTAGCAGGGAACTGGGTACATTGAACATAATTTTAGTAATCCTCTTTATATGTTATGTTAATACTGTGTAACAGTAAATCTAGTCTTTATGATTACCTCAGTTCTGTAATCAAGACATTCCACTAGTTGCTTCAGGTGTACTCATGTAAAGCTATTCACTGGTGATGTGATCTCATAGAGACAACAAATAGTGGAGATATTGATTGCTGCATTTTCTCCAATGTTCCGAATCGGTCCATACATCACCTTTGGACTTAAGATTAAGGGATTTAATGGGCCATTTGAGGTTTGATAGGGTACTTTTGTGTTCATCAAATCAGAAGCATTTGTTTGCAGCTCCTTGAATGCAGCTGTTGTCATTTTGCAAGCTGATCACGGCCATTGCATCATTAAACTGTTGGTTGCCTGAAATATACATCCTGGTTCATATTCATGGTATCCAGACTGAGTGAGCCAAAATCATGACATCACTGCATTCACTGTCTTGCATTGTCTGAAAAGAGTGAAAATTGTGGCTTGATGAATCACACTATATACTTCCTGTAGGCTGCTGTCCAATTTATCCATGTTTGGCCCAAGAAAAACATACTAATTATGCTGCATAGAGTGCATCCCTTTTGTGAGGAACCTGGCTCTAATGCCAGTTGCATACAGTTCACTTCACAATGTTTGATTGTAAACTAGTTGTGATTGACCTGACAGCAGCAGCAACTCCTGTCATGTTTGAAACCTATTTTCATTGATAAAGCTTAGCAATTACCTTTTCTTTTCAGTGCAGCTGAAATTACAAAAATAATATACAAACCATTAGAAATGTTGGCCATATTTAACAACTGGGTGCTTTCTCCAGGTGTTCATCATATGTAAACACAGCATATGGTATGAATCAATGTAAAAGTGAATACTGCCATGGCATTGCTGTAGTTACAGCAGCTGCTGATATCTCGTCACTGGGTGCTCACATGCCATGTTACCTGACAGTGAGCGGAACACCATTTCTTGCACACATGTTGGAGAGTTAATTGGGCAATGTCACTCACCTGAGCATTGTATTTTGACAGGGCACTCTATTGATTATTCTGCCACCAAATTCGTATCCACAACAATATCGTTTTGGAATTCATTGATTAAAGAATGTGTGGAAATACACTTGGCACAATATCTTATTAATCGTGACAATGCTTTTCAGCTGGACAAGACTTTTGACCCGGTGATCTCTCTCTAATATCTTCAGAGAGAAGACATTATATTCATAGCTCATGTCTACCAAAAAATCTGATCTGACACCTGAGTCTTAGTGCATATTCCAACAGTGGGCAGACACCTCGTGCATGAGCTTGTGCACCACATTTAGATTTGCATAATTAGCGGGCACAAAATTTGCCAGAGGGCACTTATGTAAAGGCTGCTTTTGCACGTGTCTCAGCACCAACTTTCGATATAAAGGCATTGCTGTGAACTAGCAATCTCCAGTGCTGATGCTCACCTGAAGATGGTTAAATGAGTGTCAGCCGAAATACATACCAGGAGGTCAAGATTATCTGGCTGAAATCACAAAACTTTATTGAGCACTCCTCATGCCAGGAAAACTTCAAGAATTACGGTGTTCAAGATGTTTAGATATCACTGGTCCATACACTATATTGTGGTGTTTTCCATGTCATTTTGTCTACCTCCTGAAAGATACATCTTTTGTGAACTAACCAAGCTCATTATTTAGTAGTTGAGTAGTGCAAGATGGCATTATTTACACCATGACACTGTGCAACTGACAGTGTGAGTGCTCCCTCAACATTGAGGCTGTACAGGAGAGAGAATTTGACATGTGAGGAATGAAACTGTGAACATTTTTAGTTTTATTGTGTGGCAGGATGTCTCAAGTGGGACCAACAATGAGACATCACAAGAATTTAAGCTTGAGGCAGGCCAAGAGATATGTTCAGGGTAGTGTAATGGCTAAGGTGACTGCTTTCCATATGCAGGAAACATGAGTTAGCCTACATTATAAAAGTGAGTTTGATGTAAAAGGTCCAGATAATGTAGTTTATATTTGTTATAAAACTTTTTAGCTTAGTGCTACTGATAATAACACTGGAAAGATGAATGCAATGCAGAACCCAGCTTTCAGAAAACAAATTTGCTTTGTCAGGCAGGAGTGAGGATGGAGGAGAAACGGGGTAGAAGGGAAAGTGGTTTTGGGTTACTCACAACCTAGGCCATGAGGTAAAGATGGAGTGAAGACTGATGGACGAAAGTCAAAGGTATTGCTCGATAAGTGCTGAGCCATGCTTGCTGCAAATGAAAGAGGATAGATCAAGAAGTAAATTGAACATAGCTGAGTGTGCTGGTGATTTTGTAATAAGAGAGAGAAATAGAAAAACATACTTGTGGGTGAATATATGTGAGGAAGGAAATGGGGGTGAGAAATGAATATGTACGTCGAAGATAATGGATGGTGAGAGACTTAAGTATGTTAAGGTTAAGGGGATGATGGGAAGAGAGGATGTGTTAGAGTGCAAGGTCCCATCTCCACAGCTCTGAGAGACTGGTGCTAGGTGGGAGTACCCATATTGCATTTGTAGCGTAACATGTAGTAAGGTCCCTGGAGTCATGTTTGAGAGCATACTCTCCTACACGATATTTGGTGCCCCCCAGGTGAACAGTTTGTCTGAACATTCATGCATTCTGTCAACTTGTTGGGTGTCATACCAATATAAAATGCTGTGTAGTGAATACATTACTCTGCGGGGTTATGACTTTCTCAAGCCACATCCAGAAATTATAAACCTAAAGGCTTCTACCCCTGTTAACTAGCCCCGCTGCAAAACCTGTCCCATGCTTCCTCCCACAAGTACCTACTCCAGCACTACTGCAGGGAAAACCTACACCATTCAAGGCAGGGCCACAAGCAAAACAACACAGCTGATGTGTTAATTGCACAGCATTTTATATTAGTATGACCACCAACAAATTGACTGAACACATGAATGGTCACACATGAGCTGTTCACCAGGGGGAAATCCAATATCTTGTGAAAAAGCATGCCCTTCAACATGACTCCAGGGACAACTTGTCCTCAAACACAACCTTTCTTCCTGTCATCCCCCTGGCCTCGACCTACATTAGGCTCTCCCCCACCACCATCTTCAACTCATTCATTTTCACCCCTCTTCATCCTTCCTCTCCTTATGTGCATGCGTGTGGGGTCATTTCTAGGATGCGTCTCCCCGCATTGGCTTTGACCCTGCAGCATCAGCATGTTGTGTAGTGGGCAAAGTACTTTTGACAAATTAGACTGTAGATGTCTGTTCTGATTGACAAAAGTACTTAAATATTTTTTATGAATATATTGTAATTTTAAAGGATGTAGTTAGGCAGGAACCTAAGAGTAAAGCTTAAATTGTTGCAAGTGCAAGTGAACAAGCAACGATGGCACTGCGAAGCTCACGTGTTCAAAATATACCGAGAGTAGGCTGCAACTGCAACATGCAACACTTCTTCCAAATTACCAGTAAAATTTTAACGGGCCTTGTGATTAAATTTAAAACACTAATCAATTGAAACATTGATTATTTGCAGTTGAAATATGGGTTTCCTGGCATGTTCATGACGTCATGGGTCAAAGCAGATGGGTGGAATCATGTTGTAAAATTATGCTCATCTCTCTCTCTCTCTCTCTCTCTCTCTCTCTCTCTCTCTCTCTCTCTCTCTCTCTCCCCTCTTACTTCTTCATCTAACCCTATTGGTTTGCAGCTGGCATGGCTCAGTACTTATTGTGTAATATTTTTGACTCCTGTGCATCACCCTTCACTCCATCTTTACCTCATGGCCTAGTTTATGATTCTTCCAATACTTCTCTTTCTCTCTCTTCTACATCCACTCCTCCTCTGTCCTCCCTTCTCTTTCCTGCCTGACAAAGGAAATTTGTTTTCCAAAGCCTCATTTCCATATTTATTTTGTCTTTTGGTGTTACTATCGGCGATACTGAGCTGGAGTACATACACACCAGGCACTCTTATTTCTCTCTTTTGAATCCCCCCCACGCACACACACATGCCTCTGAGAGGAGTTTCCCTCACATTTTAGATTTGTTACACATTACAGACACACATATACTCTCATTTAAACTGAATGAAGCCAGAAGCTAACAGCTTTGAAACTCCTTTTTGTATGAATTTAACAAGAAATAATCAAGAAAGTTGAGATTTAGTTTTTCCTATCTCATCCTTAATGGTTAAATGTACCATGCATGTTAGATAAGAACATTGTTTTATGTATTACATACATAGATTGTAACATAACCATTTCATTTATTTGGCAATAATTCTTCCATACCTTTTGTTTTTGTGTGCCTACATGTAATTTGCTTACCATAGAGATGGAAGTATCTGTGTGGTTTCTTTTTTAAAAATAAATTTTCACCCATACTGTGAGTCATGATTTTGTTGTTATGACTATATGGAGAAAATGGTAGTGAAGTGTAGGGACTACCAGATTTTACAACACTAAAAAGTCTTTTTCATTTGCAGAAATAATTATGATGGTTACATTTTTACTGTAAGGGGATGACTTACAGTATTCAGTCATTTCCCATTCTATTAAAAGACTACTTCATGTTCATACTGAAAACACTGAGAAATGCACAGAAAACTGCATTTTCTGTATGACAAGCAGACTCCTGTTTTTTATAGTGCTTAACCTCACATAAAAAATAAATCCATGAAATATTTAACAGTGTTAAGCATAACATGTTGACAGTCTCTGCTTTATCTCTCCTTACTTGACACTTCATCATCATTATCACAATCTCATCATCATCATCATCACCACCACCACCACCACCACCACCACCACCACCATCACCAACAACATCCAACTTGGGAACTGTTGAATCGTGCAAAGAAACTTTATGCTATTCTAAATGATGTGAAAAGTAATTGGTTTAGGACAACAAGACATGTTTCAGAACATTTATTTAAGTAGGGGTTCTTAAATCAGGTGATGCAAACACGGAAATAAAAAAATGAATGTTTGGTCCCAAAGAGAGTGGGGGAAGGGCCAGCCAAAAGCCTTTCTGTATTAACATTTTTGTAATGATTACTTCTGCAAAGTCCTAGTGATTCCATACTCCAGCAAGAGATATGACAAATTGTGCTATTTCTCTGATGAAATAACTATCAAATTTGTGTTGAACCCTTACAGGAGAAGGAGAAATGACTGGAACAAGAAATTCTGTTGAGAGGAGTCATCCACATTCCAGTGATTGTAATCCTGAGTTTTCTGATTGTAAGTTAACATTCCAGAGTGAAATAGGTTAAGATGGAGATGAATGAGGTTTTGGGCATGATATTTAATGGGTTATTGAGGAGAAGATTTTCAGCAGTGCTAGGCTATGAATATTTTGTTTTCAACAGTAACAGACTTGGCCCTCATCACTAGATTAAGGCCAAAGTACACATTCTCACACTTCACATTTCTGTTTTTTGTGTGTTTTTGTGTTCTAAGTTAGCAGTTTTTACCTTTTTCACTACCATTATTCATGCCCATTTCAGTTTTGCCTGTACCTTTAACTTCAGTACAGATGTGTGTTCTTTAGTAGCATGTCCCTTTGTTGACTAAAATAGTATTTCCATGAGCCAGTTTATTCACTTTTCTATTTCTTCAGCCTGATTTTCTTCATAGTAGCCTAGTTTTGTCTTTGATCAGTTCATGTAGTTTTGGTCTTACCAGTTCTACTTAATACATAGATCACTATTGTGAATTTCACATGCTTACTATCAAATTCTACCCTCCAGCTTAAAGGAAAGAAGTTACATAGTGCTTAAGCAAGAAGACTGCCATTTGGAAAATATTATATTCAAACTTTCCGGAAAGTTAGGAATTTGCATGTCTATCGGGTCATCCTGATTTACGTTTTCTCAGTTTCCAGAAACTAATACAGACAGATGCTAGTATGGTTCTTTTGACAAAGCCGTGATCTTTACTTTTTCTTATATTTCTATAACTTCGTGACCTTTACGTTTTCTTATATTTTTATAACTGAAACGGTTATCCACGTCTAGTGACTTACCTGTTAACAAGCCATTAAGCTGTAGTGTACATAATTTTCAGCAGGTTACATGTCTGGTGTTTGGGGTTGTATGTTATTTATCCTGCTTGAGCTTTTTTTTTTCAGCTTTGTGCACTGCTGAAAATTATTATCAGTTCAAAGTCTGTGTTGAAATGTTACTTTTTATGTTGTCACTGAAGTGTGAAACTTAAGCCCGCCTCAGACGATGTTTGATTTGTTACTGGATTGCATGCTGGGAGCTGCGGTGGCAGCAGTGATGGCTGCTGAGATTGAAAATGACGTCATTGCTGGCTCCGCTGCAGGTTTGTGTGCTGGAATTGTGAGATAGCACATATCCTATTTTCGGCCTTGTTGTCTGTGGTGGATTTAACGTTAACGAATGAGGAAGACGTACTTCGTCACGTGAGCGTTTGTTTTCCAAGCTTGCTGCCAGAGTCTACTGACGCTACTTTGTGTGTGTGCTCCAAGCTTCGTGTTGACAACTTTTGTGTTGGTAGCAGCCTATTATTAGACAACATATGTGTTGTAAAAAAAAAAAAAGTTGAATGGAGAACTTTTCATACAACATGTCAAAATTAAAAAGGTATCTTGATATAATGTATAAATATGTTCGTTTAAAGAATCATAATTAGTAACAAATCCTTTTCGTCAAGCGAATTTAATTATTGTGGTAACTTGCTCAAATTCGTCAAATAACATCGTCTAAACACTTTGCACATTATCATGGCAAGGTAACCCGAAACAACTCTACAATCTACAGTTAGCATTCTCATGTTGTTTTCTCCGCCTTACTTCTTCAATACATAAAAAAAAAAAAAAACATGCTGATTTCTTGTTCAGTACGCTTTGCTACCTCCACTATTGCAGCGTCCATGTTGGCACTGTCAAGTCTCGATCGTTTTCTACTGATCTAGGGTGAACAAAGCATCATGTGCAGCCTACCTCGCACAAAAGCCTCCACAGTGCCCAGTGCAACACCACGCTTGATAGCTCGCTGGGAAACCAAACATGGATTCCGGCAACAAATCAAGCGTTATGTGAGGTGGGCCTTAGTGAATGTTTAACCAGTGGTGTTTTATGAATTTTTGCCATTTTGTGTAAACTAAGGTGTTTATGTCAAAAGGAACTTTTCTTTACAACAAACGGTCTGCCATTTGTGCTATATTGTGTTGAACTGCAGGCGCATCATTAACAAAAATATAACTGCTCTTCTAAATGTGTGATTCAGCATCAGTGTTGTAATATTTTGCAAGTATTAAATTTTGTTTGCTTTGATTAAGGCTGTTTGGGACACAAGGCAAATGGATTATTGGAATGTTATAACATTATGTTAAGAAAATACCTTAACATTCTTTCCAGAAGTTGAAATGGATTATTGTATTGAAAGACAACACCAAATGTAGAACAGTTCATCCTAGAAGATAATTTCATAAAAAATTAAAAAGAATTCTAGCAAAGCAACATTAACTGTGTGTGTTAATATGAAAGGATGACCATGTGTGAGAACTGAAGAAGAGGATTGTATTGTTTCCACATCAGTATTAAAATATGTTACTACTGTTGTAACATGGGCACAACAGATCTGATTTTAAATTAAACAGCTGTCTTGCACTGTTGAGAATACACACTAGTAGACCATCTTCAGTTGTTTTGGCCTGTGAAGAAAGTTTTTTATTTTTTATTTTCTACCAATTCACTTTGTAAATGAAATTAATTTAACTAGTAAACTGAACTGTAGTTTTTGGAATAATTATATATGAGGGGTAGTCATAATTTTTTAATTATCAGCCTGAAAAAATCAAACTGTGACTATGAAACTTGTTAAATTTTTCTTCACATTCATCCCTGAGTAAAAGACATTTTCTCATTGGTGAATGACTGTGTAAAGATTTTGATTGTAGAAGTCAGTATTTTGGCTTTTCAGGGAATGTTCTTCCTTGAAAATCATCTGGGCATCCTTCTAGAAATGCCTCTCCTGTGACTGATTTTTAATTTACGAAAAGAGGAAGAAGTCATTGGGTGGCACAACAACAAAAAATGGGGGTTTGCCAAAATTAAGTTGGCCAAAGAAGCAGTATGTGCAATGGTGGTCTGTGCAGAATGATGTTGGGCATTATTGTTGATCAAACACACCCTTTTGAACAGCTTTCCAAGATGCTTTACCTTAACTATTGTAACTTTGTCAGAAGGTATCAGTAGCTTAATTCTGTGATGTTTTCACCTCTATGAGCATAATCTATAACTGACAATGGTTGCATATTTGCATTTTCTGATGGTGGTGAATCCAAATGTCCACTGTTTGCTTTCCTTTTTTTGTTTAGAGGTCATAGTGATAGACCCAGCACTCATCTATCATGATTAGACAGCTAAAGAAGTTTTCTAAATTGGCCTTCATTAGAATGAAGCTGCAACATTCCCACTTTTTTCACAGTTTTGACAGGCTTTTTGAATTGATGTGAGCATTTGTTAAACCCCCTGGAAATTTACTTTTATCATGTTCAAAATTTCGTGTGAGGCATTGACTGGTTATTGATCCATAACTGACATCCACGTTTCTCACTGTCACTTAGGCTGTGATATGCCAGCCTCTGAACACCATGACTTTCACTTCTCTTGCAATTCTCGTTTCTTCACAGAGTGATGGTCTGCTACTTTGTTCTACATAATTTGGCCTTCTCTAACCACACTGGAAGCATTTGTCTCTCTTTATCTCTGTGTTATATGGAGGGCACATTGCTGCTGCGTACTTCTGCTGTTCGTCTTAAAGTGCAGGACATGAACTATTGCTATTCACAGTATCAGTGGGCTGTGCCATAATGTTTTAACTCTTCTAGGAGCATGATTTAGTATTATGCTACTTTGAGTTTAATGTGTGCCAGGAGTGCAGAAATGTACCCACAGACAACCAAAACATAATTTAGTAACAACAGCTTGTGAAGTGATAATTAAAACTTTGTGAATACCCCTCATACAACATCTATCTGGTATTTTATGTTTGTTTAATCTGACTTGATTAGCATTGATTAAGTTCACATAACATAGATGTATGATTAATTTCAGCAGACAGATGTGTTGTGTTTTATGTATGAAATTTTATTGTAGTATGAAATGTGTTGTTTTGCTGCTTTTGAAATGATTATAACTGTCTTTGTAAAATATTAAATGAAAAAAGAAGATTATGGAATAATATCTGTGTCCATTTCTTTTACACCAGAATTTTCAACTGAGGTATTAACATTTATAGTTGGTGGTCTTCTCAAACGATTCACTGAAGAAGCTTGACACAGCATAGTTGTATATAATCTTAAGATTTAGTTGAGCTAGAATACTGTTGCATTATTAATTAAAAATTATTTGTTCTTACATACACACATTCAGAAAAATTTTGAGCAAATTATTCAGACATTTTAAAAATAATGTTATGTAATGAAGACCACATTCTTTGTGCTATTTTTATTGAAATTCACACTATCTGTTCTAGCTGACATTAAAGATAAATAAAGCAGAAGAAAGTAAATGCTAGCATATGAGAAATTATTTTCACTGACTTTGGGTGGAATCGATTCCCGACTGTGTGAAATCGATGTGGCATTGGCTCTGTTGCCCCCCCCCCCCCCCACTTCCACCACCCCCGTTTTTTCCCTAAAAGTTTCATGCTTATTTCTATATCGTGTCTGAATACTACATGTAAGTTTTGTTCTACTCTGTTACATTTAAAAAGTTTTGTGGAACTACGATGAACATTCTAACCAGTTGATGAGAGGAGGGTATTTTCGATCAGTAATAATTTTGACATGTCTTCATTTTACAGTCAACTGAAATCCTGTCATGATGATACTTTAATCAGATACCTCCATCTCTGTATGGTTCAGCTGCTGTACTTTATTGTCTTTGTGAACTTTACTCATAATTGCCTTTCTGCTTTTCATGTCAACATTTTAGCTTTCTGCTTTCTTTGTCAGCAGCTTGCATTTCTGGCTTTGTGCAGCTAATGCAGGAACTCAAGAAAATGTCAGCTTTTCAATTAGGCAATTAACTATGTGTTTTTGTTTATATCTGGAGGAATGAGTGTGAGGAAAATGAGACAGGTTTTCAGTGGATTCAAAATCAAATTTTGGTTTCTGGTCTGATAAAAAAAGCCCCAGGTTGTGCAAAGTTAGTAATCAGATGTATACAATCATTCAGTGATCAGATTGGAACTGAAACAGTGGATATCACATAAAATATTGAATTCTCTCTTCCAATTTTTTGCTGGGGAAGGATGTATTACAGTTTGACATTTCAATCATCTCACAGATGCTAAAAAATGGATTAGATGTACATAATTACTGTACTTTTAATGCTAGTATAGAGAGTAATGGGGATTGAAAACTTCTTTGGAGGAATTGGAATTGAATCTGCAACTCATTTCACTCCGTCCACAAGATCCAGAAGGCACGTTGGTGCCACATTACTTTACTTCCTGTAGGCATTCAATACAGTTTCACCCTGTCACTCAGTTGAACAAAATACAGACTAATAGAATGTTGTACAAGCTGAGTGATTAGTTTGAATATTTATTACTTATAAAAGGTGGTTTTTTTTTTCACGGGGAGGAATCATCAGATGTGAAATTAGTCTTAACATAATTTTTATGTATGAATAGTCTCTCAAAGCTCCAGTGGTACACACTGGATATGTGGGTAGCATTGGAGCTTTGCTATAATGAAAGAAGCTGTTGTATATAGGAAACTTGAAATGACAGAAATTTTTTGCAGAACTTGGGGAAACCTGCAGAGGCTTACTGCTTGGTGCTGGGGCTGCCTTACTCCCACCAATTATTCAGAAATAACTGGAAACATCAATTATTGTGTTATTATACATTAGAATGTCAAACACTAAAATACTTACAGTTGGAAAATACCTTGCAATAGGCACACAGAGTGATTTAAAGGGGAAAAGTTTTACTCTTCCCCAAAATGTTAATGGTACACAAGTAGTTTCTACCACACACAATAAGATGGCTTGCAGAGGGTAGCTGTGATGTAAGGGACAAATTAGTACCCTCACCATCCTCTTGCCATTATACTTCATTTAGTCTGTTATAAGTATGTGTTGTGAAGTGAAGATAACAATCACCAAATACAGTGGTAGATGCAGTGGCGGTGTGTCCTATGTGTACACTGGTTCAGTGAACCCCCGAAAGAAAAAAAAAAAAAAAAACTCATTGTGGGGGGAGAGAGAGAGAGGGGGGGAGAAGGGAAGTAAATACAGTAGAACCTCGTTTTCACACTTTTCAAGGGACTTCAGTGAAATGGTGTAAAATGCAGGAAATAATGTTTTAAATGGTAAAATATGCTTACTGGATCAGCCTTGCATTTTCGTAGTTTATTTGTGATATATGTACATAATAGGCATCTAAATACTCGCCAGGAAGTTTATTATATAGTAAAGGTTGTCCAAGCCGTGGTGGAGTAGCCGAGCGGTCTAAAGCGTCTCGCTGTGGAGCGCGCGGTTGCTCGCCGTGGAGGTTAGAGCCCTCCCTGGGGCATGGGTGTGTGTGTGTTGTCCTTAGGTTAGTTTACCTAGGTTTAAGTAGTTTGTAAGCTACGGACTGATAACCACGCAGTTTGGTCTGATAGATTTACAAACATTTGAACATTTGGTTATCCAAATTTTACTATTTTAAGCACCAGGCAGAACGGGTAATTTTATGGGAAGTAGAAATTTTTGACATAATTTCATTCATTATAATTGAGGGTGCCACTGCTGGGTTATGTAACACATCTTCAAAATTACTGCCTTTTACCGGCATTAATTATTTATGTAGTAAAACTCCTAAAGTTCCGTTCTTCTTGTATTTTTCGATGTTTCACGTGACAATATTAGAGAATTTATTTGCGTTATCGAGTGCAAATACATGCATAAGTATTTTTGTGACGTTTGCATAGGATTGGCATCTCACACTATTATCGCATTTTTGAGGTTATTAATCAGAAATATGTATCACAGAAACTATGCAACTCTTTATTCTCACGTCAACAAAGCAACTGATTCTGATTGAGTACACACCAGCTGCTCTGGCAAAGAAGCTGGTGGAAAGAGGAACTACACCGCCACAAATCGGAGCATTGTAATTCAATTAGACACATACTGCCAACAACAATATGCAAAATATGCATTTGAATAAATGCAAAGTGTCAAGAAACTTGACCGCGAATAATTTTTAAGCCCTATACTTTAAGGCGAAACCATGCCAGCGTCAATTTATATAGATTACGTCATATTTTCTTCACGAACATGCTTTCGAAACATGTAAAACATGGGATAAGTGTAAATATGTTAACCAAAAAATGGAGGCGAATTAACATTGTGAACATAGGAAATTTGACTGGACCGATAAATAATGGTGTAAATGGCAGGAAAACGTAAAAACCGGGAACGTAATAACGAGGTTTTATTGTAAATAAATAATAATATAAAAAGTATTTTTAAACTATCATTTTCCGTTTAATTCTATCAGATCATTTTATAAGCACATTCAAAGTATTTATATTGCATGAGAAGCATTTTACGTCGCGGAGACAGCACATATATGAGTCATAGCGCAGCCGCCTAATATAGGCGGCAGTGGCCGCAGCGTTACAATGCGCATGCACAGCTAAGGTTCAAATTCCCTTCTGAACACCTTGGAGGCAGCATATGGGCACTCTTGTGGCAGGGTGGGGCGAGGGGTACGCTGCTTTTAACATTGGAGCTGGTAGAGACACCAGATCCTGGCTACATGAGCTCTGGCGGTTACACACGAATAGTCCCGAAGCAAATGGAGCTACTGCACACCTTGCCTTGCACATGAGCAAATCCTGCATAAAGACAACATTTGCACTTCATATTTGTTTTGGCACATTGCTGATTAATGAAAAACCTGTCATATTAGGTAAAATATCTTGTAACTATAAATTAAAGATGCATCAACTGTAAAAGCCTTTAGACGATCTGATCCATGAATCTCCACCTAGCAAGAATAGGCATGTGGTTAACGGCATTGCACTGCGCTGTCAAAGGTAGTTGGTTCGAGACCAACTGCAAACAATTTTTTCTAATCCAGTCTTCTTTTTAACAGATACAGGAACAACAATGTCTTTTGTATTGTTACTTGCGACATACCTTTGGACATTTTTGCAAATTTGTCATGATTTTGAGGGTAAATGACATTTATACTCTTTGTTGTAACAAATACTTTACTGTTTGAAATGATGTGGGGGAGAGCAGCCTTTGTGGAAGTCTAAGGTCACCCTAAGGTAGCTTGTCTCTTCGTCGTAACAGATTCATTTTATTACAGTCACTTAACAATGTAATCAGTTACTTACTGTGTTTTAGTATTCATGTGCGTATTGATATGTTCTTGGTGTATATCATCAAAGAAAAATGAACAATGTTCAGTATCTTTTATAAACATTACTCAGATTTAAGCCTGAAAGAAAAGTGTGAAATGAAGAAGCTTGTTAGGCCGACACCTCAGATCGAATTGACGTAAGCTCAAACAAACCGAGGTAAGACATTCTGCTGATCTTTTAATGAAAAATATGTGTATATATATATATATAAAGGGAGATGCAAACTGGAGTGTTTTGCTCCAGCGCCACTCGCAGAGGTGTGCCAAATTGTCTCTCTAGATTCCAAGGGGGACGGGGGTGGCGCCACTATCAAGAACTGGCACTGAAATAAGTGAATCCCCAGTCACGTGAAGCACCAGCTGCCACTGAGTAGATGTGTTGAGCTGTTGAAAGGCAAGTTACATAAACAAAACTAAAACATAGCTTGGATGAATATTTTTTTGGTCTCGTGTACCTCCCCCTTGCCCCCCACATACAGTACCAGATAACCACATAGTGCTGCATCTTGAAATGAGGGTGAAGAGTTATTTCAGATAGAGTTTGTGAGGGGAGAAAGTAGGGGTAGAGTGGGAAGGATAATTGTAGAAGAATAGTTGATAGCTGGGATGGAGATCTAGCAAGTTCACAGGATTGGAATTTAGAAGTGAGAAGCAGTAGGTGAATGGGGTACAAACATAGTACAGACACCTGCTATGGTATTTATTTATTTATTATTTATTTATATTTATCATGTTCCACAGGACCAATTTGAGGAGCAAACCTCTGCAGTCATGGAACAAGTCATTACATCCGATTGTTACAAAAAAATTCCTAATAGATAAGGTGAAATGTAAAGCAACCGTAATCACACAATAGGGATAAACATAAATAAAAGAAGCAACAATGTAACACAAAAATTAACTTAATTTTTTTAATTCTTCCATGAATTCCTTGAGGGAATAGAAAGAGTGCGCTATGAGGAAACTTTTCAGTTTAGCCTTGAGAGTGTGCAGATTACTATTAAACTCTTTGAATTCTTCTGGCAGTTTATTAAAAAATGAATGCAGTAGAATATTGCACACCTTTCTGCACAAGGGTCAAGGAAATTCAATTTCTGTCTAGTATGCACTGAATGAAAGCTGCTAAATCTTTGGAATAACAATATATTATTAACAACAACCAACATTAAAGAAAATATCTATTGAGAGGCCGATGTCAGAATTCCCAGGTTACTAAACAGGGTTCAACAAAAGGTACATGAGCTTATGCCACATATTGCTCAAAGTGCCCATTTGTGCACAATAAATACCCATTTTGAATCAGAAAAAAGGACACCTCAAGTCATAAGCAAATGAAAATACACGAAGTATACTATTTTTTTGTGTTGAACTATCTCTTATTTAAGAAACAGTTCTAATGGTATACAGCTTACTATATATCTGAATGCCTAGAAATTGGAATTGTTTTCATGTGCCCATTCTCTGTAATCGAAATGTCAGTTTTTGTTGAATTGTGAGTTAGAAACTGTAAAAACTGAGTCTTACTGTGATTTAGCATCAGTTTATTTTCTATAGGCCACATACTTTTTTTTCATTAACTGCGTTATTTGATACTGCACCAGTATTACCAACAAAATGCTTCACTACCAAGCTAGTGTCATCAGCAAACAAATGTCTTAGAACCTGTTATATACTGTTATACTGGAAGGAATATCATTTAGATAAATGAAAAACAATAGTGGCCCCAGAACAGAACCCTGGGGCACCGCTCACTTAACTGTGCACAGCCATTTTTCACACTACAGAGGATCACTGTCTGCTGTATGGTATTAAAGTAAGAAGTGGACTAATTGTGAGCTACTCCATATCTTGTGATCAAAATAATAAAAATCTTTTGTTAAATCAAAGAACACATCTAGTATTCAGTTTTTTATTTAATCCATCAAGCACTTCACAGAGAAAAGAGAATATAGCATCTGTTGTGAAACCACTTCTGAAACCAAACTGTACATTTAAAAGCAAATTATGGGAACTGAAATGATCATTGAACGTTGCATATACAGTCTTTTAAATAATTTTACCAAAAACTGATGGCATAGAAATAGGTCTAAAGTTGTCTAAATTATCTCCTTCTCCTTTTTTATAATGTGGTTTCACTACTGAGTATTTCAATACATCAGGAAACTGACCATTCCAACTCCATCATAACTATGAGTCGTCAGTCTTCAGTGATTTAATTATTGACTCTATCCCTCTTTTGTCAGTATCACGGAGGACAACCTCAGGCAACAGTCTCGGAATGCTATGTTCTAAGAGAGTTTTAGAATTACCTGTAGGAGCTAAGATTCTGTTTAATTCATCTGCTATATTCAGCAAGTGATTATTAAATACTGAACATATATCTGACTCGCCAGTAACAGATAAATCTCCATTGCACACCAACATTATAATCCTCAACTCTATGTTGCTGACCAGATACTTTCTTCACAACTGACCATGTAGTTTTTATTTTATCCTGAGAATTAGCTATTCTTTCTGCAGACCAAATACTTTTTTCCTTCTTAATGACATTTTTCAAAAACTTACAGTACTGTTTGTAATGTGCTACTGCTGCTTGATTCTGACTGATTCTAACATTTTGATACAATTCCCGTTTTGTTCTAAGCAATATTCTTATTCCTTTTGTCAGCCACCTGGACTGCTTATTAGTGGTAGTACCTTGTTTTGAACCTTCTAATGGAGAGCAGCTTTCAAAGAGCATGAGAAATATGTTAATGAAAGCATTATATTATTTCCTATATTATCAGCACTATAAATACCCTGCCAAACTTGTTCCTTAGTAGGTTGTAAAAGGCCTCTATTGTGACTACATTAACTTTTTCAAATAGTTTTCACTTTGTATTTGGTTGTGCTGCTGTTCCCCTGCACTCTCATTGGAAAGAACACAAAGAACACAGTTTTCAGCAGGTGATAAGAATCAAAGAGATCTAAAAGCATACTTTTCCTTGCACGATCACTTACACAATTAATCTTGAAATCACCACATACAACTATTTTTTTTGTACTTCCTAGAACTGAACTTAGAACCCTCTCTGGCTTGAGTAGAAATGTTTTAAAAGCAGACTAAGGAGACTTATAAATAACAACAATTAGAACTTTAGTTTAACAACGGTCAAAGTTGCACAACATTCAAATATCTTTTCAGTGTAATGGTTAGAAACATCGGTGGACTCAACTTAAATACAATTTTTCACATACATGGCCACTCCCTCACACTGCAAAGAACTCCTGGAGAAACAGGCAGCTAACTTGTACCCTGGTAAAGAAAGTCTCTGAATTGTGACATTATTTAAGACATACTCTGTAATAGCAATAACATCAGAGTCAACATTTACAAGCAATTAACTAACTTCATCTCTAATATTTCATATGTTCTTTTGAAATGTGCTGATTTCTCTATTATTTGGATATGTCACATTTGCAGAACATTGTTCCTTTGTTAGAGGATTAGAGGAACTTGCTTTAAGCAGGAATACCCATCAGCTGACTTCGGTCAAAAAAAAAAAAAAAAAAAAAAAAAAAAAAAAAAAAAAAAAAAAAAAAAAAAAAAAAGGTGCAGCTCTAACACCCACTACTACAGGAATTTTTCCACACTGCCAACTATAAGCTTTACCAACCTCCCCTTCCCATACCTATTGAGGTGTAGGCCATGCCTAGTGAAATCCAACCTGCAGATGGACTCAACTGGTACCAATGAAATGTGAGCCATGCCTTCTGCCATCAGAACCTCTCCAAGCTTCATGTTAATATGCCTGACAGCTGTATTAAGATGAGGCTGATCATGATGCTGAAAAAGTTTCACAAAATGCACATTTTTGCCATCAGTTTCAGTAGCTATCTTTTTCAGATCACTTCCTATCCCTATCAAGACTATTCCCAGCACCCACCCACTTTCACTATCTGATCTTTAAAAAATTTCTTGCATAACTCACCTTTGTTAACAGGCACCTGATCAAATCCTGCACATGGCTTTACAATGCAAGGGTCCTGGAACTCACTCTCCAACACTTCCTGTAACTGCTGGCCTACACTTTTCCCATGCTGGCAACGTAACAGCAGAACCTGCTTCTTTGTATTAGCCTTTTCTGCTGTTTTAGCTTTTCTAACAACTGAGTTCTGCTGCTTGTTACTTACACTTAACCCATTGGCATACAAGTTTTCTATTAGCATTTTCACTCAGCCGTACAGATATTTTTGACAACTTTTGATGGTAGTTGTAACAACATACTAAACACTATTTTATTGTGTTTATTTTATTATATTTTTACATTATACTATGAGATACATTCATACATAGTTTAAGTGAGTATCTGTCTATCTCTTTGGCTCTTCTCCCACACATGCAGGCTCGGCTCTGTGTTAAATGCGGATTTGGCATGTGTTAATATTTACAGGGTGGCCGGATGCCCTTCCTGTCGCCACCCAATGCCCCCCCCCCCCCCCCATGTGGAAATGTTGTACCCCAAATGTCTGCATTTAGTGTGAGATGTGTGTGAAAGTGTAAAGTGTTGGCGACCAGCCTGGTATTCACCTAGGGGGATGTGGAAAATTGCCTAAAACCACAATTGGGCTGGCTGGCACTCCGACCCCTTTTGTTAATCCGCCGGGCAGATTCGAACTGGGGCCGGAACACCTCCCCGTCCTGGAAAGCGGTGCATTAGACCACACTGCTAATCGGGCGGGTACATATTTTAACTGAGTATGATAGTCCTTAAAACATTTGTCCACATGAAGACAAACTTTGCATTTGTCACACTGAAAGCACAATTCTCTGCACTGTCCTCTGTTGTAACACACCTTGCATCCTTTGTTAGGGGTTGCTTTTTTGTCTCTTTGGGGAATTTTTATATGGAAATGGCCCCAAATTCTTCCTTGGAGTCGTAGCAGGCTTCCTCCTTGACTTGGCTGTCCTCGAACCCCATAGTCCGTAATTCCAACATTTTGCAAGATGCCCAGCCTTGAGAATCACTGGCCTGTTTCAACACATACAGCTTCTGCCATCTAATGACACTGCTTGCAAACTAAAATTAGAGTGACCGGTAAGGCAGAGTCCTGCTAAACTGCATAATTACGTGTCACCTGGACAGTGACGGAAATATCAGTCATTGATGTTAATACACGTGAGTACAGTGAAGGATATATCCATCAAAGTACGCCAATGGGTTAAAGCTACAGGAGGCTCCTCTCCACTCAACTCTGACAGTCAAACCTTATTCACACTCAATGTGAAGCTATCTGAAATTCACCTTCTTTCTAACTGCTTTTTTTTTTTTCAACTGCCAGTTCCCATTCCCCAGCCTCCTTTCTCAACCTATCTCATACCTCCTCCACATTCTGTAACTGCACCTGAAGGGCATAGCTCTTACACTCCTGTTCCTCTGTTAACTTATTCCTGCTGCATAACCTGCAATTCCAGGAGAGAATCTCCCTAGATTGCCCATTGGCTTCCCCACTGCACTCCCCACAATGAAAATACTTTGAGCAAAAACTCTCACCATAACCCACTACTCATGAACCTATCGCAGAGTCCACACTTCTCACTCATTGTAAACATTTTACAGTAATAAATAGTAAACTAAAATGTAAATGCTTTCCTATTTATAACACTACACAATTATGATTTTATAAACTAACTATGGTAATCCAATTTAATACTACTACTACTACTACTACTACTACTAACAGCATTAATCTACATCAAATAAAACTACAACAGAAACTTCTACTGGTTGTCTAAAAATGTCATGTACTAATACTTCTTCAAAAGTACCAAATTTAGCAATTAACTACAAGACACAAAGAACTTACTGGAACTTAACTTTAGTTGACCTCTCTAGCTGGAACTCCTCGCTGCAAAATGTAAACACAGAACTGAGCCTCAGTGCATGGCACGCACAGATACGAATAGCACTCAACTTGAATAAAAAATGCCTCAACAGACAAATACAAATCCACTTATAAATAACTTATAGAGAAAATATTGCCACAAATAATTGTTTAAATAACTAATTGAAACCTATAATAATGGAAAGTCCAGGTTGGAATTAATAATATAGTAAGGACAGTTTACAACTCACCGCAAACATGTGGCGATGAGCTGCGACAGGCACATACAAAAAGACACACACATACAACACTTTCAGCTATCGTCCATGGCCTTCTTCAGAAAATAGAACACTCACGCAATCACACAGGCACACAACACAATCATAAAACCGTCACCTCTGGCTGCCGCACTTCGAATCACACTCTGCGGCGAATTGGGGATGGGAGGGGAGAGGGGATAGGAAGGTTACGTCACAGTGGTGGGGATGGGTTAGATGGGAATAACAAAATGCAGCTTAGGAATGGAGTGGGGAAGCGGGTGAGGGGAGAAAAATAAAATAAACAACATAAAGTAAAATAAAATAAATAAATATACAAAATGCGTGCACACTGTAAGTACACAAGACCGCACACACACACACACACACACACACACACACACACACACACACACACACAGACGCACATGATCGCACATTCACGCACCACTCAAAATAGGTGAGGTTGGGATAGAGAGGTAGGAACTGTAAGGTATGGGGAAAAAATAGGGAAGTTATAGTAGGTTGAGGGCTGGTTGATTTCGGGATCGGAGAATGTATTGTAGGGACAACTCCCATCTGTGCAGTTCAGAAAAGCTGGTGGTGGTTGGAAGGATCCAGATGGCCCGGGTTGTGAAGCAGCCATTGAAATCAAGCATGTGCTCCGCTGCATGCTGTGCTACAGGGTGGTCCACCTTGTTTTTGGCCACAGTTTGGCGGTGGCCATTCATCCTAATGGATAGCTGGTTGGTGGTCATGCCAATATAGAAAGCTGTTCAGTGTTTGCAGCACAGTTGGTAAATTACGTGGCTGCTTTCACAGGTGGCCCAGCCTCTGATAGGGTAGGATAAGCCTGTGACAGGACTGGAATAGGAAGTGCTGGGTGGGTGGATTGGACAGGTCTGTCAGCGGGGTCTTCCACGACGATATGATCCCTGTGGCAGTGAGCTGGGTTTTGGGTTGGCATAAGGATGACCTAGGATGTTGTGGAGGTTGGTAGGGCGACGTAACACCACTTTAGGAGGGGTGGGAAGGATCTTGGGCAGGATGTGTCTCATTTCCCAGCACACACGTGCGTGTGCGCACGCGCGCGCGCGTGTGTGTGTGTGTGTGTGTGTGTGTGTGTGTGTGTTCTTGTGTACTTACAGTGTGCACACATTTTATATATTTATTTTATTTTACTTAATTTTGTTTATTTTATTTTATTTTCTCCCCTCACCCACCTCCCCACTCCATTCCTAAGCTGCATCTCATTATTCCCATCTAACCCATCCCCACCACTGTGACGTAACCTTCCTAACCCCCTGAGGACCTAGCACTCTCACTGAGTCCTCAGAATCAATGAATATTGATACCACTGACACTCAAGTGATTGCAAAAGGTGTGCCTGAGTATAACAATGACCTTAGTCCATTTATGGCATCTCAGACAGCCAATAGCACTATCCTTCAGGGAAATTGCAGTGGTTATTTGCACCACCTTGCTCAGCTGCAACAATTTTTGTGCTGTGGTCTGTAGCCCCACAGGAAAGCTTGTGATTGTTTCCTGTCCAGTGGCCCCCTGCCCTTCGTGGC
Source organism: Locusta migratoria (assembly GCA_026315105.1). Taxonomy (NCBI): domain Eukaryota; kingdom Metazoa; phylum Arthropoda; class Insecta; order Orthoptera; family Acrididae; genus Locusta; species Locusta migratoria. The sequence goes on from CM048755.1 coordinate 276,660,416, forward strand.
TATCGAGAATACAATAAAAACTGTTCAGCCTATGACGGAGTATCCAGTGGTGTCTGCCTCTATGTTCTCGCCACTGTCCCGAGCACCCTCATTACTCTGCACATGGCTCCAGAGGCAGTCCTATCAAAATCAGGGCAATACAGGATATCATCATCTGTTCTGTTTACCTCTTCCCAGATGAGGATGTCTCTCTCACTGATCTCACTGCCTTCGTCGCCCAACTTCCCCAGCCATTTCTCCTTTTGTGGGACTTCCATGCTCACTACCATTTGTGGGGTGAAATGCAGACTTGGGCCATGGTAGGGATGTTGAGACTTTCTTGACAAATCAGAACATTTGCCTTCTCAACACTGGTTCTCTTGTGCATTTTATTGTGATGCATGGCACGTAGTCTTTTATTGACCTCTCTATTTGTAGCCCGAGCCACATCTTTGGAGAGTCCATGATGGCTACATACCCCTCCTTCTGTCTCCCCTTCAGTTTCAACCTTCAAACAGCTTGTCTTAATAGTCTATTCACAGGGTAGATTGGCCTTCTTACACCTTGGTTGGTATGGTTGCTGCTCTACTTCCCACTGAGGTTGATGTGGCAGTTCATCAGGTAACTGTGGCCATTGTTTCCTCTGCCGGGGCAGCTGTCCTGTATTTCCCTGGCTTGCTCCGGCGAATGACAGTGGTTTGGTGGACAATGGAGATCGCTGAGGCTATCCAGAAATGCCAGTGGGCACTTCAGCACCACATCTGTAGACCATCTGATTTCTTTCAAATGTCTCCAAGCCCGAGCTTGAAGACTGATCCAGCAGGATAAGAAGGTGCTGGGAGAGGTACATTGCCACCATCTGTTTTTGTGCCTCCCCTTGTTGGGTGTGGTAATAAATTTGATGCTTTTTGGATACCACCTACTGGCAGGAATCTCCTTTCTCCACATTAATGGTACCTTATGCACTGGCCCCACTGCTGTGAGTGAGCACATGGCAGACCATTATGTGCATAACTCTGCAACTCCAGCCTACAATGTGGATTTCTACGCCCTGAAAGAGCTGATTGAGCAGCACACACTACCAGGAAATGTACAACACACCATTTAGTGAATGGGATTTCCAAAATGGCCTTTTTGCATGCCCCCAATACCCTCCAGGACCAGATCACATTCACAGCCATTTCCTCCATCACCTCTCAGTGGACTCTTAACATCACATGTTCATCCTGTTCAGTCATCTCTGGACAGAGGGTGTCTTCTCATCCCAATGGCAGGATAGCATCATCATCCTGGTATGAAATCTCGCACAGATCCACTGGTACTTGATCGTTACTGCCCTATCAGCCTCTCCAATGTTTTGCATAAGCTCCTCAAACATATGGTGAGTCAGTGGTTCATGTGGATTCTTGAAGATTGAGGACTCCTGGCCTCACACCAAGGGGACTTTCTTCAGGGCTGCTCCACTATTGACAATCTAGTATCACCAGAGTCAGCTATCCATACTGTTTTCACTCAGCGTAAACATCTTGTTGTAATCTTTTTTTATCTCTGGAGGGTGTACGATACCACCTGGGACCATCAAATCCTAGCTATGCTGTACGAATGGGGCTTACACAGAGCACTTTTGATATTTATCCAGAACTTCCTCTCCCTTTGTTCCTTTCGGGTTAGGATCGGTACCTCTCTCAGCACACCCCATGTTCAGGAGAACGGTGTCCAGAGGATTCTGTCCTTGTGTTCCCCTATTTCTGGTCGTAATTAATGATGTTGCTGCAGCAATGGAGTCATCAGTTACTTCCTCCTTGTATGCTGATGACGTCTGCATGTATTTCAATTTTGCTAGCATTGGTGTTGGTGAATGGCAGCTGCAAGAACCTATTTGAAAGGTGCAGTCTTAGGCTTTTGCCCATGGTTCCCGGTGGTCTGCATTGAAGACCCGGGTTTTCCGTTTTATTCACTGTCAGTCAGCACACCTGAATCCAGAGCTTTAACTGGCTGATGAACTACTACGAGTCAGGACACACATAGCTTCTTAGGCATGCCCTTCGATGCCTGGCTCACTCAATGTCCCACCTTCATCTGCTGAAACAAAAATGCTGCCCCACCCACACCTTTTGGGGAGCCACATGTTCAACTTTCCTGCAGCTGTATAAGGCATTAATACAATTCTGCTCGACTACAGTAGCTTGGTATATGACTTGGCAGCACCTTCAGCATTGATGGTCCTTGACCCAGTTCATCACAGTGATGTCCGTCTGGCGACAAGGACTTTCCGCACAAGTACAGTGAAAGCGTCCTTGTTGAAATTGGGGTCATTCTCCTGCAGTGCACTTGCATTGACTGCTTACTTCATACATTGCCTATATTCATGCCTCACCCCACCACCTGAATCGTAGGCTTCTTTTCCGGCTGCTGCACTCTTCTCACCCCCACAACAGCCCAGGTCAGGTCTCCCAATTGCGGTCTGTATTCGTTCCCTTCTTTTGTAGCTTGAGTTCCTTCCTATCCCTCCTGCTTTCCACTATCCCATACCCCTCCTTGGTCCATTCCTTACTTGCAGCCTTGTTTGGTTCTGTCCCATGACTTTAAAGCCTCAGTTTCTCAAATGAATCTCCATCACCAGTTTCGGGCATTTCTCGATTGGTTCTTTGGCACCGAAGTTGTATATACCAACAGTTCCTTGGTAGATGACTGTGCTAGGTATGTCTATGTCTACGGTGACTACATCAAACAGTGTTCTTTGCCTTCTGGGAGTAGTGTTTTTACTGTGGAGCTGGTCGCTATTTCTCGTGGTCTTAACATCTCCGAGCCTGCCCCGGGGAGTTTTTTGTTATCTGTAGTGTATCCCTGAGTGCCTTGCTAGCTCTTGATTAGTGTTTTTCCCATCATCTGTTGGTGCAGTCTATTCACGACTCTGTCTTCATCTTTGGCAAGTCTGGCCATTCAGGGGCCCCATTTTGGACTGTGGCCCACATTGGCATTTTGGGGAACATACATGTTGATTGGCTGACAAAGCAGGCCACCACCTCATGGCCCCTGGAGATTGATCTCCAGTGAAGGGAGGTCTGATTGTAGTTGAACTGCAGCGTCTTCGGTGTTTGGAGTTCTGAAAGGTCTTACTCCAATGCACTGAACAATCTCTTTGCAGTCAAGCTCTTTATGGCCGTAAATCCTCAGTGAGGACCTCTCATAGGGACTCAGTTGTTCTCTGCCTCCTACATAATCATCATACGTGGTTAATGCATGACCACCTTTCTCATTGAGAGGACCCGCCAAAGTGCCACTGTGGTTCTTTCTTGACAGTGCTCCACATCCTAATGCCCACTTGCGGCAGTCCTACTGCAAGCTGCGCTTCCTTTAATTCTTGTTGATGATACCTGTATGGCTGACTGTGTTTCACATTTTATTCATGCAGCTGATTTTTAACATTGTATTTACTAGTGGCTACCTCAACCTGATCTCTCAGGTCCCCACCCTTTCAGCAATTTCAAGTTGTTTCTCACTTTTGTGTAGTCTGTCCTGCTTCTGACAGGATGTTTTTAGTATGTACAGAGTGTCTGGCTCATCCTTTATTATCCTTGTGATCAACCAGCCATGATATCCTTCTGTCATCTTTTAGTTAAGTCAACCACTTGCACAAATCCTCCTGTGTTTTCCCTCTCTGTCTTGTCAATGTAGCATTTGTTGCCACTCTATAGGACCCTATACACCCCTGCTATTGTATCTTAGATAGGAACAGAGGACTGATGACCATGATGTTTAGTTCCCTTAAAAATCTCCAAACAGCCATCACACCTCCACCGCAGAGCCTGGTAGGCAACTTCTCTGTGCCATACTGCACTGACTGGAATTCCATCTTCCGTTCGAAACACTACCTTTATGGATGTCTTTTGATAGTTTGTATGTTTATATCATATATTTGACACAGGATGGGGAAATAGGAATTTGTTGCTCTAATTTTGGACATTTGTTTCATCCACTCACACACAATACATATATCATTACATTGTAGTGAGAAACATTCATTGGATGTTTATGACACGCAACCACACAAATTAGTTTCAAATCTAGCTCATTATTAACTGGCTGTGCTTCATGATGTAGCCACAAACAGGAATTATGAGTACTGCAGGCATGGAGGAACATACTTGCAAGAGGTTGGAATTTGCGCTGAATGTAGATGGTGTGAATTTCTGAGCTACAGATTTTTCAAAAAGACCAAAGAATTCATTCTAATTAAAATTGATTGTTAACATCAGCAATTCATTACAATGTAGATGCTTCATTCTCTGTAGCTTTCTGGCTTGCTGAATGACATGTCAGAGACTACAAAACTGAAGGTATGGAACATATAAAATTACATATTAGTTTGGGCAACGAACTTTGAACTATGAATCTCCTTATAACTGACAGTGTGAGCTAGTTCTCACATTGTTGGAAGGTAAGTGCATTCCATCTATAGTAGATCACTGCTTTGTTAAGTACTTTAGTGTTTAATGAATTATGCTTTCTTTCTTTTTTTGTTTTTAAACATTTCTAGTGTTCAGTCTCATTCATTGATGTGAGACTGAATTGTGGGAGGTAGAGAACCTCTCAATTACGGTAAGATTCTAAGGACATTTTAGTTTTTGATAATGCATAACTGTCCAATAGCTTCCAACCTCTGTGTTGCTTTTCCTTTGCATGTTGTTAGCCAATTCTAATTTGATGCAACTGAAAATATGTTTCACATGAAAAACTGAAATACACTTATGTACAAGGGGGAACAAAAAGATTACCTGGTCCGAATAATTTGAAGGCCAAGAACAGAGCACTGTATGCTTAAGCTCATAAGTGCGAGTGTTGCCAAGTCCCGTGGTCTGTGTAGCTTCAGCTTGCTGTTTACATTATCAATTAGAATCAATACAGTAGTTAAGAAACAGTATATGTTGAGATTCAATGCACTTTAACTCGTGTATCATTTATTTTGGAAAACATTATTTGAGCACATAGAAATGGTTGAAGCATAAGAATTTGACGTGGGTACATTTACTACAATGAATCGCTGTTCACATATTTTTCATTCAGTGAGTGGATAGGCTGATGGTTTATGAACACAATGGGTGTGCGTTCGAATCTCACTGGAGTCAATTTATTATTTATTTTTTAGACCTCTTGCAGGGAGGCCAGATAAAAAAGAACGCCAATTTTTTGTTATGGGTGGTCAAATAAAATTACCTTCCAAGGAAGATTGTTTTTAGATATCAAATTGACAAACTGTAATTAGTTATTTATTAAAGAGAATACTGAGAAAAGTGAAACCAATATAATTTATTAACTAAAAATTAACTAAAGCAAGAAAAATTTGTACCACGATTAAAAAAAAAATATATATATATATAAAAATAAAAATTTAAAGGCTTTGGTGGCATCCGATCCGATGCACACCACTTAACAAGGAAGACCAACACTCCATCTATGAGCTACCTGTCCTATCTTGTTAGCAAAACAGTCTAATATTCTTACCGGAGTTGAAGAACAAATATTAAACTGGAAACAACAGATAATGGAAGGCACAGCCATTCACTCATGTAAACTGTATGTGAGGACTTAGAAAATTATGCCTTATCTGATGATACATTTATCTTAGCTTAACACTATAGATGCACCATGTGACAGTCGAAGTAATTACAAATACATGCATCAATTTTCAACATTTTTACTATGGCTATCATTTGTCTTGTTGTTTAAAGAATAGGCTATTACAAAAATGGAATATGTTTAAGAATGTGAAATCTAGAAAAGCCCATAATTTCACAATTCATAGCGAATTAATGTTACAAAATATTACCTGCACAGGTCTAAAAAAGAAAAGTTGACTCCATTGGTACTCAAACTCATGCCTTTGTGTTCGTAAACTGTCAGCCTATCCACTTAACCAATGAAACATATGTAAGAAGCGGTTCATTGTAGTAAATCTACCTATGTGGAGTTCTTATATCTCAAGCGCTTCTACATGCTCAAATAATGTTCTCCAAAATAAATGATATGTGAGTTAAGCTGCTATGAATCTTAACAATTATATTTCTTCTATTTGACGATGTGAACACCAAAACTTTTTTCATCTTGTAATCAAAATGTGTGAGACAGGCAAAATGTAATAATGTCATTTCCAAAGAAAGTAGGCACAGATACATGAAAATTACAACAGTTTAATAAGTCATGGTTGCATAATTTTAACACAAATTATTTCCAGATGAATCAAAAAGCTGGTAGAAGCCAACCTCAGGGAATATCAATTTGGATTTAGGAGAAGTGTAGGAACACAGAGGCCATACTCATCTTACAACTTATCTTAAAAGATAGATTAAGGAAAGGAAAACCTACATGTAGCCTCTGTAGGTATAAGAAATAGAAGGTTATTTAAAACTTTCACAGAAACCAGACAGTAGTTATATGAGTCGAATGGCATGAAAGAGAAGCATTTGTTGCAAAGGGATTAAGACAGGATTGTAGCCTTTCCCCAATGTTATTCAATCTGTACTTTGAGGAAGATGTAGAGGAAAGCAAGGAGAAATTTGGAGAAGGCGTTAAAGTTCAGAGTGAAGAAACGTCGATCCTCCACAAATAGCCAACGCACTTGGTCGACATTTTGCAGAGGTCTCTAGCTCTTCACACTACACTGACACTTTCCTCGCTAGGAAACGGATGGTGGAGGCGACTCCACTGCCCTTTACCTCTCAGAAACTTGAATGCTACAATACCGAGTTTACTGTACAAGAGCTTCACCACACACACTCGTCTTCGCGGTCCTCCGCTCCAGGACCAGATGGCATTCACGTAGCGATGTTGCAACACCTTTCACCAACGAGCTTGCCCTTCCTACTGGACACCTACAACCGCATATGGATAGACGACACCTTTCCGCGACCCTGGCGTGAAGCCATAGTCATTCCCATACCGAAGCCTGGGAAGTACAAATTTCTTCCTTCCAGTTACCACCCCATTTCCCTCACCAGTAGTGTATGCAAGGTGATGGAATGCATGATTCATGGGCGCCTGGTATAGTGGCTTGAAACGCGACATCTCCTTTCTAATATCCAATGTGGGTTTCGCGAGCACCGTTCTGCGGTGGATCATCTCGTCGCCCTATCTACTTCAGTAATGAATAACTTTTTACGGAAGCGCCAGACAGTGGCAGCGTTCTTTGATCTGGAAAAGGCATACAACACCTGCTGGAGGATGGGCATCCTTTGCACTCTGCATTCATGGGGTTTTCGGTGTCGTCTGCCAATTTTTATCTGGGATTTTTTAACAGACCGTGTTTTTAAAGTGCGTGTTGGTTCGGTTTTATCAAGCACTTTTATTCTTGAGAACGAGGTCCCCCAGGGCTCGGTCCTGAGCGTCGTTTTATTTGCAGTGGCAATCAATTCGATAGCCGATCATCTACCACTGGGAGTGTCGGCATCCCTCTTTGTCGACGACTTCGCGATCTACAGCACCTCTGAGCAAACGAGTCTCCCAGAGCGGCGCCTTCAGCGGTGCCTAGACACTCTCACACGTGGAGTATGGACACTGGCTTTTGATTCTCGGCTGACAAGACAGTCTGCATGAACTTCTGGCGGTAGAAGGAGTTCCTTCCCCCGTCCCTTCATCTGGGCCCCATAGTACTTCCATTTGTGGAGACCACGACGTTCTTGGGACTTGTTTTCGACAGGAAGCTAAGTTGGTCTCCCCACATATCTTGTTTGGCAGCTCGCTATACCCGCTCTCTCAATGTGCTGCGGGTGTTAAGTGGCACCTCGTGGGGAGCTGATCAGTCTACTCTCCTCCATCTGTAACGCACCATAGTTTGGTCCAAACTGGACTATGGAAGCATTGTTTATTCTTCGGTTCGACCGTCCATCCTGCGCCGCCTTAACACAATCCACCTCTAAGGTATCCGTCTGGCGACGGGAGCGTTTTACACTAGCCCCATTGAGAGCCTCTGTGCCGAGGCCGCTGCACTACCCCTTTCTTACCGTCGGGAACTCCTACTTAGCCGTTACGCTAGCTGTTTGTCATCCATGCGAGGACACCCAACGTACGCAGTTTTCTTTAATGACTCACTTGACAGTCTCTTCGCCATGTGCCCGTCTGCTCTGCTACCACCGGGAGTACGCTTGCTTTCATTACTTGGCCAGCTCGGTGTTACAATGCCTGCTATTTTCTCGACTGGAGAGAGCACCTCACCACCGTGGTGAAGCCCCGAAGTCTGTGTTAACTTGGACCTTCATTCTCTTCCAAAGGACATCATCTACACTGATGGCTCAAAGACAGACCAGGGGGTTGGGTGTGCCTTTGTACTTGGCAAGGCCTCGTTTATATATCGTCTCCCTGAGTGGAGTTCCATTTTTACAGCTGAGCTGTATGCATTATATCAAGCCACCCATTACGTCCGGCGAAACTCGCTCAATAAGACTGTCATTTGCTCGGACTCTCTGAGTGCTCTGTTGAGCCTTCGCACGCTATATCCTGTCCATCTCCTGGTACAAAGTATCCGCAATTGCCTTACCTCTGTTTCATCGAGCGGAACTACTGTGACATTTCTGTGGGTCCCTGGCCACATGGGAGTGTTGGGGAATGAGTCTGCGGATACGGCTGCGAAGGAGGCAGTTCTCCTTCCTCGGCTATCTACCTTTTCTACTAGCTCTGATGACCTTCACGCTGGTGTCTCCCAGTGTATTATCTCCTGTTGGTTTTTACATTGGTCATCCCTGTCAGGGAACAAATTGTGAGCCATTAAACCTGTGCCTGATCTTTGGTCAACGTCATCTCAACCCTCTCGCCGAGAGGAAATTGTCCTGGCCCGGCTTCGTATTGGCCACTGCAGTTATAGCCACCAGTATTTACTTCGTGGTGATCCTGCTCCCTTATGTGAGCACTGTGATGAACCTTTTACTGTGTACCATCTTTTAGTGCAATGTCCGTTTTTTAATTGTCTTCGTCATGATCTATGTTTACCATTTGAAATGTCTGATATTTTAGCTGATGATCCGCATTCTGCTAACAAAGTTTTACTTTCTATACATCGTGCAAATATGGCGAAAGCCATTTAAGTTCTAACCCCGGTTCGATTTTACTATGGGCAGTGTTGGGCGCTAATGACCTCAGCAGTTGTGCACCATACAACAAAAAAAAAAAAAAAAAAAAAAAAAAAAAAAAAAAAGAGAGAGAGTGAAGAAATAAAAACGTTGTGGTTTGCTGATGACGTTGTAATTCTGTCAGAGATAGCAAAAGACCTGGAAGAGCAGTTGAACAGAATGAAGAGTGACTAGAAAGAACAGTACAAGATGATCATTAACAAGAACAATACAAGGGTAATGGAATGTTGTCTAAGAAAATCATGTGATGCCGAAGGATTTAGATATTAGGTAACGAAACAATAAAGGTGGTAGATGAGTCTTGTTACTTGAGCAGTAGAATAACATACAATGGTTGCAGCACAGATGATATAAAATTCAGAATGCTAATGGGGAGAAAAGCATTTTTGAAAAAGAGAAATTGTTTAACATAAAATATTAATTTAGGTGTTAGGAAGTCTTTTCTGAAGGCATTTTTGCAGAGTGTTGCCAAGTACGATAGTGATACATGGATGATAAATAGTTCAGACAGTAAGACGATAGAAGCTTTTGAAATGTGGTGCTACAGATGAATGCTGAACATTAGATGGGTAGGTCACGTAACTTATGAGGAAGTACTGAAAAGAATTGGGGGGGGGGGGGGGGGGGCTGTTACTGACATACCTTGACCAAAAGAAGGGATCGATTGTTAAGATACATTCTTAGACTTTGAAGAATCATGATTTTAGCTTTGGAGGGAAGTGTGTGAGGTAAAAATAGCAGAGGGAGACCAAGAGACTAATACAGTAAGCAGGTTTAAGTGGATGTGGGTTGTCATTCTTATAAGAAGGTGAAGAGGCTTGCTAAGGATAGAGTAAGGTCGAAGGCTGCATCAAACAAGTCTCCAGTCTGAAAACAACAACATACTTCCAACACTTAGGATAAGTCATTGAACAATATTAAGATGCAACAATTATTACAAGAACCTTGAGTTTTAGTCCAGAACCAGTGGCTGCTAAAAATAGAGCAAAGACAAGTAACAGGACACATCCATTTTCCAAAAAGGGTTTGTTTTTAAGAAAGGAATTTTCTCATAAGTATTCTTAAATGAATGGAACACTTGGATCACTGAAACATGTCTATAGCGCTACTCTCTTTGGAGAAATTTCTGCATATGTAAGGTTAAAAAACAAACAAAAGTAAGCAAATATTCAGTAACGTCAGAACTACACAATTTTCCAAATTATAGATATGGCAACACAGATACGAGGGATATAATGTATATTAGCATCTAAACTCCAGAAAGACTTGAAAGAGGATGTAGTCACTTGAGTGAAAACATTCATTAGTTGTGTCATGGTAAACAAGGAAACTATAATGTTTATCCCTACAGCCAATTCTCTGTTGGTATCTAAATACATTGAGGTAGATTTTCTGTGCGATGAGGTATGGCTAATGTTGAATCTAATGATATGTTCCAAATACCAGAAGTTAGAGGTAATATGAGCAAGCAACATTGCAGAGGTGTGGCATGGTAGGTTATAAATGTGATACTATGTAAATGTCTGAAAGAAACTGTGTTGACTGTATTTAGATAACTGTCCAGCTTGTTGCAAATAGTATTCATTCTTTATGCAGAACAAAAAGGGGCAATACTCCTATCTGTATAGAATCAGTTTAAAACAACACATGCCACAGTTAAACAAAAAAAGAATTAAAGTTTCAACCAACCATTAGTGAGTACACGTTCAATTTGTATTTTTTAATACTGGTGTAAGAATAGGCCAACCACTCACTGCTGACCGAGTCAGAGTTTCATGTTTGTATGAAGACACAATGTTTCCTCAAACATCAAATCTGTATGTTCAGTGGCAACAAATTTGTTGTCACTAGTGGAGGAAACATGGGAAGAGGAACATCAAAATAAAATCAATGGGAAAAGAAAACCACCATCTTCCAGGAAACCCATTATGTGTAACATCTATAATTCAGTACTTGACATCAAAATAATGAAGGGTTAACTGCTCCGCTATATTACTCATCAGTCCACCATAGTTTCATCCCCAATTATGTGAGAAGAGAAGGAAAATGAGCAACAGAAGTGACATGTTTCAAATGTTTGTAAACCTAAGGAACCAAACTGCTGAGGCGATCAGTCTCTAGACTTACAAACTGCTTTAACTAATTTATGTCAAAAACAGCGCGCGCGCGCACACACACACACACACACACACACACACACACACACACACACCTGCCAGAAGATTCAAAACTCTGATGAGGAGCTACTGCACACTCCAGGGCAAGGAACCAGTCCTAAGGAATAATTGAAGCCTCTTTTTACAATTCTGCCAAGAGATTCACGTTAAATCTACCCACACTTTAGGAAGTAAGTCTGCAAAGTTAGTTACACTAGTACATATTAATTGATAGGTAAGATGGTGTTACCATTGTGATGCATATCACTCATGGTAGATCCAGCACCTACACACCACCTTGTATTTGAAAATGAATGCTATACGTACTAGCAAGGGAATTAGAGCAAGGCTTTCTTGAGCTTGTGCAACAACTCCCCGAACCCTTTTTTTCTTTTAAGAGACTTCAGTTCACATTATTTGTTGTGAGGCTGAATGACTCCATCTCGTGAGAGTTGAGTGGTTGAGGTCCGTATTCTATTTGAAGACACATTTCTTTTTAACATGGGGAATAATGGATTCAGTTCAGTTTCGGGGTTTTTCTATGTGGTTGACCTTATCTTCTGCTCTGCAATTCATGTAGATACTGTTTACTGGATATGGTGGGTAACATACACTCCTATGACCACCTCCTAAACTGACGTTTCTTCCTGTAAATGAGGCTCCTAATAGTAGAGTGCTAAAATTATTCCTCTCTACAACAATGTGCACACTGTTCAGCCAGATGGTTCTATCTGAGCAATAAGACATTGTCCAAGACTCTGTGAAACAGAGAAACAATATGATCCACTAAGCCATACTGATCTATTAATATTAACTCTACAGAAGTTGATCATTACACTCACCCTGTCTTCGTGTGGGCACTTCCTGCTGCATTGGGTACCTTTCACCTAACTACTTCAGATAAATATTGAGCACTAGTTTATTAAAATTGTTTGGGAGACACCTCTGGCATCCTTCTGGCTGGGATTTTTGCACTGATTCCATGGGTAATGGGGTCATAAAATTATTGTATCCTTCCCTGGCACAAGCTGGGCCACAACTATTGAACTGTTGTAACTGGACCTTGATATCCCGGATACTTTCACTAGGATGGGCTTAATGTTTGACCTGACCATACACATATATTGGAGACATGTGTTGGGCAAATTTGTGGCCACAGAAGTATGTAATTGTTACGCCACAATCTAACATGGATAGTCATGAAACTTTAAAGGGGGAAAAGTGCAGATGAAGCGATGTTAATGCTCCAAGTGGGCAGTAGGAAGTAACAGAAGAATTCCGTTATTCAAATGAAGAACTTACTATTTTTAATGTTGTTACTTCCATGTTTCATAGTATGAGACATGGTAGTGAATTTTCTAATACAAATATGAAAAAGTAATTAAAGTAATATCACTTCTTCTGCTAATGACAGTCTATAATTAAAAAAATGTCAGTGCATTGTAATACATACCTCCCACAATAGCAGTGTTGTAAATGTATCAACCAAAAACGTTTTAACAGTAGAAATGAATTGCAACCTGATGTGCTCAAGTTCAAAATAAACTGATTATGAATAAAGAAAAGTGTGAAGTAATACACATGACCACTAAAAGAAATCCGCTGAACTTCAATTACGCGATAAATCAGTCAAACCTTAAGGTCGTAAATTCTACCAAATACCTAGGAGTTACAATTACGAACAACTTTGACTGGAGAGAAGACATAGAAAATATTGTGGGGAAGGCGAATCAAATGTTACGTTTCATTGGCAGAATGCTTCGAAGATGCACCAGCTCCACCAAAGAGACTGCCTACATCACACTTGTGCGTTCTCTCCTGGAGTACTGTTGCCCCTTGTGGGACCCTTACCAGGTGGGACTGACGGAAGATATTGAGAAGGTTCAGAGAAGGGCAGCTCATTTTGTTTTATCACGTTACAGGGGTGAAAGCGTCACAGAAATGTTGCACGAATTGGGGTGGAAATCATTAAAAGAAAGACGTTATTCATTGCGACGTGATCTGTTTGCGAAGTTTCAATCACCGACTTTTAGTTCTGAATGTGAAAATATTTTGCTAGCACCCACCTACTTAGGGAGACATGACCATCCCAATAAATTAAGAGAAATCAGATCGAAGACGGAACGATTTAGGTGTTCTTTCTTCCCGCGCGCTATTAGAGAATGGAACGGTAGAGAAAAGTTATGAAGGTGGTTAATGAACCCTCTGCCAGGCACTTAAATGTGATTTGCAGAGTATCTATGTAGATGTAGATATTTGTATGCTCGGTGCATACTTTCACATTGCATGATTTTTAGCAGATTTTGGAGATCTTAATATATTCAAAACTAGACACAATTTTTAAATTTTTGCAGACTAGGTTCTACGCCTCCTTATAAATGCTCATTTCACCTTGTCCTTGCTTCTGTGCCTTGTGTGTAGCAGATTTTTTGTAGCTAATTTTCTGGTATCAAAAATGTTATATGCTGATATTAACAGTTCTTCTACAGTTTATACACAAACATACTATTTATTTGCAGCTTTTTCATAATAGTAGGTAACTGGCAAAATATATCTGTGTATAGGCTTATAATTTTTGCGAAATAGAAGTACAAAACTAAGCAGGCTCAGCTGAAACAGGTGATTAACTGCAATTGGAACATTCAAACAGTACTTCTATACAGTGGTAATGTTATGAGGTAGTGCTTAAACTTACTGGTAGTATTAGGTAGTACTGCTGTGAATTGGTTAGGTCGCAAATTCTTTGTTATTGGTCACACTTCATGTACAGCGTGCTCTCAAAAAATTACGTGTTTCGGAATTACCATCATCAGATTAGCATCTCTTCCGTGCCACGTGAATAGATGGAAGATGTTCTTCAATATACATACAAAAGCAGAACATATTGAAGAACATCTTCCATCTGTTCACGTGTGCACATGGCACGGAAGAGATGCTAATCTGATGATGGTAATTCCGAAACGCGTCATTTTTGAGAGCATGCTGTACATGAAGTGTGACCAATAACAAAGAATTTGCGACCTAACCAGCTTCACAGCAGTACTACCTAATCATGTTCTATGAAGGGTAACAAATTATGATTGAGGATATCTGTGATGATCTATTCTGTCTTTAGAGTTTATCAAACCACAACCAGCTGTATCTTGAAGGTGTACTCACTGGTTTCTCTCGCCACAAAGCTAAGAGGAACACTGCTGTGCCTCTCCAAAAGATTGAAGAAAAAATGGGGCTTCTATCCAAGTTGTCTGACATAAGCACCAAGATAATAAAAACACATAAAAACACATTTCATTGTTGAACCCAACTTGATACCATTTATCAGCAGTCCTTGCTTACCACTCTTGACACTACTCCAGATGCAGCTATTTGTGTTGTGCTGTAAATGGCAGCCTATTCATAGAATGTTAATTTTCCCTAGTTTTGCTACTGCTGTACTCTGGCAAATGGTGTCACAGAAGATTGCAAGGAGTCCACTGATTATTCTTGAATTGCAGGTACAGATGTGAAGCTTTATGATGTGCTTGGCACACATGGTGATCCTTCCTTGAGGTTGTCAGGCATTCTTAACCAGAACCTTGACAGTGAGTATACCTTTGCCATGTTTGCATTCATTCCATGTGCCACTGTCACACATGAATGGGCCAAAATTTTGAATATTGTACAGTTTGACCAGCTGACCAAATGGAGGCCCACAATGGCCTTTCGCACTAGAAGGAGCTGATAATGCTATCATTCATGAGTATATGGCACCTTTGTGTCCTGCACAGTGATCTGATGCTGTTTGCACACCTTATAAACTGTGCCAAGCATGGTAGCAACACTAGTCATGAAGAGCACGAATGCACCATGGTGGCCATTCTACCTGCCAAACACTGAACAGTGTAGTGCAGTGGTGACATGCTGGGCTCACACTTGGGTGAACAGTGGTTCAAATAAATTTCTGGCCATCCAGATTTAGGTTGCCGATGATCTCCCTAAATCACTCCAGCTAAATGCTGGGATGGTTCCTTGAAGGACACAGCCTATGTCCTTTCCCATCCTTACTAAAAAAATTGAGTGTGAGCTCTGTCACTAATGACCATTCTGTCAACAGGACATTAAACCTGGAGCTTCCTTCCTTCTTCTATCTGCCACAGAGAATTGCAAATGTAAATATTTGTATACCCAGCACTGGTATATATATGTGTCCGAAGTTACACTGGCATCAGATCTTGTGTTCTAGCTGCTTCACTGTTTTTGTAAGCCATTGTATTTGTGACATTACCATTATGTTTATCTCCACCATTCAATGAGGACTTCTGTCTTTTCATCTGCATCCATTGAATACATCACGGGACTAGCAGTCCTGGAAGAAAGAAGATTGTGGAGAGACGGATTAGCCACAGTCTAGGGGATGTTTCTGTAATGAAATTTTCACTCTGCAGTGGAGTGTGTGCTGATATGAAACTTCCTGTCTAATTAAAACTGTGTCAGAACAGGATTAACACATTCCCATGGAAGGCAAAGGTCTTGGGTGTTAATCCTGGTGTGATACACAGTTTTAATCTGGCAGGGAGTTGATACAGTTTTAATCTGGCAGGAAGTTTCATGTCCCAGAATGATTGTCACAAATACAACATAATGAATTCTTTCCATTTGCAAGTTTTTTCAATTGGAATTTGTATGGCTGTAATTCTTTGTGAATCTTTTGTATGCCGTTAAAAAATGCAAATTAGAATGAGTATGCCAAAGGGATAATCCTCATAGTATTATGCTTCATACTATAAGAGAATTGAATTCATGTCTCAAACTGGAAAAAATTGTGTCATGTAATATTTAGTACAAAGTAGTAATTTGTAAAGACACCTTTCATTTACCTGACACATTCCACATCATTACGAAGTGTTGTATTCGTGATCTATGGAACAAGTACTAATATAATATAATATAATCTACTCTAGAAATAAGTATCTCTTACTGCTCTGTTTACCAGATTTACATTCGTTAAATCTGTATGTATTGTAAGTTGATTAAAATGCTTTATATATTTCATTGACTCAAATTTCGTAGTCAGGTGTGAATGTTAATTACTAAAGATTGTGAGAAATACATCACAGAAAGAAAAAAGATGACAGCTTGAAAATATAAAAAATGTTAAAAGTTGTTTTCATCACTGCAAAAGCTTTTGCTACACCAGCCTAATTGTAAATTGTTTGCATTAAACTACAGGAAATGTTTATACATCAATTGTTGCTTTGTATTTCGTTCAGGCCCTTAGTCTGTAAATAACCAAAATACTGCCTTCTGAAAGGTTTGAGAGTTTTTGTATCGGTCAGAATTATAGGCAGAGAGTGCAAAACTCGCACATTAATTACAAAATAGTCTGGAAAGTTTGTTGAATGGTCTTAGCAAATATAGGAAACAAGATTTACAAACAAAATAGTTTTACTGGCCTTCAAAGTAATTGCCATTGACTACAATATACTTCTGACATCAGTTGTCCAGCTGTTGGAAACTGTCAGCAAACACTTCTTGTGGAATTTGTCAAAGCACGGGGGTCATGATTTGTTGGATCTCTACAACAATTGTGAAGCGTATGCTTCCAGTGCTAATTTAAGGTGGGGAAACAAAAATAAGTCTGCTGGCACCAAATGAACCATTCAATGTTGTCTGGTACAGTGACTGTGGATGGTTGACCCGAATGTGGCTCATCCTTGACACCTTCCTTTCCATCTGTAAAGCATTTGAACCACTCGAACATGCACTTTTTACTCACTGCTTCAACACCGTACACTTTTACTATCATTCCATGGGTCTCTGTCACCATTTTGCCTAATTTGAAACACAACTTGATGTTAACGCATTACTCCATTTTTCACTCCATGTTGCAATGACACGAGTTCTCACACTCACCCTGTTAGCTGGATCGCAGCATGTACCACTGCTTCACTGTAGTGCTTTGCATGATAGGGGCACTTGTTGACATGTCCCTCAATATGTATGCGCGAGCACCTCATCATCATCTGTGCAGTTTGTATCGTTGGGATCATCCACCGAACTTTTCAGACACTCCTTGTAGCATAGGAGAACTGTGACTAAATACACCGAGATGACAGATGTCATGGAATAGCAACATGCACAGTGTGTTTTCAGATACAGATGACAGTAGTAGTATTACATACACAAGGTGATGGTTCATTGACAGAGCTGTTATTTGAACTCCAGTGATTCATGTTAAAAGATTGCCGATGTGATTATGACCATATGATGGAAAATAATTCATGGGATAGTAGTTGGAGCTAGTTGCATAGGATAATCCATTTCAGAAATTGTTTGGGAATTCAGTATTCCAAGATTCACAGTATCGCGTGTGCTGAGAATACAAAGTTTCAGGCATTACCTCTCACCACAAACAACTCAGTGGCTGACAGTCTGCACTTATTGAGTGCCTGCAGTTGTGTGTGTGGGGATGTCAGTGCTAACAGACAAGGAACGATGCATGAAATAACCCCATAAATCAATGTGGTCTGTACAATCAACATATCAGTTTGGACAATGTGGCACAGTTGGGCATTAATGGGCTATAGCAGCAGACAGCCGATTCAAATGCCTTTACTAACACTACAGGGTTGTCTGCAGTGCATCTCCTGGGCTTGTGACCATATTGGTTGGACTGAGACAACTGTAAAAATTGTCTTGGTCAGATGAGTCCAAATTTCAGTTGATAAGATCTGATGGTACAGTTTGAGTATGGTGCAGAGCCCTTGAAGCCATGAACCTAAGTTGTCAACAAGACACTGTGCATGCTGGTAGTGGCTACTAAATGGTGTGCAATGTTTTTACTTAGCATCAACTGAGTCCTCAAGTCCTACTGAACTGATAGTGACAAGAAATGGTTATTGTAAAATGTAAGTTGTTGCCAATTGCCATTGTTCGTTAATATCGTCCCATGGTGGAAGACTGTTACATTTCTTCTTCAACACCGCAATCCAGATTTCATTTAGTTCCACACCCTCCTCCATCCTATTGAAATTATTGGGGTGTTTTACAATTTCTAAGGCGAGGCATTATAAAGACATTGTTGGACAGAGCAAGGAAAATCTGTGAACCGGAATTACTCGACGAGGAATTGAAACACCTGAGTAATGCTTTACTTAAGAATGGCTATTCACCCACAGAGATAAGGAGAGCATTGAGACCAACACGTAGAGTTGAAAATGATGAAACAGTTCCTGTGAAATTCAAAGTGTTCCTGCCTTTTATTAAGGACATCACAGACCGCATCGGTAAAATTTTGACGAAACGGAATGTTGCTGTTATTTACAAACCTACTCGGAATATCTAGGATCACCTGAAATCGGCAAAGGATGCTCACAAACCACTGAAAAAAGCAGGAATTTATAGGATTCCGTGTAGCTGTGGAGATGTATACATGGTTACCACAAAAGGAACAGTCAGAAAATGACGAGAAGAGCACAAGGGGAACTGTAGAAGAGGAGAGATTGACAGATCAGCTGTTACTGAACATGTTTTTCAACCTGGGGACCATGTTATTCAATTTGATAAGACTCAGGTTTTAGCAGCCACAAATGGATACCACGAAAGACTGTACAGAGAGGCTATAGAAATTGTAAAACACCCCAATAATTTCAACAGGATGGAGGAGAGCGTGCAACTAAATGAAATCTGGATTCCGGTGTTGAAGAAGAAATGTAACAGTCTTCCACCATGTGACGATATTAATGGATGACGGCAATCGGCAACGACGAATTGCACGCGCATATCAAAAACATCTGACGCCACACCACTGTCTGCGAGCCCTCATAAATGGAGTTTGGCTTCAGTCAGTAGCAAGCCATGTTGTGCATCGGACATTCAAAAGTGCCACGATCCCCATTGAAAATGTCCTCCGCAGTTGGGGACGAAACTTCAGGTTTTAATAATAAATCCATAAGACCACGGCATAATAGCCCGGAAATTTTTAGTAATATTAGAAATGGTTATGTTTGGCTACTTGGAGATAATGTCCAGCTATTCATTGGGCTTTATGTTCCCAAATTATGATGGAACTTTTATGAATGAGAATGCACCATTTCACCAGTACATAGTTGTTTGTGACTGCTTTGAAGGACATTCCGGACAATCGTAACAAATGATTTGGCTACCCACATCACCCATCATGAACCCCACTAAAAACTTTACATAATTGAGAGGTCACTTCTTGCAATAAAACACTGCATCAACAACACTTCTGCAATTGTGTACTGATTTAGATGCAGCATGGCTCAGTATTCCTGCAGGGGTGTTTCAGCGACTTCTTGAGTCCATGTCATATCAAGTTTATCTAGCAAACAATGATTTGACATGATAATAGGTGGAATACCATGACTTTTGTCAGTTAAATGTTATTTGTGTGCAGTAGCTCAAGGAATCAAAGTTATAAGAGCCATATGAAGGGATGTAAAATTTCCATATTGTTTGGTAAAATTTTGACAAGTTAAGTAAACATAAATGTTGTATAAATATATTTTCCCACGGCTTATTTTTGTTAATGGGTCATTTTCAAATTTCAGTAATGTTTCACAACAGATGACAGGGAAATAGTTGGAAGTGTCACTAGTCAATGATGTTAGCTAAAAGTTCATAGAGGTTGTCATTTAAGAAAGGCAATGTGCTATTGATAGTGGTAGTTAGGAGAGTAAATTTTATTGAACCTTTTTTTGATTGGAGCTGGATTCTGTTTCCAGTTGGGTTTTCTCAATTAGGTTTTCTCTATTTGCTATAAGTAACTTCAGGAAGGAGAATGCCTCAACAATACCATCAACAACACACTTGTTGATTGTGCCCATAAATTTTTAAAGCTGAACCAGTTTTCTGTTTTTTATGACACTTGTGATTTTAGTTCTCATTAACAGTAGTTCTAATGAAGGGAAATTTGTATGCTTCCTTATTTTTACTTAACAATGTCTGATCAGTAGCACTGTTGACAGATTAAAATGTTTTCGTGTATATATCCTATTTTATGTTTTGAAAACCGAATGAGGTGCGCAGTGGTAACACACTGGACTCGCATTCGGAAGGATGGTGGTTCAAATCCACCTCCGGCCATCCTGATTTAGGTTTTCCGTGATTTCACTAAATCACTCCAGGCAAATGCCAGTATGGCTCCTTTCAAAGAGCACAGCTGATTTCCTCCCTCATTCTCCCCCAAAAATCCGAGTGTAAACTCCATCTATAATGACTACGCTATTGTCGGGATGTTAAACACTAAGATTCCTTCCTTCCTGTATTTTGAAAATAAAATGGGGTAAGAACTAATGTTTGAACTGCCTTTCAATGACGTTTTGTTTTGAAATATCCAAAAAAATTACTGAGTTTCATTTGAAAGAGTGATTCTTTTTTAAAATTTGTCATCACATTATACCTGATTTCAGTTTGACACCTGTCGTTGTTCTGTAAAAGGCCATTGTAGATGGTATATTTACCAAGGTAGGACAAGGATGGAGAAAATAATTATTCCTGACATTTTGGTAAGTAATACATTTAGCAATTGAATGAATGAAGGGAAAGTAATATTTTGTCTGATATTCTACATTTTTAGTTTATTTGTGTGGAAAATTTGAAAGTTTAATTCTAGAGTGCCAAGATAAAAAAGTGCAAGTAAAAAATTAAATTTTCAGCACATACCTTTCATTGATTTTCTTGAAACAAGCAATTTCTCAAACTATTGCCACACTGTTAATAACATTGGCTTGGAGCCATATAATTATGTGGAAGAGCTTTATATTCCAAGTAAAGTATTTAAAGATTTCTGTGACTTATTCTGTTTCTCCTATACTAAGAACTATACTTATACTATTGTGATGATTGGATACAAAAACATATAAATAATGTTAAGTGATGGAAATAAAAAGAACAAAAGAAAATAATAATGTCCTCACTCAGAACAAAGTCTACACAGAATTTACAGCTAAACGATTGGCATGATAGCAGTACTACCAATTTTTACATCATTTGTTTTGAGATGTTTGTAAACATTATAGAAAGTAGGTGGCATAAGAGATAGGTGATCCAAAGGTCTTCTCTCTTTTGAAATCAGTGTTGTGTCATGAAAAACTTTTTCAGACTGCAGTGAAGCATGTCTTCCCTCTGTGAATGAAGCTTATGCATTGAAATTAGAACTATGTGAGAGTTTCTATTCTGCACTCCACAGGTATCTGAGTGTAGTGTCAGGTATTGACATCAGTTCCTTGAAAATACATGTTGCAATCTCTTTCTCATGACTAGCACCCTGTGTTTCATGGCACGTATGTAAGTTATGTGGATTCTGGAATATTGAATTCCCTAATGATTTCTGAAATGGAATGTCCCATGTGTTTGGCTTCAACTACCATTCCACATCAAAGTCTGTTAATTACTGTTGGCAGCCATAATTGTGTCACATAATTTTTCACATGAATCACTGGAGAACAAATGAAAACTCTGCCAATGCACAGTCCATTTGTATGCAATACTACGCAATACTACTTTCATCTCTATCTGTGTATATTGCTACCCTGTGACTTCTGTCACCTCGGAGTATGGCTCAATAAATAAGTAATTTACTGACTTCTGTAAAATATAAATGCCACAGTCACTAAAATATTCTGGGCTATTATGCTGTTTTGTCCTCTGTTATGTTTAGTAGCTGATTGTGTACTGGTGTACACACCACCACACGGTTTCAGAATAACTACTATGTTGTTCTTATGTCCTTTTAACTTGTTTGTAAGTGTGTTCTGTTGCTGACTTTTTGGAGGTTGCTGTGTGGTACTGTGCCACTGGTGAAATTGAAAGAGGTGATTTGGAAAAAGCGGCGTGGCCTTCTCAGATCTGGCTTTCTGCTGTTGGATTACAATGCAAGACCACACTCAGCAACAGCAATGCAAAACCATATTGCAGCTCTTGGTTGGGAGCACTTACACCATCCACCATACAGTCATGATCTTGCACCAAGTGATTTCCATCTGTTTCCAGCTTTGAAGAAGACTCTCAGCCGAAGGCGCTTTGGAAGCAATGGTGACATCAAACATGCTCTTCAACACTTCTTTCATATGCAACATTCTGATTTTTTCCTGGACGACTTTTTGAAGCTTATAAAGCGGTTTGACAGATGTCTCAGTATACTTGGAAATTATCTAGAAAAATAAACATATGTCTTATCTTTAATGTCTCATTCTATTTTTTCCTTTCCTGCACAACTCTGCCCACAATCAACTGGGGAAACTTATTTTCATCTCCCCCTCATAGATTCTGTTCTATTCTATGATTGGCTTTGTTTCCTACTCTGCCCCCCCTCCCCCTTCCCAATTGTGCCCCCTCATAAATCAGTTCAAGAAAATGTGAAGATAATTTCTTTGACAAGGTCTTGGCCAAATTTCTTGCTCATTCTTTTCCTATGTGATCTTCTGCTAGTCTTGTGTCACATCTGTAATGACCATGTCACTGATGAGACATTAAACTTCAATCTTTCTTTCTTTCTTCAGAATAAAACGTATCTGCATGAGAGTGGAATATAATGTTTTAAGTAAGAAATGGGCCTTTAGAAAAGGATGGTACCAGCCATTCTGTAGGAGAATGATCTTTAGGATTCTAAAGGAAGGAAAAGAATATATCACAGTTTGCTAGTATGGTACTTGTAGGTGTTTGCAGGGGAAGTGGCAGGCTCCCAGGGAAGATTGAAACTGGTGAGGGTTAGAAGGGTGGGAGTTAATAGGTAGAATAGGTAGTGGAGCCAGGTGGAGATCAGGAGCAATAGTGGGAGACGGAGAGAGAGAGAGAGAGAGAGAGAGAGAGAGAGAGAGAGAGAGAGAGAGCGAGCGTGGGGGGGGGGGCAGGAATATTTTTGTGAGTAAAGCAGATTCACTGTGAAATTTTAGTGATATATATATTGGAAGCAGTTTCACAATCAGCTGTAGTAAAGTGGTACCATCAATTTGTCCAAGGTTCTGCAGATGCATTTGATGCTATTCCAGAAGTCCAGATGTAGCATGTGAATTCCATCTTTTCAGCAAGCTGAAAGAGCATTTTTATGGGTGAAAGAGAGAGTGTGATGTGAAGTTGTTTCATCGTGATGAAGAAATACACCAGTTCTTGAATGGTGTCATGACCAGGGACTGTAACAACTGGTAAAACATTCGAACCATTGTTTGCAGATTTAAAAAAAACTGTG
Organism: Locusta migratoria; assembly: GCA_026315105.1. Lineage (NCBI taxonomy): Eukaryota > Metazoa > Arthropoda > Insecta > Orthoptera > Acrididae > Locusta > Locusta migratoria. Next base: position 276,683,863 of record CM048755.1, read on the forward strand.
TTATTTTACATGCCACTTTATAGTGCAACTTTCAATAAATGTTACTTGGACTATCATAATAATTAGTAACTCACATTTTGAAGCCCCTTGTATACAATTCATCTGGCTCAGCTAATGTCACATTTGACACATCCTATTAACATCATTCGGCATTCTAACCATAGGCAGGGTAATCGGATCTAACAGACTGCTGTGTCATCCTCAAGCAATGGCATTTTGTATGGATGCTCATGTTGTCAGAACACCACTCTCTTTGTCATTGTTGGGTTTCTTGACCTTGTAATTGCCACTAATTGGCTGAGTAGTTCCTCAGTTGGCCATTCATTGTTACAGGCATGCAAATGTCTACTCAGTCAGTCCTTAACAGGGCTGTTTTTAGGAATATTCACATCTAATTTTTGAGTAGTGACTTACCTACCCAGAGATGAAGAGTATCCTCTAACTTTAAAACAAGTTATGCTGTGTGCTTTCTGTAGTTGAGACTACAAGGGTTAGTCATAAGGTTTTAATTATAACCTAGAATAAAATCAATTATTTATTTTGTTTGTTTGCAGTCGTGTTTCACACTGAAATTCCCGCGTCACAGTTTTGTAGATTGCTGCTAGAGGGGCAGATCAAAATGGCACCGCCCATTGATAATATAAATGAATCATCTAGCTGCCTGGCTTGGCCTGACAAAGCTGCAACATTTCTGAAACTGAATTACTGTATGATACTCCACTTTATCAGTAGGCTCTACCATTTTCTTTTGGTTTCTCTAATGACGTGCTACAGTACTAATTTCAGTGTGGGTTCAGACTAAATACATGCACCTGCAAAGAAATTAAAAACTGATCAGACAACTTTATTTCTCTGTGGTAGTTATGAAAACACCATGAGTACACTTCCTAAGTATCCTCTTTCATCAAGAGTTCATTGTATTAGGACAAAATTAACTTTTGCATGATGCCTCATGGACAAGTAATTTAGTTCGATGAAACATCAACTGTACATAGAAAGAATGATACGGTATACTATAGAGGGTAATTGAAATAAATACAGAATAATATGATCAGAAACATTTCTTTTCATTACAAAATAATAATTTTAATGAAGTCAGAGCAATGGATGATACTCCGCAAGGTGTTAGGAAAAGTAGAATTCCAGGAAGGTTTCAACAATATTTTCTTGAAGGATAGGTTGGTTACTCACCACAGAGATGTCCGATGAGTCGCAGAAAGTCACAAATAACAGGCATAAATAAACTTGGTAGCTTTTGGCCATTGAGGCCTTCATTGGTTAGAGAGAAACACACACACACACACACACACACACACACACACACATGACCGCCATCTCCGGCCAGAGATAGCAGTCATGTCTGTGTGAGTGTATGTGTTTCTTTCTGACTGACAAAAGCCTTAACAGCTGAAAGCTATCAAGTTTATTTATGCCTGTTATTTGTGCTTTTCCATGACTCATCGGATGTCTCTGTGGTGAGTAATCAATCTATCCTTCATGAAAATATTGTTTTTAATAGTGTGTGTGATTACTGAGGCTGGCAGTTATGTGATAAGCAATGTGCTCCCATCTTGGCCACAATTTTTGGAATGTGTTTTGTAGTATGGCATTCCATTCCTGCACGAGCATGGCTGACAACTGCTGGAAGTTAATTTGTGCGTTTTGATGTGCTCCAGAATGTCTCTCCAACACATTCCTCATGTATTTATCTGGGATTTAAGTTGGAGGAAAGGGCAGGCTACCGAATTTGGCAAATATCCTCTCATTCCTAGAAATCCAATGCCTGTAATATTTCATATAGTCATGCATTTCCAGAAACAAAGGGGGTGGGGGTCATGGCCAAATTTTGTCCTTAAAAGATGGATATAGGGAACGAATACATTGTCAAAATAACATTTATCACTGAAAGCATCATGTTCAAGAGATTTGGAAGCCCCAATATGTCCATGCAACATTATGCTTCCCCGGACCATAACTAAGATTGTGCATAACAATCATGTTCATCAAAGTTCTGGGTGATTTGTGTGCTCCCACCTCTTTTCATGTAAGGGTACCTTCAGAATCATTACACAGACTGAATCAGCTATCATATGAGGAGAGCAGATTATCCCACTACTTTGTTGGTCCAGTACCTATGATCTTGGCACCACTGCAAATCTTTGAGCACTGTACACTCACTGGTCATTGTTATTGTGTCACTGCCCTACTCCCCTGTACACATATTTTCAGGATTGTATTTGAGCTTAATGTCATTTTTATGGATGACAGATTGTAACCACATTGAACAGTGCAGATGGAGGAAGTCTTGGAATGAGAGACTATTTTGCAAATGGAGTGGCCTGCCCATTTTTTCAATTTAAATCCCAAGGTCATGTATGATGATGTGAGGAAACGTATTGTAGCACATTCTCATGCACTGATAAGCTCCTAGCTGCGTGGGAGTAGCTGAGCGATCTGGAGCGCCACATTATGGATCGCCCGGCCTCCCGCATCAGAGGTTCAAATCCTCCCTCGGGCATGAATGTGTGTGTTGCCCTTAGGTTAGTTTAACTTATTTTAAGTAGTTTGGAAGACGAGGGACTGATGACCAATGTAGTTTGGTCTCATAGGTTTACAAACATTTGATTTTTGATAACCTCCTAGCAATTGTCAACTGCAGTAGTGGAGGAATCAAATGCGCTACCACAACAATCTATTACAAAACTTGGGGCCAGCATGAGAGCATGTTGCACAGCATGCATTGCTGTCTGTGGTGATCACATGCCCTTTTAAGAAACATGTCCAACCTTTTATAATGACTAGAAGACCAATATAAATTGTGGTGACTTCAGCACAATTATTGTTTTTCAATGAAGGTGTCATTTCTGTTTGTCTCATTCCGTATTTCTTTCAGTTATCTTCTGTACTACACTGCATCAGTTCTATTTGTGTGTGGCCCAAGTTTCATCAAGCTGTGTTACTTGGCAGAAACGTGTCGTGTAAAGTTACTTTCGTCCTTGAGTTTTACATGCAAGGATATAATCAGGGCTTCTGAGTATGACAGGCTTTTTCATTTAAATTTGCTAACATGGCAGGATGAGAAGAGTGAGTTATAAATTTGTGGATAAAAAATTCCCAGGGAGAAGGTTGGAAATTTATTTCTAAATTCTTTGCTGATTACTAGTTCTGATGAGTCTTAAGTCACCATCTTTTGATCAGTTTACATACAAAAATACAAAGTGTCGCATCTTTGTGGTCAGCTACTGAAAGTGGTGGTCATGCATGAAACCACACAGAATTGTCAGTAAAAAGAAACAATTTAATGGTATTGTGCACTGTTTGCACAGATGTATGTTCCAACATTCTACAAGATATGTTTTTGAAGCAGTAGTAAAATATTCTGTAAAAATTTATTGTGCTGTTTTACAGAAATATCACACTAGTATACTGATGTTTTTTACTACTTTCAGTTTTTGACCACAAATATGGACATTTTGATTTTTATATGTAAACTTATCTGAAGATGATGGCTAAGACTCATTGAAACTAGTAATCAGTAAATCACTAATTTCAAAATAAATTTGTGTTCTTGGCTAACAAGTCTCCCCTGAGAGTTTTAAAATTTTTTTTTTTTTAATCAAAACTTTTCTATTTTGTTTCTCTCTGACTTTTATTTGTTATGTGTCTCTAATTTGTTTGGATTTGTGAAATTGCAACTTAGAAAAAACCTCATATTAATTCACTCCCATTTTTATTAATTATGGTATTTTTGGTACTTTTTGTGAATATTTAGTTGGTGAAGCTCTTCACATCACTGTATCCAAGCATCTCCAAATAACTACAGCAAATTACATACATTTGATGTCTAAGAATGTGTCCTAAAAACCCATCCCATTTTATATTCCAATTATCCACAGATATATTTTCTCCTAGATTTTGTAAGTATTTTTCATTTGTTATGTGAGCCACCCATCTAATCTTCAGCATTCTGTTGTAGCACTACTTTTCAAATGCCCCTATTCTCTTCTTGTCTGAATGGCTTACATCTACATTTAAGTACTGTAAAAGGCTACACTTCAGACTAATATCTTTAGAAGACTTCTAAACATATGTTTCTATTACATGTCAAGAAATACGTCTTTTTCTGAAATGCTTTTGTTGTCATTGTCAGATTGAATTTTATATTCTCTCTACTTTACCTATCATCAATTACTTCACTGCCAAAAGAGCAAAACTCTGTACCAATTATAGCGTCTAACTTTCTGTCTAATTCCTTCAGCAATGCCTTATTTAATCCAACTTCAGTCTCTTTCTTAATACTGTTGGTTGCACATATGATTATGTAAACTTTCTTGTATTTTAGAGCTAGAGTGAACTAATTTTTGTAAGGTGTTGAAGTTCTTATGATTTAATGTTAAATTGTGGCCCTTACACTTCTTCACTTATAATTTACAATGAAACCATTTACCTATCATCAATTACTTCACTGCCAAAAGAGCAAAACTCTGTACCAATTATAGCGTCTAACTTTCTGTCTAATTCCTTCAGCAATGCCTTATTTAATCCAACTTCAGTCTCTTTCTTAATACTGTTGGTTGCACATATGATTATGTAAACTTTCTTGTATTTTAGAGCTAGAGTGAACTAATTTTTGTAAGGTGTTGAAGTTCTTATGATTTAATGTTAAATTGTGGCCCTTACACTTCTTCACTTATAATTTACAATGAAACCATTGTAGGAAAAATGCTACTTGCTTAAAAGTGTCAGAAGAAAAAGACAGCTGCGGCGGAGCGACCAAGCGCATTGAGGCACTATGCTGCGATGCGCGAGGCCGTTCCCTATCGGGGGTTCGAATCCCCCCTAGGGCATGGATGTTTGTGCCATCTTTAGTATAAGGAAGTTCATAAGTAGTTTGTAAGTTTAGCGACTGCTGACCCTACAGTTAAGTCCCTTAAGCTTAACAAACATTTGAATTTGAAGAAAAAGCCATGGCTTCACTAATCAGTAGCTGTACAAAGCAGCACTTTGACATTCAGTTAAATCATATTTCCTTTAATGCTTCATGAATTGCTAAAAATTTGTTCATCGTGCAAGTCTTTCCTGATTTACTCCATCTTGTGTGCTGGTGTGTGATGTACTGTATGACTGCTACTGCCTTGCATTAGCCAGTAGCATAAGTTTGGCACGCATGTAGAGTACCGGTTACTCCTTGTGTTTTGTTCTCCACATTAATAGATACAATCAAACTAAATATTACACTAAATAAATTTGGAACTGCTGTATCAAATGCACTCTAAAAATTTCATTTAAGAAAAAATAAATGTTTTTCACAAAAACAAACCAATGTTTCCCATTGTAACAAAGCTTCACTTGAAACATTTGATAAGCAGTGTTTGTTTGTGTTGAATCCAACTACACATTGCCAAACAGGAATTGCAGATGTCTACCCAAATATCATAGAAAATGTACCTGATTATTCTTAGGAAACACACATGGTGGTGCAATAAACTATGTGGCTGATTTCTCTATTTTGTATAATAAAAGAATATGGAGTACCTTAATTTTAGCAAAATGTGCTGGTGGATCAGTGTAGTTTAGAGGTGTGTATCAGGGGGAAAATTTTGTATGTATGTTTCTGACATGCTTCTTCATAATGGTAGTAGCTTGGTATAAGCTATCAGTTTTTGGAAGCACTATATTTTGACAACCTGATGTTTTGTGTTAAAAAAATATCTGTGGCATATTAAAAAAACAGGGCCTTCAAAAGGAATTTGCAGATACTGTACAGAAAATTAAATTATGGCCATTTGGTACCCGATAAATATAGAATCCATCAAAGCACCATTAAGTTAGGAGATGTGAGACATGTTATTCCCATAAATCTTTGTACCAGAGACTGTAGTATTAATTCTTATTTCCTCGTACAAACAAACCTAACTATACATCTGTGGCCTTCTTTTCTTGTAATGATGAAAATTGTAATAATTCTTGTAAAATGCATATTATGAAATTGTTATACTGTAAGTTATCTGTGTAGAACTATATTTTTATAGTTATGTATGGATGACATTAGTACTTGATGATTTTTATATTAATTATGATTGGATCATGATATATTGTTTGGATGGCTGTAACTGCAATAATGTTACACAGTAGTTTGATTCTAAGTAATGTTTCTCAATAGGTTGATTTTGTATGATATTATGTCGATTTCATTCTCATAATGAAATGATTGGAAGCTTATTACAATAATATATAAATAAATAAATTAATTTAAAAAAATCTTATTGCTTTTCTATTTTGTTTTAGGGTTTGGGATAGTACGCAAAAAAATGCCAGGAAAGGTGAAAGTGAAAATTCTTGCAGGCCGAAACTTGCCTGTCATGGATCGTTCAAGTGATACTACAGATGCTTATGTTGAAATAAAGCTTGGCAATACCACATATAAAACTGATGTTTACCGGAAATCTCTCAATCCTCAATGGAATTCTGATTGGTATAAGTATGAGGTAATGTAGCAGCATAGTTATTGCATCCACCATCTTGGTTCTTTTACTGTAGTAGGAAAATTGCCTCTGCACATAATAATATCACATTTTTAAATGAAGAATAACACTAATAGGGATGGTGGTCCTTGGTTTTGTTTGTATTGTGGTGGTGGTGGTGATGATGATGATGCCTATGTATTGATTTTATTTTTCAAAATTCTGTTTATGCCACTACTGTATTTTTCTGCCCACTTGAGCTGTGGCTTTTGAAGAGAATATTTTGGAGAAGAGTACTGTTTTCCATATGTGAGGCTATGCATAGAGTTCATAAATGATTGAATGAGAGACTGGCACTCTAAGTGGAATGCTGCACTAATTAGAAAACTACAGCACAAAACCTGTAACAGAAAAACAATGTTCTGTGTTAACTCTTAAACCCAAAGAGTTAGTCTGTTAGATGTGGTTAAGTAAAACACTACTAATGAAAGCCAAGGATCCATGAAAAGCTTTTATGGGTCTCACATTTTTAATTAATGTTCTTACGTTCTTCAGTTTTTTTTTTAAATTATGGTTGTAAGGTTATCTTACATTCTGCTTTTTTTGATGACAATTACAAATAGGATTCCTTGCCTCCAAACATGATGTAATCGAGGGCTTAAAAATTGTCCGATTCTGTCTGCGAGTACCTGCAGCTACTCAGGCACTTGCTCATGGGCAGGTGTAATGTCATGGTAGTGGGGATGGTGGGCTAGGGAAGCGGAAATGCACATTTATGTGGGCTACTGTGAAAAATTTGATTTATGCCGACTGTTTTAACATTATATGATCATGATGATGCCTGTTAATCATGTCATGTCGTCATGTAACTAGAACCATGTACTTGCAGTTCCATCCCAATTGCCAGACTTGTATGTGTTTAGTGTAAAAGATGGCTCATCAAAATGTTGAATATGTCTCAAAATATTCAATTCTTTTAGGAAATCTAATTTGCAGTGACATTATAATTCATATCACTTAAACGAATATGAAACTGTAAATTAATAGACATTATTAATGTGTTTTATTATGCCTTAAGGATGACTCACAGCATTAATCTGGTCTCCTCTATTCAGGAAATATTAGAGAACTTTTGCCTGAACAATAGCTACAACTTATTGATCTGCAGTGTGAGAGGCAATGCAAAGATAAATTTCAGACAAGAATAATTGTACGTACAGGCCACAACTGAGGAAATTAGGTTGGTCACAGGGGCATTTAGAAATAGCCTCATTCCTACTCTTGCAGCATTGCTGGTAAATGGCCACATCACATCAGTCAAAATTCCTAGTGTCATGACAACCCATACAAAATGTATTACATATCCCAGGCATTTGTAGCCCATGCTATTGCTTAATTATTACCTCTGTGGTGGAATGACTTTTCAATAATAGGGTACCTTTCGGTATTTGTCCAGATAATGTAGAAATGGGTGTGGTATTTTATCCATCACATTAAACGAATTATAATTTGTTGTTGAAAAAAAGCAGCAGCCAGTTGCACAGGTGAAATGATTTTATTTTGACCAGTTTGGGCACTTAGTTATGCTCTTCAGAAATTTATTGGTGACCCTATATGTTCCATCCAAACATTGTGTGCTTCCATATAGCGGGCTTCAGAAGGTTATGTTCCATCTAAACGTGGTGAGAGGATATTTAGGGTCACCAATATACATCTAAAGAAGGGCACTGAGTGCCCAAACTGGTCAAATTGAAACCATTTCATCTGTGTAGTTGGTTATTGCTTGTTTTCCTCTTTTTTAACAACTCATGAATGTAACTATTATTAGTTTATTGAGCCCATGTTTAGATAAATTACTACCTTATCATCTGACGATGAGATCCAGCTGTTGTATTAAATTTTACTGTTTAGAAAAGAAAGCACTTTTTAGGTCTGTCGTGTAATATTTTAGATGAATACCTGTACATCACTGAGTTATACTTGATCCTGATGGAACTGGAACAGTTGAGCAATGAATGTGGGAGAGATGGAAGGAAGAGTTTTGTTTGGAGGGGTCAAGGATTGGGAGCACTAGGTTTGTGGATCAGTTTGAGTTAACTAAACGAAAGAACAAAGAAGTGAACTGCTATCAGCATGGGATATCAAATCAATTCCATGTTTTTAGGTATCAAGAATTCTTCGGACACTGTACCTCACAAGCGGATACTAATCAAATTGTTTGCTAATGGGATATCATCTGAGTTGTGCAATTGAATTCACAATTTCCTGTCAGGAAGGACACAGTTTGTAGTAATTGATGGAAAGTCATTGGAAGTGATATCCCTAGGGAAGTGTTAAAGGACCTTCACATTTTTTGTTTTCCTAAATGATTTGGGAGAGATCTGAGCAGCTCTCTTAGGCTGTTTGTGTATGATGCTGTCATTTATTGTCTAGTAAAGTCATCAGAGGCTCAAAAACAAATGCAACACAGTTTAGATAAGTTATCAGTATAGTGTAGTAATTGGTAACTGACCCTAAATAATGAAAGGAATAAGGTCGTCGATATGAGCACTAAAAGAAATGTGTTAAACTTCATTTGCATGATAAAGTAAATCAGTCAAATCAGTCAACTAAATACATAGGAATTACAACTACAAACAACTTAAATAGGAAAGAACACACAGAAAATATTGTGGAGAATACAAATTAAAGGCCATGTTTCATTGGCAAAACAGTTAGAGGGTGCAACAGTTCTGCGTACACTAAACTTCCCCATTTCATTTTGGAGTATTGCTGGACAGTGTGGGATCCTTACTGGCTGGGACTGATGGAGGACACAGCTTGTTTTGTGTTATTGTGATACAAGGGAGAATGTGTCACATACATGATGCAAGATTTGGGTTGGAAATCTTTAAAGAAAGGTGTTATTCATTATGGTGCTATCTATTTATGAACTTTATCCTCCAAATGCAAAAATATTTTGTTGGCATCCACTTGCATAGGAAGACATAATCATCATAATAAAATAAGAGGAATCACATCTATAATGGAAAGATTTAAGTGTTTTGTTACCCCTTGAAATATTAAAAAATGCAATGGTTGAGAAATAGTCTGAATGTGATTCAGTGAAACCTCTGCCAGGCACTTAAATACGAATCACAGAGTAGTTATGTAGAAGTAGATGTAAGAAAGGAATAATGGTTATTCCAGTTATGATTAAAGCATCACTCTTATTCATTAGTTTCCTGACATACTTAAAAATATTTTTTAAATATTTTTATTTTATTTTGTAGGTAGATGATTCAGAGTTGCAGGATGAACCTCTCCAGATTCGCTTAATGGACCATGACACTTACTCTGCTAATGATGCCATTGGAAAAGTATATTTGGATCTAAATCCTCTCTTACTACCTTCACCACCTCCTACCAAGAATACTTCTGCCTCTGAAGGTGGTACAACTAGTGCAAATGTGACTGGTGGTAAGTGTTTACTATTATGTAATTTGTAATAATTATATATATAATTTTTGAGATAGTGAAATGGTATAAAATCAAAAGCAAAGGGGTCATATCTAAAGAAAGCTTCCTTTTCACACTGGAAAATAACAGTAAGTAGCAAAATTATCATTTTCTAAAAATATCATTTCTAATTTTTGTGTATAGTGTGGTTTTCCATTTTACAATATTGGTATGACAGTGACTGGAGATATCTTGGTGACCACTCAACCTGAAACTGGGAAAACTGAGGAGTATCAGGAATTTTAAAGTTCTGTGAAAAATCTTGAAAAAATTATAGTTTTATCTTGTATTCCTGGAATTTAAGTTCATAACTTTAATAACTTCATGCTTTTCTAAAATCATACAGACCTTACATAAAACATGGTAAATGTGTGAATTGTGATAATAGTAGTGAGTGGTAGAAACTCACTCGAAATGCTCCATTGTGTGCATGCGCTTATACACTTCTTTTTCTGCACTTCTGTAGATCAACGGCAGAATAGAAAAATACCTATTTCTCCTTGGCAGACATATTTTCTACTAAAATCATAGCTTCACATGTTATGGTGCTTGGTGACAAGTCATCCACACCTGAATGTTACAGTATGTTAATCATAAGTTGTTAGAGTCCAGAGTGGGGCAGGGGGAGAGAAGGACACAAAGTGAGTCCCTACATAGGCTACCATGAGTTGAGGAGGGGAACAAGTCCTGATGGCTCTTGCAGTATGAAACCATATGCATCATTCTTCTGCAAAAGCATAATCCATACATAGAAGTAAAAAGTCATTTAGCTGTTGTTCATAAATAAAACTTTTTTTTTTTTTTTTTTAAATGTATTGACTTGTTTAATGAAGATCCTAAGTGCAACAGTCATGTATGTTTAGTGCAAGGAATAGAACCAGTTCTAAATGCTGTTATGTACAACAAAGGAAGACAGAAAACGGCAATGGCTACCTCAAACTGTACTGTCAGTTGCTGAGTATGTTTCACAGTATTTTCTGCAGGAACTGATATAATTATGACATAGTGGGGCTTTGGAGGTGACTAGAAATAAGGCATCAATTGTTGATCGCTATAGGGCTGAGTAGGTGTTTATGAATTTGTCAGTGACAGGAGAATCTAAACCATAAGCTTAAAAATCATGACATATTCATAAAAAACAGGAAAATATTTTTGTCAAGCAAATGTTTTATTCATAGTAATTAAAGCTATGCTATTAGGTTTCTGCCTGCACACATACTCAAAAATAGTGAATATTTGCTGAAAAGAGCATATTGTTTTTAGCGAGCAAGAGTATAACTGTAGTTGGTCTATGAATAACCATCCTCTCAAAATTCCGACGTAACCAGATACTTACAATGTTGTTATTACAAACAATTCAAATATAGACTAATAATTACACTACACTGAAATGAAACTGTTTTTGGAATAACATGATAAGTTAAATATTTACTTTAATTGAAGTCTTTTTGTTTGGACAAGAATTGTCCTAAAATAAGTAACTCCTTTACATAATATATATAATAAAACTCTGGAAAGACCCTGGAAAAATCAGAGAAATTTAATCGGCCAACAGTATGACCTATTGGTTATGGCAGAGGGCACATCTCCAACATGTGAAATATTGCTATATAAATTGTTTCCAAATGGAAATCTCACTGTGACTAGAAAGCTCATAAGTTGTTTTCTTGTATAATGTGGAAATATTACAGATAACCTTTAGTGAGATGTAAAGTTAAAATAATGACCTAGGGCTTCGTGTACATAAGATTGTAAAGAATAAGAGATATTTTTGGTCCCATGACTGAGAAGCTGATTGTGAAGAAGTAGAAATGTTATTCATAATTTTTTCTGGGATGTTTATATTATTTTCCATGTTTGGTGGTAAAATCTTCCCTGCATATGCTATGTTGTGCAATATTTTGAACCGGCTGTGGTATTATAGTTAAAGAAGGTTCATATTTATCTTCTTCTTCCTTTCATGGCCTCAATCTTGTATAGGCAATTGAAATTGCTAAAAAGAGGAAAGGCCATTCGACCTGATGGGATAGCAGTTGGATACTGTGCAGAGTATGTGAAAGAACTTGTCTCCCTTCTAACAACATTGTACCATGGATGTCTAGAGTGACACTTTCCTACTGACCAGAGAAGGGCACACATCATCCCCCGCCCCCTTTTCAAGAAGGGTAATTGACCATATGTGCAAAATTGTAGGCTTATATACGAGGGTTGGAACTTAAATAGAGACAACACTGCTGTGGAGACACTATGCAATGGAATCTACTACTGTCACTGATAGCACACGTTGTTGACATACATGCTGTACCTTGCCCATCGCACGTCACCAGCGTGCGCACAAATCAAGGGAAACACAGTCATCTGTGAGTGAGCGATCTAATGTAACAGTGTCACTGTGTTTTTGATACAGGAACAATAGAGTTCGATCAAGATTGAATGTGCCTGGGCATGCAAAACATTACATCACGATGGGTACTGGATGAATTGACGGAAATGCAAAAATGGATGCTTTACGACGCTGCTCAGATGCACTTGGAGCACTATGAGTGTGAAGGAAAGGTTTTCTTATGCCATATCATAACACTGAATGAGATATGGGCCACATTGTATGAGCCAAAACTGAAATGCCAGTCTAATGAATGGCATCATTATGGGTCGCCACTAAAGTTGAAAGTGCGTCAGAGTCCCAGTATGGTGAAAGTTTTGGTGATTCTCGTGTACGGCTTTGATCGTGTTATCCTAATGCATTACATTCCTCCACAGCAGACCATCAATGCACAGTATTACTGTTCATTTTTGGAGCATCACCTGCAACCAGCTTTGCAAAAGAAGCTGCAACACTTTCTGCGCAACCCACCCATCATTTTGCATGACAATGCATGGGTGCATACAGCACAAGCTCGTTATGTTCGGTCAGTGAGACTGGGAAGTACTGTAACCTCCACCATACTTCTTTTGACTTTTATTTGAATCTGTAGATGAAGTAACCATTTCGTTGCATTTGCTTCAGAACTGCCCCAGAGATTCGACAGGCAGTAGACCTCTCCATTCACACCATTTAAGTTCCAACCTTTGTATCTGATGGTGGTCTGTTGTATTATGACTTTTCTGGAGACCAGAAATCTCCTCTGTAGAAGTCAACATCAATTTTGAAACCAACAATCATGTGAAACTCAGCTCACTCAATTTGTCCATGAGACCCAGAAAGCACTAGATGTAAGCTTTCAGATAGATGCCATGATCCTTGACTTGACACATTCAGAATGGTTTTGCACTGTTATCTGATGAGAAAAATATGATCATATAGAAAATCAGTCCAACTGTGTGACTGTATTGAAGAGTTTCCAGCAAACAGAACACAGCCTGTCATTCTCAATGGGGAGAAGCCTTCTGATGTAAAAGTAATTTATAGCAGACTGTTATGGATTGTTACAGGGCCATTACTTAAAATTACTAAAAATATTCGGGCTGTTATGCCGTGGTCTAGTGGATTTATTATTAAAACCCAAAGCTTCATCCCCGACTGTGGAGGACATTCTCAAGGGGGATCGTGGCACTTTTGGATGTCCGATTCACACCCTGGGTCACTACTGACTGAGACCAAATTCCATTTAGGAGGGCTCGCGCGCAGTGGTGTGACGTCAGATGTTTTTGACATGCGCACGCAATTCGTTGTTGCCCATTGCTGCCGTCCATTAATATCGTCCCATGGTGGATGACTGTTACATTTCTTCTTCAAAACTGGAATCCAAATATCATTTAGTTTCACACCCTCCTCCAGCCTATTGAAATTATTGAGGTGTTTTACAATTTCTATAGCCTCTCTGTACAGTCTTTCCTGGTATCCATTTGTGGCTACTAAAACCTGAGTCTTATCAAATTGAATAAGATGGTCCCCTGGTTGAAAAACATGTTCTGCAACAGCTGATATGTCAATATCTCCCCTTCTACAGTTCCCCTTATGCTCATCTAGTCGTTTTTTGACTGTTCTTTTTGTGGTACCCCCATATACGTCCCCACAGCTACATGGAATCCTATAAATTCCTGCTTTTTCCAGTGGTTTGCGAGCATCCTTTGCCGATTTCAGGTGATCCTGTATCTTCCGAGTAGGTTTGTAAATAACAGCAACATTCCATTTCGGCAAAACGTCCTTAATAAAAGGTAGGAAGACTCTAGATTTCACAGGAACCCTTTCATCGTTTTCAACTCTACGTGTCGGTCGCAAAGCTCTCCTTATCTCTGTAGACGAATAGCCATTCTTAAGTAAAGCATTACTCAGGTGTTTCAATTCCGCGTCGAGTAATTCCGGTTCTCAGGATGTTCCTTGCTCTGTCCGCCAACGTCTTTATAATGCCCCGCTTTTGCCGTGGCTGGTGGTTTGAATCCCGGTGCAGATGACGGTCTGTGTGTGTGGGCTTCTGATATACTGTATGGCCCAATCTGCCATTCCCCTTTTTGAAAACTGACACATCAAGAAAATTCAGTTTTCCATCTACCTCGTTCTCCATGGTAAACTGGATTCTAGAATTAATCCCGTTGAGGTGTTGAAGAAAACGATCTAGTTCCTCTCTACCATGCCTCCACACAACAAATGTATTGTCTACATAGTGAAACCAAATAGTAGGTTTTTTGTTTGCTGTTTTTAATGCCTGTTCTTTGAATTTTTCCATGTAGAAATTTGCTATAACCGGGCTTAAAGGGCTCCCCATAGCTACACCATCTGTCTGTTCATAAAAATCATTGTTCCATTTGAAATAAGTGGTCATGAGGCAATATTTGAACAGATCCGCAATGTTGGGTGGAAAGAGGAGATGTAACTGTTGCAGCTCCTCATTGACTGGAACCATAGTAAAGAGGGATACCACGTCAAAACTAACTAATATGTCCTCTGGATTGACCAATATATCATTCAATTTACTTATAAAATGTCTCGAATTCTTGATATAGGAATCTGAGCGCCCCACATGTGGTCGTAATAGCGTTGTCAAGAACTTGGCAATCAAATAGGTGGGTGAAGCAATTGCACTAACAATTGGTCTCAGAGGAGGAACATTTTCCTTTTCTTTGTGGACTTTCGGTAACCCATAAAGTCTTGGCGGTAGTGCAACTGAATTGAACAGACTTTTTTGAACACCCTGTTCAATGGAAGACATTTTTATTAGCTGTGTAACAGTTCTAAGAACTTTGTCAGTAGGATCTTTAGTAAGTTTCCTGTAGGTCTGTGGATCTAACAATTCCGTAATATTGCAATGGTAGTCAGTCACATTTAAAACCACTGTACAATTTCCCTTATCTGCGGGGAGAATGATAATACTATTGTCCTCATTCAGGCTTTTTACAGCATTTTTCTCACCCGTTGATAAATTACTTTTTGGAGGCTTTGCGTGAGCCAATACTCTGACAGCTTCTATACGTATTTCCTCAGCTGTGACTTTGTCTAAATTGCGAATACCCGCTTCTGTATTGGCTATAATTTCCTCTGTAGGCACAACTCACAGACTAACAGCAAAATTTCTGCCCCTGGCAAGCACCGGTCTCTCATCATCAGGTAGCAAATGTCCTGATAAATTGATAACAGTGCGGGAAGAATCTAATTGACTGATGGTCGGTTGCGGTCGCAAACTGTCAAATTTCTTTCTCTGTCTACTAGACGTTGTCAACACACGCTTATTAATGGTATCGTGCAACAACCTGTTAGTTCTATCCCAGTCACTACTACACACACCATTACTGATAGTAATATGGACAGACAATAACTTACAGTTTGTGCTTGCCAGGAACCGCCGGGTCTGTTGAATCCGCTCCCGTAGTAAAGCCTCTTCCGTCCGTTTGTAAATATGCTGTGCCTTGGCTGTGCTACATAATCGTTTCATCCTCAGAAATTTTGGAATAACACTGGCCGATCTGCAATGAGACAGAAATGTGAGGGAACACAAAAGCTGCACTCTCTTCTTCTGGAGACATTCCATGCGTCGCACATTTCTTGACATTTCCTCCCCGTAGAGGCGTCTTATTAATTGTAAAACACCCCAATAATTTCAATAGGATGGAGGAGGGCGTTAAACTAAATGATATCTGGATTCCAGTTCTGAAGAAGAAATGTAACAGTCTTCCACCATGGACGATATTAACACACGGCGGCAGCAATCGGCAACAACAAATTGCGCGCGCATGTCAAAAACATCTGACGTCACACCACTGCTCTCGAGCCCTTGTAAATGGAATTTGGTCTCAGTCAGTAGCGAGCCAGGGCGTGAATCGGACATACAAAAGTGCCACGATCCCCTTTGAGAATGTCCTCCACAGTCGGGGACGAAACGCTGGGTTTTAATAATAAATCCACTAAACCACAGCATAACAACCCGGAAATTTTTAGTAATTTTGACCATTCCGGCCGTGAAAGTTTACATTTTACAATACAGGGCTATTACTTTTCACATTATATATAAATGTTCAAGGAGATAATGTTGGAAGTTTCATGGGACTTTTTGTGAATGACACTGCAGTATTGGGAATTCATAATGTTGGAAAATTGTAGCAAAATGGGGGAGGATCCACAGCTTATCGTTGCTCAGTGTGGAGAGTGGCAGTTGACTTTTATTATAAACAAATTTAATCTAGTAATGAATACATAGAAAGAAAGAAATAGTCTTTATTATATGATTATGCAATTGAAGAACAATTACTGGAAGCAGTTACTTCCATAAAATATTTGGGAGTATTAATATGGAGTAATTTGAAATGGAACAACCACATAAAATTAATTATGAGTAAGGTAGGTGCCAGACAGATTCATTGGAAGAATACTCAGGAAGTGTAATTCATCAGAAAAGGAAGTAGCTTACAAAAGAAGTTGTTCAATGAAAATTTGAATAGTGTTCATTAGTGTGGGATCCGTAGTAAAAAATGACAGAAGAGACAGTGAAGACCGAATGGAGAACAGCACACTTTGTTACACGTTTATTTTACAAGTATCAAAGTATCTCAGAGATGATTGGCCAACTCCAGTGGCAGGCGATGCGAGAGAAGTATTCTTTATAATGGTACGGGGGTACTGACAAAGTTCTGAGAGTGTATGTTTTTTGAAGAGTCATCCAATATATTGCTTTCCCCTACATGTAACTCATATAAAGACTATGATAAAATTAGAAAGATTAAAGGCCACATGGAAGCTCACTGGCAGTCATTATTTCTGCAAACTATAAGTGATTGGAACAGGACAAGGAGGAAGCGACAGTGGTACACAAAGTACCCTCTGCCACACACCATCACATGGCTTACAGATAGATGTAGATGCATGCATTAAATGCAGAAATGTTAAATGTGGTGACGTTATCACCAAATTTATTCAAATGGGATCAGTGTACTGTTATTCATGTCTTGGCTGCTGAAAAATAAACACTGGCAGACATCCATTAGGAAATAAGGAATGTGAATGTGGCAGCATGTTTGTAAAAAGCTAACACTGTGGAAGGCCACACCAAGTTCTGTGGCATTGCATTTGGATAAATGGAAGCCTGGTTTCACCAATTACATGGGAAATTACTTGAGCAGCCCACTAAATTTCTGATCTCTCCACATGTGATTCAAACACCTTTAGTCCCTTAAAAAAAAGTCTAGAATGGTCAATGATTCACATCAAATGAGGATTTAAAGCAGGTAGTTACATAATGTCCATGCAGCAGATCATGGCATTTTCCCAAATCTTCAACCTGGTGGATTGAAGGGAGATTGCTTCAGCACTCATGGCAATTTTGCGTGATTGGCATACTGGTTGCAGACTGTACAACCTTTAAACAGAAATGTTTTGATTACACTTTATATTAGAATTTTTATGAAGTATACTCCATCCTATAGGCTTTTGAATGCCCGTCAGTACAGTTTGGCTGCTGTGTCATTTTCAGTCTGGATGCATCAACAGATGTGGTATGGAGGGACATGTGATCAGCACACCATTCTCCTAAGGCTGAGTACATCCTGCTTGCTAGAAGACCTCAGCAGACCCAAATGTTGATCTGTCCAATTTATAGCCAAGTGACAGTGCTTATCTTGAGTGATCTGGCAGGAACCAGGGTATCCACTGTGGAATGGCAATGGGAAATTTTGAAATTAAGTACCAAGTATAAATAATTAATATGTTGTTTTTGTTGTTGTTGTGCTCTTCAATCTGAAGACTGGTTTGACAGAAGATTGAGTTGCATAGTCACATTTGACACCACATCACTGAAGACTGTAACATCACTTCATGTATTTGAACTTAATAAATCAAATAATTGCAGCACAGCTTAATACCTTCAGACAAAAAGTCATTATGTGTACCAAAGAATGCTCTCATTTTACTGTGTTTGCAACTGAAAGCTGTACATTTAAACATCCCGAATTAAAAAGAAGTATGCTAGTATCAAGTAACACAATCACAGAACATCCTGGACTCAAAATATACATTTTAAAATATTTAACACTCTCCAACAGTTATATATATATAAATCAGTTGACACATCTGTATGCAGTTGACCTATAACTGAGCTAATGCATCAAAATGTAAACCCGTAGCCTTTAACCAACCAGTGAGGCACAGTTATTAACTGGATTAGTATTGGAGAGAATTAAGGCCCAAATTGCTGTTAGACAACTCTGACTTAGGTTTTCTGCAGTTTCTATAAGTAACTTCTGAGGGGTGCCAAGTTTGAATTATTCCAAAAAATAATGGCTGATTTTCTACATCATTGTTTTCTAAATGCATTTGGAATCATTCTGGATATTTTTAGTCTCAATAATTCAAGTTTCCTATAAGTCTGAGCCTCCTAATAATAATAATAATCGGTTGCAGAAATTTTCCCCCTTTTTCTTTTTTTTTTAGTGGCATGTAAAACAATGAAAACAGCATAGCAAAAGACAGACAGCATCAGAACAGCTCAGTGACAAAGCAAACAACAGTGCAGTCAACACCAGCAAATAGCTTGCTGCCTAGTTGCATGAACATCTATAAATCAGGATGGCACAAAATCCCCTTATTGCTGCCATCTGCTACCAATCAGAACTGGGGAGTCCACATGCCACTGTAGTTCCCACACTGTAGTACCTGTACAGTACAGTCTTGTGTTTCATTTTGTTTGTAGACTGTGTGTTTCACTGTACACTTTCCAAAGATGAGTGCTGTAACAAAGAAAAGGAAATTTGTGCCTTTGCGTGTAAAATTAGAAGCACTAAAATGACTGGACAAAGTAGAAACAATTGAATATGGCATCAGAAAAGTTAGTGTTGGTGAGTGGCTGACTGGTGGAGAAACCAACTTAAGTTGTAACAGTTCTCTTCAGAGAAATGCTATTGAGAATCTCTTAGCTGAAGAACTATAAAGGTGCCAGACTTTTGAAAAAACAATTAAGGCATTGTTCAGTTTATTTACACAAGAGAAACAAAGGTTGCTCAAATACTGGTCCAATCTCACAAGAGAAAGCTTTTTTTCAGGAACCAGCTACAGAAGGAAGATGACAGTTTTGCTGCTAATTTGGGCTGGCTCTACATGTAGAAGAAGGGATTTGGAATGCGACAACTAGACGAATGTGGAGAAAAACTATCCAGTGGCACAGATGTAGACTTAAAAAAAAATCATAACTGACTGAAATTTATCTAATGAACAAATATATAAATGTGACAAACCTGGACTAAATTTCAAAATGTTACCAACAAGAACACTTGATTCTTGTGAAGAAAAAAATGCTCAAAAAGCAAAGAGTGGCTCACAGTTATGGCAGATTCAGTTGCAACTGGTAACCACAATCTAACATATTTTACCTACCTTTCAGAATGCTAGAGAGGAGTTCAAAAAGAATTCTATTCTAATGGAGTCATTCAGAAATTGATTAAGAAATGATTCAGATAATGAAAATAAATATATTGTTAAATTACCTACAAAACCTAAGAAAAGAAGAGCTGTATGTAGTACTTCGGAATCAGAAGTGGAGAATATTGAACCCATTAATAGTGTCCATGAAACATGGATGTCAAAAATATATGTGCGCATAATACATAAGTTTGCATCAGAAATTTCAGTAATTAAAGTAAACATAACTAGATCAGTGAAAATCTTAGCGTACTTCAGCTTTTCATCTCTGAAGAGGTTGTAGAGTTAATTTGAAATGAAACAAATTAATATTGGCCTTGAAAAGATATTAGTAATGTAAACAATTCAGAAGGAACTGGAGCAGTCAAACTATACTTCTGCCTCCCCCCCCCTACCACCCCCAGCATTTCTCCTTTAATGACACCCAACAAAAATTATCTTGAGTAGAGTATTGGAGTAAAGACAAACTTCTGTGTAGTGATATTTTTGGAGAATTAATGGCTATTTCAAATTATTAAGAATAATACATTTCAACCATGATTTCAGTTCTACCAGTGATCCTTTGTACAAAATACAGAATGTCATTGATTTATTATGAAAACATCTAGTCAGTCATTTCAACCATTCCAAAAGCTGTGCATAGGCGAAAGTTTACTATTATATAAAGGGTGGCTGTCTTTCAAACCATACAGCCTGTCAAAAAGAAACAGATTTGGAATAAAATCTTTTGTTCTCTGTGACAGAGAGACAGGATTTATTCAAGATTTAATTATTTATGTTGGATCATCTACTATGATGGATACCAAAAATAAGAATATTGGAAAGTCGGGAACAATATTGAAGCACTTATGAAGGGCTGTTTAGGAAAAGGCTATATCTTTTACATAGATAATTGATATTCTAGTCCATCTTTATTTAGAATGCTACACAATAATTGCACAAATGCATGTGGGATCATAAGAAGAGAAGTGAAGGAATCCATAAAATTGATGAACAATTAGAAAGAGGAAAGGCAACCTCTTGATCATGCAAAAATTCAATACTCATAAAGTGGATGGATAAAAGAGAATTCTATATGCTTTCTACCATGCACTTGGATGATTTTGATAAAGTAATCAAGCACGGTGGGGAAAAAGTTATCCAAAAACCTGTATACGTATTGGATTATAACATTTCAATGGGTACAGTTGATAAAGCTGACATGGTAATAAGTACTGTGGAACCAGCACAAAAATCTTTGAAATGGTATCACAAATATTTCTTTCACTTGTTGGACATTCATCTGTGGAATGTGTACTGCCTTTATAAACACTGGAAAAGTACAATTGAATTATAAAATGTCAACATCCAACAGACAATAATCATCCACTGAGATTAACAGAAAGACATTTTTCTTTGGTTTACAAATTGCTAGGAAGAAGCCAAAATAGAAGGTGTGTTGTTGCACTGCAAAAGACTGAAGACAAGAATCCAAGTATGAGTGCAAAAACTGTAATTTGGATTTTTGTATTGGCCCTTGTTTTAAAATTTGTTATGCTGAATTGCATTATTAAGATTCTTTAAAATGATCCCAAATTGCATTTTTATTTATAATAATTGTAAAAATATCTAAATATATTGTTATGTAACACTGAAAGAAGGTAACCTGTAAATCAGCTTAACGGTGTCATTTAATCAGAAGATTGCCAGAGTTTGAAAAGTTATCAAATGTGGAAGTGATTGAGTGGTTCAAGCATTTGGAAGTGACAAGTTCTTCTATAATTGACATGGTTAACAAGCCATCGTAGTGTGAGAGTGATGAGGATGACGAGGCAGAGGCTGCACCATTGATGAGTCGCTCTGATTCTTCATAGCTCTTGAGGTTGCCACATCCTATGTGGAAAAACAGCCTGAGGCAAGACAAACTGACTTACTGCTCCTGAGACGGTGACATGATATTGCCATGAGGAACCGCAGCTTTGCCAAACAAAATACACTCCACAATTATTTCTGAAATTAAATTGTTATTCTGCCAATGAAAACGCACATGTAAATACTTCATTTTAATAAAGCTCATATTTGGACACCTGTATTACTTTTTCCCATATAAAGTTTGATAATCCGAGTTTTTGATTGTTTGAGGTGGTTCCAGTCCCATTCACTATGAAATATTGAGATTCTAGTGTACTCCCTCTGTTGAAGAGGCATTGAGCTTCCTTCTTTTGTAACTTTATAAAAAGTTACAAAAGAAACTACAAATATGATATTTATTTCCAGTAAGTGGCTATAAAAGTGCTGAATCATTTGTGTGCTACAAAAATTATCAAAAATTCATGTTATCTGTTTCATTTTATACTTTGATGCTGTGATACCTGACAATAGTATGCACATAATTGAAATCATTGGTTCCCCCATTTTGTGGACTTAGGATTTTGTGATATTAAAGCAGATCCCACCCAGTGATTAAAGGGGGGCAAATTTAACTCTTGAAAATTTTACCTTACTGTTATACATTATGACTCAAAGGTGAGTAGCATAATCTGCTATAGTCCTGGATACTGACTGACTCACTGACACAGTTCCCCCTGGAATAAAGAATCATTCTCTTTATTGCTCTGTTTAATAGAAGCACCTTTTGTAGGCTAAAAACTGTAAGTGGATTGAGGTGTGTGTGTGGGAGGGGGGGGGGGGGGGGTCTTTGTATTATTGTTGCAAGGTAACAAAGCTTCATTCCCTATATTTAACTCCCT
Source organism: Locusta migratoria (assembly GCA_026315105.1). Lineage (NCBI taxonomy): Eukaryota > Metazoa > Arthropoda > Insecta > Orthoptera > Acrididae > Locusta > Locusta migratoria. Next base: position 276,706,395 of record CM048755.1, read on the forward strand.
TTTTAATATTGTTATTTACTTGTACTATGGCTGCTTTTAATTATCATTAATATCGTCTTGCTCAAATATGTTCCCCTCTTTCGTAATTTCACCATTGTCAAGAGGAAGTAATAGAAATCCTCATTTCATTGAATACAAGTAAGCCTACATGTGTATTGTGTTTATCATCATTTTGCTCATACATCACACATACAGCCCACCAGGTGTTTACCCTTTGTATACATACTGTTTCTGAGTACTTTCATTGGCAATGTGGTTCCCTCCATGTTTTTATGAGGGAATCATTGCTTTTTCTGTGTACTACACTATCAGAGACTATATTTGACATAAATTGTTATGTTAAAATATTTTCTAAATCTTGCAGGTCTGTAAATTGCTGAAACTAGTGATTTATGTTGAAACTTTTGTGTGATTAAGCCAGTGGATACAGAACTGAAAAAAGGAAAAGAAAGTTGTTTGTTATTCACAGTCACAGTCAGGTCAAACAAATATAGTTCATATACATTATAATGACATTTGTGATTAAATCTTTTCAATTTCTCATATCAAATGAAGCCACTTTGGTAGATAATCAGTCTGTGTTGTAGTGTTGAAGAGTAACAGTTACCTGTCTTTTGAGGGCTTTGACTTGCATTACTCACATTCCAATGCTGTAGACATCATCAGAGGTTTTAATGACACAGAAGGCTGTTAAAGATTGAAACAAGCTCAACACGTAGAACTCAGAACTGTTTATATGTATCCATGCAAAAGTCACTCTTACGACATCATAAGAACCTGAAACTGTATTAAATTTCCATGTAGTTCCCAATGCTGAAATACTTAAACAGGTCAGTTAGTACCATTTCAGCACTACAGTATGGCTGGAAAGCTGTATTATTCCATCAATAATACATTCTAGGGTAATCTATGTTCATTCACATGTTGTAATATTTTGAAACTTAGAATTTGAAATATTCCCTGTGTTTCTTTGCACATTAATTTGTTGTTGAAACTTAAATGTATTGTTGAAATTACTTTTGTAGGTCTTTCTTATAAATATCATAACACAGTTAGAATTTTGAAAATATATATCACACTGATATATACATAATATTTTCTTGTTTAAGGTGCAACTATGGCCGGTTGGATACCTGTGTTTGACACAATGCACGGTATTCGGGGTGAAGTTAATATAATTGTTAAAGTGGAGCTGTTTTCTGATTTCAACAAATTTCGGCAGTCTTCATGTGGAGTACAGTTTTTCTGTTGTAAGTAAAGCTCTTTCATACATTTTAATCAAGAAAATTTCTGAACACAACGTGGCAAGATAGAAAATGGGAACTCTCTCTCTCTCTCTCTCTCTCTCTTTCTCTCTCTCTCTCTCTCTCTCTCTCTCTCTCTCTGTGTGTGAGTGTGTGTTTTCTCTATCATAATAAATGTGCTTTGTAACTTGGGATAAATAATGCCATTCTCCATGAGGGCTATCAGCCCCCTTTTTAATGTCAAAATATTTTAACAGACTACTTCTGCATTATACAGTGTCTAATGAACAGATGAATCATTGATTGATAGCAATCATCCCCATCTATTTCTTGGACTTGTTTACTTTAAAGTAAGGTTAATCTGACCATTCCCTGCTAATTTTATGAATATTTAATGTAAATGTTTAATGTAAAAAATTTACATTCTTACTTCAAAAGGCAGTTGATTAAACATCTGAGTGTCCTGGAGAAGTGCAGAGGGTGGGTTTGCTTGTCATTAGAATGCCCAATATTAGGTGAGTGGTGGAGTCCTGTAGGGAAGTAGTGGGCAGGTTGGGAAAGAAGGCCACACTTTGTTTGCTGAGGCTCTCGTCTGAGACGTGGAGGAGGCCCTGCCAGCAGCAGTTGATAGTGCTGGCTGCATCTTGATTAAAATCATGGTTCATGTCAGCACCAATGATGCCTGCTGCCTGGGTTCAGAGGCCAATAACGTCGATTTATACAGGTGGTCAGCAGATAGCCTTACTCTCAGGGTGGAAGCTGAACTATCAGTTTGTATCATAATTGCAAGAACTGATGGTGGTTCTCTAGTTTGGAGTTAAGCCTGAGGTTCAGATGATTATGTGGAGATTGTGCATGCAAATTTCTTAACCTCCACTGTCTGCTGGAGAAATGTAATGGCCTCAATAGGTCAGGAGTGTAACACTCGCTGAAAGTGGCTGCTAGGGTATGAGAGTACATGTGGTGAGCACATGAGAGTTGTTTTAGGTGAGAGAAATCCCTCCAGAGGCCCAAAAAGGCACATTCCGAGTAAAGGCAGGATATTGTTCATAATAACAGAACAGAGAATGAAAATGTTACAGTGCCCACATAGTACAAAGGATAGAAAGTTGGCAGAAACCCGATTTCCATGGTAATGAAATTCTAAACTCTGAATGGAATGTACATCATAGATATTTTTGAGTTTCATTGTGACTGTTAAAAATGTTTCTGAAAATGTATTAGTGTTATTAAAAAAAGTCAGGTGACAGCAATAAACAAGAAGTTCTCCACAAACAGATGAGGAGTGTTATTTACAGAATTTCCTGCTTTTCCAAATGTGAATCTGAAAGCAGGACACCAATTACTGATATTTTGAAGACACAAGAAAGGACTGCAGAAGCACATGGTGTCAGGTAGAGAACTGTACAACAAATTGTCAACGAAATTGTAAAAGCAGTAGCAACATCATTTAGTGTCATGTCCCTGTGAAACATCAAAATAGGAAGAAACCTGTAACACAAATGTGTGGTTTTGACAAAGATGTTTGAAGGAGCTCCAACTTTGAAATGTATGTTAATGGTGAATATCTGACCCCTCAAACACTTTTTACACTTATGCATGAGAAGGTTGGCTTGAAATGTAGCATTTCATCAATGCAGAGGATTTTGAAAGACATTTTGGTTTCAAATATGTTAAAAGTAATGATGGAAAAAAAGTTATTAATGGAAAGAAGTGACATAGCAGCATGATCTAAATTCCTAAGAGGGATACATGAAGTAAGAGAGGAAGGTAGTTTAACTGATGAAACATTGGCCAATGAAAATCATTCCAGGAAAATATGCTGGAAAATGAGTGATGGTACTGGCAGATTGAAAGTTCCCATCCGAGAAGGTTCTCATATAATTATTGTGCATGCTGACTCATCTTCTGGATTTGTTCCTGAGGGAAACTTGTGTTTAAATGCAAGAAAAATAGCAGTGACTACCATTCTGAAATGAACCATGTCACTTTCAAGAAATAGTTCACTGAACAGTTCTCCAAAGTTGGTAATTGTAATTGATAAAGCAAGTTACCATTCAGCTGTGACAGAAAAAGCACCCACTATGACCACTAGGAAAGTGGATATTGTGCTTTGGCTTAAAAATAAAAATATAGCACCCAGTGTAAACCAGACTCATGCCAAACTCTTGCAGCTCATTAATTTGAAAAAAATCTAACAACAAAATGTAAAAACTTGATTTACTGGCACATAAATGTAGTCACACAGTTTTGCATTTGCCACCACACCACTGCCAGTATAATCCAATTGAATTAATTTGGGCACAGGTTAAAGACTGTGTGGCAGAAAAGTACAAAATGTTTAATATAGCAGACACTGAATCACTTACGCATGAAGCAACAGCATGGGCAGAATGTTTGGCATGCTGTAAATCTTCAGAAAGAGGACTTTAATATGGAGGTGGTAATGGATGCAAGTCTTGTGCCTATAATTTGTTAGCTCATTCAACGGATTATAAATTTTGTCTTTCACTGTGGTTTGTTGTGAGTTAGTTCACTTCCTAATGTTCTTACAGCAGCAAATATGGCACGCATATAGTGTTCGGCATTTATTCTGCATTACATAGAATTCTCTTTTATGCTCTAATTTCAAAGACATCCATACACACACTTTATATAATCAAACATTTTTTTAAATATCATGTGTAGAAGAAGTTGTGAAGCAAATATAAGTTTGTGTTTGAGGGTTACATTGTTATTAATTGGCTTCTTTATATCAATAAGTTGCTAACTGTTCCTAACGATGAATGTTACTGTTGTTTCCCAATGAATGATTGCATAAATTCTGTAATATGTGAATTCAGCTTCTTATCAGTTGACAATTCTGTGTTAGTAAACTGAAAAATTCTTTAACTGGTTTCAATTGCCTTGTCGTTAGACAGTCCTCTTCTTGATAAAAATTGCACTTTTTCTTCACAAGGTGCATCAGCTGTTCTCGTATTTTGGGATGACGTGGACTAACAGATGTGGAGCATCTGATGCACCATAATTAAGACATGAACTTAATATTTCTCACCTACAGATGGTTGATGGAAATGGGTATTAAAATGGTTTATTGTTACTGTTCACATAGATTTGAGCATACGATACAGTATACCACAGGCAAATGAACCTGGCTGTTGTCTGCAGCAACATAATTTGGCAATACAGACATTGTTTGACCTCTCAATGCCACTGCATTTGGTCTTAGCTCCCCCCCCCCCTCCTCCCCCCACCACCATGCTTCCCATCATTCTGCCTCTACACACGGAAGCACCTTCCTACTTTGTTTGAGAAAAAGATGGCAGGTGTTTGTCATAGCTAACAATATCACTTAATATAAGCAAGTAAAAGTCTATCTCCAACCACTGTTAAAAGATGGCTTCATAGACACAAATACAGCAATAATCCATTGAATACCTAAGTGGGGTGTGAGAGGCTTCACAGTAATGGGATAGAAACTTACCACTGCTTCAGTTTTTATGATGTGCCCATTTACTCAAACAACATTGTGCAATGTTTGTGACTTGCAGAAGTCTTTGAATAATTTTGTTTAATTTGTATAAGAAAGGTATTTGAAATCCTGAAGGATGTAGTTAAATTTTTCCAGATAGGAACAATATTGGATGTAGTGAATAAAACAGTAACTGACTGTGTTTCATAGCCATCAATAAGTTTGCAGGCCAGCCACCAGAGTCACTCTTTGTTCAGTATTGACAGTTGTTTTGTTTAATGGCACCGTGTGGAAGTAGACAGGGAAAACTATTTATTAAAATACACACATCATGACTGCATTAATCTATTGCAATTTATAAGCCTCAACAAGTATGCGTTAATAAGTATTCATCATTTAGATTTATATGAGTGTCAATCATTCTTATTCTATCATGCTTAATATAGCTGAACATAAGCAGTCTTAACAAATATTTCCTTATCTGTGCCAGCTTTTGTGATCCCAATGTTGCAAGCCTACAGACACTAGTGGAAGAAATACAAATTGTTGCAATAGACCAGTGTATTTCAACCTTTTTGAATATGTGATCCCCTTCAAAGTAAAAATATTCTGGTGGCCCCTTGCCCGAACTGCAAAACAACTATATGTGTGATTTCAAATCCTACAAATTTAATTCACTTCTGTTGATAGAACTTTCTTGTAAGCAAAAGTGCAGTATTGTACAATGTGGAACAAAAAGATTACCCCACCCGAATAATTTAAGGTTCAAGGACAGAGCACTGCCATACCCTAGTTTGAAGTGCAAACGTTGCCAACTCTAGCAGTCTTCGGTGCTTCAGCTTGGTGTTTACATCAGCAGAAAGAAGCATTATAATAGTTACAATACAGTATATGTCGAGATTCGTAGTAGCTTAACTCATGTATCATTTATTTTGGAAAATGTTATTGGAGCACGTAGAGGCATTTGAGGTGTGAAAATTCCAAGTGGGTAGATTTACAACAAAAAATCGCTTCTTACATATGTCTCGTTGGCTTAGTGGATATGCTGACAGTTTACAAACCCAAGTTTGAGTACCACTGGAGTCAACTTCTTTTTTTTTTTTTTTTTTTTTTTTTTTTTTTTTTTTTTTTTAAGACCTGTAGAGGTAATATTTTAAATAAATAATTCGCTATGAATTGTGCAATTATAGGATTTTCTAGATCTCACATAAACATATTCCATTTTTGTAATAGCCAAATATTTAAACAACAAGACAAATGTTGAAAATAACCGAATTTGTAGAGGAGAAGTTTCTCTACAGCTTTTTCCCCTTGTGTTTTTTGGCCCACTTTAGGTTACGGTAGTAACACTAAAAGTGGGCCTTTGCAATAGTCTTTTGACAGCTCAAAATTTAGATGAAAATAATGGCTTAACCATGCAGCTGACACAAAAATTGAATAATCAGATTTGTAGAGGAGAAAATTCTCTACAACTTTGTTCCCTTATGTTTTTTTCATATCTCGTGTCGTTTAAGAGATATTTGCAAAAATAACGGAGTTTTGACACCTTTCATTGAATTAACGAAAACCACCCGGTTGCAGATGTCACGTGACATTCCTCGCCCAGAACTCTCTGTGGAATACGCCATCTTGTGTTGCATATTTGATGATTTTCTTATTGTAACTTACACATTGTCATTTCAGAGCAATGGCGCACTGAAGAATTAACAAAAACACATCTTCCTTCATATGATAAATGATAATCTAGTGTCTACAAATGCCATATTAGCATCAGTTAACAACTACTATCAATAGTATAAGATTAGAGAACACAACTTGTAACTGTCAGCTGTAGCGTAGTGGGCAATGCGTTGGATTATGACGCTGGAGGTCGGTGGTTCGAAATGCGCTGCTCTCTAAATTTTTTTTCCTAAAAGTGTTTCACACACTCTTGTTAATTAATTTTTTATTACTCAGATATTATTTTGGTCCAAAATGTTTGCAAAAACTTATAAAACTACAAATCTAAAGTGGGCCATAAAATACGTTAGTGCGATTTTTTTTTTATCGTGACTCAAATGTTTCTTGGTTTAAGTTACTTTTTTAATTAAATTATATTGATTTTACTTTTTCAGTATTCTCTTTACTTAATAACTAATTACAGTTTCTCAGTTTGATATCTAAAAGTAATCTTCCTTGGAAGGTAAATTTTATCTGACCACCCATAACAAAAAAATAAACATCCTTGGAGGTTTATTTCTCATCACCCCCCCCCCCCCCCCCATAAAAATAATCTCCCTTGGAAAAAAAACCTTGGTGGGTGTTATTCATCTGACCTTTCATAAAAATAAAAAATAATCTTCCTTGGAGGTTGATATTGGTATGACCACCCGTTAAAATAAAAATAATATAATGTAGGTTATGTATTTCATCAGTATTTTGTCTACATGCCCTTGGCTTCAAGAAAAACCTGGATCCTTCGAGGCATAGAATCTACAAGTCTGCAGAAAAAGGCCTCACCCATGGCAATTTCCCCCTTGAAGAATAAACCAAATCCCACAAGGAATCCACAGTCTTCTTGAGTTTAGCCCATGCATTTTTTATGGGCTAGAAATCAAGTGACTTTGGAGGCCACGGTAGGCATTGAATAATATTCTCTCTCCTTTGGAACCAGCTCTGAATCCTAATGTTGGTGTGCGATGGATGATTATCATGTTGGTAAATGAGACGTCCTTCGGGGTACCAAAGTCGAGCCTCAGGAATGACTGCATTTTCAAGTAAATGTTCATAATATGCTGAATCAAACATGTATTGGATTCTTTCTAAGGTTGCTGCACCTCTATATGACAACCTGCCCCAACATTTACACTTATGAATCCGCTTCTAACGCGTGTAGCCATGAAGCAGGTGTCCTATCATGTGTGTCTGTGCAGTAAACAAGAACAGGACCTCTGCTTGTGAGGTCAATTGCGCCCTCATCAGTGAAAATGATTTTCCCCCAATCGAAATTTTCCCAGAAATTCCCAACTGCCAGTCTGTCCACAGCTTGAACGTCAGATAATGGTTCTGTGATGAGAACACGATGGGACCTGACTCCATAGTCGTTTAATCATCTGAGAGGTATTTTTGACAAGCCCGGAAAATGTGTAGCTCTCCCTAGTTCCCAGATTTTTGAGGAAAGGGCAGTCTACCACTCTGACCAATTCATCATCTTTTCTTCGAGTAGAGACTCACGGTCTTCCAGGTATTGGAGTCTGTGTACCTCACCATTATCTGTGAATCATCTGATCCATCTTCTTGCTGTGGAAACATCAACACCATAACAACGTCCTGCTTTAAGTGCACTAACACCACTTTCAAAGAGAATAATTATATGCCCTTGAATTTTCACACCAGCCATTTTGAAGGAGACCTATGACATATGCTAATCAGCTGATACATTTATCTTAGCTGAAAACTACAGAGACACCACGTGGCAGTCAAAGTGATTACAAAGAAAATATATCCTTTTTCAATATTATTACTATGAACATGTGTCTGTCTGATTGAAGACTAGATTATTATAAAATAGAATGTTCTAAAAACCTATAAAAGCCTACAACTGCATAATTTTTAGCTAATTAATATTGAAAAATATTACCTGCAAGAGGTCTCAAAAATAAATAATACATTGACTCCTACAGGATTCGAATGTTCACCCATTGCATTCGTAAACCGTCAACCTATCCGCTCACACAATGAAACATGTGTGACAAATGGTTCATTGTAGTATATGGACCAACGTGGAATTTTTATACCTCAACCATTTCTATGTGCTCAAATTATGTTTTCCAAAATAAATGATATGTAAGTTGAGGTGCCATGAATCTCAAAATATTCTGTACCTTAACTATTGTATTACTTCTATTTGACGATGTAACCAGCAAGCTGAAGCTGTACAGACTGCTGAAGTTGGCAACACTCGCACTTATGAGCTTGGGCATATGCAATGCTCTGTTCTTGGACTTAAATTATTCAGCCTGGGTAATCTATTTGTCCCCCATTATACATTATAGGATGAGTTTTTTAATTCATTTTCTGGAATAGAACACTTTATCCTAAGTTCTAATTCATTCCGACACAAAATTTTTTGTTTATTAAAGAGTATTACACATTGCAGGCAAGACACAGAATCAAATTATACTAGCTAAGCGAGATCCTGCTGTAGAGTCTACTAGTAAAGAAGTAGATCTTTTTTCTTGGAATTTCTCAAAGTTACGTAACTATTGATTGCTTTCTGAAAACAGTTTTCTGGCAGTGTGATTATTATGATAAACAACGAATTCTGCCATGTAATTTTAATGTAAAATAAGTTTTAATTTCCTTAGGCCTATTATTTGTATTGTGAAAATCTAGTTTTCAAACATGAAGGGGGCTTGTTGTTTTATTAAGCAACTTCATACTCTCATGACAGCGACCTCCTGAACGTCACTTTGTGGCCCCTTTCATTTTAGTAGTCTGAAAAGTCTATGGTATGTGGCAGTGTTTTTCAACCTGTGGGTCACGACCCCCATTTCAGCCAATCCTTGCCTAATGCTCCCACTGAAACTCTCAACTACCTACCTCTGGTTCCTTCAGTTTGTCCAGGTTCTGCAGTCTCTTAAGTTTTAATCTGCAGTTCATAACCAATAAGATATGGTCAGAGTTTATATCTGCCTCTGGATATGTCTTACAGTTTAAAACCTGGTTTCCAAATCTATTCCTTACCGTTATAAAGTCAATCTGGTACCTTCCAGTGTATCCTGGTCTCTTCCACATATACAACCTCCTTTCATGTTGTTTAAACCAAGTGTTGGTGATCATTAAATTGTGCTTTGCACAAAGTTCTACCAAGCGATCTCCTCTTTCATTCCTTTTTCCCAGTCCATATTCACCTACTACATTTCCTTCTCTTCCCTTTCCTACTACCGAGTTCCAGTCCCCCATCACAATCAAGTTTTCGTTTCCCTTAACTTTCTCAATGATTTCTTTTATCTCCTCATACATTTCTTCAATATCCTCATCATCGGCCGTGCTAGTTGGCATATAAACTTGCACTACTGTGGTCGGTGTTGGTTTTGTGTCTGTCTTTGCTATGATAATGCAGTCACTATGTTGTTCATAATAACTTACCAGCATTCCTATTTTCTTATTCATTATCGGACCTACTCCTGCGTTACAACCAACTGATTTTGTATTTATAATCCTGTACTCACCTGACCAGAAATCCTGTTCCTCTTTCCACAGAACTTCACTAATCCCCTCTATACCTAACTTCAACCTATCCATTTCTCTTTCCAAATTTTCTAACTTAACTATGCGATTAAGGGTTAGAACATTTCATGCTCCGAACTGTAGAATGCCTGTTTTGTTTTTCTTGATGACAACATCCTCCTGAGTAGTCCCCGCCCAGAGATCCGAATGGGGGAGTATTTTACCTTCAGAATATTTTACCCAAGAAGACGCCATCATGATATACTCATACAGTGGAGCTGCATGTCCTCGGGAAAAGTAAAAGCTGTAGTTTCCCCTTGCTTTCAGCTGTTCGCAGTAACTGCATGGCAAAGCCATGTTAGCTGATGTTACAAGGGCAGCTCAGTCAATCATCCAGACTGCTGCCCCTCTTCAGGAACCACACGTTTGTTTGGCCTCTCCACATATACCCCTCCGCTGTGGTTGCACCTACGGTACAGCTATCTGCATTATTGAGGCATGACTGTGGTTCATGGGTGTGGAAATCTCCCTCAATAAATATATATGTTCTTCCCAACCTTTTCTAGAAACAAGTATATCATCTACATAAATTGTAAGTTTTGAAGTTAACTCGTGGCCCAAAACATGGTCCAAAGCTCTAATGAATTCTGCAACGGGTGAGTTGAGACCAAAGGGGACAACACAGTATTGATGGGAATGTCCATTCTACCAAAAGGCTGTACATTGTCTGGATTCTGGATCTAATGGTACCTGATGGAAACTCGAGGTCAAGTCTAGTCATTACCTGTATGTTTTGAAATTTGCAAAGTAACTCATCAATGTTAAGAGGATGGTCATTTTCTCTGTAAAGAACTTTGTTTAGATGTCTGGAGTCAAGTACAATCCTCACCCTCCACACTTCTTGGTCACAATCACAATAGTGTTGTTGTAAGGTGTGGTAACGTGCGGGCGTATGTTTGAACGGTGCGCTGCGCGTTACCAGGACTGGCCATTGTGTGGCGCTGGCTGGGCTATCACGCTGCGGGCCACGCGGCCGTTAAAGAGAGCTGCTGGGCCCAGTTGCGGCCGCTTCCATCCTGTATGGTTTCATCAGTGTTTATGAACTAGTGTTTGCTTCGTGACTGGAGTGGGAACCGCTCGCATTGTAGTTCCTCAGACTCTGAATGAGACAATTCGAGACTTCCCTACTAGTCGCGGCTTACATAGCTTGCATTATAACATCATTATAACACAGATGGCAACGACTGCAGTATTTGACTTGGCACATGCTACGTCATGGACAATGGTGGAAAACGAGGGACTGGGTCCGACGGACTTCCTCCAGCAATCTCTATAGACTGTGGTTGAGCCCGTTCAATGGTTAACTATGATTGTGTCGGTTCAGGCGAAATGTTTTGATTCCCTTGTGTCATGGTTGCCAGCGGCTTCTCAGCCGGCAATTACTTCTAGTTCTGTGTCTAATACTATGGCATTCCCGCCTACTTTCTCTGGTTTTGATGACTCATTAGAAGATTCGGACTCTTATGAAAATAGGCTGCACCAGCATTTCCTTGCGTTTGGGGTGTCAGACCCGGCTGTGTGTAAGGCTTTATTTCTCTTGTGGTTCTCCCCTCACATCTATCAACTTTTGCGTCAACTTGCCCCCCCCCCCCCCCCCCCTGCAGGAACTGGCTGCTTTGTCTTTCAATGAGATGTATCGTTTGTTGTTGGCTCATTACCACCCACATACACATGTTATTGCGGTACAGGGTGAATTTTACTGGTCGCATAAGAAACTGACTCAGTCCTATCAGTCGTGGGCCGCAGAGCTGCACGGTCTTAGCCGACGTTGTATGTTCATTATTCCGACCCACATCAACGACAATATGGTTCTTGATGCAATTCTCAGGCTTCCTCCAGATAGGGAAGTTCGACAATGCGGCTTACAATTGGAAAATCCAACCTTGACAGATGTTATAAACATTTCACAATCTTTTGAAGTCTCGTGAGCTACAGGGGACCAAATTGAGACTTGGGGGTGATGTAGCTGCAGTTTCTCAGTCTGGCTTGGTGCCTTTGGATTGTGAGGACGTCACGTGCACAATCCTGCTCGTACACAGTGACCTTTATGATCTTGCCCCCCTTTGTTTTGTACAGCATGACAGGGCAGACTGCCCCAAGCATAGGGTTGTATGTCACTTGTGCAAGAAAAATAGTCACATGGCATCTGTTTGCTATTCCTGTCTGACTGAGCAGGACGATGAGATGGATGTTAATCTTGTCCAGAATGTTCACTCTCTGTTTCCCAAACCTTTTGTTGAAGTTCAGATTTTCGACAAGGAGGTCACCTTACTTGTAGATACGGGAGCTTCCATTTCTCTTCTTAATTATCTTACGTATATATGGCTAGGTTTGCCCCCCTTGGCAGCAGTCACCCGTTCTTTATGTGGCTATAGCCGCCAGCGCATCCCTATCTTGGATCAATTGACGGCCTCTGCAGCGTATAAATCTGTCATCAGGCCAGTCACCTTTCTTGTTGTTGATGACACTGCGGCTGCTAACATCTTCGGCCTTGATGCCTTTAATGTTTTTGGCTTTACTATAGAAAATTCTGTCAATCTTCTTTCATATTCGGTGCCTTTCCCAGAGTTGGATGCCCTTTGTCAGGAATTCTATTCTTTGTTTTCTGGTGGGCTGGGTTGTGTTGCGGGCTTTATTGCCCACATTACTATGAAACCAATGGCACGCCACAAGTTTTTTCACACACGCCAGGTGCCGGTGGCCCTGCTCAACCAACTTAAGGCTGAATTGGATTGCCTCCAAGACTTACAGGTCTATTTCTTCCCGTGAATGGGCTACACCACTGGTTATTGTAAAGAAACCTGTGGGGTCTCTACGTATCTGTGGGGATTTTAAAGTTATGATCAATGCGCAGTCTGTGATTGACTTGTACCCCATGCCTCGTACAGATGAACTCCTAGCTTTACTTTCTGGTTTGCATTCTTCTTCTCATATAGATCTGGCAGAAGCCTATCTTCAGCTTCCTTTGGACGATGATAAAAAACGTCTCCTGGTCGTAAACACTCCTTTTGGTCTATACCAATATCAACGGCTTCCTTTCGGTGGTTGCTATTGCCCCTGCTATTTTTCAGCATTACTTAGAGAAGCTCCTCCACCCAGTTCCGGGCTGTGTTAACTACTTAGATGATATTGTTGTGACAGGGGCTTCACTCAACAAACATTTACAAAACCTATGGGCCTTTTTCTCTGTTTTCCAAGCAGCCGGCCTCTGCTGCAACCTGGCCAAGTCTTATTTTTTTCAACCTTCTATTCCTTATTTGGGGTTTGAAGTGTCTTCAGCGGGTGTTCACCCAGTGTGGACTGCATGGCCACAGTACAGACTCTGCCACGTCCTGTGTCTGTCAAAGATGTACAGGTTTTCTTGGGCAACATTGCCTATTACCATCACTTCCTACCAGGGGCTGCCTCGGTGGCGCACCCCTTAAACTGTCTGCTTCACAAAGATGTTCCCTTTGTCTTGTCTTCTGAGTGTGAACGTGCATTTTGCATCTTAAAAGCACTTATTGATTTCTGACCTTTGTCTGACTGCATATGTTTTTCGGCAACATTTGGTTCTGGCTACGGACACTTGTCAACATGGCATTGGTGCTGTTTTGGCTCATACGTATTCCGATGGGTCAAAGAGCCTCATCGCATACGCATCTAAGACATTGACGGCTACCCAGCAATGATACTCTCAAATTGAAGAAGAGGCTTTAGCCATTGTGTATGCTTTGAAGAAATTTCACATTTATATGTATGGGGTCAAGTTCCATCTCATTACTGATCATAAGCCCTTGGTCTCTCTATTTCACCCTACAGTGGCGCTTCCTGAGAAAGCGGCTCATAGATTGCAGTGTTGGGCTCTCTTTCTTTCTCATTATAATTATGAGATCCATTTCCGTTCGACAGCGCAACATACTAACGCGGATGCATTATCTTGCCTCCTGGCAGGTACTGATCCTGACTTTGATAGAGAAGAACTTTTGTGCTTTTATCTGGATGAGGAAGCTCAGGTTACTGTTGATGGTTTTCCTCTTACTGCACTGGTCTTGGCTAAGGCAGTGACATCTGATCCGGTGCTGCGGCGCATTCTTCACTACATTCATGTGGGCTGGCCAGTCACCCCTCTGGGTAGGGCTTCAGATCCCCTCCGCAACTATTATTCTTTCCGTTTTCATCTGTCTGAATGGGACGGGGTTCTCGTTTTAGCTAAAGACGGAAAATCTCTGTGGGTACTTATCCTAGTGGAATTTTGTTCAAAAGTATTTCAGATGCTTCATGAAGGACACTGGAGAGTTTCCCACACAAAAACATTGGCTCGCCGACATGTGTTTTGTTCTGGTATCGATGGTGACATTATGAGGCTTGCACTTCACAACAGGCGGCACCTTGGGCATGTCTCTCTTCTTGGCCACACCCCCAACACCTGTTGGAATGAGTGCATGTGGATTATGTGGGACCCTTCCTTAACTCTTATTGATTTTTTCTTGTGGATGCTTATTCAAATTTTCCATACATTTTTCGTTGTCATGCTGTATCCGCTGCTGTAACTATTCAGTCGCTGTCTAAAGTTTTTGCCTTGGAGGGTTTTACGTGTACACTTGTTTCGGATAATGGCACTCAATTCACTTCTTCTGTTTTTCAAGAATTTTGTACTCGTCTGGGCATTCAACACATTATGGCTGCTCCGTTTCATCTTCAGTCTAATGGTGAGGTGGAACACCTTGTGCGTACTTTTAAAGTTCAAATGTGCAAATATGTGACTTCCTGCTCTGTGGACGATGTCATTATCCGTTTATTGATGTCCTATTGATTCACACCGGTGGGGGAATGTATCCCAACGGAATTTCTTCATGGTAGGCAACCTCGCACTCTCTTCCATTTGTTGTTCCCCCGGCCATTGAGTGCTCCGGCACGACCACCAGGTCGCTATGGTTCTGAGTTCTCATGTGTGGGCACGCGTTTTTGGCCATCATCCTCATTGGCTGCCGGGTAAGGTGAAGACATGTCTCATCCGCCGCACTGCACTGCGGATACTACTGTGGACACTCTTTGTTGTCACTGGGATCAGTTGCGGCCATGACTCCCAGCAGATCCGCAAACGCCACCTCTGCCCACGCCGCCTCCAGGGCCAGTTCTGCTGACGTACTCCAGGCCGACATCTTCGGTTGTGCCGGCTCCTGCACTGAGCACCTTGCCCACCCGAGCACTGTCGGCTGTACATGTACCTTCTCCTTCTCCTGTACTGGCACCGGTTCCAGTGGTCACATTCTCAAGGTCATGGACAACGGCGTCTCCTGCACCCTCGTCTGCGCCTTCAGCGTCTGACGGTGGGGATGGGGAGGGGGGGTGCCACTACTATCGAAGTCATGGAAACCCTGACACCCGAAATGGACGTGAACCAACCTGTGAGTACTGCAACCGTTCCTTTTTTATCTCCAGTGGTGGGATTGGATGGTGCACGCTCATCCCAGGAGATTGCGAGCAAAATTCAAAGATGTACCAGCTACTCCCGGCAAGTAAGATCAGGACACTGTCGGCCTTATGTGTTAGTACCGGCTCGAAGCTGGCAGCCAGGTATGGATGATGCATCCCCCACAGACGTAGCGTGGGTGCATTCGGCATCCCTGGAGATTACACCGTGAAGGGGGAGGAATGTGGTACCGCAAGCTGCGTATGTTTGACAGGCGCGCCACCCGTTACCAGGAATGGCCGTTGTGCTGTGCTGGCTGGGCTATCGTGCTGCACCCTGCCGGCCGTGTGGCTGTTGAAGATAGCTGCCGGGCCCAGCTGCAGCCGCTTCTATCCAGTATGGTTTCATCATTGTTTATGAACTAGTGAGTGCTTCGTGACTGTACTTTGTGCTGTTGGCATGAACCGGAGTGGGAACTGCTCGCATTGTAGGTCCTCAGACCCCGAATGAGACAATTCAATACATCTGTACTGGTCACGGCTTACATAGCTTGCAAAGGTGTGCTACTCATTATAATATAAGGCACTGGAACTTCTTTCAATAATTTTAGCTTTCTCAATTTTTTGTAATTTTTTTTTTTTTTGAACAGCATCTCTTTTTTAAAATGGTATGGAATAGTGTTTGATGAAAAATGTCTGATGTGGTTTAAGCCGAAGTGTGCACTGGTACCCCTTCACTTTCCCAGGTATTTCACTAAATACATCATAAGATTCCCATAATAGTTTTTCAACTGTTTCTTCTGTACAACATTAAGCTTCTGAGCTTCACCTACTTTTTTCTCTACTAACTGATAAAATTCTCCCTTATCATGATCCATATTTTCTATATTGTTATCTAGAACTGGATCTGTGTATTTGTATTTTATCTCCAAAATGTTAGTTTTTTTCAGTACTATCATAGGATTTAATTAAATTTAAATTAATTGTCAAGGTGTCCCCAGGTGGTGCTTTGAGTGACAATTTCTGATTCTCCCAATCAAACTGTGCATTCACACTTTGTATCCATGCCATGTGTAAGGTGATGTCTTCATTCAGATCAGGTATTATTAAAAATTATTAAATTTATTAAATAAAAATACATGAAAATTATCACTAAAATGGTTACAATCACTTCTAAGATTAAAGACTGAGGAATTTTTATGTAATTATTTGGCTTGTCAACATCAGTTTCAGAACATGTTAAAATATTTTCATCTTTCAAACATAAAAAATGATTTTCCTCTTGTTCATTGAAATAATTATTATGCTTGCAAACAGTATCACCTGCAATTTCAGTGTCACTTTTTGAATTACATATAGAAATGTCATTCAATTCATTAATCTCTAACTGCACATCCAATTTTTCATCAGAACAATTAGTTTGATAATTACAAACCTCAACATTGGTACTTTCAGCTCAACTGTAAAATTCATTTAAATCAACTTCAGCCAAAATGTGTCCCACTAGAGATGTTTTGATTTTAATTACAGGTTTTGAATAATAAAAGACATTTTGAAAGTAACTATATAGGATGTTTCTTTGACGATTCCCATTATACCATGGTGTTTTTGTTCCCGTACTGATTTTGACCACTGTGTTGGTAATTGCCTTTGTGGTTTTGATTTCCTTCATTCCCCTCATGACTATTGCCTTCTTCCCAATTTTTATTCCTTCTGTTTGAATCATGTGGATTGCTCTGATTGTAGTGTTTGTGTCTATCATGATACTTATTAAATTTGTCTACAAATTTAAAAATGCTTTGACATCATTGTTGGGGCTGTCAATTAAATCTTTTTGTATGGCAAGAGAAAGGTATGAGATTGCGTGAAATGGAGTGTCTAAATGCAGCAGCTTTTTGATCTGATCTTTGCAAAAAATTTTCATATTGCTGGGATTATAATATGGGCCATTCAAAAACTCAATTTTAATTCTGGCTTGTTCTGTATTATACCAAAATGTGTTTAGGAATTCCTTTTCAAATCTACTGTATGACCAATCATAACAGCAGGTTTTGTTTGCCCATGTTAATGCATCTTTCTCCAAAAACTTATTTACTGACAAAATATTTGTGTGATCACACATTTCTGGTGCAAAATTATTGTGGCAAATTTGTAAGAAATTGGTAGGATGCAAATTTCCATCTACAACAAAGCTTTTCACTGGAACTGCATTCCACGTGGAATAAAACATGTTACTGTGAGTGTTTGTTGCACTATTACTTTTCAAATTTACAATATCAGGTGTTAATTTTTCTACATTCATTGCATTTTCATGTAATTCTATTCCTAATTGATTCAATTTTGTATCTACAACACTTATGATACTTTTAAGATCAGTGGTAATCTTTGTTGAGACATGCTCTACTTCTTGATTGAATAGAGGTCAATTTTCTATGTTGCGCCAGAATTTTCTTTTTTTAAGTAAAATGTTTGTGTTACAGTTTTTTGAATCAAGATTTTTTGAAAGTTCATCACTGATCTTATGGCAATTTTCTTTAATATTATCAGACAGTTCTGTTTTTAAAATTTCAACTTCTGCCTTAACAACACTGTTGGATGTGTTAATTAACTTTGATTCAAAATCCTTTTTCAATATTTCTAAATTGACTTTTGACCCTAATTTGTTTTCTTAATGACTGAAATTTGTAGTTAAAAAATTCTAACAATTATCATCTCAGCCTTTTCCCATGTCATGTGGGGTCGGTATGGTATCTGGAGTGGATTATATAACACTATCTTATAATCTACAGCTGCCATTTCTAAGTTAACTCAAAAACATTTCAGATAACAATTATAATGCCTAATATTACCAGTGTTTCTTGTGAAAAATAAAAATGTTCAAAAATATTCTCTTCCAAGGAGACATAGGTATCAGATTTTGGATTTTTTTTTATATGTATGGTATGTGAATTTCAGAACTCAAATAACAGTAAGCCAAAGTCATTCGACACAACTTTCAAAAATTCTCTAGAAAATCGACTTTGTAATTTTGAAGTTCCTGTAAGTAGCAATAAGTAAATCAGTTGGGGCATCAGCCGATTTAGCTCAGGTGGTAGCATTCTGGCCCCACAACCATAGAGTCAGTGGTTCGAATCCCGCTGTGACAGAAAATTTTTCCTTTTCAAATTCAGTTATGTAAAAAATTTTGGGATCTCTAATTCCATGTATTGTCTCAGTTTATGTGTATGTAGACAATCTCTACACCTTCTCACCTAAAACAATGGTTGAATAGGGAAGCTGCTTGAAAAGCCATTATTAGCTATGGAGATGACTTTTCAAAAAATAGCATCATAGTTCTTTGCAAACTGAACAATCAAAGACTACTGTTGTCAACTAATAGTGGAGCCAATACTGTAAAAAAATGTAACTTTTTTTATTGTAATCATCATTATTAACAATCTTTTATAAAAAATAGAAAATTACAAATAAACAAAAGAAGTGCATTATTCTTAAAAATTACCATTAGATATTAAAATTGTGTAATAATTTGGACACAATGAAAAAACTAAACACAAAATCTGCCATGGCAGGATTCAAACCATCGACCCTATGGTTGCAAGGCCACAACATTACCACCTGAGGTACACTGACAGATGCTGCAATTGTTTTAGTTGTTTGGTACTTAAGTGTACTTGCAAAACTTCAAAGTCGATTTTCTTGAGAATTTTTTAGAGTTGGGTTGAATGGCTTTTACTGATTGTTATTTAAGTTCTGAACTTCACATATGCTACATATAGAGAAATTCTAAAATCCAATACCCATGCGGTCTCCTTGTTAAACTGAAAGAAAAGTCAATCATTTTGTGAAACAGTGTATCAGTGAATCACATTTGCAATCATTTCCATCATATAAGATTAATTTCTGTATGTAATAGTGACATTTTGTGTTTTAATTATTTTTTGCAGCTCCTGTCATACCTCATGGGTACCATGCTCAAGTAATACATGGTTTTGTTGAGGAGCTTGTGGTGAATGATGATCCAGAATATCAGTGGATAGATAAAATACGAACTCCTCGTGCATCAAATGAAGCCCGACAGACTTTATTCTTTAAGCTCTCAGGTGAAGTACAGCGAAAAATTGGCCTAAAAGCACTTGATCTAGGGGGAAATGCAGTAATAGGGTTAGTTTTTTTCTGTTAAAGTAATGTTTGTGAATTTACTTGTACTGGTAAGCAAACATGTTTAGGTTCTCTGGATTTTTGCCAGGTATCACCAATGTTTTGACTTGGAGGGTGAATCTGGTATAGTGGTCAGGGGAATAGGAACTGCTGTAACTCTTACTAGACTTAATGATGTTCTGCAGCCTTCTACAGCCTTGGAACCAACTGTCACAGATGAGTAAGTTCTACTTGATAAAAGGTTGTATTTGATAAAAGTGAACGTATTTGTATGCTGTTATATTCTTATGCATGACTTATACCTAGAATTGTTGGTTTTGTTTTAAGTAAAAGCATGTGGAACATGTACTGATTTTTTTCCCACTTATGCATCTGTCTCTCTTAACATGTTTCTTGCATTTTGCTGTGCGCTTGCCCAAACCATTGTAGTGTGTAATTTATTGTTATGAAGCGTTATGAAGCTATAGCCTGTTAGTGACTTTGGAATAAAGAATAGTGATAGGGATGATAGTCTTCGCAGGTTTCTTCCTAAATTAGGAACTGAAAGTGGGAATGAGTTTACAGGAAGAGCACTAAGCCTAATGGTATTTGGAGGAGCATAACATCACTTACAGCTCTATCTCCTGCCTCTTCTTTGACATATTTCCTTTTCATTGCAAAGTACCTTCACGTAAACAAATAACTTGAATGATAGAAGTCACAATTCATCTGTGTCCTCTGCAATTTTACAGCAATTCTGTCCATCAGGTGAGTGACAAATTGGTTGTGTTAGCAAAGTGTCAATGTTATATATGATTTTCATTTTCAAAATGCTGCATTGCTTATTTCTGTTTGAGGTGCTTGTTATTTGATTTTTGTTGCCTGCCAGTACTAAAACTTTGGGCAGAAAAGGAAAAAAAAAGTGACTAAACTGAGTAAAGTATACTGTGGAAAGTTATCGAAGTGGAGTCAAAATGATGTAATATATCTTAAACTGTTACTTAGCTAATTACTAATAGATCAGTCACAGCATATAATCTCTTAACCTCAGTCTGTAAATACATATTTAAATCTGGAGATAAACATTAGACATATTGTCTGAAAATTATTTCAAGCCACTAGTTCATGAGACCACTCAAATAATAAATGGCTGTGAGAACATACTTGACTTCTTAGCAACAAATTACCTATGGTTCATAAAGACTATGAGAATGGATACAGGAATTGTTGATATATATATATATACACACACACACACACACACACACACACACACACACACACACACACACACACACACACACACACTCTTCCTGCTATACATTCTGTACTCCTTCAGAATTATAATTGTAAGTTAAGACCAGATGTGGATTAAATTCAAAGAAATTTTAGCAACAGCAATTGACAAATTTATACCAAATAAATGAACAAGAGATGGAGCTAATTCCTCTCAGTATACAAAACATGCTGGGACATTGTTGCAGAAGCAATGTGAAAGGTTTGCCCCAATATTGGCAATCTTTTGCACAGTCCAAACATTAGAGTGTACTTAAATGCTTGCAGTAGTTGTCACAATGAATCTCTGTCTCAAAATTTTCCAGAAAGTACAATGATATTCTGGTCATATGTAAAGTATATTACCGGCAAGAGACAATCAATACATTCACTACGCAGTAACAATGGTGCTGTTGCTGGGAAAGTGCTGCTAAACCAAAGTTACTTAACAGAACTTTCCAAAATCCTTTCACCAAAGAAGATGAGGTAAATATTCCAGAATTCAAATTAAGCTGCCAACATGAGTAACATATAAGTAGACATCCTTTGTGTAGTAAATCAACTTATATTGCTTAATGAAAGTAATTCTACTGGTCCAGATCATATACTGATTAGATTCCTACCACAGTATTCATGTAATAGCTCCATACTTAACATTCATATACAGCTGCTCGCTCAACAGAGGTTTAGTATCCAAAGACTGGAAAGTTGCACAGCTCATATCAACATACAAGTAATCGACTGTGTTATAGGCCTGTATCATTGACAATGATTTGCAGCAGGAGGTAGAACATATACTACATTCAAACATTGTGAATTACACTTGTATTCAGTAGAAACAGAACACCTTGGAAGACAAGAGATAGGAAGTTTATATTCACAGGATATGTACATTAGTGTTTTCTGCAGACATGATTAGGATTTGAACCATATCAGCCTGTGGGTTCAAGGTCAACTTCGATATTGAGTTACAACACCATGTACCTGTGACTCTCGTTATTACTGTAAACTGATGGTAATGGATTAATGTGTCATGAAAAGATGTGCAGGATACCTTGCAGACCTACGCGTAAAACATACTGTCAAATCAGTGAGTTTGAAAGAGCATTTGTAATTGTTACGAGAGAATGAGATGCGTCCATCTGGGAAATTGCTGCTTGTGTGGGATGGGTTTGGTTGCACCACCCAAACCACTCTTGAGAAGCTCGACACATCATCCTAATGGCAATGCACGACAGATCTGCATTCTCCTCTGCTCTGGGGCAGTGGTGGAACAGTGTAACTCATCATACACTATCAGGGGTGACAGTCCCTCACTGTTTATTATGGCATGAATTATGTATGTGTCATTGAATTCTTCACCTACTATTGACTAAAGTGCAAAAAACATGCAGATAGTAATTTCAAATGAATCCAAGTTTTGTTTGTTTGTAAATGACATTCTGCGAGTCATAGCCGTTTGCTTTCTGCAGAACATACCAGATGCCATTTTTCAGCAAGACAATGCACAACCATGTGTTGATGTGTGAATACATGCCATCTTGGTGTCTTAGGAAGTTAGCTTTTTGGTCTGGCCTGTCAGATCACCGGACTTGCTACCAGTTGAAAATGTGTGGGATATGGTGAAACAATGGTTGCATCATTGTGACCCAATGTCAGTCACAAAAGATGAACTTTGGAACTCGTGAATGTAGCATGGGTGACTATACCACAGGATGCCACTCACACCTTATATACACTGTTGTCATCACACATGTAATAAGTTACCATTGCCCATGACTGACCTTGTGTCTACTAGGCAATAAGACACATGTTAAACCAAGGTGATGAAATGTTAATCATTTCTTCAGAACATATTTATGAACAAGTCCTGTGAGTATGAACTTCATATTTCTAATATTTCAAGGTGGTTTTTCCTATCTTCATATGGGTGTACCTTGAAGAGAATGATCCATTTGACCCATGGTCAGTACAAATTTAGAAAATACAGTTATCGTGAAAGACAACTAGCTCTTTCCTCACTTAAGTGATGAGTGAAAGCAACAAGAGAGAGAATTTTTGATTTCCAGAAGGCTTTTGACACCATATCATTCAAACAGCTTTTAATAAAAACACAACAAATACTACAGCTCGAAAACTGGTGAAATTAGGAGTGTATTAATAACAAAGTAAAACATACACATGATGCAATGTGGTGAATCTCAGTGGTTGCACATTAGACACTGCCACCCAGAAAGTACTTTGAAGGGGCCTTTAACTTTTCCATCCCATAACTCCTACAGATCTACTACCAGTTTCCAGCTTCATCAGTTCTGTGGAGCAAGTGTTTAACACTCTTGTCATCAAATGTCGCAGAAAAGGTACTGAGGAAGATGTGCGGGGCACTTACTAGAGCCTGATCACCCAAAACAAACATCTCAAAAGATGTGAGAACAGCCCTCAAGAGTTTGCGGCATGATTAAAATTTAGTTGTGTTGCCTATGAACAAGGGGAATTCTATTGTCATACTTCTGAACACTGTCTGTGATAGAAGCTTTGTCAATTTTTAGAGGACCCTGCTTTCAGTCCACTGGCGTATGACTCCACTGATGGGATTAATAGGTAAACCAGGGCTCTTCTTAAGGAAAAACAATTGCTTGAGGAATTTATCAAACAAATGAAAACTAAGGCACCAGTACCATCAAGATTTTATATGGATTTTCCAAGATCCATAAAGAGGCTGTAACATGTCATCTGATCATAAGTAATATTGATGCAACCACCTACCCAACAGACACAAATCTAAAGATGATGATAATACCATACATTGGAAAGTGTGTCTACTGCATCCTTGGACTTTGTGGAATATCTCAAGAACTTACAAACCTCAAACACAGACATCATGGTCATCTTTGACATTGTGTCTCTGTTCACGAGGGTACCACTTCAGGACACACTCGATTTATTCAGTGAGAAATATGAAAGAGCTTTGCTGGATCTTTTCAAGCATACTCTGACATTAATTTACTTCCTATGTGGAGGCCAAGTCTATGAACAGACTGAAGGTGCCCCTTATATCCAGTAATGGCAAATCTATTTATGGAGAAATTTGAGAATGAGGTTATGACAACTACTGCTCATATTTTGTATATTCAGATGTGTGGATGACATGTTTGTCATTTGACCACATGGCCGGAAAGTATGGGATAAGTTCCTGGACCATCTGAACTTGAGACCCCCAACATTAAGTTCACCATGAAACTAGAGAATGATGGTCAACTTCCAATCTTGGACATTCTAGTGAAGAGGAAGACAGTTGCCACATTTGCATACAGTGTATATAGGAAACCAATACAGACTGAGTTATTTGTACAGTCCGGCAGCTGCCATCATCCAGCATGGAAGAATGAGGTGTTGAGAACACTTGTACACTGAGCTCAAACACTCTCTAACCCAGACGACTTGACACCAGAGTTAGATTATCTGCAGCGAGTGTTCACAGAAAGTTGGTTCTCAACCAAACACATCCACAAAGCACTTCATCTCACCACACCTGATGCGATGACAGAAGAACATGAAGAAGAGATGAGGAAGGCAGCCTTTCTACCATATTCAGGGCCTATATCTGCTAATATCAGTAGTCGGGCATGTTGGGCTTGGGGTAAATTGCTCGAATGGAAACAGAAGGGTCACGGGTTCAAAACCTGGTCAGACCTCGGATTTTTTCAGTCTGCACTTTAACCCATCCTTCACCTCTCAACGATGTGACGAGTCACCAGAAACGACACGTGGTTCGGATTCCTCGTTAAGCTGTAGGTCCCCTTTCCCTGGTTGGATAACTGGGGTAGGCTAGGGACGCGCAAGTCGCAGAAGTGGCTTCCAATTGAAAGACTTGCACCAGGCCAATGAGCCACATGAAGTTATTATTATTATTAGTAGTAGAATTTCTTCTGCCCTCCAAACAAGATCAGGGTACTCCTTGGTATGGTCAAAGATGATCTGGTATCTACCATATGCCATATGAATGCATTGTCTTACATAATTAAAACCACTAGAATAGATTACTTAATATATAAGGAGCATCAAAGACA
Organism: Locusta migratoria; assembly: GCA_026315105.1. Lineage (NCBI taxonomy): Eukaryota > Metazoa > Arthropoda > Insecta > Orthoptera > Acrididae > Locusta > Locusta migratoria. The sequence continues at coordinate 276,731,258 of CM048755.1, forward strand.
TACTAGGTTATGACAGGCCATTAAATGAGCAATAGCAGAACACTGTCTGCAATTTGGCCACACCACGGATTTTGATAAAACCAGGATCATAGCCCAAATGCTCTGGTTCTGGGATGGTGGTCAGATGCTCGAGAACCCGATAATTGGGAAGCAGGATACCAGCTCAGTACAGTGTAGAATATGGCTTTGGAACTGCTACATAAACATTGTAAAAAGTTCCTCTCTTTACACAACCTGGAAGGGAACTCCAGATGATGGCCGACACTATGAGTAATTGCTGAAACCCTCACAGCTGCCAGATGTGTCAGGAAGCACACCTTGCAACCACACACACACCAAACTCTGGCCATGATAGGAATCTGCAGCAGTTGTCAACAGCTGAAGGATCTTTCACAGATTCTCATCAGTGCTAGGAATGCATCTGGTAAGCCACGGAACAGTTGCCACCGCAGAAAACAGCTGTGATGGGTGTGGACCGATGACAACACATGAAGTTCGATACCACCACCAGAAATATCTGCAGTGGGTGCAGACCACATAGAAACCACCAGATGCCACCTGGGCATGAACATGGAACATGGTTGGCTTGTTGACTGGACTCAGCCGGCCGCGGTGGCCGAGGGGACTGAGGTGCTCCAGTCATGGTCTGCATCGCCACTATGTTCGGGGGTTCGAATCCCCCCTCGGGCATGGATATTTGTGACGTCCTTAGTGTTAGCTAGCTCATAAGTAGTTTGTAAGTTTAGGGACTGATGACCCCGTAGTTAAGTCCCATAAGCTATACAAACATTTGAACATTTTTTTGATTGGACTCAGGGAACACTTGATGATGATGCATATTAATGACATCAAAACATCATTTGGGAAGATAGAGAACATCAGTAGTATGCCTGATTCTTAACAGTTAACAGGTTTTAATCAGATTGAATATTATCTCAGTTATTGTGGCTGTATGTGTGGCTTCCTGTCAGAGAGATTAGAGTTCATAGTAATTGATAGATAATCAGTGACTAAAACATAAGTGGTATCTTACAAAGTAGTGTTAAAGGTACTCTTTTGTCCTCATCTATATAAACAACTTAGGAGAAAACCTGAGCAGCTATCTTAGGTTATTGGCAGATGGTGTAATGATTTATGCTCTATTAAAGTCATCAGAAGATCAAACCCAACTGCAGGACAATTTAAATAAGATATATGCTTGATTAAAAAATTGGCAGTTAACCCTAAATAATGAAATGTGTGAGGTCATCCACATGAGTACTAAAAGTATTCATTAAACTATGTTTACAAGATAAATGAATAAGATCTAAAGACTATAAATTCAACTAAATATCTAGGAACTATAAATTATCAGCAAACAAAAATTAAATTGGAAAGAGCACATAGAAAATGTTGTGCAGAATGTGAACCAAATTCTATGTTTTATTGGTAGAACACAGGAAATGCATCAGAAGTGCTAATGAAACTGCTTATACTACTATTTATGTCCATCCTCTTTTGGAGTATCGATGTGCAGTGTGGGATCCTTATCAGATAGTTATGACAGAGAACATAAGTAGAGCAGTTCATTTTGCATTATTGTGATATGGTGGAGAGGGTGTCACAAAAATGATACATGGATTGTCATGGGAATCTTTACAATAACAGCATTTTTTGTTGTGAGAAGAGCCATGTAATAAATTCCTCTTCCAACTGCAAGAAACTATTTTTAACTCCCATCTATATAGGGAGAATTGACTATCACAATAAAATAAGAGAAATCAGAGCTTGAATAGACAGATTTAGGTGTACTTCCTCCCCACATGCTGTTTGACTGTGGAATGGTAGGTAAATAATCTAAAAGTGTTTCAATGAACCCTCTGCCAGGCACTTAAATGGGAATTACAGAGTAGCCATGTAGATGTAGAAGTTATTATCTATCAAACATATTAATGAATATGTCAATATGTATTTATGTAGGCAGGAAACTGAAGGAAAGTGTCAATTATCATATTTCCAAGTCCACTCCCTTATGTAATTTCATAACAGGATAAACATTTTTAAAATTTCACTTATCTTACTGCAGAAAAAAATTCATTATCATTAATAGTGTCTAAAAATGAACAGTTTTCGGTCTTAAAAGAATGTTAATATATTTCACTACACAGAGTAATAAAATACCTGGCAACAAATAGTGCATTGTATTTCGGTTCTCAGTTTATTTAATCTTCCATCAACACTTTATTTAATTATTATTCACTTGATCATGTTTTTTTTAAAATAGATTACTATTTAATAGTTGTTGCATCAAAAAGATACACTGATGTTTGAAAAAAAAAAGGTAGTACACATTGAAAGACTAGAAATAGTAAGTTTGTATTCACAGGATGCGTACATTAGTATGTTTAGCAGATAGGATTAGCATTTGAATTGTGTTGGCCTGTGGGTTCAAGGTCAACATAGATATCGCTGCACAACACCATCTACCAGTAAAATGTGCCTGTGGTTCTCGTTGTCTCTGTAAACCAAAGATACTGGATAAGAGTGATTTGACTTGAATAGATGTGCAGGATGCCTGTCAGACCTATGCATGAACCATTCTGTCAAGTCAGTGAGTTTGAAAGAGTGTGCATTATTGGCATGAGAGAATGTGATTATCCATCCAGAAAATTGCTGCTCATGTGGGACAAAGAGATCTGGCAGTGTAAAGGCTGTGTTCAGAATAGTTCACAGAAGGCCATAGAACATAGCCCACTCCCCAAGAAGATCTGTGTCCTCCTCGGCTCTGGGGTAACAGTGGAGCACATCATGCCTGTACACTACCAGGAATGACCACAATAGTGTCACCATTTAATATGGCATGGATTGTGTGTGTATATTGTCCACTTCTCAGCCTACCTTTGAATAATGTGCAGAAATATGCTAGATGGCAATGGTGTATGGAAAGATGAAATTGGGGACAGGAACGACATCAGATGGTGGGTACAGACAAATTCAGGTTCTGTTCATTTGAAAACGATGGCTGCACTGCAGATGAGGGGATTGCATCACAGTGACTACATTCACAAAAGACATACAGTGCTAACTCAGCACATTATGGTGTGGGGTGTTATTGGGTAATCAGGGCACGGTGATGAATTTGACATATGTGAATGACATTCTGTGGCCTGATGCCAGCCACCATAGTTGAACTTTGGAACCAGGTGAATGTAGCATGGATGGCTCTACCACAGGACACCATTTGCACCTTATATGCATCAATGCCATCACACATGGAACAAGTTATCACAGCCCATGCCCTACTAGGAAACAGGACGCATACTGAACTGTTCATGTATAAGACCCATGTTTTATAACTGTCTAACAAATAATCAACAGACAACCCAGACGTCTATTGATTCTTCGTTAGACAGGTATAAAAGATGGATCTCTATATACATGAACACCTACATGGACCCTGATTATATGATAATAGTCACCTGAACAGAAGTCTGAAGATAGTAACAATTACATACTGGAACTAGTAAATAATGGATTTACAACATTAATGGCTGAAGGTATGTGTTGGTTTACTTATAAATAATTATATAGCTGTGTTCCAGTCATCTGAGACAAAATGGACATACAGTAATAAAGATGTCCTGTGAATATGAACTTCACATTTCTGGTCTTACAAGGTGGTCTGTTTCTTTTTTCTTTTCTTTCTGAACTTCAGTGTGTTTCACAGAATGCAGAAAAGCATGAATAAGCATGCCATGTAAGTTGTGGGTGCTGACAGTCAAAAATACATTTAACTATTTACAATTTGTTGGAGTTTCACAGTTTGTATGTTCAACTATTGTTAAACATAATGTTTACAATGTTCTTCAGTGTTTTCATATTACTAGTTTATGCATTTAATCACAGTAATGTTCAATCCAGAAGGAATTTTTAGATGTTTTTAATGATCATTGTGTTTACCTTCATAATCAGTTAAAAGCCACTTAATAATTATGGAGGATACTTGGTATGTAACTGCATTTACAAACTACTACTGAATTAACCACACAGCTGTTTCTCATATTAAGAAAAGAAAGCAGTTTTAAATCAAGTTAGCAGTGAGAGATTTGAAATGCAGGTATTAGCTCAATTCTACAAGTATTAAGGTATTGAGCATGGCTTTATGAAAAGACCAGCTTTTTTGTTGTTTAGAAAAACCTACTTCATGAAGACTGTAGGTGGCTTTGAACCCAATGTACTCTCTATAACAATAGACAGATTAGCAGGGCACCACTTCACATTAAAATAACTGCAAACATTCTTTAGTTTTCACTTTCTTCTTTCCTATAGTTGCTGATATTTAAAAAAAAATTGACACAGACCACTTCAGTTCCTGAAATTTTCATTTCATTTGACAACTATTCAAAATTTTGTTTGTAAAATATCTTTCTTGTCTAGCATTTACTCCTAATATTCATAACTTTCCCCCGGTATTTGAAGACTTAAGTACAAGGCACTAGAAATATACTCTTCTGAACTGTGTTTTAATTTTCCATCCGGTGCACATGATTTATGTTTATGATTGATTTCATTGTATTTGCTTAGTCAATGATGTACTCATTAGCTCTAATGAGTGTAATCATTTTGAATATACTTATTACCTTTCAGAAGGTCATCTTTAATTTTTTTTACCATTAGCAGAACTGACATAGAAGGTGAAGAATTTTTCGGGTTGTTCTAAAATGAAATTATAAGACTGTGACAGTTAGTTTAGTAAACTTGGTTAAAGATTACTTCACTTTCATTTGTACAGACATTTTAAGTTGGAAAGGAAAAGAAAGAAAAAGAGAAAATTCCCCACATGGCAATAAGAATTTCTTTTTGTAAATAAAGCATATACTGGTAAAAAAAAAAAAAAAAAAAAAAAAAAAAAAAAAAAAAAAAAAAAAAAAAAAAACCTTTGAATTAAAGGAAATTTTCCTGCAGGATTTATTACTTTGTATTGTTTCTGAAGTCAATATACTTTGTATCAAACAGTTTCATTAACATTCATTTTCTGTTAGATTTAAATGGTACAGTTTGATAGAGAGCTCCATTTTCTTTCTTTTGAGATTACGTAGGATTTTTACATGATACACATGAGAATTTATAAGTTACTTTCCTAACTTATCAGATAGAAGTTTCTGTCTGCATGTGTGTAACATTCCTACTTTTGTGAAGTTCATATAGAACTTATTTATTTATATAAACTGAAACATGTTTTCTTTTTTCTCTTTTTTCTCTCTTTCATCCCTTTCCTATTTTCCAATTTGCAGCATGTTTTCTTCCAAGCCTAATGCCATAGGTAGTAGTGTAGTAGTAGAGGGCACTAGAAGCCTGATACCAAGTCTACACTTGACCAGACCAGAATCAGGTTTAGGTGCCTCTTCCTTAGGGTCTCATACAGTTAATCTACATAGGAAATATCGAAACACCGTAAGACGAACTGTTTACCCAAAGACTAGCATAGAATTTTTAAGAAGATTTGAATTAAGAATGAACGAACCAAAATTCCATGTCAAAGTTATTCCTTCTTACTTATCTTCAGACTGTAAGGCAGAAAATAGAGTTTTGTGTAGCAGGAAAAGACCACAATATTCACGGCATCTGTCCTACACCTATGACAAAACAGATAATAGTGATGTGTCACGAGGGTTAAATGTGTTTAGAAAATCTACACAGAGTCTTACTGTTAGTCACTGTGATGATAGTATGAAGCAGTTAATAAATAAAATGCAGATTCCACACAAAGAAGAAACAGTAAGCAGTAACAGATTTCTCAGAGCCGTAAAGCTCTTCCCGTTTTTTCATAATATGAAATGGAAAAGTACATTATCTGCTTTAAAGGGAAAGATACATCAAGATGTATATAATAGTAAACGACAATTTCATTTTAAATTACACAAATATTCTGTTTTTCCAAACAGACTATCAAGTATTAGGACTGTGGAAGCAAACCAGACTGCTGTAAATGTTTCCGATTTATTGCCATATTATGCAGGTGGAGAAATATCTGTTCATTCCAAGTTAGACAATTCATTCCATCAACTTGATAGTGTCACGGAAGTTACAGAAGGCTCTGGCTCATCTGTGACATATCCAACAAGTGACAAAAATGTTGATGAAAATGTTAATGATATGGCAGATAACAGTGACGTGACTTTGATTAGTGCAAGTTCTTACCTGCGACTGCCGAGACCTGATGATGGTCCAGAATTACAGTATGTTGATGGACATCTTATGTCGAACATTCGAGACATTTCATCATCATCCTCATCAGCTTCCTCAATTACAGATGATGATGTGTCAGAATTTTCTTACAAAGATGAAGAAAAAATTCCACTTAATACTTCTTTATTTCAAATGAAAAACATTCAAATGAAGCTTGACAAACCCAGTGCTGATGCAGAAATCGAACAGGAATTAGGAATATTTATGTGCGGCAATGAATCTACTTTAGAGTTTTCTGGTGGAGCTAGTTCAGTATTGCATGACAATGCAAATTTAGGAGTCCTTCCACATGAAGAGCATAAAGATAATCATGATAATAGTAATGTGTATACTGGAGATACATGCAAGCTAAAAATATCTACAGGAACCTCAAGGAGTGACATCAATAGGGATATTAATTGCTCAAGGAAAGTGGAGGAATCTGATGAACACAAACACAAATATTTCTATGCTCCCCAGCCAGCTATGGGTAATTCTGAAAATTCAATTGATAAGCATTTTAATGATCCGGTTAGCTCTATGAAAAAAACCTGTGAATTGACTGAAACTCCTTGCAAAAAATACAAGACAGTGATGGTTGTTGCAGGCCACAAAAACAGTTTGCCACTTCATTCACATAAACATAATGTGCGAAATATTCCACTTGTTGCTATTACTGATACTTCTCTAAAAGAATCAGCATTAGAGAAACAGTGCACTGAAAACTGCATATACCTCAGGAATAGGAGAAATTCATGGCCTGACACCAAGAAAACTTCTTTAAGATATCACATGAATATTAAGACCAGATCAATACCAGACATTATTTCTCTTCAATACAGTAATGGAAACGCGTTTTTACTTCATTCAACCAAATATGCTGACTGCTTGTTTGCTGCAGAGAGGTTATGTTTGCCAGCTGTTTGCACTGCGCCTGTTAAGCACTGCTCGCAAGTGATTGATTCTTATTTCTCACACAAACCACATTATTTTAATTTAAGTTCTGAAGCATTAGAGAACCATCATAGTTTTCTGCTTGCAAGCAGTAGGTTGGAAAAAGCAGTATCAGTACCTATTGTAGCTGCTGCTGGCGATCCTGACATTGATTTGCTCAATAATATATCTCCTATACACAAAAGTAGGAGCGCTTCCTCTGTTTGCTCTCTCTCTGTTACGCATGGTACTAACTTTGTTGGAAGTCCTCTTGAGGACTTGAAACACCACGTCATCAAGCATGGTCCCTGCTTGGTCCCTATCAGCAGGCACGTTGCGGCCGACGATGCAGCACAAAATGACAGAACTGTTGAAGTGCCACTCTCTTTACCATCTGGCAGCAAGATTTCTCCATCTCCAGCAAAGATACCTGTTGGACCTGGTGGCATATATAGGAGATCATCTGACTCAGACCTCAGTATTACACCTAAAGGTAAGTTTTTATTTTGATTGAATTGAATTCATTATGCATAAATTGTATTTCTCTTGTAAATGAAATGAGAATTTTTATTGTTAGTATGTCAGAGTTCAGATTTATTAGAGATAGCATGATAAATATTTCTTTGATGAAATGTTCTTTCACATAAATAACACTATCTTTATTAATTTAAATGTGCAGTTCAGTTGTTTTACCATTTTTTGTCACAGTTCTGTCTTTGTTACATTCAAATATAATATTACTCAATATCAATAAATGTATTCCTCTCTTAGAGCTAAAATGACAATTATCACCCAAGAGTATGACAGGAAAACTATTCACTCAATACAGAATATTAGGGTGAAGAGAATTTAGTATCATAAGTGGCAGAAAAATGCACCTAATGAATATTATTATTAATTGGACTGAATCCCGTTACTTAATAACTAAAAGGGACAGTACTATGGATCCAAACACTGCACATCATTTCATGTCTTAAGCAATGTTAGGAACAATCACATTACATTCTGTATTTCATTTTCAGAGTAGATTAAAATTTTACATTTAAGTAGTTGTAATGATAGTTAAAATAATTCAGAAGCTTGTAACATATCTATATGTTGTGCATCTCTTACATTCCACACATACATTCCAGCACTACCAACATTATGAACAAAACTCGTAGGAACCTGAAGTAAAATCCTATCACCAAAGGCATAATTTCTCATATTCTGTTTGAACTTTGATGTTTTGCATATAAATACCTTGTAGCTTACTTGTTTATTTTTATAACCTTCTGACATTTTATATCCTGTTACTAGATACTGTACTTTTATATTTTCTTAAGAAACAATTATAATTACTATGAATACAACACACACAATTAAAAAGTAATTTGTCAACATAGATTCACTTACCATCACACTTATAATATGATTTTAAACCATAATGACTGCATAACTTGATTAAACATTAATACATATATACCTTGTTTTTAAATATATTAGGGCAAAATGGGGTCGTTGCAAGCTTCCAACTATAACTCAATCTTCATCACCCAACTACACCAATAGTTCTACAGAGTAGTATACCTCCTTCTTCCAAACACACATCTGTCTTTCTCACCATCTTAACTGTTTTTTAGCTCCTGCATCAGATTGCGAGTAGGTGGAACAATCTAAAACTGTTACCCAACCTGAACTCAGGACAGGTCATACTGAATGCATCACTACCAGTGTATTAACTTCTCATGGTAGGTTTAACACTCATGTATAATTTTTAAAGACATTACTTTCACTATTGCCTATTAAAAAATTATAGTCAGCAGCAAAAATTATGCCCTTTAAATATTACCAATATAATTTTTCCTTATTTGTCGTAATGAATCCTTCCACCAGTCTTCATCATGAGGGAGGCAGTTTTTTTTTCTCCCACTTACAGGCAAATATTTTCTTAATGCTTATCTGTTAAATTTATTAGATTTTAGAAAACTTTTCTGTTTCGGTACAAGGACCTCCTTTCATTGACAGTCATACTTTCTTATCATCTTTCTCATTGTTATTGTGGTTTTAACTGATATTGATATGACAGATTACAAGTGAAGCCATTCCAGAAACCTGATACCCAATCTTATACTTTTAGTAAATGTACTGAAAGTATTTTAGTGTTTGAAATTATGGTCTTACAATTTAGGGTGTTGTGTTTGTTCTCTCATTTGGGTAATGGTAAACAGCCTAATGCTTCTTGGTGAAGTCCCTTAAGGATCTTCTTGATAGAATATCTTTTAATTTTCAGAAGCTATTTATTGCTTGTGTTCTTGGGACACTTTTGCATTGTACCCAAGGTCACTGTATAAGGGCCACTTGTATGTGAACTGTTATGGAGTTCACATACAGTCACAAACTCTTTCTTAATCCTGCAGAAGTACCCAAGATTCTTCTGGGCTCTCAAAGAAACTATTGAATATTATCACGCTGTTGTTAGTAAAGAATCACGTGGGGAGTCTATGTATGCTCCTGTGAACTGTAACAATTCATTCCTTTTAACTCTTCTCATAACCACCCCCCCCCCCCCCCACACCTCTCTCAGGGGGTCAGCAATGTCTGGCTGAGTGCGGGCTTGGCAAACATGGGTGACCACTGTGTGGCCCAGTGGTGGAATGTTGTGCGTCTGTGGAAGTGGGGATCTTGGCTTTACTGCCTGGGGCACGAGGAAAGAAAATTGCACATCCACTAGTGGGCAACCTCTGGGGATACTGCCACACCTCATTTGTATAAGGCTTACCTAGGCATGAGAAGCTCTGTCTAGGTAGACTTTTAGATCCCTAGCTGCTTGTGGAACTAGCATGGATCATTCGAAATTTCCCTCTTTTAACTCCTCGCAGGGTGGGTGTTCCACTGGGAGATATCAGCACCCAAACAAATGAGGGCTTGTTTAGCCAGTCCTCCAGTCTTGAGATCCATGACCAACAGATCTGTAAAATGTAACAGAGCAGAAGTTGCTAACAAACATGTCTTATTATTATTAAGATGATAGAAGGAAACTTAGAGAAAGTTTCACCTTTCTATATACAGAAAGGTCTGAGAGGAATAGCTGGCAATCTAATATCTGTGAAATGGCTGCAAAATGGTATGCTGTTCATTTAGACTCTTATCTCTCGAGTGGCAAACCTTGCAAAAGCATTGCCCCTTGGGGAGTTTGCAATTGAGACTGAACTCCACAATACCTTAAATTACAGCAAAGGTGTGTTTTCCTACTGGGATAGTGTCGACATTTCGAAAGACCAACTGAAGGAAGAGTGGGCTTCCGAAGGTATTGTTGATGTTTAAAATACAGTAGAAACCAATTTTTAGACTTTTCAAGGGACTCCAAAGAAAATGGTGTAAAAATCTGGGAAAACATAAATGCGGGAAACAACATTTTAAACAGTAAAATTTGTTTACTGGAGCACCCTGTCATTTTGTAGTTTATATATGATATATGTACAAAATAGGCATTAAAATACTTGCCAGGAATTTAATTTATTATGTAATAAAGATTATCTCAATTTTATACTATTTGAAGCACCAAGTGGAAATGGAACTGGTAACTTTATAGGAAGTAGAAATTTTTGATGTAATTTCATTCATCATAATTGACTTTGTCTGCAAACCTATAAATGGCATTCATTATTTAAGTAATGAAACGTTGCACAAGTTCCATATTTTTCGATGTTTCGCATGACGATATTCAATAATTATTCACATCCTCAAGTGCAAATATGTAAACAAATATTTATTGTGACATTTGCTCAGGTTCGGCATCTCGCACTGTAATCGTCTTTTTGAGATTATAACATACTGTGCCCCTTCAATGAGCAGAAAAAACATACACAAGCAAGCCATCATTCTCACCGTTTATAAAATGTGACAGAAAATGCTTATATTTGCACTTCACAACAAGAATAAATTCTCAAAATATGTCAAAAAGTATGCATAAACTACCATTTGCATAAAGTAAGCTAAGCTGACACTTGGCACAGTGGGATGTTCCCATCAGCCACTGCATCGTGAGTCAACTTGGCGTATACTGCAAACAACAAAACGTGAAAAATATGTTTGAATATATGCAAAGTGTCAAGAAACTTGGTCTGTGTAATGTTTATAAACACTGTACTTGAATGCGAAAGGCATGCCAGCATCAGTTTACATCAAGGTAATTCATAAAGCATAAAATGCAGGAAAAATGTAGATATGTTAATGCAAAAATGGGGGCGAATCAACATTGTGAATATGGGAAATTTGACAGGACTGACAAAAATTGTGTAAATGGTGAAAAAATTTAAAATCTGGGAACATAAAAACAGGGTTACACTCTTATTATGAAACGGGTGTATGGGGCAGTTAATAAAATCTGACTCCTTCATACTCACTTTTAACAGTCCCAAACTTCAAGACCATGTCAAGGCCAGCTTTCTTTGGTTGACCTAACCTAATGCACTGCTTTAAATGCCAACACTTTGAGCATACCACGCAAGGTTGTGCTGGGAAAGCCACTTGTGGGAAATGTGCTGAAGCTGCCCACGAGGTAGTTGACTGTACACAACCTGCCATATGTGTCAACTGTTCTGGGGACCATCCTATTTGGAGTGGGGACTGCAGTGTTTGCCACACAGGGAGATTAAAACAACTACTAAAAACAACTAAATGCATCTCCTATGTGGAGGCCAGAAAGATCTTTAATGCCACACAGCCTCTCCTGCCAGTGGATGTGTAAGGCAACAGAAGTTTCATTGCCTGCAGTTCATTTAGAACATTGGAAAAAGCCATGGTTACAGACTCTGTAGTGCCAAAAAACCAGGGTGGCCACTACAAAACTGTCCAAGATGAAAAAAAAGTACTGCAAAGATACAACTACAAGTGACAACAGGAAGTAAGTAGTCTGAAGGTATTGAATGGCTTATAAAACTGAACCCCCATCTAGCTCAGTGCCCCTGCCTCAGAGGAAAGAGAGAATGAAGGTGCAACTTCCATGATAGATGGCTCCCATACTACAGTGGAACTTGAATGGGTTCAGAACTCCCATAGAAGAAAAGAAAATACTTACATCGGCACATCCCTTGTGCTTGTGTTTGCAAGGAACTCATTTTAAAGCTTCTGACACCCTTCTCCTTAAGGGGCTATACCCTCTGTTCCAAGGATGACCTTTCTGGTGAGAGGGGCAAGGAAGGTCTTGTTGTGTTTGTCAGTGATGTACATCACTCCTTGGCCATTTCCTTGGTCACTGATCTCCAAGCCATGGCAGTAGACATTCACGTGGATCTGATGATCACAGGTTGTTCATTATGTAGTAGATCCCCAGGAACAGATAGATTCTGGGGCTCTCATTTGTATTGTAGAGCAACTGCCCTGCCCATATCTTCTACTGGGAGACCTCAATGCCCACAATGTGTTATGGGGTCCAAACTCTACTAGCCTAGGCATCAGTTGTAGAGAACCTAACGACATCACAGGAAAACTGCATCCTCAACATGGGTAGTGCCACAAACGTCTATACTGCTCCTGGCTTGTTCTCAGCCACTGTCCTTTCTTTCTGATCTCCAGCTCTTGCAAACTCTGCTCAGTGGGAAGGAACTAGTGACCTCCACAAAAGTGAACACTTACCACTGTGGCTCTACCCACCAGATGGCCCATTATCAGGGCAGCAGTGGTGGAAATCGATAACAGTCATCTGGCTGTGTTTGAACAGCAAGATGTCATCCATGATTAGGTGGACCACATAACACAAGTAACCCATCATGCTGCAGACTTTTCTATTCTTAAGTCTTCATGTCATTTTCAGAAGCATCCTGTTCCTTGGTGGAATGATGAGTGCCACACAGCAATCAGAACCAGGTGTGCAGCTTGCAATGGTTCAAGAGTGCTCCAACAGTTGACAACCTTATAGCCCTTCGAGTTGTAAGAGCCAGGGTTCGACACATTTTCTAAGGAGAGCAAGGCAAGGTCATGGATAGCTTTTTTGAGCTCTGTCAACCATTCCACTTCTCTCACAAAAGTATGGGAAACCACCAGGAGAATTTCTGGTAAAAGAAGTCGCCTACCTATCACAGCTGTGCTAAAACAGGGGTGTCTCCAAACAACACCTGGAGACATTGCCCAGACAGTGGCAGAGCATTTTGCAAATACTATTGTCACGGATAGTGAGGCTCTAACATTTCAGTGATTTGTGCAACCGTGAAGAGGGGCATGATGGACTTCAGACCCAACAACTCTGAATCTATAACTGTCCTTTCTCCATCTGGGAGCTGGATTCTCTACTGTCTGTGTTTCATAACTGGGTGCAGTACAACATGCTTAGGCACCTGTTAGAAATGTTGAAGGAAATCCTCTTTGAATGTTTTAATTCAATATGGTATGATGGCCATTTCCCCAACTTGTGGAGGGAAGTGATTTTAATACCTCTTTTCAAATCATGAAAGAACCAAACACTTCCCAATAGTTATTGGAGCATTATTCTGACAAGGAAAGAGCCTGGGATTAATGGTTAATCATCGCCTGATCTGCTGTTAGAGACCAGGCAGTTACTTAGAAGCTCTCAGGGTGGATTCAGGAGATACTGTTGCCCTGTTGGTAACCTGACCCTATTAGAGTCAGCTATCCAGAAGACTTTCCTACATAAACAGGATTGTATAGCCACCGTACCCTCTTCAACACCAGTAAAGTGTATGACACTACTGGGACACACCTTTTTCTGGATCATTTCCATAAATGGGATTGCCATGGCTACCTCCCTATTTTCAGAGTCCTTCATGTCTTGGCACATTTTTAGGTACTAAGTTGGTGGTGTGTTGTTGGATTGTATTGAGTTGGAGAATGGTGTTCCTCAGGACAGTGTTTTAAGTGTTATTCTCTTTGCTGTAACAATCAACAGTATCATGGCAATAGTACATAATCGTGAAGTGCTCCTTATGTGTAGACAATTTTGCAGTTTTATGTTACTCCACAAGTACTGCTGCTGTGACTTGTCAATTGCAGCTCACAGTACAGAAGCTAAAGTGGGCTGCAAAGATGAGTTTCCAGTTTTTTGCTGTTAGTGCGTGTGTTCATTTTAATTGTTATCATGGTATTTTAAGTCTATCAGACTTACAAATGAGAGGCACTATTCTCCCTGCTAAGGACTCAATGAGATTTATGGACCTCATTTGTAACTCCAAACTTTTGTGGCTACCACATCTGAGGGTCCTGAAAATCAGGACCCAGAAGGCACTGAATGTTTTAAAATGCCTTAGCCACAGGTCCTGAGGGGTAAATAGAGCACATCTGCTCGAGTTATAAAGGGTCTGTGTCTGTGATGAGACTGGTGAGCCACTGCTCGCCATCTGGCGTCAAATCCTCTCGGTGCATCAGGCTAATAAGCTTATCGCTAATCTCATTTCGCCAGCCTATCATACTGTTGCTCGTCACACTATGGAGCACCTCTTTTCAAATCATCCTTGAGCAACACAGCCATTTGGGATCCACGAGCAGCATGTTCTGGTCACTTGAGATAGATCAAGTGTGGACCCAAATCCAGGGTCTTAACCACCTAGCACTCTGGTTACTGCAGAGGACCAGAGTAATTTTAGATATAGCGGGGTACAAGAGAAGCCGCACTCTTGCACATGTTTTTAACTCATTATTTTGTGAACTTTTAACTGAGCACCATGATTCTGTTGCTGTATTTGCTGATGGGTCCAAACAGGGGGACTCTGTTGGTCACCCTGCTGTCTTCCATGACCAGGTCTTCAAGATTTGACTGCCTGTCAAGAGTTCACTGCCTTTGATGCAAATCTCCATGCCATTCTGTAGGCAGTGCAGCACACGAGACGTTCTGCAGATGTGAAATTCCTCATTTTCCTGCTTAAAAAGGTTGGTGAAGTAGGCATCTTTCTGTTGGGTACCAGGGCAATGGGTATTAGAGGGAACAAAAGGGCAGATGTAGCAGCCATAAAGGTGTGTTATGAGCCTCAGATATTTCAGTGTCCCATCCCCTTGCATGCGGTTACCTTACATGTGTCAATGGGAGGATCAGTGGCAGGAAGTTACAAACAATATGTTGTGAGTTGTGTTCACCATATGGCCATGGTGCCTTTCTCCGAACCATACAGGCAGGATGAGATCCTCCTCACTCATCTTTATATAGGTCACTGCCTCATGAAACATGACATTTTGATCTGGTGGGAGGCTCCTCCTTGGTGTGGTGCTTGTGAAGTTCGGTTAACAGTGCATCACATTTTTGTGGATAGTGTTTTATTTTCAGACCAAAAGGTGGCAGCACTTTTGCTAAGCAATCTGCTCTATATTTTAAACAATGAACAAATGACCATTGTGTGCCTTTTAAAATTTTGTGAATTATCGGGTTTACTCCTTAAAATTTTGGGCAACATTTTAAAGTGTCATCATTGTGACTGGCTGGTCTGTATCTTTTTTATTAATGGTCAGCCATTCACTTACTCCTGTGACTGTCATTTAGTTGTCTAGGATTTACTGATTAGTTTTACATTGGTTGACCACTTCCATGACTCTCTACGATTGAGCAAAGTTTTAATTGTGCATGTCTTCAAGAGTAGATTTAAGGGAGAAAGAATGTGATTTTCATTCATCTCCCAATTTACTTCCGATCTAGCTTTTGACGTATTGTAATCACATTTGCTCATGATAATTCTTTATGGGCACTGATAACCTTGCTGTTGAACGCCCCTAACCCACAAACAACAACAAAAATCATATGATGGACATTGATGACTTAACCCTTATGAGTCAGTATGTCCAAATCCTGGACCCATAACCCAAAAATGATTTTAGTGCTATTTGCGGTAAAATTTGGCCAGATCTAAAGCTAAATAAAGCCTCAACTGAGCAAAGGAATAATGTCACTTTGAATACTAAGAGTTGTAACTATAAATTCCTCAGTGAGACACAAAATATGGAGTGAGATAATCATTTAACATATATTTCCATTTAATGATACAATATGTTGGATCCCTACTCCTCACAAACCCAGTCCTACAGAAAAAGATTTCCATGTCAGAGACATCCAGAACTACCTTTGCACTCTCCAGGGGACATTTGTGTTCTGAAGTCTTCAAGTCCTACAGTTCATTTCCAAAATTTAAATAATTGCACTCCAATAATTGAAATATTACAAACATCTATGCGAGAAGCTACCCAGTCTTCTGTTTTATTACTCACAAGTTGGAATATCACATCTCAACAAGATCTATGGTACCACCATCCAAACTGCTGCCTGAAAAATGAAAGCCGCATGGAAGTAGCCGAGCGGTCTGGAGCACCACGTTGTGGATCGCGCAGTCTCTTGCTTCGGGGGTTTGAATCCCACATCGGGCATGGATGTTTGTGCTGTATTTAGTGTAAGTTAGTTCATAGGAAGTTTGTAAGTTTAGGGACTGATGACCCCACAGTTAAGTCCCATAAGCTTTACAAACATTTGAACATTTGATTTTTGAAAAATGAAGAAAATATAAAATGATCAATCATTTTAACAAAATAAATTTTCATTTTCATAGAGGGCATGCATGATCACCCACACTTTGGAAGACAGTGGTTTGGGGCATTATAAACTGGGGAGAAGGGAACATGCTGTGGGACTCAAAACTTCAGTTTTAATGCTAGAAGTTACTTCATGTCTTCCCAGAAAACCACTCTTCACAAAGCCTGTACGTATGTTGTCAATGTCCCCAATAAAATGGAGTGCTGAATACAGTGTAAAGCTTAATGGCATAAATGTGGCACTGTAATGAAAGTAGATGACATAAAAAAAACTGGAACATAAGAAAACTCACTGAAGATGGGGAAACCCTGCTGAAACATCCTATACATGTTATTTTATGTGAAAGTTTGTATGTTTGTTACTGCATCATGCTTAAACTACGGTATGGGTTTGGATGAAATTTTCTGTGGAGATAGCTTACATTCTGGATTAACACATAGGCTACTTTATATATTATATATTATTTATTTATATAAAGAGAAATACGGTATAGTCTTAAGAAACCTGTAACACATCAGTAGGAAAATCAGCTTTTGAATATTTTAGGTAAAAACTCAATTCTTTTTGTTAATAAAGTCACTTGGTCAACTGTAGCATGAACAGTACTTCAGTATATCATTATAAGTAATGAAACTTTCTTACATCAGTTTTTAATAAACCAACTTCAAATAGTGATTATATTTTCCTGAGGTTTTAATCTTTGATTTACCTTATTTTCCTTATAGGATGCAATAGGAAAAGTAAGTAAACTGTGAATTTGTCACTTAAAATTGTAATTGTTATTTCTCATTTCAATTTCGGTGTGCATTATATTAATCTTGTGAACTCTTCCATGGCTTTCTATGTATTTGTGCAGTCTAAAAAGAATTGCATTATGTGTATGTAGGATTTTAGTCAGCCTGTTCCTAAGAATTAGTTTTTCTTCTTAATTTGTTTTGTATATGCAACTTCTGTTCAATCCCTGTCATTTTAAGAAAATGTGGTAAGCATCCAGCATTGATGTTTTTCATTTATGTATGTTAGCACAGATCTTTGTTCCATCTATTTTGAGTATGGTGTATATCATTTTTAATGGTTCTGGAAGATGTGTATGTTTCTTTTTCTTTGTCTGTTGTGATGGGATATGTATGTGTTGTGTGTTATGACAGTGTAATTACAAATCTGTGATGTTAGTAATTGTTTAGTCTTACTTCAGAAGGAATGATATTTGTGGCACTGAGTGTTTTATTGATTTATTGTATATGATAGACAAAGTTTTCAGCATTTCTTTTACCATTTCTATGTGATGTATGATTGACAATCCAAGGTTTCCAACATAATGGTGTCTGTGCTGCTATTGTACCCATGTGTGACGAGGAGATTTTCCCAGAATTGAAAAATAAAATATGGTGATTTTGTAGATCATATACACTATTCTATAGTAGATTATATATGTATGTGTTGTGAATACTGCTATTAGAAATTATTGTTTTCCAAAGCTTTTTAGTGATGCATTGTATTATTTCTCCTTTATTTCTGTAGTTTACAAAGCATTTCAGATACATTTCATTTTGTGACTTTTCATCGTAGTAAAACACTATATGCAGCTGCTGTAGAGGTGTGTTGTATGTGTTATAAGTGACTTGTAAATTCTGCCTTTTTTCCCTTTTTATTTTCTTATCATCTCAGTTTTAACAAGTAACAACTCAATAAAATGACTATTTTATATTGTGCACTAGCATTCTTATGTTTGTAGTGCATTTCAGCTGTATAGTGACATTCATTTGTTTTAAATGTGAAATTGGTTTTGGCCAGTAAATATCAGTGATTGGTTGTGGAGATACTGTAGCAATATATGATTTGTGATGACAATTTCTGAATGCTGCAGCTGACTGTAAGCAATTGCACAATTCTTAACCACAGCATTTAAAGTGATATGCATTTGATTATGTGTTAAAAATACAATTTTTCTTTGTCATAATAAAAGTAATTGTGGCATGTGCTTGAAACATCTCTCTCTGTGTTAGCTGACTTAAGAATGATTAAGTACTGTCTCACAATCATTAGCAATTCCATTTGTTTATTATGTTCCTAGTATTTGGCACTGTTTTGTATCTTGAAAAACCTTATAAGTTGGGATTAGTTTTAGTACAAAAAACATACGTGCGGGCGCATGCCCACACATACACACACGCACACACACACACACACACACACACACACACACACACACTCACTCACTCACTCACTCACTCAATCTTACTTACTTTACAAAACTCCATGTATTAGAAAATGCATGTCAGTGGTGGCTTGTTCAGTTAATCAAATGCTTCTAGAACTGACTTCAAGACTTCCCCTCTGGCATGCAGTGGGTGTTAACAGATAGTTTTTTGAATGCAAGATAGGTCAAACATCAATATCTTTTGGGGAAATAGTAAATGCTGGATTATAGTTATGTACCAGATTTATTGAAAATTATGGTAGGCCTAGTAGAAACAGACAAAAAAACAGTGCTTCTTAAACTCATGGGGGATTGTTTCACACCAGTGATACATAAAAAAAATAACATAAAATTAATGGAATATTGACAAACCACACTCATCAATAGAAGCATGGACCATTGACCAGTAAACAGATACATTTTGACAATAATTGTTGTTCAGAAGTTCAAATTGCCCTGCTAGAGTGAGGAATGAGAAGAATGAAATGTGATGGCTACTGAAATGTGAAAAGATGTAGGAGAGTGGGTCTGGCCATCCTGATTTAGGGTTTCTACAACTAAGTTTAATGGTGGAATGGTTGCTTTTAAGAGACTAAGCTGATTTCATACCACATCATGGGCAATGATCTTGTAGGGAAGTAAGCTTTCTCTACTCTCTTGTTTGTCAGTTGAATATCATGGGATATGTACCTGCTGTATAGCCACACTTAACAAATGATTGCACAACAGTACATGACAGCAGCCGTAGCACCATGTCAGAGCTACAGAGTAGGTGCATTTATAAAGAATTTAACAAATTTGAGTAATGTTCAATCCCCACAATCTTAATGCTACAAAGGGGGACTGATAACCTTAGCAGTTTAGTCCACCTATCCCAAACAACAAGCCCAACGAACCTTAATCCTACAAAATAGAAAGTTTATATTTAAGTCAGAATTAATGTGAAATGCAAAGACAAGTGTTTTTATTATTGTATTTTATTGACTTCACAAATTATCAACAAAAAACAAAATTTGTTATGTGAAAGTATAAAAATGTTGTTGATTAAGTGCCCCTTGGAATTAAATTACAGAGTTAGTGCTATAGCACTTACATTATTAAGCAAGAGGATGAAACTGTGCCAAATTTTAGGAATATGGGATTGATAGAAAAAGTAAAGAAAGTTATAGTAGTTACATTTAGCACTTGGTAATCCACTTGTGATTGCCATTTAAAAAAATTCTACAACTCAAAATTTCCAAGATATTTATTTGTAATTTTTATTTAATAGCTGTTTCAATGCATGCTGTAAATAGAAAAATCAACAATTCTGTTTTCAACATACAACAATATCAGTACTTTTGTAACAAAAGAGAAGGCTGCTGTAGCCCCCTCAGGGAGCTCTGCATTAATGTGCTGAGTACGAGCTTGGTGAACCCGAGGTCCCTGAGCTGGGGTCTACATCGTGCCAACAGTCCTCCATACTATAAGCTCTGTGCATGTCTCAGCAACCACTGTATGGTGCGACGGTGGAACGTTGTATATTACAGAGCCCGGGGATCTTGGCTTAATTGCCTGGGTCGCAAGGATGGTAAAAACCTCTATAATAATAATAATAATAATAATAATAATAATAATAACAATAATAATAATAATAATAATAATCTCAATCTCAAGGTGTGCTATGTGCCGAGGAGATGCTTGGCTGTTGAGGTGGAACAGTCACTAGCAAGCAACCTCTGTAGAACCTTCCCCACCTCAGTTGTATTACCCAGGCAAGTGGGGCTCTGTCTGGGTGGACTTTTTATTTCCCTAGCTTTATATATAAAAACAGTCTAGAGTGCAACAATTTTATTTTATTCAACTAGTTTCGGTCCTTCTTTTGGACCATCTTCAGGAATTGTAACTCCATTGATGTCATGGAGCTGGCAGGTAACTGAAAGCCCTTCCAGTGCTTTCTGGCATACTGCAATGACAGACATCCTTACATTTGGTAGATGTTTGTTGTTATCAACTCATCTACTTTAAAAGAGAAAAAGTAGTTCCTGACAATATCAAGTCCCTGCACAGCAGCTGTAAAACTTGATACAACAGCCTTCTCCTCAACATCCTCCTCCTCCTCCTCCTCCTCCATTATCATAAAACCTTCACCTCCTACCTCACAGTGTTTCTTCACTAGACATTCTCGCATCTGACTTACATTAATCTTGCGTGGGGCAGTCAAAACATCATCATCACTTAAACGAAGTCCTGTCACAGTTTCAGGGATGTCTTTTATTGTACTCCATTCTTCATGTGACACAAGTTCTCCTCATTGAAAAACAATACAATGCAACATTAACAATCACTTAGAAAAGATGTTTCTTTAGAATTCACAGCACATTGTTCAGTCATTAGCACTATTATTCTACCTGTTGCCCACATCTTTATTTCATCCTCGATACATTCTTCTTCTGTTACATTTTTTTGATCCACTTTTTTCTCTTTTGTGATAGTGCATGTTTACAAGTTTCATGATGTTTCCTCCTGTCATTTGTTTGCCCTATAGAAGACAGCAACATAAGTGACTCATAAAGGTGCAGTTTAGAAACTCCAACTGGTTTTGAGATCTTCTTTGTCTGAAGTTTCAGTAATTTGGCTTGAAGATAGCATAAATCATCATCTTCTTTAAAATATATACCATAGGTAGGTGCAGTGTTAATGTTGATACTATATTTTGCATTTGGTGTATTATACATTAAGTACAAACAATGAAGTTTATATAAAATGATATGCATCAGTACAAGCAGATTCATGTGTACGAGTATGTGAAGTTAATAAAGGTAGTTGGAGAGTGGTAGTAGATGAAGAAGTTGGAGGATCCATTTTTCATCATAGGTGGATATCCAGAGATTCCAACCAACTAATTGCTGCAGTGTTGAGTCTGCAAAGTCTTTCCGGGTACACATGAATTTTCTTTTTGGCAGTTATGTAGAATGTGCACCAGCATTTATGACGATGATCCACAGTTGCATTAGTTATCCTCAGTAATTCCCCTCATGTGTAGCATTGCTTTGGTCATGGTGCGGCCAGTTCTGATCCGAATGAGGGAGGTCCATATTTTTTTGGTTGGTTCACATCCAGTTGTTGGATGGTCGGGTCTATATTGCCTAACTTCTTGTGGCTATGGCACGACGTCCAATGGTTTCTCCATTCGTCTCTTAGGTTATAGCTATCTGTTGTGATTTGCCCACTGCTTTCCCCATATTGGTTCTCTAGATTTTAGTCAAGTGTCTGATACTTTGCTTAGTGTTTGAGTTTCATCCATTCACATGTTACAGCCAAGATGTTGGTATGGATTTAAGTGTTCCTGTCATGATCATCATCGCATCATTTAGACGGATATCTATTTTGTTGACATGGTTACCTCTATTACAAGCAGGAGAACAGTATTTGTTGACAAGGTACACAAGTGCTTTTCCTGTACTTCTTAAGATGTTTGTGTTCAATCCACAGCTAACACCACACAGTTTCCTTAATATGTTATTTTTTTATTTGTGTTTCTGTCCTGTTAGTTCTAGGTGTTTCCTAAATCTCAGGGATCTGTTGAGAGTCACACTCAAATATCTGGGGTTGCAACAATGTAGTAATTTTTGTTACAGAAGATTGCATTTAATTCTTTATTTGCCATTCTGTTGATAGGTGGATGGAACTGACTTCTGTTTTATTACCGAGCAAGGTGGCGTAGTGGTAACGCACTGCACTCGCATCTGGAAGGTGGTGGTTCAAATCCACCTCTGACCATCCAGATTTAGGTTTTCTGTGATTTCCCTAAATCGCTCCAGGCAAATGCTGGGATGGTTCCTTTCAAAGGGCACAGCTGATTTCCTTCCCCATCCTTACCCAAAACTCCGAGCATTAGCTCTGTCTCTACTGACCAAGCTGTCGACGGGACGTTAAACCCTAAGCTTCCTTCTGTTTTATTAGGGTTCAGGCCAAGTCCCCAACTTTTTGTAATACTGTTCAAGCCTGTCTAAGTCTTCAGTTCGTTTTATCACCTTCTTCGAAAGTGTTGCTCTGAGTTGCAATCACTGGGTCGGCAGTGTAGCTCAACTTAATAGAATCATTAATGGCTATATTGATGGTTTACAAATTAAATAAAACTTGATACTGTCACTTCTTTTACAAAACTGAACCTTCCAAGCACTTTATTTATGTGTGATAGGTATATTACTACTTTTAGTCTTTTGATTGTGGTTTTCACACACAGCAACATAATTCAGTATCATTAATGTTGAATCGGACAGACAAACTGGATGGAACACAATACTAACTCACTTCAGTACATAGGAGGGTGTGTGTACTGAATGGAGCTTCTTGACCATGACATTATGCGCAGAATGGAGAAAAATCTCTGTTGTATGCATGATATATGGGCCTGTGCTGGCTGATGTTAAATGGTTGAAAATTCATGCACATATTCAGTAGTAAGGGCCTAAAATATTTTATTCTCACTAGCTGACAACAAAAATTTTTCTGTACTACAATAATGTAAGATAGTTTTCAGAAAACTTTTAAAGCTTCTCTCTGAAGCTATGACATGCTACAGTAATTGAGTAATTGGATTGTGTGGTGTATGAGTTTTCAGTTCACCTTTAACACTTAACTTTGCTTATAATATTTGCTCTCTTAATCCATATTTATCTAACAATATTGATTCAATTTTTCTCATTTACAAGTGCAATGCTTCAACTGCCATCAGATTCTTCTCTCCATTTCAAATTCTTTCATAACTGATGATTTCATTTCTGCTTAAATTTAATTTGAATGGCTACTTGTACCTAATACAGTTTGGACAGAACTGCTACAGACTAAAATATGAATTACCATCTTCCACCCTACTTAATGCAGAAATTAATCTCATTGTACCATGTTGCCTTGAGATGTAGTATTATTAGACATTTAGTAAAAATGCCTTTAAGATGTAATGGAAAATCACAACATTGATTGTGAAGGACAATTGGAAATTCACAGAATCATTGAAAGTATGATTTCTAAATGGCTATCTGGTAATCTTAGCTATTGCTATTCTACTGTAAAAGTGTACTTTTAGATATTTGTGGTGGTTTTGTGTGTTTGTTTTTGTTTGTCAGATGGAATAAGTTTATGGGTAACCAAGCAGTTTCTAAGGTGTCTGTTTCTTGCTCTTGTTTCTTCTTTTTTAATGATACTTTTATTTTTAACACTCTCATATAAATTCTTCCCTTAATCAGAATAATTAGATGCACTCTTAAAACAAAAGTAATTTTCTAGAAGCATGTGGGTAAGGTTTAGGGTATTTGTATCATTCATAAAACTGCTAAAATTAATCCGTTAGAGTTTCTAATGTAGCACAAGTTTTCTTTTATTTGTAGTAATACTGTATGTTTGTACATTTCTATTATTGATTTTATTTTATTTATTATTATCATTATTATTATTACTTCTTGTGTGACTCATATAACAAAGACATTAGTGTAGGGATGCTAGTTATTATTATTTTTTCAGTATGCATTTTAATGGAATCTTAGCTCATGTAAAAGTATCTATATTTTTGTTGCAGTTCTGCCACCAAACATATAGTACCATTTGAAAAAAATCATTTCAATATTTGGATAGTAAATACACAATGTATATTAGTAGCCCTTAAAGAATAGTTTTGTGGAACATACTTATCATTCATTTTGTAAAGACACATCCATTTTCAGCAGTATTCAAAGAGCTAAATTTTATTAAATCATGTTATATAAACAGTCAATGTTCCATGTAATATATACCATATAATTATACACAAACTGGTTTTATCATTTGTAAAATATTAGCATTTTTTTTTTTTTTTAATTTTGTGAAGTTACATGTTCCACTGTGAAATGTAAATTGAAATAGTGTTTTTCTGTGTCTGTGATGTAACAATGTAAACAAATAGCAGGATGAAGCTTTAACATTCTGTGGTTTATTTCTTCCTTTTCGTTGTCACTACTGTGCAAGTGTTCTGTAGTATAATTGAGAATGTGGTTGTCTTGATATACTCTGTTTTGAAACAAAAATCTGCTTGCAGCTGTTCCAGTACCAGTTTTTATCAAGAACTACCAGTCTTGTGCTCTAGAGCTACATTATCAGATGCATATAACAGTGGAAACTTGGTAGTCTCCATGGCACAGGACTTGTGCCAACCGTTAATGTTAAAGCCTCATAACTGTGGGACAGATTGTCAGGAAATAAAATTTGAGCAGCTTCTTCTTGCTGTTGCCAATGTTCCTAGCTCTATGAGGAATTTACCTGCACCATTCACATGGCACATTTGTCACCCAAATTTTATTTCCTGATGTCCCTTCTAGAGCCCTGCACCTGTGTGGCCTGTCCGCATGGCCTGTTCGCACGGCTCGCACGCGTCGCCTGTGCCGGTGGTGTGGGAGTGAGAGTGTGAATACAGTTCGGGAGTACTGATGAATGATGCCGAAGATGACCGATGCTGTCCTGTGTGATACGACAAGTGTGTGCCCAGGTGCAAAAGCCATGTGGATGCCACATGATTAAACTTGTCACACATTGGTTGCAAATTTGCAGCTGTGCATGCTTGATGCACTAACCTTTCCAGCGTAGCCACTAGCTGTAGCAGGCAGTGTAATGGGGCAGTGGCTGCCGAATCAGCAGTGGCTGCCGAATCGGCAGTGGCTGTCAATTGCGCGCCGGCCATGCGCTCGCTGCAGCGCACATGGCGCGGTAACCGCGTGGAGTGGCCATGCGCTCAGCAACTTCTGCGTGCGCGTGCGAACCGCGTGGTGGGCTGCGAGTGGCACTCACGCGCTTCCAGGGCTCTAGTCCCTTCCCATGCCTATGTTGTTTTAATATTGGTGGTTGGGCCCAAGACCTGTGGCATAGACTATCATGTTTTAACTGTTATGTGCATATGATGATGTAGCTCTAGGCCACAAAACCAGTATTGCCTGGATAAAAATTGGTACAGGTGACAGCTGTAATCAGAGGTTTTTACCTATTTATTTTTATTTATCAATTTTTTAAATTTAGTACCACAGCTCTTTGGCTGCCCTGAGCACCAAGTTACTCTCTGTTGTTCCAGCTGATAGTTACACTTTCATGCTCACATACACACTTGCTTAGCTCCATTTATAATTTAATCCTTTCATTTTGTTGGCTTTTCAACTTCTTCTAGCTTGTTAATATGTAGTTTGTGTGTTACATTGAATACAAGTAACTGAAATATTATTGAGTTCATACCATAAAATTGAATTAGGAAGTGTGTAATTAAAATAAAAAATTGTTGTGATGGTACTGCTGATAAAACCTACATTTAGACAGCCATGTGTCATTTTGCTTTTGCATATACTTGATTAAATGCACATGAAATGATTTAGACATAATCCATGAAGACTGATGTTATTGTTGGAAATACCAGGTCTCTCAAACTGCAGATGAATCTTTACATTTTACAACAACCGTGTAATGAATTTGTGAAGTCCTGTACTCATAAAAATAACAATTCTATATCTGCCTCCTTTATCCTTCCTATTTTGCTGTTTCATTGTTTAATGGTTTCAGTCAGCTAGCTTTAAACACTTGTAATATTTCAATACATGCAAACCTGTTACAAATTTTTGAGACCAAATGGCTGTTTCTTGCTTGTAAATATCCTGAAGTGTTGCTACAATTATTACATATAAGAACAAAGTGAAATTTCTTGGCCCAGTTCTGATATTAGTGAAACTTGGTTTTTATTGTATTTGTTCATGTTAAGCAATATCACAAAGTGTCAAGTTTATCCATGAAATAGATTCATTTATATGACTTACTGGTAGAACAAACTGGACTTCTCCCTTGTCATATAATTCATAGATTTGTACAAATTACCACCAACTGGAATGTGTTTTTGGTTGCTGAAGGCTTATAACTAGTTTCATTTTCACCAACCAAGATATGTGATAGACCAATACTTACAGTATTTCTCACGAAAATGATCTACATGAAAATGGACCACAATTAACAACCACAGAGGGACACAGCATCAAAGCACATTATAAGGTATTGAAGGTTTGAGAAGTAGCTGATGTGTTATATGTTCAACACAAAAATTAGTGTGATCTATTTATCTGAGAAATTAACCACAGCATTACTATGTGAATGATCACATTGGTTGAATTCTGAGAAAAGACAAATGCAGATACAAATGGTTGTACCATTTAAAAAATTTTTCATCAGTTTGTTGATGTGGAGGAGATGCAGACCCAAAAATTCCCACTGAAATGTGACAGTAGTTGAAGCATTTGCAAACGAGTGACCTTGCACCTAAGACAATGAAGTCAAACACATCTGGAAGACAGGTGCTTTTTAGGCAGCAAAAATAGTTATTGATAGCCTTGTTAAGGGCATACTACACATGACTTCTGAATCAATTGAGTAGAAAATATGTGAAAAGAGGCCTGGATTGAAGAATAAGGAAGGATTTTCTGCACCAGCCAACAAATGTGCTTCGGAACTGTGAAATTTATGGAATTTGAAGTAAAATTTGCTAAAACCTCAGTCATTGTACCGATATTCTTTAACTTCCATGTATTTCCACATTTAACAAAATTTGTGCTGGAAAACATGCTGGCTTTAATGAAGGGATTAAGTCCGTTATATATGGTTATTGTGTTAACCTGCCATAGTTAAATCTCATGGATGAAATTTATTTTCTGGAAGATAAGTGTACAATATTTACTGACCTGTAAGAGTACAGTGTTGAAAGATTATAGACTGTACCAGCTGGCTGAAATACACTATTCAGAAATGCCACTTTGTGAAAACAATCAATTTCAAGTATACCGGTGAAAAGGAACTTACATGCTTGCACAAGAAAATATCTTAGATTTGTGTATTAAGTTTCATGTACAATGCACAGAGTGTCACTACATATATGAAATGGCTATACTGTCTGTGTTACACATGTTATGGAAAAAATCAGTTTCTATCCGTTTAATATAAAATAAAGTCTTAATTCTTGAAGATCTTAGATATTTATAATTTTCAAATAAGTTTGGTATTGCATTAAGCTATATCTTGGTTGCTGAAATGTCTGAAGTGCAATTAAATAAAATTTTTCTATTGATGCAGTGTTTTCATCTTGTGAAGACCTCAAAAGTTATATTCCTTTCCAGGAAACAGTTTAACTGGCAGTGATCGCTCATCAAACATGGGATGTCATTTTCGTTCCTTACGGCCGACAGTAAACCAAGATAATATGGAAATGTTGGAATATCCCTTTCTCACCATGAGAAAGTATGGTCCTGGTTTCATACAGCATCTAGGTAAATGAACTGTAATTGTGGACTATAATTTAATGTAACACAATATTTCACTATATTCAACATACTCAACCCGAGAGAATCAGCAACTGTATTTGTTTTTAAAACAGTTATCATTTAGTGTTTAATATCAGTTGCACATTTTAATTGCATGGTATAGTTCAGTCACTTTAGTTCATCTTCAGATCTAAGTTGCACCTGTAACATCTCTTGCCTGTGTTAAAATTTCATATTTCAGTGAATAAAAAGTTTTGGGTTTCCATCCACGCCAAGAGGTTGAAACTCCTTGAGCTTTCAACCAAGCTTGGCCATTGTCAAGTGGTATGTTTGCCTGTTGGCTGCTAGTACAGGCTTATATACTTGCCGCTGTGATGTCACTAGTGCCCCGTTACATCACCATATACAGACATGTGCTGAGTTGGTGTTCAATGCCGGTACATTGTTTTTATTGTTAGATGGCAAAGAAGGGGGGAGGAGAGTGGGGAACAGGGAGCGGGCAGTAGATATGGCAGGCATGGCCCTACACTTTGGCTGCTGTGGCCCGCTAAAGGGTTTCTGAAGCAGAAATCATGCACATCACTTTAAATGTTATATGTGTACAAAATTGAAATAATAGGCCTACTAGAGGGCATATTAGGTGACTCCTTGCATGGACCAGCAATTGCATCCTCTCTTATTTTAATAACATGTTGGATAATACAAACACTCTGAACATTGGTATGCAAAATAATAACAGTTCAAACAACAATTACTGTTTCTACTGATTAAGAACTAGGGAGAGCTCTGTCATCTAATAGTTAACACACAGTAGCTGCTCTCTGAGTGATTGTTCCTGATGTATAGTCCAATTCTGTCCTATCCATGGTTCCTTTATAAATCTCCAACTTTTAGTATAGGTTGAAGACTCTACAGTAGAGGTAAACACAGAACCAATCAAATCTCTGGATTAGGGTTTCTCATGAATTTAGAACTAAGGACTTCACTCAGTCCTCTAAATGAAGATGCAAATTGATAGTCATGTGAATATGCCACAAGTATTCACCATGCACTCGTCTCTGGAAAGACTGAGAATGATTTTGGTTCTCAGACAATATATGCCATTAGCAGAGATGACGACCATTATGAATCAATCGTAATAATTTCAAATTTCCTCCAAAAATTACAACATTATGAATGACATAGCTAAAATTATGATTTATTTGAATTTTTTCTTGAATCATACAATTTTTCTGATGAGGATTAACAAGGGAAAATCATTGTTTACAATCTAAATTCTGAACCTTATTTATTTTCACATTTTTCGAGAACACTTTGTGTTCTTGTATTTTTCTGTAGAATTTTGATTATGCTAAATACACTACTGGCTATTAAAATTGCTACACCAAAAAGAAATGCAGATGATAAACGGGTGTTCATTCGACAAATATATTATACGAGAACTGACATGTGATTACATTTTTACGCAATTTGGGTGCATAGACCCTGAGAAATCAGTAAAATCAGTACCCATAACAACCACTTCTGGACGTAATAACGGCCTTGATATGCCTGGGCATTTAGTCAAACAGAGCTTGGATGGCGTTTACAGGTACAGATGCCCATGCAGCTTCAACATGATATCACAGTTCATCAAGAATAATGACTGGCATATTGTGACGAGCCAATTGCGTGGCTACCATTGACCAGGAATTTTCAGTTGGTGAGAGATCTGGAGAATGTGCTGGCCAGGGCAGCAGTCGAACATTTTCTGTATTCAGAAAGGCCCGTACAGGACCTGCAACATGCAGTCGTGCATTAGCTAAAATCTATGGTTTCACAATGAAGGGTAGAGCCACGGGTCGTAACACATCTGAAATGTAACGGCCACTGTTCAAAGTGCCATCAATGCGAACAAGAGGTGACTGAGATGTGTAACCAATGGCACCCCATACCATCATGCCGGGTGATATGCCAGTATGGCGATGACGAATACATGCTTCCAATGTGTGTTCACAGTGATTTTGCCAAACATGGATGCGACCATCATGATGCTATAAACAGAACCTGGATTCATCCAATAAAAACATGACGTTTCGCCATTCGTGCACCCAGATTCGTCGTTGCATACCCATCGCAGGCACTCCTGTCTGTGATGCAGCATCAAGGGTAACCACAGCCATGGTCTCCGAGCTGATAGTCCATGCTGCTGCAAACGCCATCAAACTGTTTGTTCAGATGGTTGTTGTCTTGGAAACGTCCCCATCTGTTGACTCAAGGATTGAGACGTGGCTGCATGATCTGTTACAGCTATGTGGATAAGATGCCTGTCATCTTGACTGCTAGTGATATGAGGCCGTTGGGATTCAGCACAGCGTTCCATATTGCCCTCCTGAAGTCATAGATTCCACATTCTGCTAACAGTCATTGGATTGCGACCAACGCGTGCAGCAATGCCGTGATACGATAAACCACAATCGCGATAGGCTACAATCCGACCCTTATCAAAGTCGGAAACATGATGGTACGCATTTCTCCTCCTTACACAGGCATCACAACAACGTTTCACCAGGCAACGCCGGTCAACTGCTGTTTGTGTATGAGAAATCGGTTGGAAACTTTCCTCATGTCAGCACGTTGTAGGTGTTGCCACCGGCACCAACCTTGTGTGGATGCTCTGAAAAGCTAATCATTTGCATATCACAGCATCTTCCTGTCAGTTAAATTTCGCATCTGTAGCATGTAATCTTCGTGGTTTAGCAATTTTAATGGCCAGTAGTGTATCATAATTGTATGCTAAATGACTTCAGTCATCAGTATGAAGTGGTGTATCTTGTGCAGTTTTTCTCTTTGCTTGTTATGTGACAATTGTTCTTATTCTATGCAAAAACATGTTAATATATCCTCAAAAAATGGCCAGTTGAAGTTAGGTTTCTTCAACAAGCTGAAGTTGCTGTGTATCCCAGAAAAAGAATCTTTGGGAACTGATTTCAGTCGCCACCAGTTTGATGGATTCTCTTTTCAAAAGGATCAGAGGGCCGACAGAATTTGGCATGGAATACCTAAACTCACTGATTCTTCAGGAGTAAGTTTATGGTGGCTATTCTTCTGGTGCCTCATAGTCTTATTCTTCCACACCAAACTAAAAATTCTTTCCACGAATTACTGAGTTTAGAGCTAATATGAACACAGAACTGTTAAGTGCTCTTTTAGTACAGGAGATCCATTGATGTCACAACAAAAAGCATGTTACCAATGTACTTTCAGCAAACAGCTAAGGGGGCAACTAAAGCATTCACTTCAAAAAAATGAACCGTCTGCTTCACATATGTAGTGCCGATCTGAGATAATAATTTAGTGCTATTATGAACAAGAAACTGTTAAGTGCTCTGTAAATGGATAAGATATATGATAAACAAAAAGCATTTTATCAGTGTACTTTCAGTAAACAGCAGTTAAATGGCAACTGGAGTTTTCAGTTAAAAAACTGATTCTTCAACTTTTGATTCACTTATTTAGTGATTTTCTGAAATGTCTTATCTAGTAATGCTGATGCATAAAATCCCCTCCCCGCTGACAGCACTGCCCGGCCCCATTCAGCCATTACTAATTGGGTTTCTCAAAAGTTGGCATCTCTGCATTAGTGATTGCTTATTGCAATAAGCAATAAAACTGAGAGCAAGGGATGCAACCCTTGCTCTCAGTTGACCAGTAGAAAGGCTACGGCTCAAGTGGAAGAAGCAAAGACCTGTGACTTTCTCATTGCTAGAAAAACTATTTCTTACAAATGCCAAGCAAGATACAGTTCTGGATATGACTTACTAGATGCCGTAAAGTTATCACTTAGTGACTGATCACTGTGAATCTCATTGGCAATAGGAGGAACTTGCAAGTTCTGTTGTGCATTTTTAGTACAATGAGAGACTACTCTGTCGCTACATGATTGGCTAATTTGCAGCAGTAATCTGATGCTGGTTGCTATATGACACTCAACATGTTACTATTGACAAGCCATCTGGGTTCTTCCAATCCCTGCTGTCCTCCACTCTCCCCTTTTATCACACAGCAGCTCTATTTTATTTCTGAATTGTGCAAATGAGAAATCTTTCTGCAGAATATCCTTTTCCATTGTCTTGACTACAGTTTAATTCCTGAGTTTTTGTTCATTATTTGTTCAACCCCTCCTCCATTTGCCGCCTCATATCATTGACTGCATGCGTTGGCATGTGTTAGTCTAGTCTGTGTGTGTGTGTGTGTGTGTGTGTGTGTGTGTGTGTGTGTGTGTGTGTTTTATGAGGTTTGTACCAGAAGTCAAGTTCCCAGTTACCCGGTTTCTCCATGCAAGGAAGTTACCGCCTGTGGAGATTCATTGGCAGCGCAATGAGGTTTATGTTGAAGAGTGCATGTCCGTTCAGCATTTCTGCAAATGGTGCAGGGCTTTTGCTGAGGGTTGCTCGGAAGTTCACGATGAAGAATGAAGTGGAGGACCACTGGTTTTGGATGTGATTTTCTAGAATATGAACAGTGAGCTGCTCAAAGATCAGAGGATCCCTGTCTGTAAACTTGTTCAACACATTTCTGAAGCTTGCCATGGCACAATTGAGAGAACTTTAACAGAAACACTTACTCAGTGGGTTGGTGGGAGACTTCTTCGACTTAGGAATACAAAAGCTGGAGCTCCGTCTTAAAAGTGTGTTGAAAAGCATGGTGACTATGCTGAAAAATAGACAAAAGTGCAAGCTTTTCAATTATGTATAAATTAATAAAAATAAACATTGTTTTCTATTTTTTTTTAAATGTGGGAACCTTACTTTTGGTACAACGCTCATAGTTTATTGGGAAAGAAATATATTGTTATGGATATACTTTTAATTATTTTCAGTTTTGCTTATCTTGGTACCTCATCTATGAAATATTTTTCAGGAGGAACAATAAGTGCAAGATCTGTAAAACTTTTGGAAAGAATCACTAATCTGGATGAGCCAGAGAGTAGAGACTCATGGTGGACAGAACTTAGAATGGAAGTGCGCTCTCATGCAAGAGCTATTGGCTGCAATGTTGTGCTTGGTTACTCTGAACACACAAGCATTTGTGATGATGTGTGTGTACTCAGTGCCTCTGGTACAGCAGCTTTCATACAAATGGATGCCGGTGATGGTTCTACACAGCATCCCATAAGCAGGCATCATCTACAAACAAAAGAGTTGATGACTACATCTCTTGATCGCACAGATTTTGAAAAGGATAAACCTCCCAGTGCTGTCCCACTTTCGGTAAATGTATATTATGTTTATCTGTATCTGTAAGACTATGTATATTTTCACCATAATCATGAGGACAAGGTAAAAATTTCTCATTCCATCCTGATAGGGAGAGAACCTTGTTGGAGAGGAGGGTGGGGACACATTAATGCACCTTTAGTGTGATGGTGGATGATAAAAATTAGAGAATGACAAATTTTTACACTCCTGGAAAATGAAAAGAGAACACCATGTGTTCATCCTTCCAACAGAGGGAAATTTTATTGACACATTCTTGAGGATGTATACAACACGTGATCACACAAACAGAGCTATACAGACATGAGTATAGCCACCAGAGTGTGAGCAATGTCAATGCTAGTATTGTGTATATCCTCCTTTTGCAGTAACAGAAGCTGTAATTCTCCCATTGAGTCGATTGTAGAAATGCCGAATGTAGTCTTGTGGAATGGCTGCAATGCAGTTTTCTCCTGGTGTCTTAATTGGCCCATATTGTGTGCCACTCATGCGGACTGCACAACATGACATTTCATCTGGTCCCAAACATGCTCAATGTGGAACATGTCTGGGGATAAAGATGGATATGGTAGTAGACGTACACCTAGAAGAGCACGTTCGTTGTATGGTATATGTGTGGATATGCATTGTCCTGTTGGAAAAGCAAATCGCTTATTGGTGCATGAACGGTGGTAAGATGGGTTGAATGATGGTTTCAATATACAGTGCACTGTTCAGTTTTCCCTCGATGATCACCCAAGGAGAATGGCTAGTGTAGGATGTGGCTCACCACACCATGATGGCAGGTGTCAGCCCTGTTTGCCTCTGTCGCAAACACTCCAAATTTTTGCACTTCCCTGCATGACACCACACACACATAGAACCATCATTGGCACCGAGGCAGCAGCGACTCTCATCATTGAAGACGACAAGTGTCAATTCGTCCCTTCATAAGTGCCTACAGTGACACAACTGGAGGTGGGTTCAACGATGTTGGGGTGTGAGCGGAAGACACCATAGTAGCATGGATGATTGTGCATCATTGTATGGGGAGCTATATCCTACACTGGTCATTCTCCTCTAGTGATCGTCTAGAGCACACTGAACAGTGCATGGTACATTGAAACCATCATTCAACCCGTCTTGCTATCACTTATGCACCAACAGGTCGATATGCTTTTCGATCAGGACAATGATCGTCCACATGTATCCCGTACAACCCAATGTGCTCTTCAAGGTACACGTCAACTACCCTGCCCATCATTATCCCCAGATCTGTCCTCCATTGAGCTTGTTTGGGACCAGATGAAACATCATGTTGCGTGGTCTGCATGAGCGGCACGAAATGTGGCCCAACTGAGGCATGAGGAGGAAACTTCATTGCAGCCATTCTACAAGACTACATTTTGCACCTCTACGACCATCTCCATGGAAGGATTACAGCTTGCATTGCTGCAAAAGGAGGACATACATGGTTCTTATGCCGACATTTTGCATGCTGTGGTGACTACTCATGTGTTTATGGCTCTGTCTGTGTGATTGTGTGTTGTATACTTCCTCAAGAATGTGTCAATGAAATTTCCCTCTGCTTTGTTTATGATTTCATGGTGTTCTTTTTTCATTTTTCAAGAGTGTATTCAAATCCCTTAATTTTTTCCATTGGGTACATTTTTATACTGTAGAGGATCATTGGAAAGTGGCATAAATGTCTGAAACTGGTTGTGTGCCAGTAAAATAAATGCAGCAAAAGTGTAAAAACTACACCTTTCCTTAAATAGAATAGGCTGTGGTGCACACTGTGAAAGGAAAAAAAGCTTTTACCATATTTTACCACTATTTTTGGGGGCCTTTAATGTGGATAATCTTCAAGAGGAGTGTCATCTTGTTGGTATCAAATAAGTAATGCTTAAGTTTAGAAAATGAATGATTAGACCTACTCCATAGTTAAACCATCTTTTGATGAATATCCTTTGTAAAAATACAGTGTAAAAAAATTGTTTTAGTACAGTTTTGTATTAATTTTCTCCATTTTAAGAAAACACGTAACAAGAAGTTATTAAAAAACAAATCAACAGAACTAATTTGCAGGCCAAGTTGGTATTTGATGCACAGTATTGTGTAACATGAAGTATCACAGCAGGTTACATAATACTGGTACAGTACCTATGTCAGGCTGAGAAATTTTCACCTATCCATTGGATATATTTTCTCTCAGAATATAATGTGGTAGATGTATTTGTCCAATTTCATGTGCAAAAGTTATTTCCTTAGAAGCCGGTGTGTTACTTGTTGGCAACTTATTAAGGTGTCTTGTTTATCAGTTTATGTAGCACACTGATCTAATTAATTAATTGCAAAATTATATAATGATATTGAATATTATTTGCAACATTTTTCTTCCTTCTTAAAATATAATTTGTAGTTTAATTTTGGTACTAATGTGAGTGTTCCTATAAATTAAAAAAATTATGATAGTCACTTGTATTTAGTTGCACAGATGAAATCTATCATGTTTGTGTTCCAGTATCTTATTAAGATTATGAATGAAATATGTGACAGAAATATGAGACTGATTTTGATGCATAATATTTAAATTTATGTTATATCTAAACACTAAAGTATACACCACAAGCACAAAATACTGTGTTCATTTCACTAAATATCACCCCTATCATCCAGTGGCTAGCATTGGTGGTTATTACTAACGTGAAGAGCCAAAGTTTGATTCCTGGCGAGTAGCTGCGCTGTTTCATGATTATGAAACTGAATATACTTTGTTTATTTGTTATGCTACTACTGGCAGCGCAGCCATATTGGTAAACACATGCAAAGTAAATTACTAACAACTTAAAGGCAGCACAAATAATTACAAAATATGCCAAATGAAAAGCTACAGTACTAAGGCCCAAGCTGAAAAATATGCAAAAAATTATATGACAGCAAAATTTCAGTTGTCACTAAATGTGGGTCAGCTAATGTGATGAACAAATACACACACACACACACACACACACACACACACACACAATTTGATTCCAGCTGTGGTGCCTGTCTGTAGACACACCAATAGGATAATGGGTAACCAGGAGTGATCTCCAGGGGTCACTATTAGCAACAGCCATTGGAGGGTTGGCTAGGTGGACGTTGCTTCATTGATCATGTAGTGTTTGCGTGATCACCAATGGCATCCATTCCAATCTCTGATACCATTGTAGCATTGATATTATGCTTAAAAATCACAACAAATGAGGCTAATATATTTAGTAGTGAAATTGACATGTAAGCCACCAAAGCATTGTTAAAGTAAAAGAGTTCACAACTGAGGGAAGCCACACAAGATCATTATTATTAATAATATTATTATTAATGTTGTTATTTTTACAACAACAACATCATCACTCTATCACCCTTAAAAGCCATTATAAACATACAAGCATTAATTCTGGTGTACTATGAGTTTAAATGATTCATAATTGTACAATGGGGGACAAAAAGATACCTTGCTCGACTAATTTAAAGTCCAAGAACAGAGCATTGCACATGCCATGGTTCTGAAGTGTGATTGTTGCCAACTTTAGCAGTCTTCGGAGCTTCATCTTTGTTTTTACATGGTCAAATAGAAGCAATGTAATAGTTAGGATACAGTATATGTTGGGATTCATAGCAGCTTATTTTGGAAAATGTTATTCGAGCACATAGAAACGGTTGAGGTATAAGAATCTACATGGGTAGATTTACTACAATAAAACGCTTCTTACATATCTTTTGTTGCGTAAGTGGATAGGCTGATGGTTTATGAACACAAGGGATGCAAGTTTGAGTACCACTGGAGTCTACACACACACACACACACACACACACACACACACACACCTGTCCAGGTAAAATTCTTAAACTTAATTCACTATGACTGGTGCAATTATAGGTTAAGTCCTTATGCGTGGTTTACACGCCTTCCATTATCTGTTGTTTCCAGTTTAATATTCACTCTTCAATTTTGGTAGTACAGTACTATTCAACCATTACGATAATGAGAAAGGGCAGGTAGCTCACTGATAGAGTGTTGGCCTTCCTGGTTAAGTGGCATGCATTGGATTGGATACCACCAAAGCCTTTACTTTTACTTTATTTTATTTTTTAGTTTTTTTAAATCACAATGCAAATGTATCTTGCTTTACTTACTTTTTGTTATTAAATTATTGTGGTTTCACTTTTTTCAGTATTCTCTTTAGTAAATAACTAAATTAATTACAGATTATTAATTTGATATCTAAACATAATCATCCTTGGAAGGTAATATCCATAAAAAATAATCTTCCTTGGAAAGTAATATTTATTTGACCTCCCATTACAAAAAATTAAACATCCTTGGATGGTATAATTCATCTGACCTCTCACAAAAATAATCTTCCTTTGTGCTTGATATTGGTATGACTGCCCATTAAAATAAAAATAGTATAATGTAGGCTACATATATCTTCAGTATTTTGTCCACATGCCATTGACATCAGAAACAGCCCAGATCCTTCAAGGCATAGAATCTACAAGTCTTCAGAAAAAGGCCTCATCCATGGCAATTCTCTCCAGTGAAGAATAAACCAAATCCCACAAGGCATCCACAGTTCTTGGGGCAGGGTCTGGCTAATTATCCCACAGTCTTCTTGAGTTTAGACCATACATTCTCTATGGGATTGAGATCAGGTGACTTAGGAGGCCGTGGTAGCCATTGAATAATATTCTCTCTCCTTTGGAACCAGCTCTGAATGCTAATGTTTGTGTGTGATGGATGATTGTCATGTTGGTAGATGAGATGTCCTTTGAGGTACCAAAGTGAAGCACCAGGAATGATTACATTTTCGTGGAAATGTTCCTAGCATGCTGAATTGAACTTTTATTGGATTCATTCTAAGGTTCCTGCACCCATATAAGACATCCAGCCCAAACATTTCACACTTATGTGCCCACTTTTAGTGTGTGTAGCCATGTAGTGGGCATCATATAATTGCCTATCTGTGTGGTAAACAAGAACAGGACCTCTGCTTGTGGACTTAATTGTCCACTCATTGGTGAAACTTTTCTCCAGACAGTTTTCCAGGAACTCCCAATTGCCTGTCTGTCCACATCTTGATCGTCAGATGATGGTTCTTTACAGATTCAGGACCAGTCATGCTCTCATTAGTCATTTAATTGTCTGAGAGCAGTTTTCAATGAGAATGGAAAGTGTGAAGCTCTTCCTAGTTCCCAGATGTTTGAGAAAGGGGCAGTCTGAGCCACTCTGACCAATTCATCATATTCTCTTCGAGTAGAGGCTCGCAGTCTTCCAGGTATTGGATGTCTGCTTACCTCACCATTATCTTTGAATAGTCTGATCCATCTCCTTGCTGTGGAGGCATCAATACCATAACAATGTCTTGCCTCAGATACACTAACACCACTTTCAAAGAGAGCTACTATGTGCTCCCAAACGTTCACATCAGCCATTTTGAAGTAAACCTATGATGTATGCTAATCAGATGATACGTTTCTCTTAGCTGAAAACTACAGTGACACAATGTGGCGGTCAAAGTAATTACAAACAAAATACATCTGATTTCAATATTATTACTATGAACACATGTCTGTATGATTAAAGATTAGATTATTATACAATAGAATCTTCTAAAAACCTATAAAAGCCTACAACTGCATAATTTTTATCTAATTAATATTTAAAAAGATTACCTGCAAGAGTTCTAAAAAGTAAATTGACCCCAGTGGGATTTGAACTTGTGCCCGTTGTGTTAATAAACTGTCAGCCTATCCACTCACCCAGTGAAACATATGTGAGAAGCGGTTCGTTGTAGTAAAGGTACCCACATGGAATTCTTATACCTGAACCGTTTCCATGAGCTCAAAAAATTTTTTTGAAAATAAATGATACTGTATCTTAACTATTGTGTTGCTTCTATTTGATGATGTAAACAGCAAGCTGAAGCTGCACAGGCTGCCTGAGTTGGCAACAGTCACACTTATGAGCTTGGGCATCTGCAATGCTCTGTTCTTGGACTTTAAATTATTCGGGCCGGTAATCTTTCTGTCCTCCATTGTAAACTTTTCATCCATAAATAAAATTGAGGAGAAATTTGTTAATGGACTCAATAGTTCATTGCTGGTAAGACTAACTCAACACAGCTAAACTAATTACATTAATGTGTAATGTAGGGTAGTGTATAGTATTCTCTTGCATCTTGGCCTGATCCCTTCAGTGGGCACAGTGGATAGAAATGCTGTGGCACCAATGCCTCATCAGGCACGGCTGAGTCAATTGGTCAACCAACACGTGTCCACCGTGGTAGAAAGGTGCGAACTGGTGAGGTTTGACAAGAGGAAGCTCTTACCCTGGCTGGACTTATTTTATTGCCTGTGGTTGGAGCCAGTAACGACTAGGAATAGTGTGGAAGATTGCGCGTCCCGGATTAACCGATGCTGGGAGACTTGAGTAGCAGCCGAACGCACCTAGTCCCGGTGGCTGTTAGCATTTAAGTACCAATTGCATGGATCATTACAGTTGACTGCATCCAGGTAGAAGCATTCATGCTACCAGGAGAGAGTGCCGGGAAAGTTGTGAGACGTGACAGCTGGCCGGCTCGAGCAGTGACATCTGTAGCTGTCATCACGCCTGTGACTTGTGCTCTATGGACTGTGGCAGTTGGAGTTGAGGTGTACCGTGGACGGTTCCTTTCAAAGAACACAGCCTATTTTCTTCCTCATCCTTAGCAAAAATCAATCCTGGCCTGTGCTCCATCTCTAATGACCATGATGTCAACAGGACATTAAACCATAACCTTCCTTCCTTCCATTTTTACTAAATTTGCCTAGGGCTAGCCACATGGAAATAAGATTTTAATTTGTGAAAAGAAAATTGCTGGATGATAAGTAATGAGAACTAATATTTTTCTCTGAAAGGTCTTTATTGACAGAGATAATTATAGATGCACACCTTCAATATAAAAGCCACCGTTACTTATTATCTTTGGGAAACAGCTAGAAGGCTTGTCCTATCTGCATGTCTATTTCTATTAACATACCATACTAATTGATCTATGACATAGATAATGTCATTTCAGGTGGTTTATGAATATTTCATTGTGGTTTTTCACTTTGGAAAATACAGTGGATGTTCCAGATTTCCCACTGCCAGCAGTCTAAGGGATTCTGGACAGCAGCAGTGTTTCATTGTGCATTCTCATGAAAAATTATTAGGTACTGTTCCATGAAATTTTGCTTTTGCCTGAGCACTGGACAACCAGTGCAATGACATTTCGTGGAACAGCATCCCATCATGTTGCACGACATTGCACAAACCCACACCACTGCTGCTATCTGGGATCTCTTGCACTGTTGGCAGTGAAAGAGTGTGGAAAATCTACTGTACTCACTTAACATGAGGCCCTGTGATTATGATCTCTTTACCAAAGTGATAGAACCACTGCGAGGGATCTGTTACAACATCAGAGATGATTATATCTATGCCATAGTGCAGTCAATACAGAGCATCAATAGAAAGAAACATGCAGGTGATGTGCAGTGCCTTCTGGACTTTTCGTCAAAGGTCATAAATAAAAGAAGCAGTTATAATGATGGTATGTAAATATATGTACCTCCATCATTAAAGTAATTTCAAAGAAAAATAATAGTTCTCATTAATTTTTATCCAGTCCTTGTATTATTTTATGAAACACTGCCCAGTTCCATAAATTGAAACATTAAATCAAGAACTGCTGTCAAACAACAAGCCTTAGCAATGTGCTGTGGAAGCATGCACATTCACATTGATGCAGAAAACTGCTATAGAATTATTGTGTGCCAATGTTTCTTCATTGGCAACTTGCTTTTGATTTGTAGAGTACCAGTAAACAGAATTTTTCCACATTTCAGTGACGATAGAATTTATACAGTTTGGAAATAAATACCTTGTAAGACCATTAATTTTTCATATATATTTTTAGTGAACTGTGTGAGTGCTTTTCCACATGTTGTCATGGCACTGAATCGAAACGTTGCTTGGCAAATGTTGTGTAGTATCACAAAGTTGTTGACAGTTCTACAAGAATGATTGCTGAAGGATCGTAATGGTGTAGCTGTGCTTTCAAACGTGTATTGTTGACCTGTAAAAGTGATTTCAGGTTTACACCTTTTTGTGCCTCATTTTGTAAAGAGTTTTTTTTATACCTGACAGACCAATACTGTGTACCCCAGATATTGTACAAATTACATTCTGAAGTACTATTACAATGTTAGACAAACTCTTACATAAATCAAAGATATCAGAAGATCGTAACCTTGATTACAGAAACCAGTCTCAATAAATGAATAAAAGTATTGTGAACTTGACTACA
Source organism: Locusta migratoria (assembly GCA_026315105.1). Taxonomy (NCBI): domain Eukaryota; kingdom Metazoa; phylum Arthropoda; class Insecta; order Orthoptera; family Acrididae; genus Locusta; species Locusta migratoria. Next base: position 276,773,014 of record CM048755.1, read on the forward strand.
AAGTTATCTTCTGTAAATTGGAATCAAAAGATCACCCTTGCCACCCAGTAGGAGAAGATTAAGTAAATGCAATCGCTTTAGTGGGAAAATTGAGTGAGTAATACCTCAGCCGGTACTGAGAAAAGAATAAAAAAATTAGGAGACATGCTTTTCAGCATGCCCTCATAATTCCATAACTCATTCATGAATGGTCATATTCAGTTTTAAGTATCACATAGCTGTACCAAAAATGTTTATGAACTAATCACATAATTAATTAGAGACTGTTGCTTTCTACTTTAGGTTGTAACCTGTGTGTATGCTGAAAAACTGATTCTTACTTGTGTTTTCTCAAGATTAGAAAGAAGGAAGGAAGCTTAGGGTTTAACATCCCGTCGACAGCTTGGTCATTAGAGACGGAGCTTAACGCTTGCAGTTTTGGGTAAGGATGGGGAAAGAAATTGGCCATGCCCTTTGAAAGGAACCATCCCGGCATTTGCCTGGAGTTATTTAGGGAAATCACGGAAACCCTAAATCTGGATGGCCAGAGGTGGATACGAACCACCACCATCCTCGCGAATGCTAGTCCACTGCTTTACCACTGTGCCACCTCACTCGGTCAAGATTAGAAGAGTGTTTATTTGTCTTGAAAAATCTGTTGGTGTAATAAAATATTTCATTAACTAATTTTTTAATATGAAAATATCTCTGCATACAGCAAGTAACCTTAGCACTTAAACTGGACTGTTGTTTCAGACTCTTCCTAAAATGCAGTGTGTTCTGGAATCTTCAGATGGTGACAGTGTACCAGCATGCAGTATCTGCCACATTCCTTATAGTGAAAGTAGTGTTCCTTTCAGGGTGACAATGATGAAGTGTGTAGTGTGTGGGTAAGTTTTAATAGAATAAATTAAAAAAAAAATTTTTTAGAGCAATTCATAACACATGTGTGGCTTTTTTTTCTCTCTCTCTCTTCAAGGAGAGGAAAAGTACCAGATGTTCTGCTTACAACAATCGAACCTCCAGAAGGTTTGCCAACATTGGGCAAAGGGTGTTTCTTGCAAGCATACGTATGTCGTCCAAAACGAGTTCTGAGAGGTGAACTAAATGCAAAAGAAATTTCTGATGGACTGCCTTTTCTTGAATATGAATTGCACCGACTGTTACTCATAAAACTGAAGCTTGCTGGTATGAATTCAATATTTGGACTGAAGGTAAGCAATATTTAATAATGTGGGTCTTATAATTTTTTTGTAATTCCGTTTTTCGAAAACAATGTTTTATTATCAAGGACCATCAAAAAAATTTTCTTTTCGTTGAAAGCTGAAAGCTTCTCTGAAGGGCATATTACAATTTGGATACTTTACTTGAAGACTTGTGGTTTCAGCACTCCCAAACAGTACAGCTACTATAGTCCGATTATAATTACTTGCTGGTTGACTTTTGTCACGTAGTGCTTCAGTGTCGCCACATAGGCAGCTGGCTATAACTCTGCTGTAGTCGATACACAAATATGGTGAGTCACTTCAAAACTGCTGTTAATTTCATTTTATAACATGGGGCTGCCAAGAGTTAATAGTGGTGATGCAAAAAGCTCTGTTGACAGCTTATTTTCAGTGATCAGTGACTGAGATGCTGCAGAACACGTGTTTTGTAGTTCTCAATTTAGTACCATGTTGTAACCTAATCACATGTGGTGTACTATGGTGTTGGAAAAAGGCATTCAACCATCTCAAGCATAACTAAAATCATGATTTCATTGTTCACGGTGAACTACTCACATGTAAGTCAATACTAGGCATATGATGAAACGTATGTAACAAGGCATTAGAACTTAAAAAGAGTTCAATTAAGTTAATAAAAATAACAATCACAATGATTTTGATTTAGAAATTAAAATAATCGTGTAGGACTGGGATCAAACCCACAATGTTCAAAACGGGGAAGCTATGACTTTATCAATGTGCTACATATTCTTGTTCTTATTTACTCCCAAACACGTACACACGCAGTAGCAACGCTGAATTGTAGCCTTCAGAGAGCATGTTTTCACGTTTTTCTCTAAGTATATGCCGATATCAGTGATATAATACTTATGTATGTGACATTAAATCACAGTTTGTACAAAAGAATTCAGTAACATGTGCCTATTGCTGAGCATAAGTACATATTTTGTTAGCACCATTGTCCATGTCTTATTTTCTTGTATGATTATCAGATAAAATGCGACATAAATATGGTAGACCTACTAATCGGGAACAAAACAAATCAAGAAAGAGAGCCAGGTAGGCAAATGGAAGTGTATTGGGCAGCTTTTATGGCAGTTTGCCAATGGTGAATGGTCCGGGCATGACATTGAGCTCTTTGATTGGAGGAAAGCAGCCCCAGAGCAAGAACTGTCAACCAGCAAATAATTTTAATCATGCCAGCTCACTTCTTGAGATATCCACATGTGTTCACATTAATAAATTCACAATACACAAATTGCTTTGGAATTTAAACTTGCAGTTGAACTTCGAAAGATCATGACTATAGCATGGTATTGTACCACAACAGAAGTAATGAACATTGGATTGCCTGATAGTCAGAAAATATGCAGTTATTATTTTGGTTGACAGCAATTTTTGTTTATATTTCAGAAAGATTGTCACATTGCTGAAGATACAATCTTCCATGTAGTGTTAAATACTCCAACTACAATCTGTGCTGGGCTATTTTTCCATAAGGGAATGGAAGATCTTATAAATCAAAATAGTTTATGTGAATCCTTATCTGCTCCTGATATATTGAATGTTGGAATAACTTGCTGGTATGCAGCTATGTAACAACATGAACACTGCCAGAACAGTGTGCCATTTTCAAGGCACAACTGCACAAAGAAGTCCCTGTGCATGAGCATTTAATACCTTGAGTTGAATTGAAACAGGAAAGATAACACACACAAACTAAATAGACAGCAGTGCCATCACACAAAGATGACTAACATCAGAAATATTGATGGTGAATATCAGTAATCAATGGGTGACATGGTATTAATAAATTTCAACTACTTCCTCAATAACTAATAGCTGGCAGTACATGACATAATCTCCATGTTATTGTATTCCATGGGGTGAACAGATGTTCCAAAAATCCATTTAAATTCTCACTACCATGAGGTCAAGTAACAAAAGTGTTGTCCACATATCTGGGAGGGGGGGGGGGGGGCATGTGAGAACAATGCTGCTGACCGCAAGACACATTCCTCAAAGTCTTCCATAAGGATATTGGCAGTGATAGGTGTCAAGGGGCTTCTCATCACAACTCCAGATATCTGTTCATAATAGTGGTTATTGAATAGAAAGTAATTGGAAATCTATACATATTGAAATAGATTTGTTAACTCAACACAAAACCTAACCTCATTTAGCTGCAATGAATCAGACAGAGGAATCTGAGTGGAAAAAAAAACTACATCAAAACACACTAAAATATCAGTCATTCAAATTAAGTTACTCTAATCAACATGCAAAATTCCTGAGATTTTAATATGATAGTCACACTGACTTTCTAATGGCATCAACAATCCAGCAAGATGTTTGGCTACACAGTATGTTGGAGCACCACTTTTACTTCATAGTAAGCCACAGTGGGATCCCATCGTCATGGACCTTAGGAAGGCCATATATTCTAGGGGTACAACAGAGTAAGAATTAAGACTCACGATAGTCTCCTGTGACAAAGAAATTTTCTTCAAGAGGTGGTTGTTCTTCCTCTCAACACTTTTTGTAGGATGAGAACTAATCCTGTAACATTCTGAATCAGAAAGTAAACACTACTTCTTTTGAATGTAATCATGATTGTTCACAACCTTAGCATTTCCCCTTTTCACAGATAAAATAACAATATCAGGATCCACTTGGAGCGAACATAAAGCAGCTGCCTTTTCTGATGACATTATATTACTCTTAGGCGAATGTCCTCTAGTCAACATGCAACAAGCTTCCCTCCTAACCTCCTTTGCTACATCAGGAGGTAGTTTGAAAACAGACTGTTCCATTGAATTAATAAATCAATGGCACATAAAGGCTTAGGTGTCAGTGCAAATCAAAACCATTCTTTGCATGGATAAAGTTGGATTGTCAAACCTTTTTTTCTGCGAGACAGATCACAGAACTTCAAGTTTCCAATTATAATCCAAGCTGTGGAAATATTGAGACTTCACCAAATGCTTAGCAGTCACAGACTGAAATTCTGTCAGAATGTTGTCAAGAAGCAAAGTCCAGCAAATCCCAAGAAAATTTTGTAATTTTAGAAGCAACCATTAAATGAAGCTGAAATAATTCTGTGGAAACAAAATCTAATTGTTGGCGAGTATAGTGAATCCTTCCATGAAGAAGAGGTAAGCCAACACATTATTTGTTGCATTTGGCGGCAGGAGAATGAAGATGATGCAGAACCTAAGCAAATGTTAGAACAATACTGTTACCTCAACTTTGTGACATTACAGATACAGGGGGAAGCTGATTGTTTCCATGTGAAAGGCGGGTTTTGCCAGGCTATTGGGTTTCTCAGCCGGCCGACTAACAGTTTGGACCTAGTGAATGGAATACAGGTAGTCAGGGCTTTCCTAATGTGCTCGGAAACAGGAAGCGACTGTCTTGGATGAGTGAGGGCAGCTAACCCAAATTGCAACTGAAATACAATATAGCCACACACATTATTCTAAAAATCCATATAAAATCAGGGAATGATCATACAGTAAATATAATTATATGAATGGATTCAGGAGACTTGGGAGAATCATACGCTGTAATGAAAATTTCAATATCCCTTACAGATAAAAAACTGACAAATTTCAGTACTATAATAATAATAAAACTTATATTTACATTTACATTTATTGCTACATAGTGTTTATCAGTAAAAATTTAAGAAGAAAATGGGCAGCATTGCACCATGGTACCTACCTAAAAAGACGTACCACGTTATTTCCGTATTCTTTCAATAAACTTTATTTTACTCTCTTGTTCTGCTTTTCACTGACATAGTAATATTCTTGTGTCAGAACATAGATTCCACCACAGAAACACAAAACATGAACCCAGCAAAGTGCATTACATTTATATATGTATTTTATTGTATTTAATATTATTCTTAGTAATGTTCGTTTTTCGTGTTGTAGACTGCCACTTAAATATTTCATGGCTGACTAAAAATAGTAGATACACAGCAGATAATTTATATATAAACAATTATAAGTATTTGTGCACAAGAACTGAATATATTTGTATAAAAAGCCATGATAAATTAAATAGTAATTGTGTAATTATATTTCGACAGAAGCAGTATATTTGAACAGTGAGACGCCACACTTAATGGCTATCTAAGCAAAGACCTTCAGTCTCAACCGTTTTTTAGTATTGTTAAATATATATTTGTTTGTTAAATATAAATAACATTTGTAGGGAGGTGGTTAAAGCATTTAATTCTGTGATATTCAAATGTATAATATTTTTGAAGGGAAATTGTATTTTAAAGATGAGGCATTAGGATGTGCAGAAGGATACAATTTTGGGAGCAGGAAGAGCATGCTTTCAAATGCTTGGGAAGGGACTCATAACTTGGACATGGTGGTGAAAGGTTGTGACGCTGAGCGGTTTGAAGCTGCGTTACGAACTTGTGATTTGAAGAGATAGGCAGGTGAGGACTTAGAAAATTTACGGGACTGTGACTGCAGAACTTAGTCTCCAGTGAAAAGTGGTAAACTATGCACGATAGTAGGACTGTGGAACTGTGATAAATCAGCAATTGTGTACACATGTGATGACAAACTGTGTTTTATAACAAATACTGTAATCATGGACAAACTGTGTTTTATAACAAATACTGTAATCGTGGATTAATTTGGAACTGCAATGTTTGATGGACTTCACTAATTTACGAGTGATAATTTGGAACTTTTACTGTTGTTGTTGTTTAGAGGGGACTAGACTGCACGGTCATCGGTCGAACTTTTACTCCCAAGTGCATGTGATACTTACAGTGCTCTCATGAACAATAATTTGGGAAATATTCAGTTATTTACCGATGTATAAAGTAGGACTACCTCCACATTTTCATGTCCAAAAAGAGAAATAAACTCTATTTATAAATAATTACTTCATGAGTGAATCACTTATTTACCTTAGAATCCATTTTGTTGGTTATTCAGAGGTTTAATTTATGTTTGTTTAGATATATTTTCATGTCATCATATGCAGATTGATAGACTAGCTAAACTACAGATTAATTATTGATCTTGTTTAAACAGATTGGGTAGCTGTTTAGGGCACAGAAGCTGACATACATAACTCACCCCTATGAACAGAGACAAGGAACCATAAACTTTTTACTACCCTGAGTTATGTATTGCCCAATTTTTATTGGTGAGTACCGATAGGAAGGTCACAACATTCAACTAAAATGACAGAGCGCATTGCATCCTGACTCTACTACTGCAAAGTTTGTCCAACCTCTGCAAGCAGTGATAAATTTACTCCCTTTAGAGGTGACCACTGTGAATCCTGAGATTCTTCCAAGTATTCATTGTTCAGCATGTTATGGCATGTAATATATTGGTCAGAGTGTGATAACTATGGAGGTCTGGTGTACTGAATGGAAGTATAATTTACCAACAATTAGAGTTTGTTTCCAAGGAATTATTCCAGCTTCATTTAATGATTGCTTCAAAAATTTCAGAATTTTGTTTGGATTGCCTATAGAGTGATTCTTGGGCATGCTATGACTGGGAATTTCAATCTGTAACTGCTCAGTATTCATGGAAGTTTTAAACATTTTCGCCGGCCGCGGTGGCCGAGGAGACTGAGGCGCGCCAGTCACGGTCTGCACGGTCACTGCGGTCGGGGGTTCGAATCCCCCTCGGGCATGGATATTTGTGCCGTCCTAGTTCGTAAGTAGTTCATAAGTAGTTTGTAAGTTTAGGGACTGGTGACCCCGTAGTTAAGTCCCATAAACTATACATACATTTGAACATTTTTTTTTTAACATTTTCATAGCTCAGAGTACAATTCAAAACTCGTGGTTCTTTGATCAGTCTCAAAGAGACAACTTTTGACAACAAAACTCTACCCGAGCATAGGAAGGCTTTGAATTTTGTACAGGTACCTAAGCCCTTATGTGTCATTGATTTTAGTTGGCTGTTTTCAAACTGCTGGTAGAACGTCTGGGTTATAAGGCCGTGGTCCATAAAATTTTCAGTTTTTCCTAACATTTCGTCCAGAGCTGCGCCGGACATCATTGCATGTTTTTAAACTACCTCCTAATGCTGCAAGTGAGGTTGGAAGGTACAAGAGGATGTTCACCTATGAGTAATATAACAGAAGTTGAGAAGGCAGCTTTAGGTTCACTCTGAGTGGATCCTGATATTATTATTTTACATGCAGGTGTGCCTCGGTTGCACAATGGTAGAGTGTCAGACTACAAATCCAAAGGTCGCGGGTTCGATCCCCGCCTGGGCCTGGGATTTTTATCTGTCACTTTCCACTTCTAACACCTCTGGCAGTATTGCTCATGTGAAAAACACAGAGTAGCACCATGGTTCGGAACCCATGTTAAACTGTAGGTCCCCCCTATAACTGGCTGGGCAAGTCATTTCGAAGGTCGGAGGAAGGCAAAGGCATACCACCTCCAAACAGGACCATGCCTAGTAAAGCACTGTAGTGTTCAAACCAATCTTCGGATTGTTTACTGCTTTTTTCAAAGGAAATGCTATGTTATTTCAATGTACCCTCCACCATACACCATATGATGGCTTGCGGAATATGAAACTCTTCTCCATGAAAAGACACATGCATTTGCCAACTTCTCTCACTGGTCAAACTGTGTCAAAGTCTGTTGTAAAGTATCCTCTGTCTTGTACCATATGAAAATGTATATAGAAAATGTTCTTCCTCTTCTTTTGAAATTGAAGTGTGTGCATTGTGATCAAAATCAGAAGAAAACTTTAGATTTTATTGAATTCCATAGGTAAAGTAACCCCTGCCACATACTGTATGAAATTATATGCATCCATTGAACTTCCTCGTCTTTTGAAGGTCAAGTGTACAAAATTTCATGATTATTGGAAGAAACTGTACATTTGTATGCAATAGAAACACAAAAATAAACACATGCACACACTATGTTATATGTAAAGAAAAAGTTTCTGTTGTCATTATAGATGATATATAGCGCTCCTTGCATCTGGAATGAAATGAGCACACTAAAAACATAAAATAATATTGATCTGAGTCGGGTATCGGGTACGAAATTGGGTGGGTACAGGTGGGCACAGACCTGAATGAAATCCCCCGATACCCAGTCATACCCACCCGTTGCAGATCTCTGGTTGTGGCTTCTGTGATCAGCCCCAAATACTGTTGTGGACAGCCTACCAGTCTGGCTGTGCTTGGTCCCTCTTGCATATTGTGCTCATGTAGTTAGTCAAGCTAGACTCTAGTATGTATTGTAATACTTCTGTTTGGCAGTAAGACAATATGCACTCAGAGTACAAAAGTAGTTACATTAATGATGAGATGTTGTACCTGCATAACTTACACACTTTTGTGACACACTGCTAAGAATTTCCTAATTTGCATTTTTCAGGCCTGTTGATATAACATAATAATGGCCAGATTTCTTTGGAAGTATTTTAATTTCTTCACATAGGAGAATCATGGCTCAGATTCAATCCCTTGCTTCTCCTTTAAAAATAGATCAGCTATCGGCATAAATTAATCATGCAAGTTAATCTCCTATAATAATATGTAAGCTGTTAGCATAAATCAATCATGCCAGTTAATTACAAATGCTGAAAATACTGCCATACCATTTTTATTACTACTAGTATCCCTGAGTGAGTTGTGTGTGAGATTTCTGACAACTGTTTTTTATTTCCCAACTGGAAGCCATCAATTTAGAGCAGTTTATGCATGGTAAGTCTCAAAGTCTCTGTCCAAAGTCTACAGAAATATACTGTAGATGTTTATTTCTACGTTCTTTAATGTGTAGGTTACACATTTTGTCAGTCTACTTTTTACTATTGTTGCATGATTCCTGAAAGGCACACTAAGAATGAGAAGCCTGTGCTAGTTATACTTATTTACAGTGAAGTAGTGCTTAACGTGAGTCAGATATAGGCCCAGACCCGGTCCAACCTTCCATGTTGGTCACAATAGTCAGACTCGGTCAAATTGTAGATTTGCTCAAGCTTTATATCCTTGGCTGTGGTTATTTGTGCAGGCAGCCTACCCACTTAGGCTCTGCTTGACTCAAGCTTTTCAGTGACCTTATTATGAACAAACATCTGGAGTTGCGATGAGAAAACCCTTGTTACATATTATTACCAGTATTTTTATGAAGGACTTCGAGAAACATGCATTGAAACCTGCATGTTTTTCAGGCATGTGGACAATGGTCTTGCTGTTTGGCCTCTTGGCAGTGAGAATTTAAATGGCTGTTTTGAACATCTAAATTCTATTTACCCAAAATATTTGTTTAATTATGGAGGTGGAACAGAATGGCTGCCTTCCCTTCCTTGATTTGTTGGTCATGAGAATGGCTGATGGTGCATTGGGACATGCTGTTTGTATGAAGCCAAATCACACTGACTAGTATCTGCAGGCTGACAGTTGTCACCATCTGGCTCAGCTTTCAAGGGGTAGTTTTTATCTAGGTGCACAGTACTCACATCATTTCAGATTAAAAAAAACTGTGAGCTGAGTTATTCCATGTTGAGGTCACCTTTATTAAGAATGGCTGTATTGAAAGGCAGATGCCTGTGGTTGCCTGTTGTATCCCATGCAGTTGTGGCATGTCATATATTAGTCAGATTATGTGAGCTGTGGAGGACCAGTGTACTGAACATTGGCATCACCCACATTTACAATATTCTAGCAAATTGGCTTTTGCAGAACATTACAACCATGGAGTACACCAACACAGATTCTGGCATGCTCTTCCAGCTATTTGGATTGTGTTATTTAGGAAGCAGATGAAATTAAGCTAGCTAATAATCTTATAAATACAGATAGAAATTTTTGCTTAAATTCTGTGTGGCATCCTGCTCTCTCTACTCTCTATTGATTGTCAAAAAACAGAGGGAAATAATTAATGACAACCTAACCTGATGATTGCTGATATTTATGATCATTATATCTGAGGTTTTACAATGTTTAGTTGTGTGATGACATGGTTGTTTACTTCGTTTGTGTGTGTTATCTTTTGTGTTTTCAATTGTGTGCAGTACTTCAAATGTTTGTAAATCTATCGTACCTAACTGTGTGGTCATCAGTCCGTAGCTTACAAACTGCTTAAACCTAGGTAAACTAACCTAAGGACAAACACACACACCCATGCCCGAGGGAGGACTCGAACCTCCATGGCGAGCAACCGCACGCTCCGCAGTGAGACGCTTTAGACCGCTTGGCTACTCCACCGCGGCTCAGTACTTCCTCTTTGCAGTTGTGCTCTGTAACTGATGAAATATCAGCAGTATACCCAAAGTTGTTCAAACAAAATGGTACAGAGATTGGCATTCTTCTCTGTTATAACTTCAGTAGGCCTTATAATGACAAAAAAAAAAAAAAAAAAAAAAAAAAAAAAAAGGCAGGGGGTGGGGCGTCTGTAACTGGAAAATAAAATAAAACAATAGAAAAGTTCAAGGTACAAAAGAAAACTGTTTTGCATTAGGAATCTGTTGCAGTTATTCAATAGTGAGAATGCTAACAAATAAGGAGAAAGTTAGAATAACTTTTGCTACATCCCTTCTGTTCGACGCCACCACCATGTGATAGAGCTCACTATATTGGGGATTTTGCTCGCTAGTATTCACTTGAGCATGCTATGCTTGGACAAGACTCACTTAAGTATAAATGCTTGAAATGGGCTGGCTGTGTACAGCCAGGGCGGGGAGGGCAGAGACCTCCTGGCCTGGCTTACCACTCTGATATTGTGTATTATGTGTCTGCAGGCTGGTGCTGTTTCTGATGTATTCCTAACAGTCTGATGCAACTACACTAACATCATTTTAGTTATGCTATATACAAATATTCCTACGTGGTGGCATCTGATGCTGTGGTCAAGAAACAGGATTTGGAAACAGTTAAAAGTTCCACAGTCCATGTCAGTTTTTCTGTAGAACCACCATGACAGTTCATTGTTGCAAGTGATTGTAGTGACATAAACTAAGTTTCAGCCATCAATATTTATTTCTTTGTACAGTTTCTGTTTTTACAAATATTTATTGTCCAGTATGTTGTGATAAGCATAATCTTAGCTTTTAGAGCATCAGCAGTTTAAATAACTACTATTTTTACTTATGTTGTGATTAACTTAAAAATTACACATCACCAATGGTTTACGATCTGGCTATGATGTATGGTTTGAATTTGGGCTGAGGCACATTTTGGATCACTTTGTGAGTAAACTAACCAGTGCTGTTTTCATTCAAGACTGTTGAGAATAAAGCTAAAATATATCCTCTGGAGGAAAACTAAGAAATTGAACAAACTGAATATGATGAAGGCAATTCATGCAGTCAGGAATTAACTAAATGACACTGAAGTCTTCTGAGTTACTTAATGTGCAACAAATTAAATTACAGGCATTTAGAGAGACTCAGGTACCTCTTTCTTTCAAATGACTTTCCAGTCAGCTACAGGGCCTACAACATCTGTTTAAGAAGAGAGAGACAGGATGTACTTGGATGGATCTGTCTTTGCAACTTCATTAGAATGGATAATAATGAACTGCCTTAACGATATAATGTCTCGAATACTGTAAGACCAGAGTGACTCATTCTCCAGTGTAATATGTTGTCGCTGAGAGAAAAATACGTACACATTTGTTTTAGGTACATGAACCACTAAAAATCACTCTGGTGCCCAATCTAGGTCTGCATCAGTCACTAATAATTCATATTTCTCTCCTGCTGTGTTTGACATTAGCAATTACATAAATCTTTGTGAAATTTGTCAGCTTGCAGTTGTGGCATTGATGAAATGTAGTAACTCCCATTTACTTGTGAATTAAGGAAGTATCCCCATCATTAAAAAAAAAATCTGTGGTATATTTAGTTATATTCTATTAAAGGTTATGTATGGTCTAAAGCTTTGTCATCAATAACCTCTATACTGTCACACTTTTGCAATACAAGATCTGTAAATTCAGTTCACATACTATGAAGATAGCATCATTTCACAGTGACTATTACAATTTATGAAGATTCTAATGTTTTGCTAAGAAAGTAAGATTTTACACTCTCAGTCACTTCTGACTGAACACACCATCTCCAATGGCGTTTCCACTTATGGAAACATTCTTGAAATTTTTTTTCCCTAAAGTGTGTTAAGAACGCTCTCCGTATTTGCCTGGATGTCTTCAATCATGACAAGTTAATTTTCAGTGAAAATTTCAGATTAGAAAACAGGTAGAAGTCTGCAGTGGCCAAATCAGGGGAATATGGTGGTTGTGGAAGCACAGGAATTTTGAATTTGCTCAAAAATTCAACAATGGAGAAGGCACAATGAGTGGGAGCATTGTCATTGTGTAGCAACCAACTCCTGTCTTTCCACAATGCAGGCCTTTTTTTCCCTGCACCTTTTCGCACAAATGTTCAAGGACACATTTGTAGTATTCCTTGTTAATTGTCTGTCCTCCAGGGGTAAACTGATGACGCACAATACTGGTAGAATCGAAAAATACCACCAACATTTCCTCACTGCTGTGCTTTTTTTTTTTTTTGTAGTGGTGAACCAGGAGTCAGTCTTACACAGCAAAGACTGCACTTTGGTTTCGGGATCATAGATATATAACCATGATTCGTCACCTCTAATTACCCTATATAACATATTTGGGTCATTTAGTGTTTCGCACACTTCAAGTGGGTATTGTCTCTGGTCACTTGATAACACTTTTGGAATGAATTTTGCAGACACTCAACGCATATTCAGATCTTCAGTTAGAATTGACTGAACTGCATAGAAGCTTAAATTAAGTACGTCAGCCATCTCCCTAATTGTAAGTCTATGATTAGAGTGAACTTTCACAATATTTTCATTCATTTTTGATGTGGAAGGACAGCCAGACTGTGATTCATCTTCAAATGATTTGTGGCCATTTTCAAATCTGTTGAACCAGACAAATACATTTGACTGGCTCATACAATTATCTCCAAAAGCTGTTTTTAGTAGTCCATAAGTCTCAGAAGCTGATGTCCCGATTTTTAAACAAAATTTGACACAAACTCGTTGCTCCATTTTTATGTCCATTTTCGCGCAGACAGAATCTGGCAACAAGCCCTAACAGACCAGCAATCAAACAGCTGTCACAACAAACTAAATAAAGGACACACACTTTCATGTCAGAGGGTGTTCAAGGACAAGGCAATGACTCACTTCTCACCCTCCGTGTACCTGCCCGCCAAACCAGTAAACAGTAGCAGATCCATTCTTAAAACTTTCCTGTCACACCTCATACAGCTTTTCACGTGCCATGTCCTCACCACCCCATGTGGTGGAACACGTCTAATGAGCACGATGCAAGAGGACACCCACTCCCTGCCATGTATTCGATCTTTGACTTGTCACTTGTCTTATTATGTACTGTCTGTTATTACTCTGTTTATGTATTATGCAACTAAAATTGTATCTTGCTGTTGATGACTGCATCTGCCGTTACAACAGTTTTTCTATTAATTATCATATGTCTAACATTTGTGGATCAAACAGGATTAGCAGTGAAAAGTTATTAAATGATCCCTAGAAACTTCATGGCAGTTTTCAGTGAGAGAAAGAGTGATGAAGGGTGCTGAAGATCTACCAGTGGTTCAGCAACACTTGGTTGATGGTATGTGAAATATTGGAAATTATGGCTCACATGGTCCAGCAAGACACTGTGTAACCAATAAAAATACTCCAGTTTATGTGACTAGAGCAGTTTTAATGAGAAACATTGCTAGTAAGGAGCAGTTCATTCTTTGTGTACATTGCATTGACATTAACTTTGAGGTATATGATGTAATAGAACTTTTGCAGGGCACAGACTCACAACTACCATTAAAAGATTCTCACTAGGAATAAATTGTTAATGCACAAATTCTTTCAATAAAGCAGCTAATATGTTGGGACAGAACAAGACTGTGAAGGAAATCTTTCTTCAAGACCAGCCGAAGAGCTGCTACCTCCATTGCATTATTTCTTAGACATTACAAATGTTCAAATGTTTGTAAACCTGTGGGATCAAACTGCAGTGGTCATCAGCCCATAGACTTACAAATTACTTACACTAACTTATGCTAAGGTCAAAACACACACACACACACACACACACACACACACACACACACACACACACGAGAAAGGACTCGAACCTTTGACGGGGAGTAGTTGCGTGCTCAGCAGAAAGGCGCCTTAGAGGGCATGACCTTTCTTGAGCAGTTGAATGTTGCACTGCAGGAAGTTTCAAGCAGCTGTGATTCATGGTGTAATGTCTTCGTAACTGTAGTTGACATCTCAAATATGTGGTAATTCTTTCAGCAATCAGTCATAAAAGTATATATTTATTTTTACGACTGATTGCTGAAAGAATTACCACACATCAAATACAGTCCTGGATCACCAATTCCAACATGGAATCAAGCCTGACATCTCTAATATGATTACGGCATCTGCAATAAGCAAAAATGTGCACAAATGTAATGCATATCCTTTTGGTGTTGACAAGACAAATCCAAAGCCTAAGGTTTAATAGTTGATGCCAATGTGTTTGACCAGATGAGCAGTAAAGTCAAAATATATAAAACATTTCAGAGAAAACTGTGTCAGAACCAGAAAACAATGTCTGAAATATTTAATGCACAGTCTCAGTTAAAGACAAAAGACTATCAGGCTACAATAATAGCTTGTAAAGTTTGAGACTATTTTTAATATGCTAGTAGTTGGTGAAGTGTTTTGACTACATGGAAAATTGACCAAATCCCTGTACAATACAAATTTTAAAGCAGCCAGAGTAAATCTTCTAAAACCAGCTCTCAAGAATCATATAACTATAGATTTGTTATGCTGTTAGAGAAACACAAAGATTATACTAAGAACCTAAATCTGGAAGACCCAAATAGCTCATGTCTTTGAAAAATACCACCAAGATTGAAGCACACAGAAACATAATCTGTTTCAGAACAATTGTCTCATGAACATAGATTTAGGAATGGCGTATTTGAAATTCTTGGTCCTTTTCTGAATAAGACTGATTAAGGGTTCAACCATGAAGGTCAAAAGTGACTATTATTTTAATACTAGTTACGTCCGTCTAAACAAATTCTCCTCCTTCAGAATCTTTGGAAGAGTACTTTTGAGTACACATAGCTGAATTAGTCTTCATACGCAACACAAATTATCAAAAACCGTTATGACTGGTAGATAACCATGTTCAGTATTATCCACAGGAAGACAGCTAATTGCTGTATATGGTAAGTTTAAAAAAATGTTTCAGGAAGTTTTTTACTTGATCATTTTGACTATGACAGTTTCAGTATTGTCAGCATAATATGAGAGGTCAAGCACGCCTTTTGATGATTTATAACTTGCCTAAGATCAACTACAACACAGTTGGGGCTCAACCATTTACTCATCCTTTATGTTCGTCAAGATAGGACTGTGAAATTTAATCTTATGCATAGTATAAAATAATTTTTTTTTTAATTTTTTTTTGTAGTTGTGGGAAGAAATTCATTTAAGTAATTTCATTTTTTTTTAATGAGTGCCAGGTGCAGTGTTTGAAAGCCTCTGGAAAATACAGTGAACATCTTTTTAAAACCACCAAATTTTGGCTGTAACTGTCTTTTCAATTCAAAATGTTGTTTTCCAGGTTGAAGTAGCTATTGGAGAGAAAATGATGATTGGATTAGCAACAGGCACAGCTATATTCCTTTCACCATTACCTGTGCCCCCCATTCCAAAAATATCATGTGCAAATCCATGGACAGATGAGAAGCGGCTAACTGAAATTCAAAAGAATATAGTGGAAACAGTTAAGAAAAATAGAGATTTATATCAATTAAAAAATCTTGTGGTGAGTAAAAATACATTTCTGAGCAATTATTTTGCTAACTACTTGTGCTGTCATTATTTAAGAAATAAGTTAAGTTATTAAATCAGCGGTACTTAATACACAAGGAACACTTCTCTGTCATTGGCACCAGAATATTATGTGGACTACATTGTAGGAGACAGTGACTATAAAATGTTAAATCTTTGGTTCAAAAAAGAAAATGTAAGTTCCAATGTTTCAACTATCTTTTTTATGCAGTCTGCTAAAAATATACATTTAATCTGTGTATTTTTGATATTATTCAGAGTTTTCATTTTAAGTGAAGACATTGAAATACCTCTAATACTAAAGAATGGATTAAGGAAAGTTGTAATTCAACTTTGTCTCAGAGGGGGACATCCAACAATACCACATTTGACCCTAATCCCACCTTGTGCATGGGTGGCAGGATACAACTTTGAAATATTTTTATTGCATATTAATGAAAACACTGCAAAAACTACATATGTTTTGCCACATCTGGTGCAGTAATAGGAGGAACTGAAAAGGGTTCACAGTTGTGATTTACAATGATCTACTCACTGTATCTTGATTATCAAAATGTCATGTTGGACCACACCTTAATGTTGAGATGGGACAGCCCAGTATTTCATAACTTATAATTGAAAATGCTATTTGCAACATCGTATTCCTCTGACATATCAAACAGGGAACTACTCAACGTGCCATTGTGACCATGTAGTGCTCTATAATGTATTATAACGGGTAGTACACTGCGATCAGAGCTCATTTATCATGCAGATGTAGAACAGAGAACATCTCCAAAAATTACAATACTTGTTCAGTGTTTATTCTCTGCATTCCTACCTATCATTAAGATAAGATAATTTTATTGTTGTTAGGCCATTACAGCAATGGACAAAATAGTATATACATTAAACTACAATACTTTCACATTACATTACTAAATATAACAGTGCTGCATGTCAGTTTTTCACTTATATTTCCATGTCACATTCACAGTCAAAAACTTCTTTTAATTCGTAAAAGGGGTGTGCAATAAGCCATTTATTTAATGCTTTTCTAACTGCCTCCTCTGGTAGGTCTTCTACCATCTGCGGGAGCTTATTAAATAATTTATGACCCACTAGTTCATAGCTGTTGATGGTCTTTGTTAGTCTATTGTATGATGTGTGTATTGAATTATTTTTCCTTGTATTGTGGTCATGAATATTAATTCTACATTTTACTTGTTGCAGTTTCTTTTTGGTGTAGATTAGGACTTGATATATGTACAATTTTTAATAGTCATTATTTTACAGTCAGTGAACAATGGCTTACAGTGTGCTTTATTTTGAGAACATGTGATGATTCTGATTTTTTTAGAAGTAATATGGCTTGAGTTTCCGCAAGAGAATAAGTCCATAAGACATAATACTTTTGAAAGAATGCAAAGTATGAAGTTTTAACAAAGGCTGCTGGTACATATTTCATGAGACATTGAAATAAATATATTTTGTGTGTTGTGCCCAGGACAATTTGTCATCAATGTATACCCCCAAGAACTTTACATAGCTGGGCTCATTAAAAGGGCTTTTGTCCCTGAGACTAAATACCATTTTTTGAGTTTTGTCCTCATTCAGAAGAAACCCATTTGATCTAAACCAATATGATGCTCGAGCAAGTGTATTTTCCACAGAATCTTTTAACTTGTTCAGATTGTTATTACAATTTAAGAGATTGTAGAGCAGATGATGAATGTTATGATCACAGATTAAAAAATTGAAATTATGTGGATTTAGGTGAATGTAGGAAAAATGAAGACCTCATGGGTAAATAATGATAACCCTCAACTTTTGTATTTTTAATGTATTTGGTGCTAACAATCATATCCAACAGAATGTTTCAGTTTCTTCAAGTAATACGTAAATCTGCAGGGAAATGTCAAATATAAATATTAAAACATGTCATGGAAATATTTTTTTCAAACATACAAGTCATCATATCTCAGCACTTTATAAATGAGGGTTATCATTATTTTTCTCCAGTGTCTTAAAATATTGATGCGTTGAAATGGAAGCAGGCTTGACTTCGAAGGCAAGGTTGTCAACTAAACACAGCACTTATACTGAAAGCAGGTTTATTGTGAACTGTAACATACACACAGCACTGACTGCCTCTCGGGCAAAGTGCTCAGTTATTTATGCACAGAAAGAATGTACCAGAAATTAGAAGAATAGTCAACATAAGAAACATGTAGAAATTACAAGTGAACATAAGAAACATGTAGAACATTCTGGAAATGATGAATACAAAGAAATAAATTTTTGCCGGTGGACAGGATTGAACCGGCGACCTTCAGCACCACAATCGGTGACGCTATCTCTTGTGCCACACCAGCACTTGGTTGACTTGGGGTCTTGCAGCATTGCTCTTTCTCCCCTGAAGAAACAGCGACCCGCTGTTAGGTTCCCTTTGGAGCCAGCTGCAATGTCCTGGATCTGGAGAATCCTTCCCTTCTGCACAATTACCGATGAAGGACGTTCCTGTTGTGGCTTCAACAGTATCATTGCCGTCCTCAGAGTCCTTGAACAAGAAGCCATTTTCACCTATCTGCTCTTCAGGATTGTAGTAAGGCTTCATGCGGAGGACGTGAACAGTGTCTTCATTTTTGTCGTTTCAATGATGGCTCATAGTCCTCGACATTGTACGTGACTTCTGACAGGTGGCTTTGACACAATACGGACCAAAGTACCATTTCAATAAGTTTTCTGATAGTCCAACTTTCCGTACAGGGGTAAAAATCCATACCAGATCTCCTGGACTGTACACAGCATGTTGGTGCTTGTCATTATACCACTGACAGTCCTTCTCCTGGGCGTCCAGTGACCGTATGCAAGCCAGCTGTCTTGTTTGACATAGTCATGGTGAGTGTCGTTCAGTTGGAACGGGAACGGTGCATCCAATGTCATCTCAGCTTCACGGCCATGGAGCAGGAAAAATGGTGTGAAGCCTGTGGTGTCTTGTCTTGCGGTATTACAAGCAAAGATCACCACTGGCAGTATTGTACCCCAATCTTTCTGCTCAACATCGATGTACATTGTCAACATATCTGCTAACGTCTTGTTAAAACTTTCTGTAAGACCATTTGTCTGAGGATGGTATGCAATTGTCATTCTGTAGACAATGTCACAACATGACATTACCTCTGATACTAGTTTTGACTGGAATACTTTTCCACGATCAGATATCATCACATGTGGTGCTCCATGCTTCAAAATAATGTCTTGTACAAGGAATTCTTCGATCTCTGGAGCTTCTGCAGTCGGCACAAGCTTGGCAGCGTAGCACGTGAGGTAGTCAGTGCAGACTATTACCCATCAGTTACTGGTTGTCGACTTCGGGAACTTCCCTAAAAGATTGATCCCAACTCAGTGGAATGGAGCTGCTGCAGGTGGAATTGGTACAAGATGCCCTGGAGGTAATTGTGGCACATGCTTCTGTTGCTGCCACTCTTTACAGTGACTCACATAGTGCTTGACAGATCAGTAGAGACCATTCCAGTAATACCTGCGTCTGATTCTGTCTAGGATCTTCACGAATCCCAGATGATTGGATATTGGAGCATTGTGGAAATACTTGAGAATAGTTGGCTGGAGATAAGCAGGAATGACCAGTAGCCATTTTGGCCCCAGTGGATCATAGTTGCTCTTATACAATGTCTCATTTATAATTTGGAACTCTCCATTGGTCGGTTCTCCTTTCTCCAAGGCCTCTATGGTTTTTAATAGTGCTGGATCTTTCATCAGTTCAGCTGTAATGTCACCTAATTCAGTGAGGGCTGAAATTTCATTCGTGCTGTTGTGTTCCACTAATGGATTCCTCGAAAAGCAGTCGGAATCCTTGTGTTTGCACCCGTTCTTGAATAATACCACTGTGACGTCGTACTCTTGGAGTCTTAGTGCCCATCTTGCTAGTCAGCCTGATAGATCCTTCAAGCTAGTCAGCCAACACAAAGAATGGTGGTCTGTCACAACAGTGAATGGTTTGCCGAATAAATACTGTCGGAACTTGTTGATAGCCCAGATAACTGCGACACATTCTTTCGCAGTTGTAGAGTAGTTCATCTCGGACTTTGAGAGTACTCTTGATGCATAGGCTATCACCTTTTCAGCACCTTCCTGAACTTGTACAAGCACTGCACCAGTCCCGTATCCACTGGCGTCTGTGTGAAGTTCAGTTTCCGCATTCTCGCCATATAAGATTGGAACTGGTATGGAAGTTAGAGCCTCCTTAAGTGCTCGAAAAGCTCTTTCTTTTGCCTCATCCCAGTAAAACTTGGTGTCTCCCTGCAGAAGTTCTTGTAATGGACATGCCTTATTATAAAATCCTTTTATGAAACATCGGGATTATGAGCAGAGTCTGAGAAAACATCTCACATCATGAATGTGCTGAGAAGTTGGAAATTCACTGACTGCCCTTACTTTATCTGAATCACGACAGACACCATCTACGTTGACTAGGTGCCCCAGGATTTTTATCTCTTTGGTGATGAAGAGGAACTTCTTTGGATTGAGGCGGAGTCCTGCAGTCTGAACACACTTCAACACAGCTGACATACGACTCAGATGTTCTTCAAATGTTTTCGAGAAAACGACAATGTCAGCTAAATAGCAAAGACATGTCATCCACTTACGGTGTTGGAACACATTTTCCATCATGTGTTTTAATGTAGTCAGAGTATTACATAATCCAAAAGGCATTACTTTGAATTCATAGAGGCTGTCAGGTGTAATAAAAGCTGTCTTCTCCCTGTCAGCTTCGTCAACCTCGATTTTCCAGTAACCTGTCTGTATGTCCATTGTTGAGAAGTATGTAGCTCCTTTCAAGCAGTCTCAGGTGTCGTCAATGCGCGGCAATGGGTAGACATCTTTCTTTGTGATTTTTTTTTCAGCAACTGATAGTTAACACAGAATCGCCATGTGCCATCCTTCTTTACGAAGACTACCAGAGACAACCAAGGACTCTCCGAAGGTTGAATAATGTCATCGTGCAACAAGTTCTCCACTTCCTCCTGAATAATCCGTCTTTCAGCTGGCGATACTCTATACGAACCCTTATCGTGGGCTGTTTCATTTGACTTCTTCCCTGCTGGGGTGTGAATGCACCCGAAAATTGGTATAGTATTGCTATCACCCACTGTCATTGTTCCTCGATTATTCCAGGCCCTATTGGCAGTTCCACGTATGTTTCCTCCAGTGTGTTGTCTGTACTAACAGCAGAGCATATCACAGAACATTGTCTTCTTTAGTGTGCAGCGGTAATTATCTGACAATACACAGGAAGAAACTTCTGAATAAACCAGTGCCCGGACAGGTTGGCCATTGATTATGACGTCGATGAGATTTCCTGACACCTTAGCGACTGTCGTCCATGAAGGATTTTCATCTGCGGCGGCCTCACCTCCGTAAATGGTCGCCTTAGCGGCTAGGGGAGTGGCTGATACCTCTGTACATCGATGGTGAACAGCAGCGGTGCGTCGGAGTGCAACCTCGTCCAGGGTATGGCGATGGGCTTCTTCCCATAGGTCCCTGTCCAGTGTCTCCAGAGAACAGCGATGGGTGTCTGATGTGCAGCTGGCTTACCGCTGGTTTTGTGTCCATGGTTCTTCTGATGATACGGACCTTTGGAAGGATGTACTCTGTGTCCCTTATATTCCGGTTCTATTCAGTGTAAGCGACAGCTTTTACGTTGACTAATCAGAGCCATGGTGATGCAGATGTTGCACAGGATACCCAGCACCTCCACCAAACAATGTCACATTGAAGTGGAAGCAGGCTTGAATTTGAAGGCAGGGTTGTCAACTGAACACAGCACTTACACTGAAAGCATGTTTATTGTGAACTGAAACTTACATGCAGCACCGACTGCCTCTCGGGCAGAGTGCTCTGCTATTTATACACGGACAGAATGTACCAGAAATTATAAGAATAGTTAACATAAGAAACATGTAGAATTTACAAGTGAACATAAGAAACCTGTAGAACATTCTCGAAATGATAAATACAAAGAAATAAATTTTTGCTGGTGGACAGGATTGAACCGGCAACCTTCAGCACCGCAATCGGCGACACTATCCCTTGCGCCACGCCGGCAGTCAGTTAACTTGGGGTCTTGTGGCAGTATGTAGGCTGCTGTTGCCATTTAAGCCGAGCATTTTCCTGAAAATGTTTGCAAGGTAGGGAATGCCTTTATGTTTGAGTGCAGCATACAGACCGGCAAAAGGACATGAAGCAAATGTTTTACAGGAGAAGCTAATGAAATAGCTATACTGGCAACAGTGGACAGGACCCATGGATACCTGTTTGGCAATCACACCACAATTATAGCATGTCTGTAGTATTGTATCATCATAGGTATCATACATACCAAGTGTCACTGCATTAAGAACTTCATGGTGATGATTTCTGTAACCAGTCTGTATTTTAAGAAAGAGCACAAAAAAAAAAAAAAATACTTTTTTCCGTTGATGAGGTACTGTTTTCCAATGAATCTACGTTTGTAAACCAATTGTAGCACTAACTGAGTGTAGATTATCCCCACTGGTTATGGGGTTATAGCAAGATGACCAACTTCTTTGGTCAGTTAATGCCTTGTGTGGCATCTTGCGAATCAAACCTTTTCATCTGCATTTTATCAATGGCATGTTGAATGGACAGAAATATCAAATGTTTTTGGTACAGGAACTACTGATACTCCTTCAGAATGTTCCCCTAGATATTTGACAATGCGTGTGGTTTCAACATGACAGTTGCCCAGCTTATTATGCAGTTGAAGCATGGGAAGTATTAGACCACTTTACATTGATTGGTAGATTGACACAGGTGGCCCTATTAATTTGTCCTCTAGGTCGATTATTTTGATGTCATGGGAATTCTTTTTGTGGGGATATTTTAGAGAAAATTTTTACCAGTATCAAAAGGTTGTGAAGACAAGCTCGACTGCATGAGAAACTCTTGTAATAACATTCCTGCAAATATGCTTTGTCCCATGTACAGTCATTTGAAAAATAGATCACTACCTGATGGTACTACGTTTGAACACTTAATATAATTGGAATAGTGGAGTAGCATTTGCCATGAACCACAGCCACAGTGACACGTTGAGTAGTCTCCTGTTCAATATATTGAATGAATACAATGTTGTGAATGGTGTTTCCAGTTAGAAGTTACGAAATACTGGCCTCTCCTACCCTCGAAACATGGAGGTGGGTCCCACATCAGATTTGGATGTTCAAGAAACATTTAGTACCATGTTCGAAATTATGATTTTGTATCCATTTTGATTCCTCCAATTATAGCACCAACTGTGGTGAAACAAAGCAAATGCTTCAGACAAAACATATGGTTTTTTTTTTTCTGTAGAATTGTAATCTACGATAAAAATGTTGGTTCTCATTGGAGATTTCAAAGTGGTGTTGATGGATGTGCTCCTATGTAACAGAAAAATAAATAAATAAATAGATAAATTTGAATTCTAATGTTTTTTATCCAACAAATAGTTTTTGAGATATTTAAATGTCTTTAGTAAAAATTTTCAGTCTGTGTGCTTTATAGCAAGTATTAATATTTGACTCTTTGTCATATGTTAAGTATCATACAACAGTGTCTGCAGTTGCACTTTCGTGTCCAAAAATAGGTACGTATTTATATGAGGGAGCAGGAAAAAGATATTGGTTACTGATGTCCCTGCTAAACAAATAAATTGTGATGTACTGCTGCAAAGAAAAAAAAAAAAAAAAAAACACACTTTCAAAACAGCGACTGTGTAATACTAGCAAAGCTATCTGAAAGAAATGAAAAGACTATTTCTTTGCCTATCACTTACCATACTCAGTACTTGTCTTTTAGAGAAGCATTATTTTTAAGAATAGACCCCAATTTGTTGATAAATTGTGTATCACAAATATCAAAATGAATTTCATTTGACATTCAGAACTAGGTGTTTGTGTTTGAAATTAAAATGTAGAGGGTGTGGGTTGTGCTCTGGTGGAGGGAGAATCAGATGATGTTTGAAGGTAATACAGTCCCTTTATTATTCCTTTGTTTGTTTGACAAGCACAGGACTTTATCAGGTCACACAAGCAGGTGAGTCTGGACCTTCAGACCTGATTGTGATGTAGTTTGGTCACTAGTGCCTGCTATTCTCAGTGCAGCCAAGATGCACTGTGACCCTGTCGACATTTCTGGCCATGGCAGGGCTGATATGATGGTCTGACTGGGTGACAGATGGCTAGTGTACCAGTGGTCTAGTGGCCAGGAGGACACCATTAAGTCTCTCGGCCAGCTGTGGCAGATGGTTCTGTCAAGATATCAGTGGAGACAATAACTGTGGCATCTTCTGATATGGTCACTTGCTGATTTGATGACAGCTTGGCTGGATAGCCAGTTTTTATACACGAAAAAGTTGGTGTTTTTTGTGATACTGCTGCCGCAGATGCCATTTATGCTACATGTTGAAGTTTCCCTGGTTTCGGTTGCTAGCTGGCAGGTAGGTGGTAGTGCCACGCAAATGCAGTGGCGCAATGCTATGCCAGAATATTGTGGCAGGTGGCTCGTTTTACAGTGTTGAGATGCCTTGTCTTGGCCCATGCCATTGCATTCTCCTCTTCCTCAAAGAATTCCAGCCTTCAAATTCTTTGTTACACAATTCCTTCATACTACAGAACATCAGCCCTCTTACAATAAAGTGCATTTGATATCGAACATTTTTAAATGCCTGCTACGCAATCTAATTTGGAACCCAATTCCATGTGGCACACTTGCTCGTGTTACATGGCCCATTGGTGTCAGTTGTCTGTCACTTTTCGAAAGGCAGTCGGTGTTCATGTGTTTAGGCTTGACCTTGAACGATTTATTGAAACAGATGTCAAGTGGTTGCTGAATTGACATTATCCTGCCTGAATGGCACACGATTAGAACTTTTTATCAACGTAATAAATAACTTTCTTCTTGAAATTCTAGTGCTTCACATACCCCAGCACTTTACAAAATTTGACAAAACAATATGTGAAATCAGAATGAGGCAACTCGTGCAAGAATCCTAAAGCCTTATGTATTATGGTTATTTACGTGAAGAAATTTATTTTTGTTGCTACTTATATTATTTGAAAGGCAGCTACATTTGAAGTTGAGCAATACTAAAGTTCTATTTCCTTTATTGGATGGTGTATTAAAATTCAGTAGTCAAAACTAAAAAGGAAACTGGACTCGTCTTCCTGTTTTGTTGTTGGTGTTTTTTTTTAATGAGCACAAAAGTTTTAGTGCCAGTATTTACATTTGCGCCTGCTAAGCAAGCCTGTGTAGCACTACTTATATTAGATGGGAAAAGTTACTTGTGGTGGCTCTTAGTGCCATTTATCAGAACTATTCAAAGTGAGGTTGTTTCGTTTTATGACGTCACGTCTTTTAGCAAATCTATGGAAAATAAAGTAAATAACGCAAACGAAAGCACACAGTTATGAAAAGTAAACTACAAAATTCATAAGTGAAAGGTTTCCATATAACACTTTGGATTCGGTAGTATTCGGCCATTATGCACCGAATCTCGAGTCCGAAGCCAGTGTGCTAGATTCGGCGAATAATGGATTCGGCCGAACCACTCGGACACAACCCTAATTTTGATGTTTTGTGATTGAATATATGATGGCAGGATGTGAGTATTGGTAATAATAATAATAATAATAATAATAATAATAATAATAATAATAATAATGGTAATCACTGTATGCAGGAGCCTGACACGTGCTCCAATGGGAAGGTTCCAACATCTGATACTGAAGACTCAGACGATGAGCGTCCAGCACTGGAGTTATCAACAGGAAATAAAGATACCTGGATATTTGAAGTATGTTACCTTTAATTAGACTTAGTACAGTGAATTTCTTAGAGTTATGTAGTTCTCTGTACTTATTTTTGGGTTGATGACTCTGAAGCTCCCTGTGCATATTTTCAGATTGATGACTCTGAAGATGTGGATAAGCTATCACTGTTGATTGATCCAAGGCCACCAGAAGGTTTTCATACAGTGAACATTGAAACAGTTCCTGGTCTTGATGAACTTGAAGTAGTTCGAAACCTTCAAATGTTTACACAAGTATGGCGGGCAAAAATATCAAGCCATCAAACTCATGTTGGTGGATTTAGTCAGCATATAAACAGACTTCTACAGGTAATCTTCTGCACCAAACTTGTACCTTCATGAGTGGAATATTGATTAAATACCCAACATTCTCTCTGTGCTTTAGGGATACTGATTTATAATTTTACTCTTTTTTTTCCAGAGTGTATACTTCAAATTGAGGCGATTAGTTCCATGTGCACTGTGCAACTTACAATTCAGAGTTGAGTTGCCTGAAATTGATGAAGTTCAGTTATCAGTATTAGGTAATTCCTTGCTGTTTTCTAATTTGTGATTTTCACTAGAAAACAACCTGACACTATCTTTAGGATTGTAGTTATTTTTTTAATTTTTTTTTTTATTTACTTACTTCAGTCAAATTTTCATGTCAGTTTGTAAACATATATATATATATATTAAATAGAATTTGCAAGAAATTTTGGCTCTTGCAGAATTATATATGGAAGATGTGTACATTGACAGGCAAAAAGATTGCCCAGCTTGACTAATTTAGAGTCGAAGAACAGGGCATTGCAAGTGACTAGGTTCATAAATGCCAGTGTTAACTGTAGTGGTCCGTGGAGCTTCAGCTTGGTGTCTACATCACAAAGTAGAAACAGTGTAATAGTTATGATATAGTATATGTGGAGATTCATTGAAATTTAATTCATTTTATCGTTTCTTTTTAAAATCATTATTCAAGTATGTAGAAATGATTGAAATGTAAGAACTCTACATCAATGGAATTACTACAGGGAGAACATTTCACAAAGTTTTCAATGGCAGGCCGGCCGCGGTGGCCGAGGAGACTCAGGCGCTCCAGTCACGGTCTGCACGGCCACTACGGTTGGGGGTTCAAATCCCCCCTCAGGCATGGATATTTGTGCCGTCTTTTGTATAAGGTAGATGATAAGTAGTTTGCAAGTTTAGGGACTGATGACCCCGTAGTTAAGTCCCATAAGCTTAACAAACATTTGAACATTTGAATTTCAATGGCAGTTTATGAACATAAAGGACAAGCATTTGAATCCAACGGGAGTCAGTTGTCATACCTTTATTATTATTATATGTAAAAAACTAGATGAAGTCTACTTTTGTTCTAATAAAACCCTATGTCATTCCAAGCATGTGTTCAAGTTTTACCTCTCTATCTTCATTATTCCATGATTTATTAAGTTTTCAAATTTATACTGACTTTTTGATCACCTGGTATTTACGTTATGAATTCATTTGAAT
Source organism: Locusta migratoria (assembly GCA_026315105.1). Classification (NCBI taxonomy): domain Eukaryota; kingdom Metazoa; phylum Arthropoda; class Insecta; order Orthoptera; family Acrididae; genus Locusta; species Locusta migratoria. The sequence goes on from CM048755.1 coordinate 276,800,476, forward strand.
GCAAGGCCTTTTGGCCACGGGCCACGAGAAATTGCTTTGGGGTCTGCCTGAGGCCAGTTTGACACCTCTGCTCTATTGGATTGTGATCTGGTGACTTAGGTGGCCATGGAAGACATCAAATAATATTTCCCCTCCTTTGAAATGAACTCTGAATCCTAATGCTAGTGCGTGATGGATGATTATCGTGTTGAAACTTCCTGACAGATTAAAATTGCATGCTGGAATCGGGACTCGAACTGGGACCTTTGCCTTTCGTGGGCAAGCGTTCTGCCACTGAGCTATCCCGACACAACTCACGGTGCTGCCCCACAGCTTCAATTCTGCCAGTACCTCGCCTCCTACTTTCCAAACTTCACAGAAGTTCTCCTGCGGAACTTGCAAGACTAGCACTCCTGGAAGAAAGGATATGGTGGAGACATACTTATCATGTTGGTGAGACCACCTTCAGGGTACTGAGCTCCAGTGATGCTTACTTTTTCAAGGAAATGTTCGTTGTGTTCTGAATTGAACTTGCCGTGGTTGCATTCTAAAGTTCCTGCACCCATGTAAGACATCCAGCCCCAACATTTCACTCGTATGTGTCTGAATGTGGCCATGAAGTGTGTTTTGTGTTATTACCCATATGTGCAGTATACAAGGACCTCTGTTCATGGACTCAATTACACACTTATCAATAATAATAATAATAATAAATGATAATTGACACCATTTTGATTCAAATGCTCATCCTTTATGTTTGTAAACCATTGGCTTATCCACTCAGCTACTCAAATGGAGTGAAATGCTGATCATTGTAGTAATTCTGCTGATGTGGAGTTTTTATAATTCTAGTGTTTCTACATGCTTGAATAATGATTTTCAAAACAAAAGGTATGATGAGTTACAGTGGAGTGAATTTTGACATATAGTATAGCCTGACGATTAAAATGCTTCTATTTGATGATGTAAACACCAATTTGAAGCTCCACAGACCATACAGACCACAGACCATACAGTTGTTAACAATGGCACTTCTAAACCTGGCCATGTGCAATACTCAGTTCTTGAATTCTAAATTAATTGGGACAGGCAATCATTTTGCTTGTGAGTGTCTGTCATTTCACCACCTAAATCAGTGGCTGTTACAAATAAGGCATGGACACTTCTAGCAGAATGTAAATAAGTTAGGAGTGAAAAATAATAATTTGCCAAACAGTGGAAGCATTGAATTGTTGACAAGCACACAAGGAATATGTATATCTTAATTTTTTAATGTAAGTAAAATGATCAGGGGTCAAATTTGAATAGGTTGTTGAAGGGGGAAAAAGAAGTTAAACCATACAATAGACATGAGAAATAGACATGGGAAAGTGTTAGATGGCTGTAAGGAAACAGTGGGTAACACGTTTTAGGTTTGCAAATTGAAACTGCAGGAATAAACTGTGTTGGTGGCTGTGCATGTTAGTGATCACTGTATATGTGGAAATACATGATGGATGTAAAATGATGATAAGAACAACCTATGGAGAAGAGGTGGGTTGATTTGGATGTGAAATATAGTAATTCAAGACTGTGCTGATTGTGTAATTAAATTTGATGGTCCTATAGACAGTGCTCTAACAGTGATAAAGACATAATTACTAGTACCAGTGCAAACCTAACTGTTGCCTTGTGCGAGTTTGTGAGTTGCAAATTTGCTGCCCCTTTTAAGAAAGAATTTTTTTGTATGACAGTTCTGCTGTCACATGTTTTCACAATTAAAAAAAAATGCCTGTCACTTTTATAAAAGACATAGGAGTAAATATGTAGGTGTAATATCTGTAAAGGGGACACATTTTTACTGAAAATCTTGAAAAGTTATTGACTGGTTATTACAAATTTTACACCACACACTGATGAGCATTTGGAAGGATATGGTCTTAAAATTTTTGAAATATAAAGTGTATTCAGAAATTTCCAGTATAAATTTCGAAGACTTGTACAGAAGAGTGAGTACATATTTTAATAAGGACCTCATGTCCGGGAATGTCGCCGACCGTGGTGTCCAAGGGGACTGAGGCGCTCCAGTCATGGTCTGCACGGCCACTACGGTCGGGGGTTCGAATCCCCCTTCGGGCATGGATATTTGTGCTATCTTTAGGATAAGCTAGTTGATAAGTAGTTTGTAAGTTTAGGGACTGATGACCCCGTAGTTAAGTCCCATTCGGAAATGTCACCCACTGACACTATGATCACTTTGTTATCCTAGTTACTGTGAAACAAATTTCTTTTACTGAAAGGTTTTTGTTTTTGATATTTTGGGATGAGGTAGCATGAACCAAATATGAATACGTCCTCAAAGCTCCAAGGTATGCAGTTAGATCCCATATCTACTAGACATTTTGCTCTTCTTTTGGCCCATGTTGTGCTGTTCTGAAATATGGAAAGCAAATAGCTTGCAATGGTATAGATTTGTTTCACAATGTCAGGAAGGAAAGAAATGCTCATAGTGTGAATGGATGACATTTCCAGACTTGAGTTCCTTATCAAATAACTATGTAAAAGAGGTTGAAGTTTGTAACAGGAATTTCTGAGCACCCGGTGTATAAGGGAAGAATACTTACCACAAATGTGGAAAAGTTTACGATCAGTGTAATTCAAATATTTACATGATTGTTCAGTACAACCATTCAGGAATAGAGGTGGGCGGGCGGGGGGGGGGGGGGGTTATGCTCAGTGAGGTGAGGGGGGAAGGAGGTGAACAGAGAGAAAGAAAGGGGGGGGGGGGCTGGAAAGATGGGCTGAAACCTAAAACACTGGTGTCGCTTCAGATTGTCACTTCAAGAAATCGTATTCTAGATTGGTTATACATTAAAAACAAATTTGATTCCTGCATCCAAAATGTATAATATTGTTATGTTAAAATCAGCTTCAATCCTCTTTCTACTTTTACTTTTTTGCGTCTTACTTTCTGGTATGATTCTACTTTAATCTTCCCATGCAACATCAAAGAAAGCATTACAGAAATGTGTATCCCGATGACTAACTGGCTCCATGTGTTAATGAGGCTCAACTCCATAAATTCTCATCACTTTCTTCTGAAATCGCTGTTCAGGATGTATCGCGTAGCAGAAACTATGCGCTTCCTAGTAACATCTACAGATATAAAACTTCAAGCAAATGGATGACATTCTTTTCAATTTTCATAACTTTTTGCATTATAATACTGAAATAAGAATGTAATGGAGAGAAAACAGAAAAATATTAATGTGCTGCATCACACTTGCTCATTAAAAACAACAGACACTTGCACAAATGTCATCCTTTTCGTGAATTACCTCTTTCCTGTGTAAGTGCTAACAGATTAGTCTCCATTGCTGAATCACTTTACTTTAACTTCCCTTTACTTCCCAATAGCTAAAATGGAAAGACACGTCATTATTTGCCACCCTGCCAGTTTTCAAATAATAGAAGAAAAATATTCCTTTCTTCAACCTTGAAGAACAAAAAGTCTGACTTAAGAGCAAAGTAAATGCACAATGTAATGTACTTAGGGTTGTCAGCTGGTGTTCCCTAAATTTTCCAAATATGCTTTACACAGTTTTGAAATGTGTTTAAGGTCATTATCTTGCTGTAGAATGAATGTCTTGCCAATCAGACACCTTATCTGTTCCATTCCCTTGCACGAGATCAACATTGGTGTAAAATTCTTTCACCTGGCAACCTGCAAACAAACTTGCATTGCTTTGTGCCAAAGACCTTAAATTTCAACTGGTCAATGAAAATTACCTTTATAAGCTGATTTACTGCCCAACTTTCATGCTGTCTTTCACAGTGTAGCCTCGTCTTCCTAACAATAGCTATCAGTAATGGTTTCTCAGCAGCTACAAGTGCATTAAGTTCACTGTATTAAGATGTCACCTCACATTACTTACACTCACTGGCTTTTCCCTACTAAGGTTAAGTTCTATTGTTAAAATTGGCACTCTTTTGAAGCAATCAAGTTCACTTGTTGCTACCATATATTTTTCAGCACTTTTTGAAGTGATTTTTGGCATACCTTTCAAGTTCTGTCCATATTCTGGCCAGTATTCACACATCTCTGCAAGGTAGAATGGACACATCCCATGGAAATATGTTCTCGACATGTTATTTGCAGCATAGTAAGACCGACTGTACTTAAATACCCAAATGTAGAACTTTTTTCTGTTGAAAGCATATTTCTTCTCCTCATTATCTATGTTTACACTGATCACTGACTGACGTTCACTTTTTGCTATCTCATGCATACCCCTTTGTACCTGTAACCGTGTTGTTCTATGAGCGAGGAAAGGTTATATTACGACATGACAATACAATATTGGTGACATGCTATGCTTGGACCTGAATATCTTTACAAAGCCAAATTACATTTGAAAGATTTCCTTTTTAAATGTGGATCACTGCTCTTGATCATTATAATGAGCAGGACTTTGGGGAAATTATATAAGTGATTCGTATCTGAATCTGATAACTAGCTTTTGTATTTTACTTTCCACTGATCCTTTTTACATTGTGGCTGCACACCAGGCCTGAACTCTTACAGAAATCTGTAAAATGCTGTGAGTGCTGAGTGGTAATGGGCAGGTGCTCTACATCAGTAGTGTGTAGATAAGCTAGAAATCTGGGTTCGGCAGGAGACGTGTCAGGGTAGTCAGTGCAGATGTGACGGTTGTGTCCAGATGGTGCAGTGGGCTGTGTGATTGCCTAGGAAGTGGGAAACATGGGTTTGAAATGCAGCCCAGCAAAAAAGTTCATGTTTCCCCCTTTTTTTAATTTTTTTTTTAATTCAAAACCCAGTAGCAGTTTAAGTATAAAACTCTTTGTGTTTTGGTTTAACAAAGGCTGAGTTCAGAATTAGGTTGAATTTTAAATATTATCTTAATACTGTTATAGGATCCAAACTGGGCAGCTCTGTACAATCCAATACCAAGTATGAGAGCAGATGTAGAAATTATATATGGATTAATTATTTGTCAGTAGTGTTAAGACTTTCTGCAGCAAGTTGATTTGAAAAGTAAAAAGTAACATTTAAAATTTATTTCTCCTGACAACAATTCCAAAATCCACACATTCTGAAATTTTTTCCAGATATTTTACTCTTCTAATCTGGCAAGTCTAATTGTGCTGGACATGTTTCCATATTACAGCAATGCAAATTATAGCCTATAATCGCAAGTTACAACAAATCGTGATATGCCTCTTTTTCCAAGATTAGGAAAAGCAATAAATTTCGTCTAATCGGTCTTGAGTCCATTGGCCAACAGCCTATATGAATCCTGTATTTTTCATTTGTATAGAATGTGAGAATGGCTACTCTCAAAACAAAGAAATGAGTTTCAAAAATTGCCCCTGGCCTCTCTACTTTGCCTTGTCCAGCAGGGGCAGCAGACCTTCCACTGCCTCTGTCTGGTGCTGCCCCACCGATGTGCTGCTCCATGAAGCTGCACGTTTTGCACCAGCCATTATCATTACTAACAGTTAGTAGAATTTGGAGCTACAGTCAATTGCAGAATTATAATTATATAAAATTTTTTGCTTCTATGATATGAGCTTCACTTTCTTCTGCCCAGTTTTGCATCACCCACCAAACAAAAGTTCTGTGGTATTTTACACTATGGTCTAGTGGTACTTATAATGTAATAAATCTTCTGATTAATTGACAAACCAAACCAATTAAATCACTTCATTTGTAATCAGACAGAACCTAAAATCACTTTTCTTAAAGTAAGCCCATTGTATAGCAATCCCGTGCAGTAATGAGATGTACGGCCCTTTCCAAGACTGCAAACCTGCGCCCCATGTGGCGTACCGCCCACATGTTAGTTTAACCACTGTTGGCCTAATTTATCCCATTCTTAAATTGCAAATTTTGCAGTCAGTCAGGATGTGCTCATACACCTCTTTTCAGTTCCCAATCATGTTCAGCTGGAATCATGTTGGGGGAACATGCAGGCCAATACCAGCACATTTGATGAAACCTTTAATGATTTATGCATGTCAGACTTAAGAGCTGTTGCCCAGAAACTTGAATTCTTCCCTGAAATGCTGATGAAATGGTTCAGCAGTGAGTTGCAGGATGGTATCAAAAATCCCACGTGATACCCACACCACGACTGATATACCACCTTGCCATTCTCGATAGACAGCATGCCTGTGGTGTGTAGTGTAACCGTGTTACCACATTCCCTCCACACACATTATCGATGGTCATCTGGTATCCGACACATATGGCCCTCATCTGTGAAGAGGACTTTATGATATTTTTCCTTAATCCATTCTTGGCCAGCCTGTACTGTGCAGCATAGTGTCTGGGTTTAAGGGCCAGGCCTCTCTGTGGCTGCCTCAAATTGCTGTGAGGTCTGTTTCATACAGTCTTGTTTGACACTTGCCTCCCAGTGGTCTGAAAAAATGGTGGCAGTCTGGTCAAGATTTCTTTGAGCAAGAAGTTCAGATATTGCTTGTGTTCCACAAAGGACGGGACAAGTTATGAACACTAACTGTAGTTTGAAATCAAATCCAGGTCCTTACCTCATTACTTTGACTCATGGCTATTCACCTTGCAACTTCTCTTAATGAAAGTTAATTTTGACATAAAGCAACAATCTTTGTGGAAACAAACATTGATATTCCTCTTCTTGCCATTGGAGAAGACCTATACAGTGTCTATAAATGCCCTCTACTGTTCCTACACAATGTATTGAATGAAGGTACATATTTACATGCCTCACTTATATTCAGCAAAAGGGGTATGCTTCTGATAGATGGGCCTATAGGCAAGTTTGTTTCCATTTTATAACAGTTCAAAGGATCGAGTTTTTCAAATTGTGACAACATAGGCCATGGCGAATGTGTTTATGGCATACACAGGTGATGAAAAACTATTTTAGGTGAGTGTATCATTTATAACCATAATATTTAGAGTTAGATTACATACTAGTTAAATATGATACTTATTTACCTACCAGCACAATGAAATGTTTTTGTTCTGTTCAAGGTATGGCCATTGGTCTTTCAGAACCTGAAAAAATGCCCAAAATTCGGAAAAAAGTTCCTGTTCCTGCTAACAAGGATGATTTCAAAAAATTAGGTATGATATATTTGTGTCACTGTGGTGCATCATTCATTTGGTTATATAATATATATATTCAAAACATAATGTACAGTCACAAATAAACTGCACTGTGTTGCTATGTGAGAGAAAATGGAGGGTACTAAAACTTGATGCTTGTTTCTTTGCATTATTAGTTACAATAACCACATATTTGTAAGTTTTATACTGCAAAAATGCCAAACTAATTTTTGCTCTCTAGCAAAAAGGCTCCGACACAAGGAACATGTTAATGTTATGATGGCAAAAAATGTCTTAAAATCAGTGGAGAAATAAATCTTTTATCAATAACATAACAAAATTTCTTTTTCAAGAGTCAGTGATTTCCGGGATTATTCAGATTATTGTAGTTTTCGCAAATAGTAATTATGAACTGTTCTTCGAAAACAGTGGATATTACATAGTTGCCGATGCCACAACTCACGTGTGGAATTGCGTCTCCCATCGGGCGCCTCCCCATTTGGCGGATTGCGGGACTTTCACCAGATATGGTGGACACAGTAATTGAAATACCCGGGGTGGACCAAAACTAGCAAAACAACAACTGCTGCCTTGAAGTTGCGAGTTGGGTCTCCAAAGGCTAAGGGAAGAAACACCTAATTAAAAATCACCCGTCCTCCGGTAGGGGTTGGACGCTCTATAAAAAGCAATTGTTAAAGCTGGATGTATGAAGGGAGAAGGACCTGGCATGGATAAGGACAATGAGGATGGAATACAAGTAAGTGAAGGAGGGAAAATGAGGAAGAAAAGAAATATAAGACGTAGATCAGATGTATATATTGGTGCTTGGAATGTGAGATCCCTATATTGCCCAGGAGCACTGAAAGTGGTGCTGGATCAAATAATGAATTTGAAGCAAAGTATAATAGCACTACAAGAAATCAGATGGCTAGGGAGTGGAATTTTAGAAAAGAAAGAAGCAAATGTATCCTATAGCTGCAGTGAAATAAATCAAGAGCTGGGGACAGGATTTGTTGTACATCATCAATTAAAGCATTTGGTAATAGGGTTTACACCCATTAGTCCAAGATCATCAACATTCAGGATAAAGGGCAAATTCTTTAACTACTCCATAATTAATGCCCATTCACCAACAGAAGAAGCCGAAGAAGAAGAGAAAGAAATATAATATGAATCTTTGGAAAGAGCCTGTGATGAGTGCCCAGGGCATGATAATAAAATAATAGCTGGGGACCTAAACACTTAGGTAGGGAAAGAACAAATTTATAGACTGAATTGGCCCCCACAGCAAACATGAAACAAGTAATGAGAACGAAAGAAGGATCAACACTGTTCCCACATAAAGAAATACATAAGGGAACATGGACCTCACCAGATAGAAACACAGTAAATCAGATTGACCACGTGTTGATAGATGCAAAACACAAATCAGAACTATTGGATGTGAGAGGTCTCAGAGGCCCAAACGTAGATACAGATCATTTTCTAGTATGGCACGGGTGAGGGCGAGGATTTCTAACACAACAAAAGGAGTCCAACCCAGGACACAGAAATATAACATAACAACTTTAGAATCAGTGGAAGTTAGGAAAAGGTAACTGGGATTCTGGCTAACGTTGGAGAATATAACAACATCGAAGATCAGTGGGAAGTGATAAAAAAGTTGGTGGACACATCGGTAAGAGAGATACTTGGAATTGGGACAAGACAAGTAATACCATCACGGTTTGATACTGAATGCGAAATAGCAACTGAAGAAAAGAACGAAGCATATAGAAGGACACTGTGATCACTCTGTACGAGGAGGATAGTAGAAGAATACAAAGAAAAATGGAGGATTGAAAAGAGGATTCACCAAAGAAAAATGAGAGAATGGATGAAAGCAAGTATAAAAGAAATGGAGCTCATGAGAAGCAAAAATGAAATGAGAAAATTCTATAGAGAGGTGAATGCAGCACGGAAGCCTTTCAGTAGTAAAACTAGCTTAATAAAAGATGAGACAGGGAACATAATAAGTGAAGAGAAGGGAATAAGTGAAAGATGGCGCAGGTATTTTGATAGTCTCCTCAATCCTAGAATAATTATACCAGAGAATCCAGTAGAAACGAATGGGGAAGATGACCCAGACAACAACACGGCCACACCAAATATAGAAGTGAAAACTGCCATGAAAAAATTGAAAAACAAAAAGGTGACAGGGACAGATTCTATTCCAGCAGAACCGTTTAAATAAGGTGGCAGAGAGCTGGAATGAAGCATTCTGCAAATGATCACCAGAATATGGGAAGAGGAGAAAATGCCTCAACAATGGAAAGAGGGTATCATATGTCCCTTACATAAGAAAGGAAATCAGATGGAGTGTGGTAATTACAGAGGGATCACATTACGTTAACTGGAATATAAAATATTCTCTAATATACTATTTGACAGAATCCTCCCAATCATTCAGATGGAGACAGGGCCTTACCAATGTGGATTTCTCCCTGGGAAGTCAACTATAGATCAAATATTAACCTTAAGACAAATCCTGGAAAAAAACAAACGAATGAGTATGGGGTTGGCACGCATCACCTCTTTATAGATTTCAAAACAACTTATGATAGTATAAATAGAAAGCAGTTATATGAAGCTCTAGGTGAACTGGGAATTCCGAGAAAATTGGTAAGACAGGTGAGAATGACAATGAATTAAACACAAGGTAGTATAAGAATAGGAGGAATGATGTCCAACACATTGAGTATTAAAAACAGAGTGTGACAAGGGGATGCATTGCCATGTCTTCTCTTTAATGGAGAGGGTGATGAGAAATGCAAACCTTCTGACTAGGGTATTATCTTCTATAAATCAGTGCAGATAATGGCCTATTCAGATGACATAGATATAGTAGCAAGAATCCAAAAAGCAATGGAAGAGACACTTACGGCTCTCAAACAGGCTAGTAGGAACATGGGGTTAATTAGTAATGAACAGGAAACAAAATATATGGCTGCTGGAAAAGCACATCAAGAAAATATGCCAAATGCAATAACAATGGGCGGTTATACATTTGAGAGAGTTGAACATTTCAAGTACCTGGGCTTGACACTTACTCATATAAATGATACCTCCTATGAAATTAAGCAGAGATTAATACTAACCAATGGAGCCTATTTTGCCCTAACAAGACTTCTATTCTCAAGACTCCTGGCTCGTACCACTAAATTAACTATCTATAAATCACTTATATGATCAGTGCCTGTGAAACATGGACATTAACAACTAAAGATGCTGAAATACTGGACACTTTTGAAAGAAAGGTACTTTGACGAATTATCGGCCCAATCTGTGAAAGAGGAAGATGGATGAGGAGATACAACCACTAGTTGTATATCTTATACAAAGACCAACCCATCAGAAGGATAGTGAAATCATCCAGATTGAGATGGGTGGGGCATGTGGCTCGCATTAATGATACAGAAGTACCAAAAAGAGTATTAGAAGGAAAGCCAGGAGGGCAGAGAGGACATATTTGACCAAGAGCCAGATGGGAAGATGGAGTAATCGAAGATGATTTTCGGAAGATGGGCTATAGAAACTGGAGAGTATTGGCAAAGGACTGAGAGAAATGGAAGGAAATTGTAGAAGAGGCCAAGACTCATCATGAGCCATAGAGCCAAGAAAGAAGAAGATGCTACAACTTTATGTTTTAAGAAAAGTTAATTTTTACACTTTCATTTGCTTGAAATAATTGATTGCTGACTAATTTTGATCACGTACATTTGTGACTTATGGAACTAATTGGAGAAGACAACTTGCACCAGCCTTGTGATTATCTCTATGCCCTGTGTTCACATTTCTGCTTCATAAGAAGGACTCTGAGAACAAAAAAAGGGCAGTTATGACAAATACTATGAAATGAGACAGGCACATTAAATCAACGGTAGTGAATACATGTAAGGAAGTTAGATTTGTTAGCTGGAAAGGGGTGGAGGTGATGTTTGCCACATCTGTGGTATATTCAATAAGTCACATGTGCCTCCCAAATGGTGAGCACCTCAGTGAGTTTAAACTTTGCTTGCCATAAACTCTGGGCATGCTTCAATGACTATCCTGCAGTCCAGTGGTGGAATGGAATGTTGTGTTTCACAGGGAATGAGGATCTTGGATCAGCTGCCTGTATCATGAGGATAGTATAAACCTAAAACCAGCTGTTCTTACACACACACACACACACACACACACTTACTCCAACCTGACATGTAAAGAAGAAACCATTTGTAGCAAATGAGGCAAGACCAGATGTAAAGATGTGAAGGAGTCATTTAATCATCTCCTCCAGATGTGTTAATTGATCTGTGAATCAACCTGTTTGGAAGAGAGACTGTAATGTCTATCTAAGGAACTCACAGGAGCTAAAAATTATGAAGTATGTTATGTATTGCGAAACAAAAATATCTATAAAGCAATGCAACCAGCCACGTTCACTACTTCATTTGCTACAGCTTTCAAATGCTTTATTCAGAAACCTGATGGCACTTCACAAATTGAGATAGCTGCAGTTGCAACAGTGCTGTTTATATGAAGCCTATAACTTCCCCCAGTACACCAGAAAAGTCCACAGTTGCCAACATCACAGAGCTTGCAGCACCTTAACACGTAGACTCCAGTGAATCAGCTAACTACAACTGCTACTAATGTTACTTCAAAGCCCCCTCTGAAAAACAAACCAATGACTTGCATGACCTATACATAGATATCAAAAAAATTAAAAGAAAAATCTACTATTTTTGCTGTACAGTAATTATTTTAGAAAAGACAGAAAAACCAACTGTTGAAACTAGTAAAAAAATTAAGAACAGTTGGAAGGTAATTGACATGCTCAGCTCAATCTAATAGAGCACATATGTGATGAATCATAGTATCAGATTCAACTCAATAGTAGAAAACTGTATATATGAACTGATTAATAGTAAACATTAATTTTTAGAGATCAGCAACAATTAAGGAAAATGGGGGGGGGGGGGGGTGTCTCAGTAGGATAGACCTCTTTTGGGATGTAGTCATATCATGGCAGGATTTTAATTGGCAGAGCTGCTTCACTGATGACAATTCGGCTTATTCCAGCATGAACCGGTCAAGTGTTGTCACACTGACAGAAAGGTGCTGGACGAAAAGGCTGGTGCCCAACTTAAATTAATAAAAAATACTTTTGTTTGTAGCCTGTGGGCACCTTGTACAATATTTATTGTAATTTTACCTTACTGCTCCTGGTTTTAGTTGGTAACAATCATTCCTACCACTTCACTTTTTGTTTCTGGTTTTGTGTTGTGTTATCATTATTGATGACAATGTTAAGTTGTAAATTTTAGCATTCAGTATTAACTTTTCTGTAATATATTTTTTTCCATTTTGCATTAATTGTCATCCTCCTCATTAATTTCCAATAATTGTGTTCATAAACTCATGCCACAGTTTTAACTGGTCATAGAAAGGCAACGGAACAAATTAAAAGTGTGAAACCTTCACCAAATGAAAGAAAAACTTCTCATAGATTATATTAAGTAATCTTCATTGTTGTGCATGTGCAAGTAATGACGCAACAGTGAAATGAAGCAAATTACATAGCTGCAGCAGACAAGATGTTGACAGTGCAGAGGAAAGTTCAGTGTATTCTGTGGCTTGCTGAATTTGAATCCTTGACACATGTTCAGTGCGAATATCATCTTGTGTGCACTGAAGTCCCACCTCATAGCAATAACATTAAATGGTGGGATCAGCAGTTGAAGGAAACTGGCAATTTGTTGGACCAAATACGTTCTGGTAGGCCTACTATTACTGACAAAATCGTAGAAGCTATATGAGACACCTACCTAAGGAGCCTCAAGAAATAGGTGCATACATTTTCTTGAAAAAGACCACATCCCATAAAGATGTTTTTTAAAGTCTCCATTTTACCATGTTACAGCCTGCAGTTGTTACGTGCTATCCCTCCAATAGATCTAAACAATTTTCTTCACAAATGCTTCATGAGATTGACAACTATAAAGAGGCCACCTGCCATGTGCATAATCATGTTCTGTACTGTAATATCAGAATCTAGACTGCTGAAAATCCTCTTGACATGGAAGCCACATCAGAAAGCATTGAATAGGAAACAAACTTTGAGAGTTGAAACCTCCTGGCAGATTAAAATTGTGTGCTGGAACCGGGACTCGAACCTGGGACCTTTGCCTTTCGCAGGCAAGCGCTCTACTGACTGAGCTATCTCGACATGACTCACGATCCTGCCTTACAACTTTACTTCCGCCAGTACCTCACCTCCTACTTTCCAATCTTCACAGAAGCTCTCCTGCGTACCTTGCAAGACTAGCACTCCTGGAAGAAAGGTTATGGTGGAGACATGGCTTAGCCAAAGCCTAGTGCACTTGTCCACAAAAGGCAAAGGTCCCAGGTTCGAGTCCCAGTTCTGGAACACAATTTTAATCTGCCAGGAAGTTTCATATCAGCGCACACTGCTGCAGAGTGAAAATTTCATTCTGGGAACTTGGGAGAGTTTTTCCATTTATTTTTTGAATGTTTCACATTTGTATCTTTTTTGTTGCTCTTCTGTGATCAGTAAAAATTGCACGATGACTTTATAGCCCACTGCAGCTACACAGTTTGCTTCATTTTATATTTGCATCATTACTTATGCACAAAAAACTCTGAAAATTATGGAATGTGAACTTGGAGAGTTTTTTTCCATTTGGTAAACGTTTCATATTTCCGTCCCATTTCATTGTCTTTGTGCGACCAGTTAAAACTGCACCATGTCTTTACAGACACACTGTATATATTTTCTAAGAATTTTGATGAACATATGATTTCTTTCAGATGAAGGGGATATGATATTCAATTTGGAAGAAGACCATGATGTACATATTGTTCCTGCACCAGCCGCTTCGACACACAATCATCCCTCTCGCAGTACTATCTCGAGTACTCCCTTTTACAAATCTTTAAATGTTAGTTCAAACTCATATTTGTGGTTATACTGTTGATTATTTAAAATTGAATTTAAATGCCTACTTCATGTTTATAGGTCTCAAATGCTGGAGATGATGGTGATGACCTTAAAGAAAAAATGGTATGTATGATAATGGCAACATTTTTCACTTATTTTTTGAAGTGTATTTCAGTGTATCACATAATGTGTATGATTTTTGTTTCACAGGTACATGGTAGAGAGCGATACGGAGTTGATATTACACCACTGTCTTACATCCCTGGTGCAAAGATTGACCGTTATCTTGGAAACTTGAATTTCTTTTTCATCAGGGAAAGTACAAGCATAAGAGAGGTATACTAGAAACAGAAACTACAGTGAAAAATTAATTTCAGTCTATTTTTACCATTGTTTAAATGTAATATTTTCTTTTTTGCAGGCTGGAGGTTTGAGTGGTTTTGTCCACAGCTTTGTAACAGAAGTTCTGGCTATTTTAAGGGCACATGTAACAGCCCTTGGTGGCAATGCAATGGTTGCATACTTCATGTCAGAATGTGTTCTGTACCACAATCCACACAAGAATCAGGTGCATATATCCTAAAATTACTTTAAAAAATACAGAAAGCTCCCAATTGTCCTGGTTAATAAGGTACTGAGACTGCATATCTAAGCAGAAAAGAAGGATAATACAATTATTTATTGCACAAGAACCAAACATTGTATAGATATCATGCATATGTCATTTTGAAGAGAAACCCTGAAAGATTGATTTTTTTTTTCACACATACCATCAGAATGTGGTTTGGTAATTTGTCGATAGTCAGTGCTAGTCACAAACATGGCGAGTTCAGGTGTTGAGCGAGGTTTCTTTGTATTGGAGTTCAACAAAAACAAGTGTGTTACAGCTGTTCAACGGATATTTAGAACCAAGTATGGTAAGAAGCCACCAACAAGGAAGGCAATCTACCACTGGAACAACAAATTTGTTACGATGGGTTGCTTGTGTCCAGCAAAGAATTGCAGACATCCCCGTGTGAGTGAAGTAAATTTGGACCGCGTACGAGAGAAATTCATAAGGAGTCCATAGAAATCGGTGCATCTTACATCCTGTGAACTCAAAATGGCTCCAATGACAGTGTGGAAAGTCAGAGACAGAAGCTGTCTATGACACCATTCTAATTAGAGTTGGTGCAGAAGCTAAGTGATGACAACAAAGACAAGTGTTTTGAGTTTTGTTCGCACTTGCAGCAATTGAATCAGGATGGGCTTGGTGTTGTTGATTGCTTAATTTTTAATGTCAAAGCCACTTTTCACACTACTTGAAAAGTGAACAGGAATAATTGTCAAATCTGGGGTACCAATCATCCATACGAATGCACTCAATTTGAGGGTGATTCCCTAAAGGTAAATGTGTTTTTTTGCCTGGTCACATCGAAAACTGTACGGGCCATTCTTCTTCACTGAGAGCACTGTCACTGGATATTCCTACTTGGACATGTTGGAGTAATGGCTGATGCCTCAAATGCAATCGGACTATCTGTTCATCTTTCAGCAGGATGGAGCTCCACCCCATTTTAATCATGCAATTCATGGGAACTTGAACACGGAGCTGCCATATCAGTGAATCGGCCAAGCTACAGAAGGGGACAGCTGTTTCATGAAATGGCCTCCACTATCACCAGATCTCACTGTGTGACTTCTTTCTGTGGGGACACATTAAAGATCTGGTGTATGTACCGTCTCTAACACATGATGTAGCAGAGCTTCAGGAGAGAATATGGGAAGTGACTGCCATAGTTGATGATGCCATGCTGGGATGGGTATGCCAAGAATTTGATAACTGTATTGACATCTGCCAGGTCACTTATGGCTAATGGTTTGCATATCGATTTTTTGTAAAAATAATAACAATAATAATTAAAAAAAACTTTTTGTGTTTCTCTTCAAAATGCAACCTGTACAATGGTTAGTTCTTGTGCAATAAATAATTGAAAGTGTTCCCAGACTTTCCTGTATTTTTATTTACAAGACATCTTTCATGTCATATCTGAAAGCCCTTTCTGGCAAGAACCTTATGATTTATTTACAAAATTACACCAAACGCACACTTTATTTTAGATCTCTTTTAGTGAATCATTCTACAATGTTAGCAGTTTTTCTTCTTCATTCACATTTATTCATGACAATTGTTCAATTTTCCTGAGTGGAAACATTATTATATTCAGATGGATTTTGTGCTGTAAATTTCAATAACAGATCAACAAATTTTGTTCACTATAGCTTCTCAAATCCTGGTTCATAGGCATAGCTATTGAACCATGTGTGGGTGTTTCTGTCATGCATATCTTCCCTACCAGAAAATAATATTTAAAATGGGAATATTTGTTGCAGTTATAACAGAACACTTCCAGTGTCTCTTCTTTTTTTCACTTTTGCCCCCCTCAAAATCCAGTTGGGAGTTTGCTGTAGTTAATGTTAATGTTCAGTCTCATCTTGGGCTTGGTAACGTAGTAGTAATGTGTTTGAGTGGAAATCAGTAGCTTGTAGTATTGAATCCTGTGTGGACCAAAAATTTTTTCAGCCTGTCTTTTCCCAAGACTTCACTTCTCAAAGATGTAAAGATATGCCAGGAATGACATTGTTCAGATTCCAGGTTTAATTGTAAAATATCTACATTTGAAGTAGGCTATTTTAGTCTCAGTTGCTGGAAGGTGGTGTAATATTATAACATGGATATATGAAAATTTGTGCTGCGTCTGGGATTCAAACCCTCTTGCTTATTGGGCAGTTGCACTAAACCCCTGCACTACCCCAGGCACACAGGCTCATTACACTTGCAAATACTACCCGAGATCATACCCTGTCTGACCCAAACCTTCGTATGTCCTCTTACTTCGACCATTGTACTCCATAGCTTGTAGCTGACTCTGTATTCCCACCAGGAGTCTGGTCCCCATGTGCATTCACACTGGCATTTGTGTCTGACTCTGACATTCCTCGACTTGAAGAGTTACAATTAACAATTGCACAATTTGTTCTTTCCGACATGTTCGAAAGAACAGATGCTACAAATTTTAATTTATCACAAGAAGTTCCATATCAAATGGAAACTTCTCATTCCATATTTGGCACAGTTGTGTAATATATGGCATTTACAGTTAGCCTCGATTACATTTACCATACTTTTGTTTTCAGTTTTTCATAAACAGATGCATTCTACATCTAAATCTACGTTCGTACTCTGCAAGCCACCTGTTGGTGTGTGGCGGAGGGTACTTTGTGTACCATTGTCACTTCCTCCTATTCCAGTTGCATATGGTTCACAGGAAAAATGATTGTCTGTATGCCTCTGTGTGGGCCATAATCTCTCTGATCTTATCCTTGTGGTTGCTTTGCTAGATATACATAGTAGGAAGCAATATATTGGTTGACTCTTCATGAAACGTATGCTCTAGGCACTTTGACAAAAGTGTGTACCGCGATAGAGAACGCCTCTCTTACAGTGTCTACCTCTGGAGTTTCTTAATCATCTCTGTGATGCTTTCACGCTTACTAAATGAGCCCATAATAAAGTGTGCTGCTCTCCGTTTGATCTTCTATATGTCTTCTATGAACCTTACCTGGTATGGATCTCACACTGATGAGCAATATGCAAGTGACAGCCAAACAGTGGTTTTGTAACCCATTTTCTTTGTTGATGGACTACACTTCATGAGGATTCTTCCAATGAATCTCAGTCTGGCATCTGCCTTACCTATGACTGATTTCATATGATCCTTCCATTTTAGATCGCTCCTTATGTCTATTCTCAGATATTTTATGGAAGTAACTGCTTTCAGTGTGTGTCCTGCTATTGCATTGTTATATAATAAAGGATATTTCTTTCTATGTAAATGCAGCACTTTACAATTGTTTATATTGAGGCTCAATAGTCATTTTGTACACATGCGTCAATATGCTGCTGATCATTTGGCACTTCGCTACCCTCTTCCAGTTTGCAGCTTCTCGATAAACTGCAGCATCCTCCACGTAAAGCCTCATTGAACTTCCCATGTTATTTACAGGGTCATTTATATTGACTGTGACAAGCAAAGGACATATAGCACTCGCCTGGGGCACATTGAGATCCCCTGGGACCCTGTATCAACTGCCCTCTGGATATTGTGGATGACTAGCATTAGTTGTGTTTCACATGATCATTGATTTTGGAAACCATATTGATTCCTACAAAGCAGATTTCCAGTCTCCAGAAATGACATAATATTCAAACATAAAATGTATTCCAAAATTCTGCAACTCTGATGCTGTAATGGCCCTATGATCACTGATCACCTGATCTACACTAACTGGATCGAAAAGTTCAGGTCTATTTGTCATAAGCAAGTCTAACACATTATCTCCACAAGTTGACTCTCTATTTAACTGTTCAAGGTAATTTTCAGATACAGCACTTAGAACAATGTTGCTTGATTATCTGTCCCTGCCACCTGTCTTAAATATGTTTGTCTCCTGGTCTATATCAGATAACTTAAAATCTCTACCTGAAACAATAACAAGACTATGAAATCTATGGGAAATATTTTCTTAGCTTATCCTCTGATGATCTGCTACTTCTGCTGTTGAGCAAGGTGATCTATAAAAACTTCCAAAGACCATGCTTGAGCAACTTTTCATGCTGACTTTTGCCCAAAATTACTTCACATTCCAAATATGTACTAATTTCACTCAATACAATCGTATTTTTATTGCTATAAATACACTTTCCCCTTCAGTGTTCAGCTTATCTTTACGGTATATGTTACAGGCTAAGTTTTGGATTTCTGTCCCTAGTACTATGTGGGCATTCTGACTACCTAAAAGTGAGAGCAGTTCTGTGATCTCTCCATAGGTGCTCCTACAGTTAACTGTTACTATATTAACCTTTCTGTTCTCTGTTCTATTGTGCCAAGTGCTGCATTGACCAGAATCAATAAGCTTCATGTGGAGGGATTTCTCTGTCCTAAAACGCCACATGTGCTCTCTACACGTACTATGCTACCCAAATATCCACTTCCCGCATGTAGTGCACACCTGACCTATTCAGGGAATTCCTACATTTCTCCACCCGATAGCGGAGATCGAGAAATTTGCTCCCGAGGTCACCACAGAATCGTCTGAGCCTCAGGTTTTTTAGCATTCCACTCAGCTTCAAACCAGAAGACCGTGATCAGTTCTGGGAACAAAGCTGCAAATCAAAAGCTCCACTTCTATCGTGCAAGCAATGCTACCTGTCTTCACCAAATCTGTCAGCAACCTGAAAGAGCTAAGGTTGACTTCTGAACCCACATGGCAGGAGTCATTGGTGCTGTCGTGGGCAACAATCTGCAGCCGTGTGCACCCGGTACTCACTGTCGCCGCCGGCAAAGCCTCCTCCACATGTCGGATGAGGCAAACAGTGCACACTGGCATTATTTCCCTCTGCCAGGCACTTAAATGTGATTTGCAGAGTATCCCGTGTAGATGTAGATGTTCCAAATCATCCCGCTATTTCCCTAAGAGGCTCCATCGACCGCCTAACATTGGAGCTCCCAATGACTAACAGCTCTACCCTCTGAGTTTGTCCGGACCTATCAGAAGGCTTGGCCACCGTCGCAACAGGTGAGGCAGGCCGCACTGGCTCAGAGGCATTATCAGCAGTGGACAACACCTCGAACCTATTGCTAAGGTGTAATGGGACAGCTTTTCCAAAAGTCACAGTAGCACTGTGAGTATCAAAAGGGTAAATTCTACTAGCATCCAAATTGTTAGTTTCAATCACATTTAAAATTTGTTTGCTGATGTTTCAACATCATCTTTGTAAAAATAGAAGAGACCATATTTGATTCCTTCATCTGTTGAAAAATACTGCATGATCAAGGGAAACATGTTTTCAATAATAGATGAGTCTGTAGCAGTTGAAAATACTCTTCCTCCTTTAGAGCTTGAATAAGTTTTTCTTGTGCTGCTGGCACAATCACATTCTCCACAAGCATGCTGGCTGTAATGCGACCTCATTTAATTCATTGAAAAATGCACTGTATAATTTCTTAGAACTATACTATTATAATTTGTATGATGTTTGACCCTGCAGTAAGTTGTTATGATTTCTGCTGCCATGATAAGATCATCATCTTTTAGTAAACAATAATAATAAAAATATAAAGAGAGAGAGAGAGAGAGAGAGAGAGAGAGAGAGAGAGAGAGAGAAGAAAGAAAGAAAAAAAATGGAAAGGAAAGGGGGGAAAAACATGATATGAGGACAGCATGTTATATTTTTTCTGTGTGTAATTATGCTGATATTTAGACTAATTTGATTAAATTGATTTGCTCTAACTTGATTGAAAAACTGTGATGGTAATCTTTACATTCTGCATCAAACTCACTTTTCTTCATTAACCAGTCATATGAACTTTTCCAGGCATTGTTAAATCTGCAATAGTTTTTCTTTTTCATTTCTACTTCCAATTAGCTACCCATTATAATAACCAACTTACGACTACGACCAATGTCAATGTCCTAGACTATAACAATCTCAGCTTTGTGAGCTCTATTTGTTGTAAATACAGTAATGCCAGGGACTTGATCTTTGATGTGAAGCAGAAGACAATGGAGAGAGGGGCAAGGTGGTGAACTAACATTAGAATGGAATGAATACATAACCTGGGCAATACGGTTACTAAGCCTAGTACACACATAAAAAAAGAAGTTTTGCTTCACCATGATTCTAGAGCTTCGTGACCCTTTACATAAAAATGGAATACAGATATACAAAACAACATTTCAGCTCTCTTTATTGCTCATAAAATGAGAAATTGAGAAGTTGTACAACCTTATCCTAGACATTTGAAATTTTATTTGCCTCTAATACCTGGTAACATGGGCATATATCTTTCAGATTGGTTGTGGGTCATCTAGTCCAAAAACATTGATTTTTCATTGTATCCTAGACCTGTTCATGGGGTCCATGTCTTATTTATTAATTTTTATTTATTTTTGTGTTCCATGGATTCTGGACATGAATGTATTGCTAGGATGTAAAATGTGTTACATTGATTGCAGTAATAACTACATGAAAATGATCATGTGATTTACAATTTGAATTGTATATAAATAGATACATTAAAAGAATGTCCAAGTAACAACACAGATTACCAACAAAAATCCAGATTAAAAATACAGATAATAATACAATAATGACACAGGACGATTACGCTAACAAATTAAGGTTCACTTCACATAAAAGGTATTCTGCAAACAAGTGATATGCCAATGCTGCATAATCTGTTCTATTAGTAATGCAGAATGCTCAAATTAAACACAGTTCAAGATGTATTACACATTATCATAGAATTCCTGTAAAGAATAGAAAGGATTGTCTGGAGAACATGCTGGCCATTTTGATCTCGCATATTATTATCGTGAAGGAATGCATTCACAACATGTGCACAATGAATACAAGAATTATTGTCCTTTAAGACGAAACCCACACCAAAATACTGCCAATATGGCTGCACTATACGTTGGAGGATTTCATCCATGTACAGTGTAGCCATTCAATTGCCTTCTTTGACCACCAGTGGCATATGGTGGCACCAACGTAATGGCATCCCAAAACATCAGGGGACCACCACCTTGCTGCACTTGCTGAACAGTGTGTCTAAGATGTTCAGGTGATCAAACTGTGTCCAAAAATGTTTCCGGGACCTTTCCATGGGCGTTGGGAGTGAAGTTGCATGTCATTCAGCCTATTATGTACAGTTTGGGTTGAAACATGACATCCTGTGGCTGCACAAAAATAATTATTCAGCTTGGTGACATTTCTCTCAGAGTTCCTTTAAGCTGAAATCTATAAATAGTGATCATCAGCTGCTGTGGTAGCCTTTGGGTGGCCAGAGTGAGGCAAGTCATTGACAGTTCATGTATCTTTGCACCTCCTCCACATCCGAACAATTTCTCTTCAGTTCAGTCTGTGATGTCTGGAAACTTCAGTTGATGAGAGTCCTTCCTAACACAAAGTAACAATGTAGATACAATCAAACTTGACATAACTACAGTCAACACAAGCACTGTGTTTCCTTCATGGTGTTATGATTGAAACAGATGTGCTGCCTTACCCATTTCGTCACATTGGCACTGCTCCCTGTACATCTTTGTGAGGGTTGAATGACATCTAGAGGCACACTAAGGAAGTGTGTTCTTGATGCAATATATACATTTAATGTTGGTGATCAGGAGACCTTGGAACCAAGGTGATGCAACACTTCTTTTGATGTGTGTATTTTTCTTATACTAACCATAGTTAAACACACAAGCTCTATCCTGTTTTACAACCATCAGAAGTCCATACAGTTGTCCACACTATCCCAATTTACAACTACAAGTATAAATTGTATTTTGAATTGATGGAAAATACTGCCTTTACCTAATGATATTGGATGTGGGGGAGGTGGGAAATTGCCACCATCTGATGTTGAATTCCTTGATTGGAGTTGTCAAGAATTTAGAAAGTGATACAATAGATGCTAAGGTAAATTTTATGCAGGGTTGACTATTCTGGAATTTAGAAAGTGATATAATAGATGCTAAGGTAAATTTTATGCAGGGTTGACTATTCTGGAAAGTATGTAATATAGAAGGGTGTATAAACTTAGTACGTAGTTAGAAACATTATGTCAGAAACCATTGTAAGCCTGAAAAAGCTGGGCACATGAAATTACTCGTGCAATGTATGGCCTAAGAAAAATCGAAATATGTTATATAAGATCAGGATTAATATTTACCTGGAAATACAAATAAATTACACTCTTATTATGATTGCTTCGTGACAGAAGTTTGTCTCGGATTTCACAAAGTTTGTACTGTTGGCAGAAAAAGTAACTATAAAAGATGTGTGTCCAAAACATCACTAAGTAGTTAAATGTGGTGCTGACCATGAGATTGATTCACTCATGTATAAGTAGCATTTTCTTTGGTGTGTGTGTGTGTGTGTGTGTGTGTGTGTGTGTGTGTGCGTGCATGCATGCATGCGCGCGCGCGCGCGCGCGCGCGCACGTGTGTGCGTGCGTGCGTTTGCAGATTTTAACCAATATCATCATCCTCATTTTCTTACAAATCACTTTCTTTCATTAAGTTTGTTACATTGATTTGTGCTTCATGTATGGTGTAAAACTGTAGTTTGTTGAGTGCATTTAAATTTCAGTCTGATATAAAATAGCAGTTTAGACAAAAGTAACTAAATTGGAGGAATTTATTTTTTCAGGGGCAGTGCCTTATTAATGTTGGTGGAGATGTTGTGTGTGCCACTTATTATACAGAAGAATAAATGTATACTGCTGTATATTTCAAAGAATAAAAGATGTTACATTAATTTTTTTACAATTATATAAATACAAATGTATTGTTGTGTACTTATGGAAGTTTGAAAATCATTGGCCAGTAGTGGCTTAAGCTCAGCTCAGCTCAGGTTGTGAACATCAAATTTTGATATTCAAATCAAACAAATAATTGGTATTTTCTGTGTTATTATAATTGCAGTGACAAACATTGTGTCTAACTTTTGTTGGTGTTTTGTATTACGTAACAACTGAATATTGTACTTAAATTTAACTTCATCGACATTAACCTCAATAATTACAGTTTGAACTACAAGTCGTAAAAAAGTGGCTACAGAAATCATGACAAGCAAATATATTGGAAACTTCTAAGTGATGCCACTGAAGTTGTAATCTGATGATCTAAATGTTTCAAAAACAGTTTTGCTGTGGCATAAATCAAGCAGTTCTCAATTTTTAGTATTTAAAGCTAAATGAGATACAGATAATCCTAAAGATTTAATATATGCTTTATATTTTTTGATGGAGAACTTAATAAAGAGTTAGGGAGCTGTTTGTTTATTTTCAGACTGATTAGTTTTGTTCATACAGTTGATGGTGTTATATATAGATTTTTAAAAGTTGTATTATTTTAAATTAACTGCAGTTTCTTTTTGTATGTGGTTAAAAGATTTTTTATATGTGTGCCTTAGGTGATGTATACATGTGTGCTTTAATCACTTACTTGTCAGAATTTTGATAAAGGCAGTAATGTACAGTGTTGTATTATGTTATGGAATGGATATAAATCTGTGGCATTACCACAAATGTGAAGCATTGTTATTGATGAATGTTATTTTTGCTGTAAGTAAAAACAATAAAGAATATAAAATGAAAGAAAATAACCATTTCAATCATATACCAGCATCTAGTTTCCTTTTTTACAGAAGTGATGTTTCTGTTGGTTTAATAAATTGATTTATTTAGTTGAGTGTAGGTGGAAAAGAAGGTCCTGTTTACATGTGTCATAGTTATCACTTTGACACCATATTTTACTTTTAAATACAAATTCATCATTACAATAAGAAGAAACAACAGCACTGATCTACATATAGAAATTAAGTGGAGGATGACTCTTTGTGGGTGAAAACTAAGACTGAAATTTAATGATAAAGCAGTAATTAAACAGTGACCACCTGCCTTCTGACTGAAAGATGGTAACAGTTTATAACCATTTTCTGACACAGGTGAGTAATGTCCTAGCATTTCATATTCTTAAGTATGTATTTGTAGGTTCAGACCACTAATAAATCAGTGTGGCAGTGTGTAAAAATTATAACTGAAAAATTCATGTATCAATATTATTATTATTATTATTATTATGTTCTACCAGATGGTGACATACAAAAGCTTGTGCTGGACTGGAACTCAAATTTGGATTTCCCACTTTTCACCAGTGGTCACCTTACCATTAAGCAACCCAAACACAACTTCAGGACCAACCCAAACACCCATATGACACACTGACTATGTATATGACAGTCATCCCTGAGTGCTCACAGCTTATACTATATTCTTGTACCAGGAAGAATGAAAACAAAGATTTATTTCCTTACATTTTTATCATCATTGCCTCGCTTAGGCATTTGAATTATTCCTGCATGATGACAACTTACAGTGGTTGAAATAGTGTATACAATTTTTTCCCCTTTTTTCATATCAAATGGTGATACACAAAAATTTGTGCTACTGAGAGTGGCACTTTGAAAACTGAGTTATCTAACCCAAACTGCTCAGCTGATCTTTTAAGTAAAATGGGGGAAGTTGATACATGGGATTTTCTGCTGAAGAATGATGTGTGGTGTAGAAAGTAGGATAATGTTTGTAATTGCATGTTTATTTAGGCTCTTTCATAATTCTTTTCATCACTGTGGCAATACCCAGTTGCTGACAGCTTGAGAACGCTGCTGCTTTGTGGCCGAAAGTATGGTGACAGGGAGGTCAGTGGCTGTCACTGTGAGAATGTTAGACAGCACCCCACTCTGGAATCTTGAGTGTAATGGTCTTCTGTTGATACAATACTGAGGGCAGAGGTGGATAGACTCTTTATGTTGGATTTCCAGGATGGTGGTAAAGTGGGGGTAGGGGGCGGGGCAGGGGGCTGCCTAGGTGTCTCGGTGCTCATGTGGTGGGCAGTGGTTTGTGACCAAACTGAGGCACACCTATTTGCACTGACTGCATATGTGTAGCCAGGATTGAAATTCAATTGAGTTTTTAAATAAATGGACATCTAATCGTGAAATAGATTTCTAAACAACACTCGTGAACTTGGGCTTTGCAGTTTGATTCCTCACATGCCAGCAATTAAAAAAAAAAATTGTTCTGTACATGTTTTTGGCAGTAATTGGATGTCGAAGACTGAGATGGGTGTGTGTTCCGTATATCAGTGTGATTCAAATTGCAGCTGCGGTGGAGTGGCCGAGTGCATTGAGGCGCCGGGCTCCAATGCGTGAGGCCATTCTCCGTCGGGGGTTCGAATCCCCCCCTCGGGCATGGATGTTAATGCTATCTTTAGTATAGGTTAGTTCATAAGTGGTTTGTAAGTTTAGGGACTGATGTCCCTGCAGTTAAGTCCCATAAGCTTAACAAACATTAGAATTGCACCATTACACCAACAAACTTCTAGGCGATGTAGAAGGTGCCTTGAGGAACACAATGAGCATAGAATCCCATGGCCACAAATGTAATCCAATGGTGCTAAAGAGCATTGAATATGCTGTAATGGATGTCCAGTGGCAGATGCTGGTGTCTGTACTTTGGACTTTGCATAGTGTTGTTGAAAGGTATCTTCTGAGTAAGGCACTAAAGTTTTATTTACTTTAGGAAATAAGACGTAAAAAGAGTGCTGTGTATTAAATTTACAAAGTGAAGTACGTTCATGAACTATTTCATTCATAACTTCAAATACGAAAGTAGACAGTGAAGATCATCAGCCAAATACAACGAGTGCAGATCCTTTCGAGTTTTTCTTTTGTGACTACAAACCATCAACAACTGAATAAGTACAAAATGAATCTTATTGTAAGGGACTGATGACCCCGTAGTTAAGTCCCATAAGCTTAACAAACATTTGAACAATCTTATTGTAAGATGACAGTAAATGATTTAATTCTGGACAGAATTGCTGGCAGTGGGCGTTGCATAAGGGTAGTGATGTGCGCTACAAAGTTTTAATTTTTTACCAAGTTAATGCCAATATATTTATCCTTATTGCAGAAACATGTATTTCACTGAAGGCCTACCAAATACATGTAATTCCTACTGAAACATTACATCAAGATACGTAATTTTACACACATCTTGTGTGACATGCTAGTGTTATTTCTCTCTCTCACTGGAGTACGTTTGTTATTACAGTAAATTCTTAAAAAGCTCACAAATATAATTGTTGAAAACACATTCATCATTGTGTAAATCAAACTACCACTCAGAACAAAAACAAAAGACTGTCATATTAGAAACAGTTTAAAAATTTAGCTTTAGTTGTCTTTAAAGTCCAGAAGAAAATTTACGAGATAGTTATTTTTAGACACTTCTTACCCCAATCAAAATTCTTAATTATATGTAAAATGGCAATTTTATATTCTGTTATTTGAAAAACAGTTTCAGTTTCATAAACTTCAGGGATTATTAGCTCACAGAATTCTTGCGACGTCCTTTATAACCTCGACAAGCAGATGATTCTCAATGAACTGTACACTTTGTCGCGCGTGCAACAGTGACAAGATTCAAGCAGTTTTGAGATTCAAACGTTGCTGGTTGTCATGTCTGACACACAGCGCTGCAGCTGTCACTCACATAGGACAGACCCATACTGGTTGGTACATGCGGTTGAGATTTGCCACTTGAAGTTGTCGCGTGCTGTCGCTAGCTTTTGTCGCCCACGTAGGTCACAGCCTAAAGCACAATATGCTTCAGTGCCTGCCGGGATTACAGTTTTACACAGAATATATGACCACATTAGCTCCCCCTCTTAACTATGGTTAAGTGGGAAGCCCATTCAATGATGGATTGTAGCAAGTGATTATAAAAGAGCACAAGTCACGCCCAACTATAAAAACGATATAAAACAGATCCACACAACTGCTCCCTGCACTTGAAAGATTGGAGGCCACGGCCGTCAGGTTCAAGTTCAACGGAGCATACACTGCACTGGTGTCGCTCTACAACGCTCCTGGTAACATTGTAACACGCAACATCAGCACAGTACTCAACAGTGCACCGCGAGTCATTGCTGCTGGAGATCTGAACGCAAAACACCGCGACTGGAACTCAAACAAAATCGTAACGGCAAAAAACTGTACGAACACTCACTAGGCAGAAACTACATCACACTTGCACCGGTTGAACCGACTTATATTCCTTACCAGAGGAATCAAAGGCCAGACGTGATAGACATGGCCCTCATCAAGGGCATAACAGTTACCCTCAACCTTGAGGTTGTAAACGATCTGCCTTCTAACCACACCCCCGTTATACTTCACACGGAAGAAACACTGCAGTACAGTGAACCACGCAGGATACTAAATTACAAGCGTGCAAATTGGGCTCTGTTCAAGGAAACGCTTGATAATCGTATTCCTGATACACGCGAGATTACACAAACAGAACAAATTGATGAAGCTGTTGAAGTGCTCACCACTGCTGTCCAAGACGCAATAGCCGAATCCATACCATTACGTGCCCTGCCCTGCCCCAGGAAATCCTGGGCCTTATCTCAATGAGAAACCGACTCAGGAGATACTGGCAGCGTACCAGGCGTCCGGTGTATAAACATCACGTCAACAGGCTACAGGGTAAAATAACAACATTAAAAACGACACAATGGGACCAGAAACTCCCTGGACTAGATACCACACGTCCTGGAGTGTGGGCTCTGGCCAGACACTTGACCAGGGAGAAACTCTACACGCCTACCTTACAGGGACCAAACGGCCCAGCATACTTAGCGGAAGAGAAAGCTGAGCTAATGGCCCAAACACTAGCACCGTCATTCACACCGAACCTGGCTCCTTCCGACCCAGTGTTCACACTTGAGACGGACCAGGCAATCACACGCTTCATGGCCCAGCCTCCGCGCAACAAAATTAGACGTACTAGCACACATGAAATCACATGGGCCATCAAGCACACCACAGCCAGGAAAGCACCTGGCCCTGATGGCATCCAAAACCGGGTTCTCCAGTTCACGGATAGAGCAACAGAGTACCTGACACACATCACAAATGCCATCCTGCAAAACCAACACTTCCCTGCCTTTTGGAAGGCGGCCAAGGTCCTGATGTTCAGGAAGCCATGGAAAGACAACTCCCTCCCACAAAATTACCGACCCATCAGTCTGCTGAGCTCGCTCAGTAAGATAGTTGAGAAGATAATACTCAAACGTTTCACTCGGCACTGCGTCACCAATGACACCCTAAGACCGGAGCAATTCGGATTTAGGAATCACCACTCCACAACACAACAACTCCTCTGCGTAGTTGAACACATAACAGACGGCTACAACAAAAACAAAGCCACTGGGGCAGTGTTCCTGGACATCGAAAAAGCTTTCGATCGTCTCTGGCACAACGGCCTTATACGCAAATTTAACGACACCGCGTTTCCCGACGGACTCGTGCATCTCATACACTCATATCTCACCAACAGAAGCTTCAACCCTGACGTGCAGGGCAAACAGTCTACACGACATGGTATTCAAGCCGGAGTACCCCAAGGCAGCATCCTGGGGCTCCTCTTGTTTAACCTCTACATTAATGATTTTCCATCCACACACAACACGATGACTGCAATCTACGCAGATGACACCGCCATCATGGCGCAAGATTGGAAGCCATCAAACATAAATTCACGCCTACAGACAGCACTCAGAACTGCCGAACCTTGGTTGGAGAAATGGCTTGTTAAAGTCAACGTCGACAAGTGTGAGGCAGATCTGTTCACACGCAGACCGAAACACCTGCGCAAACACCAATACTGTAGACCAATTACTCTACATACACGCCCAATACGTTTCCTTGAGAAAGTCAAATACCGCGGTGTCTGGCTGGACCGGAAACTCACATGGGGGGACCACATACAACACATGACCAACCGAGAAAACGTGAGGCTCAAACAACTCTACCCGATGCTCAACAGGGAAAGCAAACTGAATAGCCGGGTGTTGAGGAACCTCTACATGACACATATTAGACCTCTGATGACGTACGGTGCTCCGTGCTGGGCATACGCGGCACCAACACGGCTGCGCCGCCTGCAGCTCATACAGAACAAGGTACTACGCATCATCAGCAACGCTCCACGATACACACGCACCGTGGACCTTCACAATGAATACCGCCTAGAGCGCCTCTCGGTGGTATTCAAGAAATTCGCCACATGACTGTACAGGATCTTGGGACACTCGAACAAACCCTTCATCCTACGCTTGGGGAACTACGATCATAACCATAGGTGGAAACATAAACGCCCCAAAACACTTCTCCTCAGAGACTAACCACCTACGGTCGTAGGGAACATCAACTCGCAAACATGATGAACATGGCAAACCCCTGCAGAACAGCAATCTGACTGGCAATGCCAGCTGAGCCCATAGCCGACCTACAGGCAAAGCAGGGAAACCATATTCAGCGCACTAAACACAAACAAACCTAAACAGTCCTGCACACTTAGCCAGTTCTATGACCGAACTGCCTAACTACCGTGACAAACTTGGCTATGTTACAGGTATTCTGCCACAGCCGATGTTAACGGCTAATCTGCCACAGCTGACCCAGGAGACTTCACAGGAGATCAGCTGCAGCAGAACCTCGCATCAAACAGACTGATTCTTTATGACAAACCTAGCAAAGTTAACGGTACTGCGAAAATACCCATTACTAACATTACCAAACCTTGCATGATCTGTCGCAGATAGCATACCGCTACTGCCCTTCATACCTACCCCACTGTCGCAGAGGTTTTTTTCCCTTGGCTCTTGCCTTGGCACTTTTTTTCCTCTGCCCTTACATACCTTTACCCTTCGCATACCTTTCGACCAATTCTATCTCCAGATGCACCGTATTAATGGGTGATCATGCCCACACGTACAGATAACATCGCGGTTCCCACATCCCGTGATCCACCTTAGCAAACTAACCTAAATATGGAGGTGACAGTAGAACTTTTGTGATGGTCACCACGTTGGTGTGGGCGTGGAGGGGCCCCATCCTATCCACACAACTACTACTATATTGTCAGCAACAAAATACTAAACACTAGAGAATTTAAAGTTCAGACATAATTATGTACCTTAAACAAAATAAACTTTTCCGTGAAATCCAACATTGATTCAGCAACCATCAACCATGCTTAATCCAACTTTGTACTGTTCAAAAACGACACCCTAAGCACAATGGCCAGAGGCAACCACATGGATTCAGTGTTTTAAGACTTCCAAAATGCATTTCATTTGATGCCACATAAACACCCATGACAAAAAATACGCTCATACAGAATATCTAGTCAGAACTGTGACTGGACTGAAGATTATTTTGTAGACAGAACACAGCACTTTATTATCGATGAGGAAATTTCCTTAATGCATAACTAAGATGGAATGTGGTCCAGGGGGCTGTAATAGCACTATTACCATTTATGTTGTAGATTAGAAACATAAGGGATAACATTGGTGGCTGCCATAGATATTTTGCAGATGACACAGTTACACAGATGTACAACCTTTAAGCAACAATTGTAATGTTATGTTTCTGTTGCCACTAAACAGTATAAACAGGTCATAGTAAAGTAGAAACAGTGTAAATAATACAGAATGGAAATGACTGCAACATGCATAATTGCAGATATCAATGTTTACTTAATTTTTTTCAACTTAATGGATTTGCAGACAGCTGTTTAATATGCTCAGTATGGATTGTGAGCACCCCTGGCAGAAATACAGAGTTGACAACGATTGGGTATACTGTAAATATTGTCATCACTTTCATGGTGAGGCAATAATGCCTATTCTTTCTGCAGAGGTACTCGAAAATCTTTGTGAGTTGTTTATGGAAGCTGATGTGAGGCAACTTATCTCACTAGTCTATCCCAGATATGCTCTATGGCATGGGTGGGCAAATGGACTAACACTCGGGATACACCATCTGCTGCTACATCAGATCAACTTTGGCAATATGTGGAAGTAACATGAACTGCTGTACCCTAACAAACACATCCAGAGCCTCTTTGATTCAATGGCTAAGCATGTAACAGCAGTTATAGCCACCCATGGTAGCAATATTCTATACTGATTCTATCATCTTTCTCACTTCACGTGGGTTTGTGTTTTCAGTCAAGCGATCTTTCTCCTACATATTGTCTTCCAAATACATTTTGCTGTGAACATCACCAGTCCTTCTTGATGTTGTGTGGTAGCAGTGTATTAAGAAGTATTACAAAATACAGAATCTGAGTGTCCATTGATTAGCAAAATTGTAAATATTTGGGAAAGGGAAGGGGGACAAGGGGTCCAAACCCTCCTCCCAACCATATCTCCGAAGGCCTTTTATTTCTTTATTTATTCAGTTATTCACAATGCTACCTGTGTTCCCCTTTTAAATATTGTAACGGCTTGACTGTACAGTGGCTGCACAGTGCTGAAACCAAAATTTCTGATCAAAGTCTGACAGACAGCAGAGTAAAATCTGGTAACAAACAGAAAAAAATTCTTTTTTCCAACTCATACTCTGTAGAAGAATATTTATTATTGTAACGTTTAAAAATGGTGGGTATAAGTTACTAATATCTGTATATTAAGAAAAATAAAAAATAATAAGAAATCCACTTGTAATTTATCAATATGCAGACGTATTTACAAATTGTTTTGTGATGTGAATGTTACATAACTCATGTCACATCATTACAATTTATCGCATAAATAATTCATGGAACATGAAACTAAGTATGGAGTGCAGGGAAAACAGTTGTTTGGATGACTCTGTGTGCTCTGTAACTAGTGTAACCTCATCTCTGCATATCGTAAGGGAAGTGTACGTAGGGAGGTTGTAATGTATTCCTAGATTCCTCTTGAATCTTTCAGTTTAGATCAATTAAATCTGTGACCATTCATGCTGACTTTATTGGTATATGTTCAATTTCACCTGTTAGTTGTATCTGGTACATGTCCCACACACTTCTGGTGCAGCAAAAATCAATGATTTTCTGGCTTTCTTGAAGTGACTATTCTTTAGTACTGCCCAGGAGTTCTGTAACTTATATCTACATCTACTACATCTACATCCATACTCCGTAAGCCACCTCATGGAGTGTGGTGGGGGAATACTTTGCCTACCATTGTTATTGCCTCCTAATCCAGTTGCATATGGTCAGCAGAAAAAAATGATTGCCTATATGCCTCCATGTGGGCCCTAATCTCCCTGATCTTTTCCTTGTGGTCGCTTCATGAAATATACTTAGGAGGAAGCAATATATTGATTGACTCTTCATGAAACATACGCCCTCAGAACTTTGACAGAAGTCTGTACCACAAAACAAATGTCTCTCTTCCAACGGCTGTCACTGTCACACTAACTTAATGAAGCGTGTTGCTTTCCATTGGATCTTCTCTCTGTCTTCTGTTAATCCTACCTGGTACGGATCCTATACTGATGAGCAATACTCAAGTGCTGGCTGAACTGGAGTTTTGTAACTTACTTCCTTTGTAGACAGACTACATTTCCTAACAATTCTTCCAATGAAACTCATTCTGGCATCTTCTTTATCCACAATTAATTTTATATGGTTGTTCAATTTTAAATCACTCCTTATGTCTGATACCAGATATTTTATGGAAGTAACTATGTCCAGGTTTCATCCTGCCACTGCATAACCATATAATATACTAATAAAGGCTCTTTCTTTCTACGTATACACACCACTTTGCACCTGTTTATGTTGAGGCTCAATTGCCATTCCCTGCACCAAGCCTTGATACATTGCAGATCATCCTTCATTCCTTTACCCTCTTCCAATGTTGTGACTTCTCAATAAATTAAAGCAACACAAAAAGCCTCATTGAACTTTCAGTGTTATTTATTAGGTTATATATATATATATATATATATATATATATATATATATATATATATATATATATATATATATATATATAATAGTGAAAAGGAACAGTCCTGCAACACTCCCTTGTGGCATGCCTGAAATCACATTGTCTGAAGATGTCCCTCTGTTGAGAATTGTATGCAGTGTTCTGTTAGCTAGGAATGCCTCAATCCAGTCAAATAGTTGGCCCTATATTCCATATGCCTGCACTTTGTTCATCAGGCGACAGTGCAGTATATAGCCTAGTATCAAAAGTCAAGAAACGTGGCATTGCTGGGATCTTGTATCTACTGCCCTCTGGATCTCATGGATGATTAGTGTGAATTGTGCTTCCCATGATTGTTGCTTTCAGAAATCATTTACAAAGACGGTTTCCGGTCTCCAAAAATGACATAATATTCTAACAAGAAATGTGTTACAAAATTCTGCAACTGACTGACGTCAAGAGATATAGGCAGGGCCATATTTAGGCAGGTTCAACATGTGCAGCTACACAGGGCGACAAAATTTTGCCATAATTTTTTTTTTCTAATATATTTTTCAATATTAATTGAATCATTATTCTTCAGAGTTTCGATTACAGCAATAAATTTAATAATTCAGATTGTTGCCTTGATAGCAGTGGCGTATCCAGAGAAGGGGTGTTTTTTAGTCAGTTTAATCCCAGATGCCGCGGGGGGGGGGGGAGGAGGTGTAAAATAAATTACTGCACAGGGGCGTCGCATACCCTAAATACGGCCCTGGATATAGACCTACAGTTTTGCGCATCTGATCAACAACCCTTCTTTTAAACGTTAATGACATGCACGTTTTTTCCATTCTTAGGAACACTCTCGTCTAGAAACCTTCGGTACACTACTGCTGTAAGTTGGGCAAGTTCCTTCACACACTTTACGTAAAATCTAATTACTATACCATTGGGTCCAGCAGCCTTTCCTCTGTTGAGCATAGCAGTCTGCTACGGATGTGAACAGTCATAGTCTGGAGCAATACTATCAGACACATTCAGTGGCGGCTGGTGATAATCTGCTAATGTGCTGCAGCACACTGTAAATATTTTACTAAAATTATGTCATTTCTCTTCGAATGCAAGCGAGAAATCGCTGTAAAATTACATTCTCTCTCTTGGAATACGAGCCAGATATCACAATAAAATTATGCCAATTCCCTTCCAATGCGTATTAGAATGCTGGTAATAAGGATGAAAACGCATTTTGGAGCGCTCTCGCCGCGATAGCTGGAAACCAGCTCCGTGTGCTGAAGTGGGATTCAGCCGCACTGGTACGTGCGCAGAGAGGCGGCGCAGTCGTCTGTTCGCTAGTGTGCATGCGCAGACGTGACGTCAGGTCTGGCGACTCATTTGTGCCGAGACCGACTGCAGCACCAGATCAATCTCTCTCTTCGTACTGCGTGGAACGGTTGCGGAAGAATAGTATATGACGAATATTGCGGCTTAGAGTCGAATAGCGCGCTGACTCAGGCGTCTTGTGCGTTGTCTCTCAATTCCTGTGTGAGGCTTGTATTCAAATTTTTAATTTCTGTAACTAAAATTAATATTTTTTAAACGTTATATTTCCTACCTGCAGTGAATACATGCAGTTGGCAGCACTGTTATAGATTCCCCTGAAGGTCTTACTGTCAATACAATATTAATTCATATTATTTAAAGGCAATCCTACAAATGTTGACTTTTTAATTTAGTATATTGTGTTTCCTGTTTATTTTTGTAATATTATAGCACACTGGTCAAATTTTGTACGAGCCGCCACTGAACACATTGATAAAATGCTTCTTGGGAGAGCTTTCAAAGTGATTACGGTGCCAAAGAAAGAATGAGCTCCTTCAAAGTATCCAACTACGAGCTATCACTGGACTTAGTCCGTGCCACATCACTCTTCAATCTTTATGTTTTTGACATTCCAAACACACACTCTAGGAAGTTCACTATGTGGACAACTGTGCTATAGCTGCACAACATAGGTCATTTTAGGCCACTGAATACACCTTGAGTCTAATTTGAAGTTGCTGGGTGGCTACTTTCACAAACGGAGACTGGAGCCGACTCTGAAAAAGACTGAAGTACCGTTACTATGATTCTACCTTTACAACCACCAATGGCGGCTGGTGCTTCAGGTAACTGGGGGTTCACTTCTTTCAGTGCGTATCTTGATGGTGGAAACCCCTGCTCCCTCGGTGTCCAAAGAGACAATATGGCGCACCTCTGCGAGTAGCGCCGGGGGAAACTGCCCAGGTTTCCACCCCCCCCCCCCCCCTTTAGATATATTTTCGATACAAAAACTGCAGAAAGTATTACCTTGTTTGCGCTTGCTTCAACTCGAGCTGAGGCGTAGGCCTATCAAGCTTCTTATATTTCACACTTCTCTTCAAGCTGAGTAATTTATTTCTAAAAGATACTGAACGTTGTTCATTTGTCTTTGACAATAAATACCAAAAACATATGCACCTGAACACTAAAACACAGTAAGTAACTGATTGCACTGTTAAGAGACTGTAACAAAATGAATCTGTTACGATGAAGAGACAAGCTGCCTTCTGGTCACGTGACACTTATTTTTCATGATCGGATCTTCTGAAGGCTTTTATAGTTTTTAATTTATAATTATAAGATATTTTATCAAATACGACGTGTTTTTGATTAATCTTCGATGCCCCAAAAACAAATATGAAGGGCGGATGCCTTCATGGAGGATTTGCCGATGCGCAAGGCGAGGTGCGTAGGTCTTGCTTCGGGACCATTCGTGCGTAACCGCCAGAGCTCGAGTAGCCGGGAGCTGATGTCTCTACTCTCTACCAGCTACAGCGCCAATGTTAAAAGCGGCGTTTCCCCTCGCCCCTCCCTGCCTCCAGGGGGTTCAGACGGAAATTTGAACCTCAGCCGCGTATGCGCATTGCAACGCTGCGGCTACTGCCGCCTATATTAAACGGCCGCGCTACGACTCGTATACGTGCTGTCTCTACAACGTAAAACGTTTTTCATATGTAAAAAATACTTTGAATGTGCATATAAAATGATCTGATAGGAACGAAACGAAGAATGATCGTTTAAAAACACTTTTCATTTTATTTATTTATTCACCTTTTTTTTTTTTTCACAACGAGCCTTTTTTCGAGGGTTCACTGAAACAGTGAACACATAGGACGCGCCGCCACTGACCCTACAATATTTTCTATGTGTTCTTTTCAATTTAAGTTGTTTGTAATTGTTACTCCTAGGTATTTAGTAGAATTGATGGCCTGTAGGTTTGATTAATTTATCCTGTAACTGAAGTTTAACGGATTTCTTTTAGTGGCCATATAGATGACATCACACATCATTATTAAAGGTTAATTGCCCATTTTTGCACAACGCAGATATCATTTTGCAGTTGCTTTTGATCTTCTGGAGTCTTTACTAACCGATAAATGACAGAATCATCCGCGAACAGTCTAAGAAAGCTACTCAGGGTGTCTTCTGAATCGCTTATAAAAATAAGGAATAGTAGGGGCCCTATAAAACTTCCCCGGTGAACGCCAGATATAACTTCTGTTCTACTCGATTACTTACCGCCAATTTCAACGTACTATGTCCTTTCTGACAAGAAACCGCGAATTCAGTCGCTTAACTGTGGCGATATTCCATCAGCACGCAATTTGATTAGAAGACACTTTTGAGGTACAGTGTCAAAAGCCTTCGGAAATCTATGAATACGGAATCTATTTGGCATCCCTTGTCGATAGCTCTCATCACATGTGAGTAAAGAGCCAGCTGTGATTCTCAAGAACGATACTTTCTGAATCCATGTTGACTATGGGTGAATAGGTCGTTCTCTTCGAGGTAGTTCATAATATACGAGGAAAGTATATGTTCTAAAATCCTGCTGCAAACCGACGTCAATGATATACGCCTGTAATTCTGCGCATTATTCCTATTGCCTTTCTTTAATATTGGAGTGACCTGTGCAACTTTCCAGCCTTTAGGTATGGAACGTTTGCTGAGCGAGAGGTTGTATATGGTAGTTAGATATGGGGCTATTGCATCGGCATACTCTGAAAGGAACCTAATTGGTATACAGTCAGGACTGGGAGATATACTTTTGTTAAGTGATGTAAGTTGTTTTAATTCTCCAGGGATATCAACTTCTAAATTACGCATGCTGGCAGCTTTTCTAGATACGAATTCTGGAGTATTTGCTTCGTATTCTCTAGTGAAGGAATTTAGGAAATCTGTGTTAAGCAATTCTGCTTTAGCAGAACTGTCATCAGTTGCATCACCATTTCTATCGTGTAATGAAGGTATTGATTGTGTTTTGCCGCTAGTATACATACGAGCAGAATTTCTTGGGATTCTCTACCAAATTACGTGAAAGGGTTTCGTTGTGGTAACTATTGTAAGCTGATCGCATTAAAGTTCGAGCTAAACTTCTAGTTTCTGTAAAAGATTGCCAGTCTTGGGGAATTTTTGTGCATTTAAATTTAGCATGGTTTTTTCTTTGCTTTTGTAACAGTGATCTAACCTGGTTTGTGTACCACGGCGGGTCAGCCCCCTCTATTGTTAATTTGTTCGCCATGAACCTGTCAATGGTTGTCAATATCATTTCTTAGAATGTAATCCACGGCTGATCTACACTCACATCGTTAGTTTAGAAAGACTGGAAATTCTCACTCAGGAGCGTTAATCGAATTTTTATCTGCTTTTTTGAATAAATATACTTTTCTTTGGAAACTCCTATATTCAGCCTCGCTACAACTATGTGTTCACTAATCTCTGTGTCTGTTTTGATGCACTTTATTAGCTCCAGATTATTTGTTGCTAGGAGGTCAAGTATGTCTTTACAACCATTACTATTCTAGTGCGTTCATGAACTAATTGATCGAGATAATTTTCGGAGAATGCGTTCAGTACAATTTCGGACGATGTTTTATGCCTGCCTCCGGTTTTGGACATGTATTTTTGCCAACATATCGAGGGTATGTTAAAGTCACCACCAATTAAAATGGTATGCTTGGGGAAGGTTTTCGAAATGTGATCCAAGCTTTCTTTCAACATTTCTGCAATCGAATCATCTGGGTCAGGGGGTCGATAAAAAGAAACGATTATTAATTTATTCTGGTTGTCAGGTATAACCTCTCCACATACCAACTCACATGACCAATCTACTTCAATTTCGCTACAGGATAAACCACCTGTGACAGCAATAAATACGCCACCACATATTTTATTCAGTCTATCTTTCAGCTAAACTTATCTCCAGCTTTCGATCCCTATAAAGATTTGAGATTCAGTACTTCCTATTAGCTCTTGGTGCTCTGATACTCTCCCCACACAGCCGTGACAATTTACAACTGTTAGACCAATAGTTTTTTATCTGTGTTTATCCTATCTTTGAACTGTACCCTTTGAGACTGAAACCATTTCTGTGTGTTCCCGAGGCCCTCAACCTAAAAAAAAAACCGCCCAGTCCACACAGCTTCCGATACCCGGTTTGCCGCTTCCTGCGCCTAGTGGACTCCTGACCTATTCAGCGGAACATGGAACCCCACCACTCTATGGCGCAAGTCGCCGTCGGAGGTTCGAGTCCTCCCTAAGGCATATGTGTGTGTGTGTGTGTGTGTGTGTGTGTGTGTGTTGTCCTTAAGTTAGTTTACCTAGGTTTAAGTAGTTTGTAAGCTACGGACTGATGACCACGCAGTTTGCTCCGATAGATGTATAGACATTTGAACATTTTTTTTCGACTCTGTAGCAGAGGTTCACAATCGGTCCTGTCAACTATGCTGCAGATGGTGAGCTCTGCTTTCATCTTGCAAACAAGACTGGCAGTCTTTACCACTACAGATAGCCGCTCAAAACCTGAGAGGATCTCTTCAGATCCAAAGCGACACCCATCATTGTTACCGATGTGAGCCACTACCTGCAGTTGGCTGCACCCCGTACCCTTCATGGGATCCGGAAGGACCCTTTCCACATCTGGAATGACCCCACCCGGTATACACACGAAGTGCACATTGTCCTTCCCAGTGGCGTAGCTATCATAGGGCTAGGCGGGGCAGTGCCCCGGGGCCCCCGAGATCAAGGGGCCCCCTCGGTCTCCGTGAGCAAATTCGGAAAAAGGTAATAGAGCGTAGTTTTTTATTTTAATTTTTTTATTTTATTTTGTTTTACCTTCCCACCCTACCGTCCATCAATTCCACCTCCCGTCAAACTAAGCTGCCCACAGTAGCCGCACTGGACCACAGGGTGACGGAACATTGCTTCTAGTGGGGCCTGCTGACAGTCGCTGAGTACAACAGTCGGCACACTCCAGTGGCTGCAGCATCACAGCTGTTCACAGCAACAGCTGCGCCTTCCAAGTGTTGCGCCGTGCCGATCGGCGCAATGTGGAGGATCGCGCGACTCCAAATACTGTATAAATACATTTACTGCACAATACTTCTTATTGGCAAGTCGAAGTGAACAGTTTAATTATACGATAATCGGTTTTCCGAACATCCATGTCCCCCAATTACACTTAGGATAATCGACGTTCTACTGTATATAATGTTTTAGCTGAATGAAAGATTTTCGACTTTTAAATTTTTGAACTCTGCCAACAAACTTCAAACGCACGAAGTGGAATCAAAATATTATTCCCATCTCAGAATATAAACATAAAAAGGTATTGCTTGTTCGCTAAGACGTGCTGAATTACTAGCAGTGTGTAACAATAAAAATGTTCAAATGTTTGTAGAGTCTATGGGACTTAACTACGGGGTCATCAGTCCCTAAGCTTACAAACTACTTATGAACTACTTACAACTAAGGACGGCACAAATATCCATGCCCGAGGGGGGATTCGGACCCCCGACCGTAGTGGCCGTGCAGACCGTGACAATACTGTTCATGGTTTGATTCGCGGCGAGGGGCCATATTTTCGTGGTTGAGTAAACCTTCATTGTTCAATTTTACTAGATTCTGCCTGCGACGTCATTCACCTAGTATGGAGCAACTTCGAAAACTATTCCATGGTAGTTTTATCTGTATGTCCTACATAGGTCCAAAATTTCATCCAAATCCACCCAGTAGTTTCTGCTTGAAAGTATAATTAACTTTCACAGTTATAATTATATTAGAGAGTACGCTTAAATATTATCTGCTGCGTGACACACAGTAATTTACTTAAGAGTATTTAGGTTTGCAGATTGAAACTTTCACTCTGCAGCGGAGATATGAAACTTCCTGGCAGATTAAAATTGTGTGCCGGAACCTAGACTCGAACCGGGGACCCTTGCCTTTCGCGGGCAAGCGTACTACCGACTGTGCTATCCCGACACGACTCACGATGCCGCCTCACAACTTTACTTCCGCCAGTACCTCGTCTCCTACTTTCCAAACTTCACAGAAGCTCTTCTGCGAACCATGCAAGACTAGCACTCCTGGAAGAAAGGATATTGAGGAGACATGGTTTAGCTACAGCCTAAAGGATGTTTCCAGAATGAAACTTTCACTCTGCAGCGGAGTGTGCGCTGGCAAAGGTCCCAGGTTCGAGTCCCGGTTCCAGCACACAATTTTTATCTGCCAGGAAGTTTCATATCAGCGCACACTCCGCTGCAGACTGAAAGTTTCATTCTGGAAACATCCCTTAGGCTGTGGCTAAGCCATATCTCCACCATACCCTTTCTTCCAGGAGTGCTAGTCTTGCATGGTTCACAGGAGAGCTTCTGTGAAGTTTGGAACGTAGGAGGCGAGGTACTGGCGGAAGTAAAGTTGTGAGGCGGCATCGTGAGTCGTATCGGGATAGCACAGTCAGTAGCGCGCTTGCCCGCGAAAGGCAAGAGTCCCAGGTTCGAGTCCCGGTTCCGGCTCCCAATTTTAATCTTCCAGGAAGTTTCATATTTAGGTTTGCTTTATTATGTCTTCCAGTAAGCGGTAAGGACCTGATGAAGTAGTATTGCATCTGTATAGTTCATAGGCGCCGATTAAGGGTATGCTCGGTCGCTCAAGCATACCCCAAAATTTGAGTGGGTATGCTTGGCATACCCCACTGAAAACTTTGGTATTATTTTTTTCTTTACGTTATATTTCTTGATTGTAATTAAATTCGACTCTCTCATTCCACTGATGGGCGGCTGGCTTTTGTAATACACCGCTGTAAAAAGATTATCTAAAACAAGCAGGTAATTGAATTCGTAGGCATTAAAATTCATGTTGAAATGTGAGTGATCATTTTCTAAATAGTCCGAATGTTAATGGAATGCTGCTTGTAACTTCAATATCGTAAACTGAAGGCGGTAACCTATAATTGTTGTATTAAATAACTAGAAATGAAGTGGGTTTGGTACGATACGATGAAAATGTGTATACTACTAATTTAAAGTTCATGTATTCTCTTAAAAGTTAATTGTCTTCAAGGAATCGTGTTAGTATTAAATCGTGACATTTTTCATCCTGTTTACTGAACTGGTCTGTGATGTAGCAATGGGTTGTAAACCTATTGGTATCGCTAGACATGGTATGACAGCAGAAGTGGTTATGGACTATTTTCGTAATACTGTATAGAAAATAAATCTGCAAAAGAATGAAGGTACGAAGACCATCCGATGTTAGTTTTTACGATAATGAACACAGTATTCACAATACAGGCACATCATTATCTGATATGCATGTCTAAGAAGACAAAAACTGATTTCTGTACTTACTACGAGAAAACAGGTTCAAATGGTCGCAAAATCCGCCCAGTAGTTCTAAAATGTGAAATTGAAATTAATGGCTGTTGATTTCTTTACTGTATGTTAAAAAATTACTTTTCTCCTTTCAGAGATTAAAATGGTCCTAAATTAACACCAGATGAAGCAAAAAAGAAGAAATGCCACTAAAATAAAACAAAATTATTACTTTTTACCTTTGTACCTGGAATTGGAAACATATAATAAAGATTTTTTTAAAGAAATACCTGTCGGGTGGGGGGGGGGGGGGGAGGGGGGCTGCAGGCCGGCAACCACCTCCCCATATTGGAAACACCACTGAGCATACCCCAAGATTTTCAAACGTCGGCGCCTGTGTTATAGTATTAGTTTGGAGAGGGCCCCAACGTCATTTTTGCCCCGGGGCCCTTCGTGTAGTAGCTACGCCACTGGTCCTTCCTCCCCTTTTTGGCAGCCATCTCCCTAAGGGGCTTCATTACCCGCCTAACATTAGAGTTCCCAACTCCGAGCAAACCCACGCACTCTCTGTGAAAGCCCGGATCTTGCAGGCTGCGTGGTGACCTCACGAAGACTGACACAGTGTGGCTCAGGAACATTGTCCTGAACAGATAGCGCCTCTAACCTGTTCGCAAGATATACTGGGGGGCTCCACGATCGATCCCCCCCCCCCCCCCCCCCAATGTCTTTCGTCGCCTGCCGCGTACTGGAGTGAAGTCTGCCTCATTGCGAGCAGTAATAGGGCTTATCGCTGCCGCAGGCCAATTGGTGGACACATTTGGCATCTGTTCGGTTCCCACGACCGGCCAACAAAAACGGTGCCACTCGACCCTTCAAGCTGTGCAACCGAGGGAACACAGCCAGAAGGTGGTTAGGAAGTGTTACCAGCTCAGACTGCATCCGCACACAACAGTCACAGTCCCTATTCATGATTACAATACCCAGAACAACTAACGACTAGAAAGATGCGAAGTAGACTCCACAGAGGATAAGTAAGGTAAACGAAGACGACTAGAACTGGTACTAATCCAACGAAAACAAAACAGACGACTGTCGGGAATCACACGACGGAAGAATGCACTAACCAGATACTTCACGCAAATTCGAATCTAATATACTGGGTGATTTAAAAGTCAGTATAAATTTGAAAACTTAATAAATCACGGATAATGTAGATAGAGAGGTGAAAATTGACACACATTCTTGGAAAGACATGGGGTTTTATTAGGAAATAAAAAGAGCAAAAAAAATCTAAAATGTCCAACAGATGGCGCTTCATCTGATCAGAAAAGCAATAATTAGCATAACAAATTAAGACAAAGCAAAGATGAAGTTCT
The DNA here is from genome assembly GCA_026315105.1 of Locusta migratoria. Lineage (NCBI taxonomy): Eukaryota > Metazoa > Arthropoda > Insecta > Orthoptera > Acrididae > Locusta > Locusta migratoria. Next base: position 276,844,006 of record CM048755.1, read on the forward strand.
TTCAGCATCCCTAGATATGTCGGTCGATGACGATACACTTGCGACTTCAGGTAACCCCAAAGCCAATAATCGCACGGACTGAGGTCTGGGGACCTGGAGGCCAAGCATGACGAAAGTGGCGGCTGAGCACACGATCATCACCAAGCGACGCGCGCAAGAGATCTTTCACGCGTCTAGCAATAAGGGGTGGAGCGCCATGCAAATGGTTCAGATCCTCGTCACCTTGATGATTCCACTATAGATTTTTGGTTTTTCGAACTCTCCCCTCGCACCTTGAGAAATGTACATGGTTGGCCACTATCAAAATCACTTTTCTTTTCACTATAAGAAATTGATGAAAAACTGGTGTTTAATAAGTGTCTTACTACACTTTCACTGTCCATATTAAATGTTTAAACGCCTGACTTGGTCGCATAAGCAATAATACACTCGCGCGCAACTCGGAAACAACCATCAAACACAAAGCGTTGGAAACCGAATCAACGTCTTTGCAGGCGGCAGGCAAGAGGGCAGCCTGCAGCGCGCATGCGCACTAGCGGCGTGTGGAGCTCAAAAAAATGTTCAAATGTTTGTTAAGCTTATGGGACTTAACTACGGGGTCATCAGTCCCTAAACTTACAAACTACTTATTAACTACCTTATACTAAAGACGGCACAAATATCCATGCCCGAGGGGGGATTCGAGCCCCCGACCGTAGTGGCCGTGCAGACCGTGACTGAAGCGCCTCAGTCCCCTCGCGGGCGGGCCAGACGATTCTGGACAGCAAAAAAAAAAAAAAAAAAAAAAAAAAAATGTTTGTATAGTCTATGGGACTTAACTACGGGGTCATCAGTCCCTAAACTTACAAATTACTTATGAACTACTTACGAACTAGGACGGCACAAATATCCATGTCCGAGGGGGGATTCGAACCCCGGACCGTAGTGGCCGTGCAGACCGTGACTGGAGCGCCTCAGTCTCCTCGCGGGCGGGCCAGACGATTCCGGACAGCGCGGGGGATGTCTACACTATATGGAACAGAAGAATGAAAGGGAAACACACAATAAACAACATATGTTTAAACAGATAATCTATTGATGTAATTCTTCATGCTTTCCCGGCGAGATCTTGATATTTTGGATATACGGGATTACTGCCGGATGTATGTGTCGTTCTGGCACAATATTTCGGCCGCGTAACTCGCTGCCTTCTTCAGGTGCTACCTGAGACTGCCGTTTTTGGAGGACCTGGTCCAGTATTTATGCCCAGCAGACGCTAGGCGCTCTGTCTGCGGTCCGCGCCCAGCTGGCGCTGCTTGTAGGGTTTGTCTCTTCCCTGGCGTTCCGTCGGACGTCCGCGCCCCAATCGGCCGCCATCTGTGGCAGTGGCAACTCTCTGAGGCCCCTCTCTGAGCAAACGGAAGGAGTGGCAATGGGCAGCCCATTATCACCAGTGGTAGCCAACCTTTTCATGGAAAGGTTCGAAGAGGAGGCACTTGCATCAGCAACTTATCAACCCAAGTGCTTCTTCAGGTACGTTGATGACACATTTGTCATTTGGCCCCATGGCAGGGAGAAGCTGGAGGAGTTCCTGGAACACCTAAACTCACGCCACCCGAGTATAAAATTCACTATGGAGCTAGAGAAGGATGGGCAGCTCCCATTTTTGGATGTCCTGGTCAAGAGGAAGGCAGACGGCATTCTGGGGTACAGTGTGTATCGAAAACCCACCCACACTGACTTATATCTTCAAGCCAGTAGCTGCCACCACCCAGCACAGAAGAATGGAGTCTTGAAAACTCTAGTGCACAGGGCCCAAGCTCTGTCAGATCCAGAAAATCTTGCCACGGAGATTGAACACCTTCAGCTGGTTTTCAGCAGAAATGGATACTCCTCCAGAGACATCCAGAGGGCAATTCATACAACCAGCCAACCACAGGATACAGAGGAGGAGCCGGAGGAGGCAAAGAAGGTGGCATACCTACCATATGCTGGTCCTATTTCTGTGAAGATCAGCAGAATTCTTATGAAGTATGATATTAAGAGCATATTCTGCCCACCTGCCAAAATTGGGACAATGCTGGGAAGTGTGAAAGATGACCTGGGGCTACGTAAACCAGGCATTTACAGCATTCCGTGTCAGTGCGGGATGTCATACATCGGCCAGACAATCAGGACGGTGAATATAAGGTGCAAAGAACACCAGAGGTGCACCAGACTCGGACAGGCAACCAAGTCAGCCATAGCAGAGCACTGTCTAGCGTATGGCCACACAATGGAATATGACAAAACCAAAATTGTGACACAGACCCCAAGATTCTGGGACAGCATCATAAAGGAGGCCATCGAAATAAAGGTCACTGACAACCTAATAAACCGAGATAGCGGTTACCAGCTAAGTACAGCGTGGAGTCCGGCTCTGGAACTTGTTAAGGCCCAGCGGAAGGGACCAAATAACTCCACAAGAAGTAGAAACAACTCAGAAGTGGCGCTAGGCGGGCGCGGACCGAAAATGGAGCGCCTGACACCGGACGGGCCTCAAACAGCTGCCATAGCAGCAGATGTCGGCCAAGACGGGCGCGGACGTCCGTTGGAGCATCTGCGCAGCCACAACATCTCAGGAGAGGCGCGAGGCGGGCACGGACCAAGGTCAGAGCGTCTGACGCCAGAAGGGCCTCAGACAGCTGCCCTGACCACAGATGGTGGACGAGCTGGGCGCGGACGTCCGTCGGAACAGCAGGGAGGGTTCAACACCTCAGAGGAAGCGCCATGCGGGCGCAGACCGCGAATGGAGCGCCCAATGCAGGAGGGGCCTCAAACGGCTGTTATAGCAGCAGATGTCGGCCGAGTCGGGCGCGGACGTCCGTTGGAGCATCTGCGCAGCCACAACATCTCAGGAGAGGCGCGAGGTGGGCACGGACCAAGATCAGAGCGCCTGACGCCAGAAGGGCCTCAGACAGCTGCACCGACCACAGATGGTGGACAAGATGGGCGCGGACGTCCGTCGGAGCACAAGGGAAGCCACAACACCTCAGGAGCAGCGCCAGACGGGCGCGGACCGCAGAGGGAGCAGCCAACGTGGGAGGGGCCTCAGAGAGTTGCCACTGCCACAGATGGCAGCCGATTGGGGCGCGGACGTCCGACGGAACGCCAGGGAAGAGACAACACCCTACAAGCAGCGCCAGCTGGGCGCGGACCGCAGACAGAGCGCCTAGCGTCTGCTGGGCATAAATACTGGACCAGGTCCTCCAAAAACGGCAGTCTCAGGTAGCACCTGAAGAAGGCAGCGAGTTACGCGGCCGAAATATTGTGCCAGAACGACACATACATCCGGCAGTAATCCCGTATATCCAAAATGTCAGATAATCTATTATTTTTCATTCGATTTCAACAGGGCGTTGACACACAACTTGCACACCCTGAGAAAACAACACTGCCGGTATTCACAAAGAGTACATCAAGGTAACTAATAACCTTCACCTACCCATACATAATGGAGAAGACCAGTAATATTCTGTGCCAAAGAGATGAAGAACTCCAACCTTGATGTGTACAATCTCTGGAAACAACACTGGCAACAACACTGCCTACCAAAATATCAAAATTTCACCATAACGAATAGAAGGTAGTTCTATACATTATGGCTTCACAATAAATGAGAAACCGCGTGGCTTCTGTCAGTCGCTGAAATTGTGGACAACTTTAAACCGCATTAGTACTGGCCACTGAATAAGTGTTGACGCCCCCGAGAAATGAGAAAAAAGACTAACTCCAAGTTGCGACTGCGGTGGAGCACGACGTGGAGGAATGTCCAGTTCTAACATACAAGGAAACTTCCATCTCCTTCCTAACAGGTACAGAGGAAGCACCTGATTATATATTTTTTGTCTGGATATCAGTTTGTAATCAAATTTTGCATAAAGTGTATAAGAATAGCGATGTAGGCCTATACCATACGATAAACAAATAAAATCTATTCTCATTACTATTGCTGCTTCTAATACTTGATTAGCAGTTGTATAAAAATATAATGACGCCTAAAGCCTGCCATCGTCATCTATACCTACAAATCCCTCATCCGCCCCATCCTCTGCATCTCCCAATCTGCCTGGATCGTCCTCCCCCCCTCCCACCCCTATCCTTCTACAAGTTCAAATGTTTGTAAATCTATCGGACCAAACTGCGTGGTCATCAGTCCATAGCTTACAAACTACTTAAACTAAGGTAAACTAACCTAAGGACAACACACACACCCATGCCCCAGGGAGGACTCGAACCTCCATGGCGAGCAACCGCGCGCTCCGCAGCGAGGCGCTTTAGACCGCTCGGCTACTCCACCGCGGCCTTCTACAAGTCCTTGGAGATTCTGGAACACCACGCCCTCCACCTCGCCTTCCGTATTCCTTCCTACTCCCTAAATGTTCAAATGTTTGTTAAGCTTAAGGGACTTAACTGCAGGGTCATCAATCCCTAAACTTACAAACTACTTATGAACTAACTTATACTAAAGACGACACAAACATCCATGCCCGAGAGGGGATTCGAACCCCCGACCGTAGCGGCCGTGCCGACTGTGACTGGCGTGCTGCAGACCGCTCAGCCACCGCGGCCGGCTCCTACTCCCTATCTCCCATGCAGATCCTCTAAATCCTCATTCTCTTCCCCTGTCTTGTCCGCTTCACTGAACACCTGCGCCTCCATTTCCTTTACCGTAAACTGGATCCCCCTCGCCCAATTGTCCATCCTCTCCTCACCAGTCCCGGTCCGTTGCCACAGCATTACCAGTGTATCTCCCTGAATTTCCACACCCTCCCCTTACCTGACGATGCCCAGTGCCCAATATCTACCCTCCGTACCAGCTCTGATCCTCCCCATTCTTGTCCCCCCTCCCCCTCCTCTGCCCTTGATCCCCCTTGAGGGCCCCCCCACCCTTCCTCTCTCCTCCCACTCTACTCTTGCCGGTCCCACCGGTATCCCCCCCTCCCGTTCCCTACAGCTCCTTGGGACATTTCACCCCCCTCCTTTTCTCCATGGCCCTGTGGCCCCTTCACCCCATCCCCACCCGTCATCCAACCACCGCTCCCTCTCCACCCCTCGACCCCTCTTTCGCTACACCCCTTGTTCCTTCCCCATCCTCATTCATTATATTCATTAAACATATTTGTGTGAATCATCTGTGTTCCGTTGGAGTGAAACTCATTGGTTATTTTTAACAAAACTGCGAACAGTCATCCTGAGCCGGCCGCGGTGGCCAAGGGGACTGCAGCGCGTCAGCACAGACAAATATATACAGATGGGAAACCTCCGTAAGAGCCCGGTCCTACACTCAGGGGTGCGGGGAAGGATGGTTTCCAGCAGTTCCGTAAGATGTCCCATGATGGCGCTGCGGTCAGCAGCAGCCTTTTAAACTGGCCAGAGCAGGCGGCACGTAGCGTCTGTCCCCACCACCACCTCCACTCAAACGGCAGCTAGCCGTACACAGCCGTTGCCTCGTGGCAGGCAGCACGAGGTCTCCCCTCTGCCTCCCCTCCACGCTACCCTCTGACGTGCGAGAGTACTCCCAGAAGTGTCTCTAGCGTGGTCTACCAGTACTAAGCCAGGGAACTGCCTGACACCTGCTAGCATCTTACGGAACTACGAGGGGAGTGTAGGATAGTGGTTTAGGGGGGGCTTCTCCTCTGTATATGTTACTCTGTGGCGCCAGTCACGTTCTACATGGCCACTACGGTCGGAGGTTTCGTATCCCCCCTCAGGCATGGATATTTGTGCTGTCCTTAGTGTTAGCTAGTTCTTAGGTAGTTTGTAAGTTTAGGGACTGATGAACCCGTAGTTAAGTCCCATAAGCTATACAAACATTTGAACATTTGATTTTTTGAGTCATCCTGTGTATTTTAAATGTCTGTACCTCAGTGCTACAGTGTTGAGTTTCACCGTTTTTCGTCGCCTCTGTGTTTATAAGAACTTCACTTTTTCACTCCATTTACACAGCATGATTTCTTCAGTTTTTCGCCGAGTTTATTTTTTTGTATTCTCCTGTGTCTTCTTTCATTATATGTAAAACTGTAGACCGAAAAACGCGCCTCAATCGCTGCCAGCCCTCCCCACCCAGGGAATAAAACGGAAAAAATAAATAAAAAGACAACAATGTTTCAAGATCAGACAAATTTTTCAGTCACGAAAATGAATAGTCCGAGAGCCGTCTGCTCTTGGAATTAAAGTTAAATACGAGTGTAAGAATTCAATAAATATTGGTATTAGCTAATCAGTGGTTCACAATCTTCTCGGTAGTGGGACCCACAATGTTTCTGTAAAAATTTTCGCGACCCTGTATAGGGTGAATCACCCAACACTTGCACCGCAATGTTTTTAAATGGAATAATGGTTGTTTCTGTCATGCACTGGAATTTTTGACACCAACTGTGTACAAAGAATTTTGAATGACATTTTTATCACGTTTAGTTTGGCAGCTACAACCATTCAAAGTTTCGGGGGCGGAGGCTGCGATAGCGTAGCTGACTGGCCGAGTGGCTAGCCCCTGGGGCATGGCCCACTGTCTCATGACCACCAGCCAGTCAGCTACGCTAAAGAAGAATTTTCATTAATAATGTGTTTATTATGTCTGTGATATTTTAAAAATATTTAGAACAATATCTTTGTGAAATGTGTTTGATTTTATCTGTTGCATGTTCAACATGGACTACGCAGCGGCACACCGTGGAAGTTTCTCCGCCGACGACAGAGATGTATCTGGTCACTGCCTGATGTTTGCCGAAGGCCGTCAAGGCGGAGAAGATCGCGCTGTATGCTGTTGCGCATTGAAGTCGACACATTTTTTTTCTTGTCGATATTGTTAAAAAAAAAGAGAGATTTCACTTTGGTATCTGTATTCATAAAATGTTATTAAGCTTATGTGAACGTTTTGATTAACTCTATGTAATCAAATCAGAATGTTCAAATGTTTGTATTGCTTATGGGACTGAACTACGGGGTCATCAGTCCCTAAACTTACAAACTACTTATGAACTAACTAAGACTAAGGACGGCACAAATATCCATGCCCGAGGGGGGATTCGAACCCCCGACCGTAGTGGCCGTGCAGACCGTGACTGGAGCGCCTCAGTCCCGTCGGCCACCGCGGCCGGCTTCTATGTAATCGAGAACGAAAAACAAATTATTTCGTCGAAAGCTTATTTCAAGATTAATTTGAATTTATAATGTTTTATCAAGTGACATATATTTCAATGCAACTGTTTATTACTGAAGAGTAATAGATTTTTTTTTGTGGGGGGGGGGTGACTTTAATGAAAAGTTGGACTGTGAATTGTGTTTGCTAAAACTTTGAAAACATTTTTTGTACAAGTGAGTTGCATAAGCAATATAACTTCTTTGACTATAATATTCGTAACGAATTTTGACAAGATAACGAAATAACTTCTGGAAGAGACGATTATTTTTGATGGAGTCAGGAAAGAATTGTTAATATGAATTAGTATTCCTGAAAGAACCCGCAAAGACTTTAGTATGAAGTTCCTATAATCAAGAATAATTATATATTTCTTTATTTTTTGTGATGGTATCAGTCCACAGAGAAGTCCATAGTTTGTAGGCAAATATAGGACTGGTTCCACCCCAACGAAAACACCTACATAAGAAAACAGGTGTCTGGCGCAGGCGCAGGAATGGTTACTGCAGCTACTGTTGTCTCACAAGTATGAAGTGCGCGCCACCTACTTTCGCCGCGCGCCGCCATGCACGCACGGCGCGGCGTTCTTACGACGTCAGCCACGAGCGCCCTCTGCTGCAACTCCGCTCGTGGCCACGACTGCTGCATCGGCCACTTGGGAATCAGACAGGCACCAGTTACGAGTTGGCTATCGAGTAGGCACTAGGAATCATCGGTAGGCAGGCAGTGGCGGCGCTAGACGAAAACTGGGCGTCGGCGAACTCGTCTTTGCGAGGCCCCTCTCATTTTTCAGTAGAGTAGAAAATGTTAAATAAAATGAGCTGAATTATACACCAATAATCATTACACTAACATTTTTTTGTATAATATACAAGTATTATTACAATAACAAAAATTACAACAAACAATCATAAAGTAAATTAAAGAACTTTTCGGCTTTTCGACTCACTGAATTTTTTAAAGATCACATCATAATTAATACTAGCCGCTATTTTTGCTTCAGTTGATGGTACTGACAACGCAGATAGTCTTTCTTCTCTCATTGTGCTTCTCACGTAATTTTGAAAAAATCATTCTTATGCCAAGGCTGCAAAATATTTTTATTTGTTATATTCTACCGGTTTCGGCATTTGTTGCCATCGACAGTATATCAAAAAGATATTTCACATCGAAGCCAAAAAGATGACATTTTTACTGAGTGCAGCAACGACTAATTTATAATAAAATATTGTGATTGTTTTTAAAAGCCTTTTCATTTTACATCATGTAATACGTATTCCTTTCATTAATCTTTAACTATTACAAATAAGACTCTAACAATATGTACAGAGGACGTTATTGACACAAAAGTTGAAGATTAATTAAAGGAATACCTACTACATAATGTAAAATGAAAAGGCTTTTTGAAAAAATCACAATATTTTATTGTACAAATACGTTGCTGTACTCAATAAAAATGTTATCTTATTGGCTTTGATTTCCTGTTGATGGCAGCAATTGCTGAAACCGGTAGAATATAACAAATAAAAGCATTTTGCAGCCTTGTCATAAGAATGATTTTTTGAAAGTACATTACGTCTGTAGATTAGCAACTAAAAACATTTTCTCAAGTAACTCTTAATCAATCTTAACTTTGGGAAGCTTCTCTCGGCTGAAACTGTACTGATTGGAACTGTAACGATAATTCTAACTGCTATGTAAACATTTGGATATACTTCTCGTAATTGTTTCCTAAAATGAGCTGAAGAAGTTGTTTTGCGTCTTTGATTGAGTCTAGTGGATTGGATTTTAAAAGCTGGAGTTCCTCGTAATGTTCTAAAGGCTGTATGTCACTATTTTCACCTTCTCTGAGTATTATATCTAAATCATTACAATGCTTGAGAAGGTCCTCCTCGGATAGAGATTTCAAATAATTGATATCTTTATACATAAAGCAGAGTGTCCGTATGTTTGTGTGTACGTATTGCATACAAATCTACAATTTTGTTTCAATCTTTATGAAATTTTGCACACGTAAGCGTCAATCCATGAGGACGTAAGCCGTGGCATTCGATATGACGTTATAATTTATAATTTGTACACTACAAATTGTAGGCGCAGGAAATTTTACAGACAGTATACACACATATAGTTGAATGTAAATTCTAAATTGTATCGTAGTACGACACGTAGTTTGAGATATGAGCACATAAACAGTAACGTTTGCTGTTCATCGATTAAAACTACGGCGTTCGGTATGACGCTACAATTTATAATTTCTACACTACAAATTGTAGTTGAGTGTACCTTCTAAATTGTATCACAGTACGACACATAGTTCATGAGATATGAGCACATGAACAGTAACGTTCATGGAAAACCGCCCCATCACGCACCAAATTATAAACTAATACTTCTTTAGTACTATTTGTATTCCAAAGAGATTTTACAGACATGCAGCCGTTATACAAATGAATATATACCTTAAAAATGACAGAAAGAAATAAATAAATACCCGGGCAAGGCCAAAATGTTCAAATATTTGTAAATCTAATGGACCAAACTGCATGGTCATCAGTCCGTAGCTTACAAACTACTTAAACTAAGGTAAACTAACCTAAGGACAACTCACACATGCCGCAGGGAGGACTCGAACCTCCGACGGCGAGCAAACGCGCGCTCCGTATCAAGGCGCCAGAGACCTTTCGGCTACTCCACCGCGGCCCGCACAACGCCGGGTTGAACTAGTCATAAATAAAACCAAATCGCTCAAATTATTCTTCGAGCGCTTTCAATCAACATTCACTGTCGACTATTGCAGCATCTATCATTGTGTTAAAAAAATTATTCTGAACTACATTTCAGCATATTGTAATGGTTCACCAATTTGTTGGTAATCGAACATTCGTTTTTCCGGTGCAATTCTTTTCTTTTTTAACTCAGACTTAATTTCGTAACTACTTTCTTCTACAAACAATCGAGCTTCTGCATTGCATGTTTCAAATCCTGTAATACGGAATTCTCGAATCAAGTCACGAAATGAACGTAAAGAGTCAACAGCTAGTCTCAGGTTCACTTGTACCGACTGCTATCGTTTATTTATACTGTTCACATGTAGTACCATACGTATATTTCAACAATAAACTCAAAAGTTAACATTTCGTTCAAGACTGCTTCACAATCACTAAGAGTTTCACAGTTTTACTTTTCTGTTCATTCACACTTTCGATGACATCATCAAATTGGAATAATATAGTTTTTAGTGCTCCGATTCTGCTTACCTATCATGTTTCAGACAGAGGTTTCAGTGTCAATTTTAATTTTGTTTCTATAATTTTAGGGCGCTTTCTAGACCTTGTAAAGAGCACATAAATTTTATTGATGAAGCCGAAAAGATGAGTTAGCTGCAAATATAAGAAGGAAATTCCAAGAATGACATGGCGTAAAGAATGCTCGTGGATTAATATTAAGTATTCTTCTTCTAACATCTTTATTAATGCCAACCATACTTGCGCCATTATCATATCCATGTCCTCGACAGTTCTTTATATCTAGATCGTTATATTCTAGTTCCTTTAAAACGATATTTGTTAAATCTTCCCGTTGGTTCTGCAATGGCAAGAAACCCGTGTTCCTCTATCTCTCCAGTTGGAAAATTGCAAAATCTTAGTATTATTGACATTTGTTCCACACGGCACAAATCCCTGGTATAATCGAGCATGAAAACATAATATTTTGCTTGTTCGACTCTTTTTACAATTTCGTTAATGACAGATTTTGACATTAATGAAATTAATTCATTTTGGATTTCGTGGCTCAGATAATGCTGAAAAAGTTGCTTTTCATTAATGTGTTGGAAGTGCTCTTTTAGTGTTAGATCATATTTGGATAACAGTGTAAATAGTTCTATAAAATTTACACTGTTTCCAGTATCATTCAGGGTAAGTGATTCTCGATGACCTCTAAATACCAGATTGTATGAGGCTAAGTAGTTGATAATGTCGATCAACCTTTGGACCAAGTTATAGCAATACCTTTGTGATTCCCTAATCAGTCTCTCGTATTCCTCATTCACTGTTTTCCCATATTTGATTCCTTTATATAATTCCATCCATCTGATCATACACTCGATGTGTCCTTGACTTTGATTATGTTCATGTCTTTGAAATATCCTATTCAGATCTTTCCTCTCACAAAAGCCTTCTTTTACCATCTGTGTCTGCAAATGTGAGAAAAATGTACATGGAAAGCAATCAACTTTATTTTGAGATGTGGAGTAAACCAACGATCTGCTATGTAGCTCTTCACCGTTACCCAATTTTCTAGTAAAATAAAATTTATTAAAATGTCTTTTACTTGCGTCTTTGGGGTAAATCTCATCAGATTTCTCGAGGTTTTGTTGGGGACCATTTTGAGCTAAATCATGACGCTATGAATCTGTTACTGGAAACACCCATTTTCCCAGATCTAATTCTGTAAATGACTGTTTTATGAACAATGTCCTCTCGATTCTGAATCACAAATATTTCCACTCCTTATTCAGCTCAGAAAGTTGGATAACAGCAGTTTCACCAAATTTTGATGATCCTGGTTCTGTTAGTGACTACAGAAACTTGGAGGAGAGATTCATCAGAGGCCTCTGGAACAGATTCATCTGAAGTAAGTTTCTTCAGAAATATCATACTTGAGAATTTTGCGTATATCTTTAATTTTAGTTTCATTGATTGGAGACATACCATTTGGATAAGCTTAACTATGTGATATGTTGGCCCAAGGATGAAAGAATTTTGTATTACTCCTCCTATGAATGGTTTTGCCACACTTATTCCGAGCTGTTCTGCAGAAAAACAGAAATCCATAAAAGTTGAAACACTGAAAGATACCTTTCTATCTCTCCTTAACCGATGTCTATATGGAATTGACATTTCTTTTCTAATAATGTGTCCACCAGTTGTTGTAATTATAAACATCCTCACTTTCAACGATTGTTACTATAAAATTAACTTTAGCGCTAAAGCTTACTATGTTTTCACACACGTCCTTCAATGTATATAGCCTGTCCACACGCCTCTGTCGTCTTTGACTACTGCGAAGTTCCTATCATTTGGCAGAAAGGAGTGTCCTCTGACAGGGAAAGGAAGTCTGAAGTTGAAAAACGCCTCTGAGCACTTATAGCCATTAAAAATCTGATAAGAGTGTTGTTTTTATTCTGGCCTGGACAGCCGACTCAAAACAACCAGAGTTCTTTAACACTAGATGAGACACAGGTATTGAGATAATGGAGGAGAAAACTACGTACCTCATTTGGACTGTTCTTAGCATGCCCCTCAAGGTAGATATAGAAGGATACTGAATTAGTTGTCATGTTATGCACAGAGAAAACTGGAATTGTTACTTTACGATGATAATACATGAATAATATATGTCCTGAACTGGTATCTTAGGAAAGCATATATTTTGTATGTAGTCAGATGTTAAAGCAAGAAAATCCTCTCTCTCAATGCATAACTTGGTTGCACACAAACAAAACTAATAGAGAAGTTTTACCAACTTAAATCTATAGATGAATATGTTAACAATTATCATTACCTAAAAGCAAAATAACTTAATAGCTGGGCTAAAACATGAATGTACTGTCGCTGGAAATAATGTATAGAATTTGGAGACTGAAGTCTCTTTGGTATTAAGCGATGTGTATTGGGTGTTGGAACATTGCTGTGCCCATAACACAAACCCATGAAAATGTGGACGTAAGTCGTTTTGCAAATTCACGATTCATAGATATATATTATTTTAGATTGTAGTCTGCATTGTGCGATCTTCTGCGTCTTCGCTAAGAACTTCCCCACTTTAAAGCTATGTAGCTTCATATGTATTCATAATATTCTAATGAGATTTTCATTTATTTAACCAATATATTGGTAGTGTAAATCACACCCGCGGCGGAGCGGAGCGGAGCGGAGCGTATTGCGATGTGCGAGGCCGTTCCCCGTCTGGGGTTCGAACCCCCCCCCCCCCCCTCGGGCATGGATGTTTCCGTCGTCTTTAGTGTATATATCTATTAAATCAGAGCCATGCACATTGCGACCTATTTACCCGGCCAGGCCCCTGTGCCCGACAGCTGCGCTCCGTTGTCCGCTCTGTACAGCGGTCATTAGAGCCCAGCTGTACCGCCAGCATGCGGAGCGAGCCGCGCTGTGCCGTCGAGGCCCGAGGTTCGACCGTGCGCGAGCCCGCGACAGGTTTCTGTGCAACAGCGCTGGGAACGTGCGAATGCAGCACCGCGCAGACATTTCGGCGCAAAACATTGAAGTATTCAGGGCTAGTTTCAGTATTTATTTCGTACACGACGTCGTCACTATAACTTAACAGTTGAAAAACGTCGTTAAACATCAAATCTTTAAGAAAAAAAAATTTCGATGTTTTGCGAGGCCTCCAGGGGTGCGAGACCGTCGGCGGCAGCCGACGTCGCCGACGCCTAGCGCCGCCACTGTAGGCAGGCCTCTATCTAAACTATGTATCAGCATTCTGCAGTCAAGAACTATGTAAAAGTTAAATATTACCAAGACTCCACGAAATATATATCTTGTTCTAATTTAACCTAGTTGTTCTAGTTTCTGCTGTCCCACTGGCTGGTCACCTCCGTACCTGCACACGCGTGCATTCTTTATTCCTGTGTCGGTCTCGTTCTACTCGGCCACCGACACCTACGACAACCGGCGGAAACGAGACACAAAAGCTACAAAGGCAGGTTATCACGATTTAAGCCAGATCGAACGTGATGTTGCAGTCGGTGCACGAGAGGTGAGACGCTGCATCTCCGAGATGACGATAAGATGGGGATTTTCCTGTACGACCATGAACCATGAATATTGGGAATCCAGAGAAACATCAAATTCCCTGCTTCACTGTTACTGGAAATAGATCCTGCAAGAACGGAACCAACGACTTCTGAAGAGAATCGTTCAACGTGACAAAAGTACAAACCTTCCTCAAATTGCTGCGGATTTCGATGCTGGGCCATCAACAAGTGCCGGCCGCGGTGGCCGAGGGGACTGAGGCGCTTCAGTCACGGTCTGCACGGCCTCTACGGTCGGGGGTTCGAATCCCCCCTCGGGCATGGATATTTGTGCCGTCCTTAGTATTAGCTAGTTTGTAAGTAGTTTCTAAGCTTAGGGACTGAAACCCCGTAGTTAAGTCCCATAAGTTCTACAAACATTTGAATTTGAACATCAACAAGTGTCAGTGTGTGAACCATTCAACGAACTATCATCAAAATTGGCCGAAGGACCACTCGTGTGCCCTGTTGACTGCATTACACAAAGCTTGACGCCTAGGTCCGTCAACACCGACATTGGACTGCTGATGACTGAAAACTTATTGCCTAGTCTGACGTGTCTTGTTTCCAGTTGTATCGAGAGGATACATTACAAATTATAGATTACCACGAAGAGAACGACGTATCGACCCATAGTCATAAGAAATTCAGAAAATATCGCTCTAGTGAAACACAGCTCTTCACTCACATGATGACTGGTGTCGACAAAGGGCCTCCAATCGATCCCATATTTCTAAATTTCCGGAAGGTTTTGACACTGTACTCCAGAAGCCGCTTAATTGAAACTGCTCCGCGTGATAATGGCCGTGCGGTCTAAGGCGACTTTCCACGGATTGTGTGACCGCTCTGTGAGATTACCGCCCAATAGAAATACTGGTAATTAATAGCATTTGATAATTAAACAGTATGAAGTTCACTGCAAACATTGACCATGCCAATGCACTAAATGTTACACAATTTTAATCTTATTAATTATGGTAGCAATGTATGTACACAGTTGGGTGACAACATTTATAGTTAGGCCATAGGTAGAAATTCTCCACGTTGAGATTTGCTGTGTGCTTGTAGCTGACGGGAGGCCAGCGAGCAGGCCGATGTTGGTGGCTTGTTCCAACTTAGGATTTTACAGTTCGTTTCCGGTGAGGGGAGAGAGGGACAATGGCGAGTGCCAGGCACAGTGCAGTGCACAAATATTGTAATACTACTGGCATTTGAAGTAATACGATGCTGTTAGGAACCTTTAAGGCCCTCATTACAAACTAGCCTGTTGATAAATAAACAATACATTAGCTGATATAGTCACATCTAACGTAATATGTTTAATTGACAATGAAAAGTAATAAATTACCAACGAAGACAAGACAGTTACACAACTAGCATGGCAATGTTTGTTTATAAAAATAATATATTAACTATTTACCATTTTACTTTCAATTAATCTTTTGTATTTTACCTTGAAATATTCAGTTAAATCACTTATCTGTGATATAAGAAATTGCACTATTATAATAAATAGTACAAAGGATGTTTATACTAATATAAAAACGTAAGAAAATATTTGTTAATGTGTAGTGTAATTATTTTGATTTTAAGTAAAGTTTTAGAAATGTATTGGCTGAGCGCTGTACGTTGGCAAATCGGTTAGAACAGCTCGCATGCGGAAGTTGATGACGTAGGGGAAAAACCCCGGCAGTTGAGCTTTTGGTGCACGCGCGCGCCTGGGCAGGAAGTGAGGACTCGGGACCACGTGGTGTGGCTGGCCGGGCGGCGTCGCTCTGCATCGGTCGGCATGTGGATCTCGAGGTGGTGACTTGAGATTTGTCTGTGGCAATCGCCACGTGTGGTTGCTCGTCGTAGACTGCACCAAGTTCAATCGAGTGCTACTGTGTGTTTGTGAATATTTAGCCGGTGGAACAAGGTGTGCATCGCATTGAATTAAAGTGACTGTGATTTGTTAATGTAACACGTGTCGTCGCATAGGCAT
Source organism: Locusta migratoria (assembly GCA_026315105.1). Lineage (NCBI taxonomy): Eukaryota > Metazoa > Arthropoda > Insecta > Orthoptera > Acrididae > Locusta > Locusta migratoria. Next base: position 276,859,969 of record CM048755.1, read on the forward strand.
GAACATAAACGGTGTTTGAGACAGCCACGTGGTGTGAAAACAATTCGCGACAAATATTCATTTTGTCTGGGGGCTCTCGAGCTATAACTTTATTTGATAAATGTGCCGACGTACAGACGTATCAGCCACAGGGTTCAAGTATTGTGAAATAAACAACATAAAGTGAACTTTCACGTGTTTTCAAAAATGGTAGTTAGTACACCCTTTTCTCTCATGAACTTGAATTTATTATGAATTTGTTTTGTTAATCATATGCAGGGAAAGAAAGCTGCGAACGTGTGATATCATCCCCTAGAAAACGAGTCAAACAGTCGCAATAACAGTTCCAGTGTTTTTGCATGTTTAGGAATTTGGTTCGCAGCTGGTGGTTGTGAGTTTCAAAAATTAATCTTTCCCTATTTTAAACTCTCACCCCGACCTTCATGCTCGCAGCTCCCTCGAACATGGAGTTGTGTGTGTGGTTCTTACTATAAGATAGTGTAAATAGTTTGTAAGTCAAGGGACCGATGACCTCAGCAATTTGGTATCTTAGGGTTACAATAATTGAAATATTTTTGAAGCAAATTCTGGGATTTTGGAATATCAGCCGGCCGCAGTGGCCGAGCTGTCTGCAGCGCGTCAGTCACAGTCTGCACGACCGCTACGGTCGGGGGTTCGAATCCCCCCTCGGGCATGGATGTTTGTGTCGTCTTTAGTATAAGGTAGTTCATAAGGAGTTTATAAGTTTAGAGACTGATGACCTCGCAGTTAAGTTCCTTAAGCTTAACAAACATTTGAAAATTTTTTTTGAATATCGTCTCAGTTGTACGATTGGATTCCTGATTTCCTGTCGGAAAGGACACTGTACGTAGGGATTGACGGATAGTCATCGAGTAGAACAGAAATTATTTCTGGCGTTCCCCAGGCAAGTGTTACAGGGCCTTTACTGTTCCTTGTCTTTATAAACGATTTAGACTTAAATTGTTCGCCGATGATGCTGTCGTTTATCGGTTAGTGAAGTCACTAGAAGGTCAAAAGCAACTGAAAAACTATGTAGACAATATATCTGCATGATGCAAAAATTATCGATTAATACTAACTATGGAAAGTGTAAATTCATTCAAATGAGCACTAAAAGAAATCCGCTGAACTTCTTTTACTCGGTAAATTAGTCAAATTTACACGCTGCAAATTCAATTTAATACCTAGGAATTTCTATTACGAACAACTTTAATTGGAAAGAACACACAGAAAATACTGTGGGCAAGGCCAACCAGAGGCTGCATTTCTCTGGCAGAACACTTAGATGAACACTGAAGAAACTACCTACCGTATACTTGCCCATTCTATTTTGGAGTAATGCTGCGCATTGTGGGTTCCACACCAAATGGTACTAACGGAGGATATAGAGAAAGTTCAGAGGAAGACAGCTCATTTGTATTATCGCGATATAGGGGAGAGAGTGTCACGGAAATGGTACACGAGTTGGGGTGGCAATCATGAAAGGAAAGACGTGATTCGGTTGCGGCGAGATGTATTTGCGAAATTTCTTTCATCAACTTTCTCATCCGAATGAACATACTTTTTTAATACCCACCTACATAGGGAGACTGGATCGTCAAACAAAATAAGCGAAGTCAGATCGAAAATTTGAAGATTTAGGTGTACGTTTTTCCTGCGCGGTAGTAAAGAATGGTACAGCAGAGATACAAAGGCGTTTGATGTACCTCTGCCAGGCACTTAAATGTGATTTGCAGGGTAAAAATGTAGACGTAGGTGTAGATTCTTCTCTAATCTGAGCTGATGACTGGTTATTAATGACCTCATTGTTACCAGGACGTTGAACACTAATCTTTCTTTGACTACGTAGGTACCTTCAAGTGAATGTTAAGTGCAGCAGTTATGAAGAGATGAACCGACTTTCATTGCATGCAGTAGGATGGAGAACTGGACCAACCCAGTCTTTGGAATGTAGACCGCAACAACATACATATTATATAAGCGGTTCTTTCGGTGCCGCGGCGGAGTGGTCGAGTGCTCTAAGGCGCCTCGCTGTGGAGGTTCGAGTCCTCCCTGGGATATAGGTGTGTGTGTGCGTTGTTCTTAGGTTAGTTTAACTTAGTTTAATCACTTTTTAAGCACAGGGACGGAACCGGAGTACCTAAGTCCCATAGATTTACAAACTTTTGAATACTTTTGTTCTTTCAAATAAATGTTCCTATAGCTTATGGGACTTAACTACGGGGTCAGCAGTCCCTAAACTTACAAACTACTTATGAACTAACTAATACTAAGGACGGCACAAATATCCATGCCCGAGGGAGGATTCGAACCCCCGACCGTAGTGGCCGTGCAGACCGTGACTGGAGCGCCTCAGTCCCCTCGGCCACCGCGGCCGGCACTTTTGTTCTTTCGGTATCTTGAGTCACTAACTTAATCTTTGTAAATATTACCGTAACATGGAGACACTGTTGGAAAATTTCACAGTTTTAACTGTAGATTACTTTGTTACCTAACGACACGATCTTACGCTAAGTATAAGGGGATATCAAAAAGTTTCCGTTGGAGGAAGTTACTGCGGCGTATGTGCAGTGCAGTACGTTTCCGATTCGGGTATGTAAGCACCGACATGTATGCAATAGGTGATGGTTAGTGTCTCATTCGTGTCTTTCCGACGTATTTACCAAATGTGTGCTAACAGAACCGACGTACTGTTATTCTTTCCCTGGTCTGCTAAAGGACAAACACCGACATATATCCATCGGACATTGAAGAATGTACTGGGTGTCCATAATAAAAGTACCACTTTCAAAATGCTGTACAAAAAGAACCACAGGGCAGAATGCTGCAGATTTGAACTGAACATACTTCACAAAAGGGGGAACGCAATGGAATGCATCATGGCAAGGTAGTACCTCATCACGTAGGAAAAAAATTGTTTTTAATTGTCCTTGGGCCAAAAACCGCGGAAAAGGCACGTAATGGTTTAATTTTTGATTGTGCTTGGGCCAAACACCACAGAAAAAGCACGTAATGTAGAAGTTATTAATTGTCACGGTACTGCTGTCCACCATATTCAGCTAGAAGTTGAAGCCGATACACAGCATGTTCCACAACATTCCACCAAAAACTTGGTGTAATATTATAGAATTACATTATAATGAGAATATTAATAAACATTATAATATATTTATCTTAAGTTTTTCGAAAACAGTGGTGGTACATTAAGTGTATCCCCACCATGGGCCGTAATCACTAAAATCTGTCTCTTAAACTGATGAACTGTGACCTGAGGGTATTTCTGCATAGAGTTTTGGCATTAAGTCATCATCCTTTAGTATTTGTCTGAAGTGTTTCATTATAAACTGAAATGGAAGGTAACGCCTCGAGTTATGGGTAAGACCTTTGATGCAGGGTGGTACAAATTTTGAGGTACTCGTTAATTATTCATTTTATATAGAATAAATCCAAGAAGCGCGAAGTTTACAGTGATTCCAAATTTATATACATCATTATCTTACCTGTATCAAAGAGATAAAGCAACAATATATCACATAAATACAGAAAAAAATGCACTTGACCGCAGAGGGGAAAAAACCACCAACACTGTACACGCTGTGGGAGATAGCTATCGCCATAGAAGATCAAAACTACTTTTGACACCTCTTGGTCATTGTGGGAACCACCTCCTTACATACAAAGGGTGGTTCAGGAAATGAACTTTCATGCTGGATGAGTCAGAGCTACATAATTATGTGGTACGTTTTGTTGTTGTTGTTGTTATGGTCCTCAGTCCGGAGACTGGTTTGATGCAGCTCTCCACCCCACTCTATCCTGAGCAAGCCTTTTCATCTCCTCATAAGAACGACAACCCACACCCATTTGAATCTGCTTACTATACGCATCTCTTGGTCTCCCTCTGCGATTTTTACCCCACACACTTCCCTCCAATGCTAAATTTACAATTCCTCGATATCTAAGAATGTATCCTACCAAGCAATCCCTTCTTTTAGTCAGGGTATGCCAAAAATTCCTTTTCTCACCAATTCTGTTCAGTACCTCTTCATTAGTTATGCGATCTACCCACCTAATCTTCAGCATTCTTCTGTAGCACCAAATTTCAAAAGCCTCTATCCTCTTCCTGTCCGCACTGCTTATCGTCCATGTTTCACTCCCGTACAAGGCAACACTCCACACAAATGCCTCCAGAAAAGACTTCCTTACATTTAAATTAATATTCGATGTCAGCAAATTTCTCTTTTTCAAAAATGCTTTTCTTCCCATTGCCATTCTGCATTTTATATCCTCTGTACTGCGACCATTGCATGTTATTTTACTACCAAAGTAACAAAACTCATCTACCACCTTCATTGTTTCGTTACCTAATCTAATTCCTTCAGCATCACCTGATTTTCTAAGACCGCATTCCATTATTGGGTGTTTTGCTCTTGTTAATGTTCATTTTATACGCTCTCTTCAACACACTGTCCATTCCAGTCAACTGCTCTTCCAGGTCCTTTGCTGTCTCCGACGTTTTTTGTACCGTCGTGTATTTATGCGAGGCGAGATTGTGGTACACAAAATGTACCATCAATCCTGAAAGAGTTAAGGAAGTGATCTACGCACCTCCAATCAACGACGCGCAGACACCAGGCTCGCGTCTTCAATGTGTGCCAGCAAGTACTAGGTAGGCTTCAAAGAGAGCGTCATTCCTTTCCCCGAAGGCAGAGGGACGCATTGCTATGAATAGACGCCGCGTGAAACACCACCTACAAATAAATTCAAAATGTTCAAATGTTTGTCAAGCTTATGGGACTTAACTGTAGGGTCATTAGCCCCTAAACTTATAAACTACTTAAGAATTAGCTTATACTAAAGACAACACCAACATCCATGCCCGAGGGAGGATTCGAACCTCCGACAAAGGCTGCCGCGCGATCCGCAACGTGGCGTTCCTGACCGCTCGGCTACTTCCGAGCGGCAACTACAAATAAGTGTTTATCTCAGAAAGGCATTGAACTTATTCTGTTCTATTTCGATGAGTACTACCACACTACCAAGTGTATTCAAAACTTTTTTTGAACACCCAATATACACGGGGGATGAGGAACTAGTTAAGATCCAAATACATGGACTTTCTCGCCGGCCGCGGTGGCCGAGGGGACTGAGGCGCTCCAGTCACGGCCTGCACGGCCACTACGGTCGGGGGTTTGAATCCCCCCTCGGGTATGGATATTTGTATTGTCCTTAGGATTAAGTAGTTCATAAGTAGTTTGTAAGTTTAGGGACTGATGACCCCGTAGTTAAGTCCCATAAGCTCTACAAACATTTGAACATGGACTTTCTCATTTGTTATCACTGATGTATGGAAATGCAGATTATTTTGGTGGAAGAGCCCTTTTTCTCGGCAACTTTGGTCTTTTTGCAGGAAAACGATCTAACAATGAAGCATAATAGAGTGCAGTTATCGTTCTCCCTTTCTCCACGTAATATATGAGAATTACTCCCCTCCCCCCACCCCCATCCGCAAAAAATAAAAAGAACAGTGGCCAACATTTCACCAGCCGAAAAATTGTCTTTGCCTTCTTCACTACACTTTCACAAGCCTGTGTATACATGGCGATTTTTTCACCGTGTACAAACTATAGGGATATTAGAGGAGAGAATACGAAACAAAAAGTGTCTAATGAAATTGTGTCCGAAAATGCGTGGTTTCTATACTATAGACGAGTTATTCAATAATACTTTGTTACAGAGACTGCGGTTTAATGCGCGATGAAACGTGTACCCACAATTACAGTATGCATGGTTTCCTCATAGATAGTGGTACTGTTTCTCATACTGTTTCATTGACTATTCTGAGGGTTATGTGGCTGCTATATGACGATGCTACATCCTACTTCGCAGTTAACGTCCGCAATCGTGTGTTTCCTGTCGAAAGGGGAAATCCAGTTACCACCTCTGAAACTCTACGATTTCCGGTTATGGGTCCATCTGAAAAGTATCGTGTATGTAGAGCCTATTCCAAATCGGGTAGAGTGGGGCTAATTGAATAGAGGGGCTATATGAACAATTGTAAGCTTTTGTGCATGCGCCGCAATAACAGCAACGTGGTGAAGCCACTATGTGAGTCTTGTTGTCGGAGGTTTTGTCTATCCAGTGAACACGTCTATTTCCTTTTCTGACTTCAGAAATATACGCCAGATTTATTTAAAGTGTAGAAGGTAAGGGGCTCACAACTGGTCATTGCACGGTTTGTAAAACTGACATGGTATTCACTAGGGATTTCCTGCAGTTTGTAAGAAATTAAAACCAGGAAATAAGTTGAGACATGATACGGGTCCCTCCTACGCCACATTGGTGACTTGTACTGTCATCTATTGGTGCACTGGGTAACTATTTCACAATAGTGTTGAAGTGTACTTTGGGGCTATTTGAAAAACTAAGAATGGGGCTTCATGATTGGCGGTGGAAACTAAATGAATATGTGGTAAAGTGTTACAAAAATTTTCTGTTTTGTAATACTATTGTAATAAATTATTCCTTCATTTTCTTTGGATTTTGAGGACCTATAAACGGAAAGAAGGCAGAATGGAATGGGACGAGGTGTCGATGAAGGAGCCAATTGAAGCAGCGATGAAAGGCATAACAAAAATGTTCAAATGTTTATCAAGCTTACGGGACTTAACTGCGGGGTCATCAGTCCGTAAACTTACAAACTACCTTATACTAAAGACAACACAAACATCCATGCCCGAGGGGGATTCGAACCTCCGACGGGGAACGGCCTCGCGCATCGGAGCATTCCGCCTCAATGCGCTTGGCCATACCGCCGCGGCAACGCATAACACTATCAGAAGCCAGTAAAACTTATGGAGTGCTATATACGAGTTTGTACCGACGTTTTTAAAAATAAAAATCTAAAGTTATGGGTAACAGCAATCTTTCGCCAAAAAATATGCATGTGGTACTGACTGGACATCAAAATATATTTTCTCAAGATTTGGAAACCTCTGTTGCCAACAGAATAATATATTTGAGAAAAGAGGATTTACACTGACAGAAAAAGATGTCCGTATTACAGCCTTCAGACTAGATGTCAAGAACAACGCAAAACACTTCTGAAAAGACAGCTGTAAATGACTGGGTGTTTTATTCAGCAAAAGAAACCATCTATTGTAAATATTATTGTATTATTAGAGGTAATGAGTATTAAATAGAAATAAGCATATTTTCAGCTAACCTTCCAATTAATTTAGTTGTGTATCTGCCCATAATTACCTTTATTCAAATAGCCCCGGCCACTATCCGAATAGCCCCACTGAAATGCATTTTTGTTCAGTCAGGAGGGTAATTTGCATAACAGCATAACATAAATGTTTGACAATCGTGTTCAACTACCTTTCGTCAACAGGATGAGTATACCCATAGAAGTCATGATAAATGCTTAAAATAAAAATTAAGTTAATAATTTTTCGGGAAAATGTGATGTAAGTTGAAATTATTCTTATAGCCCCGCTGTACCCAATGTGACACGGGAGCAGTGTATTCATACAGCGTTATAACCAATCCCATTTTAGCCCTCGTATGTAAAAAGGGAGCACAAATACGCATGCGTTGAGCCACATGGAAATAATTTTTAACACATACCGTAATTGTGAATGCGTGGTACAGCGCGTATTAAACCTCAGTCTCTGTAACAAAGTATTAATAAATGCTATCTAGCATTGAAACCATGCATTTTCGGACATAACTTCAAAAATGTTCAAATGTTTGTTAAGCTTAAGAGACTTAACTGTGGGGTTATCAGTCCCTAAACTTACAAACTACTTGTAAACTACCTTACACTAAAGAGACACAGACATCCATGCCCGAGGGGGGATTCGAACCCCCGACCGTAGCGGCCTTGCAGACTGTGACTGGCGCGCCGCAGTCCCCTCGGCCACCGCGGCCGGCGGACATAAGTTCATTTACCTTTTTTGTTTCATATCCTCTCCTCGACGGATCCCTAGAGTTTTTACACGGTGGACGACAATCACCTTGTATACTTAAACGTGTCATCAAATCACCGACAACCATTTCTAAAAATGTATGAAAATTCTGCAATGAATGAAGTATCTGTCCAATATTACAGTATGTTGCGGGATTTTCCTCTTGCCCCCTTCACACCCCTTGCGGACGGACGGCTATGCGATCGGTAAGAGATACTAAGAACTAATCTATGCAACATCGGCTGAAGCTGAAGCATAAGATTGATGCAGGGAAGAACTGGATGGGGAAAGAGGAAGTATATCAAATAAAGTGTCAAGATTGTGATACGAAGTGTGTAGGACAGACGGGAAGAAATTTTAAAGTTCGTTTTAAAAAGCACAGTAATAGAGAGAATGACTTACCTGCAGGAGCGAAACGTCTGAAAACCGAACAACATTCATTGGGCTCCATAAATGATAGTTTGAAGGTCGTACACTATGAGGACAAAGGTTGGTGGTTATCCAGTTTGGAATAAATTGAGATCTTTTGTGCACTGAGGGAAGATTCCAGCAACGTGCTCAATGAGAAGACAGAACTATCTAAAAGCCATTATTTGGCATATTTCAGCAATCCCCTCCTTGAGAAGCACTGATATGTTCTCCTGTTTTAAATATCGCTGAGTAACTAATGGCGTATTTCCATTACAACATCTTCAATTTTAGTGGATAACTTTATGAATAAGTGTTATATGTGTAGACAATAATATCTTTGGTCACCTATGACAGCTGTTATGCATATGGATAATCCTTGCAGTAGCGACTACTGTCCATTGGTGCACAACTTTGTGCCATCCGATTAACATGTGGTTCAGCTCGACGATTTATTTTTGAAGAAAGTGCGTATGCTGATATTATTATGTTTGATGTTGCCTAGCGGCAGATAAGTTTTATTGTAGGTTAGGATGTTAGTTTAACTTGAATATTTGTAGCTGAGTCGTCGATATATAGCCCCCTATTTATTTTATGTTTCCTTGGTTTACAGAACTTGATAATGGGATAATGTCGTCCCGAAACATATCGTGCTGACATATAAATTTTATATTGACAACTGGTGCGTGATTTCCATTAATAATTATGCAGTGTGCAATTTGGAGTATCTGTAAGTATGTTAATATTTTCTCTGTGGATTATCGGTGTGCGTGAAAGGCGTAGCTAACTGCCTGTCACAACACAACAGCCGCTTATCTTAATGGAAATCAAGAGGCGAATAATCTATTTCCGTCTTCCTTCATATTTAATTTGTTTTGGTTTTAATCCTTTCCGGCGGCGTTCCTCTGACAGTTCTTAACCCTCTGACTGGCTCTGGTGCACGCATGTCCCACAAGGAAGAAAAAAAGAGCTGAAGTACAAGAGCTCAAGATTTCGGAGTTTATATGTCACTCTCGAGTCTGAGTTAACTTTGGAAAAAAAAGAGTTGTTTATTCGGACTTACTGTGCGAACACGTGCACATTAGCGATGCAGAAATGTATGTAATAAGATTTCGTCTTTGAGATGTTTTCGGTAGAAAGAGGCGGTCCTAGTGTATCAGTTATTTGAAAGTAACAGTAGTGTTCTAGCCATTCTAATTTAAATTTGTATTCATGTAAGATTTACTACTTGTTCTTGAGTTGCTTGTAAGATTACAAGCAGTTCTTATTAAAAATCTGATTTTTCTATCCTTTTCCTTAATATACGTCTGCAGTAGTGCGCCTCGGTTGCACAGTGGTAGCGTGCCAGACTACAAATCCAAAGGTCGCGGGTTCGATCCCCGCCAGGTCCTAGGATTTTTATCTGTCACTTTCCACTTCTTTCACCTCTGGCAGTATTGCACATCTGAAAAATACCGAGTAGCACCGTGGTTCGGAACCGACGTTAAACTGTAGGTCCCCCTATAACTGGCTGGGTAAGTCAGGTCGGAGGAAGGCAACGGCATACCACCTCCAAATAGGACCATGCTTAGTAAAGCACTGTGGTGTTCAAACCAATCTTCGGATTATTGACTGCTTTACCTTTTTACCTCTGCAGTTAATAGGAATAGTATTTAAGAGTAACGAATCATATTCCGACATTGAATCTTTGTAAATGAAACGTTTGTTGCTTTCAATAAAATGCCTTCTGGAATGTGTTGCTACCGTCTCACAGATCGAAATACTAGTGTGTTGCTCAACCTTAGATCAAAGTCAAGAAAAATCGTAGACAAACCCTTAGTTTGTAATTAGACTAAAATACGTTGAACGAAATTTACATAGAAAATGAATATTCGAGTGAAAGGAGCATAAACCTACATTATTATTAAATATTTTTCTGTATGAATGATGCTGTTAATTTCTTTATGATGTGCTGCTTCTTTATCCAGACTGCTCCTCACCTGACCTCATGTGGCTGACTCGATCCTTTCTCCGACCTCCCTACATAAAAAAATAAATAAAATAAAATAAAATAAAAAACCCTCAACACGTCACACGTGAAGAGCATTAATGGCAGAACGCACATATTTTTGTTAAAGGAAAGAGAGCGATGTGATATGAGCTAGAAAATATTCCCTAGAAATTATTTAAAGTAGTATTGTAGATATATTGCGTTTATTCTGAAAACAACTTAAAGGTCATGGCCATTTACGAAATTATTCAGTTGCAGTTTTGCTTACTTATGAACACGATGAAAATAATAATGCCATAGCTGATGTATAAAAGTAAATACTAAAATAGTTACATAAATAAAGCCACACTGTCAAGGGTAGCATTTTTTATATGATATGTGCATTTACAAGAGGTCGTCCATTTGAAGAATGATTTAAAGATAGTTAAATTTGATGAGAGGTCAGTCTGAAGCTAAAATTACTTCGTGCACGTTGCAGACTACTGCGCTAAGGACATTTTCGAGCGGTTATGTTATGTACGCGACAAAATTATGTGCTGTAGAGCACTGATTGTTTAATGCTCGAAATATTATGTTCCTAAAGCGGGTCGCCCTGGAGTGGCCGAGTGCTCTAAGGCGCCTTGCTTCGGAGTGCGCGATTGCCCGCCGTCGGATGTTCGAGTCCTCCCTCGGGCATGGGTTTGTGTGTTGTCCTTAACATAGGTTAGTTTAGGTTAGTATAAGTAGTTTGTAACCCTAGGGACTGTGAACCGTAGCAGTTAAGTCCCTTAGATTTACAAACATCTGAATATTTTGATTTTCCTAAAGGGGTAAGTATTATTTACAAGTTTTCCAATTGTATGACAATTGATGAGCTTATTTTCTATCGTACCTACTATTATTTATAGGTTTTCGTTTTACTTTACTTAAGATATCCATGAAACGTTTCCAAGTCCATGATTTTTCTCTGGTACCCATCAAAATGCTGTCCAGTTGTTACATTCGACATTGGTCTTTCATACTTAAGTCAAATGATCAAGCCTAAATGAAATGACGGTGCCTTGTGAAGTGTTGCAGCTTGCTCACATATTTTTCCCTTTTGCTCACTACGCAAGCTGTTCAAGGCTGTCACGTAACAGTGGCGTAAGATACACATTTGACGTCTCATGAGGCGTGCTTTATAATAAAAACGTTGGTACATTCCTGGGACTGTCGAGGCAGGCGTTCCTATTACTTACCCATCCGTGCAAAACAGAACGACAGAAAAGTGCAGAACGTCGCTTCCGCATCAATATTCTGCCATGATTCAACAAACCCTCTTTATGGACACAGGTACACGTGCACACTGTTGATTACAAGTACTACTGGCTCCTGATTGTGACAAATTACTGTTTGTGCAGCGAAATTAGAGGAATTCTACAGGGCTACTATAAAATAATCATCCATTTTCAATGCACATGACACACGTTAAAGTGGTAGTCAGATTCGTTGCACACATTTATGCAGCCGCTTTCTGTTCGATATAAGCACAGCTACATGCATGAATTCTTTGAGCTGCTTCATTGTTATTGGTTGTGGGGTTCTTAAAGACGATCACAAAAGTCACGGCACACCTCCTAATATCGTGCTGGACCTTCTTTTACCCGACGAAGTGCAGCAATCCTACGTGGCATGGACTCAACAAGTCCCATGCAGGAATATTGAGCTATGCTGCCCTATACTTGTCCATAACTGCGAAAGTGTTGGCAGTGCAGGATTTTGCACACGAAATGTTCAAATGTTTGTGAAACGCATGGCACTTAACTGTGGGGTCATCAGTCCATACACTTACAAACTACTTATGAATTACCTTATACTAAAGACAGCACAAACTTCCATGCCTGAGAGGGGATTCGAACCCCCGACTGGGAGCGGCCTCGCGCATGGCAGAATAGCACATCAAATGCGCTCCGCCGCGGCGCACACGAAATGACCTCTCGATTACGCCTCATGAATATTTTATTCATACTGGGCGATTTGGGTGGCCGAATCATTCGCTGGAACTGTCCAGAGTATTTTTCAAAATAAAATAAAATAAAATAAATAAATAAAAAATCAAATTTTTGTAAATCTATCGGACCAAACTGCGTGGTCATCAGTCTATAGCTTACAAACTACTTAAACTAAGGTAAACTAACCTAAGGACCACACACACACACAGCCATGCCCCAGGAAGGACTCGAACCTCCGACGGCGAGCAACCGCGCGCTCCGCAGATAGGCGCCTTAGACCGCTCGGCTACTCCACCGCGGTGAGAGTTTTTCAAACAAATCGTAAACAATTATGGCCCGGTGACTTGGTGCATTGTGAACCATGAAACTTCCATGTTTGTTTGGGAACATAAAGTCCCACATAATCATTTCCAGTCAATGACTGGAGGACTCATCCCATACCATGGAACTGTCCCACAGGATTATGGAGCCCCCATGCCTTCATGGCTTCGTGGTGCCCGCGACTCATGATGTAAAGCACTGGTTTCAAGTCGCCTAGAGTCCAAACAATCTGGTCACAAGTCGAAGAGAGGCGTTGCATGCGATGTCTCGCTGTTAGCAAAGGCGCTCAACTCGGTCGTCTGCTGCCCAGCCCATTAACCCTTACAATACCAAGGGGGGGGGGATACTTTATGTTCACCTTTTGAAAATATTGAACTCTACTCATGTACTTTATTTTTGAAAATTTTGTAAGAAATATTTAATGTCTTTAATGGTCTTCTTCCAGATTCTATGATTGTTTTAATTTTTTGTTTAAACCTAATTAGAAAATTTAAGTTTAAGGGAAGTGGTCATGAAGTACCCCCTCCCCCATCCCTTGGTAGTAATGCGACTTCCCACAAAGCTCGTCTTACTCCACAGATAATAGCATTACATGACTTTACGACACACGGACATTATACAGGGTGATCAATCCTCAGCGCAACCGCCTTTGTGGCGTGCGACTTGCTGGAGATGGCAGCTGCGTTGCCCGCTTAGCGCGCTGCCTGATGTCCGCACTAAATTTAATACGGGTTGGCGCGCAAGTTATTTCTGACATACAAAACACATACACTTAGAAAGTCAAGTTTATTACTCACCTGCATTACGCAAGGAGTTGCTGGAACTGCCTCCCCTCGTTGTTCAAGCATTCCTGACATCTGCTGAGGAAGTTGCTCATTACACTCATCGATTCTGAAAAAGGTGCCTGACGGAGAAATTGACCCGAACTTAACTTTCTGTTCAGATAAATCATGGTTCCACCTAAGTGGGTATGTTATGCAAAATAATCGTTACTGGACATTAGGAAAAGCCTAACTTAATTCACGAACAGCCCCTGCACGATCAAAAACTAGGAGTGTGGTGTGCTGTTAGCGGCGAGAGAATAATAGACCCTATATTTTTTCAGGAAACAATAGTGATAGGTATGTTCAAAACATATTGCAGCCTTTATTTGCCCAATTAACTGAAAGAGAAAATGCCTTTGCGACATTTCAGCAAGACTCTGCGATGGCACATACAGCTAGGGTTGCCAGATTGAACTCGAGGCAGGCCCGGAGACCAGACGTGCCCCCCTCCCCCTTGGCCAATGACTCACCCCCCCTCCAACTGCGACCAACTCCCCCCCCAACCAGGATTACACGTGAATTCTAAAAGAAAAAAAAACTAATCATCTCCTCCCTTCCAGAATGTATCCCCCTCCCCCCGCCCCCCGGTGGAACATTGCTATGGGTGGCCTTGACATGCCGCAGCTGACCGGCCAGGCCGCCAGTTGCTGTGGATCAACAATCGGCACACTTCAGTCGGCGTGGCGGCAGCATCAAAGCTGCTCACATCAACAGCTGCGCCTTCCAAGAGTTGCCGCTTGCGGCTCCGTGCCCTGTGATGGATCGCGCGCCACCAAGAACAGCTTCTCACTGGCTCCATGTGAAGGGGCATACTTACCGTCTGCTCCCAGTTACGACCACTTGCTGCCGCGTAAAGAAGTAAAATTGAGGGCATAAAATGATTAAACGTAATAGTGCTGTCCTTTCTATGAGAGATAAATACGAGATTATTACTGTACTAAAAGAGATGCCTGTTGTTATAAATACATTTACTGTAAAGTACTTATTGGCAAATGAAACTATACAGTTCGATTATTCGAATAAACCAGTTTTCCGAACACCCACGTTCCCCATTTACTTCGGATAATCGACGTTCTAATGTAATATCAATTAAACATTATACACCGAAGTACAGGATATCAACAACGATCGCGAATTGTATAGTGAATTGATCGATAGTGCTATACTACGTACGGCGAGAGTTGAGCTCTGACAGCTAGCAGCGCAGTTGCCAGGGAAGTGCAGTGGCCAGTGACTGGTGCTTCGTTCTCCATTATGTTATACTTAGCGAAAATTACTTCACTGTCGTGACATAAGTAAATAACAGTGCACTGCGGGAGATTTGGACAATGACAAGATATCTTAAGAACCTGCCATTACTTTTTACAATACAAATTGATCCATTTATGTTCACGCATCCACCTACTGTGTCCAATGTGTAATTAAAAAATACTTCATACATTTTGGTGAGGCGATCCTCGGCAGCAATAAATTTTGAAAAATGCATATTTGTACACTTTGCTGACCAAATTTATTCCGCTAACTAGTTTCGGTGATTACACCATTTTCAAAGCGTAAAATATGGGGCAAGTTACATTATATACAATTTCGTAGCTCCAGCTGCACAAAACATCTAATTTCTGGCGTAGTGCAGTGCAGTGTGTTTTAACGGTGTCTTAATTTTTATTAGGTATTTGAGTCAATTGGATAAGATTAGATGTTTTTTACAGCTTGAGTTCAAATGTTCACATGTTTGTAAATCTATCGGACCAAACTGCGTGGTCACCAGTCCGTAGCTTACAAACTACTTAACCTAAGGTAAACTAACGTAAGGACAACACACACACCCATGCCCCAGGGAGGACTGGAACCTCCACGGCGAGCAACCGCGCGCTCCGCAGCGAGACTCTTTAGACCGCTCGGATACTCCACCGCGGCAGCTCCAGCTTGAGTTACCAAAATGTATATACTGTAACTTGCACCATATTTTATGCTTTGAAAATAGTGTAATCACCGAAACTAGTTAGCGGAACAAATTTGGTCAGCAAAGACGTGCCTAAACTCGGCCGCCTTCGTTCACCGCGGGCAGTATAGCCATCCACAAGACACTCAAACAGTTGATTTTTTTTTTCTGATTGTACATTTGACTAATTGGGGGCATACTTCGTCAAACAGATCTTTGTGTATCATTACTGTCACAAGTTTTACAAACACAACAAAATTAACTTC
This sequence comes from Locusta migratoria, assembly GCA_026315105.1. NCBI lineage: Eukaryota > Metazoa > Arthropoda > Insecta > Orthoptera > Acrididae > Locusta > Locusta migratoria. Next base: position 276,875,660 of record CM048755.1, read on the forward strand.
CATTACTATATATGATCACCAATCAGTTACTAATGCCGCTATTACTAGTTTACCACTAATCGAACCTGCACCGAAGCAAATAAAAATAACAGTAGTAAAATATTACTGTTATAGGCACATACCTTATTATTCATATTTTGCTGATGATCTCGCTGCATTCATAAGAGTCTTGTTTTTAAGATCCACGTTGTATAAATCTCCACATCTCATTTTCAAATTCATCTGGACATATATCTCGGCTTTCACAAGTTCAACGGACATTCTGTTTCTAGCATCCGACCATAAAGCACTCATTACACTAAACACTCGTTCAACGTGCGCGTTACTGACAGGAATTGCGAGGACGTGCGGCATTATATTGAACAAGTGTGGCGCATCTGCTTTTTCAAAAAACTCGCTCCACACTTTACAACAATTAGTTTCCTTCCTATCAAGATTTGATACTACAGACTTCAAAACAGAAAACTCCTGATACAGTACGTTTCCATCAAAACTAATTTTCAATTTCTTTCCCACTTTGGACAAGTCTTTAAATGAAAATAGTTTTGGTTGACATAAGTCTAGCACTGATACAACTTCATACACATTGTCATTCCCACTAAAGCTGTACCATTTACCAAGATAGTTTAATAACCTGTCGTAAACAAATGTGCACTCTTTTACTACAATATTCTTTTCTTCTTCTGTAAGGTGTCCTAAAGACATATTAACTTCAAATCCATAAAACTTATCCTCCTTACGACCCTCTATTTGTTTTTTCACTTCCAACATAATCTCGTGAACATCTGTGGAAAGTGTGTCCTCTTTTTCTAAAAGTCTGATTGCTTTACAAAAAAAAACAGGCAAAGTTGCTTTTAAAAAATACAGAAAGCACTCTGGTAGTGTTAGCGAATACTCGTTTATTTCGTCTTGTTGTGAACTAATAAACTTCCAAATTATGGGATGTGTTTTTTCCTCACCCTGTGCTACATAATACATCATTAAAACTCGCCACATCTTAACAAGACGGTCCACAGCTGACTCCAAAGACAACCATCGCACTACAGTGTGTCGCAGTACTTCGCTGTAATCAGGCTGAGCAAACTCGCAAAATGTTTTTAGTTCCTCCGAATTTTTTGATGATGAAGGAAAGTCTGAATATATTTTAAGAACTAGAGTTTCTACATCATATTTTAGAAGCTTGAATCCAAACTTAGCACATTTATGTAAAATATGACAACAACAAATGGCTTTGATGAAGTTTTCATTTTCTTCTTTCAATTTAGTGAAGACAGAATTGTGTTTCCCGAAATTAACTGATGCATTTTCAGCTGAATACGAAACTACATTATTTAGTGTCAAACCATTTTCCAAAAATTGATTTTAGTTTGTTTGAGATGGCTTCTGCATATTCGTTAACATCTTCGTAGAAATCAAGAACTTCATTACATTTTCCCTTATCATTGGAGAAGTATGTTACAACTATCGGATAATGTTTTTTATTGCCATTGTTTGAAGCGTCTGAACCTAATGAAAACGGAACATTTTGCTTTAATTCGTTTAGTAGCTTCTCTTTAGCATAAGGCAGAAATACATTTTTTACTAATGCCTCGCTTTTTGTTCGGCCGCATCTTACTTCCGTTGCCACTGAGGAATCTCTAAAAACATAAAGATATAGCTTATTACCACAATCTTGAGAATTGTAAGAATGGTGGTGTTTCACACCATGGTAAGTTAAAGTTAATTCCGTTGCAGTGACTTTGTCGTCTTCTGCAGAAAATTGTTTCGGCAAGAATTTAAGAAGCGACTGATTCTTCTTTTGTGTGGTAATACGATCCGAGTATTCCAAAAATTGCCGGTAAACTGATAACAAACAATGAACGAACGAACACAAATAATAGACGTCGCCAGTTGACACGTTGCCGCAACAGTGTTTGCTTAATAATGCGCTAGCCGATTACTACCGACGCAACAATGAAAAGTTTTCAGAGGAAGAATAGAAAAGTAGCGTTTTGTTGCAATAAGAAATTAACATTTATATGAAGGTATTCATAATTACTGGAGAGGAGCCGGCCGGGAATGGCCGAGCGCACTGAGGCGTCTTGCCACGGTGCGCGAGGCTGTTCCCGCCAGAGGTTCAAATCCCCCCCTAGGGCATGGATGTTGTGTTCGTCCTTAGTTGAAGTTACGTTAAGTTTGATGTATATCGTCGCTACATGAGCATAGTACCTAAAAAGCGTCGTAAAAAAAGAGAGAGAGAGAAAAAAAGGTTAAGATGAAGGTTACATTCAAGCCCGGAGATGAGAGTCATTGGCCCGTAGACCCGGAGAATTCTTTCCAAACCCGGGCACTCTGAGCGGCGCCCAGAGATCTGGCAACCCTACATACAGCTAACTTATCATTATGGGAAATTGGTAATGGGTTCAGTGAAAGATTTATCACTAAGAACATTTGGCCCCCTCGTTCTCCCGATTTACCCCCGTGCGATTTTTATCTGTGGGGAGCATTAAAAGAGAATGTGTACAAATCAAACCCTCACACTTTAGATGAACTAAAAAACATTCGTCATAAAATCACTGCAATTTATGAGAGGGAACTTCAGAGTGTAATGAGCAACTTCCTCAGCATGTGTTAGAAATGCTCGAACAACGAAGAGACGCAGTTCCAGCACCTCCTTGCGTAATATAGGTGAGTAATAAACTTTTCTTTCTAAGTGTTTGTGTTATGTATGTTAGAAATAACTTGCACTTGGGTTGACAGCAACAATGTATCAATACTGATTCATTTCCCTTTGATTCTTTGTTTCCTGTTCAGTGCACTTCAGTCCAGTGTTAGATACAACTGTGATTGAAAATGTATCGACAGTCACTTACTGACAGGGAAATATCACAGATTTTGGAAGAATCTACAGATTCTGAAATAAATTTGATGAAACTGAGAATGTAGGGAGTAGACCGGAAGAGGAATGTGTTGTGCGCGAGGATGTGGACAGTGATAGAGTATCTACTGGCCGAATTATGTGAAAGATATGAAATGCTTTATTGAAAACAGTTTTACATGAAATATTCGGGTTCTGGATCCTGATTATGCATTAATAGATCTTTCAAAAGTATGTTATTAATGTAATTCAAGAACAATTAATGAATATTACTTATTTTTTTAAATTTTTTTACTGTGGGCAGAAAGTAGCCCCTCACCCCCCCCCCCCCCCCTGGTAATACACGTTACTGAAAATGGCTTGGTATTGCGAGGGTTAACACCAAATTGCGCCCTACTGTCCTAACGGATTCGTTTACAGTCTGTCCCATAATGATTTCTGCGGTTATTTCGCACAGAATTGATTGTTTGTTAGCACTAATAACTATACACGAACGCAGCTGCCGTCGATCATTTAGTGAATGCCACTGCGTTGAGCGTGGTGTACATAATACCTGAAATTTGGTATTTTCGCTACAGTCTTGGCACTGTGGATCTGGGAATTTCCTTACGATCTGAAAGGGAAGATCCCATATGTCTAGTTCCAACTACTATTCCACGTTCAAAGTTTGTTATTTCCGTCGTTCAAACATAATAATGTTGGAAACGTTTCCATAGGAGTTACTGGATCTTCTTCAGGGGATGGACGTCACCCCCCTTGCGTAATGGAGTACTGACATGACTGGTCTGCCTGTCTCCTCTATTCTAGGTTTTTTTTAGCACTTTTCATTCCCATCCTCGAGGGGGATGGGCGGGATATTATAGTGCATGGGAACGTTTACAGTGTTATTATTCTTTATTACAATATCTGGCTTGCATTAAGTACTATCAATTTCATTTAGGTTTACAATTGCTGTTTTTTTTAACACTGTATATATACAAATCCTGTAAATACTGTAAAAACTCCAATACGGAATACCCACTCTCATGCTCTGTTTGTAAAACACGCATAACATATATGTGTCTTCCCTTTCTCTCTCCTCTTTCTTTCTTTCTTTTCTTCTTCTTGACCTATATTCACTAGATTATATAAGTAAATTGTAAATATTTGTAAATATCCATCAAATGTGTATATAGCAATTTCATTGTAAATACTTATCAAATATGTTAATTTCAAAAATATCACAACAAGAAAAAACAAAATACTTTATATAATTGAGTAGTGTTAAAATTGGCGCAATCTAAGGCACCGCCCTTTTCTAACTTGTAGTACCGCCATTAGTATCTCGGACTTTTGTCACCTCAGTGTAACGTACCCCAAAAGGGAAAATTCGCAGGGCGCTAGAACGGGCCCGTGCTTATTCATATTATCGATGACTGTATGCTATTTAATGTTGATAATATTTACTGGTATTAATAATTTAGTTTGAAAATGGTACCGTGCGAGGTGGCGTTGTGGTGACACACTGAACTCGCATTCGGGAGGACGGTTGTTCAAATCCACCTTCTGCCATCCAAATTTAGCCGGCCGCGATGGCCGAGCGGTCTGCGGCGCGCCAGTCACGGTCTGCACGGCCACTACGGTCGGGTGTTCGCATCCCCCCTCGGGCATGGATATTTGTGCCGTCCTTAGTATTAGCTAGTTCATAAGTAGTTTGTAAGTTTAGAGACTGATGACCCCGTAGTTCAGTCCCATAAGCTCTACAAACATTTGAACATTTGATCCAATTTTAGTTTTCAAGAGTTTCCTAAATCACTCTAGGCAAATGCCAGGATATTTCCTTTTCAAAGGGCACGGCCGATTTCCTTGCCTATCCTTTTCAAAAACTCCGAGCTTGAGCCTCGTCTCTAATGATCACGCTGTCGATGGGACGTTAAACTCTACTCTTCCTTCATTTTTTTTCTTTTAATTGTGAACACACAATCCCTTTGTCTATATTACATGGAATTATACAACACATTGCATTAAATTTCTACTTATGCCTACTACAACCAAAGTTGTGTAAGTTAACTGATAGGTTATACATTTCATTTCAGTGATCCCGGTTTTTTTGTTTTTGCAGGCGGGCCCATGTAGGTAGGGTACGTACATTTTACAGTCACATCAGACATGAAAAATGTATGATTTAAATGCATGGATGGACTAGGAAAGAAATTGTCGCTGATGAGTACTAGCAGCTTTATGAATCTTTATTAAACTGTATCGTCGGTAGAGTAGATTGCTTTGGAGAGAATGAAAGAATTATGTTTATATCTCGTTTTCTTTGTTATGTAGTATTTTTCATAATATTTTTTACATCTACATGGGATACTCTGCAAATCACAAGTGCCTGGCAGAGGGTTCATCGAACCACATTTGTACTACTCATCTCTTATTCCATTCTCGAATAGCGCGCGGTAAGAAAGAACATCTGAATCTCTCCGTTCGAGCTCTGATTTCTCATATTTTATTCTGATGATCATTTCTACCTATGTAGGTGGGAGTCAACAATATGTTTTCGCATTCGGAGGAGAATGTTGGTGATTGGAGTTTCGTAAGTAGACCACGCCACAGCGATAACCGCCGTTGTTGTAATGATTCCCATCTCAGGTCCTGTATCATTTCCGTAACGCTGTCTCTCTTGTATCGTGACAATACGAAACGAGCTGCCCTTCTTTGGACTCTTTCGATATGCTCCGTCAAACCCACATGATAAGAATCCCACACTGGGAAGCAATACTCCAAATCACGACAGACAAGTGTAGTGTTTGCAGTCTGTTTAGTGGTTCTGATGCATCTTTTAAGCGTTCTGCCAATAAAACGCAGTCTCTGATCCGCCTTTCCCACGACATTATCTACTACGTGTTCTTTCCAATTTAAGTCTGAAGTAATAGTAATTCCTAGGTATTTAGTGTAGTTTACGGCCTTCACATTCGATTGATTTATCTTGTAAAACGCATAGACATATACATGTACCGGCTTCTTATGTGTATCAGATAAAAAAAAAAGTTCAAATATTTGTAAATCTACGGGAACAAACTAATGCGGTCATCAGTCCCTAAGCTTAAAAACTATCTAAACTAACCTAAGGATAAAACACATGCACGAGGGAGGACTCGATCCTTCGGCGGGAGCCGTCTCGCAGTCCCTGAAATGGCGCCTAGAACCGCTCGGCCATTCCCGCGCGGCTATAAGACTCCAGTTTATTTTTGTTATCTTTTTCGTGTCTGTCATTTCTTACAGTCCCTATTTGGTGAAAAAAAAATACCTTCGTGGGACACACACGCTAATACAGGTATGGTAAAATGAGTCAGTTAGTACGCAAATGAATTATAAGTGATTTCTTGAACTGTTTAGAGTTATGAAGAAATCTAATTGTCTTTCTCATTCACCTTCATAAAAATAATTATAATTATTTTAATTCGACGATGCTCTTACAATTTATGTTTTTTAATAGTCATAAATAGGACTCTTAAGGCCAAAGAGAATAATTTGCTAAAAAGGCCTGTGTAGATGGAAAATCTAATAAAAACGATCGGTTTCTCGTTACGCTTTTCCATTATCGCGTTTATCACTACACGTATCGAGCAGACACATTAGGGAATTTGTAGTACATGATTTAGAATTAATAATACAGTAGCAATGAAGTTTTAGTGACAAGGCTGCGACTGTTGCCGGTTCGCATGTATGTTCCTGGAAGGCGCAAACACAACGGGCCTCCCACTGTTGACGGAGCTCTTGTGCGATCTTCTCCAGAAGAGCTTCAATGCTTAATGTTACCACGAAAAACCATTAGCCGCTGGGGATGTGAGAAACAGAAGAAGCAGTCAACGCGTGATATCAGTGCGTGGCAGAGCCAACAGCTGACTACACATCTGAAGGGAACTTACGCTGGTCTTCCATGTATAACACGGAAGAAACGAACAGCAGTATGAGAACGGATCACCAAATATTTCCTATTATCGAATTTTATCATTCAAATAATGAGGTTCGTTTTGTTCTTTTTACGGAGTGTGATTTTATTTATTCATTTTTTTATTATTAACATCGACTCCAGTTAGCACAATCGTTCTGTTATCAACACCTACGTAGTTGCTAACAAATTTGTCAATATTTATGCTGTGTTCTTTAGTTGACAAAAATTAAATACAAAAATGAAATACTGGTTCTATCTTGCTCGACCACTATTACCGCTATTTTACGCTGCACTCTTCTTAAATAAATTTCCAAGTATACTTCCAATACTCGTACAGAAGCAATTATGTTTTTGGACCTTGTTTATTTAATTAAACTATTCTATTTATTCAAAAAATGAATACAAAATTATTTTCCGTCTCTAATGACCACGCTGTCGACGGGACGTTAAACCCTAAGCTTCCTTCTTTTTTACAAAATTATATATTCTTATGTTGAAGATATTTAGTTTGAGCTCAAAGAGATTTTAAAACAAATGGTGCAATTTCAGTATGGTAAAATTATTTACGATCTGTTTCTCTTAATACTATGATAAAGTAGATAAATTCGTTGTCACTCTGGGTACTGACATTTATTTCGCAATATTACGATCTCGGTATCTACAGCTTTATCAACATTCTAGCATTCTAGCATCAACATTGTAACTTTATTATTTCTCAGTACTTTCGCAATACAATTGCTTATTGATGACGTATTTATCGTTTGTTCCTGTCTTTAAAAAAATCTGTTCTGGTACCATTAATTCCCGTACATACAATTTACCTTTTGGTGCTTATTCATGGCTATTACGAGTAACCAATGTCCAGACTTATTCTTCTGTTATTCCTACCACCTTCTGTTTTTTCTTTTTATGCTCGTTTCAATGAACTGCTGATTACTCAGTTTCAACTGAGCTATTCCTGTTACATGCGCTTCATACTATAGCGTAGTAATCTCACATTATTTTCCATTGTGTTGACTAGTACGCTTTAATCTTTGTTTTGCCAGTTTATAGTTTCGTTTTTCTTTAGAAACCAAGTGCTTTTCGAGGTCGTCTTGAACGGAATGTGTCTCTAGATGTCCTCCTGTGTCATCCCCACTTCTAAATTAGTTTCTTTCTTCCATCTCAGTGAAGCATGCATTCTTGGTTTTCTTATTGAGGTAGGACAAACTCCAACTACTAACCACTGTTGCGTCATACGAGTATGTAATGTAACCATAGTAAAAGAATAATGCCTGAGATCTTTCCTATATGTAAATTGAGAGGATTGTAGTATCGTCTTCTGAAATCGCCATTTTCTTCAGTGGACTATTTTTTACAAATTATACTTTTCCCTGATTGTTAATTTCTTGCTCACATATTTTCTATTGATACCAAAGGATTCTGCGGTGTATATACTTTCTGATCGTATTACTGTTCGTTAATGGATGTTAATTTCTTCTTGTAGATATTCTGACATTTTTGGTTCGTTTATACACCGTTTCCATTTTTATTGACCGAGGTATACAATTTTTTTATCGGATGTGTTTTTAAATCTGTGCACTTTTCTAATTACTTTAATTTTTCGTTTCGTTGGATAACTCTTACTTCTACCTCTACTATTCTGGGTATTCATTTTATGTTTGTCATAAATTCATTTTCCTCGAAGATACACTGTGCTACAAGTGTATTTAGTTTACCTGGGGGCACTGGAAGAGTATCTACTGTAACTATCTATTTTACCAGAGTATACTCTTCTATACCTTATAGTTTACGAAATGTTGGTAGTCGGAAATCGTTAATTCTGTTTGTTACTCACTCCCTGATCATCAAAATTCTAAGCTAGCGTACAATGAAACTTAAACTTTGGTATTTAGTAAATGTATAGTCTGTAATGGAAGGAAAAATTCAAACATCTCTAAATATATATCCCGCTTTCGAGCGTTCAGTATGTTTGGCGGAATAGTAGCTGGTAACTTTATTTTAGTTGTCATGGTAATGGTCTTGCAGTAAAGCGCTGGACTCGCATGTGAGAGGTTCTAGATTCCATACCTGTTGGGGTAAAGCATTTTTCTTTCAAAACTTTCGTTTTATCCTAGCCTACACCTCTTTACGATAGGAGGAGTCATTAAGATTGACGTGTGGCATCTTATTAGACAGTGAAGAATCAAGTAAATAATTTGCTATTTATTTTCGAAATTGCGACAATTTCTTAGTGTGTGGTTACATGAAATTTAACAGTTAATAAGAAAATACTGAATTACAAGCAAACTATTGTAGTTCATTTCTCATATGGGTAATGTTTTTTAACCAAATACATTAACAGAGATGAGGACTTCAGTGTTTGATAAGTGACTACAGACTTCTTCATTAGTAAGATATAGCTTACATTGGTGCAACGGAACGAGCACCAATGACGTCTACATTCCATCTTGCCAAAGGCACTTTGTTACTTTTTTACGAATTTGTCGTTATTTGAAAAGATGTGGTTAGGCAAGAATACATGTTTGAGAAAAGGAACCGATGAGTACACCATAAATTTCCCCTGGCGAAACCAGCAGCAATAACATCTATAACCTATATCCCAGATCACGCAATTTGGGCCTACATTCCGGTTGTCAAAAGTAGGCTAATTCACTGTTTTTTTTTACGAATATTTATTGATTTTAAAGGGTAGTTAGGCATGAATCAACAAAGCGTAGAGATTAAATTGCTGCGTTTAACATGAGTAGCAGTGATGACAGTCTAGCTTTTCATAAGTACTTTCTTAGTTTGTTGTTTTAACGGTGTCCCCGTCCGCGGATCACTTACTCTGTGAAAATTACATTGACGAAACGGGATGTAAACACTGGAACTGATTCTGGTGATTCAAGGAAATAGTCAAGGTACGAGATAGAAAAACTTTAAAATAGAAGAGAAACGAAAATCAGCCACATAAATGAAGAGAGAGAAAGGTAATAACCAGTGGCGTAACTAGGACTTGCTAGGACTTGGCTTTTTTTTTTTTTGGGGGGGGGGGGGATAGATCTGGTTGACGAACAAAATTTTAGTTAGTTTCCAGACAAACTACCATCTACCACTCCCAATGAAGAAACTAATTCACTCCCATCCAATGAAAGATTAGGTAAAACACCCCAAGTTTTCAATCTTTACCTTTACCAGATTGCTGCTATATGATTTCTTTCTTTTTTGGGGGGGGGGGGAGGGGGATCTGGGGGAGGGGGTTCTATCCCCCTCATCCCCCCCCCCCCCCATAGTTACGCCAGTGGTAATAACAAAGGCTTGTGTGTCAAACATTCTTCAAAAGACTACTTTCAATGTACATAATATCAGAGTGTGCAACTATTCATGTTCTGGACGGCAAAATTCAGATGTTGTGCAATGGAAGGTATTTAGACGTACAGTGGACAGCGATGTTTTGAAAAAATCACCAGTTAATGTGGCAGTATTTATATATTGCAGTTGACACCATGCAGACATGAATTAAAGGAGATGTTCTCTTTAGGTCAATTGATGACTTAATACAGACGTGAAGGCAATTAGAAAATCATATAAAACTTATCGCTGATACTGGTACTAATGTTACACATGGAGCGTGCAGCTGATGATTGTACGAATAGCTTTGTGGAAATCACAAAGAATGAAAGATATGTATCAGGTACAGGAGCTACAGAAATAGAATTTGCGCATCAGATTGTACCTTGTGCAGAAACGTGATCTGCCTCTGAGCAAAATGACATTAAAAACGTTGCTACTTCATTAGAAACCTTTCCAAAATGCCTTGCACAAAATTGTCTTATGAACTTAAGTGAAATTGTCTCATAACTCTATGCTGCACATGAAAATAGAAGAATTCAAATGTTTGTAAATCTTATGGGACTTAACTACGGGGTCATCAGTCCCTAAACTTACAAACTACTTATGAACTACTTACGAACTAGGACGGCACAAATATCCATGCCCGAGGGGGGATTCGAACCCCCGACCGTAGTGGCCACAGAAGAATTACGGACGCGATATTAAGGTAAAAGGTGCAGTATTAGGCCTATAGACCTTCCTGAAAGAGGAGTTACTGATTTGTATCTTAGAAGAATGTGGGATCTGAACATGGCTCCATATTCGATTGCGGGCCCTGGACTCAGATTCAGAGACGGGCCCTCCCCCCCTGTCTTTTTTTTACTGTTGTGTGCAGTAATTTGTAATTGCAAGTTTATGTCTTAATCATGCTCTCTTTAGAATGTACTTTAACTTGGTATAACAAGGTATAAATCTGATACGGTAAGCTTCGTTTATCAGAATTTGGTTTCGGGGGGGGGGGGGGGGGGGTGGGGGGGAGATCAGCCATTTATGACGTATATTAGCTTGTGAAGCTTTGCGTTGTAAGTTGAACTAAAGGCGCAGATGTATTTCAATAGAGACAATATTAAATTTTATTCAATACAAATCTCGAAGGAGCAACTTCAGCATACTTTTGAATTACTTTATCAGGAATTAGGTGAATGGTGAGGCTTTTCAGGGGGGGGGGGATTGATCCCCTTCATCTCCCTCCCCCCCCTCCCCTCCGGTTAGGGCTCTGGGCACCACCACCTAAAGAGAAGGCTGCGGCGCTCTCGTGTGACGTCAGGCAGAGTAGGCTGCGCGCGCATAGCTGACTGGCTCGCTGCTTCGGCATAGTGGGCCGTGCCCCAGCGGCTACCCTGTCAGCTATTCGCGCGCAACCTACTCTGCCTGACGTCACACGAGAGCGCCGCGGCCTTCTCTCTAGGTCTTATTGAATCCATCATCGGTGGTGGAAACGGGACAGCGGCTGGCCAAGAGTCTGAAGGAACTGAGGTACCAACAGCCGTAAGTATAATGAAATATTTATTCTATTACAACCAGTTTCGGCATTTCACTATGCCATCTTCAGGTCCCTACATCGGAGCAAGATATCCAAAAGTAGGGATACTAAACTGGATACGTGGATTTCGTCTCTTAGTTGGAAACAACAACAGCAACTCATCGCGAAATCCACGTATCCAGTTTATTATCTCTACTTTTGGATATCATGCTCCGATGTAGGGACCTGAAGATGGCATAGTGAAATGCCGAAACTGGTTGTAATAGAATAAATATTTCATAATACTTACGGCTGTTGGTACCTCAGTTCCTTCAGAAGTCTCTCTAGGTGGTGGTGTTCTGGGCCACAGTAAGCCCTAGTTCAGCTTAACAGAACACTTGTTCGTACTTCTAGCAGACGCTGCGCCAGGTAAGAAGGAACTGTACATACATGAAAATCTCATCTTCGTAGAAAGTTGGCTAAAAGAAAAAAAATCCATCACTACATTACACCAAAAGCTGATGATCCATCAATTCCTTTTAAGCCACGCCAGAAGTAACGTCAAACTGCTGCGCCAACGGCATGATTTGAGAACGAATCCCTAAGCGGAAAAAGGAACTAATTATATCTTGTTTTTATAGCTGCTATGTAGTCTTCTTGGTATTTAATACTAGAAGAATCGCTGCCGCGGTGGAGTAGCCGAGCGGTCTAAAGCGTCTCGCTGCGGGGCGCGCGGTTGCTCGCCGTGGAGGTTCGAGTCCTCCCTGGGGCATGGGTGTGTGTGTTGTCCTTAGGTTAGTTTACCTAGGTTTAAGTAGTTTGTAAGCTACGGACTGATGACCACGCAGTTTGGTCCGATAGATTTACAGACATTTGAACATTTTGAAGAATCGCATGCAAGCTACTACGTATAAGAACCTCTGGGGCCAAATTGGCCCCATGCAGTTTTATTGCTTATACGACCAAGTTGTGAAAGATAATTCATATGTACTTTCATTGATTTTTAACAATTGAAGGCCCAGATTGTGATGTTGGTAATATGAGGATAGCTAGCAACTCACCATAAAGAAGATCGCTGAACTGCCAACAAACTCATATTCACATTCATACAACTTGTAAATTTTTGGCCATGACCTTCGTCAGATAAGATCACACTCACACAATCAATCACTCAGGCATACATGAACGCCATCCCCAGCTGCCCTACCGCAATCAGTACTGGAATGCATGGCATTGTTGTCGCATACTGAAACAAGGAGACAACAGTTAGTTTTATTTCATACACAGTATTACAAGGAAACGTGTCGAAAATACAGAGAAACGCTAAGAGGGGCCAAACTGGCCCTGTGGTCCTTCTATGTAGTAATCTTAATATTTAGGAATCTATTTGAAATAGAACACTAACAGAGGGTGCATAATCTATATCTATAAATGTGAATGTCTGTTCGGTGTACGTTTATCACGTCTGAACCACAAGACATAAAGAGCTAAAAATTTGTACAGTTACTAATGTCTACCCGGGGAAGGCTTCAGGCACGGTTTTAGGGCGATCGGATAGCTATTTATTTATCTATATATATATATATATATATATATATATATATATATATATATAATGTGAATGTCTGTTCGGTGTACGCTTATCACGCCCGAACGACATGACGCAGAGACTTAAATACTTGTACAGTTACTAATTTATACCTGAGGCGATTTGATAGATATTTAGTAATTGAAGAATATAACGCGAAATGCGGAACAATAATTACTCTTTGAAAATTATATATACTCTTTGAAAATGGAACTATGGGTTGCATTGTTGCTTGATGGTTGATAATGATAAAAGAGTGGAGTATATTGGGATGCAAAGTTATTGGTGTATATAAAATTCTGCGTATGTGTGTGTGTGTGTGTGTGTGTGTGTGTGTGTGTGTGTGTGTTAATATTTCGCTTTGCAACGAAAGCCAAAGAACCCAAACGAATGGTGTGTAATTGTTGTCCGAAGTCTCCCGTTATACACCATAGCAGTTCCATGCCGATAGTTATAAGGGGGTGGAAGATATGGTGGTTGAAAGTCGTGAAATTATAGAAAGTTCGGACTGAAGGCCAGCGATGACGTTTGCGACTCTATAGCAAGGAGTTTACATACAGAAAAACGTGATGCCACAAACCATATCTTTTGTCTATGCGTGCTACAACGTCTTCAGCTCTTTCTCTGTAAGGATAAGCATGCAAATAAGGAAATATAATCAACCAACACGCGAGCGGAACCGCGGGTTTAAGCTAGTACTTTATATAAAAGACGAAAAAATCACAGAAGTCAACTCATTTCATTTTGAAAGTAGCTTGTTAAGTTTTCTAAGTGAGATCTAGGGCAGTAGAGATCTGTGAATGCAAGTTAAAACTCACACTGCTGCTCTAAATTACTTTACGACTGGCCACAGTACTTGCGCAACGGAAATTTATCTAACTGCTCACTCCTTAAGGGAGCAGCCAACGTTTTAACAAACACAAAATCAATGTTAAAAAAGGAATAGATAATTAAACATGGAACAGGGATCATGAAATTATAAAGCAGAGGTTTGATACTGTAAATCATTATGTATTCTTATGAACAAGCAAATAAATGTGGGGATACCATATTAAGCACAATAAAGCACACACCTTGTACAAAAGTGAATGAAATCATGAAGTTACTGCCTGTAATAAAATTGTTTCTGCCCTTTATGAATATAGAGCTAACGTGGGAGGAAACTTGCAAATACACAGTGGATAAAGGAAAGCACATTCATACACTTACAGACACACGCATAATGCTTGTTACACATTACTCATGCGGCAACACTTGACAGCAGCGGCGAAACGAAGCGTCGGCGGCGTTTTGACGAGATGGCGGGTGTCTTGAAGCACGAATTAAAATAACACTATGCAGCAAGCGAACTCATGTGCGGGGAGCCAGTGGCATACTATCCGTAAGTACCACGTGGTGTGCAACTATGGTGAATTACATAGGATTTACAAAAAGGAATTAATTTAGAATAAGCAAGTAAAGCACGCACAAGACTTCATTTAGAAGAACGCTGGTATTAGTAAAAGCATGGCTGAAAACCGAAGTAAAGACCGTTACGAAATCACATGGTGCAATTGGTCATACCAAGACAGGAAAGACGTAATCAAAACAGAAAATCTGAGAAATATTTAGCAAACTCGCGGATACAGACATGACGCGAAAACATTAGTTAAAAAACAGCAAGAAAATTCAAACATAATAAGTTTACACAAAGGCTGAAGGCCACACACATGAATTCTAACTTGTGAAAACCGGACGCAAAATCATCACCAGAATGAGAATGCAAATACTACATCTAAACTGAATTAATCGAGTTCTGTAAATGAAGAAACACTTCGCCTCGCATGGCGAAAGAACTACTTAAGAAAACTATCACTGATAAACCAAGACTGCCTGATCACAAAGAAAGCAAAGTTCTAACAGCACGCCATATCCTGAGCATGATTCGACGATGTACTTACTTCGACGGTTGCAGCAAGAGTGAAATCTAAGGCCATAGCAAAAGCCTTCCCCACCACACACCAGATGTAGAGCGCGCTAAAGCCATGCGGAGCGCGTTTACAACAGTGTCTACCAACTCCTTGCCTCCTGAAGAACACAATATCCTCTTCTAGAGCTCCAGAGAGGTCTCTTTTGTCACCTCTTTCGACCATGATTATGTTGGTACTACACTAAGAACAGGCCACCTAGCAATCTTGAAAAGTAAGCTTGTCTCTGGCCACCCAGCAGACGCCAATGCAGACGACATGCGAAGCCATTTGTTCTTAACTAAAGTAAACGAGGCCATAGCGCGAGGTGGCGACTGTAAGCCATTGCGCGGCAGTCAGTCAATATTAAAAGCAACCTTCCACATTCACATGCACACACAAGTTCAATCACATGGGTGGAAACATATACTAAAATGAGGCATTAATCATTAATAAAAAGAATAAAATAATTGACATACAAATAGACAATATTAATGGCGGAGAAACACTTAAGAGTAATGAATAACTTAAAATGGAACACGACCACAAATTCAGTGGACGTGTTTCAATTTAATGGTTTGGTCAGGACACCTGGGAAAAATTGGTAAAGGGGCCAATTCGGCCTCTCGATCCTTCCAGTGTAAAATTATTTTTAAATGGCGTATAACGTGTTCTGCTGTACTTTTCAGAATACCTGGTAGATTAATTTCGTATCACCTTCGTTTATCTTTCATCTGCATTTAATCACGACAATACTACCGCCCGGATAGTTCACCAATTGGCTTTGCCAAGTGAAATGTATATATTCAAATATGCACAAAATAGGGAAATTTAAGCTAAAACAAGGAAAATATTCAACAAAATATACCAATATGAGCTTAAAGACAATGAACTTGTACCTAAAACTAACACAACATAAATATGAATGTAACAATGTAATAGGTGTTATAATATTACAGTTACACTAATACTGTGGTGTCGCACAAGTCTAAAGTGCGTGCCACCTACTTTCGCCGCGCGCCGCCATGCACGCACGGCGCAGCTTTCTTACGACGTCAGCCACGAGCGCCCTCTGCTACAACTCCGCTCGTGGCCACCACTGAACGACATCGTTCACTTGGGACTGAGATAGGAACCAGTTAACACTTCGGAATCAGATAGGCACCAGTGAAGACTTGGCTATCGGATAGGCACTAGGCAGGCCTCTAGCTCAACTATGTATCAGCATTCTGCAGTACTGAGCTATGTAAAAGTTAAGTATTACTAAATCTATGTGTAATATATATCTCGTTCTAATTTACTCTAGTGTTTCTAGTTTCTGCTGTCCCACTGGCTGCTGACCTTCGTACCTGCACAAGCGTGCATCCTTTATTCCTGTGTCGGTCTCATTCTCCTCGGCCACCGACACCAACGACGGAAACGAGACACAAAAGCGGCGACGAGGCTGGGACACAAAAAATACTATTCTATCTTATTTATGGCTTTATAGTCAACTGGTAAATATTTTCCAAAATTTTAAGAAAGGCCTTCCTGGTATAATACTTTTCGCATATTTCTGGAATCCCCTCTGTCTGTCGAACTGCGCCTGTTGGCGACATCAAACATTTCTGGTGTTTCGACACAAATTGGCGGCCGACTCGGCGACAAATAGAAATGTGTATTGCCGCTGGTTCACGTGAAGTAAGACTGCCGTGGTATTCAACACTACTGTCCCGTTAAAGGAAAAGTAGAAATGTTCAAATGTTTGTATAGCTTATGGGACTTAACTACGGGGTCATGAGTCCCTAAACTTACAAACTACTTATCAACTAGCTAAGACTAAGGAAGGCACAAATATCCATGCCCAAGGGGGGATTCGAACCCCCGACCGTAGTGGTCGTGCAGACCGTGACTGGAAAAGTAGAGACAACAATAAAGGTGCTCTCGATGGCGGTATTAGTGTGAATGCATCATGTTACTATTCTAAATTCAACGATTTTTTTCCTTTTACTAGGAAAAAAGACTCTTCGTTAAATAGTGACAAATTTCGAAGGCGATCTTGGCGGGGCCCCCTCTAGTTCGGGGCCCCCGGCGGCCACGGTACTTGCGATTGCCTTAATCCAGCCCTGAGTTGCACAAAAATGTCTGATTGTTCTACGCAGTACCAAAAAGATTGCTTGATGCTTTTCTCATAAACGTGCTAAGAACCTTCATTGGATCCTTTTCTGGTTGACAGACTGCAGGTCTACTAAAGACGGTCTACTTGGATAGAATTTCAATGAAGCTGTCAGTATCTGCTAAATCTGAAGGATACTCTGAGATGAGATTTGTGATTTTAAATTTCACTTTCTAGGTCCCACGCAAGCCAAAAACTAGTAAAAATAGATCAAAAATTGTTCATAGCTGGAACATCCAGCAACTTTTTCTTTTTAGGCATCAGTTTCAGATACGATACCACAAATTTTTTACTCCCCCTCCCTCCCCTCTCAAAACTATATGCTAAATTCGTCACTGTATGTAACGGTTTTCATACCATAAAATTGTGTACAATGAAAAACAAGGCTTCTTTCTAAGGACTAAAATAATTAATTTTTAATTACTAACTGTTATATGAAATATACTGATTATTCAATAAATATCCTGTAAAATAACAACTATTTTTTTAGTTACACAGGAAAATATACATTATCCGTGACTTTCGTGTAGTCTGAAGTTTACAAACTAATGCGAAATACTAGACTAAATTGTTGATTTGTTTTATAGTGATCTACTACAGGTTGCAGTATATGTACACGATGCGAGGATTAAATATTAACAATATAATCGACATTCCAGACTTCTCAAATATTGTTACATCAAAGCCTCTGAGATAAATCAAAAGAGATAGGGAATCGGTTTTAAGAAAATCCGTGGCTCATGTAAACAAATTGTTACCAAAGATGAAAGAAAGGACAACTAAAAAAGAAATGAAATCCCACTAAAAACATATAATGTAGCAAAATGCAAGTTACACGACGAATTCCGTCAATCGTAAAGAGTTGTGAGATCTCATGGGAAACCAAGTCGATTATTTTAGCTAGTGTTCATGGAACCATCTATTCAACACCTTACCATACTTTTTTTATCTAATTAGTTATCCCCCAACATTTATAGCGACTATATCAATATTATACATCTTTATTTCAATAATAAATATAATGACTTGGAAATCGCATGGCAACATTAACTAATATTTAAAAAACTTTATGTATATGTAAGTGTACTTCATTCTTATTCAATGACGTTTGGTTACAAAATGGAATATAAATTATTGTCATATTTTTACGTTGACATGCATTCGTCAGATCATTACATTTATTCTTTTGTCATTACACGCCGCGGTGGAGTAGCCGAGCGGTCTAATGCGTCTCGCTGAGGAGCGCGCGGTTGCTCGCCGTGGAGGTTCGAGTCCTCCCTGGGGCATGGGTGTGTGTGTTGTCCTTAGGTTAGTTTACCTAGGTTTAAGTAGTTTGTAAGCTACGGACTGATGACCACGCAGTTTGGTTCAAATGTTCAAATGTTTGTAGAGCTTATGGGACTTAACTACGGGGTCATCAGTCCCTAAACTTACAAACTACTTATGAACTAGCTAATACTAAGGACGGCACAAATATCCATGCGCGATGGGGGATTCGAACCCCCGACCGTAGTGGCCGTGCAGAACGTGACTGGCGCGCCGCAGTTCCCTCGGCCGGCACGCAGTTTGGTCCGGTAGATTTACAAACATTTGAACATTTTTTTCATTTCATCATGGTGCGACAGTATTGAATAGGTGGTTCCATAAACACAATCTAAAATAACCGACTTTGTTTCCTATGAGATATCACAACTTTTTACAGTGGAAGGATTTTTTTGCGAGTCTTGCATTTTTGTACCTATTATGTTTTTGATGGGATATCTCTTTCTGCGGTATTACTTATCGCATTGGGTATTATTTCACAACTCTCAAGCAGATTTGGAACTGCCTGATTTTGAAATGGCATATGATCAGCGGTATCCGTCTTTATTGATGGAACCAATGCAAATTTCCTTCAGGAACTGACGCTGTGGCGATTACAGCTGTAAAATTAAGTACAGGAATTTTATTCACAATTGCGAATATGATATATGAAGATTTGTGTCGGACCAGGACTCAAACCCAGTCGCGTGAATTATTACGCTATCGGCGCCCGCCTCCTGGACCGACACAATCTTACAGATGCCACACATTGCCTACTGCCCATAAGTGCTGGCACATTTCACTATGTAAGGCCCACACAGAGAAAGACGTTTACTACAACTGTCGCAAGCCAAGCTGTGGCTCATTTAAATACGATGAGCAGTGCCCGTGTTTATTGATGGAACCAATGCCTGCTGCCGCTGCATACATGTCTGAAAGATATTTTCATTGGTTCCACCGATAAATACAGACACTGTTCATTGTATTTAAAGGAGCCGTAGCATGGCTTGCGACAATAGTAGGAAACATCCCTCCCCGTGTGGGACTTCCACAGTGAAATGTATGAACACTCATGGACAGCTGTGAATGAAGGGCAACAGGCAGATTGTGTTTTTCTCGATTTCAAAACTGCGTTTGGCGCGGTGCCACACTGCAGACTGCTATCGAAGATACGAGCATATGGAATAGGTTCGCAGATTTGTAACTGTCTGGAAGATTTCCTAAGTAATAGAACGCAGTTCGTTGTTCTCGATGGCGAGTGATCATCACAGACGAGTGTATCGTCAGGCGTGCCCCAGGGGAGTGTGATAGGACCGCTATTATTTTCAATCTACATAAATGATCTGATGGATGCTGTGGTGTATGTGAAGGTGTCGTCTTTAATTGACTGTAATAGCATACAGGATGACTTAGACAAAATTTCTAGTTGGTGCGAAGAATGGCAGCTAGCTCTCAATGTAGAAAAATGTAAGGTGATGCGCATGAGTAGGAAAAACAATCCCATAATGTTCGAATACAGAATTAGTAGTAGCTTCTTGATGCTGTCGCGTCGTTCAAATATCTAGGCGTAACATTGCAGAGCGATATGAAATGGAACGAACATGTAGGGACAGTTGTGAGTAAGGCGGAAAACCGACTCCGGTTTATTGGGGGAATACAGATGAAGATGTACTTCATCTGTAAAGGAGACCGCGTATAAAACGCTTGTACGACCACGTCTTGAGATTTGTTCAAGTGTTTGGGACCCGCAGCAGATAAGTTTAAAAGAAGACATAAAAGCAATTCAGAGGCGTGATGCTAGATTCGTTACTGGTAGGTTCGACCAATGCTCGAGTGTCACGGAAATGCTCCGGGAACTCGAATGGAGATCGCTGGAGGAAAGACGACGTTCTTTTCGAGAAATTCTGTTGAGGAAATTTAGAGGGCCGAAATTTGAAGCTGAGTGTTCTTGCTGCCTACTTACAAAGACAAGAGAAATTAGACCTCGTACGGAGACATATAGGCATTCCTTTTTGCTCGTTCTATTTGGGAGTGGAATAAGAAAGGAAATGTCTAGTAGTGGTACAGTGTACCCTGCGCCACGCACCTTACGGTGGATTGTGGAGTATATATGTAGATGTAGGTGTAGATGTAGTAGGAAATGTGTGGCATATGTATGATTGGGTCGGTCCGGAAAGCTTGCGCGATCACACATGAAATGCGAGAAATCCGGGTTCGAATCCTGGTCCGACACAAATTTCATACATCACTATTAAATCGTTCAGCTGATGCTTATTCATATTCGCAATTGTGAATACATTTCTTGTATTTATGAAAGGAATAGTCAGCGTCATTCGAATTCTCAAGAAGTCTAGTGCCGGAGAAGAGAGACATTTTGTTCGATTAGTCGTCCAAGTTCGTACGGTAACGCCAAACACGTCGACACGTACACGGGTTTACAGTTATAGAAACGTAATATAAGGGAATGAAACACGAAGAAAAGCTCAGAAATGGCTGCAGTGCAGATACCTCACAAGAGGCAGCGGGCTCTAGACTGCGGCTATTTCGCCTGTTTCATACAGCTTGCACACCAGGTAGGATAGTTTTGATGTCTTGCTCCCCCAACGACTTCAGTAACTCTAAGGCAGAGGTGTGCACAAATCGGCTCAATGAGCAGCGTTCGCGCTCGGCCGGTAGTTATCCTAGTTGCCGCTAGAGGTCTGTATGTTTGCTGGCGCACCTGACAAACGTTCGATACGGCGAGTTATAGTACGCCGCGACAGACTCAAACTTGCGAAAGAACGTGATAACTGTGGACAAAGTTCGTTTGCTACGAATTCCAAACTCTGCTTCACAAATTCACCGTCACAAAATGGTCGGGAAGTACGGGCTATCAGCAAAGCTATTCTGTGACTAGCACGAACAGCTGCATTGGAGGATGAGGCATCACATTCATGTTTAAGAAATTAACAGAGTTGTCATTTCAAAGGAAAATTGGTTTTATTAAACAAAACACTGTGATTAAGTTATCTCGTAAGTAGGTACAGCATTATAATACATACCTCTACTTCCTTCCTCGCGTAGATTATTAAGAAGATTAAGTCTCATTTCACCTTCTACACATCCCTACTGGTTGAAGTGATGTGTTCTATAGTGGCGTTCTAAATTTTACTTTTTATGCCTAGTATTTTACCATATACCAAACATTTTACTCCTCCTTCGCTTTCAGTGAACAAGTAATCACACTCCCAACTAGAGTTGAACTGAAAAATAGAACGCCGCTTTACCGCGCCGATTTGTTTAGCCATTTCAACTCCACAGCGTACTGTACCATAACGTAATATCATAGATTATAACGAACACCCTCAAGTACAAAATTCGAACTAACAGATGGTACTATTAGCGGTGTCTTCTGAAACAAAACAAAAAATCGCTCTTATCTTTATATTTGACGGCTCGACTGCACGCGCTGGACGTTTTAGAGAAAAGTTTCCAGTATTATGTTTATACGTTACTTACTTATAAACATAATAGCATTTTTCAGGAGATACCCCTAGCAGTGGAATCAGTTCATTCAAGTTGGATACTAAAGAGTTTGCACTATTATCTTTATAAGTGCACTCAGCCAGGTGCATTTGTGTGGCTACGTTAGCGCGTTGGCTGCGCATAACGCCATCTAGTCTCTTCAGCAGGAACTACGTGATGGACGCCAGCTGCTCGCGGCTCGCTCATTGCCCACCTCTGCTCTAAGTGAAAGTCATCTACCCCAGGGGCAGTGTTTCCACTCTGCTGTTTCAGTTCTCTGTCATATTCTTTTCCCATTGTCATATGCCCTATCTCGTCTACCTCCTCCTCCCATTATACAGTTCTACAGAGCACAGTGGTATAGTGGTTAGCACGCTGGACTCGCATTCGGGAGGACGGCGTTTAAAATCCACCTCCGTCCATGCAGAATTGGGTTTTCTGTGTTTTCCCTAAATCACTAAGTAAATACTGGGATGATTTATTAGTTCATTTTTGTCCTGTCTTCTTGCAGTTACTTTTTATATTATTATGTAGATATTTATGTAATACATCTATACATAATAATAATAATAAAAGATTTATATTGCCATATGCATTTCGCCTTTATTTGTAAGGCATCATCAGTGGCCTGTAATATATACATGATAATGTTTTCCCATATTTCGTTTTTTACTTTTTTGGTATTTTAGGTTATAAACAGTTCTGGTGCGTTATCTAAGTGTAGTTAATGATATGTTATTACTTACAATTTTTGTTGGATGCTGGTCTACATGTGGTGCTGATTGGCGACTTTAGGTTGTTTTGTTTCCAATTTTATTCCCTTGGCGTTTTTGTTTTTAGCACTTCACCTTGTAAAGCATAAACAGAACAGAAACGAAATGGCATGTGCCGAGTGTTGTTGGTGGTGAAGTGCTAAAATCAAAAACGCTAAGGGAATAAAATTGGAAACAAAACTACCTAAAGTCACTAATCAGCACTAAATGTAGAGCAGCATCCACCAAAAACTGTAAGTAATATCATCCAAATATCATTAACTACACTTAGATAACGCACCAGAACTGTTTATAACCTAAAATACTAAAAACGTAAAAAACGAAATAATCATGTATATATTATAAGGTCACTGATGATGCCTTACAAGTAAAGGCGAAATGCATATGGCAATATAAATCAGTTGCATAGACGGTTTACATAAATATCTACATTATAATACTGGGATGATTTCTTTGATAGGGCACGGCTGATTTCCTTCGCCGTCCCTAAAGAAGCAATCAGAGTTCGTAATGCCCCGGCTGTCGACAGGACGTTAAAACATGAACTTTTCTTCTTTGTTCTACAGTTCTGCCTTCAGGTTGATTTCCCTTGTACGGTTCCTTTGCACCGTTTTTCTGAAACCAGAGAGGAACAATGTGAAAGATTCCATCGCGATATTAAAATAGTGGACAACCGCTGCTAAGTTAGATTGGACAAGCACAGGATAGCAGATTACTGCTGGAATTTTAGAAAGGGATGCGCTCAAGAATATCTCGACAAAGAAGATATCACTGTGTTTAGTGACTAATTAATCCGTAACTTTTCCCTTTACTTCTATATATAATAATGCGTGTATAATATCATAATGACAATTCAATATACACTTGTGGCCATCCAAAATGCAAAACTAAGAAGGACCGGAGATATCATATTCAAATTTATTTGGTAGGTAAACATGTTGTATGAAGATGACATAACTGCAAATACAGTCCATTAAATCAATACAGAGAGTACGGCCATTGCTGACTATATCCGTTGATACTCGCCTCGGCATTGAATCAAAGAGGCTCTGAATGTGGTACTAGAGTACAACAGTCAAGTTGATCTGGTGCAGCAGCAGTGGTGTATCCTGAGTCAGTCGCTCGGCAATCAAAATGCTCAAATATTTGCAAACCTATTGGAACAAACTGTTAGGGTCATCAGTCCCTAGACCTATAAACTACTTAAAATAACTTAGACTAAGGACAACACACACATATCCATGCCTGTCCCTGGGAGGACTCGAACCTCCGGCGGAAGCAGACACCCAGCCCGTAACATGATGCCTTAGACCACACGGCTACTCTTGCGCAGCCCGGCAATAATCGACCAGACATTTTCCATACGCCAGAAATCGGGACGTCGATGAAGCCAAGGTTGCAATACAACCCGACGGGTGATGAAGAAGTCTAGAACATCGCGTGCCTCGTGGGATCGCACGTTATTCTTATGCAACAGGCTCCAAAAGATCAGAGAAGTAACGCTGGCTGGTTAGTGTAGCGGCAGTTCGTACTAAGGGGTGCGGCAGTGGAATCCAACACCACTTTAAACCATAGCTGCGGCTGTAGGACCAGTATGGTGACAGTTGGACAGTCTCTGTCCAAGGAGTATCCAGACTCTAATCGGTCCATCGCTGGGGTCGAGGCAAAATTGGGTTTGGAACAACATTGCTTTTAGCGAAGAATCCAAGTGTATAATGAGCACTTCTGATTTCCTGCAGATATTACCTTTTATTGAAAACTTTTCACTGAATCAATTTTGGGACGTATTCGAACGTGAAGAATCAGATGTGTCAAAAGTAATTACCCGACAAGAACTGCTCAACAGGTAAGAGTTTTCGTATTCTTCTGGGCCCGCTGCGTTATATATGTCATTTAGAGACATTGTTAATAACTACTTATACCAAGGACACTGCTTTTAAATAAATTACTGTTATGACAGGTTAACTCAAGCGGATGGTGCAGCAACTGGATGCATCATTGCAGGGCTAATAGCTGATATTTTATTAAACAATTTAGAAGAAAAATTCTTTTAGACCACAAAAAAAGTAAAGTCTCAATTCAGATACTACTTCCGTTAAGCTGATGACACTTCGACGGAAACAGTGACATCATCCAGGCAATACATGATGCCCTCAACAAACTACACCCAAAAATAAGAGTCCGGATGGAATAAGAATACAATAAAGAAATAAATTACTTAGACTTAACCATGAAAAATATCAATTATACACAAAAATTCGAGATTCATCGAAAGCCAACAACAACAGATAACATTATAAATTCAATTTCCTGTCACCCAAGATCACAAAAATTCATATATTTTTTATTATATGATTAACCGATTAAGAAACCTACAACTGGACCAAGACACTATACAGAAAGAGATACAAATCCTTCAACATATTGCCAAACGAAATGATTTTGATCCTAAAATTTTCATTTACAGCAAGCGCACTAAACCTATAGACCATACGTAACACTGTCTAGAGAAGCAGCCAAGAGATTATATATATCCATAGACCTATAGACCATACGTAAGACTGTCTACAGAAGCACCCAAGTTTATATATATATATATATATATATATATATATATATATATATATATATATATATATATATATATATATATTGGGTGCTTCTCTCTCTGTGTGCCCTTTTCTATGGGAACAAATAAAGATGTGGTGTATGTACCGCCTCTACCACGTGATGTAGCAGAGCTCCGGGAGAGAATGCGTGGAGCGACTGCCACGGACGACGATGCTATGCTGAGACGGGTGTGCCAAGAATTCGATTACCGTATTGACATCTGCCGGGTCCTTCATGGTTCTCATATCGAATGTTTGCACAAATAAAAACTTTTAGAGTTTCTCTTCATATATATATATATATATATATATATATATATATATATATATATATATATATATTTTATATAGTTTTTATTTGTGCAAACATTCGATATGAGAACCATGAAGGACCCGGCAGATGTCAATACGGTAATCAATCGAATTCTTGGCACACCCGTCTCAGCATAGCATCGTCGTCCGTGGCAGTCGCTCCACGCATTCTCTCCCGGAGCTCTGCTACATCACGTGGTAGAGGCGGTACATACACCACATCTTTATGTGTTCCCACAGAGAGGTCACACAGAGAGAGATATGTTGATCGGGTAGGCCACTACATGTAACAGCTCGTTCCGCAGTTTATCTCGCCATGTTTGCGACTAGAGCAAATTACCAACCTACGCTGTGGCGATAAATATGAAAAGGAAAAAAACTTTCAGGGTTTCTCTTCAAACTAACATGTGTATGATATCTGTACAATGTTTCGTTCTTGTGCCAAGGCCGTACCCAGAGGGGGGTCAGAGAAGTTGAACCCCCCCCCCCCCCCGAAATTTTCCAAAGATAATTATTTTTAAACATATAAGAATGGTATTTTCTCAAATTATAATTGATCTTCATAAGCAAATAACCAAGAGTTTCAAAACAGTGTCTGAGTCAACTTAAAACGGACATGTCAATATTTCATTATTTCCCATCGAAGGACTGACAATACGTACAATGCGCACGTCACGATGCTATTTTTTTTTTTTTTTTTTTTTTTTTTTTTTTTTCCTGTGGCTGCCAACATCTGCTACGTAACAATTCGCGACTTCAGTAGCCTTTGCGCTGTTAGGCTGTAATAGAGTTGTTTCGTGAATAACAAATACTCCACTACCGACTTATCTTGTAAGTTTTATCCCTATATGTTTTATTCGTATTACTGTACAACATTAATGAATGATATGAAGACCTCGGGGGTAAACAATGAAAACCCTCAACTTCTGTATTTTTAAAGTACAGTATTTAATGCAAATAATCATATCCGACAGAATGTTTCATTTTCTTCAATTAGTACAAGAAGATGCAGAAGTTGGCAAATATAAATATTAAAAAATATTAAAACATGTAATAGAAACTATTTTTCAAACATAAAAGTCGTCATATCTCAGTACTTCATAAATGAGGGTTATCATTATTTTTCCCCCGAGGTCTTCATATAATCGACCTTATGGAGATATTGTATACCCGAAAGGTCATTTTCCTTTGTGTTGTATTATTGAAATTTGTGATGTTGTGTCTCCAAAATGGTTGTGACTGGAATATTTTGTCTCATGGGAAAGTTGTTCGGATCTTCTTCGTAAGTAATTCCGTCTTCAAAACATATTGATAGATTGGGCTCTTTTCGAGTTATTCTGATTTTCATTTAAGACTTCATCCGGCCCTAGGGCCTTCCACACTAGAGATAGCGAAAAATCTTGTTAACAAAGGTTGTTTGTCTTGCGATTCTTATCATTTCATAATGAATATTTTTTCCGTTAAACCAATGGTTTTTAAGTTATATCCGATTAACGATTTAGGCCTTATTGCGGCACCCACTTCCGGTCGGCCGATTCCGCCCAAAAGTAGAACGACCTCCCGACTTTGGTATAAAGTAGGTGTGCAAAATTTCATTCAAATCGGTTCACGTCTTTTTGAGCTAGAGAGTTTACACAAACACACACACACAGATACATACATCACTCCGAAAATGGCCGGAATGGCTTCAAAGGATCCTGAAAGGTAAAGATCTGTCAAAAACCGGAGGTCGACAAAACTCGTGATCACTATACTTTCTAGTTTTAATACTTCAGATATGAAAGTAAAAACTCGCTGGCAGCTATTCTGTCAATTAATATGACAGCTCTGAGCGCGTTCGATGACCGAAACCCACATGTCAGGGAAGAAACAATACCGCGGAAGTAACAAAACACGAACTTTATACAGGAGAGACAAGAAACCGTCTAGAATACTTAATACGGTACGTGACTTAGAAGTGCTAAATTTGGATCTTGACACTGTTATTAAATTTCTGATCATATTAGAAATTTATGCCACTTTGATTTGTTAAATAATCAATATACGCTTGGCTACGCATTCTCAGAATATTGTTGGCGTTTTTTTCCCAATCTTCAGGAGAAGCTTTAGATTTCCTTTTTCTGTCATTACCTAAGGCACCGCAATATTCTTAGTATTTACTTGCAATAACCTTGCGTCCGTCATCTCCCGTTAAGTTTTCGGAATTTTCTAATCCGCGATTAGCACAAATATGCTACTGTCGTTTCCATTGCCAACTGTATTACTTTTAGCATTCTAGCATATGGACAACTGTGATTCTAGGTAAAGAAATTTGTAAATTACTTTAGGAGCATCAGAGATTTAGCTCAGATTCACGTATAGATGAGAATGACAATATCAATAATATTATTAATAAAAACCAGAAGAAAAGCAGCACGGACAGTACTAAGTTTCATACTACTGTTATTTGGATACAGTTAATAAAACATCTTTCTCATCTCTGTGACTCACTCTGAAAAAGGTATCTTCAGTGGCGGACTAAGGCTGTTGGAGGCCTGGGGCGATGGCGAAAGAAAATGAGCCCCCCCCCGACCGCTTGGAGATACATTTATTAGAATAAAAAAGAATTCGCCCCCCCCCCCCCCCCCAGGACGAGAGTCACGGGACAGTCTAAAAAAAATAGCTTTCTAGATTTGGAGGCCCCAGTAGAACGAGGTGCCAAGCGCGCTCCAGGAAAAAAAAAAAAAAAAAAAAAAAAAAAAAAAAAAAAAAAAAAACACCTTGCTTTCCAGGTATTTGGAGGCTCCCCAGACCAGGGGGTTGGAACACTTGCGGGGAATGACACTTGCAGGGAGTGACACTTGCTGGGAACCCGGGGCCCTTGGGGCGGCTAATGGCTTTCCCTGGGTACAGGCACACCAACAAGTCTACCACTGCTGTTGTCAAGTTTCCACACTGTCAACATAACACGAAACTCAGTGAAATTGCACAACCCTTTGCAAGCTGAAGAGCAATGTAGTAACTTGTTCTAACTACATATTAATTCGTTGAGTGTTCCTCCTGAAAACAAAAAGGTATTTTAATAGTGATAATGTTTGGAGAGTTATTAAGACCTTCTCTGCTACTACAAGACGATGACTTTCCACAGTCATACCACTAAGCATATCAAGACACCTGCGCAAGCAATAAATATATTAGGCATCCTGCACAGATACGTTGATGTAATTGACCGCTATGAAGTTAACTCCACTATCACGCAACTTCCATCTCTTTAAAAATAGCTACTATGCTTTTTAATAGAAGACAACCTTAAACCTTCAATTAAAAAACGTTAATAATAAGTCAATGAGCATTTTACATACTTGAAGCGTTTATTCGTAGACCCCAAAACGATTTGGCTGTATTCGAATTACAAATACATCTAAGAAATGTATGAAATACGGAATGTGTAAGGGAATGTCACACACTGAAAAATGCTAAAGATAAATTCTATTTTCTATCGCCGTCATATAGAACCATTTTTACTCCGAACTTGGTATAAACGAACAGGGAAAAACAAGTTGCAAGACTTCCAGGAAAAATGAAGCGAAATTGGCAACTAATAGTTTGTTATAAATTACATTGCCTGTTAAGTGTATAAATATAAATTACGGAATACGCGGAACTCTTATTCAGTACAGTCAAAAAGGTCTAAGGTAATAGGCAGTGGTTTACAATTAGATATCCGTATCACTCTCCTCCTCAAGAAGTCTGTGTGAAGATTTATATTCAGAACATTCAAGAAAAAGGTGTTGAAACTACAAGAAGCAGCTCATTTACTCAGGAAGGGAAAACGTTATGGTGCCCATAAATTTGAATGGCTGTATCTCTTGTAGTAACATTCATTTTTTGATAAAATGTTAAAATCCAATATACCAGAATATTGTTTTTCTAAACTCAGTACCAACGTTTTTTGTCGAAATTTTTGCAGGAAGTAGTCTTGACGTGATTTCATACTTCTATGCATTAATATTATCAAACATGTAATTTGTGTCACAAATTGCGCGGCCGGTCCGGTCGGAGATTTGAGTCCTTCCTCGTACAGGGGTATGTTTGTTTGTACTTTGCCTAAGTTATTTTAAGTTAGATTAAGTAGTGTGTAAGTCTAGCGACAGATGACCTAAGTAGTTCGGCCGCATAAGACTACACATATACACGTAATTTATTTATTTCATCACCACATTTAAGTACTAATAATTAAAGAAACGTAAATGTAGAAATTTGAAATAAACACTGAAAACAAATGATTGATATTTCTCGTAAGATGAATGCACAGAACCTTTGAATTATGTCTTGTGAATGTACCTACAAAATCTGCCATATGAAAAATGTTGTGTGCGTCCCAAATTTGTTTTTTCTATAATAACATTCAAAACATATTAAAAATTCTGAACTCGAAAACCAGTGAAGTTATGAAGCGTTTTGTGTTGCTAAATCTTTACATAGTAGACACGATTTTAAAATTTGGTTGCTATCGCCAAAGTAGACGAAAAGTTAAATTTTTTGGTGTAATCTTCGCCGTGGGATCTCCCCACACAAGGCTCGGTGGGTCTTTCCCTGAAAACGGCACAGGTAGCGGCTGGAGGGCGTGGAGTAGGGGTGGTGTATCCCTACTTCTGGAACACCCTGTTCACTACCTGCAGCGTCCGGGTCTCCCCGCAAGTGTCTACACATTCCCTTTCCTCGCAAGTGTCACAAACTCCAGACCAGAGGCCCGGGCCGGTCCGCCCCCTCCACCCCCCCCCCCCTTAGTCCGCCACTGGGTATCTCCACTTTCATACGCTAAATTCAGCCAAGAAACAATTTCTTCCTCAGTGAAAATATCGTCTTGAGGCACGTTGTCCATTTTCATAAACTAAACGATAACCAAGGAGACGCTTTCGAAAACTGTAGTCCGGAACCAGCGGTAACAATGTGCTGCGTGCGCTTTCGCACTAACGCGGTATTGTTTAAATGTTTACCACATCCTAAACGATCTACTTACGCGCTATATTATTCTCCTGTAGATAGGCGGTAGTTACATCAATTTTTCGCTGATTCAGAAATGCGGGTTTGCTTTACTTCTACTTTTTGTTTTTGTTGTGTTTTTTTTTTTTTTTTTTTTTTTTTTTTTTTAATTATTAAATATTTGACACTCTGGCAGCTACAGTACATGCGCTGAGGCTCAAGGATATCAACTAACTGAAAAAACGCTAAATCAGGAATTTGTCAGTTACGCGGTATTGTTTCTTCACTAACTATATATTTTAGGCAACATGGTCTATGTGAACTTTAGAACAAAGTAAAATAAATATTATCTAAATATATGTAGTATGATTTGAAAATATGCAACAGGGAAAATTCTTTCGTAATTGAAATTAAAAGTTATTAAGCTTTCAACTTTGAAACTCTTTTTCTCAAATTGTCTAGAAATTATATGTTGACGCAAGAACATATTGATCTATAAAAATCCTCTTATTTTTTATACAACATTCTCGAGTCTAATCATACTTTATTGTAATTGTAACTTACGTTAATAAAAAGGCAAAAAGCTTAAAATTGCCTAGAAATGTGTTATTTGACCATTTTTAACATTTTTTGAGGGAGGGCTCCCGGACCCCCAGCCTGGTGACATAACCCTTGTCTTGGGCAATAAATAATTGAAAGTGTTCCCGGACTTTATGTACATATCAGACTCGACACAACTTTAGAACCCTACTACACTCAGGAGAATGAAGACCAGCCATGTACTCAAATCCTGTAATTTATACAACTCAATATAAGCAATGTGAAAATTTTTATATAAGGCAGAGTGGAAGAAGATTCAATTTTTGATATCGAGAGCACATTAGAAACAGCGATAGCACCAGTCGACTTAAAGAGAGAACAGCACATAAACGACACAGAAAAAGCCATGGAAATTTTGCATGTTACACAAAAGGGACAACTAATCAACGTTCTTGAGAAGGTTGAAAATTATTCACACACACAAATTTACCCTCGACAAATTTTAAAGGAACAAATCGACAAGAAACACAAACGCTACTTAGTATTATCCTACCAAAGAATTTACAAACACGTCAGTGATCTTATTATCACAAAATTATACTAATCACTGAAATACATACAATTACGATGAAAACGTCATAATATCGTTACGAACCTTATACACCACAAAATGACAACAGAAATAATTCTACAAACAAATATATGACAACTAACTTACAAACAAACGCAGAAATACCATTTGTAACATAACATACCAACGACAAAATATGCTTCAGAAAATAGCAAAGAAATAGTTACACGTAGCCTTGTAATATTGCTGACTCATCTGTCAAATTAGCTATCACATAACGACGACGTAAGAAATAACTTGATAATGAACAGCTTCATAAATAACTACAAAAACCAGTTATTAACCAGTTAATCTAACAGCTAAAGATAATAGATAAACAGCGATATTACAAGTAGAAGAAGAGCTACCAATGTATAAATAATGTATTTCTTACTTATAAGTTAAAATTATCCAGTTAAATGTAAGTTTAATAATATCCATATACATGTATTTTACAGTTAACTTGACGATGGAAATAAAGCTGAAACAGGCCTGTCGTAATAATTAATTTATTTAAAAGCAGCGCCCTTAGTATAATTAATTTTTAACTAGGTAGGAAATTATAACATTTCACACAAATGTGTATTAATATAAAGCGCTAAAACTTACATAGGCGGCGTCCATTACCGTAATATAAAACGAGGGAGATGCTACAGTGGTAAGCTTTGCTTTCCATCCAGCAGTACGGAGGTTCAAACCTCTGTACAGCTATCCAGATTGAGGTTTTCCCTGCTTTCCATATCGTTCGGGAAATGTGTGAAAGAAAACCTCAATCTAGATGGCTGCACGGGGATTCGAACCGACGTCCTCCTGTTTAGGAAGCAAATAGCTTACCACTGTACCACCTCGCTCGTACCAGTTATCGTCTTGCGACGAGGGTATTGTGCTACGCAGAAGCGTGGAAGTGTGGGCGTGGCTGTTCGTGTGTGGCAGTGTATGCGCGCGCATGTGCTTCGAGAAAGGGGGAGGGGGAGGCTGAGCGGAGACAAAGGCAGAATGCCACAACACAACTCCAAATACTAGCGTGCGTGTGAATGTTAAATGCTACTCTTAACTGCTACTTGCGACTGAGTTACGACTTTTCACTAAATTTTAGACTGATAACCGCTGCAGTTTAGTCCCTTTCAAAAACCGGCCAACTAAATCTTAGGCGGATCCGATAGTACGACACAACGGATACATATCAGTACAGACAACGGCTACCAGATGGCGCATGACATTGGATCCTAACTGTTACTAGCGACTTTTCACTGAAATTGCAGTCAGAACTGATACTGTAGATACGGATGGGAAGAAATCGCGTAAATGCGTTACATCACAGTGAAGTCATAGTTTTCACAATGGATAATTTACAGAATCTAACGGCAGGTTCGTTTAAGCAGCTGCCAGCGAGCTACTCGCGCATGCGCAGAGCACAAATGAAGTTCAAGCAGCGGCTTCACCCGCTTCTGGCTACTTGCCGAGCAGCTGTTTGCTGTTGAAGCAGTAACCGCAAGCTACCAGATTCTACCCGGGAAAATATTTCTGGTGCGCTCAAGCTGCCAGATTCGCGCATGCGCAGAACTGTCTGAGTTGTAGTGGGAGGGCGCTCCACGTGATCTGTGTTTACGTTTCGTGATTGTTTCATTTGTTTGTCTTCGTCTACAAGTGTCTTGTCATATGAAAACAAAACGGATTTCTGTGACTGGGAACTGTTAGGTGAATTTATTCACAAAATCGCTGAAGGCCAATAAAATTATACGATAATATTTCAGTTTTCTGATTTTATTTCCACGTTATTAGCAGAGATGAAGCATTGAGTTGAACCTGTAATTCACACCTGACTGGTCATTTTATATAATTTAGCTGTTAAAAAATTGTGGGATGTGATGACTTCCCTGAAGTTAATCTATACTGAAGATGTTCTTTCAGTGAACTAAATTGACATGCTATATTGAAAAATGTATATTTTATATAATAACCACCAAGCGTAAATGTCTATTATTGTGGTGATATTGTAGTTATTTGGACACACGACTCATTATCGCGTGTTTATACAAGATCAAGAATTATCCGATTTGAAGAACATTTAAGTTATTTTTGTCAATTTGCGAAAAAATTTGGCTTTTTTCAATCAACCACAATAAACTGTTCTTTTCCACAGAGGCGTCAATTTATTTGAAAGAAACAATATTCCAGACTGTTGCGTAGTCTAATCTGTTCGCTGTGTTTTAGTAAGAGCTCGCGTCTTATTTTATAATGCATATACTGTTAACAGATTTCATATTCTGCTACAATAAAGAACTAAACAAGACGGTATACTTAAAGGATATTGGTATTTTGAAAACCACAAAGAAAACCCTAATATCAGGCACGCATACGTTAGTCTGGTCATGTTGATATACTCTTACAGGCGAATAGTGGTTCGAGTAAGGTTACGAAATTGATACTCTTGGCTTATCCTCGGATGTGTTGTGTGTTTCATGAAACAATGTAGGATTTCTTAATGCTGCACGTACGGGTATTAGTAAATGTTTACTTGAAGGTTAATACACAGGCGATTTAATCAGTAATTGAGAATACAATAAATACCTGTATTGATCGCTTAATAAGAAAAAATGTTTTCATTTAGGCACCCACTATCCACGAAACAATGTTTCATATCTGTGGTACATTCTCTAGGCTTCAATTTATGTTTTTTACATTTGAAATCTATAGACTGACATTCCTTGGCAAATTACTGGAACACACTGCCAACAAATCGTTGAGTGTTTTATCAATGTATACATTTTCGTTACTTTGTACGTTTGATGTATTACGTGGAAAGTTTTAATGCCCTTGTCATGATTTCATTAAGTAACACTAATAAAACCGAAAAATAAACCATTGTTGTTCTAAATAATTGCTCGGCATAATATAGGAATACCAAAACAACAAGGTCTCAGTTCAGTTGTTCCACTGCTACGCATAAGAATCCTACCAGAATTGGAACGAATAGCGTTCAAGCAGTGCAAGCTCCAAATACGTTATCGTTACTACGCATGCGCAGTAACGCCTACTTGCTCGGGCTGGGAAGCAGCTTTCTAGCAGCTGCTTAAACGAACCTTGTGATTTCAGTCACAATCAAAGGTGGCAATTTAGATTCAAAGCCGTTGCCAACTGTTGACCGTCGTTCATACTTCTGCCTGTACCTCGGGTCACGTTATCGTGTCTGGCTGTGATTTCAGAGCAAAGTCGCAACTGAGAGTCGCAAGAAACACTTAAACATTCAACGTCGAGTGCCATATGATGACTGTAGTTCATACTACTGTCAGAGTCTAAAGAATCACGAAACTCACAGTAATTTGTGCAACTTCGCTTCTGCGCCGCGGATCGGCTGCATTGTATAAATATGCAGCAAAATTTTATCCATCATACATGTTGAAATTCCGTCAGCTTTGTCGGGTAATCCGTCAAGTTGGTAACGCTGTATGCCAGTCTTTTCGTGACTGTCTACAGGCTGCTTGGAGCGCTAGCGTCGCTTTAGCTGCTTCTTCCTCTCTGAGTTTCTCGACTGCTCTGTTAGATGGTGCTGCTGTCTTTCTGTTGTGTGGCTCTGTCAGGTCTGGCTGCGATTTCAGTGTCAAATCGCAAGTAAGAGGAGCATTTAACATTCCATCTTGTGTCCTCTGTTGGCCAACTGTCTTACTTTGTTCTAAGGACCTCGTTACTAGTGTTTTTCTTCTTCTTCATATAAATATCAATGTCCCCCTATTGAGGGGCGGGCTGGCAGCAGTGTCCTGACTACTCTTCTGCCAAGGGTTTTTACAATGTTGACATACAGAGATAGACATAATATAGGGTGACAATATAAAAGAAAACATATTGTTACAAACATAGATTGTACATAGAGGGGGGGGGGAATTTGACACTAAGTGTTACTGATATATCTGGTCAAATAGATAACCAAGAAGTTAATTTACCTTGAGAACATATTTTACGTTTCGTATTTTACCTAAGAGCAGCATTTATGTGTTTGGCTAAAGTATTGCTGTATTGCGCCGCAGTGGCCGAGGGGACTGAGGCGCGTCAGTCACGGTCTGCACGGCCACTACCGTCGGGGTTTCTAATCCCCCTCAGGCATGGATATTTGAGCCGTCCTTTTTTTTTTAAAGTATTGCTGCGAGTCAAGCGGTAGATTCTCGGCTTTGTGTCAGGATGAGGCTATGATACCTAGACGAGTGTCAGAGGACGCTAGTAAAGCAGTATTAGTGTTTATAAGTTTATTGCGTTGTTACATGATTTTGTCGTGTAGGCGCTGCCTCGGCACGAGTTAGATCAGCAGGTGATCGCGTCAGCTCGTCGTTTCGCAGATTCTTTCATGTGCCGGCTGCCGTGAGCCGGTCGGACGGGTGCTACCCACGCCGTTGCGTCTGGGAGTCGAAGAAGAGACCGTCAGGAGAAGGTGTGGTCGATCCCACCTTCAGTCTCTGCAGCTGGTCGTGGGTCCATACTTGGAACCAATGGATTCGGATGCCGTGGTAGCAGATGAACTCTTAGTACTGGTTAGCAGAGTTAGCACCAGAGTGCTAGCGCGTCGACAGGATCATTGGCCTTTAGGGAACCAACCAATGAAGTCTGAGCTAGCCTCAGGCAGCAGTCATACTCAGCATTGTGAAGACGGTAGTACCTCAGTTCACCATCTTCCGTGGATGATGATCAGTTCGAAGTGTAGTAGTTCCTGGATTCCATCTTCTACATCTACATTCTTACTCTGCAAGCCCCCCGATAGGTGTGTGGCGGAGGGTACCTTGAGTACCACTATCGGTTCTCCCTCCTATTCCAGTCATGTATTGTTCCCGGAAAGAAAGATTGTCGGTATGCCTCTGTGTGGGCTCTAATCTCTCTGATTTTATCTTCATGATCTCTTCGCGAGATATACGTAGGAGGGAGCAATATACTGCTAGACTTCTCGGTAAAGGTATATTTTCGAAACTTCGACAAAAGCCCGTACCGAGCGACAGAGCGTCTCTCCCGCACAGTTTTCCATTGGAGTTTATCAATCATCTCCGTAACACTTTCACGATTACCAAATGATCCTGTAACGAAGCGCGCTGCTCTCCGTTGGATTTTGTCTACTTCCTTTATCTACCCCACCTGGTACGGATCCCACACCGGTCAGCAGTAGGGGGTGCTGGCAGTATTCAAGCTGTGGGCGAACAAGTGTACTGTAACCTACTTTCTTTGTTTTCGGACTGTATTTCCTTAGGATTCTTCCAATGAATCTAAGTCTGGCATCTGCTTTACCGACGATTGATTTAATATGGTCGTTCCATTTTAATCACTCCTAATGCCTACTCCCAGACAATTTATGGAATTAACTTCTTCCAGTTGCCGACCCACTATAGTGTAGCTAAATGATACAGGATCTTTCTTTCTATGTATTCACAGCACATTACACTTGTCTACATTGAGATTCAATTGCCATTCCCTGCATCATGCGCCAATTCGATACAGATCCTCCTGTATTTCAATACAATTTTTGATTGTTACAACCTCTCTATATACTACAGCGTCATCTGCAGAAAGCCTCAGTGAGCTTCTGATGTTATCCGCAAGGTAATATGTTATGTGGACATGTGTCTGGAAACGCTTAATTTCCATGTTAGAGCTCATTTTACTATTTCTCTATAAATGTAAACTGAAATAATTCGTGCAGACAATTGTCAAAATACCCAATTGTTTCGTTAGTATGTACTGTACTTCCTCGATTAACCGCCATTTGGCCCAATTGAAGGAAGGTAATGCTGACTTCAGGGCTTATGTTGACATGCGACTCATTGCTCTACAGAACTAGCATCAAGCACATCAGTACCTGGCATCAACTGGTTAGTGTTCATAACGAACGTGGTTTTGCAGTCAGTGTAGTGTTTACAAATGCGGT
Source organism: Locusta migratoria (assembly GCA_026315105.1). Classification (NCBI taxonomy): domain Eukaryota; kingdom Metazoa; phylum Arthropoda; class Insecta; order Orthoptera; family Acrididae; genus Locusta; species Locusta migratoria. The sequence goes on from CM048755.1 coordinate 276,913,494, forward strand.
GAATCGAGGAAGTACTGTACATACTAAGGAAACAACTGGGTATTTTGACAATTGTCTGCACGAATTATTTCAATTTACATTTAAAGAGAAATACTAAAATGAGCTCTAACATGGAAATTAAGCGTTCCTGGACACATGTCCACGTAACATATTTTCTTTCTTTGTTTGTGAGGAATGTTTCCTGAAAGTTTGGCTGTACCGTTTGTAACACCCTGTATATCGTGAACAGCAACTGACCCACGACACTCCCCTGTGGCACACCTGACATCACTCTTACTTCGGAAGACTTCTCTCCGTGGAGAATGACATGCTGCATTCTGTTATCTAGGAACTCATCAATCCAATCACACAATTAGACTGATAGACCATTTGCTCTTACTTTGTTCATTAAACGTCTGTGGGGTACTACATCAAACGCCTTGCGGAAGTCAAGAAACACAGCATCTACCTGAGTACCCGTGTCTATGGCCGTCTGAGTCTCGTGGACGAATAGTGCGAGCTGGGTTTCACACGGTTGCCTAGCTGCGACTAGTGGCTACCGGGGTCGGACTGGCCATATAGTCAGGGTCGCATTTGCCAGCTGGGCCCCACCCTGTCCGGGCCCCTTGCCCTGCCACAGAGTAACATATACAGAGAAGCAGCCACTCCTAAACCACTGTCCTACGCTCCCCTCGTAGTTCCGTAAGATGCTAGCAGGTGTCAGGCGGTTCCCTGGCTTAGTACCGGTAGACCACACTAGAGGCGCTACTTAGGGTGCCTCTCGCACGTCAGAGGGTAGCGTGGAGGGGAGACTGAGGGGAGAGCTCGTGCCGCCTGCCACGAGGTCACGGCTGTGTCAGGCTTGCTGGCGTTTGAGGGGAGGTGGTGGTGGGGACAGCCGCTACCTGCCGCCTGCTCTGGCCAGTTTAAAGGCCTGCTTCTGACCGCAGCGCCACCATGGGACATCTTACAGAACTGCAGAAAAGCCCCCACCCCGCACCCCTGAGCGTGGGACTGGGCCCTTACGGAGGTTTCCCGTCTGTATATATTTGTCTGTGGCCCTGCCTACCATACACTGGATGGGTTCACGCGGGCGTTTATTTGGGGAATGTCGAGTGCGCGGTAAATGGACCCGCCGCTGTACCGCCAAGGCAGACGCAGCAGCAGTCCATAAGGGGGGGGGGGGCATCTCGCCTCCTGCCAGACGCATCTCTCACACACCCCGTTTACATGGACTCCCAAAACCGGATTTCGTAAACGGATTTCCCAATTCCGCTTTTGGTTGGTCATGTAAACATTCCAAAATCGATTCTGGAAATCCGCTTCTATAAAGCGGTTTTCCAGTTCCACAATCGATTTTCGTGCCCATGTAAACGCAACCGTTTTTCAAGCGTTCTTGACTTGTCAGATTGTGTTTTCTTGTTAAGAATTTTCGGCACATACGGAAAGAGTGATATTTTCTAATGTGAAATAAAAGTATAAATATTAGAGTGAACATAAATCTGCGTATTTAAATAAAGAAAAATAGCGATTGTGCAGACTAAATAAGGAACTGAATCAGCTGTTTTCCAGCCGCCATTTTAAGTGAGCTACGAAATCCGATTCAGGCTATGTCATGTAAACACGACAGCGAAAAACGGTTTACGAAAATCGGTTTTCGTCTTCCGGAAGACGTGTTCCATGTAAACGTAGTGACAGCGTGGCGCAAACCGCGAGGCGGCAGCCGCGAGTATCAGTCGGGCAGAGCGGCAGGCGTGCAGAGGGGACACGGATGGCAGCAGGCAGGGGCAGCACTAGCAGTGCTGGGGGGCACAAGTCTAACCAAGGAGGCTAGTGGCGTTATCTATGCTGAGAACAGACATGGGCTGAAGCCACGGGGGCCATGTTTTTGTGCCCAAAAAAGAATTTCTCACTTAAAAGCCCTTGTGAATATTGCCCTCTCTACATAAAGCACTAAATCGGTAGTCATATCGGAGTGTTTACTTATATATGACATACATTTCAACGACTAGAAGTACTTTACCACACAGTACGCCCAATGTTTTGGACACAAACAAATGCCGGAATGCGCATTTTGCTGGCTTCACTTTTCCAGTGTTAGGGCGTCTCCAGAGATTCTAACCTCCTTGAGTCTAACACACCAGTCGCGACACTCGCTGGTGGAAAAACTGTTGAACTGTTACCACAGTCTATCACAGACAGTCGCCAAACTCTCTAGGAAAAAAGCGATACTAGAGCTCCAAGCGGCCAGTAGGGAATAACAGGGAAATGACATGATGCAAACTGAGAAGTTGCCGTTTTTAATGCTGTTACTTTAATATTTCCTGGTCACTGAACGTAGCTGTGAAGTTTCTACAGCCGGCCGCGGTGGCCGAGGGGACTGCGGCGCTTCAGTCACGGTCTGCACGGACACTACGGTCGGGGGTTCGAATCCCCCCTCGGGCATGGATATTTGTGCCGTCCTTAGTGTTAGCTAGTTCATAAGTAGTTTGTAAGTTTAGGGACTGATGACCCCGTAGTTAAGTCCCATAAGCTATACAAACATTTTTTGAAGTTTCTAATACAAATACGAATACATCATTAAAATAATATCACTGCTTCTGTTAATGGTAGTCTATAATTTAACAAACTGCCAGTGCAGTGTAATTCATAGAGTTCACAATACTCGTTTCATATTAATATCGTCTGAAACCTTTTGAAAGCAGAAATGATTTTCAACCTGATGTGCTGAAGTATATAAAAGGAACTGATTATGATTATGTTCTCATTCTGTAGTGACATGTTGCACGAGTTTTGTTTTAGCGAATTTCGGACATTGTAATGTTTTGAAAAGTATACACGATGTTTACATTGTAGGGGACTAGATTCTACATTGTCATTTAAACCATCTTTTCACCTCGTCCATGCTTCTGTGCCATTCGTGTACCTATCATAATTTTTTAACTACTTGGCAGGTATCAAACTGAATATCTTCAAGAATGTGACATGCTAACATTAACAGCTTATATATGAACATATTTATTTGTAGCTACGTAGTCACTTTATCAAACTAGTAGGTAACCGACAAAATATGTTAGTATAGAGGGTTATCATTTTTATGAAGCTGAGGTACGAGAGTAAGCAGTCATTCATACATTACTTTTATTCAGCAGTAATATTACGAAATAGTGGTCAAGTATTTGCGTTCTCATTAACAACAGAAGTTAGAACGTGAATGAATTATTAAAGATTTACTTCTATGCCTAAAAGTGTAACTAACTACAGTAAACGAACACCTGTTCTTCATAACATTATTCTGTTACTTCTGAGCAACACTTACGAATGACAGATTTCCGATTTATATCTTTGACAGTTGCTACAATTTATAGCGGCAGAAAAGCTCGTAAATACGAAGTTATTTTGAAACTGCTACTTCAGACCAAATACACATTCATTACTCAATCCCTTCGCGGTGTGAGTTTACGACCCGGCCGCTTGGCAGCGCTGCAGTCGCGAAGTTGCAGAAAATCACTGCGAGTTTCGCGACTCTTCTGTTACCGTCTGACAGCTGGGTCGACACTAGTGCTTCAAGCGGTGAGCAAGGGAGCTGCCTTTTAACATCGTGCCTGTAACACTTCCACACTTTTCTGTGTAGTTTCCGATATGATTGTTTTATTTTAGACTCGATGGAGTTAAATATTGGTCGAAAAGGATTACGCTAAAATTAAAACCTGTGCAGCTACAACAGATGAATGAAATGGCGAAATCTTAAACCACTCGCGCAGAAATACGCGCCGATCCTAATATTTTTGCAGCTTTTCTCATTGAAACTAAGATAATGTACGTCAACACACAGAGTAAGAAGTGTGGCCATGTAGCTCCATAAGTAAACGGGTGCAACACCTCCCGTTTCGTTGTGTGTTTACTTTGTAGTACACATGTTAGAAAAACTACGACTTTTGTCTTTATCATCGTTCTGTGTTAGATGAGGTAGCCTACTGGCAAGTAACAGTAGGAGTAGGCTGAAGACTTTATTTTACCGGTAGTTTAAAGTGTAGCAGTGTTTGCTCGTTACATTTAGGTGCACAGCAAACGACCACTGACGCCCAGATTTGATTTTGCTGTTAATATCGTCTATACCTTTTGGATATTTGCCTGTCTCCTCCCTCACAATGTTGCAGGTGGTTTTCACCTTATTTTGCACATTTTTTTTAAAAATTAAATGTTCAAATGTTTGTAATTCTATCGGACCAAACTGCGTGGTTATCAGTCCGTAGCTTATAAACTACTTAAACTAAGCTAATATAAGGACAACACACACACCCATACCCCAGGGAGGACTCGAACCTCCACGGCGAGCAACCACGCGCTCCGCACCGAGACGCTTTAGATCGCTCGGCTACTCCACCGCGGCTAAAATATTATAAAGTAGGTGAGTTTAGTTGCTGAATGGCAATAGGTAGAAAAGCGTTCTTGAAAAAGAGAATCGACTATTGATTGAAGCCTAAGGAACTCCTTTCTGAAGGCATTTGTGTGGAGTGTTGTCTTGTATGGGACTGAAACATGGACGATAAGCAGTGTGGACAGGAAGAGAATAGAGGCTTTTGAAATGTGGCGCTACAGAAGAATGCTGAAGATTAGGTGGGTGGATCACGTAACTAATGAGGAGGTACTGAACAGAATTGGGGAGAAAAGGAATTTTTTGGCATACCTTGACTAAAAGAAGGGATCGATTGATAGGACACATTCTTAGACATCAAGCAATTGTGAATTTAGCGTTGGAGGGAAGTGTAGGGCGTAAAAACCGCAGAGGAAGACCAAGAGATGGATACAGTAAGCAGATTCAGACAGATGTAGGTTGCCGTTCTTATGTGGAGTTGAAGAAGCTTGCTCAGGATAGGGTATTGTGGAGAGCTGCATCAAACCAGTCTCCGGACCGAAGACCACAACAACAACAAAGTTAAAAATTGTGTAGTAGCTTTTGAAGTTTGGTCTTCAGCTCTCTGTGGCAATTTCCTTCTCAGGGACAATTGTATCGGCTTGTTCGGCGTTTCGGAATAATGTTGGTACAGCATTCCATACCAGTTTCTTCCTTTCTGCGTTCATGAACTGGTTTTGTTTGAAGTGCAACGAACAAAATTTCACGTTATTGTACAGGTAAACGGTATCTTTCTTCGGTAGATCTTTTCTTCTGCCATTCATGAGCTATTTTCTATTCCTGAAAAGATCAAAGAAGCATTATACTTAAATTTATGTAACTGTCAAACGATTCGTAGCGAAAACATTTCAGAAATATGATTATGTTACAAACCTTTCAGGGTCCTTAGGAAACCTGAAAAATGATAAATGTAGTGTCTTTTTCTCGTTGTTGCTGCAATTACTTGCGCTACAACCGTTCCTGGTTTCAAAAACAATCACAAAAACGAATATAAGCTGTAAGTAAAGGCTAGTCTACACGACGACACTGGTTGCATGAAATGAATTGCGCGCAACTGGTTTCGTGTCTGTCAGTAAACACGGCGCCAATACTATACACTTCAGTTTCGTTGTTTTGTGAGTGCCGTAGTCGCCGTAGAATGAAAGTTTTGGTAGCTGTGAGATTCGTGGCGGAGCTATTGCTTCTCTGTGTGAAGTCGTTGCATAAGGGAAACATAAACAGAATAAGAAACGTGTTTGGATTCGTGACTGGATTTAAAAAAAAGACGTCAGCTCGGTTGCTCAGAGACCTTGCTGAAAGAAATGTTCAAATGTTTATATAGTCTATGGACTTAACTACGGAGTCATCAGTCCCTAAACTTACAAACTACTTATGAACTACTTACGAACTAGGACGGTACAAATATCCATGCCCGAGGGGGGATTCGAACCCCCGACCGTAGTGGCCGTGCAGACCGTGACTGAAGCGCCTTAGTCCCCTCGGCCACCGCGGCCGGCTTGCTGAAAGAAATTGCGATTGAAGACCCTAGAAGGTATTGTAATCAACTTCGAATGTCACCAAAGCAGCTCACGTTTCATTTAAACAGAGATAGTAATGCAATAAAGAAACAAGATACTGTTATGCGTGAAGCATTGTTACCAGAACTGAAATTACAAATTGCATTACGTTTCCTTTCAAGTAGATATTCGTCTCTACCGTACCTGTACCGTGTTCCCAAATCCAGGATTGCCATAGTTCATTTATATAGGTACTTCGAATTGAATGTATTTTAGTCTGCTATTCACTAATCGTCAATCTATGAATATTTAATTCACGAATAATTGCTTCAAGAGCACTAAACGCCACTGCTTATTCTGAAATTTTCGTCGTTTAAATCGCACAAACACCTGTGCATTTTATATATATTCAAAAACAGAATTATTTCTTCCGTTCCCCCCATTATGTTGTATTTTGCGCTGTATTGGTTATAACCTAACCTAAAAACACGCGCAATCACTTTCGCCAAAGTTGGAAGGTGCCGAAACTGTTTAGTTTCGCCAACGAGTTGCGCGAACGCCTGCCGCGCATGCGCATTGGCCTGTAACGCAGTTTCATGAAACTTAGTGTCGTCGTGTAAACTAGCCTTAACACGACACAATTCACGAGATACCGCCAACTCAGTAGGGTCCCCTGCTGGCCGCTTGGCGCGCTACGATCGCAGCGGGTAACAAAAATTCGCTCGAGTGCCGTGACTGGTATGTTAGACCGTGGCAGGGGGGAGTGTCAAGATCAATTGCTAAAATCTGGTTTTATATTTCTTAGTTGAGGAATTTTATTTTAGAACGAGGCACAACACAAACATCTTTCTGTCAAAAAGCAACTTTATTTTTGTAACCACTGTTTGTTTGTTTGTTTTTCTTCCACAGCAAATAGCTCACACTACCAACATAACACAACAAATATAGTAATGCCAACTGTGGCTTTCATTAAAAAGAAACATATTGTCTTTGATTACTGAACTTTGTCTTTAAATATCAACAGGGAGAAACTCATATAGGGATTTCCGGTAACACGATGTTGGTTCGCTGCCAGGCCACATAGAGCGCTGCGAGCGTTGCGATTTTTCATCTCGCTTTCCTATTGGATGATTTACGCTTTACAGTCCTCCATATTTGTGTTCATTCGTAGGTGGTGTTCTGTGCTGAGGTACTATAGCAACGTCTTCCTAATTGCGATCTTCTGTGTGCATTTCGTGAGTTTCATAAATTTCATTTATTTGAACTGTACAGAAGAGTTCCATTACGTGAGTTCCATTTCATGAGTTTCATAAATTTCATTTGTTTGAACTGTACAGAAGAGTTCCATTTCATTAGACTGAAGATGCATAAATAGTAATCAACAGAAATAAAAATAAATTGGTTTTTGTAGACATTACAGTAGGCCTACATTCTTGTTTGCAGGACAGTGTATATGGCTGTAAAATTATTTATTGTACAACCTACTATTCCTCTTTTGGTCACATGATTGGATATAATTGTGCCTTAGCGTATGTGAAAACTGAAAAATCATTTACATAGATGCATGCAATATCAGATGATTTTTAGTCTGACAAGCGCAAAATCACATTTATTTCCATGGGATAACGCCACATGGCGAAAATCGCAGTACCGAGTTTTAGAAATAAACAATTTTACGGTCAAAAGGATTACCACGACATCATTTACGAAGTTTGGCCGACTGTAAACAACAGCCACAAGCAATTAATGTTAGTTTTTTATTTAAATTTCTCGTATATATTAGTTTGCAAAGTCTCAAAAACCTTTCTATGAGGTCCACCCTCAAACAATAAATGAAAAATATTGTCATCTAACACCAATATAGCGTTTTCTCATTCGTGTATTTAGAAGTAAACATATGGATTTTGGCGCCACATTTTTCGGATTGAAAGTTCACTGCCAGGCCGCTAGTAGCGCTGCTGTCGTTCTGTGTTTCCGTGTGATAACATGGTCTTTGCACTTCTGTTATTTTTGGTGCTATGTGGCATATATTCAGACTGTTGTTGTAAAATAAATGTTGTAGCATATTGCGCTTTAGAATATCTCCAAAGATGGCTAAATTTATCAGCAGGGGGAGGGGGAGGCGAAATCCCTGGTGCCCGGTTCTTGTCGTGATGGGGCCTGATCGTGCTTGCCGCCCCGTGACGTGCTGGCTCGCAGCAGCGCTGCATTTGAATTTAACTTATATTTCTCATAAGATAAAAGACAATTTCTATGTAACTTTTCATTTAACATCAGTAAGGAAAGAAACTTAACTTACTGGGCTAATTATTATCATTTACAAAAATTTGACGTGATTGTAATAGATATTACTGAGTTACTGTAATTTTAGACGAGATAATTTTCAGATTAATCATTTGAATTCGCTTACCTTAAGGTAATAGCGAACATCTCCACAGAAGGAATATCGAGTCTCAGATTCGTGTTTCATTTTGCAAATCATCATCATCATCAATGGAGACTGATTATGCCTTTCAGCGTTCAGTCTGGAGCATAGTACCTCTAATAAAATTCCTCCATGATCCCCTATTCAATGCTAACATTGATGCCTCGTCTGATGTTATGCCTTTTATTTCAAAGTCATTCTTCACCGAATCTATGTACTTTCTTCTTGGTCTACTTCGACTCCTCTTACCCTCTGCTGCCAAGCTCATGAGTCTCTTAGGTAACCTTGCTTCTCCCATGCGTGTAACATGACCCCACCATCTCAGTCTGTTCGCTCTTACTGCTTCATCTATGATGTTCATTACCTGTTTTTCTTTGATTTCCTCATTATGAACACCCTCCTGCCATTGTTCCCATCTATTGGTACCTGCAATCATTCTTGCTACTTTCATATCTGTAACCTCTACCTTGTGAATAACGTAACCTGTATCCACCCAACTTTCACTCCCATAAGATAAAGATAGAGCGGTGCACTGCTAACTTGAAATTAATTCACTGGAGCTTGAGAGAGACCTGTTAAGTATTTGAAAAAAAAAAAAAACCAATTCCTTGTCGTTAACTCAACTCGCGTTGTAACAACGACCTTCGGTGTGTTTTCCTCTTTTATGAAAATTATTAACCCTAACAACGTCACTACTGCACCCTGTGCAGCATCTAAACTACTAGAACAAAAAATAAAAATAAAAAAATAAATAAATTAATTAAATAAAAGGGAAAAATTCAGTTTAATTTTTAGGCCCTGCCGATTGTATGAACTGAACTTTTGCCTCGGAACATACCTCGCTCTACTTGAATAAAAACTGTATATTTCCATTGGTGTCTTGAACTTCTGTTGTCATTTAATTACAAGATTTCTCAAGCCGGCTTTCTTAATTTGTTAAACATTGTTCCGGACAACAGTTTCTGCGTATCTCGTCAGTAAAACTGATGCTGGAAGCAAGAGAAATAACGTTCCGATTCTCCTTTTAAAAAGAACAACTTTAAATGCAATGTTAATATCAAGTGTGCGTGTGACCGACTTCATAAACGGAAGAGAAAGAAGGAACAACTTCGCGTAGTGGATGACGGTTCAAATCCACCTCCAGCCATCCAGACTTACGGTTTCTGGGATTTCCCTAAATCACTCCACACACATGTCGCGATTGTTCTTTTAAAAGGTGCACAACCGATTTTCTTCCCTATCCTTACCAAAACAATGAGAGCGGGAGCTCCGTCTGTAATGACCACGCTTTGACGGGACTTTAAACGCAAATCTTCCATTCTTCCTTCCACACAGTGAGTGCCCATAACATCGAGTATGTGTCGTAGCCCGTAACGGCCAAACACAAAATGTAACTACACATTCACTGAGGACAATTTGAATATGTTGGCCTCATTTCATACGCAGTAATGTAGCACCTAAAATGTACGAAACGTAAACTGGTCAGCGAGTACATTTTACACGGCATATGTTTCAAAATATGTGCTGTGCTGTACTTTATTTTAAGTATCTCAGTGACTATGGGAAATGACAAATGTAATATATATGAAAATAATCTCTTTTTGCCGAATAGTTTCCGCATAATGGAGTGATATAGGTTCCACGAAACAGAACATATACGAATCCCAGTATTCCAGTTTTTAATTTTTTGTGCGAAACTAAAAGTTTTACTGACAAACAATCGATTCAGAGGAATGTAACTTTACTTCCTTTACATAAAACAATATTTCCACAGTCATAATAGACAACTCGATATTTGGCTCTGCCGAGGCCGTTCCCGGTCGGGGGTTCGAATCCCCCCTCGGGCATTGATGTTTGTGCTGTCTTTAGTATAAGGTAGTTCGTAAGTAGTTTGTAAGTTTAGGGACTGATGGCCCTGCAGTTAAGTTCCATAAGCTTTACAAACATTTGATATTTGGCTCTCCGCATTTCGTTCTACACCTAACCGCATAGCTAGAAGGCTCGCTTTTCGAACAGGACGTCGTCTGTTACGGAAACAATACGCTAGTGTGGCTGCAGGCTTAGAAAAAAATTGGGAGTCAACTGAAATAAAATCCTATTGTAGGGTAGTCGAAATTCTCTCCAAACGCCGCAACTTAAAGTTTCAATGTGCGTAGAGTCTTCTGGGACTAAACTGCAAGGGTCATCGGTCCCAAAGCTTACACATTAATTAAAGTAACTTACACTAAGCACAACACACACCCACACACACCCACAGACACACACACACACACACACACACACACACACACACACACACACACACACACACACACACACAAACACAAACAAACACGCACATATGCCCGAGGGAGGACTCGAACCTCCGGCGGGAGCGGTCTCGCGGTCCATTACTTAGCGTCTTCGAGCGCATGACTATTCCCGCATGGCAGGCCGCAACTGTAATGGGTTACTGCCAGTCATATTCAATCAGAACCGGGCGAAAGCGGAACTTGGACACATTACTGCACTTTCGACGGTTCTGATCGCAACTCGAATGTATCTAAAAGCAGCTAACAATGTTTGTTTGTTCTTTTATTCTTTTTGGACATTCATCAAAAACACATCAGCATTAGTAGAAAATCTTACCATATTATTACATTTCAGTTAACGGCGTATCGGTGTTAAGCGCTTTCAGGATATCTAAATATGGACAATAATAATATAATCATTTATACGTCTACGATATGGTCGTCCTTCAGTTCAAAAAGCTTGGATGTGCGAACAGCACTGACATTTTTATTCTTATTCCCCACAACTCTTTACCCGATTTTCGCGAATATGCCGTCGAGGGCGTGGTTAGGCAGGAAACTAATAGTACAGTTATTACATATGTTTTAGAGAGGTTATAAGGAACATTCTTTATTTTTTCTGGTGTGCTATTACACCTCTCAGGTCTTTGAGTACATGTGTACATTACTGTAGAATACAACATTAAAGGATTATAAACAGTTTAAGTATGGGCACGTCACTCAGGCTCGGAGGCTTAAATCTAGAAACAGCTTCATCGGAAGAACTACGATCCTTGACGATTCGCAGGAAGATAACAGAGACTGTAAATGGAAGAATGAACAAACCGGACTGCCAATAACGCCAAAAGAGATAATGGCACCTGGAAACAACCTTCCCTATACAGTTTGGAGAACACTAAACAGGATGAGGGCTGGTGTACCCAGATGTAAAACTAATCTGCGCAGGTGGGGCCTCCGACTAACGATGACGATGCTCTTTGTGAATGCGGAGAGGTTCAGGACGAGGCACATCTGCTGACGTGCCAGCTACTGCCGGAGCCCTGCAGTTTCAGTGACCTGCTACAAGCCAATGGCAAAGCCGTGGCGGTGGATAACTATTGGAAAAACAAAACTTGATCTGGACACGGAAATGAAATGAATGAATGAAGAGTTTAATTTTAATATCTCTTAAAACAATCTCTTAGAAAAGACTGCCCTTATAATAGCTTTCCCTCGTTCAAATGTCACCGCATTTTTCACGAGTGTTTTCTCTTTTATTCTGGTCCACGCAGGCGATATATTTTAGAAATTTAAAAGGTTCATCTATCTGCTTCTTCTCACATACTTTGAGCCAAGTCGGTGAGACATATCCCGCCTCTCCCACTCCCCTGTACGATTTTATATATAATTTATTTTTATAGGGCCATCATCATTATCATCAATATTGCGGTCACACAAAATACTGGATTTTGTTTCTCATGAAAGTAGTACACAAGAGAGTGTGGCAGCAACGGCTATTGTACAAATCAGTCATGACACAGCACAAGAAACAAACGATTCTGTTTCTGACCCTAAAGAAACAACTCCCTCAGCTTCTGGCGAAGCCAGAGCTAGAAAAGATATAGAAAGCATCGCACCTGCACCATTTACACTGAAAAACGATGGTTGCCGTGAAATTCAAAAACTTTCTAATTTTGCTCCACCAAGGAAAAATGCAACCACTGCAGAGAAACTGAGTGTCTTGCCTGTCTACCCTATTCAGCCCTCGAGTGATAAAAACTACTTGCCTTTTGATGGAAGTCGACTTGATTACCGAAAGTCTCCAACCGGAGCTTTAATTCGACGAGAATCTGTCTCTTATTCGCTAGAATTAAATAAGATATTTTGTACAAACTGCACGTGTTTCGCACCTGACGATGCGAAGAAAGAAGAAGAAGGAAGAAATTCCTTTATTGATGGTCTTATGCCATCAAAAAAACATATTTATGAACAATTGGTCAAACATGAAGAAAGCTGCAATCATCAGTTTTCCGTGGGTGCTTTGCTAACAGCAAAAAAAAAAAAAAAAAAAAAAAACGAAAAACAAAAAAAAACAAACAGGAAATGTGGAACAACATATAAGGCGAAAAAACATGCAAGACCTTTCAAACAGGCATCTGGTCCTTAAAAGAATAATTGATGCAATAATATTGCAGCCAAGTGTGGGATCCTTATCAGGTGGGTTTAACGGAGGACATCGAAAGAATCCAAAGAAGGGCAACTCGTTTCGTATTGTCACGATACAGGGGGAGACAGCGTTACGGAAATGATACAGGATCTGGGATGGGAATCATTACAACAACAATGCTTATCGCTGCGGCGTGGGCTACTTGCGAAACTCCAATCGCCAACATTCTCCTCCGAATGCGAAAATATATTGTTGACTCCCACTTACATAGGTAGAAAAGATCATCAGAATAAAATACGAGAAATCAGAGCTCGAACGGAGATATGCAGGTGTTCTTTCTTCCCGTGCGCTATTCGAGAATGGAATGGAAGATAAATAGTATAATGGTGGTTCGATGAACCCTCTGCCAGGCACTTAAATGTGATTTTAAGAGTATCCCATGTAAATGTAAAATATTTATATCTAAACAAGGTACCGCGTATCGTGGAAACTGCGAGGCCTTGTATTTACTTGCAAATATTACCGACGGCCAAAACCAAAATCACCGAAAATTCCTAACTTTAGTTTTACAATTATCGAAGTATGATCCAGTTCTTAAAACCCACATATCCGAGAAAACTGTTGAAAGTAGAAGAAGAAAACAATCAGCAAAAGGTAAGGGTAGAGGTAATCGTATTACCTTTATGTCAAAGAACACTATAAACAAATTGATTAATATTTGTGCACGTCAAGTTAAACAAGCGATCGTCAAAGAAATTCAGGCGGCGAAATCTTTTATCCTCAATGTGGACTCTTGCCAGGATGTTGGAGTTGTTGATCAAGCCGTAATTTGCGTACGCTATGTGAAGAATGGAATTCCACAAGAACAGGCACTCAGCATGGCTCCCGTTCGGAAGTCAACAGGAGAAACCTACAGAGCTCTTGTAGCTCACGAGTTAGCCCAGTTAGGCTTACACTTGCAAGATCTTGTAAGCGTATCTTTTGATGCAAGAAATATGACAGGCAGGTATAATGGACTTCAAGCGACACACAAGAAGAAGTACCAAAATTAATTTTCACGCATTGTTATGCGCATGTTTTGAATCTAGTGTTGGTAAGTGCTACGTCAAGCTTTACTGAAGCAAAAAAAAAAATTTGGGCTCTTGGAGTCTACCACCATCTTTATTCACGAGTCATTTAAGCGCACATCTTAATGGCTGGAAAAAAATTCTGAAATAACAGCTGGTCAAGATAAACTCGGGAAAAAACGAGATGGTGGGCTTAAGAAAGAGCCTTGACCATTATTATTGAGAAAAGTCGATACGTCGCGTTGATAAAAACTTTCAGTGCCATATCTTCGAGAGTGGAGTTTAAATGTTCAAATGTTTGTAAAGCTTATGGAACTTAACTACGGGGTCATCAGTCCCTAAACTTACAAACTACTTATGAACTACTTACGAACTAGGACGGCACAAATATCCATGCCCGAGGGGGGGATTCGAACCCCCGACCGTAGTGGCCGTGCAGACCGTGACTGAAGCGCCTCAGTCCCCTTGACCACCGCGGCCGGCGAGAGTGGAGTACGAAGCAAATTTTCGTTTCAAGCGAAAGCAATGATGTATTCCTTTTTGAAATTAGAAATAATCCTGACAGCCTTTGTATTCAAGAAAATTTTTGACATATCAGCGCCAGTAAGCCAATATCTCCAAACTCCTACTTTAGACTATCTTAAAGCATGGGGGCTTATAAGATGTTTGGAGATAAATTTGCGAGAACTGTTAAGACAATTTTGAAGACGTATTCAGAGTTGCAACTTCGTTTGCGTCAAGCATTAACAGAAGCCGAAAATATTGATGTCGACATACGGACCACGCTGCTATCACGAAGAATATCTAAAATACCAAAACAACACGATGAGTCATGCCGAGACGAACTGAGTTTGTTTTCTGCGGAACCAAAGAGACTCTACTGTATTTCTGTCTATAAAGTCATTATTAACACAGCTTTAGTAAAAGTAGAAACAAAATTCAATTGCAACGAACTTTTAATGAAGGATACTACTACTTTGGACCCATAAAACGTCAATGAAATTAAGAAAAATGGGATTCCTAATGATGCATTAAATTCTGTCGCATCAATTGCGATTGTCGATAGAGAAGTGCTGTCAACTGAATTATAACCTTTTTCAAAAAGTTTTAATGAACACGTTCCATCTAGGGAGCAAGACGTGAATGAATGTTCGAATGTTTGTAAATCTATCGGACCAAACTGCGTGGTCATCAGTCCGTAGCTTACAAACTACTTAAACCTAGGCAAACTAACCTAAGGACAACACACACACCCATGCCCCAGGGAGGACTCGAACCTCCACGGCGAGCAACCGCGCGCTCCGCAGCGAGACGCTTTAGACCGCTCGGCTACTCCACCGCGGCAGCAAGACGTGAACAGCTCAGATTCGCAGAGTGAGGAAGAAGACGATGAACTTGAAGATGTCTTACACCATACTGCTAAGGACGCCATTTGTTTTTCCCTAAGTGGTTTGGACGCCTGCCAGAGTTGCATACCATGTGCATGTAAACTTCTGTCGCAATATAATATGCACATTAGTACATACTCCAACTTATATGTTGCCTATTGTGTAACTATCACAATTTCCTTCACGCAAGTGACTTGTGAGAGGTGGTTTTCTGCACTGAGACGAGACTTCATTCTTTACTGGGCCAAGGACTGTTAAAAATATTTTCAGATGATTGTTAAGCTTATGGGACTTAACTGCGGGGCCATCAGTCCCTAAACTTACAAACTACTTATGAACTAACTTATACTAAAGACAACACAAACAACCATGTCCGAGGGAGGATTCGAACCCCCAATGGGGAACGGCCTCGCGCATCGGATAAGAACTGTTAGATTCATTGATTGCGTTAAACACAGAATCGGATCTAATCAAAGATGAGAATTGCAGCTTCTACGGCCAAGTGATTGACAGCTTAGCAGAAACTAAATTTACTTAAGAATAGTATGTATATAATTGAAAATGAGTAATTTATATATTTTATTACCATCCAATAATATCTCATTTACCCTCATCGCTTTTGGGTAGCCATCCGTGCCCCTGTGGCCCAGTCCGACCGTGGTGGCTACTAAGAAATAAGCTTAATACAGTGATTAGATCATTGGATCGACGAATTCGCTCTTGAGCATCATCGATCCCACTTACCAGGGGATCATAACTTCCAAAAGTGGGATTATACAGGGTGTCCCACTCAACTGTTTCACCCCAGATATCTCTGAAACTACAAGAGATATTGAAAAACGACTTTTACGGTCATGGACGTGTGGCAGGGGCTTATGAAAGTAGGTACTATGACACTCTCTAAAACGTGAAGAAATATTATTTTCAACACAAACTTTTTTTTTTTTAAATTGGATACCCCATATTATTTCTCAAGCAATCGATAGAATGAAAAATCACAAAAAGAATGGCATCGGTTGCATCGCGATGCGTCAATTACATCCGGAGAAACTGCGAAGCGAAGTTGACGTTTCAAATACATGAGGCGCGGTGCTAGCGCATGACCGAGGCTCAAGCGAGACTCACCGTTGAGTCTCGGACACCCGATAGCAGCGCGTCTGATGTATTTCAATACGTCAACTCCGCTTCGCAGTTTCTCCAGATGTAATTGGCGCATCGCGATGCAACGGACGCCATTCTTTTTGTGATTTTTCATTTTTTGAGTGGGACACCCTGTATATACGGAAATCGGCTGAAGCTATGACGTATTGGTCGGTTCATAGGGACCGAATGTGTTCCACTTGTTTATGCAGCCGCGGTGGAGTAGCCGAGCGGTCTAAAGCGCCTCGCTGCGGAGCGCGCGATTGTTCGAGTCCTCCCTGGGGCATGGGTGTGTGTGTTGTCCTTAGGTTAGTTTACCTTAGTTTAAGTAGTTTGTAAGCTACGGACTGATGGCCACACAGTTTGGTCAGATAGATTTACAAACATTTGAACATTTTGTTTATGCAGTGTTCACTCTATAAGCCTGTAAACCACTGACTTAGCACCTGGCTATTCACTCTTGTGAAAGAGTTAGGTATAGTTATGAAATACCAGGATTGGAACTTAAATTTATTCCCAACCGGTACAAAAGCATTACTTGTTTTTCTTGTTACTGTTCTTTAAAGCAGTCACCAGCGTTGTGTAGACCCTTTGCCAGCGACGTGGAAGACGTAGTATACCGTTAGCAGATGCTGTTCTGTTGAAGTTGCAAATGGGGCAGTCTACTGCCTGTCGAATTCTCTGAAGCGAATGCCACGAAGTGGTTCCTTCATGTTCGGAATCAAATCAAAGTCACAAGGAGTTAAGTCCGTTGAGTATGGTGGATGGTACAATACTTCCCTGTCACATCGACCGAACAAAGCAGCCACAGCTTGCGCCGTGTGCACCCGCGCATTGTCGTCCAAAATGATGGGTGGGTTGCACAGAAAGTGTTGCCGCTTCTTTCGCAGAGCTGGTCGCAGGTGATGCTCCAAAAACGAACAGTAATACTGTGCACTAACGATCTGCTGTGAAGGAACGTAATTCTTTACGCTAGACCCACTGATCTCTATACTACCTGGATGTTGAACTACATATTTCTGAGCATGCCAGCCAAAATTGTTCATTTTCTGTTTCTTGACTACTTACGATATGGCTGCTATGAAGTATTACAAGAAAACGAAAAGGAAATATGTTTCTATTCCGTGCTCACGCAAGTCTGTTACTTCGTATAACGACATAAATTTTAAATCCAGAGGTAATGTAACAATTATTTGTCATGTACTAATTGATGGAAATTCGTTTGACTAATTACAACATTGCGGACAATGCAAAATTGTGCGCAAAACATGTGAATGTGTTCAAATGTTGTCAAGCTTAACGGACTTAACTGCGGGGTCATCAGTCCCTAAACTTACAAACTACTTATGAACTACCTTATACTAAAGACTACACAAACAGCCATGCCCGAGGGGGGATTCGAACCCCCAACGGGGAACAGCCTCGCGCATCGTAGCATAGCGTCTCAATGCTCTCGGCCGCTCCGCCTCGGCATATCAATGTGCAGGCACGCTACAGTTCTATGCTCAGACACCAGAGTTATGCATCCAGCTTATATAAAGA
The DNA here is from genome assembly GCA_026315105.1 of Locusta migratoria. NCBI lineage: Eukaryota > Metazoa > Arthropoda > Insecta > Orthoptera > Acrididae > Locusta > Locusta migratoria. The sequence continues at coordinate 276,931,385 of CM048755.1, forward strand.
TCACTGGGTAGACCGCTCGCTCACAAGTGACTGTTTACCCATCGATTGTGCACACATTTGCTTGGAGGTAAGGTAGGTATGTCAACAATGTGTGAAATCAGCGAAAATAATAGATTCCATAGCTAACGAATATAGCCTCTCTCTCTTCTCTTGTCTTTTGCCAGACTTAACAGAACTGTAGGCTTCAGGGCGCCGACTTTTGAAAATCAGTGTGGGTACTCTGTATCACAGTTCTATCATCCTTTTTCCAAGATTTGACATATCATGGTCTTTCAGTCTTCTTATTTAAAGGTGTCTAAATACGGCAAAGACCCACTTTTATAATCAAAAATAAATTGTCATTAGTACGTTTGCGATTTATTAACGTTTAGAAAAAGAGATTCCTGTAATATTAGTTATAATTTATAATGTGCTAGCTGAAAACGTGGTGTTACTCGGGTATTTATTTATTCCAGTATTCAGTGTACTGACTGCTCCCTCTGTCCATCACCTCCTCCCTCTAATTGCCTCCCCTCCCCATCCCACTGCCTCTACCGTTACTCTGCAGTTCCCTCCTGTCCCCTGTGTCTGTTCATCCCATCTCTCCCCTGTGTGTCAAAAATTATCTGCCAAATTTCAGGGTGATCGGTCAAACCGTGTTGAAGTCTGGAATACGGAAACCAAACTACAGTTATATTTCGATTTTCGATCTTGCTGAAGTTTTGCACGCTGGACCTTCCCTGCAAGAGAAACATCACTCACTATATAACATTTCGTATGGTGCATGGCGGAGGGTACCGTACTATACAAGAGAAACATCACTCACTATATAACATTTCGTATGGAGCATGGCGGAGGGTATCGTACTATACAAGAGAAACATCACTCACTATATAACATTTCGTATGGTGCATGGCGGAAATGTTATATAGTGATTGATGTTTCTCTTGCTACGTAGGTCCAGCGTGCAAAAGTTCAACAAGATCGAAAATCGAAATAAAACTGTAGTTTGGTTTTGACATTGTTGTAAAATACCCTCTGCCACACACCGTATGAATTATTATGGAGACAGTGCCCTTCCTTTTATTATGGAGGCCAACCATCGAAATTTTATCGCATTCGAATGAACGGTATAGTGGAGCATAAAATACGAATTCATTTGAAGTGGCGATGCCCACACAAAATTATCAGTTTCGATGTTTCAGATTTTTCTTCTGTTTCTTTGGGTTTTTGCTATCTTTTTTCTTTCGAAACTACCTTGTATTAAATCAAACAAAACAAAAGAAATATTCAAATTGCTCAAGTAATTTCTCAGTTTTAGCGAGACTAACCCACAGCAACTGGGTTTTATATATGTATAGATTAACTGTATCTGAAAGCTATTACTTTGCCAAATCGGATAATATTAATTCATGACGGTTCCGAGAAGTAGCGCCGAGAACTAATAAATTGTTTCTGGAGGACTGAGATTCGTTAGCAGGCTGTTGCAGCAGGTGTGCTGTCTTCACCGCTCACGCTGACAACAATCAAATGGGCCAGCGCGCGGCAGAGTCTTGTGATTTGCCAGCTGTGCTTTACATGATAGGCTACCTCATACTCTAATCTGCTTCGATGTAGCTTCATGCTATATCGGGGAAACACGCAATTCAGGAAATAAATACAAAACATGTGAGTACTTTTTATTAGGCTTCTGAAATGTAACTTTTCTTTTCCGAACAAAAATGGGATATGATTCTTCAGTTTCTCCCGGCGTATTTGATGATCAAAATATCCACGGGTGTACTGCCGATCTATAGTGTCCAACGGGCACAATATTTCGGCGCTCAAACATGTCGCCATCATCAGGTGAACTGACGGACTGAGCTCCTGGAAACGCGCTGGTACGGAGATCCGCACGCTACGGCTACCCCAGGAATTGGAACACCTGAGAACTGTATTTCGAAAAAATGGGTACTCAGAGTGGCAGATTCAGCGGGCTCTCCGCCCAACCACTACAACACAACCTGTGGAAACGGATGAAAACGCAAGGGAGGATGTAGGCACTGCGTTCATTCCATATACCGGCGCACTCTCAGGGAAGATCGCCCGCATTTTGAGAAAACACCAGGTTGGAACTGTTTTTTGTCCGCCGAATAAAATTCGTGCACTGGTCGGGAGCGCTAAAGATGATCTCGGTTTGAGGAAGGCGGGCGTGTACCAGATTCCGTGTCAGTGTGGAAAGTCATATATTGGACAGACGATGCGTACCGTCGAGGATCGATGCGTTGAACACCAGAGGCACACACGATTGATGTATCCGAGCAAGTCGGCGGTCGCTGAACATTGTTTGTCGGAGAATCACGCCATGGAGTATGAACACACTAGGATTCTGGTACAGACGTCGAGATACTGGGACTGCGTCGTTAGAGAGGCCATTGAAATTCGCACAAGTGACGACCTCATAAACCGTGACTCTGGCTATAATCTTAGCAAAGCTTGGGAACCAGCGATTGGGTTAATTAAGAGTAAATCTAGCAAACGTAACGAAGTGACGACCACGGCGGACAGAGCCCTCACACCGACGTCTTCTCAGACGCCGACGCAATCGGTTCCACTGCGCGGCCGCGGCGCGGGGCGCGGACCGCGGAGGGGTCGCTCCGCGGGCCGAGGGTATTTAAATGGCCCGCTACCGGGCTAGAACCCAGTTCCCTTCGAGCAGCCGTAGCGTGCGGATCTCCGTACCAGCGCGTTTCCAGGAGCTCAGTCTGTCAGTTCACCTGATGATGGCGACATGTTTGATCGCCGAAATATTGTGTCCGTTGGACACTATAGACCGGCAGTACACCGGAGCACCCACGGAGTCGGCGCCCCTGGTAGGCTTTCAACTCGCCGATGCGGCGACTGCTGTCTTTAGTCACTGGCGTTGCATTTGCGACACAACCGATGACCTACTTCCGCAATCTAACATTTCAGCAAGTTTGTCTGTTACTATTTTACGCTGTAACAGTATGATATTCGGCATTCCCTACCCTCGGAGATGGTGAAGAAATACCCGATATCTAGATTATGTTGAAAAGCGATGATTCGGTTCAGAGTCGCTAAAGGCATTGCATCGATTGGCTTGGAATCCCATTATTCACTGCAATAGTCGCTTGCCAGTATGTTTCCAGTGTCATCGCTGCTTGTCATCATCCGCTGTCTGCCGCCGTCTTTGCTGTCGTTGTCATTAGCTGCTACTGCTACCGTGATGCGCGCTCCGTACAGCCAAATGTTCAAATGTTTGTAAATCTATCGGACCAAACTGCGTGGTCATCAGTCCGTAGCTTACAATCTACTTAAACTAAGGTAAACCAACCTAAGGACAAACACATACACACACACACACACACACACATGCCCCAGGGACGACTCGAACCTCCGACGGCGAGCAACCGCGGGCTCCAACAGGGGGAAAGAAAGGGAAGAGGAAAGATGAAACTCATTTGAAAGGCTAAATAGCATTAAATGTTGGTAGGCCCCCCAGTCCCTTGGAGTTAAGCGCAAAATCTATGCCCGAATCATGATCATTAGAGATGTAGCACATACTCGGATTGTTTTTGATTAAGTATGGGGAAGGGAGTCGCTTATGTCCTTTAAAAGTAATCATTCCATTATTTGCTTCAAGCTGTTTAGGGAAATCAAATAAAACCTAAATCTGTATGGCCAGAGCTAGGTTTGAAGCAAATAAAATGTTCAAATGTTTGCTAAGCTTATGGGACTTAACTGCGGGGTCATCAGTCCCTAAATATACAAACTACTTATAAACTAACTTATACTAAAGACAGCACAAACATCCATGCCCCAGGGAGGATTCGACCACCGACGGGGAACGGCCTTGTGCATCGGAGCACAGCGCCTCAATGCGCTCGGCTACTCCGCCGCGGCTAGGTTTGAAGCGCCGTCCTTCCAAATACGAGTACAGTATTATGTTATCCAAGGAGGTTAAAATAAAGAGCGATGGCGTTATCTATGCCGAGCATATGTGTCAGTTGAAGCCTGCGAGTCGTGGAATGCTATTTCTTCGTTATAACTACGCGTAAGTTAGACCCTCTAACTGCCGGCCGCGGTAGCCGAGGGTATTGAGGCGCTCCAGTCACGGTCTGCACGGCCACTGCGGTCGGGGGTTCGAATCCCCCCTCGGGCATGGATATTTGTGCCGTCCTTAGTCTTAGCTAGTTCATAAGTAGTTTGGAAGCTTAGGGACTGATGACCCCGTAGTTAAGTCCCATAAGTTCTACAAACATTTGAACATTTGATTTAGACCCTCTAACTGGTAATGCATTGAATTGGCAGTCCGTACAAAGTATGTACTTTCAATAAATACAGTTTCTTGAATATATACTAATAAATACTCATCATAAGATATTTGAAAACTGAATTTTAACGCTAATTTTATTCATCACGGCAAATAACGCCGAACTTTTATTTCTGTTTTAAGCGACATAAAACGTCAACTCTACAAGACCAACTCATCTTCAAGACTTAGCAAAATGGCGGAGGCAGGCTTCACTTTTTAGCGTAAGGGCGTCTGTCTGTCTTCTAACCTCGTTGGTGTTAACACTGCCAATACTCACCACGATCCAACAGGAGAAGGCCGCCACTCAAACAGCTTACGACGCGCGCTCGTGTTTTTTTTTTTTTTTTTTTTTTTTAATGTTTGTTAAGCTTATGGGACTTAACTACGGGGTCATCAGTCCCTAAATTTACAAACTATCTATGAACTACTTACGAACTAGGACGGCACAAATATCCATGCCCGAAGGGGGGATTCGAACCCCCGACCGTAGTGGCCGTGCAGACCGTGACTGGAGCGCCTCAGTCCCCTCGGCCACCGCGGCCGGCCGCTCGTGCCTGCTCTTTGATGAAGCTTCTGGCCTTCCTTTGACAGTGGAAGCTCTTCCTGCCGGCATGGACCCTCTGTCATGTGTTTTACGTGCCAGGGCGAGGTTCACGTAGCGAAGTATTGCCGCAGTGCGTAAAATTTTCCGGCAAGCACGATTCTCACATTCGCGTCCGCGGCTGAGAAGAGCCGGCCGCGGTGGCCGAGGGGACTGCGGCGCTTCAGTCACGGTCTGCATGGCCACTACGGTCGGGGGTTCGAATCCCCCCTCGGGCATGGATATTTGTGCCGTCCTTAGTATATGGTAGTTGATAAGTAGTTTGTAAGTTTAGGGACTGATGACCCCGTAGTTAAGTCCCATAAGATTAACAAACATTTGAACATTTTTTGGCTGAGAAGAAACACCGACTTGCGCCTCATGTGGCGGGTGTCACGCTGCCAACTGACCGGGATTCCTCGGTCTGCAGCAATACTGATTGTTGCATGACGGTCTCAGTCACTACGACGTAACGTAGAAGAAGACGCGAGGAAATACCTAAAGGGGGAAACGATAGACACTATCACAAATCTCATGAAGATATCAGTAGCGCAACTTAGAAGTCAAACTAGGAACATGGAAGAGAAATTACACAAAATCCCTTGGAAAATGAGGATGCCCAGAGCTAATAGTGAAAATAAAACCTAATGTGGAGTAAATGCGTTCAGTAGAGAATAAAGCAGCAAATCGTTACTCAACTCGATACTAAAAGGCATTCCGTATGGTACAACTGCAAACAGGATAATTAAAAGATCATGCATTAGATATCACTAAAGTATGGAAAAAACAAAGAAAGAAAGTGAAAATTGTATACACAAAAATTCCGGGTTCCTGAAACAAGGGGTCGCACACATTGCAGCATTGTGCACACTATCCAATAAACGCCCCAGATGCATTGGTCCACATGACCTCTCCCACTAAAGCATAAAAGAAAAGGAGAACGGCTCCCGCGAGCGATATAGATTTCCCACACCATTGTCATCTAACGGCTTCCTCCACCAACAAGTAGTTACGAAAGACGACCTCATACGGTTACTTGATGTCGTCCTAGGCGACCTATTTCAAGGTCGTCGGGACGCAGTCAGAAGATAACTGAATCACGCAAAAGAAAAGGATTTGTAGGTAAGCCAAACATGCGACAAAATACATATTACAAGGAAGGGGCACTGGCACCACGAAAAGTGTATATAAACGCATACATCCACCCCATCTTCTCAATGCCTCCAACCCCCTCCCCACCCTACACAGACACAACAACAACAGAAGACTACAGCACTCATCACCACACCAATCGACACTACAAAACTCGATATCTCGATAAGATAACACTCGACACCACAAAATTCAAAACCCTCCAGCCACTCGCCAACATCGTCCCCAATGGCTAATGCAGACAGACACTTAAACCTACTTTACGCTAACACAAAAGAAGTAATAGGAAAACACATATTGATAATTAAAACACTACAAAAGGAAGACATCTATGCCGTAGAATTCACAGAGACATGGCTCACAAACAGAATTAAATGAAATAAAAGGTTTCAGCTTGGTAGGCGTTGTGAGATGTTTATTTTATTAAAATTCACAACATATCGATTTCGTCCCTATGATGGAACATCATCAATGCGTGCTGTTAAAAACAAGGTACCTTAGTCAGACATTAAAATCAAGATAAAATTACATACACCAAGAATGTTACAATTATATAATGGAATTAATACCAGAATTGCAAGTCATGACGCTATGTGCTCTGCTTAAAACATTTTTTAGTCATCTCATAAAATACATTTAAAAGGTCTCGCTGGTACAAGTCACAAGTACTAAACTCACATGGAATCGCCATTTTTGCCTTCTTATGCGTTTAATATGATTTAAAATGTTACAATGTAATCGATTTTTAAACAAAGAGGACGCCAGGCACCATTTGTCTACAGGCTAAGCTGCGTAGGTGTACGTAAGTAGCTACCTCATTTTATACTTGTGACTTGTACCGGCAAGACCTTTTAAATGTATTTTATGATATGACGAAAAAATGTTTTAATCAGAGCACATAGGTCATCATGACTTGCTATTCTGGTATGTAATTCCATTATATAACTGTAACATTCTTGATGTATGTAATTTTATCTTGATTTCGATGTCTGACTAAGGTTCCTTGTTTTTCAAAATGTTCAAATGTTTGTATAGCTTATGGGACTTAACTACGGGGTCATCAGTCCATAAACTTACAAACTACTTATGAACTACCTAATACTAAGGACGTCACAAATATCCATGCCCGAGGGGGGATTCGAACCCCCGACCGTAGTGGCCGTGCAGACCGTGACTGGAGCGCCGGCTACCTTGTTTTTAACAGCACTCACTGATGATGTTCCATCATAGGGACGAAATCGATATGTTGTGATTTTGATAAAATAAACATCTAACATCGCCTACCAAGCTGAAACCTTTTATTTCATTATAATTATGTGGTGGGCTGGCACAATATGGGATCTAATTACAAACATAATTAAGTTTCACTTTCCCATATTTAACATTTTTGGGAAAGACAGACAGGACGCAAGGGGAAGAATCGTTGATATACATAAGCGACTCAATCGCAGCGAAGGAAATTCCGCTCCCAGCACATCAAGTACCAGCAGCGTTGAAATTTGAAATCAATGACAGGAACAGAGGCAAAGCATAATGTACTACCTCGAAGAGAACGACCTATTAACCAATAGTCAGCACGGATTGAGAAAGTATCGCTCTTGCGAAACACAGCTTGCCCTTTATTCACATGAAGTGTTAAGTGCCATCGACAAGGGATCTCAAATCGATTCCATATTTCTGGATTTCCGGAAGGCTTTTGATACTGTACCCCACAAGCGGCTTCTAATGAAATTGCGTGCTTATGGGATATCTCCCCAATTGTGCGATTGGATTCACGATTTCCTACCAGAAAGGACACAGTTCGTTGTAATTGACGGTAAGTCATCGAGTAAAACAGAAGTGATATCTGGCGTTCCACAGGGAAGCGTTATAGGTCCCCTACTCTTCCTCGTGTTTATAAACGATTTAGGAGATAATCTGAATAGCTCCCTTAGACTGTTCGCGGATGATGCTGTCGTTTATCGGTTAGTGAAGTCAACAGAGGATCAAAAGCAACTGCAAAGCGATTTAGACAAAATTTCTACTTGGTGCGAAAATTGGCAATTGACACTAAATAAAGAAAAGTGTGAAGTAATACACATGACCACTAAAAGAAATCCGCTGAACTTCAATTACGCGATAAATCAGTCAAACCTTAATGTCGTAAATTCTACCAAATACCTAGGAGTTACAATTACGAACAACTTTGACTGGAGAGAACACATAGAAAATATTGTGGGGAAAGCGAACCAAAGGTTACGTTTCATTGGCAGAACGCTTAGACGATGCACCAGCTCCACCAAAGAGACTGCCTACATCACACTTGTGCGTCCTCTCTTGGAGTACTGTTGCCCCTTGTGGGACCCTCACCAGGTGGGACTGACGGAAGATATTGAGAAGGTTCAGAGAAGGGCAGCTCGTTTTGTTTTATCACGTTACGGGGGGGAAAGCGTCACGGAAATGTTGCACGAATTGGGGTGGAAATCATTAAAAGAAAGACGTTATTCATTGCGGCGTGATCTGTTTGCGAAGTTTCAATCACCGACTTTTAGTTCTGAATGTGAAAATATTTTGCTAGCACCCACCCACTTAGGGTGACATGACCATCCCAATAAAATAAGAGAAATCAGATCGAAAACGGAACGATTTAGGTGTTCTTTCTTCCCGCGCGCTATTAGAGAATGGAACGGTAGAGAAAAGTTATGAAAGTGGTTAATGAACCCTCTGCCAGGCACTTAAATGTGATTTGCAGAGTATCTATGTAGATGTAGATGTAGATAATGTGCATCTACAAACCTTCCCCCTCCCAGAGACGCCCTCCCAATCCAGCGTGCTACACAGCATCGCTCACCAACTTCAGCGTCCTTGCAGACTTTAATGGCAGGCACTATATGCTATGAGCAGACAACAGGTGCAGACGTCGAGTGCCGGAGCGCCGTGTTAAGGCCAATTCACACTGTCCGTCAAGTCAGCGTCACGTCACGGAAGTGTCACGTCAAGTTGTATTCACACTGTCCGTCCGTATCCGTCACGTCAATTCGCTCATCTCAATAGGCGATGTTGAAAGTGAGGTTATGAATGGTGAACTGTTATGTAGAAAGTCATAGTTTAATATTAGAAAGGGGGAACAACAACGCTAAATGTTATTGATGGCCAAAGAAAACTTTGCAGTGTATGTTTTTGGCCAACTTACTGAGAACTGAAACAACATTTCAAAAGATCGACATCTATTTTCAAGCGAAAAAATAAAAATATGAAGACATCAAACCATACTTGTAAGAGCATAAATAGCGCCTGTGTACTTTATCCATTACGATTTGCTCGCTGACATTGTTAATACCGTCGTAAACAACTGAATTTTTGTCTTTCATTAGAACTGACTTTCATTTAAAGTGTTATTTAATGAAAAATGCGTAATCAAATTACAATATTATTCAAATAAACAGTTTGCTTCAGTCGTTTCTGTTACAATGTTACGTAACATAAACCATTTTTTGGTTTCAGATATCCGACCTCGATTTTAAGGGGACACTCAATTGACGAAAATATTTAAGTCATCAAGAAACATTTGAGATTTACCCCTAAAACGAGGTATAACAACAACTCAAAGATGAATAAGACACATTTGCATATATACAGTGCAATCGTCGACTGCAACATGTAATTCGCGTGACGAAAATAGGTTAACTTCCGATGTTAGCAGACGGCCGTTCCGTCAAAACATTCTTCTCGAGAAAGCTTGACGTGACGCTGACGTGACGTGACGGTCCGGTGACGGACAGTGTGAATGTCGCCATTAGAAATACATTGCGGAATGTTCTGACGGACGGTGACGTGACGTGACGTGACGGACAGTGTGAATTGGCCTTTACGGTGCAGTCCGCCGTCGGGGGTCCGAATCCCCCCTCGGGCATGGATGTTTGTGTCGTCTTTAGTATAAGCTAGTTCATAAGTAGTTTGTAAGTTTAGGGACTGATGACACCGCAGTTAAGACCCTTAAGCCTTACAAACATTTGAACATTTGAGACGTCGAGTTTTCTATGTGCTGACAGAACAGACACGTACTTTACTGTCCCAAAAAAAAGGTCTAGCGCTTCATGTAGCCATTGCAGACGATGAAGATCTGCAATATGCGACATGCTGACTTCAGACGCCCTTCGAAATTTCACTACCGAACTCAGCCTTACGATTAAACTGAAAACTGGAGACAGACCATCCCCTAAGAAGCAGTCGACCTTATCAGACAATAAAAAGACGTATTCAAGGAAATGAGACAAACAGACAATCCTGAGTTAAAAAGGCTCAATGCACAAGTTAAAAGAATCAAATCCAAACATAGATAAAGAAAGTGCCACGGCACATGCAGTAAACTAAATTACAGAGAAGTAGATCGATAATGGAAGCTATTCAAAACGCTGAAAGGACAACGACAATCAACACAAACTACGCTAAGGATAAATGACGAACCAACAGAGCAGTTAGAGGCCTTTAGCCACGTTCTACAAGAAGTCCCCACCTCACCACATGACAATAAATGTGATGAAGGCTTCAGAAGGCAAGTAGAAGTTAACCTACCGCAAAACGTAACAACCCCAATAATAGAGACAGAAGAAGAAAATGAACTAATTAAAGAAATTACTTAATCAGAAATAGCAGATGCAATTTACTCAGGACGGAACTCAGATCTGGGATAAAATAACATAAAAAATGCATCTCCAACTGAGCTCCAGCACAACTCCTAATCCCGATCCATTCATTTATTTTCGACTCCTGTATAACTAACGTGACAATTCCGAGAAACTGGCAATCGAGCACAGTCAGCATGATCCTGCAAACACTACAAACCCACTATTCGCTACCTGACATAATAAGCAGAATGACTAAAAACTTACAAAATGTACAAATGTTCAAATGTTTGTAAAGTCTATGGGACTTAACTACTGTGTCATCAGTCCCTAAACTTACAAACTACTTACGAACTTGGACGGCACAAATATCCATGCCCGAGGGGGGATTCGAACCCCCGACCGTAGTGACCGCGCAGACCGTGACTGGAGCGCCTTAGTCCCCTCGGCCACCGCGGTCGGCTAAAAAGTTACATAGAAATAAAGAAAGTCCTGCCACTGACAAGTCAGGATTCTGACAACTACTTAGCGAATGACGCTTTAATAAAGCTGATAAACGGAATCATGAAAGGGTTCAACAGAGGTCTCTGCATGCTCGCAGTCTTTTTAGACGTACTGTGTGCTTTTAACGAGCTATGGGATGCCGGTTTTCTGATGAAATTGGTGAACTGCCTGTCGTCCAAAAGAACAGATACCATATGAAAAATTGTATATATGCCCCCAACAGGCAGTTGTCAATTTCAATTCGGACCCATTAATATGCTCGATCCCTTGCGGGAATCCCGTATAGGCTCCGAGGAAGTGAAACTTAACGGGCAGGGGCACTACCATCGTAGTGTGCTGGAAGCTGAGAATTAGAGCAGGAAGCGTGCCTGGATAGCCTAATTTGTTAAGTCGACCGCCGGTTCGAAGCTGGAAATCCGGTTTCGAATCCCGGTCCAGCACAAATTTTCAATTTTCAATTTCCTGAAACGGTCGTAAAGTTTCAGTATTTCGAATTCGTAGAATTATGGCCGTTAATATCAAACAATGGTGTCCGAAAGGACAGACACCATATGAATAATTATATATATCTAGGAATTACTATTACTTCAGACTTTAACGGGAAAGAACACGTAGATAATGTCGTGGGAAAGGCGAACCAGAGACTGCGTTTTATTGACAGAACCCTTAAAAGATACAACAGAACTACTAAGGAGACTACATACACTACGCTTGTCCGTTCTTTTTTGGAGTATTGCTGCCCAGTGTGGGATCCATATCAGATGGGTTTGACGAAGGACATCCAAAGAGTTCAAAGAAGGGCAGCTCGTTTTCTATTGTCAGGATAGGTAGAAATGATCATCAGAATGAAATACGAGAAATCAGAGCTCGAATGGAGAGATTGAGATGTTCCTTCTTCCCGCGCGCTATTCGAGAGTGGAATGGGAGATGAATAGTATAAAGGTGGTTCGATGAACTCTCTGCCAGGCACTTAAATGTGATTTGCAGAGTATCCCTTGTAGATGTAGAACGGGCATTTGACAATTATAATGCGTGCGCTCGATCCCTTGCGGAATCCAGTATAGGCTGCGAGCAAGAGGAAGTAATGGGCAGAGGGCACTAACATCATAGTGCGAAATAAGTTGAGAATTTGGGCAGAAGGAAAGCGTGCCTGGATAGCCCAATTGGTTAAGTTGACCGCTGGCCCGAAGCGGGAAATCCGGATTCTAATCCCGGTCCAGTACAAATTTTCAACGGTGCGGTTGAAGCTATTTCAGTGCCCTGGAAACGGTCTAAATGTTTCAATATTTCGATTTCGTAGAATGATAAATATCTAGAAGGGTTTGATCTGTGGAGGAGAATGGAGAGGATAAGCTGGATGGAAAGAAAGAGCAACGCAAGAGTGTTGGAAAGGGTTGGTGAGAGGGAAAAACTGCTGCAAACTATAAAAGAAAGGAAGAAGAACGGAAGGGATATATGTTGATGCGAGAGTCTTTAATAACAAATGATTTAGGACTAATTTTTTGGAGAAGATTGAGAGGAAGGAGGGGATTCGTGTTGACAGAAGACATAAAGGGAAGTAGAAAATACGCAGACCTGAAGAATATGGCAGAAGACAGGACGGCATGTAGAGTTACCATGTGAAAACCTGCCTCTGGGCAGACAAATGATAATGATGACATTGAAACTAACAATCATTACAGTGCTGAAATAATATTTTTTTTTCTATTCCGTGTGTTTATCACATCTAAAGCAGCTCCATCATCTATGAACAGGCTGTGAGCTAGCACCTAACAACACACCTAGGTCCTGTTCGATTCAATACCCAACAAACATTTCTTCATCCTCCTGACTTTACAGGCAGCTACATTTCCAATTATGAGTACATTGTGCAACGACTTATGGCCCGAATAAATTTGGCTGCAGCACGGGAGTGATCGGGCGCTCTAAGGCGCCTTGCTGCGGAGTGCGCATCTGCTTCCCGTCGGAGGTTCGAGTCCTCCCTCAGGCATGTGTGTGTGTGTGTGTGTGTGTGTGTGTGTGTGTGTGTGTGTGTGTGTGTGTCCTTAGAATAAGTTAGTTTAAGTAGCTTGTAAGGCTAGGGACTGATGACCACTGCAGCTTGGTCCTATAGCTTTAGAAACATTTGAACATTATATTTGGTTGTGATACCTCTGGTCGTTCGCCGTGTTGCATTTTGAATGGCCAGGAGTTTTCTTTCCACATTGCACAAGTGCACAGTAAAATAAGCGAAGGTGAGTGAATGGCAGAGAGGCAGAGTTGCACATTCTAAGGAGTTAAACATAAATTGTGTTACATGTTCTCAAACGAGAACACTATCGTTGAGCATAAAACTACCAAGATACTGAACTCCAGTAGTCAATACCTGTAATGTGAAATAACCTCCTTCGTAATTTTCCAATATATCCCTATGCTGAACTCTTTATGTTTCCTCATTATTCGCCACTGACATTCAGACCCGTTATTTATTTATTCCTTTTCACACAATCTGTTGTTCTGACAATGCTTCCATCCATTGCTCACGTTTCGTATTCGTATGTGCTAATACTGTGTGAAGTAGCTTTGTATGTTCTAATCGTCATTCCGTTTGTAATGTGGACGGGAGGCATGTCTATGATTTCATAATGGTTTCTTTACTGTCATGGAGTTCCGGATTGTTAGTGTAATGTGATAAGAAATTTCCATAGGTAAAGCTTCATTCATTTTGCCCGTAAAATTTTTCATTGAACGTATCCTGACTTTCATCTCTTACAGTTATTGTGCGTGAAAATTTTTTTTTAATGTTTGTAAAGCTTACGGGACTTATGAACTAACTTATACTAAAGACATCACAAACATCCATGCCCAAGGGAGGATTGGAACCTCCGACGCGGGAGGCCGCGCGATCCGTATCGTGGCGCTCCAAACCGCTCGACTACTCCCGCCCGACGTGAAAATTTTCAAAAATGTTTGTAAATTTATTGGACCGTACTGCTATGGTCATCAGCCCCTAGATTTACAAACTAATTAAACTAACTTAAGGACAACACACACACACACACACACACACACACACACACACACACACACACACACACACGCCACAGGGAGGACTCGAACCTCCGACGAAGAGCAACCGCGAGCTCCGCTACAAGATGTTTATACCGCTCGGCCACTCTAGTGCGGATGAAGGTAAAATATTTCGACTTGAAAGTAGTTTCAGTTTTACCTTAAATGTAGATTTCAATGTATATGGCCTTCTGAGCCGCTTATCAGGTTCAAGGAAGACAAGACGAAGCCCTATGCAATAAAATGTTGTTTTATTTAACCCTTTCCTTCCCGGCAAGACTTTAAAGAGTCCCGTCCACTTCCTAGAATAGTAAAACAGCATAGAATTTAATTCATGCACTGGCATCTTGCCGGGATACCTGTATACATCTCTTGTAGCGCAGGAAACTCTTTGGCTGTAATGTGCTCATAGAGGACAGTAAATGAGAGACTGTCGTACCGCTGTATTTAACATTTCGTCAATAAATATTTATGGAACTTGCTGGCATGACGTCAGTGAGTGTTATGGTGTTTCCAGTCTGGTTAAATGTTGTTTTAGTTAATGTAAACTGATGCTACTAATGAAATAAGTACATAACATGGTTAGATATTATGAATGTATCCAGGCGGTATTCAGCGGGTCCAGTTGTTTTTTGTATATGAATAATGTTCAAATGTTTGTAAAACTAAGGGACGTAACTACGTTGGTCATCAGTTACTAGGCTTACAAACTACTTAAACTAACTTATGCTAAGGAAAACACAAACACCCATGCCCGAGGGAGGCCTCGAACTCCCGACGGCGAACAGCCGTGTGCACCGCAGCTAGGCGCCTTATTGCGCACGGCTATTCTACCGCGGCTGAATATGAATGAAAAGAAAAAATTGTATTACGAAGCACTTCTCTGTTATATTTGCTTTGGTAATGTTCTCCATATCTATGATCAGAATCAAATGTTTGTAAATCTATCGGACCAAACTGCGTGGTCGTCAGTCCGTAGCTTACAAACTACTTAACCTAGGGTAAACTAACCTAAGTACAACACATAGACCCATGCCCCAGGGAGGACTCGAACCTCCGACGGCGATCAACTGCGCGCTCCGCAGCGAGGCGCCTTAGACCGCTCGGCTACTCCACCGCGGCCATAAATATGAAATCTGATTTAGTAAAATGCTCCCCAGATATTAAATTCTTTCTTACAGTTTTTCATAGACTGGTCAGAAAAAGGTACCACAATTCTTGGTGAGGAGCTGCTTTGTTTCATTATCTGACCTTTAAGTCTTTATCGATGATTCTTCATTGAGGACGTTCAGTGTTGTCTTCCAGGTAGCCAATTTACAGTCTCACAAGGAAAGTACATGGGCTCGAACAAACATATCTGTATCAACGTTTGCTTACAGGATCTCTACGCACACCTTAATGTGCTGGTGGGTGTCGTTTTTATGCAAAACTCTGCAATTATGCTCCAGATAGCACTGTAGATGTAACTGTAGACGCCATACTAATACAGATATCTTAACTATAACTTATGTAACAATCATCGTACATGTTCTCTAGCCCATTGTCATCAAAAGCCGTGATGATAGTTGCAACTTTAACCTTCTTCTCGGAAGACTGTTGGTATTCACTGCCACTGCTTCCATCGTCTCTTCCCGCACTTACCGTAGCACTACCGCTAGCAATGAGTTCTTCGTCATTATCATCCCCTTTATCATCATTATGCGTTAGTGTTACAACAGTATTTAACTTACGCTCATATTTCTGTACCAGAATAGATACGAGAAAGCATGCGAATGATTCATCTTCTACACTAATACCATCTTCACGAAGAAGGGTTCTTCGTAACTTCATCTCAATCAATCGCAGTACATTAGCAGGATTGATTACCGCCGGCCGCGGTGGCCGAGGAGACTGAGGCGCTTCAGTCACGGTCTGCACGGCCACTACGGTCGGGGGTTCGAATCCCCCCTCGGGCATGGATATTTGTGCCGTCTTTAGTATAAGGTTGTTGATAAGTAGTTTGTAAATTTAGGGACTGATGACCCCGTAGTTAAGTGCGATAAGCTTAACAAACGTTTGAACATTTTTTTGATTGATTACCAATCGCTACCCCAACTGATGCTTCACCACACAAATAACGTCACAAAACGCAACTTCGGAGGAACACTGCACCGTCCCTACTGGCGAACCGACAGGTCAAAGTGCAATGCGGCATGGCACACGGAGAGGCCTCTAACGGACGATTGCAGAGTTTTGCAGATGCGGGAGTATCACTAGTGTAATAAGGGACCTTTACATTATCCCTCATACGATTTTGGTGTATATGTTTTTGTTCGAACCCAAGTACTTTCCTTGTCAGTTGGAAACAGCTGGTATGTGCCATGTGATTCGTGTCTTCATTCGTCATATTTATTGGAGATAAATTACCGTATTTTATCGCGTAATTCCCCCCCCCCTCCTTTTTTTTCTCGAAAAATTTTCTTGAAAAGACTATGGGGGGGGGGGGGGGGGAATTATGCGAGCAGTTATTCAGAAAGGAAGAAAAACTATGTATTAGGCAGTAAAAGATACCGGTATACGCCAATTTGTGAAAAAATAGTACCTACGGTGCGTTTAAAATTAGTTGCGACTTTTGACATGTCGGTGCGGAGCGAGTGGAGGGTTCGCATAGTTTGCAGCGTATGCTGAGCGCGCCGGCGACGTCTAACGCCACGCTGGCGCCTGGAAACATTCTTTGTCGGTAGGACACAACAATGCAGGATAGAGAATGCAAAGGACCACCGCGCGACACCACGTGCTACTGTTTACACGCGCTTTGCCAACAGCGGTGCCTCACAAGCCGAGCCGGTGGCGGCGGGAGTGGAAAAAGCCGGCTCACTATTGCTGTTACCTGGGCAACGGCGGCTCCTTCACCCCTACAAGCCAAACGTCACAAGTCGCAACTAATGTTAAACTTACTGTAGCGGTATTTATTTTCTCAACACAAGACCCACGGAAAGATCTGGAGCTTGCCTTTGCAGCCACGAGTTTATCTTTTTGTCTCCGCCAATACCGTATTGAATTAGGATCGACGGAGAAATGCCTCCCTGCAGCTTTTACTCCGTTTCTATCGACGTAAGATAACACATTTAGTTTAAATTTTGCCGTGTAGTTTGAATATTTCACCATTATGACGACTTGTAGCAAACTGACCTAGAAATATCAGTAATTAAAACTTCCGGGCTGAGAGGCCGTGGTCGAACAGTAGAAATTTCTTCCCCTGACGTTTCGTTGCCGGCTGCGGGCAACATCTTCTGAGGTGAGTCGACGACTGACTGCTGGGCCGTGGAGATCCTGCATATATAGAGGGCATAGAGGGCGCCACCACTCGTCACGTGATGTCAACAGTAAAACTATCTCTGGCTGGCGTCATTACTCTCGATCGAAGGTAATCGATTGTCACATCTTTGGTACAAAGTAGACCGCCATATCTTGTCTAACTTCAAGCCTTCTTCCTTCCTGTTAAAATTATTGTGGTGTTTAAAACCACAGGAAGGAAGAAGGCTTGAAGTTAGACAAGATATGGCGGTCTACTTTGTACCAAAGATGTGACAATCGATTACCTTCGATCGAGAGTAATGACGCCAGCCAGAGATAGTTTTACTGTTGACATCACGTGACGAGTGGTGGCGCCCTCTATGCCCTCTATATATGCAGGATCTCCACGGCCCAGCAGCCAGTCGTCGACTCACCTCAGAAGATGTTGCCCGCAGCCGGCAACGAAACGTCAGGGGAAGAAATTTCTACTGTTCGACCACGGCCTCTCAGCCCGGAAGTTTTAATTACTGAAGACGCCGGCCGTGAAAGCCTACACGTTATGACCTAGAAATATGTCTGCGGCTTAACGTTTCAAATTTACGGTATGTTGTAACAATGGAAATGTTCGTGGCAGTACCGCTGCATCGATTGTTGTCCATTGTCAAGTTATTTGAAGGCCGTTCCTGTTAGAACGAGCCAGGAGAGGGAATTATGTGCGATATTAATAAAATAATTTTTTAATTATGAAAAATCGTAGGGGAGGGGGAATATGCGAGGGGGGAGCTTATGCGATAAAATACGGTATACTGAAACACACTTTTAATTTTTCATTGCGCCAAAATTGTGTAAGTACTGGGCGTTTTACTGCGCTAAATGTGAGTACGCTGGCACGCACTCAAGTTCCCCGCCCCCGAAAATCGGAGGTGTGAAGTAAGAGCCGAAGTTGAGCTTAACGGCTAGGGATGGCGGTTATCGCTGATACAACCGGTTTTCGGTTATACCGGTTCTTTTCATCTCCAGTTTAACCGCAACGTAAAAATTACTCCAGATAAACGGTTTTTTAAATAACTGGTTTTCGGTTTTTATTGCTATTATTTCCAGTAGAGTTCGAATGAAACATATTTTTCGGCCGAAATAGAAACAGTAATCGTCGGTTCTTCTAGTTTCGGTCGAAACAGAAACTTACGAAATTTAGTTAAAATTTAGGTAAATTTACGTTATACGACAAATCACTAGTCTTTCCATATTTTGTAAGATCCCCTCCCAATACTACGCCTTCTTGAGTGTGTGTAAGCCTACCCAGGAGTCCGTAGAAGACGATATACGAAGCATACAGATTTACTGGCCTAGAATTTCCATCCGGCAGTTGCGAATATTGAGCCAACCACTCCGTAAGTTGGACTTGTGAGCCAGCGCATACGAATATCTCGTTATACACACAACATATATAAATTACAGTCAGTAAACAAACTTCAATCAGTGCTGCAGAAGTATTTCGAAAAATAAAGTCACAGTTCCGATTAACAGTATGATTGTTGTCAGCGTAAATTTACGCAAATTGAACGAGGAAAGCTCTGTACCACATGATCAAAGAATGTTCAAAAGGGTGTGAGTTCTTATGAGACCTAAATGCTTAGGTCATCGGTCCCTAGACTTACAAACTACTTAATCTAACTCAAACTAACATACGCTAAGGACAACATATACATCCATGACCGAGGGAGGACTCGAACCTCCGACTGGAGCAGCCGCGCAGTCCGTGACATGGAGCCTCAGACTGCACGGCTACCTCGCGATGCACCACATGATCAATGTTACCTAAACCCATATTGGTTTTAAAAATTAAAAAAGCCCCTCGCTTTCAAGGAATCACATTAATAAAATTGTTAGCATAACAATATGATAATACATTAAAAGTTAGTATTCCAAGCTTAGAGTAAATCACTTACATAATATGCATATGAATCGAATTCACCTTCTCTTACAATGAACATTTTGGATGCTTCCTCCTTAAATGACATAAAATGTTTGTAGTAGCCGGCCGCGGTGGCCGAGGGAACTGAGGCGCTTCAGTCACGGTCTGCACGGCCACTACGGTCGGGGGTTCGAATCCCCCCTCGGGCATGGATATTTGTGCCGTCCTTAGTTGTAGCTAGTTCATAAGTAGTTTGTAAGTTTAGGGACTGATAACCCCGTAGTTAAGTCCCATAAGCTCTACAAACATTTGAACATTTTTTGTTTGTAGTACCTCCACCCGTTTTCAGCTTTTTAAAGCAAATGGAGCATTGTACCTCACTGCTACTGCACTTCGTGATGGTGCCATTTAAGACACAACCGATGTCTGGCGACGACAGCAAGGAACTGCCGCGTGACCAGACGGAGGCATGTCTTGTACACTGCCGGTGCACGCGCGTCGTCTAATAGGCCACGCCACACGGCAACAGGTGCATCGATGCCTCAATAGCTGCACCAGTTCTTAAGTTCTTATGCCACGCGTTTGTTGCGCGTTTCTGACTGCAGGGATTGTTCTTAAATTAACACAGATCGCTTTTCTTAGTTTCTGCGATGAACTAATATTTCACATCAGTGGAAATTTTAGGAATAGCCTTAAATATTAGGGTCTAATAGTTTTAATTTTTTTAAATTATTTACAAAGAACAAATTTTGAACCACTACTACAGGAAGTAGTCGTACCGGTTTTTTTACCCGGTTCTTGGCAATAACTAAAATAAACCGGTTACAACCGACACGAAATAAATATCGAAAAAAATCGGTTATTCAAAACTAAAATACCGGTATCGGTTTTCACCGGTCGGTTTTTCCCATCCCTATTAACGGCTGCGGTTGGAGGAGAACAATACAAACAGGCGCGGCTGTTCTTTGCGATCGGCGATCCCGGTTAAGGCCAGGGGCGGCGGATGTGTTCGGCAAAGAAGCGGAGATGAGACGCCGAATCGGATTTTCATTGCCGCCTCGCAGTGTCACTCTGCGGGAAATTGTCCTGTCCACAGACTACTTCGCGGTGACTTGTGCTCTTTCACCGAAATAGCCGGCGACACAGTATACCACCGTGCTGAATGACTTTAGCAGAAAAAGAAGCCAATTACAGTGACGAGTTCACGCCGTAACAGAGCCCGCGACAGCAGTTCCAAGTCAGTTTTTATGGGGCGTACATACTCTTCCTCGGTTGCACAGTGGTAGAATGCCAGGTTACCAATCCGAAGGTCGCGGGTTCGATCCCCGCCAGGACCTACGTTTTTTATCTGTCACTTTCCACTTCTTTCACTTCAGGCATTATTGCTCATGTGAAAAATACCGAGTAGCACCGTGGTTCGGAACCCACGTTAAACTGTAGGTCCCCCTATAACTGGCTGGGTAAGTCAGTTCGAAGGTCGAAGGAAGGCAACGGCATACCACCTCTAAACAGGACCATGCCTAATAAAGCACTGTGGTGTTCAAACCAATCTTCGGATTGTTGACTGCTTTACCTTTTTTTACATACTCTTAATTGCCATGACTTTCATTAATCGTACATTCTAAGTAACTAGGCGAATTACGTGTCAGCGGATGTAGGGAAAAATTGCTTAAATTGGTCCATTTTGGAGATTTGTTTTATTTGGGACTAAACATCTACATCTACATGGGATACTGTGCAAATCACATTTAAGTGCCTGTCAAAGGGTTCATCGAACCACTATTATACTATTTATCTCCCATTCCATTCTCGAATAGCGCGCGGGAATAAAGAACACCTGAATCTCTCCGTTCGAGCTCTGATTTCTCGTATTTTATTCTGATCATTTCTACTATATAAGTGGAAGTTTTATTTTCGCATTCGGAGGAGAATGTTGGCGATTGGAGTTTCGTAAGCAGCCCTCGCCGCAGCGATAAGCGCCGTTGTTGTAATGATTCTCACCCCAGATCCTGTATCAGTTCCGTAGCGCTGTCTCCCCTGTATCGTGACAGTACAAAACGAGCTGCCCTTCTTTGGACTCTTTCGATGTCCTCCGTCAAACACACATAATAAGGATCCCACACTGGGCAGCAATACTACAAAAAAGGACGGACAAGCGTAGTGTATGCAGTTTCTTTAGTATTTCTGTTGCATCTTTTAAGGGTACTACCAATAAAACGCAGTCTCTGGTTCGCCTTTCCCACGATATTATCTACGTGTTCTTTCCAGTTTAAGACTGAAGTAATAGTAATTCCTAGGTATTATGTGCAGTTTACGGCCTTCACATTTGATTTATCTTGTAAACAAAGTTTAACGGATTTCTTTTCGTACTCATGTGAACGACTTCACTCTTCTCATTATTTAGAGTCAATTGCCAATTTTTACACCACACTGATATCTTATTCAGATCGTTCAGTAGTTGGTTTTGATCTTCAGATGATTTTACTAGACGGTAAATGACGGCGTCATGTGCAAACAACCTAAGAGAGCTACTTAGATTTTACCCAAATAGTTTATGTAAATAAGGAACAGCAGAGAACCAATAACACTACCCTGTGGAACACCCGATATCACCTCTGTTTTAGTCGATGCTGACTTGAGCCTACGGTATGATTGGACACACGTTTATAGAGAACTCAGCATGTCATCCGCAAAGGCGAGAAGTCTTCTGATGTGAAAGTAACTTCTGGCGTAGCGCCATTGCATTCAAATGTTCAAATGTTTGTAAAGTCTATGGGACTTAACTACGGGGTCATCAGTCCCTAAACTTACAAACTACTTACGAACTAGCTAACACTAAGGACGGCACAAATATCCATGCCCGAGGGGGGATTCGAACCCCCGACCGTAGTGGCCGTGTAGACCGTGACTGGAGCGCCTCAGTCCCCTCGGCCAGCGCGGCCGGCGCCATTGCATTCGCGATATATATAAATGGCCTAGTACATAACGTCAGAAGTTCAACGAGGTTTTTCGCAGACGATATTGTAATAGACTGAGAAGTCACAACACTGGAAAATTGTAACGACATGCAGGACAATGCACATGGGGAGAAGCAATTGAGCTTCAAAATAACTTAATGCGAATACAAACTGAGAAAGATCCATTACTGTATGTCCAGAACAATCACTGGAAGCTTTTACTTCCATATAATATCTGGTAGCATGTATAAGGAACGAACGAACGCACAGATTTAATCGTCGGAAAGGCAGATGCCAGACTGAAATTCACTGGAAGAATCGTCGGGAAGTGTCGTTCACCAACAAAAGAAGCAAACAGGGCATAAAATAACATGTTGACTGGGCGACACTTGTGTCGCCCAGTGCTGAGATTTTGTCGCCCAGTGGCTGTGGCTAGTGCCGGCAATTTATTTTTATTGATTGACGTGTCAAATGTACCGGGAATTAAAAAATAACCTCTTGTAAGTCTTTCCAGTCTTGTTACCCCTAAGACCTACTGGGGAAACTCATATTACTCCCCCCCCCCCCCCCCACAAAAAAAATCATCCATTAAAATATCATCAAAGAAAGCAATAAATGAAAACACTACCAATCTTTGTTAATCATAATACACTGCATAAGACACATATCTTTTACACTTTCGATGCAGCAATGAAACTATTACATTCAATGAAAAGTCGCAAGTTTTCTAATGTTTGGTGTTGTTTGGCTTAAGGCGCATCTCAGGTCATGTTCCACATTGAGGCGGTTTCTGGTCTTACTTTTTATTGTCAGTAGCTTTGAGAAGCCACTCTGATATCTATAAGTGGTACCAAACTGTCTTAACGTTCTTAGAGCTCTGTCAGCTATAACAGGATATTCTGCTTCTGCTTTCCACCAAAATGAACCAAGGTCATAATTTTGAAATTCCATTTTGAATGTGCTTTCTTCGAGCAATGGGAAGGATTCTACTTTGGCTGAAACATCTTTGAAAATTCCGTCTTTAACAGAAAATGGTCTCAATATCCAAGTGTTGACGAGCTGATTATCCATAGCTGAGGAATATTGCTTAATTGAGTTTATAACTGCAGACGGATGTTAAATAACGGACGTTTAAAACACGATTCTTTTATTTTCCTCGCCTACTCATTGATCACACAGTTACTTAAACATCGATAGATCTCCAACTTGAACCCTGCGTTGTTAAAGTTCCAGTTTACGGACGTAACTTGAAATTTTATCCTGCGCTGTCAAAATATTAGTCGTATTTTCTTGCTATGAAATACTCGGACTAAATTTCACTGAAAAAGTCAGAAAGATACGCCAACATTTCGACAGATTTTCTTTTACTTTCGAGTAAAATCTTTCTCTTTTTGTGTTCCTTGCTTTTCCAGAAGGAGTCCTATTTGTAAATGGGCAGAGAGAATCAGCACTAAAGTGATGTGATGTTGCTCTGCAAAGTAAAATAAATCCTCGTTGCCATGTTCTTTCATTAAAACAGACTAAAACGGTCATCTGACTGAAATGCTTGTACTGACTGAGGGGATTTCCGAATTATACACGTTCCGCTTTGAGCATGTTTTACTGTATATATAAATATATCATTAATTATAAAAATTACGGTAATGCATTTGTTTCGAAATGGGAGCCTGGCAGAAGACCCTTTTGATGTTTTAATACTGCTTTCGTAACAAAAATCTCTACTCCTAATTTTATCTATAAAAATTTATTTTTAAAATTAAAATAGTATTATTTTTTTAAAAATTTTAGGTGTATGTCATGCTACTAACTTTTCAATGGCTTCAGATGATAACTATACGAACATACGCCCTGGCTAAGAGAACAACAACAACGGATTTATTTGTGTTGGTTAAAAAAAAACGCTCAAAAAACGACCGGGAAATTAAAGAAGATGAAACTGCAAGCCCAGTCAATATCTCAAGTGACGATAATAAACCAGGTTGCAGTAGTAAGATAAATATGTTGAATGGTATAAGGGTAATATGTTAGATGCGTTTTGACTGTTAAAAACCTACGACTTTCTTGTAAAAGTAAAACTAGGAAATAAGCGTTCTGGTGTAAAATGTGAAATTTGCTCTAAACATATTCAATAAGCACTGAAATTTTCAAAAAAAGGGTACTTTGCCCATTGCTGATGGCGTCCGATGTGACGGAAAAAAGGAATTGGAAAGAATTATTGACAATTTTGGCAGCGAAGCTCACAAAGCTGCTGTCAACCTTAATGAAATGGAAGAAAAATGGATAGCACAATCTGATAATCACCCTTGGGTTAAAACCCTTAAGTTTTACACTGCAGAGAAAATAACACTACTGACTGAACTAGCATTGGATGTGTATAATGACAGTCGTACAATGACTCTTGTACACCCAAATTTCGTCATACAAAGACAATGGTTTGGAATCCGAGTTTTCTCCTCTCACTCCTTCTCCAGCTTTATTGCAGTACAGAAACCCTGTAATGTATCGCGAGATGCTTGATGTTGTAGGGGAAATGATAATGGAAGGAGTGGTCACACAGTTAAAAACTCGGAATGCTTTTCCATTCAGGTTGATGGCTCCGTAGACAAATACGGAGTAGACAAGTTTATTACTGCACGGTTCATTACAAAAGATAACGAAATGAAATCTGTGTTTCTAAGTGAAAGCAAATCGAGTCTGCGAGGGACAGAAGGTCTTACGGAATCGGTCAAAGTTTTATTGGAATATTTATACCTTGGTGATACAGCAAAAGATAAGTTGACAGGATTGACTACAGATGGAGAGAGTGCTAATCCAGGCAAATCCAGTGCCTACGGGTTCGAATGGAAGAGTACTTAGGAAGAGATTTACTTTGTATTTGGTGTGTGGCTCATCGATCTGATCTAGCCATATCAGAATCAGCAGTCTTTGAAGTTCAGCACTTGAAGACAAATTTAAAAGCCGTGGGAACGTTTTATAGGGCATCGGCTTTACGATTTGTAGAATTTGAAGAGCTTGCTGCGTTAACCAAGAATACTGTCTACCGCTTTCCAGCAGACTTTGATGTGAGGTTTGTAGGGCACCTCAACAATTTAGCCAAAGCAGTTTGGAACAACCTTCCATTAATGCAACAACATTGGAACAATGTTCTTGGAAAGACTGATTCCTCAAAAGTTGAAAAAGCTTCAGCACGTGGGTTTCTACGTTTGTGGGAGACAGGTGGTGAACAACAGCGACTTACCAGTCTTATGCTAGATCTTCTTAAACGTTTGGAAAAACTGCAAAAAGATCGTCAGAGGTCATTTGTTACAATTCCTGATATTGAAGTATCTAAAAAAATATTTGTTGATTCATTATCTTTGATGGAAGAAGACTGTTATCCTGGTGGATATGAAGAAAAGTTGGAAAGATAAGGTGGAAGAGAACTTGAAAGTGACGAATCAGATACTGAAGATCTTCCTAGAAGACAAGTAAACCGATTTGTTTCAACAAAGCGACACTGACCTGCAGCGAGAAGAGAGGCTGTAATGAGCTGCAAAGAGTTTATCTTACGGCTTCCCGAAGACCAGAAGAAAATCTGCAGTAGGATTAATAGATTATCAAATTCTAAAAATCCTATTGAGCCTGTGAACACAGTTCGTGCTGACGTTGTAGTCCTGTTTGGTAGAGATAAAGTATCAGATTTTACTGATGACGTTGTAGGGTTGTTTGCAGCAGAAAAGCTCCCTGCTCCGTCTAGTATGACATCATCTACTGGAAAGCTGTACCACTTTTGGAATGTACCTCAACCTCACTCGATCCTAAGAAAGTTGGTACAGTCGTATATTTCTCTGACACCGCACAGTGCAGGTCCTGAAAGAGCAGTGTCACTACATACGACTTTAAAATCAAACAAACAATCTGGCCTGTCACGAGAAGCTCTCAACCCATGGCTCTCAACGGTGTTGGGACAGCCTTTTTCGACCCAAGGCCATCCGTGGCGAAGTTCCTAGAGCAGAAAGAAGCTGCCCGATTTTGAACTGTATCAAGACCAAGAGTTTGTAAAAATGTTTTTTTTTGCAAATGACAGTAACCTTTAAATTTGATGTTCTTCGTTTCTCTTATTTAGGGACTTTTTAACTTTTTTATCAAAAGATTTTGTAAACCCAGTAATTTAATTATCCCTTATAATTTTGTTGTAGGCCTATTTTAAAATATTTCTTGAAAATTGTATCTTGTGTGCATTAAAACATTTATAAAAACGCCAGAAGAATTGTTTTTACCTACAATTTTACAAGTGAAGGTATAAAATTACTGTTCAATACTCTTTGAAAGAAAACAGTTACACTAGAATTTTACGTTCTTTAAAGACGTTTTTAGCACCAGCAATCTCATGACTCATTTTCTTCAGAATTAGGTACTTTTCTTGGATAGTTTAAAATTGTAATTGCGTCTCTTTACCGTTGGTGTACAGAATTCTCTAGAGCGAAAATACAGATTGAGGAACCATAACGTAATATGAGCTTTTAAGACAAATAATGATTTATTAACTTTTACAGAAAGTGCACAGAATGGTATTTTAAGTAATCATAGTACTTATATTAGTTTAATTTAATACTATTTTCATTTAATAGCCATATCAAATTAAAGTGAACTTATAACAGGTAATGTATTCTATTTAACTGCTTAAGAAATAAAAAAAACAACAAAAACAATTGAAAGATTGTTTAACAAAATTAGGAGACGTAAATGATATCTTCAAAGTCCAAATTTAGTATTGTTCCACAAACATTTTTATTGATCATTAAAAACATATATGACTATAAATCTATTAAGGAAAAATTAAGAAGCTTTGATTTTAATAAAAAAAAAGGCTTCCAAATACGGTTTTAGGCATCAATATTTTGAAATTTTCCGGGGGAGGGCCCCCGGAACCCCCACCTCACCTTCCCATGTCGCCCAGTGAAAATCCCTTAAAATATGCTCTGGACTGTGGTGCAGGTTGCATTGAACAGTGACAGCTATTTTTGAGTTGGCGAAGCCAACAAATGTGCGTGCGAAATAAGTCGTGGTGGTAACCTGATCTGCAGTGTAGGGAAGTGTCGACGTTTTCGCCACACTTGTTTGAAATGTTAATCACATTTTATTATAAGACTTAAAAGTTGCAGATAATCGCAGGGAAAAAGAAAACAAACACGTTTCCGTTGAGTATTTTTGGCATCCTCTGCACATGTAACATAACCTAAGAAAATTGCACAGCTCCCGTTAAACTGAATTCTTCAATAGTTTGAACAACAAATTCCGTTAGGAGCAGGACTGCAGCCTTGTGTTTACATGTGGGACAGTCACGTGACGTAAATTTCCAGCAACTAAACGTCCGAACAGCCAAATGCGTTCTGTCGCCAGACAGACCCACGTTCAACGCCTAGGAGTCTCTCCTCGCGCCTAAAACTTGTGGCTATGCTGTAGTTAAGTACAATATTATGCAATCGTATCTAATACTGATATTCTTATACCAGGTTAGTAAATATTTAACTTACTCAGTATTCCGAATGAAACTTTTCACTTTGCAGCGGAGTGTACGCTGATATGAAACTTCCTGGCAGATTAAAATTGTGTGCCGGAACCGGGACTCGAACCTGGGACCTTTGCCTTTCGCGGGCAAGCGCACTACCGACTGTGCTATCCTGACACGACTCACGATGCCGCCTCACAACTTTACTTCCGCCAGTACCTCGCATCCTACTTTCCAAACTCCACAGAAGCTCGCCTGCGAACCGTGCAAGACTAGCACTCCTGGAAGAAAGGATATGGTGGAGACATGGCGTAGCCACAGCCTAAGGGATGTTTCCAGAATGAATCTGCCAGGAAGTTTCATATCAGCGCACACTCCGCTCCAGAGTGAAAAGTTTCATTACAAACTCTTCTTTGACTGTCACAAAAATACTATACACGTAATCGATCGCGTAACTTTTAAAGGAGCATGCTCTCGCGGGTTAATATACACTTAATGCCTAGTGACAAAAGATCAGAATGAAGGCCAAATAAAGAATTAATTGACATTAAGAGTCCTTTCTGAAATGGTAACAGCTTCCTTCGGCTTCCAATCTGTATTGTTTCACAGCACAAAAACCTTATGCTGAGAATTGTTTTTTGGAGCCGCTCGTTTGTTCCATAGGCACTTGATAATGTCTTTTTGTCAACGATTCTGGGAGAATTTAAAATATCATATGAATCATTAATATATTAATAGAATTTTCTGTCGTAAAACACACGCATAAACGAAACAAAACATACACTGTAAACAACAAGCTACTGCGGGGCTACCGCTACCACTGCCGCCGCGTGCTTCGGCGGTGACGTCATGCGCAGTACGACGAATTTCTGCCTCGGACTGCGCAGTCCATTCTGGCCCCAGGCTGAATCGTCCGGCTTGTTTTCCCCAACACGGTTGGAATCGCGCTGCACTAACAGCGTAGAGGCGTGTGCCTTGCCATCTTTCACAAACGATTTCCCAAAAACTAATTGCTAGAAATATTTAATTTTCCACTACTTAAATCTTTATATGTCAGCATTGTGACGAAATACTCGTCATTTCGTTAATAGTTATAGTTAATAAGATATTGGCTTCGAAACAAGAGACTGCGTTACATTAGGAAAAGTTTGCAGTGAAAAATAGAGGCTGCTATGATATTCAGTTTGGTGCTTGTTGCACCATTTGTTGCTGCGGATGAAACTTTCCTAATGGATTGAATTTTATTTTCGACTCAGGAGATCTTTACCTTTCACTCATACCGCTAAATCTTATTTTATTTAGCGCACTCATTTCCGATGGCGATAAGGCCAGAATGAATCATTGAGTATTTCATACACGGTTAGAGATATCAAAATTATATTGTGACAATTGATAACATGCAAAGAGGGGAGTATTTTGCTACATGGTTACTACGCAAAACTTCATTAACTTTCGCGTTATTCAAGGAAATATATAGTTGTACAATGAAAAAGAGTAAAGTTAGTGATTTATTATTCGATTTGCAGACATTCCTTCGTAACTCACAAATGTTTATTTTTTTGCTTCTTGTCCATTGTGTTTCAGAGCTACTACTCAGTATCCAAACCTAATAGGAGTTACATTTCCTTCACTTTAAATCCTAGCAGTAACAGAACGGAAGTTACTAGACCTAATGAGGATTTTATGTGAGAATACTTGAAAATGACAAATAGCAAGGATCTCTTCACTAGCTAACGAACTGACTTGTTCTCATTTCCCATCTTCAAGTATGGGTGTTATGCAGTAACAACATGTACCTAAAATTAGGAGCTCTAATATGGAAGACGTGTTACTACTAGACGGCCGGGCGGATCCCAGTGCGTCATATTTAACTAACGTTATCGCCAGTTATCATTTCTCACAGAGTTGCTGTTTGGAGAGGATGAAAATTTGATGTATTTTGAACTTTTCATTCGCTTAATGTGTTCTCCTAACTTCGACAGAAAAAAAGTTCGTCTCATGTCGAAAATTCCGTAAGTCGTCAGAAAGTGCATGTTAATAAACTATCAGTATATGCTGTTTATAAATTATTGCCATAAATAAGACTAAAAAGAAAATGTAGTGTACTTCTTAACGAAGACATTGACGAAAATTCCAAGTTGATACAGTGAGTAGTTTGCGAGTGTGAGCGAGTTGAATGAAACGCGAGGTAACGCGTGAGCTTCGTCCGGAACGTTGCAACTCCTACAGCTTGGGGAAAAATGGCGGACAGTTCAGCTCGGGTTTATAGGAGCCTTAGCGCCATGTAATACGTCATTTTGTCATCGATGTGTTTCTATTTGTTTATTACTAGTCTCTGATTATATTGTAAACATGTCAGAGGTAATATTTATTAGAATGCATTTATTTATTTATTTACCTGCGCATTTTGTGTTGATCAGTTACTACAGCGATAGGAAATACTTGAAAAATATTTAAAAACGACCCGAGTTATAAGAGCTGAAGAGCAGTTTGAGTCCGCGAGTGGTGTTTCATGTATAGGCGTTAAAGTTCGTGTCTGCTTCTTAAACATCGTTCTGCCCGCATCTCCTTTTTTTCTTTAATTTTACACAGCACATTAATCAGGGCATTCCTATGACTGCAGTAAAGGACAGATCTGTCTGCATCCCGTGATTTTTTTAAATAAACTGAAACAAGAAGATTTACGTCGTTCTTAAACGCACAAGCGATAGCGTGTGCGTAACATTTCTGGGAACACATTTTTTTTTTTCGAAACATACTCCGTTCCCTCGGCTTCATTTTTTAACAAAAGAACATCGCAAAACGTGGCTTCACTTTCACACTTCGCTAGTCCCTCGCTGCCGTATTTCACCTAGTTTCGTAATTGTACCTCATTATTACGAAAAAAAAAGCTCTCCTGAGTTTAGATGGTATTCAAGAACTTCAATAAACGAGCCATTTTCAGGTTGATTTTGTGTCCTACATTGTCCGGAAGTGCTATTTACATACAGTGAAATGTTATCATTGGATGTTTTTTTTCGACGTTTCATTTTTATTTCAGTATTGCTATTGCTATTGTTTTTCTGTTTAGAATCTCCCCACCCAAAACCCCCTAATTCCCACAGGAATCTCGCGAAACTCTTTTCCTTCCTTTTTCCTTTTTTCTTCGCTTACATTTATATTTGTGTCGTTGTTTATTTCATGTTGTTATCGACGCCACATTACATTCGCATTGAAATAGAAATGTCTGTTATCGTCATGACGTTGTGCCTGACGTCATCTGTCTAAGAAAACGGGTGGTATCGGAATATTCAGTACTAGCTGAAAGCAGTGTTTCTGAAGCAGTGTGTCTGTAGCAGTGTGTCTGAAGCAGTGTGTCTGAAACACTAAGAACCTGTCAACCATAGAGTACATTTACTTCTTGGTCTGTACGGAACATGTTGATGAAGATTTTCTCCCGTGTTGTTGATGTTGCCAACATAGTCAGATGAGGCCGCCGGTATGGTAGGTAAAAGTTTACCCCGTTAGGAATTCACAAATTGCAATACGCATATAACAGTGATGGATCATAAATGTTTCTGATGTTTCTGAAACAGTGTTTCTAAGACAGTCTTTCTGAGACGGTGTTTCTGGGACAGTGTTTCTGAGACAGTGTTTCTGGGGACAGTGTTTATGGGGACAGTGTTTCTGGGGACAGTGTTTCTGGGGGAACAGTGTTTCTGGGGACAGTGTTTCCGGGGACAGTGTTTCCGGGGACAGTGTTTTTATTTTATTTATTTATTGGTTTTTTCTGTTCCATAAGACCCAATTAAGGAGTGAAACTCCATGATCATGGAACAAGTCAACACATTAATTGTTACACAAGAATGGTAATACAGTAGAAAATTTTTAAGTAGTCCTTTGCACACGACAATCATAAGTCAAAGTGAAAAGAATCAATAAAGAAAAATGAATTAGCTTAATTGTCTAACTTTTCTAGGAGTTCCTCGACAGAATAAAAGGAGTGAGCCATGAGGTAACTCTTCAATTTAGATTTGAAAGCGTGTGGATTAGTGCTAAGATTCTTTAGTTCTTGTGGCAGCTTATTGAAAATGGACGACGCAGAATACTGTACCCCTTTCTGCACAAGTGTTAAAATCACTTATCTCAGATATTGTTCTAATGGTAAATATAGCAGAATTTAGTTTTGGAACAAGATCCTGAACATGTGCTTTCCATGACAGCTTACTGTCTATATGAACACCTAGAAATTTGAACTGTTCAGTCTCACTTATCACATGCCCATTATGTGTAATCAGAATGTCAGCTTTCGTCAAATTATGTGTTAGAAATTGTAAAAACTGAGTTTTACTGTGATTTAACATCAACTTGTTTTCTACAAGCCATGGACTTATCTCTTGAACTGCATTATTTGATACTGTGTCAATATTACGAGCAACATCCTTCACTACCAAGCTGGTATCATCAGCAAACAAAAATATTTTACAATCACCTGTTATACTCGAAGGCATATCATTTATATAAACATGAAACAGCAACGGTCCCAAAACAGACCCCTGGGGCACCCCATACTTAATTGTGCCCCATTGGCATTGCACGTCATAGCTATTTTCTACACTGCGGAGAATTACCTTCTTTTGTCTATTATTAAAGTAAGAGGTGAACCAGTTGTGGGCTACTCCCCGTATTCCATAATGTTCCAACTTCTGCAACAATATTTTGTGATCAACACAATCAAACGCTTTTGTTAAATCAAAGAAGACGCCTAATGTCCGTAGCCTCTTATTTAACCCATCAAGTGCCTCACAGAGAAACGAAAATATAGCATTTTCAGTCGTTAAACCACTTCTAAAACCAAACTGTATGTTTGACAATAAATTATGTGAACTGAAATGATCAATTAATCTTGAATATACAGCCTTTTCAATAACTTTAGAAAAAAACCGATGGCATAGAAATAGGTCTATAGTTGTCTACATTATCCCTTTCTCCTTTTTTATAAAGTGGTTTCACTACTGAGTACTTTAATCTGTCAGGAAACTGACCATTCTGAAAGGAAAATTACAAATATGGCTAGTACTGGGCTGACATATGGAGAACAGTACTTTAGAATTCTGCTAGATACCCCATCATATCCACAAAAGTCCTTAGTCTTTAGTGATTTAATTATTGACTCAATCTCACCTTTGGAAGTATCATAAAGAACCATTTCAGGTAACAGTCTCTGAAAGGCATTATCTAAAAACGTTATATGATTACCTGTAGAAACTAGAGTTTTGTTTAGTTCCTCTACTATATTCAGAAAGTGATTATTGAATATTGCACATATATCTAACTTGTCAGTAACAGAAACATTCCTACTACGCACTGACGTTATATCTTCTGCCTGCTGCTGCTGACCAGACACTTCCTTCACGACTGATCAGATAGTTTTAATTTTATCCCGAGATTTTGCTATTCTTTTTGCATACCACATACTTTTTGCATTCTTAATGACATTTTTCAGATCCTTACAGTACTGTTTGTAATGAGCTATTGCATCTTCATTCTGACTGCTTCTAACATTTTGATACAACTCCCGCTTAGTTCTACATGATACTCTTATCCCCTTTGTCAGCCACCCTGACTGTCTGTTACTGGAAGTACCCTGTTTTGAGCGTTCTAGCGGAAAGCAACTTTCAAACAGCATAGGAAATGTGTTCAGAAAAGCATTATATTTATCATCTGCATTATCAGCACTATAAATATCCTGCCATTCTTGTTCCTTAATTAAGCTTAAAAAGGTCTCAATTGCAACTGGATTAACTTTCCTGAGTAGTTGATATTTATGTTTAACATTTGTTTGAGAACAAATACTTTTTAGAATTAAAAGTTGGGCATCGTGGTCTGATAGGCCATTTACTATTCTGCTGACAGAGTGCCCCTCTAATAATGAAATTGTCAATGGTAGAACTGCTATTTCCTTGCACTCTCGTTGGAAAAAATACTGTTTGCATCATGTTATAGGAATTAAATAGATCTAACAGTTGACTTTTCCTTGAGCTATCACCTACACAATTAATGTTGAAATCTCCACACACAATTAAATTTTTATACTTCCTATACAGTGAACCCAGAACCAATTCCAGCTTGGGCAGAAACATTTTAAAATCTGAGTCAGGGGATCTATAAATAATAACAATAACTAGTTGAGTTCCATTAACATTAACAACTCCAGCACAACATTCAAATATCTGTTCTGTGCAGTGTTTAGAAAAATCGATTGACTCCGACGAAAAATCGTTTTTTACATACATGGCCATTCCCCCACACTGCAAGGAACTCCTAGAGTAGAAGGCAGCTAACCTGTATCCTGGCAAAGGAAGTCTCTGAATTGTCACACCACTTAAAAAGTGCTCTGAAATACCAATAATGTCAGAATCAGTATCAATAAGCAGTTCATTACCTTTATCTGTGATACCCTATATATTTTGATGAAAAACAGTAATTCCCATATTACTTATATTCTTAGACTTTGTCAAAGGTGGTTCCTTTCTTAGAGGGACTTCCTTTAAGCAGGAATACCTATCAGCTGTCTTCAGTCTAAAAAAGGTGCAGCACTAACACCAACTACTACAGGAATTTTTCCATGAGTGACACCCCCACCCCCTACTATACTGTCACCTATGAGCTTTGCCAACCTCCCCTTCCCATACCTATTGTGGTGCAGATCGTGCCTAGTAAAATCCGACCTTTGGATAGTCTCAACTGGCACCACTGGAATGTGATCTATGCCCTCCGTCGTCAGCGCCTTCTCAAGCCGCATGTTAACATGGCTAACAGCTGTATTAAGACAAAGCTTATCATGACGCTGAAACAGCTGCAAGAAATGCACATTCGTGCCACCAGTTTGAGTTGCTATTCTTTCCAGATCACCACCTATATCATATTCCCCGTCCCTATCAAGACTATTCCCGGCCCCACACACTATAACTACCTGATCCTCTTTTGAAAAATTCCTACATAAGTCCCCTATGTTACAAGTGACCTGAGCTAACCCTGCACTAGGCTTCACTATGCTGGTGACCTGGTACTCACTCCCAAGTACTTCCTCCAATTGTTGGCCAACACCTCTGCCATGAGAACTGCCTAGCAGCAGAACCTTCTTCTTCCTAAGAGAGCTCTCTACAGATTTCGGCGTCCTAAAAGCTGAGGTCTGCTGCATACATCCTACACCTACAGCTACAGGAGGTTCATCTCCACTCAACTCTGACAGTTGGTCAAACCTATTTGCAACTTGCAATGTAAAGCTATCTGAATACCTTCTCCTAGGTACCTTCTGGCCAACTGCCAGTTCCCATTCCCCAGCCCCCCTTTCGCTCCTCAACCTACATAGTTCCTCTTCAGAATTTTTCAACTGCACCTAAAGGGCGCAGATCAAACGCTCCTGCTCCTGTAACATCTTATTCCTGCTGCAAATCCTACAGTTCAGGAGAGAACCTCACCACAATGCCCACTGGCTTCCCCACTGCACTCCCCCCATGAAAATACTTACTACAAATCCCACACTGCAGCCCACTACGCACGACCCTACGACAGAGCCCACACTTATCACTCATGGAAAAATTTCAAAATTTCCCCCAGAGTTTCTGGGGACTGTGTTTCTGGGGACAGGGTTTCTGAAACACTAAGAAACTGTCAACCATAGAGTATATATTTACTTCTAGGTCTGTACGGAACATGTTGATGAAGATTTTCTCCCATGTTGTTGATGTTGCCAACAGTCACACGTGGCCGCCGGTATCATAGGTAAAAGTGTACCCCGTTAGGAATTTACAAACTGCAATACACACATTACAGAGTTGCACCATAAATGTTTCTGATGTTTCATGATGTTTCTGAAACAGTGTTTTTGAATCAGAAACAGTGTTTCTAAAACAGAATCAGTGTTTCTGAAACAGGAACAGTGTTTCTGGGACATAAACAATGTTTCTGAAACAGAAACAGTGTTTCTTAAACAGTGTTTCTGAAACAGTGTTTCTGAAACAGAAACAGCGTGACTGAAACAGAAACAGTGTTCCTGAAACAGAAACAATGTGGCAGAAACACTGTTACTGAAACAGAAAGAGTGTTTCTGAAAATGAAACAGTTATCTGAAACAGTGTTTCTGAAACAGAAACCGTGTTTCTTAAACAGAAACGTTGTTTCTGAAACATAAACATGGTTTCAGAAACAGAAGCAGTGTTACTGAAACAGAAACAGCGTGGCTGAAACAGTGTTTCTGAAACAGAAACTGTGTTTCTGGAACAGAAAAAGTTTTTCTGAAAGAGTTTTTCTGTAACAATGTTTCAGAAACAGTCGTTCTGAAACAGAAATAGAGTTTCTGAAACAGTGTTTCTGAAACAGAATCAGTGTTTCAGAAACAGTGTTTCAGATACAGTGTTTCTGAAACAGGAACAGTGTTTCTGAAACAGGAACAGTGTTTCTGAAACAGAAATAGTGTTTCTGAAACGGAGACAGTGTTTCTGAAACAGAAACAGTGTTTTTGATGTTATATGATGTTTCTGAAACCATGTTTTTGAAAATGTTTCTGAAACACTCATGATGTTTATGAAACAGAAAACAGAGTTTCTGAAACAGAAACAGTGTTTCTGAAAAAGTATTTATGAAACAGTGGTTCTGAGACAGCATGTCTGAAACGGCGTATCTGAAACAGCGTGTCAAAAACAGCGTGTCTGAAACAATGGTTCTGAAACAGTGGTTCTGAAACAGCGTGTCTGAAACACTAAGAACCTGTCAACCATAGAGTTTAATTTACTTCTCAGTCTGTACAGACCATGTTGATGAAGATTTTCTCCCATGTTGTTAATGTTGCCAATGTAGTCACATGAGGCCGCCGGTATGGTAGGTAAAAGCATATCCCTTTAGGAATTCACAAACTGCAATATGCATATTATAGTGATGGACCATACATGTTTCTGATGACTCATGATGTTTCTGAAACAGAAAACAGAGTTTCTGAAACAGAAAAAGTGTTTCTGAAACTGAAATAGTGTTTCTGAAACAGTGTTACTGAAACAGAAAAAGTATTTCTAAAACAGACCCAGTGCTTCTGTAACAGTATTTCTGAAACAGAAACAGTATTTCTGAACAGTGTTTCGAAACTGAAACAGTGATTCTGAAAGAGAAACAGTGTTTCTGAAACAGAAATATTGTTAATGAAACAGTGTTTCTGCTACAGAAACAGTGTATCTGAAACAGTGTTTCTGCTACAGAAAGAGTGTTTCTGATACAATGTTTCTGAAACAGTGTTTCTGAAACAGAAACAGTGTTTCTGGAACAGTGTTTCTGAAACAGAAACAGTGTTTCTGGAACAGTGTTTCTGAAACAGAAACAGTGTTTCTGGAACAGTGTTTCTGAAACAGAAACAGCGTTTATGAAAATGAAACGATGTTTATGAAACAGTGTATCTGCTACAGACACTGTTTCTGATACAGTGTTTCCGCTACAGAAACACTGTTTCTGAAACAATGTGTCTGAAACAGAATCATGTTTCTGAAACTGTGTTTCTGCTACAGAAATAGTGTTTCTGAAATAATGTTTCTGAAAAAGAAACAGTGTTCTTGAAACAGTGTTTCTGCTACAGAAACAGTGTTTCTGAAACTGTGTATCTGCTACAGAAACAGTGTTTATGAAACAATGTGTCTGAAACAGAATCAGTGTTTCTGAAACAGAAAATGTGTATCTGAAACAGTGCTTTTGAAACAGAAACAGTGATTCTGAAACAGTATTTCTGAAACAGAAACAGTGATACTGAAACAGAAACAGTGTTTCTGAAACAGAAACAGTGTTGCTGAAACAGAAACAGTGTTGCTGAAAACGTAAATTCAAATGTTCAAATGTTTGTTAAGCTTATGGGACTTAACTAAAAGGTCATCAGTCCCTAAACTTACAGACTACTTATCAACTAGCTTATCCTAAGGATGGCACAAATATCCATGCCCGAGGGGGGATTCGAACCCCCGACCGTAGTGGCCGTGCAGACCGTGACTGAAGCACCTCAGTCCCTCGGCCACCGCGGCTGGTGCTGAAAAGGTAACCGTGTTTCTGAAACAGAAACAGTGGGTCTAAAACACTAAGAACCTGTCAACCACAGTGTATATATTTACTTCCTGGGCTGAACGGAACATGTTAATGAAGATTTTCTCCCATGTTGTTGATGTGGCCAACAGTCACACGTGGCTGCCGGTATCATAGGTAAAAGTTTACCCCATTAGGAATTTACAAACTGCAATACACATATTACAGAGATGCACCATAAATGTTTCTGATGTTTCATGATGTTTCTGAAACAGTGTTTTTGAATCAGAAACAGTGTTTCTAAAACAGAATCAGTTTTTCTGCACAAAAACAGTGTTCCTGAAACAGTGTTCCTAAAACAACATTGTTTTTGAACACAGAAAAAGTGTTTCTGAAACAGTCTTTCTGAATCAGATACAGTGTTTCTGAAACAGAAATAGCATTTCTGAAACAGAAATAGTTTTTCTGAAACAGTGTTTTTGAAACAGAACATTGTTTTTGAAACAGTGTTTCTGAAACAGAGTTTTGGAAACAGAACATTGTTTTTGAAACAGTGTTTCTGAAACAGAAGCAGTATTCCTAAAACAGACCCAGTGTTTCTGTAACAGTATTTCTGAAACAGAAACAGTGTTTCTGAAAAAGAAACAGTGTTTCTCAAACAGAAGAAGTGTTTCTGAAACAGAAACAATGTTTAAGAACAGTATTTCTGCTACAGATACAGTGTTTCTGAATCAGTGTTTCTGCTGTAGAAAGTGTTTCTGAAACAATGTGTTTGTATCAGAATCGGTGTTTCTGAAACAGAAAACATGTATCTGAATCAGTGTTTCTGAAACAGAAACAGTGATTCTGAAACAGTATTTCTGCAACAGAAACAGTGTTACTGAAACAGAAACAGTGTTTCAGAAACAGAAACAGTGTTACTGAAACAGAAACAGTGGGGTTGATACAGTGTTTCTGAAACAGAAACAGTGTTTCTGAAACAGGAATAGTGTTTCTGGGACAGAAAGATTGTTTCTGAAAAAGTAACAGTGTTTCTGAAACAATGTTTCTGAAACAGAAACAGTGTTTCATAAAAAGTGTTTCTGAAACAGTGTTTCTGAAATAGTGTTTCTGAAACAGAAACAGTGTTTCCGAAACAGTTTTGCTGAAACAGAAACAGTGTTTCTGAAACAGATACAGTGTTTAGTGTGTCTGAAAAAGAAACAGTGTATCTGATACAGTGACAGAGTTTTTAAGATAGTGTTTTTGTAACAGTGTTTCTGTAACAGTGTTTCTGAAACAGAAACAGCGTTTCTGAATCAGAAACAGTATTTCTGAAAGGGTTTTTCTGATACAATGTTTGTGAAACAGTGTTTCTGAAGCAGAAATAGTGTTTCTGCAGCAGTGTTCCTGAAATAGAATCTGTGTTTCAGGAACAGTATTTCAGATACAGTGTTTCTGAAACAGAAACAGTGTTTATGAAACACAAATAGTGTTTCTAAGACAGAAATAGTGTTCCTGAAACGGAAACAGTGTTCCTGAAACGGAAACAGTGTTTCTGAAACAGAAACAGTGTTGCTGATACAGAAACAGTGTTGCTGAAAAAGTAACAGTGTTTCTGAACCAAAAACAATGTTCCTAAAACAGTGTTTCTAAAATAACAACAGTGTTTTTGAAATAGAAAAAGTGTTTCTGAAACAGTCTTTCTGAAACAGATACAGTGTTTCTGAAACAGAAACAGTTTTTCTAAAATAGTGTTTCTGAAACAGAAACAGTTTTTCTAAAACAGTGTTTCTGAAACAGAAACAGTGTTTCAGGAACAGTAACAGTGTATCTGAAACAGAAACTGTTTTTTAAACAGTGTTTCTGAAACAGTGATTCTGATACCGAAACAGTGTTTCTTAAATAGTTTTCCTGTAACACCGTTTCTGATACAGTGTCTCTGAAACAGTGTTTCTGAGACAGAAACAGTATTTCTGAAACAGATGCAGTGCTTATGAAACAGTTTCTGAAACAGGAACACTTTTTCTGAAACAGAAATAGTGTTTCAGAAAGAGTGTTTCTGAAACAGAA
Source organism: Locusta migratoria (assembly GCA_026315105.1). NCBI lineage: Eukaryota > Metazoa > Arthropoda > Insecta > Orthoptera > Acrididae > Locusta > Locusta migratoria. Next base: position 276,971,296 of record CM048755.1, read on the forward strand.
ACAGTGTTTCTGGAAGAGAAACAAAGTTTATGAAACGGTGTTTCTGAAAAACATTCAGAAACGGTGTTTCTGACACTAAAACAGTGTTCCTGATACAGTGTTTCTAAAACAGAAACAGTGTTCCTGAAACAGAAACTTTGTATCTGAAATAGAAATCGTGTTTCTGAAACTGAAATAGTGTTTCTGGAACAGTGTTTCTGAAACAGAAACAGTACTTTTGAAACAGTGTTCCTGAAACCGAATTGTGGTTGCTGAAACAGTGTTTCTGAAACAGTGATTCCGAAACATATACGGTGTTTCTGAAACAATGTTTCTCGTACAGTAACTGTTTCCGAAACAGTAACAGTGTTTCTGAAACAGAAACAGTGTGCCTGAAGCAGAATCTGTGTTTCTCAAACAGAAACAGTGGGTCTGAAACAGTTGTTCCGAAACAGTGGGTCTGAAACAGTTGTTCTGAACCAGTGGGTCTGAAAATGTGTGTCTGAAACACTAAGAACCTGTTAACCATAGAGTATATAGTTACTTCTCAGTCTGTACGGAACATGTTGATGAAGATTTCCCCATGTTGTTGATGTTGCCAACATAGTCACACGTGACCGCCGATATGGTACGTAAAAGTTTACCCCTGTAGTAATTCACAAACTACAATAAGCATATTACAGTGATGGATCATAAATGTTTTTGATGTTGTATGATGTTTCTGAAACAGTGTTTCTGAAAAGGTTTCTGAAACAATGTTTCTGAAACAATGTTTCTGAACCAATGTTTCTGAAACAGTGTTTCTGAAACAGTGTTTATGAAAAAATGGTTCTGAAACAGTGGTTCTGAAACAGCATGCGTGTCCCCAGAAACACTGTCCCCAGAAACACCTTCTCCAGAAGCGCTGTCCCCGGAAACGCTGTCCCCAGAAACTCTGTCCTCGGAAACACTGTCCCCTGAAACACTGTCCCTGGAAACATTGTAACAGCGGTTCTGATACAGTGGTTGTGATACAGTGGTTGTGAAACAGTGATTATAAGACAGTGGTTCTGAAACAGCGTGTCTGAAACAGCATGTCTGACACAGTTTCATGTTTCATGATATTTCTGAAACAGTGTTTCTGAGTCAGTGTTTCTGAAACAGTGTTTCTGTAACAGAAACAGCATGGCTACAACAGAAAGTTTTTCTGTTTCAGAATCAATGTGGCTGAAACACTGTTTCTGAAACTGAAACAGTGTTTCTGAAACAGAAACAGTGTTTCAGAAACTGAAAACAGTTTTTCAGAAACTGAAACAGTGTTTCAGAAACATTGTTTCAGAATCAGTGTTTCTGAAACTGATTCTGTAACAGAAACTGTGTTTCTAAAACAGTCTTTCTGAAACAGTAACTGTTTCTGAAACAGTAACTGTGTTTCTGAAACAGTAACAGTGTTTCTGAACAGAAACAGTGGGTCTGAAACAGAATCAGTGTTTCTGAAACAGAAACAGTGCCTGAAACAGTCGGTCTGGAACAGTGGGTCTGAAACAGTGGGTCTGAAGCAATGGGTCTGAAAATGTGTGTCTGAAACACTAAGAACCTCTTAACCATAGAGTATATATTTACTTATCGGTCTGTACGGAACATGATAAAGATTTTCTCCAGTGTTGTCGATGTTGCCAACATAGTCACACGTGGCTGCCTGTATGGTAGGTAAAAGTGTACCTCGTTAAGAATTCACAAACTGCAATACACATATTACAGTGATGGATCATAAATGTTTCATGATGTTTTTGAAGCGGTGTTTTTGAAGCGGTGTGTCTGAAGTGTTTTGTCTGAAGTGGTGTGTCTGAAGCGGTGTGTCTGAAGCGTTGTGTCTGAAGTGGTGTGTCTGAAGCAGTGTGTCTGAAGTGGTGTGTTTGAAACACTAAGAACCTGTCAACCATAGAGTATATATTTACTTCTTGGTCTGTACAGAACATGTTGATAAAGATGTTCTCCAGTCTTGTTGATGTTGCCAACATAGTCACACGAGGCCGCCGGTATGGTAGGTAAAATTTTACCCCGTTACGAATTCACAAACTGCAATACGCATATTACAGTGATGGATCATAAATATTTCTGATTTTTCATGATGTTTCTTAAACTGTTTCTGAGACGGTGTGTCTGAGACAGTGTGTCTTGGGCGAGATGCTGATAGAAATGGCCAACACCTCTAATCCGTGAAAACAAATTTTCAAGATATTCCTGGTTCTTTGACTGTCAGAAAAATACTATACACGTAATCGATCGTGTAACTTTTAAAGGAGCATGCTCTCACGGGTTAATATACACTTAATGCCTAGTGACAAAAGATCAGAATGAAGGCCAAATAAAGAATTAATTGACATTAAGAGTCCTTTCTGAAATGGTAACAGCTTCCTTCGGCTTCCAATCTGTATTGTTTCACAGCACAAATACCTTATGCTGAGAATTGTTTTTTGGAGCTGCTCGTTTGTTCCATAAGCACTTGCTAATGTCGTTTTGTCAACGATTCTGGGAGAATTTAAAATATCAAATATTAATCGAATTTTCTGTCATAAAACACACGCATAAACGAAACAAGACATATACTGTAAACAACAAGCTACTGCAGGGCTACTCCCACAACTGCTGCCACGTGTTTCGGCGGTGACGTCATTCGCAGTACGACGAATTTCTACCTCGGACTGCGCAGTTCATTCTGGCCCCAGGCTGAATCGTCCGGCTTGTTTTCCCCAACACGGTTGGAATCGCGCTGCACTAACAGCGTAGAGGCGCATGCCCTGCCATCTTTCACAAACGATTTCCCAAAAACTAATTGCTAGAAATATTTAATTTTTCCACTACTTAAATCTTTATATGTCAGCATTGTGACGAAATGCTCGTCATTTCGTTAATAGTCATAGTTAATAAGATATTGGCTTCGAAACAAGAGACTGCGCTACATTAGGAAAAGTTTGCAGTGAAAAATAGAGGCTGCTATGATATTCCGTTTGGTGCTTGTTGCACCATGTGTTGCTGCGGATGAAACTTTCCTAAAGGATTGAATTTTATTTTCGAGTTAGGAGATCTTTACCTTTCACTCATACCGCTAAACTTTATTTTATTTAGCGCACTCATTTCCGATGGCGATAAGGCCAGAATGTATCATTGAGTATTTCATAAACGGTTAGAGATATCAAAATGATATTGTGACAATTGATAACATGCAAACAGGGGAGTATTTTGCCACATGGTTACTACGCAAAACTTCATTGACTTTCGCGTTATTCAAGGAAATACATAGTTGTAGAATGAAAAAGAGTAAAGTTCACTATTATTATTCGATTTGCAGATATTAAAAAAAAAAGTTCAAATGTCTGTAAATCTATCGGACCAAACTGCGTGGTCATCAGTCCGTAGCTTACAAACTACTTAAACCTAGGTAAACTAACCTAAGGGCAAACACACACACCCATGCCCCAGGGAGGACTCGAACCTCCACGGCGAGCAACCGCGCGCTCCCCAGCAAGGTTCCTTAGACCGCTCGGCTACTCCACCGCGGTTGCAGATATTCCTTCCTCACTCATAAATGTTTATTTTTTTTGCTTCTTGTCCATTGTGTTTCAGAGCTACTACTCAGTTTCCAAATCCTAATAGGAGTTAAATTTCCTTCGATTAAAGCCTAGCAGTAACAGAACACTTGTGTCGCCCAGTGCTGAGATTTTGTCGCCCATTGGCTATGGGTAGTGCCGGCAATTTATTTTTATTGAATGACGTATCAAATATACCGGGAATTAAAAACTATTCTCTTGTTAATCTTTTAGAGCATAGGTTCCCAACCTTTTCAGTCTTGTTACCCCTAAGACCTACTAGAGAAACTCGTTTCACCCCCCCCCCCCCCGCGCAAAAATAAAATCACTTATTAAAATATTATCAACGAAAGCAATACATGAAAACACTACCAATCTTTGTTAATCATAATACAGTGCATAAGATACATATATTTTACACTTTCGATGCAGCAATGAAACAATTATATGCAATGAAAAGGTGGGTACTGTTTACCAGTCGCAAGTTTTCTAATATTTGGTTTTGTTTTGCTTAAGGTGCATCTCAGGTGATGTCCCACATTGAGACGGTTTATGGTCTTACTTTTTATGGTCAGTAGCTTTGAGTAGCCACTCTGATATCTATAAGTGGTACCGAACTGTCTTAACGTTCTTAGAGGTCTGTCAGCTATAACAGGATATTCGGCTTCTGCTTTTCGCCAAAATGTACCAAGGTCATAATTTTGAAATTCCATTTTGAATGTGCTATCTTCGAGCAATCAGAAGGATTCTTCTTTGGCTGAAACATCTATGAAAATTTCATCTTCAACAGAAAATGGTCTCAATATCCAAGTGTTGACGTACTGATTATCCATAGCCGACGAATATTGCTTAATTGAGTTCATAACTGCAGATGGATGCTAAATAACGGAAGCTTAAAACACGATTTTTGATTTTCCTCGCCTACTCATTGATCACACAGTTGCTTAAACATCGATAGATCTCCGACTTGAACTCTGCGTTGGTAAAGTTCCAGTTTACGGACGAAACTTGAACTTTTATCCTGCGCTGTCAAAATATAAGTCCTATTTTCTTGCAATGAAATACTCGGACTTAACCTTAATGAAATGGAAGAAAAATGGATGGCACAATCTCATAAGCGCCCTTGGGTTAAAACCCTTAAGTCTTACACTGCAGAGAAAATAACACTAATAATTGAACTAACATTGGATGTGTATAATGACAGTCGTACAATGACTCTTTCTGCTCATTTGTGGCCGTCACGATCACTAACAAAGATTCACAGTGACACCCAAATTTCGTCATACAAAGACAATGGTTTGGAATCCGAGTTTTCTCCTCTCACTCCTTCTCCAGCTTTATTGCAGTACAGAAACCCTGTAATGTATCGCGAGATGCTTGATGTAGGGTAAGTGATAATGGAAGGTGTGGTCACACATTTAAAAAACTCGAAATGTTTTTTACATTCAGTTTGATGGCTCCGTAGACAAATATGGAGTTGACAACAAGTTCATTACTGCACGATTCATTACAGAAGATAACGAGATGAAATCTGTGTTTCTAGGTGAAAGCAATTCGAGTCTGCGAGCGGTAGAAGCTCTTATGGAATCGGTCAAACTTTTATTTGAAAATTTAGACCTATGTGATACAGCAAAAGATAAGTTGACAGGATTGACTACAGATGGAGAGAGTGCTAATACAGGAAAATCCAGTGGCCTATGGGTTCGAATGAAGAGTACTTAGGAAGAGACTTACTTTGTATTTGGTGTGTGGCTCATCGATCTGACCTAGCCATGTCAGAATCAGCAGTCACTGAAGTTCAGCACTGGAAGACAAATTTAAAAGCCGTGGGAACTTTTTTTAGGGCATCGGCTTTACGCTTTGAAGAACTTGAAGAGCTTGCTGCGTTAACCAAGAATACTGTCTACCGTTTTCCAGCACACTTTAATGTAAGGTTCGTAGAACACCTCAACAATTTAGCCAAAGCGGTTTGGAACAACCTTCCATTAATGCAACAACATTGGAGTAACGTTCTTGGAAAGACTGATTCCTCAAAAATTGAAAAAGCTTCAGCACGTGGGTTTCTGCGTTTGTGAGAGACAGGTGGGGAACAACAATGACTTACCAGTCTTATGCTAGATCTTCTGAAACGTTTGGAAAAACTGCAAAAAGATCGTCAGAGGTCATTTGTTACAATCCCCGATAATGACGTATCTAAAAAAAATATTTGTTGATTCATTATCTTTGATGGAAGAAGACTGTTATCCTGGTGGATATGAAGAAAAGTTGGAAAGAGAAGGTGCAAGAGAACTAGAAAGTGGCGAATCAGATACTGAAGATCTTCCTAGAAGACGTCAAGTAAAACGATTTGTTTCAACAAAGCGACACTGACCTGCAGCGAGAAGAGAGGTTGTAGCGAGCTGCAAAGAGTTTATCTTACAACGGCTTCCCGAAGAGCAGAAGGAAATCTGCAGTAGGATTAATAGATTATTAAATTCTAAAAATCCTATTGAGCTTGTGAACGCAATTCGTGCAGACGTTGGAAGCCTGTTTGGTAGAGATAAAGTATCAGATTTTATTGATGACGTTGTAGGGTTGTTTGCAGCAGAAAACTCGCTGCTCCGTTTAGTATGACATCATCTACTAGAAAGCTGTACCACTTTTTGAAAGTATCTCAACCTCACTCGATCCTAAGAAAGTTGATGCAGTCATATATTTCTCTGACACCGCACAGTGCAGGTCCTGAAAGAGCAGTGTCACTACATACGACTTTAAAATCAAACAAACAATCTGGCCTGTCACGAGAAACTCTCAACTCTAGAATGCGCATCGCTCTCAACTGTGTTGGGGAAAGCCGTTTTAGACCCAAGGCCATCCGTGGCGAAGTTCCTAGAGAAGAAATAAGCTGCCCGATTTTGAACTGTATCAAGACCAAGAGTTTGTAAACAAGTTTTTTTGCAAATGATAGTAACCTTTAAATTTGATGTTCTTTGATTCCTTTAGTTAGAGACTTTGTAACTTTTTTGATCAAAATATTTTGTAAAGCCAGTAATTTCATTATCCTTTAAAATTTTGTTATAGGTCTATTTTAAAATATTCCTTGAAAATTATTTCTTGTGTGCATTAAAACATTTATAAAAATGGCTAAAGGTTTTTCCCCCCTACAGTCTTACAAGTGAAGGTATAGTATAAAATTACTGTTTAATACTCTTTGAATGAAAATTGTCACACTAGAACTTTAAGTTGTTTAAAGACGTTTTTAGCACCAGCATCTCATGACTCATTTTCTTCAGAATTAAGTACTTTTCTTAGATAGCTTAAAATTGTAATTGTGTTTCTTTCCCGTTGGTGAACAGAATTCTCTAGAGCAAAAATACAAATTGAGGACGATAACGTAATATGAGCTTTTAAGACAAATAAAGATTTATTAACTTTTACAGAAAGTGCACAGGAAGGTATTTTAAGTAATCACAGTACTGATATTAGTTTAATTTAATACTATTTTCATTTTATAGCCATATCAAATTAAAGTGAACTTATAATAGGTACTGTATTCTGTTTAACTACTTAACAAATAAAAGACAACAAAAACAATTGAAAGATTGTTTAACAAAATTAGGAGACATAAATGATTTCTTCAAAGTCCAAAGTCAAAATCAAGGAAAAATTAAGTAGCTTTGATTTTAATAAAAAAAAGGCTTCAAAATACGGTTTTAGGCATCAATATTTTGAAATTTTTTCGGGGGAGGGCTCCTGGGACCCCCGGATCATCCTTCCAGTGAAAATCCCTTAAAATATGCTCTGAGAAGCAACGCACGAAACACTCATTCGACCAATACTAGAATATCATTCATCAGTGTGGGATCGGAACCTGGTAAGACTTATAGAGGGTAGAGAAGATCCAAAGGAAAGCAGCACGCTTCGTTCCAAGTTCATTTAAAGACCGCGAAAACACCATGGAGATGATTGATTTCCAGAAAGCTTTTGACACCGTACCTCACAAACGGCTTTTAATCAAATTGCGTGGTTATGGTATATCGCCCCAAATTTGCGATTGGATAGGGGATTTCTTGTCAGAGAGGACACAGTTCGTAGTAATCGATGGTAAGGCATCGACTAAAACAGAGGTGATATCGGGCTTTCCACAGGGTAGTGTTATTGGTCCTCTGCTGTCCCTTATTTACATAAACGATTTAGGGGAAAATCTAAGTAGCTCTCTTAGGTTGTTTGCAGATGACGCCGTCATATACAGTCTATTAAAATCATTTGAAGATCAAAACCAACTGCAGAACGATCTCAATAAGATATCAGTATGGTGTAAAAATTGGCAGTTGACTCCAAATAATGAGAAGTGTGAAGTCGTCCACATGAGTGCGAAAAGAAATCCGCTAAACTTTGTTTACAAGATAAATCAATCAAATGTGAAGGCCGTAAACTCCACAAAATACCTAGGAATTACTATTACTTCAGACTTAAATTGGAAAGAACACGTAGATAATATCGTGGGAAAGGCGAACCAGAGACTGCGTTTTATTGGCAGAACCCTTAAAACATACAACAGAACTACAAAAGAAACTGCATACACTACGCTTGTCCGTCCATTTTTGGAGTATTGCAATGTGGATCACCAAAATCACCATCTTCTTTTGTTCCTCTAAACGGACTTCCTTGCTTAGCTATAAAAAGGACAGCATCAATAATACAGTGAGATTCCTCCTGTTTTATCAGGACTTACTGCCCAGTGTGAGATCCTTATCAGGTGGGTTTGACGGAGGACATCGAAAGAGTCCAAAGAAGGGCAGCTCGTTTCGTATTGTCACGATACAGGGGAGACAGCGTTATGGAAATAATACAGGATCCGGGATGGGAATCATTACAACAACGGCGCTTATCGCCGCGGCGTGGGTTACTTGCGAAACTCCAATCGCCAACATTCGCCTCCGAATGCGAAAATATATTATTGACTCCCACTTACATAGGTAGAAATGATCATCAGAATAAAATACGAGAAATCAGAGCTCGAACAGAGAGATTCGGGTGTTCTTCCTTCCCGCGCGCTATTCGAGAATGGAATGGGAGATAAATAGTATAATTGTGGTTTGATGAACCCTCTGCCAGGCACTTAAATGTGATTTGCAGAGTATCCCATGTAGATGTAGATGTAGATCGGTACCTGCAGTGGCAGACGCCACAACACAAGTAGCACACTATGGGTTACTGTCAAATTTCAGTGAGCTTAAGTTTCTAGAAATGACAACCAATATGTTGCTTCCTTCTAAGAAAATCTCGCTAAAAGACATAAGGGAAAATTAGAAACACTGGAGGCTTACCCGCAATTAATTTTCCCGCGAACCATATGCGTCATGAACAGGTTTGATTTTTTTTATCATTAACAGTCACAATGTGACTCACCACCTGGAAACTCTAAGACGGATCGTATACTACATAAATTGGTAGCATTAGTAATGGTTGCTGGTTTCTTAACCGTCCTAGGAACTGGAAGTATTAGCTTCATGTGTTCTACGCCGTTGCGTTGGAAGCGAACCAGTTCTTCGCAACTATACATCCCTTACTCTGTGAGTTGAAGTTTCTACCAAATATGGTTTATATTGTTACATTAGCGAAAAAAATTTAAAATCAGAAATAAATCGGACATATATAGAATGTTACAAAGCGGTGTTACAATAAAATTGCTCTAAATTTCTAATTAAGTAAAATTTGAAAAGTAATTAATGAAAAAGAACTTTACATAGACAATGAATTAAGTTATACCAAAAAATTGTACAGAGCAGTGGTATAATGAAAATTTAATCAATTCTTATTTGTTTGAAGTACAGCAGATCAGTATAAAAATAATCTCAAAAGAAGGTCAACATCTCTAAGTTGACTTCTAATCAGGTACAATATGATAGTTACAGGAGTTATTAACAAAGGATGATTACATAGAAAACGGATTGATTTAAATTATACCTGGATATTTTAATATATTAAAAAAAAACAATGGTATAATAAAATTAGTCAGTTCCTGTTATTTGAGGTAGATAAAATTAATATATATAGATACATGATTCGTTCTTATACAATAAAATCATAATTATGCAAAAAAAGTTGTATGATAAGAAGGGTGATTAAAAAATTAAAAACACATAAAACATGTAGAGCAAAGATTTACTTATCAGTCAATTTTATATAAAGACGGTGCTTGAAAGTTTAAAGCTCGTAAAAATCTAAAACTGTCAGCTATGGGTAAACTTTGATACTGTTTAAAATGAAAAACCCATCAGATAAGTAGATAAATTTTAAAATGAACAATTTATGAAATGATGATTACTATTTAGCTATCCCCATACAGTTGAAAATAGGTGAATTATATGGATACAGATTGGGTTATTATTTATGAGAGATGGTTATTATGTCTCCTAGCAGGAGGAGGGGGAGGGAGATGGTCGCCATGTTGAAGGGTTTAACCATCTTGTGGGTTATTTTGCTGCCTGCCGTATGAGTTTTATTGTCGATACTGATCTTGTTTAGCTTTGGATATTCTGTCTGCAATTTCGTTCAGTTTCTTCAACTCCAGTGGATTACGTAACATAGTGCGAAGATCGGTGTCATTCTGTCGTGGCATTACATGTGAGTATACGGAGTATATGGTGCACGTTAAGTACAACAAGTTCAGGTGTTAGCCCTACCCGGTTTAAATGAATTGGATAGGGCCATTAACGGTCATGAAATGTATCATGCCACAACTTGGATCGATGTGCTGTAGTTTTAGGCGGTCACTTATTTTGGGAAATAGAGAATACACCCGGCGTCCCTTGTCGGTTTCATCACATTCTCTCTGCCATGTCTGAATTCGCCACAAATTTAATTGCTTCTTATTTGGTAAGTTGTGCCCTTTAATTTCTCTTACCTTGGCCTGGTCACCCTATTTTAGCCAGTAAATGGCTGCTCTGTTGTTGTGTTGTTATGGTCTTCAGTCCGGAGACTGGTTTGATGCAGCTCTCCACCCTACTCTATCCTGAGCAAGCCTTTTCATCTCCTCATAAGAACGACAACCCACATCTACTTGAATCTGCTTACTATACGCCTCTCTTGGTCTCCCTCTGCGATTTTTACCCCACAAACTTCCCTCCAATGCTAAATTTACGATTCCTCGATGTCTAAGAATGAGTCCTACCAAGCGATCCATTCTTTTAGTCAATGTATGCCAAAATTCCTTTTCTCGCCAATTCTGTTAAAATGTTTGTTAAGCTTAAGGGAATTAACTGCGGGGTCATCAGTCCCTAAACTTACAAACTACGTATGAAGTACCTTATACTAAAGACGGCACAAATATCCATGCCCGAGGGGGGATTCGAACCCCCGACTGTAGCGACCGTGCAGACTGTGACTGGCGCGCCGCAGACAGCTCGGCCACCAATCCTGTTCAGTATCTCTTCATTAGTTATGTGATCTACCCACCTAATCTTCAGCATTCTTCTGTAGCACCACATTTCAAAAGCCTCTATCCTCTTCCTGTCCGCACTGCTTATAGTCCACGTTTCACTCCCGTACAAGGCAACACTCCACACAAATGCCTTCAGAAAAGACTTCCTTACACTGAAATTAATATTCGATGTTAGCAAATTTCTCTTTTTCAAAAATGCTTTTCTTCCCATTGCCATTCTGCATTTTATATCCTCTGTACTGCGACCATAGCGTGTTATTTTACTACCCAAGTAACAAAACTCATCTACCACCTTCATTGTTTCGTTACCTAATCTAATTCCTTCAGCATCACCTGATTTTCTAAGACCGCATTCCATTATTTTTGTTTTGCTCTTGTTAATGTTCATTTTATACGCTCTCTTCAACACGCTGTCCATTCCATTCAACTGCTCTTCCAGGTCCTTTGCTGTCTCTGACAGAATTACAATGTCATCAGCAAAACGCAATGAACTTTAATCCCTATTCCAAATTTTTCCTTGCTTTCCTTCACCGCCTGCTCGATGTACAAATTGAATAGCACCGGAGAAAGGCTACAACCCTGTCTTACTCCCTTCCCAACTGATGCTTTCCTTTCATGCCCTTCGAGTCTAGTAACTGCGGTCTGGCTTTTGTACAAGTTGTAAATACCTCTCCTTTCCCTGTATTTTACCCCTGCTGACTTCAGAATTCGAAATAGTGTACTCCAGTCAACATTTTCAAAAGCTTTCTCCAAATCTACAGAAGCTAAAAATGTAGGTTTGCCTTTCCTTAATCTATCTTCTAAGATAAGACGTAAAGTGAGTATTGCCTCCCGGGTTCCTAAGTTCCTCCTGAATCCAAACTGATCTTCCCCGAGGTCACCTTCTACCAGTTTTTCCATTCTCCTGTAGATAATTCGTGTTAAAATTTTGCAACCATGACTTATCAAACTGATGGTTCTGTAATTTCCACACCTGTCTGCGCCTGATTTCTTTGGAATGGGGATTATTACATTTTTCTTAAAGTCTGGGGGTATTTCGCCTGTCTCATACATCTTACACACCAAGTGAAACAGTTTTGTTATGGCTGACTCTCCCAGACTTCAGTAACTCTGAGAGAACGTCATCTACTCCCAGGGGCCTTGTTCCGACCTAGGTCTTTCAGGGTTCTGTCAAATTCCTCTCTCAGTATAGTATCTCGTATTTCATCTTGATCTACTTCCTCTTCCCTTCCTACAACATCGTCTCTAAATTCATTTCCTTTGTAGAGCTGCTCTATGTACTCTTTCCACCTTTCAGCTTTCCCTTCTTTGCTGAGAACTGGTTTCCCTTCTGAGTTCTTGATATTCGTAGAGTTGCTTTTCTTGTCCCCAAATGTCTCTTATTTTCCTGTAGGCGGTATCTAATTTTCCCCTTCTTATACATTCTTCTACAGATTTGCATTTGGCTTCTAGCCACTCCTGCTTAGCCATTTTGCACTTCCTGTCAATCTCATTTCTTAGTCGTCTGTACTCCATTTTGCCTGTTTCATTTACTGCATTTTTATATTTTCTCCTTTCATCAATTAAATTTAGTATTTCCTGTGATATCCAAGGATTTTTTGTAGGTCTTGCCTTTCTACCTATTTTGTCCTCTGCTGCCTTCACTATTTCATCTCTCAATGCTACCCATTCCTCTTCTACTGTTTTATTTCCCCCTGTTTGTGTCAATTGATGCCTAAATCTCTCTCTGAATTTCTCCAGAACTACACGGTCCTTCAATTTATCTAAGTCCCATCTCCTTATTTTTCTACCTTTCTGCAGTTTTTTCAGTTTCAGCCTACAGTTCATGACTAACAAGTTATGGTCAGAGTCTATATCTGCCCTTGGGTATGTCTTACAGTTTATCACATGGTCCTGGAATCTATGTTTTACCATTATAAAATCTATCTGATACCTTCCGGTGTCTCCTGGTCTCTTCCACGTATACAACCTTCTTTTGTGATTCTTAAACCAGGTGTTTGTTACGATTAAATCATGTTCCGTGCAAAATTCTACCAGGCGACTTCCTTCTACCCAGTCCTTCCCCGCCTACTATTTTTCCTTCTCTTCCTTTTCCTACTACCGAATTCCAGTCTCCCATCACAATTAAGTTTTCCTCTCCCTTAACTGTCTGAATAATTTCCTTCAGCTCCTCATATATTTCTTCGATCTCCTCATCATCGGCATAGCTAGTTGGCATATAAATCTGTACTACTGTTGTCGGTGTTGGCTTCGTATCTATCTTGACAATGATAATGCGATCACTGTGCTGCTCATAGTAGTTTACCTGCATTCCTATCTTCTTATTCATTATCAGTCCTACTCCTGTGATACCCGCAACTGATTTTGTATTTATAAACCTGTACTCACCTGACCAGAAATCCTGTTCATCGTGCCACCTAACTTCACTAATCCCCACTGTATCTAACTTCTACATCTACATACATACTCCGCAATTCACCGTAAGGTGCGTGGCGGAGGGTACACTGTACCACTACTAGGCATTTCCTTTCCTATTCCACTCCCAAATTGAACGAGGAAAAAAAGAATGCCTATATGCCTCCGTACGAGCCCTAATTTCTCTTATCTTGTCTTTGTGATCTTTACGCGAAATGTAAGTAGGCGGCAGCAAGATCGTACTACACTCAGCTTCAAATTCCGGCCCTCTAAATTTACTTAACAGAAATTCACGAAAAGAACGTCGTCTTTCTTCCAGCGATCCCCAATTGAGTTGCCGGAGCATTTCCGTGACACTCGCGCATTGGTCGAACCTACCGGTAACAAGTCTAGCTGCTCGCCTCTCAACCGCCTCTATGTCTTCCTTCAAACCGATCTGCTGGGGGTCCCAAATACTTGAGCAATACTCAAGACGTGGTCGTACAAGCGTTTTATACGCGGTCTCCTTTACAGGTGAAGTACATCTTCCCAAAATTCTCCCAATAAACCGAAGTCGGCTGTCTGCCTTACTCACAACTGTCCTTACATGCTCGTTCCATTTCATATCGCTCTGCAATGTTACGCCTAGATATTTGAACGACGCGACCGCATCAAGAAGCTCACTACTAATGCTGTATTCGAACATTATGGGATTGTTTTTTCTACTCATGCGCATCACCTTACATTTTTCTACATTGAGAGCTAGCTGCCATTCTTCGCACCAACTAGAAATTTTGTCTAAGTCAACCTGTATGCTATTACAGTCAGTTACAGATGACACCCTCCCATACACCACAGCATCATCAGCAAACAGCCGCAAATTACAACTTACTCTGTCCATCAGATCATTTATATAGATAGAAAATAATAGCGGTCCTATCACACTTCCCTGGGGCACGCCTGACGATACACTCGTCTCTGATGAACACTCGCCGTCGAGAACTACGTACTGCGTTCTATTACTTAGGAAGTCTTCCAGCCAGTCACAAATCTGTGAACCTATTCCATAAGCTCGTATCTTCGTTAGCAGTCTGCAGTGTGGCACCGTGTCGAAGGCCTTTTTGAAGTCGAGAAAAACACAATCCGCCTGTTGCCCTTCGTCCATGGCTCGCAAGATGTCATGTGACGACATGACATCCATTTCCCTATTAAATTTTCCTACCCGATTAAGGGATCCAACATTCCACGCTCCGATCCTTAGAATGCCAGTATTGTCTTTCCTGATGACAACATCCTCCTGAGTAGTCCCCGCCAGGAGATCCGAATGGGGGACTATTTTACCTCCGGAATATTTTACCCGAGAGTATGCCATCATCATATTTTCATACAGTAGAGCTGCATGCCCTCGGGAAAAGTTACGGCTGTAGTTTCCCCTTGCTTTCAGCCGTTCGCAGTAACTACATGGCAAAGCCACATTAGCTGATGTTACAAGGCCAGCTCAGTCAATCATCCAGACTGATGCCCCTGTAACTACTTGAAAGGCTGCTGCCCCTCTTCAGGAACCACACGTTTGTCTGGGCTCTCCACAGATACCCCTCCGCTGTGGTTGCACCTACGGTACGGCTATCTGCATCGTTGAGGCACGCAAGCCACCCCACCTCGGCAATGTCTGTGGTTCATGGGGGTGGGGCTGCTCTGTATTTAATGGTAATATCAGTTTGGCAAATTCCTATAACTACACACAGTGGCTCAATTGATGTAATGGTGAATGCCCCAGTCATTCAAATAAAACACTGCGTTGCACACGTCGAACAATAGTCTTGTTAGTTAATAAATTCAGTCTATATGCCAGGCACTGGCTCCAAAACACATGACAGACTCAAACATAGCTATATTGTAGGTTCGTTGTGCTGCAACAGGTAGTCTATAGTGCAGTGAGTCGAAACTTACTATTTTGTGCAACAGATTTGAGGCTTTTTCTGCTGCTAGTCTTTATATGTTCGTTGACAGACTGTTTCTCGTCAACATATATTCCAAGGTAAAGTGTGAGCAATGTTCCTTTGACGCTTGTATTGTCTAGTTTTAATATGGGATTCCTTTGTACTGTGCCTTTGAGGAATAGGTACACGGTTTTGTTGGCGCAATCTTGTTTATTTTCTTGCGTCACACAATTTGTTAAGTAGCTGCGTGCCTTTGTTTTCCAAATCCAGTCTCGAGTTATCAGAAGTAACAACAAGGAGATCGTCCGCATATACAACCACTTCCTTGACTCTGTTGTCCTCGTGAAGAGAATCCAGTTGGGGTTCAGTGGCGATGTCCCGGAATATTAGCCTAACGATGGAGCCCTTTAGGCACCCTTTGTAAAGCTTATGGGACTTAACTGCGGGGTCATCAGTCCAGGGCACCCTTTCGTGATTCTTTTGACAACCTTGCGAGTTCCTGCTCTCCACTCAGACACTCTTCCTCGGCAGTAATCTAAGAGACTATTGTTTATGGCGTTTGGCCAGTGGCGGACTAATTGACGGAGGGGGGTGGGGGGACCAACAGCCCCGGGCCTCTCGTCTTTATTTTTTTTTAGCGCCTTTGGGCTCTCTTTCTGCGACCTCCAAATCTCGAAAGCTTTTTTTTTTTTTTTTTTTTTTTTTTTTTTTTTTTTTTTTTTTTTCAGGCCGTCCCGTGACTCTCATCCTAAGGGGGGGGGGCTCCAAATCTAAAAATTTACCTTTTTATAGTAACACGTGTATTTCCAAGTGGACGGGGGGCCTCATTTTGTTTTGCCGCCGCCCCGGGCCTCCGACAGCCTTAGTACGCCACAGGTTTGCTGCGGTATCCGCCAGCTTAGACCAATTTGTGCATATGCACGAACACAGAGCTTACATAGGTTAGATAGGAATTTTTATAACTCTAACCTAGAAGGTAAAGAAAAAGTAGAAAAAGACAAAATCTGCTTAAGTATAGAAATATAAATAGGGTCTAAAAGTTGTTAATCGTATTTTAATAAAGTAAAAGATAAAACTAAAGATGGCCTCTCTATAGAAAGATGTTCAGAAAACATATCATATTCCTGTAAGGCAGTTGACAAAGCGACTAACAGGCGTTAATTTAGTCAGAAGTCCTATTTTAAGTCCGCTAGGAGGTAACGCAACAAGCTCGTTGAGATACGCCACCAGAGCTCAGAGGATGATTCACTATACTGTAGTAATTGCCACAGTCTCCGCTAGAGAGAGATCGAGTTCTCTTGAACCATTTGTTGTCACTGTCTCTGGTAGAGGGCGGTGCCAGCAGCTCGCTAAGGTAGTTGGTGTTGCAGCCAGTGGGGGGCAGCAGGGATGGCGCGTCAGAACAAGTTTCAAATTGGAGATGCTTCCGCCAAGATTACGTCAGCTGTACTGTAGCCGATTGGCCGGCCGCTGGGGCACACCCCACTGCCTCATAGCGGGCAGCCACTGAGCTAGCGATCGGTCCGGCTCGGAAGTACCTTGCTTACGTGGCATGAGGTCTGCGCGGGGACCTGTAGTTTCCGTTGGCCGTGGTGCAAAGTGAATCAGAGAGCGAGATTTTTCCCGCAAAATTTTGTTAACATTGACAGTATCTAATTTAAAAGTGCACAAAATTTGGAAAAACATGAAAACAATAACGCTATGACAATTCCCAAACGTAATACCGATCAGTAAGCAAAAATAACTATCGTGGAGAAGTCTAAAACACCAAAAAAAGATGAAAACAAGGCAGGGGCGGATCCAGGACGGCCTGCTGGGTTGTGGGGCGGCGAAAGAATTCTCATCGTCAGCTAAACTCTGGCTCAGTAGAAAGACTCTAGTACGGGCTACCTCTTTACACCCCACGGCCAATCAAACAAAAGTCTCACAGTTTTGAACACCCCGTGCAGTGATAGCACGCTAGCTTCGCATTTTAAAAATTTGTGCTGTTGGGGGGGGGGGAGGGGGCGAACGACCCTTTGTTCCCCCCTTGTTGGATCCGCCTATGAAACAAGGCCACAAGAGGCCATTCAGTTTACAAAGCACTAAAAGTTCCTCTGAGACTGTTTCAGACACACGAGATTCACAATTTTCTGTTGAGTGCACAGTACCTTCACCCTCAGAACGTTTGCAGCACAATCCGAGAAAAAACACAAGAAAAAACCCACTTCAAAATGTGAGGGACGTTCACGAGGTAGGCGCTCCAGTCACGGTCTGCACGGCCACTAAGGTCGGGGGTTCGAATCCCCCCTCGGGCATGGATATTTGTGCTGTCCTTAGTATTAGCTTGTTGATAAGTAGTTTGTAAGTTTAGGGACTGATGACCCCGTGGTTAAGTCCCATAAGCTGTACAAACATTAGAACATTTTTGAACATTTGTTCTCGAGGCACTGCTGTCTCGGCGGCCATCTTGGACAGGGACAAGGAGGAAGTCACATTGGTACTCAAAGCACCCATCGCCACTTGCAGCGAGGTGATTTGCATAGTATAGATGTAGTATTGGCCAGTAAGTTATGAGGTGACTTTGCTGAATTTTTTGTCAAAACAGCTCTTAACTGTTATACAATCACTTCTGCAAGTGTGACTACGAGCTGTGCTTCGCATAGTACTTGTCAATGAACACGCCCTCATTCACTGTGAGAATTACTTATTAAATACCTGTACTCGTCTTACCCACTCAAACATAATGACACAGTGAAGTAATCAGGACACCAAGCAAGGTATACCCTTATGGAGACATGATGACGTCTCCACCTGACAAGCAACAGAACGCTTAAAAAGTAAAAGATGACATTCTACAACGACTTTACTCGTTGTTGTTATTGCATGTCATTTCAAACTGCAAAAGTAGTCGACACAGTCGGGAAAAACGGCGATCGTCGACAGAGATGTTTCTTCGTATATGTTTCTTAAAACTAAATCTTATATTTCAACGAAGACAACTCTGAAGTGAACACTGGGCTGTACCAACAAGGTAGGAGGTGACCTTTTAGCAGAGCGCAAAGGAGAAACTTGTTACACGAACAGCAGCAATTTTTCAGCATGTAAATGTACGGGGTATACACTCAGTCTGCCCGTAAGCTAGCTTCTCCTCTGAAAGCAGCGACCTCATGCAGACACGCATCCTTTCGAGGGAAGCCTATGCAAATAGGGTATAAAGCGTCCCTGCCGCAATGTATCGTGTAAGCTTGTTGAAATATAAATCGTGCTCTACTGTAAAGGCTCTTAACTTGGTGGCATCCAAATATCGCACGCAGTGTACACCTTCCACGAGGTGTTCATAACAAAACTTAAGTACTTCGTAATGTATCACTCAGTTTTGGAAAATTTTAACCCTGACAACTTATAAATTTCATACAGGAGTGTCTATCAAATCTATAATGTTTCTCGCGATCATTTTAGTGCTTTTAATCTCAGGGCGTGCGCGTCGGTTGCACAGTGGTAGAGTGCCAGACTACAAATCCAAAGGTCGCGGGTTCGAGCCCCGCCCTGTCTTAGGATTTTCATCTGTTACTTTCCACTTCTTTCACCTCTGGCGGTATTGTTCATGTGAAAAATACCGAGTAGCACCGTGGTTCGGAACTCACGTTAAACTGTAGATCCCCCTATAACTGGCTGGGTAAGTCAGTTCGAAGGTCGGAGGAAGGCAACGGCATACCACCTCCAAACAGGACCATGCCTAGTAAAGCACTGTGGTGTTCAAACCAATCTTCGAATTGATGACTGCTTTACCTTTTTTTTTATCGTAATCTTAGGGTCAATAACAGATTTGACCACAAAAAAACAGCACAAACATTATTAAAGACGACATAAAGTTCCAGAAAGTATTTACACTGGAGACCCAAAGAATCTGATATACCTGCCTAATATCGCCCACGCGAGCACACAGAAATGCCGCAACACGGCGTGGCTTGGACTCGACTAATCACTGAAGTAGTGTTGGAGGGAACTGACGCCATGCCGGCCGCGGTGGCCGAGGAGACTGAGGCGCTCCAGTCACGCTCTGCACTGCCACTACGGTCGGGGGTTCGAATCCCCCCTCGGGCATGGATATTTGTGCCGTCCTAGTTCGTAAGTAGTTCATAAGTAGTTTGTAAGTTTAGGGACTGATGACCCCGTAGTTAAGTCCCATAAACTATACAAACATTTGAACTGACGCCATGCATCCTACAAGGCTGTCCATAAAACCCTAATCGTACGAGGAGGTGGAGATCTCTTGTGAACAGCACGTTGCAAGGCTCCCCAGATATGCTCAATAATATTCGTGTCTGGTGAGTTCGGTGGCTAGTGGAGATGTTTAAACTCAGAAATGTGTGTTCCTGGAGCAATTTTTTTGGTGCTCATATGGATGACTTCACACTTTTCATTATTTAGAGTCCACTGACAATTTTTGCACCCTGCAGATAACTTGTAGGTTTGAATCCATTTCAATCTTCTGATGGCTTTACTAACCGATAAACGACATCATCATCCGCGAACAGTCTAAGACAGCTGCTCAGATTGTCTTATAAATCGTTTATAAAGAGAAGTATATGTTCTAATACCTTTCTGTAAACTGACGTCATTGATTTAGGCCTGTAATTTTCGAATCACTCCCATTGCCTTTCTTGATTATAAGGGTGACCTGTGCATCTATCCTAGGGTGTTCATTTCATTTTTATTAGAAAGGAGTCATTTTTTTTAAACCAGGAAAAAACCTGGGACAATTAAGGAAAGAAACAGGATATAATTTGTATATTGACAAAATTTATTAGACACTGACATTTACCTTTTCATCGTCACTCAAATGAATGTTTACATTTCTTTGCTGCACTGTTACCGTACTTTTCAGTTCTATGTATTTTATCAAGAAGTACATTTGCTTTTGACACTGTCTCATGAAAGTCAGCACATGATACACCATTAAAGTGTGTGTTGACAATAAGTAAGGCCTTCACTGTTTCACCTTTCATTCTGTTTTTTTTTTTTTTTTTTTTTTTTCATCTGACCACAAAGTGTTCACCAAGGAAACCACTTTTCACAGCAGCATTTGACCCAGGGATTGCCAGACAAAACTCCACAAATGAATCACGTTTTTCATACTTCTCTTTTTATTATTGTGAAATAGTGACTCACACTGTTGTTTTCTATTTTCGTTGGAACACTCATGCGATGTTTCTTCATCTTACTGTGATTCACAATGTCAGACCTTCCACCGTGCCCAATAGCAAATTTTGATTTGCACAACGTACACCCTACAGTTTCTCCGCTACCAATGATAGAAGGAAAAACACATTTTATATTGCAGTTAAAATTCCATTTTAGTTTTGGCATTATGGAACAGTGACTGCACAGATTTACAACTTTCAATTATCCACTACAATGTCATCAGACTGCTTACCACAACCATTCGAAAGTAAAACATGACATGAATCGATACTATGCACGTGAACTAACTCGATACTCGAAGTTGTGGTTAATGGGAGCGACCTTAAACGAGAAATTAAAGCACTTTGAGGGATTCAATGTTCAAATGTTTGTTAAGATGTTCAAATGTTGTGTTCAAATGTTTGTTAAGCTTAAGGGACTTAACTATGGGGTCATCAGTCCCTAAACTTACAAACTACTTATGAACTATCTACAACTAAGGACGGCACAAATATCCATGCCCCAGGGGGGATTCGAACCCCCGACCGTAGTGGCCGTGCAGACCGTTTTTTTTTAATTTTTTTTGGGGACTTAACTGCGGGGTCATCAGTCCCTAAACTTACAAACTACTTATGAACTACTTACAAACTAGGACGGCACAAATATCCATGCCCGAGGGGGATTCGAACCCCCGACCGTAGTGGCCGTGCTGACCGTGACTGGAGCGCCTCAGTCACCTCGACCACCTCTGCCGGCTTGCAGACTGTGACTGAAGCGCCTCAGTCCCCTCGGCCACCGCGGCCGGCAAATGTTTGTGAAGTTTAACGGACTTAACTGCGCGGTCATCAGTTCCTAAACTTACAAACTATATATGAACTAGCTTATACTAAAGACGACACAAACATTCTTGACCTATGGAGGATTCGAACACCCGACGGGGAACGGCCTCGCGCATCGAAGCATAGCGCCTCAATGTGCTCGGCCACTCCGCCGCGGCTTTGAGAAATTCCTTTATGATTTCTTCCATCCAATACTGCTCTGTCAACTTAGTTTGCACTCAGTAGTACCAACAGTGCTTCGCTTGTTGTATTGTCCTCTCTGAATTCTTTCTTGGTAGCTAGTTAATAGAGGGCTAAAAGTCTTAATACCTGTAATTGTGGAATGTAACAGAAAATAAACAAATTATGATAACGATTTGTACAGCCAGCTCGTCATAGAGTATATATTTTGCACAATTAATTGAACATTAAACATATGGTAGCATTAAATTATGTAGCCAATCGGAACCACAGGGGAAAAAAGGGACATTTGAGCGTCCCCACAAAAACTTTCGGGACAGCGGGACATTATGGGAAAAAACGGGACTGTCCCGGGAAAAACGGGACGAATGGAGACCCTAAGCTATCCAGTCTTTTGTTACGGATCTTTCGCTGAGCGAGCGGTTATATGTGATAGCTAGGTATGGAGCTATTGCATCACCATACTCTGAAAGGTACCTAATTGGTATACAGTCTCGACCGGGAGATTGTGGAGTGATTTAAGTTGCTTTAATACTCCAGGGTTACCTTAGATGGACATAATTATAATTGGTTGGACCAGAACACTGTAATATAATTTTATTTATTTATTCATTAGATATCTTTCGGCCAAACTGCCGTCGTCAGGTGTTTTTATGCAAAAACATATCTTCCGTTATGGATATCGAAGTATTACATTAAAAAAATTACAAAATTTCACTTGTATGTGGTACAGTACATACGGTATTCAAGGGTTGTAGCTTGCTTCAACTGACTTATTCGATGACGCGTTTTTTTGATCTTATACTTCCAGCTACAAATTAGCCTATAGTTAGTTATCTGCCAGTGCCTCAGAATACTGTAAGTTTACAAACTTTTTGCCAAAGAGAATATTTAAAAGTTAATAGAGATGGCATAATTTTATATATTATTTCTTTGTGTATGTTACTGTGTATGCAGTTAGGGTTAACATTTTTCATTAGAAATTTTATCAGGTTATATAGACAATAAAATTATATTTAACAGGGTTTTCTTTATTTAGTCTAAAGTTCACTTCAGCATTGTACTGTGATCTTTGATCAGTGGTGAGATGTATTATCCTTTGTCAAACGTTGAAGTATGAATTAAACTATCGATAAAAATTTTGTGTTTAAAATTGGTTTGACCGTTTAATAAATTATTTTCATCGCTAGTTGCGTGGATACACACATCAATTTCTTCTAGAATGTTCATTTCGTTTCCCTTCTGAATTAGATGTAAAATTTGGAGTGCGTTTTTTTTTATTGCCTACTGTATGGTTTTCCAATTGTAAGTGCTGGTAAAAAGTGGTTGGGTTTTTCTCACTCTCTGTAGTGTGTTTTTTTATAACGGGCGGTGAAATTTCGTCCCATTTGGCCCATATAATGTTTATTACATGAATTACAAAAGATTTTATATATACTAGAATTTAGAAATTTAGAAGATTAGAAAGTTTTGTCGTTGTGTGACGATTTTGTTTCTTAAGGGTTTGTTTATATTTCCACCTCACTGCTGGCAGTTCGCTGCTCGCTGCTGGCACCTGCAGCTCGCTGCTCGCCGGCAGCCTTGTTGCATTCACGCTGCAGGCACCTCGCTGCTCGCCATGTATATTCTCCTGCAGCTGTTACATTACAGCTGAGTGCACAACTGAGAGTGGCATGAAGCGTCAAACATGTTCTCCACATCGTGTGACCACAGTGACAGTGATTTGTTCGCTACAAAAATGTTGATACTGGAAAGGAAAAGGAAGAGGAGGTATGAAGTGCATCCTTTGAATGCTGAACATACTCACTACGGATACTTTTACAAGTTCTACCAACAGCTCGAAAACTATCCAGATTGCTTATTCAGACATAATAATCATCTGCTTCAGATCTTCACTCATTGCTGCCTGTACTGAATCTACCTCTAACAAACAGTATTGTGCGCGATGAGCACGAGAGTTCCACGTGCGCAACAGTCAAACCGCCGCTCTGCTAGAGTGGCCTTGAAGCAACCAATCACAGTGCAAGTATCAGGCCGGGCGGCGATGGCCGTAGCGCGAAACACAAACCAGTTTGAAATCATCGCCTGGCGAAGATCGTAGCGAGCAGCGAGCAGCTCGAAATTTAAATAAAAATAACGGCTTTAACATTCACCTGACACGAAAATTGAATAATCGATATTGTAGAGGAGAAAATTCTCTACAACTTCGTTATCTTATGTTGTTTTTCATAACTCGTATCTTTTCAGAGATTTTTTTGCAAAAATAACGGCGATTTTGGGATGTCTGTCTGTCTGTCCGTCTGTCTGTCCGTAACGTGTTCCCCGTTTTTAAGTCGAACCGTTCAACCGATCAATACCACATCGCCGGCCGCGGTGGCCGAGGAGACTGAGGCGCTCCATTCATAGTCTGCACGGCCGCTACGGTCGGGGGTTCGAATCCCCCCTCGGGCATGGATATTTGTGCCGTCCTTAGGATAAGCTAGTTGATAAGTAGTTTGTAAGTTTAGGGACTGATGACCCCGTAGTTAAGTTCCATAAGCTGTACAAACATTTGAACATTTGAACACCACATTTTACAGACATAACTGTAGGCCTACAGAGACCAGAACCTCCCCTTTTCAAATTTTTCGGACAAAAAATATGGTAGTAATACCAAAAAGAGGCGATTGTAATATAATTGTAATTGCAAACGAACAGTTCATCTGACACGAAAATTGAATATCCTAATTGGTAGAGAGGAAAATTCTCTACAACTTTGCTCTATTATGTTTTTTTTTTCATATTTTGTAACGTTGCAGAGATATTCGCAAAAATAACGGCCACTTGACGATGTCTGTCTCCTTGTGACGTGTTCCCACTTTTTAGGTCGAACCGTTCAACCGATTGGCACGAAATTTTACAGACATAAATGTTGGCTACCAGAGACCAGAACCTCGCTTTTTCAAATATTTACGACAAGAAACACATTAGTAATACCAAAGAAAGGTCGTTTGTAACGTAATTTTAATTGCATATAAACCGTTCAGCTGATGCTAAAATTGAATAACCGAATTTGTAGAGGAGAAGATTATCTACAGCTTTGTTCCTTATGTTTTTTCATATCTTGTATCGTTTGAGAGATATTTGCAAAAATAACAGAGTTTTGACGCCCTCCACTGAATTAACGAAAACCAGCCGTTCGCAGATGTCATGTGACATTCCTCGGCCAGAACTCTTTCTGGCATAAGCCATCTTGCCTTGCGTATTTGATGATTTTCTTATTTTAACTTGCACGTGTTCATTCCAAAGCAATGGCGCACTGGAGAATTAAAAAAACACATCGTTCTTCGTACGATAAATGACAGTCTAGTGTCTACAAATGCCATGTTACCATCAGTTAATAACAGCCATCAATAGTATGAGATTAAAGAACGCGACTCTAAGTGTTGGCCATAGCGTAGTGGGCAGTGGTTGAAAACCCGCCACAACTTACAAATTGTTGTGTTCCTAAAAGGGTTTCAGTCATTCTTATTAATTAATTTTTTATTGTTTACATTATTATTTTGGTCCAAAATGTTTGCTAAAACTTATAAAACAACAGATCTAAAGTGGGCCGTAAAACACGTCAGTGCGATTTTTTTTTCATCGCTACAGTTCATTTAATTAGTGCTTTTCAACAGTGCTGCATTTTATTAAACCTAATCACTAAATAACTAAATCTATATCTATAAATGTGAGTGTCTGTTCGGTGTACGTTTATCACGTCTGAACCACAAGACATAAAGAGCTAAAAATTTGTACAGTTACTAATGTGTACCCGGGGAAGGCTTTAGGCACGGTTTTATGGCGATCGGATAGCTATTTATCTATATATATTAATGTGGAATGTCTGTTCGGTGTACGCTTATCACATCCGAACGACAAGACGCAGAGACTGAAATATTTGTACAGTTACTAATTTATACCTAATGAAGGTTTTAGGCACGGTTTTATAGTGATTTGATAGATATTTAGTAATTTGAAGAATTTAACGCGAAATGCGGAACAATAATTACTCTTTAAAAATTATATTTACTCTTTGAACATGTTTTCATTGGTTGCATTGTTGCTTGAGGGTTGATAATGATAAAAGTGTGGAGTATATTGGGACGGAAAGTTATCGGTGTATATAAAATTCTACGTGTGTGTGTTAATATTTCGCTCTGCAGCAAAAACTACAGAACGCAAACGAATGGTCTGTGTGTAATTGTTGTCGGAAGTCTCGTTGTACACCATAACAGTTCCATGCCGATAGCTATAAGGTGGTGGAAGATATGGTGGTTGAAAGTCGTCAAATTATAAAAAAGTGCGGACTGAAGGCCTGCGATGACATTTGCGACTCTAGAGCAAGGAGGTTACATGCAGCGAAACGTGATGCCACAGACCATATCTTTGGTCTATGCGTGGTAAAATGTCTTCAGCTCTTTCTCTGCAAGGATAAGCATACAAATAAGGAAATATATGAATAAAATAAAGCAGTGAAAAAGAAATTTCTTTTAATACATCTCTTTAAAAAATCGATTTGACGTTTGGCGCATTACATCAAATGATCGATATGTGATATTATTACAGTAATTATTGTTGAATTTCGTGATTGGATTCTTCGAAACGAGTGCATTTTTACGTGTGATTTGATCTCATAGCACACTACTGAAAGATAGCTTATCTATCATAATCAACCAACACGCGAGCGGAGCCGCGGGTTTAAGCTAGTATAATATATGCTAAAGTAGTGTAGAAAAAATACAGAAAGGTAATTTATGGAGCGGCGGGATGGGAGAAGAGGTGGGGGGGGGGGGGGGGGAGGGCGTAGTTTCGTCAATTCCGCCAAGGGCTCAGGGCTACCTTGGTACAGCTCTGCTCGTGACAGTTACGTTGTGTGGGAAATCAGGCGCCACCCCTTCAGCGCGAAGAAATCGAATGGCAGCACGCATTTAAAAGTTGAGGGAAACTCTGTTCCTCTAGGCAATTTACCGTGCTCACTGTGAACTCACTACTGAAAAGTTGGACGTGATGTGATCGATTTGCATACTGCAAAATACATCTGCTCAAAACTTCATCGAATTTTCACTGTGGATTTTGCAAACGATCGGACCCTGAAATAAAAAGAGAAAATAGCTATGGTATTTTGAATGCCCATAAATTGAATAAGATGCTGAAAGACATTGGCAAATATAGGTCCTGTCTGCTTGCTGTGGTAATAACAAAAGAATTTTAAATTCCATCATTGCAGCGACATTTATTTATCTTACGCAACTTCTTGTCTTTCATACTTGCCTGTGACATAAAAGGTGAGTTACAAGTCGCAGGAGTTGAGAAACATGAATATTCCAATAAGGTAAGGATGAGATGTTTCATATTTTACGGAAAGCACCGAACATGGATACCATCTTGAAATCGACCATCCTGTTTGTGAGTCTTGTTTTCTTATTTTAATGAAAAGGAGTCATATGATATATCAAATAACATCAGCATTTTATGACAAGTTCGTTCCTGTAAAGTGATTCGACGTAGCAGTTAACGTCAAAAGTTACAGCACATTTTGTTTTAAGGTCTCGACTGGACTCTTCTCAATAAAGAACAGCCATTTAATGTGTTCATTAAGCTGTTTCTCTTGGCTGAAGCACTTTTGAAGGCGCTGAATGTAATCGTCGTGCAATCACAGTAGGTTTTCGCTTCTTGAATGTGTTGCCTGTTGTTTTTTCTTTCCCGCATGTACAATACACCTTAAGGGAACCTGGGCGTGAAAGGGCTGCATTTTCATACCTTGCTTTCGGTGCACATTACTCTTGATCTACAATGCAGAGGAAGTTGGGATTTTGTACGAACACTGAATCACTGAATGACATTAACTCAAGCTGTAGTAGGTTATTTATTGAAATACCTGTTATAGCTTAAGAATTACAATATTTTACCTAATAGATGTTTTTATAAAACACAATCGCATTCTGGAACCATTTGCTGGTGCATCGTTAGTTTAATAGCAATTAGACCGAGGCAGGCTGCTGTCAATATTCGTAGGAACACATTATGCCTCTTGTTTTGTTGTTTGGAGTATATCAGAGGAAATAGAAAAACGCTTATTACCCTTTATTACTGATTTTTCTAAAATTACCGTTAAATTATATAAAGAATAACAAACACAGATCATTTCTGCAATGTATTAGGCATAATAGAAAGATACTTTCCCATTCTTCAATAGGTATATATTTGGTGAACATAGCTAAACCCATTATGAAGATATATGTACCTAATTTTCTGAAAATTTAGTTTCGAGAAAAGAATGTTCACAGTGTTTTTGACTCAGTATGTCTCTTTCAGAACATTCCAGTTGCATGCCACGTGCTTCTTTATCCCTTGCTGACTTTTTCAGGAGTCTTTTCCTTACTCTGGACCCTTTAGTGGTGGCTTTCGCAGCCCTTTCAGCTTCAACTATTAGCTGACGATCTATGGCAGTCAGAGCAGCTATCATATTATTTCCTGGTTGGATGCATAATTTGTCCATTACTTTTGTCCTGCTAGTTACACCATCATTGAAACAGATAACAGCTTCCATCACACCTATTTTCAATACTGCCCATCCAATAAACTCTATTTTCGGTACTAGTTGCCACACGCAGCTGTTGAAAATCTCATTAGGATTTTGTGTACGGCCACTTAGACATTTTCTAAGCAATTTTTTTTATTTACAAGGTCCATGTATACCGGCTTTATTGTTTCCATGAATGTGGCAGCCATGGAATGTTTATGGTGATATTCCTTGCTTGAAGCATCAGCGCAGCTAGTGTGCAGACATTTGTTCAAAGAGCGTTCAAGACTATAATAATTATTTGAGAGTAAATAATCCATACATTTTTGGAAACGGGAGAAATTTGTCTTTCAGATGAAGGCAATGTTTTTTTTCTATTTTTCAGTTATTTTCACGTCCAGGTCCCGGATATAGGACATTTCACAAACTTGATAGTCTTCATCTACATGGATACTCTGAAAATCACATTGAAGTGCATGACCGAGGGTTCATTGAACAACTTTTATCATATTTCCTTATAGTTCCACTCTCTAATAGGTCGAGTGCAAAAAGGACACCTAAATCTTTCTGTTTTCGATGTGATTTCTCGTATTTTATTATTATGGTTATGTCTCCCTTTGTAGCTGGGTGCTAACAATATATGTTTGCATTCTGAAGAGAAAGTTGGCGAAAGACATTTCGCAAATAGAACTCACCGCATCAAATAACGTCTTTCTTTTAATGAATTCTACCCCAACTCTCTGCATATTTCCCTTACACGCATTATAGCGCGATAATGCAACACCAGTTGCCCTTCTCTGAGTTTTCTCTAAATAATCCGTCAGTCCCACCGGGTGTAGATCCCACAATGCGCAGCAATCCTCCAAAATAGGACGCACAAGTGTAGTGTAGGGAGATTCTTTCGTAGAACTGTTGCATAGAAATTGAAATGAGTACACAATATAATTTTCACATAATTTTTGCCTGTCATAGAGCATTGAGCATGTTTTGTTATAAAAACCAAAACTATAATTCTGCAGAAAACAAATTTATGTATATTTTGTATCATTTCACTAATCGATATAACATACTATACTCATTTTCATATCTTTGCTGTCAACCAAAGACTTTGTTTTATCTTTGGAGTGTGTCTTGCACTCACAGTTGTTGCGTTTAAAGAGTCGAGGTGTGACCTTCGTGTAGAGAGGAATCGGTGTGTGACCTTCGTGCAGGATAGTTGATGTAGAGTTGTAATCGTGAAACTGTCGGGTTAGTCTGTCTATGTGTTAGACTCGAAGAGTAAAAATTCAGTTTTGAAGAGTCGCAGCCAAGTCTGCAGATTGAAAATTTTGTATGGAAATTTATGTCTCAAATAAGGTAAACTTGTACTTTTCTATTGTTATGTATGGTAGCCTGTATGTAGCCTATATTGTAGTTGGTTTGTCTTTTGGGTAATGAATACTGTTTAATTCAGCTCGCATTTATCATTTATCCCTGTGTCATTTTACCAGTTCCTCGTTCCTTTCACCAATTTGAATTGCTATCCGTTCTGATTATTGTTTCTTACGATAGAGTTGCATAATTATTGTGTTTGTACATTTGTATGCTAATTAGAACAGTTCAGTGTAGGCATTTTATGATGATCAGTTGGTCTATTAATGAGAGCAGGAAGTAGTTTGTTCATAATTGCAGTAAAGATCATAGTTAAAGATTTTCTCAGTCTCAATGAAAGTTCAGATTGTTAAGGTAGTTAATGTTAGTAACAGTTAAAGTGATTTGTTTGATTAGAAGAGAAGTAGATCACCTAAAGAGATGAGACGTATTTGCAGTGTGTGATACTTGAAATCTTTACCAGATTTGTAGAACACTTTTTATTACATTGAATCTGTATGGTAATTGTTGTACAAATAGGCACATTATCAAGTGCAGTAATCTTGATATCCAATTAATATCAAATATCCTTGTTTGGCATCCTGTTAATTCAAGTAGCAAAATTATTAGTATAGTAGCACTTTCTGTTCGCTCTCGCAGTCGAATTATACATGTATAGTCTGGCTGCTGGTATATGGTGCACGCTAACAGATCTGAACATTTCATTTGCTCACATTGTTTTTCACACACGAGATTAATGTGTAGACCAATTACGAGTTTAATTACTGTTGACTTATTAACAACTGTACAATTTAAAGTGTTATCCGTTGCGCACCAAACTAAACCACATTTACGTAAGATCATTGCATCCCATGTCAGTTGCAATTTATTCTAACAGGGCAAAGGAAGGTACTAAGTCTCATTGCTTAGTCAAATTATTATGTTACCAAAACCACAACAGAACATTTATTTGGGAATTTTAGCGGGGACGGTCTCTTAACAAAAACAGCGACACGCTCGTCCCACAAACACATACTACTTTTCATTACAAACACACACACAATACTTTTATCTGTCGACCTGACTGCCAGGATTCGTGCATACATATGGGATTTACTGATTTTTGTAGTTGGATTAAGTAGTACAGTTAGTTATATACTTTGGCTTGATTGTAGACACGTAGTAACAATAGTGATTTTGTAGTTGTATGTTTAACTAACTTTGTTGTAGTTTGCATCTGTAGCATTTTATATGGTAAATTTTGAGTGTAAATTTAATTTTGTATTTTTGGCATAACATTTTTTGCAGTGAGTTATTGAGTATTGTCTTTTGACTGTTTTATTGAGAACATGTGAAACCTGTATACATTGTCTCAATTATTAGCTCGCGTGACTTCTCACATTCATATTTTCATTATTGTCATTGTTAAAGGCTGCAGTTTATGCAAATTTTTATTATACACATCGCTGTAGCTCAATAGCTACAATGCCTAGAACAATTAAAACCCGATCTGAAACCAGGGAAATGTCTGACGAAAATTCTGTCGAGTGTGCAGACAGAGAAGAAAATAATGAAATGAGGTCTTCTCACTGCACGGAATCAACTGAAAGTAATGAACATGACACAACTGGCGATTCTGCCGTGGGTAGTGAGCTCACTGGAAATAATTCGCCAACACAATCAGGATCCGTATTTCAAAACACGGGTACCGCACCTACAGAAGTCATTACAATGAACCAAGTATACCAGTAAATGCTATCAATGCAGAAAAGTAATAGTAGGATCGAAGAATGTAACAAATTACAATTTGAAAGTATCCATTCCGAAATAAAAGAAAATAATTCACGTCTTGACAGGATCGAAGAAAGCAACAAATCACAATTTGATAGTGTCAGCACACGATTTGATAGGATCGAAGAGAACAATAATTACGATTTGATAGGATCGAGGAGAATTGCAATTCACGTTTTGAAAGTATCAAAGAATGCATTGAAAATATGAAAGAGGACAGCAAACAGTTCAGGGAACAGCTTGTTAGTCGTGTCAATAATGACCTTAAGCAAATCGGACAGGACATTCGGGATGAGCTCAATCATATAGTGGAAAATATTACATCACGTATCGAGCAGATTGAAACTACGGAAATTGCTCAATTAAAACAACAACAGACCGCTACTAACGAACAATTAAGCACGGTTGTCAAACAGATAGATGAACTTTCCATGACGGTAAATCAATTAAACAATAATAATGACAAGAATTCTGATGTTACACAACCAACACCATTTGTGGAAACGGAAGAGTTTCTTTCTCTTGACCGTTTCAAACAGGGACAAATGACTATCAATAAACAACACAAATCCGAAGTAAAGAAATTAGATGACCGCTTGGCGCGTGTTGAAAGAAAAATTAATCACGTGGTCGATGATACGCCCAATCAAACCCCGTGGCATGATATTGGAAATGATTTTTCTGATTCGTATGAACTAGGCACTTTGACACGCGAACGCAGTTTGGTGCGTAGACAAGACAATGAAAGTACCACACACAAGGTAAATTTTATGGATCACGAATCTTTACGGGTGTATGATAAACCCCGTAACACCATCAACAATCTAAACGTAACACACGTAATCAGTGAAAACGAGCACCGTACACAAAGTGACGAATTTCAGCATTTAAATCTAGATGAAATTAGTGTTGCCGATTGGGTCAACAATTATATGCCCTGGTCGGACAACGATAGTGTGTGCGAGGAAGAGATACCTGTACGCATCAATAATCAACCAGTTGATGACATTATGGATGATTTTTGTGACACTTTTATTGGGAGACAAATTTCGGATAATTTTTGTGATACTTCCGCTGGTAGTAAAATTTCCTTGAATGATTCACTTGAACAGCAGTTAAATTTTGTACATTTTCATGATGTCGGAGAAGCTTTACTAGAAGAGAAAAGTGAATCTCAGAATATTCCCATTCATCCTGTTGTTACCGTCCAAGTTGGTCAGGTATCATTATATGCTGTTCTAGATTCTGGCAGTCCTATCTCTGTAATTAGTGAAACCACATTCAAACGATACCAGGAACTAATCAATTGTCCTACGTTGCCTCTTCTGCGTACAAGAATTAAAGATGTTATTTTAGGAAAAGCCGTAGAGGTCAGACGTCAGACACGCCTTGATTTTGTTTGCCAAGGACACCACTTTTCGGTTAATTTATTGATCGTACCTCTTCTTACCACTGAACTTATACTAGGTATTGATTTCCTGACAGAGTATAAAGTCATCTTAAATTTCAACGTTGCCAATGCAACAGCTGTAGTCGATGGCCAATTAATCTATTTAAAGTTCGAAGATTGGATCACAAGAGAAGAGGAGGAAGTCAACTGTTTAAAATTTCTGTCTTCATCTAATTTCAATTGTGACAAAGAACCTTTGTGTAATGTAATGAAAAATTTTCAGGAAACGACACAAACTAAGAATATCGCTGAAACCATTCAGAACAAAATAATTAATGTTGAAGATGCGTCTGAGCAGGACACACAAGAGTTGGTTCACATTCTGCATACGCATTCTGATATTTTCGTCAACAAACCTGGCCCTATCAAAAAGTTTCTATACGAATTCAAAGTCAAAGAGCGCAACACATTTTTTGTCCCGCCTTATCGTATTCCTTTGGTGTACAGGGATCGTGTCAGGAAAGAAATTCAATCCATGTTGGATCAGGGCGTTATCGAGCCTGCTGTTAGCTCTTACAATAACCCACTCCATGTTGTGGAGAAGAAAGATAAGTCCATTCGATTAGTATTAGACTCCAGGCAACTTAATACCATTATATTACCAGCAACAGATCGTCCGCAAACTTTAGAAGAGTTGTTGCAAAAATTTTATGGAGTAAAGGTTTTGTCTACCTTAGATTTGAGATCCAGTTTTTGGCAGGTCGAACTGCATCCAAATTGTAGGAAGTATACAGCATTCCTTTGCTTTGGCGTTTGCTATCAATTTCGTAAATTACCTTTTGGTAGTAGGATACAAATGCGGATTCTGGGTCAAAAATAATCAAATTGATATCAATTTGATATCAAATTAATTATGCGTAATTAGAGTAATTGCATAATTGCAATTACATGTACTTAGAGTAATTACATAATTGCAATTACATGTACTTAGAGTAATTACATGTACTTAGGGTAATTGTTTATTTATTTATTGTAATTGTTTATTGTTATTGCAATTGCACGTGTTCACTCCTCCACGTCTGGCGTGGAACTGAGCTCACCCCAAGGCATCACATGACTATCTACGTCACCCCCCACCCCCACCCTACCACGTGACCAGCACTGGCCAATGAGAGCACAGCACGTGACCAGCCCCTTCCCCACCCCTTCACAATAACAGGTTCAGACTCGTTCACCTGGGAGCACAGCCCGCGACCACCCCCTCCCCACTACAACCGACCAATGAGAGCACACCACGTGACCATCGACCAATCAGAGCGAAGCAGCATGCCTTCATGCTCAGTCGGTTCTCTACAATCATTCAGACGTCGAGTGTTGGAGGGATAACATCGTCATCATGAAACGACAGCAGCAGCAGCAATCCGGTCCGTCTCAGTCTAGGAGGAAGAAGAATAATAATCAAAAACGTATGTTATTATTATTATTATTATTATATGCATGTATGTGTGTGTGTGTGTGTGTGTGTGTGTGTGTGCTTGTGTGTGTGTGTATTCATGCTTTTTTTTCTTCACAGAACCCGATACTGCAGCGATGCTGAATGATGATATGGAGTTACTGAGGCAGATTCCGATCATTGATCTCACTGGTCAACAGCATTGGAGTCCACCTCCTGTTGGAGGAGGAGGAGCACAAGAATTTCCATCCAGCAAGCCGATTAGCAGTAATAATCAAAAACGTAAGTAGTTGTGTGAAAAATATTATACGCATTTATATCTTCCATATGTGTGTATGCATGTGTGTGTATTCATGTACTACATGCTTTTTTTTTTCTTCACAGAACCCGATACTGCAGCGATGCTGAATGATGATATGGAGTTACTGAGGCAGATTCCGATCGCTGCCTATGAAGACACTCAACCAGTTCCCGACATGTTGAAACAGGAGTGCAACGGCAGCCCGCAGGCGC